>FR989920.1:422371-5877794 GCA_905404115.1 Pheosia gnoma | reverse complement strand
CCTGCAGTTTTTTTTTTTTTTTTTTTTTTTTGTGATACTTATTAGAATATGTTTACTGAGTTTTATATTCAGCAAACAAACAGGTGTTATCTAGTTACTTAGGTTTTATGTATCAAATAATTTACTGACCTTAATCCCTCTCACTTCTAATGAGGTATGGCTCTCACTTCGAATAAGTGTCGACCACCGAGCTGCTCGCAGATCCTGGCGCGACGGAGTTTCAGATGCTGCGGCCGGGGCATGAGTGTAATGTCTCGAGCACAATTTGCACGTTATGTCGCAAAAATACTAATGATGAAGTGACTAATATCGTAACTAAGTCGGCTTGTTGGGCATTCGCACGCGCGTGCTTCACCGTAACAGATAAGTATTTGCACATACTCGCAAGCACTAAAACCTTGAGGACCCGTCGCCGGCCAGCGAGGCATTATTGCTTTTGTTTAAACACACACACACACACACACACACGAAACAACCAAAACACAAAACTAATTTTAAAACGTACGGAAGTCGCGAACTGGTCAACTATTTGTGCCCGAGACGTATGCGTTGGGCGGAAGACAGACACCGACTAATAAACAGTGTTGCAGATGGTCTCGGCGACGTACCCCTAAATTAATTTGATCTCCCCCTAGGATGCCCTCACCCAGTGTGCCAGATTGCCTTTTTCTTATTTTTTCCTTGAAATACTGTTCTAATTTCCAAACTGAAACAGCCGAATGACCTTTATTTTTTTTTTACGATACGCGTCCCCACTGCACCGTCATTCTCTCGTGTATCTGTATTTGGCGTGATTTTGAAATTTCCCCTAAAAAAACCCCAAATATTTTTCCCCCTGTTCTGCCCCTAACTCGGTTGAAACACCCCTAAATCTAGGGGAAATCCCCTGATCTGGCAACACTGCTAATAAATGAATATTGAGTAATGATCAAAGGAATATCGGTAAAAAATAAAAAAAAAACGGTGTCTTTCCGATACATCGATAAAATGTAGATGCGACAAAGCAAGCTAGAGTGTAAGCAGGTAAATATGTCGAGCTTTTTGGCGGGAAGTTGAATCGTGAAGACGTCAATTTTGTTTTATTTTACATGAAATGTCTTTCTTTGATAAATAACGTGTAATATTAACCATTGTGTGTTCATAAACATGTACGAGTGAAGAAAATTGAAATAAAATAGTAGTATAACTTGCCTTTTCAAGTTTTCCCAAGTTAACCGGTAAATTTTCAAAAAAGTATCCACTGCTTTACTGATAGGGGTCGAGGATTCATTTCATCATCATCATTATCATAAGGGGTACATATAATTCAACAAAAAAATATCGAAACTTGTAAAAATGGCACTATTTTGTAGCGGATTGCCAACCTAAAAAAAAAGAAGAAGCCTTTGCTTCCGGCAGGCACGAGATGGGATGAAAGAAGAAGCCTTTGCTTCCGGCAGGCACGAGATGGGATGAAAGAAGAAGCCTTTGCTTCCGGCAGGCACGAGATGGGATGAAAGAAGAAGCCTTTGCTTCCGGCAGGCACGAGATGGGATGAAAGAAGAAGCCTTTGCTTCCGGCAGGCACGAGATGGGATGAAAGAAGAAGCCTTTGCTTCCGGCAGGCACGAGATGGGATGAAAGAAGAAGCCTTTGCTTCCGGCAGGCACGAGATGGGATGAAAGAAGAAGCCTTTGCTTCCGGCAGGCACGAGATGGGATGAAAGAAGAAGCCTTTGCTTCCGGCAGGCACGAGATGGGATGAAAGAAGAAGCCTTTGCTTCCGGCAGGCACGAGATGGGATGAAAGGGAACCGCATTCAAGTTTTGTACCGATGATGACTTGCGCCGTGATTTTGATAAGACTGGTATAGGAGGAATAAGGACAAACTGTACATTTCCGTCATTAATTTATTCAGTACCTACATTACTCTTAGCCTAGGCCTTAACGCACAAACATATTTATAACAGGCGCGCTCGCTCAGAGCGCCATCTTGCGGCCCTCGATGGAGATCTCGACGGCGCGCCGCGAGCCGCTCTTCATGCGCTTCTGGTCGATGAAGCGCTTCATCTGCTTCTCGTAGCGCGTCATCTTCTTCTTGGCCGTCTGGTACAAACAAACAAACGAGATCCAACATCGTCGATTGGTATATAATACAACAGGGTGACAGTAGGGCGAGTGGGGCGCGGTACTCACGCGGGACATGTCGGTGTCGCAGGTGGACTTGGGGCGGAACACGTAGTCCTTGTTGGAGGGCAGCGGCACGCGCGCGCGCGCCACCCAGCCCGGCTCGCCCGGCCGCGCCGCCCTGCGCGCGCGACACAACCAAATTGTTACAATATTTATTTCATTTACAAAGGCATAACAAAGCGCTTTAAACACAATAAGGCCCGCCCCACCGACCTGTCGCCGGGGTCCCGCGCGCGCGGCGGGCCGGGCGGCGCGCGGCGGCCCGCCATGGCCTCGTCGCGCGCCTGCCGCTCCTCGCGAGTCAGCGCTGCGGACAGACACACACTACACTCACATATCTAATCCACATCTAGTGTAAATGTAAAAAGTATTTTTTATATTATTCAGATACCAGCCATTATGAAAATCCAGTAGATTCTGCTAGTAAATCAGAAATGCATAATAGTAAACACTATTTAAATACTAACCATCTAAGGGCGAGGGGTTCCGAGATGATGATCTTATAGGGCTACGTGGCTCAATCCAGCCTTGGAGACGTATTATGAACTTTTATTTTCAGGTAGGATATTGAACTACCTAGCAATTTTATATTTTAACTAAATAATTCTTGTGTGTATATTTATCTTAATAAAAAGAAAAATATATTTTCCTGACATTGTCGGCCGTAATTACAACAATACACGGAGACAAAGCACCATCTAGTAGGAGATTTTGTAGATAACATGATACAGTAAAGGTGTCATGTTCCGGGCCGGGGAGCGAACTGGCTGGACAGAGGAGGTCACAATAGGCGGGTCGCGGCGCTCACCTTTGAAGTCGGTGGAGAGGTTGAATATGGGGCGCGCCCACTCGGAGATGAGGCGGCCGGCGCGCTCGCGGTTGGGCTTGGTCTCCTTGGGGTGCTTGTACAGGTACATCACCGCCTTGCCGATGCCGGACTGCTTCAGCAGCGACTTGTCGATCGACGGGAACTGCACACCGGCCGCAGAGCATTATACTACGACTCGTGATATAATGACAGTAGCATCGAAATGGCACTTTTAACGGCCAAGTGACATTTTCTTTGCTACCGCCATGAGTCGATAGAGCATGTTCAGCAGGTCGCAGCCTAGTCGGTGATAAACTCCCAATAGCTCGACACGTCGGCTCGGTCGGGGGTCACATCGGGTGGGAGACCGAAACATGACTTCTGACCATCGCCGTGGTTAGGAAGTTGCGCTAAGATGGCCGTTTCGCTGTAATTTCAACACGTTCGGCAGAAGCCCGAATCATCTCTCTTAGGTCCAAGGGACTCTCCTACTAAAATGTCTCGGGGCGCAAGGTATTCGCTGCGCGTGAATGAATATCGGTGTGGTGCAGAGCAACAGGCCGCGAGGCCGGTACTCACGTCCATGAGCAGCTTGAGGATGCTCTCGCGGATGAGCAGGCAGGGCAGCGCGCGGTTGGGCATCGGCGCCAGCCAGTCGCACAGCACGTTCAGCACGTTGTGCTCCAGGAACGCCAGCTGCAGGTCCTTCTTGATCAGCTGCGACATGGCGGCCTGCGCACACACACACGAGCGAGCGCGTTAGTGAGGTAGTGAGGCGAGCGCGGGCGAGCGCGGGCGAGCGCGCGCGAGCGCGGCGAGGCGTACCTTGAGCATGGAGACCTTGCGCACGGCGGGCTGGTTGCGCTTGTTGAGGTCGCGGTCCTCCTCGGCGGCCTGGCGCATCTGCTGCAGCAGGTGCGCGATGAGGTCGTCGTTGTCGTTGATGATGCCGATGTCGCGGCGGCGGCGGCGGCCGCGGCGCTCGTCGCGCTTGCGCGCCAGCATCAGCTCGAAGTCCGTCATGCCGCCCGCCAGCTCCGCGCTGGACGCGCCCGGCGCCGCCTCGTCGTCCGACGACGAGGCGGCCTCGGGCGCGGCCGCGGCCGGCGCCGCCGCCTCGTCCCGCGCGCTCGGGCCCTCGCCCTCCGAGTCCGACGCCAGCTGCACCGCGCGCCGCTTCACACCTGCTTACACAGTACCCGGCTGAGTCTCACATCTACATATAGATTACGGTTGATTACGAGCAACTATCCTGATAATCGTTGGGAATATAACGGTGAAGGTGTGCTCACCTGGGCGCGAGGGCGAGCCGGAGCCGGAGCGCGAACTGGAGCGCGAGCGGGAGCGGGATCTACCGAAACCAGGACGCGAGGCTTGTACACAGATCGCAAGGTAAGTCATACAGTATGATGCTTCTACACAAATGATCGTAATTATACCTGGAGCGGGACTTCGCAGAGCCGGAACGCGACCCGGAGCGGGAGCGGGAGCGCGACCGCGACCCGGACCGCGACCGCTTCCTCTTCCTGCTCGCTACAACACAAGCAACATGGGATATTATTGGAGGGCCACCTCCGCGCGGCGACTACTCGTGAAGTAGGAGGTTGTCATACCGGGCCCCGGCGACGCGGACCTGGAGCGCCGCGAGCCGGAGCGCGAGCGCGAGCGCGAGCGCCCGGCGCGACCTGTCACCAAACATTGACTCGTGAAGACAGTACGCAATAAGAATGACGCTCGTGACTCCGGCGATAACACTCACCCGTCGGCGACTTCTTCTCGGCACCGGCTTCATCCACCTTGCCCGGCGAGCGGCCGCCGGAGCGCGAGCGAGCCGGGGACTTACTCGTAGACTTCGCGCGGGAGCCGCTTCGAGACCGGGAACCGCTGCGGGATCGAGATTTAGCTCGCGAACGGCTTCGTGATCTGGTTTTGACTGGCGAACCACTTCTCGATCTGGACTTCGATCTAGATCCGCTTCTGGCTCTTGCCTTGACTGGAGATCCACTTCTCGATCTGGATTTTGCTCGAGATCCACTTCTCGATCTGGATTGTGATCCACTTCGGGATCTAGATTTCGCCGCTGCGCGGCTTCCTGACCGCGATTTAGCAGGAGATCCACTTTTAGATCTAGACCGAGGCCTGGATCCACTCCTGGACCTAGACTTTGCCCGGGATCCACTTCTGGACCTAGGCTTGGCTGGGGATCCACTTCTGGACCTAGACTTCACTCGGGATCCACTTCTGGACTTAGACTTGGCTGGGGATCCACTTCTCGACCTAGACTTGGCTCGAGATCCACTTCTGGACCTAGACTTCGCTCGGGATCCACTTCTGGACCTAGACTTCGCTCGGGATCCACTTCTGGACCTAGACTTTGCACGGGATCCACTTCTGGACCTAGACTTCGCTCGGGATCCACTTCTGGACCTGGACTTGGCTGGGGATCCACTTCTGGACCTAGACTTCGCTCGGGATCCACTTCTGGATCTAGACTTCGCATGGGATCCACTTCTGGACCTAGACTTCGCTCGGGATCCACTTCTGGACCTAGACTTGGCTGGGGATCCACTTCTGGACCTAGAATTCGCTGGGGATCCACTTCTAGACCTAGACTTGGCTCGCGATCTACTTCTGGACCTAGATTGTGTGGGAGATCCACTCCTAGATCTGCCGCGGCTGCTGCTCCGCGAACTGGAGCGAGCAGACCCGTCGTGAGACATCTTCGACTCCGAGCCAGCCTGACAATATAATTTAATGCATAGTAACATACAATGTTAAAGGTGATGTTTCTTTGTAACACAATGAAGGCACAAGAGTAACAAAAGGCATTTCCTCATAACTATTACACTAGCAATTTAATTAAATAATAAGTATTCATGTTTATGGTGAAACTAGTTCCAAAAAAACTCTTCCAAGTGTCAAAAATGCAAAACAGTACAGTATAAAATAACAACCAGTACAGATGTACACACATATCAGACATGGCCATAAGATAGCAGGTAGCGCTTTCAACAAGCTTCAATATTTTTTAAATTATCTAAGATATCTCCAAAACTCTTTCACAGTAAATAAATCATAGTGTTAAGAAAAACAAATCAACAGAGGTAAATACTACTTGTTCGGTCCCAATCTAAGCAAAACTAGTATCAGTACCGACAATGGATATGGGTTCCCAGTATATAATTACTTTACTTATACCTTAGGTACCACTATGACTTGTCGAAACAATTGTGCTTATCACAGAATGTTTGCCTCTACCAGGACAGTTCCAGAGCTTCAAATAAAAAAAATATCAACTAATAGATATAACCTCAATAAAAATCTTCGTTGAAGGAAACATACAAAGTCTGATAATAGATAATAATGGGTGTTAGACTAACTATATCAATAACTAGCTATAATGTGCTTTAAGCCACATTACCTACATTGTTTTTATCCATAATTCTACCCCCAACTTTAGTTTGAATTGTGGAATATAATTTTCAAATGAATTTCAACTTTGCTGTACTTACTGATCTGCTGCGCGAGCGCGAGTTCCTGCCCCCGTCTGCCAAACAAACACATCACACATTACTACCTTCCATATTACATTTTGTGCGTTGTTACTTGCATGCCCTTTATTGAAATGATAAAGAGTAACTGTCGACATCTCTGACAACATCATTTCAAAATATATGACAACATAATATTGTTTGATAATTATTCAAATACTGGAAATAAGGCAAATAGCATGAAAGTAGTTTTTTGTTGGCTATCTTATGATATTATCCACTTTGACGTGAGTGTTTAATTTCATGTATTGGCCTTTTATCTAGTGATGTACAAAATTACTATAGGTTCCTACGACTGTAGTATAGTTTAAAATAAATAACATGATTTTTTTATGGTGAGGTTAGACCGTACCTGTATCGACGTCCATTGTTGATGATATTACAGTACAACGCGAACACACTAATGTGCTCTAAACAATTAATTCAAATACATGAGGAACGGTGAACCCTTAATTCCTCACTCAATATCCTATAAACACAATTCACTGGCACTTCTAGATGAAATAAAACTGCAAGAAGAAAATAGAAGATGCCAGTTTGTTATCCTCACAGATTAAAGAAATGCACAGATTATAAGATATGTCAGGTTCTCACACAGACCAATAAGAGAACAAGGTTCTCCTTACCACAGGCCACAGAAAAAAATATTATTACACACATAATACGACACTCTTAGCGAAACAGTGTTGTCAGATCGAGGATTAAGAATTATCCCACTTCCATTAATATTATAAATGCGAAAGCTTGGATGGATAGTTGGATGTTTGTTACTCAATCACGCCAGAACGGCTGAACGGATCTAGATGAAATTTAGCACAGGGATAGATTATAGTCTGGAATACCACACAGGGTACTTTTGATCCCGGTAAAATGTAAACGCGGATACCGCGGGGCGCAGCTAGTCTTATCATAAATTTACTGAAAAACTCTCATGTTTTTATCACATCTTCAATTTCAATAATGATCGTATATTTCAGGGCCCCGAGTAGTCATTCAGCGAGCCACAGTGGATAAATGGGGTATCTCATTTATTAGGATTCCTTAAAAGCTGAACGCCTGGCTTAATAACGCACTATATAGCTGATTGCCAACCTAAAATGAAGTTGTTGTGAATAAATGAAATTATTGTGGATGTAGGATAATGGTCGCATGTCCGGCAATCACTGTAGCGGAGACTCCACGCAAACGAACTAGAGAGGTTCTCCTTCTCTTCATCTATCTTTACGAAATGAAATGTGATGAAATAAAATTAATATTGCCTCACCCACAACATAGTGGGTATTTTGCCAATGTCAAGTAATTAATAGTGATATCACATTCAATAAATACACAAAAATAAAATAATAGATGTGACATGAAGATATGAATATGACGTATCTCCTCTTTTACGAACGGAACGAATGAAAAAAAAGACAACGTCAATGTCATCAATGACCCACTGTCAAATTAACCTACTGTCAATTAACCTAAATGTCTGTCAAGTATATGTCAACAAAATATACACAAAGATCATCAGCTGTTCTTCTTCCTTACATTTTATAGTCAGAATTTTATTATGTGGCATTGAATTCCTCACAGGAATATACTACAAACCAACGTAATGGAGGAGCTAGACCAGCTGCCATTGAAACGCGTGGAGGTGTCATTGACGAAGTTCAACGACGTCGCCATCCCGCACCACTTGGACCTGCTGCGACAACACAAGGCGAACATTCTCAAGGTAAGTGGAAACCGCGATCTATTTCCTTTGTTTAATAGTACAAATAATTCGGGCAGCTCCTGACGGCTCAGCCGACTGCTCCGGGGCGTCGATATTAGGGCGTAGTTTATTAGAAGACTGATGTCACGAACATGGTTTAAAAATAGAAAAAAAAAACATTGCATACCAATCGTAGATAGTTGAAGATATTTGGCAATTGTATGATTCATGAATAACGCAATATTGGCACAATAATTCCTCAAGTTCCATTTTCATGTATTGTAGTACATTTAATATACTATACTAGCTAATTTAATATACTAGCTATTACTACTTTTTTTAAATTACCTACTTAAAACTTCTATACATTAGTCTGTAAGTCTATCAAAGTATTGAAGTGTGTCCCAAAAATAATCTCCATACAATTTCAAGCCTGTATTTCCTGAAAGAGGTGGCGGAGGTACACCAGTGCACACTGTCACATTTAGCCAAATGGTGCAAATACAATAGCGGGCGAGATTATCGCCATCCCACTGGAAACATCTCGCTCCCTATGCAAGGGTTACTGGGGCCATAGTTTACCATACAAGATGGTGATGTTAGCACAGCTTTGGAAAAGGCGTGCAGGTTTGATCGTGCATGTGTGTGTGCAGTACGAGGAGCAGGGCGGGCACGCGCGCGCGCGCGGCGAGCAGGCTCGCGCGGCGCGCGCGGCGGCGGCGCTGCGCGCGCTGCTGCTGGAGCTGGACGCGCTGCGCCGCCGCGTGCGCGCCGCCGACCGCGCGCGCTTCGACGCGCTCACGCAGCGCTCGCGGGACACCACGCTGCGAGCCATCGTCGACTACCTCGGTAATATCCCACGCCACCACGCCGAGTGCCGACTCGCCACCTACCTCGCTCGCACCGCGCACGAATGTCGCTACGATGTTACTCCAACGTTTCTATTATTATAGGTTTGGTAGAGAGCAGTTGTAGAGCGCTAGTGTCGGTCGGACGCATCGGTGCGCGGCGACGCGGTGAGCACGTTGGCATGAGATCAGTCGTCATCCTAACCCCGTGTTGTCCTAACTCCGTAACTAATTAAATTACGTTATAAGCTTTTAACGAAAAATCATTTAACGAACGAAACGACGGCAGCGAGGAAGTTCCAAATAACGACTGGAGAGATCGTCATCTCATCTCATTGTAGCCGCCGAGTTAGTAGTGTCAGGATGAGTAGCGAACCGGCTGGGGTTTAGTAAGCGTGCAACTCGTTCCGCGGTACGCAGGCACAGCCCCGGTGGCGATGAACCGGCTCCAGCCGGAGGGCGCGGCGGCGGCGGCCAGCGCGGTGTCGACGGACTCGGTGGGCGTGGTGGCGCACGCATTCCCCGCCGAAGATCGCGACGCAGACGAGGACGCCGCCGCCGACGCCGACGCGCCGCAGATACAGCTGTGCGTCGACGATCAGGTACGTGTGTTAGCATTTTATTCAAGATGAAAGTGAAACACTTGTAGGTATATTGTTCTGATAAATAAATGGTTCCACAAGCACAATGTGTACGTGTTGTGTCGGCGGCGCAGGAGGTGGCGCTGCAGGAGCGCGAGGCGCTGCTGCGCGGCTGGGGGGAGCTGCAGGCCGAGCTGCGCGCGCTGCACGACGTGTGGCAGCACGCGCAGGCCGCGGCGCTCGCGCAGCGGGAACAGGTACACCGCCACCACCCACCGGCTGCCACACTCGGGGTTGGATTCTGTGACTATTTTACGGAACAGAGTTTTGAAGTCACTCTATTCCCAGGTCGCCACCGCTGCCGCGAGCGTAGAGGTGGCCGCCGACAACGTTAGCGCCGCGAGAACCAGTCTGGCCTTCGCCGAGAGGTAACCATTTATTGTTTATATTATGTCGCAAGTTTTAACCGAGGCGGTCGACGCGATCTCCCTGAATATCTTTAAATACAGGGCCCCGGTCAAGATTCCTCTACCATAGGGCATGTCTGTCGAATACACTGCAATGGGGCTAATATAATCTCCCTACGTCGCACATATTGCTAATAGCTGTGTTAGCAATTTTTGGTTTCCATTTTTATAGGCAATTCACGGTCGCCATGTGATCCCGATGATATGAACTTTGTCGGTTGCTACAAGGGTTCGGTAAGCAATGGCTCCGTCTGTCTAATAAAATGAAATAGGGACTTGAAATTCACACCATAATGTCTAAATCGTAGAGTTCCAAGTCTAGAAATCCCGTTACGAGGACCGAGCGATTTCAGGGTCCCAAGTCTAACACAATCGATTCATAATCGAAAAGCAACCGCATAGTAACTGTCACTTTTGACAGATATTGTATGGGATATCTGTCAAAAGTGACATATGCGGTTGCTGTTCGATTATGAGTGGATTGTGCTGGTTTGTTGTTGATACTAATGCAGCGTGCGTGTGTGTGTGTGTGTGTGGCGGCAGGCTGCGCGGGGCGGCCCTGGGCGCGGGCGGGGCGGCGCTGGGCGCGCTGGCGGGCGGGCCGGTGGGGCTGGCGGTGGGCGCAAAGGCGGGCGCGGCCGCGGCGCTGGTGGGCTCGCTGCTAGGCTACGCGGGCGCGCGCCTGCTGGGGCGCCGCGGGGGGAGCGGGGCGGGCGGGGAGGGGGAGCCCGCCGCCCGCAAGGACGACTAGCGACACGGCCGCGCGTGCTGCTAGCCGCGCGCCGCGAACATCGACTCACAAGCCGCCGTATCCGACTACCCGTGCCGCGGAATCCGGTACGAGTTTGAATACTTCAAAACTGTAACATGATAATGGCGCTGCTGGTACGAAATGTTACTGATCGCTTCACAGACTTTAGTAAATAGATATGGTGGTTCGGATGCGACTCATGTGCCTTGTACATAGATGCAATATTAATAATAATATCAAGGCTGTACATATCGAATGTAAAGTGCAATAAAATCAAACATACAGGTTGTTTCATACGTAGATTTTAAGGTGCAGCACAAATTTTTTAACAAATATTCATAGTCCTATAGTACAGGAACTAAGGTAGTCGAGTACTTACAAAATATAACCTACCTAATCTTTGTGTACCCAAAGTATTTTTTCGCTATGGCTGTCGAACGCCGCTGCGCCGCTAAGCCGAATAAAATACCTACATGATTTTATAGTCAAATAATACATTATTTTGTATAAGTACCCACATGTTTTGTACAGACCTACAAAGACATGTATGAGTCTCTATCGTCTGGTATGTATAGATCTCGATATTTAATCTGAGCTAGGTTGATAGTTATAATTTATACGTAAATCAATATTATAATATTGAAAATGTATTGACCAATAATATCGGAATATGTGACAATGGAAATAATAATGTAAAAAAAATTACATTCACCTAAATGTAAGCAAAACCACCCTTTACGTTTTTGATTGATTACGCAGTGGACACGATAGTTTTTTTCGGCCTTATAATATGACGATGCTATTGTTTACTTGTTTACTTTCGGCCTTATAATATGACGATGCTATTGTTTACTTGTTTACTTTCGGCCTTATAATATGACGATGCTATTGTTTACTTGTTTACTTTCGGCCTTATAATATGACGATGCTATTGTTTACTTGTTTACTTTCGGCCTTATAATATGACGATGCTATTGTTTACTTGTTTACTTTCGGCCTTATAATATGACGATGCTATTGTTTACTTGTTTACTTTCGGCCTTATAATATGACGATGCTATTGTTTACTTGTTTACTTTCGGCCTTATAATATGACGATGCTATTGTTTACTTGTTTACTTTCGGCCTTATAATATGACGATGCTATTGTTTACTTGAAATTATTACCCCCAATTTATAGTCAACACATTCCTACTTTCCTTCCGAAAAGGTCTTTGTAATTTGTAATCTATATACCTCAGTAAATTGATAAAACAGGGTTGCCAAAATAAAAAATAACAAACTGCATGGTCTGCATATTTATTTTGTATGGCAAATAAAACAGCGCCTCTAGTGGACGGTATCTACAACTTTAAATCCTCCATACAACGTGGACAATTACGCAAACTTTACGGTTAGCATTGGTACGAATAAACTCGCACTTGACATACAGGTTCCCGAGACAGTAACCTGACTATAATAAGCTCGTGCTTAGGTAAGAATGTAAACAATTAGTTAATATTTTTTTACTTTGACAGTACCTAATAATGATGGCTTCATCATCTTAGAATTGTAAGGCAAGGTTTTCTGATGTTAATTTTTATTAAAAATGATTTCAGTCATTAGTTTTATGTCTACTACTGTTATGTACTAGTAAACGTAATAGTTGCAATGTTATTATATAGGTTATATGTTTGTTTGTTCAAATAGAAAAATAATAAATATATTTATTTTGAATATACAATAATCATGGTATTATTTAGTCTGTCTCCTCTGTCTGATCCATTGTATGTCAGACCCTTGCATAAAATGTACAAACCGCTGACGACCAAAGATTATATAATCACTACGTTTTACTGACGACGATACGAACCAAACATCTCTAGTTTGCGAAATCAATGCATCATATGTCTGGGAACACTGGGGGGTGTGATAGAGATAGCGTTATTTTATGGCCACCCTAAAACTGCATTTCATGCTCTAGTGCACAGACGAACTAGAGATGCGTATCTCTAATGCATAAAATTCTTTACTTCTTCAAGACTAAGACAATTTCACTAATCACACTAACATTATAAATGTGAAAGTTTGGATGGATGGATGTTTGTTACTCAATCATGCCAGAAAGGCTGAATGGATCTGGATGAAATTTGGCACAGAGGTAGATTATAGTCTGGAATAGCACATAGGCTACTTTTTATCCCGGTAAAATGTATGGTTCCCGTGGGATAGATTTTTAATTATTCATAGAGCAAAGGATCGACATGATTTTTTGCATAGGTAGTGGTAGTTTAGGGGTCAGAAAATGACATAGGGACATACATTTTAATTGCGGGTAACACCGCGGGGCTGCAGCTAGTTAGTCTATAAAGCCAAACAGTAAAACTCCATACATTAAAATAGACAAATATGTTATTTTATTTATTAACTTTAAGTTTATTGTCTTCTTCTTCTTTCTTAATATTATCTGTATTGCCAGCCAAATAAAATTTAAAAACCAGAAACTTCAGAAAGGGTTGAGTATTACCACAGAATATTACAAACAAAAATGTATAAAATGCACATCTTCTTTTTTTATGTTTGCCATCGGCTATAAAATAATGCCATTTTGCCATTGTCAAGTAAAATTTTTCTTCATTATTTTAAATATATGTAATGTAACCCTGATGACATTATGACGTTGACAACAATGATGATAATGAAATGAATCTCCTACCCTAATAATAATAAAATTTACCAAGATAAAAGTGTTAAGGACTGTGATTGCCTCTAAAAAGAAAGAAAATGAACACCTCCGCCTAGCTGGACCAAGCACTTTGTCTGTGGTTTACTGACTGACGTAATTTCATTCATCATTCGATTCATTCATTCGTAAAAAGCAATATGGCTGATAAGATCATGTTGGCGACTGTTCTTGTGTTTAAAATTCGTGATTTAATAGTTTAGTGATATACTTTTCATTAGTGAATATTGATTACTTTAATATTTTCGATCCGGTCGACTGTAAGTAACCATTTTAGTGCGTTGCGTTAAAGTTTTTGACAAAAAGTGTCCGCGTCACCGGTGGTGATATTGTGGAATAATCTCGCGTGTTTGGGTGTGTAGCTGGCCGTGACGCGCTCACGGAGGGGTGCAGCATGTCGTTCCCGCCGCGGCCGCCGCTGGTGCCTTACGGCATAGCGTCCGGCGTCGTCACTATGCCGATGCCTACACATGTAAGTGCTAGCGAGCTAACCTCACCGCGACAACTCGTTAGCCTTTACTCGCGTACTCGAAAGCGACGACAGCCGAGGATACAAACCCGGCACGGGTACTGCTTTAATACAATGGGATGGTGGAATTCAAGTCACGTTACTCCATTATTGGCAATTGCTTGGTCTTGGTTTGTGTCATTGAGGTGACAGTCGAACGGAAAACTACGATGTAGGGACTGATTATAGGAATTTGCCACGATTGAATCATAATATTCTGTTTGGTACAGTGATATCTGTAAGCCTACTAGATGTGTGAGGCCACCACACAATCTTGTACTCTTCAGTATGTGGTGTCAAGAGTGTCTAACTTTGTGACTATATAATAAGATTTGAATTTAGAGAGGTGTCAGGACTCAGGAAAATTCTAGCATTGGCAAAATATTATTAGGATTGTTCAATGGACAGGAAACCTGAACTGTTATTATAATAGTGCATAATAGGTTATTGTGAACCACAAATATATTGATTATAGAAGCAGCAGTAGTTTCCCTTGACATCCTGCAACCGCTGCCACCTGGTTATATCCCAAAATTAGATAACTAGTACCATTGCTGTGACATATATACTTGGAATAAACTATTCTCTCTTTTTTGAACCATATGTGGTTGCCCCATTTCATGCTGAGACTTAACTGCTTCAGATAAACTGAAGATCCTTATAAACAATACCATTATTTTAAAACCCCAATAAGTATATCATGTAAATAGCGTTGTGGATCCAATATACACCAACAATTACTAAAAACAATATCACTCATATCAACTAAAAATGTTGAAATATATTCAGTCAATCTGGAGCTGACGTAATTTTTTTTTTTTGCAACATATTTTTTTTGCAAATGTAATCCACAAATATTTGGACATAAGCATTTTAAGACAATTAGTGTTTTGCAATGTTTGTTCAGCCATTCCTTTATTGATATTGCCACTGGATGTCAACTTTATATATGTTTGTGGAGAAGTCTGCAAAACATTTCAATGCACTTAACACCGAAAATCATATTCTGTGCAGTTTATCCTACATGAGCCATGAAATATGTCTCAACTTAGCAACCATATCATACCATAAGAAACATTGTGTATACATGCTATTTAACAAATGTATGTGTGTGTCAGGTGATGGTAGGCGCGTACGGTGCGGGGGCGGGGGCGGGCGGCGGGCGCGGGGCCCTGCTGCCGCCGCCCGCCGCCGGCAAGGTCATCGCGCGAGGGCCCACGCGCAACCACAACTCCAAGGACTCGGATGGACCACCCATCACCGTTTTCATTGGTAACACTTATGCTATTATTCATTTTGTTGTGATTATTTTATTATTACTAATTTGTAAAAAACTATGAGCAATTTTGTATGAATCCAGGACCACTACACTATGTTTTCATAGGGTCATTGCTTTTTCCTAAAAGTGTATATAAAACAAGTTTGCTATGATTAATTTAACCACTATAGAGCGACAAAGACTTGCTCTGCATCACAGTATTAAAGTTGACACTATATTATCGAACGCGTCTGAAAGCCGTGACTTAGGAGTGTGCACGGTCGTTCTGTCGCCATCCACCAGATTTCTATCAGACGTCCTAACGCACAAGGACGGTCCCAGGTTGCGTCCGCGTCTTGTGTACTATGCAGATATAAATCGCAGCGGTGTAATGCTCGAGCTTGTCGGCAGGCAACATATCGTCGCGCGCGCCGGACGCCATGATCCGCGCGCTGCTGTCGGCGTGCGGGCCGGTGCTGAGCTGGAAGCGCGTGTCCACGTTCGGCTTCAGCGAGTTCGCCAGCCCCGAGGCGGCGCTGCGCTGCGTGCGCCTGCTCAGCGCCAGGCAGGTGGCCGACAAGCCGCTGCTGGCGCGCACCGACGGCAAGATGCAGGCGCTCGTCGACACCTACAAGAGTACGTACCGCACACACCCGCCACTGTACATTGCCCTTTACACATTCATTTACAATTAGAATATATATACAAAGCCTAATTAAGGGCAACAATAAGAATGATATTTCACAATCTACTCTGTCGATTGACACACTTCATCACAGGCTGTCAAGTATGTCAATGCGGTTTGATGTTCTAGGTGTAACCAAAAACTAAACATTGTAGTGAGAAACATAACTAAAAGCTGCTCCTAAGCTGTTCCTACATAATTATTCAACGCCCCTATTTTAATCTACAAGGACAGTTTAGGACTCTGTTGTCAGGGGAGGTACGTTGCGGTCCGAGCCTAAAACGCCCGGACTATAAATAATGAGGTGTGTCAGACGGCCATGGTCGTACGATAAGGGTGCCGTTGTCACCATTTTGGTACGGAGCCGTAACGCTCGTGGTGGTGCAGCGGAGCAGCGGTCGCGGCTGGGCGCGGGCGCGGGCGCGGGCGCGGGCGCGGGCGCGGAGGCGGACGCGTCGTACCTGGACGCGCGGCAGCGGGCGCTGGACGAGGCGGCCGAGCGCCGCCTCGCGCAGATCGCGCGCGACTATCAGGACGACATCAACAACTACGAGATACTGCAGAAAGGTACGCCCCTGTGTCACCCCGACCCTGTCACGCGCAGGGGCACTCCTATGACACCGAGCTTCGAGTCGAATCATCTTGAATAAATGGCCTAACTATGTCGGTGTTGACTCAATTGGCACAGTTGGTAGTGGCCCTGCTTTCTGGATCGAGGATCCTGGCTGCTAATCTTGATTGAGACAAATTTTGTGTGATGAGAACGAATGTTTGTACCTGAGTCATGAATGTTTAATATCCATATAAGTAATTATTAGTGTTGCTTAGTTTGGGACAGTTTCATACATAATTTTCTACCAACCGTTGCTACTGACTACCTGCATTACCGACGCGTCAACCCGCGGCAGTACTTTGCCGTCACGATCGCATCGGCCCGCCCGTAATGCACTCCCGACTGTAACGCCGGACACTTCTGAGTGGGGTTGTGTGCGCAGAGGAGGCGATCTCGAAGACGGCGCGCGTGCTGGAGGAGGCGGACATCTCGGAGGAGAAGCGTGACGTCATCCACCGCGAGATCGGCAAGTTCCGCGAGAGCATGAAGGTGAGTGCCGGCGCCCCGCCCACGCGCGGCCCCGCCCACGCGCGGCCCCGCCCACGCGCGGCCCCGCCCACGCGCGGCCCCGCCCGCGCGCGGTCCCGCTCGCACGCGGCGCGCCTGTCGCCCGCGACACATGCGACACACGCACAGCCGAGCCGCGATACTTTTGCTTCTGTGGCAACATTTTATTAATGATTCGGCGTGAACTTGGCTGGCAATGTTTCGCACCTCGACAGGCGTGCCATGTGTCACGGGGGCAACCACTCGTTGCCACGATTAAAGATTCCTTGCCACGATTCCAAGTAATTTTGTTCTGCATAACAAAGGTTCGAATCATCGTGTGCCTAATTAATAATTATGATAAGCAAATTTCGATCAATTTGATGCTTGAAATATCGACATTGTAAATCGCCGCAAATTCCCGTTTCTCGTTCACGATTGTGCCAGATTCAGTCTCCGAGCTGGGATTTTGTCTTCCGCTAAGAACCGACCGAACGGTGAGTCAGCGCACACACACCGACACACACACACACATGTACCACAATCCATAACTCCTATTTCCTCGAGGGCTCGCCCATGCTCGCACTCGTCCAAGTCCCGGCCGGGAGCGCAGGCGGCAAACGAGCGCTGTCAATTCGAAATCGATCTCGGAAACGGACTGGGAAGCTTTCCCGGACGCATTTCCGCAATCACTTGACATATGTATAAATTCTTCGTAAATGCACACCATCTTTCCGCGATCGTAAGTGTAGAACTGTCACCGGTTCGTTATCTAAAATAGCTTTTTGACAGCTCGCCGAGAGCGACATCAACATCGGCAAGAATGGCCATGTTTCGTAGCCGATTGCCAACAAAATAAAGGAAGACGAACATCGGAATGTTTTCGAATCCGCCTCCGATTTCAATTTCGAATGATTTAAAATAGCCCCGCAGTTTGCGCAGTAACGCCGGTGCGTAATCTTGACAATCCTAAACGTTATATTACATGATTACCGACATTTTGACATCGACTATTTGTTACACGGAATCCTTCCACGTGCGTTTCTTTTGAGGCTAAAGGGCCACACCACAGCCCTCCGATAGTGATAAGATCCATGGCATATGACAGCTCTTGTATACCTTCATACTCTGGCAGCAATTTTTTATTTAAATACGATAGAAAAATCGAGCTTTAATTTGGTATTTTTGGTCACTTATCTACATTAAACATGTATCGTTATAATCGCGAATGATTGAGCTACGAGCGGGACGATGATTGGATTGAGAAAGTCGATAAAATCCGTTGGTGATGGCCCCGGTACTGAATCTATCGCCAACGACCGTGTGCCTCCTTGAACACCTTGGGTATAGGGGTGAGTGAAGAATTATTGGACCGTTTGGTTTCAAGGAAGTTGCCATAGGATGAGATGAAGTAGGTACCCTCCAAAAGCTGCATAACACATGGGTCTCATCATTACTGCTGGTCAGTTCGAGTTCATACAAAATTGTCCGCATTTTCATTTTCCTACGGCTATTAGACTCAGCCACGTCTCGTAGGCATGTTATGGAGCACCAGTGTCGACTCTATTCAGCACGGCTAATCGAATGAATCCTCCCGGCACACACTGTCATGTCATTCACACATACCCGTACGAACACACGCGTAGGTCGAAGGTGTTGCCAGTGTATCGGAGAGAGAGGTGTGATACACGGTGCACGTTGCCAGTACCGTCTGTGACGTGTCGCGGCCGCCGTCCAGTCGGAGCGGAGCGTCGCGACCCCACATCGCGAACGTGGCAGCAACCCACAGTCAGTCGTCCTTTTGCCATAGTCCCGAGATGCACCGTCCTCTGAGAAACTAATAATAAAAATTGGACCACCTGTGGGTTTCATGAATTGGGATAACTTGACTATAGTTACGTACAACGGTGACGAATAACTGGAATATAGCCGTTATAGTTCGCAGCCAGATTTTTGTTTAAACTAACGTGACCGCCATAAGACTTCGCGTGCGGGATAAAGGCAGAGTGCGTCTCGAACTTCAAGACCAACTCACCTAAGAACGGGCAGGTTACCATTAGAGCACGGTAGAGGGGTGTCAGGGACTGTGCACCTACAGAGACTGCACTACTGGTACACAGTGGCTGGGGTCGCGCTCGCCGCTCCGCGCGGACGCGCCGCCGGTCGCGACTCCGCATTCGTGAGTTGCGGACGAGCGACCCGCGCCGTCCGCCGCGCACTCGCCCGACGTCCCACTACTATAGTTTCGCGACTACGACAACGATACGAGTCGATAACGACAGACGCACAAATACCCATCCACGAGTTGGTATAGCGTGCCGGTAAGAGGCCGAGCGCTCGGCAGTGAGACAGTGTGGGCGAGTGCGCGGCGGTCGTGTCGCGTCGTGACGTATGTCGGCGAGTCGTCGCGGGAGCTCCGCTGCGCGCCGCCGCCGCCGCGCCGCCGCCTCGCCGCGCCGGGACCACGCGTAAGTAGCGGAGCTGTGGGAGCGAGCGAGGGCCTGCCAGGCGACGGGTGCGTGCGTGCGTGCGAGCGAGCGAGCGAGCGGGTGCGCGAGCGTGCGAGAGCGAGTGAGGCGAGTAGCGTTGCGTAAGTGCGCGTGGTGAGTAGGTGGCGATTTTCAGGTGGTGCGACGCGGGACCGCGGCTGGGAGCGGCGCGTGCGCGCTCGTACTAGTCGCTAGCGGTAGCGCGCCGTCCGCCGACAATCGTATGAAATATGCACTTGATTGTACTTTACTATCGCGCCGCGGCCGCGCACGCACGGCTCTATCGCAACCAACGAACGAGACTATTATTATGATTCGATTTTTGTAAAATGTAAGTCAAGTCTATTCATGTAGTATGACAAGCTGTATCTAGTGCGGTGGTATCGTGGTGCGTGGTCGGCAGCGCCCGGCCGGCCGCGGCGGCGGCTGCGGCCGCGCCCGCGCTCGCCGCGACGCCGCGCGCTCGCTCCGGCCCGGACCGTCCAAATATCATTCAGCTCATTTCTGATAATACTCAATCTCTTGGTAAACCATCCATGCTGCCAAGAAGGACGATAATTCCATCGATTGTCTAATCATACGGTCATGTTAATTCAAGTCATTCACCCCTAACGACAGCTAACGGATTATAAATTAAATATGTGTCTGAAACGAGCGCGATTATTTGACTTTGCTTTGGGGTAAATTGCTCTAACTCGGAACCGCGGTCAAGGGACAGCCGACACGTCATATTCGCACACCCCTGTTACAATGAATGGAGTTGCATTCGATAACAGCCGAGCTCGGCATACACGTGCATACATTGAGTCGGCCCCGGAGCGAGCGGGCGGTAGGCGGCGGCGGGTGGTGGCGGGCGCGGGCGCGAGCTGACGCGCGGCGTTTGGGCGCAGGAGGAGGCCGACGTGGTGGTGCGGCGCAAGCGCGACCCGAAGGACGCCGAGCGCGAGCGCGAGCGCGAGCGGCCCGACAAGGAGCGCGACCGCGAGCGTCAGCCCTCGCGCGAGCGTGACAAGGAGCGAGACAAGGAACGTGACAAAGAGCGTGACAAGGAACGTGACAAAGACAGAGAACGTGGTGACCGCGGCGATCGTGGCGATCGAGGTGATCGTGTCGATCGCGGTGATCGCGTAGATCGTGGTGAACGCGTCGATCGCGGTGATCGCGTAGATCGTGGTGAACGCGTCGATCGCGGTGAACGCGTCGATCGCGGTGAACGCGTCGATCGCACTGATCGGTTCGACCGTGAGCGGGAGCGGGAGCGGGACCGCGATAAAGACAGGGAGAGGGATAAGGACCGCCGCCGCAGGAGCACGTCCAGGTGAGGATTTCAGTAGCTCGTGTTACCTCAGTAGCGAATCCCTTCCAAATCCGTTCAACTGTTGTTGAGTGATTCTCATTCTAACTAACAACGAAACTTTCATATTCCTAAAATTCTGATAGTAATTTTTGACGACCTGATTAGCGCAGTTGGTAGTGACCCTGCTTTCTGCGCTGTGGGTCCCGGGTTCGAATTCCGGTAGGGACAAACTTTGTGTGATGAGCACGAATGTTTGTACCCGAGTCATGGATGTTTAATATTTACATAATTACTATAGACTGAGTTTGCCCTCAGTCGATTGTAAGGTACCCATAACACAAGCGTTGCTTAGTGTGGGACCGTATAGTTAGCGTGATCGTCTGGCGATATTATTGAATGTTAAAGTAAAATCTAGTGAACTGATTGGATCTCATTCCGTCCCAAAAATACAAGATGAGTTTGATAACATTGCGGACAAATGTAAGTTGAGTAAATGACCTATATGCTTATACATTCGTTTTTCACATTGATCATTTTGATCCCATAAATGTGGTTTTCAATACGTTTTCGTTGAATAGTAAAATAGTTTAACATATGTGTTCAAATTCACGCTAGACAAAACTTATCCAACTTCATATGGGTTGTTCAGGAACAAGGAGCGGCGGGAGGAGCGTGACAAAGAACGGGATCGCGAGCGGGAGGAGCGAGACAAGGAGCGGGAGGAGCGAGACAAGGAGCGCGAACGCGAGCGGGAGCGCGAGCGAGAGAGGTGAGCACTGCGCTCTCCTTGAGAACGCCGATGTACAATTTGAGAGATTCTACGGAATAGAGTGCTCGACTCAAATTACCAAAGATTTTTTAGAAAAAGATAATTGATTCGGTCAAATTATAAATGTACGATTTTATGTGTTCATGGTTAAACAATTTATTTACAATAGTTTTTTTTTTCATTTACATAACCGTAAATGGTTTGACGTCAGTATTAAAAGCTTTCTACACTCCAAGAAATATATAGTCGCCGCTCGTCGCATTTTTGGTATACTATAATTACGCTATTAATTGTAAATATTTGTCTCAGGGAAATACGCGAGCGCGAGCGAGAGCGGGAGAATCGCGAGCGGGAGCGAGAGCGAGAACGAGAGCGGTGAGTGACGGCAACAGTTTTTTTTCTACACCGATTATTATTATGCTGAACAAGTTGACATGTCTCTAGGGAAGTTAAAATAACAAGGAATTATTTCGAAGCTGTATAACAATTTCTTATAACTCTGTTGTCCTGTAATTCGCGCGGATTTCGCATATTCAATAAAGTTGGTAACGATAACGCGCGATAAGGTGGCGCCGGCGCACACACGGCTTCTTTGAGGAAATACCTTGTGGAAACTGAGTTACTTTACAAACAATATTAATCCGGCGACCCGTAGGTGAAATGCTGTGATGGGGAACTCTGACTGCAGATACGGAAGGAAGAATATTTGTCTTTTGCAGATGTTTTCATTGATCTAATAAATTAATACTTTAATAACCACCTATATTAGCTATGTATATAAATCAAGGTCGTGTTAGTTGCACCATATAGTATAACTCGAGAATGGTAAGGCCCAATTTTATGATCTTTGTTTTTTGAGTTCGTCTCCGCCCAGAATAGCAGAATAACTATTACAGCATGGGAAAAAATCACTAAACAATTGTAATCAATATAACTCATTTTCTCATACATTTGATTCTGAGGCGGTGCGCAGTTCGGCGGGACGGCTCGTTCAATAAAGAAAATAAAACCGATTCAATTACTTTACCAATTGACTAAAATCAAGACGCGTTTTGATTGCACCACATGCGATACAGAAAGTTGTGTTTACACTGATTGTATTTAAATATTGGTGTGAATGTTTTACGAGCTCGTTTGTTGCGCGGGAGTCGATAAGGCGCGCGAGCAATCAGTTCGCGCGCTCCACGCTCAGCTCCGCATGCCTTGAGAAGAGTCCGCGTGGCCGGCCTGGCACAGTGCCCGTAGGTCAGTTCCGCGGTAGTGCTAGTGTGCTAGGGTGTGAGATGCGATGGCGGGCGTGTGCGCGCCGCACATCCACCCGTACATCCGCACGCGCTACGAGATACAGCGCGACACACGGTAACACAACCCGACACACAATTATATTCACAGATCAACTCTTATTCCTAGGCAAATCACTTGCTGGCCTCAACCTTGTCATCTGTCTCATGTTAACGCTACAAGTTTTCGCTAGGTAGGACTTTGGCCTCTATTGTAATTTTGACCGACATAGTTTGGACCACAGATATATTAGAGGAGATATGTTATGAAAGCGGTGGGCTTGCGCTCACCTTTAGCCAAAATTACGCTAACATAGAGTTTTCGCCGTCAGTCGACTGCAACTGCACGACGGTATCGGAGCTCTAACTTTTTTTTTAAATGCCGTGTTATTCCGTGCTTGTGTGCAAAAATACTAGCAGCAAAGTGAACTACGCGAAAGATGGAATCTCATTTCACCAGCCAGTATTAAGTATTTTATTTATTCGTCTTTAAAATCATTAAAAACAACAAATCAAAAAATATTTAATGCCTTTATTATGTTATTTTAGTTTTCATGTAGCACAACGACTTTTTTATTTTTGTACAAAATACATGGCTCTTTAAGTACCACCTATGTTCGCTACTGAGTGAATGTACGAGGCAATGGATAGATCGTCTAACGATACTTTGAATAAACTGGTGCGTTGCGTGGTACGGCCGCTGTCTGCGGCGACGACGCAGCACGCACCGAATTATTGGCACGCGTGTGTGTGTGAGACTTCGTATTGGTTGGTTTTATGTAATTGCATGTGTTTTGTGGCGAGTGGTGGGGAACAAACGGAGACCGCGAGTTCCCATACATTTTGAACCGCACGGCATATCTCTCGTGATCTGTGGTTTGGACACAGTTTGTATTATTGAGTTTTAAAATATACAATTGGCAGACAGTTCAGTATAGTGCCTGGAAATAAGAGTTCGTAATACGCTCCCTGCAGGTCATTCACCTCCATACTATACCGCGGTGCGATTACGTATCTCGCAGAAAGCTAGCGATGGCGAAAATTTTGCCATATTCGCTTTAGAATGGCTAAATCGTATTACGTATCAGCGATAGCCAAGCCATAGCAGAAAGATGACAGTGCTGCCTCTTTGGAACCATCGATGAACTAAAATGTGCATTTTTCTGTATTGTGATCTAAATATTTCGTATCACGTATGATTTTAATAGCAAAGCGATAGCCATCGAAGAGCAGTTGAAACTGTCAAAATTGCGATCACCTTTTAGGTGATGTTGACCGATGGCTTACCTATCGCTCTATTCTCTTACTAACTATTTGAAACGTAAATTATTTTTTTCCATAAAAACAATTAATTTCGTGTATTTTATAAGCTTAACAGACGGTTTGTTTATACTGTGCGTGACCAAATCCAAACAATCTTCAAACGTATATAGGCGTAATGATATGTAACACTATAAGAAGATGGTTTATGTGTATTCTTTTGAAATTATTTCATTTATAATTATATTTATATCAAGACAAGGTATACTTTTCTGACTTATGTATAAATTATACCTACTGTGCTTGCATTTGTTGTCTTTTAAAAAACCCCATGTTACAATATTCTATTATTCATATCCTTTACTCAAATGTATTTTAGTGTTTCAAGTAGTTATCAAAAGTTTACTTACTGTACTGGGATATCTATACATTAAAAATATATGAGAAGAAAATAATCTAAAGTAAGTGTTTATGAAACTGTTGTCTTTTTGTCCTGCAATACAGAAAAACTGATAGAACTAGCTCAGTCTGCGCAACCATCGAATTTGTTCTGTAGGTAGACCATCAATGGTCTTGGCGCGATTATAATTATGTACCTATCTTATTAATTTATTTCAAACATTGTGAAACTACTATGGAAATAGGAGATATACCGTAAGATAATAAAAGCAAATTATTTGTCAAATATCTTTAATAATACACATACATGGATAAACTAAGGTTCCCTATCTAGCGGCCTGCTGGTCTGCTTTCACGGAGTTCCGTCACATCATCACGCCGCTTTTGGCTAAAGCGGGATGCTTTGCAAGCCAATTAATGGCCACCAAGAGATGTTCCAGTTGGTCGTACGAAGCACTATTTGTCTTCATAGAAATAATTCACTGAGTTGATCACATTATAACCTAACCTTTTTCCTTTGTATTAATAAACAATATATGACTGCTGGGATCCAAATACAACACTGAACCCGACAGAATCGTAGGTCGGCTACTTGAAACTATCACTAAACAGACGACACGGTAATATTGTAAGATTTCGGTGTGTTTTTCTATTTGCATACGACTATTTGATGTCTAACAGATGTTCTGTTTGACATTAAGTTAGTTCCTGTTATCGCTACTTAATCGTTTTTGGCGCTATTGTCGCCGCGAAAAGTGCATGGAGCCATCGGTGAGCCATAAGGAAGCGATCTCATACGTAATACGATTTTTTTTGACACGGAGCGATTCATCGCGCGTCGATGGAGCCATCACTGCGCGATTTTCTGCTATCGCAAATTCTTAGCTAATAGGGCGGCCGATGTGGTCAGTTGACAGATCATAGTCAATTCGAAACGTACCTAATTTGATGGGGTTTGACTGAATATTTTTGGTCTATTATAATTTTTCTTTGACAGTGACGATCAAGTGATCACATCCGTCTTAGCCAGAGTCGAGGATTCAGATACTAAAAGTACCTACCCTGTAGGATGTGGCAAAGTAACATCTTTATCAACTTTCGAAACACTTTAAATAAGTTTAGTCGATCTCAAATACATCACTAAATGTAGGTTTTATTCTCGGAACTCACACGTTTGAATTGGTGTGTAATACTGCATGATGGGCTGTGCAGGGTGCGCGAGCGCGAGCGGGACAGGGAGCGGTCGCGCGACCGCGAGCGCGAGCGAGAGCGGTCGCGCGGGCGCAGCCGCAGCGAGCTGGACGCGCGCCGCGAGAAGGAGCTGGAGGAGGAGGCGCGCGAGAAGAAGCGCCTCGAGAAGAAGGCGCGCGAGAAGGAGGCCGCCTACCAGGAGAGGTACGACTCCCCACCGCGAGCTGTCGCAGTGCGTTTGTGAATGTCGTGGTAACGCGTGTCGGTCCGCTGCAGGCTGCGCAACTGGGAGAGCCGCGAGCGGCGCAAGGCGAAGGAGTACGAGAAGGAGCGCGAGCGCGAGCGCTGCCGCGAGGAGGAGCGCGAGCGCGAGGCCAAGCGGCTCAAGGAGTTCCTGGAGGACTACGACGACGAGCGCGACGACCACAAGTACTACAAGGGCAAGGAGCTGCAGCGGCGGCTGGGGCTGCGCGTGCGCGAGGCGGAGGGCGACGCGCGCGAGCGCCAGCGCGAGCTGGACGAGCTGGGCGCGCTGCGCGAGCGCCTGTTCGCGGGCCGCGCGCCCGACGACGCCGCCGCGCTGGCCGCCTTCGAGCGCGCGCGCCGCGACCACGACGCGCAGTACCGCCCGCGCCTGCTCATCGACGTCAGCCTGCAGCTCGAGCAGCAGCGCGAGCGCGAGCTGCTGCGCGCGCGCCAGCGCGAGGACGCCAGGCGAGAGGTGCAGCGAGCGGTTACTATTGCCTCTGTCCCCGCTCCCCGCTCCCCACACACACGCATCGCCGCCCTGATGACGTTCACAGATAATAATCCCAGACTTGCTTATGAATTATAGCGGTGAATATTCCACCGATATTACAAGTTTCCATTATGATTTAAAGATTTTTTTATTGTTTTAAATTTTCTGTTAAAGTCAGAGGTCCACTCGTATATGCTGACATTTAGTATAATTCAAAAGTGGTAAAGCTTTACTACGAAAGCGCGTGTTTTGTTGCCCAGCAACACGAGGAATGCTAAGACAAATGTCCCGCCTCAAATTACCAAAATAAAATGTACGCTAACTACAATTCGCGTCCGGTTTGGAATGGGAAGCAGCGGTAATGATGCCCCCCCCCCCCCCCGCCCGGCTGCAGGCGCGCGAGCGAGCGGCGCGCGAGCGCGAGCGCTACCTGCGGCTGCAGGCCACGCGCGAGCTGCCCACCGAGGCCGAGCCCATCGACTCGGACAGCAGCTGCGCCTCGCCGCCGCCGCCCGCGCCCGCCTCGCCCGCCTCGCCCGCCGCCTCGCCGCCCGCCCCGGGCGCCGCGCCCGCCTCGCCGGCCTCGCCCGGCTCGCCCGCCTCGCCCGCGCCGCCCGCCACGCCGCCGCACCAGCACCCGCACGCGCACCACCGCCACCGCCACCGCCACCGCCACGAGCGCCGCCACGACCAGCCGCCGCCAGACGTAACTATGCACTCTACTAGTACTTTCCTCGTTAATGATCTCGTTAATCGACTTAAAACATCAACATTATGTGTTAATATTTACATGAAACTTAACAATGAAAATTACAAAACAAATATAAATTAAAAAGAGAATTTGTCTCTATCATACGCCGCACAACACTGATGTTATCTTCAGTCGTCGCCGTAGAAGGCCGTCCCTCACGCAGATCATCGGCGAGATTAGTGCGACCACGTTTAAACTCATTAAACCAGTTGTAAACAGTGGCACGAGATGGGGCTTCATCGTGAAAGGCTAATCGAAGTCTATCATAATTTTCGACATCGAAAGTCATAAAAAATCATTGTACGAAAATTTTCTAGCGTTAAATTCATGCTGACGTGATACTATTAGTACAGATGCAGTATTTTCTATATCAAATATTGTGTATGATAGTATCAGTCTTCCTATGACTTTTCTATTACAAAGTGAACGCATGGATCAGTCGGACGAGTGTCGCAGTAGGATTGCAATTGTAATGTGTCTGTCGTTGTGTGCAGAGCTCCGACGGCGGCACGACGCCGCCGCGGCCGCCGTCCGCGCCGCCGCCCGACCACGCGCGCCGACACGTGAGTACCCGAGCCGAGCCGAGCCGAGCCGAGCCGAGCCGAGCCGAGCCGAGCCGAGCCGAGCCGACCCGAGCCGAGCACGACGCCTGGCGTCTCGCACACCCAATACAAACGAGACCTATATACGATGCGATGCGTGATACTGCACGAAGTGTAAAGAGTTTGGACCCCGGCCACGTCTTTATTGTCCATCTAGCGGCGAATAGCAAAAGCTAATCACAATCAGAATATTTTTATTGATGTAAACCATTAAGTACAGTACTTATGAGTCGTCAAAATAGGCACAAAATGCTAAGCTACAATCGCTTCGTCTACGTCGGTGTCGCTACGTGGTTCACATATATTATACAACATGTCTATACTGTTACTAGTGTGGGTCGTCTAATTTTAATCACATGCTAAACAGTGATGGAAAACATTATGAGAAAACCTCAATGTTTGAGCGAATTCCTTCTAAAAAGTCCTCGAAAGGCGTGCGAAGTCTGCCAACTCGCTCTGGGCTAGCGTGGGCTACTCGCATTGCCCGGCAGCGGCACAGTAAAGGGTAATTGTGTGTGTGACCGGCAGAGCGGCGCGTCCACGGGCAGCTCGCCCATCACCATCAGCTTCAAGAACCAGCTCCGCGGCAGCCCCTCGCACCCCTCGCACCCCGCCGACACGCCCAACGGTGAGATCACATAGAATTATTCGAACTTTTGATTGTGCCGTAACAACTGTTGTCATCACTCATTTCAGACCCGGCCGAGCCAGACAACCACGCCGTCTGTATTGTCCAAAACAAAGCGACCCTCACATTAGGTCCGGTTGCCACCAAAGCGGAGAAGAGCGAACCGGAGAGGAACTGATCAATCAGATTGTTTAAAAACACAGCTCGGTACCGAGCAGGAGGACTTCATACAATGTGATAGATCGGACTATTCCTCTCCGTTACTTCACTCAGCTTTGTTGGAAACCGGGCGTCATGGGTGTTAGGAGCGATGCTATTCCATCGGCTCAGCGTACTCGTGGTCGTGTCGCGCGAGACGCAGAGCCCTGCGGCACGGGCGATGCTCGCGCCCGGCGCGGGCGGCGCCACGACGCGTCCCGCGCCAGTGTCTAGTTGCGCTGCTGGGTACTAGATGTCGCGGTTGCGTTGTCCGCAGACGGCGGAGGCGCGGGGGCCGGCGGCGGGGGCGGCGGCGGCGGCGGCGGGGGCGGGGGCGGGGGCCGCGTGCGGCGGCCGCACGCCGCCTTCGCGGGCGACGACGATGATACGCCGCCACACAACCACCATCCAGGTAACACACACTATGACATACAATGGCCGGATTGTTTCACTCACACGCACAGCAATCCACTTAACCTTACTATGCAGTTCTTTCACCTAAATGATAATGATAACGCGACAGACGGAACGACAGAAAAATATTCATTAATTAATAGCAATGCCCGCGACTTCATTCGCTTGGACTTTAGGAGGGACCCTTTCATTTTCCCGGATAAAAGTAAACTTGAGAATCTTGATGTAACCTACCATCATGCCAAGCTTGCTATAAATTCACCCAGTGGAGTTTGAGATACATTTGTATATACCAGATTATGGGTATAACTATATCAAGTGTCGAAATAAAAGTAATTGTTTCGATTTTATCGCATTTATTTTATATGTTTACGTTCCCGATGTTTCGGCTGCTTTACAGCAAACATGGTCACGGAAGGAGGACATGGTTGCTGTAAAGCAGCCGAAACGTCGGGAACGTAAACATTTTTTTTTTTTTTTTTTTGTTATTACGTTATAGGCAATATTTGATCTCGATCTCACCTGAGGGTAAGTGACGATGAGATCTACGATGGAGCATACTTGCCTAGGTAGGAAGGCGGCAGTAGATAGAGACGCTACATTCACTAGGCACCTGCAGCGCAACTGATCTGACCCGCCATCCATGAATGGCAGCACCGAACATCATGCCGGAACACGGCTAGGCCGCTTGGCGACATGGCTTTGTTCAGTGGGTGGTGACTAGCCACGGCCGAAGCCTACCACCAGTAGAGTTGTCACCTGGTTGGCACCACCCAGGGTCACGTGTAGGGTATCTCGAGGGTACTTAATTCTCCTACGGACGAAGGTGACTCGACCCCAAAACATATAAAATAACATATAAACATATAAAATAAACGCAATAAAATAGTTTTCTCTCAATGTAGTATTCGCGTAAATATAAGAAATCAATATATGTCAAGTGTCATAAAATTCGTCCATAGTTGCCAAGAAGCGCACCCCGACGCCGACGGATAAAGAAAACTTAAATAATTGCGGAATTCGTCCTCTGTATGTCTACATATCTCTGAATATTGAGACTAGAACTCGTTAAGTATTACTAATTGTTTCGTACTACAGGTAAAGAGAAGAAAGAAAAGGGCAAAAAAGGCGAAGGTGGCGGCCTGGGCGTCGGCGGGGAGGCGGGCGGGGAGGCGGGCGGGGACAAGGAGAACAAGAACGCGGAGGAGAAGCGCAAGCACATCAAGAGCCTCATCGACAAGATCCCCACGCAGAAGGAGCAGCTGTTCCAGTACAAGCTGGACACCGCGCAGGTACCCGCAGCACCCGCAGCACCCGCAGCACCCGCAGCACCCGCAGCACCCGCAGCACCCGCAGCACCCGCAGCACCCGCAGCACCCGCAGCACCCGCAGCACCCGCAGCACCCGCAGCACCCGCAGCACCCGCAGCACCCGCAGCACCCGCAGCACCCCGGCCCATGCTCGTGTCAGATCGCTCTCCCTCATGCTGCCCTGGTACCTCTGGCCTACTATTGATAAAGGTCAAAAGCTACTAAGCCGCGTCTCCCGAGCGTGGTTTTCTCTACACACCACAAAAACCTCAACATAAAGCTCGCTGATAAAGAGGGGCAGGGTACAATAATTAAATTGTGTGTTGAATGTTTCGAACCTGGCTTTATTATATTTTATTATTTTGTTGGTGAATTATTTGTCATGCTTCTGTGCCAGGGTACTATATACCACGGAGGTAACTGCATGGCCAATAGAAGCGCGGCGGCGGGCGCTCGGGTCCAATTCACCTAATAGTAGATATATTCATGATTATTGATGGCACAGCTTACTCACTTATCGATATGTTGTGACCCGTTTCAGATCGACAACGTGCTGATGGAGAAGAAGATCCGGCCGTGGATCAACAAGAAGATCATCGAGTACATCGGCGAGCCGGAGCCCACGCTGGTGGACTTCATCTGCAGCAAGGTGCTGGCCGGCTCCGCGCCGCAGGGGATCCTGGACGACGTGCAGATGGTACCGCGGACACACGCATCGTCAATTATAACATATACTAGCGTTATAACTACCGAGTATTAGATATAGGCCAATTTTTGACACAAAAAATTCGCACGACAGTAAAATCGCATCAAAAGTCGTCGAGTGATTCTTGAGATTAGCGAATTCATACAGACAGGCGAACTCACCCAGGACTCCTTCGTATATTTTTAAGTAGTTCAATGAATAAAGCGAGCACGTACTCGTTGACAGGTGTTGGACGAGGAGGCGGAAGTGTTCGTGGTGAAGATGTGGCGGCTGCTCATCTACGAGCTGGAGGCCAAGCGCGCCGGCCTGCACAAGTGATGCCGGCCGGCGACAGCTGTCGTCAGCCATCGTCAGCTGCCGACAGCCGGTGCGAGTTGTATCGCAGCACTCGCGTGTACATGACGCCACCGCCCTGTCTGTTCAGGTGGTAGGAATCGGTACTAGCCTTATCGTTACGCAAATGTCATGTTTTGTGACAGTTTTATAAAGACTAGCGCTGCTGTCACCTGACGATATAAGTTTGTGGCACTCTGCAATGGGCTGTACGTGCCGCGAGCTCGGACGGTGCACGCGGCCCCATAGCGATGCCGTTTTTTTTGTATTATAATAGACACAAAAGTACTGTCACCCCGGAGGATCAACATTTCTAGCAGTCGTATTCCGTAATTGTATACAAGGTAGTACCTATAATATTACTTACGCCCCCAAATGTATACAACGTGATTCAGGAGTGTTGTAACGTTTGAACCGGTGCTTCTTTAGCTCGTTTGTAATGATTATGGGAAGTCAGAATATCGCTGTAACGTACAGTTATAAATACAAATTGATTCATCAAATAAATGAGATAGTCCATGTTATGAATTGTTCCGGCGGGCCGCGCGAGTGTCCGGGCTCCGGCGTGGAGCGCGTGTGCGTGTGTGTGTGCGTGTGTGTGTGTGCGTGTGTGCGAGGCGCGGATGGAGTAGTTTGACTATATTGTAATACATGTTAAGTTTAATGATACCTCTTAGCTTAGCGTTAATAAAATTATACCAAGAAGTAAAATGGCTTTTATTTGATGATTTTCATTGAGCTCGTATACCCAGGGTGTCGCGAGGTCTCCTTGACTCAGCTTTTCAAAGCACCTGCTGGCTGTGGTTCTCAACATCTGACGTCATAGCGGTGTGCATGGCCTTGTTCAGTTCGGCTACTAAACAAAATGAGTGATAATATAAGTTTGGAGAACCGGCCGTCGAGATTTTTAAAGCTCTGTTATATGATTACTCCGGTTCAGCAAGATGTTGGCGGGTGATACCGATGAGTAAGAGATAGATAGATAGAGATACTGTATTTAGTGACATCTATCGCGCAGTGGCTGAAATAATGTCGCCGGCCAATATTGAAAACTTGCCAAAGACCCAGACTGAATAGTTTCAGCTATTGTACGATAGATGTCATGTGCTACAGCCACTACTAAGTGCTATGTTGTTATTAAAATCATCCTTTTTGTCATGGTGGTCGGGTTAAAATTGATTCATAGATAGGTACTATCTTGTACGAATCAAAATGAACGTCTGCGCCCAATGCATTAGCACGGCTCACAGTTATCTGTGTGCGTGACGAACTGGTAATGAGTGAATTCTCCGCGCACCGGCGCAGACACCGGCTCGGCGCTCGCTCCGCTCACAGCGCTCCCGGCGCAGCTCCCACATGGCTGCATGGCTTGCTCTTTACGTCGCCGGTGTGAGTACTTTGTTACTTAGTGGACTATAATAATAATAAATAGATAACATCAAGTACTGATGGCCAAGTTGGTAGAACGCCTGCCTCGGTAACGAGGATCGCAGGTTCAAACCCTGACTCGCACCTCTGGGATTTCCAGATTTTAAGTGTGAATATAGAACCCCTCGAAAGACGTGTGAAGTCTGTGGGGCCAGCGTCATGGACTACGGCCTAATGCCCTCAGAATTCAGCTGAATGCCAGCCGTCCGTTAACGATAAATCTATATTAATAGTGTATTATAAATCCCGTGCGCAGTGGCATGTCGTGGCGGGACTGCGGTTGCCGTTCGACGCGGATGACGTAAGTACTTACTTGCAAAAGTACCTCCAAAACATTCATCTTTACTGACTACGTACGTTACTCGGATACATAACCACGTGATGGTAGCCTGTACTTGATGCGAGGTGCAAAACCTTGTTAGCGAAATAATAAAGCCTACACACCATACTGGAACTAGGTAGCTAAACACCCACAGCAACTCACTATTTAAGTTCATAAGTACATTATCCATGGCACGCTCCCTCACGGTGAGTGTGAACAAAATTGTTTAAACACAAAACCAACTTTTCGCTAAGAAAGGGTTAAGTTAGTCACACGAATATCATGTATATAAAGTTCAGCTGCCGAGAGAATGCCTTCTAAACATTAATAAAATGTAGATCGCCTAAATCGTTTCTTCTGAGTTGATAAAATAATATATTTTTAAATTAAATGTTGTGTCCGCGGGGCATATATGTAAATGATAAAAATACTAAAATATCATCATCGTACGAAATAAATACGATAAAACACGACATGTCAGGAACGCATTCTCTCGGCGGCCGAACTGTAACCTAATTAATTACCTTTCAGATAGACGTTTTAGAGACTTCAAACATCGAAATGCTGGTACCAATGGTATTCAGCAACCAAGGAGCACCGCGAGGCGAGCAGCAGCGCCACCCCCCCGCCGAGCTGAGCGACGAGCCGTTCAGCTGGATCCCGGGGGACGCGTTCGAACTGGACGAGCCGCCCGAGCGCGTCGGCGAGCCAGCCGGCAGCAGCGAGGAGGATTTGAGCCGCGGCGTCATGCCGATATCCGTCCATCTTCACGAACTTCAGGATATCGATAATAGAGCGAGAGATGACGCAGCAATCGAGATAGCGACCGATGCAGATGCAAGCGAGGTACTACGAGTATGAAGCAATCACGAAACCAAAGACATCAAAGTCAAAGTCAAATAATTTATTTCGTATAGGTCTACGTCGGCACCTACAAAACTACTAGGGGGTAAACCTATATATGTTTAAAGAGAAGAGCGTAGATGAAGAATGCATGAAATATCTCAAACCAATGTGACATGATAGGACACATTTTACTAAACTAAACCTAAAATCCAAAGCAAAAAACCTTTCGTTATAAAATGTTCCCGATAAAAGTATGGTTAAAAGTAAAAGTAAGTTATGGTGTGGCTACACCTGTGGCTTACTGCACTAATCAGTGCCTTAATAATGTCAGTAAGCTGATGTGGCCGACAGTTTTACAGATTAATTTACTAACGTCATTACTAATGTAGCCAATCGTTTAACGTCATATTTTTAATGCCTTAATTAGGGCGTATATTGGCATTAATATTAACACTAACGGTAACCCAGATGTGACCGCACCATTACATAAATACATGTAATATACAAAGCGGTAAAGTTCGTTAGCTTTTGGGTTTGGATGCAGGGCGTCATCTCCGGATCTACTGATCCGATTCCAAAATGATCTTTCACTAATAGGAAGCTACATTACCCCTGAACAGCCACGGGCAGAAACGTTTATATGTTAAACATAGACTGTCAAGAACCTTCATTAACTTAAACTTTCCTTATTACATCTTTCAGACGCAACTCTTGGATGCTTCAAATATTGAACTGCTGATACCCCTAATTTTCGGCAAACACATAGAGACGCCACGAGCCAAGCACCAACGTCACCTCCCCAGCGAGCCGTTCAGCTGGCCCCCGGGGGACGTGTTCGTACGCGATGACAAGTCGAGGGTGGGGGGCGGAAGCTCCAAGAGCATCAAGAAGGATTTGAGCCGCGACAACATGCCGATATCTATCTACACGAACCATCCTACCGAGATAAATAACAGGGTGGGAGACGAGGCGTCGAACGAGGAAACGTCCGCGCAAAAACTCGCGGGCGAGGTATGTACGCACTCATTAAGTAGGTTCTTCTGCACTTGCGAAGTGTTGTCTTATCGCTGCAAGTCCTCTTCATAGGACACATCAAGTTGTCGGTCCCTAGCGATGGCGGATTGGAGGTTGCGAATCGTATGAGAAAACAAGGTACAATTCGATTTTTCTCGCTTCGACCAGCATTACTTTGTGGCGGTCTTATGGTATGTGTATCTATATATACGTATCCCATCTCTATTATGTCATCATGCACAGCCACACTAAAACCCGCCACATCTATAGGTATGCCAATTTGGAGCCGAGTCGGCAGCACGGGCCTGTCAGACGGCTCGACCGATATGACGGATGAAATATTTTACTTTAAGGTGATGCTATACCTATGTCGCGAGCTAATCGATTCGTCCAGTCATCACAATCACGCTGAGAACATTATGAACGCGGCCCTCAGCGAGTGCCAGGAGTGTTGTTCGCACTTGTACTCCGCAAACCAGGCCGGTAGGGTGCCCGGCGAGGGAGCAGCGGCACCAGAAAATGGGAGCGTGGGGCTGGGGGGTCTGTCGCTCTTCGGGCCCGTGGGCGGGCGGAGAGACTGGTCGATCCTACATGAGAAGTATCCTGGCATGTGAGTTCGTTCCTTGTATTGGAGGTGATTTAAAACAAGAATAGAGTTGTAACCAGTAAAAAAATAGAGACAATAAGCCTGGACGTGGCATCGAAAGACACCATTGTTGGCTGTAGGCGGTTCCATTGTTTATATTGTCACAGTAGCTGGTAGTCCTTAGGTTTCCGTTAGTCTGGCTGGACTGGCAGATGAGAAGTTGACCTTAGTATTTAATATTTGGAAAAAATATTAGTGTACATTTAAATCAATTAATAGTGTGCCAATCCACTGCCTGGCGTTGTTGAGAAAGTAGTAATGGATTTAGAATCTGTATACACGTGAGATGTTTCGTCTATTGTCGGTAAAGATACTCAGGTTCTAATAGTATTCATATAATTATGTTCGCAGAATGCAACACTACATTAAAACGGGCAGGTGGGTTGGATTTATTATATTATTGTTTTCCTCGAGCCCGTGTGATTGCCTTAAACCTCTACGGACGGCACAACTTTGCACCCAGTGTGTAGGGCCGATTTGTAGGGACCCAACAAATCGGTCCTACAGATTGGGTGCCAAGTTGTGCCGTCCGTAGAGGTTTTTAGTTGTAAACATGACTACTCTCCGAAATGGATAAACGGGTAGGTATGATCGAAGTGATTATGCTAATCGTTAATGTTTAATCGCAGCTAGATTACTATTAGATAATATTAAATTGATTTATTTGTTTAATTTCAGAAAACCATTAAAGATTAAAATATACGTAGGGTGTTTAATTTTTTTTCCACCCAGACTATTATTCTAATAAAATCAAACCTATAGGTTCTAGGCGCTTACCCATAACATAACTCAAGGCATTAAAGCTATGAGTACATACCTAATTACCTACACGCATCACATATGAGGTTTCCTGCCTTCCAACCACAAAAAAGAACCCCGAAACATCAAATTATCTTACACAACAAAGTCATGACAGTCTGTATATTTCAACAGGTCGAGTATATTTCGTGATATGATACGTATAGTCGTGATGACTTCGACTCGGCCGACAACTTTTTCTTGACAGTGGCAGCCACCAAACATTGCATAGATTCTGATGAAGCTAGCTCACCTACGTGACGTCACAGGGGCGCTCACGTTCCCTCCGTGTGCAAGTCGGTGTTCAGCCAAACAGTCTTGCCGAGTTCGTACACGATCACAAATAAAAGGACACGACGAAGAATAAGCCTAAAGAGAATGATTTGTGGGACTGGAATGGATGACGGAAAAATAATAATAATATAATATATTTCACACAGCTCGATAAGACACTATGTAAATATAGAAATACGGTAGGACCACTGAAGTTGAACAAGATAAATTTACACATATCAGGATCAAATAGGTTCCGAGATACGCCTAATGCCAGGCATAAACATGGCGTTGATTTTCATCTGACACCTGAGTGTCTAACAGAATTGTCAAGCTGAAAATTATATAAGTTCCCAACTTTAACAAACATATTTCATCATACAACTTTTGACATCCCATTTGAACTCTTTGGGGTGGAATTTCCAAGAATCCCTCAGCTTCTTAGTACACCTCTAGGGCAGGTACTCAATGAGTATGTCCCCAACACTTCAAATATCTAAATCCACCGGTTTAGGCTGTGCGTTGTCTGTTAGTCAGTCAGTGTGAGGAATTTTATTAAATTCATATGTTATAAGAAAGGGTAGGTTTGTGGGCGAGGTTTCTCCCCACAAGGTGGGAGAAGGACCACGTGGCGTTTTAGTAGGTAGGAGTCCGACATAACCCGCTTGCCTCTCCTGGGGACTTGCGGGTATACATGAGGATTTCTACACGCAAAAGAAGGTATGTCGGCGTCACTCGCAGCCGAGCACAGACTTCTTGCAGCAGTTGCAGCACTTGGGCAGCAGGATGTTCGGCGGCTCGGTGTGCGGGTAGGCGCGCGCGCGCGGCGCCGCGCCGTGCGCCTGCACGTACACGCGGCCCTTGCTGTCGTACTTCGGCCCCTCCGGCATCATCACGTTGCGGAAGCAGAGGTGACCCTGACACAAACCAACATTTATGTACTTTTGGAATGAATTAAACTATGTACCCTGATCAACCGATCACCGAATCATGTACAAAAGATGCACTATAACGACGATTCAAACCCACAGTATTCGGCCAATGTTATGACAGCTCATTCGTGTTGCCGAACGCTTCTCGACACTTGAGGGTTGATCACTGTTTTCATAGGTACGTCACGATCGTAAATAACTAACAAATCTGTTTGGGTTTTGTTTCTAACTACTCGGGCACCTAAGTATACTCGTAATTTTACATCTGTCTCATCTTCTTTAATTTGTGGTCAACAAAAAAAATGTATGTACAACCATATTTATTAAACTGAACAGAAGTCAACATCAAGTACTACACGTCGCACAGCTGAGTACCCTCAAGAGCCACAGTCCGATCGCAGTGGTCTACGAGCCGTCCCACCGGCAGATCTCGATGCAATACGGATTGAGCTGGCACAGGGGCTTAGTGAGCAGTACCTTCATCCTCATGGACTCGATGTGGGCGCCCACGGCCGGCGCCATGTCCAGGTGCGCGGCGGACGGCAGCTCGAACACCTCCTTGGCGTCGGTCTCCGACGTGTCCGACGTGTCCGACGTGTCCGACTTGGAGCGACGCTTCATCCCAGCCTGCGCCTTCCTCTTCTTCACCAGCTCCTGCAACTTGCCGCTGTTCTCCTGTATAAACATCTTCAACTTGTCAGCTTTGTCTTTATCCACTGTTACCCTTGTCATTGGCTTCTTGGGATATTGCTTCGTAGGGCTTGGCTTCTGGCGAATCGGTGAGTTGGCGTTGTGAACTGCCTTTGAGATGATGCTACTTGTTAATATTCTTAGCTGTTGGCCCCGCGGTGGGTTGGCCCCTTGTCTCCTGGTGTCTTCGAGATGGTGTGCATACTTGAACTGAGCCTGCTGGTCTAGGGAGATGGGAGTGGGTGCGGGGGTGGGGGCGGGGGCGGTGGCGGCGGCTGGCTTCATGGTGAAGTTGAGGTAGGCGCTCCGCGGCGCCCCCATCCTCGGCAGATGCTCCGCATAGTCGTCGTTGTCCTTGCGGAGATCTTCTTTTATCACGTTCACTAGTTCTAAGCTCTCTGTAATAATATTGTTGAGCAGAATATAGCGCGAGCGCACGCTCGCGCTATATAAGGCGGTCGTTTAGTTATCTTCTACCTGCTAAAACTTTGAGTATTTTTGAGCCCTATTGAGAGTAAGTTTTCCAGCCAATGATTTATTTATTGCCATAGATCTGTTACGAGTATGTTCCTACGACTCGGCGTTTGTAGTACCGTACCGTAGTATGGTCGCGGAAGTATGAGAAAACACGAAGGTCGCGGAGGGACCTGCAGTTTACTTTGATATTACTTATTATGCTTTTTATATTTTGCAAGCTTATTTAAAGAAAGAGCGCCGTAGTTTTTAAAGTTTGGACCCAACGAACTTAAAGTAGATAACGTAGTCTTTTAGAGCAGCAGTAAAGTACCATTACTCGATCGCTTGTAGCACCTGTCAGATGTACTGTAAATAAATCTTGTGTGTGTTATTGTACCTGGTTTGATCACCGGCGTTTTGTTTGTTATATCAATTTTGCATGAGACCAGCGAGAAACCACCGAGTACCACGAACGTCGTGAGCGCAGCACTCATGTCTCTACTACTCGAGATGGATTTTGGGTCACGTGAACATATGTATGTAGGTACACACACAACAAATTTTCTTCGCTGCGTTTTATTGCACTATAACATTGGATAATAAAATGCGGGAGTTAATATCTAAAGAATAATAGTTGAATGTGGCCACCCTAGCTCGTATGAACTGAAATGATTTCTAGAAATAATTGTTTCACAGTTTGAGTTTTGAGAATTTACGACAACCGTCAACGATTCGTATCTTTTCATGATGTACGAGCCGCGCCCTCTGGCGGAAACTTATGATGCTTAAAATATAAAAGATATGATTATGATCTATAGGTTTCTTTCACAACTGGTAGTACTTGTAAACCCCATTCTAACAACTAAACTACTCGTTAAAATACAAACAAGTTTTAAGGATTTTATCGCGTTTATCAGTATTTTACATTGCCGACGATTCGAGCCTCATAAAAATAACAGTCGTTAAATTAGTTTGAATTTCAATGCGTTATTATTTCCCAAATATAATTGAAATGTTTCTAAGGATTCCTTAACGTGGAAAATTCACGTCAGAGAAGCAATTTGCGGTGGGTTTACAGCATTGCTCCTCAAATATCATGATGACTGATCTGCTGAGGGTCGGCGTTAGTCACGGACGACTCGTTTTCTTAGTCTGTTCCTTTCAGCTCCTCCTTCTCCATGTCGGCGCCCTTGAGTTCCTCGCCGTCCCGCATGTACTGGCGGCGGGAGCGCGGCAGCTTGAACTCGGGGAAGGGCGCCGCGTCGAGGCTCATGAAGGACACGCCCTCGGAGCCCTGCTCCAGCAGGAACCGGCGCGGGGGGGCGTTGCGCCGGGTCGGCGAGCGGTCGCGGACCTGCCGGAACACATGCTGTTTAACTTAATAATAATTTACATAATTTATTATCCTGCAATTCATAGATATTTTAATCAACATACAAAGCATTTCTCAAAATAAAAGTGCTTTGGAATGCCATTGCAAAATGACGAAATGTTCTATTAATTTGGTGCCCATTTCAAAGGAAGTTAATCTATCACGCTTTGCAATTTGACAGTTGTCTCCATTTGTCATTGTTTTCATTAGCTGTGACAAGCGCACGATTATAGAAAATCGTGCAGTATGGATTGAAAATTAACCTGTATCGAGGTAGATGGCGAGAATTAGCCTTCTCGCACTTGCCTCATCATCAGTAAGCCTCATCAATGGATTTTGTAGTCATTAACTGTACGATAACTAAAACAAATAACTCCTCCGATCTTATATTACCTTAATTAATTTGTATTTAACTTTGGGAGTGGTTACGTCGTCATCATCGCGTGGGTACATGTCATCAAAGTCTTCATCCTTATTACGTTTCAGCGGGTCGAGGTCATATCGTGGGTCCTGGCTGCGCCGGAAACGGTTCTCATCCACGTAGTACAGCAGGTCGGTCTTGGACACCACGTGCGAGGGCTTCCGGTTCCCCCCGGGTGGGTCGCTCGTGTAACTCCTGAAGTGCGGCCTTTTGTAGTTTTGGAGGCTCAGCACGTCGAGCCCGACCACCCGGTCGTGGACCTTGCAGCAGATACATATTAGGATTAAATTTACATCATACGCTGCCACTCTACTCAGGAACGTTCCCGCTCCAACAACCATGGGTTGTGCGATATATGCCTCATGCATTGCTTCGTTAACTCTACAATTCTTGGGTCTTGAAAACTGTACTAGAGTATCAGTTATTAATTAACAAGCCATACCTTGAACTCATGGCTATTGGCCTGCGGTAGTTTATATTTCTCTTCGTTGATTTCATGGCCTCGCAAGACCTCGTCCTCGCCACCCTTCTCCCCCTGCTTGTCCCCGCCACTCCCCTCCTCCACGTGTAACCTTTAAGATGTAAAAATAATTACGTATAGAATTGCACGTTAAAGGAAGACGCTATAATTGTAAAGTCGTATATAATACGCTGAACCAGCCCAGTCCAGGAAGAACTCGGGAGAGCTGAGGCAAGTCTTCTGCTATTAACTTATCGGTTCATATCGTGAAGATTGAAACTAGCGTTGTTATTGTGAATAATCTGAATGTGGTGAGAATGTCAATAGCGACTAGGGTAGCCGAGCGTTGGCCTTGGTTCGCTGAGGCTGGCCCAGCGAGTCAATGTTAATAATGTGCGAGGGCTGACCATTCTTCGGGGCTGTTCAGTGGGTACTCGGCGGGTTGTCTATTGTTCCCCTGGTTCGACTCCTCCATTGAATGGTAATCATAATTGTTTTCCATCAACTGTCGACGTAGAGTTTCCAGGAATGGTTTTTGGGCGTGGTCGGCAGAGCGCTCTGCGTGAAATAAATAATGATAGGTGTTGTTGAGCTGTCATTCAAGAAATTCGGGTGGTACCCACGTTCGTTTAGGATCATATTAACGCTCAAGCTTTAGTCATTTAGTGCTAAGATTTAAACCGATTTTGATTAATAAATTTGGTTCATTGTATTTTAGTTGCTACAAAGAGACGTCGCAGGGTTTACCTCATCTTGTTGTAAAATACCAAATCCACGTTTTAGTAAGTAAAGTTGCCCAATAGGTTTAGCTTACCTAATGCAATAAAACTCAAAAGACGCTTGTATTAATATATTTTAATGAGGACGATATGATTAGCTAAACTGTTACATTAAACATATTTTCAAATTAAGTTTATTGCTTACCAACTTTGTTTTTGGAACTGCAATCCACTGCCGTCGCATACACAATTATAATTATTATAACTAACATTTTTGTTTTATTGTTGTCATCTGTACCACAGAATGGTTAATTAAAGCGTTGCTGTTGTGTGTGTCCGTGTGTTTATTCCTGTGTATGTGTGCGCGCGCGTGTTGAGCCGCGGCCTCCTCGACACTGATATGAAAACATTACGATACCGACGAGAAATACTCGCTTCAGTGTCTGACTCTGCCTGCTAACTTTAATAGCAACCAAAATTATTTTAGAATTTATAATACAAATTATCTTTTTCCCGCACCTTTATCAAATGCGTATTGGCGTCATCTTACTCTCTACCTCACTTAAGATGATCGCACAGCGAGCCCACAATTCACACGCGAATCAATCCAATTCCAACTTACACCAGATATAAAAATAATTCTGGCTTCCGAGTTCCGACAGTCAGAGTTGTTCGATAGACAACCGGGACCGCTATTGTGACGTGTCCCACGAAGCTAGCTCGTATAGGTACTTCAAAATGTTTATAATAACATCACCAACATAAAAATATTAAAGTCATCTATTTCAATTAAAAACATAATACCAGCCCTTTTTAATGTCCCACTGTTGGGGACAGGCCTCCCATCAATACGAGGTGGATTCAGCCATGGCCCACCATACTGGCCCAGTGCGGGTTGGCGGACTTCACGTCTTTCGAGGGAGTCTCTCAGACATGCAGGTTTCGTCGCGATGTTTTCCGTCATCGTTTAGCAAGTGATAATCATCGTTGAAAATGAGATTCGCACATGACATCCAGAAATACCAGAGGTGCGAGCCGGGGTTTGAACCTGTTACCGAGCCAACCAGTTATAGAAAAAAAATGCTTACACTGTGTGTGCATGCATGTATGCAAATAAGTCAGCCTTATTGATATAGTTATAAAAATAAAGTAGTATAAAAGTCGCTGAAACGTGAAGCGAACTACATTCGGAACGTGGAAATATAATATTATTTACATAGTAAACATTCGACGTAAGTTGGGAATAAATTACAAAATACATACCTTCGTATTGTCACGCTTACATCCCTGAAGGAGACAGCAGAGGTGTATATATGAAAAAAAAATGTTATGAAACATTATTTTCCTTGTTCTTTCATAAGAGGTCGACAGTCGATGAGTTCGATTACGGAATTAATAACTTATCGGGTTGTACTCTTAAATGCTGCTCGAAATCATTGAGACATTGATGTTATCTTACATTCTTGGTATGAGGCGCTATAATAGCGTTTGAGAGTTAGGCACATAGTGACCTGTTTCATCCATGATAGAGTACGGCAATGTATAACTGAAATGATAGTCTTGAAAAAAGTTTAACTCCATTTTGGTTAAACCTTAAATATCATTGCAGGGTTCCAGAGCGAGTGTTCAAAGCTGCACAAACAAAGCTCCAACGAGATATTAAAATATGGGATGCAGAGCCGCATCGGCACACGAGTGGGTATTTCCTACAGGGAACGATGTGGCATATTTGGATATTTATAAGTAACAGCAAGTAGTTGTAATTAGGTTTTTGCGTCCTTTTAATCAAAGTGAAACTCCCAAACAGGTTTCTGCGATACCTGATCTGACCGATCGTCTGGCGGTGTCTGGGGACGTCATTCTCGGAGGAGAGTGTGCCAGGTAATTCTAATAATGCAGTGAGGGTGGCGAGTAGACTAATCGAGTTTGGGAATAATAATAGAAGTTTATAATGGCAAAGCATGCAGAAGAAAAATGCTGTGAAATGCCGATTGTAAATTTAATAATGTTAATAATAATATCGCCAGACGAACCCACCAACTATGCGGTCCCACACTATGCAACGCTTTTATTACGGGTACCGTAGAATGGACTGGGTTCGAACCCAGTATAAATTACTTATATATATATTAAACATTCACGACCTGAGTGCAAACATTCGTGTTCACAACACAAAGTTTATCCCTAGCAGGAGTCAAGCATAGGATCTGCGGCCCAGAAAACAGGGTCACTACCAACTGCGCTCATCAGGTCGTCATCATTCATCATAATTTCTATGGGGTAAAGTCTTTCCAATAATCCGTTCTTACTGTTATAGCTGCGTCTTTGCGCAATTAGGTACTTATGAAATCGCGTCAGAGTCGGGCTAGTATCTAGCATCAAGAAGCTTATGGTAATTATGTCAAGACCACGAGATTGACAGTTGCGGCGGCTCGCAGTTACAACGACGAGCCCTCGAAAGTCTTGTGAAGTCCGCCAACCCGCACAGGGTCCACGTGTTCCACTATGATCTAATCCCCCTCGCATTGAGGCGAGGAACGTGCCCAACAGAGGGACAAAAAAAGGGGAAACAATTATTATATTGGTATTTATTTTAGTTTTTAGGTAGGTCTTTAGCTCATATTCTAGCCCTATATTTTGATATAAAAAGTGGAGTTTATAAATGTATTCAAATCTTAATAACTTATTCGTATTCAATCACATTTATTAACAAAGCCATAGGACTGATAAGTAACAGCGACACGAGGAAGTGACGCGGCGGACTCCAAACACGAGTTAATTAAAATATATCCATCCAGGGCTTGTTATAACACCACACACGGGTTGTTTGCAGAGGGAGCGGGCCCGGGACGGGACGGGACCGGGCCGCGGCCGGCACGGAGCAATGAGCGATGTGCCATAAAGCGTGCGTTTGAATATATAGGTATACCTACTATGACATTGTTCATATATTTCAGAGGACCTAATGATATATTAGAAAAATGTTTGAAGCATTTTGACGACAGCCAATTATAGGGGATTGAGCGTAGCCTACTTGGGTTACTACACCGGGTGGTCACGGGTTCGATTCCCGCCTGGCGCAAACACAAATATTATTTTCATAAATGGTCCAGGTCAAGTTGTGACTGGAATCGTACCCAGTCCATCGTAATGTATCATGAATAAAAGCGTTGCTTAGTTTGGGGCCATGCAGTTGGTGTGTTCGTCTGGCGATATTTCCCAGATATACAAGCGTGTGAGTATTCCGTTTCATCTTATCGTTTGCACTTCCATCGTCTTTTAATTCCCGACCGAATCAAAGTAATGTTTCAATTTTCAAAAGTGTCTCCGAGTTCTGCAACAGAGCAGCGGATAAAAAGCGCAGAGAACTTAAAAAATCGACGCGCTGATTAAAAATATAGTACAATAGGAGCTTTGTCTTAGAGTTAAACAATCGCTGCGGCACTGTTGTACAAGCTAAGCCGACAATAGATTGCGCAACAGTCGTTATTATGTTGTGCGATGTCGAAACAAATATCGTTCGTAAACGCGTTTGCAAAGATTATTTAATACAATTTCAAAATGTTAAATTTAAGAAAAGAAGTCCACACAAAAACGAAGAAACACGAAGGAACTATTATATTTAAAAAGTTTGATATACTTAATTCAATAAATGCTCGGCATCAGGCACAGCACAGCGGCCTCTGTCCCACTGTGCCATAATTTCTATACATTCATAATAGTCGAACTGGTAGCGTAATAGTAATTCCGGTCAAATTACCAAATAGGTCAACGTGCTAAATAGTATTGACTTGGGTAAATTGCAAAATAGTCAAAGCGCCAAATACTCAAATTGGTAAAAATTCAAAATAGTACACTCGGTAAAATTACTAAATTATCCTGCCGGTCATCAAAGTGCTAAATTGTCTGTTAAAGTACGTCTGTTAAAGCGTGAAATATTAAATCCGGTCAAAGTGCGAAATAGCCAATCCAGTTAAAGTGTGAAATAGCCATCGAGTTAGAGTGCGAAATATTCCGGTCAAAACGCGAAACAAGCATCGGTTGAAGTGCGTAAGATGTCCAATAGCAAAATAATACAGTAGGAACCTAAAGTGGCGCAAATTAAAACTCCATCATCGCACAGCGCTGTCATTAAGCGCAGCGCACGGACACGCTGGCGGTCGGCTTAACACGTGTCGTGTCGCACGGCTCGTAGTCCGTGTCTTGTGCGGCTGCAGCTTATTGTGCTTCATTATCATTCCGAATCCGGATTAAAATTGTACACTGAATGAGGGAAACATTTTAGTAATCATTTTTTTTTAAATATGTAATGCTACTTAATTAATGTTCTCATTGAGATATATATTTGGGCAGGGCTTTCAATAGCCGTGTGCAGACCGTCCGCGCAGCCCCGCGCGGCTAGCACATGCCGTGATAGCACAGTAAATGACCGAGCCTACCCTATGCTCATGAGGTTAAGCGATCGGTTTGAACGCGGTAATTAATCGCTGTAAGCCCCTGCAGATCCTAGTACTATATGGCCTTACACTCGAATTTATAGACATTGATTAACACACGTTTTATTTGTTGTGTATACTGTAACATATACACCTTTGAAATCTACATATACACAATTTTGAAGCGTAGTTGTAGGAACTTCATCATTCTCCTACCTATTAGAGTGTCTACCATATGTATATGCTATATATGTATATGCTATATACGTATATGCTTCGTATTTGTATATGTATATGCTTCGAGCAAAGGCGACAGGCTTTCGGAAATAAGCCAAATATTTACTTTTATATGGCGGTATGTCTGTGGCCCATACTTACGGCTAAGTTATGTTTTATATGCAACAGTTTTGCATGGTTTTGTTATTCTTAATGTAATATATGCAAACGTGTATAAATATTACTCTGTTATTTTATTTATAGATAAATGTGATGTCAACTTTTATCTATAAAATACCAGAGGTACCCAACCGCTACTCGTTGAGTTTTTAAATATTAAGTATTTCATATTTCAGTTACGTTGTATTTATAAATGAAGCATAAATGAACTCTGCTGTCGATGTAATGTAACACAATCAACCATGTTTTCTTTCTGAGGGAAACTCGTGAGGGTTTCTAGAGCGTTTATTTCTTATCGTGTTTTATTGAGAGCCAGCAGGTGGCATCGTTAGAATATTATGTCGGGGAATGAGATAACAGGGAAAAATTGTTATGTTATCAAATCATTTTGCTTTAAGTGCGTACGGCTAGAATTTAATGGGGTAGGTACTGTTTATCTTATATTAATAGGCCTTGCAAATGTTAATAAAGATACTTTTAATATAAATGTGAATTTTGATCTACCACACGTGGAAGGAGTGGTCAAGAATTACAAAGTAGTCGTATTTCAGTCACCCTTCCAAGGTGAACGATAGTATAATTATAACATTTAGCCGTGCTTTGCAGCCACATATAACCCTTGTTGTTTTCATTTTAACATCTTCGTCAGTCATTACGGACAGTAAAGACTGCATAATTCTGACAAATAATCCCCTAGTCCCCTAGAACCACTCGATGATCTTGGTATAGCAGATATAAATTGCTGCAATTTAATATCGGTCATCAGCCGAATGAAGAGAGACTGAAAGCCGACCTCAATACCCAAAAGAAATGGAAAAACATATTGATTTCTTATATTCACGCGAATTCTACACATCGAAATAAAACTTATATTAAGGATTTTATCGTGTTTATTTTGCTGTTTTGACGTTCCCGACTTTTCAGGCTGTTATACAGCAACCATGGTCTCGTAAGGACTTTTATTTCAAAATGGAAAAACGCTAGGAGGAACCGCCCAGAGCTGGCGTGATAATAAACTGTCTCCAGTGCACGTGTGTTTAATATATTGGCTCGTAACACTAGCTGCTCGCAGTTCTGTCAGCTAATTATCACTTTATTACCTAACTAAATAGTGGTTAGACTTTGCAATAAAAATATTTTTCTTTTGTTCTACAAGGAAACCATACATGATGAGCCAGTCAGCGGGTCGCCATAGTGTGTGCACGTATATGTATTCTACGTGGCATGTGCCGTGTGTTTGGCCAGCGTTGCGGTGGCCGCACGTCGATCAATTGATATCCAATTATTGTGATGCTACAGCCACCAGGCTGCCAACACCAGAATTACTGACATGTAATGTTATGTTGCCTTGTTGTCTGCGTAAGGATTGCCTTGTTCACGAATCACGCAAGTCCTTAAAATAAATAACTATGGTGATTAAGGATTGCGATCAAAAATACCATCGGCGCAATGTGTGTATGGCAGCGCACTTCTACCTTCCCTTTCGGGGATTACATGCGTGATGGTCTATGCAGGAGAATTCTCGTGACTTTTGGAAATTTACGGGACCTTATCTACAAAATACTGTAGTATTTTAGTATGTGAGTACTGCAGATAAATGGTAAAGATGTCCTTTCGGTGTGTATGTGTGGTGAATATTCATCGTAACACACGTAGATGGGTCTAGGTATATACCTAGACCCATCTACGTATAGGCTACTTATAGACTAACGAAAACATCGAGTATCGACTCGTAAGCCAGTCTCTCTTTAAATTAATATTGAGTGTACATTTTCATAGATAATGTAAAGTTATTGGTTTAAAAATTGAAAATGTAGCCGGACTCGTTTACCGAACACCGATAGCATCAGTTCACAGACAGAACGCGATCATAATTGTTTGGACAAGATGGCTACTACCAGTGGAACTCACAAATGCATTTAGTAATTGAGTTTTTACTAAGTTTTTAATACGAATGTGCGCGCGTTTTATGTGTAAATTGGAAATAGCGGTAATACATTATAATATGCAGCTCATAGTTCAAATAGCATATTGTATGATCTAAAAATCTAAGCCAAGACCAAATTCTTTAAATAAAAAAAAATTACAACTTTTTAAACTATATTTAGTGTCGTGCTTTATTTAGAGAATTAAATAGTATCAACTTCGAGTGTAATGTAAAATGTTGGTAGGGTGCCTACATCCAGGCGGGCGCCTGTATCGCCTGGAATAGCCGCAGTGAATATTGCACCGCCGACCGCCTGACTGACTGTATTTTTGTGAACAAGTTCCAAACAGACCTAGTTACTGCTCGATGTAGTTTTAAAACGCTGTTTAATATTTAGGTACATAAACATGCTGTGAGCATGTGTGATGTATGTAGAAATATATTGAGTTTCTGCGAATGTCATCGTCATCGTGGGGTTTACACTTTTTGTGGATATCATAAAAGGCGACAAAATGATTTATCATCATGATCACCTAACGATGGGCTCACCATCTGTCGCGTATGCGTGTCTATAGTATAGTTCCAATTTTAGTGAAAAGTGGAGGTTCCCAAATGTGTTTGAATACTTGTAATTTGTTTAATTTAATTCCAGTGTTAATAATAAACGTCTGGTTTTCTTAATCCTCAACTTCCTAATATTTTTGTATCCAATTTAAATGTACTTGCATAACTGGACACATTAGTTCTGTGAAAAAATGATTATTATGTCGCCACAAATGTATATTGGGTTCGATTCCCACGTTGAGCAAAATAATATTTGAGTTATAAAACTCTGAAGTAGCTCATGGTTTATGTCTGCACGCAACTTGCATACGGTCATGCAAGTTACTTGCAATAGCACGAGATGATTATGATAAATTCCTACGTTTTTAGCGTAACCACGTAGCCCCGTAGCCGCCCCGAGCGTTCGCCAGGCAGTAGTGGCCGCTACGGCGTAGCCCGTAGCGTTCATTACATTAAAAACATAGTTAACATAACTAGACACGTTAATGAACACTAAAATGTAATATAATTTAGTGTTTCTGATATTCTTTGCGATGTTTTATGTTAAAGGGAAAATGTTGGAGTAATTTTCGAAAAGCTTTTCAGTGAATTATTGCGACGCACAGAACTGAGCGCGCATTTAATTATGCTGCGGCGGGATAGTATTCCATTTCATTACGAACCTCGTTTCAGAATGTATTTATTTTTCACACACCTCTTGTCACTAGGAGAGGCTCGCTACAGCCCCTCGCACTGAAACATTGCAGAATATTTAAGATAAGAGAATTATATACAGTGTGATTTGAAAAGGGTATACAACCCTTAAAACCTGCGGTTCATTACATTGTTTCTTTTTTTAATTGATTTAGTTCCCGCCGCAATTTCAATTATGATTATTTGTGACTGATATACAATTTTACTGACATTACAAATTGGCTAAAGAATCATGGTTTAATATACCATTTCTGAATCAGCCGAAATTTTCTGTAGGTAATGTGTATACCTCCATGCTTCTAAGTTCCCAGAGGTGCGAGCTGGGAACCGAACTAAGCCCTCTTCGATAAGTGTTTTTCACTCGGAAAAAATTATTAAACAATTCAAACATTATTCATTCCGAGCACAAAGGCCGTCCTAACGATTATTTTATTACATTGATGTAATTTCGTTGCGAATAACTTTAAACAGAATATTCGGCGCTCATTAGGGCCGCGATAAAAGCCCAACATAGTATAAAACACAGAACAGTTAAACGATATTCAATCATTTTACGTGAATATAATTTCAGAGACGCATAACACCGCGCCCGCTATTCAAAGGGGTGGGCAGACACGCTCCAAACAATTGAATATATTCAACATCCTCGTTTCACGATATTTATAGCAGGATCATATGACGACAGCTGATCATATGATCACCGGAAACTAAAAAGTACAATAAGATTTATGAAGTATTAGTTATTGCCCACGACTTCGTCCGCGTGGAAAACTAGAACATTATAATTATCCACAGAGTAACTAATCAGTAGATTTCTAGTATCAGTAGGACTATACTGATATTATAAAAAGGTAAAGTTTGTTAGTTGGTGGGTTGATTGGATTCCAAAAATTCTTTCACTGATAGAAAGCTACACTATCCTTGAGCGCTATACTCTATGATCCATCGAAGCACCGCGGGTGGAGCCGCGGGCACAAGCTCGTATATATATACATATCCGTGCAGGTGCAGCAGCAGGCACTCTCAACTATTTCTTTGAACAACTCTTGCAGGAACCCTTCAGCCGACACTATACTGTGACGTGTGTTCATAGTTGCACACGACACGACACGACACGACTCGACACGACACGACACGACACGAATCAAAGTCATCATCAACTGCCTAGATTAGCGCATATCGCGCTTCAAGTGTTTATAGCTACTCATTATGTGTCATATATGTATAGTTTGAATCTATTGCTGTGTTACAAATACCCGTGGGTCCGTTCGCGCAACAGTCTGCATGTCTGAGAAAACCCCTCAAAAGTCGTGTGACGTCCACCAACCCGCACTGGGTCAGCGTGATAGGCTTAGGTCTAATACCCACCGCATTGGAGGGAGGCCCGTGCTCAACAGTGTGTCATTTAAAAAAGGGCTAGTATTAGATATTATTTTATGTTAGAGTTTGAGCCATGACGTGACGTGCCGGCACAGGGCTCGCTATGGGCCTGCGCCCGCGTCTCGTTTACGCTCCGTGGTCTGTTTTAACGAGAGCCGCGGCGCTTTGCGACCGCACCGCGATTTATTTTTAATAAAACGACACATTCAGTTGCAATTACACGGATTCAAGTGCCGCGGCGCGGTGCGAAGCGCCTTTATTCACACTGTGAGCGAGTTAGTGGAATGAATGGCGAGGCGTATATTTGCAGTGCGGTTTTGTGGTGTTAAGAAAATATACAGTTTAAAAATGGTGGTACGAAACTTTGAAATTCTTTCGAATAATGCAAGTCTTCTTTGTTATTAAAAACATATCTTGCCTCAGCATACTTACTCTTACCACTGCAATACGTTTTGTAAGTCTGTCTTATCTCCTCCAACGGACACTAATTGAAAAGTACTAGGATATCATACCTACAATAAATTGTATGAATCACAGTTTGAAATTTCATTTGTTATATATTTACAATTAAAGTTAAAGTAAATAGGAAAATAAAAAATAGTATGACAACAAACTATGTATCAAAAAGACCTTGTCCGCGTGGAATGGTGTCAAGAATGCTGGCTGAATATATTTGAAAATCGGCATTGTCTGATTAATACCTCAGTGATATCAAGTATTTATTATATACAATAATTACAAAGAAAATAACTTAAATATTTACAAACTAAAGATATAGAGAAAATACATTATTATACAAAACTAATATAAATTAAAAAGAGTATAGAAAAGCTACTTAATCTCATTATTTCAATTAAATATTACTCTTCGAAGATCCTTGGTGCGCTCAGTGGATTAATTTCAGTGCGATCCACATTAGTGCGTTTCGAAAAATGCTTCATAAAAATCTCTGCAATAGAAATCAGTACTGTGTCGCGATTGCGCGATGCTATCGCGTGTTATCGCGGTATCGCGCGTAATGGCGATTTAATGGCGGCCGCTACGTGCGCACACACATACGCGTTAAGCCATAAGCATTCGCGATCTATTTTATCAATTCTAAATCGTGTCTCATTCTTCCGTATCACAATATGTATCTGGGTTCGATTTCCAGTCTAGCACGCTTCGACTGATTACCAATAGACTCAGAATATTTCTTATTCATGTCGCCTATGAATCGTCAAATATGTCCCAAAAAAGATTTTACTGTTGTACTTTTTATGGGTGTGGAATAACAATAGTAGATTAGGTAACGTTGGCTTATGTAGTTAAAATGAACCTTAAGTATACTATAACTATAATTGCAAAAAGGGTGTTTATATAAAGTGTACCTGCGAGATCTTACTGTTGAGACCAGCGGCAAGCTAATGGTAATGACTTTTTATAACAACTATCACGATTACACTAAACTTATTTTAATAAGACACTTCCTTCAAATAATTAAAAATAATAATAAACAGTATCCTACAGGCTCGCTTCATCTTCTCTCTCGGCCCACACACAAACTACTCGAGTATTCTTAGAACAATAGTCCCTGTGCAATTATCAGTTTTTGCACCGCACTCCTAGCACCTTCACTCCTGGGTCCAGCCCTGAGTAGAATACTAGACATTATACCACTATTACGCATGGTTTTGTGGATCCTGTGATATAAATGTAGCCTGTTTAGCACACTGGACTGGTTGGTACATTGCTGTATAATCTTTGATGGCTTTCAAAAACAATTGCGAAAACTCTCATAGCGTGTTTCAGAATTGTATCGAGAATTGTCAATTGTTTTGAATGCGTCTGCAGCGCCATCTGTGTAACTTGTGGTGATGTTGGAGAGGTCGCTACAGTTTCTATAGCTAACAAATTCGACTGAACACTATTCGCGAAGTGATCGAATGTCTAAAAATATCTTCTGCAATATTGTCTGTAATGGAATTGAAAAGCAGTTGGATTGTCGACAGCGGCGCGCCGCGTCAACAACGCGTCGCACTGACACGGAAATCGTTTTAGCGAAGCCGCGGCGCGGCGCGGCGCGGCACACAGGCGACATCCGCGCGGTACGCTGCTGTCAATCACATAGCAAAATGATGGACTATGTTGGATGTACTTGAAGGCAAGCTTTTAGAAGCAGAAGAACCTTTTTCTTGGTACACAACAAATGAATATAAATCAAGCTTCGGCAGTCGAAGTACAGTGTTAAGCAATGCTTGTATTATGCGTGTTGGGACGGCACGGGAGCGATCCCAGGATATACTTATCACAGATATAACAATCTGTGCGGAGCGCAAATCAAGGGACCCACTGGAGGACTACGACATAATGACAAAAAATATTTTTAATTATTGTAAGCACTACGCGTTTGTTTAGTAGAGATGGGAAACGGAAAGAATCGACTTATCGATAAAATCAACATTATTTTCGGAGGCAAAATACTTACTAATAACCCATGGTTATAACGTCGTTGGTAGTGACCGTGCCTTCTAGGCTGTGGGCCCCGGGTTCGAATTCTGGTAGGGACAAACATTGTGTGATGAGCACGAATGTTGGTGCCCGAGTCATGGATGTTTAGTATCTATATAAGTATTATGTACTGGGTTCGCCCCCAGTCCATTGTATGGTACCCATAATAAAAGCGCTGCTCAGTGTGGGAATATAATGTTGGTGTGTTCGTCTGGGGATCTTTAGTATTTATTTTTTACGTACATTTTAGACGAAAACGGGATTAACCTAACCAATGTTGTCTAAAGTAATGTTCGAATTGTTACCAAAGTGAATAAACCGTGTGTTAGTCATATGTATACCGGTAAATTAATTATTAGGATAATGGAATTATTCAAATTCAATTTCCCGATACATTATAATCGTTATCCCCCCCTATAGCGTCCAGGCGCGGCGCGTCCCTAGAGCTCGACTAATTCAAATGGTCCCTATTTATTCCTAGTTAATTATTTGAGTGCACCCCCCACCCTAAGCCTCGCACTGCCTCCCCCCTTGGCAGAGAGGAGGGGAATCATTGTTATGCCAGCAATACACTTTCGAGAACTTATGTCGAACGAGATATGTAAGTACTGTTGAACATAGAAACAAGATAGGAGACAGGAACTTAACAACATACACACAACACAATAGCAGCTACTTGTGTGCGGCGATAGGCTGACAAGTGGCACAAGCACATATTTTAACGTAACTATACAGTAGTGTAGGCGTCATATATCCTGCTCACACCACCGGTTTTATGAATAAGTGTGATAGTGACAGCATGTTTTCTCGATGACGTTACGATCATATAAAAGTTGGTGCACGTTTGCGGTTTTGCTGTCTCATTTTAGTGACCAGTGAAGGTTTCAAATCGGTTCAAGGATTTGGAGTGCGGTAGAGTGATCACCTTGTGTGTCAACGGCCTCGTAACAAATACCTTCAATGGTATATTTTCTCAATTTGCGCGATGAAAACATTATTTTACCTGAGAGATGTATGCGATTTAGAGAAAACTCGGAACGAATCGGAACTCATCATGGATACGCTCAGGGAATTCCGGTTTCAAAGTATTCTTTTTGATGTTTGATAATTAGGAGTAATGGAACGGGGGAGTGTTCGCTGTTTATAGGTATGTGGGTATACCGGCACGACTGTATTCCCTGAAGGGGTCAGCAGAGCCTCTTATACAGGATAATTCAGAAAGAGTATACTAACCGTTGAACTTGTGCTTCTTTAGCACCTATCCTGCTTCTTCACCTATTAGCGCATTTGTAAACATTATCTGAAGTAAGAATTTTGAAATGTTAATTTAAAAACAAAAATATTGTTCGCCAAAATCACAATTGTAATTGTTCATCGACATCGAACTCTGACTGCATGTAATGATTACAAATTTCCTAAAGAAGCGCAGCTCCAAAGGTTAGTTTACCCTTCCTGAATCATCCTTTATACCCATGTTATCGTTAAAAAAGACTGTAAAGTACTACTTAGCTTCGGCCTATACTGTTAGTGTGTTAGTCCAATGATATTAATTTATAGCAATATAACATGTAAAATATTCATCAATAATAATGAACGTGATATGCCATTACACCCAATGAGAGTACTTGGAACATGGAGGCGCAATATTCCAGACCTCCCCATTGGGTGAATTTAAACTTTAACTAATATTCTGAAGAATCTGATGCTCTACATCAAAACCCACGGCTGAATGTTTAGATGCTTGTAAACAATAAAACAGGTTACACAATGCTGCATATTTTAATCAAAACAGCGTAACCGGTCCATATTTATCTACCGGCTTGTAACTGGAGAGCCATTGACCCAATTGCGGCCTCCCCTCCGGACAAGAGGGCTGTCTGGTCAGATTTAATCACTGAACCGCGGTACAACGGACGCAATGTTATGAATATTCCCAATTATGAAAGGTGGAAATAGTTTTATGAATAGAAAATAAATAACTACAATTAATTGAAATCTCGGTAGGTTTCCCGTTTTACGTGTTTACACAGACGGCCAGACAAAGATTCTCAGTATGCCGGGCCAGTAGTTGTATCCAACATAATGTGACCTACGATTATTTTTTCCAAATATATTCATTGTACGGCTAGCGTACTACCAACCTACTACCCTACGTTACAGATCAGAATAATCTCACGAAACGCGTGTCGCACGCTCCAGCGCCCCCCCCCCCTCGCGGTCGCTTCACACGTTATCCGCGTCACGTCAACGCCCGTGGATCTTGCAACTCGGGGAATCACCCACTTACCCCACAAAACGGGTAATTTCACCCCCCATTACACTGCTGAATCATAAAAAAACGAGTCGACGTTTTATTTATGAAAAGTACATGAATGGTGAAATTAAATTGGTTGTGTGATAGAACTCGATGGCGAAGACAGGGAAGAGGGGGGATGAGAGGCTACCAATGAAAACCTTTTGGTAATTCACCGCAGACTTCATTTTACGGAATTGGAAATTAAGCGGGAAGTAGATGATTTTTTTTTCTATTTTTTTATTATATTAATTTTGATTATTTAATAGAAAGAAGTTATAAAAAGGTTTGTAATAAAAATGACATTTTCTAGTAAGTAAATAAGTCCTAAAAAATACATTTACGTGACTTTGGTCATCTGTTCACGAACAAATAAAGAATGCATTTAAAATATGGGTGGTAGGTTCCTGATTCTTCTCCTTCGGTGTGGCTCTGCAACTAGTGATGGTCGGACTTTAGATTGGCATGCCCTTTTCTTTTGACGCCACGCCCATTATTAATGAGCTCTAGTCATCATTAAAATACATTTTAACGAAGTGCTAATTATAAGAGCCCCATTTAAAATAAACACAAAGCCCTCCTGGTCGACAGTTTGTAATCAAGCTAATTAATAATAATTAAGTTAATTAACTGCAAAGGCCAAAATAAATCCCCCGGTTTCCTCAATGGAAAAATAAAGAAGATTTTATAATATGTAGAATCTATTGAACTTCGGCATAAAATAAACTATGAGCCAACTTGTTATATTAACAACTCAATGTGAAATGAAATATAGATTGTTTAAATTTGTAGCCACATCTTCTTCGTTACAAGAAACATGTATCACTACGACGATACACAGATGGCGCTGACGACACGCCGTACAATCCTGAAACGCACTATGAGAGTTTTCGCAAAATGTAACATAATATACAAAAACCCTACAATAACTGTCGGAGCGTAGCGGCCAGCCCCACAAGGCATACGACCTTCTGGCTGGAAGATCTTCCTATTTGAGCATAATAATAAATATTTGGATTACTAATCCGACTATGACCCCCTTTTTGTCTAGAGTAAGCAATATTATATCCCCAAAAGAGGGCAATACACTGTGAGTAACAAACCATGTGGAAATCTAAATGTCGCAGGTGGATTGTAGAATCCGACTTTTTACAAAGCGCCTAGGCTTTAACAGAACTGAGGCATTTTGTAACCCGCCTCGCCGTTTTGTAAAAAAGCGGATTCTACAATCCAGCTGCGATATAAACGTCACGATATTGTATTTATCAGTGGAATCAAATCCGTTTGCATCAATCGTAGTACCGGGAATTCAATAGAGCTGTTCCGGTTGAGCGAGCGGGCTAGTACCCACGCGGCACGGGACGGCTCCGGAGCCGGGACGCACCCGGGGACGGGGCGGGCCCGCGACGACCGCACCCAACACCGCAGGTGTAATCAGAATAATAAGCGTTAGGATTAGATTTACGTAGTTTGATTTAGTAATTGTGGATCTATTGATGCACGATAAGTAATATACTAATTAGGTATTGGAGATAGGTACCGAAGATGTAGGTTTGGTTTTTCTTTTACTGAAACCCATTGGGACAAATTGTTGGACATTGAGTTGCATGCAGATGTCATGCGTTTTGTTCAGTCTACGAGTTAAATGTGCAGAATTATCAACCTATCGTTTTTTTTGAGTGATGCAATATTGCAACTTTGCAATTGACGTTTACACATGTTATAATCCCAACATACGAAATGTTCCAACATTGAAACTATAACAAATTTGAAAATATAAGCTGTACGAAGTTAGAGTCGACATACGAGTTTAAATGAGCAATCGCGTCGTTTCAATTTGTCGTGGCGGCGTCGTCGGGGTGTCGTCACGGTAATGTGTAAGGTAGCGGTTACATTGTAGCGCAGCGAACTACAGATAGCCAAACGCTCTACCTAGACAACGTGTTCACCAGAACATACTCGTAATGTTGTATGGATATAGTATGAACAAAATGTCCACGTCAACAGATTATCGATCAAGGACAATAAAGATTTACGAGTGATTTTCGACCATTAGGTCCAAAATACAAATCTTAAAGATTTTCAATCAAAAGGACATTTAATATTTATAAAAGAATTTCGACAATACATACTTATTTTTTATTTATTTTGCGTTTATTAATATGTGTTTTAATTTATTTATTTAAATTTATTTATTTATGAACATACTTAGGCCGTATGTAGGAAAGCTGCAATAACGGTCGTTTGCTGTTTTCTAAAGTCCATCTGTAAGATTGCTAAACAATTTAAGACCTCCGACTGCTGCAATAAAACCGCGGCCTTACGACACAGCTCTCGTGATTGGATCAGAGCCATCTATCGAGAGCGCACGTGTACGTGTGCACACGACGACTTGCCACAACTTGGGCCAATATTGTTACCTACTAGGCAACATTGACAGCATGAGGAAATGTGCATCATTTAGTTAGGAGGAATACTTTAATAGAAAATGCCAATTGGATCAAGTGAAAGATTTTGGATTCAAACACCAATCTTCTATAACGTCCTTTACTGTTGAGTAGAGACTAATTCTACAAAAAAAAAAAATCGGATCTCACACCTTAATTTAAGTGGTTAATTTTTATTCGATTGGCATAGAACATACTTAGGAGAATGACACTGCACGGTAAGCTTCCAACAATCAGTACATTTCTCTATTTATAACTGGAGTTTATAATATAACATTAGTACATACTAAAAATATGTATGTGCCCAAAACAACATTTGTAGTTTCCTTACATAAGCAAGTTATCTACTAACGTGTTCCGTTCGCGCACGGAGTATCATGCGCTACGCCACTACGACACATGCTACGCAAATGCTACGAGCGCTACGAGATTGTAGCGATAAGATGAAAACGTAACGCATTGAATAGTACTCACTACCAGAAATATGTATCTCTATGACTATACGCAGATGTCGCTGGCGTTTCTCCTTAGAATCCTGAAACGCGCTATGAGAGTTTACTGAGAGCGTAACATATATACTAGACCCCAACAGTGACTGTCGGGGCAAAGTGGCCAGTCCCCCCACGCATACCATCCGCCTGGCTAGAAGATATTCTCTTGTCCGCTAAAGTGGTGCTCCGGCTGTAGCAATCTATTCAACCTCGCAAAATCACTAAAATATCGGTAGCGAGTCTTTGTAATGTGTCACATTGCAATAGACGTGTCACGCTAAGTTTATAAAGTTATAAAATAGTAATAAAACAATTATTTCAACGAAACAAATTAGGAGGCACTTTTATCTCCAAACAAAAATGAAAACAATATTCCAACATTAATAATTGTTTGAAACTCAGAACCGTTCATCCGAACACTGCGATATCCGCCCAATTAACTTGAAAACGCGAGGAGTACCTCAAAGCATCGATGACATCTACAATGACTGCCTGCAAGCTGATGTCTGTCTGTTGATTAACATCTGTAACTTCTATTTTATTCCATTAACAATGCAAGTCCAATTTAAAAAAACATCAATGATATACAAAGTCATACCTTTGAATTGCCGAAATCAATTGAGGGCAAAAGAAGGCCGATCGAATTAATCATGATTATCGGTGATCTTAGATCCATGCAGTGGCGAAGGTGCTCTAACGCACGCACAAGGGAGTCCGAAAAAAAACTTTACCTGTGAGTGCACAACCAACCCCTAAACGATGATGCAGACTCAATACCCTATAGGTAATAAATCCATATTTTTAGAACGTCGAAGAAAATCGCTTAAAGCAAGTAGTTTTGGGTACATCTTAATTTCGAATGGGAAGCCACGAGTCTTATTATGTTGATCTTTCGCCACTGGATCCATATACAAAATTGCTGATAATTGGTAATCAACAACTATATTTCTAGCAATAATCATACAATAAAACCAATACAAAGATTTCAATTCAAAGCACCGCGGCTTCTCCTGCGGTCACGGTAGCGGCAGGTGATGCGGGCGACCGCGGGCATAGTCGTATCGGTCGACACAGCATATCGGGTTGCGGCTAACCGCGATCCAATCGTCTGTTATGTATACATTGATTAGATTGTAATATAGCCTATAATTGTGGATACGTGGGACTATAGAACTAGCTTTCGCTTGCTACTGAGGTCGGATGCGAGTCGATGTTTGAGCCTTGTTGCTAAGGCATGCGTTTGACTATATTGGCTATCCGTATTATCCTTTACCATACCTAGTTTGAAAGGTCGCGATTGATTCCCGAATTAGATTGCTTGCGCTAGCAAAATAATCCGTATTTACTTTTTGCTACAGAATTTTATGATAACACTTGATTGTGAGACATACAAGAACTATCCAGCTAGCTAGTTCGTGGGGTCGCAGCCGTTTATTGAATTCCGTGTATTGCAGGGGGTACAATCGGATTGCACGGCACCGTGCTACCTGTGAAATGTTGCTAACAAGGACCGACAGTGCGAGAGGGAGTCGGCTTGTGCCGCCGCGTCTCGCCGATCGCCGACTTGCGCTGGTAGTTTCCAACATCTTGGGTGTATAGCTACTTACTACAGACCCATAGGTTTTACCCACAATTTGTGTGCATACATATACACACACAGACATAATCACACAAAAACGGATAAGGTACCTTATCTATCTGATTAGGTCTCTCTCCACCCGGGCTATACCCGGATCTTTGGAAGGCTTGCGCGGGGACATGGGTCCAACACGAAGAGGCCCTTTTTGAGAATTTTAATGTTATGTTAGCTACCTGCTAGGGTCAACTGCTGAAAATGATAGCATAAATATGGAAAGATAATTGGAACTATGAGGGCTGGATGGATATGGGATGGGAATATTGAAAGGTTACGTATAAGGTTATTATTACGTTCACAGCCCCATTGAAAAACAAAAAAAACGAAATACATAATTATTTCTGCATTTATACATCCAACGAGATACAGCCGCGTACTGACCGACTGTGCTTTGCGTGCTTATACAGCAACAGAGAAACGTCAATGAAACAATGCAAAAATTACTTTGTTGTTGCTATGGCAACGCGTTTATTTACAATCTATACTAATATTATAAATGTGAAAGTTTGGATGGATGTTTGTTACTCTTTCACGCCCGAACGGCTGAACGGATTTGGATGAAATTTGCCACAGAGATAGATAATAGTCTGGAATAACACATAGGCTACTTTTTATCCCGGTAAAATGTATGGTTCCCGTTTAATTTAAATTTATCCCGATTTTGTTAACAACGCGATCTCCTTGGAAGCTGTTTTATATTTTTTCGTAAACTTTTGTTTTGCGCCTTGTCAAATATGTCACTTTTATGTCCGCATGGTGACGTTTTCCTTTAATATATGTTTTTTATTTAACCATCCCCCCTGCCGTTTCATTCTCAACCCAGCGTGTGCCGCACCTGCGGCCATCGCTTACAAGTTGTTCTTCGGTCGGATCCAATGATTCGCACACCCCCACGTTCTGCAATGGTGAGAACGCGCATGATGGCATGTATGGAACATGCACTGATGGAAACAGCGGATTTCAATCCACAACAAGGTACTCAGCAGCCAACTGATGTAAATAAAACACAGATTGATGTAACGGTACCTGTCTTCGATCGCACGATTGTTATTGCGGGTGGCAGCATTTTCGTTGAGCGTCGAGAGACGTCGCCGCCACCACGTTCCTGTAAGGCATCGAAGATTAGAAGGTCGACCTTGCCATCTATACTGGCGCGGAGGAAACGACTGGAATAGGAAGCTGCACGCAAAATGCACGGATACAAATGGAACTTATTGATAAGAAATCGGAAGCGGACTTGGCGGAATTGGACGAGAAATACAGTTCACGCGGTGACGATGGCACGGACGTGAAGAGGTGGTTAGAGCGCAACCAACAGGAATTACAAAACGTACAGTCAGCCCTCGAGTATGGTAATAAAACGGGCTAGCTGTGCTCGCCAGTGGAGACTGGCCCTGGCACCAATGATGGTACAGTTCAGCCGTTAACGTGCGCACCGAAGGATTTCACCGCCACCTCTGCTGCTAAAGACGGAGTGCTAACTTGAGTAGGATATGCACGACACTATTTATGGAGACCTGTTTGAATGTACCCAAGAGTTTAACATCACCCCTAAAGAATTCGCAATCGAGTCCTTGGCCTTGACAGGTATGCCACGCAGTAATGATGATGACGAACAATCTGTGGCCGTACTGGAACAAACGTCTATTATCGTCGACGAAGTAGGTGGCATGTGAACCTGCCATGGATGGAACAGTACTGCGAAATGCCTGTCAGCTACCAGAATGCACTGACACGGTTGAAGGGCATCGAGAGAAAGACGACCGCAAGTGTAGGATTTGCCGGCAAGTACACGAATAGGGCGAGTCATTTACTTGAAAACGATCATGCGAAGAAAGTAGAGAACACACAAGCTGCCGCCCAGACGTGGCATTCACCACACTACAGTGTTGCTAACCCGAATAAAGCAAAGCTACATCTGGTCTTTGATAGTGCTACAACGACTAAAGGCCTAGAGGACCAGGAATGATTTGAGAATTCTAGGAAGAAGAGTTCCAGATAAGCCCGTAAGAGTACATGTGATGACCTCTTTGATTTTACTCATTAAGCATGCGCAGTGGACGTCATTCAGTCAAGATATACTCTTGTCCCTGGTACCGGACAACCAGTGTATAGTCCAGATTGATGGCCACGTAGATTTCCCATCAGATTCGAAGATGCCCAGAATGGAAGACGAACCTGGCGCCCAAATGGCTCATCGCTAGAACCCTTTCCACCCACTGCGGCTTGGACCTATTCGGACCGACGGACCACAGTTGACGTTTATCACTCCCGTCAATCCACATTGGGGTGGGGCTCGGGAGAGGCTTATTGGTCAGAATCAACACTGGAACTCTAAAGCGTACGGCGGCACGCGTCGCTCGAATCCATGTTGGCTTGGAGTGTTGAACCAGCACTAGGGTGGAGAATGTTAACGACGCGATCTCCTTGGAAGCTATTACATATTTTTTTGTAGACTTTTGTTTTAGGCCTTGTAAATGTTGTCACTTTTATGTCCGCACGGTAACATTTTCTTTTAATATAATGTTCTTATTTAACCATCCCTCCCGCCGTTTTATTCTCACCCCGGCGTGTGGCGGACCTGCGGCCACCGCTTACAGATTTGTTTCAATTTTTCATAGCGCAATGGATCGACATGATTTTTTGCGCGGGTAACACCGCGGGGCGCAGCTAGTATTACTATAAAAATCGATTATAAGAAAATAAATACGATTTAAATAAAAATCGATTATTTTTTAAACATCCCTAGTGGCTGATAATTGAACTAAAACCCTATGCTTCATTATTTGTGGCTGCAGTTGCGAGACACATTAGACAAAATATAATATAAGTAACAGTCATAAATATATAAACAAAAATGTGTTTATTTCATATCACGTCGGTGGATTTTCTCCGGCGTAAGTACAAAGTAGTTACAAAGTTTTGCTCGTAACGTAGTTATTGTGGAGCGAGGGGTGCGGGGTGCGGGGTGTAGGGGGGGTGCGGGGTGCGGGGTGAACATATTTGCATGTCTAAAGCGCTCCTCGCGACGAGTGAATGTCTGTAAAGGTGGGTGTCCATCGGCGACTTAGCGCGCGGCGTTTGCTTTATACACTCAAATAACCAACAATTTTCTGATGAATTGCATATGGACCATATATCGTAAATGTATTAAAGTTGGTATTAGAATTACATCACACAAATACATATTCTGGCTGTCCCATTAATAAGTTAACAGATAGTAAATTCCTTCGACTTGTGTGTCAAATAATTATTCGTAGATATAAGTATCTTTCATTATATGCATGTTAGTTACCTCACGATCAGAATCAGAATACTTTTCATTCATGTTAACTACTAAGTACAGTACTTATGAATCGTCAAAAATGTCAGAAAATGCTAAGCTACAACCTTACCATCCGTTCGGAATCCCGTTCCTACGGAGAAGAACGGACAACAAACTCCACGGTTGCTCTTTTTTAAAAAGATCTTATCTAATTGTTGCATGGACCAATAACTATGTATCTTCCGTTGCCTCATTAGCATAAAGATAGAATTGTTACAATTAACGCTGTATATAAAGTAGCTGATGCACTACAACCTTATTCAACCTCTCGGCTCTCAGTCCGCGCTTACGGTTCAGTGTTGGCCATGTTGGCTCACAGTTGGCCAACCGTTGGCCAACTGCTGCTAACATTTTATATTTAAGAATGGACGCGGCTGAGTGGCTTGTTCACTCTTCCATTGTGTTGGTTCACTGCAGTGAAGTATACTGAGTAACAACCCTATACAGAGTTCTTAAAGAGTAGCTTTTTTGTCTCGAATACCTCTCTGATTGGTTGCCAGTGGCAGTGATGGTCTGCCGATTTTGATGTTCTGGGTTCGATTCTCAGGTCGTTTCCATTGCAGTAACATGTTATTAGCAGTGTCCAGATCATTAGCGCAGCCTCGCGGGCTTGCTCGGGCGACCGCCGCCATCTATCGTTTCCGAGTTCTCACAATTTTCTAATAAAATAACGTCCTCAACAAAACGACCCACAATAATTCCCATTACTGAGTATTAGTATAATTTAAAAGCTAGAATAAGTTTATTTTCTTGCGTGTCTCGGCGCGGCATAAACATTTCAATTGGGGAGCTCACCCTTATCAGCCGAGTTAAAATCTAAGCGAAATACGACGCTAACGTAGCCCCAAAGAAAAACTAAACGGGACAGGTATGGACTCGAGTGCATGGGTGCTAATGTTTAAAACTATTCAGCAATATTAACTTAAGTTTATATTTAGGTAATAATTTTGTAATGCGGTCTCAACTTAAAAGGTAGGTATTATTCATATGTAGCTCTAGACTCTAGAGTTAGACTATAATAGAAGTAACTGTTATGAATGCAGTTTTGCTTGATAGCAGTTTGTTGGAAATCAGTCGTATTGTTTTAAGATACAAGCACATACTTACATGGCAGTTTTGATGAACATACGAATTTGTATCAAACCCAAGAACACCGTTAGATTGCAAAATGAACAATAACCTCAATAATTATTGTATTATTAATCAACAATGGCATTACAAAATATTATTCAATTTTGAATAATATTATTAAAATGTGAGTGTTCGAATTTGGGTACTTATTAAAATTAATAATTTAAACACTGTTTTGGCTTACATAATTGTACGGTTGTATGCAGCATTCTTAATTAGAAATTTGTTTTGTAGTAAGTAAGTAATAAATGCAGAATTATTTTACGAGACAATGTTGTTATCTATACATTAGCAAAATGTTTGCACCCACTGCCCCCACTGAGTCCGTGCCTGTCGTCCTCAGTATCTATTGTGTTTCTCGAGTGAGCAAATCCAGCGAGATCCCTGAGTGGGCAGATGTAAGCCTTCGACGATGTTTTTCACAGAGCCCAAATACAAAGGGAATAAATAAACATAAAATAGTCCAATTGTCTTTCTATTTTCTGTTAATAAAATTTTAGTTCTAACAGTCTCGATGTTTAGCCAATAAAAAGAAAAGTAACATTGCATTAAATTGGAGTGTAATGCCATCCGCGAAATTTGGGTGCAACGAAATTTAACTATAACTTGGCTAAATGTAGCATTACAAGCATAATAATAGTAACTTTAGAATCTCGAAACCTCAGAAAAAGACAAACTTATTTCTCAATTGGAAGCCAACAATCCCAGCTTTTTAATAAAGCGTTTGTAACAAAATATTCAGCAGAGGGCGGCAACCGTTGTTCAAAGCAACAAATAAATTAGGATTTGTTCTTAGAAATCAAGTATCTGTGTACTTATTTATCTCGGCTTCGGACGCTGAAACAGATAAAGGGATTAGTTGATTTAATTTGGTGTTCGAAATAAATCTTTTGCGGGAAAAACTTTGCGAATTTCCACGAAACGATTTGGCCTCGGCGAGGTTAATCTGTTTATTTATTTGGTCACGTATTATATTGAGCTTAGGGTATTGATAAATGTCGGGTACATACCATATAATTTAAATTCGACCAGCGAACACACTTTTGATCACTCATTAGATACCGTTTAAAACTATTTTGTGTGTAAAGTCGCAACCTGCAGCGGCCCGTGGCGAATCGCCGGCGGTAGAGATAATCGCGAGATATCGCAAGCTCGTTAGCGATATCAGATCGCGCCGCGCCTCCGACTACTCCACCGGATCGTAGATAACAACTAGATAGTAAAGTAGGGTCTTCTTTAAATAGCTTTTGGTGTACGGCCATAAAATAACAGAAGGAGAATGGACTTGCCGAGGGTTTAGTATAGTCATGATATAAACAAATATTTATGTGATTATCCTCGACACATCTAAAGAAGATCAGCTACAGCATCAGAAAGGCTGTGATTATCATTTAAAATCGGGATTTTTTTGCGCATTTGCGGGTTCCGCGTTCGAATCCTGGTAAGGGCAAGGTTTGTGTGATGAGCATGAATGTTTCTACCCGAGTCATGGATGTTTAATATCTATATATGTATGTATTATACACTCAGTTTGCCCTCAGCCCATTGTACGGTACCCGTAATACAAGCGTTGCTTAGTGTGGGACCGTACTGTTGGTGTGTTCGTCTGACTATATTATATTATTAAATTATATTATATACTTTTTTCAGTCATTATGTGAAGTCACTATTTAGATATGTCGGCGCTCGACATAGGTCCTTAATCTTAAAACATAATTGATTAATAGCGCAAAAATGGCATCATAATTGTCTATTACTAAAATATGTAAGCGGAATTTGCGCCCTTAATTCCACAGTATCTATGTATAATCTATTTACTAAAATCTTAGAACACAAAGCACCTGCTCGCTCGCTCGCGAGTGGAATAACAATGAATACCGACCTGCAGGCAGTGGCGCCCCGCCCCGATGTTATCAATCGTGTAATGATAGCGATACGCCGACAGATAACAGCGCTCTAGCACAGCTCAGCTAATTGTAACTTCGAAATTAGGAGTAACGGTTTAAAAGTAACGGTTATTTAGTATAATTGTGGTTAGCGACATCTAGTAGCTGGTGCCACAAGGTTGTGATTCCGCGCGGTAGGATGCATATTATAACAAATTATTCTTATCTCTAATTTATTTTAATTTAATAGTAAGACAGCTGTTCTTCGATAGTGGTGTAAATATTGTATAAGAGCTCCAGCCAATTCTACAGCACGTCATAAGCGTCTCTTAGTTTGGCACCAAACGATTGGTATGCGATAACAATTTACTTTTACCGACTCATGTTTTATCAACATGTTCACGTCAGCAATGTATCTACACTAAAAATAACTTCAATGCACAAATAACAATGCACTATTGTAATTGATAACGTGGTCAGTGTTGCATGAAATTAATTAATATTGCGTACACTGGTAACACAATGGACGCGATAGACATGAGATTAGTGGCTGTTTGGTTGCTGGCCGGCGCGTGCTATGTCCAGGTTCGTATCTATCAGTGCGTAGTACAAGAAGTCCTGGTCCCAGGTGTCCTGTTATCGGAAAAATGCCTGAAGTTATAGACAGACTCCACACCTTTCAATCCGATCCAATAAACATCAGATAATGTAAAGGGCAATCGAACGCCCGATAATTAGGATAGGATCGGTTAAGATAGAAAGGTCGGTGCAGCCCGAATGTATGTTGCATAAGCAATAATAGTTTACGACACACACATCGCACTACTATTGTACTGATATCCAATTATTAATAATAATAATAGCCCTTTTTTAATGTCCCACTGTTGGGCACGGGCCTCACCGCAATGCGAGGAGGATTAGGCCTTGGTCCACCACGCTGGCCCAGTGCGGATTGGCGGACTTCACACCAGCCATGCAGGTTTCCTCACGATATTTTCCTTCACCGCTTAGCAAGTAATAATCGTGGTCGATGACGATGAATAATAAATTACTTAATAACGCCATAGTGTTTAGATGGTTAATATTATAGTTTTGTTTATTGCAGGATTCATCGGAGACAGTGGTACGACTGGATCGAGACTTCAGTAATGTGAAGAAGGACAAGGCGTTGGCGGAACATGTTAGTTAGTCATATGTTCATATCACAGATAGGTATAACTAATTATTCAACTCTGGGCTGCGTTTACGTAAGCCGGGTAGTTTTTCCCAGGTAAACATTACACTATCGGGGGCTCGCTGAACGGTGTCATAGCTTTATATCAATACTAGCACACACGTGTCGAATACTTTTTAGATTCGCTTCGTTTCGCGGAGATTTGCATATTATTTGGTTTCCCGACACTCGTGATAGATAGTTTCTCGACTAAATTCGAATGTTAACTTGTCAAATAGTTAGCTGCAGTTGTGATTTGACAATATTTGCTCTGATCTGCCTGCAGAGTAAAATTGTGCGACGTTTAGAGGTCGCTAAAATTTACACGCGTCGGGGAAAAACATATACCAGCGGAAGTACGTAAACGGGGCAGTGTAAAGTTTAACCGGTGTAATGTTTCTCCTCGCGGAGTCTCTGAACAGGATAATTAGCGTTTACCCTGTGTACATTTTACGCTGGCTGAGTACCGTAAATGCAGCCCTGACGAAGTAATAATATAAACGCCATATTGAAGCACAAAAATCCAAGCCGATTTGTGTAGTACACGCGAATTACGTCCTTAAGTAGAGTGGACGAGTGTACTTCTCAAATGAGCTTGATATTAGTTAGTCTGTATGCACAGTGATATGACATACAATATTAGATTATTGTAGGGAGCACAATAAAACACGTCGAACCGTTACAGAGTATAATCCAGAGACAAGGGAGCGTTCCATTAACCACAGAACACTCATAAAAATAATAAGTCAATCCTACATACATCACAGATATTTGTGTGTTTTAATAGGTTGTCGTTGACACTGCGTCTATATTACTTTGTCTGAGTTATTGTGCTGAGTTACGATAGCACCGCGCTTAATCTATCTGGGGCTATATAAATTAAAAATAAGGAGAATCATATTAAAATTTCTTTTTTATGTATTTGCTCTGTGGTTTGAAATATACGTGATGTTATGTAATGTTCAGGTGCAAGCGATTCTGCAGCGTCTCGACACTTTCAAAACCCCGGTGCATCCGCGCATCCGGCTGTTCTACGAGCTGCTGAAGAAGGACATCACCAACTACGCGCACCGCACCTCGGACACCCTGTACAATATACACAAATACAATGTGTACAAAATAGATGATCAATAATAACTTAGCGGGCTAGCATACTTACTTAAATTAAAGTTTTTCGTAATCTAACTAAACAAGTGGGTGTATTGATTTTTTACCTACCTCGCCAACCAAGTGCATGATACTGTTATATACAAGTTGTTTCAGAAAGGGCATACAACCTACGCTTTTTTTTTTTTTTGTTGAAAACAAAATTATATATTTTTATATGGATATTTCGAAGTTCTGACTTCATATAATGATCACAAATGCGCTAAAAAGCGCAGATTGCATTGTATACCCTTCCTGAATTACGCTGTAGTAAATCGCCACCAATAGTCTCCGTATTGTCCCATTCCGATGCTCGTATCAGTAATTGGGAGCGGATGCTCGCTCTGTGCTATTGTTTGCTACTGTGACGCTAAGCGCCGACCGCGTGTCATGGATAGTAGTACGACCATCAATTTGTGAGATTTGATTGAGTAGCATTGAAGCAAGATGGCTCGACAAGCATTTACATAATGAATGTAATTGACGGCCTGATTAGCACAGTTGGTAGTGACCTTGCTTTCTGTGCCGAGGGTCCCAGGATCAAATCTTGGTAGGGACAACCTTTGTGTGATGAGCAAGAATGTTTGTACCCAAGTCATGGATGTTTAATATCTATATATGTAATATGTTCTGGGTTCGCCCCCAGTCCATTGTACGGTAAGGATTACAAGCGTGACGGTACATCAGAAATTTTGATCATTTCTTATTTTCAACTATCTAAAACTACCAAATCGTTATACAAAACTAATTTCCAATCACAGTGCAATCCATCCGGAAAATTGTCACCGATCAACCGATAGATGTCGCTAGTCGCCGGGCGGGTGTCACTGGCGCTAGTGGCGTCGACGCGATCAGTCGCGACGCACGCACCATTGTTCACGAGGACAGAACCCAATGCACGCCATACGTCGATAATAGCTGATTGCAGCACCAGTGACGTATACACAGCGGTCTCATACACTTTCTATGTTTGCAATTAGTTTCTCTAAGCACTCGGCAAAGATGGCCCGGTTGGCATCAGTTGGTGATGGGTGATGGTTTTTCCTGTACCAAGATTCACCGGTTCGAATCCCAAACTTTGTGTGATAAGCACGAATGTTTGTACTCAAGTCGTGAGCGTTTAATATCTTTTAACTATTTATTTACTGGGATCGCCTCTTGTCCTTGTATGGTAGCCATAACAGAAGCGTTGCTTCGTTAAGGACCATACACATAGCCGATGGAGCCTCACAAGATGGCCTTATGGCATCACATCCCACGCGACGCAGGACCCGGTGGACGCGATTAGCGAAGGTTCGTGATGAGTGGAAGTTATTAGGGGTGACCTATGTCTAGCAAAGTCGTGAACGTCTTCCTGCTCATAGATGTAGATATAAATTGCTTTATGGGGGAATGAGATAGCGCTAGCTCCCAATAGGTAACCGTACCTGCACAGCACCAGAACGGAAGGACTATTCACTACCCTATTCAAACTGAAAGAAATCAATATTTTAATGTAAAACTAGGTACCTATAAGATCTTTGCCTCGATAATTGCATGCAAAAGTTCAGATGAATATGTATGGGAGTGCTTTGTATTGAATTATTCACGGCCAAGGGATTATTCATAGGTATTCCAAGTGCATTCGGCTGTCGTCGGCTGCGATCGTGTCATCTTGAGCCGGTACCTACACGTCATAATGCGGAAAAAAATAACAGCCACCATCCTAAATTGCTGAACGTTCACCCTTGCTTACCCCGTGAATTACAGGCGTAAATATATCTTAATGACACTAAACTATTTCTCTGGAACTGAACCTGTGCTTCGTGCATTCCACCAATGTGTTTGTTAGGTTTTTCATAGGCCTAATTAAAACGCAAGCATACCTAGTCGCCGTTAAAACTTAGTTCAGCTTGAAGCTTAACCGCAGTCTTTACGTGATGCGGTGACATTAAAACTTCTAAACTTGCGTTGAGTTTACTGTGATATAAATCTTAAAAGTTGTCTAAGAAAGCACGCTCCTGGAATAGTATACGTGTAGTTATACAAGCGACTTATTGCTGTAATTATTTATAAGAAAAAAAAACATTTCGCACGCGGCTTGTTTATGTCATGAACGAAATTGTACGACATACCAGATTTCATTAACCAACGAAAAAAAGGAGGAAGTTCTCCAATAAACTCGTACTACATATATTTTTTTATGTTGTCTATCCATCACTTTTTACTGGATGATCCGAGTTTAATGAGTTTTATAACAACGCGAAAATAAGTGATATTACGACCATCTCCGATCTTTAATTTCCTAGCCGTGTTGATAATGGTTTGATGTGATCTCCGAAGCACAGTTGATATTAGTGACCCAGCAATGGACAGGCCAGTCCACTCGTACCTGAATTTCCAGTCTACAATATTATTACCAACGTAAATCTAACAACAAAATGTAAGCAAAGCACCCAGACAACGAGCCTTGATAAAAATGCGAGAGATATTAAATGCGATCGATAGTATTTATGTAATATCCATTGTAATAAATACATCGAGTAAAATACCGCCAAGCTTATACCTAGAGGAATAGGTCCCAACATTTGTCTTGCAAAAAAAAAACAATTGTCCTACTATCAGATACCTTAACATGATATTTATGTTTCAAATGTGGAATTCGATGTAAAGAGGGTTTCACACGATCGGAGATATCTTATATAGACAATGTTTATGGATATATATATTTACTTGGATAATCGTCTCCCTGGAACATTATTTAATTGTATCCCTCATATTCATAATTAGCTTTTACTCGCGGCTCGACCCGCAACACTTGTTTTGGATGCAGAGACGTCCGAATAACTTGCATTTTACATACACATATTAATTTATCTTCAATGTAAATACACATTCTAGTTCCAGGACGTCAAGTGCGAGATTATTGGTAAGCTATACGTACACTTAATAGTCTAAGTAGACATATTGTATGGAGAATTGGGAGTTTTGTATTCTGTCCGCCAGAGGCGCTTTTCAATTTGCCTTACAATACGTCTCAATACGTAAACTATAAACTATTTAGTTAGCTTGGATATTTTACATTGGTTAACTCTTTTCATTTGAATTACCAACTCTACGCGTAATTCGTACTCCTTACGTACGACTTTAAAGTCTCTACATTCTAAACCAAGCTTAACACAACTCCTTGTTAACGATAGTTTCAAACTGCGTGTTCTAGACGCAGCCTCCACCGTCGGTTTTATCTGAACGGCCATTTGTCGGCATCGACAGATACCGAGCTGTATCGTCGACCATAAATTGTTACCTTTTTAGGGTTCCTTAGGCTTTTACTGGCTAGACGGGTCTTATCTACTTCAAGTTGACATGCTGGTGTAAGCTGTGAGGAGATTATATTAAATTTAGAACCGACTCTTTTGCTCCGAATACATACGCAGTCACACAAAGCACAAAGTATCTATATTTACACTGTGCACAAAGTACACACACAAGCACACACACACACACACGAACACTTCACAAAGCTGCATGAAATGTTTGTCAATATAATTGATATTAGCTCCGCAACTTTTCTAAATTTTATGATGCTCCTGTACAAGAGCCATGTACTAACAGCTGTCTGGAAGACAATGGCGGTTGTATTACTATGTATAATAGTAGAGCTATGTATGTATTCACCTTAATCCTTAATTAAGATAATTTTGTTCGCCCCTAGCTTTAGGTTAACTTGTTTTTTAAATACCCATCAATTATATAAGTATATTTGTAACTTATATCATCTTGCATATTCTGGCCGCCACTGTAGCACAGTTTGGTATCACTCAGCGGTCTAGACGTCAATCCCAAGTCAAACAAGTTAGCAAGTTTTCTAATACATAGTCATAAAAATATTAGGTTGCAAACATAGAAACACTAAATAATCATTTGTTAAAGCGACACTCCTTGGTTTTTTTCTTTTGTTAAATTCCCATCATGGCTATAGCATGTCACACATGTCGATATTCCGAGGCATCGTAGCTGTTCAATTACTATTATAATATTGAGACCGGCGACTAAACTGAAGTAGGTGATTATTTAGTTTATTTTTAAATTAAATGCGTACGGAACCCCAGCTATATTATTCAGTCAAACTAAACCTTAGTTTTTATTATTTTAGATTAGACGTTATAGCTGTAAATAATACGTGTTTATATCGTCTCATGTTACTTGTGTCGCGTCAACTTCGACTACGCATTTATCTTCGCAAATAAAACCAGCAACGGATCGCGTATTATCGATACAAACAACATTTTTAAAAGCGGTTTGAATTGAAGCAACGGTTTTTTTCAACGATTTACGATAGTAGCCGTCTCGCGCGATACAATATATATTCTATTCCCATATTTTTATGGGCTAAATTCTGATCAATGTTATGGTTCATTCACAACTTATAGAGCACCATTGCCTACAAGTTTGTTAGGGTGTAGGTAACGCGTGCAGGGGTCGGAAACCAATTACTTCCTCCATTCAAGCCCCGATATTTCCCACTCCTGACTCCTCAACTCTACCAACAGCGTCTTATATCTCAAACTCCACAACTGGGCTTATGAGCCCACCATTCAAGACGCTTCAAAACTACCTATAAATAAGGTTCAACATTTCTGATTGCTTAGACCGTACGATATGTAAGTACGATTTTTAATCGTGACTTTACAGCTACCGATTCGATCGGCATTTTCTTGTATGTTTGTATCTTAAAAATAGCGCAATTGATTTCCATCAAACTTAGCTAAGAACTGATCAATAAGAACCGATGTCCGTTGGAGCAGAGATTTTCTAAAATGGCAACCACGAGCTGGAAAACGGACGTACCACAATGCAAACCAATGATACACGTCGGAAGGAAGCCGGTGGATCTGAGCGGCGCAGGACCGGGATGTAAGGAAGTCACTAGGGGAGGCCTATGTCCAGCAGTGGACGTCTTTAAGCTATGGATGGGTGGATGGACAGCTAACTACCATGTCACTCATACCAAAAAAATGCATTACCTTTAAGATTTGATGAAGCAAATCCACAATATCTTCAAAGAATTTTAATTTACACACAATTTCTCTCACTCACTCAGGTACTTACTTATACAATTAATTTGGTACATTACTATCCATATATTTATTATAACACCAGTAATAAGTATACTTTGTCTTTAACCTAACTCGTACATAACGAGTTTAATTTCAAAACACATGTTTTTGGGTTATTATTATATTTCACTACTATATTCCATATCAACTTAAATGCTTTCATGATTGTAACCTGTTTTATGTTCAATAAATAATTTAGAATCCGTTCATCCCTTCTAAAGCTACAAAAGACATACAAAGTTGACAAACAAATGAAAGCAACTCCTTGGAAATCGTATAGGAGATTATAAATACGCTTCTTTAATCCGAATAATCTCCAAACGTAATAGAGACATACACCTTCTTATTCTAACCTCCCCGCTAGAAGGAGATGGAGGGTAATATGGTCGTTTTATTACGGTTAATGAGTACGCTATCATAAAGTAGAGCGGGCGCGGCTCGGACATGTATCGTGGAGATAATGGCGGGGTAAGGTTAACTCTTGACGGCCGTGTATGGGTGAGGGCTCGGGAATTAATTTTCTTTCGGAATGAGGGTCTAATTATTAGAGATGTCTTAAGGGAGACTTGTTAAAAATCCGCAACAGCAGCAACACTGTTGTTATGATACTAGAAAAGAATCAAGCAACATCTAATATCACCCCTAATACATTACAATTGAAATACATTACAATCGGAAATCAGTTGTTAAACAAATGGGGGAAGAGCTACGAATATACACAATAGCTCGTTGGGGAAGAGGAACCCACCACTGACCTTCGGCTTGTTAACTTTTCCAATTATAAACCACACAAGTTGATTGATAATTAATGAAGCCAGAAACACCGAACTCCTCTAAGATGTTAGTCGAAAAATGTCTGTCACGAGTATCAGGACTCCAATTAATATGTAATTCTCTGGGAAACGATGCCAATCCAAAAAAGTATTTGACTCGTGTTTTGCCTCTAAGCGAGGCATCCTCAGGACGGCTGGGCTACAAATGAGCTCATTCGTTTCCCTCACACATTGGTATCTGATACAGTACAATTGTTGCGAATGGTAGAATCATTATCTACATATCTATCTATCTATAATAAAGAGGTAAAATTTGTGAGTTTGTATGTAGGGGATAAAATCCGGATCTACTGAATCGATATTGAAAAAAAAACACTATAAGGAAGCTATAGACTATGTTTCATCGAGGTACCGCGGGCGGAGCCGCCGCAAGCAATACTGCAACACTCTTGCGCCCTTGTCAAGACAACAAGACTAAAATTTGGCCAACACTCTTCACGAGTAATGTAATGGTTTATTTAAATAAACAATAGCTATATAATATATTGGTGCAGACATTTTGGTCACATATTATCATCCAGTTATTCGTAAAACAAACACGAGGAGTTGTGGAGCAAATATTGGATGAGTCAATTAAAACGTGTTGTATTTGAATAGGCTTCAAAAAATATTTTCCAGTGTTAAAGTTAATATTTTATAAAAGGTGTAACCAATATAATGTAAAATATTGTAAGAGTTCTATGGAATTAGGAACACAATATTTAAAAAAAATACCAATCTTAAACCGTTAATAATCCTTTCGTATATGGAAGGGTGTCTCATAAACCGGTCACCAATCCAAAACGCGGCCTTATCGAACAAACTCTACTTTTAATCTAACGATCTCTCCAAACCGCACTCGGAGACCTCTTCAAATAGTAAATTCTTATCAATAAACCTAAATGCGACCTTTCCAATTTTATCTGAAGAAATGACATTTTGCTGCACACTGCAAATACAATTTTAAACCACTTGTGAATAGAGTTGGCTATCGCGTGTAAGGGTATAGTGTTTGGAGATTCGCAAGGATCTCATGAAAGCAGGCGGAAATCGGACGAGGCGTCCTAAAGACACTTCTTTAGGCAGAGGACATAGTAGAGTAGAGAGCGTTTAATTTATTTTTTCTTTTTAGCAATCTGCTGCTAGCTGCTCGCATCGCCTGCCTTGCGGGGCATTTTTGGCTCGTTCAGCCAGTGACTCTGGACCGACAAAAAGCCGACAGTGCCTCGTTAGAACGCTGACATCTGTCCTTTACGTAAACTTACATCGCTTTATGTCAACTTCACATGAACCGATTTGCGAAGGCGGTATTTACCGCTGCGAGGCTGCGCGGCTAGTCAGTACGCGGCCAATAAATGTACCACACGCTGTATGTCACGTGTGTGCACACCTACACCTCGCCGATGTTAACAACTTTCATACAATTACATCAGATTGGTATTAAGAAATTGCAAAAATGCGAATTATTTCGAATTCTGTTTTTCCAGGGTCAATTTCTATTTCGATTTCAACAGTAGTTTCTATACAGTGTACAAAATTAAAGGCATTGTAGCTTCAAGTATTAAAAAAATGTCATATAAATATGATTCCGCTTCCAATTCTTTTAATAAACTCCATTCTCCATTCCCAGTGGCCACCGCCTCACTAACCAAGGTAGCCACTCGTCGCTTGAATAAATTTAATGTATTAAGCCCAACAAGCCCACCGGTGGGAGTCGCTCGTTTATTAGCCCCTCCCGGCGGCTCTGTGGGGGCTTATGCCTAGGACTAGTGGGGTTTAAATATTACTAGTTTTCGAGGGCTTTTGGAGGTTCCTGTTATAAGAATGCCAATACAGAGTATGTAAATGGCGAAAACAAAGCACCATTCTTCCAAATAATGCTTTCTAAATCCATTGTATATTGAGTAAAGCTTCTATAAATTTATTACAAATTATATACAGATCGTAACATGATTGTATCATCTTTAAGAATGTTGTCACTGACACTCTTATTTATATTATCTGAAGTGTGAGCGGTAGAAAAGTTTGAGCCGATTTTCTCCAATCGTATTTAACAACAACGTCCCAGCGAACTAATCTTGGTCTGATCTCTCACTACAACTGGCTTCCAATAATACTCTTAACAAAGTAATAAACAAAACCGTAGGTCGAAGACAAACAGCCCTTAAGGACTGAAGGGCAGCACTTGAAGGCCGAAGGACTTAAAACTTTGCGCCGAAGGGCCCGTCACTCCATTCGGCGCTGTTTGCTTAGGAGCTAATCGTCTTGGACATAATGCATGGTACGGTGGCTGGATGTATATATTTACTCTGTGGCAGAAAAGAAGCGTAGCCTGGAGAATGCTACTTCAAAATACAATATACAGTGTCTAGAGGTTGCTTCTTTATATTATCTTTGCTTTAACTTTATAGTCATACTAGCTGCGCCTTGCGGTGTTACCCGCGCAAAAAATCATGTCGATCCTTTGTGCTATGAATATTTAAAACAAATCTATCCCACGGGAACCATACATTTTACCGGGATAAAAAGTAGCCTATGTGCTGTTCCAGACTATAATCTATATCTGTGCCAAATATCATCCAGATCCGTTCAGCCGTTCTGGCGTGATTGAGTAACAAACATCCATCTATCCAAACTTTCACATTTATAATTTTAGTATAGATTACATTCGCTTGGGATGTGCAGAATGCTTTTGTAAATTTAAGGAGACTATTTTTCTGATATAATTTAAAGTAATTGTTTTTTGAAGTGCAAATGCAACAGTTAACGACGATAGTTTTGTTTCGTAGTAAACCCGATTAATGCTTATTGAGTTCAAGTATGGAGTCCACCAATTTTGTTTGCTAGAGAGATTATAGGTTAGATTATTTCATTAATTATTATTAACTGAACGATTAATATTGTTCTTGGGACAAGCCTAACGCCTATGTTATGAGAACCAGTTTACTTACTTCCAAAGTAACTTAATTTCAAGAAGTTTACAAGTTCTCTATCATAGTAGTGCAGAATTTAGAAAATAAATCATGTAACTCATGTAGAAGGGCCACTTCAGAGTTTAATATTACGTAAACGGGACATGTTTGAAGAACTAAACAAGAAACATTATAATGTTTTTATTGCAAAGGGCCCGTTCCAGCCTCGTGGTCATTGAATGTGATGGCTGTGCCCTGGAGTGACGAACAGGTGGACAGAACGACATGTAAGGATTCCTGGTTTGTCTCCGAACCCCTAACAAGGAACCCTTTTTTTTTTATTACAATATAGGCAAGTATTTGATCTCGATCTCAACTGATGGTAAGTGACGATGAGATCTACGATGTAGCATACTTGCCTAGAAGGTACCTGTTCACTCTCGACTTGAAAACACCCAGATTAATGTCAACGGGGAACAAACGGTAGCGTGTTCCATTCCTTGGCAGTTCGCACGATGAAGGTAGAAGCAAAACGCTTAGTACGTACCGAAGGAATGTCCACAGTGTACGGATGACACTTGTCCGTGCGTCTTGTCGACCGACGATAGAATGGAGATGGGGGAATTAATTCGTGTAATTCCGTCGCACACTCTCCGAAATAAGCTCCGTTCAAAAAACTGCAATAATGACATAATTCCGAATTTGCCATTAACAATCGGCCATCTCCCTTACACTGGCAATGGGATAGATCAGCGTGAGCGAGAGAGAATGTACAGAGTTGTCGATTGTTTGATTTCCGTAGAGCGCCACGCAATACCTGTACGACTAAACGGGTTAAGTGTAGTGATGAGAGTTATTGTTTTTTATCGATGTCGATAAGTAGTGAAATGATAGCTTCAAATCTCACCAAAGTGAACCGAAACTGAACGGAACGGAAGTTCCTTGTCAAGTGATTATGGTGGCATAATGTTTCAATTGAGGTCCTGATTTTGAGTCATGGTATAGGGGCAGTCCAAAAATAGAACACCAATCACTTAAATTATAAGAAAATATTGTTAATATTTTTGATCCTTGGTCCCCAAGGTACCAACTAGCTGACCACATGACTGGGACCAAAAAAATTAGGTACTATCCTTTTCCATTAAAAGCCAATAATAATACAAAAGTTATTCCGTCAGGAAACTTCACAACTTTTTGCATCTCTCTCGTTATAAAACAAAATATAAAGTGTGTAGAGCGAAACTCGTTATTTAGCACCTGTTTCTGACACGTACGTACTCTACCTCCAGAAACCCGATCCCAAGGAAACTTCGTTCGAGTTTTCTAGTTAGATGTTGGCTTCAGAACATGGCTTTTGAGTTAGTTCTGTTTACCTAGCGTTTACGTGATAAACTATTGAGTGGTGTGTAAGTCCGTAAAAGAAATTAAAAGTTCAGGCTCGAGTGTAGGGCTGAGTTTTTATTTGCAGATTTCAGACTTGTGGCGATTGAAATTTTTGATAAGTTTATTATTTTATCTTTTTACTATTCAACACGGGGAGCAAAATAATTATAGGACATTGATGGATTCAACTGCTCATAACAAATACGGCCACAGTGGGAATTGAGAATATTTGACACTTAACGTTAAAAATATCGACATATTGGTGCTGAAGTCTCATCACTATACGGCGACAAATCGCGTTGCCTCTCGGAGCGCGTTTCCTGCGCGCGGCCTGCGCCTTCTATTGTCGATTTATATTTAGATTCGTCCCTATATGCAATATCATTCCCATTAGAGCTTTCAATAATCTGAAGTAGAGCCTTTGAAGAGATCGACTTTATATGCTTTTAAAAGTCGGAGGCACTTTTTTTTAGGTTTTATTAGGTACTTATTTGACGTGTAAGCCCACTGGCTATAAATAATAACAATAAAATAAAAATCCTTTTATTTATTGCTATTATTCGAAATCATTCTAAATAAAAATAAATTGAAAACTAAATAAATAAATATGTACCATATAATAATAAAGTTTGTGAAATTCTTTACCTTTTCATTATGGAGTATAATAAATTATCATTAACTCGGTATGTGTGTGTTCATACCACGAATCTCCCACAAAGGACATCCACTGTGGGAATCCCACAGGCTACGATAAGCCTACACGCTACGGACGCTACGCGTTACATGGTCCGACAGCGGTGCTACGATGCCTACGAGAGGTGCCTACGAGCAGAACGAGTGACATGCCGTAGGCCGTAGCAGTCAAAGCTTTAAATTGGTTTAAAGTGTAAGCATCTAGACAGTCTTTTTTTTGGTAAATTTAATGTAATATACATTATCTTGTAAGTGGCGTTACTATATTACCATACTTGACCAACTTTGTCTATAATAAACGAACTAAACTCCGTAAATTATGATTTTACAACCATATCACTTACCGCGTAAATTTATATAGAATTTAGATTCAAATCCAACTATTAATTAAATTATCTTTAGTAATTAAAGATAGAGCTTATACATTTCTCTATATCGCGCCAAAGGCGCCCGAAGTATCGGTTTAGCAAAAAAAAAAAACTACAATATTATTAACGATGAAGATGATAGTCTAGAACTTTCTACAAAAGCCTTATTTAACATTTCGACAGCCGCGTGTCAAGTGTGCTGACATTTTACTGACGCGACTCAACCCTGCGTCGGCTGACGTCGAGAAACTGTTGTCACTCCGGCGGAGTATAACACGTTATTAATGCTTTTATAATGTACCTACACCTTTATGCCCTGACGTTGATGACTTCCTTTTATGTTGCTCTCATACTGATTACGTATCGTAAGTGAATGTGCAATCTCCATTTGTTCTTTCTTATTGCCAATCGTATATTCAATCATGATTATTGGCAACTTGAACTTAATCCGCCTCGCATCGAGAGAAGTATTGATATTTATTTTCATAATTAAGTACCAGATCGTAATGACCTAGGTAGACAAAAAAAGAAAAAATAAACATTTTTTTTCATTTTTTTTTCATTTGTGCACATGATCCAGGGACACTGTATATTTGTGACCGTGTCTAGACCAAACGCGCTAGCGTCGCGCGGACGGCTCGGGAACACCTGCGTGTCAGCTGACAGCGAGGCAATTTGACAGATGTCAGCGCTCGCCTGAGGCAATCCTCGGATATAATTGAGGTACTTACTAATTGTACGATGCATATGTTCAAACAGCTTGTTCCTCACACGTTATGCCAGTTCTAGAGTGGAACCGAGGCTGGGTACAGCTCATTAAGAGTCCGCTAGCGCGACGATAATACCTTAAACATATCTTGTACGAGAACTAAATTATTTGGGAACGAGGATATCTCATCAGGTGATCGGTGGTAAGTCAAATTAGTGCAGCTATTGGAATATTAATTCAGATTAAAGATCTGAATTATATTGCGACGATATTCGCCGCAGGGGTAAGCAGAGGTGCACTCATACAGTCACATTTTGAAACGTAAACTTTTCAAGAAAATTATAGAAGAATCAGTATAAGTTTTTTTTAATGACACAAATGAATAGAAAAATGCAATACTTCGACATGACTGAGATAATAGAAAAGGCCAAAGAAAAAACACTTTAACAATAGAACACGAAATATAATGGTCTCCTTTATAACCATGGCGACAGGAGCAACGGACTTGAGCCAGCATCGACGGCAAACGTAAATTATGAGTATACCACCAGTTCGGAATGCCGTTGAGGATGGGGAACCCATTGCCATCTGCAAGGTGTAATATCCTTTAGCTCACGTTAACAGCAAGGCACACTAATCTACTGTTCATCTCTCCAGGTTTGTAAGGCGCGGGGTGTGGGGTGCAGGGGGGAAGTGCAATTTCCAAAACGCAATTAGTGCAAGCGGCTCCGTGACAGAAGCCGAACCGAGGACAATGGACAGGTGTTTGCGCTGCGACTGTTTACTGAGTGTAGTTAGAAGGAGCCAGAATATTGCATTTTCATGGATAAGAGCAAATTATTATGTAGATAACGTAAATTTGATTCCTGAAACGCGATAAAGTGTCAATCGTTTCAATAGCTCAGTAGTTAGTAGGTTAATCGCCCGGCGGTAAGAAGAGTGGCTCTCGTAACAGAGAGGTTCCAGGTTCGATCCTGATTAACTAATATAAACATTAGTAATATATTTTATCGCACATTACTAGGAATACTTACTTCAACTGGTTGTCATACATACCAACTAGGTCTTATAAGAATCTTGTAATAAGATTATATTGTCCATTATTCTGTGTTCCAAGTTTTAGGATCCAAGTATACAATCCTTTCAACTTTATATTTCCAAAATTATTAAATTGTCTTTCGACATTAATCCAATAAGGATTAGTGTCAATCTCGCTTGAGAACTGGCGGCCATTAAGTGACTAAAAGCTTTTCACTTGATAATTAATTAATATCTACAGTGATTTGTCTCAGTTTACACAGACAGACTACATTGAAGCTACGAAAGTTGCACCAAGAACTTTAACAAGTGGGATACAAGCGTATTAATATTTACACATTTTAAAATAACCAGAAGTTTAAACTGAGGTCTTGATAAGGCACTGATGCTATTGTAGCACTCAAATGCACTATCTTTCGGTGTCGTGAGTCGTCTGATTAGGTATTACAAACACACAAAAATATCTTCTATCTATCTATCAGCCGAAACACGTCCACTGCTGGACATTGGCCTCCCCCAATGACTTCCACACATCACGGTCCTCCGCCACTCGCATCCACCGGCTTCCTGCTACGCATGTGATATCATTGGTCCACCTTGTGGGGGGCGGTCCTTTTTTTTTTTTTTTTTTTTTACATGTGGAAATGCAATTACGCATCGTCCCTCACGCCCCGAGGGGGACGAGAGGGGTATGTGGGACTCCCCGGCGGCGGCCGGTATACCCACTAAAACCACATGGTGAATCCTCACGGTCGCTTGTGTCGGGGACACGGGAACGCTTGCGCATACTTCCGCGAACCCCGACGCGACTGCGGCCTTTCGGCCTCCTCCAGGCCTTGCGGCCAGGCGCTGTGTCAGACCACCAGACACAGCGCCGATCCTCTCGAGCCCGGAGTGGAACGGCGAACTCCCCCGAGTCCGCCGCCCGGGGCTCAGCGCCGACCGCCTGCCACACCAGCTGGCGGCCAGCAAGTCCTCCCGGGCGACAGCGAGCTGCCTTGTGGGGGGCCGTCCTAGACTAACTAGACCGCTATGCAAGCTGTTATATATGTTTGTGCCAAACCAAGAAGATGCAACTCTTCTTCCAACCGTACTAACAAACCTCAAGCATGTAGTGACGCATCGCTACTCTCCTGAGCCGGAAACCGCACGGCACCGGACCGGTATCGCCCGGTACACACCGGTATATACGGAGCGGAGCCGACCACCGGCGCCGAGATAACCACCCTCATCACAGTAATGACCCTTCAGGGTATACTACTGGTCTGAAAAACGGGAAAAAACTCGCAAGAATAGCGTAATTTCCGTAAGCATTCTTTTAAGATGTCAGAAATACTATATATGAATAAAAATTTATATAGATATAGCTTCGTGAATTGAATTAGTCGTACAAATATGTAAATGTCATGAGAAACGAAGTCTTCTGAGTGGAACCAACATTCTGAACCAGTGATTGCTTTTGACTAAGCTTTTTTGACCTACATGACTGAAAAATTAATTATAACGCAAACGATTTAAGATTTTGAACTACGTCTACACCAAATGCGACCCGGACGGACAGTAGGATTGGACAATCTTACGAGGGTTTCTTATAGTGATTACCAAATCCTATAAAAGACAATAACACATAGACTCATAAACAAGGGACTTCCCACCATTGTCAAAATATCATTGAACAAGAAACGTGACCACACGACACACCCTTTTCGATGAGGACACAGAGTAAGCCCCCTCCGAAGTGCCAAGTGTGTCAAAGAACGAAAGATAAAAAAGGTCCGGTCTAATATGATGTCCCCTGATTAGTGTACGCTGGAAATCTTCGAAGCTCACCAAAGGAAACACTCAATGGAAGTGTATTAGGGGGACTTGTTATTTCACTAATAGCCGTCGGGTAATTCCGCTTTTGTGTGATGTCATTTTTGGGAGAATCCGTGAGTATAGTGAGCTGTTTCAAACATTATTTTTGAGATTGTATTTAGAAGTACTCAGACCAAATTCGTAGCATCACAATTTGCTTATAGACTATATCGTATGCTAGATCAGATAATCCTGCTGTATTTGATTTCAACACTTAAGTCTCTACCTTGACCAGCAATGTGTTGTCTCGCCTAGGAGTATTTGAAAAGAAATAAGTAAATTAAAAATGGGCCCTAATTATTTATTTAAGGTCTTTGCCGGCTACCGCAATTTTTGTTATATTAAGATCACCGACTACCAATCATTCATCAATAGTCATATTTACTCTTCTTCTTCATCTTTTTTTACGAAATGAGATGCGATGAAATAAAATGGATATGAATATAGCCTCACCCACAACTTAGCGGGTATTTTGCCAATGTCAAGTAATTAATAGCAATAACATATTCAATGATGATATGAAAGTGGCATGTCCCCTTTTTTACTCTTTATGAGTAACAATATCTATCAGTTAACAATATCTATAAAACACTTTTATTTATGCCAATAATAATAAAGCTATAAAAATAGTTTGATATAGTTACGAAATACCACAATCGAGACGGTATCCAATAAATCAAATTGTGAAAGAGTAAAGCGCATGGAATTAAATTCGTGCACAGTAAAACCAAATGCACCATGCAACTCATCGCCTACATACTTACGATACATGTTATATACAGCGTAAATACAGACCTTAATACAAAGACAGAAGAGTTAAATAAGCTGAAAACACAGAAAAACGAACTATTTAAACTTATAAATGGAGCTATAAGAGAAATGGTGGCTACGTTAAAGAAAAGTAATGAAACAGATGCAAAACAAAGTATACAATTAATGAAAACATTAAGAAAAGAGCTTGATGATATTAATGTAACTGACATTGATATTCCTGAAGTACCGGGTAATCGCTCAGAGGAGACTAGAAATAAAGGCAATACAACTTTACTGAACATTGAACGGCGCTCTGCACACTATGACAAAATTAAGTCACGCTTACTGAGTTTCTCTAAAATCTTTAACATTAAGCAATCCTCGAATAGAAAGGAGAAATTTGAAAGGCAAAAGGAGCAGGTACATAAGAACATAGAACAATGGATAGCGGATAGGGAGAGAGAGAAGGCAAAAATAAAGGCGTATAAGAAAAAAGAGAGGGATTACGCGATCCGGATGCAGCTGGAGAAATGTCCGGACTACGGGATCGACAATAAGAAACATAAAGACAGAAATTTGAGAGAAAAAGAAGGGAAAAGAATTAAATATCCCTGCTGCAGGAAGTGTTGCAAGAAATCTTATATGGGTTGTTTATAGCAATTTAATGCTTGATAAGAGCTACCATTGTAACCGACCAAAAAGTCTAATCTAACAACAGCAATCATAAAATTATGCTAAACATATTCCAGTATAATTATATCTTGATTATGTAACAACTAGAAATATAATGGATTCCTGAACTTGCAAGAGTGTATTCGTTAGTTTGGTCACTGAAAAGGGGTTAGACTGGGCGGGCAAGGTGGTAGGTAATGTAATTTGGGACATACGGCTGTTTATACTGGCATTCCAAGTTTGAACAGATATACCTAGTGCTAGGTTAGAATAGCATCATTATAATGGCCGTGTCTAGAGCAACCGATGATGACCGCGCTCGGCCGAGGATGCGCGAACGTTTGCCACGAGCGAGCGCGATTAACTAGCATTTCCCTAGGTGCCAGTTCACACGCGATATATGTCACTCACCAAGCTGAGCGACAGGTTACGGCTATTGATAACAAAACTTACATTTAAGATGCATTACCACTCAAGCGGACACAAGAGGAATAAACTAATTAGATTATTTCTAATCTCTACTTTGTAAATTGTATACAAACTAATTGGTATTATTCATCTCCGCTTCAATGGAAACGTACCCTTAGACTATATAGAATAGATAGTCTTACGGTCTATATCATAAAAATAAATACAGGAATCAACGTCATGGACCGTCTAATAGAATCTTGCTTGCGGCGATGGCTCACCAAATGTAATTAAAGCGTCTGTTCACATTTTTTTTGTGAAACGTAAGTACTCCAAATGTGTTCGACTGGTGTTATCATAAGAATTTAAAAACCACAAGCATATTGTTCGGTTTCTATTCAAACTGTAAATCACAAATCCCCAAGGTTCAGCGACATAAATAGGTCAGCGAGCGCGCCGCGCCTCATCCAATATTTATATTTGCGTAACATAGCGAATCATTCACGCAATGTTTGAATGTTTGTGTTATAGTTCGATATACTTTCGAACTGTGTGTCACCATGGTATAATAATATGCTTCGCCCCTGTGACAGCTAGGTCATTCAATGGTAACACTCGTCGATCGTAGCGTGGTGTTGGGCCATCATAGGAGGAGAACACCTACGCCTGCGTAGCATATACAGGATTTTTGTTTGTGTACTGAGCGCCCAGCGCTGCCTCGCTCGAGACTTTCATCCGTCATTTGTCTCGCTTGAGCTTCATTGTTTACGTCAACTTCGCGGTACTCAGCGTCATCGTAATTCCAGCAAAACAAATAGGATCTGGCTGCCTTGAATTTTGAAGTTAGATGGTGGAAAATCCACCTCGTGTACTGAGTGTCACAATATTATTACAACACACTTTTCTTTTGAAGAATGCTGTTTAATGCCATTGCACATCATTATTGAAAACATCTATAAATATTTAATTTAGGTGTAAGAACTGTAGTGAATTTTATCCTAGTAGGGAGATTATTTACAATATATTAGTCAATCCGCCATCTTTTGAATTTTGGTCTGTCCGTCTGTTAAAACGCGCGTCACGGAAAAACTACTCAATAGATGATGATGAAGTTTGGCATAGTGATAGCTAATATCTGATCTAATAGCTAAGATCTGATAGCTAATAGCTCGCGTCAACATTTAGCATCCCAACGTTGAGAACGTTACTTTCCGAGAAATGTAAGTATTCCTTCAAGAAACTTACGTCAGACGCGTACATGTTCGTGAGCACAACTGCTTCTTTTTAATATCTAACTTCAGTGAACGTCGCCCTTGTATAATAGTTAAGCGCTATTGGCTATATTTCTGGCCAACCCATCAGGCATTGCGATTGTCAAGTGTCACATCTTAAAAATCTACGAAGACGTATTATAGTATTAATGTCAATAAAGCGTAATCTCTGCCGGTACCTATACGGATTCAGGGTTATGTTACTGAGCCGATTACGCCCTAATTCCTTGGCCGATGGAGTAAATGGACACCGTAGCTCTCTGTTCATCCCTTACCATTCAAAGCGGGATGCTCCAGTTACTTGGGGCAACAATAAGAATGATATCAACGTCTCGTGTATATGTGTTTGACTGAGCGTAACCCCAGAACCCGAGATAACAGAGGACTGTCTGTCAGAACTCTTAGATAAGATACGTTTTATTTTTTTGGAGCTGAAAAAGTTAGGGCATTAGTTTTAATGAGGGTAGTTTTAGTTTCTTGAATTGGTCCAGCAGAGTAGGTATGAAAAGCTGAGCTGAATATTTATCTATTAATAATAGTAAATTATCTTTATTTCTCCACAAATTATAACAGGGTTGAGTAGGTTTTGATATTTTTGAAGACTTGTAACTTAACTAGGATCGTGTGTGCTACACTCAACTGAAGTATTAATTATTGAATTTTATAAATATTTTCAATGGGAATTTTTGAATCCCAATATCTTATATAAATACACAAGATTAAACTGTTTTTTTTTAACAAAAAAAATCAAAAATATTAATGTAATCTCGAAATATTTACACACAATAATACATGTAATTACCTAATACTTATTAAACAGATACTAAATCTAAAATACTTACGAATTAATATATTATAATTAATTACATATTTACAAACAGGAAAATAAAAAACCAACTTAAAAATTAAAATAAAATATATCAATATGAAAGATAAAAAAATATTAATTGTTACTCGTATCAAAAGCACCCGTTTACTTTATGATACAATTTTAATCGCTGGTGATTCCCCATCACTACGGAGCGGCAAGGTGCACAGAATTGCCACGCTGGCAGAATTGCCACGCTGACTGGCAATGCTGATGTGCAGGCCAAAATAAGTCCCAAACGTTCTAGCATAACCAAATGTCTGTGTCTCACGAAACGTATAAAATAATCACGGCATTTTTATTTCAGGGTTTGTGTTAATTTATAAGCATGTTGTATACTGTGCAGACTATATCAGAACAGAAGGCCATTGAGCGTCAATAAAAACATCCAGAGCCGACGGCCAACCATGTGCACGCCGCCAGAAACGCGATAAGATAACTCGGCCGGCGCTCGGACCCACTAACCCATTTGTATTATTGGCGACGATACTCGCCCGTATTGTTTCATTTTGAAACGAAATCGTGGATATTTTTTGGACAACCTTTTTTATTAGGAATAGATAGTGGCAACCCTGAGGTTGAGTCCAGCATACGTAACAGCTATGATAAGGAGATGGGAATAATCGGCCAATAGAAACACATTATTATAACGTTACGATAATGAAGTGATTTTAAAGCGATCTTCTTGGTCGTTTTTTAGATAGAGTCAAATCGCATTTGCAGTTATTTAGCCTATACTTTTGGTCGTAGACATGGATCTATGTCGATTCAGAAAACTGACTTTTGCTACACTTTCAATTATTCGTCAATAAATATCGCTCTCATTGATCTAGCCCCAAACTGGGATTCTCTGTATCTTGGGAACTAGACATAAATGTTACAAATAGTTAAAATAAGTATTAAACTAACATGACTCGGATACAAACATGCGTATTCTTCACAAAAAGGTTGCACCGAGATTAGAACTGGGAATCCTCGGCACATCAATCAGGGTCACCACCGAGTCGATTGGTTCGTGTCTGGTATTTTACAACTTAATTTCGTTCTCAATAGCTACAACTATATTCATATTCCTAAATAACACAATATTCAGTGGGAATCAGCTATATATCTCCATGTAATTCCGCTGTTATACCCTGTAATCGCTGTAATACCTTGACGGGGCCGAGGTGGCCAGTGACGCGACTAAGACCTTTAGCTGAGGGATATTTTGTGATTGGTATCATTGCTGTGCGATTCAGATTCGTAATACGAGGCTCAATGTTATGTTGGGGCACGTTGGAGGTTAGTTTATTGTGAAGATGCCTTTGTTTTGTATTGAATTACAAAAGTAATTTGTAAATATGGGAACCATGTAGCGATTAACTTGTAATTATATACTTAGAGTTAGTTTTTTGACCTGCTAAAGTCTGATTAGTCGTTCCTACATTGTCCTCACATACCTATAACAATGTATTGTTAAAAAATGTACACGATCTTTTTAAAAAAGGAGCAACTATGGAGTTTCTTGCCCGTTCATCTCCATAGGAACGGCATTACGAACGGGTGGTAAAGTAGTAGCATAGTATTTTGTAACTTTTGACGATTTATAATTACTGTACTTAATGGTCTACGTGTTAATAAAATATTCTGAATCTGATTCTGAAGGACCACTTGTATAATGGGTACTGTGCACTGCGGGCATTTCCAGTATTCATAATAATAACATATAGAAATTAAACTTCCATGACTCGGGTACAAACATTCGTGCTCATCACAGAAAGTTTTCCGTTACCAGGATTCGAATGTAATACCCTCGGCACAGAAAGCTGGGTCACACCAATTGGGTTATTCGTCGACGTCTTTGAATCCAAAATAAGTATTTTTAGAAGCATTGTCTGTGTGTTTGTTTGCACTAATAATACTAATGCAAAACGACCATGTTTACATTATGAAGTGTTCTTGTCTATGGAAAAGTCATTGAAGGAAATAATTCAAAAGATGAATTGGTATCTGAAGCACAAATAAAATAAACAACATCGAACACAATTTAATGGAAATTAAAAAAAAAAACATCAATAAAGGGAGAAGCGAACAAAAAAACTAATTTCCTCATTTATTGGTTGTTGGAGGGATGACGATGGGGGGAGTGGGGGAGGCATGGTAAGTGTCTGGGGCGCGAAATATTTGATTGTTCAGTGATTTCATTGTCGTTTCAGTCGTTGCGTCACGGAAATTGGGTAATGGGATGAAAGCCTTGTTTGTAGGGTCATTACAACAAATGTAGACTTAGGACATGTTTAGAAGCCGTCTTCAAGTTAATGCGTAAGACCCTTGTTGGTGAAGTTGATGAAGCTCTTCCCACCTGTCTCTATCTAGAGCACCCTCTATCACCTATGTTTGCGATATGGCACTGACATTTTTCATTAGTTGGCTCATGTAGCCAACCAAGCCGATTAGTGTAGTACACGCGAATTACGACCTTACGTACAGGTGAATAGTGTATAGTTAAGTACTTACTAAAATACGCCAAGTTCATAGCATAAGTAATAATGGACAACGGCTCAGCCCTCTCGAGTCACGGTGCGTGCGTCTGCTTCGCGTCCGCGGAGGAAATGAAAATTCTGCCGAACGCACTCCGGTTTCTGTTTTTGTTCAACAAAATGACCTTGATGACCTTAACATCCAAGAACCGGATAAAATTCTTGAAATTATCCTTTCATACATTTATCAAGATATTACAATCCACTCGTGGATAGGTCTTCAGGTTTGTATTGATTTCTTATATTTACGCGAATATTACACATTGAAATGAAACAAATTTTAAGGATTTTATCGCGATTTTGTCCTTTGTCATAGTTTGAGACGACATGACACCAGGACGTCAACCACCTCAGTCCTCCCGTGACCATGGTTGCTGTAAAGCAGCCGAAACGTCGGGAACGTAAAAACGAAATAAAATCGTGATAAAATCCTTAAAATTAGTTTCATTTCTTCAGTTTCGGTTCAACACGAGATTTGTGTAGATTTAGTTACGCGCCGTTTACATTGACGTCACTTTGAATCGATATCTCGTCATCATATCACCACTTGACTTGGTTTAATTTACGAAAGATATCCACTTTTGCGCCTCCTCGAGCATCTCTGGAACTTTAGCATGTAAAAACATTTTAAATTTGAAATTTATCAATACTAATGGCGGTTGCGTTTTTTGGAGCATTTGTAGCTGTGTATTTCAGTGGAAAAACATAAAAAAAATACATTTTTACAAAACGGTATATAATATGTATCTCTCACCACACGGGCTATACCCGGACTTTTGGAAGGCTTGCGCGGGGACGTGGCTCCAACACGAAGAGGCCCATTTTGGGAATTTTAATGTTACGAGTATGTTAGCTACCTGCTGGGGTCAACAGCTGAAAATGATCGCAAAAAATATGTATTAATATTAAATAAAGTAATGCATTTTTCTGAATGTTTGTCGACATAGTTGTCACAGTCGAGTCGTGTCCTATCTCTGTCATTAGTTCCATAAATGCTTTGGCCACCATGAGCCCCAAAATGGCGCAAATCAAATAGGCACAAAACAACGATGTCTATCGCCAGTCCAATAGTACAGGTCAGTGCGATTGTATGCGTTTTGAACGCGTTCAAATACCGAACGAGTGATCGAATGTGTATATACATTTACTAGTGAATCTGCGCATTTCCGCTAGGGCTGCTGCTAAGTAATATACGGAAGGATTCGATCAATCGATCGGTATTTGATACAATCAAAACTCGTTCTAAGCCTCCTGGCAATCTATCTAGGTGTACCTGTATATATGATTAAAAAATAGTATAAGTCAAGATTGATACCCTAGAAACCCGAGTTGAAGAACTTGCGTTTCTTAGCGCATTTACAATCATTATTTGAAGTCAGGAATTTGATAGGTTTATTGATTTTAATAAAATAATTTAGTTTCCAACAAAATGGAAATCGAGATTTTTAAACTAAGCACCTATATTTGCTTTTCAAATACTCAACCTCAAGCACGGTACATGGTAATACCCCGAGTATTAGTTGAAAACCGGTGAATCTGTACTCCGTCGAGGCTTGACCTAGAAATGCAATCAAATTTCAAATTCCAAAGTTCAGATCAAGCTGCTCTTAGCTTTTGTGAACGTTGTTTGTGACAAAACAAAACAATTGTTTTAATCACCATACATTATCCGGTTGACGTTTAAACAAAAGAGTTTTTTTTTTCGTATAAATTTATCGCGACCCATTCAATGGACCTTGTACCTTTGTTTTGGGCGATCCCGCACAAGGGCGTAGGGAAGGGCAGATTCCCGGAATAAATATATCCCGGGATCGTGTTTATTCCTGGATCGGATATAAACAGGTTTTGGTGGGATTTGTTTCCGTTGGTAAAGGTGGGAAAACATGGGCGTTGGGCTATTTGCAGGTTTATTTTATTTGATGGGCGTTTGGAACGATAAAATAGTCTATAAATTAATGGACTTTGGACGACTGTGGAGAATATAAACATCCTTTCGTCTAGGACATTATGTTTATAGTGGAGATCGAGTTAGAATCAGACCAAAGGCACATTAGAATGAATGAAAATTAGTTTATTATTTCAACAGTTAGTTTCAAATTATTCTTCAGAAAGAAATCGAAGTTTTTGTTTAAGTCGGCTTTATAATGTTTGAAAATTCTTACCATAGCTAGTAAAACTCGTTTACGTCCTATAACTAGCGGACTGGTCACGACAACCGACATCTTTTTAACTTAGGTGTCACGGAAATTCCTCTACGCCGAGCTCGTGGAGGCAGAAGAAAGATTTCCCCTTCCTGGAAAGGAACGGAGTAGCTACCTACGAGGCCAACTTTCTAAGGACTCCGGGTAGCCTCTATGAGAAATGCGGCGACCCCACGAACCTAGGGAACTTCCTGGTGGAGTTTGGATTGCTGAAGTGACTAGCCAACCACACTCTTACACACAAAATGGACACACTAGTCACCGATTTGAGGAAACCGCCGTCAGAAGAAGAAGGAGAGGATAATAAAACCATGCTTGGTAGGTAAATAACAGAATTTCGTAATACAAAAAGTAAGATTTTTAAAAAAGAAAAGCCCACTGTGTTTCTTGCCGAATTTTCCGAGTTCCGATCCGGTTGTAGGGCAATGTGTTGGTGTCCCCGTAGGCCTATACGAAATCAATGATTTGACTTTGACTTTGAATCTCGAGTAAGATGCAAAGATTTGTCAAAGCTCCGGAATTAGTCCGGGATTCCGCCTTTATTTCTTTCCAAACCTAATTTTGATTTAGAGCGCCCGCCGCCCGCCGCCCTGTCCCGATAAACAAATTTATTAACTGAATATTTTCTAATGCTCTTTGGGCCCGAGGCTTTTAAACGAACAAAGGATATAGAGGTTAAATCGGTAACGTCGATCGCATGCGTTCAAGTCATTTAAATAATACAAATTCTTATTAAAAAATAACAATATTTATAACAATAAACAGTGCGGAGAATGTTTTTTAAAAGAGATGTGTAAATTGGTATTGTCAGATCCAGATTGAAGACTGTATTTTATCTGCATTTGCTTACTTTTGACATATCCACGGCTACATACTCCCCTTGAGCATTCGGCTAGTATGACATCCATAATAACAGATTTATACAGGCTGATTCATAAACGGTATACTAAGCCTGAACATGCGCTTCTTTCGTTTTTACTTTAGCTTTATTTCGACGTCACATAATGATTACAAATTCGCTAAAGAAGTGCAGGTTCAATGCTTAGTACGCCCTTTCTGAATCATGCTGTCTATAACCTTAAATTACTACTAATATAAAATCAAAGATGTAAAGTATATCGCACTTGCAAAGTTATTAAATCAAATTCATCAGATATTGTTGGTATTGCATCGTGGCTTGTAACCGCTGGATGCTAACGAAATCAATTTTCCGCAGAGACTCGCGGCGACCAATTAAAATGCTGGAAAACCGCGTCGAGCTATACAACTCGTCTAGATTGCGGAGGAACGAGAAATATCTCATATCATGCCCTTATTTCTATAAAAACTGGTGAACTGGGTATATTCCCTTATTTCACGAGTAATTGTTTCCAAGCGGGCTAATGAAGCCTAAAGTCACTATTTTTATTAAGTATCCACCATTAGGGGACCGGGCAGCAACTGTGGTAACCGCAACAAACTCAAGAGACAAAAGCCAATCTAGTATGTCAAGCACCTGTCAAGTAATTGACAGAATTCTCCTACCTCTCTCGCACTCATGTATATTGTGTATGAGGCAATGTTTAATTTCAGTCGCAGTCCTTCTTTACTGTGTACTCTACGAATAAATATAGCATCTTAATAGTTCGTTGTGTGTATTACGTTTTCGTTTCCTTATAATGGTTCGGCTACACCTGTGGCTCAGTGCATTAATTACTGCCTTAATAATGTCAGTAAGCATATGTGGCAGACAGTTTAACACATTAATTTACTAACGTCATTACTAATGACGTTAAACATTAAGAGCTTTTGGCAGAACTACATTAAGGTAACCAATCGTTACACGCGGTAACTTTTAATGCCTTAATTAAGGCGTATATTGGCATTAACATTAACACTGACGTTAACCCAGATGTAGCCGAGTCATAACGAATGTCATAGATGTCAGAATGGCAAATGAGATAGCCAGTTTAACGTGGCCTCCGCTCGAAGCACGGAGGAGCTCAGATCCAAGAACAGTCCGCGCACTTATTTACTTATTGGTAGCAATACCCGTGACTTTGGACGCGTGGGCATATTTTTTTTCTAGATGTTAATCTTGCCTAGTCTAGTTACAGTAAAACCAGCTTTGTAGATTGCGAGTAGAGATACAGTTTTTGGCTAACCCGTGGGGAAGTATCTCCAGCTTAAAACGTAACCTATTTTGTTGTCCCGGGCTATACTGTGACAATGCCAAGTTGCATATAATTGATAGTACTAGCAGTATGTAGTAGTAGTGACAGGCAGTTTCTCGACTTACCTCGTAGAGGAGTTGGGTGTTGCTGGCTTCTTTAATTATCGATCAACTATTTTGGTTTATAATTAGAAACGTTGACAAGCCAAGGGTCAGTGGCTGGTTTTACTTCCCCCATTTGTTTAATGCCAAGTTGCATCGTAATTCGTCCTGTAATTTTCCCATGATGCGCGTACAGACTGACAAAAAAAAGCGTGTTTGAATTCTGTAACTATCTAAAAATATGGCCCACAAAATATTTACCAATTTGGCAAAATATTCATATACTCCCAAGGTACAGTCTTAATATAATTATATTTGCTAAGTATAGACTGATCTGCTTACTTATCACCAACTAGGCAACGACCTAAACTACAAGACTACACCTACGCGAAGTCATTTTAAACATTTTAGTATTAGCCAAACATCACAACAAATTGTTTCTATCCCAAACAAACGTCTAAAATACCAATTTGTAAATAGCAATCGGAGTGTGTAAATACGCGACAATGATCAGTCGGTCGTGTGTCGGTCGGAACGGTTGAGGTATTATTAACAATTAGCGGGTGAAATGAGAGCAAATAGTATGTGGTTGTCGTTAGGGTGAGAGAGGCTGTTAATGGACGAGTAAAAATATATAATGTAATTCCGATCGTCGATTGTTCTCGGTGACGTAGTATTGCGCCGAGCTGGCCATACGTGGCCCAGTGTGTTGGCGAATAAATGTGCCAACGAGGATAAGCCGATTAAGGGTCCCTTAGTCCCAACAACTACAAGAGTAAAGACAACAGTATGAATGTAGGCTGCTCGTTCACTGCGGAGCTTTCGAGTTGGGCAAATTTTGGAAATAATATTTGTAGTAATTGCCCTGGTTTGAGTTTTGTTTATGCCTCCATTTCATTGTATACTGGTAATAATACAAGCGTGGCTTAGTTTGGGATTATAGAGTTGGTGTCTAATTTATTGATGTACTTCTTGATAAAATGTTACATAGGAAAGTCTGCCGCCAACATGCAGTTCTCAATAAATGTAAATGGAATTAATTATTTATTTATGTTTTAAGTGAATAATGTGATGGGTGCGATTCTAAACCGGAATCAGAAAGTAAAAAATAACGAACACACCAATTGTACGGTCCCAAACTAGGCAACGCTTGTTCTGTAAAACAGACTGGCCGCAAAGCCGGAATACATCTAGGACTCAGGTAAAAATATTGGTGCTATCACACTAAGTTGGCCCCTACCAGGATTCGAACCCACGCCGGGCCATTCACTACCAACTGTGCCAATGGAGTCGTCATCTCAGTTTCATTAAAGTCCTACATTATTCTAAATCACTGTAACATGCCTTATACACAGTAAATTGTTCAAATAATGAAATAACAGTGAATAATTAGGCATTCCCATGTTCCAGTGCCCATATTTAGATTCGGTCACCGCTAGCCAATACATACACTGGCTGTATGGCGGCATGTATCGCCTTTATTTGTAACTAGCTGTTACCCGCGACTTCGTTCGCGTGGTATTTAACAAAGACACAATCGTTGGCAACAGCCTGCTCGCACATTCTGAGCCCGCGGGACGCATTTCAGGTTGTTGCTATTAAACTTAATCAGGCGCAACGCTGCGGCGGTTTTAATTTTTTTTCGTGAGATCCTATGTTTTTTTCTAATTTTTTTCTAAAAAAAGTAGCCTAAGTTACTCCTTGTTACATCAGCTATCTGCCTGTGAAAGTCCCGTCAAAAGCGGTCCAGCCATTTCAGAGATTACCCGGAACAAACGGACAGACAGACAAAAATTGTAAAATATGTTGTTTTGGTATAGGTACCGTGTATACATCCAAATGCACTTAGTAAAAAGCGGTTATTTTAATATTACAAACAGACACTCCAATTTTATTTATATGTATAGATGTATAGATATACTATTGGTAACCGCTTCCAAATACACAATTTTGTGCGACGCGTTTATGTAAGAGATGGGAAAATATACTTATTATAATTATGTTTTATCGATAAACTCTTCATCGTATGTTATTTATGTTTATTATATAGATGACATCGAAACAAACTATTCTTAGAAGTGTACCTTTGATAGGTGTGTAAAACATTATCCAAAATGTGACTTAATTACTACAAAATATAACATTTTAAATAAGCATACAATTGAGGATAACGATAAAAAACTATCTCTCATAAAACTAAAAGTAAAAAAAATATTAACAAAGATGAATATCTAAACAAAAACCCGGTATGGTTGTTATTATTAACACTTTTTTAGTTTATCTTAAGGGCCACTGCTGGGTAAAGGTCTCCTTTGCGCGTCTGTGCGTCTGTGCGTTTTGTTTTCTGCGTATAACAAATATGTATACCAACGCGTCGAATTAGCAACCTCCTCCTTTGTTCGTCTATTAGTAGGCAGAATACAACTTCTTGTTTTTATTATAACTTGAAACCCAATGTAGACTTGCAAGTAAATAAAATGTATAGAATAAAATTTGACAAGGTATTTTACAATTAAATCATGTCCTTTTCATTTAATCATATCAAATACGATAAACGAGCAATAAATAGATTCAAAAATATTAATAATATCGACAACCACACGGTAGCATCACTAAAACACTTCAATAATTAAACTGATAGGACAGTGCATTCTAGCGTAGCTACCATGGCTTCGCTGCCGAACTAACACTGCCTACCTACCTACCCACCTACCTACCCACGCCAGCTGCATACCTGCATTATTTAGTTCGCATTCCGATCATAATTTAGTGTAATAACGTCAAGCAGTTCTCCAATTCAGATTCAAGTATTTCGACTATTATAAAACGTAAACTATGTTGTCTTCAGCTATTGATATCTTTGAATAGCTATTGAATTGTATGCACAAACATAGCTGTAATATACACCGTTATAGAACACATAGCTTTATTAAAACGGTAAGAGCGCTGTGTCTTTAGCTATTGACATATTTTATTAGCTATTGATTTGTATTATTCACAAACATAGCTTTAATATACACCGTTATAGAACCCATAGCTTTATTACAATCGTAAATGTGCTGTGTCATTAGCTATTGACATATTTTATTGGTTATTGATTTGTATTACGCACAAATATAGCTATAATATACACCGTTATAAAACCTATAGTTGGATAGCGTTGTGTCCTCGCATTGCCCCGCTGCCTCTAGTGCCTATTGTAACACTGTATTGCACAAATTAATTGGCAACTCGGAGTGCTCTTCCGTATCGGCGTCTTTGTTGTGCTGCTTGTGCAGATTTAGGTATGGGTTTTAGTTGTTTACAACTAAGAGAAGATCAGCAGTTTGTACTGGAAAATAAAAACATTGTTTTTTTTTATTTAGCTGTTGGTGGTAGATAGCATTTACGGCTTTATAGCGCTCAGGGTTTCCGCTAAGGCCTATCATCATGTAATTATGTACGGCACTCTTATGATATAACTGCAGGCACTGGCAAGGTTAAATTAAAATAGATCCAGCTTCTGCGACCACGATTTTAATGCTAAATAAGACCTAGGCTGCAGCCTTCTGTCGTTCAACAAAGTATCAATATTGACTAGCAAACTGGACGGCTATCGTTATAAATTATTCATCTCCCTCTGTGCCTTTTAAGGAGAAAAAATTCAACGTAAAATGTCAATACCGTGATGTAGAAGCTCTACAAGCACACCTAGCGGATAAAGACCGAACTACAAAGTAAACTTTCGTTCTAGTTCCGTTGAACTACGTGAGATGTCGCTAAATCAAATCAAGTTGCGCTAAGCCACCGACAGACTGGTATTATACAGATTGTAGTGTTCAGCTGTCAGTGAGGGCTATCATAAATCGCTCGTCAAGGTGTTAGCCACTCGAGCGAGTGACACAGTGCGGAACGAGTACAGTGACAGGCGGGAGCGAGGGAGATAGCGGGAGTTACCGAATTTCAGTCACGGCAGCCAATCGCAACGGAGCAAGCACGGGTACACTTTTTCTTCCATCACTTTCGTAGACCGATGGGCCGGCAACGGGCAATGTAACAACAGCGGAGATGAGGCGCAGGTCCGACGACGGCTTGACGTGCTCTCCGAGGCACAAGGAAGTGAGGATCATGGATAAATATAAAATTTGCATAATATGAAATCCAGAAATTCTAGATGAGCGAGAGGGGTGAGGGTTGAACCTGCGACTCTCGTCTCCAGCGCGAGTGTTTTACTAACTTGGCTGTTTAGCTATTTATACACCTACAATAATCTCATAATGGTATCAAGATTTATTGGGTATGTGTGCTTTATATAGTATAGTTGCTGCTCTGTAATTACCGAATGGGGAATTGTTAACAATTGGACGTAGTTGTGCAGAAACGTTCCAACCCACAGTGAACACATTTTGAGTTATTTGATTTTGAAAGTTTAAACCGTTTTTTTTCATTTTAATGTTCTGATTTCGTTACAAATTATTGTATCAATATTTAGATTATTGAGTGAGGTTTCTAATAATATGTTTTACAATTTTCAACGGCCTCTAGTTTTGGAGATATTTGCGAAAATAGTCGTCTGGATCATTTCTGCAAAAAACGATTTTGTATGAACCCATGTCACAAATATATTTGCAATAATGATCCAGCCCACATTCATGTACATTTTGTTATCTTTTTGGGCTTTTTGATATAATATATTGATACTATGTATAATGAACGGTAAAGGAAAACATCGTGAGGACACCTGCATGTATGCGAGAACCCTTCAAAAGACGTGTGAAGTCCGCCAAACAGCACTGGGCTAGCATGATGGACTATGGCCTAATCCCCCAACGCATTGAAGGGAGGCCCGTGCCCAATGGTGTGACATTAAAAGGGGTGGTATCATGTATAATAAAACGCGTTTTTCACTAAGGTAAATGTATTCGAAAATAAGATAAATAAAAAAAAATACTGAGTTACAAAATATATAAACTAATCATCAGTGATCTCAAAATCAAGAGTTCCATATCCGTCCACATCATCGGTCACCCTTCTATTCCCTTTCAAATTTTTGTAAAAGTCTTTACAATCGTCTGGAATTAAATGCATCATAGAATTTATATCATCCAGTTTTGCCTGAGCTATTTCTTTGCCATGTGGCCACAGTATTCCTAGATCCTTTTTTTCAATTTTTGTAACATATACTCCTTTCCCTGTCTTTTTCTTAATGTTAAGTTCTTCAAAGTCTTTATCAAAACTGCTTCTCATAAAAATCGAATAGCGGTGATCTTTTTTTAATAAAATTTCTTTGGTGGCCAGCCAATTAACTTTGGTTTTATTGATAAAAACCTTTCTATTTACTATACACTTTTCTAATTCAGTGCAACTTAAAAAGTTTTCCGTCTTCATTCTCACTACATGTAAAGCATTTTTTTTTTTACACTTCTCCATGATGCCTATGTAGTCTTCTACCGTGTATATCCTTTGTTGGCCTTTAAGGCGCGTCTCAATTTTAGAAAAGTCAGTGTCATTGGGCAGAAATGTATGTCCAGGTTCTAAAAATCTTATGGAAATGGTCTTTAAATAACTATGAGAGTGCAAAGCTGCTTTCAAAAGTAGTGTCAATTTAATATTCCGGTTTTGACCACCGCAGGAGTCGCTCCATAATATAAGGTGTTCAATCTCGATTGACAGTTTACTATCGATGTGATGCAACAAACATGAGCCCACCTCCTGTGCTCCCCTGCCTGCTTCGCCTTCAACCCAGACATAGCAGTATCCCTTATCGTCTGATGCAGAGTGTATACCGCTATTGTACACCCAAAGTTGTCGTTTATAAAACACAATGTTAGTAGGGATTCTAGGTAGAGGAAGCGTTTTTTCTAAGTCAAAGGTAAAACATTCTACATTATTTTCTACCTTCGCTCTTAGGAAGTCTTTTTTCATTTGATGCCTCAGACCTTCAGCAATTTTCAAATGCTTATCATGTTCATCGGCCTTTATTTTTCGTTCCTCCAGCGATCCATTTTTTACAGCTATTGCATATGTATCGCACTTGTTGCATGTATCTTTTTTTAATGATTTGCACCTGAGGTTAAATTTTTTGTAGAAAATCTCTTTAAACGTATGGTACTTCAAACAGATTCGATTACTAATATTGGGCAACGATTTAAACTCCTCTTCATATATTTCATATATCTTTCGGATTGTCATTCCCGGTTGTAAAAACATGGTGTCAGTTGTATCTCTTCTGTAATGAGATGTATACTTCGGTAATTTATTTATCACATTTTCTGCTAGTTTAATATCTTCATCTGACAATTTATTCCAGCCTCCTTGTTTTTTGCCTCTATTGTCTATTAGTAAATCACCACTACGCATCTTCTTCAGACTTATGTTAATCTTTTGCGGTGTAATTTTTATGGTATTAATAAACATATCTCGACATACTTTAACGCCTGCCAACATGTATGACCTAGTGAATTCTTTTGGTTTTCTTTTTTCAGATTGGGTTAAATACGTTCGTTTCTTTTTATTTTCTTTAACGCACGAATTTATGTATGTTATCTGAGCGGAGTATGAACCTATGTGTGCATATTTTTTAAATTCTTGTTCTCTTATATCCACAGGAACTAATTCTGCGCATTTGTTTTTGCAAGAGCATTTATAGTCCACGAATTCTTTCGGCTTTATTAATTTTTGTTTGGTAGAGTATGATAAATTATTAAATTTTCGTAGTTTGTTTTCCGCTCTACTATAAATTCCTTTACGTTTTCTTCCCTTTTTTGGCCTGCCTTTTGCAATTATTTCATCATCTACTTCATTTTCTACGTCTTGCCTATGCTCAATAAACTGGTCATCGTTAATCTCGTTGTCTTGTTCAATTAGTTTTATCTCATCCATATCTTGATCTATATCTATGTTCGATTTTCGGCTACGGACGGTGGTTGGTCTAGGATGGTTAGGGTCGATTATAGCTTTTGAATTATTATGAATTTCTGCCTCTACTTCCAATATCTTATAGGAACTTTCTATATCGGTATTAGTTACTGACTTGTCTGTATTAATATCATTTAGTTTGTCTAATAGTGATTCAGACTCATCACTACAATAAGTTTCGTCTTCGTCTACATAATCAGGATCTTTTACAGAATCATCATCATCGTCGATAAAATTGCAACCATCTAATATGTTAAACAGTTTAATTGTTTCTGGTGACATATGTGGCAATGGAGATTCGCCGGCATAATATGTTGTTTGAATAGGAGCAGTTGGGGATAATGGCATCGCTTTCATGCTTTGCTCACCATTAATCACCTTGTCATAAAAGCCAGAGAGCAGCACGGGCGTAAAAGGGGTAACTTTTATGCTTTTGATGCTCCGTTCATCGTTATGTTGACCAGGGTTAAAAATCGGCTTAGGTGTAAGTGGGGAAAAAGGTGGAGCTTCGATGCTTTTCTCACAATTGTGCGGTTCATCGTAAGAATAATTAATAATAGCGGTAAGCGGGGTAGCAGGTGGGATTTCGATGCTCTGTTCACCATTTAGAAGCTCATCAGGGTTCAAGAGCGATTCATGAGTTAGTAGGGAATTTGGCAAGCCTTCAACACACAATTCACCAGAAGTGTTAATTTTCTTGGATCGTAATTGAAAATCTGAAGCAAATTAATAAAATTTACTGAAACGAGTAAGCCTTCACCAAAAAATCGATAAAACATAGAATTTGTAAACTTACTTAAAGTTCTTTTTGATATTATTTCGTGATTTTGTTTTGTTAAGCTGTTCTTTATCGGGCTGCATTCCGGCGTATTTTCCACAATGTCTAAAATAAAATAAAATATTCATCAAGCTAAACAAGATCCTTAAATAACTCAGTTGAAAAGTTGTAGGTAAGAGGTACAAAATGATTTGCATATTCTAATAACTTATATATAATATAATAATGAATAATGTAATATTATATTATTATCCATAGAATAATAATGCTAATCAGATTATATGTCTAAAAGCGCGGAAATAAACTTGTCACAACTTTGTTGGTCAAGATTTTTAAGGTTAGGATCAAACATAAAAGTATTAAAGTTCTCACCTTCAGAATTCTCTTCATCTTCTTCTGTACTATACCCTAAATAGGATTTCGCGAGAATATTTTTTAAATTATTATTCATTTTTATAAACTTATAAAATGCAATTCACTGAACGTGTACTCCAACGCAATAATTCACAATGAATGACAAAACTTCGCAAACGTGAGCATATATCCGTCCCTTTTTATTACTTACTTATTAGATAAAGACAATACTAGGTACAATACTTACGCATAGTAAAGATGCGTTCAGTGTTAATTTATTTTATGCAATAAAACTACGTTCTCAAAAATAGCTGTAATATTAAATAATAATTTATAAAACGCCTAACTATTAAAGCATTTTTTTGTAGCTTTATTATATTGCTTATATGATTTAACAGAAACCTTCCAAGTAACGTGGATCTCAAATTATGATTCATTTGCATTGTAACAATGATTCAAGTGCACTTGGATCACTTTGGCAAAAAATATTTGTATGAATTTGCTCAAAACATTTTGTTCCAAACGGCATGAAACCTTTCTGCACTTTAAAATAATCGCTCGTATTAATTTTGCAGAAACGTTCCAAGTAACGTGGAACTCAATTATTTTTATTTTCTTTTGTAACAATGATCCAAGCGCACTTGGATCACTTTGGCAAGAATGATTTATATGAATTTGCTTAAAATATTTTGTTCCAAACGGCATGAAACATTTCTGCACTACTGTTTCCCAAGACTCCCATACATGTGGGTTGGTATAAATTGCGTATATCTTTTCCTAGAGAGCAGATAATGAAGTGAGTCTTTGCTATATGAAAATATGGCTTATTTTACGTTGTTTGGTATATATAACTCAATTTCGACCTATGTGTGGGTTGGATCGTTTCTGCACAACTACGTCCAATTGTACTTTATATCTTTCTTCTATAAATTAATAACAGTTTTCTTTCACGTAGCGTTGACTCTTAAATATATAGAATGCTTTTGTATATTTACAATCGCAATACAAAATACTTTGATTCAGAATATTTTTTGCGATGACATTGTAAATATGTGGATTATTATCTTCTATAAATTTGGAGGTTAATATTTACGATAGTCGCCCCGCTATCTCCAGTCAGTATGCATCCAAGCTCACATAATAACAGGGACAAGGCAAGTTATGTATGAGCTCTACAATGTAGAGTTGTTCTGACGTCGCTACGTACGTCACAGTAGAGAACCTACACTGTTTCTACTACCTACAGTTTTACAGGTACCAGTTCGCCGGTAAAAATGCTATCGAAACTTATACTAAGCTCCCTGCTCAATTTTAACAAATCATAAATATAATATAATATATAAATATCGCCAGACGAACACACCAACTGTACGGTCCCAAACTAAGCAACGCTTGTTTTATAGGTACCGTACAACGGACTGCGGACAATCCTAACGTACACAGATATTTAACATCCACGATATAGGTACAAACATTCATGGTTATCACACAATGTTTGCCTCTACCAGGATTCGAACCCAGGATCCTCACGGTCACTACCAAATGTGCCAATCGATGAATGCCAAATACTCACCGAGTTCTTTAATAGTTGAGAACAATGTTCATTATTTGAGTACTCTTTATGAATTTGATCGTAAAGTCTATTATTGCCTGAACTCTTGTTCAAACTGCGACGCATCGACAACAGCTTCCCCGCAGATTAATAGATGCAACTATTAATCTGTTATTAACTATGTATTGTGTAACGTTGATTGATGTATAGCAGCCTTTCCCAAAGTGGGCGATAACGCTCCCTTGTGGGCGCTGCAGGCCTAAAGGGCGGTAAGAGACCCAGAAAAAAAATGGGGGCGTTGTGTAGAGGCTTACAATAATTAATTTAATTTGGAGTTATAGTGGTTTTAAAGTAGGTGAAAAATGGGGGCGCTAAAAAACAAATTAATTCTCAAAGTGGGCAGTAGACAAAATAAGTTTTGGGAATCCCGCTGTTATATCCTATTGTATAGTCTTGTACTATCACGCTCCAGCCTAGCGGAGTAGGCAGACATATCGATGACATAATTAGCAAAGATACCCTACTTTCTATGAAGAGGATCCCGAGCTTGAATCCTGTTAGGAGCCAAACTTTGTGTGCTAAATGCGAATGTATAATATCCAGTCCATTGTACGGTACCCATAAATACAAGCGATGCTTAGATTGGGACCGTACAGTTGGTGTGTTCGTCTGATGCTATTTATTTATCACTTATACGCTATGCCTCTATATGTGCGTTCTCCTCCGGGAATCGAATCTGAGACTCTGCTCAATAGACTCACGCTTCCGTGAATCCATCCAGCTGTCTGTTTCAACTTCAAATTAATCGCGAGCTATGAAGCGGTAATTAAATTTCTACATTGAATTCACTCAAACAATTCTCGAGGGCCGACAGGTAACCATGTACAGGACTGTCTGTGTGTTTCTATAAATGCAAAACAGACATGGATACGATCGCATAACGCGTACACAGCTATCGCTACCACCAGCAATTTGAAGCAATAGTGTTTAAGCGTTGAGAATCCACTTCGGTAGTGGTGAATGCCCACGATTGGCAATTCCAGAATTAAATCCTATAATATCTCGACAAACATAAAACCACAATAGCAGTCCCATAAGAGTTGTATAGAGGCGTTACAAACAGTTGAACAGCATTGGAAGCATCCACCTTGCAACATAATTAGAACAAGTGGTGAGCTAAACGCGGCAAATGCAGTTTCTATTTGCTAATAAATAGTGTTTGCGTTTAGTCGCCTTTTAGGACATCTATAGAAATTATTGCTGCTTTTGTAGCAACACACCAATAATTTCTATAGATGTCAGACGAGAAATAGACGAGGAACAAACAAGAGACAGACGAGAAATAGACGAGGAACAAACAAAAGACAGACGAGAGTAAGGTAGAAGTTAGATAAGAGACAGGCGCGAAACAGTTGCTCGATGTTCGAGAGAAAGATGAAAGTTAGACAAAGCACACGAAAGACATGCGCAAAAAAGACGAGAATCAGTGAAAAGACAGCATTTGAACTCTAGTCAAGTCATCATGACCTCTTGAGTTCAAAGCCATTCTTAAATAGTATTATTTGAAACCGCAAATAAAATTCCAAGTAGTAACTGTGTATAGATTTGATACCATATTAGAAATTCATGGAAGTTGAGAACGAAGTTGTAAGATAGTCTGAGACTTGCCAGTAACCACATAGTTAGCGAACTAGTTAGAGCTGACTCAGTGTCGTGGCGATCACCGTTACAGTTCGAACAGTGTCTTGAATATTCACGTAATATTTAATTTAAACATCGACATCGCTATACACGATGATGCAGAAAGGCTATACGAGCCTTGAACCTGATCTTTTTAGCGTATTTGTAATCATTAAGAATAGTCTGAGTTTCGATATGGCCATTTAAAAAAAACTTTTTGCTCCCGACATAATTACAATTCAGATTTATTGAGTTTCTGTTTTAATTGCCGTATCGACATTCTGATTTCACTTTTTTTTATTGACGTATTGAAACTCTGACTTTACACAATTGAGTGGAGTCAGAATTTCAAAGGCAGATTTCGACAGCCTATTTTTCATTTCTAAAGCATCCTGTATAAATAACTAACAATAAATCTGGTCATTCGGATCACCTTTAGCTCGTTGTATGGTACCAAACATTAAAAATGTTTGTAAGTCTAGGTCCATACGATTGGATGGTAATATTAAAGTTTTTCATAAAATATTAATAGAGGTACCCGGATCACACCCAGGTTGCCCCGGATAAATCTACTATACAATATATGATACTAAGCCAACTTGTGTAGTGCACCCGAATTCGCGTGTACTTAAGGACGTAATTCCCGTGTACTACACAAATGAGCTCAGTTTTTTGTGCTTTAATATTTTGGTCGCGACACTCCATATGATTTCTTCGTCCTAGCTTACGATGGACAATATGGAAGATTTCAAAATGTTATCTGTTTGATGCATGAAACTTTCGTTCGTTCTAAGTAACGTATATTGATTTCTATAAATTACCTTTGACTTATATTACCCCAGTACCGAGGGTGGGGGCAATAAAGGTTTAATTTTCGCGTGCCTCGATAGATGGCGCTGCGCTGAAAACGGTTTATGGTGGTTTTTACTGCCAGCCAGGCAGTGCGCGGACGATCAAAATTTCAATGAGAATAGCTTTTATATTGCTCTGAAGACGCCTGTAGAAGCATAGTATAATCACAGAAGTAAGTTATCTGCACACAAGCTCATCGATCTCGCACTCGCACACCCACGATCGCGCCATCCGTAACTCCGTTATAGGGCCGACTACAAGAAATAGGTGTTTTAAGTTTCACCCCTTCGTCTGTCTATTTGTAGCATCGTTACTCCATATCGGACCAATTTCAACGTATTTTTGGTATCGATTTGGCGTAGTTCACGTAATTCTCAAGGTTAGAAGTACCTAGCTGTTATACTGTTCTTGTTGTATTATGTTAGAAGGGCGCGAGTATTTGACGGCGATAAGCTTAGTTAGGCCGTGTATTATTATGATATAGCATCAGATAGATATACAGTACTTTTAGTATATGGGATATACGTATGTTTGTTGTTCTATTGTAGATGGCAACACTGATCGTGACGTAGTCAATATTTTAACAGGGCTAACAGTTGGTTATAAAGATATACATTCTCAAATATTTAGAAAAATAAAATATAACATTTTATACTGAGCGCATTCGTAAACGCTATTGGTTCGCCTTGTTTAACAAAAAGTCAAACATAATTTACACAATACTTGTATAACATATCCACTATTTTTGTTACACCTCATATAATTGATAGAGCTAGGCGATACTTGGCGGAAATCCATTGTTAAACAAATGGGGGAAGAGGAACCCACCACTGACCCTCGACTTGTCAACTTTTCCAAACAAGTTGATCGATAATTAAAGAAGCCAGCAACACCGAACTACTCTAAGATGTTAGTCGAGAAACTATCTGTCACGAGTGTCGGGACCCCAAATAATATGCGATTCTCCGCGAAACTGTCTGTCACGAGTGTCGGGACCCCAAATAATATGCGATTCTCCGCGAAACTATCTGTCACGAGTGTCGGGACCCCAAATAATATGCGATTCTCCGCGAAACGATATATTTTTAAAGGCACGCCTATAATAATACTTTTAGTCCTGCGCTGCGCGAGCTGGAATAGAAAATATTATTGAAGCAATTAAAATTGTGCGTTTTGAGAAATACAGTTCACGTATCGTTAATTCAAAGGTAAGTTGGCAATGCAAGAAAAAACCTGCAAGCCAGGTAATAAATTCAATAAGCAAGGGGAAACTCGAAATAAAGTTGTTTACAAAAAGTTTTGAACGAAACAACTCGGGAACTATTGCTTGCACCTTTGAGTGAATAATTGGATAAGTTTGTCGTCTGGAGGGAAATGGGCAAAGTCCATACATTTGGTATAGGGGGATGTTTTGCCAATCTATAGGGTGGTACTTAAGTAACCGGTACCTATGATATATTTTCATGTTTTTAAAATTGCATTTTCTTCTTCTGGTGACACTCTACCTATTAACTATTGCACCTATATTTGCAAACAATGTTCTGAATCTGATTCTTACTCTATGTAAGTTATGGGTACTGGACAATAATCTGTGCTAAATTCTCTGTACATATAAGGCTCTCTGTGGTATCTCTCTTCTCTATGGCGACTCCTTGACAACGTTCATTTTAAAAAGATCTACATATTTTAATTGAAATAAGAATTGTATAATCCAAATAAGTATATAACTTTACCCCCTGGGCCTCGGTATATTTACCAGAGTACATAATTATTTCGTTTGCCGAATAAAGTAACGTCACGCCTGCTATCCCCCAAGGGGTTGTTGTAGGTTAAAATACAAAATATGTTTGAATAATAATCTGATATTGTTTTTAATACAAATCAGGTTGACATACGTAAACAAACAATATGAAAAATAACTACGTTATCATACTATCTTTATTCTTCCGCTAAGAAAGCCGACGCGTGTATTTCGTAACATGTAGTAAATTTGTCGCATAACTACATCACTAATTGATTTAAACTTCACTTGTTACGTCAACTTGAAACGTATAAACGAGACGTCACAGTTTCTTTTCCATAATCATCAGATCCTTTGAACCGTTAGTTATTTGTATACCTTTCATCTCGAAACTCGCTGGACCGTTTTCACCGAAGTTTTGATCAGTGGAAAAGTTGAAACACAGCGGAACAAATACAAGATATCGGACGAGCGCGGGGGACACTTTTGTTTGCCGAGGGCTCTCGGAGCTCAGAGGTCAGTCGGAGGAACTTCAGTGCAATAATGCATACAAGTGAAGCAAGAGATTGGATGTGAAAGGATGATAGTTGTTTAGTTGTATTGTTAGTCGTACAAAGAGTATCTATTGATTCTATTGCGTATTATTCTCCATTTGAATTGTATTCTTAATGCAAATGTTACTTTGTATGATGCTCAAAAACTCTGTTTGCATGTGCGTACAAGAAACGAACGTGCGTGTGTTTGGCGATTACGAGACAAACAATACTAGTGCCTACTAGGGATGCGCCGAGTATTGGATAATTATTCGTTAGTCGGCAGTTTCTTATGTTCGGTAATCGGCCAAATATTCGGTTAGTAACAGTCGTGTCGCCTGATAGTGAGCTTTGCGCGAGCGTTTTTGTGTGAGGGCCGCGACACGTACTATGAGGCAAAGCGACGCTTTATATTAAGCGTCGAGACGCGTTTTAGTAATTATCGCGACGCCATATGGCGTCAGATGGATGGCGGGTCAGATCAGTTGCGCTGCATGTGCCTAGTGACTGTAGCGTCTCGATCTACTGCCGCCTTCCTACCTAGGCAAATATGCTCCATCGTAGATCTTATCGTCACTTACCATCAGGTGAGATCGAGATCAAAATGTATAAAAAAAAAAAATTGTAAGCGTCACGACGCCAAATAGTAAGCGACTTGACGCCTTATAGTGATCGATTTTTAGTAAGCGTCACGACGCAGACAAATTTAAACGAATAATTCGGCCGAATATTCTGTTCGGTAAGCTCCGACCCGAATAATGTTCGGTATTCGGTTCGGTTGAAACATTCGTGTACGGCACATCTTTAGTCTATACTTATTATTAGATTTAGTAACGACATCTCGTTAAATTTACGGCTGAGTGGGTTTCCGTGCGGGTGCAGGCGGGCTCGCTTTGTGTCTTACAAGTTTGATAAAAAAAAATACACGAATATTGTATTCCACTTGTGTCAGTTTACCCCTTTTGAACCCATAAGAGAAATCTTTTATTCTTTATCTTAAAGTAACAGAATCTAATAGTTTAATTTATGTAGGTACACTATTAAAGTGGGAGCTTACGAATGTTAAGGACGAACACTTGGTGGACTTGGGAACTGAACCACAACGTACTTGATTATGATGGCGATGAGTATTGAAGTGGGTCTTGAGCTCCGACACCAAAGGACGACCTCTCAGCCCAGCACCAGCTACTGCCAGTCGCAAAATCCAGGCCCTTTTTATAACATTATTGTCTATAATACCCACCAGGCGTCATTCACTTGCTTGTTCCATTTCGCTCTTTCACGAGCCCAAGACAGCGAAGTCAAACTGCTTTCATTGCTAATGATATTGTGTTTGGGCACCCAAGTCTTCAAGTTCAAGGTTCTTTCTGACTGTTTCGCTCCCCTTCCTTTCTGGTCGGCCCCAGAATTTTCTGTATTGCTCACCTTCTTTTCCGCCACTACTGGCTCTTCCCTCCTCCTGTTTTTAAGAGTAGTGTCCAGCTGTGAGAACCATACATCAAGATCGGTTTAGTAATATTCTAGTAGATGCATTTTGGTTCTTCTGTGTGTGAGCTTTGGACACCTTGTGCAGAGCAGTCGTAGGTTGTGATCATTATAATTAACGTAACGGTTATGAATTATTTACATACAAAACCGTATTATTCGATTAACGAGCCTATCCCATGGATTATTAAAATGTAAGGTCACAAAACTTAGCCCAGCCTCCATTGCGTCACCAGCCCAATATACCTCTCGCACATTCGCGCGCTGTAATTGGTCGAGCGGTGCGCAGAGGCGTGTGCGCATGCGCCCAGGTATTGGTCGGGCGGTGACACAATGGGTATATTTTTTGCAAGTTGTATATTTTTTTGCCGTTTTGGTGGATTTTTAGAGGGTATAGAAATGTGTGAAGACAAGTAATAAGATTTCATTATTTTGGTTTATATTGTGTTCTTTATTCTTACTTAAGATTTAATTCAGGTCTTTGATTATATATGGCTGCATAAGAATAGAAGTGTTTAATTGAATTTTGGATTTTCGATGAGGATTAAACAAAAGTCAAACAACAAAAGTCAATTGAAATAAAACTATTTTTTAAGGATTTTATCGCGTTTATTTTTCGTTTTTACGTTCCCGACGTTTCGGCTGCTTTACAGCAACCATGGTCACGGGAGGACTGAGGTGGTTGAAAAAATAGTTTTATTTCAATGTGTAGTATTCGCGTAAATATAAGAAATCAATAAACAAAAGTCAAATTCTATGACAGAGTACGTACCTAATTAAATTTGACTGAAATAATAAATCTGTGGACTTCATAAAATATCTACTAACGAAGAAAGTATGACTTACAAGTCATCTATTATAGATACATAGAGCAGCTTTTATAGCTTTAATTGATATGCATGTTGAAATAAAAACTTAGTTTACAGATTTTATCGCGTTTATTTTATGTTTTTACGTTCCCGACTTTTCGGCTGCTTTACAGCAACCATGGTCACGGGAGGACTGAGGTGGTTGACGTCCTAGTGTCATAATTTGAACTGGGGCTCCCTCATATTCAGTTGCTGTTTGCAGTCCGATCTCCGCAGAAAGTGCTCACAATGTCTTTAGGTCTTACAATAGTACGCTTGGTTTTGGATTTAATTATATTAACTACTGGATCCCAAGTCGGTGGTAGCACCCAGCCATCTTCCCTATTGAAATTAGGATGTTTTTTTTAATTTCAATGGCCTCGCGTATCATCCTTAATCGGAATCGGTGTTCTGTTGCGAGGAACTGTGGTTTATCAAATCTGATATAATGGTGGGTGTGATCCTGTACATGTTCACAGATTGCAGACTTACTGGAGCGCCGGTGTTTCACATCAGCGATATGTTCTTTTATCCGGGTGTTTATTGATCTTTCAGTTTACACATTGAAATTAGTTTTATTTCAATGTATAGTATTCGTGTAAATTTAAGAAATGAATATGATATGTATGTGTTAAGCATCAACAAATCTATTTCCAACAACACAGATCGCAATTCTAAAACCTGCATAGATACAGTAAACTATGATTTCATGGTGCCAAGGACATGCACACACGTGTAATATGTTTATTATACATAATGATATTAATAACAGACAGACAAGCAGCATACATCTGTTTCCAGATGTAATTGTGGGAAGGTCGCCCTAATTTGCTGGCTAAGAATATATCATATCACAGACATATCATATCAGCCTGGGTGTCATGTAAATTGAAGCTATGCTAGTGAGTGTTGCCAGTGATGACACAGTACTGAGATGTATCCGCTTACTATGGGACTAATAACATAGCTGCAGGTCAAGGATAGAGCTGTCCAAAGGGTATAGCTCCAAGTTATAATAAAAAAATACAAATCTTTAGATAAACGAAAGTAATCGAGGAGCGATATCGGTTACTCTAGTTTGTTGAGGAATCCACCGTTGAATCCATGCTTATAGGAAAAAATATTCATTTACTATAGATACTACATTGTAATAATGACAGTTGCATAAGCGAGATACATAGATAGACGTTTATATTTGAGTAAGTGAGAGGCATTAAGTATTATTTTGTCTCGCTTAGCGTATTCGCCTTTACCTGTTGCTACAAATTACGGAACGATTTTTTTTAGTGGATCATTATTATTAGCTCATTTATATAACTATAGTAAGATGTCTGTAACGTTAATAACTTTGATAAGTGCTGTAGATTTGATATAATGAATAAAATTTGCTTAAAACAATCATAATTCATATTATATACTTTGTTGTAGTCCCTTAGGGGTTGGTCACGCGGTGTCTCTAGAGCAGCTTTCGAAAATCCAAATAATTTCTGACACGTCTGTGCCCGTCCTGTTCACTATACTAGGTCAAATAATTGTAGGTATTTAAAAAATATAATGCTCGGATTGTGCGCGCATCTATTAAAAACAATAAACACGCTAATTCGGTCGATGCGGCGCGCGCGGCCTCGTGTGCGACCGGCTTTATTTATAGATCCCCGTCATCTCATAGTTGCGGTGTTGAGGTAATCTCATTTCTCGTATCTTCGTATACTGAGTACGAAGCGTGTGGACAGATCATCGATGTCTATTAAGAATGACGTAGATAGGTTTCTTGCCTCGGAAATGGTGCCACAAAACACAGTCTAATTAGTGTAGCTACATCGAAACGACTCAGCGCAATATATAAATGTCTCCTTTTGCTCTTGTTTATTGTTATGCTATCTCGCTTACACTGCCATTGTATCGTATATTCTAACGTGCTCATGAGTGCGTCAGCTGAAACATTAATGATATCGTATTCGCACTAGCATCACATATCTACGTAATCTTTGGTGCCTTTAATCTTTACTAGGACAAAACCCAAGTCGACTAGTAAACATAGTATGCCTTAAAGTTTAATTATCAACACGTTACAATCCTCAAGTCTCCTATCCAAGGTCACAGACCGAAATGTTTATTTATTTTGTCCCTCGAGAAGCCAATTTATTTGACCGCTCATGTATTATTTACTCCGCGATCCACCGATAGGCCTGTAATTAGTTACCTCTGGATCCAACTAGATGGCGTTGAAACTCTGGACTATGAGAGCAGAATATTCAATAAGTGACAATGAAACCACCGACAACAGAGTACCTAAGTCAAACGCTCGCCATGGATAAAGAGGACACACATTCAAGATTTATACAGTGTGATTCAGAAGGAGTATATTTACTTACTATTATTTATTGCTCCCAAAAATCAGAATTGTCTTAAAGTTGGATTTTTTTCTGTATATATATAGTATAGGTCATAAATGGGCTAAAAAGCGCAGGCTTGAAGGTTACTAGTATACCCTCTTTGAATCATCCGGTCGATTAGTCACGCACTCTACTTAAACATATAAGGCCACCTGTGTGTCAGATGTATTTTTTTTATGACGGAATGCATTAGTCGGTTTTTAACCAATCGCGTAGCCTCGCGAGATTTGATCGGGCATATATTGCGGTTGGCAACCTTAGCTTGGTCCTCAACAATCAACCTCATGAAGATCAGACAAACTAATCAGGCCAAAACGCATTTTTTTATTATTTTTTATGTGTTCGCGCGTCACAAAGAAACTAATGATCGAATTTTTATGAAGCTTACATATGACTACTTATATGATACACTTTTAATTCCCAGAAATTTATGGGCTCTTCCGGTATAATAAAAAAAAACAATAAACAGTCCACGCGTACAAAGTAGCGGGCAATAGCCAAGGAAATTTCAAATAAATGTCTGTCAACACTTACTAATGCAATGTTAGATTACTGACTTTTCTGTTCTGTAACAACAACAAGCAATTCGCAAACATGCCCAAGAGAGGGAGCTGCATCCGCGCGTCCGTGATCCGTCAGTTATCCCGACCGCGGCGCGGCTCTACAAGCGGGAGGCATTATCTCTGACGCTGCAGTAAAACTGAGGACACAACGGCGGGAAATTGCGAAAATAATTCGACAAACATTTATTTATTTTCTTTAAAAGGCCAGGTATTAGTATTATTTCATATAGAAATCAACTAGCTGCGCCCTGCGGTGTTACCCGCGCAAAAAATCATGTCGATCCTTTGCGCTATGAAAAATTAAAACAAGTCTATTCCACGGGAACCATACATTTTACCGGGATAAAAAGTAGCCTATGTGCTATTCCAGACTATAACCTGTCTCTGTGTCAAATTTCATCCAGATCCGTTCAGCCGTTCTGGCGTGATCGAGTAACAAACATCCATCCATCCATCTATCCATCCATCCAAACTTTCACATTTATAATATTAGTATAGATTTATGGTGACAATTGTCATAGTATGCGGATATGGATGCTGCCTTCAAACTATACCGCTCTGCTTATACGTAAACATAAAATTCTGTTTATATAGGTATATCTTGTTAAACAATGCAGTTTTCTGCTAAAATTACATCATAAAGAGCCCACTCAACTCCATTCTCAAGAGTTGACATAATTTTTAACCGACTTCAAGAAGGAGGAGGTTCTCAATTCGGTGCCAAATAAACAACCGACGAAGAATAATAAAAGTATACTCAGTAACGAGATGCGCGGACTAATTTGTAGGTATAGTCTTTGGCGCGGACCGACAATACTCGACTCAGTTGTTTGTTTGGCACCGACTTCACATTCGTTAAATATTTAATTTAGTTAGACAAGGTAGGTTTCAAGGTTAGATTATTTTTTGCTTGTTAGCTTTTTGAAGACGGTTCTATTTTGTTAAAAAGTTTTTTTTTATATTAATAAAAGCCTTAATGTTTTAGTCATAAGTCTGCAATCGTCAAGACACTCGGATGGAGAGTTAAAACAACCAATTGTAGTGTTATTAAATAATGCGACAGATGGGATATTTCCTCTAGTGTAGTCCACAGCTCACAGGCTGCTCCCACAGCGACAAACGACAGGATTAGCCGATATCGTGGCGCGCACTCGAAGCGCCAACTGACACTGTAGTTAACTATAATGTTTCGTACTTTCGCTGACAACATCTTTTCTTTGAGAAATGTGGGTCAAGAAGAATCTGGCTAGCAGAGATAAGCGAGGCATGGAGATAAAAGGTATCTTATCTTCTCTAAGCACATCCTAGGATATGTATTATTTATATAGAGTATTTATGTATGTATTTGTAAGTATGTATCTGTTATTAAGTACACCCCCGTCGTAAAAATGTCTTTAAAATCCTCTCCATCCAAAGGATGCCTGGTAGAGATCGCTATTAGTGATAAGGCCGCCCATTGTGACACTCTCTGTATAAGTTAAGTTTTTGTAATTTTGTATTCATTTGATGTGGTGGAACAATAAAGTGTTATATATCTATCTATCTATCTTTAGTCTTTCTAAAAACGAGTATAATATTAAGGGCGTAAAAAGGTTATCGTTGAAAACCAGCGCTTAGCTGCCAGCCTGGCACAATGCTTAACTGGAATGCTTATATGGTGCTTATATGGTGCAATGCGGAGACCTATTATACCCTACCATTTATTTAATATGTGTTAATCTTATCCTTATAAGTCGTGTTAGGTACACCATTTATAACTCAAGAATGGGTGGGCCAATTTTTATCATATTTGATTTTATGAATTTGCCTCCACCCCATGTAGCAGAATAATTATGAAAACATGAGAAAAAATCACAAATAAGAATAATAAAGATAATTCATTTTCTCATAAATTTGTTGCTGAGACGGTACGAAGTTCGCCTGGACAGCTAGTTTGGAATTATAATATATTTTTCTATATGCTGTTAGTGTATTGTATGCTACTATAATTATGTCTCCTTTTTGTAACAAATTAATATTTTTATAAACTCTCTTTTTTAGTCTGAATCCGGGATTAATACATTTTTCCACAGCCCTAACATACAATATATGGGACGTTTCTACCGTCTGTACCTAAAGTAGTTTTAGACACATTAAATCTAGGCAGGACTAAGGTAGTTCAATGACCGAATTTAGATCATCCGCACAATTTTGTCTTCGTTTCTGTGTTCTGTGTCTTCGTGGCTGAGTTCAAGGTAGCCTTATGAGGCAACTCGGTCTGTCGGGACACAGCCAATCATAATGCTTGCATTTTTAAAGTCACTACAAATTGCGCCAATCAGATCACAAATTGCTAATCAAAAACCATGAATTTCTTCTCGATGAATATCATTATTCAAAGTATCGATAAAAGCAATCTTTATGTAAATATAAGTGAATTAAAAAGTTGTTTAACAGAATAAGATTAAACCTTTGTTGGCGAATTGAATTATAACTAATTGTGGAACTCGACGATGCTGCGGCTCTTCTAGTCATTTAACGAGTTAACGTTATTAAAGTCTAGGAGTCGACCGTAACAACGAGAACATATTCAGAAATTAAGTTAAATAACACCATCAGGCCTGGGATTCCAGAAAGAAGGGGGAAGCATAGGCGCACTACAGAGCACCTACATTTTGCAGATGATAATGATAAACGAGGCTATTGCTATATATTGTATTATACTGCGCACATTCTCCCTCAATATTAGGTCATTCAGTCTATAATTTACTGCTCTCGCCTGTTGTGTTATTATTATGTTAGCGAACTTCACCAAAGACGTAGCTACGATGGGACAGTGTGGGTCAGCTGCCCCATCCAGACTCATTGAGTCGAGCAAATAATAAAAGACCGAGCGACTGATTTCATGAAATTGTAATGTGTCTAGACAATTTTATTATTTCTGACAATCGGGGTAAGAGCAAATTTTTATTGATGGCTAATCTGCCATAACGAAATTATGATTTAATTCCTACATACTCTTGTTTAAACTTCACGTGTCGGCCGCCTCTTGGTCTATAACGTTATTAGCTAGCAACGATCTCGTTTTGACGTATTAATATTGTAACCAAACTATGTATATTAATGACACCGCTTACCATTTGGTTTAATTTCCCTTCAAAGGTCAAAAGTTCCCTTTAAAACTTACTCTGCTTGGAATCGAACCCTTTTCAGTGTTGAGATAGAATTCGATATAAAAAGCATTATTTTGGATACTTTAATTATGGAATAATTTCCATGTAAAAAATGTAATGAGTCCGAATAAGGTGTCATAACTATCCTGTAGTCCAGTAGTCCTCGTGACCGAATTTTGGTCACGGCGGCAGATATCAACAGAGACTAGCCAACCACGCACGAGATATTATAGAGCACAAGTATGTACGCAAGCATAGGCGCACTCTCTCTTCTCTCACTCTCACAGTCCGATGATAGTTACGTAGTTCACGTTAGTATGTGGTTCGTAGTTATATTACAATGTTAGCTAATAGCCGTTTCACTGGCATAGAGATGAAATTGGCACAGGAAACATTAAATTATGTGTAAATTTATATTTATATATCTACGTTGCTACTAACTCAGACGAAGAAATAATATTTTTCGACTAAGGCATCAAATAATACCACCGTTTAGTATAGTCCCTCCAATCAAGCAACAAATGTCTATATGTTCCTAGGTACTTACAGCTAATTGCGCCGGTAATGCTTTCAACACATCAGACGCGCGATGTTATCGTGGGTTAACTATTTTAATTTCTAGATTTACCATAATACGAGGCTAAGAATATCACAAATGGTCGGTGGCGACCTCTGGCAGGCGTAACAAGTTTTATAGCTGCCATAAAGCATCGCGCGCTGAGTGACACCAGCCCAAGGGCGCAGGTTTATAGCTCGTAAGATTGGGTTGCCAGCGCTTCGAATAGATTTTATACGTACGTACAAAAACTATCAACGGATTAGAGGGATTTTCGTAGAGTCCTGAGCTGATTATCGCTCCGTGAGATAAAGTTTGTTATGAGTAAAAATATAACCGGGAAAACACTCGTATGTTCTTAAAGAAAGCAAGGTTTTTATGGGTGCCACATAATGCTATGTGTTCTTTGTGGCCTGGGTGTCTGCTCACCATATATGGAGAATTCAATGTTATGAAAATAGTTCGCTAGAGGCGCGAGGTGTGCATTTTATTAGGGAATAATGTAATTTTTTTTTTCGCTACAAATTTGATCATAAGTTTCTTAAACCCAAATAGGCTGGTCATGGCATCAAACACGTGCCCTTCTGCTATAAACACCATATCGGTCGACAACACGCACGGATAAGTGTCATCCGTACACTGTGGACATTCCTGCGGTACGCACTAAGCGTTTTGCTTCTACTTTCATCGTGCGTACTGCCAAGGAATGGAACACGCTACCGGCGTCTTTGTTCCCCGTTGACTACAATCTGGGTGTTTTCAAGTCGAGAGTGAACAGGTACCTTCTAGGCAAGTATGCTACATCGTAGATCTCATCGTCACTTAACATCAGGTGAGATCGAGATCAAATACTTGCCTATACTGCAATAAAAAAAAACGATGACCATAACACTATATAAGTTGTACATATAAAACTAGTTTAGTTTTAACCGCTGTCATTTTTGAATCGCATTAAATGTTTACCTGCCCGTCCCATCAAGAATTAGCAGAAAAAACACCGCACAGATGTTAGCTGTAGGCGGCGAATTTTGTTCAATACTCAAAGATAGTTTCAATAACAAAATAGTACAAATAGAAAATAATAATTTGTTCTGGCAACACTGCAGAGCTTACCATGATCCATCCCGAGTTTGCGATGTCACGCCGCGAATTTTTATGTGCCGTGACAGTGATAAACGTAGTATTATTATGAAGGAAATGTAAATATATTATAGCGCCTACGTTGATTTTATATTTACACACATAGAGAAACATACAAATAGCGTTTGTCCCTATCTTAATAGCTCGTTGGTTTGTCCATATTCAAGCCACAATTAAGCCACCTACCTATAGCCTAATGGTTTGAACCAACGATATCAATGTAGTACCTACTAGATTGAGCTCTCAAGCAATCACTGTACTCCAATGAACTGTGGTTCCAGAACCGCACCTTGCTCAGAATCATTCCGAAATGCGGAGCGCAGTCTGACTTACGCAAAATAATTAAATCACGCAACTGAATAGTAATATTATAATTGAATAATAGGTAGCAGCAAAGATCAATAACAACTAATTATTACTATATAAAGCAAGCTGTCACTGTCATTCTTATTTAATAAATATGTGATGTGAGCGGGACAGAGCACGTTTACCTTCGTGTTAAGACTGTGTTAGAGAAACACTTGTTAGAATTTTGCGGGCTGCTGACTGTTTAGTTTAAAATTTTGTATGTATGTAGGTAGAAGTGAACAACATTCTGTCACAATATTGTTCCCTACCCTCAAATACCTCCATAATTATTAGTGGTGACCCTTTCAAGCCCTACATGAGACTTGTTAGGACTGACGCGTGGGTCGGACATTCTCAAACTGAGCTCCAAGACTTAGCCTTCCTCCTATCGAGTAATACTGATTCATAGATAGATTTATAGTGTTGTGCCCAAAGACCCTGCGGACTCAGCTACCCAGCCACAGGAGCCAGACTACACCACGTGCTGGGATGAACTACGCATTTCAGCTTTGAAGCCTTGGACTTTTCATTCGTGGGCTCATTCGTAGGCCAGCCGTCCTGAGGATGTCGCGTTTAGACGCAAAACACGTGTCGAATACTTTCTTAGATTCGCTTCGTGTCGCGGAGAATTGCATTTTATTTGGGTACACGTCACCCGTGATAGATAGTTTCTCGACTAACATCTTAGAGGAGTTCGGTGTTGCTGGCTTCTTTAATTTTCGCAAACTTGTTTGGTTTATAATTTGGAAAGTTGACAAGACGAGAGTCAGTGGTGGGTTCCTCTTCCCCCATTTGTTCCCCAACTTTTCGTTAGCCCACATCCAATATGGTCAGCACGCTTCCGCACGAGACTTGACTACCCATAACACTTACCTAAACTACCTTTTTTGTCTCCCGCTTTGTAATGGAGGGAAGTGGATAATTTTCTTCCAACTCCTCCTATTTTTATCTATCGATTAAATTCGTGCGGGTTCCAAGACAATTAACTTTATCCCGAGACTCGCCGAGGGTCAAACCTCGGTGTCATCATGGGACACCACTGTAGATCCTGGCTTACAGGAGTAGCAGTGGTGGGAGTGTGTGGCGGGCCTAGTCCCATAAGAAAAAACCCATAACTCTGGTAGAAAATAGCTGTCACAGTTATAAAACAGTAACCAAAAGACCAAACGGAAGCATTTTAGATTAGACAGAATATAAAACGTATTTCTGTTTATTTGTTTAGCTAGCGGAGTCACGATCTCATAATCCTGAAATTAAAATGGCCGTTTGTTTCAATATTCAGTTAGCGACACGATCTCAAGGGAACGAATACTAAATTAAACTTCAGCAGTTAAGAACCGACTGGCGTGCTTTAATTACTTCTTGTTTGAACTGTTATTTCAACCCCACATGCATATGGGGGAGGTATGTGTCCACATCACGGTGTGATAGTTATTTGCTGTTGAAAAATTGAAAACGTTGAATGTCTACGATCGCGGACGCAAATCACAAATGGACGAGTTTTGTGATCGCTTCCCAAGCGCCAGTGGTATGAGCTTCAATCAATTGAATAAAAAAAATGCGTGCACTGCAACTGTGCGCCTCTGTCTACCCCTTTGGAAATAACAGGCATGATGTTATACAAATATCACGACGACCCGGTTAGCACAATTGTTAGTGACCTTACTTTCTATACTGACTCCCGGGTTCGAATCCCGATACGGGCAAACTTTGTATGATGAGCATGAATGTTTGTTCCTGAGTTATGACGTGTAATATATTAGAATCGCCACCAGTCCATTGTATAGTACCCATATTGTGGTCGTCCGATGACGTTTATGTATTTATTTATCTGACCCTGACATACCTTCTCTAGAGTTCCATCAAAATTCAAAAGCTCTAATTTCGCGTCGCCCACAAACTGTCGGCCATCCGGTCATCAATATCAAACGATAAAAACGGGCGCATTATTTTATCTTCACACTTCAACGCACGCGCATCGCATCTGCTGTTTGTTACACACACAGACAAAATATGCCATAGACAAAACAATATCGCCTTCATTCTTCGAATAAAACTGACAGTAGCACTATTCCATACTTTTTAACTTTTTCATTCTGTGGCCTGATGTTTTACATCTGTTGAGCTTAAGGTATTACACATGCAATCATAAGTTCGTTAAGTTTGGTACCAAAAGACGCAGTGTTCTAATATTTATGTACAGTGTGTTCCTACTCTGTGGTTGACGTTTAACGGTCCTACGCCCCACCTGTTGTAAGTCAGGTGCATAAACTGAAATGTGAATGCGTTTGTCTCTTTCTCACATAGGGTAACTGCAACACAAATATATTCCAGCCTAGCCGAAAACAGCCGAGCGAGTCGCTTCTGGGTCCGATCCCGGAAAGATCATTATTTCTACTTTTTGGTAGTACCTACTAGCAAAATCATGAATAACAGTCAGGAGTAGGGCCCCCAATTTTAATTAGTATAGATACTACGGACTTCGGCGCGATAGTTCTGCAGCTATTTACGATTGTTAGCGAACTCTGAACCCAATATAAATTGGGAATACACTAGGGATGTGATTAAAATAAGTGTCTGTTTATTTAGAAACTCCATTCATAACTTAACCAATCTAAAAGTGTTGCTAGTTAAATATGCATGCTGCATTTCAAGGGAGCTCGCTTGTAAATTCATTTCAATTTGCAACTCCACTGTGAAAGATTATTTCTATCACAGTGGAGTTAGCAATAATTATAATAACGCCAAACGAACACACTAACTGTACCGTACCAAACGAACACACTAACTGTACCGTACCAAACGAACACACTAACTGTACCGTACCAAACGAACACACTAACTGTACCGTACCAAACGAACACACTAACTGTACCGTACCAAACGAACACACTAACTGTACCGTACCAAACGAACACACTAACTGTACCGTACCAAACGGAAACGCTCGTATTATGGGTACCGTGCAATGGAGTGAGAACGAATTAAGTATATAATTAATATTAAACAACCATGTATCGAGTACAAACATTCGTGCTCCAATTACTTTTTTATCTAATCATTGAAATGGAGCTAATCTTGCGGGTTTTGTCGCGTTTGTTATACGTTTTTCTCCTCCTCCCATGTTCTTCCCCTTATCATGGTTGCTGTAAAGCAGGCGAAACGTCGGGGACGTAAAAAAACGTATAAAAAACGCAATAAAATCCGTAAGATTAGTTTTATTTCTATGTGTAGTATTCGCATAAACATGAGAAATCAATATTATCTAATCATGTTATTTATAAAGCAATCATATCAAGAGTTTAACTAACAATTTCATTATTCCAATGAGTTTCTGAATAATGTAATGTAGGTACCTTAATTAAAATATTATGAAATTCCACCAAAAAGTTATTCATAATCTGGAAAATACGTAGGCAGACTAAAACACCCACAGAATACCAAATTTAAAGCATAAACAAATTTAAAAATAATCCTGTAAAGTTAATAAATTTGATAGAGGCCATACTGTTCTTGAATAAAAAAAAAATAACTGCTGATAACCACAGATTCCAGGTAAATCAAAGTTTTTTTTTCAAAACGTCAGCCATGAATAACTCGTGACGATACAATACCATGTACTATGTATAACAGCGAGGTTACGTCAGTCGGCCGACGTCGACCGCGTCGTCCGCGTCGGTAGCGGTCGCTGTGATTGGCAGATCCATTTGTACGCGACTGTATTTGATGTCCTGGTGGTTATACAGATAAACATGGCTTTTGTATACTACAAACTACAATGTTTACGTAGTCTCACGTTAGTGGAAGCGAGTCGGAACTAACTAAATCTGTGATGTATGCATCCCTCTCTATTATAGATTTCGTAATGAGGAATAGCATACTATTTTGATAACAGAAAAATTGATCTTCAAGCCTCCCCAAAATGACTTTCACGCATCCGGGTTCCCCCCCACTGGCATCCACCGGTTTCCTGGGACGCGTCTAATATCATCGGTTCTCCTTTTGGGGACAGTCCCACACTACGTGGTCACTCTAAATCACCATTCCACATTTTAGCCAAAAAATCATATGCACTATTAGCACTCTAACCATTTTTCCTTGTTGTCACACTATACATGCTGATCCATAAAGTGTATAACTAAGCCGGGAACCTTGCGCTAAGGCAGCCCCGTTCCCAGGCTCAGTATACCCTTTCTCAATCATTCTGTATATATAACTAATCTTCATTGAATAATCTAATGTTAACCTTATAATATTCACTAAGGGCTATAAAGGCTATTAACGAGGGGCAAGCACTAATTGAGGTGCAAGTTAACACGTGGTTTAGTGCCGAATGACGTCAGGTTGGGCTGTTATCTACAATTTATGGATGTACTTAAAGGTTACCTTTTTAAAGTACGTACCTTCACGCCCCCCACGGGGGGTAGCCAGAGGTTCTTTGTGCCCACACCGATAGTATGAAGTACTATCGGTAGAGGTGAATTTTGGTCCTTAGATAAAGCTTTGTCCGACTCGAGGATTTTTTTTATTACATTATAGGCAAGTATTTGATCTCGATCTCACCTGATGGTAAGTGACGATGAGATCTACGATGAAGCATACTTGCCTAGAATGTACCTGTTCACTCTCGACTTAAAACACCCAGATTGTAGTCAACAGGGAACAATGGAATGGAACCTACTTAATAAGTCCTCATGATTGACAGAATCCGTCTTATCAGCTTTAACGTATTTACTCAGATACGAGTCACGATAAATTAGTTATATTCTGTAGCCATGTGCCAGGTAACCTAAAAAAAATGTTCCTTGATACAAACTTTGAGTCCCCATTTCACGCGATTAGGGGTCTAATTTCCTCAAACCCTCCCTAGTGCACCTCTACGGTACTTAAGAATATCCTAACATAAATATAAAACAATACACGAGAACTATATGTTTTTGATAAACTTAATTAAATTCCTAGCTTAACTCTAAAACAATATGCCCACTCAGTATATAAAATTAATACCGAAATTATTTTAGGCTTTGTACAGACAAGCGAGTGAACATAAGTACTTGAAGATATGAAATATGAAACCGCGTTTTATCCTGTATTTCTTAGCCTTTTTAGCTTCCAGCTAAAAACTATTAGTAAATCTGTGCTTATAGTTAAACATCCACATTAAAAAATACCGCTACAACTTTGAGCCGTCAAGACATATTGTTTTTACCGTTTGCCTAGTCTGTCCTCGGTGTTATAGATTGGAATTACCTGTCTGCCTAGATGTAGGATGCCTAGGCGGACTACACGGTACCATACTGTGGTCTTGTTTATTATTCATACGAAATATGGTCCAACCAGCACGGGCTGGAATTTGACTGCAATGGTCGAATACTAATTTGACTTAGGGCTAGACATTTTCATAACATTATGACCTTAATCCGGGTTGGTCAGATTGCACAAGGGAACATCTAGATGTAACCTAAATTAGGTTATATATACAGGACGATTCAAAAAGAGTATACTAAACCTTGAAACTAAGCGCAGTTTTAAGGCTTCGTATACCCTTTTTGAATAAAAAAATACTTTAAAATATTTAATTTACTTTAAAATAAAAATATACTCAAAACTATCTTGGATTTCCAAACTCAATTACTGATTCGATCACTGATCAAAAGCTGATTCAAGAACTACGTAGAAAGGGACGGGCCGACTCTACAGCCCTGTAAAACTTCGGAATATATGAAATAATCGGAGAACAAAACTCAAGGGTTTAGGTCGTTGAATTATATTACTTTCGTTAGGATTTTTTTTGAGTTATATTAAATTTCTTCTATCTTCGATCAGTTATGACGCCTGTATAATGTGAGTACGCTGAAAGTCGTGTATTGACGTTGTGAGTGACAGCGCAGCTTCGCAACATAAATTTATAACTCCTAATTTTACCGTAACATCATCGGGATAGCATGCTGTCATTGTCATACTTATGTAAAATATCTGCCGTGTGAGCGGGACGCTTACTTTACTAACGATACGTAATAAGATTGTGCTTCAGCTAATGTTAATGCTGTTGATGTAACAGTCAGGATGATTGAAAAGCAAATGACGGATGACAGCGTGACGGCAAAGCAGCGCAAGCGATGGACTCGAGTGGGTAAAGTACTTGGCGAGTAGAGGCAGTCGCGCAAGCCTCTACAGTGGATGCTGATTGGCGCGTTTATTTATTTGTTTTATTGGTGTGGAATGGGTTATATTAAAAAAAATACTTCCAAAACATCTGTAGTTTCCATGTTATGTTTTCGACGACTCATCAATATATATATCGCCAGACGAATACACCAACTATACGTTCCCACACTAAGCAACGCTTGTATTATGGGTACCATAGAATGGACTGAGGGCGAACTCAGTATATAATACTTATATAGATATTAAACATCCAGGACATGACATCACACAAAAAATACTCCCTACCAGGATTCGATCCCGGGACCCTCAGCAAGGAAAGCCGGGTCACCACGAACTGCGCAAATCAGGTCGTCAAAAAGAAGGAAAATATTACACCATTATTACCTAAATATCTGTATTGTTTTGGTCATGTTTTCGACGACTCGTCAAAAAAAGAGTGAAATTAGCTCAACTTTAAATATTGAAGCACTTCTTTATTTAAATTTCATATTTATTTAAACACATTGAATGCTTAAATACCAACTCACCACCTCATAATTGCGACCTGTTAACCCTCACTTTATCTTTTGTTTTTTGCTCTCGAGAGCCCCGACAAAGCACAGAATGAGGACAAAAGGCCCGCTAATGTAAAACCGCAAATATTTTAAGCCCGAACCTAACCCACTACTCATTCTAAGCGCGAGAGGAATCCATGTAATTAAACTCAAAGCTTCCAGAACAATTCCAATTCGTCTGAAAAACGCTTTAATTCAGTGTTTTAAACCTTTTTCCGCCCGAACTTGTAAGCTTTGTTAGTGAATCAGTAGTTAATTGGTAACATCTGCCTATATCTGTGCTTTGATAGGTTCCTGAAGGATTTCAGGGTCATGTCGTGACTACTACTTCGCGACTTTCGACCTTACTACGATTCCTCATTGTCGCCCTTTCTTTTAATTCTATACGTTATCTACTACGCTACTTTATTCAAGATGTGACTACTGTATGCCTTTTAAGACCGAATTGTGAGACTCCCAAAGCTTAGGCCACTAAAGTGTGTACTTAGAATTAATAGATCCCATTGTCATGGAAATCACTAATGCACTCCAACTGAACTACACTCTATCGCGCCCTAAAAGAGTCACTCGAAATAGGCCACACTTCACAAAGCTTGTCTTCACCGAATTCTGGTGACCTGAAGAGCACCCACACACCTGCAAAACCACCCCTGTGTGTATACAGCACCCACACAGAGGGAAACCACCCCTGCAAGCCCTGGCCTCGTCAGTATCGGTGTTGGCCCCTCGCGGAGCACACGTGCCGCGCCCACTCGAACGACCGAACGCGCCGAATGTTTTCGATCCCGGATTAACAAACCTGTATGCCGTGTGTATATACGTATTTAAAAAAAATATAAATCACAGCGCGGGAAATGATTGTGAGTGACATGTGATATATTTTTCGTTGTTGTGGATTTGTGTGTGACGTTTGAAGGAAGTGTCAAATTTGTGATTTTTCCACCCGATAAGCGCGTCTGTAAGCTATTTTGAATGATTTATATTATATTTATGTCGGTCGTCTCGGATTCGTCCCGGAATATGGGAATATTTTCAGCTGTTTAGCCAGTTTAGATTGATGATGTATACGTTGTGTCGACCTATTATTTTTTGGGCATCAAAGTTGTCTAAATAGACAAGCCCAAAAATTCGTCGGTGCGGAAATAGATTGCTTAGGTTACGACTGGGGGTAACAAATTAATTATGTTTTGTTACCTAATGTTACAATTAAATATTTACCATATCCATTTACATAAATGTTACATACAGATTCTATTTATATATTCATGCCAGAAGGAAAGTCTGTGCGTCTTTGGTTTCAATTAATTGAATGCGGGAAGTTTCAAAATAAGAATATCAAAAATTACGTGATATTGGCAGAGCCCAGTTACCGACATCCTATATTTTACGGCATTCCTTTCCATTAACTAAAAAAATCTTGGTTCTACATAAAAACTTGACGAAGCTTCGCGAACAACATACCAAGCCGATAGGACCTCACGTCCACGCGAATTCGCGTGTACTACACAAATCGGCTTAGTTTCTTGTACTTCAATATGTGTTCCTAACACTCTGTCTGTATTATTTCTTCGTCAGAACTTCAAACGTACATTAGTAGTAAATTATCCACCCAAAAACCTACCATCTTTAACAATTATTTTTAAAGCATGCAAACACCTACACCTTGTACTAGCTATTTACATAGAAGGTAATACAACTCTAATGTCTCCATCTCCATTAAAGGATATAATAGCAGGAATTCCTAACGACACCCTGTCCCGGGACCTGGAAATCGAATCCATAACTTGCTGACCGAGCCACGCTTGCCAACACTAAACCAATGAACCAATCACATAATTGTATTTAAATATGCAAAAGACAAAGTTAAGGTCATGCACTCAACACTTAGATATTATTTTACTCAAAAATCTTATCTTAAATTTTCCCACAATGGGTTCGCAGTTGTGGTTAAACACTGATACGTTATAATTATCCGCTAACTATTCTTATGGTCTAATGATTTTCACATGGCCATTATAAAACAAATGTACCTAGTGGTAGTAGCGATAGCCGAGTTGGTTAAACGATCGTCTTGAAAACGAGGGTAGCAGATTCACATACCGGCTCGCAAAGTCTGGGATTTTTAGATTTCATGAACGAATCTTATTTTCAACCATAATTATTTCTTGGTCGGGCCTCGGAGAATGCGAACAGAGGTCGGTTCTGCGCCTGATCTCTCTCCGGTCGTATCGGATTACTGTCCCATTGGAGTATAAGAGTGAGGGGAGAGAGAGAGCACCTGTGCTTGTTTACACATTTGTGCACTATAATATCTCCTGCGTAGTTGGCTAGAGTCGGATGAGTTTGGCCGCCGTGACCGGATTTTGGTCAGGGGACTATTCATATTATGACCATAACACCTGTAAATGAGACGATTAATATGATCGAATACGCTATAAGTTTTGCTTAGTTTAGGGTCATAGTTACCATTGATACCCATTTGTCTTAAGATATATAACAGAATACTTCTCGAAAATTCTGATACAAACAAAATGCTGTGGACGATATTCCAATGGTGGCAATAACACAATATAGAAGAAAGACATAAAATTAGATTGAAAGATGAATCGCGTGTTTAGGTAATGGCCCAGAAGAAATGGTTGCAGCTGATATATGTATGACAATAGGTTTTGGTTCGACGATGTCTCCCTTTCGTTCCATCTTTTTCAGTTTTTTTTGTATCGGGGTCTACTCTCAGACTTCCAGAATTCTTAGGCTAAGAGTTAGACGTCTCGGAGAGTAAAGATTTTTAGGCTACGAGTATCCCTCGGTTAACGTCTCGGAGAGTAGATGACAGCGGCTTTGTGTAAATTGCGTTTTTTTATCGCCAGACCAGCCAGACACCATCTGTGTGGTTCCAAACCGAGCAATAATAATATCAGCAGTCAAACTTAACACTTCCCTCTCACATGCAAGTTGCTTCAACATTCAACATCATCACCAAAGTTTTCATCATCCAAAAGCTGGCGCACTTAGCCATGGCTCATGCGTCAGTTAATTACTCGATGAACAGCGAGAAGGAAAACAAAAATAAATGTAAAAAGCAACACTTGTATTATGTTATGAGTATTATACAAATGGACTGAAGGCGAACTCAGTATATAAAACTTGAGAGGTGTCAAGACACCCGGATGGAACGAAGTTCCTTTATTATTATTTATTATGTACAAAAAATCTATAATTTTGGGAAACAAAAATATATCGCCCCCGGGTGGGCTCGAACCACCAACCTTTCGGTTAACAGTCGAACGCGCTAGCCAATTGCGCCACGGATGCACTTGTGCAATGTCTCGAAAATACTGACCATTATGTAAATGCAAACGACAAAGATAGCAAAAAAAAGTGTAGTTACAACTTTTCGTGATAATTTTTTCCGTCTAGCCCCCTTTCGCAACGCGCGATATGGAACTTCGTTCCAATACTTATACAGATATTAGCCATCCATGTCTTGAGTACAAACATGCGTGCTCATCACACAATGGATGGTAGACAAACCTACCAGGATTCGAACCCGAGACCCTCGGTATAGAAAGCAGGATCAGTGCCAACTGTGCTAATCTGGTCGTCCATTATTTTGATTAAACTGACTCCGAGTCCTTTGGGATTGGTTGTTGATAACCATTAACTTGTAATGATGTACTCGTACTTAGAATTCGTACTTTTTTTGACCAGCTGCTAAAGCCTGCCTAGCCGTTCCTACATTGTTCTCACATACCCATAACAATGTACTGCTTAAAAATGTAACGGATCTTTTTAAAAAGAACAACCCTGGAGTTCCTGGCCCGTTCTTCTCCATAGGAACGGCATTCCGAACGGGTGGTAAAGTTGTAGATTAGCATTTTGTAACTATTTTGACGATTCATAAGTACTCTACTTAATGGTTTACGTGAATGAAAAAAAATATTCTTATTCCGATTCTATGGGTTACTTTTCAGATTTTCAGATTTCTGACTGCTTGTAAAGACGGATGTTGGAATGATAACAGGAACTGTTAGCTTAACGCTTCAGTGGGCTTTCATGTAAATCATTTTATGTTGTGATCTAACACAGTTATCGCTCGCAGATCGTCGGTGCGCGGGGTGCGAGGGGGGGGGGGGGCATTATGAATTATATTAGCATAATGTGTATCTACCAGCCATCGGCCCGTCGAGCCTGATGTATTGTGTGGTAACTTGTTGTTTCGTATACTAGTTCGTGTTTGCGTATTCGCTTGCCTTTTGCGAAAATAAATAAGTTTCCTACCTACTGAGGCAATTGGGACGAAAGCACTGGCGAAGGGCTATATATATTTTTTTGTTATATAATATCACCAGACTAACTATCCGTATAAAGGCATGTGAAGTCCGCGAACCCGCACTGGGCCTACGTGGTAGAAAATGACCTAATCCCACTCGCATCGAGGTGAGGCCCGTGCCCAACAGTGGGACATTAAATTAAGCCTGGTAGTATTATGCTATAAGCCTTATCCACGGCTGGACAAAAGCCTCCTCCTTCCTTGTCCACAGGACCCAGGCTTGATGTGTCCACGTTATACCGGCAAAGTTGTCCAAATCGCGGCTTCATCTTCGCCTTGATCTGCCATCACATCGGCGACCATTTGATATGTTATTTGATTCCAAAAAAAAATCTTAACTTGCCCATGCCCATAAAAATTTTGCACTTTTTGACAAAAAGGCGGGCGTGGAGTTGCAAAGTATAATTATTCAGGATGTCACTGAACATTAATCATTAATTTGCCGAACCATCCGAGCCTTCCAAACTTTTCATCCTGGAGCCTTTTGGGGTTCCGTGAGGTTGATACAAATTTAGGAGTCGCTGGGTGGCTCTGTATTTGACAAACCAAGCAAATTTCACCGTCTTGCAAAGACCAGACAGCTGCATATTCTTGCATTCTATCGCAATAATAATCATTTCCTTCTTACAATGTAAGTAGTTTACAATATATTGTAAAATAAAAATTGCATTGTAAGAAAAAAATATGGGTTTTCCATTGTATATAGGAAATATATATCGGAAACATTATTTATATTGTTAAAAAGGAAGCTTTGTGATACAGGTGATTCACAAAGGGTTATACTACTAAACCTTTGAATCTTTTTTTGTTGAACTGACAACTTCGATGTAGTGGTTTTATTTTATAGACATATCTAAATAATGATTACAAATACACTAAACAAGCGCAGTTTTCTGAATCATTTTTTTTTTTAACAACACTTTCCCAAATATACAATGAAACGATAGATAGAAAGATAACGATATATATTATGTACCTTTCTGCATCGGGTATTTTCACGCCATACCTCTATTTCTGTTGTAAACATATTGTTATAGAAATCACCCTCAGAAGTTTATTTATTTAATTTATTTACTTATTTAAATAACACTAATTTTACGGATTTCATCGCGTTTATTTTTGTTTTCACGTTGCTGACGTTTTGGCTGCTTTACAGCAACCATGGTCACGGGAGGACTGAGGTGGTTGACGTTATTTACTTATTTATCACTTACGCTATAATAACAGGTGTAACTTAATTAAACTGTGCAGCTTATATTAGCGTAATCTGTAGTTAACAAACGAGACAGATCCCTAGTGTTCAAACTTGCCCGTTATTTTTTCCGTGTTAAGTTGATCACAATTCCGTATCGACACGACATCCGTCGCGAAAGGATTTTGTTTACGGATTTTTTATAACGAAACACCGCGACCTTTGTTATTTGTTATATCGAAAGTTAAATTAGGTCCGAGGATCCGACTATTCGGAATATGATAAAGTTTGTGTAAGGATATTTTTTTTAAGAAATATAATGGCTCGGTGAAATAGAGATTCGACCACAGATTATAGATGGCAAGAATTTTATAGCTATTGGGTCAGTACCATAGTCACATTTTAAACAGATAAATTTAATTGCTTATAGGCATTATAGTTACATTTTGAAGGTGAACAAATTAAAAACAATTCTCCAGTGCCTTATGACGTTTCTAGCTTTAGACCTTAAGATATTACTGTAGAAGAAGAAAGTGGGTAACATAATATTTCGTAAGTAGGAAAGCCGTATCTCTTTCACTTCGATACGTAGGAAGTTCTAAATTCGATTGTATATTTTTTTTTATGTTTGCAACCTCAGGTCTCCGTCATTTACGAAGCGATTTGGAATTTTCTTTTTTATTTGTTCATATTATAATGTTGAAGTAAAGATGTCAGTCATAAGTTGGTATAACATAATAAGAAGAACTATACAGTACAGTATTTTTTTTAATACAACATAAACAAACAAAAACTGAAAATAAATACAAAGCCGTCACCCAAAAATATATATTTTCGAAATCATTTTCCTGTCCACAAATTATTCTTTCACACCACAATGGATGTTTTGTCAATTGTCGAAAGGAATCGTTCAAAGATTTGTATCGCGGTGATTCGGTGTCAAACAAAATATTTTGACATCGGGCGCGCGTTTAATATAGCGACGGAATCAGGTCAGGCGCAACGCGCACGCCGCGCCGCGCGCCGCCAAATATTTCCATAATTTCTATTAACGATTTGTGTATTGACATGAGGCCATTCCAATCAGACATAGAATATGATTTATTCATGCAAACCGATTAAAAGCACTGTACGTGCTTATGAATCGACAAAAATGTCACAAAATACTAAGCTACAACTTTACCACCTATTCGGAATGCTGTTCCTATAGAAAAGAACGGACAAGAAACTCCATGGTTGTTTTGAAATTAACTCATTTTACGGATTTTATTGCGTTTATTTAATATTTTTACGTTCCCGACGTTTCGGCTGTTTTACAGCAACCATGGTCACGGGAGAACTGAGGTGTTTAACGTCCTCGTGTCATAGTTTGTACTGGGGGTAAAAAATCGTACTGTGTTGTTAGCAAAATCATTGACAAAACAAATGAAAGCCGACAGAAGCCATGTTTTAAAAACTGAAGTGAAGTGAAGTGACAACAAATTCATGCACATAGCATCTTTTCCAACTGAAAGTCATAAACACCTGCTCAATTCTCATTTAACTGTCATTGGTGGTCATGTTGCTATCACTCAAGCATTTTATGGATGTTGCTGCTCGCACCAACTTTCTCGATGCGACTAAAAAGCTTTCTATTTTAGTGCTCATTAGATTTGTTCCTCGTTCCGATCACTTGTCGAGTTTACACGACACATTTACAGTGGGTAGGTACCATAAATAGATAATTAAAGCCGGCTAGAATACAACACCTACCGCGCGGGCTGACATTTTGTGTAATTAAAAAAAAAGTTATATATAAATTTCTTGTGGCACTGTACGAGCTATTAGTACTGTACTAGTACTAGTAATCGTATTTATTCAAAAAGATCTTCTTTATTCCAAAAGCTCGACTTTATGCAAAAAGCTTGACTTTATTCCAAGAGCTCGACTTTATTCAAAAAGCTCGACGTTATTCAAAAAGCTCGTCTTTATACCAAAAGCTAGTATTTATGCCAAGAGTTCGTCTTTATTCCAAGAGCTCGTCTCTTTTCCAAAAGCTCGTTTAAAGCTCTATATTTATGCAGTGATTCGTCAGTATCCGTGTAATTACCGCGAACGAGTGTGCCCGCGGTCAGATGGCTTCGGATAGAGTTGAAGCTTACATCGGTGGCGCAGTATGTAGGTCAAGTAGGATGGTGCGTGCCGCGGGTGCGATGTGTGGCGCTAGCGGCGCTAGTGACGTTCGTTTATATGAAGTTATAAGTAGTACTAGATCCTGTCCGCTGCTCCGTACCTTCATGAAACATAGCTTTAGGTACAGGCCCTGTAACTGTACAAGAAACAATACAAGTAATACAGTGTTTTTTTTTATTTTTACCCGATTGCGCGACGCAATGGAGGGTAAGTGTGTTATAAGTCTATGTATGTTTGTTTCTTTGTGGCGCTTTAGAGACTAAACGCGTGAGCCGATTTTGATGATTCTTACGTCAATCACTAAAGACGTGTCAGTAATAAAATGAATATGGCGACAACCAGGCACCATGTTGTGAAAAAGAAAGCAAATAAAGTCGATGAACAATGTTAAGTATCATTCAAAAGGTATTTGAAAATCATCTTCAAGTTTCTGTTATATGACGATTTAAAATTGGTTAGCAACCATTCAATTGGTTCCATTTTCAATAGGTACTCATAATAAGGTCCTTATATTATAGTCGTATAAACGATCTTATTAACGTCAACAAAAAAAACTAAAATGTGTAAAATAAAAAAAAAACAAAAAACCCGACTGCGTAAGAAATAAACATTAAATAAAAAGTGAAAAGGAAAAAAAACAAGTCCAGTAGCGACTTTAACAGTCGGGCCACATTAAAAATCGAGACAGCCTTACATTTTATCAATAATGGTCCCGGACTGTTTCAGTCCCAACTGGACTTTTTTTCGTTTTTATTCAAAGTTTATTTCTGACGCAGTCCGGATTTTAGTATTTTTTTACGTTTTTTTATCAACCAAAAGGGTTACGCTGACATTATGCAATCAAAAATAAATTTCAATACGATATATTGAAATCAGTTCATTATTTGCCGAGCTACGTTTTTCAGACTGCTAGATGAGGTTTTAACTAATAATACGGCTTTTTGTATCCTCTTTTGAACATGGTTGAAAGTTATTTCTCATTGTCATTATAAAGGAATGTTCTTTAAAAAAAACCGTTTGTAATGCATGCGAAAATGAATTAAAATATCTATAAATATGTGCTATAAAATACAAAACAAGAGTAATAAAAGTAATGTACAATTTAGTTTTCAGCCATTAGGGAGCGTAAAACAAATTAAAATAAGTCCAATAATTTAAAATTATCTACAGTTTTGATAATAGCCCTTAAGCCCAATGGGACACATTAAGACAGAAGAGTTAGCTGTACCAAAAATTGCAGATTATTGTACTGAGTGAAAATAAAATTAGTATATAAATACCCCAAATTCATAGAAATGTATTACTTAATTTAAAACGTTTCATAACACGAATTTAGAACGAAATGTGTATTGTAATGTCACGGTAAATGTATTGTAAATAAATATGTGTATAAGTAATTTGTAAGAAGCTATGTATGTATATACTTAATGGTTTTGTGCAGGTGGCGCGACCGAGCACGAGCTTGTGAGTGTATTAAGATAACTTTTCTTTGTATATTAAACCACAGTCCTGTTACCCCACACGCGCTTCCCCTTAAGACAAGGGGGAGGCATAATCCACCGGCCTACTTACCCAATTCTGTATAGAGTGATCACAAAACTAACTCATGATATTGTAACATGATGGTTTTAAATGGCACTTGAGCATACAACATTGAACTCTATGTTTATACCGAAAAAGCTGAAACTATTACTTATCAGGTTGATACATTATTTTAGCCACACCTCAGTTAATCTACAAGCGTATAATCAGCTTTGAACTCTACTTTCAGAGCAATAACATTGATAATTCGCAATTTCCGGGTTAACATGTTATTTCGTATCATTTTCCGTTCGTTTCCAACGGTAGTGTTCAATTTAGACCCTATGTTGATGTTTAAAAGGTTGACAATTATCATTTTACCTAAGGATACGTGTTGGATGAAATTGCCCAGTTAATAGATCCGTGTTGTTATTAGAAGACATAATTGATAGAGCTAGGCGATACTTGGCGGAACTCCATTGTTAAACAAATGGGGGAAGAGGAACCCACCACTGACCCTCGGCTTGTCAACTTTTCCAATCATAACCATACAACTTGATCGATAATTAAAGAGACCAACAAAATCGTACTCCTCTAAGATGTCAGTCGAGCACCTGACTGTCATGGGTTCAATATGACAGACAGATTCTCCACTGAAATCTTAGAGGAAGTCGAAGTCGAAGTGCAAACACGGCTAAGTTACAGTCTTATATACAGGGTCATTCAGAGAAAGAATACTATACCTGCGTTTCTATAGCGCATTTGTAATCCTCTCTCAAAATTTCATAATTTTGAGAGTCAATTTTTATATGGAAATTTAGAGAGAGAGAGATATTATTGCTGAAAACATATTGAATTTCTGACTACAAATCATGACAACAAAATGCACTAGAGAAGCACAGGTTTATGTGTTAGTATACCTTTTCTGAATCATCTGTATATACATGCATAGATATATTCTATGTCTAGATATATTGTTGTATCTATTAATCTAAAATTAATTATCTCACTCATTCTAATTACCTCATAATGCGGCATTACAAGGCGAGTGTGAGTCGTGGTTTCTATTTCGTGCCGGTACTTTTACTCGTGACATCATCATCAGGGCTGGCACACGAATAGATCTCATTCACTGGATCATTTCGACGTGTATGAAATCAGTCGTGTGGGAGTCACCCAAGGTTGTCGATTTGATTCTATGAATCTAGTTTTTTTTTTGATGATGTATAGGTTTCGGAATGTTATAAATACCCTTAAATCTAGTTGAAATGTGACAGTATGTAATAAATAAATAAAAGTATTAACCATTTTTAATGTCCCAATATTGGACACGGGCCTCCCCTCAATGCAAGGGGGGTCTACCGCGCTGGCGCAGTGCGACTTGGCGGACGTCACATGCCTTTCAAGAGGATCTCTTAGATATGCAGGTTGCCTCATGCAAGTGAAAATGATAGCGGAAAATGATATTCGCACATGACATCCAGAACTCTGAGGTGCAAGCCAAGGTTTGAATCTACGACCTTTTTACCTCGACCTCGTTACCAAGGCGTGGCGCTTGCGTTCCCCCAACTATTTGAAATAAGTTACGTTACGTCATTTAAATGTTACGTAAACTTTGTAGTATTTATGTTTCCAGCATGTGAGTAATCCATCACGTATTGTATTTTGTTATGACATCACTAGGACTTGCTCTGTGGAACTTGGTCCAACCAACGGTGCACATACCGATAGTAAATATTACAACTGTATACTGCAACTGTTTACTAAGAACATCCGTAAAGACCAAACATTTAACCGTACAGCTAGTTTTCCTGCAATTATGTTAATAATATCGCCAGACTAACACACCAACGGTACGGTTTCAAACTATTATGGGCAACGTAGAATGGACTGGGGGCGATCTCAGTATATAATACTTGTATAGATATTAAACATCCCACTCGGGTCAGGTTCGTCATACAATGTTTGCCCCTACTAGGATTTGAACCCTGCTTCTTACTTTCTCTGTTAGATATAATACTTTCCAACTATTTCTTAAGACACTGGTTGCTTCGGTTTATATGTAAATAAACTACAAGTAAATTATTTATTACAGTTGTCAGATAAACCAGATTTTCACGAAATCTTAATCTATTTAGAATGGCAATGCAACACATTTTCACAAGAAAAGTGCTTTGCAGCACTATTGTAAAAACATGGACGAAAACATTTTATTATTGTATGGTAGTAAATTTCCACCAAATGTTTAATGCGTCTTCAACAAGAAATGTCAATGATCAGGCCTTAGAGAAAAACATGCCTTATGATCTTATTTGACATCTCACATCATGATCAGAATCCTTCAAACCGCCATGCATTTGGAGACCGTTCATTACATCTTCTCAAAAGACCCGACTCCGATACGAACCCGCACCGAAATACTCATGACTAATCAATGGAGCAAAGAAACTGAAGGTTGGGAATCGGGAACGACGGTTACTTGGCGAACCGCCAATATGTTGAGGAACAAGCCGCGAGAAATGAGATTCGTGGATGCTGGAGGATTAGTTTTTTAGGTGCTTCCAAGACCGAGACAATGTCAGTCAATGACATCAGTCAAGACTGATAGTGCGAAAACATTTGAGATGCATAGTTTGACGACCTGCTACTGTCACTTGGTAATGACATTGATTTCTGTGCCGAGGGTGCTGGGTTTGAATCGTGGTAGGGACGAACATTGTGTGATAAACACGAATGTTTATACCCAAGTTATGGATGATTCATATCTATTCAAGTATAAATATAATAGTTTTTAACTATAGGTTATACCAAAGCATGTAATAACATTACGTACCTACATAAAAGCATGTGTGGATCCCTATATAAACTAGCTGCTTTATAATACCAGCCCTTTTTTATGTCCCACTGCTGGGCACGGGCCTCCCCTCAATGCGAGGGGGATTAGGCCATAGTCCACCACGCTGGCCCAGTGCGGGTTGGCGGACTTCACACATCTTTCGAGGGGTTCTCTCAGACATGCAGGTTTCCTCACGATGTTTTCCTTCACTGTTTAGCAAGTGATAATCGGGGTTCGGGCAAATCCAGAAATCCCAGAGGTGCGAGCCGGGGTTTAAACCTGCGATCCTCGTTACAGAGGCTAGCGTTCTACCAACTTGGCTATCACTGCTACCTCTTCTTCTGCCAACTTGGCTTTAACTCCCAATAAACCCAATAAAAATACAACGTTAAATGATTTTGATTCAGCTTCGACGTAACTATCTTGCCTCCAGTGTCACGTCGTTAAGCGTATAGAACCTTACCATCAATATTTCGTGTTCAGTACCTTCATCAACTGATCTTGGAGAATCGCCAACTTCAATATGACTTGTGACTGCATTTTTAAGAAGAAAGCTTAGGAAGCACTGTTCATTTGTCTCGAAACCTACTACTTTGTAGATACTATGTAGAAATGTAAATATGCATTGTATAAATATGTAAGTGGATGACAATTGGCTTAGGCCGCAGCGGACAGAGGTCCTTTGAAGATTTTTATGGAATTCATTCATCAAGTATATAAGGGGTTTTTAAATTGATCTAACAATGTTATCTCCGAACTTATTTTAATAACTAGATAGAAATATCTCTGGGAGTTCAGTGTCTTTAAAATATAAGTACATATACACTATGTGAATGTGTGGACCAATACAGTTCCTACAACAAGAAAGAAAAACACAGATTAAAAATTTACGTTGTTAGTATACTGCAGTAGAAAAATAATACAACTGATACTAAATCACAAACTTCTTTAAGTATCATTTGATCTTAACATTATATTATTGTTCAAAATGTTTTGTTCTATTTAAGTGCTACTATTCAAATCGTACAGCAAGTGACTTTCGAAGTAGTCTCAAAAAAAATAAACACACTTATTCATCAATTCTCGAAGGCAAAGGGCAAAGAAAAAGAAAGAAAGGTAAGGGATGGCAAGGGAAGAAGAAGAAATGGAAGAAAAATAAGTCACATTCATACTAAACGTACATTGCACCCAAAAGAAATATTGACCCACTGACGAGGGTGGAACCACCAGGAATCTTGCGAGAACACTAACTGGTGACAAACAGTTTGAATTTGGCGCAAGTCCAAGAAGATAAATCATCACGAATAGGACCAAATCATAAGAGGTGCATAGGATTGGGGCTGCTCTTGAAAATATTAAGAATAAGGTCCTAACATTTTACGACCACACGATCACAAGATTGAGCGAATTAGGTTAATTGAAAAGCCATTCGAGGAATGGAATTGACGAATTCCATATTTTATGATTAGTTACCAATATTTTTTATTCAATTTGAGATATTCAAATTCGTTTATGAAAATTCTGGTATTACAAAAAATAGAAGTTTAGACTGTAGTTATTTTCGGTGATCTCAATTATAACGCTAACGATGTAAACCAATAAACCGTTGAAAATTCTGAACGCCTATCAAAGGCAGAATCCCGAATCTCTAAAGAATTGTGGAAACAAATAATTCCGCGCTATGTGCGAGTCGCTACTGGTCGGTAAACATTTCAATACAAATTTTGGAAAACGGCCAACATTTTTAACTGGAACAATAATTTTGTTTGCTGATTAAGCTTGTTAAAATGTTTTAGTTTGCTAACGCACTAATGGTGGATGGATATTATGGTGAAATCGTATTTAGAAATGATTTAAAAGATGCTGTAAGACATAACGATGTTTTAAAATGTGAATTAGGAGTGCTGTAAATAATTGCTGGCTTTCAATAACATTTCTTACGTAAAAATTGCAAACTCGTGGCATACGTTTCCAAAAAAATATCAAAACGTAAATAGTACATAATAGCCATATTTTCAGTGTAAAATTATACTTAACAAGGTAAGACAAAGAATAATTTAAAATGTAAATCGATTTTTTAAAAAATCCTGTGCCTCCTCATCTCAACTTATTCTCTGTTCTACCATTTGACAAAGCGAATAAAAAGTTTTCAACAAAATGATAATTGAACAGATTTATCTGATCAATTCTAGCTTAAACATTAATTTATTTGCGAATTCTTTAAAGATTGTGTCAAATATCAATCAAATTATAGAAATGATTACCTATAAATTTATTATACGACCACAATTTTCTAATCCAATATTTAAAATTAATCAAACTTAGACGGCAACCTTTGTGATGAATAACTAAAATTCTAATGGTTGTCGTTCAGAATTAGTTATATTTACATTTTAATCGTGTTGTTGATTCTCAGTTGGTCTTAAATTAGTCAGAATCTTGGCTTGCCTCAGATTAATCTGTTTTAGGCTTTTAAGCTAATATCATCTTACAGCATCAGGTGTATGGTTTCTTTATGGTTGTATTCTTATTTCCCTGATCATACTTTGTGGTTACTAGGACCTACTTCGTTGATAAAAAGTTTTTTATCTTAATTTTAAAATATTCATGTTATTTTTACACTGGTTCTATCTTTATATTAATAGTAATTGATTTTGCTACTTGTACCACTTGTATTTCCTACTTTCACTAATATACTTCTCAAACGTTGTATGAAATATATTTTAATGCTTTAATGGGCATAAAGTCACCGTTCCTATAACTCGGGCCGCAATATAAAACAAACGTGCCACCAGAATGAATCTAGAGGAGTAATGAAAATTTTTCCAACGATAAAATTGAGACAATTATAGCTTTTATCAACAAAGTAATAGAGACGAATATCGTCCCCACCGCCGAGTGGTCACGCAGCCAATTTTTCTTTCAATAATGCAAGATGATACTTTTATTTGATTCCGAACGGTCTCCTTTGAAATGTTTTGTGCGTTTGAAGTATTTACGGATTGATATCGGATTGCTAATTGCTTTCGTTCATTTTAATGGCTAGGTATTCAGGAAAATATTGAGAATTTGCTGTCTTTGGAAGTATTTATTTTGTTTATAAATGCCCTCCAGGAAATACTGGCATTTTAATAAAAGGAATTGCATTTAAGTGGTAAACAACTTAGAGATTGCAAAAAATACGTTTTGTTTGCAGTAATTAGTTTTATTGGCTACGAACTGAGCCGACAGACGTTGTGCTATCCTAAAACCATATTAGGACTGATGAAAATATTTAAAAAAAACGCTAAACTGGTCCAGCCGTTCTAAAGTGATGCGCTTACCAGTGATGATGATGATGATGATGGTTTTTGAATGGGTGATCATATTATAACGTCTGACATCCCGTTACTGGAAGATGACCCTAATATGAAGTGGGAAAGTCTAGGAATAAACAATATAATTCCATAGCAGAGTCAATCACTCTTAAATGCGCAACTTGTGGTTCGCCACGTGCATCAGTTTCCGTGGTCCATGGTACAAGGTCGCCGCCGTTGGCAGGTCTCATACTCGCCACTGAACTTTTTAATGTTTCCGGCATCGTTACGGTAACAAGGTTGAGTATACAATAACAAAGCTGTGATGCATCAACCGATAACGACTTGCGCGTGGTGTGTACATACACATAGTGTTTATGAAAATCTAGATTTAGAAAACATAGCGTGTTGTATCGTTAAGGTGGAAGCGCTTGTTCCCACCCTCTTGTCCGAGGGGATGAAGAGAAATTGTTTATAAATCTTATTTTATGCAGCTTCGTTAAATTATCACAATTAACTAGAGTTTAGTTTCATATTGATGGGGTTAATTGTACTTAGGCCTGTTATCATGTATAAATTAACAAGATCAATAAACAGGAATATTTACATTAAGAAAATAAATCAACTAAATTATAATTCTTGTTGAATATAACATAGTCAATCAGTGATAAAGCAATATATTAAAATAAGGTGTTAGGCTATAAACTTGATTGCACCATTCTTTTTAAGTTAATTGCATTACCATCGAAGCAAGTTTTCAACATCAAAAGTACGATATCAGAATCTCCAGCAGAATTGTGGACATTCCTTTGGTACGTACTAAGCGGTTTGCTTCTACTTTCATCGTGCGAACTGCCAAGGAATGGAACACGCTACCGGCGTCTTTGTTCCCCGTCAACTATAATCTGGGTGTTTTCAAGTCGAGAGTGAACAGGTACCTTCTAGGCAAGTATGCTACATCGTAGATCTCATCGTCACTTACCATCAGGTGAGATCGAGATCAAATACTTGCCTATATCGTAAAAAAAAAAAAAAAGAATATTCGCAGCCATGCATAGCAGTTGAATTCTTTAAATCTCATAGCGATCGTATATGCAACAGCTGTCTACCTACGCCTTTGGGAAATACACACGTAACGGTAACAATAACTTCCTAAGACAGAAAGAAAGCAGTACAACCTACAACAAAAGTACAGCAGTTATTCTTTCCGTCGTGCCCAATAACAATGGCATTGAACAGAAGCAAGATAAATTCTAACTTCATTACTTATCATCTGTTTTGTATCAAGTGTATTATGTTAATTGTTTAGACAATAACTTTCACCCTGCGGGGAGACTTTATGTGTATGACAGTTACCGTTTGTGTTAGCTTTTGTACTAAGAAAAGTTCCTCGAAACTTGCACATCAAATTTGAATTTAACAAGCTTTTGCGCATCACTTCGTACATGTTTATAAAATACAAAAAAAAATATTTATGTATATTATTCCAGAATATATTCACGGCTATGAGCAATTTAATTCTAATCCATTTAGTTGTTTTAGCGTGATTCTTAGTCAAACTTATAAACTAACCGTAGCGCTGTTAAAATAGAGTTAATTGCTTCGCAAGATCGCGTTTGACGAATATAAAATATGCTAAAACAAAAATTGTGTTATTTAATACAAATCTGAAACGCGCAATTAAAGTTTAGACGCAGTATAGGAAATGTTTAATTAGTATTTGGTCCGACAAAGTATGTTGTAACTGTACAACTCTGATGTCTCTACTGTTACCTCGCTACAAGAAAGATATTCACCGCGCCGATACACAGATGTGATGCATGGGACGTTCAGTACAAATGACGATTCTCCATACAATCCTGAAACGCACTATGAAAGTTTTCAGAGAACGTAAGATATATAAGGTTCATTAATTATGAAGAGGGCCAACATTAGGTTATAAAGATAACATGTCCAAAGAAATAAATATTTTTTTTTGGCATTAAAAAAGAACAATTTGTACCGAGTGCAAGGCAAAAGGACTACTGGTTCACCTTGTTTAAAAAAAATACCAACATCATTGTCACAATTATTTACAGTCACGAGATCCATATAAGTTACCAATTCCTCTGTTAAAATATTTTACACTATTTTTGATAAACCTTATATACAAGGCCCCAACAATAATCATGGGGCATGGTAGCCAGCGTCGCCAGGCATATCACCCGCCTGTCCGGAAGGTCTTCCCTTTTCTGCAAAACTGTACATGTAACAAGATTACACAACAGTCACGATTTTAATTGAAAGTTAAGAAAGTTCGCAACAAAACTAATGGTTACTGTTAACAGCAGTTTGAAGTCGAGAAGGCATCAGATAATTAAGCCACCTGCCTTTATTTATCTGTTGAACAATTATCCCGTACACAATAACTCCCGGGACCCCTCGCCGCGTACACACTAAGCCAACGAGGGTTAGGCTGAGGTCACGTTGGCGGATTGTTTATTCTTTATTGGCCATTGATAACATATTCGATAATTTCGACTAGCGCAATTAAAAGCAAATCGAAATTGAACATAATTGTGCAAATATCCTTTGATATACTTATAATTAATTAATGATATGAGAACTATAACTTGGTGGAAATCCATTCTTGAGCAAAAGGTGGTGGCCCTCTTCCCCCATTTGTTTAATAATGAAAGAAAACACTGATAATGTCACAATACTATATTAAAACCAACAATCAGTAATTATCACCCTTTTTCATGTTCTTTCTTTATCCCGCCTTTTCTTCCAATAACTTCTTTTTCTTCGCCTGTCATCCACCTGCCAGTGTCAAACTTCGGTGATGCCGGTCTCTTACGACATTGTGAACTCTTTTCTAATAAGTCTATTTATTTATTTTTACTGACTGAAATAGAGTAAACAAACAAAAGTCTAAGCACACAATTATTATTCAGGAATTGCTTACAATAATAATGTTTGTAACATTTATACTCGTAGGGAAAGCTCGTACATATTAGTCCAGCGCATTGGACCAATCCATGGAGCAAACTTGTATTAGAGCTTCAAGAGGTTGTTGGTAAAAATCTACCATGAAGATTGATTTATAATCGTGTCATCAGTTTAAGCGCGCCTTGCATCGCTATATTTATTTAAAGTGTTGCTCAAACACAAGTCAAGTTTGTGAGCTAAATAGTCTTGACAAAAAACACGTTAAATATTTAAGTTACGTTTGAGTACTTTTGGCCTGCGAGTCGCAAAGTTCGTTCAGTCTGTACGACGCGTTAATATAAACTTCCAAAATTCACGAGTTAATTTATTTAAGGCAAGTGTTGTTGAATTTTGTATTAACCAAAGGCTTTGAACGATGTGTGATGTTGTTTTAATCTTGGTAATAGACTCGGTTTTAGTCAATGGGGCAGGTGGGGTGGGGGTAGGTCAGGAGGGAGGGGGTTGTGTCATGGCGCGTGATTTCCTTTGAAGATTTTGTAACAAAAGTTTATATTACACTGATCTATAAAAAAATGTTCTGCAGTTTTTGTAGACAGCGCCATCTAGTAAAGTGTTCTAAAGGCTACAAATGTATTTTTGATAAAATCCACTAGCCCTATATTTTTCTACAGGATTAACAATATAAACATTTAAATAAATTAACACCACTGTTGACGAAGGTACATAATATGCGGTGCTCTCATATGTGGATGGATGAAACGTAAAACTAAAAACCTATCAAAATGTCATGTAACGTTCTGCCATATCCTCGACTACCACGCACCCTACTATCACGCTCCACTGGCGCGGGGGTGATCAGTTCCTGTGACAAAGACGGTCGCAACACCTGCCGTAAGTAACGGGATAGCAGTCATAAAGTACAAGTTATAAGAGGAGCAGTTTGCTGAACGTCGTAGAGCTTTTATTTTTTTTTAATTTGAAGCGTTCGTCGTACTCCAGATTGGTAGTTTTTTTTGTAAATTTATAATGGTATTACAAATAACTATTTAACAAAAAGGTGCTTTGCAATCCCTTTGTAAGTGGACCCAAACTTTCTATAAATTTGGGATTCGCCTTCTTCTTTCTTTTCGAAATGTAATGTGATGTTGAAATAAAATGCAATCAGATAAAAAAATGGCTTTACCCACACATTAATTTGGTAATCATATTTCTATGAATGTTGTCTAGCAAAGGTATTGATGCCAAATTGACATCATAGACCATTTATGGTGTGTGTACTATCCTCGAAACGATATTTTTTTATCTGGCGTCGAATGTGGATTTATAGTTCAAACTAGTTTTAAGAGTCTGAGAAGCAAAGCAAGGGATAGCTAGCTACGTGTCACGAATGCGGTGACACAATATGTAATGTTGGTAAAATATGGTCAGAATCTGTGCAAGTATTTGCCATATGTCCATTACGTCCTGCCATATGTCCATTGTCCATTACGAACCCTTCGGAGACTATCATTCGTGGTGCTCTGTTTACTCAATAGATCAGATCCAGAGTGGTCGCGTAGTCTCGCGAGACTGGCTCGGACATTTCACGTGCAAAATGACAGACGGCAGCGCTTGGCAGCTCAAACGTTTGTCACTAGACCCGGCCAATCGCTTATAACTTGCACCACACACTTGATGAGACCACAAAAGGAGTTAATATCTAGATATTCGTCTCTGTCGTCACACGTGGCTGTCTCGCCTAGTGTTTGCAGTGCGATCCCCCCATGGATAGGGGGAGCCGTAATTTAAAAAAAAGTACATTATTCAATCTATATTTATTAATTTCGATTAAATTGCGGGCGGTTCCAAGACAATGAGTTTTCCCAGGGATTCACGAGAGTCAAACCTCGACGTTTTCATTGGTCACCGCTATGGATCTTGGCTTACAGGGGTAACAGTGGTGGGAGTGTGTGGTGGGATTTGCCCAAACCAAAATCCCCTGTAGTATCAATAAAATTACCTAAAATCTATTAAAACCGCAACAATGACCAAGAAAAATTAACAAACAACACCTTCAAAACAAATAGATTGATTTATAAAATTCATTTGTAACGAAAATTACGTAATGGCGTGTGTACTATTGAGTTATCTCGAAATTAGAATCACCAATATCAATTACGACACAAAATATGCATAAAAAAAAACATATGTTCTATATTCCCGCGTATCTTGCCACGCTTAGTGCACTTAAAGGCTCTTAAAGTCATTTCGGTCCAAAGAATATGTTCCGAAACAGATAGATCTTTATCCAAAGACACAACGTTAGCCGCAATTCTGCGGATTAAGCGATCATCCACGTACATCGGTGAAATAAATTCCGCCCTGGGAAATCAATTTTAGTGGGATTTTTCATTGAACCACGTGTGGGCTTGAGATAAGCGTAGTTTTATTGCCGCCAGTGTATGTGGGTCGCCGTGCGGGGACATCACGTGATTGGTTATGACGTCATGACTTTAACTCACGAGCAGTGTATCATCTATTCATAATAGTAATATCGCCAAAAGATCACACCAACTATACGGTCCCATACTAAGCAACGCTTGTATTATAAGTACCGTACAATGGACTGAGGGTGAACTCAGTATATAATACTTATATAGATATTAAATATCCATGACTCGGGTATAAACATGCTCGTCACACAGTTTGTCCCTGCCAGTATTCGAACCCGGCACCTTTGGCACAGAAAGCAAGGTCACTATGACTGCGCTAATCAGATCAGAGGGTAGTGAACCTGCTTTCTGTCCGGAGGGTCCCGAGTTAAATACTGGTAGGGACAAACTTTGTATGATGAGCATAAACAAGCGTTGTTTAGTTGTGTCCGTCTGTACATAAATGTAATTCTTCACCGATTGCTATGATAGCAATATATATAGTATTCGTATCAATATAACTAAACTAGGCTACTTGTGATCGCAGAACGACCGCATGCAAATAACCAAAAATAACCGCAAGTATGGTTCCGCCAACCAAAATAAATCGGCGGCGTGGCGGCGTCCGCGCACACTAGGTATTTTCGTATCGCCAGATACGATCATACGCAAACATGTGCTGTGGAAATTTGAGTTAGGCCATAGCCATTTCAGTTATTTTTTATAAGTAGACGTTTGTCTGTGGATATTAATTTGTGAGACAAATTATTGCATAAACATTTTCGCTGTTTTAATATATCTGTTTCGGTGAACTGCGAACCGCCTTAGAATGTATGACAATATGAACTAACTATCTTTATTATTATTTTTTAGTGAATTGTATCCATGTTTTAATAGTTATTCTGCTATTCGAGTCGGAGACTAATTTAAAAAAATCATAGATCACATAATTCGGTCCAGTCGTTCTTGAGTTATAAATGGTGTAACTAACGCGTCTTTGTGTTTTATATATATATAGATAGATTACCCGTTGTGAGTGGATATATGTTGCCATGTTTTACTGATTATACATTTTCTCAAGTAACTTGTAAGTCCTATATTTAACTTATCCAAACGACTGTAACTATGCCTATCTACTAAAACCAAAGAAAATGAAATATCTTTTTTAATATTCTACTAGTCTGTACCCGCGGCTCCGCCTGCGGTACATCGATGAAACATAACCTTTGGCTATAATGTAGCGTTTTATTAGTGAAACATTTTCTTATAGTCGGATCAGTAGGTCTGATGTTTTACCCCCTACATCCATATTCACAAACTCATGACTCACAGACTATCAAACTAAACGAATTATTAATATTAAAAAAAAAAACAAGATAAAACAATCAAAGACATGCAGTATTTCGGACGAATCCAGGGAATTTTAATTTCATAAACTTATACAGGTGTCTACTCTGAACTGTGAAATCGACCGAATTAACCCATGTGTTTTCTTTGTTACAGGCCGTAATCCGAACGAAAATCGACTGATAGAAAATGTTTTAGCAAAATATAGTGTAGTGTGTTCAAATAAAACTGGTCTATTACAGTGAGTTTCATGTGTAACGGTGTAATGTTGTGATTAGTGTCGGGAATTGATACGAGATGGCGTTGAAAGCGGTCCTGTTCATTCTCGTGCTGGCCGTCATCGGCGACAGGTGTGCGACGGCTGAAAGAGGTAAAATATTTTAATGTTTCTTTATATAAAAAAAGTGCAAATAAAGACCGTTGTCAAGAGACTCTCTGCCACAGAAAGGTTACAATCAATTAAAAAAATAATTTATGTGGACGACCAAAACGAAAATATATATATGAATATATATATGAAAATGAATTTAAGTAACGCGTTTTGAATTGCTTTTGCCTTATGTCACACTGACAGTTAGTTCATAAAAATTGCGCAAATAAATTGACGGGACTCATTTTGACACACGCATTCTCAAAAGGTCCGGTCTTGATCCGCGAAAAGAATGTTATGCTATGAGCATAAATTGCTTCTAGTTTCTTTTAACTTTGCCAAGTTTCTATAAAAGCTACACCTTATTACGTCGAAAAGAATAATGTTTAACTACCCGTCGTCTCGATGACAATTCAAGATTATCTTTACTCGGTATTTGCTTTGATTCTTTATTCAGTATAAAAGGTCGAAGTACTCCACCAAAAGTATCTACTTCGTTTTTCACTTGAACCAATTTAGGGGCTATTTTCCTTCCACGAAGTCAACTCTTTGTAAGAACTAACAAGAAAATTGTATATAGTTTTTCGCTTACGAAACAATTCAGTCGAATATTATTATTAATAAAAAAAACTTGCTCAGAAATAATGAAAGCTTTGCAAAGTTTGTTTTGTTATGTGTTCGGAATGAGGCGAAGTTATTAGAAAATTGAAAGCTATTGTTCGTATTACTTATTATTTTGTTCCATTTTTTTTATCAAGTTTTGACAAAGGAATAATGATGGCGCAAAACTGTGTGGGTCATCATCCTTTATTGTGTTGTGTGTGACTCATGTTCTTAAATTAATGCAATTTTGGGTTTTAACCAACATGACGCGATACACTCACCGCAAAGCAATAGCCTGGCCCATATTGCAACTTTACGAAAAAAAAACATAAAAAATGCGATTCTATTGTTAGTTTTACTTCCATCGGTGGCTTCATGGTGATAAAACAACCAGAAGTTCCGCAACTGTGACGACGTGTATGGAAACTAATGTAGGTAGGCAGACGAACGGGTACATTGATGTGTTTGCTACGGTCTATTTTCACTAAAAGTACTTTACTTACTTAACATGGTCGAGAAGATTGAAGTATATTTTGTAAAGCCAATATGACAAACCTTTAGGTTATCTGTGAGTAATCCAATTACTTCGATCTCAACTATCATCAGACTATTAAAAAAAACAATAAACATACTTACCATAAATGTTGTGATTTTATAATTATGTTATCTAATATAGATATCGGGACATTAGTTTTCTACTTCAAAAAAAACTACTATATTTGACTATAAGAACTGGAAATTTCTCGAAACTCCCCTTCTTATATTACAGGATTAACCACAGCTATCAATTCTCTATACCTTTTAATAATAATACAAAAAAATATTTATATGCTGGCTTCGAGCGGTTCAACCGCCCGTCTACGTGAACAGAATCGGTTCTCGAGTGAAACCGTAGTGACATGGGCTTAAAAGCTTTTGCAGATTTTTTTAGTGTCGCCATCTCGTATCGCTATCTGAAAACCACTAGTGCTGCTATGGTATTGGCATATTTCAGACCGCTAGTTTTATTTATAAGTACTTTTTGTAATGTCCTTTATAGAACTTTTTAATGGGGAGGCTACTGATGAACGAGCGCAATGATTTTGATAATGTATTTAAGACTCGTTCCGATTAAAAATATCAAAGAAAGTTAATCAAAGTGCTTTTGTGTTAATATGCTAATGACTGAGAATTTGTTTTAGATCTTAACAAGCGTTCACATGCTTGTTAAGATCTTCAAAAATATCTGTTTATTTTTTAATATGACACGACGAAAAACCAATTTGCATTATTATTGTCTTCACACAAAATTGGTATTACCAAAAGCGTTTGCTTAAAGAAACGTCCTAAATTCTAAAGCTAGCCACTACTGCAGTGGCACAAGCGTGATGTATGGGGGTATATACGACCGGTGGTCGCGTGCGATATTCAATTTCGCCTACGTGCAGTCGCGAGTTGGAAAACATAGCATCGGACTTTCGGGGTACCGCAAGGGACCGTGCTTGGACCGCACTTAAATGTTTTATTTGAAGTGACACTAATGTTCACAGTACTACAGAGAGATAAATAGCTTATTGAAATAAAACTAATCTTACGGATTTTATCGCGTTTTTATACGTTTTTTACGTTCCCGACGTTTCGGCTGCATTACAGCAACAATGGTCACGGGAGGACTGAGGTGGTTGACGTCCTAGTGTCATAGTTTGAAACAGGGTACCCTCATATTTCGTTGTTGCTTGCGGTCCGATCTACGCAGAAAGTGCTCACAGTGTCTTAAGGTCTTGCAAAGGTGCGCTTGGTTTTGGATTTAATAAATTATAATATAATATTATAATGAAGTTTTATTTGAATGTGTAGTATTCGCGTAAATATAAGAAATCAATATAAATAGCTTAGTTACAGAATTCAAACTCTATCGAATTTCTAAATATCCCTCCTTAGTGCACGTCTAAGTAGGTATATTTAGAAATCCGTCCCCTGAGGAGGTCAAATGGGGGTCAAAATTTATATGAAGACACTTTTTTAAGTGACCTACTATCGGGCTCATGGCTAGTGCTTACAGTCAAATTTAAACATCGACTTTTCTATAGAGATATATACATAGATATGGAAAAACCACAGAAACATACGGAACTTTTAATGGATAACATTCTCCAATAAAACCTGTTAGTAAAACCTTTTGAAGATACCCGCGACGTTTGTTAGTGCGTTCTGTAACACTGACATCCGGTTAATTAAAGTTTCGGGTGGGGTCTAGATTAGTCTAGCCTACCGAGGTCTGCTCTGGCTTTTAGTTTCGTATTTCGGTGACAAAAGGTTCCAGACTTATTAATGTTTTCAGTTGCACGGTCGTTAAAATGTTGGGAATGTTATGTTCCCAAACATATAAAGCGACTGTATCGTTATATGGCAGTGTACCCAGTGATCTTTGAGTTAGTTGTTCGCTATATAGCAAAAGGAGGATTAACTTTTGGTGTCTAGCTCGTCGCTGTAGTTTTTGATAGTGCCCAAACGGTGACTGGCACCAGACCATTTTGAAATAACAAAGGAGTTACTTTTCTAATGAAAGTTATGGTCACTAGAGTAGCTTTTCTAATAATAATATAATATCGCCAGACGAACACATCAATTACATGGTCCCACACTAAGCAACGCTTGTATTATGTAATTGATAGCTTGTATTATGGGTACCTTAATTTGGACTGAGGGCGAACTCAGTATATAATACTTATATAGATACTAAACATCCATGACTCGGGTACAAACATTCGTGCTCACCACACAAAGTTTGTCCCTACCAGGATTTGGACTCGGGACCCTCGGCGCAGGAAGCTTCACTACCAACTGCGCTAATCAGGTCGTTCTGCACTCCTGTTAAAATTACGCAACATATTTCAAATATAAATTTAACAACTTATTCAATTAGTAAATTTATCAGGAAAAAAACCATTTCGGAAATTTGAAACCGGGAGCCATATTTAAATGGTATGAAATAGGCCAGGATTAAACTCGCCAAATATTCGCAGATTGAATATTATAAGGGGTGGGGCGGCCGGGGGTAGGTCAAATGCAATTTATAAAATTACTACCCAATCTTACTTTACAATATCCGAGAGTGGTACGCATGTAGGGATAGCAAAATATATAAACAATTAATTGCTTAAACAAATAAAATATAATATTTTAATTATACAATGTATGTTTAATATCTATATAAGAAATACAGCTATATAATATACTAACTTATTAACTAAACTAAAATTAGGCTGATTTTAAAATGCACTCAACAAATCCCCACCACCATCGGCCGGCAGGGTGCCCAAAACGCTGGCAGCATTGCCACGTTGAATGGCAATGCTGATGTGTTGGCCAAAATATGTGGCAGCGTTCTGGTCACCAGATGTCTCAGCTCACAATTAATTGCTTACACAAACAAATTATAATATCTTAATTATACAATGTAATAAAACAAATATTTAATTAGAATTATGCATACCTACTTGAAAAAAAAATAACTTATGATGATTTAAAACTCTCAAAGTTCTTTGATAACCATTCGGTACACAGATTTAATACTTCAAGTGATGAGATCAAAGGATCGGACTGAAATATTGTTATTAATGTTTTAATCTTGCCGAGATTGAAGTTACCCACTATCTCTTCTGTCAAGGACAATATGAAGGTTAAAGTAAAGTAATAAAACAGCTTTATTCGTTTGCTCAAAGTAATTACTTTAAATAAACGTTTTGTTTAGACTTTTAATGTGTGTTGGCTTATTGCTTTGTTATTGTAGCTGTTAATTGATCTTTTAATTCCTGGGTTTGAATCTCTGGACTGGTTTGATTCTGTTATTATAATGTCCTTGCGATATAAGTAGGATGGAAGGTAGACAACAAGATTATGCAGGGTTTAAGGCGGTAACGAAAACTTTGGGTAAAGGTTACACTTAATGGCTATAATCGTAATAAAATTATAGAAATAATTTATGTCGAAAGTCAGGGATTACAAATGTTGTAATTTTGAGCGCGCAATGTATCGTAAGCAAAGCGATCACAACACAACGCTCCGTGCGTTAACGCGTGCGAGTGACGAGCGCGCTCGAGCGTATCTAGTTCTTATTGACATCGCAGTAAAGGTGTTTATTGGTACTTATAATATTTTTTCTTAAAATCGTGTCGAGGTAGACTTCTATTATGATATCACGATAAAATCAATTTAAAAAAAATCTGAATCAAAAGCGATCTGACATCTTTCATGTCTGCCAGCTATGTCCACGTGATCTACGGCGGTTTCAATAAGTATAAATAATAATTAAACTAAGGAGGTACCTACTATAAGCCGGTCTCTGTTTTTTTTAAGTTTTTTGGAACTTCAAAATATATATAGATATATGAATATTTTTCTGCTATCGCTCCGACCACATCGTTATATGTTATTACGCGGAACCCCGCGAGGTGGCACCACCTTTGAGCGAAACGCATGTTTTATATGTTACATTTACCAAATATTCCGGTCGATTCACGATATATACTTTATGTTATCTGTATTATAATTTGTGACAATAATACCAGCCCTTTTTAATGTCCCACTGCTGGGCACGGGCCTCTCCTCAATGCGAGGGGAATTAGGCTATAGTCCACCACGCTGGCCCAGTGCGGGTTGGCGGACTTCACACATCTTTCGAGGGGTTCTCTCAGACATGCAGGTTTCCTCACGATGTTTTTCTTCACCGTTTAGCAAGTGATAATCGTGGTTGAAAATGAGATTCACACACGAAATCTAGAAATCCCAGAGGTGCAAGCCGGGGTTTGAACCTGCGATCCTCGTTACCGAGGCAAGCGTTCTACCAACTTGGCTATCACTGCCTCAAGAATCATCTATTCATACAAAAATAATATCTAAGTAGCTACCATTAAATTTCCTCAATGTCACATCCAATTTGTGTCAAACTATTATTACGCCAAACAAAACTTTAGAGACTTGCAAACCGAAACAAAGAACACTGCACACTTCACAAACTCACCTTGTAACCTTATTACATCGAAGTAGAGTTCAATATCGAAGTGATAATGTTTGCGTGTTGTAAATGTAAGGTTGTGTGAATGTTTCAAAGTTGGGAAGACAAATTTTCCACATTACCTATTGCGGCATGACGTTAAAGTTTCATTTTAATGTTTCCGAGCCGACATGAAGTTCGTCAGTACTGATTTGAACTCTGGTTCGCCAAAATTTTTTCTGTATTGGAACATTGTTTCAGAGAAAATTAAGGTAGGCAAGAATGAAAAAACAAAATTAAAGAACGCTTGAAAAATAGCAGCAACAACTTCCCTCTTAAAGCTTAGAGCCATCTCGATGATATTATGAAAAAAAGCGTGCTAGAAATGATCGCTTGGTCTCGCCAAGTATTTGACCAAGTCTTGCGTCTTTTGTCTTCTGTATGTATAGGGTATACAGATATATACACATACTGCTGCGTTTAATGTATCTTTATTGCAGATCGAGTAGTTACAATCAAATGAATGGCAATCAACTACAAATTAAAAGTAAATTGATTCACCTTGTTAGCAGGTAAGCAAATAACTTGACTTTACCTGTCTAGTTTAAAACTTTGTACACCTATTCGAATCTAGAATATTCCATACGACCTTTAACCCTTGTCGTAATAATGAATGAAGTTGTACGAAGCTAGACCTTTGAAGTGTTAGCAGTTTTGTTTGCGGCCGTTTCGACTCACCAGAGCGTGGGTAGGGTTAATAATGTGGTTTCCAATTTCAATAATTGGATTTTAATTATTAGTAAAGTAAGGGTTAAATTAGACGAACTTACTGCTATGCCATCTCATAGTCCTGAAAATAATTAATTAAGAGGAGACAGGTCGTATTCTTGGTCTTCACAATTATTCAGTAATCTTTAGAATTAAGAGTGAAATTTGTGGAAATCTTAAGAATGCAGTACAGATACTGGCTCTACATGAGATATCAGAATTTTCGACGAAAGAGTCTTAGACATTTTTAAACTTGAGTACATTTTTTTAAACATCAAAGCAGTGATAGCCTCGTTAGCAGAATGCTCGCCTAATAGACAAGGGATGCAGGTTCAAATCCCCCTTCGCATCTCTGAGATCGTGCGAACCCCAGGCCGCATCTCTAAGATTTCCGGATTTTCATGTGCTAATCTCATTTTCAATCATGATTATCACTTGCTGTACGGCGAAGTCAATCATCGTGCGGAACCTGCATGATTGTCAAAAATCATGAGAACAGCGCTATGGGACCAAATTCCATTGGCGAAATGTGGGTCCACTGGAGTGCACCTCTGCCTACCCCTTTGGGGATTACGGGCGTGATGGTGTATATAATATTGTTGATGGGATATTCGTCAACGTGGACCAACCCAATAATCTATACATCTATACATACAAATAAATAAAATTGGAGTGTCTGTTTGTAATATTAAAATAACCGCTTTTTACTAAGTGCATTTGGATGTATACAGGTACATATACCAAAACAACATCTTTTACCATTTTTGTCGGTCTGTCTGTCTGTCTGTTTGTTCCGGCCAATCTCTGAAATGGCTGGACCGATTTTGACGGGACTGTCACTGGCAGATAGCTGATGTAACAAGGAGTAACTTAGGCTACTTTTATTTTAGACCACCCCCCCCATACCCCGCCAACGACTTAATATCACAAAGGCTGCCGGTCGCGGGCTCAGAACGCGCGAGCGGGCTATTGCTAACGGTTGTGTCTTAGTTAAATACCACGCGGACGAAGTCGCGGGTAACAGCTAGTGTCTAAATATTAAACATCAGCCTCCTCAGAGAGGGGCGTGCCGCTGACCGCCCGCGCCAGGTCGCCCGTCGAGGTTGGCCCACAATAGCCATAACCCTTCATTGTTTATATTTATCCCTGTACTTTATGCCACAGGGGTTGACATTTAGTCGATCACAGATGCGAAATCTGTACCGCGATCCGGAGATCCGGGCTGCTTTTAAATATCGACTGATCATTATAATTATTGTTCCTGATTCCGTTGGTACGAAGTTCGCCGGGACAGCTAGTTGTAAATAAAATTATTATTTGTATCTAAAATACAAAATTTGTTGATTCGTTTGGTAAATAAACTATACTTGAACAAATAATCCCCGAATTTATGGAAGGTGCTTTTTAATTACAATGGTACTACAAAGCTCTTTACGGAAGAAGTGAGCTTATGCATAGTTTGGGGATGATTGTTCGAGTATGTATGCGCAAGACTCACAATACTTCGAGTTTTAGTCAATCATATATACTTAGACTATCATTGACTAAATTTTGACAATTCATAAGTACTAGTAGCAGTGATAGGTATGTTGGTAGATCGTACGCAGGTTCAAACCCCGGTTCACAATTCTGGAATTTTCGGATTTCACGCATGTGTGAAACTTGTTTTCAGCCATGATCATCACTTCCCAAACGATGAAAGAAATTTTGTTTAATCGTCTGACCACAGAACCGGCAACATTGCTCAGCAACATTAACTAAAATGCCAGCTCTAAGCTATTGTTATTAAAACGGAAACAAAACCCAGTTAATGCTATGTCATTGTCCCGAGATCGATCCCGGATTATTGCGGTCGCCGGGATCCCGGGGAAAGGTCAGGACTGTGTTATTTTAAGATATTGTCCTTGTAACGGTATTTTTATGGAAAACATTACGTTATCTGTATAAATAATAATAATATCGCCAGACGACCAATTAAACGGTCCCATACTAAGCAACGCTTATATAACGGAAACCGTATTGGACTGAGGGCGAATTCAGTGCATAATACTTATATAGATATTAAATATCCACAACTCGGGTACAAACATTCATGCTTATCACACAAAGTTTGTCCCTACCAGGATTCGAACCGAGGACCCACGGCGCAGAAAGCAGGGTCACTACCAACTGCGCTACTTAGGCCGTAACAATATTTGGCTTGTTACTTTAATGTTTTGTTATTTGTATGCATCGAGGTACCGCGGGCGGAGCCGCGGGAAGACGCTAGTGTTTTGAAGATGTATCCAAACATCGACTATTAAATACTCGTTTAAATTACCTTTGAAATGGGTCAAGTTAGCTAAGGGGTGGGATTTCGCCGCCTAAAGCCCGCCATACGTGTACACGTTGCCATTATTCAGTTTTAAGCCCCAATTTATGATATCATTAGCATAACAAACAACTGTAATGGCAGTGTGTGGTCAATTGTTTTCGGTTTGCTTAACGATTTGTAACGCGAGGCGAGTCAGCGGAGTTGAGGATGTGTGCTGTGAATGTGACGAAAGCATTATTCGGTACCGATATGTACCCTCTGAAACATGGCTTAAAAATATTTTACGCCATGTTACAGAGGGCGTGCTACGTGCTAGGCGTGCTGGCTGGCTCGTTCTTCGTTCTTTTTGCAAATAACACACGTCACAGAACATTACAATAACATTGAATCAATATAAATTGAGTAACGCTAATTACAGATTTCCGCACATAAAAAAAAATGCTGTAAATAGTAAACCATAGAGTCTGTTATTTAATCTATTTAAATAAACAGAAGTATTTAAGTTAAGTGTACAATAGTAATTCAAATAATGGACAAAGTAAAGAAAACAAAACCTAATGAACCATTATTGTTACAACAATAAAGCAAAAGCTAAATTCGAGGCTGAGGCCTAAAAGTTAAACAGTAAACGAACGCGTTAATCTGTTGACTTTTGACCTAAACATGCACACAAAGCAGCATTCTCATCTTCTAAACCATCCAGAGTCTGCAATTCTTGACCCAACAAAGCCCGTCCCGTGCCGGGTAATTAGCCGATCCCCGGATAACCGTTAAATAAATTTAATTCGCGATTCCGGATATTATTTGCTGTGGAATTACGCTAACAACAGCGGCCAGCTTAAGCCTTATGACTTGGCCGTAGAAGGGTCATATTGTCTATACAGGTTGTAAGTGGTTTCCGAGCGAAAACTGATAGCATGGATTTAGCTCATGATTCTGAACAACCAGAGTGGAAATTTCTCGTCAATCTTTTCATGAATATACGCATTTCTTTAATTATATTGAAATTAATTTTAGAAGTCTATCTTCACGTGATTAAAAAAAAAGCATGATTACTAATTTAGATCTAAAACTGCAATGTAAATAAAAACTAGATACGCTTTAGCGCACTCGTCACACACGCGTGTCGGGTATCGCACAGAGCGTTGCGTTGTGATCGTGTGGTTTGTAATACATTGCACGCTTAAGAACTACAACAAATATGAACCATAGCTTTTGACATACAATATTTATATAATTGTATTATTGGCATTAAGTGTAACCTTTACCCAACGTTTTTGTTACCATGCTCATTACATCCTGTATTATGTTTGTGTTACATAAATATTTTATAAAGCGCCCTAAGGCATGCACAAAAGTAGGTAAACCTCCACCTGTACGTATAAGCTACATTGAGTTACTGCACAGTGATTTGAAAATCAGACCCGAAGCCGGGGCCTACAGTTAGGGCTGAATTCTTTGTTATACAATCTCTAAACTTTCTTGATGGTACTTTCAGCCAGGAGATTCTACCGGAATTCAAAATGTCTGGTGGATTAGGACGTTTTATTTTTGTCAATTAGACATGGTCATACTAGGTAATCATTTTCAAGCAGTATTCAAGTATAATGTCGCATTCTTATCTGCCAGGCATATTATTATACTGACCATCCGAGGCAGGGTGTCGCTTCTATTATACTGACCATCCGAGGCAGGCTGTCGCTTCTATTATACTGACCATCCGAGGCAGGCTATCGCTTCTATTATACTGACCAGCCGAGGCAGGCTGTCGCTTCTATTATACTGACCAGCCGAGGCAGGCTGTCGCTTCTATTATACTGACCAGCCGAGGCAGGCTGTCGCTTCTATTATACTGACCAGCCGAGGCAGGCTGTCGCTTCTATTATACTGACCAGCCGAGGCAGGCTGTCGCTTCTATTCGTACTTTTACGCTTCTTTGCCATATTTACAAGTATCGTTTCGGATCTAAGTTTAGTGTCTGGCGATAAACCCCGAAAGGTCCTTCGTATCAATAGCTGACCACAATTTGATCCCTTATAATCCTTAAGAGGGCAACCAACATTCTCGGTATTTATCTGCCATACTATCCCTAATGGAGGGCCTTTAATCTGGGGGATATTGATGGGAGGCTACTCTGAAGAAACGAGGGGTGATCGTTTGGACAGATTTTTTTTCCTGTCAGATAACGAGAATAGACCTTTTTTTTTTTTTTTTTTGTTGACGGGGGGGAAATCTTCGATAGATACCCGGCCTCTGTGTGGGAGAGGGCCGGGTTATGTGGGATTCTTACCCACTAAAACCCCCCCGGTGGCCGCCTTCGACACATGTTGGAGGGGCTCCGGGATCTCCAAACGGAACGCACCGGTGCCCCTCTTGTGCCTCGCCCCCTTATGGGGGCCCGTCTCGGGGGAGCAGATGTTTGCTCCCCCTGCGCCCTCGCTGCGCACGGCGGCGGGGAGCCACGCCCGCCGCCGTCCTCCTCAGGAGTCGTCATCGTCACCGGACGTCCGGGGCCCACACCCCAGTCGTCCTCGACCCCGAGGGTAGCCCGTTATTTAAGGCCCTGGGCATCAGGGCCGGACGAGAATAGACCTAAGTTGATGGTATTCTTCTCCAAGGAAATATAGACCTTAAAGTGCAGAATATTTACGCTAATTTGAATTATTTACTATGTTAGGAAAGATTTGAATTATGTTATATTTGCTCTTAGTTACTGACTCTACCATGCCGACCAATGATCTATAAAACAAGTTAATCCGTAATGTCGCCAGACGAATTCTTGTCACAACAGAATACAAAGTAGACCAACTATAGACTAGGTTCGTTCCCGGTGTATAATACTAAAATTAATTTCAAACATCCTTGCCTCTGGTACAAATATTCGTGCCCATAACGCAAAGTTTGTTCCTACCGGAGATCGAACCCGGGAGCCTCGGTACAGAAAGCAGGGTCATTATTAACTGCGCCAAGCATGCCCGGAGCAAAGAAGGTACGCACGTAGGTAACTTTCAGACGCTGAATGCTGAAGCTGAAAACATCTCTCAACTATTTTATTAGCCCGCTATTACCGAACCCCACAGTAAGACATTATATCCTTAATACCTAACACGCACGCTACACATTTTCCCCACATTTTCTGAGAATAAAAACGTAAAGATGAGGTACATTAGCGACCAGCCGATTGCATTTAACGACCATGCGAAAACGGAGCCCTCCGACCTCCCGTTCGACGCCCACAAATCACTCGCTAACTAAATGGGCCTGGACAGGGTAGTAGCACATGTGAAGCGAAAGATATACGAGGCGATATTTAATAGAATTATATGACAACGATCCACTGCTCCGAATGTAACTTTAAAAAAAAATATTAACATTTTGATGCCTTTAGAGTCAAATTTCCAAAAAAACCCTTAAGAGTGCACCTCTGGGGTACTCAAGATTAATATCTTTCGAAATTTTAATCTCTAGATAATGTCCACCGGTTTAGGCTGTGCGGTGTCTGACAGTGAGTCAGTGTTCATAATTTTATTAAATATAGATGAGATTATGATTCGTTGAATAATATCTGCATTTCGGAGAGCACGTTAAGCTAGCGGTCCATTAAAAGCAGTCGAAAGCTTGACAATTTTGAACCCATAGTTAATACCATCGTCAAATGAAATCTGAGTTTTATAAGAACAATAGGTTGAATTTATAAATGTCGTTGTCATCAGCAAGTTGATAGTAGCTCCCGTAGATGGTGTCAGAATAGTACAAATGCACTCAATCCTTAATATTGTCTTATTGGGGCCATATTAAGATTATTTGGGAATACACCAAAAGTTTTACTGTTAATAAAATTTCCTATCTCATATGTCTGTATCATTCAGGATTTTATAATCCATTTCGATGGAGTATTAATATTTTATGCATGTTATACACCACCTTTGATCTCTGATGATATTTGTGAATGTTAGAAATATTTCTTTTATTTTAGAAAACCTTTTTTATTAAACTCCTCGGCGATATTTTATAGCGTCACGTTTCAGTGTGTGCCTACTTAAATCCGCCTGCTAAATAGTCGGGTATTCGTTCTATTTTGTTAAATTAGACCGTTCGTTGCTGAATCTTGAATCGCACTAACGAAGTTTTATTATCGACTTATATAGATGGGGAATCGATTCGCTAGGATTTATTTTATTGTGATTGGATTGTGTTAACATTAGACATATGTGGGTGAATGTGTTCTACGTTGATTTAATCCGTTTAGTTAGCAAATTATTATTATAAGTTTTTTTTTTTTTTTTTTATAAGATAGTAACAATAAAATTGGTATTTTCGCAATTATAGCAGTTAAGACATATTGACATATACCTAAATGAAATTCCACGTTTCGCAGGAAGCCGGTGGATACGAGTGGTTGGTCCGAGTCTTTGGGGGTTTGATAATGATGATCAACTCCTAGGGTACTTCCTAACTTTTAGCTGCTTAGAATTTACTTAACCGAAATAAAAAAACAGTGCATTCCAAAATACATTTCAAAATGAATTTCTGTGAACCCGCATACGCGAATCCTCTTAAAGTTTTATTGTCAATCTCACGAAGACTTGAACGATAAAACTTCAATTTTCTTGAAAACCGTTCACATACACTCCACTAGAGTGACGAGGATAGCACCATCCCCTCACAGTATAGTGAGAAAAAAAGAACATTTATCACAGTTGCGGATCCTGGAATATCACATCATGACAGTTCTTATAGTACATTTCGAAGTTTATACTGAACTAATCGCATACATTCGGACTTTGAGCAGTAATGTAATTGGAGCATTATGCCGTATCGTTGTGGTTCCTTGGTAGCGGTTCGGAAATAGGGATGTGTCGTGGAATTGTCGCGCTTTGTAGACGATAATATCTCTTAGACGACTTCCTCTTTACAAGAGTAACACCGTTGTGTAAACTTTGTTTGTGTTTACTTATTGAACCGCTGTTAAAAGTTGAACGCGAAAAAGGTTGGGACAACTACTACATCTAGCATTTTCATGTGCAAATCTCAATATCAATAACGATTATCACTTTCTGAGCGATGACGTCATCGTGAGGAAATCTGCATGTCCGTCGAAAGTCGTGTGAAGTTCACCAAACCGCACTGGGCCAAGAGATTGCATGTTTTGTTCTTGAATCAATTTCGGTAAGTGTGTCTTCATTCTTGCGACACTTATTTTGAATGATACTGAGTCAATGAAACCTTGTGAACAGTGCTTGCAATTTCCTGAAGTTATTGGCAAGATCTCTTGCCATAATTTGTCCCTCCCGGGATACCCAGGACCCATGGGCTAGAAAGCAGGGTCACTACCAGCTTCGGAAGGAATCGTATAGTTCTATATCTATATACTCTTAATTGTTATGAATATCTCTGGTCGGATCCTTAGGGAATAACGATCTGATTTTATTACATAGCTACCACTACCGCTACCACTTGCTAGTCAGTTATTTGCTGGTCATTCAATCTGACTTTTAAAGACGATAACCATGAAAACGTCACCACCAGTCCCCTCCTAACAATATTACATATTCCGCTTCAATCGATTTGTGCCGGTATACTTCACGATTCGAACCCCACACCCTTCGTTACTGTGCCCTCAGTGTCGATAATGTCCACTCGACTAAGTCTGTCTGTGCGAGTTTGGTTTGAAAACAACTTAACACGTTTCAATGCAGTGCTATATTGGGAGCCTAATATTCCCATCGGTCTCTTGAAGAGCAGTGTTTTGATTGGAGACAACGGTTCGTTTATGAGTCAGTCGCGGTAGCAGATACAGTCTTGGAGTTTTGATGGCATTTTCTTAAAGGGCGTCTCTAAAACAAAACCTCTCAGTGCTACTCCTCCCAATTCAGCGTGAGTATTAAGTCTTTATGCACACAAATCGTATCGCGTGTAATAAAACACAACGTCGGTACGCCAGCATCCCTCTCAATGGCACCCCTACAGGGGTGGGATAATAATCTCCGTCAGCTTATCTTTATTGCTTTCACTAACACCTACGTTTGTGCAGTATGCGTCTTCATCCATTGCATTTGGGGTGAACATAAAGTGTGGAAGACATTTTTTATTTCTTATATTTACGCGAATACCACACACTGAAATAAAACTAATTTTACGAATTTTATTGCAGTTATTTTATGTTTTTTACGTTCCCGACGTTTCGGCTGCTTAACAGCAACTATGGTCACGGGAGGACTGATGTGTTAGACGTCTAACGTCTATGATTTTTTTCAATATTCATTACTAGGATATTACAATCATAATATGTATTATGCTCAGAGATCAGCATAATGCTGCAATCATGGAAACAGCGCTGATATTCAGCTATCCCCTATTTTTCACTGTAATGATTCCTTCTCAACATTTTAGGCATTTGGAAGAGGAACCGCAGGTATTTATTAGTATACTTACCAATAATCATTAACTGTACAAATAAAGAAATGATTATAATTATTGTATCACAGTTTGGACTGCTTGGGCTAAACCCGGCCCTTAAGGCCTGCCGACGTGGGCCCAACACGAAAAGGACCATTTTGAGTATTTTAATGATATGTTAGCTACTTGGCTGGGGTCAGATGTTGAAAATTATGAACTATTATGCGCCGCGTACTTACCCGTGGCTTATGTACATTACAAGAATGATTTAATGTCACAATATTAAGTGAATTACAATAAAGATTACATTGTCATCCCCATCCCTTATTTCTGAGCAATTATTTTGATTACAACCCCTGGGCGGATCGAAGGGAGCATTAATTGCGCTTAAGGCAAATGGCGGAGGATTAAAATATGAACATGGCTTCGTCCCAAACTCTGAACATGGTTACGGCAATGTTGGTCTAGTGGTCGCAAATGCCACTAGCTATGAGGTACTGGGTTTAATTCCCGGGCTGTTAAACATGTTCACAGTCTGGAATTGTTACCGGTAAATAATAATAACCTTTCCACATATTTACAATGAAGTGGAATTGTTTGTAGGTTGGAATTTGATGCACTTATAAGACTATTCTTTCGTTATTAACTAGCTCACGAGTTTTGTTTTTGGACTATCCCGGGAGAAGCTGTCCATTCCCTGGGATGAAAAGTATCCTATATCGATTTGGCTTCTGTATCGAAAAATAATGTCTCAAATCGTAAAACGCTCCCTAGTATCATAATAAATAACATCAAAAATATATCTAAACATCTTTAACGACATCTTTTATCCAACCCCCGACCCCTACCATAAGAACTCGCTGACGCGGCCTCTATCGAGTTTATCTGAACGACAATGATTCATTTCGACACGTTGGAGCTCTAATCTCTTTATCCCCTGCCTGTCTCCTATTGCTGCCGCTACTATTGAAACTCGATTGGATTTTTTTTAATACTCGATACTGCTTTCGATCAATACAAAGCCAGTAAAGTGTATCACTAAAGATAATTCAGTTTAGTAGTTTTGTTTTAACGTTCTAAAAAAATATTTTAATATTTTACATACTTTATATTACAAAGATATAGTATTTTTTTTAATGCATTAAGAGTATCGTTAGGAGTTTTACGCTGCCGTATAATGAAATTGGTCTTGTTAGTGGTACTAGCTTCTAGAGTTTAGTAAGCCGTTGTGCTAGGGCAAAGTATTGCCATGTAAAAACGACCTTCAGGTGTCCAGGCAGTAGGCAGTAATTTCCTCGACAGTACCCACATGATGTGAATACAAGCATTCGCACTAGGAGATTCCGATGCACCTTCAGTTACAATTAACAAATTATAATTAGCAGATCTGCGCAGCTAGTTCAAGCAGCTAGTTCCGTAGGTAATAAAATTCTATGATATTGAATACATTAATATTTCTCACTCGATACTCACTGGATACTCGCTCGATATAATCTCGACTTATACGACATAGGACCCATAGTATGATGATTTATACAGTGTTTATTTGCAGGATCTATAAACGGGCATAGATTATATAGAGTTCAAAGTGCCGTGGGTGGCCTCTTTTTTTGTAAACATTTGTCTAATTCTCCTCATCATTCTGTACACAGAAAAAAAAAGTTACAGTCATGCTGAGCTCACAAGGCGTTGGGCTCGGTATCAGCTGCTCGGCATTTCGTTTTGTGACATTTTATCAATTCATAAATACCCATTGCAAATAAACATCATTTGGATTTAAAAGGTTATTTATTAAATAACTATCTGCGCCCTGCGGTGTTACCCGCGCAAAAAATCGTGTCGATCCTTTGGGCTATGAAAAATTGCAACAAATCTATCCCAGGAACCATACATTTTACCGGGATGAAAAGTAGCCTGTGTTATTCCAGACTATAATCTATCTCTGTGCCAAATTTCATCCGGATCCGTTCAGCCGTTCTGGCGTGATTGAGTAACAAACATCCATCCATCCATCCATCCATCTATCCATCCATCCGAACTTTCACATTTATAATATTAGCATAGATTTAATATTTGAAACGTGTTCGACATATAGAGAGTAGAGCTAGAGATAGAGTGAGACACACGACAAAAACCTTACCACTTACATTGGAGATACCGTTCACAGTCAAGTAAAACACTAGGAAACATAAATAAATCAACCCTAACTTACTGTATTAGGGGCGAAACTCAAACAACGAGTCAATATTGGACTAATAAATGTATTACAGCAGTTCAAACGCTGCATGCATCCTGCCCCCTACGTGACCTAATTTAGAAGAAACAAAGCGATTCTCAACGACAAAATTAATTTAAAACTCCCAACAAACAGAAATAAAACTTACAATTCAATACTTAAAGTCCTTTTTAACCGAAATACCTCGATTCGTTCAATTTCGCAAAACAAACATCAAATACAGCTGACGCAATCAAAAACAACACTTATCCTAATGCAATAAAGTGTATTTGAACGGGAGATAAAAAAAATGTCGGCAAATTTCCGTGCAATGTTATTCGAGTATGGAATTAAAGGAATTTAGACTCTGTCCTATTGTGATATGGGTGAGTTTGTTGGTACAATAGTATTGTAGCTGAGACGGGCGATTCGATAAGGCCCTTGGTTTCAATCATTGGCGGAATAAAATTCGGCACCTTCTATTCCGTTTCGTATTTCGCCGATTTTGAGCTCGAATCGTGTTTCGGAATAAATTTTTTACAACGGACAATACCAGCAACGTTGTAATTAAATCTGAAAATCATTTACTAAACGAGATCAAATTAATGGAACTGTTGGTAATGGAAAAATACATTTCGGAAAGATGGTCTAGAAGACAATGAAACTAAGTACAGGATTATTATTATTATTACAACAATATAGGCAAGTATTTGATCTCGATCTCACCTGATGGTAAGTGACGATGAGATCTACGATGTAGCATACTTGCCTAGAAGGTTCACCTTCGACTTGAAAACACCCAGATTAAAGTCAACGGGGAACAAAGACGCCGGTAGCGTGTTCCATTCCTTGGCAGTTCGCACGATGAAGGTAGAAGCAAAACGCTTAGTACGTACCGAAGGAATGTCCACAGTGTACGGAAGACACTTCTCCGTGCGTCTTGTCGACCGACGATAGAATGGAGAAGGGGGAATTAATTCGTGTAATTCCGTCGCACACTCTCCGAAATGTATTCTGTAGAAGACTGGCCTGCCCCAGGGTCTCGTTGCCAATGAGCTTTCTAGCCCGCCTGTCTATGGAGTCCAAAGCCTCCAGCTGATACTTAGCAGACCCATTCCAGAGATGGCTGCAGTATTCCATGCACGATCGGACTTGAGCTTGGTATAAATTTAGAAGCTGTCCCGGCGTGAAATACCGCCTGACCTTCCCCAGGATGCCCAACTTCATAGCAGCTAGTTTGGCTTTGGACTCAGGACTTAGGAGCCGAAATTGAGCTTGGAACTGAGAGTTACACCCAGTAGCTCTCGATGGTCCTTCACGGGCACAGATATTACGGAAATTTTTCGATTATTATTATCTATAGATAAATGACCTTTTTGTCTTTGTTTTCAAGTCACTTATAATATATGTGCCGATATGATTTGGGTAGAAAGAGACAAAAAATTTGCCTTATGGTGAGGGCAAATAGTGCGGAATGCTCATTTAGTACATTTGGCATAAAACTTTCAAAAACCCAATATTGTGCAATTAACATCATTATCTTCTAGACCATCCATTAGGTACCTACTCAGTTAAAAAGTATTATTATACGTGTAAATACCTAATTTACTTTGCAATTTTGTTTCAGGTAATATTCAACAACGAAAGTACCAGGATCGCATGTCGGTGGAAGAGTTTGAGTTGCAAGTCAGCACGCTCGTTCGACTGCACTCGAAATACAGACGAATTTGCTGAAATTGCAATTTGTGTAAGTCTAAGTTAGGAGCTTAGTTGGCTTGTGTTGTGTGGTCCACGGTTTTCAAATACTTACTTAGATTCTTGGAAGTTTGTTCCTGAAATTATCTGTGGTTAATTTATGGGATAGGCACGAAGTTTGAACATGCTCTGTGATCATTAGTGAAATATTTTAACAGGGCCAGCAGTGGGTTAACAGGCAGTAAGATAACATTCCAAAAGAAATATTCAATCAAATCAAATTATTATAAATTTAAAAAAATACACCATGTACTGAGCGCACGGCCCCACGCTACTGAGTCGCGTTGTTTACAAAAAGTCAAACATAATTAATACAATTATTTTATACATGAACGCGATCCATATAACTTACTGATTCATCGGTTAAAATGTTTTACACTGTTTTTTACACCTTACATATAGTTGGTGTGTGTTGGGTTGTTGCGATATTATTATTTATTATATGATTATACGCTTGTATAAAAATGGCAAGATATATGAGTAAAAGCCTCTACGAATGGCAAGCCTTGCGGCACCCAATCTGTAGGGCCGACTTGTAGGGTCCTTGCCAACTGGTATCTATGTCAGTGACAAGCCAACTTGACTACACAACAAATCGGCCCTACAGATTGGGTGTCAAGTTGATCCATTCGTAAAGACTAAGAATTCTTCTATCGGACTTTTTAGGGGTACAGGCGTGATGATATATAAATGATAATCATACCGATTAGTTTTTAAACAGCAAAAAATCCATCTAAAATAAACTTAGTTTTATTTCAGAGTACCAGGATCTCATGACTCAATAAGAGTTACTCTGGAAATGCAATTCAGTAGATTGCTATACTGAGACGTATTCAACACTGACCTGACTTGGTTATTTAGAATTCCGCACGAAACTGAGAAAATGCTTATGCTGGTACGTTTCATACGAAATCATTTAGAGTAGAATAAAGCAAAGACCTACATAATCAGGCCTGTAATGTCCAAGGGTTGGTCAGATATACTCCAAACTTGTTCAAATAAATAAAATAGACGTTAGGGAATTGGGTATCAATCAAAGTAGCGTCATGCTCGTATCACGTCATAGTATCGCTCCCCTTTGGTGCTGAGCCCTTAGGTGCCATATTCATAGCCCTCATGGGATCCCACAATAGTTGCATACCAACCAAGCTGACTGTAATACATTCAGGATCGTATCTCAAACTCGCACGTACCAACTATAACGTCTAAATTTTATCCAATAACTAAAATATTGCTGGTACGTGACCGTTTTTCAACGTTTTTTATTACGTTTCTCTCTGTAGAAGTTATCTTGAAATATTTTTTTTGGGTTAGGTATTCAAAGGCTTAGTATACCCTTTCTGAACCACTCTGAACAAAGGTATCTTTAAGTCTGCCTTGTAATTACATAAAATGTATTTTATAAACTCTTTGTTCTTCATATGTCCCGTGTAGCGTATTGTCTTTACCTGTCAATCGATGCTCAACGTTGCGTAAGCCCGTAAATTACAGTAATGACGTTACAAACACGTTACAACGGTCATAAATAAGCAAATAATGTGTCGTAACTTAAGTTGTTTGTAAATAAATGAAGTAAAATTTGTGGCAATATTGGTAAGTACTCTCAGAAAACGGATACTCTGAGCGAGACAAACAATACTATGAAAATACATATACGGTCGGCTACCCTTTCGAAATTAAACTTTGGCTACTTAATTGCCTAAACATTTTGATTGCCTAAACCTAAAACTAAATTTTAATGGGAGACCTAGACCACATTGAGTATGAAAGGTTTTTTTAATGTTTTTTGTGCGCTCCCGGGTGATGTTTTTTTTCGGGTTTCATTGTGCGAATATTTACCTTCGCCACTAATGCATATACCTAGCTTGCCGCAGCTGTTATAATCTTGTCTATGTTTAAAGTCCTTGATTTTCTTTAAAATATAGCACTTATAAGACCTATTGAAAAAACATTTATAACTAGCTGTCACGGCGAATTTCTTGTCACCACAGAATTAAATGTGTAAGAAAATGAATTATCTTTTATTTTTTTTGTAATTTTTTGTCCCGCTTTAAAAGTTAACTGTTATCAAGCAAAGATCACAAAAATCAGCCCCCCTGTTTTTAAGTTATAAATCGTATAACTTATACGACTTAGTTTTATATTTATATATGTGGATGATATTCTGAGTTGATAAAATATTCAGTGATTTCGGAGACTGGTCGAATCTAAAAAAGTAATTAACATCACGGCATCAATTACAACTGTATGCTAATGACAATAAATTTCACACCAAAAATGATTCGCAAAGCAAGCGAAATTTTGTTGGAAAATTTAAAACCTACCGGTCGAATGTTTATTCTTCGTGATTGTAGCAGTGTATCAAGGGTTGGGGCTGAAGTACACGGTATTGAGGGTTTCATTATTATCCTTTTTCAGTGGAAAACGGGTTCAGAAACGAGTGTTTTTGTTGTAGCCTGTTGTAACACGCACATTATGTTTCAAATTCAAATTCGGAGATTTCATTAGATATACATATATAACAATACGTCTTTAACCCCTGAACGGATAGGCAGAGACATTCCAAACAATTAAACAGATGTAGAGAGTTACTTTGAACGGAATAGGTGATAAATGAGTGAGAATCAGAATGTTTTATTAATGTTAACCATTAGGTACAGTACTTATGAAAATAGTTACAAAATGCTAAGTCCATGGTGAGTCTATTGTGAGTCCGTATTGGTCCATAGCATCACACCTGCATTCCCCGAGAGAGTAGGCAGAGTACCACCTTTGAACCTTTAGCTATTATACCGGGCACACTCCCCCTTAATGCAAGGGGGCTCCAGGCCATAGTCCACCATGCTGGCTCAGTGCTAGTTAGCTAACTTCACAAGTCCTTGGAAGTACGTTCGAGTCTGCTCACGATATTTAGTTTTTGAAGTAGGAAGATAATCATGATTGAATGTGAGGTTCGCAGCTGAAGTCAGAAAATTCCTTAGGGGTAAACTAAGGTTTGAACCTGCACACGAATTTCCAAAGCGATCGTTGAACCGTTTATGCCATAGCTGCTTGTGCCATGGCAATAATTGTTGCATTCACATAAGGTGCATTTATAAGCCCACTACAATCATGCATCTGTTTGGCCTTACTACGAACAACTTACAAGCACAGTCAAAGAGCCAACCGTCGAGTTTACACAAGTAGACGTGTGCATTTGACGGCCTTTACAAACGGTGTTTTGCAAACTGGCCCAAAGCTTAGTTCCGGCCCGGATAATCCGGCATCACTGTACCTGGTTATGCTAAATCCGAACAGCATTTCGTTAACCATTCACTCGCAGATCTGTGATGTGTGAGGTCGGTAACTTGTCACGTTTTTACCGACAGGTATGATGTGTTGGTAAAGTAGCGATTTGATGGCATACGGCAGTGAGACGTAGTTGCTTGCTGGGACCTTATTAGTAGGCTTATCGTTGTCAAACGTGCAAAGGAGGGCTAGGACTGATATAGCTCAAACCTTTTACTGCATAGTTACATGACTAGTTGTGATCCCTTTGCCACAAATATATAGTTGTTCAAGGTTCATGGCGTTCATTCCTTTATTCGGCTTTCACGCCAGCCACATAAAGTCTGTCTAGTGTTGGTACAAGGTTGTATGGGATCAGATTAAGATTTTTTTTTCATGTACCAAACCATATAATTTAAAAACTTTTTGTCTAGCGATAGTCCATATGGAAACCATCCAAAATATAAACTTTGCCATCCTATGATGTGCAAATGATATACGATCTTAAGACAATATATCATGGTAGACTTTACTTAGTACGTATAGGTATGTATTTCCAATAAACAATTGGTATTGCCTCTTTCGTGCTATGTATATTGCTCTGCTCACACCATTTTTACACTTCTCTTTGAATGCGAGACTTTTTAACAATCTGGTACATAATGATTATGAGAACGCGGTAACCTGTTTACCACTGAACATACCATCAAAAGAAAACAACTTATATCTGTATAGACAAACAGTTTAAAATCCTTTGCACTTTTTTAAATGATTGACATTTAAATATAGACTCAATTACATATGATGTAGAGTTCAAATTTGATCCGTCGTGTATTTAAACAATCGTGGGAAAATCTTAACTATTGTCTTACGAGCTCTCCATGTAACCTTCGGTTCAGTGAACTGGAAGCAGTCGGCTGTGACGGCAAAGGTGATGTTTCTGCTAAACGATAGTACTCAAGTCGGAGGTCAATTGTGACGTATTAATAGGCGGAGTATAATACTTAAGGTGGATACACACCTGTCCACTCAGAACGCGCCCACAGAGCCGTACGAAACGAATTCGTTATATGAAGTCCTATACGATCGGCGAAATAGGAATCGCAGATTGTGGCTTCTCCTTATTATAAAGCCAAACAGGTGCCTAATGGACCCACAATGTTAGGCTAAGCAAGGCCGGCCTTAGGCCTTAGTCTTACGGATCAGACCTTACTCACATAGCACACTCACAAGGCCTCGTTTCCATCAAAGCGAAAGCAAAGCAGAAAGCAAAGACCAATCCTCCGCGCGAATTGATTGAAATCCTCCGCGATTTCTAACAATCTGATTGGTCTTTTCTTTCTGCTCACCTTCTGAACTTTGGTGGAAACCGGGCCTGATGCTCGGTCCCGAAGATTGACCTTATAGAACGGCCCTAGTGGAGACATAGCTTTACATAATCAAAGTCAAATCATTAATTAAGTATGGGCCTACGAGGGCATTACAAATTGTCATTTTACATTTTTTCTTAATTCTACAACCGGATCGGAACGCTGCCTCATCTGAGAAGAACCGCCAATAAACTAACCAGACATGTCTTTTTTACAAATTTTTTTAATCACCGCTTAATATCATGCAATATGCAAAAGATAAATTGTTATCTTTAGCTCCAGTGCGTTGCCTCGCGAGGCGCACACACGGTATACTCTGACATGTCATTGACACTAAATATATGAGTATTCTGTCCCAAACTGCTCTATCATCATAATAAGGCCGCGTATATATTTTGCTAGCCATTTTTGCATCTTCTATTTTCGTCAACATGTTGTAATCATCACAATCAGTCTCAACCACATGATACACGTCCGAGGACTCAAACGTACGTGCATCATGTGGCTGAGGGCGATTCCTTACACAAAACACATTATCAATATTATAAACTCATAATTAATGGCTTCGTGAAGGAAAAGATCATTGGTCTTATCTCAATTGCGAACTAGACGCATCGACCATACTGGTTTATATTATATAGGCACCCTTACAAACTATTTAAATTTCTAAAGAAAATAAAACGAATAGTCGAATGTACTACTCTATTACGAATCAATAAGGTAAGCAAACTCGGGGACACTGGTTTAGTCCAGCATTAGTCTAAGCGAGGGATCCCCAAACTATTGTGGGCAAGAGACCCCTTTTCCAAAATGAACTGATCCTCAGACCCCCATACCCAAATTACTTTAAAAATCTTTAGTTTTTTTCCTATTGATACAAAATAATAATTTCATCTTGTACGAACTTTTGCACGCTTATCGACCTGTTCAGTGTTTTAAAAAAAATAACTATGATACTTCCTACTAAAATATTAGTAATTCCTATAACAAGTGTGGTGCCGGCTTGCCGTGTGGTGCCGGCTTAGAATAGCACCACTCCATCTCTTCCCATGGATGTCGTAAGAGGCGACTAAGGGACAGACCAGGGGACGGGCAGCAGCGTCCCCCCCGTGTATAATCAACAACACACTGCGGTCACCAATTCGTCCTTGCCAGGCGCGGTGACTATGGCAAAACCCCCCCCCAATGACAAGCACGATAAAAAAACGGCCCCTAGTCCCCGGCAGCCTTTCTATTCCTGGTCACGGTAGCGGCCATGGTTACGGGAGGGCAGGGGGTGCGAAGAATCCCCGGCAGAGATCCGGCTACCAAAACCGACGACGTTTGGACCTGGCCACATACAACACGAGGACACTAAGGACCGACGAGAAGATCACAGAGCTGGAAGAAAGTATAGCCAAGTTACGCTGGGACATTATAGGATTATCTGAAGTCCGAAGAGAGGGCGAGGACACGATAATCCTCAAATCCGGCAACTTGCTATACTACAGGGAGGGCGACCAACTGTCCCAGGGTGGTGTCGGGTTTGTCGTTCACAAGTCCCTCGTCAACAATATTGTGAAGATCGAAAGTGTGTCGTCGAGGGTAGCGTACCTTATACTCAGAATTACCAGCCGGTATTCGCTGAAGGTCATACAGGTATACGCTCCTACCTCGGCACACACGGACGACGAAATTGAGGTTATGTATGAGGACATCTCAAAAGCCATACAAACCTCCGAAACACATTACACTATTGTGATGGGGGACTTCAACGCGAAGATGGGTGAACAAAGCGGTGAAGAGCTGAGAGTGGGGCAATTTGGATATGGGCAAAGGAACCCTAGGGGACAACGCTTGGCCGACTTCTTGGAAAAGGAGGGACTCTTTATGATGAACTCTTTCTTCAAGAAGAGGCCAAACAGGAAATGGACCTGGATAAGTCCCGATGGTTCCGTGAGAAATGAGATTGACTTCATCATGTCGACGAAAAGACAGATATTCAGTGATGTCTCCGTGATCAACACGGTTAAAACCGGCAGTGATCACCGGTTGGTAAGAGGCACACTGAATCTTAACATCAAACTGGAAAGAAGTCGGCTGATGAGGTCTACGCTCCGCCCTACATCAGCACATATCCAAAACCCCGAAATCTTTCAGCTCGAGCTACAAAACCGCTTCGAAGGTCTAGAAATATGCGAAACTGTGAACGACATCAATGACAGGTTCGTGGAAACTGTCCATACGGTAGGGTCAAAGTTCTTTCGGCCCCGACGTACAGATAGAACCAAAAAACTCTCGGACCAAACTCTCAAACTCATCCAAGAACGCAACGAAATGGGGTTGCAGTCTTCAGAAAATTTGTCGGAATATCGGCAGCTCAACAGACGGATCTCCAAATCCCTGACCCGCGACATCCGCCGATTTAATACGGAAAGTATTAAAGAGGCTATAGCGAAAAATAAGGGATCAAAAGTATTTGAGAGAGATCTGTCTGTTGGGCAGCGACAGCTGACCAGGTTGAAGACCGACTGTGGCAACATCGTTTCGTCCAAGCCGGAGATTTTGAGAGAGGTCGAGAAGTTCTATGGGCAGTTATACACGTCATCACAAGCCCCTGTTGACAGTTTAGCCGAAGACCCAAGGGCTTAACTTACCCGACACTATACCGAAGATATCCCGGACGTCAGCCTGTATGAGATTAGGATGGCTCTCAAACAGCTTAAAAACAACAAGGCACCAGGTGATGATGGAATCACAACAGAGCTTCTGAGGGTGGGTGGAACACCAGTTCTAAAAATCCTTCAGAGGCTATTTGACTCCGTCATACACGAAGGTACGACGCCAGAAGCATGGAATAGAAGTGTGGTGGTACTGTTTTTCAAAAAAGGTGATAAGACCCTATTGAAGAACTATAGACCCATCTCACTTCTAAGCCATGTTTACAAGTTGTTTTCGAGAGTTGTCACGAATCGTCTCACGCGCAGGTTCGACGAATCCCAGCCACCCGAACAAGCCGGGTTCCGAAAAGGCTTCAGTACCATAGACCACATACATACGCTGCGGCAGATTATACAGAAGACCGAGGAGTATAACCGGCCACTATGCTTAGCGTTTGTGGACTATGAGAAAGCCTTTGATTCGATCGAGACATGGGCAGTACTACAGTCCCTCCAGCGTTGCCATATTGACTACAGATATATCGAAGTGCTGAGATGTTTGTACAGAAACGCCACTATGTCGGTCCGGATCCAGGATCAGAGCTCGAATCCCATCCAGTTGCAGAAAGGTGTGAGACAGGGAGACGTCATATCTCCGAAACTGTTCACCGCTGCACTGGAAGATGTCTTCAAGCTTCTGGACTGGAAAAGGTCCGGCATCAATATTAACGGCGAGTATATCTCTCACCTTCGATTTGCAGACGATATCGTAGTCATAGCAGAGTCGCTGGAGGACCTAAGCTCAATGCTCGAAGACCTCAATAGAGTCTCCCAACAGGTGGGTCTTAAAATGAACATGGACAAGACAAAGATCATGTCGAGCGTTCATGTTCAACCCAGAACAATAGCCGTTGGGAGCTCTATTCTCGAAGTTGTGGACAAGTACATTTACCTAGGGCAGATTGTTCAGCTAGGTAGACATAACTTCGAGAAAGAGGTCAACCGTCGAATCCAACTCGGATGGGCAGCGTTCGGGAAATTGCATGATATCTTCTCGTCCAAATTACCTCAGTGTCTGAAGACAAAGGTTTACAACCAATGTGTGCTGCCAGTGATGACATATGGTGCCGAGACGTGGTCGCTGACTATGGGCCGCATAAGAAGGCTCAAGGTCGCTCAACGCGCAATGGAGAGAGCTATGCTCGGGGTTTCGCTACGCGATAGAATCAGAAATGAAGAGATCCGTAGACGAACTGGAGTAACCGACATAGCTCAAAGAATCGCCAAGTTGAAGTGGCAGTGGGCAGGGCACATAGCTCGCAGAACCGATGGCCGTTGGGTCAGAAAGGTTCTAGAATGGCGACCACGAATCGGAAGACGAAGTGTAGGACGGCCCCCCACAAGGTGGACTGATGACATCACACGCGTCGCAGGAAGCCGGTGGATGCGAGTGGCGGAGGACCGTGATGTGTGGAAGTCATTGGGGGAGGCCTATGTCCAGCAGTGGACGTGTATATCGGCTGATAGATAGATAGATAGATAACAAGTTGGTACATGTAACACAACTTATACAGTATCTTGAAAGTTTCAAATAAGAATTTGTGGTAATCAATAGGGGTCGATTTTTAGACCTCGTCACCTCCAAAAATCAGTATTTGTTTATGTCGACCACTGGGAAACCGATATAGACCCCAAGGGGTCGATATCGACCACTTTGGGAATCCCTGGTCTAAGGTTTAATTTGTTCGTACTACTCTCCCCTACGAGATGTGGTACCAGTGCTCTTGGGTTACCTACGACCTATAGTGCGCCGCCAGCGGAATTCGGAATTCGGAATCTTCGTTTCATTGGCCAGGGGCTTCCATGTCGCAGTCATCAGATCACTACCAACCACATGATACACGTACGATGATGGAAACGTCCGTGCATCATGTGGCTGGCAGCGATCTTGATTCATGATCCATGATGACTTTCTTCTTTATTCTGACATCTAACAATTTATTTGACGACCTGATTAGCTCAGTTGGTAGTGACCCTGCTTTATGTGCTGAGGTTGACGCGTTCCAATCCAGGCAGGGACAAACTTTGTGTGATTAGCACGAATATTTGTATCCGAGTCATGGATGTTTATTATCTATATAAGTATTATATACTGAGTTCGCCCTCAGGCCATTGTACGGTACCCATAAAACACGCATTGCTTAGTGGGACCGTATAGTTTGTGTGTTCGTCTGGCAATATTTAAATTAGCCATGTTCTCGATCGTTGCTTTACTGAGTACTGTTTCTTCATACATACTTTGACCTCCCATTTTATCCCATTAGGGGTCGAATTACCAAAAAATCTCTTACTTGAGCACCTGGAGGATATACTCCGTGGGTTAGGGCACTCAAGAAATATATCCTGCAGGAGCAACAAGGAGGGATTTTTGGTAATTCGACCCCTAATGGGGTAACCTGGAGGATATATTCCTTGAGTACCCTATCTCAAGGTATATATCCTCCAGATTTCAAATGCCTTGGTCCACGAGTTTAGGCTGTGCGTTGTCAGTCAGTCAGTGTTGAGACTTTTATGAAACAGATGGGTTAGGGATATCGATTTTCCTTTTTCTCTCCTATAAACCATGGTACTATAATGTGCTATGCCAGGTATTCTCTTACCACGATGTCCAGAGACTACGACAAAATCAGTGTTGCCATTGATTAACATCTTCAATAAAATTAATAACGCAACACAGCCTTTGATCTGTTATACTAATGACCACAGCAAATGACCTCTTGGGTCAATTATGTCACCAGTATTTATTGAATTAAAATTTGCAATTACATTTAAACTAAATAGGAAAATAAAAACACTTAAATATAGTATGGCAACAAACTATGTATCAAAAAGACCTTGTCCGAGTGGAATGGTGGCAAGAATGCTGGCTGCATTTCCTCGCTGTATTATCCTCGCTGTATTTTTTGAGAGAGGAAAGAACCAGACCTCCTGTCACCTACACATTGATATCAATGGAAGAACTTGTCACGAGACAATACCAGGCGTGCATACCATTATAGAATTCTAACAATTCCACAGCTCTGGTAACACAATTATTTAAATATTTTACACATTTTCTACGTATAAAGAAAGCAATATACAATTAAAAAGATAAATAGAATTATAACTTACTCCAGCGACGTCCATGTTCAGTATGTAGGACAGCCACCTCCTCGTACGACTTTATAGTCGATAATGTTTTTTCTTATGTAAATTTTGTCGTTCAAGTAATTATAACCAATGTGTGTCAAATTGATCAAATATTGTTTCACGTACTTTAATGACGCATTTCAGTAGCAAATATGGTAAATACATTGAGTTCAGGAAATAAATATTTTATGTATAATTTTATTCTTCGTATCGTGGTGGAAATACGGGATATAATAGCCAGGCGGGCATCATCATGCTATGCTAGTGGTAGACGTGCACAAGCTGATAGTTGTAGAATATACCAACAAATACTTTGTAAGCACTGTTTTAATGTAGCACTTAACGATTCATAAAATAAATAGTTTTATTAATCGGATTTTAGAGCCGATGGATTTGTCTGTGTGTACCTAGCCACGTCAAAAGAGCTGTCATTAAGCATTTTTCTGTTTGCAAGCCGATGTTTGTTGCAATGACACGAAAACCTCTAGTCCGAATACAAAAGAGGATGGACTACAAAAATAAACAGTCAACGGGGACTTGGGGAACCCCAGGATTCTACAAGCGGTACGTAGACGGCTCGGGATAAAATCTGTAAGATTAGTTAGTTCATTTTTAGTCCCAAAACTGAAATTTAAACTAAAATTCCATACGCTCGAGCGCGCTCGTCACTCGCACGTGGCGGTCATCGCGTCGCGGAACGATGTTGTGATCGCGTGTTTACGATACATTGCGCGCTTTTTTTTTTAAATTACATTATAGGCAAGTATTTGATCTCGATCTCACCTAATGGTAAGTGACGATGAGATCTACGATGGAGGTTACTTGCCTAGGTAGGAAGGCGGCAGTAGATCGAGACGCTACATTCACTAGGCACATGCAGCGCAACTGATCTGACCCGCCATCCATGAATGGCAGCACCGAACATCATGCCGGAACACGGCTAGGCCGCTTGGCGACATGGCTTTGTTCAGTGGGTGGTGACTAACCACGGCCGAAGCCTACCACCAGTAGAGTTGTCACCTAGTTGGCACCACCCAGGGTCACGTGTAGGGTATCTCGAGGGTATTTAATTCTCCTACGGACGAAGGTGACTCGACCCCAAAAGATGACAACATTTTTATCCCATGACATTCGACATAAATGATTTTCTATAATTGTATTGTAGACATTAAGTATAACCTTTACCGAATATAATTACTATAGTGTTTTACTGTGTTAAAATATATTAACACTGATCGCTTGGTAACAAAACGACTGCGGGCTCAAGCCCCGCCTGCCCCATCTAGCTTATTTATACAAGTGTGTTTTGCCAATACTTGGATGAATGTAAATATGAATATTTATATTATAGTGGTAATACATTTCAATATTTAATAATAGCTAGGTTCTGCCCACGACTCTGCCCGCGGGGCGAAGCGCGATGATATCTACACTTACCTATTGAGTTTAACTATAGGATAGGATAAGTCAAAAATAGCAGAACTGCTGTAATAGTTTCGTTCCGTGATACTCCAAGAGACAGAACGACAGACTACGCACAATAATTAATTGATAATTGTTGTAAATAGTACCACTGACGATAATTATGATGTCGATGATGTTGTTGATGATGTAATGAATCCTCCTCTATCAGAAAAGCTGTGGATAGTTTACTGAAAATTTACCGGACATCATGGCTCAACTTGAAAAGTCAAGCCTATTTCATTTTAATTTCCTACTCTTGTGTGTCCAAATTTATGAACGCATAATGAAATGTTTATAAACCGAAAAGAGATTTACAGGTATTCTTTACATTGCTGTTACAATTGTTGGTTGGTTTCACCTTGTTTTTTGCAAAAAAAGAAAGAACTTCGTCTTTCTGACATTTGAAGAAAGAAAGACGAATTCTTTCTTTCCTCAAATGGCCTCACCCACCCAACGATAGCCCTTCTCAAATTTTAATAGATTGTACCAGAAATCAAGAGCCACATATGAATTCCTTAGTCTCGATTTTCCAACATTAGTAAATACAATTGATAGAACTAGGCGATACTTGGCGGAACAAATGGGGGAAGAGGAACCCACGACTGACCCTCGGCTTGTCAACTTTTCCAATTATAAACCAAACAAGTTGATCGATAATTAATGAAGCCGGCAACACCATTGCACCATTGCAGTGGTAATTAGCCAGCCGATTGACTTGCATAGTGTTTAATATCCCACTAATATTACAGATTATCAAACATGATCCAAATATTATCAAAATGTAAAACAAAGTTGACTTCACTGATCAACTTCCTACCAAAAAGTCCGTTTGAGCTCTAAGTTGGAGAGATTTTTTAAAATAAAAAAATGTAGGAAGAGCAGTTCCCATTTCCCCCTCCTCCCCTGTCTATGTCTCGAAAATGTAAATTGACACAAGTGAAATTCAACAAAAGAGCGAAATTTAATATCATGCTCTTGTCCGAGTAACAAGGTCATTCTTTATTTAATGTCTGTGAAATTTGATACTTGTTTATTTCTTATATTTGTTTTTTATGTAGATATTAACAGTCTTACTTATCTATGTAATATTACATAATACCTCCGTACTTCCAACACAACACTTTTATTGTGAGATAAAAAAAGGCTCCAATGCAATTATGAATTGATGAAATCCTGTATAAATTAGTGGATTTTTGTTATCATTGCGAATCATATAAGTATAGGTATCTCCTGAAGTACCAATTAGGTATAAAATACTACACAATAAATGTATTTCATGAAGTAAGTATACCTATCTATCATTATGAAATTCAGAAATGTCCAACTATAAACTAACATTATCAGTATGTAGTTAAATATCTTTCTCATAACACTTCCACTTTTGTCATTGATGATCCCATGAGTGTGTAGCGACCTTTTCAACTTCGTCACAAGATACACAGATGGCGCTGCAGCCGACGTTCAGAACAAATGACGATTCTCTATACTATCCTGAAACGCGCTATGAGAGTTCTCGGAGAACGTAACATATATACGAGACCCGACAGTAACCGTCGGGGCATAATTTCCATCAGCACCCGCCTGGATGGAAGATCTTCCCTTTCCCGGGCAAGTAACGAAGGTCAAAATTGACGTTATTATTACTTAGATTTAGTTAACTTTATAGGTAGGTAGTAGTTTTTATATTTTTTTCGATTTAACACACACAAGTGTAGGTAAAGGTTAGGAAGAAGGTTGGAGGGAGGCACAGTATGACTGGGATATTTCATAGGAGGAGACCCAGTAACAATCATAAGCTTACATATAAGTTGGATGTCCCGCGTGGGGTATAATATTACTACAATGTACAGATTAACTTATTTGCTGAAGTTCCGCGATGGATTCACTCTATGGTTTACTTTTGGGGTTTTCAAAAAGTGACGCCTGATTATATATCAATAACAGTTATTTGCCAAACGATGATATAAATTTTTATTGCTATAATTATTTATGTTTACGCCTAGCCTTACTATTGGAGCAATGAATTGGAACTGTACATAATATTGCTATTTTACATTTTTGGACGGCTCTATATTTTCCAACTATGTGAATGGGTAAATACCTATTAGGTAGAAAAATCATGTTGAATCACAGCAATTTGTAACTACCCGACTGCCTCAATGAAATGAGAGTAATGTGTTAATCGATTTATATTTCTCAAAAACTCTTTCGCCTCGAGTGAAAATCCTGTACTTGCATGTATCCAATTGTGTGATGATCTATGGATTATAATATAAAAAACAACAACAATACAAAATATAATTTAATAAATAACAACAATAAAGATTTCCATTTTCTGTCTCAAAACAGAAAGTGATTATAATAACAAATTGTATGAACGCCATCGCCCATACATTATGTATGATAATGGCTTTTATAGCTTAAAAACATAATGAGTGCCCATACCCACAAGCGGCAACCCGCTAACCGCTAACCGCTCACTTACCCGCAGTAACCGGTAAACCAGCAACCGCAACCTGCTGCCAACTAATGCCTTGACTACACGTAACGAGTGCAATGACGAGACAGTATACTCGGCCGAGTGCTCAGTATCTGTAAGCAGTGCTCGGTACGCATAAATGTTTTTACTCGTCCGAGCACTCGCCTGAGAGTACTGCCTCGCAATTTTACTCGGTACGTGTAGTGAGGGTATTTATACGCACGCGTGACTACGCGACTAGCTCGAGAGTATAGATACCGTAGCTCTCCAAGCAACCGCAGTAGTTTACAAGCAGCTGTATTACAGTGTCTATATATTTAAGGCATTACAATGTATATACAACGGCATTATGTACTATACGATTATAGATAGGTTGTACATTACAAAACCTGAGGTCGCGGCTAGCCACATGTATGTATGGGCACGTTGCCTGCTTGTCCACCAAAGTATTTAAGCGAATCATTGATCTGGCGTCATTCTGGTCCACATACATAATACCTATTAAAAACATTTAAATATCCGTCAGTGAGGATATTTAGAACATCAGTGTCAGAGGTCTAAGCCTCTAAGACTTTCGGTCTTTCAGTCTGACATCAATTTAACCAGAACAATGAACCATACTGACGACAGATTGAGCGTGCAACACTCGACTTAGAATGGTTAGTAAAGTCTGGTATGTACCTCATGCTATGACAAGTTAGAAGCGCGTGCGATGGATCAAAATTATTGGCTTATGGATAACCCATCAATAAGGATGTTCATTTTATTTTACTATAACTGTCGTGTAAAGTGGCCGCATATATTTAGCTTAATCGCTCGCCTTTGGTGGACATGCAGACTAAATCCGGGCACAATTTCAAGTGTACAATTTCCTTCCGATCCGATTATCGGTCCGATAATCGTACATGCAATCATAGCACCCGGGTTCGGTTAACCACACACGACAGACTATCGGTGACCGATTTTATATTGGCATTATTATGTTATCGTCATGTCCTACACAGTAGAACATCGAAATGACCGATGAATTTGGACAATAATCGGACTAAGAAATCTGACGTGTGTGATTTACCTTTTAAAACACGCCCGGCCTGTCATCGTTAGGTTTAGATTTTGTTCAATCTTTTAGTGTAAGCTGTAAATGTGTGCTGTGCTGTGGTCTCGCTCGCTCGCTCGTGATTCGCTTATCGCGCTCAATAGCACAGCTTACCACAGCTCATTTACCCATCATCGCCAGCGTCATAACATTCAGCTGTTTCCGAATAAGGAATGAGCAACGAACGTTACAAGAAAGTTACAAAAAACAACTCTCGAGAATCCTTGGAGCAAATTAAGTACATTATTCATGCATGACTAAATTATAGAAATGCTTTTTGTTGTATATCTATGTGGTTGATTATACTTATTGCAAGCAACCCTTTGCCAAGAAGTTTCAATAATGACTTCTGTTAATCACACTACATGAAAGCCGAGCGCACTTTAGAAAAAAGCCAAAGTAACTAAAGTGCGCTCGACTTTAGGCGCAGAGTCCGCTTATAGTACCTGATTCTTGTAAGAAACCTGATCCTGGCATTTATTTTGTTTCAACAAGGACATTTTTCGAGACGTTTGATGCCTCTACTTTCTACGCCTGGGTAGGCAAGGTTCAATCAAAGGTTCAACATACTATAAACTCACTCGATAGTCGCCTTTGGCTTTATCTAACGTCTTTAAAATATCTAATAGAATTACAACGGTGCTCCTCATTTGAACAGAATTTACCAGACTATGTAGTAGAGGAATTACATTAGGAAGCTGAAAAGTCTTAGCAATGGGTTTCTTAGTATTCTCGAAAATGGTAAACCCAGATGAAGGCGAGATCGTGCGACCCAACTCCAGCGAGTCTTAACGGTGGCATACCGCATCAGACAGGGCCGGAATAGCCATATAGCAAGAGCTAGCAAATGCTGCGGGCCCCGCGCCATGGGGAAGCCTCGCGCCTGAGCGTAAGAACATGTATCAAGTAACATAGGAATAGTATAACACCTACCGCCCAATGAAAAGACGTAGTTAGAAAAGCCCGCGTATTTGCTATAGGCCCGCGAATTTCCTACAGGCCCCGCGCATTTGCTACAGGCTCCGCGCATTTGCTACAAGCCCCGCGTATTTGCTACAGGCCCCGCGCATTTGCTACAGGCCCCGCGCTGGCTTAATCCGGCACTAGCATCAGACTACTGAAGAAAGGAACATTTTACGTGTATCATGTGCAGTACAGCGCTATGAACATCCTCACACTAACGTACAATAACAAAAAGATTGTTAAAATGTTCAGATGGACGTTTTAAGGGCCTTGTAAACCGACTATCAATTTGCAAGAGATACCAACGATAAGATTTAAATAAGCAGGTACTAACGTCAATCCTGGCTTTTGTTTATATACGATACTGTTGCATTAATTTTAGACATATTGCTCAGTGATGTTGTAGTGTACTTTATAGACCTTTTATATTTTACAACTTTATATTATGCAACTTTTATAGACCTTTTATATTATAGACCCAATCTGTCATTGGGTCTATAATATAAAATGTCTATAAAAGTTGCATCTTGTTGAGCAATATTGCCAGCAATACTCACATCCTGATCTTTTTATTGCCAACACCTTTAGTATAGATGAAGCCTGGTGTTGCGCGAATTAAAAGGCAACTCGAGGTCTGTACAACTACAGCTAAAAATTGCCACAGAAACTAACCCGTTTACGAGCGCCTTTACTATAAAAAGGAACCGTAATGCAACGGTGATACATCGCTAAATATAATAGCAGGAATATAGATAGTCTAAATGTAGCTTTGCCCAGGTTTACGCATGGTACGCAGCCATACGTTAATGATTGTAACTCTGGGCGGGAGTGCATAACGCCCTTATCTGAACACGTAAACTAGGCCATAGAGCTCTTGCCAACAAAAGAGTTATATAAGAAAATGATCCTTAAAAGCATCAACCATAGAAGTTCTATTATAAATGGAATGGGAAATTATGATGTTGCTACAAGTTACTACTTCCCATGGTTGCTTTACGGCAACTACATACACTAACTATGGAAGTGGCAAGTTGGGTACTATGTTGTAGGTGATGTAAGGCCAATATTTGTGACAAACGTGTTGTGCAAGGCCAGCCTGGTGAGGCCGCGCGCTGTTTGATTGGCGTCAGTCATGCTGACAATTTGCTCCGACCGTGGCCATATCATGAACTTTGAAGCTGAAAGAAAGGAGAAGATAATAAAGATTTGAATCTGATATATTAGAAGAAATTTCTTAATTAGCAGAATATAATCTAAAACAAAATACTTATGTAAACCTTTAAGTACAGTAGTCATGAATCATCAAAAATGCTAAGTTACTTCACCAGCCGTTCAAAATTCCATTCTTATCGAGAAGAACAGGCAAGAAACTCAAAGCTTGCTTATACATTTTTAGTAGTACAATGTTATGGATATGTGATAATAATGTAAGAACGGCTAAGCAGGCTTGAGTAGCTAGTTAAAAAGTACTAATGCTAAGATATGTGATTAGCATTTTCTTATGTCTGGCACGGGTTTCCCGTCAATGCATAGTTCAAAAAGCAGAGCAAGGGCGGGTTGGCGGACTTCACACAATTTTCGGGAACTGCCTATCTTCTCTCAGACATACAGGCTTCCTCAAAATTCTTAGCAAATGATAATAATACCGGCAATTTTAATGTTCCAATGTTGGGCACGAGCCTCCCCTCAATGCCAGGGGGATTGGGCCATATTCCACCAGGCCAGTGCGGGTTGGCGGACTTCACACGTCTTACAAGGAGGTTCCCTCAGACATGCAGATTTCCTTGCGATGTTTTCCTTCACCGTTTAGCAAGTGATAATCGTGGTTGAAAATGAGATTCGCACATGAAATCCAGAAATCCCAGAGGTGCGAGCCGGGGTTTCATCCTACGGTTCTCGTTACCGAGGCAAGCGTTCTACCAACTTGGCTATCACTGCTACTGCTACTAGCAAGTGATAATGATCTTTATATAGTTCTTGCGTAGAACTCTTTAACATCAGCAGATTCCTTGACACTCCCGACTGATAAGGATAATTGTCAGTACCTTGCTCTGTGTTTAAACCTATATCTACTTGATTACACTTACTTCTGACACCAGACAAGTGCAGTCCATATCAGAGAGTCACTGGTGCCACTTCTCTGGCAGGGCCTAATCGCGTCGTTAGCTTTGGAGACGCCACCCAGGCCGAAGAGAACGTAGCTGCCAACTGAAATTATTAACAAACGTTTAATTTAAAAGTAGAACCGCAGGTGTTTTTGAGTTCCGTACTTAAAAATTGGAAAGCTTAGACGTTGTACTGATAAGCAAATCCGCCTTGTATATGGTTTATCAAGTGATGCGCGCCGAGACAGACCCATAGAAATAGCTTTTTCACTTCACATGCTTGTAGAGTCTCTGGTTCTGCTGGGTGTAAGCGGACTGAAGCTGCGTTTCATGTTCTAGTGCATAAAAGTATTCACTTCTTCTAAGACTAAGACAATTACTTCATGAAGCCAAACATAATAAAACTATACATATACAATAGAAAAAAACTTTACTTTATGTTAATTGCCTGTCTGTGTGCCAAATAAAAATTAAATACCAGGAATTATTATCAAAAGTATTATATAAAATGCACTTATGACTGGCAGGCAGTATAAGTATAAGTTCTAACCCAAACTCATGAAATGTTTCATGTAGATATATTATAAAAATACGTCGGGTAAGATGCGACGTCATAGAAGGTTTTTTTTTAAGTTTTCTATTAGATCTGTGTGGCAACGATACGATATTATTCGAATTTCACTTTAAATTTATATTATTGTTTCTTTTCCTCGCAATCGAAGTGAAAAACAGAGAGAGAGAGAGTGTGAGTATAATTCGTTCATAAAATCAGCAATTTTATCCTCGACTTCAATATCTAGTTAAACGTTTCGGAAAAATGACCTACTTTATGCACTTGTTGTATAATCTGCAATTTATACTTTTTCAAACTCTGTATTGAAAATAATGTAAGAAACTTTCTTTTTCATAAATATCTATGTTCAGACACATACACTGTACATATCTATCTATCTATCAGCCGATAGACGTCCACTGCTGGACATAGGCCTCCCCCAATGATTTCCACACATCACGGTCCTCCGCCACTCGCATCCACCGGCTTCCTGCTACGCGTGTGATATCATCGGTCCACCTTGTGGGGGGTCGTCCTACACTACGTCTTCCGATTCGTGGTCGCCATTCTAGAACCTTTCAGCCCCTACGGCCATCGGTTCTGCGAGCTATGTGTACATATATTACGTACTTATTATGTAATTAAAATTAAAATCATATAATGTAAGTAATCTGTGTAAAGAAAAATATGTTTACCGATCGGAGTACTGTGGTGAGACGCTTCCATTACGCACCCCCCCTTCGACTTATAAAGTGAAAGTCGAAAACGTGGTTTAATTTCATTTCCACAGCGGAGGGGTAGCAGCAGCCATTACTGAAAAATATGATAAAAAAAATATTCAGTGAGATTCAGATTGGGTATATAAGTCTGAAATCCGGGTTTATTAGGCGGATTTACGAGTATAAATGCTATGTGAAGTCAGAATATCGATCAACGCACAGCCCAAACCGCTGGCCTTATATATAATAAATTAATATCGCCAGACGAACACACCGACTATACGGTCCCACACTAAGCAACGCTTGTATTATGGGTACCGTACAATGAACTGAGGGCGAACTCAGTATATAATACTAATATAGAGAATAAACGTCCATCACTCGGGTACAAACATTCGTGCCAATCACACAAAGTTTGTCCCTACCAGGATTCGAACCCGGGACCCGCAGAGTCACTACCTACTAAGCTAATCAGGTCAATCTGGACAGAAGCTTCCTTTTATGCCGTAAGCATCTACTAAGAAGGGATTTTTGGAAATTCGCACCCTAAGAGCTCCACAAAGGGGATCGAAAATTGTATGGAAAATTTTATTCCGAGGGTCGATAAGCTGAAACTTTGTGAAAAGACTACATAAGAACTAGTCAAAGCCTGTTTTGAGGTTTTCCTAAAAGAAGACCCCACGGGTTCGTAATGGGGTCCTACAGTTTGTACGGAGAAAGTCTATAAAATAATAACCAGTATATATATATATATGTTCCGAAATCTAAATGATTGTTGTTTTCTGGTTACTAGAAATTTATTTCTTCAGGGGTCTATGGGGGGGTCCAAAGTTGGTATTCAAATAATTCAGGGACGGCGTGCAGTAGACTTATCGAGTTTGGGTTCGTTTGATTGGAATTTATGAGGACTTTTTTTAATCATGGTGACCAGGGTCTGATGATGAAGTCGAGCGGTTGTCATGGTATAGACCCACCGAGTTTGGGTTCGTTAGATTGGTCTTGAAGAGTGCTTTCCTCACACATAGTTGCAAGGATCTGAAGATGAAGCCGGAAGATGTTCATTGGATTTGAATTACGATATCTAATAGAACCCTCGAGTTTGGGTTCATTTAAACAGTCTTAACAAGTATTGATTTCTTATATTTACGCGAATACTACACATTGAAATAAAATCCTTAAAAATAGTTTTATTTTAGTCTTAACAAGTACTCACAACGTCAAGTACAAATTACTTTTAAATATGAGAGATTCTCCAAATGGACTAATACCCCCAGAAGTCGCCGATTCTAGTGAAAGCGAAAATGCGTCAGGTTGATCGAACATTTCGGAGGCTGGCTACGACCAAAATGGGCCGAATAAGTTTACACCAAAAGGTAAGGTTAAATTGTTACTCACCAGATGTTCTGTCGGCCAAAGAACGAATACAGACCATTGGGCTCGTGCGCCGCTTTTATACACATCTCACGGTATTAGGTACGCAGGTATAGGAGGATGTTAGGGTTAAATGGAACATACGTCTATCCTTAATATTTTTTATAATAAGATAAAAGCTGATTAGGGCAGGTGTCCGCAACCCTTGGGCGCCACAGTAGTATGCCATGTGCGATCCTGTGGCGCCCCACTCAAAGGCGGTGAAGGCGGACCGTGGGGATTTAGTGGGTATACCGGCACTCTGCCGGGGAGTCCCACATACCCCTCTCGTCCCCCCGGGCGGGAGAGGATGCGTAATTGCATTTCCCCACGTAAAAAAAAGAAAAGGTGTCAGCAACCCTTCCAATATTCCCATCCCATATCCAATCCTCAATCCATAGTCTCAATTATCTTTCCATATTCCTGCAATAGTTCCTCGTTACTCGTTTTCAGCAATTGACCCCAGCAGGTGGCTAACATTACATTAAAATTCTCAAAAAGGGCCTCTACGTGTTGGACCCATGTCCCCGCGCAAGCCTTCCAAAGATCCGGGTATGGCCGACGTGGAGAGAGACGTCTATACGAGTATTATATACTTAGTAAGTACTTCTTTTTGACCAGCTGCTAAAGTCTGCTTAGCCGTTCCTACATTGTTCTCACATACCTATAACAATGTACTGCTCAAAAATGTAAAAGATCTTTTTAGAAATGGCAACTATGGAGTTTCTAGCCCGTTCTACTCCATAGGAACGGCATTCCGAACGGGTGGTAAAGTAGTAGCTTAGCATATTGTAACTTTTGACGATTCATAAGTACTGTACTTAATGGTGTACAAGAATAAAAAATATTCTGATTCTGATTATAATATTACAAAGATGTAAAGTTTGTCGGTCTTATTACAAAAAAATGATTTGGGCATGGTTTAAACCTGAACTAAAAGATCCATGGTTTAAAGTTGAAAGCAGAGAAAAACCATGCCTTATTACAAATCGAAGACCAATCGAGGATCAGATAAGTCAAACTTCGTCCACGGTCTAAATAATATCTACAGATTATAAACGAAAAATGGTAAACATTCGTTCGTTCATACAGGGTTCATTCAGTGCAACGTTCCGTTTCTCGACATGTTTATATTATATTCACATTTCAAGTACTTAAATAATTATTTATTAATATAAACATATATCATAAATTGTTGTTTGTTTAAGATTTAATATATTGAACAACCAGAACTAATAATTTGACGCGCTTTTTTTAATCAATTTATTTTATTTCTTTGCCAGCTTTAGCGTGAAACGGAGAAATGCGCGTGCCGTGACATTTGTCATTTGTTGTGTTTATGTCACCTCTTTAATAATAATAAATTGTTCTGGTTTGTTGTTTTATACGGAAAATTGGGAATAAAAATAGAACAACAAAAGAAAAGAAGGGCGAAAATTTGAGTTCAGAAGAAAAAGTTGGTGAAACATGCAGATTATTTATTACAATATGATAACAGTGCAGTGTATTGTATCATACTTATTTGGGTAATTGTATAAATGCTAATGTGATTGATTTTCGGTTCAAGTCACACTCCAGGTATATTTTTTCAGTGACTTTTCACTTTTAGCACTTTTATTACTCTTATACAAACTTTTTACATATTCGAAATATAATAACCTTGGTAACTTATTCTATTTGGTTTTACAGAAGTGAAGAAATGCACCGGTCAATCGTGGATAGCAATATATATTTAATAAAAGACAGCTTGAAATTATGGAAGTGGAGCACAAATACAACATTATAATTGCAAACACAAAAATAAAGAAACTGGAATTAGAAAAAGCATTGTCAGAAAGTCAAAAGACAAGTAATGAAGGATAAAATGTTTTCAGATATTTCATTCAATAAACACATCTTTCATTGTTATAAAAAATATATTTTCACTTCTCATGCCTATTATTTTATTACATTAACTTTAAATAATTGCCTTTATGTTGTCTATATAGCCAAATCAACATTAAAAACCAGAAAGGGGTGAGCATTACTAACAAAAAATCATAATATACACTTATGATTAGGCAGTATGAGGTCTCCGACCTGAGCCTAATGTTTCATGTAGAAGGATAAAAAAATGCAGTTGCGAAGCCTAGATTTTTAGTCTATATTCTCTGAATATTCTGAAGTCATGTACACTGCCTCGCCAGCTGGTAACAATGACCATGATTTTGAATTCAGCGTCACAAACCACCTGAAAAGTTTATAAAAATTTAACATTAACCCGGTATGTGTTGTAACTGCAATACAACAGAAACCAACTACAAACAGAGAAACAGTATTTTTATATGATATAGATTGAGCCAAACAAACTAACCAATATTTGGGATTGCAACTAGCATTTTGGGATGAGTGTTACATAAAAAGTAATTAGGTACTCACCTACTAACATATTAGACAACTTAAAATTAAAATATTACTGTAAAAATTACCTGTAGATTGATCAAGGAAATCCTTTTCTATTCATAAATAACTGACCCCCATCAGCATTTACTCTTCTAACTCTTATATGAGTACAGTCAATTGTGGAATTTTCTCATACTGTCCTCCTGTTAGTTTAAGTAGTAGGCATTTTTAGGAATCTTTGGGACATCCGTGACCAAGTTTCTGCTACTTTTTTACATGTTTTGCTCACAACCGGTTGAGACACACCATATAAATCAGCTGTATTGTCTTGAATCTATGAATAAAACATGTACCTGTATTAGTATATTGTTTGATATTTCTGCATTGACTAAGGTTATAGTTGTAAATAACACTTACTTCATGGCGAGCCCAGTTGCGTAATGCGCAAACCACTTGAAGCTCAATAGGCATCCTCGAGGGTCATGTTCCAAATCGTCACGTAGCACATCCACAATATTTTTTCCGAATCGTTTTGTGAACCTATATTTGTATCGGAAATCCTCGTCACTCAAATCAAAAGGATTCACACGATGACGATGTCTATTTGATTGCGGGCGCGTCTCCAGCGTGCCCGAATCTTCCAAATCCATTAAATCAATCAAGTCAATATTCATATTTATTAGATTACTAGGTATTTGACACACGAAATGAACTTCAACCTAACCTCAAATAATTTGGTACCGAAGATAAACTAGGGGTCTCGGCGGTTTTTCTTTAGTACCAAAGATAAACCATGGTTTGGTGTTAAACTTCGTTTTATAATAACGTTTTCTTTAGTTCATGGTTTAAACCTTGTACCAATCCCAGTACTTTATTTAGATCCTGTTTTGGAATAAGACGGTGTGAGTTTGGATATCAGGGTTAAACCCCGGAACTACTGATCTGGTTCTCGAAGTTATTTCACATGGAAGTTAGAGTTCTTGAGGTGTGGATTCGTTTATTTCAAATTCATGTGTCTGAATGTAATTTGGTTGGCTCTAATTGCCCTGGTTCACCCTATATTAATATAATTTCGTAATAACATCTGTTAGCACAGACGACTTTTAATGTGTACCAACAAACATATATTAAGTAAGATGTTAAAATCAATAATAAATTGGGCATATTCGCACACCCAGAGTGCAATATGGTCCGGTAGGTGATAAAGAGAAGAAAAGTATTGTTAAATTTTTCATGTTGTATAAGTATGTACAAGACAAGTGGGTTTCCTCGCTATGTTTTGTTCAGCGTTTAGCAATTACTATACTACTATATTAGATTTGGACACTTTACACAAATTGGGGAAGAGGAACCCACCACTGACCCGGGAGGACTGGACCAGTCACTGACTGACTGTCTGGAAAGTCCTCCCGTGACCATGGTTGCTGTAAAGCAGCCGAAACGTCGGGAACGTTAAAACAAAAAATAAACGCGATAGAATCCTTAAAAATAGTTTTATTTCAATGTGTATATAGTATTTCCGTAAATATAAGAAATCAATATGTGAACTAATAATTTGTTTATTATTTTATTTGTTCAGTTTTCCTATTAATAAGTATCTATTAGTTCTTAAATTCATTATCCGAAATAAATAAGCTTTTAATATTTATCCAGATTGAAACTCTTCAAAAACTATTTATTCTTAACTATACTTAACTTAACTATACTATATAACTTCTCTATTAAAATGATGAACAATTTGGGAATTAATCATTATCAGAGATGATAAATAGGTACAATTTGGATCAGCTCGTATCATTTAGCATATGTATTGTATATGATTATAATATGTAGGTATGTTTAGTGTACGTCACAGTTAAAACAACTGATTAAATAACAGCCAATATCCGAACAACAATATAGTTTACATAATGAAAGAATTTTCTAGAAGTTGTGACATGGCTAATTTGATTATACCACTATCCTTTGCCTTTTGGTTTCGGCTGAGTATTGTGCTGCATGGACCGATTCTTTCTGGATCTTGCTGCCATCTTAGTTTTATGTACCTGTTCCCTCCAATGTCTTCCACACATCATGGTCCTCCGATATTAACATTTACCATCTTCGTTTGATGCGTGTGATATCATCGTTCCACCTTCAAATTCCTACAATATATTGATGGAACTAGGCGATACTTGGCGGAAATACATTGTTAAACAAGTGGGGGAAGAGGAACCCACCACTGACCCTCGGCTTGTCAACTTTTCCAAATATAAACCAAACAAGTTGATCGGTAATCAAAGAAGCCATCAACAACGAACTGCTCTAACATGTCAGTCGAGAAACTGTCTGTCACGAGTGTCGGGACCCCAATTAATATGCAATTCTCCGCGAATCGTTTCGCGGTGAGTGGTGGGTTCCTCTTTCCCCATTTGTTCCTACAAGACGCCTTTCAGGTAGTGTTCACCATTCTAGAACCTTATTATAACCTTATTTTATATAAAAACCATTCTACTCTAGGCGAAAGGAACTACTATGCATACATACCCATTCATTATCAGAATGCGAATATGAATCATTTCTATTCATGTAAGACGATTGGGGGTAGTGTTCCACCACTGACCCTTGGATTGTCACCTTTCCTAATCACGAGTATATAAAGATGATAAGCCAAAAAAGAAGAGGAAAAAAATCTTGAAATAGACTGACCGAACATGTCGTATATTATATGTTCCTGACGAGCTGGCCCTGCACCTAACCAATCATTTTTATCCTTTAGATAATCATTGAGTGTGTAGAGTACTTGCTTACATAGCGTACGATTTATGCACGCTTTGATTTCATCTTCGGTAAGATCAATTATGCAATTATTATAGAGTTTTTGACTAGCTGCTAAAGTCTGCCTAGCCGTTCCTACATTGTCCTCACATACCTATAACAATGTACTGCTCAAAAATGTTACGGATCTTTATAATAAGAGCAACCATGGAGTTTCTTGCCCGCTTTTCTCCATAGGAACGGCCTTCCGAAAGGGTGGTAACACAGATCACGAGAGATATGCCGTGCGGTTCAAAATGTATGGGAACTCGCTGTCTCCGTTTTGTTCCCCACCACTCGCCACAAAACACATGCAATTACATAAAACCAACCAATACGAAGTCTCACACACACACGCTCGCCAATAATTCGGTGCGTGCTGCGTCGTCGCCGCATACAGCGGCCGTACCACGCGACGCACCAGTTTATTCAAAGTATCGTTAGACGATCTATCCATTGCCTCGTACATTCACTCAGGAGCGAACATAGGTGGTACTTAAAGAGCCATGTATTTTGTACAAAAATTAAAAAGTCGTTGTGCTACATGAAAACTAAAATAACATAATAAAGGCATTGAATATTTTTTGATTTGTTGTTTTTAATGATTTTAAAGACGAATAAATAAAATACTTAATACTGGCTGGTGAAATCAGATTCCATCTTTCGCGTAGTTCACTTTGCTGCTAGTATTTTTGCACACCACGGAATAACACGGCATTTAAAAAAAAGTTAGAGCTCCGATACCGACGTGCAGTTGCAGTCGACTGACGGCGAAAACTCTATGTTAGCCTAATTTTGGCTAAAGGTGAGCGCAAGCCCACCGCTTTCATAACATATCTCCTCTAATATATCTGTGGGTGGTAAAGTTGTAGCTTAGCATTTTGTAACTTTTTTGACGATTCATGATGCTGATTCATTATAGAATTTGATAGATTAGCAGATGGTCTACCCAGGCAGGTATATACCGTTTGGTATATTTTAGCTTATTGTGAGCGAATCGATTGTCCTGAACCAGAAGCACTTCCACACGACATCGCGTATGCAAAGCATTTTCGATTCTATTTGAATTATCAATAATGCCATAACGTTTGAAAAAATCGTCATTACAAATGCGATAAAGCGATTTATTTTAGAGTCCAAAAGCCTTTTTGAATGATGCTCATTTGGGTGTCGCTATATGGAGAATGTGGTACAACTTATGAGATACTGACATTTGCGAAATTATTTTGTAAATCATCCGACGGCCAGTACGTCAAGTGCGAGATTATTCGTAAGCCAACCGTATACTTTAAAGTCTACCGTATTTAGACATTTTGTATGGAGAATTGAAAGTTTTAGATACCGTCCGCTTAAGGCGCTTTTCAATTCTATATACAAAATGTCTAAATACGGTAGACTTTAAAGTATACAGTTAGCTCGCACTTGACTTACTGAACAACTATAAACTTATCGTACGGAGTTTTTTTATTGCCATTTCTTTGGCACGTGCGTTATCGTATCATTCTATGATTTAAATTTGTAGAGTTAAAGGCTAGTCCTTTTACAATTTAACTTAAACGACTAAAGAGCGATTCGTGACGAATCACTTTTTTTTTTTTTATTACATTAAGGCAAGTATTTGATCTCGATCTCACCTGATGGTAAGTGACGATGAGATCTACGATGGAGCATACTTGCCTAGGTAGGAAGGCGGCAGTAGATCGAGACGCTACATTCACTAGGCACATGCAGCGCAACTGATCTGACCCGCCATCCATGAATGGCAACACCGAACATCATGCCGGAACACGGCTAGGCCGCTTGGCGACATGGCTTTGTTCAGTGGGTGGTGACTAGCCACGGCCGAAGCCTACCACCAGTAGAGTTGTCACCTGGTTGGCACCACCCAGGGTCACGTGTAGGGTATCCCGAGGGTACTTAATTCTCCTACGGACGAAGGTGACTCGACCCCATAAACTTGCAATATTTAATTCAAATACAATCTGACAAACATTAAATGGTATCTATGTAATAAAATTGTCGTTATACATTAGTTGCAGACATGTACACAGCCACATATGTGCATATAAAAAGACACGTCGATAAAAATATATTTTTGTACAAGCACGTGTAATTCACACGTGAGTTTTAATGCATGAATAATATGATTATACTAGTATATATAAAATGATGTCATTACGATACACTTGAGCTATATTGCTCATGTACTATTAGCATATCTATATAAATAAATAGATAACTAGATGACCCGGTGTACTCCGTACCACCTATCCTAACGACATTAAAAAAAATAAAAAATGCCCTTCGCTAAAATGGCTGAAAATGTTGATCGTGCTTCTTTTTCTTCTTTCTCAATTCGAGTAACCCGAGTCTACCGTACCTAACGTATAATGGTGACAGAATGACAGATCACCTTTCGTCTGACGTTGGACAGACCAACAGACAGTCAGAAAAAATAAAGCACAATAAAAACTTATTTTGCGTCCTCGCAACTTTTCCATATTTTCTCACCGTTTAAACCTTCCCTGGACTACGACAAACATTTCAAAACCAAAATCAGCTAAATCGGCCAAACAAACACAACAAACGAACAACAATTGATTCTTATTATATAGAAGATAATGAAATGCTTTCCTTTCTAAACACATCACTTGAGAACGGGCTCTAAGGTTCTAGGGAAGGAAAAATATAAAAAAGGTGTCTGGAAAATTCTGGAAAACTGAAACTCATCAGAACAGTCCGCTCGTATCTGGGCTATTCGCTCATCAATTGCACCAATAAAGCAGTACGAAGCGGAATCGTCTCCGCTCCAGTATAAAGTCATTGATTTTGTATTGAGAGTCATTTGGCTCACAGAGCAGCCCCCCATCCAACATGGCGGGGGATTTCTTTCGGAATAATTTATATAAATGCCTCGTTCTCCGATTACCTGTCTTTGTTTTCGCTGATGTTTTTTTTCTTGGGTTTGCAGGGCTGGAAATTTATTTAAAAATCATACATGTACGTTAGATATTGATTCATAGGGATGAATACGTATTTGGAGATTATATAACTGGCTTCTGCCACGCGGTACCTCGACGAAACGTAGCCGAAGAAATACTTTTTTGAATCGGAACAGTAGTTCCGAAGATTACCCCTATTTGGTTTCTGGCTTGATTCGCCCATCGTCACAGCATTAAACCACTGAACGGAACGTAATTCATTTTACGTGCAACGCTGCATCTACAGGTCCAATCTGTACACTGTCCCATCTCGATCTACACGCGCGCGCGCGGCTCCGTTTGGATTTAGAAAAATTATCATTTTCCGCATAAATCTAACACCAGTGACGCCAAAGATTATCACAGTGACGTGTTGTGGTGTTTATATATAAGTCCCGGGCCAGTCAAGCAATCAGGTGTCTGCGGTGAGTCATTTTTCATCCGTTAGGATCAAGCCGACGAATAGTTGTCTAGCAAAACATTTAAGCTTTCGAATACACCACAACCCCTTACATCCAAACTCACAAATTCTCGACAACTCGTCATTCCCATGACTTCATTATGGCTCTATCTGCATATGGAATAATATTGGCCCCTTTAATGTCCCACTGTTGGGCACTAGCCTCCCCTCAATGCGAGGGAGATTCGGCCTGGGTTAAGTACGAGGCAATAAATAAAATACTTCAAGGAATCATAATCGGAATATTTACGTAAACCATTATTGTATAGTTCTTATGAATCAAAAAGGTTATACCTGTTATACAATGCTAGGCAACATATTGGAGCTTGAAAAATTTTTATAAACTGTTGTAACACATGGAGATTAAGATAACTGCAAAAAAGTTAAGAAAAAGTAAGTAAAATAAATACGAAAGTAACGAATTGACTTTGATGCGCTGATAAACACTATCCACAACATATTTGACACAAACCAATTCTGTAAATAAGTTAAGATAACTTTAGTCACGAGCCGCCATTTTCATATCATCATGTCACATCCATTATTTTATTTATAATGTGTATTTATTGAATGTGCTGTTGCTATTAATTACTTGACATTTGCAAAATACCCGTTAAGTTGGGGGTGAGGTTATATTCATATCCATTTTATTTCATCGCATCTCATTTCGAAAAAAAAGAAGACGAAGAACTTTAGTCATGCTGAGTCGACGAAAGTCGCAGTTATCCTGCAGTTCAATGCTTATTTTAATAATTGTTGAGTGTGTATTAAAATTTATTTTTTGTTATAACAAAAATATTTTATTTGTTCGCAGGTAATAAAAAAAATCAACGCGGAATTAGATCGCGTATAAAAAACAATAAAAAAAGGTAAAACATGATATCTCCTAACACACACACACACACACAGCAATTAAAATTCAATCTGGATGTAATGTTGAAATATGATGGGAACCCGGCGGGTGTTCGAAATTTGATAAAAAAAAATATTGTTGGAGATTTTTTTTCAGTTATAATTGAGGAAAAACATCATACCATGTTTGTTGATTGGTGTTTATGAAATTATGAAGCGAACATTGGAAAAACAATATCGGCCAGGAGCAATTTTCACAGAATCTACTACATGAAAAAAAATTGTATAAACTGGCAACAATGTAGTGTAGGAACGGCTAGGCAGACTTTAGCAGCTGGTCAAAAAAACTCTAAGCATACCTATAATAACATATGAGAAAAGAAATTATGTTTATTATTATTTTTCGTGACCATGTTTTAATTGTTATTCTGCTATTGGGGGCGTAGATAAATTCAAAAAATCTCAGATCATAATAATCGGTTCACCCGTTCTTCAATTTGCAATGATTCAACTAACACAACTTTGTTAAACGGTTTTATTTAGCTCGACCCGTACGGAATTTATTTGGGTCAAAACTAGAAATTGAAATTTAAGCACCTTCCCGTTGTCAGATTGATCTGAAATTTGGTACACACATTTAATTTAGATGACAATACAATATAATAAAATCAATAACATTATAAATCTAAGATGGCCGCCGATACAAAATGGCGGATTACCTATTTTTCCTTAACCCCCTCAATATGGGTATCAAATGAAAGGGCTACACTAGTAAAACACGATGATTATGTCAAAATTTAAAATTCAAGATGGACGCCGTTCCAATATGGCGGACTAGGTACATATTTTTCCACAACCACCACAATATGGGTATCAAATAATAGGAATACACTAGCAGAATACTGACATTATGTCAAAATTTCAAACTCAAGATGGACGCTGTTACAAAATGGCGTATTAGGTGGGGGCATGATTAGTCGTGTCGAGAACAGTTGCGTCCAAGCAAAGAGTATATAATCACTACGTTTTAAGAGTCGGCACTTAGAACATTATCTGTAGCTCAAAGTCACGCAGAATTAGCGAAATCTGCCTCAGATAAACAACAGAGGAGGCCCATATCCTCATAATACATAGACAGGCGCTGTATATCTATATTTATACCAATATACAGGAGAGAGGCGGACTGCCACATATTACACACTTTTGGAAAGATTTGCTGGCCATATTCATCAGCAAAATAGAGTCTCTGTCTCGAAAATAACTCGTTTACCACAAGCACACAGCAGAATCACTAATAGGCGGAATCTTCACGCTAAATCGGAGGCGAAGGTCTCAACTCGACGATAGTAACGGAGAATCCAAAACCAAATTAGTAACAGCTGTAAAATAACAAAAGAAATACGCAAACAGATCCGAAATCGGCCGGTATAACTTTAATATTTAGGTTCTATTGACGCCATCTTGCTTGTCATTTTGCCAGACGTACCAGCATTATAATATAATACAAATGTATGATTTTTTCCGTTGACTTTCTAATGTTGGCCACCCACGTCTATGTGAACCAAAATAAAATGAACCCCGTTGAGTAAGTTCTCCAAACACATCATAGTTCAAGAATAATTGGACATTCTCAATGTATGGAAGTGTCCACCCACTGCGTCCAAGATTGTGTGACGTTAGAGCGGCAGATAAAAAAAAATGGGGTCGACCGTCAAAATGCCCCTTAATCGTGGGAACAACATGGTAACAATAAATAAAAAATCAAACAAAAATAAAAACGAAACTGCTACACAACGAAAAAGAAGGCTCGAAAAGGCAAAAGAAAAGTATAGAACGAAACGTGCAAAGGAAAGTGAAAATGAAACCCATAGTCGACTACAGAAACGAAGAGAACGCAGTTAATGGGCCCCACGTTTTTATTTTAGTCTAATATGCCTAAAAGCTATTCTGCCTAGTACTAAAATATTTCTGAACTAGAAGGTCAAAATACCTACTTGTTATAGTGTGGGCTGCTTAGTTTACCTACCAAGTAAACCCTGGTGTTAGTGTTTGTGGGATACTGAACGCAGCCGTTCCCGTCACTCGACCGATCTGACGTTTTTATGCTGTCATATTGTGTGTGAATCTGTGTTGGTGTCTGAACGTGAATAAACGCTAATTAATATAATTTAGTGGTTTTCTTAAGATACCATAATTGGCGACGAATATTAAGGAGGAACCTAAAGTGCAGATCAATAAATAAATATATAAATCACAAAAAAATTACGACGCCGCCCGGCCGCCGCTGAGTTGACAAACGTCATTGAGATTTGCGCGGGCTTCATTTTGTATCAAAGTAATGAAATACATTATTTAGCTTCGGATCGATTGCATTACATTTTTCGTGTTTACAATATACATGTCGGATAACGAAAATTCATTCCAAAGTGCAGATGAGGAAACAGTAGAGAAGTCTGATAATATTGCACAAGTTAAGGCGGGAAAAAGAACTTTTATATACAAGTGTTCCAAGCAAGAATTACAACAAATTGTAAGGGAGGAAGGAATTGGTGTCCCTCTAAACACAAATTTAGATACATTAAGAAAAGTCGTGAGTGATTTTTACAAGACGCTAGCAATACCAGTCTCCAGCAAACGCACGGATAGAACAAAATTAACGATGTCTGTTTGTGGCGAAATTAAACAGTTTGAGGGAGAGAAGTGGGAGGTATTCAAGCAACAACTAGAATGTTTTATTGTAGTCAACGACATCAGTGATACAAAAAAGGTACCGCTGCTTGTGACTAAACTGTCTCCAAGAGTTTTTGAAACATTAACCTATTTATGTGCACCACTCAAACCATTGACATTAACCTATGAAGAGTTGTGCGATAAACTCAAGAACAAATATGCAAAACCTTTATCTACCACCTTGGAAAGGGCAGAGTTCCGAAAAAGGAATCAATTACCAAATGAGAAAGTTCAAGATTATGTGTTGGAATTGAGAAAATTAGCCTCAAAATGTCAATTTAAAGATGCTGATGATCAAGTAAAAGAAAAATTTATGGAGGGAGTGTCTTCAAAATTAATTAAATTTGAGTTGATGAAAAGTCAAGATGAAATGTCACTAGAAAAATGCATTGAAATTGGAAGAACAGTCGAGGCAGCACTGTTACATGCGAATGGGTCAAATGAATTGACAGAAAATGTATTCTTCTATCAACAGAAACCAAGAAATACTGGCACAAGACCAAAACAAAAGCAGAATAATAACAAAAACAGTAAACAGATAAATACAGGATGTTTTTGCTGTGGGAAAGATAACCATGTCAAAGCAGATTGTCGTTTAATTAAAAAATTTTGTAGTGAGTGTGGCCAGCAGGGACACATTTTTAGGATGTGTTCTAAGAAACGCCAAATAAATACCCTGGAGGTGAAACAACCAGAAGAGGTTATCGATGAACCAGAAAATGCTGTACAAAATCTATTTGAGGAAGAGTATAAAACATACAGTGTAAGCGTAAGTAGGATACCACCTCACTACATAACAATTAACATCTGCGGCTATAATCTTGATTTTCAGTTGGACACAGGTTCAGATGTAACAGTTATGTCAATAAATGACAAAAATATGTATTTTGACACATTAGAAATACAGGACTGTAATGTTTTGTTTAGAAACTTTGACCAAAGCATTACAAAGCCTCTGGGTATTTTAACTAATTTGACTGTTAAATATAATGGGGTTGTCAAGAACTTAAACATTTTTGTAGTGAAAAATAATGCTCCCAGAGTAATAGGTCGTGATTGGTTAAATGAATTAATGCTATGGCCTCCAACTTTAAGCAATAGTTTTAATATTGGATCTAATTTAATACAAAATGTTTCAGATGCACAACAACTAGTTAAGACCCAGTTCGCAGAAGTATTCAGCCCGGGTTGGGGGAATTTCAAAGGAGAAATGATATCATTAAAACTTAAACCGGATGCCAAGCCTAAATGCTTACCAGTAAGGCGAGTACCATTTGCACTGCGGGAAAAGGTAAATAATGAAATTATTAGATTATTAAACAATGGTCGAATAACCCCAGTGGAACAAAGTGAATGGGGCACGCCCGTAGTGCCCATTCTGAAAAATGATGGTTCCGTCAGACTATGTGGTGACTACAAGTTGACAGTAAATCCGTGTCTAGAGATTGATCACTTCCCTCTACCGCATGTGGATGACATTTTGAATACTCTCAAACAGGGCGAATATTACTGCGAATTAGATTTAAAAGAGGCCTACTTGCAGGCACCTCTTAATATTGAAAGCCAAAACTGCACGACTATTGTAACAGAAGTCGGAACTTTTAAATATAATTACTTACCATATGGCGTCAGTTCTGGTCCAGGAGCATTTCAACGTTTAATGATGAAAAAGCTCAACAAGATTCCTAACACAATTGTATTCATTGACAATATTTATATTAAAGGAAAAAAATTACTGGATACATATGAAACTTTGTGTCAGGTTCTAAGAAAATTACAAGAAAGTGAATTTAAATTAAAGCCAGAGAAATGTAAATTCTTCACAACTAATTTAGAAGTTTTTGGATTTCGTGTAAACAAAAATGGTATCGGTGTGATACAATCCAATATTGAACCACTGTTAAATGCAAAAACTCCCACAAATTTGACACTACTTAAATCATTTTTGGGTAAAATTAATTACTATGCTCGTTTTTTAAAAAATATGGCCACTGTATTAACACCACTCTATGATTGTACCAAGAAAAATAGGTTTAGTTGGACATTAGAATGTGATAGGGCTTTTAATATAATAAAAAAAAAATTAGCATCAGCAGGGAATTTAAGACATTATGATCCACAACTGCCAATAATCTTAACATGTGATGCTTCAGATACAGGCTTGGGTGCAGTACTGTCAAACAGAGATAAAAGTGGCTTAGTTAAACCAATAGCTTTCGCGAGTAAAAAATTAAATGAAGTTGAACAAAAATATGCAACAATAGATAAGGAAGCGTTAGCAATTGTTTTTGGAATAACGAAATTCTACAATTACATTTATGGACGGTGCTTTGAACTAGAGACGGATAATGCAGCTTTGGTACGAATTTTCGGTCCAACTAAAAGCATACCAAAAATGGCTGCTAAGAGATTACAACACTACGCCATCTTTCTCTCTGCATTCAATTATAAGGTTCGTCATATTAAGTCATCAGAAAATCCAGCAGATTTTTTGTCTAGAATAGTTGAGAATCACAGTGAAGAAATTGAAATACATTCCATATGTACCAATGCAAACTCGAGTGTGGTTAGTTATACTAATGACTCAGAAATGGAAGCATTAAATTGGAAGAGAATACAAATAGAATCTAAAAAAGATACGGTATTTTCAAAAGTAATTAGATATTTAACAGATGGTTGGCCAGAAAAAAAAGACTTAGATAAGGAAATATTACCATTGTATAATAGAAAAAACGAATTAACTTTAGATAGAGGCTGTATATTTTGGGGTTATCGTATATTAGTTCCACAGGCCATAAGGGATGCCGTTTTGACTGAATTGCATAAGAGTCATTTTGGTATAGTTCGAATGAAGGAGATTGCACGATCATACTTTTGGTGGCCTAAGTTAGATTTAGAGATAGATAATATAACAAAAAAATGTTTAATATGCCTTCAAAATAGTAAAACACCTGCACAAACCCAGAAACCATGGCCGGTGCCGCCAATTATGGTATCTTAAGAAAACCACTAAATTATATTAATTAGCGTTTATTCACGTTCAGACACCAACACAGATTCACACACAATATGACAGCATAAAAACGTCAGATCGGTCGAGTGACGGGAACGGCTGCGTTCAGTATCCCACACTCTCCCCATCTATTTAAACACAACATACTTATATCTAACAATAACTTACTGAACTTTCTATTAACAATAATCTAAACGACCTTATTCTATTTCAACTTCTTCTAATGACTGTGAGCAAGACAACATTTGATTAACATGACGTTTCCATTTTAAACCTTCCACATCAATTATGTAACTTACTCCTGGTATAGAGTCTTCTACTATCAAACCTTGAACCCATGGCCTACCACCCTTCCTATAATCCCGAACCATAACTTTTTGTCCCAATTCAAAATTTAACTGTCTATTCCCTTTGTCTCTCTTCTCCACTCTCTCGTTCACTATATCAGATATGGGTGATGGTCGCAGAAAACTAAACCTATTCCTAATTTCCCTACCTAACATTAACCGAGCCGGTGACACTCCGGTAGTGCGTTGGGGTGTGCTTCTATAATCAAACAAAAATAAATTAACTGCTGAAACCAAACTGTGACCACTTTCTTTTATTTTTGTTATTGCTGATTTGAATGTTTCAACAAATCTTTCCGCTGCTCCATTTGTTGCAGGATGATATGGTGGTGTGAATGTCTGTTTGATTTGATTTGATTCGCAGAAATTCAAAAATTCTTGACTAGTAAAGGTGCGACCATTATCAGTAACTAAATGTAAAGGATACCCAAATCTAGTAAATAAGCTCTTAAACACATTAATTGTATTGGTACTAGTTATATTTGTCATTTCATATGCCTCAGGCCATTTTGAGTAACTATCTACTATCACTAGAAACATTTTGTTATAAAATGGCCCTAAAAAATCAGCATGTATCCTATACCAAGAAGATGGAGGTACGGGCCATGGTTTCTGGGTTTGTGCAGGTGTTTTACTATTTTGAAGGCATATTAAACATTTTTTTGTTATATTATCTATCTCTAAATCTAACTTAGGCCACCAAAAGTATGATCGTGCAATCTCCTTCATTCGAACTATACCAAAATGACTCTTATGCAATTCAGTCAAAACGGCATCCCTTATGGCCTGTGGAACTAATATACGATAACCCCAAAATATACAGCCTCTATCTAAAGTTAATTCGTTTTTTCTATTATACAATGGTAATATTTCCTTATCTAAGTCTTTTTTTTCTGGCCAACCATCTGTTAAATATCTAATTACTTTTGAAAATACCGTATCTTTTTTAGATTCTATTTGTATTCTCTTCCAATTTAATGCTTCCATTTCTGAGTCATTAGTATAACTAACCACACTCGAGTTTGCATTGGTACATATGGAATGTATTTCAATTTCTTCACTGTGATTCTCAACTATTCTAGACAAAAAATCTGCTGGATTTTCTGATGACTTAATATGACGAACCTTATAATTGAATGCAGAGAGAAAGATGGCGTAGTGTTGTAATCTCTTAGCAGCCATTTTTGGTATGCTTTTAGTTGGACCGAAAATTCGTACCAAAGCTGCATTATCCGTCTCTAGTTCAAAGCACCGTCCATAAATGTAATTGTAGAATTTCGTTATTCCAAAAACAATTGCTAACGCTTCCTTATCTATTGTTGCATATTTTTGTTCAACTTCATTTAATTTTTTACTCGCGAAAGCTATTGGTTTAACTAAGCCACTTTTATCTCTGTTTGACAGTACTGCACCCAAGCCTGTATCTGAAGCATCACATGTTAAGATTATTGGCAGTTGTGGATCATAATGTCTTAAATTCCCTGCTGATGCTAATTTTTTTTTTATTATATTAAAAGCCCTATCACATTCTAATGTCCAACTAAACCTATTTTTCTTGGTACAATCATAGAGTGGTGTTAATACAGTGGCCATATTTTTTAAAAAACGAGCATAGTAATTAATTTTACCCAAAAATGATTTAAGTAGTGTCAAATTTGTGGGAGTTTTTGCATTTAACAGTGGTTCAATATTGGATTGTATCACACCGATACCATTTTTGTTTACACGAAATCCAAAAACTTCTAAATTAGTTGTGAAGAATTTACATTTCTCTGGCTTTAATTTAAATTCACTTTCTTGTAATTTTCTTAGAACCTGACACAAAGTTTCATATGTATCCAGTAAATTTTTTCCTTTAATATAAATATTGTCAATGAATACAATTGTGTTAGGAATCTTGTTGAGCTTTTTCATCATTAAACGTTGAAATGCTCCTGGACCAGAACTGACGCCATATGGTAAGTAATTATATTTAAAAGTTCCGACTTCTGTTACAATAGTCGTGCAGTTTTGGCTTTCAATATTAAGAGGTGCCTGCAAGTAGGCCTCTTTTAAATCTAATTCGCAGTAATATTCGCCCTGTTTGAGAGTATTCAAAATGTCATCCACATGCGGTAGAGGGAAGTGATCAATCTCTAGACACGGATTTACTGTCAACTTGTAGTCACCACATAGTCTGACGGAACCATCATTTTTCAGAATGGGCACTACGGGCGTGCCCCATTCACTTTGTTCCACTGGGGTTATTCGACCATTGTTTAATAATCTAATAATTTCATTATTTACCTTTTCCCGCAGTGCAAATGGTACTCGCCTTACTGGTAAGCATTTAGGCTTGGCATCCGGTTTAAGTTTTAATGATATCATTTCTCCTTTGAAATTCCCCCAACCCGGGCTGAATACTTCTGCGAACTGGGTCTTAACTAGTTGTTGTGCATCTGAAACATTTTGTATTAAATTAGATCCAATATTAAAACTATTGCTTAAAGTTGGAGGCCATAGCATTAATTCATTTAACCAATCACGACCTATTACTCTGGGAGCATTATTTTTCACTACAAAAATGTTTAAGTTCTTGACAACCCCATTATATTTAACAGTCAAATTAGTTAAAATACCCAGAGGCTTTGTAATGCTTTGGTCAAAGTTTCTAAACAAAACATTACAGTCCTGTATTTCTAATGTGTCAAAATACATATTTTTGTCATTTATTGACATAACTGTTACATCTGAACCTGTGTCCAACTGAAAATCAAGATTATAGCCGCAGATGTTAATTGTTATGTAGTGAGGTGGTATCCTACTTACGCTTACACTGTATGTTTTATACTCTTCCTCAAATAGATTTTGTACAGCATTTTCTGGTTCATCGATAACCTCTTCTGGTTGTTTCACCTCCAGGGTATTTATTTGGCGTTTCTTAGAACACATCCTAAAAATGTGTCCCTGCTGGCCACACTCACTACAAAATTTTTTAATTAAACGACAATCTGCTTTGACATGGTTATCTTTCCCACAGCAAAAACATCCTGTATTTATCTGTTTACTGTTTTTGTTATTATTCTGCTTTTGTTTTGGTCTTGTGCCAGTATTTCTTGGTTTCTGTTGATAGAAGAATACATTTTCTGTCAATTCATTTGACCCATTCGCATGTAACAGTGCTGCCTCGACTGTTCTTCCAATTTCAATGCATTTTTCTAGTGACATTTCATCTTGACTTTTCATCAACTCAAATTTAATTAATTTTGAAGACACTCCCTCCATAAATTTTTCTTTTACTTGATCATCAGCATCTTTAAATTGACATTTTGAGGCTAATTTTCTCAATTCCAACACATAATCTTGAACTTTCTCATTTGGTAATTGATTCCTTTTTCGGAACTCTGCCCTTTCCAAGGTGGTAGATAAAGGTTTTGCATATTTGTTCTTGAGTTTATCGCACAACTCTTCATAGGTTAATGTCAATGGTTTGAGTGGTGCACATAAATAGGTTAATGTTTCAAAAACTCTTGGAGACAGTTTAGTCACAAGCAGCGGTACCTTTTTTGTATCACTGATGTCGTTGACTACAATAAAACATTCTAGTTGTTGCTTGAATACCTCCCACTTCTCTCCCTCAAACTGTTTAATTTCGCCACAAACAGACATCGTTAATTTTGTTCTATCCGTGCGTTTGCTGGAGACTGGTATTGCTAGCGTCTTGTAAAAATCACTCACGACTTTTCTTAATGTATCTAAATTTGTGTTTAGAGGGACACCAATTCCTTCCTCCCTTACAATTTGTTGTAATTCTTGCTTGGAACACTTGTATATAAAAGTTCTTTTTCCCGCCTTAACTTGTGCAATATTATCAGACTTCTCTACTGTTTCCTCATCTGCACTTTGGAATGAATTTTCGTTATCCGACATGTATATTGTAAACACGAAAAATGTAATGCAATCGATCCGAAGCTAAATAATGTATTTCATTACTTTGATACAAAATGAAGCCCGCGCAAATCTCAATGACGTTTGTCAACTCAGCGGCGGCCGGGCGGCGTCGTAATTTTTTTGTGATTTATATATTTATTTATTGATCTGCACTTTAGGTTCCTCCTTAATATTCGTCGCCAATTATGGTATCTTAAGAAAACCACTAAATTATATTAATTAGCGTTTATTCACGTTCAGACACCAACACAGATTCACACACAATATGACAGCATAAAAACGTCAGATCGGTCGAGTGACGGGAACGGCTGCGTTCAGTATCCCACATTTATTAATATTAATTTATTTTTGTTTGATTATAGAAGCACACCCCAACGCACTACCGGAGTGTCACCGGCTCGGTTAATGTTAGGTAGGGAAATTAGGAATAGGTTTAGTTTTCTGCGACCATCACCCATATCTGATATAGTGAACGAGAGAGTGGAGAAGAGAGACAAAGGGAATAGACAGTTAAATTTTGAATTGGGACAAAAAGTTATGGTTCGGGATTATAGGAAGGGTGGTAGGCCATGGGTTCAAGGTTTGATAGTAGAAGACTCTATACCAGGAGTAAGTTACATAATTGATGTGGAAGGTTTAATATGGAAACGTCATGTTAATCAAATGTTGTCTTGCTCACAGTCATTAGAAGAAGTTGAAATAGAATAAGGTAATTTAGATTATTGTTAATAGAAAGTTCAGTAAGTTATTGTTAGATATAAGTATGTTGTGTTTAAATAGATGGGGAGAGTGTGGGATACTGAACGCAGCCGTTCCCGTCACTCGACCGATCTGACGTTTTTATGCTGTCATATTGTGTGTGAATCTGTGTTGGTGTCTGAACGTGAATAAACGCTAATTAATATATATATAATTTAGTGGTTTTCTTAAGATACCATAGTGTTCTTTCATGAACTGCCTTTCGGCCGCTGACATGGTTCATGTTATGACAACCACTACCATCAGAGATATTAATGACCGAGATCACCTACGTAGGTTGATAGGTAAGTAACTATTTATTTATTTTGTAGTTTTCAGTGCACATAAAATAAAACCGTTTAACTTAAAAGTTTTTTTACCGATTTTTATTTTATATATATAGATAGACAGATTTACCTGAAACATAGTTTGTGACCATACCATTGGTTAATTTCTCAGTTATAAAGAAAAGCCATGGCTTTTCTTTATAACTGAGAGCTCTTTTCCAGTACATATTTATTCCACAACATTAATAATTTAAAACAATATGCTATTATAGTGCACGATTGTGCGCAAGCACAGCCGCACTCCCCAATGGGACGGTAATCAGACACTCTTCAAGGCACGAGTAAGTTGAAAATGAAATTTGCACATGAAATCCAGAAATGTCAGAGGTGCGAGTCGGGGTTTAAACTTGTGACACACGGTTTTCAGGCGATCGTTCTACCTACATATCTATACCTGCTTAATATTAGCATCTAACAATATTGCTATTGCGAGGATTGCTAATGCGAGGCGGATTAGACCATAGTCCACCACGCTGGCCCAGTGCGGGTTGGCGGACTTCACACATCTTTCGAGGGGTTCTCTCAGATATGCAAGTTTTCCTGCACCGTTTAACAAGTGATAATCGTGGTCGTAAATGAGATTCGCACATGAAATCCAGAAATCCCAGAGGTGCCGGGGTTTGAACCTGCAATCCTCGTTACCGAGGCAAGCGTTCTACCAACTTGGCTATCACCGCTTTGCTTAATATTAGCATTTAATAATATTCATATTGTTACCATTGACACACATACAACAGTTATATAAACATCACAGGACGGGTATTAATGGCCCCTCACTCGAGATAAAAGAAATCTTCTGGCTGGTGAAAAATATCGTTTAATTTCACAACGCGAGTGCTACGAACGTCGCTACAGCCCCCCCTTAATACTGAATGCATAATTTTCTCACGATTTGTTAGAATTTTAAATGATTATGGATTTCGAAGGCAAAATTAATGGGTGAAAGGAACACAATACAAAATAATTCAGTAATAGTATAATTAAGTCAGAATTTTCATACGTCAATAAAAAAATGCTTATTTTGTTACTCATGTTATTTGGTTAGGACAAAGACTTATTTTAAACGGTATCCAAATTTTGACTTCACATAATGACTATTTATATGCCATAGAAACGCACGTTCAAACGTTAGTATGCCCTTTTTAAATCAGCCTGTATATTTGGTAGACAATTTAAAAGGACACGCTCTACATAATTGTTTCGACATTGTCTCAAGTCAGGCAAATTTTAAGCTAGACATCTCAAATAAGACGCAAATTTATTGTTCATCATTTACATAAACGTCATAACAACTTAAGTTACAAAATGTTAACAGAATGAGCTTGAGAGTCCAGAGAATGCTAGTTAATCAATCTGGAAAAAATCTTCAATAAAATGTCAGTATAAATTTGGCCAGACGAACATACCAACTGTTTGATCCCAAAATAAGCAACGATTGTATTATTATGTCTCTCTCTCCACACGGGCATACCCGGACCTTTGGAAGGCTTGCGCGGGGACAAGGGTCAAACACGTAGAGGTTTTGAGACTTTAAATTATATATTAGCCACCTGCTGGTGTCGACTGCTGTAAATGATAGCATAAACAGGGAATGACCTCACCAGGCGGACGAACTATTGTAAGAATATGGAAAGACAACTGGCGCTATGGATTGAAGTCCCAGCCCATGTCCATCCAGGACAAAGGCTGGGACTATTGAAAGGGTTGCGGAAACCTACCATAATTAGTTTTAAACTAATTTCCTCTGGCAGGTGGTGACTCGCCGCTTTTAAGATAGGTCTCTTAAGGCCGTCATATAAGACGATAAGGAGCAACACTGGCGTGAGCGGGTCAGGGGTGTAGAGAGGTGTGCTGCGCTTTCTCACGTGGTTACAGCGGCGTTATGCCCTTTAACACTTCCACCCCTGGAGCATATAGCTTTATCGACCGCTCTTTGGACATCCAACTAAGGCAACACAGAGCTGAGAGTCATGCGGGCACCGGTCGGTTTCCACTCGGCCAACGAAGACACGCCATGGTGGGGGCCCGACCTTCTGAGGCACTTGACTCGGGTCCGTGGTGTCGCTATATATATATATTCACCCACAGCTCGCCACAAGCTGCCCTGCGCGTATTATTCTATTACCTGCTCATTTCGATAATAACTTGGGTACGAACATTTCTGCTCGTCTCACAAAGTTTGGCCCTGCCGGGTTTCAAACCTATGATCCTCGGTATAGAAAGCTATTTACCAACTGTGCCAATCGGGTAGGGTGTTCATTATCTTTAGCAGTGCAATGCACCTCTGCCTACCTCTTCAGAGACTACAGACGTGATGATGATAAACACCCATTTTATAACATGTCTATAATATTAAATCCAAGTCAAGACCCTCGGTCCCAAGGCCCCAAAATTACTTTGACACATGATTACATGCGGGTATTCTTAGACGGTTATAGCTTAATCTAATCAACCCTAAAATGATAACGCAAACAATAATTTCGACAGCACTTTGGGGGGTGCGAAACAACCCCCATATACTTGCTGCGCGCACGAGAGGGTTGAATTTAAAGCTCGTAAATGTTTATTTTAGTGTTATGGGTGAGGCTTTGAAAATTTTCTAGAACAATGTCCCTGCGTTATGGGTGGTATAAATGTCGAGAATTATGCTCGGGTTCATGTTCACATGATATGATGGCTAAATAATATTTACATCGGACTCCCTGCTTTACTGAATCATTATAATATTATTATATGTTGTCTAAATTTGTGTATGTGTTTATACCACATTATATAGCCTACATCTATATTGTTTTTTATTTAAATTGGTTAAGCCGTTTCGGGGTACTCCTTATTCAATGTACCACACTATTGACGAACTGATTAGCTCAGTGGATATTGAGCCTGTTTTCTGTGCAGCGGATCCCGGTTTCATATCCTGGTAGGGACAAACATTATGTGATCTGCACGTTAGTACCCGAGTCATGGATGTTTAATATCTATATAAGTATTATATACTGGGTTCGCCCCCAGTCCATTGTGCGTTACTCATAATACAAGCGTTGCTTAGTGTGGGACCGTATAGTCGGTGTGTTCGTCTGGCGATATTATTATTATAGTAATAAGATCACTATTGAACTTGCCGTACCCCCCTCCGTATCGTATGACCATCGCTAGCTATAAACGGATTATAACTCGCAGTTTTGTAAACATGTTCCTAGAAAATGTATGGAAATATTCTCAAAGATAACCGTTAGCTTCACGTTATCTATATAAAACTATAACTGGGTTGCGTCTATAAAATAAAATAAAAAATGGTTTACGCTATTTAGACGTTTCTAAATCCAATACAAGTATTTTTAGAATTATTGTCTGTGTGTAATACTCGATATCACGTTAAAACTACTGGGCCAGTTTCAATGCGGTTTTTACCATTAGAAGTCGACTCAAAAGACACGTCATATCAGCACGATTTGTCTACTGTGGTGCGGGTGCAGCCACGGGCGATCACTAGTTTTTAATAAAACTCCAATAATATAAATCCCAGTACCACCGACACATTCCAACAAACTCATATCTATAATGCAATACATTTTTCCAACCGCTCCTGTCTTTTGGGAGTCATTTCGGAAGCGAAACTATGTTCTGACGTTATCCAAAATATTTAGATCTCCCTCACCCCATTAGGTCACTTAACATCGGCAAAATACGGGACCGAACGCAGATTCTCGGGGCTCCTGTTATTTTGGACACGTTTAATAATAACCAGTGTATATTGAACTTTATTGCCCTCGAAAATGTTGTAGAATGCAGATCAAAAATAAAATAGTGGCTGAATCAACCCACAAAAATGTTGGAGTTTAATATTACAGTTATATTTCCGAGGAATGTTAAATTTTGGTTGGATTTTTCTGTTAACCCCTTAATGGATAAACGAGCTTTTAAGTATAGGTATAGATTTGGAAAACTAAATGATGACTACGTCCGTGTTGCTCTAAACGAGAGTTATTTGAACAGATTTGATAAAAAAAGTCGTAAAATAAAAAATAACAAAAAAACAACACAAAGAAAATACGTTTCAAAAGACCCCAATGTTAAATTTTTTCATGTTTTAATTTCTAACTCTTTAAGCCGTATAACCCTTTGAGCAAATGTGTTTCCTACATTAGCTCTGAGAAACCAATTAAAACTCGACCGAAAATATCGCTTCGACATTAATTGTCCGCTTCTTACCATACTTCCATAATTTGACGCCGTAAAAAACATCGATGGATAGCAAATAATAATATTTCACCTCTTAACTTTTATGTTTTAGTAGTCCCTTTTACATACAGCGTGCGATAACATAGTTTTATGGGCCCTTCCAAACGGTTTATGGGTATTTTTATGGGAAATGTCATAAAGTAGTATCTCTTAGCTGACTGATTTTAAGAGTATGTTTACAGCGGAAGTCTGAGACACAGTTGTGTGGAGTTTCTTTCTGTCAAGTTGTGATGAATATCAACATGCCATCAGGTTAATATACTTAATTTTTCTCACTTGTGAAAGCCAAGTTACTAACTTAGCTATACGCTCGCCTTGAAACCTCTGAGATTTGAGAATTTTCGTTTTCAATGATTATCACTTGCTGTACGGTGAAGGCAAACATCGTGAGGAAACCAGGGACCCAAGTCTGCTAACACAATCGATTCATAATCGAACAGCAACCGCATAGTAACTGTCACTTTTGACAGATATTGTATGGGATATCTGTCAAAAGTGACAGTTACTATGCGGTTGCTGGTCGATTATGAATCGATTGTGTTAACAGACTTGGGGCCCAGCGCATCTGTCGAAAGTTATGTGTAGTTCACCAAACTGCATTAGATCAGCGTGGTGGACTGTGGCCTAATCTTTTTCATATTGAGGATAAATGTGCCAAGTATAATGGCAATAGCAATGCCCCTATCAGATTTGGACCAAAATACCATTGAGATACGGGCAAAATGTGGATGCACTGATGTGTACCTCTGCCTAAACTTTCAGGAATTGCAGGCATGATGGTGTGTGTTTTTTTTTCATTTCAATCCATTTTTTTATTTAGTCTACGTTGCCAAGATGTAAATCATCTCTGTGGTCTTCAGCCATGGGTGGTTAGGAAAGGAGTTTTGGTAGTGTTCTTCCTTCCTTTGTGGATTCATCTTAAGACTAAAATATACCAAAACAGCCTTTTAAACGATTTCAAAAGTATTTTCTAAAAGAAATTCAAACATGTTTATCCCTTGAGGGCCGAACTATTTCTTAGTAACTGATAACTAATTTGTGCTATTTCAAAAACATAAAAAAGGCGCTTGTTGTACTAAAACTTCGAACCAAATTCTGTAAGAGTTTTTTTTTTCAGTACAAGATTAATGGCTCGCTACCGAACTTAGATAATTTTCTTTTTGGTTAATAATGAATCCCCTTTGGCGCTTGACGACTGACTGTAACTTGTTTTTATTTTATTTGATCATCATTTTGGTTAAAGAATAATAAAAAGTGTAAAGTGTTAGAGTATTTTTTTTGGATTTTCAGTGTAGTTAACAGCGCACTCACTAGGCAAATTACGAGCTAAGCACCCAACAACTTCCAAACGGCACGATTCTCGGCTTCTATAATTCACTGGTTTCCTGAGACTCGTGAACATCACATACTATGTCCGCCAGTAGGGTAAGCAGGAACTAGAGAAAACATGCTGCCACTGTCATATGTATTTATGAGAGCTGTGGTGTGAGAGGAATGGAAGACGTTTAAGCAGTGGCGTAGCATAAGTCATTAGCACCCGGTGCGGATTTCAAATTTGCCGCCTTCTTATTTTTGCTATTCATTATAAAATAAGTTTCCTAAATAATAGTTATTAAGAAGCCTTGCATCACCCATGCATAGAATATTATACCTGGATATATGATAACGACAAAAAAAAAATACGTAAAACACTGAAAATATTTTTCATATCTTTTTTTTTTTCTCTAACCGCCACCTGTGAAATGCCGCCCGATGCGAACCGCACCCTCCGCCCCCCTCCCCCCATGCTACGCCACTGCGTTTACTTTATAGAAACGCTACTTAAAAATGATTGCGCTTGAGGTAAAGATCTTGATCACCATTTTAGAACCTTACTGCTGAAGAAGCCGTCGCGTCGGTACGCGCTATGACAGAATTTGGTTTTGTACTATGTCAAAATTCTTGGGTGGTATTGCAGTCTCGATTAGCACCTTTAGTAGTGACCCTGCTTTCTGTGCCGAGCTAGGCTCCGGGGCTAGAATCTTGGGGTCAACTTATGTGATGTTGTACCGTACCCATAATAAAGTCATCTCGCTTCCGACGAGCTATTTTATAACGGTCGGATGACAGGTCGAAGACATTCTATCGCGAGGGTCATATTCGCACACATTTTATTTCATCGCATTTGACCTGATTAGTTGAGTTCGTAGTGACCCTGCCTTCTGCGCTGACGGTCCCGAGTTTGAATCCTGGTAGGGACAAACTTTGTATGATGAGCACGAATGTTTGTACCCAAGTAATGGCTGTTTAATATATATATAAAGTTTTACAATAACAGTTTAAATTATTTTAACAGAGCCAACAGTAGGTTATAAAGATAACATTCTCAGATCAATAAATCAAATTATTTGCCGTTTAAAAGATTACACGCTGTACTGAATGCACGCCCAAACGCTACTAGATCTCCTTGTTTAAAAAAATCAAACATCATTTACATAATTATTTTATACATCAACGTGATCCATATAGCCTACCGATTCATCGGTTAAAATATTTTACACTATTTTTTACAACTTAATAAGTATTATATACTAGGTGCACCAGCCCATCGTACGGTGCCCATAATACAAGTGTTACTTAGTGTTGCACTGTATAGTTAGTGTGTTCGTCGGGCAATATTATTATTATAGACCTGTGTACATTGTGTTGTCAGCATAGCCAGGTTGTGATGCCATAATGTCTGCAAAATCGCGCCCAAAACCATGGGGATAGCTATCGAATCGGTAGACCGATAGGCTCAAGGCCGCTTGTTTTATTTTCAGACGGTTTACGAGGCAGTCGGGAGTTACGACCACCGGGCTGTGTTGCCATACTTGAATCACTAATACCCGTGTTGGCTAAAAATATGGAGTTTTATGATTTAATAAATTTGAGGATTTATGGAATATTGCTTTATTGGTAAACATATTTATGTTCTTTGAAAATATTATATCGCCTATATTCTCTGAAGGGGTAATCATTGGGACGAGAATTTGCCATCTTCAATGAGCTATTTCTTAGAAACAACTTAATCCAAATAACCTTTCATACGACCCGGTTTTCGAGCCTAGTACCTTATGATAAGTAAGCAGCACTTGCAACTAGTGAACCAACCAGTTATTAGCCATTTTATCAATTCCTTATTTATTACGTAGTTGTTAACAATTTACAGTTTCCTCAAATAATGGTAGATTTAATAACCTGGCAACTCCATCGCAAGGTCACTCTGCCCTTATGCCCGCCGTAAATTTAAATTAAGACATTCTCTGTTTAAATTTTAAGCATTTCATTCGAAATTAAACTTTTGAACGTCTACCGGCTGCAATGTACCGATCACTATTGTAAAATTTCAAATAGCATTTGAAAACCAGTTACGTTTCAACGGTACTTATTCTGATAGTGATCATTAAAACTTGCTGAACAGCGTAGGAATCATGAGGGAACCTGCATGCCTTTAAAGGCGTGTGAAGTTTGCCAACTAAACGCCAGAGAAAGGGATCTTCAGATTGGAGAGCGTTTAACCAACCCTTGAGAGAGAACGGCCTCCATGTTATGGTCTCAAACAATTTGATTACGACTTATATCGAAGAGTAAAAAAAATTTAGCACCGCAAATCAGTTTATATTGTTTTTCGATACAAAAACTGGAACGAACGATGCCGGGCGCCGCAATTATTGTTTCGCTGAAACCGAAACGGTTGGACTCCTGAAACTGTTAACGTTGCGATTTCAGTGAACCTTCACTTTGATAGCTGACATTTGGTGTGTGTGACAAAACATGAGCGATCAGCGTTTTGATTCATTTTGTGTCTATTTGGCATTGGTTACAAGGCGCATTATGGAATATCTACTCGAAAGATCATAATGAAACTTGGCACGATGATAGCTTTTATTCGGAGCCAACGTTTAGGATGATATAATCTCGGGAAATGAAGGAATGGCCAAAGACCAACCAAAAAAGAAGTCCAAGACGAAATCGCGGACACGGCTATTTAATTCTAATATTTCCCATCATGATAAAAAAAATGACGATGACAACGTCCTGTCTTGCACAAGCTGCAGTGATTTTGCTTCCCGTGCCGAGGGTCTCGGATTCAGATATTATGTGATGAGCACGAATGTGTGTGTGTACCCGAGTCATGGATGTTTAACATCTATATAAGTATTATATACTGAGATCACCCCCACAGCATTGTACGGTAACCATAATACAAGCGTTGCCTAGTTTGGAACAGTTGGTGTGTTTGTCCAGAGACATTATAAAAAAAACCTAGATCACCTGATCCAATCAGCGTACAGTCAGACCATCAGACCACACGATCGTCATGGTTCTTTTTAACCGACTTCAAAAAAAAGGAGGAGGTTCTCAATTCGGTTGTATTTTTTTTTTTTTTTTTATTTTTTTTTTTTTTTATGTTTGTTACCTCAGATCTCCGTCATTTATGAACCGATTTAGAAAATTATTTTTTTATATGAAAGGATATGCTTACAGATTGGTCCCATTTTTTTCAAAAAATTGTTCTGATCATGGGATCCATGAGGAATTGAGAGGACTCCTTAAATTTTATAGGCAAACCTATAGCAATTTTGGTATTTTCATCAAGAAGTCAAGCATTTGCATTCAGAAAGTATCATTTGCTGAAGTGAAAGTGATGAAGAAGACCACAAATGGCCACCGGAACATGTCAGTGATACGTATTTCACGGGTTGCGCCAAGATAATCTCGATTATGATCGTTAAGCGACAATGAAAAAGCAAATTTAATGAAATGGTTCTGATGAATATGGTACCATCGAACTGATCTGATGATAAACCCAGGAGGAACCGGAACATTGTAATAAAACAATGTATCCAAGCCGTGTTTGGGCTTATTGAAATTGTTATGGGATGCACTTTGGCTATAAATAAATCTTTTTCGTGGATGTTCCGATTTCGATTATTCTTTTTTACAAAATAAGGTATACCTTTTTAAAATTCAGCGAGATTGATTCAGTGGTTTTTGTTTTATCTTGATTTCTTTGAATCTATGTTTTTCTCGCGATGATGTTATAATTGGTATACCTATTATCCAGTAAAAAAGATTGATATTACATTCTTTTTAGTGACAAATAATAGTAAATATATCCACTAAAAAGTGTAAAATAAAAAACTTTTTAACAAAATAAAAACCGTCTTCAAAAAACTAAAAAGCCAAAAATAATCTAATCTTGAAATCTACCTTGACTAACTAAATCAAATATTTAACTAATCTGAAGTCGGTGCCAAATAAACTAACGATGAAGAATAACAAAAGTATACTCAGTAACGAGATGCGCGGACCAATTTATAGGTATAGTCTTTGGCGCAGACCGGCAATATTCGACTCAGCTGTTTGTTTGGCACCGACTTCAGATTAGTTAAATATTTGATTTAGTTAGTCAAGGTAGATTTCAAGATTAGATTATTTTTGGCTTTTTAGTTTTTTGAAGACGGTTTTTATTTTGTTAAAAAGTTTTTTATTTTATCTCAAGCCACTTCTGACTTGTACCACACTGAGGTGTAGTGAAGTTAGCACACAGTTAAGCGGAGTAAGCGACTCTCGCTAGTACTGTACCCCTTGTTTCAACCCTTTGATGTTAAACCCTTCAACTTCAACCTTTTCCAGTTAAAATGCTTATTTACTTCAAAACTCATTGTACTGATGCCCAATTTACATGGTTCAAGTTGAGCAGTAGAAAGAAAGAGAAAAAGATGTTGTTTGACAAGTTAACAAGTTAAAGAGTAACTTTAACTTGTGAACTTACCGAGCTGTTTACAAGAGGTTACCCAAGTTTTGTTGCCGGATAGACTATAATGGTAATGGCTTTATCATTGGTACTTTTGTCTGCTTCTCTCGAGGAAATCTGACTTAAGTGTTAATTGAGCTACACGTTGGGCGGTTTTCCTCCCAAATCATCATATGACTATTATTTACCGACTTCAAAATGGAGCAGGTTCTCATTTTGGTTGTATTTTTTTTGGTAAATCAACCAAATTCTATGTTTTACTCAACTGACGGCAAATATTTGTTGTATATAAATGATAATAATAACTTTAATTTCGAAATTCACCCTCATGGGAATCGAACCCACAACCGATCGCTCGGAGAGGACCCACACAAACCCTGGACCTATCTTTCCACACTATGAACTTTACTTTCAAAATTCTCAACATAAGTAGCATTAAGTACGTATTAAAACGGCTTAAGTCCCCCCACCTGTCAGCCTCCCCCATTCCCCGATGCACTGAGACACAAGTAACACATGAATTTCTCCTTAGGGGTATTCAGCAAAAAAAGTTTTTTTTTTAATGTCTATATTTTCGCGCCGGCCTTATACTGAGAACTGTTTTTCACACCACTATAGGCGAAATCTTAAATCAGTACTCATGATTGTAGTAGCCGAACTTGAGTTCTGGGTTCGATTCTCGTGTCGTACATTTGGATGATCTGTAAAAATCAGTATGCAGTTTTAAAAATAAACTTGTTGCCTAAATTGAACTACTTCCATACGAAAAATTTAAAGTATAGATGTTAAACAGTACTCTTCTGCCTACTCCATTAAGTAATAAAAACGTGATGGTATATTTGTTATTTTCTCGAAAACAACAGACAATTGTGACAATGCAAAATGTGCGAGAGAAATAATAATTTTGTCTTTACTCGTGGAAACAAAATATACTGGGTGATACATAAAGGTTATTCTAAGCCTTGAACGTGGAACTCTTTAGCACATAATATGTAAACTCTTTGTTCCAAATTCTGGCTTAAAACTTGGATATGTCAATTAAAAAGAAAAAATATTGCAAAAATAACAATTGTCAATTTGAAATAAAACTAATATTAGGGATTTTATCGCGTTTATTTTATGTTTTACGCTCCCGACGTTTCGGCTGCTTTACAATATAAGTATATTTATATAGTATTATAAAATAAGTTTTATTTCAATGTGTAGTTTTCGCGTAAATATAAGAAATCAATTGTCATTTTGTTGGGATCATTTTTATAAAAAAAAATGACATATCGGAATTTTAACTTCACATAATGTTTACAAATGCGCTAAAGATGCCTCGGCGCTTAGCATATCTTTTCTGAATCACCCTGTAAACCAATCAGTCGTGGCCTTGTGATACCATTAGGTAACAAATTGTCCAAATAATGGTATATGGTATATAATTCTAATGTTTGCAAAGCTGCTACTTGCTTTGTTTGGAGACGGTACACATATTCGCGAGGTGAGGGTGCCATCACTCGCTTCTTGTCATAATTTATTATGTCTACATACAAATAAAGTCTGCTTGTGGTGCTAAAATATTGCCGGTGTTGTTTTGGTTTCTAAAAAAAAATAATCAGACGTACATATCATTTTCACTACCGAAACGGTGAAGGAAATATTGTGAGAAAACCTACATGTGTGAGAGAATCTCGAAGACGTGTGAAGTTCGCCAACCCGTACTGGGCCAGCGAGGTGGACTATGGCCTTATCCTCCTCGCATCGAGGCGAGGCCCGTGCCCCGACGTTTCAGCTGCTTTACAGCAACCATGTTCACGGGAGGACGATTGCTGTAAAGCAACCGAAACGTCGGGAACATAAATACATAAAATAAACGCGATAAAATCAGTAAAATAAGTTTTATTTCAATGTGTAGTATTCGCGTAAATATAAAGCAAAATTGTTATCGAAAAACATCTAAGGCAACATTTTATGCCCCCAAGCTATACCTACACACACACACACACACACACACATGTAGCATTCATACATGATGTAGACAAAGATGTTTAAAAGCTTCTCTTATCATGTAAATGTAGTACCTACACAAATTCTCATTCCGCACTCCCGGGGTTATTGTTTTCAGTACTTTTGTCATTGTGAAGATAATAGTATTCATTTTGGTCGATAAGTGTATGGATTAAGGGTATTGGCGTAACTTGCTTATAAGGATGACGTTAGTACATTAAAAACCGAAATAGCAACTAATTTAATTTATCGGCTATTGCGTCGGGGAGGTCGGGGTCCACTGAAGAAGGTATTTTTACACGTATGTTTGTACATACAGCGGTCTTTAACGCATTTTTAATTTCAATATCATTATAATACCAGCCCTTTTAATGTCACACTGTTGGGCACGGGCCTCTGATCTATTCGAGGGGGATTAGGCCATAGTCCACCACGCTGGCCCAGTACGGTTTGGCGGACTCGTCTTTCGAGGGATTCTCTCAGACATGCAGGCTTCCTCACGATATTTTTCTTCACCGTTTTAATTATCATTACACAACTTGTTAAGATTTTTTTGGCGACGTTTTTTTTTTAAATTTGATATTTTATTTAATACTAGGTTCTGCGCGCGGCTCCGCTTGCAGTACCTTGATGACACATAGCACTCAGCAATACGGAAGCTTTCTATTAGCGATATTTTTTTTTACAGAATCGGATAAGTAGTTGCGAAGATTACTACACTAGTTGAGATAAATATAGGCTAATTACTAAGAACCATCAGAATTTTGGCTAAGTCACAAAAACTGCTTTAAAATCGGCCCATTCGTTTGGGAACTACGACGCGAAAGACAAACAGTCAAAGCCTTCAAACTTATGACACCTCTAATTTTAAAGTGAAAAATTAATACCGTCTAAAAGCCAAAAAAGTGAAGTCCACGCTTAGAAAGTAACGAGCATTGCATGTTATCAATAAACCTTGCAGGGTTTTAGTGCACTTTAAGCCCGATGACTAGCCCGAATCCTCTTCGTTTTCAGGGGAACCCATCTTATTCCAAATCGCGTCGAATTACCATAATTCTGTAACATAACAATGCTACAAATTGAATCAGTCAACCCTCGCTAACATGTCGGAATGAATGAATGAGCGAATGACCGAGTGAATGATTATTTGAACGGCTGTACGTCGTTAGGCGTTTGCGATTGTTTGCTAATAATACCTAAGAATCTCTTATTTTTTTATAAGAAGGGTTACCATTTGTTTACCTACGTTGTATTGAGAAATGCCTAGTGGTGCCAGCACAAAATAAAATCAAAATATTATTTTTTATCTTGTAAAGATAACAGGAGAAAATTTCGCGTGTGTGTTTATTTCTCTTCTTTTTAACTCACACAAATGAAAGAGGTCTATTCGTATTACAAGAAGTGTAGCAGTTATAATGGAGTGTAAGTTTTGGTTTTTTCCCGTGACCAAAAAATAAGGTTATCCAAACACGACGCTTAGTAGAAACAACATTAAACTAAGTTCACTCCACTTAACTCGCCCATTGAACTTAACATTCGCAACTTTTCACATTTGGCGTACATTTTTGAACAATTAACCTTTTAAATTGGACAATTTGCCTCGAAAATAGGTTACTATAGAACCTGCCAAGCCCTCGTTCCTGTTTAAACACGCAATATTGAATCGTAACGCGTGGTGATAAAGGTTTTGTTGAGTTTAAGGATGTGATGGTGTTTTTATGGGCCGTTTTCTTATGCTAAAGCAATTTGGACGTTAATTTTGTGTTACGTTATGTCGGGTTTCGTGGAAACTGTTATTAGTTAGAGATGCTGTCAAGTTCCTTGTATAATATCTGATAGGACTACGCAGAAAAGGTACATATTCCCTGTTCCTTACTTCACGAGATAACCTTACCCTTCTGAAATTATAGTTCTTATAGTATTTTTTATCTACTTTATTCCTGATCTCTGAATTTCGGAGCTTTAGTATAGTTCTTTCCTGTCTTACTCTAACGCTCCTTGAGCATCTAATACGATATGACATATATGTTCTTCTGTAACATATTGAAATTGCGTTTACTCGGTCTTTTCTGTCCTCTGTGTTCATCTGACTTCCGAGATATGGTTTACTTTATCAGCGTCTCGTATTGTATCAAGTTCCAAATTAGATACCAGGTTAGGTGCTGGTCCGGCTCTTCAGGAGTATAAATTACCTTGTTTGAATAGACTATTTTTATTTTCTCCTCGTCCATAATCCAAAATTAATTTGTGAATGTGGGAACCATGTAGCCATTAACTTCTAATTATATACTATTATGTTTGCATTATCAAACATTTACAGGTATTAAATCAGCGATTCGGACGATGAAACACGAACAAACAGACAATAAATTGCTATTAATAATCATCGGACAACAAATGAGACCGCATAGCTGCGCTAATTTGAGTCAAAATAATGACAGATTTGTGTGGCCAAGCGTAACATAGCATGGGGTTGCAATAATATATAATAATTACGTAATCTACATAAACACGTTTTGATCAACGTGCCTGTAAATGGCAATACCGAAATATATTAGCTAGCTGTATTAAAAATGTTATTAATCGAATTTTGTAGTGATAGCCAAGTTGGTAGAACGCTTGCCATGGTAACCCAGTGTGTAGGCTCACACCTCTGAGATTTTCCGTTTTTTAGATGAGAAAATTATTTTCAAAAATTATTAACAAAAAATAGTAAGGAATCCTGCACGTTAGCTATGGCCTAAATTCTCCTTATATTGAGGAGGAAAGTGCGTCGGCTCCTTAACATTGGGTCCAAATACCATCGTTACAGTACATGGAGGATCGTTCTCTGGGTCTCCTTCAACTTTGCCCGTCAACAGCTCAGTTTAAGATATTGTAATCTTTCTTGTACGCAATGAGGGCAAAGAACTCAGCACTTCGAATTTTATATAAAGCGTTATTCAGAAAGGTTATACCTACTATTTAAAACTGAACTTCTTCAGTGCATTTTTAATTATTATATTAAAACAAAAAATGTCTTCCCCAACACAATTTGAATTGGGATTTTTTGTGTATAATGGTGGCTACCAAAGTATAAATGGAGATGGAAGTAAATGGAGATTTGATGCTGCATTTAACAAACCATTGTGTACAGATGCCGCCTCAAAACAAGAGGGACGAAGAGATTATAAGTTCCCATTATATGGTAAACGATAACATAATAGCACGCATCATGGCAACATCGCTTTTTTCACAAGATATCACCGAGGATATCAGCCCCCGACGTCCTCCATCCACTTTGATAAATGGCCATCTCAGTACTGAGTATTACAACGCAAATCCAACCTTTTTGTCTTGGTAATAATGCTCCAAATCCGTTGACGAGTAGTTTATGACCCTGATATTGTAATACCGTATCTATGTCTTCAGACGTAAATTTCAATTTTAAATAACGAAAAGTCTTCTCTTTGAATATTGGCAAAGGATTCTGAATCTCAAGAGTGTGTTCCTAAAGCTTTTTTTCAGTTGCAGCTAGTTATGTACTTGGATAAAAGACTGCGTAGTTGACACCAGATAATTTATATTAGGAGGGTACATCGGAGTTTTTTTGTGCGTCGCTTCGTTAGATATATAAGATTTGGATGAAAATTCGAATAAAGTTTCCAGCGTTTTCCATTAGGTAGGGCAGAGACAGTTTATTACATAATTGGATTAAGTTATTAAGATATCAGAGAGGTCGATAAATTTTCTAATTTGTCTGATTATACTGAGCATATCTAAATAATCCGATTACCCATGCAATCTTGTAATTCCGTATTTTAATGCGAGACGCTGTTTGAAAGGGCAAGTTGGTTAAGAGAAAATTCTAAGCCTTTCCTTAGTAGTATAGTAACTTGTAGTTGTAACTTTTTTTATCAGTTTAGATTCCTTTTTTCCTGTTTTGGATATTTACCGATTATATTGGATGCAAGTACGTCTATCACCAGCTCTCCGAAATCTTTAACGAGCTGTCAGAATTCATTCAGAATGTCAAGTGCGAGCTAACTGTATACTTTATAATGTACCATATTTAGACATTTTGTATGGAGACTTGAAAAGCGCCTCTGGCGGACGGTATTTAAAACTTTCAACACTCCATACAAAATGTGTAAATACGGTAAACTATAAAGTATACGGTTAGCTTACGAACAATCTCGCACTTGACGTACAGGCTACTAAATGCCCGTAATGACTGCCACAGATGTTAGTAACTAAGGTTTCCTGTGCACAGTGTTAGCTAATCCCATTGTGCACTAAATCCAGTGCAAACACTGTTATCATGATCAGTCGCGGCAGCACAGGCTTAAATTTAATTTAATTTGCACTGAGCTTAAAATAGGTATGGGCCAGGCATGGACTGATAACTAACTAATAACTCTAATTCATATTACACATTACAGAATTTGTATGTATCATCTTATTAATAATTTGTATGTATCATCTTATTAATAATTTGTATGTATCATCTTATTAATAATTTGTATGTATCATCTTATTAATAATTTGTATGTATCATCTTATTAATAATTTAGGGGAGAAAAAATGTTTTTCAAAAAACAAACAGTCAAAACTAATGTGTCTGTATATATAAAACAATGTCTTGTTAGTTACACCATTTATAACTCATAAACGGATTGGCCGATTTTTATGATTTTTGATTATGTGAATTTCTCTCCTCCACGCCACGCCCCATGGGAGAAAATCACCAAAAAAAAACATTCATTTTGCGATACCTTTGATTCTGCCGCGATGCAAAGTTCCTCGGGACAGCTAGTAATGAGATAAAACACTCGTATAATTCCATCCAAACTCACCCAAACATAAATATATTATATTTTTGCATGAAAAAGCGAATGTTATTCCAATGCGTCTTCAACGTCTGAAAGGGTAGCCCGTCGAAGTTGTCGAGGTACCCTCGTCACAGTAACATGAGGTTGCCCACTGTTCACCCACATTCGTCTGCATAATAAAGCACCTGGATCGAACTTGTCCTAGAGCGTCCTTTTGTATACAGTAAAAACATGACTGAGAATATTATTACAAGCACAACAAGACAAATAATGGTCGCAATGTTTCGTGTAGTGTTGTCGGACCTCTCCTCCTCTTAGGCTTTTTTTTTTTTTTTTGTTGACGGGGGGGAAATCTTCTATAGATACCCGGCCTCTGTGTGGGAGAGGGCCGGGTTATGTGGGATTCTTACCCACTAAAACCCCCCCGGTGGCCGCCTTCGACACATGTTGGAGGGGCTCCGGGATCTCCAAACGGAACGCACCGGTGCCCCTCTTGTGCCTCGCCCCCTTATGGGGGCCCGTCTCGGGGGAGCAGATGTTTGCTCCCCCTGCGCCCTCGCTGCGCACGGCGGCGGGGAGCCACGCCCGCCGCCGTCCTCCTCAGGAGTCGTCATCGTCACCGGACGTCCGGGGCCCACACCCCAGTCGTCCTCGACCCCGAGGGTAGCCCGTTATTTAAGGCCCTGGGCATCAGGGCCGGGGGGCCTCGACGAAGCGCGACTCGGCGTCTTCGTCGGCGGCGAGCGGGATCGGCTCTCTCGCGATCCCGCTCGGCTGACTCCTTCTGGGACATAACAGTCTCACAGAAGGCAGTCATAGCCCCCCACGCCGCTTCCCCGGACAGCATAGCCGACACTACGCTGTCGAGGGAGAGATCCGATCCGATCCGTTGGACCAGGATTCCCCGCTCCGCGTCCCAAGCGGGACACGCCTCCAGCGTGTGCTGGGCGGAATCCAGGTCCCCTCCACAGTGGTGGCAATTGGTCGTTGCCTCCCTCCTCTTAGGCTACCTTAACCTCTGCATATAATTTTAGTTAGGTTTTGAAGTTTGTTGCGAATGGGAGTTGCAGCTAATTTCAAAGAGCAATAGGTATCTTCTTAAAAGATAGCTCCCTTACAGGCCACTAGCTGCGCCCTACGGTGTTAACCGCGCAAAAAATCATGTCGATCCTTTGCGCTATGAAAAATTAAAACAAATCTATCCTTCGGGAACCATACATTTTACCGGGATAAGAAGTAGCCTATGTGCTATTCCAGACTATAATCTATCTCTGTGCCAAATTTCATCCAGATCCGTTCAGCCGTTCTGGCGTGCTTGAGTAACAAACATCCATCCATCCATCCATTCAAACTTTCACATTTATAATATTAGTATAGAAGAGAGCGTAATTTGTATACTCCTCTGCCTACATACCCCTTCCGGTGATACAGGCTAAACTATATTTTTTTCTGAGTTCTAGCCTTCGCGCATCGCTGCCCACAGTTGGGCCGGCAACTACGCCCATACATCATGCTGGACAAAAGGCTTGTATTGGGGATTTATTGGTGATTTTTGTATGATTTATATTCCCCCATGGATGCCCTTTGTTGCCAAGTTTGTACAATGAATTGTAAGCGCCGGGAATACGCGGAGTGCGTGTGTTTTGAAGTTTGTTACAACTTCTCGACAGGCGGATAACTTTTGTACAGATTATGCATGTAGAGTTTTAAATAAGAACATTATGTTTATTATAAAACTAGCTGTTGCCCGCGACTTCGTCCGCGTGGTATTTAACAAAGACAACCGTTGACAACAGCCTGCTCGCCCATTCTGAGCCCGCGGGACGCATTGCAGGTTGTTGCTATCAAACTTAATCAGGCGCTGCGCTGCAACATTGGTTTTAATTTTTTTCGTGAGATCCTATTTTTTTTTCTAAAATAAAAGGAGCCTAAGTTACTCCTTGTTACATCAGCTGTCTGCCAATGAAAGTCCCGTCAAAATTGGTCCAGCCATTTCAGAGATTAGCCGGAACAAACAGACAGACAGACAAAAATTGTAAAAAATGTTGTTTCGGTATAGGTAACGTGTATACATCCAAATGCACTTAGTAAAAAGCGGTTATTTTAATATTACAAACAGACACTCCAATTTTATTTATATGTGTATAGATTAGCTTTTGATCTGCGGCTCAACTTCCAACCATCATAGCTTGATGGTATTTACCATATCGTGTACGCGTAACCAAATGTTATCTAATGGTGAAAATCCCATTGAATTTGGTTCTCCAGTGTTTCCGCGATGATCAAACAAACTTGTAAAATAGTCGGACACTTAGAGGCCTATAAAGTCGGGCACTTAGAGGCCTGTAAAAACGATGGGCATTTAGATACCTGTGAAATTCAGACCATTGGTTTAAGTCTTCCGTAACTGGTGTTACCACTGGTTGTGTCTCAAATTGCAGACGGTATTCACTTTGAGCGAATGTGTAATTAGCTGGTTACGCTCGAAGCCGTCCTCATCAAATTATAATTAATACACGATTATACCATATCGAAATAAATGTGTCTGGAAAAATACGTTGCCACAAAGAATATTTAAAATAGGCCATAATATTTAGGTATTTAAGTACAAGTCTGTTTGCACAATTATATACACTATATTAATGTCAATTCAAATTGAACTTTATTGCTTGAAGACACAGTCAAAAGTCATTTAATATTTTGAGACATATCAAGTAAATCATGGTTTAGTACCAATTAACTGTTACTAATGGATCTTGACACGCTAATATTCAATTGAAAATTATTTATACCTATTGTTGCGGTACCAAAATTAACTTTAAATACAATAGCGTTAAAGTACAAATCTGCTGTGTGGCGTTTTTAATTGTTTTCGTAGAGGACCATTAATTCTAATACTCGGGCTCGTTTTCGCAGAAATTTGATTTTGACACGATTTTGTGAATATGAAAACACCCCGCTGTGAAAACTATTAATAACTAGCTGTCCCGGCAAACTTCCTACCGCCTCAGAAACAAAAAAAAATGTTTTTTTTATACCATCATAAGACCAGTTTATAGTGTAAATAAAATTGTAACTTCATTGGATGTTGAAATAAAACTATTTTTAAGGATTTTATCGCGTTTATTTTTTTGTTTTTACGTTCCCGACGTTTCGGCTGCTTTACAGCAACCATGGTCACGGGAAGACTGAGGTGGTGGTCGTCCTAGTGTCATAGTTTGACGGGGGGTACCCTCATATTTAGTTGTTACTTGCGGTCCGATCTACGCAGAAAGAGCTCTCTGTGTCTTGAGGGCTTACAATAGTACGCTTCATTGGATGTCGTGAAGTAATTCAAAATCGACTTGCAAGACTTTCCACATAAACAAAGAAATTATCAACTCGGTGGTTTCAATCAAAAGTTGTAATACGAAAAACTGTTCCATGGTTACTGATCTTAAATCTAGTCCGCCATTCACCGTTTGTCGGGTGTAATTTTGTACGAAAAATAGCCGAGCGCGCAGTCAGCAAACGTAATTACATTATTTCATTCCGACTAATTTCATTGTACTTTTTCCTTACGGTCACTACTATTGTTACTTGAACTCATTTTATAATCACTCGAACGCATCACTGATTTGAACAGTCGACTTAGAGTTAAGTACTTGTAAACAATTACTCAAGTCCTCCTAGCTGTACATACCCATTACAAACTAAACCAAAACAAAACCATAAGAACAATCATGTAATTCCTCGGCCCTTCTTCTCCATAGGAACGGCATTGCAAACGGGCGGTATAATAGTAGCATAACACTTTTGACAATTTGACAAAAAAAAACACTCGGTCTTGACACAGCAATACACGCTCGGATAGAGAGATGGCTACTCCTCAAGTCATGCTGAATGAATTCGCGAGTGAGAAGTGAAGTTTAATTCGAGTACCACTGGTAGTGATCCGGCCTAGTAGCATCAGTTGTGAGACTGATGGTCACACTCGCGGGGACGCGGCGGTAACTGAATTATAGGACTCATTAGCGTCCGACGTGCTTCAATCACGTTTTGTCGCCACCCTACTTCTGATAACTTATTTTCTTAACATTGTTTTATGGCTTTGGAATTAATTTGGATTTATATTCTTAACATAGAGATTTAGATGTAATCTGATGCACCCACATTTCGGTGATAGGTTGGCCGATTTTTAAAAACAAACAGATACCTAGTCTGATAAATTATATTTTAAGGGTTAAGAGGTTTTGTTTTGATGTTCGCATCCCCTTCCTTGAAACACAGTGTAATTATATGTGCTCCAACACATTACAAATTCTATTCTATTCTATCAGCCGAAAGACGTCCACTGCTGGACATAGACCTCCCCCAATGATTTCCACACATCACGGTCCTCCGCCACTCGCATCCATCCTTGTGGGGGGCCGTCCTGCACTACGTCTTCCGGTTCGTGGTCGCCATTCTATAACCTTTCTGCCCCAACGGCCATTGGTTCTGCGAGCTATAACATTACAAATACCACCACGTAAAGCAGCCCACATTTATTGCAAATTGAACTATCTATAATTCAATTGTTAATTAAAAACACGCCGAATCGGCTTCGTACGCTGCGTTGCATCGGCAATGCTTAATTAAAACCTTTTGTGCTATAATGTATTCACCTCACTGTAATTCGATAATAATTGAAGACTGGCGTGGGTTGTTATTATGGCTCAGTGTGTAAACTGAGGGGGTGTACTGATTGACTATTGGGAACACAAAAGTTTAATATATTCAATTACATTTACGACTCTTTTGGTGTATTTGGTAGGAACCCTGCTTACTGTTATTTCTGTATAGCTTACTGCGGGCCTCTAAGAAATCTAAAGGTGGTTTAGTGGGCAGAAGTGGCATGGACACGCTTGAAGAACTCGTTGTGGTATAAAGGTGCTAGAACAACAACCATGAGTTGGATGACATAGATATGGGTACTATATGGGTATTTGAATACATATGCTAGGATTTTATACAGAAACTTTAGAAAAATGACAATGTAGGTACATTATATCACATTACTACATAAATTAATTATAATTCATCGTATATAAAGTAAATACTTGGATATTACGAGACATACCTAATTATAATATGTTAAAAGAACTTATAATAAAATGGTTGTATCAATTGAATTTACTTATTTTATTCATACATGTGTGTGAACCTCTCACACATGTGCAAAAACAAGCTGGTTATATATTTGCCTTCATATATTACACAGAATGATTTTCACCGTATTGCTATAGGATTACAAAGAAATGTTCAAGAAGGTTCTCTTGTACAGCTATTGTAAATTGATAATTTCATCTCTAAATTTAAAAGATATAATATGGTTTACATTTTATAAAGTAGAATATAAATGATCACACATAATACATATCGCTCGTTGGTGTAATGACGGTGTAGAGACCCAGGCAGTGTACTCTAGCACATTCGCATTTTGCCGACAGTGGTACATGTACTCATGTACCTAACAAGGGGCGAGCCAATTATCATTCCCCGGACATGCTCCAACTGACTGTTATTGAGAATTTATAAACCTTACAACCCACAGCACATAGCATTGAATGCAATATCATGTCTCCAAAACCTTGCATCCTCTAGATCAGGGTTTCTCAAAGTGGGGTACGAAAACCCTTAGGGGTTCGCCATTCGACGGTAGGGGGTTTGCGACAAGATTTACGTCGTGGTGGCTTGAAGAGTGCCCAGAAACAAGCCCACCCATCACATTAATATTAAAAAGATATTTCTTTTGTCACTGTATTTGTTACTTTTTATTGAAATAAAACCTTATTTTCTTCAACAGTCAATTTTATTATTTAGGGGGGGGGGGGGGATTTAATTAGTTAGCTAAGGGGTTCGCTGTCATCTGGACACTTTAACAGGGGCTCGTGGAGTCAACAGTTTCAGAAACTCTGCTCTAGATCGAGGAAGGCACCACAGTTCCACCCTTACGACGGCAGATGCTGGACACAGGCCGCCCCTAACGACTCCCACACATCCTGGTCCTCCGTCACTCGCATCCACAGGTTCCCAGCGATGCGTGTGATAGCATCAGTTCAACTTGTGGAGAGCCCTAATACAATATGTCTTCCAGCTTGTGGTTGCGTTCTAGAACCCGACGTCCTGATTTGTATAGTTGGTTTGGTAGTGCTACCCTTCTTTCTGTAGGTACTGAAGGTTCTGAGTTTGAATCCCAGTATTGGCAAACTTTGTATGGTGACCACGAATATTTGTACCCGAGCCATGGATATTTATTATCCATTCACAGTTACACTATGTAACACAGGGCTTGCCTCCAGTACACGGTACGGCTTAAATAATACAAGCGTTGCTTAGCTTGGGACCATACATACATATATTAGTGTGTTCGTCTGGCGATATTATTATAAATGGGTACGATTTTGCCCGCCGAGTCACCTCACAGTAGGACTAACTGGATGGAATAGCAAAACCGAGTAGCAATTAATAAGCCCCACAACTTATAGTCCAAAACTAATTTACTATCGGATCCGTCTGTCGGTACCGTCAGCAGCGACGCTTGATTTATGCTGCTGTGGGCGTTCGCCAAAACTCACGTCATTAGTCAACCGCGGCGGGATCGGTTTTTATGCTAACCGTACCGGTTCGCCGATTGATATGGATTATGATTTTGAGCCTTATTGCTGAATGTAATTGTTATGTTCGGTATTTAAATGGGTTTGAAAGAGGTGGTGTATAAGCGAGCGGTCTTACAAAAATATATTATGATAGGATAATTTAAACATAATTATGCAGGCTGTTCGGTAAGTGACTACATAATATTATATGGTAGGTAGCTCATTTGTACTCGTACACTGAGAAAAATACCTTACATGATTACGAATAATTTATAAGGTATTCTGCAACTTTTATCCGTATTCCTGTTAAAAAAGGACCAAGAGTTGTTACGGACACTTTGTGCGTAAATAGTAACAATTTAACATGAATTGGCTTCACCAATAAACATCAGAATGAAATCCAATCATTACGTTCACGTTAACTAGTAGTTGTAAAACGTAAATCGAACCCGACGGAACGACATGTCAACATGTTCATGCTAGATTTACGGTTGTCTAAATTAGATATCATTCTTCATGTTTATGTTTTATGAAGCACGGGAGTCATTTTTCTCAGTGTAATTGTATTATTCTGAAGGCAAACAATAATACAATAATGGCTTTAAAGAAAAAAGACAAGCCTCCTGAGTTTCTCGCCGGATCCTCTCGCTCGAGGTCGCGTGCCGATCCGGTTGTAGAGTTAAGAAAAAAAATGATAATGACAATTTGTAAGTGCCCCCGTAGGCCTATACGAAATAAATGATATGACTTTGATTTGACTATCTGTCTATACCGTTAAATACTCGCGCCTTTTTGAAACTCAAGTTTGTGTTGTTTAGAGCGTACAACACAATATAAATGTATATGATAATAAACCCATATTGCGTTTTAAATAAGAACCTTATGCATATTTATCAATACAGGAAACCGAACATTCACCTCCATCGGCAAACAAAAATGCAAGCTGTATAAAAAAACTACTGTAACAGCTATATTAAGCGCTTCAGTCCAGCCGAGCGTACATAGCCCATAACTCAGAGCCCGACAGAGGGCGCTCGCTGTGATCGGTGGCGCTCGCGGGCTATACGTCAAAGTTTCGAACCGGAACACCTGGATTGAAGCGCCCAGGGGGATTGAAAATGGGCGATTGGAATTGTTTTCATTAACTCGTTAAGTAATTAGAATTTGACGTAACAGTTACCAGGGATACTTTAGCCTCAGGCTAGTGCCACAGAATACTTAATAGTACGGTACAGAAGGCTCACTCTGCATTTTTTTTAAAGTATATAAGGTGTATATTTAAATTAAAAAACATCCTAATTTCAATCCGACCGACTTGGGATCCAGTAATCCAAAACCAAGCGCATCATTGCAAGACCTCAAGACACTTTCCGCGTAGATCAGACCGCAAGCAACAACCGAATATAAGGGTACCCTGGTTCAAGCTATGACACTAGGACGTCAAACACCTCATTCCTCGCGTGACCATGGTTGCTGTAAAGCAGCCGAAACGTTGGGAACGTAAAAACATAAAATAAGCGCGATAAAATCTGAAAAGTAAGTATTATTTCAATGTATAGTATTCGCATAAATCAATATATATAAGGTGTAACAAAAATTGTGTAAAATATTTTAAGGGTTTATCAAGTAGGTTATAACGATCACGTGAATGTATAAAATACATGAGTAAGAGAAGAAATACGATAGACTGAGCAAACCCTGCCTTGAAGCACAACAACTAAGCCAATTTTTGTAGTACACCCGAATTACGTCCTTAAGTTTGTTCCCCGTTGAGTTCAATCTGGGTGTTTTCAAGTCGAGTGTGAACAGGTACCTTCTAGGTAAATATGCTCCATCGTAGATCTCATTGTCACTTACCATCAGGTGAGATCGAGATCAAATATTGTACCTATAATGAAATAAAAAAGTACATGCGAATTCGGCAATCAACTTGGTTTTTTGTGCTTTAATATTTTGTTCCCGGCAATAAGTCTACATTATTTCTTCATATGAGTATGTACACACACACTAACGCCCAAGGGACCGACCTGTTTTAACAATGAACTATGGTCACTACAGTTTTGTGGTTCTTTCCAACTTCTTGATTGATGAGCCTTTTCTTGTTGAAACAAGATAATTCTTATTCGCGAAGACATTAACTTTATTTACTTAAGACTAATGGTGTTTTTTCTTTGCAATGACAATAGTAATGTAATTTCTTGATACAAAAGGGTCCCTAGACGTTTTTTGAAATAATGATTGATTGTCGATATCAGCTTACCGTGACCTGATTGATAAAGTATTGATCACGTGAAACTTTTTTTTATGGAATGACATGACGTAACCTAAATACTGGTTGCTAGTTTGACTACGGAACCATAAAAAATCACATAATAAGAATTACACAGTTTTTAAATAAAACTTTAATTGTATTTGGATATCCGTGTCCAAAATTAATCTTAATTGTGGAACATTAAAAGGGCTTATATTATTTATTTTTATAAATAAAAAACATTCATTTGAAAAAAGAATATTTTGTAAATAAAATTAAACTCGAATACAATGAAAATCGTACTCAGATACGGCGCGACACATAAGTACAGTCGCACACGTCAGGCGCAGCAATCAGAATTCATTGTGGCACTCTCGCAGGGGAATTGATGTTGGGGATAAAAATGCCCGCAAATAACCGGGCACGGCCCGGACAGTGGGTACGATAATTTCACTTTTGTGCATAAGTGTATCTATTTTATTCATTGGTTTATAAAACGCTTTAGTTAGAAACTGTACGCGAAAATGAGCTTTAGCTAAAACACTCTAAATAATCGTAGGAACGTTGCAATGTGTACTATTTGTTTGTGTTTCGAACAATATCGCCAGGCCTTCTTAATTTAGCCGAATACTTTCTTAAAAATATTGTATAACAATTCCAAAGACCATCAGACCGTGAAAGATATAGACTGCTCGTTAACTTTTTAAAATATTTTTGTGATATCCTGAACACATTTTCTTTGGACACCTAGATTAGCAAAAAAAAACAAACCGGAAAATCTACAAACGAATTGAGATCGTAATACAAAAAGCATAATACTCACAATCGAAAAATCATTACATTTTCACAACAGAAGCTGAGGCGCTTATAAACAAAATTCAGTTTTAAAACTATCTGCCTAAATGCTGTTTTGCTATTTTCCTTTTCATACAACCGCTTCTCAAAAGAATCTGAAACTTATGCTGTAGACTATAGAATGGAGTTTCAAATGGTTGAGATGTAATTTGCTAGACTGCAGTCAGTAACGTCGTTATGGTGTTCACAGATTCCGTTTCCAGACATTCCTGAGGGTATGAAGGAGTTATGAAAAAAGTTGTTTGTTAAGAAGTGGTTTTCTCAAGAACTTCAGGGCAAATGTCTTTGTAATGTGTCCAATACTTACCTTCTACATTATGCGATTGCTTTGGCGTACATTTTTAATTCTTGATCATTCTCTATACAGGGTGATTCAGAATGAGTACAACACCCCTTGAAATTGCGGTTCTCTAGCGCATTTGTTATTATGTGAGAGCAGAATGTCGATGAGTCAATCTAAAATATTTTTTTTCTTTGTGAGCAACTTTTTTTAATTAAAATTGCATTTGACTACATATGATTATAAATGCGGTAAAAAGCGTGGGTTCAAGGCATAGTATACCCTTTCTGAATATTCCTCTTGAAATACCACAGACATCCAAAATGTCTGTGGGACCTCGCCTTTTAAAGATAGCCTAGGCCTCCCATTGTGACATCTTTATTGTAAATATTTATGCTCGTATTCATTTTCGGAAATAAAATGAATTCAAGCCATACAATATCACCATGCAAAGTTATTACCTAAATATAATACCTAAATTCTCACAGAAGTAATATAGGAATTAAAAACCGTCTTCAAAAAACTAAAAAGCAAAAAATAATCTAATCTTGAAATCTACCTTGTCTAACCACATCAAATATTTAACTAATCTGAAGTCGGTGCCAAACTAACAACTGCGTCGAGTATTGCCGGTCTGCGCCAAAGCCTATACCTACAAATTGGTCCGCGCATCTCGTTACTGAGTATACTTTTGTTATTCTTCGTCGGTTGTTTATTTGGCACCGACTTCAGATTAGTTAAATATTTGATGTGGTTAGACAAGGTAGATTTCAAGATTAGATTATTTTTTGCTTTTTAGTTTTTTGAAGACGGTTTTTATTTTGTTAAAAAGTTTTTTATTTTAAACTTTTTAGTGCATATATTTACTATTCTTTGTCACTAAAAAGATTTGTAAATCAATCTTTTTACTGGATAATAGGTATACCAATAATCGAGATTATCTTGGCGCAACCCGTGAAATACGTATCACTGACAAGTTCCGCTGGCCATTTGTGGCCTTCTTCATCACTTCCACTTCAGCAAATGATACTTTCTGAATGCAAATGCTTGACTTCTTGATGAAAATACCAAAATTGCTATCGGTATGCCTATAAAATTTGAGGAGTTCTCTCAATTCCTCATGGATCCCATCATCAGAACATTTTTTTGAAAAAAATGGGACCAATCTGTAAACATATCCTTTCATATAAAAAAATAATTTTCCAAATCGGTTCATAAATGACGGAGATATGAGGTAACAAACATAAAAAAAAAAAATAAAAAAAAAAATAAAAAAAAAAAAAAAAAAATACAACCGAATTGAGAACCTCCTCCTTTTTTTTGAAGTCGGTTAAAAAGTAAATGAAAGTATAAAAAAGAACAGATAGAAAAATATTTGTAGCGACCTCTTCAACTTCGCCACAAGCTACATAGATGGCGCTGCAGACGACATTCAGAACAATTGACAATTCTCCATACAAACCTGAAACGCGCTATGAGAGTTTTCGGAGCACGTAACATATATACAAGACTCCGACAATAACCGTCGGAGCATAGCGGCCGCCCGCCAGGCATACCACCCGCCTGGCTGGAAGATCGTCCCTTTTTCGCTAAATTTTCATAAGCACTTCCAACTAAAGCAACGCTTGCGCTACAAGTAAGCTCACGTCAATAGTGTAATGTCCTATTTTGAGATTGAAACTGCAACCTCTCGGTTACGAAGGCGACCCCTATAACTACTATATCAAACGATTGTACACCGAAGTTGAAAAACAGTTGAATATAGACGTAAGTTTTGCAAAATGCCTACACAATAAAACGAGTTTTTGCGCAAATAAAGATGTTACTATCCAATTTACGAGACAATAATAACCGCGGTGGCTTCCCACGGGAGCGGCTTATTAATATCGGGTTCCGTTGCGCTCCGCTTGCCTCCCCGTGCCCTGACCTCGCCTCACCTTATGAGAACTTGTGGTATTTTTTAACTTTATGAGGTGTTAATGTGGGACGCAAGTTTTGGAAATAAGAGTCTTGGGGCATAATCAGAATAAGATTATTTTTTATGTGAAATCTACATACTTATATCCAAGCCATCGCTGGAGGTTCCTTCGAATCTTGGAGTTTACCTGATTATTGGTCCCCAACAGGATTGTAAAGTTTTTTATTTTAATTCGTTGCTAAATTTAAAAGGTCATTTTTACCCGTCTGTTTAATTTTGAAAATATTACGTTGGGTAAGTACCTACCGTCCATTCGGAATGTGGTTCCCATGGATAAGAAAGGACACATGACTCGTAATGAAATCAAAATGGCAACTTAATTGTCACTTTGGCTTGTTTTCTCACACTTAAACTCTGGTATCATTTTCATTCGACTGTAAGTCAGTTATGTACCAGGTCGGGCTATGATATTAAGCTTATTGACACAAAGGCCACTAACCTATGAAGTTCACAATATGGAACAAATCAAAGACCACACAAGGGGATACAGTCAGTGTCTTAAGGCTTCACATATCAGATTTCATCATCGACCAACATAACACGACCAGCGACATCCCTCGAAAATCACCCTTATCGTTACAACGATAAAGTTGGCGTGAAAGGTCCCAATGATCTAGTTGATAAACTGGACGGTCGCATGCCTCCTGACACAGGATATGTGCGGAAAAGTGGCTTAATGTGTTATTATAGGAGACAGGGCCGGGTCACATGTAAGGATATGGAATTGGATTTTATGTATTGGCATATTTAATGGCAGCAAAAATAAAATGACAATTATAAATATCATCAGAGAAACACCAACTATACGGTCCCACACTAAGCAACGCTTGTATTATGGGTACCGTACAATCAAAACAATCCTGAATCGCGCTATAAGAGTTTTCGGAGCACTTAACATATTATATACAAGATCCCGACAATAACCGCCTGGATGGAAGATCTTCCCTTTTCCGGTAAATACCTATGTTTATTAATAAGGGTTAATTCATTTGTGTATGAAAGCTTTAAATTAAATCAGCTTTCAAAATAGAATTGCATTTGAGAATTCACCGGCGAGCTGGTTTATCTACAGGCTGGTTTGTGCCGTGACCTTGGGCGCCGGATGTGACGGCATGCGGTGGCGCGGAAGCGCGCGTCGATGCACACTCCTTGTGGATACACTTACAGTTGACGACACGGGGACGAGACGAGATTTTTTTGATTCTTATTTTTCTTACCATACAATTTATAGTAGCAGAATGAAGAATATATTTACTAAATCGGTCTTACAAGTATTTTATGGACGCTAGAATTACGTTTTAATGATAGTTATTTCAATATAACTCACTGGATTTTTGGACTAAACATTGGAATATGAGGAGACAAGAGATTTAAGTGTGTCAAACTAAAGTCTATTTTTCACTGTAACAGCAACACTTTAGAAATAAAAAAAAGAGACAAGCACTCTGTGTATCTTTCCGGGTCTTTTGAGTTGAGAACGCCTTCTGTTCTGGTTATAAGGTAAAAAAAGTAACAATGACAATTTGTAAAGCACTCCAATAACCCACTCCCTGTTGGCTATACACATGAATTGATGTTAACCTTTAGACACTGGAAGCTGTCCAAATGTCCACACTACCAGAAATCCGATGTTACATTACTGTAGTTATTTTAAGAATCGTGAAGTATAAAAAGGAGTGAAATTAACCGTGCCCGCCGCACTGAATAAGCTCGGAGTGACGGTTGGCTGAGCATCACACAATAACTTATTGAGCTTGGTAGTGTAACGTCTTGCTATACACCGGGTGACACGTTGATTATAGTCATAAATAAATAAATATATATATCGCCAGACGAATACACCAACTATACGGTCCCACACTAAGCAATGCTTGTATTATGGGCACCGTACAATGGACTGGGGGTGAACTAGGTATATATTACTTGTATAGATATTAAACATCCTTGACTTGTGTACAAATATTCGTGTTCATCACACAAAGTATGTCTCTACTAGGATTTGAACCAGGGACCCTCGACACAGAAAGCAGGGTCACTACCAACTGCGCTAATGACGCCGTTACTCTGTTGTTACGTAAGCTAGGATCCACAGCGGTGACCAACGGAGACACCTACGTTTGACCCACGGAATCCCGGGGAAAAGTTTACTGTCTTGGAACCCGCAACAAAATTATCGAAAAGAAACAAGAGATCCACTTCCCTTCGTTAGAAAGCGGGAATCGAAAAAAAAAACATGTTAGGCTGGCTGTCATAGAAATTAAGACTCTTACAACTGGACGAATGCCTCAGCATCTATTGAAAAGATAGTCGCGAAATATAACTATCTCAAAATGTAACCTATTTTCGTGAAAATGTAGCCCACACAAAACTAGTAAAGTTACTAAAAATATGGTTTATATGCCGGCGCTAAACTCGCTTAAACCGTCCCTACAACGGTTTAAGCTATGATATCACAATTCACGGGCCGCCGAGCACGAGTCCGCTTTATTTTTTTATTATACGCGACACTAGGGGGCGCTGTGAGCGTTTTATTTAATCTTAGTATTGTTGCGGGACCGCACGTTGGAATGTCATGGTCGTCTGCTTTGATAACAGCCTGTATAATATTACATTTGACTTTCTTTTGTGTAAAGTATTTATTTGTTTTTGCATTTTTTCATTGATTCTATGATCGATTCTCGGCTCGTGCAACATATTATTTGGAATTACAGTAAATAATTAATTCAGAGTCAGTCTTTTTTTTTTTTTGTTAATTTTGTAATTCCGACGTCATATTGATTTCTTATATTTACGCGAATCCTACACATTGAAATAAAACTTATTTTAACAGATTTTATCGCGTTTATTTCATGTTTTTACGTTCCCGACGTTCGATGTCAAACACCTCAGTCCTCCCGTGACCATGGTTGCTGTAAAACATAAAATAAACGTAATAAAATCTGTAAAATAAGTTTTATTTCAATTCAGAAGTCAGTTAAAATATTGTATATATGTATTTTATAAAAACTCACATCGTCATTCCATGCGAGTGGTTCCAACCGCTGATATCCGGGGACCTAACCCTTCGCCTTAACCCCCTGCAGGAACCATGCATCAGTGATGCAGGTTGAACATTGTGTACCATAAGTTAAATACGTTAGGCCATTGTCCTTCTTTGACTATAATTGTTCAACTGTAGTCTGTTGGTGCCAAATCTCGGAAATTATCTCGTAATTTGTACTTCCAGTCCATTGTATGATATCATACAAGCTTCGTTTGGTACCATATAGTTGGTGTGTTTTCAGGTGATAATTATTCATTGTTGGCATATATGCTAGTACAATTCGCTATTGATCCAATTGGGAATATTTCGTTTATATTTAGATCAAGACCGGGTATTACGTAATTAATACTCAAGAGAATCATTCATATATTAAAAACTAAATTTAAAGTGTAAGGTGGGGGGAGGGGACCGGGATTGAGAAGTTGCTAACAACTCGCTCAAAACTTCATCATTCATTCATTCGTACTTATCGAACTCCAACAATTACGCCGAACGAATGGTTGTGCCGAAAGTGTTTCTTTTCGTCACTAATGAAGTATTAAAGTCTGGCAAAGTTTTCAGGAAAACGAAAAAGGTAAATTAATTGTTTGATAGTTTAATTTTAAGTTAACGAATAATTTATCGCCAGACGAACACACAGACTATGCGGTCACAAACTAAGCAACGATTGCATTGTGGGTACCGTACAGTAGGTTGGGGGCGATCACAGTCTCTATAGAATATGTGAAGTCGGTGCCAAATAATAAAAGAGTAACGAGATAACTTTATACTCAGTAACAAGATGCGCAGACCAATTTGTAAGTATAGTCTTTGGCGCGGACCGGAAATACTCGACCCAGTTGTTTGATCAACATTCAGTACATATTTGATTTAGTTAGAGATTTTTAGATTCGATTATCTTTTAGCTTTTTTTTTGTTAAATGCTTTTTTTTTGTCCTTGCCGGTTATTTTCAGTGGAACCGACATTCCGAACCGGCAGTAACTTTAGACAAGTGCCTTCAACCTGCACGAATAAACAACTTAACATTTTTTTATTTCGACCCGCAAATTGTAGTACCGAATGCATTTTTAAAAGTAAACCATGTTGTTTTGAACAAAAGCGGTAAACCAATAGCCGAGAGCGTTTACCACTAACTCGGGGTGAATTGAAAACAAGTTCAGCGTTCGCGGCGAACGAATTCAATTTCACACCCCCCGCGTGCACACGGAGATAAGAACACTGAGGATGAAGTTGATAAACATTGGATTATCCTTACATCTTATGGTACAACTGTAATTAATAATAATATGCCTCCCGAATGAATTTTAGTTACAGCGGTCAATCTCATCAGCCATCATAGACGGCCTGATTAGCGCAGTGGTAGTGACTCTGCCTTCTGCGCGAAGGGTCCCGGGTTCGAATCCTGGTAGGGACACAAGCTTTGTGTGATGAGCACGAATGTTTGTACCCGAGTCATGGATGCTTAATATGTATATAAGTATTATATACTGAGTTCGCCCTCAGTCCATTGTACGGTACCCATAACACAAGCGTTAAGCTTAAAGTGGGACCGTATAGTTGGTGTGTTCGTATGGCGATATTTATATTATTATTATTATCTACTTAGGAGATATTTTAGTGCAGAAGTGTGTGCGCAAGCACTGGTGATCTTACGGTCTGATAGGACGGCAATCTGACAGGACCGGAGAGAAATCAGGCGCAGGACCGACGGCTTTTCGTGCTCTGCGTGGCACGAGAAAATGAATCACAGTTGAAAATAAGATTCGCACATGAACTCCAGACATCCCAGAGGTGCGAGCTGAGGTTTGAAACTGCGGCCCTCGTTTCGAGCGAGGCGTGCGTTCTATCAACTTGGCTATCACTGCTTTTCAACTGTAGTTGGACCATATTTGTAGCTATATACATTGAAGATGCTCGCCTGGTGATGATTCCTAAATATACTAGGTCCTATTAAGGACATAAATGCATGCCTACCTGAAGATCATTTTTGCGTGACAGTACTTAGCGCTGTCGCAACGGTTTCGTACGGCCCTGTAGTTAATACCGTTCAAACGAAAATTAACTCTAATGGTTATGGAATAAGAAAGACCCCGATAATACTACATATATAGAATTCATTTTTAGCGGTAAGGGAAGATCTTCCAGCCAGGTGGGTGGTCTGAATGCGTCTGCAGTGCCATCTGCGTAGCTTGTAGTGCAGTTGAAGTGGTCGCTACACATTCAAAACTTTATAGCAGTTTTTGCATAATTCTCTATCAATCATACCTTATTTGTAGCTCTTCCTTATCTTTTGCTCGTGGGAACTCTAATAACTATAGATTTTCTTCTGCAACTCTACTCGTCATCATAGAGTGTATGATATAGATCTACTCTATCTTTTGAGTGTAACTATAGGCTATCAAAGTTAAATTTCCGTTCAAATTAGTCTAGTTTTTTCCGCTATTCCCGAACAAACATACACAAGGATTCTAAAAACATTTGCTGGGGTTTAGCTTATTGCATCAATTTTTCGTCGTGGTTTTTCGTAACTGTACACAACAATATAGATATGTTTCATGTTATAACAAAGAAAAACAGTCAATTTAAAAAAAAACAAGCGCACACCTCACCAATTAATCCGTAAAAAAATATTCAAAATCCAACCCGTAAATGTCTATCCTGCTGTTAAGAGCACTTTCTATTCAGTGCAGGCCTCGCTGGCCGAGCACCACTTGTGCCCACCCCTCTATTATTTCACGAGGGTCTTTGCAATTTGAAGACTTAAGATAAATAGGAAAAAATGCAGGGCTCATTTTCTGAATCCATTTTTTTACTTGAATATTGTAAGGTTGTTAATTATGGACGTCAGGTGGCATCGTGAGGGTTAAATAGAGTTATTCTTATATTTCCGCGAATGCTACACATTGAAGTAATAATAAGAAAGAACATAAAATAAAATCCGTAACATTAGTTTTATTTCAATAGAATTATTTTATTAACAATAATTATAGTTTACTTAATAATTGTTAAATGAATGAACCGATGTTTTTTTCACGTATGTTTTCCATGACAGGGTAGGCAGAGGTGCATTGCAGTCCACTTACATTTGGCTGATAGTATTAGGTCCTAATATAAAAGGGGTTGAGCCTATTGTAACTAGACTAGCATACTCCCCCTCAATGCTAGGGGATTTAGATCAGACATAGTCGACTGGACTGGGCTCGACTGGGCCAGAGCTGGTTGGAAAACTTTAAACGTCTTTTGTAAGACCTGTGAGGTTTCCTCACAACAAAAATAAATTTAAAATCTATTTATATGATTTTTATTTACGTAGCGAGAGATTGTCAAATTGAAAAAAAAATGCGATTTAACTGAAATAGGATTAATTTATTATTTATTTTAGCTCGAGCAATATTTGTATACTTTTTGTAAATATTAGGTAAGTTTTTCTATTCTCTTTTTAATTTATATTTTATTTGTACATATATACATTAAATAAATTTACATATTATAGTCAATTGAATACTTTCATCAATAAAATCAATGGATATGCCGTTGTTAATAACAACAAAATGATGTCACAGATACTATATTTTTGAAAACTTATTAAAATCCGTAAATAAAATTATTATAGCACCCGGCCGTAAATATTGCACGTCGACCATTAGAAAGGGACTAGCGGCTGGAGGCAAGAGTGAAAGAGATGACGCTCTACAAAGCCGTTTTTTTTTCTATTACCGATGTGCAATATTTATGGTCGGATATTGTACACGCATTGCCCGATCTATTGTCACTTAAGTAAGTCAGAAGCAAGAATGGCCCACTCAACAAAACACCTTCATAATTAAATGATTCAGTAATGATTCCATTCTCGAGTGGGAATTAAAAAATGAGCTCTCCCTCTCAACAAGAGGGGGAGCCTAAAAACTTGGCTATTCAACCGTTGAGACCACTTACCCCGCTGAGAGGCGGAGGGAGTACCTCACAGCATCATTCATGCGATTGCAGTGAGCTGGAGTGCATTCATTTAGTAGATTTTTTTGTGGTACTTTATCTACCTGGTATTGTGATTTGAAATCCCAACTATTGACAAAGAAAATAAAGAATGATTCAATAAATATATACCTCCAGTTGTAGATAGTTACTTAAAATCTAAACAGGAAAGGTAAATAAAAAAATCACGACTAGGGTCGAACCTAGGACCTTGTGGAGACCAAACCCTTATACACCAAACAGGATCAAGATTGTCTAAGAAAGTTACCTGTTTAATGTGACGATTTTATTAGCTCACATATTGATTTCTTATATTTACGCAAATACTACACATTGAAATAAAACTAATTTTGCGGATTCAGCAGACTACTGCCGATCACGGGAGACTCAGTCCTCGCGTGACCATGGTTGCTGTACAGCAGCCGAAACGTCGAGAACGTAAACATCATAAAATAAACGCGATAAAATCCGCAAAATTAGTTTTATGTCAATGATTTTATTAGTGTTTTATTTACAAAATTATATCAAAAGAAATTTATACGCATTTAAATTATAAATAGTTAGTTACTCATGCTAAAATTTAACATCCAATTAGTCTCATGAATCATCTTTCACACAAAAAAAGCATGGGCTATAATGGTACCCCGTATCCACTAAATATTCTATGACAAATCGCATTCATTGCGCGGCTGGTCATTCCGTCCAGCGGGATTTTTTTACATTTTTCAATAACCCGGTAGGGGAAGGGTTGGGTCGTTAATCTTTTGTTTCAATTGCATATTGGCATTTGAATCATTAACACTATTATCACTGTGTAAAGAGTCCTCTGCTATTGGACAATAATCTATGAAAAATGCTCTATATCATGTTCTCTATGGTTTTCTCCCCTTCTCTATAACGTCTTCTCGACATCGTTTGTTTTGAAAAGTGTTCTGAGTATTAAAATTAAACTTTAATTATATAAACCTCAAGAAGTCTATAATTTCCACCCCAGGGACCATGGTATATTTATCAGCTATTATGGAGTTAATTTGATCCTTTGCCCATTGAAAACTTAATTCGGCGCATCGACTAGTTAATATATTGCCTAAGAAAGGCAATATATTAACAAGAAGACAGTGACAAAATTTCAAGTAGGCGTTACAAAGCTGTGCGCGTGACATAGTTTGATTAGAGGATTTGAGCACAGATTATGTAATAGTTCTTACGAACAGATATTTCACTCCGCGGAGACATTTAAATTAAACGCGACTCTTGCTACAAAGCAATAAGGTACACTTCAGCATGCTCGCCACTACATTTGCGCGTTTAAAAAATATTAATTGAATACTATGGGCTTCTCTTTTTATCGCGTATCTGTATCTCTTGCAAGCGGGGTGCGGCGCCGACCGCGGGGATACGACGCGCTGTAGATATTTATCGCAGTACGAGTGACGAGTGACGGATGTCTGATTTTGAGTCTCAATTAAGCCCGTTCTATCCACAAAAGGTGTATATCCTATATGGCTATGATATCTAGGTATATTATAATATTATCATTGAACAAAGTAAGGTAGGCAGAGGTACGCTGCATGCACTCGCATTTTGTCGACAATATTGGGCCTCAATTCAATAGGGGGCTAGCTACTATTATTCACGGCACACTCCTCCTCAATGAGAGGGGGACTCGGGCCATAGTACACCACGCTGGTTGAGCGCGGTTTGGCGAACTACATGATTTTTAACAGAATTAATATCACTGTAATTACTAGCCCAAGGGCGTCAAAACATTGCAAGGTGCTTCAAAAATCAGGGCGTGATCATTCCCACACAATACTATTTATAATTCCGTCAAAATATAAATGTTACTAAATCATTACCATACTGAAGCGATCAATCATAGCCGCACGAACGTTTGCAGGTCTTTTGTAACAACAAGATTGATTATCCTGAAGCTGAAAACATTACCTAGGCTATTTTTCAGGAACGTATCATTTGTGATGAAGTTTTAATGTCCTGGAATTTTGCAAACAACGAGGTCTGTGATCCCGAAGTGAACGGGATTTTTGGGCAATGTAAACATCCATTTGCTCACCAAAACAAACGCGTACTGACTGAGCGCGCTGCATTTGCTCGCTCAGTTAATCCGAAGGCTCGCCTTAGGCAGACGATTCGCTAATTCATGTGTCGTTTGTTTCGCTTTCAGTGTCCTAGCAAATCTATCGAAACGCCGCGAAAACGAAATGTTTTAGTCATTTTATGGGCAACTATTTTCATAATTATAAATCTTCGAACGTAGACATCAACGGTATTGTTCTAAACTAAGCAATGACTGCATTATGAACTCCGTACAATGGACTGGGGGTTATGCCAGTAAATAAATATTTATATAGATATCAAACATCTATGACTCGAGTACAAACATTCGTGCCCTTACACAATGTTCAGCCGTTACCAGAATTGGAACCCTCAGTATGGAAAGCAGGCACTACGCACTGTGCTAATCAAGTGACTGTTCAATTCCAGTATTTACTAGCGTTGCAACTAGTATGGTTTTATATACCAAACTAGGAACCTTTGTAAATTTTTGGTGTGTCTCTTTTAGATTTTACTTCTTCATTCAGAATCATTTACCTTCCTTTTTTCTATAGTACCTGGAATCGGGGCTATCGTGTATTCAAATCAGCAGTCGAGCATCAGTTACTGTCTAACCCTCGGCTTATATGAGGATAGTTCGCAAGTCACAATTATCACGTGTCTTTATCTAAACAGCTCGGCAAGTATCAAGTAACAAGTGTCCGAAATACATTTCCAAATTCGAATTTTATATTTTTACACTGGCTTTATGTGAACCAACCATTAAACCAATACACATTACACACATTTCAACGGATGATTTACAAGTACCCTCAAAAGATGACATGTAATTTACATCTCAAAAACATCCTACTTCATCGTTTGCCGGCATCGTTGTCAGCTGTACCGTGCATGCTCGCTTTACACAGCCAAGACGCGATGAAGATAAGACAAGAGCCCTTGAAGCTGTAGGAACACATTTTTTGAAGTGCAGTTATTTAATTTAATTTGATTAATGTAGGGATGTTTGTAGTATCACTTGTGTAGTTTTTTACGACAGATTAAGATGCTGTAGAGTTCGTAGGTAATATTATTTATAAACACACAATTGTATAGGATATTTTTTATTCAAATGACAACAAAATATACTTAGAGTACCCTAATAAGGTTGTTGACAAATTATCGAGTATAGCTTCTGCCCTTAGCTGCGTTCGCGATACCTCGATGTAACGTAGCCAATATGACTCTGGGATAATATACCTTAATATTAGGGAAATCATTTTTAGGATGGGATCAGTCAAACAAGAAACTACCCTACATACTATTCTATACTACATCGATGTTACAATTCTATTTTTAGTATAAACGCTATCAATAATAGTACAATAACAACAAGACAAAAGAGTAAGCCATACAAAATAATCAATACTTTATATTTGTGCTATGAATAAAATTCAAAAGATTTCATTACTTACGGATCAAAATTGTGTTTACATTGTGTGGATATTATGTGTGTGTATTGCCTATGAGTTTGATTAAATTATGATCAAAGTATGCGCGTTCAATATTATATCAATAGAAAATCCTTACAATAATAAACTTAAGTTACACAACAATAGAATTGAAAATAGCTATAATTTTATATTTCAGAACTTATTGAATAGAGACCGGAGTGAACGAACGGTATGAATGAACGGTATGAATGAACAACACGCTCCACGGTTTAATTCAGATGTAAATAGGTGCATTCGAATTCAGCCGAGGACTGAATTGTTATTTTCAGTGTGCGTAGCGACTTTTTACTTTCTAAAGACTGAATTCGAACTAAGTTAGTTTTATTTGAAATCAATACCATTGAATTTATGAACTTGAAGTACCTACATAAATTCTACATTGATGTTGGTCTTAAATTCTATTACTTCTAACTTCTTTATCTATCGTCTTTAGTTCAACACCAAACAATTCTTTTTTAAGGAGCATCTAGATTAGAAAGCTAAGACAAAGTGTACAAAGTTACGTGATTGGTAATTGGTAACTAAATGGCAGATTAAGTAATAGTTTTGATTGAACCATGGTTATCATTTGCTTAACGGTAACGGAAAACATCGTGAGGATCCTTAATGATGGAGAGAACCTAGCCAGTTTTCGGGAAAGACTTATTTTAAAATCAACGTCGTAATTTACAGTTTCACTAATATTTTTCATATTCCAAAACACATTTAAACCGTTTTACTTAAAATATAAACAACAATTTCAGAGTTCATGGAAGTTAAAATCCTTTTTTTTCTTTTGCAGGTAAGCGAGTTTGGTGAATACCGAATGCGATGTTGAACAGGTACTTTCTGTTTTAACGTTTCGTTTTATCGGATGCGAATTGTAGCTGCAATATTAATTTGGTGTGTTTTTTTAATTAACTTGGAAACGCAGGGCAACAAGCAGTAACTCAGTAATGAACTAAGTGCAACTTGTTTTTATGATTATTTATTCATACATTTCGAGTAAAGTCTGTCGTAGTTAAATCGTTTCAAGTGAAGCGTCCATGGAGTCTCCGTACATGGGGGAGTACAGTTTCCCTTGTACTTTATATACTGCCAACCTTATGCCTTCAGTACATCAAGGTCGAGATTACATCACTGTATAGCAAATTGAACGGCGCCTCTAGCGAACATTATTTAAAACTTTCTGTTCTCCATACATTGTGTCTAAATACGTAGACTATGAAGTATACAGTTAGCTTACAAATAATCTCGCACTCGACGTCCTGAGATCTTTAATTACTATGACGCTATGTTAAGCAGGCTGGGCTGGGCTGTATTCAGCAGCCTTTAAATTTAAGAGAATCTAATGTATCATCAAATCAAAATATTTGTACGTGTTAACCAACAGTTACCACAACCGCAGTAATTGTTACATTAATGGACTTTATCGTTGGTTTCATCAAATAGCTACGAGTGCCGCGATCAACTCAGTGCTGTTAGTTCTGCGATTTATGAGCTGTGATCACGAATTGCGCATATTTACGGACTACGAGACGTAGTTTGTACTATTATCGTGGTAATTATAGTGGAAAAGTGATTTTATTAGTACATGTGTTTTTATGTAGATGACATTCTTTTATTATTTACAGCTGATATCTATGATTTGTTAGTAGTCTTGACAATATTATAAGTTATTTGTACTGAACCATGATTATCACTTCACACAGTAACATTAAAATACACGGGAGTTGTGATGTCAATAAATATCGCCAGACGAACACACCAACTGTATGGCCCCAAACTAAGCAGCGCTTGTATTATAGGTACCGTACAATGTTCTGGGGGCGATACTAGTAACTTCCAGACCAGGGCAAATTACGAAAAGACCGCTTCCGAAATTAACAATTTCACGGTCTGATTATTAATATCATCATCGTCTCAAGTCACATTATAAAATTTATTTACTTTGAACTTCATATAATTCGTTCGCATACCTATACATTTTTGAGGACAGTTGTTTAAATGTGAATGTTGTTTAATTTTTACTTTTAATTTTAACTACCTTCTTACTTCAAGATTTTTACGCCGTTGGCTAAGTACTCACTGACTGCGTAGCTTTGCATGGCTGCCGCAGATACCCGATGTTGACACTAACAGTCTAGCTGACAGCGAAGCAAATGACTCTATGCTCGGCTTGGGTGAAGAAGAAGAAGCAAGGCAGCTCGGTCAGTCAGTAGGCACCTAGTCACGTGGTAAACATGAATATAACATATGTCTACTAACTATTTGCATTTTGAACAATACCTATTTATTGTAGAAAATTAATTCTGATGCAAGTAAATGCAAATTTTCATTTCCTACTTATACATGTGGCTCTCCCTGGATATTAATTATTTTTTATTTATGTAAGTCGACACAAAAGAACAAAAACGTGTTTTTCAGGCCGCGACATTAAAAAATATTCAGACAATAAGTATATTGGACTCGTTATTGTATAAATCAATTGTAGTATATGAATAATAATTACAAGCTGGATAAATAACTTCTAGACAAAACGTGACTTTATATAATATTTGTCTTGTGTCTGTGAAAACCAAAAGTAATACGAGTATATTGGTGATATCAAATCTCAATTTCGTTATTCTACCGAGTGTCGTAAATAATCATATCAATATTTATAATATTAATGGTATCATATTACAAAATATATATGTTTTGATTTCTTATATTGTTTATATTATGGAATACTAATGGTTTTTATGTTATGATTATCTGTATTAAAACAATAATTTATCTACCAAAATAACATGGGTCGGTTCCAAACAGTTACAATCAACACATAAAACAAGCGATTGTATTGTTGAAGCATATGTCACAACAGTTTATGGTTAAAACCCGATCGCCACTGGTTTTGAATTTGTAATTTTATCATCTGTTTTAGGGTTCCGTATGAATTGTATTAAATATATAAAAAGTACGTGCCTGAATCGCCGACGACTTCTAAATAAGTTTTATAATTTTAAATCTTAGTAGCTTAATTATTAGTAAATATCATTAATCATATTGATTTCTTATATTTACGCGAATACTACACATTGAAATTAAACTTTTTTTATTTTATTTTATCGCGTTATTACATCCACGTTATTACATCAACCATGGTCACGGGAGGACAGTCCAGTCCTCCCGTGACCATGGTTGCTGTAAAGCAGCCGAAACGTCGGGAACTGGAAAATATAAAATAACCGCGATAAAATCAGTAAAATTAGTTTTATTTCAATGTGTAATATTCGCGTAAATATAAGAAATCAATATCGATACGAAAACACAAGCCCTTATGGCGCTACGATACTGGAATAACATAGAGCGAATAGCTTATCGTAGAGCGAATGCCAACTGATGTGACGCATTTACTAATAACTAATGTAATTTAAACGTACTTCCCATAATATCAGGAACGCATAAATCCATCAGTAATACGGATAGATTACATTAATGCGATAATAGTGACCCATTTATTATCGATACTAAAGGATCTAATTCACAGTGAGCTGTCAAACACTATACATAGCTTAGTTGATACATGACCTATATAAATTGTAGCATATTCATATGTCAATATCTACATGTTCTCACATACCTATAAAAATGTACTGCTCAAAAATGTAAAATTTATTAAAAAAAAGAGCATCCATGGAGTTTCTTGCCCGTTCTTCTCCATAGGAACGGCATTCCGAACGGGAGGTAAAGTAGAAGCTTAGCATTTTGTAACTTTTGACGATTCATAAGTACTGTACTAAATGGTTTACATGAATAAAAAATATTCAGATTCTGATTGTGATTCATGGCATAACATAGCATTATTTTTTAAGAAAAGTAGTGCATTAAAACTTTATGAATTTAGTGGTTTATATTATGACTCTGTATATACGGAACTCTTTGTTAATTAACGGTTCACGCTTCCCTCATATTATTATTTTTTTGTTACTAAAACGAGACCTAAATCTGTTAACACTGGATCGTCGGAGCTCCTGAATATTGTGAGCTGTTGAATTTTTCATATCCACCATACATTGAGTTTTGCGTAAACCCTGAAAATTACATAGATATTTGTTTTTTTTTAACAAATTCATTCAAATTATATTGAAGATTAGTTTAGGACCACATATTAGGCGAAAAAAAAAACATGGCAAACAGACGATCAGATTGGCACAGTCGGTAGTGCCCCTGCATTGGGTACCAATGGCCCCAGGTTTGAATTTCGATAGGGTCAAACTTTCTGTGATAAGCGCGATTTTTTTGCACTCGAGTCATGGCAGTTTAATATACTGGTATTGCCCCCAGTGTAAGTACACATAATAAAGAGTTGCTTAGTGTGGAACTGTACCGTCGGTGTGTTCGTCCAGCGATAAAAATAACAAGATATAATTCATCTCCGAATGTTGCCATCTAAATTCATTTTCATTTTCATTTATACCACATCGTTGCTACATCGTTATATTAAAAATTAATTGGCTTCGTGCATACATTTGCCAGTGTTGAAATATTTCACGTACAACATGGACTCTAAACTCAATTCTCCGATATAAAGTACCAGCATATTTTATTTTTTTGTTATATTTGATAAAATTTCGTACGAGCCATAAAATTGTGTTATTAGTTTTACATCGCGAGCAAAACTAATAAAAGCACGTGCCTACATTTTAAAAAGAATAAATAAACTGCTGTAACCTGTCGCCGTTGCAATTCGAAAAAAGAAATACGACTGTGAAACAGAATAATTAGAGTGTTCCAAATTCAAATTGGTTCGAAATTCAAAATTATATGTGAACGTGTCGTGGCATCGTGGCACAGCGCTATTTTTTATTTCATAGGCTTTGGGCCTATTTCATAATGTTTATCTACTGAACAGCTAAAGTTGAACTGTCACTTTACAGACTACTGTCTAACTCTGCAAAAGTTAGTCTATCTTACTGGATAGTCGTTCCCTTACTATTGGATCCTGGTTCCGAGCGCCCTCTATCGGATGCAAGTCACTTTATATGCATATTGAGTTGCAAAGTTTTGGTTGAGATCGAATCTTTAGCAACAGTTTAAGACCTTATTTCCTTCCACTAAGCGGCTAGTCGCTGGCGCTGATCGATTGCGATTCCGAAACGCGGCCGTGTCATTTCGTCCAAACATTTCATTTAAAAATAATTTTCATTTACGCCAACAGTAAAAACGGGGCAAAATAAAAACGCGTACGCAATAAAAACCACAACGGAACAACAACATTTAATTTCCCCTTTTATATCGATCATAACTAACCTTTATTGACGCCATAATAAAGTTGAGATTTGTATCTGTTTCGTAACTGCAAACATAAGTTTGTGGAAGTAGGTATGTATCTCAAATAAAGACGCCATTTTGAATTTATACGCGGAAATATAAAACATATCTTAAGAGTTATGTTTGCCTGGTACTTTTATTATACGATAACTTTTTACTATTGGAGAGGTATCGATTTGATATGTACTTAATTTAATGATTTTGAGAGCTAGGAAGCTATATTTTACGATTCTGGGCTGGACCATCAAAGTATAATTATAGTTACATCTCGCCTCGATAGATGTCTCTGAACTAATGTTACAAATACTATAACAAACCAGGCTTCTCTACAAAGATCTAAATCGCGCAAAGTTCACAACGTTGTGTAATAATTCTTGACTTATGGTGAAAGCGTTAGGTCAGGGCGCGAAATTCAAAACTTCGACGGTTTTTATTTACATTCATAATATAACTAGGTACTTAACTAGTTAGTACATATGACAGACTTTTTGTGTCAAAGCATGATCCGTTATACCTACTTGAATATGGTAAAGATTTTACTGGCAATACACAAAAACCACGGCACCATAAAAAAAGAAAAACTCTCGGCAAAGGCCCGCCCGCACTGCGTCGTCAATGGAGCTCTTAATACAAGGCCATTGCGTTATTACTTTTCTGCAAGTTATAGCTCGCGTAATGACGCGTAAAGCTGCGTGACTGCCGTAAATAATATCTTCACGGAAATATAGCCTTTGTTGTTATAAAGTACGAGCTTATATTTGATTGTGCAGTATAAGTTGTTTCGATAGGGATGTGGAGTTTTGAGTTTTCTAAAGATCGGAATTCGAAAATGTTGGTTTTTGAAATTGGAACGATGTCTACAAGTTTGGGACTTGTTTCTAAAGTAAATAGGGATTGTCTTTGCTCCGTGACATAACATTGGGTCCACTACTTTACTTTTTGGGGTCGAGTCACCTTCGTCCGTAGGATAATTAAATACCCTCGAGATACCCTACACGTGACCTTGGGTGGTGCCAACTAGGTGACAACTCTACTGGTGGTAGGCTTCGGCCGTGGTTAGTCACCACCCACTGAACAAAGCCATGTCGCCAAGCGGCCTAGCCGTGTTCCGGCATGATGTTCGGTGTTGCCATTCATGGATGGCGGGTCAGATCAGTTGCGCTGCATGTGCCTAGTGAATGTAGCGTCTCGATCTACTGCCGCCTTCCTACCTAGGCAAGTATGCGCCATCGTAGATCTCATCGTCACTTACCATCAGGTGAGATCGAGATCAAATACTTGCCTATAATGTAATAAAAAAAAATAAAAAAAATAAAAACTAATATTATGGGAAATGGAGTGGCCATATACTTTTGTAAGCTGAGGAATAATAATAATAATAAATATTTGCCAGACAAATACACTAACTATCCCGTAGTATTATATAATACAGATGTAGATATTTAACATCCATGACTCGGGTACAAACATTCATGCTCATCACACAAAGTGTGACCCCATCGCGATTCGAACCCTCAGGCTTCAGCGTAGAAGGCAGGATCACAACCCACTGAGCTAATCAGGTCGTCAGATAAAGGTATTTGTAGCCACCTAATACCTAAGTACCAACAGAGGTCCAACAGAAAATTATAAACACTCCGAAAGATTCCTAGAAAGAACATTATTATGAATAAGCACTAAATAATTATATCTTTTAAGTATATTTTAATTTCTGATTAAATTAGGCATCATTGTTTTCATATTCACAATTACTACTAGGTTCATGTGTACTAAGTCTACCTACCCTACGGGAGACTACAAGTAAGATATAACTTTAAAATAAACCTTACAATCTAACTTACAAACGTATAGGTATACTCTTCCACCATCCAGCAATATCGAATCGAAAATGTGTCCGAAAACCATACACCCCATCACTATTCTATGTGAAATAAGAATACTCACACACGGAACAACATGTTTTATATTACTTTTATTAAATCGAGAGAAAAATTTCGCTAGCTTACCTTGCGAAAGCGTGCCACGGGACCTTAATAAGGTCAATTGCCTTAATGTATTGTCAATAGGTATTTTATTATGTTGGGGAAAAGAGGACATAAGAGGAATAAATAACAGTATCAACTACGAAAAATGGTCAGTCTCTGTCCCCCGCTAAGATATCTAACCCCTCCCCACGCTTTGTAGTTTAGCGGAAAAAGACGTTCTTCTCAGCCAAGCGGGTGGTAAGCCTGGGCTATAATTATCGCGGTCTTGTATATTATATGGTAGGTTCTCAGAAAACTTTCATAGAGTGTGTTTCAGGATTGTATGGAGAATCGTCAGCGCCATCTGTGTTTCGACGTAATGATACGAGGTAGAACTTGTCGCTACAATCGGTTCTATGAAGTGTGCTTGAAGTGTTGTTGATTAAGGATAGTTTTTAGCCCCGGTCATCAAACACGATACTTTTTATATTAAGGATAGCCCAAATATTAGATCAATGCGATCGAAGTCGCGCGCATAGCTAGCCTATAATTAAAATACTTTCCAATCCAGAGTCACTCCGCAGTTAGGGACTTGTTAAAATCTAATCCAAAGTTATAAATTGTGAGTTGTACGATAGTTTGCGGTGTGTCGCGTCAAAGAGGCAACTTTGCTGTACCAAACACCGTCTCGCTTTGATTCACAAATCAGTTTTATTATGTTAAAGAAGTTTTTGAGCAAAAACAGGACTTTGCAATGTAGCGTTGCAATCAGGCCTTTAAAGGCCGCTAACTCCATAATCGGTTTTGAACTATAACCCTTTGAATAGATATTACTTATAGTCATTGGAATCTTTATAACGGGCAAAGTCAAAGTCAAATGGTGTATTTCGTATAGGCCTACGGGGGCACTTACAAATTGTCATTATTATTATTTTTTGTTGCGGAAGTCTCTCCCTCGTTATGTTCCCGATTATATTTCCGATATGGGTTTTTTATAATTTAGAAACTCAACTCGTACGACTCTATTGGTAATACAAGTTAACCAAACTTTTAGTGTCCATTGACTCAAACAGTTAAGACATCAAAATAGTTTTAAAAGGCGATTCGAATGTAAAAAGATCACACAAACTAAGTCCCAACAAAGTTGGTCCTACCTAGCTTATTACAGTTCAATTCAACTTTATAGTTGCTAGATTTTAAATTGAAACTAACTTAAATTCTAACTTGAAATAAAATCCGATAGAAGGTCCCAAAGTAAAAATGAGATCTAAAAAGTAATTCACTTCGCGAACTCTTAAACTAAGTATACCTTATAAAGTAACAGTCAGTCAGTAATTATAAGAAATTGATTCACGACAAAATTCTTATAGTTAAGTTAGCACTTGCCAGCAGTGATAGCCGAGTTGGTAGAACACTTGCCTCGGTAATGAGGATCGCAGGTTCAAACCGCGGGTCGCACCTCTAGGATTTCATATGCGAAACTGATTTTCAACCACGATTATCACTAGAGTCTATTAGTCGAGAGTAAACAGGTACCTTCTAGGCAAGTATGCTCTAACGTAGATCTAATCGTCACTTACCATCAGGTGAGATCGAGATAAATTTCGTAGCTATAACGTAATAAAAAAACCACTAGCTTAACGATGAAGGAAACAACGCGAGGAAAGCTCCATGTCTGGGAGAAACCCTCGAAAGATATGTAAAGTCCGCCAACACGCCGTGGGCCAGCGTGGTGGACTATGGCCTAATCCCCCTCGCATGGAGAGGAGGCCCGTTCTCAAGTATAACTCTTTCCTCAAAGTATTAAAGGTACTTTCTGAATGAAAACAGTGCATTTGCAATTTTGAATCCATTAGGATGCAAGAGTCCATTGTCATGCGATGTAAAAGCGCTCAATAGGTCGGCAGTCGTGGTGGCACTACACGTGAACGAGGGCACGATAAGGTAATGCATGCTGCTATAGTAGTGTACTATAGGAAGTCTTAACCACCAGATTGTTCTAGGTAAGTTGCAGATAAAATGCTTATGTATACGGCATTATTCGGAAAAGGTATACTTACCTTGGAACCTACGCTTCTTTTGGGCATTTGTACTCATTGTGACGTTTAAAAAAATGCTCACAACAAATAAATAAATATAAATATAGCCAGACGAACACACCAACTATACGGTCCCACACTAAGCAACGCTTGTATTATGGGTGCCGTACAATGGAGTGGGGACGAACTCAGCATATAATACTTGTATAGATATTAAACATGCATGACTTGGGTACAAACATTGGTGCTCATCTCAGAAAGCTTGTCCCCACCAGGATTCGAAAGCGGTACCCTCGGCACGGAAAGCAGGGTCACTACCAACTGCGCTAATCAGGTCGACAAATCACCATTGTCATTTCAGTCAATCGTTTACAGGTTAGTATAGCCTTTCTGAATCAATCTGTATAAGAATTTCAAGACTAGTACTAGTACCTAAGTTGTAGATAAAAAGCTTTCATAGAAATTTCGACTAATAGGTGCAATAGAAATGATAAAAAAGTTGGTCGAACTTTCGCTCTAAAAACAAGGTGTGTGGGTTTCCTCCCCGGCCCGCGACGTCCGGAATTGTCCAAATCTCATTATCAATAATGATTACCACTTGCTGTTACGGTGAAGGCACACATCGTGAGAAACCTGCACGTCTATTGAAAGCCCTCTGAATCTCTTATTACACAGTATTAAATGGTGCACGGAATAAATATTATCTGCTCATATTCTTCTACTTCAATTCCGCATTTTAAAACGATAACCATAAAGAAATATAATAAAAAAAACTATAAAAAATCTAAAATATACTTTCAGCACGTATTTTGGCATATTAGCCAAAATAAAAATGTCTGTGGCCAAATTCGGAACTACAATTTAACATACTATTTTATTTTGAATACACAACCAGTGGCGCCATGCTCACCTGCAAATGTAATATTGGCGAAAATGCACGTTATACATGGCGGGTAGGATTATAAATTGTTGCTTTTAGCAAAATTAAATTCGGAACACTCGAAAACGAGCGAGGTGGTAATATTATTTTTTCTTATGAGTGAACGGGATAGGTGTATTTTATGTAGTTGCGGCTGCGAATACAACTGTAAATGTGTTGTTTATAGGCGTACGGAGTGATGTCTTTTAATAATGTTTTTGTGTGATTATAAAAGTCGTATATAATTGGTCGTAACTGTTATATTAGATAACTACTTTTTACCTCTGGCTCAACCCACGCTACTATTTGTGTAATATACTACGTGATTCAGACAGGGCATACAATTCTTCTCACTACAGGATATGATCATAGAAAGTGTTACCGTAGAAATACCAGGTACTCTGCTTAGATTTTATTCCTTTTCACTCGTCCTACCTATATAAAATGTAACAAATACAGTGTAAAATATTCTAACAGGGTCAATAGTAGGTTATAAAGATAACATACCCAAAGAAATAAATCAAACAGTTAGACATAAAAGAATGATACTCTGTACTACAAAATTATTTTATACATCAATGTGATCCATATAACTCACTGATTCGTTGGTGAAAATATTTTACATAATTCTTGTTACATCCTGTATAGGCCCCGCTCGTCTTGTAGATTTGTGTAGGCGGACAGATATAAGTAATATTTATCGGAAACATCCTTATTTGTTCTAACAATAACTTAATAAAGGCTACAACGTTTTATCAGAATCGTAGGCGTGGTACACCACAATTTTATTCTTGGTAGTGGGGAGCTATAAATTGAAATGACGTCATAAAAGCAAGAAAGCATTGTTAATCAGTGCGGAGATTGACCAATAGGGTCGCTCCAAAATATCGCCATTATGCTATCACGTCATAACCAAGTAAATAATACTCTCTTCTAATTTAAGGGTTAGACCCTTGTCGGTGTAGCTGATGAAGCTCTTTCCATCTCTGTCTATCAAGAGCAGCTTCTTTCACCTCCCTATACGACATGACACCGATCCTTTCTTTTATCTGACTCATGTAGTTTATTCTTGGTCTTCCTCGTCCACGCTTTCCTTCGATCTTCCCCTCTATGATGTTCTTTATGAAGGTATCATGTCGTATGAGATGGCCTATCATCTTCCCCCTTCTATTCCGTATGGTTTCCATTAATTATCTTCTTTCATGCACTCTCTTCAATACATCCTCATTAGTTACTTTTTCTGTCCAACTGATCTTTTCCATTCTCCTCCAACACCACATCTCAAATGCTTCTAATATTTCTCTGTCTCTTTGTGTCATAGTCCACGTCTCACACCCATATAAAGCTATGCTCCAGACATATGTTTTAATAAACTTTTTCCTTACTTTTTTAGATATTTTTATGTAAAAACATATTTCTTATTGTTAAAAGCTTGTTTGGCAAGTGCGATTCTCGATTTAATATAACCAGATAATAAATAATACTATTTGATGTATATTTTTCTCGCTTCGCTTCCTCGCACAGCTTTAATGGACTCATAGCTTTAAGAATAGGGGTCTAAGCAAATTATAGTTCAGTCACAATGATTGATACAAGACATCCTTGTAAAAGAAATCCCTCGTACAAATCGCTTTCCTTGTCAGAAAGGGACAGCTATTAGAATATAAGGTTAGAATAGGACAGTTATATGTATCTCGTTTCGTCTATAAGTAAGCGCCTGAAATGTATTATTTTGACAAGACGAAGAGTGCGCTATTTATTTGGATGGTAGTATTATATTTTATTGTGAAAATGATTAATGATTGCCGGGAAAAAATGTAATGAATCCAGCGTTAGGAGGTTATGCGATCGATACCTTTAGTTATCTGTATAGCAAGACATTTAGTTTTTATAATAAATGGCTTTACACTTACCATAAATACCGATTTGTTTCATGTTCAATATTATAGTTAGATTTTAGTTCTTATTATCTTGAATCGTTCTAAAAAAACACTCGTTTACGTATAGGGAATTTCATTAAAGCTATAAACGTTGATCATTGATCCTCGTTCCTTCGTTACGTTTGAGGTCGTATTCTCGAGGCATTAAAGTCGATGTTAATTTGCTTTTATGTTCAGGTCTTCCTCCCAAGAAGTAATAGTTTTTTTTTATTAACCAAGTAACATAATCACGCCAATAACTAATAGGGATAGGGCTAGACAATAAAAAAAACAAGATTGGTTTTGATATTTGGTTACATACAGGCTAATCACTGTTCTGTGGACATTGTTCTGTGTTTCTTACTTCTACTGTACCTTAAAAATATTATCCCCTATCCTTTCCTCTCTCCCTTCCCCCCTTCCTTTTCCTTGTTTCGTCCCTCTTACGTTATTACACAAATTATACTAAGTATGTCAATAATCATGTTGACCCACTGCCAAGAATAACCTACCTTTAAAATAGTTTCAATCTTTTTTATCAAGCCTCTATAGACGTCTTCGTTAACCATACTACATTCTCACACAAATCGCCCAAAACTAGTAACACGACTAATTACAAGTGAGAAACTCACAAAGTAGTTACGAGTGATGTGACTCCGTCCGGGGCGGGCTATAAAGGTGACAAGACGGGTTCAAGTGTCGTAAAACCATAAAGTAAGTCACGCAGCCATGGATACTGAAGCGCAATGTTGCGTAATTTTGTGTAAAAGTTATCAGTTAGACTAATTGTATTCTATGGAGGACATAAATATATGACCTTAAGTTATTATAACAATGTATTGCTCAAAAATGTAAAAGATCTTTAAAAAAAAAAGAGCAACCATGGAGTTTCTTGCCCGTTCTTCTCCATAGCAACGGCATTCCGAACGGGTGGTAAAGTAGTAGCATAGTATTTTATAACTTTTGACGATTCATAAGTACTGTACTTAATGGTCTACGTGAATAAAAAAAAATCTGATTCTGATACTCGGTCCAAAAAACCTTATTTGAAACCTGATCTGTAGATACAGATGGGGAAGCAAAAAACATTGATCCCCATTGATTATGTGACAGATAATATATAGTAAAGCCATTGATAGTATCATCAGCATCAGCTGAATGACATGCACTGCTAGACATAGACCTCTCCCAATGACCTGCATCCTGCGACGGTCTCCACACTAGGGAAGGTCATTTTACACTAGGTATACCAGCTCGTGGTCGCCATTCTAGAACCTTTCTGCCTCAAAATCTGAGCCGGTTCTGCGAATTATGTGCCCCGTCTACTGCCACTTCAAATTTGAAATTCTTTGAGCTACGTTGATCATTCTAGTTCGTGTAAGTCTCTCTTTAATTACGATTATATCGTGTATCGATAACCCCGAGCATAGCTCTCTCCATTGCGCGCTGAGTACCCTGAGCTTTTTTAAGAGGTCCATAGTAAGGGACCACGGCTCAGGGCCATACGTCATCACTGGCAGCACACACAATTCTTGATAAGTACACGATTCTTGAGCAGTGATAGCCAAGTTGGTAGAACGCTTGCCTCGGTAACGTGGATCGCAGGTTCAAACCCTGGCTCGCACCTCTGGGATTTCAGGATTACATGTGCGAATCTCATTTTCAACCACGATTATCACTTGCTAAACGGTAAAAGGAAAACATCGTTAGGAAATGCATGCATGTCTGAGAAAACCCCTCGAAAGATGTGTGCAGTCCGCCAACCCGCGCTGGGCCAGCGTGGTGGACTATGGCCTAATCCCCCTCGCATTGCCGGGAGGCCCGTGCCCAGCAGTGGGACATTAAAGATGGCTGGTATTATTATTACACGATTCTTATCACAGCTTTTCGGTCTTAATGATCAAACCTTATTGAAGAATTGAAAGATAGAATGTATCTCAATATTTTTTGTCCTATTTTACATGAGCTCTGGTAGTCACGTCTAGGCAGCAGGTACCCTCAACTATATTGCAACTGCACGGTACGAGTACATATTTCAAACAAGTTTACGCTTTCGTTGGCAGATCGTAAATAAACAGAACTCCAGGATGCAGCCGTAACTTGTCTGCATACTGCACAGGGGCTGGCCCACGCGGGATTTTCACAAGACACTACCTGAAATAGAATAAAATGTAGGTATATTTTTTGAGGAAGGCAATACTCTACTTAAAAGCAAATAACGACCTCGTTAGCGCATTTGGTAGTGACCCTGCTTTCTGCGCTGTGGGTCCCGGGTTTTAGAATCCTGGTAGGGACAATCTTTGTGTGATGGCCACGAATGTTTGTACCCGAGTCATGGATGTTTAATATCTATATAAGTATTATATACTGATATTGATTTCTTATATTTACGCGAATACGACACATTGAAATAAAACTATTTTTTAAGAACGTAAAAACGAAAAATAAACGCGATAAAATCCTTAAAAAATAGTTATATACTACTTTATCTTGGGAAATGGAAGGATTCCCCCGTCTGTAGTCACAGAAGACCTCTTCAAAACATGAAGTGGTCAATTAGGACCGCGGTCCCAATTAACAGTGGTCCCAGTTGACAGCAGAGCCCCATAAATAGTAAAAAAAAAATAGCACGCGTTCTAAGTCGCGAGCACAGATACTTCATGAATACCTCTAAGTATACTTCTCATAGGTACCACGTACTTCAAAACTTTCGGACTTCGACAATGTACCATGTATGCAGTACTTTGGCTGTCGGCTGTTAAACTCGTAATGATCGGCAATGTTAACATTGTACACCGCTGCGTAAAAGTTTTGCGGCCCGGTTTACGACGGCGAATGGGATGTTGTAAATGCAACATTGTTTAAATGATTTTGTATTTCATTAGCCGGTGTGGAGATATAGCTGTAAAGCCTTGCGTATTAGCAATGGACGGCCTGATTAGCTGGTAGTGACCCTCGTGACTGCGCTGAGGGTCCCGGGTTCGAATCCTGGTAGGGACAATCTTAGTGTGATGAGCATGAATGTTTGTACCCGAGTCATGGATGTTTAATATCTATATAAGTAATATATCATATACTGAGTTCGCCCTCAGTCCATTGTACGGTACCCTTACTACAAGCGTTGCTTAGTGTGGGACCGTATATATAGTTGGGGTGATCGTCTGGCGATATTATTATTATATTATATAATGGAAATTTGTCGAATATTTGAAACGTTCCTATAATATAAGTACCCTGTTCCTTTGAGTACCTATCGTTAGGTGTGAATAGAACAAGATTGTTTGAATATTTTATTATTGACAGGATCGAGTAAGAAAAACCTTTATTTTGTAGATTCTAAAGTAAACGCGTCAAAATCATGTCATCAAAACGCGCAGCTTTTATTGAAATGTTGGCAATACTGGTTGTTGCACTGGAATGTTGGCATTACGGTTCTCTGAACTCTCGCAAGCAAAAGTCGTCTTTAAGGTGACGTCTGAGACTTTTTGGCGGGAAACTGAAAAGTCATGGCGTCAGTTATGATTTAATTTCTAAAACTAGTGTTCCTGTGAGTTATAGTGAGTGATATAAGTGGAATATTAACCATTATGGGTTCGGTAAAGTGCACGAGTGTAGGTAATTGAAACTTGGCTTTTCAGTTCCACACAAAAAATCCATACAAAATCTTTCAGTAAAGTGATGGATACTTTACTTTACTAGCCTTTGGGCCTGTGCATATGCTCGAAAACTGAAATAATTTATATTACTTGACACTGGCAAAATACCTATGGTGATGCCAAATAATAATAAAAAAGGTTACTACTCTTTCATTCCGCGCCTGTACCTACGTATAATTGTTAAAGCGATCTCCTAATTCCAGTTAAAAACGTATGAAAGTTTAAAAGTAAGTTTTAGCATAAGAATGAATCTCGTTATTTAACAAGTTTGTCCCGTGGCTCGCGACGGTGGCGCAGCGGAACTTAGAAGTGTCACTTAAGACCGGTTTGAGCTGGTTGCAACTTGCGCATAGGGTTGCCGCTTTGAGAAAACTTTACAGAGATTTTGGAATTAAGAAAAGAGTCTACAAAGTTTCTCTTTTTTTTAATCTATTTTGTTGGTTAAAATAGAAATAACTTCAAGCTTGTTTTATCGTTAGGGATAGAAAGAGGCACATTATGCCATTGTATTAAGTTTGTAAGCCAACTGCTACTTACTGGCTAGGTTGTTATTTAAAACTGTCTGCACTCGTGACTTCGTACTATTATAGGGCTTTGATAAATAGGTTTAAAAAAAATTGTCTAAGGTTAGAGACAACCGTCTGGATTGCGATGTGGAATAAGACTGACTGGATTTTGATTGACATTGGCTATGCAGCCCGAAATGCTGACTGGACTGGACTGAACTAGGAGAGGAATGCCAGGTCAACAATATATAGTGCATTACACATCTATAACAGTACGGTGTACTTGGACTTCTAACTATCTAAAACCCCGCCAGTATCCCGATGTAAAAAGTATTATACAAGGTGTAACAAAAATAGTGTACAATATTTTAAGGGTATAACAAGTAGGTTATAAATATCACGTTTACGTATAAAATAGATGTGTAACCAGTGTTTGATTTATCTCTGAGAAAGCGAACCAGTACCGTTTCACCGCGCACTTAGTACGTAGTGTTATTTTTTTAATTTAAAATTATGTGATTATTTTTTTCGGGAATGTGACCTTTATGGCCTACCAATGGACCAGTTAGATTATTTTACAATATTATTGTTACACCTTATAGCATTTAAGCTATTTCTATGTTCAGCTATTTCTACGTTCAATAATATTAGCTTGTTCGATTTCAAGGAACCCTTTGTGATTAATTTCTAGGTTCGACAGCCCTATTAAGAAGCTTTAATAGAACAAAGCACATTGCATTTGAAATAAAGTCTGCGACATTTTATTTCATTCTCACGGTCTTTTGACTAAGACTGCTCGACTTGTAGTTAGTTAAATCACTTATTTACACCGTCTGTATAGATCACTAAATAACTACATACTATCAATTTCGTATATTACATAAACTCTCGAGTGAACGAATATACAGGTTGGTTACCAATAGAATGATACAAATTTTGTTTTAAATCTATACTATAATATTATAAATGTGAAAGTTTGGATGGATGGATAGATGGATGGATGGATGGATGGATGGATGGATGGATGTTTGTTACTCTTTCACGCCAGAACGGCTGAACGGATCTGGATGAAATTTGGCACGGAGATAGATTTTAGTCTGGAATAGCACATAGGCTACTTTTTATCCCGGTAAAATGTATGGTTCCCGTGGGATAGATTTCTTTAAATTTTTCATAGAATACCAATAAATTCATTTTCTCATACGTTTGATTCTGAGGCGGTACGAAGTTCGCCGGGACAGCTAGTTAATAATAAATCGAAATTCTGACGTTACATAATGATTAGAAATGCGCTAAAGAACGGCAGGTTCAAAGTTCAAGGCTCACTATGCCCTTGCGGAATCACCCTGTATGATCAATAACATCCTTCTTATTGAAGTCGGTTAATTAAATTAAATATCAAACAGTTATCATTGTCGGCGATTTGTGAAGACGTTTGGGCGCATTTGGGCACTTTCCGCCTAAGTGTGGCCCCAACAAACCCCAGAATGGGACTTTGGAGTCGTATTATATAATACTTATATATACAAATATAACCTAAATATAAATTAAGTGACATAGTTATAATACCTATAGAAAATTATAAACTATTTTTTTGGAGCTCTCCCAGTGGCTCAGTTTCAATCTTTTGAGGTAACGTTCCGCTAAAGAAAAAGTATTACGTTCCACTCACACCACATTTTTCATAGCTTAGAGTGACAGTGACAACATGCTTTCCCGCCTATTACATTAGGAGTATCAACCTACAACCAATTTATTTTCTGCTATAAGGCGTTATTGCTTAGACATTAAGGTTGATATTGTATCGTTACATTTATATCTGCTACGTGTAATTTAAGTGGGTTGCAATAATTCTTCAATTAACCAAACCCTTAGGGGAAGAAAGGAGGTGTGGGTTAATTTATAAGAGTTAGCGTTTTATTTATATTTTGATTACAACCATCAAATGTTGTGTAGGTACTTACAATTATTAATATTCAAAAACATTAACCTCCTTCTGGCGTAGCTTGCGTAAAGATATTATATGTGTCAATTTGTGTGGGAATGTTTTAAAATATATCTAAAGCAATTAACAGCAAGGACCATCAAATAAAAAATGCAATTTTGTGCGGATGGCCTTAACATTATTGTCAAGTAAGCGATTTGACTTTTTAAGAAATTTTATAATTAATAGCTTCTGCCCTCGGCTCGATGACACCACAATGAAACATAGACTATAGCAATCAGGAAAAATGTGGCTTCCTAATTGTAAAGGTTATTTTTAAATCGGTGCAGTTAATCCGGAGATTGCCCCTTACATGCAAACTAAAAAAACTGTACCTCATTATAATATCACCCGCTTCCGCTTCTCACTCACGCTCAACCCGTTCGATACACCGCTACTAAATCGCAAATCAGTCCCGAGGCAACGATTTATGACTCAACCCTCCCCCTTTGGTGGGAATTAAATTCACCCCCACTCCATTACATCACTTATAAGCGGGGTTAAGTTCCTTGATCGGTAGTTGCCTGTACGCACTACGCCGGCTATATCAATCACCTGAGTACGTAGCCTGTCTCGTTCTACTACCACCTACCAAACTATTTTAATCTCACTTCTCACTAATATTATAAATGTGAAAGTTTGGAGGGATGTTTGTTACTCAATCACGCCAGAACGGCTGAACGGATCTGGACGAAATTTGGCACAGAGGTAGATTATAGTCTGGAATAGGACATAGGCTACATTTTTTTCCGGTAAAATGTATATAATTTTTATGCGCGGGTAACACCGCGGGGCGCACCTAGTGGTGTAATGTTCCTTGTTATCTTTCTGTCTGTGTTGCCTTTTCCGCCTGCCAAGTGTTACTCAGTCTATTTCGCCCGCTTCTGTCGTTTGTATTGTATTGCAGTGTGTGGAATACTGTCTTTACGGCCAAATCATAAGGGAAACTTTGGTCAGAATATCCCATTTTTTGTATTATGATCGTTTTCCAGCCTACCCTGATTGACCAGGCTCCCTGGGTGACAAATAAGTGGAATACCTGGTAATGACATAATTCCCAAGGTTATTTCTTCGACAAGACAATGGTAATTTTATAGTTCCCTGTAAATGTATTACGCTTTTTCTAATTTTCAGTTTGATCTTGGAAAACTAATATAAAGTATAACATTGAAATAAAACTAATCTTAAGGATTTTATCGCGGTTTATTTTTTATTCTACGTTCCCGACGTTTCGGCTGCTTTGCAGCAACCATGGTCACGGGAGGACTGAGGTGTTTGACGTCCTGGTGTCATAGTTTGACGGGGGTACCCTCATATTTAGTTGTTACTTGCGTAGTTGACACCAGGACGTCAAACACCTCAGTCCTCCCGTGACCATGGTTGCTGCAAAGCAGCCGAAACGTCGGGAACGTAGAATAAAAAATAAACCGCGATAAAATCCTTAAGATTAGTTTTATTTCAATGTGTAGTATTCGCGTAAATATAAGAAATCAATATAAAGTATAATAAGAAAAAAAAACACTCAACTCAAAACATTAGATTTTCATAATCAAGATGATAATAAATATTAACTAAAATAACAAAATGAAAAAAGTTTAAGACAAAAACTTTTTTTTTTCATTTATCATAATGTTTGGAGATACAATCTTCAGATACTCCGGCATCCAGTATTGCTGACTGCATCAGATAGCGCTCGTAGGGTTGAAAGAAAGGGATGACAATCAGAAATGTTATTTCACAAACGCTCGAGGGGTTATAGTGCCGAGATAATGGACACACGGGATGAGAAAATGGCGAGCATGTTAGTTGAAAAACATGCTCGATGTCTTGATTTTTCTACGTTACGCAAATAGGTTGTTAAATCAATTTTAAAAAGGTATGTTGGCATTATTTATTAGCCGTTTGTACAAGGCCTATTACTCTGTTCATGATTTTTTAATGGTCACAATCTGATAGTAAATAATAATTCTCTATTTAGAAGAATATTTTTTATTGGGTGATATTTGTTTTTGCATGCCTGAAGGGTAGGATATATCATAAGTACTTTTATTTTCATCTGTAACATCCATAATTACCCATATTCGCAAATAAAGTTTTATTGTATTGTAAATATAATTGACAAAGATATGTTTAAACAAATAGGGGAAGAGGAACCCACCACCAATTTTACCCAATTTTATCAAATAATGTCCTGTAGTTTTCGCGTAATGCGCGAACAGACTGAAAAACAAAAAAAAAATATGGATTCGGCATCTGAATCAAAATTAATGTCCCCTGGTATTATTTAACGTCACGACTAAGATACAATCTTATTTTATATATATGTAGACATTGTTGGCGAACATGCTCGACACATTTGTCTGCTGAATGTAGCAAACCCAAGGCGCTCCTACCAAGTGCCCCGGGTCTTATTCAAGCCTTTGTGTTTTCAAGGCACAATTCATTCCAAACTTTATAGTTAACCCGCTTATATTGCTTGTATGAAAATGTAATGCGTTATATACTTATTTTACTTTTATACGTATTTAGCCATTTTAAATGTCCCACAGCTGCTGGACACGGGCCTCCCCTAATAGCGAGGAGGATTCAAGCCATAGTTCACCAGGCTGGCTTAGCTCAAGTTGGCGTACTTCACACGTCTTTCGAGAAACCTTTAGGCTTCTAGACATGTAGGTTTCGTCACCATTTTTTTCATTACGGTATTCAAGCAAGAGTAGAAAATGAGATTCGCAAATTATATGTAGAAACCCGAGAAGTGTGAAACCCGGTTGATCCTTCGACTATGACTTGGGGATTGGATTGGCAACATTAGCCGCCGGTCGCTTAAAAAGACCTCTCGTGTAAATTAATTGTAAAAAAAAATATTATCCCTTAAGTTATGTGTCAAATTAATTATATTCAATTTAAATGCGTGTACTATAAGTTTTCAAGACCCAGCGATATGACTATGTTTTCAAACTGAGTGTTCCACAACTTGGCTTTTACTTAAGTATATAAGAACTATATCTTAGTGGACTGGGCTATTCGGAAGCTAAAAACCCTACAGTAAACGCTAGCTTTAGAAAAAAATAAACTGCTCTAAAATCATCCACTCCTTAATAATATCCTGAAACAAAAACTTATTTAGCCTGAAAATAGCCAATGCTCGCAATTTGTCACTCGAAACCGCCATAAAACTAAAGGCTTGATTAAAACCATATCTCTCCCATTTCTAGACCGAAAACTTCGGCCATTTTCATAAATAAGACACTTATCTAGGTCCAACGAAGCGGCACCCAAACGTTAATTCTGAAGCCAAATTGTATTAAGACCCACCCCTTATTTAATTTTCAGTTACAAAAGAAAGCGTTTGTTTAATTTTCGTGTCACTAAGCGAACATTAATTAGTAAGTAATTATACGATAAACTCATTTTATTTAGGATAGTGAAAAGACAGTTTATGCTAGTTTTAAATCAGCCGAATCGTCGGGAACGTAAAAACATAAAATAAACGCGATAAAATCTGTAAAATTAGTTTTATTTCATTCATTATTGAAATGAGAATTGGCTATCACTGCATTTTTTGTAGGATTAAGATTTTGATATAGTATAAACAGTTCGTTTATACTACATTATTTCCGTTTGGAGTCGAGACTCTAGGTCCTTGGGGTCCAAGCGCACAGCGCGTAAATTTTATAGAAAATCTTTCAGGAAGATTGGTCCACGCAACCGGCGGCGACCCAAGGACTGGGTATTTCCTCGTTCAGCAAGTAGCTTTGGCTATTCAGCGAGGAAATGCGGCCAGCATCTTGGGCACGCTACCGCATGGGCCAAAATTGTTTTGCACTTTTTGTAAATATTAAGTAGCTTTTCTATACTCTTTTTAATTTATATTAGTTTTGTATAATCATGTAATTTTCTCTATATCTTTAGTTTGTAAATATTTTATTATAAAATAGTTACGTAATATACCTTAACTTGTTTCAAAGAGTACTTGCCCTGTCTAGCACTTAAAGCCTATATTCCTCACTTTAACATTTTTCATTTACCGCTAGGACTTTTAGAAAAAAATGGCGGCTGCATAATGCAGGCCTCTCTACTCTCCATTTGCATCACTGAGGGAGTTCGAAAAGCTGCTATAGTTTACTAAACGACCTAGTTGAGATGCTTATACCCTGGCGAGTTGAGGAGCTAAAGCAGCATTTCCCAAAGTGGGCGATAACGCCCCCTTGTGGGCGCTGCAGGCCTAAAGGTGGTAGGAGACCCAGAAAAAAAATGGGGGCGTTGTGTAGAGGCTTACAATAATTAATTTAATTTGAAGTTATACTGGTTTTTAAGTAGGTGAAAAAATGGGGGCGCTAAAAATAATTCATTCTCAAAGTGGGCAGTAGACAAAATAAGATTGGGAACCCCTGAGCTAAAGAATATTCAACGTTAATTGTGAATGCGGGTCAGACTTGGGTGGGCGACCGCCGGTGTCAAGAACTTTACACTTATTGAATCATTTCCAAAATATTAAAACGGAATTAGACTCTAAAATGTAACATCCGAGAAAGCTATAATTTATGAAAAAATAATTAACTTATACAACGTTGAAGAACCGTACTAGTGATGAGACGTGTTTTGACAATATTTATCGATAAATCGAGAAACATGCCACTGGCTGCGACACAGTGCTTAGCAATAGTATTTAATATTGTGCGTATAATTTTAATCTGATTATGGAAGTAAGCCGAGTCTTAGGTTGCTCTTTTTTTATTTTCATGCATGCATAATTAATTGGTGTATTAGCTACCTGGCGAACTGGCTCGCGTACTTGGCGAAGAAGCTTAAAATAAATTTAAAAAAGACTGTTTAATATAAAAAAATAAATTTTCATTATCCGCAAAAAAATATTCGAATTGAGTAGTACTGAGTGATTGAACTATTGCAACAGTGATGGGATAGGTTAGTCCAGTTATCGATTGACAATAAACAGTACACTTCTCATCGATACCACAGCACATCACTAGAGGATTTCCATTTCATAAGAGCACTCGCAGCAGTAGAAAATCAAGCCAGCCGTACGCCGCTGTCAGGAGCAGGGCACTTGAAAAAACGACTCAGAATTCCCGCGGATTCCTACCGAGTAGGCACCTAAGTGAGCGAATAAACTTATGATAATAATTAGCATTTTTAATTCCCACAGCTTGGCATAGACAGACACCCTACTGTTTTTTTTTACAATTTTAAGAGATTTAAAACCAACGCACATGACTTTACACTTAGACGACCTGATTAGTAGGTGTTGACTATTGACCCTGTCTTCTGTGCTGAGGGTCGCGGGTTCGAAACTTGGTATGGAAAAGCTTTTTGATGAGCACTAATGTTTGTACCTAAGTCGTGATTAATATGTATATAAGTATTATATACTGAGTTCGCCCTCAGTCCATTGTACGGTACCCATAACACAAGCGTTGCTTAGTGTGGGACCGTACAGTTGGTGTGTTCGTCTGGCGATATTATTATTATATGATTACTTTCGCGTGTTGCATTATTATGTGTCTCACTACACGGGCTATAACCGGATCTTTGGAAGGCTTGCGCGGGGACATGGGTCCAACACGTAGAGGCCCTTTTTTGAGAATTTTAATTATGTTGAGGGTTAAATTCCTGAGTCGCAAAGATTGTTTCTGTAAATCTAATAATGTTAGTTTTTCTTATACATAAAATTGGCGTGATAGCAGTGATAGCCAAGTTGGTAGAACCCTAGCCTTGGTAACGAGTATCACAGGTTCAAACCTCGGCTCGCACCTCTGGGCTTTCTGGATTTCATGTGCGAATCTCATTTTCAACCACGACTATCACATGCTAAACGGTGAAGGAAAAACATCGTGAGGAAACCTGCATGTCTGAGAGAATCCCTCGAAAGATGTGTGAAGTCCACCAACCCGCACTGGGCCAGGGTGGTTGGCTATGGCCTAATCCCCCTCGCATTGAGGGGAGGCCCGTGCCCAGTAGTGGGACATTAAAAAAGGGCTGGTAGTATTATCCCTAAAATTGACGTCATGGTTTCCAGTTTGTGTACCCGGTGTTGATAAATTACTTTGTACATATATTATTCTGGTAGATTTATGCGTTTTATTCTGCGAAGCCACGATGCCTATATCAAAACGCCTATTTCAAAGCCCCCATAGAAGCGTGTCGACGCGTGATTTTCGGCATAGAAATCAAAGGACCACTTTATTCTGCTTCACGTAGGTGTCGTGTTTACCAACGAATATAGAAAGCGGCGCTTTATTTACGCTATATGTTATGTTGCTTTGAAAGCATTTCCCGGTATTTGTTATTTCTCCAAAATGAATGTCAAAGTCAAATCATTTATTTCGTATACGCCTGCGGGGCACTTACAAATTGTCATTTACATATATTTTTTTCTTAACTCTAATCTCTTAAACTGTAAAGGTTTTTGAGAAGATCCGGCGAGAAACTCAGCGGGATTGTCTGTCTTTTTACAGCCATGATTATTACAAAAAAAATGTGTTGCCATGCGAAGCGCACACACGCTACACTTTGACATCATAAATCTCAATTGATCTAGATATTTGAGCGATCAGTCGCAGGCTGATATATCATGTGTAATCATTTAGCGACTACTATCTCGCGTGCACTTGTCTGGGTAGGCAGGGTTATACTATTGGACACTTATATTTCCAATGGTGCTTAGAACTATGAGCTAGGAGCGTGTTCCGGCTTTGGACGTTGGCCAGCGGAATTTCAGACCAAATTAATACCTACATCGCAACGTCAGAATTTCCATACATCGTGCATGTTTTGGTAAGTCAGATACAATTCAGTAATCCCGGCTGAAAGTTGTCTGAAACAATGCCGCCAGTAAGTGTCTGAAATTTAATAAAGCCAGGCGTACGTAGACTGAGTATGATGTCGAGAAAATGGGATGTAGAGACCACTGGAAGTGATTTGGAAAGTTGTTTTTAAAATGGCAATGATTTTGCACACTTTAGAAAATAACAGGCATGGGCTCACATAAAAAAAACAAAAACCAAATTGTGCTATGAGTATTGTAAAAGGTACTGCGGTTACTAGTTACAACCAAACTACGTCGACCTATTCCAGAGTGTTATCTTCTGAAATTCGTCCCACATCGAATTTGAAAGCATAATTGACGACCTGTTTAACTCAGTTGGTTGTGACCCAGCCTTCTGCGCCTATGGTCCCGGGTTCATATACTGGTACGGACAAACTTTGTGTGATGAGCACGAATGTTTGTATCCGAGTCATGAATGTTTAATAACTATATAAGTATTATATATTGGGTTCGCCTCCAGACGATTGTACGGTACCCATAATACAAGCGTTGCTTAGTGTGGGACCGCACAATTGGCGTGTTCGTCTGTTTTATATTAATTACCAGATCCAATGGATCAAGCAGATCAAACGGAATGTTTTTTTTTTCAATGAATATCACTAGTAGTAGGGCATACTAACTTTTTATAAAAGCAAAAATATTAGTAGCTCTTCAAGTGCCTAAACTAGCTTTACATCGGAACATCCGGGTGTACACTTCAAACGTAATACCGTAAACCAGGCGCCACGGATAATACAGTTTTAATCCGGGCAACGAATATCCGGTTGTGATCCGGTAAGTGTGTCGGTTATTATACCTTATTATCGGTTTTTATGACCTGCTTAATTAACGCTATTGGTAGTGATCCTGCTTTCTGACCCGGGAGTACTGGTTCAAATCCCGGTAGGAACAAACTTTGTGTGATGAGCACGACTGCTTGTATTTGAGTTTTAAATATTATATATCTTTATAAGTATTTATATATTCACTGGAATCGCTCCAAGACCTTGCAATCGTTGCTTCGTTTGAGACCGTACAGCTGGTATGTTTGAGACCGTACAGCTGGTATGTTTGAGACCGTACAGCTGGTATGTTTGAGACCGTACAGCTGGTATGTTTGAGACCGTACAGCTGGTATGTTTGAGACCGTACAGCTGGTATGTTTGAGACCGTACAGCTGGTATGTTTGAGACCGTACAGCTGGTATGTTTGAGACCGTACAGCTGGTATGTTTGAGACCGTACAGCTGGTATGTTTGAGACCGTACAGCTGGTATGTTTGAGACCGTACAGCTGGTATGTTTGAGACCGTACAGCTGGTATGTTTGAGACCGTACAGCTGGTGTGTTTGAGACCGTACAGCTGGTATGTTTGAGACCGTACAGCTGGTATGTTTGAGACCGTACAGCTGGTGTGTTTGAGACCGTACAGCTGGTGTGTTTGAGACCGTACAGCTGGTATGTTTGAGACCGTACAGCTGGTATGTTTGAGACCGTACAGCTGGTATGTTTGAGACCGTACAGCTGGTATGTTTGAGACCGTACAGCTGGTATGTTTGAGACCGTACAGCTGGTATGTTTGAGACCGTACAGCTGGTATGTTTGAGACCGTACAGCTGGTATGTTTGAGACCGTACAGCTGGTATGTTTGAGACCGTACAGCTGGTATGTTTGAGACCGTACAGCTGGTATGTTTGAGACCGTACAGCTGGTATGTTTGTCTAGCCATATTATCTAGACGAACTGATTAGACTAGTGGGTAGTGACACTGCTTTCGTAACTGCGGTTCCCGGGTTCGAATCCCGGCAGTAACAAACTTTGTGTGATGAGCATTAATATTTGTAGCCGAGTCAAGGATATTTAATATCTATATAAGTAATATTTACTGGGTTTGCTCCCAGTGTAACATACGGAACTCATAATACAAGCGTTGCTTAGTGTGGGACCTTTGGTGTGTTCATCTGGCGATATTATTATTATATTCTTTTTTTTATCTCATAACTCTCTCTGTTGGTAGATTGAACAGACTGTAGAGACGGGCTTTTAGTCTGTATTCAAAACAAATTACATTGAAACAACATTAGCACAAAGGTTATGTTTGTATACCCTCATCCCACTGCGCCGGCGCGGTCGGCAGAGACCCGTCTAGTTATTAACTTGAGTAAATATAAACTTCGTATGTACCGTAGCTTGTAGCAGTCAATTTTACTCCGCAGTTACTTCATATCTTCACACTAAAGTTACCGACAGTTAGCCAGAGAAATGACGATTGGTTAGTTCCACTAATCGGTACGTCAAGTGTGAGATTATTCGTAAGCTAACTGTATTCTATATTTTGAAATAAATTTTGTTACAGATTTTATAGTGTTTATTTTATGTTGTTACGGTCCCGACGTTTCGGCTGCCTTACAGCAACCATGGACTCAGGAGCAGTCCAAACGACGGGAACGTAAAAACATAAAATAAACGCGATTAGATACGTAAAATAAGTTTTATTTGAATGTGTAGTATTCGCGTAAATATAAGAAATCAATATGTATAGTTTATAGTTAGTCTATAGTAGTGAACAGCGCCTCTAGCGGGCAGTATTTAAAACTTTCAATTCTCTATACAATATGTCTAAATACGTACACTATGTAGTTCAAGGTTTGTATACGTGTAATCTCATAGTTGACGTCCAGTATTGAGGAATCTCTTCGCCATCGGAATAAATAATTATTTATTTTGTAAATCCAGAAATCTCAGAGGTGCGATCCGAGGTATGAACCTGCGATCCTCGTTACCGAGCCAAACGCTCTACCAACTTAGCTGCCACTGTTTTATCTTTACTGCTTTTGGCTTAGCTTTTTCGTATTATTATTTAGTATTAAATAGACTCGTGTTTCTTTATAACAAAACATGTCGTAGAGTCGTTCCTTTAAAACAATAAATAATGTAGTTACAATAAATAAATTGTGATAAAATTGTCTCGTGTAAAACATTCAGTAGCGGTGAGAAATACGTGGTACAATGAAATCTGTGTGTGGATTAGGGGACCATGACCACACTATTTGCGGGGATAGTCCTATTCGTAGATTAAAAAAAAACACAGACGAAAAGGACTTGAAAGTAGTATTAATTCCATAAAATGTATAGCACCACTAAATTAAAAAATATATACATAGAGGTTGGTACTTTACTGGATTGTCTATTCTATGGGATGTCAACATAGCTATATTCCACATTTTATGGTCAGCTATGTTGTAGATATTTGTATTTAGCATGATTTAGTTATGAAAATGTTGAGTGTTATAGCAAAATAATCATAATAAATTGGTGAAGAAATATTTTGTTACATATGCCAATATTCCCCACGATTGAAATAAAACTACTCTTACGGATTATATCGCGTTTATTCTACGTTTTTACGTTCCCGATGACGTTTCGGCTGCTTTGCAGCGATATATCCGTAAGAGTAGTTTTATTTCAATGTCTAGTACCTATTCGCGTAAATATAAGAAATCAATGTTTCCCACAATGTTTAAATACGTTAATTAAATTTTGTAGCCGAATTAAATTCTGAAAAACAAATTGGAAAACACAATTAAATTGTATTCATCCATTTCCAGAAAACATGTCCCCTCTAGTCACGCTCGGCAATTCACATCACGCTCTTAACACGCTACGTGCTTTGTGTGAGCGTGACAAAAAGCACGCGCCCACTAACCATGATTTTATTATGTGTAATATTACTTAGGTTTACTTTTTTTTGCGAATGTGAACTTATTTTTTTTTATTTAATGACGGCGTGATAGATATTCTTATTTTCACCGGAGATTCGTTTCAATTTTGCTCCCGGAAAACAAGTGCCGCTTTTTCTTGTTGTTCAATATAAAAATACTTTCTCTATGGAACGCTATGGTCGTCATGAAAAAAATTAACTTTCAGCTGATAATTTAAAAAAAATGTGGAGTCAACAATGTTGCATTTAAAATTGAAATTGATTTCTTATTATTAGCCTATTGTAACAATTTGTTTTCGTTTAGTTTTTACTCTATTCGGAAAACAAAATATAAGTACGTACAAAATACAAAAAAAAAACTCAACAAAAAATAAATATATTGGAAAAGCGATCACTTTCATGACATTTATCTAGCTGTCAATTTATCTAGCTGTCAATTAGCGTCAACAAACCCCACGGAGAGTGGTGTCACATGACAGATATAACAGAAGATCCACTTTAACGAAAAAAAAACAGGCGTAAACACAAAATAGGTATACAGAAGTTCCGTCCAGTTCAGTTCCGAAGTCATGGATGTTTAATCTATACTAATATTATAAATGTGAAAGTTTGGATGGATGGATGGATGTTACTCTTTCACGCCAGAACGGCTGAACCACAGATCACGAGAGATATGCCGTGCGGTTCAAAATGTATGGGAACTCGCTGTCTCCGTTTTGTTCCCCACCACTTGCCACAAAACACATGCAATTACATAAAACCAACCAATACGAAGTCTCACACACACACGCGTGCCAATAATTCGGTGCGTGCTGCGTCGTCGCCGCATACAGCGGCCGTACCACGCGACGCACCAGTTTATTCAAAGTATCGTTAGACGATCTATCCATTGCCTCGTACATTCACTCAGTAGCGACCTGGCGAACATAGGTGGTACTTAAAGAGCCATGTATTTTGTACAAAAATAAAAAAGTCGTGCTACATGAAAACTATAATAACATAATAAAGGCATTAAATATTTTTTGATCTGTTGTTTTTAATGATTTTAAAGACGAATAAATAAAATACTTAATACTGGCTGGTGAAATGAGATTCCATCTTTTGCATAGTTCACTTTGCTGCTAGTATTTTTGCACACAACCACGGAATAACACGGCATTTAAAAAAAAGTTAGAGCTCCGATACCGACGTGCAGTTGCAGTCGACTGACGGCGAAAACTCTATGTTAGCCTAATTTTGGCTAAAGGTGAGCGCAAGCCCACCGCTTTCATAACATAGCACATAGGCTACTTTTTATCCCGGTAAAATGGGTTCCCGTGGGATAGACATACTGTTTAATTGCGGGTAACACCGCGGGGCGCAGCTAGTATCTACATAAGTATTATATACTGGTATTGCCCTAGTCCAATGTACGGTATTCATAATACAAGCGTTGCTTAGTGTGGGACCGTATAGTTGGTGTGTTCGTCTGGCGATAAACAAAAAAATAGTAATATCAATATCATCTGGTATGTCTATTATTTTCAGACTCGACCGTTTCACGAAATGGCTAACAACTTTTAGTTGACTAAAGTTTATTTATTTTTGTACCGGTTTATTTTCTTTGTCAGTTGAACTTTCAGGTCTTCCTTGTTTCCGTTTCCCAATACAAAAACTTTATCGTCTATTATTGGCACAGACCAATAAGCGGTTACATTTCGGGGCATTAACATCTTGGTAAGTAGGTTCGGTCATATTTAGCAGAAGGGACCATAAGTAATCACTCAATAGAGTTCTAAATTAAAATGCAGCTTGTTTTAACTATTTTTGGGTCTCAATGTAATAGAGATGGGTGTGCATTCTGCATTAATATCGCCGCAAATAACTGTCAGTATTAAAACTAAGTTATTTCCACCATAACATATAGCACAACTCAAGAGGCAATCTTCATGAAAAATCACCCCCTCACGGGACTAGTCGCGTCGAGCGGCGATTTGTCGACTTTTTTGTCGCACGTCGCGGCGAGAGGGCAATAAATTATGTGAAATGGTGTAATGCGTTCCGTTCGGGGGCGTGTGTGAGATTTGTTTTGCGGGAATTTGTTTGATTTTTAGATTTATTTGAGGGCCTCACTTTTTTGAGGTAACGACGGCCCTAAATATTCACATATTTTTGCCAGCAAGCCGAAAGGTCTGTGGTGCGGTAGAAATGCTGATGCTGAAAATATTTAGCTACCTATATTGTTTTTTTTAAATGTAATGACGTTGCTTTTGGCTTGTAGCAAAACAAGGTTTCATTACCGGTTATTATGGAATCCTGGTTGCGATTGCGGCCACAAGCGGTCGTAATAATTTCTTTGCTACGTCGATTTGCGATCAATCAATCATTTAGATTTAGACAGATGGCACATAAAATATCTAAGTATATAGCAGTACCTTAGTCGCCCTAAGTCATGTAGTACCCGCCGCCCCTTTCTCTAATTTTTGCCAAGTGTTGCCAACCGCGGACGAAGGCTAGCCGCCCCTAATATACCTGCCGCCCTAGGCCCGGCCTCGTCAGGCTTTGGGAAGTCCGCCCCTAGATCTAGACCTAATGTATCACCAAAAAATATAGTAATAAATGATTTCTGATTTCAAGCTATCAAGCATTTCCCTAACTATGTCAATGAATCAGGAAAATCTAGTTAAACTCGCAAGAATTCTTTGAACATATTGCAGTTTAAACATTGTGGTTTTTAGATATTTTAGTTTGTAGACAGTTTGCGTCTTAGTCTTTTTGTATTTGAAACAATTTGTACCAATAAGAAACTCATCCACCTTATAGTTCCTGCCTTGCCTTGCTTGTTCGTCCAGTATAATGCTTGGAAAAGATAAAAATTTGACTCCTTAATTAGATTTTTGCCAAATTCTCACCATTTTCGTCTCAAACTTGAAACAGTATCTATACAGAACTAAACTAATCAGTTTAAAACTAACACGAGTGCCTTGTGAAATTAATTCCCGCGCTCAGTTTCACATCTAAGGGATTGCGTGCTTGCGAAATGTATTCCGGTAGCGATTATATTAATACCTTCGTTTCGGATTAGAGATGCTGCGGCAAGATTTAATCTGTTAAACTCGATGTATCAACTTGTTGTTTGTACATTATGATAAATATATAGGATATATTGATTTCTTATATTTACGCGAATACTACACATTGAAATAAAACTATTTTTAAGGATTTTATCGCGTTTATTTTTCGTTTTTACGACCACAATCAACAATTAAATATGAGGGTAGCCCGTTTCTAACTATGACACCAGGACGTCAACCACCTCAGTCCTCCCGTGACCATGGTTGCTGTAAAGCAGCCGAAACGTCGGGAACGTAAAAACTAAAAATAAACGCGATAAAATCCTTAAAAATAGTTTTATTTCAATATATAGGATATCATATTTATGAATAAGTTAAATTTTAAATATAGAAAATACAGCACTCAAGTTGATGGAAGTGTAAATAAAGAGCACACTACTTGTGGCTCAAGCATAATATTTTTTCACGTAACATTACGTTGACATCAGCGTCTACCCTCCCGCCCACACTACAACAAGTCAAGTACGAGATTATTCGTCAACTGACCGTATACTTTGTATGGAGAATTTTATGGTTTAAATACCGGCCGCTAGAGGCACTGTTCAATTTACAATACAACCGTAACTCAAACCCGTAGTTTTTTTTTATTTGGACTAGTTCAGCCACATACTCCCACCACTGTCACTCCTGTCAGCCAGGATCCACAGCGGTGTCCAATGAAGACGCCGAGGTTTGACCCTCGTAGAGTCCCGGGGTGCAGCTAATTGTCTTGAAACCCGCTACTAAATAAATCGAGAGGAAAATAGAAGCAGTTGAGAGGAGAGGAAAGAGGAGGAGGAGGGGAAAAGAAAAGAGTAGGAGAGGGAGAGGGAAGTGGATAGATTCACTCGCACTCGAATTGGCAGTAGCATGCTTTCTCTATTACGTTATTACACATCATTACGACAGTAAGCTGCATCCTGATCAAGAGATTTATACATGAATAAATACAGTGCGTCTTATTTCTTGGCAGATCTCTACTTGGACGGCTTTTACAAGCGTTTAAGTTAATATATGACAGCATTTAAGCCGCCAACCATAACTTAAACCCATAAGTTTAAGGCCGACTTGGCAGCGCACACCCAACTTAAAACATAGTGTGCTTAACCCAAAACATTTGCATAATGTAAGTTGTAGTTGTAATTTAGTGACCTTCACATTGCGGCTGTTATGCGCTCTACATCCGACGGAGAGAGACAAAACTATACGTACAAAGAAGACTCTACAACTAGTCTATTACATATATGTTTATAGAATAATATCGCCAGATAAACACCCCAACTGTACGGTCCCAAACCAAACAACGTTTTTATTATGGGACTGGGGGCGATCCCAGGAGATATGCAGAATGATTTTTTTAGGTGGGCTGTGACGTCATTACTTCCCGGAACTAGACCCTTACTGGCAACCCTAAAGGATGGTGCAATAATATTTTTTTTTTTTTTATCAAGAGGTACTTGAATAAACTAAAATGTCATAATAAATATATCGCCAGACGAACACACCAACTATACGGTCCCACAATCAGCAACGCTGGTATTATGGATACCGTACCATTGTACGGTACGCTCTCAGTCCATTGACTGAAGGCGAACTCAGTATATAGTACTTATATACACACTAAACATCCATGACTCGGGTACAAACATTCGTGCTCAACACAAAGTTGGCCCCAACCGGATTCGAAACCCGGAGCCTCGGCACAGAAAGCAGAGTCACTACCAACTGGGCCAATCGGGCCGCCAGATTGCCCAATAGTTGCCCTTAGCTAGTGCAGTCAATAAATCATTGACATTTCTGTCGGATACTATTTGACGGCAAGTAAATGATATGAATGATACACCCTCCCGTCGGCACTTCCTCTACTGATGTTATTTTTTGTTATGAATGAGGGAGAATGAGACACAATAATAGTTTTTGTAATGATATTGCGTTTATGTAGCTAATGATTTACTGCATACTATATTGCAGTACAGAGTGATTCAGAAAGGGTATATAAAGTCTTGAACCTGCGCTACTTTACCACAGTTGTTATTAATATGGTACGACCCAATTAGCTTAGATGGTAGTGAGCTTTCTGTGCTGAGGGTCTCGGGTTCGAATCCTGGTAGGGACGCATTTTGTGTGATGAGCACGAATGTTTGTACCCAAGTCATGGATGTTTAATATCTATATAAGTATTATAGACTGGGTTCACCCTCAGTCCATAGTACGGTATCCATAATACAAGCGTTCATAGTGTGGGACCGTATAGTTGGTGTGTTCGTCTGGCGATATTATCATTATTATTACATGAAATAAGAATTTTGGTACGTGTCTCAATTTAATAAAAAACATTTGTAATGAACAAAATTGCAAGGGCGGGAAGCGAACTTGGTACCTACCTAATGATCGGAGAACCACGCTGAAGGATACCCCATTTAGATCAAGTTGTCAGTGTACTTTCGAAAGTAAATCAAAAGAGATCATAATCAATCATTCGGTAAAATGCAAAGTCCTCACCCACTTTTAACTCAGCAATGTTTCAGCGCTGCAGACAAACAAACAACTCGTATTAATCAAAATATTTTCTATTTGGGTTGTGGCCTTACTTTCGGCGACAGATACGTGTGGCCATAGAATATACATCTTCACTTTTCCATTAGCAGAAATGGTGGAAGCCTTCCAATGACTTCCACACATCCCGGTCGCCGACCGCTCGCGTCCACCGGCTTCCTGCGACGCGTGTGATATCATCGGTCCACCTTGTAAGGTGCCGTTCTATACTACGTCGACATCCAACTCGTGATAGCAAGTGTAAAGGAGACTGCCCACTACAACCTATCATACTATGACCGTGATAGGAACGTGTCAGGAAAAAAAAAATCGTTATTTCATTACCTGAAATAAATGATGTATCATCAATATCCAGGGTTGTGTGATGATTAATGCCGTATAGAAATGATCCATCCTTTATACATAGTTAGTACTTTTTTTTTTGACCAGCTGCTAAGTCTGATTAGCCGCTCCTACATTGTTTTCACGTACCTATGACAATGTATTGCTCAAAAATGTAAAAGATCTTTTAAAAAAAAGAGCAACCGTGGAGTTTCCTGCCCATTATTCTCCATAGGAACGGCATTCCGAACGGGTGGTAAAGTAGTAACATAATATTTTGTAACTTTTGACGATTCATAAGTACTGTACCTTAATGGTCTACGTGAATAAAAAATATTCTGATTCTGATATCCGCTGTTCTAGTGGCCACATCTCCAAAGATGAAAACGCCATATTATTTATGTCTCCAGATTAGCGGCGAATTAAAAAGTTCCCAACTCCGTTCCCGCGGAAGTAAAAAACTTTTGGTGCGCGTTTTGATAAAAAATATTCTTTGTGTTTATTTATTGTTTAAGAGAGAGAAATTTGGAAGCGCCTTCTGGGAAAACATTCGGATAGAGCAGTCTTTCCCAACGTGGGCGATAACGCCCCCTTGTGGGCGCTGCAGGCCTAAAGGGGGGCGGTAAGAGACCCAGAAAAAAAAGGGGGCATTGGAACCTGATATCAACAAACTTATTGAACAGCATCAGATTCAACCTTCACATTAGTTTTTATATAAGAATTGATTGTTTGTTTTATTTTCAATAAAAGATACTCTGTCCGAATACTATAAATTTGCGTTTCAATAATCAGTTATAAGTACTTAGCGGTTTTTAAGTATGTTTAAAAAGGGGGGCGTTAAAAAATAATTTATTCTTAAAGTGGGCAGTAGACAAAAAAAGGTTGGGAACCCCTGGGATAGAGTAATGTATGAGGTAAAGTACTGAGAGGATTAACACCATCACGCTTGTATTCCCAAAAGAGGTAGATAGAGTCGCACAAGTAAAACCAACTTAACTCCATTTTAACACCTTTTAAGGCTAAAGAAAACTATATACCACAACGTAAACATAGGAAATTGAATTTCCAAAGAAATACTTTAGCCTACAGAACATTGTGACCGATGTTTAAAAGGATCTCAGAATAGTAGTGACGTGGTATAATGATAAGTAATAACATTATAATTATTTTATAAGTCCTCTACGTGTCGGACCCATGTCCCCACGCATGTTTTCAAAGGCCACAGCATTACCGTCTGGAAATGAAAGAGAAAAATATCACAACCTGTAAGGTCTGATACTGAGCATCGCTTGTTCATGGGCACCGGACAATGGACTAGGAGGGATCGATTATAGATCTTAAGCGTCCATGACTCGGGTACAAACATACGGGCTCATCACACGGTTTGCCCCTACCGGCATTCGAACCTAGAACCTTGGGTTCAGAAAGCAGGGTCACCATTAACTGTGGTAATCGGGTCGTCAGTATACAGACAGACGCGCCTAAACGATCTCATCACGACAAAATATAAATAGCACATAATACGTGAAGCTTTTTTTCATTAAGTAGATTAGATTCTCCGCACTATTATCGTTGCTTCTACGATAATGGAGGAAAGATGCGAGTGACGTCATTGCTTACGTCATAACCTCTTCACCCTATTGCGCCATGAAAGTAGGATAGGAGGGTAATAGGTAATATCTCACACTGAGGCCTCAGTAGGAGTTTTGATCGTGTGGAAATACAGGTCGAGTGATCTCATGAGTCTAAAAGTATAGTCACGAATATTAATAGGGGACCCATTTCTTTAATATTTTTATTGAGACTTACATATAATGCAATAAGGTCGTATATCTGTATATCTGAGAGCAGTTTCTCCAGTCAAAATAGTGTTTCGTTTGCTGTACGATATTCAACCTTAAATGGGTCTCAAATTAAACTCCACGATTGTACATTTACTAGTAAAGAGGCACATCCACGCTAGACGCGTGATTTGGTCACTCGATTGATATTTGCTATAATAACTCGAACTAGGTCTCATACTGAACTAAAATTATTTTTTCGGATTCTATCGCGTTTCTTTTATGTGTGTTACGCGATAAAATCCGGAAAAAATAGTTTTATTTCAATGTGTAGTATTCGCGTGAATATAAGAAATCAATATGTAAGCCTCATATTGTTTAAAAGTTTAGAATATCTCTTATAATTCCAACAAGGATTACTTGCGTTATGTTCGGATAAATTTCTCTTATTTATTTACCTCCAATACTAATGTTTTCTCCAACAATTGTTTGCACGCCCATTAAACAAAAGTTAGGCCCATACACACGGGCAAACAAATATGTACATATGTTGCCCATCCCAGCACGTAATGAGAGAAAATTTAGCTTTACATTATTCGATACACACAGCTGTGTGGAAATGCAACACGAAATTGTCAAGATATCACAGGATTACGTCAAGATTTGACCGTCCGAAGGTAATTCTATTCCTACGGAGAAGAAGGGACATTCCACTCCATGGTTATTACAAATTGAAGTAACTTGCCTTACCTTTACCTTAGCTTAGTTACCCTTAGGTTAGCTGTAGTCCCAGTAGTTTTAACAACCTGATTAGCGCAGTTGGTAGCGACCCTGCTTCCTGCGCCGAGGGTGCCGGGTTCGAAACCTGGTACGGATAAACTTTGTGTGATTAGCATGAATGTTTGTACCCGAGTCATGGATGTTTAATATGTGTAAAATATTATATACTGGGTTCGCCCCCAATCATTGCACAGTACCCATAATACAAGCGTTGCTTAGTGTGGGACCGTATAGTTAATGTGCTCGTTTGACCATATTATTATAAAAAATACTGTATGAGGCTGATTTCCACAGAAATCAAGACTTACAACTGGACGAAACCCAGTTGTAAGGCACCACGGATGATATTGAACTAGTTGGTTTTAAACCTTCGAGTTGATTATACCTGATTCCAGTATAGTCTTCAAAACGCTCGGAACTTGCCTTTGGCTTCAACAAGGTCTGTGTACAATATAAGATATGATAACACAAATAGCAATCCAACGCTATTTATTAATAAAATCAGAAACAGAATTACAATATTTTTTATTAATGTAAACCATTAAGTATTTAGCAATCGTTAAAAGTTACAAAATGCTAAGCTACTACTTTACCACTCTTTTGGAATGCCGTTCCTATGAAGAAGAACAGGCAAAAACTCCATGGTTGCTCTGTTTTAAAAATATCTTTGACATTTTTAAGCAGTACATTGTTAAGGGCATGTGACAACAATGTAGGAACGGCTAGGCAGACTTTAACAGCTGAAAAAAAAAGTACTAACTAAGTATATAATTACAAGTTAAGCCTTTACATGGCATTGTCAGTCTTTTGTCTGATAGATAGTTCGATGGTTTTCGTGCCCGTGTATCACACACTCCAGTTCTATAACATTTTATTCCTCAATGTTTTTATCCACAAACGTCGGATTCTCTTCACTAAGTGTATATTCGTGTTGCCAGTTGCCAGAAAAAAGGCCAAGAGGCTGTTGGAAAACGGCGTTCCAGAGATCTTGCTACGGAATTGAGACGATTTTATCTGTTTCATTAGTTCGTGCATGGTTTTTTAGCAGATACAGGTACTTCACTGAAGTCTGATTTCAGTGTTACGCTGAAGTGAACTCGATTTCAAATTAATTTATTTGCGAGATATTGGTTACATTTGATTGAGGCTTTGAGTTCGATTTCTTAGACTAGAAACGGTATCAGTATTTTTGTAGGAAATTTTGTATTTTTTTTATTCCGGACATTCCTACTTTAGCGGAAAAGGTTGAAAAGTTGAAGTGGTCGCTACACTACTGTTAATCCTAGTCTGGGTCTAAATAAGGGTGCGTACATTGATTTAGCCACACAAAAGGATTCCCTGTAACTTTGGGACCAGACGACATGCTCTTCAGACAAAGTTTGTACCTACTGGGAATCGAGCCATGGACCTTCAGCACAGAAAGCAGCGTCACTGCACCGAGTGATTACCCAGTTCATTTTTGAGGTATGTATACTTATATAGGAAATTATGTCTTATTTGGCCTGGTCTGTGAATTACAAGGATTACCTCCAGTCCATTATACGGTACCCATAATACAAGAGATGCTTAGTCTAGGACCATAAAGTTATTGCCTCCTCTCAATATGAGAGTTGTTGTGGGCACGATGTTTCCCATAACTGTTTGACAAGTGAATACTAGCACAAGAAGTAAGAGAATAGAGTCTAGAATCAAACATGCGTTTTCGCGTTTACAATTACATGGTAAGTCTTGGTGTTAATCATACTTCAGCCCCATTTGAAAAGTGCTGACGAGATAATGTGCATCTTTAACCGTCATACAAACTTCAGATCACCCCATCCATCTTCTCCAGCGATCCGTAATCGATACACAAATGTTTTTATCGTTGAAAGCATCAAGGAAATAGGTCACCGTAGCGTTTGGCTTGGGGCGCGCATCACGGGTGGAATATCTTCGCTTGCCAGAATACACTTTATTTTGTTTCTGTGCGAAAAATTCGCTGGATTCAATGTTATGTTGGTGTTTGTTATATCTTTATAGGACACATGAATATTTATATCAACGTGCTATGGAGGCCATGCTTACGAACCCCCAATTTATAGACAGTTTTAATGGCATTATAACGAACTTTTTAGAGGAAAAAGTGCGTTATAATCCATTACAATCTATACATATAAATAAAATTGGAGTGTCTGTTTGTAATATTAAAATAACCGCTTCTTACTAAGTGCATTTGGATGTATACACGTTACCTATACCGAAACAACATTTTTTACAATTTTTGTCTGTCTGTCTGTCCGTCTGTCTGTCTGTCTGTCTGTCTGTCTGTCTGTCTGTCCGTCTGTCTGTCTGTCTGTCTGTCTGTCTGTCTGTCTGTCTGTTTGTTCCAGCTAATCTCTGAAATGAAATGGATGGACCGATTTTGACGGGACTTTCACTGGCAGATAGCTGATGTAACAAGGAGTAACTTAGGCTATTTTTATTTTAGAAAAAAAAATAGGATCACACGAAAAAAAATTAAAACCAATGTTGCAGCGCAGCGCCTGATTAAGTTTGATAGCAACCTGCAATGCGTCCCGCGGGCTCAGAATGGGCGAGCAGGCTGTTGTCAACGGTTGTTTTTGTTAAATACCACGCGGACGAAGTCGCGGGCAACAGCTAGTTTTCTATAAATTTGAGGGTTAATGTTTACTTTGAAGTGTCCATATTCTAATGGTTGAGGTGTAGACTTTGTAATCGCGAGGTTTGATCCTGTGAATCATGAAAGGTGCGGGCCGGGTCTGGACCCTGCTAACCTTGTTTCTGAAACAACAACTTGACCAATTTAATTGCAATACCTTTCGCATTTTCTTGGCGCATGGATGACGAACACAGAACTCTACCTTTGGGATTTGCTTTTGAAATATTTTTTTCAGTACCTATGTATATAGCGTATAAGGCTTTATAACGAAACCTGATACCATGGCTTCAACTCATGATTGTGGACTTGCATGTTTAGTATATTTAATTTGATTTAAGCCTGAAATCATAATATAAATTTATATTGTAGCATCGTGATTTAAAATAAAAAATACCAAACTACAAATTTATAATTATAACTGCAATGTAAATTAAAACTTGATTCGCTCGAGCGCGCTCGCCACTCGCATGAGTCGGGTATCGCGCGGGGCGATGCATTGAGATCGTATTGTTTTCGATACATTGCCCGCTCAAATCACATGCTACTTACTCTCTGTATTATAATTAGTGTGCCAAAAGACCTGGTCTTGGTGTACGAGCCTGTACATTAATATATTGCTATATGTGCCGTTTTATAGTATTTTACACTGACATGACAGTATACTTGGCAGTAGTAGTAAAGAAGTTGAACCTCGTGGACGCGTTTTGCATTGATAACCTGACAAATAACAAATGTGTGGAGTTACACCGCAGTGACCCACACTTGGTATTATTAGGAATACAATTTGTAAAATTTAATTCAAAGTGAAATATACAAATCCATTTACTCACATCTGTACCGACCGAGAGCAGTAAATCATCGACCAACTTGCCCAAACCGCTAGCATCAAGTACCGAGCTCAGGAACTTCCCGAATTACCCGTATTTATGTGGCGGTAAAGATGTTAATGTTGCGTGTAACGGTGCTCAGACAATTCGCCACTTGTCTAGTTCGCTTGGGGATGTTATTCATATATTTTTGGGAATTAACTTGTTTTGATTTGTTGAAAGTTGCAAAAAACTTTCATAATAATGTGCTATTACAGAGTTGAACGACATTATTTTGTTTTTCAACCTAACTTGTATGTCTAACAATACGCTATACCATTGTGGAAACCTTACTGATATAGATCCAGAATGTTTTTGTATTACGAGTGAGGGTCGATAATTTCCGTGAATTTATTTCTTTTATAAATACTCTATGCTCAAAAATCATCCGTCAACGAGCTGCTGTCAAAGTTTGAATTAAATCCATCGTTTAGTTTATCTATGGATGCCTGCAGATTAAATGTAAAAAATGAAAGAGTGAATTCCGGCATTATTCAAATCGAGTAATCAACATTTGCATATAATAAGGGTTGCGAATTATTCTTAATCCAAAATATATATATTAAACCCATTCGAGTGAAAACAAAAAGTTTAAAACCCTTCTAATCGTAAAACGCGTCTCATAATAATATCGTTAGACAAAAAACAAAGTTTTTAAATCGTATGCGCCCGCGCGTGGCCGCGAGCTTTTTATTGGAAAACTTTGCTCATTTGTCCTGTTGTGTGTTTAAAGTGGGGCTTTGAAGTGAGCGAGGCTACAGCGGAAACGAATAGTACAAATGAAAATAAAGACAGTAGTGATAGCCGAGTGGGTAGAACCCTTGCCTCGGTAACGAGGATCGCAGGTTCAAACCCCGACTCGCACCTCTGGGATTTCTGGATTTCATGTGCACATCTCATTTTCGACCATGATTATCACTTGCTAAACGGTGAAGGAAATCATCGTGAGGGAACCTGAGAGATTACTTCAAAAGATGTGTAAAGTCCGCCAATACGCACAGTGGGACATTAAAAAGGGGTGGTATTAAATGAAAGACAAAACAAGCCGATTTGTGTAGTTCACGTGATCTGCGTCCTTACGTCCTCGCGACTTCTTCTGACAATGCCATAGTGTAATGAGTAGTACCATTAACTAAGTTTTGGTACAAATTAAATATATTGTTTATTGTATATTAATAATATAAATAACTCAGCAAGGGTTATGTAGCGTGTTGGGTACTTGGTGAGTTTTTTTTCTAGTATTGTGACAACTGGGTTGCCTGCTTTTAAGGAACGTTTACCACTTTCTTTTAAAAACATTAAGTATTGTGTTTTTCACCGCCTTTTTATGTAGAACCAGTAATATATTCTGATGATTCGTAAAACTTTTTTGGAAAAAAATATATATTTTATTATACCATTTATACGCCTACTTCGTGGCCACAAGCGTACGTGTAACATAACATGGCGCGCCGTGTTTACAGGCGGAGTAATATCCTAAAGTTTGACGCTTGATTTACACAGCTAGCCTAGAAGCAACAATGTTTGGTTGTCTCTTCAACAACGGGTTAGATATTTTAAACCTTTTAGTTTTCATAAAAAATCGGTTAAATGGCGAGACCATCGTTTAAAACGTGTACTTACTGGTATGTTGTTGTCCTATTGTGATGTGTTTATTCATCGATATATCTAAGTATATATATATATATATATATATATATAAATAGGTATTTTTCTATGTTTGGGGTAGAGGATTCTCCGGATTTACTGATCCGATTCTGAATATCATTTCACCAATAGGAAGCTACATTATACATACATTCGAGATTCCGTGGACAGAGCCGCGGGCAGATGCTAGTTATTCAATAAAAACACATTGGATAAAAACGGATGACGATAGTGAATCCTATATGCACTTCTAAAAGTTCTCATATATATTTTAAAAACAAGAATTTCGTAAAAAAAAGACAAGCCCGCCGAGTTTCTTGCCGGATCTTCTCAGCTGAAGTCGCGCTCCGATCCAGTTGTAGAGTTAAGAAAAAAAATGTATATGACAATTTGTATCTGCCCTCTACGAAATAAATGATTTGACTTTGACTTCTTAACAATTATCTTATAACAGGTGACGTTTGGTAGATAACAACATGAAATAGATGACATCCAACTGGAACTCCTGAAAACTTTGCAAATTCACAAATGGTTAAAATGTTCAACGTTTAATTAATTCCGATGAATTCTAACAAGGCGCCCGGTAATTTGTTTTTGGCAAATTGAAATGGTTACTGGAGATGACAAACCGAATTGTCGGCGCGAGTGGCTCTAATTATTTCACTTGACGGAAGTGTTTACACTTCTTACACTGGGTAGTGGAGTGTAAACACTCTTCGTTATTGAGTGTGGGCTTTGTAAATAAGTGATGGTTTTCAAATGATCCTTGCGGCGAAGGAAGTAATTGAAGCGTGCAAGTGGAAAATCAACTTATTTAAATATTAATTTATATTGCTCGCGTGGAATATGTATCTTGTACATTCAACAACTAAAATCTTCTTTCCAGCCATCTTTAATATACAGGGTGATTTAGAAAGGGCATACTAAGCATTGAAACTGCGCATCCTAAGTCCATTTATTAAAGTCTGAATTTCGAAACGTCAATTAAAAAAACCATATTTCCTTTGAACCAAAACTAAATTTTCAAATCGAAATGCTATCAAAAATAAAGAAGAGCAGGTTCAAGGCTTAGTCTTACATACGTAATAATATGTATTATGATAAGAATACTTAATAACCATCAATTGAACACAAAGTTGGTTCGCTGAAAAATATCCAGCCACATCCCGAGCCGATTCCGCCCGAAGACCCCCGAAGTTACCCGAACGCCACATAAATTGCGGACCAATTACAGCGGCGGAGTCTTACACGTTTATCGCCTAAGTTTCTTCGGGAAATATTTCTTTTTTATTGCCTTAGTTTTTAAAAGGTTGAATGTTGGTGTTATTTATAGAGGGTGTGGACTGTGGGTCACAGTCCTGCGGGAGTGATTGATCAAGCGGTCCGGGGTACAGGATTCAATGCCCAGGTTTAACATTAGTTATTGACAGGCGATCAATTTATCATATTACTCGTTGGATAAATAAGACATACCTTTTTAAAAATGTGGGTATATAATAGTATACTTGTGTAAACGCGAAAAGGAACGAGAAATATCGTCAGTTTAGTATAAAAAAAGTCGGGCAGCTCCTGAATAATAATTAATCTTGTCAAATTAAATTAATATTTTTCAGCAGGTTAATATAAAATGTTAAGTTAATATTCTAACCTCGTAAAGCTGTAATAAAGACGCCACATTATTCTAGACTGAAACCCAGTTTAATTAGAATTAATAACCTTTTCTTAATTGCGAAAATGTCCTAGTTAAATTATGAGAATATTTTCATTAGCTAACTAGCTGCTAGTTTGAGATTCAGCGATTGGCCGCATGACGAAAGCAAAGCATGTTATTTTACGACAGATTTATAGTTTCTTTTATTAATTAATAATAAATCGCTAGACCACCACCAACAACACACCAACTATACGGTCCCACACTAAGCAATGCTTGTATTATGGGTACCGTACAATGGATTGAGGGCGAACTCAGTATATAATACTCATATAGATATTAAACATCCATGACTCGGATACAAACATTACCAGGTTTCGAACCCGGGACCATCGGCGCAGAAAGCAGGGACACTACCAACTGCGCTAATCAGGTCGTCTTAATAATGATCCGGTTGGAGCGATTTCTTTTTTTTATTTTAAATTAGATTTGGATTTGAGTCTGCTCGCATAGCGAGGCCCACTTATAAGGCATTTACAGTACGTGATTATATATCCCGTGATCTTCTGTGGAATAAGCTACCGGCGTCTTTGTTCCCCGTTGACTACAATCTGGGTGTTTTCAAGTCGAGAGTGAACAGGTACCTTCTAGGCAAGTATGCTCCATCGTAGATCTCATCGTCACTTACCATCAGGTGAGATCGAGATCAAATACTTGCCTATAACGTAATAAAAAAAACTGAGCTCAGAGGTCTTTTTAATAAAAAAAAACTTTCGAATTACAGAAATGGTCTTAATAAAAGCACATGTACTAAAGTCACGTATCCTACGCAAATCGGCAAGGGTTTACATTGCTTCAGAATTAAATTAGCGACACATTTGGTGTTTTTTTTTCTCCAAGTCCAAGATTAGGGACGGATCACAATTTGTAATATCTTTATAAGTCGTCCGCATTACGATTGTAATGTCATTGTAGCGAGCGACTTGTATTTTTAACTTGCCACCTCTGTTCAGCTTTGTTCGGATTCAACAATAAGCTTATTATATTGTGTTGGAGTCGAGTTTGTGAAATAATTTACGGGCGCTTTAGAAAAATGTTTTTGCATTTGAAATGATGAATTGTTTAAGATTGCGAGTTTAATTAAATAGGGGGGGGGGGGGGGGGGGGGGCGTAGAAATATGTTTATTAATAGTTGCTTCAGATATTTTGCCACGTGATTTAATTGATCGAGAAATTTCGTCATGAGCGTTGAAACAATGGCACTGAGATGTGGTCACTTATATTACTATGGATCTCATATGAAAGCTCAAGGTGGCTTAACGCGCAATGGAGCTATGCTTGGGGTTTCACTACGCGATAGAATCAGAAATGAGGGGATCCGTAGACGAATTAGAGTAATCGACATAGATCAGAGAACTTAAAAGTGGAATGGGCAGGGCAGATAAGTCGAAGACCCGATGGCTATTGGTTCTGGAAGGTTCTAGAATGGCAACCGCGAGGCGGAAGGACGGCTCCCTACAAGGTGCATCGATGATATGACATGGGTCGCAGAATGCCGGTGGATGCGAGAGGCCTGTGATCACGATGTGTAGAAATCATTTGAAGTCTGCCTATCTGTACTAGGTGGAATATGGGCTACATCTTGTCTTAAAAATGTAAAATATATATATGAACATGTTATCACAAAATTGAACGACATTACAGCTCAAACGAAAGCTATGCATAGCCAAGTTGTTGAAGCTAACATAGCTTGTATTACCCGAGCTGTAGCTTGGTAAATCCGGATTACATAGCGTTTTTCTTGTAGCAAAATTAGCTGTTATTTTACTCGTGGGAAGCTAAGCTTTAGGGTTGTATGTTAGTGAGGCGCGATGGCGAAAATAAGAGGTTTTATTAGAACAAAAATAAATGGCTTAAAATAATTTTAAATAGATGAATTTACAAATGAATGTGTTGAATTAGCTTCATATTTTTTAGACATGTTATAGACATAATTATGAGTAACTTATAACACAACTCTATTTGATACCCGTTGGGAGATAAAAACATACAGTTATTCTGTGTAATCCTTTTACTTATATGAGAAAAACTATCACGCCTATATTGCTTATTGAAGGGGTAATCAGACGTTTACTGTTACAAATGGTGTGCAAGAGACTATATGACTGGCATCAATTTTATCAATTCTAAAAAAAATTCTCTGGTTTTAATATCGCTATCGCTAGCGCTCGTGTCACTATGGCATAGGCCGCAGTATTAACGCCGCTCCACACGGCACGCGTGTTGCTGGTATTTCCGGATTATGCAGCGAGCAGCCGGCTCCTGTAGCGAATTATTATAAAAACAAGCATTCTTTTAAACAAATCTTTGTTAAATTTTATATTATTTTTGTAAGAGTCGTGCTAACTGTTTTGGTTTATTTATTAACTATAAATTATGTACAATAGGTATATAGACAAAATATCACCTAGGTTGATTGCCTCCACAGGTGACAGGAGGGCTGGCTCTTTCCTCGCTCAAAAAATTAGTTTGTTTATACAGCGAGGAAATGCAGCCAGCATTCTAGCCACCATTCCACGCGGACAAGGTCTTTTTGATACATAGTTTGTTGTCATAATGTTTTTAAGTTTTTTTATTTTCCTATTTAGTTTAACTGTAATTGTAAATTTGATATATCTGCGTTGGTATATACAATGATATTATTTACATGAAAAAACAAAAAAATCTAATTGATACTTATTAATAGGAAAAATAAACAAATTAAATAACATAAAAAGTGTGTATAAAAATAAAATTTAACACATAAAAATGGCTCTACATCGTCGTCGATACCAAAAGTGCCCAGCAGGCTGGCCGCGTTTCTGCGATGAATAGCGAATAGCTGCTTTGTTATACGGATTTAAATTAAGAATATATTATTGTTGATTTATTTATATTTTTATGATACTATGTATGAATAATCGCTCAAAAATCGCCGTACTATCTACTATCATAAATGCTGTAATGCCACTTAATTAGCACTGAATTTCATTTAGTATGACGATATAATAATCATAATATTAGCCTAATTAATGTCCCACTGTTGGGCCTCCCATTAATGCGAGGGGGCCATGCTCCACCACCCTGGCCTAGTGTGGGTTCTTGTTTTCTTTTAACAAGTGATAATGATGGTTGATAATGAGATTCGCATATAAAATCCAGGAGGTGCGAGTCGGGGTTTGAACCGGGGTTGGCGAGGCAACCGTTCTACCAACTTGGCCATCCGGGTACTTTAGTTTGACGCTACTCTTTATTTATTACTCTTAAGAATATTGCAAAACGTTCCTTCAATGTATTATCCGGGAACGCAGGCAAGTCATACTAAAAGTAAATCCAGTTCAATTAATCGCGAACGGCCTTTGTTTAATACCGCCCAGCGCGGTCCGGGTATAAAATTTTCCGGATAAATTTTCTATTTATATTTCAACTATCATTAATATTAATGGACTCCACGGTCAGTTGTATTATTACTTGGAAAAGTTTGGAATATGTAGTTATATGTAAATGGCATACTATGTGTTTGATGATCTACCCATCACTACAAATGTGCATTTCCTTTACATTTTTCTTGGTATCCAAGACAGATACATAAAAGAAAAGTTTTACAGCAGTTAAGTAAAGCAGTGATAGCCAAGTTGATAGAACGCTCGCTTTGAAAACGAGTGACATAGATTCAAGCCCTAGCTTGCACCTTTGGGATTTCATGTTGGAGAGAATCTCATTTTCAGCCACGATTATGAAGTACTTGCTCGAGCCTCGGAGAGTACGTGACGCCGTCGATCCTGCGCCTGATCTTTCTCCGGTTGCGTCCAATTGACTGAAGAGAGAGCATACCCGCGCATGCGCACAAACTTGTGCACTATATTTATATATATGTCCTGCGTACTTAATCTTCGTTGTAATTGGCTGCCGTGGCCAAGGAATTCTGTCATGAAGATGTTATTATTATTACCACAAAAACACTTGTATGTATGGTGGAAACTGAAAACCAATCACCACACAAGACTCGTTTCATTCAAACAATTAATATCCCCTTCTCTTTCTTCCATAGACCACGTGTCAGCTATCGTGGGCGACACGGTTCGACTCCGGTGCCGAATCGACGGCAGATCATGCGGCGCTATGCACAGCATCAAATGGTACAAAGCGGAGTCAAGACTCTATGTGTACTCTATCACGGCAACAACCAACATAGACCTCCCCGAGGGACCCATGAAGAACAGGTTGGTAATATTTTAATACTATAGTTTTGAAATAGCAGTGATAGCCAAGTTGGTAGAACGCTTGTCGCGCTAACGAGGATTGCAGGTTCAAACCCCGGCTCGCACCTCTGGGATTTTTCATGTGCAAATCTCATTTTCAACCATGATTATCACTTGCTAAACGGTGAAGGAAAACATCGTAAGGAAACCTGCATGTCTGAGAGAACCCCTCGAAAGATGTGTGAAGTCCGCCAACCCGCTGGGCCAGCGTGGTGGACTATGGCCTAATCCCCCCTCGCATTGAGGGGAGGCCCGTGCCCAGCAGTGGAACATTAAAAAGGGCTGGTATTATTATTATAGTTTTGAGAGCACCAATGAAATATTGACATAATTATGTAAATAAATATAATGTCGCGATACGACTATACGGTCCCATAGTAAGCAACGTTTGTATTATGGGTACCCTACAATGTACTGAGGGCGAACACAGTATAAATTACTTATAGATATTAAACATCCATGATTTGGGTACAAACATTCGTGCTCATCACACAAAGATTATTCCTACCAGGATTCAAACCCGGTAACCTCGGCACAGAAAGCAGGGCTACTACCAACGGCGCTAATCAGCACGTCGAACATTCGACCGTTCGCGTAACTATTCCTATTATAAACATAATTTCAAAAAAAATATAATCTCCAACATTATTTAGCACGGTTCACAAATGGAGATATTGCGCCGGCCGTTGTCAACAATGGCCTTAATACCAGCACTTACTGGCCATTGTGCGAGACGACAAGACAATACATTATCTCCGTCCTCTTTATTTGTCAACTGTCTCTTTTGAAAAATTGCTCGCCCCATTGTTTCGTAATGTGGTTAAAATTAAAACTGTTTGTTTGAAATATTCAACCGACCCAATTCAGTGTGGCAAATGAGTGAGAGAGGCTTGTCAAATTTTGCGACCCATATTTGGGTATCATCTGTTATCATATAAGATCACCTTTGAGATAATTGCCGTTTGATAACCAGAAAATAAATATTTATCAGGAATATTGGTTATCGGTTCTGGCAGGAACTTGTGGTACTTACTCAAGTGGTTACTAGGAAAGTAAGGACTGGATTTAAGATTGAGTTTAGTTCCTCCGATAGTAAAAAAATAATAAAAATGGATTTTGCAAAAAAAAAACAAGACCGCTGAGTTTCTCGTCGGATCTTCTCAGTTAAGATCGCAGTCCGATAGTTAAGAAAAAAAATATTTAATGACAATTTGTAAATGCCCCCGTAGGTCTATACTTTGACTTTGATACGATGATCCGAACTTATTGCAGCGATTGTTAACATAGTAATTGATAATAGTGTTTTTTAATATACAAAATATTTCCTTGATATTGCCTTAAGCGTGGCGCCAAAGTGAAAAAAAATATATAATAAAGGTTGAAATAAAAGTATTTTTTCGGATGTTATCGCGTTTATTTTATCTTTTTACGTTCCCGACATTTCGGCTGCTTAACAGCAACCATGGTCACGGGAGGACTGAGGTGGTTGACGTCCTAGTGTCATAGTTTGAACTGGGGTACCCTCATATTTAGTTGTCCGAAATCCGAAAAAATTGTTTAGTTTCAAGGTGTAGCATTCGCGTAAATATAAGAAATCAATATATAATAAGGGTACCTACTAGTAGAAAAACCAAAATTATTTGTATGACCGATACTTATTACCCAAACAGAATCTATTAAATTCTGAAAGCATAGTTAACGTTCTGCATTTTTAAACATCACTGCTTGCTGTCTAGACATAGTATTTACTGACCAGTAATACATCGATTTGTATTCTGAAATACAAAGTAATGTGGACCTTACTGGAATAGTGATAGCGCATATCGTATCGTGAATTGGTACGCTAGCCAATCAGCTTGTTGTAAAACTAATAGAATTCGAAATGCGATTGCAATGTTGGTGCAATTACGTATTGATTTGTCAATTTTTTAAATTTAATAGCGACTTTTTGTAATTAACTTTAGTTTATTGATTTATATAGTTTAAATCACAGGATGCTTTGGAAAGGGTACTTTACACCTTGAACTTAGACTTCTTTAAGCGGCCATTACATTATCTAATGTGCAGAGCGCTAGATGAGTTAGCGTGCTATATTTGTATTGTGTAAAGGCATTTAGACAGTGATCCAATTATTATTATCCAAATTAGCGTACCTATTTGTAATCATTATGGAAAATCAGAAATTTACATTTTGCGTTTGTAAATAAAACCATCAATGTTAATTTTAATCATATTCAACATTAGTAATGCCTGAAATACTATTTTAATATAATAATACATGTATCCATGAATATAATACAAAATATATAATTTGTAGAAATGGTGGTCCTCCGCCACTCGCATCCACCGGCTTACTGCGACGCGTGTGATATCATCGGTCCACCATGTGGGGGCAGTCCTACACCACGTTCTTGATCACCAATAATATATAATCATCGTCACATACACATGCAATTTGTACGCTTTTGTGAATCATCCAATCAATTTTCATTCAGCACTTTTTATTAATAATTTTATTTTGTACGAAATTCAAAATTGTATGAAAAATTAATAGCAATAGAAATTGTTTGTACATTGGTTTCGGTAATACAGGCCTATTGATTCCATTCCCTCAGGCGTTGGGTTCAATGGGATTTATTATGGAGCGATAATGGGAATCTGTGCCTAGTGACGTCAGAGCTTATGCGTTAAAAAATGTTATTGACGGAAGTTATTATATGGGATAGAATTGGAAAATTTTATTCATTTTTTTTTATTTGTAGACAGCGGGAACTCATTCATTCGTCGATATATAAAATATCCTTAATTATAACCTGGGATGGAAAAGGGTATTCTAAGTTACGTTTAAAACTTTCTAGTTGTATCTGTGTATAATACACATTGAAACATACAGACAACAATCTATCTATATAAATAATAATGATGGATGCTGTCCTACGGTAAGCGCATTGAAAACGGCTGGACTTATTTGAATATTTTAGTTGTTAAAATATTCATAATAGTCCAAATAAGGTGTATAGGGAAGGAATAATTAAAAATTGAAAAGTTTGGCATAAACTGAATATGCTATTGTCTATGGAAATTCGGACAGGGCAATATATATCAGCTACTCTATATTAAATGTGGTTTAGAGTCTAAACTACATTAAAATTAAACTGTTTAAACTTAAAACGTTTGCTGCGAAACCAGGTCTACTCCGCCTGGTAGGTATCTTATTTCAGTGCGGATCATAGGAAATACTTACAGTAGAAAAGAGTCAGTTGTATGTTTCAACTCTAACTTCCTTACGTTAGATAAGATTTTGGCACATTATGTATTACCAGGTCTTAAATGCCTAGTTCACACCGGGGAAAGTCCTCCTCCAGGTCAAAAAAACCTGGGTACGTACTCTATAAAAGTGCAGAGAAATAAGCCTCGCAGCCAACGCGTTTTCATATGTTTACTTTAAAAATAGATAATAGACACAAACCCACTGCAGTTTAATTGTGTATCGACCATGGATTTAAAATAGATATCATATATGTATATAACTGACGTTGATATGTGCAGGTGTCCGATACGGTAATGAAGGGTTTATTAAAGTTTCAGGGCTTTTGTAGCCGACGTCCTTTTATTACGATTCCTGTAATTCAGTACAAATGTCGGGCGCGCCTAGTTTTTATTCTATTTCAGTATTCACAATGGCGTTGGAAAATATGACTAGGTTTTGTAATAAGTCTGTTTTATTTATTTCTGTTTTTTTATTTAGACTACTAATAAATCTTTCATCAGTACTCTAACAAGATAACATTAATTTTAACTCAATATTTTCTATCCTTATATTTATATTACTTTCCTAATAAAATGAAGGGACCTTTTGCTACAGGGAAATATTATAAAACTTCAACGTAGTACGATTTGTCTACGAAGTTAGATGTCGTAGGCTCTCTACGACGTAGCGCCAACTACGAGGCACTACGCCGTAGCAATACGCTACGTGATTCGAGTCATTTATGCTACGAACTTGAAATTTGGATAGCTAAATTTTGTTCCATTATCTACCATTACGAAGACAAAACTTTGTGGAGTAGGTACATACCCATTGTGTAATTACCACCAAAAGTAATAATTGTATCAATTAGCACAGCTGTAACGTTTGTAAGAACTTAGTTAAATAACTTTAGAAAGTTAAATTGTTATATTTATCATTTTCAATTATGATTATCGCTTGCTTGCACCAACTATAGAGATAGTCATCTTAAAAAAAAAATACGTCTTACGAAAGCTATGTGAAGTTCGCTAGCCCACAGTGGGCCAGAGTGGTGGTATATGGCCCGAATCTCACTGAAAAAACCCGGAGTTGGGCTCAGTATAGCAATAAGCTCGCCCTATCACGTTACAAAGCAAATTTCAATGGTAAAATGTGGGTGCACTAAAGTACACCTTTTCCTTTCCCTCATACACTCCTCCCTTATATTCATTAGCACCATGATTAAAAAAAAAACCTATCGCCCTAATATCTATTTATATAAAACAAAGTTGTGTTCACACTATTTATAACTCAAGAAAGGGTAGGCCGATTTTTTTATCTTTAATTTTTTCCGACTCCGCCCCGATTAGAGGAATAACTATTAAAACATGGGGAACGTCACAAACAAAATATGGTAAAGATAACTCATTCTGAGGCGGTACGAAGTTCGCCGGGACAGCTATTCATATATAATACCGCAATAGGTACAAGCTATAATTGGTTCACGAGTTCACGACAATCCTGCCACGTGTTTAACTAACTGGTTAGCGCTAACTGTTAGCGGAAGTAAAGCGGTAACTGCATCAGTTAACACGTTTTGCCTCCTGTGTCACGTGCGGAGGATTACATAATAATTATGTTGTGGGTTCACCGGCCTTAGACAACTAATTAACTAATTAGGCACCATTGTATATAATTAGTTCTAACTGTAACTTTATTAGGCACAATCACAACTGATTTGGTAACATCGTAACTAACTAGGCACATAGAAATAAAACTAATCTTACGGATTTCATCGCGTTTATTTAATGTTTTTTACGTTCCCGACGTTTCAGCTTTACAGCAACCGTGCTCACGGAAGGACTGAGGTGGTTGACGTCCTAGTGTGAAACAGGGACCTTCTTATTTAATTGCTTGTGGTCTTGTGAGATAAAATCCGTAAAATTAGATTTATTTCAATGTGTAGTATTCGCGTAAATATAAGAAATCAATATAATTAGGCACAGTTGTTACTTTATTAGGTAAAGTGTCAGTCAGTCAGGACAAAGCCTTTTATATAGGTATATAGAGTTCAATGTTCATCTCAATCCAAAATTCTCAATTTGAACATCGCTAATTGTTTAATGAGCTTACATCGGCTACTATCGAGTTGTGGAGCTAAATCTACACAGTCGGATTCATCTCTCGTTGCGCTAAGTACCCTTCTAACTATCAGTATTGATTTCTGATACCACATTCGGAATTAACTCTGTAAGTTTAATCTAAGTTTATCAAAATAGTTGGAAGTTTATTATAGAACTGGCTTTAATTCTGTCTTTACTAGCGTTGTGGTTTTCAGGAGGATGAAGTAGCCTGAAAAAATATTATAGCTTTGCAATTTCTCACAGCTTGGTGCCTTAGTCCACTCCGCTGATACGGATTTGCATATTTCACATGTATATTGAGAACAGTGTGCCTAGTAGGAATTCCTAACGTAATCGTAAACGTAGTGTGAGCAAGAGAGAACACACTAAAGTGTACGTAAATTTAAAAAAAATTTGGGGTCGAGTCACCTTCGTCCGTAGGAGAATTAAGTACCCTCGAGATACCCTACACGTGACCCTGGGTGGTGCCAACCAGGTGACAACTCTACTGGTGGTAGGCTTCGGCCGTGGTTAGTCACCACCCACTGAACAAAGCCATGTCGCCAAGCGGCCTAGCCGTGTTCCGGCATGATGTTCGGTGCTGCCATTTATGGATGGCGGGTCAGATCAGCTGCGCTGCATGTGCCTAGTGAATGTAGCGTCTCTTATCTACTGCCGCCTTCCTACCTAGGCAAGTATGCTCCATCGTAGATCTCATCGTCACTTACCATCAGGTGAGATCGAGATCAAATACTTGCCTATAATGTAATAAAAAAAAAAAAATCTACATTTAAGAAAATTGTGCTGGAATGATCAGTTATAAGGTTCTCTCAAATATGCTTGCATCGTCACGATATTTAACTTTAGTGATAAGAAAACCATAATTATTATTGAAAATGTAGTAGCTTTATCACTCTCGCTGGGTAATGAGGCGGTCTCGGGGAATATAAGCGGGTAATTAAATGGTTACGGAAACCAACCACACCTCTATCATTCGCATTATCAACAAAATTACGCAAACATTGAGCGTAATTGCGCGCGGCGTGCACATTTAACGCAAAATTAAACAGTTTCGAGCGCGGTAACAATTAGTGCAGTCCCGTACGAGTCGGCGGATCCACGGAGCTCACATAATTAGCCGATGCTACGGATAATGCGGGGCTGCCAGCCTCGTTCCTTAAACATAATTAATAAAAACTAATAATAAAATTCGATTTTAATTAAAAAAAATTATATACAATATGGAAACATTGTCTAGTTAATTTTAGTATATTATAGATTTAAAATTTATTTATTTACACAATATGCACAACCTAAATATAAATTCGAAAGAGAATTGAAAAACTTACCTACTTAATATTTACGACAAGTGTAAAAAATGGGCCCATGTGGTAAGTAACATACCCGCGATGCTGCCCATTTCCTCGAATAGCCAAAGCTACTCGCTAAGTGAGGAAATGCTCAACCCTTAGGTCACCGGTAGTGTCGACAAATATTACAAAATTATATTTTTGGTAGAATTTCTCAGCGCTGGTAACACTCGATTCGTATTTGGACTGTAACGGCCTCAAAACGAGCGCATTACCGCGTTTAGTTCGCAAATGTTAGGAGAGTTCCGCGTTTCGTTAATGCCGCAGCGCTTGCGTCTCAGCTGATGCCCGGATATTATGATTTTATAGTTCCAAACTTGGGGTAGATTTTATGATTTGTCATCTAGTTTATATTGGTTAACTTCAGTTTAGACTTTCATGTCAGATTAAGGGTTATTATGCTCGCAATATGTTTAGAATTAGATTATATAATATGACATTTGTAAAATTCAACTAGCCGGGAGTATGTTGCTCGCTGATAATAATACAACAAAGCACTTTAAACTGTTTACTTCAAATATTATTATATATAAAACTTAATATTACGAAATGCTTGAATCAAAACATGAATGACAGAATGAATGACAAGAGTGCCTCCTCGTGACCGACCATCGACAAAAGGTCAAGTACGAGTCGCACAGTTATCGTTTAGAAAACATTGGCATAATACATTGACTATGGAATAGATAATGTAAAATACCTATTTGATTACATTCGGCCAATTCTGACCATACACGCGTCCTCGCGTGATGCAAACACGCTTACAAAATTATGAAATAATTATTACAAGACATACAGTTATTAGGTGACTACCTACTAATTCGGTAATGTGTACTTACAATTATTTGTGTGCCAAAAAAAAAAAAAAAACAATTTAATTAATCATTTATCCATACATGTTTTAGTCACCTATGTTTGTAATTAAACCAAATTATTCTTCATGTGAATGTTAATCATGTTATTACACAGACTATAATAATTACATACAGGTTATAATTATTATGAGACATAAAAAAATAATAATAATATAAATGTAATACACTCTATAGTTCAATGTTCTATTTAAATTCGCCAACTAGCACGCCGTGAAATAAGGTCTGTGCCACACCAGGGCACACGTGTCGGTACGAAAGCTTCATGGGCGCACCATACCACAGCGCGTGACGCGCCACGGCACGTGCATCACCACGACATTCGCCTCGCAGTGAACTGTACTATCTCATAGCACACGCCACGCAGCGACGCATACAGCTGACCTAAACGCCACGAGGGCTAGACGCCACGAGGGCTAGACGCCACGAGGGCTAGACGCCACGAGGGCTAGACGCCACGAGGGCTAGACGCCACGAGGGCTAAACGCCACGAGGGCTAAACGCCACGAGGGCTAAACGCCACGAGGGCTAGACGCCTCGAGGGCTACACACGCCACGAGGGCTACACACGCCACGAGGGCTACACACGCCACGAGGGCTACACATGCCACGAGGGCTACACACGCCACGAGGGCTACACACGCCACGAGGGCTACACACGCCACGAAGGCTACACACGCCACGAAGGCTACACACTTAATAAACTTTAAATATTAATAACACATCACACATTATTTAACTTATTCCGAAAGTTGACATAGTAATAACAATCACGTACATAAAACAATCTAAATTAGCAAAATGTGCACAATCATTATAACAATAATTTTGAGTAACATAATTATTGTTTAATCAGAGTCACTCGCTACTAGATCAGTAGAAAATACAAGCCAGGGGTGTATCTTATCTACCGCATAGACTCCTCGATACATAGGTTTACCGGTTTTTTTTAGTAATTGGCGTGTCCTCTATCTCATACCTGTCGTTCTCTAATACTTTAATAATTCTGTACGGTCCACTACATTTCGGCTGTAATTTTTTACTTTGACCAACTAACCCGTAAACTTCCTTCTCTATTCGTACCAAATCACCAACTCTGTAATTGTGTGCCACCTTTCTACTTTTGTCATAACGCTCTTTTTGCTTTTTCTGTTCGATAGCTACTCTCTCACAAACATTCGCTCTTATATCATCCCGATTTTCTAATTCTTGCATTTCGGATACTACAGGATTCATTATACCATCTGATACGCCAGTTAGTGCTGTACCGAATAACACTTCAGCTGCTGATTTTCCAGTAGCTTTGTTAATTGTATTATTTAGACCCCACTGAACCCGAGGTACCATAACGTCCCACTCATTATCAGGTTTATCGTGATTACTAGCGGTAAGAGCATCAACGATCGAACGGTTGTACCGCTCTATTTGCCCATTCGCTCGGGGCGTAGCTACCGCGTTTAATATGTGCTCAATACCTTTTAGCCCTATAAATATTTTAAATTCACGACTAGTAAAACTAGTACCTCTGTCCGTGATTAAGCGGCGAGGTACTCCGAATAATGAAAAATATTCTTCAAATACATTAATAGTAGTTTTACTTTTACAATTCCTGACCGGTTTTATATATATGTACTTAGTGAAGGAGTCTATAATAGCCAAAATATAAGCGTTTCGTTTTTTACTTAACGGGAACGGTCCGCAATGATCGGCATGCAATGTATCGAAAGGCTTATCTGGTTTCGGTATTGGATGGAGCATACCTTCTTTTGGACCGCCCGGTAATTTGTTATGCGCGCAATGTAGACAAGCTTTGCAATACTTTTTGATAAAACGACGCATGTTTTTGAACCAATAGACCCGACGAATTCTATCATACGTTTTATCAAACCCGAAATGCCCAAGTTCATCATGGTTGCTTTTAACAATCTGCCATCTAACCAATTTGGGTACAACCCACAACATGCTGACGTTTCCATCTTTTTTACACACGCGGTACAATCTGTTATTCTTTATTACAAAATTAGTTTTGATTTCTACAACGTTGTCACTGTCTGGATCATTCAAAATATCAATAATTCTTCGTATTTCATCGTCAGCTTGTTGTACAGTATGTAGCCAATTTTCATCAACACTTGTTTTAATCAACGCACAATCAATACCGAAAATGTTCGCATCATCGTCACGAGATGGCGGTTCTTTTGCATCGATTGGATTCCGGCTCAGGGCATCCACGTGCGCCATTCTGGCTCCTGGCCGATACTCAATCGTAAAATCATACTCTTGCATGGCAATCCACCATCTCGCTACTCGCGGAACCAAATCCTTCTTAGTCATTGTGCTTCGAATCGCGTTACAGTCGGTTACTATTTTAAATGAGACTCCAAGAAGATATACTCTAAATCTGTTAAGGGCCGTGATGACCGCAAGAGTCTCCAGCTCATACGAATGGAACTTTTGTTCCTCAGGAGAAGTTTGACGACTATAATAAGCAATGGGTTGTAGGCCCTTACCAGCATCTTGTAACAATATAGCACCCACGCCCAACTTACTTGCGTCTGTATGAACTTGAAGTTGAGCTTGGGGACTATACAATGCTAGAACAGGCCTACTAATGAGAATATTCTTTAACATATTAAAAGCTGCGATCTGTTCAGGTCCGAAACGCCATGGTTCATTTTTTTTTGTAAGAACAGTAAGTGGCCTAGCAATAATTGAGAAATTACACACAAATTTACGAAAATAGCTCGCCAATCCAACAAATTGACGAACTTCGTGAACGTTTCTTGGTACAGGAAACTTTTTTACAGCCTCAATCTTATGGGTTCCAGGTCTTACGCCATCTTTGGAAATTTCATAGCCCAAATATTCAATATTTTCTTGAAAGAAAACACACTTTTTAAGGTTTAAAGTTAGTTTCGCATTTCTTAGTAGGGTAAAAACTTTCTCCAGCTTATCTAAGCCCTCAAGTATAGTCTTAGATGGTACCAGTAAATCATCCATGTACGCCAACACCAAATTTTGGTTCGCACCGTGAAGCATCGCATTAATCGCTCTTTGGAAAACACTAGGTGCATTCGCTAAGCCAAACGGCATACGATTATATTCATATAGACCATCCGGGGTGATGAAAGCTGTGAGATGCTTGTACTGTTCGGCGACGGGAACTTGATAATAGCCTGAGGCTAGATCGAGGCTACTAAAAAATGCGTAATCTCCTAAACTATCCAACTTATCCTCTATACGAGGAAGAGGGTATTTATCTTTAAGTGTCTTTCTATTTAAAGCGCGATAATCTACGCATAATCTCTTTTGGCCATTTTTCTTACTAACTAAGAGTACTGGGCTTGCGTACGAGGATGAACTTTCCCTTATTATACCGTTTTTTAAAAGATCTTCTATTATAATCGAAAGTTCACCTTTTTCCTTTATTGACATTCTATAAGGGTTATACACTACTGGCAATTCGTCTTTTAACTTTATGACCATCTCGGTAAGATCTGTCTTACCAAGTTCAGATAAATTAAGAGCGGAACAATCACGATATTGTTCCAATAATTTATTAAATTTTAAGGAATCTTCATTACTTAATGCCGCACCAATTTTGAGATCTTCCGATGGCAAGGGATCTTTATTTTTATTATCAGTCGTCGTAATTCGTACATAGGCCTCATCAATTTCACTAAAATCATGACCTCTAGCTATAGTACGATTTTTATCAAGCAATAAGTTATTATTAGTTACATTAGATACCATAATAAAACCCTTATTGTCATTAAAACTGTATATACCGGGCAGTATAAAATATTTACTATTAATATTATTGCAAAAATTTACTGGCACATATAAAGATTTCGACAAGTCGAATGAAGAATACACCTCTACCGGAGAAGTAGTATGTGGCCCCACACTAACATTAGCCACTGTAATCAATGCATGTTTAGTTGTAGGTTCAATACAATCGCTACTAGGTGCTTCGCAAAACACTAAATCTTTTGAAGTTTTATACATAACAAGACATGGTAACTCAGTAAAAGTTTGACCCACTATTAAATCACATGGCATATATTGATCCGCAACTACAATAAGATCAATGTTAACTTGGATTTGGTCTATTTCAATAGAGCCCTTTTTTACTAAGCCTAATGGTTTTACACTGGCATTACCAAAGCCTCTAAGATTCGGTAGGTGTGCATTATTCTCCCACTCACCAAATATTTCTTTGGCAACAGACTCTTTCACCAACGTACAATTACTTCCTAAATCTATATACGCACTCTGTGAGCGACCATCAATAAGAACCTTTTTAAAGTATTTGTCATTATCTGTCATAGTTGCCTGAATACGCATTACGTTGCGATCTGTGATCTTTGCGTAAGGCTGTGAAGCAAGGGTCTCAGTACCACTAACAGACGCTAAATTCGAATTTGGTTTATTTCGACAATCTTTACTCAAATGACCAACCCTATGACAGACATTACACCGTTTCATAGGTTTGGTACATCTAGATCGAATGTGACCAGGCTCACCACAATTAAAACAAATAATATCAGACTTATGCCCTTCCACCGCACCAGGGACGAACGGAGTTTGAGTTGGTTTCACATCTTTCGTCCAATTAGTTTTACGTCTAATAGAGGCATAGTTATCATTTTGCGCCAACGTCCTTAAATAGGAAAACAGTTGGTCCGGTTCTTCAAATCTGCACGCATTAGCACTCATCCTAACAAATTTGTCATCAATACCATGGACAAGGCAACCGACTGCTTTTCGTCCTGAGATCTCACATTTATTTATTAAAATCATCTTCTCGTAATAATAAATATCTAACGGCTGACCTAACTTACACCTCACATAAAGCATTCTCTGAAGTAAGTCTCCATAATTTTCCGTAGAAGGAAAAGCAGACTTCAATTTCTCCATCCATTCGTTCCAAGAAAAGAGAAGCGACGGTAAACCTTGATACCATCTCTTTGCCAAACCGGACAATTTATTGAGTGCGTAATGACAAGTCTGAGTTTCATTCCACGAATATATTTGAGAACATTCGTTAACCTTGTGTATCCATGATTCAATATTTTGTGAGCCGTCACTGGGATCGAATTCAGGTATTGGGTTGAAGTGAATTGGGAATGTTTGTGAAGTCACTATACCAAGATTATTGTTACCTTGTGCTGGAACATTACTAGACACGGGAGTAACAGATATTGAAGGAAGAGCGTTATGAACAACACTAGCGGTATTTATATTATTGTATAAAGCCGGCTCTAAAGGAGGTGTCAACGTTCGAGAACCAACATACCTTGCAGCAATGTTCGAAGTCTTTTTGCTTTTAGGCTTATTACGTTTCCGATGTATCAAATTACTATCATCACGTCGTTTAGTTTTCTTACTTTGTTTACGAGAACGAACATAACTCTGGTTAGACGATGACGTAGATAAGCTATTATCAGATGAACTAGAATGACGTCGATGATGACGTTTACTATCACGCTGCTTACGTGATCTGGACCGCTTATGCGACCCCATAGCGAAAAACGAATACACTTAAGATATGCAGTAAATATGAGATCAATCAAAAATGTCTATCAGTAAGACAATAGTATCAAAACAACACAGAAAAATCACTTACAATATTCAGTTACTATACCTATACTTAAAACGAAACATAAATTTCTACCAAAAAAAAGAACATAACAACACTACACTACAGTAAAAACGTTAAGTAATCGTACTGGTGATACCCTTATTTATAACACAAAATATGATGCTTTATTTAGGATACAGTTATCTATCTTTTTGTTTTTTTTTTTTTTTTTTCTTTTAACTGATCGTATACTGTCCACAGATGAACTTCAACTTTCGAATGCAAACTATGTCAATCACTTCCAAATTTCACTATAGTTAACGACTTGCCCTTCATAAGGAAACTGAGGATTGCATCAGATTCGAATGATAGAAAAGTAATTGTAATTATTTTTTTTTTTTTTAAACCATATCTTCACACAGTATCTTTAAATCACACCTTCACATTTTATCATAAACTAAAATTCACGTATAGGTCATAAAGTATCTTCAGGAAGCATGTATATATTATTTTTATTGTACGCAAAATATATGCAAAATGTTTCTGTTTGAAAATGCACTGACCTTCGCGCTTCGGCTTCTAAAGTTAGGTGTGCGTGGTTTATCCCACTTCTGATTGTAAAATTCAACTAGCCGGGAGTATGTTGCTCGCTGATAATAATACAACAAAGCACTTTAAACTGTTTACTTCAAATATTATTATATATAAAACTTAATATTACGAAATGCTTGAATCAAAACATGAATGACAGAATGAATGACAAGAGTGCCTCCTCGTGACCGACCATCGACAAAAGGTCAAGTACGAGTCGCACAGTTATCGTTTAGAAAACATTGGCATAATACATTGACTATGGAATAGATAATGTAAAATACCTATTTGATTACACATTGATGTTACTGTAATTCAATGTACTAGATATACAGAATATTTTTTTCAGATGCACGTGATTGGTCAAATTCGAAACTATAGAGAATATCGAAAAATGTTTTAAAGACCCTTGAGACCGATTTCGATGAAAATTAAAACTGCATCGTTAGATTTTTTTTAAATAAATTCCATAGACAAGAATTGAACCTGATGATTTAAAAAAAAACAACAATATACTGTATTATTGCACCATCCAATAATATCGCTAATAATCCCACTGTTGGGCACGAGCCTCCCCTCGATGTGAGGAACATTACGCCATAGTCCGCCGCGCTGGGCTAGTGTGGGTTGGCGGACTTCACATGTCTTTCGAAGGGTTGTCTCAGACGTTTCTTCACCGTTTAGCATGTGAGTATCACGATTGAAAAGGAGATTCGCATACGAAATCCCGGAATCCCAGAGGTGCGCCCCAAGGCAAACGTTTGATCAACTTGGCTGTCACTGCTTCATATGCCGTCTGTAGTCAATCTAATATGTCATAATCTTAATAGTATGAAGTCTTTAAAAATGAGATCGATTTTGATACAACTTAGTACAGGTACCCTGTTCCACATTGAGGAAACCAATGAATCGAATTCCTATATTTCGTTCCCCATAACAGACTATTACCCCAAGCTTCTGTTCATGTCTCAATCCCATTTGCCACTGATATAGTTTTTTGGTTTATCGCTGCCGTTATTTTTTGTTATTATCCGTTCAATAACGGGGAGGTGAAGTATAAAAGACTAGCTGTTACCTGCGACTCCGGCCGCGTGGTATTTAACAAAAAAGGTTTTCTAAAATAAAAGTAGCCTAAGTTACTCCTTATTACATCAGCTGTGCCAGTGAAAGTCCCGCCAAAATCGGTACAGCCATTTTAGAGATTAGCCGAAACAAGCAGACAGACAGACACACAAAAATTGAAAAAAAAAAATGTTTTGGTATATGTACCGTGTATTCATCCAAATGCACTTAGTAAAAAGCGGTTATTTTAATATTTCTAACAGACTCTCCAATTTTATTTATTTTTATAGATATATTAAGCCTTAAACTTGCGTTGTAATCATTTTGCAAAGTGAACATTTCTGTAAGTCAATTGTAAAAATAATTGCTCACATAAAATCACGATTGCCATCATTTAATTTTAAACCGACGTTGTAGAAATTATAATATCAAATGGGACAAATGCGCTAAAAAAAGAGCACGTTTATGACTAGTATACTCTTTCTGAATCACTCTGTATAGGTCCATAATAAAGTAATTCTAGCACGGTTGCGTTTATCTGATCGCTCAAATATCAAGATTTATAATGTGAAAGTGTATCGTGTGTGCGCCTCGCATGGCAACACACTGGAGTTTACATTTTTTTTTTGTAAAAATTATGGCTTTAAAAAAAAAGACAAGCCCGCTGAGTTTCTCGCCGGATCTTCTCAGTTGAGGTCGCGTTCCGATCCGGTTGTAGAGTTAAGGAAAAAAATTTTTAATGAGAATTTGTAAGTGTGTAGGCCTATACGAAATAAACTATTTGACTTTGACTTGTACTTGTGTGACTTTATACATGCGATTTTTGGAACAACTCCGAAACTGAATCACAAAAGCGGGCTATACAAATCAACAATGTGTACGACTCTGCCCGGATCTGTCCGGAACCCGCACTGATTTATACGTCCGCACTTAAATCCGGAATGGGCAGGAACTAATCAAGTTGAATAGTTGGCAGGACGCCTCAATTTACTTCAGCTTTTTTTGTGTCTATAAACATTTACGTTCCTACATTGTCCTCACATATCCATAACAATGTACTGCTCAAAAATGTAAAAGTTCTTATTAAAAAGAGCAACCATGGAGTTTCTTGCCCGTTCTTCTTCATAAGAACGGCATTCTTCAATCGGCTTAGAATTTTGTTACTATTTTGACGATTCATAAGTACTGTACTTAATGGTTTACATGAATAAAAAATATTCTGATTTTGATTCTGATTTTGACAACAATGTTTACTGAATATCCACCTGACAATAACGACCTAGCACAGTTGATAGTGAACCGGCTTCGTGTAACGAGTGTCTCGGGTTCAAATTCTTGAAGATTTAAACTTTATATGATGAGCACGAATGTTTGTACCCGAGTCATAAATGTTTAATATCTATATAAGTGTTATAATATCCTGGGATCGCCCCCAGTCCATTGAATGTACAGTACCCATAAGTTTGGAACCGTACAATTGGTGTGTTTGTATGGCGATATTATATTATATATTGAACTAAATAGTAACAGATTGTTTGCCAACACGTAATCAAGTCTCCATAGTGTCTGCTGGAGATTGAAAGCTATTAATCTAAGTAGTACATTTGGCGAACCGAGCAGTGATTTACAAGCTCACTTTGAAATTGAGAACCGCGGTTCCAACGGTGTACTTTATACCTTAGTCTTCGTAGTTTACATAACATGTATTTAGCGTCAATTAAGATTTCAAATTGTAACATGTGCGCACCTCGAAAGACAATACATTGGAGCTAAATCAAAATTTACACGGCCTGGTTAGCGCAGTTGGTAGTAACCCTGCTTTCTGTGCCGAGGGTTCCGGGTTCGAATCCTGGTAGGGATTTTGTGCACGAATGTTTGTAGCCAAGTCATGGATGTTTAATATCTATATAAATAATATATACTGGTTCGCCCCCTGTCCAATGTACGGTACCCATAATACAAGCATTGCTTAGTGTGGGACCGTATAGTTGGTGTGTTCAGATGAACACACCAACTATACGGTCCCACACTAAGCAACGCTATATTAAATATCGGCAGACGCCGATATTTAATATATTTATTAAAAAATATAAGAGAAATCTAAAGATAATTTTCAAATACCTATTCAACGATACCCCATTTAATATAGCTCGTCGACTTTCATTTTCTCTTTTACACAAAAATGGCGTCTGGTGGTCGCCATATTGAAATTTAATTACTGTCATGTCTTCAGTGACACTCGCTAGATTAAGATAAATCGATTAAAGTAAGAATCATCAACATCGGCCTACGCGTTTAGTTTCTAAAGCGCCACAAAAGAACAAACATACATAGTACATAAATAGGGTGATAAACACATTACCCTCCTTTCCGTCGCGCAGTCGGTTAGAAATTATGAGGCCGCTGAATTTGTTATCAGGTCTTTTAATATGAGGTTGTATTCCGCTCAGATTATAGAGTTCATAAAAAACAATTAGTGCCCCCGTAGGCCTATACCAAATATATGATTTGACTTAGGATTTGCAACTGTATAGGTAAACTCATTTTTAACTGACATAAAAAAGGGGGAAGCTATACATTTTGTGTGTATTGTTTTTTTATTATTCATGTAGGTTAGAAGAGTATTGAGCGGAAAAGGGAAGATCTCCCAGCCAGGCGGGTGGTATGCCTGGCGGGGCGCCGCTATGCCCCGACGGTTCTTGTCGGGATCTTGTATATATGTTACGTGCTCCGAAAACTCTCATAGCGCGTTTCAGGATTATATGGAGAATTGTCAATTGTTCTAAATGCGTCTGCAGCGCCATCTGTGTAGCTTGTGGTGGAGTTAAAAAGGTCGCTACAAGTAGAATTAGGCACATTATACTAGCGGTTCGAAATATTCGTTCCGCTGAGCAGAGTTAACAAGAAGTTAAATGTTTAATCTTTTTAAAAGCAAGATGCTATGCATTATAACCTTGATAGCCCTAATTTTATAGTTTCAAAATGATTCATCTCTCATATTCACCGCTCGCCGTATGTTTTCAACTCATAAAAACTGTATTAAACGAACGTTTTATTACCAACCGTTTTACGACCGCATAAATATCATTAAGTCGGTTATAACCGGTTCGCATCGGTAAAATACGGTTCGTACCGGCATGAAGTGGAATTGCCCTGTTCGGTGTTCATATTGTTAGTTGGTAACACTATTGAGTTTGATGGAAAATGCGATTCGGATAGTGTGGAGTTTCTATATCGATATTATGTATATAGTGAGCGATCACTGAAAATCCACAACTTACGGTTCAACGATTAATCACGTCTGGAGTGGTCGTAACGAGTTCAACGATTTAAAGGGTTATGTTATAACATCAAAGGGACATGCCGGTCATAACAGCGATTTGAATATCACCAATAGTATCCATTTAGCGCACCCGTCGGGCGCTCTAAGTGGAATACTATTGGTGATATTCAAAAGGATGCTCCATCTGGAATGCCCCTCATCAAATAATAACCCTTTCTCATTACAGAGAACATGTAGGAAATGTAATATACTTACTAATAAAAATCATTTTATAGCTCTAATGAATAATGTATCTTAACAATTACGTTAAGGACTCCGTGATGAAACAGCGAGATCATACAGCCTGGCCGGTAACAAAAAAATATTCTAAAAAAAAAAACAAGTTTATTTCGCAGGTCTCAAATTGAAGTAACACTAAGCGAATACCGGGATCGTCGGACCGACAACATTAACTCGCGTGAATAGCCATCAGGGCTGGCAAGTATTAGAAAAGGGTGTATACAAAGTTAAAATAAACTCCGCCGTATATAAATATACTCGACATGTTGAAAATGGCCGCGAGAAGGAAACTACACTTAGCAAACCTCCTCTTTGGCGTTATTAAAGATAAAGAACCACACTATCTATACAGAAAATTAGTCTGGAGATCTGCACGCTACCCTTACACCTCGCGCCCATCAGTAAACCCCTTGTCCTGGCCACGATATAGAACGGCAGCTTTCCGGGGAAGTTTCAGGTACGCCGCCACGCACTGCTGGAACGACATACCTCCACCGATGAGAGCTCTGAAAACGAAAAACACATTTAAAGATAATCTTAAAAAGCATTTATTACTAAACCAAAAGGCAACTGCCTCAATTATTTACTCTACTTACACCAATATTTAAATATACAATCCACATATACTTATATACTCACAATTATATATACATGTACCTACGTATGCGTTTATGTTTATACGCTATGCTTTTATTTAATTCTCATTTCGCATTTGTTTTTTGTTATCATTTTAAATTACTCAACATATTATCATGTTGCGCGGCGTCAATGCGTCATCAAGGCCTTGCTCTGAAAACCAGCGTTGAGGCATCCCCCGGATGCCCCAACGTAGTGCTGAGAGCAGACCTTGTTGGTTGCAGCTACGCACGGTAACTTTTTATTTTATTTTATTAATTTATTTCTACATTAAGTACTCATGTATATTTTTAATTATGTTGCCTGCGTAGCTGATTCACCAATAAATCATTTTTTTATTTTTTATTTTATTTTATTATTTAAAAATGTGGCCTTAAAAATAAACTGTGTAACTGTCGATTGAAAACCATTAGCATATTCAGTGATTTAAAAAGTTCTGATATAAGGTGTTACAAAAATAGTGTTACATATGTAGCGACCACTTCAACCGCACAACAAGCTACACAGATGACACTGCAGACGTATTCAGAACAATGACAATTGACGTCACAATCCTGAATCGCGCTATAAGAGTTTTCGGAGCAAGTAACATATATACAAGATCCCGACAATAACCGTCGGGGCATAGCGGCCGCCCCGCCAGGCATACCACCCGCCTGGCTGGAAGATCTTCCCTTTTCCGCTAAATTGGTGACCCCTGACAATGAACAACATCTTTCTGTGAAGACTCAAGCACCAAAGTCATCACTACTCCATACCAAGACAGCAACATCGACATCCAAGAGCAAGCAGTCAGTCCCACAGCAAGCCAGTCGTCACTCAGGACCATCACAGCCGACTCACCGCGCTCCTGGTTCTGCGACGCGCACAGCTCGGTCTCGACTCACTGCAGACCTTCGAGCTAGCTTCCTGGCCCTTGCACACACGCTGCCATTCCAAGATATCGACCTCCGGTCTTGGGGGGGAGTACTGTAGCGACCACTTCAACTGCACTACATACTACGCAGATGGCACTGCAGACGCATTCAGAACAATAGACGATTGACGTCACAATCCTGAATCGCGCTATAAGAGTTTTCGGAGCAAGTAACATATATACAAGATCCCGACAATAACCGTCGGGGCATAGCGGCCGCCCCGCCAGGCATACCACCCGCCTGGCTGGAAGATCTTCCCTTTTCCGCTAAACATATATTAACAGATGAATCAATAAGTTATATGGATCACTTCGATGGATAAAATAATTGCTTAAATTGTGTTTGTTTTTTTTAAACAATGCGAGCTAGTCGCGTTTGACAGTAAGTTCCGTAAGCGTGTATTTTTTTTAAATTTCTAGCAATTTGATTTATTTCTTTGGGAATGTTATCCTTGTAACCTACTGTTGGCCGTGTTAAAATATGTTACAATATAAATGTTACATCTTGGATAATTATTCTAAGTTCTTAGTTAATACAACTTCTAATAATAATCGGAGTAACTTACCTTTCATCTAACGCTTCGCCCATAGAACCATTTTGATCATCATCTCAACACCTGATATTAAACATCCATGACTCGGGTATAAACATTCGTGCTCATCACACAAAGTTGGTCCCTACCGTGATTCGAACCTGAGACTGTCGATGCAGAAAACACTACCAACTATGCCAAAGCATTAATCGTAAAGTATTTTTTTTTCCTGGAATTTCGTATTTATATTACTTTTCTACCTATTTAACCGCTAAGATGTTTATTATCATGGAACACATTAAGTAGCAGCCCTACATAGAGCGCTTAATTAGTGTTTCCAGCCACTAGGCGCGTAGAATTTTGTTGATCGGCGGTATTCTACTCGTAACTAGCTCCTGAACTAGTTTCAGAGGACGACGACATGAGTTGATGCCGTGCTTTATTAAATACAACCTTTTGAAGTTTAAAACAATAGATACGAGTATACGAGATGACTCTGAAATGGTATATTAAGCCTTGAACCTGCGCTTCGTCGACGCATATGTGATCATTATATTATTGTGAAGACAATTTAAAAGGAAAAAGGTTTTGTTCAATTGTCGACATATCTCCATTTAATGATTGAGAATGCTCTAAAGTTCAAAAGTAAATATACACTTTCTTAATCACCCTGTATAATGTTAATTATATTACTGGTACAAAATTTGTATGCCTCAAGGCATAGCCTCGACTGTAATTACCGAGTCCTCACGACTGTCATACGACGTTTTCAACACACATGTGTGGAAAAAATAATTAAATTTCATAAAGACACACTATACTTAGACACATATTTGTGAAACATGGCCACAGAACAAAAATGGCGCCCGGTATTTTTTTTGCATGAAACAAATAAACAGTACATAAAAATCGGAACATTCAAAGTCTTTATCCGGCCGACCCCGGGTTCCACCAGTTCTGCCCGGACATTACCGGTTGAAACTGGTATTTTCCGGCCGACCGCACATTTAGGGTCAAAGGGTTAATGTTATTATTTACTTATAATTAGGATTCAAAATGTAATGTACAAATTTATCACGCTTAATTTTTCCATGCTGGAAAATTGTCTAGGTCTTTTTGGATATATTTTTATGGTTAAAACATATTTGTTTTCTCGTGGGATGAATTGAAATCTGGTGTACATAATATTCCAGATGGTACAATGCTCACTTTGTTAAAAACCTTACACCTCAGGGATTTCCAGTTTTATATTCGTACTAGCTGTTACCCACGACTTCGTCCGCGTGGTATTTGACAAAAAAAGTTTCCTAATATAAAAGTAGCCTAAGATACTCCTTGTTACATCAGCTATCTGCGAGTCAAAGTCCCGTCTAAATCGGTCCAGCCATTTTAGAGATTAGCCGAAACAAACAGACAGACAGACAAAAAAAATAAAAAAAAATGTTTTAGTATATGTACCATGTATACATCCAAATGCACTTAGTAAAAAGCGGTTATTTTAATATTACAAATAGACACTCCAATTTTGTATGTATGTATATATGTAATCTCGTTTTAGATCATAATTATCACACACTCAACTGCGAAGGAGAATGTGCACAACTCTCAAGTTATCGCTGTCTCGTTTACGCGTCGTAACAATTTCTTTTTCTTATCTCTGTCCCTCTCTGTAAGAACCCTGACCAACTTGGGGAGACCAAGGCCACACTGTTATAAACATAGCAAATAACAATACCAAAACCATGCCAGTCACAATAACCAATAAGAAAAATCTAATTTCATCTTCATATTGAAATAATAATAATGCTATATTGTTCTGTATGTCAACAGACACAGCAATATCGTCCTTATTGCTATTTGTCCGAAGCAAATATGAAATGGAAGAATGTACACTCCAAGTTTTGAAACTGAAGCTGCAATTTTTCAGTCGCAGTAATGTATTTGAATTCCTTTTGTCTGTCCCGGATTGGGAAAAGATTTTCAGAAATTTCACGTGTGTAAGCAATGTAGTTTTTCAGCTGAAACTTCACGTGCTATAGTTCCGTGGATTAACATATTGAATAGAACTTTCAGGAAATATATTGCGTTTTGTAATATCAATTTTCCGCTTCTTTCATGATGATTTCTGTTAAGGACCCTTGCCAATGAGCTCGAGGTGTGGTCAACTTTTCCTGTGGATGTCATAAAAGGCGACCAAAGTAAACAACACAACTCCACTACCTGATATGTCAGTTATCTATACTAATAGTAGCTGTCCCGGCGAACTTCGTATCGCCTCAGAATCAAATGTATGAGAAGATAAATTATTTTTATTTTTTATTTTATTGTGGATTTTCCTATTAGTTATTCTGCTATTCGGGGCGGAGATAAATTCAAAAAATTAGAGATCATAAAAATGGGCTCACCCGTTTGTGAGGTAAAAATGGTGTACCTAACACGACTTGGTTTTTAAGATATAGATAAAAGCCAAAAGGATGGAAAAAAATAATATAAGGCCATAGTTTGTGAACTTCGGGATTACTGGTCTGATTCTGAAAACTCCTTCACTCATAGGAAGCTGCATTATCCCTGAGTCCTATAGGCATTTCATCGAAAGAACGCAGGCAGAAATCTAGTCCTATATAGGATCTAAGTAAAATTACTTTTCTGAAACATCAAATGTCGTTAATGTGACCAATATTTCCGAGATAACGGTCCTGTCCCATCCCACCAAACATCAATAAAATACAATAAAGTGAAGCTGTTAAATCGCATCCTCGATAACTACGCTCGGTTATTCGGAACGCGTTGACCAAACTGTTTGGATAGGCGCGGACACTCCCTGTTTATTGTCACCCCACGGTGCAGCCTAAATATATATTTATATGGGACAAGTTGGAAGCGTATAGCGGATAAATTAAACATACTTCGTGGCGTTTTTAGCGCCATCTAGTTGGTAATTAATTGGAAAGTTTTGTTTGGAAATTGTTCTTCCATACATACATTCGCTGGAATACGTTCACTGCTGGACATAGGCGTGCTTCAAAGACTTTCACACATCAAGGTCTTCTGTCATTCACATTTACCGGCTTCCTGAGACAGTTGCTTCATTGGTCTATAATATGGAGCCGTCTCTCGCTACAGCTGAAATGTATTTTTTATGCAGTAATATGTTAAACAAATAATTATTTAAATAGCTGGTCATTGGTCTTATGCTTTTAAATGCGCCTTGCTAATTGATAAGTCGTGAGTTCGATTCCCACGTCGTGCAATTTTATTTGGATTTTCCCTGTAATCACTCTGGCTACCAGCTCAGCTCATACTAACTCACTTATCATTAAACAAATGGGGGAAGAGGAACCCACCACTGACCCTCGGCTTGTCAATTTTTTCAATTATAAACCAAACAAGTTTGATCGATAATTAAAGAAGCCACACCACTAACATCTTAGAGGAGTTCGGTGTTGCTGGCTTCTTCAAACATCGATCAAACTTGTTTGGTCTATAATTGGAAAGTTGACAAGCCGAGGGTCAGTGGTGGGTTCCTCTTTCCCCATTTGTTTAGAAATGGATTTCCGTCAAGTATCGCCTAGTTCTATGAATTATCACTCATCATTGGTGAAATGCATATAATCCCGTGTTTTTGTAGTACTAACATACTAATTTCTGTTTCACAGTTCTGAGCTTATATACTTTGGACCCAGGTAACGTATAAAATATTATTATTACAGTATGTAATTTTTGTTTATTTTACTCCAACACAGGCCATAAAGATTTTTATTTATTATTTACTAGAAATAATGTCTAGAAATGTCTAGAAATAATGCCTTCAACAAAGCCAAAGCTTGTAATATGAGTTGGCTCATATCAACAGTATAATGTACAGGGCGGGGCTTAAGCCTGGGGATGTTGGTTTCAAGGGCTGCTCCTCTAACCACAAGGCTATTGACGCTTATAATCTGCATAATCTACTAATCAATATAAAAAGTTTCAAAGTAAAATCGCTTTAAGCTTATGATTACTCCCCTACCCAGTAATCGAACCTAAATAAATATCCGCCCGCCCAATGAATACTGAGCCGCGGGGCGCTGAAATACGCTTCTTTTACATATTTTCTTTCAGCTTTTTATTGATATCGGACTCTGACTATTACGTGTTGACTATTTTTTCAGGCGTTCATAATCTAGTAAATAAATGTTTATTGGAAAGGCCTCCGCAATCGATGGACATAATGTACTTGGTCCGTTCGCTGTGAACATGGTGTGCTGTGACTTATCCATTGACGTGTATCCAAAATAATGTTTGGTAGACATCCTTCGTGTGCGTCAATGTATAAAAAAACCGCGTACACCAACGCTAAAATTGACCATCGTAACTGGAGCCAGGCACATACAATACGATCCTCCTCGAATTGATGAGAATGCTGCACGGTATATCGGCAATAAGCTCGCCCCTATATAATTGGGGCCAGATGCAATTTTTTTTTATTTTTTTTTATTACATTATTTATTGTATTGTACAAAATTGTATTGTATTTGATCTCGATCTCACCTGATGGTAAGTGATGATGAGATCTACGATGGAGCATGCTTGCCTAGGTAGGAAGGCGGCAGTAGATCGAGACGCTACATTCACTAGGCACATGCAGCGCAGCTGATCTGACCCGCCATCCATGAATGGCAGCACCGAACATCATGCCGGAACACGGCTAGGCCGCTTGGCGACATGGCTTTGTTCAGTGGGTGGTGACTAACCACGGCCGAAGCCTACCACCAGTAGAGTTGTCACCTAGTTGGCACCACCCAGGGTCACGTGTAGGGTATCTCGAGGGTATTTAATTCTCCTACGGACGAAGGTGACTTGACCCCAAAATCAAGCAATCGGTGAATTGTGGGTCCACTGCAGTATTCCTCTGGCTACCCCTTCAGGGATTGCAGGTGTGATGGCGTGTTTATTTTACAAGTGCGCCATGATGATCTACGAACGATTTTCCAGTCAATCACAGATTTATTGGGAATTTCAGTCTCGATTTTTTTCCCAAAAACTGGCCATAATATATGCTGACCCCTATCATACTGGGACTGCTCTGTCCCTCAAAGTATTCACGCCTTAAAAGTCCAAGATAGTACATTATATAAATGACTTATTGATATAGTACATATTTCAATAAAATAAATGATTCCAAATAGAACTTATAATGGTATTCAATGGAAAAACTTTTTAATGCAAAAAGTAGTTATAATATATCCAAGCTGCGGTGACTGTGAATTCCAACTATCACGTCTTCTGCAAATTTATAAGCAGAGGCCTGCATAGCACTGATGGCATTAAGACCTGCCATCATACAGATGAATAGAATGGAGAAAAAAAAAGCTTCCAACTAAATGACAGTTGAGATTTTTTGTGGGCAAATTGTTTTTTAAATTTGAAATTATAACGCATTTGTGACGTCATTATTGTAATGACTATAATTGCGCTAACGAAGCTCAGGTTTAAAGGGTAGTATACCCTTTCTGAATCACTCTGTTTACCAAGGTGCTTCCTTGGGCGAAAACACCTCTATCTATAGATCCTGTTTCAACTAGTTTGTAATAGATATGGGTAGGTGCCACCCCTGGGGGTTAGTACCCTGCAACGAAATTTATGTAGCCCCTTTATCTTGGGCCGTTAGGGCTGTGTGTCTCAGTACGTGCTCCTATTTTGTTTAGATAGATATCTTCAAATGCAATAAAAAAGGGACAGCATCCCTTTATCATTTTCCACACACATTTTAATTCAAAACATTTATGGATAAATACCTATTGGTTACATAAAATATGAATGATACGAAGAAGATAATGTACTCCGTCGCTAGTTTGAACCAACAGATATGAAAATTGAGGAAAAAGAAACATATAAATTCATTTTATTCTAATTTATATTGACGACCTAATAAGCGCAGTTGGTAGTGACCCTGCTTTCTGCACCTAGAGTCCTGGATTCCAATCCTGGCAGGGTCAATCTTTGTATCATGAGCACGAATGTTTGTACCCGAGTCATGGATTATTAGTATCTATTTAAGTATTATATACTGAATTTGACTTTAGTCCATTGTGCTGTACCCATAACACAAGCGCTGCTTAGTGTGGGACCGTATAGTTGGTGTGTTCGTCTGGCGATATGGCGATATTATAGAATCAGTATTTTCAAGGCACAGCAATATAAATTTTCGGTGTTTATGAAAATGCCGTCCAAAACTAACATGACCTACTTATTGCGAGTATGGGTCTGTTTGACCGACTACTTATCGAATATTTGACCCAATACCGTACAATGGATAAATATATTTATCGCTAATGCGATACCGTTGTATTGAGAACGTGATCGTGACTGAGTCCTCGCGACTCACGTACGAGACCCGCACGGTGACGGCATAGTTTTGTTATGGGGTCTCAATTTCTATAGAAAAATATGTGGAACAATTCAGTGTTGACAAGTTAGAACGCTCGCCTTGGATACGAGGTGTGCAGGTTCAAACGCAGGCTCGTACCTTCGAGATTTAAGGATTTTCTTGTGCGAATCTCACTTTTAAAATGATTATCATCAGGCATACATCGTGAAGAAACCTGATGTTCACCGAAGTGCACTGGGCCTGCGTCGTGGACTATAAACCAAATCTTACTGTGCCTGATAATTATAATCACAATCCCCCCCCTTATTTTATCACGCTCGCCCCCTATTTTGGAACTTCACACTATCGTCGCAATGTGGTAGTGCACTTCTGTCTACGCCAACAAAGAAAACAGCATTTTAAAAAATATCTTTGAGTACACAATATGGCCGGTTTTTTACGAGCGAAACCGCACGGTAAAGTCTGTAATAAAATAGCATTTCACCTTTCACACACAACACACTTAAGTCACGTAGAGTTTTTATGTACATCCGGTCAGAGCGATACGAAATATTCTTTGTAGTTGTATTGTTGTATGGGAACGTATTGGATTCAGTTTTATAAACCATCACGCCTAGAGGGGTACGCAGTGGCGAACCTTAATATTCACACAAACGACGCTGGAAAAAAAATTACCAGCGACTGCATGCATAAATAAGTTAAAAAACCGTCTCATACTTAATGTGTTATTGATCTCTCATAAAAAATATACTTATTTCATTCTGTAGACATTAACCAAGATTCTATTCAGATTCTGTAAAACAATAAGTATCGTCTTCAAGCAAGTAGGTATCCAATTACGTACCCGTAAAAGGTGCCCAAATTTTAATGTCGAAAAGGAACCTGACGGGGATCATGTTATATAGATCCTTCGCCACTGTTACCAACTTATTTTTAAGACAAATTAAGGTCACTTTAGCCATTCCCAACTAAGATAAAGGTTCTGCTATATAATGTGTTTCTCTACGATAGTCTTTGAATGAAATAAAACTGACGGAGTTTCGTGAACAACGTCTGAAGCACAAAAAACGAAATGTCTTAGACGAATAAATTAATTAGTTTGATATGTATGTGTGCATTACTGGCTTGTACTACACCAATCAGTCGATTCTATTTCATTCATCTGAGGTCTAATAGAAAAGTACAGGGTTATTGCCTCCTAAAACACTTTCATTCCGTTCGGAGTCGAGTCCATGGGGTCCAAATGCCCAAGATTTGATAAAAGCTTATCAAAAGATTGGTCGACACAACCGGCGATCCCAGAGCCGGGAATTTCCTCGCTCAGCGAGTAGCTTTGTCTATTCAGCGAGGAAATGCGGCCAGCGTCTTGGGTATGCTACCGCATGGGCCATATTTTTACACTATAAATATTTAATATTCGTCAATTTTGTTTTTTATTATGCTTTTATTTAATTTTTATTTTGCATTAGTTTTTTGTTACCATTTACATTACTCAACATATTATCATGTTGCGCGGCGTCAATGCGTCAGCAAGGCCTTGCTCTGAAAACCAGCGTTGAGGCATTCCTCGGATGCCCCAACTTAGTGCTGAGAGCAGAGCTTGTTGGTTGCAGCTACGTACGGCGGGAAACTAACATTCTATTTTATTTTATTAATTAATTTCTACATTAAGTACTCAATGTATATTATTAATTATGTTGCCTGCGTAGCTGTTTCACCAATAAACCATTTTTTTTTTTTTTTTTTTTTTTATTTAATAGGTAGTAAGTTTTATTTTTCTATTTTCATTATTTGTATAGGTAGTTTTCGTTATACAAGTGGAAGGTACAAGTCACAAGGGGATACCGTTACTCAGTTACATTATAAATAATATTTAATTGAACTTTCGATTTTGAATTCATTACGCGACAATCTTATCTACAATGTTTCTGATAGGACTCTTGACTTGCTAACATAAACGTGATAGGACATTTCTAAGTACTTAAGCATTGTCTAGACATCTTGATCTTGGGAGCCAAGTGGGTGGAAATGTGATTGTGATTATGCAGTCTGGGGTACGACTTTCAGTCGTAGTATTTTTTTAGAATCAAGACATTGAACTTGCGGTTCCAGACTGGACGTAGTATTAAATTTATTCAAGTAGTATTAAATAAACTAAATTTATTCTTTTTATCTATGACTGTAACATTACGTTCTAGTTCGTGTGGGGTCAAATATTTTGGGGGAGGATTTAGAGGAAGGATTGAGACTATATTCCACCACGCTGGCCCGGTATGATTCGGTGAACTTCACACGACTTTCGATAGACTTGCAGGTTTCCTCACGATGTTTTCGTTCACCGTACAGCGAGTGATAATCATTATTAAAAATTAGATGATAATCCAAAAATCTCAGAGGTGCGAGGTGGGGCTTGAACCTGCACAAGTTATCGCCAAGGCGAGCGTTCCACCAACTTAGCTATGACTGCTATTGATGTTTACATCCAACATGTTTCTTAGGACGTAGAATAGAAAACCATTTACTACAGTTCTTTATTGCGAATGTGGAATTGACAATAATCTTTCATTCAATAAACCCATGGTAACAGGAACATCAGCTCTGGCCAAGTCAAACGCAAAGTAGTACAAGGGATACCGTACAAATCGAACGATTCTATTTTGTAATGGGGAAATAAAAAGTAGCGTTTTGTAAAAAGCATTTTAGTATTGACGACATTTTAAATGTTAATTTGTGAAAACAAAACAAAAAGTTCTTATGCAGTGCAACGTATGCTTTTTTTTATAAATATAAAATGTACTTTCAATAGTGGTCTCATTCAGAGAAAGCAATCTCATGAGGCTGCTTTGCCTTGGTTGGTCTAACGTGGCTCACCTGAGGCAAACGCTCGTACTGCCTCGACCGAGCGCTGTCATCGGTCATTTGCCTAGCTGTCAGCCTGCCTGTGGCATTGAATATAAATTGTATATTTTTTTAAAATGTTACGAATTAAATAGTCATTACAACATTAAATAATGAGACAAGTCACTGTTGAGACGCGATGGTCAACCGTACATCGGTTCCTTGATGAGTTAAATAACAATCGTTTCGTAGTCGTGTCGGGTGCAATAAATAGACGTTTCATTCGGACAATCGTAGTGCAATTAGATGCGCTGCTATGTAGCGTTCGCACAGAAATGTGTGAATTTAAATTAATGGTATTTTTATTTAATAATGAGAATTACTTTAATGAATAGAATTGTATTCTATTATCTAGTTGTTTCATGAAACACCTCTCGCATAGATTTATGAAAAGTGCGACTCAACCACAGTGCATTATTATTTGTACCAAATGAAATGAAATGAAATTTATTTATTCACTTGAGATATGGTCTGGTTTACATAAAGATGTTAAATAAATAAATTGTACAGCATATCTCGCCTGCAATAGGAATGCGAAAATTGAATATATGTTCACGACCACTTAGTGGTCAATGATTATAAACTGGCACATTCACCCTAGTTGAGATATAATCAAAACTATTCCTAAAGCTATAAGTTGAATTACTACAGAAAACTGATTAGATCTTGAGATATGAACGACTAAATAATATTCAACATCGAAACATCCTTATATTCCAGGACGAAATATTCCAATAAAAATATGTTATTGGACTTTTTGACGGGAGGTTGTAACAAAAGTTTGTAGGTACCAATAAAAGCTTAGGAAGAAAGTAATATTGATTGCAAAAGTAAACATCAAATGATGATGCTGTTGGTACATGCAATTGATACGTCCACACGTCAGATGTGGCTAATTGGGGGGAGGGGGGTAGAAGGGGGTGTAAAAATCGATTACACCTCCCCCAATAGCCAAGGGGGATAATTCGGACCTTTTATGCCGAGCTCAGCACGGGTAGTTGAAAGTCATTCGATTGCTGGCTACTCTGAAACGTACTGAAAATATTTTTAAACGAGTAACATTTTGTACGGATCGTATTTCAAAATTAATAATCAGTTAATAAATGATATATTAACCGTCTCATTGGTATAATGGTCACAAGCGCAGCCTGCCAAACAATAGATCATGGTATCGATTCCCGGGTCGTTAAAAGTGTTATTTGCAAAACTATTAGGAAATTACTAATGGGTCACAAACGGTACCGAGTTTCATCGAAATCTGCGCAGTAGTTTTTCCGTGCCGCACGTTTATATATACAGACATACAGACTCACAGACAGACATAAGTTGCATAATTGGCGGATTCAGCCTCTCCATAATAATACCAGCTGCATTTTTTTTATTTATTTTTTTATTTTATATATTCTTACCCGAACCCGTAACACGATTATCGGGCGAATGCTCAAAGCGTACTTTCTAAACACCGCTCTAATTCTACAGCCACAAGTCGTCGCGTCGCCGACTTATAACTTTTTCTCAACTTGCTAAAACAAGTCGACAATAGCAAATCCTTCTAAGCCGACCTGTATAGAGTTGGGCACTAAGTTTCAAACTCTAGTGGGGTTTACAGGCTACGTGACTTGGTCGTCGCGATCTCGTCGCGGGGTCGTCTCGAGCAGGTGCAAAGGATGCTTCTTTTCATTGATAAATAATGTTTTTTTTTAACTACAAGCGATAGATTATATACGCAAGACACGTACTCGCTGAGCGAGCAGAGAAAGAGTCCTGAGGCTGATTGTACCAGCTAATTAATTTACACGGACATTACAAAGTTCGATTCTAAGCTAGTTGTATAACTACGAGTATAAAGACAACATCCATTTATCAGCCAAAGCACGTCCACTGCTGGACAAAAGCCTCCCCAAATGACTTCCCCACATCACGGTCCTCTGCCGCTCTCATCCACTGGCCTCTTGCTACACGTGTGATATCATCGGTCCACCTTTTATGGGACCGTCCTATACTAAGTCTCCCGGCTCGCAACCTTACCGCCCTAACGGCTTTCGGTTTTTCGAACTGTGCCCCGCCTACCGCCACTTCAAGTTTAGAATTCTTTGATCTATGTCGGTAACTCTAGTTCGTCTACGGATCTCGTCATTTCTGAGTATATCGCGTAGCGAAACCCCGAGCATAGGCTCTTTCTAATGCGCGTTGAGCGGCCTTGAGCGGCCTTGAGCGGTCTTGAGCGGTCTTGAGCGGCCTTGAGCGGCCTTGAGCGGTCGTGAGCGGCCTTGAGCGGCCTTGAGCGGTCTTGAGCGGCCTTGAGCGGTCTTGAGCGGCCTTGAGCGGCCTTGAGCGGCCTTGAGCGGTCTTGAGCGGCCTTGAGCGGTCTTGGGCGGCCTTGAGCGGCCTTGAGCTCTCTAATGATACCCATATCATACGCGGCTATAAAAAATTATATTACATTACGCCTTCCAAGAAATATTACAGTTATTAAGCAAGTTGTGTCACGCAATATAAACATTTATAACATTTTATTTGTTGTACTCGGTATGTTAATGAGTCGAAATCATTTTACATGGCGTGAAAACGCGCTACAAATTACTTATTTTTTCTGTTTTTATTAATTTAGGTACCTTAATCTTTGAACAATAATTGCGTAACGACCGTTAGCCTATCGCTGTGAACATGCAGCTATTAAATAGCTATAGTCGTGAATTTATGGCCAAATATAATAATAGCTAGCTGTCCCGGCGAACTTCGTACCGCCTCAGAATCAAATGTATCAGAAAATTAAAGTAACTTTATTATATTTTTTTGCATATTTTAATAGTTATTCTGTTATTCGTCCAGAGACGAATAAAAAAATCAAAGATCATACAAATTGACCCACCTGTTTTTGAGCTAGAAGTATGGTTCAGATATTGATTTCTTATATCTACGCGAATACTGAAATAAAAGTAATTTAACGGTTTTTAACGTCGGGAACGTAAAAGCATAAAATAAACGCTATGTAAACCGTTAAATTCGTTTTTTTTTTCAATATAAATATGGTGTTACTAACACATCTTTATTTTAAATATACAAAGATAGATATAATACCTTTCGCTAGACGAAAATACCAACTGTACGGTACCAAATTAAGGGTATCGTACAATGGACAGTAGGCAATCCCAGTATATAATAAATAAAGTATATAAATATTAAACATCCATGATTCAGGTACAAACATTGATACTCATCCGGCAAAGTTTGCCCCGCTGGGATGCGCACCCGGGACCTTCAGTATAGAAAGCGGGATGAGGATATAAAAGATTGTGCATTAATTTACTTAATCTTAGTAATAACTGGTGGAATAAAAATATGAAACTAAAAATTCTTCATGAAGTAACTTTAAGTAATAAATAATCCGCAGATTTCAGTATCTGAGATTAAAAAGCTTTCATTTCCGTTTCCTTCAGAAATAAGGCGCTGGCCAAACCGGAGGGGCCGAAACTAATTTAATTTAACTTTCCACTCTTATCACGATAAGGCTTCCTGATAACGGATTTAATTAAGTGCGCTGTACTAATGTATTTTTGGGTTGATAACATTATAATTATAAGTAATTGTATCACTAACTATTATATTATATCAGTGATAGCCAAGTTGGTAGAACGCTTGCCTCGGTAACGAGGATCGCAGGTTCTAATCCCCCGGCTCTCGCACTTCTGGGATTTCATGTGCGAATCTCATTTTCAACCACGATTATCACTTGCTAAACGGTGAAGGAAAACATCGCGAGGAAACCTACATGTCTGAGATAGCGAAATATGTGTGGAGTTTTCCAAACCACACTGGGTCAGCGTGGTGGTCGACGGCCTAAACCCCTCTTGCATTAAGGGGAGGCCCGTTACCAGGGCAACAAATTTACAGTCATTAAACAATTACGAAAAGTGGTTTCCCTTGATTGATTCTTCCAGCACAATTATCTCTAGAGAATGTAAAAAGAATATTTAACGGGCTTTCCTTTGATCTAATTCCGCCGCCTTCCCTTGAGTAGAGTAGGCGCAATTTAATATTTAACTGTTAAAAGGTAACGGGGCTTATTGTTTTCTTATATTTATTTATTTTATATTCTTATTTTACAGATTTATCGCGTTTATTCTAATCTTATTAGCTCGTTGCGTATATTTTATCTATTTACTTTCCCGATGTTTGGGCTGCTTTACAGCAACCATGGTCGCGGGAGAACTGAGGTGTTTGACGTCCTAGTGTCACAGTTTAAACGCGGGTACCCCCAAAATAGATTTATTTCAATGTGTAGTATTGGCGTTAATATAAGAAATCAATACAGTATAAAGGTAAACATGAGCACGGAATTCAAAGTTCTATAACGGCAAGACTGCCCCGTTTCAACACAGCTGAGATAAATCTGCTCCAAGCATTAAAAACTTTTAGATTTTTTACTTTGCACGCGACGGAAGGATTTCTTTTATTGTTGTAGAGAAAGAAAATAATTTCTCAAGCTGTGGCCGCGTTTCAAACGATTTCTGAGTGAATGTAATTTCTTTATACAGTATGATTAAGAAAAGGAATACTAATCTAATAACCTAAGCTTCTTTAGCGAATTTGTAAACAGTATGTGAAGTCAGAATATCGATTTTTTAAAATAATTATTTTTGTCAATAAAATCACAATTGCAATTTATTGGTGATGTGATCTATATAACTTATTTATTCATCGGTTAAAATATTTTATCCTATTTTTGTTACACCTTAAATAATAATATAAATGTACTTTTTTCTCGGACCAAACTCTGATAACCTTAAATAATGAATACATTACTATTTTATCTTAAAACGTATCATTAACGTGATCCTAAAAACTCTGACGTCATCAATATGCCGATGACGTCACAGAATTACATCTACCCTCATTACACGAACTGTGATCACGTATATAATGGCCTAACGTGACTATACTGACTAATTTATATTGACCACCAAACCGTTCGAAAATCACCTATATTCCAACTGCTTTAAAGTCGTCGTAAAACCCATAAGTTAAGTTTGTTTCGCGGTACATGACACGCAGTACCAGTTAATCTTGATCTCTGACGGCCCACAAATGGTCAGCAATACACGTTTAATAAAACCGTGTTTCAAAAGCCCACGGTTCATGTTATACTAGTTGAGTGAGTGTAGGGTAAATGGACACGAGTGTAGTAAATCATAATAAAGCTCGACTTTTATTGTAGTGCAAGCTTTGTGCCGCGGTTTCGATCGACACTTTGTTATACTTTATGCACTAGTTCGGCCTGCGACGGCGCCTGGGAGGTACTCAATTGTACATAAACCTATACAGGGTGATTCAAAAAGGGTGTACTAACCTTTGAACCAGCGCTTCTTTACCGCATTTATAATCATTACGTAAAGTCGGAATTTCGATATGATGATTTGTTCCCAACAAAATGAAAATTATGATTTTTGATGAATAAAATATAATAAAAATTAACGCACCTTGTGATTTTTTTTTTGCTTTGTGAAAGTCAGGAAGTGATATTTGTTTTCGTTGATTACGACGTACCTCGCTGCCTCAAGGCAGCTCAGGTATGTTCCTCAAGCGAGGCAGCGCTCGGATTACCGAGACTTGCAATCTTATGCCTCACTGTATTCATAAAGTTGGCGTTTATTGATTTTTCGAGGCACAACTGAGGCTGCTGGACGTAGTATTTACTCACTGCAGCATCAAGAGGATACAACCTTTTTCAAATGAGGCACAGAAATTACATTTACATATTCTCATATACCCATAACAATAAAAATCAAAAATGTAAAAGATCTTTTTAAAAAGAGCAGCCGTGGAGTTTCCTGCCCGTTCCTCTCCATAGGAACGGCATTCCGAACGGGTGGTAAAGTTGTAGCTTAGCATTTTGTGACAATTTGGACGATTCATAAGTACTGTGCTTAATGGTTGACATGAATAAAAAATATTCTGAATTTCAATTAAACTAATTTTACAGATTTGATCGCGTGTATATTATGTTTTTACGTTCCCGACATTTCGACTGCTTTACAGCAACCATGGTCACGGGTGGACTGAGGTATTTGACGTCCTAGTGTCATAGTTAGAACTGGGGTACCCTCATATTTAGTTGTCGTTTGCGGTCGGATCTACGCAGAACGTGCTACGAAACGTCGGGAACGTCAAAATATAATATACACGCGATAAAATCTGTAAAATTAGTTTTATTCCAATGTGTAGTATTCACGTAAATATAAGAAATTAATAAATATTCTGAGTGTGATTATTTATAATACTCTCAATAATATTACAAAAAAAATCCAACATTATTTTGAATGAGGAAAAAAGCCAGCCACTTGCAGTCGTAAATCACCTTTACACATTCGGAACGTATCTGGGGGAGGTTCGGGTAAAACTCACAATGGGCAATGGGATAACCTGACAATAACTCATCCCGGGCCGATATTAAGGAATGGGTGGATTTACATACCACATTTCATTCGGCCTACCCAACGGACGGCTGATTTATACCGCGTCTCCCCTGTTCTTGAGCTGTATGGGGTAAGTTAGACACTGTAGCGATTTATCTAACAAGAAATCTATAATAGCTTTAAATGAAACTGTTAAGCCACCTGGTTGTGCCAATGCAAGCAAATTACAATGGCATAGCTTAAATTTGATTGATGACGTCAGAGAGCGTTAAATCTAATAATTGTTGTATAAAAAGCCATAGGTACCAATATTAAAAATCAATAATTTCTTACTTATTAAAGCAAAAATCATCTTAAAATATCTTTTGAGATCTCATCAAAAACATGAGAAAAAAGGTATTTCGGTTTATTTCTCGTGAGGTGCCTCACATTGGTAGAAGGCAAGGAGTGGTTATTCCGTTTGATATACTAAATATTATGTATTTTTGAAATTCTTGTTGTTCGGTTTTGTAGTAAAAAACCCACTCATAATAATTTTATAACTCCTCGAATAATAGTGTTATAACTCCTCGCTGTATCTTATAACTTGCACCTCACATGAATAGAACGAATGCGTCGGGCCCGTGAATAAATTTCACTTTTTCCCGCCTCTCCCCCGATATTGTCCCAGTGGCTCAGATCATGCCATGATTTATACCAAATTGGATGGACTTATAATTACCTATTACTAACTTTTATCTGTTACTTTTCTTGAATGATACTTAATTTTCGGTTATAAAAAGTTTATGTTGGTAGGTGATGACCTTATTAGCACAATTGGTAGTAACTCCGCCTTCTGTGCCGAGGTTCCCGGTTTCGAATCCTGGTAGCGAAAAATATTATGCGATGAGCACGAATGTTTGTACCTGAGTCATGGATGCTTAATATTGCTTATACTGGGATCGTCCCTAGTCCATTGTACGATACACATAGTACAAGCGTTGCCAAGTATGGGACCGTATAATTGGTGTGTTGGTGCATAGCGATATTATTATATAAAGCATTATGTAAGGCATGAAGTCTTCTAGGTCTTCCGGCGATATTATATTATATGACTAGCTGTTCCGGCGAACTTCGTACCGCCTCAGAATCAAATGTATGACAAAATGAATTTATTAGTACTCTATGAAAAATTAAAACAAATCTATCCCACGGGAACCATACATATTACCGGTATAAAAAGTAGCATATGTGCTATTCTAGACTATAATCTATGTCTGTGCCAAATTTCATCCAGATCCGTTCAGTCGTTCTGGCGTGATTGAGTAACAAACATCCATCCATCCATCCAAACTTTCACATTTATAATATTAGTGGTGGGATAATGCTAACGATAAAGTTCGGTCGGATACATAGCTCGAGCTATTGGCTCAGGCGAGCAACGTACTGACTGAACGACTAAAGTCAACATCGCGAGGCGACTCGATCAATCAGTACGCGGCTGATGACTATTTTGTAAGCGAAACTGTTTAGCTGGGCGCTGTCTTCCTAGTATCATATATTTCATCTAAGTATAAGGTAACTCTCTAGGACTCGGATGGATCGCTAATTTTATCTGACTTTATCCGCATTTTGATGAAGCTAAGCTTCCAGTATCAATTTTCAATCAATGATCCTAAGAAATTCCGTCATTTTTTTAGGGAAAATTGTCATTCTGAATCTTTTTGGGTAGTTCTCTTTGGGTAGTAGTAGACCTCGGAAGTCAGTTGGAAGGCGAACCAGTAAGATCTTGGTTGACTGTTAAATCAAAATTTGCGATTCAGTTAAATTTCAGAACCAACTATCCTTGAAATCGGCTCTGTGAGACTGCCATTAGAGAGTTGTTAAGTAAACCTACCTGTTCCAAACTGCCCTAAATCAACCCCGGTGCCTTCAAGGGCCTAATAACTCAAGTTCTCCCCCCCCCTCCTCCTCTCTACAAATAACTAACACCCGTGGCCTCCTGCATAAGTTATACTAACACTTGATCTTTGTGTCCTGTAGGTTTCAAATTAAGGTCATCTTCGTTGGTCAAGGGACCCTAAGCGCCGATAATAAGGTCTAGAGTGCAATGCCAGGGTTGAGCAAAGTATTATTTAGATGTGCTCGACTTAAATTGTGAGAATAAGATAATTGACATTTGGAAATACATACATACATCTTGAAAGAATACAAAAATACGAAGTTCAGTACTTGTACTGGTTTAACTTGTATCTCAACTGTCATGTTTATTCCAACCCATTAATTGTGTGTGTGTGTGTGTGTATGTGTGTGTGTGTGTGTGTATGTGTGTGTGATTGTGAAAGACGGGAGTGTATTGCGTGATGTGTGTACTATCTTCCAATCCATTGGTTATTGTGTGTGTATGTGTATATGTGTGTTTGTGTGTGTACGTGTGTGTGTGTGTGTGTGTGAGATAGAGAGAGAGAGAAAAGGTGAGTGTGGAAATTGATATGTAAAATTAATGTAATCAGCTGGAATATGTCCACGGCTGGACATAGGTCTTTTGCAAGGACTTTTGATACACGCATTTGACTGCGACTCGAGTAAACACCGTTCGCGTAATGGGCAGTCTTTTCTTCCAGCCCCAACCTTTCTGCCCAAACTACCGAAGTTTGTCTTTGACACTGTTTTCTATGCCGAGGGTCCCGGGTTCGAATCTTGGTAGGGACAAACTTTGTGCCATGAGCACGAATGTTTGTACCTGAGGGATGGATACTTAATATTCTTTACACTGAGTTCGCCCCCAGTCCATTGTACGGTACCCATAATGTACCCAGTGATGCTTAGTATGGAACCGTATAGTTGGTGTGTTCGCCTCGTGATATTATTATTATTATATATTATGTAAAGCATGTATCCAAAGTATTGTAGGTATAAAGAATTTGGCAAGTCTGGTAGCCATGTTTGCTCAAAGCCTGTTCAAACACAGCACACGCAATTCTTAAGGAGATAATCCGCGGATGAAGGCGCTTATTTAAATTGTGGGGCTGTAAAAACAGCGGCGATGTGGGCGATTTATAAGCGTTAGCGATTTGAATATATAAACTGATTTAAAAAGTGTATACTCCCCATATCCCTGTGCTTCTTTAGTGCATTTGTAGTTTTGTGAAATTAGAATGTCCATGAGCTAATAAAAAAAATGCTGCCTTTCGCAATTCCATCGCGTTACACAATTTACAAATGCACTGCGTGTTTTTATCTCTCAAAGCGATCGCTACAAAGTAACCTTGAATGAATAGAACCTATCTGGTATACGCTACAATAAAAGCAAATATTTAAAGCATAATTAATCACATGACAATATTATTCTCGCTGTTTCGATGGCCACACAATGGAGGTTAATATAAGCCGTGATAAGTGTCTGTCCTCGAAAACGGGGGGGAGGGAATCCTTAAAAATGGTTCCTCCCCCCTCCGTTGAGCCGACGTGCGGCGGTTTTGTCATATTAGTGGCGGGCGGAATGATTTTTTTTAGCTTTTAGCAGCTTTGTTCGTAAGTTTTAAGGTCGTCGGAACAAAATCTTCGGGAATCGGGGAAAAAATTGTTAAGTTGGCTTTGTGTTTATCACGATTTGCTTTGAAAATAACGGAATTGTGTTAATGTAACACGAGTTTGATCGCAGGTAGGCCAGCCAATCACGTTAAAACGTCGTTCCATAGCGACCGGAAGTGCGGTGTCGTCATTAATCATAATTTATGCCCATACAGGATAGGCAATTTAGATAATGTCGCCCCGAAACCGGATGGGTCTGAAGTTTTCAGTTTTAGGGTAGTTTAACTTAGGAGACGTTGTAAATGGATTAGGGTCATGTACCAAGTACTGGAACAATCACAAATTAATGATTATAAAAGTAGAATTCTGCGCACTTCAGGGGTCGAGTCACCTTCGTCCGTAGGAGAATTAAGTACCCTCGAGATACCCTACACGTGACCCTGGGTGGTGCCAACCAGGTGACAACTCTACTGGTGGTAGGCTTCGGCCGTGGCTAGTCACCACCCACTGAACAAAGCCATGTCGCCAAGCGGCCTAGCCGTGTTCCGGCATGATGTTCGGTGCTGCCATTCATGGATGGCGGGTCAGATCAGTTGCGCTGCAGGTGCCTAGTGAATGTAGCGTCTCTATCTACTGCCGCCTTCCTACCTAGGCAAGTATGCTCCATCGTAGATCTCATCGTCACTTACCCTTAGGTGAGATCGAGATCAAATACTTGCCTATAATGTAATAAAAAAAAACACTACTACAGCGACAGGTGACATTAAAAGATGACAAAGTCAATTGTCGCTTAACGACACCGACTCTACTGATTTATAATACTCTAGCTTCTGCGCACGGCTCCGTCCGCAATGCCTCAATAAAACATAGCACTCAGGAATAATATATTAAACACATAATAAATTGAATATTTTTGTAATTATAACAAAAATGTATGTTAATTTCATCACAAAAATAAATAATAAGTATGAATAAAATGGTTATTTATCATATTTTAACCAACAAAATTGAATACATTTTTTTAGACATAAAACCTCTCAGCCAACATCAAAAAAAAACTTTTGTTTAAAAAGTAAAAAGCACGCGTGCGAGCTGCATTATGAACCTAAACTCGGTGCAATTAGAGCCACTTTACGAGCAAGTGTGTTGAAACATATCTTACCAGAACCCTTTAAAATCTTATGATTAAGACTTCATTTACTATGAGCCCTCGAAGATGTCGTTTTCCTCTCATTCCACAGTACATGTACTCGCTTCATTTAACCACATTTTGTGTATACAACAACAAATTTGACACGTAATTCCCCCCACTTAATTTTACATGACAAAGACAGCACATAACACGCGTATTAAGTACGTGCTCTGTGGGATCGCCCCCACCTGCGGCAAGGGGAAATTATTCGCACGATTCTCGTAAAACCGACGATAAAATATGCTGATGATGGATTGTTACCACAGATATGATCTGTGATTGTTACAAAGGCTTGTGGTTACAATTCGAGATGTGTTTTGATAATTTCTACGCTATTTGGACATATTGGTGACTTTATAAGCAGTAATAGCCAAGATGGTAGACCACTTGCCTCGGTAACGAGGATCGCAGGTTCAAACCCCGGCTCGCATCTCTGGGATTTCTGGATTTCATATGTGAATCTCATTTTCCAACCTCGATTATCACTTGCTAAACGGTGAAGGAAAACATCGTGAGGAAACCTGCATGTCTGGGAGAACTCCTCGAAATATGGGTGAAGTCCGCCAATCCGCACTGGGCCAGCGTGGTGGACTATGGCCAAATCCCCGTTGCATTGAGGGGAGGCCCGTGCCCAGCAGTGGGACATTAAAAAGGGCTGGTATTATTTGATGACTTTATTGACACAGTTGGTATAGCAACATTGCTTTCTTTCTGTAACGAAGGTCAGGGCTTCGAATTACGTTAGGGCAAACTTTGTGTGATGATCACGAATGTTTGTACCCGAGTCATGAATGTTTAATATATATATAGGTTGGAATAAAACATTTTTTTTTTATCGCGGTTATTTTATGTATTTATGTTCCCGACGTTTCGGCTGCTTTACAACAACCATGGTCACGGGAGGACGGAGATGGTTGACGTCCTAGTGTCATAATTTGAATCGGGATACCCTTATATTACTTGTGGCTTGCGGTCCGATCTACGCAGAAAGTGCTCACAGTGTCTTGAGGTCTTGCAATGGTGTGCTTGGTTTTGGATTTAACGCGAATACTACACATTGAAATCAAACTTACATAGGATAAACTAATAGATCTATATTTAGCCTGTTAAGTAAGAAGCGGCACGATAAAGACCAGTGTTTTGGCTCTGTAAGCTTATCTGACTTACTATATGACTCACACCGAACTTTGTCTCGGACAGAAAGCTGAGTACAATACTAACTGAAATAGCCATGGAGTTTCTTGCCCGTTCTACTCCATAGGAACGGCATTCCGAACGGGTGGTAAAGTAGTAGCATAGTATTTTGTAACTTTTGACGATTCATAAGTACTGTACTTAATGGTCTACGTGAATACAAAATATTCTGATTCTGATTCTGAGCCTTATCAGATCATATTACTACATCATCTAAACGTAAAAACGTTCTGCTCGAATATGATTTATACCACTACTATAATAAAGTTCCTTTTTGTATGTATCATTGTGAACATCTTTATCGGGTCATACTGTCATAAGACATAGCGACCTTCACCCCGCGCTAAACTACTTGATTTTATATTTCCATAAGGGATAAGGGGTTTCCTTTATGGCGTATCGCGATATTACGGTCAGTTAAGGGCAAGTGCATTGCATACCAATCTATTTCACTATGTTACCTAAAAATAAATTTCATATTATAGTAGTTTTTTGTTTTGTCCGGGCTCTATCAGGCCCGGCCGGAACACCTCTGACATGCGGGTCAGAGACTTTATTTTGTCTCGATTAGTACACAGGTACATAAAGTAAAAAAAAAAAACAACAAAAAAAAAGAAAACAGCAATTCTTTCTTTTATGTCATTTTAAACTATACAGCTTTTTTATTTCTATCTTATACTAGTATTACATATCATAGTAGTTACACTGACACAGTTGGCAGAGACTGCTTTTTTGTAATGGTTTTTGCTATTATAGTTATAAATAATCCTAGATAAATTCTATACAAATAAAAAAAAATCTAATCCTTTTCTACGTGTTTTAGTTACAAAGATCCAAATAATATAGTAAAATCTAATAGGAATCGTCAAAATTGTTACAAAATGCTAAGATACAACTTTACCACACGTTCGGAATGCCGTTCCTGTAGAGAAGAACGGGCGAGAAACTCCATGGTTGCTCTTTTTGAAAAGATCTTTTACATCTTTGAGCAGTACATTGTTATGGGTATGTGAGAACAATGTAGGAACGACTAGGCAGGCTTGAGTAGCTGGTCAAAAAAGTACTAACTTTACGTATATAATAAAAAGCCTCCTAGGCTACATGGTTCCCACATTTACAAATTACTCAATGATGCCCACTTAAGGAATACCAAATAGCAAAGAAATACCATTTATCCGCATTGTTTTGAGAGACACGTCGACACATTTTTATTATGCATAGTGAAACAATTAAAATACAGCTAAGCACAAATACAAGACAGCTTTTGCTATTCGGTATATTCCTATAGTGGGCTTTACTTCGTAGTACTCCGCCCGCTGTAACGTCTACAGGGTACACACATGATATTTATTCTAAACATACCCTTAACTAAGTCGATAGGGTTAACCGTTTATGATCTGTAGCGAGGCTCGCGTAGCTTGAATATTGCATGACATAGCCTTCGCTTGACGTGGTATAATGTGATAACAAAACAATGCTAAAAAATACAACCGAATTGGGAACCTCCTCCTTTTTGAAGTCGGTTAAAAATAGTGGTTTGATTTCCACGCGTAGATAATCTTTTATAGGTACTTACTGGTATCGCCCCCAGTCCGTTGTACGGTACTCATAATACAAGCGCTCTGCTTAGATTGGGACCGTACAGTACTTGTGTTTGTCCAGTGATAATATATAAATAAATAAATAAATATCACCATAAGAACACACCAACTATACGGTCCCACATTAAGCTTAATGCTTGTGTTATGGGTACTGTACAATGGACTGAGGGCGAACTCAGTATATAATACTTATATACATATTAAACATCCATGACTCGGTACAAACATTCGTGCTCATCACACAAAGCGTGTGTCCCTACCAGTATTCGAGCCCGGGACCCTCGGCGCAGAAAGCAGAGTACTACCACTGCGCTAATCAGGCCGTCAAATATTTACATAGATATAAAAATTATTATTTAAAATATTTGAAGTTTGATATAAAACATCTTTATAGCCGTCCGACGCATTGACTAGCCGTTACCACTAGCATACAACGGCCCCATATTGTTACTACCGTTCGCAACATTAAATCTGAACTTTTATAGCGTCCAATTTTTACGATACTTTCAACATTTTCCTTCGGGCAGTTAATTTTAATGATCTGAAAATGAGATATGCGTCGTAAACCGTTAATGCGGTAAGTTAAACTTTAGTTATCTTGGTAGAAACTACATCCCACTAATATTATAAATGTGAAAGTTTGGATTGATGGATGGATGTTTGTTACTCAATCACGCCAGAACGGCTGAATGGATCTGGATGAAATTTGGCACAGAGATAGATTATAGTCTGGAATAGCACATAGGCTACTTTTATCCCGGTAAAATGTATGGTTGCCGTGGGATAGATTTGATTTAATTTTTCATAGACCAAAGGAACGACATGATTTTTTGCATAGTTAGTGGTAGTTTAGGGGAAAGGACATAGAGGAAAATGCATAAATAACCCCGCTACACACACCCACCCCTATAAGTTGTATTTAAGTAATTTCTCATATTACTTATCCGCCAACTTAGCTGTCTTAAACAAAATACCAAGAGTATAAGAAAAACCACAAAATATACTAAAAGGTCCCATAAACAACCAGCTTCCCATAAACTAGGCATATCTCCGAACTCCCGTGAACCTTTTAAAAATAGCGCTCACTTTACTGTGCTAGCCGATGAAGTAATGAATATACTTAATGGTAAGTAGTCTATGAAATTTAGTAGCTACTCGAAGACATACTTTCACTTTATAAATAAACACGGTACACCACCACTTCAGACTTCAAAGAAGGTTTGAACAGTAGTATAGTGTGTTTTAATATTATTATATTACTAGCTGTCCCGGCGAACTTCGTACCGCCTCAGAAGAATCAAATGTATGAACAAATCTAAAAAAAACATATTAATAGTTATTCTGCTATTTGGGGCAGAGACAATTTAAAAAAAATCAGAAGCCATACAGCCCACCCATTCTCGTTAGTACAGAATATTATTATTGTACAAATTTATATAAAGATTCGTGAATTGAGACAAAAAAATAAAATGGAGACTTGGGAATATATAAAGGCCAAAATAGGAACCTTTACAATAATAATTATCAGCATAATAATCCACAGACCTATAAACATAATTATGCTAGACGCGTCCAGGATATTACCCGGGACATTCGACAATTAAAACCGGCCGTTAAATAGAACGGAACGTGGCGCTGGCATCAATTAATTAACTGCTGTCCAAAGAAAGGAAGATACATTTTTTTATTTTCCCCAGTCTATTTTTATGCCGGTACCTGCAGTGAAATAATTTATTTCTGCGATTTATCAAGTTGATAGGTTAAAACATGAATATTCGAATAAATTCATATTTTCTTTCAAATAAATGGGTTATTATTTTAATAAGAACTGGTAGAATTCAATATGAAGCGAAATTTAAATTAAAAGATTAGTAATTGCGTTCTCCGTTCTGAGTACGAAGCGCTCTTCTCGAGGCATTTTTAAGGCCGCGCGCAGACAAAAGTCTGCGCGTGATTTTGAAGATGCCTCAAAAATGTTTAATACTCGTATTGGTTTTCAACGTTGTTATTTTCAATATTTTTAAGTTACGTTATTTTGAAAAATTAATCGCAATATGTCATTCTATTACAATTTAATACTTTTTTACCTCCAGAAACATTAACCACACGTTCACAAACTTCATTCAACCATCCATTCCCTAAAACAACACTCCGAAACTCCACTAGCTAAAAAAAAACAAAGTATATTTATTTATTCCCTATTCTAGTCCCGAAATCTGTTGCTAATAGCGTCACAGTGAGATTGCAAAAATGTCCTTTTACAAGCCAATCTTAATTAAGTGGATAGTCTGGTAGATTGATAGGTCTGTGCCACTGACAGCGCTATGAATGGATGTTTAGTTTTGGGCGAAATTATTTGGAGTAAAAAATTGTTTGCGGTATAAAATAGGCATTTATTTAGAATGTACAACATTTTGAATACAGTAACTACTTATGCACCTACTTGCTCTATCTTCTTCATAGCAATGGCGTGCCGGCATTAGAATCATGTGTGAACAACATTGATATTTCTGACGATTCATTAGTACTGTAATGGGTTTACATGGATAAAAAGTATTATTATAAGTGAGCACTTGTAGCGACCTCTTCAACTTCGCGACAAGCTACACAGATGGCGCTGCAGACGACATTCCAGAACAAATGACAATTCTCCATAAAAATACTAAACGCGCTATGAGAGTTTTCGGAGCACGTGACATACGAGTATATACAAGAGCCCGACAAAAACCGTTGGAGTATAGCGGCCGCCCCGCCAGGCATACTATCAGCGGGGTTGGAACATCTTCCCTTTACCACTAAATACTTATTGATTTAGGACGGTATAAGTACAATGTAAAGTCGGTTGATTTACCAACATCCATTGCTGCTCAAGTACGCCCCGGATCTCCTTATAGACTCCTCTCTCTCCTTATAGACTATTACGTATATAGCTAATATTCTCCTCTCCTTGTTCGCAGAGTGTCAATAGCGTACACCAAGAATGTGACTGATGCTGAGCTGATCATCAGCGATGTGCAGACCGAAGACGAGGGGATATACAGGTGTGAGATCACCTACCTCCAAGTCGGCGAAGACTGCAACACTGTCCAGATAACTGACTTCAAGACTTACAGTAAGTCGTTTACAATACTTTTCTGATAACCTTTTTCATGATAACCACTATCGACTGGCAAACGAAGGTGCATATGATGCAATGCTTTTGTCACCTTTGCGGGTAATGCGTGGTCAGAATAAGCCCAAGACAGCTTTTTGTGGAGAAGGAAAGGCCTTGAAAAAGGCCATTGAACTATTATGGCAAATACTAAATAAGAATACATATATAGGTATATAAACGGTGAAGGAAAACATCGTGAGGAAACCTGCATGTCTGAGAGCATCCCTCGAAAGATGTGTGAAGTCCGCCAACCGCACTGGGCCAACGTGGTGGACTATGGCCTAATCCCCCCACGCATTGAGGGGAGGCCCGTGCACAGCAGTGGGACATTAAAAAAGCTGGTATTATATTATACATATAAACGACACTCCTGAGAGCTCTCCTTGAAGACAGACAATCGACTGGTACTGTCGAACCAAATAACATTCGGAAGTACGACAGTAAGGCAGTCGAGCGCTAGGGTTGTTGCAGATATCAATAAAATAGCTATAACTAAAGGAAGTATTTACGTGAATTGGCAGCCCTGTAAGCAGGAACTCGTAATGTAATCGTAACGTTATCGAGAGAACATGCTGTCACTGTCTTACTTATTTATGAAATCTATAGTGTAAGAGGGATGGACTACGCTTACGTAGCGAAACTTGTACTTGAGGTACATCACATGTCTGCGACGTGTCTGTAAAATTGCGTTCTAAATATTAATCTATAGGTACAGTTAAGATGTGAAGTGTTTAAAGCCTGATTATGGTAACGCCGTGTATGTGAATCATAACTTAAGTACGTCAAGTGCGAGATTACTCGAAACTAACCGTATACTTTATAGTCTACCGTATTTAGACATTTCATATGGAGAATTGACTGTTTTAAATACCGTCTGCTAGAGATGCTTTTCAATTCTCCACACAAAATTTCTGAATACGGTAGACTATAAAGTATACAGTTAGCTAGCACTTGACTTACAGATGGCAATAAACCGGCCACTACGAACTGATATCTTTTGACTATAGTTCTTGTCTTTGCCACTTATTAACTCAGATATTTTGAGACCAACCGTCTTGCAGACTCAATAATCGTATCATCTCAGCAATGATATTACAGTGCCGGGTAAATATTGGGACAATAATGCTGAGTTACATTAGACAAGTGGCCTCCACGTATCCTAGCATATGTTGTGTCAATCCGACAACCAATCAAACTGAACGTCCCCTAGTAGTGATGGGGGGAGCTCGTTTTTATCGATAGTGTGAGCATCTAAAATATATCTTGCTGGAGAGAGACTCTTATGAAGAGAGCTATTCTCGGGGTTTCGGTACGCGATAGAATCAGAAATCAGGAGATTCGTAGACGAACTAAAGTAACCGACTTGGATCAAAGAATTTCAAAGTAGAAGTGGCCGTGGGTGGGGCAAGAAGTGGCAGCGAGTGGCGGAGGACCGTGATGTGTGGAAATCATTGGGGGAGGCCTATGTCCAGCAGTGGACGTCTTTCGGTTGATAGAATTGAATAGAAAATGTTCTGGCCTGCGTGAGACATCAAGATCTATACTTTCTCTCTATTAACATTAATTGTAATTAATCAATAATAGTTATCAATGTCTATTTAGAATAGAGCTGTAACTTTTATATTATTATATGTTACAAAAATGGGATTGGTAAGCCTATTGAACGGCCCCATCGAATTACAAATACCACCATCCAGCTCTATCATAACGCTTTCACCATCTATGACTATAGTACGAATCTACACTAAATGTATCTAAACATTGTTGGAGGGACAATACTTTTAATTTTCTCAATTTATGTTTACATAATAAATAATACAAATGTTTACATAATATATCGATATATATATATAATCACATCACTACACCACAAGCTGTTAGGTTCACAGTTGGATATTACATTTGTCCCGCCTCAGGCAATTCCATTCTGTGAAGGTGTCAGACTCGCCGTCCCTTCCCGACTTAGGGCGATTCATATATCACCATCCCTCTCATACGTTAGGGCATACATCATTTTCTATGAACAAAATGGAAAATGGAGGTTCTATTCGAGATGTTGGGATGTCACTTCGTTAAATAGCTGTATATATATTCGTGCTGGGTTTTTGTAATACTTTCATTCGTTGCTATACAGGGTGATTTAAAAAGGGTATACTCAGCCTTGAAACTGCGCATTTGTAAACGTTACGTGAGGTCAGAATGTCGATATGTCGATATAAAAAAAAAATTTTTGTTCCCAAAATAAATGGCAATTGTGACTTTTTGTGAGCAAAATTATCTTCACGTACCAAAATTCGCTAAAGAAGAAAAGGTTCAGGGCTTATTTTACACTTTCAAATGATCCTATAAGTATCTTGATTCTGGGTTTTGTCATGATCTCATTCGTTGCTATGTAATAATTATATTAAGTATTATATTATTTATTATCTCTATTTAAATTTAACTCTGAAAACGTACTAAAGATTGGCCACATCTGCTTTGCTCAACACTCAATCGCCACAGGGAAAATTAGGGTTGTTAAACTGCGAGCCCGGTCGAATAGACCCCTCGGGCTTTTGCTTTTAAATCTCCAAAATTGTTGCGTTAATTTTCTCGTAAAGTATTAATTAATGCCTCCGGCTTAGATTTCTGTACAAAAAAACATTAAAAATATTTCTATTTTACTTTTTTGCTTAAGAGCCTCCAATTAGGAGTGATTCAGAGAAAAAATTGAAGGATTTTCTACGTATTAACGGTAAGTCGACTCATCCCATAATAATCTTTGAAGACTTTTCACAGAACTGTTTCACTCATAATGGCTTAAGAAAAAAATATATACTTAGAACTGCAGCTAAGCTTATTGCGAGGCTTCAACTTTATTTTCCTTAATCGTGTTAATCCACAATAAGAATTTCTTGTATTTACGCCATTACTAGTACAATACATTAAAAATAATAAAATGTGATAATACAAAGAGGGTAATTTTAATCATTATGTAAAGTCAGCAATTCGATTTAAAAGAGAAAAACAATGCTCACAAAAACCTTAATTGTCATTTTATTGAGAACATTTTTTTTTAATCTGCATTTAAAAAAAATCTGCCTTCACGTACTGATTAAAAATGCGCTTAAAAGCCCTGGTTCAAGGTTCAGTATACCTTTTATTAATCACCCTGTTGGTATAGATTATAATGTCTATACAATAACAAAGTCCCATCGCACAAAACTTGTACCGCCCAAAATATCTAGTCCGCAAAAGTCATTTGGAAAATAAATTACCAATTTATATTTTCCGGCCGTTCCGTACCGAATTCGACCAAAGGGTACGAAATGATAAATATTCAAGAGCCTGTGCGAAATGGCCCTTAAATGGTTTACGCTTTTATTGTTAAAAGGATTACGGGCGGGGTCCAATGGACCCGCAGTAGTGGATGTGTAACAACAAAATAGGGTTATAATATTTTTTTTCATACATAACGTCTGTGCGTGATGTCGATAGTTTTATACAGCGTGATTCAGAAAGGGTATACTAACCTTTAAGCCTGCGCTTCGTTATCGCATTTGTAATCGTAATGCTAGGTCAGAATGCCACATGCCAATTTTTTTAATGAATTTTGTTCCCGACAATATGATAATTGAAATAACCCTAATTTTAAGGATTTTATCGCGTTTATATTATGATTTTCACGTTCCCGACGTTTCGGCTGCTTTACAGCAACCATGGTCCCGGGAGGACTGAGGTGGTTGACGTCCTGGTGTCATAGTTTCATCGGGGTACCCTCATATTTAGTTGTTGCACCGACTTGGGATGCAGTAGTAAATATCATTAATACCAAAACCAAGCGCACCATTGCAAGATCTCAAGACACTGTGAGCACTTTTTGCGTAGATCGGACCGCAAGCAACAACTAAATATGAGGGTACCCCTATCAAACTATGACACTAGGATGACAACCACCTCAGTCCTCCCGTGACCATAGTTGCTGTGTGGAAACAAGGTAAAATAAATTGTGAGTGCCCCTGTAGCCCCATAAAAAAATATTGATTTCACTACCTATAACTTTAAAAAGTGTATTTTTGGCTTATAAAGCTGTCGCTTCACAGAACTACAACTACTGTAGCAAAGATTGTTAACGTAAGCACATTATATTTCAAAATACAACATATGTTTTATACGTGCTCTATCTCAGACAAAAATAATCTGAAAAGAACGCTACAGTCGCCTCCCACTTGCTTGAAGCCTTGAGTTTCAGACAGCTGAAAAAACGAACGAACCGAAGGCATCCTTTGGCGGCCGGTAATCCGTGAAAGGACATTTTTTTAATGGGAAAATAAGTTTTTAATTCAGCTACTTCTTGGTTGAAAGTTTTCAAAGATTTTTTTACTGTACGTTATATAAACTTATTATAAAACAAAAAACAAAAACCCGACTGCTAAAACTCTTCGCTTAAAAATAAACTCGAGAAATGCCGAGCAAAAACACTAAACAAAACAAAATATGTTCCGTGGTGGAGTTCAAGTGAATATTGAGTTTATTTTTCAGCAAATATGTCTTGTAATTATAGCGACCACTTCAACCTCACCACAAGCTACACAGATGGCGCTGCAAATGCATTCAGGACACTTGACAATTCTCGATACAATCCTGAAACGCGCTATGAGAGTTTTCGGAGCACGTAACATATATACAAGACCCTGACAACAATCGTTAGGGCATAGCGGCCGCCCCGCCATGCATACTACCCGCCTGCCTGGAAGTTCTTCCCTTTCCCGCTAAATACTCGAAAAACATTACCCTGTATCTTACGCAGTCGGGTAAAAATATTTTACAATTTAATTAATTACGGGCACCTACCGCCGTCTCGCGAGGAGGGTTAAGGCCATAGGCCATCACGCTACTCCTGTACGGGAAAACTTGCTTCCAAGGAAAGAAAATCTTATCGTGAAACTGAATTTCATAAAAGAAAATATTAGCGGAAGCCTGAAAACACGCCAGCTCCGATGAATTGAAATGTCACGAAGCTAAAGAGATTTCATCTTCGGTGCTGGCTTTTCAGACCTAGAGAGCATAGATTCTAGGGAATATTGCGATCTTGACACTAAATGCGTTTTTGTCTAGATGTATATATTTTTGAAATTCGAAGGATTTCGTTAACAGAAAATTAGGTAGTTACACAAAATGAAACCAAGGATGGGGGACTCGATTATCACAGTTGTTAGTGACCCTGCTTTTTGTACTGAAAGTCCCGGGTTTGAATGCCGGTACGGTAATTTTTTTTTGTGCTGAGCCCGAATGTTTGTAGCCTAGTCATGGATGTTTAATATCGATATAAGTAATACTGGGATTGCCTCCGTCCATTGGACTATTGTACCGGTACCCACAATACAAGCGTTGCTTATTTATTGACAATAGGCTGGCCCTTCATTAATATACAATATCAATGCCATTAAGAATGGCAATGTTAGTTATAAAAATAATGATTAGTGGATAGCTGTGTACTGATTGACTGAAAAGCCTCGTGTGCCAGCCTCAGTTTTGATTGAGCAATAACTTCACGTGAAGTGGACATTATGTCGAACCTACATCTATGCAATTGACATATAAAAAGTATTGCAATAAAACTTATTTTAAGGATTTTATCGCGTTTATTTTCTGTTTTTTCGTTCCCGACGTTTCGGCTTCTTTACAGCAACCATGATCACGGGAGGACTGAGGTGTTTGATGTCCTAGTGTCAAAGATCAAACTAGGGTACCCTCATATATAGTTGTTGTTTGCGGTCCGATCGACGCAGAAAGTGCTCAGAAAAAAAACGCGATAAAATACTTAAAATACATTTTAGTTCAATGTGTAGTATTCGTGTAAATATAAGAAATCAATATATAACAAGTATTTTTTAACGAGGCAAAGTAATCTCAACAGACTTTGCTAAGTCTGTACTTAGCTATATAGACATAAGAACAGCCAAACTTGTGACTTCGCTGTCTGGCGTTACTTTCATAATAGAGTATTTGAATTAAAGCTAATTTGATGCTATCATTAGGCGTTGCGGTATCAAAGGGGCTGTTAGCTTTGATCTTGCCACCAGCTACTTTTATAATTATCGGTTCAGCGCTAATGATTAGCTGTAAAGGGCGAATATCGCATTTAACTAAGTCTGTTACTCTCTTTGAACGTGATCGAAACATATTGGTATATTAACATAATTATTGATTACGTTTTCTGTGCCGTTGGTCCCGGGTTCGAAGCGTGGTAGGGACAATCTTGGTGTGATGAGCACTAATCTTTGTACCCGAGTCATGGATGTTTAATGTCTATATAAGTATTATATACTGAGTTCGCTCACAGTCCATTGTATGGTACCTATAATACAAGCGTTGATTAGTGTGGGACCGTATATTTGGTGTGTCTGTCTGGCTGTATAAAAAATATATCATCACGGATGTTACCTTCAAGGAGTTGGCCAGAGATAATATAAAAATATACAAATAATTTAGCCTATGCTATTTAGGCTATGTACTACCAGATTTATTACCAAAAAATATTTACACAAATAAACACATAACACGTAACCGACTTCGCAGGAGGAAGGAAATGTCGTACATATCACGAAGTTGAGAAAAATGCACTTTTACTCGCTCGGTTTATTCGCTGTGTACCATATAGATTGCCGGTTCAGTGTGTCGGGGAAACGGGCGCCGGATGCCGGCGTACAATGGTTATGATGCATTGTTTTTCAGACGATAACGCTAACATGATGTATTGCGTGGTACGGAGTCGTGGAAGGATTTATTGCGGATGTATATGTTTTTTAATAGCTAAGTAGCTTTGCACGCGACTTTATACGCGTGGACTAAAAAAAAAAGTCCACTTCCTTCATCTCGATACATTTTATTGTCTTGGCTAATTTTTTTTTAAATCGATTACGCTATTTGAACGTAAAAAGTTAACAGACAGAGATAAAGATACTTTATATTAGTGTCTCACACCAACTGTATGGTCGCATACTAGGCAACGCTTGTATTATGGGTACCGTGCAATGGACTGGGGGCGAACCCAGTATATATCTATACTAATATTATAAATGTGAAAGTTTGGATGGATGGATGGATAGATGGATAGATGTTTGTTACTCTTTCACGCCCGAACTACTTTTTATCCCGGTAAAATGTATGGTTCCCGTGGGATAGATGTTTTAATTTTTCATACTTTTTATCGCGGGTTACACTGCCGGGCGCATCTAGTTACTTATATAGCTATTAAACATCCATGACTCGGCTACAGACATTCGTGCATATCACACATAGTTTTACCGTACCGGGATTTGAATCCGAGAACCGCACCACAGAAAGCAGGGTCACCACCCACTGAGCTAATCAGGTCGTCTGATTAGCTCAGTGTTGCTAATTTCATAGAGTGGGGGGACACCTCTATTAATTCATTAGAATCAATAATTTTTAATATTCCGTACCAACCTCTTCAACCTCGTCACAAGCTACATAGATGGCGCTGCAGACGACATTCAGGACAAATGACGAGGCTTCACACGATCCTGAAACGCGCTATGAGAGTTTTCGGAGTACGTAACATACGAGTATATACAAGATCCCTACAATAACCGTCGGGGCATGGCGGCCGCCCCGCCAGGCATGCCATCCGCTTGACTGGAAGAACTTTTCCGCTGAAATTCAGTAGTTACATTACAATACCTACCTATTTAAGTAAGGTATGAAGAAAATTCACGACTTTTATCTCCCAACGGGAATACTACGCAAAGAAAAGGTATTCCTTAAACAAAATGTTACGTTGTAGCACTAAAGCAATTTATATAATAGATATATAATGTAAACTATAGGAACGCGGTTATCGCGCAATGAACACATAACTCACGCGACCTCGTCGGAACATTTGTCTTATAAAAATGTATTCTTTGTACCTGAATAAGTATTCTACCATTTGTTGCTAGAATATGTCGACCATTTTTTCGCGTCGTTATCGGAAAGTAGATGTAACGTACGTATTCCCTCTCTCTCTCTATGGTCGGTCCCTCATGTCTGAGGATCGCGATCATCGTTGGATAGTCCACACTTGGATCGAACGATTAGCCTCCATCGGTCTCTGTTCATGGCGCTTCTGACCACCGAGCTGAATTTGGTTGAAGATGAGTCCTTTACTTGATCGGTCCATCTGGTTGGGGACCGTCCTTGAGCACGTACGTACAACGTATTCCCTAAAGTGGTAGAAACATACCTGGAAATATTACGCAAATAATGTAAATAAGGGGAAGGGGGGAAGGGGAACGAATCTATCCTCATTTAGCGGGTGCGCTTCAAAACTATTCAGGGTGTAAGGCGCATGTTACAGTATATATTTCGAAAGTCATAAGTTGCAAATTTTGCAATTTTTATCGGACAATGTGATCTTTGAACACGAGATCACAACACAACGCGCAGCGCGATTCCCGACTCGTGCGAGTGACGAAAATTTCAGACACAATCCATTAAAACTTTTTACTTGATTATAAAAATTCCACTAAACTAACGAAATTATGCCACATAGTTGGGGTCTGTAATTACTAGGGTTGGGTGTGACGACCCCCATCGTTTTGCTGTGGAAGGGGTAAGGGGTGGGGTGGTAGGTAAGACCAGCCCCAAGTCATTAGAACGACATCTTCATGCGCTACTTCTAACGATATTAGGCGCAGTACTGATTGGGATTGACCATTGCTAATATAGCGACCTCGCCACAAGCTACACAGATGGCGCTGCAGACGCATTTAGAAGAATAGACAATTCTCAATACAATCTTGAATCGCGCTATGAGAGTTTTCGGAGCACTTAACATATATACAAGATCACGACAAGAACCGTCGGGGCATAGCGGCCGCCCCGCCAGGCATACCACCCGCCTGGCTGGAAGATCTTCCCTTCGCCAAACTAATGTCTATTTTGTATTCTATATTTTTTTTAATGTAGAGCGTTACTTAGCTAGAAAAATATTTGACGCTTTAATGAGCGATAATGTCATCACTGTCTTGGACGGGAGTGAGAGGGAGAGCTTTAATTTTGTGTATATATGAATGTTCTAAAATTCAAAATTATCGAATACTTGCAAGACCTACATGTATGTGACACAGCCTGGAAGATGCAAGTGGTGGGAGGCCGTGATGAATAGAAGTCCTCGAGGAAACGTGTCCAATTGTGGACTTCTTCAGGCTATTGGATGGATGGTCAGTAGGCTGGCGACGGTAGTGACGTCATTGTTTCAGTAAAAAGGGCGGGCGGCGTTGAGTGGTGTAATCGCGTTTATCGTTACATGGGGCCTAATGAGGGCCATCAGACGGGTTATATGGCACTTTACCTGGAGTTTAGTGATGGGGGATTAGATATCGATAATTTTAATGACACCACTCATTAATGATATCAATCTGATATATGAACGTCCAACTATTTCCAAAAAACAAAATTTAAATTATAATAATGAAGGACGGGGATTGTCCAAATTAAAATTTATGTGGAGTTGAGGAAAATGAGCATACTAATTACATGATGGAGAGCAGCTCCTGATGCGCGAGCCATACATAGGAACATTGAAAACCACACCTGAATGATTAAGGGACTGTGCATTTTTTTTCTCACCACCGTCTTCGTAAGCAACGAGCATAAATGCTAGGTCGCCTGACCGTATATACCATACAGATATTTTGTTGCTGAGATGGATAATAAGATTACATATCCAATAATGTACTTAAAAAAACACCTAGAACCTCGTGGCTTTCTCCGCGCAACCATAAATTTTGGTCTGCAGCTCCACACCCATTGGTCATAGTATGATAAAACAAAGCTTGTGATACTCAGCAGGAGTAGAGCTCCATCCATCCATGAAACGAAAGAAAGCCACTGCTGGACCCAGGCCTCCCCTCAGCGACTTCCACACTCGTCACACATCACGGTCCTTTGTCACTCGCATCGGCCGCTTCCCAGCTATGTATCTTCTATATAATAAAAATCAATTGCTGTTCGTTTGTCTCGCTAAAACTCAAGAACGGCTGGGCCGATTTAGCTGATTTTGGTCTTGAAATGTTTGCCGTAGTACAGGGAAGGTTTACACGGTGAGAAAATATAGAAAAGTTGCCAGGACGAAAAATAAGTCTTTATTGTGCTTTATTGTTTCTTACTGTCAGTTGGTCTGTCGAACGTCAGACGAAGGGAGAGTTTTAATGTCGTTAGGATATGTGATACGAAGTACAGCGGGTCATCTAGTCAGTGATAAAAAATTCAGAATTGGATCAGTATTTCCAAAAAAAACTGAACTTACAAACTTTACATTCTTCAAATAAATAAAACCGTTTAAAAAGGCAATCAATGCATACCTAGCACGGGTATACGTACCTATTAGTCCCTTTCGACGTATGTAAGACATTAAAACGCGTCCATCGCATCGACATATCTGCGTGTAATCGCCCATCACTATCCCATGAGGGTCCTGCTTCGCTCATTTCACGTGACATTACTCCAGTTGACCCGCGCGATGGCCATTCTAGTGAGGCTCGCGTATAAGTCACAGGAGATAGCGATTAAAAAATACATAAAAAATCTAAATAAAATTTATTTTAGTTTTTATCGCGTGTATATTATGTTTTTACAGCAACCATGGTCACGGGAGGACTGAGGTGTTCGACGTCCTGGTGTCATAGTTTGAACTGGGTTACTCTCATATTTAGTTGTTGTTTGCGGTCCGATCTGCCCCCACCCCGCCTCCCCCGAAGTGGACCGATGATATCACACGCGTCGCAGGAAGCCGGTACATGCGAGTGACCGAGGACCGTGATTTTTAGAAGGCATTGGAAGACGTGTGTCCAGTAATGGACGTATATCGTTTGGGAAGCATCAATGGATCAAGCTTATGACTTATAACACAACCTAATGTAAACTCTCATGATCGCACGCACTGAGCGGGCCACATTATTAATGCCCAAGATTCTTCTCAACCCACAAAAAATGAATCCCCATCCCTCGTCGAGTGTTGGACCTTTTAACATTGAAATGCCTTGAATGTTTTTACCAAACTACACAGGTGTGTTTTTGTTAGGTACCATACATCAACTATTTAGTTGCGTGGTTTAATTTGTCTGTCCGTTATTATACCAAATAGATAAAAGAAAGGATCGGTGTCATGTCGTACAAGGAGGTGAAAGAAGCTACTCTAGATAGAGAAAGATGGAAAGAGCTTCATCAGCTACACCGCCAAGGGTCTAACCCTTAAATTAGAAGAAGAAGTTATACCAAACAAGGTGTGGTTCCGGAACCTTAATTCAGTGGAACATACTGATTGTTTCGAGCGCTCATTCTAGTACGTACCTATGTACATATTATATAAGGTGTATCAAAAATAGTGTAGAATATTACAACAGAGATAAATCAGTACGTTATATGTTATGGATAACGTTGATGTATAAAATAATATATGGTTTTTTTTAAACAAGGCGTAATGGTAGCGTTTGGCCAAGTGCTCAGTACAGGGAGTTATTTTTGAAATGTTAATTAATTTGATTTATTTCTTTGGGAATGTTATCACTATAACCTACTACTGTTGGTCCTGTTACAATATGTTACACCTTATATACCGTTGGTCGGGATCGGGTTATCATTTCGATGGGTGGCTGCAAGCAATTCGGCTGCTCAACGCTCACTCTTATCAAAATTGCTTTAAAATTATTATATCCTCAAATAACTCTTTCTCCGCAAGACAGAGTGGTCGGATTACCCGGAACTCGGTGGCTGTGCAGTAATCTTGAATAATGGCTGACAAGTGAATGTGAATCGCAACGTTATGTGGCTTTAATTGTGATTGATTTTATAGTTTAAAAATCGGGAATGGGTTCTCTGTTTCCATTGGATTTGGATCTCTTTCTGCTAAATAAGATATCGGAGTCGGTTGCGATGGTCCTGAGTGACGACTGGCTGGCTGTGAGACTGACTGCTTGCGACTGGATGGCGATGTTCATGTCTTCATATAGTGGTGATGACGTTGGTGGTAGTCTTCACCGAAGGGTTGATGTTCGTGGAGAGGGGTCACCAATTTGGCGGAAAAGGAAGATCTTCCAGCCAGGCGGGTGGTATCTATTGTATTTATGTTACGTGCTCCGAAAACTCTCATAGCGCGTTTCAGGATTGTATGGAGATTTGTCAATTGTTTTGGATAAGTTTGCAGCGCCATCTGTGTAGCTTGTGGCGCAGTTGAAGAGGTCGCAAAAGAATTTTTATTGGTCTATTTAAGGTTTATTCTGTGAACTGATCTCACATTTAGATTACCAGTAGTGCCATTGGTTGGGTCACAGACGACCGACTATAATAAAACCTATTATGTAACACGACTTGATGTTAAAGGAATATAAAGTACGCTGATGATGAGTATTATAATTTAACCACATATGTTCATCTCTCTCATTTATAAATCATCATGTGTTGTTAAAATAATAATAAAATGAGACAACGCTAGAATCTCTAATTTGATGGTGTCTATAATTTTTTTTTGTGGACACGAAAATTCTTGGGACATCGTTACCAACATTTACAAAAAAAAACTTGAGAGGTGTCAAGGGGCACCCGGATGGAACGAAGTTCCTTTCGATTAATTAGTGAAGGAATTGTAATAAAATTGTATTTTTTTTTAAGTTATTTATTATGTAAAAAAAACCTGTATACACTCAACAAAAATAATCGTCGCGACACCATACTGTTCAATAAGAAATAGAAAGACGAAACGAAAATATCTGGCTTGCTTTCTATAAGAGAGAGAGAGACAGACAGAGAAACATGCGCACGCCGCACGGCTTACAAAAAGTTTCGTTACAACTTTTCGTCTTAATTTTTTCCGTCTCGTTCTCGTTCCAATTACTTTGAGGATAAGAAGGAAATCGAAACAGTCTAAATATACCCACAACTCTGGAAGACACTCCACGAAAAGAATTTCTCTCACATTTATTTCTCAACGAAACAATATCCTAAATGGTAGCCACAGTTTACACATACATATTTATCTGGCGGGCGCTGTCTGGCGGCCATCCAGCCGACGCGTTAGACTCGAAACAGTTTTTCGTTTGCTATTTTGCCAAAACCCAACTGACTGCCGACGCTATCAATACTGATACTGTACCTCTTATTTATTTAAAACAACATTTCGTTCGTCGACATCTTTTGTACGGAAGCGATGGCCTGAGTAGCACAGTTGGTAGTGGCACTGCTTTCTGTGCGGAGAGTGCCGGGTTCGAAACCTGAAAGGCTAGTACGCAGGTCAAAAAACCTATGTCACGGATTTTGTTGTACCGAGTCCCTCTCTCCCGTAATTCATAAGAGAGAAAGAGCCAAAATCAATTTATCTCACATTTTGTGTTATCAGATCCGGCTGCGCTACTAGTGTAGGTAGGGGCGCTTTTATTCAAGCAAATACAGGTTTACTGTGAGAAATAAGCCTATTTGACGCGTTCCTGGGTGGTCACACCGATCCATACACCCAGTCTTTATTAAATAATGATAAAATTACATATAATTGGCAAACATCTATCTAAATGCTCTTTTGCCATATAAAATAAATTGAGATATAAACTATCCTATCTTTAAAGTTGAATAAAACTGCACACAGTGTGCAAAACTTTATTAAAATCGGTTTAGTCGTTTAGGTTTCCATAGCGGACAAACAACGTGACACGTAATTTATATATATTAAGATATACATATATATGTTATAACAAAATGATAATTATAATATTGTGTAACTATTTTTTTAATAATTACAAATGTGATAAAGAAGCGCTGGCTCAATAGTTAGTACACGCATACTGTACCACGTTGTATAAATCTAGATAGCTAGATGGTTCTGCACGTCCTAATTACTGTTTGGGGCCAGTTGAAACTCTAGTCGACATCTGATTATAACTTTGTGCTTTCATATGTGCGATGTTCTTTGTGAACTTTGAATGTTTGAGTTCTCAAAGATCCTTTGGCTCACTTTGAACGTGTTGTTTAATTAACATTTGTATCTTCTTACAAAACTATTAAGTGATTTTCATTGCGGGTTAGGAAGACCACAAAAGCAGTGTTATAGATCCTTTTTATATAACTTCTTTTTAATTTTTCCACTGCAGGGCACTGGCCTCCCCTTAATGAGAGGGGGACTAGCCAGTGCTTTTTTAAAGTGCATTTTTAATCATTATGTGAATTCAGAATTTCGAGGTGGCCATTTAAAAAAATAAATTTTGTTCCTAACAGAATGACAATTGTGATTTTTGGTGAGCAATTATTTTAAAACGTATCTTAATACTGACCTAACATAATGATTAAACATGAGCTTAAAAACACATGTTCAAAACCATTTCTAAATCATACTGTATATAGACGATTTACTTTTATATATTCTTGTTAAAATTGGTAGTAGAAATTGTAAATCCAAAATGAAATACCTCACTATCAGTGGCATTATCTCAACTGTACGAGAATCTGTAAAAGATAAACAAAACGGCGGACCATTTGCCAAGATTCGCTCAGTGGAGTCCCAGTGATTATATGGTGTCACGGTAACTGCTGTCCCGACTTGGACTACTGCCAAGCTGGCATGATGGACGAGTTGTACCGATGAACATACTAGTTATACTATCGCAGCATTACTTGAATTGTGTACAGGTCCATTCAGAAAGGGTACATAAACCTTTGAATAGGTTCCTAGGTTCAAAGGTTAGTATTCCCTTTTTGAATCAGCCTATATAACATCATGACCGCATTCCGAGATGAAGTATTATCATTAAATACGATATAAAAGTACTACGTAATAGAATGGGCGCTCTAAACACTGTGCCACTGTGTTCCACTGATCTGAGGTTCCGGAACCACACTTTGTTCAAAATAACATAGACGCTTAAAAAGTACGGAGCGAAGCTTCTTATGCGAAATAATTAAATCACGCAACCGAATAGTAGTTTTATAACTTTTAACTATTATTACATTACATAAACGTATGCTTACAACAATTAAAACCGTTTCTGCACATGGGCGAGTCCAATAATAGACTCGCCTTGACTAGAGCAAGACGGTGATTGCCTAAGTATTTCATTACTTTTTAAGGCCGGACGCCCGCGCCGCACGTCCCATACCCCGCGCACACCGCAAGCGGAACATGATCATTGCTCTGATCTGCAATTCCAGTGCAACCTTTATTTCAATGGTTCAACTCCTTATTTTTACTAAGGCATTTAGAACATCGTTTTTTAACTGAAGATCCTACAAGAAACTAGGGGAGGTTGGCTTTTTTTACAGAACTATTTTTTTAATTTATCCTCCATCATCTAATGTTCTCCCATTGAGGATCTGAACTCAGACTTGGCTTACGTCATTCAAGGTTTAATGACCCGTTAATTTAGCGAGCTATAAATGTACCTACTAGCAATATTCCAAATATATTTTAATCCGCAATAAGTTTATGAGAAAATCTCTTTCATAAATACTTGGTGGAAAACTTGGCCGAGCTATCCTCTTCAATCCTCGGCAAATAGAGTACGGGCTGAGAAGTAAGATATATAATTACGTTGCAACGGCTCTCACAGTGTCGAAGTATCTCATTAAATAATGCAGAACTTGCTTATGAAGGATTTCTGATTGGAAAAGGTTAGTTTTTTTTTTTTGGGGTCGAGTCATCTTCGTCCGTAGGAGCATTAAGTACCCTCGAGATACCCTACACGTGACCCTGGGTGGTGCCAACCAGGTGACAACTCTACTGGTGGTAGGCTTCGGCCGTGGTTAGTCACCACCCACTGAACAAAGCCATGTCGCCAAGCGGCCTAGCCGTGTTCCGGCATGATGTTCGGTGTTGCCATTCATGGATGGCGGGTCAGATCAGTTGCGCTGCATGTGCCTAGTGAATGTAGCGTCTCGATCTACTGCCGCCTTCCTACCTAGGCAAGTATGCTCCATCGTAGATCTCATCGTCACTTACCATCAGGTGAGATTGAGATCAAATACTTGCCTATAATGTAATAAAAAAAAAAAAAAAACCCACTAATATTATAAAATATGAATGATTGGATGGATGGATGGATGTTACTCAATCACACCAAAACGGCTGAACGGATCTGGATAAAATTTGGCACAGAGATAGATGTCTGGAAGTCTGGAATAGCACATAGGGTAATTTATATACCGGAAAAATGCACAGGGGTACAGAAAAGGACATACTTTTTAATCGCGGGTAACACCGGGGGGCGCAGCTAGTGACTACATAAGGGCGAAGACATTAATAAAACTGCGTCGCCGTTATAGTCACGCTCCCGTCCCGTTGCATATAAATAGTACCACGTTGATCTGAGATCAAGAAAATTATTTTTATAAATAACGAGACCCTCGACTGTAGAGTAATGATATATACTTACTAAAGCTGCGATCAAACTCATTAGTGTGATAAAATACGGGTCCAGCTCTGTGAAGGTGTTATACGGCGTGATTCAGAAAGGGTATACCATTTTATCCTGCGCTTTATCGCATTTTGTGAAATAACAATTATTTTTCATATTACACAAAAATTGCTCACCACTTTTTTTTCCATATCGAAATTGCGACATCATATAATAGTAGTATATCCTTTCTGAGTCACGCTGTATACTAGACTTCTACACCTATCTCATGAATATTTTCTCGATCTACATTTATACTATTTTTAACTGATTGCTAAGTGGATTGGTTAGTAGTGTTTATTACTTGTTCAGTTAAAAAGATACGCAGTCCTCAGTACAGTGAATAGAACTTACAAAATATAATTCAACTCGTTTTCACTGAAATCATTTTAAAAAATTCAGCCCAAATATTTCACTTCAGAACTTTTCAAGTAATAAATTTAATGAAATCAAACATGAAAGCACTTAGAAGCGATTTCAAACTTATTTTATTAAATAACTGAAAAGAAAATCATTCATTATGAAATCACGAAGGGAATCTTTATTGAACATTGATGAAATTTATTCGAACTGAATTTTGTGTAACCCAACAAAATTTTATAGGACAGTAAAAAATTAAAAGTCAGAGAGAGAGAGAGACACACAGATATATTAGAGGAGATATGTTATGAAAGCGGTGGGCTTGCGCTCACCTTTAGCCAAAATTAGGCTAACATAGAGTTTTCGCCGTCAGTCGACTGCAACTGCACGTCGGTATCGGAGCTCTAACTTTTTTTTAAAATGCCGTGTTATTCCGTGGTTGTGTGCAAAAATACTAGCAGCAAAATGAACTACGCGAAAGATGGAATCTCATTTCACCAGCCAGTATTAAGTATTTTATTTATTCGTCTTTAAAATCATTAAAAACAACAAATCAAAAAATATTTAATGCCTTTATTATGTTACTAGATGCGCCCGGCGGTGTTACCCGCGATAAAATTAAAACGTCTATCCCACGGGAACCATACATTTTACCGGGATAAAAAGTAGCTGGCTGCGCCCAAATATATAAAAATATATTATTTATTTAATTACACAAAATATATATTGGCATAATGTATAATCGTACACTCACGCATTCAAACTAAACGCACTACTCACTCTCTCTCGCTCTCTCATTCACTCCGCTCCATGTCCGTTCCCGCGTCGTACCGCAACAGCAAGCAAAAAATTGCTGAAACTCAACTAAAAAATATGTGAAAACTCTCTAATCGTGCCCCGCAACTAATAAACCCAAAATAAATGTGTGTGCATGTGATTTTGTGAGATCCTGAGCTTGCGGCAACCAAGAGACCAACCCAGCGACCTCAGGTACGTCCTTCCTTCTCCGCAGCGCCTCCAAGTTTTGGTCCCACTCCCCGGATCCCTTGATCCGCAACGCTCCTCCTTACAATCAACGCATTACACACATATTTTAATTATCTATTTCTCATATTTTATATAAAAACGCATTACAAACTCAATTCAAACGACGCCATTACTCACCACGCACCGACAAGTTTTTACTTGTTTTTATCTCGCTACTCAAATAATATTTCTCATTAGAATCTATTTATAACTCATTAATACGCATAATACTATTCATTTCTAATAATATTTTCGCATTTCATCGCATATTTCAACACATTAATTCATTAATCCACGTTCGTAGGTAGGTAGGTACGCTTACATTCGCGATCAAATACGCAATTCTCTCGCTCACTCTCACGCAATTCTCGTCCTTACGTGTATGGTATTACGTACCATATTCGACTGGACATTTTTATAAATATCTCACACATTACCTACATTTTTCATTTAATTTAATTATTAATTTTAAGACTTTCTATCTATCATTATGGGTGGAAAACGCATTAAAGGTGATAGTGCTTCTAACATTTCTGATGATGATGACATTCCCGATGTTGAAATCGCAATACTCGAAGAGAAAAAACAAAGTTTGTTTCAAATTGCTCAAGTAATTTATAACCTAAGTTTGAAGGTATCAGATCCTGTTAGTCGCGCTCAGTTCCTCGCCAGAGCGCAATCCATTGAGCAAACCCGCTCGGAATTTATGAAAAATTTGGATAGTCTTGTTGTTGCATCCATGCAGGCGGATCCTAAGACAAAGCCCAATTACAGCGCCCTTAACGCATTTGATGAGTTGTATTGTTACATAAAACAAACAGAGAACATTCTGAAGCAACAGCTTGATGATAAAAAGAAAGAAAGTGATCATTTAAATATGAAACTCCCACCGCTACAGTTGGCAAGTTTTGATGGCACTCCAAGTAAATGGCCAGTGTTCTATGAAAATTTCCGCTCTCTTATACACATTAATCACCGTCTTTCTAATGCTGAAAAAGTTCAGTATTTAATTGGATGTCTATCGGGTAAGGCACTCAATATTTGCTCTGGAATAACCGCTACTTCAGAAAATTATGAAATTATCTGGAAAAGTCTTTTAGATAAATATCAGGATACTAGGGTACAAGCTTCTATGTATCTAGAACAAATGCTACAGCATAAATCTAACCAGTCTCTTGAACATTTTATTGATAACTTTTGTTCTGCTGAAGCCGCACTCCGTCGCTTAGAAATTAACGATTTATCAGATTTTATAATAACTCACATTGCTTTGACTAAGCTTGATAGAGACACGCTCAATTTGTTTGAACAAACTCACAGACAAACTGATATTCCTACATTTCATGATTTTAAAAACTTTTTAAAACAACAAAATAAAATTCAAACGCTTCGCACCCCTACTCAATCTCAACACTATCAAAACAAAGCAAACAAACTTACGCCTAGAACTAAACCAACTCAGTCATTCGTCACTCAACTAGATAATAATAATAATATAAATAATAATTCGCTCACTCATACTCAAAATAATAAATCTGCCATACCTCCGCAAACCCACTCTCAAGCATGCAAAGTATGCAACTCTAGTTACTCTCACCCTTTATTCAGATGTGAATATTTCCTAAATAAAGATCCAGTAACTCGCAATGATATAGTAAACAAAAACGCATTTTGTAAAAACTGTTTAGGCTTTCATAACACAAATATGTGTAAGTCACAAAACAGGTGCTTAACTTGCAGTCGTAAACATCACTCACTATTACATATTAATTTCAATCATAATAACAATATAAATTCCACTACTGATCGCAATTATTCTGTCTACCCCGCTAACGGCTTATCACAGCGTGAAGATACACAGCTGACGCGCGCCGATAGTGTGCCCGCGCGCCCCCCGCCGCAACCGCAACGCCCCGCGCCTGACGCGACTCACGCGTCCCACTCGCACTCGTACTCTCGCCCGCTTCATGCGGTTCACGTCGCTTGCGCTTCCGCCGATTCGCAGCCGCCGGTCGAACATATGACTGCGCGCGCGAACTCAAATATTGATAACAATAACTTTGCACTTTCCGCGATTTCTTCCGCGCGTATTTCGAATAATACGACCGTATTGTTACCAACCGCTTCTGTACACGTTTATTGTTACGATAATGATAGGAAAACTATTCGATTATTTTTAGATACAGGTTCAATGAGTAACTTTATTACAAAATCCTGTTGTGAACGCTTGAATTTAAAAATTACGCCCGCGCCTTCTACAGTCAAAGGCATAGGTCAAGTCGAAAGTAAATCTTTTGGTCTAACGCAATTTAAAATATATTCTCGTTTCGACTCACGCTGTTATTATACGGTTAATGCTCGTGTTATAGATACTATAACCGACTTTTTGCCCAACGCTGAAATTGATCTCACGCAATTGACTCACTTACAAAATATTCCAATGGCAGACGACCATTTTAATGCGCCCGCTGAAATCGATTGTCTCATAGGCAACGAATTATTCCCACTTTTACTCGGATCAGGGCGAGTATCCGCCTCCCAATCCTCGGTAGTTGGTATACAAACCACACTAGGATATGTTGCTATGGGTAAAGCCCAATGTACCTCGTACACGCCTCTCGCTCACGCACAACGCTCACGCACGGATTTGAAAAACTCACACTCTCATTCTCACACGCAAAACTCACACAAAAGGCAGACACGCCCTTTCACACATCACTCGACTCAATCTCAATTGAACTCGCATAATGACCATCATACATTTCACTCACTCATCATTGATAAGTCATTTTTCTGTAATACGGAATCGCTCTCACTCGAATATTTAACTCAACGCTTCTGGGAAATTGAAAATGTTCCGGATAAAAAACATTTTAGTCCAGAAGACGAAGCATGCGAACAATTGTTCCAATCCACATACTCACGTGACGTCTCCGGTAGATACACCGTTGATCTTCCGTTTAAGCTCGAGCCCTCTGAGTTAGGTAACTCGTATAGCATCGCCAAACGCCGCTTCTTAAATTTAGAAAAGAAACTCGATTCTTCTGATTTACGCACTGATTATAACGCTACGATTCAAGCATATATTGACCAGGGTTACTTATCTAAAATTGAAAATCCCGCACTCGATACTCACTCTTATTTTCTACCGCATAGGGCTGTCTATCGCCCCGAAAAAGAAACCTCTAAAACTCGCGTTGTTCTCGATGCAGGATGTAAAACTACATCAGGTAAATCACTTAATGATTTGCTTTATGTAGGTCCGAATTTACAAAGTAACATCTACGATTTACTTCTAAATTTACGCATGTTTTCTATCGCATTATCCGCAGACATTGAAAAAATGTACTTTCAAGTGGAACTCTCTCTCAAACATCAACCATATCAACGCATTCTCTTTCGATTCGATCTCCACTCGCCTATTGACGTATATCAGTTCAATAGAGTTTGTTTCGGAGTATCTAGCTCACCATATCTCGCCATGCGCGTCGTTCGCCAACTCGCCGCTGACGGCCGAGATGTTTATCCTCTCGCTGCATACGAGGCTGAGAACCATATGTACATGGATGACTATGTAGGTTCTGTAGATGGTTTAAATAACGCAGAAAACACTTATAAAGAAATGGTTGAAATGTTTAGGTCTGGAGGATTCAACTTAGTTAAATGGATCTCAAATAATAAAGAATTCATGTCGCGCATTCCCTCTTCTCATAAAAGTCCACACGCTATTAATTTCGATTCCGACTCTAACGCAGCTACGAAAATCGTAGGTATGCAATGGCAACCTACTGATGACAATTTTCATTTTCACGTCAATATTGACGCTTCAGAAAAATGCACTAAACGCACAATTCTCTCTGAAACTGCACGCTTATTCGACCCGCTAGGTCTCATCAGTCCAGCCGTCGCATTTATGAAGCTGTTAGTGCAGGAATGCTGGAAGCTACAACTCGACTGGGATGATGAGGTTCCTGATTTTATTTTTACGAAATGGAAACAATTTCACGACGAACTCCCGTATTTACAAAATATTAAAATCCCACGACATGTAGGTATTACTAATAATTTAAACATAACTCTGATCGGTTTTGCAGACGCAAGCGAAAAGTGTTATGGCGCTTGCATATATGTACGTGTTGACAGTGGTGAAAACTCTAACGCTACCTCAGTAAAACTTCTCACCTCTAAATCTAAAGTCTCATCACCTAATAAAACTCTCGCTCGCTTAGAGCTCTGCGCAGCTCTTTTACTCGCTAAGTTACTCGCATCGGTTCGCTCAGTATTTAATAAACGCTGCAAGATACAAAATATCTACGCTTTCTCGGACTCCACAGTAACGCTTACTTGGATACACTCACCCGCTTATAAGTTTCATACATTTGTAGCTAATCGCATCGCTCAAATAAATGAATACTTACCCGCTCCTCATTGGTTTCACGTTCGTGGTGTTGAAAATCCCGCCGACATAGTCTCGCGACCTGTAACACCTAAAAGTTTGATTAATAACGATCTCTGGTTCCATGGTCCGAAGTGGTTATCCGCTCCAGTCGTAGATTGGCCTGTAAAAGAATATATTATTAATCACAACGAAGAACAAAATGAATCTAAAACTACAACTCTTTACATTCACTCTAATGAAAATACTCACCCAATACAAGATCTTGCAGAACGTGTTTCCTCGTGGTCTAAGTTTTTACGCTCTCTCGTTTATATTTTACGCTTTTCTAAATTATTAAATTCACGTGGTCCTATCACAGTACACGATTTAGAACATGCTGAATATCACGCTCTAAAATATGTGCAATCAAAATATTTCTCGCATGAGATCCATGCCATCAATAACGCTAAAACTTATAAAAATAAAAATATATTAAAACTCAACCCTTTTCTCAATAATGGTCTACTACGCGTAGGAGGTAGACTCACACACTCACAATTAGATTTCGATAAAAAATACCCAATATTACTTCCCAACGATCGCATAACTCAACTTCTCATAGAATATTATCACAAAATTAACCTTCATACAGGTCCCGCTCTACTCTTAGCTCTTTTAAGACAGAAATATTGGATTTTGTCAGCTCGTAATTTAGTTAGAAAAATAGTACATAATTGTAACACTTGTTTTAAACTCAAACCCCGCATTACAAACCCGCAAATGGGTGATCTTCCCGCAATTCGAGTATCTCAAGTTAAATCTTTCGTTCATACCGCTGTAGATTACGCTGGTCCCTTCTATATTACACATATTCGACGCCGTGGTATTAAAAGCCATAAGGCTTATATTTGCCTGTTTGTATGTCTTACCACAAAAGCCCTACATTTAGAATTGGTCTCAGACCTTAGTTCTGACCTGTTTCTCGCCGCTTTTAAGCGATTCATTTCTCGCAGGGGTCCGGTATCTATAATGTACAGCGATGGAGGTACCAATTTTATTGGTGCAAAACGCAAATTATACGAAATTCATACACTTATACAGTCCACTGATTACCAAAATTACTTAAGTCAACATTTAACTCAATATAAAATTCAATTTAAACATAGTCCGCCTTACGGTCCTCATTTTAATGGCTTAAGTGAAACAAATGTTAAATCCGTTAAAACGCATTTATATAAAGCTATTGGAAAGCAAATTCTCACTTATGAGGAATTCAACACTATTCTAGTTCAAATAGAAGGTTTATTAAATAGCCGTCCTATTTGTGTACTATCGTCAGATCCCTCTGATCTGTCCGCGTTAACGCCTAATCATTTTCTTAACGTAACTTCTCTTAAATTTTTACCCGCCGAAAAGATTGATTTCACTATTTCTGATAATAGGTTATCACGCTATCAGTTACTTAATAGAATAGTCCAGAGTTACTGGAAACGATGGAGTATTGAGTACCTTACATCGTTACAGCAACGCGAAAAATGGAACTCGCCTTCAAACCCTGTTACTGTAGGAACAATGGTGATAATCAAGGATGACAATACACATCCGATGTATTGGCCTCTCGCTGTTGTCACAGAAATCTTTCCTGGTAAAGATAACATTGTTCGCGCCGTTAAAGTTAAAACTTCTACTGGAAGTTATGTGCGGCCTGTAACTCGACTTTGTCCATTACCTTCACAGTAATTTTTTAACATTTAATTTAACTCTTTTAGCTCTAATTTTAAACTCTTATAAATTTAATTAATATTCTCTTTTCTCAACGCAATGTAGAGGAAAACCTCTAGGCCCCCCGAAGTTGGCTGCGCCCAAATATATAAAAATATATTATTTATTTAATTACACAAAATATATATTGGCATAATGTATAATCGTACACTCACGCATTCAAACTAAACGCACTACTCACTCTCTCTCGCTCTCTCATTCACTCCGCTCCATGTCCGTTCCCGCGTCGTACCGCAACAGCAAGCAAAAAATTGCTGAAACTCAACTAAAAAATATGTGAAAACTCTCTAATCGTGCCCCGCAACTAATAAACCCAAAATAAATGTGTGTGCATGTGATTTTGTGAGATCCTGAGCTTGCGGCAACCAAGAGACCAACCCAGCGACCTCAGGTACGTCCTTCCTTCTCCGCAGCGCCTCCAGTAGCCTATGTGTTATTCCAGACTATAATCTATCTCTGTGCCAAATTTCATCCAGATCCGTTCAGCCGTTCGGGCGTGAAAGAGTAACAAACATCCATCCATCTATCCATCCATCCATCCATCCATCCATCCATCCAAACTTTCACATTTATAATATTAGTATAGATTTTAGTATTCATGTAGCACAACGACTTTTTTATTTTTGTACAAAATACATGGCTCTTTAAGTACCAGCTATGTTCGCTACTGAGTGAATGTACGAGGCAATGGATAGATCGTCTAACGATACTTTGAATAAACTGGTGCGTCGCGTGGTACGGCCGCTGTATGCGGCGACGACGCAGCACGCACCGAATTATTGGCACGCGTGTGTGTGTGAGACTTCGTATTGGTTGGTTTTATGTAATTGCATGTGTTTTGTGGCGAGTGGTGGGGACCAAGCGGAGACAGCGAGTTCCCATACATTTTGAACCGCACGGCATATCTCTCGTGATCTGTGGAGAGACAGCATGAAATACACATAATATGTATATAACAGCTTTTGAAGAATATTACTTAGATATAAATATTCTAAAAAAGGGGGTAACTTGATACTCGTACTCGGGTATCGCTCGCAACATTCTGTTGTTATCGCGTGGTTTACGATGCATTGCGCGCTCAAAAATACTGCTCAACTTACTCGACTTAAATAACTTCTATGATTTGATTATAGGGCATTAAGTGTATCCTTTACCCAAAGTTTCAATTAACATGACTCTTAAACCCTGTTTTATAGTTACTGTAAAACAAATCGTTAGGATAATTTGTTTGTGGAACTATGGACCTGTTTTATATTTAGACTCTGAAAAGATTACAGCTTGCATACGGTACTCGTAAATACGCGACAATTTATAGCACCACAATTTCCTTTTGTTAAAAACCATAATACGTATACTTTAAGAGATTTGCCAATACGATGTACGATGCGTCGGTTGCAACCGCCAGTGTGTGCCAAGTGAGTGTAGTGATGCAAAAGTAATTCATATCTATCGATATGTCGATACTGTGGCTTTGCTTTGCTTTATATAAAATTAGAATAATAATAAACAAAAAACTTATATTATTTAAAAAAAACTTGAGATGTGTCAAGGGACACACGCATGGAACGAAGTTCCTTTATTATTTTTTATTATTTATTATGTACAAAAAACCTGTATACACTCAACAAAAATAATCGTCGCGACACCACACTGTTCAATGCGAAATAGAAAGACGAAACGAAAATATCCGGCTTGCTTTCTATAAGAGAGAGAGAGAGACAGACAGAAAAGCATGCGCACGCCGCACGGCTTACAAATAATCATGTTTATAACCGGCCTTTACATAGGAAATGCAGTTGGGTTGAGAAAAAAGGGTCGTACGAGAATTGTTTCATTATCATCCATGAGTCCATTTTATTCGTCGAATTTGAACCCACTGACTCGAAGTGCACCGGCTCTAGAAGTAATTTAGTAGTTACACAAATCTTCCCTGTTAAGACGTCTACATTATTATTTATGTTTAGTTTGTAAGTCAGCGATAGATGTCGCTGGCATTTTTTTTAACTAGGTATCGTTATGTTTTTGGTTTTTATATTGTAAACTATACTTTCATTTATAAAAAAGCTTACAATAGCTCATTACAACTTTTCGTCTTAATTTTTTCCGTCTAGCCCCCTTTCGCAACGCGCGATAAGGAACTTCGTTCCAATATTGTTGTATGAGAAAATTGGTACAATGAATGGACTTTCTTCTTTCTTGTAACTAATTTGTCTGGTAATTTAAAATCTATTCAACATTTATAATTCAAACAATTCACAGCAAAATATTATGCGGAGTTCTTTTTCGATATTTTTTGACACAATCGTTGCGGCTTGCATTACATATGGAAACCTCGCTCAGAAATTGAACATAATAAACGTTACAAAAAAATATACATAAGCGTGACTACTAGTCAAAAATTACTTTAAGTATTTAATATTTATCGATAAACAATTCCCACAGCCCATCGCATTATCCCGAATACATGGCGGTAGGCCAACTATACAGCTCGCAATCTGACATATCGATACATTTGAGCGCAGCACTAATGTGTTTGCGGGATCCGCCTGCTTACGAGTGTTTGTTAACAGTAAAGTATGTGCGATGGCGTGTTAAGATTTACTTGTTTATAATACAGGTTCAATGAACTGTGGTATTTAAAGAACAATTGGAATGCACTTTCTGCGTAGATCGGATCGCAAACAACAACTAAATATGAGGGTACCCCAGTTCAAACTATGACACTAGGACGACCACCACCTCAGTCCTCCCGTGACAATGGTTGGTGTAAAGCAGCCAAAACGTTGGGAACGTACAACATATAATAAACGCGATAAAATTCGTAAAATTAGTTTTATTTCAATTTATTTCAACAATTGGAAATAAACATATTACGGTCTGTTTCGCCAGCAAACACTCTGTTTCATACTATTTGTTCCGTCCTATATGAGCCTAGAGTAGAGCCACCGGCCACTTTTCCGATGCCATCTGACCATGGTAGTCTACCCTTGTTATGTTCCATCCATTGTCATTCTTTGTCATAGAGAAATGTGAACTTATAATCATAATTACAAGCTATTGAATGACCCACCGCTAGGAGAGGGCCTCCACCCAATGGGAGAGGGACATAGTCTGTAGTCTATCACGGTGACGTAACGTAGTGCGTTAGTTACACGTCTTTCAAAGACTACTTAGGTGATCTAAGTCATGTAGTTTGATGGATTATTACCTTTTCAATCTTGTGTATAAAGTAAATCTTTTCTATGATACCTATTTAAATGCAATCAAATTTGACGGCAAGATTAGTGCAGTTAGTAGCGACCCTGTTCTCTGTGCCGAGGGCCCCGGGTTTGAACCCTGGTGGGGACAAACTTTGTGTGATGAGCACGAATGTTTGTGTCCATGTCATGGATGTTTAATATCTATATAAGTATTATATACTGGGTTCATCCAAAGTCCGTTATACAGTACCCATAATACAAGCGTTGCTTAGTGTGGAACCATATAGTTGGTGTGTTCGTCTGGCGATATATTTAATCTTAAATTCTGTGAATCAAATCGGCGCTCCGCTCCGAAGTCTTTGTGACAGTAAAATTTATTTCAAATTCAGAATTCCAAGAAACCGGATGTACGTCACCGCGGCAGAGTGTACCTGACTCCGTCACTTCCGGTAACGATGACACGTCACGAGGGCTGGATGTCGGTATATTTCACACGATAGGAAAGTATAAAATATCATTTACAACAAAACATGCTGAGCCCCCCGAGTCAACTCGTGATTCTGGACCCCAGAGGTGATAACTATTTTCCGACGATCATTTCATGATTTATTTTTTCTGTATTTTCAAATTGATTTTTGGCATGTAATCAAATTATAAGTCTATCTCAACGTGATTTTAAATAAAAACAAACATGATTAGAAATGTAGGCCTAAAACTGCAATGTAAATCAAAACTCAATTCGCACACGTCACCCGCACGCGTAGGGGATCTTGCATAGCTTTGTGTTGTAATCACGTTGTTTACGATACATTGCGCGCTCAAAAATTGCATTTGTAATCCCTGTCTTTCGACAGTAATTATTTTCATAATTTTATTATAGGCTTAAGTGTAATCCTTACCCAAAGTTTTTGTTACCATGCCCCTTACACCCTGTATAGTCAGCCGGAATAAAGGAACATTCGTAAACCAGACACCAATTAATAACCGTGTACTAGCTAACCGAATGGCCTCGCGAGCATACTCAAGTCAGTACGTGCCTCGCCCACGCGCTGTTCTTACTTTTTTCGTAAGCAATCCCAGTATTTTTTTACTATTGATGAGAATGAAATAAATCCCCCACACCAATCAGTAAAGCCGTGAATACTTTACAGATCATTTTCCGTATATGTTGTGAGAAGTTAAAATGTCAAGTTATACCATTTCATTTCAACTTTCTTCACTGACACACACACACAATGGCTAATATCCCACCAATATTCTTCTTTTTTCTTTACGAAATGAAATGCGATGAAATAAAATGGATATGAAAATGGCCTCACCCACAACTTAGCGGGTATTTTGCCAATGTCAAGTAGTTAATAGCAATAAAACATTCAATAAATACACATTATATATAAAATAATGGATGTGACATGATGATATGAAAATGGCGTCCCACTCCACCAATATTATACTTTATTTATTATCAAAGAAACACGACTGACAAACTTCAGTCCTCAACTTCCCGCCAAAAAGTCCCGCGCGTTGTTTGTTATCCTGCCATTCATTTCGCGCCACCCGATAGCCAATAGAAACTTCGCGTGAAATTATTGCTCGGTTTGCAATAAGTCCGAGCATGCCTCACGAGGCAGCGCGGTCAGTGTGTACACGCTTTTAAAATATCCAATCCAAATGTACAGTAGGCCATAAATATAGTACAGTACGTTTCGTAATGACAATGGCAGCGGTAAAACGTGCGCGTCGACCGAATTAAAATGATATAATCCGGGAACTGGTGCAATTACCCTACTTCAGTGTGAACTGCGACAAATTAAAATTGCTAGACGTAAAATATGTATAATTATTGTAAAATCAAAATATTTGCGTGCCCCGTGAGCCGGTTGATAAATGATTTCAATTGCCGCTCAAGAAAATTATTTATCGATCACATAATTTTTCACGATAAAAACCAGCTTACGTTTTCTCGCGACGTGTGAGCTCGTGGCATAGGCCCGAACCAGACTCGCGAGGCAGCGCGGTTAGTATGTACATGCTCTTTCCATCCCTCCCAGTAAATAAATAATAAATGATAAATATCGCCATACGAACACACCAACTATACGGTCCCACTTTAAGCAACGCTTGTGTTATGGGTACCGTACAATGGACTGAGGGCGAACTCTGTATATAATACTTATATACATATTAAACATCCATGACTCGGGTACAAACATTCGTGCTCATCACACAAAACTTGTCCCTACCCGGATTCGAACCCGGGACCGTCGGTGCAGAAAGCAGAGTCACTACCACTGCATCCACCGACTCCCTGCGACATTCGACCTTATGTGTGTAATCTTACACTACATCTCCTTGCTCGTAGTCGCCATTCTAGAACCTCTCTGCCCCAACCGCTATCGGTTCTTCGAGCTATGAGCTAAAGAAAATCACAATAGGTATACATGGTGTGACGCACCATCGTATCCTTAAATAAAACACCCGCTATAACCGTGGGTGAGATGGGTGTTTAATTATGTGCTAACCCATGGCATGAGTGACGCGGGTCGGGTTACGATTGTGATCTGAAAATTAAGTTTTTTAAGCACTCCCTTAATTTATGTGACGCTATCTGGCATTTGGCACTCAATTATACTGGATAATGGCTTTATGAGTGTTTTAAATTAACTGGTATGGGCCCAAACCAAAATAAATAGGTGCATATCGCCACACGAATACACAAACTCTATAATGGCAAATTAACGAACATTAGTAACTATCGGCGAACTTCGTACCGCCTCAAAATCAAATGTATGAGAAAATTAAGTATTAATTTATTATCATATTTTCAATTTTTTTTCCATGTTTTAATATAATCTTGAGTTATATATATATATGTAGCTAACACGACTTCGTTTTATATATATAGATATGGGTACCGCGCAACGGCCTGGGCCCCAAGTCTGCTAACACAATCGATTCTTAATCGAACAGCAACCGCATAGTAACTGCCACTTTTGACAGATATTGTATGGGATATCGGTCAACAGTGACAGTTACTATGCAGTTGCTGTGCGATTATGAATCGATTGTGTTAGCAGACTTGGGGCCCTGGGAGCAATCCCAGTAACATCCAACACTGGGGCAAATTCCGAAAAGATTATTTCCGAAATTTGTCCAGACGGTAATCAAACCCGTCACCAAACGGTGCAGTGCGCCGAGCGACCTACATTAAAACTCCAAGACTATGATGTAAAAGATAAGCAACGCTTGTCGTAATACCGGGCAAGTACTTTCGGGGATGTGGTCATTTGAGGATTTCTTCAGTCGAGTCGAGTTTCTTACTTGACCATCATAATCCTGAAACTATGAAGGCCGCATTATGAAAGTATTACGAGGTTGGGACGGATTAGCAAGCCTCGCAAGCTGTGTTACGAATATTGCGCTGGAGTTCTGTGGTTAAAGACATTGTTCTGTGGTTAAAGAAATTGTTCTGTGGTAGATATTCTTCGTTCAGAGATGAAAAAATAATACTTATATTTGACGACCTGATTAGGTCAATTGTTATTGACCCTGCGTTCTGTGCACAATCACTGGTCCGAACCCTGGTAGGGACACACTTTGATGAACATAAATGTTTGTATCCGAGTCATGGATGTTTAGTATCCATATAAGTATTATACACTAGGTTCCCCAGTCCATTGTACTGTGCCCGTAATACAAGCGTAGTGTTATAATAACCTATTGTAATATCATCGTATCCGAATTTCGGTCTCAATGGGGACTAGCTATCTACGTAGGAGATATTATAGCGCACAAGCGTGTGCGTAAGCGCAGGTGCACTCTCCCTCCCCTCACTCTCTAGTCCAATGAGACGGCAATCCAACACGACCGGAGAGAGATAAGGCTTGGAGGCTTAGGTACAAACATTCCTGCTGATCACAAAAAAATTGCTCCAGTTGAATTCAAACCGGGACCCTCGGTACAGAGAGCAGATTCAATACCAACTCCGCCCATCCAGGTAGTTATATACAGTCTGATTAAGAAAGGGCATACTAAGCTTTGAACCTGCGCTTAACAAACAAACTGACAATTGTGATTTTTAAATGCCATTTTTTTATTTGTGTAAATTCTCATCCAAATATTTCCTTCGCATAGATAGCTTATCATGTGACCCTGCCCTTATACCAGCTTCGTTAATACCCCCCGTAACAAAGTTGACACGTGAATTGACTAGTAATTTGTTAAACTTTGCTTCTTTTGTTCTAAACTTTGCCCAAGTAGTAAGCTGTGGGATAAAACTTGGATCAATTATACGTTGTTCACATAATAAATGGACACAATAAAATGATAGGGTTTTTTCAAATGATCTAAGCGTGGCTAAAAATGGAAAGTATCTTGGTTCGATTCACGGTGTTGTTTCACGTAACAAAAGGAGACTTAAAACTTTCAACTATTAATATTAAACATAGTCTAGTAATTTTCATGAATCAGCGCCATCTGTTGCTAACGTCCTAATAACGGCGTAGTCAAGGAAGTGGCAAACTGCGCAAACTTTGCAACAATGTTTATTAGATTTTAATGTTACGCACGGTTAGACAGATGCAAATTTTGGTTAGTTATAAGCAATATGTTGTGCAATTTCACCTCTATTGGACAAGAGTGTTGAGAGCTCATCCACGAATGTACTTCGCGCGCATATTGTATTTTCGAACTGATTCCACAAAATATTTAACTCGAGGCAATATTGTGAAATGCAATAAATTTGTCGTGCAAAAATGTACTCTATTTGAAGTAGATATAGTAGGTTTCGTATTGTTTCAAATCATTCGTATTGTGGACGTGCATTCAACCGCTATAACTCACTGTAAAACTTGACAAAAGTTGAAATTTTATCGTAAACTCGAAATATTTCGGAAAACTTATACCGAATATCGGAAGTTGAGTGATTTAGTGTACAACTTTAGAATATATATGAGGGGACAGTGTACGACTCGAGGCAAAGTTTTGCCATTTGGCCAATTAAAGAAAAAACAGGTAGACACTTGGCGTATTTTCGGAAAATGTCATCACAATTTTTTTCCGTAGCAGAGTACACATTTACCAACGAGCTTGCATTCCACCGGTTTTTAATTACTAAAAGAAAAAAATAACAATAATAACATTACCGAGAATTATAATCAGGATAGGTCATCATGAGAATAAGACATTCAAACCAATTGAGTTGGAAAACAAAAAATCTGAACCTTGTTTTCAAAATAAAATAAAATCCAATCTAAACAATAGCCCCACAAACACGTCACAAACATTTTCCGAAACAATTAAACACATACCGTTGACTAATAGCGCTCCTCATAAACGCGCCGCGACTGACAGCTGTCAACGCGTCAGTTTTCGCGCCAATTTCAACAACTGTCATTGTGATAAGGGAGCGTTTACATTAAGAGATGTGCTAAGTAATTTAGCAAACCTATGTTCAACTAAAATCAAACATAAAGTTAAAATATTCTTGAGCGGCACAATGGAGTAATATTAGTATTTGTTAAACAGTGTTGACAATTGCATTATGACAGCTGCGTAAGCGAGATGCATGCATACATATTTTCGTTAGTAGGGTGGTATATAAAGGTGATATAGAAATTATTATTACTTTTAATACCGGCCAATTGCCTTTTTAATCAAACGATCGAAGCCATAAATGTTTTAAAAAGTTAAGTGACATAAGCAAGGCAAGGCTGACAGAGGGCCAGATACATATGAGCTGGGGCAAAACATCAGTATGCTCAATTGAAATAAGCGCTCCACTTACCGGATAATTGTCAATGTAACCGTATTTTTTTTTAATGTTTTTTAATCATCTCTACACTTGTCGTTGGCAGAATCATCGGTAAACGATGGAGCCATAGTTTATAAATGGAATTGGAATTGGGGCAAAACACGTACTGACCAAGCGACCAAGGACCACCTCGTGAGGTTGCCCAGTTAGTCAGTACACGGCTCGCATTTCAAAATATCTTCCACCTCGAGAACTCCAAAAAGGAGGCTACAATATTAGCTATTTGTCAAAATTCGCGCGCTAATTTGGAAACTGTCATGGCGGCGCAATACCTGTCAAAGGTGACGTGTTTATTTTATTAAGGCGACTGACGAGGGGCACAGGTAACTGCGTAGCTAACTGCCAGATACGTCATGATATTATATTTTTACTTTTTTACGCTGGCAAAGTTATTTTGACATGAGAAACGGGTAATCTATTTAGGGGGCTTAAATATTTTGTAACTTTTGGAGATAAAGACAGTAAATTATTGAATTCTTTTTGGAAAACCAATTGGCAAAGTTGGTATTGGCCCTGCTTTCTGTAATTGTATGACCAGCTGCTAAAGTCTGCCTAGTCGTTCCTACATTGTTCTCAAATACCTATACACATACAGCTCAAAAATCTAAAGGATCTCTTTAAAATGAGCAACCATGGAGTTTCATGCCCGTTCTTCTCCATAGGAACGGCATTCCGAACGGGTGGTAAAGTTGTAGCTTAGCATTTTTTAACTATTTTGTCGATTCATATGTACTGTACTTAATGGTTTATATGAATAAAAATATTCTGATTCTGATTCTAATGATGTGCTTTTAACTGTCTGAGGAAAGCTTACGCTTAAATTCATATTGAGAAAGACATGTCAATCACACGATAAATGTATGAGCATAGAGTCATCATAAAGTTGTTGTAGACGTAGCGACTTTACATTTTGTTACAGCCCAAGCTCATGAACTTGTCAAATTCAACAGTAGCTGATTTTAAAGCCCAAATGCCTTCCTGAAAAAGCTTGCCCACCCAAAAAGCCATATGTAGATACATTGGCTATGAGTAGGCTCGTCGCCTACATAATCTTTATAGTCATACATTTAGACGCCAGATAACGATAGAAATAAAAAGGACTTTAGTTTAAATTGTTTATTTAAGAAGCGTGTTCTAAGAACTCTAGGATAGATTTTGCTTACTCGACTAAAGGATTATACAAATGGTGGTTCTCGATAAAATGGAATCGTTCCGATCGTACGGTCGCCTCGTCACTATGGAAAATAAAAATGAATAGAAACCTTCTCAAATACTCCTCCAATTTACTCTATTACGCTTCGAAGCATGATAGTATTGACTAGTGTCGTGCATTCGTTATCGATACATTTATATTTCCTAAACCTATGAGATGATCGTTTTGCAGTACTTTGAATAAGTCTGACGAACTGGTCTAGCTGGTCTTTGTATATCGATAGCCGATAATGCCACCAGCAGTGTGATTTTGAAACCTCGGAAATCGGAATCGGATTCGGAACGGTAGTTTGCGTTTACGAAGTTATTTTAATAATGGTAGGAAATAGTAGAAAAAATATTGAACGCAAAATCTAAACTATTACAGTTTCTTGTGATAAAAAGCTTCATACTTATAACCACATAAATCAAACATTAAGTTGAACATTTGTTATTTTTGATATTCACGTTTCTAAGCCTACGTGTTAGTTTATTATTTTTTGTACCGATCTTTGTAAACTGACAAATCCAATGATAAAAAAGTTTGTTTTATCTATGTCTGAGGTTTGTTTATTGTTGTGATGAGAAAATTACAAAATAACTAAAATGAACGTTCATTACCTATATAATTTGTAACATCATGTCACATAGATGCTCCCTGTTCGTGTAAAAATAAAAAACTAGGTTGCAAGGATACAGCGCCATCTATTAAAAATGTTTGGCAACCGAACCTGCGTATTCACCCCTGTCCGTCCCTATAAAGTTTGAGTATGTGCTTTTGTCTTATTAATTATGCGAATGAAATAATTTTTAAATGTATAATGAACAAATTGTATTAAATTAAATAAATAAGTAGGTTGGTACCTAAATACATTTAGCTCCACTGGGATTGCGTTGTATTTATTGTTTCATCCAAAAATACGGCTTTAATTCTGCTATTAAAGCCAGTACAATATCCAATAATTCGTATAATATCAAATTGAGTAAAAAAAAAAGACTAAATGCCATCGGAAAGACTTCCTACACATAAATCTCATCGGAAAGTTATCGTCGGATCGGAATGATTTTCCGTCGAGAAACGTCAACAATCTTCGAATTTGGAAATCAAAATAGCAGTATTTGTTTACAAAGTTCGGTACAGCAAAAATAATAATAAAAACATATAGGCCTAGAAACGTGAATATAAAAAATAACAAGTATCTGACTTAATGTTTCATGTGTGTGGTTATAAGTTTGAAGCTTTTTATCATAAAAAGCCCGTATTAGTTAAAATTTCGCGATCAATATTTTTTCTACTATTTCCTACCATGATTAAAATAACTTCGTAAACGCAAACTACCGTTCCGAATCCGATTCCGAGTTCCGAGGTTTCAAAATCACACTGCAGATGGATCTCGCGAGTGAAGTCATAGCTCAAGCTACAAAAATCAAATCAATTTGTTTTTTACATCCATCGCTTCTGAATGTTAGTTCCTCTGAGAAGAGCCGCCAAAAAACTCAATGGTTACTCTTTTAAAAAGATATTGTTGTAGGTAAATTCAAAATACAGATGATATAATCCTGACAATACAATACCTGCGCCTGACTATGCCTAAAGAGTATTATAAATCACGGACTTACTAGGACGGATAGTATTTTGATAAAATATACTAACACTTTATCGATATTTTCTTATCGATTGCCATCAGCACTCAGCATCGCTAGTAAACGACAGATAAGTATCAGTTGCAACTTAATTAAAAGTCAGCGGTCCGTATTTTAAATTAATTAGAAACGCTACAGCGTGTTTTGCAGTATTCCGCTTAGTTCCGTAACACCCTGTGTGCAGAGGGGCTATTTCATGAAATTGAGTTTGCGATTCCACGAAGACTTCTAATGGACTCGAAGTTTATGAAATATGTAGGTATTATAAAAATGTTATTTAAGTTCTATTTAACATGACAATTATATTACTTAATCTTTCTCTAACATACAGCGTACCTTCTTGACAACACATTAAAGATTACTATTTAATTAAATGTAGCGACCTCTTGAAACCTTCAAGTAACATGTTCACCGCGCCGATACACAGATGGCGTTGCGTACGACGTCCAGAACAAATGATGATTCTCCATACAATCCTGAATCACGCTATAAGAGTTTTTCGAGCACGTAACATATATGGGTACAAGGCCAGCCGTATGGCCAAAAGATCTTTCTTTTTCCGCTTAATACATTAGCGTCGCTCTCATTTCTTGTCTGTTTCTCTGTCTCTGAACCTGAGGTAATGACGACTGATCAAAAAGAGTTACGATAATGTGAAGGGCAATTGTTAGATGTAATTTATATCACATGATATCCCGAGGCAAACTATCTAACTAACAAATACTATCTGACGGTCTTTAGTACAATCGCGATAAACGGAACATCAGAAACCTAACTTTATTATATGATGCTACGCGATGTGATTGGCTTAAACTCAATCGACGTATAGACATGCATAAAACTGAAATAAAACTATTTTTTAAGGATTTTATCGCGTTTATTTTTCGTTTTTACGTTCCCGACGTTTCGGCTGCTTTACAGCAACCATGGTCACGGGAGGACTGAGGTGGTTGACGTCCTGGTGTCATAGTTAGAAACGGGCTACCCTCATATTTAATTGATGATTGTGGTCCGATCTACGCAGAAAGTGCTCACAGTATCTTGAGGTCTTCTAACTATGACACCAGGACGTCAACCACCTCAGTCCACCCGTGACCATGGTTGCTGTAAAGCAGCCGAAACGTCGGGAACGTAAAAACGAAAAATAAACGCGATAAAATCCTTAAAAAATAGTTTTATTTCAATGTGTAGTATTCGCGTAAATATAAGAAATCAATATGCATAAAACTGTTTAAATGGATTATTTTAAAATATTTTGGACATTCTCTATCGGGAAGCTACTGTTTTACAGTCATATATTGTTATAATAAAATAATAATAATACCAGCCCTTTTTAATGTCCCACTGTTGGGCACGGGCCTCCCCTCAATGCGAGGGGGACCGCATGGAGGGGAGGATACCGGTAACATATTGTTACAGTATCTTATTCTGTAACTGTTTTGGAACATGGGAAGAGCTATTATGATTATTTGTCTCTGAGCCATAGGTACTTACATAGAATTAAAAAATAATACATCCAATCCTACAGTTTAACCTGTTTAAATTATATCTAAACTCAATTCTTTCTTATGATATCAAAATAATTAATATCAAAGTAAAATTTCAACTCCTCATTTCCACTTCTCTTCGCGACAGTACGTATTGTGATCATGGAAATAATGACAGTGTACACTTGAGCAAAGAAGTCGATAAGCTCGTTAACACTTGCATACAGCACCAGAGCGAGCTCACGAAAATGTATTGTTTCACGTCAATATTGTTATAACAAATGAGAAGGAAAGAGTGAAACACTACCGAAGCTATTACTATAGGCTATACAGGTGAAGACGCGATAAGGAACTGTGCCTGAATCTATCTTGCATTGAGGTGAGGCCCGTGCCGAATATTGGGCAAATATATTGTTTAAGACAGTGCCATCTAGCGATATAATGGAACCACAATATTTTTAATCAGTCTTGCTCGTTATCATAAGAAGTCATCACGGTTCCACTCCCTCGATCTCCCTAATAAGTGTTTTTATTTTAGCAGTCCAACTAATAGTTTCCTTTTTCAAATCATTATTTTCTAAACCATTTTTTTTCTTTGTTCACAGTTAAACCCAAATCCGTAGAAGTGATAACCGGCGATGGACAGAAGCTAGCTGATGGGGCTACCTATGGGCCATTATCCGAGAGAACTAAAGTCAACATCAGCTGCGTAGTCCACGAGGGCAAGCCGCAGCCGAAGGTAGTTTGGTACTTCAACGGGAAAGAGCGGTTAGACGGTAAGTGGACATTCTTGTTGTAGCGACATCTATCGATGTGGCGTTCAGAGCTTCATTGATGGTAGTGACGCTAGCGACATCTGTTACTCAATTCCAAAACCTTCTGCGTCTTTTGCCTGCCTGAAAACAAAACAAATACAAGACTTTTTGGCGGGAAACTGAAAAGTCATGGCGTCAGTTATGATTTAATTTCTAAAACTGGTGTTCCTGCGAGTTATAGTGAGTGATATAAGTGGAATATCAACCATTATGGGTTCGGTAAAGTGCACTAGTGTAGGTAATTGAGACAAAGTGACGAAACTTGGCTTTTCAGTTTCTCACAAAAAATCCATAAAAAATCTTTCAGTAAAGTATCCATCACTTTACTGATTGAGGGATGGGGGGGTATTTTACTTGGGAAAACTGAAATAATTTATATTCCTTGACACTGGCAAAATACCCGGGGTATGATCGTTTAAAATCCTAAAATGTCGTATTTTTTATTTATGTTACAATAAGACTAAACAAATCAAAACAAAGATTGAGTACATAATAATCTTCGTACCTAAATTCTTGATGCTTAATTAAATTCTCATAATAAATTATTTCCGCAAAGCATTTATATAATGGTGCTTGAAAAGCTCAATTCGAATCATGATAATAATCGCGTATAAAATCATATTACGATATCATTATGCTTAAAGCCCTTACATATTACATCTCCGGCCATTTCGTAAGATTTATAACCAATCTACCAAATTAAATGTTCGAGAATATATTAAAATAACTATTTGAGCAGTTATTTGTACTTAAGCTCGCTACATTCTTATTAATTAATTATATTATCTCTTCACATATATACCCAGATCTTTGGAAGGCTTGCGTCGGTGACATAGATCCAACACGTAGAGGCCCTTATTGAGAATGATAAACTTATGCCCTTTAACACTTTTACCCTTGGAGCATAATATAGTTCTAACTAACTAACTTTTTAGACAACCACCTAAAGCAAGCCAGAGTTGACACTGCAAGCCCCCGTTGGGTACCACTCGGCCGACGAAGACAAGCCGATGTGGGGACCCTGACCGACTCTTTGGGACACTCGGGTCCGTGGTGTCACTACTCACCAACAGCTCGCCACAACCTGCTCTGCAGGTCATATTATCATTATAATTATCACAGTATGGTATTTACAAATTACGTCTAAATACGACATAAGTGAAGATATTGCTGTCTTGTTTATCCTTTACGGTCGTGAGAAGTGCAATACTATATTATTTACTCGGGAGCCAACGCAAAGTTATAGCAAGGCACACAATTTTAATGACTACAAAAACCCACGCAATATTTTAACAGGACCACTTTAATATTTAATTAGACGCCATCTCTCGGCGGGGCAATAAAACTGAAATGTGACTCTGTGTCTCACTCGCACTATTTATCTACGAAGCGCAATACACTACCCGCGCGTAATTTGTAATATATTTGACGCGTAATTTTGTAATAAATATGGTGATCACGATTAATAATGTGGTAGCCATATTGGGCTTTATTTGCTTCAATTAATTAAGCCACGCATTGCTTGTAGGTCGGATCTACAATATTAATTAAGAAATGGGATAACTCTGATATAAAAATGTCCATCTCAGTATGACTATATGTTAAACTAGCTGTCCCGGCGAAATTAGTACCGCCTTAGAACAAATGTATGAGAAAAGGAATTATCTTTATTATTTTCTTTGTGATATTTTCCCAGATTTAATAGTTATATTCTGCTGTTCGGAGCGGAGACAAATTAAAAAAATCAAAGATCATAAAAATCGGCCCACCCGTGCTTGCGTTATAAATAGTCTAACTAACACTGCTTTGTTTTATAATATAGATAAAACCCATAAGAAGAAAAAAATAATTTGGTAGATTACAAACCTGAAAAATAATGGTCGCAAGTTCAAACGAATTTCCGGATTTCATTTGCGAATCTCATTTTCAACCATGATTGTCACTTGCTAAACGGTGAAGGATAGCATCGTGAGGAAACCTGCGCGCCTGTCCAAAGTCGTGTGAAGTTTACCAAACCGCACTGCGCCAGCGTCGTTAGAATATGGCCTAAATCCTCCTCATATTTGGGGAGAAATGTGCCCGTCACAATGGCAATAGGCTCGCCCCTTAATATTGTGACCAAAACACCTTCGGCGAATTGTGGGTGCCTTGCAGTGCACCTCTATTTATACCCCTTGGGGAGTTACAGGCGTGATGGTATATTAATAAAATCCATAACCTGCTTAATCCGTTACCCTATTCCAGAATAGAAGGTACATGATGTTATAATAAGTACCTACGGTTTAAAATTCCGACCTATCCGCCGATAAATTAGCGGTATCCGATATCGGCAGGTAAATTACCGAAATTGAGGTATTAACTGGAATTCGTGGTCTAGTCCAGATACTTACTAAATCAAAATCTATCTGTAATCTGATAGAGCGTGGTTGGGGCTGATTTCAGCCGAACTAGTTTATAATTCTGAATAGCTTCTGCTGAAAACCCAAAGGTCACAGCAAATTGATATTTTATTGTGCATTTGTAAAAAACCCGTTGAAATTGGACTAGAAATTAATCCTTGATGCTTAAAAAAATAGGTATATAGGCGTACAGACACACATTTGTTTCGGATTCAAAGACGTCCCTATTAGAATGTTAATGATTTTATGTTGATTTCTTATATTTACGCGAATACTACACATTGAAACGAAATTAATTTTACGGATTTTCCGCGTTTATTTTATGTTTTTTTTTTACGTTCCCGACGTTTTGGCTGCGGCTACGAATACTATTGTATAGACTATAGATACTTAGATTGGTAAATGTATAGCCCGATTCATTAACAGACAGACAAACATCCAAAAATATTTCTAATGTAATTGTAAAGCATTGAAAACACACACTATCACCGTCATACTTATTTCTAAAATCTGTGGTGTGCGAGGGATGGAGATCTTTACCGAAACACTACGTATAAAGATCCCGCTTGAGCCGCAGGTGTAATAAAAATACATGAAAAACACGTACAGTATACCCATACGAGTTAGTATTCAATACTCGTGGAGGCTCACCCACAAAGCAAACGTTTAAGCGCTAACCCGAAGGCCAGGCGTTCGATTCTCGTCCCGTATTTTATTGTTTACGTACCAACGTTGCATTCAAAGTGGTATTGATTTTCTAACGGGTTGAGAATAGCAAATATTGGCGGATAAATTGAACGAATCGTGATTGTTGATTCTAATCAACTGATCGTATTTCAGTACATTGTTTTCCATCGCTGAGAAAGGCCCCCCCCCACCAGTGGTGTATGCAACCAAGGGTCCCGAGGTAAAAATGAAATGGGGGCCCTATTTAAACTAAATTAAAATATTTTAATAATAGTAACCCAGCGAAGCGGTCAGGGCCCCCACCTCAGCGTGTCTTCATCGGCCGAGTGGAAACCGGGCCCGCAGGACTCTCAGCTCTGTCATGCCTTAGTTGGCTGTCCAGAGAGGGGTCGTTAGAGCTATAAGTTCTAGGGGCGAAAGTGTTAAAAGGGATAACGCCGCGAGTAACCACAGGAGAAAGCGCAGCACACCTTTCTACACCCCTGAGCCGCTCACGCCAGTGTTGCCCTCTAACTTCTTATATGACCGACTATTTAGCCGGCTGGCAGACAGATGTAAATATAAATATTAAATTGTCTTCTCTCATATTAAGCTAGGTGCTCTATGAAGTTATAAAACTATGATTATAATAATTTCAAGCAATTTTTTATTGTCCCACTGCTGGGTACGGGCCTCCCCTCAATGCCAGGGGGGATTAGGCCATAGTCCACCACGCTGGCCCAGTGCGGGTTGGCGGACTTCACACATCTTTCGAGGGGTTCTATAAGACATGCAGGTGTCTCACGATGTTTTCCTTCACCGTTAAGCAAGTGATAATCGTGGTTGAAAATAAGATTTGCAGAGGTGCGAACCTGCAATCCTCGTTACCGAGGCAAGCGTTCTACCAACTTGGCTATCACTGCTTCAAAACTATGATTACCCCTCTAAATATTGTAGAATATATCTTTAGTAAATATGTCAGGCTTCTAGTTCATCTTGTAAATGATATAGAATAAAGGTACGCTTTTGTTGCCAAGCGTGACTTTTATCGTGTTACTGGTTCCGTGTAATATTTTTGTTGGGGTCTCGACGAAATGATTGTAATCGCTCTCCCTTGATAATCAGGTAATTAGACAGATATAATGAATGAGCCGATCACAATACAACTAGTCGTACGATAAGGGTTTTTAACATTTAGATTCGGAACCCTAAAACGGTTCGGACGGAAAGGAATACCAAGAAGACAGTTATAAAACTACACAATGACTGAGAAATGGAATAATTATGCCAGACCAAATGAGATTGTCAGCTAATTGCCAAAGTTAATTCTAGATACATATTTTAATGGTCTAACAAAAATACAGCAAAATATTTTAGCAGATGAATCAGTAAAAAATGTTTGAAAAATGTTTGATTTTTTTTAACAAGGCAGACGAGGCAGCATTTGGCGTGTGGGCGTTATTATTTAAATGTCTAATAATATGATTTATTTCTTTGGGAATGTTATCTTTATAACTGAGACTTCTTCTTCTAATTTAAGGGTTAGACCCTTGTCGGTGTAGCTGATGAAGCTATTTCCATCTGTCAGCTTCTTTCACCTCTCTATACGACATGACACCGATCCTTTCTTTTATCTGACTCATGCAGCTTATTCTTGGTCTTAGTTAAAATAATTTACACTATTATACCTTGTACTTTATATAATAAGCACGATAATGGAAAACCGTAAACTGTCTGATTCATACGTCATATCCAATCTTTAGACCTGAGACGCCAATACCTTCATTAAAAGAACTGCTCCAACATATCGCCACGGAACCCTGGCACCCGATATGAATGCATCATAGAGCTCACGTGCAGAGCCGTGTAATTTATCACCAGGGCACGGGTTCCGCATACTAATGCACAGCGAGATAGCTACGGAATTGTGGAGTGATGTCGTATTGTGAGGATCTCTGGCGATCGGGCCGACGAGGAAAGGTGTTTCGGAGGTCAAAGCAGTTATCTGAACGGGCTAATAGCACTTACAGCTGTTTAGCTATGCAGCCTAGTTGCATTCTAATAATAATATAATGTCGTCAGACGAACACACCAACTATACGGTCCCACACGAAGCAACGCTTGTATGGGTACCGTACAATGGACTGAGGCCGAACTCAGTGTATAATACTTATATAGATATTAAATATCCATGACTCGGGTACAAACATTTATGCGCATCACACAAAGCCTGTCTCTACCAGAATTCGAACCCAAGACCCTCGGCGTGGAAAGCAGGGTCACTACCAACTGCGCTTATCTACCAGTTGCACCCTGTATAATTATTTACATAAAACATACAATACATGGCGCAAGTACAAATATTCGTGCTCGGAACATAAATTTTGCGCCTACCGGGATTTGAACCCGGTACAAAAAGCTGGGTAACTATGCCAGTCGGTGTAAATCGTCAAATCGTATCAAAGGTGTTGCCCATTGTTTTAAGAATAGACGGACCACGATGGTACGAAACATTTCCAACAATCGTATGAATTCAAATATTCATGGAAGTCATCCTGAATATAGCCAATACATTTACTGAATATTACTACTTGAAATGCCAAAAGGGATGTGGGGATTTCTGTTTTAGGTGCATTGTGTAGAGTTCTATTTTGAATGGTAACCCGTGAAGGTAGTTTGAAGAAATCTATTGGTCGTATCATTTGTTTGTATTGTCTGTGGTTTGGTCTAGACTGAATGCGAACTGTTGTGGAAATGAAATGGCAATTTTGTGAAACTGTGTAAAATATTGATCTAAAAATCTAGTTCATTTTGCTTTTAGTAGGATGAAGAAGGTCGAAATCGAATAGAATAAGCAAGACAAAATCCGTGACATTGGTTTTATTTCAATGTGTTGTGTTCGCGTAAATATAAGAAATCAATAAGTATTCATTTTACGTATTAATTGATAGAACAAGGCGATACTTGGCTGAAATCCATTGTTAAACAAATGGGGGAAGAGGAACCCACCACTGACCCTCGGCTTGTCAACTTTTACTTGACTTCGCTTGGTATATACTAGAAAAAGTTGATAAGCCGAGGTTCAGTGGTGGGTTCCTCTTCCCCCATTTGACTCTTCATTCTATGTATATAATTCTATACACTGACTGACAGACAATGAACAGCTGAAACCGGTGGACCTAGTAGATGGAAATTTGCAGGATATCTTTCTTTTATACCCTAGAGGTGCACTATGGAGTAATTATTGGGATCATATGGGGGGGGGGGGGGGGGGGGTCAAAGTATGATGGTATTTTTTTGTTACGATTTGTACTATTATAAAACTGTAACTGGGCTGTCTGTATTTTAAGAATTATGGACCTTATCACGGTGCACTACAATTTCTTCGGTTGGATGTGCGATACTGCGGGCAAAAGCTAGTCGAAAATATGACTAGGTACTTGCATTACCAAACAGGTTGTATAGTGAATAACCCCACGGCTCCTGGATATCGAAGCCTTATAGCAGCAACCCTTTCCGGGCAATCTCACGGAATTGTACGAAATGATAAGGAATATAAAATGGCCCCGCCATTTTTACTTTCATTCCGTTGGAGGTCAGATAGAGTGATATTGAAGTGTTTCTGTTGTGTATTCTAGTAAATTACTCTTCTAGTACAGTATCCCTTTACACTGCTAATAACTTGAGATTTATGAGTTTTTTTATCTTTTCAATTTTTCCCTATTCCCTCTTCTCCCTCTCTTTCTCTGTGACTACATCATTGGAGATTTCAGTCGTTATATATTGTGTGTATCTACTGAAAATGTATTACTTAGATAAATTAACTAAAACCTTAGGCAATCTTTATTAAAATGTTTAAGACATAATAAAATTGTGTACAATCCAGTTTTAATCTGCCTTTGACAAGATCCATTAAAAGTTATGACTTCGTTGGATTTATAGCTTGAATCAATATCAAAGGATTTAATTTAGTTATAACGTTACTTTTAAATTAAGTTCAAAGTATTATTAATTATTAAAAGATACTGATTTAAAATCTAAATTAAAGCGTTATTTTTTCACTGCTAAAGACCAAAAAGGCGATTGTGAATAGTTAGAATATACCAACGGTTTGGAACGTTAGTTCCACTGAGATGAACCGGCAAAAAATTAATAGATAGTCTTTCTAATGAAAAGCAGTTATACACATACAGTTCCAGTATTATTTTACTATTAAGTCTGTTAAAAAATACTTAGAATTCATTCAATATGACCTAATACCACAGTGAAATATGGATCTGCAATAGTGTACCTTGACCTCTTCGAGAACACAGGCTTCATGATTTTTATCTTATAAAATATCTTGAAACGAAAACACTGTTAAATAAAACTCGGTACATCGATACGGCAAGGCACGCGGTACACGGCCATGCAAATGAAGCAATTCCTTCCCGGTCCGTAACTCAACTACCAAACAAAACTATATTACAAAATCAACGTAGAATAATATATTTCCATCGATGACAATTGCCAATTCCGTAGAAATCGTACCGCACCATCGATCCCTAGAATACGCAATGAGTTTTGAGAGCGCCCCGAGACACCTGTGAGACTATGATATCGTCAACGTAGCTCAATATATTTGTAGAAACTTATTTTCTTGGTAAGAGCAGAAGTAAAGGGAAATATTGTATTGCGGGGCATTTTATATTCCAAAGCAAGCTAGGGAAAGTCGGTTACAAGAATTTATGAAATATAATATTTTCTTGTTTAGAATATGTTTTGTATTACCGTAACATTCTAAAAGTTTATATTTAAATCCATTCCCTATTATCCGTTTGAATCCTAAAAAGACTCTTGCAATCAAATAGGCAGCAAGATAACCAATACAAAATATTATATAACACGAGTATGTCAACAGCAGTTGTGAGATTGTAACATGATGTTATAATCTCACAACTGCTGTTGATGATAAAAAATCATCTTTATAAAAAATATTTAAAATTCAACGTTCTCAAATTTCTCCGTGTGGAATTCTTACAACCATCAAACCCGGCTATTTCACTAGAGGTGCATGGGAGGCCTTAGCCGGGCTCCGGATATTTCAGGTGAAATGCCGCTTTAAACCGGGCAAAGCAATGTGTCGGGAATATTTTGATTTTGAAATTTCCGGCTTAGCTACGAGTATAAGCAATTTTCAAGGGAGATGCTGTTTTCAAGAAGAATCCTATTGATTTCTAATTTAAACAGGCATTTTAGGCTTTTGGTGTCAAAATATTTATTATTTTCATAAAACTTGTTTGTTCTTATTGACAATTACTTGTTAGACTGTAAGTACCGTTGTCGATTATAACTAAATAATGTCAGTTTTAACATTTGCAAAAATAATGAATAGGACTTACTTTCGAATTACGAGTATGATAAGAATAATTGCCAATATAATCGCTATACAAGTGATTCGGAAAGGGTATGCTAAGAATTAAACCTGGGTTTCTTTAGCATATTTTGTAAACCCTATGTGAAGTCAAAATTTCGATAGGTCTGTTGATTTTGAAAAATAAATGTTATTCTTAACAAAATTATTATTGTGATTTATTGCAAACCTTTCTTTTTATTGCCAGATATCTACATTCTGACTTTACATAATGATTACAAATTCGATAAAGAAGCGCAGGTTCAAGGCTTAGTATGCTTTTTCTTAATGCAAATCCAAATGCAATCTGTAGCTATAAATATCTGTCGTGCATTTATCTAATTAAAACTATTTTTCTAAAAAAACATAAAATAATATAACGAAAAATACAATGTACGTACCGGTTCAGTAACCCAACGTCTTCCATTCCTCTCAAACCACAGATGTCATAAATAAGTATAACAGAGACAGCACGGTTTCTCGATGACGTTACGATTACATATAAGTTCCTGCTTACTCTACTGTACATTCAGAATACCGTAGCTTAAGAGTCTGACAGTGAGAAATAGCCCCAAGTATGCCCTTTGACGGCTTACTTAGAAACGCTCGTATTTTCTTTAACGTTTCCAGAGATGGATTTTCGTAGTTCGAAAAGGTTGGAACTGGGATGCAGATATGGTTTTGGGGGCAAATGGTGTGTTTACTCAAGCTGTTCTTATGATTATCGAAATGAAATTTTGTACTACTTTCAGGCGTGATAACTTTCTCCTTCGCGATACTTGTCGTGTTCGGTTTTTCAACATATTCTGTTAATGTAGTGGATGTAGCAAAAATGTGTCATTATATAGTACTAACATTGGACTATTAAACGTGCTTTTTTGACCTAAAGAAATAAAATAATTATTATTTTCATTACCTAACTAATATCAAGTCGTTCTTAGCATAAATAAAAATAACATTTGAGGGTTCGTATTAGTGAAATTTACAAGCTGTCGACGCTGACCTAATTTTGATGCTCCTATGGTTTTCGCTGTAAAGCTCAAAGCAGAATGTTTGGTTTGGATCCGACTAGCCGCTGGGGTTATACTTTCAGGGAACTTTCAGATTCCTTCACGAAGTTGCTGCACTTTGATGTCCGGTTCTTGAAATTCGTTTTCTTTGTTAAAGTTGGTTTTTAGTCAACAGTTTTTTTTCCCAATTTTTACTTTTCACTTGACTTTAAGAAGGTGTACTAACTGAATGCATCCGTTTTAAATGCGCTGACCGTTTGAAATTATTATCTAATTATTATGAGATTTTATGATGGGTGGATAGAGAAAATTGAGTGTAAAAGAGCTATGTCTAGATCTCTATTCTAATACTTGTCTCACTTCATTTATTAATAATGATTCTCTTTATATGCAGGTGAACTTAACATTATCTAACACTGCTTCTGCAATTATTGTAGGAACTTCAGAAATCAAAATGACCAATTGAAAAAAAATACTGTAAATTTTAAATATAATTCTTATTAAATAAATATCTTCGCATACACATGATGATAGTAATTTTCATCTTTAATGTTGAGTATTTTACAAGTTACGAAATAGTCAAGTTTTGGAACTAAACTTACTAGTGATTCTCAGAATTTTATAACCATATTTTATCGCTATGAATTCAAACTAGCATGTTTATTGAAACGGATCTCAAACGCGGCTCAAAGGAATGAATTGTACAAAATCAAATATCCATATCTCCTGGTTTTATTTGCTAAAAGAAGTTTTCAATTCGACGTAACAGAACAAAGCGTCAAAGACTGACATTTCTATTTCGTGGGGACGGACGCTACTCAATGTTAGGAGTCCTTGTGCCATTTTATACATAAAAAGAAATAGTGTCTTAGTTACAACTAACTTTTCTTCAATTCCGGGAGATAGTTATGTGTAGACTATAAGTCAAATTGTATGTAATACTTTGAAACAAAATTTTGCGGACTTTATCGCGTTTATTTTGTTTTTTTACGTTCCCACATTGCAAGACCTCAAGACACTGTGAGCACTTTCTGCGTAGATTGGACTGCAAGCAACAACTAAATATAAAGGTACCCTAGTGCAAACTATGACACTAGGGCGTCAAACATCTCAGTCCTCCCGTGACCATGGTTGCAGTAAAGCAGCCGAAACGTCGGGAACGTAAAAAACATAATATTATTTTTTATTGCAATGTGTATTATTCGCGTAAATATAAGAAACCAATATTAAAATAGTATATAATTTTGCTTATCTACTTTAAAAATAAATCTTAATACTGATGCACAGACAACGCACGGCTTAATCCAAATTAGAAATTTGGAGCATATATTCCTTGAATACCCTAGAGGTGCACTAATGAGGGATTTATCTAAATTCGACCCTTAAAGGGGTCAAAAAAATTTTACTTCATACTTCAAGTAACATTTTTTTAAAGCTACGAATGGGCATATGACTAGTACCATATAATTTGTTATTACTCTTTCTCATTTAAATAATGTAATTTAATTTATTTTTATGGAATAGGTAACTCATACAAAATGTTGAGTATCAAAGACCCATTACCAATCAAGGTGCGTTACTGCGGCGCGATTACAACCGATTGTGATCGCTTGCAAATCGGCCGACAGCTGACGTATGATTTGAACGACTTTTTACTACTCCGTAAGCGGTTGGCACACAGAGCAATAGCCACAAGTGAGCTTATCACGAGTTTATAATCCGTATCGAATGTATTCTGGCATCACATGCAGAATGTAGTATTATTATACACTAAACATTACAAAATGTTCAAAGACTGTGCAGCTTATGGTCTAAAAGAACTAGGAAAACAAATGCTTGTCTTGGAATTAAATCTTCGACGCTCTAGTAATGTAAAACGTAATTATGGTGAATATATCACAGAAGTTCTAAACTTCGGGCGCTTTTTTAACCCACTACGGCAAAGTTAAAAGCTTCCCTTTGTTTATGGGTTTTTGTTTCAATGTTAGAAGCTCTACATTTGCCACTTAATACGAAATCACCACCCAACCACAAGCTATGTGTGGTTGCCAATAATACCCTAGTGTGTCGCACTCCATATTTCAGCCGTGTCAGATTTTCAGTGCTTTTTTCATCGACTCGACGCGTGAACAGATTACAATATTTTTATTAGTTTTTTATCTGCGAGCCTTTGTTGAACTTTAGGATGCATAGACAGGTTTTTTTGTGAGCGTGCAATTTTGATAGCATGTTGTACAAAATGTCAGATGCGCCGGGATGGAGTCGTGTGCAGAGAGTTTTTTTTACAAAAACGGGTGTATACTTTTGACAGTCTGTATTTTATCATTGATCAGTTATTTTAGGGAGTAAACCCACACCCAAATAGCTGGGTTCTCGAAGTCCAAATTATTGTTCTTGCTTGTAGTGGCCCTGGGGAATAAATCACTCTCTTCCCCATAATATGGTTGAGGAGAGCGATGGCTTGGTTTTCATGCTCGTGGTTGGGTGCTGCTAGAAGGGACTGATCCTTCTATTTTCCTGATCATCTTAGCTTGAAAGACACTAAAGCAAATATTCTCCGAATCTACCATGTTCTTTTATAACAACGAACGTTAAATAGAAATAAGCATTATGTACACCACACAAACGAAGTAAATGATTATTTCAAAATCAAAACCAGTGCAAATGCTTATGCTTTTCCTAGTACAAAAACAAATTGTCTGAAGTAGATAACAAATAGAGATATTTTTCATCACACGTGAATACCTATTTTTTTACAATCAATAAAAGTCGTTAGCATAACATGGGCGTGGTTTTACAGCAATTTAGTTAGCACCAACAGTTAGTTAAATTAAAATAGTTCTATCTCGGTTTGAATTAATTAAATATCGTCAGACGAACACAGCAACTTTTCGGTATCACACTATGCATTTTTTTATTATGGATACCCTACAACGGACTGGGACAGTCCCAGTACAATACTTCATCGATCCATCCATCAGCCGAAAGACGTCCACTGCTGGACATAGGCCTCCCGCCTCACACACCCCGGTCCTCCGCCACTCGCGTCCACCGGCTTCCTGCGACGCGTGTGATATCATCGGTCCACCGTGAGGAGGGCCGTCGTACACTACGTCTTCCAGTCTAGCGTCTCGATCTACTGCCGCCTTCCTACCTAGGCAAGTATGCTCCATCGTAGATCTCATCGTCACTTACCATCAGGTGAGATCGAGATCAAATACTTGCCTATAAATGTATAAAAAAAAAAAATATTGATCAAATTTTAAGTATTACATTATAGAGAATGCGCTTTAAAGGCAACTTAAATTTGGTCATTCGAATAATAAACAATTAAATTCACAGAAAGATATATGAATATCTAATTTCATTAATATTACAAAAGGTTTTTATTCTGAAAGAATAAGCTGTTCTATCCTGAACGACACGCCTTTAACCGAAAATATAAGTTCCAAACACGTAAAAAAACAAAAAAGTGCTTATAATTAGTACTTTTCGCGTCAACAGTACATTTTACTCGAATACTTTTAATTAGTTTTCTACCAGTTAATTAAATGGAACTTTTAAACGACTGAAAATAATATGAAAACTGTTTGCTTTCGAACTACGTTGCGCGGTCTAAGCATGGCTACTGAAAAATGACGTCAGTCGCTACGTCGACTGAAATCGATACAAGGTGTAACAAAAATTGTGTAAAATAAGATTACAGATAAATCAGTACGTTATATGGATCACGTTGATGTATAAAATAATTGGGTAAATTATGTTTTGGCACAGAGATAGATTATAGTCTGGAATAGCACATAGGCTACTTTTTATCCCGACAAAATGTATATACTTTTTAATTGCGGGTAACACCGCGGGGCGCAGCTAGTGTCTAATAAATTTGATTTATTTATTTGGGAATATTATCCTTACAACCTACTGTTGGTCCTGTTAAAATATTTACACTATTATTATCAGCGTCTTCATCTCCTGCATACCTACATAAAAGCACTATAACATTGAATGCTGTTTTAGTTCAAGCAACTTGCACTTAGCATGTAATTGAGTTGCGTCGAACTGGAGACTCTGTCGTGAGATTCCTGCGGTCATAGAATAGTGCGGTATAAGGCAGAACCGTCAAGAGACAATAAGAGTGATATTAACAAATTACCGAAAAATTAGACAGGTTGGAGAAAAATACAGGACTTATAGTATTACTGCTTGGGCGCGGTGTTGCGATATATATGTTGACGACATGTTAACGAATTACAAATTGCATTCCTTCATCCATCAGTCGAATAATCTTCACCGGTGGGCATATATGCCTTTCTTTATGACATTTAAACATCACGATCTTCTGCCACTTGAATCCACTAGCTCTCTATACTATGCCGGTTACTTTAGGTACGGATTTCCTCATTTCAAATTCAATCTCGTAGCCAAACCCGGGCTATTCATGAATTAACATCATCTTTGTGGGACTCACAGCCAAAACTACAATAGCTAGATCCACTTTACGGAGGTCTGCTAATTATATTTAGACGAACTATGAATAGGGAACAAGAGAAATGAAACGAAAGATGATCCTTGTTAATGGAATACCAAGTTTTTGCTTCATTATAGGTTATCTGGTTATTGGAGCTGAACGGTTAATGTGTTCTAAAATGTAAGCCACTGTGATTGTTCTCTACACTAGAACTGCAAAGCATTGATAGCCAAGTTAGTACAAAGCTTGCCTTGGACACGAGTTTCTCAGGTTCAAACGCCAGCTCGCACCACTGGGATTTTTGCATTTCATGTGCGAATCATTTTTTTCAACCATAATATGACTTACTCGTGCATCGGAGGGCGCATAAAGCTGTTGTTCCTGCGCCTGATCTTCCTCCCTCTGGCCTCTGGTGGTGTCGGATTGCCGTCCCATCGGACACTTAGAGTGAGAGAAAAGAGAGTGCACCTGTGCTTACGTACACATTTTTGCATTATAATGATCTCCTACGTTGTTGACTACTTTTTGTTGAGATTGGCTGCCGTAACTGAAATTCGATCAGGAGGACTATTAACATTTCACATTTATCACTCACATTGATCGTTTAACCGCGCATCGCTCATGCCTTGCACTGCATTATTATGTTCCAACTTTCCCAGAGTTTAGTCGCATAAGTACTCTAAAACTTGGTCGGTTTGTTTAGATACTCACAATTACTACAAGACTAAAACCGTGTGTGAAATTGGAACCGGCTTCTGTATGTGACTAAAGTTTGCGGTGCATTGAAATGAATTGATTTTAGTGTGAGTTCTGTAGTATATCTGCATATACGGCCTGATTAGCGCAGTGGTAGTGACTCTGCTCTCTGCGCCGAGGGTTCTGGGTTCGAATCCTAGTAGGGACACATGCTTTGTGTGATGAGCACGAATGTTTGTACCCGAGTCATGGATGTTTAATATGTATTTAAGTATTATATACTGAGTTCGCCCTCAGTCCATTGATTGGTACCCATAACACAAGCGTTAAGTTTAAAGTGGGACCGTATAGTTGGTGTGTTTGTATGGCGATATTTATTTATTTATATTTAGGTAGGTACATAGGTAGAGATGCATAGCTGCGTCCACGCTCCAGGCGACGGCCACCGCGCATGCGACTCAATGTCTGTTCCCGCCAATGAATAAACTCAGTGCTCTCATGGCTAGCGAGGAGAGCCTCATCAACGCGAAGGGCTTTGAACCTTAGTCCACCACACCAGCTCTGTACGGATTGGTGAACTTCATACGGCTTTCGAAAGACGTACAGATTTCTTCCCGATGTTTGACTTCACTGTACAGCAACGTGTAATCATTTAGAGTCTGTTTCACAATGTGCTGATAAATCCTATCCGCAAAATATTTCACAGATGTTTCATATACATTCTGATAGCCAAGAAGGCAGTGATAGCCAAGTTGGTAGAACAGGTGCCTTGGAAACAAGGTGGGCATGTTCAAACCCCGGCTCGCACCTCTGAGATTCTCGTATAGTTATATGCGAATCTCATTTTCAATATCACTTGCTGCACAGTGAACGCAAACATCGTGAGGAAACATGCACGTATGTCGAAAGACGTGTGAAGTTCACCAAACATGACTGGGCCCAGCGTGGTGGACTAAGGCCTAAATCCTCCTTGTATTGAGGAGAGTGTGCCCGGTGTAATGTCAATAGGCCCGCCTCAATTGGGACCAAATGCCATCGGCGAATTGTGGGCGCACTGCCGCGCCCTCTGCTTACCCCTTTGGGGGTTACAGGCGTGATGGTATTTGAACCAGGGTCTAACTATGCCCAGTAAAATGTTATAACCTTCACCATGTATCTATTTACTATCGAACAAACAATACACGTATTTAAATTAATTACGGTTCGGTAAAATAAACCGCCGAAACGGTTGGAAACCTTGAAACTACCCTTTATAGTTAGGTATGTAGGTTAACCAAAATTTATTAGCCGAAACACAAATTAATAGCCGCCGCACGGAAACAGCTTAATTGTGAGTTGTGTTCGACACGTGCGCTGTGTTTTATTAGGGCAACAACAACTCTATATAACCTACCTTTGTTTGTAGATTCTGGAAAATGGCGGTAACTGTGGGCCCACAAACTATAACAAAAACTTGAGAGGTGTCAAGGGACACCCGGATGGAACGAAGTTCCTTTATTATTTTTTATTATTTATTATGTGCAAAAAATCAATGATTTTGGGAAACAAAAATATATCGCCCCCTGGTGGGCTCGAACCACCAACCTTTCGGTTAACAGCCGAACGCGCTAGCCAATTGCGCCACGGAGGCACTTGTGCAATGTCTCGAAAATACTGACCATTATGTAAATGTAAACGACAAAGATAGCAAAAAGTGTCGTTACAACTTTTCGTCTTAATTTTTTCCGTCTAGCCCCCTTTCGCAACGCGTGATAAGGAGCTTCGTTCCAAAAATAATATCTATATCTACGTACATATAACGTACGCTATGTCAGAAGGCATAATATACACTCGATGCTCATCTTAAGCATAAAAATGCTCGGTTAGATGCTTGTTCGAGCAGATTATTAAGATTTTGTTTTTCTCCTCTTCCTTCTTATGTTCGTTTACAAAAGTATACTTACATTTACAAATTATAAACCCACTGCACCCACACACAACCTGATTTCAGTTCTGAGTGTCCCGGGTTCGAATCCTGCTAGAGACAGACCTTGTGTGACGAAATGACATTCAACCAGCCTTTTTATATGATATTGTGAAACCAATTTAGTGGGTGTACAACAAAAGTATAACCAATAACGAATGCAAGGCCCTATTCAAATATTCCGAAGTCTATTCTGAATAAAAACATTTTACAATAGTTAAGCTATTCGTGCAAAAAATCTCGTTCCGAGTGGATGGAAGACACTGAAATCCTTTTCCATAAGTGTTGCGTTGTGCGCCACTGGAGCGAGCGGCCCAAGAACTTGGTAGCGGGCGGGACGGCGTTATGCTAGATGAAATATAATTTTCATATCGCCAGACGAGTACTCCAACTGCTCGGTTGCTATTATGTGTACCGTACAATGGACTGGTGGCTATCCCAATATGTAGTTATCCATGACTTTGGGACAAACATTCGTGCAAATTTTTCCCCTATCGAGATTCAAACCCGGGACCTTAGGTATCTACAGATAGCAGGGTTACTAACAACTGTGCTGTTGAGGTCGTAATAAGTTTTTAAGTCCCCACTATAACAGCTATTCGATCATGTTTTAAATTAAAAATAAATGGTTATTCGGCAAATTTGAAGATTACTCAAAAACAATACGAATCGGTTTAAAAAAAAGTGTTGTTATACTTATAATTAGGTACCTAGTGTGCTTTATTAACATGACGTTGGAAATTGAACTTTAGAAATAGAATAAAGGCAGCGCGGGCAAAGAAACGCACCAACTTCGAATGACTTTGCAATGACACTATTGTAATTATTTGAAAACACAAACTTTTGTATTCACTTGTACGACTTACTAAGCAATTTACGTACCTTAATTTCTGTATCAAAATTTCCAGAATCACATGTAGGCATTTTTTTTTAATGACTCCCAATTTATCTTTTTATCTAGTCCTTATTTTTTTTGTTAAAATATCATTTATATTTACTGACTCCATATCGTATACAACCGTCCACAGTCCACAAAAAAGTCACGGGGACCTTTTCCGAGCATCTGAATCGGCCTTTACACTCTAAGTAGCAAGTTTAGTGGACTTATTGTGATTGATTTTTTCTTTCTCTTATTTTCCGGGTTTTACTCTTCTGACGGGCGACGGAGCGTTCCCGCAACTTTGGGGGCAACTCTTTCGAGTATTCAATTGTTACATTAAAGTATTTTTCTTCTTCAATGAACTTGTTCTTGTGGTTGGTTAAATGGTCTTTTTTGAATACTTGTTTCAAAGCGAGTTAAACTAGGATTATTTTAAAAGGTATTGTTAAATGGGATCATAAGAATGGGGAGTTTGACTATTATTCAATTAAGTATATATTTTCTATTTAATCCATAGTCTTATATTTTCTTAACTAATATTATTATGGGTTAAAGCTTGTTAGTTTGCGTGTATGGAGTAATCTCCGGATCTGAGGATCACTGCTGAAAATACTTTCGCTAATAGGAAGCTGCATTATTCCCGAGTGTTATAGGTTATGTTGCTAGGTACCGCGGGCGCAGCTACGGGCAGACGCTAATAGGATATCAAATAAAATATTTTATCCAATAAAACAATTATCCTTATTTGTTTAGTAAAATACTTTCTTACGGCTCTGACGTCACATGCATATAGCTGGATAATGTTTATTTTTATTTTTTATTACAGTATAGGCAAGTATTTGATCTCGATCTCACCTGATGGTAAGTAACGATGAGATCTACGATGTAGCATACTTGCCTAGAAGGTACCTGTTCACTCTCGACTTGAAAACACCCAGATTAAAGTCAACGGGGAACAAAGACGTGTAGCGTGTTCCATTCCTTGGCAGTACGCACGATGAAGGTAGAAGCAAAACGCTTAGTGCGTACCGAAAGAATGTCCACAGTGTACGGATGACACTTGTCCGTGCGTCTTGTCGATCGATGTATGTAATGTACTCTTTCTTACCTCCCGAAAACTTTAACCGTCTGTTATTTTGTAGTTATTTCCGAAAATGTTTCACCAATACCATTGATAAAACTTTAGTTATATAATAAAAACACAGTGGATCTAAGGAAATGGCCTTGCTGGGTGTAGGTCTCGTTGTGACGACCTGGCCATAGTCCCGGAGCCTGGCTATCGTACTCGGCACCCCCGGCTAGTGCACATACAGCGATGGCTCTATTTTACATATTGTTTACGGCTGCTGCTCTCCTCGGCAATGGAGGGCCGTAAAAAAAAAATATATTCAAATACCCTATTAAAATTGTGAGGGTACCTACGAGCTATTCTTGACGTTCTTGAAGTCATTACTTTTCAACTTCACACTGAAAAAACACCATCAACATTAACCGTTAATAGAATAACATAAGAAATAGACCGTCCGTTCGCTGAAAATCTACATGAAAACAATCACACAGTATAGCAAGTAGCTTTCATACATATTTCATGAAGCGCCGACCCTGGCCGGGCTAAGGTAACAGATGGTCGGAATTTTCACTTCATTGACTTAGATTTTGCGTCTCACCTACCTGAAATAACAGGGTTGTCGAAATATATATAATATATATGATGAGTCACAAAAAAAATAAGTCGTAAAATGATTTGTAACGGTGAAATCGTTTTTTTATTAAACATAACTAAGTACCGTTTCCTTAATACCAGCTAGTAAATAAAAAAGCGTATTGAAATCGGTTGATCCATTTTCGAGATACGATGTTACATACAATAAGGCAAACATAAAACTGCATGTGCGTTGGACTGGCGCTTGCTATAAAGTACCAGCTAATCTGTCTATCAGTTTGTGTGTTGATTTTTTCTGGTACAAAACTAAAGCTATGGCCTAAACTTTTTTTTTAAGTCGCGTTACGGTAACGATACCGTCTTCCGTCTCGCTCACATCGTACATGAGAACGACTTTTAATATGTACGAGCATATAAGTAATGATTGTACTGATATAGCCCCAAGTCCATTATACCGTACCCATAGTACAACCGTTGGTTATTTGGGACCGTACCGTTGGTGTGCTCCCCAGGAAATCTATACAAATTAATAAAATTGGAGTGTCTGTTTGTAATATTAAAATAACCGCTTTTTACTAAGTGCATTTGGATGTATGCACGGTACATATACCAAAACAACATTTTTTACAATTTATGTCTGTCGGTCTGTCTGTCTGTCTATCTGTATGTCAGTCTGTCTGTCTGTTTGTTCCGGCTAATCACTGAAATGGCTGGACCGATTTTGACGGGACTTTCACTGGCAGATAGCTGATGTAAAAAGGGGTAGCTTAGGCTACTTTTATTTTAGACTAGCTGTTACGCGCGACGTCGTCCGCTTTTTGTTAAATACCACGCGGACGAAGTCGCGGGTAACAGCTAGTATAAATATAATAAACTGAATTTTAGGCAGCCCTACATTCCTGCTTACCCTATCCGATCGAAAAGGTTTCGTTTCATCTTATTCCCGTTAATTTGATGGAAATCACTCTCCCAGAATATATACCATTTAATCTTGTTTGTGGACCGACGGGACCTTCAGTTCTTCTTAGCTCTGTGGTTCGTACTTGAAATATGTAGAGAAATAACAGTTTTAATTCTATTAGGCGGAGGTACAAATTGTATTGACACCCTGAGTTTAGGTGTTTAAGCGCGCTCGGTTCACTGAACTGGGTTTTTCATATTTTTGGGTATTACTAGGATCATCCCAGGCCATTGTATGGTACCTATAATTCAAAAGTTACTTAGTGTGGGACCATACAGGGGGTGTCTGTGAAAAAAAACATATTGGCCCCAAAAAATCCTAAGACGTGTGGAGATCAACAGTCCATGCATGAATATACAAATTTGGATGACTTTTGTAGTCTATACATAATCTAGTATACAAAGACGGTAGTGATGTGAAGGAAATGGTAGCAACTACTGGCCCTGCATTACCGACAACTACACTACTTTACCGACCGCCTCCGCCAACCGTCATGGCAGCCGTTATCTGAACGCTTTACGCGTGCTACGCAAAATGTGGGACAAATTTCTAAATTCACAAACGGCCATTGTTAATTTGGTCATCTAAAAAGCATTATTAGCAGGTTGCGGGTTCAAACCTGGTTCGGCTCTCGGGGATTTCTGGATTTCATGTGCGAATCTCCTTTTCAACCATGATTATCACGTGCTTGTGCCTCAGAGAGCGCGTAAAGCCGTCAGCCCTGCACCGGATCGCTCTATAGTCGTCTCGGATTGCCGTCCCATAATACAATGAGAGTGAGGGAATAAAGAGTGCGGTAAAAACAAGCACATGCGCTTGCGCTCACCCTTTTTTACGAGAATAATACTTATTAATAATTAATAATACTTATTAATAATTTTATTAATAATACTTATTAATAATACTTGCGTAATTGGCTAGTCTGCGTTAAGATTGGCCGTCGTAACAGAAATTCCATTAGGGCTATGATCTACAAAATTGTTTCCAAATATTTTCTGAAGACAAGACTTTTTATACTCACACACGGAACAACCCATCGATCTGCTCACGAAAAATCTTCATCACAAATCACATTGATGGATACCACTGGTCTCATAACCCTGCAAATAGCTACAGGTACAAAAGATCCCAGCCGTTACACATAATGGAAAACATATAGGAAGCAGCGGGGGGTTCAATTCATACCATAAATGTTCATACAGAAAATCTCTTGTTCTCGAAGATGGATCTTGGGATACTATTGATTTAGAAGGGTAGGTGGCAAAGGGAAAAAAATGGTGTTGGATTCCAAAATTCTAACATCTATCAATCGTTGAATTATTGATTAATCTGTTTCTTCTTATTTAATACCTATAGGTGTGTTCATCTGGCGATATTTATTATTTAATTATAAATTGTTTAGTACCTTTAAGGGGCAAGTGTAGGGTTATATTGTAAAGTAGTTAAATGGAGGGTCAAAGCTTCAAATTTATTTTTAATCAATTGATTGACTTTTTAATGGTCCTATAATAATCACAATCATGATTTCAATATTACCATAACTATTAATAGATTCCGAATATTCCCGGAATCAAACCCAACTAAGAAAGGCAACATAGCGTTACTTATACAAATGTTAACTAATAACAAATAAGACCGGGGAGATAGTTGCAGATAACGATCTGCAAACTATTCCATCCGAGTGATACAGACAGAATTGTGCTGCATCAGTAAGCCGTGATACACGCTTAAGGTAGAAGTGCTAGTTCAGGACTTGAAACTCAAAATTTCGACAGGTTTTAAACTACAAAAATAAATGGCTCAAGACATCTTTGCGATGTAATTTTGTAGGTTTGCGACTTCATATTGACGTAAAGCTATATAATTACCCAAAGTTGGTTAAAATCTAAATTTTAGCGACTTTTTTTATTGATTCAAAATATATTTAATGGATAAATACAAGTGGCCATTTTACGTAAAAAATTAAACCGTCGAAATTTTGAATTTCGCATCCTGAACAAGCGCTTTCACCTCAATCGTTCTGAATTTGGATGGATAAGCCTTTTTCACGCGCAACTGAAGCGCGTCAGACGCAAGTAAAACGAGCTGCGAACGCTATACAGTCGCTATACGACCACTATGCTGCTTAATAGCTATTTGCAACATTATTAAATCACATAAGTAGCGCGCAAAAAATATTATATAAAAGCCCTTAGTTTTAGATCATTTCTTAACTCGTAATATTTATCTGATACTTTCAAATCAGTTGAACTCCTTATATCCTCGTATATCAATAGCTTAATACATCATCACGCCTTTCCTCCCCTATGGGATAGGCAGAGCTGAATTGCAGTGCACGCACATTGCAATTTTGGTCCCTATGAATATGTATAATAGGGGCAAGCATATTACCATTATACCCGGCACACTCCCCCTCAAAATAAGGAGAATTTAGGCCATAGTCCACCACGCTGGCCTAGTGCGGTTTGTTGATCTTCACACGACTCGACCGACCCGCAGGTTTACTCACGATTTTTGCCTCCATCGTACAGCAAGTGATAAAAAAAATACTTTTACTTTTAATCCGGCAAGTTTATTTTTTTTCTAAAAATATAATAGCTGTATAATTCTGGCTATATTACTATTTTACGTTGCCAACCACTGGCTGAGTGAGGTAGACAGGTGCTATAAATCTTTGGTGCGCAACGTTTGTCAGTCGTTGTAAACCTTTTCTTTTATTCGTTCTCTCTGAAATTGGTTATGAATTTTTAAATGCATTTCTGAATAAGTGTGCAAATATTGGTCTTGTGTTGTTTCAAGCTTAAATTGTATGGTTTGTTTAACAGATGGCGTTGAATCAAAGAATTTCGTGCTCAGTAACCAGTTGTATCATTTTATAATTATAAGAATGTCATTTCAGGTTATTGATTGTAACTGGTTGTTACACAGCTCGTGTTTGTACATCAAGTTAATTAATAAAATGCTGCTACTGACTGAGATTTTGGTCATCCCTGAATTTTAAAATAAGTGTATTTTGAATTCTTGTTGTTTTTGTTGTGATTCATGTAAACCATTAAGTAATGATAATAGCTCTCTTGACTAATATTTGGTCACGGCGGCTAATCTCAAAGGAGATTGAGAGAAAAAAAAATACAACTTAATTGAGAACCTCCTCCTTTTTGAAGTCGGTTAAAAAGAGCAACCATGGAGTTTCTTACCCGTTCTTCTTTATAGAAATGGCATTCCGAACGGGTAATAAAGTTGTAGCTTAGCATTTTGTAGCTATTTTGACGATTCGTAAGTACTGTACTTAATGGTTTACATGAATAAAATATATTATGATTCTGAATAACGCCATTGCTGGTCGATACATAAGGTTCTAAATTGCTTATCATTTTGTTTCAGCGGAGACCATAACGCCTGATAACAAGACAGTGATCCAGATGCTGCCTCTGACGGTGACCAGAGAGGAGTTGGGGGGGGAGCTGACGTGCGAAGTGTCTTCCGCTGCCCTGGACCAGACAATACTGAAGAAAGTCTCCTTGGACGTCCGAAGTAAGTGACAGTAGTACTGTTTAGTAAAAGCAAGTAGTGGGGAGAGGATGGCGCTACTTTTTCTCTGTCGCACACGTGTTGACTTATGGTAGTGACGTCACAGCCCTGCAGCTTTGCCTTAAATGTCTGTATTTTTGCCATTTTTAGAGTTATTTCAAAAATGATTTCATTGATAATCATAATTAATTACACTTAAGTATCATAAGAAATTACTCAACAATTACCTCTCGTAACGATACCGGTATAGAAAATAAAATATAATTTTAGTCTTTGATCACATTTTTTTCTAGAAACGTGTAACCTTTTACAAACCTATACAATGCTGGGTAAGAACATTTGAAATCGCCATTTTTTTATTAATTGACTTGTAAAAATGGAGGAGGTTCTCAATTTGATGGTATATTTTTTTAACATGCAGTAATGCCTGGATTACACGAAGCTAGTTTTTCACAGCTAGGATAGCAAGCTTATAACAATCTAGTAACATATGTTCAGTATCAAAGGAAATAGCATCATTTTAAGCTAGTAAACTGGCATCTCAGGCTATGAAAGAGCAACCCACAGCCACTCATTGCACTAAGCCGAGTGGCTATACTCAAATCACTACAACAATTTAGCGTTTAACTACTATAGTTAAATCTCTACCTACTAATAACTAGTTTATGGACCGTAAATAACCGTTTAATTAACAAAACTTTATATAACAAAGCGCGTTAAAGGCAACACTAGCCGCAATATCTGCTCACGAACTGTAGTTCAAACCCTTGTTAATCAAAGGGACGAATATTTGAACCCAAAACAATATTGAAGTTAGTCACATTGGTACTTTATTGGTAACAGATTACAACCTACATGTGTTGTATGCGTCTAGTAGATATCTTACATGACTTCTTTACAGCGTGATTCGGAAAGGGCATACAACACAACCTGTGCTTCTTTAACGCGTTTGTAATCTTTATGTGTAGTCAGAACTTCGAAATGTTGAAATTAAAAAAAACCCATCCAAAGGACAGCTGTCATTTTTTGGCAGCATTTCTCGTATACACTGTGGCGACCTCTTCAACCTCGCCACAAGCTACACAGATAGTACTGCAGACGCATTCAGAATAATAGACAATTCTCAATACAATCCTGAATCGCGCTATGAGAGTTTTCGGAGCACTTAACTTATATACAAGATCCCGACAATAACCGTTGGGGTATGGCGGCCGCCCTGCCAGGCATACCATGGAAGATCTTCCCTTTTCCGCTAAACTCTCTCTGGATCAGGATCAGAATCAAAATAGATTTTCTGTTTATGTATCTTATTAGCATCTTGGATTTAATTAGCATATTAATATCGGTAGGACCAATAATCTAGCTATTCAAAATCAAAGAGTGGATCAATTCTAACTTATTCGTTTTGCAGTTTCAACACAACAAACATACAGATAGACCTCTATATTCGTTTCAGCCGAGGTTCTGACTATGTAATAACAATTTTACATGCAAATTTTCGCCATGGAGCGTTTACATTTTATGTATGTAACATAGGCACTTAAGCTCGTAGCACGTAACGCGATCACTTAACTAAGTCCAGCCAATACAGTGGCTAGCAATTTTCAGGGACCGCGCGATAAATTGAGAGAACATGCTATAGCTAATAAGTGGGCAGACAGTGTAGCCAGAGATTGGAATATGTCGATAAAATATACAAGGTGTAACAATAATAGTGTAAAATGTTTTAACGGATCCAACAGTAGGTTATAAAGATAACATTCCCAATAAAATAAATCAAATTATTAGACAATTTAAAATGACAACCTTTACTGAGCACATTGCCGCGCTAATTCATAAACAATTCACACAATTATTTTATACATCAATGGTCTATGGCCAGCATAGTCGTCTATGGCCAGCATAGTCATCTATCGCCAGCATAGTCGTCTATGGCCAGCCATCCTTAAAAGGAGGGGGATAGTGCCAATGGCAACAAGCTCACCCCCTATTACATTGGGACCACTATCATCTGTAAAATACGGGTATCCCGCCTCTATCCACCGCAGTCCTCTCCTTATTATTTTAGGCAAATATGTTGATACAAAAAGTGTTTAACAGTTTCAAAGCGTTATAACTATAAAATGCAACTTATTAAATCAGATTTAATTGGACTCAAAATGTAAGTCCATTAGTCGTGACTCCAATCTCGGTGGACGAGGGGCTGACGGCTCAGATTGCAGCTGTCAAAACATGTTGATACTCTCTGAGGGACGCTTCGGAGTTGCGATTAAATACTTAATACAGACTTGCGTCTTTGAATGTTTTCGGTCGCAATACCTAGGATTACAGTGTGATTCAGATAGGGTGTACTAAACTTTAGTACATTTAAATAATTTGCTAATAAAAAATCGCTATTGTCATTTTGTTGGAATAATCTGAGTTCACATGGTGATTCACATGGTGATGAAGCGCAGGTTCACAAGTTGGTATACCCTTTCTGAATCACCCTGTATAAATAACTATATATAGGATCCACCCGCCAGTCCATAGTATTACAAGCGTTGCTTAGTTTGGGACCGTACAGTTGGAGTGTTTGTCTGGTGTTGAATACCATCGCTGGGTAACAATTCACCTTCTGCCTAGCACTGCAGGATATCGATATCGATAAAATTACACGTTACATCACTAGTGTAATGGGGTTGGGAATGTAACCACCTTGCAATATCGAGGGTCGACGGAATCTTTAGGTTGGTACATATAAAGTCTTGGTATATTGCAGTGTTGTAGTAATGAAATGAAATCCAACATTGGTATGAAACCTGTATCAAAATCAGAATTCGAATATTTTTTATTCATGTAAATCATTAAGTACAGTACTTATGAATCATCAAAATAATTACAAAATGCTTAGCTACAACTTTACCATCCGTTCGGAATGCCGTTCCTATGGAGAAGAACGGGCAATAAACTCCATGGTTGCTCTTATTAAAAAGATCCGTTACATTTTTGAGCAGTACATTGTTATGGGTATGTGGGAACAATGTAGGAACGGCTAGGCAGACTTTAGCAGGTGGTAAAAAATATATAATGAATGCTAAGAATTTATGGCTAATATCTTTGATATTATTTCACAACATGTCATGAAACAATTACTTAGTTAAGTATACAACATTAAATTAATCCATAATCTAGAAATTAGAAAACTAACTGGTTTCGTATTCGCACTGCAACATAATAAGCCTCAGTGATAAATGAATTAGGACCCTTAATAAACGTCAATTTGCCCCTGGCCTAATTGTTTTTTTCCGTTATCCTAGCTTTATGCGCATTTCAGTTAGTTTTGTTTCAGTAAAATATTCTTCAGTTATTTGTAATGTGTTAAGACTTCCTACTACGTTCTATATAGTTCCAGTCGTTACCAAGGGCTACCAGAAGGAATTTTTAAAAATTCATCGCAATAGTTGGCGGTGGTAGCATCTAACAAACAGGAATTTATGCTGCCAGTGACATCATCAGCGGAAAAATAAACCCTTTCGTTGCCATCGGCAACTATTGGGACGGATTTTGGAAAATAGCCCTGTTGATTGCCAATGGCAACGATAGGGGTGGCAGCGAGTGGGAATATACGATATTAGATACAGTAGCTATGTCATTAATTGCCAGTGGCAATGTCATTGTAAATGACCGCCAGTAGCAATGTCATTGATTGCCAGTAGCAATGTAATTGATTGCTAGCTAGACGTATAATTCAAAACGCAATTCCGGAAACCCTTTGGCTATCATTGGTGTTTTATTTATAACTAAACATGTTCGTAAACGCATCTTAAAAAAAGTGTCTTCTTACAAATGCCATTTGACCACTTAAAGGGTCGAATTTCCAAAAATCCACCAAATTTCAAACCCCTAGGTCCACTGGCGTAGGCTGAACATTGTCTATAAGCCAATCTGTGTTAATAATTTTATCAAATAGACAAATATAACTTCTAAGTAGGTATATGGCACGAAATGAGTCCCCAATCACTTCTAATAAGAAATAATGCTTACGTCACAAAGAGACCTTCAGCAATATATTTCTTTCCCTATACATCTGTAATAAGCAATTAATTACAGTACCTCTCAGATTTCGTGAAAAGGAATATTATTTTCCTTTTCATTTATAAGATCAGAGTCAATCAGTGGAACGCTAATGGCTCTTCTACCTTATTAGCTGCCGAAGATGGATATTCATTGCCCTCGCATCATAAGGAATCTCAGCTAATTACTGTCATTATAAATATTTATGATCTTACTAGCTGCGCCCGGCGGTGTTACCCGCGATAAAAAGTATGAAAAATTAAAACTTCTATCCCACGGGAACCATACATTTTACCGGGATAAAAAGTAGCCTATGTGCTATTCCAGACTATAATCTATCTCTGTACTAAATTTCATCCAGATCCGTTCAGCCGTTCGAGCGTGAAAGAGTAACAAACATCCATCCATCTATCCATCCATCCATCCATCCTAACTTTCACATTTATAATATAATATTAGTATAGATAAATTGACACTGGCAAAATACCTGAGATGTAAATACGGGTTTGAAAAAAAAATCTGTGCAAACTGTAGTGTATTGTACCAAGAGTTGCTACTTATTTATATTTGATGGTGGAGTGTAATATCTGTTCGTAAGAATGAGAACTATTAGTTGATATGTGACTCAGTGTGCCATCAACACTAGCGTTTCCAATTTCTGCTACAGAGCGTTGTAAAAAAATCAGCTGATTCAGTGTCTCAGTTTTATGAGCTTACCCTTATACAAATACCAGGGCAGCAGGGGTACTAAAGATAGTATTGGCGCTTGGGGAGTCGTATACCTACTACTTTCTGGGTCAAGTTTCAATTTTGGTAGACTTTTTTTGTGTAGCCGTGTATTGACTGACTGTCCGGCCTCTCGAGGCTTCATAGTATATGGTCAGTCAGTCAGGACCGATAATTTTATAATATATATCTAATATATTATAATATATATCTAATTTGAACGGATTTTGAACCTTAACGGATTATGATGAATTTTAGCAAGGTCACAAGTCGCTTAAAGCAAGATGTACATCTAGAAAAAATAATAATTATCAAAATGGAAGGATTCTATCTAGGATATACAACTAGGTAACAACTGTTTCTCTTGGACACTTGATTTTATGTTTTAGTTTAAGAAATTCTATAACACGTAACATTATACTTGTACCTTAATTAGTGTGCCGAGCTCCAAGATACAGACATTGTCTAGTTTGGAGCTCACCAATACTTTGTTGTTGTCGATGTTACTTGGTCATAAACTATTCTTATTCTTAACTAAAGATCAACCGTACGAAGAAACAGTCAATGCTAATAATTTTTAATTTACTTTTTTCCAGTGCCTCCAAACATAACAGAGATCTCGGGGATGGGAGAGCATGCGACCCAGGGCACTCTGTTGACCCTGATGTGCACAGCGATGGGTGCCCGACCTGCCGCCAGGATCGACTGGTATAACGGCACTGAAAAACTCTCCGAGAACGACCAAAATATTCATGTAAGTATACCGACTAAACTAAATTAAACGATATTTTTATCTTATGAAAATAATGGCCAAATTTAAAATTATTCCGTAATTATAAATACATATATACGAGGTTCAAAAAGTACTAGGCGACCAGAATGTTTTAGAAGGTCGTTTCTTCTCGCTTAATCCCCAACGTATCACTTACGTTCGATAGAGACAGAGCTATCCGCTGATAGTTTATCTCAGATATTTGTCTAGTTCGTGTTTGAATTCTGTTGAAAGTACTAGGCATTCAGATTACACGAAGAGTTGCTTGTGTTAACAAAACGCGTGGATTTCAATTTGGGCAAATCTGTTCCAAGGAAATGTAACATCAATTTGTTTATAAATTATGTGTTTTAGACTAAAATAATATTGTTGGACCGTCTTCTTTCAGCAATAAAGAGAAATCACGTGAGATTAATTTAGTTTTGGCTCGTGTAAATCTAAAAATAGCACTAGGTCGAAAAGGTTGTACATTTCTGTCGTTATTAATTTAAAATGGCTTTTTAAAGAACCCATCATACGAAAAATGCTTTGTAATACTTTTGTAACCGGAGCAAAACTTTCTTTAAATTTGGGAATAGTCTTCTATTACATATTGTAAAACCATGTACCATCTTAAAGCACTTAGGTATCTAAGTATATATATGTAAAATATTTATATACATATAATAAATATGAGACTGATTGCTGCATGTACATGGAAGATATTTTCACTAATGTACTGTGGTAAGCTTCACTTAAAATTTAGTGTTTGTTGTATTTCCATCAGTTTATAAATAAAAATGTTGTATCAATTTAGAGACGCCGACGAAGTTGCGGGCAATAGCTAGTACTACTTAAATCTATTTCTCCAAACACACATACACACACAAACACACACACACGCACACATAAATTCACACGTCACGTGCAAACACAGTTGTTTAAATAGTCCAAACAAAATTGTTCATTCAAAAACTTTCAAAATTCGTTCCGTCCGCCCACCTGAAAATTTCCGAATACATTTTCAGCAACTCGACAAATCAAAGCGGAAGCGTGGAGTGGCGTGAAACGATGAAACTTTCTTTTTCAAAGTAAAACAATCCTATTTGGGAGTTCTAATTAATTTAGGGTTCCCCCCTGTTCAATATTTGGAAAACCTACGGAACTGTTTAACGCAATTACGATTCGAAAAATGTACAATCTGTTAAGTTAATGCGATCTTTTTTAAGAATATTAATGTTGCCCTATTCAGAATATTGTGCCAAAACAAGTAAAATATTATTGAAAGTTTACTTACAGTCGTTACTAGGTATATGGACTAATCGCTACACACGGATATCTGTGCTATGTAGAGCTATAAATATATATATGAATGTTGTACTATGTAGAGCTATAGATGTCTGAGCCAGAGTGTTGTAATTTCAAATAGCCGGACCGTAGCGTCTGTGACTGCCCACCTGCCACCCCAGTGGACTCGGAATAGAGAAACTGTAGAGTGTATATTAGGACGAAATATATTTTTGTTCATTTTCAAAATCTTCATTGATTTCGCTCGTAATCAAATAAAATTAAATAAATGATAATTACATACAAAAAAAGATAAATTCGTTATTTTTTAAAGGTCATTCGGTAGGTTAGGTCATTCGGTAGGTTAGATCACATTTCCATACAAAAAAATTATCATATTAAAAAAAGCTCGTTAAATCAATATAATACCCATTCTAATTTACTAATCAATCAGACAAATAATAGCCGAGGACATGAAATCCCATATTTTCTCATACAAAACTTAACCAAGACCAACGGCGACTCCACTCGTCTACAGCTCTCACTCACCACCTCGGCCACTCCAATAAGTCAAATTCAATAATTCCTTCGCAAATGAAACGTCACTGCCTGGGACCAGACGTCGCGATAGCACCAAGAATTTTATATTTCCACCCAACCAGTGGCGTAAGTAACATATAAACCAAGGGCCCCGCTGTTAAAATAAAATTGGGGCCCCATGTAAACTAAACTAAGTAATTTAAAGGTGCAAATCTACTTTATCGCCCACTCCAGGTATCATAACAAAGTAAAGCTAGTTACTACTAAGTAATATGCGTCACGCAGCAGATAATATTTAATCCCACTTGCTAATACGGAGATGGGACAAATTTTTGTTTGTACCTCATGACTCGTCATACATGATTTCTATAATTTTAATATCGGCATTAAGTGTAACCTTTACCCAAAGTTTTCGTTATCATGCCCCTAACACCCTGTGTAACTTTTTCGATCGTCATTCATGGAGATCGAGGGGTCCCTTGAGCTTGGGGGCCCCAGGGCACTGCTCCGCCTAGTCTAACGGTAGCTACGCCACTGCACCCAACTCTCCCAACACAAATTTGCAAACTTCACAGTTTTCTACAATTTAAATGGGAGAATGCTTGGAAAGGTGTTTGAAATTTACTATTGATTTATTTGCTTCAGTGTCAGCCAGTATTGCAATATTTTTCCTAGGATTGAGTTTCTTTGCTAGCTGTCTTGAATCAAAAGTTTCATACTTTTGATTCAAGAATTCAGCCTAACTGTATGGTCTCAAACTATTCAACGCTTGTATTATGAGTACTTGTACTGGAATGGGGCGATCACAGTTAATGAATGCTTTAAACATCCGTGACAACAAGTGACTTGGGCACAAACATATTACCTCATCACACAAGTGTACCTCTACCAGGATTCGAACCGGAACTTCGGCAAGAAAGCAGGGTCTCTACCAACTGAGCCAATCAATAACTCACAGCTGCCTCTGCGCATTCCGTAACAACACCAACAGTCTATATTGCAAGCGACCTAATTCCTTCACAGAATCAGAATCAGAATATTTTCTATTCACGTAGACCAGAGTTCCCCAAACTTTTTTGTGTCGTAGACCCCTTGCCATGTTTTTCCGTGTTGGGTAGACCCCCTACTTACCTGATATTGATTTCCTGTAAATTTCTAACTGTAGTGAAGTTTAGTGTTAAAAACTTAAAGTAAAAACACATGTTAATTTATACATTTATTAATTGAATTTAAATTAAAACTACTCAAAATAATTTTTTTTATCTGTTATGTAAAATATACGTAGCATTAAATAAACATAAAATAAACTATAAATAAAATAACATAAGCAATAAGTCAATATTTTTAGTGAGAAGGATGAACCTGATGCTTTAATAATAAATTATCAACATTTGGCGTCAATTTTGTAAGGGTTAATCTTAAATCTCCTCGGCTGGGTACTTTTATAAATAGTGTATATGTTTTGATATTATAAGATAGTATGATGTAAGTAAATAGGTACTATCAGTGTATGTGTTGAGATCCACTATCGTGAACCCCCATTTTCATTTCATGGACCCCCAAATTTTTTTTCGCTGACGTAGACCCCTTGCAGGTTGTCATAGACCCCTAGGGGTCGATATAGACCACTTTGGGAATCACTGACGTAGACCATTAAGTACAGAACTTATGAATCGTCAAAAGTTACAAAATATTATGCTACTACTTTACCACGCGTTCGGAATGCCGTTCCTACGGAGAAGAACGGGCAAGAAACTCCATGGTTGCTCTTCACAATTAAACCAATACGAGTAAGTGTGCGAAAGTATTCTAAGCCGCTGCTTACTCGCCCCAAAAAGCGCCCTCCTAATTATTTCTCCTTCGCAAAAAACTTAAAAAACAATCCCTCCTGATCGCCCCCCGCGTACCACGGATTGATGGTAAAATAATTCTTCGCCAGCAAGTGCCCAAGTGGCAGTTTTTATGTTAAACCGCCGGTTGACAGTGAGAAATGGCCGGATTAATTTCTTTGTCCCTTCTGCTCACGCCCCAAGCCTGCTGAGTAAATCGGGTATCAGGTGCTACACTGAGCACCCTTTTTGAGAAGATTTTTAGTAGATAATGAAGCTTTTGATGTAACAAGACTTATCTGTTTGAAAACATAAACTCTGGTCACCTAATAGTGAGTCGAGTAGAAACAACAAAACACGGTACGTCAAACAGTATACTTTATAGTCTACCGTATTTAGGCATTTTGTATGGAGAATTGAAAAGCGCCTCTAGCGGACGGTATTTAAAACATTCGATTCTCCATACAAAATGTCTAAATACGGTAGACTATAAAGTATACGGTTAGCTTACGAATAATCTCGCACTTGACGTAGGTACATATAAGAGCAAGAAGGAATTAGACAGAGCGAGAAACAGTTGAACTAACACATCCAGGATACATTTCTTTTCCACAAATTGTTAAATGATTGAGAGAAAGGAGACAGCGACTAAATCATTGAAATTTCCCCACTCTGTCAATAATATTTTTTTATTATAATCGACTTTTATCCAGCTCTTTAATATAAGTAATCCATAAATGTCGACATTCCTTGGTATCACCTGGCTGACGGGCCGCGGGGCTGTGAGACATTAGCGAGCAGCTACTGCTGTCCCTTTTTATCACATCCTTAATGACATAAGTGGGACGAGTAATACATTATAGATTCGCGATAAAAGTTCGTGTTTGCGATGATCATGTTTGAAAGTCAGAAACAAGGCATAAACAATACAGAATCTTTGTACTTATTTACTTGAAACAACAACATCGGAGACAAAGCAATCGTTCTGCTATCTGTACTTCAGCAAGAATAAATCGCATCGCGGCAGTATTTTTTAAAGCTCTCACAATAAGCGAGCTATTCTAATGTTCCGGACGAAAAAAACGCCGAGCCGACAATTTTCCCGATTCTAATACAAAAGGCAGGAACGTGGTCCAAGGTAGAAGATTCCAATGGTATAAAGACCGAATGCCAAAAACTCAGCTCAGAATTAAAGACTCAATTTTAAAGCCTGATACAAGAAATGAGGACTCAATCAAAAGACCTGGAGTATTTGACGACTTGATTAGCACAATATTCGTATGTAGTGACACCGCTTTCTGTACTGAGGGTCACAGGTTGGAATCCTGGTAGGAGCAAACATGGTGCGACGAGTACGAATTTTTGTACCCGAGTCATGGAAGTTTAGTGACTATATAAGCATTATATGCTGTAATGGCCCTAAGTCTATAGTACAGTTACCATAATACAAGATTTGCTTAGTCTGGGACCGTACAGTTGGTATGTCCATCTTGCGATATTATTGTTATTTGTCCGTTAGACAATTAAAATTCTAATTTAATGAATACGTCCCTTAATAAAAATGTCTATGCGCGATTGTAGATGCTGGCTTATAGGATTGGGTAACAGTGGTACCATGAAAATATATAATGGTGAGAAAAGTCCCCTATAAAAAAATACCTTAAATATCTGGCCACCCCAGGAGACAATCCCGAAACCCGCTGTAATCTCGTACTTCACTCCTCATCTCCAAGTAGACGAGCAAAAGTAAATGAAAGAATGAAATACGCCGCTTTCAGGGATGTCCCCTATTAAAATAATTGCGCAAGAGTTTACCCTGTAAACTATGTCCTGTTATCTCGACGCTAGTGCTGAGGGGATGTCGATAAAATCTTGATCGGATTATCGATAAGTATATTATACAATGACGTTCAGTCTGAATTAGATTCCGCCAACTGCGCTAATCAGTACGTCAAGTGCGAGATTATTCTCTAGCTAACTGTCTGATTTATAGTTTATGTATTTAGACACATTGCATAAAAAATTGAACAGCGCCTCTAGCGGAGGGTATTTAAAACTTTCAAGCTGTATACAATGTGTCTGAATACGGAGACTATAATGTATACTTTATAGTCTCCGTATTCAGACACATTGTATTGTTAAGCTTACGAATAATCTCGCACCTAACATCCAGATAGTCCAACGTTAGTTCAGTTCCAGACAATACCGTTGGCCGTTTCATCTATTTGTCTATATTTTCCGTAAATCATCGACATTCATTCCTCGACATGTCCCAGCCCGTTCATTAATTCGATCAACCGATAACAGAAGACTCCGCGCTCTGTTATCTGTTTTTCTTCGAGATTTTTTTTCAGAACTTTTTTTCTTTAACTCCGCTTTTGTCAAAACATTTGAACAGCAATTAATAGATGTTTTTATTTTAAAATAATCATATATATATCATATTAATAAAAAATCCTAACAAAATGACAATTGTGAGTTTTTTTTTTCATTTAAATTGATATCGCAATTGGTACTTCACGAAATGATTACAATTGGATAAAGAAGGGCATAATCATGGTTTAGAATACCATATCTGAATGATTCTGTATTGATTATTCAAGTACATAATAGAATACGGGTCAAGGATACCAGATGTACATTCCCACGCTGAAAAATAGCTGGAAAATAGTTGTTCAGGGAATCACGTAAGAAAAATATTATGGTGGCTTGCAAAAATAACATAATAGGTGCAACAGTTGAAATTGAAAATATGAATACCGGTGCGAGTACTTTACTAGGGGTTTAAAATGGGGTCTTATTTTCAAGCAGTTCACAATTTTAGGTGTTTGTCTGGCGATCTCCAAAAAAAAAACTTAAAGTTACCATTTTTGTATTGGAAGTTCGTTAATTCACTAACCTCTTACGACTATAAGTGATAGTGGAACTATCGCAATTTGCGTCAGCTCTATATTAGCTGTAATACGGTTCGAATATAGCTCGTGTGAAAGAGCTTCCTCGGTGACAGAATGAAAAATTGCACCGAGCAACCTAATTCCCTCAACCATTAGTCTTACATAGATGTATGGCGATACTAGATGAGCATTGAGCGTACCTGAAAACGATGGCATTAATATTTTTTGGAAATGTTTTTTTTTCTGCCACATCGCGCGTCACAGGAAAACACGTGGACGTAGTTTGATAAAACTTGGCATGGTGGTAGCTGAAAACAAAATATTTTTAAGCGTTTTTCATTAAATCAACTAAACAGATTTTACTGAAGCTTGGCGCGGTGACAGCCTATACGCTGGATGAATGTATTTGATACTTGTTGGCACTGGGAGTGACGAAGAAATAGGGACCAAAAATAAGGATAAAAATACGACCGTTCGGTATCAAAATGTCCGTCAATCACTCGGCTTTGACAGCAATCTTTATTCAAACATAAATTACATACAAAAAATAGACAATAATGATTATGCGTCGCCAACAATACTTAGCTCAGTGGGTAGTGACCCTGATTTCTGTGATAGGAGTTCCAGGTTCGAATCCTGGTAGGGATACACATTGTGTGATTAGCACGAATGTTTGTACCCGAGTCATAGGTGTTTAATATTTATATAAGTATTATATACTGAGTTCGCTCTCAGTCCATTGTACGGTACCCATAATACAAGCGTTGCTTAGTATGAGACAGTCTAGTTCACCTGGTGATATTTATTTATTTAACTAGTAATCTAGCTTTTTATCATCGGAATCATTAAACAGTTGTATGTTTGTCATATCAAGAGTCATCGCTAGCATATTAAGCACATCTAGTCACACGAACATCGGTGGCAGGCCTTATTCTTGCAAAATTCAATTTTCCCACGAGGGCGGGATGTTTTAATTAAAGATACCACGACGCACGGACCGACGATTGATGTCCCGGACTTTATACGCGCACATTATACCGGGGTGCCGACACAAATTTATTAAAGTACGCTTTTATAGGGCTACCTACGACTCCATGCTTGCAGGGAGGGAGCTCTCTTAGCATAGCTGAATTACAGGATGAAATATCGCTTTCAATTATTTTGTCCTGGAATTCTAATCGCGTGTGCTTGTTGCCCTATTCACATACTATGTATAAAGGTTCTATAATGGTGTTATAATGGTTCTATAAAACTCGTAATGGCGGTAAATCAATACTATTAGGAGCTGCTAAGTTTGCTGCAATGGTTACATAATTTAGTGAAATGTGGATTTTTCTGTTTTTTTAAACCTGCGAGCTTAGGTCATGATCTTATGGAGAAAAGGCAAGCGTAATGACCTACCGTCGTATTCATCGTCTTCGTCGTTTTCAGCCATTTAAAAACATAAAATGCTTTGTTATATAATTGTGCATGGATACGGACATACGTAGCGACCACTTCAACCGCACCACAAGCTACACAGATGGCGGTGCAGACGCATTCAGAACAAAAAGACAATACTCAATACAATCCTGAATCGCGCTATGAGAGTTTTCAGAGCACGTAACAATATAATACAAAATCCCGACAAGAACCATTGGGGCATAGCGGCCGCCCCGCCTGGCTGGAAGATCTTCCCTTTTTCGCCTAACATATAATAGGCTTTATAGCAGCTGCTCTTCTCTCTTCTTATTTAAGGGCTCGACCCTTGTCGGTGTAGCTGATAAAGCTCTTTCCACCTGTCTCTATCTAGAGCAGCTTCGTTCACCTCCCTATACGACATGACACCCACACCCATCCTTTCCTTTATCTGATTCATGTAGTTTATTCTTGGTCTTCCTCGTCCACGCTTTCCTTCGATCTTTCCCTCTATGATGTTCTTTATAAGGGTATCATGTCGTATGAGATGGCCTATCATCTTCCCCCTTCTATTCCGTATGGAAGGGGGAAGATGATAGGCCATCTCATACGACATGATACCCTCATATCATAAGGAAGCTGCTCTTACGACGATTATAATAATAACTATAGTTCAGTCTTGTTAATAGCTTATGTGATATTTCTAACAAAACAGTTAATTTATGTTCCTATACATGTTAAATCTTCAGTACATAGTTAATCTTGACTGTACGAGAACACCATCTGCGCAATACATAATTAATCGTTTTAATTCCACGTGTTCGTGCTTATACAATGGCGGACAATTAAACAATACTGATGGTAAACATACATATATGTGTTTATGTTTTATCTAAAATAAAACACAATAAAAAGTCACCGCGAAAAACACGCAAGAACCTACACATAGATAATTAATCAAATTATAATTATCAATTTTTTTAAATCACCATAATAGCCTTCGCTGTATATTGATATAGAGTAAATTTACGCAAACGTAGTGGAATAAGTATTTTTTTTAATTATGAGTAATAAAATTAAGGTGGTCCAAACACACTGTCCCCGAGTGTAATTGAGAACATTGTTAAAGTAAATTCAACGTGTTTCATTTTCTTTTGTGTATGAGGAGTGAAATGCTTTAGAACTACATTATATTCAACTAAGCTGTTTTAACTGCGGTTACATGTACCTATCGAGTGTATAAAAATAAACAAATTAAAAAAAACTAATTCCCTTTTGATATTTTCCAGTCGGCAAAAACATAGTAAACTTTAACAGAATAAAAAAAAGCATAAAAAGACCGCTCACAATTGGAACGAGGGGACATAAAACGTCTTTAATGCGTCGCCTAACTACGATAATCCGATTATATTTAAGTGCTGCGAAAATATTTTGCAATCTATCGATATTTCATGCACACTTCCCAAACAAACTGTAAAAGTTAAATCATACGATTGATCGTTAATGTGATCTGAATGTTGCGCCTTGAGCTTAATGAAAACGTGCAAGAGATGTGATATTTTAAAGTATGATAGACATAATTTGTTTTCTAAATATCGAGAGATCTCTGATTCAAATCCTATTACTGACCAATTATTCACTATTCGATATTATTAGATCCTGTCTAGTTAAATGTCATTCAACAAATACCAATAACAGCCACAAATACATGACATATCATAAAAGCCACAACGTATTCAATCTTTTAATAAGTAGGTAAGTAAGATACAAAAAAAATATCGGTAAGTATATAAAATATCATAAAAACTAGCAGAAAACCAAATTGGAACGGTGCCATAAATATTATCGACACCTCAAACATCGATATCGTCGCATCACGGGACTAACAAAAAAAATCTCAAAGTGAAAATTCCAACCAATTAATTGGTGAAAGCGAAAATGTTTCGAGAGACGCAAAAACGAAACGTTAACTCAAATACTTTATAATTTTTGGAGCTGAGAATAAATTTGAAATGTACAAAGTGATAATTCGCTGTAAAACTTAAGCACCCAAAGGATTAAAGAATATATTTACGGTATTTTTTGTACCAAATGGCTTATTTATGTATAAATGTATGCTTTGCTATTTCTTTCCACTAAAATAAAATAAGCTACGTGCTCACCGCCGGATCTTCTCAGTTGAGGTCGCGTTCCGAGCCGGTAAAAAAATGTTAATGGCAATTTTAATAATTTCAATGCATATTCGTTTAACAGACTCATTCCACTCTTATCTAGTCATTATTTACTATAACTCTTTACTAGATTGCAGTTTACATTAATTAAACGTGAAATACCACAAGTGGGATGGCGGGAGCACAGAAGGAATATTTGATTGCAAATAAATTTATAATTAAATGTGTGTGTGTGTGTGTGTGTGTGTGTGTGTATGTGTGTGTGATGACATATGGTACTGAGACTTACCACACAGTATGGGGGGCTCAAGGTCATAAAGGAGATTCACCGTTCTTTATATCAAAGAGATTGTATAATATTACAGTCTGACCTTCGCATCAACAATGTATTGTAGTTAATGAATATTCTAAATTGATACTACATAAATTAAGCAAGTACGTTAAAAGACCTTTTTGCCACATCACTTTGATCTATATTATTATTTTAGTTCAAAAATCAAAATAATAGAGATAATGTATTACGGTTAAGGTATCTTTTTGGTTTGAACATCAAAAGGAATAAAATTATTCACTTTGTGGTTAAATTTTTCAGGCTGAATGCCGGCGGCTTAATGAGCTCTCATTTTCACGCCAGATTTATTTATAATGGGGTTGGTAGAGACGAGAGTGTGTAAAAAAGTAAATTTTAAAAGTAATAAAAGTATATTTGTTCTTGTTTCATGTGCGATGCAGCATCGTGAAATAGAAATGGTGAGTACATATTGTTTTATAACATTACATTAACTTATTGATTTGTTATATTTACACATTGATAATACACATTGAAATAAAACTAATTTTATAGAATTTATCGCGTGTATACTATGTTTTTTACGTTCACGACGTCAAACACCTCAGTCCTCCCGTGACCATGGTAGCTGTAAAGCAGCCGAAACGCCGGGAACGTAAAAACATAATATTCATCCAATAAAATCTGTAAAATTAGTTTTATTTCGATGAAATTAATTTAATTACTTACTGACCCGATAGACTTTGTCCCTTTCACTCAATCACTTTCAGCTTATCCCTATTTATCCTGATATTTTTTAATTCCTTTTTTTTAATTGCCAAATCAGTCTAGTCGTTCATTTCAAAATTTTGAAAGGTAATTTTAAAAAGACAGTTCGCACAATGATTACGGATCGACCTCACACAATGACTACAAATGCGCTAAAGAAACTAATGTTCAAAGCTTATTGTACCCTTTATTTCTCTCATAATGTCCCCTATGATATATCATAATGTCCCCTATGATATATCATAATGTACCCTGTACAAACGCGACTGTGCTGCGATCTTATTTATTTACTTACGTACAGATGTTAGATATGTTGTTGTAAATACCCACGAATGTTGAACAATAACAGCGTCTAGCTTCAAGAGTTAAGAAAACAATGAAAACAAATCGAGTCCACGAAAGACACACGCGACAATTAAATAAACTGCCCGGGGCCGTGGTTTCTATGCATAACTAATTAATAGACATTTACATTGCAAATACTTAAGATAAGAGGCATTGGGGATGCTGGATGTGGATTTTATTAGAGGATTAAATATTTTATTTATAGGATAAAAGTTAATTAACAGAAGTTGATGAGACTCGAGGACCTTAGCATAATGATAACTCTTGTTAGTAATCATAACAAAATGGATGGCCGCATTTTTTTTTTTAGTATAAATCAAATCTCACACTAGCTGTCTCGACCGACCTTGTACTGTCCAAATCTCATGAAAAAAAAACACTAATATAAAACGCCCACTATAAAAATCCCCGGTATACCGGGATACCATAAATTTAATGCAACCATTATTCTTCTTCACAGGACGACACTACTTTCAAATCGGTATCCAACCTAACATTCGAAGCGACGCGCTTCGAGAACGGCCAGAAGTTCCACTGCGAAGCGTACAACGATGTCACCACCGAGACCAATGACCATCCCATGCATGCGACAAGAGAACTGGAGATTTGGTGTAAGTTGACATAATTATAACTTAGCTAGTCATTCATCCATCAGCCGAAATATATGCCCACATGCTGGACATAGGGCGCCCCCAACGATGTCCACACATCATGGTCCTCCGCCACTCCCATCCACTGGCCTCGTGAGACGCGTGTGATATAATCAGTCCTACTTGTAAAGGACCGTCCTTCACAACCGCTTCCAATTCGCCGACGCAATTTTAGAACATTTCTGCCCTTAAGGCCCTCGGTCTTTCAGGTTACTCTAGTTCATCTACGGAACTCCTCATTTTTGACACAATGGAGAGACCTATGCTCGGGAGCTCTCTCCATTGCGTGCTGAGCAACCTTGGTATTCATCTTCTTCTTTCTTTACGTAATGAAATTTGATAAAATTAAATGAATATGTATTGATAACGAGATTGAATCTGCGCTATGATGTTGTGACTTTTTATGAGTGAGAAATCAACTGTCAAGGATCTTACCTAGAATTCTTGTACTGCCTCGCTCGAGCGCTAGCGACTACCGTTGCTTTGCTATCAGCCTGATAAGTCATCACCGCGATCATTTAAATCTCGATTGAAAACTAAGCTTCTCATTGCCGGTATGCGCCCAAGGCTACATCGCTAGGCTGTACGATCAGTTAGCACACAGCGAAATAACATTGATGATATATTACAGTGCATCTCTGATACCTTTTGGTGTACAAATCTATGGTATATTCAATAATAATGTTTTCAGATCCACCCATCGTACACGTGGAACCAAAAAACTTCTCAGTCGTGGAAGGCGAACAACTGCTGCTGAAATGCGAGTACGAGAGCAACCCGTCGCTAATCAACGAAGTTTTCTGGTAAGTCCTGAAACTATTTAGGCGGGCTTAAAGGAGGTGGACTTAAAGTGACGTACATAAGGGAGGTGTACTGAAGGGAGGCAGACTTAAGAGAGATGCTATCCCAACTGATAATATATAGCAAGAGTCAGCAGGCTTGTTTTTTACGGTCTTCTGGTGTAATTCCTAACAGACTTCAACTGACCTTTGAGCAAGAAGTAGTTAGTTAATGTTCTCTCAAGTGAAAACCCCAAGTTTATTAGCCCCCCCCCCCTCGATAACTTCATCGCAAGAAGACGACGAAGACGTGACATGTGGAGAGCCTAAATCCAGCAGCTTCCTTCTTAATGATGAAGTGCAAGAGACTATAATCTTATATCTCCAGGTACCGCGATGGTGTGCGTGTGAATGTGACTGAAACTGATCACTATGATGGTGGAACTGCTGATAACCGAGCGCTGCTGATCAAAGCGGCGAGGCCCGAAGACAGGGGCAACTACTCCTGTTCTTTAACCAACGCAGTCGGCAACGCGACCAGTGATGGCGTCATCGATGTCAATGTTTTCTGTAAGTAGTAATCCATCCATTCACCAGCAGAAAGACGTCCACTGCTGGAAATATACCTCCTCCAATGACCTTCACACATTCCGGTCTTCCTCCACTCGCAGCCACCGGCTTCCAACGACGCGTATGACAGAACCGGTCCACCATGTGGGAGGCCTTCCTACTCTACATCTTTTAGCTCGCATTATATCTGGAACGTTTCCGCCACAAAAGCCATCAATTCTTTGCGATATGTGCTACTTCCACCTTAACTTTGAATAGTTTAAGTAGTAACTTGATTCAGTAATTGCAAAAAATGGCACTGACACTTTAAATCTGGGGCCACAGGCAACGTCCTCCAGCAGAACCCGTCCCATGCTCCAAAGAAGGAAAGACGTACCGGCAAATCTCTTACAACTTTGAGCGTCAATAGTCTATTGGTTGATGGTTTGCCCTCGAAACCCAGTTGTCCCAGTTTCATATCCCACCTTGGCCATTTAATGTCGTGAACCCACTCCTAGGAACAGCTTTATCTTATTTGGAGGAGCTAAAAAGACCAGTACGGTATTCAGCGTACAAGCTACTATAATTTACCATGTTCACTTTCCAGTCAAACCCCAAGTCAGTCTAATAATGAGCTCATCGAGTCCCATCCTGGAGAGGGAGCATAAGAACGTGACCCTCACCTGCCAGGTGGACACCGGCAACCCGGATATCCTGGACGAGGTGATATGGTATCTGGACGGAGAGATCCTGAAACACCTGCCTGAATGCAACGACACTGATGGAGAAGGTTGGTCACATAGTAATATCTTCATGACTCAAATTCGACTAATCAACTGCGCAGGAGATATTGTAGTCCACATGTGGGCCACTTTCCCACTTTTCCCCAATCCATTCCTCACCTGCTGCTTGCTGTTGGATGTCGATGTTGATGTCTTGGTATGGAGTGGTGATGGCTTTGGTGTTTGAGTCTTCACAGAAGGATGTTGTTCGTGGTCAGGGGTCACCAATTTAGCGGTAAAGGGAAGATCTTCCAGCCAGGCGGGTGGTATGCCTGGCGAGGCGGCCGCTATGCCCCGGCGGTTATTGTCGGGATCTTGTATATATGTTACTTGCTCCGAAAACTCTTATAGCGCGATTCAGGATTGTGATGTCAATTGTCTATTGTTCTGAATGCGTCTGCAGCGCCATCTTTGTAGCTTATGGTGCGGTTGAAGTGGTCGCTACACACAAGCGTGTGCGCAAGCGCAGGTGCACTCTCTCTCCCTCACTCTCATAGTCCGATGGGTCGGCAATCCGTTACGTGCTCTCCTCGAAGCACAAGCAGATGATAATCATAGTTAAAAATTAGATTTGCACAAGAAAACCAGAAATCCTAGATGTGCGAGCCGGGGCTTTAATAACCGTTGACTTTCGTTTGCTAGGCGAGCGTTCTACCAACATGTATATTACTGAATGCTATCGAAATATCATGACCCAAACTACTCAGTATTGCCCCAACAAACTAATCAGTATTGTACGAACCGGTATCTAAGATTAGACGTTAACCAATAAGCTTAACTTTAAGGTCAATAATCAAAAATCGGTTCTAAATCTCTGGTACAGATGGTGAATAAAGAAGTTTTTATGATTGCAGCAACCCGTAAATAAACATGTAAATCTTTATCTGTCTCTTTCAGATAATCTGTGCAACGAGGTGGACCCATCGATGCTGCTTCTTCAGGACACGACGAAGAGTTTCCATGGCAACTACTCTTGCAAGGGCAAGAATAACGCCGGCTGGGGCAACGAGAGCGCCAAGACCGAACTGGTCGTCAATTGTAAGTACCTACCCTAGTCATTATTATTTGAGATCCTCATTAGTACGAGATGAACCAGGCATACTCTTGCTATCTGGTGCCGGTTATCGGTTAAATTAATGTATGTATTAAAAAGACCTTGTCCGCGTGGAATGGTGGCAAGAATGCTGGCTGCATTTCCTCGCTGTATTATCAAGCAAATTTTTGGAACGAGGAAAGAGCCAGCCCTCTTGTCTGTCACCTGTGGAGGCAATCAACTATTGTATTAGTATTCGTAGACGTCTATTCTTGTTATGTGTGTTCATAGAATACAGAATAAATATTGCTGCATGTTGCGCAGTACCAAGATTGAGATGCTGTGAAGGCGTATGGCGTATGTCACTAAAGACTAACACCCAAATTTACAGACAGTTATAACGGATTATAACGAACTGTTCAGAGGAAAAAGTGCGTTATAATGGCTTTATAATCCACTTGCTGCGCCCCACGGTGTTACCCGCGGATCCCACGGGAACCATACATTTTACCGGGATAAAAAGTAGCCTATGTGCTATTCCAGACTATAATCTATCTCTGTGCCAAATTTCATCCAGATCCGTTCAGCCGTTCTGGAGTGATTGAGTAACAAACATCCATCCATCCAAACTTTCACATTTATAATATTAGTGGGATTATAACTTTCTATAAATCTGAGGGTATAACTACTGACAGCATATTACGGGTACCATGATTGTTTTTCAGATCCGCCTGGTCCTGCTAAGTTGACCTACTCTCCCTGGAGGGTGGTGAAGGGCAAGAGCTTGGTGCTCAGCTGCAACGTCAAGGAGAGAGGCCGGCCCGAGGCTCAAAGGTACGATAATAATATCGCCAGACGGACACACCAACTGTACGGTCCCAAACCAAGCAAATTATATGTACCTTGCGTACAATATAGTAACCCAATATATGATACGTATACAGGTTGTAAGTGGCTTGGTACCGAAAACTGATTCCATGGATTCAACACATGATTCTGGACCTCCCAGAGATGTATTTTCCGTCGATCTTTTTATGAATTATACGCATTTTTTTCAGAATTTTGAAATTCATTTTAGCATGAAATCATAATAGAATTCGACTACAACGGTTTTTTTAAATAAAATAAAACATTATTATTAATTTAGGCCTAAAACTGCAATGTAAATTAAAACATGATACGCTTAATCGCGCTCGTCACTCGCACGCGTCAGTTATCGCGCGGGGCGATGTGTTGTGATCGCGTTGTTTACGATACGTTGCGCGCTCACAAATTCGACATTCATTATTTCTATAATTTCATTACAGGCATTAAGTGTAACCTTTACCCAAAGGTTTCGTCACCATGTATAGATATTAAACACCCATGACTCGGGTACAAACATTTGTGCTTATCACACAAAGTTTGTCTCCACCAGGATTCGAACCCGACTTGTATGTTTTATTTCGCGATCTTGCCTTTCAGGTTCCGCTGGTACCGCGGTGGGAGAGTGGTCAGCGACATAGTCTCCCAGAACTGGACAATAGACCCCGTGACCCTGGACCACAGAACCAACTTCTCGTGCCGCGGGTTCAACGCGGGCGGTGATGGGGAGTCCGCTTATACTTCTGTAGATGTGTTAGGTGAGTCCTTGGAGGATTTAAAACTAAAGTTACGTACTTGTTTCCATCTGCTGAATTGTAATGGTCAAGAGCCTTTAGCGGAAAAGGGAAGATCTTTCAGCCAGGCGGGTGGTGTGCCTGGCGGGGTGGCCGCTATGCCCCGACGGTTATTGTCGAAATCTTGTATATATGTTACATGATCCGAAAACTCTTATAGCGCGATTCAGGATTGTGATGAGAACCGTCTATTGTTCTGTATGCGTCTGCAGTGCCATCTGTGCAGCTTGTGGCGAGGTTGAAGATGTCGCTACAAGACAATTAGTAGGTATTTTAAATACAACGACATAATAGTTATTTTTTATGCAAGGCTGGAAAGTTGTTATTTGGTGTGAGTGCTTGTATTGAAGACGAGCAAAGCGAGCAGTTTAAAAAAATATATATATGAGTGGTAGCGAGGTTATACCAAGACACAAAGTGCAAATAAGTTTGCAGCTGTGTAAAATATCCAAATCTCTCTCATTTTGGGGGAAGAGGAACCCACCACTGATCCTCGGCTAGTCAACTTTTCCAATTATAAACCAAACAAGTTGATCGATAATTAAAGAATCCAGCAACACCGAACTCATCTAAGATGTTAGTCGAGAAACTAATCACGAGTGTCGGGACCCCAAAAAAAATGAAATTCTCCGCGAAACGAAGCGAATCTAAAATATGCAAAGGCTTATTTGTAGCCCAGCCGTCCTGAGGATATATATAACTAGTGATAATATACTATAATCCTCAGTTTTGTTAATAATTTTGGTCTAGTCATATTGTTTATTTTATTTATTTATTTATTGTTCCAGCTCCTCCGAGCTTCAAGTATGCTATGAATCACTACAGCGGTGCTTTATATAAATCTCAGGTTAGTATTTCAGCCGATCTATGTAAACCGAATTATTTTATAAAAGTTATCGTCGCAATAACAATATATATGACCAAGGACCATGTCTTTCTATTTATATTAAGATAATTAATGACATAGTTCTACCTTTGATCATAGTTCATTTTGCCTATGTTCATATACGCGATTCATGTCATAGATATGATAATGTAATATTCACCTGTAAGACCGACAATGATTTTAAACAGACAGGTTTTACCGAATACGAATGAGGTCTCATGGCACGTCTCAGTCAAAATGAGTGGAATACAAACATTCGTAATGCATGATTTACATGATAGCTAGTACTATAAAACGCCAACAGATGGCGTTGTAAATTTTTATGTCAAACTACCCTACTTTTTTTTTTGCACAGAACATATCACTGTCATGTACAGTCGAGTGCGCCCCCCTCTGCAGCGTGGATTGGCTGAAGAACGGTCAGGTCATCAACCCTGAGAAGACTGATAGGTACTACGTGGTGGAGAGAAGGATTGATCCTCAGGTCAACAGAAATGATTTTGAAGCCACGGAGTCTACATTGGTAAGCTGAAATGAAATGGAAATGAAATGACAATGTTTTTTATTTGGATAAAAGGTAGGTAGGTATTAGGTCACATGGAGTCACGTTTTTTCGAGATTGTTTTATATAATAGAAAACAAACATGTGTGTTTGTGTGAGTGAGGGTGTGTGTGGATGCGGGGGAAGTGTGTGTATAGTATTAGTATTGTCAGTTGTATGCATGGCATAACAATAATGTTCGTTGACAACTTTAGGACAAAAAACACGAACATATTTATTTTAAGTCAAATTTGTGAGGGTTTGACTTACGCAAAAAGATAGAAAAAAGTGATGTGTTATTAGCGAGGCACATAGCGTAGTATGGCTTTGGAATGATAAACACGAGTTGGAATACGAATTCCCCACGAAGGTAGATCGCTCGTCTTGGTAACGAGGGTTGCATTTCCTAGCCCAGCTCGCAACACAGAGATTTCGGGATTACTTGCTCAACGATGAAGGCAAAACATCGCGAGCAAAAACCTGTATGTTTAAAGGCCTGTGAACTCCGCCACATTAGGCCAGCGTGGTGGAGTATGGCCTAATCCCCCTCATGTTGAGGGGAGAGCTGTGCCCAACACCGGGGTATTAAAACAGGGTAATAAAATAAACTAAGGAGGTCCAATGGTATTACATATGTATACGAGCCACTGGAAGCCGGTGGATGCGAGTGGCGGAAGACCATGATGTATGAAGGTCCTTGGGGCAGGGCTATTACCAGAGGATGTCTTCCAGCTGATGAATGCGTATATATTTGTCTCCAGCACTGGAACATGACCGCGTGGCCGGGTCACGCCCTGGACAGGATAGGGGACACGGCCAGCTACACCTGCAGGTCTTCGAGGAACCTGGCGGGACCCCCTGTCAACAGCACCACTAGTTTCGCCGTCGAGTGTGAGTATTTGTCACATAAGAATCTAATAAGGCTATTATTTTCGGATTCTTTTTGGAAAATTCAATTTGGTAATAATTTCACAATATAGACTAAAAAATAATTGTATAACCGTCTAAATATTATGTTACTCTACCATAGATAATGAGAACAACAATTAGGTCATGCTCAAGGTCACCAATCAGGTGCAGGCTTTTGCAAATGACAATGTGATTCTGAACAAGTTGTGGTTCCGGAACCACAGTTCAATGGAACACGGTGATTGTTGCTGGCACCCATTCTAGTAATTATAGTATAACCCAATCTAGTAATTATAGTATAGTATACAATTTTTTTTAGTCGAACCAGAGAATATCACGGTAACTCCAACAGTGGTGAGGGTGAATGAGAACGAAATACCAGCCAAAGTCGTCTGCTCAGCGGAGTAAGTTTTCCACAGTTGCTTTTTTTATAACCTAATCAATCATTTCACGGGATTACACAGACTATTATATTGTTTTTCCATTCCTAAAAAGCTTATTCGGACCAAATAAAAATATTTGCCATATCGGTCCAGCCGTTCTCAATGAGTGATGTGATTACCAACGAACAAAATTGTTTTTTTTTTAAATACATTATATACTAAGCTTTGAACCATTTTTTAGCGCATTTGTAATAATTATATGACGTCAGAATTTCAATGTGCTGGTTTAGATATGTTGCTGTAAGTAATATTACTTACAGAAAATATCGCCATTCCATCTTCCAGAGCGTTCCCGATGCCCTCGTACTCGTGGCGGCGCGAGCACCCGAGCAAGGCGCTGGGCAAGGAGCACCGCAACACGTCGCTCGCGCTGTCCTCCTCTAACACGCTGCTGCTCGGCCCCGTGCAGAAGAAGGACGCAGGGAATTATTTGTGCGAAGCGTACAACAGGCACGGCTCCGTCAACACCACCGTGTACTTGGACGTTATGTGTGAGTATTCTGAATGCTCTTTATGTATACAGGATGTTTCGAAAATGTGAAATAATAATTGGGTAGATTAATGTACCCTAAGTATTTACTTGTAATGCTGAAAAGAATTCCCTAAGGGGCATTGTAAAAATATAAAAAAGTTAAAAAAAATGCATAATATATTCGACAACCCTACACACCACGGCCCTGCTCCGAGCACCGCGCTGCTCCCTCCGCTACAATACCTTCGCTAACATCTTTTTTACATCCTGTATACGTATGTTTGACACTATAGGGTTGGCAAAATCTGAAATGAAAATGTTGTTTTAAAAGTTTAATCGCATGTTTTTTAATTTCGACCTATTTCCTTGGGGCAAGATGAATCGGTTTTATAAGTACATTACAGTACTTATGAATTGTTAAAATGTCAATATCATTAAGTTGATTTTGACATTCAAATATAAGGCCATTATGTTTCAACAGTTGTCCCAGAGTGCGGGATCAAGCAAATTGAGATCGACGGAGAACAAGTGCTCGTGTGTACAGCTTACGCCAACCCTAATGAGGTAAGATACACAGACTAAGAAAAAAAAAATAGAGTGTGGGATTGATAAAGGAGTACTAACATTTGAATAAAATGTACCCAACAAAATAACTATTGCGATGGCTTTTTGGCGGGAAGTTGAGCCGTGATGTTTTCAATTTGTTTTTTCTTTCCAATAAATGTTGGGAAAACCAAACAAAATTGACAACTTCACGGTTCAAGTTCCCGCCAAAAAGTCCCATTGCATCTTTTCTATCTTGACTTCCGTCTATGGGCCGAACCTTGATAACAGGTTTCATTCATCGGGACATGAGAAATCTTTATATTTGGCTTTAAAATTGTGCCATGTAGCATTTATACGGGCTTTTAAAATATCATTCACTATAGCAGTGATAGCCAAGTTAGTAGAACGCTTGCCTGGGTAACGAGGATTGCAGGTTCAAACCCCGGCTCGCAGCTCTGGCATTTCATGTGCGAATCTCATTTTCAACCACGATTATCACTTGCTAAATGGTGAAGGAAAACATCGTGAGGGAACCTGCATGTCTGAGAGAACCTCTCGAAAGATGTGTGAAGTTCGCCAACCCGCACTGGTCCAGCGTGGTGGACTATGGCCTAACCCCCCTCAAATTGATGGGAGGCCCGTGCCCAGCAGAAGAACATTAAAAAGGGCAGGAATTATATAATATTGCAGAACGTTGGCACGCAGGCTCCGCTAATTTTTCATTCTATCTTCATTCACGTAAATGGTTCGTTCATTGTCAACAGGTCTCATTCACTTGGAAGCTGAAGAATGACAATGACAGCCTAACAGATGAACTGATCCGTCAGCAAGGCGCTCAGAGCTTTCTGACCCTCAGCACCAGCGTCGACGTGTATAGAACGTACCTGTGTTACGCCAACAACTCAGTGGGCATGTCGAGGGCTTGCGAGAGGGATGTGATGGGTTCGTATTATTAATTTTAAAGTACTAGGTATAAATATTTCTTAGCGGAAAAGGGAAGATCTTCAAGGCGGGTGGTATGCTTGGCGGGGCGGCCGCTATGCCCCGATGGTTTTTGTTGGGATCTTGTATATATGTTACGTGCTCCGAAAACTCTCATAGCGCGCATAGAAATAGTTATCTGTGAAATTTGATGGTAGTTAAATTTAAACCATAGATGGAGCCACCAAGTTTTTTTTTATTTATTAAGCCAATTACTAACGTACATTATCGTAAATGCAATCAATTTTATTTAAATATTTTTCCTAATGACATAAATACCTATTCAATGAAATAAATCTTAGAATTAAATCATTTGCTTTGGTTCACAGCCAACTTGGAAACGTTCGGTAAGTATGAATAGGGTATTTTAGGGCCTTACACGGATTTACTTACATTACATATTAATACAATGTTTTGGTTATGCGCTACCACAAAAATAATGGAATACCAAAAAGAATATGCTTCACTAAGCACTCACACACACACAAAGTGAAAATTACGTATTGATTATAATTTAATATATATAAATTACGTGTCACGGTGTTTGTCCGCTATGGACTACTAATTTTGCACACTGTGTGCAGTTTTATCCAACTTGAAAGATAGGATAGTTTATATTATATAAAAATATTTCCAAGAAATAATGTATATTATGGCAAAACAACGTTTGCCGGGTCAGCTTGTTTAATATAAAATGACACAGTGTTTTTAACATAAAATAATATAATATAATATAATATAATATAATATAATATAATATAATATAATATAATATAATATAATATAATATAATATAATATAATATAATATAATATAATATAATATCGCCAGATGAACACACCGACTATACAGTCCCAAACTAAGCAATTTATTTTCATACCAGGCACAAAGGTCTGGTGGCGCGACCAGCAGAAACTGATGCTGATTGGCGGGATAGCGCTCGCTGTCCTCGTCATCACCGTCATTCTGTGCATCATCATCATCTGCATATGCAGGCGGATGAGGGCTAAATCCAAATGTAAGTATGACTTTGACCTTTATGCCGTGTGTTATTTGTTTTTATTTTTGTACATTTTTTGTTGTATTCTGCTAAAACATACACCATATGAGCGCAGATCATTGTATAATAACTAGTACACAGTAGTGAATCGGTAAAAAAACCGGTTCCATCATATTACTTTTTTATTTCACTCTGTATTTTGTTATAAGTTATACACTAGCTACGATAACGACAATAGGCTTTGCTTTTAATTGTTGTAATGTTTATGTTGTTGTTATTTTTACAATTGTCGTTATGCAAATCATTATTTTATTGTTGTTATTTAATTTGTTCGAAATCATTCAAAATCAGAATTAATCTTTTGTCAAAATAGTGTACGAATTTAACTCAATATTTGTCATTTTATATCATCTAATTTTTTGTAAAAACAAACTAACTTTTTGTTTGTCTTTTTCGGACGCTGCTACTAAACAATGAACACATCGACTAACAAACAAACATACAGATAATAATCCAGTCGAATTAGAGGAGCGAGAAAAGTAAGTTTCCATTTTTATTTATTTACTTTGATTTTTTCCGACGCAAATATATTTTCTTATTTAGTCTCTAGTTTTCGATATTACTTAATATTTTTTTTATTTATAAATACTTATTGACACAAGGTATGAAGTTTTATATTAATAATTTTACTTGTTTCTAGTATTTTTTTTGACACAGATTGTTAGTGAGTGCCTACTTAGATTTTTTGATTTTGCTTTTAGACATAATAAAGATGAAAACTAAAATAAACATTGAAAACAATATCATCCACAAAAAACAAAATAAAAACTAAGCAGTATTGTAATAGTACAAAAAGATACCTGATAATTATTTAATTTTCCACACAAATTGGCATAAAAAATATGAGTAATTATACAAATATTTAGGTATGGCTTTAGTAGACATTAATTTAAATGTAGTCACACACTTCAATTTTATTTATTTAATAAATACACGATTTTATCGTATCCAAAATTTATTTTTATTAATTATATTTATATTATACTTGCAATTTATTTTTTTATAGATTATTATATTTTAAACGTATGAAATTTTGCAGTTACGCCTTTGGTCCGAGCAGATTCATGGCACACGTTGTCTATGCCACCGTCAAGGTCACCCGTAGTTGTGCCCATGCAGAGACCTTGACCTACTGTGGTCAAGGACGTTCTCCCAAGGTCATTGAGTTTGCGTTTTCGCCATTAATATCAACGTGTGCTTGGACCAACGGCTATTAGATTTTGAATGTTCTAGGATTCTCACTAATTGTGTTTTGAAATTCCGCCCTAAAAAGTAATTTTATATTTTTTTTAAACTTCCAACAGATAGAAGTCTTAATAAAAGTAAGCTAAATAACAAGATTTTTTTGATTTTATCATAATTTAAATTAGGCCTGAACATTATTCTTTAAATATAATAAAGTCCGTGAAGTGAAATTCTTAAAAATAACTAAATTGTGACCTGTACGTTAAGTGCAAGATTATTCGTGAGCTAACTGTATAGTTTATAGTTTACGTATTGAGACACATTGTGTGGCAAATTGAACAGCGCCTCTGGCGGACAGTATTTTAAACGTGAAATTTCACATAAATTGTGGCTCAATACGTACACCATTAAGTATATGGTTAGCTTACGAATAATCTCACATTTGACGTACAGATTTTCAATAGTATCACAATTTTTTTTACCCGTTATAATTTTAGTGGCTAAATTTCAAACATAGAAAAAAAATATAAATTAGATGCATGTTTATTTTTTTACTCTTAACATTATAACACTGGGTTTTATTTATTCTATTATATCTATATGTATTATATTTATTATGATCTTATTATTAATAAATATCATTCAATGTGTAGGTTTCTAACCGCACTAACCCCGGACGTTCTCAGATTGACTACAATCAATAGTGCAGGTACAAAAAACAGAAAATCATGTTTTTACCATTTTTGTATAGATGGAGGATGCTTTCTTATTTTTTTAACGCTGTTTTTGGCTATTCAAATTGTGTGATGTATGTAGACAAATCGAGTAGACACGTGTTTTGGACAAAATTTATATATTTTTTTTTAATATGCATGACACGATTTTTGGAAAGCATTCTTCTTGGACTGTCTTTTATTTATTTTTATTGAAGTATTTACGTAAATTTTATTATTGTATTATATAACATTATAATATTAACTTTTTTTGTTTATTGTTTTTCTAAATCGATTTTTATTACATTTTTAATGTTGAAAATACACAAGTACAAGACAACTGTAGTTACATAGGTTATTCACTCCCCGTTTGAATAATTCAAGCATAACATTTTTAAGCATCCACCATACATTGCATGTACTTAAAAGTCATTTCATTTTCAACCACAGTCCTGACGGTAGCTGTATTAACGAGATATCCATCGCTCAATCAATTATATCGCAAGCGTTGCCCGCTCTATCCCCCCGACTGAGTCTATCATTCAGCCCAAAAAACTCAGACAGAACAAGGCTAGTGGACTCTCAACCTTATCAGCACAACTTAGAGTTGAAAAAAATTGATGACAACGACCAGAATACTACCCAAACGCCAGCTAAAAACGAAACTGAGTTACAAACACCGGAAAACGAACCCAAAAACGAGAGCAACAAAACCCAAACTGCTGTAACGCCTAACAAATGGCCTTTGAAACCTGGAGTACTGGTGCATGTTAATTCAAATCATACACTCAGTCCGAAGAATCAATCGAGATTGCAAGTAAACACAGATTCGACCGGTGAACAATCAACCCTAGGCTTACTCGAAAGACCGAAAGTCGACGATAAAATGGGCAAAGTGGAGTATTCTAAAAAAACCGGTAAACCAAAACAGAACGTTGTATCAGACATTCTAAAGAATCTACGAAGAAAAAGCGACGACTCAGAAGACAGTGGCAAATACAAGAAGATAAATAAGTCGAACAAAAGAGCGATGTCGCTAGTCCATATGAATAAACCTGGAAATGTTTTGCAGAAGAATAGATTGAGATCGTTGTTTCAGAGCGAAACGCCAAATGTGATTATAACTGAAGGAGGTAGTTAGATTAACCAAGTATTTTTCTTTAGACATGCTCCATACTTTCCGATCCTATTCTTATTATCAATTAAATCGGATTATGTGCAGGGTAGCCAAGCAGTGATAACCAAGTTGGTAGAAAGCTTGCCTCGGTAACGAGTATTGCAGATACAAACCCCGGCTCGCACCTCTGGGATTTTTCATGTGCGAATCTCATTTTCAACCATGATTATCACTTGCTAAACGGTGAAGGAAAACATCGTGAGGAAACCTGCATGTCTGAGAGAACCCCTCTAAAGATGTGTGAAGTCCGCCAACCCGCACTGTGCCAGCGTGGTGGACTATGGCCTAATCCCCCCTCGCATTGAGGGGTGGCCCGTGCCCAGCAGTGGGACATTAAAAGGGGCTGGAATTATTACTATGTGCAGGGTAAATTGGACCTGTACGTCAAGTGCGAAATTATTCGTACCCTAACTGTATACTTTATAGTCTACCGTATTTAGACATTTTGTATGGAGAATTTATTTTTTAAAATACCGTCCGCTAGAGGCGCTTTTCAATTCTCCATACGAAATGTCTTCATACGGTAGACTATAAAGTATACAGTTAGCTCGCACTTGACGTGCTGAATTAGGATGATTGCTCTACACATTGTCCGATTTTATTCGATAATTAGAATCTGATATAAATGTGTGGAGCTGGGTTTTGAATGATGTGTGTATCAATAATAGGAGATGGATTATTAAGTCGCCGTCTAAAATAACCGCTAGGAACAATAGCCGTACAATCTATAACTTCGTAGCACGTCACAAACGAAGGAGATAAAATGAGTAGACAAATCTTATTTTGTATGGTGCTTAAAATAATTTTTAGGTTTATTTACAAACGACTCCACTATTTTCAGTTTTTTGTCTTTTATTTTGTTTTATTACTTATTATTGTATCACACATCATCATTAATATCACACCGATCTCATCACCTACAACTGTCATCACTTAACTTTATATTTCATACATAGCTTTTGCATGATGAAGCGTTTCTTTTCAATTCTGCTTTTTTGCTTGAAGCGTGATATTTTTGCTTTTTATTTTAACGTGAGCATGTTTTTAGTGGTTTCGTTCAAAAGGCCTGATAGAATAGGCGCTACGAGTGTAAAAATAAAACCTTTTAATGATGAAACTCCAACCAGAGCCACGAGAAAACGGAAAAAACCGGGCGACAGTAAGTAATGTAGCATGACACTAATTATTTTTATCAATTTCATTTTGTTAACCCCGACCTGATAACATAATTAAAATGCAATTAAACTTTTTACGATGATAACATTATGCAATACTTAGGTACCTATTTTTTTCAATATTTAGTTTGCTTTATTCTCTTTATGTAACATTATTTGTTTAATATAGACTTACATAAAAAAATGACGATATAATTTTGTAATTTGTGTTAGTTTTCATACACGACCCTCACTCGTGACCAAAATGCATTTTTGTTAAAACTTTAACACATTTTTAAGACTATATTATTATCGAAAAAAAAAGATAATGTCATAATTGAGTTGTGTTACTCAAATCTAATCCGTACATTGTGACAATTAGAGTACATTTTAGTCTTTTATCACCAGGCCCAACTACGAATGGCGTAGATAATCCGGCGAACGGCAACCTAGGAGCGGACAACCCGGGGCTCTACGAGAACCTGCCGTTCCATGGTCTCCAGCAGCCACCAAACAAGGTATGTGCTTTGTTGTTACTCGAGATGCATCTATGTGATTTTATTAAACGTTTCTAAAAACATGGTCTTCTGTGACGTGATAATTAAAATAAAACATTATTTAATGTATCTTTATATTTTTTTTCTATCACTATTATTGGCTTGACAATGATGATTTAAATAATATATACACCTTTAGATTAAATAATTCACAACTGACGATTATAATATAAGGTTTAACAAAAATAGTGTATAATATTTTAAGGGATCAATAAGTAGGCGATAACGATCCCGTTTATGTATAAAATATATGAGTTTAGAGTATTTGATTTTTCTGTGAAAGCGAGACGGTACCATTACATTGCGGATTTAGTATGCAGGTAATTTTAAAATTTCAAATAATTATTTTTTTTCCGGAATGTGACTCTTATAGCCTACTGATGGACTACTTAAAATATTGTATACTATTATCGTTAAAACTTATATAACAACTAGTATGTACCATTCCTGTATACATACATTCCAGTTGAAGTTTTTTTGGAACGAAGTTCCTTATCGCGCGTTACGAAAGGGGGCTAGACGGAAAAATTCATACGGAAAATTAAGCAGAAAAGTTGTAACGACCATTTGTAAGCATTTTTATCAACGAAAGTATAGTTTACTATATAAAACCCATGAACATAACGATACCTCGTTCAAAAACATGCTAGCGACATCTATCGCTGACAAAAATAATTGTTATCTTTGTCGTTTGCATTTACATAATGCTCAGTATTTTCGAGACAATGCACAAGTGCATCCGTGGCGCAATTGGCTAGCGCGTTCGGCTGTCAACCGAAATGTTGGTGGTTCGAGCCCACCCGGGGGCGATACATTTTTGTTTCCCAAAATTATTGATTTTTTGTACATAATAAATAATAAAAAATAATACAGGAACTTCGTTCCATCCGGGTGTCCCTTGACACCTCTCAAGTTTTTTTTTTATTGAATGAATCGTCACAGAAGGTCTTCAAATGTTAGAATATATGATAATATAATAACATCAGTAATCACATTTACATCATGTTTTTTTTATGTTGTCGCCTAACATATAATTTGCATTTGTTGTTGTTTCATGTTTTTTTATGATTTTGCATGCTCAAAGCCAGTGCAAGCAATACAACCGAGAGTCGTCCAAACCCAAAAACAGACCAAAGCGATTGATGCTTTACAAAAGCAATTAACCACTAACCCATCGTTTACACCGAGAATTGTTTGCCCACCGTTTGTACAAAATGCTATAGGCTACCCAATGGGATCGGACTCTCAATACTCTTATGGGATCCCGGTATTATCTTCCATACAACAGTTGTACCCTCTACATCAAACGGTACTCTTAAACCCATACTTACCACAAATGCATAATTCATTTCTCAAGCAATTCCCGACTATAAACGAAGAAATACATGAAAATGAAACGAGAAAGTTTTCATCCTTAAACACTAGAGCTAATAGGAAACCACTTAGGTTTCAATCAATGAGAATTGTTAGAAAAAGAAATATTGAAAGATTCTACCCTAACACTGAATACGGAGAGAATTTCAATGAGATCAACAATAACAAAAACGGGAATGCAGACAGCGATATGAATGAAGACAATATTTACGTCAACTGCCCCTCGCTGCTCAAAGTTAAATCAAACATAAGTGGCGCAGAAAATTTTGAGAATTTGACAGACTCCATACAAGTGTGCGATGAGACTGATATCAATAATTCAACAACATCGTTAAATACGCCTGTACCCGCTCCCAGAACCAAAATATCTCCAGTGAAACCACCAGCTAAGAATGATCATGTATATGTTAATATATCAATGCCATTGATAAACACAAAAATGTTGACTTCAATTGATACAATAGACGCTCCTGTCAGATCCACAAAATCTGCGGAGGAAATTTCTAAAGTTGTCCTTGAAAGTGCTAAGAAAGACGCCAAAGAAAGCCACAGCGACGACGAGAATGTGGACACAAATGTAGATTTAATGAAACCAAATATTATAGGGGCTACTCCAAAAAGAAATCTCTCGGTAACACTACCTTCTACGTCTCTAGTTAAATCAGTGATCAAACAACTAAACAATGAAGGTATCAATAAAGTTGGTTTACCAAAAAAACAAATCATAACACCAAATAAAACGTTGCAAATACCAAAATTGAGCGAAAGACCGGTGCCAAAGCGATCTGTGGTTCAGCGCAGTCATTCTGTACAAACTAGCTTTACGGTTGACGACGACAGTCAGGTATAATGCTTTGTATGTTTTCTTTTACCTCATCTTTATATTTTTTCACCATAATACTATGTGTACTAATACGCACTAACCAAAACTAAACTATTTCCATTTCAGAATACTAACATACTACAACAACAGTACATGCAAAAACGTAATCACTTCACTAATTTAAGTTCCAAAGGGAAGAACAAGAAAAACATTCCAACACCACTGCAAAAGCACCACAGCTTCTGTTATTTCCAACCAATCAGAGTTGACAAACGGATCCCAGTGGACCAGGAGAGGTCTTACAACAACACTATAGGACCGTTGATCTACCAACCATCAGACACGCAATACTACACAAAAACATTGAACAGAACGAGAGAAAAGCACAGTCAGAAACTGAACCGGCTGAAAAAGTCCGAAAGTCTCAAAGAGAAGTTATCCTGTGTTGGTATCTACGATCATTACGAAAAACCAGACTATCCTGGCATTGAATATAGTGAGTCGGAAAGAAAATCGTACTTACAATTGCTTAAAGGCAATTACATATCAAATTCCACGAGGAATTTAGGCCCAGAACTTTTTAATACGAACTACAACACAGTAGGTTCGAAAGATGAGAAGCCGAGACAAAAGAAGTTAGTGTACGCAGATTTAGCGTTAGGTAATCATAATATGAAGTTTAAAAACACTGTCAATTCTAATAGACACTTATATGATACTTACACAGTAGGCGCAGATAGTGCTAACAAAGAGACTAACAGTAGTTATAAGAGTAATGTGTCTAGTAGTCAGAGGAAGAGTTTGCATGGGCAGCAGAAAAGCGACTATGCTACTCTCAAATTCAACGAGATTGATGTTTGAAAGGTGAGTTTTAAGTATAAAATTCGAGCATGAATAATCATAGACCTGTTTAATTTTGATAACACATAATTATTGGTATTGTTTTTGGTAAAATTATTCATAGATCATTGAATTTTTTACCATTTTTATTTTCATAATTGATAGAACTAGTTGATACTTGGCGGCAATCCATTGTTGAACAAATGGGGGAAGAGGAACCCACTAGTGACCCTCGGCTTGTCAACTTTTCCAATTATAAACCAAATAAGTTGATTGATAATTAAAGAAGCCAGCAACACCAAACTCCTCTAAGATTTTAGTCGAGAAACTGTCTGTCACGAGTGTCGGGACCCCAATTAATATGCAATTCTCCGCGAAACTTTGCGAATCAAAAAAAACTATTTGACACGTGTTTTCCTCAACTTGTTTGGTTTATAATTGGAAAAGTCGACAAGCCGAGGGTTAGTTTTTCTATCACCTACCTACACAAATATGGTTATTCATGCATTGTTTTTTATTTGTATTGTTTAGTTCAACAACTGACTTTATAAATTGTTGAGTATTAAATTATTTCATTGACTTTTACAATCTTACATTGCACTTAGGGGTTTGTATCTAATTGGTGTAAAAAATGGTAATATGTGCTTTTAAAGTAAAAAAAAACTGACTGCTTTCATAGCATGATGTATCAGTTACACCACAAACATGGCCTTAATTAATTTTGAAAATCCTTTTTTTATTTAAAATCAACAGCATTGTAAGCAAAAAAAAAAAATGTTGTAATTATTATTACTATGTTTTTTCAATGTAAATTTTTTTTTTTTTTTTTATTACATTATAGGCAAGTATTTGATCTCGATCTCACCTGATGGTAAGTGACGATGAGATCTACGATGGAGCATACTTGCCTAGGTAGGAAGGCGGCAGTAGATAGAGGCACATGCAGCGCAACTGATCTGACCCGCCTTCCATGAATGGCAACACCGAACATCATGCCGGAACACGGCTAGGCCGCTTGGCGACATGGCTTTGTTCAGTGGGTGGTGACTAGCCACGGCCGAAGCCTACCACCAGTAAAAAATTATATGTTGTTTAATTTTACCCTAATTTTTGCTGTTTATTTTAAATAAAATAAAAATTAAAAAAGCATGTCATCGCAATGTTGTGACGTTTTATTTATATTTTCTTCTAGGAGCGCTTTACCAAGAGTGACACGTACATTTTTTAAAAACAAGGTAATGAATTTTCAAAATGTTAAACATAGCTTTATATAAAATCGCTTTAATCAATTTTGCCTTGTGGTAATGAAATAACAAACATATATCTCATAATATATTCGTCAAACACTTTCAAAACATATTTATTTACTTCATTCATATCATATTTTTAAAAATAATTATTAATTGCTTTTATAATCAGAGTACAAATTAAAAAATAAACTTATAATAATTATTTTATGTCTTTAATTACGACACATAACACATATTACCGTTTTTACTCTTTGTGCTAAAATGTAGTCTTTAAAAGATAATTTTGTCTTATTTTTTTACTTGTTGGTTTTTGTCTAATTATATTTTATTTTTTTTATGCAGCCATTCAGACCGGAAGACCAGTTTATATACGCGGATGCAGATCTGAAAGACTACGGGCCTATCAACTACAAGGCTGCGTCCGTCTACGCTCAGATGAAAAAAGTCAAGGAACAACAGAAATTGCAAGAAATTTACGATAAACACCATCCCGACGAAGACATGCTGTGATTGGTTGACAATTTATTTTTATTGTTTTTGAGAAGCATTACTATTTTTTAAGCTGTTATTATATTATTGCGCATTTTTTGTTAGGTATTATTTAGTCTTTTTTTGTGATTTCATGTGACAAATGTTGCGCAATGAAGTCTTATCTGATCTTACATTATACCCAAGTTAACAAGTACAGATATTGAACAAAAGCCTGGGCTGCCCAGCTTGTTGGGCAGCTGGCAGGTTGCCCAACATGTTGGACAACATTTATCGCGACTACTTAAGTACTTGTTAGTACTGAAACTAGCTTAGTTAAGTATTACTTGTATGTCTACGTACTCAATTTTACTAAAACTATTTTTAACTATTTCATACAGCATAATATGTGACCAAAGTGTTTTCTTGGTCCTACAATCCAATTGAAGGTTTTCCTAATTTAAGGTTACGTATTTCATCTTTTTTTTTTTTTTTTGCCAACCGCTATTTTGTAAAAATACTAACACAGTAAAAAGCTAGACACAACCATTGAAAATAACGATAAACTTGTATTTATAGACTAGAAGGGGTTAATATTATATTAATATTGTAAATAAAACATAGATTTCATATTATGTACCTAATTGTTATATAACACGCGAATATTTTCAATACATCTTATTTTACGGGAATATTTTAAAACAATTTGAAATTTTATTCTTTTTTATTTTTAGTCTGTTACTATTTCAATTTCAAAATTCAATCAATTAACTCCATAATATAGTTCAAAGCGATTATTTTTATATTAACTAATTATAGTATTTAGTCATTGTAAAACTAATTACTCGTATAATTAAATGTTTTTTTTTCAAGATTTTACAGTAGCACCAGGCAGGCTTCATGTAGAATAAAAACACATAGAGATTTTAATATCCGTCCAAGCGGGAATGTCTACAAAAATCTAGTTGATTTTTAGCAAAAAAAATCCGTATCTAAATATTATGTAAATTTTAGTGTATATTACAGTAATCATTTAAAAAAATCAAGATTATACAAATAGGGAAATATGTAAAATAGAATCGCGCAATGTCTGTGTGATTGTGTAGATGTCTTCACAAATTATACATTATTCTTAGTTTTATATCTGTGGCCCGTAGTGCAATCGGCATTTATTTTTACCTTTTTTTACACATATTAATATGATGATTTTACACACAAATGGCTTTTTAAAGATTTATCACAACGAAATACGAATTACTTATTTTTAAGTATTTTTTCTTTTTTACATATTTTTGAGGAACGAGCCGTGGCTATATTTTTTAACATCGCTTTAAATAACACGTTTAATGTAATAATTGTGATAATAGTCTGAAATTGTAATTAACAGTTCTGATTGGGTATCATTTTTAATATTTTCAAAAATGGTACCCTCACAGTATCAATTTGATTAAGTTGTTTTTAACCGTTTTGTCGCAAAAACTTGGTGAGGCTAAATCTTTGGTACTTACATAATTTTATCTACTAATGTAAATATACACAAAAAGAAAAAAATACAGAAATATCGGCATTTTTTTTTCCACTAAGAAAAATAAGATTCCAATTATTGCTATTTAAACTTTTATTGGAATTTTTTTTTGTCGAAAAAATAAGATATTTCGCCGATATTTTTAAGTTTTTTTTTTCGAATTATTATCATGTATGGAGCACTAGAAACGTGCTCAAGCGACGTAGAGACGAGAGTGGCGTGAAATACACTTTATGAGTCAGAAAATACGTCACAAAATAATTTCTACATTGTGTTTTTTATCAATCACGTTATTTTGATAATTTTACAATCATACGTTGTATGGTACCTATAGGATTGTATCGTGATATAGATGCCTTGATGTCTATCTTTCAAGCCGATATTATTGCACAACTGATATTAGGTATCTCCAACACACACAGCGCTATAATCACAAAGACATGGGACCCAAATCCCATGAGACAAATCCAAGATACAATTGAGAAGTTTCTAAAAACTTATCAAGAAAAACATCCAAGTCTATTATTCCTAAATATTTTTTTTAACAATCATAATAATTTCAGTAAAAATCGTAAGAATATTACAATATAGGATACTATCTTTTAACAACTATCATAAAACTATCTTGAAAGATACAGATCACAAAAGTACAAGCAAATTATTGTTTTTTCTAAAGTGTATCATTCCGCTCGGTCTACTCTAACCATAGAAAATAAAAAAAAGTATTAATTAGAAAAGTTTTTGTACATACAAACTTGTTATAATATTGTCATATAGTGTTAATAAATTAATTTATGGATTTTTTATTAGTGTTTTTCATTTGTAGGGCGTCCATCTGTCCCCTGGGACTTGTCCCCTATTACACTGAGCAGTGTACCCCTGCCTACCCCTTCCGGGATTATTACACTGAGCAGTGTACCCCTGCCTATCCCTTCCGGGATTACATGCGTGATGGGTATGAATTCAATAAAAATATACAATACACGTATCAATAATTTCGCGTTTATTTATCTCTTCCACAAATCCGTCGAATACCTAATTAATTTTATATACAAGTTATCACAGTTATATTTTTATTTTAGTTTAATTTTAATATACATTGAGCTTCGAGCAAACAGGCGGCCAGCAATGTAGTAAGAATTTAAAATAAATATTGGCTGACCGGTCTCCTGTTTGATAGAAGCTTTACATTTATAATTACAACTTAAAATTAATAATAATATTGCCCGAAAATACACTAATTGTACGGTTCCAACTACGCAAGGCTGAAATTATGGGTACCGTACAATGGACTGGGGGCGATCCCAGTATAATTATAATCACTTATTTACTTCACAAACATTCGTGCTCATCACACAACATTTTGAAATTCGAACCTGGAACCTTCGGTACCGAAAGCAGGGTCACTACCAGCTGTGTCAATTGGATATCCTTGGATTATTAAATTCCATTGAAGGGAGATCAGAAAAGATACAAGTCCAGACCTTATATAAATGTTCTGCATAATAAGTAAACCATACATTGATCAGATTTAGGTAACACACCACCATATAGATCTGTTAAGGCTTCATTTCCCAATGGCTAATATTTGCGCCAACATTCTGGCGCGCGCCTAAACGTGTGAATGTGATGACCACAATTCTGCCAACACCTTTGAATTGTGTTGAAAAGCATTCACACCGAATTCTCGCGCCAACATAAATGGCAACATTAAAATACATACCACGGCAACCAAACACCCCTGTTCCTCATGGCAAATAAGCATTGGGCAGACCCATTGGCACAAATATGGCTTAAAACGCAGTGCCTTAAAACGCAGTTGTACAAATGTCCTATTTTAGTAGATATGAACATTTTAGAATAGGTTGGACCTGTCGCAGCTGAACTTATTGGACAAACAATATAAGTATAATTTCTTTTAATTATCATAGACATCGGTACTGCTAGTTTTCACACGCATCAACATAGCTAAAAGCGTTTGTAAGCACAGCTTATATAAATCATCAACCATTTTTAAGGATACACACATTAATTATACTGTAAGCGATCAGTAGAAGTCGTACTGGCCTCTCCCGAAATATACGTAATCTGAGCACCATTTTCTGGCCTTAAGGTCTGTTGAGCAGCAAGCTGGGTACGCTAGCCTGGACTTGGTCAGCTTCGCACACCTCTGGCAGAGGTCTAGAAGTTCATCCTGTAACCAAAGAATTATACATTGAGGCTGCTTGCTCCTCATACAAGGTTACGTATAATAATAATACCAGCCCTTTTTAATGTCACACTGCTGGGCACGGGCTCCCCTCAATGCGAGGGGGATTAGGCCATAGTCCACCACGCTGGCCCAGTGCGAGTTGGCGGACTTCATACATCTTTTGAGGGGTTCTCTCAAGGTTACGTGGTAGCTTGGTAACTGCCCGCTTCTACATTGTTCTCACATACCCATAACAATGTACTTCACGAAAATGTATGAGATCCTTGTAAAAAAGCAACCATGGAGTTTCTTTCCCGTTCTTTCTCCATAGGTACGCCATTCCGATCGGTAAAGTCGTAGCAAAACATTTTGTGTCATTTTTGACGAATCATGAGTACTGTAATGGTTTACATAAATAAAACTGATAATATTCTGATTCGGATTTACGCTCTAAACTAATGAAATACGCCTGAATTTCAAAAGCCGTATGAAATAAACGTAGGTTTTGCGTATGACTTCATTATTTATCATACATGTAGTTATATGTATGTATTGGTTATATAAAGATTATGTAAATTGAATAAGTAAATAGGTACATTTAGCGTTATCTCGCTCACAGGTTTGTTGACTGATTTTTATTACATAAATTATAAAATAATGAAAATAACTGAAATATTTACAAACTAATATAACTTAAAAAGGGTATAGAAAAGCTACAAAATGTGTAAAAAATTTGGCTCATGCGGTACCGTGCCCAAGATGCTGGTCGCATTTCCTCGCTGAATAGGCAAAGCTACTCGCTGAGCGAGGAAATAATAATTAATTATACCAGCCCTTTTAATGTTCTAATGTTAGGGAACGGGCCTCCCATCAATACGAGCTGATTTATTATTTTGCTAAGTGTATAATATGGCTAGGTGTGTCTACTGTGAAACTTCGATATGAATCTTATAGTCATTGGAGATACTAATTAACAATTTTTAATTATAAAACAATTATGCTGTTTAAATTTAAATGACCCAAATGGTTAGGGGGTTATGCGGCCGTCGAAAACCCACGAGACAATGCCATGATAAGTGTACCTACTTATTAACAACAAAAAAAAACACAGGCCAGTTGCCAACCAAGTGTAGGTAAAAAAAAACTAGAATAATGTTTGTTTATTTAACTCACTTCAGTTATCAGTGTGACTGTCAATACATATTTTAATTATAAGGAATTAATTAATGTGCTAATGATTGTTTTTTATTACTTTGATTGTGTGGCCGGTAACTAAAAAAAACACGGTCCCGGATGAAGTTGCGATTATTTTATTGGCGCTAAGCAACGAACTGGGTCCGTCCCAGTAACACCCAGACTAGAAAAGAGTAGGTACCTCCACAAACTAAATAGTCCTAGATGTTTCCTAGCTTATGATAATTTATTATTTGTTTAATAATGAACATTGTAACTTTAACAGAATCAGAATCAGAATATTTTACATTGATGTAAACCATTAATTACAGTACTTACGAATCGTCAAAACAGTTACAAAATGCTACAACTTTACCACCCGTTCGGAATGCCGTTCCTATAGAGAAGACGTCGACGCATAAAGTTTCTACGAACGGCCCACCTGTGCACCCAATCCGTAGAGCCGATTTTAGGGTCCTACAAATTGGTATGCAAAGTTGACTAACCATTAACATGCCACTTGGTAGCGGCCCAACTAATCGATCCAACGGATTGGGTGCTAAGTTGGGCCGTTCATAGACGCCTTAACATAGGTACATGTAAACAATTCCGATCAACATCTCGCAAGCTTCAGATGTAGCGGGATCCATAGATACATGAAGATGTTCACTCACATCTGTGTGACACTCCGCTGACTCTGTGAACACCTCGCTGCCTGCCAACCACGGGGGGCGCGCGTTCGATTCCCGGACGAGCATCGCCATACACACTAGCAGTAGTATGCAGACTATTGAGTTTTTCTAATGACAAAGAAAAAAAATGTTTAGCAAGATTTACAGATAAATTTGATTAAGTATATTGTCATGATATACATCATCACGCCTGTTATTCCCGCAGGGGTAGGCAGAGGTGTACTCCAATGCACCCCCAATTCGCCGATGATATTTTGTTCCCAATGGGGCGAGTCTATTGTCATAATACCAAGCATTTCCGGGTCAATATGAGGAGGATAAGGCTGTACTCCACCACGATGTCCCAGTGTGGTTTGGTGAACGTCACACGACCTTTGAAAGACGTGCAGGTTTCCTCACGATGTTTGCCTACACCGTACAGCAAGTGATAATCTTTATACACTCTCTCCTCTCTCCTCGACTCCTACATCATTGATTTTCAGCCAAAGCATCCTGAGTCTGTTTTACATACTTGCGTGATAACCAAATGACGATGCAAGCGTACATGGGCAGTCATATACATTGTATGAGGTGAGTATATAATTATTGTAATTTGTAATTACTGTGGAGAATTTCAGTAATCAACTTTTTATGTATACATTTCCTTTTTATTAGCCGGTAAGTCTTTTCCAAAATTATGGCTTCCTGTCACCAAACTTGTGTTTAATATTTTGTTTGTAGCTGTTGGTTTTCCATAAAATAAATAAATTAATTAATTTTAAAGTAACTACTTTACGTTACAAGTCTCTAAGTACTATGGCAACTTCCGTCAACTTTAAATGAATACATTTTTAATTTTGCTCTCAGGCGATAACCTTATTATAACAATGAAAATAAAATCGCATAATCGAAGAAGTATAATTATCTTGAACAATATAATTGACAAAGCTATGATAAAACGCGGCCATAAATTGGGCCACGTTTGTTTTATCGTAATATAGGTTACTAGGCTCCATGGGTCATTTGTGATGACGTCGAAGATGTACTTAAGACCTATCTGGTAAGACTGGCCCTAATTCAGATTAGGGTCAAGAAAATTTATTTGTTACTAGCTGCGCCCCGCGGTGTTACTCGCGATTAAAAAATATATCGATGCCTATGTAATTTTCTGACCCGTAAACTAACACTACCTATGCATAAAGTAATGTCGATCCTTTGCTCTATGAAAAATTTAAACACCTCTATCCCACGGGAACCATACATTTTAACGGGATAAAATGTAGCCTATGTGCTATTCCAGACTATAATCTATCTCTGTGCCAAATTTCATCCAGATCCGTTCAGCCGTTCTGCTGTGATTGAGTAACAAACATCCATCCATCCAAACATTCACATTTATAATATTAGTGGGATGAAAATGAACGGTCGATAGAATTTGAGGACAACTTCATCTTGTAGTTTGAGGGTAAGCCACTAGAATACTTCACAAGGTGGTGGGTAGTTCGTTCCCCGTGTGTTTTGAGATCGCTGAGTACATCAAACGCGAGATTATTCGTAAGCCAGCCGTATACTTTATGGAACAGCGCCTCTTGCGGACAGTATTTCAAACTTTCAATTCTCCATACAAAGTGTCTAAATAAAACCATACAGTTTCCATATAAATATAAACATTTCGACAAAGGTTTAATAGTTTTTTTTCTTTTTAAATATTCTTTGTAATGTAATGAGAAATTCGTTTAGAGTTCTTTTCATATGAATGCTAGTGTGTTCATTTTTTTATCGTCAAAATTATCGATAACCGGGTGCACCATCATGCGTCTAAACCTTGAAAGGGTAGGCAGAGGTGCAGTGTAGTGCACCCATAATTCACTGATGGTATTTAGTCCCAATGTAATAGGGGGCGAGTCTATTGCCATTATACCGGAACACGCTACTCGTCTATATGAGGAGGTTGTAGGCCAGCCTTTCCCAAAGTGGGCAATAACACCCCCTTGTGGGCGCTGCAGGCCTAAAGGGGGGCGGTAAGAGACCCAGAAAAAAATGGGGGCGTTGTGTAAAGGGTTACAATAATTAATTTAATTTGAAGTTATAGTGGTTTTTAAGTAGGTGAAAAAATGGGGGCGCTAAAAAATAATTCATTCTCAAAGTGGGCAGTAGACAAAATAAGTTTGGGAACCCCTGTTGTAGGCCATAGTCCACCACGCTGGCGCAGCGGGTTGGCAGACTTCACACGTCTTTCAACGAGTACTCTCAAACATGCAGGTTTCCTCGCGATAGTTTCCTTAACTGGTTGAAACTGAGATTCGCACATGATGTCTAGAAATCTCGGAAGTGCAAGCCGGGGCTTGAACTTGCGATCGTCGTTACTGAGGCAAGTGTTCTATCAATACTTAGCTATCACTAGTGCTTTACTCACTGGTTATAGCTAAGCTAATATCTAATAATATTGGATTTGTAGCGCACTGTAGTGTATACAGCAGAATAATGTATGTGCCTGACTGGCCTATATATTTCTGACGCCAGTCGGTTCCGCCATCCGTACTATGCAGTCAAGATTAAATGGTAGCTACCAAATGAAAAACTAGTATTTTATTACACCATTAAGACCATAATTATATTAAAATTAAGTCCTCCCGTGACCATGGTTGCTATAAAGCAGCCGAAACGTCGGGAACGTACGATCAGAAAATAAACGCGAAAAAATCCTTATAATGAGTTTTATTTCAATGTTTAGTATTCGCGTAAATATAAGAAATCCATATAACATTAACTACTAACCGTCTAAAGCTCAAATCACAGAAGAATGTGCTTTAAATCTGCTTCGGTTCACACTCTATCTCAGTAGGATGTTTAGTAATGAGACAAACATTAATGTTTTGATATCAGGAATTATCAACTCGGTTAATTACAAAATAGAAATGGCTACAAGGGATGTAGGTACTATAATTAACGAAAACACGTCGGTAGAGGCTAACGGTCTTGTGTCAAAACAGTGAAAACAGTATGAAAACATAGTATTTACTTTATGTATACACGAGCTGTTACCCGCGACTTCGTCCGCGTCTTATTTAAGGTGGAAGCGCTAGGTCAGGGCGCGAAATTCAAAATGTCAATGGTTTTTATTTTTTTACGAAAAATTTGGAAATCTTTATGTTGTAATTTAGTTTTTCGCGATATTGGCATTCTGCATTGGATGTCTCGATGAATTAAATTTGCTTAAAAAAATACCTAAAGCGATACAATACTCCAAGGTTTGTAAAAACCGCTACTTTTACTAACTTTGGAGTGTTGTATCGTTTATTTTGTAAATTGTTTCGCGGAGAATAGCATATTAGTTGGGGTCCCGACATTCAGGACAGATTTTACGACTAACCTCTTAGAGAGGAGTTCGGTGTTGTTGGCTTCTTTAATTATCGATCAACTTGCTCTTTCCCCATTTGTTTAAATAGGTATAAGGTAAGTGAAATGACTTCCAAAACATATTTGCTGTAAAAATTTAAATGGTTTTCAATCATATTTTGGTTAGTGGTTTGTGCCCGCCGGCAAGACCTTATAAGGTTCAAATATGAATCGAACAAAAAAGCATTGGACAGTTACCCTGACCTTCTACATTGCTGAAACAACATTCTGGAGATTGTTTTTCTTTTTTCAGTGAAGTATTCTTGCAGTCGGTTTTTTGAATATTTTTATATAAGTAATTTGTTTATTTCAGATTTAGTGTTGAGTACCTTTCCCGGAAGAATCCGTTTATTTTCCAGGATAAAAAGTATTTTAATCCATACTATAAATATAAGCTATAATGTTATGAAAACTTTCGTTAAAATTCATTATGTAAGTACTTACCCGACTATTCTTAAATGAGAATCAATCTAAGTTTCTTTTTTTGATTTGAATATTAGTGGTCAGATTTAATTAATGAAAAATATAAAATAAAATAAGTTTGGTCCACTGAGACTGCGGTTCTAGTTCACCAAAAATCCTTAGCATATTACGTTAAAAATATTTATAAGTCACTACACTAAATAAAACAATAAAAAAAAACTAAAATTAAAATGACAAAAAGCACTCACCAAAACAACACTTGCTGCCATTTTTCCAAAACAATGACAACACACTTTTAAATAATATTAAAACACCTTTTTATTTTATAAATAAATAACAAACAATTAAGTATTTTTATTTATTTATTGAGAGCGAGTGTAGCGTCGCCTCGCGCTCTATCAAATAGTTTGCTAAGATTATTATTGAGATGAATAAGTAAACATTGTTATATATTATTTCTGTATATACGGGATCTGTCTCGCGTGGCAGACAAGTGATTCAGATAAAAGTTGGGGTTCCTTTGGCGTACTTATATAAAAACTTTATTAGTGCTTGCATCACGCCAAACATATTGGCCGAATTTCAAACAGGTTTCTACTATTCAATAGCCACTGATTGAACTCCAAAGATATATATTATACTAGCTGCGCCCCGCGGTGTTACCCGCGATTAAAAAGTACGTCCTTTTCCTGTACGTCCTTTTCTTGAAATCATGTCGATCCTTTGCTCTATGAAAAATTTAAACAATTCTATCCCATGGGAACCATACAATAGGCAATAGTCATCAACGCTGGCCCACTTCTGTTTGGTGAACTTCACACGACTTTAGACAGACGTGCCGTCAATGTAAAATCTCGTGTTAAATAATATAATATATTTAAACTGGTACGGAACCACAAGTATCAGTACGTACTCCAAGCTCAAGGTGCTTGTTATACATGATCAGTTATCGGAACTTCACATGATCACAGACACCAGGCAGGTTTATGCGCGTGCGTCACCGTTGTAATCAAACCCGGATTTATTGCGAATTATTTTTTCATGAGGTTTTCAGTTGCAAAGGAGCTTCTGAATTCAGGGTGCAGAGAAAAAGCCCGTGTACCTAGCCTTCAAAGAGGGCCGATTGAGCCATGTAGAGAGGTTGGGGCCCCTCGGCCTTAGGTAGGTAGTATTTAAACCTGTTCTCTGTTCTGTTCTGTTTACCAATGTGGTTGATTTCAAAGTAGAATTTTATTGGATTTTAATAATACCAACTGGGATCTGATTAATATATCAGAATTAGAATCAGAATCAGAATATTTTTTATTCACGTAGACCATTATTGTACAGTACTTATGAATCGTCAAGTTACAAAAATATTATGCTACTGCTTTACCACCCGTTCGGAATGCCGTTCCTATGGAGAAGAACGGGCAAGAAACTCCATGGTTGCTCTTTTTTTAAAATAGATCTTTTACATTTTTGAGCAATACATTGTTATAGGTATGTGAGAACAATGTAGGAACGGCTAATCAAACTTTAGCAGCAGGTCAAAAAAAAAACAAAAAGTACTAACTAAGTATAAAATTACAGTTAATGGCTACATGGTTCCCACATTTACAAATTACTTATGTAAATGAAAATAAGAAGGAAGAAGAGAAATACAAAATCTTAATAGTCTGCTCAAACAAGGTCATTTATATTCCTGAGGAGCCGGACCAGCATCCAACCAAGCATTTTTATCCTTAAGATAAGCATCTAGTGTATAGTATGCCTTCTTACATAGCGTACGTTTTATGCACGCTTTGAATTTATTTTCACTAAGTTCGGTAATGTCAGAGTGTATTTTATTATAAAATTTAACACAATACCCCATGAAAGATGTGTGAATCCTTGCTAGTCGAAAGTGTGGTTGATCTAATTTGTTTCTATTTCTTGTATTATAACGATGTTGATCACCGAGCCTTTTAAAGAGAAATAAATTTTTCCTAACATACATAATGTTTTCATAAATATATTGGCATGGTACTGTCAAAATATTAGTTTCCTTAAATAATTCTCTTAGGGATTCGCGACTGCCCAAATTATAGATGGCCCTAATAGCCCGCTTTTGTAAAATGAAAACCGATTCTATGTCAGCTGCTCTCCCCCACAATAGTATTCCATAGGACATAACACTATGGAAGTAGCTGAAATAAACTATTCTTGCGGTGTTCACATCGGTTAGTTGCCGAATTTTCCTAACAGCGTAGGCAACGGAACTAAGTCGTCCCACTAAGACTCTGATATGAGGACCCCACTGTAACTTAGAGTCGAGCGTTATCCCTAAGAAAACCGTGTCGTTAACAAATTCAAGCTTCTCATTATTCAGTACTACATCGCAATCACTACTTTTGACATTTGGTAAAGAAAACCTTATACATTTAGTTTTCTTGCTATTTAACGCTAAGTTATTAATAGTAAACCAGTTATGTACCTGAAGAATAGCGTCATTTACGTCGTCAAAATTATTTACATGTCGTCCCACTTTAAAAATCAAGGAGGTATCATCAGCAAATAACACTATCTTCATCTTATTTTGAATTATATGCGGTAGGTCATTTATATATACTAAAAACAGGAAAGGACCTAAAATCGATCCTTGCGGAACACCCATTTTTACTGCAGAGCCTAACGATTTAGTACCATTTATAAGAACACTTTGCCGTCTGTCTCCTAAATAAGATTTTACAAGATTAAGAGCATTATCTATAACACCGTAGTGCTCTAATTTAAGTAAAAGGACTTCATAATTGACGCAGTCAAATGCCTTTGAAAGATCACAGAAGACGCCAATAGCATCCTGTGAGTTCTCCCATGCATCATAGATATGCTTTATTAGGGTTACACCGGCGTCGGTTGTGCAACGTCCCTTGGTGAAACCATATTGTTGATCGTGCAGGATGTTATTTGCGTTAAAATGATGTAACATTTGTGTAAGCATTATCTTTTCAAACACTTTACTAAAAACTGGCAAGATAGAAACTGGCCTATAGTTGTTATAGTTATAGAAATATATATTCAAACACGCATATTCTACTTTTTGTGAAATTCTTTGTCCTAAAAATAAATAAATATCGCCAGACAAACACACCAACTAAACGGTCCCGCTATAAGAACGCTTGTATTATGGGTACCGTACAATATACTAGTGGCGAACCCAGTATATATTACTTATATATATATTAAACCTCCATGACTTGGGTACAAACATTCGTGCTCGTCACACAAAGCTTGTTAGAACCCGGGACCCTCGGCACAGAAAGCAGGGCACTACCAACTGCGCTAATCGAGCCGTCAAAGGATGAAAGTTTGATTTAATTTTCCATGATATACGTATTATAATCGAAGAATCATTTACATAATATATATATTATGCACAACGAAAATAGAAATGAAAATAAAGAATACAAAAACTTAGTACCTACTTCAAATTTATAAAAAAAAATACCCACCTTTCAAAAACTATATACCTACACTATATGTGTCACGTATTCGCGTAAATATAAGAAATCCATATAACTTTAACTACTAACCCTCTAACGTTCAAATCACAGAAGAATGTGCTTTAAATCTGCTTCGGTTCACACTCTATCTTAGTAGGATGTTTAGTAATGAGACAAACATTAATGTTTTGATATCAGGAATTATCAACTCGGTTAATTACAAAATAGAAATGGCTACAAGGGATGTAGGTACATAATTAACGAAAACACGTCGGTAGAGGCTAACGATCTTGTGTCAAAACCATTAAAACACGAAAAATGTTGGTATTTACTTTATGTACTCGTATACATGAAATAGGTTAGCTTAACAATAGTTTTTTTAATGTGAATAAATACTTTAATAGGTACTAAAAGTTTTTTTTTATTTTCCTATTAAGTTTACCTGTAATTATTACAGTTAAAAAAACTTAAAAATCGTAAGTGCAACAAACTATGTATCAAAAAGACCTTGTCTGCGTGGAATGCTGGCTGTATTTCCTCGCTGTATTATCAAACTAATTTTTTGAGCGAGGAAAGAGCCAGCCCTGCTGTCACCTGTGGAGGCAATCAACCTAGGTGATATTTTGTGTATAAATTCTTTAGCGCTATGGCTCCATGGGCCTAACGTCTCTATTCAAAAGTATTGAATTTACGACTTGCTGTGTTCGCGATTAGTTTTTACCCTACTGAGCAGGGTTTTGTTTTGCGGGTGTATATATACTTGTGAATTGTTTCGCGGAGAATAGCATATTCTTCTTCTTTCTTTACGAAAGGAAATGCGATGAAATAAAATGGATATGCAAATGGCCTGCCTCACCCACAACTTAGCGGGTATTTTGCCAATGTCAAATAATTAATAGCAATAAAACATTCAATAAATACACATTATAAATAAAATAATGGATGTGACATGATGATGTGAAAACGGCGTCCGTCTCGTTCGGATCATTCGAATAGCATATTAGTTGGGGTCCCGACATTCATGACAGATTTTCTCGACTGACATCTTACGAGGAGTTCGGTGTTGTAGGCTTCTTTAGTTATCGATCAACTTGTTTGCTTTATAATTGGAAAAGTTGACAAGCCGAGGGTCAGTGGTGGGTGCCTCTTTCTCCGTTTGTTTAAATAGGTATAAGGTAAGTTAAATGAGTTCTACAACCTATTTGCTGTAAATTTTAAATGGTTTTCAAATATATTTTTGCTAGTGGTTTGTCCCGCCGGCAAGACCTTATAACGTTCAAATAGGTATCGAACAAAAACCATAGGACAGTGCCTTCAACATTGCTGCAACAACATTCTAGAGTTTGTTTTTCTTTTTTAAGTGAATTAGTCTTGCAGTCGGCTTTTTTGATTTTTTTTTATATAAGTAATTTGTTTATTTCAGATTTAGAGTTGAGTACCGTTCCCGGATGAAGTATTATATTCGAAGATAAAAAATCTTCTAGTCTATACTATAAATATAAGCTATCATGTTAAGACAACTTTCGTTAATATTCATTATGTAAGTACTTACCCGACTATTCTTAAATGAGAATTAAACTAAGTTTCTTTTTTAACCGACTTCAAAAAGGAGGAGGTTCTCAATTCGGTTGTATTTTTTTTTATTTAATTTTTTTATGTTTGTTACCTCATATCTCCGTCATTTATGAACCGATTTAGAAAATTATTTTTTTATATGAAAGGATATGTTTACAGATTGGTCCCATTTTTTTCAAAAAAATGTTCTGATCATGGGATCCATGAGGAATTGAGAGGACTCCTCAAATTTTATTGGCATACCGATAGCAATTTTGGTATTTTCATCCAGAAGTCAAGCATTTGCATTCAGAAAGTATCATTTGCTGAAGTGGAAGTGATTAAGAAGGCCACAAATGGCCAGCGGAACTTGTCAGTGTTACGTATTTCACGGGTGTTAGTGATTTGAATATTAGTGGTCAGCTTTAATTAATGAAAATATAAAATAAAATAAGTTTGGTCCACTGAGACTGCGGTTCTATTTCACCAAAAATCCTTAGCATATTACGTTAAAAATATTTATAAGTCACTACACTAAATAAAACAATAAAAAAAAACTAAAATTAAAATGACAAAAAGCACTCACCAAAACAACACTTGCTGCCATTTTTCCAAAACAATGACAATACACTTTTAAATAATATTAAAACACCTTTTTATTTTATAAATAAATAACAAACAATTAAGTATTTTTATTTATTTATTGAGAGCGAGTGTAGCGTCGCCTCGCGCTCTATCAAATAGTTTGCTAAGATTATTATTGAAACGAATAAGTAAACATTGTTATATATTATTTCTGTATATACGGGATCTGTCTCGCGTGGCAGACAAGTGATTCAGATAAAAGTTGGGGTTCCTTTGGCGTACTTATCTAAAAACTTTAGTGCTTGCATCACGCCAAACATATTGGCCGAATTTCAAAGAGGTTTCTACTATTGAATAGCCAATGATTGAACTCCAAAGATATATATCCTACTAGCTGCACCCCGCGGTGTTACCCGCGATTAAAAATTATGTCCTTTTCCTCTAAGTCCTTTTCTTGAAATCATGTCGATCCTTTGCTCTATGAAAAATTTAAACAATTCTATCCCATGGGAACCATACAATAGGCAATAGTCATCAACGCTGGCCCACTTCTGTTTGGTGAACTTCACACGACTTTAGACAGACGTGCCGTCAATGTAAAATCTCGTATTAAATAAAATAATATATTTAAACTGGTACGGAACCACAAGTATCAGTACGTACTCCAAGCTCAAGGTGCTTGTTATACATGATCAGTTATCGGAACTTCACATGATCACAGACACCAGGCAGGTTTATGCGCGTGCGTCACCGTCGTAATCAAACCCGGATTTATTGCGAATTATTTTTTCATGAGGTTTTCAGTTGCAAAGGAGCTTCTGAATTCAGGGTGCAGAGAAAAAGCCCGTGTACCTAGCCTTCAAAGAGGGCCGATTGAGCCATGTAGAGAGGTTGGGGCCCCTCGGCCTTAGGTAGGTAGTCTGTTCTGTTCTGTTTACCAATGTGGTTGATTTCAAAGTAGAATTTTATTGGATTTTAATAATACCAACTGGGATCTGATTAATATAGAAATATATATTCAAACACGCATATTCTACTTTTTGTGAAATTCTTTGTCCTAAAAATAAATAAATATCGCCAGACAAACACACCAACTAAACGGTCCCGCTATAAGAACGCTTGTATTATGGGTACCGTACAATATACTAGTGGCGAACCCAGTATATATTACTTATATATATATTAAACCTCCATGACTTGGGTACAAACATTCGTGCTCGTCACACAAAGTTTGTTCGAACCCGGGACCCTCGGCACAGAAAGCAGGGCACTACCAACTGCGCTAATCAAGCCGTCAAAGGATGAAAGTTTGATTTAATTTTCCATGATATACGTATTATAATCGAAGAATCATTTACATAATATATATATTATGCACCACGAAAATATAAATGAAAATGCAAGAATACAAAAACATAGTACCTACTTCAAATTTATAAAAAAAATACCCACCTTTCAAAAACTATATACCTACACTTATATGTGTCACGGGACGCGGGGACCCTAAGCGGCGCCGGGCCCATATGCAGTTGCCTAAATTGCCTAATAGGTAATCCGATACTACCTTCAACCTTCGTACTATAAAAAAATAACACGTGCTAGTCATGCGTTTGTAAAAATTCTTACCACATATCCGCATGTTTAGACAATATTTAGATGTAAACTCCATAGTGATAACACAAGGTTTTGGCCTTTGGACATTGATTCGCTAACCGCGAGTTCAAACCGCGTTTAAATATTTTTCACTTCTCATCCTCGTAAAGTGCCTGGTTATACGGGTGTAAGCAGACTAAAACTGCATTTTATGCTTTAGTGCATAAAAGTCTTTACTTGTTATAATACTAAGACAATTTGTAATTGTGGGAACCATGTAGCCATTTACTTGTAATTATATACTTACCCTCAAATTTATAGATTATAACCAATAACCATTATACCAATTTTTCAGAGGAAAAATTGCTATAATGTCTTTAAACACTATTATAATTGCGATGTTAGAGTTTTATTTTGACCAGCTGCTGATGTCTGCCTAGCCGTTCCTACATTGTTCTCACATACCTATAACAATGTGTTGCTCAAAAAGTAACGGATCTATTTAAAAAGAGCAACCATGGAGTTTCTTGTCCGTTCTTCTCCATAGGAACGGCATTCCAAACGGTTGGTAAAGTTGTAGCTTAGCATTTTGTAACTATTTTGACGATTCATAAGTACCGTACTTAATGGTTTACATGAATAAAAATCTATTCTGAAGAATCAGAATAGATTTTTATTCTAAGGGGCCCGAGTTTGAATCCCGGTAGGGGCAAACTTTAATTATAGCCCAACCAACTTTAGCGATAACCAAGTTATAGTGAAGTTAAATGCTACGCTTCAACTTTGCCACCGGTTCGGAATGCCGTTCCTATGGAGAAGAACGGGCAAGAAACTCCATGGTAGCACTTTTTAAAAAGATCTTTAACATTTTTGAGCAGCACATTGTTATAGGTATGTGAGAACAATGTAGGAACGGCTAGACATACTAACTTTTTACGATTCATAAATACCTATCTACTATAATAGTTAACACGTGATGCATAGTCACACGCACCAATCTATTGATAAGGTTTCCACGACCGTCTGCCGGTGATAACGACAACTATCATCTTCATCACGACTGCTGATGGAATTCCTGATAATTTTCTAATTACCTGATAGCACTATCGATAAGTAATAACGGCCTATGTAGGACGCTTACGAAGGCCATGCCATGGATTACTAGCCCGATAATGATTGAATCCAAGATAAACGGTACTGATAGCCAAGTATATAGAACGCTCGGCTTGGAAACAGGAGTGCTGATTAGCGCAGTTGGTAGTGATCCGAATTTCTGTGCCGAGGGTCCCGGGTTTGGACTTCGGATCCTGGTAGGGACAAACTTTGATGAGCACGACTGTTTGTACCCGAGTATTGGATGTTTAATATCTATATAAGTATAATATGCTGCCCGAGTATATGCTGAGTTCGCCCCCAGTCCATTGCACGGTACCCATAATACAAGCGTTGCTTAGTGTGGAACCGTATAGTTGGTGTGTTCGTCTGGCGATATTTATTTATTTATGGTGAAGTCAAACGTCGTGATGAAACCAGCACGTCAGTTGAAATCGTGTGAAGTTCACTAAACCAGGTACAGGCAGGTAAATAAATTTGCTAAGCGTGTCAGTTAATAAAGTAAAACCGTAAAAACCGATAATTACCGATTTAAAAAAAATTAAGATCGTAAGCAATACTATCGTAAATAAATTTGTAATTAAATCACATTAATATTCAACCAATAGGAAAGCAAGTACTTATACTTGCGTTCCTATTGGTACGCGATGCAACAATATAATTGATCTATAATGTTAACTTAACTAACATTGTATTGTAATTAGGTCCATCTGACTAATACACGTGCGGCCATTAAGAGTAGATTGAACATTTTGAAATCCATTCTAATATCAGTTTAACACGTGCATTTTTTAAGCTTCTAAATCATCGCGTTACCGGTTAACATGGGGCATCGGTTTTGTAGCGGTTAATTTATAAAAAATAACAAACTGAAATTAAGCTGCTATTGGACAGAAGAAATCGAGAGCGAAAAGTCGGACATATAAAATAATGTAGGCTCTTTGTCCAGTAAATTCAAATTAATGAACCGGTTTTACTTACTGCCAGCAGATTTTAGAATTATTATACTATGCCGGTTATAGAAGAACTGGTTCTTTCGTTAACCGGTTAATGAATCAACGATGTAAGTAATGACCGGTATTTACCGGTTCAGAGTCTGACGGCATTGGTCAATCCTGATTCAATAAGAACAAACAGAACGAATGTTGTCTACTCTCTGAGATCCAACTAGAGGTCTGTAATCTATGCGTTACATAACATGATTAATTTATAATTGAATCGTAACGGCATCGCAATTGCCACAACGCCATTTCAGCAGAGTTGGGGCTCAGTTATCAGAATATTTCAGGCGACTGGATGCCAATAATGACAGTCGAAATATGATCAGAATGGTTCCATAGTGACTCTTTATTGTTTATTCTTTGGGACTAAGCCCACCACACACTTCCACTACTGTTATTCCTGTAAGCCAGGATCCACAGCGGTGACCAACGAGGACCCCGAGATTTAACCCACGGCAAGTCCTGGGGAACAAACAACTGTCTTGGAACCCTCAAGCAAATTAATATAAAGGAAAAAGGAGATGAAAGAAAATTATAGGTACCTAAACTTTCCTCCATTGCAAAGCGGGAGACCAAAAAAAAAACAAAGAAATACTTTATAAGGCAGACTGTCACAGAAATCAAGACTCACCGACTTATTAACAAATATATATTAATACTATAATGAAGTGAAGTTGTTTGTAGAGTCCAGTTTCCAAAGTTACTGATACGTTTAAAAAAAAAATCACTAATAGAGTGACAAAGGCTGTGTTTTATCACTCAATCAACATTTGGGACGCAGTGATAGCCAAGTTAGTAGGCTTGCCTCGGTAACGAGGATCGCAGGTTCAAACACCGGCTCTGGGATTCCTGGATTTCATGTGCGAATCTCATTTTCAACCATGATTATCACTTGCTAAACGGTGGAGGAAAACATCGCGAGGAAACCGCATGTCTGAGAGAACCCCTCGAAAGACGTGTGAAGTCTGCCAACCCGCACTGGGCCAGCGTGGTGGACTATGGCCTAATCCCCCTCGCCTTGAGGGGAGGCCTGTGCCCAGCAGTGGGACATTAAAAAGGGGTGGTATTACTACAACATTCGAGCGGGCGGACCAGCCGGCAAAAGCTGTAACTGATAACATTAATGTCCGTTTGATATACCCTTGAATTAAGTTAAGGTGCTATACCCCCAGGGTCAACGGTTAATATGACCGCCGTTATATTAACCAGACGGTTGTAAATAATTAACTGTAGTAGTTAATTATGAGTAACTGCTGTTTACTAGCGAGCGGTTTCAGTTCATGGCCTTTAGTATAGGTACCTACAGGTTTGTACATATACGACTAGCCGATTGGCACACTTGGTGATCCAGCCTTCTGTACTGAGGGTCCCAAGTTGAATCCCGGTAGGGACAAACTATGTGTGATGGGCACGAATGTTTGTCGAGACATGGATGTTTTAAGTTATATAATCTCGTGATTGAGTGACTTTTTTTTGACCAGCTGTGTAGTCTGCCTAGCCGTTCCTACATTGTTCTCACATACCTATATAACAAGGTACTGCTCAAAAATGTAAAAGATCTTTTTAAAAAGAGCAATCATGGAGTTTCTTGCCCGTTCTTCTCAATAGGAACTGCATTCCGAACGGATGGTAAAGTAGTAGCTTCGCGTTTTGTAACTTTTTTGACGATCCCTAAGTACTGTACTTAATGGTTTACACGAATGAAAAATATTCTGATTCTGATTATAATATGTATATATGGGATTACTACTAGTCATTGTATACGGAACGCATAATACAAGCGCTGTTTAATTAGGGCTGTGCAGTTAATGTGTTCGTCTGGCGATGTGGGGGACTAACACCCGAAGTACCCCCCAGTTGAGTATAGTGGGGGCTCGCCCCTAAAAACGAAATGTGGGTGCAGTGCCATGAACCTCTGCCTGAATACCCTTTGGGAATTACAGGCCGGAGGGTGTACCTACAGATTAATTTTGTTCAAATAATAATAATGTCTTCCTGGCCGAAATTCGGGCAGGGTGGCCAATCTCAAAGGAGACTAGCCCACTGCGCAGGAGATATTATAGTGCATATAAGGGTGGTGTGCTCAAGCATAGCTGCACGGTTTTCCCACACTCTCATAATCCGATAAGACTGCCGACGCCGACGTGCTCCGAGCCACGAGCGAGTGATACTCGTAATTGAAAATGAGATTTTCACATGAAATCCAGAAATCACAGAGGTGCAGGCCAGGGCTTGAACCTACGACTCTTGTTTCTTGTTCAAAATTCGATGAAACATTGAATGTTTTAATTCTAGTAAACTGCACTTCTACCATAGAAGCGCTGCTGTGGGCTGATTTGATCACCCGATCAGTAGTTGACGCAGTCAAAGCTCCTAATAAGCTCCCAATTCGCATGTCAATGTGAGTACAGGCTGGCCGCGCATGCCTCGCGAGCCTACTTCAGGCACAGCTGACGCTAACAAACACATTTGCTAGGCAGGCTTGAGTAGCTGGTCAAAAAAGTACCAATTCTAAGTAATATAACAAGTTAATACTACATCGTTCCCACATTTACGAATTACTATCTATACAAATAAATAAAATTGGAGCGTCTGTTTGTTATATTAAAATAACCGCTTTTTACTAAGTGCATTTGGATGTATACACGGTACCTATACCAAAACAACATTTTTTACAATTTTTGTCTGTCTGTCTGCTTGTTCCGGCTAATCTCTGAAATGGCTGAACCGATTTTGACGGAACTTTCACTGGCAGATAGCTGATGTAACAAGGAGTAACTTGGGCTACTTTTATTTTAGAAAAACTTTTCTGTTATATACCACGCGGACGAAGTCGCGGGTAACAGCTAGTTGTAAATAAAAACAAGAAGGAAGAGGAGAGAAAAACTAAATCTTAATAGTCTGCTCGAACAAGGTCATTTATATTCCTGAGGAGCATTTTTATCCATAAGATTTACATCGAGTGTGTACTTAGCCTCCTGACATAGCGTACGTTTTCATCAGTAATTGTTAACACAAGCCGATTGATAGATCAACAATATAGTTTAGTTATGTAGACTAAATAAGCATATTTGTTTACACGACGAAATATGTTACATTGTCTGATAAAGCGCGGTTCAAAGCCATTCTTGAAAACAAATAAAAATTATCAGCACAGAAAACTTTTTTTCAATTCCTTGTTTGTTGTTTTGCTTAAACGATGGCCGATTAAAATTGTTGTTCTCCTATTATAGGCTACTCACATGTTAGTTATTTTTAAACCGGTTTCATGAAAACACATTAGGTACCTATATACGCGATGATTCAGAAAGGGTATACTAACCTTTGGCGTTTCATCATGTCCAGTCAGAATCTTGATGTCAATTTAAAAAAATTGTTCCCAGCAATATGATGATTGTAATCAATTTTATTATTTGTTTATATTGACATACTGCTCCACAAGCGGTATAGTTCGATTAAATATAGCCTTAAGCATTAAGGGATACTGGGATAAGGGAACTCTCAAACTCATCCAAGAACTCTCAAACTCATCCAAGAACGCAACGAAATGGGGTTGCAGTCTTCAACACATTTGTCAGAATATCGGCAGCTCAACAGACGGATCTCCAAATCCCTGACCCGCGACATCCGCCGATTTAATACGGAAAGTATTAAAGAGGCTATAGCGAAGAATAAGGGATCAAAAGTATTTGAGAGAGAATTGTCTGTTGGGCAGCGACAGCTGACCAGGTTGAAGACCGACTGTGGCAACATCGTTTCGTCCAAGCCGGAGATTTTGAGAGAGGTCGAGAAGTTCTATGGACAGTTATACACGTCATCACAAGCCCCTGTTGACAGTTTAGCCGAAGACCCAAGGGCTAAACTTACCCGACACTATACCGAAGATATCCCGGACGTCAGCCTGTATGAGATTAGGATGGCTCTCAAACAGCTTAAAAACAACAAGGCACCAGGTGATGACGGAGTCACAACAGAGCTTCTGAGGGCGGGTGGAACACCAGTTCTGAAAATCCTTCAGAGGCTATTTGACTCCGTCATACACGAAGGTACGACGCCAGAAGCATGGAATAGAAGTGTGGTGGTACTGTTCTTCAAAAAAGGTGATAACACCCTATTGAAGAACTATAGACCCATCTCACTTCTGAGCCATGTTTACAAGTTGTTTTCGAGAGTCGTCACGAATCGTCTCACGCGCAGGTTCGACGAATCCCAGCCACCCGAACAAGCCGGGTTCCGAAAAGGCTTCAGTACCATAGACCACATACATACGCTGCGGCAGGTTATACAGAAGACCGAGGAGTATAACCGGCCACTATGCTTAGCGTTTGTGGACTATGAGAAAGCCTTTGATTCGATCGAGACATGGGCAGTACTACAGTCCCTCCAGCGTTGCCATATTGACTACAGATATATCGAAGTGCTGAGATGTTTGTACAGAAACGCCACTATGTCGGTCCGGATCCAGGATCAGAGCTCGAATCCCATCCAGTTGCAGAAAGGTGTGAGACAGGGAGACGTCATATCTCCGAAACTGTTCACCGCTGCACTGGAAGATGTCTTCAAGCTTCTGGACTGGAAAAGGTCCGGCATCAATATTAACGGCGAGTATATCTCTCACCTTCGATTTGCAGACGATATCGTAGTCATAGCAGAGTCGCTGGAGGACCTAAGCTCAATGCTCGAAGACCTCAATAGAGTCTCCCAACAGGTGGGTCTTAAAATGAACATGGACAAGACAAAGATCATGTCGAGCGTTCATGTTCAACCCAGAACAATAGCCGTTGGGAGCTCTATTCTCGAAGTTGTGGACAAGTACATTTACCTAGGGCAGATTGTTCAGCTAGGTAGACATAACTTCGAGAAAGAGGTCAACCGTCGAATCCAACTCGGATGGGCAGCGTTCGGGAAATTGCATGATATCTTCTCGTCCAAATTACCTCAGTGTCTGAAGACAAAGGTTTACAACCAATGTGTGCTGCCAGTGATGACATATGGTGCCGAGACGTGGTCGCTGACTATGGGCCGCATAAGAAGGCTCAAGGTCGCTCAACGCGCAATGGAGAGAGCTATGCTCGGGGTTTCGCTACGCGATAGAATCAGAAATGAAGAGATCCGTAGACGAACTGGAGTAACCGACATAACTCAAAGAATTTCCAAGTTGAAGTGGCAGTGGGCAGGGCACATAGCTCGCAGAACCGATGGCCGTTGGGGCAGAAAGGTTCTAGAATGGCGGCCACGAATCGGAAGACGAAGTGTAGGACGGCCCCCCACAAGGTGGACTGATGACATCACACGCGTCGCAGGAAGCCGGTGGATGCGAGTGGCGGAGGACCGTGTTGTGTGGAAGTCGTTGGGGGAGGCCTATGTCCAGCAGTGGGCGTCTATCGGCTGATTGATTACATTAAGGGATAATGAAGCTTACCGGCAGTGAGATTGTTTTGAATTGGATCAGTAGTTCAGAAGATACCACCAACATCCGAACTCACAAAGTAGAAAACTTACCTCTTTAATATTCATAGATATAGACAAAGGAATCTGTGGTTCGCCATTTCTGACAAAAGAAAACAATATTATAAAATGTCTTTGAATTAAAAAATCCCGGAAGCTGCAGCACACCTTGTTTCTAAGACGCCTACTTACTTACACTTTACACTTATCAAATGGCGTATTGTAAGTCAAGGGCATGTATAAGAATAACACCTCTCTACACCCCCGAGCCGCTCGCGCCAGTGTTGCCACTTATCGTCTTATATGACGGCCTTTTAATGGAGCCCACCTTGGGCCCACCTAAAGAGCGGCGAGAGGCTATCTGCCAATAGTAATTAGAGAAAAGCTGATTATGGCAGGTGTTCGCAACCGTTCCAATAGTCTTATCCAATATCCATCAAAGCCTCAATCCATAGTCCCAATTATCTTTCCATATTCCTGCAATAGTTCCTCCGCCTGCTGAAGTCAATTATCTGTTTACGCTATCATTTTCAGCAGGTGACCCCAGTGGCTAATATAACATTAACATTCTCAAAAAGGGCCTCTGTGTTGAACCCATGTCCCCGCGCAAGCCTTCCAAAGGTCCGGGTATAGCCCGTGTGGAGTGAGAAATAAACAATACTCAGCAGGAGTTGAGGATCATCCCGTTCGGGCTGATGTAGGGAACTGCTGGTCTGATTATAGAGTTAAACAACTGGGGGAAGAGGAACCCTCTACGGCTTGTCAACTTCTCCAATTATAAACCAAACAAGTTTGATCGATAATAATACCAGCCCTTTTTAATGTCCCACTAAATGTTTTTTCTTTCTTTCTTTCTTTTTTTCCGCTGTTGGGCACGGGCCTCCCCTCAATGCGAGGGGGATTAGGCCATAGCCCACCACGCTGGCCCAGTGCGGGTTGGCAGACTTCACAAATCTTTCGAGGGGCTCTCTCAAACATGCAATTTCCTCGCGATATTTTCGTTCACCGTTTAGAATCGCTCATGAAATACAGAAATCCCAGACGTGCGAGCCACGGTTTGAACCTGCGATCCTCGTTACCGAGGCGAGCGTTCTATCAACTTGGCTATCACTTCCTGTATCTATTAATACTATTATGCTATACAGTCATATAGTTATGCTTCCTAGCTCACAAATACATAGTATGGCTGGTATGTTATCAATCATATTACTCGCGATTGCACTAAATAGGTGTCCAGTTCAGCATGTGTCGGACAAGTGACGCCGGATAATAATAATAATAAGGTAAATTTCTAATTATCACAAGAGCACTAATAAGTCAGGGGTTAAGAATGTGCACCCGGAGTGGAGCGGACTTTGTCACAAAAACACGCTTATGGAAGTAAATAAGTATACTTTCTCGATTGGAGATCGGACCGCAAGCGACAACTAAATATGAGGGTACCCCGGTTCAAACTATGACACTAGGACGTCAACCACCTCAGTCCTCCCGTGATCATGGTTGCTGTATAGCAGTCGAAACGTCGGGAACGTAAAAAACGAATAATAAACGCGATAAAATCCGTAAGATTAGTTTTATTTCAAGTATACTTTCTATTTTTAATCTCATTCATACATATAATTAGAAAGTAGCTCGCTTCGCTGTTCCTAGGGTCGTTCGCTGTCTCTACATCAAAGATATGTGAGAAAAACTATGATCAGGGGCCTTTATCAACGCAACAGAACCCAAAACAATAATTGTTAGATTTTTTGTCTGTGCGTTTTTGCGCGCTAATCTCAGAAACGGCATGCGGTTTGCACGAATGCATTGTGTGAATCTTCATTGAAAACTGGGTGTTTGTTTTTTAAAAATATATCAATTTAAAAACGCGGAGAACAGAATAATAATAATAGTAGCTTTATCATGAGTGCCGTACAATGGTCTGAGGGCGAAATCAGTACATAATACTCAAGTATAATAGATATAAAAAATATTACTTTTTTATATAGGGTGTAAGTGGATTCGAAACTAAAGTTGATACCATAGATTCAACACGATTCCAGACCCTCCAGAGTTGGAATCGTCTCGATCTTTTCATGATGTATACGCATATCTGTCGGTATTTTTAAATTGATATCAGTATGAAATCGTGTATTGATTTCTTAAATTTACGCCATTATATCAGATTTGATAAGCCACAGATCCTCGCAAAAGAACACCGATTCCGACCAAGGATGATACGCGAGGTCATTGAAATTAAAAAACATCCTAATTTCAATGGGGAAGATGGCTGGGTGCTACCACCAGCTTGGGACCCTGTAGTAAACATCATAAAATCCAGAACCAAGCGTACCATTGCAAGACCTCAAGTCACTGTGAGCACTTTCTGCGTAGATCGGACCGCAAGCAACAACTAAATATGAGGGTACCCCCGTCAAACTATGACACTAGGACGTCAACCACCTCAGTCCTCCGGTGACCATGATTGCTGTAAAGCAGCCGAAACGTTGGGAATGAAATCGTAATAAAAGTCTAACATAATTCATAATTTAGGGCTAAAACTGCAGTGTAAATGAAACTCGATACGCTTGAGCGCGCTAGCCACTGGCACGAGTCTGGTATCGCGCGGAGCGTTGTGTGGTGATCGCGTGGTTTACAAAACATTGCGCGCTCAAAAACTACAACATATGTAACCCATTTCTTGCGACATAAATAAAATATCGCCAGACGAACACACCAACTATACGGTCCCACACTAAGCAACACTTGTATTATGGGTACCGTACAATGGACTGACGGCGAACTCAGTCTATAATACTTATAGATGTTAAACAGCCATGAAAAATTGCTTCTACAGTGTCGAAGAGTTTTTCAAACATAAAGAATAATGTGATATATTTATAAGGATAAGATTAGAATTTTTAAAATACCAACAATATTATACTTATAGCTTCAGGAATAGTTTTGAGTATTGATTATATGTCAACTAGGGTTAATGTGCCAGTTTATAATCATTGACCACCAAGTAGTCGTGAACTGTATTCATCATATATTCAATATTCGCATGCCTATTGCACGCGAGATATGCTCAATTTATTTAACATCTTTATGTAAACCAAACCATATCTCAAGCGAATAAATAAATTTCATTTCATGACTCGGGTACAAGCATTCGTACTCATCACACAAAGTTCGTCCCTATCAAGATTCGACCCCAGGACCCTCAGCACAGAAAACACTAGGACTACCAACAGCCCTAATCAGGTCGAAATTATTTTTATTAAATGTTTTCGTTATCATGCCCCCTACACCCTGTATACGTACTTAGATAGATATAATAACAATAAACTACATCCATAAAAGGTGTTTACAAATAGTTGCCGCAGGTATACAAACGGCGGCGGCCTCGACCACGCACTGTCTGCAATTATCTTTGAACGCATAAATTGTGCCGTAATTGCACTAATAATTGATCACCCATTATAATTATTTAAGATAACGGAAGGTAAGAAAATCTTTTGTAGTAATTTCAACCTTAGTACCTTCTTATTCTTGTTTTTAGGTTGGTAATCGGCTACAAAACAGCGCCCTTTTTGCCAGTGTCGAGTGTTTCTTGATGATTGTTTAAAATATGTACGGGCGATCTGTCAAATAAATTGTGGGTCCCATTTAAATGAAACCAATTTTTTTTAAGATACTTTACTATCAGGATTCCTTGTAATAATGCGGCGCTATTTCCAGCAGCCATTGCTTGTCTATGGTCATTATGTCCCTCATGTAAGTCTTGTCGCCTGTGCTCTGCACGCTCGCGAAAATCACCCTGAAACATACAATACATTAGGTATCTATACAAACAAATAAAATTGGAGTGTCTGTTTGTAATATTAAAATAACCTTTTTTGTACTAAGTGCATTTGGATGTATTCACGGTACATATACCAAAACAACATTTTTTAAAATGTTTGTCTGTCTGTCTGTTTGTTCCGGCGAATCTCTGAAATGGCTGGACCGATTTTGACGGGACTTTCACTGGCAGATAGCTGATGTAACCAGGAGTAACATAGGCGAATTTTATTTTTATTAAAGTACTAGCTTTTTGACAGCTCGTCGGAAAGATTTCAAATCCCCCCCCCCCCCCCCCCCCAATCACATATTAATAATTCCAGCCCTTTTTTAATGTCCCACTGCTGGGCACGGGCCTCCCTGCAATGGAAGGGGATCAGGCCATAGTCCACCACGCTGGCCCAGTGCGGGTTGGCGGACTTCACACATCTTTCGAGGGGTTCTCTCAGACATGCAGGTTTCCTCGCGATGTTTTCCTTCACCGTGCCCATCTGCCCCATCACAACCATACGACAAATCGTGTATCGACCGATTCGGTTATTATATCAACCTAGGTTCATTATGAAATGTACTATGTAAACACAGCGAGTAGTCGATGCCACTATTCGCTTGCGTAGTCGCATCGAATCTTCGGTTCGGTCACGAAGAATGGCTCTGAACGATCGTCGTAGAAACGAGAAAATGTCTAATCGAATCGATTCAGATACCTATCGAAACATTCTGAATCCGATAACGATAACGATGTTCCGAATAATTTACAATACGTCACGCTAACATTTTGGAATGGAATCTCACCACTTGGGCTGCTGAGTCCTGAACAGGCAGCTGTCGGGGCTGACGCGCAGCGCCGCGCCGCGGACGCCGCGGTAGCCGGCGTCCGCGCTCAGGTGGGCGGCTTGCGGGAAGTAGCCTGATAGTACGCATTTCATTATGCGAGAGGTTTTACCTGAGGAAACAATGCACATTTAATGATATAGAGATTATAAGGTAGACTGAAGAGTACAACGTGGACTGAATAGTGCAAGGAGGACCGAAGAGTACTAGGTGGAATGAATATTGCAAGGAGGACCGAAGAGTACAAGGTGGAATGAATAGTGCAAGGAGGACCGAAGAGTACTAGGTGGAATGAATAGTGCAAGGAGGACCGAAGAGTACTAGGTGGAATGAATAGTGCAAGGAGGACCGAAGAGTACTAGGTGAAATGAATAGTGCAAGGAGGACCAAAGAGTACTAGGTGGAATGAATAGTGCAAGGAGGACCGAAGAGTACTAGGTGGAATGAATAGTGGAAGGAGGACCGAAGAGTACTAGGTGAAATGAATAGTGCAAGGAGGACCAAAGAGTACAACGTAGAATGAATAGTGCAAGGTGGACTGAATACCAAAAGGTGGATCGAAGAGTACTAGGTGGAATGAAGAGTATAAGGTGGACTAAAAAGAATAAGATAGCCTAAAGAGTACAAGGTGGACTGAAAACTGTTTTGCTTACCTGTCACCAGCTCCATTCCTTCGAAAACTGCATTTTCCATTTGATATTTTCTTTTTATTAGTTTCTCTAGACTGTCCCTTATTTCACATGCCTGAAATTAGTATCCAATTATAAAAAGTTTTTAAAAAAATGAATTAAAAAAAAAATATCGCCAGACGAACACACCAACCATACGGTCCCACACTAAGCAGCGCTTGTATTACGAGTACCGTACACTGGACTGAGGGCGAACTCAGTATATACTTATATAGATATTAAACATCCATGACTCGGGTACAAACATTCGTGGTTATCACACAATGATTGTTCCCCACCAGGATTCGATTCCGGGACCTTCGGCACAGAGAGCAGGGTCACTACCCACTGCGCTAATCAGGTCATCAATACCAATAACCTCGACTTTATTTCTCCATCAGCTGCGCCCCGCGGTGTTACCCGCGATTAAAAATTATGTGCTATTCCAGACTATAATCTATCTCTGTGCCAAATTTCATCCAGATCCGTTCAGCCGTTCTGGCGTGATTGAGTAACAAACATCCATCCATCCATCCAAACTTTCACATTTATAATATTAAGTGTAATTTACCTTCTCCATGACTCTGTAATTGATGTAATACTTCTGACACCACGCTTTGCAGGCTTTCTTCACTCGCTTCTCATCTTGAGAGGCCTTCAGTTTTAGATATGCTTCAAATATATTCAAATACATCAGTATGTCGCCTTCGGCTACCTGAAAACAGTAAATTACCATAACGCACCCAAGTTGTTACAACGCTCGCCTTGAAAACAAAATGTGCAAGTTCATACCCCGGCTCGCACTTCTGGGAATTACGGATTTTATTGTGCAAATCTCATTTTTAATCGTGATTATCAGCGGATGTGCGGTGTAGGCAAATATCTCGTGGAACCCTAGGTCCCAAGTCTGCTAACACAATCGATTCATAATCGAATAGCAACCGCATAGTAACTGTTACTTTTGACAGATATCTCATAGAATATATGTCAAAAGTGACAGATACTATAAATAAATAAATAAATATCGCTATACGAAACACACCAACTATACGGTCCCACTTTAAGCTTAACGCTTGTGTTATGGGTACCGTACAATGGACTGAGGGCGAACTCAGTATATAATACTTATATACATATTAAACATCCATGACTCGGGTACAAACATTCGTGCTCATCACACAAAGCTTGTGTCCCTACCAGGATACGAACCCGGGACCGTCGGCGCAGAAAGCAGAGTCACTACCACTGCGCTAATCAGACCGTCGAACTATGCTGTTGCTGTTAGCAGACTTGGGGCCCTGCACGTCTGTCGAAAGTCGTGTGAAGTCCACCAAGCCGCACTGGGCTAGCGTGGTGGACTATGACCTTAACCCACCTTATATTGAGGAGGCCTATTACATCAGCGGATTGTGGGTGGAGAGCAACTCTGGCTGCCCCTTCTGGGATTACAGGCGTGGTGGTGTATTTATTTATACTATGAAGCATGTATATAAGAACAAGAATAGTGTAAAATATTTTAACAGATGTATCAGTGAGTTATATGGATCACGTTGATGTACAAAATATTTGTGTAAATGATGTTTAGCGGAAAAGGGAAGATCTTCCAGCCAGGCGGGTGGTATGCCTGGCGGGGCGGCCGCTATGCCCCCACGGTTATTGTCGGGATCTTGTATATATGTTACTTGCTCCGAAAACTCTTATAGCGCGATTCAGGATTGTGACGTCAATTGTCTATTGTTCTGAATGCGTCTGCAGCGCCATCTTTGTAGCTTGTGGTGCGGTTGAAGTGGTCGCTACAGATGTTTGATTTATTTCTTTAGGAATGTTACCTTTAAAACCAGCCGAAGGCCGTATTAAAATATTTTACACTATTATTGTTACATCTTATATATTTTGAATTGAATCTAATCTTACGGATTTTAATCGCGTTTATTTTATTTTTTACGCTCCCGTTTAGGCTACTTTACAGCAAGCATGGTCACGTCGGGAACGTAAAATCATAAAATAAACTCAACTAAAATCCGTAAAATTAGTTTTATTTCAATGTGTAGTATTCGCGTAAATATAAGAAATTAACTTTATATATTTCTTCTTGTCGTACGTACCTCGAAATTGTTTCTCCTGCATGTCCTAGCAGCGACTATCTCTTTCCCACTGCTGGGTTTAGTGAACACGCTATCCACTTGTAGCATAGCTGCTATGCTTAAAGCTTCGTCTATGCACCCGTACTCGCCTGTGGAAATCGTGTTGTTTTCATAAAAATAACAGGGAATCAGAATATTATTTATTCATGTAAACCATAAAAAGCTGAGAGTTGTCAGTAATGTGTCTATGGAAACAGTGGTATTATAAAAATAAAAATAATCTCACCACTCTGGATCAACATCTTAGCGCACATCGGTCTCATCGGCAACTCTGCCATCCGCTCTCCGACTATCTCTGTCAATTCCCCGCGCTTGTCTATGGCGTGCAGTGCGTACGCCGTCTCTATGCCCGATAGTAGACTCTTAGCTGGAGGCGGAGTCGGGAATGTGAATCTAGAATAAAAATCAACTGCTGTTCGTTTGTCTCGCTAAAACTCGAGAAAGGCTGGGCCGATTTAGCTGATTTTGGTTTTGAAATGTTTGTCGTAGTCCAGGGAAGGTTTAAACGGTGAGAAAATGTGGAAAAGTTGCGAGGACGAACAATAAGTTTTTATTGTGTTTTTTTTTCTGACTGTCAGTTGGTCTGTTCAACGTCAGACGAAAGGTGATCTGTCATTCTGTCACCATTATACGTTAGGTACGGTAGACTCGGGTCTACTCGAATTGAGAAAGAAGAAGAAGCACGATCAATATTTTCGGCCATTTTAGCGAAGGGAGAGTTTTAATGTCGTTAGGATAGGTGGTACGGAGTAAGTACACCGGGGCATCTAGTCTAGAATAAAATCTAGAATAAAAAAAGTATTTTTATTGTGGATACCCGCAAAACCATACATAATACCCTTCGGTTCCAGGCCCAATGGCCATAACCCCATGAAGGATAGTCTAGGATACTGAGCGTCGCGACACCGGATACTGAGCATAGCGACACCGGATACTGAGCATAGCGACACCGGATACTGAGCGTCGCGACACCGGATACTGAGCGTCGCGACACCGGATACTGAGCGTCGCGACACCGGATACTGAGCATAGCGACACCGGATACTGAGCGTAGCGACACCGGATATTGAGCATAGCGACACCGGATACTGAGCATAGCGACACCGGATACTGAGCATAGCGACACCGGATACTGAGCGTCGCGACACCGGATACTGAGCATAGCGACACCGGATACTGAGCATAGCGACACCGGATACTGAGCATAGCGACACCGGATACTGAGCGGTGCGACACCGGATACTGAGCATAGCGACACCGGATACTGAGCGGTGCGACACCGGATACTGAGCATAGCGACACCGGATACTGAGCATAGCGACACCGGATACTGAGCGTCGCGACACCGGATACTGAGCGTCGCGACACCGGATACTGAGCATAGCGACACCGGATACTGAGCATAGCGACACCGGATACTGAGCGTCGCGACACCGGATACTGAGCATAGCGACACCGGATACTGAGCATAGCGACACCGGATACTGAGCATAGCGACACCGGATACTGAGCATAGCGACACCGGATACTGAGCATAGCGACACCGGATACTGAGCATAGCGACACCGGATACTGAGCATAGCGACACCGGATACTGAGCGTCGCGACACCGGAAACTGAGTTCCGTTACGGAAGTCGGCGGCTCTGCGCATTCTATGCCGAAGTCATATAAGTAGGCATACATAAGTACCTTGATAACTACGACATACCTCAGTAAATTGTGTATGCCCAAAGCTTTTAATTGTAAAAGCATTGAAGACAGATCGCTCCGGCACATCTCCGGAGGTATGGATGGAGGTAATTTCTCATATTCCGCTTCTTGGTATAACCTGAAATACAATACGGTTGTAGACTCTGCGCGAAAACGAATACACATTATTGTTTTTTCGATATATCATGGTATAAGAGCTCTGGGCCCCAAGTCAGCTAACACGATAGATTCATAATCGAACAGCTACCGCATAGTAACTGTCACTTTTGACAGATATCCCATACAATATCTGTCAAAAGTGACACATTTGTATCGAAATGTTCGTATCACGCTAACTTTTATTACAGAAAGTGAAGTCACCTACACGCCATTTCGACGTTTAACTTCCATTCTATGTTTTTTATAGGTATTTTGCCAGTGTCAAGTAATATAAATTATTTCTGTTTTTGAGCATATGCACAGGCCCAAAGCCTAGGCCCAAGTAAAATACCCCCCAACCCTCAATCAGTAAAGTGATAGATACTTTACCGAAAGATTTTCATGGATTTTTTGTGAGAAACTGAAAAGCCATGTTTCGTCACTCTGTTTCAATTACCTACACTTGTGCACTTTACCGAACCCATAATGGTTAATATTCCACTTATATCACTTACTATAACTCGCGGGAACACTAGTTTTAGAAATTAAAACATAACTGACGCCATGACTTTTCAGTTTCCCGCCAAAAAGTCCCATTCTATGTTGTTTAACATTGAAAGTGAGGACATTTTAGCGCCATAACTGTATATTAGCTAGGAATATTTTTTAAACAAAATAATATAATATATTTTTTTCAGAAAATTCGAATCCATTTAAGGAACCATACCCATGGAACTATTGACCCAGTGCCAAGTTGCAATCAAAAGTGTACCGTATACAGAATGATTCAGAAAGGTTATACTAAGCCTTGAACTTGCGCTTCTGTAGCGCAGTTATAACCACCGTGCAAAGTCAGAATTTCAATACAACAAATAGAAAAAAATATTGGCGTATCGATATTCTGACTTCACGTAATAAAAACAAATTCGCTTAATAAGGGCAGGCTCAAGGCATAGTATACCCTTTCTGAATCACCCTGCGTTAGGGATCAAATGTGCTAACAGACTTTTGGCCCTGTACCTGCAATGTACAAGAGAGGGGGGGGGGGGGGGGGGGGGAGCATCTTTTTTTTTAAACATTATAGGCAAGTATTTGATCTCGATCTCACCTGATGGTAAGTGACGATGAGATCTACGATGGAGCATACTTGCCTAGAAGGCACCTGTTCACTCTCGACTTGAAAACACCCAGATTGTAGTCAACGGGGAACAAAGACGTAGCGTGTTCCATTCCTTGGCAGTTTGCACGGTGAAAGTAGAAGCAAAACACTTGGATGGATCTATTAGATATTGTATAGCCAAATAGGGATATCTCACCTATAACACTTGCCCCGGCTCGTCCGGCCAGCCCGGCCGGCCCTTTGGGTGGCGTTATTCTTAGATATTGGAGTCACAGTTATACTCTCAACGCCAATGGCCGGATCGAAGAACGGCAGCTTGTGGAAGCCGCAGTCTATTACTGGAAATAATAATCAGGCCTTTGTAAGTCCCATTGTTGGGCACGAACCTCCCCTAAATGCGAGGGAGATATAACACCGGCTATTTTGCGGGTGGGAGAACTTCACGCGTCTTTCGAGGAGTTCTCTCAGACATGCAGGTTTCCTCGCGATGTTTTCCTTCACCGTTTAGCAAGTGATAATCGTGGTTGAAAATGAGATTCACACATGACATCCAGAAATCCCAGAACGTAAGTGGGATTCTCTGAGACGTATAATTATAACATAACGGCCTGACTAGCTCAGTGGGAAGTGACCCTGCTTTCTGTGCTGCAGGTCCCCGTTTCGAATCCTGGTCGAGATAGACTTTGTGTGATTAGCACGAATGTTTGTACCCGAGTCATGGATGTTTATTATCTATATAAGTATGGTATACTGAGTTCGCTCTCAGTCCATTGTGCGGTACCCACAATACAAGCGTTGCTTAGTGTGGGACCGTATAGTTGGTGTGTTCGTCTGGCGAAAAAATGGGAGTGACGACTTACCATAGACAATGCCAGGTATTGTGACGCTAGTCTCCGCTATATTCGTCGCTAAGACCACCTTCCTTGTATTTTTATCACTAGATTGAAATACTTTGATCTGTTTATAGTAAGGCAGACTGCCGTACATGGGTACGATCGATAAGTTGGCGGCCTTTATACCGCTCGGGAAGTGCGTTCGAGTCCGGTTCGTTGTGTTATTCTGTTCAGCGTACGTTTGTAGTGTGTCCAGTGCTGTTAGGATCTCCTCCTGAAAATATGTGAAGGAGTATTTTTGGAAATTTAGTAACTAAAAGCTTAATGAATTTCAAAGTTAAAGGGGCAGTGGGCGGCACATAGTTCGAAGAACCGATGCCGTTGGGGCATCGGTTGGTTCATTGGTTATATTACTATAAGAACTGGCAATTGTTATCGCCATTAAACCACATCTAGGTTAATCTCTATGATTAAATAAAAACTTCCTGCGAGACAGGCCTGACCTAGAGCAGGGCCACAAGTCTGCTAACACAATCGATTCATAATCGAACAGCAACCACATAGTAGCTGTCACTTTTGACAGATATATGTCTGTCAAAAGTGACAGTTACTATGCGAACTGGAAGTTTTTGTCAATACCTGGTAACAGGTTCTTTATTGGCGTTATATTCTCATTATTATATATGTAAAGAATATCTGTAATTCTCTTTTAGTTAATAAACTTTTGTAATTATTAAAGGAAGGTTCTAGAATGGCGACCACGAGCCGGAAGACGTAGTGTAGGACGGCCCCCACAAGGTGGAGCGATGATATCACACGCGTCGCGGGAAGCCGGGGGATGCGAGTGGCGGAGGACCGGGATGTGTGGGAGTCGTTGGGGGAGGCCTATATCCAGCAGTGGACATATTTCAGCTGATGGATGGATGCAGTATTTTGAATGAAAGGTTCAGATACATGGTACTTGTAAGCGGTAAGTACTTACAACGGAAAAATGTAGCTTCACTTTATCGCGGGAGAAAGTTTGTTAAAATTTAAAGTAATTAAACTTACTTGTGAAGTGAGAAACGCTAACACATCGCCGAAAGGTTCATTTTCGTGTATCTTTATGACTGTGTTCACAGTCTCTTTCACATAGTCCGGCACGGGCTCTGAAATAAAAAAGTTTACAGGAAACTGATTATAGATGGCGCTGTATAGTTTCATTGTAGTTGCGCCAAACCATTTGTGTTGCTTATAAATAATAAAAAACAGCATGGTGGACTATGGTCTAATACCCCTCGCATTGATGGGAGGCTCGTGCCCAACTCTGAAACGTTACAAAGGGCTAATATGTCAGTAAAACGAATTCTTTGCCCAAGAGTCAGAATCAGAATCAGAATATTTTATACTTATGATTTGTCAAAGTAGTTACAAAATGATAATCTACAACTTTTAACATTCCTATGCAGAAGAACGGGCAAGAACCTCCATGGTTGCTCTTTTTTTAAAAAATCTTTTACATATTTGAGCAGTACATTGTTATGGGTATGTGAGAACAATGTAGGAGGCTAGGAGTTTAAATAGTAGCTATCTATCTACCTTCAGTATAGAACACATCTATAGGATGAGTCCGTCCTTGCATTGACATGATGACTGAAGTGCTAGCTCTGTCTCGCTCCTTCCTGTCGGTGAGATTAAAGAAATCCCGCAGGAACTCAGCATCCATGGTCGCTGATGATATAACTAGCTTGAGATTTTTGCGTTTCTGTAGTAAGGAAATCATTAAATTTCATACAATGATTAATAAAGCCGGACGAACAATCATTTATTACCTATGGTTTCAATAATGATGTATCTTTTTTACTGTCGAAAAAGAAATACCTACTTCATTTTTTACGAAATGAAATGCGATGAAATAAAATGGATGTGAATATGGCCCCACTCACAACTTAGCGGGTATTCTGCCAATGTCAAGTAATTAATAGCAATAACACATTCAATAAATACACATTATAAATATAATAATGGATGTGACATGAAGATATGATAATGTTGAAATAGAACTATTTTGAGGATTCTATCGCGTTTATTTTTTGTTGTTTACGTTCCCGACGTTTCGGATGCTTTACAGCAGCCATGGTCACGGGAGGACTCAGGTGGTTGACGTCCTAGTGTCATAGTTTGACGGGGTACCCTCATATTTAGTGTAGCAACGTAAAAACAAAAAATAAACGCGATAGAATCCTCAAAATACTTCTATTTCAATGTGTAGTATTCGCGTAAATATAAGAAATCAAGATATGTTAATGGACAAAAATACCTTGATAATTTTCTTAAGTAGACCCATCAGCACATCAGTCATCTGCGATCGTTCGTGAACCTGTAAACACACAATTATCATCACCAGCCTGAACACGTCCACAGCTGGACATAGGCCTCCCCTACAGAGTGCCACAATGAACGGTTGCTAACTTTCTACATCCATAGACTAGCACGCCAGCCAAGACCAAACTAATGCCACGAATAATGTTTGCACTGAGTCGCTCTCTCCCTGTCTTCATTCATAGGAGAGAATGAGAAATAAAATCTAAATAACTATATTTTTTTCTTTGCACAGCAGGCCATGCTAGGCCCGCAGATCGTGAGATACATAATATGTCGCTACATGACGCTCTATCGCAATAAGATAGTCTGTCGCAAGTTGTAATAGGCAATATGCCGCTCTAAGGCAGCCTTTCCCAAAGTCGGCGATAGCGCCTCCTTGTGGGCGCTGCAGGCGGTAAGAGACCCAGAAAAAAAATGGGGGCGTTGTGTAGAGGCTTACAATAATTAATTTAATTTGAAGTTACATGGTTTTTAAGTAGGTGAAAAATGGGGGCGCTAAAAAATAATTCATTCTCAAAGTGGGCAGTAGACAAAATAAGTTTGGGAACCCCTGCTCTAAGGTAACGTTTTAAATGTTCAACGGTACTTCAAGTGTGGTCGAGTTCAGGCGCTGGAGGGGGGGGGGGGGGGTCAGAGTTATTGGAGGTATCAGACCTATAACTGCAGTTTTCTTACCTCATCGAGCACGATACAAGAGTACTGCATGAGGAGAGGCGACGCGAACATCTCTCGAAGTAATACCCCTTCTGTCATGAACTGGAAAGAGGAGAATTAGATTATTTCTCATTGGCCATGTCTGGGCCAAACGCTTTGGGCTTTAGACTACCAAACGCAAGTCGTAAAGTAACATGTTTTATGTGTTAATTATAATATCCATCAATCAATATATTATTTACTAGCTGCGCCCCGCGGTGTTACCCGCGATTAAAAAGTATGTCGATGCCCAAGTCATTTTCTGACCCCTAAACTACCTATGAAAAAAATCATGTCGATCCTTTGCTCTATGAAAAATTAAAACAAATCTATCCCACATTCCTACATCACATTTTCATAACAAGTCCACCATTTGTACTATCTATCTGTTGTCTTTGATTAATGTTATGTTTATTTATTTGGTGTACAATAAAAAGTTTAATAAATAAATAAATGATCCATTATACCGAACAGACATATCCTCAATGCACGGCTATACTTCAGCAAGCTGGCCTGCTGCGGATTCCACAGACTTCACATGACTTAACTTGACCGTTAATCATGAAGATGAACCGTCAATTATGATATAAAAAAGTGAGAATACCTATTGAGATTATCTATGGATACACAATTGTCCCAATTAGTTTAGTTGGTTTACAGATACCGTGGAATGAAATAATATTGTCTAAAACTATACCAAGGAATGAAGGATAAAGGCTGTTTATTAAATTATAATTAAAAAAACATGTCAGTAAATATTAATAGCGCTGTAAATACCGACGCATTAAAGAAGGACAATAAATTAATATTGAACAAACAATATTATACTGAAACGAGGATAATTAAATAAATAAATGATCCATTATACCGAACAGACATATCCTCAATGCACGGCTATACTTCAGCAAGCTGGCCTGCTGCGGATTCCACAGACTTCACATGACTTAACTTGACCGTTAATCATGAAGATGAACCGTCAATTATGATATAAAAAAGTGAGAATACCTATTGAGATTATCTATGGATACACAATTGTCCCAATTAGTTTAGTTGGTTTACAGATACCGTGGAATGAAATAATATTGTCTAAAACTATACCAAGGAATGAAGGATAAAGGCTGTTTATTAAATTATAATTAAAAAAACATGTCAGTAAATATTAATAGCGCTGTAAATACCGACGCATTAAAGAAGGACAATAAATTAATATTGAACAAACAATATTATACTGAAACGAGGATAATAATATCGCCAGATGAACACACCAACTATACGGTCCCACACTAAGCAACGCTTGTATTATGGAATTGGAGCGAACTCAGTATATCATATTTATATAGATATTAAGCATCCATGACTCGGCTACAAACATTCGTGCTCATTTAAAGTTTAAATTTTAAAGTTAAAACACTAATTTTGACCAAAACTGGAATGTAAATTAATACTCAATACGCTCGCGCGCGCTCGTCACTCGCACGAGTCAGGCGTCGCGCGGAGCGTTGTGTTGTGACCGCGTGGTACACGATACATTGCGCGCTCAAACTTTACAACATTTGTAGGCCATGACTTTTGACATAAATAATTTCTATAATTTTATCAAAGGCCATTAAGTGGAACCTTCATCCAATGTTTTCGATACAATGCCTCTAACGCACTGTATAATTGTCACTAAACAATTAAACGGATCTGACCTTTGCTCCGGAGTAGATATAACCTTTTGTTTTATAATCACAATATATCTATTTTTGCGTTACCTCAATATCCTTGTACCCATTCATTTTCCTGTACAAAAACCGAAGCATTCTTTAGAGCGCTTCAATGTGAATCGCACCAAGTCTATTACAACTTAGAGCAATAAGGGTCTTTAGGTAATAGGTTTTTGGGACGATATCTAATAAAATATATTATTACAATCAACTCAGACTGAAAACATTAAATAGAAGGAGATTACTTATAGCAACCCTATACTTTAGGTATAAACTATTAAACAAGTCAGTGCTCATACCATTATAACCTTCTCCAGCGAGGTTATCTATACTAATATTATAAATGTGAAAGTTTGGATGGATGGATGTTTGTTACTCTTTCACGCCCGAACGGCTGAACGGATCTGGATGAAATTTGGCACAGAGATAGATTATAGTCTGGAATAACACATAGGCTACTTTTTATTCCGGTAAAATGTATGGTTCCCGTGGGATAGATGTTTTAATTTTTCATACTTTTTATCGCGGGTAACACCGCCGGGCGCATCTAGTTTTAAATAATTCGAAATCGTTATCGGAAACGGAGTCGACAATGCACACTTTCATCGATAGTTTTCCGAAAGCCATCAAGCAATGTTTAAAATATCCTTTTGACAGCTCGTCGAGAGATGGTTTTTTTAATCTGTTTCCGACAACGATGTCGATAGATTGAAAATAAATAGGTTACTTCTTCTATCCTATGATAGTTTTTCAGACTTATTTATGAGAGTATTAACGGTTTATTCGATAACGTCTATTTCTACATACCGTATTCTGCAGGCTGATTCAAATTCACTCGGAAAGATTCCGTGTTATCTTTCCGAGTGAATTAGAATCAGTCTGCCGCCGGTGCGCTCAGTGGAATTAATAAAAATAAATAATAGTTTGAATGCGATTCAAATATATGCGCTCACAGGAATGCCCAAAATCCAAGGCCTATGTCCCATTATTGGGCCGTAAACAGCGTTAATTGTTGTATTAAGTACTACATCTTACCACTATGTCGGTGCTGGGCGTACGCTGTGACGTCATAGCGGCTGCATATCCAACATGCTCGCCGAGCGACTCGCCGCGCTCCTCGGCGACGCGACACGCGAGCGACACGGCGCCCGTGACACGAGGCTGTGTCACGCACACTTTATGACCGATCGCGCAGAGGTACTGGAAAAAGGAATAAAAAAAATAAAAAAAAGCACCAGTGATACCTTACGTCCGTGGGGACCGGGCGCCCATCGGATTTTCAAAGAGCTTTCAAAACGTCTGGTGGAGACACCCAGTGACCAGAACGCTGGCAATTATTTTGGCCAACACATCAGCATTGCCAATCAACGTTGCAATGCTGCCAGCGTTTTGGGCACCCTGCCGGCCGACGGTGGTGGGGATAAAGAAAACCAAAATATGTAATGTTAAACAGTGTGAACGTTTGAAGTCTGTTTACGCATTTCAATATGCAGTTTTCCTCACAACACTCAATATTTCAGCATGCAATTAATTTAACGTAGATTCACCAAGCCGACCGCTTTACGAAATTGAAGCTATAAATACATGATTTCCAACTAAACGGAGCTTGTGTGTGGTAAATGATAAATAAAATAGTATTGGCATCGTTCCAAGGTTACTGTGGGATGGTTATGAAAAAATAATATGATATCTTAAGCACGAGCGAGTATGCTAAGTGGTGTTAAAACTATATGTGTGGGCACAATTGTAACACAATCGTCTCTGAATGGAATATAAATACATCGCAATTATCAACAATTACCTGTTTTAGTATATATGACATTTGTTGCGACTATAACGATGCGATTGTGGGTCGACTGTGTTAGCATTTATACTTGGGGCTTTGGGTGCGTGTAAGCAAAGCCTGGAAATGGTTTGTTTATTGTGGTAATGCTTTAATTTAGTATTACCAGGAATAGGCCAACTTGCACAGGTTGAGACTTGGGAAGCATCACTGCAATAACACACCTGTTTAGTAGAGCCTAAAATCTACAATGCAACATGCAATGAGCCTGAAAAGAAAGCCAAGGTCCCTCACCACGCAATGGAGTGCTATGCTCGACATTTCGCTACGCGATAAGATGAGGAGATCCGTAGACGAACTGAAGCAAAACATAGCGCAAGGAATTTCAAATTTGAAGTGGCAGTGGGCGGGGCACACAGCTCAAAGGACCGATGGCCGTTGGGGCAGAAAGGTTCTAGAATGGCGACCACGAGCTGGAAGAGGTAGTGTAGGATTGACCTCCCAAGGTGGGCCAGTGATACACATGTGTCGCAAGAAGCCGGTGGATGCGAGGACCGTGATGTGTGGAAGTCGTTGGGGGAGGCCTGTGTCCAGATGTGGACTTCTTTCAACTGATGGATGGATGAATGTATGCAAATTTTATCGCACACGTGCCGGTAGCGGTGTGGTGCGGGGAGCGGCTGAGAATTTAAGCTGATCAAACTCAACCATGTGGCATTGACTTAGGAAGCATAACACACATTGATAGAACAGCCTGAAATCTAACATGCAACATGTACTTAGTATGATACTAACTACCCAATCAGCAATGAGGTCATTGACAGAATATCATTACACGAGCAATTTTATTATAATTAAATATAATTGTAGAGGAAACACGTTATCGCTAACCTACCTACATAATAATTATATGTAAACATTATTAAGAGCGAATTGTGGATCATCCCGTGCGGGCTGATGTAGGGAACTGCTGGTCTGATTTTAGAGTGTCCAGCATTCACAAAGGAGATGGCAAGGCGTATATCATTCTGCCACCATTCCACGCGGACAAGGTCTTTTTGATACATAGTTTGTTATCATACTGTTTTTATTTTATTTTTATTTCCCTATTTAGTTTAACTGTAATTGTAAATTTTAATTCAATAAATTCCAGGTTTAAAAAAAAAATATGTCTATAAATTATCATTTGGCTGATTTCTGATATTGACACGGACTACCGGTATCCGACGTCGATAAAACATTTTTTTGATTTCCACAGAATTGTTGACTATCAAAAACAAATACTTGTTTGTTTATTTTTCTTTAATTTGTATTTTCGGCCTCATATTGTGTGTTTTAACTCAATAACTGATAGCTCTAGGGTTGATTAAAATCATGTTTTTTTTTATGTCAGGCAGTTTTTTTTTATTTGTTGCTTTTAATTTTGATCGATTCGATCAAAGAAAACGTTTGTTTGTCTGCATGGTGGTTTGTTTCATTTTTAACCGACTTCAAAAAGGAGGGGTTCTCAATTCGGTTGTATTTTTTGTTGCATATGTTTATTAAAATCTTTTGATTGCCTCACGATAGTATCGATCTACCTCCCTGCTATCTCGAGTTGGCTGTCGGCGCGTTTGATCTGATAAAGCGTTATCACGTGCAATAATTTGGCGATTATCGTCAATACGAGTAGATAAGCGATACAACGGCTTATACAGCGTGACCCATAAAGGGTGCACTACCATTTGAACCTGCACTTCTTTAGCGCATTTGTAATCATTTTATGAAGACATAATTCCGATAAGAAAGTTTTTTTTTAACCTAAAATGTTAGAATCTTGATTTATAGGGAGTAAAAGTTTCTTGGTCCCTTTCTGGGACACGCTGTATAAATATAATAATTCCAACGGAACCATAGACCCCCTACCAAATTGTATCAAACAAAATCAATAAAGTTTTTTTTATAGACTACAGTTATTGAAATAAAACTAATTTTATGGATTTTATCGCGTTTATATTATGTTTTTTACGTTCCCCACGTTTCGGCTGGTTTACAGCAACCATACCAACATATAAACTATGACACTAGGACGTCAACCACCTCAGTTCTCCCGTGACCCTTAACGGTACGTTGAGTCTTTTGACGCTTGAACTTGGCAAGTTTTTTAATCTGTTTTTATTCCTTACAACTTTTTTTGCGACCTCCTAACGCCTCGTTCAAGGTGCGATTGTAAGGTCATTGTGGCGAGGCGTAGATAGTTTTTTTTATTCCGATTTGGAAGGCGAAGTCGTGTGTATCAATGGTCAGTTGTACGGCATTTATTTCATGAGTTTCCAACACAATAATAGAAGTACCAGCGGGGTTATTTTAAACCAGGCATTGGTAATGTGGTCGATATCGGTTTCCCGGGGGTCGATAAACGAAAACTGATTTTGGGGACCGACGCGACGTGGTCTAAAAATCGACCCCCTATTAATTAACACAAGTTCTTATTTGAAACATTCAAGATACTGTATAAGTTATGTTACGTGTAACAACTTGTTATAAGAATGACTAATATTTTAATAGGAAATATCATTGTTGTACTTTTAATAAAACTCAACAAGTCGATAAGCGTGCACACAGATATATTAGAGGAGATATGTTATGAAAGCGGTGGGCTTGCGCTCACCTTTAGCCAAAATTAGGCTAACATAGAGTTTTCGCCGTCAGTCGACTGCAACTGCACGTCGGTATCGGAGCTCTAACTTTTTTTAAAAATGCCGTGTTATTCCGTGGTTGTGTGCAAAAATACTAGCAGCAAAGTGAACTACGCGAAAGATGGAATCTCATTTCACCAGCCAGTATTAAGTATTTTATTTATTCGTCTTTAAAATCATTAAAAACAACAAATCAAAAAATATTTAATGCCTTTATTATGTTATTTTAGTTTTCATGCAGCGCAATGACTTTTTTATTTTTGTACAAAATACATGGCTCTTTAAGTACCACCTATGTTCGCTACTAAGTGAATGTACGAGGCAATGGATAGATCGTCTAACGATACTTTGAATAAACTGGTGCGTCGCGTGGTACGGCCGCTGTATGCGACGACGACGCAGCACGCACCGAATTTTTGGTACGCGTGTGTGTGTGTGAGACTTCGTATTGGTTGGTTTTATGTAATTGCATGTGTTTTGTGGCGAGTGGTGGGGAACAAAACGGAGACAGCGAGTTCCCATACATTTTGAACCGCACGGCATATCTCTCGTGATCTGTGAGCGTGCACAAGCTCGAACAAGATGAAATTTCTATTTTGTATCAATAAGAATAATACTAGAGATAGGATTTTTAATGTAATTTGGCTATGGGTGTCTGGGGTATCAGTTCATTTTGGAAAAGGGGTCTCTTTCCCTAAAATAGTTTGGGTATCCCTGTTTTAAATCATTTCAAATCTATATTGGAAACGGACTCGAACTTTTTCCGAAACGGATTTCACACTTCTGCAATCTCTTTACAGAATGATTCAGAAAGGATATACTAAGCCTTGGACTTGCGCTTCTTTCGCGCTTTATGTGGATTCACAATTTAGATACGTTACAAATATTATTCAAACGCAGTTATAAGTATTTTGAGGCTTGATTATAAGCCTCACAATAATAACACCAGTTTTCCGCGTGAGTCGGGGATTAATAAATATAATTCCATTATCACTAGGTACTTTACTTCAAGTACATACCTACCGACATTACACATATGAAATACTAGCTGTTGCCCGCGACTTCGTCCGCGTGGTATTTAACAAAGACAACCGTTGACAACAGCCTGCTCGCCCATTCTGAGCCCGCGGCACGCATTGCAGGTTGTTGCTATCAAAATTAATCAGGCGCTGCGCTGCAACATTGGTTTTAATTTTTTTTCGTGAGATCCTATTTTTTTTTCTAAAATAAAAGTAGCCTAAGTTACTCCTTGTTACATCAGCTATCTGCCAGTGAAAGTCCCGTCAAAATCGGTCCAGCCATTTCAGAGATTAGCCGGAACAAACAGACAGACAGACAGACGGACACACAGACAGACAGACAAAAATTATGTTGTTTCGGTATAGGTAACGTGTATACATCTAAATGCACTTAGTAAAAAGCGGTTATTTTAATATTACAAACAGACACTCCAATTTTATTTATATGTATGTATAGATGTAATGTAGCACGCGACCACGACAATATGATGATTAATTAATGACATCAAACAGCTTACTCAGTTACCATTTCCCATAATAGTTTAGTCCCAATAGTTGACGTACGTTTACCTAGTCAAAATATCTAAAGCTTAGACAATTTTTTTTATTAATGTAAACCATTAAGTACAGTACTAGTAAATCGTCAAAATTGTCACAAAAAGCTAAGCTACAACTTTACCACCCGTTCGGAATACCGTTCCTATGGAGACGAACGGGCAAGAAACTCTATGGTAGGTAGCACTTTTTAAAAAGATCTTTCTGTGATATTTACCTTTCGCTTGGTGTAGCACCTAAGCGACCTGGTCCTAATGGTTCAAGGTCATTCGGTACATATTTAAATCTACATGAGGTTTTATGGAAAAAGTTTCGAGAGTTCAAACAAATTTTTGACATGTAATGTTTTTAATCAGATTCTATTTTATTCTAAACATGGGGTGGATAGATAGTCTAAGTAGGTGACTAACGTGCGATAGCCATACGACTCCGATGTCACTGGGTCATTGACACCTGTCACTAGTTCTCGCCTATGACCTTGGGGCTCTCGGGCTTGTGACGGAACGGGGCGTAGGTAGCCAGGTCTCGACACGCGAATCGAAAAGTCAAGCGTTTGTGTTTTATCGTCAAATGTCTGCGCGTGCCTACCCTTTAGGGCAGAGGTATCTAAACTGTTAAGCCTAAGGGCCACGGATTGCTCCAAGATGTAGCTAGCTCAGATTGTTTGTGCTCGCGGGCCGTAGTTTGGAGACCCCTGCCTTAGAGGAATCGGAAAGAAAATATTAATGAATCGTATAAGTACTGTGATAAGTGACGTCATCCGTGGTCGCGAGCTGAATTACGTGGCTTGGGGACATTCCCGATAATACAATCACAAAGTGAACGAGTAAAGTCCCGGAATTAACTCCCTGCCCTTGTAAGAAAATTTTCGTTTGATCGGTACAGCTGCGGCCGCAGCAAACTGTAGCGATAAAGCTATGTGAGCCATGCGAAAATTACCTTTAGGTGAGCGGGCAGTTAATCTCCGCAAATGCGTCTTTGACCGTTTCCACCTTTTCAAATTACCATCTTGCTCGGCGGTGCTTAACCACTTTGACAATACTGGGCCCCAAGTCTGCTAACACAATCGATTCATGATCGAACAGCAACCGCATAGTAACTATCACTTTCCACAGATATTGTATGGGATATCTTCAAATGTGACGGTTACTATGCGGTTGGTGTTCGATTATGAATCGATTGTGTTAGCAGACTTGGGGCCGAGATATACTTAATTTATTATTGAAGATAGCTAAAGTATTAATGTGTCATATTTTTTAGATAAGTGCCTACCTCATTATTTATTTGTGGAATGTTAGTAAACACGTATATCTCACTTTTGATTAGATATGACGTAATTTTGTTTCACGACCAATTGGCCACCATACGATCCGTGATTGACCGCGATAATCTTTATCATAATGACTTGGTAAATGAAGAGACATGTTTAAATGTTGTACTCGAGTTGTTCTGTACGTTTAGAATTTTATTAAACACTTGACAATGATTTCTTATATTTACGCGAATACATTGAAAAAAAAAATATCGCGGAACAACTCAGTCCTCCCGAAACCGTGGTTGCTGTAAACCAGCCGAATCAACTTAATAATGATTGAAACGATATTTTGTTTAATACATAATGGAGTCCAAAAGATAAGCAACTTTTTATGCAACTTATCGATACAGACACACGATACATCCACACAATCGATATGATAGAAATAAACACCATTAAAATAGCTATGCAAAAATAAACTGTGGGTGGGTTGGTTTTAAATTGTACGAAAAATTCAAACAAAGCTATAATAATTTAAACGAAGTTGAGCATTATGCGCAGGCCGGGAATGTTTAAAATTGGATGGCGAAATGTTACAGTCTAAACAATATGTTTTAAGCCGTATGATGTCATAGGATTTAGGGTTGGGAGAATCTTGAGGCGCCAACATAGAAATAAATCACGATAGAATGGAATAGTGGGCGCGGTTCCCGTAACAATATTAATATTATAGGAGGGGGGGTTTGGAAATTCGGCCCCTAAGAGGTCAAAGTTTGCATGAAGAACTTTTTGCATAGGTACTTTATGAAAAAGATATTGACCACGCCATGTTTTATATAATACTAGCTGCGCCCCGCGTTTACATTTTACCGGGATAAAAAGTAGCCTATGTGCTATTCCAGACTATAATCTATCTCTGTGCCAAATTTCATCCAGATCCGTTCCACCGTTCTGGCGTGAAAGAGTAACAAACATCCATCCATCCAAACTTTCACATTAGATTATAATATTAGTATAGAAGTATAGATTATTACTGGGTAAGACCCCGATTAAAAACAGTACGCAACCATTGTAGGTACCTACTATGATTATCTAACTGAAACAAGCATTATCTTTTCCCGCTATGAAATCATCAGAATACAACGTAAATGACGCCGGGTAAATATAGATTAAATTTTTAAAAATATTCAATTCCAACCTATCGCATATTAACGTGATTGCATTGTCTGTTTATCTATCTATACTACAAATAAATAAAATTGGAGTGTCTGTTTGTAATATTAAAATAACCGCTTTTTACTAAATGCATTTGGATGTATACACGGTACCCATACCAAAACAACCTTTTTAAATTTTTTGTCTGTCTGTTTGTTCCGGGTAATCTCTGAAATGGCTCGACCGATTTTGACGGGACTTTCACTGGCAGATAGCTGATGTAACAAGGAGTAACTTAGGCTACTTTTATTTTAGAAAAAAAATAGGATCTCATGAAAAAAATTACAACCAATGTTGCAGCGCTGCGCCTGATTAAGTTTGATAGCAACAATCTGCAATGCGTCCCGCGGGCTCAGAACGCGCGAGCAGGCTGTTGCCAACGGTTGAGTCTTTGTTAAATACCACGCGGACGAAGTCGCGGGTAACAGCTATTTGAATATATGTTGGTACACATACTCGCCCGGCACGATAAGGCATGTTCGACATTGATGTCTGTTTTATTTGCCTAACTTGTGTATTTTATTCACTAGTAATTTTGTACAATTAGGAATACCAAATTCGTCAATGGTTCATTAGAAAAAAAAAATCTCTTTCATACCGATTCAGAATTTTCAATACCTACTGACCGGTCTCGATGAATCACCCTGTATAGCCTATGCAAAAAAATTACATATTTTTAACCGACTTCAAAAAGGAGGAGGTTCTCAATTCGGTTGTATTTTTTTTACATTTTTTTTTTGTATAGGAGGAAAATGAAATGAAACTAAATACATTTCCTGTATATTTTCGCGTCAGTAAATTTGTGTATTTTTTTAGGGACACACTATTTAAGAGTCTCGATACGTTATCGGAAGTAAGTCTATATTGTTTACTAGCTTCTACCAGCGACTCCAGACGCGGTACCTCGATTTAACAGCCTATAGTACTCTGGATAATGAACAATACCGTAATAGAATGATTATAAATGTGTAGCGACCTATTCAACCTCGCCACAAGCCACACAGATGGCGCTGCAGACGCATTCAGAATAATTGACAATAACCCATACAATCCTGAATCGCGCTATGAAAGCTTTGGGAGCACGTAATACGCTGCCATTTAGAATCGCTTTGAAATTTTAACCCCCCCCCCCCCCATCCCTGTCCCTCAAGAATTGGTACAAAAAAATCAGTGCAGATGTCGGTCGGATTTAGGATTATTTTGAATCAGTACCATTTTTCGGATTGGAGCTTAGTATTAATAAAAGTAATGGTACCACAATGTATAACAAGGCCGCTTGGTTTTGTAACAGGAATTGAATCAATGTCAAATGTGCGATAATATATGTTGCCCTCTCTAAAATATCACGACTCCTTCGTCACATGACGACCTGGTAAGCGCAGTTGGTAGTGACCCTGCTTTCTGCGCTGTGGGTTCCGGGTTCCAATCCGGGTAGGGACAATCTTTGTGTGATGAGCATGAATGTTTATACCCGAGTCTTGGATATTTGATATCTATATAAGTACTAGCTGTCCCGGCGAACTTCGTACCGCCTCAGAATCAAATGTATGAGAAAATGAATTTATTAGTATTCTATGAAAAATGTAAACAAATTTATCCCACGGGAACCATACATTTTACCGGGATAAAAAGTAGCCTATGTGCTATTCCAGACTATAATCTATCTCTGTGCCAAATTTCATTCAGATCCGTTCAGCCGTTCTGGCGTGAAAGAGTAACAAACATCCATCCATCCATCTAACCATCCATCCAAACTTTCACATTTATAATATTAGTTTCACATGTATAATATTAGTATAGATTACATACTGAGTTCGCCCTCAGTCCATTGTACGGTTCGCGCGTACGTACTTTTGTGCTGAACCTGTTTACCGCCCCCCTCCCGGAATTGACAGAGCAATCAGTAAGTACAGAAACTACTCCATTCTTAAATATTCAAAGACCGCAGGTGATTACTTTATGTTTCCATTATTGTCATTGCTATGGAATCTTACGCTTTTTCCGACACGCACTTGGCCAGATTTTTTACACATTGTTATTCTGATCTTACATTAAAAAAAAACGGACAACATCTGTTCCTAACAGTAGCTACCTAACTGACAACTCTATTTTAAACTTCATTACTTCAAATATAAAATACAAAATCGCTCATCATGTACAAGCGATGATATAATCAAATATGTCTCTTGAATTAGTGACCGATTTGGCATCTGACCTCCTGTACGGTTTAAGCGTGAAGTTGTCTAATGTCTGGACCACGGATGATGTCAGGAAATTATGTCTCTATTAGCAGAAGATGTGAATAGTCGAGGAAATATTCGACTGCAATTGTCTTAAAAAAAAACAAACGCATACCCAAATTATTGTTTGCCACCTGTATAAAATATTTACAAATGGAATCATTACCTAGATGTTCCTAATCCCGGGAAATAAAATGATTTTTTCACAATAATAAATAAACTCAAGTCCTCACGTATGAAGGTGTGGGCACAGCTATTAATATCTAATATTTTAAACAAATGGGGGAAGACGAACCCACCAGTGACCATCGGCTTGTCAACTTTTCCAATTATAAATCAAATAAGTTGATCGATAATTTAAAGAAGCCAGGAACACCGAACTCCTCTACGATGTTAGTCGAGAAACTGTCTGTCACGAGTGTCGGGACCCCAATTAATATGCAATTCCCCGCGAAACGTTGCGAATCTAAAAAAGTATTCGACACGTGTTTCGCCTCTAAACGAGGCATCCTCAGGATTGCTGGGCTACGAATGAGGCTCATTGATCATCTTTAATTATTATTATCGATCAACTTGTTTGGTTTATAATTGGAAAAGATGACAAGCCGAGGGTCATTGGTGGATTCCTCTTGCCCCATTTGTTTTCCAAAGGATTTCCGCCAAGTATCGCCTAGTTCTCTCAATTATACGTAATATTTTAAGTGAAAACAACATTCGAGGAATGTGAACAAAGTCTAGACGTTAGACACGTCGAATATACCTCATTTGTATGCTATGCACCCAACTCGAGACGAATGTGAGAATACAATGTAAAATGACTGTTTGTGAGTTCTCAAACTGTATTTTTATATTTATACTAACATTGCCTGTTAGATCGTACGCGAGGTCTTTAGATTTTTTGCTATAACAAGGAAACCCTTCGATTTACCGGTACATTTTTTTCTTGCAGCTGTTGATATTGTTAAAATCAATCCCCATGCCAAGTTTCGTTAAAATTTGTGCGGTAGTTTCACGATAATGCGCAAACAGATAGGCTTACTGCAAACATTTCAAAAATGGCGAATAAATTTTTCAACGTACACACTTGACCAAGTTGCAAGTCTTGTTGTAATGTATAGATTATACAGTTTGATGCCAAAACAAAGGTACAATGGCTTTTTGAGAAGATTCATGTGAAGTCTAGAATATAAGATTGGGGCTTTAGTTGGGGAGAAGGACTAATCCTTGTTCCCAACTAAACCCTAAAATACATAGGTACAGGTCGTAGGTATATAGTCTAAAAATACTTATTAGGAAGTAGGTATACTACTCCTACTTAGTCGCTAGAATCATAACAGGAATTTACTTTCCAAAATGATAAGTAGTTGAATAAATTTTGGGAATTATTCAATTGCAATAAAGTCATATGAACACATTTATAGTCAGTCATAAGAAGAGGCAGAAGATATAGACAATCAGATTAGCGCAGTTGGTAGCGGTACCGGATTCGAATCCTGGTAGGGACAAATCCTGTGTAATGATGTTTGTACCAGAGCCATGGGTGTTTAATATCTATATATGACCTATATACTGGGTTCGTTTCCAGTCCATTGCAGGGTACCCATAATACGAGCGTGGGACCGTATATTTGTTGTATTCGTCCGGTGATATTATAAAAAACTATGTAATACTGAACGAGAATGCCATGAATAGTTTTAATGAAAAGACAGATTATAAAAAATAATTTATTTTAATGTGTAATCATTTAGATGTATCAGACACATCTGCAGATAGAGGTACAAGTAGATAACAAATCTTTACAACTGTTTACATTAAACACCGCAAACATTATATTGACCATTAACGGGTAACATGAATCCATTTCCTACGTTCAGTACGTCAAGTGCGAGATTATTCGCAAGCTAACCGTATACTTTATAGTCTACCGTATTTAGACATATTGTATGGAGATTTGTATGTTTTAAATACCGTCGGCTAGAGGCGCTTTTCAATTCTCCATACGAAATGCCTAAATACGGTAGACTATAAAGTATACAGTTAGCTCGCACTTGACGTGCTGTTAAAATACCTCGCGATACTCCTCCATACCATATACCATCTCCTACGACATCATAACTTTATAGAGGAGATGACAAAAGGCAAGCGTGGAGAAATAAGACCAAGAAGATCAGTGTCATCTCGTATCAGGAGGTGAAAGAAGATGCTTAGATAGACAGGTGGAAGGAGCTTCATCAGCTACACCAGAACGGGTTACCCCTAACTTTGTAAAAGAATAAACAATACCCTGATCATAATTACCGTTTTCAATAACATACAGTCACTAACAAAAGTTAGGAGAATTTTGAAGACATCAAATCTCTTCGAGAAAAAGTAAGTGGTGTCATTAAAAGCTTAACTACTGACTTAAATGCGTGATTAACGGACTAAACCGTTGGTAAATTAAGTGACTCATAACTCGTATAAACATTTCTAAAAATAAACTTTCTTTTTAATGTTTTATGTTGTCCGCAATGGTCCATATAAGTCTTCTTACCGCGTTCGGAAGCTCAACTCCCTGTATTTAAAACAGGTATTTTCTTATGGTTAATAACTCGTCAACAACAGTGATAACATGCATTGTCTCTAATAAAATCTTTTAAGTACACAACAATAGCAAGCAGTTTCTAAACGGTTGAATTGTAAACTTTTCATAAATACTTATTTATATATACATATTTTACTTCGGTATAACTTAGGTACTATAAAAAAAAGTTTACCGGTTTGAGAATTTATCAAAGACAATGACGAAACCGTCAACTGAAAATGTACGTTAGCAGATTCTTTTTTCAAAATTCAAAATTCTGTACATCAGAGGGAAACTGTGTTAAGTCCATTTTTAAAATTTGTGTATGTTTTTTTATTTATGCGCTCAAAATCGTTACCATCACCGTGTGACATAACATGTTATGTTCGGTCTATAAATTTTGAAATATAAATAATCCTATAACTATTTTTTTTTTCAATATTTGGCTCGGGTCTATATAGTTAATGATTTGTGACTTAATAAACTTTATATCCGGTGGATAGAGTTGAAACTAGCGTTTCTTTTGAAAGTGTCACCCTTGTGAAAGTTCTCAGACACTAGCGATGACGTCACTGTGACTAATAACTTTATCGGAATGCACTTACGGTCAGTGGTTCGAACAGAATCTCTGTACGCGTCATGTTAACGTTATCCTGTTCCATCCCGCTCACACCACAGATTTCATACACAAGAATGACAGTGACAACAGGTCGTCTTGTTATTATGTTAGGAATTCTTGCTAGGTATACAGATTGGGTTGAAATATTTCAGATATGGAAAGTTAAATGTGTAGTACGTCATGTGCGAGATTATTCGTAAGCTAACCGTATACTTTACTGCCCGCTAGAGGTGCTGTTCAATTCTCCATTCAAGTGTCCAAATACGTAGACTATAAAGTATACGGTTAGCTTACGAATAATCTCGCACTTGACGTACAGTACACTCGTTTTATAATCGTCACCGCAAATTTAACGAAATACTCCTACTGAGACTCAAACACCAAGTTTTATAAAGTAGGAAGGTAATTAAATGATAGATTTTTGTTTATAATAGTTAAAAATTGAGTAATCTATTTGCTTATTTCAATTGATAAGATGGCAATGTTACAAAATTTGATCAATTGCTTTGATGAATGACACAAAATTAATGACATTTCCTATGACTAGTTAACGTCATTCTTTGCCACCCTGTTGGCTTTCCTAGAAACATTTTGCTTCATACCTACAATAAACACAACGATTTCTTTTAATACTAAACTTATATCTAATTCAATATTCTCCAACCCTGTACCCTTTTCAGGGTTAATTACAACAGTATTATTACGTATTTAAATCGCATGACCCAAACCCATAAGTGCGTAGACTAGTTTTGAACACATTGTAATTCTATTTCTGTCCACGGTACGCCATAAACCACACTCATACCTCCACACAGTACCGAAACTTTTAATTACAAAGCTCAAGATAAAACTTTCTGTCTAGCGCAAATTACTAACGGTTTTTACGTTAATTTACTTTGTGACTTAAACATAACATATTTATAGTCCTCGTTTGAACCATAATGGACTTTCAATGTAACCCTTATTAGAAAATGAGATCAACAATCATCGTCCGTCGATAATCACAAATGACCTTATAATATCCACTAAGAACTCGGACGTGCCGACAGCAACCACCAAGCCCAGATAACCGGTATAATGGACCGTTTTAAGGAAAGCCCATGTTTTATCACAGTATATTGCCAAAGATAATAAATGTAAATAACTATGCGGGTTCATGATTCGCCAAAACGCGGTCGCAACGAAGAATCTTCCCGATCTAAACATATTCTCTCTTCGGATCACATCGTATTCGGTACAGTTCTCCAGTAAATCCTGGTAAATATCTATATATCTGTTCCATGACAACGAAGATAGCACCATTTGTCCTGAAAACAGACCCACAACTTGGACTATCCTTTGAAAAGTTACTTTGGTCTTATACGAAATGCCATTATCAGTATTATCTTTCTCTATATCTTCAGACGAGTTAATCTCTTTCAGCTGATGGTATGGAAGGGTGCTGACTGGCATACCTTTGTACCCTCTTCTCGGCGGATTGTTCTTCAGATACAACGTTACACCGATCATCATTGCGATAACACCTATCAAATCGCATATCCCGTCGACCCAGTACCCCATACTCCCAACGTCAGACCTCTCCCCTTTGACATTGTTCCGCTCTCTAGCCACATGTCCGTCTAAATCGTCTAAAAACATTCTCAATTGGAAGAGAACAACAGCAACTCGCCGCCATGCCAAATTCGGGCATGTCAGCAGCTTCCCGCCAACGATTGCGATGAAAACGTGGAAGAAAGATATCATATTCGGTGTTATAAACAGCATTTTCTTCGAAATACCCATGCTTACGTCGACTATCGCGCACAAGGGCCCGTATATATAATGATTTATATGGTCCACCATGAGACCTTTTACTGTGGGGTGACACAGCGGGTTTATTGTGCATGGTATCCATGTTACATCCTCGTAATTCAGCTGAGTTTTCGCTTCGGTGTTGAGTGTTGAAGTCTCCTGTAGTGTAGTATTGTTTGTAACTTCGAAGCCAGCGATTTTATAATTCTGTATCCTTAAAAATAGAAATGTGTCCATGCATATACAGAATAATACTGTCACCGCAAGTAGAAACGTTAGTATTTTGCTGGCTTGAGACGAAGGCCACATCATTTTCGCAGTAAACACTCTCACACACGTGCTTCTATGGCTTCTTATGTCTTCACAGACTGGGCGATATCCCACGCGTTTTCTATTTATAAAATCCTTGTAATCCGTTTGAAAAATGTAGGCACTTTTGTTCACTTGAAAAAAGGACTCACTTAATAATACGAATCACTTTATTGTCTAGCTTCGCGTAGCGAATGAAATTTTTTCTGGCTAAAATCAATGCTCGTTTACAAGTTACAATACATGATCGATTAATTTGAATGGGCGGTAGTCTGTTGTAGTTAATCAGGACACTTGCGATACATGTTTTGTGTGGATGTTTGTTGTTTTTTAGAAAGATCGTGATTTTTTTATTCGTCGATGCGCGATGTTATGCGCGCCGTGCGTGCGTTCGCCGACGCCGTGTCGGACTGACTGAAGTTCTGAACGGTTTGGTGAGGACTGAGGCGTAGGGGAGCTGGGATACCAGGTGTGCGATTAAAAAGCTCTAAATAAAAAGCGCGCTAACTTTATTTAAAAACATCGAATCTGTGTTATGTAGGTTTATTACGGCTCAATGGAAAATTAGGGGAAAAAATGTTATCTATACTTGGTCGATATTACGAAATGGCTAATTGAATTATGTTTTTATTTAAAAGATGGAAGGTACGTTTCATTTCAGTAATTTATTTATGAATTAATCGACGGTGTTAAGAGAATATTTTGCGTACCTTTAATTTATTGTTGTTTATATAAACTTACAATGGTTCAATTTAACAAGCATTATAGTGCAGAAAAGTTCGTTGAATGTTATTTCGTAAATCAGCGAAAGCTTTACACAAATATGTTATAATTAGGTTAATAATATACGTATCTACAAAATAAAAAAGCGTTCTGAAAAATCCTAAAAAAACAATTGGAAACGAAACAAAAATCAAGCATTCAAAAGTTACCACCTTTTCCCGGAAAGTGCATGATCTGGGACACTCCAGTTAGAGCACCGATTTGAATATCACCAATAGCATTCCACTTAGAGTAGGTACCCAATGGGTGCGCCAACAATAAAAAAAAAAATATTTTCAATCTATTCTACTTAAGTGTCCAACGGCCATAATGCATATAGATAAAGGTATTACCGAATAAAAATATCTATATACATTATAATCTTGCTCATAATTAGGATTGCCTCCAAAAACTCGAACCATAATAATCCAGCCTAAGGGACGGGCACAGACAACGCTTTAGTTCGCTGATGGCGGCGGCCGGCGCCCCGTTTCCCGCTAAAACTTCTCTCGAAGTATCATTTGGTAAACACTTAAGTAGGTAAGTAGGAGCCGCCTACAGCCAACATCTTTGACTTACTGTATTTTTTCTGCCAATTCATGCGGGAAAAGGGGAGCGCGGGGACCGTTCTAAATTCAAAACGATTAAAAATGACAGCGATTAAGATTTAATTAGTTTTATATTATAATTACAGCTTGTGGGCAATGTTTTTAGCATAGGAGTAGGTACCTACGCCTTTCTATGCTACGTGCAGGCTAATTGGTCTGAGAGTGAGATTCGCAAATAAGATAGTCTGAAGCGAATTAGGGGTCATAAAAATAATATCAGAAATATAAAATGACAAATGGTCACAAATGAAAATATTCCTAAGAATTGTTGCAATATTATCACACACTTATCACATAAACATCGTTACGTCAACGCAAACTAATATTTCACGTTCCCTCCAAAAAGAAACTGTCAAATAGGTCCACAGATAACACAATTAGCACGTTCTGAGTCGATTTTATTTAGCGTTCTGTTGTTAAGCGAATGACGTTGTTAGTAATTATATGTATTATATTTCAATGCCGGTCGTTTTTTATCGATACACAATTCGTATGTAAGTATATTAACACCGCTTGACATAATATTAATATCGCACGACGAAAACACCAACTACAGCTATACGGTCGCACACTAAGCAACGCTTGTACTATGGCTACCGTAATAGGACTGGGGGCGAATATAGTACATAATAATTAGGTACTTATACATCGATATTACATCAATGACACAGAACAAACATGCTCATCATACAAAGTTTGTCCCTACCAGGATTCCAACCTGGGACCCTCATCGCAGAAGACAGGTTCACCAGCTACTGCGCTAATCAGGTCGTCAGATCGCGCGCAATTTGGCGATGGAATATTTAAGATTCAATAAAGATTAAGATTCAATAGTCGCTACATACCTACATATATTCACGCATGTATCCCATGGGGTAGGCAGGCACTAATGATATGAACATCTATGACTGTAACTCAAATTTAGATTTACTAGCCAAACATGTTGCGATGCACATCAGTCTATATCGAAGAGCTCTTCAAATTTCTGCCTACCTGGTACTTACCTACATGCTTTCTGTTATATGAAACATCATACTTGATAAGATAAGGATTTTTACATGACTCGGGGAGGTTATAAAACTAAGCAATTCTTGTAATATGGGTACCTGACACTGGACTGGGAATGGACTCTTATCCCACTTATATTATAAATGTAAAAGTTTTGATGGATGGATGTTTGTTACTCAATCACGCTAGAACGGCTGAACGGATCTGGATGAAATTTGGCACAGAGATAGATTATATTCTGGAATAGCACATAGGCTTTTTATCCTGGTAAAATGTAAACGCGGGGAGCACTGCGGGGCGCAGCTAGTATACTATATTAAATATCCATGACTCGGGTACAATAATTTGTGCTCATCACACAGTTTGTCCTTATCAGGATTCGTACCCGGGATTGTCAGCACAGAAAGCAGGGTCACTACCAACTGCGCTAGTCAGGTAGTCAAAAGTAAATTTGATTTTGTGAGTATTGAGGTTAAAATATTGTTTAATCAACAGGAAAAAGTTTTGTATATTTCAGAAGACCATGACCGTTCTATGCTTAAGATTAAAAAAACAACAGTTTCAAAAACCTCGGAATACTAACGCAATTAAATATTCACTCAATGGAAGCAGGTTATAAAAAGACTCACTTACCTGAGGAACTTGTGTGGACTTCCCACATCCTGTTTCTCCAATCAATATGAGACTTTGATACTTCTCCAAAAGATATAATATATGGTTTCTATACTGGAATACTGGTAGCTTTTGCCGTTGCGTGTCCAACGGGAGATGGTGATAACGGTTATAAACAAACGAGGTTTTTGAGTCGTTGTCAATTGTTAATGCAGCCTCTGTGTTTGGGTTTACTAATGTTTCTATTGAGCCATCTTTGTTTCGTGATGGGTACAGTGTGTCTTCACCTGTCAAATGGAAATACACCAATAGAAATTGAGATAAATATGCTACATACTACAAGACTTGTATTTTTGTAAATTCCAAATTAGCAAGCGCCTAGGAGACCTTTTAATGGGAAGTTTATGAGTGGAGGGGAGAATTTTATCTATTTTCATGTTCTCCTTCATCCGGGAAATTAATGCAAGTATAGTACAGCTTTACTGATTGTCATTGTAATCATAATAATGATGAGAATGTCGTACTAAACAAAAAGAACAAGGAATTTTATTTGACCCTAGCAAAAGTGGCTCTATTTTGTAGCTATAATAATAATATCGCCAGACGAATACACCAACTATATGGTGCCACACTAAGCAATGCTTGTATTACAGGTTCCGTACAGTGGACTGAGGGCGAACTCAATATATAATACTTATATAGATACTAAGCATATATGACTCAGGTACAAACATTCATGCTCATTACACAAAGTTTGTCCGTACCAGGATTCAAACCCGGGACTCCCAATGCAGGAAGCAGGGTCACTACCAACTGCGCTAGCTTAGTGCCAATATAAAAAATAAGTATCTAGAAACCTAGAGGAATGACAATAAGGCTGTAATGTTCTTAAGATGTCACAACTCAATCCAAATAGTAATGTTATTTATACTGTGTTAAGCATTTTCTATTTATTTGAATGGTTTGTTTGTACTATTGCAGTTCAACTGCAGAGTTAAAGAACTTCACGTAGACTAGAGTCTGCTTTCCTTGCTATTATTCCAATATTTATTAATACAAAATAAAAACATAACCTCACTTATGAGATTCTATAATTTTATATACCTGGTTTAACGAATTTAGGTCTTTGCCCAATCATTATTGAAGTTTACAAGGTAGGTACTAATAGGAAACTAATTACTACACTTGAGTTTTAAGTAAAACTATAAAAATTACATCAATGAGAATAAAAGTAGTAGTAGTAGTAGTAGTTTAATTCGTCCAGTAGGACAGGCGAAGGAATCAATCCATACTGCCAATTCTGATGTTGTCAATGTCATGGGTATTTTCTTGATCAAATTTACTTGCAGGTATACAATTTAAATATAAAGGCACAAGTGCCAAATCTTGAATAATTATTTTCTTTAAATAGTTCAGTAATTATATATCCATGTTGATTACTTGTTAAAGTAAAAACTAGTCTAGTCCTTGATGGATTGTCTTGTATTTTTGTTTTGTCTCTTCAAATATCTCCAAGCGAGGAGTTGATAAAGTCATAGATAGGCGTAAAATTATCAGGGCAAGCTAAAAGGTTCTGTAGGGAAGGCGGGATGTTTGATATTTTTCCAGCAATTGATCTATGAGCAATAGGCGTTGTATGTTAAAGGCCGGACATTTAAAGAATATATGATCTAATGTTTGATCTTCCTGCGAGTTGCATTCGCTACATTTAGGGGAAGCGATCATGTTCATGCGGTGTAAATGAGCATTAAAACGACAATGTCCAAATCTCAGTCTCATAATCTGTGTGTAAAATTTTCGCTTTAAATAATTTTCATTGTCAACTGCAAACCAAGGTTTTTTGCCCACATCTTTATTAATACCGGCAAAAGCAACATCAAAACACCAAGCCATTTTTATTTTGTGTTGTCCACAGACAAACTAGAGATGGTAGTAGTAGTAGTTTAATTCGTCCAGTAGGACAGGCGAAGGAATCAATCCATACTGCCAATTCTGATATTGTCAATGTCATTGGTATTTTCTTGATCAAATTTACTTGCAAGTACCTATACAATTTAAATATAAAGGCACAAGTGCCAAATCTTGAATAATTATTATCTTTAAATAGTTCAGTAATTATTTATCCATGTTGATTACTTCTAGTCTAGTCCTTGATCGAATGTCTTGTCTCTTCAAATATCTCCAAGCGAGGAGTTGATAAAGTCATAGATAGGCGTAAAATAATCAGGGCAAGCTAAAAGGTTCTGTAGAGAAGGCGGGATGTTTTGATATTTTTCTAACAATTGATCTATGAGCAATCAATTTCATTATAAATATTTACAGTTCGGCCGCTAAGACAATGCGTTCCTGACAGGATGTGTGTTTATCGTATCTCTTTCGTACGGTGATGATATCGTAGTAGGGAAGTATATACTTACTTACATATGACTAATTGGGTACCTATGTTTTATGTATCTATTTATTAAAATTCTTAAAACTGATCGACAGTGTACCTAGAGATTTGAAATTTGAGGACATTCTTGAGTAGGTATGTACTTAGTCTGCAATGTTGGGATCCATTGTTATTACAGTTCTAGCCCGATCAATGAGTCTTGGACAGCCAAAGTTGGAGTCGAATACTTAGGTACCTACTCAAACTTACGCAAATAGCATGCCATAGTTAAGTCAACCTACTCATATTATTAAATACTTACTAGCGATTGCCGGCGGATTCTCGATCATTCACAGCCTTTTAGCACTTCGGGAGAATGAAGCTTTCCATCAGTAAAATGACTCTTGAAATCTGATTAGTCGATAGATCCTGAGATTACACCACATTCAAACTTACATGAACTATAGCTACCTCTTCGTTACAATTATATTATTGTACTTAGGTAAAAAAAACAACTTACTTATTAGTAGTATCCTCAAAAAGAATGACACACACAATACAACGTCATCGTCGTTGTTTGTGCACGTTCAAAGTTGCGTTAGTGTATCACCAATCGGCTGTAAAATTTAGATAACTGACTACTTACCTAGGTAGTCTTTAGTTAGGTAAGTATCAGATAGATCTACTTATAAGCTTCTTGCGTTAGGTTTACGTTTAACGTCACTACTGTCTAGGTACACATAGATACTTACGTAATTAGTAAAATAAAGCAAGAGAGTTCTAAGTTAAGATCGTACTAGAGGACGCCATTTTCATATCATCATGTCACATCCATTATTTTATTTATAATGTGTATTTATTTAATGTTTTATTGCTATTAATTACTTGACATTGGCAAAATACCCGCTAGGTTGTGGGTGGGGCCATTTGCATATCCATTTTATATCATCGCATTTCATTTCGTAAAAAAGAAGAAGAAGAAGAAAATAAAGCAACAAAATCACCTGTAATATCATTTATTTAGACAAGACCATACAATTGCGCCTATTTTAGAGTTATATTACTATTCTCTTTTAATATATTGTCCTAACTGACTAAGAGAATTATCTGACCATATAACATCAGTTTGACCAGCATTCGATTCACCAACATTTAATAAATTATCGTATAATGGAAAATGTAGGTTTTTTAATGCTGCTGCTTGCGCGGTACTTGTGAGAGAAGATTTCAAGTTCCCAGGAGTTATCATGCTCCACAAGTCATCCAGTTTATGTGTCTCATCTTTGACTTCTTTATCATTCAAAATATGGTGAGATTGCTCCAAAAGGCTTTCAGGTAAAACCTCAGAGTTTAGATCTTGCAGTAGTTTTATTTGTTCATTGAAATGAATACTTTTATCATCAACAATTTTAGTTTTAACTAACGCGCCATTGTTTAATGTTAGCTTCAAAATGTCATCCTTCGAATAGCCTTTTAGGTTCGGGGATATTTCAGTTACGTTCGCTATTGTAATCAAGTTTTGGTACAATTGAGCTGGATTAGATGTTAAATGTGGGTTCTTTAGAAGTAAATTTCTCACGTTGGTGACGAATGTCGGTAATGGCAGTTTGTACTTGACGTAATAAAATGGTTCGTAAACAAATGGTTTTGGATGCTTAAGTAAATAGGTTAGTTCAATAACGCCTGGCGCATTAGGATTTAATTGATTTGGCATGGCCGCGTTCTGGCTGGGCAGTAATTTTTGCAACAAGTATGGGTTTTTAGCAAGCAGCAAAGCTTGTAATTTTTCATCAACGTGGGCTAGTTGTTGAGGGCGATTAATTGGGTAGTAGAAATTAATAGAATTAATATCAGAGACAACATTCTTATTCATGTTTGTCTTTATAAGGAATTGAACAATTTTGTAGTACAAATCTTCAGGTAACTTGTGATTGTTATTAAGTTTTAGAAGATAAAGCAAACTATCTATATTTCTCGGGTTTCCGTTGTCTAGATTCAAAAACGATACGAGAATTTGTATTATTTTATCGTTAGGAGTGGAATTTTCATTACTATTTAATAGCAAAATTAAAATTTCAATGAGTTTGGGATTAAGTTCACCCTTTTCATTGGGGTTTAATAGAGGAAAGAGAACTTGATATTTCTCTTTAGATACCTCCTCTTTACTTAACTTTAACAATGCTAGTATGAGTTCAATCATTTTAGGGTTATTGACTCCATGTGTTTTATGTCTAAGCAGCGGAATTATAATTTGAATAACTTTAGGATCAGGGGCGTTTTTGGTTTTAATTAACAATGGAAGTATTATCTCAATAAGCTTAGGAGTCATATGAGCAGCGTCACTATTTTGTAATAGTTCAAGGAGTGCAATCATTTTACTATAAGTCACATTATAATCATTGGATTTTATTATAGTTAGAATAGCTTCCATAAATTTAGGATTTTGAAGCAAACTATCATGACCCTGAGTTAAAAGAGGCATCAGATATCTTAAAAGCTCATTTATAGACGTATCGCTATGTGGTTGTATAGGCGCAGAACTGGGATCCACTGAGATACTGTTTTTAGTTGTTGTTTCAATAATTTGGAATGGATTTGGGCCGTAATTATTCCCATTCGGAATTGGCGTGCCATCTAAGTATATATTTCGCCAATTGTCGCTAGGTTTTACGTCTTTAGATTTTTCATTCCAATTAACCAATATGCTTGTAATTATTTCATTAATCTTATCTGGTGTGGTGCCATGAGAATTTTCTTTAAGTTTATCAATAATAAGCTGAATTTTGGTGGCATAATCATCATCCGGGTTTTTAATAGGTTTATTCAGATTATTATTATCACCTGGCTCCAAACCACCAAAAGTATTTATCAATTTATTATCAATAATTGGTTTTGGAATATTTACATCACCTTTTAGTGGCCCAGGCTGATCTTTATTAGATGCTTTATAATTCTCTTCGTATTCCGCTTGACAAGTAGGATATTTAGCCATTTGCATGTATGTATCGTGAGCCGATTCTATCAATTTCATAAACACACTTTTGCAATGCGGCTGATTAAGGCTTGGTAGTTCATATTGAAATACAATTTTAGTTTTCAAATCATGATTGGGTAGATCTATGTTTAGTAACTCCCGCAATACTTTCTTCTCTTGGTAAGGCAATGTTTCATCCCTTTCAATTATGCTAATGACTTCACCAAATTGTTTAGGATCGTAACTATCTCGTCTATTTTCGTCATCGTCTTTCATGAAACTGATTAGGTGATGCAAGTAATTAATTTTGTTAGGATTCTCATTGAGGTAAGACAAGATGCCTCGGACAATTTTCATCACAGATTTGAAAGTGTAGCAACTTGAGGTTTGACTCGTCACTTCTACTAATTGTTGTTTGATGGGTACCTGTGTAACAAAATGTAGTCAAATTGTTACTCCTTAGCTAAAATAAATTTATGTTTATGCCGGGACCTCTATTATTTTAGAAGATATATAAGTCAAAAATTACCACCGGTTCGGAATGTTGGTGCCACTGAGAAGAGCCGGCAAGAAACTCAGATGTCACTCCTTCAAAAAGGAGTTGTTTTAAGTGCATCTGTTAATTACTAGTCTGTGAAATATATGACAAAGGATTTTTGTTCTCTAAGAGCCTTTGCCCAAGGTCACTTTGAGACGCAAAGCTAAAGCGCTTCCAAAGCAGCTAAGATGAGCTGCGGACGCGGTACAGCTTCATGCTGCTTACTTTTGCATACTTACTGCTGAATAGCAGCCTTTACAGGTAAGCTTTAACGTTACATACTTCGTGCGGGAATGAGCTCGCGTGTAAAGAAAAACAAGGAGAACGCCAAAGCGCCTGGACACGCCGAACGAAAGCCCCACGCGTGTTTCTGCTCTTTTTTCAACAAGAATAGCGAACACTAACAACTAAAACAGGAGGCAATAGCGCGCAAAAGACCGAACAGTTAAAATAAGGGATAAAAAGAGAACCTGCGCATTCAATCGGGCGCACTCGGATCGCGTGTGAAAGGTTTCGTGTAAAGGCAGCTTTAGCAGCACTGACGCGTAGACTAAGCGCTAAATAATCCTTGTGCAGTTAAAAAGCCCTTTACGGTACCTTATCGAGGAATGGGCTCAATCCAGCGTGGAAGGCTGGTTTGCTATCAACGTTGGACTCCGACGGAGGTGGTGACACGGACAGTATACTGTAGGTTTGCTGTGGAACACAGAATTATTACTATATCTTAGGTCACAAAGATACCTACATCTACTTTGCTGTTGTTAAATATTCATTAGCAAAATCCATAGTAGTGTAAGTGTAGTGCAAAGTAGTGGGTGAGATTATACTTATTTTCGTATTTTTCGTATTTTTAAAATGACTGCGTTCTGCACCAGCGTGACTAAGCAACGACGAAAGTTCGAAGAATTACCTACGTCGAGTGAGTAATTTGATGTTTTTCAATAGGATTTGGTAGTCTGAAACAAAATTGTCCCGCCAAATCTTGAGCTTGACTTCCCAGATGACTTTCGGGGTGATTTACCTATTTAGAATAGCACTGATGATCGATAAGCATCACCTACCATAGGGACCGGTCGCGATCTCCGCTACGTATCGAAGTGAATGGTGTCATTTGATGTAGGTATTGTCAAAAACTTACCCATTCCGCCGCTCCTACAAAACTTATTATATACATACATAATGCCAATCGTAGTCTCATTATGCCAACGGTCTTGGAAGAAGTGATCGATGTGAAATTCCACAATATCTTTATAATAGGCAGCCATGTTAGATTAACCACCGCGAATAATGGCAACAGGTATGGCGTTAAATAGATTGTAAACTAAGTAGGTAGCTATTTTCTTGAAATAAACTACCAATTTAAGTTTAAATATAATATTAAAAATTCTATTAGCGCGGTGTTTTGGGAATCACAAAACCTGGAAGATTAAGTTACTTTAGGACGTTTGGCATTTAGGTCGATTTCTAACAAAGACAGCATGCATTGACTTGGAGACAACAATAGATGACAAAGGAGAGCATATAATTACAACGACTGACTTTTACGCTCCGATTCAGCGCTAACAAAATCTAACCAAATGTTATATTTTGGGGTTGGCTTCTATTTTCCATAACTTAGTTGCTTACCTAAGATATCGGATACTGTTAACCAGCGGTTAGACGGACGGAACTGATGACCAATTTTTCAGACTCTCAACTGGTCTATAAAGAGTATGGTAGATTTTAAAATGACAACCGGATCCACGAGCCTAATGATCCCTCCGAAGCACACACTACAAAATCATCAGTAAACGATGGAGCCTGAAATTAATTGTTAGTTGTTAGTATTTGAAAACCTACTCAAGATAGAACAGCGCGTCAACTGCGAGCTAGCTGTATACTTTATAGTCCACCGTATTTAGACATTTTGTATGGAGAATTGAAAAGCGCCTCTAGCAGACGGTATTACAATTTTAAATACTTCATACAAAATGTCTAAATACGGTAGACTATAAAGTCCACGGTTAGCTTACGAATAATCTCGCACTTAACGTACCGAGGTAGGGTAAGGCCGCACTCATATAATTAATTCTGTTTATAATTAGCTGCTTGTACTGCTGCGTAATAAGATGCTTTCTAAAATCTCATATTGCTAGAAAAAAAAATGTGTTTTGTTTAACAAACATTGCAACAAATGGGGGAAGAGGAACCCACCACAGACTCTCGGCTTGTCAACTATTCCAATTATAAACCAAACATGTTGATCTAACTTCTCTAAGATGTTAGTCGAGAAACTGTCACGAGTGCCGGGACCCCAATCGAAACGACATCCCCAATTTGTGTAACAATGGATTTGCGGCAAGTATCGCCTAGTTCTATCAATTATACACATTGCAACATCTAGTTATAGCAAATGAAGGTAGTACTTGTAGTAAAAATGTTTTATTTTAGCATCTCTATTTCTATCTATCTATCTCTATTTTTGGGGTCGAGTCACCTTCGTCCGTAGGAGAATTAAGTACCCTCGAGATACCCTACACGTGACCCTGGGTGGTGCCAACCAGGTGACAACTCTACTGGTGGTAGGCTTCGGCCGTGGCTAGTCACCACCCACTGAACAAAGCCATGTCGCCAAGCGGCCTAGCCGTGTTCCGGCATGATGTTCGGTGCTGCCATTCATGGATGGCGGGTCAGATCAGTTGCGCTGCATGTGCCTAGTGAATGTAGCGTCTCTATCTACTGCCGTCTTCCTACCTAGGCAAGTATGCTCCATCATAGATCTCATCGTCACTTACCATCAGGTGAGATCGAGATCAAATACTTGCCTATAAAGTAATAAAAAAAAAAAAATCTCTATATACAATATCTCTTGGATATAGCAAGGTATAGCAGTGATAGCCAAGTTGGTAGAACGCTTGCCTCGGTAACGAGGATCGCAGGTTAAACCCCGGCTCGCACTTCTGGGATCTGGATTTCATGTGCAAATCTCATTTTATTTATTTATTTATTTTTATTTTTTATTGGTTCACCAACAATTGTTAACATTAATACATTTAGAAATACATATACAATGACATCACAAATGCAACAATTACTTATAGGTAAACACCACTTACGCCACACTACAGTTAACACAGACTAAAAAAAAAAAAAAGTATGTAAGACAGTCTGCGACACACAGACACAGATAGTAAAATTAAAATTAGAACAATAAAGACTAAAAATTTAAAAAAAAAACTACAATTGAAACTAAACTACTAAAACTAAGACTAACTACATTTAAACCTAAAAAAAAAAAAAAAAAAAAGTTTAAAACATTTATGCTGCGATAAAAAGGGCTCCAGATTACGACAAGATTACGGCAAGCATTTATGAAGCGATTTCAATATTTTGGGGAGAGTCAAAGTTTAAATCGATTTGATCGCTACAGCTATTGATAACTTTGCAAAACCTGGCGCAAGGTGAATTCGCACCCAAAACAGTTCTCCTTAGTGGTGGGCAGAGTGGTGTAATGGGATTACGAGGCATCCTGGATGGAACACGCAGCGAAAATAGGCTCAGCAAGGGTGGGCAGTCAATCAGATGTTTAACAATTTTACAAAAGAACTTAGCATCATTGATCTGCCTTCGCTTAGCTAGAGAAGTCATGTTGAAGTGTTCCAGTTTACTGCTGTACGAGCGTAATGTTTTAACTTTCCCACAAGAAAAAGTCAGGTGCCAAAGAAATCGTTTTTGTACCCTTTCTAAGCGAAGCGAGTGTGAGGCATAATGGGGCCGCCAAACTACACTGCAGTATTCTAGGATGCTTCTAACTAGACTGTTGTAAAGAATAATTTTTATTTTACTGTTTTTGAAAGATTTACAGGTTCTTATAACAAATCCCAGCATTCTGGACGACCTTTTTATTATATTGTCTAGGTGTGGAGTAAATGTTAATTTTTTATCGTAAAGTACACCTAGGTCTTTGATACTATTTATTTTATTGACTCTGTCATTTTCAATATTGTAATCAAAGTTTTAGTTTGTGATTTCTTGAAAATTTAATGTGATGACACTTCTTGGAGTTTAAATGCATTCTGTTGTTCCTACACCAAAGAACAAGCCTATTAAGGTCACGTTGAAGATATGTACAGTCAACATCTGATTTCACTATTCTTACGCACTTAAGATCATCGGCATACATAAAGATTTCAGAGTGCTTAAAGCAATCTGGGATGTCATTTATAAAGTAATTAAACAGGACTGGCCCCAAATGCGAACCCTGTGGAACACCTGACGTGATACTTCGCAATGTAGATTGAAACCCGTTAACAACAACAAAGAAAGATCTTTTTTCTAGGTATGAGTTTAACCATTGAAGCATTTTATTATGGATGCCATATGCCTCTAACTTAGAAATTAAAATGCTGTGTGAAACCTTATCAAATGCTTTACTAAAATCTGTATAAATTACATCGGCCTGGTGACCTGAGTCTATTGCTTTCATTAAGAATTCAGTAAAGGTGACCAAATTTGTACTCGTAGAACGAAAACGAACAAAACCATGCTGATGTTTGCTTAAGTAGCGTTCTAGGTGGCTTTGAACATAAGGACAGACCAATGCCTCAAAAATTTTAGCGAATGTTGATAATATTGAAATTGGTCGGTAATTAGATACAATCTCATCATTATCACTCTTATGAATGGGAACAACCTTTGCCAATTTCCATTTTGTTGGAAATACCCCTGAGGCAAGGGACCTGTTATAAATACACATCAACGGGTTAACCAAAGCACATGCACACTTGGAGATAAAAATAGGTGGTATACCATCTGGCCCTGCCCCTTTACTTCTATCAATATTTTCAAGTCTGCTTAGCAGTACCTCATTATCTATAAAGGGGATTGTTAGGCCTAAGCTATTGTTTTGAATGGATTGTAAAAATGGGGATTTATGTTCATAAGTAAAGTTATCATCTGTACAGTATACTGAGGAAAAGTAGGTAGCGAACTGCTCGCATATTTCTACACCATCAGTGAAAGTTGTCATACCATTATTCATTTCCTTGGGATATGAACTAGTACCACCCCTTTTAGCCTTAACATAAGTCCAAAACAACTTGGGATTCTTAGCTATTTCATCTTCCAGTCGCTTTGCATAATTATTATAGCAATTAGTAGCAATTTTTTCACAACGCTTACTAATTAATTTTAATTCAATAGCATCTAAAGGGTTTTTGTATTTGTTGTGACGCTTGCGGATTTTATTTTTTTCCTTTAACATTTTTATTAAATTAATATTGAACCATGGTGGATATTTACGTCGTCTGGTAACACAGCATGGAACCGACTCCCTGATAACCGTGTCTAAGGTGTTATAAAAAACCTCAAGCATAGCATTCACATCACTTTGTTTATTAAATAGCCCGTCCCAGTCTATTCCCTTTAGATAATCACAAATCAGAGCATAATCAGCTTTATGAAAATTATACTTAGTGTTAGATATGTTGTATAGTAATCTATCTTTTTTATTAAGAGAGATAGCAATGCTCAGAGGGGGGTGCAATTGATCAATATTACTCAATGGATTATCACATTCAGCTACGCTACACAAGGAGTCAGTGGACAATACAAGATCAAGTACTCGGCCAGCAGCGTTTGTTGTATTATTAAATTGGTGGAGTCTATTAACATGAGTGAAATCGACAAATATTTCACTCGTGCTTGGCAAATTAAGGCCTCCTTTTGACTCTCTTACCAAATTCCAATCAATTCTACTCAAATTGAAATCGCCCATAATGCAGACGTTAATATCTGTGATTTTCTCAAAAACTATATTACAATTATCTATGTAGTATTCAAGATAGGTTTGCGAGACTGGAGGTGGCAAGTATACTGCACAGAGAGCCATTCGACGAACAGTTTGTGTAACTGGCATGTCCAAAGTTACCCAGAGATCCTCACAACCACTCTCCCAATCCTTTAGGCGTTTGGATTTAATTTTCTTTTTAACAGCTATAAGTACTCCGCCACCTTCCTTACCACATTGAAAACTCGAACTCTCTCTGTCTCTTCTGTACACCACATATCTATCATCGAACAGCTCGCTACTCAACACGGAACTATTCAGCCAGGTCTCAGTAAGAACAATTACATCATAATTGTTGCAGCAAACATTACGGTTAAAAGTATGCGTTTTTGTTCTTAAACCACGACTATTCTGATAATATATATTTAAACTATTAAATTTTAAAACATTTATATCAAATTACATGCAATAATTAATTTAAAAACATAATAAAAAATAAAAAGATAAAAAGAAGGGAAAACCGGTTATGCTAGTTTATTTAAAGTGTCCATACTCTTTATTAGTAGGTAATCGGTATCTTCATTTTTCCTTGCAAAAATTTTCAACCATGATTATCACTTGCTAAACGGTGAAGGAAAACATCGTGAGAAAACCTGCATGTCTGAGAGAACCCCTCGAAAGATGTGTGAAGTCCGCCAACCCGCACTGGGCCAGCGTGGTGGACTATGGCCTAATCCCTCTCGCATTGAAGGGAGGCCCGTGCCCTACAGTGGGACATTAAAAGGGTAGGTATTATATATATCTCTTGGATTTAGGAACTTAAATAAAATACAAAACATCACGTTACGTAAAAAACCTTTATTAAAATACGTTAACCTTATATTACATTACTATTTTGTTGCTTTCCTATTAAAATTAACCTTTGTACAATGAAGAATCCACAGCTTCACGTATTTTTTCTAGCAGGTCCTTGTACTGTGGGAAAGGACAATTCTTCTTTTGTATCTCAGGCAAACCTTCATTCATTTTGCTAATAATTGTATTAATCACTTCATCGTTTACGCCTTTCTCTTTTAAATATGTTTTAATATATTCAAAGATGTTTAATAATTGTTTACTCGATTGATTAATATTATCTTCATTACCATAACCAATAACTTCTTCATAGTCTTGTTTAAGACTCAGTAAGTCATCAACATTAACATTCTTAAACATTTCAAAATTAACTTTTTGTTGTTGTTTTAGAAATGAAACTAACTCAGGTAAACTCATTCTATGCAATGGCAATGGATCAAATAAGTTTTCATTATCCATATTGTTAAAAGGATTCTGTTTTGTAGACCCAAACATCGTTTCTCTATCTACATTGCTAAAGAAATTGTTTATTTCAAATTGGTTATTCAATGCAAGATCATAGTCAAATGTATTTTTGTTACCGTACACATTATTGTATTTTTTTTCTTGTGGCATATCTGATAATTTTATTAAAAGATCTGCTGTTGCATCTACATTTGAAAATGGTTCGTAATTATTTTGACCGGACGTAACACCATTATTTTTGTTTTGCAAGTTATTTTTATTCAAATGAAAAAGTAATTGTAAATACTTTGATCGGTCCGTTGGATGATTTTGCAACATCAAATAATTATTTAAATTGTTTTCGTTGATATTTTCTTCATAAGTGGTTGTTTTTATTGAGTCTATTAAGTCCGGTCCATGTATTTGTAGGAAGCCATTATTATTTGTTTCAATATCACCTTCAGTTTTAAGACCTGTTATTGGTTCTGATCTTGTGATTTCTTTATCGTTGGATAGTAGAGCCCTTAAAATGTTTGACAAATAATGATCATTTTTGTTCTGCCCAAAATCCATTAAGTTACTTTGTGAAGGATGTGAATTCTTTATTTTTTGATTCTCTAATATAGCCGATTCTGTCATGAACGGCATAAATAATTCCGATTTTTTCTCCCTTAAAATCTTCGATAAATCACTTATATCGGGATTACTTTGGGCCATTGAAATCTCAGGAGTTAAGACCTCAGGTTCGGCTTGATTTTGGAGAAGCTTTTGATAAAGATGTAAGTAGCCTAAAAAATCATTGTCCGTTCCGAGGAATGCATCTGAATTTGTTTGCCTTGGTTGGTTAGAATGAATTTCTTCAACACCATTAAATATAAACGGATTTTCAGTTGTGACTACCTGTTCATTTTCTGATGTTATACTCATTATATTTTGTTCAGGATTATTTATGGAATTGACAACTATATTATGATTTTTTGGAAATGTCAACTTTGTATTATCTTGTTTTTGCAAATATTTTTTTGGTATAGTTAAGAAATGATTTAATCCATTATCAGGAAAAATGTTTTCCTGATTCTGTATTTTTTGTATCAAATTATTTAATTCGTTTGATTGTGCGTGAATAGATATAGAAGTGGTTTCATTTGGAATACTTGATGTTACATCATCTGGGTTGTTTATAATTAATGTTTCTCTGTATTTACTTTCCTTAGCTAATTCTAAATATTTATCAACGTTGTCATTTACACCATCCGTAATTCTATTTAGTGTTGGATTTTTCATTACATTTTTATCATTAAACGTTTGTGCTTCTAAATTGTTCATGAATTCTGCATTATTACTATTTGTCAATGCTTCTTTTTTATATAAATTGAATATATCATCGTCAACCATTTTATGTGGAATATTCATTTTGGCATCATTTGTAGAACTTTCATGTTTTAGTTTCAGAATTACGTTATTACTTACAGATTGCAGTTCATCTTTAACAGCCGCTGAATTTTCAGTCGTTATATTTTTTATATTTATATCTTTAGTCAGAGACTTTACTTCTTTTTTGACGTGTTCATTGGTATCATTATTGGATGTAAGCATAGCGTCAATTCTTTCATTATCTTTAATAACCACCATATCTGGAGCTGAAGTTGAAAATCTTTCACTTGTTAACATAGCGCTGATATCTTTTGTATCATCTGTACTTTCATAGTTCTTAACATTTTGTCGTAAAGACCCTATTTGAACTTTATGTCTATCATCTTCGTTCGATGTTTTTTGGTTCATAAGATATACATTAGTAACATCTATGAATTCGTTTGGTTTAATTACAGAAATATATTGTTGATTTTCAGTGTTACCGTTTAATTGTGGATTTTCAAGTATTTCCATTATATGATCAATCATTACATCAATTTGGGTACCTGCTTCCCTAGCTTCATTTAATTTTATAAATATACTCAAAAGTGTGAACAACTTTTCCAGTTTAGATAAATCCATACTTTGACCCTGATCTTTGTATACGTACTGATCTAGTAGCAACCAGAAACTCTCAATATTTTTGCTATTTTTGTTACATACAATATTATCAAGACCTGTACGATATCGTGACTCTAGTAAACACTTTTGAAAATTCTTTTTATCACAACTTTCAGATGTTCCCATTGCGTTCCCGTTTGGTTCAAAGCTCTCAGTATTATTTTGGTTTGCTTTGGAATAATAAGATTTAGGATTATTTTCTAAAGATAGTTTTTCTTTGACATTAATTGTGGAAATATAATCAGTATGATTTACACCTTTTCCTTTTTGATCAACATCAAGAGACGTACTCTGAGCACCATTGTTGTTTGTAATATCGCTTATCTAAAAGAAATACATATTTCATTATGCTCTTAATAACTATTTGCATGTTGCGATAGCTAAATTTCAGTGTATTAATCGGTTTAGAATAGTGAATAGGCTGCTGGGCCTCCTGGGATACTCCTAGTGTAAAAAAAAATAGATAAAGCAAGATTTTGTAGATCATGCAAGTATATCCCTTGTATTACAATCTTTTACGTAAGAGAAGCACAACTTTAAGAACCTTTATGATGGAGATGTGCTAGAGCATAATAAATACAAAGCCAGTGTTTACTCACCAAATGTACAATATTTTCTTTTGCAGTATCCTTAAGTGATTTACGTTCTTTAATAGCGTCGTCTATTCCATCTTTAACCAAAGTAATCTCTGAGAACGAAATTCTAGTGCCATGATCTTTACTCACACTACTATTAACTTTTGTAATATCATGATTGCTTTCATGTAGACCATGTTTATTCACATAAACGTGTAAGCCACTCTCATTTGTTTCATTTGTGTTTGCGTTTATATCAGTTTTTTCAACATTAATTTGTGATACTTCAGACGTTTTAGACACACTAATACGTTTGTTGTCATATTCAGGTAATCGAATATCATTAGAAACACCGCTATAATAGGGAATGTATATTATTTTACTGTCTTTACCATCACCGGTTACTTCGTGAATTTCATTGGTTTTTGATATTAAAATCTTACGATTTATAGTACTATCTGCATTTTCTTCCTTGTCTTGTCTTGTTACTTTAGAATCATTAGATATTGAGTTCTTAAGCTCACTGTTGTCCAAATTATTCCAAGACACAAAATCGTAGTGCGTTCCATTAACTCTATCATCATTGGATTGGCCGCTTTTAGAATGCTTTCTTAAAGTAACTTTAACACTCTCATGTACTACCTTAGATCCAGTATTATTATCATTTACAGCTTCTTTGATGATGTTAGCCAGTTTATCAGCGTTGGATACATTGAAAATCGTAATTTTCGTGGAGTTTTTAAAATGTGGTTGTATTCGGGATGTTTCATCATAATTATCGTTTTTCTCGATTGTTGTCTCTGCTTGTTTTATTATATCTATTGCACTTGCATTCTGAAATGTAAAAACGATAGAAAATTAAGTACGATACAGGTTTACCCATATCATACCACAACTTGGTTGTATATTATGAGAAATGCGTAATTTAATACTGACTACTAAAGCCAGGACTCTCATAAGATGCTTAAAAAAACAAAATTCAGGAAACTAACAATATCACCGCTTACCAGGATTGCAACAATAGACACAACTAATATAATTGTTAACTCGGCCATTTTAGAAGGACAACTTTTTGCACACAAATCCCACTTTTCAAGAGCGTAAAGACTGTCCAATACTTTTGCTGTGCGCAAACCAATGACACACTATATAGTAATAGTTACATTCAACGTAATTTATTTATTGCATATATTATTTGTAGCGTGCTAAATAGAATTACACGGAGTCGATGTTACTCCACAGCGATTGGTAGGCAATACATAATTATTATAAAGTACCTGCACTAATTATGGTGAGCCAATTAGCGGATCATTGCCCGTTCTTCTTCATAGGAACGTCATTCCGTACGGGTGGTGAAGTTGTAGCTCCGCATTTTGTAACTATTTTGACGATTCATATATACTGCACTTAATGGTTGACATGAATAAAAATTATTCTGATTATGATTAATTAAAGCGTGATCTTGCCGGGTAACGGACATTATCATCGGGATCAATAAGATTATTTACCCCATCCTTCCGGATGGGTACTGTGTTAGAGCCATCCTGGGAAGATTACACCAACTCTCTTTTCCAGAATTTTTGTCCCATTCCCCAAGTTGGTAGAACGCTTGCCCCGGTAACGAGCATCGCAAGTTCAAACCCCGGCTCGCACCTCTGGGATTTCTGGATTTCATGTGCGAATCTCATTTTCAATCATGATTATCACTTGCTAAACGGTGTAGAAGGAAACCTGCATCTCTGTCTGAGAGAAGCCCTCGAAAGACGTGTGAAGTCCGCCAACCCGCACTGGGCCAGCGTGGTGGTCTATGGCCTAATCCCCCTCGCATTGAGGAAGGCCCGTTCCCAACAGTGGGACATTAAAAGGGCTGGTATTATTACTGCCCCCGTATTTACCTGCGCGCGTTTTGTCAAGACAAACCTACATGCCTATTAATAATAATATAATGTAAGTATTTACATGGTCCATATAAAACAATAATGGAGCTATTATAATACTATATACTTATAATATACTACATACTAGTAATATACTTCCATAAACGTACCATGTCTGAATTGGTTATACTTGCTTTTAATCCCGTGAAATCAATGCGACGCGCATACTGTGTTATGACGTCATAAGCCATGTAACACTATGTGTCTTACGATACCATCACGCATGTTATCCCAAAATGGGTGGCTAGAGGTGTTTTTAGACATCATTCTTTGTTATCTTCATTTGCATAATTAATTGGTAAATGTGGGAACCATTTAGCCATCACCTACTTATCTTTAGTACTTTTTAACCAGGTACTCGAGCCTGCCTAGATGCTCTTCAAAGTATAAGATATTTTTTAAAAGATGAATCACCCATGGAGTTTTTCTCAGAATGGCATTCCGAACGGGAGGTAATATTGTAGCATAGCATTTTGTGACATTTCAAATAAAAACAAAAAAAAATACGAAAATAACACAATGATTCCAAAGTCAAAGTCGAATCATTTATTTCGTATAGGCCTACGGGGGCACTTACAAATTGTCATTACATTTTTTTTCCTTAACTCCACAACCGGAAAGAAACGCGACCTCAACTGAGAAGATCCGGCAAGAAACTCAGCGGGCTTGAACCAAACCAAACGACCCAGGCCACTGCACGGGCTGAGATTGGGTTATATGTAAATCGGCGAACGCTGACCATTGAGAGATGAAACTAACTGGGAATAATCTCACAAACATACAAGACAACAAGTTGGCGTATTATACGATACATAATAAACCGGTTATCACAGAAACCGGTAAATATAAGATTAACCGATGAAAACCCAAGAATCAGCGGAACCGGGTAAATAAAGGTTATGACAAGCGAAGCCGGAACAAGCTTTATGCTCTTATAGAAAAACCGGTACAAAAAATTCACCGGTACCCGAGCCGACTGCCCAGAGACTTTCTCTCAAATTTATAGAATGTTATAATGGATTATAAAGCTATTATAACGCACTTTGCCCTTTGAAAAATTCCTTACAATGCCATTATAATCCATTATAACGGTCTTTAAATTTGGGGGTTTAAGTTTACCCTAGTAGTCGCGAGCGCATCGATCGTAAAATACCTGCATCAAAACCCGGGTCGGGCGGTATGTTTCTTGCAATTAAAATATTAACGATTCGGGGTTTGGCAGTTACCGGTAAACAGCTATCAGAATGTTGGGGTACATCACTACACTGCTACTCACCCCCTAAAGATTCAGACGTGGTGGTTATAATGAAATAAGAAACAAATACAATGTTCAACATCTTATTCTATATATATTTACATACAGCGTTTAATATAGCTCATGACAGTATACAATTATTCATGAACACACAAAATAAATAATATATATTTCTTATAAAATTACTAATCACATTTTGCTTATAATTAAACGTCCAACTTTAGGGTGGGTTTTTCAAAAATATTTTTGTCGTTTGAATATTTTAATGTAAATGAATTCAATCATAACTTATTAATACGAGCAAGTTAGAATTCCAACCGCGTGGCCACGAAACAGTCGAGACGCTACACGCTTCGAGCGTCTAACATCAAAATATTTAGTCAAATAGCCTTTTTCCATTGAGAAAATATATTTCTTTTATTTTCTTAACGAAATCAAATGCAATGAAATAAAATGGATATGAATACGGCTTCACCCACGAAGTAGTGGGTATTTTGTCAATTTCGAGTGATTAATAGCGATAACAAATTCAATTAATACAAATTTTAAATTAAAAAAAATGGATATGACATGAAGATAATGAAAATGCCGTGTCCACTTCACTTCACTTTTTAAAACAATATGGCTTCCATCTTTTTTAGTCGATGATTATTCCAACAAAAAATAAATTTAGCGACACAATTTTGCTGTCACATCTTTGACAAGAGGCGTTGAGATATATATTAACGAACCTTTATCTTTTTTTAAGTCGGTGTTGCAAACACATACACAAAAGGTTAAGTGAATGCTGCTAGCGGAAGACGCTATTATCAATTTGACGCTAATCGCTGATAACGTGAAGCGTCCCTTTCATCTTTTGACCACGGGCTTAATGCAATGCTGTTAAATCAAGATTGAACTCACAAACAATGTCGATGTAAGATGATGTCTAGATGGTCTTGTTGTTGAAGATCTCGATCCAATAGCCATCGGGGTCCTGGATGAAAGCCAGGCCCTTCATCTTACCGTCATTGGGACGCTTGATGAACTTCACACCTTGCTTCTCAAACCTGCAAGATACATGACATTTGGTTAAATAACGGAGGCACGGCCCATTGGACCTGCGCGTTATAGTGAAGTCAGATTTTCATTAAGTCAAATTTAAAAGAAGTTGTTATCTACAAAAATTATGACGTTTCATAAGTCAGAATCAGGTTTGGAGGTAAATAAGTTAAACATTGAATTTGCACAAGACGTCTGTCGGGGCTGTTAGACTACTAGACCTACATGGATATTTATTTTTTTCACCTTCTGGAAATATTAAATCATAGTATGTAATAATAATATAAGCGCATCACTTGAGAACAGCTGAATCGATTTGGCTAATTGTTCATAATAGTCCGATTTTAGTTTGTACGCGAAAAAAATTTTAAAAAGTCGGAAGCATCGTGAAAAACTGAAATGATTAAATAATAAGGACATATTCTGTATTATAATTACTTGTCACAAGCCTCCTCGACATCGGGCACTAGTATGCCTATGTGCCCGAACCCACGAGGGTCGGAGTTGCCGTTGTGGTAGCTGGATTCATCGCTCTCAGTGCCCCAGTTGCTGGAAACAGGAGTTGGAATGTTAATGATAAATAATAATAATAATATCACCAGACGAGCACACTTGTGTTATGAGTACTATACAAAGGACTGGGGGATCCCAGTAGTTATATAGTATTTAAACAGCCATGATTCCAGTACAATTAATCATGCTAATCACACAAAACTCGCCTCTATCAGGATTCGAACCCAGGACCATCAACACAGAGAACAGGATCACTACCAACAAAGCTAATCAGGTCATCATAATAATGATCTTTTAAACATATTTTATCAAATAAAAATCCTTTTTTCTAGCTCCATGCAGGATTTTAATCACTTAAGCTTGTCTATGACATAAAGGAGGATAAGGGATATACTCACTAAGTCAATTCCACTGTGGCCTTTCTGCTGGTTGCCCAAGCGGTCCTGGCGTTCTCGTCCTGGGGAATATCAACTGGGTTCTCGTACCCCATGAAGAACAGTGAAAACTTCATGGCAGGGAAGTGCAGCTGCTTGAGCAGGGTCATGCCAAGTACTCCGGTGTAGAACGGGATTGATTTGCGAGGGTCTTTGATGCGGTACATAGTTTGTTGGAAGACAAAGTCCTGGAAATTAATTGAATGGCGTATTAAAGGTCGTAGCAGCTGCCCATGTTATCCAAAGTATTGTCCCATCTCAAATGGATATGGGATGGTCATGTCCCCAAAATACCCCAAAAAATGGTGTATTATGTGCAAATCACTCCTGGTGGCTATGGGAACGCCCACAAGATCCCCAATGTTGTGGAATAAAGTCATTAATATATCAGCTGGTGGCAACTAAATTTCAGTTGAATAAGACAGAAAAAAGTGATAGACATTGATGATGGTTCTCAGTTAATTAACAGGTTTGAACATTAATGCGAGTATCATTTTTTTATGTACTTATCATTATTATTTTTGGTATTGTCTCAATTGGTGAAACGTAAAAAGATTGTCAGCTATAATGGTGGTGAGTGGATATTGTGAAATCAAGCAAGTATATCAGCCACAAAAAATACCAATTGTTTATAGTTAAGTATGTACTTACAAAAATAACTTGAGAAATAATGTATATCTAGTCAGATAAGAATGTTGAAATGACTACAACGATTTAATACATATTAAGATAACACCGCTGACATTTAACTTGGTAATATAAATAATAAGATGGTTGATAAATAAAAATCATAAGTTTCACAATTTTGATTATGATACAATAAGGAATAGACTAAAGGAGGCTAGGCAGCTAAAGTTTTATATATTAACAGACATTTTTACGATCTAGTTTTATCATTTTATTAAGGGTAGCCTTAACCTAGTTGAAAAAGGGAAAATATAAAGTACATAAATAGCTTCAAAAATATTATGTTTCTGTATATGTACTTGTTGTGCAATGCGCGACTTTTCTTCGTGTCATCCACGTTAGCGGGCCTGTTCTGCAGAATCTGAGACGGTTGGCCATCGTAATCACTTATTAGAATCTAATGTAAACTCGATTTACGAAAGAATTAAATCCTTACCTTAGTAGACGGGTGCGGTGTTTGGCATAGTGCCTCTATTTCTTTCGCTGAAATACCTTCGCCAGACATGGTTCTGAAAACAAATTACAAAATAAGTCAAACTACGATTATACAAAGTCAAATAAAAGTTGGAATCTAACCTCAAAAACACCGAAATTAAAATAATATAGTAAATTTTATTAGGTAAAAATAATAGTTATTCATTCAATGTTATGTTATATCGATTTTCTGGGATTGATCTCATTACTGACCTTAAAGTATTACAGAATAACACTGTAAAAATAAAAATTTAAAGTAAGAAATCCTTTGCAAATATACGTCAACGCCAACTGACGTTTGAATGACATTTGTAATCAATCATAGCATAGACACAAGTTTTCATATGGATAGAGTATCGCGTTTAGTTTATCATAAGATCTTCGATCAATAGTTTAAACATTTTATAATGTTAATAGGTTAGTAATTTATTGAAGGAGTGGCTGCTTTCAAAATGACGACCTGATTAGCTCAGTTGGTAGTGTCCCTGCTTTCTGAGCCGAGGGTACCAGGTTCGAAACCTGGCTAGGGGCAATCTTTGTGGGATGAGCACGAAGGTTTATATCCAAGTCGTTGATGTCTATGTAAGTATTATATTATACTGAGATCATCCTATCCATTGTACGGTACTCATAATAGAAGTGTTGCTTATTGCAGGGCTATAGAGTTGATCTCTTCTTCTGGCGATATTATTATTATTATTATAACATAGTAACCGTAATATCGAACTCATGGATTGTGTAGGTTTCTATTAGACTGATAATGGTAAGAAAACCTCATTATAAGGTAGGTAGGTAAAAACGTTTAGGCTTAAGATTGTAATTAAATGTTTATTTCTTAATCACTTTTTATCCCATAGATAAAACTTTTCATACATGTATCTGAGTTCTTCCATCCACAATATATCTCTGTCCACAGAAGTAATAGTACAATCATACGCGGATACGGTTCTCATATTTTTTTCATCAACAAAGATATCCCCAACAACATGCAAATAATCTCCTTCTGAAAAGTGTATTGAGTTTCGAGATATTCCATCCAACAGAGTCGACATTATGTGCGCATTGTCGTTGCCTGATCTCGTCGCTTCGGCAAAGCCATAAAATAAATCTTTCCAAATGGTCGGCGATACGTTTCTATTACTTTTAGTGCTATCGTAATATATTTGCACGGAACCCGTAGCATCGGAGAGCTCTATATTAGTTGCTGTGGCTGTTGTATTGTACATAGAGGTGATAACGCCATGAATCATTATATTTTTGAAGGTTAGTCCGAAAATTTCGTATATGTACTTGTCTTTTGTTGTTTTGGCACGAAATATGTCTTGGATGTACAGTTTTAGTGGACTAATTTGGAAATTACTCATTGGAATTAACTTTCAATGAATAAACTCACACTTTAGACACGTAAATTGGCTTATCCGTTAAAAAAACAACGATATTTTTAAGTTAACTTGTTTGTTTACAAACTTTTACAATGACGTCAATCACTGACATAGATCTGACGTTGACAGACATCAAACTATTTTGTTTTCGTTCGGAAATCAGTGACTTTTTTTGGAATTTTATAAGTATATTTTTTTTTCTAAATCTATAATTCCGGCTAGGTTACTTATGCAACCGCAGAAATTACAAAACGATTAATAAATCACTAGACATTAAAAATTATTTGATTGATATGTACTGGAAAACGTACTTACTTAGTTTTAGTATCAGGAAATCGGAAAATTATAGCCAACCTGTAGACAAAACCTGGAAATTATTGAATGGACTGACCTGGAAAGAATCTAGAACTTTCAATTTTGTTTTTTTTTTTTTGTAATTAGGACAAATCAAATATTACTTGATAAGAGCGAAACTAACAATGACAATGCGATAAAATCGCACCGATTTCACACGAAGCTCTCAGTAGGGCTACGAATAGTAGGTTTGTGGCTACGAAGCATAGCCACAAAAATGATTAGATATTCTAATAGATGGCGCTAGTTCCTTGGAGTTATACTAGGCCTTTGGCTTTTTGTTCGTTGTCAATTCGTTTTATTTGCCAATAACGCGGTTTTTTTTATAAATTATATTCTATATTAGTAGGATAGCCAGTGAAGGAAATTAAAATGAAATGATTAATAAGTAGTTAGGTAGGTATTACCTATAAAATATAATTCTTCTAGGTCTACCTACCTACTACCTATATAATCTATGTTTTTCGGTAAAATATCCACAGCCATCTATATGAGATTTGTTTCATCATCATCATTATCATCAGAGGTATACGTATACTTGCCTAATAAAAAAAATAGCTCTTTCTATTGTACATTGTCCAATTATTGTACTAATTATCCGAAACCTCGTTCGAATCAATCACTAATTTGTAGCACATGGCAACCCTTACTAGAGGTGCCACCCGATGCGGCAATTATGCAAACTGTGCCGCGTCTGCACCCGGTTATTTGTCGAGTGTTTTCCCCGAGGTCGCTAGAGTTGGGACTTATCGATACCTAGTTAATTAATTATTGTGACGTGCAATCTGCATAAACTGATATGGGAATATATTGAGATAGGTGTTTGGTGTTCTTGTTCATAACGGAAGGGACACTATCATCAGCTTATTTCTCCACTGCTGGACATAGGCCTCTCCAAATGGGACTTTTATATTTCTCAGAACGACACGAGCTTGCAGTCAGAATTTACATATGAAATTAACTCCATACCTTACTTAACACATTCGTAACTAACCGACTATAAGATAACATTCCCAAAGAAAGAAATCAAATTATTAGAAATTTAAAAAGAATGTCTAATAATTTGATTTCTTTCTTTGGGAATGTTATCTTTATAGCCTGCTGTTGGCACTGTTAAAATATTTATTTTTATACTATTATCGTTACACCTTACATAATCTTTGCGATATCGATGTCGATATCGATGTTACCATGTAGGTACATGCCTAGCACTCTCATCATCGATGCGGATAGCGAAGGCGTCCGTCGCATCGGAATCGGCTGCTTTACCCTGCACAATGGAGTCATTATATTATCTCAAACTAGTTTTCTTTTTGTAATAAATGCAGGGATAACCAAGTTGGTAAAACGCTTGCCTTGGTAACGAGGATCGCAGGTTGAAACCCCGACTCGCTACTCTGAGATTTCTGGATTTCATGTGCGAATCTCATTATCACTTGCTAAACGGTAGCATTATCTAAATCCAGCACTGGGTGTGACCAGTACAATCACCTGTTTTAGTAGACCAAAACCAATATTAAATAAAAGTTAGAAGGTACCAAGTAGATAATAATAATACCAGCCCTATTTAAGGTCCCACTGCTGGGCACGAGCCTCCTCTCAATGCGAGCCCGATCCCCTAACCCTATCAGTAAAGTTGAGGATACTTTACTGACAAATTACCGAACTTCTTGTGAGAACTGGAGGAGTCATATTATTTTCCTACATTCGTGCACGTTTATGAACACAATGGTTAATGTTCCACCAAAATTACACATTATATTTTTAAATAAAAACATTTTCCACACAATAAAACAAAACTGACAAACTTTCCCTTCGAAAACCCCCACAAAGTCTTGTTTCTTAGTTAGCAGGCGTGACTCTTTATATTACAAAATAAAGCTTAATTAGAGTAAGCTGATGGCGTGCTGTGTACCCAATTAGAACACACTACGTATGCAAAGAGTATTGTCTAGCATCAAAATAATTAGCGCTAATACAACACAAGTGCTATTGGAGTAATTAAAGTAATGCTTTTACGCTACGACTCAAGTAATTGTAATTGCGGGCCGCCATCCACTTTAAGAATTAACAAAGGATAACGTGCCTACTTACTAATTATTTTGCCTGCATAGTGACTGTGATAATATTTTCAAAATATATCTGTATGTAGTAGGTAGGTACGTAGGTAACATACAGTCAGTTTGCTACCATTTACAAAGCTGATATAGCTCTGAATTCATCTGTTAAGTTGTGTACCGCCCGCAGCCACTTCAACTTTGAAAATCTTTGAGCTATGTCCGGGACCCAGCTTTCTGTGCTGCGGGTCCCGGGTTCGAATCCTGGTAGGGACAAACTTCGCGTGATTACCATGAATGTTTGTACCCGAGTCATGGATGTTTGATGTCTATATAAGTATTGTATCTGAGTTCGCCCTCAATCCATTGTACGGTACCCATTATACAAGCGTTGCTTAGTGTGGGACTGTATAGTTGGTGTGTTCGTTTGGCGATATTTATTTACTATTTCGTTCGTTTACGGATCTATTCATTTCTGATTCTCTCGCGTAGCTAGATCACGAGCATAGCTCTCTCCATTGCGCGGTGAGCGACTTAAGAGCTTTTGTGAGCTACCACGTCTCAGTGCCACATGTCATCACTGGCAGTACATACTTTGTTGTAAACCTTTGTCTGTAGACACTTAAGTAATAAGTACCTGCACAGGGCCGGCCCTACCATGGGGCGAACGGAGCGGCCTCCCAGGCGACAATGCCCACAGGGCGCCTCACTAGCAGAAAAATTAAAACTTTTAATTTTGGCAATCAGCTAAAATAATGTGCCTTTTTTGCCAGTGTCAAGTAGAAAATTTCTTTGTTATTTTAAATATAAGTACGCCTGTTGATAATAATGATGTTGATGACGATGACGTACCCCTATCAGTAAAGCTGTGGATACTTTACGATCACAAAAGCCAAGATACTGTTATTTTAATTTCCTTCACTCGTACACGTCTATGAAGACACCATTGTTAATATCGCACTAATATTACAGACTATATATCAAGGAAACACAATTTCATACAGTAAAACAAATTTTTTAACTTCCCTGTTTAACAATCTGTTCTAATAATAACGCCCATTGGTTAGATCTCGGTGTGGTCCCAAAAGTATTTTACAAGGGGTTACCCCAACGGTCAACAAGACCGTTGGGGTAACCCCTTGCTGTGTCATTGGATTTAGCGCCATGTAAGGGTTTTAATACCTGCCTATTTATAAATTCCATTTTTTTTTATAAATTCGTCATTATTAAAATTCAATGAGGTTACGCCTATCCAGCAAGAGCAGGTGTTAAAAGACTCCAAGTAACAAGTGTATAGGGTCCCGAGATAAGACGCTGCGGTCTGCGCCACGTCGATTATATTGACAACGATCCTTGTAGTGACGTGTCTTCATTTATCGATAGAACGTGCTCTTTTCAAATGTTTATTTTATCTTTGTTTCATAGTTGAAGTCGAAGTCGTGTCATTTATTTTGTATAGGCATAGGCAGGCATACAGAATGCCATTTAAATATTGTTTCATGTACTCTATCGGAACGTGACCTCAATTGAGAAGCTCTAAATCATAATAAAGAAACACTGTTTTACTGTTATATTGTTTTTATAAAAATATTGGTCAATGAGACTATTCTTATTAACTAACATTATTTTTAAAGTAAACTTGTAATCCCATTGAACTTCACATTTACGCTACAAATATTTTTTAGGTTACATACAGTATCGATAAGTTTTATCGATAGTCATCACATCACTGGGCCAATAGTGCAGTTCACGTGTTCCGCTGAGTCGATCCTGGCTGGATGCCAAAGATGCGCCACCAAGCTTGTAGGTATACATTATACAGCATCTAGTAGCTTGAAAAATGAGAAAATTGAGATAGCTCCTGAAAAACATTAGCTGTTTAACATGCTGTCATGTTCCAGTCACTAATGATATGTTACTTTAGTGATAATCATGCTTAATGAGATTATCACTTTCTAAACGGTGAAGGGAAATACTGTGAGGAAACCTGCATGTCTGAGAGAAAACCTCGAAAGACGTGTGAAGTCCGCCAACCTGCACTGGGCCAGCGTGGTGGACTATGGCCTAATCCCCCTCGCATTGAAGGGATGCCCGTGCCCATCACATTTAAAAAGGGCCAATGTTTTTATACTTATGTATATTTATGTTTTTATATATGTAATTTGACGGCCTGATTACGTGACGTGCCGAGGGTACCGGGTTCGAATCCTGGTAGGGACAAACTTTGTGTGATGAGCACGGTTATTTGTACCAAATCATGGATGTTTAATATTGACATAAGTAATATATACTGGATTCGCCCCCCTCCCCCCCACATAGTACGGTACCCATAATACAAGCGTTGCTTAGTGTGGGACCGTATAGGTAGTTGGTGTGTGTTGTCTGGCGATATTTATTTATTTATTATATTTCACTCCAACTATATACCGTTCATCAATTCATCTTTTCTTAATTTTACCAATATGGAACTACGAACCTCCAAAGGTTTCAACAATAAAACAACAGTAAAAAACCAACACAATTTTAATTAAACAAATAAATTACTTACAAAACTCTCATCTTAGCTATTTGTATTTCAAATATTTATTGATTCGCTCAATAAAACTGTCGGACAGTATCGGTCTATTGCCCGAATTGATTCGGTTTTTCAAATTAGCAATAGTTGACACAAGATAACTCCTGGGAGTGACCGAACCCGGAATTAATGGGAACGACGTCCCGGGCAGAATATTCCTGACATTAGCAAATATGTTAGGTTTAGGAGTACCTATAACAACGACTCTCTCCGTTGTAATATCACGATTAGGAGCATCTCTTTCTATAATATCAGTCTGTCTTGCTCTATAAATGTCTTCATTTACAAATAGACCTTTTAGTTCTTCATACGACGGTTTTACAGTTGACGCTCCGCTGTCATGATTCGTTTGATCAACGAACGAGAATTTACTTTTATAGGGCGGGCTATTACTGTTATATTCCGTCGAGTAATCATCATTATACTCTTTAGATGTATCAGTGTATTGGTAATAATCATTGTCAGATGGTTTGTGCGTGTGAACCAATTGAATATTTCTGTTCCTTGCGTTTGAATCTGCTTTATCATTATGCTGTACTGTGTAATCGTTATGTTGATTACCATAATCGTTATTACGGTTATCAACATAATCGTTAAGTGTAACACGACCGTTATCATTATTATTGATTATGTGTCCGTTAGTTTTATCTTCATCATCGTATCTGACGTCAGCTTTGTAACCGTTTTCGTCAGCTGTATACGAAACTATCTGCATGCGTCCGTCGGGGAGTCGAACCCTGTACTCTCCGTTGGTTGCTGATCCTTGACTTCTTTGGGAATGGGAGAAATCATCGCCTGTATCTTTGTCTTTGACTGCATAGGAAAACGCGTAGTTTTCGCCCTGTTGACAAAGGCAGGTAAGATGATGATGTTGAGGAAAGAAAATCTCAATCTGTTATAGACTTAAAATACTTACATGATTGTAGTCTTGACTTGCGTCGTCAGTTACGTCATTGTTCTGATAATCATTGGTGTAATCTGGATTTTGAATCTGAAAGTGTAGTTTATTTCAATTCATTTATAACTATTATTTCTAATATTTTTGAAATCGTGAAATCGTCGTTATCATTGGAGTCTCTTCAATGATGAAGAAGAGCTAATTTAATAAACAATCATTCAAGCAATAATTCTCATGAGAATGTACAACTGTTACTGTCATTCTTATTATTAAAAACAGTGGTGTGAGCTAGACAAAACACGTTAACATCAAAACTATGTGTCGCTACGTTGAAAGATGTTGATAAGTCCAGATGATGTAAATATGATTGTAGCAATATGATTGGTGTATACTAACCTGATTATATTGGTTGGGTTTCTGAAGTTTCAGCACTTTTTGCTGCGCATAATCCGATAGTGCTTTGTAGATCGGTGGTAGGACTGTACGCTCCTGAAATCACACTAATATTATAAATGTGAAAGTTTGGATGGATGGATGTTTGTTACTCAATCATGTCAGAACGGCTGAACGGATCTGGATGAAATTTGGCACAGATATAGATTATAGTCTGGAATAGCACATAGGCTACTTTTTATCCCGGTAAAATGTATGGTTCCCGTGGGATAGATTTGTTTTAATTTTTCATAGAGCAAAGGATCGAAATGATTTTTTGCATAGGTAGTGGTAGTTTAGGGGTACAGAAAAGGACATAGAGGAAAAGGACATACTTTTTAATCGCGGGTAACACCGCGGGGCGCAGCTAGTAGAAATCTATTTTTTAAGGGTAGTACAGACAGATTGATTACCTATCAGATCTACATCCACTGAAAATGGCACGAACTAGAGAGGGGGGTAATGGGACCACTTTATGTCTCGCTATTACCTATGCCTAATGCCTTTGATTCTAAAAGGAAGCAAAAAAATAAGTAGAAATAAAATTACTAATCGAAAATGAGCAGGCTAGTCCCCACAAGCAACCGAGCACGAGCATGACTTGAGGAGCAGCATAGCCATCGCTCTCCTCAGCCATATAACAGTGAAGAGAGTGTATTTACTTCACCCATACAAAATACCTATTCAACTTGTGAAGTGAGTAAACATAAAAAAAATACATAAACAACGAATTAACCATCAATTATCCGAGCACAAGAGGGGAGAGCCGTTTAGGAGTTATCGCGAACTAAACAAACGTACACCTGGTTCTTTGCCACGGTACACAATGGAGGCATAATCAATCATGGGCCTTATGCTTCTGAATGGATAGAGAAAAAATAATACCGCGATCGCTTCTAGGGTGTGGGGCACCGAAGCCAGCGAGTCGTACTGACGAATGTTGGGAGCGACGAAAAGAATATAATGTATCCAAAATTATTTTAATTTCTATGCCAACATTGCCAACTTATCTGATGAAAGGTTACACTGAAAACCTCTACGTATGGCAACACTTGACAATATGTAGGACAGATTCGTATATTGACATGCCAATTGGTAGGGCTCCTACAAATCGGCTCTACAGATTGGCTCCCAGGCTTTTAATCTTATTAATGTGTCAGGCCGGTATCAGTCTGAGTTTATTCTTCAAAACCACAGACAAAAAGATACAGCGACATTATCACGAAATCGATTGAATTATTAAAGCACTTAACAATATAAGTTAGATTTTATTTTCTGCTTTAAGAAGTTTATTTTCTCAAAAGAATTTAAAAATTCATTTGCCTGAGAAGATCAGGCCATAGGTTATTATATTTTTTCAAAAAATAGTAGACAAATTTACAAGTGCCGTAAAAGCGTTTTCTATGTGTAACAATAATATTGTTAAAACCTAATATTAAGGTATTAACAACTGCAATCATTACTTTAGACCAAAAAACAATTTTTTTTTAACAAGTTGTTAAGGAGAATGAAATCGACAAATCATCAAAAAAACGGTCACAGACTTTAGCTATAAAGTCTATTTCGTGGCTCCACCCCAATGCTTGATCGACGGAGATGGCAAGTCACTGTGTGCGGAGAATAGGCACAAATAGGGGAGATGACCTAGATATCAGGCAACCCTGGAATTTACACGAGGAGGATCCGAGTTATTGTGTACCGGTACCGAGCTGCCGGCTATGATCGCAAGATCCAAAACTACCAGTCATTTGAACCAAAACTAGCACTTAAGTCTGAACGAAACATCTTTATAAAATTACTATGCAAAAATTAAATATGAGGGTATCCCGTCTCAAACTATGCCACCAGGACGTCAACCGCCTCAGTCCTCCCGTGACCATGGTTGCTGTAAAGCAGCCGAAACGTCGGGGACGTAAAATCAAAATATAAACGCGATAAAATCCTAAAAATTAGTTTTATTTCAATGTGTAGTATTCGCGTAAATATAAGAATTCAATATTACTATGCAAATCAAATTGATTGATCAAGGAAACTATTTTGATGATTTTGTCATTGAAGGTTTGACTTATGACCGATGCTTCCATACTACGCGGTAGCGAACATTCTGTGTCGAGAATTCATGCTTCCTATCTTCCCTACTCTTATTAGAACGCTCTTAGTTGCAAAAACTGGCAACACGGATGACATAGAAATTACCACTATTCACGTTTCGTATGTAGTTCTTCGCTGGCTCCATAGTATTGGCACAGCCTAAGAATCCATTTGGGCTGCTGCAAAGTCTTTTTTAACTCGTACCAGTTACACTTCCAAACGTGCCAACGATTAAATTGAACAGTAAATATAGATATATATGGCACACATTGCAGTACCAGTACTCACTAAACGTGAGCGCAAGCGACCTTTAAACCAATAAAGAAAATTAAGTCAATGAACTTACTCCTTACCTCATAGTCATCGTATCTATTATCTCTCACATTTCCATCCCTTACTTTCTTCACAACATCAGCATACGGCACTTCAGTAGGTCCAAAATCGTATCCAAAAGACACCGCTGGGTACGCAAAAGGTCTATACTCCTTCACCTTTGCTAAATACCTAGGCCTCGTGATGTAGTTGAGTTGGGAGTAAGCTGCAATGGTGTTGGTGGTGTTCAGGTCACGTCTAGCTATGGCTTCTAGGAGAGGTCGTGAGGTCACGATTAGAGGCCTCGGAGGTGGCGGTGGTCCATCGTTTGGGAAGAGTATTGGACCTTTTCTGGAAAAGAAAAATACTACGAAAGTAATCCCCAATGGTTGAGACTAATATTAGGGCTATTGAGGCCAATAGTAGAACATTAAAAGGGCTGGTATTATATATTATTATTATCACATGAAGAGGTTCTAGGCCTTAAAGCGTTAGATTTAAAACCTCTGATTCCCCAAGGATCAAGACACATTATACTCCTCGTACAATTAGACCGCTCTCCTTAATGGCGTACATTTCTTTTTCCAGATTGTGAATTTAAGCGATACAACGCAGAAATAATTGTTTACTAATTCGAAATCGATAATGCAGGCGTCCGAGGGCGATCAATAAGCGTAGACAGTCGCTATACGCTTGAAAGTGGGGACAGACGAGCGACTTTTGGTGATGCCAAATTATCTATACATCTATACACATAAATAAAATTGGAGTGTCTGTTTGTAATATTAAAATAACCGCTTTTTACTAAGTGCACGGTACATGTACCAAAACAACATTTTTTACAATTTTTATCTGTCTGTCTGTTTGTTTGGGCTAATCTCTGACATGGCTTGACCGATTTTGACGGGACTGTCACTGGCAGATAGCTGATGTAACAAGGAGTAACTTAGGCTACTTTTATTTTAGGCTAGCTGTTACCCGCGACTTCGTACGCTTTTTGTTAAATACCACGCGGACGAAGTCGCGGGTAACAGCTAGTGGAACATAATATCTTCAGACGAACACAACTATATACGGTCTCACTAAGCAACGCTTGTATCATGGGTACCGTACAATGGACTGAGGGTGAACTCAGTATATAATACGTATATAGGTATTAAACATCCAGGATTCGGGTACAAACATTCGTGCTCATCACACAATGTTTGTCACGGTAAAATTGAGACTATGTGTTTAGTGGAATGAAAAACAAATGCTGCATTTTTTTTTCGTCGGTTCTGTATAATTCCCTTAAAGCCTGCAGCTCTATCTCAATATTTTTTTCGTCGGTTCTGTATAATTCCCTTAAAGCCTGCAGCTCTATCTCAATATTTTTTTTCGTCGGTTCTGTATAATTCCCTTAAAGCCTGCAGCTCTATCTCAATATTTTTTTTCGTCGGTTCTGTATAATTCCCTTAAAGCCTGCAGCTCTATCTCAATATTTTTTTTCGTCGGTTCTGTATAATTCCCTTAAAGCCTGCAGCTCTATCTCAATATTGGAATGTAGTGAATTAAGTAGCTTAATTAAAATTTCCAAGAAATTCAGTCACATCAAAACCATGAACAATCCAGATAGTAATATCTAATCAATGAATCGTTGCGACTAATCGCACGCCAGTCGGCCGTCTGCAGAATCCGCACGAGCGGACACAAACTATCCGCTCGACTATTAAACTTAACGGCTTAAGACTAACGATGGCAACACGTTTCGGTACGTTTTCCTTTCTGACAGTACCGTACCGTGATTATTTATGTTTGCAATTTCAGTCCTGTCTGAATCGTTATTTTTCAGATTTTGTAGCGTTTTGTGGATACCCTCATTGGTGGGATGTGTACATTGAGAACAGGAAATGCAAATTTGATTGACAACATATATACTTAATATATATAAATTACGTGTCACGGTGTTTGTCCGCTCTTAAACTACTAAACCGATTTAAATTAAATTTTGCACACTGTGTACAGTTTTATCCAACTTGAACGATAGGACCGTTTATATCTCAATTTATAATCGCAAATATTTATCTTTAAAAATATTTCCCAGAAATAATGTATATGGCAAAACAACGTTTGCCGGGTCAGCTACTACTTATATAGATATTAAACAACCATGACTGCTAGAAACAAAGTTGTCTGCTACTCAAATTCGAACCCTGGACCCGTGGCACAGAAAGAAGGCACTACTAACTGAGTTAATCATATCGTCAAATATGAAAGTTTACCATAGCAGTCTAGCTTGGAAATGGAGACTTACTTCGTGGGCTTAGGTGTTTTCAAATCCTTCAAGAACTGGTCAGCATCAAACGCATGGTGGTTGTAGTTCCTTGGAGCAAGGAAGCTGGATGGCGTTGTTACTTCTTGGGTTTCACTCTCCGTCAGAAGGATAGCCAGGATGATGCATAGCATTTTGATGTCTGAAAATAAAATATTGGTACAAGCTGGGTGTGTTAGTTTCAGCCCGATGCGGGACTCGTGTGTAGGGTTGCCACTGTACCTTTTAAAATATCATATAGTATTGTTATTAAAGGCACACAAACTTATTTCCTCAGACAAAGAAATATGTTTTATTTGATTTGAAGTATGGGTATGTAGCGACCTCTTCAACCTCGCCACAAGCTACAAAGATGGCGCTGTAGACGACATTCAGAACAATTGATAATTCTCCACACAATCCTGAAGCGTTTCACATGTTGTGTTTTATTTTTTTAAATTGGAAAAGTTAGTACTCTTATTTGCTCCCAGAATAGGCGGCAACCCTAACGGTTTGAGGTCTATTTCAGTTTAGATCAGTGATTCTCAAAGCGAAATATTCTTTGTATGTATAGTCGCCTAAGTACATAATTGTATATTGCTTCACATTACCTAATCAAGTGACAACAGGTATGCTATTCAATTGTGACGGAGTTGTTTTTTAATTGAATGCACTACGGGGCTCAAGTTGCGTAAGCCAGTCATAACTGTCGATACAAAAACCACATATTGTAGAGCGAATGAGGTTTAATTATGACAATTAAGGGTTGTACCGTCGTCGTAAGAATGGACAGTGAATGATTTATGAACTACTGCCTCCTACCCGCGGCTCCGCCCGCGGTATCTAAATGTAACATAGCCTATAGTACTGAAGGATAAAGTATCTAGTTTCATATTAGTGTCAGATTCAACTCATGATTCTCGACCCCCAAACTTGGAATTATCCGTCGATCTTTTTATGAATTATACTCATTTCTGTGAGTATTTTTAAATTGATTTTATCATGAAATTACAATAAACGTCTATCTTAGCGCGATTTTAAATAAAAAAACACATAATAACTATTTAAGACCTAAAACTGCCATGTTAATTAAAGCCCGATACGCTTGAGCTCGCTTGTTACTCGCACGTTTCGAGTATCGCAAGGAGCGTTGTGTAATGATCGCGAAGTTTAAGATACATTGCGTGCTCAAAAATTAAAACATTTGTAATCCATGAATCTCTATAATTTTATTATGGGCATTAAAACCTTCATGCTTATCTATACATATAAATAAAATTGGAGTGTCTGTTTGTAATATTAAAATAACCGCTTTCTACTAAGTGCATTTAGATGTATACACGTTACCTATACCGAAACAACATTTTTTAAAATTTTTGTCTGTCTGTCCGTCTGTCTGTCTGTCTGTCTGTCTGTCTGTCTGTCTGTCTGTCTGTTTGTTCCGGCTAATCTCTGAAATGGCTGGACCGATTTTGACGGGACTTTCACTGGCAGATAGCTGATGTAACAAGGAGTAACTTAGGCTACTTTTATTTTAGAAAAAAAATAGGATCTCACGAAAAAAAATTTAAAACCAATGTTGCAGCGCAACGCCTGATTAAGTTTGATAGCAATAACCTGCAAAGCGTCCCGCGGGCTCAGAATGGGCGAGCAGGCTGTTGTCAACGGTTGTCTTTGTTAAATACCACGCGGACGAAGTCGCGGGCAACAGCTAGTCTTAAATAAAAAAAAACACGCATCCCACTAATTAATTACCCAATCAATCTTTGAAATAAAAAAGTCACAACAATATGACGCTATTATCGTGATTGTGTCATTGTGGCCGTGCGAACGCGGTCGTCACAGATACGGGCGCCATATTGGCGTTGTCATGGCGACCGATTGTTTCCCGCGCTCGTGCGAACCGGGAATTTGCATTTGGCGGCTTTTGTACCTATTGTAACACTAGGTACTGCTCACGGCTCCGCCCGCGGTACCTCAACACTCAGAGATACTGTAGTTTCCTATTAGTGAAATTGTTTTCAGCATCAGATCGTCTACATCCAGTCTCACAAAAGTCAAAGTCAACACGTTTATTTCGTATAGGCCTACGGGGCACTTACAAATTGTCATTAACAATTTTTTTTTCTTAACTCTACAACCGGATCGGAACGCGACCACAACTGAGAAGATCCGGCGAGAAACTCAGTGGGCTTGTCTTTTTTTTAAAAGCCATAATTTTTACAAAAAAAAATAAAAAAGTAAGCTCCAGTGTGTTGTCATGCGAGGCGCACACACGCTACACTTTGACATTATACATCTTGATATTTGAGCGATCAGTCCCAGGCTGCTTTATCATCCAAATAATCCAAGATTCTGTAATAACCCTTACGACATAGATTAGTTATCGCGGTTGTTTTGAGCTTACTAATGGGCAAATCTCGGATTCCTTTGGGAAGTTTATTATAGAAGCGTATACATCGCCTCATAAAATAATTATTTATTCTGTGGAGACGAGTGACATACACGGATAGTTTGTGTTTATTACGAGAGTTTATAACATGAACATCACTCCTTTTTTCATGAATATTTTTCTTAACAGAATTGAAAGTTTTAAATACTGTCTGCTAGCGGCGCTGTCCCATTTGCCATACAATGTTTCTAAATAGGTAAACTATAAACTATACACTTAGCTTATGAATATTCTTGCATTTGACGTACTATGGTTACGTCAAAATAAACTCACCTCAAAAAATCAAGAAACACAAAACAAAACACTGCCACAATATAACAAAACTAACAAAAGGAAAACTAAACGGGTTCCCGCTAAACTTAAAAGATAACACAAAAAAATGCACTTTGCTAGTGCAAAGTTCGTCTCCTCGCCGGGAACTGACGGCGGTGGCGTTATTCACCATTATTTATTACCAAAGTACGCTTTTACATGGATAGGCAAAGAGCTAGAGGCGACAACCTATGATAGGATTAACTGTGTAGCCGCTTAGACTTTGTGCGGATCAAACTTCAAGTCACAAGCTTAGGAGGAATAAATATTTTCATGTTATAGACATGACATTGACAAAATACCCACTAATTTGTGGGCGAGCCTATACATTGAAATAAAACTAATCTTACGGATTTTATCGCGTTTATTATACGTTTTTTATCCATCCAGGATCCAGTAATTAATATTATTAAATCCAAAACCAAGCGCACCATTGCAAGACCTCAAGACACTGTGAGCACTTTCTGCGTCGATCAGACCGCAAGCAACAACTAAGTATGACGGTACCCCGTTTCAAACTAGGACGTCAACCACCTCAGTCCTCCTGTGACCATGGTTGCTGTAAAGCAGCCGAAACGTCGAGAACGTAAAAAACGTATAATAAAACGCGGTGCGGGTTGGCGGACTTCACATATATTTCGAGGGGTTCTCTCAGACATGCAGCAGGTTTCCTCACGATGTTTCCTTCACCGTTTAGCAAGTGATAATCGTGGTTGAAAATGAGATTTGCACATGAAATCCAGAAATCCCAGAGGTGCGAGAGCCTGCGATCGTCGTAACCGAGGCAAGCGATCTATCAAGTTGGCTATCACTGCTTTAGCCGTTAGCCAGTATAAAAAAAGATGTAGGCGACCGCTGCCTCCCTGCCTATAGAAAGTCAAACTCCTTTTTATTATAAGTTCAGAGGCTAATCGCATCGCGATGCGATATTGAAGCATTGTTCGCGCCAACAAGTATGCGTCACGATGTCTAAAAACTCTGTTACGGCCAATGGAAGAAATAAAAATGGTAGTGTCACGCGGAAGGCAGTATCCATATTACACAACCACGCCTGCGTTCTTCGAGAGATAGGCAGAGGCATAGGAACGGCAGTAGTATAGGTATATGTCACAGTTCTGACGATCATCAGATGTTTATATACATTTGGACTAGATATCGCTAGACGGAGTCGTCAATTGTAGGAACATAAAATAAACGCGATAAAATACGTGAGAGTAGTTGTATTTCAATGTGTAGTATTCGCGTAAATACAAGAAATCAATATGTTTTTTCAACTTTTAAATTCTGATCTCACATTATTAATAGAAATGCGGTAAAGAAGCGCAGTTTTAAATGTTAGATTAGGTACCCTTTCTCTATCCCATTGTATAGATCATCACAACAGCCATCTCAGAATCGAACCCGCAGGTACATTCATTGGGGTCACGAGAGCTCCACCACGAGACCACGACATCTTATTGATAGAATTTTTAACCCAGATATTGATTTTTTATGTAACAGACAGTTATTTAACTATTACATCAATAGGTCTATGACTATTATTATATTAGGGCAGTGTGCAGACCGAACGCGTTGCCTCACGATTCGGCTGACAGTGTAGCACATGATAGATGAAATCAAAATCAAAGGCACTTAAAATTGTCATCTTTCATTTTACTTCTTAACTCTACTACTGAGTCGAAACCCAGCATCTGAGAAGATCCGACAAGAGACAGCGGGTCTGTAATTTTTACTACAACGTTGTATATATGACACCTATGTAACAACAGCTTATTAGTAATTTCGACGGCCTGATTAGCCCAGTTGGTAGTGACTCTGCTTTATGTGCCGAGGTTCCCGGGTTCGAATTCTGGTAGGGACATTTTTTGTGTGATGAGCACGAATGTTCGTACCCAAGTCATGGATGTTTAATATGTCTATAAGTAATATATACTGGGTGCGCCCCCAGTCCATTGTGCGGTGCCTATAATACAAGCGTTGCTTAGTGTGGAACCGTGTAGTTGGTTTGTTCGTCCTGCGATATGAATTGAATATTATTATATAGCATTTGTTAGCTTCAGCTATTTACTTAATCTAGTGTTCATTTAGTGATACTACATCGAGAAACGTACCTCTGAAGCTTTACTAAACAGAGGTACTAACAATTTGTTTGTTAAGATAAAACAAAATTCCCAAATCTGTTGTTGCTTTCTCCTAAATATAGGAACCCTTTATAAACTCGACGCTTTAAACAAATCTATAGAATCCTGAACAAAAGTTTATTATCGCACAGACAACAAGAATAGAGACCCGTGATATTGATCAACGGATTTTGTTCGTAATGTCGCAACTTCCGGCGTGAAGCCGGATATTACGAAATGTTCCTTTAATAAATTAATGGGGGGTGGGGGGAAGGGGTTTGGTAAAGGCGAGGTCTGAGAATGGGCTGTGCTGTGCTGATCTTATTTTTAGACTGTGGAGTTTGTTGCTTAAAAAATATCGTCGTTGTAACTGTAATAATGAATAAAATTACACGCGTTTAGTGTTTGCGATCATGAAAATCTGAAGCACTACCATAAATAAAAGCATGTGACATCACCGCCATAAGTCAGCGCGTGTGCAAAAGAGAAAGAGCACGCCCTCGCTCTCTTCTGGCTATAATATTGCTTAAACTAGAAAAAATAATATTTTTAAAGTTATCTTGAATTAAAAAAAATCGTACTTATCTATACTATACTAATCTACATACAAAAAACAAAGTCGTGTTAGTTACACCATTTATAACTCAAGAACGGGTGCGCCGATTTTTATGATCTTTGACAGATTGAATTTGTCTCCGGCCTGAATAGCAGAATAAACAAAATAATAATAATCATGAAAGCAATTGACCCCAGCAGGTGGCTAACATAACATTAAAATTCTCAAAAAAGGCCCTTTACGTGCTGGACCTATGTCTCCGCGCAAGCCTTCCAAAGATCCGGGTACAGCCCGTGTGGAGAGAGAATAATGGAGATAATTAATTTTCTCATACATTTGATTCTGAGGCTGAACGAGGATCGCCGGGACAGCAGACTATTACATAAAGGTAATGTTTCTGAGTTTAGATGTGGGGAATAATCTCCGGATTCATCTCCGGATCTGCTGATCCGAGTCTGAAAATTCTTTCACTAAACGAAGCTACATTTTCCCTGATTACTATAGGCTATTTCATTTAGGAATGGCGAAAGCAAGCTAATGATTTGATATAGTACATTTCAACATCGCAGGTATAACTCACGTGTAAACTGAAAATGTCATCTTAGCTTAGATGTGCGAAGCGAGGTTTCATGACCTCACCCTATAGAGGGGGTTGGAAAGAGTTAATTACGTTTTGTTTTCGGGGTTAATGTTATCTTTTTAGGGTTATTCTCTTATCTTTAAGTAAACGATGTTACTATGTTTTGTTATGCAAAAGTTTTGATCACAATAAGCTTAATTAAGTCAGAAATAGCAGAATATTTATTAACAGAAATGGGGTTTTTGAGCATTGATAACTAAATTGATTGGAAACAAGGATCAGGGTTCAAGCCCCATCTTGCACCATTATTAGATTTCATGATGAAGATATTATGACGAAACTTGCATGTCTGAGGAAACCTACGTCCGAAGGTGTGCTAAGTCTGACCCGAACTGGACCAACTGCTTAATCCCCCTCACATTGAGGGGAGGCTCGTGCCCAATAGTAGGACATTATAAAGGGCTGGTATTATTATATTTTTAACCGACTTCAAAAAAAGGAGGAGGTTCTCAATTCGGTTGTATTTTTTTTTTTTTTTATTTTTTTTTTATTTTTTTTTTTTATGTTTGTTACCTCATATCTTCGTCATTTATGAACCGATTTGGAAAATTATTTTTTTATATGAAAGGATATGTTTACAGATTGGTCCCATTTTTTTCAAAAAAATGTTCTGATCATAGGATCCATGAGGAATTGAGAGGACTCCTCAAATTTTATAGGCATACCGATAGCAATTTTGGTATTTTCATCAAGAAGTCAAGCATTTGCATTTAGAAAGTATCATTTGCTGAAGTGGAAGTGATAAAGAAGGCCACAAATGGCCAGCGGAACTTGTCAGTGTTACGTATTTCACGGGTTGCGCCAAGATAATCTCGATTATTGGTATACCTATTATCCAGTAAAAAGATTGATATACAAATCTTTTTAGTGACAAAGAATAGTAAATATATCCACTAAAAAGTTTAAAATAAAAAACTTTTTAACAAAATAAAAACCGTCTTCAAAAAACTAAAAAGCAAAAAATAATCTAATCTTGAAATCTACCTTGTCTAACCACATCAAATATTTAACTAATCTGAAGTCGGTGCCAAATAAACAACCGACGAAGAATAACAAAAGTATACTCAGTAACGAGATGCGCGGACCAATTTGTAGGTATAGTCTTTGGCGCAGACCGGCAATACTCGACTCAGTTGTTAGTTTGGCACCGACTTCAGATTAGTTAAATATTTGATGTGGTTAGACAAGGTAGATTTCAAGATTAGATTATTTTTTGCTTTTTAGTTTTTTGAAGACGGTTTTTATTTTGTTAAAAAGTTTTTTATTATTGTATCTGCACATGCTGACATACACATATATACTTATCTTATCAGTAATAAGTTATAGTTGGCTCGTCATATCCGAGGATACCCCTCGCATTGAGGGGAGGCTCGTGCCCAACAGTGTGACCATAAAAAGGCTGCTATTATTGTAAACATTTAAATAGCTCCCAGTGTTCGTTACCTCATCCGAGCACAAGATCTCTATTAGTAAGTCTGGCAGCGATCCAAACAAGGTACCTAGTTATCGTATCGACTCCGTTATGCAGTCCTGGTACGTAGGCTTCAGATCGAATTAATTTCTACATACATAATCCCCATGGCTGGAGTATAATAGACCATTACTAGCCTACCGGGGGGCAGGGGGCCTAAATTTACAATCCACTTAATACATTTTTGGTACTGACTGACAGACAAGTCGTTGGACCTAGTGATTTGAAATTAGGAGTACATATCTTAAGTACCCTAAAGGTGCAACCAGGAGGGATTTTTGGAAATACGACCTTTAGCGGGGTCAAATGGGGGGCAAAGATTCTATGAAGAAACATTTTTATTATAAATATTATTCGGCTATTATATTTATTCGACGATTATTATATAGTTGGTAGCTAACCTGCTTTCGGCGCCGAGGGTCTTAGGTTCGAGTCCTGGTAGGAGCAAACTTTGTTTGATGAGCAAGAATGTTTGTATCCGAGTCATGAAGTATTATATACTGTATTCGCAACAAGTATATTCTACGATACCCGTAATACAAGCGTTGCTTCGTGTGAGACCGTATAGTTGGTGTGTTCGTCTGGCGATATATTATATTAGAGAATCTCTTTGGAAGGCTTGCGCGGGGACATGGGTCCAACACGTAGAGGCCCCTTTTGAGAATTTTAATGTTAAGTTAGCCACCCGCTGGAGTCGACTGCTGAAAACGATAGCATAAACAGCCCCTCTCTGGACAGCCAACGAAGGCAAGACAGAGCTGAGAGTCCTGCGGGACCCCGACAAAGACACGCCGAGGTGGGGGCCTCGACCGACTCTCTGGGGCACTCGGGTCCGTGGTGTCGCTACTCACCAACAGCTCGCCACATCCCCTGCGTTTATACTCGTATTATAGATATTATTATGATTATTAAATCCTATGCCAAACATATTTTAGGGATGGCCCAGATAAATTCTGTGGTAAGTTGATGAGGGTTGAAAGGCGTGTTACATAAGGTGATAAGGTTGCACAAAAATACTGACTCTGGCGCCCCCTGGCGGAGATACAGGGCGGTATAACACTAATACGTGCTTATGCATAACAATATCGTCAAGTTATAAAGATTTCACTGGAAGAGACTCAAATGAGTTTTTTTTTTTATTACATTATAGGCAAGTATTTGATCTCGATCTCACCTGATGGTTAGTGACGATGAGATCTACGATGGAGCACACTTGCCTAGGTAGGAAGGCGGCAGTAGATCGAGACGCTACATTCACTAGGCACATGCAGCGCAACTGATCTGACCCGCCATCCATGAATGGCAACACCGAACATCATGCCGGAACACGGCTAGGCCGCTTGGCGACATGGCTTTGTTCAGTGGGTGGTGACTAACCACGGCCGAAGCCTACCACCATTACCAGTAAATAATAAAATATAGGGGATGTAATTAAATTCTACTTTTATCAGGAGTATGGCTTAGTCCCCCTCGTATTGAGGGGAGGCCCGTGCCCAACACTGGGACATTAAAAAGGCTGGTATTAATATAGTCTCTCACTACACGGGCTGTGCACGCTTAACGACATTAGTCGATATTATCGTGAACGTCACTACGTCGACCGCGCATCACTACGAACGACTATGGCGCCGGGAAGAGGCGGACGTATAATTTGTATTGGAAAAACATTGTAACCATTTATAATTAAAAACACATAAACTCAATCAGCGCATCATTATTTCATAAGAAAACCTCAAGTATTGGACATGTGGCGACCGAAACAATAATCTGCAACTTCGTGAAATCGTGTCCGAGAAAGATGCATGTTGTACAAGGAGAAAACATGGACGTTGCTGCTACCTATTTAATTATGGATTACTAGAAGGGGGCCATCGGCTGCTGCGAAAATCCGAGGGAAGTAGCGTTCCTATCTTTACCTTCCTTTATTTTCCTTAGGAATTGGTTTTTGTGTGTGCAAAGGGTTATGTTGGCTGATTTTCTTTGTGAATGTGCACGCGTCTGCCATTTTGTCTCGCATTTTTGGTTAATCATATATTTTGTTTCACAACGCATTCAAGCATTATTTATACCTATTGAGCAAGCCCGCATTATAACGTTTTGGGTTAATTGCATATTTCATTATTTGCTGCCTATTAAATAGGTAGGTACCTACCCAGAATATCTAACGCACATTGTCGTATGTCCACGCACATTCCCACTAACTAGAAGCCTAAATTTGCACTATCTTCACGCTATTTGCATAACGCTTTCAGGTTACAAACCAACTTATCAAGTGTCTAATGCTCCCCGCTTCCCTACGTGGATAAAAATATCATCAGTAAGAAGCTGTAGTCAGCTCGTCTCCTGTGCTGTGATCGTCAGTGGTTCCCGGTGGCGGCTGGAGCGTGTATCCTGTTGGGTTCGATGCACATGATTATTATTCTATTCAATTCATTTTGCTCATAACTTGTCAATATTAACTATTAAAAAATGGATGGTGAAAAATGTAATATTGCAAAATTGATAAGGCAGCGGAGTAGTGTTAAAGGTAGGCTTACTAAGTTTAAAGATCAGTTAACTACATTTCAAACATTAAAGTCACCATCTAATGTTAAAATAAAAGAATTAAACATGCGTATGGACAAATGTCAAGAAATGTACAAAGATTTTGAAAATATACAAAATGATATTGAATCTTGCTGTGAGGAAGCAGATTTACAAGAACAGATTGACATTAGAGATAGCTTAGATGGGCAGTTTATTACTATATTGTCGAATATGCATGATTTACTTGACAGTGTGAATGCTGATAATTATAGTAATGCAAATAGTCAACCATGTACGGATGGTTTGCAAGCAATTAAATTACCAACCATTAAATTACCTAGCTTTGATGGTGAACATTTAAAATGGTTAGAGTTTAGAGACACCTTCCATTCTTTAATAAATTGTAATAAATCTATAACAGATATAAACAAGTTCCATTATTTGAGGTCCTCTTTGGAGGGAGGTGCCATTGAAGTGATACAATCGTTGGAGGTTACCTCTGCTAATTATAATGTTGCATGGAAATTACTATGTGACAGATATAACAATACACAGATATTGGTAAATAACCATCTTAAAGCATTGTTTAATATTCCACAAATTAATACAGATTCGTTCCAAGGTTTGCGCAAACTTATAGACACTGTTTCTAAAAATTTACGTGCCCTTAACTCACTTGATCAACCAACTGACAAGTGGGATACAATAATTATATACATGGTATCAGCAAAGTTAGATCTGGTTACTATGAGGAAGTGGGAAGAACATAGGAATACTATTAGTAAAATCCCAACTTTAGAAGAATTTTATGATTTTATACGCAGCCGTGCCAATGTTTTAGAAACAACAATTTGTCAAGATAAGAAGGATTCCTGGATTAAAAGGAATAATAATACAAACCAATATAATAAAGTTAAGACAGAGTATAAAAATATTGAGTCAAATTCATGTTTTAACAATGTATGTGATTATGTATGTGTATTCTGTAAGGAACAGGGACATAAGGTGTATAATTGTAAAAAGTTTATTGATATGGAAGTGAAAGATAGAATAAAAGAAGTTAATAGAATAAGAGTTTGTGCTAATTGCCTAGGTGAGGGGCACAGTACATTTCGGTGTCGGTTGAAAGGTTCATGTCGGTTCTGTAAACATAAACATAATTCATTGCTACACATTCAATATAAAAATAATACTTCTAATAATAATACTGAGAGCACTAATATGTTAGTAAATACTCAGTCGTCAGCGTCACCGCCAGTTACACTGTCCGTTGTATCCGTTAGTCAAGTGTTGTTATGTACTGCAGTGGTGGAAGTATATAATGAACAGACAAATAAGGCCTGCTTAGCCAGGGTTCTTTTAGACAATGGCAGTCAATCTTCATTTGTGACGGTTCAGTTAATAGAGAGGTTAGGTTTGCAGACAGAATGTATAGAACCATTGAAAGTTTCAGGTATTAATAATTGTACATTAAATATTAAAGAAAAGTGTGTGTTACAAGTACATTCACGTATTTCCTCTTTCACTGCTCAATTAAAATGCCTTGTGGTCCCGCTAATCACAGGAAACTTGCCTAGTACATCTGTGGACATGCCAAGTTTAAACTTACCTGCAGATGTTGAGTTAGCAGACCCTAGTTTTTATCAGCCTGCCAAAATTGATATCCTGATGGGGGCTGACATGTTTTGGGATGTTATTGGTACTAGGAGAATTAAGTTAGGTGTAGGTAAGCCGGTGTTACAGGATTCCAGACTAGGCTGGTTAGTCAGCGGTCCCATTGGATTTAGTAAGCCTGAACACCTAATGTGTAACTTCACTAAAGAAATTCATGATGATCTGCAAAGGTTCTGGGAAATAGAAGAAATAAATTCTGAGAATAATAAGTGTCTGACCCCAGAAGAAAAACTATGTGAAGTTCATTTTTTAGAAAATACACGTCGTTTGTCTGATGGTAGATTTGTTGTCAAAATGCCATTGAAAGAGGAACCTGAAGTTGCACTTGGTAGTTCCTATTTTTTAGCTAAACGTCGGTTTTTAAGTTTAGAGAAAAAGTTTAAAAAAAATCCAGATATTAAGCAGAAGTATTCAGATTTTATTAACGAATATAAAGAATTAGGTCACTTAACCGAGATAGATAAACCTAACTTTGGTTACTTTATGCCACATCAAGCGGTGATAAGAGATAAGAGTGAAACTACCAAATTAAGGGTGGTATTTGATGCTTCGGCTAAAACTTCAACTGGAAAATCTCTTAATGATATTCAATATGTAGGTCCTATACTCCAGGATGATCTATTATCAATTTTAATCAGATTTCGTACTCATAAATATATTATTACTGGAGATATACAGAAAATGTATAGACAAGTTATGTTAGATGAGTCTCAGCGCCATCTACAACTAATTTTGTGGAGGGAAAATGAAAGTTACCCCCTCAAGGTCATGCAGCTTAATACTGTCACTTATGGGACAGCTTCTGCGCCTTATTTAAGCACTAGATGCCTACTTCACCTAGCTAGAGATTGCCCAAATGTTAATATTGCTAATATTTTAGAACATGACATATATATGGATGATTTAAATACTGGGCACAGCACTGAAGAAGGTATTAAAGCTATTTATTATGGAATTAAGAATATTTTATCATCAGCAGGTTTTCCACTACATAAAATACGCACTAACTGTCCAAAGGTGATAACAGGTGGCACCAGCTCTGACACTCTTGACCTGAGTAAGCAAGCTTGTGTGTTAGGACTAAACTGGACACCTACACCAGACATGTTACATTTTGTTGTAAATCTTGAGACTGATGTAAAGATCACTAAAAGAACTATCATATCAAACTCTTGTAAAATTTTTGACCCTCTGGGTCTTTTGTGTGCTTCCATAATCAAGGCTAAGATGTTATTACAGCAGTTATGGAGCTCTAAGCTGGACTGGGATGATCCAGTACCATCCCCTATGGTCAAAAAATGGTTGAATATAATTAAATACATAAACGATTTATCGAATATTAATTTACCTAGATATGTTTTGTGTGGGTCACCAATATTAATCGATTTACATTGTTTTGTAGATGCGTCGCAAGAAGCGTACGGTGCCTGCGTTTATTTAAGATCGGTTGATGAGGATGGTAGTGTTTCAGTTAAGTTATTGTGCGCTAAGGCCCGAGTCGCCCCCCTTAAGGCACTCACCACACCTCGGTTGGAGTTGTGTGGTGCTTTGCTTGGTGCTCGACTGTCATCAAAGGTACTTCAGTCACTTCGCTTAAATATTATAAATAAAACCTTATGGACTGACTCAACAGTTGTGTTAGGTTGGATTAGAACACAGCCTAAATTATTAAAAACCTTTGTTGGCAATCGGGTAGCTGAGATTAACGAATTAACTCAGGGTTTTACATGGAGACATGTTCCTACAGACATGAACCCCGCCGATCTGGCGTCTAGGGGAGTGGATCCACACGCCCTGTTGTACGAAGTTTTGTGGTGGGAAGGACCTCCCTTTTTAAGGAAGGAATCAGATGAGTGGCCAAAACAAACTAATATATCAGTAGACCTACCAGAGTTAAAAATACACGTTAGTATGGAGTGTCCAGCCTTTGTGAGCGTTAGTACGGAGTGTTCACCTATTATATTTTTTAGATATTCTAAGTTACTTTATTTAAAACGTGTATTTGCGTATGTATTGCGGTTTATATTTAATTGTAGGAATAAGAATAATAAATTAAAATATAGTCTAGGAGCTGAAGAACTAAATAATTCACGTTTACATTTAATTAAGTTTAGTCAACAAGAATCTTTTGCGAGTGAGTTACACACTTTAAATAAAGGTGACCAGCTTAGTAAGAAGACTAAGATCTTGTCACTTAACCCGTTCATTGATGCTGAGGGTATTATGAGAGTCGGAGGACGTATGCAAAATTCGGATTTTAGTTTTAATAAAAAGCATCCAATTATTTTAGATAGTAAACATCACTTAACAATTTTATTAATGCGTCATGAACATTACCGTTTATTTCATGCAGGGCCTCAGCAATTACTTGCTTCATTTCGTGAAGAATACTGGCCCATAAATGGTAGAAACTTGGCACGTAGTATTCCAAAGAAGTGTATAGTATGTACACGGTTTAATGGTAAGCCTATGCAGCCTATAATGGGTAACTTGCCATCGGATAGGACTACTCCTACCTTTCCTTTTTATGTAACCGGAACTGATTTTGCTGGACCATTTTTGATATCTAGTAAAAAAGGAAGAGGAAATAGGATTACAAAATGTTACCTGTGTCTATTCGTTTGCCTGACAACTCGAGCGGTGCATCTAGAGGTCGTCAGTGATCTCAGCACAGAATCATTTATTTTAACATTGCGTCGGTTTGTGGCACGTAGAGGCAAGCCGTCAGTGGTGTACTGCGACAATGGTACCAATTTCGTTGGAGCAAATAATGAGTTGAGTAGAGTTTTGCGGTCCAGCCGCCAACCGGTAACTGATTATGCTAGTTCTGAGGGCATTTCATTTAAATTTAGTCCAGCTTATTCACCCCACTTTGGGGGCCTATGGGAAGCGGGTGTTAAGGCTTCAAAGTTTCACTTAAAACGTATAGCAGGCAACGCTTCACTAACATTCGAAGAGTTGACAACCCTTTTTGCGCAGATAGAGGCAATTCTTAATTCCCGACCTTTATCCCCCCTATCTGCTGACCCCTGTGACTTAACCCCTTTAACCCCCGCGCACTTCCTTATCGGACGGCCGCTAACGTCGGTGCCCTCCGTTCCAGCGGAAGACGCCAGACCATCGAAATATGAAGCTGTACAAAAAATCAGACAACAATTCTGGAACAGATGGAGCAAAGAGTTTATAGCCGAACTCCAGCAGCGTGTGAAATGGAAGACAGGCACAGCCAACCCGAAAGTTGGAGATTTAGTTATCATTCAAGATGACAACCAGCCTCCGTTACGATGGCGCTTAGGGCGCATCGTTAATTTACATTTGGGTTCTGACTTTGTTTGCCGTGTTGTGGACATTTACACCGCCAGAGGCACCATAAGAAGAGCCGTCCAAAAAATTATCAAACTACCTCTGGATGATTGAAGCAGCCAGCTGCTCCAAGGGGCGGAAGATGTGCACGCTTAACGACATTAGTCGATATTATCGTGAACGTCACTACGTCGACCGCGCATCACTACGAACGACTATGGCGCCGGGAAGAGGCGGACGTATAATTTGTATTGGAAAAACATTGTAACCATTTATAATTAAAAACACATAAACTCAATCAGCGCATCATTATTTCATAAGAAAACCTCAAGTATTGGACACGGGCTATACCTTGATCTTTGGAAGGCTTGCGCGGGTACATGGGTACAACACGTAGGGGCCTTCTTTGAGAATTTTTATATTATGTTAGCCATCTGCTGGAGTCAACTGCTGAAAATGATAGCATAAACAGCGAATTGACCTCAGCCGGCCGGGGAACTTTTGCAGGAATAATGAAAGATAATTGGAACTATGGATTGAGGATTGGATGGATATGGGATGGGAATATTGGGAGGGTTGCGGACACCTGCCATAATCAGCTCTTATCTAATTACTATTGGCAGGTGGTGACTCGCTGCTCTTTAGGCGGGCCCTCTAAAAAGGCCGTCATATAAGACGATAATATTTACATTATTAATATTAAATTAGTACGGAATTATCGTTTACAACTTCTTTTCGTGAAACAAAGCATTTTAAATCACGCCTAAAATGGCGGTCCTAAATCTTGGATTGACCTTTTAAATGATTTTAATTCTTTATGAATATAATGACATAGACAAGAATTATTTTTGGTTTTCACACATAATATTATCTAGTTTGTCTATGCCCGTGTGCCACACAATATCGAATAAACAATAATTTAAATTTTATCTCTGTTAGCTCGGGTTTAAGCGCGCTACAGCGATTCTTACATAAATAACTGACTGTTAACCCAGCGCTGAACCAAATCCAGGAGATTTTTAATACTTATTATAAAACTTCAAGCCAAGAGTGTTAGTTTAAAACTAATTATATAATTGAAAAATGGTATAATAATAAGGAGAGTACAGACAGTTAAAACTATACCCATAGTCCTTTCATCTACAGGCGTCATTCCTCACACACTACACACCAGTCTCGCATTCTTAGGCATTCATCAACTTATATTCACACTTCTTCAAAAAGCAACTGTTCTCAATACTTGTAGGATTGTAAGAAAGTTTTTATCAATAGACCAAACATAAAGCGCACACACACACACTCATACACGCACACGAATACAGTCATACAGACATACACACACACACACACATAAAACACCCCCCCCCACCCCCACCATTTCTTGCTTGGCCAAAAGCCCGCGGATTTGGTTAGACCCCAATCACCTGGGAGAACATATTAACCAAAATAATAATAATAATAATAACCTTTATTGAACAATCTTACATATGAAATTAATTACTTATTTGACACCGTTATTGCGATTGTCTTGCGTTTCCGCAAAGGCCTCCCCTAGAGCCTGCCACACTTTCCGATTCTGGGCCCTCCTTCCCCAAGAAAAATGGTATACTAACCTTTAAACCAGCAATTGCACCAATTACCCCCCTCCCCCCAGCACATGCCTTCCCCCCAGCACATGCTGAGCCAAATACTGCACTCAATAATACTCGTTTATATTGTAAATACTAGCTGTTACCCGCGACTTCTTCCGCGTGGTATTTAACAAAAAAGTTTTTCTAAAATAAAAAGTAGCCTATGTTACTCCTTGTTACATCAGCTTTCTGCCACTGAAAGTTTCGTCAAAATCGGTCCAGCCATTTCAGAGATTAGCCGAAACAAACAGACGGACAGACAAAAATTGTAAAAAATGTTGTTTTGGTATATTATGTACCGTGTATACATCCAAATGCACTTAGTAAAAAGCGGTTATTTTAATATTACAAACAGACACTCCAATTTCTTTTATTTGTTTAGATAACTTGTTATGTTATTTTTATGTACTCGTGTATCCTGTCTGAGCTGAATAAACAAAATTTTTTTTTCCTTTTTTTCATCCCATAATTATTATATTATGTAAAAAAAATCATGAAATCAAACTATGTTTCAAAAAGACCTTGTCCGCGTGGACAAGCTTTATTTTATTTCATTTAATTTCATCTCTTCAGGAGGACGGCGTAAGGTCCATTCAATGACGTCACCAACCCCTTGCCCAATCAATAGTCTATTGCGTAATTAACTAATCGACAAACAAACGGAATCGCTCATTAGTGGATCAATTAGCTGTAAACTAAAGCTTTGAAGGACCTTTGAACCCCTTTTAGTTGTGTCTTGCGGCTTGCAGACTTGCGACTTTTAGGACGTATTTTTTTATACACTTCCAGAAGTCGCTGCGACTTCGTTCGTGTGGACTTAAGATGTTTCCTGTTTAGTTTACTTTCCTATTAAGATGTTTGTATCGTCCCGGGAGATCCCTTTCGTTTTGTAACGGAGCTCAATCAATAAGTCAAGTTTTAATAAAATCTGCCTAATATATTTAGATATACGTACATTTTTGATTTTTCCCGGGAAGTCGAGCTTTCATTGGGATGGGATGGGATGGGAAAAATAGATATTCGCCATGTTGAACTTGATAATATAAGCTATCAGCGTACCAAAATGTATTCGAATCTGCTCAGTGGGTTTTGAGATACAGTCTTTCTTACAGCCCTCAAAGATATAGATGTATGAGTCTATGTATGATAGCATTGAAAAAAAAACAAATATTTCTGAATCCAAATGCAAATTCGACTGTACTTTTTTTTATTTTGTTTCAAGGTAAATATCACGATAGTAAAATCTATACAAATTTTTTACAAGATCATTGTTTTTGATATAGACGTCGTAATGATCGCAGCTCGTGCTGATAGTCGCACGACTGCATACAGTTTCAGGATAAACCCGGAACTAGAAACTCGTACCCTCACAAGTAATTAACCAAATTCCTAAATTCCGACTTAAACCAATATAGGTATTTTAATTAAGGTTAGTTTGACTTAGAGCGAGACAAGACATAGGAATTCGCATCGTCAGTTAGATTTTGAACTCTGCTTTTGACTTTAAGAACAACTAGCTGTCTCGGAGAACATCGTACCGCCTCAGAATGAAGTGTTGAAGAAAAAGAAGAAAATGAATTATCTTTATTAATAATTTTCTTGTACATTTTCCCATGTTTTAAAATATATTCTGCTATTGGAGGCGGAGACAAATTCAATAAAATCAATGATCATAAAAATCGGCCCAGCCGTTCTTGAGTCCTACATGATGTAACTAACACGACTTTGTTTATATATAGTAGGATAATGATGAACCATGAACTCCCTATTACATAGTCCGTGGTGTTAATCATTAATCTATTATATATATATAGGTCAAATCTAAATGTTCGAAGTCTGATCGAAGATCGAAGAAATGATCTATTTTTTAACCGACTTCAAAAAAAAGGAGGAGGAGGAGGGAGTTTGGCACCGACTTCAGATTAGTTAAATATTTGATTTAGTTAGACAAGGTAGATTTCAAGATTAGATTATTTTTGGCTTTTTAGTTTTTTGAAGACGGTTTTTATTTTGTTAAAAAGTTTTTTATGATATATCTCTAAGCCCTTCTGAAATACCCTTTCGAAATTTCAGTTAGATTTATTATATACAATAATAACAAAGAAAATAACTTAAATATTTACAAACTAAAGATATAGAGAAAATTACATTATAATACAAAACTAATATAAATTAAAAAGAGTATAGAAAAGCTAGCCCTTTTTAAACGTATCTTATGCCTTTTGAGATGTATAGTATACACTCTTTTGAACTTACAGTCAATCTTATTTTTTTTCAGATCGCGAAACGCAGAATACGATCGCGTAGAGCAAGACCTTCGCTTCACCTCCAAAGTAACTCTAAAAATATCTAATCCTGCAAAAAGAATACCGGGATTTTTTGGCACCAACATCGCAACCCATAAATCAGTGAAGCTGAACTTAATTCTTTCCACATCATTTCACTTAGACAATAGAATTACGGGATTTGACAAATGACTAGCATTACGCCGAAGCCCCGCTAATAGGGACAGTTCCACCGCTAATACCCTCTGTGATGGATGTCCACCGTTTTACAAGGTTTATCTTGCAGACGTGCCAAGATCTTGGACGTGTGGGACAAACATTTGAATTTAGAATAGTCGTTTTGGCTGAACCTCGACGTAGACTGGCCAATGACGTGGGAGATATAGTGAACAAGTGTGTGCGCAAGCACAGGGGCACTCTCTCTTCACTCACACAGTCCCATGGGGCATCGAACTCACATGAACCCGAGTCATGGATCTTTAATACGAGTATCTTTATAAGTATTGTAATAGAGTCGCCACGAGTCCATTATACCGTACTCATAATAAAAGCGTTGCTTAGTTTGGAACCGTACAGTTGGTAAAAAACTTACTTGAGGGCTGTTGCCGCCTACACATTCACAAAGTATAATACTCAGAAGGCTGGCAACATTTCCCCTTTGAATTGCAAAGCAACATCTGACTATTCATAACTATTTTTTTGACCTACATGAATGAAGAATATATTTTGATTTGATTTTTAAGTTAGGCACTAATACAATGGTAAATTTTTCGTCCATTAATAAACGAACCCCAATACATTTTATTTTAAATGCTCAGAAGACTATGCTCAAGTGATTTTTCCCATTAAACCTGTATCAAAAGAACCAGACAAGAGCACAGACCACAGATATATGAGAGGAGATATGTTATGAAAGCGGTGGGCTTGCGCTCACATTTAGCCAAAATTAGGCTAACATTGAGTTTTCGCCGTTAGTCGACTGCAACTGCACGTCGGTATCGGAGCTCTAACTTTTTTTTTAAATGCCGTGTTATTCCGTGGTTGTGTGCAAAAATACTAGCAGCAAAGTGAACTACGCGAAAGATGGAATCTCATTTCACCAGCCAGTGTTAAGTATTTTATTTATTCGTCTTTAAAATCATTAAAAACAACAAATCAAAAAATATTTAATGCCTTTATTATGTTATTTTAGTTTTCATGTAGCACAACGACTTTTGTATTTTTGTACAAAATACATGGCTCTTTAAGTACCACCTATGTTCGCTACTGAGTGAATGTACGAGGCAATGGACAGATCGTCTAACGATACTTTGAATAAACTGGTGCGTCGCGTGGTACGGCCGCTGTATGCGGCGACGACGCAGCACGCACCGAATTATTGGCACGCGTGTGTGTGTGAGACTTCGTATTGGTTGGTTTTATTTAATTGCATGTTTTTTGCGGCGAGTGGTGGGGAACAAAACGGAGACAGCGAGTTCCCATACATTTTGAACCGCACGGCATATCTCTCGTGATCTGTGGCACAGACAGACGCCGCGAGATCCGGCTAACTCCTGAAAATGGTTTTAATCAGTATTACGGCTCAGAGAGCAAATCTAATTTCGGGATCGCCGTGGACTGACTTCCACAAAATGCGGTTTGCCGAGCAAACGCTTTAGGGATGTGACTCGACGCATATCGATGTAAGAAGGTAATTATCGATAGTAAAGCGATCTCTAACTATGCGTGTAACGATTTTGCAATCTTGTCGTTACCATTGATAACTTTGTGATCTTGGTAGCTACTTACACGACCAAATTTTATGGAATGTATGTAATTCCTTCGACTTTCTACATTTTGTGGATACATGTTACGTATACGCACACAACGCGTGAAAAATGTAGGTCAAACATTTTATTTTATTAAGTAGTAACTATGAAGAGAGAAAGTTTGTTAGTTTTTTTATTGGATGTAGGATTTGATTGGGGGAATCTGCAGATCTACTGATCCGATCCTAAATCATATTTCAGTAATATGAAGCTACATTATCTCTGAGTGCTATAGGCTTTTATTGAGACACCATGTGTAGAGCGGGCAGAAGTTATTTTATAAAAGAATCGATAGCAAGATTTTTGTGTCTATAAATTCTAGGATTTTACATGTTCACTGGAGCTTTAGGAAACCGATGCCACGTATAACTTTTCCCAATTAAATATATAACAAATGTTATCGACTTATCGATATAGTCAGTACTCACTATCCCTTCACTAAAGCCAGTGCAAAGAGAGGCGCTTACATCTCGAGCCGTCGGTTAGGAATTTGACTTGTTGTAAACCTAATATAACGCCTCGCCGTTCGGGGGCCCGGCAGAGATTCGAGAATCAAATTAATCCCCATTCAAAGCGTAGCTGGTTGAGTTGAGCGGGCGTTATGGTGATCAGAACAATTTAATAATAACAGGATTGGTTTATTGCAAAATTTCTTAATTGAAAATAAATTGTAGGTACCCTACATTTTAGACTATTCCGCGGAATGTCCTAGTTCACTGCTCCCATCTAGCATGATCATCTATATACCTACACATTAAAGCACGTCAAGTGCGAGCTAACTGTATACTTTAAAGTCTATCGTATTTAGACATTTTGTATGGAGAATTAAAAAGCGCCTCTAGCGGACGGTATTTAAAACTTTCAATTCTCCATACAAAATGTCTAAATACGATAGACTTTATAGTATATGGTTAGCTCAGAGGAATCTCGCACTTTGAGTGCAGGGTGATACTGAAATCATTGGCAACATTTTAAACTATAACTATATATATGATTCTGATCATTTTAGGACAATTAAATAATAAGTAGTGATAGCCATGTTGGTAGAACGCTTGCCTCGGAAACGAGGATTGCGGGTTCAAACCCGGGCTTTGAGATTCCTGTATTCTATTTTCAAATTTCATTTTCAACCATGATTATCTCGATACATGTTTTCGATTGCTCCATGCTCCGTGTATATATAATAATAATAATATAATAAAATTGACCAGCAAAGGGCTAGTTAGTTCGTTATTTAAACATACTTATCGATACATATAAAACACCGATACTACACCCTCCAGTGTGAGGTGGAGAACCGGTAAACATGCTACCACCGGTTAATTAACGGCGCGGAACAAAGAAACCGGCCCAAATTTATACGGATCATGACTGATGGGCCCATCATGTGCGCAATGCGTAGAGCAGAGACATGCATGGAGCGGGCTTGGCACTAACATTATATTTTACACCAACTATCGTCCAATGGTCAAGTCAAAGCAAAGTCAAATCGTTTATTTCGTATAGCCCTACGGGGGCACTTACAAATTGTCATTACATTTTTTTTTCTTAACTCTACAAGAAGGCTCAAGGTCGCTCAACGCGCAATGGAGACAGCTATGCTCGGGGTTTCGCTACGCGATAGAATCAGAAATGAAGAGATCCGTAGACGAACTGGTGTAACCGACATAGCTCAAAGAATTTCAAAGTTGAAGTGGCAGTGGGCGACACATAGCTCGCAGAACCGATGGCCGTTGGGGCAGAAAGGTTCTAGAATGGCGACCACGAATGGGAAGACGAAGTGTAGGACGGCTCCCCACAAGGTGGACCGATGATATCACACGCGTCGCAGGAAGCCGGTGGTGGATGCGAGTGGCGGAGGACCGTGATATGTGGAAGTCGTTGGGGGAGGCCTATGTCCACCAGTGGACGTCTATCGGCTGATAGATTAGATAAGATTAACTCAACAACCGGATCGGAACGCGACCTCAACTGAGAAGATCCGGCGAGAAACTCGGCGGGTATTTTCTGTCCCAATGTTATAGGGCGCGAGCATATTGTCTTTATACCGGGCACACTCTATATCAATATGAGGAGGATTAAGGCTATAGTCTTCCTCACTGGCCCAGGGCAGTTTGTCAAACTTCACACGTCTTTCGACAGACGTGCAGGGCCCCAAGTCTGCTAACACAATCGATTCATAATCGAACAGCAACCGCATAGTAACTGTCACTTTTGACATATATTGTATGTGATATCTGTCAAATGTGACAGTTACTATGCGGTTGCTGTTCGATTATGAATAAATTGTATTAGCAGACTTGGGGCCCTGGTTTCCCCGCGATGTTGGCATTCTCCATTACAGAAGTGATAATAATTATTGATAATAAAATTGATACATGAAATTCAGAAATTCCAGAGGTGCGAGCCGGGGTTTGAACCTGCGATCCTCGTTACCGAGGCAACCGTTCTACCAGCTTGGCTAAGCTCAAGTGTATATAAAAGTGTGTAGTAACAATATTCGACTCCACGCTCTCCCTTGTGCTATCTCATTACGGTATAGTAATAAACTGGCGGTGTTGCCGCGTAATTTGTGTCTTTTGATATTCCCCGAGAAATGTGTGTGCTACCCTTTGTTACTTGATATAATGTAACGGGCTCTTGGATACGGATCTGTCTCGACAAATGATGTTCTAGCTAATTTAAACTGTACGAACCAGAGAGTAAGAACCAAAGCCAAGTTTATACTACACGGTGTTTGTCCAGCAATTTCTTCAGTCAAAAGAACATGCTATTTCAACGACCCATTTGCCGGCGTTGGTAGGGTGCTTTCTGTACCGTAGGTCCCGGGTTCCAATCCCGCTAGGAGTAAGCTTTGTGTGAGCGCGAATGTTTGTACGAAAGTATTGGATGGTGAATGTCTACATAAGTAATTATATGATAATTAATGAGATTGCCCCAAGTCCCTTATATGGTACACATATTACAAATGCTGCCGTTGCTTAGTTTGGGTTCAGACAACTGGTCTATCTGGCAATTTTAGTGTGTTATAGTGAGTAGAACAATAAAAAAAATATCCTTCGTAAACGTATCATTGAGAACGGCTGGATTTTTTTTATAATTGTAATAGGTAGTCTGTAAATATTTTATTCGGACAATTTTGGAAAGACCGATAGTACTTTCTTCAATGGGAACTTGGACAGGGCAACGTCTTGCGGGACAGCTAATATTTTAATGAAAATAAACAAGACAACGACCCAGAAAAAGTCACGGGAAAAGGTTAGTCTACGATATAATATTTTAATGAAAATAAACAAGGCAACGACCCAGAAGAAGTCATGGGGAAAGGTTAGTTTATGATATTAGTTGGATGTACCGAGTCCTATAGAAAAATCCTAATGTCCTAGTCCTAGAGATAAGACCGTATGTGTGCATTGGATGCTTTTCAATACAACACACACTAACGAACAAATATTTGTGTGACACAACACTGTTGCTGGCGTCATTGCCTCTGTCGCCTGTACAGATAGCAAAACAGGCTAAATCCCTTGTTCTCAAATCTATACATACAAATCAATAAAAAAATTTTTTTTATTATTTTTTTTTTATTACTTTATAGGCAAGTATTTGATCTCGATCTCACCTGATGGTAAGTGACGATGAGAGATTGGAGTGTCTGTTTGTAATATTAAAATAACAGCATTTTACTAAGTGCATTTGGATGTATACACGGTACATATACCAAAACAACATTTTTTTACAATTTTTGTCTGTCTGTCTGTCTGTTTGTTCCGGCTAATCTCTGAAATGGCTGGACCGATTTTGACGGGACTTTCACTGGCAGATAGCTGATGTAACAAAGAGTAACTTAGGCTACTTTTATTTTAAACTAAGTACTAACTTTTTGAGTTTTAGCCGGATCTTCTCGGTTGTGGTCGCAATCCAATTCGGAGGTAGAGTTAAGAAAAAAACAATTTGTAAGTGCCTCCTTAGGCCAATAATGTTATTGCTATCTGTACTTTTAGTTCGCAAAGCGCCGAACCAGCACACTGCTCTAGCGCTCTATGCCCTGTACATGACTGTAAGAGCACTATTGTTCTTACTGTAGTATATATAGACCATCACGACTATATCCACCGAAGGGGTAGACAGAGGGGTGTGATATGCACACACACTTCGAAGTTTGTGAGAGATTTTATTGTCTTTTACCTCTCTCACAGACTCTACATTTTAGACGAAGAGAATGGAACCTCTCTTTCTTCCTTTCAATGTGGTTAAAGTAATAACATAATATTATGGAATGCGAAGAAAAATAGTATGTAAGTAAGCTATGACAATAATTAAGTATAAGTAGAAAAACCCCACAATGAATTTTGTAAAACTATTTCGGGGGAACCCATCGATCGTTTTAGAATTAAAAGTATAATATTCTATGACTGGAGTTATAACCTATCACCATGCCACGTTCCATTAAAATCTGTCTAGTAGTAAAGCGCGAACAGACGTATATCTAGGCAAAATTCCATATTTTTTTCAATTCATTCACCGCGCAGACAAGATCGAAGATTTTATTTCGTTATAGTGTTATTATACAACGTAATAAAAAAATGGTATACTAAAATTTAAACGAGCGCTTTTTTAACGCATTCATATATAATATGATATATAATATATAATATAATATGAAGCCAGAATTTAAGTAGGTAAGTGTTTTTTATTTAAATACTAGCTGTTGCCCGCGACTTCGTCCGCGTGGTATTTAACAAAGACAACCGTTGACAACAGCCTGCTCGCGTGTTCTGAGCCCGCGGGACGCATTGCAGGTTGTTGATATCAAACTTAATCAGGCGCAGCGCTGCAACATTGGTTTTAATTTTTTTTCGTGAGATCCTCTTTTTTTTCTAAAATAAAAGTAGCTTAAGTTACTCCTTGTTACATCAGCTATCTACCAGTGAAAGTCCCGTCAAAATCGGTGCAGCCATTTCAGAGATTAGCCGGAACAAACAGACAAAAATTGTAAAAAATGTTGTTTCGGTATAAGTAACGTGTATACATCCAAATGCACTTAGTAAAAAGCGGTTATTTTAATATTACAAACAGACACTCCAATTTTATTTATATGTATAGATTGCTCACAAAATATAACAATTGATATTATTATGGGACCAATTTTTTAATTGACTTATATAAATTTTAACTTTACGTAATGACTACTAATTACAGATTGCAATGAAGAACATCACGTCGCTTTGTATCACGCTGTATATTTTTTTAGATTTAACCTCTCTCTTGAGAGGCGTATAATTCTCTATCATTCAATAAAAGAAATAAAGTTTGAAACTAGCTGAGAAACTGCTCAAAGCAAGGTAAGTACACAGTCTATTCGCTAGCATCAAGGAACTCTAATAAATAATTCACAACAAAGATCCAATATCGTGCGGAACCCATTTCAATTACTGCCAACTCCCTCTTGCCCCAGCGATCCGTAAGTGCCGTTGCGTGTACTTTCAAAAACTTTTGTTTCAATACAATTAAAACAAAATTAATGTGGGCATACGACCTGTGAACTTTACACCGACTTCAAAAACTGAAAAGCAACAAATAATCTATACAAATAAATAAAATTGGAGTGTCTGTTTGCAATATTAAAATAACCGCTTTTTACTAAGTGCATTTGGATATACACGGTACCTATACCAAAACAACATTTTTCTACAATTTTTGGCTGTCTGTCGGTCTGTTTGTTCCGGCTAATCTCTGAAATGGCTGGACCGATTTTGACGGGACTTTCACTGGCAGATAGCTGATGTAACAAGGAGTAACTTAGGCTACTTTTATTTTAGAAAAAAAAGGACCTCACGAAAAAGAAATTAAAACCAATGTTGCAGCGCTGCGCCGGATTAAGTTTGATAGCAACAACCTGCAATGCGTCCCGCGGGCTCAGAACGCGCGAGCAGGCTGTTGCCAACGGTTTTGTCTTTGTTAAATACCACGCGGATGAAGTCGCGGGTAACAGCTAGTCTAATCTAAAAATATACGTAGTCCAACTAAATCGAATATGTAACGAATGTTTATTCGGTGCCAAACACAAACAAATATACGAGTCGAATTGATAACCTCCTCCGTTTTTTCGTCGGTTACAAATTATGTTTACCAATCAGTTTGCCTGAAAGTATCTCTACTATGTATACTTTACAGTAGGCCCCGTAAACCGATGAGTTCACGAAAGGGCGTTGATTGGGTTTTTGAACGACTTAACTGCTGTCAGATTTGATTTACGGTTACCCATTCATGTCGCTTACCTTTGGATTCGGCTAAGTTAAACTTAAAACCCGATAAAACTCATTTTTAAGGGTTTCTCATGCAACTCCATACTTTTGTCTTTATGTAGGTATAAATAAAATAAATAAAAAAGCCTTTTATTTCTTTCAGAAAATCTAGTTTACATTAATTAGTTGTTAGTAACAAGAGAGAGATATATGTTTTATTTATATATATATATAGTACACTCAAAACTCTCTATACAAAACCGAAAAAACACCAACCACCAAATACCAAACCACAACATATATATATACAATATTATATATATATATATATATATATATATACATATTGCAGCTCAATGCCCAATGGCTAGCATTCCCAGTCCCATACAAAGAGCCCTGAATACACCATTTTTCGTAGTTATAGTACATATACCTATTTTAATAAAAAAGTATTCTGTAAGAGCCCCTCTGCGGGTAAAGGCCTCCTCCAAATTACGCCAGTTTTCTCTGGTTTGTGCCGTTCGTGTCCAGTTTTCTCTTCAATTTTCTTTCCAAAGCGTCTTGTTTCAGCTAATCCTAAAATGTCATATTTAATTTCTTTGAGCCCTTTATTTAGCTCTAACAATCGCTCGTATGATGAAAGTGTTTTAACATTATATGTCAGAATGTATAGCGTTTTTTTGTGAGGTTTTTCCATATTTGGGAGGGTTGTTTGGAGGGTTTTGGTCATGATCTTCCACGGTGACCAGCCGGCTTGGAAGATAAGCTGAGTGTTATGATAGTTGTTATTGTATGTTGACGTTGCAAGACGGGGGCGGTAATTGTCATATATTAACGTTATTTATTTTTATTTTGCTGCAGATCTGATGAGTTGTTTGTGTTTCTGTTTATGAGGTAGTTCAGCATGCCCGGTTTTATTACGCCTTCCGATAGGCTTGAAGTTCTTCTTATGTAGGTATACATAGTTTTTTTTTATTTCGATTCAAATCTCAGGAACCCCTTGGGAAATCGATCAATCGTTCGATGGGCAAGTCAAATTTTAGGGAATCCCGATGAATGGCTTACCCTTTGATCGACTGCAGCTCATTGAACAATTTGTCCGGGCCCTGCTTTAAAGTCTTATCCATTCTGTATACAGAATGAACAGTTTTAAATGCCATCCGCGAGAGGCGCTGTTCAATACGAAATGACAAGCACGCAGACTATACCGTATAGGTTTTGCGAAGAAAACTCGTCCTCGAATCTCAGGGGCACAATCGCAATCTTGTAACACTTTTGACTCACACCACGGGTCTAGTTAAATAAGTATTCTAATGACGGCTAGTTGTCTTGATGACTTTATGATTAGACTAGCTGCGCCCCGCGGTGTTACCCACGATGAAAAAGTGTACATTTTACCGGGATAAAAAGTAGCCTATGTGCTATTCCAGACTATAATCTATATCTGTGCCAAATTTCATCCAGATCCGTTCGGCCGTTCTGGCGTGATTGAGTAACAAACATCCATCCATCCAAACTTTCACATTTATAATATTAGTATTAGGAGTTCCTGCTTACTCTACTGATTGCTGGTTCGCAGCATACTTTGGACTCAAGCCGTGAAACCACTCGTATTATAAGCTTCAGCTTCGTTAGAAGACCTAATAGAGCTATTAGTGCTATAATAACCACAGTGCCAATTGCAGTAGAATCATCAGTATTCAACTGTTTTACACCAATAACAGGTCGTCTGTCTGCTGAATGAGTAGCGGTTATAAATAGCCGGCAATTTAGAGATCCGTGCGCCGTCAGCTTAGCGTACCTGCGAATAGTGTTGGGAGTGTGTCGATAAAAATATTTAAAAAATCCCCGAGACAGAAAAGAAATTTAAACAATCAATAATAATAGGTATCTCTTTATTCGTTTTCAAATTATTATTGATACCTAATGGCTTCGGGCACCGCTAAGTTAGTCACTCTAGTTGGGCCAGGTTTTTTTTTAATCGTTCCCGCGTCCACGGCACTTGCGACCGAGTGACACACTAAGGGGTTTTAGTGGGTATACCGGCACTCTGCCGGGGAGACCCACATACCCCTCTCATCCCCCCGGGCGAGAGGGGATGCGTAACGCATTTCCCCTTGTAAAAAAAAGGGTTTTTTTAATGAAATTATTATTTAATTTTTTTTTTAATTTTAGCACTCGTCCATCCAACCTATACACTAATCAACGTACGCTCATCGAGTCGCGACGCATGCTTCGGGGTTTAAAATAACTTGAGGATAATTAATGATCGTAAAAATTCAATACATAGTTAAATAAGATATTATTATATACATCATCACGGCTGTAACCACCGAACGGGTAGGCAGCCGTGCAATACAGTGTACCTACATTTCGTCGACGGCATTTGGTCTCAATGCAATAGGGTTGACCCTTTTGCCTTCATACTGGTCACATTCCTCCTCAATTTTACGAAGGTTAAGGCTATTTTCCACCACGCTGGCCCAATGCTGTTTGGTGAACTTCACATTAATTTTGATGTACGTGCAAGTTTCCATCACCGTATCTCAAGTGATAATCGTTACCTATGGAAATTGAGATTTGCACATGAAAATCTCAGACGGACGATCCGGGGCCTGAACCTTGTTTTCATGGATCGTTCTACCATCATGGCTATTACTCATCATCAAATCATGTCGTAACTATCACGAATTTATTTTATAAATGTAGATAAACAGAACATTAGCAGTAACATCGATCAGTATTTGAATACGTTTTAAACTATGAGTGTAATTTTATCGATGTCATTCCAACCCCATCACTAGTTCTAACAAAGAGCCAGTGATTTGTTTCTGAAAATGTTTTTTTCTTGATTCCCCGTAGAAAAGGGGAGGTGGTGCGGCGGGGCGGGGGGATTATTCCCCTTATTGCCTACGCGATTTATACCATCCCTGGTTAGTGATGGACTTACCTGGTTGTCATAAAGATTCGAATCCATTCCAGGCTAAAGGATTCATTATCTTTGGTCACTCGGTACTACCATAAAAACACCGATCGTGAGGTACGTACTAGATTGGGCGTTGGAAACGAATATTGTATTCAACTGAACTGTGGTTCACGAAGTCATATTAAAAAGAGATCGGTCAAAATGAGCCCCAGCCCTGGCTCAAAAGAAACTTATTTCAGAATATTGGAAAATTTCGTAAAATAAATCTATAAAGTGCGCATGTCCAAAATCAATGGTCAATAATCACATAAAAAATTGCATAGTGTTTTTGTTGGGGCGCAATATTTACATTTCACATTTTGCGAAAATGCCTGCAGGTGTTTTGAATTTTCTTTTTCATAATGTTTTATTCCTCTGTTGCTTGCTTTTTATAATATAAACTTTCTTCTTTCTTTCGTTTAGACACGATTACAACGTTCTTCTCCATAGCAACGGCATTCCTGAAAGCTGGTAAATTTGTAACTTAGCATTTTGTAACTTTTTTGACGAATGACACACTCTCCGGACTCATATCCATCCGGGACTTCCCATCCCTATACCCTTTGCCTTTATTGCGAAACAGAACGGGACGGATCGCGCGGACCGAATTGGATGGTCGTAAACGATCCAAGTGTCGTATGACACCTGCGGATCATTGCTATTGATGTTTATTTTAAAATGACGACATCTGGGAACAGATTTCAAAAATCCCTGACGGGTGACGCTATATTACGACGAAAGGGTACGAGTCGGGCTAGACAAGCAGATGCTTTTTGGATGAATCCCATTTTTGAGTCTTTATATACTAGACAAGAGCAGTGATAGCCATTTTGGTAGGATGCTTGCCTCGATAACGAAGATCGCAAGTTCAAACCCCAGCTCCAACCTCTGGGATTTCTGGATTTCATGTGCGAATCTCATTTTCGACCACGATTTGACGTGACTTTGCTTTGTATCAAGCTCGCCGCGAATAGTACGTAACGATTAACTTTTCAGTCACTCACTGGCTTAAGTGTACCTATACTGCCATGAACCGCAGTTCAAACACTGATCAAGACCCTTAAAGACCATGGAATTGTAATAATTTACAATTAAACAGGCCATTTCTATGCGACAGGGACCCGAACCAAAGTTTATGGGGCCGATATTGTATCAAATATGCTAAAGTATGAATAAAATATGAAGCGGCTATGGCCGTGTTAGTTAAACTGTCGTTAACGTCGTGATTCGATACCCGGTTCGCAACTTTTGAAAATATGTGCTACATTATGATATATACTTCAATTTTTTTTCAGGCAGACGAACACACCAACTGTACGGTCCCAAACTAAGCGACGCTTTTATTATGGGTACAAAAGTTTTCCGCTACCAGGATTTAAACCCGGAACCGTCGGTACAGAAAGCAGGGTTACAACAAACTGAACTAATCAGGTCGCCAGATTAAGATCATTAAAACATGTGTCAAACTGTCTGAATCTAGGTCTAGACTATAATATTATAAATACATGCCCCTATTAAATTTGGATTTTAACCTATCTGCGTAATGTGGGCGCAAAAAAGTAGACCTTTCACCGGTAGTAGTTTTAATTTTTTATTGGTATCCCCTCCCCTCATATACTGTAGAACAAAAAAAAACAATTATAAAAATAATAATCTCACAAAAAAGCACAATGCTGATGTCAAAACAAAACACATCAGAGTTTTGTCAGCGAAAAAAAAAATACAATTTTAATCTGCCTAATGTCATGAGCCGTTTATACGATACGATTTATATAATTATCGTCTCTCTCCACACGGGTATACCCGGATCTTTGGAAGGCTTGCGCGGGGCCATGGGTAGAACACGTAGAGGCCCTTTTTGAGAATTTTAATGTTATGCCACCTGCTGGGGTCAACTGCTGAAAATCATAGCATAAACAGAGAATTGACCTCAGCAGGTGGAGGAACTATTGCAGGAATATGGAAAGATAATTGGGACTATGGATTAAGGCTTGAATAGACATGTGATGGAACTATTGGAAGGGTTGCGGACCCTTGCCATAATCAGCTTTTATCTGATTACTATTGGCAGGTGGTGTCTCGCCGCTTTTTAGGTGGGCCCTTAAAAAGGCCGTCATATGAGACTAATTATCGTCTTATTACGAGTATTATAGTCTTTGTTCAAAGAAGACAAGATACTACTCTCCAAAAGCATCAAGTATTTAGACTACCAGTATGGGACCATGCTTTCCCAACTTTCCAACACAAACACATGAGTGTATGGTATGGACCCAGATCGTTAAAACTTTATCCTAGAAAGTTACCAACGAGAGTGCATTGTAGATCACATTGGAGGCACGGTCCACTGCGGAGATAGTTTATTATAGAACCTACGGATCATTATAATATGCCGAGGACATATCGGGAGATTTATTAAAGAATTTTATTGATCTATGAATTACTATATCGAGTTAAGACATCAAAATATACTCTAACAAAATACCGTGTGTCACGGTTGGGGGGAGAAGGCAAGTTAAACGTGACAGGAGAGGCGGGTGGCGTGCCCAATTATAACAAAACACACGCACCAAAGATTTTACCAACACTCGGCCGACTACGAATGTCGGTAAAATCCACATTCGGCCCATGTCAGTGTCCACAGTAGGTACTTATAAGAAGAGCGGTAACTCCATTTCTATGTAGTCTCATTCTGAATACTACATTCACTTTAGGCGGAAAAGATCTTCCAGCCAGGCGGGTGGTATGCCTGGCGGGGCGGCCGCTATGCCCCAACGGTTATTGTCGGGATTTTGTATATATGTCACGTGCTCTGAAAACTCTCATAGCGCGATTCAGGATTGTATTGAGAATTGTCAATTGTTCTGAATGCGCCAGCAACGCCATCTGTGTAGCTTGTGGCGTGGTTGAAGAGGTCGGTACACACTATTATGTAACGCGTTCAGAAAACACTCATTCTAAAATATTGCCACACTTCGAAGCCGTTAGACCATCCTACGTTTTTACCTCGATAGGATCGTACCCGTATCGTCCGTCTCAAAGACCCCATCATCTTTCATTCACGTCTGTCTTGCTTGCGCCAATGAAATACACCCTCGCGCGACCGTTGCTTTTATCTGTATGAAATTGGACTGTTTTCGCTGAGACGGGACCCCTGACCTCAAATAGGTCATTTCATACGGTGGTATATCTTCACGCTTGTCAACTAGGGGACGGGCGAATTAAGTGAAGATAATAAAGGGGGTTGTGCTGGAAACCAGTGAGTCTTGACAGTGATGACACATGCCACTGAGACCTGGTGGACACCTGGTCCTATGGGCCTTATAAGAAAGCTTGAGGTCACTTAACGCGTTATGGAGAGAGCTATGCTTGGAGTTTCGCTACTCGCCATGCGATAGAAGAAATGAAGAGATCTATAGGCAATATCCAAGCATAAAAGCTCTAGAATGGCGATCATGAGCTGGAAGTCTTAGCATACGGGACGGCTTCTCTCAGAATAGGCCGATAATATCACACGCGTCGCGTCTACGACAATAGTTTTTCCTTGAATGTTAGAAATATAATAATATCTCCAGACGAACTCACCATGTGTGTGGTCCCACACTAAGCAACGTTTGTATTATGGGTACCGTACTATAGACTGGGGGTGATCCCAGTATAATATAATAACATACAACAGTCATTAAATGTCCACGACTCGGGTAAAAACATTCGTGCTTAACACAGAAAGTTTTCCCCTACCAGGATTCAATCCCGGGACGTATGGCAGGCTTACTACCAACCATACTAATGAGGTTAAACTATTTGAAATGTGGCTGTGCGGCTCGCACCTCTGAGATTTCTGGATTTCATGTGCGAATCTCATTTTCAACCATGATTATCACTCTCCAAACGGTGAAGGAAAACATCGCGAGGAAACCTGCATGTCTGAGAGAACTCCTCGAAAGACGTGTGAGGTCTGCCAAATCACACTGGGCCAGCGTGGTGGACTATGGCCTAACCCCCCTCGCATTGAGGAGAGGCCCGTGCCTCACAGTGGGACATTAAAAGGGCTGGTATTATTATTATTATATATTTGAAATGTCACGTACCTTCGTTCAGATTTGACGGTCTGATATTATATGCAAATGAATTCCTCTACCGCTTTTCAAGTAATGAATTACTTAAATGTGAAAGTAACTTTATACGTTATTTATCATGTCCATCAAAAAGCTGTCAAAAAGTTAGTAATAAATAACGGCGAGGCGCGAACGTTTCTCGTCTGCTAGTTATAATAATAAGGTCTCTCTAGTGATGTGCCGATTTCGACTTTCGGCTTTTACTTCGATTGAAATTAATAATAGAGCTCCTGGCCGAATTTCAGGACAATGACAATAGCCATTTACTTAGGAGACATAATAATTCCAGCCCTTTTTTAATGTCCCACTGCTGGGCACGGGCCTCCCCTCAATACGAGGGGGATTAGGCCATAGTCCACCACGCTGGGCCAGTGCGGGTTGGCGGACTTCACACATCTTTCGAGGGGCTCTCTCAGACATGCAGGTTTCCTCACGATGTTTTCATTCACCGTTTAGCAAGTGATAATCATGGTTGAAAATGAGATTCGCACATGAAATAACTACATAGGAGACTTAATGTGCACAATTGTGTGCGCAAGCACAGGTGTACTTTTCTCTCCCTCACTCTCATAGTCCGATGCAACGGCAATCCGACACTGCCGAAGAGCTACGAGCTCTCCGCCGTAGATATAGATCCATAGAACCGACCGCTTAACGTGCTCTCCGAGAGACGAGCGAGTGACGATCATGGTTGAAAATGACATTCCCAGATGAGAATATGTCGAAATACCAGAGGTGCGAGCCGGGGTTTGAACTTTGTCGCTATGGTGAGCGGTCTACCAACTTAGCTATCACTAAGCGCTAGGCTGAGATGTCTGAAACATTATTATCAATGATATTAAACCGTTTTATGCCATTTTCAAACATCAAAATACTTACTAAAGAACTCAAAACATTTTAAGAACTCTGACAATGATTAGTCCAGTGGTTTGGGCGTGCCGGTGACTGCTGGTTCGGTTCTTGTTGGGGAAGCAAAAACGCCAGACATTCGTCTGATAATAATATACTATCCTCATGATATTTATCTCGTTGGCAAAGCTTATAATATAATGTTACGATGTACACGTTTTATCCAGAAGTCTTGAAGTATTTTTTTTTAAACCGTGGCAATGTAATCTTGTACAGAATTTACAGTTTATTTTTCTTTGCGAGTAAATGAAATTGAATTCGGTAGTATTTGGTATGTGAACATTTGATTTGCAATCTAGTGTTACTAACCGAAGACACAAGACATATTCGGCCTTCGGCCTACCGCCCCTCCCTAACCAAGTGTTTCCTGAAAATAATTCAGTCACTAATTGCAAGCTTTGAAACTTCATTAGTACGCGAAATGAATTTTTATTTTCAGACGCCTTCAGTCTCGTTAATATAATTAATAGGTCTCGATTTATTATAGTTCTTAGGAGACATTGCCTTATTGTAATGATGATAAGTTCTATTTTGAATTGTCAATAAAATATTTGGTTTATATACAATTTAACCAATTGCCTTAGCTCGTTTGCAATTTCATTGTTTCTATTTTTGCTAATTACCCAAATTTACGTAGAGCCCCAGTCGTCTGCCCTGCAAAACTAAGGTAGATACTCCAGTGCGGCGAAGCGGGCTGGAGCAGAGCGGAGCTTGGTGAAAATTAGCTAATGGAGCCCGTTTTTGTTTAGTTTATTAGCGAAAAAGTTGCTACGCTTTATTATGCTCCATCCCGCTCCACTTCAATGGAGTGTCAGCTTAACGGTACTAACGGTACATAAGTGTTAGCCTTATTTTTCAGGATATTTCAGGCTTGAGACAAACGAGTTCTGGCAGCTTAACGGTACCTACTGGTAATATACCATGTGTAATATACCAAGGGCCCTGGGGTGGAAATAATAGACTTCTTGAGATTTATATAATCATAATTTAATTAAATACTCAGAACACTTTTTAAAACAAACGATGCCAAGGAGGCGCCATAGAGAAGCGCGAGAGAAAACCATAGAGAACATTATATAGAGAAAGAAAAAAAGAAAGAAAGAAAAAAAACATTTATTTAGCAACAACACAAGACACGAGATATCAACAACAAACTTATAACTATAAATGGCTTATTATTAAATTTAAACAATAGAGCATTTTTCACAGATTATTGTCCACCTACTGTAACAAGTACCTACCTACGGTAAGAATTTAGTAACCCATAGTATAACATTAATAACATTGAATAAGTACCCGAGCAAAGAGGTCAATCAAATGAAAAGGTTTTCGCTTTGCCCGGGAACTTTGTTCCGAGTTTATTGGTGGCACTTAAAGTTCTGCTTACCTCAGAATCGATAAATCGCGTGATTTACGAGATAAACCAACCATGCCGGACACGCCCCAATAATAAAAGTACAAAAACCGGAATTATTTCTGGCAAGTTGTCTATGGGAGGCCGTTTGTGTTGCAAGCTGTAATTATTTTCCCTTAGAAGTGGGTAAATCCAAGTAGTGGGTTGTGAAAACGCAATTTGTAATATGTAATTGTCGTAAGATGAAATTTAATTAGCACGATAGATTAAATAAATGGAGCAGCAATAATTATATTTCTTCACGAAATCATTGTTTCCGTTTCCGTAATGTATGCAGTTCTGTTATCTCCACCTATATACATGTACCATGTACTGCTAAAAAAATATATATATATATAAAGAGCAACCATGGACTTCTTGTCCGTTCTTCTCCATATAAACGGCATTCCGAACGGGTGGTAAAGTGGTAGCTTAGCAATTTGTAACAATTTTGACGATTCATAAGTACTGTACTTAATGGTTTACATGAATAAAAAAATATTCTGATTCTGATTCTTCAATTTTGGAGTGACAACTGTTTAACTCTTTGAAAATATCACTTATTAATTCTTGGATTCCGTTTTTTAATATATAGCGACATTTGTATGTATATTTTATTTTCAGGCTGATCGATAGTGTTGATTTATGTCAAACGCTTGGAGTTATTCTCTCCTGACTCGGCGCCTGAGTTACTAGTTCATAATAATAATAAATCTATGGGGAGATCTGTCCCAAGTCTGGTATCCCAGGTTACTTAGGCCGCGAACAAACTACCTAAGCCGAGTATATTAGTTAGTTAGTAGTTATAATTCGTTCCGATTGCCTCGCTCTTGTTGTTAGCACTTTTATAGGCACAACTTATTAGTATTTATCGATGTTGTTTAGGTGTACCTAATAAATTAGAGGACATACGATAACTAAACGAAGATGGTCATGACTGACTTGGAAATAGGGTCTAAATTCTATTGTCTTCTTGATTTATTGAGATTAAATTCAAATATGTTATCTGTACACGGCATTGTCTAATAATCACTAACAGCGCCTTTTATTCCCAGGGGCGCGAAGAGTGCCAAGTACCCAGGCGCTGGGTTATTAGGGACATCTCAGGAGATGCAGTATAGCTATTACTAAATCTTAACCACCAACAGAGTGGGTGCTGATTTGGTAAGAGGGCGCCCGAACTGGTTTTGCATTCAGATCAGCTGTCGACTACTCTGTAATTACATCATAATATAAGGCCTTTTGTTTAATGTTCTACTGTTGGGCAAAGGACTCCACTCAATGTGGGGGGGATTCGGCTATTGTCCACCACGCTAGCCCAGTGTGGGTGGACTTCACGCGACTTTCGAGAGGTTCTGTCAGATATGCAGGTTTCCTCACAATTTATTTATTTATGAAATTAATTATAACGGCACTATAACGAAGTTTTCAGAGGAAAAGTCCGTTATAACGGCTTAATAATCCTTTATAAATTTGAGGGTTAATTTATAGTTAAGTAAAACACCGATTATAATAACTAAATTAGAGTTTGAGTAACTCAAAAGACTAGCATGCAATACAAGACAAAAATTTCTTTACCGTTTAGCAAGGAATAATTATACTAGAAAATGGGATTCGCACATGAAATCCATAAATGCGAGCCTGGATTTGAGCCTGCGACCCTCACAGATATATTAGAGGAGATATGTTATGAAAGCGGTGGGCTTGCGCTCACCTTTAGCCAAAATTACGCTAACATAGAGTTTTCGCCGTCAGTCGACTGCAACTGCACGACGGTATCGGAGCTCTAACTTTTTTTTTAAATGCCGTGTTATTCCGTGGTTGTGTGCAAAAATACTAGCAGCAAAGTGAACTACGCGAAAGATGGAATCTCATTTCACCAGCCAGTATTAAGTATTTTATTTATTCGTCTTTAAAATCATTAAAAACAACAAATCAAAAAATATTTAATGCCTTTATTATGTTATTTTAGTTTTCATGTAGCACAACGACTTTTTTATTTTTGTACAAAATACATGGCTCTTTAAGTACCACCTATGTTCGCTACTGAGTGAATGTACGAGGCAATGGATAGATCGTCTAACGATACTTTGAATAAACTGGTGCGTCGCGTGGTACGGCCGCTGTCTGCGGCGACGACGCAGCACGCACCGAATTATTGGCACGCGTGTGTGTGTGAGACTTCGTATTGGTTGGTTTTATGTAATTGCAAGTGTTTTGCGGCGAGTGGTCGGGAACAAACGGAGACAGCGAGTTCCCATACATTTTGAACCGCACGGCATATCTCTCGTGATCTGTGGCGACCCTCGTTACCGAGGCAAGCGTTCTACCAACATGGCGATCACGGCACACATAAGTTTAACAATTAATTTATCACTCAAAACCTTGTACTTAATACATTGTAAGCTACATCTCTGCTTACCCTCGGAATGAAAACGAGATATGTATTAAACCCCTCAGCAAAGCTGAACACTTGTCAAACAGCGCGCCGTATAAAACATTCATTACTCACGCACTGCCTGCCATTCCTATTAGACTCAACTTCACATAGCTGCAAAGATTAAGTTAAAAATGATTAACAGATGTGACGACTCAATTCGTGAGTCGTTGGTGTACCTGCGTTCTGTACCGAGGGTCCCGGACTCGGGAAACCTTTGTGTGATAAGCACGAATGTTTGTACTAGAGTCTTGAGTGTTTAAACCCACTCATATTATAAATGTGAAAGTTTGGATGGATGGATGTTTGTTACTCAAACGCGCCAGAACAGCTGAACCGATCTGACTGAAATTCGGTACAGATATAGATATAGTCTGGAATAGCACATAGGCTACTTTTTATCTCGGTGAAATGTATAGTTCCCGTGGGATAGATTTGTTTTAATTTCTCATAGAGAAAATGATCGACATGATTTTTGAATAGGTAGTGGCACTTAAGGAGTCAGAAAATTACATAGGCATCGGCATCCTTTTTAATCGCGGGTAACACCACGGGGCGCAGCTAGTATCTATTATATGGAATGGTTTGTCATATCTGTGTTCAGCATACTCTATGTGAACTATTATACCTAACTAAATAACTGAGCACGGTGGGCTGCGAATATTAAAATGTTTATTGACGGTACATTTAATATAACGCTAAATTAAATGTCCAATGGGGAACAAATTATATATACTAATGTAAGTTTACACTGATGTAAATATTTGGATGCTGTGTCCATTGCGTTTGGAATGTTCTATTTAAGAAGGATGATCCAATCAAACCCATTGATGATGGCTGAACTCAAACTACAGCCAGGCAATAGGTTGGAGATAGCCATGAGACAGCTAGGGTATATCTAAGCGATTGCTAGGTAATAGCCAGGTGATAGCTAGGCGATGGCCATGGGAAAGCTATGTGATAGCTAGGCGATATCTACGCATAGCCAGGTGATAGCTAGGCATAGCCAGGTGATAGCTAGGCATAGCCAGGTGATAGCTAGGCATAGCCAGGTGATAGTTTGACGACAGCTTGGCGATGGCTAGGCGATAGCCAGATGATAGCAAGGTGATAGTTAGACGACAGCTTGGCGATAGCTAGGCGATAGCCAGACGATATCTAAGTAGTAGGCAGGCAATAGCCTGTTGACATTTTGAATTTAAATAGCTACCCCCCCACAATCCCCACAATGTTATTAGGAGGTATATTATAATGCATATCACGCAAGGGGCAAAGCAGTATATGTAAATACGGCCTTTCATTAGCCGCGCCGTGACGCGGGATAATGAAGTACTTCTTTGATACGAGAAATTGTATGTTTTTGATGGATGTGTACGAGCTACATTTGTCGGAGCTTTGCTGGTGAACAGTCATTTAAGTACACTTGCATATAATAAGGATGTAACCTGTAAACCTAGTATGTAACATATTTTAAGCATTTCGTATATTTCTATCGACTTATTAGTCGATAGAAATACATGAAATTACTGAAAAAGATATGCTACGGTATTGTAGTTTGTTTGCAAAATCTGTTTCAATCATCTCGCGAATTACTATCAACTAGTAAGTGGATAGAAATACACGAAAAGATTGAACTATAGTTACCTACATGTAATAATAATAACAATACCAGCCCCTTTTAATGTCCCACTGCTGAGCATGGGCCTCAACTCAATGCGAGGGGGATTAGGCTATAGTCCATCACGCTGGCTCAGTGAGGGTTGGCGGACTGCACACATCTTTTGAGGTGTTCTCTCAGACATGCAGGTTTCCTCACGATGTTTTCCTTCACCGTTTAGCAAGTGATAATCATGGTTGAAAATGAGATTTGCACATGAAATCTAGATATCCAAGAGCCGGGTTTGAACCTGCGATTCTCGTTACCGAGGCAAGCGTTCTACCCACTTGACTATCACTGCTTGTTATAGTTACATAAAAGGCCTTATTTGCAAGATCTTTGATCTGTGCGCAATTCTAATGATTATGTGAATTCTGAATATCGCTACGTCGATTTAAAAAATAAACAAAATGACAATTTTGTTCTTTTTGTATAATGATTACAAATGCGTTAACGAAGCCCAGGTTTCAGGTTTATCCCATTTCTGAATCACCATGTATAGTCAAACAGATGATGATATACGGAGCTTGCATTGGTAACTGACAATCAAAAATAAACCATATGTGTGACGTCCAAACTACCCGAATTGAATGAACTACAACATTCACTGGAACACTCGCGAATCAATTTGGGGTTCCACAGGGACACATGCGAATCGGCCGCCGGGAAATTAACCGATCGCCCTGTGTACGGAACCGGCAAAAAATAAACCGGCAATCCGTATAGAGCAAACCGTTACCGGTTCGAAGTGGATTAAATGTATCAAAATCAGAATCAGAATATTTTTTATTCACGTAGACCATTATGTACAGTACTTATGAATCGTCAAGTTACAAAATACTATGCCACTACTTTACCACCCGTTCGGAACGCCGTTCCTATGGAGAAGAACGGGCAAGAAACTCCATGGTTGCTCTTTTTTTTAAAGATCTTTTACATTTTTGAGCAATACATTGTTATGAGAACCATGTAGGAACGGCTAATCAGACTGTAATGTTTTTGATATGCGTTAGTGTCTGTTTCTGTTCTATCAGCCGAAAGACGTCCACTGCTGGACATAAGTCTCCCCCAATGACTTCCACACATCACGGTCCTCTGCCACTCGCATCGACCGGCTTCCTGCGACGCGTGTGATATCATCGGTCACTTTTGACAGATATCCCATACAATATATGTCAAAAGTGACAGTTACTATGCGGTTGCCGTTCGATTATGAATCGATTGTGTTAGCAGACTTGGAGCCCAGAGCGTGTTTGATCACGTGACCGCACCAATAAGAAGACATAATTTTATTGTATGATTTTAAAGTAAATAATCCATATTCTTGCAGAAAAATGAAGACTAATAGTTATAAAAAGCTATAATCATTTAGGATGGCCACAATTTAAAGCTTATTTTTCATACAGTCCAACACCCTAGTGACACATCTCGCCGTCCTCAAGAATCGTCAAAATAAATACGGTACAAAAACAAATACATGCCTTTACACACGCCATTTTCATATCATCATGTCACATCCATTATTTAATTTATAATGTGTATTTATTGAATGTGTTATTGCTATTAATTAGTTGACATTGGCAAAATACCCGCTAAGTTGTGGGTGAGGCCATATTCATAATATCCATTTTATTTCATCGCATCTCATTTCGTAAAGAAAGAAGAAATACATGCTTCTCCAGTTCTAGAATGCTCTATGGCTACAACTTAGAGAAACGTAATAAGCAGAGATTGTGGGCGATATATTACAGTGCTAAAAGAGTTATATTTCTCCACTGAGTAGCTCTTACACGAAAGAACAAAGGGGAATTTAATTCGTTTTTGTTCTAACTGAGCTTGGAGTGTTGGTGGTTTCAATATATGGAGGCGGAATCTTTATTTTTAACCAACAAAAAACGAGAGGTTCTGATTGTTTTTATAAGTAAACTAGTAGGAACAACTTCGTACTACTTATTAAGTTTAGTTTTTTAACTTTCCCTTTTAGGAACCCATTCATTTACCGGTATAAAAAGTATCCTATATGTTGAATCGGGTTGTAAGGTTTCACTTAGCGCAGGTTCAAAGCTTAGTATACCCTTTCTGAATCAAGCTGTATAGGTAAGATCGGCCATGAAAGTGGTTTATCAGTTATGACACAAACTCCTACTTAATAAAAATACTAATAAGGTTCATATTTGATACATTCTAAGTACAAATAAATAACAAATGACAAAAATAGGCCTTGCAATTCTACGATGTGCAAATGATATTCAACCTTAATGTGATAAAGGAGTTTCTTGGTCGACATTACATGTAACAGCTTGTTTGTTTGTGAGTTTGAAAGTTGGGTGTTCAAACACGGTTGATCTTTGTAACCTAGCCAACTGAGATAGGTTATAGTCTGTTACAACCCAAGCTACCTTCTATCCTAAAATTAAGTGACGTAAAAGGAATTAGCATTACAAGCCTTTGTTTTTACTGAGTGACTAATTAAAATGACCTTTAAGAATAAACAAGTTCTCTCCATACATCTTAACACTCTGAAATAAATCTTCACTCGACGATTTCAGTCTCCAAATATCTTACACATTATTATAACGACTGTCTTTAAGCATGTTTGATTACACTATTTGTAACGTATCTCCATCATTATAGAGTCCTCAATCGTTCAACATTGAGAATGAGTTCACATGAACACATGAAAAGATATTTGATTAGCGCAGTTGGTAGTGACCCTGCTTTCTGCGCCGAGGGTCCCGGGTTCGAATCCTGGTAGGTACAAACTTTGTGTGACGAGCACGAATGTTTGTAGTACCCAAGTCATAGATGTTTAATATCTATATACTCGTAAGTTATATATACTGGGTTCTTTTCAGTTGAGGTGGCGTTCCGATCCGGTTGTAGAGATAAGAAAAACAAATGTTGGTGACTATTTGTAAGTGCCCTCGTAGGCCTATACGAAATAAATGATTTGACTTTGACCTCAATACAGACTTGGTACCTTTCTTAATCTTACTATTTCAGAGTCATCATGACTTATCATATGGGGTTACCCACAGTAAATGGTATATAGTTATAGCATTGCAACTGGAGTTAAAAATAATGTTTCCTCCCAACATTTTAATTCAATTTGTGTAGTCCGGCCGATAATTACACCTCTCGCATTAATTAAGGCTGAGGTTTAAAACACAAGCGAATTATAATTTTTGTATCTATTTTAGTGTTTTATAGAAAACTAGACATGTGCCCACTCGAACCCCCATTTGACCCTCTACAGATTGAATTTAAAAAAAAACTTGAGAGGTGTCAAGGGACACCCGGATGGAACGAAGTTACTTTATTATTTTTTATTATTTATTATGTACAAAAAATCAATAATTTTGGGAAACAAAAATATATCGGCCCCGGGTGGGCTCGAACCACCAACGCTCTAGCCAATTGTGCCACGGATGCACTTGTGCAATGTCTCGAAAATACTGACCAATATGTGCAAACGACAACGCATATGCAAACGACAAAGATAACAATTATTTTTGTCAGCGATAGATGTCGCTAGCATGTTTTTGAACGAGGTATCGTTGTGTTCATGGGTTTTATATAGTAAACTATACTTTCGTTTATAAAAATGCTTACAATTGGTCGGTACAACTTTTCTGCTTAATTTTTCTGCTTAATTTCTCGTATGATTTTTTTCCGTTTAGCCCCCTTTCGTAACGCGCGATAAGGAACTTCGTTCCAAAAACCCTCCTTTGTGCTCACCTACGTCACATAAGAGGAACTCCTGCGCAAAAGTCTTGCAGTCAGTCAGTGTTAGATTTTTATTAAGTAGATATATAAGGTGTAACAAAAATACTGTAAAATACCACCGACTTGGGATCCAGTAATTAAAATTATTAAATCCAAGACCAAGCGTACCATTGCAACTTATTGCAAGACCTCAAGACACTGTGAGCACTTTCTGCGTACATCGGACCACAAGCAACACTTAAATATGAGGGAACCCCGTCTCAAACTATGACACCAGGACGTCAACCACCTCAGTCCTCCCGTGACCATGGTTGCTGTAAAGCTGCCGAAACGTCGGGAACGTAAAAATAAAAAATAAACGCGATAGAATCCTTAAAAATAGTTTTATTTCAATGTGTAGTATTCGCGTAAATATAAGAAATCAATATATTTTAACAGGTTAACAAGCATGTCCTAAGTATCACGTTTATGTATAAAATCATTGTGTGAATAATGTTTTGATATTTTTATGACTGCCAACTAGCGTTTCAACATGCTCTTAGTACGTGGTTGGTAATTTCAACATGCTCTTAGTACGTGGTTGGTAATTTCAACATGCTCTTAGTACGTGGTTGGTAATTTCAACATGCTCTTAGTACGTGGTTGGTAATTTCAACATGCTCTTAGTACGTGGTTGGTAATTTCAACATGCTCTTAGTACGTGGTTGGTAATTTCAACATGCTCTTAGTACGTGGTTGGTAATTTCAACATGCTCTTAGTACGTGGTTGGTAATTTCAACATGCTCTTAGTACGTGGTTGGTAATTTCAACATGCTCTTAGTACGTGGTTGGTAATTTCAACATACTCTTAGTACGTGGTTGGTAATTTCAACATGCTCTTAGTACGTGGTTGGTAATTTCAACATGCTCTTAGTACGTGGTTGGTAATTTCAACATGCTCTTAGTACGTGGTTGGTAATTTCAACATGCTCTTAGTACGTGGTTGGTAATTTCAACATGCTCTTAGTACGTGGTTGGTAATTTCAACATGCTCTTAGTACGTGGTTGGTAATTTCAACATGCTCTTAGTACGTGGTTGGTAATTTCAACATGCTCTTAGTACGTGGTTGGTAATTTCAACATGCTCTTAGTACGTGGTTGGTAATTTCAACATGCTCTTAGTACGTGGTTGGTAATTTCAACATGCTCTTAGTACGTGGTTGGTAATTTCAACATGCTCTTAGTACGTGGTTGGTAATTTCAACATGCTCTTAGTACGTGGTTGGTAATTTCAACATGCTCTTAGTACGTGGTTGGTAATTTCAACATGCTCTTAGTACGTGGTTGGTAATTTCAACATGCTCTTAGTACGTGGTTGGTAATTTCAACATGCTCTTAGTACGTGGTTGGTAATTTCAACATGCTCTTAGTACGTGGTTGGTAATTTCAACATGCTCTTAGTACGTGGTTGGTAATTTCAACATGCTCTTAGTACGTGGTTGGTAATTTCAACATGCTCTTAGTACGTGGTTGGTAATTTCAACATGCTCTTAGTACGTGGTTGGTAATTTCAACATGCTCTTAGTACGTGGTTGGTAATTTCAACATGCTCTTAGTACGTGGTTGGTAATTTCAACATGCTCTTAGTACGTGGTTGGTAATTTCAACATGCTCTTAGTACGTGGTTGGTAATTTCAACATGCTCTTAGTACGTGGTTGGTAATTTCAACATGCTCTTAGTACGTGGTTGGTAATTTCAACATGCTCTTAGTACGTGGTTGGTAATTTCAACATGCTCTTAGTACGTGGTTGGTAATTTCAACATGCTCTTAGTACGTGGTTGGTAATTTCAACATGCTCTTAGTACGTGGTTGGTAATTTCAACATGCTCTTAGTACGTGGTTGGTAATTTCAACATACTCTTAGTACGTGGTTGGTAATTTCAACATGCTCTTAGTACGTGGTTGGTAATTTTTCAAATTTCTAATAATTTGTTTTTTTTTTTGGGAATGTTACATTTGTAACCTACTGAAGGATCTATTAAAATGTTATACACTATTAAAGTTACACAGTATACACCTTATTGTTTGGTGCAAGTTATAAACAGCGCGGTCTTTTGATTCATTGGAAATCGATCGGAAAAGGTTTCGTAAACATTCCGATGTTCAAGTCGCTTCCAATGAGCTGCCCAATAATACGCCGTTGATCTACGACACCCTAAAATCGCTGTGTCTTGCAACTTGTGTCATGTAAATAGTTGCAGAGCGAGCTTAGATGCAATTTCGGCTGGGAGCCCACTCAAGTATGGTAGACCGCTCCATCGCGCACGTTTAATAGGATTTTCGGGGCTTTTACCATCCACTACCTATGTATAAATGGCCTATAATGGGTATTTATTGCGTACGGAGGAAACGTGGAGTTGTTGTGTAAGTACATACTTATAGGTATTTTCATTAATATAGCTACCGTAGGGCTAGTTGGGGCAGTGCCCTGGTGTCCCCAAGCTCAAGGGCCCCATGAAAGACGTTCAAAAACCATAATTGGAAAATATCTGCTGCGTTATAAACCTTAAACTTATTGAAATAAAACTACAAATTTTACGGATTTTATCGCGTTTATTTTTATGTTTTCACGTTCCCGACGTTTCGGCTGCTTTACGGCAACCATGGTGCCGGGGGACTGAGATGTTTGATGTCATAGTTTGAACTGGGCTACCCTCATATTTAGTTGTTGCTTGCGGTCCGATCTACGCTCAAATTGCTAACTGTGTCTTGAGGTCTTGCAATGGTGCGCTTGGTTTTGGATTTAATTATATTAATTACTGAATCCCAAGTCGGTGCTAGCACCCAGCCATCTTCCCTATTGAAATAAGGATGTTTTTTTGATTTCAATAGCCTCACGTATCATCTTGGTCGGAATCGCAGACGTAAAAACATAAAATAAACGCGATAAAATCCGTAAAATTAGTTTTATTTCAAGAGTACCACTGAGTTTCTCGCCGGCTCTTCTCAGTGGAACCAACATTCCGTACCGCTTATAACTTCTGGCTATTCATAACTGCTTTTTTGACATACACGTATAAAAGAAAATAGTTTTGATAAAAGGGTTCCACTTGTAAAATTTGTTGGCGAACCCTAAAAGCCTTATACCCGAGGTAAACAGAAACGGTTATATAACAAATAAAGCATTACTGTAATGTAATGTTACGTTATACAATGTAATGTAATGTAATGGCGAATAGCTCTACCAATTGTAATACTGAGTAAAACTCTTTCTTATTCCCACACATGCTTTTAGACCAATAACCATTTGGTAGGCTGTAGTAATAGCGTGGCTATGAAAAGTTCGATTTAAACAAATAATAAATACATATCGCCAGACGAACACACCAACTATATAGTCCCACACTAAGCAACGCTTGTATTAAGGATACCGTACAATGGACTGGGGGCGAACCCACGTACATAATACTTAAATAGATATCAAACATCCATGACTTTGGTACAAACATTCGTGCTCATCACACAAAGTTGGTTCCTAACAGGATTCAAACCCAGGACCCTTGGCACAGCCAGCAGGGTCACTGCCAACTGCGCTAATCAGGCCGTCGATTTAATACGATCAATTATTAAACAACATCATGCCTATAATCCTTGAAGGGGTAGGCAGAGAATATCCAATAACCCTGCTTTCTGTGCCGAGGGTCCCGGGTTCGTATCCTGGTAGGGACATACATTGTGTGATGAGCATGAATGTTTGTACCCAAGTCATGGATGTTTTTTATCTATATAAGTAATATATACTGGGTTCGCCCCCAGTCCATTGTACGGTACCCATAATACAAGCGATGCTTAGTGTGGGACCGTATAGTTGGTGTGTTCGTCTGGCGATATTTATTTATTTATTTAAATACATCAACATTTTGTCGATGGTATTTGGTTCCAATGTAAGAGGGGGAATGTTGAAAATGAGACTCGCACATAAAATCCAGAAATTTCACAGGTGCGAGGCGGGGTTTGAACCAGCGATTGTCGTAACCGAGGCAAGCGTACTTGGCGTAATAGAAAATATTCAACAACGAACTGTTTTATCGCACTTTTAAAAGCCCCGCATTCTAACACTATCTACGTATTTTTACAAACAAGGGTAGGTAGGTACTCGAAATGACCGGAGAAAATCAAAGGGTTGAGTATGTGATTAGGATCAAGATTATTAGGTACCTACCTAAATGATTTACGAAACATTGATTTAACTCAACTTAAGGAATCTCAACATCATAGAGGGGAAGATCGAAGGAAAGCGTGGACGAGGAAGACCAAGAATAAACTACATGAGTCAGATAAAAGAAAGGATGGGTGTCATGTCGTATAGGGAGGTGAAAGAAGCTGCTCTTGATAGAGAGAGATGGAAAGAGCTTTATCAGTTACACCGACAAGAGTCTAACCCTTAAATTAGAAGAAGAAGGAATTCATATACAGGGTGTAAGGGAATGGTATCTAAAACTTTGGGTAAAGGTTACACTTAATGCCTATAATAAAATAATAGAAATAATTTATGTCGAATGTCATTGGATACAAATGTTGTTATTTATGAGCGTGCAATGTATCGCAAGCAACGCGATCGCAACGCAACGATCCGCGCGATATCCGACTCGTGCGAGTGCCGAGCGCGCTCGAGCGTATCGAGTTCTAATTTACATTGAAGTTTTAGGTCTGATTTTGTAATTATGGTTATTTGATTTAAAATCACCCTGAGATAGTCTTCTGTTATGATTTAGTTCTAGTATCAATTTATAAATATTGAGAAAAAAGGCGTATATATTTATAAAAAGATAAGAGAGAAAGAAGGCAATGGAAATTCCAACTATGTGGGGTCCAGAATCATGAACTTAATCCATGGCATCAGTTTTCGTTACGAAACCACTTACACCCAGTATTCAGTTTCATTGTACATCCTCTGCGTTGCGACTTCGTGTTTGAGGACTTGGGGCACTGACTCTGGGTTGGCATTTTCATATCAATAATGGTAAGGCAGTAGTAAATAGCAGTGATAGTTAAGTTGGTAGAACGCTTGCCTCGGTAACGCACCTCTGGGATTTCTGGATTTCATGCGCGAATGTCATTTACAGCCACGATTATCACTTGTTAAACGGTGAAGGAAAACATGGTGAGGAAACCTGCGTGTCTGAGAGAACCCCTCGAACTATGTGTGAAGTCCGCCAACCCGCACGGGGCCAGCGTGGTGGACTATGGCCTAATCCCCCTCGCATTGACGGGAGGCCTGTGCCCAGCAGTGTTATATTAAAAAGGGCTGGTATTATTATTATTATATATATAATGGTAAGGAATCTTAAGCATCCCAACAAACCATTCCAACGGATGATCTCATTAGATATTTGTGGCCCGAAACCTTGCTATTCCGTTCAATAATTAAGTCTGCAGTATACATTATGAATTCAGCCCTGATTATGTCTATTTTTTTCTTTTTTGCAGCGGCCATTACATCTGATACAATGGAATTCCCTTGATGAGAGGTAAGTGGAGCAAAAAGATACTGAGAAATGGATAAGGTATTTCAGGAAACCTGTATTTTTTTTAATATTTATTACTAGCTGTTACCCGCGACTTCGTTCGCGTGGTATTTAACAAAGACACAACCGTTGGCAACAGCCTGCTCGCGCGTTCTGAGCCCGCGGGACGCATTTCAGGTTGTTGCTATCAAACTTAATCAGGCGCAACGCTGCAACATTGGTTTTAAATTTTTTTCGTGAGATTCTATGTTTTTTTCTAAAATAAAAGTAGCCTAAGTTACTCCTTGTTACATCAGCTATCTGCCAGTGAAAGTCCCGTCAAAATCGGTCCAGCCATTTCAGAGATTACCCGGAACAAACACACAGACAGACAGACAAAATTTTTAAAAAATTTTGTTTTGGTATAGGTACCGTGTATACATCCAAATGCACTTAGTAAAAAGCGGTTATTTTAATATTACAAACAGACACTCCAATTTTATTTATATGTATAGATATAGTTGTTCTGGCCGAATTTCGGTCAAAGCGGCCAATCTTAGAGAGAGATCACTTCTCTCTCATACAAAGATTGTGTCACTACCAACTGCGCCAATCAGACCATCAAATATATTATATTTGAGTCTATCTGATCTGTAGTCTATCTAATAATGAAAACCCCGTTAAAATTGATGCAGTAGTTTTCCTGTGATACACCGACAAACGGACACAGGCTAGAATTTTAAAAACAAGTGTTCTAAATATGACCTGCATGATATGACCTGCATTATACTTGGTTAAATGGTCCGGCTGTCATATATAAATGACCTTGTTAGTGCAGACTATTTTGATTTAGTTTTTCTCCTCTTCCTTCTTATTTTCATTTCCAAATTAATTTGTTAATGTGGGTACCATGTAGCCATTAACTTGTAATGATATATATTGATTTCTTATATTTACGCGAATACTACACATTTAAATAAAACTAATATTGAATATGAGGGTACCCCGTTTCAAACTCTGACACCAGGACGTCAACCACCTCAGTCCTCCCGTGACCATGGTTGCTGTAAAGCAGCCGAGACGTCGGGAACGTAAAAACAAAAATAAACGCGATAAAATCCGTAAAATTAGTTTTATTTAAATTTGTAATGATATATTTAGAGTTAATTCTTTTTTAACTAGCTGCTAAAGCCTGCCTAGCCGTTCCTACATTGTTCTCACATAGCCATAACAATGTACTGCTCAAAAAATTAACGGATCTTTTTAAAAGAGCAACTCTAGAGTTTCTTGCCCGTTCTTCTCCATAGGAACGGCATTCCGAACGGGTGGTAAAGTGGTAGCTTAGCATTTTGTAACTATTTTGACGATTCATAAGTACTGTACTTAATGGTTTACACGAATAAAAAAATTTCCGATTCTGATTGTGACCTATTGTTATTGAGTCATTATTTGGCTGACACACGCCACTTATGGAGTTTTAACAATTAGTCACCTCCATTCCTGCTTTCCAAACTCTCGGTTGGCAGCCATTCATTAACTCTGGAACGGTTTAATTCTCGTCAGGGAGAAGTTAATGAGACGTCCCCCGCTGGAAGCGCGCCGTTTTTAATTTTATGCCTTCACTTAGCGATGTTGATCTTGCTCGTTATTGCTCAGTTGTAATCGTTGCTTTTGTAATTGTCTTTTGACGCACACGTGCATTATAACCTTCTTGGATCAGTACGTCAAGTGGGAGATTATTCGTAATTTGAAAGTTTTAAATACAGTCCGCTAGAGGCGCTTTTCAATTCTCCATACAAAATGTGTAAATACGGTAGACTATAAAGTATACAGTTAGCTCGCACTGGACGTGCTGTACGTCCAGTGGGAGATTGTTCGTAAGCTAACCGTATACTTTATAGTCTACCGTATTTAGACATTTTGTATGGAGATTTGAATGTTTTAAATACCGTCCGTTAGAGGCGCTTTTCAATTCCCCATACAAAATGTCTAAATACGGTAGACTATAAAGTATACGGTTAGTTTACGAATAATCTTGCACTTGACGTACTTACAGGCGCTAGCGGTCATAGGGTTTGCTCACTGATCGTAAAGTCGCGAGTTTGACGTCCATTGTGAAGGATGTATAACAACGAATCAGGGTTTTATCCTCTATATATACAGGTGATTCATAAAGGGTATACTAAGCCTTAAGCCCCTGCTTCTTTAGGGCATTTGTAATCATTATGCGGAGGCGATTAAATAAAACAAATGTTGCTAACAAAATGTCAATTGTTATTTTTTTTAAATTGATTTGCACGCGCTAAAGAAGTGCAAGTACAAGGCTTAGAATATCCTTACAGAATCAACCTGTTTATGTTCTTGAATTTTGCCATAAAAAGCACCAGAAAAAACTACTATAAGCCCTGCCACTCAAACAGCCGCTAGATTGATCACGCCACTTCCGCCTATTATGTCCACTCGTGCAAATTAAAAAAGTTGCCCCATCCGGTGTCACGGTAGGCGGGAAAACTTTTTTTTCTCTGTGAACCTCGGTTTTCATCCTCTTGATAAGGGATGATTGTTTAAAGTTGGTTTTGGGGGTCTCTAATGAATTAATGATGATAAATCTGAAGTAATGGAGGGATAGCGACGATGGTGGAACGATCGCCTTGATAACAAGGGTCGCAGCATACTTCCCCGTTTCTAACCATAATTATCACATGCCGAATGGTGAAGAATATGTTGTGAGGAAACCTGCATGTCTGAGAGAACTTTAATAGTTTCTGAAAACTGTGAGAATATAAGGAAATCGCAAAAATCAAGGTTCAGGTTCCGAGTTACGGTTAATTTTTTTTGTGTGATCACCACGAATATTTTTATCCGAGTCATGGATGTTTAATATCCATATAAGTAGGCAATTATTAAATACTGGCATCGCCCCCACTTCATTGTACAGTACCAATAAATACATGCGTTGCTTAGTTTGGGGCCGTACAGTTGATGTGTTTGTCTGGCAATATTATTATTATAATAGCTCACCTTACATAGGTCAACACAAATTTGTTACTGATTTTTTTTTCAAAACACTCTAGACATGGTAAGAAAAATTGTACACCTATTCTGGAAAACTAACTAATCACTCTTGAGGTCTACTGAATGATTTTGTACAGGAATACCGTCAAAACCAGTATTGAGATCTTAGGGCATTCGCATACGATCAATGTTATTATTTCAGTGATGAGCAGTCCCGGCGAACTTTGCACTGCCTCAGAATCAAATGTATGAGGAAATTAATTGTCGTTTTTTTCTATGTTTTAATAGGTATTCGCTGGCGGAGACGAATAAATAAAATCGCGTTATAAACGGTGTAACTATTATGGCTTTGTTTTATATATATAAATCAAGCCGATTTATATGACCTTCGATTTTTTTTAAATATTATAATATAATTAAAAAAACAACTCATTTTCTCTCATGCATTTAATTCTAAGGCGGTACGAAGTTCGCCAGGACAACTAGATATTTATAAAGAAGCCCCGTCGGAATTCAAACCCGGGATCCTTGGAACAGAAAACAGGGTATGCTCTACGATCTGTGCCAATCGGGTTGTAATAATTTACATTTTTTTTAAATAACGTAACTGAAAAAATATTTCCCTCCAACTTAACTTGACACTTTGTAGCCAGCCTTATCTAGAAAAACTAAAGGTAAAAATCCATCTGCTAACTAACGCACACTCGACAGGCGGCTCTGGTTTTTCCCCACGGTTCCCCACGCGTGGGCGTGAAGTCGAGGGCCCGTTAACTTGTGAACTGACTTGACTTGGTGAAACTTTATATTTTTTCTGTGTGTTTTTCTTTGGGACCATACGTTTGGTGGTTTACGGGATACATTAAGGTGATTTTGTATGTAAGGTGTGACAAAAATAGTGTATTTTTTTTTCATATGAATCAGTAAGTTATATGGATTAAGTTAATGTATGAAACCCCTCCAAAGACGTGTGAAGTCCACCAACCCGCATTGGATCAGCGTGGTGGACTATGGCCTAATCCCCCTCGTATTGAGGGGAGGCTCGTGTCCTCGTGCAAGGCGAGCGTCATACCAACTTGTTCCATAAAACAATAATCTTCTGCAAATGTGCTATAAATGCAAATCGCAAATTGAATAAAACTAATAATTTCGGTGCTAAGATTAATACATCCATAATCTATGGTCACCCCACATCACATTTTCGCCGGAAACATCAATCAATTCTTTAATGACGTCACCGCCAACAGAAAAACACCGCCAGAGGGCGCCTCCGTTATTTTTTTTATAACATTCTCGTAATAACTTGTAATATTTTTCCGTTAGTTTCTGTAATGACCGACGAAGATATTCAGACGTCATTTTAGTGTAGGATTTTCAGACTGGCTATGGATAAGGGAATGTTTAAGGGGCTGACTGCTAACCTTCACTATTGGAGTGCCACTTGAAGGAAGACAGATTTTTTACGATTCTGCAATCATTTCAATCAGAATTCGAAAATTATATTCATGTAAGCCAAACAAACTAAGTACTGTTACTTAGTAATGATCAAGGATGACACACAAATTAAAAGGAGTCTGCCTCTTTCCTCGTCCAACGAAACAGCAAGACAAAACAGCGAGGAAATGAAGCCAGCAGTCTTCTTAACCATCCCGAACCCATCCATTACCCGGGACAAAAAGGGTATACTAAGCCTTGAACCTGCACTTTTTTTGAGCATTTGTGAACACTATGTAATGTCAGAATATCGATTTTAAAAAAATAATTGTTACCAAGAAAATGACAAATATGATTTTCTGCGTACAATTTTTTATGTTTTTATTTACGTGCGTTAAAGAACCCTAGGTTCAAGAATTCAGAAATGGAATACTACACCCTTTCTGAAGCATCCTTTATATGGATGTTATTCTGGTACTCATAAGTGGTATACAGATGAAAAGGTAACTCATAAACATGCACGTTCCGTATCGACTGTATGTCGAAGTCGTTATCAAGCCCATGTTGCATTGCATGTCACGATACACTAGACTCTACCGTAGAGTCACCATTCACATACGATAGAGAAGACTATTCTACCGAAACTATACCTTTATTGCTAATTCCCGAAGGGATACGTAGAGGTCCACTGCTGGGCACTCACACGACAACCTGATCAGCTCAGTAGGTAGTGTCCCTGCTTAGTGTACCGAGGGTCCCGGGTTCTAATAAAATTTTGAGTGATAAATACGAATATTTGTACCCGAGTCATGGATGTTTAATATCTATATAAGTATTATATACTGAGTTCGCTCTCAGCCCATTGTACGGTACCCATAATACAAGCGTTGCTTAGTGTGCGACCGTATAGTTGGTGTGTTCGTCTGGCGAGATTATTATTGGTAATATAGGAATATAAATATTCTTTAGTTCATTGCATGGCGTGGTCACCCTTCGTGTGACACATGCATCATAGCTGTAACGAGAAACTGTGTCGCACGTCTAATAACTTTGTAACATCAATACGACGCATCGTATTCACTGATTTGATTGGTAGAAAAATGTACTGAGTACATCTGGTAATGTACTGAGTCATTACCAGAGATATGTTATAATAAATCACATTTATATGTCTATATATATGTCGGCGCAACACCGTAATTATATCAACTCTAATTAAGTAAAACAATTAATTACTATAAATGAACCTCGATTTGGTAATGAACCATTTAGTTTAAGATTAATGATGTGTTATTTGATGGTAGGATGTGAATTTTATATCGATATAAGGATGGCAATTGATTTTAAAGTTTACGGTTAGTTGTAACTATCTAAAAACTAATAGTTAATGTTAAATAATTCCTATAAACTATTATCATTGTTATTAAACAACAAGCAATGTGTTTGATAAAAGATTTACAAGCATCAGAGTAAATTAAGTGACCATTTTGATTGTAGTTCGTGAAATAAAATTAGTAACACATTGCTTGTTGATTTAAATTTAAACCAAAAATTAGAATGCCTAGATATTGTAAAAACATTTCTTAATTAAATTAGAATTATCATTATAGAAAGCAAAATTTATAAAGACTTATTTAGATTACTGATTGTGTTTATGGATGCGATTACTTCGTGCAGGAACTGTTCTTAAAACATTGTTTATTCATTCGCATTTAAAACAAAAATAAATAAAAGGTTTAGATATTGTAAAAAACATTTCTTAATTAAATAATAATTATCATAATAAGCAAACAATTGTAAACTGATTATCTTAGATTATGGAATGCGATGACTTCAAGGTTAAGGTTCATGGCCGTCGCCATGTTCTTTTTCTACGAAGGATTGGCAGGAACGCACTAGACAGGCTGGTGAGAAAGTGCGTAAGATAATCACTAGGAAAACTATTGTGAGTACTTGTTTCCTTATTAAAATACTCAATAAATTATTGTACGTATTCATATGTTGTTTTGTTGCTTGTGATGTGCGATCCGGGGAAAACGGGTGACGTCAGCGATGCTGGCGTCACTCTTCCTAAAAATTCGGATGGGGTATATGCGCCGTTATATATATAAAATTGTTTGTCAGAATCAGAATATTTTTTATTCATGTAAGTAAACCATTAAGTAGAGTACTAATTAATCGTCATAAAAGTTACAACGTGCTAAGCTACAACTCTTGTCTCTACCACCCGTTCGGAATGCTGTTCCTATGGAGAAGAACGGGCGAGAAACTCCATGGTTACTCTTCTTAAAAATATTTTTTTTCATTTTTGCGCAGTACATTGTTATAGGTATGTGAGAACAATGTAGGAACGGCTTATCAGACTTTTGCAGCTGGTCAAAAAATGTTTGAGCCCGATATAAGTAAGCTAACTGTATAGTTTATAGTCTGCCGTATTTAGACATTTTGTATGGGGAATTGAACAGCGCCTCTAGCGGACGGTATTTAAAGCTTCCAATACAAAATGTCTAAATACGGTAGACTATAAAGTATACAGTTAGCTTACGAATAATCTCGCACTTGACGTACTGCTATAGCGACAAGAATAAACATTAGGGTTAACATACACTATTAGCTGTTGGGTAACACACCGCAGTCAGTCAACTAACCGCTTAATTAGTACATACAAAGCCGTATATAATGACAGGCCTAACAGACAATATCGCTTGCAAATTACTCAATGGGCGGTAAGGACTCGCTTTCACTACAGCGTAACACTATCCTTATTTAAATACTAGCTGTTGCCCGCGACTTCGTCCGCGTGGTATTTAACAACGTCTCAACCGTTGGCAACAGCCTGCTCGCTATCTGATCCCGCGGGACGCATTGCAGATTGTTGCTATCAAACTTTAAGCAGGCGCAGCGCTGCAACATTGGTTTTAATGTTTTTTCGAGAGATCCAATTTTTTTTTCTAAAATAAAAGTAGCCTAAGTTACTCCTTGTTACATCAGCTATCTGCCAGTGAAATTCCCGTCAAAATCGGTCCAGCCATTTCAGAGATTACCCGGAACAAACAGACAGACAGACAGACAGACAGACAGACAGACAGACAGACAGACAGACAGACAGACAGACAGACAGACAGACAGACAGACAGACAGACAGACAGACAGACAGACAGACAGACAGACAGACAGACAGACAGACAGACAGACAGACAGACAGACAGACAGACAGACAGACAGACAGACAGACAGACAGACAGACAGACAGACAGACAGACAGACAGACAGACAGACAGACAGACAGACAGACAGACAGACAGACAGACAGACAGACAGACAGACAGACAGACAGACAGACAGACAGACAGACAGACAGACAGACAGACAGACAGACAGACAGACAGACAGACAGACAGACAGACAGACAGACAGACAGACAGACAGACAGACAGACAGACAGACAGACAGACAGACAGACAGACAGACAGACAGACAGACAGACAGACAGACAGACAGACAGACAGACAGACAGACAGACAGACAGACAGACAGACAGACAGACAGACAGACAGACAGACAGACAGACAGACAGACAGACAGACAGACAGACAGACAGACAGACAGACAGACAGACAGACAGACAGACAGACAGACAGACAGACAGACAGACAGACAGACAGACAGACAGACAGACAGACAGACAGACAGACAGACAGACAGACAGACAGACAGACAGACAGACAGACAGACAGACAGACAGACAGACAGACAGACAGACAGACAGACAGACAGACAGACAGACAGACAGACAGACAGACAGACAGACAGACAGACAGACAGACAGACAGACAGACAGACAGACAGACAGACAGACAGACAGACAGACAGACAGACAGACAGACAGACAGACAGACAGACAGACAGACAGACAGACAGACAGACAGACAGACAGACAGACAGACAGACAGACAGACAGACAGACAGACAGACAGACAGACAGACAGACAGACAGACAGACAGACAGACAGACAGACAGACAGACAGACAGACAGACAGACAGACAGACAGACAGACAGACAGACAGACAGACAGACAGACAGACAGACAGACAGACAGACAGACAGACAGACAGACAGACAGACAGACAGACAGACAGACAGACAGACAGACAGACAGACAGACAGACAGACAGACAGACAGACAGACAGACAGACAGACAGACAGACAGACAGACAGACAGACAGACAGACAGACAGACAGACAAAAATTGTAAAAAATTTTGTTTCGGTATAGGTAACGTGTATACATCCAAATGCACTTAGTAAAAAGCGGTTATTTTAATATTACAAACAGACACTCCAATTTTATTTATATGTATAGAAAAAGGTAGGTACAACAAATGTGTCTGATAACTTATTAGATCAACCATGTATTAAAAAGGGCAACCATAGAGTTTCTTGCCCGTTCTTCTCCATAGACTATTTATTAGATATACTTCACCATTTTTTATTTCATTTTCAAAGGATTAGGCACTGTGTTCAGAAATACATCAAGGCTGCAGTGTGCGGAGAAATGTTGCATTAGCTACTATTTGTTTAACAAAAATAAACTATGTGTAACTTACATATAAAGTTCAATTTGGTGAATTCAATGGTACTATGGTCCGGTATTTCTGTGCGTATCTTATTTTCAACCATAATTATCACTTTGTAAACGGTGAAGGAAAACAAGGTGAGGAAACCTGCATGTCTGTAAGAACCACTCAAAAGAGTACTATGTCCACCAACCCGCAGTGGGCCAGCGTGGTGGACTAAGGCCTTATCTCCTCACATTGAAAGGAGGCCCATGGTGAGGCCAGTGGTACAAAAAAGGGGCTAATATTTTATGATTTATTATTAAATGGTACAATTCGAGCATATACCTTTTCGTGTTAATAAAAGTTATTCTTATTCTTAAATTATGTTATCAGCAAATAATGATAAAACTAAAAAGGGAAAAGAATAAAAATATTGCTATCTTTCTCATACATAACGGCCACAAAAAGGACGGCAATACATTCAATTGTTAAGCAGACTCAAACAATAAATAGACAGCACTTTAATAAATAGACAGTTGAAACTAGAATGTTTCGTTGTGACATATTTGCGCGCGAGCTCGCGGTCTGCCCGACGTTCTGTTGCTCCAACACTTAGTTGCTAGGGTTGCCAGAATTGATTAATAAAAATATAATAATACTAGCCCTTTTTAATGTCCCACTGTTGGGCACGGGCTCCCCTCAATGCGAGTGGGATTAGGCCATAGTCCACCACGCTGGCCCAGTGCGGGTTGGCGGACTTAATACAAATATTTTCTCATATTACAATGTAGACTTAAAGTAACTGTATAAGGCTACCCCTTAACCTTAGGGCACACAATATTGATCTTAACATTACCCAGCTACCAGCTATTCCGGCAAATTTCGTAACGCCTCAGAATTAATTGTATGAGAAAATGAATTATCTTGATTATTTTTTTTTTATTTTTCCCATGTTTTATCTATTCTGCTTAGTAGACATTATAATTATCCCATCAACATTGCAGTGCTTAAAGAAAACCGCTAGTCATAAGCACTAAAATGTAAAAATATTAATATCAGGGTAGACCGAAAGCCCAGTCCATTGCAATATATTAAAAAAAAAGGATATGGCTTGCTTCATACTCCCACCACTATTACTCCTGTAATCAGGATCAACAGCGGTGAATAACGAAGATGTCCAGGGTTGAGTCCCGGGGAAAATTCGGAAAGAAAATTATACATGAAAAAAAAAAAAGGTACGAAAAAGGAACCGGTTGGTATAGTGACAGCCCTACGATAGTTTTAACTTTCTGACACAAAAATATTCTCGACACACGCTTGTTGGAATACCGAAAATTATTTACAAAAGTTAAGTTCGGCTGCCATGTTGTTTTGATTTCCGTCACCATGAGTTTCGATAAAAATAAGTACGTTTTAACCAGTCAATAGTCTCGAGGACTGTCGACGTCCTCCCGTGACCATGGTTGCTGTTAGGCACCCAAAACGTCGGGAACGTAAAAAACATAATATAACGCGATAAAAGCGGTAAAATTAGTTTTATTTCATTGTGTAGTATTCGCGTAAATATAAGAAATCAATACGAGATATTATATTGCACAAGCATGTGTGCAAGCATAGGTGGAGTCTCTCTCTTCTCTCACTCTCTTGGTCCGATGAGACGGCAATTCGACACGACTGACAAGAGATCAAGCGCAGGACCGACGGTTTTACGTGCTCTCCAAGCCACGAGCAATTGATAATCATGGTTGAAAAGGAGCTCCGTACATGAAATCCAAAAATTCCAAAAGTACGAGCCGGAATTTGAACCTGCTACTCCATAAAAACACAGCCGAGTTTATAAAAAGCGAAAATCTCAGTAAGATATTTAAAGTATACATTAACTTTTTTTTGTATTTTTATCCCTGAGACGCATTGGATCTTAGCTGTAACATTATTTAACAAGCCCACTTATCTCGACTAAGCTTAAGGGTGGATTATCCAAATGTCAGCCGTTCCACGTAATGGCGGGGCGGTAGAAGTGATTTTTTAATAAATAACAGGTTATAAAATTATAAGAACAACAGCGATGGCCACGTTGTTAAAACTCACGCGTAGGATACAGAATATTATATTGTTTTTTTTTTATTTGTCTCCGTCCCGAATAGCAGAATAAATATTAAAACATGGGAAATGTTCACTGCAAAAAATAATAATAAAGAAAAAAAAATACAACCGAATTGAGAACCTCCTCCTTTTTGAAGTCGGGTAATAAGCCATTTTCTCATAAATTTGATTCTGAGGAGGTGCATAGTTCGCCGGGACAGCTAGTATTTTATACAAAGTAACCGGCAACAATAGCATCTACTCATTACAATGTAATTGTACATACCCATAACAATGTATCGCTCAGAAAATGTAACGAATCTTTTTAAAAAGAGCAACCATTGAGTTTCTCGCCCGTTCTTCTCCACAGGAACGGCATTCCGAACGGGCGGTAAAGTTGTAGCTTAGCATTTTGTAACTATTTTGACGATTCATAAGTACTGCACTTAATGGTTTACATGAATACAAAATTCTGATTCGTGGTACTGCAGGCAGATACGGTATAAATTGAACGCTTCATATTCAGCCCAAAAACTTGTCCAAATGTTATCAAATACAACGCAAGTAAGTTTCAGACAGTTTTATATCTCTTCAATTGTTATGTCGGAGTAACAGCCAGCGATAAAAACAGATTTTCCTATTGTACTTGTTGTTAGTAACAAAAACATGGAAGGATTTATGTTTGAGTGGTAGATAATAGTATCCCAATAATATTATAAATGTGAAAGTTTGGATGGGATGTTTGTTACTCAATCACGCCAGAACGGCTGAACGGATTTGGATGAAATTTGGCACAGAGATAGATTATAGTGTGGAATAGCGCATAGGCTACTTTTTATCCCGGTAAAATGTATGGTTCCCGTGGGATAGATTTGTTTTAATTTTTCATAGAGCAAAGGAACGATATGATTTTTTGCATATGTAGTGGTAGTTTAGGGTAAAGGACATAGAGGAAAAGGACATACTTTTTAATCGCGGGTAACACCGCGTGGCGCAGCTAGTAGTTATATAAATGTATTACCAAAAAAACCTGTAATAACTAAGGGGGTAGAATGCTCGCCTTGGAAACAATGTGTGCAAGTCCCGGCTCGCACCTCCGAGATTTTGAACCGACTTCATAAAGAAGGAGGAAGTTCTCAATTCGATTTACAAAAAAAAACCGTCTTTTAAAAAGGATCGAATCTAAAACTCTACCTTGTTTTCGGCTATCATAGGAGCGATGGTGTAACTATCTATCTGTTAACTTATTTATTGAATTAAATTAACTTACGTGTGTCTACATACATTTAAATAATTTAATGACATCTTAACACTATCACCTTAAAAACATTGTATGTAAGGTAGGTAACAAAAGAAATGTAATTCGCACGGAACCCAACCAGTTCCGCAGTCTTATCTCTGTGGTAATGAATTTTTAAATCTGACTTGGTTCCAGCACGAACGTTGCGAGATTAGAATTAGGATGAATGTTGGCGCCCGACGAGGGACTCTTAGCAACTTGTGAAGGTAATTTTAAAGGTACGTAACATACATAAAGGTGGATCAGAGATATTACAAATAATTGAAGATATTTAAAACATCAGTAAAGCAGTGAGGATCGCAGGTTCAAAGCCTGGCTTCCTCCGAGATTTATGGAGACCTCTGAGATTTATGGATTTCATGAGCGAATCTCATTTTCAACCATGATTATCACTTGTTAAACGGTGAAGGAAAACATTGCGAGAAAACCTGCATGTCTGAGAGAACCCCTCAAAAGACGTGTGAAGTCCGCCAACTCGCAGTGGGCCAGCGTGGTGGACTATGGCCTAATCCCCCTCACATTGAGGAGAGGCCCGTGCTCAACACTGGGACACTAAAAAGGCTGATATTATATTTAACATATATTTAAAACATCAAATTTAGATTTATCCTCAGAGCAACAATTTTTTTTATTGCTTGTATTTGTAAGTGCCACAGAGTATTATGTGTTAACGAGCCTGTGACTGAATACACACAGATCCAATTAAATTGTCTGTGCTGTTATTTTGGTATTTATTTTATACACGATTATTTAGCGAAAAAGGGAAGATCTTTCAGCCATGTCTGGCGGAGCTTTAGTCTATACCACCACCATTGTTGTCGTATTCTCAGAAAACACATACTTTTTGTCAACAATATAATATATATATTTTTTATAACATGTCTTTACAATAATAAAATTTGTAAAAAAATGTACAAATATTTCAAGTCTCCCAACGGAATCTTTCACAATAAAATGTTGTGCAAACACATGTAAAGCCAAGTCCATTATTTTAGTTAGATTTTAAACACAAACAACAATTGATCAAAGTTGTACGCCGAAGGCAATACAGAAGGTGAAAGTTCCTTTGTACATCTTTAATATAAAACTTATCTCGATTCCCAACTGAAAACTTGTAAATTTAAACACAAACTATAATAGTTGGAAGTCAAACAATGTTGGTCTGCACTACTAATCGCGATGAATAAGTATGAATTTTAAATTGGATAAGATATGCAAAATTTTTGATTTAAGACGTGCTACTTGAAGTTGACTCACACCGACTTCCTTGCAACGCCAGCTTCAGCGATCCGTTCTCTTTCAATTGATCAAAAAGCGTCAACCGCGAGCACTGCCCCGCGAGGCTGCTTTGCCTCGTTCAGCCGGGACGCGCCTCACCCGAAGCGAATGAGATTTGTGTGGTGTTGTCTTTTGACGCTTACGTATTTTACATGACTTATTTTTTTCAATACAAATGTATTTTTAATACATAAAGCTAAAGAAATAAATTTATGTGGTGATCTTTGTAATAAGATGCTTAGAATTAAGTGCTGCATTAAATTCGGTGTTAGATCAATCTGACACAATATTATCAGTTGGAATGTTATCAGTATAAGATTAGTACAGAAATAATTCAATTGAGGAAACGAAGAAGATTAAAAGAAGTTGATTACTTACTTAAATGGAAGCTGTGTAATTTTTAAAACTTTTGGGTAAGTATGTTAAAAAGAAACCGCTATTTCAGAATTTTTATCTTTTTAATTTTCTTTGAAACATAAAATGTCTTGAGTCGAAGACGTCAAAGTCCCAGGGTATATTAAGCTTTTGAACAAATGCAAACATAATTTAAGTCGCGATGGTGTTTATTTAATCCTCATAGACGCACGTGTGAGTCCGTCTAGGTCTCAAAACTACAGCCTAACTGCCCGAGACGGCCCCTCTATCCTGGCGCAACTTCCACCCATGAATTTTATAATTTCACTTTGAAATTCGTTGAAATGTATCTTTGGAGTTTGCCACTAGGAGACCTTGTTATCTTATGAATTTAAAGATTTAAATATTTGTAGGGCTGCCATACTTTAACCCTAAAATTTGTACAAAGTTTGTGTCTTGTGATTGTTTTTCGAGTCGATAGTTTAAGTATTCACCTTTAGACATTTACTGGGTTATTCACTAGGTCCGTTTACAAGGTAACCCTCGAATTTATAGACGATCTATAACTTTATCAAACGTCATAGAGTACTGCGTACAAGAGTTTTGCTTTTCGCGGTACTATATGACGTTTGATAATGTTATAAAACGTCTATAAATTCGGGGGTAAGTAGGGCTACAATATAATAATTGCAATTTACCTAAAATACAATTTAGTTCGGACTTTTTCCGTGAGACTTCTTAGAGTATGATGTGTACTCACTCTCACATTAAAAACAATGTGACCTCATTGACCATAGTAAATATTTTAATCCGAAAAAAAAAGTGTACAGATCCAACATCGATGTTGATATTTAAAAATATAAAATTGATGAACATTCGTCACTGATCAATTTAAAAAGTAAGCCAGCTGGAAAATGGCGGCATCAATCAAAACGCGAAGAATCAATCTTCGGTACGACGAAATACGTCCAATTCCCATTGTTTATTTTATTTTGTCATCCATTTGTAATAGTGGTGACAAAAGTGTAAAACAATATATTATTATCGTATCATTGATCCGACCGCAAACAACAACTAACTACGAGGGTACTCCAGTTAAAACTATAACACTGGGACGTCTTGTTAGACGTCCTAGTGTCATAGTTTGAACTGAAGACTGAGGTGTCCCTGAGTCCTCCCGTGACCATGGTTGCTGTAAAGCAGGCAAAACGTCGGGAACGTAAAAAACATAAAATAAACGCGATAAAATCCGTATAATTAGTTTTATTTCAATGTGTAGTATTCGCGTAAATATAAGTAATAATAATAAGTAGTAATAATATAAGTAATCAATAACATTGTAGCGGAAAAGGGAAGATCTTCCAGCCAGGCGGCCGCCATGCCCCGACATTAATTGTCAGGCTATGAAGAGCATTTAAATGTTGCCAAGCGAATTTAGTTCCAATGTAATAGGGGACGAGCCTATTGCCATTACACTGGCAACACTCCCCCTCAATGAGAAGGTGAAAATGTGAGGATCCTTTTCTAAGTAACTAGCTATTCCCGGCAAAATGTGAATCGCCTCAGAAGCAAATGCATGAGATAGTGAATTATTTCTAGTATATTTTTTTTTTTGGGAATTTTTCCCATATTTTAATAGTTATTCTGCTATTCGGTGCGCATCCAAATAAATAAAAAATGATTAACATAAAAATCGATCCACCGGTTATTGAGTTATAAATGGTGTTACTAACACGAGTTTGGTTTATAAATATGGATTAATAATATTAACGCAGGTAACGATGTTTGCGTTTGACTGTACAAGTATTATTCAATTTTGTTTCGCAGTGTATCGAAACAATCACATTATATACAGTACGAGTCTTGTTAATCGGTTTATGCTTTTTTTTGGGGCGCGCAGGTATTACAAGTATTGGGTTAACCTGAATACTGGCTATATAAAGATTGGTTAAACTCAAATTAAAACAAAACTTTCCAAAAAATATAATATTATATCGCCAGATGTACACACCACTGTACGGTCCCAAACTAAGCAACGCTTGTATTATGGGTACGGTACAATAGACTGCGGGTGATCTTAAATATAATCTTAATATATATAAATCTCGTGTCACAATGTTTGTCCTCAATGGACTCCTAAACCACTTAACCGATTATAATAAAATTCGCACACCATGTGCAGTTCGATCCAACTTGAGAGATAGGATAGTTTATATCTCAATTTATTTTATATGGCAAAACAACGTTTGCCGAGTCAGCTAGTACTTATATAGATATTAAACATCCATGACTAGGGTACAAACATTCGTGCTTATCACACAAAATTCGCCTCTACAGCAGGGTATCCTTCCTTCTTGCTTTTTTTTATCTTTGCAATCGGCTACAAATAGAGCCATTTTTACCAGCGGCGATTTTTTAATATTTTATAATAACAGGATGGAGTAAGCAAAAAATAAAATAAATAGTAGAATGCAGAGGTGACATTGACAGATACTGGAACTATATTAAGTTTTAATTATTGGAATCAAAGGAGGATATTCTCGATACATTTATATTAAAATATCACTGGCAGGTATAACCGTTAGAGAAAAAAAAAAAAACCTTGATTTGAGTAAATTCAAAATTTGCTATCGAACATTAAACATAATTTTCTATGCAACTATCTGCTCTGTGACATAGTTTGAAAATATTACATGTGCTTGAGAACGTGAAATGAAATAATTTGAAATCTGACCAACCATTTCATTCCGCTACTATACCTACACTACTAGACATAATATAAACCTCCTATCACATTATAACTCCTATGCGGTATCTTAAGTAACTCACAGAGCTATAAACACTGTTATAACTCATTTATACAACATTAAGAACGTAACCACGAAACCTTCCCACAATAGCTACTTCACCGAAAAAGGAAAATCTTCACAACTGTGTTGTTAAAAAAAAACTTTAGCATTCTCAGACGTAACCTTTTAACCTTAACCGAGAATACTTTTAAAAGAAAAGTTATTTTCAAGTGAAAGAAGGTACCTTCGGGTCGGGTAATATCTCAATTTTTTTTTAAAGTATAACTCAGATATCTGAGAGGGGAACGGTAAAAATGTTTGAAAAAATCTTTGGTATCCTTAAAAAGGTAGACTATGTTACAAATACCATAGACAATTTAGGGCGTACATTTATCTTCGGTTCTTTTTATTATTTTTTTAGGCTGGTAATCAACCACAAAATATTGTCATTTTTGCCAGTGTCGAGTATTTCTTTATAATTGTTATTAAATTATATGTACCCCTGATGATAATGATAATGTTGTTGCCGATAATGATAAAAAAATGAATCCCCTATCCATATCAGTAAAGCTGTGGATATTTTATAAAAATGTACCGGACATCTTGGGAGAACTTGAAAAGTCAAGTTATACTGTTTTATTTCAATATCCTTCACTGGTTAATATTCCACTAATATTACACATTATTTATCAAAGAAACACATTTTAGAAACAAAACAAAATTGACAACTTTATGGTTCAATTTCGCATAATACAAGTATTGCTTAGTCCCAAACTAAGCAATACTTGTATTATGAGTAGTGAACAATGGACTGAGGGATATCTTATTATGCAATACTTATATAGATACTAGCTGCGCCCCGCGGTGTTACCCGCGATTAAAAAGTATGAAAAATTAAAACAAATCTATCCCACGGGAACTATACATTTTACCGGGATAAAAAGTAGCCTATGTGCTATTCCAGACTATAATCTATCTCTGTGCCAAATTTCATCCAGATCCATTTAGCCGTTTTGGCGTGAAAGAGTAACAAACATCCATCCATCCAAACTTTCACATTTATAATATTAGTATAGATATATAGTATAGATGAAACATCCATGACTCGGGTACAAACATTCGTACTCATCACATAAAGTTTGTCCCTACCAGGATTCGAATCGAGGACCTTCGGCGCAGAAAGCAGGGTGGGTCACTACGCGCTGAGCTTATCAGATAGTCGATATCTCCATCCCTATTCATCCCAAATTAAGGATTAATTCAAGATCGTCAATTAACCCGTTACAATAACTTACCAGTAACATTCCAAGTTAGAATAGTGTAAGTACAGTCAAATCGAATTGCAGCCGGCATCCGCAAAGAAGACTAAATTATGCCGCCATTTTGAACCAAAGAAGCGACAAGCCGGATAAAACCAGTCGTAACCGACTCGGGGATCGACCGGCGAGATTGAACGGGAGCAGGGATCCGATTACAATGTTATTAGGTACCTAACCTAGCTAGTACAACTTTTAACTAGTAGGTGTTATTGAAATAAAACTAATTTTACTGATTTTATCGCGTCTATATTATGTTTTTGGCGACTTGGGATCCAGTAATTAATATTATTAAATCCAAAACCAAGCGCACCATTGCAAGACCTCAAGACACTGTGAGCACTTTCTGCGTAGAACGGACCACAAGCAACAATTAAATATGAGGGTACCCCGGTTCAAACTATGACACCAGGCAGGACGTCAACCACCTCAGTCCTCTCGTGACCATGGTTGCTGTAAAGCAGCCGAAACGTCGGGAATGTAAAAACATAAAATAAACGCGATGAAATTCGTAAAATTAGTTTTTTTTCAATGTGTAGTATTCTCGTAAATATAAGAAATCAATATAGTAGGTTTTGGCTACATAGCCTGCAGCTAAACTTCGTTTTAGAATTATAGTAGGTACCTAACCTACCTAGTATAACTTTTTACTAGAAGGTTACTACTTCGCTATTTGCTAACGGGAATACTATTCCTCCGATTGTACGAATCCATTACTTAAAAAAAATACTAAAATTGCTATGCTACGACCTTCAGAATGCCATTCCTATGGAACATATCAGGCAAGAAACTCCATGGTTGCTCTTTTTATATGAATGTTTTACATTTTGGTGTGGTACATTGTAATGGGTGTGTGAGAACAATTTTGTAGAAAAAATAAATAATAATAATGAATTAAAAAAAAAAAAAGACAAGCCCGCTGAGTTTCTTGCCGGATCTTCTCAGTTGAGGTCGCGTTCCGATCCGGTTCTAGACTTAAGAAAAAAAAAATGTAATGACAATTTGTAAGTGCCCCCGTAGGCCTATACGAAATAAATGATTTGACTTTGACTTTGACTTTGAAATGTAGGAGACGGGCTTCAGTAGCTGGTTAGAAAGTACTAACCCTACCTAAATATACAGCGTTAATCAGAAAGGGTGTACTGACCTTTGACCCTGCGCGACTTTAGCGCATTTGTAATAATTATGTATAGTCACAATTTCGTTAGCTTATTGTTTTTATTTTCCCAAAAAAAAAAATACATTACAAAATTTTGATCCTGTTTAATTGCAAGTATAAATATTTACAATAAAAGTTAAAAAGAGTATAGAAAAGCTACATAATATTTACAAAATTTCGGCCCATGCGGTAGCGTGCCCAAGATGCTGGCCGCATATACTCGCTGGATAGCCAAAACTACTCGCTGAGCGAGGAAATGCCCAGCCTTTGGGTCGCCGGTTGCGTCGACCAATCTTCTTGAAAGATTTTGAGGCATTGCAAGTTAATGTTTTAGATTTGTTTTGAGAGAGACACTATAATAAGTTCATCCCAGCTCCCGGTCCAGCCGATTTAAAGCGACCGCAGCGCATAAATCAGTGGCACTTTTCTCCGGCGGCCTCCCCTAATATATTCGCAATTGGCCCACAATAAATTTACGTCAAATTAACACCGCTACCCATTCGATGAGGTTTAATAGCGCTTTTTATGCTTGAAACGCGACTGTGAACATGTAATTAAGGATTTTTTTATTACTTTAAAGTATTAAGTAATAATATAGATAAGCACCAACTGTACGGTCCCACACTAAGCAACGCTTGTATTATGGGTACCGTACAATGGAGGGCGAACTCATTATATAATACTAATTTAGCGGAAAAGGGAAGATCTTCTAACCAGGCGGGTGGTATGCCTGGCGGGGCGGCCGCTATGCCCCAACGGTTATTGACGGTATCTTGTATATATGTTACTTGCTCCGAGAACTCTTATGGCGCGATTCAGGATTGTGATGACAATTGTCTATTGTTCTGAATGCGTCTGCAGTGCCATCTGTGTAGCTTGTTGTGCGGTTGAAGTGGTCGCTACACTTTTAAGATATTAAACATCCATGACTCGGGTACAAACATTCGTGTTCTTCACGCAAAGATTGTCCCTACCAGTATTCGAGCTCGGGACTCTCAGCATAGAAAGCACTACCAACTGGGCTAATAAGGTCGTCCAAGTATGCATAGATTTCATTCAAAATGTATGAAACTTTTCTGTTCGATTTCTGCAGTGCAATTGACGTTTGTTGGGAATTGATTCGAGAACATTTCGACGCGCTGACATCACCAACATATGTGGGATTAACATTACCATGTAGTGACTTTTAATATATATTTAAAAGGGTTGCCACTTTCTAACCAGCAACTCAAGCCTGCCTAGCCGTACTTAAATTGTTCTAACATACCCATTTGGCGGAAAGGGAAGATCTTTTAGCCAGGCAGGTGGTATGCCTGGCGGGGCCGCTACGCACAACAGTTGTTGTCTGGATCTTGTATATATCGACGGGAGAAAGCGGAAATGTCGTAACTTGCATTTTGAGCTAAATCACTTTTTACCATATTCTTGTATAAAAAAAAATACCGCTTCGAATGGTCTGGGACTCGTTTCCCTACGATAAAATTTTTCATCGATACGACCTTGGATTTTTACTTACTTTTAGCACTGCACATAAAAAAAATTGTTGTAACTAGGGTAAAATATGCATTTTTTTTAAATAAAATAGATACTACTTTGTTTATGTGTCACAGTGACTGCTTGGAATAAGATACGACATTTCTGTCGCCCTAAATTTTACGTTGTCTAGAGATACGACAATTCTGCTCTATGACATTTTGGTCATTAAAGAGATACAACAATTTGTTCCATACTAGTACATACATGATGAAATAGTTACTACATTTCAAACATTTTTTTTTTTGCTAATATCATACTTAGCCTAAAACAATAGAGATTAGTTTTGTATGCAGAGATCAGTTACACCAATCTAGAACCATACCAACCAATGCGTGCATTCTTGATACGCCGTTCCGGTCGCACCTCAGTCGATGCGCGAGCGTCGAGTTGTGAAAGCGTGTTTGTCGCTGTGATAAATAAAGTGTTATAAAACAATTCTACGAGCTCGGGTGAGTTATAATCATAATAATTAAGCTATTTCTATTTATTTGTAATTTGTTTTCATGATTATTATTGTTTTTAAACCGTTATTGAGCTTCACTGTGTATGTAGGTATATACGGGTAAACATTTTTGTATTTGGTTTTTTAACTACTTAGGTCCTAAAATTGTACCTAAGTGTTAAAACTAACTTGTTTTATGCTTAACATGAACAGTATGTAGTTGTATGCAGGGTATTGTATGTTTTTGTTGTTGAAAAAAGCACAAATCAATATTATAATAATATTATAGATAATATCAATAGCGCTCTCTCCGTAGCGCTGCGGCTTTCGCATGTTGGAACGCCTGTAGGGATCATGGATTCGATTCCCGACACGGGTCTTTTTTTTAAATTGAATTTATTTCAATATTTCAGTGGACTAGATTATTGGTTTAGTGGACTTGATTGCTAGACTGGATTTAAATGGTTAGCTATTTATGAAACAAGTAATATTATTTTATATTTTTTGTTACTTGATTTTAGATGGCAGAACGTCAGCGATGGAAGGAAGAGTTGAAGTCAACATTATTAACTGATGAAGACCGACCAAAAAAGTGTGCAGGACCAGCGACGAGACAGTTTCTATTTGAAAGCGATTGTGAACACATCTCTCGGAAGCGAACTAAGAAGACTATACCGGCGACTCTAGCGAATACTGTGGACAACTGTGTTTCTAAGTGATTTGGTGAATTGTGATTTGAGTGTTTACTAGTTAGTGTACTGGTGTGTACTATTTTTGCCTTCTGTGTGGAGAGCGATTAAAGTAATTTTCACGTAATCGGCATTTGATTACCCCCGCACGTAACAATATATTTCTCATTTAGAAGCCTGTATGTTCTTTTTTATGGTCAGTTGATTATAATAACATTTTCCAAAATTTAATAAAAATATTTAGTTTAAGATACAGCATTTCATTTATAAAACATCTGTCGCCATATTTGTACTTAAAACAAATCTTTGATGCAATTTAATAAAATAAACGACATACAGCTAAATGAAACATGTGTCGAAGGTTTCATATTTAAGATACAGCAAACCCGTACCTCAAAAAACATGTCTGTCTAAGTTATCTATATATTTCATCTCACAGATACAACATTTCTGCTGCCTGAAATTGAAACATGAATTGGCGTAACTTGTGAAAAATCAATGATACACAAACTTTACGACAATTTAGACAAAAGCATCAGATAGGCTTTAGATTAATATAAATACATACCAATTTTCAACTTTCCAACTCTATAAATATATGAGTTATGAATTTTTGAAATAGTTTTTTGGCTCTGGTGTAAAGTTGGGTTTTTCAAGTTACGCCACTTCCGCTTTCACCCGTCGATATGCTACGTGCTCCGAAAACTCTCATAGCGCGTTTCAGGATTGTATTGAGAATTGTCTATTGTTCTGAATGCGTCTGCAGCACTATATGTGTCGCTTGTGGCGAGGTTAGAGAGGTCGCTACACCCATAACAATTTATTACAGAAAAAAATATAAGATCCATTGTGGTCAAGTCACAATCTGGATGTAAATAAAACAAAATTTACAATTTTTTTATCGACACCAAATGCTTATCAATGCACCAAGGAAGCGCAGCTCAAATGTTATTATACTCTTTATGAAACACGCTGTAGCATTACCGAATTGCTACGAGCTACGATTCCGAGATCAAATTTTTTTTTATTACATTATAGGCAAGTATTTGATGTCGATCTCACCTGATGGTAAGTGACGATGAGATCTACGATGGAGCATACTTGCCTAGAAGGTACCTGTTCACTCTAAACTTATAAATAATATAATTTACATGAATTAACTCTCAAAATAATTCAAAAACGAAAATCATTAGCAATACCTACGAAATAAGAATTATTTATCAGTTTGACATCACTTAATCCGAGCTTTAAAAAAAAGATGGTGGAACACAAATTCCAAATTTGAATTTCATGAACGTATTCGCCTCCTTTCGAAATTAGAACGTGGATTCCAACGTATTTCGACATGGAAGTTAATGGTGGGTACGTGTGGATTGATTCGAATCCGTGGATTTGTATCCTTACAAATTGAATAATTAATGTGGTTTTAAAAATTCAATACAAAGTCCATTATGAATCCTGGTATTGATCGATCTATTATGAAGGAGTATTTACCACCACCCTTGAGAAGTTATTTGTATCTTTTAGTTATCCACTAACCAAAAGATACTAATTAATATTCTGTAAATATTACATATCACTTTGGATATCCGACACTAATGTAGGCATATAATTATTTTATTATATTATTTATAATAAATAAATATTGTTATTTACACCATATATACAACGTATATATATTAACGTATGTAATAAATTAAAAACAGAATAGATAAGCTTACCTACTTAATAATTATAAAAAGTGTAAAAAATATGGCCCATGCGGTAGCGTACCCAAGATGCTGGCCCCATTTCCTAGACAAATAACAAAGCTACTCGCTGAGCGAGGAAATGCCCGGCCCTTGGTTCGCCGGGTCGCCGGTTCGGCATCAATAATTACTAGCTTAATTTTTGAAATAAGTACTAAAAAAAGATCCGATCGTTATTCCTAAACGGAATAATGTCCATATCGATTAGGACATTAGTTCCTCATCGACCAAATCCCATCCCTAGTACAAACGCTCGAAGCCTTGAGCGCACTCGGTGGTGCCGAGTAATTTATTTTTAATTGGTCAGTCTGCCTTTTTAAAATTAAAAAAAAATACGTGTGCATTTAATATAATGATGTATGTGTATTTAGTATATCCATATGATTTATAAAAATAAAAAGCATTTTTTTTCAAATACGTACTGAGCTACATCTGTTTGTCTCTTTTCATCTGACTGCACCAAGCATAGGAGTGTGCTCTTTTATCACTCCAAACATTCTCGTGCATTATGATAGATTCTAGCAAGATATAATAAATGTTATTAAAATGACCAATATCACGGCGTTTATCAGTGCCGCTTGGCATGTAAGCAGTGATAGCCAAGTTGGTAGAACGCTTGCCTCGGTAACGAGAATCACAGGTTCAAACCCCGGCTTGCACCTCTGGGATTTCTAGATCTCATGTGCGAATCTCATTTTCAACCATGATTATAACTTGCTAAACGGTGAAGGAAAACACCGCGAGGAAACCTGCATGTCTGAGAGAACCCCTGGAAAGACGTGTGAAGTCTGCCAACCCACACTGGGCCAGCGTATACCCGTGCCCAGCCAGCAGTGGGACATCAAAAGGGTTGGGGTTATGACTACGACTCGCCGTTATAAGCCAATCTTCAACGACAAAAAATAGTAGACTTTTCTAGGCAGCGTTATAAAAAACAATACAATAAAAACGTCGTTTACATAATGTTTGGCGTAAAAAAAACTGGGAATGGAATAATATCGGGGTCTTATTGTCCCAAGATCCGACACAAATGACAATTTCATAACGTGTCCCTTAGCAGTGGGCGGGTTAAGTTTTTTAGTGCGAGACGAGCTTTTAATATTCAAGTGTTTAACTCGGAATAAAAAAAAGAACTGTAGACGCGCAAGACGGGTCCACACCTTCCGATTCGATCCTGATTATCGGATACAATCGAATTATGTGTAGTGCAGTCGGACGTCCTAAATTAGGGCGATTGCCCTACAAATTATCCAACTTAATCCGATGATCAGGATTGAATCGGAAGGTGTGGAGCCTGCTAATGAAAGATACTACATCTACTTGACTTTGAAAAGAGAGAAAAAAAATATGTTTGGATGTAGGGAGTAATCTCCGGACGTGGATCCGATTTTTTTTAAATGAAGCTACATTATTCCTGAGCGCTATAGTATAGGGTTAGTTTCATCGAAGTACCTTGGGCGGAGCCGCGGGTAGAAACTAGTTATTAATGTATCTTTGACGAACGAACGCACCAACTATACGGTCCCACACAAAGCAAAACTTGTATTATGGGCATCGTACAATGACGGGAGGCGGTTCCATCAGTACATAATAACTTTCAGTCATATAAAACATCCATGACTCGGGCACAAACAATCGTGCTCATCACTTAAAATATGCCTCTAACGGGATTCAAACCCAGGACCCTCGTTACAGAAAGCATGGTTACCACCAACTGTGGCAATGAGGTTGTCAGTATTATTTCTAAGTATTACACTATTATTATCCTTATACCAAACAAATACGGACCAGTTTAAATTAATAACAATATCAGTCTCCCCCTGCCCCTCTTAGCAACCGCCTCCCACTCCCCCCACCCCCGAGGCTTAAGGCCGCCGTGTAAACAAGCCGAGATATGGCGTAGTCAAAAGTATATATTATTTTTCTTCTTTGAATAATGCTTAAATAATGCCCTTCGGCAGTAATGAAAACATGATGAAGGGAATGTCGAAAGGAAGAGTCTTGTTAGAATAACCTTCACGCCTGTGCTCCCAGGGGTAGGCAGACATGTATTTCCTACACACATTACCATACAGTAAGCAGCAGAGAAAGCAGGGTCACTGCACTACTAACTGGGCTAATCAGCAGGATTTATTTAAACCATCCGAAATCGATATCGGAAACGGAATCGAAAACTTCCGAAAATATTAAAAATATTAAAATTTCCGAATTTGATTATCTTCGATGTATCTTGATGATAATACCAAATCGTTTTTTTTTTTAAGTTTCCGTCGGAAAGCTCGTCGGGAGCGACATCAACATCGGAAAGATTCAAATCCGTTTCCGATGTCGATTCCGAACGATTTAAAATAACCCTGCAGGTTGTCAATAAGTATTATATACTGAGTTCGCCCCCAGTTTGTTGTACGGTGCCCATAATACAAGCGTTGCTTAGTGTGGGACCGTACGTACCGTACATTATTACCAACTATTATAACGTGAATCACTCTACCCCTCCACTAAGCTACGTACCTACGTATAATATTTCATTTTCTTTGACTTAAGTCAGCTTCGATCAGCAACTCTATCTTCTAGGTAAACCTGTTAAACAACTCTGAATGAAAACTCTAGACCAGAGATTCCCAATGTGGTCGATATCAACCCCTTGGGCTTGGGCGGTTTCCCAGGGGTCGACGTAAACGAAAAATGATTTTGGGGGTCGACGAGGTCTAAAAATCGATGGGGCCGGGGGGCCCCAAAACAGAGGTATCCGCCGGGGCGTCACGGTAGTGTGCTCGTAGAGCGATCCCGTGGCGCCCCACAAAAGGCAGAGAGGGCGGCGCTGGGTTTTAGTGGGTAGTCTGGACTTCTTCCAGGAGCCCCACATAACCGTCCTTGCTCCCCCGGGCTTGGGCGGTATGCGTAAATGCATTTCCCAGCGGAAACAAAAAAAAAAAAAGGTCTAAAAATCGACCCCTATTAATAACACAAGTTCTTATTTGAAACTTTCAAGATACTGTAAAAGTTGTGTTACGCGTACCAACTTGTTATAAGAATGACTAATATGTTAGTAGGAAGTATCATTGTTGTACTTTTAAAAAACTCGATAAGCGTGCACTAGTTCGTACAAGATGAAATTTTTATTTTGTATCAATAGGAAAAAAAAACTAGAGATAAGATTTTTTTTGAGTTATCAGTTAATTTTGGAAAAGGGGTCTCTTGCTCAAAATAGTTTGGGAATCTCTGCTCTATAGTAAATGCTATAGCAACTTACTGAACAAAGAATTACCTGAAACTCCACAGCAGCTAAACATTTTCCTTGCTGAAACAACGGGGGTTGAAAGCGAAGTTTCAGTTTTCCCCTTTGTGCGGTCCGCGCAATATCCGTCGGAACCGGATGTCCAATCAACAGTTTGTGCCACCTCTAACGGGCATTTCCTGTTTATTATAGCATGGAATAATGAATGGTCGGGAGTAATAATATCCTGAAATAGTTTTTTCGTATATTTTGGTTGGTTAGCTAACAGTTACATACACAGCCATAAAGTTAGTTCTAAGGTCACAGAACCACGTGACCCTTAAAATCTGGGCCCCAAGTCTGCTAACACAATCAACTCATAATCGAACAGCAACCGCATAGTAACTGTTACTTTGGACAGATATCCCATACAATATCTGTCAAAAGTGACAGTTACTATGCGGTTGCTGTTCGATTATGAATCGATTGTGTTAGCAGACTTGGGGCCCTGGACCTCTTCGACCGTGCCACAACTTTAATAAATTTAAAGGACTTACTCGACTTTTTTTTTAATACCCTACTTGTCCCGGCGAACCTCGTCTTGAGATTCAAATGTATGCGAAAATGAATTATTCGTACTAATTTTCTTTTAGTGATTTTTTCCCATGTTTTAATATTTATTCTGTTATTCGGGACGGACTCAAATTCAAAAATCATAAAAATCGGCCCACCTGTTCTTGAGTTATAGATAGTGTAACTAACACGACGTTGTTTTATATATATATACTAGCTGACTCGGCAAACGTTGTTTTGCCATATACATTATTTTTATTTTTATGGTTAAATATTAGCGATTATAAATTGAGATATAAACTATCCTATCTTTCAAGTTGGATAAAACTGCACACAGCGTGCAAAATTTTATTTAAATCGGTTTAGTAGTTTAGGAGTCCATAGCGGACAAACACCGTGACACGTAATATATATAGATATACTTCGTACCGGAAAATGGAAGAAAATTAACTAAACTTGGCATAATTATAACACGTAAATATAACGTAACGTAACGTATCTATAATAATATAAAGACGTAAACTTTGTATGTTTAGATGTAGGAGGTAATCTCAAGATCTAGTATTCCCTGAGGAATACTGAATATTTTACTGGTGGTAGGCTTCGGCCGTGGCTAGTCACCACCCACTGAACAAAGCCATGTCGCCAAGCGGCCTAGCCGTGTTCCGGCATGATGTTCGGTGCTGCCATTCATGGATGGCGGGTCAGATCAGTTGCGCTGCATGTGCCTAGTGAATGTAGCGTCTCTATCTACTGCCGCCTTCCTACCTAGGCAAGTATGCTCCATCGTAGATCTCATCGTCACCTACCATCAGGTGAGATCGAGATCAAATACTTGCCTATAATGTAATAAAAAAAAAAGAGGATTATAAAAAAACTAAAGTCCAGTACAAAGTCATGAGCACTCCTAGTATCATAATATGATATCGAAATCCCGTGCTATCCCGTTGTACCGGGATCTCGTCCCGGGGTGGAGTGCACCGTTAAGTGATATTCCATACGATTAAACTTGGGTGGTTGTCGTTTTTCGAACGGTTAAACTTTATTGGCCCCTAAATTGTGGCTCTGATGTAACGAGGCACAGGAGTGGAGGAACCTTTAACTTACCTAACCCTTATTTTTGAGATCTGATATGCTGAGTAAGTAGCGACCCTGCCTTTTGCGCTGAGGGTCCCGGGCTCGAATCATGGTAGGAACAAATTTTACGGGATGAGCACGAATGTTTGTGCCCGAGTCGTAGATGTTTAATATGTATATACGTAGTATATTCTGAGTTCGCCCTCAGTTTTGTACGGTACCCATAATACGAGCGTTGCTTAGTTTGGGACCGTATGGACCGTACAGTTGGTGTGACCGTATGGCAAAATTATTATTACGAAAAAATATAGAACCAAACGATACATAAAAATGAAACTTTTTAAATTAATTAAAAATTATCATAATTTATAATATTTTTCTTTGACTCTACAACCGAATGGGAACGCGACCTCAACTGAGGAGATCCGGCAAGAAACTCAGCGGGCTTGTCTATTTTTTTTCAGATTGTTTTTAGTGTCAGTTCGTGTGCCGAATCTATGACGATATGTCCATTATTGAACCGAGTTACCATTTAAAATCTCTATATACTGGATTGATGTTTCAACAGTGGTATATACACAATTTTATATATTATATTTATCTTATAATACTCAGCTCAACTCGTCGTTAATGATCTGTAAGCAAACTATGCAATGGATTATCTTTTCATACGATTCGATTAAGAAGTGAACGATGGTTCAAACTATATATATTCACACATTGATTTCTTATATTTACGCGAATACTACACATTGAAAAAAAACTAATTTAACGGATTTTATCGCGTTCATAACACGTTTATAACGCGTAAAAACATGAAATAAACGCGATAAAATCCGTAAAATTAGTTTTATTTCAATATATAAATTCAAATATATTTTTATGACCCGATTGGGAATGATCCTGCTTTCTGTGCCGAGGGTCTCGGGTTCGAATCCCGGTACGAGCAAACGTTGTGTGATGAACATGAATTTTTGTAACGTAGTCACGGATGTTCAAATTCTATATAAGTATTATATACTAAGTTCGCCCTTAATCCATTGTACAGTACCCATATAATACTAGCGTCTCTTAGTACAGGACCGTATAGTTTGTGTGTTCGTCTGGCAATATTAATTTTAAAAAGTATGAACTGGGGACGATCCCAGAATATAATTAATTACATAGATATAAAACATCCATGACTCGAGTACAAACATTCGTGGTCATCACACAAAGTTTGTCCCTACGAGGATTCGAAAGCGGAACTCTCAGCGCAAAAGGTAGGCTCACTAACAAATGAGCTAATCAAGTCGTCAAGTCAGTTGTACGGTACATATAATAAAGGCATTTATTTGGTGTCTTTGTCTGGCAACATTATTATGTTAATTTTTAAATCAATCTGGTGACAAAATACCTACTATAAAAATGACTGAGTTTCTTGCCAGATCTTCTCATTTAAAATTGCGTTCCGATCCGTTTGTAAGGCTAAGGAGTAAAATAACAATTTTTAAGTGCCCCCGTAATCCCAAATATTGTTAGTTATTTACAAAAATATTACTCTCTCATCAATTTTTCGTCATCAAAACTCGAAATCATCAATTATTCTAGCTACTTCAAAAACAATGCAGATGTTTTTTACCCAACTGAAGTATTTGGCAACAATGCGTTATTTCCCCAGCGGTTCAGAGGTCTCCTGAAAAGCTTTCAGTCAATACGCAACGGTCGTTGGCCGTCTGAAACCTGAAAGAAAACATACGGGAGAGTTGGTGCATTATTGAGTAGCTTTTGGGAATTGTAATTAAAAAAATCCTTTATACTATGGCGAAATGGAATTTGTGAACTTACGAGACAGTTTAGGAGATTTAGCTGTAATCATGAAAAAGATATTAATCAGTTCCTTGAATCAAATATTAAATTTCCTTATCTGCGAACCGAAATGGATAGAGCTATGTAAAGAAATAAGATAATATCAGATGTCTGTATAGTTTTGAGAATGAAAGTCCACAGCGCCATCTTTATATCTTATCGGACAAATGAATATTAATATGAAGTGATAGCTAAGTCGGTAGATCGCGTGCATTGGAAACAAGGTTCAAACCCCGGCTCGAAACTCTGAGATTTTCGGATTCGTGTACAAATCTCATTCTCAATAATGATAATAGCTTGCTGTACAATGAAGGCGAACATCGTGAGGAAACCTGCACGTCTGTCGAAAGTCGTGTGAAGTTCACCACTAGACTGGGCCAGCGTCGTGAACTTCTGCTCCTCATAGTAAGGAGGAATGTGCCCCGTGTAATGGCAATAGGCTCACCCCCCCCCCCCCCCCCCCCCCCCCCCCCCAATTAGAATGTGACCAAATACCATCGGCGAAATATGGTTGCACAGTAGAGTACCTCTGTCGTCCCTTTCAGATATTAACGGCGTGATGGTGCACAAAAATAAGTAGCTACTTTATATAATAATTCCTGCCCTTTTTAATGTCCCATTGCTGGCCACGGGCCTCCCCTCAATGCGAGGGGGATTAGGCCATAGTCCACCACGCTGGCCCAGTGCGGGTTGGCGGACTTCACACATCTTTCGAGGGGTTCTCTCAGACATGCAGGTTTCCTCACGATGTTTTCCTTCACTGTTTAGTAGGTGATAATCATGGTTGAAAATGAGATAGAAGTACCTACTTTACTTCATTTACAAAAACAAAATGGAGCCGTATATTTCACATTATACGCGAGCACAACGCCGCGAGCATACGCAAATTATCCAAACCACAGCGAACCGAGATAGTTTTTTAATTCGCAAAAGTGAACTTAAATGTACTTGAATTAAGTAATAATTCTTGAGGGCAAAGGGTTTAATACTGTTCAGTGACCTTTATACGTATTTAGTCCTTACCCTGACCTCTCCTTAGGGCGAGGGGAATTTATAATGCAATTATAAAAAAGAATAGTACAAAAAGACATGCCCGTTGAGTGTCTCGCCGGATCTTCTCAGTCGAGGTCGCGTTCCGATCCGGTTGTAGAGAAATAAAATGTTAATAACAATTTGTAAATGTCCCCGTAGGCCTTTACGAAATAAATGATTTCACTTCGACCACGATTATTTTCTTTGACTACATCCATCCATTTGATTTTCCATTTTCAAATGCGCGCCTAGCCGTTTTGTAAAACATCGGATTCTACAATCCGACCGCGACATACCTACCATACATTTTCTTGTGAATGTCGTCCCATAACATTAAGGTACTTTCACATAATTAAAAGACGTTACACAGACAAATCCGCTATAACCGCAGGCTGTATCAACTGAATACCGGAAACAAGAAGCTTTAGAGGAAGCGGAAATGAATAATTATGATTGTGCCTCGAGTGAGGTGCACTAAGAAATGGCGCAGAAGCCCCTTTTCCGCGCGGCAGCTATCACTAATGATATTTTCGCGCGAACGTGATGAGCTTTCAAATGGATGGTGGCATGTGATAAAATGCAATTTGTAAATTATAATAATAATAATAATTCCAGCCCTTTTTTAATGTCGCACTACTGGGCACGGGCCTCCCCTCAATGCGAGGGGGTTTAGGCCATAGTCCACCACGCTGGCCAAGTGAGAGTTGGCGGACTTCACACATCTTTCGAGGGGTTCTCTCGGACATGCAGGTTTCCTCACGATGTTTTCCTTCACCGTTTAGCAAGTGATAATCATGGTTGAAAATGAGATTCGCACATGAAATTCCAGAGGTGCGAGCCGGGGTTTGAACCTGCAATCCTCGTTACCGAGGCAAGCGTTCTATCAACTTGGCTATCACTGCTATATTTGTAAATTAATCAGAGGTTATTTATAATATTTAATAACTCACAATATATAAAGTGTAACAATAATAGTGTAAAATATTTTAATATGGCCAATAGTAGGTTATAAAGATAACATATATATATCAATATATTAGACATTTAAAAAATTAAACCCTGTACTGAGCGCATGGCCAACCGATACTGGTCCGCCTTGGTAAAAAAAAAACAATCATCATTTAAACAATTATTTTATATATCAACGTGATCCATATAACGTACTGATTCATTAACATATAACGTACTGATTCATTAACATATAACGTACTGATTCATTAACATATAACGTACTGATTCATTAACATATAACGTACTGATTCATTAACATATAACGTACTGATTCATTAACATATAACGTACTGATTCATTAACATATAACGTACTGATTCATTAACATATAACGTACTGATTCATTAACATATAACGTACTGATTCATTAACATATAACGTACTGATTCATTAACATATAACGTACTGATTCATTAACATATAACGTACTGATTCATTAACATATAACGTACTGATTCATTTGTTAAAATATTTTACACTAATTATAACAATAATAATATCGCTCAACTAAACGGTCCCACACTAAGCAACGCTTGTATTATTGGCACCGTACAATAATATAGGGGCGAACTCAGTATATAATATCTAGTATTATAATATCTACTCATATAGATATTAAACATCCATGACGCGTATGAATGTTTAATATCAGTATCTAATTATACTGATATTCTAAGGCTGAAGACGTTGAATTTTCACATCAACTCATCCACCGGGCCGCATTAATTGTCTCAGTTACCTTCCCTATGCTGCCATAGAGGCCGTGCAGCCCATTCCGCGAGCTTTTATTTAATTGTGGCACTGATTCGAGCAACGCAAGCCATATCATTCATTAATTGAGTACTTCAATTTATGTATTGATTATATTTCTGTAATCTTTTTAGGCAAACGTGAGCTGGAAGACGTAGTCCACGCCCCCCAGAAGGTGTACCAATGATATCACAGGCGTCGCAGGTAGTTTGCGGTCCGATTAAATCCTTAAAAATTAGTTTTATTTCAATGTGTAGTATTCGCGTAAATATAAGAAAGCAATAAATGATGTATGTGAGATATCGGCTCATCCACAATTTAGTGGATATATTTGGCCAACATTGAGTATTTCAGTAGCGAAACTAAATTCAATAATTACAGATTATAAATAAAAAAATGGAAGATGAATTAAAAAGATGAACGGTGTTTGCAAACATTTTTTCTTCATTCTTCGTACCGGATGTACTTCGTTTTAAAAAAAACGGCATCGCGATCTTCACTTTTTTCACTTCGTTTTTTAAAATCAGGCTATTTTGCTATTTCTAAATTATAGCTTTGGTGTCTTCTGCCATAAACAAAGAGTTTTGGAAAGAATGAAGGATTGCATAGTAGGTCTGAACATAAGTTGTACCTATTAACATCACGGATTGTTTGCATATACCATATACTATATATACACTTCACTACATGTTTTATGGTTATCCTATTTTTTTTTAAATCCGTTATTGTATCTCTGACCAACTGTTGGTGGATTATGGTTATATAAGGACTTTTTGGCGGGAAACTGAAAAGTCATGGCGTCAGTTATGATTTAATTTCTAAAACTAGTGTACCTGTGAGTTATAGTGAGTGATAAAAGTGGAATATTAACCATTATGGGTTCGGTAATGTGCACGAGTGTAGGTAATTGAAACAGAGTGACGAAACTTGGCTTTTCAGTTTATCACAAAAAATTCAATAAAAAATCTTTCAGTAAAGTATCCATCAATTTACTGATTGAGGGATAGGGGGGTATTTTACTTGGGCCTAGCTTGACACTGGCAAAATACCTATGGTGATGCCAAATTGAAGAAAAAAAAGGTTATACAATATTATGAACAAAGAAGCCAGACAAAATCAATTGTCATTGGCTTTTAATAAAATGAATGGCACGAAATTTTCCAGTTTTATCCAGTGGCGTTCACACGGTTGGAATCGTAAAATTTAATTGCATCATATAAAAACAGAGTGAACGTTGGTATGTGAACATCGTGCGCTTTCGAGGGAAGCTGTGTAAATCCCATTTGAATTCAGATAAAACGGGAGATTAAAATTATTTTTCCGACCGTGTAGAGTAGACGCTTTTACACCCAACTTGCTGCCAACCGCTGACCAAACTGTACAGTACGTCAAGTGCGAGATTATTCGTAAGCTAACCGTATACTTTATAGTCTACCTACCGTATTTAGACATTTTGTATGGAGAATTGAAAGTTTTAAATACCGCCCGCTAGAGGCGATTTTCAATTCTCCATACAAAATGCCTAAATACGGTAGACTATAAAGTATACAGTTAGCTTGCACTTGACGTGCTGAAATTATGACGGGTGTCGTTAATACGCGTTTCGGCTTTCAGCAATTTTGACCTTGACCTTGAATGTGTCCGGGACCATAACCTAGACTTTGTCTCGTGATCGTAACCTTGATGTGACCTTATGAACTTAATCGTGTCCTGGAACGTGACCATTGATGTGACCTTGAACATGAGGTTGTTCAAATTAAAAAGGTCGTGACTATATCTTGATTTGCGACCATAATTCGTTATTTCGTATTAGCCATTGCGCATTCAGTGTCATGTATAGGTCAATTCTAAGTTGTATGTGTTCAGGTTCTCTTCCTCGTAATGGACTGTAGTAGAAGATCGTTTGTCGGTCGTGATTGCGTTCGTCGTTTATTTACAGAAAATACATTATCTATATACAATCTTAAGGGGTCACACTTAGTAGTAGCTGTACGGAGTGCGAGTTCACCGGCCACGCCCCCGTCCCTTTTCCACGGCAGTCTCGGCGTCCGCAACATTCAGTATTCGGCTTTAATCTTTCAGCTTTACATTCTGCATAGATTTTGATTTAAGTATTACATACTTTCCCACTTATTTGGTGTCTATTTGGTTTGTAGCTACCTGTTTGAAATGGAACGCAACCCTAATGTATTTTTAACTTTTTATTTTTTATATACATTCCCGCCGTGCATATCTTGTGTCTACCGTTCCCGCCTTATTGTGAAAAACTGTGTAGCAAATATACATAAATTCAAGTCGTCTTTCAATGAGCAAGGAATTCCTATCACTACCGTGCCTCCTCACATTTTTATACATATGACTATAATGACTATTCAAAAGCTTCGTCTATTATGATCTGTATTCCGTTACCAAACGATAAACTCAAGATTTATTGTTCCTCGTCAAAAAAAAAAAAAAAAGAACGGTCGACAAAAATAACACAGCGTCGTATTTATTGTAATAATATTATTATTTTGAAGCAATAAAATATGATTCCCGCTCGGTGGGGTCCCGTCCAATAAGCGTGTGCGATTTCTCGATATTTCACTGCTCGCCCTCGACCTATCTTTGATGAAATACTTGTACAGTCAACAAAAAAATACAATAAGACCAATTATATATCTATAATTGATAGAACTAGACGATACTTGGCGGAAATCCATTGTTAAACAAATGGGGAAAGAGGACCCACCACTGAACCTCAGCTTGTCAACGTTTTCAAATTATAAACCAAACAAGTTTGATCGATAATAAAAGAAGCCAACAACACCGAACTCCTCTAAGATATATATTATACTAGCTGTCCCGGCGAACTTCGTACCGCCTCAGAATCAAATGTATGAGAAAATGAATTTATTGGTAACCTATGAAAAATTTAAACAAATCTATCCCACGGGAACCATACATTTTACCGGGATAAAAAGTAGCCTATGTGCTATTCCAGACTATAATCTATCTCTGTGCCAAATTTCATCCAGATCCGTTCAGCCGTTCTGGCGTGAAAGAGTAACAAACATCCATCCATCTATCCATCCATCCAAACTTTCACATTTATAATATTAGTATAGATATCTTTCATTATTCTATATATTTATACTCTTTGACTCACATTTGTCTATTACCAAACTAGGATTCCCTTTATCTTGGGCACTAAACGACGATATAAATACTTATATACATAATGATTGAGAATGGGTATACTATATAAGCCTCAAACCTGCGCTTCTTATAATGTTATCATTATGTACATTATGAGTACTTTCTACGTGGATCCGACCGCAAGCAACAACTACGAGGGTACTCCAGTTCAAACTATGACACTAGGACGTCAACCACCTCAGTCCTCCCGTGACCATGGGTGCTGTAAAGCAGCCGAAACGTCGGGAACTTGAAAACATAAAATAAAGGTGATAAAAACCGAAAAAATCGTTTTATTTCAACAGAAATAGACTACTATATTATATTCAACAGAATTAGCTGTCGTTTTTTGCAGACGCTCCGACCAGAGCTCAGTTTAGATTCCGTCACAAGTACTTTATGTGGAACAATATGAGGAAACCAGAGGTCAGCTTTTTACATCCCTTATGTTTGCTATAAACGGAAATATCGCCGGATCCACATTATTACCGGACCTTATTAGACACCGGACTTCTGAAGGTCTCATCGACTATACGTTTATTTTTTTAAACGTATTATACAGGGTGGAAGGGGCATGGTGACGCAATCATTGGGCAAAGTCTCTCTCATAATGCCTATAATAAAATGATAGAAATCTTTTATGTTAAATGTCATGGGTTACAAATGTTGTAATTTTTGAGCGCGCAATGTATCTTAGGCCCCCGTGACAACAGATTCAAGCGTGTGGCGAGCGCACTCGAGTTTATTGTCTAAATTAATAATTCTGTTTTTTTTAAACGTCGAGAATACACTAATGTTGCTAGCAAGTACAATTTCCCACTTACAAGTGACTGGCAGACTGTAGCACATTCCTTCAAACAGTTTCTTTGCAGTACGTCAAGTGCAAGATTATTCGTGAGCTAACTGTATAGTTTATTTATTTAGACACACTGTATAGCAAATTGAACAGCGCCTCTAGTAGACAGGACTTAAAACATTCAATTCTTCATCCAATGTATCTAAATACGTAGACTATGAAGTATACGGTTAACTTGCTCAGCACACGCAGCACAGCATATAGAAAGCAGGATCACTACCTACTGCGCCAATCACGTCGTCAAGATTATAATGACGGCCTGATTAGCGTAATGGTAGTGACTCTGCTATCTGCGCCGAGGGTCCCGGGTTCGAATCCTGGTAGGGACACAAGCTTTGTGTGATGAGCACGAATGTTTGTACCCGAGTCCTGGATGTTTAATATGTATATAAGTATTATATACTGAGTTCGCTCTCAGTCCATTGTACGGTACCCATAACACAAGCGTTAAGCTTAAAGTGGGACCGTATAGTTGGTGTGTTTGTATGGCGATATTTATTTATTTGTTTATAATAAATAATAAAGATAATTTAATTTTCTCAAACATTTGATTCTGAGGCGGCACAAAGTTCGCCAGGACTAGCTACAGCTAGTTATAATTATTTTATGGCGAGCGATAGCTAACTTAGCTATCACTGCTACACTCGATAATGGATCACGATACATTTCACCCCTTTTCAAAATTTCAATATTCATCATCAGAAGCGAATAAATTTTCGCGGTTCACCGCGTTCCGTCAGGGAACCCTAATATAAAGTACAGGGTTTAGCTTTTAGGGAAGTTCACTCACCTACTGTGTCATAGATATAGGTAGCAATGGAATAGTCTTTGAAATAATAACGTTTATATACAGATCAAAAACTAATTTTACAGATTTTGTCGCGTCTATTTTATGCTTTTACGTTCCCGACGTTTTTACGAGTCCTCCCGTGACCGCGGTTGCTCTAAAGCAGCCAAAACGTCGGAAACGTAAAAATATAATATACACGCGATAAAATCTGTAAAATTAGTTTAATTTCAATGTGTATTCGCGTGAATATAAGAAATCAATAACTTTTGTATACTTTGTTTTATGATGTATCTAAACATATATTTTAAGGGTGTAAAATTTGTGAGTAGGGATGTAGGGGGTAATCTCCAAAACTACTGATCCAATTCTCGAAAATCCTTTCATTGATAAAAGACTACATTAATTCTGAGTGCTATGCTAGGCTATCACTCATCAAGGAACCACGGGTGGCGCTGCAGCCAGAAGCTTTTGGAAATATAATAAAAATAATTCCATTTGTCTATTTGGAGGTCCTTAAATTCAATACAGCTGCTTTTACAATTCTCGTCCGTGTGACTGTTTGGTCAAGAATTATTGAAAACTATTGGACTAATTTAAACGAGGTAGTCGCTATTTGATAGCGTAAAAGTCAAGCTTTATATGTATGGAGTACTTTTTTTATCTATACATACATACAAAGGACAAACCTACACAATTATAAATAACGCTTATAGTCAAATGCCCATGACTTTGGCTAAGGGGTACCTACGGCTCAAGGAGCCAAGCCCAAGACTGAAGTACAGAATACGAAATAGTTCAATAGCAGTTGAATGGCTGGTCAGTGGAAAGCCGCTGGTCTTGAAAAATTGGTAGACTACCAAATGTCTAAAATCATTCAATCGCCACGCTATCGACACTCCAGTGAAGTGTTTGTAAATTAGCAGAATTGAGCCCCCCTGGTTGGTTTGTCTCAGAGTCTTAAAACGGGTACTCACTTAGATGTACTTATAATTAATTTACCATCTCACATTTATCATTCTCGCGAAGCCAGCTCCATGGCTCCGTGGTACAACCGCGCAACTATTAACATATCAATATGGGACCCAACTCATACGTATTGCCGGTCGGTGGCGCGAGGTATGGGAGGCGAGCGATTTATAATCTTTCTCGATTTCCTTGGTATTCCGATTTGGAGACCCTGCTTTCTGCGCCAAGGGTCCCGGGTTCGAATCCTGGTAGGAACAGACTTTGTGTTGTGATCACGAATGTGTGCCTCTACCAGGATTCGAGTCTGAGACCCTCGGCACAAAAAGTCACTCCCCACTGTGAAATTCGGATCTTTGTGTGGACTTCACTATACAGTCTATCATTTTTGACATTAGTTGACAATGACATTGTTTTATAAGAAGTTACGCGCTGTGATTAGTGTATTAGGTCTCGTGATATCAATTAAGCACCTAAGTACGACGACCTGATTAGCGCAGTTAGTAGTGACCCAGCTTTATATACCGAGGGTCCGGGTTCGAATCCTGGTAGCGACAAACTTTGTGTGATGAGCACGACGTTTGAATCCCATGGATGTTTAGTGTTTATATATGTATTATATACTGAGTTAGCCCTCAGTCCATTGTGCAGTACCCACAATGCAAGCGTTGCTTAGTGTGGGAGCGTATAATTGGTGTGTTCGTCTGGCGATATTATTATTATCTACGCTACCAAGTTATTCGCAGTGTTGAATCGTTCGTAACTTGCACCACACAACCACAGCTCTGCATTTGACGTTAGACCCTGTATTTAGCATATTAGGCACGGATTTACACTTCTGAATTAACAAGACAATTTCAATGGCTTTGTAGAGTAAATATTTGTTTTTAGGTTTAATATTATATGCAGACATGAGTACCTATTAATTGAGTAATAGAGTGTCTAGAGGTCCGAGCACTGAGCTGCAAAATCGAGTCGCAATCGAGTGGCCGTTGGGGCAGAAAGGTTCTAGAATGACGACCACGAACCAGAAGACGTAGTGTAGGACGGCCCCCACAAGGTGGACCGATGATAGCACACGCGTAGCAGGAAGCCGGTGGATACGAGTGGCGGAGGACCGGGATGTGTGGAAATCATTGGAAGAGGCCTAAGTCCAGCAGTAGACGTCTTTCGGCTGATAGATAGATGTAAAGATCTGAATGTCTCTGTGGGTAATGACTTTTTGTGCCGAGGGTCTCAGATTCGAATCCTGGTGGAGGCAAACTTTGTGTGATGAGCACGAATGTGGTATCCTGTGTGCTCTCCTGACCCTCAACCAAGATGGCGCGGTCAATACCAACGTAGCAAATCAGTTCGTCAGAATCAGAATATTTTTTATTCATGTAGTCCATTAAGTACGGTACTTATGAATCGTCAAAAGTTACAAAATATTATGCTACTACTTTACCACCCGTTCGGAATGCCGTTCCTATAGAGCAGAACTTCAGTCCATGGAACCATACTACTTACTTAGCTTACTTTGGGACCATACATTAGGTACTTTATTTAGTGATATTTATTTATTCATCTTCTTCTACTGCTATGCACGGGAATCTTCAATGCATGAAGATTCTGCAGAACGACTGAAGTCTCATATAAAGGTGATAAGAATAAACAATATATCTCATTGCGAATTTCAGTAGGTACTTAGTTTTTTATCTTCCTCCACTAATATTTTATAATGTAGTTATAAGGTTGTAAGTTTGTTTGTAGGGGTTAATCTCCGAAACTACTAATCCGATTTTGAAAATGCTTTTTACTGATAGAAAGCTAATGTATCCTTGATAGGTTCTTCTTTTTGTAAGGTCGGCAATCGGCTACAAAATAGAGGCATTTTGCCAGTGTCGAGTATTTCTTGATAATTGTTATAAAATTATAAGTACCCCTGATGATAATGAAATGAATCCCGACCCTTATCAATTAAGCTGTGGATATTTTACGGAAATTTGCATCTTGGGAGAACTTGAAAAATCAAGTTATACAATTTCATTATTATTTCCTTCACTCGTGCATGTTTGTGAGCACACAACGGTTAATATCCCACTAATATTACACATTATATATCAAAGAAACATATATTTTTTTTAAATAAAACAATATTGACATCCTTCTTGTTCAGTTTCCCGCCAAAAAGCCCCTTGATAGGTTTTTTTTTTTTAATTTGGCGTCACCATAGGTATTTTGCCAGTGTCAAGTAATATAAATTATTTCTGTTTTTGAGCATATGCACAGGCCCAAAGCCTAGGCCCAAGTAAAATACCCCCCCATCCCTCAATCAGTAAAGTGATAGATACTTTACCGAAAGATTTTCATGGATTATTTGTGAGAAACTGAAAAGCCATGTTTCGTCACTCTGTTTCAATTACCTACACTCGTGCACTTTACCAAACCCATAATGGTTAATATTCCACTTATATCACTCACTATATCTCGCAGGAACACTAGTTTTAGAAATTAAAACATAACTGACGCCATGACTTTTCAGTTTCCCGCCAAAAAGTCCCCCTTGATAGGTTGGTTGTAGACAAATGTTAGTTGACATTTAAAATATGGGGATTCATTTAAAAACAGGTTTTAACATATATGTTTTAATTCAATGTTATGCCGATTACACAATTAGCTTTATGTAAGTACGTAATATCAAAGTCACATTTTTTTTTCATGGAATTACAAGACAATTTACAACCTTAAGATATTACCGACTGGGTATAATATACAATGATCGCTCAAGATGAAATTTATGTACCGCAACACGATCCCAACAACTTGTCTTCAAATAGGTAAGTATCTATAATAAAAAAAATGAAATAAAAAAAAAAACAGAAACATTCATAATATATTGATTTCTTATATTTACGCGAATACTACACATTGAAATGAAAACTAATTTTACGAATTTTAGCGCGTTTTATTGTGTTTTTTACGTTCCCGACGTTCCGGCTGCTTTACAGCAACCATGGTCAGTCAGTCAGCAACCAGTCCTCCCGTGACCATGGTTGCTGTAAAGCAGCCGAAGCGTCGGGAACGTGAAGAACATAATAAAAACGCGATAAAATTCATAAAATTAGTTTTATTTCAGAAACATTCGTAAATAAAATATTTACAACAAAAAAAAAATATATATATATTATTAGTTGATATCGTTATTAATGAGTATTTAATCATGTGTTTTAAAATCTCGTAAAAGTAAGCGAGTACTCAACAATGATCAATCAACAATCTTCACAAAGTGCGGGGATTAAAAACCAACATTTACATACGATTTCCTTATAATTACTCCACACACGGCTCGTTAGTTTTAAAACTGACAATTATTATCAAAGATTAACATTGACTTTTTTAATTAGTATTTTTAATTATCTTAATCATATTGACAGTATGTTTTGAACATTCGATTAGCTCTTACGACTAAATGACAAGCTCATTTTTTAATAAAAAAAGAAAAAAACATTTTTTTTTTGCTAAATATCGTAAGGAAAACGGATCAAATGTTTAAGAGTGTAAACGAGGCTTTATTAAGGTATACTTATGTTAAGGAAATTATGTAAAAAACGTCGTAATAAGTGTAAAATATAAATGTTAAAAAATCTGATCGCTAAGCATGGATTTTATTTTTACTATAATATTCTACAAACGCAAAGCTTCAATATTTTAAACTTTATAATGCATGGTAATAAGGAAAAAACATGATCTTATACCTAGAAAAGTTCGTTTTAATAGTTTTATTTCTAATTTTGGCAATATTTAGTGATAATTTACTTTCAAAATGGCGTAAAAGTATAAGGCACGGTTTTAATACTCCACTAAACTTACTTAAATATAGAAGGACGTTCAACACAGCTAATTATTATCTAACTGGTTATTATGATACGAAAACAATACGGATTTTGGCACCTTTTCAGTTCAGAAATTAGTTTTTTTTAGAATTTAACTTTATAATAAGCAAACAAAAAATATTTTGTAGCGTTTAATTAATTGATATGTTTTAATAATTGGATGTTGGATTCGATAAATTAAAAATAAAGGAAACGAAGGCGTCAAAATAAAACAAAATAAAATATCATTAGACTTTTTTTATTTTAACTCGAAATGTAACAATAGATTTTTTTTTGTAAATATAAAATCGTATTTCGTCAATGGATGGATTCTCAAATTTCGAAAATCATTTATTTTTTTAAATAACACCAAGTGTTTAAGATCAGCCAGCGTATCAATGAAATCAATATAATGTTACAATTTCGATGTAAAGAAATATATCATAGAAAATAATTAAGTATCTTAACTTAAAATATAATTAATAAAACTTTGGCATATGTATTAAGACCGATTAAATTTTGGAGCTGAAATATTAATGTAATAAAAAATACAATTATATTTAAGTGTTATATACACTGAATCAATGAAGGGCATAATTAAAATTAATTGAACTTATTTTTATTGTCAGTTCGCGATTTGAGTATTATTATTTTTTTATTTACATTGTAAAAAATGTAGACAAAGTAACTTACAAGTAAAAAGTTTACATAATAATAATGTTGTAAAAAATACAATTTACAGCTTTCATACGATCGCATTTAACACTTTTTTCAATGGGGTCTTTTTTATTACAGTGGTTTTAAAATTAATTAAGTAATTTAAAGTAAATATTATAGACATGCTCGAATTTAAAGTATAAAACCTAATGTAAAAATACACTTTATAAAAATACACCAAGTAATTTAGAAAAAAAAACAGGTTCCACAGTACCTACATCGTAATTTTGAAAAAAAAATGAAGTAACGCCATCAGGAACAACTTTTCAAGTTCGAAAACCCATTTTAATAACAATAAATCTAACATTTTCTAGACAATAATAAAGACGGCAGGGCGTAATTTAAAATTTTCCCCTTTCCATAATTTTATTACAATAAAAAAATCGTAATTTTTATTTAACAATCATAATTCTATTAAAACTTAATTAAAGGAGATCCATTAGGGAATCATCAAACATTTGGACTCGTTTGTTTTTTTTTATCCGACAATCTGCAAGTCGCGAAAGCATGTTCATGAAAACTGAGTTGTCTCTCTTAGTGATCTATTTTGGCACACTGTTTCTATTTAGAAAATATATTACAGTGTATTGAGCACAATATAATGAAACAATTTAGCTCTCGTCATAAAATTACAACATATTTATGATAACAGTAAGGTACAAAATGTCGTTCAAACTTTCTTTGAAGATCCAGCCTTAAAAATAAATTAAAAATGAATTATATAATCTTTCATTTATCTTACATGTAATATCTAAAATGATTTGACAATTGGACATTATTATTATGAAAGAAAACGTCATATTTAGCTTTGTGTCAATTTGGACGTAACTTCGTCTAAACCCGGGATATTGTATGACATGACATAATACACGCCTGTTAAATTCCGTAAACATTTACACTTAAGTGTCAACACAATATGTCAAACTTTATTGTTGTGACACTTACACTCGTTTGTCACTAATACAAGTAATGAAATATTACATTACTTTACTTTAAATACTTAAACTTAATAAACGTGTAATGTGTCAAAGCGGTCATGATTCAATGTCCCGACTATAATTACAATACAATATTGATAAGTCAGTCGTACGATTCATTATTACAACCAGACACTGCCCTTGTAGATTAGTACTCGGGCGAGTAACTTGTCACTATCTACTTTCCCATGGACACTAAGTTCGTTCGTGTATCACATTCAATTATTTTTAATCTATCTACAATTTTAACTAGTTCACTTTATTTACACTCCACTTCAGTTTACACTTGAGTAAGTTTACACTTTAATGTCACTTACACTTTTATGACGTCACATTTTAATGTTTTTACACAACGTGCGTTTCGCTTCTTTTGTTGAACGACTCGTCTATTGTAACGTTTTGTTTTTTGTTCTCTTTCTTGATTGTCCCGTACTGTGGGACGTCCGAAGTGAGGTTTTGGACTGTCAGAATCTGACTGGAGTTGTGTGGAGTGCTGGTCGATATGGGGCTACCGTATTGGTTGGCGTACTTGTGCCTGGATGGGTCTTTGAGTATCGACTGCGGTTGCTTCGTTGCTGACGTTTGAGTTAGTTGATGCTGTAAAAGAACAAAAAAATACAATTTCGGAAGAACGAGAGATTTTTTGGAACCTAGCCTATTTCTTTAAAAAAAATCTAATTCAATTTATTATTGTTATGTTGATTTTAAATCCAATTTAAAAAAATGATGGCAAACAATTATTTAAGAAAAATACTAAATGTCAGATTTTAATAAGAAATAAATAAGAATAATTTACAAGAGGTCATTGATGCTGTGATCATACCTGTGTGCAATTACCCGGGTGTAGCACTGTGACGTCAGGTGGCGGTACGGGGGCCATCTTGTCCATTCGTTGTCTCCTCAAAGTACCACCGGCTGACTGTCGATCTACATGAAAAAATACATTAATAATAAGTAAGGCCCGCAGGACTCTCAGCTCTGTCTTGCCTAAGTTGGCTGTCCAGAGAGGGGTCGCTAGAGCTATATGCCTTAGAGATGGAAGTGTTAAATTAAAGGGCATAACGCCGCGAATAACCACGGGATAAAGCGCAGCACACCTCTCTACACCCCTGAGCCGCTCACGACAGTGTTGCCCCGTATCGTCTTATATGCCCTTTTAGGGGGCCCACCTAAAGAGCGGCGAGTCACCACCTGCCTATAGTAATTAGATAAAAGCTGATTATGGCAGGTGTCCGCAACTCTTCCAATATTCCCATCCCATATCCATCCAATCCTCAAACCATAGTTCCAATTATCTTTCCATATTCTTGCAATAGTTCCTCCGCCTGCTGAGGTCAACTGGTTGTTTATGGTATCATTTTCAGCAGTGAAACCCAGTAGGTGGCTAACATAACATTAAAATTCTCAAAAAGGGCGTCTACGTGTTGGACCCATGTCCCCGCGCAAGCCTTCCAAGGATCCGGGTATAACCCATGTGCAGAGAGTAATAATAATATAGCTAGATGGACACACCGACGGTACGGTCCCAAACTAAGCAACGCTTATGTTATAGGTACCGTAAAATGGACTAGGACACACCAAATATACAATAACTTATATAGATATTCTAGATATAAGCGTTCATGACTCGGGTACAAACATTCGTGCTGAACACCCGAAGTTTTGCCCTACAGTAATTCGAACCCAGAACCTTCGGTACAGAAAGCAGGATCGCAACCAATTGTGCCAATTTGGTCATAGTGATGATGCTAATAATTGCATAATTTCATCATAAAATGGATTTAAAATCATAAAGTGTAGCAAAAATGAATCACTATTACAAACCTTTTAAATTGATAGCGAAAGTTTACTTGCCAAAATTTCAATATTGATTCTATAATGTAAACCGATCAATCTTATCTAGACTAATTTAGCTTAACTCTATGTAATCTTGCTATTGTAAATCTCTTGGGATTACAATGAGAACGCTGATTTGAAAAAGCAATTGTGTGGATTGAGATAGGGTATATAAAGAGGTTCGAATGGAAATTGGATGCTGAGATTTGTATATATTGCGAATGGAAAAATAAATATACTTGGTACAGTGTTTTTGTAGGCCCTGATTTAGACCATGAAGATGAAATAATATTACTAAGTCGAGTAAATTTTATTTCAGTTTAGACATTTGACATGGTAGGTTAAGTTGCGGTGTCAAACTAGGCGGAAGCCTGTACGAGTATGTTGGAAACTAGATTAGTTTGCTTTATAGCTAAGCACATTATTATATTCTTATATGAAGAAAAAAGCATATGTATTATTAAGAAACAACGCAGGAATGAAATTAAAATAAATAAGTACTACTAGTTAAAAATAAGAAAAGAGAAACCGGAAAACATTATTAGTTCTGAATTAAATTAAATTAAGATTAACCCCCAAATTTAAAGACGTTATATAATTTATAAAATGTCATATAGTACTCGTACTGCGCACAAGAGTTTTGTTTAGCGCAGTACTTATATGACGTTTGATAAAGATATCAAACGTATATACATTGGGGGGTAAAAGTTTAGTGCTTAGTTACTTATTTATAAGTTAAGTAGATATATGTATGTAAAAAATATGTACATATAACGTGAGTTTGAAAGCATATATTATCCATTAAACTAATAAACCTAAGCTTCTTTAGTAATCATTATGTGATGTCTTAATTTTGAAGAATCACCTTTGTCATTTTGTGGGAAACACACTGACGTGATGATTCCCATAACGCTCAAGAAGCACAGGATCAAAAGTTAATATACACTTTCAAAGTAATTCTGTATAATAATATGTATAATTAAATCCAAATCCAAGCCTTAGATGCCTTAGATGCCTTATGATGTGAAGATATTTATAACCCAATCTCTGGAGGCCCTTCTCAATAAAATATTATGAGATGATGATGACCTTACCGTCAAGCCCATAACTATGTGGTGGGCTCGCCATATGCGACGGAGACCCGCCCGGCAGGCCACCGTTCATCAGGTGAGGCTTCGGCACCTGGTTACCGTACTGCTGGGGGGGCGTGGGCGTGCGACCTTGTTGCTGTACAGATAATGAGGCATGGGTGATGAGATTGTACAAATATGAGGCATGCGTGATAAACATATACAAATATGAAGATATGGGTGATGAGAATGTACAAAATGTGAGTTATCGGTGATGAGAATGCAAAACAATGTGGTGTGGATGATCAGAATGTACAAACATAAGTATGGGTGATAGATGATTCCAAAACGAAATTGGAATGGAATGGAAATTGGAATTGATCCTAAAAAAATACAATAAATCCAGTGGTGCATTATCGTAAACATTTGACATTTATATTACTTTAAAAAATAATTTAAATTACCTGCTGTAAATATTCTCCAATTAATGGGGGGTATGACAAGTATCTGTCAGAGGCCATGTTGTAATAAGAGCCATCTAGCGGGGGCATCGGACTTGGTGCGGGCACGTAGTTTTGTTTACCTGTTGCAAAAATAAAATATAATAAAATTATAATACTAATCCAGATATCAACCAAAGCGATGACCTTACAACACTTTGCCCTTAACGTGAATGATAGGAATCAGCATCTAACGTCGGTTTTTTTTTATTTTATTAATACCTATATATATATATATATATACATATGTATAGGGTTATAGGTTTTTTATTATATATTTTTTGTATAAATTGGTCTTAAAATAATAGTCAACCAAAAATGCAGCACTTAAACTGTGTCCAATATCTAGTCTTCTTATTACTCCCAGTTCATCGTAAGCTACTCTATCGCAAGAGACGGTTCTCACCAGCGCTCCTTCCCAAGGTACTATGCCCACTAATATCCTTCTGTCTGTGTGGGTGCGGCAGTGTTCGCGCATGGTCTCCGTCGTACATCGCGTAGTTCGGTGGAGGGTAGTCCAGGGGTGGAGGGATGACCATCCCTTGCTCGTCCATAAGGAACGCGTCTGTAGTCTGTTAAAAAAAAAGTTCGTTGCTAGATATTTTTTTGGAAAAAAATAACATTTAATATCTTAATTTCTACTAGTTTTTAAGTGTCAACTCATTATGCGGGTACCATATATGTTGTTGAGCTTAATTTACAATCGCAATACCAAGCATTTATAAAGGAAAAGGTTGGCAAGTGTAAGATTCAGTCAACACTTACTCATACTGAGTTTTACACTTTACCAAAGTAATATTTTACACTTATTTAATTCGGTATATGTTTTATCATCTCAAAGTGTAAAATACTCAGAAATGTGACTCTAAAAATATAGGTAATTGTTTTTAGAAGATTTTTTTAATGATTGGTATAGTCCAGAGGTTCCCAAACTTATTTTCTCTACTGTCCACTTTGAAAATGAATTATTTTTGAACGCCCCCATTTTTTCACCTACTTAAAAACCACTATAACTTCAAATTAAATTAATTATTGTAAGCCTCTACACAACACCTCATTTTTTCTGGGTCACTTACCCCCTTTGGGCCTGCAGCGCCCAAAAGGGGGCGTTATCGCCCACTTTGGGAAAGGCTGGCATAGTCAAATCGATCTTACCTGACTCAGCATATGTCTGGTCGGCATTGAGGGTACTTCGGGTATAGGCGGAGGCTGTCTATCATCAGCTCCATCATCTTGAGAATAAGTCTCCGACTTTTCTGAGACTGAGCTTAGCGTTTCTCCAGTCATGGTGTCATTATATGATGAGGGCGCGTACATTTCTATTGTGGCAGATTTAGAAGCTTGGCCGGCTTGCTCTGAAAAAGATAGCAGATAGGTAAGTCGGTTCGTCAGAATGAGATGGAGGGCTGAGGAGAACCGGGTTAGTTTGCGCATACATTTTTTTATTCGTGTTTTATTTAATCTTACTTCGTGCTGTCCAAAATAGTAGGTAGACCAGACCAGACTGTACGGTCCCAATCTAAGCAACGCTTGTATTATGGGTCCCGTACAATGGGCTGGGGGCGATCCCAGTATATAATTACTCACTGGTACAAACATTCGTGATTATCACACTTGCTCTTCCCGAGATTTGAACCCTGATATATATAGCCAGGTTATACTACTATTGTCAAGAGGGTCCTCAAAGACTCGAGAATAATGCCAGAGTTTAAAATCGAATAACTAAACGAATGTAAATCACTTTAAAAATGTATCGTTTTCAAAACAATATAATCAAAACCATTTTTTTTAAATTTAAATAAAACTTATTTTATAGAGTTTATCGTGTTTATGTTCTGTTTTTACGTTCCCAACGTTTCGGATCCAGTCATTAATATAATTAAATCCAAAACCGAGCGCACCATTGGATCGGACCGCAAACAACAACTGAATAAGAGGGTACCCCAGTTCAAACTTTGACACTAGGACGTCAAACACCTCAGTCCTCCCGTGACCATGGTTGCTGTAAAGCAGCCGAAACGTCGGGAACGTAAAAACAAAAAATAAAGTCCTGAAAAAATATTTTATTTCAACGTGTAGTATTCGCGTAAATATAAGAATGCAATATATTTTTTTTAATTCAAACAGAACATAATATTGCCATGAGAAAAATAAATACGTTTCCACTGAATGAAAATCAACATGAAATTGAAATACAGATCCATCGTTTATTTCGTTCTCAATCAAGCTATCGGCAATTGGAATAGTCATATAAGGGCGAGGCCATAGAATCAACTAAGCGAGCTGTAATAAGCGAGCCGTACAATTATTTACAGACATATTTTCAATCTTGACACCAGGTATTTAGGTACAAAATTGCTAGTAGAAAATCGAATGCTGCCTGAGCCACGAAACGATATCTGGCCATTACGACGACTCGCATAGCACAGTTGGTAGTGCTCCTGCTTTCTGTATCAAGAGTCCGGGATTCCAATCCCGGTAGAGGCAAACTTCGTGTGATGAGCATGAATGTTTGTACCCGAGTTCTGGATGTTTAATATCAATATAGCTAATTATATATACTGGTTTCGCCCCTACTCTGTTGTACGGTACCCATAATATAAGCGATGCTCAGTTTGGTACCGTACGGTCCGATACAGTGTGTATCTCGTACCAATTGTCTCGATAACCATTATCAGAATTAGAAACTTATTCCAATCTAGGAACGTATGTAAAGATGAGACGTGTGGTATCTACCTCTTTTACGCTTGTAGCTTTGTCCCTTTCTGTTAGATAGTCGGCTCCGACCAAGTATGTCTGTTAATAGTTATATAGTCATCCTACACTAGCATATAGCGAAGCGACACAGCACAGCTCATCTATATCCCTACCCTTATGCCTACCCAAAGGTTTAATTATTGCGATTTTGAATACGTCCTAACAAATTGGTGTGTTTTATTACGAACCCGAGAAGATTAAAAGGTTCATTTATTTTGAAAATATAATATTCATATTAATTACTAGCTGTTGCCCGCGACGTATTTAACAAAGACAACCGTTGACAACAGCCTGCTCGCCCATTCTGAGCCCGCGCCGCGGGACGCATTGCAGGTTGTTGCTATCAAACTTAATCAGGCGCTGCGCTGCAACATTGGTTTTAATTTTTTTTCGTGAGATTCTATTTTTTTTTCTAAAATAAAAGTAGGCTAAGTTACTCCTTGTTACATCAGCTATCTGCCAGTGAAGGTCCCATCAAAATCGGTCCAGCCATTTCAGAGATTACCCGGAACAAACAGACAGACAGACAGACAGACAAAAATTTAAAAAATGGTTGTTTTGGTATAGGTACCGTGTATACATCCAAATGCATTTAGTAAAAAGCGGTTATTTTAATATTACAAACAGACACTCCAATTTTATTTATATGTATAGATGTATAGATTTAAAATTGTTCCATTCATTTAAATGTTATATTAACCCAGTTCTCCTCATTGTACGAGTAATTTGAAATACATATAGAATAAGTAGGCGAATGAAATGTTCTTTTGTTTGACAAATTTAATTTAATTTTGCGCGATTCATTGTTTGGTATATCCTTAGTTTGGTATATCCTTAGTTTGGTATATCCTTAGTTTGGTATATCCTTAGTTTGGTATATCCTTAGTTTGGTAAATTTTATAACAATTATATAGGTGACTAATTTTGTTATAATGTGTAGGATATATATTATACTTTTTTTTTTCAATGGAAATCAATATTTTGAAATAAAACTATTTCTAAGGATTCTATCGCGTTTATTTTTTATTTTTACGTTCCCGACGTTTCGGCTGCTTTACAGCAACCATGGTCACGGGAGGACTGAGGTGGTAGACGTCCTAGTGTCATAGTTTGACGGGGGTACCCTCATATTTAGTTGTTACTTGCTAAATAAAAAATAAACGCGATAGAATCCTTAAAAATAGTTTTATTTCAATGTGTAGTATTCGCGTAAATATAAGAAATCAATATGGAAATCAATATTATTTAATTTTAGAAGTCACCATCATTTGTGTGTTTCTGGTTCACACCTAATTTATAATGATTACTTTGTATAATTATATTATATTATCAGATATTGACTGCACCACTAGCTTAACTAAATAGTCTACTATATGACTATATTTAAATGTTAAGGTACATAATGATCATAAGGGGATTGAACAAGTATCGTGAAAGCACATTAATCTATTCTAAATTTAATCATGCATAACTTTAAAAAGTAAATTTGATAATAAGCCAATTCACAACAAAAAAAACTAAAGAAATCTCACCTTTTAGTCTTCTAGACCGCCGTTTTAAGACGAAACATGCGACTAAAGCGGCATTTATCAAGACTAATATAACACCGGTTATCGAAACGTAAATAACTACGGTTTTAGACACGTCAGCTGTCTCCATTTCGACGTACTCCGTAGACACTACGTTTAGCTCGCCTACTTCAGATGTAGCTTTATAAAAAAAGAGAGAAAAAAATACAAAATAAAATAAAGGCAAATAAAATTTGAAAAACATCGATGCTCAATTATTGTGTGGAGAAGTTTGAGGATTATGTTAATAGATGGCGTTTGTTAAAGATTGAACCACGCTTGTGACTTATTCAAGCGGTGATTCAAAACGACGCAAGTTTCAGCAAAAAAAAACAATATATACAACTAGTAATAAAATATAGTACTGCAAAATTTATAGAGGCAAAAAATTCAATTTAATATTTTTCAGAAACCGGAATTGAGTTACACAGAAATTTCACGTTCCATGACACCCTTCCACTGAAATATAATTTCATGAACCCTTTGACTGAAGACAGCTTTCATCCGAGTGTACTCGTGGATACCTTTAAATGTAATACTATTGAGAAATTCTATCTTACGACAAGTACAAAGAATTTTCTACACAGTACACTTTGGTATGACTTCGGGCTTACTGCCGTCTAATATTTACATATTTTGTGTAAATGTCAGGGTTTGTGGAAAGCCTGGTAGGTATTTTGTAGGAGAAAATTATCTGGAACGAACTTTGTATCCAAATTCATTGTAGACATCAACACCCTCTGTGTTATACACCCGTCGGGGTCATAGTTAGCTGTCTAATTTTTGAAATAACTTAAATATCTCTCATAGCTATACAGGCAAATTCACAAAGGGTATAAGTTACCCTCAAACCTGCGCCTCTTTAAGCGCATTTGTTATCATTATGTCAAAATCAGAATTTGATAATGTCAATTTAAAAAAAAAACCCTATAAAGTGATTTTTTATGAAAATTTTATTTTAAATTACCCTATCACAATACTGAATTCACATAATGATTACAAATGCGCTAAAGAAGCGCAGGTTCAAAGGTTAGTAAAACCTTACTGACAACCCTGTATATTAAATCAATTCACCCCTCTACGGCCGATCTTAATAAATCAATCTTAGCTCTGAGACAAACTTGTAGTGCCATGAAATGGAAAACTAGTAGAAAAATACGTTTCAGGAAGGCACCTCAATTTATTTCTGTAATATTCGTCTTTACTCAAACCTGCCTCTTATAGTTAAACACCGCAAACCCATCAATTCAACGATCATCAAACTTCTTTTCAAAGCCTTAAAGTTTAAAATCTATTAGTCCAAACCTCTTATCCTCTTATTCGTCCGTCTATGCAGACAAAACCCGATCAGCAATACATTCAGAAGTATCAGTGCTGTACCGACTATGGTGCCAGTAATAATAAACACCCCTGGTACATTGTAATTATATTCTTCTGAAGATGATTGCACTGATGATGGGATTGTGTCTGATGCAGCGTGAAAAGGTTTAGGTGATGATTAGAGTATGGCTCATATTCAATTTGGGAGAAAGAATTTGCTACCTCATTTTAAACTTTATTATAGGTTTGTAGGGATCACTTATTAGTGCGAGGGAGATTGAGGACATAGCCTTTCATACTGGCTCAGTTCGGGCCTCTAGGAGCGGCACAAGTTGCCAACCAACCTGAAAGGCTGATAAGTACTCCCTACTGATTGGTAAGTAAATTTCTAGCCAACTTGCCTCTTGACATGCCAATTTGTAGGGACCCTACAAATCGGCACCACAGATTGGGTGCCAAGTTGGGACCTTCGTAGAGGTTTTAACGGATGTGACACACTTTTTAAAAACTGGATAGGTATCCTCCAAATAGGTTAACTGACAACGTTACGTGCACAGTACGAGTAAAACTAACTGTAAAATTTACTCAAGTCTAATAAATTCAACATGAATTTAAGTTGGTAGATTGAATTACTAATTATTTAAGGTTCAGAGCAGAACCAAAATTTGTACTTGCAAAATTTCTTAATTGTTTAAGTTAATTAAATGTAAATGTTGGACCTAAATTCACACTTTAGGTATTAAAATAAGACACTATTTAGTTTGCACGATATTACATACCCGAATTTTGGCCCAAAATCTTATTGAACAAAGATCATATTATTTATCGATGAATTGAATTGTGTTAAATTTATATCGTTATCTTTGACGATATTTACCAAGTTTCATGTTTAGCGTCTCAAGAATTTAAATGAAAAGTGTAGCTCTACATTTCCAAGAGAATCACGGGACCGTCTCTCTGACGAGAATGACCCACTAAAACTGTTACGTCAAATGAAATTTTCCTTTGTTTAAAATATAATTGAGCGTCATTGTTTTAAATTTTCATAGTGATTATCTCAATAAATGTACTAACAATCATAGGTAGGTATACTTTACCTATAATGTAGATGATTTACTTTATTCACACTATATCGAATAGAGGCATATAATATTACCTATTGACTGTATCACAATCTTAACTTAGTAGTCTAAATCTAGGACTATATTAAAGTCTTAAGGACATTGAGTTAGCAGACTTGATTCACAATTGTCATTTCCGTGTGACATAAGTTACAGTGGTGTCCTTAGCGTGGACAAGAGAGAATCCTAATCACCTTGGATTGTAATATGAATTGTAACAACCATTATTAATAAAATACTTACTAAGTGTCGTAGCTTTAGTGTCATCAGGTCGGTATTTGCTCTGCCCAATCTTGTTGATAGCCATAACTGAGAAGACATAATCAGTGTTTCTCTCCAGCCCACCTATTGTGAACATTGTTGCATTTCTTGGCATCACATCTTCATATTTATACGATTCATCATAGATTTTCCTGTAACGAAGTTTTTCATTAATTTTAATTCCATTTGTATCCCAATACTTGTGCTTTCAATTTTAAACAATCAAATTTTTTTTTTATGTATGAAGGTAGAGACATATTGTTATTTCACACATACCTATATCGTATCCTAAACCAAGATGCGAGTCCGCCATCGAACCCTGGAATCCATTCTAACGACACTGTGTTGTGAGTTACATTTGTCACTATTAGTGATATCACTTGATCTGGAACAAAATAAATTTCTTAAGGTCTTGGATCCAAATGTAGCGATGCGATTAAACTATCCTTATCATAGAGAAAGACACGCCCGCTGAAATTAGCTTCCAGTGCTAAGCTTGAGGCAGACCCCAATGATCGTCCTAGATTGGTGATATCGAGCCGGATGACGGCCAAGCTGGACCTGTGACATCACATACGTCGCAAGAAGCCTCCCGGCATTCTTCCAACTGTGGACATGTCCATCTGATGATTGAACTCACCTGGGGCACTAGTAATATCCAATTTAACAGATGTAGTAGAAAATCCTAAGTCGTTTCTAGCTCCACACTCGTAGGACCCGTAGTCCGATGATTTGACATCATTTATGAGCAAAATAGATGTATATGTAATAGGGTCTAGCTTATGGTACTCTGCGAAGTACTTGGTTGATGTGTTCACAGGGAGCTTTGCACCGTTTTTGGACCATGTAAAATTTGGAGCCGGCGCTGATTTGCATCTAGAATGAAAGAACGTATTAACTATCGATAGTAAATTATATTGCTATAGCAGCAGTAGTAATATACAATCTATAGTAAACAAAATAGGACTTATAGTAAATTAATAAATAAAAGAATTAAATAAGAATCAAAAAGCATTCATTCAGCTACAGTCACTACAACACACGATTTTTTTAAAATAATGGTAAAGGATACTACACATTGGTAAAATTGCAAATGTAAATCGTTATCAAAAGTCCATTAGTCTTATTTATAAGAACATCAAAGTAAATATAAAGATTGTTTTAAGTAGCCCAACTTACTTGCACATCAATCTGCCAACTTGACCGTCATTAGAAGCTGACTTCATCAAACTCGGTGAGCTGTCCAATTCAGGCTTGAATTTCACAACCAGCATTACATCCTGTCTGCTCTCCCTGCCAATACCATTGTTTACAATGCACTGAAAGTTTCCTACATCTTCTCTCGTCGCTTGTTTAATTTCTAAATAGCTTGTACGGTTCTTAGCATCAAAAGTTACGGAGCTTGGCTTTATTTTATATCCCTTACGCTCCCAGCGTATGCTGTCTGCTGTTAGTGGATTACCTGTGAATAAAAAAGTTTAGTTTGATACCATGGTATTATAAATTCATCTTTCTATGTGGATACTATAAATTATTCTTATCGACCTTCCACACAAAAAAAAATATCTAAATGAGTCAATAATATCTACGTATGGAGAATCGTGACGTGAAAACGTTTTTATAAAGGCTTTGATCGGATCAGAGTGAAATGCTTTAGTTCCCCGCAAACAATTGTTTACAACTGTTATCCCAAGAACTTAAAATGAAAATGACAGTTTTTCACCAACCACACGTAAAGTTCAACTTAATTAAAAAATAAGATATTATTTACCTGTAGCCGTGCATGATAATGAGGCATCTTCTTTAGGATTGGTGATTTCAGCCTGCGATACTGATTTTATACTTGCTGCATCTGGAATAAAAAATTATGTAGTAAACTGTTAGAGCAAAAGAGCTTAAGGCCCGTAACACGAAATAGAGTTACAAAACAACAATTCAATACTTACAATGGACGGATACGGATATGTTGGCTACAGCAGCTCCTTGAGAATTGACTGCTTCACATGTGTAAACTCCCGCGTCGTGACGCGTAAGCTTTGTCATATTCAGCATACTGCCTTCCGAGATAATCCGGTCATCTAGGTAAACAAAAGAGGAAATACTTGTGATATTTTTTCAGCTTTAATTATTAAAAATCTTTTAGGGGGTATCTATGAAACCAAAAATATGTCGTTTCTTACTTAAATTATGCAAATCTGGATAATAATTATAGTATTTTTGTTTATTGTTTTCATAATTGCGATGTGATAAAAACCTATGCACAGAACACTATAATTATTTTATTAAATAATTTATTTCTTTATCCCCGTAATACTTCAACTCATTTTTGTCTACTTTTGTTAGTTCGGGGCTATGATTAAATAGTTTCTAACTCAAAAACCTATACCCATTATTAAACAAAGATTATTTGAAAGTCAACTCTGTGTTCGATACACATTTTGTGAAATAAATTTAGGTTTCATAGTTATATTAGTGAAATCGTGCAGAGGGCTTTCTATCGTCTAAAGATAATTCACGTATTTCAAATACATGCTAGATAATCCAATGAGCCCGCATGAATGTCACTTAATGTTTGCCATTTACAAATGTTTGTTCGCTTAAAAACGAATTAGTTGTTTATCTGATGTTTGAATTTCAAATACTATTTGAATCTGCATTTGTGGAATCCGTTTTCTTGTGTATTTGTGTAGAAATTTTATCATATTGTGCTGCAAAAGACACATTATGAAAATAGCTAGGATTGAATCCTAATGACGAAAGTTGTTAAAGGCAGCTTGAAAAAAATAATTACTTGCAAACCTCAATATCAGGGTATTGGAACATATACGTAGAATCGCTCAGCATACATCAAGGTATTCAGCTAAATCAGGATAAACAAGAATCCAATCTAATATTTTTTTAACTTACTTGCAGTACTATAAGAAGACTGAGTTATCGGAAGGCCATCTTTAGTCCAAGTGTACGTGATACTTCCAGGGTTTCCATCAGCTCGAAGTACGATGATGAGAGGTTCGTTTTCTACCCCCACTGTCGTATAAGGGGTAGTCTCGTCAAATATTGGCGCATCTGATGAAGAAATAGAGTCGTGATCATTCTATTAATTGGACAGGTTATCGGTCAACTGATATTTATAGAGAGATTTTCCACGTTTTTTTAAATACTTACACAAAACTTTTAAAGCTAGCGCATCGTGGACACTCCTCTGCAGAGCGTCATTCATGGCTTGACAGGTGTACACTGCTCCGTTCATGCCCTTGGTTATATTCACTTTCAATTCTATAGTTGTTACTGTACCACCATGAAGCCCTTTCTTCCGTTGCATTGGTAAGCCTGAAACAGAATTCATTGCGTAACATGATTGGCTCGTGGAACTTACAAGCACCGTTATCAGTATAGTATGCATAATATAAATGTCATATTACCAGCTGAAGCTATACAGATAGCTGAATTAAGTTATCTTTACGATTCCTGTCCAAGGGAATCTAAGCAAATGGTATTTTCATTCTTGGCCTGCTTTGTGTATTACTTGAATCAACTCAAGATCAGATAGTGCGTATATACTTATATTATTGTTATAGGAATCTCACCTTGAACTGGAATACCATCTCGCCACCATGACAGAGTAGCTGGTGGATTACTTGACGCGGCATCGCAGTACAACGTCGCTTCGATACCGGGCTTCAGGTCTTCTGGTTCAGCTCTTACTTTCACAGTTTCAGGTGCGACTGTTGGAATGAGGATATTTTTAATAGCATTTATAATACTTTAAGTGCCCATTTGTACCATAACTGTATAATTGCATTCAAAGAAAGTACCCCTTGCTTTATTAATAAAGAAGCTAGCAGCAATGGTCAGACAACAAAAAAATGCAAGGACTAGTTAATTAAAAGACTCGTTTAACATTGATTAAATAAATCGAGTAGATATTGTAGACTCAAATAATTAATTGAAGTAGTAACAATAAGAATTTGGCCAAGCTTTGTCAATTAAGCCGACTTAATCATTTATATCGCACTTAGTTTATCGTGTGGTACTAATAATATTTGCGTTGTTTAGTTAAGAATACTAAATAGTACTTCTAATATCATAAGTAATTTTAATGAACTCACAGTAGACGTTAAGTGTGACAGTTTCAAACAGCGGAATCTCAGTAGCGCTGTTGGTGGCTTCGCATCTGTACTGAGCCTGATTGTCGGTAACATTCGTCAGTATCGATATTTCCGCTGCCACTGACTTATCTGTTGCCTTAGTTACTGAATGGATCTGAAACAATATTGTTATATTATTCTTCTTTATTTATTAGTCGGTAAACCTACTGGAAGAGGTATCAGTGACCTTGGGGCCTAAATAGCGTCTAAAAGATCTGGTGCAGAAGGCAAGGGGAAACCCTGCACTAGTTTCCCAAGAAAATTATATTTAGAAATGTCCAATAGATTGCGAGAGCAAATGGAGGTAAATCATATATGGTCACGAACGACGAAGAAGATGAAGAAGATTCTTCATTACAATTACCGACTTAAGTCAGTGTAGCCGTTCCTACATTGTTGTTATTAACTCATATCAATATACTACCCAACAATGCATATAATACTTTTAAAAAGAGTAGCCATTGAGATCCTTGCCTCTTCTCCGCAAGAACGGCGTTCCGAACGAGCGGTGGAATAGAAGTTTGAGATTTCGTATGGCTAGTACGTCAAGGGTGAGTTAACCGTATACTTTATAGTTTTAGTACATTTTGTATGGAAAATTCAAAAGCGTCTCTAGCGAACGGTATTAAAAACTTTCAATTCTCCATACAAAATGTCTAAATATGGTAGACTAAGTATACGGTTAGCTCACGAAAAATCTCGCACTTGACGTACTGGTCTCGGTATTACTTGTATCGACTCCTGTGCATTGTACGTTACCATTAATAGCGTTGCTTAGTTTGGGACCACACAATCCGTGTGTTCGTCTGGCTTTATTTATTTATGACACTTTATTACCACAATCATCGTAAGCCCACATTGCACCAGGGTTTTGGATAGTCCAAATTCCCTTTCGATCAATACTAACTAACCTTTTTATCATTCTTGAACCAAGTCAGCGTGGCGAGCGGGTTACCACCAGAAGATATGCACGACAGCTTCTGAACGGTACCGGCAGAGAGAGTCGTGCCCGGAATGTATCCCGTGATCATCGGTGCCGATGGTGGGTCTGTAAAGAGAATACCGATTAAAACAATTGCTACCTCAGTTTGGGATTCTCGGGATATGGAACCAACTCGGCGCAACAGTTGCAAATGATGTAGCATAAACAGCGAATTGACCTCAGCATTAGGGAAATGGATGGATTCCTCAGGGAATCTGCCGGCCCAAATTCCAATTCTTCTTTAAAGTCAGGGGCGCCGGCTACAGTCCACAAGTGTGGGTTGACTCAAACTACGCACGGATTTTGAAGGACATCTATCAGCCGAAAGACGTCCACTGCTGGACATCCTATTCTTCCAATGATCACCTTTACCGTACATCAAGTGATAATCACGATTTTAAATATGCTTTTAATCTACATACTGATTCGGAAAGGGTCTTTATTAGGGTCTGCATTTGTAATCATAATGTAAAGTAAGAACATGGATCCGAGAATTTAAAAAAAAAGGTTCGTCAAAGAACACAATTTTCTTTTGTTGGGGTTATTTTTTTAAATCGACGCACTTGCGTTTAGAAATTCTGACTTAACATAATGATCACAAATGCGCTACAGAAGACCAGACTCCAGTGTTATTATACACTTTTTAGTCCATTCTGTATAATTTGGAAATCCTGGTGCAGAAGATGTTAATAATAAAATAATTATCTAACAGCCAATTACAGCATTTTCTTAATAAACGAGTTTCCTTCGACCTCAAATATAAACAATACTAAGAAATTGCTTCGGCGCCGATGCACCATGTAATTTTGCACCCCAAATTATATACTTAATGATCATTCATTATCAATGTAAAATGACAGGCCGCAACACTAGGAGTTTCGTAGGCCTGCCGTAGACTTGCGACGGGCAAGAAATGGGATAAATTTGTTGCAACAAAATTGTCGACTGGCTGTAAAATGTTTAACAAAATTGAATTGGAAGTTTTATATTGATTTCTTATATTTACGCGAAGACTACACATTGAAATAAAAATAATTTTACGGATTTTAGCGCGTTTATTTTATATAAATAAATAAACAAATAAACGCGAAAAAATCCGTAAAATTAGTTTTATTTCAATTGGAAGTTTTATTTATATATTATTAAAAAGACAAGTTATAATGGTAGAGATTTTTTTAAAGCGTTCTACACTGGTATGTCGAAAAATTGACGTCACCACCACTGTTTTTTAGGATTTGCGGTCACGTGAGAACATTTCCTTATCAACATAAGATTTCATTATTAAATTAAATCAATATTGTTTTCAATAGTAATACAAATACAATTTTCAGGGTTGTATACCTTGAATAATAAAAAAAATGTATTTGTTTGAATTTGGTGTCTACGACCGTATTGATTGTGCGGGGTGTAAAATTGGAGTTGAAAGCTTTATGGGGTAATGTAAATAGGTAATCCACAATTGCCAATTATTTAAAAAAAACCAATGTAAATAAAAAGTGCGATTAAATAATAACACAAGAAAAAGTCGCATAGACAAATCGCAGAGCCGCGAACTACCCTTAAAATTATGAATTATAAGGACCCAACCCGGGTGTAGTCACGGAGTAGTGATTAAAATAATGGTGAGCGACAACCCTAGTTTAAGGGTTGGCACTAATTGGATAACATGTACGTGTTTGAGGAACATAATAGTTAAGATGTACGGTTCTGTTGTCTGTTAGTTGTAACATAACGCTGAATAACTTATAAGGGGTAAACAGTGAAAGCCGAGTATCGAAAATACTACGAAAACAAAGTCGGCAATGTTTTCATTATTAAAAACATAATAACTTGAAAGAATCATTAACTATTACTGTTTGCTTACTGAAAATTCCAGTGTAATGACGCAACAGACTCTTTAAAGTTATAGACTGGAGCCGAGCGAAGGAATAATATATTTTTTTAATTCATATCTTATCTATCAATTACTACTTCGTAATTCTAGTGGTTGCAAGCACAGTCTGCCAAGCACGGCGCTGAGTTCCTTTCTCGGGTCGTGAAAAAACATTCTTTTATATATATTCTGGTATTGAATTTAATGTCACAGCCTAAAGTTTAGAACTGTGAGAAAAGAAAAATGTTGGTGTAATGGTATGGTCTGAAAATAAGCAATACTTGTAATATGGGTGCTACACAATCCAGCGAATCCAATTAGAACGATTCCAACCCCATGCTTTGTCTGTGTAAAAGTGCTCGAACTAACTGATGAAGGCACAAAAATAATAAAAAAAAAAATTGCTTTTATTCATATTTATTTACAACATTTTTTTGGTTAATATTGTACCTATACTCATCTAGTCATTATTGTGTAATTACGTAGGTACCTAAGTGTACTTATCAGACATTATATTTTTAATTTATTTAATGCTACTAATGTATTATAAAGCACACCGCAGGCATGACCTTTCATAAAATATAGACAGCTGTTTTGAATAGTACCAATTTAAAAATAAAAAATACATGTTGCAGTCATTTGTATAGATTATAGATATTTAAGACTGTCTAGCTACAAAGATTGTAGCAGTGAAATATTGAAAAGGCTTTGCACGTAGTATTCTTCAATCTGTCCAGACATTTAATAATTCAGTCCATAAGGCCTTATAAAACTAAGGCACAGTCCAGACATTTAATAATCCAGTCCAAAAGGCCTTATAAAACTAAGGCCATGCGAAGGGTAAAATATGAAAATGTCACCTGTCAACCTTCTTGTGACTTTGACACGTTAGATAAACAAGAATCATAAAGCTTATTACGCGCCGTGCAAATTAGATACATGTGTTTTTATGCAGTGAAAACATAAGGGTGATGGAAGTGTGAGCGATACCGTGGCGAGCGTATAGTGATCGAAGCTTCTTGTGTATCGACAAATATCTATTCTTAAATAATATTATTATAGCAGTGATAGCGAAGTTGGTAGAACGCTCGCTTTGGTAACAAGGATGGCAGGTTTAAACCCCTACTCTCCTAGGTACACCTAGGCACCTCCGGGTTTCTGGATTTCATGTGCGAATCTCATTTTCAACCACGATTATTACTTGCTAAACGGTGAAGGAAAACATCGTAAGGAAACCTGAATCTGTGAGAGAACCCCTCGAAAGATGTGTGATGTCCGCCAACCCGCACTGGGCCAGCGTGGTGGACTATGGCCTAATCCCCCCCGCATTGAGGGGAGGCCTGTGCCCAGCAGTGGGACATTAAAAAGGGCTCGCATTATTATATATCATTGTGGGAATGATGGTAGAACGGAACGTAAGATGCAGGATATGGAATGGAACGCGAGATGCATGATAGGACATGGAACGGAGTAGGAGTGAAAGAGATGGATATGTTTACAAATTCATGAATACATGGTTCCCACATTAACAAATTACTTTTGTAAGCACCTGCTGTTTGTCGCAACCATTTACGTCAGAAACTATTCGTCTTCCAACTTTGAAATTTACAACGTCGCAAATTTTATTGACGCTCATTTTATTTATGTACTAGCTGTTGCCCGCGACTTCGTCCGCGTGGTATTTAACAAAGACACAACCGTTGGGAACAGCCTACTCGCGCGTTCGCTCGTTGCTATCAAACTTAAGCAGGCGCTGCGCTGCAACATTGGTTTTAATTTTTTTTCGTGAGATCCTATTTTTTTTTTCTAAAATAAAAGTAGCCTGAGTTACTCCTTGTTACATCAGCTATCTGCCAGTGAAAGTCCCGTCAAAATCGGTCCAGCCATTTCAGAGATTACCCGGAACAAACAGACAGACAGACAGACAGACGGACAGACAGACAGACAGACAAAAATTGTAAAAAATGTTGTTTTGGTATAGGTACCGAGTATACATCCAAATGCACTTAGTAGAAAGCGGTTATTTTAATATTACAAACAGACACTCCAATTTTATTTATATGTATAGATGTAGCGTATGTCAAGTGAAATTGTCTAAAAATCTACGTTAGCTATCGTTCCAATTTGCGCCCCGTATGTTTCATGTATGCCCATCGCGTGAATCCTGATTGCACATCCCACGTGACGCGAATACCAACCCGACGGTTATCAGATACCGTTGGACCCTTATTTATTGGTTAAATCGACGGTTTCAGTCGGTAATATCTCGTTTGACCGTGCGAGGACATGCTTTTTTGTATTCTAGTTAAGTGACGCGTGTTTTGAATTGAAGTTCACGGATTATTACGCGATCATAGGGTTGCTAACAAATTTTTTTTGAATGTTTTTTTATTTGATCTTCCTTGATATCAGTGATGGTATGGAATATCGGACTGTAGTCAATTAATGTAACTAGCTGGACCTGGCGAACTTTGTACTGCCTCACAATTAATTATTTTAATTATATTATTTTTTTGTGAATTTTCCCATGTTTTGATAGTTGTTTTGCTATACGGGGCGAGGAGAAATAAAAAAAATCAATGATCATAAATATCGTTCCACCGGTTCTGGTGTTATAAATTGTGTAACTAAAACGACTTTTTAACGACTTTGACCAGGAAATTTATACAATGCCGAGGCATTTTAGGAAATATGTAAAATAACTTGTTAATGGTTTTTTAATAAGTACTTATATCTGTTATGAAATAAATATATAAGTACCTATGTTACTTTGGTCCATCTCAGATTTTCCATTCAAACCTAAGATTTGCAGTCTCAAAAGTTAAACATAGCCTTGCATTTACCAGTTCATATTGTTAAATACAAACATTGGTTAATCTTCGGTCTTATACTGTACCATATTTATTTCCATAAGTATTTAGTGTTCGTCTTGCGATTATAAGAAGTATGTTAGGTTATATAATAATAATATCAGCCCTATTTAATGTCCCACTGTTGGGCACGGGCCTCCTCTCAATGCGAGTGGGAATTAGGCCATAGTCCGCCACGCTCGCCCAGTGCGGGTTGGCGGACTTCACACGTCTTTGGAGGGGTTCTCTCAGACATGCAGGTTTCGTCCATGTTTGGTTTAATAACATTTATTTCGTTAAGATCACACTGATATTTACAATAATTGATTCACACTCCACAGAATCACAGAACTCAATGCATAAATCAGTAACCCTAATTGACAGCACGATAAGTTACATATTTCCTTAGCGAGTGGTTAAACTTTTCGTAACTGCATTCCAAAAGATCTTTATCTATCATTATTATTTAGCAAATAAGGTTGCGAATCGACTAGCAAATTTTAAGTGGCAGGCAAGATTCAGTACAAACCATGACTATTATTTTGTATCGATTGATCTCAAGTAATTCAAACGATATAGGACCATATCTCCACACGCGCACGTAACACATTGCCGCGAATAGTATACCTATAAGTACCTATTTAATTATAAGTCTATTAAGTCTATATAAGTAACAATGATAGTGTAAAATATTTTAACATGGCCAACAGTAGTTTATAAAGATAACATTCCCAAATAAATAAATCAAATTATTAGACATTTGAAAAATGACACCCGCTCTGAGCGCACCGCCAAACCTACTGTTTTATGTGTTAAAATATTTTATCCTATTTTTGGTACACCTTATATATGGAATATTTGGTATACCACAATATTTTCAATACAGAAGCCGAATCCATCATTCTTTTATTTTTCGTCTAGCTGTTCGCAAATCACGGGAAAACGACTGATCGAATTTGGATAAATTTTGGTATGGCAATAGTTTATAACCTGGGTCGATTTATATAAAATGGCAGGGATCCCAGGGATAACCAAAACCACCGAATACTAACATGTACTGAGATGCTTTTATTGTAACTTGACATGGAAATAGCTTATAAAATAAAATACAACCGAATTGAGAACCTCCTCCTTTTTGAAGTCGGTTAAAAATACCAATATCTAGTAAAAAATGTCCCCAACGATAGCCAAATGACTGAAAAACAAATGTACAGAATCATAGGGACTGCTAGAACTAATACACGCCATCTGTCGTCCTATCCGTGCAGTTACGGCAACAAAAAGCATCAATCAACTCAAGTGATGTTACCACCATTATAGCGAACATGAGGACAATAATGGCACATGCTGTTATACCATTTAAATGGGATGTTTACATTGCTGCATTTATGTAGGGGTGAGCAGAAATATCCGTTAGTTAATGGAGAGTTTTTAGTTCGATATAATGTAAATAGCTGCAGCTTGCATTACGAAATACGCTGCAGAATGAATTTAATAAATCTAAAATCTCAAGTACGTAAAAAAAACTAAATAAAAAAATTAACAGTCAGGACCCATAATTTGAAAATTTTGAGCCGATCTAGATTTTTAATGGGTCCCAAATATGAAAGTCAAATTCAATTGACATAAGAATCATCGAAATCGGCCCACGCGTTTGGTCTCTAGAGTGCCACAAAGGAACTAATATACAAACATTAGCTGCCAAATATATTACCCTCCTTTGTATCGTGCAGTCGGTTAATAAAAACCGTTCGGTAGTATAGTCGTTTCGAGTCTTCAATTTGATTACGAGTATTTATAAAATGCGGAAATTTTCCATTCAAATTGAATCAGTTCCAGTTCTGAATCGACTCGCAAAAATGTAATTACAACTTAAATGCCTTAACACGTGAGCTTATATTACTATAATCCAAATCTGCACAGCCACGCCTAATCAGTTATCAATCATCCCTGATAAGGTCTACAAGTAAGGGTTAGCAGCACGATAGATTATTAATAATAGCTTGTTAATTTTGATAGATCACTTCGAAACCTACTAATGTTAGTGTTCGAATTGGCTTAATGAGTAATAATTAATGTATCTATAAATCCCTAGTAGGTCGATCGAGGCCTCGAGAGAATTCATAGATCAGCTGAGGATGACCTATCGGAGATAGACCTCTCTGAATGACTTTCTCGCATCACGATAGATAACTTCACCAAAAATACTGATTCTTGATGAAGCCAGCCAAGTATACTGATACTTGACATTCATCTATTCATCCATTAGCCGAAAGACGTCCGCTATTGGACATAGACCTCCCCCAATGACACACTTCACGTTCCTCCGCGGTTTTCGACTTCCGAGTCTTGCGACGCGTGTGATATCATCCGTCCACCTTGTAGGAGCCGTCCCACACTACGTCTTCAGACTCGTAGTCGCCATTCTAGAATAATTTTACGCCATTCTAGATTAATTTTACGGATTTTGAATGACGGAACCGGACCGCAAACAACAACTAAATATGAGGGTATAAACTATGACACTAGGACGTCAAACACCTCAGCCATCCCGTGACCATGGTTGTTGCAAAGCAGACGAAAGAATAAAAAAAATAAACGCGATAAACTCCGTAAAATTAGTTTTATTTCAAAGCTACACCAATATTATAGAATGTTCCAAACAAAACACTCGTACCTAAGCAAAGTACATTAAATAGTAAAATATTCAAGGGTTAGGGTTGCTACATGCGCGCCCGTAGACTTGTACCGCAGGCCAACAGTTGAGCAATTAATTCGCGCGCCGTCCACACACTCATTTAAGTAATGAGGGGAGCGTGCCGCGCGGTGACAGCCCTGGTGTCATGCTCAGCGCATAATGTTGATTTTATTTTGTAATGTTAGTATTTTTTTTTGTTTGCATCCTTATTTTGTTTATAAAGCAAGCTATTTCAACCAATATCATATATAATGTTAGAAATTCAATTTTAAGATTATTTTTAAAAAAGTCACTTGATTGAGAAAAGTTTTTTGTAGAAACAGAATGCGCAGAATATAAGAGTCATTTAAGAAATATTCAGAACAGGGAAAAATCTAAAAAAGTACGAAATATGAATATGCAAAACAAGGTAAGTATAATTACATTGTCCTTACAGGGTGACTACGAAACGCTTTATGAATTTACCAAGTTGGTACAGTAATTGAATGTCCAAAGCCCTATTATGAATGCTCATGGTGAATACCTCTTTGAAGTCTACCCATGACCCGTTGACGCAAACTATGCCACGAATGTCCTTTAACCCAACCGGTTCCCTCAATTTGACAAGCATGCTTTAATATTCGCGAACTAAGACAATTATACTCCTTGGGGCATCTGTGCTATATCCCCGGACCTTTGGCGCATGACGTCACACTCAGATGGACCACACAGACCAATCAAGCGGTACAGATGCCTTTCTAATCTTAGTTTAGAGCCTGAGTTACTTTTTTTACATTATAGGCAAGTATTTGATCTCAATCTCACCTGATGGTAAGTGACGATGAGATCTACGATGGAGCATACTTGCCTAGGTAGGAAGGCGGCAGTAGATCGAGACGCTACATTCACTAGGCACATGCAGCGCAACTGATCTGACCCGCCATCCATGAATGGCAACACCGAACATCATGCCGGAACACGGCTAGGCCGCTTGGCGACATGGCTTTGTTCAGTGGGTGGTGACTAGCCACGGCCGAAGCCTACCACCAGTAGAGTTGTCACCTGGTTGGCACGCTTTTACGGGAAGATTGAGTGTGAAATTATCAAATTCGTTTAAATTAAAAATGACGGTGGGATATTAACCATTGTATGTGTACATGTTTATTTTTGATTTACATATAAGTGGTAAAGGAAAGATATTCCAGCCAGGCGGGTGGTATGCCTGGCGGGGCGGCCGCTATGCCCCGACGGTTATTGTCGGGATCTTGTATATATGTTACGTGCTCCGAAAACTCTCATAGCGCGTGGCAGGCTTGTATGGAGAATTGTCAATTGTTCTAAACGTCGTCTGCAGCGCCATCTGTGGAGTTTGTGGCACGGTTGAAGAGGTCGCTACAAGATATTCAGCAAAATTAATGGTAAGGACTAATTCTAAAAATCGCCCTCCTCTTAGTCTCTAAGCCGTGGCTTGAGGGATGATTAATGTGCCAGATAACAAGTCTCTGGTTGTACGTCAGTAAGCATATGTTTACTTAAAGGCTTAATACACAATTATGTACTATACGCCTCTAATGGTGATAAAGAAATTGTACGAGGTTGAAGTAGTGCAAATCGCAGCTCGGATATTTTCGGGTAATTTCCTGACCCGATTCTGTTTTTAAAAAATACGTCTGAAGTTAAGGTGTACTCTAGAGATATTGATTTCGGTATACGGTATTAATTGGTACGGGATTCCGTCTGGGGTCCATAGTTTGTGCTTTAAAAATCATAGTCAAAAAAAACTTTTAAAAGTTTGTTTAAGAATTTGTCGGAAATATAAGTTTACAATTAAAAAAAAATATATGTCTGTGTCTTTCAATTCATTATTTTTAAACGGGATTGTATATAATGTTTAAGACCTACAATGGCATATAAGCCCAAAAGTTTAAACTAATAATACCCCTCGTTTAGCGTCGGGAGAAAAAAAGAATCACAAAACTCCCACTTTTAAATTCCCCGTCTAAAATGCAAATACATACCTAGGATGAAAGCCGAATCGGAAAATGTTTCCATTTCAACAACTCGTAGTGTCACTGGTATTTAATTCAAATTACAATGACCCCCGGCTTAAATAAAGACCACAACAACAACTTGTCGACAAGAGGACTAACATTTACAAGTTTTACGGTACAAGTTCAGTGAGGGAGTGAGAGATGGTATCGAAACATGAGCTGAGCGGAAAAATAAACTATATAAATAATACCGCCAGACGAAGGTACCGATCGTACGGTCCCAAACTAACCAACCTTTGTGACATGCGTACTGCAACATTGTATTGTTTGTTTAACAACAGATTTTCGCAAAGTAACGCCTAATTCTATCAATTACATTTAGCGTCAGGTTGATGTACGGAAAGCTCACAGAGATACCGCATATCAAGTCCAAGTCTCTACTTTCCTTGCTTCCCGTTTGTACTAAGCCCTGGGCCGAAAAATAACAAGTTTCAGGAATGAAATATTCATCACTGGCCCAAACTACACGGTCTACTGTAATGGTAATGAGCTAGCCGGGCTAGTTAGGGCAACAGACAACTAAGATATAATTAATTATAGTAGGTCCCGGACATCCCCCTCGCATTGAGGGGAGGCCCGTGCCCAGCAGTGGGACATTAAAGGGCTGGAATTATAAGGTCCCGGACGTGACTGACCTTCCTTAAATATACATGGTAGAGTGTACAGGTGGATACAGAAATGGTATACTAACTTTTAATGAATTTAGAATTTCGATGTGTCATTTTATTCATATTTGAAAAAGTACTCACTCCTCAATTTAAATATGTAATGTGAGCTTGATGTTCTAGGTCATAGAGAAACAAAAATGAGTTCAATTACGTTCAAATCAACACGCCATTAATTAAGTCCTTCTTTTTCTTAAAAAATATGGTGTCACAATCCGCAGTATTTAGCCAGTAATTTAAAACAATAGAGGTACGACAAAATCCCACTGACATGGTCAATCTTTTTTTTTTTATATTGGTGTTTTATAGTAGCATCAGAAGGTATTACAGAATGGGACGATGATTGTGTATTTATTTACGTTGATCCTAGCCCTCGATAGTCAGCCATTTTAAGTATATCAGTATTAAATCCCAATAGGCCGACCAGATAAAGTCAAGATGGCTTCACGATACAATATAAATTTCCAATCAAATCACTCCCGAAAAACACCGACTCGTCAACATGAATATAAGCCCAAAAGCAAACAAAATCCTTCAAGTCCACGGCTGAGTGAGATGGAAGATACGGCATAAAAAGCGGGAGCGAGACAAAAAAACACGAGAACGTAGTTAAAAAGCTGTTTAATCCTAGCTAGGGTTTATCGCGTTAGGCTGACGCAAAAAATACGGCGAGCTTTTAATGTTTTTTATTTATTTGTATGGTTCCGTAGGAAAATATATTTTTGCGCGAATTTTTTAAAACGGCATTTTCAATTAATAGGAGCTTATACTAGTTAACCTTAAAACGTTCACTTCTTTAGTGCATTCGTAATAATTGTGTACAGTAAACAAAATCGATAAGTAGTTTTTTTTCTTGCCTCAAATATTTGCTTACAAGTTAACACAAGTTTTGTTGGAAACAAAACTTATAATTGACATATCGAAGTTCTGTCTTCACAACTATTAACTATATTTTTTTTTTTGGTTTTGAGTAAAGTTTAATTTCACATTCACCACTGAACCCCGAGCCACCGCCCCACGCCATGTGACGTCACAGCGTGTTTCCGGTTCCGCAAATATTATGATAATTCGCGCGCGGACCGGACGCGACGCGAACCCACCCTGCTTACATTGTAACCACTAGTTATATCATCCTGCATATATACAGGGTGATTCAGAAAAGGTATATACTAAGCCGTGACACTAAGCTTCTTTAGCGCAATTGTAATCATCAAGCCATAATTTTCTTATGTCGATTTACATAAATAAATTTGGTCATAATGTTCTAATATTATAAACAGATAAAGTTTTTCGTTAAAAAGTTTGGATGTATGGGGTGATCTTTGGATATAAGGATCTATTTAAAAAAATAGTATTAATATACTAGCTCTTTTTAATGTCCCACTGTTGGGCACGGACCTCCCATCAATGCGAGGGAGATTAGGCCATAGTCCACCACGCTGGCCGTGCGCGGGTTGGCGGACTTCATGCATCTATCGAGGGGTTCTCTCGGACATGCAGGTTTCCTCACGATGTTTTCCTTCACCGTTTAGCAAGTGATAATCATGGTTGAAAATGAGATTCGCACATGACATCCCAGAGGTGCGAGGCGGGGTTTGAACCTGCAATTCTCGTTACCGAGGCAAGCGTTCTACCAACTTGGCTATCACTGCTTCGTAGACATAGTACTTACTAATCAATCATCGAGTTGGAACCATTTGGGATCGAGATTTAAAACCAAATCAATAGGTACGCTTGTAGGTCACCAGGTAAAGTAGGTAAGTAGAAAATATAAATGGAAACCGGTGAATAGAATTTCTGAAAATAACTTCCAACATAAACTCAGTAAGTAATGTAATATCAAATGTGGGCAGAGTATTTATTTAGAAAAATACTCATACCTTCAGTAACGTACCCAGTTTTGTCGGTAGTGTTTTTTCCAATTACGCAGCTGACGCCTTTCAGTTACAGCGATGCTGTTAAGGGGAGAGATTTTCAGGCATGCAGGTACATAATATACTATATACTCAAGCATATATCCTACGGGGGTAGGCAGAGATGATGGATATAGAAGCCAAAACGGACATATTCGAAATTTTCATCTGGCTGCGGACATATTCGAAATTGTCATCTGGCCGTTTGTCTTTTTGAAAGCGCATCACTGGGTACAATACTGATAAGTCTTGACATGGTGATAGTTCATCACTCGGTTCAATATTTAAGTAGTTTTTATGCTGGGCAATGGTTGGGCTTCCGCGATAACCTAAACCTGTATCCAAAACATAACTTGTAGCGACCTCTTCAGCCTCGCCACAAGCTACACAGATGGCGCTGCAGACGCATTCAGAACAAATGACAATTCTCCATACAATCCTGAAACGCGCTATGAGAGTTTTCGGAGCACGTAACATATATACAAGATCCCGACAATAACCGTCGGGGCATAGCGGCCGCCCCGCCATGCATACCACCCGCCTGGCTGGAAAATCTTTCATTTTCCGCTAAAAACTGATCGGATTGTAATGAAAATTATACCAAGGTCAACAATTTGGATAATATTTGTCGAGGCTAGGTATAGCTAAAAAGCTAATGTCTCAATATTCTTTTGGTAGATCACATACCGGGTCCATAGTGTTCGATATTTTTTTAATCCCGGGAAAATAAAAACACACCAACTATACGGTCCCACACTAAGCAACGCTTGTATTATGGGTACCGTACAATGGACTGAGGGCGAACTCAGTATAGAATACTTATATAGATGTTAAACATCCATGACTCAGGTACAAACATTCGTGCTCATCACACAATAATTCCCTACCAGGATTTAAACTTAGGACCCTCGGCTCAGAAAGCAGGGTCACTACCAACTGCGCTAATCAGGTCGTCAAAGAACGACTGCATATTAAAATAAACTAAATCCAACGCGTATGAATTAACAGACCCAAGTACGTCAATAATAAATTAAATCTCAAGTTATAACCCGACAAAAGTTGAGAGCACCCATACGCTAGTAAATTTATATACACAAGCGCAAAACTTCATCGGCTCACTCTATTTGACTCTGTAATATCTTCGGTAGTCATGTAGAGCCACGGCGCTACGTGACTGGAAAACATAGTACTATTCAGAGCATGTTTAGTATGTAGGTACGGCGCAATCGGTTGTTCTAGTCATAGCATGCGACATCGCTTGCTCTGAACATGTATTATTTATAGTATTATCGTGGTGTGATGCTCTGAAGTCATCTCAGAGATAACATGAATAAGATCATTTTACTGAATAATACATAATGATATTATTTTCTTACGAGGCACAAGTACAAGTATATAACATTACTGTCAAGAGGTTAGCGACATTCTAAAAAGGACTCTTAGTCGGCCAACATAGACTGTACAATCGAATGGCAAAATCACAATTAGCAATTAGCTATAGTGGCAGTTTAGTTTAGTTCACACTAACTGTACAGTCCCAAGCAAAGCAACGCTTATGTACCGTACAAATGACTGGCAGCGATCCCAGTATATTTAAACAGATATTAAACATCCATGACTCGGGCACAAACATTTGTGGTCATCACTAAATTTGCCCCTACCAGGATTCCAACCCGGGACCCTCGGTACAGCAAGCAGGGTCAGTGAGAATAGTACCGCTTGCGTCGTCATAAAAAATAAAGTGTATTAACAACACTTCTAGGATTGAAATGAAACTAATTTTAAGGATTATATCGCGTTTTTATTTTGATTTTAAGTTCCCGACGTTCACACTTCTAGGAATAAACAATCTGTGATAAATTTTCAAATTTATCTCCGTAAGATATAAAATATTCGAGATCCGTTATCGACATACGGGGCTCCGCTCAAAAGATCCGGAGGCTGCCGCCGACAGGTCTCTAATCAAATAGGTTTTTGAGGGAAAACTCGCGCTGTTTACCTATATCTAAGATTATCATACGATTTTGTTGAGATTTTTTTTTTGGATTATCGACTCTGTGTGAGATTGAAGCACGTATACATTATATACATCAGATTATAAGTAAAAGTTTATACATAGGCTAGGCAGCTGTGGAGATTTGTAAATGACATACAAGGTTATAGTAACCTTAAGTAATTTGTAAATGTGGGAATCATGTAGCCATTTACTTGTAATGATATACTAACTTGTATATATATTACTTTTTTTTCGACCAGCTGCTAAAGTCTGCCTAGCCCTTCCTACATTGTTCTCACATACCTATAATAATGTACTGCTCAAAAATGTAAAAGATCTTTTTAAAAAGAGCATCCATGGAGTTTCTTGCCCGTTCTTCACCATAGAAACGGCATTCCGAACGGGTGGTAAAGTTGTAGCTAAGTATATTGTACCTTTTTTGACGATTCATAAGCACTGTACTACTTTGTTCAGGGATTTTCATTGTAATCCCGTTTTTCGCCCTCCCCTCGCCGAGACGCGTCCAACGACGTGCCGCACGTGGGGGTAGCTCGCAGAAAATTTTCATTTTCATACAAACTTGGAATCTCGCCGTCCGCGAAATTCACCTAAGCCCTGCACCGCCCGTAGTACATTATCGCCATCTGAAAAATAAGTGTGATGCTCTGAAGTCATCTCAGAGATAACATGAATAAGATCATTTTACTGAATAATACATAATGATATTATTTTCTTACGAGGCACAAGTACAAGTATATAACATTACTGTCAAGAGGTTAGCGACATTCTAAAAAGGACTCTTAGTCGGCCAACATAGACTGTACAATCGAATGGCAAAATCACAATTAGCAATTAGCTATAGTGGCAGTTTAGTTTAGTTCACACTAACTGTACAGTCCGAAAATTTTCATTTTCATACAAACTTGGAATCTCGCCGTCCGCGAAATTCACCTAAGCCCTGCACCGCCCGTAGTACATTATCGCCATCTGAAAAATAAAAGTTTTGATTAGTTCCCTAAATACTTTACCTTCCTGTTCGTCGTCGCTCCTGTAGGCTCTCCTGCAAATTTGGTGCAATTCTATTGCCATTCAATTGTCATTCTGGTCTGTTTTGTTTAATAATATCCGTAAATTAGATTAAATTTTCACATTTTGCCCTCCCCTGAACAATTTTGTTCAGGGATTTTCATTGTAATCCCGTTTTTCGCCCTCCCCTCGCCGAGACGCGTCCAACGACGTGCCGCACGTGGGGGTAGCTCGCAGAAAATTTTCATTTTTTCGCCCGCCCACCCACCCAGTGGTGGCTCACTACGTTAACTACGGAGTATAAAACATCATCTACATAGATTTCTGCCTTTTTGCTGATTTTTCTTTTACAGTTTAGCAGATTCTGTTAGCACAGTCCCGTTCGTACGCGGACCCTGAAGGCTTCACCACCAGGGCACGACTTAAAATGCCGATTGGGAGGTCACCGCCCACGCGGGCACCTCCTACAGCGGAAGCCCGCGCCCAGCGGGCTGCCAGCGCTAAACCCCCACCGACCAACCCTTCGCCCCCCACCAGTCCATCTTCGGTTGTCAACCTGACGCCCGCCTGGGCAAACAAGACATTCTCCCAGTCTCCCCCCCAACCTATGGCTTCACCATCAACGAGTCAGTCGCCACCTCTCCCAACCAAACTACCGACGGTATCGCGAGCTGCGGCCGCTAAACTGCCCAAAGCAGACCCGCCAAAAACCCAATCGATAGCGTTCGATATCAACCTAGAACCCAACAGGGAGACTACCCAGCCGACAAAAGGACAGCAAGACGCCGTCCCGCCCAATCGCCCCACCAAAACCAGCCAACCGGTCAAGCCTCGCCAACCCGTCCTGCCCATCGACATGGCTGCGGCCGACGAAGTGCAGGATTTGGACTCGTACATGCGGGTCGTATCAAACCTAACCGCCAGTATCATCTCCGCCATCAATGATGGGAAAAGTGTTACCACCCAAAACAAAAATGTAATCAAAGCAGCTGCAGAGGAGATCAAAAAGGCCTCCAAAGTACTATCCACTGTTCTCTCATCCACCCAAACGCCCGTCAACGAAGACTTCAAGAACGATATCATCTCCTGCGTCAGAGATGAAATCGCTAAAATCAACATCGCCCCAGCACCCATTCCTACCCTCAGCTTCGCGGAAGTCACAGCGAACAAGCCGGTCGCCACCCCGAAACCACCCACCAAACCTTCCATCATCATCCAATCAGAGGACCCCGAAGCTACCTCAACCACCATCCTTAGTCAGTGGAGGAAACAGGTATCCTTCAAAAAGTTGAAATACGCTCCCGCTAAGATCCAACCTCTCGCGTCCAATAAAGTTCGCGTAGAATTTGATACGCAAGAACAGTGTAAGGAGATGATAGACAAGGTCGACAAAATACCTGACCTCAAGGCTGAAGAAGGTCGCGCCCGTCTTCCCCTGGTAATCCTTAAGGGGATTAGCAAAGATGTACCCAAAGGAGAAGTAACCGAACTGCTCTCATGCCAGAACTCCATCCCTCTAGAAGATCTCCGACTTTGCTTCGTGTTGTCTAACAGAAATAATAAACTTTACAATGCTGTAGTGGAAGTCCAACCCCACGTTCGTAAATCCATCGTCGAATGGGGAAGGGTGAACATCGATTTCCAAAAAGTTCACGCCGAAGACTTCTCACGCTTTGTACAATGTTTTAAGTGCCTCCAATACGGCCACACCAAGGGCAAGTGCACCTCCGAGGTGCATCCATGCTCGCACTGCGCGTCCACCGAACACTCGTACTCCGATTGCCCCGCCAAGGCAGACAACACCAAGCGCAAATGCTACAACTGCATGCGCTCCGCTATCAAGACAGGTAACAGCGTCAACACCAACCACTCTGCAGTAAACACAAAACTTTGCCCAAGAATAAAGATCGTCCAATCCCGTATTGATAACCAAACCGACTATGGGTACTAAACCTATAAAAATAATCCAATGCAACGTACAACGCTGTTACCTGTCTCAACACGAGTTCATCCAATATTTCATTTCAAACGACTTTAACATCGCTCTAATCACTGAACCTTACACTGGCAGAAACCTCACCATGCACTCCGTCTCAGGAATAAACATCTATCAATTCACCACCACACAACGAGTTAAAGCTTGCATCCTCATTAAAACCTGTTTCGGTTTTGCCCTTGGCATAACCCAATTATCCACCCCAAATCTAGCCATAGCACAACTACACCTTGGACAAAGGAAATTATTTGTCGCGTCAGTCTACATCGAACCAGGAAATGATCCGTCCAACACTCTAGCAGCCCTGAACAATTATCTCACACAAACATCCGGTTCGCTCCGGCTTGTAGGCGGCGATGTCAATGGCAAACACCCGGAATGGGGAGAGCTAACATCTGACTCTCGAGGGGAAGATATTGTCGATATCATCGCTGCTCAAGACATGACCGTCTGCAATTCCGGGAAGCATCCGACATTCGAAGCCATCCGTTTCGGCAACCACTCAACCTCAATTATAGATATCACTGCAGTTTCTAATAACATTATAGATTTAGTATCAGATTGGCAAGTCAATAACTCAGCATGCACAACTTCAGATCATAACGCAATACAGTTCATTATCAAATCTAACAACAAAGTCAAACCCAACAAAAGCACATCTACATTCAAATACCAAACGAAAACAACGAATTGGGATACATTTAAAGACAAACTGACACAAAACATATACGACTCCGACATATTAAATACAAATTTTGAAAACGTAAATGCCACAAAACTCGATAACCTTGTTACAGACCTCACTATCATCATAGAAAACACGTGCAAAAAAGTAATGCCTCAAAAAAGAAGTCCCAACACATACAACCCTTGGTGGAATGATGTTCTCGAATCCAAGAAGAAAGAATGCATTAAAGCACACCATCACCTACACAGCCTTAAGCGCAGAAATCAACCGTTGGATCAGGCAATCGCTCAACAAAAATGCTTAAAAGAGGAATATGCATCAGCGCTTAAGACAGCCTCGACAGAACACTTTAGAGAGTTTTGTAAGGCCCAAAACAAAGAGGACGTGTGGTCCATAACTAATAGGATTATAAAGCAGTCACCTGCTCAACGCCCCCCACAAACGTTAAATTGTGGTAACACATACACAACTTCATGCGCAAACACGGCCAAAGCCCTTTTAGACCATTTCTACGCCGATGACACTCCTGACACCACTGACCATCAACGAAACCTAAGACGTCAGACAAATCAAGCAGTTCACTCTGAAGACGACCCGCCATTCACCACCGACGAAATAGGGGATTGCCTAGCATACATGAACCCGAACAAGGCTCCTGGCGACGACCATTTAACTGCAGACATTTGCCAACACTTCTTTCGTGCATTCCCTCTATTCTTCACCGACCTCCTCAATCACTGCTTAAAGTTAAACCACTTCCCCACACCATGGAAACACGCCATAGCCAAAATTATTCCGAAACCCAATAAAACAGACAACACTCAGCTATCAGCATACAGACCAATCGGACTCATACCAGTTTTTGGAAAGCTGCTCGAGAAACTAATAATAAAAAGAGTAATCTACAAGGCAGATAGTATAGAAGGAATGAACGATCTTCAATTCGGCTTCAGGGAAAGCAAATCTACCATAGACGCGCTCCAAACTGCTATAAACGAAATTCGGATGGCAAAATCACAAAAGAAACAAGCTCTTGCAGTATCCCTGGACATCAAAGGGGCTTTTGATAACGCATGGTGGCCTGCACTATTTAATGGACTGCGGAGAATAAAGTGCCCAGGCAATATATATAAGCTAATCACTAACTACACAGAAGACAGAAGAGTCACTCTTCGGTACGGCACCGACGAAGCGTCCAAAACAATGACCAAGGGCTGTATCCAAGGATCAGTCTGCGGCCCAGTGTTCTGGAACATTATCCTCGACGAGCTACTAAACACCAAACTGCCGGAGGGTGCTCATATACAGGCCTTTGCGGATGACGTGCTTCTTATTGTCAAGGGCCAAACCAAATTAGAAGTAGAGAACATCGCAAATGAATGCCTAAAAACTATTGCAGACTGGGGCGAAACAGTAAAGCTCTTCTTTGGACCTGACAAGACACAGGCTATTTCATTCACAGCCCAAATCAAGAATGCCGACATCTTTATGCAAGGAACGAAACTACCCATTCTAAAGGAAATAAAACTACTTGGAGTCATACTAGACGACCGCCTTAATTTTATAAACCATGTCAAATACGCCATCCAGAAAGCAACTAAGACTTTTAAAAACCTTTGTAAATTCGTAAAACCCACTTGGGGCATCCATCCCGCCAACGTCGAAATTATCTACAAACAGGTCGTCCAACCAATGATTACTTATGCTGCCAGCGTCTGGGGAGATGCCACCAGGTTTCATAGTGTTCGCAAAATGCTACGAAGCTTCCAAAGACAATTCGCCATTAGGGCCATTCGCGCATTTAGAACAGTATCAGCTGTTGCCTCGATCGCATTAGCGCAATTTATACCGCTGCATCTCCTTATACAGGAAATAGCCGAAATCCACAAAGTCAAAGCAACAGGACTCTCACCTGACCTACCCGACGACATCCAACTTAAACAAACAATAGCCAATCATCAACGACTACACCCAGCAAACAGAATAAAAATCTCTTTTGTGCAAGCTAACAATGAGCAAGAACTTAATACCATAGTACCAAATAGTCCAGTAAAAATTTATACCGATGGAAGCAAACTAGAATCAGGAGAAGTTGGCGCAGCATTCGTAGTATACCAAAACAACAACATCCTTGTACAGAGAAAACTTAAGCTATGCAAAACATGCTCCGTCTTCATGGCAGAACTTAGAGCTATAGAGTCAGCCCTTATTTGGGCCAAAGAACATGGAATACAAGAGCCTACCACCATTTTAACAGACAGCCTCTCATCTTTAAAAGCCATCCAGGACATAAACAACAAAGATTCTACAGTAAATTCCATCCATCATCTCATATACCAACTAAAATACATCACATCAATTAACTTCGCCTGGGTACGAGCACACAACAATATCACCGGAAATGAGTGTGCAGACGCTGCAGCCAAAAGTGCAGCAAAAGCTAAAAAAGCATGCGAACATAACTTCTTTCCCCTATCCCACGCCAAAAGAATACTCAGAGCCGATACTCTACAGAAGTGGCAAAAGGAATATGATGACAGCCCACAAGGATCAATAACAAAAATGTGGTTTACCACAATAGCACAAATCGCAGAATTTCGCACCTACTTCCAAACCAGTTTCGAACTAACTCAAATTCTTACCGGCCACGCCTACCATAAATCCTACCTCTACCGCTTCAAAATCACCAATGACAACACATGCCCCTGCGATAACACCACTGTACAAGACAACGATCACATCCTAAAACACTGCTGTATCTTCACAAACGCCCGAATGACTCACGAAGGTACATGCGCAATCAAAAACATAGAACCGTATAACCTACAACAAATAATAACTAATAGCGCTACAATAAAATCATTCAACAATTTCGTAAAATCAATTATCTCCAACTTAAAAAGAATAAATAACACCTAAAATATAGCGTCGAATATAAAATCTCTCTGTATCCACTAGCAGAGAGACAAAAAACAAAGCACCATTATTATGAACAATTGCGCCAATTTTAAACCAAAATGTACATTATTTTAACCAATAAACGAAACCCTTTGGCAAAACCAAAGGGGCCCCAAAAAAAAAAAAAAAAAAAAAAAAAAAGCACTGTACTTAATGATTTACATGAATAAAAAAATATTTTCATTCTGATTCTGATTCTTCGGTTGTTTAGTGCAAAGCAAGGCAAATTCTTTGAATATATAGCTCGTTGTTAGCGTATTGAAAGTTCAAAGATTGAAAACGGTATTTCCCAATAAGATTACCACGATATTTTCAATGCTAACGAAATAATAAAGCATACTTTACAAAAACATAAATCAAAAGATACACTAACCAAAACAAAACAAGCTGAGAATACAATTTGAAATAAGCAAGGAAAACATTGAACCGCTTTGGCAACACACCAAGAAGGAAGCAACGGAAACACTGAAGCTTTCAAATACGAAACTGTATAAGTACAAAAGATATTAATGATAAAGCTTTAAAACTGTTTCGTGGTTAAATTAATGTTTATGAAGCATATACTTGAGTATAAGTATTATAGTCTATAAAATCTTAAGACACGACTGAGCTTATTAAAGTTCTGTACGCGGCGTCGTATGCTATTATAATGGATGATCAGCATAGTTTAGTATCAACTTCACCGAGTTTAAAGACTTCAATCATCTTAATATATATAAATTACGTGTCACGGTGTTTGTCCGCTAAGGACTCCTAAATTACTAAACCGATTTAAATACAATTTTGCACACTGTGTGCAGTTTTATCCAACTTGAAAGATAGGATAGTTTATATCTGAATTTATTATCGCAAATATTTAACTACAAAAAATATTTCCTAGAAATAATGTATATGGCAAAACAACGTTTGTAGGTACCATGTAATTCGTAGAAAAACCCTGAGTAAGTCAAATACGATCAAAACCTAACATTTCCTTTCTTCTCACCTTCATTTACGAAAGTAATTTGTAAATGCGGGAACATGTAGCAATTAACTTGTAATTATACACTTAGCGTTGTCCGCTTTTCTCCATAGGAACGGTATTCCGAACGGGTGGTCAAGTTGTAGCATATCACTTTGCATCATTTTTGAGGATTCATAAGTACTGTAATGTTTTACATGAATAAAACATATTCTCGATCATGTCACATCCGTTATTTTATTTATAATGTGTATTTATTGATTATTTTATTGCTATTAATTACTTGACATTGGCAAAATACCCGCTAAGTTGTGGGTGAGGCCATTTTCGTATCCATTTTATTTCATCGCATTTCATTTCGTAAAGAAAGAAGAACAAAAAATATTCTCATTCTAATTATTGCACGTATTTATGGCAGCATATAAGGATGCCACAGTTGAAGTAGACCTATATTGTTTAAAGTCTATTAACCTTAAAATTAGGTACTTACATAAAACGTTGATGGTGTGAGTAGCGGCGACGTTCTCAGTGAGTTGTCCGTTGATCCCATGGCAGACGACGACGATGGACCTCCTGTTGGGCTCAACCACCACTGTGATGTTGGAAGTAGTGATCCAGCCACCTGGTGACAAGAATTAATAGTTATCACTAATGATAATGTAGATGATTTCATATCACAATGCTTAGAATATGATAGTCTAGTCTAGTAGTCTCTCGGATTTTCGATTCGCATGTGCAAATCTCATTTTCAATTACAATAGTCACTTGCTGAACGGTGAAAGAAAAGATTGTAAAGAAACCTAATGATCTGAAGGAATCTACACAGTTCTCGAGAGACGGTACAGATTCCGCCATCTCGCATTATAATATAATTTATAGCCTTACCTTCAGGAGAAATTACTGTTCTATTGCTCGCTTCCTTATGATGCTTCCCTAGTACTAGCCACTTGATATCTGCAGCTGGGTTCGACGGAGCTGTACCACAAGTCAGGGGCACTGGATCTCCAACCCTGGCTTCTGATGGACCAGAGATCGTTACGTGTGATGGGGCAACTGGAAAAGAATAATTATATAAATACCTTTACATCATTTATATACTGGCGATTGGAGTTGGCAAGCTATTGTTTCTTTACAGAATTCTTGTGACCCTTGACTTAAAAATTATTTCTGTTAAGTCATACTACTAGGTAATACTAACACACACAAACACAAACACACTCACACACACTAGTTTATAGAACGGTAGTAATCACCGACAGTGAGGAGAGAAGAGAATATAATGTAATTTTGATGAAAAGTAGTTTTTCAAATCTTATATAAGTGTTTGTCTTAAGATAGTTTTTATTCTGATAAATGAGAGATACGATAACACAATAAAACACTAAAGTCCATGAGAATTAGCAGACACTGCTAGGTTTTAACGTAAATTTAAGAGAGATTTAGTTGGATTAAAGAATAAAGGTCTGAAAAATGTTACTACTTATACAAAATCTACTCTAAACCTTGTACAAGAGATAAGGCCACGAAAAATCCTAATTTCACAGTATAAATTAAGATCCAAAGTATGTAATTTAATCAGTATTACTACAAGAATGAATGTATGAAACGAATATAATAATGTATAGTTAATATAGATAAGGTTGTCTGAAGGGCGTTGGGACATCTGACTACGGCCCTTGAACTAGTTATTACAGACAGCTGTATATATAGCTATTATGTATCTCCATTTTATACCCTTTTCAACTATTTCAGATGGATTTTAAACGTATGGAGATTAAACTTTCAACTTGGTACTTGATTTAATGATATATATTTAAACAATTATATTTATGAACGATTAAAGTTTTTCTTTATTCCTAAAGTAATTGACTCTAAAACGTGTTTGGATGAGATATCATATCTTGTTTTTTTTTTTATCTAATGAAAGCTAGACCCAATTAATGATAGACTAGGACCGACAAATATTAAGGTTCATGTTAAGGTGGAGATTTTCACTATATATTTGGATTATATTTTTAATAAATACACTGGATAAGTTAAATCTAAGACAAGACCAAATAAGATATAATTTTTGTAGATAAATGCTTTTGAAAGTAATAGCATTTTAAGTTCAACAGAGCACTTAAAATCGTATAAATTTTACAAACAAATTCACTTTAGTGTACATTTCAAAAAGTAGGGGAAACCTGAAGGAGCGATAGGAGTACGAATTCAACGTAAAAATACGTTTGGCAAAGTTTCTAGGGCGTGAATGGAGTCGGAACAAATTAAAACTTTGCCCTCTCCGTATAAATGTCAAATAAATTTGAATGTCGGTACGGAATTCCGTGATTTATGTTCGTATCATTGCGCTATATCTTTATGGGGGGGGGGTGGGTAGATCGGACGTGAGTTGGTTGCGATCGGCTCAAGTTACCCGCAGATAAACGCTAGGCTTGATAAAGTGGGTATTGATTAATGTTCTTTGTTTTAGTTCAAAAAGGTTAAAACTTGATTTTGAATTGGCTATCTAAGTTGACCTCGAATTTGACCATAGTACATGACTATATAATCATTTGCAGGAAGATCAGAAATCTCCCGTTTATAACAGATAGTATATACGAATATCTTATAACGGGTCGTGACTATTACTAATAATCGCGATCCCACTAATAAAGGAATTAAAAATACCAAACCAATCTATAAAATAATAAATATTGCCAGTCGAACATACTTAACAACCCTTATTGGATACATAGGTACAATGCGCTTGGGACGATACAAGTAATACCCAGACCATGGCAAATTACGTATAAAAAACATTTCATAAATTAGCCTGAACGGTAGTCGAACCCGGGGCCAGATATTGTAGTGGGCTGAGCGGCCTACACTCAAGAGTCTAGAATACGCGATCAACAACACGAAAAAATACTTTGAAAAAAGCAAGTCATTAAAACTCATGAATCGCCACAAAGCAGAGAATTAATAAATATTTTCACATATTTCTCTGAACAGAGTATCCATGATCCAACGCCAAAAGTCAATTAACTATATATCACGCTTTCATCCCTTGGGGGGTAAGCGAAAGCCAATTAACACTAATTAATTTGGGATTTAAACAGAGTAATCTCCGAATCAGGATGGATCTGTGCAAGACCTTTTATCAAATACCTTGCGTGTGCTGGTTGTATAATAATGTAGTTCAATATAGTAAGAAGTAGTGGTAATAATTATGTTTTGTAATGATTTTGGTCTCAACGGTTATTTTACTTTTTTAAATATATTTTACATTGATAATGTTACTTGCTCTGAAGTGGAACAATATTTTTTACTGTATGTCGATGATATTGTTATACTTTTCCAATATTCTCTCGCATTTTTCTGCATAGTTGTATTGGGTTCGTTTTATAGAGTAAAAGTTTGATTGGACATGCTGAGCTGGTAATGTTTCAGTTTGTATGTAATTATTTTATGAAGCTTTCTAGATCTGTCCTATAGAATGTTAAATAATGTCAACGTTGAGATCAAACATTATAATCATAATATGGCTGTAAGATCAACTATGATTGACTATTAGAGATAAGGGTACCAAATAATGTACTAAAGACCAGTTATATTCAGACTAAATAAAGCATTAAAATAATTGCTTTAAAAATATCATGTCCAGGATGATGGACGCTGGCCATAAATCTTCTAAGGCGTAAATATCTTACAATTATATTATCTAATAAATTGCTTCTTCTGATATTTTAATATCAACCCTAATGAAAATGTAATGAGAAAATAAAAAAAAATGTTCTTTTGACAAATGGAATGCTGTAGTAATAAATTAATATCAGTACGACATCACTTGGATACGGTATTCATTTGAAAGTGAATAAATTAAGTAACATTATTTGCATAATTATTATTTGACTTGAGCTATAATTTACGTATGATACTAATTACATTAATCAATGAAACTTAATTGAATGTATTTGTTTTTTATTATTAGCAATTACAAGCTTAGCCTGCTCTTCGAAGGATATTTTTTTTATTAGCTAAATGAGAGCGGGAAATAGGCAATAGTCCATTACACTAGTCTAATGCGGGTTAATGGAAGATAGACATTTGTGTCCTAGGAAGTCAGATAAAATTAGGCTACCCATCCAAGTTCTAGCCAGGCTATTAAATCGTATCCATCCGCCAGCTATAAACCAACATAAACAAAATTTAAAAAGGTTGCCAGGAACAAAATTTAAAAAGCTATCTCAAATAATTTAGTCTCATAAGCTATTCGAAGTACCCTCAATACCAAAAAGGACTTTTTTACCATCAATGCAAGATCTATCGATCTTACTCAAAAAGTCTTTGACAACCCAAGCAGATGTGTTTTCCGTTGGTAAAAATCGTGTGCGCTGCCACGGTTCGTCCGTTCAACCTTAGTTGTTACCTGTTCTTTGTAAATAAACAATGAGAGGGGATTTGGGGACACTTGTTTTGGATTATGGTTGAAGGTAAAAGAGACGGCGGGAGAATCAAGAAATGAATGTTAGTATTATATAGTATAGTAGTCTGATTAGCCCGGTTGGTAGTGACCCTGTTTTCTACGTCGAGGGTCCCGGCTTCGAATCCTGGTAGGGACCAATCTTTGTGTAATGAGCATAAATGTTTGTACCCTAGTCATGGTTGTTTAATATCTGTACAATTATTATAATATACTGAGTTAGCCCTCAGTCCATTGCACGTTACCCATAATATAAGCGTTGCTTAGTGTGGGACCGTATATTGGCGTGTTCGTCTGGCGATATTATTATTATATTCTAGAGTTCCAATGTTGCTGTAGATATTTTCAAGGGATATTCTATTTAACCTTTATACACCTCTGTAAGTTATTTAGATCGGTTCCTGAGTTAGTTAGTTGCGTGATGCAGTAGTTGTGTGTATTTGTTCATAATAAAAATCCTGGATCACATTGGCTCTGATTAGAAAAATACAGGTATCTACTGGAGGAGATCTGAACACAAAAGGATTACTGGAATTTGGATTTTTTTTATTGCGTACTGTGTTTTTTGTTGTATCAAATATTTTTCAGTAGTAACAGGCTCTTTTTCAATACATTTATTATTCTTTTATTTTGTATGTTTTTGTAATGCAGTTGCTTTTCCTAAAAGCAAACCGGCAATTTTCCTACACCTTATACCACAGTAGATCGGAATTACTGTGCTTTTTGACAAGCGAGGGAGAGCTCTGTTGATGGGGTACCGTTATCAAAGGATCCCATAGAAGTTGGTTGCGCACTGAATGATATTAGTTTTGATATTGGACCTTATTCCGATGGGGATGCTTGCATTAGGGAAATAAGTGAAGTTGAATAAAAGTAAGAGCTAAATAGAGACAGGTTTTAGAAATGTCGAATGGAATTAGGGCTTAATTAAAAGACAAACGACACAGACTTGAACATCAACAGTCCACCAAAGATGGATATAGGTCCATCAGAACTAAGCAGTTGATATTAACTTCATACGCGTGAACTTAATTCTAAGAGTTGTCCCGAGAAATACTTCTACTTTCCAGGATATCAATTATCACCAATGTTGATCTTGTTATTATGTCCGTCTGGTAGCTTTCATGTGATGAACCAACACAGTGAAACCAAAAGTTAGTATTCTTTGGTCCGACAGACAAGACGAAAAATCCAGAATGCATTTAAAATAATGGCCATTACGGATTTTTTATTATTAAAAATACTTAATTAAAACTTACTTTATTAAAAATACTTCGGCCATGTAGTACGGAAAGGAGATGAGAATCTCGAAAAGCTGATCGTAGTTGGGGAGGGCAAGAGAGCTCGAGGGCGGTCATCAACCAGATGGACCGATCAAGTAAAGGACTCATCTTCAACCAAATTCAGCTCGGTGGTCAGAAGCACCATGAACAGAGACCGATGGAGGCTAATCGTTCGATCCAAGTATGGACTATCCAACGATGATCGCGATCCTCAGACATGAGGGACCGACCATAGAGAGAGATTATTAAAAAAGATTCAATCAGACTTATACCTATTATGTACTAGCGGTCCCGGCTAACATCGCATCGCTTCGGAATCAAATGTATGAGATAATGAATTATCCTTGCTAATATTTTATGTGATTTTTTCTCATCCTTCAATAGTTACTCTACTATTCGGGGCGGAGACAAATTCAAAAGATCAAAGATCATAAAAATCCCCGCCCACCTTTAGTTATAAATGCTGTAACTAACACGCCCTTGATTTATATATATAGATAAGATATTAAGGCGTTGTTTCTTTGAGTCGTGTTGAATATCAACATAAACACTTTGAGTGCTGTCACCTAAACCATATGAGTCCTTAACAACATCGACTACATAAATCACTCCAACATCAAACTTGGTCAACTTCACAAAAGCAGTGGTAAAGTGGCAACCAAAAACTCGAGACGTTTAAACCTCATTCACCGTTTCCCTGTTTATTACTTTGTAAGATAAAATCTAATTGGTTGGAGGTTACCCGCCTTATTTCCCAAAGGGGATTGAGTTCTTTGATGCCGATTTCAAATGTCCTTATTGGTTTTCGCGGGCTTTATGAGATTTCGGTTTGTGAGGCGGGTTTAAGCTTTTGTTATGGATACAGTTGCGTTATTTGAGAGTTATACAATTTAATGTTAGAGAAACGTCTTTCAAAGCGAGTGCTCATCTTTGGAAGTGTTTTTCAGGCGTATAACAAAAACATCCGTAGTGAGTAAGCAAATACATAGTTATTAGTGCTCAGTTTACTGAATCAAATTGATGATATGTGCGTTTCACGAGGCGAGTAGTGTGTCAACTTGACTGACCCACTTGTCAACTGGCTCACTTGAATCGTGTAAACCGGTCTACAGGTTCAAAATAGAAAAGTTAATGGACTGAGAAATATCAAATATCTAACTATAATTTTATTGGACTTTGAAGCAAGTATTTGGAGTAAGACAATCTTCTATTTGCTCTATGCAATTCAAATATATATGAAGACTATTAAAAACCATATATTATTTATTTCTTGAAGGTTATAATAACAGGGGTTGGAACTCTCTTGTTAAGTAAAATATACCTGTGTTAAGAAAGGCCCGTTCTTTCTGGATGCCCGATTGTTAAAACAACGAACAAGGAAAGCGATTAAACAAGGAAAATTACAACCATAATAATTAATATAAAGGTAAATTAAATGTGTATGGGCGAGTGTATATGAATGTGTGTGTGATGTGTGCGATGAAATAATGAATGAGAGGTTGGAAGTTGCCGCATTTTACTTACATGTGAGTGAAAAGGATTAGTATGGTATTGTCAGAATCAGAATCAGAATATTTTTTATGAAGCACACACACATGTAAACCATTAAGCACAGTCCTTGTACATTGTTCTATGTTGTCGTTAATATAAATATCGCCAGACAATCACACCAGCTATACGGTTCCACACTAAACAACGTTTGTATTATGTTACTCACGTAGCCACGTACAATGGACTGAGGGTGAACTCAGCATATAATACGTATATAGATATTAAACATTCATGACTCGGGTACAAACATTCATCCTAATCATAGTGCTATGTTATTGTTGCAATTTCACTGGCATTTTAGCTATTTCAGATCATCCTGTATAGAAAGAAAGAAAGAAAGAAAGAAAGAAAGAAAGAAAGAAAGAAAGAAAGAAAGGCAGAAAGAAAGAAAGAAATATATTTATTTGTGCAAATATATTTGAACGTGGGTGCATGTGGGGTGGGTGTATGCGATATTGGAGCTAGTAAAAATACAATGGTGAAGGAAAACATCGTGAGGAAACCTGCATGTCTGAGAGAACCTCTCTAAAGATGTGTGTAGCCCGCCAACCCGCACTGGGCCAGCGTGGTGGACTATGGCCTAATCCCCCTCGCATTGAGGGGAGGTCCGTGCCCAGCAGTGGGACATTAAAAGTATACTCACACAGCACAGTAAGGTCGATTTGAGCCTTCAAGGTATGACTGATCATCACGTTCTTGGCCTCGCAGGTGTAGCGAGCCTTGTTGTCGGAGGCGTCCGCCTTGAAGGAGAGCACGTTTTCAGACATTCGTCCGCTGGTCCTGAAACAATAATAATTCATGAAACACCATTTAACCAACACATTGGGTACACAAATACAATTGCTGAAAAATATCTTTTTTTTTTGCCTGATGAATACGCCAACTATACGGCCCACACTAAGCGACGCATATAGCAGTGATAGCCAAGTTGGTAGAATGCTTGCCTCGGTAACGAGGAATCCAGGTTCAAACCCCGGCTCTCACCTCTGGGATTTCGGGATTTCATGTGCGAATCTCATTTTCAACCACGATTATCACTTGCTAAACGGTGAAGGATAACATCGTGAGGAAACCGTCATGCGAAGTCCGCCAACCCGTACCAGGCGAGCGTGGTGGACTATGGCCTTATACCTTTCCCATTGACGGGAGTCCCGTGCCCAACAGTGGGACATTAAAGAGCTGGTTTTAATATTATACTTTGTTTTGAAATAAAACTTATTTAAAGGATTTTATCGCGTTTATCTTATGTTGTTACGTTCCCGACGTTTCGGCTGCTTTATAGCAACCATGGTCACGGGAGAACTAAGGTGTTTGTCGTCATGGTGTCATAGTTTGTACTGGGGTATCCTCATATTTGGTTATACTTTGTTTTTTAGAATCTCGAAATACTCTATTATCTATGGACTCAATCTATTCACCCACACCCCATTTCCAAATTGGTTGAAGCGTGGGAAGACCATCGAACCATGAATTACTATATTACCATACCCACAGCTTCCTACAGTGTAATGGTTTATATCACAACATTTCTATTAAATACTAGTGGTCCTGGCGAACTTCGTACCGCCTCAGAGATAGACTTTTATTAAGATTGTATGCTAAAATCAATTTAAAAAGACTGCAAAAATACGTAATCTCATGAAAAGATCGACGGATAAATTCACCTGTGGGGGGTCCAGAATCATGAGCTGAATCCCTAGTATGAGTTTTCGTTTCGATACCACTTACACCCGGTATTATTTAAATGGCGCAAATTAGATCTTCGAAAAACACTCAACCGATAATACATTTTTAAACGCACAATTCTTCTCGACAACTCAATACCATTTTAACCAAAAATATAATTAAAAATTCACAAGCCAGAACTCTTCCCGGACAGAAAGCGGGGATAACTCCAAACTTTACTTTCACAAGATTGTATTGCGAGTTTTCCAAAGTTGTATAGCTTTTACGAGTGACTACCTTCGTAATGAAAGCGTTTCTGTGAAATTGTTCTTTTAAATTAACGAAATTTGAGGGTACCACATTGATTTTTCAATAAGTATCTGAAAAAGGACGGATTGGCTGCTGAAAACTAGGCGCAAGTGTAGCATGACAGATAAACTAAACTATAAAGTTTTTAATCTAAACGATTTGGCTATTTATTGAAAAATTCTAAATCTCTGTCCCATTAACTACTGTAATATATAATAAAATAATAATTCCAGCCATTTTTAATGTCCCACTGCTGGGCACGAGCCTCCCCTCTATGCCAGAGGGATTAGGCCATAGTCCACCACGCTGGCCCAGTGCAGGCTGGCGGACTTCACACATCTTTCGAGGGTTCTCTCAGACATGTAGGTTTCCTCACAATGTTTTCCTTCACCGTTTAGCAAGTGATAATCATGGTTGAAAATGAGATTCGCACATGAAATCCCAGAGCTGCGAGCAGGGTTTGAACCTGCAATCCTCGTTACCGAGGCAAGCGTTCCACCAACTTGGCTATCACTGCTATACAACTACTCGTATCGGAGTAATAATAAAGTATTGGCTAATTATTCAATTGTATTGTTACGTGCGGGGGTAATTAAATGCCGATTACGTGAAAATTACTTTAATCGCTCTCCACACAGAAGGCAAAAATAGTACACACCAGTACACTAACTAGTTAACACTCAAACAACAATACACCAAATCACTTGTAACACAGTTGTCCACAGTATTCGCTAGAGTCGCCGGTATAGTCTTCTTAGTTCGCTTCCGAGAGATGTGTTCACTATCGCTTTCAAATAGAAACTGTCACGTCGCTGGTCCTGCACACTATTTATAATCCGAAAATAGCGAGGGTGGATCTTTCCAGAAAGGTGTCGATAAAAACCCACTAAACAGAAATGTTCCATTAGGAAAATGAACCTTATGTACACGGTAATAAGGAGGCGCTAGAATGTTCTAGTGTACGTAGCTGCATTCGTCAAATCGGTATTATTCCGAGAACTCGCAGTTCCAGGAATTGCATTGTCCTCGCCTTTTGTTTACTAATAATTTTAATAAAAATAATATGAGGTATATTCCGGAAGCCGGTTGCAACATTGTTGACAATTCTAGATCTTTCTTCACAGATCGATAGGGGACCTTGGACCCAACAATGCGTTTTTGTTTCTAGAAGCTTCGATGACTATTTCTCGAGTTATCGATACCTCTTTTATACGCATCGTAACATTACCCCCCTCTTAGTCATGCTCGTCCCGAGCATTATTCGAGCCATGATATCGCGCTAACCGGTCCACATGGACTACCTTTGGTTTTCCTCTAAGTCCCTTCTTGATGCGGAAGGTAACATCATTGATCCTTGTAATGACGGTGTACGGTCCTTCCCAACGAGCTTGAAGTTTCAGAGACTTTCCCTTTTTGCGAAGCGGATTATGAAGCCACACTAGTGTTCCTTCCTCAAACCCGTTGGTGTTCGAATTCCGATCGTACCGGGTCTTCATCCTTGTACTAGTCTTAAGATTATTCTCCCGTACTCTTCTGTGTACTTCATCCAGCTGGTTTTGAAGTTCACTCACATAGTCTGTAACAGGCTTAGGACTATCGGGTGGCGTGCCTGTTATCGCATCGACTGGGAGCCTTATTTCTCGACCGAAATTTACCTTGGCCGGAGTATGTCCCGTACTATCATGCACCGCAGATCGATAGGACATCAGAAACTGCGGAATGTATTGGTCCCAATCTCTCTGATGATCGTCCACGACTTTAGCCAAGTAGTTCTCTAAGGTCTGGTTGAACCTCTCGACCATTCCGTCTGACTGCGGATGCGCTGGAGTCGTACGGGTCTTATTGATTCCCAGCAGTTTGCACATTTCCTGAAATAAGGCAGACTCAAAATTCCGCCCTTGGTCTGAGTGAAGTTCCATGGGTACGCCATATCGACAGACCACTTCCTGGACCAGTTTCTTCGCCACTGTTATAGCTTCTTGATTGGGTGTCGCAAATACTTCAGGCCACTTAGTGAAGTAATCTTGCACTACTATGATGTATTTATTCCCATCATCCGTCATTGGAAAAGGTCCAGCAACATCAATAGCGATGCGCTCCCATGGCGCTCCAACATTGTACGTCTTTAATTTTCCTTTGCTTCTTGTCTGCGGACCTTTCACTGATGCACAAGCAGTGCACTTACGGCACCAATCCTCGACATCTTCCCGACAACGGACCCAGTAGAACCGTTGTCGCACTTTAACCAGGGTCTTCTTGACTCCAAGATGCCCACCAGAAACACCATCGTGAATGTGCCGCAGAAGAGAGGCCACCTTACTCCGAGGTACTACGACTTGCATGGTTACTTCTTTCCCGTCGTTGGACTCCCATTTTCTACATAGCACACTGTCTTCCAGAGTCAAGCTGTCCCACTGAGCCCAATAGCTTTTGGTGGTCGAACTATGAGCAGACACATCACTCCATTGGGGTTTGTTTCCAAGTCGTTTCCAGTCCAGTATTGGTCGAAGGTCATCGTCCTCTTCTTGGGCCTTTTTCATGTTAGTTCCAGTCCATTCGTCATCAAGTCCGTGTGTCCTGATGACTTTGACCTCTTCTCGTACTTCATTCTTCTGACAGTGCTTGCAGTCTTCAGCACATGGTCTTCGTGACAAGGCATCGGCGTTGCTATGTCCTTTTCCACTTCGGTGTTCTATTACAAAGTGAAATTCCTGTAGTTGCTCGAGCCATCTAGCTACTTGACCCTCTGGGTTCTTGAATTGTAACAACCATTTTAACGCAGCATGATCCGTTCTTATAGTAAACTCCCTTCCTATAAGATACTTCTGAAAGTGTTGTAAGGTCTTCACCACAGCAAGTAGTTCACGGCGAGTAACACAGTAATTTCTTTCTGGTTTGGAAAGTGACTTACTGAAATATGCTATAACAACTTGTCGATCTCCCTGTTTCTGAGATAAAACACCACCAATTCCTGTGTTACTGGCGTCTGTGTCCACGATGAATCTTCCTTCTCTATTTGGGTAACCCAAAATAGGGGCTTCGCATAATCGTTGCTTGAGCTCACTGAAGGCTTCCTCACAAGTCAGGTCCCAGATAAAATCACGTTTCTCTTCTGTAAGTCGATGCAACGGTTTTGCAATGTCCGAGAAGCTCTTAATGAATCGTCTGTAATATGCGCATAATCCCAGAAAGGCCCGCACTTCTGTTTTATTTCTGGGGACAGGCCATTCTTGGACAGCTTTTATCTTCTCAGAGTCGGTTTGGACTCATTCCGTAGAGATGACGTGTCCAAGGTAACAGACTTCCTTTTTAAATAAAGCACACTTCTTTGGACTAAGTTTTAAATTAGCCTCACGGATCCGGGTGAACACTCGTTCTAAATTCTTCAGGTTCTCCTTGAAGCTACGACCCATAACGATTACGTCATCAAGGTAGACCAGGCATACGTCTCCGAGTAAACCCACCATCACTCTTTCCATAAGGCGCTCAAATGTGGCTGGAGCATTACATAGCCCAAAAGGCATAACATTAAACTGCCACAATCCGTTTCCAATTCCAGTACTGAAGGCCGTCTTCTCTTTGTCTTCTGGGCTTAGTTCAACCTGCCAATAGCCACTTTTTAGGTCGATTGTTGAAAACCATTTCATACCACTGAGCATGTCCAGTGTGTCGTCAATCCGAGGTAAGGGATAGCTGTCTTTCTTTGTGACGTTATTCAACATCCGGTAATCCACACAAAACCTTGTACTACCATCCTTCTTCTTCACCAGCACCACAGGTGATGACCATGGACTCGTAGAAGGTTCAATTATTCTGTTATCAGCCATATCTTTAATCATATCTGTCACCTCTTTTTCTCTTGCCCATGGTATACGTCGTGGTCTTTGTTTTATAGGCCTGGCGTCGCCTGTGTCGATCCGATGTTTTACGAGTTCTGTCCTTCCACAGTCATTTCCAGTAGCAAAGATGTCGTTGAATTTCAGCAAGAGTTCTTTGGCTTGCTGCAGTTCTGTTGCCGATAAATTCTCCTTAGAAGATTCCAGTAGTTGCTCTGTTAACTCTGTTTAACAATATTCATATCACTATTCAATCTTCTCAGGTACTTTACTTCCTCACATCTTCCAACCACACTATTCTTCTTCAGGTGAACTTCTTCATTACCAAGGTTAAGGATTCTCACCTTAGTTATTCCGTTCGACATTAGTAAAGTCCTTGCTGTAATTAAATGTGGGTAATTTCCAGCGTCTTCGACGATGAGACATCTTCTTTGTTTAATATTACGAGGAAATTTTACTATTACCAAGTTTTCTGATCTCGGAGCCAGTGTAGTGTCTTTCAGACAATAAATATTGCACGGGCGAGATCCTTGCAAACAAACTTCTTGGTCAGGAAACCTTAACACTCCTTTAGCAACATCCAAAACACACTGCTGATTCTTCAAGAAATCCAGTCCCAAAATACAATCGTCGGTTATATTAGCAATCAGCACTGCCTGTAGATACACTCGGTCACCAATTCTAATCTTTACGTCTGTTTCGCCGAGGACGGATACTGGCTGGCCGGTGGCTGTCTGCAGATGACATTTTGGAGATCGTCTATTCCACATTATGGTGCGTCTCAATAGCTCTGGTCTTACAATGGTACGCGAAGCTCCAGTGTCCACTGTTAAACTACAAGATTTACTATCCACGGTGCCCTCGAGGATCAGACTATTCCCATTAAAAACTTGAGTTATGGTTACTGTAGGGGCTTTATGATGACCAGCCAGCGCCCGCCCCGCGGCCCTGGCGACCTTTAGTTTAACGGCGTATCTTGAACGACCTGGGTCTCGGAGTCCGTGACCCTTCTCTTTTTCTTAGGGCATTCGGGACGAATGTGCCCTTTTTCTCCACACTCATAGCACGTGGGGGCAAACCGAGACTTTTTCTCTTCTGGTATCATCGCTCTAACTTTATGTAGCCTCGTGTCTTGTTGCACAGCTTCCACCTCAAGAGCATGAGCGAGTGCGTTCTTCAAGGCCTGGTGATGACCCAATTTCACAGCGCCTCGAACTTCTGAATTTCTTATGCCATCGACAAATGCCTGCAGTAGGTTCACTTCGATGACTTCTGGTGCCGATGAGTAAGCCCGACGAACCAGCCTTTCAATTTCCTGGGCCCACTGCTGGAGGCTTTCACCAGCCTTCTGTGATCGCTCACGGAGTTGCACTCGGTAGACATGTTCCAGGTGCTTGTCACTGTAGCGCGTGTCTAACGCTTCCATTAGTGTCTCCAGCGTCCTTCTTTCAGGCGGCAGGTTTTCGAGAATTGTTAAAGCATCCCCTCGTAGAGCAAGCGTGAGAGCCATAAAAGATTGCTCGTTGCTCCAGCCATTACCTCTTGCAAGTACCTCGAACTGGTACTTGAACGCTGACCACGATGAAGAACCATCGAAGCGTGGTAGGTCAAGTTTTGCAGAAGATGGTGAGGCCACTGCAATAGATCCATGTGTTCTGAGCTTCATTACCTCCTTATTAAGTGTTTCCCAGCGGTCTTCCATAGCCTCATTCTTGAGAGTTACCTCCTTATTCAGGGCTTTCAAGCGGTCGTCAAGGTTTCCAGTCTTTTGAATAACTTCCTTGTCTAAGAATTCCACGCGGTCTTCAAGAGACTTTACCTTTTCTCCGAGAGCTATTATGCCGGCATCGATTTTTCCTACTACAGCTTCCTGGTTAGTCTGTATCATTTGCTGCATGGTAGCCATTTTTTCCTTGTTCTCTTTCAGCTCCTGCCGACTGGCTTCTTGATTAGCCTTCATCATTTCCTGCATACAAGCCATTTTCTGATTGGCCTCTTGATTGGCCTGCATCAATTGCTGCATAGAGGCTAGCAGCGCTGACAGGTTCGCGTCCGGTGAGTATACTCCTGATGCTGTCGCTGTTCCCGCCGAAATATCAACATCATCCCGATGCTCTTCTTCACGGTTCCGTTGACGCGCAGCATCCATTTCCACTTGCCGTCTGGTTCGTGGGGTACGCCCTTCGTCTTCACGCGGTAGTAACGGCATTCCGCTTCTGACACCAATTGTTACGTGCGGGGGTAATTAAATGCCGATTACGTGAAAATTACTTTAATCGCTCTCCACACAGAAGGCAAAAATAGTACACACCAGTACACTAACTAGTTAACACTCAAACAACAATACACCAAATCACTTGTAACACAGTTGTCCACAGTATTCGCTAGAGTCGCCGGTATAGTCTTCTTAGTTCGCTTCCGAGAGATGTGTTCACTATCGCTTTCAAATAGAAACTGTCACGTCGCTGGTCCTGCACACTATTTATAATCCGAAAATAGCGAGGGTGGATCTTTCCAGAAAGGTGTCGATAAAAACCCACTAAACAGAAATGTTCCATTAGGAAAATGAACCTTATGTACATGGTAATAAGGAGGCGCTAGAATGTTCTAGTGTACGTAGCTGCATTCGTCAAATCGGTATTATTCCGAGAACTCGCAGTTCCAGGAATTGCATTGTCCTCGCCTTTTGTTTACTAATAATTTTAATAAAAATAATATGAGGTATATTCCGGAAGCCGGTTGCAACATTGTTGACAATTCTAGATCTTTCTTCACAGATCGATAGGGGACCTTGGACCCAACAATGCGTTTTTGTTTCTAGAAGCTTCGATGACTATTTCTCGAGTTATCGATACCTCTTTTATACGCATCGTAACAGTATAATTATAATTAATAATGTATCCTTGTAATCGGATAGTATTGGGTACATATAATTAATTGATTTAATCACACACTCGTCGATAATTTTAGTTTTAATTAACGATCTATTATCGTGATAATGACATAATTAACCAGTCAATTAGGAACTGCTGAAGATGGGGATTATAATCTCGCAACATCTATATAATACTAGTTGTCCCGACGAACTTCGTACCGCCTCAGAATCAAATGTATGAGAAAATGAATTATATTTATAATTATTCTTTTCCCCATGTCCCATAGTTATTCGGCTATTTGGAGCGGTGACATCATTAAAATCGGTCCACCCGTTCTTGAGTTATAAATGGTGTAACTAACACGACTTTGTTTTATGTATATAGATGTATCATGGGCTCATATTGGCGGTAAATTTTTTATTACGATATAAATACGCACCTACTCTGGAAAAATTGTCTTTACATGATAAAAAAAATCAATGCGTCGTTTAGAAAATCATTATTTGTAATTGTTTGCTCAAAGGTACAAGTCAATCATCTTTACAATGTTAACCATCTGAAAATGAGAATAAACGAAGGCCTCATAATTTTCAGTTTTCAGCTTAACGCTGGCTGTAACTAGAAGAAAAATACATAACATTTCGCGTTAAAAATTTAAACTCCTAAATTCTCTAAGGAATTATTCGCCATCCGTAACACGGAAGTTTTGTAAGAAGACAGCCCAGAGCTTGCTGCGGTATTATTTATGGGGAATAATATAGGGGGATGAGGTTCAGCGGTATTACGGAACTTCAAACTAAAAGTTCGGCACCTACCTCTCTGAAAGTTTGTCTAAGCCGAAGATTTTTTAAGATTCTCTTTTATGCTTCGGTGTTGTTTTGTTGTTATATAAATACACGGCGAAACATTGTTTTTTTATAATCCTGTTTTTATAATACTAGCCGAACGCAACTACTTTAAAATATATTTTTTTAAAGATTTTACCAAATCGGTTCATAAATTATTGAGTTCTGAGGTAAGAAACATAAAAAAATACAACCCAATTGAGAGCCTCCTCGTTTCATTGAAGTCGGTTAAAAAAAGAAAGGCTGCTGCTATATAAGCTGTGTGTAGATAAGCTATAATGTAAATAATATGCTGGCTAAGCGGTTCCATTTATTAAATACTCCAAGGTCCTCGGTCTTCGGACCCATTGTCGAATAGAAAATCCCCAAGGATTTTCCTTTTCCAAAATATTCTATGTAGAGGCTATGTTACTTAAGAAATAAAAGGTTACATCTACTTATTATATTTACGCGAATACTACATATTGAAATTAAACTAAGTTAAGAGATTTTGTCGTGTTTATTTTTATGTTTTTACGTTTCCGACGTATCGGCTGCTTTACAGCAACCATGGTCACGGTAATTATATAAGATTTGATCAACCACAGATCCTTGCAAAAGAACACCGATTTCGACCAAGGGTGATACGTGAGGCCATTGAAATAAAAAAAAAACATCCTAATTTCAATAGGGAAGATGGCTGGGTGCTACCACCGAGTTATGATCCAGTAATTAATATAATTAAATCCAAAACCAAGCGCACCATTGCAAGACCTCAAGACACTGTGGTCACTTTCTGCATAGATCGGACCGCAAACAACTACATATGAGGGTACCCCGTTTCAAACTATAACACTAGGACGTCTAACACCTCAGTCCTCCCGTGACCATGGTTGCTGTAAAGCAGTCGACACGTCGGGAACGTAAAAATATAAAAATAAACGCAATAAAATCCGTTAATTTAGTTTATATATATATTTCAAAGAACTGATATCTTAAGTAGTAATGGCGACGCCCACTTCATTCGGAGAGTGTACAATGTACCTGTCATGGCGTTGAGCACCAAAGACCCAGTTTCCCACCCATTGATACGTGAATACAATCCCGTGGGATCTCTCTAACCGCAATCTGTGTTCCAAGACATTGGAGAATCGTGTGATCAAACAATACTATAATAATCTTTCGATAGATACAAATATAGATTGTAAAGTCGACCATAATTATTGGACAAGTACAAAATTACTTATATTTTGTTGTTTCCAAATAGTTTATTTAACTTTAGTAATTATTGTAAAAAAAAGTATTACCTAACAATATGGTTGAATATCATTTACACATCGTAAAATAGCAAGGCCTATTGTTGTCATTTGTTATTTATTTGAACTTAGCACGTATCAAATATGAACCTTATTAGATTGTTTTATTCACTAGGAGTTTTTGTCAAAACTGATAGAGCACTATTATGGTCGACTTTTCAATAATGTTAAAAAATGTGTTACTAATAGAAAGCTCCAGTATCCCTGGGTAGTATAGTCAATGTTTCATCGAGGTACCACGGGCGGAGTCACGAGTAGTAGCTAGCTAGAGCTACATACCTACATTAATTTATTTTCTTGCCCATTCTTCTCCATAGGAACTGCTTTCCGAACGGGTGGTATAAATGTTGCTTGGCATTTCTTGTCAATTTTGACGATTTATAAGTACTGTACTTAATAGTTTACTTCAATAATAACGATTCTTTTACTGGTGGTAGGCTTCGGCCGTGGCTAGTCACCACCCACTGATCAAAGCCATGTCGCCAAGCGGCCTAGCCGTGTTCCGGCATGATGTTCGGTGTTGCCATTCATGGATGGCGGGTCAGATCAGTTGCGCTGCATGTGCCTAGTGAATGTAGCGTCTCTATCTACTGCCGCCTTCCTACCTAGGCAAGTATGCTCCATCGTAGATCTCATCGTCACTTACCATCAGGTGAGATCGAGATCAAATACTTGCCTATAATGTAATAAAAAAAAAATCTGATTCTGATTGTGGATGATCGAAAATATCTAAAAAAACCTCATAAAATACCTTGTAAGAACACTAAATAGATTATTAGATTTTGACTTGCAAGTCTCACATGCTTTAAACCATATATCCCACTAATATTTTAAATGTGAAAGTTTGGATGGAAGGATGTTGGTTACTCAATCACGCCAGAACGGCTGAACGGATCTGGATGAAATTTGGCACAGAGATAGATTACAGTCTGCAATAGCACACTTTTTTATCCCGGTAAAATGTTTGGTTCCCGTTGGATAGATAGATTTGTTTTAATTTTTCATACTTTTTAATCGCGGGTAGCACCGCGGGGCGCAGCCAGTTAATAAATAATTCCAGACACGTCCAAACGAGAGACACGTTCAATTTGTCACAAAACGCCTCCGAGCTGATCCTTTAATTCCTGGGCCCTGGTACACACAGAGCCGTCGTCTGATTGCTTCGCAGACGGTCGCTTAATTGCTCCAACCATTGCCAACGATTGCCAACGATTATTCGTACGAATCACATGACTAATTATTGTCGGATGGTGCAATGAGAGAGCGGCAGCGATTCGAAAAAACAACATACAAAGTCTATTAAATATAGTGTCTTATTATTTTTTAAATATCCATCGGTACACATTTCCAAATGAATAAATACTATTATAATAAAAAAATAACACCACAAAGTGCACGGTGATACGTCGTTTTAAAAAAAAAGTCAAACTAGCAAGGTGACACGTTTTCAGTTTGGGTAATTTTTTAATTTTCAGAAATGTGTTACACTGTTATTTACATAAAAATGATAGCTATGGCCTACTCGTTATCCTTTAAAATATGTTATATTATATTTTTGGGTATTATCTTGAGGCAGAGATGCCTCTGTTGAACATCCACATTTTGTCAATGGTATTTGGTTCAAATAGGAAGTAGATCTATGTTACAAGTTCGCCTCGCTTCTTCATATAAATATTAACTGAAAAAAATAATTTATGACTGTCGAATCGAACCGAGGACTTCATGATTGTGTTCCGAGCTTGCGACCATTACATTAACGAGACAGACATTAACGTGAGAACTAAAAAACTATGTATAAAAGTAGGTACCTTAAATTACTTAATCTGGGGTTGGATTATTAATTTAAATTTTCAGGCTGTAAACTGAAAAGCCAGGCCATTTTACATAATTATCTAAATCTATACAAATAAATAAAATTGGAGTGTCCGTTTGTAATATTAAAATAAACGCTTTTTACTAAGTGCATTTGGATGTAAACACGGTACATATACCAAAACCACATTTTTTTTAATTTAAGGCGTAACTTAGGCTACTTTTATTTTAGAACCCTCCAACCCCCGCCAACGACTTAATATCACAAAGGCTGCCGATCGCGCGGGCTATTGCTAACGGTTGTCTTTGTTAAATACCACGCGGACGAAGTCGCGGGTAACAGCTAGTAAATAATGTATCTTGAATTACAATTGAGACGAAACAATCTAGCGAAAACTTAGTGCCTACGTGTGTATTTACCGCCTGAATAAATATGAAACAGAACACACTGTGTTCAGGCCGACAAATAAAAGTCTAGACATAAGAGCTCATAATAACACTCCGTACACCATTCCATTATTAATTATAATAAATAATAATGTGGCCCAATTTGACATCTCCGCTCTTTCGTCACGTATTTTATAACATCATTTTCCTTAATATCCATTATATGTTATCTCATATTCGACGATACAAGAAAGCCCAGCGTTCATATTAATTAGCTTTTATATTGTCGTAATTACTTTGACAAATAATTCGGGGTTCAAATGTATACACGGTACAAGACGAAAGATTCACTCTTAACAGTTAATCCAACCGGGTAAGCTACTAATGATCCTTTTTATATATTTTTAACGTTCCCGACGTTTCGGCTGCTTTACAGCAACCATGGCCACGGGAGGACTGGGGTGGTTGACGTCCTAGTGTCATAGTTTGAGACGGGGTATCCTCATATTTAGTTGTTGCTTGCGCTCCGATCTACGCAGAAAGTGCTCACAGTGTCTTGAGGTCTTGCAATGGTGCGCTTGGTTTTGGATTTAATAATATTAATTACTGGATCCCAAGTCGGTGGTAGCACCCAGCCATCTTCCCCATTGAAATTAGGGTGTTTTTTTTAATTTTCAATAGCCTTGCGTATCATCCTTGGTCGGAATCGCTGTTCTTTTACGAGGATCTGTGGCTTATCAAATCTGATATAATGGCGGGTGCGATCTTATACACGTTCACAGATTGCAGACTTCGTGGAGCGCCGGTGTTTCACATCGGCGATGTAAAATAAGATTAAATCCTTAAATTAGTTTTATTTCAATGTGTAGTATTCGCGTTATAATATAAGACCCCCTGTCTGCAGCTATCCATTGCTCTTTTACTAGTTCGTAAGCCATTCAGATTCAAGAAATAAGAGAACGCGATCTCTTATTTCTTGAACCACACATCTGAACCCGAGAGCCGAAAGAAAGTGCATCATTTAGCGCGATAGCGATCTTCCCACGAACCGAGAGGATCTCAAGCGTGAAGCGAGGAACATAGATTTATATTCATATAATCAGTTTTTTTCTATACCTCTGATAGGTTTATTGTGTTTTAATTAACACAAAAACATGTCTGAAATTATTTAATAGCATACATCATTCCATCACGAAGCTGTAGGCTAGTTGGATGAAATGCTCAATACATCGGCGTATGCTTAGGTTGGGTTATCGACGTATAACATCTCATGTATTTCGGAAGGCGCATGAGCTGGGGTCGCGGTTGTCATTGTAAAAAATGTTGCCTAAGGTATTGGAGGCCCGCTGAGTTTCTTGCCGGTTCTTCTTAGTTGTGCTTGCGTTCAGGAGTTAAGAAAAAAATTTAAATTTACAATTTGTAAGTGCCCCCGTAAGCCTATACGAAATAAAAACGATTTAACTTTGACATTAGTGTTGGTATCGGGCCAAAACTTTGGGGAACACTAATTGTAAATCATTAACAATCAGTACGAATAGTCAGAAGCCTCCAACAAAACCCACAAAAACATAATAACTGTCAAATCAAATACATAATGGGTCGTATTTCGATTCGCAAATCGAAATATACATCGGGATAGGCAGGCCTCACATACCAAACATACAACCTTTCTTTGATCGAAGGGTCGGGCAACGGTCTCGGGAAAATGTTTTGAGTCACGGAAATAGGATATTTAACAAGCGACCCTAGAATGATGATGTTATTAAGATGAAAACTGATAAGATATTTATTTAGATAAGATAGGGTTCAACATGTCAGGGGAGTAGCAGAGAGATGAGCCCTGAGATTTGACGACCTGATTGAAGCAGTTGGTAGTGACCCTGCTTTCTGTGCTGAGGGTCCCGGGTTCGAATCCTGGTAGGGAAAGCTTTGTGTGATGAGCATATATGGTTTATACCTGAGTCATGGATGTTTAAAATCTTAAATAAGTATTATATACTGAGTCGCCCTCAATCCATTGGTCGGTACCCATAATAAAAACGTTACTTAGTTTGGAACCGTACAGTTGGTGTGTTCGTCTGGTGACATTATTATTACATTTTGTTTATCCTTTTCATAGAAGCAGTGATAGCTAGGTTGGTAGAACGCTTGTCTCAGTAACGAGGATCGCAGATTCAAACCCCAGCTCGCACCTCTCGGATATCTGGATTTCATGTGCGAATCTCATTTTCAACCATGTATATCTCTTGCTAAACGACGAAGGAAAACATCGTGAGGAAACCTGCATGTGTGAGAGAACCTCTGGAAATACGTGGCAAGTCCGCCAGCTCGCACTGGACCAGCGTGATGGAGAAGATCTAACCCCCTCACATTGAGGGGGGGCTCATGCCCAACAGTGGGGCATTAAAAAGGGCTAGTATTATCATCCTTTTCATAAGATTTTTATTAAATCGTGAGAAGAAAACCTACATTGGTCGGAGTAATATCTCTCTTATGACGGAACCACAATCCGAGACTTCTGTTGCTTATTATGACTGAAATAAATCAAAAGAAAACGTGTGTAAGATGCTGCTGTTGCGATAGGGGATGGTGCAAGTCATAAGAGATGGGGAGAGCAGGTCAACTGCTGAAAATGATAGCATAAACAGCGAATTGACCTCAGCAGCCGGAGAAACTATTGCAGGAATATGGAAATATAATTGGGACTATCGATTGAGGTTTAGATGGACATGAGATAGGACTATTAGAAGGGTAGCGGACATCTGCCATAATCAGCTCTTATCTACTTACTATTGGCAGGTGGCGACTCACCGCTCTTTGGGTGGGCCCCGTAAAAAGGCCGTCATATGAGACGATAAGGGGTTATTTCTCTCATTATTATTATTACTTATATTATTAATACAATTATTATTATTTACAAAGTTGTTCTACACATAAATAAACTACAACCGCCAGCGTATTATTCAACATTATTAACATCGCTTAAGCCCATAAATTAAACTGCACTTTATAAATTTCTCACTAAACTCTCCCCAACGTTATTTATTACTTAATCTCCAAGCTTGGTAAATGTTTTAAGCTCTAAACTGTATCTAGAATGATGTATAAAGATGCGTTTGTAATATTATATGCTATAAGTTTGTCTTGTGTCTTTTTATGTAGCTGTACCCGTAAACAACTGGGGTCGAGTCACCTTCGTCCGTAGGAGAATTAAATACCCTCGAGATACCCTACACGTGACCCTGGGTGGTGCCAACTAGGTGACAACTCTACTGGTGGTAGGCTTCGGCCGTGGTTAGTCACCACCCACTAAACAAAGCCATGTCGCCAAGCGGCCTAGCCGTGTTCCGGCATGATGTTCGGTGTTGCCATTCATGGATGGCGGGTCAGATCAGTTGCGCTGCATGTGCCTAGTGAATGTAGCGTCTCGATCTACTGCCGCCTTCCTACCTAGGCAAGTATGCTCCATCGTAGATCTCATCGTCACTTACCATCAGGTGAGATCGAGATCAAATACTTGCCTATAATGTAATAAAAAAAAAAAAAAAAAAAAAAAAAACAGTTGATTTGGGGTCGAGTCACCTTCGTCCGTAGGAGAATTAAGTACCCTCGAGATACCCTACACGTGACCCTGGGTGATGCCAACCAGGTGACAACTCTACTGGTGGTAGGCTTCGGCCGTGGCTAGTCACCACCCACTGAACAAAGCCATGTCGCCAAGCGGCCTAGCCGTGTTCCGGCATGATGTTCGGTGCTGCCATTCATGGATGGCGGGTCAGATCAGTTGCGCTGCATGTGCCTAGTGAATGTAGCGTCTCGATCTACTGCCGCCTTCCTACCTAGGCAAGTATGCTCCATCGTAGATCTCATCGTCACTTAGCATCAGGTGAGATCGAGATCAAATACTTGCCTATAATGTATAAAAAAAAATTACCAGAATACAAGAGCAAGGCCGTAGGCAGGGGGGTTTGGGGATTCAAGCCCCCCCTGACACTCCTACCCCCGAAATGCCTGGAATATTTTCGACTAATTTTTGGATTGTTGTTTTTACTGGCCCAGACTCACCAGAAGTGAACTGGACTCCCGTGAAGTGAATTCCTGGCTACAACCTTGTACTAGGGTAGTATTATCCATGTCACCACTAAAAACCATGTTGCCACTAAAAACATTTAGTTATGAAAGCCTCACGAAACATTAACATACAAGCTGACAAGATTTTTATGATTTAAATCTTGAAGACTGGCGCACTTAAATATAGTTTTGTAGATTAGCCAATGGTTTAAAATACGAGCAAAAAGTATGGTGACAAAAATAATAAAACCATTCACGTAAAACACATCCGAGCAACTCACCAATATAATCGATCAATATAAAACGCCACATAACCTGAAAACTCTCGCTGAAAAGTTAATCTCGCACCGACACACCGTTTTTCAGGAGTTGTGCGAAACTTTCAGACGTCTTGAAGCCCCAGCGGTTTCTGCGCGACGTAGCCTTGTCGCGTCGCAAAAACGCTCTGAACGTCTTAAAGATAGCTTGATTAATGGATCGGCCCGCATCTTAAGAATGGAACGTGTGTCCTTGTTACGTCATCTTTTTAAATATTTTTCTTTCATGTTTGTTTGTTGTTCATGATGCTAATATATGTTCAATTTATTGTAAATGTTAAATCGATAAAAAGATGAATAATACCAGCCCTTTTTAATATCCCACTAGGTTCAAACCCCGGCTCGCACCTCGGGGTTTTCTGGATCTCATGTGCGAATCTCATTTTCAACCACGATTATCACTTGCTAAGCGGTGAAGGAAACATCGTGAGGAAACCTGCATGTCTGAGAGAAACCCTCGAAAGATGTGTGAAGTCCGCCTACCCGCACTGGGCCAGCGTGTTGGACTATGGCCTAATCCCCCTCGCATTGAGGGGAGGCCCGTGCCCAGCAGTGGGAAATTAAAAAGGGCTGGTATTATTATATCACTCACGGTAAGGTTTCTAATCTGTTCCATCGACTTCCCTACGACGAGACAAGTAACCGAATCCTCCAACACTTAGTGTGGGTTTATTATTAAAGACTGTCAAATATATGTAGGCGGGGATCCTTTGAGACGGGCTACGTGATATCAGATCGGTATTGTACTGAAAGTAGTGAGACAATACACGTCTGAGATGTTACGTGGTCCAAGTCACGAGCGACGTAAAGGTCGTGAATAAGGCGTACCTATAATGAGCGTCTATGATGCAATCAGCAGGAAACCATGGGATTAGTGACGTCACTGCTCTACTGAATGCCCTGCAGAGTCGCCAGTGGTTTGCTATTAGTCCATGATAGGACCTCTTTATAGGACTAATGACCCGATCATTTTTATGGGTAGCGATTGACCTTTCGGAATGATATTAATACTATACCGAGCTCACTCCCTTTCAATGTGAGGAGGAACGGCATTCCGAATGGGTGGTGAAGTTGTAGCATTTTGTAACTATTTTGACGATTCATAAGTACTGTACTTAATGGTTTACATGAATAAAACAATATTCTGCTTCTGGAGTATTCGGGAAATAGTTCAACCAACTTGGCAATAAGTGCCGAATTGTTTAATATACTTAGATAACAATTACTTTTTTAACTCATACACAGAAATAATGCGGACGGAGTGTCGCAAACCACATATTGAAGCACAAAAAACCAAGCCGATTAGTGTAGAACACGCGAATTGCGTCCTTACGTACATATGAATTTACATGAACTTTACAAATCACATATTGAAGCACAAAAAACCAAGCCGATTAGTGTAGAACACGCGAATTGCGTCCTTACGTACATATGAATTTACATGAACTTTACAAATCGGCGTAGTTTTTTTCGCTTCAAAAAGTTGTTGCGATACTCAGTCTGTATTTATTTTAAAATATTTAATTAAATTTTTAACCATCACTGACTCACAGACAACTCGCAGCCTAAGCCGGTGGACCAAGTGAATTGAATGAAGGAAAGATTTATTGATAACCTTAGAGATCCCTATGGAGGGGGTTCAGGAAATTCGTCTCCAAAAGATCAATGGGAGGTCAAAGTTTGTAAGATATTTTCTTCTTTAAAGTACGCTCGGATATTTGTGGTTATTTATCAATCGCTTATAACTTAACCCAGACAGTAACACAAAACGTGAGTGCCAGAAAAATGTTTAGCTTTGTAAGCATAGAACGTCGCTGAAATCAAGCTGAAATAATATTGAAAACGCTCACACGAGACAGTAATTGTGTCTGATTTTCATGAAAAGATTTCATGATTTGATATCATTTGGTTGTAATATTACATAATGTATATCTTACACTAGCTGTTGCCCGCGACTTCGTCCGCGTAGAAAAATAAACATTTCCATACATATTTTGAACCCCCCCATTAAGAGCTTGAGTGGTTGAGTTTTCAAAATCAGTTCTTAGTGAGCAATTAGGGTCCCAGAGGAACCCGCGTGGCAAATTTATAAGGGTACCATTTGACGACCTGATTTTCTCAGTTGGTAGTGACTCCGCCTTCTACACTGAGGGTCCCAGGTTCGACTCCTGGTAGGGAAAAACATTGTGTGATGAGCATGAATGTGTGTATCCGAGTCATGGATGTTTAATATTTATAATAAGTATTATATGCTGGGATCGCCCGCCGTCCATTGTACGGTACCCATAATACAAGCGTTGCTTGGTGTGGGACCGTATAGTAGGAGTGTTCGTCTGGCGACATAAAAAAAACTATTTAGGTAGGTACAGAACCCGAAAAATATATTTCATGTCATTCAATGTCTCGCTAAAATGTTTGCAAGTGGTATTTTAACTAAGATAAGTTAATTACCATAAAACTTAACTTAACCATACTATTAACCGTTCATTTGAATAGGCCATTCTAGAACCCTAAACAAGAACACGAAGATAACAATATCCTTATCACGCCCGCCTCTCAAGGGGGCTGACAGAATGATAAATAGCCTCAGATTAAGGGTGGGGTCTAGGGTCAGGGGGGGTAAGGTCATGTCTTTGTAATCTCGTAAGCTACCCCTTGTTTGAAGGATGTTTTTACTAGACTACAGTAGTCCAAATATGGTTAAGAGTTTAACAATATATTACTTGTACTATGGCTACCGAATAACAGACCTAGCGTTTTTGATAGGAGACATAATAATAAATAATAATATTCATCCTTTTTATGTCCCACTGTTGGGCACGGGCCTCCCTTCAATGCAAGGGAGAGTAGGCCATAGTCCTCCACGCTGGCCCAGTGCAGGTTGGTGGACTTCACACGTCTTTCGAGGGGTTCTCTCAGACATGCAGGTTTCAGATAAGCGTGGTTGAAAATGAGATTCGCACATGAAATCCAGAAATTGCAGGGCTGCGAGCCGGGGTTTAAACCTGCGACTCTCAGTACTCGTTAAGGCAAATTGAAGAAATAAAATTAATTTTAAAACATTTATTCCGTTTATTTTATGTTTTTACGTTCCCGACGTTTCGGCTGCTTTACAGCAACCATGGTCACGGGAGGACTGAGGTGGTTCACGTTCCAGTGTCATAGTTAGAGCTGGGGTACCCTCATATTTAGTTGTTGTTTGCGGTCCGATCTACGCATCGTAATATAAACTAAAGGCGATATAATCCTTAAAAATAATTTTAAATCAATGTGTAGTATTCGCGTAAATATAAGAAATCAATACGAACTGAAAGATACAAATTGGTCTGATGGTCTGAGCTTAGACCGCTTGGCTCACAGCTAACTATCTCTGGTCTGGCTGTTACAGAGATCACACCCACTCTATTCAACGGTACTGACATTATGAGCGTTGCTTAGTTTGGGACCAAACAGTTGGTGAGTTTTTTTTTTAATTGCGTAAAGACCATTACTGTAACTTGTCCGATCATTTGGTCCAGTGGTCCAAGCAGTCTAAGCTTAAATATTAATATTTATAATGTTAAAGTGTAGCGTGTGTGCGCCTCGCATGGCAACACACTGGAGCTTACTTTTTTATTTTTTTTGTAAAAATAATGGATTTAAAAAAAAAGACAAGCCCGCTGAGTTTCTCGCCGGATCTTGCCAGTTGAGGTCGCGTTCCGATCCGGTTGTAGAGTTAAGAAAAATAATTTAATGACAATTTGTAAGTGCCCCCGTAGGCCTATACGAAATAAACGATTTGACTTTGACTTTGACTTAGACAATAAGACTATACGATCGTCAATGTTTACGATAGGTACCTAAACACCTACACGATTCAATAATGTATCGCGCTTTACTAGGTAGAGTCAATATTGCTTCATGGCGTGGAAACTATTGTTACTTTGAGATTACAGACTATTTACAACGTCGTTTTATACATTGTGGTTACATTTTATTTTATAGCAGCTTATTGGCGACTAAGTTTATAGAAAAAGTAGTGTATTTATAATATCAACAACATAATTTGTACAAAGTGCAGCAATATTATTGGCCGCCATTTTGATTTGTTTATTTTATACTATTATCTTATAATATGCTCTTCTCACATACTAAACCTAAAAAGTGATCTATTGATTTTTTTTTATATTTACGCGAAAACTCGGGAACGTAAAAACATAACATAAAATCTGTAACAAAAGTTTTATTTAAAAAGTTATTTGTTAGTTTGACTGAGAAAAACTATTAAATAAACGAACCTACGACCGCATTTGTAAGGGATGTGCTTAACCTACTAGACTATTGTATCTAGGACCATTTCAACCCTTCCTTACAAAGCAACCCCCGTTCATTATAGACATGTTTGTCCAATATATTCTCAACTAACAATGCGTGGAACATCACTATGCAAAAACAAACATTATTCTTAAGGGTGGGGACACAGATTCAGCGGGTAGCGTTATTGCGGACCGCCAAAATATTTTACTGCTGAGTTTTATGGGTGACTTAAAGTCTACCACTTACAGGAGGATCTTTTTCCCAGAAGGAACAATAGATAACAATGATAATATGATCGCTGAGTGAGCGGGATACAATCCTAGACATTGGTGTTAGAGTGAGTAGGATATATAGAGTATTTTCCGTTTTTCTCAGTTTATGTATCTGCTTTCGAAGGATTGTGGAATATTACTAAAGGAAACATTCTCGACGGACAAATTTTGGTTTTGTTGGATAACTTAATTGCTCATTATAATCTTTGCATTCGAATCTATGAAAAATAAAACTAAGCGAGAAATAGCTAAGTAATAAGGTATGACACACCAAATCACTCTTTCTCTTACTTTATTCATTAGAGAGAATGAGACAGGATTATCATATTTTACATTTTATGTTAGATGTGTCTTAATTTCCAATAAAAAATAAGGTTTCTTTCACAAAATCGCATAGGCTTGAATTTCCACTCGTCATTTATATTGCAAGCCTTTTACTACTTATAATGACCACTGGACCCAAAGCATTATAATCCTTTACTAAACCAACTATTCAAATAATACAGTAGTTATTTTCCGCTCCACCGATCGCTCCGCTTATGCCGCAGCCGCGCCCCTACTTTTATTCCTGCTTGTATTTATTATTGATAGTATTTCTAACAATAAATCTATTTATTTATCCATTGCGGTTTTGTCATACGATAGTAAATAATAATATACGGCTCATGATTATTGTAAGTTATGATAGATCATTTACGAATTCGTGCCGGCAATGTGAATGAAGACGTTTTTTTTTATGTAGAGACTTTTGTACGGGCAGTAGTGTTGCCAACATTAGTAATTATTCATTAGACTCGATGATAATGGGAATAATAATGGTGACAACATAATGATAATGAATTCAGTGAGGAAATATTTCGGTTTCGGTTTTTTCCCAGAACACGACCTTTCGATCTGTTCATAGAAATGGAAGTCGAATGAACTCAATAAAAAAATGTAGGTATTTTTTTTATATTCATATTGAAATTCTGAATTCACATAATGATGACAAATACGTTAAAGAAGCGCAGGTTTAGTGGGTAGTATACACTTTTTCAATCTCGCTGTATAGTTGAACTAGTTGTGAAAATATTCTCAGAATCAGAATACTTTTTATTCACGCAGACCATTATGTACAGTACTTATGAATCGTCAAAAGTTACAAAAATACTATGCAACTACTTTACCACCCGTTCGGAATGCCGTTCATATGGAAAAGAACGGGCTAGATACTCCATGGTTGCTCTTTTTAAAAAGGACATTTTATATTTTTGAGCAATACATAGTTATAATATGTATGCCTGTAAGTTTATTCTACAGTACAACATCGTCAGAATTATTTGTGAGCCTGATATGAGACCTAAAAGAAAAAAGAAACTCAAAAAATCTCAAATCATTTTCACATTAGTACAGACTTGGTTAGAGCAGTAATATATAACTTAGTAGCTACCCATATTGTCTAGTATAGGCGGCCATAAGAAAAGCGATTTAATAATATTTCAAATAATTTTTATACTAGTAGAACACACCAACGGTACGGTCCCACACTAAACAACGCTTGTATGATGGTTACCGTACCATTGTACGGTGCCCACGATCCCAGTATATAGGTCATATTTCAGACATCAACAAGTGTATATATAGCGTTATACATAATACTAGATTCCTAGCGTTTTGGTACATTTATACACTATTTATGCTAATACGCCGTAGCTCTGAATCAACCGCTTCTTTCGGAGCCCGACCATTATGTTGGTAGTTTCTTCAAATATTAGTATTCCACGGTCGTCCCTGTCTGGGTGCGCGCGCGACCAATATTCTTATTTCCATAGAAAATATTGTCGGAAAAACTGTGACAGCCCTATAAATATGTTGTAACGCACACATTGCTTAATACATATATAACATTACGACTTTAAGCTGACCAGATTTGGAATATCCACTTATCATCACATTATATATACACCATCAAGCCTTAATCGCCGAAGAGGTAGGCAGAGGTGCGACGCAGTTCACCTACATTTAGATGACAGTATTTGGTCCCAATGTACTAGAGGGAGAGCGTAACAGCAGCCATATTCCTATTCGTAGACGATTAAGGCTATAGTCCACCGCGCTCTGGCTCTATGGGGTTTGGTGAACTTTACACGATTTTCGACAGGCGTGCAGGTTTATCAAGATGTTTGACTTCACCGTTCAGCAAGTGAGAATCTTTATTGAAAATTTAATCGTGGGAATAGGAGAGATAATAGGAGATCTATAGATGGACCCATGGACGGACGTGGGTGGATTTCATAGAGGAACATCGATGGAGGATTGTAAGGTCTATAGGAAAACTGGGAGAGTTTCTATATAGCGTAAAATTCACAGATTAAAATTATTTAGTGTAGGTCAAATTGGATTTTCTGAAGACAGAAAAAAACCTACATCAAATAAAATTTGGAAGTGAAAAAAACTAGTTGATTCGCCTAGTACTGCGATATAATAATAAGTAGTAGTAAACCATGCCGATTAGCGAATCGGCATGGTTTTTAAAGGCTTCAAAATATTACAGCCAACGTTTGGTTTATATATTTTATCATCTGAAACCGTCACAATGTTTCAAAAACTGCTGAACGGTCGAAACAAAATTGATAGTTGAGCTCCCAAAGAAATACGACTCCATTAGGCACTTAGGAAATCCATCTAGCTAAATAAAATGCCCATTCGATCTAGGGATTTCACTGAAGTCATAGATTTGAGCTATTCGCTTCAATTTCCCCCGAATTGGGGATGGAGGGTTCGAATGCCATGACAAATATAAAGATTGTCCAATCTAGTAGGTCTGTTGAATAGTTTTTCCAGGAAATATATCCGCGGTGATCTAATCCTCAAATAAGTCAGATACGGCTCTCTTTCTTTACGAAATGAAATGCGATGAAATAAATTGCATATGAACATGTATACGTTGTAATAGGATATCTAATAGACTGCCAACTAACCTCTGTATGTCTGTTTGTCAGACAGAAAAGTGTCAATTGTCGTCGTCTGGCGATATTTATTTATAGCTACGAACTAAAAAGATATGTACCATTTATTATCTACTAAAATCTTCTCGTACTTACCTAACTAAATATAAATGTCTGTACCCAACAAGTCCGGTAACGCATTAATAAAATATGAAATATGTCTCTCTCCACACGGGCTATACCCGGATCTTTGGAAGGCTTGCGCTGGTACGTGGGTTCAACACGTAGAGGCCGTATTTGAGAATTTTAATGTAATGTTAGCCACCTGCTGGGGTCAACTGCTGAATATGATAGCATAAACAGCGAATTGACCTCAGCAGGCGGAGGAACTATTGCAGGAATATGGAAAGATAATTGGGAGTATGAATTGAGGATTGGATGGACATGAGATGGGAATATTGGAAGCGTTGCGGACATCTGCAAATAATCAGCTTAAAATATTATTATTATTACGTACGTTGACATTTTTTGTTGAAACTAGTGCTGCGCAATCGATTATCGATAAAACTTTTCCGCTACGTTACCGCGATTCGGAGGCGAATGGAATTGAATGTTATTATCGTAGTGATTTGTCCGTAGAAGCTTGAAAGCATTGAATATGTTAGACGGTATTTTTATACTTTTGTTTTGTTGGACTTTTATTATTTGAAACGTTAGCGCGGATGCAAATGGAAATGAAGTGTTTATGCAAAAAGAAATACAAATGGCATCTAAGTGCAGGTGTAATGTAATAAAAAAAGGTATGTAATAGCCACTAAGCTATTAATACATCAGATTGACATTTACAACATTGTATATTGATCGTTATATATTGTTTTAAAGGTTCTAGAATGGCGACCACGAACCGGAAGACGTAGTGTAGGACGGCCCCCCACAAGGTGGAGCGATGATATCACACGCGTCGCAGGAAGCCGGTGGATGCGAGTGGCGGAGGACCGGGATATGTGGGAGTCATTGGGGGCGGCCTATGTCCAGCAGTGGACGTCTTCTGACTGATTGATTGATATTTTTTAAAATTAATATTCTTTTATTGCCTCTTTCTCAGCCTAGCCGCTCTGGGGATGTCTCGTTTGGAAGCGAAATACGTGTTACAAGATTTTTTTTTAATATACGCTGAATTTCGGTACTAACAGACAAACCCTCGATTAATATTTTCAAGGTATATATTTATAAACTTTACCCAAACGTTTCGTTACCACGCTCCTTACACCCTGTATATTGTACGGGATCGTAATGTCGCTCTTCTACTGTCATACTTTATGCACACAAAAAACAACCCAATCTGTTATAATAATACAGTCTTAATAAAATCTCATCTCACAAACTGTTTAATTTACTTAAACGGTAAACCCGGGCCACTCGACTTCCATATTCAGGGCGGCGAGTTAAAGATAAACTTTGCAATAAAACCTCAAGTGCCATCAATTAACTTTAGAAAAGTACCATTTTTCACTTTGAAAGTTTAAAAATCTCGGTTTTAAATTTGACAACGGCATAAAAGGCAAATATTCAACGTTTCGCGGGATAAATTAAGATATTAATCTTGTTGTCGCTATAAAGATGACATTCTTCACTTAAATCTAATATAAGTTTGAACTTAATAAAAGGTTTTTATATCTGTTTTATAAATTTACAGTAACTCAAGAACCACACTGTGAATGTATGCCAATTAATTATACCCGATTTTATTGCTAAAATACAATTGCATTATCTATGGGACTTAATCGGAAGATAACTTTAAAAACAATACTGTCTATGACTCTGATATTAAAGACAAAAATATTGAATTCCATTTGTAAAGGGTAAAAACTATTCTTGTCGACATCTATAAAATACGGGTACGGTATTATTCTGTTTTCAAATTATATCGTAGAATATTCAATGACACGTCAAGTAATGAATATTTACTGAAGCACTTACAGTTTACCGGGCCATTACATCGTGAATCGAATGAAACACCAATTATTTAGTTGGCAAACATTCCGTTACACAGATGACTACATAATCAAGGCCAACAGAGACGCACTGACTTATTTCTCGCAAAAAAAGTCGATAAAAAAATCGAATTTTATAATATGCCTAAATGTTGTGTCCCATCACTATAGAAAAGTGCAGTTAGCGAGGGCCATAAATCAGTCTCCGTCGCCTGTAGGCATGTCTTAATACAATTTTCAAAGTGACGTGTGTAAACAGTGTGTTTTTATCGATACCATTGTCGACAAATTGTCATTTGCTTTTAATATATCATAATGGAGAATTTCGACTTCCGAGACCAAATAATTAGAACTATCGTTTATCAAAGATACAAAGATAGATATATATTCAAGGATACATATTCAGGCTTCTAACTACCTGTAGAACCATTCGGATAATTTTCGTCTTTTTATGATATAAATATAGTAATTATGTAAATATTAAGTAATTAGGAAAATATCGATATATAAATCAAAGTCGTGTTAGCACATCATATAACTTCAGAACTTTTTTTAAGACTGACTTATGTTTTTGTCGCCACCCCGATTAGCAGAATAACTATTAAAAAAATATTGGAAAAAATCACTATTTTCTGATAAGTACATTTGATTCTGAGGCGGTACGATGTTCGCAATGACTGCTAGTAAAAAATATAATGATATTATCTCCAATGATTCTCTCCGAATCTCGAAGCCATCTTTGCCACGCATCCACTTTGCATTAGTGACACATCTTGAAGATAACGCATTTTATGTGCCGAACTTAATGCATACTAATATGGCGGGGATAGATCGTAAAATTGCTTTATAGCTCTCAAGCAGCTTTCGAATTACAATAATAAACTAGATTCTTTTGGGAATATTATTTTTTTAACTTAATAATAGTAGCAGCAACTTTTCAAGGTCCCACTGTTGGGTACGGGCCTCCCTTCCTTGCAAGGGGGGGTTATACCATATTCGATCAAGCTGGCCCAGTGCGGGTTTGCGGACTTCACACATCTTTCGAGGGGTTCTCTCATGCAGGTTTCCTCACGATGTTTCCCTTCACTTCACACACACACACACACACATATATATCCAATAATAATACGCGTAGAACTAGACTATTTAGCCTTCGTGTACGCTTACCTAGAAATTAATTTACCTTTTTGGTACCTATTATTTGTCGTAACATTATATCGACATAATTTCATCGATGCTTCCCATCACTACCGCCAAGCTTACATAAATCATGAAGACATACGCCCTATCTGTTGCCAGCTTAATACGATCCCGTGATATAAAGGGGATGGGGTGGTTTTTTTATAGCTATAAGCTGACTCCGCTGCAGAGGGCCTACTCTACTTCTTGACTTTAGATTTCCGAAGTATTCTGTTCAGAGATTTTTTTATATTCGTATTTTTTTTTGTTTTCACTGACAATTGCAAGTGGACAAAAATTGTAAACGGTTTAAAGCAAACATGTTATTACAACTGCTTAAAAAGATACCAGATTGACAGCTTCGTGGCCGATATTTTGATTATCGAAAATACAATTTTAAATAAAAACCTTTGAACTCAATTACATTGGTAACTAAAACAATAACTGTTTTACAATGCGCTGATTAATTTTATCCAAAGCATATTTGACAGTATATGTATAACATTATACGATAAACAACCATTGTTACAGATACTTTTTTTTGTTCGTTTTTTTTCCTCTTTTTTTGCTTCTTTATTATAGTCTTTAAAAAAACAGGTACTCTGAGTATGAAACGTTTAGTTCCTATTGAAGTATTTTAACCTTATCTACGTTACTCACTTGTTCTCTGTGATACAATCTTAGCTAATTGCAAAGGACATTGACAAGTTCCAATATTGTCCAAGTTTTTTATTAATAAATGTTGTATATATTTGTGTATCTTTTTTTTATTGATAGCCCATACAAATTCTGTCAAGCAGCCAGTATAATGGTTAAAAACTTCCATCAATTTGGTTAATGTATATTTATAAACTACACCGAACATTGTGTTCGGTATACTTTTCCATGTTAAGTTGTTTTTTAAATCCGAGAATTAGAGTAGAGCCCGCTTGTGTAATATAAAATATGGGGAGTTTTTAAAAATATATTATTCAGCAGTTTCTTAAGATACTATTGATATTATGTGAATTCAATTTCGTATCCGGTACTGTGAAGAATTGTGTGTTAGAAGAGAACAGCCGTGTTATTCTGAAAAAGGTAAATCACCTTGAAAGCTATCCCGCAAGTAACAATCACCATATGGCATAATTTTTTTTCAGAATACCGAACCCAGTTGAAAACCACCAATACTCGATGTCATTCTTACTACCGTCATCAATCTAGTGTAGACTCACTCATTTTAAGAATACCAAGCTATTATCTCAACACAGATTAATAAGTGAATTCGCAAATGTATATTTCAGAATATCATACCAGTAGGGTAAGCACTTCATTAAACTGTTTAAAACATTATGGCTTCCATCGTGTTTTGTCGATGATTTTGCCAATAACAACACGTCAAGTGCGTGATTATTCGTAAGCCAACCGTTTACTTCATAAGGTACGTATTTAGTCACTTTGTATGGAGAATTAAACAGCGCCTCTAGCGGGTTGTATTTAAAACTTTTAACTGTAGTCGTAGCTATTGCGTAGCCCGTAGCGTTCGTAGCTCACCGTAGCAAGTATATCCCATTAATATTATAAATGTGAAAGTTTGGATGGATGGATGTTTGTTACTCAATCACGCCAAATCAGCTGTACGGATCTGGATGAAATTTAGCACAGAGATAGATTATAGTTTGAAATAGCACATAGGCTACTTTTTAATCGCGGGTATCACCGCGGGGCGCAGCTAGTACGTTATATTTTTACCCTCCTACCTGCTTTATCCCCGAAAAATGTCCACAGCTATTGATTTTCAAAGCGAAAGGAAGTGGGTTCGACGCCGAGCCATGCCACTGAATTTTACAGCAGCCTGGCATAAATATTTATTATTTTTGGCCTCCAGATGATCACGTACACACAAAGCTAACACCATCTTACTTTTCCTTCAACAATAAACAGTCAAACGTTACTCAAATATTTAAGTCCCTCGAAATGGTTTGTGATGTCGTTGTCTTGAATCACTCAAATTTGAGTTGCATTTGAGTATTCGGCGGCTAATACGAATTTTAATTTAGCAAAGGGGATTTTCGGACTCAAAGTACGATTCCCAACAATGAACTAAGGACGAACTCAGTATAGACCGGGACCGGACCGTGTCTCGGGTATAGACATTCGTGCTCATCACACAAAGTGTGCCCTTACCAGGATTCGAACCCGGAACTCTAGGCACAGGAAGCACGATCACCAATTGCGCTACTCAAGGTGTTAAAATATATATGAGTACATTGCTTACCTGTAAGCCATTCTTATCTGCTCTCCATTCTTGTACCAGATGAGCTGAGCTGGTGGGTTTCCACCTCGGCTCCTGCACACCAGCTCCAAGCTCTGCCCGCGCCGGACCGTCTCTCCTTCGGCGTAACCCTCAATGTACGGAGCTCCGGGAGGATCTGGGAATTAGAATTCAGCAATGAATACAACGTGATTCATAAAGGGTGTACTAACCTTTGAACCTGCGCTGCTTTAGCAATAATATCGCCAGACGAACACACCAACTATACGGTCCCACACTAAGCAACGCTTGTGTTATGGGCACCGTACAATGGACTGAGGGCGAACTCAGTATATAATACGTATATAGATACTAAACATCCACGACTCGGGTACAATGAATCATGCTCATCACATAAAGTTTGTCCCTACCCGGATTCTAACCAGGGACACTCGGCGCAGAAAACAGGGTCTCTACCGACTGCGCTAATCGGTTCTTTACTGTGAAATCAAAATTATGATTCGTCGATTTCAAATTTTGATAACAAATGATATGAAAACTAAAAAAAAAATAGAACCGAACTGAGAACCTCCCTCCTTCTTGAAATCGGTTAAAAATGATTTTAATTTAGGATAGCCTGTGTTGGTATTCAAAAAGATAATGTACGTATTGTACATAGTAGTGTACGGTACGGTAGTCGCAAAAGCTAGTAAAGAAATAAAAATACACACAGGTAGAGTGCGTCTCTATTCTCACTCTCATAGTCTGTCTCATACACTCTTTCACGACCGGAGAGAGATCAGGCGCAGGAATGACAGCTTGACATGCTCTCCGAGACACGAGCGACTGCTAATCATGGTTGAAAATGAGATTCGCACATGAAATTCAGATATACCCGAGGTGCGAGCCGGGGTTTAAACCTGAGACTATCGTTTTCGATGCGACCGTTCCACTAATGTACCTACCTCTGTTAAACAAATGGAGGAAGACGAACCCACCACTGACCCTCGGCTTGGCAACATTTCCAATTATAAACCAAACAAGTTTGATCGATAATTAAAGAAGCCAGCAACACCGAACTCCTCTAAGATGTTAGTCGAGAAACTATCTATCATTTTACCTACCACTGCTTTGTGGAGAAATGCCTACAGAGTGGAAAGGCATATGTGTTGTATGAGTCAGTAGAAGTCTGGGTTTTATATCGCCCCATTTACCAACGTATCGGGTAAATTGAAGTAATGGTCATGTATTGAGCAAACATGATAAGTACAGTCGAATAGAAAAAATATATATTACTAGCTGTTACCCGCGACTTCGTTCGCGTGGTATTTAACAAAGACACAACCGTTGGCAATAGCCTGCTCGCGCGTTCTGAGCCCGCGGGACGCATTTCAGGTTGTTGCTATCAAACTTAATCAGGCGCAACGCTGCAACATTGGTTTTAATTTTTTTTTGTGAGATCCATGTTTTTTTTCTAAAATAAAAGTAGCCTAAGTTACTCCTTGTTACATCAGCTATCTGCCAGTGAAAGTCCCGTCAAAATCGGTCCAGCCATTAAAGAGATTACCCGGAACAAACAGACAGACAGACAGACAAAAATTGTAAAAAATGTTGTTTTGGTATAGACACCGTGTATACATCCAAATGCACTTAGTAAAAAGCGGTTATTTTAATGTTACAAACAGACACTCCAATTTTATTTATTTGTATAGATTATTGTCCTAAAAGACAACTCACTCACTCACTGACTCTTCACGATATATGAAGGTAAAATATTTTCAACGTATATTAAATACTTTTGGGTGCCAGCTAAAAAAAACTCAATATTATTCTGTCTGTGTAATAGTTTGGAGCGATAACCTTATATATATAGAGAATTTTGCACAGATTATTGTCCAATGTTAGCATCTTAAAAGTATTTTTTAAGGGATATGTACACTTGGAACAAATATACGACAGAAATATCAGCGAATTGAGAACCGCAACTTTTTGAAGTCGTTTAAAAAGAGTTTTCTACATATTTTTTTACAACGCAAAGGTAACTTTTCCAAGCGACTGTACGGAAAATTGCCTTCGATGAGTTCATTAACCCCGTGCCGGTTTGCTCTTAACGTTATTAATAAGGGTTCCTTGGGAAAAAACGCATCGACATCGCTGGAATATCAAGTAATTTGTTTTTGTTTATATTAAATATATTAAATAATTTAAAATATTATGTCGTGAACGCACTTATGAACTACTTTAAGGCGTAACAATAATAGTGATAAATATGTTAGCAGAGCCAACAGTAGGTTATAAAGATAACATTCCAAATATTATAAATGTGTGTGTGGGATATTGTTCATGGGCCAATGGTACATCTTTAACGGTACGGGTACATCTTTCTATACCACGTCCAAGCTAACTAGTCTGAGATGGGTGGTCGCGCGTACAGAGCCAATTTGATAGGCGCACGGGCGGAGCCGCGGCCAAAAGCTAGTGTAACCATAAAAACCTATTGGTATTCCAGGCTCTTCCCATCGTAAATTCATAGGAAATATTATATTCAATGGGTTATATATACGACCTTTGGATCAAGAGGGGCAAATATAAAACTATTGAAGCTTAAACGTCGAGCGGGTCGGGGTGGAATTTTCCGGGGATTCTGTGAGTGGAATATTACCGTAACATGAAAAGATAAGTAAGTCATCTATGTACGATTGAACACACACGTAAACAACATATCAATCGCGTCGTTCGAAGAAGAACTACATAGATTCTCGCAAATCTCAGTTGTTGAAAGTCAAGGCTCTTTGCTGCTCTTAGCATCGGAATGGTAATTTATATCAGAATCAGAGATGGAATTCTTGTCTGTATGTCCGTGTATCTGTTTGCGGAGCGCGGGAAAACTACGTGGCTAGTTTTGATGAATCTCCGCATGGCGATAGCTTATAACCCGGGCCAACTTATAGGATACTTCAGGTCGCAGAAAAAAGACGGACTCCCACGGTATAGTTTAAATACTATGTCTCGAAATCCACGGAGCAGATTTCAATGAGACTTAGCGTGTCAAGTCTATAAAAATTAATAAAATTGGAGTTTGTAATATTAAAATAACCGCTTTTTACTAAGTGCATTTGGATGTATACACGGTACCTATACCAAAACAACATGTTTTACAATTTTTGTCTGTCTGTCTGTCTGTTTGTTCCGGCTAATCTCTGAAATGGCTGGATCGATTTTGACGGGACGTTCACTGGCAGATAGCTGATGTAACAAGGAGTAACTTAGGCTACTTTTATTTTAGACTAGCCGATACCCGCGACTTCGTCCGCTTTTTGTTAAATACCACGCGGACGAAGTCGCGGGTAACAGCTAGTCATAAATATAAGAATAACAGTCGCAGCGTGCTTACTCGATGACGATACGATAACGTAAGTAATTTGTAGTAAGCGCACAGATCTTGCGTTTTCATCGACTTTTGTCAGTCGAACTGACAACAAAGAATATTGTTTTATAGAAGCGACACTTTGTTGCCCTGACGTCTAGCTAGGATCTTAGTTAGCCCTGCACCAGTGGTGGGCCAAATCCCATAAATGTATATAAACACACTCACGTCGGAGCGTAACTGCAAATTTGTTTGCAAACAACTTACCATACAATGTTAGTAGAAATCACCACGTGTGTGTGTGGGATTACAGAAGCAGGCAAGCAACTGTACGCCAAGAGGAGGTTTGTAATTAAGCGGCCATTGTGAGGGATTGCAACGAATTTGTTACTTGCGCCGCTATGCGACACCGACGTGTAATCTCAGTGAAGTTGTTATTAATTTTGTTGTATGTATGTTAATGTTTTATTAAATCAGTACATTATATGATCATAACTAGTTGTTACCCGCGACTTCGTCCGCGTGGTATTTAACAAAAAAGTTATTATTCAGTTCGCGGAGTTTACGGTAACGTATTTTTTTTTTCGTGAGATCCATTTTTTTTTCTAAAATTAAAACCAATGAAAAATTTATTAATATTTATTAAAATTAGCATAGGTATTTCTTTACGCGAAATACAGAATTCATATATATATGATCATAATGATACCAGCCCTTTCAATGTCCCGTTGTTGGGCACTAGTCTCCCATCTATAATAATATCGCCAGACAAACCACTCCAACTAAACGGTCCCACATAAGCAAAGCTTGTTTTATGGGTACCGTACAATGGACTAAGGGCGAACTAACGAATTTCAAGGCTTTTATCGCGTTTTTATTATGTTGTTTACGTTCCCGACGTTTCGGCTGCTTTACAGCAACCATGGTCATGGGAAGACTGAGGTGTTAGATGTCCTAGTGTCATAGTTTGAACTGGGATACCCTTATATTTAGTTGTTGCTTGCGGTCCGATCTACGCAGAAAGTGCTCACTCTTAGAACAGAGAAATCAGAGATCAGAGAGATCAGAATCATTTGCATGAAATAGTTCTTTTTTGTATTAATTATTTTAGTTTTCATATTTTTTTTTTATCCTGGGGGGAGGGGGTAGTGCTGAGCAGGGTATATACTACTAACTGTCCCAAGTAGATCAATAAAATCAAAATTTTATTCAACATAGCATACAATAAATAATATTAGTTTTATTAAAGTTAAATGCGAATAATTTCTCGTCGTTATTTAATTAGTAATGTTTGCTACGGTGTAATAGACGGTCCGTTTTCCCTGAAACTCGCACGCCATGTTACAGGATGTTGTAAAAACTTCCAACATGCTATTCGGCTTGTCGAAAACTTTAGTTATAATTTAACCGTTAAATTCTCTGTAACAGTTAACAAAGAAATTGTTGCTTTTAACATACTTGTAATAATATATTATAGGGCAAGTTTATCTGGTGATATTTTTTGACTTAACAAGCTGTATCGATATAGCTATGCTTTTAGGGCGCAGCGATTAGCGCAGTTGGTAGTGACCTTGCTGCGCCAAAGTTCCTCGGTTCGAATCCTGGTAAGGATAATCATTGCGTGATGAGCATGAATGCAATGAATCTTCTTTTTTTTAGGCCGGCAATTGGCTACAAAATAGATCCTTTATGACAGTGTCGAGTATTTCTTGATAACTGTTATAAAATTAAAAGTACCCCTGATGATAATGATGATGACTATGAAATGAATCCCCTACCCCTATCAGTAAAGCTGTGGACTTTACTGAAAATTTACCGGACATCTTGGGAGAACTTGAAAAGTCAAGTTATACTATTTCATTTTCATGTCCTTCACTGGTGCACGTTTATATTATACATTATGTATAAAAAAAACCATAATATTTAGAAAAATAAAACAAAATTGACAACTTCAGTGTTCAAAAATGTCCTGGTATTTTTTTATATTATTTTAAATTATTTTTTGAGCAAAGGTAATTATTAATAATTATTATGAGCACAGACTAACATCGGTTAACCAATAAACAAAAAATATTTCTGTTTAAAAAAAATATCTACTTTTTACGTTAAAAATACAACTAAATTTTACAATAATTTTGTCTATTATAAAGTACAATGATGCGAATGCTTATAATGGCTAGGTCAGACGAAGCGAGTGCAGGCTAAATTTGAGTTAATAAGTGGATCGAACAATTAATAATATGAAGATATGTTCATAGTTTGCGATAATAACTTGATTGTGAAACGATTCGAATAGAATACAGTACGTCAAGTGCGAGATTATACGTAAGCTAACCGTATACTTCATGGTTTACGTATCTAGACACCTTGTATATAGAATTCAACAGCGCTTCTAGTGGGCGGTATTTAAAACTTTCAATTCTCCCTACTAAATGTCTGAACACGAAGACTATAAAGTATAAAGTTAGCTCACCAATAATCTCGCACTTGAAGCTTGGGGTCTATTTTTAAATATAATGCATTCGACTAATGTAATATTGTAGAGACATTTCTGTCACCTTAAGGTCATTTTCAATACATACTTTCAGAGCTTATTACGGCCTTGTACTAGCACTGTTGAAGACAAGGCATTAAAGTCCCTAAGACTTCGTAATCACTGATTGTGAATATTGCAGATACAATTTAGATTAGTAAGTATTAATCTCTTGGTGTGGACGCGCCATTATCAGCCCTCGGCTATTTCACTCGCCTTGTCTGCTCCCTTAATAAAGCTTTTGTTTTTGTGGCCTGTTTCTTCTTTTTTGCATATTTATTGTTAAAATACGAGGTTAAACTCCTGCAGCCCTTGTGGATTTTGCGAGGGACTAGTGATGTGTAGATGTCGATAGATTCATTCCCAGAAAAAATGTAATTTATCGTGATTAATTAGGGTTTTAATCTAAAATCAGTTAATAACAATGACCTTTTAATCAATAGCCGTATACGTCATAAATTAATGCTGCAATATGGCTGCTCCGAAAAATTACAATATTGAGCTACGATCGCTTGTTGTCAAATACATTGCGCTTTTACACTCTAGCCTATCAAATTTTCTCTATGACTAAAATAGTAATGCATAAATTACGAAACTAATTTATAAATTAATAATCTCCTGAAATTATTGATCCGTAATGGTGTCGGATGCAGCGAGGTTTGTAACTCTATTTTATATGATCTTGAAATGGCTGAACCGAATATCACCAAACATAGCTACGACCACCCCGATTAAACCAGCTTTAGAATTAAAAAAACAGCGTTGCAATGCCACGGACAGGCACACAGACAGACAGACATAAGCCTCAAACTTATAACCCCGCGACGCAAATGCAGGGGAATAATTAACTTCGTAGTAAACTATACCTAATATAAGCATAATTTTTCCGTCCCATTTCCAGAGCACTAATAGCAATAAAAATATTTTTATTTTATTGTTTTGATGTCCAATAGGATCTATGTCCCGTTTTATCGTTTCATCGATATTTACGTGCCACATCCCTAATCTATGTAAGCCGAGCATACGGGCAAAGAAAACAGAGTGCGGTGTAATTATACAGGCTGATGGAATTTAGCGGCGTCATTACGAAACACGTTGTATAATTTATGTATACAAAACAAAGTAGTGTTAGTTACACCATTTCTAACTCAAGAACGGGTGAGCTTATGTTTATGATCGTTGATTTTTTTGAATTGTCTCCGCCCCGTATAGCAGAATAACTATTGAAACATGGGAGAAAATCACTAGAATAAAAGTTATAAAGATAATTTAATTTCTCATACATTTCATTCTGAGGCCGGTTAGCTAGTTAGCTATCCCCACGAACTTTGTACGGTTGTACAGACTCACTACAGACTTCATAAATAAGAGTGACAGAGACATCACGCTTTCTCTTTCTTTCTCTCTTGATCACGATACGTCAACATTAGGAGTTCCCAATGAAAATCGACTTGAGAACCAATTTGTCATTTCGCTTTGATCTCAAAAGCTTTACCATTCAAATCATAATTCCAACATTGGGTTTTTCAACTGCACCCCAAACAGAGCACTTCAGAGCGCACGACACGGCACCGGAACGGGGCCGGACTTAGGGCGGCCATGAATTATTAATTTTCCATTTAAACCGTCCATGTTTATTTTGGCGCAGCGTCCCCTTATTGACTTTATCACTATTCGATGGGGATTAATTGTGCTGGTTGTATGTGCCGCTGTATTTTTTTTTAATAAAGGCAAATTAGGAAACAATGTATATTTAAGGCTGAATTTCGATTACCTTGTTTATTACTATTGTTTAAACTGAGGGCTGCCGTTTGCGATCAGAAATCCAAGGAGTTGACCTAAAGCTTACGCTGTTAAGAACATTTAGCGGGGAATGGAAGATCATCCAACCAGGCAGGTGGTATGGAGGAGCTAGCCGCTATGCTCCGACAGTTATTGACAGGTTCTTGTATATATGTATCGTTCTGCGAAATCTCTCATAGCGCGATTTAGGATTGTATGATAAATAGTCAGCGCCATCTATATTTCGTCATAGTTATACATGATTCTTGTAGCGAGGTTCAAAAGGTCAATGCAAACATGTCTGGGATGAGATTAGATATTACCTACGTACCTACGTAGCTTGCTGGTCTCTCTATATATACCGCGCAAGACGAATCTATTTACTTTTCTTTGATCCTACATTCCGAAATTATCGATATTATAACGTCATACGATAGTTTATCGAACTTCCCTACAGATGGCGCTTGCACAAACATCACTAGCGCCGGGGGTCAATAGGCGAGCAAATATAAACGTTGACTCAGCTGGAGTGGTCTCAATCGAATGGTGTATCAATAATTCATGCGGCGTCGTGCCGCGTCCCCGCGTCGGACCCGTCGCGCGGTCGTGTCGTGAGGTGAAAAGGGGTAGTTCCAATTTTGAATTGCATTAATAGGTATACAGTTCATTGGCCTAAATAAAATGGGTTCAACAACTCACATTGATAACAACATATAGAAAATATTCACAGAGATACCAAGATGTAGATGGATAAAATAAATTTATGAGTACAAAGATAAATCATTTAAGATCCTGATTAAAGCAGTTGGTAGTGACCCTGATGTCTGCGCTGATGATCCCGGCAGGTCTGTCGTCTGGTACGGACAAACTCTGTGTGATGACCACGAATGTTTGTACCCGAGTCATGGATGTTTCATATCTATATAAGTATTATATACTGAGTTCGTCCTCAGTACATTGTGCGGTACCCACAATACAAGCGTTGCTTAGTGTGGGACCGTATAGCTGGTGTGTTCGTCTGGCGATATTATTATTATTACTCATTTTGTAGAGACCTACGGGGGGGCACTTACAAATAGTTATTTTTACATATTTATTTGACTCTACAACCGGCTCGAAACGCGACCTCAACTGAGAAGATCCGGAAGTACTGGCAAGCACAACCACAGGCAAATACCTTGAAATATCTTAGGTAAGTAATAACATTCCACAAAATAAGATATAAAAATAAAAGCTCGCAAAAAAAAAAACTGGGACAGGATAATAATACATAAAACATCCGATCTCCCGCATCGATGATATTTCTATTACAATCGCATCAAATTAGGTCGCGCCCACCCGCTGCGCTCGAGACGTAATAACAAATTTACCAAATAAATATTATTTTTTACCAATAAAAGGATAAATTATAGCCATGGAAACGAGGACCGCGGGTTCCAACCCCGGATCGCACTTTGGGATTTCTAGATTTCATGTTGGAATGTCATTTTCATGATCCTTTGCTGAACCTTGGAGAGCAGGTAGAGCCGTCGGTCCTGCCCCTAATCTCTCGCCGGTCGTGACGGATTTCCGTCCCATCGCACTATGAGAGTGAGGGAAGAGAGTGCCCCTGCGCTTGCGCATAGACTTGTGCACTATAATATCTCCTGCGCAGTCGGCTAGTCTCCTTTGAGATTGGCTGCCGTGACCGAAATTCGGTCAGGAGGACTACCTACTTACCTCTTCTCAAGAAATGAAATGAGAGGTACTTACATAACACACTGAGTTGAACAGTACTCCTCATGGGACTGTCCCTCTGCAGAGCATCATGTCTGGCTTCGCAAGTGAAGTCCGCGTAGTCATCGTCCGCCGTCGCTTTGAAGTTCACCCTGTTGACAAGAGAATAAGATACAAAATCGATTGCTGATTTTTCAAGGACGAGGTTCTGGTTTCTGGGCTGCCAGGATGTGTATAAATAATCATATAATGTTAGGGTATTTTCCTTAATTCTTACGAAACGATTTTTGAATATTCGATTCGGGACTAAAAGAGGGATCAAAATTTGGTTGAAATATGTTATGTTCCAATTCACTACGCGAACGAAGTCGCGAGCAACAGATAGTATAGTCATTATTTTTTTGTATGTACCTATATGCACATGCTTATACAGTGCGAGTCAGAAAAGGTATATTGAGTCGGAATTAAGAAATCAATTTAAAAACAAAACTTCACGTAAAAAGTCACAATTGTTATTTTTTTTTTCATCAGTATATTAACTCCTTTTCTAACTCCACGTAATGATTACAAAGCGATAAAGAAGTGCAAGTATACATTGTAATTTAATACAACCTGTTTGAATCACGTTGTATATTATCACTGAGACGTTATTCCACAAATAGGTATTTTAGTGAAACGAAGAATTCATATTACTACGCTATTCTAGGCTATTACGTACATATGGCGCGCGGCTGTGGTATATATAGGACATATATATACCACATATCGTCGTATATACATGTACGTTACATTTGAAGATACATTATGATTATATAATATCAGTCGACAGACACATTATAATGGTTCTAGAGTTGCGACCACGCAGGACGGCCCCCACAAGGTAGACCAATGATATTACACGCGTTGTGTGTATGTTGTGTGTATGAAGACCGTTACGTGTGGAAGTCATTAAATAAATAAATATAAATATCGCCATACGAACACACCAACTATACGGTCCCACTTTAAGTTTAACGCTTGTGTTATGGGTACCGTACAATGGACGGAGAGCGAACTCAGTATATAATACTTATATAAATATTAAACATCCATGACTTGGGTACAAACATTCGTGCTCGTCACACAAAGCTTGTGTCCCTACCAGGATTCGAACCCGGGACCCTCGGCGCAGAAAGCAGAGTCACTACCACTGCGCTAATCAGGCCGTCATTGTCAGTCATTGGACGAGGCCTATGTCCACCTTTCGGCTGACGGATGGACGGGTGGAAACACGAGCACGCTATAGTCCCAAACTAAGCGACTTTTGCAGTATGTGTACCATATAATAAACTCGGGCCGATCCCAGTAACACCCAGACTCGGGAAAGATACGAAAAATATATATTTCCCGTAACCACCCAGCCGAGTAGCCCACAGTGTTCCGCTACATGACGCGTTGCGAACACGACACTGAACAAAGTTAAATCCTATAAAACGTCAAGCTATTGTGGCCGCACGTTAAATTTCGGACGGGACGCGTCCCGTAATTCCCGCGATGTCACTCGCGCGACACCCCGTATCCGGTATAATCCGGTTTTATCAGGTTAAATCTGCAATAATGCGGAATTTATTTCGCCGGCGGACTTCGTAGCGCCCGCGTTTCGATCGCCATGTTGGGAGTGAATTAAAATTTCGAGAAGAGATTCTGCTCGCGTTTTAAAATGATAGTCATTTTGGTTGTTCTCATATAATACTAAATACTATCACGTCTGTTATCCTCGACTGGGTAGGCAGAGGTGCTCTTATCCTACTATCCCACTAATATTATAATTGTGAAAGTTTGGATGGATGGATGTTTGTTACTCAATCAAGCCAGAACGGCTGAACGGATTTGAATCTGGATGAAATTTGGCACAGAGATAGATTATAGTCTGGAATAGCACAAATGCTATTTTTTATCCTGGTAAAATCTATGGTTCCCGTTGGATAGCTTTGTTTTAATTTTTCATAGAGCAAAGGATCGACATGTTTTTTGCATAGGTAGTGGTAGTTTAGGGGTTGCTACGAGTATATGACGTTTTATAAAGTTATAGAACGCCTATGAATTCGGGGGTAAATCTTTGTAATTTTAACTGGCCATTTTAACTGTTGTTCCGAATTCAAAAAACGTGTACAAAAGGAATCGCTATGCTGCCAACGTTTCGACCCAAAAATTTAACGCCATAACTTCGCGTTAATCAGCGCTGGCGTACCGGAAACTACATATTTCATAGTGCATCGCTTCCTGCACATTGTTCCGTATTAAACACAGTTTATTTAAGCTGCTTTTTCTGTCTGGCCGTCTGTATGTATCGTGATAACTTAGCTTGTTTGAAGCGGACTTAGAAAATTCTTGGTGTTATTCGGTCGGCAGTATTGAAGCCATGGCATTAAGATATAGTCCGAGCAAAGACAATAGGAATTGCGATCACCAAGTCTTTATAGGTATTGACGACCTGTTTAGCTCAGTTGATAGTCACCCTGCCTTCCATGCCGAGGGTACCGGGTTCGAATACTGGTAGGGACAAACTTTGTGTGATGAGCATGAATGTTTGTATTCGAGGCATGGATGTTTAATATCTATATAAGTATTATATAATGGGTTCGCCCCCAGTCCATTGTACGGTACCCATCATACAAGCGTTGCTTAGTGTGGGACCGTATAGTTGGTGTGTTCGTCTGGTTTTTATTTATTTTCAACACTGTGATAATTGTAATTAATTGTAAACATTATTTTTTAATTGACTTGGTTATATTGTGTCTTCACAAAATAATTATAATAGCGCTAAAGATACGCAGCTTTAAAGTTTAGTATACCCTTTCTGAATCTGCCAGTATAATTACATGGTCTTGGTCCCAAGAAAATGGCCATCTTGGTTTGGTCATGGTCTGGCAACCTGAACCACCCTTATTTCTTGCCATGTAAAGAACTTGTTCTAGTTACTGCAATTTGACGTCATATTTGCTCATCAGACATTCCACAGTGCCCTGCTCTGAGCTTGACTAGTGACTAGTTTTTTGTAGAGGAATCTTGTCAAGTTTCTTACTCCTAACTGCTGTCAATTATTGTGAGAAGTTAAATAGGGCAAAAAATACTTTCAATGTAGCTACAAAGTCGCCATCATTGCCTTTCTGTAAGCTTTGCACAGTTCATTTATACGGCGTGATGCAGAAAGGGACGTATACTAAGCCTTGAACCTACGCTTCTTATTCATTACGTGAAGCCAGCATTTCGATATGTCAATTTAAAATAAAAAAGTTATCAGAAAAAAGTCTCTCGTAGTGCTGCGCAATTGTTTCCCCCACGTTACCCGATGAGTTTCCGCCGCGACCTACCCTCAGCAATTATCGTCATTTTGATGAGAACAATATATACTTTTTTAAAACTAACATATTGGATTGGGGGTCGAGTCACCTTCGTCCGTAGGAGAATTAAGTACCCTCGAGATACCCTACACGTGACCCTGGGTGGTGCCAACCAGGTGACAACTCTACTGGTGGTAGGCTTCGGCCGTGGCTAGTCACCACCCACTGAACAAAACCATGTCGCCAAGCGGCCTAGCCGTGTTCCGGCATGATGTTCGGTGTTGCCATTCATGGATGGCGGGTCAGATCAGTTGCGCTGCATGTGCCTAGTGAATGTAGCGTCTCTATCTACTGCCGCCTTCCTACCTAGGCAAGTATGCTCTATCGTGGATCTCATCGTCACTTGCCATCGGGTGAGATCGAGATCAAATGCTTGCCTATAATGTAATAAAAAAAAAAAAAAAAAAAAACTTACACATAAGTAAATCAATAACAAATACGTTAAGGAAGAGCAGGTTCAAGGTTTAGTATACGTATTCCGTACCCCCTTATAGTATAAGCTTAATCCATACTATGAATACTCTGTACATCTAGTGCGATATTATTCGTAAGCTAACCGCATACTTTATAGTCTAGGTATTTAGACACTTTGTATGGAAAATTGAACAGCGCCTCTAGCGGACGGTATTTATATCTTTGAATTCTCTATACATACAGTATAACGTTAGCTTACGTATAACCTCGCACTTGACGTACAGATATCTATACTAAAAATAAATAAAATTGGAGTGTCTGTTTGTAATATTAAAATAACCGTTTTTTACTAAGTGCATTTGGATGTATACACGGTGCATATACCAAAACAACATTTTTTACAATTTTTGTCTGTCTGTCTGTCTGTTTGTTCCGGCTAATCTCTGAAATGTCTGGACCGATTTTGACGGGACTTTCACTGGCAGATAGCTGATGTAACAAGGAGTAACTTAGGCTACTTTTATTTTAAAACACCCCCCCCCCCTCCCCCCCCGACGACTTAATATCACAAAGGCTGCCGAGCGAGCGGGCTATTGCTAACAGTTGTGTCTTTGTTAAATACCACGCGGACGAAGTCGCGGGTAACAGCTAGTGCTTAATAAATGAAAAAAGATTTATTGTCTATGGGCAAAATAAAAAAAGTATATGAATTATCTTATCGAGATGATGTAAAAGGTCTTACCCTTAGGGTACCGGTAGTCTAATTATTTCGGTCTTTGAGGGCAAACTAGGGGACACAGAAAGCTGATCACAATACAAAAAGTAATAAAGCCAGGAAGGTTGTGAGGAAGCGGTTTTCATTTCGATGGGATAACAACAGAATCACTATTATTTGTTCCATGGTTTCTATACACCACAAAGCTATACACAATCCATCCGCCATTTTAATATATTGCGACCTACCCCTCCCCCCCTCCCTCCAAAAAACACAACGACCCAACCGGAAACGAAATGAAAATTATGAAATCCCCAACTTCGCGGCGGAGTTCAAACGGTATTTTCATCATTTCCCGTATGAGAACTGTTTCGGAGTTTATACGCGGCAAACGGTCATGCGAAATGTGGAATGACTTTTTGGGAAAACGGATTTGGGTGTTCTATATAGAAGTTAATGGAAACGCTTAGTAAAATTGTTATTAGAAGTAAGTATTTTATTTTTCACTAGCTGTAGTAGCTGTTCCGGCGAACTTTGTACCGCCTCAGAATCAAATGTATGAGGAAATGAATTTATTGGTGCTCTATGAAACATTTAAACAAATCTATCCCACGCGGGAACCATACATTTTACCGGGATAAAAAGTAGCCTATGTGATATTCCAGATTGTAATCTATCTCTGTGCCAAATTCCATCCAGATCCGATCAGCCGTTCTGACGTGATTGAGTAACAAACATCCATCCATCCAAACTTTCACATTTATAATATTAGTGGGATAATCCAAGAACTCCCGTCGGCTGAGTGAGAAATAGAAATTGGTGAATTAAGTTCAAAGTAAGTATTGGATGTGACGTCATAACACAAAAAGGGAATAGCTCGTTTTTCGTCTGCAATCTGTAATCGTTTCCATGCGTCCTAACTCTGCGGGACAGACATATGACAGTAGTGTGAAACTTTCCTGAAAGTTACCAAATGGATGTTAGCAACAAATGACACTCGCTAGATTTATTTATGTAGTTTGTTTTGACGAGGTATGTTGTAATGTTTAGATGAAGATTAATCGCTGAAATTCGGCTAACTCTAACCCAATTTTGTTCGCGTTTATAGGTAGCTTGTTTAATTTTGTTTAAGGCTCCATTAGATAATATACCTTAAGGGTATAAGTACTAAGCCTTGAATCTAAAAAAATCTTGCTTGTTAACCTTTGCCTTGCTTTCTTTAGCGCGTACATAATTATTTTGTGGAAGACAAAATATAACCAATGTTAACGACGCGACCTCCTTAGGAGTTCTTTTATGGTTTTTTTAGTAATCTTTTGTTTTTACGTTGTCTATTTTTGTCACCTTATATGTCCGGACTGAAAATTTTTACATATTATAACTTTCATCATTTTAACCATCCTCCTGCTATTTATTTCTCACCCCGGCGTGTGGCGGACCTGCGGCCAACGCGCGCAAGTTGGTCCTTCGAGCCGGATCGGATGTAATGATTCGCACACCGCCACGATCTGAAATGGTGAGAACGCGCCAGATGGCAACCCAGGAGCGTGCACTGACGGAAACAGCTTCCAATCCACAAGGTACGCAGCAGCCAGCTAATATAAACAAACCGCAGATTGATGTACCGGCACCTGACTTTGATCGCACCATTATTATCGCGGGTGGCAGCGCTATAGTTGAGCGTCGAGAGACGACGCCGCCACCACGTACCGGCAAGGGATCGAAGAGTAGAAGGTCCACCTCGTCATCTGTACTGGCTCGGAGGAAAAGACTCGAGTTGGAAGCTGCACGCGAGAAGGCACGAATACAGATGGAACTGGTTGATAAAAAATTGGAAGCGGACTTGGCAGAATTAGAACCAGAATACAGTTCACACGAGGAGGAAGGTTCTGTTAGTAGAACGAGTAACGTAAGTAGGTGGTTAGAGCACGGCCAGCAAGAACTACAGAAAGTACAGTCAGCCCCCGAGAATGGTACTAAAACGGGCGGGCTGTGCGCGCCAGTGGACACTAGCCCTGGCACTAATGATGGAACAGTTCAGCTGTTGGCTCGCGCACTGAAGGATTTAGCCGCCTCTTCTGCTGCTAACGCACCAAGTGCTAACTTGTTGAGTAGAATATGCACGCCAAGAGACCTGCCTGCCTTTGACGGAGACCCGATGGAGTGGTTGCACTTCAGGCAGGCCTACGAAGAGTCTACTCAAGTATGTAATTTCAACCCGAAGGAGAACCTATGGAGGTTAAGAAAATGTCTACGCGGACCAGCTAAGGATGCCGTCTCAGCTCTCCTGATTTGTGCGACTGATCCTGACAAGGTTATGTCAACTTTAGAGCTACGTTTTGGTAACCCAGACACCATCATAGCAAGGGTCATGCAAGACATAAAGAAGTTACAGACCATCTCTTCAGATTACCACAAAGATATAGTGGTTTTTGCTGTCAAGTTACAGAACTCAATCGCGGCTGTTCGCGCAATGGGCCGCGATGAGTACCTACAGGGAATGACTATAGTCACAAATATATTAGCTAAGTTTCCCACGGTGCTTATATCAAAGTGGTCAGACTATAGCTTCCCACTGATCAAAGAGAACAAGAGGTCCCGTTTAGATATATTATCAGATTTCTTGAACGAGGAAGCTGTCAAAATATCTACCACCGTAAATATTAATGTGTTTGATATGCCCAGCAATCAACATAGACATAAACAATACCGCGACAATAACTATAGACCTCAAGCAGTGTCAGTACAGCAACATAGTACTGCTGTTTCCAGTGATGACAGATGTCATTATTGTCACGGTGCAAAACATGAACTCACGGATTGCAAGAAGTTTAAGAAAGGCTGAATGCCGCCCACTGCTCGTACTTAATTAGCAGTATTAATGAAGTTATTGCATGTACTCCTACAGGTTTAAGTATGTTCCGTGAATGATTAACCTTTTCCGTGTACCTGCCGGCAAACTCTTCGGGCTCGATACCCTTCAATCGGGTCGGTACATTCGGGAAACCGTCAGGCTTGCAGTGCTGCCATGGTACGCCTATGTGTTCCATACAATCAGCGAGTGTAACTGTTCGTACCGGCGCGGCCACAGCACGTCCAGTGTCGACATTACGACGTGGTTTACCCGTCACGGCCGAGGACTCAATGGTGAACGATCGTTGCTCTTCCTCGTGACGTTCCCGCAGAATGCTGACAGCCTCGTTCCGGTCCTGGGCAGGAGTGTCCACCTCTGCCAACATAAGTGAGGTATGGACATGGCGCTCTTCGTACGGCACCTCCGCACTTTCATGTACGCACCAACCAAGGGGGGTTTGTGTAACGGACGGCTCGTTGATTTCACCTAGACAGACGTCTATGTGCATGACAGTTTCCGTAACAGGCGAAAACTCAGTAGTATCGGTACTGGACTCCCGAACGTTAACGTCTCTGTTATTGTTTCGATTGAAGTTTGTACTCGTGAAATGCAATAAACGATGATGCGCTCCGCCGCAGCCGTCTTTATCACACGCAGGTGCAGGACAGGTCTCTCGGTCGTGATCTAGCAGCAAGCACTTGTAGCAGATGCCGTGGCGTTTAACGTGTCGCCAGCGATCCTTGCGTAATCCTTTCTTAAAACCAAGTCAAATAAAAAATAATGTTTACAAATAATTACAATTATCATAGTGTTGAAAATAAATAAATAAATATCGCCATTACATTATGTGAGGTCAGAAAAAAAAGGGGCCCAACAAAGTGACAGTTGGGTGTTGACTGTACGAAAATTAAACTTTAAATTGTGATCATCCCAAAAGATTATAGCTTTTTATAACTATTAGTCTTCATTTTTCTGCAAAAGTATAGTTTATTTATTTTTTAATCATAAAATAAAATAATGTTTTTGGTTTGGTTCGGTCACGTGATCAAACACGCTTCGGATTGTCGGTTGATGCGTTGTGACGTCACACCGTCGTAATCAGTGTCAGGTTGTCAAAACGAGTTTGGTGATATTTGGGTTTGATTTTAATGTGTTTTCAGTTATTTATCGTGTTTTTTTTTGGTCATCAGTAACTATTATTCTCATTTTACACAATGGACAGCAACTTTATGTACGTCTACAGTGGAAGCCTTTGAAACAGACGCATTCATGTTTGGATGTTTATCTGATTGCAATGTCAAGGGTCACGTGACCCGAAGGCCACATTTTGTCATCGAATTTTATAAGAACTATATTGTTAGCATCATATTAAACTAATGAACAATTTTTTTTCTGACCTCGTCCACCTCTGCCTAACCTCATTAATACAGTCGTGAATAATAATAATTCTAGCCCTTTTTTAATGTCCCACTGCTGGGCACGGGCCTCCCCTCAATGTGAGGGGGGATTAGGCTATAGTCCACCACGCTAGCCCAGTGCGGGTTGGCGGACTTCACACATTTTTCCACAGAGGGTTCTCTCAGACATGCAGGTTCCTCACGATGTTTTCCTTCACCGTTTAGCAAGTGATAATCATGGTTGAAAATGAGATTCGCACATGACATCCCAGAGGTGCGAGCCGGGGTTGGAACCTGCAATCCTCGTTACCGAGGCAAGCGTTCTACCAACTTAGCTATCACTGCTATACAGTACAGTCTTGAAGATATTAATTATTCTAACACCGCTGTCAGACCATTATATCCAACTCCCATCTCCATAAAACCTTATTAAATTTTAATAATACACGAGACAAAATAGTTCGCAATATAATTCCCCTTGTGGCCACCGCCCACTGACCCCTGTCACATTTGACAGGTATTGTAGTCAAGCCAAATTAGTTTTCGGCCGTTGAATATTTCCTCCATAATACTCGATTTGGAGTCACCGTGTCATAACGATTGCTTTGGAATTCAAGTTATGTTTGAGTAGAATTTGTAAAACGGAGGGTAAACATTCAATAGGCATATACAGGTTGATACAGAGAGGGTATACTTAGTCTTGAACGTGTGCTTCTTTTGCGCATTTGTGATCATTATGTAAATTCTGAATTTTGACCCTTACTGAATCAACCTGTACGTATTATTTATAAATAAGATTAGTTTTAAAGCTCTCATTTGAGCCAAGAAATGATGTAACCATTCATAAACAGACATATGGATATAGAATAAATAAGAACTTATTAAAATAAATTGTGGGAAGAAATGCCTTACCTACGATTCATTCTCGAAATATGTGTTACAATGGCATCTCCCTCGCATTGAGGGGAGGCGTAAGTCCAACTGTTTGACATTATACTCTTTGGAGCCTATTAGTATTATCTCATAATGATAGATATTAAGTTGATAGGTATTTTATGCGGTCTGTATTGGAAGGTGATTTTGGAAGTCTGAATAAACAGAAGGTACTTTCGATGAAGATGTTTTCCTTTTGAGAGATCCATCTTCTCGATCTGTTGTAGACTTGCTCTTACTTATTGACACTGAAACCTTGCTGGTTGGTTACTTGAGGACTTAAAGTTAGTAAATATTATCAGTATTTTACCTGGATATTGTGGTATATCTAGTCGATTTCGGATTTCCATTCTCGTTCTCCACCTCTCTGATGAGTTCCTTTGAAACTGTAACAAAAGATAAAACATAAGATTACTTATACTCGTATTTACGCGAATACTACACATTGAAATAAAACTAATCTTGCGGACTTTCCGGAGCCAGTGAGATAAAAAAATATTATAGTTAGTGTTAATTAAATACTCGGGATATGTTACAAGTGTACCAATTCGTTGGATGCGTTATAGTTATAGACTAAACTAAGTTTTTTTTTAAAGTTTGGAATGGAATTATTGTCAAGTTTTAACGTGTGGTATTAAAATCCCAATTCATAGAAAATCCATATTTCGTATTTGCACAAAATACCTACATATGATTAGAAAATAATTCTTTAGCGGAGCTGACATAGTTACGAGTACCTACTAAATAAATGAAAACATCAAAAGCAGGCAATTATAAGGCCCTTGCCACACATTAGCGTAGCGTAACTATTTAAAGCGTTATAACGCTATAAAGGTGTGAGCACACGCCGGGGGCCGCTTGCGCTTAATTTTAGCTATCTAGGCGTTGTCAGTGGTACCCCGGTTGAGAGTGTAGGGGGTGTGTGATTTCAGATATAATATTCGGGATAAATGCAAAACTCAAAAAAAATATTATTTGTTATGCAACAGTACACTTGGCTTACTGTCAATTTTTTTATTTTTAAAAAGGGCCTCTAATTAAAAAATAAATTCAATAAAATGTAAGTACGCCATGACATAGCGATGTAATAATTCACATTTAATAAAAAAAAATACCTTGGACCACTCAATTTGCATAGTTAGTTGTGTCCCTGTGATGATCAAGACACTTTGTATTGGACTCATTAACTTATAACATATGTACAAATAATTATATACTCGGATCGCCCCCATTCTTTTATCTGATACCCATAAAATAAGCGGTACTCTGTTTGAGTCTACACAGTTGAGTGTTTGTCTGTCAGTATTGTCCCACAAAACTCTCTATACATATTCACCCCACTACTGACGTCATAACTAGTAAACGAGTCGCGATCTCCGCAGCGCGAATTTGTTGAGTCCACCCCTCCCCCCGCGCTACCCCCCCCTCCACCTCGGAATAAAGGAGCACCATGTTTATTAGCACTATTATTAGAGAATTAGCCGCGTAGTAATATACCTAGTATTTAAGTTTAATGGTACCTACACTGTTGGGCTCGAACCTCCACTAGAGACAGGAGGGAGCAAGCTATATTACTACAAACCAATAATAATAATTCCAGCCCTTTTTTTTTAATGTCCCACTGCTGGGCACGGGCCTCCCCTCAATGCGAGGGGGGATTAGGCCATAGTCCACCACGCTGGCCCTGTGCGGATTGGCGGACTGCACACATCTTTCGAGGGGTTCTCTCAGACATGCAGGTTTCCGCACGATGTTTACCTTCACCGTTTTAGCAAGTGATAATCATGGTTGAAAATGAGATTCGCACTTGAAAAATCGCAGAGGTGCGAGCCGGGGTTTGAACCTGCAATCCTCGTTACCGAGGCAAGCGTTCTACCAACTTGGCTATCACTGCTATCTACAAACCAATGTGGATTGGAAACTAGGATTCCATTTATCATAGACACTAGACAGTAATATAGGTACTTATACAGAGTGACTCAGAAAGGGTATGGTAAAGCTTTAACCTGCACTTCTTTAGCGCATTTGTAATCATTCTGTGAAGTCAGAATTTCGATAAGTCAATTTTAAAAAAAAACACCATTTTTTTCTTGTTTTTTTTTTAATTAATTTCACATAATGCGCTAAAAAGCGCCAGTTCAAGGCTTAGTATACCTTATCTGATCATTCTGTATAGATATCGAACATATTTTTCCATTCTCAATTGACAGTTCATTAGGAATGTCTCTTTATCAATTGTAAAACATATTATGGTCACACTACATGACGTCATAACGACTCAGCAACGCTGTTTTAAACGCCCCCCAACTGTGTATAGAAAAGATTTTTTTTTTTTATTTAATGCATTGTTTTAACTCACGCTGTTGTTTGGCACAGTGGTTAGTGTCCCTGCTTTCAGTACCGAGGGTAGCGGCGGAATCCCGGTAGGAACGAATTTTGTGTGATAAGCACAATTGTTTGTACCCGAGTCATGGATGCTTAATATCTATTTACATAATCGTATTTTGGGACCGTCCCCATTTCATTGTACGGTACCAATAATAAAAGCTAGGTGCGTTCGTCTGACAATATTATTTCGAAATTTTCTCGATTGCATTGTGATTTAATTAACATCTAATAAACGATAGTACTTGGGTGCATTATAGACTTTTCGAAAATTCTCCAACCAAATTAAACTTGTTCATAGCCAATTCATATAACAGTGAACTATCTCTCATATTTAAAATAATCCATCATCGATTTAACTTAGGTTATTAACGTCTCCGATAACGTTTTGAAGAGCTTTAACATTTTCCAATATCTCGTTCGATCTTAAAGATCCAACTAATTAATACGAAAAACGGTCGACTGCTCCCGACGCGCCGCTATTGACAAGTTGGAAATTTTCATTACGACCACACTGAAAGGGAGATGACAGGTCCAAAGCTCCGTTCAGATATAGACGTTATTCGTTAGCATCGGTGCTACAATCATTATATGGCTCTTAATCATTGTACTAAGACTCCACCTGTACTGATTGCAGAATCAGAATCAGAATATTTTTATTCATGTAGACCATTAAGTACAGTTACAAAATGCTAAGATACAACTTTGCCACCCGTTCGGAATGCCGTTCCTATGGAAAAGAACGAGCTAGAAACTCCATGGTTGCTCTTTTTTTTTTAAAGATATTTTAAATTTTTGAGCAGTACATTGTTATAAGTATGTGTGAACATTTCTGTGTTGTTTATGACCCAATTTTTTCATATTACCGGCCCATCAAATGTGAATTTATATTTTTTAAGTGACTTAAACCAAAGTAAAATAAAATAATGCTAGTACATGTAGGCCTTTACATAACCCTTCATCCCCCTACTCCAATCAATATATTGGTTGATCCGTACTTTGAATATAAAAAGTATGGATATTTGTATCATCCACTAATTAATTAATCAATTAACAATGACATTTAAAAACATATTCCATAATGAATAAAAAATAGAGGATTATTTTATAGCCATAGTCTATTAATAAAGCAGTCATCGCACTAATACCGTTGTAGTCTAAACAGTTTTAAAACGGTCACGCTTTTAATTGGCTATCGAACGATTCGGAAATTTAAATATAATTATTTTGGTGTGTTTGTGAGCCAATGGGATTGAATATTGGCCTTCACTCTCATCCAATAAGAACAGATTAATAGAAGTTGTTGGAACTTTAATTTTGGAATAAAAAGTACGTTTATTTTGAACTAACCATGTTCCTTGGAACCATATCTATATCTAAAACGGAAATAAAATCCCAATTTCAATATGATAGATGGCTGGGTGCTACCACCGACTTGGGATCCTAGAATTAATATAATTAAATCCAAAACCAAGCGCACCATTGCAAGACCTCAAGACAATGTAAGCACTTTCTGTGTAGATCGGACCGCACACAACAACTAAATATGAGGGTACCCCGTTTCAAACTATGACACTAGGATGTCAAACACCTCAGTCCACCCGTGACCATGGTTGCTGTAAAACAGCCGAAACGTCGGGAACGTAAAAACGTAAAATAAACGCAATAAAATCTGTAAAATAACTTTTATTTCAATGTGTAGTATTCGCGTAAATATTAGAAAATCTCGGAAACGTCGGGAACGTAAAAACAAACATAAACGCGATAAAATCCGTAAAAATAGTTTTATTTAAATATAAAAAATCTATTCATAAAATTATTACAAATCCGTTAAAGAAACGCAGGTTCAAATGTTAATAGCTCCACCCTCTCTGAAGCATGATGTATAAATAAACAATGGAATCACAAAGCAAAGCTTAGCCAAGCTATTGTAAGCTATGGGAGCGTACATAGGTACATTTAAACAGGGATATATTTTTTTTCTGTAACTACCGTGGCCTAACTGACATGTTCTGACATTTGTATCATACTCCCCAAGGAGTGTGTGACAGAATCCGCGATATTACAGGTAACGCAGTGCCAGTGGTTGGTAAAAAGGGGGGCAAAGGGGGGGCACCTTTCAACTTTCCTCTCCCTTACCCTCAAGTGACCCCTCGAAAATACTTTGTGAGTAAGTGCCCTTAAATAAATAAGAACAGCCCTTAGTGAAATTTTCAGGGCAACGGTGATTTTGGGGAGGCAAGAATTTATATGTTCCACAGAAGGTTTTGTTGAAATCTTTTTATCAGAGGAGTCATTTGATTGAGAATATTTTTTTTATTCCTCGACCCTCGATTGAGGAGGTATTTCAGTCCACCTTTGTGACTGATGATGACTGATAAGTAAGACAAGAGGATGATCAAATTTGATCACTCAATTGGCACGGTTGGCAGTGAACCTGCTTTCTATATCAACAGCCACGGGTTCGATTCCTGGTAGACGCAAAGTTTGTGTTATGAGCACGAATATTGGCACTGCTGGGCATGGGCCTCCCCTCAATGCGAGGGGGGATTAAGCCATAGCCTACCACGCTGGCCCAGTGCTAGGAGTTCTCTCAGACATGTAGGTTTCGTCACGATGTTTTCCTTCACCGTTTAGCAAGTGATAATCGCGGTTGAAAATGAGATTCACACATGAAATCCCAGAGGTGTGAGCCGGGGTTCGAAACTGCGATCCTCGTTACCGACGCAAGCGTTCTACCAACTTGGCTATCACTGCTTAACCAATAATAAACGATCAATATTCACATAATACATGTATCTAAAATATCACAGCTAATTCCAGTTGGAAAACTCACACGAGCTTGCCAAAAAAGAACTCAAATTATAACATGAATAATGTGCCGACGTCAGTGTGTATACAGGGGCATATATTCGCTATTTCCACCGCGGGTACATGGAGGCATTTCGGTTGAAAGCGTCAATGTCAACCGGTGATATTGCGAGCCGGGCGAAACCGCGGGCCGAGATAAAGCGTCGCTAGAAGAGCCATTTAATCTTCACAGAGATAAATTGTGACAGCTTGTACATGTTTGCCATGGGAAGCTGGTATTTCTCTTCTTAGCTTCGAGAATATTTCTCCCTCAGGATGAACTTTGACGATCTGATCAGCGCTGTTGATAGTGAGTCTGCTTTCTAGGCCGAGGCTCCCGGGCTCAAATCCCGTGTGCGATGAGCTCGAATGTTTGTACCCGAGTCATGGATGTATCTACTATATTAGTATTATATACTGGGTATATACTAGGAAGACAGCTATATTTCAAGCAAGCTAGACAACTCGATATATGACGTACGCTGCTGGATTAAATAAACGCAATTAAATCGGGATAACATGGTAAAACATTAATTTGTACTACTCCGTTTACCAGCGTTTCAAGGTTATGGTGATCAAAAATCATACAAGCACCTACTTTAGTAAGCTAATAAGTCACATCCAGTAAACTGTATACATCCAAATCTCTAGTGATGCAACTAACGTATATCGACACCTAATATTTTATGCCAAATAAAGTCACGCGCCCGTGACGCGCGGGGCTCGCGTCGATATTTTTTCCATCTATTTAATATTTTGACAGTTCATAGCTGAACGGATCGCTGTTCTGTTCGATATGCGAGAAATTAGCATGGAAAAGTTCTTACAACATTTGTTTTGCATAGCAAGTCATTTCATGACAGTTGTTATGTTGAAATATGACTTATTACTCAAAGGAACTCAAAATTTAAAGTGTTACTTAACATTTGAGACGTAATTATCTTTCATTTTTAAGCACAACTCGTTACTTTGAAGTAGCCCTTCAAGTTGACAGAGAATTTGTATGTTCGAATGTTAGACCTTTTAATAGCTATGCAACAGCTATTAAAAGGTTGATTACGAGGTCCAGAGTTTGATTTCAGAGTCAGGCAAATTGTATCTAAGTATAATACTCTGTTGCTTCCAATATGTGTTTATCTTATCTGAAATCTTAGTACGCCTAAGAACTTATTTGGCAGTAAATAAATATCTGTTATATTCCGATGTTAAAATTTGTGCCCAGCCAAGAATGCTCTAATTTATTTATCTCGGGTCTAATTATTGACCTGTATGTTTTAGATAATTATGTTTCTAATAAATATTTACTGTTGCTGTTCTTATCGGGAAAATATAATTACAATAACAATATATTTTTTAACATTTATCATCATTAAAATCATCGACATAATTCATCGATAAGTCAATCAAATCACATCACTGAGGTCGTTAATATCGCACTGCAATTGTTTGCTAATTGAAATCGAAAGCTTGTTTAATTGACGATTGTGGGGCTCAGTACATTGAAGAGCCAATTAGTGATGGGTACCCAGCCACAGACAATTTACATTAATAACTAATATATGGATTTTATTATTTTAAAAATTGCGTTGATAAAAAATATCTACAGATTGTACCATTTGACTCTCTACACAATGGATAGCGATAATTCGAAATTCAACAGCAGATTTTATGAGCTCATTTGTGTCCTATTCTATTCCGCCATCCCTCATTTTGGATAGCAACAAACACCCGTAATATTACAGAGTGGAATTAAAAATATCATAAAACGATTTTTCATTTGGCCGAGCGTGAAGTGGATCCCTGAAAATCGTATTTCTGAGACAACGCACTTGGATTTGTGAAGCTGGTAAAACGAATATTGCGTTATCATCTGTTATTTATTTTGGGAAGAAACATTCCATGGGGCACAATGCACCACCCTCACGCATGTAGTCTTCTTAGAGCGAGGCAGAGGTACACCAACATTTTGCCTAGGGTATATAGGGCCCAATGACATAGGGTGCCAACCTATAGCCATTATAGTTGGTACATTTCCCCTGAATATATGAAGTCCACGTCGCTGGCCGCGGTTTGGTGAGCTTCACACAGCTTTCAACATACTTGCTTAACAATCGCAATATAAATCATTTCACACACATTTTCAAAAAAGTTGTTTTTTATACTATAGTAATAGTCAGAAAAAATCGCCGCACCTTCGCCAAGATCAGGTCGAATAACAATAAACATGTGCCAGAATGTTGTAACAAAGAAGTAGAATAGAAGAAGAAGTAGAATTATTTATTTTATCCACATACCTTTATCACCCTTCAGCTCCACGTTCCCTCGATACCACACGATCTTGGCTGCAGGCTTCGCGTTCTTCACCAGGCACTCTAGGGACACCTCCTCGCCTTCCTTGACTTCCAGCTTGGAATTTGGTGGATGGTGGGCTATTTCCACTGCATTCGGTGGCGCTGCGAACAAACAGAAAAGATTAATTAGTGTGTGTCTCTATCTATCCATCCATCCATCATCAACCAAAAGACGTCCACTGCTGGACATAGGTCTACCCCAATGACTTCCACACATCACTGTCGTTCGCCGTTCGCATCCACCGGCTTCCAGCGACGCGAGTGATACAATCAGTACATCTTGTGAGGAACTGGCCACTACGTCTATCAGCTCATGGTAGCCATTCTAGAACCTTCTGCCCCAACGGCCATCGGTTCTTCGAGTCTTTCAATCTATACTAATATTCTAAAGAGGTCAAAATTGTTTGTTTGTGAGTATGAATGCAGGGGGTCATCTTCGGAACTACTGGTCCGATTCGAAAAAAAAATGCATTTAATAGGAAGCTACATAATTTTTCAGTGCTATAAGCTATGTTTCATTGAGGTACCACGATCGAAGACGCGGGCAGAAGCTAATCAAGTATAAGAAACTTTTAAGGTTATAATAATAGTTTATATTTAATATTATATTCTCTTTTCATAAACTCAGTAAAAATGATAGCAATTTTTTTTGGAGGGTTGACACAAGGATTAATATTTAAATCCAATAAAATATTCCCATAAAAATCGTTTCTTTACTCTGGCAACATTAATTACTTAAATAACCCGCCATTTTGGCCCCTAAGGGGATTATTTTTTAATTTATGGCATTTGCCTTATAATACTTTTCTGTGTCGCCCCTAGAACGTTTGGGGTGATTAATAATAATTAAAATGGCGTTTGATGTGAAAAAATTTATGGCAGCCCTAGTCTATTGAATTAACTTTTGATAAAGGAAATTTAATTGCACCCCTGTCAAATAATATCAGTTGGTCTATGGTAATAAGTTCAACCACCATAGAGCTACTTAATGCTTATAATACACGTACATTTGATCAAAACTAAGTTTAAGCTTAGTGTATCAGCCCAACCTCTCTCTCTGACTACCTTTTCTGTGTTAACGGTCTTGTTATTCTGTTATACCAGCGAACGAAAATAATAATTACGTAGTAACTAGAATCTTTGTATAATAAACCTTGCTGTTACAATTTATCTCCAGAAAGTATGTGATATGATGAGGTACAAATAGGAAGCTGTAGCGATCATTTGACGTCTCAATAATCCATCAGCCGAAAGACGTCCACTGATGAACGTAATAATAATAATAATATCGCCAGACGAACACACCAACTATATGGTCCCACACTAAGCGACGCTTTTGTTATGGGCACCGTATAATGGGCTGAGGGCGAATTCAGTATAATATATTACTTCTATAGAAATATTAAACATCCATCACTCGGGTACAAACATTCGTGCTCATCACACAAGGTTTGTCACTACCAGGATTCGAACCAGGGATCCTCGGCACATAACACAGGGTCAATAATCTAATCTAATCTAATCTATCAGCCGATAGACGTCCACAGCTGGACAGACCTCCACCAACGACTTCCACACATCACGGTCCTCCGCCACTCGCATCCACCTGCTTCCTGCGACTCGTGTGGCGTGCATTCAAAAAGTAGGCTTTTACAAAATTGAAGGATTGCCAATGTAGGCATTCTCGTACATCTGAGGACGGTTCAATACGGACTTAGATGTTACTAATTATATTCCCGCTGCCGCCCTTGACTTGTGGTAGAATAAGTAACCGGATATTGCTGTCTGGGGACTGATTCCACGCTCCCGTGGCAAAGCACAAAGGTGGGAAACCAGCTTAGTTGTGGTAGTCACCGTCAAACTCGCGAATTGCTAATAATACCAGCCCCTTTTAATGTTCCACTGTTGGGCACGGGCCTCCCCTCAATGCGAGGGGGATCTACGTCGCTACTAGTATTATAATTCACCTTTCCCACAAAAACAGAATATTGAAAGAGAATCCACCTCCGATCGATATGTCCCACAAACCTATAGAATACCATAACAAAAACGGTCAGACAATAGCCCCCATCAATATCCCATGAATGTGATGCTATTTGTGTTAGTCATGACGTCGTTATGGCTCCCGTCGCCATGGTTACCGCAGGATGTATTGGAAATCGCAATACAGCACCGGTGGTGTTATTATACGGTTGGCTAAGAATATTTAGGCCATTCCAAATACCATTTATATTAGAACCTTTTCCGAATTGAGTTAAGTGTCATTTTACTTCTTCTTTCTTTACGAAATGAGATGCGATGTAATAAAATGGATATGTGTTTGGCCTCACCCACAACTTAGCGGGTATTTTGACAATGTGAAGTAATTAATAGCACTAACACATTATAAATAAAATAATGAATGTGACATGATGATATGAAAATGGCTTGATCTTCATCATTTTACTTGTTTTAATAATAATATGCTGGACAATAATCTATGCAAAATTATATCTATGTATAAAGTTCTTTGTCTTCTCTATGGCGTCTTGTTAATAACGGACGTAGAAGTAGAAGTTGTCAATTTTGTTTTTTGTTTTTTTTAATATCTATAAATGATGTGAAATTATAAGTGGATATTCACCATGGTGCGTTCATAAATGTGCACGACTGAAGGATATTGAAATGAAATATTATGACTAGACTTTGCAAGTTCTCCGAAGTTCTCTATACTATCCACAGCTTTTTCTCATAGGGGTAGGGGATTCATTTCATCATCATCACCGTCGTCAACATTATCATTATCATCAGGGGTACTTATAATTTAAAAAAAAAAACAAGAATTACTAGATACTGGCCAAAATGGCTTCATTGATAATAGAGGACTGAGGATATCACACGCGTCTCAGAAAGCCAATGGATGAGAGTGACGGAGGACCGGGATGTGTGGAAGTCATTGGGGAAGGCCTGGGTCCAGCAGTGGACGGCATTCAGCTAATGAATGGATGGAACTGATATTTAATTAAACCAAAAAATAAAACCATGCCAGATAAAATGGAATTCATGATCTATGAAAAAGTTTGAACTTAATTAAAATAGTTTCTCTTTGTTCTGTAAAAGTAATTATGGACAGTGTTTAACTTAAAATGGCATTGTTATAAAAGAATCTAACTGTATATACATACAAGATTGTTAATAGATCGTGTTCAAGGAATATTTTTGGAAAAAAAATTTATATCACATGTAACATTATTTTCGATAGACGCTGAAGACTGTTTGTAGGTAAATCACGGGTAAACTACTGGACGTTATATAAAAAAATCTGTTCGCCAATTTTAATAAAACTTAATGCCTATAATAAAATTACTGATGTCATTTTTGTCGAAAAGGATGGGATAACATTGCTGTATCATTTAAGAGCGCAATGTATCGTAAAGCGCGTGCAAGTGACGAGTGCGCTCAAGCGTGTCTAGGTTTAATTTACATTGCAGTTTTAGACCTAACTTGTAATTATAATTGAGATAGACTCCCATTATGATTTCATGGTGAAATCAATTTGAAAATACTGAAAAAAATGCGTATAACTCATTAAAAGAACAACGGAAAATTCCAACCGTCAGGGCCCCAAGTCTGCTAACACAATCGATTCATAACCGAACAGCAACCGCATAGTAACTGTCACTTTTGACAGATATCACATACCATATCTGTCAAAAGCGACAGTTACTATGCGGTTGCTGTTCGGTTATGAATCGATTGTGTTAGCAGACTTGGGGCCCAGTTCATCAGTTTTCGTTACGAAGCCACTGACACCCTGTATATACAACAAAAATTTTCACGAAAAAAACCTCTCACCAAAAACGAGTTTTCCTAAACATTCTAAATAAACACATCAGCCAATCCCTCGTATAATTATGATGTTTTACTGGCCGACTTAAGGGGCATTTGGCAAAATTAATTATTCCAACCGAATACCTCTCGGCAACTTCACGAGTCGAATAGAAAAAGGGGCAAAGTTGGACGGACTTGGCCTTTTTTGCCCCATCTTTGGTAAATGTTTAGACGTAGATGGAATTGCAAACGAAAAAGTTTGTTTGTTTTCGGTGAGGGTAGTTTGATTGTTTTGAGAATATTCGGGGTCGTCGTAGATTATAGAGAACCGAAGACTTTGTAAGCTCTATGTTTTTTAAGATAGCAGTGATAACAGCTCTACCAACTTGCTATTTGTTTATTTTTTATTACATTATAGGCAAGTATTTGATCTCGATCTCACCTGATGGTAAGTGACGATGAGATCTACGATGGAGAATACTTGCCTTCACTCTCGACTTGAAAACACGGACCAGATTGTAGTCAACGGGGAACAAAGATGCCGGTAGCTTGTTGCATTTCTTATATTTACGCGAATACTACACATTGAAATAAAACTAATCTTACCGATTTTATCGCGTTTATTATACTTTTTTACGTTCACGACGTTTCGACTGCTTTACAACAACCACGGTCACGGGAGGAAGATTGAAGAGAAAAATATGGGACCAATCTGTAAGCATATCCTTGTAATAAAAAAAAAATCCAAACCGGTTCATAAATGACGGAGATCTGAGCTAACAAACATGAAAAAAAAATACCAGCGAATTGAGAACCTCCTCCTTTTTGAAGTCGGTTAAAAAGTATTCGACACTTCTTATCTGCTCAAATATATGGGTCTAACAAAATACTCGGAAGTCTTTAACAGTATTCAAAAGTTTTTCAAAATAATCGGAACTGACTTGCCAGCACGAATTTTCACAAAAGAAAGAATCTTATTTCGTATGCTCACGGAGATTTTCATAATCTGATTCTGAAGACGCTGTTCCCAGGGAACCCTAATACGGAAAAAACACAAAAAGGGTTCCGTACTCGATCGAAATGTGCCGGTTAGTAATGCAATTAGAAGTGGCGCTCGTAAGGGTAGGGTGCTAGTTTTATCATAAGCGGTAGCGACAAATATATATCATTTTAATTTAACGTAGAAGCGCTAGGTCAGGGCGCGAAATTCAAAATTTCGACGGTATTCATTTGTTTAAATAAAACTAATTTTACGGATTCTACCGCGTTTATTTTTTTGTTTTTTACGTTCCCGACGTTTCGGTTGCTTTACAGCAACCATGGTCACGGGAGGACTGAGGTGGTTGACGTGTAGTATTCGCGTAAATATAAGAAATCGGTATTCATTTGTTTAAAAAAAATGATATTGGTTCGTATATTTATTAATTTGCGAGTCACGGCATTTGTCTGTTTGCTTAAAATTAAAATTTCATATGAAAAAGCACTCCAAAGTTCGTAAAAATTGTGGTTTTTACAAAGTTTGGAGTATTGTATCGCGTTAGGTAACTTTCAAGCAAACTTAACACATCGAGACATCTAATGCATAATGCCAATGTCGCAATAAACTAAATTACATAGTAAATTTAAAGAAGTCACAATTTTTCTTAAAAAATTTAAGCCCTAGGAATTAAATGAATAACATTATTTTCAGTATACGGATTCCAAAAGGCTCACATTGTACCCGGCATTTGTCTCCAGTTTTCTTGTAGCACTTTCTCTTTTTGTCGCTTGGACCATGAGTAACACGTTTCAACCCGCGAACCGCCCGTACAGACACCACACCCCGCGAGTTGGTAAAAGCCACTCCTAGCCGTGGGAAAAAGGTAATTATTGACTTTTTCAACTTCCTTCCTTCCCACCCGAAACCCCCACTTGACTCAAACGCCTGTGGGAAGATAGATAAGGCATTGCCTAATTAAAACGTGCCTATCTCCTTCCTTTAAGACTTTTCGTCTTTTGAGAGCAGATTTTCAACAAATAGATTCTTTGGGGAATGGCGATGAATTTGTTGGGAGTTTTAAATAGATAAATATCGCCAGACGAACACACCAACTATACGGTCCAACACTAAGCACCGCTTGTACAATGGACTGAGGGCGAATCCAGTATATATTACTTATATAAATATTAAACATCCATGACTTGGGTACAAACATTCGTAATCATTACAAAGTTTGTCCCTACAAGGAATGCTCATTATACAAATTTATCGCTACAAGGATTCGAACCCGGGACCTCGGCACAGAAAGCAGGGTCACTACCAACTGCGCTAATCAGGCCGTAAATGAGTAATAACTTTAACTTGACCGTGTGTAAACTTATTTTCTTTTGAGAGAAATATAAATATACAACTAATCCCCCATTTTGAAAATGTTTGTACGTTTGTTCGTGCATACAGCAATATTTATTGCATATTATAGGGAGTAGTGACCGCGAGCCGGAAGACGTAGTGTAGGACTTCCCCGTACAAGGTGGTCCGAGGATATCACACGCGTCGCAGGAAGCCGGTGGATGCGAGTTGTGGAGGACCGGGGCCCCAAGTCTGCTAACACAATCGATTCATAAGCGAACAGCAACCGCATAGTAACTGTCACTTTTGACAGATATCCCAAACAATATCTACCTATACCACATTTTTTTTTCAAAAATCTACATCTTTTGGGAAATAAAACAAAATTCAAAACATCTATTGGGGCCGCTAGCTTAAAGTTGCCAGTGTATAAAATTGCACTATTTCCCCTTTTTAAAGGTACTTACACATCACCGAGGGAATAAAAAAACAACAAAAAGGTCGACTCCCATTTTACGTCGACTTGTTTACACACCCTGTGTACGCACCCTGTATTGTGAGCGTTGATTGCGGACCGTCTTTGTTTTATTAGGAACGGGCGATCTAATAAAAGGCGACGCAAATACAGGATGTTTTTTTTTTTTTTTATTACATTATAGGCAAGTATTTGATCTCGATCTCACCTGATGGTAAGTGACGATGAGATCTACGATGGAGCATACTTGCCTAGGTAGGAAGGCGGCAGTAGATAGAGACGCTACATTCACTAGGCACATGCAGCGCAACTGATCTGACCCGCCATCCATGAATGGCAACACCGAACATCATGCCGGAACACGGCTAGGCCGCTTGGCGACATGGCTTTGTTCAGTGGGTGGTGACTAGCCACGGCCGAAGCCTACCACCAGTAGAGTTGTCACCTGGTTGGCACCCAGGGTCACGTGTAGGGTATCTCGAGGGTACTTAATTCTCCTACGGACGAAGGTGACTCGACCCCAAAAATGATGAAAGATTTTAAAATATAATAAATAAAATATTTTGTCAACACACTTGCTCGTAAAGTGGCTCTTGTTGCAACGGTTTTAGGTTCATAATGCAGCTTATTATACACGCGTGCTTTTAGTTTTATATTCCCGCACTAGTGTTTTAAACTTAATTTGTTTTTAATTTTGCCAAAAAGGTTTCTCGTAAAAAAAAGCTTGTTTACTCTCGTTTGATGGTGCGTGCTTGTATAAACTGTGTTAATTAACATATGTTTAATACAGAATTTACTTCTACAAATTATTTATTTTTGTCATAAAGCAAAAATATTTATGTATTTTTTTTTAATATTTATCTGTTTTACGGCTTTATTGTCTGTGCCATGCTCTTTCAACTGAGGCGCGAAAAAAAAACGGGCGCCATTTTTTTTCTGAGGCCATGTTTCTCAAATACATATAAGTAGTGTGTGTTTGTCCTCCACAAACACACACTCACGCTCCTAGCCACTTCCATGGAAGAAATGCAGCAACTACTGCAAAAAGTTGGATCCGAAAGCGAGTGCATGGGTCTCTCTATCAACAGGAGTAAGACCAAACTGATGATAGTGGACAGAGCTGGACACCTTTTGGATACGAGCATAATCCCTAACATAGAAGTTGTCGAGCAATTTTATTACCTCGGATCTCTAATCTGCAATGACGGAAGTTGTGTGCCAGAGATAAAAAGAAGGATTGCGATAGCAAAGGACGCAATGTCCCGTCTCCAAAATATCTGGCGAAACCGAGGCATCACAAACAACACCAAGATGCGCCTCGTAAGGTCATTGGTCTTCCCTATTTTCCTTTACGGAGTGGAGACATGGACCATTCTAGCTCGAGAAAGGCAGAGAATAGACGCTTTTGAGATGTGGTGCTGGAGAAGAATGCTGCGAATACCGTGGACAGCCAAACGCACTAACGTCTCAATTCTGTCACAGCTGAAAAGTAAAGACCGATTGTCTACCATATGTCATCGTCGTATACTGAGCTATTTTGGTCACATCGCCAGACGTGGCGAGAGCAGCTTAGAAAAGCTCATTGTGGTGGGAAACGTGGAAACGTTCACGAGGCCGGTCCCCGACCAGGTGGTCTGACCAACTCAAAGAAACACCAACGTCCCGCTTCTACGCCGCGGTGAAGATGGCCACAGACCGGAGCCGATGGAGACAGTTCGTCCGATCCAAAGAACTGCCGTGATGATCACGATCCTCAGTTATGAGGGAACGACCGAAGAGAGAGAGTGTGTGTTTGTATGAAATATTTTTTTTTTCTCACAAGTGATATTGATTTAAAACTGAAACTTGCAATGGTGATAACTTAGTAATAATAGTCCTCCTAACCTCATTTCTGTTACGGCGGCCATTTTAAACGGAGCCAACTACCCAGGACATTTTATAGTGCACAAGTGTGTGTGCAAGCGCAGATGCACTCCTTCTCCCTCACTCTAATAGTGAGGTGAGAGAGTCCGACACGACTGGAGAGAGATCAGGCGCAGGACCGACGACTTTACGTGCTTGAGACATAGGTGATAACTTACAGACCGGGATCATGTGCACGATGAAGTTCTCATCCCAGGAAAGACTGGGCACTCCCTACTCCCTACTCCCGGGATAGTAAATCGTGTCAAATCTATGGGCACCGCTATTAAGAAATATTTTTCTCATGCTCTCAACCCGAACATGATTGTATAACCGCATTGAAATACCGCCCGTATTGCGTACAGGAAGCGAGATAACATCTACATTGATGCAGCCGGGTAAGGGGCGCTTAAGCGACAATTGTGAGGCTGCCAAGATGCGAGATTGAATCAATACATCGCGAATACCATTGCTGTGCGATGTGGTACTTCGATGAGAGCTTTTGTTGATAGAAAAACTTCATTTTTCGTTCGTTATTTATGCACGAATTTCATCCCCCATGTTTGGCACAGTTCTTAGTGACCCTGCTTTCTGTACCGATGGTCCCGTGTTCAAATTCCAGGGCAAGCTTTGTGCCATAAGCACGCATGCGTGTACCCGAGTCGTAGATGTTTAATATTTAAATAGGTAATTACATACTAAGATTGCCCTAAGGTCAATTGTACGGTACTCATAATACAATAATTGTTTTTATTAAGTGTACCAGTAGCGTGTGACGTTGTCCTCAGTACAATCATGTCAGGTATAAAATGTCTAATAATTTGATTTATTTCATTGAGAATGTTATCTCAACAACCTACTGTTGGCTCTGTTAAAATATTTTACACTAGCCTTGTTACACCTTATATTTATTTAAAAAAATCAAGCTTCCATTTAAAACCGTTCATTGTGAACATACCTAAAATAACCTACCCAATATTGACACACGCCAAAGGTTAAACAACAAAAGCACGTACCCGCGACCCCGTGTGACGCGCACAAAGGGCTCGCTGCTGAAAAATTCCCATTTTCAGCCGGTGACACTTTTCTAGATACACCCCAGTACATTTTTTGTATCACAGTTCGTGTTAAAACATTCATCATTTCAATTGGCTAGATGTCTATATAAGTATTATATACTGAGTTCGCCCTCAGTACATTGTACGGTACCCATAATACAAGCGTTGCTTAGTGTGGGACCGTATAGTTGGTGTATTCGTCTGGCTATATTATATTAGTTAAATAAGAATAAGGGTACAAAGAAGATCACTCGTTGAAAAGTTACTAACTTGTAACAGTAATAATTTCAGCTTTATCATCGAATCAAAGCAACTAGCAAGCCTTCAGCAAAGCACACTTTGCCAGAAGATAACTATCGGTACAGCAAAGAAACTTGGCAACCGATCCTGAAGCTGTATTGTTTCATCTCAGTTCTGTGCACCCCCGAAACTTGGCTGGGCTGAATGGTTAGATTTTCGCATTTAAAAATATGCCATTGAGCGACTATAGTCCAAGAAAATATTGCGAGATTTTATTTGATTCAGTAATTAACTTAGCAGGAAGATTAATATTATTGTATACTAGCTGTTACCCGCGACTTCGTCCGCGTGGTATTTAACAAAAAAGTTTTTCTAAAATAAAAGTAGCCTAAGTTACTCCTTGTTACATCAGCTATCTGCCAGTGAAAGTCCCGTCAATATCGGTCCAGCCATTTTAGAGATTAGCCGAAACAGACAGACAGACAAATATTGTAAAAAATGTTGTTTTGGTATAGGTACCGTGTATACATCCAAATGCACTTAAGCGTCCATTACACTATCCAATTTGCAGAGCGCTAGATTGAGTGTCGCAGTGCGATATAAAAAGAGCTCACTCATTACACTAGACTAGCTAGCGAAGCTAGTTAGTTTAACTTCCTTTCATTTCGGTAGTGATCGTCGGCCGAACCGCATCTTCGAAGAGCGCTAAACGAATATGGCACCATCAAAGCACCAAAAAGTTGGCATTGCTTTAGCAATGGTGTCGAGTTCGAGTTTAATGATAATAAATAAAAAAAGACGCAGAAAATGTTGGGTCAAAAAATATTTATTGCTGAGCTGATATCTTTGTTTTTATAATCCTTATGTTTTTTTATCCCAAAGAAATGGCATTTGTTTTTGTATAATTCTATTATATTTAAGAGAATTTCCCTTTCCTTAGTCGATGGTTGCGTAATTTTGATTTAAATCCAAAAATACGTCCTCCTGTTCGAACGCACGCCGACTGACTGACCGAGCCCAGCTAGTGTTTAGCACGCTAATCCGCTTTACACCATGCAATTTGGTGCGCTAGCTAGTGTACGGGATGAGCTAGTGCGGCAGAGTCCATACGATCGCACTAGATTGGATCACTACCTGTCTAACTGCCTTTACACAATACAAATTTAGCACGCTAGCTCAACTAGCGCTCTGCAAATTGGATAATGTAATGGCCGCTTTAGTAAAAAGCGGTTATTTTAATATTACAAACCGACACTCCAATTTTATTTATTTTATGTATATGTATAGGTTGGATAACACTTGGCCAATGTTTTCTACAATTAATTGAGGGAAATTTATGAAAATGTACACTTCAACGTAGATATACTACTAACTATAGTATACTTTTCAACCGCGGAGAAGAATTTCGCACTCAATCGCGATAAACAACACTCAAATACAAATAACACTAAACGAAATCTCGACAAAGTATCTCCATCCAATCCATCAGCTGAAAGACGTCCACAGCTGGACATAGGCCTCCCCCAATGACTTCCACACATCATAGTCCTCAGCCACTCGCATCAACCTGCTTTTAGCTACGCGTGTGATATCATCCGGCGACATTGTGTGTGGACGTCCAAGGCTACGTCTTCCAGCTCGTGGTCGTCATTCTAGAACATTCTGCCCCAACGGTCGTCACTTCGTCGAGCTATATGCCCCACCCACTGCCACTTCAACTTTGAAATTCTTCGAGCTATGTTGAGTACTATGATAGATAGATAACTCTTTATTGTGCACCGATTTCAGTAACATTTTATAGGGTATTGATACATAGGCACAGTGCACAGTGGGCGGTCTTATCGCTAGCTGCGATCTCTTCCAGACAACCTTAGGATGGAGAAGATTCTTAATAAATTTAACACGGTGGAAGCCAGTGGTGCGCCAAGAATAAATAATATACTTCGATATAATATATTGCCACTTCAGAAAGTAACTATCTGTATAATACGCCAAAACAAACCTTAAAACCGATGAGAAACGCCTGTCATAAAACTCCCAACATTCACACCTTACAACATAGAATTTTATTTTATCGCTATTTTCGTCAGCCTGCTTAACAGATTAAGCTCCGTCATAAATCAATATGGTTCAAGTGTCATTCCACTGGCATAGCAGTCTGTTCGGTCATTATTTGGAGTTTATTTCGGCCTAAAATAAAATGACTGAAAGCCAAATATGGTTGAGATAGCCCCGTGATTTATTGATCGTTAATATAGCGCTTTAGCGCATAAAATAGTTGAAGTTAAAATATTTTAGAGCCATAATATTAAAATAGAAACTAAATTATGGTGACAATAATAATAGCGGCGAGTCACCGCCTACCTGGAATTAGATAAAAGCTGATTATATCTGGTGTCTGCAACCCTTCCAATAGTCCCAAATGTCCATCCAAACCTCAATCCATAGTCCCAATTATCTTTCCATATTCCTGCGATAGTTCCTCCGCCAGCTGAGGTCAATTCGCTGTTTATGCTATAATTTTCAGCAGTTGACCCCAGCAGGTGGCTAACATAACATTAACATTCTCAACTAGGGCCTCTACGTGTTGGACCAATGTCCCCGCGCAAGCCTTCCAAAGATCCGGGTATAGCCCGTGTGGAGGGAGAGAGACATAATAATATTACCAGACGAACACACCAACTTATACGGTCCCACACTAAGCAACGCTTGTATTATGGGCACCGTACAATGGACTGAGGGCGAACTCAGTATATAATACTTATATAGATATTAAACATCCATGACTCGGGTACAAACATTCGTGCTTATCACACAAAGTTTGTCCCTACCAGGATTCGAACCCGGGACCCTCGGCACAGAAAGTACGGTCACTGCCATCTGCGCTCATGAGTTATAACTTTACAGCGTCTCAGCGTGTTTGTCTGTCATTCTGTCTCGACTGATCTCTGAAATAGCTGAACATAATTTGTACCATGGTTTTTCACGTTGATTACCGGAACACGACAAAGTAACAGTTAATACGTTGAAACGAAAATGTTTGTAATTACTCGTCTCCATTAAACTTTTAATTAGATTTATCCACTGATCAATATTCGAAAGATTAGGTAGATATTTGCGAACTCCGTGAATTCAGAAGAAGGTCCTCCTCGGAGGTTGTGTAATGTTATAAATAACAAATGAACGATGTTTTTTGATGAAATAATTAACATAATTTCGTAGAAACCCAAATGTTTTCATAACTTTCCTATTTGCTTATAAGAGTAATTGTATTATATAATTTTCTTCAGGAATTTTGATACAGGTACCAAAAGGTGAACTTAGAAGAAAACAGATATTAGACATAAAATCAAACCTACCTAGATCATTATTGATTGAAGTCAAACTGCACAAAGAAATAAAATAATTAGGCCATAGTCCACCACGCTGGCCCAGTGCGGGTTGGCGGACTTCACACATCTTTCGAGGGCTTCTCTCAGACATGCAGGTTTCCTCACGATGTTTTCCTTCACCGTTTAGCAAGTGATCATCGTGGTTAAAAATGAGATTCGCGCGTGAAATCCCCGAGGTGCGAGCCGGGGTTTGCCAAGCGTTCTACCAACTTGGCTATCACTGCTTACTAATTCTATACAACCCATAAAACCCATAAAATCATAATCATTACAATCAAACGCTTTTCAAAGCAAATGACTTTGTCCAAACGTCATGGGAGTAAGCGTTCGTCATTTACATTCATATGGAGGATACAACGGTGTTAACAAATCATACATAGCACTCTGCAATCCGTCGGTCTGTCTGTCCGTCGTCCGTGCTGGCGTTACTCCAAAACTGTCCGTAACGAACGCATTGTTACTGCATTTGTGTGTGGTCTAATTCATAAAATATAAACGATATAAAATCGGTGAGATACAAAACGAAATACTGAGTAAAAAAACTAATATATCAAAAAAAAACTGTACTATTTTATGGATTCATGCTTTTATAAATTCAACGCGAAGTATTTACTGGTTATTTATTAGGTATTAGCGATATCTAGTTGTAAATAGATCTTATATTTTGTCATTTATTGTTGCGCAGTTAAGGTATAGCTGTATTAGATGGTCCATGTTTTTTTACTGGTTTTTTTTTCAAGATTTTTTTTTCCAAGAAATAAATTTGTGTAAGTATGTGTAATCTTTATAAACATAGGAGTGAGGAGGAAACGTTTCTAACTCAACAGCATACAGCAAAAGTCACCCTAATTAACAATAAATCATTTTAAACACTTCTCATAAACAAATGACATACTATAACAGCGGTGTTTTTAAATCTAACTTGGACCATATACCAAAAAGCTAATAATTTATATAACGCGCCATCTCTGACCATTGGTGGCAGACTACCCCCGCTTAGCTCGGCGCATTCACGAAGATATATACCGCCTCTCTCTATCTCTTTAAATTAATATCTTCCTTTCTTTATCACACACAAATGGTGGTACACATCTGGGCGCGGCCGCTAAAACGATGGGAGAGCTCGTTAGAGAATATCGAGAAAATATCGAAAAATTGGGTCGCTCTACTTTTTGGTGAGGTCTTATTGGTAATGTTTTCTAGCTTATGCGATCATATTATGTTAAATTTTCACATAAATAACAACATTATTGTTTTATTTTATTTTTTGTTAGAATACGTTGATTTATAATTACACAAAATAGAAACGCGGCCATATTTCTAAATAAATTGTTGTTAATCGAAATTGAATGACAGCAATTGTTCCACTACCCTATTCGTAATTAAAAAGGCGGCTATTAAGCAATTAAAAATAAAAAAGGGGCGGGAAAGACCGCATACAGTGCAATTAGGGTGAGCGTGCCAAATGTCGGATGCCATCTTGCTTGGGACTAAGACATAAGCGGTAGCGGAACTAAATTCAAAATCTTTTCAATTAAAAACGCACAAGTGAAAAAAAAACACACATTTAACTACCTAATCGAGACTGGCTAGCCGTTCCTAGCAAATATTTATGATCGCTCTTATAAAAAAAAAACAACCATAGAGTTTCTCGCCCGTTCTTCTCCATAAGAACGGCATTCCGAACGGGCGACAAAATATACTGCAGTAATGGTTCACACGAATAAAAAAAATATTCTGCTTCTGATTCTTATTTATTACAAACCTATGACTGGAGAAACCCTAAAAAAGATAACATTTCTAATATCTTATTGTCTATGCCTCCCGGGGGCAAGATCCCTTTCAATTTCTACCTTAGTATGTAGTATTTGGAACACAATATCTGTTGACGGCGAAAAACTCCCCCGAGATGAGTATTGGGACGAGCGATGTGGCGTGAGGGATGCTGGAGATATGACGCGGGAATGGGATTCAGAATGTCATTTCTGAAAATGTGAAACATCCTGAAGCCCAATTGAAAGGGATTGTGCTATTCCGAAATGTTGGAATGTCATAATTGTTGGACTCGTAGTCTCAGGTTTGTACTGGATACAATTAGGTGCGCCAAGATTTATTTTTATACCCTAAGAGGACCAGCAAAAGGTTGAAAAAGCTATGAAAATAAACATGGATGCAAAAAGAGACAAACGTTTGGCGAAGTTGGTAGTTACTGGTAGTGGTAGGGACAGACTTTGTGTGATGAGCACGAATGTTGGTACCAGAGTCATTGAAAAAAAGTATTTATTATATACAATAATTACAAAGAAAATAATTGAAATATTCACAGACTAAAGATATAGAGAAAATAACATTATTATACGCAACTAATATCAATCAAAAAGAGTATAGAAAAGCTACTTAATATTTAAAAAGAGTGTAAAAAGTTACAGTGCCCAGCCAAAGCTACTCGCTGAACGAGGAAATGCCCAGCCCTTGGGTCGCCGGTTGCGTCGAGCAATCTTCCTGAGAGATTTTGATTTTAATAATATTAATTTGTTTTTTTTAATTAAATGCAAATGAGAGCAGTTATTGGAATTTGTATTTACTGGCGACGTAAATAAGTAATCAATTTCATTAGCAATATGCTGAGTGTCCGCGAAATCTTGCTGATGACTCTTAGAGCTCAAAGGGGATTGAGATCATTTTCTCAAGCAATTTATAAAAACCTGCCCTTTCCTGGCTCATCCCTTAGCGAGATATATATAGCAGGGACTGTTTCAGCACTTTTTCATTCAATCCGAACTCAGTTGAACCGGAGTAGGTCAATGTTTACACGATACTTACACGTTTTTTCCACCAAAATTTGACCGGGTAATATACTAAGGTTTATTAAAAAGCAGTGATAGCCAAGTTGGTAGAACGTATGCCTCGGTAACGAGGATCGCAGGTTCAAACCCCGGCTCGCACCTCTGGGATTTCTGGATTTCATGTGCGAATCTCATTTTCAACCACGATTATCACTTGCTAAACGGTGAAGGAAAACATCGTGAAGAAACCTGCATATCTGAGAGAACCCCTCGAAAGATATGTGAAGTCCGCAAACCCGCACTGGGCCAGCGTGGTGGACTATGGCCTAATCGCCCTCCCAGCAGTGGGATATTAAAAAGGCCCGGTATTATTATTATACTCACTGAATATCCCGTTGGGCACATGTCTAGTCCTAGAATAAAATTCAAGACTGTTGGCAAGCACGCGCCCAGTTTAATTCGGTTCCATGTATAGTCTGTCTAATTCAACTTTGGCAGATAAATTTCTCGCAAACTTTCAGAATATATCGTCGGCTTCAATCGGTTCCCCGAAGCGAAGTTAATTTGGCTCCGATTGGGGGCGCCACGATCGCCGATCGAGATGGGACCGTCTCCAGATTTCATCTCGACTTATTATGCTTACATTTTCGTGGATGAGATTTTATGATTAATCTAATTGTTGTGGACAGATCGACCCCGAAATTTATAGAAGTTTTAATAAATGAAATAAATATCGCCAGACGAACACACCATCTATACGGTCCCACACTAAGCATCGCTTGTATTATGGGTACCGTACTACGGACTGAGGGTGAATCCAGTATATATTTCTTATATAGATATTAAACATCCATGACTTGGGAACAAACAATCGTGCTAATCACACAATGTTTGTCCCTACCAGGATTCGATCCCGGGACCCTCGGCACAGAAAGCAGGGTCACTACCAACTGCGCTAATCAGGCCGTCAAGTAATAAGCTAACAATGGCATTACACATCATTCAACTTTACCAATAATAAACTAAACAAGTTGATCGATAATTAAAGAAACCAGCATAGTAATAAGTAATAGTTATAAAAAGCTAATAATTTTTTAGGATGGCCACAATTTAAAGCTTATTTTTCAGACAGTTTAACACTCTATTCAATGTTTTTTTGTTCGAAATTGTTTAACATTTAAACAAGTGATACAAGTCAGCGCGGTGCTAGAAATTCGTTGAAGGAGATTTTTAATTCCATCCCATTTTCTTTCACCCCATGGTCAATCTACTAAGAACTTCTGTCCCGTACCCCGTTTAAGGAGGTGTATTAGTTCAAACGGTTCTCTAAACTTGTAGACTTCGCTCGACTGTAACCATGAGTCGAGTATTGGGTGGTTGAATACTTGATTGGGTAGTTTAAATCGATAAAACTTTACCAAATAACCGGGACTTAGAATCACAGACTTGTTTAGAAATTCAGACGTAACGTTGCCACTAGAAAAGAGGGGCAATTTGCAATGCATTTGTAGTGGTAAATGTTACTACATATATATTTTTAGCCTTGTAAATGGTCTCGACGTTGACTAAAAATTTCTGGACATTGTATTCTTATATGTGTGCGTGTGTGCGTGTCTTTACATACTAGATCAAAGTTCTTTTTTGATTTCACTTATGGCGCACTCTGTATGTTGTCTGATTATTCTAACAAGTCTGTGCTTAAAATAAATATGTTTGAGTTTACAATTAGAGCAACGTTGAACATGTAATTCTAGTTGTCATTATAATATTAAATCATTCAATATTTATTGTCACCTATTAAACATCACGTAATAAAACATTTTATAAGTTTTCAAGAGGGTTTAACACAGGAGACGACTTGTGAAAAGCGACATAGAAGAGGAAAGATGATATGCCATCTCATACGATAGCACACCCATATAAAGATCATCTGAGAGAGAGCGCGGAGTGTGACAGCTATACAGTGACCAGTGTCCCTTAAAAGAAGTTTGAAAGATATTCGCTCTTAAAGTTCTAAAGATATACATTTAAATGTTGGTATTATATTGGTATTCCTGTCTTATTAAGGTTAGGTAAGACTAGTAGTTGTATATTCTCTTGTTATTTCTCGTCGCAAAACGTAACATTTTACAGTTCAAATACCGCATGTATTTTTACAATCACCAAATTATCATCTCAAAACGCTAAAAGGCTAATAAAAAATCAGGACTTCAACATGGCCGTTACATGGGAGCTGGTGTGTGGAGATTTATAGCAACCGAACGCTGAATATATTAGATCGGGTGGAATCCTATCAACCGCGATATATGGCGCCGAGTTAAAATGGATCGGAATTCTACGAAATTTACTGTTACGGTGAAATCGTTCAAAAGAGAAGATGGTGTTCATAAACAAACATTTTACAGCTGTGTGTGTGTGTGAGAGTATGTATATATATATGTGTGTGTGTGTGTGTGTGTGTGTGTGTGTGTGTGTGTGTGTGTGTGTGTGTGTGTGTGTGTGTGTGAGTGTGTTTGTGTGTGTAGCCTACTTTAAACTCGCGTTTTAACTGGGGTACCCTTATAATTAGTTGTTGCTTGTGGTCCGATCTACACAAACTAAGGTTCAAACTAGGACGTCAAGCACCTCAGTCCTCCCGTGACCATGGTTGCTGTACAGCAGTCGAAACGTCGGGAACGTAAAATTAGTTTTATTTCAATGTGTACTACCTATTCGCGTAAATATAACAAATCAATATTGAACACTTAATCAAAGGTGGTGAATTGGAAGTAAGTAAACTACATCGTTGTCAATGTTCTAAGATTATAAAATTTCGATTCTCAAGAAAGACCCATTGGGCGGTTATCAAGGAGATTTAATCTTAAACCCCTCGAGGGTTTCCCAATAAATCATTTTCCCTGTAACAAGTTATAAAGTCACTATCTAGCTTACGCTTTTATAAAATGTACTCGTAAATAATTAGGTGTACGAGGGAGATAGGTATCGTTAAAAATATATTAATAATACCAGCCTTTTGATGTCCCACTGTTGGGCACGGGCTTCCCCTCAATGCGAGGGGTATTACGCCATAGTCCACCACGCTGGCCCAGTGCGGGTTGGCGGACTTCACACGTCTTTCGAGGAGTTCTCTCAGACATGCAGGGTTTCCTCGTAAACATCGCGAGGAAACCCTGCATGTCTGAGAGAACTCCTGCACCGTTTAGCAAGTGATAATCATGGTTGAAAATGAGAGTCGCACATGAAATCCCAGAGGTGCGAGCCGGGGTTTGAACCTGCAATCCTTGTTTTCGAGGCAAGCGTTCTACCAACTTGACTACCACTGCTTAAGGGGGAAGCTCAGGGTCAGGGCGCGAAATTCAAAATGTCAATGGTTTTTATTTTTTTACGAAAAATTCGGTCACTAGTAGTCACTACCAACAGCGCTAATGGGATCGTAATTACCTTAACCTTTTCACTATCTTCTGTCTCTTTCCCACAAGTACTTACCTGTAATTAAAACAAAAAAAGTTTAAAATACTTATATTTAATTATTGAAAAGTACAATCCGTTGCAAAATTCTCACGATCTCAACAATACATTTTTTAATTTCCAAAATTGATTTGCTCTTTCGTCAGTTAATTAACCTCGAGTTAAGATACTGGCTGACTCTTTTCATAGCAGTATAATCCGTACATTATTTTTAATTACGAAAAAGGGCGATAAAAAGAAAAAAAATCTTTAAGACGTCACTCTGGAGACTTTACATTATAACCGTTAACATGGCCTGTGTTTAAATGCTAAGTTGGGTCGAGTTTGAACTTGGAACATTAATTCACCCGAGCGATTAAAGTTTAGTACAACTAATGTACTGACGTTGACAAAATAACATTGTGAAAACAAAACAACCACAAAAATCTAAATATTTAAAATAAAGTCGTGTTAGTAACACCATTTATAACATAAGAACGAGTGGGCCGATTTTTATGTCGTTTGATTGTTTGAATTTGTCTCCGTTCCGAATAGCAGAATCACTATTAAAATATGTGAAAAAAATCAGATTTTAGATGTTTTGGTTTAAAAAAATATCATTTTTATTAAGTCATATGTTATTTTGATCAGATGTAAAACAAAAGTAATTCAGTCGTTAAATTCGATTTAAAACTTCGGCAATTCATTAGTAAATCGATATTGACTGTTTTAGTTTTGATCTGAATTTCACATTTCGAATCTCATTAATGGGTACTTAAAGCTGCAAATGCATTGTCTAGTTTTATTTCTACAAATCAGTAACAGCTGACGGCTGGTCGACGATAAACAATATCACTTCAACCGATTGGAAAAACCGGAATTCTATCGTAAAACAATTTGACATGTTTCCGATTTTATTGTTATAGTTTGTGTGCATACTACGGATACTGTGAAATACCACTAGTATTCTGTTTTTATCACGGTTAAAGGATTTTAGTTTGAGATATTCTGGTCTGAAAGAAAATAAAGAAAACTTTTTTTTATTAAAAAAAAAATGAATAAGATTATATATAGGCGATTGGTGGTAAAAACGTTATAATTAACGAATCCTTACATAGTCAGATATGTAATGAGGTGAGAGGCTAGTACATATTTTAACTCACATGCGGCCAAATAAACCGTAAATTTTAACAAATTTTTAAACTAATAAAATCCCTTTACGACGATATCAGACTGCAATAGAAACGCGATAAAAACAGGCGGCTGTAAATTTTTTTATCACCCGTTTCGGCCGCGATTCCGATGAATTAAATAATAACTTTACGTGTTCCGTGCGAAAATTAAATTCGCTGATAACACTTTTGCGCGCGATATTACCCGTCTCGGGGAAGCTCTTCAAAGTTTTCCGCACAGTAAAATTTATTGTTAGGACCATAAATCTTAAATATAAAATGTTAGGATCCCTCTAGGGGTAGGTAAGGGGCAGGGTTCCATCAAAACAGCTTAGATCGCGTTTTTATAGATACGTCGCAGTCGGATTGTAGAATCCGCTCTTTCAGAAAACGGCTGGGCGCTTAAAAAACGGTTCAGTTCTGTAAAACGGCAAGTAAGGCACGCGTGAAACAGCAGTGATAGCCAAGTTGGTAGAACGCTTGCCTCGGTAACGAGTATCGCAGGTTCAAACCCCGGCTCGCACCTCTGGTATTTCTCTATTTCATGTGCGAATCTCATTTTCAACCACGCACTTTCTAAACGGTGAAGGAAAACATCGTGAGGAAACCTGCGTGTCTGAGAGAACCCCTCGAAAGATGTGTGAAGTCCGCCAACCTGCACTGGGCCAGGCTGGTGGACTATGGCCTAATTCCCATCGCATTTATGGGAGGCCCGTACCCAGCAGTGGGTATTATTTTATATACCGCAATGAATGAAATATTATACATTTAATTAAAATCAAAACTCGATATTCTGCCGCGCCATCTATTTAGAAGTACATCAGTTAATTTTCTACGGCAAAGGAAGCATTGAAAAAATAATTTGAAACGTGCTTCGACTTTGAACGCGGCGTTCTTCAAATTATGCAGTATAAGTATATTGAATTAATGATATTGCTACTTACTTATTATACAGCGTGCTTCAGAAAGTGTATACTATTATAAGCGTAGTCAAAAATTAACATCATATCCAAAATTGTGGCTTTGCATAATGATTACAAATAAGCTAAATAAGCACTGTAGTATACACTTTCTGAATCACAATGTATAGTATTTTATACCTGACCCCCAAAAGACACAGATAGCGTGATGATACTATGCTATTATATATATGTCGAACTATAAACCTATCCAATACAGAAACCCCCGTTGAAATCGGTTCAGTAGTTTGCGAGGAATGCGGGTTCGCGGATTTCACACATCTTTCGAGGGGTTCTCTCAGACGTGCAAGTTTCCTCACGATGTTTTCATCAGATCGTACAATGTACAGTAAAATCCATTTTATTGTCTACCTTTGACCCAAAATAAACACCTGCCAATGATGCATACAGCAATCTCTCTAGTCGAACAAATATACGCCAATAATCGTTATTCAACTATATCCTTAGCTCAAAAGTTTTGGGGGGATAGGGAAGTTTTCTAAACAAACAGAGGGGGGGTGGAGAAGATTGATGGCTTAACCTCCGCGGATACTTGCATAAAAGTTATGGTCGCGACAAACGGGCAGATAAGACAGCCTACATAGTAGCCTGATTTGTTGACGCTAATTCTGTTGACACGCAAAATTAAATTGGCCAAATTAAATGTGATGCACCCATTTTATTTTAGTAGTATAATGACTATGTATCAGCAAGATACCAACCTTTTTAGTTGGGCTAAGTTTATTGCAGTCCTGATTTGAAATGATAGCATTATAAGTCATCATCCTTGCCTATCGTCAGAAAAAGCTGGGAACACATTTTCTACTCAATAGATTTAAAATGATAAGTATACAAAACATGCATCCATTACTTTACGAAAATTATTTTACCATATTGATTTCTTATATTTACGCGAATACTACACATTGAAATAAAACTATTTTTTAAGGATTTTATCGCGTTTATTTTTCGTCGATCAACCACCTCAGTCCTCCCGTGACCATGGTTGCTGTAAAGCAGCCGAAACGTCGGGAACGTAAAAACGAAAAATAAACGCGATAAAATACTTAAAAAATAGTTTTATTTCAATTATTTTACCATATTTTAACAAATGTAACCATATTGATTTCTTATATTTACGCGAATACTACACATTGAAATAAAACAAATTTTAGGGATTTTATAGTTATATAGTTTTATTTCAAATGTAACCATATTATAATATTTTCGTTTCGAACTGATATGCTTGGTAAAAAATACATTTCGTTTTGTATTGTTCGTGCATAAGCTCGCCAAAACAAACGGCAGTGTGTCCCAAAGAAAAATCCAGAAGAAATCTAACAGCGGATTTGAACAAAGCCTGCGGTTTCCACCCAAATACTTTACGTCAGCGAAGATAAATATCGATCAATCAATCCCCGGAGATATCTGTGCGTCTTTCTAAAACAAAATTACGTATAATGTGCCGCATATACGAGGATGTCGGCTAAAATATGTTTGTAAGTAATGTATTTATCCGCATTTAAAATAAGACTGCAGTGATCGCAAAGCTTATGTGCGCCTCGCAAGGCAACACAGTTTAATTTTCTGTTTTTTTTTTTTATATACATGCCTATAAAAAAAAAGATAAACCCGCCGAGTTTCTTGCCAGGTTTTCTCAGTTGATGTCGCGTTCCGATCCGGTTGTAGAGTTGTAAAAAAAATACATGTAAATGCTCCCGTAGGCCTATACGAAATAAATTATTTGACTTTGACTTTGATGGAACGCTCGCCTAGTATCCGAAGGTTCAAACAGGCGCACGCACAACATGGTCTAATCCCATAAAACATTAATTTGACTCATGACGATTATTTTTTCTTTTTAATTGCATGCTAAACATCGAATTAAAAAAAAAAATGTTTGATAAATTTTGGCCAAGTCTCACTACATTTTCTCTTTTGCACTTGGCCCAAGCACACGTTGCATATAAATGAAGCTACCACACTGCACAAGAGTCTCTTGCAAGAGTTGTTATGGAATATAAACTGATTGTTTTAAAGTGTCTGTCTGTTTTCAATTACTTTAAAACGATCTTGATTTGGTGTCATAAACAGCCACTTGTCTCAAGAGGATTATGTTGGAGTGCAAAACATATATATAAGTACTTACAAAATAAAATGGAAATACTTTGACCGGGCACTAAAAAGATTTTCATTTACAAAAGTAATTTGTAAATTTGGAAGAATTTGGAGCTGCTCAAGTCTGTCTAGTCGTTCTTACATTGTTCTCACATACTCATAACAATGAATTGCTCAAAAATGGAAAAGATCTTTTTAAAAAAGAGCAACCATGGAGTTTCTTGCCCGTTCTTCTCCATAGGAACGGCATTCCGAACGGGTGGTAAAGTCGTAGCTTAGCATTTTGTAACTATTTTGACGATTCATAAGTACTGTACTTAATGGTTTACATGAATAAAAATATGTTCTGATTATTACAAGCGACAAGGCAGTGGCCAGGCCAAGTCCCTAGTAAAAAAAAAATTTACTAGAAGTTTGTAGATGTTAAAGTTCCTTGTTGAAGTTTTCAAGACTTTCAAAGAGTCGTAACTATATGAATCTCATAATGTACTTATTTATTTTATGCCTTTGTACTGAAAATATGTCATAGCACACCCGACCTATGTAGGAGCGCCAGAATCACTTATCTGCTCAGTTTGATGGCATAAGTACAGTCTAGGGAGTTGGTGCCACTTGGCACAATATTTTTTTGAGTGCGGGATGATAATTTTCAATATTATTGTATGATTAGTTACTAAAATATTGATTTCTTATATTTACGCGAATACTACAGCATTGATATCAAACTTATTGAACGACCTCCCGTGACCATGGATGCTGTAAAGCAGCCGAACGTCGGGAACGTAAAAAACATAAAATTAACGCGATAAAATCCGTAAAATAAGTTTTATTTCAAGAGTTACATACATTTATTATTTTTGCAATACCAAATTGTTTATTTCACAATATTAATCAATTAAAGAAACGAAAAATTATTTAAAAAGTCGACGGTAACCTTTAATTTAAGATTGAAATGGCGTGATTCGTCGGTAAAACTTTTGAAGTTAACAAATTAACCGACTTGAGACGGTAACGATTTGTAAATTAGTGGAAAAATTACGTCACGAAATTAACTGGGGAGTTAATTAGAATTTCAAATTTTAGAGGGGTGATTTAGTAAGTTAATTTGTTTCATTTTGTAAACAGTTGGGCGGATCGTCGATTGGAGACAGCGTGGGAATAATTCCCTGAAGAGTTCTAATAATAACTCTTCTATAAACCTACGCTAGTTTCTATACGCGGCTCCGCCAGCGATACCTAAAACATAGCCTGTAATAGGCCTTAGAGATAACGCAGCTTATTATTAGTGTAAGAATTTTAAGAATCGGATAAGTAAATTCGGACCGTGTTTGTTCCCCGTTGACTTCAATCTGGGTGTTTTCAAGTCGAGAGTGAACAGGTACCTTCTAGACAAGTATGCTCCATCGTAGATCTCATCGTCACTTACCTTACATCTTACATCAGGTGAGATCGAGATCAAATACTTGCCTATAATGTAATAAAAAAAAAAACTTCTATTATCATTTCATGGTAAAATCAACATAAAAAGACCTAAAAAAATGCGTAGAAATCATGAAAAGATCGACAGAGAACCCTAACTGTGGGGATTCAGAATCATGAGTTGAATCCACGGTATCAGGTTTCGCTACGAAGCCACTTACACCCTGTATATGAACAAGGAATTCGCTGACATCAAACTCCATATAAAATCCTAGTAATCCCAACAATTTCGTGATTGGATTAAATCCGGCTAGGTATATTGAAATCCAATAACAGACGGGTATCAAATCGAATCAGATTGGATAGAACAAACATTGGTAGGGTTTCTGATACAAACCTTTAGGACAGTAAGTATAAAATATAATTGATAGAACTACGCGATACTTGGTGGAAATGTATTGTTAAATAAATGGCTACGAATGGGCTACGAATCAGCCGTCCTGAGGCATCCTCAGGACGGCTGGTTTACAACATGGTTTATGAAGCGGGAAAACCGTCCAATGAAGCATCAGCCTAAGTTTTTTTTTATTAGAGTAACAAGGTAATTCGTCATATATTTAACCATCGAGTAATATTAGTAGTTTGAAGATATGAGGAAATTAATTGCCTTAAGCAGGAATTCCTAAGCTAATTGTAACGTCATACAGAAAACATGCCATCACTGTCATTCGATTATTTATGTTATCTGTGGTGTGAGTGAGACAGTTGACGCTTACGCTTCCGTAACGCTACGTTAAAAACCCAGTACCAAATCATCGGCAGCTTCCATTTACAACCTCCAATATCATCGAGACAATTCTAAACAATGAATAAAGATACTCACATATTTTCAAAGTGAAAGCTTGCATTTTCCATTTCCCTATATTGCTTCCTCCAATTTGTGTGTAAGCTTCGCTGCTTACCCCGCAAGTTACAAAGGAGCGATATTATATAACATACCCATTACGCGGCCGTTTCGTGCCGCTATTAATAATGCTTATTACACACAAACATACGGGCCAGGTAATAAAATAAGGCTTAGTACACAACAGCGGCGTGACTTGACAGATGACAGATGACAGGCGATTTGGGCGCTTTTTATGCGTATCTGTTATTTTGCTGTCAAATTGGGAGCCATTTTGAAGAGGTTTTTTTTATATTTTAGTAACGTTACGGAGTTAGCTGCCCTGCTTACAAGGATAGACAAAGAAAGAGTTAGAGTCGGCCTCAAAATCAATGTTTCAAAAACTAAAATAATCTTGGTAGATCGGCAACGCGGTGAAGGAAAACATCGCGAGGAAACCTGCATGTCTGAGAGAACCCCTCGAAAGACGTGTGAAGTCCGCCGACCCGCACTGGGCCAGCGTGGTGGACTATGGCCTAATCCCTCTCACATTGAGGGGAGGCCCGTGCCCAACAGTGGGACATCAAAAGGGCTGGTATTATTCTTACGGAGTTAGCTGCCCTGGTTACAAGTATAGAAAAAGAAAGCGTTAGAGTCGGCCTCAAAATCAACAATAAAACTAAAATAATGTTGGTATATCGGGAACAAATACTTCATCGTTCACTAGCCCTCCAAGACTACGAAAAAGTAGAACAATTCGTTTACCTGGGCTGCCTCATTACGACGGACGGCGGTGCTAACGAGCCGGGCCGTCGTATAGGAATGGCTAAAAGCGCAATATCAAGCCTCAAGAAAATTTGGAGGAACCAGGGTATACGTCGAGATACCAAAATACGTCTATTGCATTACTCAAAATATTAAATAGACTTCAAAAATATATAAAAGAACATGATAATAAAAAATAAATATATAATTAGAAAAGAGTTCTATTATTTTTAGTATTATTCTTCCTGTACGGAGCTGAAACCTGGTGCCTCAAAAGTCGAGACATAAGCAAAATAAGCGCTTTCGAAATATGATGCTGGAGACGAATGCTAAAGATACCATGGACAGCTATGAGGATAAACAAATCCATTTTACAAGAGCTCCACATCAAGAAACGACTTACCTCTCTATGCCGAGAACGTCAACTAAGCTTCTTTGGACATATAATACGAACACATATGCATGAGTTGGAGAAGCTTGGAGAAGCAGTTGATCGTGGGACGGTGGTTGGAAGCGCTCCAGGGGCCAAATTCCAACGCGATGGTGTAAAAGTATTGTAGAGGCAATAGGAGAAACTCCAAAAGGATCTAGTGAACTGGCGCAGGACTGAAGCAAATGGAGACAAATTCTATATGATCACGATCCTCATTAGCGAGGGAACGACAAAGAAGAAGAACATTATGTAAATGCTTATTTTACGTAGAACTTGGCATATAAAACGTGTAACTTACAAGTTTCCAGATCCGTTCAGCCGTTCTGGCGTGATTGAGTAACAAACATCCATCCATCCAAACTTTCACATTTACAATATTAGAGGGATATATATAGTCATGCAATGTTGAACTTATATGGGTTGAATAATTAGGAAGGGCGTATAATGTGAAAACCGACCAAGGCCTACCGATCGTTTCAAGATCGTCGTATAAAATTACCACAGCTCGTGTCAAGCCTAAGAACAGTTAATTAGGCTGTGTCTACATCAGCGTTAATTAACTCGGGCGCCTGGAATATCCCGTGATACGACGTGACAGTCTTCGTCGGCGTGACAAGGTGTGCTCGCGGCTTTATCATAATCTTGGATAGTGTTGATGATGTACTGAAGTTGTTGCCAAGTTAGTCGAGCTGCAGAGGCAAGGGACGCAGGTTTGATGCTCAGTTGTGATTTACGAATATTATGAACAGCTTGGCCTATTGGTTTGAGTGTCAGCCGCTCGGCTCACAGCAACGGTTCGATTCCCGATGGTGTTCATTTCAAAAACGATCTTTTGGTACTTAGCCCTGGTCTGGGTCATCTGGGTGTAACTGGTATTCCATAATATCCAGGGTTGATAAGTTTGGGACCATACGTTTGGACATAGTGTTTTTAACCGACTTGCTAGCCGGTAAAAGGAAGTATTGCTAGGAATTTAACCATTATTAAAAGGTGTATAGTTTCTGATAACCTGCATTAAAAACCAGGGTGATGAACTATGACCTTAATTTCTTCCATCCCATGGTTGATAATAACATGAAGAGGAAAAGGTCAAGTGAAAATATATCTCTGAAAATAGCGATCGTAAAATCTTTCAGGAAGCCACGTGTATGTTTTTTGTAAGGTTAAGGAAATAAACTGAAAAGATTCTTGGGCTTGTTATAATTATTGAGCAAATATATTTTTTTTTTATACATTATAGGCAAGTATTTGATCTCGATCTCACCTGATAGTAAGTGACGATGAGATCTACGATGGAGCATACTTGCCTAGGTAGGAAGGCGGCAGTAGATCGAGACGCTACATTCACTAGGCACATGCAGCGCAACTGATCTGACCCGCCATCCATGAATGGCAACACCGAACATCATGCCGGAACACGGCTAGGCCGCTTGGCGACATGGCTTTGTTCAGTGGGTGGTGACTAACCACGGCCGAAGCCTACCACCAGTAAAATATAACATGGAGAAGGTTCTCAATTCGGTTGTATTATTTTTAATACCTACCATTGTAAAGTCGTATCTCATTTACCCTCTCCGTAATTATATGTATATTGCACACAACTATAGTTAAATCCTAACTTGTAGAGCTTCACGCTGACGTGTTTAATGGGGTCAATAGAGATTATCAACACAGATTGTAGAGTTGTCGTGAGCCCAACGCGATCGAATGAAAATATACACAATGCTTCAGAGAAGGTAAACGAAGCCTGGTGCCTAGCGCATTTGTATTTCGATATGTCGACTTAAAGCATTTTTGTTTCCATATAATTGATAGAACTAGGCGATACTTGGCGGGAATCCATTGTTAAACTAATGGGGTAGGAGGAACTCATCATCCATCCCACCATCGGCTTGTCAACATTTCCTATTCAAAACCAGACAAGTTGTTCGATAATTAAAAAGCCAGCAACACCGCACTCCTCTAAGATAAAAGTCGGGAAACTAACAGTCACTGTGTCGGGACCCCAAATAAAATGCAATTCTCCGCGAAACGAAGCGAATCTAAAAAAGTATTCGACACGTGTTTTGCCTCTAAACGAGGCATCTTCAGGACGGCTGGGCTACGAATGAGAGGACGACGACTATTTAAAAAAAAAATACATTTAAGATTTTTTGCGAACAGTTATGTTTTGTAATCGACATCCAATCCTGCCTTCATATAATGGTAATAAAATTCGCTAAAGGAGCGAGTCGAGTACATGGCATAGTATATCCTTTCTGAATCATTCTGTATATCATCACGACGGTATTCTCCATAGGAATGGCCAGAGTTTCACACTTCTCATATATATTTTACTGATAGCATTTAAGTCATTTTCTGGCTACTTCTGGGTTGAGAGCTGTTAGTTATAACACGACTCCGAACCTAGGGCCTCTTTTGGACTGCAAATGAGGATACTTAAAAGAACCTCCATTATATGAAAACAAAGCTCAATCGGTCCAAAATCTATACAAATCAATAAAATTGGAGTGTCTGTTTGTAATATTAAAATAACCGCTTTTACTAAGTGCATTTGGATATATATACGGTACATATACCAAAACATTTTTCTTTTATAATTTGCCTGTCTGTCTGTCTGTTTGTTACGGCTAATCTCTGAAATGGCTGGACCGATTTTGACAGGACTTTCACTGGCAGATAGCTGATGTAACAAGGAGTAACTTAGGCTACTTTTATTTTGGAAAAACTTTTTCGTTAAATACCACGCGGACGAAGTCGCGGGTAACAGCTAGTTAAGTTAAACAAGTGCTGAACAACAAAAATGAAGCTACGTAAATTAATATTTAAAAATGTAAGCCAAGCACACAGTTTCATTTTTACATCAACGAGAAAAAAAAAATGGTGGGGGCGGCAGCAGGGGTGGGTTGTCACTTTTATCTCGCGAGATAAGCGTGACACAGACGTGACGAAAAAAATATAGAGTCACGTCACAAAAATTAATCTGACATAATGTTTTTCGGGCCGAGTGTACTTCAATTTGAATGTTCATTACGTCTTGCTAGCTGTTTGAGTAGAAAATATCAAATAATTAATTTCTTGGATAATTAAATGGTTTAAATAATAAAAATATCCTAATTTCAATAGGGAAGATGGCTGGGTGCTACCACCGACTTGGGATCCAGTAATTAATATAATTAAATCCAAAACCAAGCGCACCATTGCACGACCTTAAGACACAGTGAGCACTTTCTGCATAGATCGAACCGCAAACAACAACTAAATATGGGGTAAACCCAGTTCAAACTTTGACACTAGGACGACAAACTCCTCAGTGCTCCAGTGACCATGGTGGCTGTAAAGCAGCCGAAACGTCGGGAACGTAAAAACATACAATAAACGCGATAAATTTAAATAAAACTAATTTTAAGAATGTTTGCGTAAATTTAAGAAATCAATTATTAAGTGGTTATTAAATGCAGCGATTTTTAGACCAGGTCTCGTATTGGATGGGTTGCGTGTTGCTATCACGTCAGCCATTTTAGTATCAGTAGTCAGAGGTATAATAAACAAATCGAATTGTCTATTTTAGGTTATCCGTAGTCGCACTAGTTTGGACTCGAATATAATAGTTTAGTCAGTCCAATTTAGCTTAATTTCGTGATAATCTAAACTAGAATACATTGAAAATCGTGCCCAATACAAATATTGGGAGAAAATCTATGGGATCAATTGTTACGACGTTGCTAACCCCGCCCACTTCTGAAAATAACCAACTAATTATGAGCCATGAAAATAAGCTTTAATATTTGGCTAGAGCGTAATCTCTTTATCGTCTAACATGTAATCCAATTTATATAAAGCTTTCAATTTACCCGACTACACACATAAAACGGGCGATTTAACTATTTCCACGAAACGTCGGACCGTTCTAGAATTATTCCTTTGACAATTAAGACCCGATATATGCGTCCTTTGTGAGGCCCCCGTATTGTTATTTTAATTTTCTTTGTGATATATATTTATGCGGCGGACTGTACACGCCCTAGGGATTAATATATGTTTGTGAATAGTGGATTCATGTTCTCTATTAGAACAGCTTTAGAAATATATGTACTCAAGTCATTTAAGCTTTATCGTATATACGAATGAGGCTCATTCGTGGTCCAGCCGACCTGAGGATGCCTCGCGAGACACGTGTCGAATACTTTTTTAGATCACAACTGTATGGTCCCAACCGGTACCCCAAATGGACTGGGGGCGATCCCAGTACATAATACTTATGTACATATTAAACGTCCACGACTCGGGTACAAATATTCATGCTGATCGCACAAAGTTTGTCCCTACCGGGATTCGAACCCAGAACCCTCAGCGCAGAAAGCAGGATCACTACTAATTGTGTCAATCGGATCGTCAAAATGAAAGTTAAAACAAAAAGTAACCCTATTCCCGCCGCTATTCCTACATAACGTCCCTCCGGCATGTTTAACCCTTTACCGGCTAAAAGACCTGCTCTGAACTGTTTTTAACATTTTAACTGTTTGTAGTTACTGCTCTCGCGCGGTTAATTTGTCCTGTAGGTTTTATGTGACAAGCGTAGGTACGTTTCCATTAACTGTCTCATACACAATCAAGATTGATGATACGAGAGCTCATTCAAAAATAACACATACAACTTTATACTTAAAGGCTTAATAAATACGTGCTAATTTGGTTTATACACAATGATCATAGAAAACTAGCTTCTAAGCGCGGCTTCTCCCGCGGTACTTCGATAAAACATTTTCTGTATCACTCAGGGATAATGTACTTTTGAATTTACTTTTTAACTTAGATCAATGAATAAATATAATAATTATAATTCCAGCCCATTTTTTAATGTCCCACTGCTGGGCACGGGCCTCCCCTCAATGCGAGGGGGATTAGGCCATAGTCCACCACGCTGGCCCAGTGCGGGTTGGCGGACTTCACACATCTTTCGAGGGTTTCTCTCAGACATGCAGGTTTCCTCACGATGTTTTCCTGCACCGTTTAGCAAGTGATAATCATGGTTGAAAATGAGATTCGCACATGAAATCCCAGAGGTGCGAGCCGGGGTTTGAACCTGCAATCCTCGTTACCGAGGCAAGCGTTCTACCAACTTGGCTATCGCTGCTTTATTAAAATGCCAATGAATAAAATATGTACGCAATTCGCGTATACCACACAAATCAGCTAAATTTTCTTTGACTCAATATGGCGTCCGCGACGCTTCGTCTGTTTTATTGCATTTGTCTAAAGTCGTATTATAAAATTTCCCGTCACACAACGGAAACAAAGCCGTTTTGTAGTCGAAAATTAACATTTAGCACAAGTATTACATATTATGACGATGTAATTACACATTTAGGGGCCCCCGTGTTTAGTACGAGTATATCATGGCGTATGCAACATTATCCTCCCCCATGGAGGGGAGGTTAGCTGTTTTTATGCTGGCGCAGTGCGAGCTGGGGACTAAATAGTCGATGACTTTAAACTACGCCTATACACGTTAGGTTTTTGTGTGTGTACAAAAATACAACAATCGTATGGTCCCAAACAAAGCAACTTCTGGTTACCATAAATAGGACTCAGGATCCGAGTAAGGTGTATTACAAAACTCTTATTTTCAAGCAGTTCACGTCTCGGCTTAAAACTGTTGTCATCTGGGGCCCAATTCTGCTAATTTAAGGTACCCCAGTTCAAACTATGACACTAGGACGTCATCCACCTTTGTCCTCCCGTGACCACGGTTGCTGTAAAGCAGCCGAAACGTCGGGAACGTAAAACACATAATATAAACGCGATAACACATCTTATCACTACACTCTTGGCTTGAACATTAATGAGCACTAACTCAATCGAGGGTGACGATATTGACTACGATTCTGACTCGCCTCTCAACCGTCCAACCATCCGGTAAACGGTTGATTATAAAATGGGTTATTATCGCATTACGAAGGCAACTTGTACAACGGACTAAAGAGCCTAGCAAGTAGTACTCTTTTTAGATAATAGATCGGCACGTTAGCACTGAATAGTGGTCTTTTAGCGGAAAAGGGAAGATCTTCCAGCCAGGCGGGTGGTATGCCTGGCGGGGCAGCCGCTATGCCCCGACGGTTATTGTCGGGATCTTGTATATATGTTACTTGATCCGAAAACTCTTATAGCGCGATTCAGGATAGTCATGAGCATTGTCTATTGATCCGAATGCGTCTGCAGTGCCATCTGTGTAGCGTGTGGTGCAGTTGATGTGGTCGCTACAGTCTCATCTCAACCGAGACTATCCAACTAAACGCGCATATTCTCAAACACTAAATTGTTCTGTCTTATCCAACCATTTTGACGTCAAAATATGGTGCCTTTGTTTTGAAAGCGAGTTTTAACTAACATAGCCATAAAGTCGCACATCGCACACACGCGTCGCAGGAAGCCGGGGGATGCGAGTGGCGGAGGATCGTGATGTGTGGAAGTCATTGGGGGAGGCCTGTGTCCAGCAGTGGACGTGCATATCGGCTGATAGATAGATAGATAGCCATAAAGTATTAACAAAAATAGTGTAAAATATTTTAACAGATGAATCAGGAAGTTATATGGATCACGTTGATGTATAAAATATGACGTTTGTTTTTTTAAAAAAGGGCGAAGCAGTAGCGCATGGCCGTGCGCTCAGTACAGGGTGTCATTTTTTTAATGTCTTATAAATAAATCCAATATTTATTTCATAAGGGATGTTATCTTTAAACCTACTATTGGCCGTATTAAAACATTTTACACTATTATTGTTACACCTTATATAGTTAAAACATTATGTAAAGCGTTGCATATCAAATTCTCTCTTCGATCGTAGTAAAGAGCGATTCGAATCGATTATTTTACTCGGATTTCGATTACAACGAATCGAATCTGAACTATTAATAATCGATTTTATCTATAAGAAACGAGGCACGTGCGTCTTTTGAAACAATTGACTTTTTTACCGATTGATGTAATCGTAAAAGAAGGGTAATGATTTTGTTAATAGATTATTGAATTACAAAAATAAATCGTTACGCATTGGATGCTAAAGAGGTTAGCAGATCGGTACGAAATACCTTAGTTTTCAAACTGTGTTCTTCTTAGAACGTACCCATCTTGCTCTTGCCATTAAAATAATTAATAATAATATAGCCAGGCGAACACACCAACTATACGGTCCCACACTAAGCAACGCTTGAATTATGGGTGGGACTGAAGCATGGGACTGAGGTAAACCTTGTACCTAATACTTATGTAGCGACTTCTTCAACCTCGCCACAAGCAACACAGATGGCGCTGCAGACGACATTCAGGTCAAATGACGAGGCTCCATACAATCCTGAAACGCGCTATGAGAGTTTTCGGAGCACATAACATATACAAGATACCGACAATAACCGTCGCAGCAAAGCGGCCGCCCCGCCAGGCATACCACCCGCGCCTGGCTGGAAGATCTTCCCTTTTTCGATAAACTTATATAGATATATTAAACATCCATGACTCGGGTACAAATATTCATGTTCATCACACAAAGTTTGTCCCTACCAGGATTCGGACCCGGGATCCTGAGCACAGAAAGCAGAGTCACTACCAACTGCGCTTATCAGGTCGTCAATATATTAAGTTATGACTAAGAGCTGGTAGTGGCGTTGGATGGGAGTGGCGGAGGACCGCGATGTGTGGAGGTCATTGGGAGAAGCCTATGCCCAGCAGTGGACATCTTCTGGCTGATAGCTGGTTCATCATAGCCTAGTCCCAATCATTATTGACTGCCCACCCTGAACACCTGGCAATACCTTCCTGAAAAATAAACCATTTCACCCCGGATCGAATCCAGATCACACGTAAGATGAAAATCACTAACGATCCCTCATTATAATCGAAGCTGGAACTTCGCAAACATTGACATGATGATCCATCCACTGAGCCAAGGCGATACGTCATTGGACAACATAAAAATAATGTTCCAAAACGTTTTAGAACTTACCGTGTGTGTACACATTCGTGCTGATGCCTAAACAAATATTTCTTTTGGGAGAAAAATAACTTTTCCTTGTGTGATGGACTTGACATAAGGGGTAGCAAAGTATGATATGGGATTTTGAATCTTATAGCTAGCGTCCTTTTGATACTTGTACTAGCTGTCCCGGTGAACTTCGTACCGCCTCAGAATCAAATGTATGAGATAAAATATTATATTTGTTATCTTTTTTTATAAATTATCTATTGTTTTAATAGTTATTCTGCTATTCGGGGCGGAGACAAATTAAAAAAAAATAAGATGATTAAAATCGGTGCACCCATTCTTGACTTAAAAACGGAGTAATTAGTTACACGAAATTCATTTATATCTTTAAGATTTACCATGCTTTCTGTGCCAATGGTCCGAGGTTAGAATCCTGGTTCGGACAAACGTTGTGTGATGAGCACGAAAGTTTTTACCCGAGTCATGGATGTTTAATATCTATATAATTCCTTTTATATACTGGGTTAGCCAGCTAGAACATTGTACGGTACGCATAATACAAGCGTTGCTTAGTGTGAGACCGTATAGTTGGTGTGTTCGTCTGGCGATATTATTATATTATATTATAGCTATCAAATATATCAAAGTAACAACATTTATTTTTCATTTCAGCAATGGACATGGTAGAAATAAATTGGACATCCAAGGCAAAAGCCTAAAAATTTTGAACTTTGGCTTATTATTAGTCAGACATGTTTGCCTGTCAATAGCATTGTAGTCTCAAAATAAATGAACCAATTTTAATGATTTTTATACATTATATAGCTGAAATTCGTGACTGGAAGATATGTCTATGGTTATTATATTTGGAGGGGTCCGAATACGCAAACATTCTAAATTTAAAAGATGAAAGACAAATTCAATGTTTTCAATACAAAGCCGGGATTTTTTAACAACGTTCTGAAACCTGTCCTTCCCAAATTACTTAAAATTATCCTTGTGTCTGCGGAATCGGGGGAAAGTAATTTTACGCACCGTGTAACAGGGATAGACGTATACAAATAAATGACGAGCGAGAGGGACAACAATAGGGTAGCTTCCAAATTGTCACCGCTGCAATATTCGAGATTAAAAGTAACGCCTCGCTTGGCAGCGAAACGCTAAGTACAGTTGCGGCTAGAAGTGTTTTAATTTTTTAATATTTTACCAGCAAAGTGGTCGCCAAACGAGTTGGAGATACTGTTGGTAGCGGTTTTACATCAATTCTGATAGTATACTTATGTCATGTGTAATATATGCCGGAGTAACTTGCCATTTAATTTTAAACAAAAGTTCCCATACCATTCCGAAGATGGGTTGATAAGAGTGCAATTCATGTACATCCACATATACACACCCACAGACATACACACACACACACACACACACACATAGAGGCTAAGCCTAGTGTCACAATTACTTCTATTAATATTTTTTATTATATAAATATTTTTAATATTTTTTTTCATTTTGCCGCACAAGAGACTGTTAGATTAAAATATATATACTCATAAATAAATCCTAGTCACTATATCTTTTTCAATACAATCAAGGCACCTAGTACGAATTTTGACAGCCAAAAATCATATTCGATTTTTAATCATCGCAACATATTCACCAGCAGCGCCTCTATCGGAAACTTACAAAATTACTGTTAAATATATTTCAAACGGTTTAAATGTGTAGTAACTAGACTCCACGTTGATTTTTTTTTCAGCTGAAGTAATTGGATTTTTCAGGACACGCCATTTTGTGTCGGTTGGTTGTTTCATTTTAATGTTATGTACCTGTGCGTTTACACGCTGGGCCTAATGGGTAAACCCTGCCAAATTATTATTGTCCTGTCTATTAAGTTTATTGTGCTTGCGATGGCGTAAGCTGATATTTGTGCTGAATATTGGATAGCAATAGCAATAATTTGATATACAATTTGGTATTACACTTGTTTTGGTAACGATGATCGCAGGTCCAAGCCCCGGCTCGCTCCTCCGGTATTCCTGGATTTCAAGTGCAAATCTCATTTTCAACCATGATTATCACTTGCTAAACGGTGAAGGAAAACGTCGTGAGGAAACCTGCATGTCTGAGAGAGGCCTTCGAAAGACGTGTGAAGTCCGCCAACCCGCCAATTAGGAATGTTGTATTTTTAAACTACAGATGGAAGGTTATAAAGATAACATTCCTGAATGAATACATTCAATAATTAGACATTTTAAAAAGACACCCCGTACTGAGCGCACCGTCAAACGCTATTGGTGCGCATTGTATGAAAAAATCAAACATTATTTACACAATTATTTTATACATCAATGTGATCCATATAATGCACTGATTCATCTGTTAAAATATTTTACACTATTTTTGTTACACTTTGCATGTTGCATACAGTTTTTTTATCTATGGAATAAAAACAAAATTGCAATATCAAAGTGAACGGGTACACAAAACTATTCTACATTCCATTTCGCAAATAACACTCCAAGTAATGGAGGGGAAGCATTTTGCAAATTAGAAGGCAAGCTCGTAAAATGTGCTCCTGCTTTAAAAGCATTTTACGGGATTCTAACTCTGGACCTGCTAACTCTCATACCATGCCAGCGAACTTTAGATCAACCAAACACACACACACACACACAGGATTTGTAATTAATCATTTACATGATTTGTGTTTTTCATTTGGCAAGGGCATACTATATTTGATTGTTCAGTCGCATGCCCATTTCACAAAATATATACAATTCAATTCAATTTTTACAGTAAATGGCTCCACCGATCTTCGGTGATTTTGCCAGTGTCAAGGTGAAAAAGGAAAAAAATAACGCAAATTATGTCCGATGAGCAATTAAGAATAAACTTTAGTGGCGTTGAGAATCTGTAAAAGAATACTTTAAAAACAAAATATATAATTGAGGGTATGTTTCTCGTGTCACATCAATTTGCGAGCTGTCATATCTATATATAATGTCAGTTGAAAATATAAAATTGCCATTCGAAATAGTTATTGGTAAAATTATAATTTTATTTCTTGGCAATGCTTAACATTAACACGTATTATGATGAGGATTTGTTCGAATATCAACTTAACGACTGCACGATAAGATGGTCAATAGATCAAACAAATCTATACTAATATTATAAATGTGAAAGTTTGGATGGATGGATGGATAGATGGATGAATGTTTGTTACTCTTTCACGTCCGAACGGCTGAACGGAACTGGATGAAATTTGGCACAGAGATAGATTATAGTCTGGAATAGCACATAGGCTACGTTTTATCCCGGTAAAATGTATGGTTCCCGTGGGATAGATGTTTTAATTTTTCATACTTTTTATCGCGGGTAACACCGCCGGGCGCAGCTAGTAATATATATATTATAAAAATGTACCTATTAAAAAAACTTTTGATAATATTCCGAAATGAGAATACACTTTTCTGAGCAAGTATACCCTTGTCCTAAATACAAGGCCGGCCGTACCTTAAGAAGTACAGTCTCCACAGCACAGAGGTGGACTATTGTCTACACTATGCATATACGGCCATTCTATGGAGCTAAGGCTATCTACACATTACGTGGGGTTTACAATTTCATTAATATCTTCGCTGGAATTATTCATTTTAATGTCCAAATTCTGTAATTAAACAGATCCATTGGCCTAATTGTACAGAATTTTAATAAATTTACAAAAGCAACACCTACTAAGTATTTTTCTAAAGAAATGCTGTATATAATGCCATTTTTAATATAATCGATACAACTAAGTAGGCGATAGTGTGCGGAAATCCATTGTAAATCAAATGGGGGAAGAGGGACCCACCGCGCACCCTCGGCTTGTCAATATATCTATTTATAAACCAAACAAGTTGATCTATAATTAAAGAAGCCATCAAAACCGAACTCCTCTAAGATATCAGTCGAGAATATGTCATGATATTCCAATTATAAACCAAACAAGTTGATCGATAATTAAAGAAGCCAACAAAACCGAACTCCTCTAAGATGTCAGTCAAGAATCTGTCATGAGTGGTGGGCCCCTAATTAATATGCAATTCTCCGCGAAACGAAGCGAATCTATACAAGTATTCGACTCGTGTTTTGCCCCTAAACGAGGCGTCCTCAGGACGGCTGAGTTAAGCAGTTATTAATAGACGATAGCTTTCTGTAACTATCAGAGTTTGATTGAACATCAACATTCATTAATTTTAGTTTTTATTTACCTACGTAAATATGAAAGCAAAGAGTTGATTGGCTTTTGAGAATAAGAAAATAGATGAGAACGGTGTCTTATATTTAATTCTCCATACAAAATGTCTATATACGGTAGACTATAGAGTATATAGTTAGCTCGCACTTAACGTGTGGTATAATTTAGAGATTACGTATACAAATTGTGTGGCAAATTGTATAGCGTCTATAGCGGATGGTATTTAAAACTATCAATTCTCCATGCAATTTGTCTAAATACGTATACTATGAAGTATACGGTTAACTTATGAATAATCTCGCACATAACGGTCTGAACTACAATCAAATACATTTTTAAACACGTCGTTACTTTTCGGTAAAGATCGGTAATTTTCGTAAGCTATCGCTCAAAGCGCAATTTCACGAAAACCTTAACCTTTTTCTTTTGCCTTTTTACGCAACGATATTGTCCACTTTGCCGTTATAAATGGCGGTAGCGTAATCTTTATTTCTTTTACGTAAACAGAGTTATCTTTTATTTGGGATAGTTTCTCGTTTTTTTCCTGTAATCATTGGGCATAGAATGGCGCTGAGATTTGTTAGGGTGAATAATGATTATAAATTGTTCGATTTATGATTTTAGTATCCAATTTATCGCTGAGGGGGGCCGCAGTTTTCCCCAAAATTTCTAGATGTGTAGTGTTACTTATTTGAATTATATTTAAGTAAAATTAACCCATCATCTGAAGGATACTAATAGTCAGATAAATTTGGTTTAATCAATTATTTATTATATACAATAATTACAAAGAAAATAACTTAAGTCACAAAGTGGTCCGTAAGATTCTACCGCCCCTTCGGAATGCTGTTCCTCTGGAGAAGATGGGGCGAGAAACTCCATGTTTTTTTTTAAATAAGAATATTATACAATTCATTCATACATTGTTACGGGTGAGTACCTACTAATATACACCAAAAATAATTTAAACAAAAACACTTTTGATCTCAATTGTACTTTTCAGTATCATTACGAGTTTATTTTTTGCGAGACATTTCATGAAGCTAAGTGACGATCACATTCCAACTACATATTATAAAAACGAAACTATATTTTTATACAAAAAAAGACTACAGCAATCCACTTAAAAGTTCAAGTTACTACACAGGGGGCGACGTTTTCGTCTGAAATAAGATTTTTATCATGAAACTTTCATGAAACCACTTAGGTTTAATGAAATACAAGTAATATGTGTGATAAAGTATATAATACTCATATAAAAGTCTTCACAAAATGTGTGCTTTATATAATAGGTTGGTTGGATAAAAATGCTTGGTTGGATGCTGGTCCGGCTCCTCAGGAATATAAATGACCATGTTCGAGCATGCTATTTGGATTTTGTATTTCTCTTCTTCCTTCTTATTTTCACTTACATAAGTAATTTGTAAATGTGGGAACCATGTAGCCATTAGCTGTAATTTTATACTTAGTTAGTACTTTTTGTTTTTTTTTTGACCTGCTGCTAAAGTCTGATTAGCCGTTCCTACACTGTTCTCACATACCCATAACAATGTATTGCTCAATAATGTAAAAGATCTATTTAAAAAAAAAAAGAGCAACCATGGAGTTTCTTGCCCGTTCTTCTCCATAGGAACGGCATTCCGAACGGGTGGTAAAGCAGTAGAATAATGTTTATGTAACTTAACGATTCATAAGTACTGTACAATAATGGTTTACATGAATAAAAAATATTCTGATTCTGGTTAAGTAGACCTGTCGCATGAATAAAAAAAAATATCAGCTTAGTTTCAGAAGCTTAGTTTGGCATTGCGCGTTGAGCGACCTTGAGCCTTCTTATGAGGCCCATAGTAAGCGACCACGTCTCGGTACCATATGTCATCACTCATATATGGTACCGAATATAATCTTAATATATATATAAATTACGTGTCACAGTGTTTGTCCGCTATGGACTCCTAAACTACTAAACCGATTTAAATAAAATTTTGCACACTGTGTGCTTTTTTTTTCCAACTTGAACGATAGGATAGTTTATGTCTCAATTTATAATCGCAAATATTTAACTATAAAAATAATTCCTAGAAATAATGTATATGGCAAAACAACGTTTGTCGAGTCAGCTAGTACTTATATAGATATTAAACATCCATGACTCGGGTACAAGCATTCGTGGTCATGACTCAAAGTTGGGACTCTCAGTACAGAAAGCAGGGTCACTATGCACTGAGCTAATCAAATCGTCGATGTATAGATATTTGACGGCCTGATTAGCGCAGTGGTAGTGACTTTGCTTTCTGCGCCAAGGGGCCCGGGTTCGAATCCTGGTAGGGACGCAAGCTTTGTGTGATGAGCACGAATGTTTGTACCCGAGTCATGGATGTTTAATATGTATATAAGTATTATATACTGAGTTCGCCCTCAGTCCATTGTACGGTGCCCATAACACAAGCGTTAAGCTTAAAGTGGGACCGTATAGTTGGTGTGTTCCTATGGCGATATTTATTTATTTATATTATAGAGTTAGTAAGAAAATATTAAATTTCCATAAAAAATCTATACAATTTTTTTTCTCACTTCATCCAATTTATCCAAGGCCGGGTCGGTTCCACTCATAAGGGCTTAGTACCGTAATATATATTCCTTGGTTCCGTATATCGCAATACACAGCCTGTATCTCTGACAAATGGTACACATTACAACCGCACGGGTCCCTCTCATAGCGTATAAACAAGAATAATTCGATATTCCTATTTGTTTTACTCGTTACGCAAGTATAACCTTTATTTGCTCGTTTTTATTGGCAATTTGATAAAAATTGCTTTCATTAACGAAGCAATTAAAAGATTATCTGGGTGTGGATGGGTCGACTGGTGTGTTTAGGGTACCGTAGGTGAAGAAAAAAATATACAGCATTTTTTTTAAGGATGCACCATATCAAAATACCTAGTTTGATATGGTGCAAATTATTTCAATAAAGTAATTTTTTTTTTCTTATTTAAAAGGGGTCAAAGAGCACCCTAAATATTTATTCAAACAAATAAAACCGGTTTGGCACCGACTACACATTCGTTAAATATATAATTTATTAAGACAAGGTAGATTTCAAGATAAGATATATTTTTTTTCTTTTTACCTTTTTGAAGACGGTTTTATTTTTGGTAAAAAGTTTTTTTTTTTGTTATTTAAACTTTGTCGATGAACAATGTAAGATAGTGTTTCAACCACAGTCAAATAGCCTACTGTCTCGAAACATCCCTACCCTCGTTCGCCTACCTACTAAATTTTTAATACCGCGGAACAATCCAAAAATATTCATTTTCATTTTGCAATGTAATTCCCTTAATGCGCTCCTTGGGACAATAAACTTGTAATATACGACGCTTGTAACCGACATTCCCTTTTTATTCGGCGTAATAAAAAATAACCCCATCTTCGAAATTTTTTTCGTGCGCCTTTGACGTGAGAATTTTGCGGTTATATTGTTTTTTAGGGTTGCGTAAGAATTTTGATTGGATTCCTGTGAGATTTTCTCAAAGATTTGATTCAATTTTCCCTTTTAATTTGCGCACCCAAAAATAACACAAATACTTTTTTTTATATTTACGAATGAAAATATGAGAATGAGACTTTGAATTTTCTACAGTGGGGCACAGTTCTTGCTGGAAAGATTTTACAATGAACACGACTTAAAAAAATGGGTAACCCAAAAGCCATAATTAATTGCACCATTTTTTTATTATTACTTCAATACAAATAAAATATTAAGAAAATGAAATTTATTTGTAAGTTTAACAGAGGATCACGCAAAAACAAACTAACGAATCTGAATGAAATTTAACACAGTGTCATGTTACACTGTCAAATCGAAGAAACTCACGTCAAAAAATTAAGCGAATTTATGTAAACTAATGAAACACTTTGATGATCATGAAATAATATAACATTAGTATTTTGGGGAAATCAAAATCTACCTCTCGTTCACTGAAGACAATCTGACAATCTTACAATAATTTAAATACACTTGAAAAATATACTCAAAGAATTAGACCATAAAAAAAGAAATAAAGTAGTAGCAAAAAGTCGGCAACGTCTACAAGCCACACATTTTTTTTTTATTACCTTATAGGCAAGTATTTGATCTCGATCTCACCTGATGGTAAGTGACGATGAGATCTACGATGGAGCATACTTGCCTAGAAGGTACCTGTTCACTCTCGACTTGAAAACACCCAGATTATAATACATATCTTAAATTACAGATGTACGGAACACCGACACCTCGATGCCGACTCGCGTAACTATAACCCGCCATTTTTCTCAGCCCGTCTCAACAGCGTGATGGATGGCACGCGTTCGGGCGGGGGCGGGGGTGGGGGTGCGAATTTGCATTGTACCTGCCCCAATATGTTTGTTTTCGAGGATAAATTACCCCTTTCGCGCGAGCCTGAGGGATGTTACTCATAATACTTAGCGAGTTTTCGCGATGGAAAAAAAAATAGTTTTGTTTGTGTGAGTTCGCAATTTTGACATGAGATTGGTGAGATGTTTGTTTGAGAGAGGGCTGAGTGGTTGCAAGTTCGGTCGGTCGATTATGAGGTCTTAGATTTGATTTCCTGGTCGTATTTAAAATAGAATTGATGCAATTAAAATTGTTGCGCTCGGGGGTCTACTTCCAAAATCCTTATTTAATTATAATGGAAAGCGAATCCTCAAACCATTTTTTGTCTCCCGCTTTGCAATGGAGGGAAGTGGATAATTTTCTTCCAACTCCTCCTATTTTTATCTTTCGATTAATTTCGTGCGGGTTCCAAGACAATTAACTTTATCCCGGGACTCGGCGAGGGTCAAACCTCGGTGTCATCATTGGACACCACTGTAGATCCTGGCTTACAGGAGTAGCAGTGGTTGGAGTGTGTGGCGGGCCTAGTCTAATCCCGATCAAAAAAAAAACCTCAAACCATCTGTCACGTGTATAAATTCAAATGCCATAAAATTAAAATTAAACCCCATTCATAGCCCGGAATCACAATAAAATCATAAAAATTCAATTCTCACGCCTCCTCGCGCGAGAAAAGGCGCCCGGGTGATTTTTTTCAATTTCCCAAATAAAAAATATTTTATATTTTTTAGGGTAGAAAACCGGATAACGTCTACATTTTAATGCAGACCGTGTAAAAGAGACATTCGGGAAATGGTTTGTGTCGACGATGAAAACCGGTAAAATGAATTATTACCGGAAAAATACCTCGGCGACTTACATATACCTGAATTATATGGAGTACCTATTTGAGTTTTTTTTAAAGTTAAATTTTAACTCAGTTTTTTAATATGAATTATCGGTTCCCATCAGGAACAAAGATTGTTGATGAGCACGAATGTTAGTATGATGTTTAATATCTTTAGCAATTATATACTGGGATCGCTCCCAGTCCATTGTACAGTTCCCATAATACAAGCCTTGCTTAGTTTGGGACCGTACAGTTCAGTTCACAAACACACCAACTACACAGTCCCACACTAAGCAACGCTTGTATTATGAGTACCGTACTATGGACTGGGGGCGAACCTAGTATATAATACTTATATAGATATTTAACATCGATGACTCGGGTACAAACATTCATGCTCATCACACAAAGTTTGTCCTTACCAGGATTCAAACCCGGGACCCGCAGTTCAGAAAGCAGGGTCACTACCCACTGAGCTAATCAGATCGTCAAATTCAACATTCTATGTCTTAGGTAAATATAATTAGCCAGATAATTACATAAGACTATGCTGGGCCATACTGTCGCTGGTCTGGGCTTTACCTTTTGGACTCAGGACTCTTGTCTGGTTGCAGTTTTTGTTAGTTCATAAAACTTAACCATTTCTACACGGTTGAATCAAACACGCTACAGAGACAGAGCTATAAGAGAAAAAGAAAGGTCCGGAAATTGGTTCGTTATGTCTCTGTCTTCGGTTGGGCGGAAAATCCAACAACGCAGATTCCTCTTAATATAACCGAAAACCAACTCTAAAATAAACAGCAAAAAGTCGAGAGCGTCAACACAAACACTGCATATTCAAAGTTGCATTCATAAAGCTTAACATCTTTTTAACCCCGACGATCTTTTGAATAAGAAAGAAAAAAGGTACCGCGAGCACAGAGCGGAGATAAACTTAATGTATCTAAGTGGCGGGGCTCGCAAATCCCCAGTGGGGCGGGTGTCTCGCGTAAATTGAACAATCATGCCTTTACTTTGCCAAATCGCGGGACTCCGAGCAAACTTGCAATATAATTTTTTTCACGTTGAATATCGTCCTTTTCAGCGTTTTGACGGTATCACAATGATGACTTGTAAAATAGCTTCGCACCTCTTTATTTTAAAGCTCACTATTGCTTGGCCGTCAGTCACTCCCGCCACGGTTACTCCTGTAAGCCTGACTCCACAGCGGTGACCGACGAAGACGCCGAGGTTCGACCCTCGGCGAGACCCAGAGACAAGTAAATTTATTAGACCCCCAACGGATTTAATCGGAAGACACAAAAATGCGATGGTTAGAAGAATAATATATAGGTCTATACATATAATAGGTCTCCAATTATCTCCAATGCAAAGCAGAAGATAATAATATCTTTCGGTAGGCTGATTGCCATAGCCACAAGACTTTGTAGACAAAATCTTGAAGCTGCTTAGATGATCAAGTAAATACCGCCAGCCTAACACGCAAGTTGTATGGTGCCAAATTACGCATCGCTCGTTTCACGGGTCCCATACAATGGACTGGAGACGAACCTAGTAGTATTCACACCAGGGAAAAATGCGTAAAAAACATTTCCGAAATTCGGCAAGGCGGGAATCGAACCAATCCAATAGGCCTATGCTGAAACCACTAAACTATCTGTCACTAAACAACAAAATGTACATACACACAATTTATTTTTATACACATTCGACCGACCAAAAAAGATGTATAGAGTTCAACCCCCTAAAATAATGTGACAGATACATGGACGACAACAGCCCTTATTGAGTACAAGTGGCCCGAATAACCCTTCGGACATGGCTGGAAAGGAACAAAATATATTGTAAAACTAGCTGTTGCCCGCGACTTCGTCCGCGTGGTATTTAACAAAGACAACCGTTGACAACAGCCTGCTCGCCCATTCTGAGCCCGCGGGACGCATTGCAGGTTGTTGCTATCAAACTTAATCAGGCGCTACGCTGCAACATTGGTTTGAATTTTTTTTCGTGAGATCCTATTTTTTTTTCTAAAATAAAAGTAGCCTAAGTTACTCCTTGTTACATCAGCTATCTGCCAGTGAAAGTCCCGTCAAAATCGGTCCAGCCATTTCAGAGATTAGCCGGAACAAACAGACAGACAGACAGACAGACAAACAAAAATTGTAAAAAATGTTGTTTCGGTATAGGTAACGTGTATACATCTAAATGCACTTATTAAAAAGCGGTTATTTTAATATTACAAACAGACACTCCAATTTTATTTATATGTATAGATCAGGCTCTTTTTGGAAGCGATAAGTGCAGTGGTCTTACTCGGATTATGCGGATTATTGTCTATTTCTTCGGAGAAACGCGAATAATCGCTTGAAGAAGTTCACCAAATCATAATATTTTTTTGTATTGATTTCTTATATTTATGCGAAGAATAAACATTGAAATAAAACAATTTTTAAGGATTTTATCGCGCAAGACCTCAAGACACTGTGAGCACTTTCTGCGTAGATCGGACCGCAAGTAACGACTAAATATGAGGGTACCCCAGTTTTAACTATGACACTAGGATGTCATCCACTTCAGTCCTCCCGTGACCATGATTGCTATAAAGCAGCCGAAAAGTCGGGAACGTGAAAAACATAGTATAAACGCGATAAAACCCTTAATTTTTTTTTTTTTTTGTGGTTGTACATTTTACTCGCAGTAATTTGTTGTGTACATTTTGATTGCAGTAATATACATTTTGCTTGCTTTCGTTTTAACAATTTGTTTGCACCTAGTAATGTACATATTATTGCTTAACTTTGTACATTATGTTTGCAGTAAAATAAATTTGGCTTGCTTTAATTCGTAAAATTTTGCGCAATTTTGTTACAAAATGATCGCTAGAATTGTACCACTTTGAACGGAACGACACCGTATGTAATAGGACAACGGTTTTAAACAATAATTGATGTTGGGAAGTACATACAAGTAGTATTATACCATGTTCCCGTGAATCTTCCTAAATACTCGTACAAAATAACTGCAATATTAGTCATGCAACATCGAAAATGTTGCCATAAATATCCACGCTCAAAGTTCCTGTAGTATCCAGAAATTTAAATAACTGCAATATTAGTCGTGCAACATCGAAAATGTTGCCATAAATATCCACGCTCAAAGTTCCTGTAGTATCCAGAAATTTAAATAACTGCAATATTAGTCGTGCAACATCGAAAATGTTGCCATAAATATCCACGCTCAAAGTTCCTGTAGTATCCAGAAATTTAAATAACTGCAATATTAGTCGTGCAACATCGAAAATGTTGCCATAAATATCCACGCTCAAAGTTCCTGTAGTATCCAGAAATTTAAATAACTGCAATATTAGTCGTGCAACATCGAAAATGTTGCCATAAATATCCACGCTCAAAGTTCCTGTAGTATCCAGAAATTTAAATAACTGCAATATTAGTCGTGCAACATCGAAAATGTTGCCATAAATATCCACGCTCAAAGTTCCTGTAGTATCCAGAAATTTAAATAACTGCAATATTAGTCGTGCAACATCGAAAATGTTGCCATAAATATCCACGCTCAAAGTTCTTGTAGTATCCAGAAATTTAAAATACATTCTGCTTATGTTCGCAATATTTTCACGTTATTTATTATTCGCGTAAAAATGTAAATAGCGTTCGGATACGATGAAAAGAATTTCAAATTTGAATTCGAAACGTTCTATATACGAATTATAATCGAATTCTTTTTGAATATGGCAGATGCGATTGCGGTTGAACGAATGAGAATATTATTGGCGCGAGATTTGTGTGTCGCCAGTATCAAATGACAAGTTTTTAATTTTTATTTTATTTATGTGATCTGGCTCTAAGCCCTTTTGCGCTTAATTATCTCTGCCTATAACCAAGATGGGCAATAATAAATAAACTTGTTACAAGAAGTCTTGCACCACAGATTTAAAAGCATAAGTCCAGACATCTCCACTCGACATTATCACATCTTCAATTATTTAACGAGCGTATCTTATACAATGGATACCATTGTATAGCACAGATTTTCACACCAAACCGTTCTGTGACCCGTAAGTTAACTGTCATGGCGTGCTCTTGAAAGCATTAATTATACATGGGAAGAGAATTATAAATAAACAACTAACATATACTTTTAGCACCGTACTGACTGACCGAGCTGCCTCTGACTCATGAGGCTGCCTATGCTTTTCCTTGGCGCTGGGCCCGCCACATATTTCGGCCACTAATACTCCTGTAAGTCATGATCTAATAATGATGATATTATATCAGCGAATCCTAACGCACAACGAATTAGATCGAAAATAAAAAAAAATAGGTGGAGTAATTGTAATAGATTGTTCTATTTTTTTTGCATAGGTAGTGGTAGTTTAGGAGTCAGAAAATTACATAGGGACATACTTTTTGATCGCGGGTAACATCGCGGGGCGCAGCTAGTAGTATATTAATGGCTCATAGATATTAAATATCCATGACTCGCGAACAAACATTCGTGTTCCTCACACAGTTTTACCCTTACCAGGATTGGAACCAAAGACCCTTGGTACAGAAAGCAGCCTCACTACCGATTGTGCCCATCAGTTGATCACAGCTTTGGGAATAATATTATCCACTACCCTTCATTGTAGAGCGGGAAACAAAAACGACCTGCTTTTGCTTGCTTACCAAGGGGAAAGCTTACGCTTGCTTTGGATCTGTGTGATGATATAGGTAAGTGCTTAGCCGAATAAGGAATTTGAGCCTTACTGCAATACAACTTTATACTAAAACCATAAATAATTCAGTACAATCCCAATAGCATGCAGTCCGAAGCAAACCGGTCCCAATCTTATTACAGAACATGTCGCGAGCTGTTTAAAAACAAGACGTTAGAAAATCTATCTTTAAAATACTTGCTAGAGAATGCAGCCATGCAAATTCTCTAGGGCTTGGAACACATTACAGCAGCGTCGTATTGTAAAAAATAAAATATTCAATACGTTGCAACATGAATAAGAGATGAATATAGTCTGGTCATAGCTTTTTTTCTGAGAACTATTGCAGTCTACGTACGTAACTAAAGTCTATCTTACACGGTAGCTATTTAACCAATGGCCGCGGGCAAAAATGAAATTGGTGCCTTATTTAAACTAAACTATAGACCTTAGAGGTGCAAAACTACATCATCATCAGCTCCTTATCGCTCACTGCAGGGCATAATAAAGAGAAACTAGTTACTTAAGTACAAGACTTAAGTATTATGTGTAATGCATCAGATAATTTTCAATGTTGGCTCTTTGAACGACGTTCATTGAGGCCGAGGGGCCCTTGAGCTTAAGGGCCCAGGGGCACTGACCCGTCTAACCTTACGGTAACTACACCTGCACTGCCTAAATACTACCTTATCTATCGTCTATCTGAGAGAGATAGACCCAAACGAAACGTAGATCATTGATAGTGTGTTCCTTCTATCAGGCATCAGGTCGCTTTGTAGGCCTTTTTTTTATTACATTATAGGCAAGTATTTAATCTCGATCTCACCTAATGGTAAGTGACGATGAGATCTACGATGGAGCATACTTGCCTAGGTAGGAAGGCGGAAGTAGATAGAGACGCTACATTCACTAGGCACATGCAGCGCAGCTGATCTGACCCGCCATCCATGAATGGCAACACCGAACATCATGCCGGAACACGGCTAGGCCGCTTGGCGCTAGCCACGGCCGAAGCCTACCACCAGTAGGAAATAATATATATATAGATTATAATCCGACCTCTGTGTTATAATCTGACCTCTATAGTATATTCCGATTCGGTCGGATTATAATTCTGTACCTCCTTAGGGCTGCGCGTTAGGAATGGGGCTGTGACCTCCCCTCCATTGTTTATAAATTATGGAGCTTGCAAGCCCTAGTTTGTTATTCTGTAGACGCGGTACTAACGGCCAGTGGGGAAATCTTTGTGCGATCTGTTAATGTGGCCCGAAACTATTGTTTTGCTTTTTGTATAGTAGACATAGCAAGTGATAGCCAAGTTGGTAGAACGCTTGCCTCGGTAACGGGGATCGTAGGTTCTCGGAGATTTCTGGATTTTCATGTGCGAATCTAATTATCCACCACGATTATCACTTGCTAAACGGTGAAGGAAAACATCGCGAGAAAACCTGCATGTCTGAGAGAACCTCTCGAAAGACGTGTGATGTCTGCCAACTCGCACTGGGCTTGCGTGTGGACTATGGCCTTATCCCCCTCGCATTGAGGGGAGGCCCGTGCCCAACAGTGGGACATTAAAACTTCTTCCTCCGAAAAGTACGTTATAATGCCATTATAATCCATTATAACTGTCTATACATTTGGGAGAAAGACTATAAAGTATACGGTTAGCTTGCGAATAATCTCGATCTTGACGTTCTGAAAGCGGTGATCAGATAGATCACCCATCGACTAGTTGGACTTATCGTACGTAACTTACTTTGCCAACATAGGAACGACCCGCTCAAATCGCGAAAAATCGAATGACGCACCAAATTCGCATATTCCGCTGAATTATAAGAAGCCGAGTGTAGAAATATCAGCATTTTTGCGAAGATATATAATATTTTCAGGCGAATATTTCGCGAGCTGCTCTCGTATATGGGCGTTACGACGTAAATAATATTCCTTTCTAGCATATCGTAGAGTACATTAATCTTGTAAGCCTCGAGATGTATTGGGAGATTTTTTTATTATCGTGTTATACAATAAAAAAAGTTTAAGATGTTTCCTGGCCTCTTCGCAAATGGTATTGCAATTGGCTTAAGAGAAGAGATAAAGATATATTTATTCGTAAAACATGAAGATACCTTAATTTAGATATTTACCAATATTTAATCAAAGTGTCTATTGCCCAGTTCTCAAAAACAATCTGGACTTCCCGAGTCCGTTTTTCGAAAAAATATTAGAATCTTTAGCTGGCTATTGCTGTTACCTAGCTGTACCTACTCCTAATACATATATGTTTAGCTTTACTGATAAGAGTGGGCTTTGAATTTCATCTTCACACACCATCATCACTATGAGCAAAAATATGTTTTCTGTTCTCGATGTTGAAGAAGTTTGCTATAAAAATAAAAGTTTATTACTTGTTTGTGATATATATGTTTTTTTTTTAAATATTTTTTACAAGATAATTTAAGATCAGTGCCTCAAGCACAATCTTTATACGTATCGCAACTAACGTGTTTCATCCCGCTCACGCCATAGATTTCATGAATAAGAATGACAGAGACAGCATGCTTTCTCGATGACGTTACGATCCATTAAGGTCTCCTGCTTACATTACAGTTATTGAATTGTATCATTCTATGAAAGTAATAACAATTGGAGTCCAAAAAAATGTATCTTTTGTATCTCAATTGCGAAACTCGGTTGATTGCCCTCACAGGTGACAGGAGAGCTGGCTCTTTCCTCGCTCAAGAAATTAGCTTGATAATACAGCGAGGAAATGCAGCCAGCATTCTTGCCACCATTCCACGCGGACAAGGTCTTTTTGATAAATAGTTTTTTGTCATACTATTTTTAAGTTTTTTTTATTTTCCTGTTTGTAAATATTTAAGTTATTTTTAATAATAAAACATTTAATAATAAAGTTTTAATTAAATAAAAACATTGTGAAATAGTATCAAGCTCGTTGTGCCACTATCTTAACACCACAACACATCAAGGCGGGACAGAGGCACATTCGGCAGAATTTACTGCTCCGTTATCGTTATTAGTCGGTCCCAGCGTTGATTGTAGCCATGTATGTACGTATTCTCCTTCGTCTTATTCTACGCCTTAATAATAAATAATAATACCAGCCCTTTTAATGTCCCACAGTTGGGCACGGGCCTCCCCTCAATGCGAGAGGGATTAGGCCATAGCCCACCACGCTGGCCCAGTGCGTGTGATTTCCAAATAAAAAATAAACATCATTATGAATTTAGACCTAAAACTGCAGTGTAAATCAAATCTTAAAACGCTCGAGCCCATTCGTCGCTCTTGCGGGTATCGCACGGAGCGTTGTCTTCTGATCGCGTAGCTTACTATACATTGCGCGCTCAATAATTACAACTACTATAACCCATGTCTTCCGAAATAAATGATTTCTATAAATTAACCGTTTAACCGTTTGGCAAGTAATAATCGTTGTTGAAAACGATAATCCCCAATGAATTTCGAGATTAGTTATTATTTGTTATAAACCTCCCTTTAGTCAAACAATGCAGGCAATTATTCCGAAGCTTCAACAGGAACTCGAGCTGTTAAACTGACGACTCAACAAGCATTGCCCTTTTGTGTATTGGTTTTGAAATTGTCAAATAAAATCAACAAGGCGAGCTAAGCCGCTCACAAGAACTTGATTAAACTTTACAAAGTTAAATTAATTATAACTGCTACGAGTCTATGAGTTGGATGATTAATTTTTGTATATAATAATAATACCAGCCCTTTTAATGTCCCACTGTTAGGCACGGGCCTCCCCTCAATACGAGGGGGATTAGGCCATAGTCCACCACGCTGACCCAGTGCGGGTTGGCGGACTTCACACGTCTTTCGAGGGGTTCTCTCAGACATGCAGGTTTCCTCGCGATGTTTTCCTTCACCGTTTAGCAAGTGATAATCGAGGTTGAAAATGAGATTCGCACATGAAATCCAGAAATCCCAGAGGTGCGAGCGGGGTTTGAACCTGCGATCCTCGTTACCGAGGCAAGCGTTCTACCAACTTGGCTATCTAAAAACAACACAAAACTATAGCAAAACACATTATAATTTAAGATGTATTGTTTACTTTAATTGAAAACACCCGTTTCATAATCAAAGTTCGTATAAACGAAAATGGCTGACATTAAACGCGGCACTACGGCAGGTAGCGGGAGCACGCGAAGCTTTCGACTCTGTACACATTACTAAAACAACCAGTATAGTTAAACGCTCGCTTTCCATGTTAATTTAAACTTAAGTTTAAACTAGTATTGAAGTTCGAAACAATTTAGATTCACTCAACTTATTCTATAGTTGTATAAGCTGGGAATATATAGAGGTGTCTCGCAAGGAACACGCTTCGGGCCCACACTCTTGCGAACTTCCACGAGGTAGGTTTTGTTAAAGTTTTAACGTTTGAAAAGAAAGCTCTGCTTTTATGTCTCAATGGGGGGTAACATGAAAAGTTTACTGTCGAGTTTATTCAAGAAGAAAGTTTAAAATTAACCTGTTTGTAGTCGGACAGCGGGGCTCGTTCTGAAGCAATAAGGAATTGAAGTTCGTGAAAGGATTAACACTCCTTTTCCTTGAGTACTTTTTGTGAAGACATAAAAGTTGGGAGGTTTAGAGTAAATGTTAAGTTAGTCTCGGTTACGTTGTACTAGGTGTGGCATTAACGGATGAACAGAATTTTGTTATAATTTTTTAAATACGTAACAAGTTAAAAAGTTCCTTATTTAAACTTCAAAGTTGTAGGTAAACGAATGCTGTAATTGAAAAAAAATAGGTGACGATACTGAAATCACTGTTCTAATTTACCTATCTACAATTTCGTCCAAATACTGACACACAAAACCTCCCAACTGAATTCATCCATTACATACTATCAAAAACATTGGAATTCCAGTGACATACCGGCGCAGCAACAACTATGGAACTACTTAAAAAGTGATCGCAGTGTCTAACTATCCGTTACCCTCTGAAACTGAAAATATCAAAAGTTCGCGTAACATCCGAGAAAATATTACCTACAGTTAAAAGACGTTGCATGTTTTCCTAGTAAAAAAAAACAATAATTTTTACTCATTTTATTTACTATTGAAAATGGATTTTGACAAAGAACTTACCTAAAATATATTTTACACAACATTTGGAAATCCCATTGGTGCTAGAACGGGCTTAAACTTGCGACCCTTATTTCCTAGGTGAGCCTTCTACGAAAATAGCTATCACTGCTTTTAAATACAAACAAACACAAAATCCAATTAAATATAATCACAACACATCTCAGCACATTCCAACAGTACAGCAATGAACTTTTACTGCACCCCCACCCCATACTCTACACCCCCTGCGTTACTAGGCAACGGTCTTAGGCATGGAATACATGAGCTCTGAAAAGCACGACTGCTTTTATATAGCACGCTCTGTTTTTAGAATATTTTTTAAGTATATTAAATAAAATTGGTGCTTTATAATGATTAATGAATGGTCGTGGCAAACGCTCGTATGCCTCTCCCAAGCGCATTTATGTGTCTGCCTCGCTTGCCCCCTATCAGAATAAGACTTTTTTTACGAAATGAAATGCGATGAAATAAAATGGATATGCAAATAGCCTCACCCACAACTTAGCGGGTATTTTGCCAATGTCAAGTAATTAATAGCAATAGAACATTAAATAAATACACATTATAAATAAAATAATGGATGTGACATGATGATATGAAAATGGCGTCAAATTAGAACTTAATACCAGCGGCAAAATCACTCGTTTGAGCGATGTCATGGAAAACAAATATGCTACATGTGAGCACATGCTATTACAACAGTCCAAAGAGCTCGTTATATTGGTTTATTCTATTTAAACTGTGAATTGTACTGTTAGAATCTAATAACATTTACAGTTTCAGGAAGCTACACTATCTCAGAACAAAGTTGATATAAAAAAATGGAATATACTATTTGGACGTTTCTGAATACATAACAAGTGATATTTTAGACTTTCTGTCTATTTGTTCCTTCAAGCATTACGGAAAAACTATTGAACTTATTTCAACCGGGTTTTCACTATTGAATAGCCTATGGTTAGACTTAGAGGGTATATTAGAGATCTAGGAACACAGCTAAATCGATGGTTGCGCGGACGTAGCACCGGTGCTAGTACCTATGAAGTTGGCTACTCATTTTCCGTGCTACAACTTAGCAAGTGTACCCCAGCCGTAACAATAACATAAAATTTGCAACCGAAACGAGGCGGAGGCAGTGTTTTTCGTAAGCCGAACTAAATTATTGATGGCGAGACCTTAGCCGAGGCATCTTGGGTCGTAAAAATGATACAAGCGATAGGTTAAAAATCTTATGCCAAAAAAATTATTGATAACCCCCGAGGTCGAGGCGATATTATAATGAAACTGGTGTTGCGATGACAGGGTTAAGTGCGGTTTTAATGCGAGGGTTGTTTATGGTTTGGGGTTGTTTTTTTACTAGCACTACTACCCCTGAATTCGTGTGGACTTGCCTGTGTCATTTTTTGGGTATTTTTTATTGAGATATAAACCTTATTTATAATCTTATATGAGTTAATGTTTATTTAGACAATAATTATATACAACGATGATTTTAATACTACAAACAGACACTCCAATTTTATTTGTTTGTATAGATATAATGTACTATTCTTACAGCATCCGGTTTTACAATAATCCAGTACTGTCACGTAAGAAAAAGATGTCCGGCACGTACAAGTATCAAATACCGTTAAATGTCACGAAAACGGGGTCTTTTCGACCCTCGCCGTCCCGCTCGCAGGGTTATAACGTCGTTAATTGATCGTTATAATGCGGATATGAAAAAAAATATATACCGTTCTAGGTAAATGACTTGGCTCTACATAAGTCTTTTTTATGTAGAGGCCAAAAGAAAGCTACCGGCTTATTGGGAACTAAAATATGGCAGATTTTCTATAATTATATTTTATCTATATAAGGTGTAACAATAATAGTGAAAAATATTTTAACTCGGCCAACAGTAGGTTATAATCAGAATCAGAATAATTTTATTCATGTTCCAGCCATTAACTTGTAATGATATAGTTAGAGTTAGTACTTTTATTTGACCAGCTACTCAAGTCTGCCTAGCCGTTCCTACATTGTTCTCACATACCCATAACAATGTGCTGCTCAAAATATAAAAGATCTTTTTAAAAAGAGCATCCATGGAGTTTCTTGCCCGTTCTTCTCTTTAGGAACGGCATTCCGATCGGGATGTAAAGTTTTAACTAAGAATTTTGCAACTATTTTAACGGTTCATAAGTGCTGTTCTTAATGATTTACATGAGTAAAAAATATATGAATTCTGATATAAAAAAACATGTCATTAGAATAAAATAAATTCACTGATTTAGATTTAGATTTCTTAGACAATACCCCAGATAAGACTCTTATAAGCCTAAAAGGTGTTATTAATTACATGGTAAAGACAAGTGACAAACCCCCCCCCCCCCCCAAGACCCTACCAGGGTACTAACCTACCGATTTTCTTTGCCCACAGGAGACGACCTACATCATTCTCACCTTCCTCCCTGAGGGTCTACAATAAAAACTTATTTTGCATAATTATATTTTTCAAGGGTCCCCATATATGTAGGGTCCGAGATATATTGGGCGACCCGGGCTGGTTATTGGTTCGGGCACCGGGGTATTTGAATAAAAGGCACTCATAAAATAGTCGCCAAGCTATTATTGTGACGATAACATTAGGGATGGGCGGCGGCTATCGATAATTGTGAGTTGGTTTATCGATATTTTAAATTACAATTGTGGTAACAAGACGTTGAATAAAACATCAATGATAAATAAGTTTTCCAAGTACATATTTGATTTTGATACTTAAACATACTGAAATAGTAGCGATTGTAGTACGTCAAGTGCGAGATTATTCGTGAACTAACTGTATAGTTTATAGCTTACGTATTAAGACACATTGTAAGGAAAATGTAACAGCGCCTCTAGCGGACAGTATTTAAAACTTTCAATTCTCCATGCAATGTGTCTAAATACGTTCAGTATATTTAAGCTAAGTAAATGAAAAATGATCATAAACTATCTTTACTTATCATAATATATTATTATGTTATTAAAATAGTTATAAGAAGTTTATATAAATAGATTGCACTAGTCAAGATACATTACAATAGGAATTTAAAAACAATAAATTAAGAATCTGTGGAATGATACTATTATTTCTATTCATTCTAACTTTCAAATTTATAGAAGCTTTGTGCAATTTAAGGCATTATAATGTATTTCTTAGAAGAAAATTTATATGTAGTGTAATTGAAAATGGACTAAATCTCTCCTTTAATTTGAAAGGCCTGTGCTATATACGATAATCTAACCATAGCACACTTATCGATACTTCCCAACACCGACACGCCCCATCCCTAATCATCGGAGCCTATCATCCCTAACCCTTCGACTGCGCCGTAAACCGGGGTCCGGTATATCTGACCCGAAGCTCGATCCAGGGTTAAACCTTTCATATAAGATGTATCCCTAACGCAATTTTTTTTTTCAGCACATTTCCTGTAATGTTACAGGAGTTTTCGCTTACTTCGATATTTGAGATTCTTCGGTCGGTTTTTTTCGGCTTTTATTCGTAAATTGGGTTTACCTATTGCTTTACTGTTGTGTTTGCTACTATATAAATATATACCTATAGTCAAATAAATATTGAGTCATCTCTTGTGGTTAAATTCATTCTAGCCACAAGAGGTCGATGAAAATGCGATCAAATGAACAAAAACAGAGTACATAAATAAATATTGCCAGACAGTCACATCAACTGGGCCCCAAGTCTGCTAACATAATCGAACAGCAACCGCATAGTAAAGGTCACTTTTGACAGATATTGTATGGGATATCTGTCAAAAGTGACAGTTACTATGCGGTTGCTGTTCGATTATGAATCCATTGTATTAGCAAACTTGGGGCCCTGTATCAAAGCTTGTACTATGATAATTAGCTATCGAAAAACGTTCTGGGCATGCTCAGCAATACTTTTACTATACGTAATAATAATAATAAATAAATATCACCATACAAACACACCACTATACGGTCCTACTTTAAGCTTAACGCTTGTGTTATGGGTACCGTACAATGGACTGAGAGCGAACTCAGTATATAATACTTATATACATATTAAACATCCATGACTCGGGTACAAACATTCGTGCTCATCACACAAAGCTTGTGTCCCCACCAGGATTCGAACCCGGGACCCTCGGCGCAGAAAGCACAATCACTACCACTGCGCTAATCAGGCCGTCAAATAATAAGTTTTAGCTTTACCCAAATATTCCGTTACCCCTTACTCCCTGTATAGAAGTGAGCACCCCAGCTTACCCCAGTGAGGACTACAGGTGTTACAATACTCCCCCACTTACCCGGTCAACTCAATCCGACGCAGTATACTTTACAGCATCGCATATAACATTTCTTACATCTCCGTACAATGATACGGGATGGTGATAAAACATAATATGGTCCTTGGCGTCGTCGTAAATCCTCTAATAACGCCCCCTCGTATAGGGGTTGACATTCAATTTGATGTGAATATTTTATTATTTTCGTCTAAGTTATTGGCTTTCAACCCCCTTGAAGGGGTTGAGAAATATTCCATACGCGTAACTTTATTTCTTTTCCTTGTGAATACTTTAACCGCACAGTTATGGGACGGCGTAGAAATGAAGAGTCCTGGTTTAAACTAACTGTTGCAAGCAGATTTATTCGGCACTTTGAACCTGTTTTATTATTCCAGTCCTTTTTTATGTCCCACTGCTGGGCACGGGCCTCCCCTCAATGTGAGGAGGGATTAGGCCATAGTCCACCACGCTGGCCCAGTGCGGGTTGGCAGACTTCACACATCTTTCGAGGGGTTCTCTCAGACATGCAGGTTTCCTCACGATGTTTTCCTTCACCGTTTAGCAAGTGATAATCTTGGTTGAAAATGAGATTCGCACGTGAAAAATCCAGAGGTGTGAGCCGGGGTTTGAACCTGCAATCCTCGTTGCCGAGGCAAGCGTTCTACCAACTTGGCTATCACAGCCAACTTGGCTATCACCTTGGCTTGAACCTGTTATTAAGTTTTAATAATGAAAATCTAATTCAAATTATTTTATCGTTTTCACGTGATTGCTCGTACAAGCAAATGGACAGAAATAAAAAATAATTTTTTTTAAATTAGGAGTCTTTGAAATAGTATGTCTCTATAATAGTGTAAGTAGTAGTGTGTAAGTAGAAAATTAAGTATCTTTATTTTTATTGGGAATTTTTCCCATATTTTAGTAGTTATTCTGCTATTCGGGGCGAAGACAAATTAAAGAAATAACAAAGATAATAAAAATCCATAAAAGTCGATCCTTGAACTATAAATGGTGTACTCCTTGAACTATATATATATATATAGTTTGAAGATTGATTTCAAAACATAAAGTGCTTTTAGCTAATCTATAATGACTTGGTAGATTAGTTTTAAACTTTAACCGATATTCAGCGATTTTAAGGCCATTGTCGTTTAACAATTTAACTTTAAATCTGAAGAATCATCTGTAAATAACTATGTATATTTCGACAGATGAGTTAGTTGGAGGTTGAGGCATTAACACACTGGAGATAGAAAATAATTATAAGATTTCGTAACGTACAAAAGGGTAGAAAAATGTCTGTAAAAAATATTAGTTGGATCTTCTAAGTTTAAGTCTCGTTTCGATGCAGTAAAATAATAATATCGTCAGACTACGACATACTACAGAGGACTACACAAACTATACGGTCCCATACTAAGCATCGCTTGTATTATGGGTACCTTACAATGAACTGACTGACTGTGCATCACACAATGTTTGTGCCTACCAGGATTCGAACCCGGGACCCTCGGCACAAAAAGCAGGGTCACTTCCAACTGCGCTAATCAGGCCGTCAAATTTAAAAGGATTCTTTCTATTTGCTACAACGCGACTCTATTTCGATGTCTCGAGTCGACTAAAGAACCTTAATTTTAAAGCCACGATTCGCAATTACTTCTCAAATACTTCAGAACAGACTTATATATATGAGTAGCACTTGAGTATTACTTAAAATCGTGCTTGATATGTAAAACTGGCACAAAACATAAGCATAAGGTTTTAAGAATCACTTTTTTTCAAATCGTTTGCAATATTTGTTTGCGACTTTTATAAAATTAATTACATATCTCATTAATATTGTCAGTTTTTTTTAAGTCAAGCAAGTATCCACCCACATACATAAATTCCTTAAAAAGGTATCTCTCCATGATATATCTGTACATTCCGAAGTTAAATGGATTTGGAATTAACACTTATATTACACACCTAGCTGTTGCCTGCGGCTACGCCCGCGGTACCTGGATGAATCATTGTCTATAGCAGCCTTTCCCAAAGTGGCCGATAACGCCCCCTTGTGGACGCTGAAGGGCTAAAGGGGGCGGTAAGAGACCCAGAAAATAAATCTGGGCATTGCTTACAAAAATTACAAAAAATTATTTAATTTGAATTTATAGTGGTTTTTAAGTAGGTGAAAAAATGGGGTCGCTAAAAAATAATTCATTCTCAAAGCGGGCAGTAGACAAAATAAGTTTGGGAACCCCTGGCCTATAACAATCAGGCATAATGTAGCTTTCTATTAATAAAAGCATGATCAGGACTGGATCAGTATATCCGGAGATTACCCTCTTTAAGGCATGGCCAAGTTTTGGAAATAACATTTTTTTTATTTACCGACGTCTTAAGATCATCTCCAGTCGATATAACAGTACGAATAAAACAAGTCTTGCTTAGTTTGGGACTCTACATATGGTGCGTCTGTTTGCAATATTAATAAGTCGTATATTATTGTTACACGAGTGGCATTGAACCCTGACTACCGCGGTCACATGCTGTACACATGTCGCAAAAACCACATTGACATAATTTACAATATGCCAGTTCTAAATCATTGCCAGAGAATAATTAAATATACTGATACTTATCAGTATACGCCCACTATCCGATTAATCGGTAATAGCCCGGTTCAAACCAACCGCGCAAGCCTCGCGAGGCCTTACGTCATTTCACTTTGAAAAACTTTAACTCAAGTCTGCTTAGTCGTTCCTATATTATTTTCACATACCTGACAATAACAATGTACTACACAAACATGTATGACATACTTATAAAAACAACAAAAAATATCGCCAGACCAACAAACAAACTGTACGGTCCCACACTAAGCAACGCTTGTATTATGGGTACCGTAGAATGGACTGGAGGCGACCCCAGTATATAATACTAATGTCCATAGATCATCATCCATGACTCGGGTGCAAACATTCGTGCGCGTCACACCAAGTTTTCACGTACCAGGATTCGAACCCGGAATGTCGGCATATAAAGCAGAATCATTATCAACTGAGCCAATCAGATCGTCATAATATACTGAACGTCTTGGGCACATGGAGAGTCTTCCTTCTTCTTCTTTCTTTACGAAATGATATAAAATGGATGTGCAAATGGCCTCACCCACAACTTAGCGGGTATTTTGCCAATGTCAAGTAATTAATATCAATAAAACATTCAATAAATACACATTATAAATGAAATAATGGGTGTGACATGATGATATGAAAATGGCGTCCATTCAAAAATCACATGGAGAGTCAAGTTTTCGTGTTTAGCTGATGATTTTGTCAACAACAGAGCGCGACAAGCATATGTCACGCGCGAGATGACAGCGCGCTACATAGACACGTGCCAGCTCGCTCAAGCGCTGTTTGCCTCGTTACCCGCGCTGCCTCGCGGTCAGCCATTGGTGGCAGTACGGTCAGTATGGATCCACCCATTGGTGAATCATAGAGCTTAAATAGTCGTGATTGGTGATTTATAATATGTATTACACACTCAATATACTCAGAGTAATGACTACGTAGAATTACGACAGTTGTTCTTACAGGTCGGGTTAGAGATTCTAAATATAATTTGTAAACTTCCAATTTCAATTTTCCGGGCAACTTTTTCATTATTTTATTTTCCTTCGGACTATAACGAAGATTTGAAAAACGAAAAATGCCAAATCGTTTCAGCCGTTTTCAAGGGATACGCTTACAAACGAATATTGTTAAAATAAAATAAAAAAATTAAACAAAAAAAAACCGTCTGCAAAAACCTAACAAGCAAACAATTATCTAATCTTGAAATCTACCTTGGCTAACTAAATCAAATATTTAACGTATGTGAAGTTGGAAAAAATGGGACTAAATATCCTTTCACATAAAAAAATAATGTTTCAAATCTATTCATAAATGACGGAGATCTGAGGTAACAAACATAATAAAAATACAACCGGCTTGAGAACCTCCTCCTTTTTTTATGTCAGTTAAAAAGTATGATAGTGAACCAACAATAGGGTAGTGCCGAGTCCTGATTCCCAAAAAAATTAATTTCAATTTTGTTTCACTAAATATTTACAACAGAAAAATAAAAAAAAAACTTAAAAATGACATGAAAACAAACTATGTATCAAAAAGACCTTGTCCGCGTGGAATGGTGGCAAGAATGCTGGCTGCATTTCCTCGCTGTATAATCAAACTAATTTTTTAATTTTTAATATTTTGTTTTCATATAAAAATATAGCTAAGTACTTACATATAATAGTTAGTGATGCGTTTGCTCGGATGACTTTGTGCATTTGCGCCGGTCCCACCTGGCACTGGTACTCGGCATCATCTTCTAAAGTCACGTTCACTATCCGAAGGTTGTATATCCCGTGGCGACGATCTCCGAACATGGAATATCGGGGATATCCTGGGATGACCGAGGAAAAACCTGGGGGCAACAAATATAAACATTAATAATAAACCCTTTGGGCAACAAATATAAACATTAATAATAAATCCTGGGGGCAACAAATATGGAAATTAATAATAATATCGCCACACGAACACACCAGCTACACGGAGCCTAACTAAGCGACGCTTGTATTATGGACACCGCTGTACCATGGATTGGGGGCGACCCTAATATACAGGCTGTTTCAGAAAGGGTATACTAAGCCTGAAACCTGGGTTCCTATAGAGCGCTGGCAAACGCTATATGAAGACAGAATTTACATGACAGATAAAAAAAAACAATGTTTTGTAGCAAATGACAATTGTCATTTTGTCGTTTTTTTTTTAAATCGACTAAACGGAATTCTGACTTGACATAGTGTTTAGAAATGCGGTAAAGCGCAGCTTCAAGGTTACATAACTTATACAGGGGTGCCCTTCACACCAACCAAGCTTCGCTGGTCGCTGGTTAAAAAATGTACAAAAGATAATGCTTTTTTTGTTCTCTCAACCCAAAAAGTCCCCACAAAAAGCTACTGGTAATCTTCCTTAGACCAGGCTGTATATTTCAGGCTTCTGACCCCACGCAACGAGTCATAAATATCATGATCACAACCACGACCACTAGCTAAATAAATCCTATCGTGTCTTCTGAAACCTTTTTAGAATTAACTGCATCCAAAAACTAATTTATCATGTAACTCCATATTAACTATTGTGCACCTCTGTCTATCACTTCGGGGATAACAGGCGTAATGGTGGTGCAATTCTAAATAGTCCCTCAAAATCACATTTCGAAAGAACAATCGAATAATATTCGTTATTACATTAAAATCGATTTGTGTTCGCAAGCGATCCTCGATTAGAATCGCCAGTCGCTCGCACCGTGCACAATTATTTCGCCACACCGAGCTATAGGTATCGAATTAATTGTTCGCATCGAGATGATCGTGTAATTGTTATCGATTATTCGTTGCGATGGCCGTCACGCGATATATTATGTGGAGATGTGAAAGTTAAAAAAACCCATGATTTTGGCATTTTCCAATGAGTATTTCGGTCTGGGAAAGCGAATTTATATAAGTTGTAACAATGATAGTGTAAAATATTTGAATAGGTCCATGAGTAGTCTATAAAGGTCACATTCTCTAAAAAAGAAAAACAAATTATTTGAAATTTTAAAAATAACATTATATACTAATTGCGCAGCCAAACGGCTTGATTTCTCAAAGAAAAATAAACACTATTTACAGATGAATTTTATACATAAACGTGATCCTTATGTTTGACTTGTTAACCTCTTAAAATATTGTACACTATTTTTGTTACACCTTGTATAGTTACCTGCAGGGTAAGCAGGAACTTCTAATGTATAAGAATGTAATCGTAGCGTCATCAAGATAACATGCCGTCACCTTCATACTTATTTATGAAATCTGTTGTGTGAGAGGGATGAACGAATGAAACGGTAAGAAAAAAGGATTATAATTGATGTATTGAATATGACCATAATACGATTGTAGACTTTCCCTCAAATTTATAGAAATTTATAGTGGATTATAGTGTCATTATAACAAAGTTTTCAGAGGAAAAAGTGCGGTATAATAATCCATTATAACTTTCTATAAATTTGAGGGTTTGTAAATAGCTTTATAATCCATAATAACTATCTATAAATTTAAGGGTTTGTAAATAATAACAAAAAGCAGGTAAATATTTTATTCTGTATTATCTGAATCTCTATTTTAAATATTTCTGTCGAACTCATACGAAATTCGGTGTAGGTGTTGAAGCTAGGTTATCGGTATGCCACGACCAAATGCACTGTATATATCATAATATATGCATGATATATTCCTATATATCATATACCCTTGTGAATCGGCACTGCATTGCGAGCATATAGGTCACTCGCTTTGTGTCCTATGCGACCGGCCTATATCGATTTCAGTGGCTTTTATGTATAGTTCCTACAGTTAGGATATTTTGGGATTCTGTAACGTTTGTTCGTATATAACACAACAACCTCTTTCTAAAATAATAACCGCTGAGTTTCTTACCAGTCGAACCAGAGATTATCTAATAGTTTTGACGAACAGATATTTCGTTACGCGAACACATTTAAATCAAACGCAACTTTTGCAACAAAACAATAAAGTGCACTTCAGATCTCACAACTCTGCATTTTTTAAATTATTGTTACTTCTCTTTTGATCGCGTAGCTCTATCTCTTGCAATCGCGTTGCCGCCGCACCGCCGGGGTACATTAGTACATCATTTTTATCGCGCGACGAAATCGCATAGTTTACTCGCACGATCGTTAGCCAATGAGGACGACGCATTAGCATATCTTAGAAATATATCTACTTTAAAAAAAAACAACTCACCAAGCGCGAACCCGTCCTTAGCCCACTGCACTTGGCCTGCCAGATTCGCGACAGCGCATTCCAGCACAGCCTCCGAACCTTCTTGCACCCTCAGACTTCTAGGCACTATCCTGAAGTACTGCTGCTGGAAGGCAGCCGCAGTCGCCAGCACTGGAGAAGAAAAGATGGCGTTAAAATAATATATGACAATGTTTGAACAGCATAAACTCAGACGCAGAAATGATATATACGAGGTCTAGCAAACAACATATTGAAGAACAAAAAACCAAGACGATTTGTGTAGTGCACGCGAATTCGCGTGTACATAAGGACGTTATTCGCGTGTACTATGCAAATCGTCTTGTCATACCTAAAAATAGTATCATCAAAATCGGTGTTGGCTTTTCAATTTTCGACATCGACCATCCACTCCGACTTGAAAAACTCACTCTGTATACAATGTAATGTAATATACTATATAGAGTGTATGTGGCTTCGTAACGCAAACTGATACCATGGATTCAACTTATGATTCTGGATTCCCCAAAGGTTTTTTTTTTATTGTTTTTAGCAAGTAATCATAAAAGAAGACTATCTAAGCGTAATTTTAAATTAAAAATTAACCATAATTACTAATTTAAACCTAAAACAGCAATGTAAATTAAAACGCAATACGATCGAGCGCGCTCGTCACTCGCACGAGTCGGGCGTTGCACGGAGCTTTGTGTTGTGATCGCGTTGTTGACGATACCTTGCGCGCTCAAAAGTAACAACATTTCTAACATGAATTTCGACATAAATTATTTCTATAATTGTATTATAGGCATTAAGTGTAACCTTTACCCAATGTATTCATTCAACAAAAGACCTTAAAATCAGATAAATAGTGTCTAGTCTAGACTATCTAGTACACCTTAGCACTGCAGCTTTTGTTTGAAGACAACAGAAGTGACATATCAGAGGCTAATACGGGCTGCTTGAGACATGTGGGTGTGCTGTGGGCGCAAGCGAGACAAACGCTTACGAGGTGAACGCACTCCTGTGTGAGATGAGACACGAAATGAAGCGAGAGCGTGTATAAGGACGCGTGTTGATTGGCCAATCTGTTTCACGACACTGGCACAGATCACATCGTGTCACATCGCGTCAAAGAGATTCTATTTAGCTTGACACCTTTAGCAATAAAAACTAAATATTGTCAACACATGCAACTAGATGTTAGAGGATTCATAGGACACGCCATTTTCATATCATCATGTCACATTCATTATTTTATTTATAATGTGTATTTATTGAATGTGTTATTGCTATTAATTACTTGACATTGGCAAAATACCCGCTAAGTTGTGGGTGAGGTCATTTGCATATCCATTTTATCTCATTGCATTTCAATTCAAAAAAAAAGAAGAAGAAAGTAGATGTTAGAGGGACCGACCGTGTTTCCGACAGCCTTCAGACCCTCGGCTATTAAAGTATTGACTATGCTTAGTTCAACTGGCTAACAAGATGGCTAGTGCTAAATGAATTTACGGTATATCAACTTTAACCTCTAAATCGCTTTCTCTTTCACCTTGCACCATATCCCATGCACCATACAAGGCACGGTCTAAGAGTCACTACACACAACCGACAAGTGCGTGAAAATTAACACGAGCCTTCGTTAGTCGCGCGTCTGCGCCGCCTCTTACCATTTTCGGTTTAAAGTTGGAACCACCTTAACAAAATAAAATATTAAAAAAGAACGATTTCAGTTGGTATGTCAAAACCTACCGATAAAACTGCATAAGTATACAATTTTTTTAATTGTTCTTTTTTAGCTAGGAATTAGTAGCTAGGTTTAAGATCCAGATAATTTAAAAAAAAAAAACACATTGCATTATCTGATAGCGTCGCTAAAAAGGATCATGATCTTGGATGTACTGATATACGACGGAAACTAAAGAAAATAACTATTTCTTTTTATTCGGGACTTTCGGCACAAGGGTTTAAGCCCGCGACCATTGTTTCCAAATCGATCGTTCGACCAACTTGGTAAATACTATATTATTTTATTTTACTAATAATAATTATCATACCGCCATACAAGCACACCAACTATACGGTCCCACACTAAGCAACGCTTGTATTATGTGTACCGTACAATGGACGGCGAACCCACAGATTCTAAACATTCATCACTCAAGTACAAACATTCGTGCTCATCACACAAAGTTTGTCCCTACCAGCATTCGAACCCAGGACCCTAAACACAAGAAGGCAGTGCCACTACCAACAGCGCTAGTCAGGTCGGTTCTTATCAGCAAGAAAATATTTATAAAAAGTATAGCCTCAAAATAAACATTCCAGAATTCCAACAGTGATGGCTCGTTTTCAAAGTGTCAACTTAAAAAAACCTCAAACTCAATATGGAGCGATAAGGAATCCCATTTATCCCGTTCTTGAAGTATTTAATGGTTGCATTCCATGATTAGGAATAGAAAGTAAAATGGTTTAAAATGTTGGGGTTATAACCCCATTTTTCATGTTACAATATTGTAGTTTATGGTAAATACATCACAGCTGTTAAACCCGATAGAATGGTCAGAGACACTAAAGTAGATCATAGTTTTTTAATAGTTTTTTTTTAATTGTTATTTCCAAGTTGTTCCCTTTTGAGTATATATATTATTACTGAACAAAAATAACATGTTCCCACCAAAAATACAGGAGTTAAAAAGTCATATTAATATCGCCAGATGAAAACACCGACTGTAAGGTCCCAAACTAAGCAACACTAGTTTTATTAAAGCTTTTAGCGGACTAAATACTCTTGGGAGTTGCGAAGCGCTGATATTCCGAAGTTTGCCGGAAATTACCGATCTTTTGAACCTTAGTTAACTAAGGCCAATGTTTGAACTACAGTTTTTATAATCGTCTTTACATATCGCCAGGAGAATGTCTAAAATAATTCCAACTTTCTGACAATTAGTTCGTAGCGACCTCTTCAACCTCGCCACAAGATACACAGATGGCGCTGCAGACAACATTCAGAACAATTGACATTTCTCCATACAATCCTGAAACGCGCTATGAATGTTTTCGGAGCACGCAACATATATACAAGATCCCAACGATAACTGTCGGGGCATAGCGGCCGCCCCACCACGCAACTAAAACTAAATTCGGCAAACATACCGTTGAACCCCATAAAAGTAACCCTCGGTTAATTGCCGTTTGCATTTAATACCGCTAACCTTATTTAAATCGACCCAAACTACCCCAAAACACCCGTGCCACACTCATACAACACACACAAATTTACAAAACAACAAATTTTGTAGAAATAACTAACAAAATTAACCAAAGTGTCGGTCATGCGTTTAATAATAGTTAAAATTCATAAATAACTATCTAAAAAGGTTTGATTAGTAACATTTCGATTAACTTTTAACTACTTTGTTTTCATTGTATAATAAATACCAGCTTCTTCTAGGTGTGGGGGTTCAAACCCCGTGCCTCTGTCTTTCTCTGGCTCTGATATTTTCGGTGCTCATGTACAAATTTTATTTTCAATCATGATTATTGCTTGATGTATTAAGGCAAACATCGTGAGGAAGCCAAGTCTCCCAACAGTCCTGGAAATACGCTAAGCCAGTGTGGTGGACTATGACCCGTATCCCACTAGTATTAAGGAGTCGTGTGCCCAGTATATAGACAACTAGCTGCGCCCCGCGGTGTTACCCGCGATTAAAAAGTTAAGTTTAAAAAAACACGGTTCCTGTACGCTATCCCATAGGAACCGTTCATTTTTCCGGGATAAAAATTAGCCTATGCCATTTTCTGACCCCTAAACTATCACTACCTATGCAAAAAACATATAGATCCTTTGCTCTATGAAAAATTAAAACAAATCTATCCCACGGGAACCATCCATTTTACCGGGAAAAAAAGAAGCCTATGTGCTATTGCAGACTATAATCTATCGCTGTGCCAAATTTCATCCAGATCCGTTCAGCCGTTCTGGCGGGATTGAGTAACAAACATCCATCCATCCAAACTTTCACATCTATACTAATATTATAAATGTGAAAGTTTGGATGGATGGATGGATGGATATAATAGTGGGAAGTGGGATAGGCGAAATATGGGTGCACAGCAACGCAACTCTGCCTATCCCAACGGGAATTACAGGCGTGATACGTCAAAGTCAAATCATTTATTTCGTATCGACTTACGTGGGCATTTACAAATTGTCATTTTACTTTTTTTTTTCTTAACTCTACAACGGTATCGGAACGCGACATCAACTTAGAAGATCTGAGTTAAATGGATGTTTAATAAGTATATAAGTATTATATACTGGATTCACCCTCAGTCCATTGTGCGGTACCCATAATACAAGCGTTGCTTAGTGTGGCACCGTACAGTTGGTTTGTTCGTCTGGCAATATTATTATGAAATGTTGTGGATCCGGAACCACAGTTCAGTGGAACGTAGTATTAATTTCAACCGCCCCATCACCTTCGAAGTAATTATATCGATGGTCAAATATACTTACCCCAATTCCGCTTCCGCTATCCCCATAATCCTACCCTTAATCCGAACGACGTTCGGCCACAACTAATCGTCCTAAATTCTGATGTAATAAGCGGTTATCCCATTCCCATTTGTGGCGGGTCAGGGCTGTCACGCGGAAGATAAGGAATCGATTTTTTTACTATGCTTGTATTTATCTCTGTCCTTATTTTTTTATTGGAAATAATCAACAGCCTAATATAGACTACAATATATTATAAACTTTTTTTACACAAAAATCCGTCTTCAAAAAACTAAAAAGCAAAAAATTATCGAATCTAACAATTTAGCTTGTATAACTAAATCAAATACATAACGAAAGTCGATTCGGTGCTTTCCGGGTTGATCATCTAATGAGTTCGATGGTAGCATTTACATCAGAAACTTTTCATCAAATTGAAATGATAGATGGACACTTTTAAGTCTAGGGGGTCCAAAATAATGAGTTGAATCCATGGCATCAGTTTTAGTTACGAAGTCACTTGCACCCTGTATATACACACTCCAAATATCGAGTGACATAACGATTTTTTTTTTTAAATGTTACTTTCTATAAATTCATAAAATAATTTTCATGACAACCCTATAAAAATTACATTCCTTCACTACGACATAATTACAAACAGCACTAACATTTCAAAGCATATTTTATTGCTTTGAGATAACGTTCAAAATACTTCGATAAAATGATATAGTGTTGCGGCAAGAAAGTATTTGTTGTAAGTGCGCTTTAAATCGATGTAATACGGTTGAAATTGCTTTATTGAAATATAGAAAACAGTACTCAGGCTGATAATTTATAGGAGTTCATAATGACGGTATCTCAACAGTGTAGGGATAACAGCTTCCTATACTTTTAAAAGAAAAAATGTACTTACCCATTGAAATAAAACCTATTTTACTGATTTCATACCGTTTATTTTATGTTTTGACGTTCCTGACGTTTCAGTTGCTTTACTGCAACCATTTTCACGGCAGGACTGATATGTTAGACGTCCTAGTGTCATAGATTGAACCGGGGTACCCTCATATTTAGTTGTTGCTTGCGGTCCGATCTACGCAGAACCGAAAAACAAAAAAAATCGCGATAAAATCTGTAAAATAAGTTTTATTTCAATGTGTAGTATTCGCGTAAATATAAGAAAACAATACGAACTCACCAACTTAATAAGTTACTATAGCTACCTACTTACGTCAGCCATAATAAGTTACTATAGCTACCTACTTACGTCAGCCATAATAATAATATCGCCAGACGAACATACCAAATGTTATTCTACATAAATTCCTAAGATTCTTTACAGACTGAATAATTGATAAAACCAATTAATTAACAATAAATTATTATGAAAACAATATTCCCAAGTTTCTCTATCGAGGGTCGATACTGGGCAAGGCTTAAATGAAATTTCATAGTAAATGAAAACTTCCGACTGACTGGCTACGATGGTTCAATTAATACCGTTTAATTATTAGATATATTATTAGCGATTATAATAATTATATCGCCAAACGAACACATCCACTATACGGTCCCACACTAAGCAACGCTTGTATTATGGGTACCGTACAATGAACCGAGGGCGAACCCAGTATATATAACTTATGTAGATATTAAACATCCATGACTTGGCTACAAACATTCGTGCTCCTCACACAAAGTTTGTCCCTATCAGGATTCGAACTCGGGACCCTCGGCACAGAAAGCAGGGTTACTACCATTTGCGCTAACCAGGCCGTCTAATAAATCAAACATATTCACGGGACGAATTATTAAGAATATAAAATCAAATAATAACTGTCGGTCGAGCCAAGAATTGTAGGATGGCATGGAAAGAAGGTTCTAGAATGGCGACCCCGAGCCAGAAGACGTAGCGTAAGACGGCTCCCACAAGGTGGACCGATGATATCACACGCGTCGCAGGAAGCCGGGGGAAGCGAGTGGCGGAGGACCGTGATGTGTGGAAATCATTGGGAGAGGCCTATGTCCAGCAGTGGACGTCATTCGTCTGATAGATAGAAACAATACTGAAGTCTAGATTGTGACAAGAGAATAAAAACCGCCATAGCTTATTGGTGTTCCGTCATCGTCCAAGGCTAGATACAACGATATGATTGGACGTTACTCGTTCGGATACAATGGTTATTTATTTATCATTGGCTCCCGTAATACCTGTATTAATGTTGCCGCTTGAAGCAAATACAATGAGTGATCGACGCCCCTACTATTGAAACAAGAGAGATTTATCTATAGAAATAAACAAAAATTGGAGTGTCGGTTTGCTATATTAAAATAACCGCTTTTTACTAAGTTCTTTTGGATGTATACACGGTACATATACCAAAACAACATTATTTAAATATTTTGTATGTCTGTCTGTCTGTCTGTTTGTTCCGGCTAAACTCTGAAATGGCTGGACCGATTTTGACGGGACTTTCTCTGGCAGATAGCTGATGTAACAAGGAGTAACTTAGGCTACTTTTATTTAGAAAAACTTTTTCGTTAAATACCACGCGGACGAAGTCGCGGGTAACCGCTAGTATTGAATAAATAATCTATAATGATATAACATCACCAGATGGACACACCAACTATACGGGCCCACCGTACCGTACCGCACAATGGACTGAGGGCGAACTTAGTATATAATACTTATTATATAGATATGAAACACCCATGAATAGGGTACAAACATTCGTGCTCATGACACAAAGATTGTCCCTACCAGGATTCGAACCCAGGACTAGGACCCTCGGCGTAGAAAGCAGAGTCACTTCGCTAATCAGGTCGTCAATCAATCATTTTGCACTAATATTATAAAGAGTATACTAATATTATATTTGTGAGTTTGGATGTGGGGGGTAATCTCCGGATCCGATTCTAATAATTTCTTTACTTATATAAAGCTACATTATTCCCGAGTGCTATTTAGGTTATCTTTCATCGAGGTATCGTGGGCGGAGCCGTGGGCAGAAGCTAGTATTATATAAAGATGCTTGTCGAATCATATTTAGATTGTGCTAATTATGATGCACCATTTTTTTTTATGTATCTATGTGAGATAATCTATAATGGAGTCCATTCAACTATTATAATTGGAAATTATAATCTTAAAACTAATAAGAGTAAAATGGGATTTAAAAAATACTTTAAAAAAAAAGCAAACCCTAACTCTTAAACGTTTTCACAAAACATAAATTCTGTTTCACAGTGTGCTATCAACTCCATCTACAAATAATTTGAGAGACGGCCCATACAAGTTCTGTCAACGTTGTGAAACTCAAAATCGACTCAAATAGACATTTACAATAATTATAGTAATTCCAGCCCTTTTTTTATGTCCCACTGCTGGGCACGGGCCTCCCTTCAATGCGAGGGGGGATTAGGCCATAGTCCACCACGCTGGCCCAATGCGGGTTGGCGGACTTCACACATCTTTCGAGGGGTTCTCTCAGACATGCAGGTTTCCTCACGATGTTTTCCTTCACCGTTGAAAAAAGACATTTCTCCTCATGCAATTGAGCCGCTAGCATTCAGTTGAAAAGTAATCGTTAATCATTCGAAAAAATCTCACTGCGAATTCGCGCTGTCGACGGCGACGGGTAGTAGGGAGCGTCGGTTATCCATCATAGCGGGCTTTCTTCGGAAATCCTAATTGATCACATTATTTTTGTTGTTATTATTTATTGTTCCTTTTTGGTGGTCCTCCATCAAAAGCCGTGTGTACGGACAGAAAATACTCTTGTCGGGAATGTCCCGGCCTAGTTTGATAATCTTTTTTCGTTTCCAGACCAACACACCAAACATACGGTCCCACACTAAGCAACGCTTGTATTATGGGTACCGTACAATGGAATGGGGGCGAACTCAGTATATAATACTTATATAGTTATCATACATGACACTAATGATGTTGATGACATTAGTAACATAACTACAAATTAACTTATAATAAGTATATTGATTTCTTATAATCACGCAAATACTACATATTGAAATAAAACATATTTTACAGATGATATTACGGGATAGTCCTCCCGTGACCATGGTTGCTGTAAAGCAGCCGAAACGTTGGGTACGTAAAAACAGAAAATAAACGCGATAAAATCTGTAAAATAAGTTTTATTTCAATGTTATAATAAGTAGTGTAAATATGAAGTCTATGTGACCAGATCTATTTCATAGTTAAGATTATAATTTACTCCTACTGCCAATGTTGAACAAAATTAAGCCCAATAGGTTCATGAAAATGTTTTTCAAAAAACACGGGTGGTTTACAAGGTGGCCATTTTATAAATCCTCTAAGGACGCCGTTTCATTAAAATTATCTGGTTTACAAAGGATTTTGACCTTTAAATATCCGAAATAAGCAGCCACGGCGTGTTTCGGTCGCGCTAAGCTTGTGCCTTTAATACCAAAATTAATTTGAAGAAGGTAACGACGTTTGATAGTGATGAGACCGGAAAATGTTATCGATATTTTGATTATAATTTATTTCTTATGAGTATCGAATTGCTGGGGTAGTGCTTTCAAACTGTACCTATCTGACTAAGTAATTGAGCCAAATCCGATATCAATTATGCATTCTTGCCACCATTCCACGCGAACAAGGTCTTTTTGATACATAGTTTGTTGTCATACTATTTTAAAGTTTTTTTTTTTATATTCCTGTTTAGTTTAACTGTAATTGTATATTAAACAGTATTGGATAAAATCAAAAAGCTAGTTTGCTCCGATGCACTATCGGGCTTCTATGGCTCAAGCATATTTTTTACGTAGCGACCGTCTTCCGTCCTGCTCATACCACAGGTTATATAAATGAGTACGACATTGATGGCGGGATTACTCACTCGGTAACGTTCACGACTAAATTTGGAGTTCCAGTATTACTCAGCTACTCAAGCCTGCCTAGCCTTTCCTACATTGCTCTCATATACCCATGAAAATATACTACACGAAAACGTATAAGATCCTTTTAAAAAGAGCAGCCATGGAGTTTCTTGCCCGTTCTTCTCCACAGGAACGGCATTCCGAACCGGTGGTATATTTGTAGCTTAGTATTTGGAACTATTTTGACGATTCATAAGTACTGTACGTGAATAAAAAATAAGATTGTGCTTATCTTACCGAGTTTTTTTTTCATATACTTTATTGCATCAACTAAATCTTTGTTTTGGGCTCGACAAATGATTGGTGAGTCTTTCGATTCTATCGATATCATTAATCTTGTCCATCACTAGACGAGGATTGGGCGCGACATTACATGGATCAGTGTATCTACAGGGCTATACTTAGGCTTTTTGTCCACGTCCCTACGATTTGATATAGGGACAGGCTTTTTTTAACCCACTAATATTACAAATGCGAAAAGTTTGGATGGATGTTTGTTACTGAATCACGTCAGAACGCCTGAGCGGATCTAGATGAAATTTGGCACAGAGATAGATTATAGTCTGGAATAGCACATCGGCTACTTTTGCACGCACGGTTCCTACGGGATAGCATACAGGAACCGTGCATTTGCAAAAGGACATAGAGGATAAGGACATACTTTTTAATCGCGGGTAACACCGCGGGGCGCAGCTACTTAGTATATATATATATATATAGATGACTTAATAAGGATATTATCAACTAAAATGTATATCTAAGTAAATAGCACAGTTCGCAGTGAGCTTTCCGTACCGAGCGTCCCGGGTTCGAATTCTGGTAGGAGCAAATATTGTGTGAGGAGCAAGAATGTTTGTACCCGAGTCATCGATGTGTTTAATATGGTTCTACACTTGGTTCTCTTCCAGTCCATACGGTACCCGGTATACAGACATTGCTTAGTTAGGGACCTTACCTACAGACAGTTGGTGTGTAAGTTTGGCGACATTTTTTGTATAAAATAATGTGCTTCATATAATTTTATGTGTGAATGAATTCTGTGGCTAACATTGTTTTTGTCTATCTAAATAAAGGTGCTACCGAAAATATAAGGTTTAACAATATTAGTGAATTTGAACTCTGTTCTTGATCAGTTAAACATAATTTTGTATGCAACAGTCGTTTGAAAATGTAACATGTACTCGCCAACGTTGAATGAATCAATTTGAAAACTAACAAACCATTTTGTTCAACAATTTACAGACTTATTTAGTAACAAAATTTGGATAAAACATTAACCCTTGGCTATGGGATTTTTTTTGTTCTTAATTTCATATTGTATTAAGTGCACACCCAATTCCAAACCTCTTTTGTTCAATTGTAATAAAATCAAAAGCAACCCCTAACGAAGACACACAATGCGGAATTAAAAATGTAGAACCAAATCTATTGAATGAACGCAGTATTTTTATTAAAGTTAATTTATTGATGTCGGTAGAAAACTATAAATATTGGTTACTCTCTATTTTGCCGCGCTAACGGCTGCCTAGGGCTACCTCGTAAAGAACGCGGTTTTTTTGTTTTTTTTTCTCAATTTATAATTTTCAGAATTTAAGATTACTTAGGTACCTACATATTTCAAAAAGTGTTATTATGAAACAATATTGAGTTAAAATATGCAGATTTTTTTTAAATTGCACTGGAGGTAATTATCTGGTAGAGAATACCAATAATAAGTACTTAACAAATTTTGTTTTTCAGCACATACGTATAATAACATCGATATAAATCTAACTAGCGCAAATTTAGGCGGGAATTTAAAGATTGAAGTTGTCAATTTTGTTTTTTTTTTACAAATTAATTATTTTCTTGAATTTATAACGTCGGTGGCATAACAACCATTGTTTTGACTGCTTCATCTGACTGGTAAGGGGAGACGATTTTATTTCAAGATGGGCATATTTTTCTTTTTTTATTTTACATTATAGGCAAGCATTTGATCCCGATCTCACCTGATGGTAAGTGACGATGAGATCTACGATGGAGCATACTTGCCTAGGTAGAAAGGCGGCAGTAGATAGAGACGCTACATTCACTAGGCACATGCAGCGCAACTGATCTGACCCGCCATCCATGAATGGCAACACCGAACATCATGCCGGAACACGGCTAGGCCGCTTGGCGACATGGCTTTGTTCAGTGGGTGGTGACTAGCCACGGCCGAAGCCTACCACCAATAGAGTTGTCACCTAGTTGGCACCACCCAGGGTCACGTGTAGGGTATCTCGAGGGTACTTAATTCTCCTACGGACGAAGGTGACTCGACCCCAAATAATAAGAAGTATTACGCGGAACTAGCAGAAGTTATTGAAATAACAAAAAAAATACGCAACAATAAATACCGTACAACCCTAACAAACAAATAAAGGTGAAACGCAATAAATATTGCGTAAACAATAGCATCAACTTTTTCGAACGTATGTTTTTGTTTTAAAAAGTGCTGTTAACAATTCCAATTCCCGCCACATTTGGCCGGTTTTAATTTAGAAGGACTCTTTTATTTGCGAGCCGTACTTTTTTTTCACAACTAAAACAAAGCTTTGCATTTCTATTTGAGATACGGAATTTTATTTTTTTTAAGTTGCGACTTTCTTTTCATGCAATGATTCCGAATTTGACTCGAAATTTGAATGTACGTTCGGAGTATGTTTTTTTATATTGTTTTTTTTTTATATCACGGACACACATATACAAAGTCACATTTACATAATTAAAAATTGATCGATGTAGGTAGGTTTTGGGTATTATCGGAAACTATTATAAATAATAGAAGGTATATTTTAATTTAATCCCACCCCAATGGCCACAGATTCTAAATTTGAACGGGCCAAACATTTGCATACATTAAAAATAGCCCGCCACACGTGTTTCTTTTTTTTTTAAACCATTAATGGTCTATAGAAAACCCAAAAAGGGTACTTACCACAAAAAACGGCAATCAGACACCTAATTTCAGCACACATCTTGATATTTTATAGCGAAACACAAAACTCATAGCTTTCACAGTCGGTTAATCACCTCCACATTTTTTCGTCACAAGTTATCTAAATTGTCACTTAACACAACACTATTTTGTCACTTAAGTCACTTATCACTGCTGTCACAAGTTTCCGAGTTGTGCCACTATGCCACTAGACTTTTTTGTGTCATTTTTGCCGTTCTTCCGATGGTTGGGGTTCTGTGAAAAGATAAAAAACTTTGTTAAAAAAATTAAGTTTGACAGATCATAATATTTTTCAATCATCAATCATAGTTTTTTAAAATAGTTTTCTTTGAGCGATGTGTGTTAAGTTTGATAAAAAATAATCTTGAATTTTTTTGTTCAGAATATATTTTATTTTGTAGTTGCTACATTTTTTTTTTCATATTGCGGGCCAGTATCACAATGTGCTCATAAACTTTTATCGTAACTTATTTGACAGAATTTGAATGAGGGATCTGTCAAAAAAAAAACAAAATGTATGAAAAGAAAATGCTGTATTTAATATTATTTTATTACATTCAGTAAATGACAGCCAATTTTTTGAGAAATAATCAACTACTTTAGGTGATTTTCTTTTAATTTTAGACACAAGTTTTCATAGCAACTACAACCTACATTATCAATATCGCAATGAATTAACATTAGTTTTGTATTCAAAGTGACCGGGTTCGATTCTCGATTCATGATTGAGTTTTTTTTTTTAAATCTATGAATGCAGTTTTTTTTTCTCAAATCGACGACATGGTACCTCAGAACATATTTTTCTAACTCTTACAGTTTTGGAGGTTCCCACACTGACCCGTCTTTATGTGACACCCTGTATATATAACTGGTCCAGATGTTACATAAACGAAAAGCAACAAAAAATCTGTTCGTTACCTACATGTGGCATTTGTTCTAAACAATAAACACGAGCAAAATGCGTTTTGAAAAAAATATATAAGTTTAGGACGTTTTTTTTCAAGCTAAATATGAGAGTACCCTGTTTCAAACTATGACACTAGGACGTCAACCACCTCAGTCCTCCCGTGACCATGGTTGCTGTAAAGCAGCCGTAACGTCGCGTCGGGAACGTAAAAAAGTATAATAAACGCGATAAAATCCGTAAGATTAGATTTATTTCAATTATCTACTTATACTAAAAATAAATGTTACGGCCCCGTGTTATTAAATCATTTTAATTTCTATGCGTATTCTCTATTTGTATAAGAATGCTCCGTCCGACTCTCCCACGCATGCAAACTATTTGTGCAAGTACCCTAGCTCACTGCCATGCCACTTACGTCATGTAGCAAACAAAAAACGAACTTAAAAGAAATCCGAAATACATCGATAATTATTTATGCTCGAAAAAGGACGTATCTTTTCAAACGACTCATAAAAGCGTAATAATACGTTAATATTGTATATAGGGGTCATAGTTGTAAAATTTCGACATAATACGCTGCGGGTCCCGGAAGGATCGTAAAACGACACTCGCTCAAATAACTCCGTGGATTTTTTCTACTGCGTATAATTTTTATGTGATTTTTTTTGGAGTTACGTCTTTTTACACGGCAGTACAGGATAGCTAATTATGAAGGATTTTATTTGAAAAAGTTTCTATGTAACAAGTAAGAGTTAAATGCCAAAAATTTGTATCATTATTGGGAATATTTGGGGTCGAGTCACCTTCGTCCGTAGGAGAATTAAGTACCCTCGAGATACCCTACACGTGACCCTGGGTGGTGCCAACCAGGTGACAGCTCTACTGGTGGTAGGCTTCGGCCGTGGCTAGTCACCACCCATTGAACAAAGCCATGTCGCCAAGCGGCCTAGCCGTGTTCCGGCATGATGTTCGGTGTTGCCATTCATGGAAGGCGGGTCAGATCAGTTGCGCTGCATGTGCCTCTATCTACTGCCGCCTTCCTACCTAGGCAAGTATGCTCCATCGTAGATCTCATCGTCACTTACCATCAGGTGAGATCGAGATCAAATACTTGCCTATAATGTAATAAAAAAAAAAAAAAAAAAAAAAAAAAAAGAATAAGGGGAGAACGGAACCAAACATCTATCCAACCCAAGCCAACCCCCCCTGCACGCTAGTAGTTTGTCAGAATAGCTGGCAGCGGTGGCCTAGGCCACCGTGGTGCTCCCTGCTAGACAATCGAAGGGGCTCTGGAGACCGAGCTATGACGGGATAACCATCAACCTAGCGGGGAAACCGACTGGAAGAGGTATCAGTGGAGCCTAAATAGCCTCTAAAAGTTCTGGTGCAGAAGGCAAGGGGAAACCACTGCACTAATTTCCCAAGAAAACGATATGTAGAAATGTGCAATAGAGGCTCCAATAGAGACTCCAAGCAAATGGACACAAATCATATTATTAGCGATATGCCAACACTGTTTGACAGATCGCGCCTTCGCGCCTATATAAAGCGCGCGAGCCCCGACATCGCGCTCATTTGCTCTCCGAATTTTGTAGCGATAAGACGTGTTATAGCTCGTTGGAATTGTTAAATTTGAGTTATTTATGTTGGATTCAAATATTGAAGAATTGAGTTTGTTCGTTGTGTAATTACATGTTTTCATGTGATTTTATTCTTATTAATTAATTAAATCTACCCTCGGTTCCTCGTGCATATATTTTTTAATACAATTCAATAGGAACCGCTAACAATATATTAATTAAGATTATTTATGTTCTTTATAGAATGATAATAATACCAGCCCTTTTTAATGTCCCACTGCTGGGCACGGGCCTCCCCTCAATGCGAGGGGGGATTAGGCCATAGTCCACCACGCTGGCTCAGTGCGGGTTGGCGGACTTCACACATCTTTCGAGGGGTTCTCTCAGACATGCAGGTTTCCTCACGATGTTTTCGTTCACCAAGTGATAATCGTGGTTGTAAATGAGATTCGCACATGAAATCCAGAAATCCTAGAGGTGGGAGCCGGGGTTTGAACCTGCGATCCTCGTTACCGAGGCAAGCGTTCTACCAACTTGGCTATCACTGCTATAAGAATGATATTATATAGAACGATATTTGACATTTAATCGACTTAATTTCATTCATAATTATCATAATTAACTGACACTTATTTAATGATTATTAAACAGTTATCTGAACGATGATATCATTCATTGGATGATATCATTATGCAGCCTGTAATAAAATTAACTTTAATAACTAGTTTTTTTTTTAATTATATTGGATTACTATGATTTTAATGTCAGCACATTTGACAGTGACATTATTTTGTGCTTCATTTTATTGTTCTAAAATTAAAAAAAACAATATGACATCACATTTTCAAGCTTAATTGTTTTACTTTTAAAAATATGTTGAGATTTCATAATTCAATCAATTAAAAATGTCTAAAACACTGTGAAGTGCTGTGCGACTGTGAAATAACAAAAGGTAAAACTGAGTCACACAATTGAAATAAAACAATTTTTTAGGATTTAATCGCGTTTATATTCTGATTTTTACGTTCCTAAAAATTAGTTCCTAAAATTATTATAAATCCTAAAAATTAGTTTTATTTCAATGTGTAGACATTGAAATAAAACAATTTTTTAGCATTCGCGTAAATATAAGAAATCAATATGAGTCACAAATTATAACAAAACTAAACAAACTTTCTTTTACTCAATGAAATCATCCAAAACGTTGGTCTATCGTCAGGTGCTTGGTGCCCACACAGACGAAAAAATATCATTAAGCACAAAAACTTGATTTGAGCTTACGAAACGGCGTCTTATTGGCCCACGCTTAGCCTACTTTAATTCTACTGTTTGGTGCAAGTAAATGTTGATGCGAAGCTTATCAACTACTTGGAACAAAAGGCGGGTAAATTCAGATATATACATACTACAGTTAAAAAATAAAGCACTTCAAACTTTATTTTTTTTACTTCACAAATTTTGTAAACAATCGTGGCACGTCTTTTTAATTTAATTCGTCATTCAAAATTATTATAAGATATTTTAATTACAATGTTTTAACCTATTTGCGTGTGGGGTACTAGTAATTATATTTCCTCAACGGGTATTTAAAAAAATATAATTAACGCAAGATTGCTTACAAAATTCAATATATGGAAAAAAAATTAAAGTTGCTTAAAATGTTACAAAAAAAATGGTTCATAAGCGACTCAGAGCAATAAGCTCACCAATTCAGATACTTAATACAATAAAAAGTAAAGCAAAATTGTTACCTGAACTAGGTACTATTAAAAAAATCTAAAAGTATATATTTTTTTGAACCATGAAAAAATCACATTGAATTAGTGATTATAATTATCCCCTTTTTATTATCGTTGGCCACACATTTTGTCGGAATATGGATTCATAGAATATTCATACTGAAACCGTATATTTTTTTTTGCGAAATATCTGTTCCAACTTGCGCCACACCGCTAGAATCGCGTGTGGGCGGCAAAATGTTTGTGAGACACAATTATTTTGTCTGTCTGTCCGTTTGTACGGCCTTTTGTTTGTTTCACGAGTTGATACTAGCTATATCTCCGACCCGTAGGTGTTGTCACTCTTGTACAAAACGGAAATGGTGGTAGCTATTGGACACAGATTAAAAAGAAAAGATAAACCAAATGTCGGAAAAAATCTTAAAGCACAAAATACCTTGGTAATTTGCGTGATATGCAATAGTTTTTCATTTCGGCTCGAACATACACACAAGAATTTAAAAAAAAACCACTTGTTTTTAGATTCAATGACGTCTAAATAACTTTACACTATATTTTCTGTGTACAGACACTACATAGTTAGTTTTATAATAGTACACTCCCTTAGGGTTCTAATTTTCATAAATCTCTCTTTAGTGTACACCTAAAGTACTCAAGGAATAAATCTATTAAATGTCATGCTTCTAGGTCTAACGTTTTTGGCTGAGTGTTGCCCGTCATCGTGAGGAATTCTACTAAATAGATGCATTAAAATAAAATATGAAAATCAAATTATACTATACATAAAACGATGGAATTACAGCTTAACTATAACAATAACATTCTACCAAATGGATACTAACATTTTAGTGTTGGTAAAATTAATACGACGCTGAATATGTAGTGTTAAATTTAATTTATTGGATAATAAATTTAAGCTGATACTTAGTGTTAGTTTAAATATATACTTTCGTGGTAATCTGTGACTCAAGTTTGGCTTAAGCATGGTGTGGTAACATTGTTTTTATCGCGGTTTAACTAATCTATTGATTTAATATTATCGATTGAATTGAGTTTTATGATTATATTTTTTGTGTAACAGCCCAAAATATGGTAGTCAATGGAAAAATAACATTAAATATACTTTTAACGGACAAAGGGGTAGAAGTTCTTTCAGCCTCGCGGGTGGTATGCCTAGTCAGGCGGCCGCTATGCCCCGCAGATTATTGTCGGGATTTTGTATATATGTTACGTTCTCCGAAAACTCTCATAGCGCGTTTCAGGATTGTATGCAGGAATGGTCATTTGTTTTGAATGTCTTCTTAAGCGCCATCTGTGTATATTATGGCGAGTTTGAAAAGGTAGCTAAAATCTTGTTTTACAACATTTAAAAAAACTTTGATCCATTCTGATCCTTTTATGATTTACGCCATTTTTTGTAATTAACATGCATATATTTGTATGTGCCGTGGTTAGTGCTATAGTAGTATGAATTTCAAGATACAATATCGTAAAAGCTATTATTGGTTTTAAAACCCAGGGCACTGAAATTAATAAAAAAACTGTTTAACAAGCAGTTGAGCGTCATTCGCGCGCCAGATGTTAGTATTCACACGATCTGTAAGTGCTTTGTAAAGTACTTAATACTCATATTAGTGTAATGGTTTTTAGTATTATATTCACTTCTATGTACCTACTCTACATATATGGTGATTCGAAAGGAGTATACTATGCCTGGAGCCCGCTTCTCTTTAGCGCATTTTTTAAATATATGTGAGTCGATAAAAAAATATCCAGCCATATGAACACACCAAACTATACGGTCCCACATTAAGCAACGCTTGTATTATGGGTACCGTACAATGGACTGAGGGCGAACTCAGTCTATACTGCTTATATAGATCATTCGTGACTTGGGTACAAACTTTCGAGTTCATCACACAAAGTTTGTCATTACCAGGATTCGAACCCGGGACCCTCGGCAGAAAGCAGAGTCCCTACCAACTGCGCTAATAAGGCGGTTGTTCCCTTCTTCTTCTTTCTTTACGAAATGAGATGCGATGAAATAAAATGGATATGAATATGGCCTCACCCACAACTTAGCGGGTATTATGCCAATGTCAAGTAATTAATAGCGATAACACATTCAATAAATACACATTATAAATAAAATAATGGATGTGACATGATGATATGAAAATGGCGTGTCCGCGATTGTTCCCAACAGAATGTCAAATGTGTTTTTTTTTTATTAAATTGACATATCGAAATAATGTAGACAAAAAGGGAAGCACAGGTTCAAAGGTCAAAGGTATCTCCTTTCTGAATCACCTGTATATACATATAGCACTTAATTAGGATGGACCATTTAATTATGAAACACGCTGTACGTATAAGCTACAATTATAATTATATCAATAAAAAAAAGGTTCGCCGCGTCTGGAATCTTAAAAAAAAATTCGCGAACCCCCGACAATATTAAAGTAATTATTGTAACAGCCTGAAAGTCTTTTTTACGACTTAACTTAACTTTAAAAAAAACTTATCAATCTTTACGTCCACAGTTACGTTAACTTTTTAATAGCTTTCGGTGCATTTTACAGCTTTTTATTAGATATATAAAGAGAATATTTTTTTTAATATTTGTCATTGTTTTGACCTAAGTGGTAGCTTTTTGGAGGGAAGGTGAACCGTTAAAGATTAAAATTTGTTTAATTTCTGCAAAAAAAAAAGTTTCTGGTTAATATATAATGTGCAATATTAGTGGGATATGAATCATAAACAAGCACGAGTGAAGGAATTTTTAATAAAATAGTATAACTTGAATTTTCAAGTTCATAAGGTGCAGGTGCGATTCCCAACTGGAAAATTATCGCATCACTATCCCAGCTCATATATGTGTGTACTATAAACAAAGGTGGTATCATTTATAACAATAGATAATAGGATTTATAACAATACAATAAGATTTGTTTTCAAAACAAATCAGCTGGTTACATCGTTTATTTCCATTCTTGTTGTCATGTTATGGTAAACATGATTAAGTAGACAACTTTAGTTATGATATGATACAAGAATAATCATATTTTTTCAACCAAGGATGATACGCGAGGCCAATGTAATTAAAAAAACCATCCTAATTTCAATAGGAAAGATGGCTGGGTGCTACCACGGACTTGGGATCCAGTAATTAATATAATTAAATCCAAAACCAATAACATCTTTGCAAGACCTAAAGACACTGTGAGCACTTTCTGCGTAGATCGGACCGCAAGCAACAACTAAATATGAAGGTACCCCGGTTCAAACTATGACACTAGGACGTCTAACACCTAAGCCCTCCCGTGACCATGATTGCTGTAAACCAGCCAAAATATCGGGAACGTAAAAACAAAAAAATAAACGCGATAAAATACTTGAATATTATTTTTATTTCAATGTATTCGCGTAAATATAAGAAATCAATACGGACTTGTTATGTTCGAATTTAATGTTATTTGATTGAACACATATACCCTCCTCCCTGTCATAAGAGGAGGCTCAATGTATCCCCGAAGCATTGTCCACTTGAAATCAATCTGTGAGATGTACTTGCGACTCGCATGATGGCAGCGATGCTGTCTGTCACATCTGTTCGCTAAATATGGACAACACATTGCCACTACGTGGGAGATGTGTCGTTGCTGAGCGTGTATACAGGGTGGCTCGCTTTTATATCGCTTAAATTAAAGACTGTTGACATATACACATATTGCACAACATCAAAAATCATGTATACATTTTATCTGGTTCAGGTTTTGGCTTTATGAGCATCAGAGTTTATTCCATGATAATCTTTGGGAAGTTTATTTATGGCATATATTTTTTTTTGTTGTAAATTAAAGTCCTTAATTGACGACCTGACCCTAGCGCAATTGGAAGTGGACCCTGTTTTTTGCGCAGAGGGTTCCGGTTCGAATACTGGTAGGAACAAACTTTGTGTGATGAGCACAAATGTTTATACCCGAGTCATGGATATTGAGTATCTATATAGTTAGCCCTCAGTATATTGTACGGTACCCATAATACAAGCGTTGCTTAGTATGGGACCGTATAGTTGGTGTGTTCATCTGGCGAAATTATTATTATTATATCGTTATTTCAAATAAACTGTACAAATATTAATTTTAATTATGCTTAAATTTTCCAATAAGTTCATAATAATTATAAATTAATACAAACGAAGAGGTTTCCTATGGTAATTATTAATTTACGCCGCCAAGTTAAGTTCGGGAGAGGTTAATTAAATTAATTATCAGATTAGGTAATGTTACATAATTATCGATCGTTTTTCCCTTAAACTGCGAGCTGAAAACATGCTATATTAGTTCTTAATGTCTAATTTTGATATTATATCAAATTATATCTGAATTATTACCAAAAAAAAGCAAACAGTTATCGCAAATATTGACAACTTAACAAAAGAATAAAGAAATTTAGATTTTTTCAAATTTCGAACACGCTGCGTTTTTTTTTTCAAAATTAAATTGAGTTTTAGTAACAGCCTGTGCCTTCGCGTAAAAAAGTTAAAACTGGTACGATACAAACGTTTCGAGTTAAAAAACAGATCATAATAGAGCCGAGACCAACGCGACACACACAAATAGTGGTGGGCACGTGTCTTTAAGAGGCCGCCTGTGCCAATTTCGCTGACATTTATAATAATAACTAATTAGCCATATGCACGAGCGTAATATAATAAAAAAAAACTCATATTGATTTCTTATATTTACGCGAATACTACACATTGAATTAAAACTAAGTTTACGGATTTTATCGCGTTTATTTTATGTTTTTACGTTCCCGATTCCGACCAAGGATGATACCTGAGGCCATTGAATTTAAAAAAAAACCATCTTAATTTAAATAGGGATGATGGCTGGGTGCTACCACTGACTTGGGATCCAGTAATTAATATAATTAAATCCAACACCAAGCGCACCATTGCAAGACCTCGAGACACTGTGAGCATTTTCTGTGTAGATCGGACCGCAAGCTACAACTTAATATGAGGGTACCCCAGTTCAAGCTATGACACTAGGGCGTCAAACACCTCAGTTCTCCCGTGACCATGGTTGCTGTAAAGCAGCCGAGGTGTCGGGAACGTAAAAAAAAAAAATAACCACGTTACACTCCGTAAAATTCGTTTTATTTCAATATTCTCTTTCATGCAATCTTCGACTCCCTATTTGACCTTTGTGGGTTAAAATTCCAAAATAAATACCTTAGTGCACATAAGGAAATACGCTTAGGGTACATAAAGAATATAGCATGCAAATTTCAAATGTCTAGGTCTGAAGATTTAGACTGTGCGTTGTCAGTCAGTCAGAGTTAGAAAATTTTATTAAATACAAATATAAATAATAATTTCTCAAAAAGAGCCTCTACATCATTGGGCTCATATCCTCACGGAAGCCTTCTAAATTACAAGCTCTAGTCCGAGCAGTCCAAACTAAGATACATTAATAAATAAAGCCCCCACAAATATAGGCCGTTCTACTATATTTCGTTGTCCATGCCAATTAAGTTGCCATGTTCTTGACCATAGCAAGGGTGACTACAAAAATAAACACCCAAGCATCGAACCGGTTCGAACGCCATACAAGTTCGCGCGTCCGGTGACGATCTACCCACTGGTTTTGAAAGATTAGACCCAAGTACGTAGAAGGTTCTACTCACAGTTTAAACGAGTTAGTGGGCAGTAAATAGGTAGGTGAGCCGTTGGAACGTCATCAGCCGTGTACAAGGTCCAAGTAACTAACACGATCGGCTCGCAATGTTCGGTGTTGCCATTCATGGATGGCGGGTCAGATCAGTTGCGCTGCATGTGCCTAGTGAATGTAGCGTCTCGATCTACTGCCCCCTTCCTACCTAGGCAAGTATGCTCCATCGTAGATCTCATCGTCACTTACCATCAGGTGAGATTGAGATCAAATACTTGCCTATAATGTAATAAAAAAAAAATAAAAAAAATGAAATGAAAATTGTAATTTTAGTTTGGGACATGACAAAGGTGACAATTATTTGCCATAGAATATATACACGGCAACATAGAAATGGTATACTAACCATATACAAGCTGCGCTTCTTTAGCACATCTGTAATCATTATGTCAGGTCAGAATTTCGATATTCATAAACCACGATTATCACTTGGTAAACGGTGGAGGGTGAACGTGAGGAAACCTGGGCCCCAAGTCTGCTAACACAATCGATTCATAATCGAACGGCAACCGCATAGTAACTGACACTTTTGACAGATATTGTATGGGATATCAGTCAAAAGTGGCAGTTGCTATGCGGTTGCTGTTCGATTATGAATCGATTGTGTTAGCGACTTGGGGCCCTGCATGTCTGGGAGAACACCTCGAGTGACGTGCGAAGTCCGCCAAGCCAAGAAGTGGTGGACTATGGCCTTATCCCCTTCGCATTGAGGGGAGGCCCGTGCCCCACAGTGGGACATTAACAGGGCTAATATTTATTATAGAATTCATGAACCAATAATAGTATTTCACATTTTTAAACATAATGGCTTTCCGTCGTGTTATATGATTTGCCAACTCCTTATCAAACGTTAAACAGTCCATATGACCGAATGTTAATTTGACATAAACCATCAGACGATAGCGAATACGCCCCCTGATTATGAGGCTTGAATGATGATGATACAGTAGGTACTCACGTAACATACCACGCCGGGTGGTAAATAAAAGCTATACACAAGAAATTAACCAATACCATGTATATTGATTTCTTATATTTACGCGAATACTTTTTTTTTTTTTTTTATTACATTATAGGCAAGTATTTGATCTCGATCTCACCTGATGGTAAGTGACGATGAGATCTACGATGGAGCATACTTGCCTAGGTAGGAAGGCGGCAGTAGATAGAGACGCTACATTCACTAGGCACATGCAGCGCAACTGATCTGACCCGCCATCCATGAATGGCAGCACCGAACATCATGCCGGAACACGGCTAGGCCGCTTGGCGACATGGCTTTGTTCAGTGGGTGGTGACTAGCCACGGCCGAAGCCTACCACCAGTAGAGTTGTCACCTGGTTGGCACCACCCAGGGTCACGTGTAGGGTATCTCGAGGGTACTTAATTCTCCTACGGACGAAGGTGACTCGACCCCAAAAACAACACATTGAAATAAAACAATAACTAAGTATGAGGGTACCACAGTTAAAACTATGACGCTAGGACGTCAAACACTTCAGTCTTCAAGTGACCATGGTTGCTGTGAAGCAGCCGAAACGTTGGGAACGTAACAACATAAAATAAACGCGATAAAATTCGTAATATTAGTTTTATTAATAACACCATGTATTTTCAACCTACTTAAAACCTAAATTGTTGGTCACGGTGAAGGAAAACATCGTGAGGAAACCTGCATGTCTTAGAGAACCCCTCGAAAGATGTGTGAAGTCCGCCAACCCGCACTGGGCCAGCGTGGTGGACTATGGCCTAATCCCCTCGCATTGAGGGGAGGCCCGTGCCCAGCAGTGGGACATTAAAAAGGGATGATATTATTATTATTATATTCTTGGTCAACTCGGATCAAATTACACAAATTAGTCGTGTTGTTTGCTAACATGTTATTTATAGGGAATCCTCAATCCATGACACATCGGAAATTGTATTATTTAAAAAATGGCGCTTCGAACTGTTCCAGCCGTGTTCTCGTTGTAATATTTAGAATGTTACCCCCGTATTAATAGACGGGTTATAATTTATTTACAAACGTCATATAGTACTGCGCAAAGCAACACTCTTGTGCGCAGTACTATATGACGTTTTTATAATGTTATAACACGTCTATAAATTTGGGGGTTAAGCTTTGTTTATAATAAAAAAGCTAGATGTTCGTTGGTATGCGCTTTACTTGAGAACGGCTGAACCGATTTGGCTTATTTTTGTTTCAAAATGTTCGTCATAGTCCGAACCAGGATTGTAGGGACTGAAAAAATTTAAACGTTTTCCGGAAGAGAAATTTGTGAAAAATTCAAAGCGCTTTTCAGACAGGACAGCGTCTGAATTAATATTGTTTAACAAGATTCGTATAGGTGTGTAGTCTAGGCTTAAATTTTCAGACTTCAGGTTTACACTCATTTTGCTGAAAACTGATATTTATACGGAGTGTTAAAAAGCAACCTGCCCTCCGAGATGAAACTAGCGGAATCCCGGAAACCCTATTTATATTGTTGTGAACAACATTTGTTTTAAACTATTTATATTTTTTATATGATATATATATACAGCATGATTCAGATATGGTTTACTAAGCGTTGAATCTGCGCTCATTTAGCGCATTTATCAGTATTATGTGAAGTCAGAATTCCGATAGGCACTTAAGTCAGTTTAAAAACAAAAAAAAAACATAATTGTCATAATGCTGGGAGGAACGACTTTTGTTTTACAGCGACACAATAAAATGGAAATCATTTCAAAAACCAACCATCATCAATCCAAACATTCCCATATTAAATCATTTCTAAATTTAAATCATCATTAATTCAAACATTCTATTCTATATTCTGTTTTTGAATATCCGGTACATATACACCTACCAATAAGGAAAACAGTAAAATGATTAAAAATATAGGTGAGTAGGAATAGAATAAAGGAAAAAAAATTTTTTTTTCAGCATATTGGAAATTGAAAATTACATGGCCATAGACTCAAATTCATATTTGAGTCAAATTAATATTAAAAGCGTCTTCATATTGAAGAAAATTCAATTCCATTTTCAAATGTCACCGAAGTGACATTTTAACCCTGCGGGCGCAATGCGATTTATATTCTACCCCCAATAGACATTTATAAAAAAAATGCACCACAGTACTTACCCACTTACTAAGAATATTAATTACAATCAAAGATAACTATCAACTGGTTCCCACAAAAAAAAAACATGATTAACTAACCGTAGGTTTATACTCCCACGAAACTTGTATCGGCGGAAATCGTACCGTCGCTCGGGACTGGTTCACGTATTAATTTAAGCCGTCCGGTCTCCAACCGGTTCACATAAGGTTTTTCATTCATAAGAAGCACTGAGAGCACACACCTCACTGTATTTTTTTTAAACACTGTAATCCTCAGTTCGCGGTGTGAGACAGACGATACGCCACAGGTGTCTCAGCGTGGTTGGCGGACGTGCGCGCGGTACGGGCGTCGTTGGCCGTTTGAGCGACCACTCGGGGTGGGTGGAGGATGCGCGGTAGGCGCGGGGCGAGGGGGCAGGGAGCTGATCAGTAAACGTCCCGGGAGCTAGAGCCTGCGTGTAGCAGCGGAGGGTTGACGTCGCTACGTCGACGGGGGCGTTCTGTATCTGTTGGTTTATTTTTTAAGAACAGTTTGAATTTGATTTCAAATTGTGTTTTGGGTATCAGGGTTTTGGGTATGGGGTTATTATTTGTTAAATATTATATGCTTAGGTAGGTACCTATATAAGGAATGGAAGTAAGGATAAATGTTATTAACTTATCTCTGTGAATCTGATACACGTTCAAACCCTGCTAAATACTTACTTTTATTTAGTTTAATTGATGATATAATAAATAAATGTAACTAAATTAAATAGGTACATACAGGATGTTATAATTTAGCTTGCTGTTAAATGTGACACAATGTCACAATACGCGCATTCACGATTCACAAAACCCATTTTTCCGACAAGTATAACAAGCACAGTACTAAGCACTTAGTGACACGAAACTCACACTTAACTAACAGTATACTCATGGACTCTCTAATAATACTAATCACTGTCAATATGGACAGACACGCATACTTCGACAACACGAAATAATTCTTTCACGTTCAATACATAAAGCTTAGAAATATGTTAGAAATAAAATTATCACTTGACCACTGTAGTTCTCTGGTTGCGTTAGAAATTATCGAAAATTTTCGACGAAATTCTAGAAACATTAAAAAAAAACCTCCACACAACATCACAATTATTGTCATTTTGTTGGACACAGTTTTTTTTTAATCGACACATCGAAGTTATGATTTCACATAGTGATTACAAAAAATATACTGTTACGGCTTAGTATACCATTATGATCAACATCAACATTATGATTTTGGTCGGTAGGTAAATACTAGGGAGATACAAGTTGTGATTAAGAATCTAATCTTAACCCTAAATTACTTAGAAATGCTGCTGAGGCAGATTTAATTATGATGATAATACTGACACTTCAGTAATTTCAATGTGCATAATAGTGTTTGTAGCAAATAACATATTTCTAGACGATGTAGATACTTTATTGTATATATCTCATTTTTGTTAGCAATTCTACTTCTAGATTTAAAAAAGTAAAATAGGTAACGACAAATTAAAAAAGTAGTATGTCAAAAACGTCGGGTCACAAAAAAAAACTAAAATTAATTATTTTTATCTGTACTTAACTCACCGTAAAATGTTACCAAAACAGGTTACAAACGATGTTATTTCAAAAATCGAATTCAGAAGGAAGACGGGACCAAGCACCTGTGCATCAAACACGATATTTAAAAAAAAACTAAATACCACTTGAGATCCAGCCAGCATCTTCGCGCGTCAAAAAAAATAATTTAAAAGTAAACTGCCATTTGAGTTTCTACTTTAATGTGCATCAAATAAAAACTATACGGTATTTTTTGGATATCTTGGTATAGGATTGACCCTTAATTACAATCCAAAAATGAAAATGCAATGGAAATTCCACTTTAAGCACGTACTAATAAAACCTATGTTAAATTTTATAAATTCTAAATTGAGTTGGTACTGGAATACTTTCCCAAAAAAAGTCAAAAAGGGATGCATGCATGTTAACAAAAAATGAAGGAAAGACTTATCTTTTTTTCTGATGCTGGTAACATTATTAATTTATCGGTTGTTTTCAGTCAATATTTCCTCTAAAGTTATGGCGAGTAATGGTCAACAATATCGATAAATGAAATTATCGGTCAGCGCATAAGTGGAGAACGGCTGAACCGATTTGGATTATTTTTTCAAATGTCCATAATAGTCCGAATTATGTTTGTAGGGAAAGAAAAATGGGCAATTTAAAAAACCTGAAAGTGCCTTTTTCTATGGACCTTAGACGGAACAACGTCTGCCGGGTCGGCTAGCTAGTAACATTATAAATACCTATTTCTAATTTTAAAAAAAATTGTCCTTTTGAAAGTAACTGCCTTTTTGCCTTTTTGGTGTACATATATTTGTACTTTTTTTAATTTTAGTTTACGGCCCAGGGTACTAGCCCTTTGGCGCCTATCAGTAGTTTAGCGCATATTAGAATTCTGTAAGTACGCAATCAAAGCACGCGTGACATTTCCCACATCAGTCTGTTTGTGAATGGTCGTCCTCCACACGAGTCCTTTCGAATATAACTCTTGCTTTATCGACAGATAACCGAACGGTTAGTTGCGTAAACTGAGGATGACACCAATGTTCGCACGACTTGTATTACCTATTTACTAGGTAAGTAAATCTAAGCTTTATAATAAATAAATAAATATCGCCATACGAACACACCAACTATACGGTCCCACATTAAGCAACGCTTGTGTTATGGGTACCGTACAATGGACTGAGGGCGAACTCAGTATATAATACTTATATACATTAAACATCCATGACTCGGGTACAAACATTCGTGCTCATCACACAAAGCTTGTCCCTACCAGGATTTGAACCCAGGACCCTCGGCGCAGAAAGCAGAGTTACTACCAACTGCGCTAATCAGGCCGTCAAATAATATAATAATAATAATCAATATAGCAGTGATAGCCAAGTTGGTAGAACGCTTGCCTCGGTAACGAGAATCGCATGTTCAACCCCGGCTCCCACCTCTGGGATTTCCGGATTTCATGTGCGAATCTCATTTTCAACCACGATTATCACTTGCTAAACGGTGCAGGAGAACAAACTTCATTAGTTCATTCACTTGAGCCATATAACTTACTGATTCATCTGTTAAAATATTTTACACTATTTTTGTAACACTATATAATTCTATGTCGAACTTTATTATAGGTACCTATTACAAGCTCTGCACACTTCGAACTTCACATTCCTGAGGAATTGGATCAGTAGATCCGTAGATTAACTCCGACATTTATTTCTTATTTATATAATGGGACCGTCTCCAGTCTATTGTGCAGTACCAATAGCACAAGCGTTGCTTAGTGTGGGACCGTACAGTCGGTGTGACGGGCGATAAAAAACAACACTTCTATGACCATTGCGTACCGAAAAAGGTCTTGATACTCGATACTACATCGCTTCAATGATCACTCGACTTATTACAAACCACGCTCAATCATTCATACTTCGAATGTGGGTCTCTGACTTTTTAAAATCCGGTGTTGGAGCTACACGATGGGTGTCCGTCTCGCTCGCGCGTAGCACCTGCGCGGGCGCATTAAGCGGGTCTATCCGCTATGTTCGTTTTGTTTTAGTGTGCTAGGGTCTCGGGTGGGAATTGAATTGTTTTTTGTTTTCACTTGGCGTAGGTGGTTTTAGTTTAGACATGGAAGTACTTATAGTAACCCTGATACAGGGAATCCTAGTTTAGGACTAGATCGTACAGGACGCCATAAACACAAGAAATGGCCTAAATGACAATCTACAACAAAGTCCACACAATGACACAATGACCTCCTTGCTCCTCTGGAGAACGGACATCCATCTATATATCCTTACGTCCTCACCCACTATATAACGTGTTACAACAATATTTTAAGGGGTTAAAAAGTAGCTGATAGTGTTCACGTTTATCTATACAAATAAATAAAATTGGAGTGTCTGTTTGTAATATTAAAAAAAACGCTTTTTACTAAGTGCATTTGCATGTATGAAATATTTATATTGTTGTCTAGTAGGTGCCCTGATACAAGGAATCCTAGTTAAGGACTAGATCATTCGTGCAAGACGTCTTAAACACAAAAATATGGCCTAAATGAGAATCTAGAACAAAGTCCACACAATGACCTCCTTCCTGCTTAGGTGGCCAACCCTAACGGAGACTTATGAAGTATGCAGGAGATATTGTGGCAAGTGTGTGCGCAAACGCAGGTGCACTCTCTCTTCCCTCACTCTCTCTTCTCTCACTCTCATAATCCAATGAGATGGCAATACAACACGACATGAAAGATCAGGCGCAGGACCGCTTGCTTTAAGGGCTCTCCGAGAAACATACAAGAGACAATTACGGTTGAAAATGAGATTCAAACATGGAATCAAGGAATTGTCGAAGTGCAAGCCGGGGTTAGAACCTGTTTATTCCGTTTCCAAGTGAACGTTCACTGCTATTACTACAAAACTAAATCAGTGATATTTCAACGTGTATCGTCAAAATGAACGAGCCTCTCAAGTAGTCACATTAAAACAAAAGGTTATAAAAAGAGCATCTCCCACGCCAGTCATCGAACCAGTGACCCGTGCTCTGAGTCATTTCGGTCACGGTTCAGATGCCACCGTAACCACTGTGCCACTGAGACTGAGACAGGTGAGGCTTTTTAGTCATTGGGGTGCACAAGATTCCTTGAATGAACGAATTAATTTTGTTGCAGTACATTTGTCATAAGAAGCCTCATAAGAAGGCTCAATGGAGAGAGCTATGCTCGGGTTAGCTCAAAGAATTTCGAAGTTGAAGTGGCAGTGGGCGGCACATAGCTCGCAGAACCGATGGCCGCTGGGGCAGGATGGTTCTAGAATGGCGACCACGAACCGGAAGACGTGTAGGACGGCCCCCCACAAGGTGGAGCGATGATATCACACGCGTAGCAGGAAGCCGGTGGATGCGAGTGGCGGAGGACCGGGATGTGTGGAAGTCATTGGGGGAGGCCTGTGTCCAGCTGTGGATGTCTTTCGGCTGATAGCAATAGCACATTTGTCATTTGGGTTTTCCTTGGAAGTAGCCGGAGTCTAGTTTCATGGTGACCAGTATAGATCCTCGCGTACAGGAGCAACAGTGGTGAGACGAGATTGAGGGATAAGGCTAGTAGGAACGCAATGCATATCTAGGATGTAACATAAGTAGTTTAAAATGTTTGTTTTTATAATAATACCGCCAGACGAACACACCAACTGTACGGTGACACACCAAGCAACGTTTGTATTATGGGTACCGTACAATGGACTGAGGGCGAACTCAGTATAATATACTTAGACATATTAAACATCCAAGACTCGGGTACAAAGAAAAAATATTGTTCTAACCAGGATCCGAAACCGGGACCCTCGGCACAGAAAGCAAGGTCACTACCAACTGCGCTAATCATGCCGTCGAAATCAGTACATTATATGGATCACGTTGATTGCTTAAAGTAATTGTGAAAATGATGTTTGTTTTTTTTTAATCACGGCGACCCAGTAGCGTTTGGCCGTGCGCTCAGTACAGGATGTATTTTTTTTTATTGTCGAATAATTTGTTTTTTTTTGGGAATGTTATCTTTATAACCTACTGTTATTTTTTTTACACTATAATTGTTACACCTTATATACATACTCTCGTCACTCTCTGCCGGACCCTTCGTAATTTTCTGTATATTGTTTTCTAGCCATAAGAGTTTTAATTCCCACGGGACGGGATCCATTACATTAGCATCTACGTACGTAATATTCATTTGCATAATGTTTTGCATACACTGCCGCCCTGGTACATTATTAGTTTTTATCAACAAAGTTTACTGAATCTGGATGCGTGTGTAAAATATGTTTTTTTTTTTTTATACATTTATAGGCAAGTATTTGATCTCTATCTCACCTGATGGTAAGTGACGATGAGATCTACGATGGAGCATACTTGCCTAGGTAGGAAGGCGGCAGTAGATCGAGACGCTACATTCACTAGGCACATGCAGCGCAGCTGATCTGACCCGCCATCCATGAATGGCAACACCGAACATCATGCCGGAACACGGCTAGGCCGCTTGGCGACATGGCTTTGTTCAGTGGGTGGTGACTAACCACGGCCGAAGCCTACCACCAGTAGAGTTGTCACCTAGTTGGCACCACCCAGGGTCACGTGTAGGGTATCTCGAGGGTATTTAATTCTCCTACGGACGAAGGTGACTCGACCCCAAGACCAAGAAATTGTAATCGCCATTAATTAACAATAAACATGCAAAAAACATACTCAATGTTACAAATCTACAGCCTATCTATAAACACGGCGTTTACAACAATGTTTCACAAAACATAAATACTTACAGAAACATTGTGTGAAAACAATCGCATCAAAATTATTATAATGAAAACGCGTCATTAAATATTCAGTCGCGTAATTACGCTAATAGTCCCGCATAATTATGGTAATACAAGCAATGTCTGTGGTAATGACCTTTTAGAATAGTTTATCGGTTTTTACGCGATACTAAATTGTTAATTATTGACATGATCGTCCTTTTATCGATTTAAATTAAACAAAAGAGCACACAAATATGGCCCGAACAGGTGGCTGGGTTGGTCACCAAACAACAAGAACCTATCACCAAAAAAAACAAGAACCTTATACAACATCTAGTCTCTTTTCAAGTTGAGAGTGAACAGGTACCTTCTAGGCAAGTATGCTCCATCGTAGATCTCATCGTCACTTACCATCATGTGAGATCGAGATTAAATAGTTGCCTATATCGTAATAAAAACTGTACCTACAATAGGGGGAGAGCTTTTTGCCATCATGGCGGACACACTCCTCAATCCAACGGGAATTCAATCCATAGTCCACCACGCTGGTCCAGTGTGGGTTGGAGAATTTCACCGGCTGTTCGACCTGCACCGTTTACTTTCAGGCCTGTAATAAATACTGATTGCATTTAACTGGAGTCTATATTTTAACGATTTAGACGGAAGCGGGGGTCCGCAGGACATAATGGATCAAACTCGCGAGTTTGATGAAAAAACTTTTGACATTATTTAGATTTATGGATGCGAAATGAAAAACTGTACTTCGGGGGAAACGTTTAGTTTAAATGTACTTATGCGGAACCCTTTGTTTACTTCAATTGTACTTATTATCAAGTGCATAGAAAAGGGTTAGTCTATATGTATGGTAGTAGTAGTAATTATCTATGGTAATTATATCGACTGAAAGCTCCCAAATTAGGCACCGCTTGTATTATGGGCACCGTACAATAATCTGGGTACGTTCCCAGTATATAATTATTCATTTTGTTATGGATATTAAATATCCATGACTCGGGTACAATAATTCATGCCCATCACACAATTTCTGCCCTAACTGTGCTTGAACCCGGACTCTCGGTACAGAGAGCAACGTCACTGCCATTGGAATAGACTCCAATGTTGGCATGGAATGAATGACTTATTAACCAAAAAATGTCGTTCTTTAATAAACAATGTGTAATATAACAAAGTGTAAAGTTAATAAATAATGTGTAATTGACTTTGACTTTGACCCTAAGTGGGATATTAACCATTGTATGTTCATAAACGTGCACGAGTGAAGGAAATTGAAATGAAATGTTGCCATATTGATTTCTTATATTTACGCGAATACAACACATCGAAATAAAACTAATTATACGGATATTATCGCGTTTGTGTTATGTTATTTGCGTTCCCGACGTTTCGGCTGCTTTACAGCAAAGGTCACGGGAGGACTGAGGTGTTAGCACCTCAGAATGAGTCAACAAAATGTTGACTTTTCAAGTTCTCCGGTAGATTTTCAGTAAAGTATCCAAAGCTTGGCTGATGGTGATAGGGACCCTTTCATCATTATCAACCTCATCGAAATCGTTATCATCCGGAGTCTATACTTAGAACAACGACAACGTTTCTTGTCCGTTCTTCTCCATAGGAACGGCATTCCGAACGGGTGGTAAAGTAGTAGCATAGTATTTTGTAACTTTTGACGATTCATAAGTACTGTTTGGGGTCGAGTCACCTTCGTCCGTAGGAGAATTAAATACCCTCGAGATACCCTACACGTGACCCTGGGTGGTGCCAACTAGGTGACAACTCTACTGGTGGTAGGCTTCGGCCGTGGTTAGTCACCACCCACTAAACAAAGCCATGTCGCCAAGCGGCCTAGCCGTGTTCTGGCATGATGTTCGGTGTTGCCATTCATGGATGGCGGGTCAGATCAGCTGCGCTGCATGTGCCTAGTCAATGTAGCGTCTCGATCTACTGCCGCCTTCCACCTAGGCAAGTATGCTCCATCGTAGATCTCATCATCACTTACCATCAGGCGAGATCGAGATCAAATACTTGCTTATAATGTAATAAAAAAAACTGTACTTAATGGTCTACGTGAATAAAAAATATTCTGATTCTGAACGATGAAGACATTTTAATCGACTAACGTGGCTCTATTTTCTAGCCGATTGCCAACGTAAAAAAAGAACGAGAATGTTCCGAAACAATTATGCTGTAGGATACTTTATAAATGTTGCTAGCCTCGCCATATTATGCACCATTCAATTACATTATTCCGCATTCCTCAACATGTGCAATGGAAGAAAATGACGACCTAATGAGGGGCAACTTTCCACGATATAATAGCGCGTTTACGGAACAGTTACAGTCAAGTTACAACGATGGTAACCATCACTTTATCTATCCTATGAGAACCCTAACAACTATTTAATATAATTCTTAGCATTGACTGACTGACAGAAAACCGTTGAACTTAGAGATTTGAAAATTGGAGAATACAGTCTTTGAGTACCCTAGAGACGTACTAAGGAGAGATTTATTGGAAATTCGACCCCTAAGGGGTTCAAATGAGGGGTCAAAGAGGGAGCAAAAATGTGGGAACCATGTAGTCTTTACCTTGGAATGACATACTTAGAGTTAGTACTTTTTTTGACCAGCTGCTTAAATCTGCCTAGCCGTTCCTACATTGTTCTCACATACTCGTAGCTATATAACCAAGTACTGCTAAAAATGTAAAGGATCTTTGTAAAAAGAGCAACCATGAAGTTTCTTGCCCGTTCTTCTCCATAGGAACGGCCTTCCGAACGGGTGGTAAAGTTGTAGCTTAGCATTTTGTAAATTTTTTGACGATTCATAAGTACTGTACATAATTATAGACTTTAAAATAGACATTAATTTTAGGTAGAATCGGGCTAATCTACTTAATACATTTCTGAGCACTGAATGACAGCCAAGGCACAGCTGAAACAGTTGACCAAGATATTTGAAATATGGAAGATATATTCTTTGAGTTGGTACTAGAGATGCACTGAGGTGCGATTTTCGCAAAACAACCCAGTTTTACATTTTTTTTAAATGATTAATTGCATAGATATAGAAGGTTTTTTTTTAAGTTTAAGCACATTATATTACGTCATTTTTAGTCTGTCAATGATCGTGTATGGCATATAGTTAATGCCATAACAAAATAACAGACGTTTTTGTGTCGAAACATCGAGCATTGGGTGAAGCAGGTGGCGCTTACACTGCAGGCCAATGAAACATGCCCAGTTTTTTTTATTATATTTATAGAACTTTTAATCAAATTAGAATGGCATCACGAAGCTTTTATATGCAAGCATTATTCATATTATTTTAATCAGAACAAAATTGGTATTATAATGGCATTGTTATTTAACAGAAATTGTCTAAAAATTTGAGAGTGTAAGCACAAAAAATACTACTTATTTTGGTACGACATACATCTGCGCTGCGGCGTTTGTGTATTTTATCTTCAAACGAATAATCTTATTTGCTGTTTAAAAATTAATATTATCTATGATTCAGGGTTTACTGGCAACTGACTATTATAGATTTTTATTCGCGGCGGCCGATCAAAATCTAAATCAGACTTTGCTTCAACGCAGCGACATCGTTATCAACTTTAACCAGTAATAGAAAAAAAACAAAAATATGCAGCAACACGAAATAATAATAATATAAAAACAAATATTATTGGTAATAGAAAACAAGTGAATAGTATTCGAAGTTTTTTAAATAATCATTCATTAATAGACGTGTACTCATTTCACTGGACGCCAGTGTAGTGAGTCACGTTCATGGCTATTGTTCCCACCTGCGATGCCGGCTGCGTCTTACACATGAACCGTTGACTCCGTCTTTCTGTACACCGTAATATTGATATTGAGGGTCAGACAGATAGTTTGAAGCCTATACTCTATGACACCCTAGTGGATACATTTATTTTACCCGGCATTGTAATTAAACCAGCGAGTGATGACATATGGTACCGAGACGTGGTCGCTTACAATGGGCCTCATAAGAAGGCTCAAGGTTTCTCAACGCGCAATGGAGAGAGCTATGCTCGGGGTTTCGCTACGCGATAGAATCAGAAATGAGGAGATCCGTAGACGGACTAAAGTAACCGACATAGCTCAAAGAATTTCAAAGTTGAAGTGGCAGTGGGGCAGGAAGGTTCTAGAATGGCAACCACGAGCCGGAAGACGTAGTGCAGGACGAACACAGTATATAATACTTATATAGATACTAAACATCCTAGACTCGGGTACAAACATTCGTGCTCATCACTCAATGATAGTCCCTACCAGGACTCGAAACAAGGACCCTCGGCACAGAAAGCAGGATCAATACCAACTACGCTGATCAAATCAAATCTTAAAAGGCCACATCTCAGAACTTCACTAATTACAATAGGCTGGTTAAATCTTAATTGTAGTATATCGAAACAAACGGACAATATAGTTACCGGGAGCTAAGTATCCGGTAATTATTGCGGCGGGCGTGTGAACTCCGCGTCCAGAGTTCGAGTCCGCGGCGAGAGCCGATGGCTTGTGGTGTATTTGGCTTGTTCTAGCGACTATACAGTGTGTTGCTTTTTAGAAAATTGAATTAGCAACAACACTTTTTGACGATCTGATTAGCGCAGTTGGTAGTGACCCTGTTTTCTGTGCCGAGAGTGGTCCTGGGTTCGAATCCTGGTAGGGACAAAATTCTTGTGATGAGCACGAATGATTGTATCCGAGTCATGGATGTTTAAGTATTATTTACCGGGTTCGCTCCCAGTCCATTGTACGGTACCCATGCAAACGTTTAATAGTTTACGGTCATAATAATTATGAATCCAAAACAACGAGGGCCCATGCCTCACGCGACCTCACATCGAGGCAACTGATAGATGGCTACACTTTCATTAAACGATCATATTGCCTCGCCTGAGCACTATTATGTGCCTCGCTACCATCCTGTCTGGCAACACATTTCCTCAATTCACATTATTCATAGGGTACTTGCAAATCAGTGATAGTCAAGTTGGTAGAACGCTTGCCTCGATACCGAGGATTGCAGGTTCTAACCCCGGCTCGCACCTCTGGGATTTCATGTGCGAATCTCATTTTCAACCACGATTATCACTTGCTAAACGGTGAAGGAAAACATCATGAGGAAACCTGCATGTCTGAGAGAACCCCTCGAAAGATGTGTGAAGTCCGCCAACCCACACTGGGCCAGCGTGGTGGACTATAGCCTAATCCCCCCTCACATTGAGCGGAGGCCCGTGCCCAGTAAAAAAGGGCTGGAATTATTATATATAGGGTACTTTAGACCCCCCTGTATAGTCCACGTTATCTTGGTAACCCTACGCCCGTCACAGTCCGCGGCCCAGTGTGGGACGGTCCCACGGGCCGGGCCGGGCCGATTTTAATAACCCGCAAGATTCATTAATTATTTTGAATATTAAACAAGATCAGAGACAATAGTACTCGTGTACTTGTTTTCTTTAAAAAAAAACAATATTGATCAGATTTTATTTAGTAACCGACTTCAAAAAGGAGGAGGATCTCAATTCGGTTGTATTTTTTGTTGAATATACTTATGCGTTTGTACCCTCGGCACAGAAAGCAGGGTCACTACCAATTGTGCTAATCAGTCCGCCTCTTCTCGGTTACATAAGAAGTTTCTGCTTACCATACTGACTACTATTTAAAATAGTATTTTGACATTTCATCTGGAGCGACATCGACGCAGTAATGTTTTCGAATTCGTTCAGTAGATAGTTAGATTGCGTATTGAGGGTGGGGTATATAAATATCGACAGAGCAACTAACAAGAAAATAGACAACTTTTATACGCCATTTACCCGGGGAGATTCCCCAAACGGCAGCCATTAATTAATGACTCGAATAATGGCAGTTTCCGAGTCTTGTCAGCTATAAATTTATTAATTAAGTCATCTGCTTCTACCATTTTTTTGGGCAGGTAACACTCGGTTACCTGACGAGCGTGGAAATTATTACTTGAATTTAACATTCAGTAATATGATGATTACTAATATTCTACCATCTTCAGTGTTATACACATGCTCTTTTAAGTATGTAAGTATATATGTGTAGTATCTTATATACAATAATTACAATGAAAATAACTTGAATATTTACAAACTAACCTACCAATTTATAGACTTTTCATAACTCTATCAAACGTCATATAGTACTGCACACAAGAGTGTTTCTTTGCGCAGTACTATATGACGTTTGATAGAGTTATAAAACATCTATAAATTCGGGGGAAAAGATATAAAGAAAATTATATTGTTATAAACACATAAATTAAAAAGAGAACAGAAAACCTTAGCTACTTAATATTTACAAAAAGTGTAAAAAATTTGGCCCATGCGGTAGCGTGTCCACGATGCTGGCCGCATTTCCTCGCGGAATAGCCAAAGCTACTCGCTGAGCGAGGAAATGCCCAGCCCTTGGGTCGCCGGCTGCGTCGACCAATCTTCCAGATAGATTTTGTATAAAATCTATGGCACTTGGACCCCATGGACCCAGGGTCGCGACTCCGAACGGAATGAATATGTATTCGAAGCCGATAACCTTAATTTGGTAGTGTATATTATATTTAGATACTTATCTAATATTGAAATAAAATCCTTAAAATTAGTCGTATTTCAATGTGTAGTATTCGCGTAAATATAAGAAATCAATATATATATATATCTAATATATTGTTTATTGTAAGTATTAGTATAGTATATTAGCGTGTATTTTATATTAATCAGTACCCAAGAGTACCTTTTCTGACGCCCTGTACGCCAACTATTACCCGTCTTTTATTTTATCCTTATTGCGTAAGAGGTTTTGAAGATATTTGTGTAATCACAGGTATGGATAATTTGGCTTCCCTTATGCGAGTATACTCGAGAGTGAACAGGTACCTTCTAGGCAAGTATGCTCCATCGTAGATCTCATCGTCACTTACCATCAGGTGAGATCGAGATCAAATACTTGCCTATAATGTAATTAAAAAAAAACCCAGTCTTCACCACTGCTGTGCAGCTTACATAGGTCTACAAGGATAAAAAAGGTCTCCATTTTCTGAAATAAAGGTAAGATGCATTGAGTAATGTTGATAACCTTTTTAAGCATACAGCGTAGTTATTTTAAACTTTATTAATATAACATTAGAAGCTCTTATTACGAGTCCCACAAATCAATTGAACGGGGCCATTATAACACCACCCCGGGGAATACGTTTTGCGAAATTAATTATAATTCGCGCGATGTGGAGAACAACACATTCTGTACACACACGTCATATATGTCGGATTGCACGGAACGGAATGAATTAAATGATATTATTTATGTACGAGCGCTTTGTTAGTTTAGTTGTAGAAATTTTAGCGTGAACAGCAAATCACAAGGGCATTGAATCGAGTACGAAGCTATACTTTCCAAAACAGTATTATACCGCTTAACCTGTGATACTAGTTTACACTGAAAAAAAATTACGTGTGTAAAATACGGTTGCTTTCAGAGGATTTAATTTTTTTTTTATAGTGGCCATTTTTTTTTTTCGAAATTGTCATATCGAATTCCTTACTTCAACATAACAGTTACAAATGCACTAAAGCAGCGCGATTCCAATTTTAGTATACCCTTTCCGAGTCAGCCTGTATAATACCATCAGCAAATGTGGATGTTTAACATTGCATATATTTTTTTTTATTACGTTGATCTCGAACTCACCTGATGGTAAGTGACGATGAGATCTACCTAGACCTGCCTAGATGGTACCTGTTCACTCTCGACTTATCTCTGCCTACCTCTTTGAAAAGGAATGACTTTAAAAAAAAAACATAATCAGATAATTATAATAAATGGCGCCAGGCAGCCGAATCACACAAAGCCCGTCTCATTTGCACGCGGTGCGTCCCCGGCTTTATCGTGAATATATTGTCGCGATGATTTATACACCGCCCCGCGCCGCAATATGCCGCGTCGCTTACAATGTGTTGGCACCTTTATTTTTATAGGGTGACAAATTATTTTTGAAGACTCACTTATGGTCTTAAATAAAAACTCGTGAAAAACGACGGCTTCTAAATTAATTTTAAGAAAAATGCAAGTGACGTATGAAAAGTTAGGAACTTATATAATAATAATGTCGCCAGACGAACACACCAACTATACGGTCCCACACTAAGCAACGCTTGTATTATGGTTACCGTATAGACTCAGGGCGAACTCGGTATATAATACTTATATAGATATTAAACGTACCATTGCAAGACCTCAAGACACTGTGAGCACTTTCTGCGTAGATCGGACCACAAGTAACAATTAAATATGAGGGTACCCCGGTTCAAACTATGACACCAGGACGTCAACCATCTCAGTCCTCCCGCGACCATGGTTGCTGTAAAGCAGCCGAAACGTCGGGAACGTAAAATCGAAATAAAATCGCGATAAAATCCTTAAAATCAGTTTCATTTCAACAGGTAAGTAGTGTTTGAGTATTCATAACACACAAACTGTACGGTACCAGCTAAGTAACTCTTGTAGTATGTGTAGGTACCGTGCATTGGACTGGGGACGATACAAATATATAATAGAAATAGATAGATATACGTATATAGAACTAGATACTTAGAGAAAAATCAAATGACATTTTTCAAGACCAAATCATCGAACTCAGGACCTCATGACCAAAAGATTACTTAAGCTTGCAACATCTAGACTAGATCATACCATCCTAACAACATCTGTTATGTAGTTTTTACTTAATAACTTCTCAAACCAATAAAAATCTAATACAAAGTGTCTTACTTACTAATTTCGCAACAAAACCACCATTAAAAAGCTATAATCTAACTAAAACCCGGTCATGCCGTTAACCGGTAACTAGCGGTTATCGAAAGCTCCCGGGGGACATCCAATTAACCGGATGTAACTGCATTAAATCGGGTAATCATGTAAATTACCCCCGGATATTGGTGTATTTGACAAGCTTACCATAATTACGTTTGAGATGTGTTTAGGTCATTGATTTAAGATTGTCGTTAAAATTATGTTAATTACCTATCATTATCCTAATAGGGATGGGACTGTGTGAAAAATAAGCTTTAAATTGTGGCCATCCTAAAAGATTATAGCTTTTTATAGCTATTAGTCTTCATTTTTCTGCAAAAATATGCATTGTTTTCTTTAAAATCATTATATAATACTAGTTGTCCCGGCGAACTTCGTACCGCCTCAGAATCAAATGTATGAGAAAATGAATTTATTGGTACTCTGTGAAAAATTAAACATATCTATCCCAGGGGAACCATACATATTATCGGAATAAAAAGTAGCCTATGTGCTATTCCAGACTATAATCTATGTCTGTGCCAAATTTCATCCAGATCCGTTCAGCCGTTCTGGCGTGATAGAGTAACAAACATCCATCCATCCAAACTTTCACATTTATAATATTATAGGGGGATAATGCTTTTTTTGGTTCGGTCACGTGATCAAAAACGCTCCGGATTGTTGGTTGATGCGTTGTGACGTCACACCGTCGTAATCAGTGTCAGGTTGTCGACACGAGCTTGCTAATATTTGGGATTTTAATGTGTTTTCAGACATTATATTTTCACACGGGTCACGTGGGGTTCGCGTTTTGGCGGTATTTTTATTTATTCAAACTTGATCATCGAATTTCATGGAACAAACTGGAATATACAATGAAAAAATTACACTGCTAGCATCATGTTATCTACTCATGTCGCGCCCACACAAAGCACCGCTTGTATTATTGGTACCGTACAATGGACTTGGGGCGATCCCAGTATATAATTACATGTATAGTTACAAACATCCATGACTCGGGTACGAACATTCGTGGTCATCACACAAAGCTTGCCTCCACCAGGACCCTCTGTACAGAAGACAGGCTGGTAGGTACCTATCCGCGCATCGCTTCTCGGCTTTTTGGCTAAAATCAAAGTGTGGTACCTAACTGCTCGTCAATGATAAGTGTCTCAACATCTCTCACAGCCATCGCATAGTTTTGTATCTTCCGTCAATTGTCTAAGCTGTCCTCTCCGTAAGACACTATTTATTATAGATTCCGCATAGATCGCTTGTATCGGGTCCATTTTCGCCATCTTCCTGGCCGTGTTAATTCCAACCGCATCGAATTCCGATAAATCTATGGGATTTCTTGGTATCGTATTGTGTGCACAGACTGGCAGATGGTCTGTTTCAGCATAGGTTGTTTCTTTCCTTTTTCTAGACGGCCTTGGATCAGCCTGAAAGAATTAAAAAAAAAATCACGACACTTACTCGACAATTACCATTTTTTTTTAATTGGGTATGTATTCGGAATTTCGAATCCATGGGAGATACGGGGAAGCTGCCTTAGGCATCATTAGGTACAAGACCTAATTCGTGAATAAAAAATATTACTAAGCGATCCTTCAGCTATTCATGTAAGGATTAGTCCATTGTATCTTCAGCCTTAAATTCCAAACAGTGTCTGAATAAAATGAATGTAACCAGATATGGGTATATGGCTAAACTATACGGTTTTTTAATCTGACTGAGGAACCCAAATACTTGATATATGATTCAATTTGATTGCCTTTATTTTCCCTTAACCATGATCACTTACTAAAAAATAAAAACGTATTTTTTTTTACCGTAACATACGTAATGGCTTTTTTTTAATTCTATGATTAAATCAACACATTTTAACGATGTTTATATATGAAAAAAAAATACAGAGAATTAAAAATAAAACTAGCGGCCAGTATCTATTAATTTCGATGTTAATTTTCGTATTAATGTAATTAAATGTCAAACCTTTTTGTAAGTCAATTAAAAATAACTTGTATTGGTATCTGCTAATGCTCTAAGTTGCATTAAATTATAGATAAACTTGTGTTCCCACGCGCAACTCACAACTAAGTCACAAATTTTAGTGAATTTTTGAACGATACGCACTAAATAGGGTAACGTTTTGTGAAAATGTATTTGACACATTTATCACTAACTTCGCACATGCACCGTAATTACATTTTTGAATAAAAAAGCTCACTTCTTCACTTTGCACATCAGTTACTCCACTCTGCACTTCTTCAGCTATATACTGAATCTCTTGTTTAAAACTCACTTCTTCTTCTTTGCAACTCAACTCCTCGTCTTCTGTTTCATCTACACTCTTATCTGTGGCTGCATCTTGGTCTTTGGTAAACAATAACAGATCGTAGTACCATAAGTTAGGTTTGTAAATATCATCTCTCCCTTTCCCACCACGCTGGCTGTCTACAACTTTCTTTAACTCCTTCCTGAACGACCCTTTTAAGCTTTGAATTTTTTTCACAACGAAATCTCTATTCGCCTCAATCATTCCATTGCTCTTGCAAATGTCAACCAAAGAGTTGTACGCGCTGTCCTTCAAACTTTTGTTTTTATACTCCTTCGAATTAATTTTCCATAGACAAGGATGTGATTTGTATGTCTGTATTAGTTCTGTTATAAGACTCTTACTCCATAATCGAATGTCCGCCATTTTGGAATTTACACAATCCCTTTCACAAAACCGTGCGTGCGTGGTGCTATGGTTTGCACGCGTGACTGGCGCGCGGTGCGGGGCGGCGGCGGCTTTCGCGTCCTCCTTGTCTGTCATCGCGCGCGCTCTTTCCCGCGCGAAAGCCGATTCGCGTCGTAAAGAGCGTTCGTGTCTGGCATGATAGGTACGTGTGATTACAGCATCAGCAGTATGCAAAAGGTAAATAGGCCACCATTTTATAACCGTTCTTTTTCTCTTGTTCTTAAGCAGGTAGGTAATTATTATTATTTTACTGTACTAATGGATTCGTATTATATAACCAAGCCCTATAACCATATGGCTATTAAAAATAAACAGTAAAATAAGATAAGCCCGCCAAGTTTCTTGCCGGATGTTCTCAGTAAAGGTCGCGTTCCAATACGGTTGTAGACCACAGAATAAAATAATTAAAATGATAATTTCTAAGTTCCCCCTAGGTCGGTACAAATGTTGTTATATGATTAACACTACATTGATCATCAAAGTGTTCAACGGCTTTGGGTACAAGCTCTTTGAAACCTAACCTAATACATATTTTTATATTTTCAGTATGATTTTGATAGTTATGACTGATAACACTATCAGTAAAGCGATGGGTTTACAGTGCATTAACCATTCCTTAGTTATATAATATACTAATAATACCAGCCCCTTTTAATGTCTCACTACTGGGCACTGGCCTCCCCGCGAAGCGAGGGGGATTAGGCCATAGTCCACCCCGCTGGCCCAGTGCGGGTTGGCGGACTTCACACGTCTTTCGAGGGGTTCTCTCAAACATGCAGGATTCCTCGCGATGTTTTTCGTCACCGTTTAGCAAGTGATAATCATGGTTGAAAATGAGATTCGCACATGAAATCCAGAATCCCCAGAGATGCGAGCCGGGGTTTGAACCTGCGATCTTCGTTACTGAGGCAAGCGTTCTACCAGCTTGGCTATTACTGCCTTCCTTCCTTCCCTGGTAATGTTTGGTTTTAATGTAGTGTAATAGAAGGGGATCCTATTGTCATTTTAACGGGTAAACTTAGGGGAGTGGACTATGCCTAATGCCCTCTTAATTGAGGACAATTAGGAGAGCAATAGGCATACTCAGTTGGCAATCTTCACACATCTGTCGAAAGTCAGTATTTTCTTTTCGATCGTTACTGGGAATCGAATTTAGAACCTTCTTCCGTTGAATCATTAAGAGCCGAATAATCTTATCGTTTCTGTATCAAACATCTCTTCCGGGCTCCCACTAAAGGCGTACAAAACTTGTATTTTGTTGCAGTCACTGTTCACAAACTGACTATGTATATATTGCTCAAAAATGTAAAAGATCTTTTTAAAAAAACAGCAACCATGGAGTTTCTTGTCCGTTCTTCTCGATAGGAACGGCATTCGGAACAGGTGGTAAAATAGTAGCATGGTATTTTTGTAACTTTTGACGATTCTCTAAGTACTGTACTTAATGGTCTACGTGAATAAAAAATATTCTGATTCTGATTCACCATGCTAATATTTCAATCATTCATTCAAGTCATTCATCACCCAAGTCGAGAGTGAACAGGTACCTTCTAGGCAAGTATGCTCCATCGTAGATCTCATCGTCACTTACCATCAGGCGAGATCGAGATCAAATACTTGCCTATAATGTAATAAAAAAAAAAAACAAAAATGCCTTTATTGGTTATTTTATCGAAAATCTGATATTGCAGTGTGATTGCTACTCATCGCATCTGTCCGGTTGTGTGGCTTGCACCTGCGGGTATCGACCTGATACTGTCGCTTTTTATAGACAACAACCGGTCCGTGGTCTGTGTTGGATGTGCACATACGATATGTGCTCAGTAAATAAATATCGCCAGACGAATTCACCATGTACGGTCTCAAACTTTGCAACGCTTGGACCGTACGTCAAGTGCGAGATTATTCGTAAGCTAACTGTATAGTTTACGTATTTAGACATTTTATATGGAGAATTGAACAGCGCCTCTAGCGGTCAGTATTTCAAACTTTCAGTTTTCCATACAGTGGTAGTCCCTGCCTTCTGCGCCGACGGTCCCGGGTTCGAATCCTGGTAGGGACAAACTTTGTATAATGAACATGAATGTTTGTGTCCGAGTCATGGATGTGCCCATAATACAAGCGTTGCTTAGTGTGGGACCGTATAGTTGGTGTGTTCATTTAAAAAAAGAGCTTACGAATAATCTCGTAATTGGCGTGCTGAAGGCGATCACGACTTAGACAGTAGTGACCATGATTTCTGTACATAAGGTGCCGAGGAACCCTAGTTTTGGCCTAGATTGATGTGAGTAAAAAGTGTCCAGCAAAGAAAAAAAATGGATTCATCCTTACAGGTTAAATATTACGAGCGAATACCCGGGCAAAATCTATTGTTATAAAAGTTATATTCTCAAATATATAACAATACACAACAACCTACTTCATTAGCCCGTCTCTAAACCAAAGCCGTTACAATATTAGCCCGTCTCTAAACCAAAGCCGTTACAATATTAGCCCGTCTCTAAACCAAAGCCGTTACAATATTAGCCCGTCTCTAAACCAAAGCCGTTAAAATATTAGCCCGTCTCTAAACCAAAGCCGTTACAATATTATAATATTTTTTTATAATAATTTCTTGTTATAGACGCCAACGAATTACTTGTCTACAATAAAAAAATATACTGTGTTTCTCAACTACACAGAACCGCCCCTTCATTTTGTAAGCCTAACCTTTGCCATTACCGAGTCATTGGAGATTTTTTGTTATACCAACAGTGACTTAGCATTTTACTATAACCTTTGTTTTGCGGGTACTCATGAAAGAAACAAGAAAATTTCAGCTCAGTTTATGTCTATTGAAGTTTTTAGATTATAATGGTGGGCTAAGATTGTTGAAATTGTATCTAAAGTAGCACAGATTAAAGTAATTCATTGTGAAGTGGGGCGAATTCACAGTAAATTGGCCGAAGTATTTAACTTCTTTGGAAAGGCAACTTTACATTACGAAACTTATAATTTTAACGTTATAAATCTATACATACAAATAAATAAAATTGGAGTGTCTGTTTGTAACATTAAAAAAAACCGCTTTTATACTAAGTGCATTTGGATGTATACACGGTACATACAAGATTTTTTAAAATTTTTGTCTGTCTGTCTGTCTGTTTGTTCCGGCTAATCTCTGAAATGGCTGGACCGATTTTGACGGCACTTTCACTGGCAGATAGCTGATATAACAAGGAGTAACTAAGGCTACTTTTATTTTAGATTAGATATTACCCGCGACTTCGTCCGCTTTTTGTTTAAATACCACGCGGACGAAGTCGCGGGTACCAGCTATTCGTACTATACACATATATACATACACTATACATTATGTATAGTACAACTATCGCCCCTTTTGAGTTGGTGTGGTTTCCCTTTTTACAGAATGCTGGAAATACGTTTCTAAGGATGCAGGGTACATATTAGCTGGTATACAATAAAGTGTGTAAAAGATCTTTTAAAAAAAAAGAGCAACCATGGAGTTTCTTGCCCGTCCTACTCCATAGGAACGGCATTCCGAACGCGTGGTAAAGTAGTAGAATAATATTTTGTAACTTTTGACGATTCATAAGCACTGTACTTAATGGTCTACGTGAATAAAAAATATTCTGATTCTGATTCAATAAAATTCTTGACCACATCTTACATACCGCCGTCCCACGACATACACAAGTGCTTACACCGGACGCGACGTGAACCAGTTTTTTTTTAAGTTCGGTGCCTGTGACATCATATTATTATATGATGTTTTAATAACATTTTGAAGGAATAGTGAGAATTTGTTGTTGTTTATTAAATTGTGGCTACCATTTCGTCCGAGCTAACTTAATAATATTCCCTGGGAATAAGTTCATTTTTCAAATAATAACTAGTCCTCGATCTATGATCTAGATGTTGACCCAGGATAAAATATATACATAGGCCTATCATTTATATTCTAAAAAAAGAACAACTTAACTTTAACTAACTTTATAATGTTAAAGTGCGCCTCGCATGGCAACACACTGGAGCTTAATTATTTTTTTTGTAAAAATATTGGATTTAAAAAAAAAGACAAGCCCGCTGAGTTTCTTGCCGGATCTTCTCAGTTGAGGTCGCGTTCCGATCCGGTTGTAGAGTTAAGAAAAAAAAAATAATAACAATTTGTAAGTGCCCCTTTACTTAGGCTACTTTTACTTTAGAAAAACTTTTTTGATAAATACCACCCGGACGAAGTCGCGGGTAACGGCTAGTTTCTCATAAGACCAAACGTGGACGGTCAATACCAATCAAATCCCATACACGCAACCCATGAAATAAAGGGATACCATTGTCAACTATACTATTTTGGTAATACCACTCCTATTTTAAAGACGTACCAGTTTGGTTTGAAGGTACCTATAGGTAATGTGTTGTTTCATGGTACCATATAAGGCCATATTATAAGTTAGTTCTGTGACACACTAATTTTATTTCAAGTACTTCATTCAGGGCCCGGACTAGTTGGTCAATGAGCTTCATTCGTTCAAGGGGTAAGCCATTCATCGGGATTCCCTACATTTTACATCCCCATCGAACGACTGACTTTGTAACGTAGCTTTTACTTGTGACAAGGGTTTCCTGAGTTTTAAATTAAAAAAAAAACGAACTTTGCCTATGAAAGACATATTTGTGTATTATAAGGGAAACCCTTTCTTATGGGTAATTTAATCGGGTTTTGCGGTTAACTTAGCCGAATACAATGGCAGGTAAAGTGAACTTAACGGGTAGCTATAAGTCAAATCTGACAACAAGGTACATCAAAAACCCGTTCATAATCTTACTAGGTATAGGGTCTAGATTTCATTATATAAGTAAAAAAAAACGCCAAACGATGCCAAAAGACGCCAAATGCTCCGTGCATTTCAGAAATAGTCACTCAATGCAGGATAGTCTACGCCAACTATACCAACCACGAGCAAGAAGATGTAGTGTAGGACGGCCCCCCACAAGGTGGACCGATGACATCACACGCGTCGCAGGAAGCCGGTGGACGCGAGTGGCGGAGGGCCGGGATGTGTGGATGTCATTGGGCTCTCCAAATGACTCTCAGCTAACTCATTCATTAATCAAGCAGTGGACGTCTTTCGGCTAATTAATGTTCGGATCAGATTGTAGCAACCACTTCAACCGCACCACAAGCTACACAGATGGCACTGCAGACGCATTCAATACAATAGACAATTCTCATCATAATCCTGAATCGCGCAATAAGAGTTTTCGGAGCAAGTAACATATATTCAAGATCCCGACAATAACCGTCGGGGCATGGCGGACGCCCCGCCAGGCATACCACCCGCCTGGCTGGCAGATCTTCCCACTTTCGCTAAAAGATCTACGTTAAAATCAAGATGATCCTACCAATCGACGCGCAACTTGTCTCAACACTAAATTATATTTTAAAATACAACATAAGCTACCTATACAATGGCTGCACACCACTCTCAACAGTTTAGAGCTATTAAAAGTAATTGAATTTGCTCGAACCATAGACGGAACTCTTGAAAGCTGCCTGTGCTATATATGGCGCGTCATATCCATTTGACAGGTGTCGGTAAATTAGTTGGATAATATATTATATCGTCGGCCATTTTCATATCATCATGTCACATCCATTATTTTATTTATAATGTGTATTTATTGAATTTAATATTGCTATTAATTACTTGACACTGGCAAAATACCCGCTAAGTTGCGGGTGAGGCCATATTCATATCCATTTTATTTCATCGCATCTCATTTCGTAAAGAAAGAAGAAGAAGATATTATATCGTCTGTTATTTAGGAGCATTCCAGTTAGAGCACCGATTTGAATAGCACCAATAATATTACGCTTAGAGCACGGGACGGGTACGCTAACAATAAAAATTCAAAACAAACGGGGGAAGAGGAACCCACCACTGACCCTCGGCTTGTCAACTTTTCCAATTATAAACCAAACAAGTTGATCGATAATTAAAGAAGCCAGCAACACCAAACTTCTGTAAGATTTTAACTCGACTGACATCTTAGAGAAGTTAGGAGCTATGCTTGGTTTCAGTAATCTCCAACCACCAGTGAATTTACAACTAATTTTACGGATTTTATCGCATTTAAAAAAACATAAAGTGCAGTATTCGCGTAAATGTAAGCAAAAATGGAATATTAAAAGTAATATCGTATCGACATTAACATAAAAATTGACGTGTTTTTATTACAGATTCGATGTAGCCCAAGTATTAATCATTTGTAATGTACCTCGGATAGGAAGCGCGATAATATAAAGTATACTGGGCGGTCGTAGGGCGATTTTTGTTGAGATGCGTTCATAATGTAACTCATAGAGTTGAAAATTCCGTTCTTAAAAACTAAGTAATGGAGCGCGGGGTCTTGTTTCTGAAGAGTTCCGTCGAATAGAGTAGGTACTTATTACTTTTAATTTAACTATATATTTCATAGTCAACTATCGACACAAGAACTATGGATTTGTTTCCGATTACTGACTAGTAAGGACATTTCATGCAACTAATATAGATTTTTTTTACAATATCGCCAGACGAACGCACTAACTATACGGTCCCACACTAAGCAACGCATGTATCATGGGTACCGTACAATGGCATGAGGGCGATCCTAGTATTTATTACTTATATAGATATTAAACATCCATAACTCGGATACACACATTCGTAGTCATCGCCCAAAGATTGCCCCATCGTACACCTACACAGCCACAGATCACGAGAGATATGCCGTGCGATTCAAAATGTATGGGAACTCGCTGTCTCCGTTTTGTTTCCCACCACTCGCTAAAATCAACCAATACGAAGTCTCTTCGGTGCGTGCTGCGTCGTCGCCGTATACAGCGGCCGTACCACGCGACGCACCAGTTTATTCAAAGTATCGTTAGACGATCTATCCATTGCCTCGTACATTCACTCAGTAGCGAACATAGGTGGTACTTAAAGAGCCATGTATTTTGTACAAAAATAAAAAAGTCGTTGTGCTACATGAAAACTAAAATAACATAATAAAGGCATTAAATATTTTTTGATTTGTTGTTTTTAATGATTTTAAAGACGAATAAATAAAATACTTAATACTGGCTGGTGAAATGAGATTCCATCTTTCGCGTAGTTCACTTTGCTGCTAGTATTTTAGCACACAACCACGGAATAACACGGCATTTAAAAAAAAAGTTAGAGCTCCGATACCGACGTGCAGTTGCAGGCGACTGACGGCGAAAACTCTATGTTAGCGTAATTTTGGCATAAGGTGAGCGCAAGCCCACCGCTTTCATAACATATCTCCTCTAATATATCTGTGTACACAGCCCTTAGCACAGAGGGAGGGTCACTACCAACGTCTCCAAATGTAACAAGCACCATTTTAGACATTTCATATGTTAGTTCCATCCATCCATCCATCCTCCATGTGTTCTAGACACACTTATTTAAACAAACACTGGATGGCGCTAGCAAACATTAATAGGAATCCTTACTATAATCTATATTCTATGCATAAGCAGTGTCAATCCAATAGACAATTAGTTTTGTGTAAGACCATAGGCTAACAGTATTGGTCTGTGATATTAAAAAGTTAATGCAACACACAATAGATATTCAAAACACTCAGCAGCCACACGAAGTTTCATTATATTATTATACCAAAAAAAACCCATACCAAACCCCGAAGATACTGCGAGGGAATTACAACGCAGGAGGCGACCGTCGGGCAGGCAGTTATTCAGCATCATATCCTCTGGTAGAAATACTGTTAAATATTTTTCATCTCACATTATAAACGTGTCCTAACTAAAGGAAGAGTCGGCTATATTTATGATGGCACAATAAACTAGTTGGAATTCTGCCGCGAAATTATTGCCTCGCGTCCGGACCGAGCCGAATGCGCTGCCGTCCGGACCGAGCCGAATGCGCTGCCGTCCGGACTAAGCCGAATGCGCTGCCGTCCGGACCGAGCCGAATGCGCTGCCGACGACGGTAACAGCTATGCAAGCGAATACCAGATATTTAGAAGCAGCCGGGGCCTACTTCTGTAACATATACAGAGTCGCGAAGATCGTGCCAATTAATAATAATAAGTTTGGTTGGCTGTGAACATATATACTAATATTATAAATGTGAAAGTTTGGATGGATGGATGTTTGTTACTCAATCACGCCAAAACGGCTGAACGCATCTGGATGTAATTTGGCACAGAGATAGATTATAGTCTGGAACAGCACATAGGCTACTTTTTAATCCCGGTAAAATGTATGGTTCCCGTGGTATAGATTGCTTTACATTTTTCATAGAGCAAAGGATCGACATGTTTTTTTTGCATAGGTACTAGTAGTTTGAGGTTACATAAGCAATTTTTATCCGGGAAAAATGCACGGTTCCTATGGGATAGTATACAGGAACCGTGCATTTGCAAAAGGACATAGAGGAAAAGGACATACTTTTTAATCGCGGGTAACACCGCGGGGAGCAGCTAGTAATTAAAAATTAAGCAATAAATAGTGAATCGAACAAGTATAGGTGTGGTTTTCATTGTGATAATCCCATATGGATGAAAGCAAGTATTTGATCTCGATCTGGCCTGATGGTAAGTGACGTTGAGATCTACGATGCAGCATACTTGCCTAGAAGGTATCTTGGTCGATCTAACGCATTTTGGCTACCCCACTATCGCTTCAGGCTGTATTATTGTACAATTACGTACGTGCGTATTCCGTATGTACCCCAGTCTTTGATAGTTAAACGAGTTATTTGTTACAAACAGAAATGAGTATTGAGTTAGCGAGTTTACTTACATACTAGCGGGGCTGTATTCATAGTCAAGATCAAAAAATTTTGAAATAATAAATAGATAAATGAAGGAAATTTATTTCTGCAGGAACTTATATTTACGCGTATAGTAACAACTTGAAATAAAACTGATTTTAAGGAATTTATCGCGATTATTTTATGTTTTTTTTTTCATTATATCCGATTTTCTCAACCACAGATCCTCGAAAAATAACACCGATTCTGACCAAGGATATTACGTGAGGCTATTGAGATTAAAAAAGCATCCTAATTTCCATAGGAAAGATAGCTGGGTGCTACCACCGACTTGGGATTCCGTAATTAATATAATTAAATCCAAAACCATTGCAAAACCTCAAGACACTGAGCACTTCTGTGTAGATTCGACCCCAAATAACAACTTAATGAGGGTACCCCAGTTCAAACTATGACACTATGACGTCTAACATCTCAGTCCTCCCGTGTCAATGGTTACTGTAAAGCAACCGTAATTTCGGGACCGTAAAAAACATAAAATAAACTCTATAAAATACTTAAAATTCGTTTTATTTTAATCTGGAGGTGCATACGAGGTACCTACTGGAACTGACTTGCGATACGCAGAGTCCTGAGTTTATTTCGAAGAACCTATTTTGAATTATAGCTTCTATAATAATACGAGTAACGGCCTTTTTTAATGTCCCACTGCTGGGAACGGGCCTCTACTCAATGCGGGGGGGATTAGACCATAGTCCACTACGCTGGCCCAGTGCGGGTTGGCAGTTTCTATAAAATATATTATAATCCCATACAATGAAGCAGTGCAATGATAGCCAAGCGGTTAGTACTTTCGCTCTGATAACAAGGGTCCCAGGTACAAACCCTGGCTTGAACTTCTGAAATTTACGGAATTGCAAATCTCATTTTCAAACAAGATTAACACAATCTGAACGATGAAATAAAATATCTCAAAGAAACCTGTATGTCTGAAACAACCTGACTAGTTCATGGTACGGTACCCATAATACCAGCGTTGCTTAGTTTGGTACCGTACAGTTAGTGTGTGCGTCTGGCGATATTTATTATATATTCATACACATGTCACCTCTGAAACAATATAAATCCTGAACAAAATTTAACACCTTAGCATTCCGAAGCTCCGTTCGCACCGGAACCGGAAGTCACTCGTTTCCCGCCAAAAACGCGTGTAATTTTTTTCACCGACGCTTAAGCCTTTACGGCGGTGCTTCCGGTTGGATTTCCCGCTTTCTGTGTGACGTCACGTGTCTTGGTATGACGTCATGTCCGCTCAGAGTTTATCGATTTTTGATTTTGTTATATTGTATACGATTTTTGGGGATTGAGCATATTATGGATATTAAATTTGGCGGGGCGTGATGAACAAGGTGTTGACGAGATCGACTAATTAAGCTTTTGACACCTAAGTGGGTGTACATAAACTCTGCCTAACGACGGGGAATATACGTATTATCATAGCTCTATCTCTATCTATATCTCTATCTCTATACTCGTACCTATAACAATTTACTGTTCAAAAATGTAAAATATCTTTGTAAAAAGAGCAACCATGGAGTTTCTTGCCCGTTCTTCTCCATAGGCACGGCATTCCGAACGGGTGGTAAAGTTGTAGCTTAGCATTTTGTAACTATTTTGACGATTCATAAGTACTGTACTTAATGGTTTACATGAAATAAAAAATATTCTGATTCTGAAAATGAGAATCGTTAATTTCCTCTCGATCAGAAATTGTTGGCGTTTTCAACGACTTTGTAAAACAATTCGTGTTTCGGGCTCCGTAACACTTCGCTCACGTGGGTACGGTCGCGAACATTAATATAAGACTATTATCCGTAATATTTTCAGAGTTACTCTCGAATTTATAGAAAGTTATAATGGAGTATAAAACCATTATAACTGTATATAAATTTGAGGGTTATGCAATGACATAGTATATCAGTACCCCAAACACAATCCTTTTTACGTACCGTTTCGGAAGCGGTTCGGTAGCCTCTTCCATCCTTCTCACACCACAGATTACATTAATAAGTATGACAGTGACAGCATGTTTTCTCGTTGACGTTACGATTGCATTAGAAGTTCCTGCTAAAGCGGCCATTACATTATCCAATTTGCAGAGCGCTAGTTGAGCTAGCGTGCTAAATTTGTATTGTGTAAAGGCAGTTAGACAGGTAGTGATCCAATCTAGTGCGATTGCATGGACTCTGCCGCACTAGCTCATCCCGTACACTAGCTAGCGCACCAAATTGCATGGTGTAAAGCGGATTAGCGTGCTAAACACTAGCTGGGCTCGGTCAGTCAGTCGGCGTGCGTTACACTCCTGTACATCGTTATATTTGAGAGAAGGACGGCTAGAGCGAGATTATTCTTAAGCTAAGCGTGTACTTCATAGTCTGATTATATTATGTCCGCTAGAGGCGCTGTTGAATTTGCCATACAATGTGTATAGCTTACGTATAATCTTGCACTTTACGTACTTAAGCTCTTAGTAACATCAGTCAAAATAGAACACTTATAACACATTTGCCGTACGAAATTCAACCTTAAATGGGTTCCGAATTAAAGTCCGCGACTGTACCTATCTTTTCATAAATCCCTTTTTGTTTTGCGGACTAAATAGTTCGAATAATTCGGCGAAAAGCCGCGCTACCGTCAATGATTACCGACCGAGTTAGGATTCGGACGAAATTTAGAATATTATTCTCTATATCGGTACGGTTTGAATACTTTTGGAGTTGGGATTAAAACATGATGGATATCTAATTAAGTTAACTGATAAAAAAATAACTCTTGTAGATTATTTACTACCAACATTTGGTACATTATTTATTTAGTTATTTACCTTGATATAACGATCATTACAGGAATTTTCCAATACCAAAGTCAAAGTCAAAGTCAAATCATTTATTTCGTATTGGCCTACGGGGGCACTTACAAATTGTCATTACAATTTTTTTTCTTAAGTCTACATCCGGATCGGAACGCGACCTCAACTGAGAAGATCCGGTAAGAAACTCAGCGGGCTTGTCTTTTTTTTTTAAATTCATTATTTTTACAAAATAAAATATAAAAGTAAGCTCCAGTGTGTTGCCATGCGGGGCGCACACACGCTCCACTTTAATCTATACATCTATACATATAAATAAAATTGGAGTGTCTGTTTGTAATATTAAAATAACCGCTTTTTACTAAGTGCATTTGGATGTATACACGTTACCTATACCGAAACAACATTTTTTACAATTTTTGTCTGTCTGTCTGTCTGTCCGTCTGTCTGTCTGTCTGTCTGTCTGTCTGTTTGTTCCGGCTAATCTCTGAAATGGCTGGACCGATTTTGACGGGACTTTCACTGGCAGATAGCTGATGTAACAAGGAGTAACTTAGGCTACTTTTATTTTAGAAAAAAAAATAGGATCTCACGAAAAAAAATTAAAACCAATGTTGCAGCGCAGCGCCTGATTAAGTTTGATAGCAACAACCTGCAATGCGTCCCGCGGGCTCAGAATGGGCGAGCAGGCTGTTGTCAACGGTTGTCTTTGTTAAATACAACGCGGATGAAGTCGCGGGCAACAGCTAGTATTATATATATTGATATTTGAGCGTTCAGTCCCAGTCTAGACCATAGCGTAATGTTCATAAATATAACAAAGTCGTATAGGTATAAGAGACGTTAGTACCCAAATTTTTTAGTCTAAATATAAGCTATTCAATATTGAGAACCACGTTTAAATTGATACAGTAGCTTTTCCGTGACGGCTAAACAAAAATACACATGAACAAGCATTCTGAAAAATTTGCTTTGAATTGGCCATATTGCGGCCTTCTCCGCCACTCTCACAGCCGTTATAGCTACACGAATATTTCAGAATGTTTTATTCCTCGGAACTATCTTCGGATTGTTTTAAAATGTCGCCAGAAGCCGGACATTCGCCGCGTTGGGTATGCAAGGAATGCGAATTAATATCGGACAGATAGGGAGGACCGGTATTCGTCGCTACGGAATCGCTAAGACCCATGTGTCGGTAGCTTTGGCGACAGTTCGGTCTAACTTTTTGACCGTAGTATAATAATACCAGCACTTTTAATGTCCGACTGCTGGGCACGGGCCTCCCCTCAATGCGAGGGGGATTAGGCCATAGTCCAGTGGTATGCCCCGATGGTTATCGTCGGGATCTTGTATATATGTTACGTGATCCGAAAACTCTCATAGCGCGTTTCAGGATTGTATGGAGAATTGTCAATTGTTCTGAATGCGTTTGCAGCGCCATCTGTGTAACTTGTGGCGCGGTTGAAGAGGTCACTACAATGGTATATTAACGTAGTGTCTTCGGGTCTTTGAACTAGAACCGATCAACGCGACCCTCCATAGCGAATCGACAATGGGTCTGTTTGGCACCCGCCTCAGGAAGTGGCTATTGTTTGGGGAAAGTGTCAAAAGACTGGTGTTTCGTTTCTTGTTGTTGTTTTAAAAGTTTGTCTTTTAATTTCATGGTGGAACGACTTCAAGGATACGTACACACGAAGACACTAGCAACGTATAGCCTTGTACAACAGAGATGCGGTAGGTATTGTAATCTCGTTTTTATTTTTGGAATCGGCACCACAAATAAGAAAGGCAGTACAGGGGGTACTGACTTTGTTTTCCATCCGTCCGTCAGTGTGTCGGTCTAATCCTTTTTCTCCAGAACGGGTAGAGTGATCAAGTTGAAATTGTTATCAAATATGAAATACTAAGACGTCTTGGAGGTGTAAAAAATTCAAGCTTCTATGTCAAAGCAGGACATCGGACGCCATTTTCATATCATCATGTCACATCCATTATTTTATTTATAATGTGTATTTATTTAATGTTTTATTGCTATTAATTACTTGACATTGGCAAAATACCCGCTAAGTTGTGCGTGAGCCCATTTGCATATCCATTTTATTTCATCGCATCTCATTTCGTAAAAAAAGAAGAAGATGAAGCCCATTTATGTGTCAAATTTTGACATTCCCAGCGCGCTCATCAATACCTGTAGGATATTTCTTGGTGACCTACAATAATATAATTTGGCAACAAGACAGATCTCATAACACAAACAGAGGAGATAATCCGAATATCCTTAATTCGTAAAAATATAATGTACACGCGATAAACTCTGTAAAATTAGTTTTGTTTCAATGTTGAGTATTCGCGTAAATATAAGAAATCAATATGTTAGAACATTATCTATACAAATAAATAAAATTGGAGTGTCTGTTTGTAATATTAAAATAACCGCTTTTTACTAAGTGCATTTGGATGTATACACGGTACATATACGAAAACAACATATTTTACAATTTTTCTCTGTCTGTCTGTTTGTTTCGGCTAATCTCTAAAATGGCTGGACCGATTTTGACGGGACTTTCACTGGCAGATCGCTGATGTAACAAGGAGTCACATAGGCTACTTTTATTTTAGAAAAACTTTTTTGTTAAATACCACGTGGACGAAGTCGCGGGTAACAGCTAGTTAGTTCATAAGATCATATACCTACAATGATTACTCGCATTGCCACCTATCAATATTGTGGCCTTGACATATACCGTGTCTTCACATTCAGCAGGTGGTGACCACCTTGCGGACAGATGCACAAGCAGTAATATAAAAAAAAACTATAATACTAACAATACACCTGTCGGATTTGTATTATTAGTGTAACAAATAGTTTTTAAAGGTCTGTTTTAACAATTTGTAGAGTTAGACAATTTTATGTAGAAAATAATCGACTCTACACCATGATGTTGGACTATATCTCTTCATTGAGACGACCTCTCCAACCACCTACCCCTCTCAGATGACCTGATTAGCGCAGTTGGTAGTGACCCTGCTTTCCGTGCCGAGGGTCCCGGGCTCGAATCCTGGTAGGGGAAAACTTGGTATGATAAGCACGAATGTTTGTATCCACAGGTCCACGCCTAGGATGTGTTGGCACTGCTAGTTTTAAAAAACACCAGCATTGTTTATTCTGCCAGGGCCCCAAGTCTGCTAATACAATCGTTTCACAATCGAACGCCAACCGCATAGTAACTGTCACTTTGGACACATATTGTATGGTATTCTGTCAAAAGTGTCAGTTACTATGCGGTTGCTGTTCGATTATGAATCGATTGTGTTAGCAGACTTGGGGCCCTGGGGCTTTTGGCGGGAAGTTGACCAGTGAAGCTGTTGACATTTATTAAAAAAAAATGCGTAAATTTGATATATAATCTGTAATATCCCACTAATATGTGGGATATTAAGTATACTGTGTTCATAAATGTGCACCCATAATTTGACGTTTCAAGTTCTCCCAAGTTACCCGTACATTTTCAATTATGTATCCACTAGATGCGCCCGGCGGTGTTACCCGCGATTAAAAAACATTAAAAATTAAAAAAATCTATTCCACGGGAACCATACATTTTACCGGTATAAAAAGTAGCCTATGTGCTATTCCAGACTATAATCTATTTATGTGCCAAATTTCAACCAGATCCGTTCAGCTGTTTTGGCGTGATTGAGTAACAAACATCCATCCATCCATCCAAACTTTCACATTTATAATATTAGTGAGATTGCTTTACTGATAAGAGTACGCGATTCATTACATCATCATCATCGTCATCGATCACATCATCATCATCAGGGGTATTTTTAATTTTAAAACAATAACTATCAAGAAATACTTTACTCTCGACTCGGCTAATATTGCTCTATTTGATACTGGTGGTAGGCTTCGGCCGTGGCTAGTCACCACCCACTGAACAAAGCCATGTCGCCAAGCGGCCTAGCCGTGTTCCGGCATGATGTTCGGTGTTGCCATTCATGGATGGCGGGTCAGATCAGTTGCGCTGCATGTGCCTAGTGAATGTAGCGTCTCTATCTACTGCCGCCTTCCTACCTAGGCAAGTATGCTCCATCGTAGATCTCATCGTCACTTACCATCAGGTGAGATCGAGATCAAATACTTGCCTATAATGTAACAAAAAAAAGGACTTAAAAAAAATAAGATGTCTACCTACCTACCCCTCATCACTGCGCACGCGCCGAGCACCTGTTCTCGGTCGCGTGCCTCGGAGGCTGCGTATGCGCCGCTAGTACAAGTCATAAACTTATTAGTATTTAGTTTGTCAGAATACAGATAAAGATTGTAGCTCGGTCCAAGCTTCGATGGATTCCCGAATGATTTCAGAGCATTGAAATAAAACTTATTTTACAGATTTTATCGCGTTTATTTTATGTTTTTACGTTCCCGACGATTCGGCTGCTTTACAGCAACCGTGGTCACGGGAGGACTGAGGTGGTTGACGTCCTAGTGTCATAGTTTGAACTGGGGTTCCCTCATATTTTGTTGTGGCTTACGGTCCGATCTACGTACGTACATAAAACATTAAATAATCACGATAAAATCTGTAAAATATGTTTTATTCGCGTAAATATAAGAATAAATACGATTTCAGAGTGTCATTATAGGGCTTTAAAAAAACAAAAATCGTAATCTTAGATAAGCACCTATTTTCGCTTTCAGTGTTGGGATTACTTTATGAATACGGCCCACAATTAAATCAGGGGCTCAACATATGTTGTGTTCATAAGTCCCATCTATACTAATATTATAAATGTGAAAGTTTGGATGGATGACTGGATGGATGGATGTTTGTTACTCTTTCACGCCAGAACGGCTGAATGGATCTGGATGAAATTTGGCTTGTACTTTTTATCCCGGTAAAATGTATGGTTCCCGTGGGATAGATTTGTTTAAATTTTTCATAGATTACCAATAAATTCATTTGCTCATACATTTGATTCTGAGGAGGTAGGAAGTTCGCCGGGACAGCTAGTAAGCTTATAACTCACACCTAGAACTTAGTACCGTATATAATGTAAAAAACATAACTAGCATCAGCTGGACAATTACAAGACCTGCTAACTACCACACCGGGTAACACACACATGGGTGAAGATAATGAGGATCCTGCCGTCTGTGAAATTTAAGACATAAAAAACACCACGGTACATAAAAAAAGAAAACTTAATAACACCATACACACACACTCGTAATGAACTAGTTTAAAACAATAATATCGTCAGACGAACACACCAATTGTACGGTCCCAAACTAAGCACCGCTTGTATTATGGGTACCGTACCGTTTAGATATCAAACATCCATGACTAAGGCACAAACATTCGTGCTCAACACCCCAGTGCAGAAAGCAGAGTCACTACCAACTAATGCCAATCAGGACGTCAAAATATTATTTTTTTGTTCACATAAGTAATTGCAGTCTAGTGGTTGCAAACACGGCTTGTCAATCATGAGGTGCTAGTTAGAATGCCAGTTCGGACAATGTGATTACATAACACACTGAAACATCGACGCTAACTTATAAACCTGATGAGATAGCTATATGTGGAGTTTTGATATGTGAGATAAATTAGGTAAGCAGTACTCCGGCTGTAATCATGCTGTCACTGTTATGATAATAATACCAGCCCTTTTTAATGTTCCATTGCTGGGCACGGACCTCCCCTCAATGCGAGGGGGATTAGGCCATAGTCCACCACGCTGGCCCAGTGCGGTTTGGCGGACTTCACACGTCTTTCGAGGGGTTCTCTCAGACATGCAAGTTTCCTCACGATGTTTTCCTTCACCGTTTAGCAAGTGATAATCGTGGTAGAAAATGAGATTCGCACATGAAATCCAGAAATCCCAGAGGTGCGAGCCGGGGTTTGAACCTGCGATCCTCGTTACCGAGGCAGGCGTTCTGCCAACTTGGCTATCACTGCTAAGGTGTGTACTCCAAGCCTAATGTGAGCTTCTAAGAATCGGAAAACCCTCATCCGCAGTAAAGGTTATTCATAAAAGACCAAATAACTTGGAATTATTAACTAGAGTCAAGTAGCTGCCTATTAAAGGGATATAATTGGATTGTGGAGCAAGCTATGAGAGATAGGCAGTGTACGATCATCATTAGTTGGTTTTAACCCGACTTTCTGTTCCGACGGTCTCGTGTTCGAATCCCGGTGGTGGCAATCTTTGCGTGATCAGCATGAATGTTTGTACCCCAGTCAGGGTTGCTTATCATCTATGTATACGTATTTATATAGGTACTCGGTTCGCCCCCAGTCCATTGTACGGTACCTTTAATAGAAGCGTTGCTTGGTTTGGGACCATGCATTTGATGTGTTAATCTAGCGATATTTATTTTAGTACTAGCTGTTACCCGCGACTTCGTCCGCGTAGTGTTTAAAAAAAAGATTTTCTAAAATAAAAGTAGCTCAAGTTACTCTTTGTTACATCAGCTATCTGCCAGTGAAAGTCCCGTCAAAATCGGTCCAGACATTTCAGGGATAGCCGAAACAAACAGACAGACAAAAATTAAAAAAAAAATTGTTTTGGTATATGTACCGTGTATACATCGAAATGCACTTAGTAAAAAGCGGTTATTTTAATATTACAAATAGACACTCCAATTTTATTTATTTCCTCCTCCTTTTTGAAGTCGGTTAAAAATGACCACAAATGCGCTAAAGCGCAGGTTCAACCCCTTTCTGAATCACCTGTATATAGTAACTTGATCGACCCGCTGGTCTTCTATAACTTGGAGAACTTAAAACATAGTTTACGTAACGAAGCACACAATTTGAATTATTAGGCACAGATTTGCGAATCGATATAGTAATGGCGTCTAATGAGAAGACCACCTCCCATAAGCTCCGAAGTCCCTCAACTATGACACTAGGACGTCAAACACCTCAGTCCTCCCGTGACCATGGTTGCTGTAAAGCAGCCGCAACGTTGGGAACTTAAAAACGTACGTAAAATAAACGCCATAAAATCTGTAAAATAAGTTTTGTTTCAATGTACTAATATTACAGTTGAGGGAAGCAGTGTTAGCCAAGTTGGTAGAAGAAGCAGTGATAGCCAAGTTGGTAGAACGCTTGCCTTGGTAACGAGGATCGCAGGTTCAAACCCTAGCTAGCACCTCTGTCATTTATGGATTTCATGTGCGAATCTCATTTTCAACCACGATTATCACTTGCTAAACGGTGAAGGAAAACATCGCGAGGAAACCTGCATGTCTGAGGGAACCCTCGAAAGATGTGTGAAGTCCTCCAACCCGCACTGGGCTAGCGTGGTGGACTATGGCCTAATCCCCCTCGCATTGAGGGGAGGCCCGTGCCCAACAGTGAGACATTAAATTATTATTATATTATTACAGTTTAAAATCAGGTGAATGTCCAACATTGCGAGATCAACTTACATCGTTGTTGCAAGTTAAAGTGTTGTCATAAGGAACTTTGCAACACAAACTGGGGGAGCTAGTTCCGGGGGCGACAAGCCGGGTCTCTGTACACTACCAAACAAAGATTGCTATTGTAGAATATTAAATTTAACCTAGATCTACGGTTTAATTGAATTATGAAATACTATTTGAATGACGTTAGGCAATGAAAAAACAGAATAGGTTGCACCAATAAACATACGTCGAAATATTACAATAACATTCCCGATCAAATTTAAAAAAATATAATATATTTGCAAATTTTGACAGCCCTGCGGTGTCTAATAAACGTTATCCCGGGACTCGCCGAGGGTCAAACCTCGGTGTTATCGTGGTACACCTCTGTAGATCCTGGCTTACAGGAGTAGCAGTGGTGGGAGTGTGTGGCGGGCCTAGTCCCATAAAAGCCCTGCGGTGTAAAACATACTTTGAGTAACTATTTAACAAATGGAGCCGCCTATATCCAGCATCTGTACTGAACGTGAGCTAGAATCAGAATATTTTTTATTCACGTAGACCATTATTGTACAGTACTTATGAATCGTCAAGTTACAAAAATATTATGCTACTGCTTTACCACCCGTTCGGAATGCCGTTCCTATGGAGAAGAACGGGCAAGAAACTCCATGGTTGCTCTTTTTTTAAAATAGATCTTTTACATTTTTGAGCAATACATTGTTATAGGTATGCTAGTTCTATATGTACCGCTCATGGTCTCAGAGCCACTGCTGTTGCCAGAGGGAGGCTTTTGATACCACGCCCAGGCTTATCAGTCTGAGATACCACGCGAATACAGAGTGTTACTACATTTAGAAATAATGCAATGAATAGAAATATTCTATTGGTAAAAACAAAAACCTACTCAAAGACAATCATAGTACTTATCACATTCAATAACTCAATCGGAGAGATTATCTGCGTCAACTTTTTCTCCATTTTGATTCCATTGCGGGTCATCATGTTCATCATCATCATCACCACGTATTCACTCGTAGTGCTACAGAATTGTGAACTTCTCCAAGTCCTCCTCATTCTCTGTTCACAAAGAATTCACTCATTCAATTTCCTCAGCATTTACTTGGAATTAATTAATTGGATTTTTACCACCCTTTGTTATTGTCAAGCGGTCTGTTTTTTTTTCAGTTTAATTAACCGTCCAGAGACCGAATCGTTTCGGTACCATCTCGTCAATTATTGTCTTGTTTTTTCATCTGCAATTTCAGTGGTATTTTCCTTCTACGGTTTTAAATAGTGCTGGTGTCAACATAGAATGTCTCAGCCGGAATAAATAAATAAATATCGCCAGACGAGCACACAAACTGTATGGCCCCAAACTAAACAACGCTTGTATTACAGGTTCCTTACAATGGACTGGGGACGATCCCAGTGAAACCCAGACCAGGGTAAATTATGAAAAGATCGTTTCCGAAATTTGCCCAGGCGGGAATCAAACCTGCAACTACCCGGTCGTCCAGCCAGCCGTCGGCCAAAGATAGATACGTCATTAGAAATTAGTATAGATATACTAGCCCTTTTTATTGCCCACTGCTGGGCACGGGCGGGCCTCTCCTCAATGCGAGGGGGATTAGGCCATAGTCCACCATGGCTTCGCACGTCTTTCAACAGTTTATCTAGGTTTTCTCGCGATGTTTTCCTTCATCGTACTGCAAGAGATAATCATGGTTGAAAATTAAATTCGCACATGAAATCCATAAATTCCAGAGGTGCGAGCCGGAGTTTGAACCTGCGACTCTTGTTGCTAAGACCAGTGTTCTTACAACTTGGCTATCACTACTTGTATTTGACATGAACTAACTCGACGAAATGAAAAGTTGAACAAAGCTTTGCCTTACCAAGTCGGTATTTATTTATTTCTTATATTTACGCGAATACTTCACATTGAAATAAAACTAATTTTACGGATTTTATCACGTTTATTTTTTGTTTTTTACGTTCCAGACGTTTCGGCTGCTTTACAGCAACCATGGTCACGGGAGGACCATGGTTCTCGCAATAAAATCCGTAATATTAGTTTTATTTCAATAAGTTGGTATTTATTATAAGGTGGGCATTGAAATCGGACACAAAGGTCGAATAGTTTACCTAAAAATGTCACCAAGTCTCTTGCAACCCCTAACTATCCCACATATCCTTCTTAAGTTACAAACATATAGTATATTCCGGGTAGTCGCACCCGCTACCCAAGCCGTTGTGTACTGCGAATTATTCTACACAACTTAGCATAGTACGCGCTAAATAGTTGGCATAGATTATAATATAATATCGCCAGACGAACACACCAACTATACGGTCTCACACTCAGCAACGCTTGTATTATGGGTGCCGTTCAATAGACTGAGGGCGAACTCAGTATATAATCTTATCTTAATATATATAAATTACGTGTCACGGTGTTTGTCCGCTATGAACTCCTATACTACTTAAGCGATTTTAATAAAATTTTGCACACTGTGTGCAGTTTTATCCAACTTGAAAGATAGGATAATTTATATCTCAATTTATTTTATATGGCAAAACCACGTTTGCCGGGTCAGCTAGTAGTTATATATATTAAACATCCATGACTCGGGTACTAACATTCATGCTAATCACACAAAGTTTGTCCCTACCAGGATTGGAACCCGGGAGCCGCAGCACAGAAAGCAGGATCACTACCCACTGAGCTAATCAGGTCGTCAAAAGGTATATGTCAGGGTTTCAGAAGGTTCACGCATTTCCCTATAATTACAGGGTGTCCTATGTCCAGCAGTGGGCGTCTTTCGGCTAATAGATAGATAGACAGGATGTTCCAGAAAGGGTATACTGACCTTGCAACCTGGGCTTATTTAGCGCAGCATCTGTTAACACTGTGTAAAGTCAGAATTTAGTTATGAAGATTTAAAAAAAAATCGTTCCCTTCAATTTGACATTAGTGATTTTATGCAAACAATTTTTTTTAATTGACATCCACATCCTGTATTCACATGATGATTGAAAATTTCTATTTGAATCATTCTGTATAATCAAACGTCCTAATAGTAAATTACTTCTTATAAGGGTCGTATCAATTGAAATGGTTTAAAAATTATGTTACATAAACATAAATCAATTTCATTGCTTGAACTTTCGTATTTCGTTAAAAAAATCTACAACATTTCTCTATAACGTCCTACACTGCCGTGGCGCCGAAATGATGTCACTTTCAATGATAATAAACAAAGATTAAACGTCATTATGGCGTGATATGAATTTGAAAAAATCCTCTCTGAGGAGCAACCTTTTAGGCACTATACCTCAATAGGTAGGATCTTCTTAATCTTTGGAATGTACTCCCTCAAACAAAACGGAATTCCGGGCCAGACTGCGGCTAGTTAAGAGCTGAGTGCATACGAGGCACAAAGGGGTGAGGATTAACCCCAACTGTTTGAGAACTAGCCTGCTTACACCTCACCTGGTACCAGATTGTGTGAGGGATGAAAATAAAAGGTCTCCTACACAGCCCTTGTAATAACGATCTTTTTACTAACAATTTTTTTTATAGACTTACGACCCAACTCGCGCAGTTGGTAGTCACTCAGTGCTTTTTCTAACAAGGGTCTCGGGTTCAAATCCCATCCCACTTGGTATCATCTGCACGAATGTTTGTACCCCAGTAATGGTTTTTAATATTTATATTAGAACTTAATTTATGTACTAGGGTCGCCCCCAGTCAATTGTACGGTACCCATAATACAAGCGTTGCTTAGTATGGGACCGTATAATTTGAGTGTTCGTGTTCGTCTGGCTATATTACAATGAAATAAACAAGATTATTCCAGTGGCACGCTGCATACCACGCGATTTTATTTCATCTTATTTCTTTCACAGATCACGTTCCGTACAATCTTCTGCATTCCTAGTCACCTTCGCTTGTTGATAATCCCGGGACGATTCTTTTTTTAGACGATAACATTCCTCTCAAAGCTGTATCTCAGACAGATTATGTGAGTTGGTGTGTTCGTCTGGCGATATTATTATGGATCTCTATACCTGGATCTTTGGAAGGCTTGCGCGGCGACATGGGTCCAACACTTAGATACCCTTTTTGATCGGGTCGTCGACATACTTCAAACCCACTATATTCAAAAATGATCCCATTGTATTAATAAAGTAAAATGGTATAGACCACAAAAAACACCTAAGAGCGGCGAGTCACCACCTGCCAATGGTAATTAGATAAAAGCTGATTATGGCAGGTGTCCGCAACCCTTCCAATAGTCCCATCCCATGTCCATCTAATCCTCAATCAATAGTCCCAATTATCTTTCCATATTCCTGTAATAGTTCCTCCGCCTGCTGAGGTCGATTCGCTGATTATGCTATCATTTTCAGCAGTTGATCCCAGCAGGTGGCTAACATAACATTAAAATTCTTAAAAAGGGCCTCTACGTGTTGGACCCCTGTCCCCGCGCAAGCATTTCAAAGATCCGGGTATAGCCCGTGTTGTGAGAGATATAAGATAATAGTACGAAGTTCGCCGGGACAGCTAATGAATAGTATATTACGAGGTGACAATAATAGGTCGTATTCACATTGAGTAAATAGCTTATTCGTGGTTATAATATAAGGATGAAACACATGGGGAGTCAAAACGCCGAGCCTGGCCGGTGCGGGCCGTCAGGCCGACATCACGAGCTCTACAATACGTGGCAATAAATTTTGTGCGCCACCAACATGGGATAGCTCTCTCCTTAGGAGTCGGGTTTGACTACACACGGGGCAATAATGCGTCGCGCAATTTGGTGGTTTTTTTTTTTAAATATGAAACGTGGTTGTTATAAAAGTATTGACTGAATTCTTCTTTCGGACTCTTCGTTTGCTATAGATTATTAGCGGAATACGGAAGATCTTCCAGCCAGGCGGGTGTATGCCTGGCGGGCGGCCGCTATGCCCCGACTGTTATTGGCGGGATCTTGTATATATGTTACGTGCTCCGAAAACTCTTATAGCGCAATTCAGGATTGTGTTGGATTTGTCAAGTGTCAACGTCAACGCGTCTGCAGCGCCATCTGTGTAGCTTGTGGCGTGGTTGAAGTGGTCGCTACAGATTATTTCTATTCGATTAGAAATTTTCTTATAATATTGTAGATTACCTCAATCGGTAGTTACCTTACTTTCTGTGCTGAAGGTCCCGGGCTCGAATCCTGGTAGGGGAATACTTGTGTGATGAGCATGAATGATCGTACCGGAGTCATTTATGTATATTATCTTCATAAGTAATTATATACCGAGATCGCCGACAGACCATTGGGTGGTACTCATATAACAGGCGTTGCTTAGTTTGGGGCCGTACAGTTGGTATGTTCGTCTGGTGATATTATTATAAAATCACCAACATGCTCGCCGCGTTATATAACCGTACCGGATGGTAAACTTCAGTATTCGGATTAAATAATAGTAAAATCCTTGGCAACTGGTAATCCAGGGCGCTGCCAAGAGTCCCCGCTCTCCCCCCGAGACATAATTAATTCCAAAATTTGTACCCAACTGACTCGTGCGAGGGATTAACAGCGCTTGATTAAAAACGTGATTAACTGCGTGTATTATTATGTAATAAAATGATATATCGCCAGACGAACACACTAACTATACGGTCCCACACTATGCAACGCTTGTATTATGGGTACCGTACCATGGACTGAGGGTTAACTGAGTACATAAAACATCCATGACTCGGGTTCAAAACTTCGTGCTCACCACACAATGTTTGCCCCTACCAGGATTCGAACCCGGGACCCTTGGTACAGTTATAGCTTTGAAATTAGATGGAACTGTGCCAACATGTAGATATTAATAAGAAAATTTAGAAAGCAAACCACCGTCTTTGTTCGAACCCACGACCTCCAGGTCTAATGATTAACCAAAATGTCAAAAAAATCCTGAAATGCAATCTCAGAGACCCGAACCTATTCCCCCTTCGTTCCAAGGCGAGCTGTCCCCCACACCACTCGTGTATAGTAATAATATGTAAGGAAGACCAACCTGTGAAGTTCACCAATCACGAACTTCGCCAGCGTGGAGGTATATGGCCTAAATCCTTTTCGTATTGAGGAGTAGCGGGCCCAGTATAATATAGACAATAGGGTCGGCATTCATTGCATTGGGACTAAATACCATCAGCGAATTGTGGGTGCATCGCAGAGCACCCCTGCCAACCCCTTCAGGGGTAACAGGCTTAATGGCGATGATATTCAAGATTTAATGAGTCCCTTCAAACTCCATTGAATGCCATACAAATCTAATATGCATTCAATTAGAAAACCTTTGTTGCAGTTTTCTTTGTCGTGTGCCTTTTCTCGACAAAAGGCCGCCTCTCTCGAGGCGCCGCCTGCTCCAGTGTCTACGGTTTAAACTAGGTTATTTTTCCATCTCCGCTGTCTAGTTTGCGTAGTAGTAGGGTAGCTATGCTTTGAATTTCTTATGGACTGTGATAGAAAAGTCCTGTTTGGTGGATTTGTGTTTTAAACGGTTTGCAAAATTTTGACTTTCGCAAACGTTTGACTTTGCGAATAGGACCCGGGCCAAAATATAGTCAAAGTCAAATAGTTTATTTCGTATAGGCCTACGGAGGCACTTAGAAATTGTCATTAACTTTTTTTTTCTTAGCTCTACAACCGGATCGGAACGCGACCTCAACTGAAAAGATCCGGCGAGAAACTCAACTGTCTTGTATATGTGTATAGGTTTTTGGTTTGGGACCTAGAAGTCCTGGAAATGGAACTCGTGTTAGTCGTTGGTATAATGTAAAAAAAAAAATACTTCTGAATCAAGTATCATTCCATTTAATTTTTAGTATAGAGGAAACCTTTCTAATACCAGATGCCTGTGACTTCATACGCGTGGAATTTAGTTTTACTATCCCGGGTAAGCCCTTTTATACCCCGGGACGAAACATATTGTGTATACATTAACCCGGTATGTGAGCTATTACCATGCTTCCATTTTTGTACTATTCCAGGCATATTTTCCCATTTCCTGGTACAAATATTATTGAAGTATTTTTTACAAAAAATATTAAATGCACAGACGTGACAAGGCTATAGTGTATTATAAATAGAAATGTCACCTTGCGGCTAAAAGAATGTCCCACATCACCTCTCTTATATGGTCACCCCACAGAGAACTAACCCGAGGCGCATAAAGTCGCGGACCGCCCGAGCAAACTCGTATGACCATTTATTCTTGGCCGTCTCTACATTCGCCTGTTAGCCTGTTAGTTTAAGAATTCTTTGTTTGCTCGAGTTTAGTTAATGGTGTTGTTATTAAATTAAAATTGACATTTCTGATTATTATCATAGCCATATAGCCGGACGGTCGCACCAACTATACGGTCCCACACTGAACTGGTGTGGGACCGTATAGTTGGTGCGACCATGTGCCTACCAGGATTCAAATTCGGGACCCTCGATACAGAAAGCTGGGCCACTATCAACTGCCCTAATCAGGTCATGCTAAACTTACGATAGCGTCTTAAAAATAAAAATACCGTCCGGTCTTTCAATGTACAACAAAAATTAAACTTTAAACAACCACACAATAGTTTACGCTGTAAACTTTCAAGTACGACTGCTGATTAAGATCAAATTGCTTTGTCGATCCGAAACATGCGGACTTCAGTCAAGGACTCTGTGAAGTTGGAATCTGTTGGTCAGTTTGGTCTATTCTAAAGAGGCTACACGGTCAGTTCAAGCACTCAATAGAGTGAGATGAAGTTATAAGAAAGAAAAAAAAAACTTATATGCTTTTATCCTATTGATTGAAATAAAACTAATCTTACGGGTGTTAACGCGTTTATTATACGTTTTTTACGTTCCCGACGTTTCGGCTGCTAGCACCCATGGTCACAGGAGGACTGAGATGGTTGACGTCCTGGTGTCATAGTTTGAACCGGGTACCCTCATATTTAGTTGTTACTTGCGGTCCGATCAACGCAGAAAGTGCTCACAGTGTCTTGAGGTCTTGCAATGGTGCGCTTGGTTTTGGATTTAATAATATTAATGACTGGATCCCAAGTCGGTGGTAGCACCCAGCCATCTTCTTATCTTATAGGATGTATCCTCCATCCATGAGCCGAAGGTCGTTGACTGCTGGATAGACCTCTTCCAATGACTTCCGAATAAAGGGTAACCCTTATTATGTAATGTATATAAACACGTTTCATTCAAATCTGCCTAGCTGGAACATTAACTCACCTTGAGCCAGCATTATGGACTATGGCCCCAATCCCCGTACCATTGAGGACAGTGTGTCCGAAAGAACAGCAAAACGGTTACCCTATTACAAAGGGACTAAATACCTTTGGCGTAATGTGTATGCACTGCAGGGCATGTCTACGTACTCTTTCAGGAATGATTGAAAAAAAAATACGTAAATAAGTACGGTCCCAAACTCAACATCGCTTGAAGTTTGGGTACGGTACAATGGCCTGAGGCGATCCCATCCCAGTACACTGGGATTTCCAAAGTTGAAGACGAAAAAATTCAAAAATGGACGATGAGAAAATGTGTTTTTTTAACTAACGAAAAAACAAGTAGGCATAATTGTTTTTTTGTACGTTTGACTAAGCGTTACTTATTATTTTAATTAGGTAAATAGTTTCAATGGGTATTCGTTAGCGGCTAGATAAAAGTACAGTGTTATACTGTGACAGTAGTTAAGTAGGCAAAAACTCGATACCTGAGCGTGTCAGGAAGTTGTGAAAACTTTAAGATGGGAAGGAAGAGGCTGCGGAGAGGGGTGCGCGTGTTACTGAGACGGCTACCGCGATCTAGGGAAGCAGAATGTGACTATGAAGGCCAACATCAAATGATGACATATGGCACTGGGCCTCATAAGAAACCTCCAGGTTGCTTGACGTGCAATACTGAGACGACTACCGAGATCTAGGGAAGCAGAATGTGACTATAAAGGCCAAAATCAAATGATGACATATGGCACTGGGCCTCATAAGAAACCTCCAGGTTGCTTGACGTGCAATACTGAGACGACTACCGAGATCTAGGGAAGCAGAATGTGACTATAAAGGCCAAAATCAAATGATGACATATGGCACTGGGCCTCATAAGAAACCTCCAGGTTGCTTGACGTGCAATACTGAGACGACTACCGAGATCTAGGGAAGCAGAATGTGACTATAAAGGCCAAAATCAAATGATGACATATGGCACTGGGCCTCATAAGAAACCTCCAGGTTGCTTGACGTGCAATACTGAGACGACTACCGAGATCTAGGGAAGCAGAATGTGACTATAAAGGCCAAAATCAAATGATGACATATCGCACTGGGCCTCATAAGAAACCTCCAGGTTGCTTGACGTGCAATACTGAGACGACTACCGAGATCTAGGGAAGCAGAATGTGACTATAAAGGCCAAAATCAAATGATGACATATGGCACTGGGCCTCATAAGAAACCTCCAGGTTGCTTGACGTGCAATACTGAGACGACTACCGAGATCTAGGGAAGCAGAATGTGACTATAAAGGCCAAAATCAAATGATGACATATGGCACTGGGCCTCATAAGAAACCTCCAGGTTGCTTGACGTGCAATACTGAGACGACTACCGAGATCTAGGGAAGCAGAATGTGACTATAAAGGCCAAAATCAAATGATGACATATGGCACTGGGCCTCATAAGAAACCTCCAGGTTGCTTGACGTGCAATACTGAGACGACTACCGAGATCTAGGGAAGCAGAATGTGACTATAAAGGCCAAAATCAAATGATGACATATGGCACTGGGCCTCATAAGAAACCTCCAGGTTGCTTGACGTGCAATGGAGAGAGCTGTGCTCGTGGTTTCACCACTTGATAGAATCAAAAATGAGGGGATCCAAATATGAACCAAAGTAACCGACATAGCTGAAGGAATTGAAATGTTGAAATGGTAGTTGGGGCAAAAAGGTTCTAGAACCACCACTATACCTGCCATAGTCAGCCTCTATCTATCAGCCGAAAGACGTCCACTGCTGGACATAGGCCTCCCCCAATGACTTCCACACATCACAGTCCTCCGCCACTCGCATCCACCGGCTTCCTGCTAAGCGTGTGATATCATCGGTCCACCTTGGCCGTCCTACACTACGTCAGCCGTCAGTCAGCTTCTATCTAATTACTATTGGCAGGTGGCGACTCGCCGCTCTTTACGTGGGCCCCTAAAAAGGCCGTCATATAAGACGATAAGGGGCAACACTGGCGCGAGCGGCTCAGGGGTGTAGAGAGGTGTGATGCGCTTTCTCGCGTGGTTACTCGCGGCGTCATACCATTTAACATTTCCACCGCTGGAACATGTATATATCTCATGATATAGTGCTAAGGCCCTTTTTTTTATCGTCAGGAAACCCTTCATGGGTACCAGTCTGCCACAGGGAGACAGACTGGTGATGTAAGACTCCTACTTCCTAAAACCTGACGGTGTCCCACCACACCGCTAGTTGGTGAGACACGGTAACGCGAAAGCATACTTCTGCGACCCACCAGCGGCTGCCCGCTTCTGCAGACCCTCCTACGCGCGGTAACCCTCCCCGCAAACTACTCCGGGGAAGGGCGTGCAGGAACACATTGCACGCCCTTCAACCTCGAGGGCCAGATGTTCTGATAGTGCTAAGGCCCTACAACAAGGCAAATATCGAAAAGGCTTCCATATTATTATGATATCCCTTCTAGTAAGTATAATGTAGTTATTTACCGTAAAAGCCGTTACTAATTTAAGCAAACAAACTTGCTAAACGTCGAGCAACTTGCAACATCGCATTATTAAAATTAAAACAAGGAGTTTAGGCCAGGGGGAGCCCAGCCGACCATGTTACGTTCAGGGAACGTTTTACATTATGAAGGTACGTGTTAACATTTAAATACAAAAGGTGTTAGAGCAGAACAGAGTAATGCCTTTAAGTTTAGTATCTTACTGTTTTGCTAAGTAGACGGAGAAATATATAAAAATCCAAAATTGAGTATTTTGACGCAGTATCGAAAATGAAGTCCCATCAAAAATACTAGCATGTTTGAAGCACACATTTGAACCATTGTTTTTACCCTCTTAGGGGATGAATTTAAAAAAATCCAGAGTATCTTGTACAAGTGAAAATAAGAAGTTATTTCTCACCCGTGAATTGACGGCCTGATTAGCGCAGTTAGTAGTGACTCTGCTTTCTGAGCCGAGGGTCCCGGATTCGAATCCTGATAGGGACAAACTTTGGGTGATGAGCACGAATGTTTGTGCCGAAATCATTAATGTTTAATATCTATATAAGTAATATATACTGAGTTCGCCCCCAATCCATTGTACGGTACCAATAATACAAGCGTTGCTTCGGTGCGTTGCTTAGTGTGGGACTGTTTATAGTTGGTGTGTTCTTCTGGCGATATTTATGTTTATTATTTACCTGTACAAGATACACCATGGTTCTCACCTACTCTACTACTACACTACAAATTACTCTGTGGTTCCCCCCCCCCCCTTTCTACTTATGTTACATATAAGGAACTCCTATACAAAATGTCATATTTCTAGGTTCGCCAGTCTAAGCTGTGCGTTGCCATGCAAAAATGACCTCTAAAGTGTTCGGATAGTTACGCCTTGGTAATCTATACGAAGTTCAAAAGTCAAGGCAACATGTTGGGTAGCGCCTCTAATAAATAGCAAGGGTTAGCTGCGGGATTAGGGTACGCCGGGGGTAGCATTTGCATAATTACCCACAACCGAAGTGCATTGACACGAAAAATAAGGGATGAAAACTATGGATACAAATTTTATGTAAGGGTTCTCAATATGTATGTATGGAACAGATAATATGAAATCCTTACTTCCATTCTTAGTTGTAGCCTTTATTCGTTTCTGGGTATCCTAGCTTCGGAGTACAGCTTATCGTACTCTGAAGCTAGGCTAAAACTATTATTTTGATATTTCTTTCCACACCTTTGGAAGGCTTACGCGGCGACATGGTTCCAAAATGGAGAAGCCCTTTATTTAAATGTTCTGTTAGCCTCCTGGAGTCAACTGCTGATGATCATAAAAAGCGAATCGACCTCAGCAGGCGGAGGAACTATTGTAGGTATCTGGAAAGATAATTCGGACGGATTGTAGTTTGGATGGACACGGGACTGGAATTGATGGGGACTTCTGCCATCAGCGTTTATCTTATTACCACTGGCAATTAGTCACTCGTCGCTCTTTACGTGGGCCCCTGAAAGGGCTGTCATATAAGACGATATGGGGCAACACTGGCGTGAGCGGCTCAGGGGTGTAGAGAGGTGTGCTGCGCTTTCTCCCATGGTTACTCGCGGGGCTATGCCCTTTAACACTTCCACCCCTGGAGCTTGTAGCTTTATCAAGCTCTCTCTGAACAGCCAATTAAGGTAAGCCAGCTTTTCTTGCCCGTTCTTCTCCATAGAAACGGCATTCCGAACGGGTGGTAAAGTAGTAGCTTAGCATTTTGTAACTTGTGACAATTCATAAGTACTGTACTTAATGGTCTACATCAGCCTTTCCCAAAGTGGGTGATAACGCCCCCTTGTGGGCGCTGCAGGCCTAAAGAGGGGTGGTAAGAGACTCGGGCGTTGTGTAGAGGGTTCACAATAATTAATGTAATTTGAAGTTATAGTGGTTTTTAAGTAGGTGAAAATATGGGGGCGCTAAAAAATAATTCATTCTCAAAGTGGGCAGTAGACAATATAAGTTTGGGAACCCCTGGTCTACATGAATAAAAAAATTTCTGATTCTGATTCCAGTACAGTACCAGACAGAAAAACACACTAAGATAGATTGTACTATTTTTTCATCTGACACACATTATACAATTACTTGTAAATAGGAGCTCTCCTGAAAACCTAGTTAGTGAAACAATTCAGGAGCTTTGACCTTTGATCCCGATCCCAATTTTTCTTTTGTTTTTCCTGTAAGAAATTGTATGGTATTGTTTGAAATCAGGTTGAGGTATGGTCAGCGGGGTTATTGAACTTCCAATAAATAAATGGAGTATGTCGCTAAAGACTAGTTTAGTTGGCAACTTAGCTACAATAATCTTTGCTGCCGTAATAAGCGAATTTTGAATCAACCTACAATAATTGCGAGATAATTCGTAAGCTAACCGTATACTTCATAGTCTACGTACTAAGACACTTTGTATGGAGAATTGAACAGCACCTCTAGGGATGGTATAAAAAACTTTCGATTCTCCATACGAAGTGTCTAAATACGTAGACTATATAGTATACGGTTAGCTTACGAATAATCTCGCACTTATTGTAGGATAAATCAAAATTCGCTTATTTATAAATGATTTTTGGGACTACATGAATAAAAAAAAACAATTGTTTTCACATAGCTAGTGAGAAATACGTAAGTATTAATAGCGTTTGAAACCACAGATATATTTATCTGAGTTTGAAAATATGAAGTTAAAGTTTAAAAATATTAAGCCGTAAGCCCACTCCTATCGCAAACATTGCCTACCCCACAAATTTATAGACGTTCTATAAATTAATCAAACGTCATATAGCACTGCGCAAAGCGATACTCTTGTGCGCAGTACTATATGACGTTTGATAAAGTTATAGAACGTCTATAAATTCGGGGGTAAGTGTTTTGTTTTACAACCAAGATTAAGCCACTGGTATCCAGTTCAAACTGGTGACATCCGCGTTTTCAGCATTAATTATCCCAAAAATCATTAATCTACATCAAGGTAAGGTCAGCAACCGCAGTCTCGAGACGGACAGAAAATAAATCACTTCGAAAACTTATGTTTAATATTCTGTCAGTACTTTTGGATAGCGGTGATGGCTTACGGGTTGGAGTCTTGGGTTTGATTCTTCCTTTCCATAATCCAGTATTGGGGTCGAATTCCAGTTTACTATGATTTGTCTGACAACCGATATGAACATAAAGCTATATCCAACTAGATGGGATAAATTAATAATAATAATATCCCAAACGAACCACACTGACTGTACGGTCCCAAACTAAGCAATGCTTCTCTAATGGGTTACCGTACAATGACGATCCCAGTAAGTATATAATACTTCTAAATTCACATGTTTTTAGGGTTTAGGGTTTAGGGTTTAGGGTTTTTTCTAGTCGGGTTCTCTCAGACATGCAGGTTACATCACGATATATTTCTTCACCATTTAGCAAGTGTTCATTATAGTTAAAAAAATTGTCATACCTGAAACTAGAAATCTCAGTCGTACGTACCACGATTTTGTTAGGATAATAATAATAAATCAATGTTTTCTTCTTTTTCATTTATTTCGATGGCAATCGGCAACAAAATCGATCACTTTTGCCAGTGTCCAGTAAGTTTTCTTCGATCTATAAATAAAAAAATATAAATAAATTTATAATTGATAGAATTAGGTAGGCGATACTTGGCATATACCTATTGTTAAACAAATGGGGGGAAGCCGAGGGTTCTGTCCCCCCATTTGTTTATAAATAAATTTGTTAATAGATATCAACGAGGATTTTGTTTTTAATTCATGAAAAGTGGCACCAACATACAAGGTCCACAAATTAAGAATAAAAAAAACATTCTTTTTTTTCATAAGGAACTCTTATAAACAGTTCCCTAAATGCCACTTATGTCCGAACGAATTTAACAGTTAAATAAACATTAACAACTAACATTAACATTAACAACTAACTATGACACTAGGACGTCAAACACCTCAGTCCTCCCGTGACCATGGTTGCTGTACAGCAGCCGAAACGTCGGGAACGTAAAAACATAAAATAAACGCGATAACATTCCTAATATTAGTTTTATTTCAGTACAATAAACACTAGGCAACAGTTTAGTAACTTCAAACATAGACTTACAAGCGATTTCGTACATGGCCGACACTACAAAGACAATAGCAAAACTTTTTTTATACAGAAAAAATACAACATTACTGACGCCCAAGCAAAAAACGACATAAACTGTTAGTACTACTGTTCAAATTAGGTTGACAATGGAAATGGAAGGTTCACGCTGAACGGCCAAAAACCAATTACATTTTTCAGTTGTAAAAAACATCTATACATGAATTTAGTTCCGGAAATATGTTTTTTGAAGCGCAACGTTAAGTTTGTATACTTAACCCTTTCAGTGCAAAAGTTCGTAGCAGGTTTTCAGGAAGTTAAATAAAAAAGCGTTCAAGGGTTCGATATAAAAATGTTTATCGATTCATTGCCTCCGATTATTCTAATTTGTTTGTTTGAGTTAAGTTTCTTTGGGGGATGAAAACAATGTTAAAGATGCCACAAGTCTTTGTTCTGGAATGGGCTAGCAGATATGATGATGATGAGATACAGGGTGTAAGGGGCATGATAACGAAAACTTTGGGTAAAGGTTACACTCAATGTCTATAATAAAATTATATATATAATTTATGGCAAAAGGCATTGGTTACAAATGTTGTAATTTCTTGCCGCGCAATGTATAGTAATCAATGCGAACATAACACAACGCTCCGCGCGATACCCGACGCGTGCGAGTGACGAGCGCGCTCGAGCGTATCGAGTTTTAATTTACATTGCTGTTTTAGATCTAAATTAGTAATAATGTTTCTTTATTTATAATCACGTTGAGATAGACTTCTATTATGATTTCATGCTAAAATCTATTTGAGAAGAACAGATAATATTTATAAAAACATCGACGGATAATTACAACTCTGAATCAGATTCATGAGTTGAATCCATATTATTAGTTTTCGTTATAACGTCACTTACAGGCTGTATATTAAATCAGTTGCCTATTTAGCATAATACTGAAGTAAATGACACATTGATGGAGCGTTCGCTTTGGAAACGAGTTGTTCGAGCTGGGATTTAAACTTGCAGACATTGTTCCCAAGGCGAGCGTTCTAACAACTTGGCTATAACATCAGTAATGTTGTGCAAAAACTATTTCGGTTGACTAGCTCAACAGACAAATAATCATATTATTGTTTCATACGAAAGGAAACGCTCGGATCGCCCATTACAACAGGGTTCCCATGTCAAAACAAAAGTCTTACGTACAATGGGCTCCATTCAGTATTGTCAGCCAGTAACAGATGAGCTATAAAAGCTAGTAGACCGCGATAAACATCGAGAAGACGAACGAAAATAAAAAAATAGCTTTATTTCGGAACTCGTCGAAGATGAAAACTTACACAATGTACATGTAAATGTTTTTTTGGTAAAGACTTTAAAATATTTTAAGGTATTTGCCAGGCTAGCTAGAAATTAAATTCACAAGAATAATCCCACGAATATTATAAATGTGAAAGTTTGGATGGATGGATAGATGGATGTTTGTTACTCAATCACGCCAGAACGGCTGAACGGATCTGGATGAAATTTGGCATAGAGATAGATTATAGTCTGGAATAGCACATGTGCTACTCTTTATCCCGGTAAAATGTATGGTTTCCGTAGGATAGATTTGTTTTAATTTTTCATAGAGCAAAGGATCGACATGATTTTTTGCATAGATAGTGGTAGTTTAGGGGTACAGAAAAGGACATAGAGGAAAAGGACATACTAGTTAATCACGGGCAACACCGCGGGGCGCAGCTAGTATGATTAATATTTAACAAACCAGATGATCCAGGTAATTGTTCAAGTCTTATGCTTTAGTACGAGGACACATTGAAGGCACATCTTTGACAATCGCTACGAGCAGTCAGAAGCCTGACAAATTCTGAAACCTTGGGTACTGCCTAACTATGTAGATGTGTCTTAGAGGGTGCCCGCATTCTCTCTACGTAAATTTAAGTAAGAATCAGGATCAGAATATTTTTTATTAATGTAAACCATTAAGTACAGTAAGTACTTATGTATCGCCAAAATAGTTACAAAATGCTAAGCTACAACTTTACCACCCGTTCGGAATGCCGTTCCTATGGAGAAGAATGGGCAAGAAACTGCATGGTTGCTCTTTTTAAAAAGATCCGTTACATTTTTGAGCAGGACATTGCTATATGTGAAAACAATGTAGGAACGGCTAGGCATACACTGAGAAAAAAGATAGGTAAATGCAAACCTAATAATGTAGGTAATGCAAAAAATAGTTGAATACAACCTAATTTAGGTTTTCTGAACCTAGTGTAGGTAAATAGTTTTACCTTCGATTGGGTAAATACAACCTACAGTGTTTGGTAGCGTACTATATTACGTAATTTTAACCTATTTTACGTTAAAGAAACCTTTTTTTTTTACCTAACTGTTACGTTAACGGGCCGTCACCTAATATACACATTTAATTTTACCTATCACTATCAATGAATACTACCTAATATGATTACATATAGCTTAAAAACACCTAATAATAGGTTGCTTCGACTAAATTGTACTTAACCTAAATAATTATTTGGAATTAAAATTGTACATTCGGTTCCTATAACCTAATAAAAGGTTGCAATAACCAATAAATTGTTTTAACATGACATTGCGTCTTCATAACCAACTAATGGCTTTAAAGAAACGTAGTTATTTGGTTTTAATAACCTACCTACTTACCCAGTTTTATTAACATAGGTAGGTAATAACATTTTTATAATATTATTTCAATCGATAAATTTTATTAATAAATATTATAACTTATAATATAATATTTGTTATAAGGTTTTCAGATATAAAACCTAATTATAGTTAAGCACAAGTTAAGTAAAACGTACTCATCGGTACAATATATACGAAATATATTTACGTATTAAAAAAATACAACCGAATTGAGAACCACCTCCTTTTTGATGTCAGTTAATAATGTTCATTTTATCTTTCCATATTTAGTGTTACGTACTATATTTGGAAAAACAATTTCATTTGCGGTGTCTGTCTGTCACAACAAATGATTTTATAAGTAAAAATGTTTAGATAGCGAGTGGATCATCAAAACTGACCTATTTAGCCCACCTGAACTCAGTATTACGTCGTCGTCAACGGAAGAGGTACGTTTCTAGTAGTTACCATGCGGGACAATGCATCGCAACATAAACTTGTCTCTTTTTCGCTCCGACTTCCATGTTGCATCTAATATATTGTGATAAAAATACTTTATTTATGTGTGTCATTTGGGAAGTTCAATCTTGTGCAGGTAACCCATTTGCCCCTTTTACTTATAAAATCATTTGTTGTGACTCACAGGCACAAGCCTTCTAAAACTAAACGGTATGTATAATATAGTTACAAACTCGAGTGTTAAAATTTGGCATCGTTATACTTAACTAGTTATGACCCAATTTTAGATAATAAGATTATTAGGTTATAGTATCGAACCTAATATTAGGTTTTTGTCGGACAACCTAGTCACTACGTAACTTTAACCTACTATTAGGTGATAGTTACCTTACTAGAAATAGTTTAAAATAACCTAATGCGTCGGTACAACATAAGTTTATGTAATAACTAGTGCACTTGGTTGTTGTTACCTAATGCACTACGTTGTCCGACAAATACGCAATATTAGGTTAAATATTAGGTAACCGGGACCTAATTTTTTTCTCAGTGTACTTTAGCGGCTAGCTGATAAAAAAAATGCTATGTCAAATAAGCAAAATCCGAGGAGATAGGTTGCAGAACCCAAAACATTTTGAAAGATGGCTCACTCTTAAAAATAAGTACGATAAAGGCCGCAATATCTCACGCTACTATACTCATAAGTGGCAAGATATATTTTATAGCATCGTGCAGCATATCTATCAGTACACTCTCACCTCTACCGCAGTGAAATCAGTACAGAAAACAATGTGTCGGTCATTCCCCAAAGTTCCCAGAGTAGTTATCGAGCCACTGGGAAAGTGTGGATTCGTACTATTAGCTAAACGACTGTTTTTAATTACACCATGTAATTTGATACGTACAATGTTTGCCACATGTATGTGAAGTATGATCATACTTATTTTATGCATAAATACATAGCCCCATAAATTTTATAGAAAATCTTTCAAGAAGATTGGTTGACGCAACCGGCGACCCAAGGGCCGGGCATTTCCTCGCTCAGCGAGTAGCTTTGGCTATTCAGCGAGGAGATGCGGCCAGCATCTCGGGCACGCTACCGCATGTGCCATTTTTTACACTTTCTGTAAATATTAAGTAGCTTTTCCTGCATAAATAAATAAATATCGCCAGACGAACACACCAACTGTAAGGTCTCATGTATTATTATGGGTACAATGGACTGGGGGCGATCCCAGTATATAATTACTTATATAGATATTAAACGTCCATGACTCGGGTAATCACGTCTCCATGTCATCACACAAAGATTGGCCCTACAGGGATTCGAACCCGGGACTCTCGGTATAGTACGCAGGGTCACTAATAACTGTGCCAATTGAGACATCAGTAAAAAGTCGGGTGTAAGAGAAGATTATTATCTGAATCCTTGCTTTATAGTTATATATATATATTAGACTTACTAAAGCGTTTATTAGTGTGCACTGAAAAGTTAATTGCCATACGAAAATGACCTTTAAAATGTCCAGGTAGTGATGTTGAAAGATCTATTGTTGTGCGTCCGACAAAACGCAGCCAAGAAAGCGCTTGGTCAGGGCGCGAAATTCGAAATGTCGAATTTTTAAGTTTTTTTACGAAAAAAAAAACATTTATGGGTCGTAATTGTTTTGTTTATGTCTACAGCATATTCTAATGTATTAAATTTGCTTCAAAATTAATTTCAAATCCAAAGTTAGTAAATATAGCGGTTTTTACAAACTTTGGAGTATTGTATGGCTTTAGGAACTTTTTAAGCAAACATAATACATCGAGGATCTAATGTACAATGCCAATGTCGCAAAAAAACAAAAATACATCTTAAAGAGGTCCAGTTATTTTTTTATTAAAAATAATATTTTTAATTTCGCGCTCTGGCTCAGAAGCCAGCGTCTTAAGGCATGTGTGATCGTCCAACGAAACCACGCAGAAGAATCGCGAGTACAAACAAGTATAATCTTCCTAAGTATGTTATTTACCCACAGGGGTGTATTATACCCCTTGCTCTTCGCGGTATAAGTGCACCGGCGATTGCAGGGTTGATACGAGGAGATACGTCTTCCTGAAGTAAAAATATGCTCTACATTGTAGGAATTGTGCTTCATGAAACTGCAAAATGAACTGAATATCTGAAAATATCTTCAAATTGAGTAGGTAGTGGTTTGAGCGTGAGACTGTTTATCTCGATAATTCTTAAGACGATTCAAAGGTACTTCAATGGTTTACATTAATAAAAAATATTCTTATACTGGCGATGGCTTCAATTACATGGCGTGGGTTAGATTATGGGTTTATTTTTATGAATCATTTTCTTCTAGAGGTTTAAAGAGGCTACTTCAAGGTCTCAGGTCCAGTTATCTCCGAGTCTATCGCGTAGATAAACCCCGAGCATAGCTCTCATGCTCAATCGTTCTATAAAGTATTTTTATACAGGGTGTAACAAAATTGCGAAATAATATTATAGGGCATGAAAGTACTCATAAAACCGAACAAGTGTCGCCAAGGAAAGAAGGGAAAAACATTAACAAAAAAAAATATGCACAACATATATTGATCACAAAGAATTGTCGAGTCCATAAACTATTTTTTTTTTTAAATTTAAACTAGTTCTTTCCCATGGCCACACTTGTTCGGTTTTATGAGTACATTCAACCCCTAAAATATTATTTCATATTTGTGATACACCCTGTATACGCATTTGACCATGACGGTGCTGTAGACACTGCTATGTGCCTACTAGGAACTCCTACTAACGCATTGTCATCGAGAAAACATGCTGTCATATTCATTCTTATTGATGAAATCTCTGGTGTGAGTGGGATGTAGCACAAACCAAGGTAATGCTACATAAAAAAGAGCCGCTGTACAGGAAAATCTAGCGGGACCAACATTTTCAGGAAACAAAAAAAAATAATCACACCACGGTGTATTGTCTGAAAATCTTTTACTTTCAGCCACCCCTCACTACCTTAGAGAGCTTACTTCCGGGACCCCGCTCCCCCAACCCGCTACCCACCCCGCCGCCGGTACATTCTGTAATTCTTTACAAGTTGTAGCATCCTTGAGAGAATACCTTCATATAGGTAGATAAAAGAGTCAATAGATAAAATGTAGATAACTGCTAGATTTTTAAACCTCGCTGCAAGAAGCATGTTCACTACGCCGACACACAGATGGCGCTACAGACGACGTCCAGGAACAAATTACGTTTCTCCATACAATCCTGAAACGCGCTATGAGAGTTTTCGCAAAACGTTACTCAATAACTTGATAAAAACAGTCGGGCCATAGCGGCCAGATCTGCTAGGCACACCACTATTTTTATCCGACTAGATAGGTAAAGTTTATATTAGCCTTTTTCTGTGTCAATCAGCCTACTTATACAGTTTGATTCGTTTCAATCCCGCTTTGAATGGGGAGAAGTGGATACGTTCTTCCAACTTCTCCAATTTGGCTACGTTTACAATATGAGTTCGTAACTTATTTAGGTACCTCAAGTGGAAGAATGGCTTGGAATAATACTTGCAAGTTCGGAGTTCGTTTAGCGATCGAAAAGCATCGCGGTGTATCATCTTTGATACGTTTTTGTTTAGATAAATGAGTTACAACTGCGGGAAATTACATCACCAGCTACGGAACACCGTTGCCAGTTTGCAGACCGATTCAGAACCTTACGTATCTACTGATTCGGTTTAATATCGTTCGTGTAGCAATATTCTTAACTCATAAGTTGTCTATACTAAGAATACTATTTTAACGACTTCACAGAAGCGTTGATGTTCCTTGTCAGGGGTCACCAATTTAGTGGAAAAGGGAAGATCATCCAGCCAGGCGGTATGCCTGGAGGGGCGGCCGATATGCCCCAACGGTTATTGTCGGGATCTTGTATATATGTTACGTGCTCCGAAAACTCTCATAGCGCGTTTCAGGATTGTATGGAGACTCGTCGTTTGTTCTGAATGTCGTCTGCAGCGCCATCTGTGTAGCTTGTGGCGAGGTTGAAGAGGTCGCTTCACTATCGCCCGGCCCAACGCACCAACTGAATGCGGTCCCAAACTAAGCAACGCTTGCATAATATGGTACGGTACCCGAACGTACGTACACCGTACAATGGAGTGCGGGCGATCCCAGTAATTACTTATGACTTGGGTATAAACATTCGAGCTCATCCCATAAATATGGCGTCTACCGGGAATTGAACCCGGGTCCCTCGGTATAGCACTAGCAACTATACCCATCGGGTCGTCACATTTTATAAGCAGTTTGAAAATATTCGTATTAAAAGCCAATTTGTTCTAATTTTATGACGTCTTATCGATTTGTTGTAGAAACTGAAACAATAGAACACGCTAGGTTTTATCGTAAATCTGCGAATAGACCAGGAGCTAGCAACACAGTTAATTAAATATATACGTAAATAATATATAAAAAAGTTGTGTTAGTTACTATTTTTTACTAAAGAACTATTTATTACTAAAGAACAGGTGGGCCAATTTTTGTGTTGTATATTTTTTTTAATTTGTCTCCCCCGCCCTGTAGGTATAGCTATTCAAAAATAAAGTAGCATAATACAAAAAAACCATAAAATAAACAAGATAAATTAAAAAAAAAAGTTATTTTCCAAAGCAGAATAGCTATTTAATATAGGAAAAAATCACTAAATATATATATATAATATATAATTATATATGTATATATAATTTATTTTATCAATTTTTCAAAAAATATTTTCTCATACATTTAATTCTGAGATGGTACGAGGTTCGCCGAGACGGCTAGTGCTCAATCAATATCGCTATGATGGACACACCAACTTTATGATACCAAACGAAGCAACGATTGTATTTCGGATACCGTACATCGACTTGGAGTGATCCCAGTTACACTCAGAGTGTTGCATATCACAAAAAAACATTCCTGAAATATTCTAAAGCGGGTATCTTAACAAATTTTGAAATATATCCAGTGGATTTTAAGAAACAGATTTTTGAAATTGAGATTGGCCTCTGTGACCGAAATTCGGTCAAGAGGACTAGTATTTAATATTACTTATGATATTACTGATGGTGTGAACGGCACCAATCCCGTCTACCGGCCTATACCGTAGAGCGTAGAGGCGGGTAGAGCAATAAAAAGTGTTATTAAGGAAGTATTAAAACAATCACAGGCATTGATTGATTTATTGGACCGTTATCGCTGGCACAGAACTTTGTTAGTTAAGTTTCATTTTATGTATATTTACTTACTAACCTTTATCTGTTGGTCTGCCTATTATTTAATAAATGGAGCCGACTATAACTAACATCTCTACTGGTTTTTTTTGGTTGTCAATTCTGGAAGAATCGTGGGGTAAAAAGTAGTGATAGCCAAGTTCGCAGAACGCTTGCCTCGGTAAAGAGGATCGCAGGTTCAAACCCCGGATTGCACCTCTAGGATTGCTAGGAAAATTTTACAAAATTGTAATTACATTAATTCATTTGCAAATACATTTAATTTTGAGACGGTACGAAGTTCACCGTGACAGCTACGAGTAGTTATGGATAAAAATAAAACTACAACACATAACATACAAATATAATCTACAATAACAATAAACGAGTATTTACCTAAGGCAAAGTCTTGACAAGTCTCCTTGAAAAACGTCTAAAACAAAATAACCGTTTCCAAACTAAACTCCCAGAACTTTGACTCTCGCAAACCATAGAATACTTCAATACGAAGTTAAAATAGCTGAAACCTAACTGAACTATGTTTGAACGAGTTGCGTTCGGCGAAAATGTTTGCTGAAACAGTATTGTGAAGCGAACGAGTGTTCAAAGTATTTTGGAGTACTTGATACGGAGGTCGGTTTTGGAAAGTTAAAATACTTTGTAGTAGTTCAGGCCTAATACTTACGCTTAGTTCCTTCTGTCTGATCTGGGTTTCTTGATAATAAGCATCCCACTAATATTGTAAATGTGTAAGTTTGAATGGATGGATGTTTGTTACTCAATCACGCCAGAACGGCCGACCGGATCTGGATGAAATTTGGCACAGAGATAAATTATATATACTTTTTATCCCGGTAAAATGTATGGTTCTCTTGGGATAGATTTGTTTAAATTTTTCATAGAGTACCAATAAATTAATTTTCTCATACATTTTTTTTTTTTAATTACATTATAGGCAAGTGTTTGATCTCGATCTCACCTGATGGTAAGTGACGATAAGATCTACGATGGAGCATACTTGCCTAGGTAGGAAGGCGGCAGTAGATAGAGACGCTACATTCACTAGGCACATGCAGCGCAACTGATCTGACCCGCCATCCATGAATGGCAACACCGAACATCATGCCGGAACACGGCTAGGCCGCTTGGCGACATGGCTTTGTTCAGTGGGTGGTGACTAGCCACGGCCGAAGCCTACCACCAGTAGAGTTGTCACCTGGTTGGCACCACCCAGGGTCACGTGTAGGGTATCTCGAGGGTACTTAATTCTCCTACGGACGAAGGTGACTCGACCCCAAAATTACCCCCCGATACCCGACCCCCAAATACATTTGATTCTGAGGCGGTACGAAGTTCGCCGGGACAGCTAGTATGTATATATATATCGGGTTATTTGAAAAATACTTACAATTACTTAGGACTAAATAACTAATATAACCGACAGCTTTAGCGACTTATTATCTATGGATTTGTTTTTTTTTTCTCCTTGTGTGGTGGACACGAATGTTTGTACCCAAGACATGGTCATTTAATATCTGTATAAGTATTATATACTGAGATCACCTTCAATCCATTGTATGGCAGCCATAATATAAGCGTTGCTTAGTGTGGGACCAGTTGGTGTGTTCGCCTGGAGGTATTATTAAAAAAAAACTAGCAGCCATGTGCCCAGAGTAACTTCGAAAAAAACTAGCAGCCATGTGCCCAGAGTAACTTCGAAAAAAAATGTTTTTTTATAACAATTTTGAACCCCAATTTGACCTCCTTAGGGGACGAATTTCCAAAGATCCCTTCATAGTGCACATCTAAAGTACTTAAGGAATATCTTCTCTTAAGTTCAAATCTCTAGGCCCACCGATATAGGCTGTACATTATCTGTCATTCAGTAGAAGAAGAAGAATTATAGTATAATCTCGCAAATTGATTAATTCCACGTCTCTAAAAGCTTTATCGATTATTATTTTTTAATTATCCCACAATAACATAGACTGTGGATACAGTTTTAAAATACCCCCGGGGTGTATAAACAAACTTGCTAATTATCTCGTTAACGTTTCTAATTAATTAATTAAATGTTAACTTGGAATCTGTATTAACGTACCCACGATTGGCTTCATATATCTATGATGATATATATATTTCTATAAATATATATATTATATATGTGTCCTGGTAGGCCAACCTTTGTGCAATGAGCACGAATGTTTGTACGCGAGTCATGGATGTTACGATGTGCGAATCTCATTTTCAACCATGATTATCACTTGCTGAACGGTGAAGGAAAACATCGTGAGGAAACCTGCACGTCTGAGAGAACCCCTCGAAAGACGTGTGAAGTCCGCCCAACCCGCACTGGGCCAGCGTGGTGGACTATGACCTAATCACCTTGCACTGAGGGGAGGCCCGTGCCCAGCAGTGGGACATTAAAAATGGGCTGGAATTATATTATAAGCCTTGAACCTGCGCTTCTTTGGCGTAAACGGAATTTTGATTTGTCGATAAAAAAAAAACCTTTTTTTTTTATAATTGATGTATTGCAATTCTGACTAAATGACTACAAATGTGCTAAAGAAGCGAAGGTTAAAGGATTGGTATACCATTTCTGAATCACTCTGTATATATGGCCAGAATCCTCTTTTACAGGTTTAAAAAAATATAAATAACTAAGGTGTATTAACGTTTATCTTTGAATAAACTTATCTCTTCAAGTATTCGTGGGAAACTAACCTTATTTAATACAATTATACATTACACAGTTTTATTGCACCTTCAGTATATACATATAGAATTGATTTTAGAAAATCAAATCACTTCGATAACTTTGTCAAACCCTGTTTACAGACAACCTTATTTAATGCAGTTTTGGTGAAGCTTAACGGAAACGAAACTAAGTCGATTTTTCATTGATCTTCACATCGATAAAGTTGTCGAAGATCATGCCTTATTTGAACCGATTTTAAAACACCATATCCCGATGAAAATAAGGTTGTAAATCCTTTGTAAATTGAACAGCAGAGGGTGTAATAGTAACGAAAGAAGTACAGGAGTTATGTCGCTAAAACAACAAAATTAAAAAAAAATATCGAGCCAATATGGAACACATGTGATTTGATTTATCTTTAAAACAATAATAACCACAGAATAATAACCAACTTGGTTGCTATTGAGAACTGTTTTCGAACTTAGTATTACAAATTGGATCGACAACTTAACATGCTTTTAAAAACCTCTAGTTTTTAAACCATACCCATAGAAGGACTTTATATAATCACATTTCTATGACATAGATCAGGGCCGCAAGTCTGCTAACACAATCGATTCATAATCGAACAGCAACCCCATAGTAACTGTCACTTTTGACAGATATTGTATGGAATATCTGTTAAAAGAGACAGTTACTATGCGGTTGCTGTTCGATTATGAATAGATTGTGTTAGCAGACTTGCGGCCCTGGAATAAATATACCAGAATGGTCAGTTATGAAATAATTCAAACTATCGGAACCTTCATCATAGATAGAATCATTATGGTTAAGCTAAATTTAATTATTATACAAATAAGACACCCTAGGTGTACGTCAAAGTTAAAAGATCGTGTAATAGACCCCATTGTCCTATATTTACACCGTAATCCCATAAAAATCACGGAATAACAAATTTATCATCACAATATTTCGACTCCCACGCTTAAGCTCGGCAATTTCCGCCGGCCCTCGGCTTTCTTCGGGCACGCGTCACACGCACCTCGCCTCGTGTACCATCGGCTTCAATCGGGCGGTATCGGTTATCAACCTGTTCCCTGCTACCGGTCGTTTGGTCCTTGACCTACGAATCCCTTTTAAGGCGAAGTCTTTTTAACAAAGATGTGATGTGTATATGTAGGATTTTTTTCATATTTTAATGAAGAGAATGATGCCCTGGTCAAAATAAGTACCTATTTTATAGATCATGTAGTTACTGGTTTGATTTTTAAGTTTCAATATAAATAATAATATTTGAGAGTATGAATATTCGAACATGTGTTTCCAAATCATAACCGACCATAAATAATCATAAAGCGAGTCATAAAGAATACAATTAAATTACCTATCTAGTATGCGCATTGCAAGATATTAGTTAATCTGTGACATTAGCTTGATACTTGATAAGTGACAGTACATCAATTAAAAAGTAAAACCTCTCACGTTAAATATAAACCTTCGCCTTAATTTGAACATTAGAAGCGTAAATGCCTTGAAACTTTTTGTTTATTAGACTCTTCGAATTTGGAATTCGGTTGTTCGATTTTCAAATATTTAATTTATTGACGGCTATTTTACTTTTATTGTTTTTACTTTTTTTATGTTCTGTGAACAAGGTTGCAGCACAGCGTAGAGAAGAGCCGTTTTTTTACACTGTGGTTGCGTTTTAGCCGAAGTTGTTTCTTAATAATTCTTGTTTAGTATGGGCCCTGGGGTGGAAATTATAGACTTCTTGATGTTTATATAATTATAATTTAATTAAATACTCAGAGCACGTTTTAAAACAAACGATGTCAAGGAGGCGTCATAGATAAGAGCGAGAAAACCATAGAGAACATTATGTATAGAGAATTTTTCATAGATTATTGTCGAGTGTGTATAGCATAAGATGAGGAAGCTTTTTAAAGATACGCTGAATACTGAGAATTGTATGTAACTTATTCTATTTTCAGTAAGTATAACTTTAACGGAAATAAAAACCCAAAATAATAATAATAACATTTTACACCCAGACACGAATCCAAACATTCACACATGTCCATATTCCGTTTCATAACATATTTTATAGCTCACGATGTAGAGACAGACAAAAACACAACTACATAGTAATTAAAAACGAAATATTATAAACAAAAATACGGGTGGTCGAATATAAAAAAAATATATTCTTAAATTTCTTAGAAAATCATATTTAAAATTATGAAATAAACATCCTTGAGCTTGTAACGGGTTACATAGAGTACAAGTCATGGGCGCAGTATTCAAACAGCGATCGCCAAGTTGTTAGAACGCTCGCCTCGGTAACGAGGGTTGCAGATACAAACCCCGGCTTGATCCTCTGACATTTCTGGATTCCATGTGTGATTCTTATTTTCAACCATGATTATCACTCGCTCGTGTCTAGGAGAGCACGTAAAGTCGTCGGTCCTGCGCCTGATCTATCTCCGATCGAGATTGCCGTCCCATCGGACTATGAGAGTGAGGGAGAGGGAGTGCACCTGCGCTTGCGCACACACTTGTGCTCTATAATTTCTCCTGCGCAGTTGGCTAGTCTCAATTGAGAATGGCTGCCATGACCAAAATTCATTCAACAGATTTGGCGACCTAATTAGCGCAGTTGGTAGAACCCTGCTTTCTGCGCTGGGGGTCCTGGGTTCGAATCCTAGTAAGGAACAATCTTTATGTGATGATCATGAATGTTTGTACCCGAGTCATGGATGTTTAATATCTATATAAGTATTATATACTGAGTTCGCCCTCAGTCCAATGTCCGGTACCTATAATACAAGCGTTGCTTAGTGCGAGACCGTATAGTTGGTGTGTTCGTGTGGCGATATCTATACATCTATACATATAAATAAAATTGGAGTGTCTGTTTGTAATATTAAAATAACCGCTTTTTACTAAGTGCATTTGGATGTATACACGCTACCTATACCGAAACAACATTTTTTACAATTTTTGTCTGTCTGTCTGTCTGTCTGTCCGTCTGTCTGTCTGTCTGTCTGTCTGTCTGTCTGTCTGTCTGTCTGTCTGTCTGTCTGTCTGTCTGTCTGTCTGTCTGTCTGTTTGTTCCGGCTAATCTCTGTAATGGCTGGACCGATTTTGACGGGACTTTCACTGGCAGATAGCTGATGTAACAAGGAGTAACTTAGGCTACTTTTATTTTAGAAAAAAAAATAGGATCTCACGAAAAAAAATTAAAACCAATTTTGCAGCGCAGCGCCTGATTAAGTTTGATAGCAACACCTGCAATGCTTCCCGCGGGCTCAGAATGGGCGAGCAGGCTGTTGTCAACGGTTGTCTTTGTTAAATACCACGCGGACGAAGTCGCGGGCAACAGCTAGTTATATATATTACTGCCTTACATTTGGAGCTAACAGGTGTGATGATACTAATTTACATCCTATTCCATATCAAGATCAAACATTTGTTGACAGGCTACAAAACTTGGCGCAACGGTAATTCGGTTATAAAATAGTGCGTGGGCGCAGTGTGGGTGCGAACAGAAACGTGATACATCTAAACATGGATTTAAGTTTAATGTATATATATATTGAACTTGGTACGGGCTTACCATAGACATGGTCTGCTCCTTACCAACCGTCCGTCGGGCCAACAACACCGACGGACCCGTATTGTTGGCAGACAACTCTTTAGACCATTAGTTCCCAAAGTGGTCCAGGCGTCCACGGGTCCACGGGTCCACGGGAGAATCAAATGTCTACGTTGTCGTGAAAAAATGGGGGTCCACCATTCGTAAGCGGGGTCCACGGAAATTGATCTGCTTTCGATAGTGATAAACTATAATGTTGGGTTGACTTCATCTGTCATCAATCTCGCACTTGACTTACAGTCGCGTTCAGACCCAGTTAGTCGATTTAAGAAACAAAAAGGTCAATTGACAATTTGTAAGTGCGCCCGTAAATACGAAAAAAATAATATTTGACTTTACAATGAAGTTATGATTATAATAATCATTGGATTCTTTTGTTTTAATGGGTTTTTTTTATTGCTGACTTAAGAATCTGCATCTGACATCTGATCATAAACTATAAAATATCCGAAAGCGATAAAAACAGTCAGATAATGCTTTTGGTCAGTATGGTCAGCTTCGAGTGATTAATACGGCGACTGTGTCATTAATGATGCGGTTTTACGAGTATAATAAGCAAAATTTAATATTCATTGTGAGTTTTGTACGTTAATTTAATCCGATTAAGTTTGGTTTTATCTTGTGTTCGGAGTGATTTATGCTAAGGGCGGTGCAACACTGTAATGTAATGCTTGTCATTCAATTCTGTACACATGAATGCTCCCGGTGAGTACCTACTCTTATAAGGTAGCCAGATTGGAGGCCCGTGCCCAGCAGTGGGACATTAAAAAAAAGGGCTGGTGTTATTATTATATATTATTATCAGTTAAACGTCGACCATTAATCATCAGGCAGGCTTAAAAGCCTTGTTGTCACGCTCAGCATATACTTGTAGTAATTAAAAAGGTATAGGTTTACTTGGCGGGAAGTTGAACCGTGAAGTTGGAAATATTGTTTCATTTTCCAAAAAAGTAGTTTTTTTCATAAATAATATTTAATATCAGTGGGATATTAACCACTGTGTGTTCATAAACGTGCACTGGTAAAGGAAATCGACATAGACTAGTATAACTTGACTTTTCAAGTTCTCCCAAGATGTCCGGTAAATTTTCAGTAAAGTATCCACGGCTTTACTGATAGGGGTAGGGGATTCTTCACTAATTCAATACCAATTTACAAGAATTACTCGACTCTGGCAAAAATGGCATTATTTTGTAGCTCTTCAAGAAGAAGAATCCCGGAATACCAAAGACGAAAATTTTACTTAAAAACAAAAAAAAATCAACAAAAGAAAATGAATCACACAAAGGTAACATTAATTACTCTGTAGCAAGATTAATTTACATTCACAAAGGTCACCGAGATGCTTTAAAATATAATTTCGTGCAAACTAAGCCGAATTTAAACTAAATTAGCTGGTATTGTGTTTTAAGGGTCAACGGAGACATATAAACACAAGAATCGACCTCTGAATTGCGATCAATTATATTTAAAGTATACTTGTAACATTAAATAAAACAACGCGTCTGACTCAGTTGCTATCTTGCCAACGGTCCTGGATTCGAAGCGCGGTAAAGCAAGCTTGGTATTGTAGCGACCACTTCAACCACGCCACAAGCTACATAGATGGCGCTGCAGACGCATTCCGAACAGTAGACAATTCTCAACACAATCCTGAAACGCGCTATGAGAGTTTTCGGAGCACGTAACATATATACAAGATCCCGACGATAACCGTCGGGGCATAGCGCCTGCCCGCCAGGCATTCCACCCGCCTGGCTGGAAGATCTTCCCTTTTACGCTAATGTATGATGAGCCCGAATGTATATACCAGATTCATGGATGCTTAACATCTATGTGGGAATTTTGTGGAACGGAACGTAAGATGTATGACATGGAATGGAACTTATGGAGTATGAGGTGAAAAGGCACGGATTATGAGTGAAAGGGATGGGTGTATAGGTGAGAGTGGTATGGAAAGAGAGAAAACACACGTTGTAAGACAGCAAGACGTACAGAAGACGGTTAAGATTAAAAAACTTGTGAAAATTGAATAATAAATAAAATCAACGTTTTATTACTACATCTATATATTATTTAAATACTGGGATGGTTTGGGACCATATAATGGGTGTCTGGTAATCAATAAAAAAATCTTCATTATTTTCACATAAAATCGATTAAAAGAGTGGACCTCGTTTGGAATGTCCCAAGCACGATCTGTTTAAGCACTCAAGCCACTTCCATAGTCCTTATGTCTTTGTAGAAAGGGTTCAGTATCGCAGTAATATACTGTGCTGTGGTCGCCGGGAGTCCTTGTGGTCGCTATACATTATGGTAGAGACGGTACGTTACGAGAGCCAATATGGGAATTATTATACTCCTTTTGGGATGAATAGACATTTTCAAGTACCATAAAGCTAGTAGCTCTACATATTGAAATAAAACTAATCTTACGGATTTTATCGTGTTTATTGTATGTTTTTTACTTTTATTTCAATGTGTAGTATTCGCGTGAATATAAGAAATCAATAGTCTCTACTCACAGAAGCATTTTTTTTATTTTGTTTTTTTTTTCATGTAGGCTAAGAAAACACTTGTGAATGAGTCAGAGGCTACTATCGGTTCGGAGTGTTGGTTCCACTATGAGGAGCAGGCGAGAAGCTCAGTTCAATATACTAGTCCATGCTATTGTTTTGTATACAGGATGTAACGGGCATGGTAACGAAAATGATGGGTAAAGGTTACACTTAATGTCATGGGTTAAATATTTTTGAGCGCACAATGTATCTTAAACCACGCGATCACAACACAACGCTCTGCGCGATACCCGACTCGTGATACGGACGAGCGCGCTCGAGCATATCGAGTTTTAATTTCCATTGCAGTTTTAGGTCTAATTAGTAATTATGCTTTGTTTTGTCACTAAAAATAAAGTTAGACTTCAATTATGATTTCATACTAAAATCAATTAAAAAATTCTGAAAAACATACTTGTTATTTATGAGGAGATCTACGGAAAATTCCAACTCTGAATCCAGAATCATAAGTTGCATCCATTGTATCAGTTTTCGTTACGAATTCACATACGCCCTGTGTACTATGCATGCTGCATGAGCGATTAAAACGATTAGTGTAATTCTAACTTTAAAAAAACACAGAATGGAATCCGTATAATATATGCAAATACATTTTTAACTGACTTATAAATTACTATGAGACATTTAAGCGTGGCAAGTGGGGTAGGCAGTTGTGCTAGTGGCATGATTTACTGCGCTGTCCGGTGTGCGGATGGCGTAGGTGGTCAGGTCAGTGGTCACCGATAGTCGAGGCTATGGAGTAAGTTATAGAAGGGCAACGATTATGGGCGCAGTGACAAATCATATGACAACAACCGTAACCGAAGGGCCTTATTTTCCATTGGCCGGTCTGGGAATGTGGGATAAGTGTAGCGGGGCGGAGCGGAGTGGAATAGAGCGGAGCGGGGTGGAGTGGAGAAGAATTGGGATGAGTAGAGCGGTGCGAAGCAAGGCGAGTGGGGCAGAGTGGAATTGAATTGGAATGAGCAGAACAGAGTTAAGCGGAGTGGAGTGGAGAATTGAGATAAGTATAGAAGGATGGAGTGGAGCAGAGTTGGGCAGTGTCTACAAAATGTAATAGTTTCATACTCTACAATAATGATCTAAAAGTTTATAAATTAAAACATACATAAATTTAAATTGCTTAAAATATGTAGGTGTTTCATACTTGACTTCGGTATTGATAAGTTGCAACTCGATTGCTTAATTAATATACACATTAGGTGTAGATTAGTCAAACATTATGTCAGCACTCGATTCGTCAAGACTTGTGCAAAAGCCTGAAGGCAAATTGAATAAGGCGACCGATGACAACACTATAGATGGCTTAGATTATAAATTATGTAGATACTGCGACAGAGCGCGACTGAACATGAAACAGATAGATTAAGGCTTTTTTTAATATATCACCTAGACAATACATTTTGTTTCCAAGCAAATGACAAAAGGTTTTTTTTTAAATTGAAATCTCAAAATTCTGATTTCACAGAATGATAAACAAATGCGGTATAGAAGAGCAGGTTCAAAGCTTAGTATAACCTTCCTGAATCATTCTGTATAGGTTGACAAACAAATCAAGCTAAGGTACAGTAGCAGACTTTCATTTGCGACTAATAGCGACCCATTTAAGGTCGAATATCGTACAGCAAACCTATACTATACGATACTATTTTGACTGACGTTACTAGGAGCTACTGCACTCAGATATACGACCTTATTGCATTACAAGTACATTTCGACCGTTTTGATTGGCGAATATGACGTTACAACAACATAACATGGGGTTTTAAATTGCGTACTCCATAGACAATAAAAATGTAGATTAAAAATAAAAATGCCAATCGAAATTCAAATTAATGATACAAGCTTAGCATAAATTAATAAAACGTTCGAAAAATAAAAAAAAACAGTAGACCAACCCGGCCTTACTATAATATTTTAAGTATAAATAAACTATTCTAAAATACAAACAAGTTATCAAAATAAAATTAATTAACAAATTTTCATAAAACATAAGCTTCGAACACACAGTTTTATGAATGGGCATTATGAGCGTTAGGGAGTGGACATATGGTTATTAATATCGCGAGTTCTATGTTTATATTAGCATTTTAATGTTAAGTATATAAACTGATATGCCACCCACGTGCCGATATGTGAGATAAATTAGTCATCTTTTATACGTTTTATTGCTTTAAAATTATTTTGATTTGAATTTATTTAATAGCTCGCTGTCCCAGCGAACTTCTTACCGCCACTGTACGTCAAGTGCGAGATTATTCGTAAGCTAACCGAATACTTTATAGTCTACCGTATTTAGACATTTTGTATGGATAATTGTATGTTTTAAATACCGTCCGCTAGAGGCGCTTTTCAATTCTCCATACAAAATGTCTAAATACGGTAGACTATAAAGTATACAGTTAGCTCCCACTTGACGTGCTATTATTTTTGCTCGTGTTTTAATAGTTATTCTGCTGTTCGAGGCGGAGACATTTAAAAAATCAAAGATATTACAAATCGGCCCACCCGTTCTTGAGATATAAATGGTGTTACTAACTCGAATTTGTTTTATATAATATAGACAGCATATTACTCGCTGTGTCGTCGACCTTCGTACAACCGCAGCATCGAATAAGGAATTATCTTTATTTTATATATTTATTTAATTTTCCCATATTTTAATAGTTTTTCTGCTGATCGAGACGGAGTCAAATTCAAAAATCTAAGATCATACAAATTGGCCCACCCGTTCTTGAATTACAAATAGTTAACACGACTTTATTTTTTTGACCCGCTGCTAAAGTCTGCTTAGCCGTTCCTACATTGTTCTCACATACCTACAAAAATGTAAAAGATCTTTCTATAAAGAGCAACCATGGAGTTTCTCGCCTTTTCTGCTCCATAACCATTCTCCATAACGGAACGGCATTCCGAACGGGTGGTAAAGTTGTAGCATAGTATTTTGTAACTTTTGACGATTCATAAGTACTGTACTTAATGGTCTACGTGAATAAAAAATATTCTGATTCTGAACTATAGTTATGTGGGTAATTGTGCTTTTTAGTTAATAAGTTAACCCTACATACGTCACATCCAACTGCGGTCGCTCATACCCGCCCGCACATACATTTATGACGTCATAATGTCGTCACGGTTGTCAAGGCGCTATCACCGCGGCGTCTCCCGAGTCAGTTATTATCAAAATAGTGTTCGGTTAATTGATTGTCCCATAATGACTGCTCCATATAAATAAAACCGTTCCACTTCACATAAAAAGTATCTAAATACGTACACTATGAAGTATTCGGTTAGCTTACGAATAAACTCGTACTGACTATTGTCACAGATTATCAAATAGTTCACTCCGCAAAGACATTTAAATGGAACGCGACTCTTGCTACAAAGCAATAAAGTGCACATTAGCTCGGACAACGCTGCATTGGATGCGTTTAAAAAAATATTATTGCGTAACTATGCGCTTCTCTTTCTATCGCATAACTCTTTCTCTTGCAAGTGCGTTGCGGCCCATCACTCGTGTACAAACATCACATAAACTTTTGCCCTTACCAAGCATCGAACCCGAAACCCGTGGCACAGAAAGCAAGGTCACCACTAGCTGTGCCAATCAGGTCATCAACTTGTATATGTTCAAATATAATTGATAGAACTAGGCGATACTTGGCGGAAATCCATTGTTAAACAAATGGGGGAAGAGGAACCCACCACTGACCCCCGGCTTGTCAACTTTTCCAATTATAAACCAAACAAGTTTGATCGATAATTAAAGAAGCCAACAACACCGAACTCTTCTAAGATGTTAATCGAGAAACTATCTATCACGAGTGACGGGACCTCAAATAAAATGCAATTCTCCGCGAAACCAAATGTTCAAATAATTCTCAAATCCTTTTGACATTATAAACCTTTACCAGAATAAGTCAATGCGAACCTCCTTTGGCAAAGGCCAAGAGACTTGCGCAAGTTAGTCAAGCTTGCGCTGCCTAGTTGGGGACTCAGTTAATTAGCGCAGAGGGTTTGACTTAGGTGCGACCGGCGGACGGGCGACGGGCACCGAACACACAACACACGACTTGTTACTGTTTAATTAATTACTCATTTCTTACACTGCAGGACGAGATAAATGGCCCACCTTTTAGTTCCTATAAAATTGCCTCCTCCGCCGCCCTAGTGACCCATATCATCGGTGCCCGCCACACATCGCACGACTGTAGTCGACGTCAAACGTCGTACGTCAATCAAAGGTTAGATTTTTTAATGTCCCACTGCTGGGCATCGTCCCCCGTGCCATCGCTCGTGCCATCGTCCCCTAGGTTGGCCTATTCCGGATAGCGGACTTCGCTAGTTTTTTTCCCTCGCGATGTCTTCCTTCACCGCGTGGCAACTGATAATCATGGTTGAAAGTGAGTTTTGCACATAAAATCTAGAAATCTCAGAAGTACGAAGTTTGAACCGACATTTCAATGGTCTCAGTGTTAAATCAGTGTTCAATGTTTTTCCAATTCAAGGAAGTTACTTTAAATTTAAAAAAGTTACGAATTTATTGCCTTTTATTTTGAATCGTAACAATGAAATCTCTGGCATATCCAGTAGAAACTTCACTCTATTTTTTGATGTAACATGATGTGCCATTACTTCTGGCCCACAGTGTACCAAGTAACCAATTTCATTGAGCGAACCTAAGCCATTGTCTTGTCACACACTTGTGTAATGGTGTTTAATTATTTTTACGTAGTTAAGGCTGACTGTTAGTTGGTGGTATTGTAAAAGTGACATTAACTATGTCATTATGAGTCGATCATGAGTCGATTGTGTTTTCAGACTTAGCGCCCGATTCACGCGAAGTTGACACTAACTGTTCGGCAGGCGCTAGGCAAATGACCAAGCTCGGGTAAGGCACCATTAGCGTTTGCTTCATGCGAGCCATGTCCCAACTAAGCGAGGCACAGAATCCTTGCGAGGCCAGTCGGGTAGGTCAAGTCACGGCTAATAGTTACTTAGTTTTTATGTCTTCTCAGACTAAGAAAAAATAACAAATACCCAAAAGTCGGCATTAAATTTTGGAGCCGATACATATGTCGATTTGCGTAAAATAAGGAAAATACGCACTAAAGTTCTAAGCTGAATGCTTCTAATCTAAAGCTGACACGTATTTAATAAAATACGGTAGACTATGAAGTATGAGGTTAGCTCACGAATAATCTCGCACTTGACGTTATTCGTATGTATACTTCATAGTCTACGTATTAACACGTTAAGTGCGAAGCGAGGCCTAAATCACCCCTGATGCAACTTCCCTGTTGTGCGGCAAGCAAAAAAGTGAATTTCTCTGTCGTGCGAATGGCATAGCTTTGGTTTGGTCCAGTGTAGGAAAGAGATAAATATATATTTGAGATCACTAATGGTTCCGGACTCGGTGGTGTACCTACCTTGGTACCGGATGTCTTAGGCCTCGTGCCGCACTGAATTAATATAATTTTAATGCAGTGCGGAACGAGGCTAAAACGTCCCATATCCCCCCTGACCTCGTACCGCACTCAACGCGAGCTTCCCGCGACCAGTGTTGTGCATCACGTCGATTGGAGAGCACGTCCTTTTACAGCGCCGAACATGTCTAAACGATGTCGGAAGAAGTTAATTTTAAAAAACCCAGAAACAGAGCCAAAACAGGTAAGTTTTTAATGAAAAAATCTTCAGTAAGTACCTAGTTTTTTCTTATCTTGGTAGCTATGTACCTAAAGTAAGTGTAAGATATTATTACTTAAGTATATTATACCTAAAGATATTATTGGTAATAACAATTATTGACGTACCTAATACTTTGCAACATATCTAGAATTACCTATTATTCTATATCGTGATAATAATGTTATTATTATTAGGACTTAACACTTAATTGATATTTTTGTAGGTAGTGAAAAACTCCACAAGAAACGCAAAGCAGCCGTTGACAAAACAGGTAAGTAATATAATTAATATTTCAGTAGTTCTTTGTCTAGGTTTTGAAAGTAGGTATATAAATATTAAAGATTTTTAGGGTTCCGTATCGAAAGGATAAAAACAGGACCCTCTATTACTAAGACTTCGCTGTCTGTCCGTTTGTCGCGATAGATAGATAGTTGAAGTTTTCTCAAATTATGTAGGCCGCTATTACAATAATAATAAAAAGTTAAAAACAACAAAATACCTATGTAAAGGGATATTTTTAATCACCAAGTTTGTTAAGTGTGTTAGATTCGACTTATGTAAATTTTACGATATATGTCACGTGGTCGGAAGAGAGCATTCATTTGATGCAGTTATACCTACATTATCATGGTTATTCTCATCTACGATCTAACCTAAGTAACAATGTCAGTTTTATTACGTTATCTTTACATTTTTGTTATTTTTCAGCACCTGAAAGCGCACGCCATTGCCTCGAAAAGGGTGAAAAAAGGAGAAGATGTGTTGGTTGTTACCAAAAACTACGCACATTTTTACCATCTCGTGAAGCTGATAAAAAATCCAAAAAGATTTTGACTCAGTGCACTCAGTGCAAAAAATCTTATTGTCTACCCTGTTTCAATGAAAAACACTCATAAATAAGTACAACATATATATTGAGATTTTTATAAAAAAAGTATATTGATACTGATTTTTTAATGTTAATTCAAGTTCTAATAATTGTATTTTTAAAGCCCGAGGCAGAATAAATAGGACAGTTTCTTTTCTACTTCTGGTTGCCTTTTTTTTCTATTCTGTGAACCGCATTAAGATTTTCATATACAAATAGAAAGATAAACCTTATGCATAAACCGTAATCCATTATTTTCCAATAATAAGTCTGTAATAGGTGCCTCTTAATGGTATAGAATGGAACGCTTCGTGCGCGAGTCCGACTCGCACTTGGCCGGTTTTTTTTTCTTTATGGCGCCTTCAAGCACAATTTAGATTATTTAAAAAAAAATGTATCCTTTGATAGCTTTGTGTTGTTTTGCCAGGTTTTGCCCTTAAAACGATCTAATGAGATATAATTGATCAAAATCGGTCAAGTCGTTGCGTAGTTAAGACAGTTTAAAAACGTCGATATTATTTTTCCCATCACTAATCGCAGCGAAAATTTGCCCTATTTCAGTGCGTTACGAGGTGTATAAGATCCCATATTTTGTTTTGCTAATAATTCCTTAACTAGCCATCAGATCCCGGGGCGACGGTGGATTAGGGTTCATCAATTCACTGTCTATATCAATAAGGACCAAAATTCTCATTTATCTTTGATTTCGCGCCAGAAAATGGATTTTAGTCTGTAAAAGGAGGTGGGGTCTAATAGACCGCGTGTCGCCCTAACGTCTGGTCACGGTACGGGCCGATTATACCTCGTGCCGCAGGAACGGAAAGTATGCAAAAATTGGTGCCGCAGCTAACGTGTTAAGACAAATTATATGTAGAATTGAAAGTTTTAAATACTGTCCGCTAGAGGCGTTGTACAATTTACGATACAATGTGTCTAAATACGTAAACTAATCCGCTTCCGAATAATCTCGAACTTGACGTACAGAACTGAACTACCCTATATGTGGTAAGTGGATCAGCTTAAATATCTACATAGCCCTAAGTTCATTCTAACAAAGCCCTAACTTTTTTATACCTACTAACAAAATAGTACATATTTTGTTATATAAATAAAGTCGAAATTCAAATTATTTTATTTTTATCTTATTTGCATTAAAAACCAATTTTCCGTAACAAATAACAGAACTATACTGAGACTCTAAACAGCTCCAGGGTCAACTTCCCCGGACCTCAAAACCGACCCGGGATTCCACTAATTATTTGAGAGCAGCGTCAAGGTTCGGATGCTGTGGGGTCAAGTAAATCTTTGAGGGTAGTTTAATAAACTTTGAGTACGAGTGTATGGTTGGTATGTTTCCTAATAAGTGAAGGCATTTCTAGATTACATCTTTAAGCTTTAATAATTACTAGCTGTCGCCGCGAACTTCGTACCGCCTTAATATCAAATGTAAGAGAAAATGAAATTATTGGTACTCTATGAAAAATTAAAACAAATCTATCCCACGGAAACCATACATTTTACCGGGATAAAAAGTAGCCTATGTGCTATTCCAGACTATAATCTATCTCTGTGTCAAATTTCATCCAGATCCCTTCAGCAGTTCCGGCGTGATTGAGTAACAAACATCCATCCATCCATTCAAACTTTCACATTTATAATGTAAGTGGGATTTGTACTCTGTTGCCACCCACAAGGTGGACCAATGATATCACGGCTAGGCTGTGACGTGTACAAGTAATTGAGGTCGACTTACAGGCAGGAATTCAGAGAGCAATGTACTGAAAATTGCTTTATTTTCGCAAAATTGTGTTTGTTTGAATAACAATGGTTAATTTTGTTGGTGTTATATTAACAACTATGTGTTATATTTCAAGTTCTCCGGGGCAATTTATAACGCCTCAGAATCAAATATATGTTAGTGATTTTTTCCCATATTTTAATGGTCATTCGGCTATTAGGAACGTCATCAAATAAAAAAAAATCAAAGATCATTAGTTCTAACTAATAATAATAATTCCAGCCCTTTTTAATGTCCCACTGCTGGGCACGGGCCTCCCCTCGATGCGAGGGGGATTAGGCCATAGTCCACCACGCTGGCCCAGTGCGGATTGGCGGACTTCACACATCTTTCGAGGGGTTCTCTCAGACATGCAGGTTTCCTCACGATGTTTTCCTTCACCGTTTAGCAAGTGATAATCATGATTGAAAATGAGATTCGCACATGAAATCCCAGAGGTGCGAGCCGGGGTTTGAACCTGCAATACTCGTTACCGAGGCAAGCGTTCTACCTACTTGGCTGTCACTGCTTAACGACATAAAAAAACATATTTTTTTTAATTTAAGTATCTACTTGACACTGGCAAAATACATATGGTGAAGGCAAATATATAAAAAAACTGAATTGGACAGATGGATGGATGGATTGGTATCAGATAGAGACTATTTACCTAGGTATATATTAACAGATAATTTACAAGCATATTATAATATTGGGAACGATAAGTAGCCGTGTTATGTACGGAACACATACGTACATGGTGTTGGCACAGTTGTTAAAATACTGATTGCCGTTTCGGGGGGCGTGCGGGTGAAATAGAACACAGTAAAATTTTTGATTTACTTTAAATAAATGCTTAAAAAATAGGGAAGATGGCTGAGTGCTACCACCGACTGGGTACCAGTAATTAATATAATTAAATTCAAAAGCACTTTGCAGGGTCTCAAGACACTGTGAGCACTTTCTACGTAGATCGGACTGCAAGCAACAACTAAATATGAAGGTACCCCAGTTCTAACTATGATTATAGGACGGCCAACACCTCAGTCCTCCCGTGACTATGGTTACTGTAAAGTAGCCGCAACGTCGGGAACGTAAAAACATAAAATAAATGCGATAAATCCTCAAAATTACTTTTATTACAATTAAACCATATTTTTTTTTTTAATACATTATAGGCAAGTATTTGATCTCGATCTCACCTGATGGTAAGTGACGATGAGATCTACGATGGAGCATACTTGCCTAGGTAGGAAGGCGGCAGTAGATCGAGACGCTACATGCACTAGGCACATGCAGCGCAGCTGATCTGGATGCCGGAACACGGCTAGGCCGCTTGGCGACATGGCTTTGTTCAGTGGGTGGTGACTAACCACGGCCGAAGCCTACCACCAGTAAAATTCTGGTTAAATGTTATTCTAATACACGTAAAATAATGCTTACAATTAATCCTGACCACATAGTCTATAAACAGACTCAAATTACTGAAACAATCATTGAGACACTGAAAAAATGTTGCACGATTTTTTTCAACATTTATACATTCACCATTATAATTTAAGAAAATTCTATTTATGAGCCGCAGAGTGTAATAAAAAACCATGGTCAGGTCACGGGAGGACTGACATTAGTTTTATTTCGATGTGTAGTATTCGCGTAAATATAAGAAATCAATTTTATTTCAATAGATTAAAACAAAACTGTAATCTGCAAAACAACGTCGTGTTCAAATCTCCCCGCTCGACTCTTCAACAAGATAATTTATGTTAAAACGACAGCTGTCTCTAGAAATATGGGCACGGACTGAAGCGGGTGTCCAAAATCTTATATTATATATATAATATTGTTATCAACATTTTATTGTATTCTCCAGTGTATAGTGACATAAAAGAGGTAGGTTTTATGTTTAGATAAAACTAATTTTAAGGATTTTATCGCGTTTTTATTTTGATTTTACGTTCCCGACGTTTCGGCTGCTTTACAGCAACCATGGTCACGGGAGGACTGAGGTGGTTGACGTCCTGGTGTCATAGTTTGAAACGGGGTACCCTCATATTTAATTTTTACTTCATGTGGTCCGATCTACGCAGAAAGTGCTCACAGTGTCTTGAGGTCTTGCAAAATCCTTAAAATTAGTTTTATTTCAATGTGTAGTATTCGCGTAAATATAAGAAATCAATTTATGTGTTTAGTTTTAATATAGGCTATAAGAGCTTGTTTACATAGTGTCTCCAACGACCTCTTTTTACTGTATTTAAGGCCTATAAGCAGTGATAGCCAAGTTGGTAGAACGCTTGCCTCGGTAACGAGGATCACAGGTTCAAACCCCCGCTCGCACCTCTGGGATTTCCGGATTTCTTGTGCGAATCTCATATTCTACCATGATTATCACTAGCTAAAAGGTAAAGGAAAACATCGCGAGGAAACCTGCATGTCTGAGAGTGCCCCTCGAAAGACGTGTGTAGTCCGCCGACCCGCCGAAACGTCAGGAACGTAAAAAACATAAAATAAACGCGTTAAAATTCGTGAAACGATAACATTTCTCCAGAATCTTCATTCACGATGGACGCCATATTCATGCAGACGAGGACCAAGCTGATCCAATCTGCGTTGCGTATAGTGATCATGCTTCATCTCGCGAGCTACTTGTGGCCAAGAGACGCCATTGTAAAAGGTCAGTACGCCGACGTGACTAGCGCACCTGGTAGTGACTCTGCTTTCTGCGCCGAGGCTTCGAGGTTCGAATCCTGGTAGGGACAAACTTTGTGCCATGAGCACGAATGTTTGTACCCGAGTCATGGATGTTTAATATCTATTTCAGTATTATATACTGGGTTCGCCTCCAGTCCATTGTACGGTACCCATAACACAAGCGTTGCATAGTGTGGGACCGTATGGTTGGTGTGTTTGTCTGGCGATATTATTATTGCCTAGATATCTTTCTCCCTCTAGAACTGAGTAGCTATCTTGTGTCTTAGAAGTATTTAGCCCAAGAACACACTATCAGAATTAACTGTCCTACGTCTTAGTAAATAATCACAAAGACAGATTTAGTTTAGAAAATAAATAAATAATATATGTTATATATTCTTATGTATAGGATTGGTGATTTATTATTATTATTATATATTTATATTGTAATAAAACTAATTTTACGGATTTTATCGCGTTCAACTATGACACTAGGGCGTCAAACAACACAGTCCTCCCGTAGTTGCTGTAAAGCAGCCAAAACTTCGGGAACGTAAAAAACGAAAAATAAACGCGATAAAATCCGTTAAATTCGTTTTATTTCAATATAGTATTGGTGTTTTCAGATTTCTCTAGTTACGACTATATAATAGTCGGAGGGGGTACGGCGGGCAGTATACTCGCGTACAGACTGGCCGAGAGTGGAGATCACAAAGTGTTACTCATTGAGGCTGGAGGAGACCCACCAATAGAGTCACTGGTAGGTATATTTCCGTTCACTTCTGGTAGGTAACAGGGAATACAGGGTGTATGTGGCTTGTGAACGAAAGCTGATACCATGGATTCAACTCAAGGCTCTAGATCCCCCTCGCATAGTTGGAATTTTCCGGCAATCCTACTATATACCACACTAATATTATAAATGTGAAAATTTGGATGGATGGATGTTTGTTACTCAATCACGCCAGAACGGCTGAACGGATCTGGATGAAATTTGGCACAGAGATAGATTATAGTCTGGAATAGCACATAGGCTACTTTTATCCCGGTAAAATGTATGGTTCCCGTGGGATAGATTTGTTTTATTTTTTCATAGAGCAAAAGATCGACATGATTTTTTGCATACATAGAATGCGAGATTTAAATTGTTTCTTCGTTTGTTTGTTTGTAGCGCTTTCACGCCCTAACTACTCAATCGATCTTCATGCAATTTTGCATACAAGGGGCACAGAAAAGGACTTACTTTTTAATCGCGGGTAACACCGCGGGGCGCAGCTAGTCTTTTCATAAATCACAGAAGTACACGCAATGTTGATCTATCAAGTTTCCGACGTAAACCGTAACATTAAGCTACTTAAGCATGTGGCTCAGGCTACAATCCAGACTCGATTATAATGACCAGTATCGCTTAATTGTATCATAATGTACACTTATCAGCTACTCTAGCACTTTCTGGAATCTTCCACATTAAAGTACGGCCTTTTCCTTAAAACACGAGCATTTGTTAAACTTGGCTATCACTGCTTTCTGTTTACTGTTATTAAACTAATCATCTCTCATCATCTTCGCTTTGCAGTACCCCGGAACATTCTCCTATCTCCCAAACTCGAAACACGACTGGAACTTCACGACAATTTTCGACGGGTACACAGCTCTAGAACACCGGGGCAATATCCTGCAACTTACCAGTGGAAAACTGCTGGGAGGAGCCAGCAGCCTCGGCCACACGCTCTACGTGAGAGGAGACCCTCATGACTTTAATCATTGGGCAGAATTGGCTGATGACGCAGCATGGAACTACGATAATTTACTGCCCTACTTCAAGAAATCTGAGTATTTGGATGATGAAGAAATTCTAATGCCTCCATACGATGTGTTTCACGGCACTGAAGGTAATATGGGCGTGACTAGAGAATCCCACGAACTTAGTCAGAAATATTTACAAGCTTTCAAAGAAACTGGAAACGATATAATTATAGACGGCAATGGGAAGCGTACTTTAGGTTATTTTGAACCAATGTTTATGATAAAAGACGGTATACGACAAAGTACGGCGTATACATACTTAACTTTACTGAGAAAGCAACCGAATTTTGATTGTTTGAAAGAAACCGAAGTAGTAGAAATTTTGTTTGAAAGGGACACGGCTGTAGGTGTGAAGGCGATAAAGAACGATAAATTAATAACGATAAAAGCAAATAGGGAAGTTATATTATCTGCTGGTACAATTAAAACTCCTCATTTACTGATGCTATCTGGCATCGGACCGAGAGACGAATTGGAAACATTTAAAATACCCGTCAAATCGGATTTACCTGTGGGTAAAACCTATCAAGACCATTTAGGTATAATGTTAGTTCACAAATTGAACATTAAAGACGAAGACGCGCCTTTTTCAAATCCGCACACTTTCCCTCTACCCGTAGTCGTCGGTAATGTAGCTTTGAAGAAATCACAAGAGTATCCAGATTACGAAACAATAAATTATATTATACCGAGTGATTCAGAAGAACTTTTATCTCTGTGCTCAGTAGCTTACTCGTTCGAAGATGATGTATGTACGTCCTTATACAACAGCACCAAAGGGAAGGAAACGATTTTAACTAAACTTGTTCTATTGCATCCACAGTCAAGAGGTCACGTTGTTCTACAAAGCTCGCACTATGCAATCCCTCCAATGATCATATCAGGATCTTACACACACGACGAGGACTTGGAAAATACTATAAAGTACATTATAGATTTCATGAAAATCACCACTACTAGTGTCTTTAGAAAATACCAAGCTGAGTTTGTGAGGCCTTATTTACCGGAATGCCATTACTATCCGGGGACTTTGTATTGGAGGTGTTACGCTTTGAGTATGATGAGTACGATGTATGATTACACAAGCACTTGTGCGTTGGGGTCTGTAGTTGATAGTAGGCTGAGAGTGTTCGGTGTGAAGAGATTGAGGGTGGTAGACGCGTCAGTGATCCCTGTAGCTATTAGCGGTAACTCTCAAGCTCCGGTAATGGCGATCGCTGAGAAAGCAGCCGATATGATATTGGAAGATAATCAGCGGCCTTTTGATTTTTGATTGATAGTAATCATATATCAGCAACATAGAATTATATACTTATCTCTGTGCTCGATAAATATTTTATGACATTTTGTAGGCTGAAGGCAAACTGTAAATCGTCTTTATATAAAATCACATTAGTATATAATACTTGGTAAAAAATAAGTAACAGCGTAAAAATAAGTAACTCCTAAATTTAAAATGTAGAACTTATCGATTTTATTTTCTCTCCAAATAATGTTTGTGTAAACGTGCACGAGTGTTGGAAATTTAAATTAAAATGTTGATAATGGAATTTTGAAGTTTTCCCAAAATATCCGGTACTAGTAAAGTATATACAGACTGCTGACTGGGGTAAGGGATTGCATTTTATCAATATAATCAGGGGTATTGATACTCTAAATAACATACAAGATGTTTTCTCGGACACTTAAATAAGTGGCTCATGGTAGCCATTGAAAGAGGACGTGAGCAGTTATAACAAAATCAGCTTGCTAAATTCTTACGGAGATTTTTCTCGCCACTCGTCTCCAGCTTCGTAGCCCTGAAAATAAAACTTGATCACTATTTACATATTGTCATGAGGAGTTTAAGTACCTTTGTACATTCAAAAATATTTGTACGCGTAATTAAAACAAATTCAATAAATATTACTCTACGCCCGTTGACGGACTTTGTTTTTAACATTTCTTTGAATTGGCTTTCGACTTTATTTTAAGGCTTTGTGTACACAAACGTCTTATATTTATATAATTGTAATAAAAACAAAAAAGAAACTGTGTATTACTTATTTGTGTCAGCATCACCAATGTGAACATACTTACTGTACGGTACCAAACTAAGCTGCGCTTGTATAATGGGTACAGTACAATGGACTGGAGGTGATCCCAACAAACCAATACTTATATTATAGGTACTAAACATCAATGTATCAGGTACAATGATTCGTGCTCATCCCACAAAGTTTACGCACACCGGGATTCGGACCCAGGACCCTCGGTACACAAAGCAGGGTCACCACCAAATGTGTCAAGGGGGTCGCCAGTTGACCCTAAATCAGGGATTCCCAAACTATTTTGGGCAAGAGACCCATTTTCCAAAATGAACTGATACCTCAGACCCCCACAGCCAAATTACTTTAAAATCCTATCTCTTAGTTTTTTCCTTGATTGATACAAAATAAAAAATTCATCTTGCACGAACTTGTGCACGCTTATCGACCTGTTGAGTTTTTTAAAAGTACAACAATGATGCTTCCTACTAAAATATTAGTCATTCTTAAAACAAGTTGGTACACGTAACACAACTTATACAGTGTCTTGAAAGTTTCAAATAAGAACTTGTGTTAATTAAGTCGACTTTTAGACCACGTCAACCCCAAAATCAGTTTTCGTTTATGACGACCCCTGGGAAATCGATATCGACCCCAAGGGGTGGAGATTGACCACTTTGGGAATCCCTGCCCTAAATAATAGACAAATCAGATCAAGACGAATAGCTGCCCCACCAGTGTACAAGTCTGACGATATAAGAAAACAAAGAACATTAATACAACCTACTCATTAGTTTATAACTCACTGGCTCATGAATGAAACTCACAATGGATTCATTTACACCGTGCTGTACCAATTACTATACGAAGGCCATTCCAAGGCCTGACCTAGAGCAGGAAGTTTTTGTCCATACCAGTTAACAAGTTCTTAAACGACGTTATATTCTCATTAGTAACCGCCATCCGCAAGTAAAAGGTTAATAATAATTTAATAAATATAAAATTAAAACAATATTTGGTTCAAAAAATATTAATTAGTATTTTTATTTTATTAAAAAAAATCCGAAAATCCAGCGAAACAACAAAATTGAATATCATCTTAGAGGAGTTCGGTGTTGCTGGCTTCTTTAATTATTGATCAACTTGTTTCATTTATAATTGGAAAAGTTGACAAGCCGAGGGTCAGTGGTGGGCCCCTCTTCCCCCATTTGTTTTACTTACATCCCCGGAGTTGAAAGGGTTTTTTTGTTTTTTTTTATTACATTATAGGCAAGTATTTGATCTCGATTTCACCTGATGGTAAGTGACGATGAGATCTTCGATGGAGCATACTTGCCTAGGTAGGAAGGCGGCAGTAGATAGAGACGCTACATTCACTAGGCACATGCAGCGCAACTGATCTGACCCGCCATCCATGAATGGCAGCACCGAACATCATGCTGGAACACGGCTAGGCCGCTTGGCGACATGGCTTTGTTCAGTGGGTGGTGACTAGCCACGGCCGAAGCCTACCACCAGTAGAGTTGTCACCTGGTTGGCACCACGCAGGGTCACGTGTAGGGTATCTCGAGGGTACTTAATTCTCCTACGGACGAAGGTGACTCGACCCCAAAAACCCGGTTTCCCGGGAAAGTTTAACAACCAAGTTTGTCGCGGCCACAGATAACATTAGCTGTGCTGTAAAACATTAGCAACGATGTAATTGATCGATTACACTTCGGTGTAATAGGTTACGATAGCCAAACCGTTAGCTATCATTCCATTCACAAATCCATGATCGTGGCGAGTGAAACTGGTTTCCACATCATCATTCACTCAAGTTATAAGCGATTTATTTATTGAATTATTTTCTACTTTGCTTGCTTTTACAAAATGAATAATAATATTTCAAAGTGCCGGTTTATAATATAACCGTAACCTTTTTCAAAGTTCCGGTTTATAAATATAACCGATTATAGCAGTCTTACAGTTAGATCGCGCGACCATAAAGTACTTGTAATGGTCTTATAACTTGCACCATCTCCACAGACTATATAGGAACCAGTTGTTCGAGTGTAATGATAATAAAAAAAAAACATTACCACTTCCTGCGCGAGCGACTTTATAATACTTAATATAATCTACACATTATAACCTTGTTAGTTAAGGGGGAAGCTCAGGGTCAGGGCGCGAAATTCAAAATGTCAATGGTTTTTATTTTTTTACGAAAAATTTGGACATCTTTCCGATGTAATTTAGTATTTTGCGATATTAGCATTCTGCATTGGATGTCTCAATGTATTAAGTTTGCTTAAAGAAGTACTTAATCCGATATAATACCATAAGGTTTGTAAAAACCGCGGGGTTGTATCGCTTTAGGTATTTTTTAAGCAAACTTAATACATCGAGACATCCAATGCAGAATGTTAATATCGCAAAACACTAAATTACATCGTAAGGATGTCCAAATTTTTCGTAAAAAAATAAAAACCATTGACATTTTGAATTTCGCGCCCTGACCCTGAGCTTCCACCTTAAAACTTTACATGAAACGTAAAAGACATAATAAACGCGATAAAATCCGTAAGCTTCATTTTATTTCAATGTGTAGTATTCGCGTAAATATAAGAAACCAATATGTCTACATAATGTTAAATAGAATAATAAAAGCGGAAATTGCTTGATTAATACTTTTATTCAACGCGGCAAAACTTCGAAAGTTTTCGGCGGCACACCAACTGTCAAACGACACTCACGTCATACTAGAGTTGCGCCGCTAGAGATGTACCTCTACACGGCGAATGAACGAACACCGGCAACAATACGTAGACTATAAAGTATAGAGGCAGGGTCTCAGGGTATGCCAAAGACACGCACAGAACAAAAACATAACACCTACCGTAAGGCCTCAGCCTCGAATTTAGCGGGCAGCGGGGCGGCGCGGCGGCGGTGGCGGCGCGGGAGCGGCAGGATCTTATGCGTAAAATCCAATGGACCGGTTCTCGAAAACAGCGGCGCGGCAGCGGCGCGGGGCGGCCAACGAGCGCCGCTGCCGCGCCGTCGCCGCCGCCGCGCGCCGCCCTGCTGCCCGCTAAATTCGAGGCTGAGGCCTAAGAAAATCAGTGCTGCTATCTCTGTTTTTCCTATAGCTCTGTCTTTTTTGGTATAATATATATCATTATCGACTGTAATTCGACAGTTGTTTGTAGTGAGAATAATGTTACAAATAAACTAGCGCCATCTATTGAACAATACGAAAACTAGTTAGAGGTTATTCGATAAATTATGCCGACGAATCATAGATGGCGCGTTTGTTGCGATAGCTTAATTCTATCTTCAGTAGATGTCGCTATATTAAAAAAGCTGTACAAGTTAAAAATCTTTTAATCCGAGCACAAAACTGGGTGAGAGTTTTTTCTCTAATCTTGCATAGAGATTGAACCTTATACAATTAGTAGATTATAAATGGCATGTTATCGAAAACTTTGGATAAAGTTAACACTTAAGGGGGAAGCTCATTCTGCATTGGATGTCTCGATGTATTAAATTTGCTTAAAAAAAAACCTAATCCGAAACAATACCATAAGGTTTGTAAAAACCACTCTTTATGGTGTTGTAACGCTTTAGGTATTTTTAAGCAAACTTAATACATCGAGACATCCAATGCAGAATGTTAATATCGCAAAAAACTAAATTACATACTAAAGATGTCCAAATTTTTCGTAAAAAAATAAAAACCATTGAAATTTTGAATTTCGCGCCCTGACCTAAGCTTCCACCTTAAGGCTATAATAAAATCATGGAAAAAAAATTGACGAAAGGTAAGGGTGCGCAATGTATCGTAAACACGCGATCGCGACACATCGCTGCGCGCGATACCTGAGGCGTAAGAGTGACGAGTGCTCTCGAGCATATCGAATTTTTATTTACATTGCAGTTTTAGGTCTAAAATAAGTAATTATGTTGTTTATATTTAAAATCTCGTTAAGATTTCTATTGCGATTGCATGCTAAGATCAATTTAAAAATACTGAAATAAATTGCGTACATTCATGAAAAGATCGAAGAAACAATTTCAACTCTGGGGGACTACAGAATCCCACACATTCACACCTTGTATAAAAAAATATTTACACGTTACACAAATAAATATAGCTCTTAGAGTAATTATATAATTAACAATGAATGCCGAAATCTATGTAAGAGTTTCCAACATGATAAATAAAATTATGATAATGATTTTTAATAGATATTTATCATCAGACACGAGTATAAAATCAAGTCAAAGAAATACAAATACGCATAACTTCAAACATTTCTGATGTAAGTACAAACGTATAATAAGTAAGTAAATATATAAATAAAAATTATATGATGTTTGTTGGTGTAACACTTGAGAACGGCTGGACCGATTTGGTGAATTGCTTTAAAACTCAGCAAACGTTGAAAGATATATTCGTTGAGTACCCGATATAGATTTTCGGAAATTCGACCCCGAAGCCTGTCAAATGGGGGCTCAAAATTTGTGTGAAGAAACGGTTTTGAAGTCACAATTGGGTCTATGGCTGGTGCTGTGTCTATACTTAAAACTATAGTACAATACGCGGTTTTGACGTCTCAGAATCCAACCCAAGTGTTATTAGGTCCATTTTCTGTGTGTATGCTTGTTCGCACATCACAAACTTCAATAAAGTTTTTGCTACTAGATAGCCAGTGGTTAAATAAAATCACGCTACAACCTTTGGGGTTCAAACAGGACGATAAGAACGATGATTACGTCAATTACTTCAGCCATTTATTTTCAGCATGGATGTAGCTACGGCCGTGGGTGCTGTGACCACTGCCCAGGCGGCTCTGAAGGTGTTGACGGCCCTTGCATTGACGACTTACATGTGGCCAGTCCAGCCTACTGTTACCAGTAAGTTTCCTTCTGTTGTGAATTTTAAGTTGCCGTTGGGGTAGAAAGGTTCTAGAAGACGTAGTAGCCGTGTAGACGTGTAGCCCACCACAAGGTGGACTGATGATATGTTGTAGGAAGCCGATGGATGCGAGTGGCGGAGGACCATGATGTGGAAGTCATTGGGGGAGGCCTATGTCCAGCAGTGGACGTCTTTCGGCTGATGTATTGATGCAAGTTTCAATTAATAACCGAATCGGTTGATTCAACGAAGTTGTTTCGTTTTCAGATGCATCGCGGTATGACTTCGTAATAGTTGGGGGGGGCTCAGCCGGGAGTGTGGTGGCTAACAGACTCACAGAGAACGAAGATGTGACCGTACTCCTGATAGAAGCAGGTGGATATCCTCCCATGGAATCTGTGGTAAGTTTTCCATGGAAAATTAGTTGTTACTATGAATATACAGAGTGTAAGGAAAGGCGTAACGAAAACTTTGAGTAAAGGTTACACTTAATGCCTATACAAAATTATAGAAATCATTTACATCAATAGTAATGGGTTACACATGCTATATTTTTTGAGCGAGCAATGTATCGTAAACAACGCGATCACAACACAGCGCTCCGCGCGATACCCGACACGAGCGAATGACGAGCGTGCTCAAGCGTATCGAGTTTTAATTTACATTGCAGTTTGAGGCCTTAATTAGTAATTGTGTTTTTTTTTTATTTAAAATCACGTTGAGATAGACTTCTATTATGATTTCACGCTAAAATCAATTTTAAAATACTGGAATAAAATGCGTATATTTCATGAAAAGATCGATGGGTAATTTCAACTCTGGGGCGTCGAGAATCATGAGTTGAATCCATGGTATCAGTTTTCGTTACAGTTTTGGACTGTGAGAGCGAGAACGCTAAGTACCAAGCACGTATAAATGAAAAGAGACAGAATAATAATATCGCTACACGAACAAACCAAATGTGCGGTCCCATACGAAGCAACGCTTGTATTTTTAGGTTACCCCATAAATTTATAGAAAGTTATAATGGATTATAAATCCATTATAACGCACTTTTTGCTCTGAAAAGTTCGATATAATGCCATTAAAATCCCTTATAACTGTCTATAAATTTGAGGGCACGTATTTAGACATTTTGTATGAAGAATTGAAAGTTTTAATTACCGTCCGCTAGAGGCGTTATTTAATCCTCCGTACAAAATATCTAAATACGGTAGACTATAAACTATACAGTTAGCTTACGAATAATCTCGCACTGGCGTGCTGATAAAACCAGACAATGATAACAGCAATTAAATAGATAAAATGATATATATTATAAATATTAATTGTATTTTATTGTGTGATAAGATAGTCGTAAAATATTAATTACGAGATTAACAACAAAATGATTAACTTCAATGATAACGCTACACACTCTTAAATTCTGCTATTGTATCATTATCACACTTAATATTATAAACTAGCTGTTACCCGCGGCTTCGTCCGCGTGGTATTTAACAAAAAAGTTTTTCTAAAATAAAAGTAGCCTTAGTTACTCCTAGTTACATCAGCTATGTGCCAGTGAAAGTCCCGTCAAAATCGATCCAGCCATTTCAGAGATTAGCCGAAACAAACAGACAGACAGACAGACAAAAAATTTAAAAAAATATGTTTTGATATATGTACCGTGTATACACCCAAATGCACTTAGTACAAAGCGGTTATTTTAATATTACAAACAGACACTCCAATTTTATTTATTTGTATAGATGTGAAAGTTTGGATGGATGGATGTTTGTTACTGACGAACAACAACAAAAAACGCAGTATAGTTGGAAGACTGACACGAGAAGAGAATTTGATTAATGACCCTCACGTGCAAGAAGAACTTTTCTTCGTTGTTGCTGAAGTTGCTGATAGGCTGACGTTAATAAATATACTTCTTCCAGGTTTCCGGGCTCTTCACAATGCTGCCAAATTCAGCCTACGATTGGAACTACACTTCAATAAATGATGGTTATACAGCTCAAAGAATGAAGAACCAGGTAGCCGGCTTGACAGCCGGAAAAATGCTTGGAGGGAGCAGTTCACTGCATCATCTTCTGCACGTAAGAGGAGCACCGAATGACTTTGACTCCTGGGCAGAAGCATTAGGAGACGATTCCTGGAGCTATAATAATGTGCTACCGTACTTCATTAAAAGTGAAAGACTCCATGATGAGGAGATATTAAATTCAACAACACGAAGTCTGCATGGTACTGATGGATACTTAGGATTGACAAGGGAGCCTAATACCGAAAATCTGAAGTATTTAGAAGCGTTCTCTGAAATTGGCCACAACATTGTTTTGGATACGAACAGTGAGGAAACGCTAGGGTATACAGAACCGATGCTAAATATCGCTGATAATCTTAGACAGTCTAGTGCTCAGTCCTACTTACGTCCAGTCAAAGATAGAAGTAACTTACATGTCCTAACTAGCACTGAAGTTACCAGAATCATTTTTGACGATACCAAAGCTGTTGGTGTTGAAGCTATCACTGACGATCAAGAGATCTTCACTTTTTACGCGAGCAAAGAAGTTATATTATCAGCAGGAGCGTTTAACACACCTAAAATATTAATGCTGTCAGGTGTAGGACCAAAAGATCATTTGGAATCATTAGACATTGATGTGCTATCTGATTTACCTGTAGGTCAGAATCTGCAAGACCACCCTCCAGTTATTGTGGTACATAAAATGGAAGAGTCAACAGAAACCGCGGCAGCTGTGGACCCTCACAGATTCCCTGTGCCTACAACTATAGGCTACGTAGCGTTAGATGACGAACAAAATTACCCAGATTACCAGAGTATTAATCTAGTTTTCCCTCACGATGCGACAGCGTTACTTCAATTCTGTTCAGCTGTTTTCTCCTACCAAGATGACATTTGCCAGAAATTCTACGACAGCAGTGCAGGCAGAAATGTCCTTTTCACCGTACACAATTTACTACACCCCGTATCTAGAGGCAAAGTGCTATTGAACAGCAAGAACTACCTAGATGCTCCACTTATCTACACCGGGACATACTCTAACCAAACTGATTTGGATAACATGGCGAAATATTTGAAAGATTTCGCGAGCATCGCCAATAGTACCTACTTCAAGAGTGTCAATGCAGAGCTAGTTGATTTAGAATTGGAGGAATGTGGGAATTATGTATTTGGCAGTGTTGATTACTGGAGGTGCTATGCTTTAAGCATGTCGTCTACTATGTGGCACTATAGTAGCACTTGCTCTATGGGGTCTGTGGTTGATGGTACACTTAAAGTGTTAGGTTTAGATGGTATTAGGGTTGTCGACGCGAGTGTCATTCCGCTGACAACGAGCGGTAACATCAATGCTGCTGTGGTCATGGTTGCTGAGAAGGCGTCCGATATTATTAAACAAGAATGGAATATTTAATAAAATTTCGTATCCCTTTTTATTGTTTCTCTATTTCCTGCATTGTTCTCACACACCCATAACAATCTAGGCGGGCGCTACAGAGAAATTTATAAGTCCCTCCTAAAAAGGGCAACCTTGGAGTTTCTTGACTGTTCTTCTCCATAAGAACGGCATTCCGAACGAGTGGTAAAGTCGTAGCTTAGTATTTTGTCATTTTTATCGATTCATATGTTCTGTACTTAATGGTTTACATAAATAAAAAAATATTCTGATTCTGATTAGAGGTATAATATTATAAGCACCATATTTTTTTTCACAACTATAAATATCGCCAGACGAACACACCAACTATACGGTCCCACACTAAGCAACGCTTGTATTATGGGTACCGTACAGTTGACTGGGGGTGAACCCAGTGTATAATACTCATGAAGAAAGTCAACATTTATCTCGGGTATAAACATTCGTGCTTATCACACGGGACTCAAACCCGGGAAATAGCGGTCACAACCAAGTGTGCTAATCTGGGTCATATTCAATACGTATTATGTAAATCAGTTATAATATGAGTAATTTATGTTATATAAATAATAATAACACCAGCCCTTTTTAATGTCCCACTGCTGGGCACGGGCCTCCCCTTAATGCGAGCGGGATTTCGCCATAGTCCACCACGCTGGCCGAGTGCGGGGTAGCGGACTTCACACATCTTTCGAGAGGTTCTCTCAGACATGCAGGTTTCCTCACTATGTTTTCCTTAACCGTTAATACTAATTAATCTTAACTGCTATATTCTTAATACCATGTAGCCCCCAGAGGTCTATTAAACCACGAACTTTTCAAATCCACCCCTCACTGTCTATCTCGACTCGCTTTTTTTATATTTATGATCAATTTTTCCATCGTAAACTCTGTTAAGTTAGCTCATAACTCCAGATTATATTGGCTTTGATTCGGCTATTTATCATCCAATTGATTTATAAGGTCAGTAAGGGGCTCTCTGTCTGTGGAGTCGGGGATTTTTCAGTTCGCTGAAAAATTTGTCTAGATTAACTAGTGAAATATTACAAGTGGAATTCGTTTTGTTTGGTTACTATTATGTTGGATGAGTGAGCTTGGAGATAAATATACGAGGTGTAAGTGGCATGGTAACGAAAACTTTAGGTATAGGTTACACTTAACGCCTATAATAAAAATAATGAAATAATTTATATTGAAAATCATGGGCTACAAATGTTGTAATTTTTGAGCGCGCAATATATTGTAAACCACGCGATTAGATCACAACGCTCCATGTGATTTTCGACTCGTGCGAGTGACGAGCGCGCTCTAGCGTATCGAGTTTTAATTTACATTGCAGTTTTAGATCTAAATTAATCAAACATCTATCGTCATAAACAAATGTTTTTTAGAAATAAAATTTGTTTTTCGAATTTTATCGCGTTTATTGTATGTTTTTACGTTCCCGACGTTTCGGCTGCTTTACAGCAACCATGGTCACGGGAGGACTGAGGTGGTTGACGTCCTAGTGTCATAGTTTGAAGCGGGGTACTCTCATAATTAGGCCGCTCTTAACACGGGCGCTCCACGAAGTCTGCAATCTGTGAACACGTACAAGATTGCACCCGCCATTATATCAGATTTAATAAACCACGGATCCTCGCAAAAGAACACCGATTCCGACCAAGGATGATACGTGAGGCCATTGAAATTAAACAACATCCTAATTTCAATAGGGAAGATGGCTGGGTTTTTTTTTTCAATGTGTAGTATTGGTATAGTAAATATAAGAAATTAATATATCATTTATGTTAGTCAATAATAACATAACCCCAGCGTTCTAATATATTATCATAAATAAATGTGTTCTTGTTCTAAGTACCCCTTCACGAAAAAAATATATATAAATTAGCATCGGTTCGTTACACAATGTCGCTTCACTATTTGAACTGACGTCGGTCGATAGTGACGCGCAGTTACGACACTCCGTTGTCGATAACGTTTGTTTTTATCGATTTTTTGTTCGACACCGATCGGCTGGCGTTTAATTGCTGGGACCAATGGCGTTATTTGAAACACTATTTTAATATGGATATGACGTTAATAATTCGCGACGATGACAAACGCTAGGCCTAGTGACTGCAGAGTAGGTCCCTCGTCTCCCTAATCAGAATCAGAATATTTTTTATTCACGCAGACCATTATGTACAGTACTTATGAATCGTCAAAAGTTACAAAAATAGTAAGCTACCACTTAACCACCCGTTCGGAATGCCGTTCCTATGGATAAGAACGGGCAAGAAACTCCATGGTTGCTCTTTTTTTTTAAAAGATCTTTCACATTTTTGAGCAGTACATTGTTATAGGTATGAGAGAACAATGTAGGAACGACTAAACAGACTTTAGTAGCAGGTAATGGCGGGTCTATTTAGAATTTTAGATAAGCAACCGAATTGTTATAATTATAGCAGTGATAGCCAAGTTGGTAGAACGCTTGCCTCGGTAACGAGGATCGCAGGTTCAAACCCCGGCTTGCACCTCTGGGATTTCTGAATTTTCATGTGCGAATCTCATTTTCAGCCATGAGTATCACTTGCTAAACGGTGAAGGAAAACATCGCGGGGAAACCTGCATATCTGAGAGAACCTCTCGAAAGATATGTGAAGTCCGCCAACTCGCACTGGGTCAGCGTGGTGGACTATGGCATAATCCCCTTCGCATTGAGGGGTGGCCTGTGATAGGTTCTGATTAAAAATGAGTTTTTTTCATTAAAGGGTTTTTGACCTAAATAAAAAATGTTTTTTGATTTTATAGAATAGCCATGTCCACACTATTCTGTCTATGACAGCGCGAATGGGAATCGAAATAATTTCGGGAAAACAATAGCCCACGGATCGGTTTTGCGAGATTGTTGCCCTATTATTGGCGGACGTATCGTCGGCATCCCATTTTAAAAATCCCGAAGAATGAACGAGAGCGAATCGATAAAAATCTATATTAATTGAACTATCGAGTACTTATTTACGTGCCTTTTAAAAATGTCGATGTGGAATAAAACTAAGACCAAGTGACTAGGACGTCAACCACCTCAGTCCTCCCGTGACCATGGTTGCTGTAAAGCAGCCGAAGCGTGGGGCACGTAAAAACATACAATAAACGCGATAAATTGGAATAAAACGAATGTTACGAATTTTATCGCGTTTGTTTTACATTTTTACGTTCCCGACGTTTCGGCTGCTTTACAGCAACCATGGTCACGGAAGGACTGTGGTGATTGACGTCCTAGTGTCATAGCTAGAACTGGGGTACCCCTTACTGGGGTATTTTATCATACTTCAAAAATAATGTCGCTAGTAGTCATTGTAACACGATAGCAGTGATAGCCAAGTGGGTAGAACGCTTGCCCCAGTAATGAGGAACGCAGGTTCAAACCCCGGCTCGCACCTCTGGGATTTCTGGATTTCATCTCATTTACAACCATGATTATCACTTGCTAAACGGTGAAGGCAAACATCGCGAGGAAACCTACATGTCTGAGAGAACCCCTCGAAAGACGTGTGAAGTCCGCCAACCCGTACTGGGCCAGCGTGGTGGACTATGGCCTAATCCCCCTCGCATTGAGGGGAGGCCCGTGCCCAACAGTGGGACATTCAAGGAGCTGGTATTATTAATTGTAACACGTAAATTATGCAATAAAAATATTACAATCAACATCCCTATTCCCAATATCGTATGGCAAGTCTCCAAAATGGTTTCCAATAATTCCTATCCAAGCTCTAGTATCAAGTAATCAATCCATATTACGTTTCAACAGAAATACGAAATAGGTCGAATGAAAAAAGGCTTACATTGGTGTGCAATTTAAATCCAATTAGCCGGCGGAAGTGTACCGGAAAAACCGGTTTTATGCATCGCTAATTTCCCTTTAAAGCGGCGGAAGTTCGAGTATTTCCGATTGGTGACAATTATTATTGTCTTGAGTACATATTCTTGTAAATTTTTGGTGAGAAACAGGTTGTTATTGGGTGACCAAGTCAATATTTGTGTAGGTATATTTTAAAAACCGGTAACATGGATTACCATCAGTCATAGACAAATCATTTGTTTAGTATCGGATTTTGGGGGAACTTATAAATTGTCATTTATATATTGATTTCTTATATTTGCGCGAAGACTACACATTGAAATAAAACTAATTTTACGGATTTTATCGCGTTTGTTTGATTTTTTTACGTTCCCGACGTTTCGGCTGCTTTACAGCAACCATGGTCACGGGAGGACCGAGGTGGTTGACGTCCTGGTGTCATAGTTTGAACCGGGGTACCCTCATATTTAGTTGTTGTTTGCGGTCCGATCTACGCAGAAAGTGCTCACAGTGTCTTGCAATGGTGCGCTTGGTTGTGGATTTAATTATATTAATTACTGGATCCTAAGTCGGTGGTAGCACCCAGCCATCCTACCTATTGACATTAGGATGTTTTTTTTAATTTCAATGACCTCACGTATCAACCTTGGTCGGAATCGGTGTTGTTGTGCGAGGTTCTGTGGTTGATCAAATCTGATATATTTAATTATTTGCACTGTGATCTCCATTTTTAAGACATTGTCATTCGTCTAGAGCAGGACTTCCCAACCGGCGGTGCGTGCCCCACCGGGGGGGCGTAGAGCGATCTTAGGGGGGGCATGAAGTGTATGATTTGATGATAGCTCTGTCAAAAACAAAACCCGATAACGACGAACTGGTTAAAAAAATGCAGGCGCAAACATCCCATTAATAAATAATATATCGTGTGAAATAAATATCGTAAAAATAATTTGTGTTTTTTATTGCAGCAATGAAGAAAAATATAGGGGGGGGGGGTGCATGAATTTGTCTAGTGCATTGACCATCGCATGCGCATCTGATAGTTGCGGTAAAGTATTACAGTACAGTACAGTACAGCACCCATAATACACGCGTCGCTTAGTGTGGGACCGTACAGTGTGTATACATAATATATGAATGTATGTTAATATGGCAATATATTTATAAGAAATTCTTGGGAGAATATTTTCCCGCGCACATAATTGAGGCCCGTCATGTTATGTTGAAATGAGACGACGTGTGGCGGGGGAGGGAGAGGAGGTCTTGTAGTGGGGGTATTATAGGGTTGCCACTTAGAATGTTGTGTACTAACTTTTTAAAAGAAATAAAAAATATGGGCAATTCATATAAACATACTGTTATGTGTATCGGCATATAATCGCACCGGTGCGTTCCGTTTGGAGATCCCGGAGCCCATCCAACATGTGTCGAAAGCGGCCACCGGGGGGGTTTTAGTGGGTAAGAATCCCACATAACCCGGCCGTCTCCCACACAGAGGCCGGGTATCTTTCGAAGATTTCCCCCCCGTCAACAAAAAAAAAAAAGAATCTGTTTGGTACAGAAAGATCACTCCGCAAAGATATATAAATAAATAACGACTCTTGCAACGATACAATAAAGTGAAATTTAGCTCGCGCAGCGATGCGTGCCTAAAATAAATTCACCTACAAGGCGCCTCTCTTTCTATCTTGAATCTCTTTTCTTGCTGTTGCTTGGCAGCCACTAAATGGCCCGCCAAGGCGGACCCGACTAACTATACGGTCCCACACTAAGCAACGCTTGTATTATGGGTACCGTACAATGGACTGAGGGCTAACTCAGTATATAATACTTATATAGATAATAAACATCCATGACTGGAGAACAAACGTTTGTGCTCATCACACAACGTTTGCCACTACCGGGATTCAAACCCGGGACCATCGGTACAGAAAGCAGGGTCGTCAGACTATACAGCTGCTGGTTACTGAGCCCATTTTTGTTATGCAAATAGTATTTATTTGAGCTACAGATTTAACATCTTACAAAGAACATTGGTGACAACCCTACGCTTATGCGTTGCGATTCATAAAAACATGCCGAAACAGAATGTTATAACAATATTTGCGAGGCGTTTGTATTGTGGAATTGTTGCAATATGGCTGGCTGATTTTACGTAGGGTTGCCAATTTACAAAAACTTTCCACCCTGTTGGTATACGAGAAACGCATACGCAACAATTTGTGAGCTAATCGCACACTTTAAAGCGTGATTCAGAAAGTGTATACTACCATTTGAACATGCGCTTCTTGAAGTCATAATTTCGATACATATTCCAATTTAAAAAAAAACTCCCAGCAAAATTAAAAAAAAAATATGATCAAAATTGTGACGTCAAATGATAATTACAAATGGGATAAAGAAGCGCAGGTTAAAACAGTAGTATACCTTTTCTGAATCACGCCGTATAGCCGCATACAAGTGGTTTTTATTAGATAGCCCATGGTGTTTATTCCTATAGTTGCCTTTAACTGAAAGGACTGTACAGAGAGCAGTGTCATTCTAAGCCGGCATGATCTGATATAATGCAAGATTAATTAGAAAAAAAAAACTCAAATATGTGTTAGCTGGCAACCCTATTTACGAGATGTAATATCAGAAATGAATTCGCTCCTCGCTTTGATTAGGTGTCTTTTTACCAATGTTTGCTTATCGACTCCAAGTGTTTGTCACCCATCTTTTGTAAACTATACTACTATAATCTAATCTATCTAATCTATCAGCCGATAGAAGTCCATTGCTGGACATAGGCCTCCCCCAACGACTCCCACACATCACGGTCCTCCGCCACTCGCATCCACCGGCTTCCTGCGACGCGTGTGATATACAAACAGACACTCCAATTTTATTTATTTGTATAGATGGCGGGTCAGATCAGCTGCGCTGCATGTGCCTAGTGAATGTAGCGTCTCGATCTACTGCCGCCTTCCTACCTAGGCAAGTATGTTCCATCGTAGATCTCATCGTCACTTACCATCAGGTGAGATCGAGATCAAATACTTGCCTATAATGTAATAAAAAAAAAAAAAAAAAAATGTATATATAATAATACCAGCTTCTGCCCGCGGCTCTGTCGGTGGTAAAGATTTTTTGGAATCGGATCAGTAGATCCGGAGATAAAACCCTCACAACCTAACCTCTTTATAATATTATAAAAATAAAATAAATAATACCAGCTCTCTGTAATGTCCCTTGCTGGGCACGGGCCTCCCCTCAATTCTAGGGGGATTAGGCCATAGTCCACCACGCTGGCCCAGTGCGGGTTGGCGGACTTCACACATTTGGAGGGGTTCTCTCAGATATGCAGGTTTCCTTCCTTCACCGTTTAGCAAGTGGTAATCGTGGTTGAAAATTATATTCGCACGCATGAAATGAAATCCCAGAGGTGCGAGCCGGGGTTTGAACCTGCAATCCTAGTTACCGACGCAAGCGTTCTACCAACTTGGCTATCACTGCTATAATATAAGTAGGTAGAGTTTATATAGAGCATAAGGTAGTTAAGTAAATGAAGATACTGCTCTATAAAGCGCTTTGGAAGCTTTACACAAAGCATTGTCCCGGGAATTGGACAAGCAGAAACATAAACAGCGCAGGCCACTGTAACAACAGCCGAGGCCGGATTGCCAGTTGATCCTAAAAGCGAATACACTGCGATGCAAATAAAATATACACACATTTTTTTTAAGAATAGTGTTTCTAATTTGAATTTTTTTTTTTTTACGATCACGTCACGTGTATTTACAGACATAACCATTCACGTTCTTCTCGAAGGTACGTAGAAAAAGGGCATCCGTTCATGACTGATTCTAATCTTCAAGTTGCGCGCTTTCAATGTCTGCGATCAACTCTTTATCTACCTAACCTTATTAGCAACAAGCTCTCCTTCTAAAGACATGGTTGGAAGTGAGACAGAGAATCACAGAGCTATTGAATGGAGCATCAGATAATGTCACCCGTTGATTTATTACAGCGCTATGTTTCTGTAAGGTATTAAGATCATGCCATAAAAAAAATCGAAGAATTGGTGCTCCATGAAATAAACAAATAAATATCACCAGACGAACACACCAACTATGCGGTCCCACACTAAGCAACGCTTGTATTATGGGCACCGTACAATGGACTGAGGGCGAACTCAGTATGTAATTCTTATATGTATAGATATTAAACATCCATGACTCGGGTACAAACATTCGTGCTAATCACACAAAGTTTGGTCCTACCAGTATTGAACCCGGGACTCGCGGCACAGAAAGCAGAGTCACTACCCACTGAGCTAATCAGGTCGACAAAGACAGGAGTATTGGAGTGTATATTTGTATCTGCCTCCCAGTGTACTCTACTCTAAAGAAATGCGTTTAGATATAGATCTGAGTGCATAGTACAGTGCTTTCTTCGTTTGTTGAGATGATGCTAGCTTATTCTCTCAAATAATATTTCTTCTTTGTTTCTCCAGCTAGGGTCAGTTTAGAGTCCTGTCACCGCTGTGTAAGAAAGAGCAGCAACTCTACTCCTTCATACCCCGTCCCGCTCTTGTATAGATATATTATAATAATATCGCCAGACGAACACACCAAATGTATGGTCCATGACGCTTGTTTTATGATAAAAATAGGTTAAAAAAAATAGGATCTCACCAAAAAGAAATTAAAACCAATGAAAAATTTAATTATTAGTTAAACACCACGCGGACGAAGTCGCGGCTAGTTGTTAATATACGAGGCGGCGAACCACATAGGCCCAGGGCTCTTAGCCTCGACGCGATAAATCTTATAATACGCCAATGTATATTATGAATTACATAGAAAATTATATATTACAGTCCAATCATAACGCCAGCTAACAACAATATTAGTATAGAAATGAATTATGCATTACACGAGACGAGACGTCGTGTAGTATCTCAAATAATCTTGCTTACATTGCAAGGTATTGGATCATTAAACTCGAGATGCATTATTATTGTTTTACGGAATACATTTGGCTAATGAGCATGGGGATATGCCAGCAGTGATAGCCAAGTTGGTAGAACGCTTGCCTCGGTAACGAGGATCGCAGGTCCAAACCCCGGCTCGCACCTCTGGGACTACTCACTTTCATGTGCGAATCTCATTTTCAACCATGATTATCACTACTAAACGGTGAAGGAAAACATCGTGAGGAAACCTGCATGTCTGAGAGAACCCCTCGAGAGATGTGTGAAGTCCGCCAACCCGGACTGGGCCAGCGTGATGGACGATGGCCTAATCCCCCTCGTATTGAGGGGAGGCCCGTGCCCAGCAGTGGGACATTAAAAAGGCTGGTATTATTATAATGGGGTTATAACAATGTACTGCTCAAAATGTAAAAGATCTATTTTAAAAAAGAGCAACCATGGAGTTTCTTGCCCGTTCTTCTCCATAGGAACGGCATTCCGAACGGGTGGTAAAGTTGTAGCTTAGTATTTTGTATCTTTTGCCGATTCATAAGTACTGTACTTAATGGTCTACGTTTTTTTTTTTACTACATTATAGGCAAGTATTTGATCTCGATCTCACCTGATGGTAAGTGACGATGAGATCTACGATGGAGCATACTTGCCTAGGTAGGAAGGCGGCAGTAGATAGAGACGCTACATTCACTAGGCACATGCAGCGCAACTGATCTGACCCGCCATCCATGAATGGCAGCACCGAACATCATGCCGGAACACGGCTAGGCCGCTTGGCGACATAGCTTTGTTCAGTGGGTGGTGACTAGCCACGGCCGAAGCCTACCACCAGTAGAGTTGTCACCTGGTTGGCACCCCCCAGGGTCACGTGTAGGGTATCTCGAGGGTACATAATTCTCCTTCGGACGAAGGTGACTCGACCCCAAAAACAAAAAATATTCTAATCTTATTCTGATTCTGGTTGGCAGGGGTATTTCTTTTAGACCACCTTCATGCTATCTATGATTCTTTGGCCTAAGGTTTGTTCATTCTACCGTTACTGGCAGGCTGAAGGCAATGATAAAACACTAGTTTTTGCACGCGCCTCCGCCCACGGTAGCTCGTCTAAACATATCCTATAGCACTCAAGGCTACCGTCGATATCTATTCGTGAAAGAATTTTCAGAATCTGTTTGGTTGATCCGGGGATTATTATACTCGCAAATCTTTTCAATATAGTATATAGATTCGAATCTATTTTTTGTTTGTTTACGGGGAAAACTATTTTTACCCCGTCACGGAGGAAGAGGGCGACGGATTTTGCCCAAACACCATAGTTACGGGTAAACGTTGAGGGAAATATTTTGTTTCAATCCCAGATGCGTGTATATAGCAAACAGTAAACAATCTCAGTGTTGCTTCGAAGCGAAAACTTGGGTAAGTTATTTAAGTGTGACAATTTGAAAACAAAACTCAAATAGTTAATAACGAGGATGGAGGGGGTGGGGTAGGGTCGCGGGGTGGGGGGAGTGTATCGGCGGGCGATTGCGCGAGCCGCCGGCAAATGGCGCGACTTACGCGCAATCTTCTTTACTAATACTTTACCGAACCGTGTAGCGATAGCTAACAAATTTATTACAACTTATTGGCAATTTTAGGTTAGGTGATATTCCTAGTCCATTACCCAATTATTTGTATTCGGCCGGATCTTACCCCACAGTACCTGTCTATTTATCTAAATATCTGTCTATTCAGTAGTAGTTTAGGTATTAGTAAACAACCGCTTTTTACTAAGTGCATTTGGATGTATACACGGTACATACAACCACCAAAACAACATTTTTTACAATTTTTGTCTGCCTGTCTGTTTGTTTCCACCATTTAAAAAAATAGATTGTTCTTAAAAATCACAATTGTCATTGAGTTGAGAAAAAAATATTAAATCGATATTTTGACAACACATTAAAAACGCGATAATGAAGCGCAGGTTTAAGACTCAAAGCTTAGTATAACTTTTCTCGACCACCTCTCTCACATTGCTAATATCTTTAATCTTTAACCTCTTAAATGAAACGAATTTTACGGATTTTATCGTGTTTATTTTATGTGGTTACGTTCCCGACGTCTCGCGATAAAATCTGTAAATTTATTTTTATTTCAATGTGTGTGGTATTCTCGTAAATATACGAAATCAATATTTAAGAAATTGTGTTTATTTTTTTCCCAACGCTACTATCACCGAATTATCTGGGCTCAAGATATTTAGCCCATTAAAGCTTTGGAAAGTCGCCACCCCCCGTCCCCCCCTGGTGGAATTTCACTAATACATCTCTGCCCGCCCCCCGCCCCTATGGTATTCCTACAAGATTCCACTTTCAACACGATGTGACATTGAATGTGTTATTAACTTAAATGAATTTAAGTTTAAGCAGTTTGTGATTTGACCACCGTTCTCCCGAATTTTGTTTTCTTTTTTTTTGATATCGCCAGACGAAGTCACCAACTATATGGTCCCACTGCTGAGCACGGGCCTCCCCTCAATGTGAGGGTGATTAGGCCATAGTCCACCACGCTGGCCCAGCGCGGGTTGGCGAATTGCACACGTCTTTCGAGGGGTTCTCTCAGACTTGCAGGATTCCTCGCAATGTCTTCCTTCACCGCTTAGCAAGTGATAATCATGGTTGAAAATGCGATTCGCACATGATATGTAGTAGTCCCAGAGGTGCGAGCCGGGGTTTGAACCTGCGATCCTCGTTACCGAGGCAAGCGTTCTACCAACTTGGCTATCACTGCTCTACACCAAACTCTCCCACGCTCTCTGTCCCACACTAAACAATGCTTGTATTATGGGTACCGTACAATGGAATGACGGCGAACCCAGTATATAATACTGTAAATCTTGAATAGATCTTGATCTTAGGTTATCGTGAGCGCATAACGAAATAGACTGCAACTTTTTAATACAAACGTTTTGGAAGTCAATATTTTGTTTTCTTATCAGCCCCAAGTGCGCCCATCGAGTCCTGTTGACAGATACCACATTTTTTTATTTTTTTTTGGGACTAGGCCCGCCACCCACTCCCACCACTGCTACTCCTGTAAGCCAGGATCTACAGTGGTGTCCAATGACGACACCGAGGTTTGACCCTCGGCGAGTCCCGGGATAAAGTTGATTGTCTTGGAGCCCGCACGAATTTAATCGAGAGATAAAAATAGGAGGAGTTGGAAGAGAATAATCCACTTCCCTCCATTGCAAACTGGCCTGACAGATACCACTATTTCAATTGTGCTTTTTCTTCTCTGTAAAGTGTGGGCACTTTTCACAACGTTTCCATTTCATTTTTCCCACGGAATTCTGTTCTCGCTGACAAATGTGCAGTATTACGCTCGCACAGTGGGCTGGGTGCCGAGGGAAGCTCAGACAAAATTTTAAAGACAAATATTTTAAATGTTTTATGTATATTTTTTAGATTATTCCTTGCGGGAAATCCCGCTGGGCATATCAGCGAAGTGAAAATTCTGAGTCTTATAAAAGTGCTGATCTAACGATAATCTAGATTTAAAAACTTGAGAACCGAATCAAATGAACAGTATAGACGAGCAGGGAAGACAGCCAATTGCCATTATACCGGGCACAATTCTCCTAATGAGAAGGATTTAGGCCAAAAAGCAGTGATAGCCAAGTTGGTAGAACGCTTGCCTCGACAACGAGGATCGTAGGTTCAAACCCCGGCTCGCACCTCTGGGATTACCAGCGTGGTGGACTATGGCCTAATCCCCCTCGCATTGTGGGGAGGCCCGTGCCCCACAGTGGGACATTAAAAGGGCTCATGTATCGCGATTTTGGCCAAAAGATCCCTCGCGGGGTCGAAATGTGGTCCTTGTTATTCTATTTTTTTGTCCACCTCTCACACCGTACCGCACCACTGTCCAAAAGCAGGTGTATAACACCAATTCAGCGCGGCATGTTCGCGCACATAAATCCGTTGCCGCCGATTTACTTGATTTAATATACCGCGTTATGTTTTTTTCTCGTACATATTGCACCGCTCAGCTGTGTGTGACGAATGATCGGCATTAAATTTGCATGTCTCGTCATGAGGAGCGTGTGACGTATGCTTTTTTTTTATTTCGGTCGTGCGTTACACCGTCCTGTAATGTTATATTGAGAGGAAGCATGTTCTGGTGTTTTGTTTTGTATAATTACTTTTTTTTTACAAAAGTCGATTAGTAGTCCCGTTAGCTACTCTAGGAGCCACCTCGGAGTAGGCTCATGTCAATAGCTTAATGGTCAGAATGAGGATCGAACTCGGAAGCTCTCAGTAACGAGTGCGCCCCTGTAATCACTAGGATATTGACGAATCTCTTTTTAGGGTTTTCCAAAAAAATAATTGCTGAGGATTATTTGAATTTATTGTAATCATTTTATAATAAGGACTACCGTTTCATAGAACCATAGTTCGATTCAATAAAATTTGGTTCGAGTTTTAAAAATATTTTCTTGTCTACAGTGTTCCTAAGTTACACTACGGTGTGACATGTAAAAATTCGCTAAAGTTTTTTGTATAGTGAAAAATGACATGGTTTAGCGAGACAAAAAGGACGTCTCTTGCGAACTTATTTCAGAGCATTCTATTATCCAAATAATAATCGTCTTTATCTACATAGCTAAAAGGTCGATTAGGAGTACCTGATCGACCTAAGACTTAGTACACCCTTTCTGAAACATTCTGTATATCTAATCATTTTTTTTTGTGGACCTGCAACAAGCCATTCTCAACATTTTTTCAATCTAATTAAATTGCGATGGTAAAGTGCAAACGTCAGACATTCGGCAAACAAACTATGTGGCAGTCAAACACTGGATCGGCCTGAATATGCGTACACAGCACTTCCACCTATTAACATTGTGATGCTGTGAAACCTGGAATTTAGGGAATTTCTATACTGTCTGTTACTGTGTACTGTGTACTGTTACTGTGTGTGGTTGCATGGACCATATTTTAAGGTCTTCTATAGAAAGCTAGAATCGTCCGATAGATGGTCAACATTGTACCTATGTGTTGTCAAATTTTAACATCTAACCTCAGACTAAGAATAAATAAAGGCCATGTTGCTTACAAAATTTAAAATAGGAATACTTTTTGTATTCCTATTTTAAATTTTGTAAGCAACAACAGGAAAACCTTGCCGATTTGTGTACTATACGAACGAATATCCAAACCTTGCCGTTGAGCGAGCGCGACTCATTTCAATTGATCATAATCGGCATAGTTTTTATGAATATAAACAATGCGAGAAAACGATAACTTATATTAGTTTGAACAGATACTCAAACGTTACTCAAATATTTAAGTCCTAACGGTTTGAGACGTCACCACTTTCTTTTGTTGGACGAGTTAAAATTATTCATCACACCCAATTGAGGTACGTTTGAGTATAACACTGTTAGCTTAATAAGTGGTTGTTTTATGATACGACTGAAATTCAAACTTGTACCGTAACAGCTATAAATCACACCTTCCATTGAGTAGAGTTCGCAGTTCCGAATCATTAGCCGCGCCGGCCATTGTCTAGTTTGGAGCTGATAATTGGCGCTGATACCCTAGTCCCGTTACGCAACGTGCATACGATCATTTATCATGGAATTAGCTCTTCTACCCTAAATTTTATTATGCTTATGAAAATATAAAGTTAATTTGCTTATATTGTCTTGAAATTGATGAAATTACTGGTTAAATATTGTAGCAAGTGATCGATCGATTCTGATTTGTTTTGCAAGGGAAGTTGTTTTTTTTTTAATTAAAAAAGGTCTCGTTGAGCTACTTTTGCCCGCGGCCAAGTACCAAGCGCAACATTGCAAGACTTCAAGAGATTGTGAGCACTTTCTGCGTAGATCGGACCGCAAGCAACAACTAAATATGAGGGTACCCCAGTTCTAACTATGACACTAGGACGTCAACCACCTCAGTCCTACCGTGACCATGGTTGCTGGAAAGCAGCCGAAACGTCGGTAGCGTAAAAATATAAAATAAATGCGATAAAATTCGTAAAATTAGTTTTATTTTAATGTTTTTGGTATTTATTTAATATCTTCTAGATAGTTATTGTCTCTTGATCTATATTCACATTACATAAACGAGGTATGTAAATACAATGTACCTAACTAAGATGAGACGCTCCAGTGTTTAGCATAATTGATTTCCAATTGAGTCTAGTCTGTCTAGATAATAGTCTAGATTACCCGAGAGCCTAAAATTGAAGTGGATTTAGAGAAATTAAATTTCCAAGGCTACGTTGAGCTTCTGAAATCGTTGCTCAAATTTTCTTTCGACAAAAAGCTTTATCCAGCATAATTCAGGAAGGGTCAACCTCTTAGTATTTGAACCTGTGCTTCTTTAACAAATGTGTAATCACATGTATAAGACTAGCTGCACCTCGCGGTGCTACCCGCGATTAAAAAGTATGTCCTTTTCCTCTATGTCCTTTTCTGTAAATCATGTCGATCCTTTGCTCTGTGAGAAATTAAAACAAATCTATCCCACAAGAACCATAGATTTTACCCAGATAAAAAGTAGCCTATGTGCTAATCCAGACTATAATCTATCCAGATCTGTTCAGCCGTTCTGGCGTGATTGAGTAACAAACATCCATCCATCCAAACTTTCACATTTATAATATTAGTGGGATTACCTTCGAACAAATATGGGCATACTTTTGTGCACCCATACCTACCCCTATAGGGATTACAGCTTATCGATTTGTAGCTCGGAAATGCAACTGATAAATTATTACCTCAAATTCCTACTAGAAAATATTAGTTAAGCATATTAAATTAATATCAAAAGGTAGTAAACTCTTAAACGGAGGGAGAGAAAGACAGTATTCTTGAAATCAGAAGGAACGATAGATGTAGAACATTCTAGAAGAACTATATTATAATAATAATGTCGCCAGACGAATACACAAACTGTAGGATCCCACACTAAGCGACGTTTGTATTTAAGCGATCGTGCCTTTTTTTTTTATTGCAATATAGGCAAGTATTTGATCTCGATCTCACCTGATGGTAAGTGACGATGAGATCTACGGCGGAGCATACTTGCCTTCCAGACCGGTGGATGATTTGTCAGTGACCACGTCGTCGTCACGAGCACGTCAAGTGCGAGCTAACTGTATACTTTATAGTCTACCGTATTTAGACATATTGTATGGAGAATTAAAAAGCGCCTCTAGCGGACGGTATTGAAAACTTTCAATTCTCCATACAACATGTCTAAATACGGTAGACTATAAAGTATACGGTTGGTTTACGAATAATCTCGCACTTGACGTACTGTATTTTAATGCAATGTTAGATATTTTACTATATCGTCCCACACCCCTGTTCAGCCTTAGAATTATGTTGTTTGGTAGATAATATTGCTAGGTAAGTCACTCTATTTTATATACAGCGTGGTCCCCAATAAACAAACATAGAACTCAAATGTATAAAACGCGATGCGTGCGTCGGAGTTAAAATGTATTTAAACATAGTCATTTCTAGTATTTTTTTTATATCTACAGCCCGTCTTTACACAAAAAGGTGTCTGTGTCGGAGGTACGGTGCGCAAAAACGTCGCCTGCAGTGCTACGTTTCAGTGAAGTGAGCTCCGACTACGTACTGTTAGCAGAAAAAACAAAGTTTATATTTTTTTATTTTTTTATTGAAACGAAATATTTGACATCTTGTAGCATAATCGTTTTGTGCCACACTCCGCACCAGTTGGTCAGCATTAGGGTTTCACTTGGTAGCGACCTCTTCGACCGCGCCATAAGCCGCACAGATGGCACTACAGGCGGCATTCAGAGCAATTGACAATTCTCTATATAATCCTGCATCGCGCTATGAGAGTTTTCGAAGCACTTAACATAATATACAAGCTCCCGACAATAACCGTCGGGGCATAGCGGCCACCCCGCCAGGCATACCACCCGCCTGGCTGGAACATCTTCCCATTACCGCTAAACATAAAACAATGTTAGTGTCACGATCGTATTGCAATAACTAAACTAAACTAAATATAGCCTAAGCTCCTTACACCCAACCATTGACATGAAGTTAATGAAATTAAATAATTTATTTATTAAACTAGCTGTTGCCCGCGACTTCGTCCGCGTGGTATTTAAGAAAAACAACCGTTGACAACAGCCTGCTCGCCCATTCTGAGCCCGCGGGTCGCATTGCAGGCTGTTGCTTGCTATCAAACTTAATCAGGCGCTGCGCTGCAACATTGGTTTTAATCTTTTTTCGAGGGATCCTATTTTTTTTTCTAAAATAAAAGTAGCCTAAGTTACTCCTTGTTACATCAGCTATCTGCCAGTGAAAGTCACGTCAAAATCGGTCCAGCCATTTCAGAGATTAGCCGGAACAAACAGACAGACAGACAGACAGACAGACAGACGGACAGACAGACGGACAGACAGACAAAAATTTTAAAAAATGTTGTTTCGGTATAGGTAACGTGTATACATCCAAATGCACTTAGTAAAAAGCGGTTATTTTAATATTACAAACAGACACTCCAATTTTATATATATGTATAGATAAAAATAGTGTGAGATCTCTTAATAATTTCTATGTTTATGATGTTGCGATATTATTATATAGCGTGACTCAGAAAAGGTATACTAAGTCTTGGGTCTTCACATGAAATCCAGAAATCCCAGAGGTGCGAGCCAGGGTTTGAACCTTCGATCCTCGTTGCCGAGGCAAGCGTTCTACCAACTTGGCTATCACTGCTGCTAAGTAGTAGCTAACTAGAAAGTGAAATAATGAATATTTTAAATTTACATATTCTTTTGCTGACTGTACGTTTAATAATTTGCACCAAGCGAAGCGTCACTTTTAATCTCAATATTGAGATGAGGACAATATGAAACTACGACTGGCTCTCTCTCACTCGCACTTCTTGGCACACCGATGATACTGTCTCTTTCACTCTTTAAGTGATACTCTCAGTTAGGGGACGAACGAATTATTGTATCTATCGTATGTATGTAAGTGCGTTGTAACCTCAAGAACTACTGAGCAGTTTTGAAGTAATAAGTGGTCGACAGATAGGTCTTTTGACCAGCCTCTGCATAAATATAAATAAATAAATACTGCCAGACTCATGACCAACTGTACGGTACCAAACTTAGCAACGCTGTTTTTATGGGTACCGTACAATGGATGCGGGCGATAAAATAAAACCAGCCCTTTTAATATCCCACTGGTGGGCGCGGGCCTCCCCTCAATGCGAGTGGGATTAGGCCATGGTCTACCGCGCTGGCCCAGAGCGTGTTGGCGGACTTCACACGTCTTTCGAGGGGTTCTCTGAGACACGCAGGTTTCCTGACGATGTTTTCCTTCACCGTTCAGCAAATGATTGATAATCGTGGTTGAAAATGAAATTCGCACATGAAAATCCAGAAATCCCAGAGTTGTGAGCCGGTGTTTGAATCTGCGATCCATATTACCGAGGCAAGCGTTCTACCTACTTGGCTATCACTGCTTCCTTTAACTTAGTTTAACTTCAATTAATATTAACTTACTTCATTGTAAACTACAGACCAAGTAATTACACTTCAGATGCGAGTCAAACAAACAAAACAAATTGTTTGAACAAGCGTGTTCAAACAAAAGACGGTGTACGTACAGAGATTTAGCTTTAACTCTGGCAAAGATTGAGGGGGAGCAGGTTCGAGTCCCAGCTTGCATGATCCGAATGCTTGTGGCGTAGCTTGTGGCGTGGGTGAAGTGGTCATTGATTGTAATCTATACTAATATTATAAATGTGAAAGTTTGGATGGATGGATGTTTGTTACTCTATCACGCCAGAACGGATGAATGGATCTGGATGAAATTTAGCACAGAAATATATTATAGTCTGGAATAGCACATAGGCTACTTTTTATCCCGGTAAAATGTATGGTTCGCGTGGGATAGTTCTGTTTTAATTTTTCATAGCGCAAAGAACGACATATTTTTTTGCGCGGGTAACACCGCAGGGCCCAGCTATTTTCTATAAATGTTCCCGCTACCAGTCTATAGTCTCAACACTAGAGGTGTGTCAGATGGTGGTGATTTGTAAGTATCGATGCGCTAGTGGTAGTCCTGTATCGATTTACGACAACCATTAATCGATATCGCGATACTAGTTCATGGTGATGTTGCAGGTAGCTATGCATCTGTGCATCGACATTGTATGATCATTATAGATCAAGTTATCAGTCATGGATAGACTTCGCCTACGTATCAGCTTGATGGGTTAGTTTTGTTTCCGTCCTATGACGTCACATCCTGACATTTATTTCCTAAGTCAAAAGATTCCTTTTCCTCACTCAGCCGACAACAATTAATTTGATTCTATATTCTGAATTTCCTTCCGTGAATATTTTTAAATCAATCGATTGTGAAACGATGACCATAAGCTTTGTATCATAGTTATCAGTGACCCTGTCTTCTACGCTGAGGGTCCCGGGTTCGAATTCTCGTAGGGCCAAACGTTGGGTGATGAGCACGAATGCTTGTACCCGAGTCATGGATGTTTAATATCTATATAAGTGTTATATACTGAGTTCGCCCCCAGTCCATTGTACGGTACCCATAATACAAGCGTTGCTAAGTTTGGTACCGTACAGTTGGTGTGTTCGTCAGACGATAATACAACGCTAACGTTACCTATCTCGGATAAAAATCCCTTAAAAGGTAGGTATATAGCGAGGTGTCTCTCTCGGGTCTCTTGCGCAATGCGCGAAATCTCTTCCGTCGCTTCAGTAACTACAACAGCTATTCGAATTATTCGGCTATTCGAATATGGCGGCTATTATAAAACAGTACAGATTTAATGCAAACTCCGAGGTTTTGTGAGGATTAACGTGTTAGCGAACAAACGGACAGACAGGCGATTTGCACGTAGCGCTGGAGCTAGACTCCCCTACCATGTAACTACAGAGTGAGTTGGAATTGGCTTGCATTATGATAATGATGGCCGTTGCGGCAGAAAGGTTCTAGAATGGCGACCACGAATCGGAAGACGAAGTGTAGGACGGCCCCCCACAAGGTGGAGCGATGATATCACACGCGTCGCAGGAAGCCGGTGGATGCGAGTGACGGAGGACCGTGATGTGTGGAAGTCGTTGGGGGAGGCCTGTGTCCAACAGTGGACGTCTATCGACTGATAGATAGGTGATAATGCTCGGTCCAATAAGCCTGAACGTGACATAGACAAGCGTACTCCTGGCAAATACATTACACATTTTCCCATTGGCGGTCATATAAAACTTTTTTTTTTGTTGACGGCGGGTGGAATCTTCGAAAGATACCCGGCCTCTGTGTGGGAGAGGGCCGGGCTATGTGGGATTCTTACCCACTAAAACCCCCCGGTGGCCGCCTTCGACACATGTCGGAGGGGCTCCGGGATCTCCAAACGGAACGCACCGGTGTGCCCCTCTTGTGCCTCGCGCCGTCTCGGGGGAGCAGATGTTGGCTCCCCTGCGTCCTCGCTGCGCACGGCGGCGGGAAGCCAGGCCCGCCGCCGTCCTCCTCAGGAGTCGTCATCGTCACCGGACGTCCGGGGCCCACACCCCAGTCGTCTTCGACCCCGAGGGTAGCCCGTTGCTTAAGGCCCTGGGCAACAGGGCTGGGGTCATATAAAACTAGCTTAGCTTTCAGTCGCTACCATTTTGGAACCCTTTGAATTCTTACACCCCCTCCCTCAACAATTGGCAGAACAAATACAGTAGAGATGTTGGCTGTGGGCGGCTCTATATTTGGTTAAAGTGTACTCAAAGAATTATTGGCAAATTTCTAAAGTGGCAATAGTGTGAGTTATAAATAGTAGCGGCCCGGGCAACGCAAAACTTTATAATACCGATAAAGTTTTGAGGCGATATTTCAACGCTGCGTAAACTCATACTATGCGGTTAATTGTTCGACGATATTTTTACTAGTTTTTTTTTTCAGGAATATAACTCTATTCTAGGACTATTATACGACTAATTGGGCGTGCGGTTGCAGCCAAAAAACCTATGTGTATTTTTTCATCTATGATTTAAATGTGGCTCGGATAGAATTGGTGTCATTTGGCTTGAGTAGCTGGTCAAAAAAGTACTAACCCTAAATATTCACATAGCTTTCTTTTCTTCATGGCTACATGGTTCCTACATTTACAAATTACTTTTACAAATAAACTTTTTTTGATCACTGAATAACCTGAAAACTATACCTTGAACCTGTATATATGTTAATTAGTATGACATACAACCACTTCAGTTATTCATATTGGTTCAGTAAACCACAGTCGTAGCACTCATTGTCCCGGGAACGAACCCACTACTGTTCGCTCCAGCTTGTTAAAATCAACTTCACCGCTTCAGATGTGGAGTTTAAATTAATAAAGATAGAGACACAATCGGATACTATTTATACTACTTCTTTCTCTCTCCACACGGGCTATACCCGAGTCTTTGAGAGGCTTGCGCGGGGACATGGGTCCAACACGTAGAGGCCCTTTTTGAGATTTTTTATGTTATGTTAGCCACCTGCTGAGGTCAACTGCTGAAAATCTCACTAATATTATAAATGTGAAAGTTTGGATGGATGGATGTTTGTTACTCAATCACGCCCAAACGGCTGAACGGATCTGGATGAAATTTGGCACGGAGATAGATTACAGTCTGGAATAGCACATAGGCACATAGGCGCTTTTTATCCCGGTAAAATGTAAACGCGGGTAGCACCGTGGGGCGCAGCTAGTGATAGCATAAACAGCGAATTGAACTTTCCTCCTGACCGAATTTTCGGTCACGGTGGCCAATGTTAACGGAGAGTAGCCAACTATGCGCGAGATATTATAGTGCACAAGTGTGTGCGCAAGCGCAGGTGCACTCTCTCTCTCCCTCACGCTTATATTCTGATGGAACAACAATCCGAAATGACCGGAGAGACGCAAGACTCAACACCGACCTGTCATTAATTACTTAGAACCAGAATATGTTTTATTCATGTAAACCATTAAGTACAGTACTTATGAATCGTCAAAATAGTTACAAAATGCTAAGCTCCAACTTTACCACCCGTTCGGAATGCCGTTCCTATGGAGATGAACGGGCGAGAAACTCCATGGTTGCTCTTTTTAAAAAGAGCCTTTACATTTTTGAGCAATACTTTGTTGTGGGTATGTGAGAACAATGTAGGAACGGCCAGGCAGACTTTAGCAGCTGGTCAAAAAACGCGAGGTCGCATTCCGATCCGGTTGTAGAGTTATGAAAAAAATAATTATTACAATTTGTTAGTGCCCCCGTAGGCCTATACGAAATAAATGATTTTGACTTTGAATGAATTAAATCTATCAACACATTAATAAATATTTCCTTCACTCATTGTGCTCCAATATTTATCCCATCAACTGCCGTTCTTTAGTGTTGCAAGTATTTCCTTTATAAACCTGTGTCTAGTAGCACCGGGATCTAAATAGTGGTGGGAAATATTAAATATCGATAAGATTGTATTTCAATTAATGAATGATGACTGACAAAATTGGCACATAGCCGCAGTTAAATACTTCTAACTATACTATAAATAAGTAATTTATCGATTTCTTATATTTACGCGAGTACTACACGTTTACATAAAACTATTTTAAAAGCGCAAGCAACAACTAAATATGAGGGTACCCCGGTCAAACTATGACACTAGGACGTCGACCATCTCAGTCCTCCCGTGACCATGGTTGCTGTAAAGCAGCCGAAACGTCGGCAACGTAAAAATCATAATATACACGCGATAAAATCCTTAAATTCGTTTTATTTCAAGAGGTAATTTAGTTTAGTTCAAAATTCTCTCACCCTTCTTCTTTCGCTTAAGCCCATGTTTCATCTAGGTACCGCGGGCAGGGCCCTGGGCTGCAGCTAGTGTTAAATTAGCAAACAGAATCAGAACATACTTTGTTCATATAAACTAATATAATAATCGCTAAAAATATACAATCGCTAAAAATATGTGAAAATACTATTAAGATTGTACCACTCGTTCGAAATGCCGTTCGTTTGGAGAATAAGAAGCAAGGAACGCCATGACTGCCCTTTTTAAAAGGATACAATATATTTTTGTGTTGTAGGTAATTTTATGGGCATATGAGAACAATGTAGGAACGACCGAATATGTTTAAATGGTTGAATGAGCAATAAAGTTATTAATTTCAAGTTTATCGCTATAGTGCACTATCGATATGATGTGCGCCCACCACTAGTTGTTATAACCAATACAAAGCGTAGTATCTATGCTGTGTCCTCTTGATATCATACTTATTAAAATACGAGTGTAAACATAACTAGCTTATTTTATAAGTGAAACTAAGTTATTCTTTTACATTTAGCGGTTGTTTAAAAAATACGATATAAGCGCTAAAAATTTTGCTATAGCAAATTTTCGTTATAACGAAAATAAATATGGTTTTTTAAGAAGAAGACTTAAATAAATAAATAAATATCGCCAGACGAACACACCAACTATTCGGTCCCACACTAAGCAACGCTTGTATTATGGGTACCGTACAATGGACTGAGGGCGAACCCAGTATATAATACGTATATACTTACATATTTAACATCCATGACTTGGGTACAAACATTCGTGATCATCACGCAATGTTTGTCCCTACCAGGATTTAAACCCGGGACCCTCGGCACAGAAAGCAGGATCCCTACCAACTGCGCTAAGTACATTAGAATTTTGATGTAGACTATAGTCTTAACCAGACTAGAACAGCAACAAAATGTTATTAAAAGGTCTGTTGCTCTAATATAGAGTGATATGTGATCCACATGTGTAGTTAAAGTAGCTCTATGTAGCGACAAGTCTACCTACCAACCTAATGTCCATTTTATTGGTGTCCCGTGCGTGGCCGTGTAGAGGAGAGAGCAAGGCGTAGAGTAGCTTGTTTATGTTAATAAAAATAACAGTAAGCACAGCAGTGATAGAACGCTTGCCTCGGTAACGAGGTTCGCAGATTCTGACACAGACTCGCATCCCTAGGATTTCTGGATATCATGTGCGAATCTCATTGACCTGCAACCATGATTATCACTTGCTAAGCGGTGAAGGAAAACGTCGTGGCGGGTTGATGGACTTCTTGAGGGGTTCTCTCAGACACGCAGGTTTCCTCACGATGTTTTCCTTCACCGTTTAGCAAGTGATAATCGTGGTTAAAAGTGAGATTCGCACATGAAATCCCAGAGGTGCGAGCCAGGGTTGGAACCTCCCCCGAGACGGGCCCCCATAAGGGGGCGAGGCACAAGAGGGGCACCGGTGCGTTCCGTTTGGAGATCCCGGAGCCCCTCCAACATGTGTCGAAGGCGGCCACCGGGGGGGTTTTAGTGGGTAAGAATCCCACATAACCCGGCCCTCTCCCACACAGAGGCCGGGCATCTATCGAAGATTTCCCCCCCGTCAACAAAAAAAAAAAAAAAAAAAAAGGGTTGGAACCTGCGATCCTCGTTACTGACGCAAGCGTTCTACCAACTTGGCTATCACTGCTCTACTGTCTAGTAGGATATATAAAAAAAACCAGCAATAAGTCTCCACAGTTTTCGGTAACCTGTCACGCGTGAGATACGTGCCGCGGCGTTGCGAGGTAAGATATCGAGTTTAACACATTACCTACCTTCGAGCAATCGGTCAATACTTTATACTGTAACTACCTATAATAACTTGAAGTTACCAGCGTCTAAGCAGTGATAGCCAAGTTGGTAGAACGCTTGCCTCTGTAACGGGGATCGTAGGTTCCAACCCCAGCTCGCACCTCTGGGATTCCTGGATTTCATGTGCGAATCTCATTTTCAGCCATGATTGTCACTTGCTAAACGATGAAGGAAAACATCGTGAGGTAACCTGCATGTCTAAGAGAACACATCGAAAGACGTGTGAAGTCCGCCAACCCGCACTGGGCCAGCGTGGTGGACTATCGCCCAATCCCCCTCGCATTGAGGGGAGGCCCGTGCACAGCAGTGGGACATTAAAAAGGGTTGGTATTAAATCAGTGTCTTACATTATTTTATTTTTTATACTGGATGACTTTTAACACTTGATTGAAAAAATATCGAAATCGGAACACAATTGCAGGATATGTCAGTTAGCAAACATAGACAAAAAAAAGGCAAAATGAAAACAAAAAGGAAAAAGCAAAGACTATTATTTTCCTCCATTACGTCTATGCCCAGTTACACAACCAAAAGGACAGCTAACCTAATCCTTTTCCATAACACCCAGGTGTATAAACCCTATCTTACAGAGATACTCTGGTACATATAATAATGCAGCATCACCAAAAATACCGCTAAGCGAGGATCTTATTGAAGAAAAAAGAACTTGCAACGTCAGCTTTCGTTCTTTAATACAAAAGGTATTATTACAGTGAAGGGATATCATCAAAATTTCATGATCCTAAGACATTGTCAAAGAATATACAGTAATACAACAGTTTTATTGTTGATGTAGTGACCTCTAACTTGCTATAAGAAACATGTTCACCGCGCCGAAACATAGATGGCGCTGCACGCACCTTCAGAATAAATGACATTCTCCAAATAATCCTGAAACGCACTATGAGGGTTGTCGCAGAATGTAAAACATATACACCGTGTATGTGGCTTCGTAACGATAACTGATAACATGTATTCAAAATATGAATTTTTCGTCGAACTTTTTATGTGTTTTTTCAGCATTTAGGAATTTATTTCAGCCTGAAATTAAATAGAAGCCTATTACCACGTACTTTTTGTTGTGATTTCGTGGTTTGTGATACATTGCGCGCTTAATAATTACAACATTTGTAACCCAATACTTTCGACACACAAGATACCTATCTATAATTTTTTTGTAACATTTCCAAAAACTTTTCTTTACCATGCCACTTACACATTGTATGCTATAACCCGACAACAACCGTCGCGGCAAAGAAATCAGCCCTACCAGGCATACCACCTAAGTTATCTGCAATACAAAACTGTATCCACTTTATTCAAGAATTGAACCAAGTTGTATTACCGTGTGCTCATTTACAACGACCATGGCCTCGGGTATATGAGAGGCTCAGTTTATAGTCACCAATTGTACCTCGCCGAAGCACCTTCGCTTTATCTGGGCTGTAAACGCGAACGCATCATAACGCTCTTGTAGTTTAGGAGGTCAGCACATCAAGTACGAGATTATTCGTAAGCTACCCGCATACTTTATAGTCTACGTATTTAGACATTTTGTATGGAGTATTGAACGGCGACTCTAGCGGAAGGTGTTTAAAAGCTTTCAATACTCCATACAAAATGTCTAAATATGTAGACTCTAGAGTCTATGGCTAGCTTGCGAATAATCTCGCACTTCACGTACAGGAAAAGTAATAGTTTTGGTAAAATAACACTTATTTGGAGAATATTTCAGCAGGAAAGAAAAACAGAATATTTTCATACTTTTATCTATTAATACAATATGTAGTCCTCCATTGTGTTCCATATTCCACTCAAAATCAATGATAGAAAATACCAAAAGAAGTAATGGAACTCGTAGCCTCTTGGTCTACGATATCTAATGCGCAATGTAAGGCACAATGATCCTTGGAGCTTCGTCAAGGCGGTCCCTCTAAATATTTGATATCGGAGACCTGCTGACAATATAACAAAGAATTATGTATTGAAGCAGTGATAGCCAAGTTGGTAGAACCCTTGCCTCGGCAACGAGGATCACAGTTCAAACCCCGGCTCGCACCTCTGGCATTTCTGTATTTCATGTGCGAATCTCATTTTCAACCATGATTATCACTTGCTAAACGGTGAAGGAAAACAACGTAAACCTGCATGTCTGAGAGAACCCCTCGAATGATGTGTGAATTCGGCCAACACGCACTGGGCCAGCGTGGTGGACTATGGCTTAAAGGCACGGGCCTCCCCGCAATGCGTCGGGGCGCATTGCGGGGAGGCCCGTGCCCAATAGTGGGACATTAAAAGGGCTGGTATTATTATTATGTATTGATTCAGGGTTCCCTATAAACCTGGTGTGAGGTATTAACTCCGCTTGTTAAAAGGAATTTAGCTAGCTAACGGTTTAGAACCACTTTTAATAGCATAGCATTTTTATTTTATCTTGTACGCATGATTGTATTAGATAATTTTTCAGTACAATTCTACTACATAGTACAAAACGTCAATAAAATTATTATAATGCAGGGTAATTCAGAAAGGTTATACACAGCCTTGGAGTTAGCGTGCGAATTTGTGATTATTATTGAAATTTAGGAAGTGTTTAGGAAGACCAAGAATAAACTACATGAGTCGGATAAAATAAAGGATCGGTGTCATGTCGTATAGGGAGGTGAAAGAAGCTGCTCTGGATAGAGACAGATGGAGGGAGCTTCATCAGCTACACCGACAAGGGTCTAACCCTTAAATTAGAAGAGAGATTGAAATTTAGATTAAAAAAATAATTGGTCCCAAAAAAAAAAGTTAGAATTGTGATCAAAAATTAAGGATCCTTTTTTTTAAATTGATTAATCGGAATACCGACTTCAGATGCGTTAAAGTAGCACAGTTTAAAGGCATCTAGTATATCCTATCTGAATCACGTTGTATAAGGTATCAAATGGTTTATAACGTCAATGTGCCAAAATGCATAATGTATGTAACAAATAATATATTATTGACAACATAGAGCAAGCAGGAACTCTTAATGTAATCTCAAAGCATGCTGTCACTGTTACACTTATTTATGAAACCTATTGTGTGAGAGGGATGGAAGACTTACGCTTCCAAAACGCTACTTTTTATTAAATAAGTTAAGCAAGCCCTCCCCTTAATTGACCCTTCAAAGGGCTTAGGAAAAAAGATAAATAATAATGATAAATGATTCAACATAATATCTTAATCCAAATAGACTCAGATTATAAAATCTTCAAGAGTTTTGCTTCAGCCGAGACGTTCCAAACTTGATGTTATAAATTCATATTCTCTGTCACACCCATTCCTTATTCAAAATTAATGATACCGGGAACGGATGCGCGAAACTTTTTAAAATATTTTTTTCTTAATTACCAACAGCTAATCTATCATAAAGTGACTGAATGTAAGATGTTATTCTTTTTTATTTTCTTAAGTTGGTCATAGGCTACAAAATGAATCAATTTTTGTCAGTGTTGAGTATTTCGTGATAATTGCTATTAAATCATCAGTACCACTGGTGATAATATCGATGACGATGACGATGATGAAATGAATCCCCTACCCGCTATAAATAAAGCTGTGGATACTTTACGGGAAATTTACCGGACATCTTGGGAGAACTCGAAAAGTCAAGTTATACTATTTTATCCCGATGGTTAATATCCCGCTTATATTACACACTAGCTGCGCCCGGCGGTGTTACCCGCGATAAAAAGTATGAAAAATTAAAACATCTATCCCACGGGAACCATACATTTTACCGGGATAAAAAGTAGCCTATGTGCTATTCCAGACTATAATCCATCTCTGTGCCAAATTTCATCCAGATCCGTTCAGCCGTTCGGGCGTGAAAGAGTAACAAACATCCATCCATCCATCCATCTATCCATCCATCCAAACTTTCACATTTATAATATTAGTATAGATTATAATAAATATCAAAGAAACAGATTTTTTATACAATAAAATGACAACTTTAAGGTTCAATTTTCCGCAATAAGCAGTTAGTTACTAATCTCTGGCTTTATGTTTGGTTGTGTTTTTTTTTATTATTATTACATTATAGGCAAGTACTTGATCTCGATCTCACCTGATGGTAAGTGACGATGAGATCTACGATGGAGCATACTTGCCTAGAAGGTACCTGTTCACTCTCGACTTGAGAACACCCAGATTGAAGTCAACGGGGAACAAAGACGCCATATAATTACAGCCATATGTATCTTTGTTTTTCAAGAAAAATCTGATCTTAAATAAACAACCATCTGGGTCACCATTTCGGGGTCAAGTCACCTTCGTCCGTAGGAGAATTAAGTACCCTCGAGATACCCTACACGTGACCCTGGGTGGTGCCAACTAGGTGACAGCTCTACTGGTGGTAGGCTTCGGCCGTGGCTAGTCACCACCCACTGAACAAAGCCATGTCGCCAAGCGGCCTAGCCGTGTTCCGGCATGATGTTCGGTGTTGCCATTCATGGATGGCGGGTCAGATCAGTTGCGCTGCATGTGCCTAGTGAATGTAGCGTCTCGATCTACTGCCGCCTTCCTACCTAGGCAAGTATGCTCCATCGTAGATCTCATCGTCACTTACCATCAGGTGAGATCGAGATCAAATACTTGCCTATAAATGTATAAAAAGAAATCCTCCAAGTATGTTGTGCGTGATACCTTTTACGGATTCCGTGAAACCCGCTGACGGGACGCGAGTAGGGTAGACATAAGTAAATACGCAGCTAACTATTTCATTCGTCGAGATGTGACGGTCAAATCGTCGCTCGTAAAAGCGCCGCGAAACACTGGCGCACACGTCAAAAACCCTGTCAGTCCGGGGCATGGGTACGGGTCCATTGGTAGAGTATAGAGAGCGAAATAAACTCTTATAGGAGGCTGTGGCTCCCGAGTCTTGAAGGTGCGACGAAAGTACAAACGTGTCCAGAGAGAAATCACCAATGATTTATTAACCTAAAATACATATACACATTTAAAACTTATGGGTCACAACTAGTGGCGTATAAACGCAGTTATAAAATTAGTGTAGCGAAATAGGTATGTAATATACCGAACTGCCTAGCAATAATAATAATATCGCCAGACGTCCACCAACCCGCACTGGGCCAGCGTGGTGGACTATGGCCTTATTCCCCTCGCAATGAGGGGAGGAAGACATTGAAAGGACTTATATTATTTTGTTGTTGCTGTTGACGTCCCGTATAGATCAATGGGCTTGCGCACGACCTCAAGAATAGTACGTCTCGTCAAAATAAGGCGGGCTCGGGTGGCGGTTTTTATGTAAGTTTTACTTCAACCCCATTACGTAGGGGTCGCGGGTTCGATGTCGGCTAACATACCGCTCCAGCCTCGGGATATAATATGTGAACTGTTTGGAATTTTAATACTGTTTTTGTTATTCGAGATTCAAAGCATTCAATGAGGTTTATGAATAAAAAATGATTTCTTATATTTACGCGAATACTACACATTGAAATAAAATTTATTTTGCGGATTTTATCGCGTTTATTTACAACAGCTAAATACCTTAGTTCTAACTATGACGCTAGGACGTCAAACACCTCAGTCCTCCCGTGACCATGGCTGCTGTAAAGTAGTCGAAACGTCGAGAACGTAAAAACATAAAGCAACATAATAAATTAGTTTTAATTAAATATTATCGTCTATATAAAGCGGATCACACCCACTGTTCATGGCTGGGTGCGAACCCAGTATATAATTACAATAAATATTAAACATCCATGACTCTGGTACAAACATTCGAGCTCATCACACAATGTTCGCCCCTACCGGGATTCGAACCCAGAAACCTTGGTACAGAAAGCAGGTTGACTACAAACTGCGCCACCTCACATCAATACGCTGCACAGGTTGAGATTTAAAAACTAATTAATGGAAACAGAACTTATTTGCATCTTCGCTACGATACTCGTGCAGCATCCCGTCGCAGAATCAAACAAAACACAGAATAATTTAGTATTTAAAAAAGAAGCTTATAAAAAAACCCGTTAAAAACGGTTTGTTATGCGGTGCGAATTCGAATTACAAATTTGAACGCGACTAAAGCGAGTGTTGCAGTCGTAAAAATGAAATTTAAAAATGGAATTCAATGATTTAAAACTACTACGAGCTCTACGCGAGGGTTGCCAGTAATAACGCCATTATTCTTCTGTTCAATGTCGGGATTTAGAATGAATAGAGCGCAATTGTTTTGATTTCCCTTTTAGATATGAGCTTTTATTTGTACATTGCGTTTTGTTGGCTTAACTATGATTTTAAATAGATAGTCATTATGACTAGTGAAATACCCGAATGGTTTATAACGCCATAGTATTTGAACCATAGATTCCACCATACCACCATATGGCATACTAGCTGCGCCCCGCGGTGTTACCCGCGATTAAAAATTATGTCCTTTTTACCGGGATAAAAAGTAGCCTACGTGCTATTCCAGACTATAATCTATCTCTGTGCCAAATTTCATCCAGATCCGTTCAGCCGTTCTGGCGTAATTGAGTAACAAACAAACATCCATCCATCCAAACTTTCACATTTATAATATTAGTGTGATGTTATGGCAATCTATGGTATGCATATAGATAGCAGTGACAGCCACGTTGGTAGAACGCTTGCCTCGGTAATGAGGAACGCAGGTTCAAACCCCGGCTCACACCTCTGGAATTTTTAGATTTCATGTGCGAATCTCATTTTCAACCACGATTATCACTTGCTAAACGGTGAAGGAAAACATCATGAGGAAACTTGCATGTCTTAGAGACCCCCTCGAAAGATGTGTGAAGTCCGCCAACCCGCACTGGGCCAGCGTAGTGGACTATGGCCTAATCCCCCACTCATTTAGTTGATAAGCTTTTTCATATATTTTTTTTTATTTTCATTTTAATTGTATTTTGATTTAATTTTAATTTTTAATCTTTATTTCATTTAATTCACAACGAATAATGTTTTACGTTTCATCTTATCTTATTTTTAAAGAATAATGTTTTATTTCCTTTTATTTTATTTCATTTTTGTTCTAGTTTAAGAAATTGAAATTATATACCATTTAAAATTTACTTGTATGTTAAATAGTGTACCGAGCTCCAAGATACAGACATTGTCTAGTTTGGAGCTCACCAATACTTTGTTGATGTAAATATTAATTGAAATAAATATTCTATTCTATTCTATTGAGGGAAGGCCCGTGCCCAGCAGTGCGACATTTAAAAAAATTAAGACGTTAAGTTTAATGGACCATTTAAAAGTAAACACAACATTCACAAGGAAGTGCATAAAAAACATAAAAGAATAAATACAAATTTAATAATAAACAGTTAAATACTAAGTACATAGATAATAATAATAATATCGCCCGACGAACACACCAACTATACGGTCCCACACTAAGCAACGTTTGTATTATGGGTACCGTACAATGGAGGGCGAACTCAGTATATAATACTTATATAGATGTTAAACATCCATGACTCAGGTATAAACATTCGTGCTCATCAAACACATACTGACCCTACTAGGATTCGAACCCGGGACCCTCGGCACAGAAAGCAGGGTCACCAACTGCGCCAATCGGGTCGTCGTCGGGATATAAAGATTTATTGGAATCGCATAATCAATAATGAAAACCAATTACTTATATGTGAGCGGTCGATGTGATCTGTCGGCAAAGCGGCTTATGTACTATCGCATAAAATAGTTCGGAAACTACACATGGGAACATACGGTACCGTATATGGAACGGGACCGCCTGCAACAGTACTTTATTAAACACAACCAAGGTCTTGAATGACACCAGACGAACACACCAACTGTACGGTCCCACCACAGATATATTAGAGGAGATATGTTATGAAAGCGGTGGGCTTGCGCTCACCTTTAGCCAAAATTACGCTAACATAGAGTTTTCGCCGTCAGTCGACTGCAACTGCACGTCGGTATCGGAGCTCTAACTTTTTTTTTAAATGCCGTGTTATTCCGTGGTTGTGTGCAAAAATACTAGCAGCAAAGTGAACTACGCGAAAGATGGAATCTCATTTCACCAGCCAGTATTAAGTATTTTATTTATTCGTCTTTAAAATCATTAAAAACAACAAATCAAAAAATATTTAATGCCTTTATTATGTTATTTTAGTTTTCATGTAGCACAACGACTTATTTATTTTTGTACAAAATACATGGCTCTTTGAGTACCACCTATGTTCGCTACTGAGTGAATGTACGAGGCAATGGATAGATCGTCTAACGATACTTTGAATAAACTGGTGCGTCGCGTGGTACGGCCGCTGTATGCGGCGACGACGCAGCAGCACCGAATTATTGGCACGCGTGTGTGTGTGAGACTTCGTATTGGTTGGTTTTATGTAATTGCATGTGTTTTGTGGCGAGTGGTGGGGAACAAAACGGAGACAGCGAGTTCCCATACATTTTGAACCGCACGGCATATCTCTCGTGATCTGTGGGTCCCACACTAAGCAACGCTTGTATTATGGGTACCGTACAATGGACTGAGGGCGAACTCAGTATATAATACTTATATAGATACTAAACATCCATGACTCGGGTACAAACATTCGTGCTTACACACAAAGTGTGTGTCCCAACCGGAATTCGACCCCAGGGCCGTCAACGCAGAAGGCAGGGTCACTAGCCACTGACCTAATCAGGTCGACAAACTGTTACACATTGTATAATGCAAAATTAATAATTATATAATAATAATTATATTAATAACGTCCCGCTACCCTTTCAATAGTCCTATCTCATGTCCATCCAAACCTCAATCCATAGTCCCAATTATCCTTCCATATTCCTGCAATAGTTCCTCCGCCTGCTGAGGTCAATTCGCTGTTTATGCTATCATATTCAGCAGTTGACCCCAGCAGGTGGCTAACATAACATTAAAATTCTCAAAAGTCCTCTACGTATTGGATCCATGTCCCCGCGCAAGCCCTCCAAAGATCCGGGTATAGCCCGTGTGGAGAGAGACATACTATTTAATCATTTTCGGAATTCTGTACGTAACGAACCGCCCAGTGGCGTAGCATGGGGGGGCGGAGTGTGCGGTCCGCACCGGCACTTTGCCGGGGCGGATTGAGAAAAAAAAAATGAAAAAAAATATTTCAGTGTTTCTTTCGTCAATTCTTTGTGTCGTTACCATGCCCCAATGGTTTTATAATGAATAGCAAAAGTAAGAGGGCGGCAAATTTGAAATCCGCACCGGGTGCTAATGACCTGTGCTACGCCACTGGAACCGTCCCGTATGTTTTGCGCCCAAGTGACGAATACGTTACTTCGCAACCCGTAAATTTCGTGGCCGCCTGCGCGAATGAATTGTTACCGATAATTTAGTGCGAGTGTACCGACCGACCCTTTGATATATTGCCGACTGTACCTCGGTTTACATGTGTTCATTGTGATACAATACTAATTAATAAACTGAAATATTGATTTGCTACAATGCAGACATATCGTGAGTTACTACTAATATCAGCCGAAAGACGTCCACTGCTGGACACAGGCCTCCCTCAATGACTTCCACACATCCCGGTCCTCCGCCACTCGTATCCACCGGCTTCCTGCGACGCGTGTGATATCATCGCTCCACCTTGTGGGGGCCGTCCTACACTACGTCTTCCGGTTCGTGGTCGCCATTCTAGAACCTTTCTGCCCCAACGGCCATCGGCTCTGCGAGCTATGTGCCGCCCACTGCCACTTCAAATTTGAAATTCTTTGAGCTATGACTGTTACTCTAGTTTGTCTACGGATCTCCTCATTTCAGTTTCTATCGCGTAGCGAAACCCCGAGCATAGCTCTCTCCATTGCGCGTTGAGCGACCTTGAGCCTTCTTATGAGGCCCATGGTAAGCGACCACGTATCAGTGCCATATGTCATCGTACATTTTGTGAGTTACCAAGAATATAAAAGATATAACTATGCGTCGAATTGACAGCGTCATCCGTTTATATCGTCGGTTCAAAATTGCGTTCTATTGATCATCCATCGCACCTGTAAGCCCAAGAGGGGGCTGAAAGATGGGTAAAACCACACAAAAATGCCCCCCCCCCCCCCCCCACCCTCCAAATGAAGTTACCCCGCCTCCCCCCAACGTAATAGTCCCCCTCTCCTAATCGAAATCCTGTATCCGCGCTTCTAGGGGCGCTCCCAACTTATAATTACTTATACATAATAATTCAGAAAGGCTCTGCCCTTTCTGAGTTATTTGCCCTTGAACTTGCGCTTCTTCTTTAGCATTAGCTTAGTATACCCTCTCTGAATCACTCTGTATACAATATCAAACGACCATAGCTCGGGTTAAGCAAGTTTTCCCCCACCAAGTTTGAAACTCGGGACTCTCGGTATAGAAAGCAGGGTCACTACTAACTCTGGCGATTGGGTCGTCAGTATTCAAGATACCACGCAAAAGTTCTCACAATAGCACCACAGTTTTATACGGCACAAAGCGGTCGGCTATATCCGGACCAGGACCGGATCAGTCCGGATAAGACCCTCAAAGGTCCCACCCGGATGAAATGTAGGAAAAATATTATATTTTTACACTTTGAAGAATTCTTTCGGTGGGGCTTAGATGGGTGTTATGGCAACCTATGATGTCGCTCTATTGGTGAAAGGCCTCTTCTGAGAGCAGGGGGGATTGAGGACTCAGGTCGCCACAATAGGCACAGATTAGTGTAATTTTATATCAATGTATAGATAAGCGAACGTAATCTCCCAATGGTTGTTCAAAGAAATTGTAAACATTTGAATTGAATACTAGCTGTGCCGCCCAGGATCGAATGTATGAATCTAAAATTAATTATCTATTACTTACAATAATTAGAAAGGACAATAACTTAAATATTTACAAACTAATATAAATTAAAAAGAGTATAGAAAAGCTACAAACAACTACATAATTGCGAATAGAAATTATCTATTGATTTCTTATATTTACTTCACATTGAAATATAACTATTTTACCGGACCTATTTGTTTATTTCAAATGATTGTATACCCTTTCAGAATCACGCCGTGCCAAGTTTAAGTAAAACACACCCTGTGGATTTTGTCATAGAATGTTAACTACCCCGCGGGATCCCATCCCTTTCGCGTGTGTTTCAAAATGTCTTCAACTATTTGCCGGAAGCACCACTATTCCTTCATGTATTAAAGCTATTTCTATCAGCACACGCAATGGCCCTGAAAACAGGTAGACCTTCATTTTCGTCTTATATCTTAAGATTACTTCAAACTAGATCTCCGAACTCCGAGAGCCGATCGCAGACGGAACTTGTAACAATGGAGTTTCACTGATAAACTTTGAAATCGGACAATTTGTAAAACTGCCAGCCCGGCCTCCGGAGATAACACTGCCAGTTAAATTAACTTTGCCGTTTGTTCGTCATTGTTCGATTTAGATTAGAAATTTAACAAGATAAAGTCGAGAGAAAAGAACCTAACCAGTAGAGTAAGGTTCTAATGTAACCGTGACGTCATCAAGAAAGCATGCCTTCACTGTCATTCTCATTCATAAAAGCTGTGGTGTGAGCAGGATGGAAGACGCTCACGTTTAAAACATAGAAAAAAATAATTAACATTATAATTATAAAGATAATTGATTTTCTCGTACATTTGATTCTGAGGCATTGTTAGTTATTAACATTTTTACCAAAGTAATGAGATCAGAACAATCCAAATCAGATTACAGATTCTGGGACGTGCCACAGATTATCTGATGAAAAATTCTAGCCACAGTCTAGTCCACGGATTTCCAAACTATTTTGGGCAAGAGACCCCTTTTCCAAAATGAACTAATACCTCAGACCCCCATAGCCAATATACTTTAAAAATCCTATCTCCAGTTTTTTTCTTATTGATACAAATTAATTATAAAATAATTAATCTTGTACGAACTTGTGCACGCTTATCGACTTGTTGGGTTTTTTTAAAGTACAACAATGATACTTCTTACTAAAATATTAGTCATTCTTATAACAAGTTGGTACACGTATCACAACTTATACAGTATCTTGAAAGTTTCAAGTAAGAACTTGTGTTAATTAATAGGGGTCGATTTTTAGACCTCGTCGACCCCAAAATTAATTTTCGTTTATGTCGACCCTGGAAAAACCGATATCGACCACTTTAGGTATCTCTGGTCTAGAAGTAGATACGGTAAATATCAATAGGGTTGTCCCTAATACGATCGAGAAAATATATGTTACTACTGTGCATCCCTACATTCAAGGATAATATTAAGTCCAAAACCAAGCTTACCATTGCAAGACCTCAAGACACTGTGAGCACATTCTGCGTAGATCGGATCACAAGCAACAATTGAATATGAGGGTACCCCGTTTCAAACTCTGACACCAGGACGTCAACCACCTCAGTCCTCCCGTGACCATGGTTGCTGTAAAGCAACCGAAACATCGGGAACGTAAAATCAAAATGTAAACGCGATAAAATCCTAAAAATGTGTTTTATTTCAATAGTTTTTTCATGTTCCTCCATTATGTTCACACTACCCGCAACACCGTCTGTCGACTCAGCGCTAGGAAACAGGAAAATGGAATCCCATCCGATGAAATATAATCAAACTTTTCCATGGAATTAGTTCCTTAACTTATGATTTGATATGCCCCGTGCTATCTTGCGAGATAAACCCGATGAGAGGTATGCAGAACTTTGTGAGGAGTGTTGAAATATATTTAAATCAGTACTTACTATCGGTTAAAGAAAACATCGTGAGTAAACCTGCTTGTCTGAGAGAACCCCTCGAAAGATGTGTGAAGTCCGCCAACCCGCACTGGGCCAGCGTGGTGGACTATGGCCTAATCCCCCTCGCATTGAGGGGAGGCCCGTGCCCAGCAGTGGGACATTAAAAGGGCTGGTATTATTGTCAGTACTTACTTACTATCTATAACTATTACGATGAATCAGAATCGGAATCAGAATATTTTTTATTCATGTAAGTAAACCATTAAGTACAGTGCTTATGAATCGTCAACATAGTTACAAAATGCTAAGCTACGACTTTGCCACCCGTTCGGAATGCTGTTCCTATGGAGAAGAACGGCCAAGATACTCTTTGGTTGCTCTTTTTAAAAATAACTTTTTTTTTGTTATGGGTATGTGAGAACAATGTAGGAACGGCTAGCTAGACTTTAGCTGCTGGCCAAAAAGTCTACTAACTCTACTCTCAAGTATAGAATAATAATACCAGCCCACTAATGTCCCACTGTTGGGCACGGGCCTCCCAAAAATTCGAGGGGTAGTAGGCCATAGTTCACCACGCTGACCCAGTGCGGTATGGTGGACTTCACACGACTTTCGAGAGATTCCCTCCGACACGGTTTCCTCGCGATGTTTTCCTTCACCGTTTAGCAAGTGATAATCATGGTTGAAAATGAGATTCGCACATGAGATCTAGAAATCCCAGAGGTGCGAGCCGGGGTTTGAACCTGCGATCCTCGTTATTGAGGCAAGCGTACACATAAATTGTATATAATGTAAACAAGTAAAGGTATAGTGCATACATAGAGGGCGCGGCCGGGCGTCCGGCCCGTCCGGTCATATTTCCGGTCACTGATAACCGAGCAGCCCGGCTAGTGTGACGTATCGCCGGCCACAGGGTTGTGTACTCATAAATAAACCCGAGTTAATTACTCGGGACGAAAGTTAAACGTACTTAAATAATAAGAAAAGGTTTATATTTTGATGATGAGCCGACACCGATTTGTACAGTAAGTGGTGACCCTGCTTTCCTTATCAAAGGGATACAGATTCCGATCCCAGTAGAGCAGGGGTTCCCAAACTTATCTTGTCTACTGCCCACTTTGAGAATGAATTTGCCTGTAATGTAATAAAAAAAAAATGAATAATTTTTTAGCGCCTCCATTTTTTCACCTACTTAAAAACCACTATAACTTGTGCTAGCCCTTTCGAGCATATGACTAGTTTGAGACCATACAGGTGTGTTAGTGTGGCCTTATTTATTACTTGCTGTCCCGGTGAACTTCGCAGGTACCGCTTAGGAATCAAATTTATAAGAAAATGAAATTATCTTTAATATATTTTTTTGTGTATTTTCATCATGTTTCATTATGCTGTTCAGCGCGTGGACAAATTCAAAAAATAAAAAAAATTATAAACATCGACCCATCCGTTCTTGAGGTATAAATGGTGTCATATTATATATTGATTATAATACCAGCTATAATAGAACGCAGAAATAAACATTTCATTTCTCTTTTCAAAGAAAATATTGAATGAAATAATATTCGTGAATCAATCTTCTCAGTATCCACAATATTATAAACGAAATATCAAACCAGTGGGGGATCCGTGACGAATCCGAATGGACTCCCCGACGACGCCCAACTGTGGGCTCCATCCCCAACTTTGTCAAAAGAGTCGAAACAATATGCAATTACTCGTGTAATGTCTGAGATTAATACCAGCAGCCAGAGACATCTGATTTCATAAATGGTGGATGCTGAAATTGTTGGAGGCGCTGGGAATTCTTCCAATCAAAAATATCTTTCTTTGTTCCCCGTTGCCTTCAACCTGGGTGTTTTCAAGTCGAGAGTGAACAGGTACCTTCTAGGCAAGTATGCTCCATCGTAGATCTCATCGTCACTTACCATCAGGTGAGGTCGAGATCAAATACTTGCCTATAAAAAAATATTAAAAAAAAAATATCAGCAAAATGTGGGTGCACCCCTGTCTACCCTTTCGGGGAATAGAGACATGAAGGAATCGTCTTGTAAATGTAAAATGACGGTTTTGAAGATTTTGTGTAATTAAATGAGTAAGTGTGTCAGTCATTTACTCTATGAGTAAGTGAGTCTGTCAACTTCTTCGAGAGTCAGTAAGGCAGTCCTTTCTTAAAAATAAATGAGTTTTCTTGATAAATAGGTGAGTCGGATATTTTCTTAAAATGGAAGTGATGCTGTAATTTTCTTAATGAGTAAGTCAATCAGTCATTTTCTAGATATATGTGTGTCAGGCATTCTCTTGATCAGTAAGTTAGTCAGTCACGGAGTTTAGTTAAATTTATATTTCATAAATTACCACATCCAAAACCACCAAAAACTTCGAACATCTTTACTCCACCCAAAAGATCTGGCACAATTCATGAACCGTCACTTCCAGTCGCTACACCACGCCTTATTCCCAACACAATAAGGTTTATATTCGCACTGGGCACCAGCCATTGTCCTCAGGTCCTAAGTTATTTATGTGCGCAGTTAATAGGCGCCTTGTGTTGAAATTTCTCGTTGCTTTGTCTTGGTGCTTGATTGATGGACATACTTTTATCTTTCGAGTTAGAAATTGCAGTGTTTTTTCGTATTACTTTGTTTACCTTTTTTATGTGAAGTTCACCTATATACCATCACGCTGTTAGTCTCCGTAGGTAGACAATTTGAACTGCAATACACCCATCGCTGATCGCATTTATAATAATAGGTACTTAATTTTATATTTTTCTTCCTTATTTTCTAAAAGCAGTCATAGCTAATTCGGTAGAACAGTCGCCTTTTCTAACTACTGTCGCAGGTTCAAACCCCGGCTCGTTTCTCTCGGCTTTATGCATTTCAACACATGCTAAACGCTGAAGGAAAATTTCGCGAGAAAACTTGCATAAATATGTCTGAGCGAACGCTTAGAAAGTCGCGTGTATACCGCAAACCTACACTGGGCCAGCTTGGTGGACTTTGGCCTAAATCCCCCTTGTATCGAGGGGAGGCTCGTGTAACAGTGGGGCATTAGAAGAGCTAATATTGTTACTTTATATATTAGATACATAATCTTCCTCTCCTCACGGGATTTACCTGGACCTTTGGAGGGCTTGGACATGGGTCCAACACGTAGAGGCCCTTTTTGAGAATTTAATGTTATGTTAGCCACCTGGGCCCCAAGTCTGCTAATACAATCAATTCATATAAAATTTGAACAGTAACCGCATAGTAACTGTCACTTTTTTCTTCGAAAGACATTGTATGGGATATCTGTCAAAAGTAACAGTTACTATGCGGTTGCTGTTCGATTATGAATCGATTGTGTTAGCAGACTTAGGGCTCTGCTGGGGTCAACTGCTGATAAATGATAGCATCAACAGCAACTCGACTATTGCAGATACATGGAAACATAATGAAGACTATGGTTTGAAGTTTGGATGGACATGGGATAGGTCTATTGGAAGGGTTGCAGACACCTGCCATAATCAGCTTATATATATCTTAGGTATATTATATATATGTCCCTCTCCACACGTATACCCGGATCTTTAGAAGGCTAGCGCGGGGCCATGGGTCCAACACGTAGAGGACCTTTTTGAGAATTTTAATGTTATGTTAGCCACCTGATGGGGTCGACTGTTGAGAATGATAGCATAAACAGCGAATTGACCTCAGCAGGCGGAGGAACTATTGCAGGAATATGGAAAGATAATTGGGACTATGGATTGAGGTTTAGATGGACATGGGATAGGGGTGCGGAGACCTGCCATAATCAGCTTATATATCTATGTTATATTATTATGCTATTAATGAGCGTTTGATAATTCATTAGGTCCACACAATGGCTGAAGATGGCGTCCGCCATTAGTCCTGGCTTGGCACGAAGCCAGTTCGTCTGAGTTATATTGGCCCGCTAAATTTCACTCCGAATTATACCCCCGATCCCGATAGGTATTTGAAGGTAGGACAGAAGCGTAGAGTCGCTGTTGATACTACATACTTTTAACACCCAACGCAAAAAAGAAGTGTTATACCTACTGGCACTGGAATCGTGCCGAGCAGGAATTTGAAATGTAGAGAATGGACCAGAAATACAGAGAATGCATATGAAATGCCGAAAACGATAATTCTAGCTCAAAATGTTAACGTCGCGTAAAGGTATCGAGATCGATATCGTATCGTGTACACCAATTAACTTAACTTTAGCGTTAGGCTATGTTGAGATGCAGTTATAGTAATATAGTATTAATTTCTTATATTTACGCGAATACGACACATTTAAATAAAACTAATTTTACAGATTTTATCGCGTTTATTTTATGTTTTTACATTCCCGACGTGTCGTCTGCTTTACTCTGTCCTATTCATTTGTATAGGTCTGTCCCTCTCCATTGCACGTCCGGAGGTAAATGGTATACCTAGTATATAAAACTTTAATAAATCTGTCAAAAGGAAGAAATACGATCCTTGATAGCAGTCGTCTGTAGGAGGTTTAAGAATTATATTGAAGATCAAAAAATGTTAAATCAATGAAGTCCCCACTCATTCCCAATTCCCAGTGTTTGAAGTGTACGTAATTAAAATTGGCGCGATATTAGTTCTCACCTGGGGTGGGGGCGAAGGGGTGACTTATTACGTGTGATGATGGCCGTTGTCTATGGTCTATCGCTTGCCAAGAACGAAGCGGTAATTGCAAAAGTGTGACGTCATGGTTTTTCTAGCACCGGCCGATTAATACCTACTTTTTCTAACACTAATGTTTAGTTTATTAGTTAGTTTCGTTTCTAGAGTTTTGTTTTGTCATAGTCGGGTACACATAGAGTATGGAATACTTAAATAGATTTTAAAAAAATGTAAAAAAAGACAAGCCCGCTGATTTTCTTGCCAGACCTTTTCAGTTGAGTTAAGAAAAAATCTAAATGACAATTTGTTGGTGCCCCCGCAGGCCTATTTGAAATAAATGTTTTGACTTAGTTTAAGACTAAACAGTTGATGTGTTTAATTAATAAATAATTTAATATCGCCAGACGAACACATCAACTATACGGTCCCACACTAAACAACGCATGTATGGCTACCGTACAATGGACTGAGGATGAACCCAGTATATAATACTTATATAGATATTAAACATCCATGACTCGGGTACAAACATTCGTGCTCATCACACAAAGTTTGTCCCTACCAGGATTCGAGCCCTCGGCACAGAAAGCAAGGTCACTACCAACTGCGCTATTCAGGTATGTGTCTGAGGATATTGATTTAAGTAAGTATCACAGACTCTTTACGACGTGTGATATGACCACCTTATTTTGGTTATGCATAGCAGTGATAGCCAAGTTGGTAGAACGCTTGCCTCGGTAACGAGGATCGCAGGTTCAAACCCCGGCTCGCACCTCTAAGATTTCTGGATTTCATGTGCGAATCTCATTTTCAACCACGATTATCCCTTGCTACACGGTGAAGGAAAACATCGTGAGACCTGCATGTCTGAGAGAACCCCTCGAAAGATGTGTGAAGTCCGCCAACCCGCACTGGGCCAGCGTGGTGGACTATGGCCTAATCCCCCTCGCGTTAAGGGGAGGCCCGTGCCCGACAGTGGGAAAGTAGACTTCAGTGTACCCTCATTTGTGTGAAAATCTGTGGTCACGCGAAGCAACCCTTAACGAGTGGAATTACCATGTTGCCATCGATAGCCACTAATTATCGACACGTAATAGGGCTATCAAAAGGTTTTCATTTCATCGACACCGGACGAATTCCATATGCCTTTAGCTTTTGCTATTGAATAGCGATAAAAGATGGGGGCCGATTTCAATGGAAATTTTGGGGGATTTGCAGTATGGTACAATTTAAATGAATGTAGATGTAGGCGCGACACCGATTTCATTTTCATTTAAATTAGAGTTGAAAATTGGTCGCACGCTCAGAGAAAAAACTTTTAACAAAATAAAAACGGTCTTCAAAAAACTAAAAAGCGAAAAATAATCTAATCTTGAAATGTACCTTGTCTTACTAAATCAAATATTTAAATAATGTATGTATATGAATTCATGTAAAGCATATAATTTCAAATAAAAGAAGTTTTTTTTCAAATCGGTTCATAAATGACGAAGATCTGAGGTAACAAACATAAAATAAAAATACAACTTAATGTAATGACTGAAAATTTGAAAAAAAAAACTACCAGACTGCAAATATTTATTTTACTACGGCGTAGCAACGATCACCAATGCTGCTACGCCGTAGACGAATTGTAGCGATTGATTTTGTATGAAAATGTAGGCGGGAACATCAACTGCACCAAAAGACATGATGAGTGACCGTGCCCAGACCGACCGCGCTGCCTCAACTGAGAGCTAGTCAAATGACAGGTGCTCGGGCGAATAAATAAAAAAATCAATACTTTTTTTTTAATGTCCCAATGTTGGGCATGGGCCTCCCATCAATGCGAGGGGATCAGGCCATAGTCCACCACGCTGGCCCAGTGCAGGTTGGCGGACTTCACACATCTTTCGAGGGGTTCTCTGAGACATGCAGGATGCCTCACGATGTTTTCCTTCACCGTTTAGCAAGTGATAATCGTGGTTGAAAATGAGATTCGCACATGAAATCCAGAAATCCCAGAGGTGCGAGCCGGGGGGTTTGAACCTGCGATCCTCGTTACCGAGGCAAGCGTTCTACCAACTTGGCTATCACGTTTTTTAATCGACTTCCAAAAGAATGAGGTCCCAATTCGGTTGTATATTTCTATAAATAAGTAGCTGCATTACAACCAGGTTGTCTTGCCTCGCTCGCCCTGATTCGTGGCACAATCAGGCTAACATTATCTGTGCCAGTGATGCTGCGGTAGGTACAGTAAGTGATTGCCTCGATACACTACAAAGGCATTAAAGTTTCATAGGCAATCAACCCTGTAAGAGGCACAGGGGGTAAGCAGAAGCGGTAACTTTTATCAAGAACTAGTATAATGATAAAGCACCCTGGGACTGATCGCTCGAATATCTAGCGTCAATGAAGATCTATGATGTCAAAGTGTAGCGTGTGTGCGCCTCGCATGGCAACACACTGAAGCTTAATTTTTTATTGGAATATACATGGCTAAAAAAAAAATTAAAAAAACAAGGCCGCTGAGTTTCTCGATGGATCTTCTCAGTTGAGGTCGCGTTCCGATCCGGTTGTAAAGTTAAGATAAAATATATATTTAAATAACAATATGTAAGTGTCCCCGTAGGCCTATACGAAATAAATGATTTGACTTTGCCTTGGACTTTGACAATGCCTGGATTTCGCGCGGCCTTTAGTGTTTTGGTTACCCCAAGAACCCATCCATTTGCCAACATATGATTCAGAAAGGGTATACTAAGCTTTGAACCTGCGCTTCATAAGCGAATTTGCAATCACTATGTGAAGTCAGAATGTTGATATGTCAATTTTAAAAAAAAACTAATTATCATTTTAATCTGAACATTTTTTTTTAAATCAATAAATATACATTCTGACTTCATACCCTTTCTGGAACACTCTGTATAAGTAATTATTCCAGTGTCGCCCGCAGTCACCCATAATACAACCGTTGCTTAGTGTGGGACCGTACAGTTGGTGTGTTCGTCTGGCGATATTTATTATCGCTTCATTACATGACTCGTACCGAACACAATATCCATGAAACCGGATGTAACTGTTTTATTGGTTTAACAGACGGCTCGAAATTGACTCGTCATGAAAGAGAATATTATAAATACCATCAATACGAAGCCAGGCACTGTAGCGACCTCTACAACCTCGCCACAAGCTACACAGATGGCGCTGCAGACGACATTCAGAACAAATGACTCAGCTCCATACAATCCTGAAACGCGCTATTAGAGTTTTCGGAGAACGTAATATATATGCAAGATCCTGACAATAACCCAAGGCATACCACCCGCCTGCCTAAATTATAAATCCTATCATTATGATGCGAAGCACTATAGAAGTACTTTACTACTAGCAAGAGAAGAAAGTAAGTGCAACAATGAAATAACCTTTTCCTACGAACTCATCACAAACTATCACAAAAGGAATTCTCAAGTTACAACCAGCGGCGTAGCTACGATAGGACTAGATGGGGCCGTGCCCCGGGGCACCCAAGCTCAAGGGGCCCTCGGCGTCCACGAACGACGTTTAATAAGGTTTTTTAACAGATATCCGAATTGAATAAGGATTTTGATTTCTTATATTTACGCGAATATAAGAACTTTGAAACTATGAAATAAAACTAATTTTACGTTCCCGATGTTTCGGCTGCTTTACAAAATTGTTTTTATTTCAATGAATAAGGATTTTTCGATATTTAACATACTAACAAACTTCAACCCTGGGCCCCAAGTCTGCTAACACAATCGATTCATAGTCGAACAGCAACCGCATAGTGACTGACTCTTTTGACAGATACCCCATACAATATCTGTCAAAACAGTTACTATGCGGTATACCCTGACTAACAAACCTCGAACAGCTCAAATTTAAATCACGAACATTTCTCCCACCTCCAGACATAAAAGGTTATATTTAAATAAGACGTCAATTTCACTTCTGCCCCGGGGCCCCGGTTACACAAGTACGCCACTGGTAACAACGCTCTAATTATACAATGCCGAGAACAAAAAACACAACCAGGTAATACTTTTCCCTTTTGATAAAGGCACGCCAAACAAAACGGGATAAAAAGACGTGTTTCAAAGACTTAACAATCAACGGAGGCCGCCCAGTTGATTGGCTGGGGCCTCACTTTAACGAACTTAAAAAAAAAGAAATAAAAAAGGAAACAGCGAAACGGTGAGGCATCGCACAAACTTCTGCTACTTGATTGTTCGCACAACAGAGAAAGGGGTAAATAGCGAAAAGTCTGAAATGAGGTCCGAACATGAACGCAATGTTAACCAGGCTTATGAATGAATACTATTGGCGGACTTTTTGGCGGGTACCCGAACATTGAAGTGGTCAATCTAGTTCTATTTTCAAAAAAGTGCGTTCGTTGCTAAACAATGTATAATATTAATGAGATATTAAACTATTGTGTGATCACAAACGTGCACAAGTGAAGGAAATTCAAATAAAAATAACTTAAATTTTCAAGTGCTCCTAAGATGTCCGGTAAATTTTCCGTAAATTATCCACAGCTTTACTGACAGGGGTTGACGGTTCATTGCGTCATCGTCATCAACATCATAATTACTGTCAAGAGTGAAAGTTACTATGCGGTTGCTGTTCGATTATCAATCGATTGTGTTACCAGACTTGGGGCCTTGGGAGTCTGTTTAACGGATGATTAATGGCTTTAGTTTTTGTCAATCTGAAATCTTAAATAAATCTAGGCAGACTTCAGCCGTAAGCCAAAAACTTGCAAATACTTGAAGCATTGTTTACGGGACACTGGCAAAATGCTTACTCATTCTTTACCAAAAACCATTTAAAAACCAATTAACACATAGCAGAATAATAAGAATGCCGCCAAAGTGAATTCGGAAATAGGGGGGACAGTTTATAACCAAAAAAATAATGACAGCGAAGGAACGCACAATAAATATACAGGCTCGGGGGGAGGGGGGAGGAATAAAGTAATTTGTCTTTGCCTGCTTCACTGCCAAAGAGTGGGTACACTATGGTCTTGGTAAAATTGCTGACAATTTTATTCTAGACGAGACGAGAGATTTTTTTTTCAATAACTGTTAATCCTGTAAGCCAGGATCTAGGTGCGGTTCTCTCCAGACGCCGAAGTTTGACCTTAGGCAAGTCCCGAATAAAAGCTTAATGACCTTGAAACCCGCAGAGGAGTTAATATTACTCATAGAATTGTCTACTCCTTCCTGTTAGGGTATATGGGATACCAGAGAAAGAGAGTGTTTAATTAGAGAAACCTTTATTATAATGACTCAGCACACAAAATCAACTTGACGCTTTTAGCGACGCCGTAGGAATCTAACCATCCATAGACACAGTATAGGGATGTGCAATATCCTGAATAGTGATGTCACTTTGTCCTCTGACACTTCCTAACTATTCCTCTATTTCAAGTAGGTGATAATAGTAACTACTTCTTATCTACTTACATGGTAATAGTAATATCGCCAGACGAACACACCAACTGTGCGGTGCCAAACTAAGCGACGCTCGACTTAAGGGTACCGTACAATGGACTGGGGGCGAACCCAGTATATAACACTTATAGATACTAGGTGTTGCCCGCAACTTCGTCCGCGTATAAAAGAAGAACATTATAATTATCCACAGATTAACATCTTCCATACAAAATTTGACCCCCATTTTAGCCCCTTTGGCGTTGAATTTCCGAAAACCCTGTGTTACCGAGCACCTAGGGGCCCAAACAAACCCGCGTACCATATTTCAAGTCCCTAGGTGTCATGGTTTCGGAGATTTCGTGTTGAGTAAGTGAGTCAGTCAGTCAGAAGGATTCGCTTTTATATAAATATAAGTAGATTGATAGAACATTCATGGATGGCGGGTCAAATCAGTTGCGCTGCATGTGCCTAGTGAATGTAGCGTCTCGATCTACTGCCGTCTTCCTACCTAAGCAAGTATGCTCCATCGTAGATCTCATCGTCACTTACCATCAGGTGAGATCGAGATCAAATACTTGCCTATAATGTAACAAAAAAAGATAGATTAAACGTCAATTTCTCGAGTACAAACAAATATTTGTGCTTATCACACAAAGTTTGCCGGGAATTGATCCCGGAGCCATCGGTATAGAAATTAAAGTTACCAACCAATTGCGTCAATAGTTAATTCATCAATATTTAGTGAAGCGAATGCGTGTGGACTGTAAACTAAAGGAAACACATGGATGATCATGAAATAATGTAATATCTTAATTTTGGGGAAATCAAAACCTACCTCTATTTCATTGTAGACAATCTGACAATATTTTAAGTAAACTTCTTCTTAAAAAAAAAGAATTCGATCATAAAAAAGAAATAAAGTAATAGCAAAAAGTCGGCAACACTTAGATATGAGTAATAATTACTAAATAGCGAAATCCGTTTATTATTCGGTCCTAAATTAAAATTGGCCCAAGTTCAAAGTTATTGCGTCCCAGCGAAGCGCCGCTAGCTAACAATTGATTCGGTCTATTGTGAAAATAATAATTAATTCCAACAAAAATGGCGGCTCGACCGACGCGACGGAAGCGCGCGAAAACGATCATATCCCGTCATTTGTCGCGAATTAACTCGCAATTATTGCATTGTTTATTAAGAATTTCGGTAAACAAACGTTATTTACTTGGAATTACTTCCGTGGTTGATGATTGAGCGTGAAAGGGAAATGGATTGTCTTTGAGTGTGTTTTTTTTTATCTTGTAGATCAAGTACATAATTATATTTTGACGACCCGATTACCAAAGTGATATTCCCGCGTTCGAAGGAGGTAATTTGGGTGATTTAAGACAATAATATATATATAGCATAGCAACATTTACTCCTTAAAATTTGAACCATCAACACCGCTGTTTTTTTTTTAAATAATCGGTTTCGGTTACCGATTCTTGTATGCGTTTTTTTTATAAATCTATGAATGCAGCTTTTCTTTTCTCTCAAATCGACGACACGGTTTCTTAGAACATATATTTCTCTCTTACAGTTTCCGAGGTCCCCATACTGACCTATCTCGATGTTACAGCCTGCATATTTATATATTATAATGTTATAGGTAAGTTTATTTAAGCATTCAAGTGGTTATTTATTCGGCATCATGTTATTTAATTAGGCTCACAAACTCGGTCGCTAACGAGTTGCATCGTCCATTGATTGGCTGTGCGCTATTTACTTCGACTTATTGATCTAATCAAGTTAATTATTTCGCCCCTATATATAGCCTACATTCCCTATAATTAGTAGGTAAATTTGCGTTGAATGTACCTACATAGCTATGAATGTAGGTATATGTTTATGAATGTCTTTTTTTAGGTTGGCAATCAGCTACAAAATAGTGCAATTTTTTCCAGTGTCGAGTGTATTCTGATAATTGTTATACAATGAAAGGTACTCTTGATGATAATGACTGATATGATGATGAAAATAACCCGACTCAATATATTTAAATAAATATATATATAAAAAAATATTTTTATATATATAAAAATTTCACTTCAGAAACCCCTACAAATATTATTATTTAACAATATCCTAAAAACAGAAACCACACCGGAACAATGGTCAAAAATATTTATAGGTAGGTTAGGATATTTATAGGTAGAATACTTTTGTATGAAATCATTTTGCAGTGTTTAAAAATATGAAAGTCGATCATTTTAATATGGCAGAGTTGTGCATTACACGACAATATTGGAGTGTTCTCAAAATAAAAATAAAAGTATTTTTAAAAGTGAAATTGGCTCTACAAATTGGCAACTTAACGCAATAAGTTCTCGACTTCTAGACCTCTCTCGGTCTCCAATCTCGCCATATTTAATTCCGATAAATATTTTATTGGTAGCCTCTACACAAGTGAAAGCTCTTGCCCTCCACTCAAGAATCGATAATCACATTTGCTGAAGAAAAAAAAGTAACTGAGCATCCCTGATTGTTTATTGATGTTGGTTGTGGAACATGGACAGTGTCTGTGGTAAAATAAGCCTTCTTATTATAAGTTTTTTTTCCTCAGATTTTTTTTTATGAATAAATTATTTCGTCAAATATAAACTTAGGTATTCCTACCTACCAAGTATTTTGATTGACCATGGTTTGCCCTCGAACAATGACGGCTATGCAGTATACATGTATGACTTTGAATGGTTGTTTCCATAAAATACCTACCTACACATTGCTTACGCGATAACAAAAAAAATTATATCTTGTATTTTTACGTTAGATTTTACGGGATTATAGATTCGTATTTTTAAAATGAGTGAGTTCTACACTAGCGGCACGCAGCGACGACATAGGTGAGATTATTTACGTCGGGTTAGTGTTTTGACATATTTCAATAGGATTTGGTATTCTATATCCATTATATTTCAACGCATCTCATTTAAAAAAAAAAAAGGAACAATTCTCCCGCCATATCGTGCCTTTTTCAGAACATTGCAAGCGAGAATCGAACCTCGGTGCAGTGAGATCAGCGGTCTCAGCCAAGCGATGGTCAAAAATAAAACAACACATTCCCTAATAACTATTTATTATAAATAGAATAATAATATCTTATCTTATCTTCTTTTTTTGTTTGGCAAAATAGCTACAAAAATAGAGCCATTTTGCCAGTGTCGAGGAAACTTGATAATAATTATAATAACAAGCTCCCCTGATGATAATGATGAAATCGATGACGATGAAGATGATGATGATCATGATGATGAAAGGAATCTCCAACCACTATCAGTAAAGCTGTTAATACTTTACTGAACACCTATTTACCGAACACCTAAAAAGTCTAGTTATGCCATTTCATTATGGTTAATATCCCACCAATATTACACATTATTTATCAAAGAAACACATTTTAAGGAAAAAAATAAGAAACGAAATTGACAACTTCAAAGTTCAACTTCCCGCCTAAATGTCCTAACATTATATAATTAAATACTCCATTATATTAAAAGTTTATAGTGTCTATGGCAATATTTCCAGTTCGGGCGGCAAGGGTATGTTTTTCATGATGGCAAATCGTTTCAGCGCATCGTATTTGCTGCGAAGGGCTTCGACTTCGTCGCGAATTTTGTTATTTTCATCTTGCATTAGTTCCATGTCTTGCCATTCCTGAAAAACAGATGAATTAATAATTATATCCGTCTGTACGGTCTCCAACTAAACAACGTTTGTATTACGGGTCCGCACAATGGACTGGGGGCGATCCTAGTAAAAAAATATATATAATAGATAATAATTGTTAGTTCGCAAATTTGGTTGTAGAGGGTATTCTTCGGAACTACTGGGCCCCAAGTCTGTTAACACAATCGAACAGCAACCGCATAGTAACTGTCACTTTTGACAGATATCCCATACAATATCTGTCAAAAGTGACAGTTACAGACTTGGGCCCCAGGGTTACTACCAACTGTGCCAAGCTGGCAGCCATTATAGTCTGGAAGGATAAGACGGTCTTATCCTTCCAGACTATAATGGCTGCCAGGTCTTATTAAGACCTTTACGTAACATGTTCGTCTTCATAGTGTAATGAGGTATAAAAAACTAGATTTATTTGATCATACCTGACTCTTTTCGGTCTCCAGTTCGTCTTTTTGTTCTATACGTTTGATGCGACACGAGGCAGCGTAGCCGCGGTTTTTAAGCGTTCTACGACGTTGTTTCATTCTGTAATATAACCAATATATTAATAATAATCTCCGTCTACATAAATAACTAGCTTTTGTACACGGCTCCACTCGCAGTACCTCGATGGAAGAAGTAGAAATCCATTGTTAAACAAATGGGGGAAGAGGAACCCACCACTGACCCTCGCCTTGTCAACTTTTCCAATTATAAACCAAACTAGTTTGATCGATAATTAAAGAAGCCAGCAACACCAAACTCCTCTAAAATGTTAGTCGAGAATCTATCTATCACTAGGCCCAGGGTGCATGGCACCAAGGCGCCAAATCTTGTAATAGGCCAGTGGGTTAATAACTACAGTGAGCCACTGGGCAACCAACACTCAAACAACTACAGAATTTGACATATAATAATTAAGCAGTAATAGGAATACTACTAATAAATATCTACTTGTATGCTCAACATCAACTTGCAAACTGCTTGCACTTGATATGTTTTATCTGACAAAGTGCGCACATGCAAGTAGGGTTGATAACAATCATATATTTCTTTTATACCTGACATATTAAAAAGACAAAAAAAATGCTTTTGGATAATTTCGTATTTTTAGAATTAAATGGTGGTTTTAAATTATTGACTAATGGCTCCAGGGTTATTAGATTTATTATTCATTTAGTTCCAGACTGATTATTTCGATAAATAAAATCAAATAACATAGGAATAACTTGATTTAAATAAGTCAAAGAGTTCCAGTAGCATGCATGATCGGGCAACTAACACCTTGTGTATAATGAGCTTAATGGCTGCTGTACCTAACAATCTGATCTCTGGTAAGCCCTCTCATCTTAAGTTGCCGGTTCAGGTCTCTCACCGATATTGAGACCAGCTCATCGTCACTGATCTCAGCGCACGGGGTTGGTGATAAAGGAGCCTGGAATAAAGTAGTTTTAGATAAAATTATTATTATGTATGTAGTATGCAGTGTATATTGCAGTGATAGCCATGTTGGTAGAATACCTGCCTTGGAAACAAGGTGTACTAATTCAAACCCCAGTACACACCTTGGAGATTTTCCGATTTGATGTGCGAATCTCATTCTCAATAATGACTATCACTTGCTGTGCGGTGGACGCAAACATCGAGAGAAATCCTGCATGTCTGTCTAAAGTCGTGTGTCATTCTCCTAACCGCACTGGGCTAGCGTGGTGGACCATGGCCTAAATCCAGCTCATATTGAGGAGTGTGCCCAGTATAATGGCAACGGGCTCGCCCCCTATTACATTGTGACCGAATATTGAATGGTACCTATACATGTGTTGCTTAGTATACCACCGTTCTCATTTTTTGATTGATTGAACGGAATGTTTACAACTATTATTTTACCCAAATAGATATAGTTTTAGATCATTATCTTCATAGATAACACCACAGCGTAGGTGCGCGTGAAACAGCACTGTATGTATCGAAGCTTCCCATAAATTGATTCAGCCTTTTCGTAATTAAGTAAGCGAACATTTTGTTTGTTATGTAGCCTAGTCTAAGATCAACCGAATGGATTGCTATCTTTGTAATATTAAGTTTAATAAGTATAAAAGGCGATTAACTTACCAGCATGTCACTTACCATGATTGGTTTCCTTCCACCCAAGTCCTTTAAATCATGGGGCATAGCAAGTTTTGTACGAAATTGGTAGAATAACGGGAGTCTCCGTTATAGTTTCACTTGTATTTCGGTCAATTGACCTCAATTACGGTTAAAGATCACTGTAAGCACGATTTGCAGGTACGTGATGAATAATATATATTAGTAATCAATAACTAAATAAAAGAAAAACAACAACAAACAACGGGGCACGAACACGAAAATGACGGAGGAATCACAGAGAAAATGGAATGAAGAAAATAGCACTCTCCAAAGAGTAGAGTAGACTATCATCACTTTTTAAAACATTATGGCTTTCATGCACAGACAAACTAGAGATGCTGCTTCCATGCTTCCATCGTTTTTGGCGATGATTTTCGAGCAACAGAGTTCAACCCATACTATCTTGATAGGAATTTTACTGTTGGCTATCGTGTTGATGCAGTACCTTTGATTGCATTGTTCTCGATTTTTCAACACAGATCGTAAAATGTTGGCGGTATGGCAGCGTACCCATACCCAGACCAATACGCATTAACTTGATATTGGAAGGCGTACTCCTATACCAAAAACATTGCCCATTTACTATATATAAAACTCGATAGTTCCCCTCGCAATCGCTGCCATTTTATTATTTTTGGAAAAATCTTTATTTGTACCCCTCAGTTCTGCGTCCCTCAAGGAATAGCAACAAAAATACAGTATAGATGTTGGATGAAGGCAGGTCCATTCGTAAAATACTCCAACCATCCAAACGATAGAGTCCTAGGCGAATACTTATGCCAGAACATTGGCAAGTTGACACGAATGTTGGCTATTGATTGCTATCCTAAAAAGTCACTGACGTCCATGATACAAGTACGCTAGACTAATGATATCCTTTAAAATGACAGCTATCTATTGTGCCTATTTGAAGCGCCCCCAGCGTGGGGGAAAGGAACTAAATCTGACGTAAAATGCAAATGGCCGTTGTTTTGTTTACATTGTCTCCGTGTTTATAAAGTGATTTTGAAGGTTTAACGCGATTAAACTTGTTTGTTGTGTCGTATTAATATAGTTAATACGTAAATAAGTGGTGTTAGTTAATAGGTAAACCATGAAAGAGTGCGTGTTATGCAAAACTCTTTACCAGAAGGGAAGTGGGGTTACATTCCACAAGTAAGTGAATTTACGGCTAATATTCAAGAAATTAAAACTTCTATTGATATTATAGGCACTTAAAAATATGTTACTAATCTTATTTATACGTGATTACAACGCATACGTCTTTGTATTATCGGATTTTTATAAACAATAAAATTCAATAGTGCTGTAAAAGTTCCTTGTCGATAAAATTTATCGATATTTTTTCTATCAATATCTTAAATAGATAGAACGTTCAAGAACGTAAAAATCGCCGAAGACAGATTTGTATTATCAAATACATATTATTTTAAAACAATGTTTACTAATTCACAGGTTTCCGACTGACAATAGAAGACTAGAATTATGGCTCAAAAACATTGAAAAGCCTAGTTGGCGTCCGAAAAAATATGATTACATCTGTTCAAAACACTTCTCTGATGACTGTTTTATTAAACATAACTCATGTACTACTTTGATGATTTTTATTTTCTATTAATACCTTACCTACTCCATTGCTTCCCAAACAACATTACATTACCTCATTTCTAATTAAAAAACGATCCTTATTTAAGTAGGATCTAGCTAGTCACACACCACCCTTTAGTCCGGTTTCGGCTTATCTTAAGATTACCTACCCTACCCATGAGCGATTCGGCTAATCATTATCATTATTTGCTTCATCTTAGTATTAACCACTCGACTATTTTGGACATTAGCCATTGTTAAAGGAATGGATCATAATTATTTTCATTTTACTGCATGGGTAGGTTTAAGCATAAACATTTTTATCGATGTATCATATCACTGTCCCATCTCTATTATTAGTTCCATTCCCCCTCACTGCCGCTATCAGCGCCAAAATGGCGAAAATCAAATAGGCACACGATAACCGGGCTTATGATTAGTCCAGCGATGTATACCATAGAGGTCAGTGTAAAAAGTAAACTGTATCCAATCAAAATATCCAACCAAACGTCAAACATACAAGAAAAAAAAATACTACTTTATTATTTTTAGTCTGTGATTACTTGACGATTTCGAGCGTAGTGTTTTATGTGATCTCTCTCTTTGACTTCGAGAATAAGGAAAAAACCGAGCGAACGCATTTTATGAACATTATCTACTTTTATTTTAGTGTAAAATGGCTAAAAGAAAGAATAAACCATTAATAGACTCGGACTCCAGTAGCGACTGTTCAGATTTGGACTCGGTAAGTTGGTTTTCTTTATAAAATCATAGGTTATAAGTTCACGTCCAAGCTAACGATCTGACGGTGTCTTCATTATATTTGAGTGCGTAAATAGGCCAAGATCAATGTTTCTTGGTTCTAAATCCGTCTTTTGCGCATTACGCGAGAAATAAACGCATGGGTCACAGATTTAAATGCGAAAACGTTAAAAAAATAAACGTTATCGCTTTCTTTGAAATCGTTAGTTGTTTACGTTTATTCATGGCATTAATGGCTTCTATAGCATGAGTCATGGAAAATGAATGAATATCAACATCCCCGCCCCCATTGGCATTGTATTTGCGTATCAGTTTCGTTAAATTTTGGATACAAAACGATATAATTTTATGAAATTTACTAAATGTTGGTATATAGTAACAAGTTTGCTCTCTACAAAGCATGCTGTCACAGTGACTTGGTGATACAGCCAAAAAAATGTTCATTGATTATATAATTTTGTCTAGACTTTCTCTTTTGAGTTAAATTTCCAATGAGCAATAGTTATATTATGTAATGCATTCATTTTTATATACAGACATTGTTATGGATACAAAAAAAATGAAATGCAAATAAATCAAGATTTCTTATTTCAGCTTCATGTAAATTATGATAGCTGTCTGTTTGTATTCATTCCTTGATGCCTATAATAGTCTAGAGTTTTATTTCTAAAATTAAGACAAAGAATCATAATACTATGTTTTTCCTACGGCTCCACCTGCAGAGAAAACAATTTACTCACATTTAGAACCTTCTAGATAATTATATTCTATAGTTTTTAATAACAATACACTGACAATAAAACTGTGCTAATTGAATTGAGAAACAACTAAATTTGAGTATAGTAACTAAATGTTAGTTTTGCCAAATTTATTTTAGTTTCAATATGGAGACAAAATATTTGGCGACATTATGTCAAACCAGTGTTAAAGACACACAGACATAATTATGTTGTCTCTATCTTCCACAGCAATTCCTGAACTTGGCAAAGAAGAAGAAGAAACCTGGTGATTCCCCACATCAGCCAAAGTCTAAAGGCAAATCATCAGACAGTGAATCTGATTGGGATGAAGATGACCCCAACAAGAGAAGGAATTGTTAGTATACCCATGTCTTTATGCCTGTTTTATGTCATTCCTGTTACCAGATCCAGTAAGTTCAGTCGAGCTGGACTTCACTGGACTGCAATGGTGATGGTGGTCATCATTATTCCGGCCATTCAGAACCCATTAAATTGTGAAGACTACTGTGATAATGATGATAGGAAAAAAATGTGAGATTGATAGGAACTAAAATATATACTGGAGCAGCTAGTTTTATAAACTCAATATTATTTTCCAGCAAAATCCTCATCATCATCAGGCTCAGATTCGGGAAGCGATGCTCGCAGCGACACTTCCAAGAAGGAGCAGCCCCGCAACTCCCGGAAGACGTCCTCAGATCACTCGGATGATAACAAGAGGAAACCAGAGCCTAAGAAGAGTGAGACAAGTGAAGTCAGGAATAGTATTGATAGCACAGGATCGGGGAAGAAAAAGGATATGTTCAGTGAACCGGAAGAAGGTAAGTGACCCATCTATCAGCTTGTGCGTAGGAGTTCGTAAGCTTATTGATTTTTTATATTTACACGAATACTACACATATTTATTTTAATTGTATATTTTTTATGTTCCGTCGATTCGGCTGCTTTACAGCAAGCATGGTCACGGGAGGAATGAAGTGTTGACCTCCTAGTGTCAAAGTTTGAATTGGCGCTCACTATCCTGTCCTAGTTCTCACTGTGTCCTGAGGTCTTGCAATGGTGCACTTAGTTTTGGATTTAATTACATTAATTACTGTATCCCAAGATGGCTGGTAGTGCTACCACCGACTAGGGATCCAGTAATTAATCCAAGCAAAAGTAAAAAATAGTAGTAAAATTATGGTACCAAGCCCAACCTACAAAGGGATGGACACTTTTTTTTTTAATATTTATTAATGGAATAAAGTATAGTCTGTGATTTAAGATTATACTCTATTCATGACCTTTATTCAGTCACTTTTTCTTTGAACAGGTGAAGTGTCATCACATTCATCGGACAATGATTCGTTGGACACAGATCAAGAGTTTGATGATGGGTAAGCTTGATGTTTTTTTTATTTATTAATGATGTCAATCAACTGTAGCACTGGGCCCCAAGTCTGCTAACACAATCGATTCATAATCGAACAGCAACTGCATAGTAACTGTCACTTTTGACAGATATCCCATACAATATATGTCAAAAGTGACAGTTACTATGCGGTTGCTGTTCGATTATGAATCAATTGTGTTGGCAGACTTGGGGCCCTGGTTGTGACGCAGTCGTGGGCCACCGTCGGAAGAGAATGCCGGACGTAGCATATCATTATACCATGGATTCGTTAAACAATACAAATGGTACCTAAATGCATCGCACTAGGTATCTGAATTAATTGCATTGTTTGAAGCAGGGATTCCCCAAGTGGTCGATATCGGTTTCCCATGGGTCGACGTGATGACGTCAACAGTCAATTTTAAGTGAAGCTCACCACAATACATTAGTGAAAACCACACCCAAATCGGCTAAGCAGTTTCTAAGATTAACATGCACAAATGCACAGATATACCAACAAAAATTATATCAATCATTGTTTTGGGTATATTGCGTTGACAAAGGCCCCCAATAATAGTTTTATTATATGTATATATGTCATGTATTGTCTGTAATAATGTGAATTTAACAGCAATATTGTTTATCAGTTTTGATGAAAACCTAATGGGAGATGAGGAAGACAGAGCGAGGCTCGCCGCCATGTCGGAGAAGGAAAGAGAACAAGAGATCTTCAAGCGTATCGAGAGGAGAGATCTTATGAAGACAAGGTAAGCTACCCACCCAGTGGCGAAGGATAAATATTCTCACGAGAAAAGATAAAAAAAAAAACCTTACGTAGAGTGAACAAAAAACTTAAATAAAACCCTCTAGTCACTATGGTCTAGATATTCCATTAAAAATATACATGGTCGCGAAAACTTTGGATAGAGAATACACTTAATGCCCAAAACAATAATGTTATAGAAATATTTTTTGTCAAAAGTCATGGGATAAAAATGTTGGATTTTTTTAGGTAAAAGGCTCGCAATACACATCCTTAGTTCCGTACACATCCGTAGTTTAGCCATCTCACTTCAACAGTACAAGGTCTCTACTTAGTTATATCTATACGTTTTTAATCTAAGACCGTCATTTTGACGTATATAGTGTAATGAAGGACTTTTTTGGCGGGAACTGAAAAGTCATGGCGTCAGTTATGTTTTAATTTATAAAACTAGTGTTCCTGCGAGTTATAGTGAGGGATGTAAGTTGAATATTAACGATTATGGGTTTGGTAAAGTGCACAAGTGAAAGTAATTGAAACAGAGTGACGAAACATGGCTTTTCAGTTTCTCACAAAAAATCCATGAAAAATCTTTCAGTAAGGTATCCATCACTTTACGGATGGGGGGTATTTTACTTGGGCCTAGCCTTTGGGCCTGTGTATATGCTCAAAAACAGAAATAATTTATGTTATTTGACACTGGCAAAATACTTATGGTGATGCCAAATTAAAAAAAATGTAATGATATGTCCATTAGATGGGAGATAGAACGCAAACTGCGCTTAGCGCGTCGCTCAGCCGCTGAGCGCTCCGCCTCCCCCGGAGAGCTTCAGCGCCGGCGGGAGGCCAGGAAGCGGAGGAGAGCCATGCGGGAGCAGAGGAAGCGGGACCGCGAGAGGGAGAGGCAGGAGAAGCGAGGTGAGTGACAGCTATACTGCATCACAATAAGTCTTGTGATCATTGATATGGTTATTATTTTAAACCTTGCATTTTGAAATGTACAAATATATAATTATACTAGCTGACCCGGCAAACGTGGTTTTGCCATATACATTACTAGCTGCGCCCGGCGGTGTTACCCGCAATAAAAAGTATGAAAAATTAAAACATCCTATCCCACGGGAACCATACATTTTACCGGGATAAAAAGTAGCCTATGTGCTATTCCGGACTATAATCTATGTCTGTGCCAAATTTCATCCAGATCCGTTCAGCCGTTCGAGCGTGAAAGAGTAACAAACATCCATCCATCCATCCATCCAAACTTTCACATTTATAATATTAGTATAGATTAATACATTATTCCTAGGAAATATTTTTATAGTTAAACATTTGCGATTATAAATTGAGACATAAACTATCCTATCTTTCAAGTTGGATAAAACTGCACACAGTGCGCAAAATTTTATTTAAATCGGTTTAGTAGTTTAGGAGTCCATAGCGGACATACACCGTGACACGTAATTTATGTATATTTAGATAGTGATTTTTGTAACTGGGTCTATATGGGAAGATCCGAATCTATTTCATAGATTTTGGAACGAAGTTCCTTATCGCGCGTTGCGAAAGGGGGCTAGGCGGAAAAAATTAAGACGAAAAGTTGTAACGACACTTTTTGTAAGACGTGCGGCGTGCGCATGTTTCTCTGTCTGTCTCTCTCTCTCTCTCTCTCTTATAGAAAGCAAGCCAGATATTTTCGTTACGTCTTTCTATTTCGCATTGAACAGTGTGGTGACGATTATTTTTGTTGAGTGTATACAGGTTTTTTGTACATAATAAATAATAAACGTTCCAATAACTTAAAAAAAATAAAATTTTATTCCAATTCCTTCACTAATTAATCGAAAGGAACTTCGTTCCGTCCGGGTGTCCCTTGACACCTCTCAAGTTATATTTTTTTTTTTTCGTGGTCAGCTCTGGACAGCTCGACCAAAATTATTACTGTAGTTATAAAACATTGGTTTTAATATGAATTCTTGTTTTATTTATAATTTCCACAACTTTTTATGTCTTAACCGTATTCTGGACGTCTTACGTCGGGGGTCTTCTCTCTTTCCATAGCTCTCTCACCTATCCACCCATCCCTTTCACTCCTATTCCGTTCCTTTTCACTTCACACTCCATACGTTCCATTACATGTCGTGCATCTTACGTTCCGTTCCACAAACATTCCCACATTACTATACCATTTTTATTGTTTTAAAAATTACTTAAAGGCACCTAAGACAGTTTGCCCTCAACTCCTATGGATTCGGATTTCTCCATACTGTTCCGGACTTTAAAAAATATAATTAAATTTCTTCATATTGTTTCTAATGATGTGTCTGCTTCATCAGAGGCTGAAGCTGAAAGGCCGGAGCCTAAGGAGCCTGAAAATGAGAAGGAGCAACCGCCACCAAGTCCTGGAGAGATCCTGGACGACTCTAAAGACACAGGTGGGTTCCTCGTTCCTGGTTCCTCGTTCACTCGCAAATACTTACATTGGAGTTTAAATTTTTATGACATATGATTTATTATTTATGGCCAGAAACGGTGGTGTGCAATTATTTAATTTCTGACAGATTTTTTTATCTATAAAAAAAAGTTTAGTCTCTTTGATAGAAAACTGTTTTTTTTTCGTCTCATGAAGTAATACTTGTGATGAAAGAAAAGGTTTTATTCAACCCGGACGGAGAAGGAAAGAGAGGTAAGATCAAGGTCTCGCTCACAACTGATTATATATCAACAGAACCGTCTGAGCGGTCCGCGTCGCCTCTGTTCGGTGCGAAGACGGAGCGCAAGCGCAACGTGGACGATCGCAGACAGAACGCTATGGCGGCGCTCAGAGCACAGAGGGATGCTAAAGCGACCAGGGTGGAGCACATCAAGCAGAAGAGACGCTTAGAAGAGGAGAAGAACAAGGATAAGGATGACGATGATGTGAGTGCAGCATCCCCTAGATACTGGCAACAACAAGTACCATTGTACAATGCCACCAAAATTATCACATAATACTCCTGGGCCAGCTTAGTGGACTGGCCTAATCCCCCTCGCATTGAGGGGAGGCCCGTGCCCAGCAGTGGGACGTTAAAAAGGGCTGGTATTATTATTTATTATTATACTACAATAATTAATACTAAACGAATAATATTCTCAAAAAGGACCTCTATGTGTTGGACCTATGTCCCCGTGCAAGCCTTCCAAAGGTCCGGGTATAGCCAGTGTGGTGAGAGACATACAAATAAAAGCTGATTATGGCAGGTGTCCGCAACTCTTCCAATATTCTCATCCCATATCCATCCAATCCTCAATCCATAGTCCCAATTATTTTTCTATATTCCTGCAATAGTTCCTCCGCCTGCTGAGGCCAATTCGCTGTTTATGCTATCATTTTCAGCAGTTGACCCCAGCAGGTGGCTAACATAACATTAAAATTCTCAAAAAGGGCCTCTACGTGGTTCGATTGGCATCCTTTTCTGTACCGAAGGTCCCGGGTTCGAGTCCCGGCAGAGGTAAACTTTGTGTGATGATCACAAATATTCGTACCCATATCATGGAAGTCTAGTAATCATATACTGGGAAAGCCTCCAGTCCATTTGAAAGTACCCATAATACAAGCGTTATTTAGCTACAGAAGACCAGGGCCCCAAGTCTGTTAACACAATTGATTCATAATCGAACAGCAACCGCATAGTAACTGTCACTTTTGACAGTTATCCCATACAATATCTGTCAAAAGTGACAGTAACTATGCGGTTGCTGTTCGATTACGAATCGATTGTGTTAGCAGACTTGGGGCCCAGACAGTTGGTGTGTTCGTCTGGCGATATAGAGTGGATTAATTAATGGTGGTCTCGTTCACAGGATGCAGATGCTGAGATCATAGGCGGTACGAGTAAACAGAGCGTGAAACTGAAAGCTTCAGATATATATTCAGATGATTCAGGCTCAGATTCAGACGACAACAAATCTCAAGGTACTATCGGAGTTAAATTATAAGGGGACTATACATGGGCATTCGGCCTCTTTACGGCATGCTCTTAGAGGTTATCATATTTCTATGACATAGGTCTAATAACATATTATGCTGAGGGCCTGGTAATAACGAAGATAGCGGCGATAGCCAAGTTGGTAGAATGCTCGCCTTGGTAACGAAAGCCGCAGGTACAAACCCCGGCTCGCACCTCTGGGATTTCATGTCGGAATATTATTTTCAACCATGATTATCACTTGCTAAACGGTGAAGGAAATCACCGTGAGGAAACCTGCATGTCCGAGAGAACTGGAAGACGAAATCAGGCAAAGAACATATCTTGTTCACAATTGTCATTTTATCGATGACTAGCTGCTCCCGCGACTTCGTCCGCGTGGTATTTAACAAATAATGTATGTATACACTTCCCTATTTGAATCTAATATTATTAAATTTTTCAAGGGGTTTTTTTTTCGTGAGGTCCTATTTTTTTTTCTAATATAAAAGTAGCCTAATTTACTCTTTGTTACATCAGCTATCCGCCAGTGAAAGTCCCGTCAAAATCGGTCCAGCCATTTCAGAGATTAGCCGCAACAAACAGACAGACATACAGACAAAAATTGTAAAAAACGTTGTTTTGGTATATGTATACATCCAAATGCACTTAGTAAAAAGCGGTTATTTTAATATTACAAACAGACACTCCAATTTTATTTATTTGTATATGTAGATGTCTTTTCTGAATCAGCATATTGATCTTCTCCGTCATGTCTATACCAGGTCGACGCAGTTCGTCGAGTTCCTCATCATCAGCGGGTGAAGAAGAAGTGAAGAAGCGCGAGGAAGTGGAGATTAAATATGCCGACAACCGGGATCAGATCAACAAACTTAGGCTCAGCAGGTATAATGAAACTATAGTGTCTCCCAAGAAGCAGTGATAGCCGTGTTGGTAGAACACTTGCCTCGGTAACGAGGATCGCAGGCTCAAACCCCGCCTCCACCTCTGGGATTGCTGGATTTCATGTGCAAATCTCATTTTCAACCATGATTATCACTTGCTAAACGGTGAAGGAAAACAACGCGAGGAAACCTGCATGTCTGAGAGAACCCCTCAAAGGTATGTGTGAAGTCCGCCAACCCGCACTGGGCCAGCGTGGTGGACTATGGCCTAATCCCCCTCGCATTGAGGGGAGGCCCGTGCCCGACATTAGGACATTAAAAGTGCTGGTATTATTATTATTATTAGAAGAATCTTAGTTAATTTATGGAAAAAAAATCAAAATAAAGGAACATGGCACTAGTAAATACAGATTGTTTTCCTATAAAGTTATTTGGTCTGGCGCTATTATCCAGGGATTAAACAGAGCGGTATGTTTGTATGTACTGTACGCCGACCGCATTGCCTCTTAAATAAATAACATTACGATTGGTGCAGGTTCAAATTGGAGCGTCTCGTGCATCTGCCGTTCTTCGCTCGCGTCGTCAACGGGTGCTTCGTTAGAATCGGAATCGGCAATAACAATGGGAATCCTGTGTATAGGGTGAGTATTTCCATCTAGTCTTTCTCTTGGTCTCTTCCCGTTAGCCTCTTCTTCCTAGCCTTCATCTTAGCCGCCTCCACCTAGCCTTTTTCTTCGACTTCCTCCTAGCCTTTATCTTAGTCTTTACCTCCTAGCCTTTATCGTAGTCTTTACCTCCTAGCCTTTATCGTAGTCTTTTCCTCCTAGCCTTTCTCTCAGACTTTACCTCCTAGCCTTTATCTTAGTCTTTACCTCCTAGCCTTTCTCTCAGTCTTTTCCTCCTAGCCTTAATGTTAGCCCCTATTTACTAGCCTTTATCTTAGTCTCTTCTTCCTAGCCTTGTCTTAGCCTCTTCCTCCTAGCTGTTATCTTAGTCTCTTCCTCCCAGCCTTTTTCTTAATCTTTTCCTCAAAGCCTTGTCTTAGCCACATACTCCTAGCCTTTCTCTTAGCCCATGACTGTTAGTATTGGGTTCGGCTTCCAGTCTACCTTTACTCGATGACTTTGTTATGAGGTGTTGTGTGTTTTCAGGTGGCTGAAATTATAGATGTGTTCGAAACCGCGAAAGTGTACAATTTGGGCAACACGCGAACCAACAAGGGCCTGAAACTGAGGCACGGCACTCAGGACCGAGTGTTCCGACTCGAGTTCGTAAGCAATCAGGTAAATATCACAATGAAAATATTTGTTATTCATGTAAACCAGCCTTTCCCAAAGTGGGTGATAACGCTCCCTTCTGGGTGTTGCAGGCCTAAAGGGCCCAGAAAAAAAATGGGGGCGTTGTGTAGAGGCTTACAATAATTAATTTAATTTGAAGTTATAGTGGTTTTTAAGTAGGTGAAAAAATGGGGGCGCTAAAAAATAATTCATTCTCAAAGTGGGCTGTAGACAAAATTAGTTTGGGAACCCCTGATGTAAACCATTAAGTACGGTACTTATGAATCGTCAATATAGTTACAAAATGCTAAGCTACAACTTTACCACCCGTTCGGAATGCCGGTCCTATGGAGAAGAACGAGCGAGAAACTCCATGGTTGCTCTTTTTAAAAAGATCTCTCACATTTTTGAGCAATGCATTATTATGGATATGTGACAACAATGTGGAACGGCTTGGCTTTATTTTATGTTATTATATATTATTACTAGCTGTCCCGGCGAACTTCGTACCGCCTCAGAATCAAATTTATTTATAATTTTTTGTTGACGGGGCGGAAATCTTCGAAAGATACTCGGCCTCTGTGTGGGAGAGGGCCGGGTTATGTGGGATTCTTACGCACTAAAACCCTCCCGGTGGCCGCCTTCGACACATGTTGAAGGGACTCCGGGATCTCCAAACGGAACGCACCGGTACCCCCCCCCCTCTTGTGCCTCGCCCCCTTATGGGGGAGCAGATGTTTGCTCCCCCTGCGCCCTCGCCGCGCACGGCGGCGGGGAGCCACGCCCGCCGCCGTCCTCCTCAGGTGTCGTCATCATCACCAGACGTCGGGGGCCCACACCCCAGTCGTCCTCGACCCCGAGGGTAGCCCGTTGTTTAAGGCCCTGAGTGGGCATCAGGTCCGGACTTCGTATCACCTATCCTAACGACGTTACAACTCTCTCTTCGCTAAAATGGCTGAAAATGTTGATCAAAGAAATTCATTAGAGATTTAAATTTTTATTTAAAAGCTCTGTCATGTCTATTAGGTGGTGTTTGGCTGTGTAACATACGACATCGTATCTTGCGCGTACCCATGCATGTGGCGCGGGCTTCCAATGTAGCCGGCAAAATTGTCATTCTTCGCTTCATGCTGTAGATCTTGAAGAATTGCTCTTTTCATTGCTGTGTTGATCTTTTGACGCCGATCAAGTTGCTCATCCATATTGCCCAGTTAATTGATTCGCAATGTTCCGTGGCCTAATTGCATTACGGCTCCGTTGGGAAATATTAGATCTTCTTAGTCGCGGCATCTTAATAATAATACTCACACAAAAGATTTTTCTAATACACAAAAGAATTTTCAACTGACTGACTGGATTGACAGAATAATCTGTAATGATTGAGTGACACTAAAATATCCATTTTATTTCATCGCATCTCATTTCGTAAAGAAAGAAGAAGAACCTTTTTATTTTAATGTCATTTTTTCATTTGTCATTTGTTTTTTTTTATATGTCATTTTTTACATTTGTCATTTATGTTATTTTTGTCAACTTTCCAATGTTTTTAATAGTTATTCTGCTATTCGGGACCCAGACAAATCCAACAAATCAAAAACCACGAAAATCCGTCCAGCCGTTCTCCAGTTATAAGTGGTGGAACAAACACAACTCTGTTTTATATATATAGATATACTAGCTGCACCCCGCGGTGTTACCCGCGATTAAAAAGTATGTCTATCCCACAGGAACCTTACATTTTACCGGGATAAAAAGTAGCCTATGTGCTATTCCAGACTATAATCTATATCTGTGCCAAATTTCATCCAGATCCGGTCAGCCGTTCTGGCGTGATTGAGTAACAAACATCCATCCATCCATCCAAACTTTCACATATATATTACTAGATGCGCCCGGCGGTGTTACCCGCGATAAAAAGTATGAAAAATTAAAACATCTATCCCACGGGAACCATACATTTTACCGGGATAAAAAGTAGCCTATGTGTTATTCCAGACTATAATCTATCTCTGTGCCAAATTTCATCCAGATCCGTGCAGCCGTTCGGGCGTGAAAGAGTAACAAACATCCATCCATCTATCCATCCATCCATCCATCCAAACTTTCACATTTATAATATTAGTATAGATTAGTGGGTTAGTGGGATTACATTTTTTGGCGGGGTATTACTATAAAATATTATATTTTCAGGAGTTCACAGACGGCGAGTTTCAGAAATGGTTCAAAGCGATAAAGGACGCTAACAAAAAGCCACCCACCATGGAGTTCGTCAGAAATAAGATTCTGGAGGTCAAAGAAGCACTTATGTATGAATTTAAAGTGAGTTGATGAGGTCGTTGTAACATGTTGCCCAGCGCTGGACAAAGTGGGCCGTATATTATGGCTCTTTTTGTTTTTTCAGGAAGAAGACGTGGAACAAATGGTAGCGGAAAAGGAGAGATTCCGATCCCACCCGACAAACTATGCAATGAAGAAGACGCAGCTAATGAAAGAGAGAGACGTAGCACAATTGAGGTAATTATCTTGAGATACGTCCATCTCCCTTGGGACCTAATAGCACAGTTGATGGATGGCTTCCCCTGCTTACTGTACCGCGGGGTTTGAATTCCGGTATGAGTAAAATTTTGTGTGTTAAGCACGAATGTTTGTAGCCGACTCATGATTTTTTTTATATCTGTATACATGAGTAGCGTCCGCCCGCGACTCCGCCTGCGGTACCTCATAGCCATAACATATTTTTTTGAATTTGTCCCGAATAGCAGAATAAATATTAAAACATGGGAAAAATAAAAAAAAAATATTACAAAGACAATTCATTTTGTCATACATTTGATTCTGCGGCGGTTCGCCGGGACAGTTATTATTTAGTACTAGCTGTTACCCGCGACTTCGTCCGCGTGGTATTTAACAAAGACACAACAGTTGGCAACAGCCCGCTCGCGCGTTCTGAGCCCGCGGGACCGGCAGCCTTTGTCATATTAAGTTGTTGGCGGGGGTTGGGGGGGGGGGGGGGGGGGGTTCTAAAATAAAAGTAGCCTAAGTTACTCCTTGTTACATCAGCTATCTGCCAGTGAAAGTCCCGTCAAAATTTGTCCAGCTATTTCAGAGATGGCTAATCTCATGGCTGGCTAATCGCAACAAACAGACAGACAGACAAAAATTGTTGTTTTGGTATACGTACCGTGTATACATCCAAATGCACTTAGTAAAAAGCGGTTATTTTAATATTACAAACAGACACTCCAATTTTATTTATTTGTATAGATAGATACAAGGGTTGCTTAGTTTGGAGCCATACAGTTGTTGAGTGCTCTTCTGGCGATATTGATTGTTTGTTTTATTCCAGAGGCGACGATGAACTAGTGATGGAACTGAACGCCAAAATCCAAGAGTTGGAGGAGCGAGCCAACCAGCTGGACAAAACGAGAACATCCTCTATACAGAGTATATCATACATTAATAATAGGAATAGGAAATTGAACGTGGAGACGGCTGAGAAGGCCATCATGGAGGAGGTACATTATCTTTGTATATATTCTAATGTAAGGGGTAACAATAATAGTGTCTAACAAGCTACACAGATGGCGCTGCAGACGACATTCAGAACAATTGACAATGCTCCATACAATCCTGAAACGCGCTATATACAAGACCCCGACAATAACCGTCGGGGCATAGCGGCCGCCCCGCCAGGCATACCACCCGCCTGGCTGGAAGATCTTGCCTTTACCGCTAAAAGTGAATAATATTTTAAAGATAACATTCTCAACGAGATAAAAAAGTTATTAGACATTGATGACCTGATCGATTAGCTCAGTGGGTACCCTGCCTTTTGCGCTGACGGTCCTGGGTTCGTTTCCTAAGTGGCCGATATCGGTTTCCCAGGGGTCGACATTAACGAAAACTGATTTTGAGGGTCGACGAGGTCTAAAACTCGAGCCCTATTAATTAACAGAAGTTCTTATTTGAAACTTTCAAGATACTGTATAAGTTGTGTTACGTTTACCAACTTGTTATAAGAATGACTAATATTTTAGTAGGAAGTATCATTTATGTACTTTTAAAACACTCAACAAGTCGATAAGCGTGCAAGATATAATAATTATTTTGTATCAATAGGGAAAAAACTAGAGATGGGATTTTAAAAGTAATTTGGCTATCTGAGGTATCAGTTTATTTTGTAAAAGATGTCTCTTATAGCCATTTATAGTTATAAGTTTGTTTATGTAATCTCGTGTCTTGTGTTGTAGCTAAATAAATGTTTTTTCTTTCTTTCTCTTGCCCAAAATAGTTTGGGAATCCCTGGCTTAAATGGTCTCATTATTACTAAGTTACGTCGCGTCAATATTTAATTAAATACATTGTTATCAGGTGAAAGCCAACAAAGGCAAGAAGACTGACGACCCGTTCACGAGACGGCACACGAAGCCGGTCATGAACTTCAAGTCGCAAGGGAGCAAGCCATCGGTAAGATCCTATACAGCGCGATAAAGAAAGTGTATACTATGCCTTGAACCTGCGCTCTTTAGCTCATTTTTCACATAATTATTATTATTGAAATTGTGACTTCACATAATTAATCAAATTTAAATTTTATTCCCAACAAGGAGTCATGGATGTTTAATATCTATATAAGTATTATACACTGAGTTCGCCCTCAGTCCATTGTGCGGTACCCATAATACAAGCGTTGCTTAGTGTGGGACCGTATAGTTGGTGTGTTCGTCTGCCGATATTTGTCACGACTTTATAATAAATGTTTATCTCTCTATTATCACCGAGATGAATGTATTGTTGCAGGATGTGATGATACCCGAGCAGATGGCGGAGGATGCTGAGAAGCAGCGAGATGATGAGGAAGAGAAAGTCGCCAGGGAGAGGAAAGAGCAAGAGAGATTGGTTGTGGCTGTGAGAGACTTTAACTATTCATACTAATTCATCGTCTATATTCAGAATACGCGCAATGGAGAGAGCTATGCTCGGGGTTTCGCTACGCGATATAATCAGAAATGAACTAGTATTTTGCCAGTGTCAAGTAATATACATTATATCTGTTTTCGAGCATATGCACAGGCCCAAGTAAAATACTCCCCCATCCCTCAATCAGTAAAGTGATGGATACTTTACTGAAAGATTTTTTATGGATTTTTTGTGAGCGTGAAACTGAAAAGCCAAGTTTCGTCACTCCGTTTCAATTACCTACACTCGTGCACTTTACCGAACCCATAATGGTTAATATTCCACTTATATCACTCACTATAACTCGCAGGAACACTAGTTTTAGAAATTAAATCATAGCTTACGCCATGACTTTTCAGTTTCCCGCCAAAAAATGACGACAGGTCTATTCCATAGACTGTAGCAAACACGTCAAAATAATTTCACCAAAGTGCGTAGGATTTATTGAAATATTTCCAGTACTGTTTCTTGCGGGGCCCTAAGTCTGCTAACACAATCGATCCATAATCGAACAGAAACCGCATAGTAACTTTAACTTTTGACAGATATCACATACAATATCTGTCAAAAGTGACAGTTATTATGCGGTTGCTGTTCGATTATGAATCGATTGTGTTAGCAGACTTGCGGCCCTGGAATGTTGCCATTGCGGCTCTTGAAATCTTGCAAGCAAAAGTCGTCTTTAAGTGACTAACCTTTATATTCCGCTAGTGTGCAAAATTTAGTGTTAGGTGACCTCAACGTTCTTATAAATAAAGTGCATTCTCCCACAGCAACAGGAGCACGACGCCGCCGAGAAAGCGAAGAAGGACAAACCGGGGCCGACGGACAACGCTAGTCTATATTCCCTGCACGATTTCGATATCAACATCGAATTGGATCTACCTATAGCTAGTAAGTATCAACCCGTTTATACAGAGTTATTCAGAAAGGGTATACTACACTTTGTACCTGCGCTTCTTTACCCATTTTATAATCATTATGATGTTTAATATCTATATAAGTATTATAGGTATATTGGGTTCGACCCCAGTCCATTGTACGGTACCCATAATACAAGCGTTGCTTAGTTTGGTACCATACGGTTGGTGTGTTCGTATGGCAATATTTATTTATTAATTAGTTACGATTCTATAGTTATCCGATTATGGGTCGATTGTGGTAGTAGAATTTGCGGCTCACAAGAAGTGGAATTACACACAGACTATAAAAAAATAGGGAAATAAGTTTTTTATTATATAAGTTTTTTTTTTACAGAATCCGTGACAAGCACCCCAAAACAAGTATCGACAAAAGTGAAAGAGACAGGTCCGAAACGGTCGTTAAACCTCGAGGAGTACAAGAAACGCCACGGCCTCATATGAGTGTTGTTCAGTACGCACAGACTGATTGAGTGTTCGTGATTTATAGCATTACGCGCGCAAGAGTGCTGGCGGCCGGTGTTTGATGAAGTTGGCGAGATTGGTGATACGTCAATCTCGCCACAACCACTTAATATGATATTATGACAATGGTTAAAGTGTAATTTTTGTGGTTGTGGCGATGTTGGCAACTCACCAAACTCGCCACAACATATTTAATCGAGCCTATGGTTACGCAAATTTTAGGATAATGTGAAGTGATGTTTAACAATTGTGACGAAATGACTTTTCAATGTTAGCTATTGTGCTCGCCACAACTTGTAAAACGAATCTGTCCATGATGTCAATGTGTAATTAATTGATTTTGTGGTGATGTTGGAATTATATAACGCTTACCAATATCTACTAAATTAGCAAGAAATCTTTGCTAAAGCATTATTTATCTATAATTTATACAACTAGTGGTTACTCGCGGCGTTATGCCCTTTAACACTTCCACCCCTGCAGCATATAGCTCTAACGACCCCTCTCTGGACACCCAATTAAGGCAAGACAGCTAAGAATCCTGCGGCCCCGTCTATTTATATTATTATTATTATCAATTGAAAGGTTTGCGCTAAACATTGGTGAGATTGGTATAGTCTCCAACGTCGCCACAATCGGATAAAGTGATATGAATTGTAATGTAAAGTGTGATCGTTTCGTGCATTTTTCATAGCGTACGCGTTTTAATATTTAAATTATCCCATGTACATTTTAAATGCTGTCGCATTATTATTGGATGATGTATCGCCACAAATATAATGTTTCATACAAGTTGTCTAGTTTGTTTTTATAATGCAACACCGTTGCAATGAACATGATGTGTTGAGTGACAAATTAATGCGATACAACAGACATACAGACACATTATGAAAACGCTTGTTTTTAACTCGAGAAACATCATCATTTTATATATCTTCAATGCACGCACACAGCTAGTTTGATGATGTATAGGTTATTTAGTTCTGGACTGGGTGATAATCGGTTTGTCGCCAGTCCATTACGGTACGGTACCAGTAATACAAGCGTTGCTTAGTTGGCGACCGTACGATTAGTGTCATGACAATTTTAGTTTCATTCTAACCTTGGAACTCTTATAAATATATAGTACTAGTTGTATGTTATAATTACCTCTTATATAGCGTTGCTAGTGTTACAATAATTATGTTTATTAATTATCAATTGTTGTTCATTATTTATCATAATGTGTGCTGTTACATTTAAATCGTTGGCAGTTAGTTAATTTCAATTTATGATTTGTTTCATATGTCGTGGCATGTCGTTTTATGTATTTTACAATACGTAATAATATATCGCCAGACGAACACACCAACTATACGGTCCCACGCTAAGTAATTCTTGTGTTATGGGTACTGTACAATGGACTGAGGGCGAACTCAGTATTTAATACTTATATAGATATTAAACATCCATGACTAGGGTACAAACATTCGTGCTTATCACACAGTGTTTATACCTACCAGGATTCCAACCCGGGACCGTCGGCGCAGAAAGCATGGTCACTTCCAACTTCGCTAATCATATGATAATAATTACCAACGATTTAATGCTAATAAGTAATTTAGTCATACATCTTTTTTTTTAATATACCGTTATAGAACACCAAGTTACAAAAGCAATAAACAAATATAATGTATTTTTTAAAAATATTTGCTGAAAAAAAATGAAAAATAGTTGTAATTGTTTTATTTTAGCAGGCATAACATCGGGACGCCCGCGATTGAAACGATCATTTTATTAAATTCTATCCATCTATGTAATTAGTCTACAATCGTAGCACTTAATTATTTTATTTATTAACTATGAACAAATGAACTGAAAGGTCAGAACTTGAATAAAAATAGAGAAATGTATATGTTTTGTTTAATTTTTGCTGCAAATTTGGTGTGATTCGCGTTGTCCTTTTACTGCAAAATAGGGGTAGATGTGTTTGTTGTAATCGAACAGCAACCGCATAGTAACTGTTACTTTCGACAGATATCCCATACAATATCTGTCAAAAGTGACAGTTACTATGCGGTTGCTGTTCGATTATAAATCGATTGTGTTAGCAAACTTGGGGCCCTGGAGTCAAACCAAACTTGAGCTGCATCTAGACCTATCTTCGTCAAGTTTTATGCAAATCAAATTTGACCGTATCCAATATTTCTTTAGTTTCATAATCACGAACAATAACCTTCGAGTCGGTATAATAATCTAAAACTATCACCTCCCTGGACGTCGAAAGCATTTTCATGCCGCCGGACTCCAACACAGAATTGATATCAAGCGACCAAAAATGGTGACCTTTGTATCCTTTCGCGTAATTCACAAGTATAGACCCAGACAAGTTGGCTGTATAACTTATCTGAACCTTCATTATATATCGCATAGCTACTAAATCAGTTACAACAGTCTGCTTAGGACTTAACATCACTTGTACGGCTGTTTGAGAACCGGCGGTCACGCTTTCAGATATCATAACATTCTCCCCCCATCTCGCTGTGTATGTAGCCAACAATCTTCCTGCAAATGTGGGCGCAGACATATTGAACTTATAAAGAATAGCTTCTTGAATCGATAACGGGCCGATCGTAGCCCAAGACGAGCGGATAGTGTTGTTCACGTGTTGTCGTATCGGCGCTTTGAATTGCGCTTTCTTCGCACTGGTATTGTTGAACACTTGAGTGAGGATTAATGTAGGCGTTGACGAGAACGATATCACTGCTATGTGATGAGGACTTAAGCTTCTGGTCACTGGTTTCCAATTATGCTCGGCGTACAGATCACCCCATGTGGTCGGGTCGTTCAGAAACACGTCGTCGGGTTCGAGACCGAAATATTTTTTGACAGATCTTTTGAGGTTAGCGTCGGTCAAGTTAAAAGTCTTTACTTCACTATAGGTGATGTTGTCTATGCTGTTTCCTTGGTACGTCAGTGAGCGTTCGTTTTTGTTTTCGCATGTCACTTCTATTTTGATTTGTGCGTAAAGGCATGCTGGGAATGCTAGTATTAGTAACTTATCCATGCTATGTCGGTGCATTCTGGAAACGAAATGTAAATTCATTTGATAAGAACAACATTATGGAGTATTGAGAACCGTTATCAGCTTTAACCACTAACATACACTACTTTCTTTTTTAACAAAACGAAATGCGATGAAATAAAATGGATATGAATATGGCCTCACCCACAACTTAGCGAGTATTTTGCCAACGTCAAGTAATTAATAGCAATAACACATTCAATAAATACACATTATAAATTAACTAATGAATGTGACATGAGACCAACAACCATTTTGTTTGACAGCCTTATTAGCGCAGTTGGTAGTGACCCTGTTTTCTGTGCCGAGGGCCCCGGATTCGAATCCTGATAGCGACAAACTTTGTGAGATGAGCACGAATGTTAGTAACAGAGTCATAGATGTTTAATATCTATATAAGTTTTACATACTGAGTTCGCCCTCAGTTCATTGTACGGTACCCACAATGTAAGCGTTGCTTAGTGTGGGACTGTACAGTTGTTGCGCTCCTCTGGCGATATTATTATAATTAAAAACGTACTTACTTATTTATGTACATGGTAATCCTTCACGCCAACACATTAGAACATTATAATATAAGAATGCTTGTAACACCAATGAAGTATATTTTGTAATAAGTAGGTGCTAAATACGACGAACTGTTAATTCTAGTATTGATCTAAGGGTCGGTTCATATTGCCGCAAGGAGAGTAGTCGAGTCATATAAAACAATTTTTTTACGTTCCCGATGTTTCGGCTGCTTTACAGCAACCATGGTCACGGGAGGACTGAGGTGTTTGACGTCCTAGTGTCATAGCTTGAAACGGGGTACCCTCATATTTAATTGTTGCTTGTGTGTTCTTATTGGATTTTCACAACTGAGGCAAGGTTTCGATCCGGTAACATTCGAGTAAGCGTACGACGAGATTAAAAATGCCTTAATGCTGCTAGCAAAAAAGATCTGGTGCAGAAGGCAAAGGGAAACCACTGCACTAATTTCCCAAGAAAACCATATGTTGAAATGTCTTAGACAAATCATATATGGGAACGGCAAAGAAGAAGAATAATAATAATGCAAGAATTCTTGCCTATTCTAATCGACGCTTGCAGTGGTACTGTGTGTGTCTCACTTCCCTTGGATTTGCACAACATCGCCGACGGCGGCGTGTCGCGGGAATTCTTGAAAATGCTCGAGAATTCTCGCTTATATCATAGAGCCTTGTCACCCTCACTGTCTGTCTTCGATCGGATTCCCGCGCGTGCATTGACGAGTTTTCTCTCTGATTTGACACGCCATTTTCATCTTCATGTCATATCCATTTTTTAATTTATAATGTGTTTAAATAAAACTAATTTTACGGATTTTATCGCGTTTATTTTTAGTCTTTTACGTTCTCGACGTTATTTAAATGTGTAGTATTTCCGTAAATATAAGAAATCAATATTATAATGTGTTACTCGACATTGGCAAAATACCCGCTAAGTTGTGGGTGAGGCCATAAGTATTCATATCCATTTTATTTCATCGCATCTCATTTCGTAAAAGAAAGAAGAAGAAGACGAGAATTCTCGGTAAGTCGACCTACACGTCTTGTGCGTTATTTGTACGTCACATATCATTCAAAATGCAATGTACAATTTTGCTACAAACTAGCTTCGCTTACCTATCCTTCTACTCGCAGCAATGTGAATTGACCCTAACCGGCTATCGTCGACATGTTATGTAAACATTCGCCTTCAGTCCGTAAACAACCTATTTGGTATCGATTCGTAGAAATTAGAAACGAGATCTAGATTGCTTGGTTAATCGACGCAAGCGCAGACTGCCGGTCGTGGGGCTCTGGGTTCAATTCTCGCGTTGTATAGTCCTAGTTCATAACCTTGACGTTATATTAGGGGTGTTATGGGATAGAAGCATTTGTCTGTATGCGTGTGTGTCCGTCTGTGACATCGTATCTACCAAACGGATGGACCGATTTCGTTGAGATTATTTTTGTTATACTCACCACACGGGTCATACCCGGATCTTTGAAAGGCTTGCGCGGGGACATGGGTCCAACACGTAGAGGCCCTTTTTGAGAATGTTAATGTTATGTTAGCCACCTGCTGGGGTCAACTGCTGAAAATGATAGCATAAACAGCGAATTGACCTCAGCAGGCGGAGGAACTATTGCAGGAATATGGAAGGATAATTGAGTCTATGGATTGAGGTTTGGATGGATAGTATCATATAGTATTATTGTCTAATGAATGGGGGGTGAGAACCTTAAAATAAAACAACAATTCTAACAACACACGTTTGTTTAAAAAATTGCAATAAAATAAACAATAACATGCGATCCATTTTGTTACAAATAATCATACAAATACAATTACAATATGGATAATTATAATGCAGTAACTAAATAAATGATTGAGTACTATCTAGTTTAGAGGCTGGACGAACGGCACGACTTAGCGTGCAATTGGTTGGGACAACTGGTAGGCAATTGGCATACCAACTTGTAGGGACCCAGCAATCCGGCCCTACAGGGCCCCAAGTCTACTAGCACAATCGATTCATAATCGAACAGCAACCGCATAGTAACTATCACTTTTGACAGCTATCCCATACAATATCTATCAAAAGTGGCAGTTACTGTGCGGTTGCTGTTCGATTATGAGTCGAATCGAAATCGGTTGCCAAGTCGTGCCATTTGTACAGGCCTTTTGAATCATAAATAAATAGCGAAATTAACCAAAATGTACTCAAATATGAATCTCAGTTGTACGACGACAAAGTATAAATTCGAATGGCAATATATTGTTATTTACCCTGATGTTATTTGTATGATACATATTCATTGTCACGTAACTATTAATATAATATTATTTTACTTAAAATAGTTATATTATGATATGAAAATCGATTTTTTTTTATTTATAATTAATTTTATATGACAATTTTATATGGTAATGGGTCCAATTAGTGGCAGTGTTTTATTGTAAATTATTTTTATAAATGATTCGTGTTTATAATTGTTACATACAACATGGGCACAAAGATAAGTAAGTAGGTATATATAAGGTATAACAAAAACAGTGTAAAATATTTAAACCGAAGAATCAGTAAGTTCCTGTTAAATTGGTTTTAGCATGGAATCCTAAAAGTCGTCTGTCTTAACGTGATTATAAATAAAAACATAATTACTAATTTCGATCTAAAACTGCAATGTAAATCGAAACTTGATACGCTCGAGCCCGCTCGTCACTCTCACGCGGCGGGTACCGCGCGGAGCGTTGCGTTGTGCTCGCGTTCATCACGATACGTTGCGCGCTCAAAAATGACAACATTTGTAACCAATGACTTTCGGCATAAATGATCTCTATTCTTTTATTGCGGCATTAAGTGTAACGTGTACGCAAAGTTTTCGTCACCATGCCCTGTACGTTTTCTTTGAATAAATCAGAATCAACAGAAAACGAAAAAAGAGTCACCCATTCAAATTTAGGCACAGATTATATTATTTATTACTAGTCAATAAAATCCGAGGCTAACCAGAGCCATTGAACTAATTTATTCATCCAAAAATAAGCATTATATAAGATTTAAAAAAAAAATATACATGAGCATCAAATCTAATCTTAATCCATCTAGTGTCAAATTGACCTTAAAAAGCCAAATCTCGGTAGCTTTACATGAAGATGTCATAAACGAGATACAATCAAAAGGTCATCAACGTCTAACATGAATAACAGCTGTAAATAAAACATAATTGATCATGATAAGATCTTTTCCGAATCTACTTTGAAAGCCAGTAAGACTAATTAGTGTTCCGTGGGGAATCGGTAAAACGTTCGGAGATACGAGGCCCACGAGATGTTATGATACGAAGGAGTATGAATACAACCTATTAACGAAGGTAGGAGCATAAACTAAAAAAAAAAATGTATGATCAATTTGAAGAGTTTTCGGCGGGAAACTGAAAAGTCATGGCGTCAGTTATGATTTAATTTCTAAAACTAGTGTTCCTGCGAGTTATAGTTAGCGATATAAGTGGAATATTAACCATTATGGGATCGGTAAAGTACCGAGTGTACGTAACTGAAACAGAGTGACGAAACATGGCTTTTCAGTTTCTCACAAAAAAATCATAAAAAATCTTTCAGTATAGTATCCACCACTTTACTGATTGAGGGATGGGGGGTATTTAATTGGGCCTAGCCTTTGGGCCTGTGCATATGCTCGAAAACTGAAATAATTTATATTACTTGACACTGGCAAAATACCTATGGTGATGCCAAATAAAAAAAACAAGGACTTTTTGGCGGAAAAATGTGTTTCTTTTACAAATAATGTGTAATTAGAGCGATATTAACCACTGTGTGTTCATAAACGTGCACGAGTGAAGGAAATTGAAATTAATAATTAACTACTTGACGATCAGTTCTATGCTAATAGAATCATCTCCGGTTGATCACGTCTTGTCTTAATTGAATATATATTATAATTAACGACCCAAAATAATAATATAATCTGTGACGGTAGAATCAATCATGATTGCTATCGCAATATTTGAGCCATACATCTAAGGCAAGGATTCCCAAAGTGGTCGCTTTCGGTTCCCCAGGGGTCGACATAAACGAAAACTGATTTTAGGGATCGACGAGGCCTAAAATCGACCCCTATTAATTAACACAAGTTCTTATTGGAAACTTTCACGATACCGTAAAAGTTGTGTTACGAACCAACTTATTATAAGAATGACAAATATTTTAGTAGGAAGTATCATTGTTGTATGCTTGGTTTTGGATTTAATTATTATTAAAATTAGGATGTTTTTTAATTGCAATGGCCTCACCTATCATCCTTGGTCCGAATCGGTGTTCTTTTTCAATGATGTATGACTGACCAAATCTATCAAATCAAATCTATAATATCGAGTGCGATCCTGTACATGTTCACAGATTGCAGACATCGATGTGTTATTTTACCCGGGTTTTTATTGATCTTTAAAAATATAAAATAAACGCGATAAAGTCCTTAAAGTTAGTTTTATGTCATGATATTACACGCGTCGCAGGAAGCCGGTGGACGCGAGTGGCAGAGGAGTAAATGGGAGGCCTATGTCCAGCAGTCAACGTCTTTCGGCTGATGAATGGATGGATGGACGATTGTATTGGTTAGTTAATGTGTATTATGAGATAAACGTGTTTATAAGGTTAGTAAATGCAATACAAGATTTGATGCAGCATCTGTTTAGACTTTACGTTAAATAGATATGCATCTTATTACATTGAATGTCTGAATTGGTCCTACAAATGAAACCACGTCTCATTCAAAACGGCCATTATATTGATTTGAAATTGATCTTATGTTTATAATGAACTTAGGGAGCGTTCAAGTATTACGTAACGAGTTTGGGGGGAAGAGGGGGGTCTGCTTAAACGTTACGATGCGTTACAGGAGCGGGAGGGGTGGTTTGAACTACGCGTTACGTAACATTGTTTTAACCCTTCAGAAAACGGTCGCGTAGAGATTATTTTTCTCGCGCATTTTTAAAACATTTTTTGTGTCAAAATATCGCGACAAATATTAAAAATTAAAGATAAACGTTACGGTGCGTTACATGGGGGGGAGGAGGGGGGAGGGTCAAAAATCTCCATTGCGTTACGTAATACTTGAACGCTCCCTAATAGTGGATTGTTCGGTTAATTATAAAATTAATTAAATACCCTTACATGTGCGAAATAAGTCTATTAACTTTATAATATAGTTATATATACTTAATTATACATTATGTACATGAGACATACATTGGTTTGTACTTATAATACACACACAAGCTGAATGGAAACCGCCTGGCTGAGGTTCATTCTGTAAGCCAACACGACTCTGGGCCCCAAGTCTGCCAGCACAATCGATTCATAATCGAACAGCAACCGCATAGTAACTGTCACTTTTGACAGATATTGAATGGGATATCTGTCAAAAGTTACAGTTACTATGGGGTTGCTGTTCGATTATGAATCGATTGTGTGGGCAGACTTGGGGCCCAGGAGTTGAGCTCGTAAATTGCCTCGACATCTTCCATCGTACAATAAAATTATAGTCGCACTAACAAGGTCACGTGTGATGGTACTGCAGGTGCGCGAGGGGGTGCTCGTACAGCGGGTAGAGGGGCTGCGGCGCGTGCGCAGCCATCGCGTGCGGCGGCGGCGCGTGGGGGGGGGCGTCGCTGTCGTCATCCGTCGACGAGTCCAGCTGCTTGTCACCGGTTCCTCCACTGGGAAAGAAGAAATTACCATTAGTCGATTAGTCGAGAGTGAACAGGTTCCTTCTAGGCAAGTACCTTTGGGGTCGAGTCACCTTCGTCCGTAGGAGAATTAAGTACCCTCGAGATACCCTACACGTGACCCTGGGTGGTGCCAACCAGGTGACAACTCTACTGGTGGTAGGCTTCGGCCGTGGTTAGTCACCACCCACTGAACAAAGCCATGTCGCCAAGCGGCCTAGCCGTGTTCCGGCATGATGTTCGGTGTTGCCATTCATGGACGGCGGGTCAGATCGGATGCGCTGCATGTGCCTAGTGAATGTAGCGTCTCGATCTACTACCGCCTTCCTACCTAGGCAAGTATGCTCCATCGTAGATCTCATCGTCACTTACCATCAGGTGAGATCGAGATCAAATACTTGCCTATAATGTATAAAAAAAAAGCTAATTTTAGTCTATATTTTCGATATCGTAATAAATGTTACTCTGGCTCTCTCCAGAGCAGTGGTTCCCAAACTTATTTTGTCTACTGCCCACTTTGAGAATGAATCATTTTTAGCGCCGTAATTTTTTTACCTACTTAAAAACCACTATAACTTCAAATTAAAATAATTATTGTAAGCCTCTACACAACGCCCCCATTTTTTTCCGGGTCTCTTACCGCCCCCCTTTATGCCTGCAGCGCCCACAAGGGGGCGTTATCGCCCACTTTGGGAAAGGCTGCTCTAGAGCACTTAAATATAGGAGCTACGTTAAATACTTTAAATATTACAACATGTGTTTAATATTCCTGCTACCACAGGACGCTAAAAGAAACAAGTCTTATAAGAATGTATCATATACAAGTTGTAACAATAACAGTGTAAAATATTTTAACAGGACCAACAGTAGGTTGTATAATAACATTCCCAAACAAATAAATCAAATTATTAAACATTAAAAAAAATACAGTTAAACTAAATAGGAAAATAAAAAACTTAAAAATAGTAGTATCAAGTGAATGATTTGTCGTGTTTAAAAAAATAATAATCCTAAGCAAATTGTATCATTTTGGAGAGAAATACTTTCAAATTTGGGTAGAAATAGAAAATCACATCTGGCAACCCCGCTTCTGAGAACAATAACCCAGAGGTAGTTGCGCAATGATGGGGAAGCACATCAGGATATATCGCCGGCGACAGCGCGTCCCGAGCAATAGTAACATGATACCGACCGACGCGGGGGATGAGATCTTTTCTTTTTTTAACGCCAGGCTTAGTAGCGAAGAGTTTAGATGATCAGGGTACTATATTAAACTCAATAAAGCACCCAAAAGACGGTCTACCTGAAGAATAATCTTGAAAAGACTAATAGAACGTACTCTTGATTCGTTTAAAACCTGAGTAAACTATACTATCCCATAGGGTTTTAAAACAATATCATCCATATAAAAGTTATAGCGTTTCTGTGAGATGGTTTTAAGCTTTTTTAATAGGAATAACTTCAGCCATCATCAAGGCCATCATTTATTTACTTGGCAATATCCTTTTAGCGGAAAAGGGAAGATCTCCCAGCCAGGCGAGTGGTATGCCTGGCGGGGCGGCCGCTATGCCCCGACGGTTATTGACGTCATCTTGTATATATGTTACTTGCTCCGTTGTTACTTGCTTGAAAACTCTTATAGCGCGATTCAGGATTGTGATGAGAATTGTCTATTGTTCTGAATGCGTCTGCAGTGCCATCTGTCTAGCTTGTGGTGCGGTTGAAGTGGTCGCTACATCCTTATATTAATGTTAAATTTATTATCAAATTTATAAGAAAATTCATGAAATGATAACGATCAGATTATAATGTAATAATAATATCGCCAGACGAACACGCCAACTATACGGTGCCACACTAAGCAACGCTTGTATTATGGGTACCGTACAATAGACTGAGGGCGAACTCAGAATATATTACTTATATACGAGGGGGGATCAAAAAGTAGTGAGAATGACATACTCCTAGGTAAGAAAATAAATAAATACTTGCAGGCATAGCTCAGATACATATTTGTAATATTAATAAAGAAAAAAAACATCGATTCTCTTTTGTTTTTTTCTGAATGTAGTCATTTGTTTGCTTCGTGTCGGAACGTGTTCTCGAAAATGGAGAAAAACGAAGTGCGAGCCGTTATTAAATACCTCTGTTTAAAAAGTTAACGACGCAAGAGATTCATTGCGATTTGGAGGCAACATTAGGAGTGTCTGCTCCGCCGTAATCCACTGTCGCAAGGTGGGCTTCTCAATTTCGAGTAGGGAGAACGAGCACGGAAGACGAACATCGTTGCGGCCGTCCATCGACGTCAGTCACCCAAGAAAATGTTGCGAAAGTCGAGAAAATTGTATTGAGCGATCGAAGAGTTACCATCCGATACTTAATTCAAGAAACGGGCATTTCATATGGAAGTATTCAATCCATATTGAAACAATCTTTGAATATGAGAAAAGCCTCCGCAAGATGGGTGCCGAGAATGTTAACTGACAGTCAGCAATAAAATCGACTTGACATTTCGAAGATATTGTTGGACAAGTTTCAAGAAGATTCTGAAAACTTTTTGTCTCTTTTCGTAACAATGGACGAAACATGGGTCCATCATTTTGATCCCAAGACAAAACAGCAATCTTCGCAATGGAAACGGCCATCATCACCGACCCCGAAGAAGTTTCGTGCCGTGGCATCGGCTGGCAAGGTTATGGCCTCAATATTTTGGGACTCAGAAGGGATATTGTTGATTGATTACCTGCAGCGTGGAACCACTATTACAGGCCAATATTATGCAGCTTTAATTCCCCAGTTGAGGAATGCCATCAAAGAGAAAAGGAGAGGGAAACTTCGAAGGGGCGTGCTGTTTCATCACGACAACGCACCCGCGCACAGGTCGGCAGTTGCGATGGCTGCCATTCAGCAAGCTGGCTTCGAATTGGTTGACCACCCCCCTTATTCACCAGATCTGGCGCCTAGCGATTTTTATCTGTTCCCCAAATTGAAAGAATACTTAAGGGGAAACAGGTACGAAGACGATAGCGGGTTGATGGATGCCGTGGAGAGCTTTTTGCAGTACCAACACAAAACATTTTTTTTGAAAGGGATTGAAGCCTTGGAAAAGCGCTGGACTCGGTGTGTAGAGAGACTCGGAGAGTATGTAGAAAAATAAATTATTAAGTTATCAATAGTCATTATATTCTATCTCATTCTCACTACTTTTTGATCTCCCCTCGTACATATTAAACATCCATGACTCAGGTACAAACATTCGTGCTCATCACACAAGGTTCGTCCCTACCAGGATTCGAACCCGGGATCGAAGCAGGGTCACTACCAACTACGCTAATCAGGTCGTCACTATGCCGTACACAAACGCGAATAGAACCCGGAACGCGAAATGTGTCAATAGTGTTGCAAAAGGTCGATACTATATACAATGTGGTACTTTGTTGATGAGTTAGTGCGGTGATGATACTATAAATAAACCTACATCGCTAATGTATATAGGTTTGGTTCCTAGGCAGTGATTTTACTGTTTATGTAAAGCTGTCAAAATCATACAAAAACAGGATACGTGCCTACGGTAAAGTTAAGAATATTTTAAGATTCTTTATAAATTATAAGAAAATTGATAATTAACTTCGTGCTAGCAACAAAATAGATTGACATGTTATATTCTAGTGATGTAAATGTCTATGCCTTAATTCTTTTTACAGCTACTATTAGCATTTGAAAAAGGAATTAAGTTGTTTTAGAATATATGAGTAACCAAATATCGAGATGGCATTTGTGAAGTCATGCAAATTAAAAAAAGTAATGACAAAATATCTATTCTTACTAATTAAATCGGTATACTTAGTAAATATTGATTATTAAAAATTTAAGAAACAAAATGCATAGTCGAAACTAACAGGCTATTATAAATGCGTTTTTTTTTTCGTTGATATAAGTAATGCACCTACCTATTATGTCAAAATAGCGCGCCAAAACCCAAGGACATCTCTGTATGTTTTTTTTAAGACCGGTAAATATTCAGGCACCGGCAACATGCCCATTCAGCCGAGAGCTTCCACTTGATCAAATACGAACAGGATTTAACGTATTTGAACCTTTTTGTTTGAAAAAAGTTTTTAAAAACTACTTCATTTTGTTTGTGTAATTTTATACTTTATTTGTTTTTTTAGAGTAGGTTGATTGTGGTGTGTTATGTTATTATTATTGTACTTACTTGTTGATTGTTTTAGTATGTAAAGTGTCGGTTGGGGATGCCTAAGGAGAACCTAATAGATCAATCGTCTTTCATTCTCAACAGACAGAATTTCTTATTTATATTAATATGTCGCATCTCCAGACGAAGACACTGTACGGTCCCAAACTAAGCAATGCTTCTATTATGGGTACCGTACAATGGGCTGGGGACGTTCCCAGTATATATTTATGCTCTATATAGATATTCAACATCCATGACTCGTAGTAACATGCTTATCACGCAAAGTTTGTTCCTACACGGGAAATTTAACCCGGGATACAGTACGCAGGTTCACTACCAAGTATACAAAGAACGCGGAACGGAGATAAAGCTGAACGCTCTCCTTTGTTCTGGCTCTATATCTCATCACCCCTTATCTTAGTAATCGGTTAAATCATGTCCAACATTGCCCAGCTGTGGGACAAAACAATATCTATATTGGTCACCAGCCAATGACGTATCGCGCGTGTGAGCGAGACAACGTTATATGTGCAAGGGATACATCATTGTAACCCGACACCTCCACATCTGCGGCCTAAAAGCGAACAGGGACGGCGATGGAATTGCTATTGTGACAATAAAAATATATTGTATTAAAATTGTGTTTAGTTATCTTTGACGACTAGGCTGGCAAAGTTGGTAGTGATCCTGATTTCTGTACCTAGAGTCTTAGGTTCGAATCTAAAACCTTTTGAGATGAGCACGAGTGTTTGTTCTGGAGTCGTGGAATCGCCCCCAGTTCATTATACGGTTCCCATAATAATAGCGTTGCTCAGTTTGGGGCCGATATTTATTATAGTCTTTAGAACCCCAGAAAACTGTGCGTAACCCCAAAAATAAATTTGAAAATCGAATTGCACTCGTTACTTATAGGCACCTGTTTAATATCATTAGTAACACTGGCAACGTATAATAATTTCGAACACGGAAATTCAAATTTCAAATTACATTATTCTAAATTCGTAATTACATAAAGCAACCGTTGGACTTACTATTTATAATGCCCATTGCAATATCCACCCTGCGTTGTATTAACAAGGCCTATATTCGTGTGTATTGTTGTAAATTGCCAGGTTATGGTAAATAATGTTGTAATATCCACCGTCGCGTGTTTCGAATAAGGTTTATTGTGTGTTGTATTGATGTAAAGGTCCAGGGATGTACTGCGGGTATCAGGTTTCGCTTGAAGCCAGCCAAATGGATAGGCAAACGCACTCCCCCTATTTGTGTATTATTTTATACGTGAATATATATACAGATAAAAGCAATGGCTTTATGAAATAAATAAACTAAGCATTGTATAAGTATTACTAGCTGTTACCCGCGACTTCGTCCGCGTGGTATTTAACAAACAAGTTTTTCTAAAATGAAAGTAGCCTCAGTTACTCCTTTTACATCAGCTATCAGCCAGTGAAAGTCCCATCAAAATCGGTCCAGCCATTTCAGAGATTAGTCGGAACAAACAAACAGAAAGACCAACATTTAAAAAAAAATTGTTTTGGTATATGTCCCGCGTATACATCCAAATACACTTAGTAAAAAGCGGTTATTTTAATATTACAAACAGACACTCCAATTTTATTTATTTGTATAGATATTAATAAATATCGCCAGACTAAAACACAAACGGTACGGTCCCACCGACTGTACGGCCCCAAACTAAGCACCGCTTACTGTGACAGTCTATAGACTGGGGGCGATCCCAGTATATAATTACTTAATGGCGTGATTAGCGCAGTTAGTAGTGACCTTGCTTTCTATACTAAGGGTCCTGCGTTCGGATCCTGGTAGGGACAAACTTTGTATGATGAGCACGAACGTTTGTACCCAAGTCATGGATGTTTCATATTTATATGAGTAATATATACTGGATTCGCCTCAGTCCATTGTAGGGTACCCATAATACAAGCGTTGCTTAGTGTGGGACCGTATAGTTGGTGAGTTCGTCTGGCGCTATCTATTTATAAGTATATATGAAAATAAAAAATGGTTCTCAAGATGTTAATATTTAACCGTCCAGCCGCCGACGGGTAAACCACCCAAATTCTAAATCCGTATAAACTTATCGAAGCGTAAAATCTTATATTTGATCTATATCTTTCGACAAAGCCGCATCTGTTCTGGCTCAGTGGCGCAGAAGTCCCGGCGTTGCGGTGTCTCAATAAAAAAAATGGTCGAAATGTGTTTCGTACTGTAATCTAATTTCGAAAATATTATATAACTATATTTAAACTAAGATTAAAATTAGGCATGTTTCGGAATGCACTCAGCAATGCACTCAGCTTTCAAGATCCCCACCACCATTGGCCGGCAGGGTGCCCAGAACGCTGGCAACATTGCCACGTTGAATGGCAATGCTGATGTGTTGGCCAAAATATATGCCAGCGTTCTGGTCACCAGATGTCTCCAGACGTTTGGAAAGCTCCCTGTAGATCCGATGGCGTATTCCGTACATTTCGAAATAATGTACGGAATCATAGATAAGATAATGAGAATGCGGAAAACTTAGCTAGTACTAGTAAAATAATGTGTGTGTCGTAAAAGGTGACTAAATGATTAACACCAGTCGTGTACCGCTTAAAGCAGGAATTCCAAAAATTTGGGGGCCGACGAGATCTAAAAATCGACCCCTATTAGGTAATTAACACAAGTTCCTATTTGAAACTTTCAAGATACTGTATAAGTTGTGTTACGTGTACCAACTTGTTATAAGAATGACTAATATTTTAGTAGGAAGTATCATTGTTGTACTTTTAAAAAACTCAACAAGTCGATAAGCGTGCACAAGTTCGTACAAGATGAAATTATTATTTTGTATCAATAAGAAAAAAACTAGACGCAGGATTTTTAAAATAGTTTGGCTATGGGGGGTCTGAGGTATTAGTTCATTTTGGAAAAGGGGTCTCTTGCCCAAAATAGTTTGGAAATCCCTGACTTAAAGGAACTGTGTGTGGTTCTCCATTAAATTAAGTATCTACTTAAATAGTTGATGTTGCATGTTTGGGTCAATCTCAACGGAGACTAGCCAACTGCGCAGGGGATATTATAGTGCACAAGCGAGTGCGCAAGCGCAGGTGCACTGTCTCCCTCCCTCTCATAGTCCGATGGCAATCCGACACGACCGGAGAGAGATCAGGCGCAGGACCGACGACTTTACGTGCTCTCCGACACAAAGTCAAAGTCAAATCGTTTATTTCGTATAGGCCTACGGGGGCACTTACAAATTGTCATTACATTATTTTTTTCTTAACTCCACAACCGGATCGGAACGCGACCTCAACTGAGAAGATCCGGCGAGAAACTCAGCGGGCTTGTCTCTTTTTTTTTAAAGCCATTATTTTAACAAAAACAAATTAAAAAGTAAGCTCCAGTGTGTTGCCATGCGAGGCGCACACACGCTACACTTCAACATTATAAATCTTGATATTTGAGCGATCGGTCCCAGGATGAGCGAGTGATAATCATGGTTGAAAATAAGATACGAACATGAAATACATAGTTTGTTTTCATATTATTTTTAAGTTTAATTTTATTTTCCTGTTTGTAAATATTTAGTGAGATGTAAAACTAATAAAGACTTGTATTTAGTAAAAACATGAAATTCAGAAATCCCACCGACGCGAGCCGGGGTATGATCCTGCGACCCACGTTTTCAAGGCGAGCATTCCACCAACACGGCTATCACTGCTTTCACGTGTGATACATATCTAAATAGAATATCTGAGTCAGTCGGATGCCGTTTGGAGCCAAAACAAAATATTTTTTTAGCTATTGTCATCTGTTTCTGGGTGACTCACGGTACGAGTCGTTACTCGACTGCGCCGGCGTAAATAGGGTAATTGATGTTGTGTCTAGAGAGCTTGTTACACTGTGGCTCAAGCACCAACTTTTAACGTAACGTACCGTAACGAAAGCGTCTTTCGTTCTGCTCAGACTGCATGTTTTATAACTGAGTATGTCAATGACAGCATGCTAAGGTTACCTATTACCCATGGGGCCGACAATAACTTAAAAAAAAACTTAAAAAAATATATATTTTGATTCGTTATATTTACGCGACTACTACAGATTGAAATGAAACAAATTTAATCCAAAATGGTCATCCCGTGAACATGGTTGCTGTAAAGCATCCGAAACGTCGGGAACTTAACAAACATAATCTAATAAACGCGATAAAATTCTTTAATTTGTTTTATTTCAATGTTCATAGAAACTTTGATGCCTCTACATTCCCAAAAATCAGCTCATAGTGCATCGTTAGGATACTCAAAGAATGTAAGGTATAACTAAAATAGTGTAAAATATTTTAACCAAATGAACCAGTAAGTTATATAGATCACGTTGATGTAAAAAATAATTGTGTATATTATAATGTTTTTTTAAACAAGGCGAACCAGTAGCGCTGGTCTGTGCGCTCGTACAGGGTGTCAGTTTTAAATGTCTAATAATTTGATTTATTTCTTTTGGAATGTTATCTTTATACCCAACTGTTACCCTCGTAAAAATATTTTTGTTACAAGTTCACAAATTTCATATATCAGTCAGGCAGTCAGTGCTAAGACTTTTGAATATTTTTTTAGCGGAAAAGGAAGATTTTCCTGGCAGGCGGTTGGTAAGCCTGGCGGGGTGGCCAGACATACCAACCGCCTGGGGTGAATTGAAATTCTGACTTCATATGTACATTAGAAAAGCGCAAGATCAAAGGTTAGTATACCCTTTCTAAAGCACGCTGTATCGTGAGACTTGTGGCGTAGTGACCTAATCTTTATTGTGACATTCCGCTTGCGGGCTGTATCGAATGACATGCGACTCTGCACATTGTAAGTCGGCCAGTAGACGAGTCATCATAATTATATTATATTTCAACAGCAATAGTTATAATACTGCTTGTAAGAAATCAAGAAAGTGCGGGGTGCGGAAAACCGGTATCAGTGATCTCTCAAAATAAGCTCAGTTGGTATAACCGTCGCCTTGGCAATAATGCGCGCAGATTCAAACCCAGCTCGCACCTTTGACATTAAAAAAAAGCCTGCTATTTACATTTTGAACCATGATTATCACTCGCCAAACGGTGAAGGGAAACATCGTGAGGAAACCCCTCAGAGCTTGTTCGAAAGACGTTCAAGGTTTACCAACCCGCGCTGGGGCAACGTGGTGGACTATGGCCTGAATTCCCCCTCGCATTGAGGGGAGTCCCGAGCCTAGCAGTGGGCCATTAAAAGGCTTATTATAATTATAAATTGCCATCTTCTATAAAACGATAATCTTTTTAAAAAGAGCAACCATGGAGTTTCTCGCTCGTTCTTCTCCATAGGACCGGCATTCCGAACGGGTGGTAAAGTTGTAGCTTAGCATTTTGTAACTATTTTGACGATTCATAAGTACTGTAGTTAATGGTTTACATCAGGGGTTCCCAAACTTATTTTGTCTACTGCCCACTTTGAGAATGAATTATTTTTAGCGCCCCTATTTTATCACCTACTTAAAAACCACTATAACTTCAAATTAAATTAATTATTGTAAGCCTCTACACACGGCCCCCATTTTTTTTCTGGGTCTCTTACCGCCCCCTTTAGGCCTGCAGCGCCCACATGGGGGCGTTATCGCCCACTTTGGGAAAGGCTGGTATACATGAATAAAAGATTATTCTGATTCTGATTCTGGATGACAATTTGTCATGTTAATAACTCACCTATCCTTGTGCTCCGCTTGTCTGTCCCTCTGTCTTCGGTTTTTGAACCAATTTGATACCTGAAATACAACACAGCACTTGAAAAATACAACAAAAAATATTCGTATTCGTTTTGGGTAAGAAATGAAGCTAGCGACAAAGTCAAATCATTAATAGACCTACGCGCGGGGGCACTTACAAATTGTCATTTAACATTTTCTTTTGTCTAGTTCTCAATCGGAACAAATTTTGGACACAAATTATTAACGGGATATGTGTATGGTAATATTTATTTATTTATTTATTTATTAAAAACGGTCTACCAACAATTGTTACAACTATACATTTTTCAGACAAAAGCCCAGGTGGTCTTATAACTAATTGCACAATTACTTACAGGTAAACACCACTAATCTAATATGGCAAAAGGCTCGCCCCTATGCTATTATATTAGGGACCCAAATGTCCCTCAAAATGTCCCTTTAACACAGATTTAAAATCTATCACCGGAGTCAGGGTCTTCGTAGGATTATTGTATGCCTCCCAAACTGTATTTTTACCAATAAAGATATTCTGTTCTAGATACCATCGGCGAAGTATGGATGCACTGCACTGCAGTGCAATTCTGCCGACCCACTCGGGGAATAGTCGTGATGATGTAAAAAAATGACATACGAATTGGGAATTCAAGGAATAACTAACTTAAATCAGCTATCTCAGTACTAATAACAATAATAACATCGCCAGCCGAACACACCGGTTCCAAACGAAGCAGCGCTTGTATTATGGATACAGTACAATGGACTGGGGGCGAACCCAGTATACTCATATTGATATAGTCAACACATTGAGCTATTAGGTACAAAAAGACAACCTACACTGAGAAAAATGACTCCGTGCTTCATAAAATATAAACATGAAGAATGATATCTAATTAGACAACCGTAAACCTAGCATGAACATGTTGACATGTCGATCCGTCGGGTTCGATTTACGTTTTACAACAACTAGTTAACGTGAACGTTCTGATGTTTATTGGTGAAGCCAATTCATGTTGAATTGTTATTATTTACGCACTAAGTGTCCGTAACAACTCTTGGTCCTTTTTTAACAGGAATACGGATAAAAGTTGCAGAATACCTTATAAATTGTTCGTAATCATGGAATTTATTTTTCTCAGTGTAATTTTTTTTTCTTAGGTACATTTCAGTCAGTTAGGCGTGTGAGGTTTGTCTAAGTAACTCTATACACAGCAAGTTTGAGGAAGCGGCCGCCGGTGTCGGGTGTCCGATGACCGCAACATACCGTGCACACACACGCACACGCACACACACACTGACATACCTACAGACTTGACACACATGACAGATAATAAAAAAAAGTAACTTTTTGATTTATCCATCAGCAAGAAAGATTGCTGGGTATAGGCGTAATGGACACGCCATTTTCATTTCATAATGTCACATCCATTATTTCATTTATATGTAATGTGTATTTATTGAATGCGTAATTGCTATTAATTACTTGACATTGGCAAAATACTCATTTCGTTAAAGAAAGAAGAAGAAATAGTAGACTTTTTGGCCGGAAACTGAAAAGTCATGGCGTCAGTTATGGTTTAATTTCTAAAACTAGTGTTCCTGAGAGTTATAGTGAGTGATATAAGTGGAATATTAACCATTATGGGTTCGGTAAAGTGCACGAGTGTAGGTAATTGAAACAGAGTGACGAAACTTGGCTTTTCAGTTTCCCACAAAAAATCCATAGTAAATCTTTCAGCAAAGTATCCATCACTTTACTGATTGAGGGAACACTGGCTGCATTTCCTCGCTAATATACTTGAAGTTGAGAATTCTGAGACTGCCATTGAAAGGCTTACCTGGACAGTGGTGAGGCCCGTCGTCTCTGCCAGCTCCCTTTTCTCTCGGGGTGAAGGATATGGATTGTGCAAGTACCAATCGCGGAGTACCGACCGGGATTTCTCCTGAACAACACATAGAATTAATATCTTCAATATTATCTATGTAAGCTAAAATAATTTTGAATGCGATGCTGTAATAAAAAAACAATATTACTCACATGCTAGTTATGAAAATGCGCTTTCATGGTTTTGCTATAAGGTTGAACTTGACATATTTTTAACCCAGGCTACTGGTAGAATATTGAGTTGTTTTAGTTGTGATAATATTAAGTTAAAATATTTTAACAGGACCTCAAGTGCAAGTGCTCATGCATTTGATTCTGAGGCGGTGCGAAGTTCGCCGGGACAGCTAGTTTAGGGGCCATCCATAAATTACGTCACACGTTAAGGGGGAGGTGGTCGACGAAGTGTGACATTGTGTGACAAGGGGCGGGGTGGGGTCCCAAATTTTGTGACATCACATTTTTTCAAATTATAATATTTTATATCTAAGTATTACAACTATTGATTTTATTGAAAAATAATTTAAATGGAAATAAAAACGATTTCGGAACACTGCTGTTTTAATTTCATAAATTTCTAAATGTAAAATTGCAAAATATGTGACATCACACTAGGTAGGGGTGGGTCTCACAAATGTGACCAGTTGTGACAAGGACGCGGGAGGGGTCAAAAATTCATGAAATTCGTGTGACGTAATTTATGGATGGCCCCTTACTATGCAAAAAAAATATCGCCAGACGACCCCACCAACTGTATGTTAAGTGGCGGGCGTGTACCATACAATGGACTGTGACCAATCCGACTGACAACCAGACCAAGCCAAATGAAAAAATAAATAAAAAGGTTCTACTATTTTTTTTTTATATTTGAAATATAAACATTGTATATTAATTTCTGTAACTTTAATAGTTATATCTAAAAATACTCACTATTAGTATATCATCATTATACATGCGCTAAAGAAGCTTATTATACCCTTTCTCTATCACTCTGTATAAGTAACCATGTTCCCTATTCAGTGGAATGTTTAGAAATATTTTTTACGCACCTTGAAACAGTACGAGGTCTCCTCCCCATCCCATATGGTCCGAGGCAATGGGAACTTGCGCCTCACACGGTACTTGCCGACGGCGCCTAGGGGCCTGCCTCGTAGCCTCTCCGCTTCCATATAATGTGCTACACAATGACACTTTAATTTATAATCATCCATATTCAGAGACTAACAAACATTGGCCGCCGAATTTATAGACGTTTTATAACTTTATCTTTTTATTACATTATAGGCAAGTATTTGATCGCGATCTCACTTGATGGTAAGTGACAATGAGATCTACGATGGAGCATACTTGCCTAGAAGGTACCTGTTCACTCTCGACTTGAAAACACCCAGATTGCAGTCAACGGGGAACAATTATCAAACGTCATATAGTACTGCGCAAAGCAAACCTCTTGTGCGCAGTACTATACGACGTTTGATAAGTCTATGAATTCTATAAATTACGTCTTTATTATATAAGTATTGTTAGATAAGCCATATATGCAGGGCCATCCCTACCCTACGGCGAAAGGAACGGCTGCTGAAGGCGCCAAGTCCCAGGAGGCGCTTGAGTGAGCCAAATATAACAGACTTTAAGATGATGCCGAGATCATCCAAGGTCTATACTCTATTGTTCTCGTTCCATCCTAAAAATTGCCTCTGGACTACAAGCCATCCTGACACAATTGGAAGACAAGAACCGATCATCTGATGACTTAAATTTAAATAAATAACTGACATTACCTTTGCAATTAAACTAATCTTACGGATTTTATTGCGTTTATTATACGTTTTTTACGTTTCCGACGTTTCGGCTGCTTTCAGCAACCATGGTCACGGGAGGACTGAGGTGGTTGACGTCCTGGTGTCATAGTTTGAAACGGGGTACCGTCATACTTAGTTGTTGCTTGCGCTCCGATCTACGCAGAAAGTGCTCACAGTGTCTTGAGGTCTTGCAATGGTGCGCTTGGTTTTGGATTTAATTATATTAATTACTGGATCCCAAGTCGGTGGTAGCACCCAGCCATCTTCCCTATTGAAATTAGGATGTTTTTTAATTTCAATGGCCTCGCGCATCATCCTTGGTCGGAATCGGTGTTCTTTTGCGAGGATCTGTGGCTTATCAAATCTGATATAATGGCGGGTGCGATCTTGTACATGTTCACAGATTGCAGACTTCGTGGAGGGCCGGTGTTTCACATCGTCGGGAACGTAAAAAACTTAAAATAAACGCGATAAAATCCGTAAGATTAGTTTTATATCAATGTGTAGTATTCGCGTAAATATAAGAAATCAATATGACTTTTACCTTTCAACCACAAGCTCTGCAGCTTCGGATGGTTGTGTGGGCTGAACGTGTGTGACTCTAGCAGTCTGTAGAGTTCCTTGAAGTTGCCTCTGTGGAAGGCGACCATGGCCTTGGCCTTAAGGACTGACTCGTGGGCGTGGAGACGCTCGCAGGCTGGCAGAGACCAGAGGAAGCGGCCCAGACGCTCGATGTTACCAGCTTGTTGGAGCACCTGGGTACACGAGAGCGGTGTTAGAGGAAGGAAGATGATTAATTGAAGATAGATGACGACCTGATTAGCTCAGTGGATAGTGACCCTGCCTTCTACGCTGCGGATCCTAGGTTCGAATCCTGGTACGGACAAACTTGGTGTGATGAGCATGAATGCTGTATAATAAATATCGCCAGACGAACACTCCAACTGCACGATCCCAAACTAAGCAACTCTTGTATTATGGGTACCGTACAATGGACTGGGGGCGAACTCAGTATATAATACGTATATAGATATTAAACATCCATGACTCGGTTACAAACTTTCTTGGTCATCAAAGTTTGCCGCTACCGGGATTCGAACCCGGGAACACCGGTACAGAAACAGGGCCACTGCAAACTTTGCTAATCGGGTCCAACCAGTTTCTTAAATTCCTTCGTAGTCAAGCAAAACATTTGGCAAAAATCTTAGCGCTTATTCGGAATAGTATATTGATTTAGGGCTGTGCAAAAACATGACCGGATGTGCGGCAGCACACGTGGGTTCCGCAGAGTGGGCTCTATAAACAATGCCAATGTTTGCGCCCACCATGGGATATGGGAGAATTAAAAGTCTGCGGTCAAAATATAGTCTGTGGCCATTGAGCGATTTTAGTTGCTGTGGTAAACAGGTGATTCAGAAATGCTATACTAACCTTTGAACCTGCGCATCTTAACTGCATTTCTAATCATTAATTAGTTAATAAATAAATATCGCCAGACGAACACACCAACTATACGGTCCCACACTAAGCAACGTTTGTATTATGTGCACCGTACAATGGACTGAAGGCGAACACAGTATATAATGTTTATTAAAAATGCGCAGGTTCTATGGTCAGTACAACTTTTCTGTTTGACGCTGTATATGTTTTTAAAACTGCGTCCGAATCGGCTAAACAATAACCCCAGAATCAGAATATTTTTATTCATGTAAACCTTTGAGTACAGTACTTATGATTCGTCAAAATAGTTACAAAATGCTAAGTTACAACTTTTCCACCCGTTCGTTATGCCGTTCCTATGGAGAAAAATGGGCGAGGAACTCCATGGTTGCTCTATTTAAAAATATCTTTTACATTTTTGAGCAGTACTATTGTTATAGGTATGTGAGAACAATGTAAGATTTCCCCCCCGTCAGCAAAAAAAAAGGAACGGCTAGGCAAACTTTGCAGCTGGTCAAAAAAGTACTAACCCTAAGTTTATGTATTACTGCGATATACTGCGCACAAGAGTTTTGCTTTGCGCAGTGCTATATGACGTTTAATAAAGTTATAAAAAGTCTATAAATTCGGTGCGCAATTTATAGATAGTCGCAGAAACAACACACCTTTTTAACAGACTTCAAAAAGGAGGAGGTTCTCAATTCGGTTGTATATTTTTTTTTTGTGTCGGCAGTTCATATCCGACTTAAAGTAATTACATTCGCACACCATAACGACGACTTACCCGCCATTATTCAAACCCTCCTGAACTCATTATGGTCGCAGTATGCATTGCAAATTAAATCATTGTAACCGATACGAAAGATTATGGGGTCGGTTCTACCCCGCGAGTGTTTTTATGGGATTACCTGCCGTGACGACCGACGTGACAGCGATGGGCTATGATGGGGGATTGCTGATTATAATGATCTAACTTTTGTTTGGGGCTTCGCCCTTGCGTCGACCACTAATAGTGATAGCGTGATTATCTTTATCATTATACTAGCTGTTACCCGCGACTTCGTCCGCGTGGTATTTAACAAAAAAGTTTTTTCTAAAATAAAACGTAAATAAAGGAGTAGCCTAAGTTACTCCTTGTTGCATCGGCTACCTGCCAGTGAAAGTCCCGTCAAAATCGGTCCAGTTATTTCGGAGATTAGCCGGAACAAACAGACGGACAGACATACAAAAATTGTAAAAAATAGTTGTTTTGGTATATGTACTGTGTAGACATCTTAATGCCCTTCGTAAAAAGCTGTTATTATAATATTGCAAACAGACACTCCAATTTTATTTATTTGTATAGATACCGGGCCTTGAGCTTGTTCTTTTAATCATAATGTATAATTATAACTCCGATATGTGGATTTCAAGATTATATTTTGGTTCCCAAGAAAAAGGCAATCGTGAATTTTTTTTTCAATTGACATAATATTGAAATTCTGACTTAGATATAAGGTTTGACAAAAATGGTGTAAAATATTTCAAGGACAACTTCTTGAAATATTTTACACTATTTTACACTAGTTACCAAGTAGGTGATAACGATCACGTTTATGTATAAAATATATGTGTATACAGTGTTTGATTGTTCTGTGAGCAAGCGAGACAGTTTTGCATCGCGCACTTAGCACTTAGTGTTATTTTTAAAATTTCAATTAATCTGATTTTGTTTTTGGAGGATATGACTTGTATAGCCTGGGGGATTCATTTCATCATCATCATTGTCAGGGGTACATACAAAACAATAACAATGATCAAGATTTACTCGACACTGGCAAAATGGCACTATTTTGTAGCTGATTGCCAACCTAAAAAAAGATGAAGAAGAAAATGACGATCCCTTTCATTCCGTGACTATACATAAACATAATAAAGGCGACTGAAATATTGAACTACGGTTTAATGTGAACGTTTTCTATTGGTCCGTACATCCCTCTGAATTTCTACGTCACGGCACGCCCCCTCCGTAACCGGATATCCGGGCAAGCGTCACCAAGGTTACTGCCCTTATTTGTTCCGTCTAGCCTGCAAATTGGAGTATGGCTTTCATTTGAAGTGGTCTCCATAATCAATATCACCAGGGCCCCAAGTCTGCTAACACAATCGATTCATAATCGAACAGCAACCGCATAGTTACTGTCACTTTTGACAGATATCCTATACAATATCTGTCAAAAGTGACAGTTACTATGCGGTTGCTATTCGATTATGAATCGATTGTGTTAGTAGACTTGGGGCCCTGGGAAATTGCACCGATAGTATGGTCCCAATCTAGGCAAGGCTTGTACGTGTACCGTAGCTTAGTACAATGGGCACAGTGCGTCCAATTACTGACTGTTGACGACCCGTTGGTACAGTTAGTAGTGTTCTTGATTTCTGTACCGAGGGTCCCGGGCCCGAGTCCCGGTGTGGCCAAACTTTGTGTGATGAGCACGAATGTTTGAACCTGTGTTGGGTATTTTTGGTTGGCGTATTTTTTTTTGACCAGCTGCTATAGTCTGCCTAGCCGTTCTTACATTGTTATCATATACCCATAACAATGTACTGCTCACAAATGTAAAATATCTTTTTTAAAAAGAGCAACCATGGAGTTTCTCGCCCGTTCTTTTCCACAGGAACGGCATTCCGAACGGGTGGTAAAGTTGTAGCTTAGGATTATGTAACTATTTTGATGATTCATAAGTACTGTACTTAATGGATAAAATGAATAAAAAAAATCTTCTTTCATTACGAAATGAAATACGGTGAAATAAAATAAATATGAACTTGGCCTTACCCACAACATAGCGGGTATTTTGCCAATGTCAAGTAATTAATTGCAATACATTACAAATTAAATAATGGATGCGACATGATGATGTGAAAATGGCGGGTCCATCGTTGCATTTGTAGGCGGCATTACACTATCATATCTCAGATCATAGACAAATTGTATTACACTAACGGAAACTATGAGCATAGATCATATAACTAAATTACATTAGGTACGTATCAAGAACATATATAAATAATAAATCGTGGATTTATGATGTAATTTGCCTCCATGATAGGCGTTGAACGCGCGTTTTTTTTTTAACTGGCGTTGACGACCTACTTATCTGTAGAAAAAAAAACACTTCGGCATTCACCTGGCAACACACAATGGCATCATGCTGATGTTGTTATCATCGTCATAATTAAAAAAAGGTACTAACCTCGCATACGCACGCGACTTGCTCCTGTGTGAAGCCAAAACTCGGCAGGGGAGCATCTCTAGGGGGGCTGGTCTCCCGCTGCCCCCACTCGGGGCCCCCCAGCATCTCCAAATGCTCGTCCCCGGCCACTTTGACAACAGTTTTACACAATTTTACAATTAACAAAACACTGTTTCTGTCAAAAACTTGGTCACTGTTTTTTTTAATTAACTTTTTATTTAGGCAGAATGTATGTTTTTGCACGGATTTTGTTTTTTTTTTGGTTCACTGTTGTTCTAACGCAATGGTAGGTTGATTGAATAGCTTTTTAATTTTTATATATGACCAGAGATTTCCTTATTGCGGGTTTGTTTTTTTTTATTTAATTGCTGCTTTCTTTCAGACAAAGGTAATGTTTTCAAAGTCAGTTTGAGATCGAACGTTGTGTGTATTCCACTGTTTATGTTTTCCAAATATACTTTGAACGTTTAAATAAACACGGAAAGGCGGCAGTCCCAAAAATGTTTAAACAATACCGATCACCTTTTAAACGTCGATTACTTATTTGTTTGTCGATGGACAATCGTTTTTAAAAAACGAACGATTTATTTTTCTGTCCACTCTGTTCACGAATGCCAGTCTCTATCTGGTTATGACTTTAACACGATACTTAAATACTTTTTTTTTAAATAAATTGTTTTTTTTTATAATACAGTCATAAATTAAATATACACTTTATTGTTTGGTTTTCTCTTCTTTTTCATTTTACAGCTGCGTTCACCTGTAACAACAAATTGCCAAATTATTGATAATATTTTTGCCTCGTCATTTATAATATTTTTGCTTCGTCATTTATGAAATCGAAAAAACCTTGACACAACATATGCGGTATGATTCAATACTTGGCTTTGCGCGTGTCGCAAATAATTGTAATGAATATGTTATTGCTTTATACGGAATTTAATTTTATATTATTAACAAAATCTACAAAACTGCAAATCTCTTATTGGTAATACACTACTTATATAAGGTGTAACAAAAATAGCGTACAATATTTTAACCGATGAGTCAGTAAGCTATATGGCTCACGTTGATGTATAAAATAATTGTGTAAATTATGATTGATTTTTTTTTTGTATTAGTCGTGCTGGCCCGTGCGCTAAGTACATGTCATTTTTTAAATGTCCAATAATTTGATTTTGACTTTGGGAATGTTATCTTTATAACCTACTGTTGGCCCTGTTAAAATATTATACACTATTATTGTTACACCTGTACATACGGCGTGTGACATTGCGATGGGTAAGGAACCTCCAAATCTATAACAGATAGAAAAATATGTTCTAAGGAACCATGCCGCCGATTTGACAGAAAAAAAAACTGCATTCATAGATTAAAAAAAACTCATACGTGAGGCGCTGAAGGCGGGGTCACTGTCACCAGTGGCAATCAGGTCATCGAAAAGCCTCAAGTTAGTCGAAGGTTATATAAAACCATATAACCAAGTTGGTAGAACGCTTGCCTCGGTAACGAGGATCGCAGGTTCAAACCCCAGCTCGCATCTCTGTGATTTCTGGATTTCATGTGCGAATCTCATTTTCAACCATGATTATCACTTGCTAAACGGTGAAGGAAAACATCGTGAGGAAACCTGCATGTTTGAGGCAACCCCTAAAAAGATGTGTGAAGTCCGCCAACCCGCACTGGGCCAGCGTGGTGGACTATGGCCTAATCCCCCTCACTGGAGGCCCGTGCCTAACAGTGGGACATTAAAAAAGGGCTGGGATTATTATTATTATTATATAAAACCTTAAAAACATATTGTCACAGTACATTAAATCAATTTCTCTGCACTATCATCTTCCAAATCTCGTCACAGGGTCGCCGTCATCAATTTTCCATATTTTTATTACCCCGAATAACATCACGCGCTTGAAACATTACTTCAGATCAACGAACGCGACAAGCTAAGATTTACTAACGAAATTGTATAAAACAATCCAAAATATTGTCTTACTGCGGGCTTGTTCAGATTGAGGCGGTTTTTTTTTTTTTTTTTTTTTTTAATTACATTATAGGCAAGTATTTGATCTCGATCTCACCTGATGGTAAGTGACGATGAGATCTACGATGGAGCATACTTGCCTAGGTAGGAAGGCGGCAGTAGATCGAGACGCTACATTCACTAGGCACATGCAGCGCAACTGATCCGACCCGCCATCCATGAATGGCAACACTGAACATCATGCCGGAACACGGCTAGGCCGCTTGGCGACATGGCTTTGTTCAGTGGGTGGTGACTAGCCACGGCCGAAGCCTACCACCAGTTAAAGCTCGGTATACGCGAGCGAGCGGCCATCTTCGCGGTGGATATGCTCGCTACAGTTCGTGGCTCGCTCGAAGCAAAGGTTCACATATTCGTCAGTGTCTGAGCAAGCATCATCACGAGTCTGCCATATAAATCTGCCTTGGAGTTTACTCATTCAGTTACGGATTGTCTCAGGGCTAGATAAATGGCCGCTTGCTGGCAGCCTCAGTAATATTAACGAAGATAGTTTTGTTGCTATTTCGTTATTGTTACTTAGAATAATGTTAATAATTTATAAGTTACTAGCTGCGCCCCGCGGTGTTACCCGCGATTAAAAAGTATGACCTTTTTACTGGGATAAAAAGTAGCCTATGTGCTATTCCAGACTATAATCTATCTCTGTGCTGTAAATTTCATCCAGATCCGTTCAGCCGTTCTGGCGTGATTGAGTAACAAACATCCATCCATCCAAACTTTCACATTTATAATATTAGTGTGATTAATAGATAGAAACACATTTTGCAGTTAACAGGCAAGGTGGATTAACAATTCTTAGCGTCTAGTCTGATATGATGTTAGGCTGTCAACCGAAATGCAAATATTACGCGCCATCAACGAGAGCGAATTCCACCAAAGTGTGAACAGATTTATAAAACAAAAGGATACTCATATCGCTATCTCGTCTTATTACGCGTGTGGTGGGCCGTGGGAAAGGGACAGAATGTCGCCAGGGGGCACAATGTTAAATGTTTGGTGTTTTTAAGTAATTTTTATCGCCGACACGATCGCGAGGGAGGCCCCGTTGATATATGGAGTTGACGGGTTAGCAGTGATGTACATTTATTGTCGATAATTCTTTGTTTAAAAAATCTTTTTTATTTTATTTTTTTATCGTCGTGTGTGTGCTTGGCTAAGGAATTATGACGTTGGGGTAAAAATTTACCGAAGTTTACAATTACAACATAATATTGAATTTTATTGATGTTTAACGAATGTCTTGTAATGTAAGCCTTTTTTACATTGTTGACTTTTTATTCTTGACGATTTTGCTTGTATATATATATATCTTTCATCTTCCTTTTCTTTAGGTTGGCCATGGGCTACAAACTAGTGCCATTTTGCCAGTGTTGAGTATTTTTTGTCAATTGTTTTAAATTTGATGATAATGATGATGCCGATGACGTTGGTGATGATGAAATGAATCCCCTACCTCTATCAGTAAAGCTGTGGATATTTAACTGAAAATTTACCGGACATCTTGGGAGACGTTGAAAAGTCAAATTGTACTATTTTATTTTAATTTCCTTCACTCGTACACCTTAAATGAACACACAATGGTTTATATCCCACTAATATTACATATTATATATAAATGGAACACATTTTTTGGAAAACAAAACAAAATTCACAACTTCACGGTTCAACTTCCCGCCAAGTAAACCTTAAATACCTTTTTATTTATTACTAAAAGTATATGCTGAGCGTGACTACAAGGCTTTTAAGCCTGCCTGATGATTAATGGTCGACGTTGAACTGATTGTCATTAATACATTCGCTGATTGTATAGGTTTTACTATGTCGCATTGAAAATCTGCTAATATTTTCAATGATTTAACACAATATTGCTGACATTATACTTTTGAAGGAATTGTTTATACAATATTATAGCTGTCGCGGCGAACTTCGCACCGCTTCAGAATCAAATGTATGAGAGAACGAATTACCTTTAGTATTTTATTGGTGAATTTCCCATGTTTCAATTTAAACAATCAAAGATCTTATAACTCGTCCCATCTGATCTTGAGTCATAAATGGTGTAACTAATACGACATTGTTTTATATATAAAGATGAGGTCCGTTAGAATTTAAAACGGACTAAATATTCCATTGCAGTTTGTTGACACACGACGAGCTATTAAGGGGGAAGCTCAGGGTCAGGGCGCGAAATTCAAAATGTCAATGGTTTTTATTTTTTTACGAAAAATGTGGACATCTTTACGATGTAATTTAGTGTTTTGCGATATTAACATTCTGCATTGGATGTCTCGATGTATTAAGTTTGCTTAAAAAAGTACCTAATCCGATACAATACCATAAGGTTTGTAAAAACCGCTACTTTTACTTACTTAATGGTGTTGTATCGCTTTAGGTACTTTTTTAAGCAAACTTAATACATCGAGACATCCAATGCAGAATGCTAATATCGCAAAACACTAAATTACATCGTAAAGATGTCCAAATTTTTCGTAAAAAAATAAAAACCATTGACATTTTGAATTTCGCGCCCTGACCCTGAGCTTCCACCTTAAGACAAATATAGGTAGGCACTTAATTTAAGTATTTCTTACCGTTATTCGTATATAGCTCACGAAAATCATGTCAGACTTTCAACGACAAAGCTAAATGTCTTTAAAATAATATAAATTTGGAATCATTGAAGAATATTTAGGTTGCGTTTTGTATTTACATTGTGGGAACGTTGGCACACGCCCAGATGCTTCCTACGCGTCAACTCCAACACTTAAACACCGTTCATATTCCTCTAGTGTCTCGCATTGGGTGTACGCCATTAAAACAAATACATTGTTATGTGTTCTTTAATGTTATTCGCGAACATTGAACATGTTAAATGTCGTTAATTTATTTTTAAAATCAATCCAATCCAACCCTCTCTGGGCCAGCGTGGTGGACTATGCCCTAATGCCCCTCGCATTGAGGGGAGGCCCGTGCCCAACAGTGGGACGTTAAAAGGGCTCTCACTTTTGCGTTTCGCTTCTACTTTCATCGTGTGAACTGCCAAGGAATGGAATACGTTGTCGGCGTCTTTGTTCCCCGTTGACTTTAATCTGGGTGTTTTCAAGTCGAGAGTGAACAGGAACCTTCTAGGCAAGTATGCTCCATCGTAGATCTCATCGTCACTTACCATCAGGTGAGATCGAGATCAAATACTTGCCTATAATGTAATAAAAAAAAATGGTTCAAAAGTCCTATTAGCTTGCCAATCCTCCCTTATTTTAAACGAAATAGGTTGATCGATAATAGAAGAGGCGACGAACCCGAACTGTCTATGGACTTAGTCGAGAGTCTGTCAGTCTTAAGTCTCTGGCACCCTAAATAATGGTGACCATAGATAATGATATTTAAAACCAAGTAGTGTTATTTATAACTCAAGAATGGGTGGGCTGATTTTTATGATCTTTGATTTTGAAATGTGTCTCCGACTCAAATAGCAGAATAAATATTAAAACATGGGAAAAATACACTAATATTTAATTTTGAGGTGGTACGAAGTTAACTGGGACAGCTGGTACGGAATTGATAACTTTGGTTTCTGCATACAAATTTAAATTCTACGAAATAGACTCACGGTTCTAAACATGTTAATTCGCATTCCATAACATTAAAAAGATATTAAACCAATTAACATTCTTATATGCCCACTCTAAGGCGCCACTTTACAATATTTCAAAATGATTATCGACATCGGCACCACACCACACACCACTATTACCCCACGTGGCGTTCCCGATCCTTATCACACAACACCAGCTGTAAAACACAAAATTTATCGACAATTTACCACTCCATGATGGCATTACAAATCACAGCACTATTTAGCGATTTGATATTACGATATACCAATTATTCGGTTGTGAGTTTTGTGCCTTTTTTTGGTATCGATAAAAATCAGTTTATCGATTATCGTTGTCGATAAAACGTTTGAATTAACTTTTTTATGTTTTATTGAAATTCCTAAAATAGTAGGGAATGTCGGGCGATCGATTTAAGTACTTACCTAACTACATATTGATCTAATAAAAAAGATTTCGATATACTTATTCAGGTGAAAGTCGTAGGCATAAGTTATTTTTTTATTTATATAAACATAGCTAAACACACTGGTTAAGATTCTTTTTTAACGATATAGCTAAGATGTTTATATACCTATAAATATTTAGATTGGTTTTCTAATAAAGTTTATTCATGCTACTAATTACGTAGTAGGTAGTAGTAAATACTTACAAACAATTAGAGGTTCACATGAGTGGAAAGCTTTTCCTATTTACTTTCTTTAGTGGGCTAGACATATCAGGTAATTTAATCGTCCATTTTGTGTACTGTCGACCAAGAAACACCTTTATCACCCTATGGTTGAACATCATTTGCACATCGTAGAATCGCGAGGCCTATTTTTGTCATTTATTATTTGATTTGAACTTAGAACATGTTAAATATGAACCTTAGTAGAATTTTTGATGACTAAGAGTTTTTGTCAAAAGAGATAAACCATTTTCATGGCCGACCTCACATACTCCTGGTTCTAGCATTTAATATAATAACGCCCTATTAAACAATAGCTACGTATTTCTGCCGTTTTCCGTAGAGACGTTAGGCCCATGGAGTCATAGCGCGAAAGAATTTATACACAACATATCACCTAGGTTGATTGTCTCCACAGGTGACAGGAGGGCTGGCTCTTTCCTCGCTGAAAAAAATAACTTGATAATACAGCGAGGAAATGCAGCCAGCATTCTTGCCACCATTCCACGCGGACAAGGTCTTTTTGATACATAGTTTGTTGTCATTCAACTTTTTATTTTATTTTTATTTTCCTATTTACTTTAACTTTAATTGTAAATATACTTGATACTTTCTTCTTTCTTTCTTTACGAACTGAGATGCGATTAAATAAAATGAATATGGATATGGCCTCACCCACAACTTAGCGGGTATTTTGCCAATGTCAAGTAATTAATAGCATTAACTAGTTCAATAAATACACATTATAAATAAAATAATGGATGTGACATGATGATATGAAAATGGCGTGTCCCTACTTAATACTTATAATAGTAGCAAAAATGATATTCCACCAATTAAACTAACAAGTTGATAAATTGACAAGATAAAACTAAAGAAAAACACATTCCGCAGTCTTGCATTTTTTCATTTTCCAGTTGTACTAGTTAAAACGTTATCATAGCAACTCGTAAACATTGTAATGACTTTAGATAATTTACATTTTATACAAAAATCTACTAAAATATGTTTAATATTTGACAAAACTATTAATTAAGTAAACAGCCCGGTCCGATGTCATATAGGCCTAACTCAATTGTCCCGTGGGATTTTATCTTTCGCCCATAAAATGTTACTTTTCCGTTCAAATCCCCGCGGGAGGCTAATTAATGGCCTTGTGAGGCCATATTACACAACAAGTTATGGCCTCACGATGATAATAAACTAAGGAACACTCGAAACATATGTTTTGGGGATAATATTATTGGAAATTTTTAATTAATTGGCTAATAAAACCTGAGGTTCGTTGGTTTTCTGAGATTTATTTTTTATTTTTTTTTATCCTTCGGAATGTTATGGTGGACAGAATTACGAAAAAGTGGTAGTGAGACGTGTTTTTTTTGTGTTTATCTAAGATTTATGACATGAGGTACTGGCTCAGTTATTTTAGAGAAATTATGCAAAAAGCTTACCATTGTAATTTTGGATTTTATTTGACAAGAATTAACTGCTTATGTCATTTACGAATCAATAAACTTATACATAAAGAACACAAGGATCTCAGTTGTTTCCAGTCTTAATAATCATTTAATAATAATAATTCCGTTTGGTTTAAGCACCTAACTATATTAAAAGTACATAGAAAAGATCCTTTTTACATCTGCGGTCGCATTTACAATAATATTTACCTACTAATTTAAAATGTACCTATATATATTTATATTTTAAATCGACTTCTTCTTGCTTCACATTTTGTTTTTAAATATTTTAGAAAAAATATTCCAAGTGTCTGTCACTGAGGCTGACGCACGCGTCCGCTTGAAAAGGGTTTTAAATAATTTAAATAAATAACGTTTAGAAGAATCTACGTATTTAAGGAAAATATGACCGGAAGTCAAATCAGCTTCCAAAAATTTGATTTAGGAATTTTGAATTGAGCTTTAATTAACAATTCATGTTAACTTGATTATTTGCAATAATTTACTCAGAATCCGTTCAGTTAATAGCTCTTCGACAAAAATATTTTCAGGCATGTCTATCATGCCCAAATAAACGTGTTTTTCTGTATTGCTGCCAATTGTGGCACTTTACAGTTTTATATAAAACGTTGGCACGGGCATCGCAAACTTGATGTGAAGGTGGACAAGACCCTTGGTAAGACAACAGTATATGTGGACCAAGGAGGATACCCATGGCAGTATACCAACCTGAGGCATGTTTTAGGATGGAGCCAGATCCGATTATAGGGCCCTCTTGTTTGCCCATAATTAGCCGATTTGTAGATGCAAGCATGGAACGTGGAAGATTTCGACAACATCTTAAGTCTAGGCTCCTCACGGTATAGGAGCAGTTGATGTAGAGTGTCAAACAACATATGATAGGAATTGAATTGAAACCCTGAAGCGCCCCCTGGGACTAGGAGCCTGGAGCGACCGCTCTGATTACCCTATGGTAGACCATGGTGGGATGGTAGAGGATTTTATTTGGGGCTTCGCCCGCCACACACTCCCACCAAAATCTGTAAGCCAGGATCTGTTCCCAACAAAGTCACCAAGCTATGACTCTTAATGAGTGCCGGGAAATATCCTATTGTCTTGGAAACCGCAGCAAATTTAACCAAAAGACAATAATAATAATACCAGCCCTTTTAATGTCCCTTTGTTGGGCACAGGCCTCTCCTCAATGCGAGGGGATTAGGCCATAGTCCACCACGCTGGCCCAGTGCGGGTTGGCGGACTTCACACGTCTTTCGAGGGGTTCTCTCAGACATGCAGGTTTCCTTGCAATGTTTTCCTTCACCGTTTAGCAACTGATAATCATAGTTGAAAATGAGATTCGCACATGAAATCCAGAAATCCCACAGGTGCGAGCTGGGGTTTGAACCTGCAACCCTCGTTACCGAGGCAAGCATTCTACCCGCTTCGCTATCACTGCTTTAAAGACAATAAAATTACAAGGAACTAAAAGAGAAGTAATCCACTTACCTCCACAACAAACAATTACTGTATAAGTAGACTGATTGCTACAAACACAACACTCTTACAACTGGACTAAGCCCAGTTAAAAGGCACCTACTTAGTATGTTGTGAGCTGAGCTCATTCCACGAATAGAATATAGTAGGAGATCAAGAGAGGCCGAGAAGCAGCCACAGGATAATGGTCTGCCCACATGTAGACGGTAGCAGATACATTCTGGACTGGACTATGACCGAAACTGAAGGCGTTAAAGAGAGGTATGTATTGAGCGGTTTGTTTGGTTTGTACCCAATATTTGCCGTCGGTATTAAAGCACCACTCAGTACAAGGTGAGGCGACCCTACTACCTGGTACACTTCTCTCAATGTGAAGACATTTTGAGCTATATAGTCCTCTACTCGGGCCTAATACGAGTCTGAGGACTACAAAGATCTTTAAAAAGCGTTCTATGTCCTCTGAATATGCAAGCTTCTTTGATATTTTCCGTCACGCTTTTAGTTCCAAATATATATATATATATATATAAATCTATAGTGTTGAATCGTTTTATTTCTGCGTTAATATTTATATTTTTCTAGTTTGTCGTTGATTGTTGAGCCAGAAACTTTGTTGCCCATTAAACATTGAACGCAGCGTTAAACAAACATGCCAGCCGGCGGCTGTCGAGCTTAAAAATAAGGAAGACATCCCGCCATACTCACACTCATGTGCACTGCTAAATTAAGATCCGTCTCACATCACACCAACAGCTTTAACAAGCTAAATGCTAAAAATAATCTCCACCAATGACGAAACACAACCTATTTACGATTAAAAAATCCAAAAACTATGAACAGTCATTATAATAAAATCAAAATAGCACACTATACAACATCCCAATTAAAACTGAACACTGGATTCCGAATTGACAAACGAAATACCGAATTATTTAAAATACGAATTCCAAATTTGATAACGCGTCTGCGCCGCACGAAAGCTAAAATGGAACTGGTTTGACTCGAACTTCCGTTCCGGTTAGCGATTGGTCGTGGTGAATTAAAAAGATTGTATCGTCCAATAAGGTCGTTGTAAACTGTTGATGGGTAACGCCTCCCATTGGTTGGTGTGAGAGCTCGCCATTTTTCAGTTTTGTAAAACAATTGGGCTAGTTATGTAGGTTGTAGGAATTGTAGGCGGATTCGTCTGACGCCGGCTCGCATTTTGTTCGGAACACGATGGATATTTTCGTTTCGGCCGAGGGAAAATGGGTCTGCATATGCAGCTGATGATATTAAATCATTTGTTTTTTAATGACGTAATTCGCAAGTGGGTCTAATTTAAACATCTACATATGACGTTCCGTGGATGCTAACTACGGAAATTTATAAGTTTTTTTTTGTCTTTGTCCACCACACATCGCACCCTCAGAACGATAGAGGCTCAACTCAAAATTATGGTTTTAATGCATGTTCTATCCGATGAATATTAAAACAAAGGCGTTTTTATGATAGAAAAAGCTTATTATATTTCCGTCTCTTTCACACCGGTACTTTTCGTCTTCCCCGTTCAGTTGGAAAGATCTTTGATTGCGAGTTCCCAAAAAAATTGGTTTTTGAGTTGAGCCCCTACCGTTCTGAGGTTGCGACATTTTCTTCCGTGATGGTATAAACAAAAACTATTGTCTTGCGCGTACGAAATGGCGAACACTGTCATATACCAAAGTCGAGGACAACATTTTGGATCAGAAAAACCAAGTCTGTTTATGTAGTACACGCGAATAACGTCCTTACGTACACGGGAATTAGCGTGTACATACTACACAGATCGGCTTGAGTTTTTCTGCTTTAATATGTTGTTTTATATTTTAATATTTCTTCGTCTGAGATAACCAATGAATAACTACGATGTATAGTTAAAAATATGTTACAATTTGTTAAAATATAAAATGGGTATGGTAACCAGCTACCCTCCATTGAAAAGGTGTAGATTTTTTCAGGCCCCGTTCATTTGCTACAGGCTCCGCGCATGTGATACAGGCCCCGCGCATCTGTTTCAGGCTCCGCGTATTTGCTATAGGCCCGCCCATTTTCTACAGACCCCGCCCATTTTCTGCAGGCTTCGCGCATTTGCTACAGGCCCCGCTCATCTGCTACAGGCTCCGCACATTTGCTACAAGCTCCGCGTATTTGCTACAGGCCCCACGCATCTGCTATAGGATCCGCTCATTTCTTACAGGCTACGCGCATTTGTTACAGGCTCCGCGCATTTGTTACAGGCTCCGCGCATTTGTTACAGGCTCCGCGTATTTGCTGCAGGCCCCGGAATTTGCTACAGGCCCCGCGCATTTGCTACAGGTCCCGCGGCGATGGCTTAATACAGCACTGTCTACACACAATCACTAGTTTTATATACCGCTTGTGGGCTAAAGTCTGATTAGCCGTTCCTACATTGTTCTCACATACCTATAACAATGTATTGCTCAAAATTGCAAAAAATATTTTTTAAAAAAGAGCAACCATGGAGTTTCTTGCCCGGACTTTTGCATAAGAACGGCATTCCGAACGGGTGGTAAAGTAGTAGCATAATATTTTGTAACTTTTGACGATTCATAAGTACTGTACTTAATGGTCTACGTGAATAAAAATATTCTGATTCTGATTCTAGTTAATTCGCCCTAGACTTAGAGAGACGATTTAAAAAAAATCATACTCATCCTACTAAGTCGAATTTTGATTAAGACGGACGAACACGCGGCCACATGTACAAATATTGAACCCGCATTGTTTGTTAAGGAATCCGAACGGTAGAGTCATTTAGGCGTCACGACACGATAAGTCGTGTAGACGACATTTAGTTTCATTTATCGGATGCATTGATCTATTGTGCATCAATGATCGGATGTTATAACAACATATTGATCGCAGATACATAGAAAATAAATAACACGACCCGACAAGGAATCGAAGGTCGCCGCGCCGTCGGCATCTATCTGCAGACGTATACCGCAAATTTGTCATTACATTGTTGCTTACAACGATTTTTTAATACAAAGGTTAATTAAATTACTGCATTAATTTTAAATTACTTTAATAAAAATCTTTCAGCTGTGCTTATGAAGAATGTTCAAACAGACAGGTATATATTTCTATTTTAGCGGAAAAGGAGAGATCTTCCAGCCAGGCGGGTGGTATGCCTGGCGGGGCGGCCGCTATGCCCCGACGGTTATTGTCGGGATCTTGTATATATGTTACGTGCTCCGAAAACTCTTATAGCGCGATGCAGGATTGTGTTGAGAATTGTCTATTGTTCTGAATGCATCTGCAGCGCCATCTGCATACAATCGCAGAAAACGCACACACATACAAGGTTTCACGAAACTGGTTTGTCATTGACCATATGCCGCTGGTAGAGGAAGAACACGAGTCTTGGTGACTCTTTATCTGATTTCTCTTTGTACTTGAGGTACAACGGCACTTGCTAGTGTGGGTTGATGCCGTATTTATACTTGGGCTTCTAAATAACACATCGTAAGATCTGTTGCATGCATTAAGCCTTTACGTATTTAAAAAAAAATCTTAATTGGTTAAGATTATTCAATCAAAGCAGGGTAGAAAACTGGAAGTTGTCTACACAAGCTAAGTAGAGAAAAGGATAGAAAATGATGAATAAAATTATTATAGTTAATCGTTAAAACAATAGTGTCGTGTCATTATCGTTACGTGGGCTATAAATAAAATCATATATTATCAAAGACAGCGCAAAGTTTGCTCATTTCGGACTCTATTATTCATTAAAAATGTATTTTAAAAAGTAGTGTTAGTAGTCGCGGTTCCGTAGATTTTACTAATAATTCAGGTTTTTTTTACAATGAAACAAAGTTTGGCTAAGCATTTTCTTATTTATTTGCAGATGATTGAAAATAGATTTTAATTAAAAAAAAAACAGGCCGCATATATGGAGTCGATAGGCACTCGAACAAGTTGTCAGAGCCCCTTACATTAAAGTTTAATTATTACAAACCGACATGAAAAGAGCAAGATCTTATAAACATTTTATGCACGGGCCCCGAATTAAAAAAAATACTAACCATAAATTGCACTCGGATAACCTGAAATGAACTTTATTGATACGGTGTAGAGTCCATAAAATCGTGATAAATTACCAAAATACAGTTGGTTATTTGTATAATGCAATGAATGCGATCATTATACGCTTGTTTGGCGCCTTTTGTTGAATTCCTTTATGTTTCCCGCGCTATTGTCTGTGACGTTTAGCGGTAGACATCTTGTTTTTTTAGGCGGGAAGCCGATGACGATTTAGGGTACCGAGGGGTAATTTATTTTAATTTAATTAAGTGGGAATTGTTAATGGATATGAATCGTCTCAATTATTTAACGATTAGGAGTTGCATAAAATCAAATATAATTGTGGGTAAGTATGTTCTCATACATTTTATTAAGCACATTAAAGACTTTGTTCCAGTATGTCTATGGAATTATAGTTTTAAAACCGATAACTTGTAGGAATAGAATTTGTGTGTGTTTTTTTTAATGAAAAAAGAAATCTATGGTATTCAATATTTTACGTTCTCACTTTATAAGATTAATTTTTTAATTATTAAATTAATTACCTGCTATACTTATTCAATAATAATAAAACAATATTCATCAGTGTGTGTGCGTGAGTTTGTCTGCATAAATAAAACAGTAACACTTGCATCCGGAAGGGTCAGAGACATACCAAATAAATGAACAGATTAAAAAAGCATAAAAACTATATTTTGGAACTGGTGTTCCTGCGAGTTATAGTGAGCGATATACGTGGAATATTAACCATTATGGGTTCGGTAAAGTGCACGAGTGTAGGTAACTGAAACAGAGTGACGAAACTTGGCTTTTCAGTTTCTCACAAAAAATCCATAAAAAAAAATTCAGTTAAGTATCCATCACTTTACTGATTGAGGGATGGGGGGTATTTTACTTGATCTAAATCTGTATGTATTTAAATGATTTGCCCGTATTATGCAGACCGACGGACAAAATGTATATTGGTGTTTTCGTCTTCTTTACCGCAAAAATGAACCCTAGGGGCACGTTTTCAAAGATATCCTAACTAGATGCTTATACAAACATGGTCAATAACAGTCTTACATCATCTCTATAAATTAAATAATCTACGGAACCAATGCTACATAATGCAAGGTTCACCACATCAGCCTTAAAAGACAGGCAGTCAAGTACATAAGAATGAATGAATAGGATCCCCATAATACAAGATGATCTCGAGATAACACGTCTTAGTATTGTTGTGAACACATTTGAGGGACCAAATCGGGATAGTGGCAAAAAACGACTGAGCGTCCTCTACTTTATCTTCTTTTTCTTGAATAAGTGGGAGTTGAGGTCCCGGATTACAATCCCGGTAGGGACAAACTTTGTGTGATTAGCACGAATGTTTGTACCCGAGTCATGGAAGTTTAGTATCTATATAAGTATCATATACTGAGTTCGCCCTCAGTCCATTATACGGTGCCCATAATACAAGCGTTGCTTAGTGTGGGACCGTATAGTTGGTGTGTTCGTCTGATGATATTATATTATACCACCCGCCTAGCTGGAAAATATCTTCCCGTTTCCGCTAAAGTACCATAAAACATCAATCCCCATTACGCAAACAAATCATCGAGCTTAGCATGGGGCTCTCCACAGCCGCGGCAATGCGGCAATGCGGCGGGGCCAACAATGCGCTGACTAATGGCATAATGTGATGTTCAGTTAACAGGACCACTTTTAGGGGTCCATGGGTGTGTAACGAAAACATATATTGTGTGCAGTGTACTACCCTTAAAAGGATCTTTTAAATAAGAGCAACCACGGTGTTTCTTGTCATTTCTTCTCCATAGGAACGGCATTCCGAACGGGTGGTAAAGTTGCAGCTTAGCATATTGTAACAATTTTTAACAATTCATAAGCGCTGTACTTAATGGATTACTAGAATTGAAGTGCCGGGCTGGATTGAAAATACTCCTAATTTTCCTAAATAAAAAACAAAAAAGGGTTGGCTATTAATATAAGCTGTAACAATAATAGTGTGAAATATTTTAACAGGGCTAACAGTAGGTTATAAAGATCACATTCCCTAGAAATCAAACCAACTATTAGACATTTAAAAAATGACACCCAGTACTGAGCACATGATCGAACGCTACTGGTTCGCCTTGTTTAAAAAAAACATCTATTACAAATAAAATTGTTATATACATTAACGTGATCCATATAACTTACTGATTTATTGGTTGACATATTTTTTTTTTTTTTTTGTTAAACCATATATTGTTTATCGCCTACGGAACCACTACAAAAATGACGACAACTTACTTAAGTACTTACTTAACAAGGTAAGGGTGCGCCCTCGAAATGTCCCTATAATAAAATGGGAGCACTTTTATTGTTATAATAACAGATTGTTATAACATAACAAAGAGATCTGTTATTTATTGAGATAAAGTTAAGTACGTGAGAACCGGTAGTACTTTTTAAATTCTGTTTTTTTTAATGCTGAAAATAAGCTCTTTGAAGCTACTTCTGGGTCACTTACTGTGTGATATTGATAGATGATACTCCACAATTATTTTATTATGTGAAAACATACATATTTTCACAACCAATGAACTAATATCAACTGTATTCTACATCGTAGATCTCATCGTCACTTACCATCAGGTAAGATCGAGATCAAATACTTGCCTATATTGCAATAAACTTTATGGCGGAAAAGGGGAGATCTTCCAGCCAGGCGGGTGGTATGCCTGAGACGTCAAATGCGAGATTATTCGTAAGCTACCTGTATAGTTTACTTTTACACATTGTATGGCAAATTGAACAGCGCCTCCAGCGGACAGTATTCAAAACTTTCAATTCTCCATACAGCGTGTCTAACTCCAGTAGACTATAAAGTATACGGTTAGCTTACGAATAATCTCGCACTTATTTTGACTTTTTTTTTCGCCTTTTTGCTTATTTTGGCAGTGTCAAGTAATATAAATTATTTCAGTTTTCGAGAATAAGCACAGGCCCAAAGGCTAGGCCCAAGTAAAATACCGCCCCATCCCTCAATCAGTAAAGTGGTGGATACTTTACTGAATATTTTTTTATGGATTTTTTGTGAGAAACTGAAAAGCCAAGTTTCGCCACTCTGTTTCAATTACCTACACTCGTGCACTTCACCGAACCCATAATGGTTAATATTCCACTTAAATCTCTCACTATAACTCGCAGGAACACTAGTTTTAGAAATTAAATCATAACCGACGCCATGACTTTTCAGTTTCCCGCCAAAAAGTCATTTGTAACATTAAATAGTTTGTTTACAGTACACTCAATCCAAGGATAACTATTCAAACGTAATCTTTAAAACATAGGCTGGAAAGCAAATGATAAACATTACTGATAACGAAACTAGTTTTTCAGCTTAAAAATATGGAGTCTCATTAATAGTTAAATCAAAATGTACTGTATTTTTCATTTCAACCATTTGGTTCAAGCAATCAAATCTTAAAATGATTATCTAGTCATTGTAGGCAGTATCTGTATAGGCCACGCCTACCTCGAAAGCCTCCAGCGTTGTCTCTTTCATGCGTGCTTTCTCACTCGCACGACCAGCTGTGTCAGACGAATTGACTATAGCTCAGTGGTTAGTGGTACTAGAATAGGAAAAGAAGATCGTGGGTACAAACTTGACGGGATTTGATGATTAGACACCTCAACTCAACTGTCTCTGTCAACTCATGGATGTTTATCTATACATACAAATAAATAAAATTGGAGTGTCTGTTTGTAATATTGAAATAATCGCTTTTTACTAAGTGCATTTAGATGTATACACATTACATATGCCAAAACAACTTTTTTTACAATTTTTGTCTGTCTGTCTGTCTGTTTGTTGCGGCAAATCTCTGAAATGGCTGAACCGAATTTGACGGGATTTTCACTGGCAGATAGCTGATATAACAAGGAGTAACTTAGACTTTTATTTTAGAAAACCATTATATTTTAAATACCACGCGGATGAAGTCGCTGGTAACAGCTGGTTATCGGTACGGTACGGTATGTGAGGTACATAATACAATAATATAATAATATTTTTTTTATAATATTTAATAATAATATTTATTTTAATAATATTTATTTCCATATAAGCATGATTACAAATTGTGCGGTTATATTGCGGTCCCAAACTAAGCGTAACAAGCGTTGCTTAGTGTGGCACCGTATAGTTGGTGTGTTCGTCTGGCGATATTTATTTATGTATCATTCTGCTCACCCCACAAGAAGCACTGCAGCGTCGGTGGGCCCCGTGTAGTTATGTACGGCGGTGTCAGATTACCACGCGGTGGCCACTCGCCCCAGCAACGAGGTACGGTGTCGAGATAGTGTGCTCGTAGACTAGCTGTACGCGCGGCTGCGTGTGCGCAACATAACACGCCATGTACGTCAAGTGCGAGGTTATCCGTAAGCTAACCGTATACTTTATAGTCTACCGTGTTTATACATTTTGTATGGAGAATTGAAAGTGTTAAATATTTTAGTTTTTAATAACTGATCATGCACACCACAGTTGAAATAAGCTCACAATCCGATGTACACTTGGCTTAGGCCCGTGCACACAAGAAAACCGTTAAAGCCGAGGAAAAAAAAATCCAAATAATAATAATAAAATACCATTGTTGGGTATACCTCCCCTCAATGCGAGTGGGATTAGGCCATAGTCCACCACGCTGGCCCAGTGCGGATTGCCGGACTTCACACGTCTTTCGAGGGGTTCTCTCAGACATGCAGGTTTCCTCGTGATGTTTTCCTTCACCGTTGTAGTAGTTTTTAAGTGCCAATATATTGGCATAACGCATTGGCATAATGAGCGTAACACACTATATATTTTCTGGAAAATTTAACAAAATTATAACGTGCTTTCTTCAAATTTCCGCCAAAAACTCATTGTTTACTATTATGTCCATTTGATATAGTTAGTAGCTGACCCGGCAGACGCTGTACTGTCAAAAAAGCACATTCATTTTTCCCATTTGTCCGGGCAACTATTTCAAATTTTCCTTCCCTACAAACACGATTCGAACTATTGCGAACATTTAAAAAAATAAACTAGCCAAGTCGGTTCAGCCGTTCTCAAGTAATACGCTTACCAACAAACAACATTTCTTTAATTATTACGTAGATAAAACTTTTTTCTTTCTTTATCGGACCACTTACTTGATGCTCTACCCAGGGCTATTTCAAAGAGCAATAAACAGTATAGAGTGATCGTGGAATTTACGCCCCAAGAGACGCGGGACAATCAAATTATGTGTTTTGTAACGGGCAACACCGATATATGTATTGTTTCAATAGATTGAAGACCCGATAGGACAGTCCCGGGCGCGAATACCAGCGGCGGCAAACATTGTGATCAATATTAATTTTAAAAAAAGTTGTAAGCTGTCATTTAATTTTAAAAAAAGTTGTAAGCTGTCATTTAATTTTAAAAAAAGTTGTAAGCTGTCATTTAATTTTAAAAAAAGTTGTAAGCTGTGATTTTCAACACAGATCATCCATAATTAGATTTTTTGTCTGTCTTTTCGCTCATCCAGGCGCGGATATAGGAAGGGGGAGTAGGTACTGACTTTATTTCGACCAATTTATTTATTTCTTATATTTACGCGAATACTACACATTAAAATAAATCTAATTTTTCGTATTTTATCGCGTTTGTTTTATGTTTTTACGTTTCCGACGTTTCGACGGCTTTACAGCAACCATTGTCACGGGAGGACTGAGGTGGTTGACGTCCTAGTGTCATAGTTAGAACTGGAGTACCCTCATATATAGTTGTTGCTTGCAGTCAGATCTACGCAGAAAGTGCTCACAGTGTCTTGAGGTCTTGCAATGGTGCGCTTGGTTTTGGATTTAATTATATTAATTACTGGATCCCAAGTCGGTGGTAGGTAGCACCCAGCCATCTTCCATCTCCCAGCCCTATTGAAATTAGGATGTTTCTTTTTTAATTTCAATGGCCTCACGTATCATCCTTGGTCAGAATCGGTGTTCTTTTGCGAGAATCTGTGGTTAATAAAACTGATATAATGGCGGGTGCGATCCTGTACATGTTCACAGATGTTCATGTATCCCTCCGTCGAACCTGGTACGCGAGGCTCCGAAATTACACATCATTATACACAATTTGTGTTCTTATTTGCATTTAGATTGATTTATTGATCGTAGTGCAAAGGCGTACGAGGTAAGGTACTACATGGTCTTCCTCACGGTACAATTATTTATGTTATACCAAGTATTATTTTCGGACGATGGCCCAAGACTACGTCGCGATCAGTGTTGCCATTAATTGACATATTTAATAGAATAAACACCGCTCATTGGTCGAAGATGGCTGATGACGTAATCTTGAGCCAATCACATGACCTAACTGTCACGGGAAAAGAATACCATAGCCTACCATACCTGCTGTCTTATTTTCATTTACAAAAGTAATTTGTAAATGTGGGAACCATGTAGCCATTAACTTGTAATTATATACTTAGAGTTAGTACTTTTTTTTGACCAGCAGCTAAAGTAGCCTAGCCGTTCCTACATTGTTCTCAGATACCTATAACAATGTACTCTACTACTCAAAAATGTAAGGGATCATTTTAAAATGAGAAACCATAGAGATTCTCGCTCGTTCTTCTCCATAGGAACGGCATTCCGAACGGGTGGTATAGCTTAGAATTTTGTAATGATTTTGAGGATTCATAAATACTGTACTTAATGGTTTACATGAATAAAAAAATGATTCTGATTCTGATTTTGATACTGCCTTAAGATTTCTAATATCTGGAGTCGGCGTAGTTATCTCTTCCTTATCCTTATCCTTCATCCCGATTTTCCGTCAGACTAGCGATCACTGCAACCTCCTTTAGTTGGGTCTTCGCTCTCGCTCTGTTCCATCCACATGGTATACTCATCGCTGGGGAATGTGAGTGGATTCAGAGCGAGAGGATAAATATATGTAAATCAATACTTCGGCCACTTCTACCCTTAAAAAGTTACAACCGTGGTTAATGTATATATTTTATGTAAATGCAAGTTGAGGCCAGGAATTCCGGAATTTCATAATCTGGATTTCATAATCTTTTTTATTAGAAAATGGCCTCACCCACCTTTGTGTAGGTATTTTGCAACGTCAAGTGGAATGTTTTTTTTAAATATCAAACATGGGAGATTCTATGCAGACTTAATAAACCCCCCCTACTACTACCCTATCAGTAGAGTCGAGGATACTTTACTGACTTATTGCCGGCCAGTGTCAAGTAATATAAATTATTTGAGTATTCGAGCATATGCACAGGCCCGAAGGCTAGGCCCAAGTAAAATACCCCCCATCCCTCAATCAGTAAAGTGATGGATGCTTTACTGAAACATTTTTAAGTATTTTTTGTGAGAAACTGAAAAGCCAAATTTCGTCACTCTGTTTCAATTACCTACACTCGTGCACTTTACCGAATCCATAATGGTTAATATTCCACTTATATCACTCACTATAACTCGCAGAAACACTAGTTTTAGAAATGAAATCATAACTGACGCCATGACTTTACAGTTTCCCGCCAAAAAACCAATCAATGATATCATGTAAAAATCTTAAATTCGACACTCCTGCCATCTATTACGCTACGCCGAACACTTTACAAACAAGCCAAAGGCCTGCATGAACCTACAAAGCGCAAATACTTGAAGCATTTATTTGAAATAGCTATACAAATACAATAACACTTATTATTATGGTTTCCACCGATTTAGTAGCCTACATACCTGATTACCTACGATCATTCAAAACTTGACACTGGCAAAATAACTAACATGACGATGTATATTAAAATATATAAAAAAAACACGCAACAAATAATTTACGTAAATAAATAGGCAGTTATGAACTATTTTCGTTGCCCCCTTGAAGTTTCATCTCGCCCACTTGTGTGTGCTAACTTTAGATTCTATTTTAAACTTATAAAATACCTACGTGATTTTATTGGGTCCCTACATATTTACCGGTTTAAAGGTAAACTGTAAATAAAGTATGACTTTATTCGAAATACCCACTTACCAACCTACAAGGGTTATTATTAGGTATACGTACTACTAGGTAAGCTAGTATCCTCAATAAGGTAAGTGAACGTAATAACAAGTTATCCGTGTCAATGGGCGAATATTTATATTTTTTATTTTTGTAATGACACTTTCAGTAGTAAGGGCGAGAATGCAAATTGCAAGCATAGAGTTGGCAACATTTTTAATAAGAAACAGTGTACCTTTTTCGGTTTTCAACAAGAATCTTATTCAGTAACCTAACTTTTTATTTATTCTAGAACTTGTGTGGGCAGTAAAATAATTCACCCCAGATCTGGGTAAAAATACGTATTTCTAACACTAGAGACGTAATGGAGGCACTCGCCATTTAAGCTCAAATGTGATAACAGTATTATTTTTTTGTAAATTTTTGCCATGAAAACCGTACTAATTAAAATAATATATGGTTCAATGTAGAAGTTTACCCCAATTGCTACAAGCAGTGGTAATTAAATTACACATATGGCAATTTTTTATACTAAACATTCTAGATTTCATTTTGTCTATGTCCATAGTGTTGAGCTGACCGAGCATAATTTTAATCGATTAGTAGAAATCGATTTCAATTAATATATTGGTATAATTCCCGAAAGACGACTACGATAAAAAAAAATCAGCGGGTCATACATTGTGCGGAGCGAGGCCAAGATTTCCACGTGTCTACCTGGAGTCTACAGTATATTCGTTAGTCATAATGTCAGACTGGTCCGGAGAGCACCACGCATTTTCAAGAATGGTTTAAAGTATTAAAAGTTATTGCACGCCGACAAATTTGTACTCATTACCGTATATGGTGCGTAAGTGACGGGCCGAGTGTAAATTTGATTCGATAGCGGGTAAAGAAATTTCTTGATATTGGATCTTCAATAGATACTTCGGCATTAAGCTGATCTACAAAAACCCTTGAAAACAAACAGTTAATGGAACATCAGTTGAGGAATAAAGGTAAAATATAATATTTTGTATTCCGAAATTCTTATTGAGTAATCGAATAGTATAATTGGAATCGACTGAATCGATTTATGACGGTATCCGATTTTAGTGATTACGTCACTCGGAGTCTCGAACCAAGCGAAGCGGACGGGAGATGTACGAGATTCGTACTCTGTTAAAATTAATACGTCATCTCATAATCTAAAGCTATATCTGTGAATTAATTCGTTGTTCTTTATAAATAAAATCAATTATAAAAAAGTAAGTAACAAGTTGTGTCGTCGTCCCACGCTTTGCCGTATGGCATGGATGGGTTGTTTGGTTCCTTGTGAAGTGCCTATACAAATGCATAATATAACCTATCTGCGCTTTGCATAAATCTATGCAGCTGCAGCCTTGTAATTAATGCAGATGCAGCCGTTGTGGAAACTAGGCGCTAACGCGATTACAACAGTAGTTATAACGTCATCAGTGCGAAGCCATCAAGCTTGGGTGTTTTGCCGCGCTGCGTGCAGTGTTATTGACGCGTTGGTTGCATATTGCAGGCACAATGCCGGCGGCGCGAGGCGTAAAACGTGCAGCGGCGTCCAAATCTGCTGCCTCGGCGGCTTCGACGGGGCCCAAAAATAAGAAAAAACGCGGAGGTGAGTTCCCATAATCATTCTGCAATTGTTTTCTTTACATTGCGCCTATGTCAATGACCTGTCAAACGCGATGGCGGGAAACGAGAGGCGCGAACAATTACCATAAAATGGTATTTTTTGTGTTTACAAGATAACTGTACATCGTTTGAGGGATCGGAGGCGATTGCTTAGTTTCGCGGTGCGACCATGTTTACGATAAAATGTTGCGTTGGTTATGTAAGCGTCCCGCGCGATTGGAATTTTTTGAGGTTAGTGCGTTTGATGACGCGCGATGTTATTTACTTTTGTGGTAATCATAAATTTGTGATTTCCATAAATAACTTGCGTTGACTTTGCCTCCTGATCACATTAATTCTGATCATTTCAACAGTTCTTTCCTGTATAGGCAATAAAATTAGCTAATTAGAGGTAAAAACTGTTAGGTACCATAGATAAGCATTGGAAAAAGCCATAGTAACTTTAGGTAGGTATTTATGAACTGGCACGTAAACACTTCCAGCTCACAATTCCAGTAAAAAGTTATGAGCATGTAAAGTAGTTTGCATGCTGATAATCCATATTTCACGTTCATTAAATACAGACGCCAGCTGCATGCATTACTGGTACGCTTGTGTGCGAGTAACATGTATGTTTAGTGTGGGCTTTCGTTTACCTAAAGGTCAATCTAGACAATACAACTGTTTCCCTCAAATGCAGTTCCAATTTGAGTCGTACCGATTTCAATCATTTTCACGCTTGTTGGTCAAATTTTTCAATGTCAGCACAAGTTAAATTGCTGGAATAGATAATGCAATTAAACTGAATATTGTGCAATTTTAACAGTCAATAATGGTGCACAATCCAATATTTTACAATAATAAAACTGACCAAAAGTTTAGATTAAGGACAGACTACTATGTAAAGATTTGTCTGGGTTGTCCAATTTTGGTCATGAATCACCACCCACTAACAAAATTTGGAAGCTTAGTCATAACTATGTGACAAAAATCATATTTATATTTTTTTTGTCAGCAACATAGCGGCCTTGACCTATGTTTTATTATATGAAATATTTGCATTGATTTTCTCATAATAATAATAACAGTTGATTAAATTATTCTGCTGCTTTAATATGCAGTTAAATTATTATGAGCCTGCTATGTCAAAGGTCTCCCTGAGCTTAATTGTATTTGTGTTTTTAGGGAGTATGTGTTTATGTGTGTGTGTGTGTGTGTGTGTGTGTGTGTGTGTGTGTGTGAATGTGTTTAAATGTATGGTGTGAGTATTTATCTATTTTAATGATTAGCATGACATTAGACACATAGGCCTTCTCTAGTCTTCTCCACACAAAATTGCCATCTTTTCATACAATATTGTTATTGATTTCAAGTGCATGTATAACTTGCTAAACGTTGAAGGAAAATATCATGAGGAAACCTTCATATATGAGAGAACCCCTCGAAAGATGTTTGAAGTCTGCCAACCGTCATGGTAGACAATTGCCTAATTTCCTTCACATTGATGGGAGGCCCGTGCCCTACAGTGGGACATAAAAAGATAAATATTTTCTTTTTTATATTATTATTGTTCTTAAACAGGTACTCAATTAGAGATACCGAGTGCGGCCAAGAAGAGGGGGCGTGTGCTCGCGTGCGGGCAGGGGGATGTGGGCCAGCTTGGGCTAGGAGAAGATGTTGTGGAGACCACAAAGTAAGTATTATCCAAAGATATTAAGAGGCCGCCTATGGCTTGTAGAAGTAAAATTTGTTAAGTGGAGGCGACCCGGCAGGGTTTATTACATTAGTCACTGAAGTAAGGGAGCGTTCAAGTATTACGTAACGAATTTGGGGGGAGGGGGGGTCTTCTAAAACGTTACGATGCGTTACAGGGGCGGGAGGGGGGTTTTGAACTACGCGTTACGTATCTTTATTTCAACCCTTCAGAACGGTCGCGTACAGATTTTACGTTTTACTACGGGGGGGGGGGGGGGGGGGGGTAAAGAAAAACGTTACGGCGCGTTACATGGGGGGAAGGGGGTCAAAAATATAGGTCCTTTTGAAGATGTCAGGCCAGGCCAGGCCCAAGGGAGTGAGGGAGCTATCTCTATGTGTGTATGTATGTCCTTTTTGAGGCCATCACGTTGGAAATATTTTAGAAATTAAATACTGTGGATTGTTTCAGATTCAAACAAGTGACATTGTTGGGCGATAAAATCGTAGACGTGGTTGCCGGTGGCATGCATACCATCGCGCTGGACTCCAGTGGGAAGGTGAGCTGATTGCCCGACAAAAACATCAATTGATAATTCCATAAACTTATATATATTATGTTACTATTCAAAACGAATTTAATTGGCCATTATTATTTAAATCAACAACAAAACAAATATAAATACTCCAGTAAATAACAATTTAGGAATTTATTGTTGTAAGTGCCAAATATTAAACATAAAGCTTTTAACTCTGCATGGTATTAGGAGCCATTTTTGTTAACAAACAGCAACAAAACAGGCTGTGTTTAATAATATAAATAAAACAGACTATGAGAGAAACAGTCCAATCATTAACCTCAATTTAGTTAATTCGGTTCGGTTCATTCGTACAAGAGAGTACTGTCCATCAGGTGTGGACGTTCGGGTGCAACGACGAGGGCGCGCTGGGGCGGGCCACGTCCAGCGACAAGGACGAGGGAACCCCGAAGACCGTGTCCCTGCCGGCAGCCGCCGTCGCCATCTCCGCCGGCGACTCGCACTCCGCCGCGCTGCTGGACGACGGGGACGTGTACGCCTGGGGGGCCTTCAGGGTGAGTGCCACATCACCCACACACACATACACACCCAATCACACACAATAGACACCAGCCCATCACACACACACACACCCAATCACACACATGACACCAGCCCATCACACACATACACACACACACACACACATGACAACAGCCACATACACACCCAATCACACACAATAGACACCAGCCCATCACACACATACACATCCAATCACACACATGACACCAGCCCATCACACACATACACATCCAATCACACACATGACACCAGCCCATCACACACATTCACATCCAATCACACACATGACACCAGCCCATCACACACATACACATCCAATCACACACATGACACCAGCCCATCACACACATACACATCCAATCACACACATGACACCAGCCCATCACACACATACACATCCAATCACACACATGACACCAGCCACATCTAAAATACACACCCAATCTTGAGTGACGAGAGAAGACTTAAGTGTAAATATGTAGTCCAACAATCAAATTAGTGAGTGCAAATTAATTTTTGAAACTGTTATCTGATCTTTATCAATCCATTTACTGCACTACAAGTTGGTGATGGACCATATAGTTGGTGTGTTCGTCTGGCGATATTTATTATTATTATATGCTATGTGCAGGACTCCCACGGCAGCATGGGTCTGGTGATAAGCGGGCGGGACGGCAAGTCCTGCCGCGACCCCGTCAAGGTGGAGATCGGGGAGACGGCTGTAGGCGTCGCGTCCGGCGGCGACCATCTCGTTATATTGTCTGTGAGTATTGCCTACAACTGCATCATTGGATGGTATCGTCGTTAGGTAGGTATTACTAGCTGCGCCCCGCGGTGTTACCCGCGATTAAAAAGTATGAAAAATTAAAACAAATCTATCCCACAAGAATCATACATTTTACCGGGATAAAAGGTAGCCTATGTGCTATTCCAGATTATAATCTATCTCTGTTTCAAATTTCATCCAGATCCGTTCAGCCGTTCTGGCGTGATTGAGTAACAAACATTAGTGTGATTAGTGGGATGAATGTAGCTAACGATAAGGTGTGTGGCGCAGGGCACAGGCGCGGTGTACACGATGGGCTGCGGCGAGCAGGGCCAGCTGGGCCGCCTGTCGCAGCGCTCCGCCTCGCGGGACGCGCGCCAGGGCTTCAGTGAGTACTCGCCTTTACAGCCTCCAGAGAGGGGTCGTTAGACCTATATGCTCCAGGGGTGGAAGTGTTCAAGGGCATAGCGGCGAGCCGCCACCTGCCAATAATAATTAGATAAAAGCTGATTATGGCAGGTGTCCGCTTCTCCTCCAATAGCCCTATCTCATGTCCATCCAATCCTCAATTCATAGTCCCAATTATCTTTCCATATTCCTGCAATAGTTCCCCGCCTGCTGAGGCCAATTCGCTGCATATGCAATATTTTATTTCTCGCATTTCGAAATATTCCAATGGTTGTTTTGAGACATAACAGCGTGTGTCGTGGTGCAGGCGCGCTGCTGGTGCCGTCCAAGGTGTCGCTGAAGGCGGGCGCGTCGCGCGTGTGGGCCGGCTACCACGCCACCGTGGTGCTGGACGCGCAGGGCGACCGGCTCTTCGCCTGGGGACTCAACAACTACGGACAGCTCGGTCAGTACACCACACAGACAAACATACACACACATAGATACACACACACACACACACAAAGAGAGAGAAAGAGACACACGTACGCACACAACATATAAACATGCATATATATAATAATAATTCCAGCCCTTTTTTTAATGTCCCACTGCTGGGCACGGGCCTCCCCTCAATGCGAGGGGGGATTAGGCCATAGTCTACCACGCTGGCCTAGTGCGGATTGGCGGACTTCACACATCTTTCGAGGGGTTCTCTCAGATATGCAGGTTTCCTCACGATGTTTTCCTTCACCGTTTTAGCAAGTAATAATCATGGTTGAAAATGAGATTCGCACTTGAAAAATCCCAGAGGTGCGAGCCGGGGTTTGAACCTGCAATCCTCGTTACCGAGGCAAGCGTTCTACCAACTTGGCTATCGCTGCTTGCGATGAAACATGCATGCACCTAACTAATTGCAAAGCGGATATTATTTTTTCGCGCCCCAGTTAAAAGAGATGCACAGATAATAATAAAAATATAATTAATTGTTAATATTTTTGTAATTATCACACAGATCAATGTTAATTTTATGACTAAAATTAATTATTTGTAGGAATAAAATGTTTAGTTATCATATTTTAAGTAACAGTTTTAAAAGAATTGTAAACAATTTTTTAGCCACGAAACCTCTCTACAAGTCCAAAAAAAAAAAATTAAGTTCAAAACACTAGTGCGGTAATATAAAGTCAAAAGCACGCGTGATAATAAGCTGCATTATGAACCTCAAATCTTTGCAATACAAACTATTTTACGAGCGAGTGTGTTGAAAATTATATTTAGTAGCTTATTATATTATTATAGCTTATTACATATTCATTTATTAATTTGGACATTCATTTAAATTAAATTATTTAATGATTATAAATAATAAGAAATTATATTTATTAGTAAAACAAACGGGGGGAAAACAACAACCCTATATCGAAACGGTGCATAAGAAGGATTGTGCTTAAGCTTATGCCCGTCTATATTCGGCACAGGTATAACGGGCGAGAAGCACAAAACGGCAATATTCAAGCCGACCGAGTGCGACGCGTTCGCCGCCGCGTCCGGCGCGTCCGGCGCGTCCGGCGCGTCCGGCGCGTCCGGCGCGGGCTGGCGCCGCGTGGCGTGCGGCCAGCACCACTCGCTGGCGCTGGACGGCGCGGGCCGCGTGTACGCGGTCGGACGCTGCGAGTACGGCAGGTACTAGAACTACTATATTTTTTTTATTTTTTATTACATTATAGGCAAGTATTTGATCTCGATCTCACCTGATGGTAAGTGACGATGAGATCTACGATGGAGCATACTTGCCTAGAAGGTACCTGCTCACTCTCGACTTGACAACACCCAGATTGAAGTCGACGGGGAACAAAGACGCCGGTAGCGTGTTCCATTCCTTGGCAGTTCGCACGATGAAAGTAGAAGCAAAACGCTTAGTACGTACCGAAGGAATGTACACAGTGTACGGATGACACTTATCCGTGCGTCTTTATTTATTTCGTATAGACCAGCCTTTCCCAAAGTGGGCGATAACGCCCCCTAGTGGGCGCCGCAGGCCTAAAGGGGGCGTTAAGAGACCCAGAAAAAAAATGGGGGCGTTGTGTAGAGGCTTACAATAATTAATTTAATTTGGTGTTATAGTGGTTTTTAAGTAGGTGAAAATATGGGCGCACTAAAAATAATTCATTCTCAAAGTGGGCAGTAGACAAAATAAGTTTGGGAACCCCTGGTATAGACCTTGCAACGTGTCAGGATCGGAACGCGACTTCAACTGAGAAGTTTCGGCAACAAACTCGACGGGCTTGTCTTTTTTTTTTGCTGACTTGCTATTGGGCGACAGTCTCATAATTATTAAAAAAAAAATTGTGTTGGCTATTTCTTGTGTTGCCGATACGAATGACGGCAGACAACAAAGCAAAGGGAACTTTGGCGGCAAATTGATAAGTGAAGTTGTCAGTGTTACTTTAAATACTAGTACCAGCCCTTATGTCCCACTGTTGCGCATAGGCCTCCCCTCAATGTGAGGGGGACTAGGCCATAGACCACCCTCGCCCAGTGTAGGCTGGTGAACTTCACACGTCTTTCGAGGGGTTCTCTCAGACATGCAGGTTTCCTCACGACGTTTTCCTTCACCGTAGGTTCGAATAATTTCAAGTTTTCACCCATCTTCAGCCTGTTGCATCCACAGCGATAAGGGAACTAAATAAAAATGATAGAATAAAAACAATATTGTCTATGACAGGTTGGGTCTAGGCGACCGGACGGGCGACGCGGAATCCTTGGAGCCCATTCCCAAGCTGCAGAATAAGAAGTGTGTGAGCATAGCGGCCGGCACCAGCAACTCTTTTGCTGTCACCGACACCGGTAAGTGAGAATATTACATTTCAATCCTGCGGGGAAATATTTCTGATTGTGTGGGGAAATTAGAATTCGATTTGTTCGCGTGGGAAAAATTTGTATTGTGTTATAGGCGTGTGGGGAAAATTTGTATCGTTTTATAATCGTGTGGGGTTCGGTCGGTATTGTTTCTAGGTTGTGTGGGGAATCAAATCCTACCATGTGGGGACCGTGACATATGTTTGCCACTGTGGGGAAATATATATTATCGAGTGGGGAATTCGGACATAAGTTTTGACCGTGTGGGGAATAGTGGAAACGATTTGTGATCGTGTGGGGAAGTGGAAAGTTCGTGTGGGGCGATGTTAACGTGCGCGTGGTGCTTGTGCAGGCGAGGTGCTGGCGTGGGGCATGGGCAGCGAGGGCCAGCTGGGCACGGGCGCGGCGGCCGACGCGGCGGAACCCACGGCCGCCGTGCTAGCCGCGCAGCCCGCCGCGCCGCTGCACGTGTCCGCCGGCGGACAGCACGCTGTGCTGCTGGTGGTGAGTACATCGTCATCATTTTTAAGGTGCCTCAGTGAAACTAGGAACCCTTCATTTTTATTTAAGGTTATTCAGAAAGGATATCGGCTCGCACCTCTGGGATTTCTGGATTTCATGTGCGAATCTCATTTTCAACCACGATTATCACTTGCTAAACGGTGAAGGAAAACATCGCGAGGAAACCTGCATGTCTGAGAGAACCTCTCGAAAGATGTGTGAAGTCCGCCAACCCGCCCTGGGCCAGCGTGGTGGACTATGGCCTAATCCCCGTCGCATTGAGGTGAGGCCCGTGCCCAGCAGTGGGACATAAATTATTATATTATACGCGGTTGGCGGTATGTGTGATGCGAGTTGGTGTCCCGTGGCAGGAGGAGCGCGCCGGGGCCAGCCCGCCGCCGCGCCAGCAGCACGAGGAGATCTCGTCCACGTCCGCGCCGCCCGCCGACACCGCCGACACCGCCGACACCAAACCGCAGGTGCGTACCCCACACCGACACAAAATAACACTACACTACACCGTTGAACCGACACACCAGGGCCCCAAGTCTCCTAACACAATTGACCTGCTACTATAGTCTGGGCCCCGAGTCTGCTAACACAATCGATTCATAATCGAACAGCAACCGCATAGTAACTGACACTTTTAACAGATATCCCCTACAATATCTGTCAAAAGTGACGGTTACTATGCGGTTGATGTACGATCATGAATCGATTGTGTTAGCAGACTTGAGGCCCTGATTAGCCGTTCCTACATTGTTCTCACATACCTATAACAATGTACTGCTCGAAAATGTAAAAGATCTTTTTAAAAAACAGCAACCATGGAGTTTCTCGCCCGTTCTTCTGCATAGGAACGGCATTCCGAACGGGTGGTAAAGTAGTAGCTTAGTATTTTGTAACTTTTGACGATTCATAAGTACTGTAGTTAATGGTCTACGTGAATAAAAAATATTCTGATTCTTCTTCTTTTTTTAAGAAATGAAATGCGATAAAATAAAATGCATATGAATATGACCTCACCCACAACTCAGCGGCTATTTTGCCAATGTCAAGTAATCAATAGCAATAGCACATTCAATAAATACAAATTATAAATAAAATAATGGATGTGACATGATGATATGAAAATGGCGTGTGCCTATTCATAATTGAACAACAACCGCATAGTAACTGTCACTTTTGACAGATACTGTATGGGATATCTGTCAAGTGTCAAGCCTGGCGGGCCGTTGGCTTCGGGACATGAGCGAGCAGCTATTGCTGTCCCTTTTTATCACATTCAATGTGACGTAAATGAGACGAGTTATAGTATAGAGAATTTTGTTTATATTATTGTGTACCACTCATAATAAAGGTTTCCCCCAACACTTAGGACGTATTGCAAACCCATAATATGTCCTAGCCTAGCACTTTTAATTTGCTCTGTGGCTTATATACTTTTATGTATGTATTATGTGCGTCTTTCAAGTCAAATACTTAAACGCTACTCAGATATTTAAGTCCTGTTTAATTCGAAGTCGTTGTAGTGAGTGTTTCGTATGAATTGAACTGTTGTTAAAGATTAACAAAATTTAAAATATGTTTAAGTGTTCGACGGCGGCTTGTATCATAAAATTTTACTATACAACGTGATTCAGAAAGAGTATACTAATCTTTAAACCTGCGCGTCTTTGTGCATTTTTATTTCGCTTTTTTTTAAATTGACATCGAAAGTCCGACTTCACGTAATGATAACAAATACGCTAAAGATCCGCAGGTTAGTAAACGCTTTCTAGAACACGCTGTATATCGTTCAAGTACCGCAGGGTTGACCATAACCCGTTTTCTCGTTAGTCAGTAAATGTCAGAGATGAGGGCGTCTTTGTTCCCCGTTGACTTCAATCTGGGTGTTTTCAAGTCGAGAGTGAACAGGCACCTTCTAGGCAAGTATGCCCCATCGTAGATCTCATCGTCACTTACCATCAGGTGAGATCGAGATCAAATACTTGCCTATAATGTAATAAATAAAAAAGGGGCCGTTTTGTAACAGCCATGAGTTATAGTGGGCAATGCCTAACACCTTGCCTGACGGGCCAGGCTGGGCTTCAGAACCGAACAAGAATATTTAACTGGTTTGTAGGTTAAAAAGAAAAAGCGCGCGCCGTCGGCTGCGTCCGCGTCCTCGTCGCGATCGAACGTCGGGAAAAAGCAACGACGCATTTAGGTTCCACATTGTTTCACAACTGTTTTTTTTTTTATTATTTAGTTTTCAGTTATTGTAACACCATATTGTACTTGTAAAAAATTAAATAAACGTTAAATAAACCTTTCTACACATATTGAATCATCCATTAATTCATCTATCCATCAGCTGAAAGACGTCCTTTGACGACCTGATTAGCGCAGTTGGTAGTGACCCTGCATTCTGTGCTCAGGATAAGGTTCGAATCCTGGCGTTACACTGTTTTCGTTGTACCTTACTAGCTGTCCCGGCGAACTTCGTACCGCCTTAGAATCAAATGTGTGAGAAAATGAATTTATTGGTATCCTATGAAAAATTTAAACAAATCTATCCCACAGGAACCATACATTTTACCGGGATAAAAAGCCTATGTGCTATTCCAGACTATCTATCTCTGTGCCAAATTTCATCCAGATTCATCCGTTCAGCCGTTCTGGCGTGAAAGAGTAACAAACATCCATCCAAACTTTCACATTTATAATATTAGTATAGATATATTCATGAGTTTTTCTATGCGTTACATATTTGCCTGTGGATATTTTAAAATTTGCTTAGTGATGCCTTGGACTATCTAATAGGGAATCGTGATGGTGAAGAGTGGATGGAGCAATATGCATACTCATGTTTTTACAAATAAATATATCTTTATCAAAAAATCTTAGAAATCACTCCGCCCATACAAAGAATTATAGCCGTGAGGTATTTACAAGTGCAATCGGTTGAATCATTTAAAAATTACCCACAAATTTATAGACTTACCCCCTTATTTATAGACAGTTATAATTAATTATAATGGCATTATAACGAATTTTCCAGAGGAAAAATGTGCGTAATAATAGCTTTGTAATCAATTATATCTTTCTATAAATTTGAGGGTTATAAGATTATCCAACGTTATATAGTACTGCGCACAAGAGTTTTGCTTTGCGCAGTACAATATAACGTTTGTTAAAGTTATAAAACGTCTATAAATTCGAGAGTTAGTGTTTCCCAATAGTACATTTAATTATTGTAAACCAAATATGGCGGTATGACATTTAATTATACAATCGGTAGGTTTTATACTCGGATGAAAAACATATAGACACGACCGAGTAGTGATTTCGAGCCGTTAGAGCGAGAGCGGTAGCTATCAAACGCATGTAAAAGAAAGGAACAGACTATCTTCTGTCCCCGTCGTCGCGGCCGGTTATATTTGTAACATTCATCAACAAGCAAGGGGAATTTCGTTTATCGTGGCCGAATATTGCCTTAACATATGCAGCTGGGCTGTGGTATTATCATGGCACAATAAAATACTACGCCAGTTATTCACTTCCCCTGACAGCTCGGTCACGTGGTTTGCCCAGGACTAGGCCGTCAGCTGTGGTGCGGTATTAATTGTATTGATTGCTCAAATAACTAGATTAATTATGTCAAAGTGTAGCGTGTGTGTGCCTCGCGTGGCAACAGACTGGAGCTTATTTTTTTGTAATAAACATGGTTGTTAAATAAACATGGTTGTTAAATAAACATGGTTGTTAAATAAACATGGTTGTTAAATAAACATGGTTGTTAAAAAAAGACAAGCCCGCTGCGTTTCTCACCAGATCTTCTCAGTTGAGGCCGCATTCCGATCCGGTTGTAGAGTTAAGAAATACAAATTTAATGACAATTTGCAAGTGCCCCCGTAGGCCTATACGAAATAAATGATTGGAATTTGAATATGTCAATAAGCTACGCTGATCGTATCACTGTCATGGGGCATCTCGTGGAAATAGAATGCCTGGCGTAGCATGTTATTATACCATGATATTCTCTAGGGGTTTATAATCTAAGCAATTTGTTGAATGAAATGTCACACCACCATCTTTGCGTTAATTGAATGTTCAATTGAGCAACACTGCCGACAGAAGTACGGGGAAGGCCATATATACAAAAAAATAAAAATTCAATTTATGGTGATGGGTTATTTCGTTTATCGTGTTGTCCCATTTCTGTTGTAGTCGAGTGTATACAGGTACGGAGTAGCACGTTATTGTGGCCACAAGTGTAATAGTAGTGTTAAATGCATGTCATCAACAATGCTGGATTACATTGCAAGTACTTAATAAAGTATTATTGAAACCTTCTATCATTTATTTAATAAAATTCTTAACCGACTGTCAGACAACGCACAGCGTAATCCGCACGCCAAGTGTGAGCTAACCGTATACTTTACACTCTACCGTATTTAGACATTTTGTATGGAGCATTGAAAAGCGCCTCTAGCGGACGGTATTTCAAACTTTCAATTCTCCATACGAAATGTCTATTATATATTATAATTGCAAAGTAATCTTGTATGTGTGTTGTCCCATCTCGTTGTAACCATTTTATCAGAAACACATGGGTAAAGATGTAAAATATGTTTTTTTTTAGCAGTGATCATATCGTATTGTATAAGATTGTAATTTCGCTATTTATATTGCAGAAAGTAAACGGTGACGAAAGCAAGGACACTCCCATGGATGTTGATGAAACCGGTGAGTGATGAATAAATCGCCCCCAGTCCATTGTACAATACCCATAATACTTGCGTGGGTAAACATGGGACCGTACAGTTGGTGTGTTTGTCTGGCGATATTATTATTGTATTTATATTATACACCGTGAGGCTATTAATCAATATCATTTGGATTCTTACTAAAACTGTGAGATTAATAATAATATTATCATCTGGTTATTACACATTTGAACTAGGATTGAATTATACAGAGATAACCTTTAGTGATATAAAATGATTAAAGGGATGCTGGGAGATATCCCAAGCCAAGGGTGTGAGCTGTAGATTGTGCTAGTAATGGAGGTCCTACCAAGGAGAAAATAGGGAACTTATCTGAGCACCGTTGCGGGTGCATTGTGGTAACACAATGTCCAAGACAGAGATTTGTAGGGAAAGCCTTAGCCCAGGAGTGAGATACTTGAATGGCTATAAATAAATATATATTCATAGACTATTTTGACGACCTGATTAGTTTAGTTGGCAGTGCTAGTGACCCTGCCTTCTGCGCTAAGACTCCTGCGTATGGACCCTGGCACAAATGTTTATATTGGAGTCATGGATGTTTATATGTATATTTAAGTATTATATACTCAGTTCGCCCTTAGTCCACTGTACAGTACCAATACTACTACTTACAGTACAATAATACTACTTTGGTGAATGGTCTGACTGGCGATAATATATTATAGAGTCGTGTAGAGAAGTCAAGTGGAGGGTTTTGCCCAGGAATCACACATAAAGGCTGCAAACAATACAATATATTAATTATGTTCCACAGACAAACCACAAGAACCAGAAAAAGATGACAAAGATCAAGAAACCAAACCAGAAACTGACGACAAAGCCGACACAGAAGCCTCCCAGCCAAGTCCAGCGCCCGAGGAAACCAAACCGGAGACAACGGACACCTCCAGCCAAGGCACCACAGACAGCGAGACCAAATCCCAGGCGGACAATCAAATACCAGACCAGACCGACATGGAGACAGACCGGGAAGTCAACGGCACACCGGAAAGTGAGCCAGCTGAACAGAAACCAATCGAAGTGATACCCAACGCCAGCCCCCTCACGACCACAGCGTGATGGTAGATCTCCATGTTGGATATTAACAGTGTGTGGTGTTTATGTTAGTGGGACTGTTGTGAAGTGATTTGTGGGTTCCATATTGGACCATTGCGTGCAAAATCGAAGGCCGTTGGGGCAGAAAGGTTCTAGAGTGGCGACCACGAGCCGGAAGACGTAATGTAGGACCCATAGTATCACGCGTCGCAGGAAGCCTGTGGATACGAGTGGCGGAGGACCGGCATGTGTGGGAGTCATTGGGGGAGGCCTGTGTCCAGCTGTGGACGGCTTTGGGGATGATGGATGGATTGAACCAACCTTTTGTTGGTTGTATGCATATGCAGGATCTATTTCTTTTGGCTACAAAATTGGCTAAGTGACTCTGTCTCACAAGTTGGGGAATTAAACAATCAAAATAAATAAATAGGTTGTAACAATAGTAGTGTGAAATATTTCTGGTGGTCCATTGATGAGTGTAATTTTTAGAAATTTTAATATTAACATACTAAGCCCTCTGTGAAAAGTTCCTTGAGTCTATTACTAACATTATTTACACATTATTTTTTTTACATAAATATGATTTGTGCTCACAAACCTCTCGAAATATTTTCCACTATTAAAACCTTATACAAGGCAAGATATTATTGCAATATATTTTGCTAAACACTCCCACACAAGTCAAATAATACCTTGAGGTATAATAATCACGCCACAATTATTTTAAATGTTGAAACTATCGGTCGGTTGTGGTCACCAATCGTATTCCCAACCTCGGCCCACCACACTGGACCCCATTAACTTAAAAACCGACGCTAAGGTCCCATTAATCTAGTACTTTTTTTAAATTATAATTTTTATACTTATCAACGAAAAAAGTAACAGATTAGAGAGGTGCCAAAATTTTTGGAATTTAAAAAACATCGTACAGAAACGTTTTGTATCGTTGGTACGAAACATAAGTATTTTTACAATAATATTTAAAATTTATATTCGAAGTTGACGCAGTGACACTGTAAATAAACGAGACATTATATACAGGTGATTCAGAGAGTGGGTACTAACCCTTGAACTTGCGGTTCTTTAGCGAATTTGTAAACATTAGTGGCAGTCACGAATTTCAATATATCGAATTATAAACCTATAAATTTTGTTCCCATCAAAACTACAATTGTGATTCTTTGTGAACCATTTTTTTTTCTAAATTCTGACCTCGCATAATGAACACAAATGCCCTAAGGAAGCGCAGGTTCAAGGGTTAGTATCACCTTTCTGAGTCACCTTGTATTTAATTTGATGTCATGAGTATTTTTTCTGGCATAATTTAGTTGGTACGGAATCTTGTATGTGTGTTAGCTACCCCCACTGATGGTCTTTTCACGCTGAGAGCGTCAAATCAATGTGCCTACCGGGAACTCCCTAACGCTCCTGCTACATCTGCGCCGTCACATAACGCGTGAATCTACGTAAAATGTACGTATTTGATGCCGATTAATTAAATAGCTACATTTGGCGCTGGTGTAGCTCGGACGTAATAAAATCGTTACGTCATCAATAAATAATTCTGCCATTGTCATACTTATGTATGAGAGCTGTGGTGTGAGCGAGATGGAGTACGCTCACGTAGAAGTTACGTTTAATTCTAGAACGATTATACTTCTTTACACAGTTAGATAGACATCCCAACAGAGAGAGACATCTATTAGAAGCGACAACTGCCTTTTCATTCTTAATGCTTTGTCTATATCTGTTGGGTGCTTAATCCAATGTTGTAGGATGTGAAATTCTTATATGTAATTCCGCCATTATTTGTTTATTAACATTGTATGTTTTAATAGGAACTGGATTAAGCCGTCAGTAGTTGCATGATTGATTAACAATTAAACAGACATTTCGCATTTATAATTATTATAATTAAACTATTTTTTTGACAACACCCATATTCATAAATATTTTTCGTTGATTTTACAACGGCACCACCAAGCAACCCTTCTGAGGACTGTTTTGTTATAGCATTTGTAAAGATTGAAAGTTCTATAAATTTGGGCGTTATAAGTATTCCGCTTTGTGTTTTACCATAACATTTAAATATATTGTAATGATTGACTCACAATTTTGTTCAATAGCTTCCGATTTATATTTAAAGATAGCAACACCGATCGTAATTTAAAATCTGTCTCGTCTATGTGCGATTTGCTTTTTGTTTTCATTATGGAATTAAATATACTTGGTTGTGTTATTTCGTTGGTCTCTATTTTACTAGTTAAGCCTCTATTACACCTGCGACTTACGCCGTTAACGCAATTAGATGCAGATGTAGCCCGGACCTAAGTGAAAACGTAATTTTTGTTTATTCACAAATGATAGTTTGGTTCTAAGGGCCTTATTACACGGGAGATGGTTTTCACGTTATTTGTAATGTATGGAAATTAACCCAACGTGGCAGTGGCGTAGCATAGGTCATTAGCATCCGGTGCGGATTTCAAATTTGCCGCCCGTCTTATTTTTGTTATTCATTATAAAAATTTGGGGCATGGTAACGACAAAAAAAATTACGAAAAAACACTGAAAGAATTATTTTTTTTTACTTATTTATTTCATATCTTTTTTTTTTCTCTAACCGCCACCTGTGAAATGCCGCCCCCGGCAAAGTGCCGCCCGGTTCGGACCGCACCCCCCCCCCCCCCTCGCCCCATGCTACGCCACTGCACCGCGGAAATAGCACGGGGTCATCAAACCATATCAAGTTGGTGAATGATAGTTACAATGGTAAACAGAAAGCAGTTTTTTTTTGACAACTCTGTAGAGTTTAACTAATCTTTTCAGGAGACACTTATTTAAAAAACTATGTATATTAAACAGCGTGATTCGGAAATGGTATACTGCCATTTTCAGTGAAGTATCCACAGCTTTACTGATAGGGGTAGTCAATTCATTTCATCATTAACATGATCATTATTATCAGGGGTACTTATTTATCAAGTAATATTCGACACTGGCAAAAATGGTACTATTTTGTAGCCGATCGCAAACATATAAAAGGAAGAAGAATTTGATTACGATTATTAGTGAGCGTTTTCCTTATTGACATTTAAATTATGCCTTCACATAGTTATATCAAATACGCTAAATATGCGCAGATTCAAATAGTAGTGTACTCTTTTTGTATGACGCTGTTTACTTTGAAAAAAAAAATCCAAGTGGAATCCAACTAGAATGTGTTATAATGGCGATATTTATTGAGAAAGGCTCTCATTTAAATCTAATAGACGCTGTCATGGACTCTTCGATATATTAAATAGTTAAGATTGACTAACTTTTTTTTTATAATCAACTTCGAATATGAAGAATTGACAATCCGCGCCGGTCCGACTCGCGTCTGTTTGTTCACAGACCTGTTAAAATAATTACACGTTAAAAGTGAAGCCTTAAAAATCTCTGGTTTACCATAAACAACTTGCTAGACCAATGTTTTTTTATGCTTCACTTTTAGCGTACGCCGTGTGTTGTCTGAATATTGTAACAAGTCTGTGGTTTTGTTATACATATTTTATATTATAAATATCGTTTTATCTGTGCAAATGTCATGGTAGTATCTATATATATATATTTATACATATCTTAACGCTAGCTCCCGGGCGATGTAAGCAGGCGGTGGCCGCCTTACGGTAATCGTAAAAAAAACAACATTGTCTATTGCATAATAATAACATGTTTTTTTAAAATAAAAGTGTTTACAAAAATATTATGAATATTTTAATTTATTTAGGCTCAAGAACGGTCAAACAGTTACTTAAGAAAATATAATGTATCATCAATTAACTATTTCGCGGTATTCATCCTATTTTCCGGGACAAAAATTATCATTTATGTTTACCCAGGATCCTCGTTCATAAATAAAACAAATAAGATTTTGATCATTGACTTAATTAAGGTCTAATATTTATTTATTCCCAAATATAAATTTCCATATAAATAAGAAAGTTTTCGTCTATTTCCAATGGCTTTACAAAGCATTTTAACGTGCTTTTTTAATTTAATCAAGCTTCTAGAAGAACCATCCGTTTAGTTTTACCCTATATGCACCGGTAATATGTAATACGGTGGGTGCTGTTATATATGAGGTATAACAAAATAGTGTAAAATATTATTAAGGGTTGACAAGTAGGTAATAACGATCACGTTTATGTATAAAATATATGTGTATACACTGTTTGCTAGGGAGACAGTATCGTTGCATCGCGGACTTAGTACGTAGTGTTATTTTTAAAATTTCAAATAATTTTTTTTTTCGGGAATGTGGCCTTTATAGCCTACGGGAGCCCGTAAAATATTTTACGCAATTATTGTTAAACCTTATCTAGATATATTTGACCGTTTAAAGTTTAAACCCTCTGACAAAACGATGGGAACGAACAATATTAACTTATTTTTTTATCGTTAGTAATAAGTATTAGAGTATCAGTTACGGGCTGAATGCCTATAAATGGCGTTAGACGAATGGAGAATAATAATAATATATAAGGAAATGTTAGTTTTTGCACAGACAAAACGCAAGTGTGCTATGCCAGCGAGATGTGTGCTCCCGCGGGTTGGCAATGTATTACAACGCGATTCAGAAAGGTTATACTAACATTTCAACCTGCGCTTCTTTGGGGCATTTGAAATCATCTTGTGATGTCAGAGTTTCGATATGTCGATTTTAAAATATATAGTTTTTTTTTATTGTTGACATCGTTCTGTGTGAAGTGAAGGTTTAAAGGTTAGTTTAGCCTTTCTGAATCACTCTGTATAGTATCATTGCGCGATGTATCGCACGTGCGATCAATGGCGCTATTAGTGTTGAGGTTGCTAGATTATAATTAAAAATATTGATTTTAAATATAAAATTAATGATAAGAGATTGTCTTTAGACTGGTACAAAAACAATACAAGAGTTCGGAACGTTGTTAGTTAAGTGTTGCCCATTGAACTATAAAATCAGTTGAGTAAACGTTATGTTGGTTTTTTTTTAGTTTTTATTCCTACTTTATGGTAACATTTCTCGTGCATGTTTGTAGGAAGTACAAAACGTACGGTCTGACACGACGCTATTATACTTGATTGTTAAAATAAAATATGACCTATGTAATTGTGTTTTCCTAATTAAATAGTAGTCTGTAACTATTGGCGTTTCAATTTAATCCAATCATGGTAGTTTTTAATCAAATCATGGTAGTTTTTAATCAAATCATGGTAGTTTTTCAGAAGAATGGTACTTTGTAATGCCATTCAAAATGATGTTGACATTCGATAAGTGGGCAAGTGGCGTAGCATACTATTGTACTATGAGCGAGTCATTCCCCGCGTACACACGGTGTTCATCTCACTCGCCCATACTCGTCTATGTTCTTGTCCAAGAGCATCCAAATATGACAAATAATATGATGGGGGGTAAATATAATGGGGTCGAGTCACCTTCGTCCGTAGGAGAATTAAGTACCCTCGAGATACCCTACACGTGACCCTGGGTGGTGCCAACCAGGTGACAACTCTACTGGTGGTTGGCTTCGGCCGTGGCTAGTCACCACCCACTGAACAAAGCCATGTCGCCAAGCGGCCTAGCCGTGTTCCGGCATGATGTTCGGTGTTGCCATTCATGGATGGCGGGTCAGATCAGTTGCGCTGCATGTGCCTAGTGAATGTAGCGTCTCTATCTACTGCCGCCTTCCTACCTAGGCAAGTATGCTCCATCGTAGATCTCATCGTCACTTACCATCAGGTGAGATCGAGATCAAATACTTGCCTATAATGTAATAAAAAAAATAAAATAGGTATGGAATAAATATCAAAAATACCAATTTATTGATATGGTTTATTTAAATCAAATTGCAACAACTAGACAGTCATTTGGAATACACACATTAAGTGCTACATGCGTTTTGAGCTTTCGATTTATTTACGATCTAATTGTAGTAAAAAAAACATTAAAATTATTTGGCTGGTGCCAATGTGAGACAGGCAGGGAAATGATTTCACTGTGACCGACCACATTATGACAAATTCGAGTACAACATACACAGGTATCAGAATCAAATTGATATACATTTATACAGGGTAACTCAGAAAGGGTATACTAACCTTTGAACCTGTGCACTGGAAATTGGACATCGAAATTCTGATTGACAATGGTTTTTTTTCTAGCAGACTTGGGACCCTGGTCAAATGTTAGAATACACTTTCTGAATCACGCCGTATACCTACTAGATACACAATATTTTATAAGTCTTCTGTTCCATAACGTCCAATAATAATATGTTATCATACGAATTGCCTTGTGTTGTCCAGATATAATTAGCATGGAACATATATTTACATATTATTATTAAACGATACTTAACTGTATACAGGGTGTAAGGGGCATGGTGACGAAAACCATAGGGTAAAAGTAACACAAAATATCCATAAACCTACCTAGGCAAGTATGCTCCATCGTAGATCTCATCGTCACTTACCATCAGGTGAGATCGAGATCAAATACTTGCCTATAATGTAATAAAAAAAAATTGAGAAATCATTTACCTATGTCGAAAGCCATGAATTGCAAATGTCATTTTTGAGCGCGCAATGCATCGTAAACCACGCGATACCCGACACGTAGTAAGTGTAACTGTGTAATTGCAGTTTTAGATCTATTTTTAATTAATTAAAAATTACATTGCCAAAGACTTCTATTACAATTTCACGCTAAAATAAATGTAAGAATACTGAAAAAAATATCGTGTTATTCATGAAAAGATCGACGAAAAATTCCAAATGTCCAGAATTATGAGTGGAAGCAATGGCATCAGTTTTCGTTACGAAGCCACTTACACCCAGTATATTACATATTAACCATACGTAACATATTAATTGAGATTGTTTAATTGAATTGCGTGTCGTTAGCCTTTGTCGCACCAACACGTGTGGAAGCCATTTTGTTGTGCCCACCCAATAGACGCTTGTCCAGGGCCCCAAGTCTGCTAACACAATCGATTCATAATCGAACAGCAAACGCATAGTAACTGTCACTTTTGACAGATATCCCATACAATATCTGTCAAAAGTGACAGTTGCTATGCGGTTGCTGTTCGATTATGAATCGATTGTGTTAGCAGACTTGGGGCACAGTAAAACTGTAAAATATCTGAAACGGACAGTGAGCACATAACCATCAATCAGATCGATCCGATTTGACCACACTTCCTTAACCCGTTAGAATCCTTTGCACCACAAACATAGGTTATAAATATGGTAAAAAAAAACTAAACCATAAAGTTACTTTTAATATTTATTTTTTTAAATCGACGGCGGTCACAGTATGTTACAACCGTTATACTATTGCCGTGAGCATTGAGCTTAGCCGGAGGGGCTAACGGCTGACAGGACAAATTACATTGCTCGTAAACTTAAGCGGGCTCCACACCTTCCGATTCTATTCTAAGAATCGGATTAGTGTAGAGCAGTCGGACGCCCTAAATAAGGACGATCGCTCTGCACATTATACGATTTCATCCGATAGTTAGTGTAAAGCATGTACAGATACATCTTGTATATTTCATCAATCATTCAATCAAATGTATTTCAATCAATCCGAATATAGTGATTTTTAATTTCAGCAAGCTCGTTGTATTATTTCAATTAAGATCGGATAGGAAGGTGTGGAGTTTGCTTAAATAAAAAGTTACCAACTTGTCTATTCAGCCGTTCGACGGCATTGTTACAAAACTGTCAAAAATAAAAACGCTCAGATGAAAAATTTCTAGACGAAATTAAATCACAGCAACATAAGTTGGAGATACCATTAAAAAAATCATACAACGTGTAAGTAATTTAACGCTTTTTGTCGGCCCGTGTTATTCTATCTCTTTCTAAATCCATAGGCGAGGACAAAATTTGTCATTTTGCAGTCCGCCATGCTAGATCTAAGTACTGTAATTTAGTTTGTTCCGTATCTAAAATTAGAATTTGATGCATTTTTTTTTGTAAATATCTAGTTGGAGAAGTAAAATCGTATCTAAATTTATTTATTGCTCATTTTTATTTAGGATATTTAAATGTGCAAATTCAAAGTCGATTTCCTATATTCTTCTTATTTCTTTGCGAAATGAAATGCGATGAAATACAATGGAATAATATGAAATATGGCCTCACACAAAAATCAGTGGGTATTTCGCCAGTGTCAAGTATTTAATAGCGATATCAAATTCAATAAATACACATTATAAATGAAAAATGGATGATGACATGAAAATATGAAAATGGCGAATCCGAATTCAATTTCTTCTCAATGATTATTACTCTAAATGGAATGTCAATCATATCGTAATTGTCATTTTTGACAGTTTCATTACGGCAACAGGGCCCAAAGTCTGCTAACACAATCGATTCATAATCGAACAGCAACAGCATAGTAACCGTCACTTTTGACAGATATTGTACGGGATATCTGTCAAAAGTGACAGTTACTATGTCATTGCTGTTCGATTATGAATCGATTGTGTTAGCAGACTTGGGGCCCCGCTCAAGAGACAGTGATGCCATCACAAATCGACCATGACTCAATTGCGTTACGAAATTTGGGCCCAGTTTGTCTGAGGTGTTGCGTTATATCACTTACACATTGTATAAACGGACCATAGGTGTGTATATATATATATATATATATTATGACGTATGCGGTGTGACGTCATGTCTTGTCGGATAATACGGGCGTGGGTACAGTGTGGACATTAAGCGACCATTAAATATAAATTATACGTTTTCGGGTTCACTCGTTCACTTCCGCGTCTTCGCCGTCATCTGTGTACAAAATAATCTATACAAATAAATAAAATTGGAGTGTCTGTTTGTAATATTAAAATAACCGCTTTTTACTAAGTGCATTTGGATGTATACACGGTACATATACCAAAACAACATTGTTTACAATTTTTGGCTGTCTGTCGGTCTGTTTGTTGCGGCTAATCTCTGAAATGGCTGGACCGATTTTGACGGGACTTTCACTGGCAGATAGCCGATGAAACAAGGAGTAACTTAGGCTACTTCTATTTTAGACTAGCTGTTACCCGCGACTTCGACCGGTTTTTGTTAAATACCACGCGGACGAAGTCGCGGGTAACAGCTCACGGGTACAGTATGTGGTCAGAGGGTTATGCCTTTCGATGCCTCGTGCTCACCGTCGTAGTGGTTCGCGCCGTTGGCTCGCTCGAGGCGCAGCTGGCGCAGGCGCGCGGCCGCCTCCTCCGCCGACGGGTTGCTCTCCTCGGCATCTTCAAACTCGTCCTCGCCTGCACAACGAATTAAGCTCAACACTCACACACACACAGCACTCGGAACTATTTTAGGGTCAACGCACACCGACGACAGACTACCGGCGACGCGATTAATTCGATAACAATTAAATAAATATTGCCACACGCACTCACCAACACGGCCCCGAGTCTGCTAACACAATCGATTCATAATCGAACAGCAGCCGCATAGTAACTGTCACTTTTGACGGATACTGTTTGGGATATCTGTCAAAAGTGACAGTTGCTATGCGGCTGCTGTTCGATTGTGAATTGATTGTGTTAGCAGATTCCGGGCCCTGTACGGTTCCAAACTTTGTTCTCACATAACAATGTACTGCTCAAAAATGTAAAAGATCTTTTTAAAAAAGGAGCAACCATGGAGTTTCTCGCCCGTTCATCTCCATAGGAACGGCATTCCGAACGGGTGGTAAAGTTGCAGCGTAGCATTTTATAACTATTTGGCGATTCATAAGTACTACACTTAATGGTTTACATGAATAAAACATATTCTGATTCTGTACTGAGCAACGCTTGTGTTATGGGTACCATACAATGGACTGGAGGCTTGGCAAATTTTTTATGTGCATGTAGGTTTAACAGTAATTTATTTAAACAAATAATGATGACAGGGATGAGGTCATCAAGTACCTTCATCGAATTCCTCTCCATCCATGTATGGGTCATCATCGTCCACCTCGTCTGTAGGGTCCGGGTGGAGTGATTGACCCTGGCTCATGGCCGAGTACATAGCTTGAAGGTCGTTCTCATTCTGCGGCACGAACCTGAAGACATAGGCAACACTTGTATTATGGGTACTGTACAATGGACTGGGGCAAACCCAGTAACTTCCAGACTGGGTCAAATTACGAAAAGATCATTTGCGAAGTTTGTCTTGACGGGAATCGAACCTACAGCCATCATTAGACCAAGCTGTTGACCTGTTCAGTTGTGTTGTATTTAGGCACATGGCACTAGTGTAAATTTTAGGCATCTACTAATTGTCTCGGCGTACTTGGTACTGCCTCAGAATCAAATGTATGAGAAAATGAATTATCTTTATTATTATTTATTGTGAATTCATCCCATGTTTTAATAGTTATTCTGCTATTCGGGGCGCAATAGCATCCATATTCCTGCAATAGTACCACCGCATGCTGAGGCAATTCGCTGTTTGTGCTATCATTTAGGAGTTAAGGAAAAAATGTAATGACAATTTGTATGTGCCCCTGTAGGCCTATACGAAATAAATGATTTGACTTTGACTTTGATTTTCAGCAATTGACCCCAGCAGGTGGCTAACATAACATTACAATTTTCAAAAAGGGCCTCTACGTGTTGGACACATGTCCCCACGCAAGCCTTCCAAAAATCCGGGTATAGCCCGTGTAAAGAGAGAGACAAGTTAATAATAATAATTTCGCCAGATGAACAACAAACACAAACATAAAAGGGATGGCTACCTCAGCTGAGTGATGGGATGATCATCGGCATCAAACTCTTCGTCTTCATCGACCACAGCATCCCCACTGCCTGACTGCTGGGTGAGTTCGGGCAGTCTGCAAATCATACTAACATTATATTGACATCCTAAGGAAAAAAAAACTATACTTGTCGTATAACAGTACAAATTATTATAACGTTGTTCTATGAATGAAACGCATATTAAAATTATATAATACCTTGTATATTAGGTATAGACTTCACAAGAATATTATGTCACTATTTTTGTGCGATTCTTTTGACTACAGACAGGCCAAAAATACCAGCTCTGGTATCCAAATGACTTGGATGTTTGTTTGAATTTTGTTTAATCATATAATGACTCTCTGGATCACTTTCGGTGCTCCCTGTCCTGGTTGTCACTGGACAGACCCAAAGTGATCAATAAAGTACATAAGAACCACTGCTTAAGACTCTATTGATGCTACTTTTGTATACAAAGATGGAGTACACACCTGAGTTCATAATTGAGGACCATATACAATGCCGGCGATGGCTCCCTCTGGACAGCGTGCAGTGAGATTGTGGGGTACTGCAGTATGACGGTGGGGGCCGAACCGCCAGCCGGTCGCACTCCGCCACCCCACACTACATTACTGAAGAAAATTTACACATTTAATAGTCTGACACTTGGTCTGTTAGATTGAGTGTTGAAGAACACAGCTCTCCACAGAATTGTAGGTCTCATTTCTGTGTCTATCATCATAAGTCTTGAATGTCAGTGTCACTATGTATGCTTAGCATAACAATAAGGAAATTGAAGGTTATGCTCTGCCACAGTGTGATATAATGGCTGACATTAAAACATGCAATAATGCATTCCATCCCTTCTATTTATTTTGTCTGTATTGACTCTGCATCCTACCAGCATAAGAATCTGAAGGGTACATTCACAAATGAGCAGAGCGAAGAGGAATAGACCAATCAGAAGATTTTTAAGTTTCTGCATTGTGGATGCCTATTGTGATGCATAGAATAAGACTGGTTCCAATAAGCTGAGGCACCTAGTACCCTGCCACATACATATTGCCACAATATAAGGTTGCGTTTCAGTGTGATACGCTGCGTTAGTTAGGTATTATTTATTTTTAAACAGTGGCTGAGCCTATCTTTGGTTGTCGCCGAAATAAGATCTATGGACTCAGGAAAAAAAACCATAAAATAATTCCCTATGCCGTGTAAATGAAGTCTACTTACTTTTCAGTGATATACAATGTAGCTGTGCCCAATTCCTGGTCGTTAACCAATAATTTTGTTGAAGATGTTTGAAACAAAATTCCCTCGGCCGGCGGCACGGAGAACGTCGATGATACAACTACCATTTTGGATATGAGGATTAGCTGTATATATCAACTATAATAAAAACCCGTTAGTCAACGTTTCAATGCTTATTTAAAGTATTTTAGCACATGAGTCGTAGCAAAAAGTAATGATAAAACAACAAAATAAATTCACGTGAAACACGCACGCTAGCTCCGCAAATGAATAGATGCGTTTCGTTTTTGCTTTTAGGTTGTAACTCTATGTAGAATATATTGAATATTGAAAAAGTAGAAGATCCCGCTTATTTGTAAAATTTTGTCTATTCTTTTGTATGTAGTGGTAATTTATAAATTATTTCAGAGTTATATTTAAATAAATCAAGTTGCCTAAACGTACACCACCGTACATTCGTTTTGTAATACGTAACTAAACGTAATATTGATGTAGAACGACAATAGTACCCAATGGCAAGATTTCTGTCAAGTAGTCTAACCAATTACAGGACTCGTCAGAAGAAACAACTTATCGATACGATTGGTTGATGCTTGCATCAATTGTCAGTGGTTGATATCCTTCTGTCACTTTATTTATTCCTTGTCAAACTCATTCAAATCCTCGATTTTGATCATTTTCATAAATATAATTCTGTATTTATGAATGAAAGTCGTAATTATAATACAGTAGAAATGATAAGTTCAAGCTCTATTTTCATTGATTCAATAAACTGTGACGACTACTTTGAATTATCTACATACAGCATAAAATCAAAGACGATGATGTTAGTATCTGAATAACTAAATTTTGCTTCAAGTATTTTGTCATGAACTTTATTCTAATTAATATTCGGCCGCCGAGAGAATGTTCCTGACAAGTCGTGTTTTATCGTGTTCCTTTCGACAATGTCTGATAACAAGAAACGTCCGACGAGATGAAAATAAAATGTTTGGTTGCAACGCATTCTCTCAGCGGCCAAACTGTATAAATATATTTTAAATACAACTAATATTACTGGCAATTTATTGTTCTATTTAACAATAGCTGTCAACAACATTCCATATTTTAAAAAAAATCAAAATTACAATATTTTTTATTTTCAGCCTTTACAAAGACTTGGGAACGAATAAACATAGCGTCACTCTGACCCTGAGTGGTTGCAGGTTAGTTTGGTCACAGTATAATTTGGTCAATTAGTAGTTATATTAGAACATGGAGTCTTAAAGCTATGGATGGCACTACTTGGCAACCAATTGTTAGGTCCATGTGTGGGGTCTCTACAAAAAACAAAAGGCTAGTCATTCACATGCCAATTATTGGTAGGGACCCTACAGATTGGGTACCAAATTATGCTATTCGTAGATGCTTTTGCGAGCAACATTGTGTGATGACCACCAATGTAGTTTTACCTGAGTCATGAAGATTATTATTTATATATATAATATATTCTGAGTTCACCCCAGTCCATTGTATGGTCCCAAAATAAAAGTGCTGGTTAGTGTGGGACCTTAGAATAAGTTTTAGCAGAAAAGGGAAGATCTTTCAGATGGGTGGTATGCCTGGTGGGGCAGCCAGAGTCAATACTAAACTTTTGTCACACCGAGACACTCTCTCCCTTCCATAATTCATATAAGGTAAAGAGACAAAATGAATTTAGCTCACATATTGTCTTCTCACAACCAGCTGTGCTACTAGTGCTCTAGCATAGCAAAACCATGCTAGGTACTCATCATTAAGTTTTTCCATTGTCATAGACTCTCATCCCAGTTGCAATTGTCGACTCACTGGGTGAACACAGCTTCGTCCAAGTCTGCTAACAAGTTGACTTGTGATGAAATGGCTTTGCCACCGAAATTGTGACTTGACAGTTCCATAACTGGAACTGTCATGAGTGATAATCGCAATGCCACTGTTGTTTCATTGCTAGTCAATTGTGTAATTAGAGTTGGGGCCTGACTAAGTGGACTAAAAGGTGAGTGGAGCAAATTTTTTTTTTATGTAAGATAACAAAAATAGTGTAAAATATTTTAACAGATGAATCAGTACGGTATATGGATCACATTGATGTATAAAATATAAAATAAAATAAATGGTGTTTGATTTTTTTAAAACGAGGGGACCCAGTAGCATTTGGCCATGCGCTCAGTATATTTATTCGTAGACAGGGTATAATTTTTGAAATATAATATAATATAATAATATATTATTTGATTTATTTCTTTTCTAATGTTATCTTTATAACTTACTGTTAGCCCTGTTAAAACATTTTACTCTATTATTGTTATACTCTGTGTAGAGAGTGTCGTACGAACAATTGGCCCTGGTGGACAAGTAACGTAAGTATTAAAATTGGAAAGTTTTATCCACGAAATGAAAAAAAGGTGAGAAAATGTCACAAGCGCTCAGACAAGTGCTTAGCCGGGAGTCGAAAAGACACAAAAAAATTGCTTGTATTTCATGATGCCAATCGTATGTTAAAACATGAGCTACACACACATTTGTGCTGGCGGCGGTGGCGCGCCTGGTGTCATAGAACGCGCAATCTATACATATAAATAAAATTGGAGTGTCTGTTTGTAATATTAAAATAACCGCTTTTTACTAAGCGCATTTAGATGTATACACGTTACCTATACGGAAACAACATTTTTTACAATTTTTGTCTGTCTGTCTGTCTGTTTGTTCCGGCTAATCTCTGAAATGGCTGGACCGATTTTGACGGTACTTTCACTGGCAGATAGCTGATGTAACAAGGAGTAACTTAGGCTACTTTTATTTTAGAAAAAAAATAGGATCTCACGAAAAAAAATTAAAACCAATGTTGCAGCGCAGCGCCTGATTAAGTTTGATAGCAACAACCTGCAATGCGTCCCGCGGGCTCAGAATGGGCGAGCAGGCTGTTGTCAACGGTTGTGTTTGTTAAATACCACGCGGACGAAGTCGCGGGCAACAGCTAGTGTTAAATATAGTGAAGTCACACAAATATGACACGATTATATATACACGTTTTTTCTTTATTATAATTAATATGTTATTAATTAATTAAAATAAGATTATCGTTATTATTTATGACATTTGATATTGATGTAGGCACTTGTGGCAATAGGATTAGTTTTTTCTTATTCGAATTCACATGGTGATTCAGTTATAGTATACCTACCTTTGAATCTGAAATATCGATACCTGTTTTTTTTTAATTTGCTTTTTGCACAATTGTGATATTATTGAGATATTTTTTTTAAATCGATAACGAAATTCTGCCTTGCCTGCCTGAAAAATGCACCAAAGAAGCGCAGGTTCAATCGTTAGTATACGCTATCTGAATAACTCTGTATTGTTTTGAAACTCTGGCCAGAACATTATTTTTGGTGTCAGAGGTGATTGAAGTGTAGATGAAAGAGATTCGAAGCTAAAGTTGCACGCGCAATCTTATCGTAAATATTCGCGGGCTTTCGCAGCACGAAGCTGTTGCTAATGATCTTATTGGATTACCAACGAAACAAAACGAGACACAAAATCTGAAATCAGCTGAATATAAAAGAATGCAAGCGTTGTCTGTGGTGGAAAACAAATATTTATATCATGAACTTATGGTTCGTAAATCTGCATGAGTATGGAAAATCAAAATAAAATAGTAAACTAGACCATCCAGTTTTCAAGATGACGATCAGGGTCAGATACATGTGCAAAGTTTCATAGGATTTTATTAATAAAGAACTTAAAAAGCTTGTACAATTTCCTCACGGATATTTTTTTCTCAATTACCTCGATCCTATTTTTTTTTATTGTCAATTGGATATGTCATTGGTAAATAAATCCAATTTGGAAGCGTTCTTACTCGTATACAAAAAATAATGTAATGTGTAACAAAAATAGTGTAAAATATTTTACCCTGATGAATTGGTAAAGTTATACACAATTATTTTATACATCGTTTTTGTTTTTTTTAAACAAGGTGAACCAGAAGCGTTTAGCCGTGCGCTCAGTAGAGGATTTCATTTTTTAAACGTCCAATAATTTGATTTATTTCTTTGGGAATGTTATCTTACCAACCCACTGTTGGCCGTGTTAAAATATTTTACACTATTATTGGTACAACTTATATTAAATCCATAGCGGACTTAACGTCGTCACAGTACGCAAATCACGTAAGTAAAAAATGTAACCTTTTCGCAAATAGAAATAGTAGTATTTCTTGTATTGCTTTTTTTATTTTATCTCTTGTGTTGTAATGTTTCGAGTTTATTGTAGGTACACAAGGGTAACTAAATTGTATACCAGTAAACAATTTTTGTATAAAAAATTTACTTGAATGAAAAATTGTTATGCATATTTCCAATGGTATTTTCTACTCTACGCAAGACAAGGCAATGGAAATCGGACTAGGGTCTACCTTATATTCCAGACCATGCCGGCTAAGACTGAGTGGACTTAGCACCGTCGAAAACTGGTTAAGTTACCTATCTCAAGCACGCAATTTTCCTACAAAGTTTGCCTCCACAGTGAGCAAGTAATCATTAAACATCGGGAAAATTCAAGGTCTTTCAGAACGTTAAATCCGCATGTTATATAAAAAATAATGGTCGCTTTCTAAGAGTGGAAAATTAACTCTCGTTTTGAAGAGGCATTACTGTAGGTCTTTGATGAATAGTTCAGCTGCTATTTTGTTGTATATTTAATTACTAAGTGTTATCAGAGAAGGAGTATTAAAATTGTAAGCCGTTGAAAGGTGTTTCGATGACGTTTACGTAAAAACAATCGCAGGTCTCGTTAGAGGGCACTAAGAAAAGGAGGCTTATGCCATAAATGGACACGATGAGCAACTATGTTAATTGTAGATACCTAGTCGGTACGCCATAGACAAAAAAAAATATAAGTAGGAATTTATTGCAAAAACTTGGCTCCTAAGTACGTATTTAACCTTAAATTTAAATTCTCATGAAACCAATGCTATTTTTATACATTTAAATAGATAGCTTGCTAAAATACATCAACAAGTCCGTCAGTACGTAATAATTAATGATAAAACAATATTAAACGCGCGATAGCTACCTAGGAGATACACGGTACGCCTAACATTACGTAACGATAAATTGACTTTTCCATATTCTAACGCGAATGGACTTGGGTACAATACTTTTTACGTGCCCATTTGATTGCATACAAATATGCAGGTATCTACATTGTGTATAATTTATTGCAATTTTCAATGTAAGTATTGTTGGTTATGTTGTAGGTATGTAGTAAGGATAGGTCGCATGCATCTTATTTATTTATTACTGCAAGGAAGGCGATATCGCTGCGGCCTCATAGCGCTCTACTCGTACATATTTTGTTTCCCCGCCGTCTGAGGCCGCCATGTTGGCCGAAGCGCCGCGCCAACCGCACCGAGCCGCCAGTTTCACGCGGACATTGAGACGCGCATATCGCTCACGTGAATTTCGCGCCTACAACTATCCGCACATTGCGACAAACGTTACGTTGCGCTCGACTTTTTTTTAATTTAGATTTTTTTTTTTCTAAAATGGTCCGGACTAAGGACGGCGACGGCATAAAGAGTAGTTTAATTATATCCGAAGTGAAGAGAAGGGCATGCCTGTTCGACACGAACGACCCCAACTACGGTGATAGGGCGGAGAAGGCGAGATGCTGGGAGGAAGTTTGCGAGTGCGTGGTGCCGGGCTGGGTTGCGCTCGGGCCGGCTGAGAAGGTTGCGGCCGGTATGTTGAATGACGTTTTTATAAGCCGGCCGATTTGCGGACGTAGGCGCTGGTGTGGCGCGCGGGCGTCATTTGAGGCTGCGCCAACCGGTCGTGTTGTAATTGTCGCGTTCAAGTTGCGTGCTCTTTGTTCAGACTCGGACGTTCGTCGGATGCTTTCGAAATGGTAGTACCTAGTTCGAAATAACGTTCCAATTTATAACGGCACGTGGTGTATATCACGTTTATTTTTTTTTATTTTTTTTATCGGCGCCATTTTGTTGCGGATATTCTTTATGATTACGTGATTTTTTTTTGTGTTCGCTCGCTTGCTAATAGCAAATGAAAATATTATTTTCTAATCAGCGAATCAGCTCTCTATTTATAAAACGATACATGGAGGCTGACATAATGAAACATTTATTTGTATGTATTAATATCCATGCGTACGTACGAGTAACGAGTAGGTACGTGCGATGCGTCACTCAGATAATAGGTGCCTACCTACTTCTACTACAAATACGATAAAAAATATGTTACAATACGAAGCGTCAGAAATAATCCATCATATTTAAGAATATTATTTTCAACATATTTTTTTTAATATTTGTAGCAATTATTATACCTGGCCACTTAGATTTCGGCTGCGGTTTATGACATTTATGCAAAAAAAAAACATTCTTACGCAAAGGGGTAAATAATCTGAGTCCAATGGAGAGTGAAAATATTAAGATCCTACTACTCCCTCAATTTAATGTTATAAGAGCTATTAAGTATACACACTTAGTGGGTTTGCTAACTTATCATCCGTCTAAAATTTCGTCAAAATTGCATCATCAGTCATCATTGACTGTACGCCTGAATTACATTACATCACCTGCAAAGCTGTTGTCTATATTGATTTATTATATTTACGCGAATACTACACATTGAAATAAAACTAATTTTACGGTTTTTATCGCGTATATTTTGTGTTCTTACGTTCCCGACGTTCGACGTTCAAACTATGACACTAGGACGTTAAATACCTCAGTCCTCCCGTGACCATGGTTGCTGTAAAGCAGCCGAACGTAGACGCAATAAAATCCGTAAAATTAGTTTTATTTCAATCTGTTGTCTATATTAGAATAAAAAAGCCTTATCTTTTAATTCTTATTTAGATTTTGATGAACCGACCGTGCTTGACGTCACGAGTAGATACATATTTAAATAATATTACAAGAGGATAGGCACCCCATTCTTGACTATAGGTCATCTATATCTTAGAAAAAAAAATCCTGACTTAGCGGGTTTTGTCTTTATGCATCTAAATTCGACACCGTACAAGAGAAATTACGCAACTTAATTAAAAATGTTTTAAATTAATTTTCCTCTTTTTTATTGTTTTTTTTTTTCAAACTTAATATTGAGGAAGGATTGTTATGTTTTGCTTTTTTCTATTATAAATTAGGTACCCATACTTACTTATTTATTATTTTCTCTAGCGATTAAGTAATTCTCATTATAAAGGTTTATGTAGAGCCGGTAATTAGCTATTTACATGTAGGTCTACGCCGTCAAGGTTATGATTAAATAACAAAAAAACAATTTTAGCAAGACGCGATCACGTGATATTCTTGCTCGTGGGCGTCGCTAATATTTTCCATCTATACATATAAATAAAATTGGAGTGTCTGTTTGTAATATTAAAATAACCGCTTTTTACTAAGTGCATTTGGATGTATACACGTTACCTATACCGAAACAACATTTTTTACAATTTTTGTCTGTCTGTCTGTCTGTCTGTCCGTCTGTCTGTCTGTCTGTCTGTCTGTCTGTCTGTCTGTCTGTTTGTTCCGGCTAATCTCTGAAATGGCTGGACCGATTTTGACGGGACTTTCACTGGCAGATAGCTGATGTAACAAGGAGTAACTTAGGGTAATTTTATTTTAGAAAAAAAAATAAGATCTCACGAAAAAAAATTAAAACCAATGTTGCAGCGCAGCGCCTGAATTAATTTTGATAGCAACAACCTGCAATGCGTGCCGCGGGCTCAGAATGGGCGAGCAGGCTGTTGTCAACGGTTGTCTTTGTTAAATACCACGCGGACGAAGTCGCGGGCAACAGCTAGTAATACATATAAATAAAATTGGAGTGTCTGTTTGTAATATTAAAATAACCGCTTTTTACCACACGTGCATTTGGATGTATACACGTTACATATACCGAAACAACCATTTTTATAATTTTTGTCTGTCTGTCCGTCTGTCTGTCTGTCTGTCTGTCTATCTGTTTGTTCCGGTTAATCTCTGAAATGGCTGGACCGATTTTGACGGGACTTTCACTGGCAGATAGCTGATATAACAAGGAGTAACTTAGGCTACTTTTATTTTAGAAAAAAAAAAATAGGATATCACGAAAAAAAATTAAAACCAATGTGTTGCAGCGCAGCGCCTGATTAAGTTTGATAGCAACAACCTGCAGCAATGCGTCCCGCGGGCTCAGAATGGGCGAGCAGGCTGTTGTCAACGGTTGTGTTTGTTAAATACCACGCGGACGAAGTCGTGGGCAACAGCTAGTATTTTCCATAAAAATCTTATCCAATTTTGTGTATTTTTTATTGAATTTTCGATTGCGCTCGTAATGTAAAATTATTTGCTCAATAAGTACGTTGAAAAAAAAACCTCCTGGCAATCAAGAAATACCCCATGATGATAGCAAAATAGGTATTAAGACTGGGATTTTAAAAATGTTGTAGATTTGATTTAGAAATCCACAGTAACGACAGTCCGATGTGTTAACGGAATATCTCTTAACTACGGCTTTGTTCGCGTGACTGTCTAACTTTGAAAACATTTTCTCATTTATAAAATTAGCAATGAATTAAAAATAATACTAAACTATAATAGTATTGATCGAAGTAAGTATTATTTTATAGTTATATCAAGCCACATAACCTCAATAAGTAATTGAACACTCGAACACATTGCAAATTCTTTGTGTAGAAGACACGCAGGCAGCGCTGCTTGCTGTGCTGGTGCGATTGAATTCTGTCCGCAAGCAAATGTAATTTATTAAAATAAACATAGCTGGCAGGTAAAAAAAAACATATTTATGAACTAACAAGTATTTTATTGAATCTGTATTTGTGCCCCGCATTACGCGCTCCCTGATCCAAATTTAAATCTTCCATTGTAGTTTTTTTTTTTCAATTGTCTATAACTTCACCACGTACTTTCCATATTCTCGTTCATACTAAAAAACATCACTCGACATCAGTCCGCGGAGACGTGTCCACTCCCACGTCAGTATCTACGTTGATTAAATTGAAAACTCGTTTAAATTCATAGACATTACCTCATAAATGCGTGATGTTAAACAAAAAGGTAGTAGCGACAAAGCAATGTATATCGTTAACAATGAATACCGCACGATAGGAATTATCGTAAAATAATGCAGTGGTAGGCAACGGTGCGGTGTTCGTGACTCAATCGACGCAAGGGGCCGGTCCGCACCCGCTTATTCATAACGAACGTTAGTAACACGGTCGACAACGCGGATTAAATCCATTGCCGTGCGAATAACAGATTTATTAGGAGTAGTATTAGGAAAACTGGCGATGTAACGAGTACGTTGGAATATTGTAGAAGTTATTGCTCTCGCTTATCGACTGACGATGACGACCGTCTTGGTTTTAAAAGGAGCTTGACTTGGTTATACAGATTTTTTTTTAGAACTATGTAGCGTTGAATTGGCGCTAATAATTTATAAGGATTTTTTTGTGATCTCTGTTTTTCCAATAATATTCTAATTTCGTTTTAAAAGGTCTTCTTCTTAGCCTTTCGTTATTTGTATGTATTCGGATCGACTTCCAGTCTTAATTGGGTTATATTACAATAAATATTAAATACTCAAAGAAGATAAGAGTTTTAGGTAGTACTTGTGTTGCCGTTGTATCATTAGACGCACGACTTTAACAAAATGGCCGCAACGCGCCGTCACAGTACGTCCGCGCCGCGACATTATTTTCCTTTTTATAAACCTGTTGTTTGTCATTCAATTAACTATCTATTTTAATGTTAATAGTTATTATAATCATGGAGTTTGTTATGTTTGGCTTGTATTAAACGCTAACAGTATTGTTGCTTTATTATTTTGTTGAACTTTATAATTGTTCTAACTACTCATATTTCGCTATCATGGATGACATTGAAATTCCATTTTCTAAAAGTATGGAGAATTTTTTTTTTTGTGTTCAATATTCATTACAACTACACCTACTCTGGTAATTTATGCTTTATGAAGGTGTATTTAAAAAAAAATGATTAAAAAGCTGAATTTCCTCAAAGACTTGTTTTTTAGTGGTGCGCTTGATGCGTGATAATTGTAATTTAAACATGAACGTTTGCGTGCTCTTCACTAAATTAATAATACCTTTATTTATATCTTTGTTTGAAGTGCCACAAAACATTTGTTATCAGTCTCAGTGCGAACGTTTCGAAGAATGCACCGTCGACATTGCGTCTAGTTAATATATGACCAGCTGCCACGTGACGTCATCAATTGTGGCAGTTATCAGTGCGTTCCAATGTTTGAACTATAACGACATTTATTGACACTTGACCAAACTCATGGGTTGAAAAAAAAAGATAGACCTCCATTGATGTGTCTAGCTTGTCCTGTCTCGGGTGAAGTAAGTTAAGGTCAATGACGGTCTTATCACATTTCGTAAAAATATGTAACAAGTACCTACAAGGTTTGATAGGACACGCCATTTTCATATCATCATGTCGTCTCATATATCTGTGATCATGTCACATCCATTATTTTATTTATAATGTGTATTTATTGAATGTGTTATTGCTATTAATTAGGTACTTGACATTGGCAAAATACCCGCTAAGTTGTGAGATTATTCGTAAGCTAACCGTATACTTTATAGTCTACCGTATTTAGACATTTTGTATGGAAAATTGAAAGTTTTAAATACCGTCCGCTAGAGGCGCTCTTCAATTCTCCATACAACATGTCTAAATACGGTAGACTATAAAGTATACGGTTAGAACGCACTGGACGTGCTAAACTTGATCCTTATTAGCGACATTATCGGATGGTGTAGTAATACAGTATATTGTTTTTTTTTTCCAAATCTACAGTTCGTAAATTTTTGTGCAATTTGCAATGTAATGCTCCCTATACACAGTAGTCTAACCTGTTTTGTAACTTATATTACAAAACACGAACCGAACGATAACATCTATTTTTCTTACAAATTATCATGGAAATACGAATCCTCGACCTTCGGAGGCGTCCGTCGATCGCGACGCGGGATACGTCACCGTATTGTGTTCTAAAACATTGCGCGGTAAAAGTATTGCGAATCATTGCGAGCTAATTCGCCCGAGCCCGCTGGTGTTTCGACCATAGATACGCAGAAACACGTGACGTTATTCGAACGTTAAACTTGTTCCAAAGTTCCATTGGCTGTTCTTTATTCGAAATATTTATTAAGTTATTTTTTTTTCTTTTTTTTTCATAGGTCTTACAAGAAAGTAATCAGCCTGCGTCAAATTTTGTGATTTTAAGTCTTTCTCTACTTTACATCGCGGGTCATGGTATTTTAATAAATAAATAAGTATTGCTAATATTGCATTGTTTGTAAATTAAAATTCAATCTTGCCTCTGAAATAGGTAATCGACCGAATGAATAGTATGGATACGTTTATTTTTATTTATTGACATTTACTATTTGCCACGTTTGGCCGTTATAGCTTCATCAAACGAGATTTAGATAAGTAAATACTTAAGTAGGTGATTATCATTTATTAGAACAAATAACCTTCTTACTTTTTTTTTTTTTTTTTATTACATTATAGGCAAGTATTTGATCTCGATCTCACCTGATGGTAAGTGACGATGAGATCTACGATGGAGCATACTTACCTAGTGATGTTAGTTTATAGAAACCTATAGCTTTCAAAGCTGCACTGATTTAATAAAAAATCACGTTTATTTATCGTCAAACTTGTTCATGTCCTGTCAGCTTGATTCCCGCGACGCACTCTGACGCCCACCGGCCGACGCGACGCGCGTCCCGAGTCACTTTATCAAATGAATTATAATAATTATTGTGCAAAATTCATACTTATGCACTTTTCTAGCTGTAATATGACTGTAGATCATAAATGTACTGTAAACTTACGAGGGCTGATACAAATCTTGATTTTTTTTTGGAAAAAACAACAAGTTCAAGGTTGATTTGAAATTTGAATCATATTTTTTTCAATTTCCGATCAATTATTGTTATTAAAAAAAAAACCAGGGTTTCTTTTCGATCTATGTAGGTATTAGAGCACAGAAAAAAAATTTGTTGGGTTTGTTTTTTTTTTAATTATTTTAATTGCCTCAACAAATTGAGTGATTTTTTGTTTATCTTATTTGTAGTTTGTTATGTTCCCATTACAAAGACAATTATTATGTAATATGACAGTCTGATTTATTATTGAAATAAATCAAAGAATTTTTTTTAGAAACAATCAAGTTTGATTTAAATCTTCTTTTTTAGGTTGGCAATCGGCTACAAAATAGTGCAATTTTTGCCAGTGTCGCGTATTTCTTGATAATTGTTATAAAGTTATAAGTTGCCCTGATGATAATGATGATGGCGAAACATTGTTTGGAAAATAAAACTAAATTGACAATATCGCTGTTCAACTTCCCGCCAAATCATGATTTAGAAGGAAAAGTGGCGTGTTCTACAGATTTGAATGTGTTTTTTCGTGATTAGTGCATAATTATTTTATGCCAGCATTGGTCTTAGCATATTTTTTTCTTACTCTGTGGTATGAAAGTAACTATGTAGTGGTATCGTACAGAAACAGGTTTTTGAAATGATCTTTGGTCGCTAAATACGTCTGATCGTTAGCAACAAATACATAAATGTATAACTATTTACAATATTGTTTACTGCCATGCACAGGGACCTTTATGGTTCGACAGAACTATTTCTAGGGCTTGCTGTGGCCCCGTTCTGAATGGTCGTAACTTCTTTGCGTCGTAAGACCTGCCATGTTGGGAACACAGTAACTAGGTCCCCACTTAATTAAAAAAAAAACATTTATTTTGGTATAAAAATTGCACCTATAAAAAATTGTAAATCAATTTTATAGTTTTTTTTCGAACGTACAAGGCCTACCTTTTTTGGGGAGACCAAGCCCCTAATTTATAGAATTTATAATCAATTTATTGTGGTTATACAAAGAATTTTTCTTGTGAATTATAAATTATAAGAAATTATTGAAAAAATATAATTAGGTACAGGTGAAGGAAAACATGATGAGGAAACTAGCATGTCTGAGCGAACCCCTCGAAAGACGTGTGAAGTCCGCCAACCCGCACCGGGCCGGCGTGGTGGCTTATGGCCTAATCCCCGTCGTATTAATGGTAGGCCCGTGCCCAAGAATCGGACATTAAATTACTATTATTATGTTTGTAAAATACACTATGAACTTTTCTCATTATTCTTTCAATTTCTTTTTAAAAGTTTCAAGGTTATGACGTCATTAGGCATGTTGAGTGACGAAAATACTAAGCTTGTTTTATTAAAAAAATAAACTTAGGTATGCTAGCTAGGTATCTACGCCGCTCTCGTCACGTAAGCCAAGCGATTTTCTGCAAGCGAATCCGTAGCGGTGGCAAAATGTGGAACTAATGTTGTTGATCATGTAAAATGTCATTATTTTTGATATATTTGCATTGTTACTAATGTATGCTTACATCCCTTTCAACGATTGTCATCGGCATTACTGGAAGTCACCATCAAAACAGTTTATTTTTAAACTAAGGAATCTAGTTTTTCGTATTTTGTAAGCAGTACCTACCTTTAGTAAATTAGTTCCGCACAACGCCAATAGATGGCGGTAACGTCGCCATGTTTAATTTTCTTGTACCGTATCTATATACTTATCTGACTGCTTTTATATATTACTATGTATCGGTATAATATCATGTTGTTATTTTTATTGGTATCCCCATACTCAGGCGCGGTAAAAAATATGTTTGAATGGTATTTTATGTAAATTGGTCTAGTTTTATTGTTACTCGGATCAACTGCGATAGCTCGCTACTAATTAATTATATTGTATACATAATACTAGGACAAGTCTGCATTGAAGTTCATTGCTCATTATTCTTGCATTTTCGGGTAAGCGTGCCATATTCAACGAACATTGGATTTATTGGAATATATGCTATTTTAAAAATGTATTTTTTTATAAATGTGAGCATAATCTCTGCATCTATTCTTAACACTGACTTGACTGACAGAAAACGTACCGCCTGTTTTTTTTTTGGCGGGAAATTGATCAGTGAAGTTGTCAATTTGGTTTTATTTTCCAAAAACAATGTGTTGCTTTGATAAATAATATGTAATATTAGCGGGATATCAACCATTGTGTATTGACATATGTGCACAAGTGTGGGTAATTAAAATGAAATAGTATAGCCTGACCTTTCAAGTTCACCCAAGATGTCCGGTAAATTTTCAGTTAAGTATCCATGGGTTTACTGATACGGATCCGGGATACATTTCATCTTCATCATCCTCATCAACATAACTAAATACGGATAGAATCATATTAAAAAACATATTTGGCTTAATCACATAACCATAGACAGAGGCGTATTTATCCTTGGGCCATGGCCCGGGTCGGCAGGCTGCCAGGGCCCCAAGTCTGCTAACACAATCGATTCATAATCGAACAGCAACCGAATAGTCACTGTCACTTTTCACAGATATTGTATAGGATACCTGTCAAAAGTGACAGTTACTATGCGGTTGCTGTTCGATTATGAATCGATTGTGTTAGCAGACTTGGGGCCCAGGAGCTACACAAGCCGCTCCTCGCGCTCAGCTTTGGCACCATTCATATACATCTATCTTGCGTTAATTTATGGGCCGGCAAACCTCATAGCCTCAGGGCTCTTAGCCTGGGAGCACCAATCTTATTACACGTCATTGACCATAGATTATTAATATATTACTAATCGGGTCACTTGACTCATGCCACAGATATGCAAACACGCTCCGCTTCGGGATTCAATATCGAATTTGTCTTTTACCGGCCACTTGCCACGGACAAGGTCAATTGTTTTTAATTAATTTGAATATAGTATACGTCTACCCGCTGCGGCATTCGCGTCTTTTGGGGATTAAAGTTGCTGTAGTAAGAGGATAAAAGGGTTGTTAGTCCAAAGTTACGCACATAATTTAATTTTAATCTGTCAAGCCGTTTTGGAGTTATTCTTGGTCAAACAATTTTAACGCCGAGAAATGCATTGATTCGACCGGGATGGATAAGAAATTGTATCTCTAAATCTATACTGGGTGGATTGTTAACATCTATGATCATTTTTATCCCGGTAAATGAAGCTCTCTCGTTCAAAATCAAATCATTTATTTCATATAGGCTTACGGGGGCACTTACAAATTGTCATTTGCATTATTTTTCCCAACTCTATAACCGGATCGAAACGCGACCTCAACTGAGAAGATCCGACGAGAAACTCAGCGGGCTTATCTATTTTTTACATTATTTTTAATAACTAGCAAGTATTTAATATTTTCGTAGGAGACGATATTTCGCTGAAGAGAACGCCATTTTTGAATTGTTTGACTGTTTGCGCTTCACGAGGAATCTACTAAATGGATGTTGATGATACATAGACAAGGGGATAGCTTAAACCCGAATTATGCGTGATATAGGACACTCTTTGTCCTGGGAAATGGATGGCATCCCGCGGGATATCCAAAAAGTTAAATTCCACGCGTACGAAGTCGCGGGCACTATTCGTGCGCAAAAAAAATATGATAAGGTAATTGCAAATTAGGTTATCAATAGATCTTTTATTTATTTCCTAGAATATCTTATGAAGACCGCTGGTTCGTGTTACGTGGTGTACGAATTTGCTATGTTTGTGAAATCAGAACCAAACTGTAAATGATTTAATTTATGCTGTTTGGAGGTCGCAACGTTGCAATCAGGACAATATTTTTTCATTTTATTTTGTATGTATTAGTAGTTGTTCCTCATTTTTTTATCCTGTGTGTTTTTGCAGTTTCATAAAGTTTATGGGTATTTTTTTTTATTAGCGACATATTCCCAAATGTATGACTTACAATTTGATTGTACAGATATGTTAAACCTTCCGAAATTAGATTATTTTTTGAGAATACGCTGGATAATGAAGTGATACAATATTTGCCGAACGCCAATAAAATGAGCTGATTCATATTTTCCTGCTATTCATCAACACAAATTTATTTACTGTTATAAATTGTAATTCACTTAATTTGAACGCGAAGAGAGGCTATTTATAATACTGTGGCTGGCTACGTACGAGGCAGTCGATGGAGCCTCAGACGGCCAGAATACCTATTTAGTTAGACCAAAGCGGTCCCGCGAAACGCTATTCATTATTCGATCGTGGGACTTAATACCGAACGCCCGTTATACCTCAGCCTGCAATGTGAATTTAAAAAGTAATATTCACGCCATTTTGAATTTCGTTCCCGCGACTTTGCATGTCATATTTTTATTTTTAAACCGAACAGTCCGCGCTACGTGCCAGTGACAAGTAAACGTCTCGTGTTTTTAATTTTTGACGAAGATAATTCTCATCGTTTTTATGTTTTATATATTTTTTCCAAGGAAAGTTTAATAATTTAACACATCATAATACTTTTGATTACTACCGCAGGTAATTTAAATGGTTTCCAGTATTTTTTTGCGTTTAGTGACGGTTTCATAAAATTGTCTTGCGCTTCCATTCGGTCGAAGTCGACGCTGTAATTTTTTTTTTACGAAATAGATGGAGCAATGAATAAAAAGAAAATGAGTAAGTCACTATTTCTTTTTTTTATTTTGGTTTATACTTTCATTTTTTTTGTTGTTAGTGATTAGTAAAAATAAACAATGTCTTCCAAATGTGCGACCTTTCCTGTCAGGGAGAATGTGAGCGTTTTTTTTTTGTTTTAATTATTTCCGTTGCTTCCATTTTCTTCTTTTGCTCTTTGAATAACAATCATTCGTGTCTACGAACGTGAAATAATTTGTTCGAGCAGCTTCCATGTATTAACAATAGTGTTTGCGCCCGTTAAATGAATAATTAAAGTGTGTTTATAAACGCAGTGCATTTGATAATGCGCAGTCCGGAGCGAGTGAACTGAAAGCCCTCCCTCCTACCTTTTAACCTCCTTGTCGCCTACAAAAGGGCATTAGTACTGATTCCAGACAATCTGCTATAAGTTGCTACCTACTTACTCGATCGATGTGTGAGTGCCTTCTGAAAAACACATACGTAATTACGTACCTATTTTATAACATACTAGCTGTTGCCCGCGACTTCGTCCGCGTGGTATTTAACAAAGACAACCGTTGACAACAGCCTGCTCGCCCATTCTGAGCCCGCGGGACGCATTGCAGGTTGTTGCTATCAAACTTAATCAGGCGCTGCGCTGCAACATTGGTTTTATTTTTTTTTCTAAAATAAAAGTAGCCTAAGTTACTCCTTGTTACATCAGCTATCTGCCAGTGAAAGTCCCGTCAAAATCGGTCCAGCCATTTCAGAGATTCGCCGGAACAAACAGACAGACAAAAATTGTAAAAAATGTTGTTTCGGTATAGGTAACGTGTATACATCCAAATGCACTTAGTAAAAAGCGGTTATTTTAATATTACAAACAGACACTCCAATTTTATTTATATGTATAGATTAATCCTACAATAGGTTAGTAATAATAGTCCATTATTATCTATTAGCTATTAAATAATGATTTAGGTAAGTTAGTAAATAATACCTGGTAACATTTCATATTAAAATATTTATAGCTTGTCGTTGTGAATGCCATATTTGAGAACATATTATCACATTACAGAACAAGTATCCATATAAATAGTTACTTAAGTACCTTAAAGTTAAAACTGGTTAGTAAAACCTGTAGGAACTAATTATGTAGGTAGGTATATATAAACTCTGTGAACATAAAATACGTACTTATTTTAGCGGTTAAATCAAATGTTAGCACAGGTCACATCAAATAGAATTAACAAAGATGGCGGCTATGCGCATGCCTAGTTGTATGAATTATTATTATAATTATATATTATATTACAATAATGTGAATAATATGAAAATGTAATTTAATGATCAGTGGAAGCCCATTAAAGTTAATCTTAATAAAAAAATACTAACTTTTTTTTGTCTTTGGTACAAACGCTTTAAACTATGGTTTTGACAGCTGTCACTTTGATCAACCTAGATTATACAGAGTATACAGGGTGTAAGTGGCTTCGTAACGAAAACTGATACCATGGATTCAACTCATGATTCTAGACCACGCATAGTTAGAATTTCTGTCAATCTTTTCTTGAATTATACGAATTTTTTCAGTATTCTTAAATTGATTTTAGCATAAAATCATAATAAAAGTCTGTCTCAACGTGATTTCTATTATAAACACACCAATACAAGTTATCTAGACCTAAAACTGCAATGTAAATTAAAACTCGATAGCACTATCGCGATACGCTCACGCGCACTCCCAGTCGGGTATCGTCCGGAGCGTTGCGTTGTGATCGCGTGGCTTACGATACATTGCGCGTTAAAAAATTACGTTTGTAACCCATGACTTTCGATATATGATTATAATTTCATCAGTAACTTTTACCCAAAGTTTTTGTTACCATGCCCCTTACACCCTGTATACGACTAAATACTTTCTAGGTTATCAGAATCAACATCAGAATATTTTTTATTCACGTAGACCATTATGTACAGTACTTATGAATTGTCAAAAGTTACAAAATGCTAAGCTACAACTTTACCACCCGTTCGGAATGCCGTTCCTATGGAGAAGAACGGGCGAGAAACTCCATGGTTGCTCTTTTTTTTTAAAGATCTTTTATATTGCGATTTGTACGTAATAGCACCGTTCATACATCAATAATGCTTGTTGTACTAGTTTATGTAAGTTGCGCCTTCACTGGAAGCCGCCTCGCACAGTTACAGTGAAGGGTGTCTCACACTTTTCCACCTACGCAAGCCGTCTCCTAGAACTTTCCTACGCCATTTTGTAAACCACCTATAATACCTATTTAGCTGGAAATAATTATAGATTTCATACAAGACGCTACTCACCTGATAGTGTTGCAAATCTTTTTATTTTTATTAAATCAAAGTTATTGAGATTTCTTCAATTATTTTTCTGAAAGATAGGGCCTGTTATAAAAAAATGGTATTTCTAATTTATGATGCCTGCTTAATTATGTTGGTGTATGAAATTAATGCTTCATTTGCATTTGTCTTACGCAGAAACAGAGAAAAAACAAGACAACAGTCGATCGACTTTGTTTTTAAACTCAAAGTCCAGCGTCGAGTTACATTATATTTTGCGAAATTAGAACGATTACATAACGTTATTTACATTTACGGAATCATCTGGATGGATATGTGTTTTTTTTTAATTTCGTTGCAAGCGATAGATTATTCTCTATGAGGTTAATTAAAACTACGAGTTCATGTGATCACTTCGTCTCCTGTAACCACCAATCCTGGGCCCCAAGTCTGCTAACACAACCGATTCATAATCGACCAGCAACCGCATAATAACTGCCACTTCTGACAGCTATTGTATGGGATGTGTCAAAAGTGACAGTTACTATGCGGTTGCTGGTCGATTATGAATCGATTGTGTTAGCAGACTTGGGGCCCTGAGGACCTGGGCTTGATTTCTTGAGTGTCATTTGAATTCTCTGAGTAAAAATATAAATACACACCACATAATATAACCCTTATAGTATATATGGAAAGTTCTCGTTCGTTCAAAATTGAATTGCTAGTTCTTTTCGACAAAAAATAACATCAATTAAACGTTGATTTACAATATTAAACTTTAGCTCACCCCTTCGGGCAACGCGGGCGTGTAAGTAATTCGAACATAATCTAAAACGTGCTAAATGTGCAGATTGATTAGTTGCGTGTCTTGCAAAAGACTAGCGAGAGCAAAATTCGCGCATTATTCGCTTTCCAATCGCAGCAACGCTCCGTCATATGAATATGAAATCCAATACTTTAGCGATGTTTGCTATCGCTTATATTCCAAGATACATAATCTACTTATGGATTGTGTACGGCCTGTTCTACCAGAGGGCCAGTAACTCTGTTATTTCAGCAGTCAACAATATTATCTCGCGATCAAAGACTTCGTGTGAGTAACTGGATATTATATTAATGAGTTATTAGTGGCTTAATTATTTTAATGTTAATAGTTCGAGCTTGATTCGGGAGTAATTTTGAATAATATTACGTTACAATATAAATGAATTAAAAATAAATAAAATCGAAACTTTGCATTAAAAAAACCTTATTTTCGTAATACCCATAAAGAATCTAGAGCTCGGATGACACGGGGATAGTGGACCTAGCCAAATAGTAGAAATAGTCTTATGTATTTAAAACACTACTCCACTTGCGAACTTGCCGTGATGTTTAAACGAAGACACTTGCTACTTGTTAACTTGCGTACTGTGCTCGTGTAAACCGAGCATAATTATTATATTCTTCTCCTGACAGATCCCACAGTAATGGACTATCATATCTTTATATTCATTTTGGTTATGTTACTTATAGTGATAATTTTCCATAAAATAACCCACGGAACTGGGTTGCCATTTTTTTAATATATTTCTTTCAAAGATTCAAGACTATACGTAACATTTAACCCATACATATATTATTATATCCAAGGTTTAACCTCAGAAAAGCATAACCATTCATTCCCTGTACTACAAAAACGTATTATTTTATCGATATTATCACAATACAACAAGATAAGTTGTATACAATGACACCCGAAACTGGTCAAACTGTACGTATCACTTTCAGAAAGAATTAAACTCTATTGAGAGAAGAAATAGAGTATACATTTGTACTGTTTTGTATATGCACGTTAACAGTTTATTGTAATATGTTAGTTTCATATCAATACGATATTAAAATAGTCGGTAGATAGAGTTGCCTACTTCACGCACCTGCCTTTAAACAATGATGGCAATATTATAATACTAGCTGTTACCCGCGACTTCGTCCGCGTGGTATTTAACAAAAAAAGTTTTTCTCAAATAAAAGTAGTCTTAGTTGCTCCTTGTTACATCAGCTATCTGTCAGTGAAAGTCCCGTCAAAATCGGTCCAGCCATTTCAGAGATTAGCCGAAACAAACAGACAGACAGACGCACAAAAATTGTAAAAAAAAATGTTTTGGTATATGTACCGTTTATACATCCAAATGCACTTAGTAAAAAGCGGTTATTTCAATATTACAAACAGACACTCCAATTTTATTTATTTGTATAGATGGGTGATCGAAATTGGTACGGGGCCCGTACCATGTTCGACACACACAACAATACACTTTATAGTCTACCGTATTGTGACATTTTGTATGGAGAATTGAAAAGCGCCTCTAGCGGACGGTATTTAAAACTTTCAATTCTCCATACAAAATGTCTAAATACGGTAGACTATAAAGTATACGGGTAGCTTACGAATAATCTCGCACTAGACGTACAGTACTAGGGCCGTAACATACACGTAAAGATATTATTTACTAACATTGTATAAAACATGTATATAGGTAGGTACGCGTCTTGTTTATCAATACGGTACCTAACCTTCAACTTGACTGTGGTGTCCTGCCCTGGCCTCGGATGCCTGGCCCGCGCAAAACGCCAATTATATGTATTTAACAATGTTTTTAATTGATTTTGAAAATCGCCGCCATTTTGGTTACGGAAAAATTGGCCGTAGTTAACGTTTAGTTGTACCTCAGGCGAAGAAATATTACAGACCAAGTGGCGCGAACATCATTTATAAGGTATGGGTGTAACATGTATGGGTGGTAATAATAATAAACATACACGTATGGGTGGTAAGGTATGTAACAAAAATAGTGTTAAATATTTTAACATGGCTGACAGTAGTTTATGAAGATCACCATTTCTTCTTCTTCTTTCTTTACGAAACGAGATGCGATGAAATAAAATGGATATGAATATGGCCTCGCCCACAACTTAGCGGGTATTTTGCCAATGTCAAGTAATTAATAGCAAACACATTCAATAAATACACATTATAAATGAAATAATGGATGTGGCATGATGCAATGAATATAGCGTGTCCATCACCATTTTAAAAGAAACAAAACAAATTATTCGACATTTAAAAAATGACACCCCGTACTGAGCGCGCGAACGAACGTTACTATGTCGTCTTGTTTAAAAAAAACTAACATCTTGTACACAATTATTTTATATATCAACGTGATCTATGTTACTTCACTAACCTCTATGTATAACTTGTATATTAGACGTCAGTGATGTTACTTACTGATTCATCGGGCATAGCGACATAGCGGCCGCCCTGCCAGGCTGGAAGAGCTTCCCTTTTCCGCTAAAAACTAAACGAAACACCTGGATGATTTTGAAATAATATAATAAAGTAATATCAGGGAAAATCTTAAACTCACCTCTACAGCAATCTGAAGCTAGTCTGACAACACCATATATTAAAACGACTTCAAATATATGTAAAAATAATTTAAACATATAAATGAAATAAACAAGAAGCAAAAAGTCAGCAACAATTATTATTATTCGCCAAGCGGTCGTGTCAGGGTTAGTCTATATTTAATTTACCCGTTGTTCTCTCTGCGATTTGATTGTATCATACAAAACAAAACATGATAATACATATGGCGAAAAGCGGTCATAGCTCGCGATAGAATCAGAAATTAGAAGATCCATAGACGAACTAGAACAACCGACATAGCTCAAATAATTTCAAAGTTGAAGCGGCAGTGGGCGGCACATAGCTCGAAGAACCGATGGCCGTTGGGGCAGAAAGTTTCTAGAATGGCGAAATTAGCTAATTTTCGAGAGATTTATGTTAGATCAACCATCGCGTACTAATCCCACGTGCTCGAGAACGGCCTAAGACCTTCTCGAATTGAGGGAAGACTCGCCAGACGAACACAACAATTGTATGGTCCCCAAACTAAGCAACGCTTGTTGTATTGTATTATTAGTACCGTATATGGACTGGGCGCGAATTCTGTATATAAATACATAGGTATACTATTATATATTTAGGTACAGCAGGGCTAGGCGAACATGTCTCACACAAACAGGCGTAAGCAGAGTGACATGTGTCACTCTATGGTCTTACACATTCGCACAACGTAGGTTGCATACCTAACATTCCTCCCCCATAGCTAAACCTCTACCATACATGCTAAACAAACAAAACGTAACTCTAAACTAAACATGTTAATAATACTTCTTATAGTCCACTCTGGGAATGTCACGGAGCTCCATGTGCACACTCGCATTTGCTTGCTCTGTTTGGGCGTCGTAAAATTCATCACGCTCCGAAGCTACGGGCGGTCCTTCCTCCCCAACAGTGGACGAAGATATTCCTGGCGAGCCGACATGAGAGGCATCAGCTACGGAACAAGTCAAATCTTCCAAGCCAATTTCACATGACCAGGTTGTGTCTGGTTGGCATGACAACCCTTTAAAAATATTTAATTGATCTATATGTTTTTTCCTTATCAAGCCTGGGATTTCAGCATCTTCGACCAAATAAGTCACTTTGCCCGTTCTCTTAATGACGGTACCTTTACGCCAGGAAAATTTTTTGTTCTCCAAAAACTTTTTGTACAATACAGAGTCTCCTGTACTAAACGGTTTTCTATTTTGACCGTTGTATTGTTTACTCTGCAAGGACTGTTTGTTCTCCACATTAACAACCAGGTCAGTGGACGAGGGCGGCGATAGCGGGTTAAGTAAATCCAACCGTGACCTAAGCTTCCGGCCGAAAACTAACTGGGCAGGCGAAAATCCAGTAGTGGAATGTATTGAATTCCGATAATCAAACAAAAACTTCCCAAGCCTAGACTTATAATTGCTAGCGTTTTTGCTGCCTAATAAGCAAGAACGAATCCCCTTCTTCACTACTTTAACATAACTCTCCGCCTGCCCGTTACTGGCTGGATGATACGCAGGAGACGTCACATGCGCTATGTCATTTAATGCACAGAAATTCGAAAACTCTTGTGACGTAAACGCCGTGCCATTATCACTTACTATAGTATGAGGCAACCCGAAACGAGACATAAACTCACATAGGCTATCGATCACAGCAGCCGTGCCGGCATTACTGCCCATAGTGAACACTTCGACCCACTTAGTGTACGCATCTACAACAACTAGGAAAACATTACTGTGGAATGGACCTAGAAAGTCCATATGGATCCTATAAAACGGTTGCTGAGGATACTTCCAGGGCGCCAGAGGCGCACGTGCTGGAGTCGGTCGCAACTGAATGCAAACCTCACAGGTTCCTATCATGTCCTCTATTGCCTTGTCAATCCCTGGAAACCAAAATCTAGAACGCGCTTCAGCCTTCGTCTTTACGATACCTAAGTGTGACTGATGCAATTCCGCTAAAACCTTGGAACGCAAAGCGCGGGGTAAAACAACTTTGTGACCCCTCATTAGGCATCCGTTCTCATAAGCCAATTGCATCCTACAATTAAAATAAGGCGCGATTTCCGCATCCATGACTTTTCTGGGCCATCCATTAATAACATATTTGATAACTGCTTCTAGCGTAGCATCCCTACGAATTTCAGTCCGTAAATCATTAAGCGTCACCGGAAACCCACCCTCTATCACAAAGTTGATATAAGTAGCCCGGTCAACTGCACATAAACTTTCTTCCGCGCACTGGTCGGCGGTATCCGCCGGCAGACTTGCTCGCGATAAGAAATCCGCGCTGTTATCACCGCTTCGAACAAACTCGATGTTATAATTGTAACTACTTAAAAATATCGCATAACGTTGCAGCCTATTAGCCGAGACTTCCGGAATACCTTTATGCGGACCAAAAATAGAAAGGAGCGGCTTATGATCAGTTCGCAAAATAAAAGGTACCGATCGAGCATACAGGTACTGATGGAAACGTCTCATCCCGAAAATAATAGCTGTAGCTTCTTTCTGAATTTGCGAGTAATTCTTTTCAGCTTGGCTTAGCGTACGCGACGCGAAAGATATAGGTCGCTCGTTTCCATCGGACTCAATCTGAGATAAAATAGCTCCAAGCCCGCTAGGAGACGCGTCTACCGTCAAAATTATTTTAAAATCTGGGTTAAAATGCGCCAGGACCTGATCTGACGCTAAACAATGTTTTACCTTGGTAAATGCTTTACTGTGTTTGGTGTCCCAATTGAACTTCACCCCCTTTTTTAACAATTCGTAAAGCGGACTCAAAATAGATGAAGCATTCGGTATGAAATTTCTGTAATAGTTAACCAGACCTAAAAACGATTGCAGTTGACCAACAGTTACTGGATTGGGCGCTTCCATTACCGCCTTGACCTTATCTGGCGATTTATGCAACCCGTTCCGGTCTATTTCATACCCTAGATAACTTATTCTATCCTTAAAAAAATCACATTTTTCTTTTTGCAACACTAGCCCTACATCCTGAAGTCTTTTTAAAACATCATGTACTCTCTGAAGGTGGACAGTCCTGTCCGGCCCTGTAATTAAAATATCGTCCAATAGACATAAAACGCCATCCATACCAGCCAGCAGCTCCTCCATGGCACGCTGGAAAATAGCTGGCGCGCTAGCTAACCCGAACACTAGACGCTTGTATTTAAAAAGACCACGGTGAGTATTAATACATGTATAGTTCTGAGACCTGGCATCTAACTTAAATTGCGTATATGCCATAGAAAGGTCTAGTTTACTAAACTGTTGCCCAGAATGTAACTTAGTAAAAAGTTCGTGAATAGTAGGTAACGGGTACTGATTGATGACCAGTTGTTTATTTATACTAACAGAGTAGTCAGCGCAAATCCTAATTGATCCGTTACGCTTTAACACCGGTACAATAGGGGACGCATAGTCCGAGTGCTCTACAGGTTCGAGCACGTCAAGGCCCACTAAACGATCTAGTTCCTTGCCAACTCGATCCTTCAACGCAAACGGCCGCGAGCGGCCTTGCTTTAAAGAAAACTGGTTTAGCATCCTTCTTAAGCTGAATTTTAACTTCGTACTTCTTAAACAGCCCTAACTTATCACAGAAAACTTCCGGATACAAAGCCTCTAATTCTCGCATAACAATGTCATTGTTCGAATCACAATAATTTATAGGGGACAACCCTAAGTTGAACTTTGACATAAAATTTCGGCCTAAAATAGGCGGACCACCCCCGCACACAACATAGACTTCCATGGAATGCGTACTACCTGCGTAAGTCATTGGTAGTCGAATTACACCGAGGCACTTCATTAGCACTCCAGTATAAGACGACAGCTTTTTAGTAACTCGTGATAACGGCACGTCGCTAAAATATTTTCTATATGTGACATCAGAAATAGCCGTGATGCCTGCTCCGCAGTCAAACTCAAATTTTATTTTCTTACCGAGCACCAAAACCTCATCAGTCATAGGTTCGCCATGCTCAGAACGTATGTGAAAATAAAATAACTCACCATCGTCACCGTCGCCCTCGCTCACATTAGCCCCAGTTGTAACAAATTTAACCTTCTTGCACATTTTACGCAAATGGCCTTTCATGTTACATTTAGTGCACTTCAATTTGGAGAATCGACACTTGGACGTCACGTGATTGGTTCGGCCGCACGTCGCGCACGGCTCATGATCTGGATCCACACTCTCACCGGTCTGAGATGTCACTTTAAATAGCTGCTCCTGTAGTCGCGCCGAACTCGCTGAACAGACCGTCGTGGCAGCTCCCGCACGTGCACAGCGGATACTTTCCGCTAAGTCAATTGCTTTCGAAAGAGTCAGCCCGCTGAGGTCTTGTGCAAACAATTTCTCCCGTTCGGGTCCCTGCAGCATACCCATCACAAACCGATCACGTAGTGCCTCCTCTAAGTTCGAAAAACTGCAATGAGCAGTCAAACCACGAAGACGAGCGGCCCATTGCGTAAAGGATTCCGATGACAATTGAGAAGCTGCATAGAATCTATAGCGCTCACTGAAACCGCAACGTTTTACGGTGAAATGACGATTCAACAATTCAATGATGTCCTCATACGGCACCTGCTGCAGATCCTTAGGCTGCGCAAGGTCCACTGCCAGCTTGAAAGTTCCATCGCTGAGCGTGCTCAACAAGATCGCCCGTCGTTTGATGCCCGCTGCGTCCTTTGCATCGACAATGTCATTGGCAATAAACCATTGATTAATTTTACATCTAAATGTATCCCAATCTTGGGTTTGATGATCGAAAAAGGACAGAGTATACCCCACAGACATAATGAGGGGGTAAAATGGGTCTAATATCCCATCCTCGTCGCCACTATTATATATTTAGGTACAGCAGGGCTAGGCGAACATGTCTCACACAAACAGGCGTAAGCAGAGTGACATGTGTCACTCTATGGTCTTACACATTCGCACAACGTAGGTTGCATACCTAACATATACCTATACCTATAGCAGTGATAGTTGTGATAGTGAAGTTGGTAGAACGCTTGCTCGGTAACGAGGATCGCAGGTGCAAACCCCGGCTCACACATCTGGGATTTCTGGATTTCATGTGCGAGATTTTCATTCTCACTTGCTAAGCGGTGAAGGTAAACATCGCGAGGAAACTTGCATGTCTGAGATAACCTTTCGAAAGACGTGTGAAGTCCGCGAACCCGCACTGGGCCAGCGTGGTGGACTATGGCCTTATCCCCCTCGCATCGGGAGGCCCGTGCCCAACAGTGGGACATTAAAAGGGCTGGTATTATTATTATCTACCTAAGATATTGAACCTCCGTGTCATTACACGAGGGTTTATCCCTGCTGAACTTCGAACCGGGACCCTCAGTCGGTTCAGAGACCTGGGTCAAAATTATGATTATAGTCTTTTAATGGTCGAGACCAGATCTAAATGCCTAAGGGGTATCTTTTTAATTTGTGAAACTCAAGGTTTATTCCCATTGTCTCCAGGTAAAGAGGTGCAGAAGAGATGGCGGTCCATCCGGGATTCTTATACGAAGACGTTTCGTCAAGGGAAATGCGTGCTCCCGGAACAATGTCCCCCGGGCAGCAGGAGATATCAGTACCATCAGCAGATGTCATTCTTGCTGAGAGCGCTGCAGAACAAGTTGGTATACCTTCGTCATCGGATTGTATCTTGCATTTTCTGCCGCCCTAGTACTCCTGGCTGTGATGAGAATGGATTATGCATGCGTAATCTGAAGTCTTCAGCACCTTGCATGCGGGCCGCATCGATTAATGGATATATTTCTTCCCGGCCAACCACTTTTGTCCGGGAAGAAATACTCAAGGTTCTTCCTTATAGCACTCTATTAAGTTCTATTAGGAACAACCTTCTTATAATATCTTTGGGAGTCCAGGGTTACGGATTGTACTGATAATGATGGAAATATTTTGGTTATCAGAATGTTAGGTTCTAAACATGACCAAGAATAAACTTGACCCGGAAGACGTTATTGTAGGACGGGATCGGAACACGGAACATTGGAACACCTTGTGGGGGACAAGGTGTTCCGATGATACCTATCACACGCGTTGGAAGAAGCCTGTAGATGTGAGGGGCGGAGGACCGTGATGTTTGGAAGTCTTCGAGGGTAGCTTATGCTCAGCAATGCAGCAAGCAGCTTATCTTCAGCCTTCTGACAGTTCGTAATGAATGTCTGCATTCGTATCTTATAAGCGAGGAAAAGTTTAGGCGTTTTCTAAAGTCCTATCGAGGCCACGTTTTGATTCCACGCCCTCATTATCAAGGCAGTTTTTTATGCCCTCATTATCAAGGCAGCATCCCATGCCCTCATTATCAAGGCAGTATTATACGCCCTCATTATCGAGGCAGTATCGTGATATCGTTTTTGCTACAGACTTTTTTCTGAGCACCTGGCAACGGACTGGACGGCAGAATTTGTGGATATCATTTATCAGTCCATATATAAATGTCTGTATATCATGATACTTTAGTATCTGTCAGTTGTCTTTTAATTAATTAATCTCTAGCCAATACTTCATACGTCTCCATCTGAGATGTTGCACCGCCCATGTCCGTTACGAGGACATTAATATATTTATATATATGAGTATTATAAATAGAGTTGTGAATTACTTTCAATGATGTGTAGTATCAAAACATTAACATTCTGGCCAGCACCAAAAATACCCCAGATTTGCTATAAAGATTGTATTCTCTATGTATTTTTACTGGTGGTAGGCTTCGGCCGTGGCTAGTCACCACCCACTGAACAAAGCCATGTCGCCAAGCGGCCTAGCCGTGTTCCGGCATGATGTTCGGTGTTGCCATTCATGGATGGCGGGTCAGATCAGTTGCGCTGCATGTGCCTAGTGAATGCAGCGTCTCTTATCTACTGCCGCCTTCCTACCTAGGCAAGTATGCTCCATCGTAGATCTCATCGTCACTTACCATCAGGTGAGATCGAGATCAAATACTTGCCTATAAAGTAATTTAAAAAAAAATGTAGAGACAAGCACACAGACACACACACGAAAAATATTTATAAAGATTATGTCCTACGTATATTGTCAGAGCAGGGAGGTCCTTATAAGTTCAGCTGGGCATGTAAGCCCATAGTTGTATGAATATCTCAACGGTCCCTACGTACACATAAAGACATGGCACAAATTGTTTTTTTTAAATATTATTAATATTTTAAAAAAAACGTATATAGGTATATGGAAAATCTAAAGCCAATGTGCAATAAAAAAAAACAATTTTTGACATGTATTTTTGTAGGGAAAACTCTTTCGCATATAAGTACGTGTTTATGGACATCATAGACTAGTATATTATCTTGTATCCCAAGTACTTAATTGATCGTTTATCATAGTACCAAGATATAAATCATCATGTCTCTCCCTCCCAGAAAATCAAGATACTCCCAGGACAAATACGAGTCGTTCTCTGAAATATCCAATTCGCCGCAACACCCGCCGCCCGAGGACATTGTCATACCAAAGATCAAAAACGAAATCCTGGATAAACCCATAGACAATAAAGCTAAACACGAAGAGAAACAGACCATGGACAAAGGGAACCAAGCCAACTGCATGGAAACCCCGAACTCTTTGGAGATCAAAATTGATGCGAATTCCATACTACCGGAGGACCATTTCGATGACGATAAACTATTTATGAACTCATTAATACCACTATTCAAGAAAATGAACGATGATACGAGATTATTATGTCGTATCGAAGTTTTAAAGATTATAAGATACGCTCTACAAGGGCATAAGTGTTTTGAAGCTCTCAAAATGGCGGAGGATAATTATTTTAAAAATAGAATGAGTGGGACGTTGGCTAAGGAAGAAACGGATGTGTCTACTGGTTCGGCGAAGTGCGAGTCCAAGTTGTCCATGACTACGAGGTCGGCTGATGGTAGCAGGCCGGTTAGGAAACGACGGGTAGGTTTTTTTATGTTTATTATGTAAACTATTACTTCTGTAACCATCCATCGTTCCTACTAAAAGGTTCTAAAGGGCTAATACCCAGGGTCTTTAAAATAGTTAATAAAAAAAATTACCACCCCGACTTTTTGGCGGGAAATGGATGTAAACTTACACTGGCAAATGTGGCTCTATTTTGTAGCCGATTGCCATCGAAATATAAAAAGAAGAAGAAGTAATCTTTATTGTATTTTTTTTTGGAAATATTTATGTCTGAATAATATGGATGACATATATGTAAATCAATGTGTTCATAAATTGGACAAGTGTATGAAATTTAAATGGAATAGTGAAATATGACTTTGCAATTTCTCGCCAGAGTCAAGTGGGCAATAGCGATATCGAATTCAACAAAAACACATTATAAATAAAAATATTTATGATCACATGAAAAGATGAAAATGGCGAATCTACATTCATAGTATTTTTAAAAAAAAATATTTCAGGTGCGTTCACCATCTCCAATACCTGTGCCAACTAAGAAAAGAGGTCCCGGACGTCCTAGAAAGGTAAATATATTTAGTGTAACAATTATCGGAATAACTATGAAATAAGACGTTTAATTTTTTTCGTTAAAAACAAAACGAAAGCATAGATTGCAGTGTCCAGTGACGTCACCGTCATAAGTGCGACAGAGATGGAGCAATCCACTCCGCTCCCACTACTTGCTTTTTACCAAACTAGTAGTGCATATTTTTGTTTTTTTTTTATTTGAGTCATACCTGCCAACTCCATATTGTTCTAACACAGGGGTTCCCAAACTTATTTTTTCAACTTACTTTGAAAATGAATTATTTTGTAGCGCCCCCATTTTTTCATTTTTTTACTTTTAATTACTGTAAGCCTCTACACAACGCCCCCATTTTTTTTCTGGGTCTCTCACCGCCCCCCTTTAGGCCTGCAGCGCCTACAAGGAGGCGTTATCGCCCACTTTGGGAGAGGCTGTTCTAACATAAATTTTGATGTTCCCAGATAAGACCGCCACCATCAGACTCGGATGAGGAGCAGGAGTCCAGGAAGCGCTGCCCCAAGCTGCAGGCGTGCGAGGCGATGGACGAGGACTCGCTCAGCCGCGCCACCAGCGTCGCCCAGCTCTCCGCGCCCATGTTCATGAAGGTATGCACTAGATAGGACCACCACCATCGGACTCTGATGAGGAGCAGGTGTCGAAGTGAGTTCATGAGGGTATATTACAAGAATTGCCCCATGTTCACGAAGGTACATTAGTAGAGATGCCCCGTGTTCAAGAGGGTACATTACTAGAGATGTCCCATATTCGTGAAGGTACATTACTAGAGATGTCCCATATTCGTGAAGGTACATTCCTAGAGATGTCCCAAGTTCATGTACCTTCATTACTAGAGATGCCCGAACATACATTTTTACCTGAACCGTATATCAAGCATTTTTGGGCCGGAATCTTAGGTTCAATTTGACTACCTGATTAGCTCATTTGAGAGTGGACCTGCTTGCTGTGCCGAGGGTCCCGGGCTCGAATCCCGGTAGGGGCAAACATCGTGTGAAGAGCACGAATGTTTGTACCCGAGTTGTGGATGATAGATATATGATGATAGATACAGTAATGATATACAGGGGAACACCCTAAGTCCATTGTACGCTACCCATAATACAAGCGTTGCTTAGTCTGGGACCGTACAGTTGGTGTGTTCGTCTGGCGATATTTATTTATATATCTTCTGTTACAGATGTATAACCTTGAGAGGTCTAAAGTGGCCCCCGCCCTCGCCCCCACCTCGCAACCCCTCCAAGTTTCCATTAAAACGGAACCGGTAGATCTCGAGCCGGAAACCAGTTAAAAAAAAACACACACACACAGGTTGCAAATACACAGTGGTAATACAAAAAAAAACATATTTAAAACATAGATACATTATTTCGTTATGGAGTGTTTTACCAATATTTATTTTGTATAATATTAACAGAGTGATTCAGTAAGGGTATACTACTATTCGATCTCGCGCTCCTTTAGCGCATTTGTAATGATTATGCGATGTCGAAATGTCGAATTAAAAAAAAAAAATTCAAACAAATTTGCGAGAAAAATAAAAAAAAACACACATAGGTTCCTATCGCGCGGGTTCAAATGTTTATGTACCCTTTCTGAACCACGCTGTATAGTTATATAGGGTGTAACGAAAAGCGGAGACTTCCAAACTTTGCCTGGCAAGGGAATGAAACAACCACGCAGCCAGCGGTCTTTTTGTTTTGTCTGTGGACAAGTAACCCATACCAAAACAGTTGAAAGTGATAATTGAGTTGCCCTTTTCATTCCATTGCGAGTCAATTGTGAAGCAGACTGGGCTCAGATCAATAGCTATTGTAATGTTATTATAATACTGAACTGTGTCTATAAAATTTCGTTTTATATTAAGTCGAGCAATTGTTGGTTAAAAAAAACCATTTTTTTTTTAAATATAGACTGTATGTTGATTTAATGGCATATATTCATAAAAGGAATGTATCTTACAAGGCAGATACCTCCTTTGGTTCCTGTTGCCGCATTTGTTTAACAATGGATTTCCGCCAAGTATAGGCCTAGTTCTATTAATTATCTATTGACCCCCAAATTTATAGACGTCATATAACTTTATCAAACGTCATATAGCGCACAAGAGTTTATATGTATGACGTTTGATAATGTTATATGACGTCTATAAACTTAGGGGTAAGTATTAAATATTTTATCTGGGTATGCACATGCTGATGTAATATACATCTATAGAAATAAATGTTTTATGCTATTAACATCAACACTTTGTATTTGTGATGTTCGTCGAATATTGTGAAATTCCATAGTGAACAACGTTTTGGATGGAATCTCCAAACTTACACTACGAACAACGAGTCGTGAACCCGCGGAAGTTAGCGCCAAGTGGCTGCGCAGAACGCCAATGATGCCATTTGGTTCGTAAATTATGTTCTGCGCAGCCACTTGGCGCTAACTTCCGCGGGTTCACGACTCGTTGTTCGTAGTGTATGTGGGATCATTATCCAGATGTGACACTTTGAATTGACACAATCAAGAGTTAATTGTGATATTAATATGTAGATATAAGTTGTAGTGATCTTTACGGCCGAATAATTATATGCCACTATATTGTATTTGGTTTATATAGCATACTGCGTATCCCTCCAGTCCAGCCAGTCGCAAGTAGATGGGGCAAGGTCTGTGTCATTTTACCTATCATTCAGTAAAGTAAAGTCATCGTTTATTTACCGAAAAAGTTTACCGTATACATATTGTGCAATTAACAATAAATGTATTCATGCACCCAAATTTATAGACGTTTTATAACTTTATCAAACGTCATATAGTACTGCGCAAAACAGTTTTGCAGTACTATATGACGTTTGAATAAAGTTACAAAACGTTTATAAATTCGAGGGTTAGTTATCTAGGCTCTAGGCTTGTATAGCAAAGACCAATAAAAAAAATAAAAGATAACATTGGAGACAGGTTCTTTAATTAGTGTATAATATGTAAGTGGCTTAAAAATTACTCTTTATTAAAGACGTAAACACAACATACGAACGAGATAAAATATACTATTCAGTTTAAAACAAAATTGAAAATATTTTACTTTGTCATCCATGTAATACTTACATGTGAATAATGCTCAGTTTGCCTGCCTTAAAAATACGATACGATTAAAAAAAAAGTTGGTCGCAATATAGTTGCACAACCCCCTGTATCTGCGCGCGCACCGCTGGCAACACCCTCTAGTGGGTAAAAGCCTACCCTCTTCGACCTTATAGATACCAGTTGGCCGCACCATCTTCCGCGTTTTACTCTATGCAAGGCCTAAATGCCCCTCGAACCCCTCGAAAGATGTGTGAAGTCCGCCAACCCGCACTAGGCCAGCGTGGTGGACTATGGCGTAATCCCCCTCGCAGTGAGGGGAGGCCCGTGCCCAGCACATTAAAAAAAACATTACAGTGGGACATTAAAAAAGGGCTGGTATTATTATAAGTCCTAAATTATCTATTTTTTTTGTATATGAGCTTAAATGAATGGCCGTCAAATTTGACGCTTTTGAGTATTCGGTGGTTAGTCTATTAATGTTATGGAAGCGGTGATAGTTCAATGGTTGGAGGTATTGTCACGCGAGTTCGATGTACGAATTTGCTATCGGTAAATATTAGGTTTAAGTGATTATGAAAACAGCATTTTTTCATTGATTAAGTTTCTTTGTTTAGTTATATTTAGTCTAAAATAATTAAGTAATGTGATTGATAATTAAGAAGTTGAGGTCCGAAAGTAGCTCTGATTTATTTGTTATAAACTACAGTTGGGAACTTCAAAGTCAAGGTAAGAGGTCCACAATTAGACAAGTTACCCGGTACTGTCCAAGCTAATTTATATACGGGGTTTGATTAATTTTTTTTCTATGAAAGGTGGAATATGCCGCCGCCATGTTATTTCAAATTCGCCGCGCATTATGAAAGTATTGTCTATGGGTAGAGGACACTACAAACAAAAATATCAGTGTTACCGTAATACCTAAAAAATACAATCGACTTAAGAACTTCTTTCTTTTTTTAAGTCGGTTAAAAAGTTAAAGTCAATTAAAAAGGAACTAATTGCGCGTCTATTCGCGCTACAGTAATTTTCATCGTTATTTTCAAAATACTCAGGGTGATTTAACCCTTAATAGTTTTTTAGAAGCAAGTACAACTAGGTGCGTGAAGGTGGTATGCTTGACGGGACTGGTCGCAATGCCGCGACGATAGTTGTCGGGGTCTTGTATATATGTTAGGTGCTTCGAAAACTGTCATAGTGTGATTCAGTATGGAGAATCGTCAGCGCCATCTGTGTGTCTTGTAGCGAGGTTGCAGAGGTCAACCACTTTTTAATTGCTTCCCTCCCAATCCCATCTACCCAAATAATGCGCGGCAACTTTGAAAAAAGAAACAATAGCAACACGGGTGGGTTATTCTTCAAAGCTTATATCTCCCTAATTGTTTGTGTAAAAATATAGTTTGTAAGCATAATTAACGAGTCGTACAACACTTTAGTGTTATGTAAAACATTCCTGTATTTTAGGATTTAGATACGTCCCTGTTGGGTGAATTGTACCGACAAAAATGAAAATAAAATATATACATATGTTTTTTTTATTAGTGTTTTGTATTGCACATTTGCAAACCTTTAATTAACCTTATGAGGAAGGCAATTCAAATTGAATAAAGTAGCTATTCATAAATATTTTTCATAGCATGCAATGTATAGTCTGGGGTAAGCCCATGAATGGGTTAGGATTGGGTTTATGAGAGACTTAAGCTGCTGACAGATTTGACTTATGGGAACCATACACGTAATGAAATAAATGGATATGAATATGGCCTCACCCTGACCTCTATATATACATATAAATACGTCAGTGGGCCTCACCCACAACATACTTAGTGGATATTTTGCCAGTATCAAGTAATTAAAATACACATTATAAATGAAATAATGGATGTGACATGAAGATATGAAAATTGCGTGTCATTTTGTTTCTCATTTCTGTAAATTTAAAAATAATTGCAAACGCCAATGTTGTCATGGGTCCATGGTCTACGCATACCAACGTCTTGCATAGACAAAGTGAGATGTTTTTTACCATTTTGATTCAAAACCTAGGAAACCCATCATAACGAAAAGTTACGTTAAGAGGCCAGTGGTTTGATAGGTAAGCAAAATTTTAGAAAATCCCGTTGACTGGTGTAAACCTAGAACGACTGCAGCTCTGTGATCGATTTGTGTGGGTTCTGTTTTAGTCAATTTGTAATGCAAGGTACATCATTTTCTAATGATCAATTGGACATTACTAACATAGAACTTTTAAGTTAGTAAAGTTCAACTTCTTTTCATATGTTCCAACACAATAGGTAATAATTTTGGTAATAATAGATGTGGATTGGTTGGTAGAAAAAAATAAAAGCTTGCAACATTTTACTTCTTACCTTGACAAATGTGAGCAAGCGGGCAACATCGTTCATTTGAAATGGCGTCATTTCCGGCGGCGGTAGGGCGGCGTGATGGCTCCGCGCGGCTTATGAAGAAATTGCAGTTTATTTTTGTGTTTAGATAGCAAAAGTTATTTGTTTAAACTGCTTAGTATTGTTTAATTCATCAGTGATATTGAAATGGGTAAACCAGGTACGTTATTTATCAACCTATTCGTCTCTTTATATACCCACGCGGCTTGACCGCATGTTTCATGTTATCATTTCACTACATAGATTACATTTCCCGTTTAAATATTGTGTAGAAAAACCTTTAATGTTAATCACAAAGTCTAAAATACTATTATAATTGTGTTATTTTTGTATTTACTCGCATACAGTTGTAGGTTAGTTTTTGTCACGCTATGTCGAATATTCTATACATTCATTGACATTCCTCTCAATATACAATAACTAACTGTAACCAGCACCTAATTCAGTGGACCAAGCCAAATTTATCAGATTTACAGTCACGTTTCAAAATCAATTTAGGTTATGTTATTATTATACCACGCCGATTTACCACCAACCCACTTTTATTGGTTAACCACGTTTTGTCTACCAATATATTAACGTCAATTAATTAACAAGATTTATTTGGAGTATTGTAAAATCCCACATGCAAACCAAAGACCCCACACAGTAGCAGCACATGTTGGAACTATGCCCTACAGACGATACTAAACGATCTAATGCCCGACTAAAAGAGAAATAGTTGTAGCAAGTCGGTATGTAGCCAGTGTTTAGCACAAGCATATTATTATAGCCTATAGGTACTCCATTAATTAACACAGGATCACTTAACAAGCAAGTGTAAACTTATGTCCTGCACTAGGAGCACAGCCAACTGTGACAAGATAAAATGTGAGATAAATCAATTTTGTCTGTTTCCCTCATATGAATTTTGGAAGGGGACAGACTTTGTGTAACATAGCCTTTGTCTTGACTCGCAGTCCCCCAGATGTTGACTATTTTGGATCTTTCCAAGCAATTGTGTGTGGGCACATGCTAAGTTGTGTACTGTTCTCATGCAAACCTGGCATTAGAGGGGAAAATAGGATTACTTCATAACTAGGAATAAGTTAATCTATTTCAAAGTCAAAGCTTAACTACAAACAAGCCGGAGTGGTTGATTATTTTTCAAGTCTGATAAGCTATATATTTAACTTTCCTCCCTCAGAGTTTAACGGAGGTCGCGGTGGCGGCGGACGCGGTGGCCGGGGTGGGTTCGGCGGTGGGCGCGGAGGCAGCCGAGGTGGCTTCGGCGGCGGCCGCGGCGGTGGCGGTGGCTCATTTGAGAAGCGCGGGGGCGGTAGAGGACGAGGATTTGGTGGCGGCAGAGGAGGAGGTGGAGGTAAGATTGTTTTATAATTGGTTTCGAGTTGAAGTATTTGGCTATGAAGGATTAAGACCAGCTATAGGCATGGGGGCCAAATATAAGGTTAATTGTGTAACCTATATCAAGAAACTAAAACAGCACATTGATATGAATAAACACATGTTTTTTTTAATACTTTCCAGTGTAAGGTAGTCATCAATTAACCTACGTGTAAAATGTTAGATACTTATAAATTAATTATACATGTTTACCTTTTGAGTGAATCAGATGAAATGAGCTTAAGATCTATCATGGTAATAAGCTTTATGCAGTGTTAACATGTGCCAGGTGTTTACCTGGCAAAGACTTGGCTGAGGCACTCCCGTGTTCCTAGTAGCTTTATGCAAGCCCCCATGGCCTAAATGCTGGTATCTCAATCTCACCACTTTGGTCAGATCAAATCAATCCTTCATTGCCGCACTATGTTTTAATGATGATAAACTGGTCCCTCTAATCTTGACCTATTCATGAAGACTATGATACCACATACCCACTTCTGATGCAACAGACGTACAGACAAACAACAAGACATGATATTCAATAGTTTAATGAGTACTGGTGTTGTAGGTCGCGGTCGCGGTGGACCCGCGCGAGGCGGTTTTAAAGGAGGAAAGCAAGTCATTATTGAACCACACAGGTTTGTAAAGACATAAATCCATCTATTTTTAAGTTCATTGCGGCATTTTGGGCCAGAATCTACTGACGTTTTATCCATATTTACATACGGAGAATTTGTGTACCCTTTTGGCCACTGAGAAAATCGTCGAAAATTGTGACGCATGGCCCATAATTACTTATCTCACGACACTTTGACCTTAATAATCTTGCACGCTAGGTACGGTCGCGAATATTAAAATGGGACCCATTTCCTTAATATTTTCTATGACGCTTATAATGCAATAAAGTTTTATATCTGTATGTCGTGTAGCTCTCAGGGTATGTTTGCTGTAAGATATTCAAACTTAAATGTGTCCCAAATTAAAGTTCGGGGCTGTACAATAATAAAAAATATGCGATATTTTGTCCTCAATAAATATTGTCACATCCACAACTCGCACGAAATTAATAATAATTACAATGAACCTGGGTGATCCCTGTATATAATAATGCTGATATATGTACATATTGAACATCCTTCACCAGAGTACAATAATTGATGCTCATCACAAAAAGGCTAGTAATCGAACCCGGATCCTTGATACAGAAAGCGAGCAGGGTTACTACTAACTGCTATTCAGGTCCTCAAAATAAGCTTGCACAGAGTTTTCCTTCAAATGATGTTATCCAATATAACTTTCGTTCTTCTGAAAGCTAAACGCTTGAAGCAAATTATACTTCTGATGTCTCTGCTGAATGTTATCAGGGCCTACATATACTCTTATGTATTACTGACTTGTACATTTCTATACAGACACGCTGGAGTGTTCATAGCTCGCGGTAAAGAAGATGCACTGGTTACTAAGAACTTGGTGCCTGGATCTGAAGTGTACGGAGAGAAGAGGATATCCGTTGAGGTATGTATCTGTATATGAAATTAAGGTTGAAAGTATTTGTTTACTGTAGTGTTGATTTTTTTTTGTATAAACTGAGAATTTTTTCTTCTTGCTAAAGACATTTTAACCTCTTCATTTTACAATTGAGAACATTTTCCAATGATGATTGTGGTCCCTCTAATCTCGACCTAATCGTGAAGACTATAACCACATACCCACTTCTGATACATGAACACACCTCATCACCGTCCCCAACTTGACACTACCCCCTATTAACCCATCTTCTTGTCTCCCAGACAGAGGGAGAGAAGGTGGAATACAGAGTGTGGAATCCGTTCCGCTCGAAACTGGCTGCAGCCATTATGGGTGGAGTGGATGTGATCCACATGCCTCCAGGGTCAAGGGTGCTGTATCTTGGAGCAGCCAGCGGGACCACCGTCAGTCATGTTTCAGATATTGTTGGACCTGTGAGTACTATTTATTATTATCAAAGGAGATTTCTCCAACATATAACAAATTTTGTCTTATGCCTTCAAATCATAATAATTTAGTTCTTTTCCGCCATATATTCGTAATAGGAATGCAGAATCACAATCTTATGAATCATCAAGTGTCTCAAAATGCTAAGCTACACCTTTACCAACCATTAGGAATCCCATATCTATGGAGAAGAACAGGCAGAAACTCCATGGTTGCTCTCTTTTAAAACAGATCTTATGCATTAATGAGCAGTTCATTGTTATGGGTATGTGTGAGAACAATCCAGGAACGGCTAGGCATGCTTGAGTAGCTGTTTAAAAAGTACAAATTCATAAGTATATAATTACAAGTTAATGGCTACATGGTTCCCACATTTGTAAATGGAGATAAGGAAGGAAGTGGGTTGTTGGGCAAGCATTGCTTAGCCTGGAGCGATACAATTGGTGTTTGTGTGATGGCAATCAAATAATCTTGTCAACAGGAGGGTCTCGTGTACGCCGTGGAGTTCTCACACAGATCGGGTCGAGATCTGATCAACGTTGCAAAGAAGAGAACCAATATTATACCCATCATTGAGGATGCCAGACATCCACTCAAATACAGGTACCTTGTTTATAACCAGCTTGTTCCTGCGACGCCCGCGCAACCATGGATTTTGTTCTACAACCCGTGCATATTAATATACCGCGATAATGACCTGATTGGCACAGATGGTAGCAACCCCGCTTTGATGATGCAAACCGTGATGAGCACGAATGTTGTGCCCGAGTCATGGATGTTTGATATCTATAAATGTAATTATTCGCTGGGATCGCTTCCAGTTTATTGAACGGTACCTATCATGAAGCGTTGGGACCGTACAGTTGGTGTGTTCGTCGGGCGTTATTTTATTTATTCCAATGATGATTTCATGTACTAAATATTTCATGTTGATACAAATTTGAACTCTCTCTCTGACTCGCCCCATCAATACAACTATCCCTTTCACTCTTACACACTTGCTAACCACCCATCTCTTTCACAGAATGTTAGTCGGCATGGTCGACACGATATTCGCGGACGTGGCGCAACCGGACCAAGCTAGAATAGTCAGTTTAAATGCGCAACACTTCCTGAAGAATGGCGGACATTTTGTTATATCTATAAAGGTGAGAATTTGATTATTAAAACTCTTGACTGACTGCTGAACATTGACATGCACAAGCTAACCGGACGGGCCTAGCCATATGATATTTGGAGGACACATTCCTTGAGTACTCCAGAGGTGCGCCCTATGGAGGTATTTTTGGCTATTCTACCCCCATAGGGTCAAAGCTTGAATTTACTATCTGGAACATGGCCAGTAAATATAAGATTTTACAATATTTTAACAGGGCCCATAGTAGGTTATAAAGATAATATTTCCAAAGAAATAAATCAAAGATATTTAAAAAATGACACCCTCTGCCCAGCGCGTCGCCAACCGCTACTGGTTCGCCTTGTTTAAAAATTCAAATATTCACACAATATTTTGTGTATTAACGTGATCTATATAATTTACTGATTCATCTGTTAAAATTTTTGACACAACTTTTGTTACCTTATGTTGGATGACATTATTTTCTATATAGAGGGAGAACTACTGAATAATTTTGTATGAAATCACAGCGATTCCTTGTATACTATATGAATCATCCCGGGAACAAAAATCTGTATCTCCAAATCCACTGTGCATATATAATGGAACTTATACCCATTCATACAATCCAATCTAACATGAAATTGGCTATTAATCTATCTATTAGTTACACACACCTATGATGAAAAAAAACAACTAAATTTTTCATGTTGAAATGAATTGAACTCTCTCACTGAGGTACCCACAACCGCAACCCGCACTACGCCCACAGAGACCACATCTTATCACCACATTGTTCCCACAGGCCTCGTGCATAGACTCCACGGCTCAGCCCGAAGCAGTATTCGCGGCCGAAGTTAAGAAATTACAAGCAGACAAGTTGAAACCACAAGAACAGTTGACCTTGGAGCCTTACGAGAGGGACCACGCGGTCGTGGTGGGAGTGTTTAGACCACCAGCTAAAAAGGCGTAGATTTAATTTTACCTATAATATACAAGGCCCGTTACACGAGCAATTGAAGTAGGTCTACACAAAAAGATTTTAACGTCAGAATCATATAGAGTAATTCATATTATGGAGCAACCCTATAAAAATATATGCGGTATTATCTTTCGATGGTGGACCATCGTTACGATCCGTCTTCAATACAATTAACACCGCTCATTAGTCGATAATAAGAATATCTGACGTAGCATATTGTAATACTATGGAGCAACACGTAAAATATGTGAAGCAATGGACTCGTTTTGCCCGTGTAACGGAAAATTAAGGATTTTTAGCGGGTATCGTCTGTCTGTCATACTTTTGTCATTTTTAATCATTAACTTTGTCGCCGTTTTCGGTCAAATGTTATGTTAACTTTCAATCTCGGCTTGCTTTACCATGGTGAGGTCGTAGCCTAGTTGGCGGACCGAAAATTATAATCAGCCTATTCCGGGAAGACTAAAAGCTTTGGCTCCAATACAATATAAAAATAATGGAGTTACTAGTGAAATAAATCGACACAGTTTTGTAAATGACATCAGTAAAGTCTATTTTTTAGTTCAAAATGTTGGGATACAGTCTGTGACCTCATTCCTAATCGTAATGCAGTTATTTTTGTACTATAAGTTGAAGTATTTAGCATATAAGTAAAGACACACGCTTTGCGTATGTTATTAGTTAAGTGTTGAATGAAAATATATGATGGTGCGAATGACTATTTTTGTTGTTTTACTAGACTCTCCTCTGCCGAGAATTAGATAATAATTACAGTCCCGACATAGTACCAATTATGCTCAGCCTGCGGGCCCCCTGGGCCCCAAGTCTGCTAACACAATCGATTCATAATCGAACAGCAACCGCATAGTAACTGTCACTTTTGACAGATATTGTATCGGATATCTGTCAAAAGTGACAGTTACTATGCGGTTGATGTTCGATTATAAATCGATTACTTGGGGCCCTGGACTTGTGGTTGGCCCATCTGGTGATACTTTATTTTAGACCATTTTGATATTTGCGCCCATAAGAAAAATTGAGAGCGCGTCGAGTAAATAGGTTTCTTTCTACATAACATTACCGCGCCCCGCGATGAATCTGATCATAGTTGTATAATTCATTTCGTAACAAAAGTAAAATTATTATCCTTTTTTTTTACGGCCTTGACAACATGTATTTGTGGGCCCCTATGAAAAAAGGTTGAGTACCACTAGTCTAGACAATCTTTGGCTTCAAATATCGATCAAGATGACTAAGCCGTGGTGGTTGGTACCATCCCTAAAAATAGTTATTTTTATCAATTTACTAAAGAAAGCATATTTCAGGAGTGAAGAATGTAGCTTCTATTAAATTTGATGGTTGTAGTGCGCGCGACGGCGCTGTAACACTACACTGCAATAGCCATATTGCACCCATAGCCTTCGGTAAAATTAGTTACGTTTTTCGACGCGCGCATACTAACTGGGCCCCAAGTCTGCTAACACAATCGATTCATAATCGAACAGCAACCGCATAGTAACTCACTTTTAATAGATATCCCATACAATATCTGTCAAAAGTGACAGTAACGTTGCTGTTCGATTATGAATCGATTGTGTTAGCAGACTTGGGGTCCTGGCACGCACTATTATACGCTAGTGGAATACTAAGTTACTCAAGTGTAAATAAAACGCGTCATTATAAAATCAACTATATATTGTCGGCCATCACTCGCCGCCGTCGGAGTCGTCGTCGGAAGCTGCGCTCGCGCCGTTTTCGCTCTCAAACTTGTCGTCGTCCCACGACTGCGCGCTGTCCGAGTGGTACTGCTCCGCCTCCATCTCCTCGTCTGACGATGTGTCTGAAAAGCAAGACGTATGAAAATCACCCGCTACATAACTTGGGATAAATATTAGGGTTGAACGTACTCAGAAAAACCGAATGAGATTACCTAAGGTATAAAGGTAGAAGTATAAAAAAATCCGGTAGACATTAATGTTGCAAATTAAGAATACCCTGTGTCAACCATGTCTATACAGGTGTTACCAAATTATAAAATGGTGATGGATTTGTAGTAGAGGGGGGGGGGGGGGGGTGAGCGGCAGGGTTTCTATAAAAAAAAATGCGGCAAGGTGCATAAATAAGCAAAGTTGACTGCCACCGTAGGTTTGTCGAAATTAAAGCATTGAATAATAAATAAGAATATTATGTTTGTGTGATAATGTTATGGCATAGACAACTTGTTCGGTTTTGCGAGTACATTCATACCCTAAAGTTCATAATTATTTTACAAACAAATAAATGAAAGTTAAAATAGCTAATTTAGGCGAAGGCTCGCTTTCTGAGACCACGTGTGCAGGTTCGCACTTCTAGGATTTTCGTTTACATTACAAATCTATACATATAAATAAAATTGGAGTGTCTGTTTGTAATATTAAAATAACCGCTTTTTACTAAGTGCATTTGGATGTATACACGTTACCTATACCGAAACAACATTTTTTACAATTTTTGTCTGTCTGTTTGTTCCAGGTAATCTCTGAAATGGCTGGACCGATTTTGACGGGACTTTCACTGCCAGATAGCTGATGTAACTTAGGCTACTTTTATTTTAGAAAAAAAAATAGAATGTCACGAAAAAGAATTAAAACCAATGTTGCAGCGCAGCGCCTGATAGCAACAACCTGCAATGCGTCCCGCGGGCTCAGAATGGGCGAGCAGGCTGTTGTCCACGGTTGTCTTTGTTAAATACCACGCGGACGAAGTCGCGGGCAACAGCTAGTTTATAATAAGACGATCACCAGTGTTCATAATTGTTATTTGTTCGTGTAGTACTTCCTATCGTATTATTAGAAGGGAATAAATACCGTTGTAATCAATGACAGCTTCCTGTTCGTCGAGCGCGTCTGCGCGCGCGCCGCGCTGCGACACGGTCAGCTCCAGCCGCCCCTTCAGGTTCAGCAGCTGGCACAGGTGGGACCGTCTGGGGACAAAGGAATCATCAGCGCAGTTGGTGATGTCCCAGCATTCTACCCCGAGGGTCCCGAGTTCGAATCCCGGTACTTTGTGTAAGGAGTACGAATGTTGGTACCGGAGTCAAGGATGTTCAATATCTATATAAGTATATAAACACAGAGATCGCTACCACGCCACTGTACGGTACCTTAGCTTAGCTTGGTTTGGGACCGTACAGATAGTGTATAAGTCTGGCGATATTATTATAATATAGACAGATATTATAATCTAGAATGGCAACCAGCCATTCTACAATCTTCTAGAAGTCGCCATTCTAGAACCTCTTATAAGTCGCCATTCTAGAACCTCCTAGAAGTCGCCATTCTAAAACCTTCTAGAAGTCACCATTCTAGAAACCAATTTAAAAACTACAGCTTACGTACCTGAATGTGAATATAGCTAGCAGCTGTGTGAGGTAGTCCGCTGTTTTGGAGTTGAGCGTGGCCAGCAGCAGCGCCGCGTGGCAGCGCAGCAGCGCCGACAGCCACGTACAGACTGACGCACACCTGCACGGATTATAATAACAATACTACAACTTACTCGTGACCATACATGTAATATTATAAATAAGGTAGAAGGTATCTTTAGAATATTAGTTTGTTCGCGCATACCGGGAAAATTACTGGACGGATTTTGATGAAACTTGGCCTGGCCTTAACACAGCCAACAGTAAATTATAAAATTGTATTCTCAAAGTTACACATCAAATTATAAGACATTTAAAAAATTACACCTTTTACTCAGCGCACTGACTGACAAATGCTAATGGTACGCTTTGATTAAAACAAATCAAACATCATTCACACAATTATTTTATACATCAACATGATCCATATACTCACTGATTCATTTGTTAAAATATTTAACACTATTTTTCGTTAAAGCTTATATTTTTTTGTATTAGGATAAATATGTGTATTCCCCTCGCTAGAAAGAGAAAACGAATTATGAAAATTTTGAAATGCCCCTAGTGCTAATTTCCCACGAATCTATAAATATATTTTAAAAGGCATTACAATGTACTTTAACACAAAGGTAGCGTGTTGCACGTTCGATTCCCGACTAAACATGATCTTGTCAATGTTTACCCAGATCTTGCTATTACTGGGTCCATCCCCAGTTGTTTTTGTTGTATTTGTTATTGTTCAAAACATAATAAACATATGCGATCGATATCATTACTTATTTGGTCACAACACTACAACTATCAAATTAGAACTGTCATCGAGAAAATAAAGAAATGGAAATAGTATACAAGCGTTGCTTAGTATGGCACCGTACACTCGGTGTGTTCGTCTGGCGGTACTGATGCACAACTCACTGGCTGGTCTTCCTGGTGGCCATCTCGGCGAGCTGCTCCAGCAGCTGCGGCACATAGTCCGCCGGCAGCTTGCTCACCGTCCGGAGCGCGGTGGCCGCGTCGTCCGTCTGCAGTACTGTGCGAATTATTCTGTAACACAATAATAATGTTAACAAAATAGGGAAAAGAAACAGCGGCGACTCGCCACCTGACAATAATAATTGGATAACAGCTGATTATGGGCGGTGTCCGCTACCCGATCTTTGGCCGAAAGGCCGCAGTCGCGGTTCGCGGAAGTATGCGAAAGCGTTCCCGTGTTCCCGGCAAAAGCGACCGTGCGACACACCATGGGGTTTTAGTGGGTATATCGGCCGCCGCCGGGGAGTCCCACATACCCCTCCCCCCCCCCGGAGCGTGAGGGGAGGCATAACGCATTTCCACATGAAAAAAAAAAAAAAAAGGTGTCCGCTTCCCGAGGCGGGGTAGAGTAAGGGGGCGATATGCTCGCCTCCTGCCCCGCTATGAGAGGGTTCTGAACGGCATCAAGCCGGAAGGGGGCTCCGAACCCGAGGTTTCCGCCGGGGCGTCACGGTAGTGTCCCGTGGCGCCCCACAACAGGCGGAGAGGGCGGCGCTGGGTGGTAGTGGGTAGTCTGGACTCGTCCAGGAGCCCCACATAACCGTCCAAGCTCCCCGGGCTTGGGCGGTATGCGTAATTGCATTTCCCAGCGAATACAAAAAAAAAGGTGTCCGCTACCCTTCCAATATTTGCGAATTGACCTCAGCACGTGGAGGAAATATTGTAAGAATATGGACCGATGTTATATTACTATTATAAGTGTTATGCTACAAGATTCTTACACGTTAAGTTTTTTTTTATTTTGTTATCACATTATAGGCAAGTATTTGATCTCGATCTCACCTGACGGTAAGTGACGATGAGATCTACGATGGAGCATACTTGCCTAGAAGGTACCTGTTCACTCTCGACTTGAAAACACCCAGATTGAAGTCTTACTATTATATTTTCAAATATTATCTGATGATCCCTCACCCTTGGTCCTTGGAGTGCAGTCCCTGCACCAGCAGCTTGGTCATGTTCTGGCTGACGGCGGACTTGCCGCGCGCCGCCACGTCCAGCGCCAGGTTGGCGAGCCTGGCCTCCATCGGCACTTCCACCTGACCAATACACCACGTATCATTACAAATACAAGACAAGATGCACAACTAAAGTAAAGTATTATTGTATAAAACATAAAGCGTACGTGTTAATAAAGAAAAAAGACAAGAATGAAAACCTATCCTTATAGTATATAGTTATATATATACTAGCTGCGCCCCGCGGTGTTACCCGCGATTAAAGAGTTAAGTTTAAAATAACACGGTTCCTGTATGCTATCCCCTAGGAACCGTGCATTTTTCCGGGATAAAAATTAGCCTATGTCATTTTCTGACCCCTAAACTACCACGTAAGGCAGTGATAGCCAAGTTGATAGAACGCTTGCCTCGGTAACGATGATCGCAGGTTCAAACCCCGGCTCGCACCTCTGGGATTTCTGGATTTCATGTGCGAATCTCATTATCAACCATGATTATCACTTGCTAAACATCGCGAGGAAACCTGCATGTCTGAGAGAACCCCTCTAAAGATGTGTTAAGTCCGCCAACCCGCACTGGGCCAGCGTGGTGTACTATGGCCTAATCCCCCTCGAATTGAGGGGAGGCCCGTGCCCAGCAGTGGGAATTAAAACGGGGTGGTATTATTATAACACTTAATATATATTATAATTAGAATATATATTATAATACTATAATATTAATGTAATACTAACCGTGTCCCCCGGCGTGGCTCGCTTCCTGGAGACTCCGCCCAGCGGCTCCACGTAGTTGACTTGCGAGGCTGCGCCGTCCGCGCGGACTTTGTTCACTTCGTTCTTATGCTTCAACTTTTTCTTTGACTCTTTAGCGTCGCCACGAATTATTATTTGCGTTTTCGATTTTAGATCCGGCACCTGTAAATATTAATAATAATAATATCGCCAGACGAACACACCAACTGTGCGGTTCCAAACCAAGCGGCGCTTGTATTATGGGCACCGCACAATGAACTGGACCTATGTCATTTTCTGACTCCTAAACTACCACTACCTATGAAAAAAATCATGTCGATCCTGTGCTCTATGTAAAATTAAAACAAATCTATCCCACGGGAACCATACATCTTACCAGGATATAAAGTAGCCTATGTGCTATTCCAGACTATGATCTATATTTGTGCCAAATTTCATCCAGATCCGTTCAGCCGTTCTGGCGTGATTGAGTAACAAATATCCATCGAAACTTTCACATTTATAATATTAGTGGGATTCAGATTCTGATGTACTCACCACTCTCTCGAACATCAGCACGGGTCCATCATAATAGCCGAGCAGCAAGTCTCCGGTTGGTGGAAGTCGACAGCATTGCAGCGGTAAAGGGCGCGCGTCCAGGGTCGTCATTTGGATGGTGACCGACGGCTTTATCGGCTTCGTTGACGACCTGTTTATTTATTTATTTAATACGAGCCGTCTCCGGGAACTTCGTATCGCTTCAGAGTCAAATGTATGAGAAAATTGTGTATTTGTCCCATGTTTTCCCAAAATTAAAGATTATTATTAAAAATTGTCTATTTCATATCCCACTGATGGGCAAACGCCAATTATATAATTACCTATTGGTGCGACGGCATGGGAAATTAAAATTAATAGATCATAACTAAGAAATTGCCTTAAGAATATTTACATATTTGAGCGGCACATTGTTATGGATGTGTGAGAACAATATGGTATAATATTTGCGTTACGAAGCCATTTACATCCTGTATATTACTTTAAGTATGCCGGGGACTGTGTAGTAGCAGTGATAGCCAAGTTGGTAGAACGCTTGCCTCGGTAACGAGGATTGCAGGTTCAAACCCCGGCTCGCACCTCTGGGATTTTTCATGTGCGAATCTCATTTTCAACCAAGATTATCACTTGCTAAACGGTGAAGGAAAACATCGTGAGGAAACCTGCATGTCTGAGAGAACCCCTCGAAAGATGTGTGAAGTCTGCCAACACGCACTGGGCCAGCGTGGTGGACTATGGCCTAAACACCCCTCGCATTGAGGGGAGGCCCGTGCCCAGCAGTGGGACATAAAAAAGGGCTGGAATTATTATATATATATGTCGGGGACTTACCCATTCAACATGTGTCCGTAGTAATGAACCACTCCGCTCCTGGTGGCGGCCGCCAGGCTCAGCCTGGTCGCTCCGTTCTCCACCTTCATATCCACATCCACTATCCTGGAAACACACGTGAGTTAGTGGAAATGACATCACCTCAGCCAGCAGACCTCAGACCCCGTACTGCCGAATCAGAATCAGAATATTTTTTATTCACGTAGACCATTAAGTACAGTACATAATTGCGCTGAAGAAGCGCAGGTTCATAGATTGCTATACCCTTTCTGAATCACTCTGTATACGTTTGAATAGATACACAGCTTTATAATTATTGGCTTTAGAGTTAATTAAGGCTTTTTCGTATCGTTGAAGGAGTACCTATTTTTTTTACAAGTAGGTAACTTTGTAATTCCCAAATTCTTACCTGGGCGCGTCCTCCAACACGAAGTTGTAAGTGGGCGTGGCGGTGGGCGCTTTGGTGAGCGACTTCTTGCGCTGCCGCTTGGTGGGCGTTGGGTCATCGCCGTTCAACTGTGGCAGATGCTCCTCCGTTATCGTCACGTCGAAGAACGATATGAGCCTCTCATTCCTGTAGGAAACAATTATAAGGCAACGTCAAATCATTTATTTCGTATAGGTATACAGGGTCACTTACAAATTGGCATTTAATATAATTTAGCTGATCTGCGTTGAGATTGGCCGGCGTGGCCGAAATTCAGTCAGGAGGACTATTACTATGTCGACTCAGAATCAGAATATTCTTTACCATGCCATGATAATCACATGCTAAACGGTGAAGGAAAACATCGTGAGGAAACTTGCATGTCTGAGAGGACCCCTTGAAATATGTGTAAAGTCTGCCAACTTGAAATGAGCCAGGGTGGTGAAGTCTCTAATTTTATTAACCCAACATATTTGTTACCATGCCCTTACACCCTATTGATTTAAAATACATCTATTTGACTTACTGTGAGCCCTCAATGAGCCAGCACACATCATTCAATGTGGCTATGTTCAACAGTGCTGTCGGTGCAGCGTTGTGGCCGAGGTTCTGGACAACATTGGCTTCTCCATCGAGTAGCCTCCACACTCGCACTTGGAAGGATGCTACTACTAGGTAGCAGGCTGCCGTACTCTGTGAATAAATGCATAATAAATATACTTTTCAATATACATCACCTACAGAATTTTATATATGGCTAAGAATATTTGGACATCTATACGTCCAAATTTACTATTTAGTTATATAGTTATTATAATAATTCCAGCCCTTTTTTATGTCCCACTGCTGGGCACGGGCCTCCCCTCAATGCGAGGGGGGATTAGGCCATAGTCCACCACGCTGGCCCAGTGCGGGTTGGCAGACTTCACACATCTTTCGAGGGGTTCTCTCAGACATGCAGGTTTCCTCACGATGTTTTCCTTCACCGTTTAGCAAGTGATAATCTTGGTTGAAAATGAGATTCGCACGTGAAAAATCCCAGAGGTGCGAGCCGGGGTTTGAACCTGCAATCCTCGTTATCGAGGCAAGCGTTCTACCAACTTGGCTATCACTGCTTTTTATATATTATATATATATATTTATATAGTTATTAAGTAAAACTAATTACAAGCTTGACTCACCTGTTTATGAGGTACAATTTTGATGGCGCTAACATTACTCCCCTGTTTTCTCTTCTCAAAACTAACATTATACTTATGTCTAACCGACGAACTGTTCAAGTCCCATTCATTAACGTAATTCTCTTTACTACAACTGTAGAGTCCATATTTTTTGTGCCAATCAAGTGCGGTGATATTAGTGTTCGATTCATTAGATAATACGGTCTCAATTTTTGCTTGGGATACAGAATATATTAGTATTTTGCCGCTGGTTGTGCCTAAGGCTATGCAGTGTGTTTCTTCCGATGAACTCGATTTCCGTTTTGGGTGTTTTTGCGGGGAGCCCTGTAAGAAAATTTACATTTACATGAAATATAAACAATTTACGAGGGTGGAGGTGGACAGTGGTATATAAATAATTACCCATAATTATTGCTATCAGCTCATGCAGACCCAAATAGTGGGAAAAATGGTCTCTCAAGGTAGAGATTATTTGTCATTTGCCTTCTGACTACCAGTAACAACTGTCAAAGTTGTCAGAAATACAAATGGGACCACTAGCTTAATATAAGGTTGGTAATTTAATAGAAGGTTGGTAAGTGGAATTTGGTCACCCAACAAGACCATTTGCCAATGTATAAAATGTTTACAATAAGTTTACTAATTTACTGCTATTTAACAATAACAAGATATTATAGTGTTACATGTATTATACAATGTTTTCTATAAGTGTAGATGATTCTAATTCTGAGCCAAGGTTATTGCCAGATATCACATGAGACATTACATTTTCGAGGTTAACTCTTTGTTACCATTGTTATTTATGTCTACTATCAATTGTAGACTTTTATGAATAAAAAGTGAACTTAATAAATACAAATATAAGCCAAGAAAATAATGTATCATGATTATACATGTTGTGCAAATAAATTATTTTAGCTACGTAAATACTTGGCAACATAACGTTATAAAAGCAAAAAATCTTAATCAAAAACAAACGGCAAGATTGTTTTTATACAAGTTTATTTAATAAAATTTGATAAGTACGCCACCCACAAATATATATAGAATGAGTTAATAACACACAGATTATGGAAATATTGTTGAAACCACGTGTTGGTTCTTACCGCGGATTGTGTGATGGAAATCCATTGCAAACAGGACGGCGGGGACGTCAAGTGCAGGTCTGGTGTGTACTCCTGTTTTAGAACATTAGTTTCTGTGTCCCATATTCTCAATCTACCGTCCTGGGTAATAGCAGAATAATATTTTCCGTTTTCGGAAAACGCCGCCTCTGCCATGTTTCATTGCAAACTGACAGATAGACAAAGACAATAGCAGAAGTGACAGAAGGTGACTGACAGACAGATTCGATGTCGTCTCGTTCCAAACATTCCGTTACATACGATTTAGTAAATCATCACGTGATTGTTTTCAACAAAATCTGTATGAATTTTAAGTGTTTTTCTTATTACAGGTTAATATTTTGTGATGTGAAATGTTTATATAGCATAAATAATGGAGTTGAATATTCTATCTTAATATGAATAGCCCTCGTAGAACGTAACGCATAATTTAAGATTTTGAAGTTTATTTTGGAGTGGACATAGTAGAAAATTAATAAAAAGGTGCGTTCCATTTTGTGTCCTGAATATGTTTTATACTTTCCAATCGTTTGGTTTAATTACAACACCAACGTTGTTTTTTTCTGTTTGGAATAATCACAAAAAAGTAGTTTTTTATCACTCAAACATTCCAAGTTCTACAAATATCAGACCGAATATCATACGGTATGATTCATACCAATAGTTAAAGATCAAAGTAGCTTAATTTTGCTGCAGTTGCAAACGATAAAAAAGAATAAGAAGGAAGGTCACTGATCCGTCTGACTGATGCTTTGTTTTCTACGGTTTTGTTCGACGTTGTTCGATGGTTCTATGGTCAGGTGTTGCCAAATCAATTAAATCAATTACCGAACCCAAGTTTCTTATTGGACGTAGTCAGTCAAGAGAAACACCTGTCATGTCTGACATTTTATTATGAGAAATTCAGATTCTTTCGCGTTCGTTTATCTGCGCTCGCGAATGTGTAGGCGGAGCTCATATTTTTTTTAGTTTAGTTAGCGCTCTCGCTCCACTTTTCGAAAGTATTCTTTTTCGTTCATAAATCATATTCCTTGTGCTGTGCTTATAATCATTCCTATAGTGAAGTGCGGAGGCTGTTTCTGAGTGATCCGTGAATATGATGTCACTATTATTTTGCGTGATACCTTGAAAATATGAGTGTTAGTGTGGAAGCAGACGTGTCCAGCCCCCTGTCGGAAGGGCAGGACGTGACATTGGACCGTACCATATCGAAATCGTCGTCCGACAGCCACAGTTTGAAGAATGACGAGATTGAGGCCAGTCGGGACGAGAAATCGGAGCCTGGGACTCCGAAACCTCATCCCATGGCGTTCACCGTCGATTTTGGGCAAACAAAAGCGGTTGATAACCGAAGGCTAGAGGAATTAGCGAAGAAATCGCAGGCGAGACATCAGAGAGTCCAGTCAATGTCTGCGAGCATCACGAGACCGACTCCTGCAGTCCAAAAGCCACCCATGAGCGCTAAGCTCCCCCGCAAAGCTCAAGGTTACAACTCCGAAGGGTATTTCTCCTCTGACCAGGAAGACAGCGGCCTGTCTGGGTCTGCCAAAGTCCGTAATGGGCCCTTAGCACAAAATATAACGCACATAACAAGTCCTATTGCAAAACGAAATGTAAAATCCCCGATATTAGATACTGTCCAAACGAAACGCCCATCCAAAAGCCCTATAGTTGATAGCATTATGTCTAGAAGTGAGAATTTTACAAACCGTCAAAATTTAAACTTACCTTTAAAGACAAATAATTATATACACAATGTGCATAGAACACCGAGTTACGGAAATATAAATAAGCATGCAATGGCTGATATAATTGACCAGAGCCCAGACGGGTTAATGCTTACTGACATATCAAGTCCAGAATTAGATATACTAACTCCGGACAATGGATTATCAACCCCAGAGCATTCTAAAAGTCCTTTAATACGTAAAATTAGAGCTTCGTCAGAAACACCGGATCTGTTCAAGAAGTGTATGATGAAGGAGCCGTTGTATATTGATGATGATGTTGACAGACAGTCAAATAACTCCTCAACTGGTACATATACTATTGAAGGTGATAATTATACTGAAGAACAAAAAGCTAGAATGAGTATTGACAGAAATTTTGGTACAGACTTACTAGCGAACGTTATTGAGGAGACTTTAAAGAAACATTCTCCAGAAAGAGACCCAGAGTTAGTTTTCGAGTACCCAAACCCACAAAGAGTGATCACAAAAGAGCCGAGAAGAGAAATCGGTCTCCGCAGCCCTCTGGTCAAACAAGCCTTTGACCAACCGAAAGTTTCTAAAGACAAGAATGTGCTAGAGATCTCGTGCTGCTACGAATCACCGACTGAAACCGATTTGGCAGCACAAACATCGAAGCAAATAAAATCAACGCGTAGCTATTTAGAAAAGATCAAGAATAGAGTAAGAACAATCACAGAGAAGACATTTTTAAAACACGATGATAACGTAGACGTTGGTAGCTTCACATCGGTCACAACGTCTGGCGTTCTAAGCTCTAAGATTGCACTGAAAATAGAGCCAGTTAAACGTAGATGTAGCTTGACAAAGTCTGATATAGACCAAACGGATTATGTGCACAGATTATCAAGAGAATCATCGGTACCAGTGTCGTTGCCGAGCAATAAAGTGCCTTTGGAAGCTGCTAAATTTGAAAGTACAGCGTTACAGATCGCTCAGAAAGCATTGAGAGAAGACAGCGGGGTGTCCTCGGACATGACGCCGGAGCAAGTCGTGGGTAAACTGTCATACCTGAGTCTGAACAGGTGTAAGGGCGATAAGGCGTGGATACAAGATTGGGCTGAAAGTGTAAAGAAGTATAATAATCATACACTGGCGAGGAGCGACGTTGTCGATGGTGAAAGACCGCCATTGAGTCCTAGGCATATACCGTCGAAACGTAAGTTTTTTTTTTTTTATTTTGTCTCTGGTATTAATTGCGTACCCCTCAGCAGGGTAATTTTAAACCATTCGAAATCTATATCGGAAACGGAATCGAAAACTTCCAAGCTGGATTACCGCAATCGCTATTAATATTTCCGAAATTGATTATCTTCGATGTATCTTGATGACAATACCACATCGTTTTTGCCAAAAAGTTTCCGTCGGAAAGCTCGTCGGGAGCTACATCAACATCGGATAGTTTCAAATCCGTTTCCGATGTCGATTCCGAATGATTTAAAATAACCCAGCAGATCTTTTTTTTTGTAAATATGTCATATTATGTTGTAACAGCTGAATATTGAAACACTTGTTTATGACCTCTGTTTGAGTCGTTGTTATCTTGCATTTTTAAACCCCAACGAAAAACTAAGGGTGTGAGCCTTTGTCTGTCTGCGAGTGGCATCGTATCTCCAAAATGTATGGATTAATTTTAATGCGTTTTATTTTATCTCACGGCTTTTTTAAATTGGGATGATAACTGCTGTACCGAGCTTGCGGGTCGGTGGGTCTAGGTATCCCTCGCAGACCGACCGACTCACAAGCTTGGACATTAGGAAGGAAATAAATAAATATCGATGGACATACCAACTGTACGGTCCAATACTAAGCACTTTATTATCGTCTGGCATTATTATTATTCGTGCTCATCACACAAAAAATAAAATACTCCTACCGGAGTTTAAACCCGGGACCCTCGGTAAAGAAAGTCACTACCAATTGTGCCAATCAGGTCGTCAACTCTTGAGTTTATCGTTACACAGAACGAACCGCATCGTATATGGATCCTGGCAATATATATTTTTTTAACCATTAATATTTATTTCAATAAACGTTAAAGACATAATTACTTATCTCCCCAATCATCAAACCGATTCCGCTAAAGGCTGACAATACAATTGATAACGCACTCTGTTGTGTATCGTGATAAGATTAACAATCGATTGATACAATGTTATCACGAGCACAATTTGTTGAAGATAAGAGTGTATTTATTTTCGTGACGTGGTGTAGTACGATGTCACAGTGCTATGATATAATATGACCTAAGAAGCAGTGATAGCCAAGTTGATAGAACGCTTACCCCGGCTCGCACCTCTGGGATTTCTGGATTTAATGTGCGAATCTCCTTTTCAACCACGATTATCACTTGCTAAACGGTGCAGGGAAAACATCGCGAGGAAACCTGCAGGTCTGAGAGAACCCCTCGAAAGACGTGTGAAGTCCGCCAACCCGCACTGGGCCAGCGTGGTGGACTATGGTCTGATCCCCCTCGCAGTGAGGGGAGGCCCGTGCCCAACAGTGTGACATTAAAAAGGGCTGATATTATTATTATTATATGACCTAACGGAGATTAGTTAGAATCTATACAGTTTGGTAAACGACCGGATAAACCACTTAATAGAGGGAGAGAAAGCTATAAGAACAAAAGAAACAGCTGTCGTGCGTCTAATTAGTCAGTTAAAACAATCACAAGGCTACCTCACAAATGCAAAACTGAAAAATCCATATTGCATCTTCTTCTTTTTTCTTTACGAAATGAAATGCGATGAAATAAAATGGATATGAATATGGCCTCACCCACAACTTAGCGGGTATTTTGCCAATGTCAAGTAATTAATAGCAATAAAACATTAAATAAATACACATTATAAATAAAATAACGGATGTGACATGATGATATGAAAATGGCGTCCCCTATAATCCCATATTGCATCGAAGTGTTGCCTTCGTTTACGTGTTTCTGATTGTCATTGTATAATTAAATTACCATGGCGGTGCTAAAATTTGGCCGGATGGTGTAAAAATCCTGTCGGAACTTTTTGGGGGTAGTCGAAGCGAAAGGTTATCAATTTTGTTTTTTTTTATTTTATGAAAAATGTGTTTCTTTGATATATGTATAATGTGTAATTTTGGTGGAATATTAACTATTATGTGTTCATAAACGTGCACGAGTGTAGGAAAATAAAACTTATTTAGTTTTATTTAACTACACTCGTAAAAACACGACTTTTCAGTTCTCCCAAAAAGTTTGGTAATTTGTCAGTAAAGTATCCACAACTTTAATGATAGGGTTTGTGGGGGGGGTTTATTAGGCCTTCTCTACGGATTAGGCCTGCATAGAATCTCCCATATTTGATAATAAAAAAAATCATTACATTTGACATTGGCAAAATACCTACCCATAGGTGGGTGAGGCCATTTTCTAAAAAAAATCCTATCAGGACATATCATAACGTTCGATGACCCCAAACACAGTCAGCAGACCTTGATTTATTTTATGTTATTATGCACCCGACGTTTCGGCTGCTTTACAGCAATCATGGTCACGGGAGGACTGAGGTGTTTGACGTCCGTGTCATAGTTTGAACTGGGGTACCCTCATATTTAGTTGTTGCTTGCAAACACCTCAGTCCTCCCGTGACGACGGTTGCTGTAAAGCAGCCGAAACGTCGGGAATGCAAAAACACATAAAATAAACAGGATACAATCCGCAGAATTAGTTTTATTTCAATGTGTAGTGTTCGCGTAAATATAAGAAGTCAATATCCCTTGTTAAATCGACAGCAAAGCTTGTACAAATACCATAAGATCGTTTCCTTACGAAGCGCGGTGTTGTAATATTTATGAGGGTAGTGCAGGAGTCGGCAACCTGCGGCTCGCGAGTCATATAAGTCTATTTGGATGTGAAGCTGCGGCACTTTAGTTCCATACGCAAATATTATTTATTTTATAAAAAAAACGTTGTAAAATCGTTCGGAATCGATTAACGAGGATAAGGCACCATTTCTATCTCTCAGCCACTTGTACTCGCTTTTTTTCTATTCGGCCAGTTTTTGGACACTCTGTTTATCATCTAATTTGTTGTGAAAAAAACACTACTTATATATGAAAAAATAGATCAGTTGTTTTATCAAAAAACTTTACGTATGCAAGTACTGTTTATGGTTCGCAAAAAAATAATTGTGCCTCTTTAAAAAACTTTGAAATTTTGTTAATTGTAATTTTTGACTCTTCCAACTCAAAAGGTTGCCGACCCCTGGGGTAATATATGTATACACCGTGCCTGCATTCTAGCGAGTACGTTCAAGTCGTTGAACTTATTTGGAATGTTTCACTGAATCCTCGTATTATAGCTATCACAATAGCGGCTAGCTGCATGCTTTTCTCTTACTAATAAGGGCCTATGATCCTAAGGTCGCTATGATCACCCTATTCACTAGGGCCTATGGGCTGTGGCTGTAGGTGTAAGATACCTACATAAGCAAAAAGCTAGTGCAATTAATTCTTTTAGTATTCTCGTCTATGAGTCTTTTTTTATACGCTGGGCTTAAATCAGGCTACTGATATAATAATACCAGCCCTTTTTAACGTCCCACTGCTGGGCACGGGCCTCCCCTAAATGCGAGGGTTATGCTATAGATGTCGACTTGAAAATTGTTGCCGTTGAATGTGGTAATGCTGCCAGCGTTTTGGGCGTTCCCGGCCGATGGTGATGCGGATTTAATGAGTGCATTCTGATACCTGTTTAATTTAAATCCATTTATTCTATCTTCTTTAATTATACTTGAAAATATAATCTATAAATTTGAACGCGGTTTGAACACATGGTAAGATAAACAATGGCGCTAATTCTGTGGTTGCATAGACTATACGTCACGAAACAAACCGTATTGTCATCCTCGTCATGGTGCTACTTATGGTCATGATGTAAGAGCGAGATCGCAGTATTTTTAGCAGTTGTTATACGCATCATAATTAGCACCATTGTCTAAAGTCTGCGTGTTTTATGCTCAAATTACTTTTCTTCTAAATAATTGTGTATGCCATTGTAAATGCTTTAAAATGTCTATGATTTTGGGAGATAATCTACCTAAGTTAGACCTTGTTTTATCACTAGGATGTTAAGATTTAAATACCAGTTCTACGTTAAAAAAATTCGTGAACGCATGTTAAGTCGATTAGGATGTAAATATTTGTGAGAGACTCGGAATCATTAGTTATTGACATAATCGTTATCAACAAATACATAAATAGGAAGAGAGAGAAGATTGCAGCTGTCTCGCTTAGCTATACATATAAATATTATCTTCGCAAACATTTGCTTAACATTTCGGTGAAGCCCACTCGTGGTGATTCAATGATTCACACTTCATTATTATTCTATGTAGGTAAACTTTGTTTTTTTATCCTTATACGAATATCTGGTCTGTGTATCCTGTAGGTATTGTCATAGCACAGAACTGAAATGAAGCTTTGACAAAATTCGGAATCCCGATAAATCCCGAATGCCCGACGATTTGAATACTCTGTCACTTTCCCTCTATACGGTACTGCATAAAAAGAAAGGATCCACCACAGAGAACCACAGACTGTATTATTCCCATGATATCTAGGTTATAACAGTCCTTTTAATTGGTGCCGTACGATTGGTGCATTTCTATTACTACCACGCTATTGGTTAATGTTAATTATTAAAATTTATCTATGGTCTGCTTATTCATTATTATCGTACAATATCTCCCACGCGCGCCGTCTGTCAACTGCTCAGGGTCATTTGGCTGTTATGATGGAAAAAACTTGAGGTCAAATTCGGGTGATGTGTGAAAATGATGCAAATCATTCAGTGCCACGTTCCGGGGCATTTTTCTCAATACCATAATAATTAATACAATATTTCGATCGCACATGTCGGGGGCTCAAACGATTTTGGAGCATTTACAGTGACCATTATTCATTTTATTTCAGCGCATTTCATTTCGTAAAAAAATAAGGTTTACTGTCTTTTTTGCGATTTCTATTGTATACTCTATGGTGATAGTTCGGCGCAACACGCCCTCGGTCTACGTAAACGAGTCCTTAATCAATAGTTCGTTAAATACGAGCATTAAATATCATTAAACATCATCATCAGTAATTTATTTTTGTTCGCAGCTCGGAGCCCCAATTGTGGCGCCCCCTCCAAGATCCCGAGCCCCGTGGCCCCCTTGCTACACAGGAGAACACCGGTGAGTTACCTTAACCGACCCATGGTATAAAAATACAGGTACCTATTCTCTGCCGTGACAGCTAGACCACATGATTGGCCCAAACTACGTCATGGGCCGATGAGCGGTGTTAATTTTATTGAAAGTGATGGCAACACTGGTCGTGACGTAGTATGGTCATCGTCCCAAGAGAATACCTGGACCCAAAGTCTGCTAACACAATCGAACAGCAACCGCATAGTAACTGTCACTTTTGACAGATATTGTATGGGATGTCTTTCAAATGTGACAGTTACTATGCGGTTGCTGTTCGATTATGAATCGATTGTTTTAGCAGACTTGGGGCTCTGGCGTAGCGTATTATTGTACCATAATCAGTCCCATATATAGTTACTGTACGTTGTTATGGTGGTGGACATTTTTAACCTAAAAACCATTAACAACAGTTGGGGTTCCCAATTTTTCAACACAGTTGATTGGTTATAGCACCCAAAATGTCACTTGGTACTAGAGACAGAGATAGAAACATCTTCTCGATTAGATAGTTAGTCATTTGAAAAGTTCATAAATTGATTCTAGGACGAGAATCAGCCGAAGAGTTTGAAAATATTCACTTTATTTGTGCCCATGGATTGTCAAGATTGAACGTTTTCTAGCCACGTATTCTTGAAGCTAATGAAGAATTTGAATCTGATTAAAATACTAGTTTTTTTTTTACTTTATGGCAATAGGATATCATAGATAATAATTATCTACAAGCAATATTAAAACCATTTTGTAAGTTGCAAGTGGCCAGACTCAATGGGAAAAAGCCATTAGAGGAAAAAAAAAGTGTCAGCATACTTTGTGATGTCACAAAGTTCAAATCTGTCAACGGCTTTCGTGCAAACTTCTTCACATAAGTAGTTCTTTCTCTTTATCGGTTTGGAATCACGCCATTTTCATTTAATCATGTCACACCCATTATTTTATTTATAATGTGTATTTATTGAAAGTTTTATTGCTATTAATTACTTGACATTGTGCAAAATACCCGCTAAATTGCGGGTGAGGCCATATTCATATCCATTTTATTTCATCGCATCTCATTTCGTAAAGAAAGAAGAAGAAGAAGAAAGCCGGCCGTTGCCGCCTATTCCTATTAAAAAAAAAAACCAAAGATAGTTTCCATTGTAACCTATCGGAGTTGGCTTTACTGATCTCATGATTAGTAGTTGAATGATTTTAAACACTTTTGCTTATAAATAAAGTTTGTATTCTTTCAACTCGGTCTATTTTTATTTATTCAAGGTTGTTATTCTGGTTGCTGAAGATACTGGTGTTTTATTAGTCGTTACGACTACATCTGCTGTAGTAGGCAGGCCTCTTTGTGTTGGTCAATCTTACACTAAGACGTCGGACAATTAAAATGAGATAAGTACTAAAACTTGACATATCAAGTCCTCCCTAGATGTCTGGGTAATTTTGTGTATTATCTTTCGGAAATTGGGTAAATCTTTCATAAAGATGATCTTATTACAAGTAAGTAATGTTTAAGGCACATACACTGCATATTACAAGCTATTAATATGTTTTGAAATAATATTGCCAACAAGTGTCTATAAAAATGTATGTTAACATGAATGCAGTTTTATTTTAGAATCGGAAAACCATAAATAGAATTCAGTGGGCGACGAAGTGTGTTCCAATCGCTCATAAAAGCAACAGATTAGTATTTAATGACTGGCGTATAAAATTATTTGTCTCATCAAACCTTATTTGACAGCCGTTGTAGAAAAAGTTATATAAATACGAATTACTTATGGGTGTTATCTATTTTAAACCACATTTTAATGGAGTGTGCACAGTCCTATTCAAATTATTTATTACGCAATCGTTCGCTCATAAAAGCAACAGACAGGTCGATAATAATTTAACGACAGATAAAATATCTCTTTAATTTCCCGCTTATATATTTTTTTTATATTGGAATAGTGATGTCGCTAGATTTATGAGACATCGCATAGTCGATTTGTACGTGATTTTTAGTAACCTATATAGGAATGGAAACTAATTACGTTTCGTAGTAGGTAGGTTAACTTTTCATGAGTTATAAAAGTTAAGGCTATAGCTCTTAAATTGATCAATTTGAAATATATAATTGTCAAATTAATTGCTAGCTATCGCAAATATATTGAGGGCGCAGTTTCCTTTTGGTATACATATAAACTACGTATCTCGTTGCATATATGCTTAAAACTATAGTTAATGCAAGTATACTAAAATAATTGTGCAATATGCATGATCATCATGGTTTGTTATGCCAACGTTATAAAAAAAAATGAATCTCTTTTTTTTTAGTAACTTATTAGTGATGTAGCATATAAAAAATCATAAAACCAGTTTTTATACATATATCAGCTTGATAATTAAAACTATCGATGTACGTATATATAGACAGTCGTCGCGGCTTGTTATTATAGATTAAATATAATTGCTGTGTGCTCTTCAGTGAAATCATGTGCTTTCCACCATTCTGTTCCACTCCAAATAGTTCACTCCGCTTGCATAATTAAATATACGATAATTTTAACGAAGTCTGGTGATAGTAAACTCGGTGAAATTATCGATTATTTTTAGCTCTAACTCGGTTTTTTAATTAAGTTTGAATAAAATAAAGCTTTTGGTGAGCAGTGAAATCGAATGGACTTAATTTTCTACTGAGATATATCAAAATCAGAATATCTTTTTATTCATGTAAACCATTAAGTACAGTACTTATGAATCATCAAAGTTATTACAAAATGCTAAGCTACAACTTTACCACCCATTCGGAATGCCGTTCCTATGGAGAAGAACGTGCAAGAAACTCTATGGTTGATCTTTTTTTTAAAAGATCTTTTACATTTTTGAGCAGTACATTGTTATGGGTATGTGAGAACAATGTAGGAACGGTGAGGCAGGCTTGAGCAGCTCGTAAAAACAACAAAGTATATTTACAAGTTAATTGGTTCCCACATTTACAACTTACATTTGTAATATAGTTTTAAATATGCTTATAGTAAAGGTATGTTTTTAGAATACAAAAAGCCTCGTCAATTACTTACCCGTATACAATATTTTATCTACTGAAATAGTTTCAGCCGTTAAAGCATGTAATAAGGTCAAATTAAACAAGATTGTATATTTCTATATAAGGAAGTCATGAAATATACCAGCCCTTCCCCTTTTACATTATAGATTCTTTTATTATCATTTAGAATTATTCAACCATGCTATTAGCACAGTTCGTAAGCATGGAGCAAGATACGATATGTCATTAATTAAACAATTTTGTATTAACATTATTAAATGAGACAAAAGCTAGAAATTCAAGGATTAATACTAAAAATGGCGCCGGTTGTATTTTCTCGCCTAACGACACAATCTCGATATATTAGCGCATCACTTATTTATAGGGATGCGACACATTAGTTGGGACATCTTCCTTGTTTAGTCACCAACGCTCATGAGGAAACGAGACACTTAGCTCCGTCCAGATATAGGCGGTATTCGTTGTCCACTTCGAATAATGCAGGGAATACCGCTCTGGTATAAACGAGCCTATAAATAGAAGTGCAAGCAAACGGTCGCCGTTGCTTGCTAAAATTAACTCGGCGAATTAATTATGCACGGTACTCTGTACATTAAATTATATTACACTTTTTTTTCTGTGGGATCGAAATATTAAATAGATCATCTTTATAGTCTATTTATAGGTTATTTCAACATCTATACTTAACGCCACATATTATGGACTTTAATATGATTAGTTCTTTACTTTTTGCTACAAAAAGAAACTAAGTATAATTGAATATTAGTCGATTATTCGACACCTGTCTGAAATACAATCACCGCAACACTTTTTTTATTATTTAATAATTTCTTGTCGTAACAAACAAAACAATTAAAAATTCAATTTCACGCTACGTTATATGAAGCGTACACCGAATTAGTCTCATAGTGGCGTAATTATAGCTATGTAGTCCAGATACTATCAACGGAAACAATGGGTTGGCGGCATACAGAAATGCCAACGCCTTGTTAAAAAAAATGTATCCAGTGACAGATAACATCAAAAAAAAAAACAACTGCGTCGTTGATTTCATCGAGTATCGACATTCGTTTTTCTGTTACATTCTAAGTAGAAGTCCACACAACTCTGGAAAATTGTAACTTGCTACTTGAGACCATATTTGGTGACTTTGACGTCAAATAGAAATGCAGAGTTAGTTATATACGGGGTTGGATCTTGGAGCGTAAGCTATTTGATTTTTTTTCGATTTATGTTATTTTAAATATACGACATGATGTGATTATTTTTTTTAACTCTTTTTACGTTAAAAAAATTAAGGTAATGTCATAATATAAGTAGGTACTTTCTTAGCATAAAACGTATTTAGGATTCCCTGTCGTTATTTTATCAGTACTAGAAAGTATAGTTTGGCAACGCCACTAAAACGCGGACATTAGCCTTAATTATTTTGCTGCTTTGATTTTGATAAATTTACTATCCATAAGCCGATAATGTGTCCTAAATGTTCTTTGATACACGTAAAACAATTTAATAAGGTAACCCCTAAAGAAATGCCAGAACGTGACTCACCTGTCATAACTTTCGCGCGGGAAAAAATGGCGCGCCTTTACATAAATGGCGGCTTGAATCACGATTGCGGTTAGCATGGACTTGCTTTGTAACTGGATTGAACACTCCCTAGAAATATTTGCAGTAACTAACCATTAGTTTACTCTTTTTATGTTCTTATGTAAATTTATGCTGTATACGATTTTTTTTCTGCTAAATCTATGGTCCTGCCTCTGAACCCAAATTCTATGAGATTTGACATAAGAAGGTACTTCCTTGGTTTTGTCTATTTCAAATATAACCTCAAAATATAAGCCAATTATTTGACCGCGTTTTATAGCGGAGTGAGCAGTCCTGTTAACATTTCGTTCATAACTGTTTTTTTTTACACTCCTTGATTTTTTGATGTGTTATTTTGTTGAACGTTTCAGGAGAATTACAGATTTAATGGCGTTCACTGTGTCTAATCGGGTTTTCGAGTGAAAGTCTTTAATATCTTTTTAGAATCGAACCATTCTAAATTTCCAAGGAGTTAGTTTGAGAACAATGAAGATCGTGTAGAAGCAATTTTGAACTTTGATTAAATATCTGAACAAGAAAAAAAAATACATTTTATTGTTGCTGTTGAACGTTAGACGTCTGATAACATCTATGATGACTCACTAGAAGAATACCTAGCCTTGGATTAGTTGATGTCATCTATAAGTGGTCTCATAGGTTCTTATTTTGGTATTGCCTAAACCCGGTCGTGCTGATCCACATACTTTTACTCCTTGAAGGTAGAATAGGACATTAGGATTACAATAGCTGTGTAAGCGAGACACGTACATTGCATTTGCGTAAGAGTGAGAGGGATACGTCAAGATTTTTTTAATTCCTCCCTATATTCAATCTTATTTTGACTGTTTGCCACCAATAACTCCGTGGCAAACAAATTTGATTGGGGGTGGATGCAAGTTTTGCATATTAGGAACGGTATTCCGAACAGGCGGTAAATTCTTAGAATAACATTTTTAGTGTATTTTTTTGTATTTAAAAAAAAAATCATATCGATTTTGTCTCTGAATGCAATAATCGATATTGTGGCTGACTCAGTCGGCCACGCAATCTGCAATCCGATACAATAGTCTTGGGCGTTACGAAATCGCTTTATTTGCATTCCATTTGCGATTTTAGACGTCATACCGATAAAATACGTTGTGTAAATAGGTCAATGTACCAGGTTTTGCAGGATTGTAGGCTGAACGAAAAAGTTCAAAGTAGAGGTCGTGACGGCGCATTAGTGAGTTAACATCTAGACTTTACTATGGCAATAGACAATGATAAATTAGTCTGGTCTTCACTTCCTATAGCTTGTTCCTTGCCAAAGCCTTATGAAAGTGTGATTGTGTGTGCCTTATAAAAGTGTATGGTTTTCCTTACTACTTGTGTAGAGACATGACTTTATTTTGTCTGAGTGTGCGTGCACGCATGCGTAGATGTGTGATAAACGTGCCCCTCAAGAATCGACTGAAATATAATTACATTTATTTAAACTTTCCATATTAGCGATTCCCAATGCATCCCGTATTGGGAAATTGGGAACTGCTAAAGTGCTACATAATATTTTAAAAGATATAAGTTTATATTTTGTCAGAACTTTTAGTTATTTGTAATGAAGGATTGTCATGTCGTAGGATATAAGTCCTTAAACATAAATAAAATTAAAAAAATCTACAGAAAGTAGCTCCTAACAACTCAGTTAGATAGCTAGATATCCAAAGGGAATAAAAAACAAAATCAATGGCCTTACATCGATATTCCAACGTCAACATTTAAAAACAAAGACCCCGAATGAACCGTTCAGAATCTCGCTTATGATTTTACAAAATCATAAAACAATAATCATATAACTTGTCTCACTGGGTATGGTGCTTATGCTGACTCATATCACACATGGTATGCGTCCCACTGAAATATGCCCTGGCATTCCGCAGGAGTGTAAACATGATGAGCTTTGTTGATTCTTAATGGCAAAAGTGAGTGTTGATGCAAAACCAATAATAGTATATAAAAATGTATTCATCATTACAATGTTTTAGGAATTATTATTAAAATACCTGTAGTTTTATTATCTGTGACACGGATCTAGGATACATATTTATATGATCATTGATGAAACTGTCAGTCGGGCACTATGACCATAAAGATGATTACTTGACTTTGGCAAAATACCCGCTATGTTGTGGGTGAGGCCATTTTCATATCCATTTTGTTTCATCGCATCTCATTTCGTAAAGAAAGAAGAAGAATCATTTGTCATTACATGATCGGATAAAATGACGTCCTAGTGTTTTCTCATAGATATATTGTAATTTAATGTGCCCCTAAAACGATTTTTTAAATATAACCCATATTTAAATATACTACCACAGATTATACTCTTTGATTCTGAACATAATGATTTTAGATTTTGCGATTACATTTGAATGTCTATGCTATTTACAATATCCTCTATTTCTCAATATTATTTTATTTATTTATTTCTCATTTTTTATGAAAGAATTGGTGGTGCTGTGGTGGTGAGCCATATTAGATAGTCCATGGTTTTAATTTTCTTATGTCGCCATTTACGACATTCACAGTAAGGCTGTGAGTGGTCCAGCTATAGACTGTTTTTTTTCTTGGACTTTTTGGCGGTCATTGCATGACGTCATCGAATTCCATTTGTTCCTGTCAGTTCTCAAGGTTATCAAATCGTTGTAAAACAACAACAGGTAATGCAATGATTATTGCACATACTGGCTCATGAATAAAAGAATAACAATGTGAATTAATTACAATCAAGGACTTTAATTTTTGATTAAGTACAACTATCAGTTGGTAGGCAGCGGCCCACCCATCGTGTTTTAAATTTAGAATGCTGTCGAATTATTATGTACCCAATAAAAAAATAAAATGTGTCATGATTGCTTTGTTTTATTAAAAAGTAGCGTTAAATGAGAAAGGGAGGTATGATTCACAGTAACACCAAGGTGTAGATATGTGTAAAATAGGAGAAAGGTTCTATAAAAAAATACGCCAAGGATATGTTACGCCTGGCAACCCTACTGTATAGTTCACGGTAAAAGCCATGCATAAAAACTAGTATCCATAAAAAATATAATAAACAAAACTCCTATAAATTTACGACCAGGTAATAAATCTCAAAATTAAGCTAAGATAAATAAATAAACAATAATAAAGCTATCATATTGCCGGAAGTGGTCCTTGCTCGCCGTGTCGGTTGCGCGGGAGTCGGGGGCAACGCTCTCGTCTATGACTCAAGCGTGGTATTGTCTCCGATACGCTGTTTAAAAGTAAATTATTAAAAAAGTAAGTGCGTGAAAGATGGATGCGTTTTTGGTATTTCTTTTTCACTGTTTGGTTTGGAAAACGTAGGAGAAAAAAATAGAACCTGCGTCAAACTTTAGTACATTATTACGTATCTTGTGAGAATATTATTAGAGTATTAATGACTAATGGACGTGGAATATCAACTTTAGTAAAGTAGATTTATTAATATTTGTATAATTTTATACAATGTGTATCCGACGGCTTTAAGATTGATATCATCGTAAAACTACCCATTCCATTACTTAACCTCAATTTAAATTACATAAAGATTTCACGTTTCTACATAATCATAAAAGTTAAAATCGTTACTTGAAGTAAATGATGAAATTGCTTTCTCGCCCTGTATTTAAAAATAAACTTTTGCATTGCGTTACTTGTCTATGAAGTCATAAAAAGTGTACCTTTTTTGGCTGTTGCATAGTTTAGATATGCCAATAAACTATTCTTATTTACTTCGGATGCGATAGCTATTATGCCCACGACAAAAGTATATTTTTATTAATGTACTTATGCAAATTGACCAAATCAAAGTGCCAGCAATCATCTTTAATCCACACTTCCCTTCATCTTCGTACTGCGTAGGATGATAAACAATTCGTTCCACATTTAAATTATTTAGAACGTAGTCCCATCGTATTGTATAAAGTGTTCGGCCACACATTCCATGTTGTAATATCTATGGAAATTGCACAGATACACGTCATGATTTTCACGGTGCGAGGTTTCGTGTTCCGTTCCTTCGCTTGTTGTTGGCATAATGAATCACGATGGCCGCTGGCCACGTTGACAAGAAACGTATTACTTAAATGTACTAACTCTTTGTAAAATTATTTAAGTTTGTTCGAAAAGTAAGTTCTAATAAGCTTTCTCTACTACCTCATTTGTAATATTCCCGTGGGGCATCCTTTTTTTTTCAAACCAGCTATAAAGAACAATAAGACTAATAAAAAAAATAAGTTGCTATTTGCTTTTTATTTAAACTTACTTGCTTATTATTATGTTGGTACGATTTTATATTGTATTTTTTTTTCATATTTCCATTCTTTTTACGCGTATTATATTAGAAATCCTATTTTTTAATTTAAAAAGACGATAAAGACGCCTTTTACGAGTCTTCTGAGGCTTAATTCGAACTAGCTAGGTGTTCAAATATTAAAGTCCATTTCGCAACGTTTGGCGCGTTGCGAAATGGACTTTAATATTTGTTTCGTTTCAAAATGGCGACTATCATGCAGTCTTCACACTTCAATAAGATTTATTGCCGTCCACTTTCGGATTATTAACAGGCTTATACTGTGCACCGCACCTCGTATATGATGATGTAAAAGGCTACACTAATTAAACAGCACATAGAGTTCCGATCCGGAAAGCATTTTAATAAATAAATAATGCCAAGCACCTACAAAAGCTGAATTAACAATCAAACTTAATACTACAAATATTCTGTACTTTGAACCCTATGAACGATTTAAATTAAAAAATCCGTTAGGTTGGGAAGCTTGTATAAATATGCAGTGAGGCGTTTGTTCTGGGAACAGAACAAGAATAAATATTTAAGTAGTTGAGCATGTGGGAAGCGATGGTGACATGTGAGGCTGGAATGTCACATAATTAATATAAAACATAATTCATGTAGATCCTGTCTTACAGGAGTAGCAGTGGTGGGAGTGTGTGGCGGGCCTAGGCCCAAAACTTGATTCACTACTATTTCTCAAATATGTATTTTACTATGCTAAAAGTCTTATTCACTGTTTTTTAACCCTAATAAATAAAAAAAATGGCTTGAGAATAAGCAAGCACATCACTGGTAGCACCTTAAGTCTCTTTCTTCCCTTAGTGTCAGTGATTCTACATGGTTAATCTTAATTCTATAAGTGTGGTTGGTCTCTGCTTGCGTTTGGATTACATCCAAAAGCGTATTGATGTTAGTTTTTGGCAACAAAACGATATAGTCTATGCCAATTTCTACTTATGTCGAAAATTTTGATAGATTCTGACCTGACTGTATTTTGGGATGCCATAGCGACATCCCGCTAGCAGTATTGGCGAATAAAACTAGACATGTAGGTATGGCTAAGAGCTGATCAGTTATTTACCGTAGGCATTTTTTTTTGTTTGCGGATTTTGTTGGTTAACCGTTTGCCTATCATTGACCTTATAGTCGATTGTAATAGTTTTTTATTTGCATATAAGGCACAAAATCAACATTCCATAAAACTTGTATTATCGCTTAGAATTTTTCAAATTTTGTATCGAGGAAGCTAACAAAAATATGCATTATGGATGCTGACTAGAGTGGACTTGAAGTTGACGTTAAAATACTGTTTCAATCGTTTTAGCCAATTTGTAGAATTGTTCAAAAAAATCCTTCATTGTCTATGGTTTATTTGAGAATGTCGACTGATAACTTTATTCGATCGTTAATGAATGTGACGGGACGCCATTTTCATATCATCATGTCTCATCCATTATTTTATTTATAATGTGTATTTATTGAATGTATTATAGCTATTAATTACTTGACATTGGCAAAATACCCGCTAAGTTGTGGGTGAGGCCATATTCATATACATTTATTTCATCGCATTGCATGTCATTTCGTAAAGAAAGAAGAGAATGTGCCGTGACATGTGGGATTAAGCAAGGTTTAAGTTTCGTATGCGGATAATTGTGCATCCTAGTTATAAACTTTTAACAAAATAATGAATACAAAGGCGCGGTCCCTTGAACCTCATGTCATTGCTTGAACTGTGATGTCACTTCACAAATTGATTAAGGCGAAATGAACTTTAATAAAATGGACACAAGTTTGAAATTGTACACGTAGCCTATCCAGACGAGGCGCGGCTACAGATCACGATTTGAAAATGGAATTCAACATTTGACATTTCGAATTTAAGAACGCGGCCGTGTTTCTTTTAAATATGTGAAAGAATAATTGGTGGTAAATGTAGACAGAAAGGCTGTCAGAGACGCCATTTTGTCTCCCATCTCGTTCTATTTTCATACGAAATCTAAGGGATGGCAAGACAAAATGTAATTCAGCGAGGACCTATTCCTATTTTAAACGCATAGTACCCATGTAATAAATATTGTTTTAATTACCAACTATTCATGTATTGAATTATGTAGCGAAAATAATGCATAGATATAAAATTGATTACCTATTAAGTTCAACTTAATCACTTATTAATTTATTAATAACCTACATTTCAGTACCTCGGAGGGTTATGGCTAAATACGTAAAAAAAATATGTACGACTTTTCCCGCGCTTCCGTTTCTGACATATGCGAATGCAAAAACAAAACATATTAAATTCTATTGCTTTCAGAATAAGGTCTGGTTTACTAAACTTGATATTTGACAATGATTTTTATCATGTTGGCTGATTGTTTACCATAGATCAGGGTCGTGGGAGTTAACTTTTTGTTGCTTTTTAAAACCGTTACGTGATCGTAACCTCTTTTCGTACCGCGTTATATCTATGCATCGATATTTATCAAGTATTTTTTTTTACTCTTGGGCGCGACTACGAATATTGTGTGTGGGTGTTAATTAATTAAGTTGTTTACAAAGCAGATTATGGGGCTATTATAAAAATATTACGTAAGCATATTATACATGCGATGCTTGATCGCCAGGTTTTCAATATCTCCGATCCTACCACAGACTCCTAAGTTGATTAAGGGAATGAAACCACTACGCATTTGTGAAACTAAAGTTAACAACAGATAAAATACAAAACCATATACTCAAGAAAACTATTGAACAGCATGACATGTGTTAATGCAAATGAAAGTGTTTTAAATCCAAAGCCGTCTCGGTTGGGTTTGCTCATTCGCAATCTCTTTTATCTAAATTAATAATTATCTTTTTATGTAGGTATACTCGGCCACGAAAATGATACGAGTGGTTTCTCAAACGATTTTATTTTTTTGGAAAGAAAGAACGTTGTATTTTATTCTTTAAATGGCATCACCCATCCAACGGCTAGTTTTCTGCCAATGCCATGTAATTAACAGCAATAACATTTCGTCATTTAAGCCTACAATGTAATTAAATATACGTTTTCATATACAACCGGCCTAGTGGCTTTTAAACTCTGTTGTGATTAAAATCATAGACAAAAAAACGGTGGAAGCCATAATGTTTTTAAAAAATGCAATAAAAACGAATGATGATAATAAAGATCTAAAAACATAAAATATGTATAAGTTAACACTGTCAGATATAAGCTGGTGACAAGTTGCCTGTAATGTGTAGACAATACTACACAATAACCCCCAAATTTACAGACAGTTACAATGGATTATAATGGCATTATAACGAACTTTTCACCGGAAAAAATGTGTAATAATGTCTTCATACTCCATTAGAACTTTCTATAAATTTGACGGTAAATGTACAAAATCTTTAACATACTCAGATTTGTTCATAATTTAGTGATTATTACATGCAGCAAGGAGATGAGGTAAATTGCTACAATGTTTTTCATTGTCAAATATAAAATTACAAACATAACCCGTTTACAAATAAAACCTTGTTTGAATCGAATCTAAGGTTACGTTTAAACCGTTAAAACTATAATTCAAGGTGTTTAACGGCGCACAAAAATTAAACCGTTAATAGGATTAACTGTTAATATTATAACTATTTAAGTAGGGCTTAGAAACTCGGTCATCTTACAACATTTCCGTATTTTGTTCTTGTAAAATTTGATCATATAATATGTAAACAATCCTCGACAATTTTTTATAACGAGTAATGAGTTTATGTATTGTTTTATTGCTATCTTTTTGTAGTGATTTTTTTACGAGATAATTAAAACGTTGTTAGATAATTACATAACAAAATCATGCTGATTAAAACACATTCTCTTAACATAAAAACAATTACAGAACTGTACCTACACCGTAAAAACACTTGTCTCATAAAAAAGTACTATGACTCATGGTCCCGCTACACGCCCGGAATCGAAACGTGACCATGATTTACAGCCTAAAAACAAAAAACAAAATGCAATGCAAATCTTGCAAAATGATCTCGACCAAAATAAGGACAAAAAAGTTGAACCGATGGTGACGCTACTGTCGTTGCTAAACTGACAAAGACAACAAATTTTCACAAATAGTTGTCTTTGTCAGTTTAGTTTTAGTTTTATTTTTCACAATGACAACGTTAATCCAATTTTCGCCCCTAGTCAAGTTTATGTTTGACAATTGGAATCTTGGACAAAAAATAAAGAATGTGCAGTAAAACCGTTATATTTATTCTGATTGTTAATTCCTATGAGACTTTTTGGCGCGAAGTTGAACTGAGAAGTTGTATTTTGTATAAGTATTTTCCATAAAATGTGTTTATTTGATATATAATGTGTAATATTAGAGATCATCATTGTCATCATGAGTAGGTACTCTAACAAAGTTAAATTAAATAATTTAGACGACACTGGTAAAATGGCACAGTTTGTTAGCCGATTGCCAACTTTAAAAAGAAGAAGAATTCCTATTAGGCATTAAAAAATAATAAATAATTTCAACAGCTAATCTGTTGCTTTATATACATGCAATATATAGGCACGGCCGCCAACACAACGGCCTTGACACGCGAGGATGGTAACATTACACTAATTTTATTTTTACCAACCTAATTCCTTTGTACAGGTTTAGATAATGACGTTCGTTTGGCAAAATGTATTAGTAAAAATAGTTATCTCCAAAACTGAAATCGTTGATCACAGTGTTCTAAAGACGATACTGTCTCCCGTTCATTCTCGGTTTACACGTAGGCAGTAACAAGTGTTCTTGTGTAAACAGCTTGGAAAGTTCAAAGCAATAAGCTTCCGAAATAGAAGTTATTCATGTTTATTTTATAAAACATAAGTATTTTTTGCGTCTCGACCTAAAAAACAGAATACGTATTAGGATTAACCACTCTTCTTCTTCTTCACGAAATAAAATGCGATAAAATAAAATTAGCGGGTATTTTCCCAATGTCAAGTAATTAATAGTAATAACACATGCAATAAATACACATTATAAATATATAAAATAATGGATGTGACGTGATGATATGAAAATAGCGTGAATATTGTTCTAAATACCTGCGACCGACTTCTTCTTCTTTCTTTACGAAATGAAATGCGATGAAATAAAATGGATATGAATATGGCCTCACCCACAACTTAGCGGGTATTTTGCCAATGTCAAGTAATTAATAGCAATAACACATTTAATAAATACACATTATAAATAAAATAACGGATGTGACATGATGATATTTAGATGGCGTGTCCTTAAGGGGGAAGCTCAGGGTCAGGGCGCGAAATTCAAAATGTCAATGGTTTTTATTTTTTTACGAACAATTTGGACATCTTTACTATGTAATTTAATGTTTTGCGATATTAGCATTCTGCATTGGATGTCTCGATGTATTAAGTTTGCTTAAAAAAGAACCTAATCCGATACAATACCATAAGATTTGTAAAAACCGCTAATTTTACTAACTTAATGGTGTTGTATCGCTTTAGGTACATTTTTAAGCAAACTTAATACATCGAGACATCCAATGCAGAATGCTAATATCGCAAAACACTAAATTACATCGTAAAGATGTCCAAATTTTTCGTAAAAAAATAAAAACCATTGACATTTTGAATTTCGCGCCCTGACCCTGAGCTTCCCCCTTAATAGGACTTAGGTACGACTAAACTTACCATGTACTAATAAACCTGACATACCTTGTATCAAATGACACACCAATAAAACCAAAGGTAATATCCTTTACTTTCTAATTCGCCTAAACAGGATACAAAGACAACTCAAGGAGCATTGTCGTGTCGTGTGTGAGTGACGGAAATATAAGCCAAGCTGTAAACAAAGGGTCGACTCAAGCCGTGAGGCTGGTAGCTTGTGCAATAGAAGGTCCAATGAGGCATCACGCTCAGGTGGACACGATCACGAAGCAACATGTGGTTTGTCACACGATGGCTTAAAATGTAATCTTTTGCGATTTTCTTCTTCTTTTTTTACGAAATGAAAGGCAATGAAATAAAATGGATATGCCTCACCCACAACTTAGCGGGTATTTTGCCAATGTCAAGTAATTAATAGCAATAAAACATTCAATAAATCCGCATTATAAATACAATAATGGATGTGATATGATGATATGAAAATGGCGTCCGACGCCTCTCCGTAAAAGTATTCTTCAATACTTCTGTAGCGATTTTAATCGAGATTCAGTGTCTACAACGTTACAGTAATATTAAGCGTCTTCCATACCAATCATTTCATAAGTAAGAATGACACTAGGCGGGAAGCGCCATTTTGTATATTTTCGTCATCATAATTTTTTTATTAATAATGTGTATTTATTGTCTTTGTTATCACTATTACATTTGTATTATAAAATTGACATCGTAAAAAAAAACAACTTATTTGCGGGTGAGGCGATATTTTATCTGATTCCATTTTATTTCATCACTTTTCATTTCGTAAAGAAAGAAGACTAAGAGTAACACTGACAGCATACTTTCTTGACAACGATTACATTAGTATTTTAGCTAGGCAATGATTGCTCTGGTCAAAATTGAGGCAGGTGCGAGGCATGTGTACAAGGCAGCCTCGCAAGTGTTCGAGGACGGTCAGTGGTATTAACATTGTTGATGTGACGTTGGTTTATACCTCGGTTCTTGGAAGCGGCATCGTATGCGCTGAAATTGGGTCAGCATCCATGATCATGAAAAGCTATTTTTAAATGAGGTTAATTGATTGAGGAAATCTGTTACGAACGTAAATCATGCTTATACGCATTGTTTTCTATATGTTAGGGATAACAATGCAATAATTATTTTTAAGAAAAAACTAGATACCTAGAACTAATTTAAATAAAACTAATTTTACGGATTTTATCGCGTTTATTTTTTGTTTTTTACGTTCCCGACGTTTCGGCTGCTTTACAACAACCATGGTCACGGGAGGACTGAGGTGGTTGACGTCCTGGTGTCATAGTTTGAAACGGGGTACCCCACTGACGTCCATGATACAAGTACGCTAGACTAATGATATCCTTTAAAATGACAGCTATCTATTGTGCCTATTTGAAGCGCCCCCAGCGTGGGGGAAAGGAACTAAATCTGACGTAAAATGCAAATGGCCGTTGTTTTGTTTACATTGTCTCCGTGTTTATAAAGTGATTTTGAAGGTTTAACGCGATTAAACTTGTTTGTTGTGTCGTATTAATATAGTTAATACATAAATAAGTGGTGTTAGTTAATAGGTAAACCATGAAAGAGTGCGTGTTATGCAAAACTCTTTACCAGAAGGGAAGTGGGGTTACATTCCACAAGTAAGTGAATTTACGGCTAATATTCAAGAAATTAAAACTTCTATTGATATTATAGGCACTTAAAAATATGTTACTAATCTTATTTATACGTGATTACAACGCATTTGTCTTTGTATTATCGGTTTTTATAAACAATAAAATTCAATAGTGCTGTAAAAGTTCCTTGTCGATAAAATTTATCGATATTTTTTCTATCAATATCTTAAATAGATAGAACGTTCAAGAACGTAAAAATCGCCGAAGACAGATTTGTATTATCAAATACATATTATTTTAAAACAATGTTCACTAATTCACAGGTTTCCGACTGACAATAGAAGACTAGAATTATGGCTCAAAAACTTTGAAAATCCTAGTTGGCGTCCGAAAAAATATTATTACATCTGTTCAAAACACTTCTCTGATGACTGTTTTATTAAACATAACTCATGTACTACTTTGATGATTTTTATTTTCTATTAATACCTTACCTACTCCATTGCTTCCCAAACAACATTACATGACCTCATTTCTAATTAAAAAACGATCCTTATTTAAGTAGGATCTAGCTAGTCACACACCACCCTTTAGTCCGGTTTCGGCTTATCCTAAGATTACCTACCCTACCCATGAGCGATTCGGCTAATCATTATCATTATTTGCTTCATCTTAGTATTAACCACTCGACTATTTTGGACATTAGCCATTGTTAAAGGAATGGATCATAATTATTTTCATTTTACTGCATGGGTAGGTTTAAGCATAAACATTTTTATCGATGTATCATATCACTGTCCCATCTCTATTATTAGTTCCATTCCCCCTCACTGCCGCTATCAGCGCCAAAATGGCGAAAATCAAATAGGCACACGATAACCGGGTTTATGATTAGTCCAGCGATGTATACCATAGAGGTCAGTGGGGTACCCTCATATTCAATTGTTGCGTGTGGTCCGATCTACGCAGAAAGTGCTCACAGTGTCTTGAGGTAATGGTACGCTTGGTTTTGGATTTAATTATATTAATTACTGGTTCCCAAGTCGGTGGTGGTCGGTGGAGAACTAAGTTGATTACGTTCTGATTTACGGGCAGTTTTCAGCAACCTATTTGAGATTACAGATAGATCGTTGTGTCCAATAATTAGTATGAGTTTGGACACAGCGTTAGAGAACTGGCTAGTTTTTTGTCTCTGGCTAAGTCGCTAGTTGTGTGCCCTTTTGTAGAACGCATTGCTACGACATCCCGGTCGTACGTCAATACGCCGAATTACCTTGTTTTGTAAATCATCTAGCCGTTTTGTAAAAGAGTGCATTCTACTATTCGGCTGCAAACCTGCGACATACCCACCAATTTAGTGATAAAGATGTCGGGAGGGGAGGTTTGAAGTATAGATAATGCTTCAAGAATCGTTTTGAAATAACTTTAGGAAAAAATATTTGACATTGGCAAAATACCTAAGATGGTGACGCAATTTTCTTTTAAGAATATCAATGTTTGCTTTTATCATACACATAATATTTAGCCTATACGATTTTAACGGTTTCTAAATATAAACTTCTAGATATAAACTTCAATTAGTCAATCATTCTTTTTAAAACACAAGTAAGTGCCTACCACATATTTTAAAAGTCCTATTACGTTTGACATATTTGACCATTCTATAATTGGCGCGCATTAATATACTTCCACCAATATGGCCGCTACACTATTAAAACATGATTAGGTGCCGGACATGCCATATCCAATTCCATGTAGAGATATTAATAGCGATAATATGAGAACATATTATGAATAAAAGTGAAACGTATTAACGGTTTCAAATGTAAGTATTTTCTATTAGTAGCAAGTCTGATCAATCATAGTACTTTAGAGGAAAAGGGAAGATCTTCCAGCTGGGCGGGTGGTATGCCTGGCGGGGCGGCCGCTATGCCCCGACGGTTATTGTCGGGATCTTGTATATATGGTTACTTGCTCCGAAAACTCTTATAGCGCGATTCAGGATTGCGATGAGAATTGTCCATTGTTCTGAATGCGTCTGCAGCGCCATCTTTGTAGCTTGTGGTGCGGTTGAAGTGGTCGCTACAGTACAAACCCTTTATAACTTGGGCCATACAACAGTTTAGGGCAGACTTATATTACTTGCACAGTAGCTTGCACCTGTCGTGACGTCACGTCCGCTTATTGTCACCCTTATTGGCCCTGTCACACCTTGGAAACAATGTTTTTAATTTTAGGTTGGCGATCGGCTACAAAATAGTGTAATTTTGTCAGTGTCTCGAGTCTTTCTTGATAATTGTTATAACATTATAAGAACCTCTGATGATAATGACCATGAGAATGATGATGATGAATATAAAGTATCAGGAAAGATGTGGATACTTTACTAGAAATTTACCGGCCATCTTGAAAAGTCAGTTATACAATTTTATTTCAATTCCCTTCACTCGTGCAGGTTTATGAACACAAAATGGTTGATACCCCACTTATATTACACTTTGTAATTTTTTTTTTTTTTCGGAAAATCAAACAATATTGACAACTTCACCGTTCAACTTCCCGCGATCTATGTTTACAATGCAAACGTTCTACTAACTTAGCTACCGCTGTGTATGGCGGACTTCGCCCGTCTTTCGAGAACTAGGTTCTCTCAGACATGCAAGTCTCCTCACGATGTTTTCCTTCAAGGTTTAACAAGTGATAGTTATGATTGAAAATGAAATACACACGAAATCTAGAATACACAGAGGTGTAAGCCGGAATTTGAGTTTGAACATTTCTATTAACTTAGCTACCGCTGTTTATTCTAATAAAAATAAATTTCAACTTGACGAAGTGGTCAATTCTGTTAGTTGAATAGAAATTGATTGTACCTATCCTACATCACTCAATTACGCTGTAGGTAAGTAACTTGGCTACCCAAGGCCAAGTTCGAATAAGCACAGAAGTCTTGGCGCCCACCAAATTTGGCCAAGTCAAGTGTCATGAGTCAGCTTGAGTCATCTCGTTGCGCCATCGTGGCGGTCATCTCTATATTTGTAAACTGAATGAGATAATTATTGTAATTTTAGTGATGTGACATCGATTAGTTGATGTAATCGACTATTTTGGTATTTTAGTCGATCGATAAGTACGTGTGCTATTATGAGAAGTGTAGGTAAATTATTGTTGTAAATGGCTGGTATAGATAAGTGTAAACTATGAGCGTTGGTGTACAACAATGCATATCTGCTTGTCCTTTCTAGGAATATAAGCGTGATGGTTTAATATATAAACTAACTATCACTAAAGTTAGGTCACATTATTATTAAAGTTTTATCAATTAGTCGCGAACTTTAATTTAGGACTCATTTAAGGTTGAATATCGTACAGCAAACATATTCCTTACGAGCTACTAAGTATTTGAGTGACGTCACTAGGAGCAAATGATCTAAGATATGACGGCAATATTTAAAAAAAAATGGCGCTGTATTTCTAGCGATCGTACGACATTTTGGGTTATTTTTTTAATTATTAATTTTAGTGTTACCCAAAATCTATTTATCCATTGACACGTCTTTAATAATACTGCCTCATTCAATTCGAGTCGTATCTAACCTATCTAGCATTTGTCTCGTAAGTTCAATGTAAAAATGACCTGACTTTCACTTAACCTTGGCTGGTGACAGCCAGCCAAATCTAACGCCCACTTGATAGGTTATAACACGGTTAAAACTACCGCATAACCATATGTGAAGTTATGCGTGGACTGGCCCGCCTGAATTGATACCATAATTGACTTAATATTTAAGTATGGTATCATTATAATGATTTATTTATATATAGAAAAGGTTGGACGTTTAGCCTAGTCTATAACGAGTTGTCTGGACCGTTTAAGAATGTTAACTTGGTCCCGTTTTGGATGGGTTGTCGAAAAGCATCTAGCCTCTATTCCTCTTCTCTTTTTACGTTTGCAATCGGCTACAAAATAGAGCTATTTTGCCAGTGTCGAGTAAAATTGCTCTATCGTTGTTTTAAGTTAGTTTAGGTAGCCGTGATGCTAAGGATGATGATAACGAAATTAATTTCCTAGCCCTATTAGTAAAGCTGTGAATACTTTACTGAAAATCTACCGGACATCTTGGGTGAACTTGAAAACTGTAGTTAGGTATACCATTTTATTTTAATTTCTATTACTCGTTCACGTATTTATGGCAACCATAATGTTTTAGAATGTGAAGTGAAGTTTATGAATACAAAATGGTTAATAATTCATCAATATTAACATTATTTAGCAAATAAACTAATTTTTTGAAGACAAAACAAAATAAAGAACATTGATTTGCCATTATTTTTGTGAAATAAGTACTGAGGTACTTCTATTATTTGTCTGTGTCAAGATAAGAAAATATATATCTGATGATGGATTCGTTCGGTGTGCATAAAGATCAAAACACTTTCTAAAACTAGGCCAAACTATATCATCTTGTAAAAAAGGAAAATATCAAATAGGTCACACCGTGGCCTGGATATTGTTTAATGATTTAGGTTCAAATTCACGTTTTCAACAATTACGTTAGCGGTCGACCGAACGTTAAACAGATTATATAGATTCTGGCAGCAAAACAAACCTAAGCTAGTCTTGACCTAGCAAGAGCATACATTATTTTCGATGTTTATAACACTTTGGAAGTCGACTAAAAATCAAATCGACTACACTGTTTATTCGATTGAATGTGTAAAATACATTTTGTTTTTCCCTTTCCTTCCTAAAATGTGGCCACAACCTGCCCAAAACAAACATTGAAAACAATTTCATTTATGATTGTGTAATTTTTATAATAAGGTATTTAAAAATAACATTAGGCGTCTTCTCTACAGCAAGCAGGGATGGGTATTGGCTTTGTCATTTTAGCTAGGCTTTCTGGAGGCTCTTGAAGTTATTGCCAACAAAAAAAAACTAATAAATTGAATAACGTACGCGCCATAGACGCGTGCCGAATTACGTTCGACAGGCCGTGTTGCATTCCAACACGAAACAGCGCACTTTCACTTTTAAAATAATCTTTTCATATATTATCTAGTTGTTTGACACAGAAACAGCAGCGGATTAAAAGATAAATAAAAAAAAAAGGTTTTATTTTTTTTGACAATCGGTTGCAAAATGTCTATGGCTTATGCATTGCCAGTGTCAATAAACTTTTTTTTAAATGCAAGTTAGTAGATAATATTAATGCTCTAATGATGATAATCAATTATCATGGATACTTTATTAAATAATTAATCAACTTTTTACTTGTCGCGTATCGATGGTCACACCGTAAACGATATGTTACGTAACATTACACACGTTAAAGCTGTAATTGCTTCTGCACACGCCAGTCCGTTGGCCGTGGATAATTAATAGACGAGCATAGATAATAGACTGACTGTCGACGGAAATAGTAATCTTGTTTTTATATTACGTTCTATTATTAAACATTTTTGGCGGGCTTGAAATTTTTCTTTTGAAATCTTTCTTTATGATAATGTTTTTGTGCGGCTATTATATTCAAAGGACAAACTATGCAATACGAGCTTCTAATATTTGTTGGCTAAATCCATACCATTGTATCAGTTTTCTTAGCCTTACAATAGCCTATGCTGTTTCTCACAAAACTCAGTTGTCACGCCAAGATATTCGTACGCTTTCTGACCTACCTTACACTTTAAAATAACATATGTAAGTAGGTCGCTCCCGACCTGAGTGGGATCACTGGAATTTCTCTTATTTGTCGCAAGATGTTGCAACTGCAGCATTGCAGAGTGTAAACAGGTGTTGTTATTACTTTTATCGCTTTTTTTATCGTTTAAAATCGTTCATAGATCGTTATGAAGATTACTTAAAAAAAAATAACCCACATGTTGTCTATGAAGTCACATCGTTTGTAAAACTGTGTCTTTATCTAACAATGGAATTTAAAAATGATAATAAGTCACTTGTGTCTATTGTTCCTTACGTTATATATTCATGATTGTTTAATTTTAACGATACAAATTTGACAGTTCTGTAGTCTTGAAGCTTTGAAATGTCTTTTGTACTTAAATTGAATAAACAAAAGAACTGCAGACTCAAAACTGTAAACAATAGACAATGATAATCTGAACTCTTTACTCGTTTTTTTTAATGTTAACTTTAGCATTTCTCATTGATCTGTTTTAGTAGATCATTTTACACATCAAGAAGAGGTATCTCTTATCATGTTACGTTTTTACTCTATGCTATTTTTTTTTAAATTTATTTTAATATTCAACATAGGCGATACTCCATTATGACTAAAGTTTCATTGTTCTATGGATAATGGATACCTCTCGAATGAAGGAGAGACATTGCCCCAATAATTTGACTGTTTTCTATAACTATTGCCTAGCCTGAAACTGATGATAAATACAATTCTAATAACACATCTCTCATTGTTACAGGACCTAATTCCGGTACAAGACACAGAATCCTATCTGTTGAAAACACAAAACGCAATCACGAACCTCCAAGCGAAGCTTCAATCCTCAAGAACGAACAACTTCAGCACTATACCTTCTCAACTGACTTCGAGCCTGATCAGCGAGAAGACAGCCATCTCCCGTCTCCCGATCTCACAGCTGAGTCGCTCAAACTCCCTCAACTACCGCCTCCGAAGGAAAGACACCTCCAACGACAGCAGTCCTTTAAGAAGTCCGGGCCACTACGTCATCACTGGCTCCGCTAAAGTCCCCGAGACTACTAAACTACTCTTAAATGCTGCTTCGAGGTCGCTAGAAACGGATCGACGTCACGACTCCAACATGAACAGCCCGTGCTCCGACCAAGGGCTCATAAGCAACAGTTCTGATGAGAAAACTCTGTCAAATAGACCACAATACGATGTGGATACGATCTTATCGCCGCACAGAAAATCTCACACGCGACACAAGTCTTATGACACAAGAAACGGCGAAGCGGATGCCAGCAACGCGAATCCAACTGTCTGCCTGAAGACTGTGCTCAAGAATAATGCTTTAGAGTCTAAGTACCCGAGAATCGATCAAACACGTTGCCAAGGCGATAAGAAAAGCCACCAGCGGGTGTACAGCGATGGGCTGAGATTCAAATCGAGTAACATCGGTTTTGGATCGTCGATAAAGAGATCGAGTTCATTTAATACGGTTAATAAAAACAACAATTATATCGATGCTAAAATTACGTTGCGACGCAGCAGCGGACATTCCGATTACAAGGACTATTCGGATGAATCCGACTGCCAGTCGTACGACAAATCGCAAGACTGTAGATACAAGAGACAAATGAATAGAGGCCGAATAGATTCGCCAGATTTGAAATCAATAGCTCCTGCGAATTCGCCTAGATGCCCTAACACTCCCGAAATGCATAGGAAATTCGGTCCGGGATTGGTCAGAAACTCGGTTAGAGTGACGAATAAGGAGCGGGCGTTGAATACGAGGGTGTCTGACCAGCCAATCGTGAGGGAGGAGAGGGTGAAGCTGACCAATCATCAGAGCAGAAGGACCGCGGAGCCCAGGCAGTCAGTGTTAAGTAGACTGACTAAATCTAGGTCTTCTACTAGAGAGGTTCAACCGAAACGTCAGGAAAAAGGTTAGTATTTATTAGTTAAGAAGTCTGTGCTTGTTTTGGTGATACGTATTGATCTATACATCGGTATCTATGTGAGCTAAGAGATGTCTGGATATGAAACTCGAAGTAATAGCATAATCTTAATACTTGGAAGAAATAATACAAATGTAATGTCACGAACAAAACATTGAAGACCAAAAAGTCAAACTTACGGCCTATTACGATTTAAATAGAATCATTTATCTCTAAATTATATTATTAATTACCCGCGACTTCGTCCGCGTGGTATTAACAAAAAAGTTATTCTAAAATAAAAGCCTATGTTACTCCTTGTTACATCAGCTATCTGCCAGTGCAAGTCCCGTCAAAATCGGTCCAGCCACTTCAGAGATTAGCCGGAACAAACAGAAAGACACAAAAATTTAAAAAATGTTGTTTTTGGGATATGTATCGTGTATACATCCAAATGCACTTAGTAAAAAGCGGTTATTTGAATATTACAAACAGACACTCCAATTTTATTAATTTGTATAGATGTATATATAGATTATAAAAATATGACATCTTAGATCTATATTAGTTTTACATTATGTCCCTAAATAAAAGATTAAATACACGAAAAAAAACTGTAAACAATCAGCTGTCACAATGTTAATTTGGCGCCAATAAATTGGGTTCCGTTTTCCAAGATGGCCGACAGTGTTGTAAGCGCGGCGGATTGGTAACTACCGCACACGGACTAATGGGCTGGACTCAAGGATAGCACGATTCATTATTAGTCGCGGTGTGCGATAGAAATGCAATCTCTATTGTGAAAATAACAAAGCAAATAACGTTAATCAAATAATATTCTTTTTCTGTTTTTACGAAATGAAATGCGATGACATAAAATGGATATGAAACTGACCTAACCCACAACTTAGCGGGTATTTTGCTAATGTCAAGTAATTAATAGCAATAAATCATTCAATAAATACACATTATAAATAAAATAATGGATGTGACATGATGAAATTAATCAATAAGAATTTTTAATCTGACAGGTAAGAGAAAGGGTTTTTATTAAACCGTACTTCTGATACGCAATATCATCATCACCTTCACTACGCCAGTATTGTCTTTAGCAATATGTTGCTGCGTTTAGCCCGCAATGGTCTCGAAATTACCAATACTGATAAACTAAACAACTCGCTAAAACAGCCTCAGATCTTAGCGTAATAACACATATGTTGTATTATTAGATTAACTTCAATTTTGTAGAATTGAGAGGTTTAAATATCAATTCTCCATACAAAGTGTCTAAATACGTAGACTATAAAGTATACGGTTAGCTTACGAATAATCTCGCACTATACTTAGAATACGTTATTTAATTTTAGTGCAACATTTTCTACAATGTAAATTGTTTGTAAATAATATACGAGATTTATTTATGTTTATTTCCAGGACAAAAGAAGCTTAGCCAGCACAGATCCTCGTCTGCGCTTGCGTCCAAAGAAATTGAGTTCTCAAACTGGAAGAAGAGGTCTTCGTACGACCCCATGAAAGCAGCACAGGAGGGCAAAAAGAGACAGCAAATAGCAAAGCGACAGGATTGTAACAAGGACGATCTGAGCTCACCGAGGTAATAATAACAATAACAGAACAACACACCACGGATTTTAATGTGTTTTCAGCCATTTTTTTATAAGTGTCACGTGACCCGGAGGCCGCGTTTTGGCGGTATTTTTATTATTTACTAGCTGTTACCCGCGACTTCGTCCGCGTAGTATTTAACAAAAAGCGGACGAAGTCGCGGGTAACAGCTAGTCTAAAATAAAAGTAGCCTAAGTTACTCCTTGTTACATCAGCTATCTGTCAGTGAAAGTCCCGTCAAAATCGGTTCAGCCATTTCAGAGATTATCCAAACAACAAACAAACAGACAGACATACAGACAAAAATTGTAAAAATGTTGTTTTGGTACATGTACCGTGAAAACATCCAAATGCACTTAGTAAAAAGCGGTTATTTTAATATTACAAACGGACACTCCAATTTTATTTATTTGTATAGGTTTAAACTAAACTTTATCATCGAAATTTATACAAATGATAGAACTAGGCGATTCTTGGCGGTAGTCCATTGTTTGTCCACTCGGAGAATTGCATTTTATTTGGGCTCCCGTCACTCGTGACAGATAGTTTCTCGACTAACATCTTAGAGGAGTTCGGTGTTGCTGGCTTCTTTAATTATCGATCAAACTTGTATGGTTTATAATTGGAAAAGTTAACAACCCGAGGGTCAGTGGTGGGTTCCTCTTCCCCCATTTGTTTGTCGAATTTTACGGAAACTACTGGAACTTACAATGAAAGAACTATATTGTTAGTATCATTTTTTTTGGGTTTGTATCAATTACATTTAAGGGTTTCGGATTCATTAGAGGGTATAAGTGATTTTTATAGTTGGTATCTTTTCAAAATTGATCTTGCTAATGGAACAATTTAAGTTTATTTATCAAACACATCAGTCAAATAGCCTATTATCACAAATGTGCTAAAAAAGCGCAAGATTAAAAGTTATAGTATGCTCTTTCAGTATCACGCCGTAGAATATGATAGCATTTATCAGTATCCACCTTTCAACAGCCACTCGTCTCCCGTACACCGTTCCCAATCGTTCCACACCACCAACATAGCAGACCTGGAGACCCTGGACTACTCCTCGGAGGAAACGGAAGACGACCAGCTCGTCGCCACCCTGCCGGTGGACCCGATGATCACGTCAACCCACTCGGATATCCTGGACCTGAGGCCCAAGGATTACAGGGATCTGAGGAGACAGGCTATGAACAAGGAGGTGGTGATTACAAGGGATTATGTCACCCATTTTCAGGTAAAATTGGTTTTTAAGGATTTGCCACTAAATATATATATGGTGTAAGAATATTGTCTTAGATATGTTTATCTGAGCAGTGATAGCCAAGCTGGTAGAACGCTTGCCTCGGTAACGAGGATCGCAGGGTCAAACCCCGGCTCGCAGCTCTGCGATTTCTGGATGTCATGTGCGAATCTCATTTTCAACCATGATTATCACATGCTAAACGGTGAAGGGAAACATCGCGAGGAAACCTGCATGTCTGAGAGAATCTCTCGAAAGATGTGTGAAGTCCGCCAACCCGCACTGGCCCAGCGTTACTATGGCCTAATCCCTCTCACATTGAGGGGAGGCCCATGCCCAACAGTGGGACATTAAAAAGGGCTAGGGTATTATTATTATAATATGTTTATCTATCTACAGGGTGTATGGGGCGCGGTAACGCTACATTAGGTCATACTAATCACTTTTTTTTCTTTTTTTTTTAATATATGACTAAAGGTCCCCATCAACATTTAAAATTTAATATTACATCCCCCAGGTTAACCCCACAGAAGTAAAACGCCGCAACGACCCAGAGAAACGAAAAACGTTCATCATAGACGACATAACGCCGACCAAAGAGAATATAGACTTTTTAACGAGAACCAGAGAGGACAACGCCAGCGCCACAGACAAGAGGAAAACTTTTATCTTGGACAGCGACACCAATTCTACAACCAACGGTAGCAGTCCCAGGAACTCATCGATATTTAGTCACGAGAAACATTCTTTGACAACCGGTACTAGTGATACGGAAGGCGAGAGTGGGACGGAGAGCGCGCCCGTTGTAATGAGGCATCAAGGGGGAAAGAGAGGGGCTCCCGTGCAGGCTAAACAGAGGTTAGTAATCTTCATTAAAGTAATTAAACCATGACTTTCCTGTACCGTATACTATGGCCATTTTGTACCCTATATTATGACTATTCTGTCCCTTAAACTATGAATAATTTGTACCTTATACTGCGGCTATTTTGTTCCTTATCCTATGCTAAATCGGTACCTTGTACTGTGACCATTCTGTACCTTTTTTTTTAATGGGACTAGGCCCGCCACACTCTCCCACCACTGCTACTCTTGTAAGCCAGGATCTACAGTGGTGTGCAATGATGACACCGAGGTTTGACCCTCGGCGAGTCCCGGAATCAAGTTAATTGTCTTGGAACCCGCACGAATTTAATCGAAAGATAAAAATAGCAGGAGTTGAAAGGAAATTATCCATCCACTTCCCTCCATTGCAAAGCGGGAGACAAAAAAGATCTGGTAGACAAATTTCCACAGAAGCAAGACTCTTACAGCTGGACTAAGTCCATGCAGCATTCTGTACCTTGTACTATTCATTATTCTTTGCTCCAGGTACAGCGGTGACTACTCAATGTCATCGTCGACGACCTCAATAAGCCAACGCAAGCCCATCCAACCGCGGTACCTTGACATCTCCAAGTACAAGCCGGAGAACGCGTCGAAGAACTTCCTGAGGCGAGACCCGAGCAAGACGTACGTGGGCGTGCTGAACACACCTGACAAGGCTGTTGTTAGTAAGGGGAGCGCCCAGCATTATGAAATGGGTAAGTGTTAGATTGAGCCCTCTCCCAGCACACTCATTAACTTACACTTCTAGTGCAAGTATTTCGCTTAGACTCCTAGCACAAACATATGGCGTCACTATCTTAGTTATCTATTTTGTTGGTGTATGTGAAACTATATTATCAATGATTCAATAATTTGCAGGCCTTTGGCCTAAACTCTTAACTAACCGTAAGTACTTATTATTCGTAAATATCTGCTGATATTTTCTTAGATATCCTCCTATTTTCAGCTTTCGATTAAATTCGTGCGGGTTCTAAGACAATTAACTTTATCCCGGGACTCGCCGAGGGTCAAACCTCGGTGTCATCATTGGACACCACTGTAGATCCTTGCTTACAGCAGTAGCAGTGGCGGGCCTAGTCCCACAAAAAAAAATTATTTCCTCCTAAACGAAACGCGTTGATTCATTTTATTTTATTTTCAGAACAAAAGAAGCAAGAGTTAGAGAAGTGGAAACGTAGAGCATCCTACGACCCGAGGAAGGCGGCGGCGCAAGGGAAGACTGCCAAGACTCCGACCAAGTCCGCCAGGTGAGTGGATAGAAATTAAAAAAAAACCAGCCCTTTTTAATTTCCCACTGCTGGGCTCGGGCCTCCCCTCAATGCGAGGAGGATTAGGCCATAGTCCACCACGCTGGCCCAGTGCGGGTTGGCGGACTTCACACATCTTTCGAGGGGTTCTCTCAGACATGCAGGTTTCCTCACGATGTTTTCCTTCACCGTTTAGCAAGTGATAATCTTGGTTGAAAAATGAGATTCGCACATGAAATCCCAGAGGTGCGAGCCGGGGGGTTTAAACCTGCAATCCTCGTTACCAAGGCTAGCGTTCTACCAACTTGGCTATCGCTGCTTTAAAAAAAAATGTTTATGGTTATTTAATTATACTCAGGGCAAGAAGTTATGAATATTTTGACATATTGAAATACTTATTGGGTTGTTTTTTGCTTTGGACGTTTAAATTTAGAATACCTACGATTTGTGTTTAAAATGGGCTAATACAGTTGTATTAACCTTTTAGTACATATGTTTTTAGTTTGCTAACATAATATTATTAATTTAATACCTTCTTCCTGTTGTTCCGTATTTACGTTGACTTGAGTTGTAAATATTTTTGGTTTTTATCTTTCCTTTTTAACAATTAACATTAGGAGCTTAATTATTAAGGCGTTTAAAGTAATTTATTGTAAATTATAGAGCGTGACAGAACTCAAAATGCATGCAATACCGCGTAAGACATGCGGGCCGCCATCTTGACATGTAAGGTTAGTCAAATGTCAAACTGACAGCTGTGGCCTTTGGGAAAGTCAAATTGACAGCTGTCAGTTACCACCTAATAAATGTATTGGTGTATTATTTTAAAAATACGCTTTGAAAGCTTCACACGACACGCTATATTTTGAGACTTGGTTTTTCATTTTGTTTAATCGGATGGTTTATGTCAAAGTTGTCTTTTATTTTGTACTATCTAAGTATTTTATGAAAAATCAAGAATTAATTGCTTTTTAAATAGATTTTGTTAGCGGTGAAACTAGGATTATTATTTTATATAGTTTTTTAATTATAAACTATGTTTATTTTAGCACAAGTTACACAATTCCAAGTTTAAATGCTTTATACACAGACCTGATGGAAGCTATAGCTATATACGTGTAAATAACCTGGGTGGGTTGCAGCAAAATATATTTTTATTATTATAATCATCCTAATTCATTCCTTTTTAATTCTTATGGTGCTCAGCTAGCAACTAACCCTCATTTTCTTCCATAAATGTTGTGGTAAATTAAATGTTTAAATCGTGTTTCGAGACGAAATTTTGAATTTCGCGCCTTGACCTAGCGATTTCACCTTAATATTATATGTGCCTGCTTTCCACATAATTAAATATTATATATACAGTTCTCTTTCTGGCCAGAGGCGTATAAATAATGCTTGATATACACGAAGGCAGTATGTTTCTAACCATGGAATTTAATGGAAATCTATTCCAGACACACGTTTACACGTACACAGTCCTCGTGTAAACCGAGCATTACTACTACCACTATTACGCGTTTAATTTACCACCGCTAAACCAGCTGCGCAACACTTAACTTATTTTGAAAAAATAAAAAATAGAACAATATTTCTCAGCAGCGTCCACCGTTCGCAATCGTTCCACGGGCCCATGGTGACGTCCCCCGGCATCCGCCACCAGCCGCCGCCCGCGCAGATCTGCGAGGCCTACGACGCTTCCAGCGATAACGACTTTTAAAAGGCATATATCGAGGCAGGATGTGGGCAACACAAATTGTTAAAGTGCGTTCACTGTATCTATGGCACGTTGCTGCCGCCTCGGACCGTGTCTCGCTGTTCAGGGAGGTCGCCACCGCTGGCGTACACCTGCAAACCTAGGTCACTGAGTTAAGATGCAGCGACAGTCATATATTGGACAGACTTTACGAGTTTTTTTTATGTTGGCATAAGAGGCGACCTTAGGTATTTTGCCAGTGGCAAGATAGTAATACGAATGAAAATAATTTAGATCCGTAATAAATAGCATATGCTAGACATGATTTTATATTATAATTTGAGCTAGAACAACTACATCCACCCGATTTATGGTTTCATTTACATCTGTGCCGTCCGATAAAAAAAAATACAGCAGTAGTGCGATGTTGGATGCGATTCCGTGAGAGTCGCGCGAATTTCACCGGTTTGTTGCCATATCGGAGTAGCTCGTATACCTAACAGTTATAATCATCAACAGTTTGTATTTTCCATATCCTGCCCTTGATATTTTTGCCTTAACGACACGTCGAATGGACGGCAAAATGTGATTATGTGCGCGCTTTATGTGTTAAAAGCACAGACCATCTAACTCGTTAAAATGTTACTCTAATTAGATGGTCTGTGGTTAAAGGATATGCGATTTAAAAAAAAAGTTGTCGCTGTTTTGTCTTATAAACTTGCCAGTACATTTCCTAGACCACTTACTGATACAATCTACTCAATGACATAGAAAATGTCACTTTCTTTTGATAATTTTTGTAAGACAAATCCGATACTGGCAAAATCACAAAAGATCGGTGGAGCCATTTAACCTAAAAATTTAATTGAGAAATCTGTGGGACTTTTTGGCGGGAAATTGAACAGAGAAGTAGTCAATTTTGTTTGTTTGTTTGTGCCAAGATCTAAAGAAGCTATTTTATTTATATGCGCATCAAATTAAAATAGTTCTTTATTTTGCAAAAGGTCATGATTGTAGTGGTAATGTTTTGAATTATTTTTGCATCGATATTGAATATAATGTGTAGCAATGATTACCTAAGCACGCGTAGTAAGGTTGTGACGAGATAAAAAATGTGAAATACAACTATTTTAACTCCTTTGAATTACGAAAGAGATGGCAACTTACTGCGATATTATCTATGATATAGTCTTGGGATTCAATTAAGCATTGAGTATCTTATTGCCCGACGAAAACCTGATAGCTAATCCCAGGTACTCCAAATGTTCCTTGTTGGGGTGTTACTGGCAAATATATACAAAGAATCAAAAACGTATGTCCATATCGAAGCAAAAATGATTCTCACTATTGTGTCGTCCAATCGAAAAACGATTTCTGATTTATTAAATAATCTTGGCACGCAGTGTCGCCGTTAGGAATACAGCATAATATTATTTACGTCTACAAAACTGATAATAATGTTGGCAATTGAGTAGCAAAAAATATATTGTTCTTGAGTATTCTCGGTTTTAAGGGACGTTCTGTATTTGGGTATAAAAAATGCTCGGTTTACACGAGCACACTGCGTCTTGCTGCTTGTGTACTGGCCTCTTGTAAACTGAGCATTATTGTATGTGGATATCTGAATAATTTATATACTCTTTTGTGCGATAATGATTAATCGCAGTAAGGAGAATATATTTCTGAACAAATTAATTTATGAAAATTAAATACTTACATTAATTATTCTGTCAATTTACCCGCCAACCCGCCAAATGCAGAACATACCAGTATTCACTGCGATTGCACAATCCTTGATTGTATTGCTATTCGAAGAGCCGTGATTTTTTATTATTTGACTTTTTTTTACAAACACCATGTTTGGGGCGCTGCAATTTGTTTTTTTTTATTATTTGTTAGTCATAAGTTATATACTTTTTCGCACAAATTAAAATTGGAAGGTTATGCATCGCTAGTAACTTTTCTGTGTAAATGAACTTTCTCCTTTTAAAATAAGGTAACTATAAGATGTAATAAGTAATTCAATGTGATTTATATTAATAATGCCTATAGTGTCTTTAGGATCGGCTATCATGTAATCACTATAAGTGTTAGTATAAGATTCATTCTGTAATGTCCAATATTAAGATAAAATTAAGATGTTTCGCTTAAATTTATATCCTTGAATTCTTTTTATATTGCTCATACCATACATCGATGTATTTTATTGAAATATTTACTTAAACTTTTTTTAGTTTTATATTGTTTTTTTTTCATAGTCACTCAGTGCATTATATCATAATATTTAAAATACAACCAAAATATTAGTTAAATTCATAGTTTTGTAATACAAGTATGAATTAATGTTAAAAATAAATATGAAAAGTACGCAATAATATGTTTCGAAAAATATTTTTTTCAGCGATGCTACGCACTGCAGCATTTTGCCGATCTGTTTTTTTTATTTGTTTCTTATGCTGTAAAAAGATATACTAGATATTGATATTGTGAGCGCCACTTACTAATTGGAGTATTGCCAGGCTTCTTATTAGCATCTATACATTATTTGCACGTTATTACGCCGGTTAATTAAATAATATATAATCGACGACCATTTTGTTTTACATGCAACCGTATTTATGAAATTATTTGTAAGATTTTCAATATCAAGCTGAAATACCTGTAAGTCGATAATCATAATAATTCTAGATATTACCACAGTACACAACAAATAAATACATGTACCCCCGAATTTATAGACGTTTTATAACTTTATCAAAACGTCATATAGTACTGCGCACAAGAGTTTTGCTTTGCGGAGTACTATATGACGTTTGGTAAAGTTATAAAACGTCTATAAATTTGGGGGTTATTGACTACAATTTGTGCTAAAATTTTATCTAAAATTTGATTAGTTGTTTTCTATAAACTAGATATAAGCCTGGCTTTATTTAAAAATATCGCGATAAAGGTACCATAAACGCTAGGAGCGTTTAAGATTTGTGAAACATTGATGTTCAGAATTTTGTAAAAAATCTTATTTAAATAGGAAACGAATAAATAAGTATAATTAAAAATTATTTGTTTTTTCTTCTTCTTTAAGCTACATACACCCACAATATATATATATATATATATATATTATAGCCTATAAGAAGAAGAGTATGCTATCTCTGCAAGAAGAGTATGGTAATAGCAGAGTATATGCTCGAAAACTGAAATAATTTATATTACTTGACACTGGCACAATAACTATGGTGATGCCAATTAAAAAAAAAGTCAAATGACATCTCGTCAGATCTGTACAGCATCAGCTGCACTCATTGGTTTTGAGTACCTTTTCATATTTAAGTAATAATAAATGAAACAACCAGTGAGTACATTTATTAATAATGATTTTATTTTTGAATATCAATTACACTTTTTTGTTTTATTGTTATTTTATAAATTTTACATGCCAATTCGTATTTTATATATTAATGTATCATATATAAACGTGCTTTCTCTAATTATTTTAGCAATAAGTTACTTAATACCGTTATTTACGTACAAAATAAGGAGACATGAAAAAATACAATAGATATTTTACATAACAAAACTAAAAAAACTGCCTGTTTTTTTTTTGTAAATAAATTAATTTGGTTTTCGTTGTTCCAAACCAGTATCCGATACCTAATTTATTTAAGAAAAAAATAAAGTAAGAATTATGACGAATAACATTTCAGCTTCACGCTTTTTTTTTTCAAAAAAAAGGAACTGTCATTTCTCAAGTTCACCCGTAACTATACTTACGTCACAACCACATTTTCAATTTATTAATTAATTTAAAAAAAGTTGTTGAAAGATTTTCTTTCTAGTTCAAAATTAATATTTTCTAAATTGAGCAACATCTGATGTGATTGTAAAACGTTATTCGTCAAATCAAATGTACCTATTTATTTTGTACAAACATTAATTTAATAATAATAGCTGTATACTCAGCCATTTTTTGATATTTTATATCTGCTAGAAATTACGTCATTTAGTGTCATTTAAACTAAAATGTATGTAATGTTCTAAATGAATCGCTGAGCGATTTTATTTTGGCACCGGACACATAACTGTTATACAGAGACAACCTTTATTCAGAGACAACTTTTAATCTATAATGGCCTTTTTCCCAGAGAAAAATTGATTTCACAAATAAAATAACGAAATATGTCATGATACCCTGTCATTTCATGCCTCAAACGAAATTATTTCAAATATTAAATGCATTATAGTATAATATGAAGGCAGTAAATTATAAAAAAAGACAACACGGCACTACTCTGAATAAAAAAAAGGAAACCTCTTCAATTCTTAAAATCTATCTTACTGTGTAATTAAAGCATCCATGTGATTTCACACACATTTTTTTTTAAATTTTATATATATAATAAAACTATGTTCCTGTTGTAATATTCTAACGTATAATTCTCTTGTATGGGCTGCGTTTACGGTACTCACCCAGCGTAATATTTACACTGGGTACATGCGAATTAGTACCCCGTTTAGAGACTCCGCAAGGGGAAAAAGTCCACTGGTATAAGTTTTCTCGTGACAAGTGTAAATGTGAGCAACCTCAAAAGGTCGCAAAATTTCACTCTGCTTTCAGATGAGATCAAATCTTGGCAAATGGAAACTGGCGCCAACTATTTGACAAGTTTGACAATACAATTTGACAGCTAGTATGGATTTAAAGCTATGGCACCGTTAAGGGAGGCCCCGTTACTGTAATTTTAACCTGTGGAAAATTACCGTAAACGCACCCATGGCAACTAATAATACGGGTGGATTAAAAAAAAAAAGTTATTTTTGGGTATGTAAACACTCGCGATATTAACATCACATAGACCTCTGCACGAATAACTCATCACGTTGATATTACAACTACGCAAACGTTATATATTATTTAGTAGGTACTTATATAGTTGTTAGGGCGGATTTACACAAATTTCCACATTTTTTTAACTACCTTTTATATTATATGTACAACATATTAAGCGCTACTACGATGTTTACTTATAATCTACGAGTAAGTATAGCTAGAAATTATCCAATCATGATTCGGGTCATAAATATTAAAACAAAATCACGAGTGGTCAATTTAAAAATTCAAAACGGACTTCTTTTATTTATTCGTTTCTTAAACTTACAATAGATTTTTATTCTTTTTTGAAAAATGAACGTCGCTGTTTGAATCGGGTGGAACGCGTCAGAAAGTCAAATACATTACGTCAAATGTTTGCGTTGACATTTTTTTAAAATATTTGTTCATTGCCATGTTTGTCTTTTGGTTTACTTATGACATTATTTAGCTGTTGACTTTGTGATATTATAAATAGGTACCTACTTAACCATAATGAATAACTAAAAAGTAGATTGATGTTAATTACAAATATTGTAAACGCGTGCAATTGTTTGCGATGGCCAGTGCTGCCAACTCTGAATTTTAAGAGTTAGTTATCTCTGTCTTGAGATAAAAATGGTAAGGACCCTTTTTTACCAACAAGAATAATTAAAAAAATAAAGTTTTGAATAGAAGATTAAAAGCTAAATACGTGTTATGGGACTTCACTAGATTTAGAGCTGAAATTAAACTGTAATATAGTTAAGTTGGTAACACTGGCGATGACTGTCGGCCGCCGACATCCGCCTCAAACAGCGCATGCTCTTAGTAGCAATTCCTACGTATTTTTCAATGTGCGTTTAATTTCTATTATATTATGTTTGCCTCGTTTGTATATTCATTTTTTCATGTCAAATATTCAACACCAATAAAACCTTATTGCAAACCTATTTTGCAATATAATTAAAATATTTTTCTTTTGAAATCCTCAAGATCATACATTGGAGGCTTTGACAAGATAAAACGACAGAAATAATTTTATATCTATTCATTTCGTATAAAAAATTCGCTACAAAGCAAAATGTCTCGTAAAAAACGTATTAAAAAAATATACAACTGATCTTTCGATGGAATATCTTAGGTAGAAAAACTAACAGATTTATTAAATTTCTACTAGGTACATACATTTTTTTTTATATTTCATCGCAAAACATTGAGCAAATTGAGCAACAATAAACTATTTTTAATCTATAAGCGATCGGGAAGCATTTTTATATTATGTCAAACAAACATCTCTATTCTCTAAAATTAAACGACTCTTGACAAAAATACAAATTTCCAAATAATTGTAACATGTTCAATTATAACATATTAAATATGTTTTAATAATTTATCAATAGTTCCACGTAGGCTATGGTTCAATAATTAATATTTACAACTACTTAATAGTAGGCAACATTTTGTTCACTAATAAAAACTGTCATGGCGGCACTCGCGTCTGTCACCCACAACACAACCAATGTCTCACTGAAATCGATGGATAATTTAACAGCTAATCTCCGAATCGCCGAAGTCGTTGCTACCCTGTTTTATCACTTTATTCCTATCGTCGTATTTATTTTTCTGATTAGCTTGGTTACTACTGGAACTGGATGAAGCGTTGTCGCTGTCTGCGTACGGCACGTCCGTCATCGGCCCGTTGAGCAAGCTCGCCGCCGAGTTGGATTGTTTTAACTTACCCTTTTCCTCTTTCTGTTCTAGGTCCTTCGGTAAATCATCTATAACCGCCTTTTTAGGATCGATTTGTATCGTTTTCGATTCCGATAGCTTGTTGGGCGTCACTACGTTGATGTATGGCGGCAAAATATTCATGGTTGTCAAATTGACGGATCCGCTATTTTTTTTTAATGCGTTCAGATTCTGCTCGAGTTGCGCTGCGTCTAAGCATAATGGTTTTGGTTTGGCGTTGTATTTCACGTCTTGGGCCCACGCGTTGATCCGGGGCGGGTCCGGGGACGCTATTGGGGCGGTCTTACGGTCAATAGATAATGTGTTTTTATAGTTTGTTTTGTCTATGACGTTCGCTTCGAGCGCTTTCGATAGAACATTTTCAGGCGGTTTCGGCGATGTCGGCGTTATGCTTATTAGTTTTTCAACCTGTAACAAATATCCTGTTTTAGCGAGTATAGAATTACCATAAAACTATCAACTATAAGTCCATTCCACTGGCTTTCCTTACGCGCGAGTGCTTTTTCGCATTGAAAAATGCTTAACCTGCCATCCTTTGATTAGGCTTTCAATCTACTCAAATATCATTTCTTTGGTTAATCTTATGTTTCTACTCTACTTAAGTACAATTTGAGACGCTGTTGTTGTTATTATTGCAACCTTTTTGTCTTTTATCCAGCATATTGAAATAAAACTAATTTTACGGATTTATTTTATGTTTTTACGTTCCCGACGTTTCGGCTGCTCTACAGCAACCACGGTCACGGGAGGACTGAGATGGTTGACGTTCTGGTGTCATAGTTTGAAACCCTACCCTACACTCATAACCAAACCCTACCCTAATATTTAATTGTTGCTTGTGGTCTGATCTACGCAGAAAGTGCACAGTGTCTTGAGGTCCTGCAATTTCAGCATTTTCTGATACCAGCAAGATGTCGATATTCACTCACCGCTGGTCCATTTTCGACGTTCTGCCGCGGCTCGGGGCTGCTCTTGGGCAGCTCGGTGAAAGACGTCTCCCATATGACCGGCTTCTCGTCTGTCTCGGATGCTGTTTCATCATCCATCGATGCATTTTCCACTGAGCTGAGGAGTCTGCAATGCAGATTATGCGTTTGATCATAAGATTTTGGGAATCGGAATCGCTGTCTTGTTAAAATAGTACAAGGAATTGAAATATAAAACAGTAAGTTTGGGGTCGAGTCACCTTCGTTCGTAGGAGAATTAAGTACCCTCGAGATACCCTACACGTGACCCTGGGTGGTGCCAACCAGGTGACAACTCTACTGGTGGTAGGCTTCGGCCGTGGCTAGTCACCACCCACTGAACAAAGCCATGTCGCCAAGCGGCCTAGCCGTGTTCCGGCATGATGTTCGGTGTTGCCATTCATGGATGGCGGGTCAGATCAGCTGCGCTGCATGTGCCTAGTGAATGTAGCGTCTCTATCTACTGCCGCCTTCCTACCTAGGCAAGTATGCTCCATCGTAGATCTCATCGTCACTTACCATCAGGTGAGATCGAGATCAAATACTTGCCTATAATGTAATAAAAAAAAAAAAAAGTAAATTCTAAAAGAAATTGTGATGGAAATCCAAATTGTTACGGTCAAATTCAGGCAGCATCCTAGCTCAATTAACTGATAGCGGTTATCTTGAGAGTATTTAAATGTTATGAAGACAACGCAAAAACAATGAAGGCTCATAATCAATTTCTTATTTATTCATGTAGGCCATAAAACAACTTATAAATAGCCAGGTTAAGAACCCAGCTTAGAATGTTGGTTCCACTGTGATGAGTCGGCAAGCAACTCAATGGTTCAGATCTTGTAGTTTCACGTAGGTATTTTAGATCTTCTACCACTACTAGGTACTGACCTATCAGTAGAGTTAGACGGCAGAAACTTTGTGTTGTTCCTTGTCTCTCCGGCGCCATCGCGGCGCGCGCCCCCCGCCCCGCCCGCCCCGCCGCAGCCGCTCCGCAACACCGTTGGAATGTTGCCATATTCTTGTGATGCTATATATAATAAAATCTAAGTACATAAAATCTGCTACACTATCTTCTGCCCGCGGCTTCGCCTGAGCACCTCGATTAAGGTATCGGTGAAATCAATTTCAGGATCGGTTGAGTAGTTCTAGATATTACCCCACTACATCCTAACTCACAAACTTTACCTCTTAATAATCTAGTATAAATAATTATATTAGCTGCATTTTATATCTACAAGAGAATCCTCGCGTCTGTTCCTTCAAATCACAAAGCAGTATATTTTTTTGCAAATGCTACGATATATTCTAGACATCCTTTGGATGGAAAGGTTTTTTTTGGATTCCAAATAAGAGACTTGACTAATTAATTTAGTTTAATTTAAATGATACACGGTACCTTTCAGTAGAGGTTGATATTGTGAATCCTCTGTTTCTGGCTTCTCCGGTGCCGCCATTGGCGATTTGCTATGAGGTACCAGCTGATCCGTTGAGCTATAACAATATTAGCGTGTCAGTTTGATTGACACGTCATAAACACGATACGAACAATATCAATTGCAACGACTCTTTTACAATATATTAGTTTCAGCATTTATACATTACCCAATTCCTTTTGTGACGGCTATTATTGTATCTTTGATTGACAGATTACATAATATTACCAAGTAGGTAGTAAGTCTATCGGTGTCTTAGGCGTTACGTGTAATTTGGAGATCGTTTCTGAGTATTCTTTAAGTATTTTTTTTATATAATATTGATTTTAATGTATTGAGTAAAGTTATTGTCTAGCTCATGCTTGCCACTGCTCTGGCCTCAAAGAACAGCTGCTTTATGTTATATAATGATTTTTTGTCTGAATTTTCTTCTACAATTTAACTTGTTTATTATTATTAATTTTATTTTAATTACATTATTAATTATTTTTATCCTATTAAAATAATAATGTAGAAGGAAATTCGGTCAATTATTTGTTAGAAAATACATTTTGTTACTATTACGACATCAAATTGTGAAGGGGAAATACCAAATGGATAGTTAGAACATTATATGAAATAGCTTATTAATATGTAGTCGAGAAGGCTGGCAGTCAGTATGTGTTAGCTGTAGACTTTATTTCTATACATATAATCTTAGTCTTTGGTTTTTGTCAAATAGCGAAAGTTAGTTAAAAGGCCTAATGTGATTCTATTTTATGTTTTACGACCATTTGACACATAAACATTACGGGTTTTGGTCTTCATAGTTAACACAATTTTGTAAAAATTACAACTGTGACTTCCAGATAAGTATAATGCCCATTTTTGTTTATGTATATGTTGATGATGTTATTGCAATAAAACCAGTTTTTGTCGTAGTTGTTTTGTTTGCTATAAATGACAGTACAACAAGTAACTAGCTTATTGCTAGACGCATTAAGATCCATCGAGAAGTTTACTAGGGTAATTTATATTTTAGGTTTTATGTTGAGCAAGTGATTGTTAACGTCTGGACTATGCATTTATTAGATCTTGCTTAGCTGCCTAGCTTCTTCAAATACACCTTTGAACTAGGAATTTATCTGGTACTGGTGTCTGCCAGACTCCTCTGTAAGGGCGTTACCTATTGTTGGACGGCGGGTTGTCCTGCGGCGACATCGGCACGAGGTAGTCGCACGCCGGCGGGCGCTGCCAACATGCCACGCTCAGTACACGCAACCGACATAGGGAGATTCGTAGGACTTTTGGAGTACAAATAAGAGTTGAGATAGTTTAAAACTTTCCGTGATCTCTTTAAAAATAATTAATTATAATATCGTCCCAAACTTTGCAACGCTTGTATTATGGGAACCGTACAATAGACTAGGGGCGATCACAGTATAAAATACTTATATAGATATTCAACATCCATGACTCGGGTACAAACATTTGTGTTCATCATACAAAGTTTGGCCCTACCAACTGAGCTAATCAGATCGTTAAAATGGGGAACTTTGTAACTATTCTATTGAATATGATCCATAAGCCATTATTGATTTCCCAAATATATGGAATAAGAATAATTCAAAAAATTGGATCCTTTACTTTATTAAGTAAAACAATATATTTTCCACCTACCAATGGTCATATTACTACAAGCTGACGCATTTTTTTTTATTAATATATATGTTCTTTATTTTGCCATACACCTACATTTATTTTCTTAAGACCACGGAATATCGTTGTAAGTATCTCTTTTTGGACGTAATTTTAGTGAAAAATCTCCCTACGCCTCTTCGACCTTGTTTCTACGCGTGCATTGGCACAGAGTTTTGTAAAAAAATATCATGTTCATAGACAATTGGTCCGGAGTTGTATAAATTTGTTCAAGTCTTTAGCATAATATCCAGTCATTTTAGACATTTTTTTTTACAAAACCCAGTGCATGGGACATAGGTAAAAGAAAAAGAAGATACAGGGTCATAGATTCTCGCTATAGCTACTAGGCAAGTAAACACCGAAGTTCCTGAAGTATTTCCTTTCGATTGGAGATTCTTTGAAATGATCAAGAATGATGATGATGAAAAGAAAATTTGTGAAAAAATTACATTGTTCATGAAACATGCGGTTTAAGCGCTTTTAGACAGAAGCGAAATATCCAACATGGATAGCGGATACAAACCCAGTCTGAATAGGTTTCACTGACATTCCAATGAATCTCATCTAACTACAGGGGGCTCTATGTTTGCTACGCGGTTCTCATTCAGGATAGGGTAGGTAGAAGCTTATGACCGAACTAGAAAATTGCCGTACCTCGGTAATAAGCTTCTTGATGGGTAATTACAGAAAAAAAAATGGAGTTTGTACATGCCAACTCGCAAGCCATATGGCAAACGGATCAACTAACATTGAATTATTAATAAAATAAATATTTAATTATTGAAAAAAACTGCAGTTACTTGCTTCTAGTAGCCAGAGCGAAAACATTTGGAAAAGAGAAACAAAATTGTTATTGATTAGTTTATTCTGATGACATTTTAGATTGTTATTATTTATTATTGCTTGGGGCTCAGCGACACAGATGTGAAGGGTTAATTTACTTTTTAATTTCAAAATGGTCAGATATCTATTTGTAAGAGCGTTGTTCCATTACACAGGTATTTTTTTATGTTATCACATAAATAAAAAATGTTCAAAATATTAATTACTTAGGTATTAATTTCATTATAACTAGTTAGGTTTTAGATTTCGACTTTAATCCCATCATTAATAAACGTTTTATTCGATGTAACAACTTCTATCAATTTGGCGGTAACTCTTTGAAAATTCATTACAGTCATCACAGACAATGCTGTTTTTTTAATCAAGCTTACATGTACATTAATTAAAAAGAAAACCCAAAAAAAATATTTTCATAATGTATACACCTTTTTTTACACATTGGCAACATTATTATACAACTGTCAATAGAACAACGCCCTCTATTAACCATAGACTATATAAGATGTCTTACCTGCGGGCCGTTAGCTGTGTACTGAATGTCAGAGGGCGGAGGCAAGAGGGAGCGTACCACGGGCAATGGCGCGCTAACAATCGCTGGATCCTGTGTGCATGATTTAAAAAAAATAATATGGGTAGACGAACACACCAACAGGGCCCCAAGTCTGCTAACACATTGGAGTGTCTGTTTGTAATATTAAAATAACCGCTTTTTACTAAGTGCATTTGGATGTATACACGGTACATATATCAAAACAAAAATTTTTACAATTTTTATCTGTCTGTCTGTCTGTTTGTTTCGGCTAATCTCTGAAACGGCTGGACCGATATCGACGGGACTTTCACTGGCAGATAGCTGATGAAACAAGGAGTAACTTAGGCTACTTTTATTTAAGATTTTTTTTGTTAAATACCACGCGGACGAAGTCGCGGGTACAGCTAGTTTTTATTAATATTTGGAACGCATTCTCTCGGCGGTACTGTAAGGACTCATTGTAGTTTGTCTGCTTACCTGTAAGAACCTCTGTAGTGTATCAAACATGATCGCGAACGCGGGCCGGTCTCCGGGCGTCGGGTTCCAGCACTCGCACATCAGACGATAGATCTCTTGTGGACACCCTGTATAACAATCCCAGTAATATTATAAATGTGAAAGTTTGGATGGACGGATGTTTGTTACTCAATCACGCCAGAACGGCTGACCGGATCCGGATGAAATTTGGCACAGAGATAGATTATAGTCTGGAATAGCAGATAGGCTACTTTTTATCCCGGTAAAATGTATGGTTCCCGTGGGATGGAGTTGTTTTAATTTTTCATAGAGCAAAGGATCAACATGATTTACAGAAAAGGACATAGACATTCAATGTAATCTGTACCCAAAGTTTTCGCTACCACGCCCCTTACACCTGTATAATAATTGACAAATATACACGATTCTCAACAATTAGTTTCTCCCCGGGACTCTCCGAGGGTCAAATCTCAGCGTCTTCCTTAGTCACCGCTGTGGATCCTGGCTTACATATAATAAATATCGCCAGACGAACACACCAACTATACGGTGCCACACTAAGCAGCGCTTGTGTTATGGGTACCGTACAATGGTACAATGGACTGAGGGCGAACCCAGTATGTAATACTTATATATATATATTTAACATCCATGACCCGGGCACAAACATTCGCGCTCATCACACAAAGTTTGTCCCTACAAGGGGCCCCAAGTCTGCTAACACAATCGACTCATAATCGAACAGCAACCGCACAGTAACTGTCACTTTTGACATGTATCCCATTCAATATCTGTCAAAAGTGACACATACTGTGCGGTTGCTGTTCGATTATGAGTCGATTGTGTTAGCAGACTTGGGGCCCAGGATTCGAACCCGGGACTACCAACTGCGCTAACCAGGCCGTCAAACACACACACACAGATATACACGGTTCTAAACAATAACCTTCTCCCCGGGACTCTTCGAGGGTCAAATCTCAGCGTCTTCCTTCGTCACCGCTGTGGATCCTGGCTTTCAGGGGGAGCAGTGGTGTACTCACCGTATGGCTTCTCAAGGCGCCCCCCTCCCGACACCATCTCCATGACCTCGCGGTTGGCGCAGCCCGTGTAGGGCATCACTCCCAACGAGAACACCTCCCACAGCAGCACACCGAACGACCTACGAGGACAAGGATAAATCAGACTCAGAACATTTTTTATTCATGTAAACCAGCCTTTCCCAAAGTGGGCGATAACGCCCCCTTGTGGGAGCTGCAGGCCTAAACGGGGGCGGTAAGACACTAAGAAAAAAATGGGGGCGTTGTGTAGAGGCTTACAATAATTAATTTAATTTGAAGTTATAGTGGTTTTTAAGTCGGTGAAAAAATGGGGGCGCTGCAAAATAATTCATTCTCAAAGTGGGTAGTAAAGAAAATAAGTTTGGGAACCCCTGATGTAAACCATTAAGTACTTATGAATCGTCAAAATAGTTACAAAATGCTAAGCTGCAACTTTACCACCCGTTCGGAATGCCGTTCCCATGGAGAAGAACGGGCGAGAAACTCCATGGTTGCTCTACTTAAAAAGATCTTTTACACTTTTGAGCGTAACCATAACATTATTACCGACATCATACCATCAATATTTAAAGTTATACGCTTTTTGATTTGTTATATTTACGCGAATACTACACATCGAAATAAAACTATTGTTACAGATTTTATCGCGTTTATTTTATGTTTTTACGTTTCCAACTTTTTGGCTGCAAGAACTCAAGACACTGTGAGCGCGTTCTGCGTAGATCGGACCGCAAGCAACAACTAAATATGAGGGTACCCCAGTTCTAACTATGACACTAGGACGTCAACCACCTCAGTCCCCCCGTGACCATGGTTGCTGTAAAGCAGCCGAAACGTCGTGATATGTGTAGCTTGTGGCGCGGTTGAAGAGATCGCTACAATATAAAAGGTTGATAACTCTACTCACCAGACATCAGTTTTAATAGTGAATACTCCATCTATATACGCTTCTGGTGGCATCCATTTTATGGGCAGCATGGCCTTCCCGCCCTTCTTGTAGTAGTCCGAGCGGTATATGTCCCGGGCCATGCCGAAGTCGGCTATCTTCACGACGCGGCCCGGCCCGCGGGAGGTGAGCAGGCAGTTGCGAGCCGCGATGTCCCTGGACCATATGAAGATATTGTACCAAACAGTTAACAAATATCCCTAGACAAACATTCCAATTCGGTACCGTACAATGGTCTGGGGGTAATCTTGATACTGCCAGACAAGAAGTCAGTAGCAGCAGCAGGCGGCCAATCTTAACGGAGACTAGCCAAGTACCCGGTAGTCCTGACCAAATTTTGGTCAAGGTGGCCAATCGTAACGGAGACTAGCCAACTGTGCAGACGTTCTGACCAAATTTTGGTCACGATCCGAACGGAGACTAGCCCACCTCGCAGACGTTATAACCAACTTTCAGTCATAGCGGCTAATCTCAACGGAGACTAGCCAACTGCGCAGACGTCCTGACCAAATTTTGGTCATAGTTACTAATCTAAACGAAGACTAGCCAACTACGCAGGCGATATTATTGTGCACAAGCGTAGGTCCAGTCTCTTCTCCCTCACTCCCATAGTGCGATGGGAATCCGACACGACCATCTCTCTCTGGTCTCGGGATACTTGCCTGTGTATAAACCTCTTGCTCTCCAGGTATCTGCATCCCTTGCACACGTCGAGCGAGCACAGCAGGAGGTCCTTCATGGTGAGGGCGGAGGCGCGCTCGGGCTTCGGCCGGCTCTCGCGGAGGAAGTTCTTCAAGTCGCCACCGGCCAGCAGCTCCAGGACTATGAACCTGGCGATGCGAAGGAGGACTTAAGACCAGCCAAGAAAAGGCCTCGTGTGTTTAATGGTGTGAAGCACGTATGTGTGTTGTTTGTACATTTTGTGTGTGGGTGTGTACTTTGTATCAGTGTGAGTGGGTGTGTATAGTATATGTATAAGAGTGTGTTCGTGTGTATGGGAGTGTGTGTATTTGTGTGTGTGAGTAGTGTAATATAGAATCTTTTGAAAAATAGCTTGCCACAGCCGGGCGTCGAACCGGATACATTTCGAGTAGGCAGAGACCTTCAGGATTAAAGACCTGACCTGTCAGTGTGTTTATAGACCAACTCACCTCGGGTGTCTATCAAAGCATACTCCGATTAGATGCACAATGTTTGCGTGGCTGAACTTGGCCATAATCGCCGCTTCCATCAGGAAGTCGGACTCCGCCTGTCCCGTGGACAGCTCCGGGAGAGTCTTGACAGCGACCGGCATCTCTACCGTGTCGCCTGTACGATGGCGGTAGAGACCCTGGTAGACCTCACCGAAGGCGCCTTGGCCTAATGCCCTGGTAATAAAATAACACACACGATAAGCTCAAGTGTTACCTTGGAGCTAATATCCGAAATAATAAAATAATTAGTAAAACAAATGGGGGAAGAGGAACCCACCACCGACCCTCGGCTTGTCAACTCTTCGAATTATAAACCAAACAAGTTGATCGATAATTAAAGAAGCCAGCAACACCGAACTCCTCTAAGATGTTAGTCGAGAAACTATCTGTCACGAGTGTCGGGACCCCAATTAAAATGCAATTCTCCGCGAAACGAAGCGAATCTAAAAAAGGATTCGACGCGTGTTTCGCCTCTAAACGAGGAATCCTCAGGACAGCTGGGCTACGAATGAGCTTATCAATCGATCAATCAATAATATAATTATAAGTGTTAACTTATGCGACTTTATAAGTGATAGCTATGGACTTTATAAGTGATAGCTATTATAAGTGATAGCTATGGACTTTATAAGGGATAGCTCATGGACTTTATAAACTTTAGGAGAATTTTATTGAAATATGGAACGTTGATATAACTTATAGCTTACATACCGTAAATGTACAAAATAATAATTTTAATTCTAAATGAAAGGCTTCTGCAGAAATAGGAAAAAAAACGACCTAAGACTTGGAATCTTGGGTACGGCTATCAATAAAATACTTAAATAATAAGTCTTTGACTTACTTGACCAGCTTCAGACTCTCCCTCGACACTTGGGGCAACCCTCGCACGTCGATGCCTTGGGGCAGTATACTCTCGCTGCCGTAGTGAGGGTTGAAAGCCATCGTCAGGTTCTCGTTGCCGGCGGCATTGCGAATTCGTTGCAACGCCAAATCTTGCTCCGAGATCCGCTTTTGTTGTAATTCAGCTTCTTTCTTGCGTTGGTATGTGTTGTCTGTTGAGAAAATGATCTTATATAACAATGCAAGTGCTAGCTTATGTTATGGATTTTATAAGTGCTAGCCTATGGATTATATAAGTGCTAGCTCACGGACTTTATAGGTGCTAGCTTAGGGCCTTTATAAGTGCTAGCTTACGGACTTAATCAGTGCTAGCTTACGAACTTTATAAATGCTAGCTTACGGACTTTATAAATGCTAGAGAAACGCTATACTCACACAAATGTTTGGTTGCGTACCAACAGATCAATGGTCCCAACACAACACGACAAACTTTATACTCACACAAATACAAGCAGACACAGACGACGGCAAGCGCGCACACGAACACGGCGACCGACAATATTATGATCACCACCCACGAGATCCGGGGCCAGGAGTCTTCCACTGCGGACAATAGTGCATTTTAAGGGTAAAAATATTATTGAGAAATCGCAATACTTACCTATGTTGGGGTTACAAAATTATGTTGATGAAAACATTTGCCATATTATAAACAAATAGATTCTGCAATCAGAATCAGAATCAGAATATTTTTTATTCACGTAGACCATTAAGTACAGTACTTATAAATTGTCAAAAGTTACAAAATACTATGCTACTACTTTACCACCCGTTCGGAATGCCGTTCCTATGGCGAAGAACAAAAGACGAAAGAATAAAAGACAAACCAAGGTTTCTTGCCATTCATCTAAATTGAGATTGTGTTCTGATCCCGTTGTAGTTAGGAAAAATAATTTAATTTGCCAATTTATAAGTGCCCCGTAGGCCTATCCTACCTATACGAAATGAATGCTTCAACTTTGACTTTGACATTTATCAATGAAAAAGAAATGAAGAAAGGGAAGAGAGAGTACACCTGTGCTTCTGCACACTCTTGTGCACTATCTTCTATGTAGTTGGCTAGTCTCTCTTGACATTGAACGCCGTGACCGTAATTCGGTCATGAGGAGTCCGCCGTGACTGAAATTCAGTCAGGAGGACTCCGCCGTAACCGAAATTCGGTCATGAGGACACCAAAGTGACGTAAATTAGGTCATAGGACTCCGCCGTGACTGAAATCCGGCCAGGAGGACTCTGCCGTGACCGAAATTCGGTTAGAAGAACTCCTACGTGACCGAGATTCGGTCAAGAGGCCTCCGCCGAGACCGAAATTCGGTCAGGAGGACTGTTACTTACATATGCACTTGGTAGGATCGTGTGCATCCGTGGTCCACGTGGCCGGGCAATAGCATCGCACCTCGCTCCTGTACTCGTTCAACGCCACGCAACGATAATCGCAGTCGCAATCCTGGACACAAGACACTTGTGATTAATTTACAAGCTGTTGTAATAACATAGTAAGTGTTATCTATATAGTTATCCCGGTGAAATGTATGGTTCCCGTGGGATAGGTTTGTTTTAATTTTTCATATTATTTAATCGCGGGTAACACCGCGGGGCGCAGCTAGTAAATTCTATAATTTATGGTTATCTTCGAGCGTCTTCTGTCTGACAGATGATGTTATAGTTAGCGATGACCACCTACATGTATTGCTGGCAGAATCAGCAGCTCTCCGGGACCGGTTCTGGGCGCCACTCCTGCTTCGCTGTAGTCTCTAATAGCTCGACTAGTCTCGATGTAGGACCATCCACCACCGCCGTGTTGACCTTCGCCCTCAGTGTTGCCACCTATAAGAAAAACATTTTAGCGGAAAAGGGAAGATTTTCCAGCCAGGCGGGTGGTATGCCTGGCGGGGCGGCCGCTATGCCCCGACGGTTATTGTCGGGATCTTGTATATATGTTACTTGCTCCGAAAACTCTTATAGCGCGATTCGGGATTGTGATGACAATTGTCTATTGTTCTGAATGTGTCTGCAGCGCAGCTCATCTGTGTAGCTTGTTGTGCGGTTGAAGTGGTCGCTACAACATCATCGTTTATGGGTCTACTAGTTTGTGGGTAATACTATTGAAGTTTTTCAAAGGTACGTTTAATTTTCTTATTCGTGGGCTATGCACTCCCTCCCGTGTTACTACTGTACGCCAGGATCCACGTGCATGCTGAGGTTCGATCCTCGGCGAGTCCTGGTGAAAAGCTAAATTCTTGTCGAACCCGAGACGATATTGATTGAAAGAAAAATAGAAGGAGTTGGAAAGAAAAATGTAAAATATTTTAACAGGGCCAACAGTAGGTTACAAAGAAAACATTCCAAAACAAACAAATCAAATTATTAGACATTTAAAAAATTAAACCCTGTAGTGGGTGCATGTCCTAAGGCTACTTAGAAAAACAGATGACAAGTTGTAGGCCAGGAAATGAATTGCCTAGCACCGTTTCTCCACCCCCAGAAATAGGAGGGCGGCATAAGAACCAAATGATGATGCACGCTCATCGAGGAGTTTATATGGATCATCTCCTCACAAACTCCTCAGGATGGAGGACTCCACCAGGGCCCCAAGTCTTCTAATGGAATTGATTCATAATGGAACAGCATCCGCATAGTAACTGTCACTTTTGACAGATATTGGATGGGATATCTGTCAAAAGTGACAGTTACTATGCGGTTGCTGTTCGATTATGAGTCGATTGTGTTAGCAGACTTGGGGCCCAGGAGGTATGGGGACTGACCTTGCCAGCCGCCCCCGCCGCCGCCGCGCAGACAGCCGCCGCCGCCGCCGCCGAAGCCGCCGGCCGCGCCCCCCGCGCACGCGCCGCCCCCCGCGCCGCCCTCGCGCAGCGCGGCGCCGCGCACCGCCTCGAAGCCCGGCGTGGCCGGCCCGCCCCGCGCCAGCCAGCCGCCGCCCGCGCCTGCCGCAACCAATATATACTTAGGGAGCGTTCAAGTATTACGCCACGCAATTTTTGGAGCTTTTTTGGAGGTCTCTACGCGACCGTTCTGAAGGGTTAAAACAATGTTACGTAACGCGTAGTTCAAACCCCCCTCCTCCCGCCCCTGTAACGCATCGTAACGTTTCAGAAGACCCCCCCCCCCCCCCCCAAATTCGTTACGTAATACTTGAACGCTCCCTGCTGGAGACCACACACCCGATTACCTTTAATTCGCTATGGGATAGCTATATTGGTTGAACGCTCGTAATGGCAACGAGAGTCGCAAGTTCAAACCCGGGCTCGAACCTCTGGGATTTCTGGATTTCATGGTTGAAACTCTTTCATACATGATCATTGATCATTCATCACTTGCTCGTGCGGAGAGTACATAACGCCGTTGGTCCTGCGTCTGATCTCTCTCCGGTCATATCTGAATGTCGTCTCTTTGAACTATGAGGAAAAGAGAGATTGCACCTGCGCTTGCGCACACAGTCTCAAAGTCTAAAGGAAGGCGGAGGGCCATTGAAATGAAACTTATTTTAAGGATTTAATCGGGTTTATTTTATGATTTTACGTTCCCGACGTTTCGGCTGCTTTGCAGTAACCATGGTCACGGGAGGACTGAGGTGGTTGACGTCCTAGTTTCATAGTTTGAACTGGGGTACCCTCATATTTAGTTGTTGTATGCGGTCCGATCTGTGCAGAAAGTGTCTTGATCCAAGGATGACACATGAGGCCATTGAAATTAAAAAACATCTTAATTTCAATAGGGAAGATGGCTGGGTGCTAGTAACTTTGTATTAAGACTTTAGTTCCTTGTACAGAACTAGATGTCACTGTGAAGGTGGCGGTAAGTTTTTTATCGATTTTATATGGAGAGACATGAAGCATTTATACCTAGGAACTTAGTGGTGGGCAGATATTTGGGACCCTCACTCTACTTTGGTCCATGATCTAATCTGACATCTAAAATAGTCTTACCGGATGTTCGTCCCGGTTGGCCATACATATATCCAGACTCTGGGGTCGCGTTGGTGAGCGGTCTCGCGTGTTGGGACCCATCGTCTCTGAATATCCCCACCGATATGCCGCCGCCTCCACCAGCTACAAGGAGGGGGTAGGCTTGCCCTTCTTTGTCCAGCTGCGTAGGTAAAAGACAAATAAGAATATACCTACTAAAAACAACACCTTAATCTACTCGCGTGAACCAGTAACTTGGAACGTGTTTTGAATGGAATGTCGCTAACTTTAAATAATAATAATGCCAGACGAAGTCAACTACTATACGGTCCCAAACTAAGCAACGCTTGCATTATGGGATTGCTATATATATTAAACATCGTGCTCATCACTCAAAGCTTGTCAATACCAGGAGTCGAACTCGCGACCGTCAGAATAGAAATGACGGTCACCACCCACTGAGCTAATCAGGTCAAATAACAGCAAGCAAGTTTACAGCAAATCTTCCGGCTCGTGGTCTCCATTCCAGAACCTTGCCCTTTAACGCTGAAAGTCCACCGTAATATGAATAAATATAGCCATATAGAAGACGTACCAGGAACACGTAGGTAGCTCCTCCCCCTCCCCCTCCCCCGTCCGTGACTTGGGTGTTCCGCACCTCGTGTGTCTTGCTGGTGAACGTTTGGAAAGTCTCGTTGACCTGCCTCCGAGAGCATTCCTGGCTTTCTTGGGCTGATAATGTCTGTTGGAGAGAAAATGGTTAGGTTGTCCTTCAATCAGCCAAAGGCGTCCACAACATGACATAAGTCTCCCCCAACGACTCCCACACATCACAGTCCTCCGCCACTCGCATCCACCGGCTTCCTGCTACGCGTGTGATATCATCGGTCCACAATATGGATAAGCGTACCGTACCGTATTCGTACCAAGTCTCTTGTGTTGCCCATAGTTTTAGGCTTTACTATCTATATAATAAAAATGAAATCAAATCAAATGGGGCAAGAGACCACACAACCCACAACTGACCCTCAGCTTGTCAACTTTTCCAATTATAAACCAAACAAGTTGATTGATAATTAAAGAAGCCAGCAACACCGAACTCCTCTAAGATGTCAGTTGAGAAGCTGTCCGTCACAAGTGACGGTACCCAAATAAAATGCAATTCTCCGCGAAACGAAGCGAATCTAAAAAAGTATTCGACACGTGTTTCGCCTCTAAACGGGGCATCCTCAGGACGGCTGGGCTACGAATGAGCTCATTCGTATTACACGGAGATATTGCAGGAAGGAAGGGGCATTATTATAGTAGGAAGCTACATTATCCTAAGGCTATGTTTCACGGGGACACCGCGGAGCCGCGGGCACAAGCTAGTATATTAACAAACAATTGACAAACGAACACACCGACAGCCGTACAGCTGGTACTTTCGTGTGGCGATATTAAGACAAAAGATGATTGGTGGTTCGCTGACCTTCTTGCAAGCATTAAGTCCCTGCTGGCCTATCAGCATGTAGACCCGCTCCGCGCGGTGCAGCTCGAACAGCGCCCGCACCTGCGCGCCGTGCGACACGCCCGCCCACGCCGAGCCCAGCCCGCCGCTCGCGCCGCTCGCTATCAGCCTACCAGACCAAGAAAACATGACCAATTTCTATTCTATTTCATCAGCCGAAAGACGTCCACCGCTGAACATAGGTCTCCACCAATTACTTCCACACATCACGGTCCTCCGCCACTCGCATCCACCGGCTTCCTGCTACGCGTGTGATATCATCGGTCCATCTTGTGGGGGCCGTCCTACACTACGTCTTTCGGCTCGCGGTCGCCGTTTTAGAACCTTTCTGCCCCAACGACCATCGGTTCTGCGAGCTATGTGCCGCCCACTGCCACTTCAACTTTGCAATTGAGCTATGTCGGTTACTTTAGTTCGTCTACGGATCTCCTCATTTCTGATTCTATCTCGTAGCGAAACCTCGAGCATAGCTCTCTCCATTGCGCGTTGAACAACCTTGAGCCTTCTTATGAGGCCCATAGTAAGCGACCACGTCTCGGTACCATATGTCATCACTGAAGAAATTATTAAGACGAGCTAACCTATACATACAAATAAATAAAATTGGAGTGTCTGATTGTAATATTAAAAAAACCGCTTTTTACTAAGTGCATTTGGATGTATACACGGTACATATACCGAAACAATTTTTGTCTGTCTGTCTGTCTGTCTGTTTGTTCCGGGTAATCTCTGAAATAGCTGGACCGATTTTGACGGGACTTTCACTGGCAGATAGCTGATGTAACAAGGAGTAACTTAGGCTACTTTTATTTTAGTCCATTGGAACGGCACCAAATCTGTGAGGCTGTAAGAGATACTCACGTGTATAGCCCCTCGGCGGGCACCTGCCACACCTGAATGCCTTGGTACGGTGGGCTCTCGATAACTTTGACGTTGACGGGTGTGTTGTTGTAAGCTGCGTCGCACATGCTCTGGTTGGGGCCGAACCGGCCGGTCCCGCCGCACGTTGTGAAGCGATAAACTGGGGGCAAGTGGGATCATGATGACGTTCGAAATGGAAATTCTTAATCTCCTCATTCCTGTAATGGCCGATTCGGTAGGCCCAGTGCAGTGCACCCACAATTGATTGATGGTGTTTTGGTCCCAATGTAATAGGGGGCCTATTGCCATTATAACGCGCGCGCTCCTTCTCAGTATGTGGAGAATTTATGGCGTGGACTATGGCCTACATCGTCCTCATACTCAGAAGAAGTTGACCACGCTGGCCTAGTGCGGATGTGTGAGCTTCACACGACTTCAGACAGACGTGCATGTTTCCTTTGTTTTGTTGCCTTTTGTTATTTGATCCTTTGCATTGTTGCCTTTTGAATCGGATTTAATTTTTCCCCCCCATCCCTCAGGAATTGGCAAAGATAAAACGGCACAGATCTTGACTGTAGGCGGCGCCATTTTTTTAATACTCAAAGACGCCACGGGAGCAGGCCAGGTCAGATCGGTTCGATATCGTTCAAAGGAAATACTTACATGTCTTATCAGCGAAAGCCAAATGGGGGGTGGTCTTCTCCTCGAACACTGGGTCGTAATAGTTATATTCAGTTAGCTCCGAAGAGTTGATGTTCAGGCCGAAACACTCCGGCGCCATTGAGAAGTCATCTATAGCGGAATCCGAATATATGCGCATGCCCATGCGCGTCTTGAATTGAAGATAGTATCTGGAACAAGGAGTGATCGACGACCCGATTAGCACAGTTGGTAATGATCCTGGGCCCCAAGTCCGCTAACACAATCGATTCATAATCGAACAGCAACCGCATAGTAACTGTCACTTTTGACAGATACTGTACGGGATATACGTCAAAAGTGACAGTTACTATGCGGTTGCTGTTCGATTATGAATCGATGGTGTTAACGGACTTCGGGCCCTGATTCTGTACCGAGAGTCCCGGGCTCGAATCCCGGTAGGGGCAAACTTTTGTGTGAGGAGCACGAATGTTTGTACCCGAGTCACGGATACTTAACGATTATACGAGTATCAAGCGTCAATTAAGATCTATGATGTCGAAGTGTAGCGCGTGTGCGCCTCGCATGGCAACACACTGGAGCTTATTTTTTTTTTGTAATAAACATGGTTACAAAAACAAAAGAATGAGTTAAAATAAAATATTATGTTAAAAAAAGACAAGCCCGCTGAGTTTCTCGCCGGATCTTCTGAGTTGAGGGCGGGCGCGTTCCGATCGGTTGTAGAGTTAAGAAAAAAAATAAAAGACCATTTGTGAGTAGGCCTATACGAAATAAATTATTTGACTTAACTTGACTTCAACATTCTACAAACCTAGCTGAGAGTGAGACAAAACAGCAAGTAATCTTACCTTCTAGTAACATTAGGGAGGAAAATGGACGCTCTGTACCAATTCTCCCCCTTGTCTTTGGTGGAGAACCACAGAGAAGTTGTGATGTTCCCCCGGTTTGTCAGCTCTACGGCATCCACGCTGAGAGAGCCGTAATTACGGCCGTTTTGTTGGTAGTAGAATCTTATCTGTGGATATAGATTATAAATAATTATTAGGTATAATAATAATAATACCAGCCCTTTTTTACGGCACAGGCCTCCCCTCAATGCGAGGGGGATTAGGCCATACACCACGCTGGCCCAGTGCGGGTTGGCGGACTTCACACATATTTTGAGGGGTTCTCTCAAACATGCAGGTTTCCTCATTCAAAACATTCTTATTTCAATAGGAAAGATGGCTGGTGACTTGGGATCCAGTAATTAATATAATTAAAACCAAAACTATAAGCGCAAAATTACAAGACCTCAAGACACTGTGAGCACTTTGTGCGTAGATCGGACCGTAAACAACAACTAAATATGAGGGTACCCCAGTTCTAACTATGACACTAGGACGTCAACCACCTCAGTCCTCCCGTGACCACGATTGCTGTAAAGCAGCCGAAACGCCGGGAACGTAAAAAACATTTGTAGTATTCGCGTAAATATAAGAAGTTAATCGATACAAATAAATAAAATTGGAGTGTCTGTTTGTAATATTAAAATAACCGCTTTTTACTAAGTTAATTTGGCTGTATACACGGTACATATACCGAAACAACTTTTTTTTTCAATTTTTGTCTGTATGTCCGTCTGTCTGTTTGTTCCGGCTAATCTCTGAAATGGCTGGACTGATTTTGGCGGGACTTTCACTGGCAGATAGCTGATATAACAAGGAGTAACTTAGGCTACATTTATTTTAGAAAAACTTTTTTGTTAAATACCACGCGGACGAAGTCGCGGGTAACAGCTAGTATATAAATGAAGGTGTTGCAAGCACTTACCATACAACAATTATAATATCTTGACGTCATATTCCCATGCACTTTGGGAGGTGGATTGAAGATAACAGTTCTCATCACCGCGGTAGACGCGAAATCCGCCTTCTTCTGATTCGGTCCTGTCACATTCATGTTCACGAAGAAATAGTAGCCAACGCACTGGGCTATAGAGTAGTTCATGTGGGCCGGAAACAGCGGGGGCACCACTATTTTGGGGCGATTGTGGGACGTGTTGCCGCAGGTGTGGTCGAAATTGGGGCCGGTTTTGTCGGTGGGCGTTGGCCCGTTGTGACGGGACCATTTCAGGATGGGTCTGTGGATAACGAAATCCCTTAATGTCACATCGCTGGGCACAGGCTTCCCCTCAATGCAAGGAGGGTTCACACTATAGTCCAATACGCTGGCCAATCTCTTCTTCTTTCTTTACGAAATGAGATGCGATAAAATAAAATGGATATGAATATGACCTCACCCACAACTTCGCGGCTATTTTGCCAATGTCAAGTAATTAATAGCAATAACGCATTCAATAAATACACATTATAAATAAAATAATGGATGTGACATGATGATATGAAAATGACGTGTCCTGGCCAATCTCTAATCATTAATGATGTTCAAAAACTTAATCATATCGCATCAAAACTTCAAGTAGATCTCAATGTAGATAGCGACCTTCCTGCTGTCGCGAGGCAGGTGAGGTGGTAGAGGCATTCAAATCCAATTAGTTGAGATTTGCGTGGGTGTGCTGATGGGTGTCCGGCACCCTAAACTAACTAACTAACTCTCCGTGGGCGCTGGTGACCCCGGGCATCCATCGAGCATCCAGCATCCATTTATTAGCCGGTAGACATCCACTGCTGTACATAGGCCTACTACACCTCCTCCAAAGAGCCCCACACCTCCCTAAGTCCTCCACCAACTGTGTCTACCACGACCCTACGACATATATGATATCATCGGTCCACCTTATGTAATATATATACTTACTGAGGTACATTTTCGAAGCCACAAGCGTCTTGTTCGAAGCTGCAATACGATCCGTACGGCATTTTATCTATAACAAAAACGGAGTTTAAAAATCAATACGTCTGTTAGCTCCATCTAGTGTACTCTCTATAACTAACAATTTAAGCTGGAAACACTAGATGGCGCTGCCAATAATGAACAGCGATCCTTATGCTAATTGATTAGCATAAACACCTATGCATAGGCAGTATTAGACCATAGATAATTCGTTTGTTTATGATATATAAAAAGGATAAATGAGATCCTGGAACGCATTCAACATCACGGCAGTTTTATTACCAGCAGTTCTTAAACATTAGTACCTCCACGAGTCTCCTGACCCCTGGTACCTACGTTTGCCCAGGTATATAGTAGGTATTTGCTTTAGTACAGTACCCCACTCGGAGTAGGTAGCTATACCTACTTCAGTAGAATTACTGTTTTACTGAATGCTTTTATTTTTTTAGAAAATGGCCTCACCCACCTTTTGGTAGGTATTTTGGCAACGTCAAGTGGAATGTTTTTTTTTTAAATATCAAACATGGGAGATTCTATGCAGGCCTAATCCGTAGACTAGGCCTAATAAACCCCCTCTAACCCTATCAGTAAAGTTGAGGATACTTTACTGACAAATGACCGGACTTCGTGGGAGAACTGGAAAATTCATGAGTTACTATTAAATTTTATTTTCCTACACTCGTGCACGTTTATGAAGACATAATGCACACATGCTTGTAATCGTAATAAAAATTAAATTAAAGTACCTATTTTTAAGGAGCATTGCTTGAGTTTGCTTACCACAATTTTGGTTCTCATCGCTACCATCGTCGCAATCTCTGACGAGGTCACAAACTTGCTGGAGTTTGATGCACGAGTCCTTCTGCAATTACAAATATTTATCATACTTATGATAATTCTTCGGACAAGACTGACAGAAAAATAATCAATCAAAGTCAAAGTCATTTATTTGCGAATACAGGTGAATACAGGGTGTTATGATGACAATATTTATACTTATACCGTACTCTACCTTATGGCATGCAAATATAGATTAGGGCTAAAAATAAATTACAATTAAAATTAAAATGTTAGTCTTTAAAAATAAAAAAATAAATTCATCATAAAAAAAAATTACATCAAAATTATCAATCAATCATCAATCTCTCAAAATACTTTATGAAGTGATTATACGAGTAGGTATACCAAAACAATTGAGAATGATTGTCATTCTTCATTGTGATACATTAATTATGTTGCATTTAATCGTTTTTAGTTTAAGATACATTTGATATTTCTTGATGTAAATTTTATGAGTGCTCTGTAATTTAAACGATGTTTATTGAATTAGATACCCTACATAAAATAATTATATTATAATAATAATATCAGCCCTTTTAATGTCCCACTGTTGGGCACGGACCTCCCCTCAGTGCGAGGGGGATTAGGCCATAGTCCACCACGCTGGCCCAGTGAGGTGCGGTAGATGTCTGTTTTCGATAATCCCTGATGTTAATGTGTTACATTATTTCATAATCATCATTATCCCATCCATGTTTTATTTAGTTCATTCAGTCCACACTCGTTCGCTTCAGGTGGCACAAGATAAGATTGTGTCAAAATGATGATGTACATAATTATTTATTAAACTCACATTCATGATCTTGCATTTCAGCTGTCCCGGTACACATTCGCCGTCGAACACGGGCGGTTCCGGGACGCACTCCACCATCCTGATGTTGTCGAGGGCGATGTGGGGCAGCGCCTGCGCAAGGCTCACGTAGTTGGGCCTGGTGATCTCAATGATGATGCGGACTTCCTGCTGCATCTTGCCGATCATGAACCGGAACGGTTGCCAGCTGTAGGGAGAAGAATGATTCGATGATTCCTTATATATTTTATACTAGCTGTTACCCGCGACTTTGTCCGCGTGGTATTTAACAAAAAGCGGACGCAGTCGCGGGTAACAGCTAGTCTTAAATAAAAGTAGCCTAAGTTACTCCTTGTTACATCAGCTATCTGCCAGTGAAAATCCCGTCAAAATCGGTCCAGCCATTTCAGAGATTAGCCGGAAAAAACAGACAGACAGACAAAAATTGTTTTGGTATATGTACCGTGTATACATCCAAATGCACTTAGTAAAAAGCGGTTATTTTAATATTACAAACAAACACTCCAATTTTATTTATTTGTAAAGACTAGTTTAGCGGAAAAGGGAAGATCTCCCAGCCAGGCGGGTGGTATGCCTGACGGGGCGGCCGCTATGCCCCGACGGTTATTGTCGGGATCTTGTATATATGTTACGTGCTCCGAAAACTCTCATAGCGCGATTCAGGATTGTATTGAGAATTGTATATTGTTCTGATTGCGTCGACGGCACTATCTGTGTAGCTTGTGGCGAGGTTGAAGAGGTCGCTACACTAGCATCTGCCCGCCGCTCCGGTCGCGGTACTTCGATGAAACATAGCTTATAGTACTCAGAGATAGTGTAGCTTTCTATTAATGTGAGAATTTTCAGGATTGGATCAGATCCGGAGATAGCCCTCTACATCCAAACTAACAAAGAGAAAAGAGGAGAGAGCATTATTATTTAATTTAATTAATAATAATGTATTTAAAACAATTGAATATCAACTTCGAGTTGTTCATTAAAAACAATCATGGTATAGGTGTAGATATTTGTTAGCATTCGAGTCTACAACCCTATTGATTACCGATACCATATCTATAAACTCAACTAAAAGTGGGCACTATGACTCTGGCACAAATATTTGTACGAAAACGAAATAAAGTACTTACACTTCAAAATTGTTGCCTGCCACCTCCTGCAGTATCCATTGCACCTCGGATATGGCGGACTCGGAGACCAGCCGGATGCTGGCGTTCTGCATCTTGCTCTGATGCATCTTTGCTTCGAACTGAACGGAAATTACCGATAATTAAAATCTAAATCCCTGGAATTACGCGAGCTAGCATTTATTGGACGAGCGAGCTTGCTTGACGAGAGCAGTTATATGTATTATCTATGACGAGAGCGTTCCTAGGGATAATGAGAAGCGAGCGAGTTTGCTTGACGCGAGCGTTCTGTATTAGTATTAGACACGAGCGAGCTTTCTTGACGCGAGCGTTCCTAGGGATAACGAAGCGGGAGCGAGTTTGCTTGACTCGAGCTATCTTGCTTGACGCGAGCGTTCTATATTAGTATGAGACACGAGCGAGCTTTCTTGACGCGAGCGTTCCTAGGGATAACGAAGCGGGAGCGAGTTTGCTTGACTCGAGCTATCTTGCTTGACGCGAGCGTTCTATATTAGTATGAGACACGAGCGAGCTTTCTTGCCGCGAGCGTTCCCAGGGATAACGAAGCGGGAGCGAGTTTGCTTGACTCGAGCTATCTTGCTTGACGCGAGCGTTCTATATTAGTATGAGACACGAGCGAGCTTTCTTGACGCGAGCGTTCCTAGGGATAACGAAGCGGGAGCGAGTTTGCTTGACTCGAGCTATCTTGCTTGACGCGAGCGTTCTATATTAGTATGAGACACGAGCGAGCTTTCTTGACGCGAGCGTTCCTAGGGATAACGAAGCGCGAGCGAGTTTGCTTGACTCGAGCTATCTTGCTTGACGCGAGCGTTCTATATTAGTATGAGACACGAGCGAGCTTTCTTGCCGCGAGCGTTCCTAGGGATAACGAAGCGCGAGCGAGTTTGCTTGACTCGAGCTATCTTGCTTGACGCGAGCGTTCTATATTAGTATGAGACACGAGCGAGCTTTCTTGCCGCGAGCGTTCCTAGGGATAACGAAGCGCGAGCGAGTTTGCTTGACTCGAGCTATCTTGCTTGACGCGAGCGTTCTATATTAGTATGAGACACGAGCGAGCTTTCTTGCCGCGAGCGTTCCTAGGGATAACGAAGCGCGAGCGAGTTTGCTTGACTCGAGCTATCTTGCTTGACGCGAGCGTTCTATATTAGTATGAGACACGAGCGAGCTTGTTTGACGCTAGAATTCTATTGGAGTTTGGTTGACGCGAGCTTCTCTTTGAAATTATAACACGCGAGCTAGCATGTTTCACGCTAGACTTCGATTGAAATTATGAGATGCAAAAAAGGATGCTTAAAACGAGCGAGCTTGAATCATATCAGCCTATATAGCAAGATTGTGATACAAGTACTATACGAGCAAATATTGCAGCCTATATACCAGGCAAGCAATTAAAAGATTCGCTTACGACATATTTGGACGAAGTGGCTCATAAACGTGCCATGGGCATATCGCTCCGTACACAACTATGGTTGCCAGCTGGGCTTCATGAAGCATGACCCTTTTTCATTCATACATCAGCCTAACAGATGTCCCCTGCTGGTAATAGGCCTCCCCCAATGACTTCGCGGTCCGCCACTCGCATCGGCATCCTGAGAGGCGTGTGATAATAGCACCGGTCCACCTTTTGGGGAGGGGGGGGGGGGGGGGCGTCCTACACTATTTTCCCCGGTTCGTGGTCGCCATTTTTATAAAGAAATTAGTCACGTACCTTACAGAACTCCCAGAGGCCTCTGAACGGTGGCGATTTGATCACCATGTTCTCCATAGTCGGGTCTACTGGCAAATACAGGAAGTGACCTGAAAACACGAGATAGTGGACGTGTACCCGGCATTTTACAATTTGTCTAAATACGTTAACTATACAGTTAGCTTACGAATAATCTCGGATTCGACGAGCTGTTTTTATATTCGATGACGTTCAATATATTTGACGTCTATGATTAAAAATAAGTCCCGTTTATTTGTGTTAGATACCTACTGGATAATCCCACTAATATTATAAATGTGAAAGTTTGGACGGATGGATGGATGTTTGTTACTTAATCACGCCAGAACGGCTGAACGAATCTGGGTGAAATTTGGCACAGAGATAGATTATAGTCTGGAATAGTAGGCTACTTTTTATCGCGGTAAAATGTATGGTTCCCTGGCATAGATTTGTTTCAATTTTTCATAGAGCAAAGGATCGACATGATTTTTTGCATAAGTAGTGGTAGTTTAGGGGTCAGAAAATGACATAGGCAAATTTTTATCCCGGAAAAATGCACAGTTCCTATGGGATAGCATAAAGGAACCGTGTTTTTTTTAAACTTAACTTTTTAATCGCGGGTAACACCGCGGGGCGCAGCTAGTAGACTTATATGTTATATTTGTTATTACTTTACTTCACAGAAATGCGTCTAGGTTATGGTTGAACGCGCTATTTTAGCTTCCCGGACTCTATCATAATAATTTAGGATTTATGTAGCAGTTACACAGATATATGAGAGAGCAGTTATATACCTTACTTCCTCTTTTTCATGGCATTTTTTTGGGGTCGAGTCACCTTCGTCCGTAGGAGAATTAAGTACCCTCGAGATACCCTACACGTGACCCTGGGTGGTGCCAACCAGGTGACAACTCTACTGGTGGTAGGTTCGGCCGTGGCTAGTCACCACCTACTGAACAAAGCCATGTCGCCAAGCGGCCTAGCCGTGTGCCGGCATGAAGTTCGGTGTTGCCATTCATGGATGGCGGGTCAGATCAGTTGCGCTGCATGTGCCTAGTGAATGTAGCGTCTCTATCTACTGCCGCCTTCCTACCTAGGCAAGTATGCGCCATCGTAGATCTCATCGTCACTTACCATCAGGTGAGATCGAGATCAAATACTTGCCTATAATGTAATAAAAAAAATAAAAATAAAAAAAAACAATATTGTTTTGATGAGGAATTAGTGAAAACTGTATTCATAGTATAAAAATAAGAAATCATTGATATCGTATAGGCCTACGGGGGCATTTATAAATTGTCATTTACATTTATTTTTTCTTAACTCCACAAACGGATCCTAATACGACCTCTACTGAGAAGATCCGGCGAGAAACTCAGCGGGCTTATATTTTCTTTTTAATTTTTTTTAAGTCCTTTTTTAATAACCATTGTTTATTACAAAAAAAATAAGCTCCAGTGTGTTGGCATGCGAGGCGCACACACGCTACACTTTGACATCATAGTTCTTAATTGATCTATGTATTTGAGCGATCAGTCCCAGGCTGCTTTATCATCCAAATAATCCAAGATTTTGTATAACCCTTATGACATAGCTTAGTTTTTAAATCTCGGATTATCAATACTGGTGGTAGGCTTCGGCCGTGGCTAGTCACCACCCACTGAACAAAGCCATGTCGCCAAGCGGCCTAGCCGTGTTCCGGCATGATGTTCGGTGTTGCCATTCATGGATGGCGGGTCTGATCAGTTGCGCTGCATGTGCCTAGTGAATGTAGCGTCTCTATCTACTGCCGCCTTCCTACCTAGGCAAGTATGCTCCATCGTAGATCTCATCGTCACTTACCATCAGGTGAGATCGAGATCAAATACTTGCCTATAATGTAATAAAATAAAAAAAATAAAAAAATACTCTATACAAATAAATAAAATGTGTCTGTTTGTAATATTAAAATAACTGCTTTTTAGTAAGTGATTTTGGATGTATACACGGTACATATACCAAAACAACATTCTTTACAATTGTTGTCTATCTGTCTGTTTGTTTCGGCTAATCTCTGAAATGGCTGGCTACTTTTATTTTAGAAAAACTTTTTTGTTAAAAACCCCGCGGACGAAGTCGCGTGTAACAGCTAGTGATTCCATAAATTCCGCCTAGTGGATATTCAGTTGCAGTCGTTTTGTCTGCCATTCCCCGGGATGAAAAGTATCCTGGATACATTCCATCCGAATTATAACACTAAGTTTATCCCGCTAAGTTTGACCGTTAAGTTTGTTGACCGGATAAGTTTGACCCTTAAATAGTTTAACCGGTTTGACATGAGCTATATCTCAAAAAACATTACCCTCCTTCTGGTGCAGTCGGGTAAAAACAGACGGACATGATGAAAAATAAACAGTACGTCAAGTGCGAGCTTATTCGTAGTTCATAGTCTACCGTATTTAGACATTTTGTATGAAGAATTGATAGTTTTAAATACCGTCCGCTAGAGGCGGTTTTCAATTCTCCATACAAAATGTCTAAATACAGTAGACTATAAAGTATACAGTTAGCTCGCACTTGACGTGAAGAGCTCAATGCACTGAGATGACTTGAGATTCGTTTAATTGGAATACCAGAAGTTAACTATTATTAGACTGTCTCGTCGTACCATTGCATCCGAAATGATTGTTTTAATGGCGGGCTAGTGACGCCGGGATCGCACGCACTGCAACTTATTTAGGTGATGCCTTCTTGCCTTTGTAATTTACTATCTAGATACTTTGAAATAAAACTTATTTTACAGGTTATATCGCGTTTATTTTATGTGTTTACGTTTCCGGCGTTAAGGCTGCGGTCACGGGAGCACTGTCATCAGTCCTCCCGTGACCATGGTTGCTGTAAAGCAGCCGAAACGTCGGGAACGTAAAAACAAAAAATAAACGCGATAAAATCTGTCAAATAAGTTTTATTTCAATGTGTAGTATTCGCGTAAATATAAGAAATCAATATGCAAATCATATTATTCATACACCATTTTATGTTTTAATGTTCCCGACGTAACACCTAATTATGAGGGTATCCTAGTTTAAACTATGACACTAGGACGTCAAACACCTCAGTCCTTCCGTGATCATGGTTACTCTAAAGCAGCCGAAACGTCGGGAACGTAAAAACATAAAATAAACGCGATAACATCTGTAAAGTTTATTTTATTTCAATAAACGGTTTATCTGTGGGTTTTTGTCTTAATTTTTTTTAACCACTATGTCACTAGTTTCCAATATACCTATTATCTATGTTTATTTATTACATATTTACATATTATTAGTCAAAGAGTGGGGGTGAGAATTGTTTGTATAAATTTAATAAGGAAGACCTGGACACGCCATTTTCATATCATCATGTCACATCCATTATTTTATTTAGAATGTGTATTTATTGAATGTTTAATCGCTATTAATAACTTGACATTGGCAAAATACCCGCTAAGTTGTGGGTGAGGCCATTTGCATATCCATTTTATTTCATCGCATCTCATTTCGTAAAGAAAGAAGAAGAAGGAAGACTCTTCATCTCCAAAAAGATGATCGCGAGAATTCTTTACGTGTAGGTATCAGAAATTGCGATTCGTAGAGTGCGCTTGCGCGATTAGATTGATGCGCTGTCAAATTATTTGTTATCAAAATAAGACAACCACAATATCAAGTAGAAAAACGGATTTTTGGATTCGCCATTTTCATATTTTTATGTCATCGTATTTTTTTTTATTTATAATGTGTTATTGCTATTAATTACTTGACATTGGCAAAATACCCACTAATTTGTGGGTGAGGCCATATTCGTATCCATTTTATTGCATCGCTTTTCATTTCGTAAAGAAATCAGAAGAACCCTGACGTAGATGTCTTATTAGTTTTCAGTGGTTCCATTGGATAGGTGCTTAAGCATCTGACCAATTAAATATCATAGTCTATACCTTAACCTGTAAGCTTATCTATTATTTTTATGTTTTCTTTATAAGTACTTTCCTTCCTCTTCCTTTCTCTTCCTTTCTTTTATTGTATTCGTAGTCTCCTATTCGTGTCAACACGTTTTTGATCCTATTCTAGTCCAGGGGTTCCCAAACTTATTTTGTCTACTGCCAACTTTGAGAATGAATTATTTTTTAGCGCCCCTATTTTTTCACCTGCTTAAAAAACACTATAACTTCAAATTAAATTAATTATTGTAAGCCTCTACACAACGCCCCCATTTTTTTCTGGGTCTCTTACCTCCCCCCTTTAGGCCTGCAGCGCCCACGAGGGGGCGTTATCGCCCACTCCCACACTAAGCATCGCTTGTATTGTGGGTACCGTAGAATGGACTTGAAGCGAACTCAGTATACTAAAATAGATATTAAACATCCATGACTTGGGTACAAACATTCGTGCTCATCACACAAAGTTTGTCCCTAGCATCATTTTAGTTATTATATTTGTGATTAAAAACCGACTTTAGTCACAAATTTGGTCAAATTTTTTCGCGTCAGCTGTTGCCTAATGAATACATACCTTGAAGGTTATGAACAAGGGGATGCCAGCTTCAAAACATTAGCACACGACTAACTCCCTATGTGGCAGGTACTTAAGTGTTATTCAATTACTAAATTGCGTCCGCTTCGAACAGGAGGATTTCATTCGTATCCTCAATCACACCATTTATCTGCTGGGGAAGTTCCAACGGTAGTGTCAATATCAAAACATATATATTTTCTTTATATAATTATTACAAGTTACCCGCGACTTCGTCCGCGTGGTATTTATAGTTTAAATGTAGAAAAGGTATAGTTTAAATAAATAAAAGAAATATAGAAAAATATATAATGTCTTATACATCTTATACATCAATACATCGAGACATCCAGTGCAGAATGTTAATATCGCAAAACACTAAATTACATCGTAAAGATGTCCAAACTTTTCGTAAAAAAATTAAAACCATTGACATTTTGAATTTCGCGCCCTGACCCTGAACTTCCACCTTAACAGAGAAGACTCGGCAAGAAATTCAACATCGGTTTTATCTTGTTTTTTTTACAGTATTTTTAATCTGCATTATGTTTACCATTAGTTTACGTATAGGACTTTTCGAGGCGTACACACGCTACATGGAATAACTACAGACAATTTCCACTCGCGGATGGCGGCACTTACAGCCGAGTCCGGCTTGAAACCAATCCCGACTACCTACCTACTTAAAAAGTATTTACGTTAATAGAATGCTCTTTGCTTAAACACTATGCCCTTGTCTATTGTAAGCAAACCTTCTTTTACGTATGCCTTGCCCGTATTTAATGGTGATTAATATATTATGTCGCAATTTCGATTTCCATCTAAGCAAAGTATCCATCACTTGACTGATTGAGGGATGGGGGGTATTTTACTTGAGCCTAGCCTTTGGGCCTGTGTATATGCTCGAATACTGAAATAATTTATATTACTTCACACTGGCAAAATACCTATGGTAATGCCAAATTAAGAAAAAAATGGCGGTTTTTTTTTCCCAATTTGAACCTGGTCCGAGTGTTAGGTACCTTTTTGAGATTGGCCCTCCATCGATTGTCTCCATAATACAAACGTTACTTAGCTTGATACCGTACTATTGTATATTTGTCTAACGATATTCGAGAAGGAATCCGAGATTTGTCCATTAGTAAGTTCAAAACAACCGTGAAAACAAATCTATGTCGTAAGGGTTATTACAGAATCATGGATTATTTGGATGATAAAGCAGCCTGGGACGCTCGCTCAAATATCAAGATTTAAAATGTCAAAGTGTAGGGTGTGTGCGCCTCGCATGGCAACACACTGGAGCTTACTTTTTACTATTTTTTGTGAAAATAATGGCATTAAAAAAAGACAAGCCCGCTGAGTTTCTCGCCGGATCTTCTCAGTTGAGATCGCGTTCCGGTTGTAGAGTCAAGAAAAAACAATTTAAATGACAATTTGTTAAGCCTAAACGAAATAAACGATTTGACTTTGAATTAATTTATTCTTTGCAGCAAGTACAAAAACCGAAATTTTAGTTTGAACCCATGGATAAAATACGTGCATTAACATAAATAAATCACATCCAAAAACATAAAAGAAAACACAAACAAGCAAACACATCTTTATTCCCTCACCTTCCACATTCCCATCAGCATCAGAAGCCGGTCCCGAGAACTTCAAGCCCCTAGTGGACTGATTCATAGCCATCACATCAGCCGCCGTCACCACCCGAAACCCGAGCCCATGGCTCGACACCGTCGCATTCCATTGCCACATACACATATCCAAATGCTGATCAGTCCTATTATCGAAGTTACAGAACACGCCCGAAGCTTGGGAGATGTAATTGTTCTTGTTCACAGCTTCATACATCGGCCCATTCGGACGCAGGATCTTCATCTTCTCGTTTAAACTTATCGTATCGTTATCTTCATACGCCTTTTGGTTTCTCGTGATCGATCCTTCGTTGTCGTTCATCATGTCTTCATGTTTGTTGAGTTGGAGTATTTTATTTATACTATCCTTCCCTCGTCGTCGGTTATGTTTCTTGTCTTCCGTTCTGTTCATCAGGGAGGTGAGTTTGTGCAGTGAGCCTTTACTGCGAACCTTTTGGCCCGTCTCCGGCGCCACGGCTTTCGGAGTTTGTTTTTCTTTTTCGACTTCATGGTCGCCGAGAGACGCGGCAACCACGATGAGTACGATTAACAGTTTGCCAACCGCCATTTAGTGAGCTGATGTGTTTAGATGTGGAGACGGTCGCGTTGTGCGGACGACACGATTTTTGGATGCATCATTATGTTGTTTAGATAGATAGAGACACATAACAATCGTTAGAGTTCGGTTCTTTGCGTTATTTTCGCTGATTAACGCGTTGTGTGCGCGTGTCTTGTGCCCGAGCCCGTCGCGAGGACCTGGAATACGGCCAGGGTAGATCGCTCGGTCGATACATTATCCCGGAACGAAAACATGTTGTTACAACAACCATTTGTAGTTCATTTACATCTAGGATAACGCGTATTAAAGTATCAAGTCCGATGTACGCAATTACACCCCTCAAATTTTCACACTGAACCCGTGGAAAAGGCTATAATGGACGACGAAAGTTCGTTTGTCTATAGCGAATACCACCACGATCCCGTACACTGTAATTTATTATTTAACACACCGTAACACGTAACACTGTATTAGAATTACACTCGCACGTATTTTTATATGTAATCTATCAATTTATAATGGTGTTAATGCGTTTTAAAATCCATACAACGATGTACGTGCACCGTCGGGCTCCCGAGCACAGCGCCACCGCGGGAGTATGCGGAACTAAGCGCCCGCGGACAGAAATAATCATTACTTTTCGCGAGATGTGATCTCGTAGCAGCGTTGAAGTGATGCTGCGCAGGTGATGTTCCAGTCTTGGGCCGTTCCCGGGCTTTTCGCGCAGGATGTAGTCGGTTACCACACCGGATATTGCATTGGCTCTGTTGCGAGCGCCGTTTCTGCCACGCGACGGTGATTGGCCGCTTCCACAGATGGAAGAATGTGATTGGCTGTTAACGAAAATGCCGCGAAATGGAGCCAATTGCGTTCTGAACCGGATATTTCATGAAGAAAATTTCCTCAGAATTTTGTTTTCGCGATCTGCGGTCGGTCGTCAGATTTCTGTGCGGATATTGAATTGCCGGTTTCAAACGACATTGCTATTCGTTTCCTAAATACGAATTGAGTTAAAGCTGGCGCAAAAAGACTGATAAACTTTCCCGTGTTATAAACGTGTCTGCTGTGAAATTAAAAAAAGTGATCGATAATGTTCCATTGTTTATTGTCAAAAACAAATGGCTTGATAAGTTTTCGTCATATTAACGTTTATTTGTGAAATGGTTGGATCCACATGTGTTTTTAACTTTTAACGTAAACTCTTAAATAAAAACCATTCAGTAGAACAAAAATCTACAAAAAGGCGAACAGGCAAAATGCGTTCGGAATCGTAATCACGGATATGTTATTGTTATAGTTACGTAGCAAATATTTTTCAAATAAAGTACAATCTACAATAATGCTTGTTCGTGTATCATAAAGTATTTTTTTTTTGTTATTGTTAGGAGTAAAATAATACATTTATTTGTAATTTTTATCTAATTTCCGAACGTAACCAATACTGCCATGTTTTGTTTTCACTTGTCTGTCTGTTATATGTCAGTCATTAGTTAGCATTTTGTTCTGTGGTTTTTAGATGTCAGTTGGTTTTAACCAACCACTCCTATTTGCTCTCCGATTAATTTAATTTATATGAGATAATTCATCTCTAAACTGCTTTCTTTACAGAGTTTTTAATTAATTAACACGCAGTCATGTCTGGGACGTTCACAGTGAAAGTTTCTGTGTGATAATTCAGTGTACAACCATTGTTTATGTTATTATATAGGTGAGTTTTATTTAACAGTAAATTCATAGCACAGAGTACCTAGATTTATATTTCTTCCTTGAATTTTTTTTTTCGATGTATTTGTTACTTTTTTATATGTAAGCGGTACATTGATGGTTTAATGCCTCACATAATCGCATATAGGCCACCGAAAATGTGATTCGGTAAACAGAATGAATCATAAATCAAATTATTTGTGTTAGATTTAGCTTATCAGTAGTAACAATAGAAAATAACTCGGTACCTACTCATTGTATTTATAATACCTATTTTTAAACAATATACCTCACCTGTTAAATTTTAAGGTAAATGTGGGTACATTTAAGTTGCCAATAATTATATTGTAGAACTGCAATAAATATTTTTTAAATTAAATTATTAAACAAATAGTAGGCTATATAAAATAACAAGCCAATCGTGTTCCTCGATTTAATTCCCTGTTCATTTAAATTTCATTTACAAACAAAAACATGGAATAAATCTGATAAAATTCGTATTTTTTTTTTATTTCAAATTATTCACATTTTCTGTTCACAATTCAAATTATTGATTGTCTATAGATAATATATGATGCAATACAGAGATTATGCATTGATTCTTTAAGTAAAGTATGTAAACAACAAGTATACAACAAGATTCATAGACAGTATCATATAAAAAGCACCCAAAATATTGCAATTTAACATATCTTCATTGTGACAACCAAATTGGTAAAGTTGGTAGTGATTTCTGTACCAATGATCTTGGGTTTGAATCCCAGTAGGCTCAAATATTACACGATGAGCACATAATATATTTGTACCCAAGTTATGGACACTTAATATCTATATAGGTAATTGTATACTGGGATCATGTTCCGTACATGTATGGTGCCATAATCATTGCTTAGTTTGGGAGCATACACTTGGTGTGGTTTTTTAGCCGTATTATATTACTTATATTGATATTATTTATTTTCTACAGATTAACTGCACCATGTCCGGAGGAAACTCATCCAAAAACAAAGCTCGCTCCTCCAAGAAGCAGGAGGGGTGGGAGGAGGCCGGCGGAGAGTTCTACCAGGAGCTGTACCCGGGAGCCGAGCAGGAACTCTTCGAGAACCTGCAGAGGGCTGATGCTGCTAAACTCGCGACGCTGCTACCTTCGAAGCAGGCTAGGAATAGTGAGTATACCATCATCTCACTCCAAATCCATCTACATTAATATTATAGAGAGGAAAATTTTGTGATAGCCAAGTTGGTAGAACGCTTGCCTCAGTAACGAGGATCGCAGGTTCAAACCCCCCTGCTCGCACCTCTGGGATTTCTGGCTTTCATAAGCGAATCTCATTTTTCAACCACGATTATCACTTGCTAAACGGTGAAGGAAAACATCGTGAGGAAACCTGCATATCTGAGAGAACCCCTCGAAAGATGTGTGAAGTCCGCCAACCCGCAATGGGCCAGCGTGGTGGACTATGGCCTAATCCCCCTCGAATTGAGGGGAGGCCCGTGCCCAGCAGTGGGTCATTAAGAAGGGCTGTTATTATTATTATAATATTGTGAGTTTGGATGTGGGGGTTTGTCTCCAGATCTGATCTGTCTCCTGATCTGATTCTGAAAATTCTTTCATTAATGGGAAGCTACATTATTCCTTGAGTACTATAGGCTATGTTTCATATAAGCACTGCAGTTGGACTTGCGGGCAGCAGCTAGTTACAATATAAAGGTGTACGTTTCTTTGTTCGATATATATCTTGTGATATCATCACTAAAGATACAGCTCGCAAAACAAATCTTATCATATTGCTAACATTATTATTATTGATTATTACTTGATTGGTGAATAAATTGGCATTCCCCATACATAATGAGCAATATATTAATAAAATACTGTTAAAATAGGAAGAGTTTTATCACATTTACGTTTATATCTTATCAGATTATGTTTGATGTATGAAAATATAATTTCTTTATCCGAATCCTTAGTAAGGCTTCATAGCAATATGGCAAGACGAACACAACATCTGGGCCCCAAGTCTGCTAACACAATATTTTCATAATCGAACAGCAACCGCATGGTATCTGTCACTTTTGACAGATATCGCATACAATATCCGTCAAAAGTGACAGTTACTATGCGGTTGCTGTTCGATTATGAATCGATTGTGTTAGCTGACTTGGGGCCCTGTACGGTCCCTAACCAAGCGACGCTAACATTATGGGTATTATTGTATGGATTGGGGGAGGGCTAGAAAGCTATGCAGAATACCATAAAAAAACATATGGTGCTTTTGTAATAAGTCACTGGCCTGTCATAAGTTTTTTGTAGCTGTATTTATGAATTTTGTAGCTAAAGATTCGGTATTTTAATCATCCCATGGGAACTCATCCATTTCCCGAGATATAATACAAATTAACATGTATATTGGTTGAAATAAAACTAATTTTATTGCGTTTATATTATGTTTTTTGCGTTCTCGACGTTTCGGCTGCTTTACAGCAACCATGGTCACGGGAGGACTGAGGTGGATGACGTCCTAGTGTCATAGTTTGTACTGGGGCTTCATATTTAGTTGTTGCTTGCACTTCAGTCCTCCCGTGACCATGGTTGCTATAAAGCAGCCGAAACATCGCAAACATAAAAAACATAATATAAATGCGATAAGATCATTTGAAAATAGTTTTATTTTAATGTGTAGTATTCGCGTAAATATAAGAAATCAATACGTATATTGGTGCATGGTATAACTATATTTTTTTTATATTGACATTGAATTTATGACTACAGACTATAATTACAAATTGCCCATAGAAGCGCAATTTCAAAGCTGTCGTAAATAACACCTGGTGTAGCATATTATCGTACCAGGGTATACCACTACGGTATACCCCGGTACAATAATATGCTATGCCCTTTCACGCTGTGTGTATAGGAATAGAAGTTGGAATTGGAAAGTAAGTGACTAACTAAACTATTGTTATAGCGACCACTGTGAAACGCGCAAGGTCGCACAATGAAAGGCGGCAGTCGACGTACGCGCGCACCACCCAGAGCAGAGACAATCACCTTTCCATGCTGCCGGACTTGTCAGGTGAGAATGATGTAGCTGTAGCCTAACGCCTGTCGCTGTAACAGTGACAGCTACAGCGACAGGCGACTGAGACAGCGACGCTACCGGTTCACTTATATCGTTTTGTATACGATACAGAAATTTACTAAGCATAGCAAAACGTCTAGTGGAGACATCTGGTGACCAGAACGCTGGCATATATTTTGGCCAACACATCAGCGTTGCCATTCAACGTGGCAATGCTTCCGGCCGATGGTGGTGGGGATTTGTTGAGTGCATTTTGAAATCAGCCTAATATTATTTTTAGTAAATAAGTTAGTATATTGTATAGCTTAGATTATATATTAGAAAATCAAGCATAGCTTGTATAATGTGCGGCAAAATTCTCAGGTGCGTATAGAATAAGTACTTTAGGGTTATGGAATAGGACCTTGTTAACGTATTCCTTCAAGAAACCTATACGTTGGAACATTTAGAGTACACTAAACATCGACTTATTGAACTCACGCATCACTAATTAGCAGTTAATATACCAATCTATGAGAACGGGAATCGTTTACAAACGCCTCAGTTCATAAGAATTTACCGTGGAGTTGTAGCAGTAATTTTTACAGTTGTGTATTTAGTTATTTTTATTAAGTAAGGTACTTTTCTCTTCCTCTCACTGCAGATAATGATTAATAATGCTCTAAAGAAGCCCTTGTTTAAAGTTTAGTATACCATTTCTGGAACACACTAAGATTTAACAAAAGCACTGGTGGTAGGCTTCGGCCGTGGCTAGTCACCACCCACTGAACAAAGCCATGTCGCCAAGCGGCCTAGCCGTGTTCCGGCATGATGTTCGGTGTTGCCATTCATGGGTGGCGGGTCAGATCAGTTGCGCTGCATGTGCCTAGTGAATGTAGCGTCTCTATCTACTGCCGCCTTCCTACCTAGGCAAGTATGCTCCATCGTAGATCTCATCGTCACTTACCATCAGGTGAGATCGAGACCAAATACTTGCCTATAATGTAATTAAAAAAAAAAAGCAGCAAGCCGGTGGATGTGGGTGGCGGAGGACCGTGATGTGTGGCAGTCATTGGGGGAGGCCTATGTCCAGCAGTGGACGTCTTTCGGCTGATTGATTGATAGATTGATATTATTGTAACACCTTATGTATAGCAGTGATAGTCAAGTTGGTAGAACGCTTGCCTCGGTAACGAGGATTGTATATTCAAACCCCGGCTCGCACGTCTGGGATTTCATGTGCGTATCTCATTTTCAACCATGATTATCATTTGCTAAACGGTGAAGGAAAACATCAACCTGCATGTCTGAGAGCCCCTCGAAAGATGTGTGAAGTCCGCCAACCCGCACCGGGCCAGCGTGGTGGACTGTGGCCTAATCCCCCTCACATTGAGGGGAGGCCCGTGCCCAGCAGTGGGACATTAAAAAAGGGCTGGAATTATTATTATACAGGGGTCTTAAAACATGTAGTTGGACGCTATACAAGCATGTGGCGCCGGCGTCGCCTGTCTTTGTCGCAGTAGGTAAAGCTACTGTTCTGTTCGCAGAGAACCTGTCGAACGAGGAGCGCACGTGGGACGAGATCATGCAGATCAAAGCGATGCCGGTGCCCATGAACCAGAAGATAGAACTGAAAGCCAGATTACAGGTAAACACACACATAATCAGAATTGGTTTTGTAGCGACCTCTTCAACCGCGCCACAAGCTACACAGATGGCGCTGCAGACTATAATCTATCTCGGTGCCAAATTTCATCCAGATCCGTTCAGCCGTTCTGGCGTGATTGAGTAACAAACATCCATCCATCCAAACTTTCACATTTATAATATCAGTTGGATAGTGGGATTATTAAGTTTTATTTCAACGTATTTATTTTTATTTTTTTGTCTCCACAGAACGCAACGAAACTCCGCCTCCAAGGGTTCGAGCAGCTCCACTGGAAGCAACGGAAAGTGTTGCATCGTTTCCGTATCCGGTTCTCGGAGATCGTCGGTAAATTGGAGCTGTGGCACTCGCCAATGCGAGAAATCGAAGGGAAGTTCGGTACAGGGGTGGTCTCCTACTTCCTCTTCCTTAGGTGGCTGTTGTTCTTGAACATCACAATGTTACTAGTAATTGTGATATTTCTAATATTACCAAAAACTTTCTTAGTCGAAGATGAATTGTTTTGTGACGACTACAACCCTAATTCGACGGTGTGCTGCTCAAATAATTATCTATCCAAAAACATAACAGATTCAAACTTTTTTCTCGACATAATCCAAGGCACCGGGTCAATGGAGCGAACTATATTGTTCTACGGTGTATACACAAACCAAATATATAACATACGAAATGTATTCGAAAACGAGTTGTATTACAATATGCCGTTGGCTTATATTCTCGTGGCGATATTTTGGGTGTTGTTGTCTTTGATAGCGATCGTTAAGACGGCAGCGAAAGGATTCAAGGAACGGCTGGTGGAAAGCGAGGGACAATTTTACAAATATTGCAATTTAGTGTTCGGTGGTTGGGACTTTTGTATACACAACGACAAATCCGCGAGAATAAAACACAAAGCGCTATTCAACGAGATACGAGGATACTTAGAGGAGGTTAAATATAGAGAAGAAAAACAGCTGAGGAGTCGCGAAACTCAAATATTACTGTGTCTGAAACGAATACTTATCAATATATTGGTGTTAATTATACTCGTAGCGTCGGGTTTAGTTATTTTCTTCTCGTTCAACATAACCAACAAACGGTCGGACGAGTCGATTGTGTTAAATAACACGAGACCGGCTGGATTGACTCTAGGTTTGTACCAAGAAGATATGTCCTTCGGTCAGCTACAGAATACTCTGCTCGAATTCTCACCGTTCATTTGCATTGTATTATTAAACTTAATAGTACCCGAGATATTCAGTTACATGATCCAATTCGAGTACTACACTCCAGCTAATGTCGTAATTATTACAATTCTAAGGACGGTGTTGTTGAGATTGTCGTCGTTAGCTGTGTTGTTGAGTCAAATTTATGTTTACGTTGAACGAAACGGTTTTATTTGTGCGAGTGGTAATGATGATAGCGCTAAAGTGGAGTGCTGGGAGACTTATGTGGGACAACAGCTGTATAAGCTGATCTTAACCGACTTCGCGATACAGTTTGTGACGACCTTCTTTGTGAATCTGCCGAGGGCGTTCGTAGCTCGGCACACGTCGAGTAGATTCCTCAAAATGATTGGCGAGCAGGAGTTTTATTTGCCGAAACACGTCCTCGATATAGTTTATATACAAAGTATTGTGTGGATGGGCACATTCTTCTGTCCGTTCCTACCGATAATGGGCACAATATTCTACTTTCTCATATTCTATATTAAAAAGTTTACGTGCCTCACGAATTGCACGCCATCGCCCGTTGTCTACAAGGCATCAAAGTCAAAATCTCTATTCATGTCGGTACTATTGCTCGGTTTCGTCATATCAATAACTCCCGCGGCTTATTCTATAGCTGAAATATTGCCATCGGTCAATTGCGGGCCGTACAGGGGCTCTGAGACCGTGTGGAATTTTATGGTGGAAACGTTTGACGGGTTTCCGACGTTGGTGAGGGAGGTTATATTCTTGGTTGGCACGGCCACGTTCGCCGTGCCGGCATTCGCGATACTGTTATTCTTTTTATATTACTATTGGGCTGTGGCGACGGCGAATAGGCATATGGTGGTGGTTTTAAAGAATCAGTTGATATTGGAGGGCCACGATAAGCAGTTCTTGTTGAATCGTTTGAGCGCGTTTATAAGGCAGCACCAGAAGCGGTGCGAGAAACGAAGCAGGGCCAGTTTTGCGGACGACGATTCGTCTATTAGACATAGTTCTAGGTAAAAGTGTATAGATTTTATGTAAGTATTGCTCAAATCTTAGTTCAATTATACTTACTTGTTATGCCTCAGATATACTTAACTCAAATTTATAATTAAATATCTACAACTATTCCGACACGTACGAGGCTCTCTTTGTATATCTGTACATACATTTGTAGCATTTATTAGTGAATAAGTACATTTTTGTGATCTCATTATGATGTCAATGTATGTAAGTACTAACCCGTGGCTTCGCCCGTAAATACTTGAGTCGTCGTCTGTACTCGTGTTCTTAAAAGAGCTTTCCATATATAGAAGTAACAAAATAATGAAATATTTTTAAGAGTATGAACATGCTTGTAGCGACCACTTCAACCGCACCACAAGCTACGCAGATGCCACTGCAGACGCATTCAGAACAATAGACAATTGACGTCACAATCCTGAATCGCGCTATAAGAGTTTTCGGAGCAAGTAACATACAAGATCCCGACAATAACCGTCGGGGCATAGCGGCCGCTCCGCCAGGCATACCACCCGCCCGGCTGGAAGATCTTCCCTTTTCCGCTAAATGCTCATAAATCTGTCCCAAGTTTGTCGAAGGAAGGAACATAGGTCGAAATGTTCACGACTTATCTTTTTATTACATGGCTGCACACAAAATTAGTGGGTATTTTGCCAGTGTCAAGTATTGCAATATCGATTGCAAATGCAAAAAATAAAAAAATGTCATAAAGAGAAAAATAGATGTTCTACATTTTGTAATATGTAATCTGAGTTGGTCAGAGTTTTAAAAATGCCAATTGACAATTGAGATACCATTGTCATTACATTTCGTTTCAATTGGGTTAGAAGTCTTGGGGACCTAATAAATTGTTGGTACTGTTTTGTGTCAAGAATGTTTTTACATATTATATTCCCTTTGTCAAGGATTTTGTTACATCATAATCTCTGTGTCAAACATTTTGTTATACATATTTAACTTAATTGAGTATTGTAAGTGTCCAGTGTTGTGTTTTTTAATATACACATTTATTGTATCCTATTGTACGCAACTTATCCTATAACTTTAATTTCTAGCTTTAATAGCGATTAAAATATTATTATTGAATAAGGTGCAACAATAATAGCTTATTGCGCGCATAGACAGTATTTTTTTTTAAATTCAATTAATGTATTTTTATTAATATTTTCGGCTATGTAATCTTTATGGATGTGCCAAATTATTTGACACTATTGTTGTTACACCTCATATAAAGTTGTACAAGTATTCTGATCTAATTGTAAAGTTTTTTTTTTTGAAATTGTAAAATGTGTTTTTAAATTTGTTATTTTTTTTTAATTTAATAAAATGTATCCAAAGAAAATTCGTACGCATTTTATGGAATGAGACCTATACAATAATCTGATTTTTGATACGAATGTCGATCAGTTCGATGTTGACTGAACCTAAACTATAAGCCGTGCACTGCCTGAGTGACACGCCTCGTGAGGCTGCCTCGGGCATACGTCATGCGTGGCAGCCTACAAACGTGTCTCCAACGGGTGTTTTTTCATACACAAAAAGGTTATACAAAATTTATTTCCGCCCCAGTTAATCAGTGCGGGGGGTAATGTGAATATTTTAATATTTGGAAACTTTTACCAGTGGACGCGGCTATAGTTTGGTCCGAGTAATAAATTAGTTTCCACCAAATTTGACAAAGTAAACCTACATCTGGGCTGAAGAGAAGCCAGAGAGCAAGGCATCGCGAGGTTTTGCCTCGGACGAGGCACATCCTTATTGAGCCTCGAGTACGCACGGCATTTTGCTGTGACCATAGATTTCATAAATAACCGTATGCAACTCATCATTTTCAACCACAAGTTGTGGCCTTGCTCGGATATTTTCATATATTACAGGATTTAGAAGCGAAGCCGCGGGTCAACATGTAACAATTGTAATTAAGCTTTTATAAATTAAGAATTACAACAATATTGCCACGTCACACTGCCATAACGTCTAAATAAATAGTTATTAAGTATAACTAAACTATTATATGTTGTATGATAATAAATTGATTGTACTTTGAAAAGTAGTTTAAATGATTTTCCTCAGTTTAATTGATTTTCGCTTGGTGTTCAGATATTTTTTATTCATGTAAACCATTACGTACAGTACTAATGAATCGTTAAAATAGTTACAAAATGCTAAGCTACAAATTCACCACCTTTCGGTATGCTGTTCCTATGGAGAAGAACAGGCGAGAAATTCGATGGTTGCTCTTTTTAAAAAGATCTTTTTCATATTTGTGCAGTACATTGTTATGGGTATGTGGGAACGGCTAGGCATTTTCGAGTAGGTGGAGCCGGTGTAAAAATAAAATAAATATTTATGAACATAACTTTTATTATTTACTCTGTGGCTAGTACACAAAATACAAAACTAAATCAATCCAATCGATATATTCTTTCTTTATCCATTTTTAATCTATTACTAATTATAATAAAACTATGTATTTATTTGTACGGTTAACACGTACACAAGCTTGCTATCAGAAATAGCCTTTGGTCCAAATCACCCATTTCCAATTTATCCAACTACATTTAATCCAATCCGAAATTTTGTAAATAAACAACAGCTAAAATTTAACAAGATGTTGCCAATGTAACTAATTTCCTTAGCGAGAGACGATAGCTAAACAATATTGGATAAAGTTTTGAAGTTGATTGTAACTAGCCGTATCCAAACGGACTGCGCACTTTCGACGCTGGCTCAAGCACATACCAAACGCGGGTTGCCAGTGAGGCACATGACAACACTTATTAATATTTATAAGTACCAACAACAGCCTCGCGAGGCAGCGCGGTCGGTCTGTACTCGCCCATTTACGTGACATGCAAATTCAACCTGTGGCTTTACCCGTTAGTTCGTATATAAAGTCCCATACTATATTGTATTTTTATAAGATAAATTAAAAAATATATATCACAATAACATTTAAACATATTTAAACCTGTGATATGAATATCTAACTACCAGTAGTTAAGTTATTGAAACCGGCCGTTCGTAACCTACCGGTACAACTTTTTAACTGGTATACGGTACCTACCGTATACCAGTTAAAAATAATATTTTAGGGTTCCATAATCGAATGTTGAGAATGGGACACTTATAATTTTTCTATTCAAGATACCTCTTTTATTATGTTTATATTATTTGGGGCAATGCATGCACCTCATAATTACTAATTTATATAAAACTATACCCTGTAAAGTTAAACATAAATGTATAGTAATTATTATTAATATTTGCTTATTATAAATCAACATTGAGTCCCCATCGACGGATGGTAGACCGCAATCAAATTCGGTTTGCCTGAAAACAAATAAATATTTTTTTTTTTTAGTGGTAAGACAAGACAAGACAAGACTTCTAAAAACACAAGCCTTTGCACCTATGAGTATTTAATCTTCAATTTACAGACGTTCTGATATATTGACAATAATAATAATATTAGCCATTTTAATGTCCCACTGTTGGGCACGAGCCTCCCCTACATGAGAAATATGCTGTAGCGACCTCTTCAACCTCGCCACAAGGTACACAGATGGCGCTGCAGACGCATTCAGAACAATTGACAATTCTACATACAATCCTGAAACGCGCTATGACAGTTTTCGGAGCACGTAACATATATACAAGACCCCGACTATAACCGTCGGGGCATAGCGGCGCCAGGCATACCACCCGCCTGGCTAGAAGATCATAATCCACTACGCTGGCCCAGTGCCGGTTGGCGGATTTTACACATCTTTCGAGGGGTTCTCTCAGCACATGCAGGTTTCCTTACGATTTTTTCCTCCACCGTATATTAAGATAAATAATTAGTATTGATTTCTTATATTTACACGAATACTACACATTGTTATAAAACTAATTTTGCGGAATTTATCGCGATTATTTTATGTATTTTACGTTACCGACGTTTCGGCTGCTTTACAGCAACCATGGTCACGGGAGGACTGTACGGGGGAACGTAAAAAACATAAAACAAACGAGATAAATATGCAAAATTAGTTTTATTTCAGAAATGTGTAGTGTCAAATCTCACCTCGTTTTCAGTTGATAGTGGCCGTATGCTCAAAGTCACCTTTGTCCAGGTGGCGCTGGGGTGCTTTAGGCTCATAGATCAGCATGGAGACGCGTTCCGGACTCGTCTTGTTGCGTTGCATGTCTGTTGATAAATAAAACTAGGAATAATTAGCCCTTTCAACGACGCAATCCTGGTCACGGCACCAGACTTCCAAACGTCATTAGGTCAGGGCATCAAAAACTTCCAAACGCCATTAGGTCAGGGCACCATTGACTTCCAAAGGCCAAAGGTCACGGCGTCTTTCGATCATTTTTTGTTTAAAAATTATATTTGTCTCTTTTGGGAATTTAATATCGCAGAAGTAGAAGAAATGTTGTTCATATTTTTGATGTATTGTAATTTGAGACCTGGTTTGGCCTTACCCGCTTTTTGACACGGGTCACGGGACGTGTTATTTTTTAAATGTCTATGTGATGTATTTCTTTGGGAATGTCATCTTTATAACCTACTGTTGGCCGTGTGAAAATATTTTCCACTATTATTATTACACCCACAGATCACGAGAGATATGCCGTGCGGTTCAAAATGTATGGGAACTCGCTGTCTCCGTTTTGTTCCCCACCACTCGCCACAAAACAAATGCAATTACATAAAACCAACCAATACGAAGTCTCACACACACACGCGTGCCAATAATTCGGTGCGTGCTGCGTCGTCGCCGCATGCAGCGGCCGTACCACGCGACGCACCAGTTTATTCAAAGTATCGTTAGACGATCTATCCATTGCCTCGTACATTCACTCAGTAGCGAACATAGGTGGTACTTAAAGAGCCATGTATTTTGTACAAAAATAAAAAAGTCGTTGTGCTACATAAAAACTAAAATAACATAATAAAGGCATTAAATATTTTTTGATTTGTTGTTTTTAATGATTTTAAAGACGAATAAATAAAATACTTAATACTGGCTGGTGAAATGAGATTCCACCTTTCGCGTAGTTCACTTTGCTGCTAGTATTTTTGCACACAACCACGAAATAACACGGCATTTAAAAAAAAAGTTAGAGCTCCGATACCGACGTGCAGTTGCAGTCGACTGACGGCGAAAACTCTATGTTAGCCTAATTTTGGCTAAAGGTGAGCGCAAGCCCACCGCTTTCATAACATATCTCCTCTAATATATCTGTGGTTACACCTTATATATAAATATATCACACTAATATTATAAATGTGAAAATTTGGATGGATGGATGGATGTTTGTTACTCAATCACGCCAGAACGGCTGAACGGATCTGGATGAAATTTGGCACAGAGATAGATTATAGTCTGGAATAGCACATATGCTACTTTTTATCCCGGTAAAAAGGACATACTTTTTATTCGCAGGTAACACCGCGGGGCGCAGCTAGTATATATATATATGCCTTCTGATATAGCGTTTGGGACCGTGCAGTCGGTGTGTTCGTTAAGTTTAAGACTCACATCGTAGGCTGAGCCGGCGCTTGTGCTGCGAGCACAGCTCCAGCTGGCGCCGCACCAGCTGCGAGGCGGAGGCCGGCCGCGGGCTCAGCGGCAGCGTCGACGGCTGCAGCGCCACGTCCGAGTACGCCGTCTTGCTTGTGTAGTCTACGGATATAGTTCACTTAATTTTTAGACCTAACCACACAAGTAGGCCAAAGCAGTGATAGCCAAGTTGGTAGAACGCAACGCTTGCCTCGGTAAAGTGGATCGCAGGTTCAAACCTCGGCGCGCACCACTGGGATTTCGTTAACGTTGAGATAGATTTCTATTATTTTTTCATGCTAAAATCACATTTAAAAGAACTACAAAAATGTGTAAAATTCATGAAAAGATCGACGGAAAATTCCAACTGTGGAGGGGTTCAGAACCATAAGTTGAGTCGGTGGTATAAGTTTTCGTTACGAAGACACCCTGGGCCCCAAGTCTGCTAACATAATCGAACAGCAACCGCATAGTAACTGTCACTTTTGACAGATATCCCATACAAAATCTGTCAAATGAGACAGTTGCTATGCGGTTACTATTCGATTATGAATCGATTGTGTTAGCTTGGGGCCCTGTATACATGTTCGAGAACTATCCGGATAGTCTGAATAAATGTTGCCTGAAAATTACGCACTGAACTCTCACCTCTCTCGTTGAGAACAATCTCCCTGTGCATCTGGGACAGCTCAGCATCATTGACGAGCACCCTGTGGCGCCTGTCCGCGCCGTCCCAGGTACGATTCCTGTCACCCATGTAGACAGTCAGGTCGGCGGGATCCGGCTTCAAATCATCTTCTTGGATAGAAGAGTTCTGGCTGTTTGGTTCAACCTGGGAATCGTATATATCAATGTATTACGTAAGTATAAGTTTTTTTTTGTGTCTGAGAGAACCCCTTGAAAGATGTGTGAAGTCCGCCAACCCGCACTGGGCCAGCGTGGTGGACTATGGCCTAATCCCCCTCGCATTGAGTGGAGGCCCGTGCCCAGCAGTGGGACATTATAAAGGGCTGATATTATATAAGTTTTTTTTATCCAGACGTAAACACCAACTATACGGTCCCACACTAAACAACGCTTGCATTATGGGTACCGTACAATGGACTGGGGGAGAACCCAGTATACGAGGCATGCCTTTTAAGTTCTGTCGTTTCCATATTTCCCGGCAATTTTGAATTTGGAACTGTTCTATATTCAAATGTGTTTAAATTTTGAATCTCAAAACAGTTGAAAGTATTAGGATTAATGCTATTGTTTAGTCACAGCGTCGATTGGAATCTGTCAGGTTACGTACGAAAATGAATATTTCTAAGGAAAATGTTCGTGCAATAATTTTCTACAACTTTAGAAGAGGCCTGTCACGGCTTCAGTGTTTTGAAGAGCTAACATCTGTGTTCAGTGATGAAGCCCCATGTCTGCGGACTGTCGAACGCTGGTATTTAGAATTCCAGCGTGGACATACTAGTGTTAGTGACAAATCTCGCGAAGGACGCCCAAAATCCGCCTTCACTGAAGATAACATCATTGCTGTGAAACAACTAATTCTCGAAGATCGTCAAGTGACGTATCGAGAGATAGAGGCTCTATTAGGCATCTCAGGGACAACCATTCAGAAGATCTTGCATGAAGCGCTTGGTGTGAGAAAGGTAGTTTGCCGTTGGATACCGCATCTGCTTTCCGACGATCACAAGGCGGCCCGCGTCAGATGGTGTAAGAAAACTCTGCAAAGGTTCAACCGAGGAGAGTCAAATCACGTCTACGATATCATCAGTGGTGACGAATCTTGGATCTATGCCTACGATCCTGATTCCAAACAACAATCTACAATCTGGGTCTTTCAAGACGAGCCAAAGCCGACTAAAGTTGTTCGTTCTCGAAGCACTTCAAAGAAGATGGTGGCCACGTTCGTTGGAAAAACCGGCCATGTTGCGACTATTGCACTTGAAGATCGTAGAACGGTTAACGCAGAGTGGTATACCACAGTTTGTTTACCACAAGTCATCGCCGAACTTCGAAAATCTAACTCAAAGCGGCGCATCATCCTGCACCACGACAACGCAAGCTCACACAGCGCTCGTCAAACGATTGAGTATTTGAAGCAGGAAAAAGTAGAAATTCTTGACCATCCTCCATACAGTCCTGACCTAAGCCCTAACGATTTCTTTACATTTCCTAAAATTAAGAAAAGTCTTCGTGGTCAAAGGTTCCAGTCCGGTGAAGAAGCAGCCGACGCTTTCAAGTCAGCCATTTTGAACACCCCCACTTTAGAGTGGAATAAATGTTATAATAACTGGTTTGAGCGAATGGAAAAGTGTATTAAGCTACGTGGTGAATACTTTGAAAAACAATAAAAAGTACTATAAGGTTCTAGTTGTGTTTTTTTTCTTCAAACGACAAAACTTAAAAGGCATGCCTCGTATAATACTTATATCGATATTTAACATCCATGACTCGAGCACAAGCATTCGTGGTCATCTCACAAAGTTTGTGAACCCGGAACCCGCAGCGCAGAAGGCAGGGTCACTACCCACTGACCTAATCGGATCGTCGAGATTGGTCGAAAGAAATCTTCACACATGTCGCAATAGCAATAAATGCTATGCTATCAGCTGAAAGACGTCCACTGCTTGGCAGAGGCCTCCCCCAATGACTTCCACACATCCCGGTCCACCACCACTCGCATCCACCGGCTTCCTGCTACGCGTGTGATATCATCGGTCCACCTTGTGGGGTGCCGTCCTACACTACGTCTTCCGGTTCGTGGTCGGCCATCCAACCAACGGCCATCGGTTCTGCGACCTATGTCGGTTACTTTAGTTCGTCTACGGAGTTCCTCATTTCTGATTCTATCGCGTAGCGAGACCCCAAGCATAGCTCTCTCCATTGCACGTTGAGCAACCTTAAGCCTAAATAAATAGCTAAATAGCAATAAAAGCATACCTTAATCTGCTTCTTAAAAGTCGGACTGGATTGCGGTCGATTCTTAAAGTCGATGTGCTGATTCACACCACTCTTATTTCTCACGATCGGAGACAGCTTCCTGAACTCAGTGCGAGGCTCCAACTCTATCCTTACCGTCTCTACTGTCGAACTATTATTGGCTCTACCGAACAGAGGCGAGAGTTTAGGCTTAACGTCGGACTCCACACTCTCGATCGTAATAGTCGAGTCGACACTATTCGGATTATGCGTGATCGGTTTAACGATTATCAGACCGTGTTGTGTTTCATCGTTTCTAGTCGATTTTAAATCGAAATTGGGATTTTCGAAGCCCGTTTGTGTCGCTATATCGTCGCTGATGGCTGTGAAACTGTGGGACGTTGTGTTCGATCCCTTGTTCAGCATTCGTTTGCGTCGTTCCAAATCGGCGTGGATGTCTGTTTGCACGCGGAGATTTATGTCACCGTAGCGACGGACTATGTAGTTGAGCAGCCATAGGTAGCCCTTGCGGAGGCCCGGGTCGATTTTCGGCTTCTTTGTTTTGATGTCGGCTTCAGCGCTGTAGGATTCGACTAGGGTCGGACATCGGTACCTGAAAATGATGCTGCTTAATTTTCGCTCGCTATCTTGAAAGCAGTGTAGATAAGACTAGTGTACATAGAATACAATTTCATCAAGTAGTCAACGTCCGGGTCTTATTTGACAATCTGTTGGAGTTATTTGACAACCCGCGGGCATTATATCACACCGTACGGGGTTAATTGACAACTTGCAGACATATATGACAACCTGCAGGGATTATTTGACAAATTGCTAGGCTTATTTGCCAACCTGGCAGGCTTTTTTGTTAACCTGCGTGCCTTATTTGACAACCTACGGGCATTATTTGACAACCTGCGGGGCACATTTGGCCACCTACGGGCATTATTTAACAAGCTGCAGGGCTCATTCGATAACATGCTAAGCTTATATAATAACCAGCTGGGCTCATTTTATTGTTAACTACACTAACGACCGTTACCTGCCGCGCCAATGAACAGTAGAAATAATATAAACAAGGTCTGAAAACTGCGACACAAGATGCCAACATTATTATGATATCCTATTTCAGGTGTCATGTCAATAAATCTATTATTATGACTCCTCCGACGAGTTCTGCCTCGACGACTTGCCCACGCGCAGTACATGCGTGCTACCTGCGCCACTTGGTATTTGGCACATTGGAAAATTTGCCAAGGTTAAGGGGGAAGCGCAAGGTCAGGGCGCGAAATTCAAAATGTCAATGGTTTTTATTAATAATCTTTTTATTGTATGTATATATTATTTATTATAAAAAAATACCTAAAGCGATACAATACTCCAAAGTTAGTAAAAGTAGCGGTTTTTACAAACCTTGGAGAATTGTATCGCTTTAGGTATTTTTTTAAGCGAACTTAATACATCGAGACATCCAATGTAGAATGCTAATATCGCAAAAAACTTAATTACATCGTAAAGATGTCAAAATTTTTCGTAAAAAAATAAAAACCACATTGACATTTTGAATTTCGCGCCCTGACCTTGCACTTCCACCTTAAGGCTTAACCACTCCGCTGGCTCTAGCATTAGTCGTGATGATGTGGCGGGCACTTACTTGTTCACCAACGGTTCAATGTTCAATTTATCCACCACATCGATGTCGTCCAAGGCACCGGACTTGTCCTGCTTGTTGGCTAACACCAGGATGGGTTTACCTATAAATACATAAATTAATATCGCAAACGCATCTATCGTATGGTCCCAAACTAAACATCGATTATTATGGTAGGGTACCGTACGAATGCGGGCTGCGTGCAATCCCCAGTAGCACCCAGATGAGCAAGTGGCGTATTATAAGAATTGGCGCGCCGGGGCTAAGAGCCCTGGGCCTATGAGGATTGCCGCCCCATAAATTAACGAATGATAGGTAATGAATATTAAAAGTGCCAAAAGCTGCTCACATAGCCAGTGGTGTATTTACCCTTAGGCCATGTGGGCCACTTTTGGCACCTCTCATATTCAGTACCTATCATTCGTTGGTAGCCCAGGGCTCTTAACCCCGGGGCGCCAAATCTTATAATACGCCACCGCACATGGTCCAAGGGTTAATAAGTCACTGAGTTTAGCCACCTGACGACAGTAACAAACTACCTATTGTTACCGGTGACCGTTCGCTCGCTGTGCAGCGGGACATCACTAGCGGCGCAACTCTATGGTGACGGGAGAGTAGTTTGACAGTTCGTGTGTGCCGCCAAAAGATACAAAGTTTTGCCCCGATGAATAAAAGTATTTATTAAGTATTTCCGTATTTATAATGCTACTAGCTGCGCCCCACGATGTTACCCCCGATTAAAAAGTATGTCCTTTTAACCAGGATAAAACGTAGCCTATGTGCTATTCCAGACTATAATCTATCTCTGTGCCAAATTTCATCCAGATCCGTTCAGCCGTTCTGGCGTGATTGAGTAACAAACATCCATCCCCCCCTCAATATTAGTGGGATTTAACACTATGTAGGTACATGTTTTGAATCAGTCGAACGGGATTGATGACAAACTATATATTGTACAGTCGTACAGACAAATCAATTCTTCGGTGATATTTTTTTTTTAATTGGGTTATGTATAGTTCATGCAAAGATATTGAGAGGGATTTTCATTTTTAACCTTTTAGACAGTGCAGCCAACTGTTTCGAGTAAACTACGAATTGGCGGGGGCACAGCCGTGAGGCCTGGCTTTTAAAGCCTCCACAAACAGCCTAACTTGTGTTGTGCCGTTTGTAGAATCTTTTAGAAATCCCCGTAGTTGATGTGTCTCGTTTGATGGTTCCTTAACATAATGGTGAAAACTGCATCACAATCCGTCTTCAAGAACTCATGTTATAACCTAACTGACAGATAGGGCGGAATATTATCAGACCAGTTTTGTTGTAATCATGGGTGCCACTAGGTACTTATTTGCTTTCTGTTGGTGCTGGGACTCTTAGCACTCACAGTCGGCACCGTGACCCCGACCTTAGATTACGATTATTTACCTAAAGGTAACGAAGCCGTGTCGGCGATAACGGAGTTTAATTAAAGTAACACGGCTATATTATCTGCAATTTATTGCGTGAACAGTCAAGACTTGCGGGGTTATTTTAAACCATTCGAAATCAATATCGGAAACGGAATCGAAAACTTCCAAACTGGATTACCGCAATCGCTATTAACATTTCCGAATTTGACTATCTTCGATGTATCTTGATGATAATACCAAATCGTTTTTTCAAAGTTTCCGTCGGAAAGCTCGTCGGGAGCGACACGAAACCAACATCGGAAAGTTTCAAATCCGTTTCCGATGTCGATTCCGAATGATTTAAAATAACCCACCTGAGGCCCACAATAGGTAGGTACTTTGTAGGTACACATACATTAAAAAAGCATGCGCGTCTGAAGTACCTAACTAGTGGACTTTTGACTTGCATTTCATAACAATGAGACGCGTTACATAATATATGCGAGCCTTAGCTATTCACTGACTAGACGGTCGTGCCGACTATCCGACACCTTTTGTAGTTGGCAACTCTGTAAGTTAAAAAATGTTGACATGCTCGATGTCTTTTTCAACATTACATTCATTGGTCTAAAAATAGGTAAAGTAACCATCGGGTCATCAGAACCGATAAGTCAGCAAAAGCAATAGACAGCCCATCTCTAAAAAAGTTAACTATCAAATTATAGACGGTCGTTTTTACTCCTTCATGGTCTGTCTGAATACAAATGTTTTCTTTTCTGGCTGCTTAGTCTAAGGGAGAATGTTTTATTTTGGATCCTACGGAAATTTAAGAAATATTCGAGTTCAGACCGCTACGTAAACCGGAACGTTCTGTTACCATGACAATGTAGGTAGGTAAATAAAATAATCCCACCTGATATTTTATCGTGCGATAAAACCTCCTCCAAAACAGCTCGGCACTCGTCCAACCGTGAAAAATCACTTGAATCGATAACAAATATCACACCGTGCACCTCACTATAGTATTGAGACCATATTTGACGAAAATGCGGGCCTCCACCGAGGTCGTAGATAGTCACAGGAGTATCTTTATGCACCAAATTTACAGCTTTAAAACCGACAGTCGGCAAAACTCTGTCGTCCTTTTCACCAGCCAAATTGTTAACAGTTTTTGTTTTTCCCGCGTTATCTAAACCGATCAGTATCAGAACGATGTGCCGGCGCGCGTTTCGGCGTCGAAAAACACTACCGAAACAATTACCCATGTTATTCACGACATACAATTAAATTTGATTGTAAAAATCACTACTTTTTATGACAGCTACGCGTTACAAACTTTGAATTTGTCGCCAATGGCCATTTGTAAATAAAAAAAAACTTTTGTTGACACAACGGTTACCAATAGCGATCGTGTTTGGATGTGGCCAGTGTCACGCTATTGGTCTATTCTTGTTATATTCTCTTTGCTCAGAAAACATTTTTTTTTTATAAAAGTACCCGGTAAAGTAAAAAATTCCATAGATTTTTTTTTAAACTAATCGCGCTCCTAAACTCCTAACGGCGAGCAACTAGTACGTACGTCGACAGTAGTTGTATATATTGCATACAATTTAACATAAGAACGACAGTAAAATGAAAGGCCACAGGTGTTAAATGTTGTGGTTTTAATTCTACATGTGGTTTGTATGAAATATGCCTCAAGGTTTTAATTGTGACGTCACGTATTATTTTACTGCCATATTTGAATAGCGTAGGTACTTAAAATAATTATGACTATTCTTGTGGTATGAAAGACATCAGTGATACCTACTTCGAATGCTGTTTGATGTTTACTTATTGATTTTATCAGCGGCTAGTCGCATAGTTTTAGAATTTTCTTGATGTCGGCCATAAGGCCGCAGCTAAGAATTCACTTTAGGTGGGTTCAGCTCTGGACCAGAGACATTAGTGAGTACCAGTACCAGAGATATTAGTGGGCATTTCGGAGAGGGGGGTTTGAAGTACCAACCCCCCCCCCCCCCCCGCGCCCGATTACGCCCTTATTGAGCTACTAGGTTTCGTTGTATACATGAAGAGAGATTTTACAGAAATAGTAAAAAAACAACTAAATACCCTTTAAACCTTCCTACTAAACGTAATATTGTTAAATAAAACGTAAGTTTAAAAATACATAATTGAACATTTATTTCGAGAATAATAATCGCAATAAATACAGGTACAATTTCGACGTGACGTTATTTACAAAGCATACCACGAGAAATAAATACTTTGAAATGCGCGCCAATAATTAAAATAACGACCATCTCGCTCTGTGTTGCCAGTTGGAGAACAAAATAAAATTAACTGAATCGCACGAGTACTGTGTCGCCGTTTTTGATTGAAAAATATGCTAGATCTTTCATAACATTGTCGAGATATATTTCCGCGCCTTGCATTTGGTCGTCGAGTATGTAGAGGTTGGGTATTCCGGTGCGGCCAGCCTTCGTGAACAGTCTTTGAGCCAGTGTGACCAGCTTTTGGACGAACATGGTAGATGGGAATTTCTTCTTGAACGATTTGCCGTGTTCGTCCTTGAGAACGATTTCCAACAGCTGGGATGTGAGCGTTGTCGTTTTCTGTTGCTTTACGAGCAGGCTGTCGTCTGGAATACCATATCCTGGAAAAATATGATTTTTGGGTTAACATTTATAACTTGTTAGGAATTATTTGACTATAATTGGATATATTGATTTCTTATATTTACGCGAATACTACACATTGAAATAAAATAAATTTTACGAATTTTATCGAGTCATAACCAGGTTGGTAAAACGCTTGCCTCGGTAACGAGGATCGCACCTCTGGGATTTCATTTCATGTGCGGATCTCATTTTCAACCACGACTATCACTTGCTAAACGGTGAAGGAAAACATCGTGAGGAAACCTGCATATCTGAGAGAACCCCTCGAAAGATGTGTGAAGTCCGCCAACCCGCACTGGGCCAGCGTGGTGGACTATGGCTTAATCCCCCTCGAATTGAGGGGAGACCCGTGCGCTGCAGTGGGACATTAAAAAGGGCTGGTATTATTACTCACTGTCAAGTAGTTCTGTGAAGCGGCAGTGGTCGGTCCTGAAGGCGATTTCTTCATCAGGCTTCAGCAAGGAGAGTTTCCATTCGGCACCATATCTCTTAAGGTAGTCGTACTCCGCCCCACGACGCGCTTCCGGAGTTATCTTGGATCCGTTCAGTTCCTGGAAACAATAATAATAATAATATCCAATTATCTTTCTATATTCCTGCAATAGTTCCTCCGCCTGCTGAGGTCAATTCACTGTTTATGCTATCATGTTCAGCAGTTGACCCCAGCAGGTGGCTAACATAACATTAAGATTCTCAAAAAGGGCCTCTACGTGTTGGACCCCATATCCCCGTGCATGTCTTCCAAAGATCCGGGTATAGCTCATGTGGAGAGACACATAATAATAATATCGTCAGACGAACACACCAACTGCACGGTCCCACAATAAGCAATGCTTGTATTATAGCTACCGTACAATGGACTGAGGGCGAATCCAGTATATCATATTTATATATATGTATAAGTACCTGCAGATTTCCAATCTTGGCGATAATGAGTTGTGATCCAGTGTCATAGTCTTCGGTCTCCTGAATCGGATTCTTCAGGAAATAGAGCTTCTTCAGATGCTGAAGTTTGTTCAGTTCGCTCAGCGATCGCCACTGAAAGAAATGGTACAAATAATACTCTTGTAGGGCGATATAACAACATCAATATATCTATGACATAGATTTAGGATCATATGTGATAATACACAAAACGTATAAAACTACTAGCTGCGCCCCGCGGTGTTACCCGCGTTTACATTTTACCGGGATAAAAAGTAGCCTATGTGCTATTCCAGACTATAATCTATGTCTGTGCCAAATTTCATCCAGATCCGTTGCATGAGATGCGATGACATAAAATGGATACGAATATGGCCTCACCCACAACTTAGCGGGTATTTTGCCAATGTCAAGTAATTAATAGCTATAACACATTCAATAAATACACATTATAAATAAAATAATGGATGTGACATGATGATATGAAAATAAAGATTTATTTACTTACATCATTAATCTTGTTCCTATTCAAAAACAGGATCTCCAAATTGTCAAACACATCGACCTTATCATGTGGATTGTTGTTGAATCTGATCTCGGATATCTCACAGTCATTAACACTCAACACTTTGAGATTCTTCAGTGTACCGAGATTCGTGATATGGTGCCACAATTGTATTGGGTTTCCATCCAATTTTAATGTTGTCAGTGTTCTCAGAGTTATGTTCGGTGGTGATATGTAGTTGATTCGGTTGTACGCAGCTATTATCTCGGTAACATTTGGCCACAAGCGGGATAGTGTGAGGAGATCCGCCCACTCGTAGTCGCAAACAGAGATGTTGAGTTTCTCCAGATTGGAGAAGTTGTTTGATAGCTGTGTGAGGGTTTCCTCGGGCATGTCGATGGCCATGCGGTTTTTGCTGCGGAACAGACGGTATAATCAATGATGTCTCCGCAACATGCACGGTGTTTATATATTCTAGGATATAGATCTAGGGTTATATTCAAGTTACATAACAATCCGTCCAGTAGTTTTCCTGTAATACACAGCCTATTATAAAGTTGGCATGTTTCTCATAGAGTAATAATGAAGTTATAACATATTATAAGCTTTATAAATCACGATTTTGCGTATTTGTTATATAAGAGTATTTTAATGTCATTTCTATAAATTTGACCGTTAGTCTATACAATTTCTTTGTTTGAGTGTATAAGTATACCTGACATCCAGCTCCCTCAGATCGGGCAGTTGGGCGGACAGTTGGATCACCTCGCGCCAGTTGGAGAACAGGTTGCGGGACACGTCGAGGCTCCGTATGTGGGGGCACAGCGCTGCTACGTCACCCGCCTTGGCTATGTTCTGATCGCGCACGCACACTTCAAGGAGCCGGTCGAATTTTCTGGAAAAATACAACCGACTGTTTATTTCTTCTTCTTCATTGTATTAATGGCTACCATATAAAGGGGCATGGGTGCAATTGCACTACCCTGAGTCATGACCCAAGAATCTTATTTTTACACGGTATTCTTTTTTTAAACCTATTTTCAATTTGTAGTATGACAGTTTATCACTTTGTAGTATGACAGTAAATTACAAATAAGCACGTACTCAACGTACAGTTAGTAAAAAAAAGCTAAATGCTTTTTTATTTTTAAATCGTTTCACTCACTGTTTCTGGTGTATTTTCTCGAAACCGACCATCTCAATGAATGGTGCACCCATCTCTCTTTTCCACTCATTGATGACGGTCCTGCGGTGAGCGGCCACCATCTCATCCTGGAAATACATTCAAAAGGTCTACTCTACTAATATATAGATACACAAACTTACATGTAGTTATTGTCAAAATCCAAAAGACCCTGGAACCATGCAAATAAAATTGAGGCAAATTTCTAATATCAACATTTGGTATTATTATTTTTGTTTATATGTAGAGCATTCTAGGAAACTGTCTTGTCTATGTGTCGTTTCTATTTACTGTTTTTTTTTATTTCAAAAAAATATATATATAAAAATTAAACTGATATCAAAAAGCACCCAGCAAATCTCCACAACTCTGGCAGAATTGCCACAGTAAATGTCAATGTTGATGTGTTGGTCTATGTTCAAGTAAATAGGCCTTCATAGGCCTAACAATGATTTAAATTTGATGAAGTTTCCGGCAAATAGTGGGTAGGTATCACAATAAGTAATGTGCATAATCAAGAGCAATATAGTTGACCTCCCTTCAACTGCACTTAATTTATTGCTCAAAAGGTTACAAGATTGATGATAACACAAAAAGGCTTAAAAAATATCCTTGACATTATACTCATTCAAAACACGACTAACTGCCCACACAAAATAAATATTACTCAACTATTGTATTCTAACTTTTTCGAGAACTCAGAAATACTGTTAAAAGCGCTAAATACACATGCATGTAATTCGGAACACTTCTAGAAGCTTTTATTAGTCTAAAAACTTACTTCGCGATCGCCGTAATACTTTTGTATAGCTTCAGCACAAGTTTTGAACGGAGTTATCTTGTTCGGACGAACGAACGAACCAGCGGCTGGTTTTGATGTCTTGAAATATTGCACATCATCCACGGAACCGTCATGCTTGCCCCTAGCAGGGTCGTCCCACTCCACGCCATACCATACCCCCTTATACCCATGCACTTCGCCAATATATTTCACCGTACCAAAATCATCGTTGCACCGTACACGACTACCAATATGCACTTGAATTTCGCTCTCGTCAATACCATTGCGACTCTCCATGGTACCGTTACAAAATTTTGGTATTAAATTAACAGGCATCGCGCCCACCATTATTTTTGCGTTTTCAAAAAAGGAACTGTTTATCAAAAGAAAAACAGGCTGTCTTTATCCCAGAAAACTATTGTCAATAAAATCGTCTGTCAGTCAAACAAATCAAACGTCAATCAATCTGTGTGTGAGTCATAATAGGGATTGCACGTATATGTGTGTATATAATAATGATTGTTGTTGTTATTTTAGTCGATTATAAAAAACGAATGTTACCAGTTTCTAGAACTAACTAAATAATCGATTATAAAACAATATCCATATAGAAAGAGGTAACAAAACTTATGAATTTGGTACCCATCTAAACTTTTTGTCTTTATTTTTGTTTGGTTTATCTTGTTGAAAATATAAATGATACTTTTATCTTTGAAGGTCCTTAATGATATAGACGATAAAATATATTGGTTGAGTTTACAATATTTTATTAACATACATGCCATTTCTGATATATCTGGAGTTGCTGCACTGTAAGTTAAAAGAGCAATCCTTTGATTTTTATGTTGAATTACCATTTAAAGACCCGATAAATCTACGCATGTAACAATTTGTCCCAACCCTTGCAATTATACTACAACATCATCCATGCAATGGTATGGTATGATTATTTTTGTTACAAAAATATAATTATGTTGCAAGTGTTGCTGTCAGTGCAAGAAGAAAATTAACTGACACAAACTGTCACAAATTCACTATAAATAATTCTACAAATGGCAGATAGATGGCAGTAAAAGTATAATTTTTAGAACAATAATCTCAAAGGTGATTGGTTGGATTATTGGATTGAATATTTCTCTTTGGTACACCGGGAATAGAATACTGTGATAGTGACTGATTCTGGTGTCTATGAATTATGACTAAACTAAATTAGATATATAAACTATAATTCTAATATTACTATAGTAATGTATGTAATGTATTTATTTATCTATGAAAATATCCCAACAGTGTAATTAATTATGAATTGGCAGTATTAAAAATCAAAATAAACATTTAACCATTGTCACTTTAGTTTATTCAATTTTAGTTCAGTACCAGCAAACAGAATCAGCACGAATTATCCGCCTAAGTTTGGAAGTAATGCCAAATAAGGACAAAAAATGTAAATAAGTACCGTTCCGAATACCTATTCGCGCAGTGAACACCAAAGCTGTGACTTTTACTCGCAGTGACTATAATGGGTAACATTTAATAATGAAGCTTTGAGCGCAAGTCGACATAAGTTAGATGTGAATCGGACAGCAATGTAGGACTTGCAGCCGCCCGGTTCAATGATCCATTCCATTTATTTCATTCCTTGTCTCGCTGTGGCGCTAGTGGCATCTCACTCACAGTTTTCCGAAATCGGGAATCGGGACGTAAAGTGTTTTTTTTGGTAAAAATGGCTACCAAAAGTGTTCCAGCCGTGTATGCCAGTCGATAACACGGAAGTGTATATTTGTGCTAGTGGAAATATGCAGTTTATAAGTGAACAATTGTTTCGGGTTGTGCAGTAGTGCATACGGATTGGTCACGACAAAGAATTTAAGCGTCAAAATGAGGTACGTAACGAGTTCATCGCACCATTGAGCTTTCGTTAGCAAAACAAATAAATAATTACAACGATAATCGTCCACGCGTCAATCTATTTACGTCCACGTAGTATTTACTGCCCCGCTCGGCTTCCTTCGTACTGCTTGAAAGTATTTTTTTTAATAATAATACAACGTAAACACAGTACAGGCGTGCGGCGATTACGGTTCATCGATTAGTTGATTACGATCGTAATTACACATTTTTATGAATGACATCGTAATTGGAGGCTGTAAAATCGTGTAACACGGACGTATGTTAATGCAATTACGAGAAAACAAGCTTGTGTTTCGTAAAGATATCGATTTTTCGGTGCGTAGTTCTAAGTGTCCCCCACGCGAAGTATTTTCGTATTATTTTTATACTATTTTCGACTGACCTTGTGTGAGTTCGAAAGCACTTTGCTAAATTAGGGCACGTTCCGACCAATGGGTTGGCCCCATGGACTATTGTGCGTAATGTTTCGTAGAAGCAGGGCGATATGGGACCCCCTTGGAGGGTGTTTCGTTATTGCTAGTGCGGTATACCTACGTAGATATAGTATGACTAATAAATATCACTCCAACCCTATCCTACTTTTTTAAAGAAATTATGGCACAGGTAATTATTCTGAGAGTCATGTAACAACAATTATTTGTAGGTAGGTAAATTGTTATCAGTTACTGATAAGCAGGTAAATGAACTGATTACTATATGATTTACGTATCATTGAGTCATTGATTAACATTTCAGCTTCAGGTATGTGATTTATTGTAGCTAAAATAAATAAATGTGTGCATAATATTTTTTGACAACATGAACATTTGCATAAAATATACTTTTAAAAATTTTCAGATTATCAGGTAGCTATGATGGGGAGGAATAAAATAATATAGCAAACAATTTAATTTCACCGTAATTAGATTTGGGAAAATGTGGTGAACCCATCGCCACAAACACACAGCTCCTAATTAGTCTTAACTTCTGTAGTTGTAAGTTACAACATGCCCAGTAGTGGGAAAGCAGTATCAATCACAAACGGGCAGTCTTATTTGTATGTTTGGCCTTCAATCACATGAAAAATGCTGAATCGATTTGTATGATATTTGGTACTGAGGTAGGCTTTACAGGCCTCACACATCCAGCTTGGACCGGAAAGAAATTAAGATATACTATATCGAGTTTTTCTTAGTCTCTCCTAAGAATTAATAAAGAGAGTATGACTTTGTATGACATAATGTATTCTTGGCTGGCATGCTAACCTTACTGGAATAACAAGTCTGCTATTTCTGTATTTATATTAAAGGTTCTGCCAACCCACACTGAGCCTGTGTAGTGGACTATGGCCCAATCCCCCTCACATTGATAGGAAGCCCGTGCCCAACAGTGGGAAATTAAAAGGGCTGATTTTATTCCAATATATAATCAAAACCAAAATAAACTTTTTTATGAATGTAGATTAAAATATACACTTATGAATAGACATAATCAACCACCGGTCCTGAAAGTTAGTTCACTGAGAATGGCCAGAAAGAATCTCATTGGTTACTCTTTCAATAAAAGAGGTAGGTTTACATAAATTGTCAGAAATATCAATGCAATGTGAGCAGGCAACATCATTGTCACAAAACTAAATAATAATAATTAAGCAGTAAAAAGAAAAAACTAATTAATTAAAACTCGCTCAGCTCATTTATTTAAACTAGAAAGATAATTCATTGAAGTGTGCATTCTAACTACATAAATTAAATTGCATGCACTTATAAGTTAATTGTAGAATAGCTAATTCAAGCAAGACATGAACCTTTAACTTACGTCTTGACATGCAAATTGGTAGTTAACTTACATCTTGACATACCAATTGGTTGGTACCCTACAAATCAGCCCTACAGATTGTTTGCAAATTAGAGATAAGATAAACTTGCAGAATTCAATACCAGCCTTCTAAGTGCGAGTATGACAAAATACCAGAGTCGAAAACCAGGTTGTAAAATACTTGAAAGTTGAAACTATAGCAATTTGTAAGAAGTATATTAATATTCCATGATTATAACTTAGTTTATCTGTTATGACTCATAGCAACATTCATATTTATAAGTGTAATAATTCTATGTATTCTCTAGGTATCGTCATTGCTGAGTCATAAAATCTGTCCATATAAGCAGATTACCAGAATTTTACATGTAATCTAAAAATTTGGAGTAAATACATAATTATATTTTTCCTCTTATTGTTGAGATTAATGTTGTTCATTGGAGATGGTTGGACCACAAAGACCGAACGTTCATGCTTGTTGGTTTATATCGTGAACAGGTTTTTTTTAAAAGCAATTCGATGCGAACTTATTTTTATGGCAACCGGGTATGTACAGTTACTTTTTTTGCCAATAACGTGGCAATACCGGTACTTTTACTGCCTAAAATAAATTGTAAGCGGTCGACAAGTTACTCAATTTATGAATTCGTATATTCTTCGACTCTTATGGGTACCACAGAAGACGTGATATTTTGAGACTTCAATATCGCCATTTGTCTCTTGGCGTTTTATTAAAAGCTACCTATGTGCCAGATCATATTTTATCGATCGATCGTATGTCGACACGCCATCTTCATTCCTTCATGTCACATCCATTATTTTATATATAATGTGTATTTATTGAATTTAATATTGCTATTAATTACTTGACACTGGCAAAATACCCGCTAAGTTGCGGGTGAGGCCATATTCATATCCATTTTATTTCATCGCATTTCATTTCGTAAAGAAAGAAGAAGAAGAAGAAAATCGATCGTATGTATCGGCCGTCATATAAGACGATAAGGGCAACACTGGCGCGAGCGGCTCAGGGGTGTTGAGAGGTGTGCTGCGCTGCATAACAAAGTATTATTATTGTTATGCCTCATGGGGCTTTACTCTTTTGAAATTAGGAAGCGGGCAGTAGTCGATCCATAAATTCTGGTATGATAAAAAAATGCCTTTCAGGCAGTATTTAAAAGTATTTGGATTCTACAGTAACCTTTAGATGACTTCGTCAATGGCTTTATTGATTTCTTATATTTACGCGAATACTACACATTGAAATAAAACTAATCTTACGGATTTTATCGGGTTTATTATTTGTTTTTTACGTTCCCGACCTTTCGGCTGCTTTACAGCAACCATGGTCACGGGAGGACTGAGGTGGATGACGTCCTAGTGTTATAGTTTGAACCGGGGTACCGTCATGTTTTGTTGTTGTTTGCGGTCCGGTTGCATGTGGGTTTCATTATATTATCTATCACCAAAACAGTTTTAAATGTCCCGAAACGGATCACTTCCCCTACAAACAGCCGGACATGGCTCAATTAGTGGCAATTAACATTATTTTACATGGTTGTGGTCGGATGGTGGTATGACCTTTGTTATCCATTCATTTTACATTTATTTAATGCATTCGCTGGCTATAAGCAGTGATAGCCAAGTTGGCTGAACGCTTGCCTTGGAGACATGTTGAGCAGGTTCAAACCGCGGCTCGTATCTCTGAGATCTTCAGAATTTCATGCTCGAAATGCGAATCTCATCAACAGTAATGATTATCAATTGCTGTACCGTGAAGGCAAACATCGTGAAGAAACCTGCACTTCTGCCGTGAGAAGTTCACCAAACCGCACTGGGCCACCGTGGTGGAGTATGGCCTAAATCCTCGCGCCCGGTATGACGGAAATAAGACTGCCCCCATTACATTGACACCAAATACAATTGACAAATTGTGGGTACACTCTAGTGCACCTCTGCCAAACCCTTCAGTGATTACAGCCATACCATACTAGCCATAAGGGATCTGAGAGCCGATCATTGTACCTCTCATCATTAGAGTCAAAAGTTGTAACTTGTAGTCCAAGGCAGTAGGGCGTCATCAAAGCGGTTATTCGATGGTCTCATTACTAGGTCAGCATAACCAGTAATCCACCGGGCGGCGCGGGCGCACTAACCTATCGCAATCGCTTGCATAATGCGTAAACTTGCAATTGTCCGCACATTCGACTGACTTTTACTCTGTTATAATCTCGGTCGTAATTTGCATATGGTATTACTTGCATATGATTGCAACCCCGGCGGCACCGTGACACAATATGAGACCGCCATGTCCCTCTTACTTTATTCGTTAAATAATAATCATTGAAATAATTGTTACACTGGAAAGTACGAGTAAGAAGGAACGAGATAGATAGTCATTATCTTGTTTATTCTCGTTGGGTGAGTCTATTATTGGACTTGCCTATGTGCAACAAAACTAGTTATCTTACTTCCAAGGCTAAGGCAATAAGTCCATAAAGCCTAACACAATAAAACTCCATACATATAGGTACACATAGAGAAAACTTTTTTATTTTATTACTCTACATTATGAATTGCCAAATAAAAATTAAAAACCAGGAAAGGGTGAGTATAACAAATATATTATGATCAGGGACGGGAACACTTATGATCAGGAATTTAAGCTTTCAAAGTGGGTAGCTATCTGAACTCAAATAAGTGTAATTGCATTCAGCATCCTAGTTTGTGATGTTAATAAGCTTACTACCAGGACGCTAGATGTCCGGAGAGTGCAGATGATTCTCCCGAAATTTCATAATAATAAAAGATGAACGCTTCCAACCGGCCAACCAACCAACCAACGGTACCGGTCGACCAATCACAGGCCATAATACCAGCCTTTACACTGGGCCCATAGACACTATTTCGGTTAATGTGTGACAGAAACTATTTGAGCTGTAGAAAGACGATTGAGAAGAGTCTACAGCACCATAAGTAGCACGGCACGTGGAGTTTTATAAACGACCTACAATAGGTATAAGTACTTGAGTCCTAGTTACACAATGGTATGGTGAGCGAGGATCCTATTGTTTATGACATGTGGTATTACGTAATGGTAACTGTACAACTCGCGATTTCATACTAGTACATGCCGATGTCAGCTGGTATACGGACTACAAATATCATTGTTATGCAGCGTTAAGTCACAAGGAATCTTGAAATTTGCGGGATTTAAAACTTGCAACTATATCACAGCGCAAAAGAAATAAAAAGGATTTATTGTATTTATTTATAAGAGTACCGTTGCGTTACAATGCCACAGAAACCGTTGCGGGCGTGCGCACAACATCTCACCAAAGTTTTATAGCAATCGGCTGAATGGTATAGGAACGGGACAATCCAGAAAAAAAAAACATTAATCGTCCACAATACCAATACAAATGATAGTCTACCAAAATCTAAGATGTATTATTAGCTACCTATTAATGAAGAAAATCATCTAAAAATATCTACGAATCTAATCTAGCAGCCGATAGACGTCAACTGCTGGACACAGGTCTCCCCCAATGACTTCCACACATCGCGGTCCTCCGCCACTCGCATCCACCGGCTTCCTGCGACGCGTGTGATATCATCGGTCCACCTACTAAAATATCTACCGGGTTGTGAGACACGACCAGAATCATGTAAGAACAAGGCATCTTCGCCATTTCACACGTGACAGTTCTGAGTTCAAGTCTAATGCCTCCGTGTGCCGCTTGTATAGCGTGCGCAACTTTAAGCTACGGGAGGAACGAGAGCGATATATCCGAAAAGGCCTCGCGTGTTTCAATGACGTCACCACCAACGTATTCGTGCATATCATGTCCGTACTCCACAGCAACGGGACAGCGCATTTAAGCGCAAAAAAGACGCCTAAAAATGGCGAAGGATATTGTTTTCTAAAAAGGATGCCTACTAGTCTATTACTTGGCAACCATAGACGCTAGTAGCTGCCATACTCTGAAAGGAAAGCCGGTAGGAATCGTGTTGAATAGAGTGTATGGAGTGTACCTCTGATATTTTTACTCAATGAAGTCGTTGACATTACAACGTCCATACCCTATAACGGACTGCATATAATATCTAATAATAAATGGCGGACGTGCCAGTCATATTATTAACGTGACAATGCCACAGGAAGCGATGCTATGCAACTACAGACGATTGTTCGCGCTAAATTGGGCATAGGATTTTGTGGAATCAATATTTAGTGATATATAGAATTTTAAATCAACATGCTAGCCCAGGTAGCTTATTGAGCTAGCTAAAACCTCTCTAACTGCTGCTCGGAATCAATTATAAACATATGTAAAATTACATGCGAGTATTGGTAGCTTCTTGAATTCGCTAACCTCCCTTTCTCAGCTGCTTAGGGAACATTTAGGAGCAGCGCAATCGTAACCAAAGCATTCTGATACCCGAAATATATCTGAAACCGATCTTTATTGTTTACTAGCGAGTACTCGACATGCGATGTAATACCATAAAAACCTAAGCGGGCGTGGGCACTGCAACTCACCAAAAACTCTTCGCAATTGGATGAATGGAATTGGAACGCGTGCGGGACAAACTTTATACTATGTAGATGATTGTTTGAAACGCCTACATCACATTCAATTGTTTTACGTGTTATTTTAAAAAGCCGGTGTTACTTTGATTACCCCAGTCCATTGTACGGTACCCATAACACAATATTAGTCGTAGTGTGGGACCGTATAGTTGATGTGTCATCTGGCGATATTTATTTATTTTATTTATAGTTTAAATCGCAACAGTGGGCGTGTGTCTGGCGATAAAAAGAGGTACCATTAATCTTTACAAATAAAAATTAAATGCTACTCGATGGTAATAAGTAATAAGTATGGTAATAAATAAGTGTACGTTCAACTAGTAATACTCTAAATAAAAGCTGATTGGGCTACGAAGCTTACTTTCGTTTATCCTTAACTGAATCTAATAAGAGAAACATCTAAAATCTCTCAGAGTTGACAGACCCTAAAGGTGATGAGGTCCCCAATTCACCCTATTAATCTGAGAAGGCATATCCTGACACCAACAAAAGCGAATGCTTGTATAGTTCTCTGATAAAAGCATATATACCTTCTTAACTTCTGTTATATACCTTCTTAACTTCTGTTAAGAAGGTATATATGCTATGCAGCCGTGATTAAAACCATAAATGTAAAATCTCACGACACACAATTGGAATGCAGAATAATGACTAAACGCGCTTCTGAGTCTGACGCATCGATGGGGCGGCGCAAACGCGCAAAAAGACTCGATCGAAAGCCGACGTCCGACGGAAATAACTATAGGACGGACGGTGTGATTAATCAACCTAGGCACCGGCGTCAAATGTCAGTTAAACGGATTTTTTGAATCGATCTTTTTTACCGATAATAATATAATATCGTAAAACATACACACCAAATGTACGGTCCCTTACTAAGCAACGCTTGTATTATGGGTACCGTACTATGTACTGGTGCGAACCCAGTATATAATTACTTATAATATCATCTATTGATTTTGTATTTACGCCAATACTACATATTGAAATGAAACTAATTTTACAGATTTTACGTTCCCAACGTGTTGGCTGCTTTATAACAACCATGGTTAAGGGAGGAATGAGATGTTTGACGTCCTAGTGTCATAGTACATAGGAACTTAAAAATCATAATATACACGCGATAATTTTTTTTAAATTAGTTTTATTTCAATTATATTGTAGCGACCACTTCAACCACGCCACAAGCTACACAGATAGTGCTGCAGACGCATTCATAACAATAGACAATTCTCAATACAATCCTGAATCGCGCTATGAGAGTTTTAGGAGCACGTAACATATATACAAGATCCCGACCACCAGGCATACCACCCGCCTGGCTGGAAGATCTTCCCTTTACCGCTAGATTGGTGACCCCGACGTGATATGAACACGCAACCTTCTGATAGGTGATACGAGTATAGTCTGTCCATTCTGGTTGTAGGTGTTAGTTACGAGTAGCGGGCAAACAACGGATAAAAGTAAGATACTAATAAAGCACATTGTATTGTATTTAATGTTCTACAAAAACGTTAAGCCAACCAAAGCAATACCAGTCATTACTCATAGTCGCACTATTTCTATATGTTATAGTGATGTACACAATGATCCAGTAAACAACTCGAGAGGGGCCACTCAAGTAGACGCTTTCAGATAAGAATGGAATCATAACTTCAATACAACACAAGAAAGGCTAAATTAGTTACTTTAAGGCTTAGACCAAACATCCTAAACTTGTCATCGAAAAGCAAACACAGGGACCATAAAGTATACATAGAGAAAAGATCACTGCGGCTTTGAATTATTGCTCCCCGTCCTTCAAGAATTGGCAGATAAAATACAGCACAGATGCTGACTTTAGGCAGCCCTATTTTCTATATACTCAAAGCTTTAAGAAGCTATCTGTACCGTATTAAAGTAACGTACTTTTGTAGTTCAGTTTTGAGAACATTAGTGCTATTAGCTGAAAGACGTAGCTGGACATAGGCCTCCCCCAATGACTTCCACACATCATTGTCCTCCACCACTCGCATCCACCGGCTTCCTGCTACGCTTGTGATCACATTATGTGTCACATCAGTATACTAGTTAAATTTAGAATTCGAGTCAAGCACTCGAGTATTCGGGTACTCATAAATATTGGATAATTATGTCGTAGGTCAGAGACAACTCGAACAGTTGTGCGGGAACTTTTCACATGTGACAGGTGATTAAGCCTATAGCCAAAAGCTTGAAATTCATATAAGATAATCTGTGGTGTTAACTGGTTTGAGTCACCAAAACCTACAGAAGATTGGGGTTGATGATACTTAATCCCGACAACTTAGATGTATTAGCTAGTACTACATATCAGGTATTCGGAGTTATTGTACCCATCTACATCACTAGAATCGTGACCGTCGTTTTTTTGACTTTTTGCTTTGACCACACAAATGTCTGAAGCTTTCTTTTACTCGCGGCCTGAACACTGCTCGCTTACAATGGAGCTACGTGTGTAGCGAAATGATTTATGATTTTGTACTACTTCTTGTAATGTTGAAAGTAGCTATTTGGATGACTGGGTGTATTCCATTAGATAGATTAGCCTTGTAGCTTTCCTCTAACCTCTGTTTCACTATAGGAGACTTCTCCCTCTTCAATTTTCTCGTTACTTATTGGTCTCCCCAATTTGCCTAGGAGGTTCAGATATTACTGCATCCTAGAAAGAGGCGGGCTGGGTTTATCTTTTTCCTGTATCTAGTGGGAAAAAATCTCCCTGGTTCTCCATTTTCACATAATCATCTTTTATCCTGAATCCGTCCATAACTGGACCTGGGCCTTCGTCAATGAATTCAATGTCTTCATGGCCCATCCCCGATCGCATCCACCAGCTCTCTGAGACGCCAATGAAGTCAACAGTCTATATTTTTGGAGGCCCACGACTTCCGTTTCATTATTGCTATTTATTGTATCATGTCATCTATGAATCCTAATACCTGATTAGTAGGTTTTAGGGATCGCCTCTTGTCATAAAAGCTCAGCCAGCTAGTAATATAATTCCAACTGCCAACAATCCCACCTGTTCCACAATACGCGTACGATCATATTCCATACTAGCTGCGCCGCGCGGTGTTACCCGCGATTAAAAAGTTAAGTTTAAAAAACACGGTTCCTGTACGCTATCCCATAGGAACCATACATTTTACCGGTATAAAAAGTAGCCTATGTGCTATTCCAGACTATAATCTGTCTCTGTGCCAAATTTCATCCAGATGGCTTCAACCGTTATGGCGTGAAAGAGTAACAAACATCCATCCATCCATCCATCCAAACTTTCACATTTATAATATTAGTATAGATTTTACCGGTATAAAAAGTAGCCTATGTGCTATTCCAGACTATAATCTATCTCTGTGCCAAATTTCATCCAGATGGCTTCAACCGTTATGGCGTGAAAGAGTAACAAACATCCATCCATCCATCCATCCAAACTTTCACATTTATAATATTAGTATAGATTTTACCGGTATAAAAAGTAGCCTATGTGCTATTCCAGACTATAATCTATCTCTGTGCCAAATTTCATCCAGATGGCTTCAACCGTTATGGCGTGAAAGAGTAACAAACATCCATCCATCCATCCATCCAAACTTTCACATTTATAATATTAGTATAGATTACCGACTAATTCCAATTAATTAACGATGCTGCATTGATGTGCGAGATTAACTCGTAAACACGCCGCTGCAGAAGCTGTAGTGACACGGTCGGGCGATTTTTTAGATGGGCCACTGATCGTGGAAGCAATTAAGTTGGGTGCAACGTATAGGAGCTAGCGATATAAAACTACTATATATCAATAAACATACACAATACATATTTTTTTTATTTTTTCTCTGCAATAGCAGACAAAAAATGGTTGCAAATTAGAGCCTCTACTTCCAGTGTCGATGAAAAATTCTTGCTCGTTGTTTAAAGCGTTGTTAGTGCTTGATAATTATGAAATTTCATTGCCATGCTATCCTCTATCCGTAAGGCTGTGATTACGTCACAAAGGTCAGGTCGGGTAGGTCTTAAGTTGGCGGAATGTCCACCAGAAAAAATAATAAAGATTCTTTTTGAATATATAAATTAAAGGGTTCCCCAGGAGGTAGGCCACACCTTACCGAAAGAACAACTACATAGTAAGTACATAAATATTGTATATTCCCGCTATTTTCCATTTACTTGCGCCAAATTTCTACAGTTAGGGCCCATGACCACGTATGATATAATAGACTCATCCGCCCGGACATCGCGCCGAATAAACCGGCTGAATGCGGCGTACCGTGCGCCCGCGCAACCAAGACCGTTCACTGGTGATTCGTTTCTTTGTCGATTTGTAATTGGATGTAGGAGCTATCTAATTTTTGTTTGCATTGTAATGAGCTGTTTATTTTAATTTAAAATAAAATTTTAGTAAGTACGGTTTTCAGGAACAGGGACGATGTAGCTAGGATCTAGCCACCATCTGTCATATAAGCTGTTCTTCTAGATATATCGAGCTGTATTGCAAGACTCTCACCAATATTATGTATATTTATTCACAAAATACAAAGAGAATCCCTTCGTGTGAACACCTGTGAACTTATGGAACATGATACAGCGCCATATGACGTCAAATGACGTGGAAAACAGCTGAAGACCTACATATCCCATATGCCTAAAATGTCCATATGGAGTTTTTTTTTTCGTATTTTTACTAGAAATTTTCTAGGTCATAATCTTCGTACCTGTAGTAAAAATAATGAATACATTCATTTCAAAAGGATGAAAAATAGTTTACGTGCTTAGTAAGACTTTTATTTACAAATCCGATCTGAAATTACAAAAAATGTGTCTTCATACAAACATTGTTCCCCCACTGGACCCTCTTAAGGTCGAATTTCCAAAAATCCCTCGTCAGTGCGCCTCTAGGGTAACCAAAGAATATATCCTCCAAACTTCTAATCTAGTTCCACGGGTTTAGGCAGTGCAATGTCTTAAAAGCCATAAACAAAATCTATACATATAAATAAAATTGGAGTGTCTGTTTGTAATATTAAAATAACCGCTTTTTACTAAGTGCATTTGGATGTATACACGTTACCTAAACCGAAACAACATTTTTTAACATTTTTGTCTGTCTGTCTGTCTGTCTGTTTGTTCCGGCTAATCTCTGAAATGGCTGGACCGATTTTGACGGGACTTTCACTGGCAGATAGCTGATGTAACAGGGAGTAACTTAGGCTACTTTTATTTTAGAAAAAAAAATATGATCTCGCGAAAAAAAATTAAAACCAATGTTGCAGCGCAGCGCCTGATTAAGTTTGATAGCAACAACCTGCAATGCGTCCCGCGGGCTCAGAATGGGCGAGCAGGCTGTTGTCAACGGTTGTCTATGTTAAATACCACGCGGACGAAGTCGCGGGCAACAGCTAGTAGAAAATAAAATACACGATGACGACAATAAGTAAACTGCGGAGCTAACTGTATACTTTATAGTCTACCGTATTTAGACATTTTGTATGGAGAATTGAAAAGCGCCTCTAGCGGACGGTATTTAAAACTTTCAATTCTCTTAACAAAATGTCTAAATACGGTAGACTATAAAGTATACGGTTAGCTTTCGAATAATCTCGCACTTGACGTAGTGGTGAAGCAGTTTTATTAAATTTGAAACTACCGTTTGGTACAGACCAGAAATGTAACCTGGCACCTTTTGCAAGACAGGTCGTGCAAACGATCACTAGATCAACATAGCATCATACGTGTGAAGTTTATAATTCATGTTGAGCTTTTGCGGCCGGCTTCGCCCTTGTTGTAGGGTTCCGTAACGAAATGGTATAAATGGAACACTTATAGTGCGAATATTTGCGTCTATTGATTACCTCAGCAACTATCAACTTCATTCTTGGAACAGTTTTAAATCGTGCTCGACCTAATGTTTTCATTAAAACGGGCCGAAATGCGGGGGGAGCGAGGCGTGGAAATGTTAAAGTAGAGATACTATAATGTCATATGAAAGGACTTCATTTGCACAGTCAAAAATAACTTTTTTGATTTTTTTAATACCGATTTTTTTTTAGTTGCTTTTGCATATCTTCAATATACAGACATCACAGTTAAAGAGTATACATAGATAGATTCACAAACAGCATTTATGGAACCTATTAGGACCGCCCGGATAAGTCCTTTAATTACAAAGTCACGAAATCCTACAATTTACCCGGGCATCCGGATAAATTACTCTATTTAACAGAATTTTGAGTTGTAAAGGCAGATCATTTCATTAGTAGCGGATGTCGAACTCTGAAAGCGTTTTGAAACTTGAATCTTAAGCTGATGGAATTATTCTGCTTCTAAACTTTGATTTATGTAAGCTAGATGTTGCGATAATTCCGCTTTGACGCCAGGTTTATCTCTTAAAAACTCCATTTTTTTTTCTATAGTTCAGTATGGGGTATTATACAGCTGGGCTATTGCGGAGCGGAAATTAAACGCTGCATCGGCTGCGAGGTGGGGCATGGGGGGGTGGTGGCCCAGTTATACGCTACGGCTTCTGCCCTACAGACCCCTCAGGGCAATAAAATTTCATACACGGTTTGGAAGTAATGAAAATGATCCATTACACAAAGAACACGTTATAAGGCGCAGCTGTATGGTAAGCGAACTGAATTTATAATCTGATCGTGACGTCATCACTGTCACACTTATTTAAGAAATCTATAGTGTGAATGAGCTGGAAGATGCCCTTGTTACCGTAACTCTGAAAATAAATATCAGGTCGTCAACATATAAGTTCGCTCCATTGCGAAGTCAATAAAATGCTGTTTAAGAAGACCCATTGCCACAGACAACTCAATTCAACAACTTTTAGCTCTCTTTTTTATAGTTTTTTTATTGTGTTGTAACATTGTCAGAAAGCACTTGTGTTCAGTCTGACAATATAAAGAAACGATGTGATTTTCATTTCATCATGTCACATCCATTATTTTATTTATAATGTGTATTTATTGAATTTGTTATTGCTATTAATTACTTGACACTGGCAAAATATCCGCTAAGTTGCAGGTGAGGCCATATTCATATCCATTTTATTTCATCGCATTTCATTTCGTAAAGAAAGAAGAAGATCAACTGCGTTTTGAAATGTAAACTTCGCTAACAGAGCGCATACCTACCTCCTGTAAATGTAATCTGGAACACGCGAAGTGCGCTGAAAAGTGTTTCCTTAAGATTCCTTCTGAACGAGACTGCGGTAGGACTCGTGGGTTTGTGGTTTCGGTTGAGATTACGGGATAGAGAGAGGATCTACGTGATTGCCTATCGTCGGCCAGTGATATAGGAAAACTTAATGAATAACATAATTAGATAAAAAAAGAAATAGACACTTATTTGGTACAAAAATGAGACACCGTTAGCAGGTTTTATCTACGATAGAAATGATTAGAAATGCATCTCAAAATTTACAGTACAAATTTCATATCGCCAGACGAACACACCAACTATACGGTCCCACACTAAGCAACGCTTGTATTATGGGTACCGCACAATGGACTGTGGTCGAACACAGTATAAATTACTTATATAGATAATAAACATCCATGACTTGGGTACAAACATTCGTGCTCACCACACACAGTTTGTCCCTACCAAAATTCGAACGCGGGACTCTCGGCGCAGAAAGCAGGGTCACTACACTACCAACTGCGCTAATCAGGCCGTCGTAAATGATCTCGTATGTTGGTACAAATTTGCGATTTCGATCAATTGAGATCATGATTGGAGATGCATCAATGGTTCTTGGTAAACCTCTTGCTAGGGCAAAGGTGCGTTCTTTTGAGGCGACTGTAATTCTTAAACAAAACTATTTGCTTAGCGATTCGTCTGTACGAACGTTGCAATATGGTGGTCCTACTAGCGGTAATTGGAGCCTCGGCTCTGGGCGGGCGGGAGAATTCTTTATGGGCGCGGCGCATTGTTGCAGCTAGCTTTAATGGTGACTGCTATATACTGAAGTGACGTACTTATTGAGCTCCTAGCGTCGCTGAGAGGGGGATAGTTTTGATCCCCACTACCACCGAGACGGTTTTTATTAAAATCCGCCTAGTGGATTTTGGAATGCAGTTTTGTGGCAATCCCGCGGGAATCCATCCATTTCCCGGGGTAATAAGTATCCTATATTTTTAGGTTGCTGTAAAGCAGCCGAAACGTCGGGAACGTAAAAACAAAAAATAAACGCAATAGTATCCTTAAAAAATTGTTTTATTGCAAAGTCTCCTATATGTTAACCCAGTTCGTAAGCTATCACCATGCCAGGGGTCATCAAAATCTACCTCGTTCATTTACCTGGATGCGCGAACGCATCTTCTTTATTTTAAGGTTGGCAATCGGATCGGCAATCGGCATACAAAATAATGCCATTTTTGCCAGTGTCAAGTATTTCTTGATAATTGTTATAAAATGTTAAGTACCACTGATGATAATGATGATGTTGATCACGAAGATGATAATGAAATGAATCCCCGACTCCTATCAGTAAAGCTATTGATACTTTACTGAACATTTACCGGACATCTGGGGTTTACTTGAAAATTCAAGTTATTCTGTTTTATTTCAATTTCCTTCACTCGTGCACGTTTATGATCACACAATGGATAATATCCCACTAATATTACACATTGTTTATCAAAGCAACACATTTTTTGGAAAATAAAAACCGAATTGACAACTTCGCGCCAAAAAGTCGTAACTCATAGATATTGTTCCGTAATTATTACTATTCCACCACAACCCATTTTTTTTTCAGAATAGTACTAAGCTATCATTTCACCAACGGCAAGGCATAAATACTTTTTAATACGTAGTTTGTTGTCATACTATTTTTAAGTTTTTTTTTTATTTTAGTTTAACTGTAATTGTAAATTTTAATTCAATAAAGTTCTTTTTAAATTAAAAATTATATTCTTTTTGTTACAGGTAAACTATGAGTCTACTAATTTATTATACCCGTGCGTGTGAGTATGTGTTAAATAATTGTATGATTAAGGTGTTTCTAAGAGCATATGATTGTTTACTTTACCGTTCCTGCCGTGCTCCAGACGCATGCGCACACAAATTATGATGTAATAGTTTAGTTTGCGCAGATAGCATCCCGGTATTATCATGTCGTTGACCCAAATACCTGGTCTACTACACCATCGCATGCGAACAATTTTCAACTTTAAGCCATGAGAAATACGAACCATGTTGGATGCATTTTGTAACGTGGTTTCGTTTACGGCTCGCAGTACGTTCTAGGGATTTTTCGTCACGGGAAAAATGCATTTTAAACTTTACGGTTGTTGGAATAATGATTATTTGGAGGTTGGTCTTGGTTTTTGTGAACGGTTTGTATAGGGTCAGATTTTTGTTGTAATAGGTATTGTTTTAATTTACACTACGAGATAGTATAAAGAAATTTCTATTTAATTCATCTGTGCACATAGAATATACGTTGTATGGTACTACAGTAGGTACTAATATGTATGCTAGTTTTACTGGACATTTTAGTTAAATATAAAAAAGCACAAGTTATTTTAATTATAAAATAAAATAAGCCCTTTTTAATGTTCCATTGTTGAGTACGGACCTCCCCTCAATGCGAGGGGGATTAGGCCATTGTCCTCCACACTGGCCCAGTGCAGATTGGTTGAATAAAAAACATAGGTAGATGTTTTTTTTTCCTATTACAAAACTTTATAGAAGTTCTTGTCTACCTACCTAATTCACATCATATATGAACAAAAATACAGTTATGGTGTCATTGAGAGTGGATAACAACAAGCAACTAACGCCATCTATTTACGTCAAACGTAATTTATAGTTCGCAGTAGTTCAGGCACTGAATTACAGATGTCGCTTTTGTCAATCTCCTATCAGATCCTTAGTAATGGGGCAGTCAGTCTGCGAGTTAATTTTCCCGCAGTTCTGTTTGTAAATTTTCATTAGTTCTATAGATTTTCCGTTAGGGGCGCTGTGTGCAAAATGCATGAAAAACTGCATTGGTAGTATCCAACACGGCGCTGTCGCTACTGGTTGTGGGTTCGATTCTCGCCACTATAATGGTGCAGAGTCTTTTCGTCGCCACTCCAATTTGAGGGCTTCATGGCAAGGCGACGACGAGTAAAATAGTTATAGAAGACTCAAATATTTGAATTAAGAAGCCGGTATTCATAATGTTCTTCTTCTTCTTTTTTTTTAGATTGACTATCAGCTACAAAATAGTGCAATTTTTGCCAGTGTCGAGTACTACTTGATAATTGTTATGTTATTTCTGCTTATTTCATTTTAATCGATCATAACTAATACTTTATATTTATAAAAAGGTTAAGTTTGCGAGTTTGGATGTGTGGTCACTGGTCAATCCACTAATCTGATTCTGAAAATTCGTTACCGAGGCAAGCGTTCTAGCAACTTGGCTGTCACTGCTTATTGGATAGTTAGGTATTATTATCTCACACACAATGGAATTCCGCACAAGTTGAGTACATACAGAATATGATAACAATCGTTCGCATAAATCTGTCACGTAGGTCGCTTCCTCCGACGCAGATTCATCTCAATAAGCGACAGTCGCGGCTCACTATGTAAACATGACCATAGATTTCTAATAGAACAGACGGGATACATATCTGCAAATATAATCAGGTATGCACGGTCTACACAAAAATAACTGTTTATTTTAGTTGAACTTCTATTGTTAACGTTTACCAAATACGTGGATAAGTTTTAATCAATTTACAACGCCATTACAAAGAGGCTTTCTTCTAAAATATATCTCATTACGCTTAACATATTAATTTGGACTTACATAAATGTATGAGACAAAGTTTCAATCGCTCCTCGGCTAGTTTCCAAAACGTTAAACCATTCAAATTCATACAAAGCAGCTTGATTTCATAAAACTCGCGTAATATTCTGCAAATCCCGTCCGCTAAGCCGTGCGCCAACGTTCATTGAAAACTTTCAGCGTTGATCCCCCACTCGTGTGGCGGGGACCGTACTCCAATTCTCGGATTTGTGTAATCGTATAACTTAGTTTTATGTTGTAGCCTGCTTTACTTAAGCATTCGTTATCTCGTCAATTCGAATAATACGATTGAATGGCAATGGAGTGAATGTATACTAAATGACAGTTTATGAATGGAAAATCCATGCAAGTATAAGATTATCGGGACTTGGCACCCTAGCCACATTTAATGTGCCTTATTAAATTTAAAAAAAAATGTCCCATCCACTAATTAACCAATATATGACACAGATTTACAAACACTCAACCGTAGCAACACACACAAACATCGATCCATCCCTTTCTCTTGCCCCACAATCCGTCTCAGTCCCGCGTAATGTTTACCATTTTCCCGCGCCGGCGCGCCAGTTGCGCGACGATCGCGCGCGCACACGCACGCGACCGGGCGATGTTTACACAGACGAATCAGAATCTATAAATCATGTGCAATGAGTGAGTGAGTGACAGTGAATACAAAGGGTGTTTTGTAATCGTTAACACTCGTTCCGTTCAATACATTCCAAAGTGCGTGTTTTAATTGCATAGGTCAATTTATTGATGGGTCTATTCCACTTGATATAAGGTGTATTTTCATAGTGATTATTTGATGTTTAACTGGTAAAGAAAGGTGTATTGATTCAGATGATTGGGTTGATACCTTTTGATTGGTTCGCTGAATACTTTTGGGTGAATCAGTGATTGATATACGTACCTAGTGGTAGGTATTCGAATTTGATGTAACAAGCACCAAGCTTGATGATGACGGTTTTATTTATCGGTTTTAGTTTACCGTAAAACCGATAAATAAAACCGTAATAAAAAAGTATCGTTACAACACTCAATACTTGTGAATATATTTATAAATACATATCCGTTTACACGAGAGAATAATGTTTAAAAAATAAAAAAAATACATCCTCATCATCATCATTTGACGGCCTGATTAGCGCAGTTGGTAGTGACCCTGCTTTCCGTGCCGACGGTCCTGGGTTCGAATCCTGGTAGGGACAAACTTTGTGTGATGAGCACAAATGTTTGTACCCAAGTCATGGATGTTTAATATCTATATAAGTAATATATACTGGGTTCGCCGCCAGTCCATTGTACGATACCCATAATACAAGCGTTGCTTAGTGTGGGGCCGTATAGTTGGTGTGTTCGTCTGGCGATATTTATTTATTTATTTGGTAGGTACCGCTAAGATTGGCAGTTTGGTTTGTGAACCGACCTGTTAGTACTTATACATTTATTAAAGTACTTAAGTAAATATTATTTTACACATAAATTATTTTGTCTGGTTGGGGTTTAGGAGATTTTTATTGAACGGGCTTGTACTTATAGCTACGTGTAAATATATCTCGGCATTCGCACGTGCAGTTGTGGACGGCTCAAACATGGCTTAGAAGTAAGAACCATCACTGAAGTCACCTGTCGAACAAATAAACCGCTTTGAAATCGGTCCATCCGTTCGAACCCTCCGATGCCATACAAACTTATAACAATATTGGACGATCCGTCCGGGAGCTAGTAGCTACCTACGATTCAAACTCATAACACTCTTCTTAAGTGTCGGATATTGAAAAGCAATGACAGTTGTATCTTTGAAACAGCCGAACCGATCTCCCTCAAACATCGAAAGTATATTTCGACTACTAGTCGAACCAAAACCATAATTTAGATAAGTGTTGCCCATAATTAAGTCTTGTTGTTGCAGTCTTGATTTGGGTATTGCATGTTCACAAGACCGAGACTACATAAATATAGCAAGAACGTGACTGATTCGAAAAATCACGTAACAGCGAGAGACGTGCGTTACGTATATATTTTTCATTAAAAAAAAATATGTTTATCGCTAGTATTCCATCACTATCTATCGCGAAGTCTATTAATAGCATTTATCTTAAGTGTAGGCACAGATGCTTCATCTGCCTGACATACAACCCGTGGTAGTCAGTCAGTTTCCGTTCGTCCATGTATGATTTTAAATGACGAAAAATTAATGGGAAACCGATATGGAACCCAAGAGGTCGTTATCGACCGTTTTCGGAATCCCTGATTTAAAGAGATAAGTCCAATCATTCGTCCATTAAGATTTCCTCTCACTCAACACTCGACCAGTACTGTGTGTGTAATTACCCTCATAAAAGTTGACTTTCACTGGTTATCACTGACCTTCTTTTGTTCGGCCGCCGAATGGTGAAAGGATCATCGCAATCGGGCAATTAGTTCCCGAGATAAATTATGATATACACAGCTCGAAAGTGTTTGTTCGTTGACAGAGTTCGTTGATAATCAAAAATGAAATGAATCTTTAAAAAAAAGAGCAACCATGGAGTTTCTTGTCCGTTCTTCAACATAGGACCGGCATTCCGAACGGGTGGTAAAGTAGTAGCTTAGCATTTTGTAACTTTTGACGATTCATAAGTACTGTTCTTAATGGTCAACTATATGCATAAAAAAATATTCTGATTCTGAATCTCATGGAGGTTAGATTTGTACCACTTTGCAGTTAACTGCCTTCCGTGATTTTTTTATATTCCGATACTGATAGCCCTGACAATTCTCCATACAATTCTGAATCGCGCTATGAGAGTTTTCGGAGCACGTAACATATATACAAGATCCCGACAATAACCGGCGGGGCATAGCGGCATTACTACACATTGCGCGTTTACTACACATATCGGCTCGGTTTTGTGATGCTTCAATGTATTGTTCACGACACTCCGTCTGTATTGTGTTTTCGTGGAGTTTTCCTTATAGATCTGACCTATTTTGTTCTTATCGCTCACTTTACTTCGACTACTGTTACAACTATAGCGGAAAAGGGAAGATCTTTCAGCCATTCGGGCGGTATGCCTGGCGGGGCGGCCGCTATGCCTCGACGGTTATTATCGGGATCTTGTATATATGTTGCGTGCTCCGAAAACTCTCATAGCGCGTTTCAGGATTGGATGTAGCCTCGTCATTTGCTCTGAATGTCGTCTGCAGCGCCATCTGTGTAGCTTGTGGCGCACATTGACGCTAATTATTCATTTCGCGATAACAATGTTTGGTATTTGCACTGTATATAGTAATTGTAATTAAATTAATTATGCCAACCTATCAGCACTATTGGGTTAGCGATAAGCTGGGTCGGCCCGAGAGTTGTAAACATTGTTTATCAGCACTACATAATGTAACAAAATAATAGTTATAAGACCTCATAACACGTTGTTTAGGAGACTTTATCTCAGGAGTCAGTGAACCGGGGCGTGGTTCCAGTTAACTTCGGTAGGTTAGTTCTTAAATCAATGCCTTTATATGCTATAAAAGCCTGGCAACATTGTCTTTGAAAATGGTGAAGTGACAACAAGACATTACAGATTTGATCTGCCCAGGGCCCGGACAAGTTGTTCAAGGGGTACACCGTTTATCGGGATACCCTACAATGTTATTTATTCATCGAATTACTGGCTAAGTATCGTAACTTTCTCTTATGCAGGGGTTTTCAAAGGGTTTCCCTTTAACTTATGCGAATCCAAAGGTAAGCAAAGTGAATGGGCAAACATAGTCAAATGTTACAGTCGTTAAAAACCCAATCAAAACCCTCGCATAGGCTTACCGGGTTCCGGGCCCTGGATCTGAGTTATAAACATAATCTCCCCCTTTTGGCGATAGACCATCGGTAATTGTTATCTAATGAGGTTCTTGAAAATATGGTAACTAATATCACATCATTAGTTAGATTTGACGTTATGAATATTGTGTATATTTCGCACACAAAGTTATCAAAACGTGTCCGTTGTTCTGGCCGCTGGTATCTCAATAACAACCTACGGACTGATATACATTTTATTGCAGACATCGGCGATTGCTCGTGCGAGAGCTATGATTCAGATGTTTTTTTTAACATATAAACCATTAGTGGCATACATACACATACATACATACACATACATACATGTGACATTTTTGACGATTCATAAGTATTGTACTACTTATGAATCGTCAAAAATGTCACACAATGCTAAGCTACAATTTTACCACCCGTTCGAAATGACGTTGCTATGGAGAAGAACTGGCAAGAAACTCCATGGTTGCTCTTTTTAAAAAGATCTTGTACATTTTTGTGTAGTACATTGTTAAGGGTATGTCAGAACAATGTAGGAACGGCTAGGCAGGCTTGAGTATGCTGCGATCCAATAAATGCCACAAACTGTGCGCGATTGTGTGTGCAGGTTCGTAATTTTCGCAAGGAACTTGATAATTATCGCTATAATTGTAGCAAAAGTTTCTACTTTAATAAAATTCTTAATTATCTAACTGTACCGCTGATCTGTTGTTACTGTTGAGAGAGCAGTGATAGCCAAGTTGGTAGAACGCTTGCCTCGGTAACGAGGATCGCAGGTTCAAAACCACGGCTCGCAACTCTGGGATTTCTGGATTTCATGTGCGAATCAAATATTCAACCACGATTATTACTTGCTAAACGGTGAAGGAAAACATCGCGAGGAAACCTGCATGTCTGAGAGAACCCCTCGAAAAACGTGTCAAGTCCGCTAATCTAGTATTTTCAAATGACTTGCAAAGTCCGCCATCTTCCAGGAGTTGAGGTGGATTGAAAAGACAGCATCGAGTTATATTATTCAATCACAAAACTAAGTAGAGCTTAAAAAAGTACCTAAAGCGATACAACACCATTAAGTTAGTAAAAGTAGCGGTTTTTACAAACCTTATGGTATTGTATCGGATTGGGTTCTTTTTTAAGCAAACTTAATACATCGAAACATCCAATGCAGAATGCTAATATCGCAAAACACTAAATTACATCGTAAAGATGTCCAAATTTTTCTTAAAAAAATAAAAACCATTGACATTTTGAATTTCGCGCCCTGACCCTGAGCTTCCCCCTTAATGCCTCGACTGCCGTGGGTACCGACAGAACAATACGTTGCAACGGTACACCTACAATTACAAGTTCCCACGGTACCCGTACTAATTACTTTTTATGGTACATCAATGGTGTTATCTTCAATGTCGGTGGGGTTTTTGGATTCAAGTTTTTAAGCTTAACACTCTATGGGTTAAATTGGCTAAAAAAATATATTTTGTTTTAAGTTTATAGTGTGAAAGGAACATGTTGTAACGCTGTAGGTATAGTATAAAGATAGATAGATAGATAAGTTATTCAATTAAGGAAATTCAAGCCTAAAGGCGTGTACCTTAAGGCGGCAATTTAATTAATTGGAATGACCTTGGTAGAAATCTATACATATAAATAAAATTGGAGTGTCTGTTTGTAATATTAAAATAACCGCTTTTTACTAAGTGCATTTGGATGTATACACGTTACCTATACCGAAACAACATTTTTTACAATTTTTGTCTGTCTGTCTGTCTGTCTTGTCTGTCTGTCTGTCCGTCTGTCTGTCTGTCCGTCTGTCTGTCTGTCTGTCTGTCTGTCTGTCTGTCTGTCTGTCTGTCTGTCTGTCTGTTTGTTCCGGCTAGTCTCTGAAATGGCTGGACCGATTTTGACGGGACTTTCACTGGCAGATAGCTGATGTAACAAGGAGTAACTTAGGCTACTTTTATTTTAGAAAAAAAAATAGGATCACACGAAAAAAAAAAAAAAGCAGCGCAGCGCCTGATTGTTTGATAGCAACAACCTGCAATGCGTCCCGCGGGCTCAGAATGGGCGGGCAGGCTGTTGTCAACGGTTGTCTTTGTTAAATACCACGCGGACGAAGTCGCGGGCAACAGCTAGTTATGTATATTAGTCTCAAACTTGGAACGTTTCGGTTTGAAATGGTATCCCTCCTTGCCAGTCTTCTTATGTTGTCGTGGCGTCTAGAAGAAACAAACGCCATGGAACAACGAAATTAACTGCATCTTTCCCGCTTTGCAATGGAGGGAAGTGGATAATTTTCATCCAACTCCTCCTATTTTTATCTTTCGATTAAATTCGTGCGGGTTCCATGACAATTAACTTTATCCCGGTACTCGCCGAGGGTCAAACCTCGGTGTCGTCATTGGACACCACTGTAGATCCTGGCTTACAGGAGTAGCAGTGGTGGGAGTCTGTGGCGGGCATAGTCCCATTAAAAAAAACTGTATATGTAGTACCTTTATGTGATTTTCCTTTACGTTTTTCTATCGTTTCCATATCTGTTCAACTGCCTACCTCTCCGAATCAGGTTTAATACCACGTTCATTTACTAAGTAACTGAATAAACTTGAACCCCGGCTGATAGTAGGTCTGCATCAAAGTCAGACGGATCGTGTTCGTGGTCGGTCCGACCGCAAATGTCGTGATCCGCTGTAAAATTGATGCCAGTGGCTGTTGTTCGGTTACTAAACAACTCGACTGGCTTAAATAGATATTAGTGTAGAGTAAGTAAGGGAGAATTTTTGGAGATTTTTGACCCCCCCCCCCCCCCATGTAACGCGCCGTAACGGTTTTCTTCCCCCCCCCCCCCCCTAGTAAAACGTCTACGCGACCGTTCTGAAGGGTTAAAACAATGTTACGTAACGCGTAGTTCAAACCCCCCCTCCCCTGTAACGCATCGTAACGTTTCAGAAGACCCCCCCCCCCCCAAATTCGTTACGTAATACTTGAACGCTTCCTAATGCAAGCGCTGTTGGATGTTATTGTACGTTGATGACTTATGCATAGCTGCTATAAATTCAGTTTTAATTTAAAGCCATTACGAAAAGCCTACTTGCCACCCAATTCGTAGGGCTGATTTAAGAGTCCCTAAAGATTGGGATGTTGATAGGCAAGTTATTTGTCGACGAAACAGTTAATCGAAGATACAATGAAATGGCAAATAGCGTACGTTCACAGTGGACCAGTCATGATTATCGTTTACTCTATGCAAATAGACATGATAGGCGCTGAGAAACAAAGTAAACACTAACCCCAAATTTATAGAACTTTTCTGTTGAAAAAGTGCATTATAATGGCTTTATAGTACATTATAACTTTCTATAAATTAGAGGGTAAACATCCAACGAGCGAGAGGTTATCAAACGCTCCAACTGTTTAAACGACTCCGAAATGTCAGTAAAGAATCGTAACAAGACACTGAGACATATTCGGCCGCTAAACTGCGCCCACGCATTTTTTTTTTATTTGTCCTAAGTGGGTAGTTTATATTTCGAATGCGGGTTTGGAAAGACGAAAGCTGCATTAGGTCATTCGCGCGTTGGCGTTCGACGCGCCCGGATGTCTTTATATGGCGACGGGTGTAATAAAACACTGTTTATGGAGAGATGATAATTTTTTATTAATTTTGTTAAGTCGATAGGATGTTTTTTGTTTAGTTTTTAATTATTATTTTTGTTGGTAGATTTACAGTTATATACGATTCAAAACCCTCATATTTCAGCCTGCTCATAGCGCGATGCCTCTGTCCTACATATATACATCTTAATAGGTACATTATGTACAAGTTTCGATCGTATTTCATAGACGTCATCTCCAATGTTTTTACGTCATGCCGACGAAGAATTAATGGATCTAGAACATGAAGTCGGCTCAGCAAAAACATAGATAAATATCGTCTGACATTACTGTGCTGTCTTTAGACCGATGACGTGAAAATACTGCTAGGAAGAGATTGAATGGGGAATGAGGAAAACGTTTCAGTGTCTCTGGTATTGTTTGCTGTTGTTATTATGTTCTGGTGTCTATGCCCAGCTAAACGAGTATAATTGGATGCACCAAACGTCTCAAGAATAGCCTAAAGTTTTAAATGGTTACAATACCCGAGATTTATTAGAATAATAACCAGGAATAGTCGAATGTGTTGTTTTCATAAAGACACATCCAAATTTATTGACACTTTGCTCCATTTATGGCATAAAAAAATTAACTTTTTGTAAAGTAATTACAGTTCGTTATTGGATTAATCGGAAACACAAATCCAACTGACTTGACTATTATAGTCTCATACTCCAAAAATTGTGGCTCCCACCAGATGTTTTCCTCCTGAACTTTCTATCGGATGTTCTAGGAACTCCCTCAGAGTCCGTCCCAGATGAGGTTTGCCCTTGGCAATGGGTACGCGACGGCCGCTTGTCGTATCGATACGAAACGGGACCACACCATGACTGGGCCAATGCTCTGGATGCCACGGTGCAAGAAAAAAAAGGTGAATTATTGTGTGGTGTAAGTTGTAAACTCATGTCTCATATCGTCTAGCAGGGTTTGAGTACGAACATCTCATGTCGTTGTGGATGGTTTGGTTGAGGGAACGTTTGAAGATTTGAATGGATTATCAATTGGATTTGTTGTTAGATATTCTCTAAAGTAATGTGCGATAAACACTCTACTATTATAGTTCAGTTTTGTTTTGTATGAGTCTTTTGGCAGGCTCTTGTGTTTTATCTATACCAATATTTTAAAGAAGTAAATTTTGTTGGTTTATTTCTTTGGATATAGAGGATAAGATTCTTTCACCAATAGTATGCTTCGTTATAGTTGTTTTATCGAGGTACCGCACAGGCAGAGCCGCGGGCAGAAACGTGTGTATTATATTGATTTAGTCTAATCCGTCATTGGGTCTCCTGAGAGATCCGTAGGGATCAAGGCACAATTCTCAAATGTTCGAGCAACGTTTCAAAATTGGAATTGTTTAATCAAGTTTCGTTCATAACTCGGACCACACACAAAAGTTCCGCATCACTGCATCAGATAGAGCAGACTTCGGTTACGCTACAGATGTCGCAATACCAACATCTTAGCACTTCGTCTTCACCATTAAAACAATGGCCATAAAGACCAATATTCGATGGCCCAGCGGCACACGCATGTTGGACAATTGGCCATTGTTAATTCAGTAGGAAGGTGGTTTTCCGAACTACTTTTGTGATTCAGTTACCAGTTAAGACCTTTGTTTGGTCAAATGAAAAACGATTTAACGGTTGAAGGAGTGGATGATAGGTTCCAGAATTGTTAGACACTTAATATCGCGAGAACAACATACTAAATTACAGCAGGTATTTAAAGATTCAGAATTCAGGTAGGCATGTTGAATCGATTTATTATTCTAAGACCTGAAGTGGCACCGTTCAGAGGACGTTTGGAAGTTGAAATAGATCTAGGTCAGGAATGTATAGCACTAGCTGCGCCCTGCGGTGTTACGCGCGCAAAAAATTATGTCGATCCTTTGCGGTATGAAAAATTAAAACAGATCTATCCCACGAGAACCATACATTTTACCGGGATTAAGAGTAGCCTATGTGCTATTCCAGACTATAATCTATCTCTGTGCCAAATTTCATCCAGATCCGTTCAGCGGTTCTGGCGTGATTGAGTAACAAACATCCATCCATCCATCTATCCATCCATCCAAACTTTCACATTTATAATATTAGTATAGATTAGTATAGATTCACGACATCCTCATGTCCTACCTGATGTTATGTTTGTGAACTTTTATCCGGAATTTGTTAAGCAAACGCTTCTCTTGAGCAAAGTGCTGTGCTTTTTTTGCATCTTTAAGAGACACAATGTCAATGCACCGTGCTAATTGTCGGCCAATGAGCGCTAGCGAGCGAGATTGCCGTCTTCCTGCCGACCTCACTGTATCCGGAATGTACAAGTGTCTGTGGGATTCTCGCGCTACTAAGAATTTAACGCCCGCCTGACCCTTTTCTTCGTTTTCTGAGATAAAAAGTATCTTAGACATTGGTCCAGGTTGTAAGATAGCTACAGCATCTTCCGAGACTTTATATCATCATCATCAGCTCATTGTTGGCCTCTACTAATGCGCACACGATCTAGATTTTCCAGCTCTCTGCATCCAGTTTTGGTCAGCCATTTTCCTGCTTGTCGTTTCTCGTATGTTATTAATTAATAGGATTAATAAATCATCAATTCTGATCTATTAATGTTCGGTTGGGGCAGACAGGAAACCGGTAATAATCATTTTATCCTCATTGGCCGTGCATCAGTAACGTGATGACATGAGACAGAGGTCTGTTAGCAATGATTCTGTTGATTCAAAACCAAGGTTTCGCACTTTTGGGATTGTTCATTTCATGTATAATAATACCAGCCCTTTTTAATGTCCCACTGCTGGGATGGCCACGCTGGCCCAGTGCGGGTTGGCGGACTTCACACATCTTTCAAGGGGTTCTCTCAGATATGCAGGTTTCAACACGATGTTTTCCTTCACCGTTTATCAAGTGATAATCGTGGTTGAAAATGAGATTCGCACATGAAATCTAGAAATCCCAGAGGTACGAACCGGGGGGTTTGAACCTGCGATCTTCGTTACCGAGGCAAGCGTTCTACTAACTTGGCTATTACTGCTTATGCATTGATATTTCATGTGCCAATCAAATTTTCAAAGTTGATATATATTCAAATCAAACAGAGTGAGGGAACCCGTATGCCAGCCTCAGGAGGTAGAAGTAGCCGAAGGTACGCATTCTTTTCTTTCCACAAAGACAAATTTCCACAGAGTCTTGCTTCTGTGGAAATTTGTCTACCAGATCTTTGTTTTTGTCTCCCGCTTTGCAATGGAGGGAAGAGGATATTTTTATTCCAACTCCTCCTATTTTTATCTCTCGATTAAATTCGTGCGGGTTCCAAGACAATTAACTTTATCCCGGGGCTCGCCGAGGGTCAAACCTCGGTGTCTTCATTGGACACCACTGTAGATCCTGGCTTACAGGAGTAGCAGTGGTGGGAGTGTATGGCGGGCCTAGTCCCAATTATAAAGTACCCCACGGTATCTTTCGGCATCCCGAATATTCCCTGAGCATGGTAGCTCAGTCTTTCTAAATATTTTCTTCTAGGAAGACTCAAGGCCTAGGCTGCTTAGTACTATCGATAGTGAACCAACTATAGAGCTATTCCCAATTCAATTGTCACATAACCCCGACCAAGTTAATTGTGTTTACTGCACAAAACAATGGCTTAGCGTCACTTGCTCGCCATTTCTAGATGCGTTGACGTCAGCTGTATGTGGTACGTGTGAATGTATTCGAGGGAATGCCGTGTTATCTCTTTCTTCCTTTCGGTTTTGTAGGCTGTGTTCGATGAGACGAGTGATAGTTGATAGGTGTCGCTTCAAAGTGTTCATGTCATTCGGTTATAGTGCTTAACTGGTGTTTTTATATCACTGTAGAGAACTCAAACGCAGTTGCGGTAATCAGCCAAATCGGCACCCAGATTACGCATATAAATAGCAATAATCTCGCGATATTAGCTTTCAAATCGCGAATTCGCATTACGTACCGCTGCGACTTAATACAAATTTGCGATATGAAAGCAAATGAAAGGTACATAATCAGCCTACAGGGCAGAGTGGAATTTGGCCCTATTTCGCTACTAACCATTAAATACAGTACTTATGAATCGTCAAAATATCACAGAATGGTAAGCTATAACTTTACCACTCGTCCGTTTTGCCGTTCCTAAGTTGAAGAACGTGCAAGAAACTCCATGGTTGCTCTTTTTGAAAAGATCTTACACATTTTTGAGCAGTACATTGTTATGGGTATGTGAGAACAATGTAGGAACGGCTAGGCAGACTTGAGTAGCTGGTTAAAAAAGTACTAACCCTAAGTATACATTTCTTCTGCACTTACCTTAGTCAGAAGGTCTAACGGCATTGCCTATTATTCATTTTATAACTTATATAGCGGTTACCCGCGACTTCGTCCGCGTGGTATTTAACAAAAACGTTTTTCTAAAATAAAAGTTACTCCTTGTTACATCAGCTATCTGCCAGTGAAAGTCCCGTCAAAATCGGTCCAGCCATTTCAGAGATTAGCCGAAACAAACAGACAGACAGTCAGACAACAATTGTAAAAAATGTTATTTTGGTATATGTACCGTGTATACATCCAAATGCACTTAGTAAAAAGAGATTATTTTAATATCACAAACAGACACTCCAATTTTATTTATTTGTATAGATTTTTAAAGTCCTTTTTCAATAGATTTAATATTTAAAACAATACAACTGTTGCTGTTATGTAGTCATGCGCAAGCGCTTATCTCCCGTTGCCACATAAACTTCCGCTATGGACGACGCCAGGCCGCTATGGATGTTCCGTTATGATAACGATATTTTATTACTTTATACTTACATTATAAGCAGTGATAGCCATGTTGGTAGAACTCTTGGCAACGAGGATCGCAGGTTCAACCCAGACTTGCACCTCTAGGATCTATCTATCAGCCGATATACACGTCCACTGCTGGACACAGGCCTCCCCCATCGACTTCCACACATCACGGTCCTCCGCCACTCGCATCCACCGGCTTCCTGCGACGCGTGTGATGTCATCAGTCCACCTAGTAGGGGGCCGTCCTACACTTCGTCCTCCGATTCGTGGTCGCCATTCTAGAACCATTCTGCCCCAACGGCCACCTCTAGGATATCTGGATTTTATGTGCGAATCTCAATTTCAACCACGATTATCACTTGCTAAACGGTGAAGGAAAACATCGTGAGGAAACCTGCATGTCTGAGAGAACCCCTAAAGACGTGTAAAGTTTGCCAACCGGCACTGGGCCAGCGTGGTCGACTATGACTTAGTCGCCGTCGCATTGAGGGGAGGCCCGTGCCCAACAGTGGGACATTAAAAGGGCTGGTATTATTATTATACTTACATGTTCATAACATGGATTCAGCATCGAAACTCATCGTGGGTACCAGTCTGATTAGCGCAGTTGGTGGTGGTGCTTGCTTTCTGTTCCGGGGGTCCCAGATTCTAAGCCTGGTAGGGACAACCTTTGTGTGATAAGCACGAATGTTTGTACCCAAGTTATTGATGTTCAATATCTATATAAGTATTATATACTGGGTTCGTCCTCAGTCCATTGTGCGGTACCCATAATACAAGCGTTGCTTAGTGTGGGACCGTATAGTTGGTGTGTTCGTCCCGCGATATTATTATTATTACTCCGCTAATTGATGGGCCGCGGGGTACCTCCTATATCAAACACAATTAGACATTATAGCCCACACTTAAATCTTACCGTGATTGCTCTTGAGCCCACCATAAGTTATGTAAGTCATAAATGATTACTGCGGTTTTTACCCTTTAACGAAGCATTTAAAAGATAAACCAGCAGTTTGATACTTATAGTGATGCCCAAAATCGGTCTCGGTCTTGCAATCTTGGTCTAGCTCTTGCTGTCTCGCAATACCAAGACCATTTGATTATAGATAAGAATACACTATCATATGGTTCTGTTTTATTGTATAATAGCTGATCCGACAGACGTTGACCTCTTTCTTTTTCCTAATTAATCATTTTTCAGACTATTACGAACATTAAAATAAGACCAAATCGGTCCAGCCATTCTCAAGTTATACGCTCACGAACTAACAGTAAAAATGGTAAAGTTGTTCGAAACAATTCTCGCAGATCGGTCTGGTCTTGCTATAATTAGGCGGTCTCGGTCTCGGTCTTGCGAAGATGCAAGACCATTTTTGGGCAACACTAGAACCTTATATTCAAAGCAATAATTTACAACATGACCTGGTAAAATGTTCTAGTTTCGTTATCTCGTGCAAATATACGGTTAGATTTTACTGTTTACTTGAAACTAATTACCGTGACTACTGTAAGTAACAAATGTCACTACACAAACGCACCAATGTCGTAGCAGAAGATTCATAATGCCCTCACGCAAGTATTAAATCCTACATGCCGACGACCTGATTGGCACAATTGGTAATGACCAAAGATATTAATGCACTCCGTACAAGATTGAGCGCTCGGACCGAGCTGCGGTTCCGGAACCACACCGTGTTCAGTATCACATTGACATTTGTGAAGTGCGGAGCGGAAATTGACTTTCGAAAAAGAACTATATTACGTAAACGATAGTAATATTGCAATGTACTTGAATAATAGGTGACATTAACAACAAATATTGATAACAACTACTTTTTAAATTGCATTAACGTTCGATTGTAACATTTTTTTCTGCACACGGGGATGAACAATAAATAGACTCGCCCAGTGTACGCTAGCTAGCTATCTATCTCATTCTTTCTAACGGCCCGCGTCTCGAACCTCACGCACACCGCGAGCGGAACATTATTGTCATTCTGATTTGCTATTCTAGTGTTACATTTATTTCAATGGTAGTGAAATAAATGTAATAAATGTGCTTTCTGTAAATGAAAATCAATGATTCATTGAAATGACGTCGTCTGTCGGCGGCGCCACGTCATTTAATCAGACTATTGATAATACCTATCTCCATGAGGATATAGGAAGTATTATTCTAAGAAATACACTTAGTAATGTAGAACATGTGGAATTCGATTTTTTTATCTATGTCTCCATTTACTAGCTGCGTCAGTAAAGGCAGTACTGCTGCTACATATGTACTCCGGGCACGCCCAGTTGTCTTTGTAATGACACTTTTATTCATACTGGCCAGTTACATTTTTGCACGATCAATAAATTAAATAACGTGTTTTTTTACGAGAAATTGAATAGGGATATTGTAGAATTCGATTTAATAAAAAAATCAACGTTTTTGTTTTGAATTTAGAACTGTTTGAATATTAACCCGTATTGACATACGTAGGTGCATCCTTCAATTCAACTAGGAATCATGTCACAATGTTAGACGAAGCAATAGAATATATTTAATGTCGGGACAACTAATTGAGGTACACAAAACTAAGCCAATATTGTGACGGACAAGCGAATTATGCGCTCATACACATCCATTTTATTTATTCATTCATCTAAGACAACTAACTGCATATCATTTTTGATGTTACATTTAAAATATCTTAACGAAGTAAATACGTTTTTATGATTACGATTTTTGTGCTACAATATATTTTTCGAGACACTCCATCTATATTCTTTCTTCGTCTGAGGTCACAATATAATAATAACACGTCCATCAACGCAAGTCTGTACTCATCTTGATAATTAATATCAATTCTGGCTTCCGTGATATCATTCAGACGAATACGTCTCAATCGAGAACAATTAGCTATGAGGTGGTTGCGTACGAAACAAATCTATGCCAATTAGGAGCACGCTACAATTAGATAAAAGGAATTTGTTAATACAATGTAATGCAAGTCACGCATTTTCGTTTTGTCTTGCGATTTATTAGTCGCAGAAAAATAAATTAATAGTAAGAGACAGAGTAATTGTGATAGAGATATATACCCCTGCATAAATGTAATTGATAGAACTAGGCGATACTTAGCGGAAATCCATTGTTAAACAAATGGGGAAAGAGGAACCCTCCACTGACCCTCGACTTGGGGAGCGTTCAAGTATTACGTAACGCAATTTTTGGAGATTTTTGACCCCCCCCCCCCCCCCCCCCCCTCATGTAACGCGCCGTAACGTTTTTCTAAAGAAGCCAGCAACACCGAACTCCTCTAAGATGTTAGTCACATCATCACATGTTAAGTCTGCGTCGATTCTTATTGCAATAATATAACAATGGCGGCGCGTAGATCCAGCGCAGCCATTGTTCTGTAACCGCACTAGTAGAGTGTGTTTTGATACAGATGATAAGATTGACAGCTGTTACGTTACAATAGATAGCTGTTACAAGAACCTGTGGTTTATTTTTAACTAGCTGTTACCCGCGACTTTGTCCGCGTGGTATATAACAAAGACACAACCGTTAGCAATAGCCCGCTCGCGCGTTCTTAGCCCGCGCGACCGGCAGCCTTTGTGATAGTAAGTCGTTGGTTTTCTAAAATAATAGCCTGAGTTACTCCTAGTTACATCAGCTATCTGCCAGTGAAAGTCCCGTCAAAATCGGTCCAGCCATTTATGAGATTAGCCGGAACAAACAGACAGACAGACAGACAGACAGACACTCCAATTTTATTTATTTGTATAGATAATGTTACGGTGTTTTAGGTTTTAGTGTTGTAAGCGTAGACTCAAAATAATTCTGGCAATATTTTTATTCAGAATTACACTACATAGTATTAAGGACAATGATAGTGCAAAATATTTTAACGGGTCGAGCGGTCGGCTATAAAGGTCACATTCCCAAAAAAATAATAATGACATTTTAAAAATTTTAAAAAATAATTTCAAAATAACCCCGCTGAAGTCCCATTAGTGCTTTAATAATGTTTGTACGCTAGTTATACAAAGAAATCTTGCTTCGTCATCGGAATAAGTACCTATAAACTTGAGCCCGCATACTTCTTGTAAGCGGTGTAAAATAATTATATTCCCACCGTGTCACACTGCACTAGATTTATAAACTCGCAATCGACAGAATTTGAACCTCAAACGAATTCCAACTTTATCCGCTCTGTAATAAGAACCCTTCATCCGCTATGCCCATAAGCAAAGCCGGTGACATCGGCTGAACAGTTGATCGATCAATGTCTGTTATTGTATAATGCATCAGCTCTTATGTTTATCGCAATAAGGTCGAAATGGTGGTTCACTTATCAGCCCTCTATCGGATGTCAAGTGAAAGATAACGGATGGGGTTCACTTGGCGCGTCAGTCAGTCAGTTTGATAAATATGTCAATCGCGGTCGGGACGGCTGCGCAAGCGCACGTCGTACGCGGCCTTGTTGCAACGATACGGGAAAACGTAATTACAATCGTGCTGTATCACCTTGTGTTATTTGAAACTTGTACTTGAGTGTTGTATAAACAGTTACGAGCGATCGCAATTATTTAGAGTCATAATCAAGTGTGGAATAGGACCCGTCAATAAGGCAAATTTTACAGTAGCAAGTTGAATAATAGCAGTGATATAACCATTTCCAAAATGCGTCGAATGAAAATGAACATCGATCCCGATCTCGGTGATCTAGAGGAGATGCTGGCACACGTGCAGACACAGTTGGAGCACGAGATCGATCTCGAGAAGGAGGCAAAAATGCCCTCCTACTCAAATATCCAGGAGTCCCCGAAGATGGTCAAACGAAACACGTCCTTCAACCGAAGCGATAGCTACGACTATCGCAGAGCAGCTCCCAGACCGCCCGTCTCAAGGTCCGACTCTGGTAGCCAGTCCTTGAACGGCAATTATGTGGAATATAGAAACGGCAGTGAGGGTTACAGCGAGGAGTATTCGCAGCCAATAAACACGAGCAGGTTCAAAGGTTCACAGACCAGTCTGAAGTCAGACGAAGGTTCCCAAGGGTCGCTGCAGTCGTTTCGCTCGGAGCCCGCCCAGAGGCATACGCTGATGAGTGTGCAGGAGAAACGAGCGTCTTATGCTTCCCTGAACGGGAGATCCAGGACTGCCACGTTACCCAGAGGATATGGGTCCACTAAGGAGAAAAATTGGGAAGAGTATTGGTCGCAGTGAGTATTTTTTAATTTAGTACAGACAAGTTGTTTTTAAGAATCGTTTTGTGTGTGTTTGTTTGTTGGAGCTTCGCGGAAGAACTACTTGACCAATTGCAACGAAGTTTTCACTTATTGATAGCCTGTAGTGAGACACTAAAAATAGGGTACATATCATCGCGCTGTGTTAATTAGGGTCGACCTGCAGAGCGAAATTAACAGTTGCGTGGACCAAGGCTGCACTATCCTTTTGTACTATCTTGAATAGTAAGTTTCTAGTAGACTTTTGCTCTCAAATCCTAGTTTACCTGGTCGCCTATTGTCTCACAGCTTGCTTGTCGCCTTGTCACAATAGTGGGATTATTCTCTGTGTCGTGCCCCCAAAATACGGCGAATACCGGCGGCGCCATTGTTTCAAACGTTCTTTTATAGTTTTTATACACGTGGTAGTTTTGGTAATAAAGGCCATTATGCCATTAAAAATGGTCTATAATTTCTCGGAACTGGTTGTTTTTGTTTTAGGAACGGTGGTGTGTTTATTTTTACCCGACTACGGCCGAGCCCAGAGGAAGGGTTATGGTTTTAGCAGTGTATGTGTTTATTAAACTAGCATTTCCCGTGACTTGGTAATCGTGGACTTCAGTTTTTCGGTTATCCCAAAGGAATGCTACATTTCCCGGGATATATGTCAAACCAAGTTATTTAAAAAAATCAAAATCAATCTTGTTTTTTTGTTTAAAAAGATAATTTGTTGATTTCTTATATTTTACGCGAATACTGCACATTGAAATAAAACTAATATTACGGATTTTATCGCGTTTATTATACGTTTTTTACGTTCCCGACGTTTCGGCTGCTTTACAGCGACCATGGTCACGGGAGGAGTGTCCTGGGTACATGGGTATTTTTTTACGAGAATTTGATTACCAATGGATAATATTTTACACTATTATTGTTAAGCCTTAAATAAACGTGATGGTACACTGACAAACCTATATTATTTGTGGTTTTGTGGCTATGGATAGATTTGTTTGCCTGTTAATTATCCGGGAAATAATAATATTATAGTAATTTATCCTCGCTCTGCATATAACCCCAGATAGAAGAGCATAACGCCTGGATCATACGTAATTAGCAAAATGGCGAGAGTCTCTCGACTAATATATTTTTTTTAATTACTTTATTAGTCTCTCTGTTGGGAGCTTCAAATCGCAAGGGTATACAATTTTTCTCGTTTTGCTTGATGATGTATAATTTGATGCTTGGATTGACATTACCCGCGATTTGATACGGGTTCGACATCTTAGAGGAGTTCGGTGTTGCCGGCTTCTTTATTTATCGATCAACTAGTTTGGTTTATAATTGCTAAAGTTGACAAGCCGAGGGTCAGTGGTTGGATCCTCTTCGCTCTTTTGTTTAAATAATATCTCAAACATGTAAAATTTGTTCTTTTTAACCGACTTCAAAAAGGAGGAGGTTCTCAATTCGGTTTATGTTTGTTACCTCATATCTCCGTCATTTATGAACCGATTTGGAAAATTATTTTTTTATATGAAAGGATATGTTTACAGATTGGTCCCATTTTTTTTCAAAAAAATGTTCTGATCATGGGATCCATGAGGAATTGAGAGGACTCCTCAAATTTTATTGGCATACCGATAGCAATTTTGGTATTTTCATCAAGAAGTCAAGCATTTGCATTCAGAAAGTATCATTTGCTGAAGTGGAAGTGATTAAGAAGGCCACAAATGGCCAGCGGAACTTGTCAGTGTTACGTATTTCACGGGTTGCGCCGAGATAATCTCGATTATTGGTATACCTATTATCCAGTAAAAAGATTGATATACAAATCTTTTTAGTGACAAAGAAAAGTTTAAAATAAAAAACTTTTTAACAAAATAAAAACCGTCTTCAAAAAACTAAAACGCAAAAAATAATCTAATCTTGAAATCTACCTTGTCTAACCACATCAAATATTTAAGTAATCTGAAGTCGGTGCCAAATAAACAACCGACGAAGAATAACAAAAGTATACTCAGTAACGAGATGCCCGGACCAATTTGTAGGTATAGTCTTTGGCGCAGACCGGCAATACTCGACTCAGTTGTTTGTTTGGCACCGACTTCAGATTACTTAAATATTTGATGTGGTTAGACAAGGTAGATTTCAAGATTAGATTATTTTTTGCGTTTTAGTTTTTTGAAGACGGTTTTTATTTTGTTAAAAAGTTTTTTATAATAACAATATACTGTATAATCGCACTTACTGGTACTGTCGCTAATAAGGATCAAGCTCCTCTGGCAAGTAATGGCATAAGGAAAAGCTTGCTTTTTTATGACTTGGACATCCACGTCGAATTGAAAAACCAACGGGCATTAGTACAGATAATGTAATCAGTGAAGAGTTCAATGATGATCCGAAAGATAGTAACTAATGAGTTACCTGCCCTGGTATGTACATACACTCATTAGGTAAATGACTTACTCACCGGCGCATTAACCTATTATTTTCACCCTATTTAGGTAAGTACTTTTCCTACAATTACCAGTACGTCAAATGCGAGATTATTCTTAAGCTATCCGTATACATTGAAATATAACTAATTTTACAGATTTAACGTTCCCGACGTTTCGGCTGTTTTACAGCAACCATGGTCATGGTCACGGGAGGACTGAGGTGTTTGATGTCCTAGTGTCATAGTTTGACCTCGGGTACCCTGATATTTAGATGTTTGTTTTGGGACCGATCTAAGCAGAACATGCTCACGGTGACTTAAGGTCTTACAATGGAGCACTTGGGTTTGGATTTAATTAAATTAATTACTGAATCCCAAGTCGATGGTAGCACCCAGCCATCTTCTCTATTGAAATAGGATGTTTATTTAATGGCCTCACGTACGGCACGTATGTAAAAACATAATATACGCGCGATAAAATCTGTAAAATTAGTTATACTTCCATTTGTTTTATTCGCTTAAATATAAGAAATCAGTATCCGTATACTTCATAGTCTACCTACCAAATACGTAGACTATGAAGTATACGGTTACCTTACGAATAATCTCGCACTTGACGTGCAAGCTGCAAAATACAAAATTTCAATGGTTTGCTATTTTTTTATGAAAAATTGGGACATCTTCACGATGTAATTTTAGTTATTTGCGAAATTGGGACATCTTCACGATGTAATTTTAGTTATTTGCGAAATTGGCATTGTGTATAAGATGCCTCGATGTATTAAGTTTGCTCAAAAATTACCTAAACCGATACATTACTCCAAAGTTTGTAAAACTCGCTATTATAACCAACTGACGACTCTTGTAATATTTCAAATTAATTTTGATACAAATAAATAAATGCATCACAATATGCCGTAGTCGCGAACAAAAAAAATACGACACATACCTATGTGTTTAATTTTTTTATAAAAAAATATAAACACATACCTATGTGTTTAATTTTTTTATAAAAAAATATAAACGTCGAATTTTCTGAATTTCGCGCCCTGACCTAGCGTTTTCACCTTCAATTTGTAATATTAAATGCTTGGTCGGTATATTGAGTAATATCCTTCCTGTAAATGGAACGTTTCTATAATTTACGTAATTATTAACTACCGTTTTAACTAGCCATGCGCGCGATCGTAACTTTAAACAAATATGGTTCTTCTTTAACCCCGCATTTGACCCCCTAAGACGTTAAATTACCAAAGCATTCCACCATTAAGCAAGTGATAATCATGGTTGATAATGAGATTCGAAGATGAAATCCCAGAGATGCGAGCCGGGGCTTAAACCTGCGACCCTCGTTACCGAAGCGAGCCTTCTTCACAACCTACCCCCATAAAATATTATATTATTGTTGCACCTTATATACAAGTGAACAAAGGGCTCTGTAAACACAGACATTAGTATTGATTTTCGCCCACTCAATCAGCCCGGATGCAGCTATGTCCCCGGAAATTTCCACACCGGCCTGCACTAGTACGCATGCCCTAAGGTCCTACCATGCCCTACGTCCCGGCTGGCCCACGGAATAAAGAATTACTGGAAAGGACATGTCAATGAACCGCGCGTCGTCGTGAGCTGATTCACAGGCAACAATAAACACGCGTGACGGCTTCTAAGTCGATGACACATTAAATAGACTCAATGGATGTTCAATGGTGGAGTTTATACTTCAATCTGTGACCTTAACTATGTATTTCTAATATCTTCTATGTAATTATGGCGCTGTTCAATTCGCCAATTTCCATACAATGTGTCTATATACGTAAACTATATACAGTTAGCTTACGACTCACCTCGCACTTGACCTACAGATTGATATTCTAATGGACCTCTGAAGATATCTGTGTGTTGTAAACGAAAAGAGAAGTCAAATGCGAATACTCATCAATCTATGAACAGCCAATTTTGGGGATTTTTTTAGGAGTGGTCATTCCATTTATTTCTTGTTCTATGGGCTAGACCTAGCTTGATGCTATAAATAAATCACACCGCCATACCTGGGCCCTGTTGCATCGAAATCAATCATAAAATGCATGCGCGGTGCGATAGCTCACAACGATGCCCTGACAGTGCATTCCAATCAGGCCCCATCAGGGCGCAGTGCTAGTCAGACGTGCCTTAGTTTAGTTTGTTACACTTTAAGTTTAGTAATTTAGTATTAGTTGTATACAAAGCTGAGGCTGTGATCAATTAACAAATGTAAGTGACTGTTTGAATTTACTTATAATTTTATTATTTTGCTTTCATTTCTGTTGTCGATTGTACTCTGATCTTTCGGATTGTGCTTTTCTAATTCGTTTTTTTTTAAATAAAGTGTTAGTCTTTGATTTCTTTTGCTTAATGGAGACAAAAAAGGATATAATTTTTCTACGTAACCTATAAAGTATTTAACTATTTTTTCTTTGATCCTACCAAAATATGACCCCAAAGCAACTAATACTTAATCTGTGCTTATTGTCCGGTTCGACAATACGCTGATCCTATCCACAACTTATGTGTCAGAATTTCTATGAGCCATCTGTCCTAAAACCTTAAAGACGCGTTCTGATTTGGAGACGTAGATGTAAGTGGCTTATTAAAAACAATAGCTGGGTAACTTTTTTTTTTCTAAAAGCCATTGTTTACGCCTGTCGATCCACATATGGCCAGCATCTTTCACCCGCCACCTCGCCATTCGCGAACCTGTTGTTTTAAACACGCTCTAAATTTAAAACATTAACTATTTGGAGGTCTTTGTGTCTATTCAAAAAAAGAACATCGAAGCGGTCCGATCTATATTTGCGCATATTATTTATAATCTCGTGTTACAAAATGGCGGTTGCGAATTTAAAATGGCCGTCGACCTGGGTTTCGGAACTTGTTGAATTTCAATAAAAATGTTTACCTACCTACTACTTTTTTAGTTTTCTTAAAATATTTTTAATTAGGTGCGTTTATGCGTGCGATAGAGATCCGTAGACGAACTGGAGTAACCGACATAGCTCAAAGAATTGCCAAGTTGAAGTGGCAGTGGGCAGGGCACATAGCTCGCAGAACCGATGGCCGTTGGGGCAGAAAGGTTCTAGAATGGTGACCACGAATCGGAAGACGAAGTGTAGGACGGCCCCCCACAAGGTGGACTGATGACATCACACGCGTCGCAGGAAGCCGGTGGATGCGAGTGGCGGAGGACCGTGATGTGTGGAAGTCGTTGGGGGAGGCCTATGTCCAGCAGTGGACGTGTATATCGGCTGATAGATAGATAGATTTATTATTACTGTAGAAGGAAACGTTAAACGGACATGCGCACGCATGTCTAAGACGCTTGTTATTTTTTTTCTCGCTCATTACAGAATGGCGATAGTGGACATGCGCACAAGTTATACAAATATAGACGTCAGCCATTTTGTATCTGCGCGTTTTATTGACGGTTATACCAAAATGGCGGATGTAATGTAGGAATCAGAATTAGAATATTTTTTATTCATGTAAACCATTAAGTACAGTTCTTATGAATCATCATAATAGTTACAAAATGCTAAGCATACAACTTTACCACCCGCTCGGAATGCCGTTCCTATGGAGGAGAACGGGCAATAAACTCTTTGGTTGCTCTTTTATAAAAAGATCTTTTAAATTTTTGAGCTGTACATTGTTATAGGTATGTGAGAACAATACGTAGCCTAAGTTACTCCTTGTTATATCAGCTATCTGCCAGTGAAAGTCCCGTCAAAATCGGTCCAGCCATTTCAGAGATTAGCCGGAACAACAGACTGGCAGACAGACAGACAGACAAAAATGGTAAAACGTTTTGTTTTGGTATATGTACAGTGTATACATCCAAATGTACTTAGTAAAAAGCGGTTATTTTAATATTACAAACAGACACTCCAATTTTATTTATTTGTATAGATATTTTGATGCTTGATTACCATATCAACAGTTGATATGCAAATTAGTTATCTAGGTTAAGTACCCTCGACTTATCTCCAAAGACGATTGTATCGAGACAAAAACTGCCTCCGTTTCCTAATATGACCTTGTGAGGTAATGGCTCTGTGAGCCCACCTCCGCTCTCGGTCATGTCTGTTACATAACTGAACAACTCTCTGTACCGCAGTGTTGCCAGATGTGATTTTCTATTTATACCCAAATTTGAAATTATTTTTCTCCAAAACCCAAAGGCAAAAAGTTAATAATATCGGCTTAGCTTTTTGCCTTTTTCTTATTTTTTCCTTGAAATACTGTTCTAATTTCCAAACTGAAGCAGCAGAATGACCTTTTTTTTTTACGTTACGCGTCGTTCTAATTTCCAAACTGAAGCAGCAGAATGACCTTTTTTTTTTTACGTTACGCATCCCCACTGCATGGGTATTTTTTTCTCCAAGAATTTTATTTCTCCAAAATTTTTACCCAGAATTGCGAAAAAAAATACCCAATCTGGCAACACTGCTGTACCGCAGTATATTGCCAAATTGGCACGATTGGATATCGATAATCCTTTCGCAATAGTTACGTGTTTGAATAAGAGATGGCGCTGTTATGAATTTCGGTAGCCGTTGGTCGCAAATGGTTATGTTTTTGCCAACAATTTTTGTTTTTAAAATTCACCTATTGAAGATCTGACTGCGCTAAAGAAGTCCCGGTTCAAAGGTTAGTCTACGATTTCTGAATCACTCTTTACAATATGACAATGTTGTTTTAATACAATTTTAAGGATAATGTTACTTTTATCCCTGTAGTTCTGCCTTGGCAATTAATACGTGATTACCTTCTTGTATGTCAATAGAACCTTGTGATTGTTTAGGTAAACCACAGACATCTTTGGGTAAAACAAAGCCGAACTCCTAATAAGGCTGGTTGATCTGCTTTGATTATTGCATGAGGTATTAGAAAATAATATTTCCTCATAAGTATTACTAGCTGACCCGGCAAACGTTGTTTTGCCATATACATTATTTCTAGGAAATATCTTTATAGTTAAATATTTGCGGTTATAAATTGAGATATAAACTATCCTATCTTTCAAGTTGGATAAAACTGCACACAATGTGCAAAATTTGATTAAAATCGGTTTAGTAGTTTAGGAGTTCATAGCGGACAAACACCGTGACACGTAATTTATATATATTAAGATAGAACTTTCTGGAATCGCCTCCGGTCCATTGTAATGTACTGATACTTTGTCAGTTAAAATTACAATACAGACTAAGACAAGTATTAACTAAAGATCAATCAACAATCCTTTTTGAAGCTTTTCGGTATGTTAGCGTCATCCATCCTTCTCACGCCACAGATTTTATAAATTGGTATGACAGTGACAGCTTGTCATCTCGATGACGTTACGACTAAATACATTAGGAGTCCCCGCTTACCCTACAGTTTCAGGCCGAAAGGGTAATGCCTGGAAATAAGAGATCTTAATACGCTTCCAGGGATGTAAATGAAATGGCCTCCAAAATTGATAACAGTTACTGTGAAATGTTGGGTCAGCCATCTGCTGGCACATGCAAGCTACCTACACTGTGTGGGCTAGATACTATCGAATACGCAATTAATGCGAACCATATAACACCCACGATAATGCCTTAAGGGCCCCGTCGCGTCGGTGAATGCGTTAAGCAAGAAGGTTGTTACGCAAAACCTAAGTCCCTAGCCGACCCTGCGTGCGACCTACGCCTTTTTTATACGCCCACGCCCACGCGGTGAGAGAAAGGTACCATGTGATCTCGATTGTTTCTTGGTTAGATAACTCATAAAAATTATAATAATCCTTTTGATGCGCCACTGACGGGCACGTGTCTCCACTCAATGCTAGGCGGATTCTGGCCGTAGTCCACCACGCTGGCCCAGTGCGGGTTGGCGAGCTTCGCACGTTTTTCAAGGATTCGTTAGGTTCTCTCAGATATGTAGGTTTCCTCGCTTTTCTTCGCCGTTTATCATGTGATAGCTATGGTTTAAAATGTTTCCTGGTTTCCCGCGACACTTGTTGTCTCTCGACTAGATTTTGGATAATTTTGCGGATAATTATTGCGTAAATCTCAGTGAGGCTGCAGAAGACACATTTCTTATTCCTTTTGAGTACACGTTATTGAAGAAGCTTGGATCTAATTTGTCTCTTCATCATTAGAAATTATTTTTCAGCAATATAGCATGCTTTGGAAGTGTATAAAGGAGCTATGTAACCTTATTCTAGGCCATCAGAGTTTAAAAAATTACGTCATTGTATGTTTTTGATATTACAGAATTTTCCAGTATATATAGCTATGTATTTTCGAGAGCAGCAGACAGAAGTCTCACGACGGTAACCTTTTCAGAAGACTCAAAAATCTATACAGATATAGCGGTAAAGGGAAGATCTTCCAGCCAGGCCGGTGGTATGCCTGGCGGGGCGGCCGCTATGCCCCGACGGTTATTGTCGGGATCTTGTTATGTTACTTGCTCCGAAAACTCTTATAGCGCGATTAAGGATTGTGATAACAATTGTCTATTGTTCTGAATGCGTCTGCAGCGCCATCTGTGTAGCTTGCGATGCGGCTGAAGTGGTCGCTACACAGACACAAAACTAATATCAAATTTATCTTTTGTCCAACAGCGAGCAATCAATAAGTAGCGCGCGCGCATCAGTGATGGTGTACGACGACAGCCTCAAGCGGTGGGTGCCGTCAGGCTCCAGCTCGGGGCTCTCCAAGGTCCACATTTATCACCACACGCAACACAACACCTTCAGGGTAGTCGGCAGAAAGTTAAATGACCACGAGGTTTGTCTCCTTTCGTATCTTAGCACCTTTGCATGCAGAAGCTTGTGGTTTCCAGTTCCAATGGAGGATAGAACAGGCTAGTTATAGTAATATTGCAACCGTCCCTACGGGATCAGCGTGACCACATAATTATCAATCCGTTAGCCGAAAGACTGCTAGATATAGGCCTCCCCCACTAACTTCAACACATCAAAGTCCTCCGTCAAAAGCATCAATTTCCTAACTTCCGATTCCTATTATATTCCTAACTCCATTGAGTATTAAGCTTTCAACTACAGTTTTCTTGTAACACAGTAAGCGGCAATGCCTTGATAATAAATCCTTCATTATGTTACGACAATAAGCTTAAGCTTTCTTTCGGTTTGCAGGTAGTAATTAACTGTGGCATAGTTCGAGGGCTGAAGTACAATCAGGCGACCGCCACTTTCCATCAATGGCGTGACGCGAGACACGTGTACGGGCTGAACTTCTCGTGTCGCGAGGATGCTGATAGCTTCGCCAGAGCCATGATGCACACGCTCGAGGTATGTGCCCTACATCATCTCTGGGCCCCAAGTCTGCTAACACAATCGATTCATAATCGAACAGCAACCTCATAGTAACTGTTACTTTTGACAGATATTGTATGGGATATCTTTCAAAAGTGACAGGTACTATACGGTTGCTGTTCGATTATGAATGGATTGTGTTAGCAGACTTGGTGCCCTGGCGTTCTACTTACAGGATGGCTATGGTCGAGGCACAGGCAAGACGCGGGAGCTCAAATGGCCAGTCACTTGAGATTCTCGTAAACATGTACCTGCACACTAACAGATCAGGAGACCCAACAGTTAATTTCATTATCTTGGAGGAAATAATGGAGATGGAGTGTCGCGAGAAACATATTGAAGCCCAAAAAACTTTGCGTAGTAGACATAAATTCGCGTGTACTTAAGGACGCAATCGACAGTCACTCACACGAGGCAGGTATCGCGCTGATCGTTGTGTTCTGACCAGCGCAGCTTACTATACATTGCGTGCTAAAAATACAGACACGTGCTAGACAACATTTGTAACCCATGACGTTCGACAAATATAAATTACTAGCTACGCCCTGCGGTGTTACCCGCGATAAAAAAATATGTCCTTTTAGGTAGCAAGCCTATGTGCTATTCCAGACTATAATCTATCTCTGTGCCAAATTTCATGCAGATCCGTTCAGCCGTTCTGGCGTGTTTGAGTAACAAACATCCATCCATCCAAACTTTCACATTTATAATATTAGTGTGATTTCTATAATATATATTTTTTATAGGCATTAAGTGTAACCTTTAGCCAAAGTTTTCGTTACCATGCCACTTACACTCTGTATAATTTCATTGTCTGAGTCCTACCCCCAAATCTATTGACGTTTTATAATTTTATCAGACGTCATCTAGTACTGCGCAAAGCAAACCTCTTGTGCGCAGTACGATGACGTTAGATAAAGTTATAACACGTCTATAAATTTGGGGGCTAGACTGTAACTTTTTACAAGGTTCGTTTGGGAGCTAGACTATATTATATTACTTTTTTAGAAGTTTCGTATAATTCCTAGATATTAGCGAACAAGCCGAGCGGCAACTCGGCGCCCCCGGCCGCCCCCCAGCCTCCGAACCCCCCTGTCCCCTACAACGGGCACAACAACGTGCACAACTACGACGAGGACATGGGATACAGGTTAGTTTGAAAAACAAGCGAGAGAGCAGATCGTAGCGTCAGAAATGACGTAAATTAAACTTTTTTTTTCTGAAAAAAATATACAAGTTATAAAAAAAACGGTAGAAAAAATATTTCATAAGCCGATACGAGACCTTCAAAGTTTGACTTGAAGCACAGATTTCATAAATAAACAAAGCGTTGCCAACAGAACGATGACCCGCGAGGACGCGGCCATCTTCCAGCAGCCCCAGTACCACGCGCCCCACAACCAGCAGCACCAGCAGCAGTACCACGCGCAGCCGGCGCAGTACCACGCGACGCACCAACACCATCCCGTAGTTCCGCAGGTAAACGCAGTGCAAACTTTGATAGCGCGACTCAGAATATCGGGAATAGCGCCATCTGTTAGCAGTTCCCGGAAAACAATTGGTAGAGTAAACTTTGACAGCGACTAAAACATCGGGAGGAGCTCCATCTGTTAGCGGTTTCCAGCAAACAGTTCGTAGAGTAAACTTTGACAGCGACTTAAACATCGGGTATAGCGTCATCTGTTAGCGGTTTCTAACAAAAAGTTCGTAGAATAAACTTTGACAGTGCGACTCTGGACTCTATTGGCGGTTTCCAGAAAACAATTAGCAGAGTAAACTTGCCTAGCGTGCATAGTAAAGTAGACAGCCATATTTTAGTGTTTTTTTTTTTTATTCTATGCGTATAGTATTGTGTAACACATTATTGTATGTCAATTCAGAACTCGTTCAGATTAATTTAAACTTGGGAAACCAGACAGGCAACCACAAAGCCAACAGTTTAGTGAGGTGTGCATGCATATAGGTACCCATTTACACTTATATTGAGAACGTGGTGGATTTGGAGAATTAATGCTGTGGTGTGATGTCTTTGTAGCTAAAACGATGCAAAGAATCAATCATCTCCCTTACTAGTTGTACTGTATGTCTCTAATATTTGACTACAATCTGGGTGTTTTCAAGTCGAGAGTGAACAGGTACCTTCTAGGCAAGTATGCTCCATCGTAGATCTCATCGTCACTTACCATCAGGTGAGATCGAGATCAAATACTTGCCTATAACGTAACGTAATAAAAAAAAATCTGGTTTGATGTAGGTACAGCCCCAGCAGCCGACCCCACCAGCGCCGCCCCCACACGGGGTCCACCACACGCTACCGCACCAGCCCAGTGCGCACGCGCAGTCCACTCCGGGCCACCATCGAACAAATAGGTATGTCTGTTGAAATAAGTAATGTTTTAGGGAGCTCAAGAAGATAGTGTAGTGTTTTGTGTCTTCAAGATATACTCATGTTACGGAGACGAGATAAAAAACCTAAAAACGACATATTTAAATTTAACCTTGTAGCAATCTCTTCAACCGTGCCACAGGATACACAGATGGCGCTGCAGACGCATTCAGAAAAAAATACAATTCTGCATACAATCCTGAAACACGCTATGAAAGTTTTCGGAGCACGTAACATATATACAAGATCCTGAAATATACCGCCGGGGCATAGCGGCCGCGCCCCGCCAGGCATACCACCTGCCTGGCTGGATGATTTTCCCTTTTCCGCCAAACCCTGAAATATAAATGAAAAGGCCAGTTATCAACTATGATTAGTGTTGCCCAGTATCTTGGTCTTGGTCTTGAATTTACTCAAGACCAAGACCAAGGACTTTGCGAGACTTGCACCTCGGTCTTGCGAGAATGCAAGACCAATACCAAGAACTTTGCGAGACGTGCTACTCGGTCTTGCGAGAATGCAAGACCAATGCCAAGAACATTGCGAGACTTGCACCTCGGTCTTGCGAGAATGCAAGACCAATACCAAGAACTTTGCGAGACTTGCACCTCGGCCTTGCGAAAATGCAAGACCAATACCAAAACTTTGGGCAACACTAACAATGATCACTTACGTATTTTCTTAATCAATCCTGAATGTTTCCTTCCGTGTTTTCTATTCGTTGAACCGTCTTGAATACAGTGTACCCACAATAATGCAGAATCCGACAATATTTAGCTAGCTACCGCTTTAGCTAGCTAGCTATGTTGACGAGTAGACTGTCAAACCTCAATCCATCTCAGTCTTACGCTAAAGAGAGATAGACATAGCCGGCTAGCGAGGTGGTACCAGCCAGCCGAGACGAGACGAACTATGCATATTTTTTTTTAAATTTGACATCACCATATGTATTTTTACAGTGTCAAGTAATATAAATTATTTCAGTTTTCCAGCATATGCACAGGCCCAAAGGCTAGGCCCAAGTAAAATACCCCCCCATCCCTCAATCAGTAAAGTGATGAATACTATTTGACTGAATGATTTTTTGTGAGAAACTGAAAAGCCAAGTTTCGTCACTTTGTTTCAATTACCAACGCTCGTGCACTTTACCGAACCCATAATGGTTAATATTCCACTTATATCGCTCACTATAACTCGCAGGAACACTAGTTCTAGAAATTAAATCATAACTGACGCCACGGCTTTTCAGTTTCCCTCCAAAAAGTCCAACTATGCATATTGGCGTTGCCTTTGGTTCAACCATCGTCTGGATACGGCATGATTTGTGTATTGTCCCCCAGTGCTCCGATGCCGCCCAACATGAGCCTGACGGCCGCGTCCACTGCGCCCGCGCCGCCGCCCGTGCCCCCGCACCAGAACCTGCCGCCTCCCGCTAACGTCAGTACACCTTTTTTTTTCATTTCTGTCTGCTCATTGTTTTTAGCCAGTGTTATAAACATCATAAATAAATATGTAATATGCCAATGCTAATAGGTTTCTCTGCAGGACGAGTAATGTCAATTAGCTCTAGAGAGCCCCAAATATTTTACGACAAAACTTTTAAAATACATGGAAATTCTTAGTTCTTTTTTGTCTTTTTAATAAATAAATAAAATTTGGATCACTGCATAGATTTTGGGTGTGAATAATTCGGCGCACACAAATTCCCAAGCGATTCAAATGAAAATGAAACATGCAAATAGTATTTAAAGGAATGAATTTTCGAGGTTTTGTAGGAAAAATTTCAAACAAACTCATTATGAAAACTCTAAAACATCGAACCGTCCACGACCAGATTAATGGTTTGTCCCAGAGGTGTCAAGTCCATAGCACCCTCAACGGATGGAAGTGTATGAAAAGATGTATGAATGTGAATGAACCTAAAGTCAAGATCATAGCATATAACAATGAGTGGCATCTGCCTACACCATTTTTCAAGTTTGAAGGTACGAAGGTATATAATATAGTGGTATACATTACAGGGTCAACTTGCGCCTGCGACTCCACCGGCCGCGCCACAACCGCCACCTATGGTGAATATACTTTATTTTCAAATCTGTTTCTGTCTTCTCATTCATTCAGCTTTACCCTGTATAGTCCCACTGGCTAAGGGCTTCTCTCCCTTTTCCCCACATTCTCAGGTCTATAAAACTCGAGACGAGATGAGATCTCATTTTCGGCCGGCCGCCTTGTATTTGCTTTCTACTAGGTCTGGAATAAAATTATCGAGATTCCTTACAAGCTGTACCAGATCGATCCATTTTATATGGCGCCCATAAACATTTAAATTTAGATTTCAATGTGATCATCGTTCACAGATTATTATCATTCATCTCTTATTGTTTGGGGTCGAAGAATTTATGTCTTCTCTTAAATGTTGCTCAATGCCAGTCTTGGTCTTCACTTGTATTCTCGCAAGATCAAGACCACCGCATATACCACTGCATATTGCAAGAACGAGAATAATTCTGCAAGACTCTTGCGGCGTGCAAACGTCAACAAACATTGGCATTACATATTATAAGTTTTAATACTGGCGTTGTATTATTTTGTTATTAACTGGAATGATGAATCTATACTCTATACTAATATTATAAATGTGAAAGTATGGATGGATGGATGGATAGATGGATGGACGTTTGTTACTCTTTCACGCCCGAACGGCTGAACGGATCTGGATGAAATTTAGCATAGAGATAGATTATAGTCTGGAATAGCACATAGGCTACTTTTTATCCCGGTAAAATGTATGGTTTCCGTGGGATAGATGTTTTAATTTTTCATACTTTTTATCGCGGGTAACACCGCCGGGCGCAGCTAGTATCTTATATTGGCCCGAGCTATTACGATGCCAAGTTTCATCAAAATCCGTCTACTACTTTTCCCATAGTGTGCGAGCAGAAAAAACCAAAAGTGGTAGATTCTGCTTACGTATTAAAAATATAATTTGCTTTTTTTTTATTTTCAAAAGTAAGTTAGAAGTATTTATCACCAATATTCTACTCCACGCACAGCAACAACAGCAAGCACCGACTCCACCAATGGGCGCGGGGGGTCCTCCCCCGCCGCCCCCTCCCCCGGCGCCCGCGCCCCCCGGCCCCGCCGCCGCCGCCGCCCCCGTCCCCGCCCCGGCGCCCGCGCCCGCCCCCGCGCCTCTCGTCACCTCGCCGCCCCCGCCGCCGCCGCCGCCCGCCCCCGCACCGCCGCCGGACGCTACCGGACTCGCCGCACAGCTACAGCAAGCCAGGCTCAAGAGACAGGCGAAGGTAAGTGTTTGAAATTATCTTTGACGTTATGAGTTTGCTCTTTTGATAAATAATATGGCGCCGTACGTAGGAAGAACGTTGTATAAATTTAATTAACAGGGTTCTTATATTAGCGTTATACAGATTTTAATAAAGGACGGGTAGTTTTGTTTGGGGGGGGGGCAATTTTTATGTGATCCTCCTATCTCTCCGTAATTTGTTTTTAAGCAAAATAATACGATTACGACAATTTTATTTCGTTATCCATTAAATACGTCCGTTCAATTAAAGCTCTGTTTGTCGGTCTTAAAAAAACCAAATGATTTTCAATATTTTCAAATTTGTTTAAAATAAAGATTGTGGTCGTGAGTCAGGGGGAGAGTAGGTGCAGCCATCCCGTACATTATCACCTACTTGTTAACCCATTAAAATATTTTCCACTATTTTTGTTAAACTTTATATACAAGAGCCCGACAATAACCGTCGAGGCGTAGCGACCAGTCCCGCCAGGCATTCGCTGTATTTCTATTCGTTGCCCCGGTCAGCAGTCAGCTGGTACGGAGGCGGCGTCCCCGCCGGGCGGCGCGGAGCACTCGGGCTCGTCCTCGTCGTCGGGCGGCAGCGCGCGCGCGCCGGGCACGCCAGCCGCGCCGGCCGCGCCGGGCACGGCGGGCACGCTGCACTGCATGATGAACGAGATGGCGCGCACGCTGGCCCGCCGCCGCGCCCATCTCGACCGCGCAGAGGTCGGCACACTGCTTCAAGTACGCATACACCTTCATACTTGCCTGGGGATCACTTGTACAGCACACATTAGCTCTATATTTGGGTGGGGATCACTTGTACAGTACATGTTAACTCGATTTTCGGGTGGAAGCCACTTGTAAAGTAGACAAAATCTCACCACTTAGGTGGCGGTCATTTATCTAGCAGACAGTAAGTCCACAATCCAATAAGAGTCACCTGCACACAGTCACTTGAAAAGTAGCTCGACACTCAGGCCACGGTCACTTGTCTAGTAGACATTAACTCCACAATCCAACGAGAGTCACTTGTACACAGTCACTTGAAAAGTAGCCCTCGACACACAGATGGGGGTCACTTGTAGAGTAGACATTGGCTCGACACTCGGGCGGAGATTATTTGTACAGTAAACACTATCTACAAACTCGGGTGAAGGTCATTTGTACAGTCGAGCGAGGTTAACTGGTACGATCAACAGCATTTATTCAATATTCCGTTGTAATATTATACCTTCCTCCCTCAGGAGTCGTCAGCGGACAACTCCGTGACATCAACGCCCATGAAGACGTGGGAGCGGTCGGCCACACTGCCGCACCGCCTGCCCGCCGCGTGCAATGGCAACACCTGTGAGTTCTTGCTTATTAGAGTTGCCAACTTAGCAGGTTTTATTTAGCTCTTCTCCCAGCTTCGTTCGCGCAGCCATTGATTTTGCTCTACAGTTTAAACCTGAATAGTTGTGATTATAAAATGTGCGCGTAGAGGCCTTTGAGAATTTTAATGTTATGTTACCCACCTGCTGGAGTCAACTGCTGAAAATGATAGCATAAACAGCGAATTGCTCTCAGCAGGCGGGGGAACTATCGCAGGAATATGGAAAGATAATTGGGAGTATGGATTCAGGATTTGATGGACTTATATTATGAATTAAGTGATATCATTATTATATTTTGCGGATTATTTTTACAGATTGGCAGTCTAATGTATGTTTAATTAATTTTGAAGTATAGAAGTCATTTATTGTTATAACCTAATGATTAGTTGTTTAATTTATGTAATGTTATGTAACTCAGCCAATTCGGAGTCGCCCGCGCAACAACAGCCCCAATCGCCGAGATCAGTGCGCAAGAGGTTCGGCTCCGCCAGCGAAGAGACCATACTCAAGGTACGTTACACACGCGCACGAACTAGTGTTGCACTTAATCGGTCTTGGTCTTGCTGTCTTGGTCTTGCGGTCTTAATATCTTGGTCTTGCGGTCTTGCTGTCTTGGTATTGTGGTCTTGGTCTTGCAGTCTTGCTGTCTTGGTATGGATATTGAATTCCCAAAAAATACGAAGACCATCGAATATAACACGAATAAGACTGATTCGGCAAGACTTGCGCCTCGCAGTCACATCAAACATTAGCATTTTTTTTTTTTTTTTATTACATTATAGGCAAGTATTTGATCTAGATCTCACCTGATGGTAAGTGACGATGAGATCTACGATGGAGCATACTTGCCTAGGTAGGAAGGCGGCAGTAGATCGAGACGCTACATTCACTAGGCACATGCAGCGCAACTGATCTGACCCGCCATCCATGAATGGCAACACCGAACATCATGCCGGAACACGGCTAGGCCGCTTGGCGACATGGCTTTGTTCAGTGGGTGGTGACTAGCCACGGCCGAAGCCTACAACCAGTAGAGTTGTCACCTAGTTGGCACCACCCAGGGTCACGTGTAGGGTATCTCGAGGGTACTTAGTTCTCCTACGGACGAAGGTGACTCGACCCCGTACTTATATTATAGATCGGAATCCTATGACAGTATATTAAACATGTGGTCTTGTTTTTGCGAAATCGCAAGAGCAGACCGCGTGACAGTTCATAATAAGGCGGTCTTAGTCTTGTGAAAATACAAAACCAAGGCTGCAAGACTCAACTGTATGGCATTCTACAATAAGGCAGTCGATCAGTCGGTCATGTAGGGCCCCAAATCTGCTAACACAATCGATGCATAATCGAACAGCAACCGCATAAAAAAATGACACTTTTGACAGATATCAAAAGTGACTGTTACTATACGGTTGCTGTTCGATTATGAATCGATTGTGTTAGCAGACTTGGGGCCCAGGTCTTGGTGTTGTATTGTCATAAGACCAAGACCGATTTTGGGCAACACTATCAGAGTAATGAATGTATAATTATATTTTTTTTAAATTATCCCTCGTAGCATGTGAATGGCGGCAACGAGGGTGGCTGCGTGTCCGCGGCGGAGTGGGACGCGTTCAAGCAGGAGATGATGCGCGAGATGCGCCAGCAACTCAACCAGATCAAGAAGGAGATACTAGACGGTATGTCGCACACCAGATCGACACAGTTTCCTTTGAGATGGGGGGGTGGGGGGGGGGGATATTACTAAACAAAAAAAATGTCTATGTACTTAATATTCTCGTTTGTGTAAGCAGTGATGGCCAAGTTGGTAGAACGCTTTTTTTTTATTACATAATAGGCAAGTATTTGATCTCAATCTCACCTGATGGTAAGTGACGATGGTCGCAGGTTCAAGCCCCGGCGCGCACCTCTGGGATTTCTGAATTTCATGTGCGAATCTCACTTTCAACCATGATCATCACTCGCTCGTGCCTCGACGAGCGAGTGCAGCCGTCCCGTCGGACTTTCAGAGAGTGCGCCTGCGCTTGTGCGCTATAATACCTCCTGCGCAGTTGAAATTAGCCGCCGCCACACCTTTAAAAAAAATCAGGGCCCCAAGTCTGCTAACACAATCGAATCATAATAAATAAATAAATAAATATCGCCATACGACCACGCCAACTATACGGTCCCACACTAAGCAACGCTTGTGTTATGGGTGCCGTACAATGGACTGAAGCGAACTGATTATATAATACTTATATACATATTAATCATCCATGACTCGGGTACAAACATTCGTGCTCATCACACAAATCTTGTCCCTACCAGGTATTCGAACCCGGGACCCTCGGCGCAGAAAGCAGAGTCACTACCACTGCGCTAATAAGGCTGTCGGCAACCGCATAGTAACCGTCACCTTTGACAGATATTGTATGGAATATCTGCAAAAGTGACAGTTGCTATGCGGTTGCTGTTCGATTGTGAATCGATTGTGTTAGCAGACTTGGGGCCCTGTATAGGTACTCAATGAGGTGAAGTTGTTTAACAAATTCTTGTTTTTTTTTCCACAGCAATGAAGGCGGAATTTTCGCGCAGATAAGGCCCCGCGCGTCACCCCGAGTGCAGCTAGTCCGCCGCCGCCGAACATGGAACACATATTTTATACGCCCACCGCTGGGCCCACTACCGATCAACTGTCCACTGTTAATCGACTGCCTAACGCAGGTCAGTTGCCCACACCTGAACAAGTGTCTACTTATGGTCATGTACTCAGTAGTGATCAACATCCGACTATTCATCTAGAGACTGCCCACTGTTGGTCAGTTGTCCACTCCTGAACAAGTGTTCACTGTGTATTAACTGTCCACTGTTGGTCAAATACCCACGAGTGATCAACTGCCGACTATTGATCAAGTGCTGACTGCCCACTGTTGGTCAGTTGTCCACTCCTGAACAAGTGCCCACTGTGTGCAAACCGCCCACTTTAGGTCGAATGCATGTTCCAACATGAAAATTTCTTTATAACTTGAAATAATTATAATATGTAAAAAAAAGTCTGAGGATACCTAAAATAGCCCCAAAATCTGTAAAAAAAGTCATTATAAATTGATTTAAACAGAATTTATAGGAATAAATGTGGCGCTGCAAGATGTTAAGTGGACTATTTCTCAGTGTGTAATAAATTATAAATATACGCGACTACCCAAAGTACATAAATAATATATGCCCCAGACAAAGAATGGGTACAGACAGAGTGTCGCGAATAATATATTGAACCACCAAAAACCTAGCCGATTCGTGACATACAACACAAATCGGCTTGGTTTTTGAGGCTTCAATGTGTTGTTCGCTCTCTCTGTTTTATTTCTTTGTCCAAGTATATGGCTTGGAAAATGTCATTGCTACCCCATAAAAGAAAAATTAAAATATTGTTGATTTATTTTTAAATTCATAATTTTAATTTAACTACAACGCAATTGTGTTGTATTATTAACTGAAAAAGTTGTACTGGCATTAACTTGCAATAGTCAAATGAGGAATTGTTATATCAAGAAAAAATGGCCTCAAATTTACATTAAGGTTCCGTACAAAAAACAAAATCTAAAACCATTTTTGATCTTTTTGTACGCGATATATAAATAATACGGAACCCGTTTGAGAGTTATGCATTTAATTAACATGTAGAATTAAAAAAAAATACATAAAATATATGTTCATAAATGTAGGCGCGGTTATATGTGATCATAATGACGTATTAATATAGGGTTGCCCGTTCAGGGCATGTGTGGACGAGAAATACTGATAGTGGCAACATTATAAATAATCAATGTTGCCAGCTAAACGGTTTATGTAGCCAATTATAATCGAGATTGTCGTTAATATCGATCATCGATGATAGACTTAAACGCACTAATATCGAAAGCATAAACAAGCAAGTTGTGTTTTTTTTAATTTTATACTTAAATAAAAATATTTATTCTATACGTTTCCTGTACGTAGTGGGTAAGGTAACGAATGTATTGGGATTCGCGTTTTGATTTTTGCTTTTTGTATTACCTACAACAAAAATAACGGTTAAAATAACCAAAAACCAAACGTACAATATCGACTGCTTTACATCTGTCATGATTAGTTAATTAATGTTTTATCAACCCAGATGAAATAGCTGGCGAGCAACACTTTAAATACAATATAGATTAAAATAGAGCTAGCAACACAGGCACGAATCATTTAGCCGATATGCAAAGTAAAAAAAACAGTTGATAAACGTTTTGTTACGGTCTAGCTACACCTGCGCTTAAAGCCGAATAACACTTTAATTAACGGCATTGGGCGCAGGTGCGACCGGGGCATTACAAAAAGAATCATGTGTTCCTTTTCCAAATTTAATTTCAAATATTTGTTCTTCTTTTTTCAAATATAACTCAATGATAATACTAAAAGCAAAAATCTAAATATGTCGGCTTCTAAATAAAAATATATAATTATAATTGTAATATTGGAAAAACGTCAAGTTACATTAGTATTATATGATATTTATTGATTAAAGTTAAGCGTATACATTACGCCGGTTTAGCATATAAGATGATTATATACATATACTATCGGTAAACTATGTAATAATAATTGTATGTAACTGTAACACGGCGGTGAGCAATAATCGTCTAAAAATAATTAGCTTACAAATTTATCGATCGTGTATAATCGACTAAGCGCAAACTCTATCTGTACCATAGAGAAAAAAGTACATTTAAAATTGTTAACAATATTAATCGGGCATGACGCATTTTGTCCTGATTTTTTTAACGACTTCAAAATTGCGCGTTCTCAATTCGAATTTGTTTTTTTTTTTCTATTTATATTACGGGATATCTCGTTGCACTGAGTCCAAATAATAACATTAATATTTATTTATGTTTAGTACTCCATGGTATTGATGTCGGTTTTTTTTATAATATTTTTTTTAAGATAATTATCATTCTTCATATTATTGCCTTTTGATATACAGTTATTGGAGTAAATTAGTAGTTGTATCAGGATAGCAGGTATTCGGGACTAAAGCTTAGCACGGAGGCGGTTTTGATACGCCAAACTGCGTATGAATAAGCGACAATAGATAATCAACCAGCAGGGCTGATATTGTCTAAGCATTTAACGTTTTAAAATGAGCCGTGCAGGGCCCCAAGTGTGCTAACACAATCGATTCATAATCGAACAGCAACCGCATAGTAACTTTCACTTTTGACGGATATCCCATACAATATCTGTCAAAAGTGACAGTTACTATGCGGTTGCTGTTCGATTATGAATCGATTGTGTTAGCAGACTCGGGGCCCAGGTGTTTAGAATGTCATACATTACCTTTTCTGCGACCAAAAACCCGCTAGCGTTTTGTGTTAAGCTTTAGTCCACTAAGTCGGCCAAGCACGTGACAAATATAATTTCCACTAATTAAAAAGGTCGGCTTGGTGGCCACACCGCCATGTTCCCAGATATTGCTCATTGCCTAAACATTTTTATTCCAATGCCGGTTCAAATAATCAATTTATAAAAAAAAAACAAAATAGGACACCCTTGCTAAAATCTTCCCATACAAATAGAAAGTCTTCCATAAAACATAAGTTTTAACCTCTACAGCGCCATCTATGTTATCTATTCGGTGGCTATTACTGCAATTAGTGTTGCCATTACGCAAATGCAATTGTTCCTGACAGTTTTATAAAGGCAGGCAACACAGCCAGCTACTACTACTGATAGGTTCTCAAAGACTATTATCCAGGGCCGTAACCATAAAAAAAAATGCCTGCTAAACTTTAAAACACTTGTTGACTTGGGTATTTCTCCATGTCACATCCATTATTTTATTATAATGTGTATTTATTGATTTTATAATCGCTATTAATTACTTGCGACTAGCAAAATACCCACTAAGTCTTGGGTGACGTTACACATAGGTTGCAGGTAAACAACCATTTTATTTAATCGCATTTCATTTTGTAAAGTAAGAATACACTTCGCACGCTTAATACTAGACTGACCGATTAGGGTTTAAGCCCAAAGTGAGATAAGCACACAGATAGATTTATTCCAACGTTATCTATCTACCAATCTCAGAATTTTTACGATATCTTATTCCTAGACTGAGTAACGAATATGTTGTCTTTTTTACTTATACAAATTTTGACAAAACTTTTTACATGAAAGTGACATAAATCATAATGCGTCTGAGATTGCGACAGTCAACTCGCGGTGCTTTTATATTATAGTGGCCCATTCATGTTTCTGAACTTAAAAAACTTACAACATAAAAATAATATGTTATTATTTTATCAAGTATAGACTTATAACATAAAAGAGAAAGGGTTTTAGTGTAATGTTTAATAAAATACAGACATATAACAAAAAGTGTCATCACTAGTACAGCAATATATCATTGATTTTATTAATAAACAGACGTATCTCAGGGACAACATTTTAAAAGCTATAAATAATTATAAATAATAATAAAATTTCTTCAAAATTACATTTTAGTATCAATAATTACTTAATCAAGTATTCTTACAATACATCATTTATTATTATTACGCTATTTTCATTGAGATATAAGTAATAATGTCAGACAAGTTGTAAATGACAAAACGTTTTTGCGATTTCCCAACAAACAGCTTTTTTGAGTTAGGTCAGTCTATTAGTAAGCGTGCGACTTGTTTTGGATTAAGATATGTCTTAATATCCAAGTACACCAATTTAATATAAAACAGCTTTAATTTATATACACACAGGTGAATTAAACTTTTATATAACGTATAATATAAATGAATGGGAATATTTCAATGATAAATCAAAGACGACCGAAAACGAGCGAGAGCGTTTTTTTATACTTATATCAAGATGTGTCAGCCAGCAGTATGCAAACATTCTTTCGTAAACAATAACAAAATTCTAGACCCGTCGTAACCATAGACTAAACAATTTGTGTGAAAGTGAGAAATACGAGCGGTTTGCGGTTTTAAAAATGCCCGCGTGAGCTATAGCAAAGACTATGCTACGATTTTTATCCGCTAGCTGTATGGCCGTAGTGCGCGCTCGGCCTTACATCTAAGGATCTATCCGTGGGGTGACGGATGAAGAATACAATTCACCCCCGTCGCCGGGAAAGCGAGTCGTAAAAGGCGACGAACCCGGCCACAAGGTGGTAGGGTCCCACCCAGGCCTTCTTGTTGCTATCCAATAAGAATCCCCGCTTGGTACCCGACTGGTTGTAACACCACCCTCTTACAACAAAAGACGACCATGAAGCTTTCTCTCAGAGTATACAAAGTTTATCTAACTGTCACTTGTCAAACTTAAGTCAGTTTGACAGGTGGCTTGCAGCACAGAATACTTAAAAGTGTCCGGGTACGAATGCACAGATATGGTCCACGCGGTATTCCATGTGTTCTTATATTCGGTGTCATAAGACTCACAAGGGACTCCGTGTGAACGGACCCCACGTTACGACGTGCATGCCAAACAACGCCGTTCCGGAGATACATTTCACCGTTTTCACTTGTATGTAATCTGTGGCCACGCGGCCTGTCAAACTGACAGTTGGATAGACGTCAGTTTGACACGACTCTAATGTATCTATGAGAATAAGCTTCGAATAACGGTCAATTGTAAGAGCGCCAGATATATATTTTTATACTACCTACATGTCATCATTTTACGTTGATTCAAATACAAAATATTTCTTCAGTCAACAATCCTAGAGAAAAGTTATTCACTTTGATCTAAATTCTTTTCAAACGGAATAAAGATTAATGTTTTAATTAAGATAAGTGTCTGCCGTCGTTCGATTGTGACCACTATTTACCGTTAACACAAGATTCAAAGCACTGTCGAAGTTTGGATCGAATTATCTACGGCTCTGCTGAGTGCTTCGACAGATTGACCAATCAACAGCTAAGCAGAACAAGATGCTGGTTGCAAACGATCGATCAATTAATCTTTGTTCTCATTGGCCCAATGGTCGGTACGCCATTCGTAGTCGTGTCGTTATGTTCGTGTATGTTCGTGTGTATTCGGCGAGCGTCGTGTCAAAGCTGTTTGGCACGCAACTACCCACATTTGGGCCGCGTTTCGATGGACGAGTCTTGGTCTTGTTGGGACCTCTCTCTCTATTAAATATCGTGTAGTCACTGTATTGGGTTGTAGAGTGGACATTTTTGTATTTAAGAGCGCTTTTGTTTTATTAACAACATGATATGATTTATTCAGTTGAATTAATCGCTCTTAAAAATCTGTGACGGAGTTAATAACTTAACGTCTACAATTTAAGGTGTCTTTTTATATGAGCAAGCTATTAAGGAGCTTTATATTGTTAGGGATGAATGATCAAATATATTGACTCCTCGTTTTAGAGGATTTTTATATGTGATTATACATTTTTACTGTATCAATAGCTGGTTGGTTTTTGCTGATATAGGAAGTCACCTTTTTTATTAAAAAAAAACTTAATAGGTTCGTTATGTATCTATATTTTATATGTTTGGATTGAAATATGCGTTCATACTAGCCCCGATAATCTGGGATAAACCAACACAGGCCCATTAAAAACCTGGGCTTGATAACTAATTTTAAACATCAAATGAGTTTGAACTGTCACAGGAATATAAAAATATTTTTTTTGTTTTTTTTTTTGTACTACCTCAGCACGTCAAGTGCGAGCTAACTGTATACTTTATAGTCTACCGTATTTAGACATTTTGCATGGAGAATTGAGAAGCGCTAGGGAACTTTCAATTCTCCATACATAATGTCTAAATACGGTAGACTATAAAGTTTACGGTTGGCTTCGAGTAATCTCGCACTTGATGTACTGTACGTTGGTAAATACTGGTAATGTTTAGGTATGCTACGTTCGCGAACGGGTTTTTCTTTCCTTATGGCCTTTTTCAGAGATTATGATTGATTGATTATGAGACTTTTTGACGCGAAGTTGAACCGTGAAGTTGTCAATTTTGTTTTCATTTTCCATTAAATGTGTTTCTTTAATTCATAATGAGTAATATTAGTGGGATATTAACCGTTGTGTGTTCATAAACGTGCACGAGTGATGGAAATTAAAATAAAATTGTATAACTTGACTTTTCAAGTTCGCCCAAGATGTCCGGTGAATTTTCAGTAAAGTATCCACAGCTTTTCTGATTGGGGTGGGGGATTCATTTCATCATCATCATCATCATCGTCATTAACGTCATCATTATCATCAGGGGCACTTATCATTTTATAACTTTAAAAGAAATACACGACACTTGAAAGAATGGCAATATTTTGGTAACGATTGCCAACCTAAAAAAAGAACAAAAACAGCATTCTGGAATGACAATACGGAAGTGTCAAACTCATTTGACAGATTAAGATACGTTATAATTAATTTGAAATTGCTATTACTTAAAGAACACCGCAGGCTGATTAGGAATAACAAAAATCTCGTAATGCCCGCTTATTAAATCGCAAATTTGTATTTGGGTTTCGTTCTAGGAATTTGAGATTTTTAAGAAACTATTGCGTTGTTTTTGCTATCGCTAGTCTATTGCTCGATGCGTATAATCCTGCCGGCTTGTTCAGACGTGAGCGGAGGGGTTCGAGGGCTCCGTTCAGGTCTGGACATGTCTCGAGACACAGGAATACATTGGTATATGAAGTTTAGTTTGGTATACAATATAATTGATACAAAATCCACTGTATCAACTCTATTCATTTGCTAATATCGGTGTTTTCTAAAGAGGGCTACTCAACTTAGCCCCTCACTCGTCCCGGCTCGGCCAGCCCCGTCGCATGACGGTGAATCGATTGACAATCGATTCAGCACGGACCAGTCGAGTCCAGAGACAATTTATGTTGAAAAAAATAAATACCCTCCGAAGTCAAAGATAATATATACCCTTCTATATTATCTCGACACAGTCAAGTTGTCTAGTTCCATCACCATTCTACCCAGGCAAAGTGTTACATCGTGAGTTTGAAGGATCGTCCCGATCCGAGGCAGCTTCTTGGCGAGAACGCGGGAACATAAGTTGTGTCGTTATTTGACAATCCAAGTTGCTATTGCGGTCTAGTATTGGTGTATATTTAGTAAAGTTTAATATTCAACAATGCTGTGTAGTTAGCGTGGCGATTAGGGGTTGTAGAATGATGACATTTTAATCTGAAAATGTTGCGTTGTCTCAAGAAGCTGCCGGGATCTGTAAAATGTTGAATGATCATCCGATTTTAAAAGTATTAATGTGATATTTAATATAAGTAAGTAAACGGATGAGTATTATTTTTAATTGTCACTCGCGTGTCTGCTGTCAATATTTTAACTTTATTATTTTAAGTTAATATTGATTAAAGACAGCACGTCATTGAATAAAAAAAGTTAAAGTTAAAAATTTTTTTTTTTACTCTAATTTGATTTATCATTGGAATATACCCGTTCAAATATGAACGGTATTCGCTACCGCGCGGTTATGGGGACCTTTGAAAGCGGATGCGGATGTAAACACCGTTTGAACAGACCTCACCCATACCCAGCTCATACAATACGAAACATTAATTCGCCATTATTAATTAAAGTATAAGTACATTTACAATCCAACATGATATTTGAAATTATTTCCACAACGTTTCTGAGGGGGCATTATTGTTCTGAAACTAACTCTACTACTGTTATCGCTTGCACCGCGCGTGGTATGTCAGCAAACAAGCGTTGCTTAGTTTGGGACCATACAATCGATTATATTTATATTCGCCCTACTTCAAATTATGTAAATAATAAGGGTGTCCTATATAATAAGCCAAATTAGTGCTAAGTTAAACCGACAGAAATAACGATAATATGACAGCAACAGTACGTTAAGTGCGAGATTTTTCGCGAGCTATCCGTATACTTTATAGTCTACCGTATTTAGACATTTTGTATGGAGAATTGAAAGTTTTTAATACCGTCTGCTAGAGGCGCTTTTGAATTCTCCATACAAAATGTCTAAATACGATAGACTATAAAGTATACGGTTAATTCGCACCGGACGTACATTGATATGTGATATCGTATCGTTATAATGTCGAACGAAATACTACATATAACATCGGCAGATCGACTCTAAACATTTATCCAATAAGTATAATGTATTATTTATTTAAATATAATTAAATAAATATAATACTAATGATAATCAAACTGTCATTTTATGTTGAGAGTATGTATATTATTGATTTTTATCAATTGGCAACATTGGGTCGTCAAAGCAACAACTAGTGGACTTCTTGGCGGGAAATTGGAGAGTTATAGTTGAATTTTTTTTGCATGTGAAGGAAATTAAAATATTTTTTGGTATATTTTAACTTCAAGATCTCCCAAGGTGTCCGCTAAATTCACAGTAAAGAATCCACAGCATTCCTGGGCTTCATGTCTGCTAACACAATCGATTCATAATCGAACAGCTACGGCATAGTAACTGTCACTTTTGACAGATATTGTATGGGATATCTGTCAAAAGTGACAGTTACTATGCGGTTGCTGTTAGATTATGAATCGATTGTGTTAGCAGACTTGGGGTATACATTCATTTCATCATCATCATTGTCATAGACATCGCCTTCATCCATTGTTGTTGGCTATAATTAAAAGTTCTATTCAAATATACATAAGTTTATAGTCTCTCGACGAACAATGTTGCCTGTATCGATGTGGTGATACGATTTTTTTTTACTTAAAACATTTCCAATCTAGCTGTCATTAATTAGAAACCTATGTGGAAGTAATAAAGATACACACCTTTGCCGAAACAAACTATGGTTCAAACTCAACCGCTAGATGTCACAGTATTGACGTAATGACAGCTGTCAAAAAGACAAAAAAGCCTCGGGGGAAAAAAAAATGCAAAATTCTGGCTATGGGGTGGTTATAACTGCGTTCCGTACATATACATCAATGGCTATCAATATCGATGACTCGTTAAAAGATCGTATCACGATGTTTGTTTTTTTTTAATAATATTCATCGACTGATAAATATACCCATTCCATTTTAAACCGACCGACAACATCGGCCTATGAATATGTTCGTAGAAAAAATCGCAAAATTACTTGCGGCATTATTCACCATATGTTATTGCCTTTATCTACAGTTTATCTGACAAATGACATTGACAAATGCTGTCAGATGAATTACAGATTATAAAGGCCACCATGGGTGAAACGTGTCCCTCGAAGTTTATACACACGAACGAACATAGTGCACACAAAAACTTTTTTGACAATTTTATGTAGTTACTAAATCCTCTTTTGGGATGTTTTAATCTTCATTACTGCGATCCACTTTCAGTAATATCGATAAATTATTATCGATATTTTATCATTCATAATATTCCAATTACAAACAAGTAAGTAGAGTATACTTATTCATGTATTCAATAGTGTACGAAAACTTTGTGTATTCTCTTAGTCGATTAAATATCGATTATTTAGTCGATTATTGCGAAAGTGGAACGCGTTTTTACACATTGAATTTGAGTTTAAAATCAACTGGTGCTCAAACTCGTGTATTTAATTCCATTTTATATTTATTCCTTAGTCACCGACTGAGTGCGCATTTATATTTAAAAAAATGATATTTTTGTTTATATTTTTTTGAGACAGTGTAATATGTGAAATCCGTACAGTAGACAATGATTAGTGATATATTATTGTATAAGTAATATTAAGTAATAAAATATTAACATTAAACTAACCAAATTTTAGTTGGATTACTAATCATATTATTGGTCTCAGTTATGTCAAAGATAGAGAAAAAAAAAATGCCATTTAAAAAAATAAATAAAGGAAGATTAATAGTTTTAGCGCTTCCACTCCATTATAGTCTGGGTTCAATAGTTTTTGGAGCAGTGAGTTTTATTTTATTTAGATAAGATCTTTGAGAACTCATCTTAACGACTTGTGTCGATTTTCTAACGTTTTTTACCCGAATCTGTTTGGAAGCCGAATGAGAATTGGCAATTAATTAGGCGGAGACTTAAGAGATTGATTTGCCTTCATTGATGATTGTCAAAGAAAATAGTGCCGCACGCATTAGAAAATCGACTAAAAATTAAAAATAAATATTCAGTATTTTTATTTTCGAATAATAATTACGACGATTAGAACACGAGTATTTTTGTTAGTATTTTTTTGTGGTGCATATTAATAAAATAATTAGACGATAAAAAAAATGGGAGGTCAAAATAGTCAACATTAATTAGACATGTCTTCACTATTCTGTGAAAGCATAGCCTCGCATCCTCTTATTATCAAACCCCTCAACGGTAAAAGGCCATTAGGGGGGAAAAATAAAAAAAATATGCAATTCCTCTTTACGGGTGTCACATAATGAGTTCTAACAATTAATGGGCTAACAATTTGTCAGATACATTTTTTTTTATTCACACGCCGAATTGTATATTGTTTTTTTTCTCTGTAACTTATTGTGAAACGACTCCGCTTTGTGTAACGTATATATGGCTGTCGCTAGGCTAGGTTACCGTAACGCTTGTATTCTAAACGTACCAATGTGTATTATTTCTTTCCAAGTCACACGTGATTGTAAATATTCTTTTTTTTTTTGGTAACGAATTATATTTTTTGTGATCGTATTTTGTTTTTCTTTTTTCCTTATTTTCTTAATTGTCTTGCCACGACTAGACGGACAGGTGCAGTGCGTCTCGTTTATCTGTATAGCTCTGTCTTTTTCTATTGACTCAACGATTGAGGCGTGCGTAGACGCTTTTAAGCCCATTTATACATAGCAATCAAGCTATTTATTTGAGATATACTAACTGATAATGAATATATTAAAAGTTAAGCCATGTATTGCTTGGTTTAATACGGCAAACAGCTCATCAGAGCGTGCTGTGTTATGTAGAGAAATAACAGTACATTATTATTAGCGTTTTTTGGTATACATTGGATTTATTTACCCTCACTCCAAAATGCACTTTAAATATTTCAGTATTACAATTGCTTTTCGATATAATGTTCGGGACGTTGAAATCATAGCACTGTTTTTAATTTATGTGGTTTCAGTTGTAGTTATTATTTTGATCGATTTTCGATTCAATAAATGAGCACGTAAAGTCGAGAGTCGTGTGAATTTAAGTGAAGTATGGAAAGGAAGGTGTCTCATGAGCGGATGTTTAGCTTATTGTTGTAAATGTACATACGCTGACGTCAATAAATCGATTATTAAGTACTCGCCATTGTTTTATTGAAAAATGCACTGTCAAGTGTTGAGTTTATGGATTTTTTTTTCAAAACACTGAAAATCTTATTTCGGCTATTGCCCGAGAGATGGCATTGGATGGCCGCTACACTACGTCCACAAACCTCCCCCATGTCATGCAGTCCAGCTGAACCAGTACGGTGAGATATGTGTAGTCTATGAGTGGGGTTCATCTAACATATAGTTACTACTGCACGATAGATGGCGTTGACTTACTAACGACTAACTTCACAGCAATATCCTCAAAAGATATTACTTTCTGAGTTTTGATTGCCTCGTCCAGACCTTGTATGTTATGCGATCCTGGTGTTTTATCAGCTGATGCGGGCGTATTTTCAACTCACGATTATGGAATTCGAATTCTCCGTCGATCTTTTCATGAACGCATTTTTGTTCAGATTATTTTAAATAGATTTTAGCATGAAATCCTGATAGAAATCCATCTTAACGTGATATGAAAGCCATGACTTTCGACATGATTTCTATAATTTCATTAAATCATTCATGGATGGCGCGTCAGATCAGCTGCGCTGCATGTGCCTAGTGAATGTAGCGTCTCTATCTACTGCCGCCTTCCTACCTAGGCAAGTATGCTCCATCGTAGATCTCATCGTCACTTACCATCAGGTGAGATCGAGGTCAAATACTTGCCTATAATGTAATTAAAAAAAAAATGCAAAAGTTTCAATTACTATGCCCCTCACAACTGTATAGCTACTACGCGTCAAAATTAGTTTATAAACTTTAGGTAAGTACTCAAACTATCTACTAAAATGAAAAAATACGCTTGAAATAAAGGCATCTTTATTCAAAAAAAAAGGAGGAAAAATAAAATTACACAGAACACATCGCGCAACATTTATAAATAATAATAATATTTATTTACGGAACCACATAAACATTATGCTTTAAATAACAACCTTATAGTATACAAGAGATTAGACTATATTTTGTCATGTTTTTTTACGACGAATCAATGTTCCTTTTTAATAAAAAAAAATAAACATTTCGTGCTACAAATATTTTGTACGATGTTGTTATTGCAATCTGCAAATCTTTAAAAAAATGTAGACCATTGCATCGTTATTTTCACAGATAAACGTGAAATCGACTAAACTTCACTGAACACTATTAGGCCCACAAACATTATTAGTCGATTTTGAAATACAAGTTTGTTATGAATTAGGCACTCGTGTATATAAGAGTCGGTGGATGGTTATTCCGCCCTAATCGGCATTATGACGATGTAAATAAGGCACACAATATTTGTAGCAGTTGCATTACACACGTCACACACTCACTAATAAACAAAAATCAACAATACATTATCGATTATGGCTGAAAATTATAGTCGATTTTATTTCGTTTGTCGCTATATTTTCCCATCACTTAGACTGAAAAAAAAAGACACTCCGTGTAACTGATACCAAAATAACAGTTATCCTGATATTTTAGTAACAGATATTACAGGTATTTACAGTTTTTTTTGTAGCGATGGAGGAACTGATGACAATAAAACGACTAATTTACAGCCACAATTGCAAAAATCTGGTGGTTACTGACACAGTATCATGTATTACCAAGTATTAATACCTACTAGAGTACATAATCAAAGCTCAAAGCATGTGTTCATTAATATACTTATTGCACATTCGACGATTAAAGATCACATTATTGTGCGAACAGCACGTTAACAACTAAACAATAATATGTCGAGTTACACATTTATGCGTTGTCCACAATAAAACGAAAACATAATAAATAATGGTAACTATATATCGTTAAATATTGTCGTAGCTTTGAAGAGATGAGGTAGAAAAATTTTGTGCGCAATTCCTCGGCTGTCGTCGTAATTCTACTTTGACATAAAAAGCGTGTCACGCGTCTCAATTATAAAAAAAAATGTCATGAATCTTTTTTTTATTTAAAAAAATTGGCTTCTATGGTGGGCTCTAGCGATACCTAAACTAATCCTAACTTTTTAGCCATATAATATACTTTTAACTGAGACATTGCCGGGTGAGAATAATTGATTGAATTTTAAAATCTTATTTTTTTTTTGGACTAGGGCTATAGAACTTACAATCGAATAAATAATATTTAAAACGTAATAATTGTATAAAAAATGTACCCAATTAATAACTTCATTTCAATTCCAGTAAAACATAATTAAAAACTTATTTTCACTCTCCAACAAAATCTCAGTACTAGAGTTGGAACAGTGACAATTATAAGCGGGTACAGGATAATATCGAATATTTAAAAAGTCAGTGATGTTTAGAACCTCTACTTTTTTATTATTCTTATAAACTAAATTTATATATTATCAACATTATAAGTATATAAATATTTGTAAAAAAAAGCCTTAATATTGTATATAACGCCCAGCAGGGTACATGTCATTGTATTGTACTAAGTTTTTAATAGTTTAGGTAGATTAAAAAGTGTTGCATAGTGCACGACGCAAGCGTTTTTTTTTAATTTACATAAGAAATCACAACATCCTTATATTTTTGTCTGCGAATGGCGATGCGATGTATGTCCTGAAAAAGAAATGAACATATTAAATTGAATAATAAAAGTATTTTTTAAATTAGGTATGGACATATCAATTTCTTATATTTACGCGAACACTACACATTGTAATAAAACGAATCTTAGGGTTCAAACTATTGACACTAGGTCGTCAACCACCTCAGTCCTCCCGTGACCGTGGTTGCTGTAAAGCAGCCGAAACGTCGGGAACGTAAAAAACTAATCATAAACGCGATTAAATCCGTAAGATTAGTTTTATTTCAATAGGTAGGTACTTACATAATATAAATGAGTCACATGTATGTTAAAACATTCCATTTTTAGTGATTAAATTACAAAAATCACATTGTTTTTATACTCTTTGTAAGAAATTGCGATAAATTAAAAATACATTGTGACATCATTATATACCTACTGCTTATTCTATACTTATTGATAAAAAAATCACAAGATATATATGCATAGGATAAATAAATAAATATGTAGTTTACCTAATACATGCTTATAATATGTATTAAGATATATTATTTTGGCATGCAATAAAATATTTACGAAACATATATATATTTATTAAATCATGATAAATAATATAAATATAGATAGGTCTTTAATATACAATATTTTCCTTCAGTAAACTTTATTAGCTCGGCTTTTAATAAAATCATGCAAAAATACGGTGCTAAAAACATTTCTATTAAAAAAAGACGGCTTAAAAATGACATCCAAAAATAAGCTTTATTAGTATCGCTGTTAAAAACTAGCAAAACAATTCGTGCCACAAAACTCAAACATAAATAGGTAAAGACGACTACAAACTTTAATATTTTTAAAGGACCTGTGTGGACATTGCTTGTTTTTTTTTTGGATTTTTATATTTTTTTTCTTGCAGTCTTCTCGCTTAGCTTGACTATTCGCTTAACACAGGGAGCATGGATCTAGAAAAATAGTATAATGTTGAGTTAGTAAATATCTTGAGGTAAGTATGTAATATTAGGTATACTGTATCTGATAAATAATTTATTTTATTCAGGATCTGCATTAAAGCAATTTAAAAAAAAACATTACTCATTTGACCGCGCACTAAAATGACTTACGTCAATGTCAAAACTCAAATTTGGCGGTAATAGGTATTTAAAAAAAAACTTACTTTAGTTGCAGATCATAAATAATATATGTTAAATTAGATACTTATGTAGGTATAAAAATATCTGTGTATAGGCTCCTATATAATTTGCATCGTAATTATTATAAATTGAATAATTTTAAGAACAATAATTTGCTTATAAATAATGATATTGTATGTTTTATAAGCAAAGCGAGCAATGAATAATGCTAGTGGAAACCACTTAAAACTATGAATTATTGTATGTAGTGATACAGTGTGCTTTTATTTCCATATTTATTTCAGACAGGATAAGTAACATTATGGAATATCTATTAATATGAGCAGATAATTACATTTAAATTATCTTGCATCGTAATATAAAGAGCACAGTTGTTGTTTAAAAAATAATAATTAAAAAAAGAAATTAAAACGCTGTATGCCAGCCAGAAAAATAATAGAATTGCAAACAGAGCTTTAAATAGATTGGTGCATACGTAATAATTTTATTTTATGATACTACTTTTGATGGTATTTTTTATGGCAAGAGTACTAGCAACACAGATGATAGAACCACTTTCAGTCATTTAAAAAAGTTCGTATTACTAGTACTATACTTGTATCCAACCATGATTTATTTTTAATTTACAAACAAAAAACGTCGAACTCCGTTTTTAAATAATAAAGGTAGTTGTCTATTGATTATTTATTTTTTATTACTATCTATCCAAAGCTCTGAATTAAAGATGGGGGCTAAATTAAAAAAATATAAAAATAAGAATATGGTAATAGCTAAACGAGTACCTTCCATTTCCAAAGCTATGGGAATGGGACCTTTGGCAGCGTTGGAAATAAACATACATATAAGCAATACGGCATACTATAATGCACTCGGAGCCCGATCGCCACTTTCCAATAATCAAATCTGACTCATACAACAAGATACTAAGCCAGGTTTTCAGGTGACAGCTAGGTCACGTCATCGGCCATTTTATACCAAACACCGTTCTTGTTAAAGTGTATTGAAGCTGTCAAATAATGATATCACTGATGAGCCAAATTTAGTTTTATTTGTGTCAGGCCTTAGAGGAAAATGGGATCAGACTTTATGCAAAAAATCATTAAGATAATGTGTATTATAAGTGACTACAATGATTTTGAATTTGATCTGATCTGATTACTATTACCAGAAATTAGCACAATATTCATATTTATTAAATTTATTAAACTCATAGACAATCATTAATAGGTGCACTTTTATTGATTGCATTATTTTTATCTTATTTCTGGTATTTTTTTAATCAGATTTAAAATATTTCATTCATTCTCTTTCATCCTTCTATGATGTCTTTTTTTTTTAGGTTGGCAATTAGCTACAAAATAGTGCCATTTTTGCCAGTGTCGAGTAATTCTTGATAATTGTTATTGGATTATATGTACCCCTGATAATGATAATGTTGATGATGATAATGATGACATGAATCCCCCACCCCTAACAGTAAACCTGTGGATACTTTACTTAAAGATTTTTTATGGATTTTTTGTGACTTATGTGACTTTACTGATTGAGGGATGGGGGGCTATTTTACTTGGGCCTAGCCTTTGGGCATGTGCATATGCTCGAAAAAAGAAATAATATATTTAAAAAAAAATGCTATAATTATGTAGACGCGACGTCTAAAGTAGCATGATAGCAAGTAAATAATACTGAGTACGAATGCGCTGAAGATCTGATCGATCTGACAGGCTCTAGGGGCGCGCCATGGATCGCGGGGCTCCGGCTATTTGCTTAGAGTAGCCAACTTGTGTGTCTGATGTGTGGTCCCGTGTGGGTATGTGTGTGGTGGTATGTGGTAATGGGTGTGTGTGTCTGTGGGTGTTTGTGTATCTGTGTGTGTGTGGGCGTGTGTGAGTGTGTCTGTGGGTGGGTGTGTGTCTGGGTGTGTGTGTGTGTGGGCGCGTGTCTGTGTATCTGGGTGTGTATGTGTGTGTGTGTCTGTGCGTGTGTGTGTGTCTGTGTGTGCGTGTGTCAGGTACTCACAGCTCCATATTGTGCACGGTGGAGGTGGGGCAGACGGCGGCGACCTGCACGTGGCAGTGCTTGTGGCAGCGCAGCTGGCAGTCGCGGCACTCGTAGCCCTGCTTGCCGAGCCGCCGCGCTATCGTCTTGTTGCACACCGCGCACACCGTGCCCCTGGTGACGACACCAAGCCGATATCAGAACCCAGTTCCACCATGCACCACCGGCCAGCAGGGGGGAGAGGGGCAAAGGGTGCAATTCCTCCCCCTCTGACTCACCACCGAGGAGAGATCATGCTTTACTCGCTCTCCGAAGCACGAGCAAGTGATAATCACGTTTAAAAAGAAGTTCGCACATGAAATCCTAAAAATCCCAGAGGTGCGAGTTTGATCCCGTATGCGTTGTACCAACTAAGTTATCACTGCTTACAAGTTGAAAGACTTGGACGAGCGTGATTTAAAAGTATTCCTAGTTTCAAGTCGATAGCATTAGCACTTGCCGAGATAATCAGGTGTGACAGACGAATGTGACAGACGAATTTCAAAAATCCTTAGAAAGGGATACTCGATTTTTCATCCAATGTGAGACGAATACCATACCATAAGGGTTCCGTTTTAAACATTTCGGTACGGAACCCCAAAAAAAAATCAAGCAAAATGATTGCATTTTCCACTCACCCACTAAGATGTTTAGCAATGAACGTGTGCTCATTGTAAATATGCAGTTTGATGCCCTTCCGTCGCCATCTGGACCGCTGAGCGATGGTCAGCGGCACCAGGTAGTGCTTCCTGATGCCAGCCTCGATGGTCTCCAGCACGAGGGTCGAGGCCTCATGGATGAAGGTGCGAGCTGATGCGGTACTGAAGCCGGATACCTCGCTGAGAGATGACCTTTTTGGGTTAATTTTGTGTTTTTTTTTGGGTGAGGATAGGATTTGGTTAGGAGAGGATGGGTTTGGGTTTAATTAATATTGTTTTGCGTTTTATGGGAGACGATATGATTGGGTAGATGTTTCGATTGGGTTAGGAGCGGATGATAAGATATAGGGACAGTTAAATTTATTTTGTTTTGTGTGTTTGGGTGAGGATAGCATTGGGTTAAATGCGGTAAATGTTAGTTTGGATTGGGTTCGAAGAGGATGACGGGATATAGGGACAATTTTAATTGGTTATGTTTTATTTTTGGGTGCGGATAAGATCGGGTTAAGTGTGGTGATTGTGTTTTGATTGGGTTCGAAGAGGATGACGGTAGACGGGGAGGGTTTGGGTGAAATTAATTTTGTTTTGGGTGAGGACAGGATTGGGTTAAGTGAGATAAATATGTTTGTTTTTATGGGTATTAAGTAAGGGACAGAGTAACATATTGGATAATTTTAATATTTTAATGATTTTTTATTGGATAAAATAACGAGAAATCGATTTTAACGACAAGGACAGGTGGAGTTAAGGGACAACAATGTGATTAAATAAAAAAAAAATCAACATTAGTAGAAAAAAGTATTATACGAAATAAAATAAAATAAATACAGCATAAAACATAATGCGAGAGCAAAAATAATTGTGAATAGTTTAAATCGAAATGAAAAACAATTGAAATGGTGCAAAAGCATTTAAAATAGATAATAAAAAGCATTTTCATTCGCGCGTAAAAAATACGTTTAGTATGAAAAACCAGGGTTACCAGATTGCAGAGTGCCATTACCCCCAGCGCATGTGAGTGTTGACAGATGAAAAAAAGAGAAAATCCACTATTAGTGGCGATGTTGCCATACTCATTAAACAATAATAGGTATTTATTGATGGCAAGACAGCATTATTTATAGTTAAATAAGCGGTGTGATTAGTATTACTAAGTATTTCTTTGGAAAAATAAATATTGCTAGATACAGTTAGAAATAATGTAGTCTTGCCAAGCTTCTAGTCTATTAGACTTATTATAATTATCTCAAGCTCATTCGCATATACTCAAAAAATCTTTTTAAGTTTTAATAAGGTCAAATATAATTTGTTTTTTTTTTCAGTAGGTTCATCGACCATTCTAAATTTGATTTTAAAATATTTTTAATTAAGTAAATTGTAGCAGTCATGCCCATAAAGTTGTTCGACCGTTACTATTTTTTTTTAAATTTAGAAGGAAAACATTGCAATCGTTGCCATGTATTGCTTTATTATTCCTTATTTAAAAAAAAAAATCCAATGCCAGCCCTTCTAACCACCAAGCAAGTGACGAACATTTATTTATTATATTTCTTTTATCTTGACAGCCCTATATTATGATCAGATGTGTCTTATGAAACCATTTGTGGTGAATAAGTAAAGAGTCTCCTCCCCTCCCCCCACCCCCTATTAATGAAGTCCAATAAATCCGTATCAACCAATGATGAAAGACATATTGTTGTCAATGATGCGTACCTTCGCGAGGTTCTGGATTCATCTCCGGACTGCGCAGGCGACGCGCCCGCCGAGTACACGTTCCTATTGGGAACGGATAGCGCTTTTTCTGTTGACAAAAATAAATACATTTTCAATGATGATTTGTCATTCTCAAGGCAGTCTTTGTGGCCGTACGGCCTATGTTAAACTACGATGGAGTTAGAGAAATCCTAAACTAGAATTCGGTGGTGTATCATCACCAACAGCTAGAATTCTGTGGCGTATCGTCACCTAAACTCTTGAATGCGGTGGCGTATCATTACCTAAAACTAGAATTCGGTGGCGTATTGTCGACCACAGAAAGAATGCGGTGGCGTATCGTCACCTACAACTACAATTTGGTGGCGTATCGTCACCTTAAACTAGAATTTGGAACCTACCGATCCAATTCGGCAGCGTATCGTCACCTACAACTAAAAAATACCGGCGTACCGTCACCCACAGAATGAATTTGTTGGCATACCGTCATCTATAACTAAAATTTAGCGGCGTATCGTCATCTACTGATATAATTCTGTGGCCAATCTTCACTGAAACCTGAACTTTAACTCAACCAGCCAACGGTTCGATCTTATATAAATAGATAACACGAATTAGTAGTCACCGTGGGAGTTCCTTTCGGCGCTGATGCTGCGAATGTGGCTCTGGTTCTCCTGCTCCGAGTCGGTCAGTTCGAGCGACTGGCCGCGGGTCCGAGACCGGCCCAGTCTGCGAACGCAATATGAACACACTTATGTAATTCACTCCTAAGTATCTATTTGAAAACGCGATAAGCACAGATGGTAATGTCACAGATTTCTGTATCGAGATTTCGAATACGAGCAAGGGCAAGCTTTGTGTGATGAACTGAATGTTTGTACCCAAGCCTTGGACGTTTAATATATTCATAAGTTATTTGGACTAGGATAATCCCCAGGCCATTGTACGGTACCCATATTACAAGCGTTGATCAGTTTGAGACCGTACGGTTGGTGTGTTCGTTTGTCATTATTATATTAACACTTATGACAGAGTTGAGCTTTGATGGTCGTCTATTGATTTCTTATATTTACGCGAATACACATTGAAATAAAACTAATATTCCGTGACCATGGTTGCTGTAAAGCAGCCGAAACGACGGGAACGTAAACGCATCAAATAAAATCCTTAAAATTATTTTTATTACAATTTGATGGTCCTTTTAGACTTCTTGGATGTCTCTGGGCAGCCATCTTTAACCTATTGGAGGTTTCTGGGTACTTTAACATAATGGGGCATATGACTATGACACGGGCATTTAATTTATTAACAGCTGAAAGGTGCAGAATCTAGGGAGCCCCAAGGGTCGCGGTGCTCTTGGCACTTGACAAGAATGGAAAATAGGGACCTTTGGGATGTAAGTACCCACCTTCTCTTGATAGTGCCAAAGAAGTCCCTTCTCCTCTTCTGTCGGGGTGCCGGCTCGGGGGGGGCGGTCTCGCCCGGCTGGTGCACGTAGTCGCCTTGCTGTTCATTAAACGAGATTATTAAATTAATTGATTGTGACAGACTGACAAGACGTAAAATAAATCTTATAAAGACTCTCTTCGAGGTACGGAACCCTGAAAATCCCATCGATAACACACTCCCATCACTGTTACTCCTGTAAGCCAGGGTCCATGGCGGTGACCAACGAAGAACATGGTGAGGAAACCTGCATATCCGAGAGAACCCCTCAATAGAAGTGTGAAGTCCACCAACCAGCGCCGGGCCAGTGCGGTGGACTATGGCCTAATCCCCTCGCATTAATGGGAGGCCCGTGCCAAAGCGTGGGACTTTAAAAGGGCTGGTATTATAATAAACAAAGGTAAAATAATGTGCCACAGGTAAAACAAACAGCGCACTACAGACCACACAAAAGTTAAAACACAACATTAGTAAAAACTAATTAGAAAAACACAATCTTACCGCATCGACCTTATCACCATTTGATTTAGCACCATTTTCCTTTATCCTCACAGTCTTGCCGGGCGATTGTTTTGGACTGGCCGTGATAGGATTTTCAATCTTATTCTCATCTATTTTCTCACTCTCTTGAGGTACCCCGTTGTCTATTGCTTCAGCGCGTTCCACTTCGATGAATTTCCCGGATTCAGTTAATTCCACCTTTGTTTGTGGGAGTTTTTAATGTGTTAGTATGGCAACACAGCACGCGATGGGTATTTGAAAGGGACTTTGTGACATTAGAAAAAAAATGTATATCACTAGATTTTTTAGAAAAAATGTTACTATCAAAATAGGTAGGTACCTACTTATAATTATGTCACAAAATCAATTTCAATTTGAACATGCGGTAATTAAAAAGATAACCAACCAATAGGAGCATTATGTACAATTGCTGCTTTTTTCAGCTATTTTTTTCAAAGTATGTTGGTGCCTAATTAAAATTATTTATTCGACGCTTACAAAGCTTTAAAGATACTATTACTTTATATTACGATTTCATCCAACAAATCATAAATAATTCATTCACTGAACATCAAATAAGTTACAAAAAATTACACATCTAACGGAATTTTGAATGCTACTACTATTAAAAAAAAACTCACCATAATAGACTTCTTAGGTTCCTAAAATGATGACGTCATGTTAACAGCACACGCACGCAATGAAATGGAAAAAAAAATCAAATGCTATTGTTAATATCAAACTGGGGGCCACACTATTTATATAAATGATATACGCTCCTGTGTAATATGGTAAATAAACAATTACTTATTTATTTATACTTATTGCGAAATCCTAAACAAAAATGATTACCCCGAAATACCTATATCGATACCCTAAAAACGGGGAATGTCGTTCAGTCTTGCAACTCAATTATGGGCTCCGTACGTGAATTGCAAGTTTATTCGTGAGCTAACCGTATACTTTATAGTCTACGTATTTAGACACTTTGTATGGATAATTGAAAGTTGTAAATACCGTCCGCCAGAAGGGCTTTTCAATTCTCCATACAAAATGTCTAAATACTTAGACTATAAAGTATACGATTAGCTGACGAATAATCTCGCACTTGACGTGCTGAGTTTTAAATATCGAATAGTTTTTTACTAGGTACTAGTAATCATACTCGTCTATGATAGGCTTATTTTATTGATATAGGCATCATGGTTATTTTGCCAGTGTCCATAAATCATAAAATATATCTTCAACAGTAACGTATATCAATTTTAAATTTGGAAGAATGAACGAACGAACGAATGAATGAATGACTCACCCTCTGCACAGAGTGAATGATGAGCGTCGACTTGTTGGCTGCGTTCGCGGGACTCAGCTCTAGTTCGCGGAGAGCCGATTCTGTCAGTTGAGAGTTGTCGTGGCCTGAGGATTTGAAAATTACATAAGTACGTACATAATTTTATAATAATAATACCAGCGCTTATTGAACGTCCCACTGCTGGGCACGGGCATATCTTCAATATGAAGTCCACCACGTTGGTCCATAATTTAATCATTTTTACACGCCATTTTCATATTGACATGTCTTCAACATTTTTTATTTACAATGTGTCGTTATTGATATTGACTAGCTGTTACCCGCGACTTCGTCCGCGTGGTATTTAACAAAGACACAACCATTAGCAATAGCCCGCTCGCGCGTTCTGCGCCCGCGCGATCGGCAGCCTTTGTGATATTAAGTCGTTGGCGGGTGATTTTCTAAAATAAAAGTAGCCTAAGTTTCTTCTTGTTACATCAGCTATCTGCCAGTGAAATTCCCGTCAAAATCGGTCCAGCCATTTCAGAGATTAGCCGGAACAAACAGACAGACAGACAAAAATTGTAAAAAATATTGTTTTGGTATATGTACCGTGTATACATCCGAATGCACTTAGTAAAAAGCGGTTATTCTAATATTACAAACAGACACTGCAATTTTATTTATTTGTATGTATGTATATATTATTGACACTGCGGTTGAGGCCATATTGCATCGTATTCCATTTTATTTCATCGCATTACATATCGTAATGGAGAAGAAATACGTAGCATTTAAATATTTGCCGTGACATGCATTATTATGTCAACAGAATGGCGAATGTCATTGTCATGTCACTGCGAGTCAGCAGACATGAGGCCAGTCCGCGTGACGTTTGTGAGTAGAAGGTGAATCCAACTCACCGTTTTGCTTGAATGTGGTCTTGGTGGTGGTGGTGAGCAGGCCTTGCGGCGACAGCGTGCGCAGACTCTCCTTGATCTTGGTGGGCCGCGAGCCCAGCGCTGGGATGTCCGCGCCCTCGATGAATAGGAACTGCACGCGATAATGAACCATATAGACGAGTTGAACGAGAAAATATAGTGGGTTACCCTCATCTCCTGAGTATTTTGAAGCAACCGGTTGGGATTGGTCAAACTCACCTCTTGAACTAATTTGGCAAATCTCGCTTTCAAGGTAAGTTTGGCCAAACTCACCTCCAAGGTAATTTTGGCCAAACTCACCTCGAAGGTAATTTTGGCCAAACTCACCTCCAAGGTAATTTTGGCCAAAATCACCTCCAAGGTAATTTTGGCCAAACTCATCTCCAAGGTAATTTTGGCCAAACTCACCTCCAAGGTAATTTTGGCCAAAATCACCTCCAAGGTAATTTTAGACAAACTCACCTCCAAGGTAATTTTGGCCAAACTCATCTCCAAGGTAATTTTGGCCAAAATCACCTCCAAGGTAATTTTGGCCAAAATCACCTCCAAGGTAATTTTGGCCAAAATCACCTCCAAGGTAATTTTGGACAAACTCACCTCCAAGGTAATTTTGGCCAAACTCACCTCCAAGGTAATTTTGGCCAAACTCACCTCCAAGGTAATTTTGGCCAAACTCACCTCCAAGGTAATTTTGGCCAAACTCACCTCCAAGGTAATTTTGGCCAAACTCACCTCCAAGGTAATTTTGGACAAACTCATCTCCAAGGTAATTTTGGCCAAACTCACCTCCAAGGTAATTTTGGCCAAAATCAACTCCAAGGTAATTTTGAACAAACGCCTCGGACTAATTGTGACTAAACTCACCTTTTGGGCTAATTTTGGACAAACTCATCTTGAAAGATAATATTGGTCAAACTCTCCACCGAGTCATTTTACATACGAATTCTTCAACAGTAACAAGTGTGTTAATACAAGTAAGCTAACTTAAGCATAGTAACTGTCACTTTTGACAGCTACTGTATGGGATATCTGTCAAAAGTGACAGTTACTATGCGGTCGCTGTTCGATAATGAATCGATTGTGTTAGCAGACTTGGGGCGCTGGTGCGTACCTCCACGGTGAGGGTCCCGCTGACGTCGTGCTGCTCCATGGGCCGGGTCTGCAGCGCGATCTGCTGGCGCTGCGACGGCGCCGCCAGCAGCTCGTCTATGCCCACCAGACCCAGACCCAGGAACCTGAGTGCACAGACACAACAATTTAAATTACCGGCGTCTTTGTTCCCCGTTGACTACAATCTGGGTGTTTTCAAGTCGAGAGTGAACAGGTACCTTCTAGGCAAGTGTGCTCCATCGTAGATCTCATCGTCACTTACCATCAGGTGAGATCGAGATCAAATACTTGCCAATATTGTAATAAAAAAAAATCACAGGTAAAGGACAAAGCCCAAACATGCTACTAATATTACACTCCAAGATACAGACAAATGTCTAGTTTGGAGCTCACCAATACTTTTTTGTTGTAAATGTTACTTGAAAATAAACTATTCTCATTCTTAATTAGCTAATGCTTTGAAATCAGAATAATTTTGATTTTTTTTTTCCGAATAGGGATTTTCATGTATAAAAATGTATGTTTCTTTGTGTGTCGTAACTCGGGAATTACACCAATAAAGGACTAGGTACATACAAGATATTTTTAAATATGTATCGTCGATTGGAATATTGTTGAAAAAATCACGATGGGAATTAAATATGACAGCTTAAATTCCTATAAGTAAGGTGTATCGTATAACAAAAATAGTGTAAAATATTTTATCTGAATAATCAGTAAATAATATCGATCACGTTGAAGTATGAAATAAATGTGTATTTTTTTTTTCAATAAGGTGACCCCGTAGCATTTGTCTGATCACTAAGTACAGGCTGTCATCTTTTAAACTTCTAATAATTTCATTTATTTCTTTGGGAATGTTATCTTTATAACCTTCTGTTAGCCCAGTTAGACTATTTTACACTATTTTTGTCACACCTCATATAGGTGTAATCTCTGAGTGTAATATTGACTTTACACAACTATGTATTAGAGTCCATAGTTCCATGGCCATTGCTCTTTGACTTCAAATACAAAGTGCTTACCTGTGCTGCGAAGCCCCTCCTCCTGGCGAGGGGGGTCCAGTGCGGTCGTAAACCTCAAACAACAGCTCAGCTGTTTGAGGGGATAAGTCACTGAGAACAAACACAAACATTTTAAATGGGAGGCTACCGACACAATTAACTATTAATTTTCAAATAAAACTATTTTTAAAGATTTTATCGCGTTTATTTTTTGTTTTACGTTCCAGCCCTCCCGTGACCATGGTTGCTGTAAAGCAGCCGAAACGTCGGGAACTTAAGATCATAAAAAAATAAACGCGATAAAATCCTTAAAAAAAAGTTTTATTTCAATGCGTAAGTAGTATTCGCGTAAATATAAAAAATCAATATATTATGAATTTTGATTCAAAACGTGAACGAGTTTACCAACTATAAGTATTGATTGGAGCGGCTAACCACAATACTAGTTTTACTATTGATGTGAGAGGATAAAAATACTACTAACTATTACTATATTCGAGCGGCTAAAGAATGTAATGGCTATAAGTATTAATTGTAGAAGGATAACGGGTTTACTAGCTATTGCTATTTTGTCTGAAAAGGGAAGATCTTCCAGCCAGGCGGGTGGTACGCCTGGCGGGGCGGCCGCTACGCCCCGACGGTTATTGTCGGGAACTTGTATACATGTTACGTGCTCCGAAAACTCTCATAGCGCGTTTCAGGATTGTGTGGAGCCTCGTCATTTGTTCTGAATGTCGTCTGCAGCTCCATCTGTGTAGCTTGTGGCGAGGTTGAAACTACAGTATAAATTGGAGAGGCCGAGACTCACATAGCTTTATGATATTTTTTTTTTACTTTTCGTAACCTGCCATTTACTTATAGTCTATAACCCTGAAATGAAGGTATGAGGCTCATGTAAACTCTATGGATGCACTCACAATAGGAAGTGCTCCTCCCACTGCGGGCTGGTGGTGTCCTTCTTGAAGCCAGTCTGGTTCTTCTGCGGCGGCTCGTCCATCTCCACCACGCAGTAGGGAGCTATGCAGCCGGACTTGCCTGGTACATATTAATAATAGTTAACAGCTGAGCCTCGGTAACGAGGATTGCAGGTTCAAACCCCGGTTCGCACCTCTGGGATTTCATGTGCGAATCTCATTTTCAACCACGATTATCACTTGCTAAACGGCGAAGGAAAACATCGCGAGGAAACCTGCATGTCTGAGAGAACCCCTCGAAAGACGTGTGAAGTCCGCCAACCCGCACTGGGCCAGCGTGGTGGACAAATCCCCCTCGCATTGAGGGGAGGCCCGTGCCCAACAGTGGGACATTAAAAAAGGGCTGGAATTATTATTATTATGAACAGCTGAGAGCCCTAAAATGTAGGCGAGCATTCTGTCTTTGTCATGCACGGGCTTGCAGCGCACGCGCAGAGCAGGCGGACACCACCTTATACATTGTAAATGACGTAATGCACCGCTCGCACCTCTGGGCCCCAAGTCTGCTAACACAATCGATTCATAATCGAACAGCAACCGCATAGTAACTGTCACTTTTGACAGTTATTGTATGGGATATCTGTCAAAAGTGACAGTTACTATGCGGTTGCTGTTCGATTGTGAATCGATTGTGTTGGCAGACTTCGGGCCCAAGAATTTTGGGGTTACATGTGCGAATCTCATTTTTCAACCATGACCATCACTTGCTCGTGGCTCGGAGTGCACGTAAAGCAGGGGCTCCCAAACTTATTTTGTCTACTGCCCACTTTGACAATGATTTATTTTTTAGCGCCCCCATTTTTTCACCTACTTAAAAACCACTATAACTTCAAACTGAATTATCTATTGTAAGCCTCTACACAACGCCTCCATTTTTTATTCTGGGTCTCTTACCGCCCCCCTTTAGGCCTGCAGCGCCTACAAGGGGGCGTTATCGCCAACTTTGGGAAAGGCTGACGTAAAGCCTGCGCATGCGACTGATCTCTCTCCGGTTGCGTCGGAGAGCCGTCCCATGGGACTATGAGAGAAGGGGAGAGAGAGAGTTCGCACACACTCATGCACTATAATATCTCTCTCCTGCGCAGTCGCGATGTGTATTGTTATCCTTACCTCCCAAGTCCTTAGCGGCGACCACTTTCACTAGCAGCCTCTTGTCTCCCAGGAGAGTCACGCCACCGGCTGTAGAGTTCGGTGTAGAGGAGTACAGCTGGTGGTCCTGTTGCAACTGGAAATAATTGTATCAAGCGGTGGAATTAATAACACAGCTGTAAAGTTGTCGATATTGGTAGTTGTTTTAATCAGGCAGCAGTATAATTAGGGGCGGAGAAATTATAGATATGTAAGAATGGTTTCAACCTAGGTGTCCGTTTGTAAGTGGCGCCATCTGTTGACGCCGCCTGGTACCACCTGCTACTGATCGATAGCAAAGTGGCACCCTGGGCATGGGCCGCATAGTAATTGACACTTTTGACAGATATTGTACGGGATATCTGTCAAAAGTGACAGTTACTTTGCGGTCGCTGTTCGATTATGAATCGATTGTGTTAGCAGACTTGGGGCACAGGCATACCGCCCGTCTGGTTGACATATCCTCTCTTTTACGCTAAAGAAGTCTGATGCTGGTCTCACCATGGCGTCGTAGTGCACGGGCAGGCGCGGCTGCGCCGGGCCCGCGTGGCGCCGCAGCCGCGGGCACGTGGGGTAGCCCGCCAGGTTCAGCTGCAGCTGCGTGCTGCGCAGCGCGCTCACTACTATGTCACTGGAAGAGCAGTTGTTTGCCATTCATGTCACAATCTTGGGTACTGACCACCGATATAATTGATAGAACTAGGCGATACTTGGCGGGAATCCATTGTTAAACAAATGGGGGAAGAGTAATCCACCACTGACCCTCGGCTTGTTAACTTTTCCAATTATAAACCAAACAAGTTGATCGATAATTAAAGAAGCTAGCAACACCGAACTCCTCTTAGTTGTTAGTCGAGAAACTGTCTGTCACGAGTGTCGGGACCCCAATTAATATGCAATTATGTGCGGTTGCAAACAACAAAATGGTATCGCTAAGATGTCGAAATTTTACAAATAATAATAATTTCTTCTTTAAAATAATTATGAGTTACAGTATTTTAAGTAAAAACATCAATCAAGAATTTTTTGTCGATACCGGCAAAATGGCTAGGTATTTAGTAGCCAACGAGAAAAAGAAGGAGAAGAAAGTGATCTATACCTGATGAGTTGCTGCATATTGCTCTCTGTGGTGTTAGGCCTGAGTGGGCCCACCGGAGCCAGGGCCACCTTGACCTCAGGCCACCCATCGCACTTCAGTTCGCCTGTCAGCTTGTCTGACACACAAACTATGTTCAGACGAGCGCGGAACCTGTGAAAAGGAAAACATTAAGTACTTATCGCTAGACGAACACACTAGTTATATGGTCTTAAATAGGGCCTGGAATCGGGAAGACTATGAAAGGGTTTGATTCGGGTCAATTAATCGCAAAACCCCATAAAACCCGTTCGAAAGGGAGAAGGGGGGAAATCCATGTAAAATACATTTATGTCTCTCATAAACAAAGATCGTTTTTTTTTAAATTACGATACAATACGCAGGCATCCCTTGGAAAACCCCTTTATATTATATGGGAAAGTTACGTCACTAGGCCAGTCGTTCGAAGGGTACATAAGTAAAAATTGAGGGAATCCCGATAAATAGGAATCCCCTTTATCGACTTAATCTCATTAAACGATCGATGTAACTTTGTATATTATATTATTTATGTTTTTTTTTACGATCTCGACGTTCCTTAAAATTAGTTTTATTTCAAGTAAGTATAAGAAACTAGCTGTCCCGGCGAACTTCGTACCGCCTCAGAATCAAATGTATGAGAAAATGAATTTATTGATATTCTATGAAAATTTTAAACAAATCTATCCTACGGGAACCATACATTTTACCGGGATAAAAAGCCTATGTGCTATTCCAGACTATAATCTATCTCTGTGCCAAATTTCATCCAGATCCGTTCAGCCGTTCTGGCGTGATTGAGTAACAAACATACATCCATCCAAACATTCACATTTATAATATTAGTGGGATAATTACCTGTTAACGTTTACTCGGTAATGGGAGACGTCGACTTTCTCCCCGCGTTGACTGAATGCCTTCAGCTGAAAAGCGGGGGTCGCCTCACAGTCACATGTAATGGTCTGAAAATAACAACGTCAGAGTCACAAACAAGAAGCAGTTACCAATTCGAAGCGGGCTCTCGCAATTGGATAGTCTATGGTCACGTTGTTAATAATCTATGGTCACATTGGGTGGAAGCGTTAAGTCAGGGCGCGAAATTCAAAATTTCAATGGCTTTTGTATTTTTACGAAAAATTTGGACATCTTTACGATGTAATTTAGTTTCTTGCGATATTGACATTCTGCATTGGATGTCTCGATGTATTAAGTTTGCTTAAAAAAATACCTAAAGTGATACAACACTCCAAAGTTAGTAAAAGTAGCGGTTTTTACATACCTAATACTACTACTAAATTAAATCGTAAAGATGTCCAAATTTTTCGCAAAAAAATAAAAACCATTGACATTTTGAATTTCGCGCCCTGACCTAGCGCTTCCCCCTTAAAGGTACCTACATAATGAAGTGTAGGTACAACTCACCACGTCATCCTTGGAGTCGCACTCGCAGAACACGTTGGTGATTGAGGGGGGGTGGCTGTCCAGGGCGCGCACCAGCTCCACGCCGATACCTTGCTGAAACAAAACACGGCACATGAGCGCAATCCGTCAACAGACAAACACATTTATTTTTGTTGGCTACAAGTTAGAGCCTATTTTGCCAGTGTCGAGTAAATTATTTTGATCGTTGTTTTAAGTATGGTGTAATAATTTCTTAAGCCTGTAATTCTCATCCGAGTCTGGCACACGACTTATAGATGTATTATGTCCGACATATAAGGCCCGGACCCCGGCAAGCATATAAGTGGGTTTTTGAACGGCTTGACTGCTGTCAGATTAGACATATGATTACCCATTCACTTTGCTCACCTTTTAAAAGGGCTTTCCAATAATACGAGGTAAATTTGGATTCAGGTAGGTTAAACGCAAAACCCGATAAAACCCCTTTAAGAGGGTTTCACATGTATCAATCACCTATGATGAAGTTACATTATTTGAGCCAGTCGTTCGACGGGTAAGTAAAGCTTAAGGGATCCCAAACAATGGGGTACCTCTTAAACGACTTCGGCTCGCCTTACAACGTGTCCGGGCACTGCCATCAACAAACAAACACATTCATTTTCCGTTGGCTACAAAATAGAGCCAATTTTGCCAGTATCAAGTAAATTTAATTATCGTTGTTTTAAGCATGGTATAATAATATTCTACGCCAGCTTCTCTTCCGACTGTACCACGATATTATTATCTATGCCTTATTTATGTATTCTGTCCGACACCACACGGGGTCAAGAATACATGACGTTATCGTCAAATAACAATGTTAGTAAACAAACAGTTAAGCAGTGATTTAATATTGTAAATAATATATAATGCCTGCATCCTGCATCTTGAGACACTCGACTCTGACCTTCAGCAAGTACGCAGACATACACAAAAATCGAATAGCACTTCTTTTTTTAAGGTGGAAGCTCAGGGTCAGGGCGCGAAATTCAAAATGTCAATGGTTTTTATTTTTTTACGAAAAATTTGGACATCTTTACGATGTAATTTAGTGTTTTGCGATATTAGCATTCTGCATTGGATGTCTCGATGTATTAAGCTTGCTTAAAAAAGTACCTAAAGCGATACAACACCATTAAGTTAGTAAAAGTAGCGGTTTTTACAAACCTTATGGTATTGTATCGGATTAGCTTCTTTTTTAAGCAAACTTAATACATCGAGACATCCAATGCAGAATGCTAATATCGCAAAACACTAAATTACATCGTAAAGATGTCCAAATTTTTCGTAAAAAAATAAAAACCATTGACATTTTGAATTTCGCGCCCTGACCCTGAGCTTCCCCCTTATGTTGGCAATCGGCTACATATATTTTTTTTAATTTGGTTTACGGCCCTGGGTGCTAGCCCTTTGGGGCCTATCAGTAGTTTAATCGACTACATAGCAGTGCTATATTGCCAGTGTCAAGTAAAATGTTTCTTCGTTATTCATGATCATAATGATCTTGATGACGACGATAAAATGAAACCCCTACCCCTATCAATAAAGCTGTAGATATTTTGATTTCTTATATTTACGCGAATACTACACATTTAAATAAAACTAATATTATGGATTTTATCGTGTTTATTATACGACCTCCCGTGATCATAGTTGCTGTAAAGCAGCCGAACGTAATGTCAGGAACGTAAAAACGATTTTTTTTATGTCTGTTACCTCAGATCTCCGTCATTTATGATTTGGATGGTATGATTTGGAAAATTATTTTTTATATGAAAGGATATGCTTACAGATTGGTCCCATTTTTTTCAAAAAATTGTTCCGATCATGGGATCCTTGAGGAATTGAGAGGACTCCTCAAATTTGATAGGCATACCTATAGCGATTTTGGTTTTTCATTAAGTTTACCGTTTAGCCAGTGATAATCGTGGTTGAAAATGAGATTCGCACATGAAATCCAGAAATCCCAGAGGTGCGAGCCGGGGTTTGAACCTGCGATCCTCGTTACCGAGGCAAGCGTTCTACCAACTTGGCTATCACTGCTATCTCTCTAATAGTATTTATAAAATATGTACCTCCATCTTTATAATATGTGGGTACCAACATCGTCATTTCATACGACTCGTGTCACTAATGATGTGCTACTAATGATTGAAGCTATAACAATAAAATGGCTGCTTGCATAACTTTATGTTCAAGGTATCTGCCTGCTTAATAGCCTGACGTAAATGAAAACCATTCGATTGTAGTTTAGGTAGGTAGGTAGGTACTCGTACCTTTTTATTGAAAGTGTTGCCCAATGTCAATTAACAATTAAACAATCGTTGAGGAATCTCTGGATTGCTCAATTTCCAATGGCGTACGCGTTGCTCAACTAATATATTCTTGTGGTGTACTATTGGGGTTGCAATTAAGTACGTGAAGTATAGTTATATAAGCTAACTGTATAGTTAACGTATTTAGGCACATTGTATGGCAAATTGAACGGCGCCTCCAGCGGACAGTATTAAAAACTTTCCATTCTCCATAAAAATTGTCTAAATAGTAATAGTAATTTGTATAGTAATAGACAATGAAGTATACGGTTAGCTTACGAATAATCTCGCACTTGACGTACAGATTTTAGACATATCTATTTTAGCATATAAATTATCTGTGATAAATAGACAATAAGTACACACATTATTTGTCACAGAAACACTTTACTGGGAAAAATAAAAAAAAAAACATTGACAACGACCTACTCTCTTCCCGCCAAAAATACTCTATAACTGATTTGTTATACCGAAGCTGAATAAGAAAAACTTGATTTATTAAATGTCATAGTGGGAATTCCAACTATAAAAAGTCATTTTATAAGCCAACATTGATTGAATTATAATACTTATTATACTGGGTTCGCCCCCAGTCCATTGTACGGTACCCATAATACAAGCATTGCTTAGTGTGGGATCGTATAGTTGGTGTGTTTGTCTGACGATAATTATTTATTTAAAATGGTAGGCCAAATTGCCAAAATATTTGTAAGTAGGTAGTGCGTAGGCTGGGCCGATCTGACGCCGCGCAAAGTGAATAATAATTATTCTAGTTACGTAATCCACCAAAAACATGGTCTTAATAAACATCCCCTATCTAAGATTATCCCATTTACAGTCGGAATGTTAAGGGGATGAAATTATATTTACGACAATAGGTTCTGGCATAATGCCAGAATATAACAACGCTTGCCAAACGACAAGCAGAGGTTACTGGCAGCGACAACGAATCGTGAATGCATATAAAAAAAATCTGTCCATCTCGCGCACTCAATCAATGTCGATATCTTTCAAGTACATTGTTGAATATTGGCGCTAAAAATATAATGGAACATGCTACTAAATCATCCGCGCGCGTGGCCAATAATAGTACCAATGTTTTTTTTTTAAAAAAACGTCACTTATTTGACAGTTTTGCATCGACAAATCGAACGTCGAACATTGTTTGTGTCATTTGCTGCGTGATGTGGTCCGGTATTGGCAGAGTCACATTATTAGGGCTTGTAAGAGACGCCATTTTAATATTTTCATGTCACATCCATCATTTAATTTATAATGTGTATTTATTAATGTGTTGTTGCTTTTAACTACTTCAAATTGGCAAAATACCCGCTAAGTTGTGGGTAAATCCATATTCATATTCATTTTATTTCTACGCATTTCATTTCGTAAAGAAAGAAGAAGAAAAGTAGGGCTTGTAAATTATTTTTCTCCTGTACAGTACGTCAAGAGCGAAATTATTCGTAAGCTAACTGAATAATTTATTAAAATTGAATGTTTGAAAATCCGTCCGCTGGGGGCGCTGTTCGATTCTCCATACAAAATATCTAAATACGTAGACTTTAAAGTATACGGTTAGCTTAAAAATAATCTGCCACTTGTCGCGCTGCAAACAAACTAAACTCGTGTTAAATATAATCACATTTATATACACACATACCTACTTAGGAAAAACCTTCACACAATCGCTAGTTTTATAGAAAAAAAACGCTAGTTTAATTTAAAAATATTGACTTATGATCAATTGACGTATGACCCATTCTTTATCCATTAGCCTGGCATTGCCGCCAATTTGTTCGAATAAGTATTTTTTACCACCGCTATCTAAACAGAGTGGGTTTTTATTCGATGCTATGTTTAATTTAAGTCAACAAAATGAAAACAAATATTAGGTATTTTATTAATTAAGAACGGAATGCGAGTCAGCCAGAGATCCGCGTTCTAATTTTAAAATCTCTCGCCAATCGACCTACATTCCCGCCGTTTCCTGAGGGACGGTAATATTGACAGTTGCTATTTTTTTATTAGTGCAACGAACTCAACTTTGCAACCATGCCTATTAATATTATACAAACAACATCATATATTATTGGAAAAATTACACATTAATGGGAATATTTAAGCCCGTCTAGATTTTAATGGGTCCGGACTGTTAAAGTCGCTACTGAACATGTTTTTGTTGAGGTAAGCTAATTCTACTTGAATCTAACTTCAATAACTGCTTACCGCTTTACTTATCAAGTCGTAAAGGTACGTGGAACTCTGAAGAAATCAACAACTTACCACTATTATCTAGGCGGAAATAACAAGCGCATTGTTAGGGTAAATGCACCGAGTATCAGTTTAGTTCAGTACACAAGCCGTTGCGAACTTTCCCAGATAGATGGCGTCATGATCGTTCGGGAGTTACTTCGACGACATAGACAAGAGATAAAAAAATAAAATTAAAAAATACATTTGAATTGAGAACCTCCTTTTTTTTAATTCAATCAAATAGGGCAAAGATCGTTAGTATTATACTTTCGTTCTTCTGCTTTGAAATAAAACTTATTTTTCAGTTTTTATCGCGTTTATATTATGTTTTTACGTTCCTGACGTTTCGGCTGTTTTACAGCAAACCATGGTCACGGGAGGACTGGGGTGTTTGAGGTGTTTATTTTTATTTCTGTACGAAATGAAATGCGATGAAATACAATGGAATAAGATGAAATATGTCCTCACACATAAATCAGTGGGTATTTTGCCAATGTCAATTATTTATTAGCGATATCAAATTCAATAAATACACATGATTAATAAAAAATGGATGATGATATGAAAAGATAAAAATGGCGAATCTCTTTATTATTCTTATAGGTGTAAATATACATACAGCTTAGTGCTCACTTCCCACTCTTAGGTATATTCACCAAAAAGTATACCCATAGATGCGACATTATTTTTTAAACTAAGTAATAGCAGTAAGAATTAAAAAAATACTTTTTGTCGTTGTCATAGATAACCTATGTATAGTTGCTACCAACCAACAGACTTTAAAAACAAACTATGGTTCGTTTGTAAGTAAAAAAAAATATCTTTTATATATTTGTATTATTACATATTGGGTTACTTTTATACGCTGTTACAGAATCTCGTATCTTATCTAGGCTAAGTGCATCGCGTAACACAAGATTATCTCGGGAATGCAGACTAGCGAACTATTTTAAGATAAATAGCAATGATAAAGCTTACCAAACACATAGTATGCTATAGTAAATCAGATACAGTTTTAAATCCGCTATATCATTTATTTCACATAATATTGTTCAATTTCATTGTGTTTTGATTGAGTTTTAATTTAATAGAAACTTAGTATTTATTTCATTTAATTCGTTTTACGTTTCATATTAGATTTGATTCTGAAAATTCCATTCACTATTAGAAAACTACTGTATACACATATTATATTTATATTATACATAAACGTGATCGTTATCACCTACTTGTTAACCCCTAAAAATATTTTACACTATTATTGTTAAACCTTATATGTATAATACACTAATTCAAACGCTGTCATTGAGTTTATTTACCTCGACTAACCAAACTTGCTCTGCACTCATAAGTTTTATTTACCAAACATATTTACACTAGGTACACTAAATGAAACGCGAAACAGTTTGTATACTTTTTTATATTCGCTTAGTGTCGCGGAGAGTTGCATTTTATTTGAGGTCCCGTCACTCGTGATAGATAGTTTCTCGATTAACATCTTAGAGGAGTTCGGTGTTGTTAGCTTCTTTTATTATCGATCAAACTTGTTTGGTTTATAATCGAAAAAGTTGACAAGCCGAGGGTCAGAGGTGGGTCCTCTTTCCCCATTAGGCTAACAATGGATTTCCGCCAAGTATCGCCTATTTCTATCTATTATAAGTTTGTATATTTGCAACTACTGTTACTTGCGCGGTTGCGTCATTTATGACGTCAGGAATGGCGTCATGGTCGCTGTGGTATTTGGTACAAGTTCTTTTTTTTAGTACGTGTCGAATTGGAGCTTTGTTGCATACACAATCGTTTGCATTCGCTCGTGATTGGTTGAGCGTTGATGTATTTTTTAACCTCTGAGGTGACATCATTGTTGTGATCAACAACGAAAATAATTTCAACGTAATGATATCTACAGATCTATATATATTATATATATATATATAAAACAAAGTCGTGTTAGCTACACCATTTATGTAACTCAAGAACTGGTGGGCTGATTTTTATGATTTTTGAATTTGTCTACGCCCTGAATAGCAGAATAAAGATAATTTTCTCATACATATTATTCTGAAGCCGTACGAAGTTCAACTAGCTATTAATATACAATACATCTTATTAATATTTTTGTTGTGGCAAAGCAAAACAATGATTTTCTGTTTTTGAATAAGTTATTGTGTGTGAGAATGCTTCCTTAATAAGTTGAATAAAATGTATAACAAAAAAAACTAGATATCAAATAAAAAAATGGATATATCAATTTAATTTTCGAATTTCTTGGCGGTAAATTGGAGAGGGATGAGGATAAGTTTTTTTTTGTTTGACTTGTGTTTTTTTTAATTTTCTGTTATAAGCACGATATGACATCACACTGCATGTGTTTCTTTAAATTATAATGTTATTAATTGTTGGTGTAAAATAACCATAAGACGTCCATAAACACCGCCTCATTTTTTTTCGTAATAGTCATTCAAACTAAATTAAATCCAAATAGGTATTATATTAGCGACGATTACGGGCGAGGCCTGAGTCACGCCCGCTGACAGTGTTGAGGTGACATAACGCCATTGAAATAACATAGGACGCGACGCGGCGTCGTGCGTGAGACGGAACGTCCCCAGATGACGTCAGATCGATACGCGCGAAAATTATTTAGGAATATTTTTTCCTGCAAATAGAATGGATAGCTATTATATATGTTTGATCCTATTTGTGAAATAAGCTCCCTGGGGCAACACGTAAAGATGCATGAGCTTTATAGAGCTAATAAAAAGAAAAATAATAATGTATCAACACTTTGAAATAAAACTAATTATACAGATTTTATCGCGTTTATTTTAGGTTCTTTACGTTCCCGACGTTTCGGCTGTTTTACGGCAACCAAGGTCACGGGAGGACTGAGGTGTTATCCTAGTGACATAGTTAGAGCTGGGGTAGCCTCATAGTATTTGGGTAGCCTCATATTTATATATATATATAGCTGTTGCCCGCGACTTCGTCCGCGTGGTATTTAACTAAGACATCCGTTGACAACAGCCTGCTCGCCCATTCTGAGCCCGCGGGACGCATTGCAGGTTGTTGCTATCAAACTTAATCAGGCGCTGCGCTGCAAAATTGGTTTTAATTTTTTTTCGTGAGATCCTATTTTTTTCTAAAATAAAAGTAGCCTAAGTTACTCCTTGTTACATCAGCTATCTGCCAGTGAAAGTCCCGTCAAAATCGGTCCAGCCATTTCAGAGATTAGCCGGAACAAACAGACAGACAGACAGACAGACAGACAGACAGACAGACAGACAGACGGACAGACAGACTAAAATTGTAAAAAATGTTGTTTCGGTATAGGTAACGTGTATACATCCAAATGCACTTAGTAAAAAGCGGTTATTTTAATATTACAAACAGACACTCCAATTTTATTTATATGTATAGATTAACTGGTACTTCTTCTTTTTTTAGGTTGGCAATCGGCTACGAAATAGGGCCATTTTGCCAGTGCACAGTGTTTATTGTTATAAAATTATAAATACCAATGATAATGATGATGATTAAATGAATTCCCCACCCCTATCAGTACAGCTGTGGATACTTTACTGAAAATTTACCGGACATCTAGGGAGAACTTGAAAAATTTAGTTATACTATTTTATTTCTATTTCGTTCACTCGTGCACGTTTATGAACACACGATGGTTAATATCCCACTAATATTACACATTATTTATCAAAGACACACATTTTTTTTCGGAAAATTAAACAAAATTGACAACTTCAGTGTTCAAATTCCCGCCAAAAAGTCCGGTCAGAACTAATTCAGAGATATTTTCATTGGATTCGAAACGGTTATTTAACGATAGGGGGAATAAAAAAAAGAAACATTAATTAGTAAAACCATAAACAGTTATGTAATATCATCAACACAGAAATCACGACTCGCGGCCGAAGTTAGTTATCGCCCTCTGTAAAAAGCTATGGACTCCATAAAAGAATTGGGGCAAGGAAAGTAATGAGCTATGCAGTCGCAATGCAGGTGTCATAAACCAGACTTTTTTTTTCTATACTAATATTACAAAGACGTAAAGTTTGTGGGTTTGGATGTGGGAGTAGTATCCGGATTGGCTGGTCCGATTCCGAAATATCTTTCAGTAATAGGAAGCTACATTGTCCCAGGGCCCCAAGTCTGCTAACACAATCGATTCATAATCGGACAGCAACCACATAGTAACTATGTGTTATGGCGGCCTGATTAGCGCAGTTGGTAGTGATAAACTTTCTGTGATGAGCACGAATGTTTGTACCCAAGTCATGGATGTTTGATATCCATATAAGTAATATATACTGAGTTCGCCCTCAGTCCATTGTACGGTACCCATAATACAAGTGTTGCTTGGTGTGGGACCGTGTAGTTGGTGTGTTCGTATGGCGATATTTTTTTTAACTGTCACTTTCGACAGATATCCCGTAGAATATCTTTCAAAAGTGACAGTTACTATGCGGATGCTGTTCGATTATGAATCGATTGTGTTTGCAGACTTGAGCCCAGTACTATAGGCTATGTTTGATCGAGGTACCGCGGGCGGAGGCGCGGGAAAATACGTTTTTTTTTATTCTTTTTTTTTCCTATGGGCATTATTATTCTAGCACAAGTTAAAAGTTGAATCTACGCTTCGTTGTACACTCGTCAGTCACGGCCGAATCGCGTTCCGTGTTGTTGCCCATGCCAGATGCTATAAATTAAATATTTAGGGTTGTCAGATAGCATGCACAAACTTGATTTTCGCCAAACAAAAAAATATGGCGTCACCTTCTTGGGTATTTTGCCAGTGTCAAGTTTTAAATAAATACCCTATTTGCTTTTTAATTCAATAGACTAAAAATAGGGGCGTATCTTGCCTGTATATTAGCTGCTAGTAATTATGTCCCCCTCACACCATCAGTAATGTTGAACAAATAAAATACAAGGTTTTTCTAATATTATTGTGAATGCATTTTTCGTTTTTTTTTTAATTCCACTACACATGCGTGGAATATTCGTGTCATTACGTAAATTACACAACTATACGTCAAGTGCGAGATTATACGTAAGCTAACCGTATACTGTATATAGTCTACGTATTTTGTAAGGAGAATTGAACAGCGCCTCTAGTGGACAGTGTTTCAAACTTTCTATTGTCCATACAAAATGTCGGAATATGTAGACTGTACTGTGCGCTTAGCTTGAATCGTATTCAAATACCAATCGAATGTTGTTTCGATATATTTACCAGCAAAACTTTACGTTCCCGCTAGGGGCGCTTCTGTGAAATGATTTAATAATTCGATCGGTATTGATACTGCTGTAGCGACCTCTTCAACCTCGCCACAAGTTACACAGATGGCGCTGCAGATGACATTCAGAACAAATGACGAGGATCCACACAATCCTGAAACGCGCTATGAAAGTTTTCGGAGTACGTAGCATAGATACAAGATCCCGACAATAATCCTGGCTGGAAGATCTTCCCTTTTCCGCTAAATTACCAAAACTCGTTATAAGCCTTATGAAGTCGTTCTAAATTCAAAAGAGTTATTTGGTCGATTATCAAGAGTTGACACCCCTAATTCACATGAACAGTTACGTAACAAGCCCTCGTTGCTGCGCCAAAACCATTATTATTGTTATTGTTTATTTATCGTGGAGCGAGCGAGACGAACGATGGTGTCTTACCCAACATCTCCACATGACTAACGCCACACTCAGACACTACAAGATCCATGAAATGTAAAATTAATTTGTAAATGTGGAAACCATGTAGCCATATACTTGGAGTTAGTACTTTTTTTTGACCAGCTGCTAAAGTCGGCCTAGCCGTTCCCACATTGTTCTCGCATACCCATAACAATGTACTGCTCAAAATGTTACGGATCTTTTCAAAAGAACAACCATCGAGTTTCTTGCCCGTTCTTCTCCATAGGAACGGCATTCCGAACGGGTGGTAAAATTGTAGCTTAACATTTTGTAGCTATTTTGACGATTCATAAGTACTGGACTTAATGGTTTACATGAATTAACTGATTCTGAACTTTTATTTTCAGGAAATTCTTTGCGGTCGACGTTATTTTGACTGACATCGTTGGGGAGGTATATTGTTCTATCAACTGGCTATCCCGATCCTCACTCTTATGCTGAACGCAAATCGTACCACGCCAAACGCGCCGAAAGAACCGAATGGAACGAATTTTTATAAAGCCTCGCACACCTCCTTCTTATTTTTTTAAGGTTGACAATCGGTTACGGAACGAGAGGCATTTTGCCAGTGTCCAGTATTTCTTGATTATATAAGTACATCTAATGATAATTATTATGTTAATGACGATGATGATGATGAAATTCATCCCCTACCCCTATCAGTAAATGTGTGGAAATTTTACTAAAAATTTACCGGACATCTTGGGTGAACTTGACAAGTCAAGCATTACTATTTCATTTTAATCTCCTTCACTTTCGCACATATATCAACACGCAATGGTTAATATCCCACTAATATTACACGTTACTAATCAAGGAACATTTTTTTTGGTATGTTACCTTCCCTAATTTAGGTAGAAATCGCTAAATTGGCAACACGCCCCTAATTTGACGACGTCATCAGAATTCTTTTGGGATTTCGCTACGTTCCAGCGATTCAGCTGATTCGGCGCGGATGGGGTTGCATGGTTTCATAGGATTTTTTTTATAAAAACGTGTGCGTTCACCAATACACAACTTCCTCAATCATTTTACCAAAGACAATTTAAAATAGCTATCTAGCAACATCAGACGTATCCATCGTTAAGCCTACGGCGACAACACTCATCCTATGACAATCACCACAGTGTATTTTTTTTTTTTTTTGATGTTTTATCACCTTCTACTTTTTTTACTTTTAAAGTTTTAGTATTGATGGCCACAGCAACTGCAATTTAATCTTTATTGTTTAACAATTACCGAACTGAGACCGATGGAGGTTAATCGTTCGATCCAAGTGTGAACTATCGAACGATGATCGCGATCCTCAGACACGAGGGAGCGGAGGGAGGGGGCGAGGGAGATTTTAACTTCTCTCTATGGTTGGTACCATAGAGAGCTTAACAATTAAAATTTAAATTAGAAATATTTCTAATTTAAATTTTAATTGTTAAACTTTTTTAAATTGTTAAACATTTCCAACATGTTTATTTGATACAAAATAAAGATGCCTACGTACTTTTTGTTACCGCCACGTCACACAATGGCGGTTGCCAAGGTTAGTGACTGACATTGAAATAGTATGTCTTCTCGCCAGGTACCTACGTGACGGAGTTAGCTATCGGACATATCGATACATATGTTCGAATTAATCCATCAATACCTCGGTAGCGGCCTCTTCAACCGCGCCACAAGCTACACAGATAGTGCTGCAGACGCATTCAGAACAATAGACAATTCTCAACACAATCCTGAATCGCGCTATGAGAGTTTTCGGAGCACGTAATAATATACAAGATCCCGACAATAACTGTCGGGGCATAGCGGCCGCCCCGCCAGGCATACCACCCGCCTGGCTGGGAGATCTTCCCTTTTCCGCTAAACCTCCAATCCTATCTCAAACGAAGAAATAATATAGAAGGATTATATTATATTGAAATAAAACACATTTTTCATGGTCACGAGAGGACTGTCCTCTCGTGACCATGGTTGCTGTTGGTTGTTGCGAAACGTCGGGAACTTAATAACATAAAATAAACGTAAAATCCGAAAAATAAGTTTTATTTCAATGTATTCGCGTAAATATAAGAAATCAATAACGTACATTATTTCTTTGTCTAAGTTCTAACTCAAAATTAATTCTAAATTTGAAATAATATTATCTCCCCGAAATTGCATAGTGACGAGAACAAATTTTGAAACATCACCGTTTTTTTTAATTTTATCAGAATCTATCACCGCTTCGGAACGTTGGTTGGTTTATCTGAGAAGAACCGGCAAGAAACTCAATAGTTACACTGGAAGAGAAGTAGGTATACCTAGTTTTAAAACGCACCAACATTGTCGAATTAAAAAAGTGCTTAGTCATAGATTATAAATCTCAGTGCTTTTTGCATCTACAGATGACAACACTCTCTAAAACTCTCAGACTCTATAAAAACTGCTGCTTGCGGACTTCCTATACAACTTGAATCGCTGAGCGAACCACTCGCAGACTCACAGGCGCCGCTCCAGACGTCAATATGTGGAAATTCGGAAAGGAACAATTTGCAGAAAGTATTCCAAAACTTCTTCCAAGGCTAGACCGAGTGGCTCCGCGTTGCCACGATAACACGGCCATTCGATCGTAAAATAAACAAACCATGTTTTATATTCTTCCTTCCTTATTATATTTTTGTTGCACACCAGTAGGTATTTATTTGTTATTTGCTTAGATATAATTGTGGATGTATTAGACGTTTTATCTAATAATGTATGAATTAAAAATATGGAGTACTTTCAGAGAACAATACTATATTTGGCGAAAAGTTTTGAACGATAAACAGATTATATAACAGTAAAATGGCGAGAAAATGCATAGCCTATATTTATTCAATGTGCTGCGTTCCATATTACACAATAACAATCGATTAAATATAAATCTGTTAATTTTCACAAGGCGCGGAATTTATTTATTGACTCGCGTGGCAATTTATTTTTTGATATTTGAGTTTCGATAAACAGTATGCCAGAAGCTGTTTTTTTTCTAGGAGTCCGCCCTATTTATATGAACTAGGTAAGTATATATTTACATTCTTAAACCACGCGAAACCAGCGCACATCGCTAGTAAATACATAAAAAGACCCATAAATATAGAAAGTGGAGCGAGTATTAATCATAACGACGGCCGAATGATTATGTTTCCTGTGCCATAACGATTTCCACGAAAACATTTATGGCTGGAAAAATAATAGTATTCGATGAAAATGCATATTTTTTAACCGACGATAAAATCAATTCGAAACGAAGTTTCATTTTTTAATCGATTTCAAAAAGGAGGAGGGAGGACTTCAAGAGATGATTGAAACAGGTTTGCAAACAGAATTACAATACTGTTGCAGATCTGTTTTCAATAATTTCTTGTATTTCTATCGACTAATAAATCGATAGAAATATACGAAGTCAAATTTTATTCTTATTTCGAACGCAGCCAAAATTTCGGCCACATTTTGCATAGGTATCCGAACGTCAGTCGACGGCCTTACTGCCAAGGTTCTTTATTGCCAGTAGAAGCGTTTATTATTGTTTACAAGACTCTAAATAAAGTACCTATTTATATATCGGGGTAGTAACAGGTATTAGCTACTCAAGAGTAACAGGTATTAGCTACTCAAGAGTAACAGGTATTAGCTACTCAAGAGTAAGTCACTCACCGCCGAATACTCGAGCGCAACTCAAAATTATGGGAACAGTCTGTTTTTCAAACCTCAGTAGTATTCGAAAGTCGCTATATCTTAACCCACACATGATTCATCATGTAAACTATGGAATGAAAGTAACTGGCATTATGGACACCAGCATAAGAAAAATGAAAAAAAAAAAAAAAAAAAACAAAAAAAAATGCTGCGTAGTCGATAGTTATAATTAGCGCGCGATATTTGACATATATTGACTTGACATATCTTGAAAAATAAATATTAAAAAAATGAGTGGGAGGTCGAGATGATATTAAAAAAAAACAAAACAGTACGTAAAAAATAGAAGATCTTCAGAACGAGATAAAAGACAATAAATTAACCAACCAGTAGAGAGCACATAAAAAAAACTCACTACCAAAACACTTACCTCTTCCACGGACTTCTTCGAGAACTCGTTCATAGACACAATCCATTGCTGCACCAAGTCATTAACAATAACAAGATCATTATATAACCACGTCAGTAGATCGTTCACCCACTGCACGCTCGGTGGGTCGGCGCCTGTGCACGTCGGTACCAAAATACTGTGATGTTTCTTTAATGTTAACTGCTCAGGACCAGGCGACATGCGCCCGAGTCGTTTCTTGTTCGGCGGAGTAGCTGGCACGAAGCCTGAAGCCTTAGCCGGCTTCAAAGACACACCCTTAACTTTAGCACTGCTTACTGCTACAACATCAGAACTATTAACGGTCTCATTACTCGCCTTCTTCGATTCATCGTTCGTTTTCGACTTCGAATCGACTTCCGACACATTCTTTGCGAATCTAGCGTACGCCCATTTGGCAATGCCGAGCAGTACGATGGAGAACAATATCCATATGAAAATCAACATGACTAGGTTGTCCATCGCTGTGTCCATGTAATCGAAGCTGCATATGAGGTCGTCAACTGCCTCGGCTAAGTCCGCCATAACTGTCCATGGTGTCTTCCACCAGGCGGCGTCCGAACCGGCCGCTTCTCTTTCGGTAACTGACGAGCTCGACATTTTTTTTCTATTTTCGAACGCACTATTTTGGGACGCAGCTCTGTTTCCATATATCTGTCTCGCTCTGCTGTGGATGCGTTCAGAGTTGCGATTTTAATTTATTTAACATTTCGTTCGTTCGTGTTTTGTGTCGTGTTTTTTTAGTCTGCCGAGGCTGTGATCGTCAGACGCATGATTTAGTAATCCTGGAACAAAGGAATAAAATCAATTACTTAGTTATTAATGACATATGAAAACTACGTATGCGGTACTACTATACAGAGTTGTTCAGAAAGGGTATATAATAAGCGATGAGCCTGAGCTTATTGAGGGCATTTGTAATATTTGTGTGAAGTTACAATTTCGATGTCATATTATATTCAAATTTGTTCATAACAAATTATAAGTAACTTATTATTGGGAACAAATCATTTTTTTAATATCGGCATAACGAAATCTATACAAATAAATAAAATTGGAAAGTGTCTGTTTGTAATATTAAAATAACCGCTTTTTACTAAGTGCGTTTGGATGTATACACGGTACGTATACCAAAACATTTTTTTTTAAATTTTTTGCCTGTCTGTTTGTTCCGGCTAATCTCTGAAATGGCTGGACCGATTTTGAGGGGACTTTCACGGGCAGATAGCTGATGTAACAAGAAGTATTTTAGGCTACTTTAATTTAGAAAAACTTTTTTGTTAAATACCACGCGGACGAAGTCGCGGGTAACAGTTAGTCTTCAATAGAATGAACACCGCTCATTGGTCGAAAATTGCCGATGACGTCATCTTGAGCCACCCTTGGTAGGGAAGGCAGGGTCACCACCAACTTTGCCAATCAAGTTGTCACACCTATTATACAGCTAAATACAGTGTATAATAAACTTTTAACATGTAGATTAAAAATCGACTTATTATCTATGACCTCGTGGTGATGTCATCGGCAAGGTCGATGCGAGGCTAGTATCTTGTATCGACGGACCATGCGGTCTAATTACGTGTGGGAATTGCAACCGGTCTGTGTGTAGTTGCTATCGAAGCCTACGACACGGTGTTGACAGCGTCTATGTCACGTCCGACATGCTCCCAGATTTATTTCCACAAATATTTATAATGACGTACAAAAAAACTAGATAAGTAATAATAATAATATCGCCAGACGAACACACCAACTATACGGGTCCACACTACGCAACGCTCGTATAATGGTACCGTACAATGTACTGCAGGCGAACCCTGTATATAAATACTTAAATAGATATAAAACAACCATGACTCGGGTACAATCATTCGTGCTCATCACCCAAAGACTCTCTAACAGGATTCGAATCCGGGACCCTTAGCGCAGAAGCCAGGGTCACTACTCACTGAGCTAATATTTTCGTACAATATCAGCTGATTCTATATCGGAAATGTGTAGCTTTTACTATACATTTATGGAACCATTCGAACCACAGATATATTAGAGGAGATATGTTATGAAAGCGGTGGGCTTGCGCTCACCTTTAGCCAAAATTACGCTAACATAGAGTTTTCGCCGTCAGTCGACTGCAACTGCACGTCGGTATCGGAGCTCTAACTTTTTTTTTAAATGCCGTGTTATTCCGTGGTTGTGTGCAAAAATACTAGCAGCAAAGTGAACTACGCGAAAGATGGAATCTCATTTCACCAGCCAGTATTAAGTATTTTATTTATTCGTCTTTAAAATCATTAAAAACAACAAATCAAAAAATATTTAATGCCTTTATTATGTTATTTTAGTTTTCATGTAGCACAACGACTTTTTTATTTTTATACAACATACATGGATCTTTAAGTACCACCTATGTTCGCTACTGAGTGAATGTACGAGGCAATGGATAGATCGTCTAACGATACTTTGAATAAACTGGTGCGTCGCGTGGTACGGCCGCTGTATGCGGCGACGACGCAGCACGCACCGAATTATTGGCACGCGTGTGTGTGTGAGACTTCCTATTGGTTGGTTTTATGTAATTGCATGTGTTTTGCGGCGAGTGGAGGGGAACAAGTCGGAGACAGCGAGTTCCCATACATTTTGAACCGCACGGCATATCTCTCGTGATCTGTGATTCGAACACTGTTTCAGTATTTGACAACATTTAAAACATGTACTAAGAGTCCATTTCGGAGGACGTGGTAATATGAAGTGTGCCGAATTTATTGCAACTAGCGTCGATGAGCTTGATGGCTATTGCTATCCATCGAACTGATACACAATACCTCCCTAACCAATATGGCAGTTGACTCACTGTCTACGATTTAAAAGGCACAATGTAGACACGATGACCTAATCGCCGGCCACGCTATTACAATCATGTTACAACTCACATTTGACCCGTAAATTAACATATAATTATATCATTTTATTTGTCAGCCATTGTATTTATATAAGATATTACAGAAATAGTGTAAAATATTTTAACTGATGAATCAGTACGTAAAGTGCGAGATTATTCGTAAACTAACCGTAACATACTTTATAGTCTACCGTATTTGACATTTTTGATGGAGAATTGTATATTTTAAATACCGTCCGCTAGAGGCGTTATTAACCTTAATGTAAAATATTTTACAAGGTCCATTGTAGGTTATAAATAATACATTCAAAATAAATAAAAAGAAAAAGTACATACATCTTATTTTTGTTGTATATTAGATAATTACATCAGGTACTACTTTTTATTTTAAAAATCTTCGCGGGCGCGGCTGCTATAAAAGCAAGTCCATGATCATAGCTACAAATGGCGTAATTCAGCCAAGATTTCCTCAAATAATAGGTTCTAATTATGGTCATTAGCGAGCTAACTGTAGGCCCATCATTTAGTTCGATATTTTGCTAATTAACCTTCACACATTAGTATCTGTTATTAGCAAACTTTTGAAACTATTAGCAAGTTAAGCTATTATAGCTTAACTTCATTGATGAGTGAGTAATGTGGGAACGTAAAGCAATGCTAATTGGACGAGTATGTGCAGAAACCGAGCCGAACCGAACCAAACCGAATTTAACCGAAGTCTGATGCAGCAACACAGCGAACAACATTCTGGACGTTTTGGCGGCAAACTGAAAAGTCATGGCGTCAGTTACGATTTAATTTCTAAAACTAGTGTTCCTGCGAGTTATAGTGAGTGAGATAAGTGGATTTTAACCATTATGGGTTCGGTAAAGTGCACGAGTGTACCTACCTAATTGAAACAGAGTGACGAAACTTGGCTTTTCATTTTCTCACAAAAAATCCATAAAAAATCTGTCAGTAAAGTAGCCATCACTTACTACTTACTGATTGAGGGATGGGGGGGGGGGGGGTATTTTACTTTGGCCTTGCCTTTGGGCCTGTGCATATGCTCGAAAACTGAAATAATTTATATTACTTGACATTGGAAAAATACCTATGGTGATGCCAAATTTTAAAAAAATACCCCATTTTTATGTGGGTCGGAACGTATCTGCACATCTAGGCACGGCCAATTATAGACTAGTGAGCTACAAAATGGACAGGGTGAAGCAGAAAGGTATAATACCAGCCCTTTTTAATGTCCCACTGTTGGGCAAGAGCCTCCCATCAATGCGAGAGGGATTAGGCCATAGTCCACCACGCTGGCACAGTGCGGGTTGGCGGACTTCACACGTCTTACGAGGGGTTCTCTGAGACATGCAGGTTTCCTCGCGATGTTTTCCTTCACCGTTTAGCAAGTGATAATCGTGGTTGAAAATGAGATTCGCACATGAACTCCATAAATCCCAGAGGTGCGAGCCGGGGTTTGGATCTGCGATGCTCGTTACCGAGGCAAACGTTCTACCAACTTGGCTATCACTGCTTTTTTACTGTAAATGGTTTACTTAATTAACCATAGTTTTTAAACGAATCGTAATCGTACCTGTAGGACAATAAAATGAATCGTGCGTAAGGTTTTGCGATAAGCGACCAAAATAAGTAATTATTTTTTATAGCTGCGTTGTACTCGTTTTGTGAGAATAAATGCTACGTTGCATTCATTTGGTTCTTTGAATTTACTTGCTTTTAAGTAACCAAGTATGAATTTCATTACGAGTATAATATCATTAACAGTCGCTTATGGATTAAGCGAATACTAAACATAGAAATAAAACTTATTTTACAGATTTTATCGCGTTTATTTTATGTGTTTACGTTCCCGAGGTTTCGGCTGCTTTACAGCAACCATGGATTACAGAAACCAACCCAGCCATCTTCCCTTTTGCCAGCAGCCATAGGGAAGATGGCTCGGTGCTACCACCGACTTGGGATCCAGTAATTAATATAATTAAATCCAAAACCAAGCGCACCATTGCAAAACCTCAAGACACTGTGAGCACTTTCTGCGTAGATCGAACCGCAAGCAACAACTAAATATGAGGGTACCCCGGTTCAAACTATGACACTAGGACGTCAAACACCTCAGTCGTCCCGTGACCATGGTTGCTCGGAACATCGGGAGCGTAAAAACATAAAAGAAAAGCTGTAAAATAAGTTTTATTTTAATATTTCAATGTAGTTCGGTACACAAATAGGCCACATTCTAAATTAACACATAATGTAGTTAAAACCTTCATAATATCCAGTGACATTAACAAAAAAACTAAAAGCAAAAACCTTCTCACCGCGAATTTGATCATCGACGAAAATACTTAACGCACATTAAATTAAATTATTTTTCACGTTAATAATATAAGGTCACATGACCACGCGAGCGCGCACTCGGGCCGAGACTGACTCGCGGGTAACACCGTGCCTGTAATAACTTACCTAACCTAACATTTTATGAGTTTAGACTCTTTTCACACTTGTGCAAATTTAAGTCGGCTGTCACGTCCCTTCATTTTTTAACCGACTTTAATAAGGAGGAGGTCCTCAATTCATTTGTATTTTTTTTTCCATACCTACGTATGGCTTCCTTATTCTTTCAGTATCTAACAATGGAGCTGTTAAGACCTACTTTCTGTACAGTGTTTTTTTCTGTATGATTTTGAGGGAAGGCGGTAAACACGAAGGCTAGAGTGGGGTCGAGCGGGGCGGAGGGGAGTGGGATGGAACTGCACAGAGTAGAATAGAGTTGGGCGGAGCAGAGCAGAGCGGGACGGAGCGGTGCAGAGCGGAGTGGGGCAGGTCGGAGTTGGGCGAAGGAGAGCGGAGTTGAGCGAAGCGGAGCAGGGCGGGGCAGAGCGGGGAGGAGTTGGGCGAAGCGGAGCAAGGTACGACAGGGCGCAGGAGCAGAATTGGGCGAAGCGGGGCGGAGGGTAGCGGAGATTATCATATTAAAACATTTATTTCTCACCACAAATAATTGAGTAACATAAATATTATGACAATTATTCTTTTAAAGGTGCAAATATTATTTGTGGAAGCTGGTGTCTGTACTAGGTGATAAAACCTGTGTTAGGTCACCAGCCATTATAAATACTGTGATATGCCCTTATACTTGCACAGATGATGAGAATATTATTTAAATACTAGCTCTTTAGGACAATAGTACGATTCTTTATTTATGTGTAATAAAAATTATATTTAAAAAAAATCATTTCATGGGAAGCCGCCTTTATATTCTACAAATCTTGCAAACAAAACACACACACCTATCACACACAATCGATATTGCATCCTATCGCTCAATTCGTAAAGTACAAAACCGTAAAAAAATTATCGTTGTGCTAGTTCATAAAGAAGATACAAAAAATAGAATGAATACTAACATGAGTAAGGAGATAAAAATACAAGTTGATTAAGAGAATAGCGCCACTAATTCTGTTCCTGCACAAACTACATGAATAGAATGGGTTATATATACTTATACAGGTGATTCATAAAAGGTACACTACGCCTTGAATCTTCTTTAGCACATTTGTAAACATTATGTGAAGTCAGAATTTCTATTCGCTCCACTCCGCCCCACTCCACTACGCCCGCGCCCTAATCCACCCCAGTCCGCTCCATGCCGCTCTACTCCGCCCCGCATTGCCCCGCCCCGACCAATTCTGCACCACTCTGTTCCGCTCTACTCAGCGCCGCTCCGCTCTATTCAGTCCCACCCCGCTCCGTTAGGCTCCTCTCTGCTCCGCCCAAAGACCGAGTATACATACACATATAACAGAGACTGCTATTATGTAGCTTTTTGGACTCACAAGATAGTATACCCGCGAGAAAGAGCTAGTAGGTTATAGATTTAAATTGTTAAAACCAAGGCCGCGACAAAGTTACATCGTGCACAACACGTTTTCATTTAAGAAAAAAAAAAGCCAAGTTGGTGTTGGGTCACGTCACGAGATTCGAATTATTTTAAAATATACTTAGGTATCTATATTATATAATATAAATAATACCAGCCCTTTTTAATGTCCTACTGTTGGGCACGGGCTTCCCCTCAATGCGAGGGGGATTAGGCCATAGTCGACCACGCAGGCCCAGTGCGGGTTGGCGGACTTCACACATCTTTCGAGGGGTTCTCTCAGACATGCGGGTTTCCTCACGATGTTTTCCTTCAACGTTCCTTAGGTATCTATCCAACAAGATCTCACTCAAATTCAAACGTCATATCTTTTTCATCTTAACTTTCCAATAAGTACATAACTAACACTAAACTTAGTTTACAATTATAATAGGTTATAATTATAATAGGTTTCCTCACGATGTTTTCCTTCACCGTTTCTTAGGTACCTATCTATCCAACAAGATCTCACTCCAAGTCAAACGTCATATTTTTTTCATCCTAACTTTCCATTAAGTATATTAACACTAAATTTACTTCATAATTATTATACTTACGTTCGTATCTTTGTAGCAGTGAAGAATATCTATAAATTTAAGGTTCCAAGTTTATCTATGTGACTCTAAAATTAACTTAAATAATCATTTCACGGTCACAGGCATAAACGAGTAGCGGCCATTTGGCCAATGGAAAAAAAAAACATTCAAAAATAACAACGTTCGCACTTCGAATAAAAAAGTTGCCTACTTGAGTATGATGGCTGCATTCCGAAACGCGCTAAGGCAAAGCCAAATCATTTATATCGTATAAGGCCTACCGGGGGGCTTAAAAATTGTCATTTACGCGACTTCAACTGAGAAGATCCGGCAAGACTCACCGCGCTTGTTTTTTTTACATATTTTTTAAGACTTTTTTTAATAAAAAACATGTTTACAAATGAGTAAAATCGACGTCATCTTTGTAACACCGGTTCCGAGTTCCGAGTCACCGCGTGATCGCGACTACAATATCGCGCTTGTCCTCACGGATGACGTCATTACATCCGCCATCTTGCGATATCACCACCTAAGCTCCAAACCAAAATCACTGCGAGCGCCGCTGTCAAACTCAAAAGTGACATTTGTTTTGTTTTGGATTAGTTTTTTTTACATGAGTTTTTAAGTTAATATAGACGACGAGCCTAACGGGCGAATAATTTCATTAATGCTCACACCAGAGTCATAGGACAGGGAGAGTTGGGTATCGAGAAAATGATCAGTTTATGTTTTGGTGGTTATTGATGAAATCTGAGCGTTTTAACGAACGTTCCGAATCATTGACCGCACTCAACCGTCATAAGCGCGACAATAAATCGGAACGCGCATTAATCACGTAAACGCTGTCAGCGATATTAGCGCGTCTTGGAATGCACCCGCTATCTTGGAGGCATGGACGACTCGTGGAAGTAATGCCCGGCTTGCACGAGGAAAGTACGCAAGGAAAAAAACACGCGTCTTCGTATAAATATCTTAGGAAATTCACATAATGGCAAATAGATAAGCGTACAGAATAGATTTTAGATTTGATTCAGATATACATTTCCAAGTTGACACTTACTACTAACTTGGCTACTGCACCTCAAGTATGAGATTATTCCTAAGGTTACCGTATTTTAAAAGTTTTTAGATACCGTCCGTTAGAGGCGCTGTTCAATTCTCCATACAAAATGTCTATATACGCAGACTATACAGCATCCGTTTAGCTCACGAATAATCTCCCACCTGATGTACTAATTTACTTGCGTACAGTAATATCCTCGTGTAAACTGAGCATAATGGTCAGCGTATCGAAATGCATGATTTATGTAGTAAGTACTCCAAAATGGCCGGCTGATGTGACGCGAACGAATCGCGCGCGAATTCGCTCGTAAAGATGAAAGCCGTGACCCGCGCAAGTGGCTTGCAATAATAAATTATTATGTCCACAGACACTCAATGTCGAACGCGCTTCATTACATTTTACTTACACACAATATATATTGTGTAATATTTGAGAAATATCGAAAATAGTGTAAAATATTTAAATGGTTCAAAGTAGATTACACCGATCACGTCTATGTAACCCTACATACTTAATAAAAGGGTAAATGGCGTATGGTTTTTGTACAACAAAAAAAAAACAACATGTCACTGTGATATGTAGTTTTTTTTGTTCTATATCTTTTATAGGTTGGCAATCGGATATAAAATTATATTATTGTTACACTTTGTACCTATAGCAAAGAATATGATTATTTTTTAATTAAAAAAAATGAATACGTACGCCTAATGTGTTACTAAGTCAACAGTCACAGCCTGGCATAATCATTTCTGTCGCGCGCGAAGCAGACTTCATTCAGTTTAGAAGGCCAGTTTTGAAATATTCATCTCTCATTTGAAAGTAGACATAATGACTTATGCTCGGGTCCAAAATGTAAGCAAATTAGTATCCCTTAGAATAGAAGAGAGCCTACTGGCTAGACCATAAGCCACAAACCACACGTAGGTTACGTACGAAGTCACGGGCACAGCTAACGATACCGGTCAGGGGTCAAACAAAACTCGATCGAGTTACGACCTTTTAGAGGTGAACTTTATTTTTGGTACAAGGTTATTACGTCATTTTAACTGAGTATGAATATGTTGCAGTCAAAACTCGTAACCAGTCACAATTACTTAACTGGCAAAACCAATTAAAAGTAGGTACTTTTGACTGAAATAACAGTCAAAACTAATTTGCCCATTGTAGGTGGTAAAAGTAAAAGTTGTTTTGACTTTTGGAGCTGGTTAAAAGTAGGTTGGGTTACATTGGGTCATATTTTTTGTCACAGAAGTGTACGGAAGCGTTCCCGTGCCTTATGATAATAATAATACCAGCCCTTTTTAATGTCCCATTGCTAGGCACGGGCCTCCCCTCAATTTGAGGGAGATCAGTCCATAGGCCACCACGCTGGCCCAATGCCGGTTGGCGGACTTCACACATCTTTCGAGGGGTTCTCTCAGACATACAGGTTTCCTCTCAGACATACAGGTTTCCTCACGATGTTTTCCTTCACCGTTTAGCAAGTGTTCATCGTGGTTGCAAATGAGATTCGCACATGAAATCCAGAGTTCGAACCTGCGATCCTCGTTACCGAGGCAAGTGCTCTACCAACTTGGCTATCATTGCTTACAATACGAGCTAAGGTTGTAATGTTATAAGAGATACTTAAATTTTATAATAAGGTACGGCACTTACCGGGAAATACATAGTAATTTATTTACCGCACATTTAACACGACATAGCTACTTATCTATATTGTAGGTACGTACTTATGTCTATATGTATAACAGGAAGACAAATTGTTTAAATGTGTATATGTTTATTTCAAGGTTAAACTGGTTCCTTTGTAAATATATTTCTTGTAATGTAACTGAATAAATTAATTACCGTGAGTATTAGGTACAATGACAGCGTTGTCATAGACAAAAGTAGGCATAGACAACCTACCTAGGTACTTAACTAATTCGACTGATTGAAATCAAACTTTTTTTACATATTTAATCGCGTTTATTTTATGTTTTTACGTTCCCGATGCTACAACTAAATATGAGGGTACCCCAGTTCAAACTATTTTTATTTTTATTTTTACATTTAGGTCTACCAACGACTGTTACAATAAAACTTACAAGCTAACATTAAATAAAATATCTTGCTAATTGCACAGCCAATTAAAGGTAAACACCACTTGCTGCAGCCAATTAAAGGTAAACAAACTATGACACTAGGACGTCTAACAGCTCAGTGCTCCCGTGACCATGGTTACTGTAAAGCAGCCGAAACATCGGGAACGTAAAAACATAAAATAAACGTGGTAAAATAAGGTAATTATGTATAAGAAAACAATATAATTCGGATGATAGTTGAGTGCTTTTAAACTGTACTTAAGATAAGCTATAATGCATCCTACGTTAAATTTAACATAAAACGTTAGATAAACCTAACTGAAACTTGAACCTTAACGATAGCGTTAAGAGTAACTAACTAAACTTTAACTGGCCACATTGTACCTATCATAGTTACTAAACAGTTATGTATGATCATAATAATAATTTTAGTAGATTTCTGGTTTTTAATCTTACCGTGACGGCTACATCACGTGATTAAAGATGTTAATTTAGGGCAACACTGATCGTGTAGTCTTTGGGCCATCGTAGGAAGAGAATACCGCATAACGTCATTATAACTAGTTTCAAGAAGATGGTTCACTACTTCTTTGCGTAGTTTCTGGCGAAGAAGTGATATAGGTAGACCCAGTGTCGCGAGCAGAATTGGAATCAGAATATTTGTTTATTCATATAAACCATTTAGTTCAGTACTTATGAATAGTCAAAATAGTTACAAAACGCTAAGCTACAACTTTACCACCCGTTCGGAATGCCGTTCCTATGGAGAAGAACGGGCGAGAAACTCCATTATTGCTCTTTTAAAAAGATTCTACACTTTGAGGAGTACATTGTTATGGGTATGTGAGAACAATGAAGGAACGGCTAGGCAGGCTTGAGCAGCTGGTGAAAAAGTACTGACTCTTATACAAGTTAACGGCTACATGGTTCCCACATTTAAAAAATACTTTTGAAGCAACGTATAGAAGCACAAAAAACTAAGCCGATTTAAGTTGTACACGCGGATTCGCGTGGACGTAAGATTGTAATTGGCTTGTACAACATAATTCGGCTTGGTTTTTTGGGCTTCAATATGTTGTTCGCGACGCTTCGCCTGTCATATTACGTCTTCTGAGGTCTCGGCAAGAATTTAACAGGATTTTTAAACTTCTTGGATCACAAGCACTCAATAACCAAACCATTAATTGGTTCCATATTACGAATTTGAGTAATTAGAATAATGTTCTTACATTAACAGGTATGTATCTGTTGTTAGATATCCATAAAAGAATGCGATAAATATTATAAATCATGGTATGTAATGTATATTCACATTAAAATGCATTTAGGTACTTAATTAAGAATGAATTAGAGCGTTAAGTGGATAGGTAATTAATGAAAAGGTAAGAGAGAGAAAACCACAAAACGTCTATTCAAAAAGACGGATTGCATCGTAGATACCTTCCGTACGAACATTAGGTAGGAAGTTATACATACACATTAATTTATTAGATAAGAATAAATTATTATTACAATATAGGTAGATACATTTTTTTGTCTGTACAGAGTAAGTAATAATTCCTTGCTATAGAGTAATTTTAACCGCAGGCAAACAATTTTACTTTAAAATATTTAAATAAAAAAAATACGTAAAAGTATATTTATCAAAAAATATTAAATACTTTTTTTAGCATTGTACGCTTGTCTATTTTGCCAGTAAATTAATACTTAAAAAAAAGGTCTACGAAAATTAGGGATGGGCATGTATACGTACAAATTTTATCGATGTATAATAACAAATACCAATATCGTTAAGTTCGTGGAAAAATAATGAATTATACATCAAATCTCACCTCATTTTTATTCCGAAAAAAATTCCAACATCACACGTAACATAAATGTTATCAGTGAAGCACAATATTTTTTACCGAAATGTAACCACGATAACACTTGGACGCAGCGTTTAGAGATGTGACATCAATGTTATTTCTATAGTTTTTTTCGTGAAAAAGAACTGTCAAAATAACACTGTATTGACCGAGGATCGATAAGAAAACGCGCGAAAACGTCCCCTTCCCAACAATACCGGTACCGCACTGAGAAGTGAGAGAGAATGAATGAATGAAGCTAGCCGCTAGGCTGTCATAGTTAGTAGGTATAGTCAAGTTACAAAATGGCGTGCTTATTTGAGTTTGCGCAATGCGTATGGTCCCTTCCTTGTACATAACAATGACTTAAGTATGTAAGAAGGTACCTATTTGTACCCGTATTTAATGTAATAATTATTTACTGACCGGTATCAGAAACCCTACGTCGCTAGCGTACGAATGAAATCACTAAGTTATCGTGCCTATTTCTATCAGTGCGATAATCAAAAAAATCAATATCTCCTTGTTTTGTCTCTGCTTTGTTATGTTATGATGCGGTATTTGTAGGTTGTTGAACTTTGAGATTATTTAAGAACGCGTTTAGTTTTAACGTTCTATCTAATACAGTCATAGTGTAAAGATAAGTCATTGGTACTTTTGGTACTTCAATAGAGAAACGTGATCTCAGAAATAATAATAGCCTCAGCTGGTAAGAAAAATAACCTTGAAGTGTTGGGTGTGTTGACTGATCCATTTTCGTCTTTTATTAAAAAGTTAGGATTAACCATTGTTAGTATGAGTATTTCTAATTATGTCAATGTATCCACTTGAGTGGACATGAGATAAGATAAAAATTAACAACGGTGTAGTCAACGCCTGATACATTTATAAAAGCAAACATTTTCATAACTTGGAAAACGATGGGTTTCGAACCTCTAATCACCTTTCCTTACCTTGATTCGCGTTCGTTGAGTAATTATTTTTAAACAAATACTTAATTGCTGAAGTATCTTATCTTGTTATTTCTTGATAAAATTTTAAAAGGAAAAAAAAGCAGAATCCTATCGCAATGTACAACTATATATAAAATATTCAGAATGGTAGAAATCTCTTTTGGTAGCGAGCTTCACTACATAATAAATATGTCAAACTTACTGACAAGACAAATACGCTGTGTCAGTTTGACGGTAGGAGTTGTTATTTTTTTGGCGGGCTATTTTCTTTTTCATACGGTGTAGTCAGCAATTCATGTAACAACGTAAATAATGGCTGAAAAACTCGAAGATCTCAATCTCCCTATGACTGTAGTCACTAGAATAGTCAAAGAAGCATTGCCAGAAGGAGTATCAATATCCAAAGAGGCGCGTACGGGTCTCGCGAAAGCCGCATCTGTTTTTGTGCTTTACGTTACATCGGCGGCAACAAATATCGTTAAAAATAAGAAGAGGAAGGCGTTGACGGGCCAGGATGTGTTGGATGCGATGCGGGATATTGAGTTTGACCGATTTGTTGAGCCGCTAGGCGAGGCTTTGGAGCAGTATAAACAAATGGTTTCGGCCAGGAAATCTGGTTCAGGTAAGAAGAAAGACGAAGGCGAGGACGTGGAGATGATAGAAGACGACTGAAGTTATATAAGACTCGTTAGTGTTAAGTGTTCATAATTAATTGTGTTAAAACAATGTTGTGTTTACATAACCTTAAAAACATGGTCAGCTGTTTGATAGTGTTTTCTTTCTACAATTTGCAATGTATAGCCGTGTCAGCTGTCTGTTTACTATTTCTAAGCAGGTGCAATCCTATATTCTAATATAAAATGTATCTACTCTCATGCATGCAATTACTTAGTAGTTTATGACAAACTTACTTATTGTTTTTTTTTTACCAAACTAATGCGTGTAAAAGTCTTAGCAGTGATAAATAGATTAGTTTTCACAAAGATAATAAATTAAACAGCCTTATATTTATTTCATCACTTTATTTAGGAATAAAATCTGTTCAGAAACAATCTCGGAATAAACATTGAACTCACATTATTACCTTGGGATACATACACTACATACTACAGCCTCCTATTTACACTTCAATCATCACTCCTTCCTACCTAGTTACTTTCAGAATAACGAAAATAAATATTCATATCACTAATTTATCTCATCGAATGCTATTATAATCTAATTTATAATTGTCTCTGATTATAATTACGATTTTTTAACTTTCATTTTTAATACAGTAAGTAATTTATTATCATAGAGAAAAATTGAAAGATCTTATTTCTAAAATAAATTGTAATTTTTATTGTATATCATTATAAAGCTACAGGAAGCAAAGCTGAAATCATTGAAGAATGCTAATATTACACTTACATATTTGTATGCAAATGTTATTGATTTTAATTTACTGTCATGCATGTTCTAACAATTGATTTGATTGATTTTTTTAAGGTTTGGTCTCAATGCAGATAATGAAACTGACTATATAGACAGAGCATGTTTATGTATCAAATCTTGAATGTGGTAAAAGCTGGGAGCAACCAAACCTTAAAAAAATACCAAACCCATAATTCTTTAAATTCCATAAAATAATTTTACCAGCGAATTTTTTCCCCTAATCCTTAAAGTGTAATGAAAAATAAATGTCTTGAAGAGCATTTTATGCATATTTAAATGTCCACATTTTATAATATTATATTAACATAATTATTGTTTAGTAATAGACTTTAAATGCCAGACTTTGTATTAAGTATATATTTATTTTATAAATACTTATACTTAATGGTTTAATTCTAAACAGCAGGTAATTATTATTATCAATATTATTAATATTCGCTTGCAAGTTACATGGTAATGAAACTGCTCTAAAAATACCATGTTATTTACAACAAGATGCTTCATGAATTCATATCAGTACTGGTGTTCAATTGTTCCATTAAATCTATTATTTCAAAATATATCTACAAAGTACGTCTAAAGCTAATCGGGACTACGCAGAACCACAAATTATCTGTATCCGTTTTTTTTTCATATTATTACAGCCATTTTCAGTCCTATTGCCAACAATTGGCTTTCTCCATTATTTTCAACAGCCATATTAATATTTTAAATTCATTTGACCATGAATAAATGCACAGCAATTAATTGATGTACAATATAGAAGATAATATCTAATAATCAAGATAAGTTTTAAATACAAATCATAGACAATGTGATCTAGTTAAACATTTTCAATCAATCAAATGATAACTCTGTTAATATGACTGGCTGCATGAGACAAAAGAGCCAGGAATATTGAGAATAGTTTATATTATAATAAAAAAAAAATCTTTGCTACTAAGCACTAAAATCACATAAAAATATCCACGATGAGAAAACACTGTAGTAGTAGTTTAATTCGTCCAGTAGGACAGACGAAGGAATCAATCCATACTGCCAATTCTGATGTGAGAAAAAACTGTAGAGACAGAAAAGCGTTCGTTTTTTAATTCTTTGGAACATATGGGATGCTATCTTTCCGCTATTTGCATAATAAGCTGTCACTAAGGAATCTTACGGCATAGCTTTAAAAAAAAATTAATAAACGCAATATGAATGTCTAAAGATTAATAAAAAAATACAGAAGGAAATAAAAAAAACAACCAAAACTGTACGAAATAATGTTTATTGAAGGGTGTATAAATAAAAAAATGGATTATTTTAAAAGCGAGACATACTGCATCACAAGTCACAACTCATTCGACGCGATTCTTTTGGGAGATGAGACAATTCAAGCATTGGTTAGCGACCTAACAAAACATGTTAAAATTCAACAACGGTTGAATAGGTCCACTACAATTTTTATGATTCAACGTAGTTGGTTTCAACCAAATTATAAGAGTACCGTGCAATGCCGATATTAGAGCAAACATTCCGTATTAAAACTGTGCAAACAATCATAGCGTATAGTGAGATTAGTCCAATAATACTTGGAAATAATTTGCATACTTCTACTTAGATGTTGAGACGTCATTAATTTTCTTCGACCCATTAATGTTGCTTTGAACTATTCAGAATTTATTAATCTATTTATAACCCCCCCTATCCAGTTTGGTTATTCGCACAGTTTCAGTTGGACAGTCTTAGAAAAAATAATAATTTAATTATCTAGCATATTTCGACCAATTTTAAAATTAGACAATGTTATTAATGAAACAATATAATATATACAATGTAAAACTTAAAGCGTTTCGAGTCGCTAATAAGTATTTCGCTGTTTTTAACCATTTAAATCAACACAAATATTATACAATTGAAGTCTATGAACAGTATAACTTCATATTGATTTCTTATATTGAACCGAATACTACATATTGAAATTAAACTAATTTTACGGATTTACTTTTACCCGGTTAAACGAACACATCGCTCACGTGAAACACAAGCTCCATGAAGTAATCTGTGAACATGTACATATCAGATTTTATCAATCACAGATCCTCGCAAAAGAACACCGATTCCCACCAAGTATGAAACGTGAGCGCCTTTAAAATTAAAAAAAACATCCCAATTTCTATAGGAAAGATGGCCGAGTGCTACACCGACCTGGGATCCAGTAATTAATATAATTAAAACCAAAACCAATGCAAGACCTCAAGACACTGTGAGCACTTTCTGCGTAGATAGGACCGCAAGCAACAACTAAATATGAGGGTACCCCGGTTCAAACTATGACACTAGGACGTCTAGGACCTCAATCCTCCCGTGATACTGTAAAGCAGCCGAAACGTCGGGAACGTAAAATACATGAAATAAACGCGATAAAATACGTAAAATTAGTTCAATTTCAAAATATAACTACATATCTACATCGGTATCGCCTGAGCAAAAATACTGTAGCAGAATTTGCAATTGGTAATAAAAATATACAGATAAGTAAATAAATCGCAACAACTTCAAAATATATTTATTCACTTGTGCCTAAGAAGGCGTCTACTCTCACCGTTGATGTAAAAAACAAAAATGTCTCCGACTGGAATTTAACTGAGCTGTAAATATTTAGCTGCATTCAAGATTGCCACAAATAATGTTGCGCTTACGCCGTAACAAATATTAATAACCTTACAAGTGGGGCGAACATTACTACGCCAACGTATTCGCGATCGTAATTGGTCTAGAAGGGAAGCAAGAAAGAGAGAGAGAGCGGTACGTAGCGGACGGGAGAGAGAGGGAAGTAAATCTGAATAAGGCAGTGTAAAATGTTCCCCTTTGAGAAGCTGGTACCAGCGCTGGTGCTGCCATCTATGGTCGTATTAGAAAAGTTTCTCTAAACAACAGACTAATTTGAAACTATTAGCAGCACCTTTCAAACCATCAATCCATATCACAACATGACAAGGTAGGGGATCCGAGATTATAGGGATACCGTCAATACTGCCATGATTTGGATCGCGATACACGTGACATATCTGATAGTATGAAACACCCCAATATCACAAATAATAATAATCTCACAAACTGATGAAGTTAATTTCACACAGGCATAATACTTGCTGTAAAACATAATTGAACAAAGATGAAGAAAAGATTTCATATTTCGAATGGATTTCAAACTAGTATTTTATTCACTGGCCTTTGAAATAAATAGAGCCAGATTTTTATTATAATAATTTAGAGATCGCTTGATGATTACCTAAACGCGATTGCAATTAAAACGGTTGAAAATTTCATTTTATAAAAAAAAATGATAACTACAGAGCTATTTGGTCACAATTGCATTTAAATAATATCTTAACGGCGATGTTCCCGCAACCCGCACTGGGCCAGCGTGGTAGACTATGGCCTAATCCCCCTCGAATTGAGGGGAGGCCCGTGCCCAGCAGTGGGACATTAAAAAGGGCTGGTATTATTATAACGGCCATGTTCAAACCAAGTGCGAAGCATCGCGAGGCTGCCTCGCTCGAGAGCTATCTACTGAGAGTTGCCTCGCTGTCAGCCCACGAAGTGTGCCCAAGCCAGCATCGCAGGGCTGCTCAGCCGGTCTGCACATAGCTAATCCCAAGAATCGGTTGCGTTTTTATATAAAAAAAATCTCACAGTCCCACTATAGACTAAAAATGACATAAACCTAAAAGTCAACAGTGGAACCAAACATTAACATTCCGTAGTATCGCCATTACAAAAAAAAATATTTTAACATTTTTATTTTATTACATTATCTAGCACTAATAATATTATACAGTTGCACTATAAACTAATTGGAATAATCGTTAATATTTACAAGACAAGTAAAAAGAATATTACAAAAGTAAGCGCGTTTTTTTTATAATTAAAAAATATTAATTTTTCATAATGTCTTTTTCCATAATGATATTGTTTATATGTTACGATATAATCACATGTTGCAACGATACCTTATAATAATAAAACGATGAATAAATATTTGTTTACTATGGTTCATTAATTATAGCGTTCAGCGTCTGTTAATAATTTCTGTTGTGTCATTCAAGTACACCTTCCTTTTACATAAAACAGATATAAATTCACAGACGTCAAAATAATTATTTCAAATACGTTCAAACTATCATAAGTTGATTATAGGAACATATAACATTATCATATTATATCTATGATCATAATTACCAAAAGTTCCACACATATTTTCTATGATCACGTATGTTATCCCAGAACTGTGTCATAGATATATGATAATATTATATGCCCGTAGGTAGTGAATTCGTGTGACATTACCCTGGCAATATTTCGTATTGAAATAGTTAACGTCACGATTCATTGCTATTAAAAAAAAATACAACCGAATTGAGAACCTCCTCCTTTTTGTCGGTTAAAAATATCATATTCTCTGTAATAATGTACTTAGATGTACATGGTATTACTCTTTAGCTCTAATTTAATGCAATTTCTACTAAAAAACGGGCAATTTTATATGACAAAATTCACTATTTATTAAACCGACAATTTGGCTTGTGTTACATGGACAGCTAAAATGTTGACAATTCATTCGCAAAAATAAAAATCATTCATCGACTATTCGGTATTATAATTCTACCAATTTCTACCAAAAGTTAGGTAATAGCAACACCGTCCCGTTTCCAGTATGACTATGAAAAATAAAAGCTCTTACTTTATACCATTAGTAATATCACAATGAAACATCGTGCGTACTAAGGTCGACGCATACCATACTTAAGAGGGAACCACTTGGGTATGAAGATAGGTACCTCTAGTTATTCTCATTCGCTGTTCATATTATTATTGCTTTTGGAATGATAATTGGCAGTGAAGTTATTTATAAACTACTAGCTGTTACCCGCGACTTCGTCCGCATGGTATTTAACAAAAAAGTTTTTCTAAAATAAAAGTAGCCTAAGTTACTCCTTGTTACATCAGCTCTCTGGCAGGGAAAGTCCCGTCAAAATCGGTTCAGCCATTTCAGAGATTGGCCGAAACAAACAGACAGACAGACACAAATTAAAAAAAAATTGTTTTGGTATATGTAGCGTGTATACATCCAAATGCACTTAGTAAACAGCGGTTATTTTAATATTACAAACAGACACTCCAATGTTATTTATTTGTATAGATTTACAAATGGTATTACATTTTTAATGTATGATCTCGACGTTGAAATTTGAGTTTGTGCTTATCCTCCCTTTGAATAGGGTAAGTTGCTTATAATTTTTGTGTGTTGTATTAGCCATTTTGGTTGGGCGAACTAATCCATAATCATATGGACATCGCGACATTCGTATGTAGCGAATCACATGTACAGAAAAAAAAAACAATTTTCTTTTTTTCAAATCTGACAACACTGTTAGCTGTCAAAAAGACACCGGTTTGGAATTCGAATATGACCAAAGTACGCCAAGACACGCCATTTTCATGTCATCACCATTTTTTTATTCATAATGTGTATTCCTTGAATGTGTGAATGCTAGTAAATACTTGACACTGGCAAAATACCCACGGATTTGTGGGTGAGGCCATATTTTCATCTTATTCCATTTCATTTTGTAAAGGAAGAAGTTAGCCATAATAAAAAAAAAACGAAATCCTATTACAGTTGCAGTGTTTTCACCTTTAAAGTCGTTATGTGATATATTAATTCAGGTAGCTATATATATATATATGAGCTATACTTGCGTTCATATTTTTTTAAACACTGCCCCTCAAATGAAGAGCTACTAGATGTGACCACAGCATATTATTTATATGCGTTTGGTAGGTAGCAGCATAAACCAATTTCATGGCGGCTTTAGAGATAAGACGCCCTATATCATACTGCATAAAGTATAATTCACGTTAATTCTCATCTCACGTAGGTATGTCGTTTACACAATATAAGCTCCATGTTTAATAAAACGAGCTATTTTATAATTCATATCGAGCATTTAGCATTATGCGCTTGTCCACCTGCGCCCTCGGCGCGCTAAACTCGGTACTAACTATTTGGTAGTCGGTTGTGCGCTCAGTACGAGGCCTCGTGTCCCGCTAGTATGTAGAGATCGTTGCCGTCTTCGCTCGATAACGTGTTGTTTTGAAGTATATGGGACTCCAGGACCACCACCCTGGAAGTGGAGAGACAGATATTGATGCAAATTGATTTGCCGCCATTTTCTTAAGATCACTATAATAATAATAATTCCAGCCCTTTTTTAATGTCCCACTACTAGGCACGGGCCTCCCCTTAATGCGAGGGGGCTTAGGCCATAGACCACCACGCTGGCCCAGTGCGGGTTGGCGGACTTCACATATCTTTCGAGGGGTTCCCTCAGACATGCAGGTTTCCTCACGATATTATCCTTCACCGTTTAGCAAGTGATAATCATGGTTGAAAATTGGATTCGCACATGAAAAATCCCAGAGGTGCGAGCCGGGGTTTGAACCTGCAATCCTCGTTACCGAGGCAAGCGTTCTACCAACATGGCTATCACAAGATTACTAACAGTGAAATAATTCTAAAAATGGGTACAATTTGTAAGTAAGAAGAGTCAGGTAGGTAGGTGGGTGGTAGGAGGTAGCCCCCCCCCCCCCCCCCCCCCCCAGAAGGCGGGAGAAGGACCACCGTGGGGTTTTAGTCGGTAAGAGTCCGGCATAACCCGCTTGCCTCCCTCGGGGCTTGCGGGTATCCATGAGGATTTCCCCACGCCAAAAAAAAGGTAGGTACTGACTTGTCGTGCGGCAGGAGTCTGTAAGCCCTGGAGTGGTCGGTGATCTCCTGCGTGATCTCCGCGTTGCGCAGCGACCGGCCCTGCACGCCGTGCCGGTGGAACGCCAGCACCGAGTCCGCGAGACACACTGCACGATCACAAACACGGGTTACAACCTGTAGCCCAAGCACAACACTACCCGAAATACTCAAAAATAAAATAAAATTACCCATTCAAATAAAGTTATTATTAAGGATTTTGTCGCGTTTATTTTCCCTCGCGTCATCCCGTGACCATGGTTGCTGTAAAGCAGCCAAAACGTCGGGAACGTAAAAACAAAAAATAAACGCGATAAAACCCTTAAAAATAGTTTTATTTCAAAATGTTATCGTGTAATGGAACGACAATTTGACAATGTTTAGGCTATGCTTTTTTAAGCATGTATTTTAATTAATAAATATGAAAAAAAAAATCGTCTAATATCCACATAAAATACACAAAAAAAATATCCAAAATTCTGCGGGTGACATAGAAAATAGTATTTCAGTTAAATGATGATGAGATGATGATCTGGATGAAACATCCATACTCGGGTACAAACGTCCGTGCTCATCACACAAAGTTCGTCCGTACCAGGATTCGAACCCGGGACTTTTGGCACAGAAAGTACGGTTACTACCAAACATTGCGTTACGTAATACGTGAACGCTCCCTAAGATGATGATGATGATGATGATGATGTGTGTCTCACGTATGCTGTCGATGTTGAAGTCGAACTGGATGCGAGTGGTGGGCGGGGGGCGGCGCGCGTCCGGCCGCGCCGGGACCACGTCCACCGCGTTCTCGTGGCACACCAGCACCTGCGCAGAACCAGAGCCGCGTACACACACACTGTACGCGTCCACACTAACCCACCCTCGTGTGGTAGGCGACGTACAATGGACTGGGACTGACCAAAGTCAAAGCGTTTATTTCGTATAAGTAGGCCTACGGGGGGCACTTACAAATTGTGATAAAAAAAAATTTTTCTTAACTCTACTATCGGATAACGCGACCTCAACTGAGAAGATCCGGCGAGAAAATCAGCGGGTGTTTATAACAATTTGTAATTAATATATTGTGTAAAATGAAGAGGGTTGTAAAGTGAAAACTTCCATAGAGTAGAAAAAGCAAAGAGATAAATTATAATATTATGTCATAGACAGCGAGCTTGTCTTTTTTTTTTACCAGCGCCGCGTACACACGGACTGTACGCCCCCACACCAACCTACCCTGGTGTGGTAAGCCGTACAATGGACTGGGGCTAACCCAGTATAACATTTACTTATTCATCTTTATTTATATTGCTTTACTTTTTTTGGATTGAATCTTCGAAATTATGCAATATGTTTCGCAAATCAAACACTACTACAGATGATTCAGAAAGCGTATACAAACCGGACTTAAGACTTGTGCTTCTTTTGGTGTCATTATGTGAAACCACAATTTCGATATAGACTATAAAAAAAAAAAATTCCAACAAAATTGCAATTATGGTTTTTTTATTTGTTGCATGTTATTAGCTTAGTATGCCCGTTCTGAATCATCCTGTAGATGTAGATCAAGACCGCGACCCCGTTCTCTTCCCACTGCATACTGAACATCAACATCGAAATGACGACATAAAATATTTATTGAATTAAACAACCTATTCCATGTAAAGTCGACTAAGAAACTTCTTTATCACCTCAAGGTTCAATATCATTTGCACATCGTAAAATCGCAAGGCCTATTTGTGTCATTAATTTGAACTTAGAACATCTACATATACATACAAATAAATAAAATTGCAGTGTCTGTTTGTAATATTAAAATGATGCAAGTTTTACATAGAAATAAAACTTGTATTATTTAGCAGAGACGATGCACAGCATCTGTGAGAGGGCGTTGTATACTTCCCGTTAGCTGTCAGCCAATCACAGCTCGTATAAGGTCATCCAATCAGCGCTAACTTCCGGTAGTCACGTGGTCCCAGTGGCTCGGTCGCTAATGGCGGACGATTTTACCTCATAGTTCTCTCACCAGGAGACCTTGAATGGATGCTGTGCATCGTCTCTGCTAAATAATACAAGTTTTATTTCTATGTAAAACTTGCATCATTATTATGGCATGTGACGATGCACAGCATCTGTGAGAGACGTGTTTATAGCTCCTGGTGACCACGACGACGCTATGTGAGAATATGATAAAATTTAGGTACTGAAAACAATAAAACCATAAGTAACATTGGTTAATTATTTATCAACCCCTGATTAGGTACACTCTATATCAAAATCAGTTAGACGCTAAAAAGATTAACTACTAGTACAATATAACAGAAATATCACATTTTTAACTATTGATATTAATAATTTGTATAAAAATATCGACCTCGATCAAATTCTGATTAACGATACAGTTTCAATTCTGTGTCATACTGGTTCAAAATTATTTGAGAGATTACTCGTACTAAGCGAAGTCTGAGCTCTGCCTATTATTTGTTTACAATAGTATTTGGCAAAAGTATTTGGTCCACGCCAATTGCCACGAGAGAGAATGTCTTCAATAGGGAAATTTTCGTACCAATTCAACGAAGCTACTGCCGAGCGTACACTTCCCGGGGACGCAGAAATACCTGCATCCTTCAATAAACTTTTTACCCAATTACCTATAATAGTCCGCGACGCACTTTGCGTGGGACCTCGAACTGATACAAACAGGGAATCGTTACACTCGGCAGTACGTCTCTGCTTACCCAACTCTATAACCTTTCTTAACCATCCAACTGGACATATATTCTGGTTAGCATGGCAAGAAAGCTTCCAACCTGATTGCCTGTATGTAGCCGTATCCGTCTTTGATCCAAACACTGGGTACAAAAGAATGTGATCACCGCAATCAATGTAGCACTTTGGAGAGACTCTTAGAAGAGTAAGGTCATGCACACGTCGTCCAGATGCTAGTAATAAAAGACAAGCTAATCTACGCGACGCTTTGAATAAGGTAATATTATTATTCGGGGGATTCGTTTGCATCCAGGCAATCAGATCCCTTGGATCCCAAATAGGGGGTTTTTCTACTCTGGGAGTCTGAAGAGAGATAGCTTTAAGAATATGTTGTACTAAAAAATGAGAATTTAAATTCTCGTTACCCGTACGTCCAAAAGTTAGAACTACTGACTTATGCAACAGTATAGTAGGATAAGCCAAGCTATGTTCAATGAATAGGTATGCTAAAAATTTTGACAAACTAATACTATTTGGAATATTGGAGTCGAAGTTGTTGTTTTGGCACCATCTGACCCACCGAGACCATGCGGGTCTATAAGTCCTGAGCGTGGACTCCCTCCAACTAGATCTCAGTAGAGACTTTTCAGCCTCAGACCAACTACTTGTTATTTCGCTCCACCCGCTATCCTCCAAACGTAGAGTTCCATATCTTGAACTCGAGGAGGTGGAAGGCCCGTGCTCCGATCTATTAGCACTCGAGCTAAGTTGTTGATTTTCATGGGTCTGCTGAGTGCCCGACGTCGAAGATCCGGTAGCCAGTAGGCTCTCTTCCACATTGGAGCCACCAGTAAGAAAACACCTTGCGCTGAATTCAGATGGTGGAGTACTCGAGGTAATAAGCTCGGAGGTGGAAACACCCACGCCAGCTGAAATACCCATTGACGGCTGAAGGCGTTGTAAAAATAGGCTGATAAGTCTGAGCAATCTTTGGTAACATATTTCGTCACAACCCTGGTGTCCTTGGTCGCAAAAAGGTCTATCTGTGGAACTCCAAACCTGTGGAAAACAATCTGGCGTGCTGGTTGCAGTAGATGCCACTCGGATGTCTGCTTGCCGCGGGAGAGCCTGTCCGCAATACCGTTGAACCTCCCTGGGAGATATTCCGCTGTCATCGAGATACGCTCCCTGTCCAAAATCCGCAAGAGTTGGTACGTCATGTGGAGTAAGGCCATAGATCGAGTTCCGCCTTCCTTTCGAATGTATGATATCACTGTGCGGTTGTCCGATTGCAGGCTCAGATGGCGATTGTGTAGACGGGACCGGAATTCTTTGACTGCCGCTATTATGGCAAACATTTCCTTTCGATTGCAGTGCCAATTCCGCTGGTCTGGTCTCCATCTCCCTGAAATTGAGAGGTCGTCCAACTGTGCCCCCCACCCGTAATCCGCAGCATCCGTGGTCATAAAATGGCAAATCAATTCCGGGTGCAAGCTGCTCCGAGCTAGACTTCCTAAGGTCGTGAGCCACCATTTTAGATCCCTTGTGACCGGTGGCGGGATTTCTACTGGTTTGCGTGGTGGAAGATGCATTAGAGTCCGCGAATGAAGCTGAAGCTGGCGGCAGTGAAGACGACCTCTTGGAATGACGAAGTTGGCAAAGTTGAGAGTTCCTAATATCACCTGTGCTTCTTTCAAGGAAATTTTGCCCCTTCGGATAGCTCTCTCCGAGAGCAATATAATTGACTGGGTTTTTCGTGGAGGCAGACATTTGAAGTTCTCTTTGGTGTTCCAGATTAATCCTAAGAATTCTATCTCTTGAGAAGGGTCGATGACAGACTTGTTGTAGTTCACTGTCCAACCTAACGTCTCGAGAACATTGATAGACAGTTTTACCTGAGCCTGAAGAAGACATCTCGACTGACATGCTACCAGAAAGTCGTCTAAGTAGACTACGAATCGCATACCTTTGGATCGTAGGTGCTGTGCCACCCAGTTGGTCAAGGCCGAAAAATTTTTGGGTGCACATGATAGCCCGAATGGCAGGCAGGTCATCTGCAGAATTTTTTGACCATAAATTAGCCTGAGAAACAGACGGTGGCTTTTTAAAACACTCACGTGAAAGTAAGCCGACGATAGGTGCAGTTTTACCATCCAGTCTCCGCTCTGTAAGAAATGGGGTATTTGAAAGTGAGAGATCAGCTTGAAAGGCTTCGGAACTATATAATGATTCAGGCGCTTCAGGTTGAATATGGGCCTTTTGGACCCATCGCTCTTGTTTGTTAGGAACATCGTCGAGAAGAAGCTCGGTCCGGCATCGCGATGATCCACAACTTCTAGAACGCCTTGATCTAATAATTCTTGTATCTGGCACTCCATCTCTGGTGATTTTGCAGTTTTGAACCGATGCAGGGCCTTTGCTGATGGATGGATAAGCGGAGGTTTGGAGGTAAATGGAAGACGCATTCCCGTGATCATTCCGAGAAGGGCCTCCGGAGCCCGAAGCATCTGCCACTGTCTCCGATACGCTCGGAGACTGCCCCCGTAAAACTGGTGTTGTTGCAAGTCATTTGTCATATCCCCTCTTATTTGGCTGACCTCCCTTTTTGTGGGGTTTCCTACTTTTATTTGATTGCTTAAAAGAGTTCGCATTGGTTTTGGCTTTTCTGAAGCTCGAATCGTTATCTTTACGAAAGGGCACATTACTTGGCGGTAATTCACGAAAACCTGGTTTATTAGGCTTTGTTGGTAATTTAGGCGTAATTTTATTTTGATCTCTCTCCGGCCCAAACCAAGGGCGAACCCATTTATCAATGCCACCTGTATTTTGAATATAAGCGCGCAATTGATTTTCATCGAATAAACAATTTGAACTTGGAGGAATCTTACGCAGACCCTCGCGGAGGTTCTTATTAAAAATTTCGCCCAGGATACGCTCCCGACGATTTTCGATATATTCAGCTCGTTTTCCGCAAACTAGCTGCATAATCTCCTCACTAATTTTGTGAAATTTTGATGAGGGTAGAAAAGATTCGGAAATTTTATCGAAAATACTGGAAGCATTAAGCACAGCATTCGGAGAAGCTGTCCAGTCAATGAACTGTTGTAAGTTTTGATTAAGTAACTCGCGCTGCGAAATTAACGCATTACATAGGGCTGCGATCAATTTTTCTGAATTTGCCGCATAATCTTTACCTTTAATAAATTGTCTAAGTTCATCGTTAATCTCGAGTTCGACAAAGCCTGGCGCAGCATTATGAATCTTCAAAGCATCCGCGTAACGCACATCCTTCCACGACGACTCGCCGAACTTTTGTAACCCTTCCAGCCGCTTAACGTGCTCAGGATTAGCGCGAGGAATTTTAGGATCTTTAAGGGACGTATTAACGACGCTTAAACTCAAACGCGGTACTTCATTCATAAAATTATTCGCGGCGACCGTTGGACGATTCAAACAAAAGTCTAAAGGTATCGATACACTAGATCCCGGTACAGGTTCAGACACAGGTATCACTTCATTGTTCGGAATAATATTAGGTGCACACACGCTTTTCATCAAAATATTAGTTAGCGCGGTCACTTGGTTAACGAGTTTTACAATATCTGAAGACTCACCGCGTTTCCGCCGTTTTACCTCAGAATCCGAAGAGCTAGACTCGGATGAACTTGAAGCGCTAGGTGCAGGCCGCTTACGGCCCGATGTAGACATCGAGTTGTTGTCTACCCCCGCTTCTTGTTCAGAATCGTTATTATTCAATAACGCACCATTAATATGATTATCACTCATATTTAACGACATTAATAACTACTTATAGCAGTATATACTTAAGTATGTACCTTAGTATAAATATATTAACTAATTAAGTACAGTTTCTAAATTTAAGATGTTGCTTAGTCGGGAAATAACGACGCTATGAGGTAAAATCGTCCGCCATTAGCGACCGAGCCACTGGGACCACGTGACTACCGGAAGTTAGCGCTGATTGGATGACCTTATACGAGCTGTGATTGGCTGACAGCTAACGGGAAGTATACAACGCCCTCTCACAGATGCTGTGCATCGTCACATGCCATAATAATAACCGCTTTTTACTAAGTGCATTTGCATGTATACACGGTACCTATATCAAAACATTTTTTTTTACATTTTTTGTCTGTCTGTCTGTTTCGGCTAATCTCTGAAATGGCTGGACGGATTTTGACGGGACTTTCACCGGCAGATAGCTGATGTAACAAGGAGTAACTTAGGCTACTTTTATTTTAGAAAAACTTTTCGATGTCGCGGGTAACAGCTAGTATCAAAAATGAATCTTAGTAGATTTTCTTTATTGACAAGAAGATTTTTGTCACAACTGATAAAGCATTGTCGACCTTATACGAGTGGACTTACCGAGTCCTGGTTGAGCTGGTGCACCGCCCGCAGCGTGTGGAGTCGCTCCGGCCGCGGGACCACGGTGTTGGAGCCGCCCACACACGCCTCCAGCTCGTCCGAGTGGAACCACGTCGCGCCTACTTAGTACAAGAAAAAACAACCTCATATAATATACAGCGGACCCCCGGTAATCCGGCATGTCTATTATTATTGAATATTTTTTGACAATCTTCGGTAATGTAGATAATGCATGATTGAACAGGTTACAACTTGTACGCGCCACCCACAGATATATGAGAGGAGATATGTTATGAAAGCGGTGGGCTTGCGCACACAATTTGCCAAAATTAGGCTAACATAGAGTTTTCGCCGTCAGTCGACTGCAACTGCACGTCGGTATCGGAGCTCTAACTTTTTTTTAAATGCCGTGTTATTCCGTGGTTGTGTGCAAAAATACTAGCAGCAAAGTGAACTACGCGAAAGATGGAATCTCATTTCACCAGCCAGTATTAAGTATTTTATTTATTCGTCTTTAAAATCATTAAAAACAACAAATCAAAAAATATTTGATGCTTTTTTTATGTTATTTTAGTATTTATGTAGCACAACGACTTTTTTATTTTTGTACAAAATACATGGCTCTTTAAGTACCACCTATGTTCGCTACTGAGTGAATGTACGCGGCAATAGACAGATCGTCTAACGATACTTTGAATAAACCGGTGCGTCGCGTGGTACGGCCGCTGTATGCGGCGACGACGCAGCACGCACCGAAGAGACTTCGTATTGGTTGGTTTTATGGAATTGCATGTGTTTTGCGGCGAGTGGTGGGGAACAAAACGGAGACAGCGAGTTCCCATACATTTTGAACCGCACGGCATATCTCTCGTGATCTGTGGCGCCACCACTATTGTACTCGACGCGTAGGTATTGTTCAGTTTTAGACATACATACAATTACAATGAACTATGTTTTGTACTTCAGGTATAACATATAGGATCTTATCATTGGATCTGTAATTTGTCGGATTACAAGGTACTATTTTGTAAAAAAAATCCGGACCATAGGGGCAATATCGCAAAAAACTAAATTACATCGTAAAGACGCCAAATTTTTCGTAAAAAATAAAAACCATTGTAATTTTGAATTTCGCGCCCTGACCCTGAGCTTTCACCTTAACAGATATTGTATGGGATATCTGTCAAAAGTGACGGTTACTATGAGGCCGCTGTTCGATCATGAGTCGATTGTGTAAGCAGACCTGGGGCGCTGGTCGTCGGTAGTTGTACCTGAGTTGATGTTGAGCAGAGTCAGCCTCAGCGGCTTCCTGGTGGCGCCCACGCACAGCAGCGGGTACTCCAGCTCCGGCGTGATGATCAGCTCGAACACGTTCAGCGGAGACGGAAGCACACATTCCATGTTCTGAAACCACCAACATGATGAGATGAGATCAATTTAAGGATTTCACCGAAACGTCGGGAACGTAAAATCAAAAAATAAACGCGATAAAATCCTTAAAATTAGTTTTATTTCAATGAATTTTATCGCGATTATTTTACTACTATTTATTTTACGTTCCCGACGTTTCAGCTGCTTTACAGCAACCATGGTCACGGGAGGACTGAGGTGGTTGACGTCCTAGTGTCATAGTTTGAACCGGGGTACCCTCATATTTAGTTGTTGCCTGCGGTCCGATCTATAGGGAATACACTTAAAACCGACAAAAGATACTCGACTCTGGCAAAATGGTCGTATTTTGTAGCCGATTGCCAACGTAAAAGAAGAAAAAGAAGTGGCGTTACCTTGAGCAGCATGAACTTGCGCAGCGGATCGTACCACTGCATCAGGAACAGGCCAGCCGCGGTCGCGCCGCACAGGTACTTGTACCCGTTGTACGGGTTGCGGCCCACGGCACACCGAGTGCAACCTGACATTGTATAAGGGTAGTTTTAGTAGTATAATAATATCGCCAGACGAACACACCAACTATACGGTCCCGCACTAAGCAACGCTTGTATTATGGGTACCGTACAATGGGCTGAAGACCAATAATATAATAATATCGCCAGACAAACACACCAACTATACGGTCCCGCACTAAGCAACGCTTGTATTATTGGTCTTCAGCCCATTGTACGGTACCCATAATACAAGCGTTGCTTAGTGCGGGACCGTATAGTTGGTGTGTTTGTCTGGCGATATTATTATATTATTGGTCTTCAGCCCATTGTACGGTACCCATAATACAAGCGTTGCTTAGTGCGGGACCGTATAGTTGGTGTGTTCGTCTGGCGATATTATTATCCCACTAATCCCACTAATATTATAAATGTGAAAGTTTGGATGGATGTTTGTTACTCAATCACGCCAGAACGGCCGAACGGATCTGGATAAAATTTGGCACAGAGATAGATTATAGCCTAGAATAGCACATAGGCTACTTTTTATCCCGGTTAAATGTATGGTTCCCGAGGGATAGATTTGTTTTAATTTTTCATAGCGCAAGGACCGACGTGATTTTTTGCGCGGGTAAAACCGCAGGGCGCAGCTAGTCAAACTATTTTTTTTTTATGGAACTAGGCCCGTCACACACTCCCATCACAGCTACTCCTGTAAGCCAGGATCTACAGTGGTGTCCAATGAAGACACCGAGGTGTGACCCTCGGCGAGTCCCGGGATAAAGTTAATAGTCTTGGAACCCGCACGAAATTAATCGAACGATAAAAATAGGAGGAGTTGGAAGAAAATTAACCACTTCCCTCCATTGCAAAGCGGGAGACAAAAAGATCTTGTAGACAAATGTCCACACAAGTAAGACTCTTACAGCTGGACTAATTCCAGGTGCAAACTGTATATGTATAAAGTGCACCTCTAGTGTCCGGTACTCTAGTGGTGAGCGCGAACCGCCTCGGCAGCAGCCGCGGCGGCAGCACCCGCAGGGACCGCCCGCCTCTAGCGCTGCCTATCAGCGCCAGCAGCTCGTGCCTATATAGGGATGGGGTTTTGCCTATTCGGAGAAAAAAAAATTACATAGTCTAGCGACCACTTCAACCGCACAACAAGCTACACAGATGGCGCTGCAGACGCGTTCAGAGCAATAGACAATTGTCATCACACAATCCTGAATCGCGCTATAAGAGTTTTCGGAGCAAGTAACATATATACAAGATCCCGACAATAACCGTCGGAACTAAATTAGAAAATAGAAAGAACTTTTTAACTAAAATAGAATAACATGTACAGCACTTGGCCAGCGAGTACAATATGACCTCAACTACGCGTTACGTAACATTGTTTTAACCCTTCAGAACGGTCGCGTAGAGATTTTACGTTTTACTAGAGAGGGGGGGGGGGGGGGGGGTAAAGAAAAACGTTACGGCGCGTTATATGGGGGGAGGTGGAGGGGGGGTCGACGCTCCCTCACCTGACAGCGACATGAGGACATCCTTGATGACGTGCAGCCATATCGTCCGGCGCGGACAGAGCTGGTCCATCGCGGTCTCGTGGAGCTCGTTCAGGTTGAGGGTGTAGATGCCCTCCTCGGCACCTGCGCGAGGACCATACGAGTAAATCATAGATATTTCAAGAGATACAGAGATAGTACGAGAAATTTATAGGTAATATAATAATATCGCCAGACAAACACACCAACTATACGGTCCCACACTAAGTAACGCATAATTATGGGTATCGTACAATGGACTGGGGGCGAACTTAGCATATATTACTTATATAGATATTAAACAACCATGACTCAGGTACAAACATTCGTGCTCATCACACAAAGATTGTCCCCACCAGGATTCGAACCCTCAGCGCAGAAAGCAGGGTCCTTCCAACTGCGCTAATCAGGTCGTCGAAGAAACGATACGAGAAATGGAGAGATTATACAAGAATTATGGAGAATACGATCTATAGTACTCGCGGTTATCTATAACCAAGTTTTGCGTTATTCCAATACCATCCATCCATCAGCCGAAAGACGTCCACTGCTGGACATGGGCCTCCCACACTGACTCCCACACATCCCGGTCCTCCGCCACTCGCATCCACCATCATTTAAATTACACGTTGTGTAAAACTAAGACTCGTATAGTCATGCGTATATTGTGTTTGAGCTCTCACCGATGAGTATGTGTTGGTCCCTGGTGTCGGGGTGTATCCACGACGCGGTGCAGTTGATTCTCAGCGGACATCCGTTGAACACCTAATAAATAATAATCAATATCACCAGACGAACACACCAACTGTATGGCCACATACTAAGCAACGCTTGTATTATAGGTACCGTACAATGGACTGAAGGCGAAAACAGTATACATCTATACAAATAAATAAAATTGGAGTGTCTGTTTGTAATATTAAAATAACCGCTTTTTATTCAGTGCATTTGAATGTATACACGGTACCTATGCCAAAACAACATTTTTTTAATAATTTTTGTCTGTCTGTATGTTTGTTCCAGCTAATCTCTGAAATGGCTGGACCGATTTTCACTGGCAGATAGCTGATGTAACCAGGAGTAACTTGGGCTACTTTTATTTTAGAAAAACTTCTTTGTTAAATACCACGCGGACGAAGCTAGTTACTTATATAGACATTAAACATCCATGACTTGGGTACAAACTTTCGTGCTGATCACACAAAGTTGGTCCCTACGAGGGTTCGAACCCGGAAAATATAATAATAATATTAATAATTAGTCCCGGGGTAATGGGAAATTAGTATGTATTATTATGGTTTTAATAGAAGTAAGAGTGTGTACCTTGGAGAAGCAAGCCCCCATGTGGACCTTGGGCGTGGGCGGCAGGCCGTTGGGCGCTGGGCGCGGCGGCGTGCGCGCGCGCCGGCCGCGGCCCCGCCCCCCGCGCCCGCGCCGCGGCGGCACCGGCGGCGTGCCGCCCGCCCCCGCCCCCGCCCTCGCCGCCCCCGCCGCCGGCTCACCGCTTATGTTAACTGTACGTTGATCCAATAATAATTGTATGATCGCTAACAGATAATCATAATTTTGGTTATAACTTAGAGATACATCCAAAGCCTATTTAGATACATGCAATTTTCGCTGCCGCGCTGTGTGTATGACACAGGGTTCCCAGATAAGGTACTTTTTTCGCAATTCTGGCAAAAAATTTGGCTCTTGGAGAAATTTTGGAGAAATAAAACAAACCACGGAGAATTGTGGGTGTTTTATTTTTCAATTTGGAGAAAAATAATTTCAAATTTTTGGTAGAAACAGGAAATCACATCTGGCAACCCCGGTATGGCACATGTATATTTGGTATAACCTTGAAGTTCTTTTTTTCAGACGAACACACGTATCAAAATTTTCATTTACTTCAAAGATCTTACCGTTATTGTCGACCTTCGCTTTGTCCCTCTGGCTGTCGGACAAACTCCTCTGTCTCTGGCTAGTCTTGCTCTCCTCGTCTATCGTTTCGGCCTTAACATCTCTCCCGTTCTCGTCCACCATATTAAATATCTGGTCGACCGAAGACGTCTTCCTTTTACCATCGAACTCGCACTGACAAAATTGATTCAAATCGATACCGGCCGTCACAGAATCCGAATTATGCCTGCTATGTTTCTTCCTGTGCTCAAAGCCCTTATCCTCGTTCATACTTCGATCTATTTTCCTGCACAAATCGTCGTCGGATATGCCGCCATTATGCAGTTTATCGTCGTCGGATATCCGAAGCGTATTGGCTATTTGGAGCGCCCGGAAGTTGGACACGGAAATCTTTTGTTTTTGACATTTCTCGCAATGCACTATGCCGGAGTCTGTGTTCTTGTTGGGACAGTTCCTGTAATAGCTGAGTATGTCTCCGTTGGAGTTGCAAACGTCGCACGCACATTGGGCTACGGACCTCTGTAGATCGCTGAGAGTATTATTGTCTCTTAATTCAGGTTTGGGGCATAGACCGCATTCGCAATTGATATTCCTTAAAGCAGTATCTATGTCTCTGCTGTCCTGGTCAGCGTATAATATATCTTCGCCTATCTTTCGGCATAACGGGTCGTCAATGGACACCACAGAAGCTCCGATGGGACTTTGAAAGTTCGATGCTATGTTTTGATATATGTTCGCATTGGAGTTGTTCAAGAAATTCTTTTTGAGTTGTATACACTGCGATAAATGCTGATCGTGCATAGATAATGAGGTGTTGCCAGATTGCGCCATGGCGGCGGTATCCGCGGTTAGCGGTAGTGTTGCCCTGTTGAAAAAAATGTTTTTTTACTGATTTAGTAGTTTTTTTTTGTACGTTTTAGTAGTTTTTTTATCGTGTAGGCTGTGCTGTTAGATGTTCAGAAGCCGGGATGGGGTGCGGTTAGACACAAATATAGGGTAATGTTTAAGTTTTATTTTTTTAAATAAGCTAATATTTTTGTGTTAAAATAACAAGTGGTGCTCTGGTGGGATAAAAATATTATTTTTTCTTTTTTAAAATAAATTGTTTAAAAGATCCGCTGTTTATTTAATTAATTATTATTTTATAATTAAAGCTATAAGCTTTCTATTTATTGTTGCATGCTGCATGCTAGCTCTGCCAGCTAAATTAATACCTACGTTCTGATGTAAAATGTAAGTATATAAGTAAAAATTTTGAATAATTATTCTATGTAACAATATTTTTATGTGTTACACTTTGTACAGGTTGAATCAGAAAGGATATACTAAGGCTTGAAACTGCGCTTCTTTAGCACTTGTGTAATCATTATATACAGTCAGAACGATATTTTTTATATGTTGTTCCCGACAAAATGAAGATTTTTTTTTATTGTTTTATCGAAATTCTGTCTTCACATAATAATTAGAAAAGCGCTACAGAAGCGTAGGTACCGGGTTAGTATACCATTTCTAAAACACCCAGTCTCTGAAGTCGTTTAAGCCGGAAATTTGTATAAAAAAAAATTGCCTTGAATTTGAAAGTCTGCGATCGACGAAGTTAACATTCAATGTTTAGTATAACCAATCACAAGTTACAGATAAAAATATAGGCAGTATAAAACTCAGACGAAGAAATAATATAGATGTAGTGTCGCGAACAATATATTCAAGGCTCATTCGTAGCCCAGCCGTCCTGAGGATGCCTCGTTTAGAGGCGAAACATGTGTCGAATACTTTTTTCAATTCGCTTCGTTTCGCGGAGAATTGCATATCAATTGGGGTCCCGTCACTCGTGACAGACAGTTTCTCGACAAAACTTTTGAGAGGAGTTGGGTGTTGCTGGCTTCTTTAATTATCGATCCACTGGTTTGGTTTATAATAGAAAAAGTTGACATGCCGAGGGTTCCTCTTCCCCCATTTGTTTAATTTTTTTTAATTTTTTTTTATTACTTTATAGACAAGTATTTGATCTCGATCTCACCTGATGGTAAGTGACGATGAGATCTACGATGGAGCATACTTGCCTAGATAGGAAGGCGGCAGTAGATAGAGACGCTACATTCACTAGGCACATGCAGCGCAGCTGATCTGACCCGCCATCCATGAATGGCAACACCGAACATCATGACGGAACACGGCTAGGCCGCTTGGCGACATGGCTTTGTTCAGTGGGTGGTGACTAGCCACGGCCGAAGCCTACCACCAGTAAGAATATATTCAAGCACAGAATACCAAGCCGGTTTGTGTGTACATAAGGACGTAATTCGCGTGTACTACACAAATTGGATAAGCTTTTTGTGCTTGGCTATATTATTCGCGACTCTCTGCCTACATTATTTCTTAGTCTGAGCCTGAGGTATAATCTAAAAAAGTATGTTATGTATATAGAAAAATAATCCAACCCATATTTACATTACACTAATTAACTAAACTAATTCTATTTACAAACTGTTCGGAATACTAAAATCGTTCATACAATCTACAAACGTAATGTCGTAAGTTAAAAAAATTCAAATTTTGTTTCGCAAATCAATAAAGTCTGCCTGAAGTCTGTGGCCCCGCTAGGTTAGGGCTGACCCGTTTCCTGTGTATCGTTTATCCATCAAATTAAACTGCTCGTGACTGAGCGCAGTGTTAACCAACAAAAGAGGAAACCGTTGCCATGGCAACGCTTTTTGTTTACGATAACATAAAGTACTTCTGATTTCGTGTGAACAACTTCATATCGTGGGATGAAAATTATTGTTGTATATTTAACCAAATAATAATATATTGCTAATTTAAAAAAAAACCCGAACCCGCGTTAAGAGATACATTTATTATACAAGGTGTAAATATGGATTGAAACAAACCCCCAACCTTATTTAGCAATTAAAGTAGTATCGCACTAAATAAAAAAAATACTTTTTTTATTAAAAAATAACAGCATGGCTAAATGTGCAAGTAAATTTTACAATAATACATAACAAAAAGTAATAACTAAGAGAATAAATCTAGAAAGCCCTGTTAGATTACACGAACTCGTTATAGCTCAAGAACGGGTGGGCCGATTTGTATGATCTTTTATTTTTTGAATTTGTCTCCGCCCCGAATAGCAGAATATCTATTAGAACTTGGAAATAGATAACTAAAAAAAAAATTGTTTTTTTCTCCACCCAATATAGCAGAATAATGATTAGAACTTGGGAAAGAATAATTATAAAGAACGCGCCATTTTAGAACTTTTCTGCCCCAACGGGCATCGGTTCTGCGAGCTATGTGCCGCCCACTGCCACTTCAACTTTGAAATTCTTTGAGCTACGTCGGTTACTGTAGTTCGTCTACTGATCTCCTCATTTCTGAGCATAGCTGATTTGTTTTTTTTAGGACCATTCTAAAATAATCTGAATCATGTATAGAGTTATGGTTTTTTGATTTCGACTTAATACTGAATATAATTTATTAATCGCTCAGTTGCAAATCCATTGCCCAGCAGAGCCGAGACTTCAAGCATTATAATATTATTATGGGATCTATAAAAATAGTGTAAAACATTGTATTAACTCAATTCGTTGTAAAAATTATACATTAAAATCTCAGGCCATTCAATAAAATGTGATCGGTTGGATTAGAATTAAAAAAAACGCAATTTACACATTCTTTTATACATAAAAGTTGTCGGTCTCTTTAAACTCTAACTCACAAATTTATAAAGGTTCTATCCAATCAACTAACCAGTCTAACTGTGTGTGTGTGTGTAGAAGTACTGTATAGTAATTAGACTAACTTTATCAAACGTCTTATAGTACCACGCGCACAAGAGTTTTGCTACGCGCAGTACTATGTGACGTTCGATAAAGTTATAAAACGTCCATAAATTTGGGGGTATATATATATTTTACACTATTTTTACACCAATTTTTTTTTTATTCCGAACAGTCCAAGCATAAAACACATACACAACGGATGATACATGGGGTTCTCTGCAATGTACATGCATTTATAATCCTCACGGTTTTTACCTGAGCATTAATTCTTCGTCAATATATTGCAAGAGGCTCCTAAAACAAAGAGACATCTTACAGATATGTGCTGGGACACTCACTAGACTCGAAGCTTGATGGGTGTATACGACAATTATACCACGCTTGATGGGTGTATATGACAATTATACCACGCTTGATGGGTGTATACGATAATTATACCACGCTCGATGGGTGTATACGACAATTATACCACGCTTGATGGGTGTATACGATAATTATACCACGCTTGATGGGTGTATACGACAATTATACCACGCTCGATGGGTGTATACGACAATTATACCACGCTTGATGGGTGTATACGACAATTATACCGCGCTTGATGGGTGTATACGACAATTATACCACGCTTGTTGGGTGTATACGACAATTATACCACGCTTGATGGGTGTATACGACAATTATACCACGCTTGATGGGTGTATACGACAATTATACCACGCTTGATGGGTGTATACGACAATTATACCACACTCGATGGGTGTATACGACAATTATACCACGCTTGATGGGTGTATACGACAATTATACCACGCTTGATGGGTGTATACGACAATTATACCACGCTCGATGAGTGTATACGACAATTGGTCAGCATAACTAATTTATGTATATAAAATCCTTCAAAATAATCTATTTACATCATAAATGATAAGCTCCGAAAATAATTACATTAGCGATAGTCAGAGAGAGAGAGAGAGAGAGAGATGGAGCCACAATTTTAATTGGGATCGGAATAGGTCACAACGCGCTAAAGCAGCGCAAGTTCAAGGCTTAGTATACTGTTTCTGAATCGCCTGTATTCCTTTAATTTATCATCGGATCCCAAGTCGCCATAATGATGTAAATGACACCTCGTGACCTTCACCCAATTCATTTCGATATAGTTATCACCTGTGGCCTGTACTCTACATGAATGTGTATCGTAAGGTCTCTATTTTACGGTCTAAAATTACGCAACTAAAATTGTTCTCTACAATATTAGTTGCATTCATTATAGAACCGCGGAATAAACCACAGCCTTACCGGCCCCCTGATTACGTAACTTGCAAAAGCCTAGCGATAGCAATAATCGCGCAATATTCGCTTTCAAATCGCTAATTCGTATTACACAGCGCTGCGATGTAATACAAATCTGTGATTTGAAAGCAAATATTGCGCGATTATTACTATCGCTAGGCTTTTGCAAGTTACGTAATCAAGGGGCCGATTTCACCACGATATAAATTTTGAAATTCGGTTCCTCGGACCATATTTAAAAGCCAAACAGACAAAATCCAACGCCCAAAAACTCATGCACATTATGAATAGTGAATAAAACTAAACTAAAATTTGGTCGACATGAATCATGATAATCAAGAATGTCATAGTGTTGTAATTTCCACTACTTTTGATGTTAATATACAGCGTGATTCAGAAAGGGTATACTACCATTTGAGCTTGCGCACTCACGACAAAACAATAACACGTTTTTTTTGTATTGACGTATCGAAATTATGTCTTTACATAATGATTTCAAATACGCTAAAGAAGCGTAGGTTTATAGGTAGTATATCCTTTCTGAATCACCCTGTATACTATAAATACAAGCGTTTTAATTAGTTGCCACACTATTGGTGTGTTCGTCTAGCGATATTAATACAGGATGTAAGGGCATGGTAACGAAAACTTTGGATAAAGGTTACACTTAAGGGGGATGCTCAGGTCAGGGCGCGAAATTCAAAATGTCAATGGTTTTTATTTTTTTACGAAAAACTTGGACATCTTTACGATGTAATTTAGTTTTTTGCGATATTAGCATTCTGCATTGGATGTCTCGAATCCGATACAATACCATAAGGTTTGTAAAAACCACTACTTTTACTAACTTTATGGTGTTGTATCGCTTTAGGTATTTTTTTAAGCAAACTTAATACATCGAGACATCCAATGCAGAATGCTAATATCGCAAATCACTAAATTACATCGTAAATATGTCCAAATTTTTCGTAAAAAAATAAAAACCGTTGACATTTTGAATTTCGCGCCCTGACCTGAGCTTACACCTTAATGCCTATAGTAAAATTATTATTCTCGAAAGCCATGGGGTATAAATGTTAAATTTTTTGAGCGCGCAATGTATCGAAAACCACGCGATCACAACACAACGCACCGTATGGTAACCGTCGCGTGCAAGTGTCGAGCGCGCTCGAGCGTATCGAATTTCAATTTACATTGCAGTTTTAGGTCTTAATTAATAATTATGCTTTTTTTTATTTAACATCGCGTTGAGATAGACTTCTATTACGATTTCATGATAAATTAAATTTAAAAAGACTTAAGAATTTAATAAGATCTTCATGGGACAGGGGACGTTATTTAAAAAAAAATACAAAACAGAAAATTTGCTTCAAATAGATTTAAAAATACAGAAAAAAAAACGTATAGTTCATGAAAAGATCGACGAAAAATCCCAACACTGTGGGGTCTAGAATCATGTGTACAATTCACGGTATCAGTTTTCGTCACGAAGCCACATACACCCTGTATAATAAAAAAAGACTACTTGTCTATGGATTAATGTCGACCAAATCACTGTAAAAGTGCATTCACACAACACTCAGGAAAAAAAAACACTTGTACAATTCCGTACGCTCTATAAGAAACCCACCACCTTAGAGATAAAATTAACACAAAACGATACCTTCTTAAAATGTTAGGACGGCGTCAGAAAAAAAAAAGATTTGATCGCTTATTTTTTTTTTGTGTATAAATAAAAAGTATACCTTAGACTCATTCTTAATATATCATCACCCGTGATCACCCGACACCACTTGCTATAAAATAAATAAATAATATATATAAATAAAAAAACAGTGATACTAAATAAGCATGGGGATAGAGTAACTACAATATATAATATATATTTTTTTTTTTTTGAGTTACGTACTTTTCGCTGGAGGCTATCGTATCCGCGGACAAGTCCTGGGGTAGTGGGTTGTGCTTTGGACAACTCATCATCGAAGACACGCTCCAATCCTCACTAGATTGTCTGTGAAAAACTGAAAAAAAGTATATAATTATTTTTAAAGAGTTTTTAGTTGTAGGTTTTTAGTGGAAAAAAAAATTTTTTTCAACTTTTTTTTTCAACTTTTTTTTTTAAAACGTTTTTTTTTTAAATAATGCTAGTAATTTAGTTTATTAGTTTCGTTTCAATGCGTAGTATTCGCGTAAATATAATAAATCAATAGTAATTTTGTGTTAGTAATGTATTATTCAAACCATAGCTTCACATTTGTTTTTATTATTATTAATTAATTTACAAATTAACCATCTTGAACGGTACGGTACGTAACACGAGCAGTGTGTGACTGGGTTTCCAACATAGAATAACATAAATACATAATCATTTAACTATTTATGTTTAGTCACAAAAAAAAATTCACTAAACTTTAACGTCTTCATATTTAAGTAGGTACCTATATTTCGAGCTTTTGCCAATTGAATGGATATTTATTTTAATCTGGCACCAGACTATTCCTACACGTTGCGATACGTAATTAAACAGATAAGTGATGTTACACAGACCGTTCCTGGGTTGCGCGTCGCCATGGCAGGCGGCGGGTCGGTCCGGGAAGACGAGCTTGGCGCTGGTGGGCAACTCATCATCAGCGTCTAGGTCGACGATGGGCGAGTCGGTGTAGAGGGGCGGGTTGCGGGCGGGGTGGGCGGGGTGGGCGGGGAGGGCGGGGGCGGTGGGCAGCAGGCTGCGCGGGCGCCCGCCGGCCGCCGCGCGCCCCGTGTGCCGCGACGCGATGCGCTGCGGTACGTTCGACAGCGCCTGCGCAAGAACGAGATACTATTGTTACACAACACTGCCTAACAAACCTAAGGTGTAACAAAAATTGTCAAAGTCAAAGTCAAATCATTTATTTCGTATAGGCCTACGGGGGCACTTACAAATTGTGTGTGTGTGTAACATATTTTAACCAGATGACTCAGTAAGTTATATGGATCAAGTTGATGTATAAAATAATTGTGTAAATGGTGTTTGATATTTTTTTATAAAATAAGGGCACCCTGTATGTTTGAGGTAGTTACCTCAGTCCTCCCGTGACCATGGTTGCTGTAAAGCAGCCGAAACGTCGGGAACGTAATAAAAACGAGATATAATTGTACAACAATGTGTAGTATTCGCGTAAATATAAGAAATCAATATGTGTAAACGGAGTTTGTTTTTTTTTTAAACAAGCCGACCCAGTCGCATCATCAGATTATAATGATATTGATGATGAAATGAATCACCTACCCCAATCAGTAAAGCTGTGGATACTTTACTGAAAATTTACCAAATATCTTGGGTGAACTGGAAAAGTCAAGTTATACTGTTTCATTATAATTTCCATCACTTGTGCACATTTATGAACACACAATGGTTAATATCCCACTAATATGACACACTAGCTGCGCCCCGTGGTGTTACCCGCTATTAAAAATTATGTCCTTTTTACCGGAATAAAAAGTAGCCTATGTGCTATTCCAGACTATAATCTATCTCTGTGCCAAATTTCATCCAGATCCGTTCAGCCGTTCTGGCGTGATTGAGTAACAAACATACATCCATCCAAACTCTCACATTTATAATATTAGTGTGACTATTCATCAATTTTTTTTTTTTTTTAATTTGTTATTATTTTAATTATTTTTTTTGGAAAATAAAACTAAGTCGACCACATCTCTGTTCAAATTCCCGTCAAAAAGTCCTCCGAGTATTAGTTAATCTGTGGTAATGTCCTCACCCCGTCCTCGTCCGGCTCGTGGTTGGCGCAGCTCGGCGGGTCGGAGTACTTGTGCAGCAGCTCGATCGCAAGCTGCTTGCTCATGTCTTGCTGAAAGAACGCGTGCTGGAACAAGCGTTACAACACTATTAGGATAACAATCAAAGAATATTATTTAGCCATTTTAACCATGACAGTACTTATGAATCAGAATCAAAATATTTGTTATTCATTTTGACCACGACAGTACTTATGAATCAGAATGAGAATATTTTTTTATTCGTTTTAACCACGACAGTACTTATGAATCAGAATCAGAATGAGAATATTTTTTATTCATTTTAACCACGACAGTACTTTTGAATCAGAATCATAATATGTTTTATTTATTTTAATCAAGACAGTATTTATGTGTTATGTTACAGTCAAAATATTACAAAATGCTACGATTTTATCGCCCTATTAATTTAAAATATTTTTTTACTATACCTCCATAACATAACCGACATAGCTCAAAGAATTGCCAAGTTGAAGTGGCAGTGGGCAGGGCACATAGCTCGCAGAACCGATGGCCGTTGGGGCAGAAAGGTTCTAGAATGGCGACCACGAATCGGAAGACGAAGTGTAGGACGGCCCCCACAAGGTGGACTGATGACATCACACGCGTCGCAGGAAGCCGGTGGATGCGAGTGGCGGTGGACCGTGATGTGTGGAAGTCGTTGGGGGAGGCCTATGTCCAGCAGTGGACGTGTATATCGGCTGATAGATAGATACCTCCATAAACTAAGATCTAGTAACTAACACTCGTCCGGAAAAGAACCTCGCATGAACCTAAAACCTGTAGAACCCGCCTGGAACATCATCACTTGACAGATATCCCATACAATATCTGTCAAAAGTGACAGTTACTATGCGGTTGCTGTTCGATTATGAATCGATTGTGTTAGCAGACTTGGGCCCCGGTTACCTGCAGCAGTTTATCGGCCGTGGGCCTCTTCTTGGGGTTCTTGGTGAGCGCCAGCTTGAGGAAGGCGTGGAAGAGCGCGGACCAGCGCTCGCGCTCCTTCAGCTGCGGCGGCTTGAAGCCGGACTTGGACATCAGGAACAGCACCCTCATTGGGTGCAGCTCGAACATGGGCGGCTGCAGCTCCGCCAGCTCTGTGGGTACAGAAGGACAGTAAGGTTAATATCGCTCGCGTTATACGGTGTAGTGTGTATGCGCGCGCTTGTGCCTGTGTTTGTGTGTGCGCATATGAGTGTTTGAGTGTGTCTCCATGCGTGTGTGAGTGTGGGTGCCTATGTGCGCGTGTGTCTCTATGGATGTGTGCGTGTTTGATTGTCTCCGTTTGTGTTGTGGTGTGTGTGTGTGTGTATGCGATTCTGGGTGTCTGTGAGTGTGTGTGTGTGGGCGTGTGGGGAGGGGCGTATGTGTATGTGTGTGTATGTGTATATGCGTGTGTGTGGGGCGTATGTGTGTGTGTGTGGGGGAGGCATATGTGTGTGTCTGTTAGTGTGGTTGTGTGCGTGTATGTCTGTACGCCTGTGTGTCTGTGTATGCGTGAGTGTTTATAGGTTGTGTGTGCGTGTGTTGTGTTTGCGTGTGTTTATGCGTGTGTCCGTCTGTGTGTACATACCTATAGCAGTAATCCCGCACGCCCAAATATCACAGAGTTGATTGTAACCGCCCTTCCGCTCCACAGCCGCCACCTTGGCAATGGGGAGATATGGGTTTATATTGTAACTAAATATTATATTAAATACTAGCTGACCCAACAGGGGCTGGCCCATACAAATTTCAATTGAGCCTTAATTCATACAAAAATCACATACAGTTGTTCCCGATTCATTCTCAATTGTCGCGACAACTTATTCAAATGTTCCTTCCCTAAAATCCTCAATCGGGCTATTACAATCATTAAAAAGGAATCCCCAAATCGGTCAAGCCGTTCTCAAGTGATGCTGGGGTACCCTCATATCTAGTTGTTGCCCAGTTCAAACTATGACACGAGGACGTCAAACACATCAGTCCTCCCGTGACCATGGTTGCTGGGCCCCAAGTCTGTTAACAGGATCGATTCATAATCGAACAGCAACCGCATAGTAACTGTCACTTTTTACAGATATTGTATGGGAACACTGTCAAAAGTGACAGTTGCTATGCGGTTGCTTATCGATTATGAATCGATTGTGTTAGCAGACTTGGGGCCCTGTAGAGCAGCCGAAACGTCGGGAAAGAGAAAACACAAAATAAACGCAATAAAGTTTGTAATGTAAGTTTTATTTCTAAGGAGGAGTTGTCAAAATGATAACAAGGGTCTCACCTCTGGCGCCATCCAGTAGGGGGTGCCTATGAATGACTTCCTCTTGTTGATGGTGGCTGTGATCTGCGCAGACACACCAAAGTCGGCCAGCTTCACATCACCGCACTCGGTGAGGAGAATATTCGCGCCTTTGATGTCTCTGCAAGCAATAATAATAATATCGCCCGACGAACGCACCAACTGTACGGTCCCATACTAAGCAACGCGTATATTATGGGTTACGAAACGAAACTAAAAACAATCAGTACGTCAAGTGCGAGATTATTCGTAAGCTAACCGTATACTTTATAGTCTACCGTATTTAGACATTTTGTATGGAGAATTGAAAGTTTTACATACCGTCCGTTAGAGGCGCTTTTCAATTCTCCATACCATGTGTCTAAATACGGTAGCCTGTGAAGTATACGGTTAGCTTACGAATAATCTCGCACTTAACGTACCGATGTCTTAGTCGTTTACGACGACCTATCAACGGGCTATTTAAAATAACCGGTCGGATGACACTTCGAAACCTTCGCCCGCGGAAAGATGATGTTCCTTTTTCGAAGAATTTCACTAGCGATTGCCGAAATCCGTATCGGAAAGTTTTCGTTTCCATTTCCGACATCAATTTAGAAAGATTTAAAATAGCCACACAGTCCCCGCAATCAGCACCCGACGAGAATGACTTGAGGAGCAGCTATCTCTCTCCCCCTCGAGAGAAGAGAGAGCTGCTGCACTGTCCTCGTGGCCTGTCAACTCACCGATGCATCTTGCCCATGCTGTGTAGATAGGACAAGCCCGTCAGTGTCTCCCGGCACATGTACGCTATCTGAATTTCAGCGAGCGGCCCCGTCACATGGTAAATGTCCTAGAACAAGAAACATAGATCTCAGAGTAGATAGTAGAGTCAAAATTTAGTGATTAGTGTCGAGCGTAAGTCGTAGGCGATCAGCAACCTGCTATCAATTTTAAAGAACGTATAACGTGGAACCAGTGGCGTAGCTACCGTGAGGCTAAACGGGGCCTATGCAGACCTTTGTCCAGCAGTGGTCGTCTTTTGGGCAGCATTGGGTAGGACCCATTGTTGGCAGAGCTGGATTATGAAGCTCAATTATCGTATCTACTAGAGCTGCCCTGATATTCCGATATATTCGGTAATTATTTGGCATAATTTTATGTGCCGAATATTTACCAATCTTGGGTCTGTTGGGCAGGCGGGCCGAGGGGTGAGGGGTTTCGATTACGCGATCGGCTTACCCCCAACTCTGATAACACAGTTGCTTCATAATCGAATGGTAACGTTATTGCAATTGTCACTTTCGACAGTTCACTTTTATTTAATCCGACAAAAGTGACATTTGCAATTGTCATTGGATTAGGAGACGATTGTGTTAGAAGATTTGTCGTCTAGATGTCGCGTGATCTCAACTCTTGCGCCGACCTTGCAAGCTACACGCCACTATGGCAAACTCGGTGGTGACCCTGCTTCCTGCACCGAAGGGTAGTGACAAACTTTATGAGATGAGCACGAATATTTGTGCCCAAGGTATGTTGTTTATATCATCGTCTAATGTCCAAGGTTCAAACAGGGAGTCCTATTTTGTGATGATATAAACATCCAGAATAAAACTGTACCTGCAAGCTCCCCCCTCCGCAGTACTCCATGGAGATCCATAGCTTATCCCTCCGGAGGTACGAGCCGTAATACGCGACGATGTTCGGATGCCGGCAGTCCTTCATCATCAGGATCTCCTGCTGGATGATGGCGAAGTCATCACCCGGCTCCAGTTTTATCACCTTGATGGCGGCCAGCTCGCTGTTGCCATTAAGCCTTTTCGCCTGGGGACAAGTCGAGGCATTAGAAGCTAGCGAGCATCAGGTTAGGCAACACACTTGGTATAAAAAACAAAACAAAAAAGGTCTTTAAAAAAACAAGTTTTCCGAGTTTCTTGCCGGATCTTTTCAAAAAGTATATTTATATAATTACTAGCTGACCCGGCAAACGTTGTTTTGCCATATACATTATTTCTAGGAAATATTTTTATAGTTAAATATTTGCGATTATAAATTGAGATATAAACTATCCGATCTTTCAAGTTGGATAAAACTGCACACAGTGTGCAAAATTGTATTTTAATCGGTTTAGTAGTTTAGGAGTCCATAGCCGACAAACACCGTGACACGTACTTTATATTTATAAGATATTATATATATAATTTGACGGCCTGATTAGCGCAGTGGTAGTGACTCTGCTTTCTGCGCCGAGGGTTCCGGGTTCGAATCCTGGTAGGGACACAAGCTTTGTGTGATGACACGAATGTTTGTACCCGAGTCATGGATGTTTCATATGTATATAAGTATTATATACTGAGTTCGTCCTCAGTCCATTGTACGGCACCCATAACACAAGCGTTAAGTTTAAAGTGGGTCCGTATAGATGAGGTGTTCGTAAAAAAAAAAAAATTGTCTGCAGACGACTGAACATATTACGCTAAGTTATATAGGTATTCAACCAATTTAAAGTCAGGTAGTAAGGCATGTAGAATGCTAATGAAATAATATCAGTCGCGTACAACATCGCGTAAAACATGGTATAACAATATGCCACGCCACATTCTCCTCCCACGGTGGCCTAAGACTACGTCACGACTCACGATCAGTGTTGCCATTGATTGACATACATATAAATAAAGAAGTTTGTGAGTTTGTTGGCTTAGATGTGGGCGATAATCTCCGGATTTACTGATCCGATTATGATAATTCTTTCACTAATAGAAAGATACATTATCCCCGAGTGTTATAGCCTATGTTTCATGGAGTTACCTAGCGCGGGCGGACCCACGGGCAGAAGCTATATTCAATCCAATTAATACCGTATCACAATCGATGACGGCCTGATTAGCGCAGTTGGTAGTGACCCTGCTTTCTGTGCCGAAGGTCCCGGGTTCGAATCCTGGTAGGGGCAAACTTTATGTGATGAGCACGACTGTTTGTACCCAAGTCATGGATGTTTAATATCTATATAAGTATTATATACTGGGTTCGCCCCCCGCCCATTGTACGGTACCCATAATACAAGCGTTGCTTAGTGTGGGACCGTATAGTTGGTGTGTTCATCTGGTGATATTTATAAAAAAAAAAGTCTCGGGGCTATTAGGTGACCTAGCTGTCACGAGAAGAGAATACCTGGCGAGGCATATTATAATACCATGGCGTACAATAAGGAACATACCCACAGTTTAAGTTCTGGGCGTGTGGGGTCACCGACCCGCGCGACGCGAGTACTACTAATTAGATTTACGGCCGAATAGCGCCAAGTTCGGGTGTGTAACAGTTCTAAAGTAACGGGCTGCGCACACGCATCTATACAAACAAATAAAATCGGCGTGTCTGTTGTAATATTAAAATAACCGCTTTTTACTGAATGCATTTAGATGTATACACGGTACATATAACAAAACAATTTTTTTACAATTTTTGTCTGTCTGTCTGTTTGTTTGTTTCGGCTAATCTCTGAAATGGCTGGACCGATTTTGACGGGACTTTCGCGGGCAGATAGCTGATGTAACAAGGAGTAACTTAGGCTACTTTTATTTTAGAAAAAAACATTTTTGTTAAATACCACGCGGACGAAGTCGCGGGTAACAGCTAGTCTTACATAACATGCAAACATAAAACCGCGATAATCGTTCAAGGGATGGGTAAAAGTCAAAAATAACACCAACATTTTATTTGATGAATCTCATTTATAAGCAATTTTGTAACATGCTAAACGGTTCTCAAAAAGCAGGCATGTCCACCAACCCGCACTGGGCCAGCGTGGTGAACTATGGCCTGAATCCCCTCTCGCATTGGGGGGAGGCCCGTGCCCAACAGTGGTACATTAAAAGGGCTGATGATATGTTTAATTGTTGACATTTTAATGTCCTTTTAAAAGGGATGTTAACACTACACTCCAATACCAAATTCATAGAAGGTCCAACATCGAAACTGCCTTATCTGTATACTTATTGGCAAATCGCGAAGATAAACAATGCGATATACTGATATCATTATCTTTACGAGATAAATATGGCATACGTAGCTCCTGTATGGAGGTTGGAGTTAAATTATATAATCTCGCCAGACGAACACACCAATTATACGGTCCCACACTAAGCAACGCTTGTATTATGGGTACCGTACAATGGACTGGGAGCGAACTGATTATACAATACTTATATTGATACTAGCTGTGCCCCGCGGTGTTGCCCGCGATTAAAAAGTATGTCCTTTTTACCGGGATAAAAAGTAGCCTATGTGCTATTCCAGACTATAATCTATCTCTGTGCCAAATTTCATCCAGATCCCTTCAGCTCATGATTGAGTAACAAACATCCTCCATCCAAACTTTCACATTTATAATATTAGTGTGATTAAACATCCATGACTCGGGTACAAACATGCGTGCTCATCACACAGAGTTTGTCACTACACTACCAAAAGTTTTGCAAGATTTTTCACCATTTTCCTTTAGTCTACATTGTGTTGTGGTTGTCTTCCAGCTTCCCCTGATTTGGATAACTACTTATTGCCGCCTGAGCGAGTTCTAAGGCCTCTACGAACGATACAATTTGGTACTCAACCGGGGCCCCAAGTCTGCTAGCACTATCGATTCATAATCGAACAGCAACCGCATAGTAACTGTCACTTTTGACAGATATTGTATGGGATATCTGTCAAAAGTACGCGCGTAAGATTCGCACATGAAATCCAAAATCCCAGAGGTGCGCGCCGGAGTTTGAACCTGCGATCCTCGTTACTGAGGCAAGCGTTCTGCCAACTTGGCTATCGCTGTTTGTTTCTGGCATACATTCATAAAATAAAAGGCCTTCGCTGCTTCTTTTTGGCATACATAATAGCTATAGATAATTTACCATCTACAGAAAATGGTCACTACTACATTCCCTACCTACCAACTCAACAACAGAAAACAACGAATAGTAATCGCGCGCTCAAACTCACTGACTAACATAGTATTACTTTCACTAGCTCTGTTTCACCAAGCGACCTTGCATGGACAATGACCCTGCGTGCCATTGACAGTGCCACTGGCATGGCAGTGGCGTGCCAATTGGCCCGTGAGAACCTGGCCAGTTTTTGTGTCACTTTTTGGGTGGTGGGTCAAACATTGGACAATCTCACAATACGTACCTATCTGGCCATTCGTTCTTTACCGTTCATTCTCTTGCGTGTCTTAGCTTACGACGATGACATTGGCAGAATTGTATTGGGCCTAGTCTCAATAGAAAAGGGCCAAAAAGTAAAGGAAAAAAAACCTGGCCAGTGTGTGTGTCTGTGGATTGGCAACCGGAGCTTGCCACTTCTTCTATCGTGTCTATGGCAAATTGTAATATGACATATCAGTAAAGCGGTGTATACTTTAGTATATTACTTTACTGATATGAGTCAGTAAACTGACTTATACATTGTTCTTGGGGAATCTCAACATATTTCGAAAAGCAGACATTATCTTTAAATCGGTTTAGGGCTTGGTATAACAATATGCTACGCCAGGTGTTATAAAAAGTAATCACCTTATATGAGTGTATTATGGATCTGTTTTACAATTTAGAACAAACTTATAGGCTTTGTTACTCATTATAAATAATATAAATAGGAAGGCCAAACACACTAAACAAACGACTTTGAATCAAAACCATAGACAAACTAACTTATTTTTTTAAAGTTCCATTTATTTTCATCCTCCGGGGCGAGAAAATAGAGTTTTGAGGTAACAAACATAAAAAAAAAAAATCCGAATCGAAAACCTCCTTTTTAGAAGTCAGTTAAAAAAGCGTCTTGTAATAACAATAATTATAATACCGAGTATGTGTGGTACGCACATGTTTCAACGGTTTGTTGTGGTATTTTATTAGCCAGTGTGATCTTTTTATAGTAACATTGAGAACACAAAGGATACATCAGCGTTAATGAACTATTACAGCGTTGTGATTCACACTTTACCGTGCTTTTGAGGGCCGGTTGAGGTGTCAGCGGTTACGAGCAGTCGGAAGCCTGAACAATTCTGACTAATGCTCTGGCACAGATTATCGAATAGTGCTAAGGAACAGATATTTCACTCAGTAAAGACATTTAAATCGCGACTCTTGCTATCAAGCAATAAAGTACACTTCGTTCGTTTTTGCCATACCTACTACTGGAATCAAGTTTAATCAGCCCACAAGTTTAGGACCAACTAGTATTTAAACTCTCCGTGGTGCCTTACACCTGGAATTAGTCCAGCTGTAAGAGTCTTACTTCTGTGGAAATTTGTCTACCAGATCTTTTTTGTCTCCCGCTTTGCAATGGAGGGAAGTGGATAATTTTCTTCCAACTCTTCCTATTTTTATCTTTGGATTCATTTCGTGCTAGTTCCAAGACAATTAACTTTATCCCGGGACTCGCCGAGGGTCACACCTCGGTGTCATCATGGGACACCGCTGTAGATCCTGGCTTACAGGAGTAGCAGTGGTGGGAGGGTGTGGCGGGCCTAGTCCCAAAAAAAATATATATCTATACTAATATTATAAATGTGAAAGTTTGGATGGATGGATAGATGGATGGATGGATAGATGGATGGATGTTTGTTACTCTTTCACGCCCGAACGGCTGAACGGATCTGGATGAAATTTGGCACAGAGATAGATTATAGTCTGGAATAGCACATAGGCTAATTTTTATCCTGGTAAAATGTATGGTTCCCGTGGGATAGATGTTTATATTTTTCATACTTTTATCGCGGGTAACACCGCCGGGCGCAGCTAGTAAAAAAATATGAATAAAAAATCTTTAGGCTTTCATCTCCCACGCAAGCCCGGATTCGATGAGACGAATATTCTAGATCGAGATTCTGTATACCATTAGTAGCTCAGAGTCGATTTCGAAACTTGTTTAAATAATAAATGACGCAACACTTAAATATATATAAACTAGCTGTCCCGGCGAACTTCGTACCTCAGAATCAAATGCACGAGAAAATCAATTATCTTTATTATTATTTTTTTGTGAATTGTTCCCATGTATTTTCATAGTTATTCTGCTATTCGGCGCGGAGACAAATCAAAGATCATAAAAATCGGCCCACCCGATCTTGAATTATAAATGGTGTAAATAACATGACTTTTATATATATATATATATAGATAACAACAAGGTATGCAGAATCTTTAAGGTAAACATAACATTGATTTACGGCAGAACCTGATATGGGAAATTAGTTTTTTTGCAGATTTTTTATATCAAACATGAGTTTACGGAGACTGTATAAGCCATATCACTTATAATTATCAAAGATGGCGGCTCTGCGTATGCCGAACTCATACAAATAGGCATACGCAGAGCCCCCATTTTTTATTGTTTTACGTGATGCCACCTATATCGTACGTCGAGTATAAGCTTATCCGTGAGCTAACCGCAGGTATACATCTAGGTGTCGGGGTTCGCGGAAGTATGCGCAAGCGTTCCCGTGTCCCCGACACAAGCGACCGTGTGGATTCACCATGTGGTTTTAGTGGGTATACCGGCCGCCGCCGGGGAGTCCCACATACCCCTCTCGTCCCCCCCGGGGCATGAGGGGATGCGTAACGCATTTCCACATGTAAAAAAAAAAAAGTATACATCTAGGTATTTGTCAACAATTGAAAGTTTTAGTGACAAATAAACAGACTATGTCGTACAAGTTTCGTTTACGGAAAAATTCGCACTTGAAGCACTTTTAACACACCAAATATCCATACTTTTGAATAAATTATGGTGTATTTCGGAAATATAACTTTGTTATAATTTTCTCGTAATTCAGTCTGGGATCGCCTCAAGTCCATGTTACGGTACACATAATACAAGCTTTGCTCACTTGTATTATCGAATGATAAGCTTAAAACCATTAAAATTTTACATACGCAATATTTTAAAATAGTGTTACTGCATCAAAAAGACATAAAACAGAGTGTCGCGAACAACATTTGGAAGCACACACAACCAAGCATATTCGTGTAGTACTTAAACGCGAATTCGTAAGGTCGCAATTCGCGTGTACTCCATAAATTTGCTTGGTTTTTTATGCTTAAATATGTCGTTCCCGACACTTCGTCTGTATTATTTCTTCGTGTATAATATGTGATCGCATGATGCGCGCCCCGGTTCACCGAAGATTGTAATATTTGTTTTGCTACCAGCTGTTACAATAAACCGCCAGTTACTGACCACATTGTAATCAGTTTGAATTCAACAACAACAAGTAGGTACACCGCCACATTTTAATTAAACAACATGGAGATTGATTTTTTTAAGAATTCGGATCGAACGCTCCCTAAGGTTAACGTTGAACCAATAGTAGCATTAAATGCCTGTCATCATATGGTGATAACTATTGCCTATGACACCATGAGTCATAGGTCTACTTCTCATTGCGAGGAGTCAACATGACTAAAAACGCACTCGAGGTCCGTTATGTGTGATGATAAACTCTGATTCATAGGTGAATGAATGGTATAACATACATATGCCACTTATTCTCTATCGACGGTGGCCCTAGACTACGTCACGATCTGTGTTGTCATTACCACCGCTCATTGGTCGAAGATGGCCGATGACGTAGTCTGGCTGTCACGGAAGACAATACCTGGCGTAGCATATTTTTATACCATGAGCATTGAAAACAAGAGGGAAGGTCGCATCACTATGCTTACCGACTTAATCGACATTAAACAACGCTAATTGTTCAACTAGAACAGTTTGCACACGAAATGCGGTACCATTTACAATGTTTGGAAAAAGATGACCGTGTTGTTATACACTTCGCACCGCATATACAGCGTGATTCAGAGAGGGTATACTACCAATTGAAACTGCTCTACTTAAGCGCATTATCATTATGTTAAGTCACAATTTCGAGGAGTAAATTAAAAAAAAAATTGCTCACAAAAAATGTAATTTTTTTACAACATCAAACGTTACTGTTGAGTTTTTTTTTAAATATCGAAATTGTGACATCATATAATGATTACAATCATCATCTCTTAATAGCGTCTTATTGTTTTTGAACCCACACGTTCCTCTTTCCCTCTCTGTCTGTCTTTCAATACATTTGAGATAGCAATCAGCTGGCAAGTAAACCTCGCGTGCTCACTTACGGCCTTATTAATAAAAATCGCTTATTCCAAACATTATCAGAACCTACACTTGGATTTGTAAATCTCTGAGTTACGGAGGTTTGACATCGTAGTTAAAATGCTATTAATAAACATGGAGTAACCTCGGAAAAACAATACATTCCTTACACCGGAATAAACGCCTTCGCTATGGCAACCCATACATTTTAAAAGTAAAAAAGTATGTTAGTGAATGAACCAAATGAACCATAGTGATTATATACTCTTTGAAATGAACTCAAAGCTTGGTGATGACATTAATCACAGTGACAGACAATATTTTGAGTTTCAAATCGCGAGAGTCGTTGTTTGTGTTTTTCGTATTTTCGGTGGAAAAATAAGATGTTTCAGGTTTTTGACTTGAAAATGAACACAAAACGCCGTCGCTCCCTTAACTGGGATGAAGGAGAGAGGGTAAATCATATCTAGGTGTGTTTAATTATTGGTACCCTGGTTGTTACTGAAAATGCCTTTTACTGTTTCAGCAAATATTTTACCGTGGTTAAAAATATACGCCTGTTATTGGAAATAAACTCAGATATCTCAATATAATACAACCTACTGCTAGTTGTCCTAAACTTGCTTCGTTTATCAATTAATCAATATTATATTTTAAACTGGTTGTTATTTACAGATCGGATTTGCAATACTATGTAAGCAGCATAATATGCCATAGAAAAACTTAAAAGACGTAGAACACGTGAGATGTGTGGAAATGCCGGAACAAGAACCTGCAATTCTAATGGATATACACAAAGAAAAACTAGTGTGCCAAACTAGAAAGAGAATTTGAGAATTAAAAAAATCGCGATCATCTGATATCTTTTAAATAGTAATTTTGAATGTTTGTTTTGTGTTTTCTTAGTTTTATGAGTAATAAACACCGTCTCTTATGCGTATAGTTTATATTTATTACCAAGTCATGTCCACCAGCCAAAAGATATCTTGAAAGTATATGCCGATGGTGGAAAATGGAACCGGCAACGATGAGTATGGAAAGATTTAATGTAAATAACTATAGTAGAAATTCCAAATAAAGAGCGCATTAAAGGCGAAAGGCATTGATATAAAATAAGCCAGAAACGGATGAAAAAGATGGATTGGCGATGTACATAATTTTATTACGTCATCCATGGATTTTAAGCAAATAGCGCTTGTAAAAAATTGTAAAAACACGTGAAATGATTCAGAAATTGGATTCTATATATGAGCAGAAATCAGAATGACAAGACTATTTTACTTTTCACTTTATAGAAATACCAGCTTTGTGTTTAATAAATAATAGTTATTCTTATTCAATACGTTTTATTTCATAACTGGCCAAATTACAAGAGGATCACTTGAATCTCTTCACGGCTCCATGTTCTTATTGCAGCCAAAACATTCAGATGAGGTGGTATAAATCCACCTCTTGCATCACCTGTTTAATCATTTATTACCATGTCAATGATAAAAACAGCAGTAGATCGAGAAAATCTAAACACATATTTCAATTCAGCTTCTTGAAACTCTTCCACAGGATTATTACGAACTTTATAAAATTTCACATGTCTCATTAATCCGGTTTTTGATCTCATTAATTTCATCCATCACGCTCAAGTCATCAATAAAATAATCTCCATCTATTTTATTTGCACAAAGAACTAATTAATATCTGCTTTCTTTAGAAAATGAAATTCGAAGGAATATATATAGCGAATATAGGTTAGGTTATTAGACATATGTCATCTTATTACATGCGTATTCGGACGTAAAACGACGTGCCGCGACGATTAAAATTTACTGCGAGAGAAGATTTGGATTAGCTTACTATCTTCTTACTGCATGTTTATTAATACTGAATTTTACTAATATTTCCTTAATACTTAGAATGAAGCTAATCTTGCTTTAGTCTATTTTTATTAATAAGGCTTTTATCGTATAAGAAATAATCTTCAGAATTATATAATAATATCGCCAGACGAATACACCAACTATACGGTCCCACACTAAGCAACGCTTGTATTATGGGTACCGTACAATGAACTGAGGACGAACTCAGTATGTAATACTTATATAATATAATATAATGCTTGTTAAATATATGCTCCCAGTCTCCCCCAATGATCACCACGCATCACGATCCTCCGCCACTAGCATCCACCAGCTTCCTTTGAACATCAACGAACCGGTATTCGAACCCTGGCCCTAGGGGCATGCCTACCTAAACGAAGGAGACTGCATGACAATTTCAACCTTATTCCAAATCATAAAGAAAAAAAGGGCATATCATTGAAAAACTGTCATGACAATGAAAAACAATTTTAATTGTATTACAATACATAAAAGATCAGATTCAAACGGACAAGGTCGCAGCCACCTGTTGCATGACAGCAAAGATAGCGACCGAGCGAGAACCGAACCGAAACACTTCTAATTTGTGTGACTCATACATACTGAATCATCCGGGTACTTTGTTGTGCCTATACACAGAATACCTACTAGGTGCGTCGCACGGAATGGCCACTTCCAACCCCCGCAAGTCGGACGTACTCCTTACACTATCCTACCTCTTTCTCGCCCAATGCTGGAGTCGCGATGTGAGTTCACACTTTCCAACAAAACAGCCCCAAGTCTGCTAACACAATCGATTCATAATCGAACAGCAACCGCATAGTAACTGTCACTTTTGACAGATATCCCATACATTATCTGTCAGAAGTGACAGTTACTATGCGGTTGCAGTTCGATTATGAATCGATTGTGTTAGCAGACTTGGGGCCATGGCTACGACACCGGTTTGTTTACGTATGCCATTCTATTTATTTCGGTGTTCTGTGATTATGAACCTGTTAAGTTAAAAAAATGTATATTTTGAACCTAACCCCCAAATTTATAGATAGTTACAATGGCATTATAACGAGCATTTCAGAGGAAAAATTGCGTTATAATAGATTTATAATCCATCATTATAACATTCTATAAATTTGAGGGTAAGAAGATAGCTAAGCAAAGCTGCGCTTAGGTTGATTCGGGACCTCTCGCCATTTTATTCGACTAGCGGTATAAATTTAGTCATCATACGCTATATTAAATTGTAAAAAAAAAAACTTTTTTTTTATAAAATTCGCAACACGACGAATAATCGCTGCCGGTGAATGTTGCCATTCCCAAATGTGCACATTTCCTGTCATTGTGACTTAGCAATTGGCTGTAGCACGGAATGATTTTCATAAAATATCAATATTAACACACCAGAAACTTTGCAAGGCCGGCAGAGGGATCATATAAAGACTAGAGATAATCTCATAATTCTTTAGAATTCTATTTTTGTTTCCAGACCCTCTCCAATCACTATCAGACTAAATTATGACCAAAAACTCAAAAATAACATTTAATTATTTCTTCACTCAAGAAATACTTATGTGGTAATTACAGTAATAACTATAGCAGTAACATTAAACAAAACACGTTGGAATTGTTTTAATGTTTGCTTTAAAAATGGAGTAATGCATTTAAAAGTGAATTTAACACTAAGAGTGCACTATGTTTTACATATTTTGTGCCAAAATGTCAATACAGATGTGACATTGACATTCTTGGAGTCTCAAAATTTGTACTAATACTAGCTGCGCCCGCTGTGTTACCTGCGATTAGATAGTGTCCTTTAGCACATGCACGGTTCCTGTATGCTATCCCATAGGAACCATGCATATTCTGGGATAAAAATTAGCCTATGTCATTTTCTGAAATCTGAATCTCCTAAACTACCACTACCTATGCATATATAAAATATCATGTTGATCCTTTGTGCTATGAAAAATTTTAACAAATCAATCTCACGGGAACCATACATTTACGGGGATACAAAGTAGCCTATGTGCTATTCCAGATTATAATCTATCTCTGTGATAAATTTCATCCAGATCCTTTAACCCATTCTGGTTTTATTGAGTAACAAACATCCATCCATCCATCCATTCATAATATATATATATATATATTAGTGGGAAGTGGGATTATAATGAGAGTAAAAATATTTTTTTTTTAGAGGCTAGTCTCCAGAACTACTGATGTGATAATAAAACCTCATTCCCAGACAGTCATAGACTATGTTTTATTACTCCCATGATCATTGAGGTTAGCGCTGAAGAGCCAAATCTATGGTTGCATGGTCCATCCATGCGACCATAGACTTGGCTTTGCTAAACGCCAACTCTACTGCAGTACAACTTCAGGGATTACAGGTGTGATGATGTTATTAATTTACCAACATCGTTGTACTGTTACAATCATAACAATCCTTACATCTGTGTGAATGACAATTCTTAGGATGTACGTAAAGTATACCAATAAAAAAGTTTGGTATAGACATTGGTTATGATTAGGCATAACATATAAGATAATTTTGACAGATATCCCATACAATATCTGTCATAAGTGACAGTTACTATGCGGTTGCTGTTCGATTATGAATTGATTGTGTTAGCAGACTTGGGGCCCAGGTAATGGTTATAGATTTGTTTTGCCCGATCTTAGTTTTAAGTATTGGGATCAGCCTCCAGTCTACCTATTATCTGGTACCCATAAACAAGCATTGCTTAGTGTGGAATACTACCAATGGTGCTTGTCTGATGACATTATTTACTTATGCAAATAGTGAACATCAATCAAATCAATGCAATACAAAGAAAACAAGGATAAATCACCATTTTCCCCATATCTCATAATATTTACAACTTGGACCTATTTGCATAATCACACGTAATATTTTAAAGTAGGTTTTTAAGAACAGAATAGCATCAAGACAAAGACCTCTGCTGTGTTTTGAATAACACAATCCTTGGGTGTGTTCACTAATTTGTAATCCAGATCTGTCTGCATTCAGGGTCAACGTTTACACGTGTGTTTTCATCATTAACGCCTCTATTACGAGCAATTTATAACAATATGACTACGAATACAATTGTGTAATTTTTACGTACTTTTTTTCATACAATTTTGCATGTAATCAAATTTATGAAATATTTTAAAATCAATTAACGTCTAATGTATTGTGAGTGGGTTTAATTAGTGTTCCATTGTTGTAATGTGCTTGTAATACGCTAAAAATGTTATTTTAGAAAGGCCCCCTACCTTGTATACATCACCGTAGGTGCCCGAACCAATCCTCTGAATGAGTTCATATTCGTCTTGTGGGTTCCTACGCGATATATCCGAACTCAAAACACCACCACTATGCGCCATAATCACTATTGAACACTATACTAACATTTATCTACACTTTCATCTCATCATTCACATATTATTAACGCAAAACGTCGCGAAATTAATTATTTTTCTACCACTCAGCCATCGTCTGACGTTTGCCACAGTGCCATTATTTGTGTTGCCAGCTGGTATTTTATAAATTACTATTTAGCTGACTGAATATTACTTTTATGCCATGTGAAATAATTAAAAATGGTATTCAGTGTCTACTGTTTTGTATAACTACATTACAATGTCTGTAGTAATTAAATGCTCTCTTGTAATAAATCAATCAAGTCTGAGGACGAATTAAATGTGGGTGTGAGTGAACCAAAAGATTACTTTTTAAACTACTAATTTGTCTAAGTCATATTTTAGCAACACGGGATTATCTGTCAAATTTCACGTTATCTATGCTTGCCCAATGACAATTTTGTTTATTTTTAGTACTACAGAATAGGCACTAGAATAAACATAAAAAACCTATTCATTAAAGAACATGTCGCACATTTTTTTATGGTTGGTAGAAAAAATCTTCGATTCAGAATCAGAATCAGAATATTTTTTATTCACGTAGACCATTATTGTACAGTACTTATGAATCGTCAAGTTACAAAAATATTATGCTACTGCTTTACCACCCGTTCGGAATGCCGTTCCTATGGAGAAGAACGGGCAAGAAACTCCATGGTTGCTCTTTTTTTAAAATAGATCTTTTACATTTTTGAGCAATACATTGTTATAGGTATGTGAGAACAATGTAGGAACGGCTAATCAAACTTTAGCAGCAGGTCAAAAAAAAAAAACAAAAAGTACTAACTAAGTATAAAATTACAGTTAATGGCTACATGGTTCCCACATTTACAAATTACTTATGTAAATGAAAATAAGAAGGAAGAAGAGAAATACAAAATCTTAATAGTCTGCTCAAACAAGGTCATTTATATTCCTGAGGAGCCGGACCAGCATCCAACCAAGCATTTTTATCCTTAAGATAAGCATCTAGTGTATAGTATGCCTTCTTACACAGCGTACGTTTTATGCACGCTTTGAATTTATTTTCACTAAGTTCGGTAATGTCAGAGTGTATTTTATTATAAAATTTAACACAATACCCCATGAAAGATGTGTGAATCCTTGCTAGTCGAAAGTGTGGTTGATCTAATTTGTTTCTATTTCTTGTATTATAACGATGTTGATCACCGAGCCTTTTAAAGAGAAATAAATTTTTCCTAACATACATAATGTTTTCATAAATATATTGGCATGGTACCGTCAAAATATTAGTTTCCTTAAATAATTCTCTTAGGGATTCGCGACTGCCCAAATTATAGATGGCCCTAATAGCCCGCTTTTGTAAAATGAAAACCGATTCTATGTCAGCTGCTCTCCCCCACAATAGTATTCCATAGGACATAACACTATGGAAGTAGCTGAAATAAACTATTCTTGCGGTGTTCACATCGGTTAGTTGCCGAATTTTCCTAACAGCGTAGGCAGCGGAACTAAGTCGTCCCACTAAGACTCTGATATGAGGACCCCACTGTAACTTAGAGTCGAGCGTTATCCCTAAGAAAACCGTGTCGTTAACAAATTCAAGCTTCTCATTATTCAGTACTACATCGCAATCACTACTTTTGACATTTGGTAAAGAAAACCTTATACATTTAGTTTTCTTGCTATTTAACGCTAAGTTATTAATAGTAAACCAGTTATGTACCTGAAGAATAGCGTCATTTACGTCGTCAAAATTATTTACATGTCGTCCCACTTTAAAAATCAAGGAGGTATCATCAGCAAATAACACTATCTTCATCTTATTTTGAATTATATGCGGTAGGTCATTTATATATACTAAAAACAGGAAAGGACCTAAAATCGATCCTTGCGGAACACCCATTTTTACTGCAGAGCCTAACGATTTAGTACCATTTATAAGAACACTTTGCCGTCTGTCTCCTAAATAAGATTTTACAAGATTAAGAGCATTATCTATAACACCGTAGTGCTCTAATTTAAGTAAAAGGACTTCATAATTGACGCAGTCAAATGCCTTTGAAAGATCACAGAAGACGCCAATAGCATCCTGTGAGTTCTCCCATGCATCATAGATATGCTTTATTAGGGTTACACCGGCGTCGGTTGTGCAACGTCCCTTGGTGAAACCATATTGTTGATCGTGCAGGATGTTATTTGCGTTAAAATGATGTAACATTTGTGTAAGCATTATCTTTTCAAACACTTTACTAAAAACTGGCAAGATAGAAACTGGCCTATAGTTGTTAGGATCTTTACTATTACCGGACTTAAAAAGCGGTATTACTTTACTATACTTCATTAAATCCGGAAAGACTCCCTGATCTACACATTTATTAAAAATTAAAGCTAAATAAGGGGCTACAGTATCAATAATAGTTCTACATGCTTTCACAGACATTCCCCATAGATCTTCTGTTAGTTTAATTTTTATATCATTGAAAGCTTTAACAATAGTTCGGCCACTAATATGGTCAAACTTGAATTTAACAGGGCAATCAGCTATGTTTTTTTTAAGAAGTGAAATTGAGAGACGGGGGGAGCAGTTCAGAGATTCTGTTGTTTTTACAGGGATGTTAGTAAAAAACATTTCAAACTCCCGTGCTACCTCGGTATCTGAGCATATGAGACCGCGTGGAGTCTCCAGGGTATAATCTGTACTGCGCTGTTTCGTCTTCCCAGTTTCACTGTTAACTATTTTCCAGGTGGCCTTTATTTTATCATCGGCAGATTTTATTATTTTACTAATATATATGGCTTTAGCCGCCTGACATACTCTCCGAAACATTTTCGAATAATTTGAAACATACTGAGTGAAGGCTGGATCACTAGTCTGGACTTTTAGTTCATAAAGTTCAAATAACTTTTCCCTACTCTTACGAATTCCTCGTGTCGCCCAATCACTAAAAGTAAATTTAGGTTTGATAATTTTAGTTTTGAGTGGGAAAATATTATCAAACTCAGTGTGTACAATTGAAAAAAAAATCTGAGTAAAATCTATTAGGATCAAAGTTACAACTGGGAGAACCTAATTTACTATTCAAAATGTTATTATATTTTTGCAAGTTCCCAGCTGTTACAACCCTACCTTTTATTTTTATATTTTTTAAAGTGGAGGTAGAATTGATGGCGATCGTTTGTCCACTATGATCTGATGGTAAATAATTAACAACCGCTTGATCTAAGTATTTACAACTACAAAAGATATTATCGATGCATGTGGCGGAAGTTGAAGTTATTCTAGTCGGTTCAAAAAATACATTTTTCAAATTAAACGATTTAAAAAGGCCTAACAGTCTATCACTATAACAAGTATGTTCCAAAATATTAATGTTAAAGTCACCACACACTATAATCGACTTCTTACTAACAAAGATTTTTTTCAACACATCTTCCATTACAGTTTCAAATGTATTAAAATTCTGAATGTGTGGGGGTCTGTAAACACTCAGTATGATGTGCTTATCCAGCTCAACACAAGAAATCTCGATAACTTGCTCAATCGAGAGCCCAACTATTTCCTTTCGTTCTCTTGACTTAATATTTTTCCTAATTAATATTAGTGTACCACCATGAAGCCTGGACTTGCGGCTATAACAACTTACGACCGAATAATTTTCATAGTTTATTAACATTTCATGTTCTTTAAGCCAATGTTCGCAAATACAAACAATATCATATCGCATTCTTTCTAAAAATAATTCAATTTCTAATGTTTTTGAAGCAAATCCTTGTATATTCTGATTAAATAATGTTAAAGTTCCAGGCCTCTCTTCCTTCTTATTATAATTATAATCTGTACATTTTTGTGAAACGCCAGCGATACGAGTACTAGGACGTATCTCTATTGTCAGTCTCGGTAGTTTAAACAGTCTATCACAGCATTATTAGAATTACTAGATAATACTGACTCGTCTCTTATTCTAGGCTTTGTTATATTACTTATAACAGAGTTAATATTATAGGCTAACAATGTAGCAATCATGTTTTTAGATTTTTTAGGAAGAAACATTGCTTCCTGAGTAAGTTTAAATCCACTAATAAACTTGTTAGTGTCAAAAAATAAAATATTGTCATTATGACATGATATCGTGTGCATTAAATTATTAATATACTGAATGCACTTATTATGCCCTTCTGAAAGAGAGTCAGAGTAAGGAAAGGCACATAGCATGAGTTTTCCTATATTTAGTTTTAATAAGGTGTCAACACCAACCACAATGTCCCTTTTCCTAATTCCAAAACTATTACCTAATAAAACAATTACAGTGGTTTCGCTATCAATTTCTGCTTGAGCTATTTTGTCTATTAATAAATCGAAAGGCAAGTTATTATAGCAGAAATTAGTTACATTATGACTAAGCTTATTACATAATAGTGAGCCGAAACCTATACCAAAACTATCTGAAAATATCAAAGTTTTGCTTTGACTTTTTTGTTTGGAACAGCTTTCTACCGGATGAGTTGACTCTGACAAAGGTAGATCATGCTGAGGTTGAGGAGATGACAAAGGGGCGCAGTTGCACGAGAGATTGTTAGTCAGCGACTCGTATCTCTCGGCATTGTACCGCACCAAGTCCATCAGTTCCCCGGCCTGCTGCATGTGCTCGCTTAGTTGATTTTGAGCAGCTTCATATTTATTAAAAATATCCTTCATAGTTATTTCCCTCAGAATCAATTCATCCCGTAGATGCTGTGTATCTATATCATATACAGATTGACTGTACTCGAGATCCGTTGTACATGACTCTAATTGATTTACTAGTTGTGCACGCTCTTTCATAAGGCAAATATTTGTCTTAAAATATCTTTGCCTTTTCAATGCCTTCTTGGTTTTACGTATGACATTTTTGATTCTAATATATTTTTTTATCTTATTACTGCTTTTGAAAAGCGGACATATGTTGGAGTTGGTGTCGTCACCAGTCAAGTCAATTGCATATGGAACGGCCAAAATTAAGTTTAGCGGCTAGCGGGAAGGGTTATGTGCCCTAAGGCAATACGGCGTCAATTTATATTTATTGTAGACTATTTTTTAACTATTTAAAATCGTTAGGAACGCGGGCATCACAGTTCAACGACCACACACCTAATATACCTCCTAGGCCCTGGCTGTCCTAGGGGGTATTTATACACTGTCTTTCTGTGATTTGATAACGACACTACATTTTTAGGTTGGCAGGGATCTCGATGCTAAGTGGTATCGTTGAGGGATACCAGCTTAAAGGGGGTATGAGTAGGATAGGGTCACTTCATAAGCCTGTATTACCATGTGAGCGAAAGTGACAGCCTATTTAATGATAATAATACATCATATTATTTCAGCCAAGAAAGCCTTGCTCCAAAAGTATATGTACAGTAGCCGAGACTAGACCAAAATAAACGCTCCCCATAATGATACGAATAAAACGATCAGAATAATGTTAAAATGGTATATTCATTACAATCCAATATCTCCAGCCGGCATTCGTGTAACGCCATACAAAATTTGTTTTAACGCCGACACATCGATAAACCTCTAACACTTTATTATAAAATTATATAATCTTTTGGTACAATCCATTTTAAGTGCACTTTTACAAACTTTACCACATATAGTGACGTAAAGGCTACTCCGAGTAAGCATTCGGGGGAAATTTACAATTTCCAGAAAGTAAAGGATAAAATCGTAATACGCATCGGCATAATGGTGTCACCACTGCATTCGAAAAAAAAAACCATCAAAGGCCGCCATCGTAATATTGGCGCCAATTTCCATGCATGCAAAATAAATAATTTAGTTCACATAAATTTTGGCCTTCCTATCCTTCAGAACAAAAAATATAATATCATGAGGAACATGTACATAAGCTATTGAAATAGTAACAAATCATTTATAACTCCAATGTACTTTGTACAGTTTTCATACACTTACAATGTTGGCGGAACGTTTTAGTCCTGCCCAAATTAAATTTAGTCCTTGCCATATCAGAATCTTAATAAATAAGCATGCAGAAGGTAAGTACAATCATCAATTTTATAAAACTTGACAGTTTTCGCAAAGGCTTAACATTATAATGATTCCTTAGTGTTACACATTTTTTTATAGATTTTGATAATTAGAATCATCATTTCAATTCATTCAGTTGATTGGTTGGACTAAACTAATGCATAATTTAGTCCTTTTCGAGTACGTGCCTATGGTATCACGATTTGAAATAGAACAAAGGAATTTTAACAAAATTGAGATTATTTTCTCTTCATTGATAAATAATTATTTTTTTAACACTTCCACCGATTTTTGTACTAAATGCTATCTTAGTATATTTACAGAGAAATGAATCGAAAACAACTTTTTTTTATTTGGTAAAAGCGCTTATAACGACGAAAGTAAGAAAATAGAAATGTTATGTGCAGACAGTTCAAAAAGTCATTTCGTGGAATGATTTTTGGATTGAACAACAGTGTTTTTTTTTCACGAATGTTTATTTGAAAATAAACAAACGAAAAATATTGCAGCATAGAAAAGGGATCTTGAAAATGTTTTAGGCTATAGATTCGAAATGGGTACCATTTTGTGACTTTTTAGGCATCTGTACATAATATCAAGAATTCGTTTTGTGATTTTTTAACAATTATCACAAACAATTTCGAACGCAGAAATATAATATTTAGAAGCAGACATTTTTCTTTAAGCGTGTTTTTGGCACTTCGACCATACATAAATAAATATATATTTTGTATTATTTATTTTTTTCGCATAGATAGTGGAAGAAAGGACCGTCGTAATAGTACGTCACATTACATTATTCAAAGGGAACATTTACAAATTTAACCTATTATTCTACTCAAAACAAATATACACACACAAACAAATAAAAATTCATATATTAATTATTACATAATATGGAAAGAGATCTGCAAACAGATACGACTTTTTTATGTGTTTTTCTTTTATTTTAACCATACAATGTCTGAATCTGGAATTTGTAAGGGCTGATTCCTAAAGACTTGATTACATTAGCGATGGAGTCCAATCGCAGCGATAGAAGTCACACGTGTAAACAAATCCTAAGAACCAGTTAATAGAACATTGCAGCTGTAGAACAGTACGAAATAATTTTACATTCAACTATTTAAAAGTGCTCAATCACACCCATTTACCTATTATTTTAATTATTTTGATTATTCTATTTAAACAAAAAAAAAATACATAATAACCAACGTCAAAGAATTATTTCTAATGGTAATATAATAAGGGAAAAAGTATCTTAAAAATTAATAGTAACATTAAATAAAAGGATTAAAAAATAAAAACAGGTCTAACGTTAATTTTTTTTCTCGAACTATTTCAGAGGCTAACTACGATTTATATAAATATAACCTATATGGAGCGGATGCATACTTGTGACAACCCACGTACCATAATGAACTGTCACCAATTGAGGCCCCAAGTCTGCTAACACAATCGATTCATAATCGAACACCAACCGCATAGTAACTGTCACTTTTGACAGATATCCCATACAATATCTATTCTCTGTATCTGTTCTCTGTCTATATCTGTTCTCTGTCAAAAGTGACAGTTATTATGCGGTTGCTGTTCGATTATGAATCGATTGTGTTAGCAGACTTGGGGCCCTGTTGTTTACAAATTACGACTAAACGAATTTCGACACGTTTTAGTCGAGTTTAGTTTGGTGTACCAACAGTATTGGACCTGTCGACCGAAACACCAAGTTAGGTAGTATTTATTATATTACAATTTGATATGAGCGAGTACGTCCCGGGGGCCATCACAACATGCCACCGGCTCGACATTTTTTTTATCATTTTCTTGAATAAATAATTTCTTTCCTCTGCTATCTATTACTACGCGTGAGCAAAAAGCGTTCATATTACATTTTCCTTTTCGTTATTGCATCACTATCTGTCTGATTTGGAATTTGAGGTTGACCAACGCCGTATTGTGGGAACTTTAAAACTAGGATATAGTTGCCGCGAGGCGCAACACTCTACAATTGTCTATGATTCACCTGATTCACCCGATACATGTTGGCCGAGTGAATCGACCAGCCGTGATGATGGAGCCAGCCGCTAGCCAAGACTGGCCATACCAAGGCCAACACCAACATGACCAACGTTTGGCAACTTGTTGATAGGCCAGTCCAATCGTCGACACTGGCGGGTTCGATAATATTGACCGTAGCCCCGTCGGCCTCGGCTAAGCCGACGTGTGGACGCATCACATATCTCACTGACACACTTAACACTCGTCCGAATTAGCGCGTGACTCCGCCAACATGTACACACGGCATAACAACTGGCGCTTACCACGATCGGGACTCGTTGCTAGTTAGGAACGTGTGTTTTCACCTTCTGTTGGCGCGCGCCCGCGTCGCTCTAACCGGCGTCTTTTTAGCTTTGCTAGCTTTCGCGGTCTTCGATTTCGCTTTGGCGGTGACTTTGCGTTTGGCTTTGGTGTTGGCGGTCGATTTCGCCGATCGATTGCTCTCGATCGAGTTGACTCGTCTGTCGGACTCGAAGGAGAACGCTGGGATTACATTCTTGACTTCGGACGGGGAGAGACTGATTTCAAGCCGCCGCCGTCTCGACCTGGTCATGCGAACGTTTTGAGCGTCAGGAATTTCTAATTTTAACGGCACACTTCTTGTCTTTTTAGCTTTGACTATTTTTCGTTCTTCTGCGGCCGCGCTGTTTTTGCTGGTGGACCGTCCATTTTGGCCTTTCTCCCTCAGGACCGGCTTCACAGTCTCCTCGTACTTCCTCTTGCGAGTGACCCGAGTGACCACGGCCTTTTCATTCTCTATGGATTCCTTACCCCTGCTCTTATCAGCCGCAATCTTACTTCTCAGCACACGCGTCTCAACTTCTGCGTCGGCCTTCCCCCTCTTTCCGTTCGCAACTTTGCTGCGGAGCTCTCGTTCTCCGTTCGTCTCTTTCTTGCTCTGTCTAGTTTCAATTTTTCTACGTTTCCTCGGCACTGGCGATTTGGATTTTTTGCCGCGACCCGCTTTGGGGAACGCAACCTGAGTGCCGTCTAGACCTTGGCTGCTTTCGATGTAAATATAATCGTCTAATTTGGACCTAGATTTAGCGTATGTTTTCTCAACAGGTTTGACTGGTTGCACGTCGTCGATATCATTATAATTTGGTGGTGTAGCCTCTGTGACGGGTGTGTCCTGTGTGTTAGCCTTTATGAGTTCAACGTCGTTCTCTATGGAGTTTTTGTTCATTCTGTTCTTGAGATTGTTTATGGTTTCCAGTAGGGACGCGTCGTCCGCGTCGTCCAGCTCGTGCAGGTCGGAGTGCGACGTGCTGGGCTCGGACGCGCTGGACTTGCGCTGATTGTTTTTATTGCGGCGCTTGTAGAGGTCCGCCTTGGTCATGTCCTGGGGACGATGGAATTTTAATATTAACACGTGAATATTGAACGATGAAAGTTTTTTTGATGATGACTAAATTATCAGAGGTATCGAGACATCCGATGCAGAATGTTAATATCGCAAAACACTAAATTACATCGTAAAGATGTCCAAATTTTTCGTAAAAAAATAAAAACCATTGACATTTTGAATTTCGCGCCCTGACCCTGCGCTTCCCCCTTAAAAGTAGTATTCTGTGTGGGTGGTGTGTTAGGTGCCTCACCGCGAGCTTGAAGCCGGCGGCGTCGTCGTGGTGGCCGAGCGCGGCCAGCAGCTCGTCGGCGGCGAAGCGGCGCAGCGGGTCCACGTGCAGCAGCCCCAGCACGATGCGCTTGCTGGCCGTCGATATGTGCTCCCAGATCGGACCTGGGGGGGGGGGGGGGGAACACATTAACATATTCATCTCCGAAATGGCTGGACTGATTTTGAGGGGACTTTCACTAGCAGGTAGCTGATGTGACAAGGAGTAACTTAGGCTACTTTTATTTTAGAAAAACTTTTTTGTTAAACTTGTGCTTTTCATTCTTATTCCACCGTCGTGTATTTTTTAACCCCCAAATTTATAGACAGTCATAATGGATTACAATGGCCTTATAACGATATTTTGTATAGAAAAAGTGCCTTATAACCTTCTACAAATTTGAAGGTTAATCTAACAAATTATAAATGAAACATGAACCCAATGGTTCAGCGATACGTACTGTCCATAGTGAAGTTGCCAGTTCGAATCCTGTCCATGAACACCGTGACCGGCTCCTTCTTCGACGTCGGCTGGAACGGCACCTTGCCGCACAGCATGTAGTACTGCACACAGCAAAATAACTCGTAAGTTCACATACATAGATATCATTTTTCTTGCTTCATTTTCCAATTACTTTATTGTATTGGGATTCGCCATAGTCCACCACGCTGGCCCAGTGCGGTTTGGTGAAATTCACACGAATTTCGACAGATGTGCGTTTCCTCACGAAGTATGGCAATCATTTCCAAAAATTGCGTTATGTAATTCTTGAACGCTCCCTAAAGTGGTTTTGACTAACGCTTCTGTCTTACTTCGGCCATGTAGTACGGAAAGGAGATGAGAACCTCGAAAAGCTGATCGTAGTTGGGAACACCGATGGCAAGAGAGCTCGAGGACGGTCCCCAACCAGATGGACCGATCAAGTAAAGGACTCATCTTCAACCAAATTCAGCTCGGTGGTCAGAAGCGCCGTGAACAGAGACCGATGGAGGCTAATCGTTCGATCCAAGTGTGGACTATCCAACGACGATCGCGATCCTCAGACACGAGGGACCGACCATAGAGAGAGAGATTTTAGTCACTGTACGCGTGTGGCGCGGTACTCACGTAGATGACGCCGAGGCTCCACAGGTCGCACTGCGGCCCGTAGCCCGGCGCGCCGGCCGAGCGCGCGCGGGACACCACCTCCGGCGCCGCGTACGGCAGGCTGACACACACACGCACAATCACATCAAACCATTACAACAATCACAACGACCGTACACAACATCAAGGGCCCAATTCTGCTAATTTAAATAAAATTACATACGATTGCCATTCCAGCGACACCATTGAGGTTCCATTACGACTGTGACATATTGGTTATTCTGCTAAAACTTTAATGTCGTCTCGATGGAGTCTCATTTCAGTGTCAATGGTTGTGTGTCGACTGCTTGAAACGTCAGATTACGAGTAGAATACCATTATTTAGCTACATTATATTGATACGCGACTGAAGTACAGAATACGAAACAGTTCAGTGGCAGTTGAATGGCTGGTCAGTGGAAAGCCGCTGGTCTTGAAAAATTAGTAGACTACCAAATGTCTAAAACCATTTAATCGACACGCTATCGACACTCCACTGAAGCGTCTGTAAATTAGCAGAATTGAGCCCCAGTAGTAGAGCCATATCAGTTTCCAATACTCCAATAGCCCCATCCCATGTCAACACAAACTTCAATCCTACAATCCATAGTCCCAATTAACTTTCCATATTCCTGCAATATATCCTCCGCCTGCTGCGGTCTATTCGCTGTTTATGGTATAATTTTTAGCGGTTCACCCCAGCATGGGGCTAACATAGTGTTAAAATTCTCATGAAGGGCCTCTTTCTACGTGTGGAACCATGTCCCCGCGCAGGCCTTCCAAAGGTCTGAATTTAGCCCCTTTGAGATATTATAATATTACCCCCTTCAATGTCGTACTGTAGGGCACGGGCCTCCCCTCAATGCGAGGGACTTCAAGCCAAAATCCACCACGCTAGTCCAGTGTAGGTTGCCAAACTTCACATGTCTTTCGAGAGGTTCTCTCAGACACACAGGTTTCCTTCACCGTTTTTGGTAAGAGATAATAATGGTCGAAAATTAGATTCCCACATAAAATCCAGAAATTCCAGATGTACGAGCCGGAATTTGAACGTGCGACTCTCGTTGCCAAGGCGAGCGTTCTACCAACATGACTATTACTGCTTAATATTCTAATATCTATTGAAATTGGAGAAAGATAAAGTTTTGAGAGTTCGAATGCAATCTCTGAAACAACTGATCTGATTCTTATTGCTTACAGGGCCCTAAGTCTACTAACACAATCGATTCATAATCAAACAGCAACCGCATAGTAGCTGTCACTTCTGACAGATATCCCGTACAATATCTGTCGAAAGTGACAGCTACTATGCGGTTGCTGTTCGATTATGAATCGATTGTGTTAGCAGACTTGGGGCCAAGATTCTCAACAACCTTCAAAATCTAACATATTTCAGAATCAGAATCAGAATATTTTTTATTCACGTAGACCATTATGTACAGTACTTATGAATCGTTTCTTCACTTTACCACCCGTTCGGAATGCCGTTCCTATGGAGAAGAACGGGCAAGAAACTCCATGGTTGCTCTTTTTTTTTATTGGCCTAATAACGGCTTCTATTCAATTATTGATGTCATCTCGACACTGGGGGGTGTGGTCAGCCTAGTTGGGAGTGTGATCAGCCTAGTTGGGAGTGTGGTCAGCCTAGCTGGGAGTGTGGTCAGCCTAGCTGGGAGTGTGGTCAGCCTAGCTGGGAGTGTGGTCAGCCTAGTTGGGAGTGTGGTCGGCCTAGTTGGGAGTGTGGTCAGCCTAGCTGGGAGTGTGGTCAGCCTAGTTGGGAGTGTGGTCGGCCTAGTTGGGAGTGTGGTCAGCCTAGCTGGGAGTGTGGTCAGCCTAGTTGGGAGTGTGGTCAGCCTAGTTGGGAGTGTGGTCAGCCTAGTTGGGAGTGTAGTCAGCCTAGTTGGGAGTGTGTTCAGCCTAGTGTGGAGTGTGGTCAGCCTAGTTGGGAGTGTGGTCAGCCTAGTTGGGAGTGTGGTCAGCCTAGTGTGGAGTGTAAGCTCGTGTGATAGTCACCTGAAGCACGGCGTCATCATGCGCGGCCTGTCGTCGCAGTCGGGCGCGCGGCGCGCGAACCCGAAGTCCACCACCTTGATCTTGGCCTCGCCGAGACGGTTGCTTGTTAGCAGAATGTTCTGTAAACGATGCGTTTCAATTTAGACACGGTGTGCGAAGGGTTATGAATTTCCATCATCAGACCAGGGTTTAATAAATTAAACGGGATATGTTGAGATACAGTGATCGCTCTCAGTACGGTACCCATAATACAAGCGTTGCTTAGCTTGGGACCGTACAGTTGGGTGTTTGTCAAACGATATTTATTTATATTATGGTGTGTGTGTACACGTCTGTGTAACTGTGTGAGTGCGCGCGTGTGTGTGTGTGTGTGTGAGACTGCGCGTGTGTGTGAGTGCGTGCGTGCGCGTGTGTGTGTGGCTGTGTGTGCGTGTGTGTGTGTGTGTGTGTTTGAGTGTGCGTACGTGTGTGTGAGAGCGTGTGTGTGTGTGTGTGTGTAAGTGCGTTTGTGCGTGTGTGCGAGTGCGCGCGTGTGTGTGTGTGTGTGAGACTGCGCGTGTGTGTGAGTGCGTGCGTGCGCGTGTGTGTGTGGCTGTGTGTGCGTGTGTGTGTGGTTGTGTGTGTGTGTGTTTGAGTGTGCGTACGTGTATGTGAGAGTGCGTGTGTGTGAGTGCGTGTGTGTGAGTGCGTGTGTGTGAGTGCGTGTGTGTGAGTGCGTGTGTGTGAGTGCGTGTGTGTGAGAGCGTGTGTGTGTGAGCGTGTGTGTGTGAGTGCGTGTGTGTATGTGTGCGTACCTCCGGCTTGAGGTCCCTGTGCACGACGCGGCGCTCGTGCATGTGGCGCACGGCCAGCGCCAGCTGCGCCAGCACGCGGCGCGCCAGGCGCTCCGCCACGCCGCCCGCCAGCTGCGCCGCCAGCTCGCCGCCCGCCGCCAGCTCCGTCACTATGTACGTGAACGCCTGCACCGCCAACCACACACGTTACCAACTTGCATATTATTTATTATACGAGGGCGACACTGAGAGAACTGGCCACTTGTAAACGATATAATAAAAAAAATAGTTCAAATTTTGAAAATGGAACTCTTTGCCAATACTATTGTGTCATCTGTCATTTGTTTTCAATTTGGCGGCAAATTGAAAATTGTCTGTGTCACGTCAGGCATGAATTTAACGCGAGAAAATTTTCGTACACTGATTTTTTATGACTTTCGATGTCATTTAAGTCAACAATAAAGTTATGATAGACTTCGATTGGCTTTTCACGATGAAGCCCCATCTCGTGTCACTGTTTACAACTGGTTAAATGAGTTTAAACGTGGTCGCTCTAATCTGTACAGTTACACGAGACTACAGTTTCACCGATTTTATTTCATGTTTTTACGTTCCGAACGACGACTAACACCTCAGTGCCCCCGGTACATTGTTGCTGAAAAGCATCCGAAACTAAACTAAAATCCTATTTTCCTTTCGACTAGTTTCGTTGCGTATTCCAAGACAAATAACTTGTCCCCGGGACTCGCCGAGGGTCAAACCTGGGCGTCTTCGTTGGTCATCGCTGTGGATCCTGGCTTAAAGGAGTAACAAAGGTGGGAGTGTGGCGGGCCTACTCCTATAAAGGTTCTATTGGTTGATAGATAGATAACTCTTTATTGCACACCGATTTCATTATCATTTTATAGGATGTTAAAACATAGGTACAGTGTACAGTGGGCGGTCTTATCGCTAGCTTCGTCTTTCACTGGTGGTAGGCTTCGGCCGTGGCTAGTCACCACCCACTGAACAAAGCCATGTCGCCAAGCGGCCTAGCCGTGTTCCGGCATGATGTTCGGTGTTGCCATTCATGGATGGCGGGTCAGATCAGCTGCGCTGCATGTGCCTAGTGAATGTAGCGTCTCGATCTACTGCCGCCTTCCTACCTAGGCAAGTATGCTCCATTGTAGATCTCATCGTCACTTACCATCAGGTGAGATCGAGATCAAATACTTGCCTATAAAGTAATAAAAAAAAAAAAAAAAAAAAGCTGCGATCTCTTCCAGACAACGTTAGGATACGATACCTTGCGATGTACTTACCGAGTCATGGAAGACCTCGTGCAGTGTGATGATGTAGGGACACCCCTGACACGCTCGCAGCAGCTCAATCTCTTGCTTGATGTCTTTCTTCTGGGTTGATATTATCTGTCGAACAAAACATTTATATCCTATTATAAGTTGCAACAGAAGATATAAGAATAATAATTCTCGAAGGGCGTGCGAAGCCCGCTGACCTGCACTGGGCCATCGTGGTGGACCATAGCCTATATCCCTCGCATTAAGGGGAGGCTAATCAAAAATATAGTAAAATATTTTAGCAGAAATATCAGTAAACTATAAAGATTATATTCTGAAAACAAATAATCTCATAAAAGGACGGCAATACATTAGTTATTTTTAGTTAGTGTGCGCACAGAATTTGAGTAACTAAATGAGGTTTAACAAAAATAGTGTAAAATATTATAATAGACAAATCAGTGAGTTATATAGAACACTTTGATGTATAAAATAATTGTGTCCGAGTGTTTAATATCTATATCCCACTAATATTATAAATGTGAATGTTTGGATGGATGGATGTTTGTTACTCAAACACGCCAGAACGGCTAAACGGATCTGGATGAAATTTGGCACAGAGATAGATTATAGTCTGGTATAGCACATAGGCTACTTTTTTTCCGGATAAATTTATGGTTCCCGAGGGATAGATTTGTCTCATTCATTTTCTCATACATTTGATTCTGTGGCGGTACGAAGTTTGCCGGTACAGCTAGTAAGGAATCATAATATACTGGGATCGCCTCCAATCCATTGAACGGTGCCCATAACACGAACGTTGCATACTCTGGCACCGTACAGTTGGTGTTTTCGTCTGGCGATATAAAAAAACTAAGCTATATCCTCACCTTAACAGCGTACTCCTTGCCGGTCTGCCGGTGTATGCACTTCCGGCACACCGAGTACGAGCCGTCGCCCAGCAGTGGGGTGCTCAACTCCACCGAGTACTTTTGGAAGAACGGCGAGTCCTGGGTTCAAGGAATACACAAACCATTACTATAGCACAGGGAGCGTTCAACGTTCGTACGCAATTTTTGGAGATTTTCGACCATTAGGCATCTCCGTGGTTCCTACCAATTACCCAGATAAAGGGTATCCTGTATGGGTAGTCCTATTTTACAAGCCATCACCATGCCAAGTCAAAAAAAAAGATTAATTACTTTTCAGTGCAGACAGATGACAGAAAAATATTCCAATAATGGCCGGGGCTTTGAGATTTTATTAATACACGTCGTTTTGAAATACAATAGTTGAATTGAGCCGTCTCTAAATCCAGGGCCGTAGCCAGGAGTTTACTTCAGGGGGTTCGAGCTATGAACCAGAGACAATAAGCAACAACAATCCGAAAAGAATCGAAAATATTTTAAAAAGTGCCTGTAATACTTTGTATTAACAAGGCATTTGGGGGAAGGGGGGGGTGGAGGGGTGATCAAACCCCATGCCCCTCAAGCCTTCTCTAGAACTGTTAGTTGCCTATTACCAGCTATATCTACATCTAAAGTCCAAGCTTCTTCGGGCCGGTGTTGAAAAAGCCCAGAGTAAGAAAGTACCATGGGTCACTAGGAGGTATTACTCAACTAGGAGCTGATAGCTACTCCGCTATATACCTTGGCCACCCATCCTTTCAGCTTGTCGTGCTTCTGGCCGGTGGCCTGCATCCATATCTGGTCGGATATCACGTTTCCAGAGAACAGCACGCTCGGCGCTACGTAAGAGTAACCTGTGAACAAAAACATATTCCTTGCTAAAATCGTTTTTATACTAATATTAAAAATAAAAAGTAAATATCGCCAGACGAACACACATTATACGGTCCCATACTAAGCAACGCTTGTATTATAGGCACCGACAATGGACTTAGGACGAGCCCAGTATATAATACTTATATAGATAATAAACATCCATGACTCGGGTACAAACATTCGTGCTAATTACACCAAGTTAATCCCTGCCAGGATTCGAACCCGGGAGCCGCAGCACCAGAAACCAGACTCACTACCCACTGAGCTAATGAGATCGAAAAAATAAATAATTATAAAGGAATGATCTTTTGTAGCGTCGCAGGAAGCCGGTGGATGCGAGTGACGGAGGACCGTGATGTGGGGAAGTCGTTGGGTGAGGCCTGTGTCCAGCCGTGGACGTCTATCGGCTGATAGATAGATAGATCTTTGGTAAGGCGTGTTATTGTCTTACCCAGGAAGAGTTTGTCGCTGTGTTTCGGCGCTTGCGCAGGCGAGTCGGTGGGCGGCATCCTGGTGAACTCGTCCGCGAAGTTGCAGGTGTCGGCCGCGTGCGAGAGCGGCGGCACGAAGGGCGCTGTGATCTCGCGACGGGCGACCGCGTCCCAGTTCAGATTCTATTAGGGAGATATTTATAATAATTAAGTGCCTATTTCTTTTACTACTTATTTGACAGAATTTGAATGGGTCATCTTTAAAATAAGTTGTAGATAGGTTACCAGCACATTGTGGAACAAACCTTAAGAATTCGCTTGGCAAACACCTACCAGACCCTACTTTTCGACTACTCCAAACTTTGTGTGATAAACACAAATGTTTGTATGGAAATTTAATATCTATATTAGTAATGATATAATGGGATCGCTCCCTGTCCGTTGTACAGTACTTGTGAATCGTCAAATTTTTATGCCAAGATTCTAACGCCCGTTCGGAATGCCGTTCCTCCGGAGAAGAAAATGAGCAAGGAATTCCATGGTTGCACTTTTTATGAGGATGCTATATATATATATATTTCTGTGTGGTACCTACATTATTATCGGCAAAGTATATGCATGAACTAACCTCATAAAATATTATCTAACCTGGAAAAACGCGTGTCTCTTGAGCTCATCAGCGTCGCCGTCTCCGCCGCCGAGCCGTCGGCGCGGATCCTTCACCAACAATCTGCAAACGACAATGTTTCTTCTTAAGGCAAAGACTACAATCTTTCTTCAGAAGACAAATAACAACTTAACTAACTAAGAAATGTTTTTGTAGTCAGGTAAATCCATTTCCGAATAATAAATATATATTTTAGTTATTTCTCGCATAGGCCATTTAAAAATTAAATATTGAATACTCAATAAATACAGGTAATTTATCTAACTCTAGTACTTAAACATTTTAAACCTATTTTGCAGTCAGTACCCGTGGGCGTGAACATAGACAGCTATATTGTGTGAGCGAGGGGTGAAAAGAGGCGAAGACATAAGCACACGAGTAAAAAACTCCTAAAGAAACCAAGCTACATCCAAACGGCCTGCTGCGACTACACTCACAACCGCGACCTACAACCCTGTGAATTACCGCAAATGAGCGAACCTGCCGATGAGAGCTCACGCGCACAATACCGCTCTCTGTTTGAGTTGTAATTGTTGTTGGTCGCAGATGACATTTACAGCTTCACCGGACGAGAGGGCGGGCTCTAAAGGCATTACAGCCAGAGTTGTTTGAGTGGACTTGCAGAGCGGGCCTTTTATATGTAGCTTGGTCTCTGCAGGTATTTTTTACTCGTGTGCCATAAGTAGGTAGTGACGTCACAACTCACTTCTTGATGAAGTCCTGAACCTCGGGGCTGACGTCAGGCGGCACCGGGTAGCTGCAGCGCACTATGCGCCTGGTGATCTCCTGCTGCGTGTTCCTCTCCCCCTCCACAGTGAAGGGGGACGCGCCAGTCAGCAGCTCGTACGTCAACACCCCGACCGACCACCAATCGACGGCCTGCGAACAAATAGGAATAGGTGGCGTAAGTTGGTGTGGTAAAGTTTAAATTAGACCTTCTAACGTGAAACCAATACCAGCCCAAGTCAGTAGTCACTAACACGGTACACATATTATGGCTGTAGAGCAGGGTTTAGAACTCGCTACTTTTTGTTGTAGTTAGAACCCCCCTCCTGCTTACGGCCATGGAAGGAGGATATCTTTGATCGTTCCGCTATTCCCGATTTTGGTTGTAAAATATACTAATTACGTTATTTCTCATCTAATAATAATCTATCAGCCGAAAGATGTCCACTGCTGGACATAGACCTGCCTCAATGATTTCTAATAATAATAAGATTCTATAAATTAGTAGTTGCTGTACATTGAATAATTTTGGAAAGCTCCACAGAAAAGTACATGCTGTAGACAAATTCGCCATTTTGGAAATTGTGCCTGTCTGTAACATACGAGTATATCCTGTAATCTGTATGCACATCACGGAAAAACAGCAAAAGGGATTTTTAAAAAAGCTATCTCAAAAGCCCTTCGGCGTTTTTTATTACAACTAGGCACTAGCTTATAAGGAGCTTATAATAAGATTACAGACTGAAGTTAATTTATCCCTGGAAATAGAATAGGGTTCTCCCAATGATAGTAAAAAAAACTATGGTAATTGCGAACGAAACCGCGGGCACAGCTAGGTTATTAAGTATACTATTACTTCCGTGAGAGAGAGGTCGTATCTTTATCTCCCAAACATCATACCTATTTACAGTAAAATGTAGTAAAGAAAAAAACGTTGTTTACAATACAACCGCACATTAACAACACGGCTTATATCGGTCGCCAAGGTTTCTCGCACGGAAACGGGGCGCACGCGCGCACGATCCCCATCGGTCGGCAAACGTCGGGTAACATCGGCGATGCTCGGCCGACGTGGAAATGAAGCGACGGGAAATTAATTACATACGTATTATTTTCATGGTTTTAAAACGCAGTAAGTTGACACATGGATTCGATATTAAAACTGGGTATATATGCACGTATTTGAAGAGCTAATCCAAGCTGTCCTCTCTTTCACTCTTCTGGATACGAAACACGAATTCCAAAAAGACGTTTACAGTCAGTAGAGTATATTCTACTCGTCCAGTATAAACGTTTTCAAGATTACTGCTGATTACTGCTGATTGCTGCTGATGCTGGTTTTAGTGAAACCGTGAATATCAGTCAGCAACGACTACATGGAGCTGTGTCCTGATTAAAAAAAAATACATGACAACACAACACAACGCAATTGGCAATAACATTACCATCGATCGAAAATGTTAGGAAATGGCATATGAATAAACCTTGTATACAGTGTTGCCAACACTAACAAACTGAAAAGCAGCAAATTAGCAATATAAAAACAGTGGAAAACAAATGTAAAATAATGGTTATCTCAGACACTTTTCTTTCTGGAAGGAGTTACTCTATCACGCCAGAACGGCTGAACGGATATGGGTGAAATTTGGCACACAGAGATCGATTTTAGTTTGAAATAGCACATGCGCTACTATTTATCCCGGTAAAATGTATGGTTCCCGTGGGATAGATTTGTTTTCATTTTTCATAGAGCAAAGGATCGACATGATTTTTTGCATAGGTAGTGGTAGTTTAGGGGTCAGAAAATGACATAAGTAGGCATGGACATACTTTTTAATCGCGGGTAACACCGCGGAGCGCAGCTAGTAAAACATATTTTTATGAATAACTTGTAAAAACACCGTAATTAAAATCCTATCTAGAAATGATGACAGATGGCAAATTTCAAGGCACAATGCCTCAAGTTTTCACTGACAGTATAAATAAAAAAAAACAACTTTAACATGAAACACGTAAAGTCGACAATCAATCGTGGCGTGCAACAAGGAATCGAACCTTGAACGTGGTAGGAGCGAGGCCACAGCGGTAGTCTCGCGGAAGGTTATATTGATTGTGTTAATACATCCATTTGATTGTGAACTTTGAAGAATTCAATGGTAAAGTCGAAATTCCTTTGGTACGGTGCTATTACAAGATTACGGACAACTAAATACTGTGTTCACGAATAGTTAGAGTATAAATTTGTTTGTTTTAACGTCGGTTCGAATCTAGGTCGTATATTGCAAAGATTTTGGCAACTCTCTCGGTTGGTAACAGTTAAATTTTAACCACTACAAAATGGGGAGTAAATGCGTAAGTACAAATTGTTAACTAGTTTTTTAATCTGACGTAAGTACATATTTTTGAATCGCTTGCAATGCGATGCACGGATGGAGTCTTAAGTTAACTATCACGTGTCGGATTCTTATAAGGTTATCTTCTCGGCTATGTTATGTAGGTATAACGAGTGAGTGATAAGCGGTATTCATTCACATTATCCGGCATTACGGTTAATTATCTGTAATCGGCCTTTAAGTGATGTACGAGTGATTGACAGTGAAAGTCGGTATCTTCAATAGATAATCTGTTTGTTATTAGAAAATCATTTCTCACCCTCAATCTCACCATTCAATCTCTAGTTGTCTGTCCTCCAACCCGCACTGGGCCAGCGTGGTGGACTATAGCCTAATCCCCCTCTCATTGAGGGGAGTCCCGTGCCCAGCAGTGAGACATTAAAAAAAGGCTGGAATTATTATTATTATAATCTCTAGTTACCCTTTCAGTACAACACACAGCTACTAGGCTAGGCCCCAAGTCTGGTAACACAATCGACTCAAAATCGCATCGGCTAAAAATGGCATCGCTATTGTCACATCTGATAGTTCACTAATATACTTCCAACTCGTCTAGTCTTTCCGACTCCTTATATGTTCCTTTCTATTAATTTCGTTAAGTTTAATCACATAAGCTTTTCCCAGGATCAAACCTGATCCTGTTTGACCGTCGGCAAGTCCTGAACCTGATCCTGGCTTACAGGAGTAACAGTGGCGGGAGTGAGTGGCGGGCCTAGTCCCAAGTTCACTAATAGGTAACCGTCGAATGTGAGATTTACTTTCGGACTTACGCACTCTTATAGGGGACGAGCCTAATGCCATTATACCGAGCACCTACTCCTGAAAGTTTGAAATAAAACAAGTGTTATCACAAAAACAATTTCAACACCACATCTAACATTGATAAATCTATATATATAAAACAAAGTCATGTATTGTTATTAACATCTTTGTTTTTTTTTAATTTGTCTCCGCCCCGTTAAGTTCCCTTAAAAAAAAATATTTACAATAAATTTTCTTTTGATCTCTTAAATTCTGAGGCGGTACGAAGTTCGCCGGGACAGCTAGTAACATAATACAATCCAAGTTGTTATCAACAATTCGAAGCCGTAGGTATGAAAAAAATGTGGTAAATAAGACAATTATTCATTTAAACAGGTTAACGAACGTATGTACATATATAGGTATATTATATAGGTATATCATTTAAAAGGCAAACGTTACCGCTAAACCGAAGCTTTATTTAATTACATATCTATGTAATTAAATAAAGCTTCGGTATATATATAGGTATATATATTATATATATTATATTATATATATATTATATATATATATAATACTACTACTAATACTAATATATATATTATATATAATATATATACCTATATATATACCGAAGCTTTATTTAATTACATAGATATGTAATTAAATAAAGCTTCGGTTTAGCGGTAACGTTTGCCTTTTAAATGATCGACACGTCAATGAACTTAACTGATTAAGTAGTTTTGAAACAATTAGATCTGGTCTAGACATTTCAGGGAGTAGAGAGGAGAGACGACGAGACATCCTCTACATATAAACTACCCACGAGTTTATTGAGGCTACTGACGTCTAGTCTTACTTCTTTAGGTATATATCTGTCCCAATCTGTCAGTGGTCAGATCATATCATCTGTGGGGAGAACGTGCTACACACGACAAGATTTGCAAAAAGATAGACAAATATTCATTCATACATCACTCATCACAGACGAAACTTTTTTGGTGACCATAAAAAGGCTCTACCTGTTTTTCATTATATCATTGCCCTTCTTATTAAAGAAGTCAGAAGTAATGGTCACATTTGAATGTTTAAATTATGACGATAAGTATCGAATCCATGTTTAAAACTAAAACCTGCTCCGACTCGGTTGGACCCGACAACATACGAAACTTACCATGAGCTCTATTAGGTCTTTATTTTGAAAAATTAACCCCAATGTCAACGTAATGATCTTATATGTTTTGTTTTTTCGTATAACTGTGGCCTTCTCTAATTGGACTCCTACATTTTTAGTTCCCAAATCGGCACATTTAGCTCACAATTTATCAAATTAAAGCATAAATAGTACTTCTAGAGTAGACTTAAAGTAGGTAAGTACAGTATTATAAGATAATTTATATGCGCCGTTTGGCAGCGCCCGACTGTCGTTTCAATGCCAAAATCTTCGCTGTATAAAATAAAAGAAACCACCACCAAATTTATAGGATCTTTTCGTCCGTTTACAATTGCACTACAGAGTGTTTTAAATACAAAAATCCTCTGGTAAATACTTTGCAAACACAATCACTTCTTTATACAATACCCAGCAAACAGACATGAGAAAAATTACAGCTTGCCTTAATAGCTCTGAGGTCTACTGTAGTGGTATAATGAAATCAAGATCACGAATAGATTCTTTAACAGCTTCTATTAAAGCTTACGCTACCTCACAGGCATTTGGCCAAAAATGGAAAACCTATAAATATGGGTAATAGTTGTAATATGTAAATAATATAACCTACGAACACAAGATTACCTAGTAGTAATATATTGTAAAATATTTTTTGTCTGCATGTAAACTTTTATAGGAAAGACAAATGCCATATTGCTATTATATTACTATTGACCTCAGGTTTAACGTTCATTCGTATCACCATTCAATTCGTAGCAACGACGTACGGCGTTATGCCGTTACATTGTGTGTGGGCGTGGCCTAACGCGATGCGCGTATTTCCGCGACCCCGGGCCCGGCCGCGATTTAACAAATTATCGCTTGAGCAAGGTCGAGACACGAAGACATGCGTGTCCCTTATCATGCAGGGAAATGAGGCGTTCTGATACCGCGCGAGATACGACAAGTGTGAATATTTATTCATCAGTAGCTGTGCCCTCCATCTCGTGCGTGTAGACTTTAGTTTGTTTGAACATCCCGAAGGATTGCCCCGGGAAATCGCAGGCCCATTTTTTGGGATTAAAGTTAACGAAATGTCGACCCGGATCATGAGATATGCTTCAGAAGACTTAGTTATAGTTACAATATGTATTGATAACCTCGAAGTAGTAGATCGTTGGTGCGCGCAAAGATCATGTGCGCACACATTTTACGCATGTGAAATCATTATCATGCCTATGTAGTACCAGATAATTATATCGTGATCGTTATATGGAGTACAAAAGGACCTGTCACTGGTCTGAATCAGCACTCTAGAAACGTCTACAACATTATTTTCTTCTCTTCTTTGTACTCGGGACCCGCCGCTATCTTGACTTGCTGTAGGCATCCTGGAATGTTCCAAAATGTAAGCCAGGATCCATAACGGTGACCAACGATGACGCCGAGATTTGATCCTTGGCGAGACCCGAGAAAAAGCTAATTGTCTTGGAGCCCGCAACAAAATCGAATGGAAAGTAGGAGTTTCAACGAAATTATCCACTTCCCTCCATTGCGAAACGGGAGATAAAAAGAGGGAGGCTGTTGAACATAGAACCCGAGCAGGGTTCGCACCCTGGCGCCGCCAGTAAAGCTAGAGACGACCCTGAGTAAAGATGGAATAACCAGGTCGTCTGCACTACAACGACACGCGTCCATTGTCTTGGCGCGAGGGACAAACGGGCGGCCACCGGATTCGGGACACTCCACAAACCTAGTTCGTGTGCGTTATTAAAACTTAATTTAGATCGCCTTTGTAGGTCGAGAACTCGAAGCGGTGATAACCGAGTCTCTTGTGTCCTAATCAATTTTCCAAGGCTGCTGTAGTATCGTGGACATTGCAGACACCCTAAGGTAATTATTGCGTGACAATAAATAGCTGTAACGCCACAGTTTGTTACGGTTCTATACCCCGTACCGTTCAAATGATTATCTTTTTTAGTAGACAGGGTGGAATGTCTAGAATACTACGTAGGTATCATGAAACGAATCATGCCAGTGAAACCTGAAGAGAACACAAAACGACGTGTGAAGTTTGCCAACCTGCTGTAGAGGACTCTCCAACGAGAAATTGGGCCCAATGATATGTTTAAAATATATTATTATTATGTGTCTCACCATGACTAGGGTACCATGTTTTGAAGCCAGGACTACCTATTTAATTGTCTGGCCATGACTACCGCATGCCTTACATGTTTTAGAGCAATGGCTATCAATTGGGTCTCATAACTCCCCAATGAAAAGGTTGAAAAACCACAAATGGATGGACACAATTTATTTGATGGTAAACAACATTGAACTCCATCAAAATTTTAAAATTATTCATCAAACAAATTGGTTCTTTGGTAAACACGAAGCCCGCAACTTCACAAGGGAATTTGTACGAGTGCGAAACAAGAAAGACCGAGTTGAACTTGTAACAAGGATAAAACGGGAGAGGCTACACGTGACGATCGCTCTGTTCACGAGAGGTTGCTGACAGGTGTAAATATATCCCGCTTATTACATTCAGGTATTTATAAAAAAAAACAACACAAAGTTCTCGATTGAAATAAGCTTGGATAAATTTAGATCGTGCCCAAGTATGATCGTGACCGAAATAGGTATCAATACCTCAAGTACAATCTTTTTTACGTGCTGTTTCCGTACGTAAGCGTCTTCCAGCCCCCTCACACCACAGATTTCATAAATAAGTTTGACAGTAACGGCATGTTTTTTGATGATGTTATATTGGAAGTTCTTGCTTACCCTACTGAATAGGCTAAGTAACTATTTCATGGATCAGACAGAATTGATTCAGCTGTATTAAACCATAATAATCCTGCAACAATACTGGTCTTCTTCATCCATTGAATCTTAGTGCAAACTGCAAGGCATACAATAACAAAATTACCACTGCCATCTCTTAAGTCATATCTTATGTTATCTCTCAAGCATCTCATCTCTTCTCTGATTCCTATTGGAGGGATAAAGCTATATAAAAAACAGATAGCTTCCAGTGTGTCTTTTTATGCGTCATGCCTCTATTTTGCCTAACACATCCCTACGTCCTCTCCATTATCATTTTGTGTCTAATACACATTGTTGCGATGGGAATGGAGAGACTTTTAAAATGTATACAGGTCTCCGAAAATTTCAAACTTTCTCACGTGAGACTATCTTGATCAAAAGTCGCCACCAACATGGCTACAATATGCACTGAGTAAGCACGTGAATGTTGAAGCGATGGACACGTGAGCGCGGCACGTTGGACGCACACAGATGCTGAATGATCGCCGCATATGATACGAACGGGCTCAAGTAGTATTATTGAACTCTCTGTTCCACCCTACTCTTGAAGCTAATTCGTATAGGTTTGAACTGGATCTACATATACAGACGCCCCTTTTAACGATACTAGCGCAAATTATTGCTATTTTCAGTGTTTTTGAACTGAGACCATACCTATTCACTGGCCGTGAAATAATAAGAGTATTTTGCACTAGAGTCGTTATAAACAGTGTCTAAAGTTGTATTTGTTATGTGTTTATATAGGTGTAGTTGTTATTAAGTTTCAGTTGTTATTGTAAAGTTGTTATTAAGTCGTTATTGTGTGGTTGTATTGTTGTTGTTTTCTGATAGCTTCAAAAGTGGGGGGCAGCTATGCTATGATATTATTTCACGTTCAGGACTGGGCTAGGAAGACTTGGATAAGAGAGGCGTATTTCTAACTTCTGGACCCCAGGCAATGTTATACTTGGTCACGTCTATTTCATAAAAAAATAGGTTTGGACCGTCGTCGTTCCAGGACTGAGTCTAAAATAGAAGACTAGTCCTCAGTTTGGAATCCAAGAAATCTCTCTCCAAACTAAAAATCTTAAAAGCTTGAAAAATTTCATACTCTACTTTTGAATATTCTTTTACTAAGATCCTTCACCTCAATCATTCTCACCAATGGTCGATTGGGAGCGTCCTTAATAATTGCATTCACTCCAGACATTTCTCAAGGACCTACTCTCAAGGTTGCCCCCTACTCAATTGCTGCGATGTGAAATTGTACAATCGAGATCGCTTTTAGTGTTTTAGCGGAAAAGGGAAGATCTTCCAGTCAGGCGGGTGGTATGCCTGGCGGGGCGGCCGCTATGCCTCAACGGTTATTGCCGGGATCTTGTATATATGTTACGTACTCCGAAAACTCTCATAGCGCGTTGCAAGATTGTATGGAGAATTGTCAATTGTTCTGAATGTCGTCTGCAGCGCCATCTGTGTAGCTTGTGGCGAGGTTGACGAGGGCGCTACAGTGTTAAAGGTCGAATCGTACCTACTATTTATTACAAATTGAAGTAGGTATTATCGATAAATTTACATTGACGACTTTGTTTTTGTAACGTTTTTATTTTTAAATTTCTTTGCGGGTTGCTTTACAAGGCTGCGCGGTAGGTCAGACGGCTATCGCAGAAAACACGTTGAGTTATTTTTTACGTTAAAAATAGTAGCACGGGAACAAAGCCAAGGTATATATAGGGGTATATATATTGGTTACTTCTAGTTTAGCAAAACATCGTGAAAAAGACCCGTTCGACAAGTATCGATGGACGAGAGGTAATCGAGCAATCGATAATCGATACGTTACGACAGACCCGACCATCGGTTCTGCGCAATCGACTCCGAGATTCTGTCATGACAAATAGTGAAAGCTAATGTTTTGTAATAATGTATGTTAATTAAAGTTGTGTGTCGTTCCTAATATCAATAATAGATAGAGTTTGTCAGTTTGTTAGTTTGGATGTAGGGGGCATCGGATCTACTGAACCGATTCTAAAAATTATTTCACTCAAATAAAGCTACATTTTCGTTTCATTGAGAGACCGTGAACGCTGTCGCAGGCACAAGCTAGTATTTAATATATTCATTGTATTGGTACTTATCAATTAAAAAAACAATTTCAAAAAGTTTGTTAACAATCTTAAAAAACCTACATATTTCATTTCTGTAACCTCTTATTAATTAATTATGTTTGCAATATAACCTCATTAGCTAGACACTTGAACTAAAATCTATTGCGATTAAATAAACAAGTATTTAATTAAATTTGGTTAAATACAAAGTCAACACATAGACATTTGTAGGTGGCAAATTGAATTGTATTCAAAACAGAAATACCTACGGTTGATAATGAAGAGACTCAAGCTGATCACACACAAGGAAACAGAAAAGCTTTCATTCTTCGAACGAGTTCCGTTCATTATGTTCCGTTACAAAAACACGTTTGGCAAACAAGGAATAACCGTTTCGAGCCATTATCTAGGTATTTCTGATTTATATTATTCTAACAACCAGGAACTATTCAAATGATGAAAAAATTAACAATTTGTTTCTTATATTTACGCGAATATTACACATTGAAATAAAACTTATTTTAAGGATTTGAAATTTCATTCAAAAATTAATATTATAAATTAATATTATAATTAATTAATGTATAGATTGCGAATGCATCAGGTCAGAAGAGAGTTGGAGTAAACGTAGCGCACCTGTTATAGATAATGTAAAAGCAAAAGGCTGAATAAGTCACGATAGAGTTGGCCAAATCTTGATCGTATATTTTCGCAAGACTAAGATCATGACTTTCGGCAAAACTGTTGTGTATACGATGAGACGAGATGAGAAGCATGTCGCTAAAATATGAACGTGGATGGACACAGCGAGAAGAATGGCCAAGAAGATCATCTGTTGAATTGTAATGACATTGTGATATGATATGAACTAGGTTGGGATGAAGAATATTACAGAAGACCGAGATGAATGGAGGGGTAGGAGAGACCAACTCCAGATAATGGAACATGGTCAGAAAGATGATGAGTTCATTGTGGCATGACGACAAAGGTGGTTTATTATTTGTTATAAGGTACCAAATGATTTAAACAATCGGAAACTATGATTACAAATACCTAAATGTTAAAGGTGTAATATACCCCACACAATTTGCTTTGTCAGTTCTAAATTTGAAAAAAATCTAGCCCTTCGATAGCAGTGGTTATCTCGAGAGAATCGGCCGACTGCATTATGTCACGTGTAAAATGACATAACAGAGCAAATCCCAAATCAAGTTCAGGGCTGACCGACCGGTCGGATCCGCAAGGCATACTTACCGTCGGCCTACTGACCCGGTTGTGCGCGACCTCGCATGCGTCGGAGGGGGCACAATTTCCTTATCGAATTATAAACCATATTTTATATTGATAAAGTCGATTTTTCTTTTGAGAGTATAGCGAAGACATGCAAAATTTTCGTCGCGTTCTCGATTCCGATCACAACTGATGAATTATTGGCAATGAAATCGCATTTTTTTTTTATACGAACTAATTCATTTATTCTACGAAATCTTGAAACAAATGACATAGATACATACATATCGTGCAGCTGACTATAACTGTTCCATTGTGAGTCGAGCTCCAAAACAATTGCAGTGCTTGACCGGGCTAAGCCGCAGGAAAAAGCTAATCTTCATGGATGACATAATGTTTTTTTTTAGAGAATGGCCTCCCAAAGTTCGGTCCTATGGGTAGGTATTTTGCCAACGAAACACATTATTCACAAAATTGATAAAGTCGCTCTTCGACTACCCCCAAATAGACCCATAATCTGTTTAGTGCACATAAATTATTATGCACATGAACTCTTCCAATGTCACAACAAACTGTATTGTGACGTCAAGCCCGCTGCACGCAAATACAGGGTTGTCAAAGACACCGTCTATTTCAAACGACAGCGGCCCACATCAATCAGCTGCACGACCGACTGAATATCAAATTAATTTCAAAACATACAACACTGTTTTACGTTTTATTAATGCTGACAGAATCAGTAATAATAATTCCCGTTTTTTTAATTTTAAAAGACGTTCCTTACATAAGTTAACCTTGATGCCTGGAAGCGATTTTAGTGACTTCGTATTCCATTTATACCAGCATTAGCCCGCGACTCCGAGCACGCAAACAAAATCATTTTAGCGAGATTTCAAAGACCAAAGGAACAAGCATGCCAATTCTCAACTTCGTTCTAGAGAACAAAAGTAAAATGATTTTAATTAGCATGACAACTTAAGTATATCCGCGTGCTCGAATTCAATTAATCGAGCCCAAAATCTCTGAAAACCAGCTTTACAAACCATTCCGAGAATAATCATACGAGAATTTCTCGTTAAATACGCACTCGGGACTGCTCGGCCTTCGGGCAGCATTAATAGGTTGCAGTGTACTTGTTACCGGGCCGCCTCTTCGCTTCCGGGAAAATGAATATTGTTTGTTACATTATACCTTTGCATCCGACATTTTCAAGGAAGCGAAATAATCACGGAGAGGAAAACGAAATGTCTTTGTTATCAAATATTTAGTTTGTTTCGTCAACACGTACAGACGAAGGTAGGAAAGCTTGGTTAAGGGTAGAAGCGAATTACGAAACATTTTTTTTGGTTTCAGGATAATACGAATAATGACTGATTTTGCTAATGTAAAAAAATATCAAACCACTGATTAAAATAATAGACGTCATGTTTCAAATATCAGTGGCTGAAAATAATGCCAGCGCTTGCGGTTGAATGGAACCCATACGTTATTTTTTGATGTATTTAAAACAGCCTGCGTTGACCATAAACCAAACCAACCGAGTCAATGTCTAAAATATATTTGTAAACACACAAAGTAGACAGTTAACAATTAAAATAAAATTAATATTTACTTAAATAACAAAGGATTGCTGAGATTATTTCAGATTTAAAACTCAAGGTAAACCTTGATATACAAAAATAATTTAATGATTTCTAAAATTTACTTTAACATTTCATAATCTTAGTCCAACTAGCAATAGTACATAGTTACTTACTGCTACATTGAGAAATCATTTAGGGATTTTGAGCTGCTTTCGATCAGTTGTAGGTATGATGACATTCATGTTTAAAAAGCCGTCCAAATTTTAAGTACTACCATTTCGCAGAGCGACTTGCAACCGGTAAAACAATCAAGACTAACCTAACCCAACCGACGAGGCCCCGCGCTTCGAGGTTGTGCTGTGACCAACTGACCCAGATAATCGCGCGGCGTGCTGCTGGTACCCGCGTTGTAAAGGTATTGATGAATCACTTGGGTATGGAATCCTTTGGTCTTTAAAATAATCTTGGAACGGGAAATAAAATTATGATTTCACGGAGTATACGTTGCAATAGCGTAGTAGTGTAGGTTGAAAACGGTCTCAAAAATCCCTAACAAAAGTAGCCCAGTTTTCAATTAATCATGCCAATAGTATATAATATTATGCCTCAAGGTCTGTGATAGACGTTACTTGAAGGCCTAGACGTTACTTGTGATATTCATGGTTGGTAAAAGGTCTCACAAGAATAATGAATGAAACAATTTCTTCCAAAACATAATTTCCAAATAACTTTGGCATATACAAGTATACCACGTTCGTCTGAGGCAGTAGACTTTATAGTTAGTTCTTTCAATGCAGAATTTTGCGAGGATTCCCAAAATATAATTTATTAATTCAAAATCATTCACAAGATTTTGGAAACGTTTCTTATATTCTAGCGGTACCTCAAATACTGCATTTTCTTCAGAATGCAGGGCACTACTGTGTGTAGCTGCTACTTAAGGTAACATTAAATGAAACCACTCAGTCACATCCGTGCCACATAATATACAATCGATAGTAGAAATTAGGTTATGTGTTGCCACACTAACTACACTCGCTCGCATAGGCTGACAGCATAATAACTCAGTTTTTGTTACAATGTCGGGTAATCAGGTTAAAAGGGGTTTCTAAATAAAATCCGATGTCTAAATCAGAGATGTTTTTATATTTTCATGTTTGTTTATTCAAAGAGATTCATCCTCAATTCGCAGAACAATCAAGTGAAATTACGGAAAGTTTCTATATGATTCCATAGCTCTTTAGGGAATGTTTTGTAGATACTGGTAACAACCTGTTCGCATGAAAAAATATGTTTAATAAGATGCGGGGTGAGTAAAAAATTAACGATCAAGAGAAAATTAGCGCTGAGTTGAACAGAATGTAAGATGTCACAAAAAAAAAACAAAAAAGCTCAGCAACTGTCCAACCGGCTGTAACCTCTCACATTACCTCGATCGCGATTTTTTACGACAATCTCGAGCAAGTTGCGCCACTCTAAACCATCCGTTTCACTTTTGCCGGAGCACTTTCACTGCTAACGGTACAGCGATACCTGAATCACAAGCGAATATAAACTCTACCGGCCAAGAATTCGTCTACAATTCATTGCAATAATACCTATATACCTTTGTGATTTCATGTCAAAGGAATATCTGTTGTTACAAAAAAGGAATAAAGATCAAAACGGATTTATATAATTCACAGCAGGTAGCCGACGATTGCCGAGTGCAGACCGAACGGGCCCCGAACGCTGGAGCAATGGCTTTCGTGCGCGTGAGTTTGAAAGTCGAGTATGCCCCACCGCTTGAAGCCGGGTACCGTAACCGCTTGTGTCATCCGTTACACCGCGGTGAAACTCTTGTTACGTTGGTGGACCGCTATGTTACGCGGCGAAGTTTGGACGACGGACATCCAGAACTTTTTATAGGCTATCGTCACTTCTTAATCTAGTCGGGTTATAGATTGTATTTTTAATTTATAACCTGCAAACATTTTCTTGTTTTAAACGCGAAGAAATGGGTCATGTAAACTCCTTTAATAGAGCTCTTTGTAATATGGCTCACTTGGTATGTGAGCGAGGCGTCTCGCGGGTCAAGACAGTGTGGAAGTTAGTATTGAATCAAAACGGATAGGACGCATTGAATTCAAATCGGTCGAAGACGGAAACGATGATAATCTGGATGACATAAATACTATCGACCTTAGTGAGCGTTGCGGTGGAATTACTCAATATCATATTACAAGGCTGATAAATTAATAATGTGAAATAATGAATAGATGAATGAGAGTGATAACGAATGATAAAGGCCGAAGTTGCGATGTACATAAATATTTGTGTATAGAAAACTGCGTCTTATTACTAAGCGCAGACGACAAACCGAGGAGGTTAGATCAGGAAACTAAATAAAATTTCGTCTTCTAGGGAGGTTATCCTATACATGCAAACGTTTTAGTGTAAGCTACTAACACATTACAAACGTGTTACAAATATTAACCAACTATTTTTTAAAGCATGCAAGCCAATTCGAGGTCAATCGTGCAATCAATTTAATAAAACCGATTACTTCTTTGTCGCTCGATTAAACATCAAACAAACGTGCTAATAATATAGTTTCGATAAGCCAAAGATCAGTTACAAACAGACCGTTCACCGGTAACAAATTAACTGGATGACGATAGCAGAAAGACGAGCTTAAAATTTAAATAATAAAAAACTTGACTTTTAATTAGATTTACGGCTTTAAGTACTGGCCCTTTGAAGGCTCTCTGTTGAGTATTTTTCACAGATATTTGACTGTTCACAGTCACTACGAGCCAGCCGCAGCCGCATAATTTACCCAAAATATTTGAGAAAGTAAACCAATGTGTGCAAAATCCGGGTGTTCAGTGTCCGCTATAAGATATATAAGATTAAACTACGGGATATTAAATCGAAATCGATTCATTAAAGCCTGTTACAGAACTGCTGTTACATGTACATGTAAGTAGATACTTAAGTCTTGCGATGTCATGATTGGTATTCCGATTATTTGACATTGCGAAACATATAATTGAAGATCGCATTGATATATTTTAATGAAATTAATCTGTGATTAAATCAAACAAGTACTTATTCGTTTAGAAAGTTAAGATGGAACGGGTATTTAATTTTTCATTTGAATGAAAGTTCAGATTCGACAGTTGATGATAATAAATTACTCTTAATCCAATGATCGCCGGTGAATCCTTATAAAATATCATAGGAGCCGATAAACATAATATAAGGTTTAACAATAATAGTGTAAAATATTTTAAGAGGTTAACAAGTAGGTGATAACGATCACGTTTATGTATAAAAACATATGTGTATGTATACAGGGTTTGATTTTTCTGTGAGTGTCTTGTGGTGCGCTAGGTTTTGTATTTAATTATATTAATTACTGGATCCCAAGTCGGTGGTAGCACCCAGCCGTCGGAAACTTAAAAATATAAAATAAACGCATCCTTAAAATTAGTTTAATTTCAATATTAGTCTCATTCAAAGAAAAAGTCTAGTTAATTACCAATTTTAAGACATCATCGAGGGTTACGTTAACCGCCTTAAAATAAACCATCGTTAAATCAGTTTCACCCTGAAATGACGCGATGTTAAGGTTAAATTTAAATTACTGGTAGATTCGCACGTTAGCGAAGGAAAGTGGGCTCGCGATACGGGGAAACCCGAGCCGCGGCACGCGAATCCACCGAGACAGGTTCGTTTATATCTCGATCTCTCTCTGTCAATACAACTTTTGCCCACGTGCGACGCGGACGGGAACAGCACGAGTAACGGAACTTATCAGCCTCTATTTATAATTGGTCCGATGCGATATCGGTGTACTAACAGGACTGCCAGTGTGTCACTTGAGTTTCTGGCTAAACGATAAGTGGTATCTAAGAATAATTATAATACCAGCCCGTTTAATGTCCCACTGTTGGGCACGGACCTCCCATTAATGCGAGCGGGATTAGGCCATAGTCCACCACGCTAGTCCAGTGCGGGTTGGCGGACTACACACGTCTTTCGCGGGGTACTCTCAGATATGCAAGTTGCCTAATCATGTTTTCCTTCACCGTTTAACAAGTAATAATCATGGTTGAAAATTATATCCGCCCATTAAATCCAAAAATCGCTGCGAGCCGGGGTTTGATTGATCTTGCGATCCTTGTTACCGAAGTAAGATTATTAGAAACTTGAACCCACTTAGTTCACAATTAAAAACATTAACAAGAATGATCAAGCTACGGATTAATAAAACAATGTTGTTCGCAACAGTAGGCTGGGACTTGCAAAAGTGTATCGAATGGAAAGCAGGAAGCACGTGGCCAAAAATTGTCCTGGATCGAAATCAACGGCAAATGAAGGGGGAAAGCTCAAGAATGAAGGCATTCAATGATAAGTATGAGGCTTAACAACTAAAAAAAAACTTCGAAATCTGGTACACACTAAAATCTTATTTCAGATGAGAATGCGATAATACAGATAAGCCAACCAAGATTAGTTGCGTTAAAAGATAAAAAACACGTTCAAATAGCAGGGCAGGCAACACACGTCTTAGAGTACGGTAAGAGCATTTGACATTATGGCTGAACCGGAACTGTAAATGAAACTTAACACTGCACAATAGACCGAGCTAGGCCCGAGCAAAGATAATAAAGAAAAAAAAAAGTCAGTGAAAGTTCTAGGTATCAAAACCGCTAACCGACAATCGAAATTTAAAATTGGAACACGCCGACCTCATTTCACACGCGTCTTCGCGAGAGAGCAGTCGAGCGAACGGGTGGTATTGTAAAAATAAATCATATCAAAAATAGCTCTTTATAATAACAATATTCATTCATTGCATCCGTAAATACATCGCTGCAGTACTCAGTGTTTTGTCAATGGAGTTCAACATTTTGACGAAAATTGTTACGCTCTGATAAATAAATTATTTTGTTAGCTTTCACTTCTCATGGATAGGAATTCGCGAACCGTTGTGCGTTAGCTCAAAACGGGCATGTATTGTAACAGTATACAGAATATACACGATTAGTTGAAGTGTTTAAATACAGAATTAAATTAATAAAGTATGCTGTCCGGGGTTTCACCGAACAGCTTGTTTACGTGTACACTTTTTATTAGTAACTCAAGAAACTGCTGCGCGTATTCGAATTGGGACGCATTCCACGCGATGATTGATTTCATTGTTTAATAAACAAGACTGAAAACGTGTTATCGATCAATATAATATTGATAGTGAATGTATCGACAAGGGCAACCATATTAGAACGCCGAATTATTGTATTCAAAACTAACAAAAGGATAGAGTTACACAAACAATAATGTCAATAGCAACAGTACATGCAGATATTTTCATAAAAAGTAATATATCCCAAGCATTTTTTCCTTGACATAATATATTTCACCTTTAACACATGGACCTACGTCAATTATTGACATCAGCCGAAGCCAGTTCCCAGTAAATATGGTAATAAAATACCAAGTAACAACATATTTATAACCGTATCACCTATTTTACCAGCTCCTAAAATAGATGATACTGAATTATACTCTATTCATTGAGATGATAAAGAAAATATTCCTATGAGTGATATTATGAATGAAGGACTGAATGAGGTCAGAGCACCGTGGCACAAATAAATTGGAATAACTAGAAAGAAAAAACTTTGTAAATCAAATAAATACATAATTTATTTAACATGGAATGTTAATCTGGTAAGCATATTGATATCTTATATTTACGCGAATACTACACATTGAAATAACACAAATTTTACGCATTCTAGGACGTCAATCACCTCAGTCCTCCAGAGACCATGGTTGCTGTAAAGCAACCGAAACGTCGGGAACGTAAAAACGTAAAAATCTGGTAAGTTTAATTACAATTATTTAATGGAGATTGTCACGTATGGATACATCGTCGGACCATTGAAATAAATAACCAAAGCCTGGGTAGAGATGCTCGATCATCATTACATATTTCTGTTTATATTAAGAGAGAACTTTATTGTGCCCAATAGAATACAGCAGATAGACTTTAAGGAGAGGTAAATAATAATAAATATCGCAAGACGAACATACCAACTATACGGTCCCACACTAAGCAACGCTTGTATTATGGTTACCGTACAATGGACTGGGGGCGAACCCAGTATATATGTATTACTTATATAGATATTAAACATCTATGACTTGGGTACAAAACTTCGTGCTCATCACACAAAGCTTGTCCCTACCAGGATTCCAAACCGAGACACTCGGCACAGAAAGCAGGGTCACTACCAACTGCGCTCATCAGACCGTCAAATAGATCTATAGAACAGATAGACTAAAGAAATGTTGATAATTAATCAATAGACGAGCCAAACAAAGATGACGAGGTGCAAACTAAATATGAATATTACGAAACAGACGCACCATTTGGACTTTCCCTCTTTGAACATGTAAAAATGCAGCGGCCTTTATCTATAATTTCATGATCATTGAACAACACGTTGCACGTTTGGGTTTACTAAACACGCATTAAACATTTGTTACATTGCTTGCTATTTCAAATTCTCCGTTTCCAAAATGTGTAGAAACGGGACATGATGCTGTTTATATTTGAGGACTAGAATCAATCATTATGGTGGTTCGTCGTTTGATTGCAATACTGTTATTTAAAATTAGCTCTAATAGTATTTTTTTTAATGATTACGATATCAACGTAGTTCATATCGCAATCACGGACCTCGACGACGGAGAGGGTAAAAAGAAACTCTGCAAGCAACCTAGCATGGAGCTGCAATTAGGTTCCAAATCTAACACCGAAAGCATCTGAAGTCGTCACGCTCTACTTCCAACGTCGATTCAGCATTAACACCAGCAAAAAAAAGTACCAATTTAACGCTATTATCCCCAAGTGATCTGAGAAACTGCAAAAAAAAAATAACACAAAGATTTTGTAACTTTAACAAATGGTGGATGACGATCATTTGCTGATTATTTCAATACTATGAGTGACTAGATCATTTTTTGAAGATAACTGTACATTGAAGGAATGAAGATAATAGCCTATCATAATTAGACTTCTCCACAAATGCCGTTCTACATTTGCTCCCTATTATTCGCACTCCATTTTGACAGTGGCCAACGTCGAACTGTCAAAATCCCCCCTTGTTGCATGCACTTTGACAGTCCAAAGTATGCAAACTGAGCTATAACCATGACAGGTCACACTTTTGAGAGTAAATCTAGATCATACCGCATACAATTTTCACGTGTGCCTCTGATTAGGTTTCCAGGAAATCCAGCATGGTATTCCAATCGAATGTCGCTTAGACCGCTAGTGCCGACCTCTGGATTCCTGTCAAAGTCCAAACCTATAATAATCTATCCACAGTTCTCATCATAACAATGAAAAACAATGAATCATCACATAGCCAACGTCCTTACCTCGAGAAAGGTGAGGATTTATAAAAAGCAAGCAGACAATGTCATGAACACGAACACGTGGATGGAAATGAGAACGCGAGCGCACAATATTGTTATAGTGCTGTTTACGAAGAAAACAAGGTGGTTTGAGTTATTAATGTGCGCATAAGCAACGAGGGCAGATCGCATGATTATTGCGAAGACAACCGACAAGGCTCATAAAAAAGCCACGTTTGAAGACTTACAAATAAATGTTCAACCAAAGTTATGACAGCTACAATAGACAATATTTACCATGACACCTATTACCCCAGACGGAGTAGGCAGAGTAGCATTACAGTGTAACGTTGCACAGTCTCAATATAATAAGATGGCGATCCAATTGTTATTTTAACATGCAAACTTCTCTTCAACTCGAGGGGGATTCGGGCGATAGTCCACCACGCTGGCTCAGCGCGGGTTGGCGAACATTGACCACTCATCTTTACCATTCAACAAGTATTTCAAATTAATTCACCAAGAACTGGAAACCTACTCACTTCAGACCAAGCACCTGGGCCCCAAGTCTGTTAACACAATCGATTTATAATCGAACAGCAACCGCATAGTAACTGTCACTTTTGACAGCTATTGTATGGGATATCTGTCAAAAGTGACAGTTACTATACGGTCGCTGTTCGATTATGAATCGATTGTGTTAGCAGACTTGGGGCCCTGTAAGTTATTCGAATAAAGGAGATTTTTAATGAATCAATGAAGCTATGGTACATAGACTGGCATTATACACGGTGCAAGTTGCAACACTAGTTGGTTAGTCGTATAAATGGTGTATAAGCGTGACAAGCGCCACCTATAGTCATTGCGCGCTCAATTGTTTGTTATTCAGTGTGCGGATTCACTCACGTTTTCCTTTAACGTAAACCGTTGAGATAACGTTTGTTGATGGATTGTTATTTGTGGGTAAAATTTTAACAAAATTCAAATATTTGGTCACGTTACCTTAGGGCTTCCAAATTTATCTAGCTCTTTCGCCCATTAACAAAACCATTAGGAAGTACTTTTTTCACAAAAATGTTTGGAATGCTATTGTTTGCAAATGGAAATTTTTATTTTTTATTTTGCGCTATAGATAATCAGAATATGGAGAAACAAACTTAAAGGAAACCCCAATTATAATCTTTGCACAAGAACAAACTTGCCCGTCGAAAATCGTTACACTTCCGCAAAGGACTCAAACTAAAGTCGGATAATTACAATTAAAACCAATAGAAATGGGTTTCGGCATTTAAAAAACAAAAATTTCGTACGAACAGTCACCGAACCGATCGCCGTGACCCACATACGACGCCGGCCATTTTGAATATGCGGTGCGGCACGCGCGCCGGTTTTGGTGGCACATTTCACATGATACCCGGGCTTATCTGGCGTTTTCTTTTTGAGAGTTTAATTTAACGATTACGAGTTATGTTTGGTTAACCAATGAATGGCACGGTTAAGTTCTTTTAATTATGGTATTTAATTTGGATTTAAATGAAATTGTATCGTAAAAACTCGGGGTAGAAATAAGAGCATTGAGTGGGTTGTTATACGTGAACATCTCATCATTTGATGAACACATCTCATTGATGTTGATCGTATTCTATGAGGCAGAGTATGCTATGGGGTGTGGTACCATCATCTTATCATTCAAGGAACCTATTAAAGATCAAAGATAAATGAGTGTCTCAGAATTCTATCCAGTGTTTCGCAATGCAGACCTGAAATCTTTCCGAGAAGTTAGATGCTAAATACCAACAAATTCAACATGCCAATAAATTACTAACACAGACATTTGTCATTCTAAAATATTACAAATTGTTTTGAATAACAAATACGGAATCAGGACTCATCGTCTGTCATACATTCGAGTTATTGTTAACAACTAGTATAGCTTTAGCATCAAGTTCTGCATCTTCTTGCTTTTCTTAATGAGTAAGACCTTTGTCGGTGTTAATGAAGCTATTCACGTCTTATTAAGAACAGCCTCTTTTACCTCTTTAAACGACACAACAACTTAATTTTTTATTTGGAATTTTTCGTTTACCACCAACACGCGGCCCTCTCCTCTACCTTCTATGATACCAGTTGTATCATGTATCAAATGACTAACCGTCTCACCCATTTCGTTTTCAACTATTTCAACTAGTGTTGCCCAAAGTCTTGATGTAGTATTTTCGTATAAACGAGGCCAACACGCGAGACCCGCAATATTTTCTATAAAGCTTCGTGAGACTCTGGCAGAGTTGGTCTTGACCTTGCGAAAATGCAGGACTACAAAATTGGCCATCACTTATTTCAATCCCTTTAAGGTATCCAACGGCCTGCCGCTTATGCTGCATTAAAAATAACTTTTTTGAACTTTCATATGTGCCTTGCCATTTGAGGCATTATTCTCATACTGTCCGAGGTTCTTTAAGAAAGGAATCTCTTAGTACACCGCCATTTGTATCCGCGTTATAACAGCAATATAACAGATCCATAACCATTGTCTGCATATCATACACGCGAGTATCGATATAGCCTCGATTATATCACTGTAATTGGCAATACTGAATCACACGGGCGTCGGGGCGGCGCGGGTGCGCTTGCGCAATCGCACCTCGTATTGTAAACGATAAATTAGTAATTAAATCCTTAAATGTGACGCTTGAATTGATAATAAGAAACTGAATTAACTCCACTACGGCGAAGTTGAAAGGGATGGTAATGGAGTTTAAATACTGTAAATAATACCAAAATATTTTGTGGTCGTACTTTCTTTGGGCATTTTAATTATCATATGCATGTTTTACAATACGGTGATTTGAGAATGCTTTCGTCTGATTCCGGTTCGTGCGGAGACACCCGAACGTTTTCCTGTACAAGTCTTGAATGGGGAACTATATCTCTTACATGACAGAAACGTAATCTTGGGTGCGCGAAATTGTTCATTAACTGTTAAGTACAGTCGCGGATCAAATGGTTCGTCACCTTAAAACCGATTTTTGCTTGGAAGAATCAAAGAACTGTAATGCCAACATTCCAGTGCAAGAAACAATACTGCTAACGTTTTAACAAATGCGACGCGTTTACTATATAATAATAAGGTTTTGCTTAGTCCATCATATCAATGATAAAATATTGTGTTTCTTTAATAGATCATGTATATACCATTACTGGGTTTTTACCATTGTGTGTTCATAAACGTGCACGAGTGAAGGAAATCATAATAAAACAGTATCTCAGACTTGACTGATTGATTTAAGTAAATTGAAACCTTGTTATATAGTACAGTTAAACATAATGTTCTATGCAACAGTCTGTTCTGTGGCATAGTTTGAAAAGGTAACACGTGAACCTTTTCATTCTGCTACTGTAAATTAAATTGAAACAATATCTTCTGAGATCGTCGTCTTGACATACTTTTCTTTTTTTTTTACTCTCAGGGACATGCTATTTGTTAGGTATAAATATAACAGATTAAAAAACAAGCTTGAGTGATACTCTTATTTCTGACTTTATCGTTTCATTGACTTGGCTTGTGAGTTTATTGATTATTGCGCGAAGCCTTCGGATCGCCGAGTGCGAAGGTTATTTTAATTTTAACAGAGGTTAGGTTGGTTACAATTTCTTCTAATCCAATCCGGACGTTACGGATGATCCGAGAAACCCCAGTGCGATTATTCCAAAGGATTTTTTTACTATATCCTTCCTGCGGTTTTTACTGGCGTAATGAGAAGCGAATTTTCAACATACACCCCAGTCTGTTGATTATAAGCGCAGTTTCAATAAAGACGGTTCACCAAGTCTAGCCTAGACTCGGACACGAATAAGACACACCAGCACCTCAAGGTGGTGTCAAATGATTCTCACCCCTAGAACCATGCATAAAGATATATAGGGTGATTCCAAAAGGCCTCGACACTGAGTGTCCTTAGCGCATTTGTAATCATGGTGTGAAGTCGGAATTACGATATGTCGATTTTAAAATATACATTTTGTGCCGAACAAAATGACAATTGTGATTTTTCGTGAGCAAAATTTTATTTTTATCTTGACACATCTAAATTCTGACTTCACGTCGTAATGATTTCAAATGCCCTAATGAAGCGCAGATTCAAGGCTTAGAATACCCTTTCGGAATCATACTGTATAGAAAACTAGCTGCACCCGGCGGTGTTACCCGCGATAAAAAGTATAAAAAATTAAAACATCTATCCCACGGGAACCATACATTTTACCGGGATAAAAAGTAGCCTATGTGCTATTCCAGACTATAATCTATCTCTGTGCCAAATTTCATCCAGATCCGTGCAGCCGTTCTGGCGTGAAAGAGTAACAAACATCCATCCATTCATCCATCCATCCATCCAAACTTTCACATTTATAATATTATATTATATAGTATAGATAATCACATGAGCCATTCCGCCAGGCGACAACCGATAACACGAATCTAGCTATCTCCCTCCCACAGTTATGCGCTAATAATAGCCCGTCCTGCTCTATTTTAACACGCGTACGAGCGTTCGAAGGTGACACAATAATAAACTTGAAAAAAAATGTGGGTACTTTGATAGATGTTTGCAAAAACTGTTAAGTATATACTAGATTTTAGGGACTTATCTCCAGGGGCTCAATTCTGCTAATATACAAAAGCTTTAGTGGAGTGTCGATAGCGTGTCAATTGAAAGATTTTAGACATTTGGTAGTCTACATTTTTTTAAGACCAACAACTTTCCACTGACTAGCCATTCAACTGCCATAGAACTATTTCGTATTCTGTGCTTCAGTCGTTAATCAGTTTATTTTTTTTTGCATCTGGTTACATTATTAGAGGAACACTTTGGATTTTTAAACAGCTGTCTTTTTTTTGAGTTCCATACTCAAAGGGTACAATTGGAACTCTATTGCTTCCCAATGCTGCTCTGTCCGTTAGCCTAAAAATTGGATCATTTATGGTCCAATAGATCCGCGGACTAGGGGACTATAACAGGTTGAAGAAGACCCCAGTAACCTTCCAGAGGTGTCAAATAAAATGTAACTTTTTGTGAAGACCACTGTAGTTCAAATTGCCAAATAAAAATTCCACAGTATCAGTATCAAATATAACACGTTAATTTAACTAAACAAAGCGCTCATTAGTATACAATTATGCTATTTTTATCGGGACCACCTAACAATATGCTTTAATTAAATATCAAACTAATACACAGCTCATAAGAGTCAAATTCATTCGCTCCTCATCTATTCCGGCGCCATAATACCTTTGTGTAAGTAGTTTTGAAGCTAGTTATTTTCATTTCAAGAACAGACTCTACCTCATTGCAATAAGAATGTCGAGTGTTTTTTCTAGTTATTTTTGCATCAACACCGTAGGAGAGCTGTCGGTCAACGACGCTGCTCCTTGCACGTAACGCATGCCACATACATTTGTCATAAGCACGCCATCTTGGGATGCCGGTTGATGATAAAAATGGCAAGTACATGATTTGTTTATAATATGGATGACATTGAGACGAACATCCGGTGTGAATTCAACATTCCGATCCTGAACTGTTGGTGTCAAAAGTAAAAACAGTAGTCGCAATTTTATAAGCTCTAGAAATCTTTAACTATCTACGAGCATTTTTAAGGCGGGACAGCTTTTACGAACTTATTCTCCAATAGTTCTGCTCGCGGCTCCGCCCGCGGTACCTCGATGAAACATAGCCTATAGTACTCAGGGCTAATGGAGCTTCCTAAAAGTGAAAGGTTTTTTTAAACCGGACGATTCAGTCTGGTGATAATCACCCACATCCAAACTCACAAACTAATACACTTCACCTCTAAAATTATTAGTATATACATCAGGATCTAAATATAGAATCACTATACCTTCAGGAGAACCATTCAGTGAGAATTAATAACGAGTAAAAATAAAGATCATAATGTACCGTAAGCTAAGAGCAATGGAACTTAGATGCCGGAACATAGAATGACGAAGCAGATATCTAATAGCAACTAGAGAGACCAAATTATTTTGGCATGTTGTATCGGTTCCAGTGATTCGCAGATTGACAACATTAAAACGGGACTTTCTTTTTACTGACAACAATAGTGAGGTTCCTCGTGGCATGGTCGTCTGGAAGAAGACAAAACGTGAGAAATACAATTCTGTCATACTCTCTCTAACAATCAAGGAAATATGAGAGGAACAAACTGCGAAAAAGTCTGATTGCCTTTTACTATAAACAGAACAGTATGAGACGCCCGTAAGATGTGAGAAATATCAATGTTCAACAATGAAAGATATAGACCGACGTGATACAATCAGTGAGCAAATTCTTGTTGCTTTGCCATTTACTTGCAAGTCGTGTTTTTTCGCGATCGTGGTCGCTCGCATGGCCCGGGTTCGAGATCGGCAAGTCTCTAAATCTCCTCAGATACAGAGTTGGGATAATGCCAAAACAATGGTGACAGGCTCGCTGGCTGTCGCACCATATATCGTCTGGCGAATTGTATATGTACTTAATATATCAGAGCCGAGCCCTTCCGGAAAAATCCGAAGGTGTCTAGGTCTAGTACAAAACGTCTACACAGTACTTATGCCACTCGCATCCATTAGCACGAGCTTTTTGAGTCAACCTTGTAGAGAGTGATCCAACACGGCGACCTTCTCATTCAGTATTGGTTTATTTTTAGGGGAATTGGTTCATCCTTCCACTGACACACTGATAACAGTTCTATAAACTAAGATATACGCTGACTGATAAACAACGTACGCCCTATACCGGTGGACCTAGGGATTAGGTGAGAACCCTAGAGGTGCACTGAGGAAAGATTTTTCTAAATTCCACCCGGTCAAATGGAAGGTCAAAGTTGGTATGAAGAAATATGTTTTAAAGTTACTCCCGGGCACACAGCCAGTTCTTAATAACATCGTAAGATTAAACTTAATTAAGCATGTGACACTGACTTCGTTCGTCTAAAGCGCAATATATATCCAATACTTTATTCAACCTCGTAGTAACATGCAGAAATCTTAAGCTGTCCATTAATCAAACAGCTGATTTCTTTCATTCAACTCTTCTATGTGAGTGCATAGTAGGACTAGCGAGGCAACCTTGGTCTCAGCTTAGCTCGTTCGCACAATGTCTAGTTGTGCAACGTTTCCTACCTGTATAGTGTATCTCGTTGTGCGCAATTCGTTACAAGATTTATGGAACGATTGCTACTGCAATGTAATTATTCATTGTATGATTGGCATTGCTTGGTTCTTCAATGACTTTGTGGGCCGATAGTTTGTATAAATTTCTTCAAATTCTTTGCAGTTAACTCAAATAAGAAGTAGTTTCAGAAGCAGATGGTCAAACGACCAGACTATTACTATATTTATTGGTTCCAGATAGCCGCCCTATCCACGGACCTGAACAAATTGACCTGAGGAGTCATCAGGAAGATGCTTCCTAAAAGGTTCTCACATCCTAACAACGACAACAGCAAAAGGGAAGATGTCCCGTCATCAGGGCGTCCGATATAATATACACACCCGTCTTTCATATACAAAGTTAGATATTTTATTTTGGATCAAAACCCTGTCATAAGGGAAAGTTACTTCATTAGGCCAGTCGTTTGATAGGTAAGTATAATTTTAGGGATACCCCTTGAACGACTGCGGCTCGCTGTACGACTTCTCCACGCCCTGCCCATCATGGAAGGGAGATATAGTATTAAAAAAACTACTTGCGCTAACCATGTTTTTTTACAAACAGTAATGTACAGTAAAACGCGTAAATCACCGTAATTGCATTATGTTTGCACAGCCCGCCGACATTGAACCGAGGACGATTCTCACCGCCACTCTTCCTCATAGCTACATGTAATTATCTTATGTATACAAAAATTAAAGATGTGTTTTAATTAGATCCACATTTAAGGTCAGTGTACACAATTTATTTTAAAGCCGTAGTTTTCAACCTAGTATGTTTTTTTTTATTTTGTAGCCTTCCTGTCGCCTCTGATTTGATTAGCTACAGATATTTTTAAACAAAAGTTTGAAATCATCAAACGCTGCCGTAGCTACTGCAATTTGCTTGCCTTTTCGTGATTTTAAGATGTTCTAGTCACGGATAGACTTTCATTCTGAAATTTTCAGAAGCCGTGTCTTCTAAAACCCAGCTATTATAGTGTAAACATGACCCTTTTAAGAGCCTACAGATAGGTACATACAGGCCTTTACTCTGGTCAGACAATAAGCGAAAACATAAGGTAGTATTATGTAAGCAGTCATACGACTGGTAGATATGTATTTATAGAAAAGTGTTTTGTTTATCGTTTAAAATAGTTTTGGCACGGTAAAAAAATATACTAATACCATTATTTTTAGCTCGTTCATGGGTATTGGTATGTGAAGCATATGAAACCGTACCAAATCCAAAAATACAAACCGCACCGGTCAAAATTCCCTCCTAAGTCCGGACTAAAAAACGAATCCCTAGCGATTGTTGTATGACCCTCTTTCATTCATCAGCTATTCTGGGCAAGTTTCCAGGGTCTTGCGATCCATGGGGTGCCCTAGTTCCTAGAAGATCACCAACCGATCACTGACAAAAATATTCATTTTTCTAAAATCAAAAGACAATTATCCTCACATGCCCAGGGCGTCTAATAGGTCAAAGCGGGTCCTGATCGCCCAGATAGGCTGCTTCAGCTATTGACTCACGGAAGGGTAGAGCAACAGAGAGCACACATTATAGCGGTCACTATACTACTACACGGCTGAAATCCGCTAGGACTGTTATTTAAGTCCCCTTGCTCCAGCCTTAAAAGTTACAGCAGAGAATTTTTATTCTTCAAATTAAATCACAATCAGTTTTTTCTCCCCACTGCCTAATAGTCTCCTTGGGATATAAGCATAGATGGTCCTTATATTGTCGACTGAAAAAATAATGTTATCAGACACGTGGATATTACATGAGGATAAATATCAATTCAACGAAAATATCGCTCTCCCAAAATCCCAATCCACTCAATGTCATATCTTGTACAATACATATACCTAAACTTTAGCAATATATGCGCTGATAGCCGAATTAGCGCAACACCGCCTCGCCATGTAGGTCACGGTTCAGATGTGCGAGCGAGAGAGTAGTGCGAACGGGATAGATAATACTACGTACAGGTTTCTATCAGGTAGCTATTACCTGTTTTAATTTAATACGGAATTTAAGTTGAAACTTATTTAAATATGTTTGTTTTGGTGCAACTAATTTTAAGAAAAAAAAAAACTGAGACGCGAACACGGCTAGTAGTAAAATAAGATGCAGATCCTAAGTAACCAATAATACAATAAATAGTACAGTTAAAATCGACGCACCAAATATACACCAAGTTAAGTTTTAAAATTCAAAAGATAACTCTTATATTAAACATTTCTTAACTGCTAGTTAACACAGAAAAACTCAATTCCCAGTAGCAAAAATAAATGTTTTTAATAATACACCGACTTTCATTACTGACCGTGTAAAAACTAACAATAATAGCGAGTCCGCTACCCGTGACAGGGGCATAATTGCAGGCAATCAACCAATTCACACGTACACATGTCGGAGTGATGATCAACTGAGATCTGATGAGATTAACATACATCCAACATTTAACCTAACCGCACTAACATTAAAGAGAGTAATAGCTTGGAAAGTAAAGGCAGGTGATATAAGAATGTTTAACTTTCCACAGACTATTCAGTTTCGTTCATTGCAAACAGCTGATGAATGGAGTATGCACATAACGATGATTCGGACGAAATATACTGTATTGATGTTTTGGGAATCATATTATGAGACGTGCAATGACTTAAGATTATTTGAATAGAACTAGAATTTGATTGGAATTTTAAAACCTATAATCGTGGCTTTAGACCTGATTTTCTACTTCATCCCAAAGAAGATGTTCGTCTATCCTTAAAATCTTCATGATTTCATTTACGTCAGCTTAAAGCTAGTTTTTAAGAAATAAATACCAAACAGCAGTTTCAATTTCCCTATAGCGAAACCTTTATCTATAGGGAAAATGCAGGGACCAAAGATGAACCTTGGGAGATTCCATTACTTCGTATTTAAAACCGTATAAAAAAAAAAACTACAAATACATTTGGGAAATACCATTATTATTGCTACATTGCACTGAGCTGATCCATCTGAGAATTAATAAGAAGTATATCATTTCATTATTCTCAAGCAGTATTGCCCAAAAATACTGCAATAAGGATGTGATTTGCATAAAATTATGTAATCTTATTTTGCCAAGGTTTTCGAAGGCCGTTTCTAAAATACAAAGAAACAGCTGATACTCCAACTACTCGACTTAATTGAAGCGATGTTAAAATTACATTACCACAACAAAATAGTGCATCATAATAATTGTACGGAACCGTTGCGCAAGAATGTTGCACTGCGTTTATTGACAAACCCAATGCAGATATGGGATTCTGACTCATCCGAGCATATCGCTGCGACGACTGTGGGCGGGTTTTTGTAACCGTTACCGGTTTAACCTAGATCCTTTTTGTCGCGATACTGGGATTAATTATCTGTACCGTTATGTTTCTATGGGTGATGAAAATCGATACCGAAATGTATCGTCTGGTTTTGTTATTGCGAAAGTTTTAAATTCAAATCCATTTATTAAATGAATACCTGAATTTGTCAAAAATAACCTTATTTCAATGACTAAGTTTAAAGTAAAAACAAAGAAGTCAAGTATGGAGGATAAAGTTATAGTAAGATCAAAACTAAATGCCTAAAACAACGACACTTCTCAGAATCAAATAAATTCGCAATGATATCAGATTTCTCTAGAAAAAAATGAGGAAATGTAGAGCTTCGCATTATCAGAACACTTTGTTCAACAATATGATTACAGGATAACTATTCCGGAATATAAACAGTAGTAAGTACTCACAATATCATGCCCCTGACTGCCGCTTCTGACGACCTCAGGTGCCATGTACTCGATGGTGCCGCAGAAGCTGTAGGCCCGGTTCTCTCCGCCGCAGAACTCCTTGGAGAGACCGAAGTCTGTGAGCACTATGTGACCTTCGGCGTCCAGGAGTATGTTCTCCAGCTTGATATCGCGGTAGATGATGCCGAGCTGGTGAGAATAAAAATAAACGTTGATTAAAGATATTGGTGTTTCAGTAAAGGAGGATTTTGTCCAGTATTGGAATATTTTCGGCTAATTAAGAATAACGGTTTTAATTGAGCTAAGTTTATTTTGCCAACAAACCTAATTACACTGTGCACTTCAGAAAATACTAATTGAAGTAATTTGAAATTCTGAGACATAAAATACCTTCATTGAGAGTTAATAGGTTGTGGTCAATTTCAGTATTTTATGTATATAAGTATAATAAATCAATTTATTTCAATTTTATTTAGTGGCACCTCCAATCACATTTTGTTTTTTTTTAACAAATATTCTAAAGCGCATAAACATTTATCACGTTTAGCTTGCAAGCTTTATTTGACTTTATGAATAACACCTGGACAAATGTCTAAATAGACTTGAGTGCGCAAAGGTCAAACGGGGACAGCTCAGACACATTGACCGTAGTGCTTAGAGAACCTACACGTTACTGAATTAAACATGTCTGTCTGTACAAAGACTTCTTGTCAATGCTCGAACAAATAAAACATTTCCATTTCAAGTCTGTAGCTCTAGGAGTCGCTATTATCAACACACTAGATGATTTTCGTCGATTCTATGAATATTTGATTTTCGATACTTACTTTATGCAATTGCTCAAGCGCCAATATTATCTCCGCTATATACATCCTGACTTCATTCTCATTGAAATGCTCTCTCTGGTATAAGTGGGTGAACAGCTCGCCGCCTGCCACGTAGTCTGTTGATAAAAATATAACATAATCAGACATTTTAATGTCCCATTATTAGGCACGATCTTCAACACGAGAGGAATAACCAAAGACGTAAATGATAGAGTCATATTTATAAAGGAGTTTGACGATAACATTATCATTGGTTATTATTTTCCGCCCAGTTTAAATTTCTGATTGAGGAAAGAAGCCAACATAATTTTATTTCCTTTCATTGAATAACGATCGTGTATAAACAAAATATGATATTCATCTTTCGATCTCAATAAGTATTAATATATACCCAATAATCCCGATGACAAAAGCGATATTTTTTTATGAGAACAAAATTCTGATGAAAGATTGTGATAACTCAGACAATACACAGCTAAATACAAAAACACTTTCTAACATATAAATCCTTCCAAACAGCTACATAATCTGAAACACAGGACACGCCCCGCAAGAAGTAGTGATAAGCCAAATACGCGATACACATCGAGCAATTAATGAACTTGAAACAAATTTGCGCGAGCCGTACCGACAAATCTGGGTCGAAATATCAAGTCTTTGACCTACATGCCCGGCTGCCCACGGCAATAAAACTGAAGCGGTGGAGATGAATACTAGATGCGTCTCGTGTGCCACATTAGTGATGTCCCAGCTGATATTAACGCGTAATGTATGGCGAAACGTTTTCGTAATGGTACCAACAATATTGTCTTGTGTAGGTCTTCGTTGTTCAATGTTACATTATGATGTTAAAACTTTTTTTTTTTTATAATAAATCATCAATATACATATCAAAATTACTACTCCCAGCTGCCAAAATTATGACTTATTCAAAATTTAAGACACCCTTGGGAAGAGATGTGAAGAATCTTTATAGATACTTACATTGGGACCAAGGACTATCAGAAAATGTTGGCTGCGCTGCAGTCTATCGCTACATACCCTTTTGGAGATTGCAGGCATGATGGTGTTCATTTTATTTATGTCAGAATGAGACAAAATAGATACCTACATCACAGTTTTCTCGCTCTGAAGGAGCTCCAATGTCACATCTACTTGCTATGCCAACAAATTCTGTCCGTCCTACATTAAAAACCATGACGTACATCATTCAGCGAGATGAATGTGGGTAAGTTAGTGCGTACACTGCGCATGCGCATCGCAGTTGATCTCCCTCACAGTTGATTTCGGTAATGACGTGTAGTGAAAGCGCTTTTACTTTTCGTACACGCTCAATTAGGTTCACTTCTCCTTGAATAATTTAAGATGTTATTTTGAGAATGTTTTATGAGTCACTTACGGTCAAAATAATTACAGCTAATAACACTATTAGAATAGGTAAGGCAGTCAGAACAGCAGTTATAGACAGAAACGAATTTCCCTATTTTAAATCTTATTCAATTAAATTTACGAGCGATTTGAAGTTCGCTAGAAACTCATAATTCTCTTTTAAGCTTACATAGCTGAAATGACCCTCTGAAATTTTGCACGAAAGTCGTTCACGGAGGCTATAGAATATGAATAACCTTTTAAACTATGGGTGCTATAGGAATATGTCTTGGCTGCCCTAGTCCTTATGACGTCACGCAACGGCACGTGGGCAGATGACGTCATTACGCTATACGCCATTTGCGACAATAACGCTATAGACGAATAATGATATATACTTATAAAGGGAGTAAAACACTTGATTGTACGCAGCAGAGAAAAGTTGGGTAAGTTTGCATTGTTGGATTAAGACTTTTTTTACGGAGGATAACCAATGCTGCACGGGCGATTATGGCAAAAACATATTTATCCCGAATTAACGGCATGGCTAACAGAACAGTCTTTGAGACATGAGAATGCGAGGATTTATGTCCCATTCCGTCTAATAATATAAAAAGACAAAGAACCTTCGTATATTATATACAATCTGTTCCGGCCGAAGTGGCGGGTCATAGCTGCTAGGGGCGGTGGATCATTTACATTTTTCATAACCCGTCCTACCTAACCCTAAATCAGTATCAGGAAAAATCAAAAGCCTTATCCTATAAATTAAAGCCATTCACAATTTCTACATATATATCGCACAAAAGGTTTATTAAACATTGAAAAAACATGAGGGAACATGAAGGTCCGTATTATAAAAGCCAGTGCCAAGCCAGGGCCAGTGCGGTGGACTATGGCCCGAATCCCCCTTACTTCCCTCAATGCGAGGGAAATTATATCACAAGTATTCTGCTCAGCATAATGGCATAGGCTTACCCCCTATTTCATTGGAACAAAATCTCATCGGCAAAATGTGGTTAGCCTGCAGTGCATGTGTGCCTACCTTCAGGGACCTACAGTCCCCGTGATCGATATTGTCACGATTATTTTGTCGTGAATTATCCAAATATCATTCCAATCAATACACGAGTACACATAATCAGTTCTCTATTGAAAGAAATCAATCATTTACGCAATAGGGTTACCATATCAAGTGTTGACGCCATTATGATATTGTATTGTATCGCATCGTGGGTTTCCTAATCGCGGTGGAACAACAAACGTGTGGTTTAAGTTAGAGGCGATTCTGTTCTATTAACAATTAATGTTCCAAGTAAAGGTACGCGTACAACTGTCGTCGCAAAAACTATTTAGTCCATTTTAAGTCCTGTCATAGGCGACAAACGCAATGTTGTTGTTGCTAAATCGCTAAAAGCCCCTAAATTGTGATCGCAGCTGGCACGGTGGCTCGCCGCACGTGCGCCGGCGCGGCCGCTAACAATGGATTACCAACAGCCGGCGAGGGTAAAAAGCGCAAAACGCGTCCGCCAGGTCAAGGCGCACGAAACTGACTTATGAAACTGTTATAGTTGTGAGTACACGGGGTTAGATTTTAGGATGGGTAGAATATTGTAGTAGCACCTATGATAAGTCATCCCATTAAAGGAAGCGTTCGCGATTTCGCCTGCCCCCATGGCTATGGCATTTAACTCTACCTGAGACTCTCCAAGATAATGAAGATTAATAGTAGATCAAAGCATCTAGTAGTATAAAAGCATACAGCCAAAATATAAATAATCAGTAAAAACAAGAACTCTATCAATTAGCATATATCATAAAAATCAAATTGATTTCATACTTGGATGAACAGATGAAAAACGTGAATTAACACAATACACCTAGGTCATTTAAATACTAAGATACAAGATAATGGTGAAAATATACAACCAATAAAATCGTATAGAATATTCCAGTCTAAACAACACAATACATTAAAAGGTATAAACAACAACGTGGCTGAGATCGAGAGCAGAGAGCGACACAATTGAAAAAATAATGATCTTCGTCTACAACAACTGGACGATCAAATCACGAGCCATTATTATAACTTTTGATTGAATGTTAATGTATACAATGTGTTATACAAGTTTCACAAAAGTATTTGTACAGACAGATAGGGTCGAAAACCAGAAAAGTTGCCGAATAGCAATTAAAAGTTGTATATTGACGATATAATGAATAAATTTAAAGTTTATAGAAGGGATAAATCTCGAAGGATTTTATTTATCGCGGCACCCTCATATTTAGTTGTTGTTTGCGTTGCGTAGTTCTAACTATGAAACTAGGACGTCTAACACCTCAGTCCTCTCGTGACCATGATTGTTGTAAAGCAGCCGAGACGTCGGGAACGTAAAACAGTAAATAAACGCGATAAAATCCTTAAAATTAATTTTATTTCAATGAATAGTATTCGCGTAAATATAAGAAATAAATTGTATAGTTGTATTGACTACATCCGATACAGATTCCAAACCTTTCGGGAGCGCCTATAGGGGTAAACATTCAAAACTCATACAAAGAGTACGTCTACATATCAGAACCCATATATCCAACTGCTAGAATAGGAATAGTTTAACAGATCTTGTTCCTGTGTAAGATGGCTAAGACAAGACATCTCTTACTCATGTATCTCTCATTACTGAAACATCAATCAATCAAAATGATGATTTTCAAGGTCCATATAATTTAACAATTGTACCTAAACAAAGAAAAACAGGAAAACCAGTTATAATGTTAATGACCCTACAATTAATTTTATGGCATAACAATCAAACATGGATGTCATCATACTGCAATAATGATGCAATAGTTAAGGTTACTAGTACATAATAACATGATAATACCAATAAAAAAAAAAAGATAGCACTCCTTCCTGGATCGAAAGAGGTGGATAAGAAATAAGTCATCCAACTAAAGGATATCCTAATCCCAAAGTGAAAGTGAGCGATCCTGCTGCCGTAGTTAAAAGACAATTCCAATCCCAAGACAATCTATGAGAACCGAGTTAGCGCAAACGAAGACAACGAGACGAATACTTGTAGTTACTAAATAATAAACAGTAATGGTTATAGCGAAGACAGGCCTGAGCTATTATATCTTGTAGGTGCAGTGGGTCAAGGCGCTGCAAAAGTAGGTCTCCACCGCGATATTGTTTGGCAATCGCTCCCAAGTAAATGCCACACTTTTTAACCGCACAAATTAACTCTCTACATGTAATTAAAGTATTGTCCACGGTGATTGAAGTTTTGACACGAATGTTAAAGAATAAACCGTTTGAATGCGTCAAACGATGGTCTTGCCATTTTGCAATGTCAACTATGAACTTTGCTTTGCTCGCACCTACGATTTGTAATGAGGTAGGCACATTTTAGATTTTTTTTCTTAACCTTAATACAACACTGGGCTGGCAAAAATCCCCCCACAATCTTCTCACTAGTAAAAATATATACTTAAGAATTTCGACTATTTCATAAATAACATTGCCTGCAGTATTTTGAATAAGAGTTTTTTTTTTGTTTTAATAAGAATGATAAACAGTGTATTTAAGAGAAGTAGACCACCAATGAATCTAGATCAGCTTTAAAGATTTTCAATATCAAGATCAAAAACAAATTCATGTTCTTTGAAGAATACATTGACTTCAATTCGCTACTAAATTGACGGCTAAGGTCAACATAGACCACTCAATTTAAGTCAGCTTTTGTTTTAAAATTTACAAAGGTCTTTTTTTTTATTTTCAGTAACATACGACCTGACGGTAACCTTGAAGATAGCACTGAGTTTTGCAACTAAAATTGTAGTCTCTACTCAGGGTCGTAGTTTGGTTGGATGTAACTTTGAATAACTACTTGTACACGATTATTCAAATTGTTTTTTTACGCAGTTTCACAATTTTAACATTGAACCATGTCACGTGTCATAATTATTTCCAACCTATTCATATTGTACCTCAATTATATATTGGTGCCCATGCGTATATTAACTAATTTTAATTTTAACGCTCTCAGCATAGAGAAGATTGATTGTAGCAAGTTTATCATCTGTGTCTCTTGAATTATTCATAGTGTAAATGCTTTCATTTTGATCTGTAAATTAGATATTGATTTCTTATATTTACGCGAACACTATAAAACAAATTTTAAGGATTTTATCACGTTTATTTTTAATCCAAAACCAAGCGCACCATTGCAAGACCTCATGACATCGGTCCGCAAACAACAAATAAATATGAGGGTACCCCAGTTCAAACTATGACACTGGGACGTCTAACACCTCAGTCCTCCCGTGACCATCGTTGCTGTAATTTACAGCAACCATGGTCACTGCTTTGCTGCTTTAAGCAGCCGCAACGTCGGGAACGTAAAAACATAAATAAACGCTATAAAATCCTTGAAATTAGTTTTATTTGAATCTGTAACTAAGATTTATGTGTAACCAAGTCTTACTTATGTTTTAAAATTTAATTGGATTTAGGCAATGCTCAATTGGGATCTTTGTAATATAAAGATTCATCTTACGTATTGTTATCTGATCATCAAGGATCTTCGTTCAGTAACACTTTCCTGTTACCTGCATCATCTAACTAATATGTCTTCATTACGTCGCTTAGCTATTACGTGGACAGATACATCGAGAATAACAAGATGCCACGGGAACTGTTTACGATTTTATAACGGCGGCGACCTTTAGCGGACTCTTACACGACCAAGGGCGGTGATGAGGAGCCAGTCAATTAAGTGTGTACAATGTACAATTTGAAATATGCTTCATACAACTATTATTAAGATAAAGTCAAGTAAAAAAAAAACTCTACTTTTGGACCATGGTGTAGAGTGTAGATTGATTCATGATTTCAAAAAAAGAACCCGGTTTTCTTTTAATTAAGATTTTTTTTATTTATTATTATTTTAACAAACGTCCGAGCTATGCCTGCCAGTATTTTTTTTTACTTTGTACTTGTATTGAAAACAATAATAAACTTTCACTTCCATTCAATCTCAACAAACATTAATATTCAAAACATAATAGCGCATTTCAATAGTTAATCGATATTACAATCGTAATCGATACACTCCAACAATCGATCAACGAATCGGATGTGTATTTCAAATTCGCCCGCCACCGAGCTGCCTGAAACTATGGATACGCCACCCTAATGCAAATAGCGCAAGGTTTAGAATCAATACCACATACATAACGTACACTGTGATAGAGTAAGTTGCGTCAGTAGGTATCCCCTTGACACGAATTCGGTCGACTTAGATTCGAATACCGAATAGAGCACTCAATTAGTCATAATTGTGTGAGATTTTCAGTGATACAAATGTGTAGACTGGCTTGAAGCCAACAAATGAAAAGCATAAAAAAGTTATATACATATATTGATTTCTTATATTTACGCGAATACTACACATTGTAATAAAACTTATTTTACAGATTTTCTGCGTAGATCGGACCGCAAGCAACAACTAAATCCGCGAGCAACAATACAAAAATTATTTGCGACTAAATAAATTCTCCAAAACAAACAATTCTGAGAATATAAATTCCTCTGGATGAATAGATAGATGATGTTGTGAATCAACCCTACGTAATGGAGCACCAATTCGTCCTAATAAAAATTCCAATAACTCGTAACGGCATTCGTTGAACGCAAGAAGAACGTTGGTGCATTTACAATTAAAAATAACCAGAGTCGGCGATGCAACGAATTTCATTTGTACATCTGTCGACCTAAATAACGGGATAACTCATACGAATCATTTGGGATTACGTGTTCGGATAAAAACAAAAGAATCTGGATCAGGTAATAAAAAGGATGACATACTCGTAAACTCTATGGTGTACGTATCACGACCATACACTGAGAAAAATACCTTGCATGATTACGAATAATTTATAAGGTATTCTGCAACTTTTATCCGTATTCCTGTTTAAAAAGGACCAAGAGTTGTTACGGACGCTTTGTGCGTAAATAATAACAATTTAACATGAATTGGCTTCACCTATAAACATCAGAATGAAATCCAATCATTACGTTCACGTTAACTAGTAGTTGTAAAACGTAAATCGAACTCGACGGAACGATATGTCAACATGTTCATGCTAGAATTACGGTTGTCTAAATTAGATATCATTCTTCATGTTTATATTTTATGAAGCACGGGAGTCATTTTTCTCAGTGTAATGTATAAAAAAATATCGCCAGACGAACACACCAACTATACGGTCCCAACTAAGCAACGCTTGTATTATGGGTACCATACAATGGACTGAAGGCGAACTCAGTATATAATACTTATATAGATGTTAAACATCCATGACTCGGGTACAAACATTCGTGCTCACTACACAAAGAATTTTCCCTACCAGGATTCGAAGCCGGGACTCTCAGCATAGAAGGCAGGGTCACTACCAACTGCGCTAACCAGGTCGTCACAAATCCAAATATAGTTAATCTGGGACACTCGAAAACGTTGATTTTGATTTTGCAATGACCATAGGATAGTTCTTGAATAGATTTTATCTAAAGATGTTTAGGGAGAGTTGCTAAATCAACGTGACACCGCGGGATTATAAACCTTATATCCCAATAATCCCACTAATCCCACTAATCTATACTAATATTATAAATGTGAAAGTTTGGATGGATGGATGGATGGATGTTTGTTACTCTTTCACGCCCGAACGGCTGAACGGATCTGGATGAAATTTGGCACAGAGATAGATTATAGTCTGGAATAACACATAGGCTACTTTTTATCCCGGTAAAATGTATGGTTCCCGTGGGATAGATGTTTTAATTTTTCATACTTTTTATCGCGGGTAACACCGCCGGGCGCATCTAGTATTATATATGTGAAAGTTTGGATGGATGGATGGATGTTTGTTACTCAATCACGTCAGAACGGCTGAACGGATCTGGATGAAATTTGGCACGGAGATAGATTATAGTCTGGAATAGCACATAGGCTACTTTTTATCCCGGTAAAATGTACACTTTTCAATCGCGGGTAACACCGCGTCGCGCAGCTAGTATTTTATATACTCCATTATATTCCATCACTCCTTTTGACAGGTCCCTCAAAAGTATCCAGGTCACGGCCTCACATTTTCAAGTTCAATCCCAATGTTGGCATATCACCAGTGTCCAATGACCTTGGCGGTGCGTGCACCCCGAATGCATTGCGCAACATTTGAACCCCAGAGCTGTGACCTAGGGGTCGCAGAAGGACTTGCGACGGTGGGTCACATTGGGACTATTGATTCTGTGTGGATAGAGCATGTTTTATTTAGAAAATTTTGTATGGGACCCAAGTCCGCTGACTGAATTGTAATGGCATTGTATTTATCTTTGATTGTAATGCATCCAATATTTTCAAAAGCGGGATTTACTTTTTAGTCAAGTTTGGCTTGTGAGCTAAAATTGTACCACAAATCTAATCGACAATGAATAAAGCTAAAATTTACGAAATCCCTGAGTATATAAGGTGTAATAATTAAAGTATAAAATATTTTAACAGGGTCAACAGTAGGTTATAAAGTTTATATTTCTTAGGAAATACAGTGTATTGAACGCTATATATCGCCTTATTTAAAAAAACAAACATCATTTACACAATTATTTTATACATCAACGTGATCGGTATAACACACTGATTCATCTCTTTAAATATTTTACATACCTTTTGTTAGACCTAATATATTTTATTACAATAAATGTTATCAGTCCACCAAAACATATTATACATCGCCATTTGCGTGTGCATTGCCAGAAATAATTTGATACACATTGCAGTACAAGTTTAAAATACGTGCAACTAAATATAAATCGTGATTTGATCGCATGTGTCGGTCGGTTTTATAGTTAAAGTGAAACCTACGACTAAATAACTAATATTATACTGAATCTATTTGTAAGGATATGTACGTAACATTCCGATATTTTATTGCAGGTATAAATAGATGCAAACCTATTTGTAAATTAATATTTTTTTATTAAAATGCTTAGGGAGGATATTTTCTGCAAAAGCACTTAAATGTCACAAGGTTCTCAATTGTATAATATGAGCATTTGAAAATTGAACTTTACTTACCAAGTATAAGGTGTAATTTCGCGTCAGTTTGGAAGGCATAGTGGAGTGTGACCAGGAACGGGCACGCCCTTACCGCCTCTAGGACCTGTTGAATACACTCAGCATCAGGATACAGACATTTCAACATTCTGCTGCCTACGTCTCATCTCGGTTAGATATTCACAAAATAATATAACAAGTATAGTTTAAAATATAGCGGCCCCAGAATAGACCCTTGAGGCGAACCAACATTTAATTAATTTAAAAGAATATTTCTATGCAGATTATAATAAAACCTAATCGTCATATTTATCACTATTTTGTTATTTAAGAACAAAAACGAACTGACACACAATTGGAATCAATTCGTCAAGTCTATGTTGTCATAGGGCTAAGTAAAATCCACTTCAATTATTGATTTCTTATATTTACGCGAATACTACACATTGAAATAAAACTATTTTTTTTTTATCGCGATAAAATCCTTAAAAATAGTTTTATTTCAATCCACTTCAATTACAAATACTCAAGTCATGTTGGGTTTTGATGCGCCTATACATATATTATTATGCTTCAGGACGTTCTTTTCAGCATTAAGGATTGAACTTATCGGACCAAATGTGTTTCGCTGACTTGATAGTCAAGCGAGTTACTCCAATTAGAACTTAGATGTAATTTTACTCGTTCTTCTAACGAGCATTCAATCGTTTTAAAGAACATTATTGTAATGAAATAGTTACATGATTCAGTCTTACCTGTCTTTCCGTCCTAGTGTGCTCGGCAGTCTTTAATTTCTGCACTATCGACGCTTTCTTCAACACCTTCATGGCGTACAACTTCCCCTCGTCGATGCCGCATTTTTTCCTAACTAAGAACACTTTGCCGTAGGCTGAAACAAAGAGACAGATTTCGTAAGTAAAAGGTAAGGTGCCTATCAGTGACCTTTCATTTACAACTAGCCGTGCCCGATCGAATACCAGTGATAGCCATGTTGGTAGAATGTTGCCTCGGTAACGAGGATCGCAGATTCAAACTACGGCTCGCACCTCTGGGATTTCTGGATTTAATGTGCGAATCTCATTTTCAACCATGATTATCACTTGCTAAACGGTGAAGGAAAACATCGCAAGGAAACCTGCATGTCTGAGAGAACGCCTCGAAAGACGTGTGAAGTCCACCAACCCGCACTGGGTCAGCGTGGTGGACTATGATAGTAAAAAGATCGACGGAAAATTCCAGCTGTGAGATTCCATGGTATCAGTTTTCGTTACGAAGCCACCTTACAATCTGTATAACAAAGTAAGTCGTTATTTAGTGAGGCACTAGACGGATTTGGATAATATTGTGTAAGTAGGTAGGTTATATTCAGTTAAAACACATTGGCTACTTTTTGTCCAAGCCGGTGCGGATAAAGGCAGACATTTAAGTGGGTATAATAAATGGGTCTTTATGTAACAAGAATTTGTTGTTATTAAAGTTGTGCACAATGGGATTGTATAGGTCAAATCTCACGTTACCCGGGTCACGTACAAACAAAAGATTATTATATTCTATTTACTTGTTGATAGTGAAACCGAATACGTTCGATGGTTCATTAACGTTTGGTGGAGTATGGACCATGGCACAACACTCCGACTAACTACTAATGTTCAGCACAATATAATTGGTGCTAGATGAAGCTAGAAAATAGTTTAAATCTATGACACTTACATTTATTGTAATTCGTTCATAAACATTTAAATTAGAATTAAATACTGATTGAAACTGTCTCCAATCCTAAGAGCTATGAGTAATTGAAAATAGTGGTCTAAATTATTCAAACTAAAATAGACCATGCAGAAGTTATTGACGATGAACTAGCGCTAAAACTTGCGCAACAGGCTTTTGAATTGTTGCGGATTTCACTCCCACTTGCGTAAAATATTAGAAAACAATTTTTACGAAATTATTTCGGTCTGGATGTTACTGCTATACTATAAGACCGTTAGAATTACATAGTACAGGGTACAATAACACGTTACTATTTAAGATTGATATCATTGCATTCTACCCAATTACAAGCATTTCTTGAACAATCTGCAAGAGCGGCGCAACAGAGTTTATTGGTAGAAAAAAAAATGCGTAAACACGACGGTTTCCTTTCCGTTTTTAACAATGTTGTTATGGGAAGTGGGCAGGTAAGGATAACAATGGCAGCAACACAAAACAATGATTAGGTAGGCGAGCAGAATTATAAAGAGACTGGGAATACGAATCATTTCCAACCAGGGGAGGACCAATGACCGCACGAAACAAAATACCAAAACACGAATGAAGTGTTATGTTCGTATACCGCGATAGGCGATGAAGACAGACTGAGAGATAGGAGACAATAAAGATTTCCAAAGCGATCACAACTAGTTTAGATAACAAAACATCATAATTACTGACACAGGACAAAGGTCCTGCAAACGATGATTCATATAACAAAGTCATCTAAGTAGCATTTCAAATTGTATAAAGTTATTGAAATAAAACTAATCTTAAGGATTTTATCGCGGTTTATTTTTTATTCTACGTTCCGTTCTACGTTACGTTCGTGTAGTATTCGCGTAAATATAAGAAATCAATATGTATAAAGTTAGGTAACATAGGATTTAGATCAGGGATTCCCAAAGTGGTCGATACTGACCCCTTGGGTCGATATCGGGTTCCCAGGGATCAAACTGAACGAAAACTGATTTGGGGGTCGACGAGATCTAAAAATTTACCCCTTTAATTAACACAAGTTCGTACAAGATGAAATTATTATTTTGTATCAATAGGAAAAATAACTAGAGATAGGATTTTTAAAGTAATTTGGCTATGGGGGGGTCTGATGTATCAGTCCATTTTGGAAAAGGGGTATCTTGCCCAAAATAATTTAGGAATCCCTGATTTAAATTGATGAATTGCATAAAAAAAACTTGTACAATCTAACAATAACTAGAAGCTGCGGCCCTACCGCGCAACTCGATAGCTTTCACTCTTGCTATAGAATATGACGTCATCACGTCGTTTCGTACCGCGTACAATACAATGCTTATAGTCAAAGCCATAGCTAGACTGAAAGCAATGACTGAACGAAATGAATGCTTTATTGCATGTATTTGACAGATAATCCGTACCGCCTAACTTTTCAAGATGGCGCCTATTGCTTTCAATGACGTACGAAAGCAAGACTCAACTGTCATCGAAAGCCGCGACCTCGCACTCACAGCTATCGATACAATAAAAGAATATTACCCCGTTTTCAGCTTTTAATTTTGCTTTTTTACCAAGTTTTCATCTCATATACGTTGTGTGTACTAATGTTGTTAAGTGTTGTTGATCGTCCGTGGATGATGACACCGATCCTTAAGTGCAAAATAGAAATGTAGTGGAGAGATGCTTTGGTGTCTTGAAAACACGATTCCGTTGTCTGTTGGCCCATCGGACGATGCACTACACGCCTGAAAAGGCAGGGAAAATCGTCAACGCATGTGTGGTGCTGCACAACCTCATCAAACATGTAAATATAGAGATTGACGAAGAAGCGATGCGCCGGGAACTTCACCCACCGCGTATACCGTTCCCCGAGCTGACATCTGGCTGGCCGCAGTATGTGTGCAGTGCGACAGTCTGTTGTGAACAGACTGCAGAATAATCATATACTCAAAAATTGAACAAAGATGACAGCAAAGAAGATCCACAGCGAGCCTGCAGCAGCCAACGAGTTTAGGTACCATAAGTTTAGTATAGTTAAGTATAATTATTGTATAATTTCTAAGTTTGTATCTTAGTAATTTTTAAATTTGTATAATTCTGACAGTAACTTTGATGATTGTATAATTTCCAGTTATGTAGTACATAATTTGTATCTATTAACTATGTATACTTCTGACAGTAACTTTGATGATTGTATAATTTCCAGTTATGTAGTACATAATTTGTATCTATTAACTATGTATACTTCTGACAGTAAGTTTAATGATTGTATAATTTCCAGTTGTGTAGTACATAATTTGTATTAACTTTGTATAATTCTGACAGTATGTCTGTGGTAGACTCTGACTATTTATGAGTGCTTTATTGGCCTACCTGAATAAAAAAATATTGATTTATTGATTTCATTTCTTTGTAATATTGTTATAGACTAGCTTTTTCCCGCGGCTCCATCTGCAGTACCTCGATGGAACATAGCCTATGTTCCTTAGTCAAGATGTAACTTGCTAATAGTAAAAGAATTGTTTAAATCGGCCGAGTTTTATTGAGTTAAATTGTAACATACAAACAAATCTTTCCTCTTTGTAATATTAGTATAGATAATAGATGTGTCAAGATAATATTTGTATCTATAACAAAATGGGTTCAGTGGCACAGATGTGAAAACTTAACAGACAGAAAGTGTTAGCACTTCTAATTTTATTTCAGTTAAAGAAGTTTACATATTTTAGTATTACATTGTTTGAGTATGGGAGAACAAGGTAGGCTGGGTCAGGTAGACTTAAGTAGTTAAAATTACTGTTGGTACCAATAAGTACATAAAATAATTACAAGTTAATGGCTACATAGTTCCCACATTTACAATAGGAAAACAAATCCAGCTTCCGCCGTCGCCGCCGCCGCTCTTCAAGCTCCCGTTTTCTAGTTGTTGTAGCCGCTGTAACAAATTAATTACACCTATTAGTATCACTGCATATAACAACGAGAGCAGTGTTTTTTTTATATTTTAGTCCCGATACTATTAGGTTTACTAGCGTAAAAGGTAGTATTGTAATTATATATATATGTATGTATCATATTATATATATGTATTATAGTACATAGTAATAAGCTGCTATGACTACATATTATAATTTTCTATGGTTTGGTCTTATTCCTGTATATTACGCTAGTTGCTGTTGTTGTGCAATAGCTTGGAAGGGTATCACATTTGTCCTTGTCTCTAAAATGTGCTCCACTGACTTTCTGATACCCGGTTCACAGATGCACAATGGGTATAGGCCCGTTACACATATTAACATTTATCTAATAGGCTGAAGTACTAACCTGGCGCCATTCTTTGGCAGTTTTGGTCGTGCCATCACCAACCGAGTTAAGCCGCGAGGCCACCTCTTCCCACAGGAGTTGCGCCTGCTGCTTGCCCTGTTGGCAGTTGGTCATGGTGCCCCTAGCTTGCAATGGGTGGGCCACCATCCACTCCACCATCATATTCGATTGAATATGTGATAGTCTACGAGTTGCCGGCATACTGAAATATACATTGTTTTTAGGTTAAAAATAAACGCAAAGTACACTTTCGGGAGCTTAATCATCAAAGATTTATAGAAATATGTGTAGGTGCATTAACTCTAGGTATTTGCTAAAGAGTCTGGCTGTTTCCTTTACGAAGAAACCTAAAATAACAGTAATATTGTGTTGTCGGTAAACACGGCACCGCGACATATTTGTACTCCTACAATACAATACACCAAAGAATCACATTTATTATACGGAATAATGAACTTATGTGACGACAATTAACTGAACTCATATGTACTTACCCAAGAATTTATTTTTTTCCGATTTTTAGAAAACACCACTTTACACAGTACACTGATACATGTAAACAGACTGAACGCGTTTTGTTAAACCTACGGTCCTTAGATTTCTTTCCGCAATTGACAGTTTGAAACCCATAAAAATTCGATTTGATATAATGTAATTATAATTGTATTTATGTAACCATACGAGAAATTTACAAAACAACACGAAACAATCATTTTTTGTAGAATTAGTAACATTTCATTAAATCAAAGTTTATAAGGCAATATGCAGTATCGAAACGCAGGTCACTTGACGTATTTAAGTGAATGCAATAGCCAAATGAATGCAATAGCCAAAGCGAGAGCAGCGCTAAGATAGGCGGTCGGAAAAAATGAAAGCAATGCAATGACTCTAGCTATCGCTATCGCTTATAGCTATCGCTTTCGCGGGAGATCGGCGGTCGGGCCCCTGGTGTAATAGTCAAGCTACTACAGCCGACTAGTAGTCATATAGATAGACTGTACAGCATATAAAAGTATATGCAGTAACGACGCAGCGAGCGATGCTAACATTGTTAATATACCAAAATTACCGAATGACGTCAGTGCTCATTAGCTCACAGAGGGTCCTGATAACTGTAATCAAGGAAAAGGGGATAGGGGATCATGACGTTCGCGAGCAGATTGTCATCATTATGTACATTTGAAGCTTAAACATAACGACTCCTTTTTCTGTTTCGACGGTTGAACTTAAGACTTCAATAAATACTACAATTTTTGTTAAGGAAAATTTTAATTTAGTACTACATTGGATGAACGAAGATTTCGGCTTAGATTTTCATCAAGCATTATAAATATAGTCAATAGATATATTGTAAGTATCTACATGTATTGGTTTAATAAATGTATGAAAAGTATTTAACCTTTAATACGAGATAACTATGCTAAACTAAAAACTGTAGATTCATTAGTGTCACTAAAATTATTTGCATATAAATAAACTGCTTAACCGCAAGATTCATTACTTGTGTTTCGTAAACAAACCCATTGTTATAATATACACAATAATTATATTCATCAAATTGTTTAATAAAATATACATTATGGCCTGAAAACCGATAATTTCCTTGTCTGTGTCAAGCTGGCAACATTTTATTATTATTTTTAAATATAGGCCTCTAACTTTTAAAAATATACCCCCTCCAATATGGTACAAGAAAAATTATTAATAAAAATACGAGCTAAAATCCAAAGTCCTAAGGAATATGTTTCAACGACTCAAGTTTGTATTTATCACATTTCGCAATAGCAAACAATAATTTAGCTTCAGTATCTTGAATATTAACTTCAACGTGAAACTATAAACACACAAGTTTACGAGTTGGAAGATAAATTAGAAATTCATCTCCCACGTAATATTGTCCGCTGGAGGACAGCTGCGTGCCATAGTAACTGAATACGTCCGGTGTGTGATGAGCACAGGGCGAAGGCACCGAGTGGCCGAGGCAAACAAAAGGCAGCCCTCGTATAAATAGCTGTTTTTATGAACCCATGGGAAACACCTGATGGTAGATAACGGATGAACGTTGACCTTTCGCAAGAGAAAAAGGCTAAAGTAAATAAAGACAATTATGTTCTTGTAATGGAACCTTAATACTTTTTACTTAATGAAGTGATATACATATGCGCGGACTTTTTTATAATAAAGTTTATTAAAGTAAATGGTCCTTTAGAGAAACATATTCCAATCCGCAAATCATTAATGATGGACAAACATAATTAGAATTTTTATATCATATTCTGTGCAAGGGATACATTTCATTTCGTTTAAACATCCTCTTGCCACGTCTGAAATTTAGCACACCTTAGGAATTCGATTTTTTCTCGATTTGTAATCGATGCATATAACGTACAAAAAATTTGGTGCAGGAATTGTCAAAATAATCTCCTGCCACGATACGTCTATGACATATTTGCTACTCGTATGTTATAACATTTTATTTTGTTACAAGACCTCGCCGCTTGCGCCATTCTGTATTAAACTTGTTTATTTCTGTCGTCCACTATTCTATCAACGTCTTTCTCGTCAGTCTGGTCATCTTAACTCAAAGGTGTGTCAATCAGTCACAAAATCCTACTCCCATTTTGTTTCTCAACCACTTTTATCTTTGTGAGTGGTCCTAAATGATAATCCCTTGGCTCCTACAGAGTAGAGATGCTGGTTATGTTATACCAAAACTTGGTAAGACCCGTCTCAGTATTTGTGGTACATAATCAGCAGATAAAGAATTAGTAGAAGAAATCTATTTGTGAGATAAGACAGCATAAAAGCAACACATTTTTCGCTCCAGTCGACTCGGTAGACTATATAAAGCATAAGCTTTGAAACAGTTTCAGAAATATTGCAATCCTTTCAGATGCACACGCGACCTAGACCGGTCGATGATCTCGATAACGCCGGACCGGGAGTAAATAACATTGAAAAGCCAAAAATACGTGCAACAACCGTGGACATTCAATTCGCGCACCACCACATTGGAGTTACAGATATGGATGAAACAGAGGTCAATATTTATAAACAAGAAGGTCAGAATACATATTTCGAGGCCGAATCACGGTGACGTAAGTGTTTTATGAGAAGTAAATTATAGAAAAGCGAAACGTCATATTGAATGAACGAAGAAAAACTTCAAAGAAAGTATTCACAACAACGCCATTTTCCTATCATCATGTCACATCCATTATTTTATTCATAACGTGTATTTATTGAATGTGTTATTGCTGTTAATTACTTGACATTGGCCAAATACCCGCTAAGTTGTGGGTGAGGCCATATTCATATCCATTTTATTTCATCGCATCTCATTTCGTAAAGAAAGAAGAAGAATAAACTGCTAGTAGAACATGCAGAAGGAGTATTACTGAGTGCAGCAAACAGGTGCAGGCGCAATAGCAATCGGTTGACCAACTATTGTAACCACTAACCTTTGAGAAATGCGAGACAAGACACACTACCGTCCCCTTATTCCGAAATTACCGCTGTAATCAGCAGCTATAATTAAGATTTCCGAAAAATCTTTGTTGTAATTGCCAAAACTCCGTATTCCGTTGTATATAACTGAGCATTGATCTCAGTCAATCAATTCAAAAGAGTTGAATCATAAAAAGTCAAATGTAGAGTTAAAAGATTCAAATATATCATTTTTGTTTCGAGTTCTGATAGTCAATGTGAAGAAATAAAAAAAAAATCAACAACACAAATCAGTGATTGATGGAGTTAGTTAGCCTACTTTGATTTCTGAGTAATTTATGTAGGGCACGATAAATAAGATGTTATTTCTGTAACTTTGGAAGAAAATGTGACAGACAAACATTAAAGAAAATAACTTGTTCAGACAGAATAGCTTATAAAATTAGCAGACCTATTGAATCCACTGGATAACATGACAATTTTAAAGTACATATCTCACAATCAACAACGTGACAATAGATGTACGCGTGGCACGAACTTCGATGATTGATAAAATAAAAAAATAGAAAATCTATGATACCCTATCTTGAAACAACTATTGTTTATCGATTAGTGAACAGTTACAATGAATTTGAATAACACATTACGATACAAATGAGAGAATGTTACCAACAAACAACGTGGTATAATCAATACTGAATAACTTATAGGATAATCAAACGATCACATCAAAATAAGGTATTATAACATCGCAGAATATTGAAAGTGTACCTAACTACTTACATAAAGAATTTTATGTATAAAAAACAGTGTAAAGTTCACCACAGACGTCCTTTAAGTACATTGAACTTATAAAACCTCGGGGCGCGTCAATAGCTCCGATTCAACGAACGTTGAAGCTGTTGGATTTGTTTTCTGAGTAGATTTATTATTAGACATTGACAAAGGGGAGGTCAAGTTTAAATATGTTCAAAGCGAAAGTATATAGAATTGAAATATATGGTATGTAATTAAAATAAGCTTTGAAATGCTATGACTGCAATACCTAATCATGACTAGCTCAAGGCCGTCAATAGTTCGGATTGACTGTTTCTCTCATACTAGTTCATTAAAAATATAGGATTATCGCCGAAGCCTCGAGAATGTGCCAGTTTGAACACCCCAAAGTATTTTTTTGGAATAGCATTCGATAATAATCACATGCCTCCTTAGTATATTATAAAGAGACTCAAACTCAGACAAATTGAGAAAGGATTCAGCAATAACATATGCGTCTGTGAGATAATTCTATGTGCATCTATTATCTCTCCACCAGAACGTTCTATTAGGAACCGAGCTCATCAATCCGAAGCCTGCAATACAATAAGCGAAAATATGATTTTTAATTCCAACACCCGCGTCCGGCGGAGCTTCCAACTTGCAAAAAACACGTTACTATGCGAATAATTTCGCCAACTTACACGTAGCTAACTTCACAACGCACACCAGAGTTCACAGACCCATATCAATCGGTTACGAGTAAAACGGTCCGATGGATTTTATATTGTAGCAACGGATATCCGAGGTTTCAGCCTCAATTGACGGTATATGAACCGACAAGATTTTAACTGTACGAATGAACTTGTTGATTAATTACACAAATCTTATATACCTAAGAGTTAACTAAACCTTACCTTTGACGCGTCCTACATCCCTCAAATGTTTTTATAAAAGTGCCTTATCGTCGACGACCTCATTTGCCCTTGAACCCAATGTGTCTGCTCCAATCATATTATAGTACTTGTGTCAAACATTGGAAGCTACGTTTAGTTGTAGTTTTGCTAATAGGATCATACATGCCCTTTTGAAAACACAGTTGTTACGAATCTATACGCATATGTGATAAACCTTTCTGTACTTTGAAAATATTTGTTATGACATTAACGATTGCAGTCCTGATAAACAAGTTATTGATACCATCTTTAGATTATGTATGATATTATACATTTGTATAATATCATACAATCATAATTTGAGGGTATTTACCCTCAAATTTATAGAGAGTTATAACGGCTTATAAAGCTATTATAACGCACTTTTTCCTCTGAAAATATCGTTATAATGCATTATAACTGTCTATAAATTTGGGGGATAAAGTTTACAATAGAAATTAAACTTAACTTCAATTTTTTATTATTCTTGTACCATAAACATTGGGTATTTACAAGCGCATTCTTGACTTCGACAATGCCTAGTACTACCCCACGATTTGAGAAGTCTTCACCATATTTAAAATATTCCTCGTCACGTTATTTTGGGTTATAATCAACTTGGAGTTCTATAGCAATAATTTTAATGTTTATTTTCAATTGATGACTAGTTGACGTCCATTCTACTGCTACCTTCCAAATTAACTGGACTTAGTACAGCTGTAAGAGTCTTACTTCTGTGGAAATTTGTCTACCAGATCTTTTTTGTCTCCCGCTTTGCAATGGAGGGAAGTGGATAATTTTCTTCCAACTCCTCCTATTTTTATCTTTCGATTAATTTCGTGCCAAGACAATTAACTTTATCCCGGGACTCGCCGAGGGTCAAACCTCGGTGTCTTCATTGGACACCACGGTAGATCCTGGCTTACAGGAGTAGCAGTGGTGGGAGTGTGTGGCGGGCCTACCTTCCAAATTAAAAGCGACAATCATTTAAACGTTTGCATAATACCGATACAGTCGGTCGTGTATGGATAGATATGCAAATTCTTTATACTTACTGCCGCGAGTCATCGACCCCAATGACGTGCTGAATGAAACAATGAAAACATCGCACTGGAGACACCGCGATACATAGTTGTTGTGTAAGTATATCTGTTTTCAATTGAGCCGAGGTTAAATTAATTAGTTATATTGTTGCAGTTTTCATAATATTTATGAAACAATTGTTAGAACGACCTGGTGTCTTCGAGCCATCGCCGGAGGACACGAGGTCGTTCGAAGAGAAACAGAAGAGTGAATTTACTTTTCAGCAATGGATGGGCGTACCGCACCATATTTTTTCAAGACCTCCTTGGATTGTTAGGTGGTTATTTATCTACCATACCAAACCAGTGACGTATGATTTAAAAAATCAAAGATTCGAGAACTATTGTTTCGAAAGACCGTTTTAAATTGGGCAAATTTTAACTCAGAAATTATTTAAACAGTTAACCGTTTCATCTTAATCACTCTTACTTGTAAATACATTTTCTTAGGGACTGCAACGTAATTTTAAAAATCATAAGAATAGAACTGACAAAAAATCTTTTATTTTCGTCTCAACAATAACATTGAAACATCATTTACAATAGACAAGGCTAGCTGGGTTTGACCTTAAACCATAGACAAAAGGTACCGTAAACTGCGTAGGCGTAGGTAAACTATTTAGGGTGAAATCTAAACGAACTCTATACAAGGGCTTCTGTAAAAAAAATAAGTTAAGCTTTTTACACTTGAATAATATATAAAATAACTTTTTACTAATGAATACTATGTTTGTTTATCCCTATTTACTCAACAACGCTTCAAATATTGATTTCTTATATTTACGCGAATACTACTATACATTGAAATGAAACTTATTTTACAGATTTTATCGCGTTTATTTTATGTTTTTACGTTCCCGACGACGTTTCGGCTGCTTTACAGCAACCATGGTCACGGGAGGACCGAGGTGTTTGACGTCTTAGTGTCATAGTTTGAACTGGTGTACTTTCATGTTTAGTTGTTGCTTACGGTCCGATTTATGCAGAAAGTGCACACAGTGTATTGAGGTCTTGCAATGGTGCGCTTGGTTTTGGATTTAATAAATTTAATTACTGGATCCCAAGTCGGTGGTAGCACCCAGCCATCTTCCCTATTATTTCAACACTTTAAATTCAAGAGAAGCTGACTAGTTTTTTAAAGACGTACGAAGTGCTCCAAGCCGCACTGGGCCAGCATGGTGGACTATCGCCTGAATCTCCCTTGCATTGAAGGCATTCAAAAAGTATTATTATTATTACTTACAAAATGTAAGCTATATATAATCCTTAATTCAAAAACAGACCGATAATTTGTTAATAACGTATTAATTAGAGTTGTTTAGAAAATACTTTTTCCAGTTCACTCGTGTTGAATAAAACTAACTCGATAGTACAAGCGATAGCTAGTCTCGCAAACCGGCGGCGGGTGAGGTAAACGCCCTAAAACTTGAACATCTGCTCGCGAAGGGATAAAAAATACGACACCTGGCTGTGGCTTGTGTTGAGCGCGTCAAATTGCGACCGACCAGCGCACGCGCACTCACTCATTTTGGTGTAACCTGGGCATATGACATTATATGAGAATTGCATCTAATGAACTTTGAGCGTTAAACTGGGTCCAGTACCTAATATTAAAAAAATACTCGAAGCCGAATCCGTTATTTTTGAATTTATGTCGCAGAATATTATACCTTGAGACGCGAATACAAGAGGAAAATGGTAGAGATTATAGGTTATGGGCTACATCGTGATATATTTGTGTGTGTGGTTGGGTAGATTCGTTCCATTAAGTTAACACGTACATACACAACACATAATTACTTAATTATTCATCATAATTATATTACTGACAAACAATTAATCTTATATAATGAGCCGTGATTTGGGCACCATTCGTCTTGTCTTCCGGTGCTGCTTAACAAATTATAATACGGTGGGTCTTAGAAAAAAAAAACGGAGGCAGAGATAAAATTCAAAGTTGGTTCAAAGTTGGTAAGAATGTCATTTACATAAACAATAGACGTAATAAAATTATGTTCTATAGTTTTATATTATGCAACATCTTGTAAAAGATTTTTTTTTTTTATTTTGAGTTACATTTTTACGCAGTTGGGTTTTTTATTTTTTTAATTACCTTTTTCATCTTGAAAAGCCTGCAACATTGTTCCACTGCTGCCAATATCGAGTAATGTTACTTGCTCGTTCTGTATTCTAGCATCGAGCACCAGTAGTAAAATTGCGGTAGGTCAAGATACGCTGGATGCGCTTGCGCACAGGTGGTGTCCAGGCGCATCGTCGCGTCGTCGGCTCGTTGCGTGCACTCGCCGAGCGAGCACGCAACCGAACGGATGTGTCAATATGGTTCGAGCGATTTTTGCACGCATGCAAATTACTATCACATATGGCATCATGTGGTTTATTGAGTTACCTATGTTAATTTATTAATTAATGTTGTTAGAATTCGAATTGATGTGTCGCAGCTGCGAATTATATTTTTTACGTTGACATTATTATACAGTGTAACAAAAAAATTGGGCAAAAGATACACTAAAATAATGTCTATAATAAAAATATAGAAATAATTTATGTCGAAAGTCATGGGCTACAAATGTTGTATTTTTTGAGCCCGCAATGTATCGTAAACAACGCGATCACAACACAACGCTCTGTGCGATAACCGACACGTGCGAGTGAAGAGCGCGCTCAAGCGAATCGTGATTTAATCTACACTACAGTTTTAGGTCTAAATTAGTAATTATGTTTTTTTATTAATTCAAAAGCACTCGACGTAGATTTCCATTACGATTTCATGCTGAAATCAATTTAAAAAAAAAAAACTGAAAAAAGAACGCGTATAATTTCTGAAACGATTTACGGAAAATTGCATCTCGCAGTTAGTATCAGTTTTCGTTACGAAGCCAATCACACACTGTATAGCCGGGCATGTGGGCTGAAGTAAAGAACAAGGTGAAGGAAATCGTCGGGAGGAAACCTGCACGTCTGAGGTAAGGTTTTTTTTACCCAGAAGTTGTAATAATACCATTTGATTGGCAACACAGAGCGTAAAAAACATCAGATTGTTACAATATGCGATCGGTATTCATAAATATTTTGGGGTTGCGTCCGAAGTCCGATCAGTTGGTGTGTTCGTCTGGCAATACTTACAGATGGGACTGATATCAATGAAGTCATGCACGATATGTATTTGACAAATATTTTAAATTTAATAAAAAGTGGTCATACACAGGTGAATCACAAAGGGTGTACTAACTATTTAATCAACCTGTAATCAATAAAACTATTTTTAAGGATTTTATCGCGTTTATTTTTCGTTTTTACGTTCTTAAAAATAGTTTTATTTCAATGTGTAGTATTCGCGTAAATATAAGAAATCAATATGTCAACCTGTAATCATTATACAGAGTCAGAATTTCATTATTTCGATTTAAAAACCATATATTTTGTCCCTAAATAATGACAATTGTATTTTTTTTTAATTTACCTACTTCGAAAGTCTGACTTCACACAATGATTACAAATGCGGTGGAGGAGCGCACGTTCAAAGGCTAGTACACCCTTTATGAGTCATCCTGGCTATAAAAAAAAAAAAAACATGCCCTCAAACATTAAAAAAAAAATAACCTGTAACATTCCGTGTGTTACATACACGGTCGCATCGTTTTACATAACACAAGTCGTTTCATATTCGAATGCATTCACGAGATATCGGCAATTGACTTTTTACAACCCGGAGGTCACGTTTAAAATATTTCGGTACAATTTAAGTATTTTTGCCATATGCAAATATCGCAGACACCGGAAGAATTATTTTGCTCAGTTATTTTATGTTTTAATTACGACTGCGGTAATTATACTTGTGATATTCTATAGCAAGAATTGATTTGCCACGAATAAAAAAAAATTGCACGCTTTAAAACACTATTTTCGTTTGATAAGTGTCAACATATAAATGAAATCAGAGCTAAAACAGCTAAATGATATCCTTTGCAATATGAACACTCCAAATTTGAATATATTTTTTTTTAAATCATTTCATAATTAGAATACCCATCACTAAGCACATATTAATCTATTGCATAGATAAACTGGGTAAATATGAAACAACACAGATAAATATATCCATAGAGCGGTAAATCAACAAATGCCACACAAACGTATCGACAACTCAGTTAGGGGAGACCCTTATCTGAACATACGGGTGGGCTGACACCGGTGTCAACGATCTACGCCCCCCTCTATATGCATGCTAGAGAAAAAAAGACATGAAAAAACCGTTTTAAATTAAGTTGCCGAGATAATAATAGAAAGCACAGCGCAAGTTAATAATTAGCGTTCTATTGTGTGAATAGATTTCAAGATTGGATTCTGTGGAGAACTTTGGATGAGGCTTATGTTCAGCGGTGGTATTTTAAACCTAATCAACTAGTAATATGATATAAACACATTACTAAACTGTTAACCCGCCCAAACGATTTTGTATTAATTATTTAATAGTTTAAACTGATTACATTAATATTGATTACTAATATTTACGCGAATACTACACATTGAAATAAAACTAATCTCACGGATTTCATTTCACCATTGCAAGACCTCAAAACACTGTGAGCACTTTCTGCGTAGATCGGACTGCAAGCAACAACTAAATATAAGGGTACCCCGGTTCATGCTATGACACTAGGACGTCAACCACCTCAGTCCACCCGTGACCATGGTTGCTGTAAAGCAGCCGAAACGTCGAGAACGTAAAAAACGTATAATAAACGCGAAAAACCCCGAAGATTATCGTTTTTAAGGTTCCGTACTATGATGGTAAAACCGGATCCCATATTATGGTGAACGACTATGGACTATGTCCGTCTAGTGTATATGTCCACATCCAGGATATCCCGAGCATTCTTTGAGAGATTTCTCTTGTTAGACCCTTTAGTCATCCCGGACGTTAGTTTGTTTTTGCGTTTATGAAGTAAACTTAACAGGTAGTGAATTAATACGGTTGTGGACTCTAAACGAATACAAATACTAACACATTTAGTATTGTTATTACTAAAACTCGCATTATGTAAAATTTATATTGCAAATAAATTATATTACTCAATAAAAGTGAAAAAAATAATGGTGTAAGTAATAACACTAAGTGTTATCAAGTGGACCCAGACACTTTGGACGCCATTTTAGCGCCATGACAGTACTTATAGGTCAAGCGCCGCAGGAGTATACATAATATATATTCACCGGTTTGGCACTAACATCGTGATGTGCGGTGCCCGTGGTTAGCGGATTTTTTCAAATTAAACTAAGAAACGGTAGAATCATAAGAGCGAGATAACGAAAACATAGAAATATAACGAATTAGTTTTATTTTAAGTATTCCAAAAATGTGTTCACAACCCTATTTTGACGATTCCCTACAGTAGTACTGAGTGGCGCAGGGGATGCAGTATGTAACTTCGTATTACATGAATATAGTTTGATTATCTATTTAAAAAAACAGTTGAACCGTGACTCACACAATAATTTCATTCAAGATACAGGAACTTGCGTCATACACACTCAACTTGTGTGGTTTTTTTTACCTGTGTACTTATTTTATTAATCTGTGATTTATGGCACGTACCTACCAACATATTATAGGTTACGGGGTTAACAGCCGCCATTTCCTTCCACCTTTATCTGATCGGAGACAGTGAAAAAAATTATCGTAATAATTGTTAATTAAACAGCGAGATATTACAGAAACATCGCTGACACTTCTGCTTACCCGTTGATTGAATAAAAGTCGTAATAGAAATTGCGCAGAAACAGATGTTAAGTACCAGGTGTGCATAAGGTCGCAGCGTTACTAGTAAAGGACGGACGCGGCGCGCGGCCGGGTAACGACCGGGCACCGCTACGCGCCAGTTTCGGGGGTCGACGACCCGCCCGCGGCGGACGACGTCCTGGGACGGCCTCTACATCAACTTGGGCCCTGGTACCGGGCGAAATATTTCTCTTGTAATTATGGTCTAATTACATTAAGATCGCGACGCCATTTCTTATTACTATTTATTTAGGCAGAGATAAACTTGGGTAATAAATGTTTTTTTTAATAACGTTAAAATACTCATTTACTTAGTGTGGAAGCCATTCGAATTGAATCTTAGTAACAGGTAGAACTACAAAAGACAAATTGCAGTAAAATTACAACCGTCTATTCAATATAACAGGTTACAAATTTAAAAGTCACGTTATAAAGATCAACTACTCAAAATTCCGAGACGTGGCGTGCCCCCTATTCTAGTTTTATGAATCTTCAGCTGTCACCCTTAGGGAGTTTAATATTTAAAAAAAAACCTTTCAAGAAGGGTGCAACTACAGTCGGACCTCGCACACACACCCATCTGTTTAAATATCCTCGAAGGTAGAGTAGAGGGAGATGTATTCTTTACTAATATTACAAAGAGGTAGTTTGTTAGTTTGGATGTAGGATGAAAATTCATTCACTGATAGAAAGCTACATCATCCCTGAATGGTACCGCGGGCGGAGCCGTGGACAGGCGCCTAGTAGTTTATAAAATACATAAACAACCACACAATAAAATTATTTAGACATAAAAATACGAAATTATGATTTGACTATAGACTGCAATAGTTACTAAGGATTATTTTTTATGATTGAGCCTCTTTATTATTTGGGACCGATAATGATCCTGAGGGACCTTCCACATGGTCTTTTCTTGTAAGCTGTGATCGTCAGTAGACATACTGCACCTACGTTTATTGGTATATAGAGTTTGTAAGGAAACCTATTTTTAACAGACTTTAAAAAAAAGGAGGAGATTCTCAATTCGGTTGTATTTTAGTGAACTGATTCTTCTCATCACAATTTAATTCTAAACATGGAATATATATCTCAAACAAACATGAAAGGCTTGCAAGTCTAATATGATAAATCGTCTCCCGTCTGAGCGGTCCACGTGGGGCGAGCCAGACAATGTAATCTAATGGTGGAATAAAACAGTCTAGACTGCAGAAGAAATACGAAAAGTTTCGCGTAATAAATAAAATACGTACACATTCGTGCCAAATTTGTCGCGAACAAAGCAATGACATACATAGTTCTAAATCCGTTTGACAAGAAACGTGTTCTTTTCTTGCAGATAATTAGAGTAATTAGTGATTCGGGTAATGACTTGCGTATTTTAGAGTTCATAATTGCACACGAAACATATAATTACGACGCCTCAAATACAGTGTTCCGCACACTGCGACAGAAACAGGCGAAGAGTTTAGAGACCAATCAAAATTTTAAGTGATATCGCTACCCGAGTACGCTAAAATCCAAATAAGACCCGGTTGTGTCGCTGTCGCCCGGACGACACCTGTCTACGTTTGTCACCTGTCTATGTAGCTGTGGCGTGCGGTATGTTATTTTTATATATTTACCCCCAAATTTATAGATAGTTTTAATGGATTATAATAGCATTATAACGAACTTTTCAGCGGAAAGAGTGCGTTATAATGCCTTAATAATCCATTATTACTTTATGTATTGAATAACGAATGGCTATAAAGCGGCTAGATGGTAGCCTTATCTAAAGCTAGGACTTAATTGTTCAACACTTTAATAAAGGAATATTTAAGCGCCCCCTGTAACTACTTATACTTAATTAAATGTGTCCCTTAAACTGTATACTGGAGTTGAAATAAAACGAACTTTTCGTTTATTTTATGTAATTACGTTCCCGACGTTTCGGCTGCTTTACAGCAACCATGGTCAGGGGAACTGGCTGAGGTGTTTGACGTCCTAGCGTCATAGTTTAAATCAATATGCTACAGATAATGTTTTTCACTTAAAACAAACCGATAAACGAATACCACATAAAGTATAAAAAGACTGACGTATACGCTTTCGTACGCACAACATTATTCTATTAAGTATCGGTCACCGTGGCTAATATCCTATTGTTTTCGGTCACACATGACCAGGATTGCATAACACACACGTTGGGTGTACGTACAAGGTGATTCATATTAAAACGTAAATTTATTACGTGGGAAATACCGATGACATTCCAAGCTTCGTAATCGGAACGGTACAGTTGATACGTATGATTGAGAAGGAAGATAAGAGAAGCACGTGGTATTCCGGCATTTGTGACTGAAGTCATATATGACATAACTTGGGGACTTGACTCAGTAGCTTTTTGGGCACATTCTCTTTTTTAAGAGAAATTGGAATTCGAATCGGCCAAGAAAAGGCAGCATACAGCTACATAGACAGGCGTCGCTCGGCTACAGCTACACATCCGAATTGATAATTTAGTATCTCGCTTGTACCTTGGTAACGACTAGAGCTACAATGGATTTTGCTTTGTCTTCTTGTGTGTTTGTCTTCCGTATGTCTTATTGCCTGTCACTGTCGCAGTACACGAAAAAGTCCATTCGTTTTATCTATGAATTGCAATGACATGGTTATATGCGCGCGCAGTAATTCACCCTATTAAATTACTTATACCAATGTCAAATCGCTCTTCTCTGTCACACGTCATACCGTTATTGAAACAGTGCGTCAAATAGACGTAACATTACGTAATTATCATTATTGTTATATGACGGCCTGATTAGCGGAGTTGGTAGTGACCCTGCTTTCTGTTCCTCGGGTCTCGGGTTCGAATCCTGGTAGGGACAAGCTTCGTGTGATGAGCGCGAATGTTTTCATTCCCCGAAACCATTGGATAATCTTATCATCATTGTCATATTATATTTGATGTACCAACAACTAATAAAGCATTCGGCCAGACCACTCGGACATTGAATCACTAATAGCGCCCATCATTAGTTATCTAGCGATGACAAAATAAGCATAGTGATTAGTATTTATCAATTACTTCATTAGATAATATTTTTTTAATAGTTACGAGATTCTCTTTATGTAGACGTGTGGTAAATTGTTAAAAAGTAAAAGCCATATTCTGTGTATGCCTCTATAAATTCAAGCCTCTAAAGGCACTAGTGTATTGCCTAGCTAAAAAACAACTTTTATAATATAAATATTATTTTTTCATTAATTTTCATTCGATGTCTCATTCCGGTCCGGTTGTAGAATTAATTAAAACAATGCATTTATAATGATAATTTACGTTTGCAGACTATTCCCAGAAACGTTTGATAAAGTTGTAAAACGTCTATAAATTTGGGGGTTTGACTGAAGGCTCTCATAGGCCTTCGAAAGGTCGAATAATGAAATAAGAATCTAAACATCCTCTTTTCATCGAAATGAAATTAAATATACGAGCACGGCAAGCGGTGCTCACACGCAATTCGCACAAGAACGTCCAATAGGGATGCGACTTATTCACGCTACCCGGTTTTAAAACTAGGGCTTCGTTTCGAAGTAGGGCGTCCTGGTACGGGCGGTAAATACGTGCTACTCGCACGCGAGCTCTTGCTTCCAGTTCTGAAATACTAGTATTGGAAATCGATTCTTATCTTCATATAGATTAGGAGCACAATCGTTTTCACGAAAAAAATATTTTTTGAACTTCCAAATATATTGTGCTCCTAATTGATATTAAAATAAGGATTGATTTCCAATGCGAGTTCTTATAGCCCTGGATGTCGAGACACTCGCGTCGCTGACGCGGGCAGCCAAATACTTTCGAGTATTTTAAAACCTAGTATTTTTACATACTCGTACTTGGAAGCCCTGGTATCCCATCTCTACCGCCCAAGGTGTAAATTCCTTTGACTTGAAATGCATCATAAAGATTAGGTGTTATTTAAACCCGCCAGCAAAAGTATAATTGTGTGTATATAACCACAGTTGAACAATGCCGATTAATAAAAGAGTTGTTAATAGTATAAGTATGGCACGCTTTCACACGTGCCGGCTAACACGTGCTAGGAGAGCATGATCCGAGTCACGTTTGCCCAGGTCGGCCTCCATCGCGATAGGACTGCGCGCGGTTGGGCAATTGTGGACTTAATTCCATGTGCAATAACTGGTTCTTCGGAAAAAATAAAGTCGCAGTCGCGTCAAGAAGATAGTGCCTAACAGTTATCATCGTATATAATAATAATAATAATTCCAGCCCTTTTTTTTAATTTCCCACTGCTGGGCTCGGGCCTCCCCTCAATGCGAGGGGGATTAGGCCAGAGTCCGCCACGCTGGCCCAGTGCGTGTTGGCGGACTTCACACATCTTTCGAGGGGTTCTCTCAGACATGCAGGTTTCCTCACGATGTTTTCCATCACCGTTATCATCGTATGTCAAGCTATAATTATCTATACAGAGTGACTCAGAAAGGTTATACTAAGCATTGAGCCGGCGCTTCTTTAGCGCATTTCAAACTATGACACTAGGACGTCAACCACCTCAGTCCTCCCGTGACCATGGTTGCTGTAAAGCAGCCGAAACGTCGGGAACGTAAAAACATAAAATAAACGCGATAAAATCTGTAAAATAAGTTTTGTTTCAATGTGTAGTATTCGCGTAAATATAAGAAATCAATATTAGAACATGCCTGTTTAATCTTAACAATGTCCATTATTATCTTTTCCTCATAATCTGTTAACTAAGTATCTACTTGATCGCAAAGATCTTTCCATTACCTCTCCTTTCTTTTCAACAGCCATTCGGTCCCAGTAATGATAGCAAAACAAAATCCGTTCCACTCGACAGATTCGACTCCTCATAAAACCCATCCGAAGGCGTTTTACACCGACCACCGAGCCATTTCCGCGAGTCAACGATGCGTTTCTGCAGTTGCATCCGTTATATAAGAATTACAACGCAGTAATTGTACGCTTGACCATTCGGACAGTTACAAAAGCGGTATAGTCACCCCACAGTACGTTAACAAAGAATAATTTAGTAAGAGAATGACCCCCAAGCAACGCTAGGTTACACCCGAGGAAAGGTAATTAATTACTCAAGTTTTAGATTATGGTCAGTTCCAAGCCCTTATCATTGTGAGAAATATTGACTATGGCCCTAATTTAAAATGTTAACTATTGCCCCCTTCTTCTCCATGGACGCGGCGTTCTGAACGGACATTAAAAGTTTTACATGATTTTGTGAAATTCTTAACGAATCATAAATATTGTAATGATTTACAAGAATAAAAAAAGCATATCAAATATCACATATTGATTTCTTATATTTACGCGAATACCACACATTGAAATAAAACAACTCTTACGTATTTTATCGTGTTTTTTCATGTTCCCCACATTTCGGCTGCTTTACAGCAACCATGGTCACGGGAGGACTTTTTTATTTCAATATGAAATATCACGTCATAGTCTCGACAAAGACGAGTTGATAATTTACAAATCACAAGCAGATGTGCATCCCAAATTAACACATATCACCAGACTATTGGAAAGTAAATCGATAACGTTGACATTTGAACTTTAACTGAAACGGTGAAGGGTCAATACACGTTAACGCGACGAGACTTCATTAATGGGATTAAGTTGGCAACGATTGGTGTTGGAAAAAGCTTGCGCAAATCAAAAAACAACTGACCGAACCAACCCTGTGAGGTTGATTAGACGATCAATCACGCATTAATTAAATCCGTGACCTTGGATTTGGCTTTTTTCAATGCAGATGCAATCTTTTCTGCATAATTGTTTATCCGCTTCATAAATCCACACTTCAGAAACAGAATCAGAATATATTTGTATTCATGTAAACCATTAAGTAAAGATTGTCAAAATTGTTACAAAATGCTAAGCTGCAACTTTACCATCCGTTTGGAATGCCGTTCCTATGGATCTAACGGGCAAGAAACTACATGGCTGCTCTGTTTTTAGAGATCTTTTAAATTTATGAGCAGTACATTGTTAAGGGTATGAGAGAATATTATAGGAACGGCTAGGCAGGCTTGAGCAGGTGGTTAACAAAAACTAAGTATTTATATTTAACAAGATCAATATGTCTTCGTACTAAGGACGATCATGCATTGACTTAATGATACCAGAGCAATCGTCTGCCTTCAAACCCATTTCCTTTTTAACCGACTTCAAGAAGGAGCAGGTTTGTTACCTCAGATCTCCGTTATTTATGAACCGATTTCGAAAATTATTTTTTTATATGAAAGGATATGCTTACAGATTGGTCCCATTTTTTTTTTTAGAGCCTGCCTCGTCTTACGACATGCAACTAGCGGAGTTTGACAAAGAAAATGCTTGCTATGGTAAACACGACCCAGTTGGTCTTTAATTATGTTCCGTTTCACACATAAATGTGGCAATATTAAATCAATTATATAAGTTGTCATTGCCCGAAGTCATTACCCCTTGATCGTTATTTATACAAGTAAATTCATAAACAGGAAACGTTTAAATTAACAAGTTTTTTTTGTGCCAAATGAGGAAACGTTAAATGTCAAACCGCAAAGGGCAAAGGACTGAGATTATTGAAGTAAGGCTAGATGTTTAATGTTATATTTTAAATTATGATTGTCGACATTTTATACAGCTGTTCAAGGTACTTGATAAAACTTCCGATTTGTTTCTTGATGTCTGTGGTATCGATTTCTAGAACTATCTTCCTTTAAGACAATAATCTTGTCTAGAAACTCAGAAACTAAACACATAGCCCAAAGTAAGGATAAAAATTACCCTTACCGTCAAGTAATTGCGTTCTAGAAATGCCTTGGTAGTAATGCCATAAAATATATTTCTAGTAGTATCAATACTATCTAGGTACTCACCACCAGTGCCAAGAACTTTGAGCAAGTCGAAATGTGATATGTCCACTTTGGATGCTCCATTGAGGTTGACTGAAACAGAAAATATTTTTTTTTATTAACCAAGTTTGTGCGCTGCGATCTCGGGACGATGGAAACAAGTTATAATATGGTTCTATGAACAATGGGGTTATTAAAATTAATTGGTGTAACAGTAATTATAAGGGTGGAACATGCAACCTCTAAGAAAGGGTTTGTAACGAGCCAGGTGGTACCAGGGGCGCATATTTTATAAGGAGTTACTTTGTCATAGTACGAAATGTATATTGCAATGACTAGACTTATCCCTCGAGTCTATTTTTGCATGTAATATTGAGCTGAATGAGGGTAAACTAAGCACCACAATAGCCGATAAGTTTTTCAAGTTGAAAGCTATTGCAACATTATGTGAATGCACTTGTAACATTTGTACACGAAACGGCCAAATCGTTAAAGTTAAGCCCAAGATAAAATAACACTGAGGAAGTCAATATGCCACCATTTATGGCGTGAGAATACAAGTGCCCTTATTATACCAAATACATTCATGCACCTACTTACTTTCATAAGAATTAACATGTGAGAACCTCCAGTGAAATTTGGTTCCGTTAAGCTAATAATGTTCTTTAGTCTTTTCACTTTTACGAATCACACCTTCTCAATCTAAGCGAGAAGGCTTACGAATATTGCAAGAAGTATTAACTTAACATTGTTGAGAAGCAAATGATTATTACTTAAGATTGATAGCAGAAACTTAGGGAGCTAGTTTTAGTCACTTACGAAAGAGACAAACTTTTAAAAATAAAACAATCAATCAAGAATTCGCATTAAAATCAGTTCAAGAATGGCGTATCCAACTAAACAAAGTCCTTGCATAGGGCCCGGGTTTTAACATGTACCAAACGGTCGGAGTAACTAAGTACACCTTGGACTAAGGGTCTATGTAGACAATCAGCATTTGGGCTGTACCCAAGCCCAGTTCAAGCTGCTATGTTGCAGCTAGATAGCAGCCCAAATACAGGTCATCTGAATATACCCCAATATTTAACTAGTTTATGGTTGATTACTGAGTATGTTAATTACTCAAGTGGCCGTTGCACTCAGAAAATTTTCAACAATAATTTATCGTAAAAGCAATGCTCTTATCATTCTTGTTTCTCGTGATGCTCTGTCTCTGATAGCGATTTACATAACAATTGGCGGTAAACAAACAATATACAGACGACGTGCGCGGTACAAAGTCGTGGGTTCGTTGACACTGCGCTGGTAATTATTTAATCTGTGACATTGGTGGCGCAAAAATAATAACGCCGGGTGCATGTCGGTGCCTTGAAATATCATAATTTATAATAAGCAATTCCTGCATATCACCTTTAAACGATTGTTTTTGATGGCTCAAAGGCTGTTAGTTATGGAAATAATAATACAGAAGTGTCTGCAACATTTCTATTTATATATTATCGGGGAGTGGAGGGTTTTAGACAAACGTCCATTGGCTTTACACTCAAAAGTACAGTGCACATGGAGAGCAGCGTACGTGATCGGTTCAAGTTTAAATTGAATCGTAAATTATCAAAATCATCGCGCAATATTCCGAAATAGAGAGTTGCACGTATGTGACAATTGACACTAAGGTTTCAGATAGTGAAAGTATTTCGCAAAACGGTTAAGTAATACAGATTGTGTCGGACATTATATTTCATGCGAGCGTATTTTTTTAATACTCATTATCGGCTTTCATTCCATCGACTATGCCACGGATGCGGTCAAATTCAACCTAAAATTCTCAGCCCGCCAAACGGTAGTCGCTATAATTTTTGGACCGGAAAGTGAACACTGTGGTTTGTCTGTAAATAACTGTTAGTACAATTTAAGGAAAAACAGACAGTACGAAATCATACATATTCATTATTAAAAGTAAAATACGGAGGTACTGAAGCCATTTCATTTTCGCTAATCGCTACACTTACAGAGGCCTCAATAATAGATGAACAACCTAAACCATCGGTAAACTAAATACCTCAAAACGGTGTAACGGGATATGTTGACTTTTTCCATAAGAGACTTGCTCCACAGCTACAGCCTTATTCCTACTACTTTAAGCTCTAAAGTAGCTAACAACGATTTCGCATGAATTCCCATGTAACAATTAACGTTTCGAAATCCAGAGGCCGCCGGTTCTCAGCGTTATCTTCCAGTTATCAACACAATAACTATCTAGTAGATACAACAACACCTATACCGACAGCGGTCAGAGCACCAGTCCTCAATGTCAATGGTGCGTCGACCCACGAATTCATATTCTGTGAGAGGTTAATACTATAAATTACTTGATACCTAGCTATGTATTGCATTGGTGTTCTAAACTGGCGATTTTGAAGCCCTGGGTTTCATTTTCAGTAAAGAAAAGTAAGCAGTAAAGTAAGTAAGTAGTAAGTAAGTAGTAAAGAAAGCACTAATGATGTCCCATGGTAGAACACGGTCGTGTCTCCCACTGTTAGGCATGGGCTTCATTGCAATCTAGAACCGGGGCCTAACCATAAACGGTAAATGCGACTCAAATCGGGACCTCAATAATTGAACTTCATCGCAAATTTGTCTCAACGGACTTGATAAAAATGACATAATATTCCTTTTGAGGTCTTGCTCTGAGTTCCATTCCTAGTTCCTGGAAAGGGGGTTGGTATGGTTCTACAGATCTCAGGATGTATTGCTTCATAGTTTAGTGAGCAGGTGCAGTATCAGTGGGACGAGCCGTTAATTGAACTTTGAACTTGCGACACTTGTTTCCAAGGCGTATGATCTACCAACTTGGCTACCGCTGCTTATCTATTTTTATTTTATGCATCTATCAGTCTGAGATTTGAAAGTACCTATATCTTGTTGATTTCAATATATTCGTTACCTATACCCTAGTTTAATAAACTGTACCTATTACAGCTATCACAATAGAATTTGCGATCACTTGATTATTCTATAACATTATTTACATTATTCTCTTACCCTATTATCAGAATGAGAAAACTAGTACAGTACTTGGGAATCGTCAAAATAGTTACAAAATGCTACGCTACAACTTTACCACCCGTTCGGAATGCCGTTCCTATGGAGGAGAACGAGCCAGAAACTCCATGGTTGGTCTTTTTAAAAAGATCTTTTACATTTTCGAGCAGTACATTGCTATGGGTAATAGGTTACTTTATATGGGTATTAGGTTTTATATTAGGTATACTATGCTATGGGTATTAGGTTACTTTATATAACATTTCCCACCTCCTAAAGTACCCCCTCGCACTCAGGGATAATGTAACTTCGTATTAGTGAAAGAATATTCAGACTCGGAACGGTACATCCGGAGATTACCTCCAAAATCCAAACTCACAAACTGTACCTCTTTATAAAGGACATTAACACATAATAACATAGATATCGATCATAAAATCCTTTCATGCATTTTGCCTATGATCGCATATATAGTCCTAGAGTCTAGGGACTATATATGCGATGACGTCTAGGACCTAGACGCACATCAAAGATGTATGATGAAGTAATATCTCCAATAGACACAATGTCGAACGAGTCGAGACACTAGTCCCGCAAAGTCAATAGTGCGTCGACCTAATTCATATTTCTAGGTCGCGCTTCGTATTACCTAAGTCGTACATTTCAGTGGCATTTCAAGGAGATGGATTTATATACTTTTAATGAGTAGTGATTAACATACTTAACCTGTACATAACATACTACGTAATATAATCGAATTCAAACTCTAAAAATAACATTTAAAATCATAATTAGTCACACAATTTAAATATAAAATAGGTATCAATCCAGCGAGATGAATCAGACAATTAATTATGCTGGACTCAGCTTCCACTCAGCGACCAAAGCGTACCCCTCTGCCAAAGCCTTATGATGGGCATTGCTTGCAAGGCAAGGCAGCATAAAACATTTAAAATATTTCCCAAATTCATGGAACCCCAAGGCTACATAGTAAGCCAGTCATAATAATTTAAGTAGTTCATTAATGTTATGCCTTGAGATGCTTTACCATTTTGACCTTAATGTTTATGTAAAATATGTTGATTATTAATGAACTTAATTCTAATTAATAAATTAAACTTACGCCCTAATTTATGAATTACTTTGAGCTTTGAATGTTTAATGGTGATATTTGGCGCAAATAATGACGATTAAATGTAAGGGAAAATGAATTATCTTTATTATAATTTATTTTGTAAATTTTTCCCATGTTTTAAGAGTTAAAAACAACAAAGATCATGATAATCAGCCTGCCCATTCTTGAGTTATAAATGGTGTAACAAACACAACTTAGTTTTTTAATATGTAGATACTAATATTGCCAAACAAACACACAACTGTTCAGTTCCATAACTAATCAATGCTTATTTTATGGGTGCACAGACGGAGGGCTATCACAGATTATAATACTCATTCAGATATTTAACATCCATGACTCAATGTTTGCCCCTACTGGCATTTGCAAGCAGGGTATACATATATAAGATAGATATTTGGTTTATTTTACTTATTTAACATATTATAAATGAATCACCCTAGCCATAGTCCCATTAGGATAATGGACAGAGCCTAAATTAATATATAAAAATTAAACAAAATTAGAAAATTTATTAACACAGTGTGCGGCTATGAAATAACACTTAAAAACCAAATAAAAAACATGCCAATTGAGTTGGTCCACCATAAAAATGATAAGAACCAACTATTTATCGCGTTTTGCGTCAAGGACTGGTGATAATAGGAAACAATTATTCCCGCAAGTTTCGTGTCTATAAACAATACTTACTGATAAAGAATATGAAAAAATATGCTATTGTGTGATTTATTTTTACTTCTCATTTATTTTATTATAATCCCTATGGAAAGGTGGACCAAAATCTTGAAAGAGTGGATCCCAAGATACAATGCAAGATGGAAAAGAGGCAGACGACATAAAAGGTGGTCAGATGATGTAAAAAGAGCAGCCGGGCCACTATGGCCAGAGACGGGGAATCTTGGAAAGAGTTGGAGGAGGCCTATGTGTCCTCAGGATACACTGACACAGAGCATGTACCGGACTCATGTGCAAACTTTTATTTTATTTAAATTCTATAACATTCTATTTACTGTACTTGTTATTTTTGTCAGTAATAAAGGCTATTTTATTTTTATTTATTATTCACTATTGAAATAAAACTAATTAAGGGATTTTATTGCGATTATTTTATGTTTTTACATTCACAACGTTTCGGCTGCTTAACAGCAACCATGGTCACACTCATTCTGCATCAACCAGCTAACCTATAAGTTTTACTTTTAAGTTATTTTTAATGATGATGTTCTGCTATTGGGCATGGGCATCCTGCCAATGTAAGGGGAGCCAGCGCAATAAGTGAACTCCTGTAAGAACTATATCTAATACAAGAATCTTAATTAATAATTAACTCACCTTTGAACTTTTTCCTAATTTTACTAGCGTCAACAAGATTCCAATCGACTGAGTCTCTCGCTGGTGCGGGCACGGTGCCACCGATCAGCTCCACTGAGCTGCTCCGTTTCGAACTCGGGCCAGCCACTGCCTGCACCTCCTCGGGCTTTTTAGTGTCTTTCCCCGACATCACACTTGAGCACTCCACTATTTCCACACTCTTGTCCACATTTAGACGATTATTGACACCATTATGGCCATTCACCGGGGCCTCAGTCCTAGCCTTCTTCGGGGGCACTTTCTTGTGTTTTTGAGCACTGTGCCGCCGCTTCAGCTTGGTGGAATGCGAAGAATTCCTCGAACTCACTGGCGACGGGCAACCACACTCCATGCTGCCTTCCTGATCGCTGCCTTCGTAGTAACCCGACTCGTGTTCAGGCTTCTTGTCAGGCACGTTCATCTCGGCGGTCGCCATGGCTCAGCCGTACACCAACACCATGTAGACTTCCCACCTGATCAGCACCACATCTATTTTTTTCAATAGAGGACGCGCACAGGACCGCAAGTGGCGAGACGGTGCCGGTTCTCGCGATAGCCGTTTTCAATTCTTCCAAATAAATAATTTAACAACAGCAAGTAGAATCAACTTTCAAGGAAAGTACACGACACGTAAAGCATTTCGCGAATAGTCAGGGAACCGCGGCCAACTTCACGATGCGCTATGGTTGTAGAGGGCGCTGTAGGCGCAATAATCCGACTGAATCAAAAACACCCCAACAATAGGGTCACGCCGCACTGTCGATATGTCAATGCGATTGGTCGACAGGAATCCGACTCAAATCAAAACTAATTTCACGATATTGAAACGTCAAAATTTTCAGTTTTGTGTTATTTCTTTTTCGTTAGGTATGTTGTTTTATCACAATCCCAGCTTCTTCATAGTCACGTAGCACAGGGGTCAGAATCCACAACAATCCAGGTACTTTTGTTTGTATAAAAATTTCACTACACTGTCAGAACAGTCCATTTGCACACTACTACACTAACAGTTCGTTCGATATTTTGTTTACATTCACTATGTTTTTATAAATGGTCTTTCTTTACAAAACTTATATGTACACTGTATAAATAAATTATAAAATTCTCGCGCGAATGAGATACAAACTCACTCAGCGCGATAAAGTAACTGAATTCGAGAAACGCAAAATAGAAACGGTGCGACGAACGATGTGCGAGCGAGCGGCGCGCTCCCCCCACCATTTACGATTTACGAGGCCACATAGTGCATGCAAAACGAGCAGACAAATCGATTAATCGATTATTACATAGTCCATTTTCTTTCGACATGTAACATACTTTTTAAATAAAAGTTAGACTGATATAATATTATTATAATAAATTGTTGCAATTTTAAGTGTAAATTGAATTTCATTTTAATATATTATCTTTAAATTAAGCATATACTACAGAATCACCTTTTCATGGACGTAAACAAACAGAGACACGGTTATCGAATGTGTATTAAATAGAGCGAGATGACAAATAATAGCGAACGATATGAAGATATCGGCGTCTCTTTCTCGATGAGCTGCAAAGAGGGACCATGAAGTGGAAATGGAAGCATGAAGTACTACTTACTGAAAATATTTATTTATTTTTAACCGACTTCATTCTGTTTATTGTTTGCTTTCTTTTTAACACTCATTAAAATTAATTAAACCCATCTATTCCATCTAATCAGGGATAAATATACCGGGACCCCAAATGCGATGGATCCATAAATAAGATTCGTGAAATGGTAGTACATATGTAATAGATGACATTAATAATGCATTAAATATAGCCAAGACCTCTTGTACTCTATTTCATATTAATTAAAAACAACACAAACATAAAATAACTGCTAATGGAAATAAGACTACCAAATTTTTATAACGATTTTGGAAAATTTTTGGCCATTCTCCTTCTAGCACACTCTTTAACTCGTGTAAGGTAGCTAAGACTGGCTGGCTGGCTAGCTTTCTTTGTCTACCGCGTCTCCCGAGCTCGTTCCAAGCATGCTCTATGTGATTTAATTTGGGGCTGCGATCCACTCCATGCAGTTAATATTGTCATCATGAATATACGACTTGCGACGGTCAAAACAGCAGTACATAGCCGAAGTACATCGCGCATTAGAGTAGAATCGGCGCCCATATTCTCAAAAGAGTGCCATCCTGATCATTTAAAATCTCCTATACGTATCTGAGAGCAATCAAGAGAACTATTTTCTAGGACCACTAACCCCGTTCGACTTCCTGAAGATTTCCCAGACCGCACTTTTATTGATCATCCACCAAATGGCACCTTTTCTTCCAAAGATACCTGTTGATACCGTTGTCCTAGCCATCTTTATATATACTTCTCGTCCCCCATTGTGTGTAAACTAACTAGATATGGGCTAATCAGAATGCCAGAACCTCAATCTTCTTTTGTCCATCGAATGTGCTCTCCACGAACATCTAATCTGGCAACTCGATGTTCCCAGAGAGGTTTCGGTCCATTTACTGGCCTATAGGTCTCCTAGCATCACGACTTCGTCGCACCATCGTGCCAGAACTCACATTGATGTCTCGAGGTTTTCAAGTAGGTACTTACCTTTTCAGATCTGAACACTGTAGGCTAACTCTACTAAACATCTAGCTCATGGTGAAAGAGAGTTTATAGTATATAGTAGTAGTATATTTATGTAGAAGTTATAGCTCGCCTTAAGGGTCGTTAAGATTTTTTCTTTTGTAACCCTTCCTTTTTAGCGTTGGTTTAATTCAGTTTAGTGTATGGAATATGAGGCCGGACAAATCAAATTCGCCCGGTTGCAGAAATACGCCCCTGCCTTACCAGTGCCGTAAGGGATGCAGGTCAGGTTTGGTTATTAAAAGTTAGCCAAAAACTTATTGACGTTATTTCCTTTAAAAATCCGCAATAAGACTGACTACAGTATCTATGACTATTTATCTATATATATTGGATTTAATTTTGTTTTTTTTTCAATAGTATCGCTCGCTATGACGTAACTATAACGGCAAACGAATGAATTGTTCTTTTGAAATGTTGTGAAATTACCTCCAATCAGGTTGTTCGTTAATCAACGTTAGTTAGCCATTCAATCTAATACACACGGAAGGTTTGAGATGCGGAAGCGTTCTGACCTTCGTATTTACAAAAGAAAAGTAAAAAAAATCACGTAGCAATGTAGTAATTCTGTTATGATAATATTCATCGTTGCGATACATAGTTATGTTAGGTACGATAATGATGCCTCAGGTAATCGATACCATGTTCCTGATAATATTTTGAAAGGTTAAATGATTATGCACTTTTTATATTTCTTCACATTTATTTATTTTATTTGTTGTAGGATCTCACTCAATGTTTGCATAATAGTCTTGTATACTGGACAGGTTGAGAACTGGGGTTCGTGAGTGACATATAGAAATACAATATACGTTGGAAGATCTTAAGAAAATCAAATTCTAACAGAGCTGAAGGCAGGCATGATACATTTATTCCTCCTATATCAATGGCTAAATTTCTAATCGAAATCCAAACGATAACTTCATCGTAAAATAGCTCCATTACCACAATGCGTACTCTTAATTTTGTATCAGTTGGCAAGTGTTCTTCTATAAATTCAATTTCACGAGTGTTTGCATCGACATAACGAAAAGGTTTATTTATAATCCTTTGTTTTATTCCACAAGTTATCAGTCTTGCGAATAAGTATATTTTCTAGAGATTGCAGATTACAAAAATCTATTAAATCTGTTTACGTATCTAATTCCCCTATGGGCGTGTTTTTTCCATCTATTTGATATTTGATTATCTAATCCGGAACTAGTGTTCCTACTGATCTTATCTGCAACATGGAAACGTCGAAAGCATTAAAATTGAATCACTAATAGTCATTATGAAAAAAGACATTAGGATGATAAGAAATTGGATTCTGGACGGAATAAAGGTAGAATGAAATCAGCGGGTTGAATAATGTTTGTGGTGTGGAAACTTGACACAATTGTGTTTGTGTACATTGCCATTCGATTGAGAATATGCCAACCTAAAAGGTTACACTTTATCATGGTGACGACTCAGCAGTTGTCCTGGTCAACAAATAAATAGGTACTTTAATAAATTATTCGTGCGTGAGTCTGCGTGACCGGTAAGTGTGCCAAATGCATACTCTTTCTCCACTCTTGGGCTAAAAACAATATATTCTGGTGGATTTCGTAAATGGTGATTATCGCCATTAAGATTTTTTAACCACAGTCTTTAACATCAATCTTTTCAGTTCACTTCCTAGACAGGCTTCCTTCCAGCATCTTGAAGCATCATGGAATTGTGTGGTTGCAGTTCCTCTGTCTCATCGATAGTTATATTTATCAGTCAAGTCTTGTATCTCGATTTGTGGACACATGCTTTCATGATTGTATTATTCATGTCATCCTTAGATTTACATACCTCACCTAAGTAAATAAAGAAGACCTAAAGAAACCGTAATTACGCCCAATATTTAAAGTTGTTTCCGAAATCCGGATCCTGACACCTTGAACTTTGGCCCTTTGTTTATATGAATGGTAACAATATTATAATTTAATGCACATTATTCTATATGAAAGATGAACTTCAATATCTGACCCAATCGAATTCAAAGTAGAATGGAACGGGCAGATCTGATGAACCTTAATTATTAGCCTCACGTGGAAGATATCCTGATAGTTCGTACATTAAATCATCGACATACACATTAAGTCATTTGTAACAATAAAATTATCGTAAAATAATTTAAATCAATACTTACAATCGCAACTTACCAGTAAAACATCTTTGTCGAAACCTTGAAATCAAGGCAAAATATGGTATAATAAAACAGTTAATAGCTGTAATATAACTTACCATAGCCTATTTCATGACGGACAGTGTCGGCCTTCACGATAACGGGTGTCTCTTTGTATGCGCTGCCATCTTTTGGCTCCGAAGGCTCATCATCAGCCGTAGCTGGCGCCTTTACATCATCAAAGTAACCAACAAATTTGTTTTTAATAAAGAAATCGAAGTCTATAGCTGCCCGCTTCATTGTCGGCGTGGCACTGCTCGGCTCCATTTCGAATTGCAACATTTTCGCCGGCGACATGACCTCTGCGATGGGAGACGGCTTAACGAACAAATCATTTTCGCTTTTCCTTGCTAGTGATAGTTGCAAGAGAGTTGGTGGTCTACGAGCTGCCTCGGTTTTAGGAGTCTCAATTATTGGTGGCGATTGCTTCGGTGGAGTTTGAGCGTCAGGTATTGGTGTGGGTTGTTCCAGTTCTGGTGTTTCAGCTATACGAAGAGTGCTACTATCCACAGAGGTGTCTCTATCCATTATAGTAACATTCTCCCCGATCATCGAATAGTTATCTAAACTCATACGGAACGTGTCATCAGGCAGTTCTAATTGATCAGCTATAAATTGATTTGAACTGGTTACTATGTTTACTGAAACCTCGGCATTTTTACTTTCTATTATAGCCGACTCCATGATTTAGGACGTTAGAAAGGCCAGCTTTCGTTATCATTAACATACATAAACGCTGTATACTAATAAATCATACATCAGTCTCGACTAATGTCCTTGAAATAATCTTGCCAATCGATAAGCGTACATAAGAAGTTCACATCACTTCCACTCACACATGCGCATTACTTTTATATTTATTTGTGTGCATAAGTGAGCTGTCAAACTCGTTTCGCGGTTACGTTTTCCTCATAAGTTCATAGGAAATAGTCCAATTAGAAAAATAACACCATTTTTTTTAACAAATATTCATATTGGAATGTTTTTATAGCACTATTGTACACTTGTAGCAAGTAAAACAGTTTTACCGCGCCATAGGTCCGGCTATAAATAGACAGCTAATCGTCATTTGCTCACTGATTTTTGCCCGCCTTTAAGTTCTTACACCATCACAGCTGCAGAGTCCTTAATATTGCACTGAAGTGTTTTTTATTGCACTATGTATATTCCACTGTTCATCTTCTGTGTGAATATTGCGAAGAATTTAGTTATTTCGCGCTATTCATGCAAGATACGGTGGGACGAAGCGTTCCACAACACAACTTGATATAGTAATGTCAACAAACAAGGTGTTCCGGTGCCGAATACTGTCGTGTACATTGCGCGGGCACAAGTTTTTGTAAATTTTATAGTGAATATACGCTATTTACCACAAAAATAATAACTAAAACAAGAAATTTGTGACGTCATCATATTTATATAACATAAATGTTTAGATGTTATTTAAGTAATCGTGTAAAATCTGGAAGTCGGTTTTATTATTTATCTGTTGAATGTCCATACGCCCAATGTAAACACAGTGTCTGTCATACAGGAAAACAAGTGGTTGAGAGAGAATGTCAATATTCCAGACACGGTGTTGCCGCGTCTAGAATAATCACACTTTATATTCGATTCTAGAAGTATCTAATGATAAAAGGCCAAGGGTTTGCATCATTATGTTGTTATTTATATTCTTCTAGTATTCTCCGCCATTTTTATTTAGATAAGATCTGAGAGAATAAAGTGAAGGACGTCAGTGAATCTTTCAGGTAGATCACTATGAAATTATATTACAAAGATCATCCATTACATGATTATAACAAGTCCGTGTTACTTGCAAATATGTATAATGTTAACAAAAAATCGTATTGACGTTATAGTATAATAATTATTTATCCCTGACACTGGCAAAATAACCGAAGATCGGTGCAGCCATTAAAACTTAAAATTGAATTAATATTTTTCTCGATTGTTGATATAAGATTAGAATATCGATTGTCATTAACATCGTGACATCACTATATTGCATTTTTATTTTGTTTGACGTTGACAGCCAATAACATTGCGTTCGTTCGTATCGTATGCAATTACTATGGGTGCATTCGTGATTGTGCTATTTTATACCAATTGTCATTAACTGTCTAAAATTTTATGTCTCCTGCATCATAACGAGATTTCACTAAGACGAAGATTTCGTCCAAAGAGTAAAATAATTTTCGTCTGACCGAGGTACAAGTAGTGCTTACACCATACGCGAATGATGTACATTTTACGTTTGTAGATAGAGTACAATCATGCCAGCCTAGACATTTTATATCGTTATATCATCTGGCTACGTAAAGTTACATTTACCTAATCGTATTTACTTTCCAAGCAATTGTAGAAGCAGGTGGATTTTCTAATGAAATAGTGATGACTGTAGGCTGATTTTACCTTCAAAGAAGGTTTATAGGTATTAAAAGTCACTAGCTTTTGCCCGTGATACCTGGATGAATAATAACCTATAGCACTCAGGGATTATGTAGGTATCTTTTTAACAGTTTGTAGCGACTACTTCAACCGCACCACAAGTTACGCAGATGGCACTACAGACGCATTCAGAACAATAGACAAGTGACGTCACAATCCTGAATCGCGCTATCAGAGTTTTCGGTGCAAGTAACATATATACAAGATCCCGACAATAACCGTCGGGGCATAGCGGCCGCCCCGCCAGGCATACCACCCGCTTGGCTGGAAGATCTTCCCTTTTCCGCTAAATTGGTGACCCCTCACAACGAACAACATCCTTCTGTGAAGACTCAAGCACCAACGTCATCACCACTCCATACCAAGACTTCAACGTGGACATCCAACAGCAAGCAGTCAGTCCCACAGCAAGCCAGTCGTCACTCAGGACCATCACAGCCGACTCACCGCGCTCCTGGTTCTGCGACGCGCACAGCTCGGTCTCGACTCACTGCAGACCTTCGAGCTAGCTTCCTGGCCCTTGCACACAAGACGCTGCCATTCCAAGATATCGACCTCCGGTCTTGGGGGGGAGTACTGTAGCGACCACTTTAACCACACCACAAGCTACGCAGATGGCACTGCAGACACGCATTCAGAACAATAGACAATGACGTCACAATCCTGAATCGCGCTATTAGAGTTCTCGGAACAAGTAGCATATATACAAGATCCCGACATTAGCCGTCGGGGCATAGCGGCCGCCCCGCCAGGCATACCACCCGCCTGGCTGGAAGATCTTCCCTTTTCCGCTAAAAGTTAATGAATTTTGATGATGAATAGTTCCAAAGATTTACACCTACATCCAAACTCACATACCTACCTCTTTATTATATTAGTTACATTTTGAATCTTTAGCACAATCAATATGCCATGATATTCGACTCTTGTGATGCATATGAGGAGTTCTCAGTCGTTGTAATTAACTAAGCAAACTATAAAAATAAAACGACCAATTAAAATACACAATTGTATTTACACAAACAAAAATCAGTTCATTCTCTTCTTTTTGCCGCCAGCGCCGTCCATTTTGCCGAAATTTCGCTTCCCGCCTTTTTTGTCCGCCATTTTATTGTAACTTTTTTTGTTGAACTTTTTAGGTTTGTTGCCGAGTATTTTTCTATTGTATCCCTTGATCCATTTGTCGCGTTTGTCTTCCCATGCCAATTGTTTGGTGCTCGCGTTATCTGTGTTCGCGACCGCTTGACTGGAGCCTTGTTTTTTGTTGGTCGCAGTTTCTTCTAGAAGCGTCGAGAACTCTTCAGCTGATGCAAATAGCGAACCGAGATCGTCTGAACCTGGAATAGACAAAGAGGACATTAGCAGCAGTAGTTTAATTTTACAGTACTATGGCCTAAGTGTATGGCCATGTTGATAGTGGGAAAATGACTATTTAATTTTCATAATGCGTAGAAACAATTTTGCTATGGGAGTACGCCCCAGCGCTAATGCTGATCCCGCGACCACTAGCCCAAGATGTCGTCGTATACCTACCTTTTAGGTTAAATTTATTCTTTCCTTTCTTTGATTTAGCGCCGGGAACATCGATTAGATCGTCATCATCGCTGTCTTGGAGAAGGAGTTCTGAAAGATTAGAATGAAATGAAACCACACACCATCATTGCTCCCGGAAATCTCTGTAGGGTATGCAGAGGTGTATTGCAGTGCAACCACATTTCAACCGATGATATTTATAATAATACCAGCCCTTTTTAATGTCCGCTGGGCTCGGGCCTCCCCTCAATGCGAGGGGATTAAGCCATAGTCCACCACGCTGGCCCAGTGCGGGTTGGCGGACTTCACGCATCTTTCGAGGGGTTCTCTCAGACATGCAGGTTTCCTCGCGATGTTTTCCTTCACAGTTTAGCAAGTGATTATCGTGGTTGAAAATGAGATTTGAACATGCGATAATAACTTAGTTCTAAATACAAACATTCGTGCTCATCACACTAAATATTCATCTACCGGGATGCGAACCCGTGAGCCTTGGTACAGATAGCAGGCTCACTGCCAGCTGTTCCAAACAGGGTGTCCAGAATAAAAATTAAGAATAATCGCTCATTCCCCAAAGGCGAACGGTTGTAAAAGCAAACAACCTGAACCATATGTAGAGTATATAAAACCAACTTACCCTCTTCGTCACCAGAGAGCGCTGGTTCGTCTTCATCACCGGATATGTTCAGTTCACCATCACTGTCTGTTCACAAACACGAAAAATATAACAACATTAGTTTGGTACATGACACTAAATAGTTATTTGTTATGCAACGTTGCAAAGTTATTGTATCTGACATATCATTTTTTTATCAGAAAGAAATAAAGTCAGGTATACACCATTACCACAGATTCTTATGAATTAGTTCGTCACGTTCAAAATTCGAAAACCATTTCCACTCATGCAGATATAATGGACTTTTACGAGCAGATTTCGAACACTAAGGGCCCACTTTTCGGAGTCAATGAAAAACAGAACAATGACAATACAAACCTCCATCACCGCCTCCGTCGTCACCACCTGCTTCTTCGCCATCGTCATCATCATCGTCGTCGAGCTGATTATCATCATCTTCATTCTTCCGCTTGGTTCCTCGTTGCTGCTTAGTCGCAGCCATGTCGGCTAAATAGTCCAGTTCGTCGTCAGATTCCACTGTAATGTAAAAGATAATATTATGGTAGCTGTGCTCATTAATTCTGTAGTTGATAGGTTTGTGGGTCGGTGGTTGTTGATTAGTTGGGATGGCTGTTGTTATTTAGTTGGTTGTTGTTAGTTGTAGTCAGTTAGTTGGGCTACATGTCGATGGTGAGTCGGTTGTTGTTAATATTTGGGTTGGTTGTTGTTAATTAGTTGAGTTGGTTGGCTGTTGTTAATTAGTTGAGTTGGTTGGTGGTTGTTAGTTGTAGTCAGTTAATTGGGCTACATGTGGATGGTGAGTCGGTGGTTGTTAATATTTGGGTTGTTTGATTATTGTTATTTGGTTGGGTTGGTTGCTTTGTTTTGTTGGTGGGTCGGTTGTTGTTAATTAGTTGGGTTTGTTAGTTCATATTAGTTTGTTGGTTAGTTATATGGGTTGTGGATGGTGGGTGGTTCGGTTGTTGGAACCGCGCCTCCTACGCGTGATTCACATTACGCAATACACAAAAACGTCTACACATTTTCCCTCGCGCTGATATACAAAGGCAGGGTTTCTTTTTGCGTATTTTTTTTTCTGATTAATGTTCATCAAAAATGTCACGAAATGATTTATTTACCGTTTTTACCTTTTATTGGACATATTTATTTATATACACATATTTACCATTTATTTACCAGATCATTAAGTGCAGTAATTGTGAATCGTCAAAATAGTTACAAAATGCTAAGCTACTACTTTACCACCCGTTCGGAATGCCGTTCCTATGGAGAAGAACGGCTAGAAACTCCATGAAGCTCTTTTTAAAAGGACTTTATACATTTTGGTGTAGTGCATTGTTATGGATGTGTGAGAGGCTTGAAACTTCATGGTAGCTCTCCTTAAAAGGACTTAAAACATTTTGGTATAGTTAATGGGTGTGTGAGAACAATGTAGGAACGTGTAGCCAGGCTTGTATAATTAGTTAAAATGATCACCTTGCGCCTTAGAGCCGGTGATATTGTCTAAGTACTTCTCAAAGTCCTCGCTGTTGACAGAATCCGCGTCGCTGTCATCATCATCGTCTGGGTCATCGGCATCGCGACGCTTTTGCAGGAAACTAGAATAAAATGGTACGTTTAAAAGAAGGATTTTTAATAACACTAGTAGTAGTAGGTATATAAATGAAATGAAACTAATCTTACGGATTTGATCGCGTTTATTTTATGTTTTCACGTTACAAAACGAATACGTAAGATTAGTTTTTAATTCAATGTGTAGTATTAGCGTGAATATGTGAAATCAATATGTGAACTAGTAAATAAGCTAGATAGAAATAAATATTTTCTTATGTATATATAGATGTAAAGTTTGCCAGTTTGGATGTAGTGGGTAATCTCCGGAACTACTGAACCGATTGCGAAAATTCTCTCACTGATAAAATGCTACATCATCCTTGAGATTAAACATTTTTTAAATAACCATACAATAGAAGAAATAATAATTACGAAAATATAGACAGTTAAAATAGCCGTTTATAAAAACGAACTAAAACAGAAGAGAGATACAGGCATGTGACGTCACCTTCATAAGACAAGGTCCTTTTGCCAAACACGTCTCAGGGGACACCCTGGGCCCCAAGTCTGCTAACACAATCGATTCATAATCGACCAGCTACCGCATAGTAACTGTCACTCTTGACAGATAACAGCGACCGCATTATGAATCGTTGGTTGCTGTTCGATTATGAATCGATTGTGTTAGCAGACTTGGGGCCCTGAATATAATAGACACTTACTCATATAAAAATCTCTCGTCGACAGGTATCTTGCTGGCTTCCTCGTTGAGATACGACGCTGAGTTCACCGGTAAGCTCTTCAGTCCTGAAGTAAAATAACGTATTTCATGAAATATAATCCTACAGATGTCAGGTGTGTTTTGGTCCACACCCAGACTCCCAATATCCACCACAGAAACACCAACTACTTTCTTACGCCTAGCCTTAGTCCAATTAGTTTTTTAATACCTATATTATATGAGTATTATTATACTGGGATCGCCCCAAGTCCATTTTATTTTATCACCTGGGGCCAAGTCCCAGTACACACACAGAGAAGGTCGAGCCCCAGTCACCCACACACAAGAGGTGGGGTATAAGGCTTACCTTTAGCAGTATAGTTCTTCCTGATAGCGAACTTAGGGTGTGATCCCTTGATTTTCTTGACTCCCTCGTCTTGCTGCTCGTCCACTCGCTTCTTGGGGTTCTTGAACACGAACCGGTCCAGGAAGCGGATCCCGGAGAAATCCTTCAGCGGGTCACCGCTGTACTGGATAACTTGCTCTGTGGAAGAGTTTTCAGTATCATTTTAAGGCCCTTTTTCTGGATAAATAATATCGGCACAATTTCAACGTTTATTTGTTACTAGCTGTTACCCGCGACTTCGTCCGCGTGGTATTTAACAAAAAGCGGACGAAGTCGCGGGTAACAGCTGGTCTAAAATAAAAGTAGCCTAAGTTACTCCTTATTACATCAGCTATCTGCCAGTGAAAGTCCCGTCAAAATCGGTCCAGCCATTTCAGAGACTAGCCGAAACAAACAAACAGACAGACAGACAAAAATTGAAAATGTTGTTATGGTATATGTACCGTGTATACACTATACATCCAAATGCACTTAGTAAAAAGCGGTTATTTTAATATTACAAACAGAAACTCCAATTTTATTTATTTATGTAGATGTATAGATATAGATAATATGTTTATTGTAAAATTATAATTAAGTCAAAACTTATAATATACATACCATTGAGCAGTTTCTCAGCGAACAGTTTGACGGTGGGGTGGTAGTGCTTGGCCAGTGGGAGCAACTCTAGGTACGCGGTACAAACCGCGCCCGCGAACGTCGGGTTGCGAGCGAACGGGTTGTATTCCGATATCACCTTGAAACAACAAAACAACATATTATAGACTTATTAAAATGTTAAGTTTAAAAAAACACGGTTCCTGTACGCTATCCCATAGGAACCGTGCATTTTTTCGGGATAAAAATTAGCCTATGTTATTTTATGACCCCTAAACTACCACTACCTATGCAAAAAATCATGTCGATCCTTTGCTCTATGAAAATTTGAAACAAATCTATCCCACGGGAACCATACATTTTACCGAGATCAAAAGTAGCCTATGTGCTATTCCAGACTATAATCTATCTGTGTGCCAAATTTCATCCAGATCCGTTCAGCCGTTCTGGCGTGATTGAGTAACAAACATCCATCCAAACTTTCACTTTATAATATTAGTGGGATTAGTGGGATGTACAGATAGCGATCAGTGACATTTTTAACTAACTTTAAAAAACGGAGGGGGTTCTCAATTGTTTTGTATTTTTTTTCTTTATGTTTATCACCTCAGAACTCCCGTAATTTTTTTTTTTTTATTACATTATAGGCAAGTATTTGATCTCGATCTCACCTGATGGTAAGTGACGATGAGATCTACGATGGAGCATAATTGCCTAGGTAGGAAGGCGGCAGTAGATCGAGACGCTACATTCACTAGGCACATGCAGCGCAGCTGATCTGACCCGCCATCCATGAATGGCAACACCGAACATCATGCCGGAACACGGCTAGGCCGCTTGGCGACATGGCTTTGTTCAGTGGGTGGTGACTAGCCACGGCCGAAGCCTACCACCAGTAAAAACCGTCATTATAACCGTCATTTATAAACCGATTTCAAAAATCCTTTTTTTTTCTATTTGAAAGGACGAATGTCAAGGCACCTACTTCACATTTGCATACATATTTGATACAAGTCGAGACGAGGTAGATTTTTAGATAATTTTATGCGTTTTAGTTGTTTGAAGATGGTTTTTTTTTGTTATTACACGGTATAGATGGAAGTTACATTAAGATTACATCAGGAGTTATAAACACGAACGTTATATGTGTCTATGCTCAGAATTAATGCCCGGCGATATTTTTTTACTCACTCTATCCATATTGAACGTCTTCTTCAGCTGTATCTTGGCAACTGTTTCCTTCTCTTTCACATCGTCTTCCACCTTCTCTGTCGCACCTTCAGACTTCACTTTGGCGTGGAACCAGCCCGGGGTGACGGCAGCTGGCTTGCGTTTCATAGGCCTTATATTGCCCTGGTCATCAATCTTGAGGTCCACGTAGGATTCCTCTTCATCATCATCTAAAAAGGAATCATTATAAACATCATCACGCTGGGGGGGGGGGGGGCTCAATTCTGCTAAGTTAGTCCGCCAACCCGCACTTATTATAGTCTAGAATAGCACATAGGCTACTTTTTATTCCGGTAAAATGTATGGTTCCCGTGGGATAGATTTGTTTTATTAATTCATAGAGCAAAGGATCGACATGATTTTTGCATAGGTAGTGATAGTTTAGGGGTCAGAAAATGACATAGGCATTGACATAATTTTTAATCGCGGGTAACACCGCGGGGCGCAGCTAATAATTTATATATGCTAGGTTCGCGCCTATCCATGTTACTGCTCCCATAATACAAGCGTTGCTTAGTGTGGGACCGTATAGTTGGTGTGTTCGTCTGGCGATATATTTAGTTATTTAGTTACTGATCCTCACCCAGCAAGTCCTTCTTGTCTCCGTGCAATAAATCAACTTTCTTCTGTTCTATCTTGAGCTCATCATCTTCTGTGCTGTTCAACGTATTATTCACTTCTGCAACTGTGTCATCCCCGTCTTCTGCAATCGTCTCCACTTCTGGCTGTTCTTCTTTAAGTTCCTGTAATTAATGGTCATTTTATAAAGCAACTAGCTGTTGCCCGCGACTTCATCCGCGTGGTATTTAACAAAAAGCGGACGAAGTCGCGGGTCTAAAATAAAAGTGGCCTAAGTAACTCCTTGTTACATCAGCTATCATCATCATCAGCATCATCAGCAGTATATATATATATATATATATATCATCAATAAGACACTGTGAGCACTTTCTGCGTAGATCGGACCACAAGCTACAACTAAATATGAGAGTACCCCGGTTCAAACTATGACACTAGGACGTCAAACACCTTAGTCTTCCCGTGACCATGGTTGCTGGAAAGCAGCCGAAACGTCGGGAACGTAAAAAAAACGTATAATAAACGCGATAAAATCTATAAGATTAGTTTCATTTTTAGCGGAAAAGGGAAGATCTTCCAGCCATGGGTGGTATGCCTGGCGGGGCGGCCGCTATGCCCCGACGGTTATTATCGGGAACTTGTATATATGTTACTTACTCCGAAAACTCTCATAGCGCGATTCAGGATTGCGACGTCAATTGTCTATTGTTCTGAATGCGTCTGCAGCGCCATTGTAGCTTGTGGTGCGGTTGAAGTGGTCGCTACAATTTCAATCTTACCTCTTTAGTTTCCCGTTTGCTCCACACCAGTCGGACGGCTTCCTTCTTCTCCCCATCCTTCAGCACTTGGGATATGAGGAACAGCATCCCGCACGCCTGCGCCGGCGCCATGTAGCAGCACAGCTGCAGCAGCCGCTTGATGAACGAGCACACGCGTTCGGTGTTCTTGTCTCGCTTCAACGACTTGTATATGAGCGAGAAGAGTAGCGCTGAGTGGGTCGTGTTGAAGATTTCGGCGTTCGTCAGTTTGCGGTAGAGGGCGGTGTAGTAGCTGAGAGAATCAGAATCAAAATACTTTTTATTCACGTAGACTATTAAGTGCAGTACTTATGAATCGTCAAAAGTTACAAAATATTATGCTACTACTTTACCACCCGTTCGGAACGCCGTTCCTATGGAGAATAACGGGCAAGAAACGCCATGGTTGCTCTTTTTTTTTTAAAAAGATCTTTTATATTTTTGAGTAATAAAAAGTTAATATGAAATACTAGTTTTTGTACGCGACTGCGCCCGCGCAACTATCGATTTTGGTGTGCAGCTCTACTCTTAATGGTCATAGAGTTTGCCCCTGCCGTGGCTTTTTTTCATCGACCATGTCAGGGCATGGTCAGGCACTTTTCCTTCGACATAAAGAGATGGGAGCCCTTTTTAGGGGTTGTTTAAAATTTTCCTTTAGGATGGAACTATAAATGCACGAGGCCAACAGTATATATGTGTGGACTGACCGGTCCTCGGTGTGGGGCGAGGCGTCGCTGATGTGGTAGAGCAGCGCGAGCGCGTGCACGGCGATGTTGAGCGAGGCGAGGTGCACGAGGCGGTGCACGGCGGCCGCGTGCGCGTCTGCCTCGGCGAGGCGGCTCTTGTCCGCGAACGGGTACGCGCGCTTCACGCCCGTCAAGATCGCCGACATTAAACGCGAATCGATATCACCCTGTACGTGCAATTTCATTTATTTTACAAAAAAAAACATAATGATATTATATTGACGACCCGCCCCAAGATTACGTATCTTTTCAAGCTTAGCGAAAGAAAAGCGAGAGCAACAATCTCTTAATAATTGCTTTCAAATCGCAGATTTGTATGACGGTACGTAATACGAATTAGCAATTTAAGGGGGAAGCTCAGGGTCAGGGCGCGAAATTCAAAATGTCGATGGTTTTTATTTTTTTACGAAAAATTTGGACATCTTTACAACGTAATTTAGTGTTTTGCGATATTAGCATTCTGCATTGGATGTCTCGATGTATTAAGTTTGCTTAAAAAATACCTAATCCGATACAATACCATAAGGTTTGTAAAAACCGCTACTTTTACTAACTTTACGGTGTTGTATCGCTTTAGGTATTTTTTTAAGCAAACTTAATACATCGAGACATCCAATGCAGAATGCTAATATCGCAAAACACTAAATTACATCATAAAGATGTCCAAATTTTTCGTAAAAAAATAAAAACCATTGACATTTTGAATTTCGCGCCCTGACCCTGCGCTTCCACCTTAAAAGCAAATATTGCGCGATTACTACTATCGCTAGACTATTGCGAGGGTGCTGATTGGTGCGGTTGGTAGTGAGGGCCCCAAGTCTGCTAACACAATCGATTCATAATCGAACAGCGACCGCACTGGGCCAGCATGCTGGACTATGGCCTAAATGCTCTTCATATTAAGGAGGAATACGTCCAAGGCCCCAAGTCTGCAAACACAATCGTTTCATAATCGAACAGCGACCGCATAGTAACTGTCACTTTTGGCAGATATTGTATGGGATATCTGACAAAAGTGACAGTTACTATGCGGTCGCTGTTCGATTATGAAACGATTGTGTTAGCAGACTTGGGGCCCAGTCACTTACACATCAGGTGAGATCGAGATCAAATACTTGCCTATTTTGTAATAAAAAAAAAGAAAAAAAAAGTATAATGGCAATAGGCTCGCCCCCTATTACATTGAGATCAAATACTATTGGTGCAATGTGGGTGCACTCTACCCACCCCTTCGGGAGTGAAGTCGTGAGGCCACATCTCACCGATGTTAATTACTCCTAATATACCCTAGTTTAGACCCAAATATCAATATATATAATGTTAAAGTGTAGCGTGTGTGCGCCCCGCATGGCAACACACTGGAGCTTAATTTTTTATTTTATTTTTGTAAAAATAATGGATTAAAAAAAAAGACCAGCCCGCTGAGTTTCTCGCCGGATCTTCTCAGTTGAGGTCGCGTTCCGATCCGGTTGTAGAGTTAAGAAAAAAAAATGTAATGACAATTTGTAAGTGCCCCCGTAGGCCTATACGAAATGAACGATTTGACTTTGACTTTGACTGACCTTCTTGATTGAAGCCTTGAAGAACGAGAAATATATCCTGATGAGGCTCTCGGCTATCTTGGAGTCGTCTTTGCCCAAGAAGAACTGGTTCAAGAAACACACGCCGTAGTACTGTGCGCGCGGCGATATGTTCGATCTGAAATATATAATAATAATATAATACCAGCCCCTTTTTAATGTTCCACTGCTGGGCACGGGCCTCCCCTCAATGCGAGGGGGATTAGGCCATAGTCCACCACGCTGGCCCAGTGCAAGTTGGCGGACTTCACACATCTTTCGAGGGGTTCTCTCAAACATGCAGGTTTCCTCGCGATGTTTTCCTTCACCGTTTAGCAAGTGATCATCACGGTTGAAAATGAGATACGCACATGAAATCCAGAAATATATAAATAACTATGTATAGCAGCCTTTCCAAAAGTAGGCGATAACGCCTCCTTCTGGACGCTGCAGGCCTAAAGGGGAGCGGTAAGAGACCCAGAAAAAAATGGGGGCGTTGTGTAGAGTCTTACAATAATTAATTTCATTTGAAGTTATAGCGGTTTTTAAGTAGGTGAAAAAATGGGGGCGCTAAAAAATAATTTATTCTCAAAGTGGGCAGTAGACAAAATAATTTGGGAACCTCTGACGTATAGAATATTCCATCAAAAACATAGCGCAAAAAGAAAAAAACTATTCACTTTTAGTGGATTCTCTATAGAGCTATGGAAATTAGTGTTGTGCCGGCTTTAGAATAGCAGACTTGGGGCCTTGAACTAGTTTCTTGTAGCCAGGTTAAGGAGGTCCCTTACCTGAACAGCATCTTCTCAATCTCGGCCAACACAACTGCTTTCATGTTAGGGTGGTTATACAACAGCTGACAGAGATGGTAGATCACCTTGGAGGCCACGGCCTGGCACGGGTCACCCAGCTTGTTGATAATGTTACTCAGTAACATCTGTAAGGACATTTTAAAAATGGGATAAGGCCCGCCACACACACGTGCTATTTTGTTAAGTTTGATAATCGGGATATATGATAAAGAAAGAATATACGAAACAGTTAACACGTAAAAAATATATATTGGGACAAGACAAATTGTACAAGTCATTTTTGACAATCTACAAACAACATGTTGTTTGTATAGCAGTGACAGCCAAGTTGGTAGAACGCTTGCCTCGGTAACAAGGATCGCAGGTTCAAACCCTGGCTCGCACCTCTGGAATTTCTGGATTCATGTGTGAATCTCACTTTCAACCACGATTATCACTTGCTAAACGGTGAAGGAAAACATCGTGAGGAAACCTGCATGTCTGAGAGAACCCCTCGAAAGATGTGTGAAGTCCGCCAACCCGCACTGGGCCAGCGTGGTGGACTATAGCCTGCTCCCCCTCGCATTGAGGGGAGGCCCGTGCCCAGCAGTGGGACATTAAAAAGGGCTGGTGTTATATGTACCTACCTTCTCTCTCTCCGGATGGTGCATCAGCAGGTACGACATGGCGCTGACGGCTTTCTCTTTGTTAGCTTCGACTGAATCGTGCGCAAATTTATTCAGCGCTTCCACATAAGCTGTACAAATGAATAAAACCATTACAATTATTGCTGCACTCCTCGTTGTCGTATTGTGTAGTATATTTGCTCAAAAATGTAAAAGATCTTTTAAAAAAAAAGAGCAGCCATGGAGTTTCTTGCCCGTTCTGCTCCATAGGAACGGCATTCCGAACGGGTGGTAAAGTAGTAGCCTTAGCATTTTGTAACCTTTTTGACGATTCATAAGTACTGCACTTAATGGTTTACATGAATAAAAAATATTCTGATTATGATTCACGTTGGGGTGACCAGTTATAAGGCATTGGAGATGTTTATAAAACTCTATATATTAGATTTCAACAAACTAAAAATACGGATAATACTTGTTTTGAAAAATCTCCTAAATTTGTTCTGCCCTTGACACATGTCACCAAGGAAAATATCACTTATATAAATTTTGAATTTAGATGATAAATAATCATTAAAGGTGGAGTATTAAATGAAGTCTATCCTATCATCCCCTTTCTATAGCACCCTGTATAGATGAATTGTTGATAAATAAGTGCATCCGGTACTCACTCCCGTACATCTCCTTCAGTTGGTCCGCATAGTACCACACCTTGAGTATGTTCCTCCTCGCCTGCTTGTTCCCAGATGTCATCTCGTCGACATGCCCCAGCGGATGCTGGTCGAAGGTCCGCAGTTTGACATCAGGGATTAACAATTCCGATATCAACAACTCTGATAGGGCATCTGAAAATATTTTTTAAAAAATATACCATATAAGTTGGTAGAACGCTTGCCTCGGTAACGAGGATCGCTGGTTCAAGCTGGGCTCGCACCTCAAGGATTTCTGGATTTCATGTGCGAATCTCATTTTCAACCATGATTATCACTTGCTAAACGGTGATGGAAAACATCGCGAGGAAACCTGCATGTCTGAGAGAGTCCTTCGAAAGACGTGTGAAGTCCGCCAACCCGCACTGGGCCGGCGTGGTGGAATATGGCCTAGTCCCCTTCAAATTTCGAAAACTATTCGAATACTTACTAAGTATCACTTTAAAATTTGAGACATTTTTATGTTCTAGCTTCTATGGCCTACAATTGGCGGATTCAAGTTTCAACCCATATCATGGTCACGGCACCCCTATCATGGTCACGGCACCACTATCATGGTCACGTGATCACAGTAACCCGATGCTCCAATTGCAAAAAATATATTGCTCTGTGTAGAATACTATGATACAATAGGCACAACAGTAATTATATCATCTATACATCTATACATATAAATAAAATTGGAGTGTCTGTTTGTAATATTAAAATAACCGCTTTTTACTAAGTGCATTTGGATGTATACACGGTACCTATACCGAAACAACATTTTTTACAATGTTTGTCTGTCTGTCTGTCTGTCTGATTGTTCCGGCTAATCTCTGAAATGGCTGGACCGATTTTGACGGGACTTTCACTGGCAGATAGCTGATGTAACAAGGAGTAACTTAGGCTACTTTTATTTTAGAAAAAAAATAGGATCTCACGAAAAAAAATTAAAACCAATGTTGCAGCGCAGCGCCTGATTAAGTGTGATAGCAACAACCTGCATTGCGTCCCGCGGGCTCAGAATGGGCGAGCAGGCTGTTACCAACGGTTGTGTCTTTGTTAAATACCACGCGGCCGAAGTCGCGGGTAACAGCTAGTTAAATATAACTTAAGATATAAATAATTGATTTTTTATTTGTCACATACCAATGATGATGATGCCATCTTTCTTCTTAGCCGGTTTCACATTGTTAATCAAGTTTCTGAGTGCCGTCAAATTGTATATTGGATTATCCTGAAAATAAAATAAAAAGTTATACACTTTAATAGTATGTAAATTATAAATTAGCCTTTATAATGTCACATTGATGGTCAATTTCCTCCTCTCAATGCAAGAGGGATTCTGGCTGTAGTCCATTAAGCTGGCTAAGTTTGTTGTTTTCCAGAGTAACCTTCACCATGGTGAATATGATGTATGCAAAATAAATAGTGTATATTGCAAGACAAACACACCAACTTCACAGTCCCAAATTAAGCAACGCTTGTATTATGGGTACCATGGTTTGGGGCCAACCCGCAACCCCATAGATATAAAATATTGATTTTTGATCATCACTTCACACAAAGTTTGCCTGTAACGGGATTTGAGCCCAGGAACCACAGAAAGGGCAGTACAGAAAGAATTGTCACAACCAACGGTGCCAATTGGGAAGTTGAATGTAGATTGTTAGTTTGATATGATATAGATACCTGTATGAGTATGGTGGCTGCTGCAACTCTATCACCAATGGCTCCTTTATTCAGCAACGTTTTGGCCCATTGGTGGTCTGATGACCCACTTCTGTTAGCCTCTGAAATGTTATAAATAAGACCAATAGTTACACATCCCTTCGCCTGCAGTTGTATCCACATATATAAGGTTTAAAAATAATAGTGTTAAATATTTTAAGAGGTCCACAGGTAGTACCAGTAAAAAAATATTTCTCTAGATTCTAATCTACATCTACTTTATAGGGAGGGTTATTTACTTGTTTCATACGCCAGGGTGTCTCCATGAAGAGCGCTACTTGCTTCTTTTCTCATTTCTTCTATCTGCTCCTGAGTTAGTGTTTTAGTTGTTGTAGACGGCTCTTCAGGCAACTGCAATGTGAGAAATATTAATAGTTTAACGGTCTAACAGGTCAAGATGAAGAGGCTCTTCGTAACAGTCTGATGTTATAGCTTCTGCAGTGGCCAAAGACTAAGACAGCTAATTGAAATGTCAGGTACAGGAACTATTATATGACTGCTGACTATGATGTGGTAAGATGATTAGGACAGATTTTGTTTTCTTTAAAATAAAATAAAAACATATCATTAGTAGCTCATTAGCCCACCCAACTAAGACAAGGCTTATGGTCATGCCAAAGCTAGGCTTATGGCTCAGACAATAATTTTATTGTCAGGATGGATGGGGGATAGAATCCAGAGCCTTGCTTGGTTTATGAGGATGGTGAACGACTAAAAGGCCATTAATGTAGTAGTCCTATATATAAAGAATTTAAGTCAATGTGCTGTACTGTAGCAGAACTGTGGTTGTCAATAAAATATTAAAAACTCAAGCGCTATTTCATTCAAGCAACCATTTTTAACCTATCAGCTTTATTGTTTGTAAACGATAATATTCACTAAAAATACTTGTACTACAGCTGTACCTGAGTATAATACAGATCTTTATAAGATATATCTGGCAATTTTTACCTGATGATACCATTTCTTCCGGTCCTCATACTCCAATGTCTCGGCGAAGTGTTTCGCGATACCCTGCCCCTTCTTTCCGTCGGCATTTTCGTCAACTTTACCGTAATTAGTGTACGCTTCGTCAACTAATATGTTCTCTTCGAATCTCTTGTGCTTCATTTTCACTTATTTCTAGTAGTAATTATTTTGGAGAATACAAACACACGTGAACCGCACACATGCTACACCAAATAAATTGACTGACATTGACAATTTATTTGATGATGGTTTGACATTTTTATTTAGAACCCCGAAAAAAAAACGTTTCCACGCAGATAAGAGAATTTCGCTTTCTTGGTAATGTATTTTAAAACTGTTACGAAATAGGTTCCAGTTTTGATAAGAGTTAGGTTTTATAAGAAAAATACATTACAAAGGAAGCGGCCAGGAACAGGCTTACAAAAGGCCAGTACAAAAAGGCTTGTACTTAACATCAACATAAAAAGGTGTGTCAGAAGCCTGAAATATTTCCTGTTATGGCAAAATACACTGTATTGTACACCGTTAAGTAATATTTTGTTATAGCGAATACCACGTTGATTTGTCATTCGGAAAAAAGTTGTGAAGTGCGGGGGGCTCGGATATCGGTCAGTGATTTATTCCAAAATATTTCAATAAAAACGATAAAATTGCATAAAATTACAAAAAACTTCAAAAATGGATGAGAAGGGAAGGAAAGTTATCGTTTGCGACAACGGCACTGGTGTAAGTTTATATCAAATTCAATAATAAAATGGTGGATGTGATAAGCAAACTGAATCATCGTTTTCCTCATTATATATCGTTGATTTTAGTTTGTCAAATGCGGATATGCTGGAAGCAACTTCCCGGCTTTTATATTCCCCTCGATGGTGGGCCGGCCGATCATCAGGGCGGAGAATAAAATAGGAGACATCGATGTTAAGGTTTGTTGGAAACTTTACTAAATATTCACTCAAACATGACTTAGATCACTGGTGTGCTGACCATAATCTACAAAAAAAGTCGTATATGTACTCAAAACTACATAAAAAAAACTAAATTGTTGCATAAATAAGCTGTTATTTATTATTTCTACCCAACAAAGTAATTGATAACACCTGCATTTATTCAAAAATATGTCAAGATTATTTCCTTCTTCTTCTTTCCTAAATTCCTAGAATTGTTATTTATAATGTCTCCAAATGTTACTGTATATGTTGCCTGTTAAAAGACCACTGATCCTCGGCATGTCAACTTTTCCAAGTATAAACCAAACAAGTTGATCAATAATTAAAGAAGCCAGCAACATTGAACTCCTCTAAGATGTTAGTGGAGAAACTGTCTGTCACAAGTGTCGGCCAAATAATATGCAATTCTCTGTGAAATGATGCGAATCTATAAAAGTATTTCACTTGTGTTTCGCTTCTGACGGCGGCTTCCTCAGTACAGCCGGGCTATGAATGAGCCATGATGACTTACCTATATGTTATAAACAATTTTTTGAGATTCCTTTTAAAATGTTCCAGGACATATGTATTGGCGTAAGTTAAGATATAATTTATTTCAGCATGATTTTTTACATAATTCGTTTTACAGTGTCCTATTAAAAAGCATGTAATTGTAATGTTAAAACTAAATATTTATCTTTATTTGATATTGTAAATTGTTTTTAAATTCATGCAGTATGCATTCATAATATGAATATGATTTCATGTTCACCAGGTATTTGAGCGAGTTGTCATAGAAGTTATATGTTTCAGGATAAAATAATTCACTAGACACTGACTGAAACATTCGGAAATCACATAGTACATCATGTAGTTTGAGTAGAAATATTTCCTTTTGCTTCATAGATAAATAATTGGTATTTAGTCCACTAAATAATATGACCATACAAATGCATGCCTATGTGTAGGATGTGTGAGGAATTGTCATCTCAAAGTGCACTTAGGTTCGCTCTCAGATTTGAGATTATTTTAATAATTTGAGTCTTAATATAAGTAACCATTACCGGTCATAGCCAAATAGCTTTTAACTGCACACACCATAAACTATACCGTGAGTTTTTCATGATTTTTGGATTTCATTTGTTATGTAAAAAAGCTATAAATCAGCTGTTGTGTCGTTTTTCAGATGATCATTAACAAAATTGTGTTCTATAACCACAGTGTTTGCTAAAATATATTTGAATGTAGTATTGAAACTGAACAAAGTTCGAAATTTTTCAGGATTTGATGGTGGGAGATGAAGCTTCGAAACTCAGATCCATGCTTGAAGTCAGCTACCCCATGGAGAATGGGGTGAGCTCATTAAATATTTTATGTTTTACTAACTAAATTAATGATCAATGAATACTCCATTAAAATAATTGCCCCTCAAAATTAACAGTTGTCAAAATCAATTATTTTAAGTTAATTTAATGCGTGGAATTGTTGTTGCAATGGCAATAGTATAGCCACTGATCCAAAAAAATAAACATACTTTATGTATACTTAGTTATATATAAAGTATTAAATATTTATATAAGTATGTCATACTAGCTGACCCGGCGAACTTAGTACCGCCTCAGAATTAAATGTATGAGATTTTTTATTTTTTTTGCGTATGTTTCCCACGTTTAATAGTTATTCTGCTCTTTGTGTCGGAGCCAAATTCAAAAAATCAAAGATCATATGTAGCGGCTCACCCGTTCTTAAGTTATAAATGGAGTAACTAACACGACTTTGTTTTATATTTTGACGATCTGATTAGCTCGGTTGGTAGTAACCCTACCTTCTGGGCTGAGAGTCTCGGGTTGGAATCCTGTTAGGCACAGACTATGTGTGATGAGCACGAATCTTTGTACCCGACTCATGGATGTTTAATATCTATATAAGGACTTAAATTCTTAAATCCCCCAGTCCATTGTATGGTACCCATAATACAAGCGTTGCTTGGTGTGGGACTGTATAATCGGTTGTGTTCGTATGGCAATACAGACAGTTTAAACATAATGATTCAATGTCCCCCCCCCCCCTCCCCCGCCGCCCCCCAGGTGGTGCGTAACTGGGAGGACATGTGCCACGTGTGGGACTACACGTTCGGCGCGAGCAAGATGAACATAGACCCCCGGGAGACCAAGATCCTGCTCACCGAGCCCCCCATGAACCCCACCAAGAACAGGGAGAAGATGATTGAGGTAAGTCACACTGGAGCCAAAAAAATATAACTTTAAGGTGGATGCGCAAGGGCGCGAAATTCAAAATGTCAATGTTTTTTATTTTTTTATTTTTTTTTTTAAAACATACTTTTACTAACTTTGGAGTGTTGTATTGCTTTAGTTATTTTTTTAAGCAAACTTAATACTTCGAGACATCCAATGCAGAATGCCAATATCGCGAAAAATTGAATTACATCGTAAGGATGTCCAAATTTTTCGTAAAAAAATAAAAACCATTGACATTTTGAATTTCGCGCCCTGAACTAGCGCTTCCACCTTAATAAACATTTGTGTGCGATGACATCACACGCGTCGCAGGAAGCCGGTGGATGCGAGTGGCGGAGGACCGTGATGTGTGGAAGTCATTGGGGGAGGCCTATGTCCAGCAGTGGACGTCTTTCGGCTGATAGAATAGTATAGCAAACATTTGTAATATTTTGACCCTACTTTCTGTGTTTAAAGCAGTGATAGCCAAGTTGGTAGAACGCTTGCCTCGGTAACGAGGATCGCTGTTTCAAATCCCGGCTCGCACCTCTAGGATTTATGGGTTCCATGTGCGAATCTCATTTTCAACCATGATTATTTATATTTATGCAGGTAATGTTTGAGAAGTACGAGTTCGACAGCGCCTACATCGCGATCCAAGCGGTGCTCACGCTGTACGCGCAGGGCCTTATTTCAGGAGTGGTTGTCGATTCAGGTACGTCATGCGTTACAGGATTTTCAGGTGAACACCCCGTCTCAATATTAACACCCACTGTGAGGCCGTAGAACATTATTCAAATGAAATATGTGTAATTTGTAAATATGACTCCTAAAACTTTTGTATATCTATACAAATAAATAAAATTGGAGTGTCTGTTTGTAATATTAAAATAACCGCTTTTTACTAAGTGCATTTGTATGTATACACGGTACATATACCAAAACAACATATCTTAAAAATTTTAGCGCGGGCTATTGCTAACGGTTGTGTCTTTGTTAAATACCACGCGGACGAAGTCGCGGGTAACAGCTAGTGTCACTATAAACGGACTTAAACTTCTACTATTTGGACAGTTATCATTATAATCTAGAAGATGTTGTCCAGGTGACGGCGTAACCCACATATGCCCGGTGTACGAAGAGTTCTCCCTCCCCCATCTCACGAGGCGACTGGACATCGCCGGCCGAGACATAACCAGATATCTGATCAAGGTGAATATTGTCAGGGAACCCGATCTACTTGAACTTTGATGTGTTTTTAAATTGGCATCACCAAAGGTATTTTGCCAGTGTCAAGTAATATAAATTATTTCTGTTTTCGAGCATATGCACAGGCCCAAAGGCTAGGCCCAAGTAAAATACCCCCCAATCCCTCAATCAGTAAAGTGATGGATACTTTACTGAAAGATTTTTCATGGATTTTGTGTGAGAAACTGAAAAGCCATGTTTTGTCACTCTGTTTCAATTACCTACACTTGTGCACTTCACCGAACCCATAATGGTTAATATTCCACTTATATCACTCACTATAACTCGCAGGAACACTAGTTTTAGAAATTTAAACATAACTGACGCCATGACTTTTCAGTTTCCCGCCAATAAATCTGTGTTTATCTTATAGATGCTAGGTCATAATTTTGGTGTAGCGAGCTCTTCAAACGCGCCACAAGCCACACAGATGGCGCTGCAGACGCTTTCAATACAATACAATCCTGAAACGCGCTATGAGAGTTTTCGGCGCACGTAACATATCCCATTATTAAAACATATGTCTGGAGCATAGCTTTATATGGGTGTGAGACGTGGACTATGACACAAAGAGACAGAGAAATATTAGAGGCATTTGAGATGTGGTGTTGGAGGAGAATGGAAAAAATCAGTTGGACAGAAAAAGTAACTAATGAGGATGTATTGAAGAGAGTGCAAGAAAGAAGATCATTAATGGAAACCATACGGAATAGAAGGGGGAAGATGATAGGCCATCTCATACGACATGATACCCTTATAAAGACCATCATAGAGGGAAAGATAGAAGGAAAGCGTGGACGAGGAAGACCAAGAATAAACTACATGAGTCAGATAAAAGAAAGGATGGGTGTCATGTCGTATAGGGAGGTGAAAGAAGCTGCTCTAGATAGAGACAGGTGGAAAGAGCTTCATCAGCTACACCGACAAGGGTCTAACCCTTAAATTAGAAGAGAGAGAACATATCCCAATAATAATTGTTGGGGCATAGCGGCCGCGACGTTTTTGAGACCCTCCCTCCTCCTTCTCTCCCCCTGCTCCCCTATGTAAGACAAAATATCACTTATTGGCACCAAAAAAGTTCAAATATAAGATTTCATCAGACCCCCTCGCCCCTCTCCCCTAAAACGTATCACGTAATAAATGAACAGCCCCTAATGTGTGTGTGTTGTCTTGTGTTATATATAAAAGAGAATGTTGGCCAGTTGCTGCTGCTGCGCGGGTACGCGTTCAACCACTCGGCGGACTTCGAGACGGTGCGCATGATGAAGGAGAAGCTGTGCTACATCGGGTACAACATCGAGCAGGAGCAGCGGCTGGCGTGGGAGACCACCGTGCTGGTGGAGCCCTACGTGGTGAGCGACTACAGCTATCATTACAAACTATACAGATTGAAATAAAACTATATTTCTCGAATTTTATCGCGTTTATTTTATGTTATTACGTTCCCGACAGTCCTCCCGTGACCATGGTTGCTGTACAGCAGCCGAAACGTCGGTTTTTACGTTCCCGACGTTGCGGCTGCTTTACAGCAACCATGGTCGCGGGAGGACTTAACGTACGACGTACGGAACGTAAAAACACAAAATAAATGCGATAAAATACTTAAAATAATTTATTTCAACAACAACAACATAATTTTATTTATTTAACCAAGAGTTATCATTTAAAAACCACCTATTATTATTATTATTTTTTTTTTTTTTGTTTTTCTTCTCCCTGTTTTAGGGGTAAAATAACTGACACACGGGCCTTGGCCAAGTGTGCCAGCTTTTGCGTGTTGGGAGCTATGGAGATGATGATGAATTCTGTAGAAATTTGCGCGTGAGACGGCAAGTGTTAAGTATAACTGCTTTTTGTATGAGTGTGAGTGTGGATTTAGGCATTTGAAGTACATTGAGATTAGTGTGGAGGGTTCTCGGAATGACGCCTGTGGTAGAAATAACTATGGGTAAAATTCTAACGGTACTACTTGCCATTGCTTCTTTATCTCAGTAGCCAGGTCTATGTACTTGGTCATTTTCTCCATGTGTGTAGTGAGTAGGTTGTGTGTGTTGCATACTGCTATGTCTATAATAAATACTGTTTTTTTGGTTTTATCTAATATTGTTATGTCCGGTCTATTGAAATGTATGGTCCTATCTGTTATTATTGTTCTATCCCAATATATTTTATATAAACTATTCTCTAAAACTGTGCTCGGTTGGTATTTATAGTACGCTACTTTTTGTGAAATAAATAAATATTTATGGGCTATGTTCTGGTGAACTATTGCTGCAACTTGGTCATGCCTATGTTTATAATCGGTTTGAACAATAGATTTGCATGCACCGGTAATATGTTGGATCGTTTCAGAACTACTATGGCATCGTCTGCATAAATCAGTTGAAAGGTTTGGTATTCGGATGATGTGCTTCTGATAGTTTCGGGTGTCTATGATTTGATCCTGTATAGCAATCATAAAAGCCTCCGTCTCTGGAAAGAGCTCTCCTCGCCGCAGCCATTCATTCGACGCTTCCTTGTCGACATGTGTTTGGCTGAGGTCAGAAAGGTGCCTCCCATGCAAAGACTTTTGTGACCACTTATCTGTTTTTTCCTGCCTACTTGTTATATTTGGTTGCATGCTTCTGTCGTTTAAGTTAAGCGGAGTGAGTTTATTATCTATGTGGGCTATGTACTTGTGAAGTTCACTGTGTTCAGCTTTGGCATAAAAGTAATTTCGTAGTTTAGTTACAAGGCTGTTATTTAAATTTTGTATGTCGATCAGGCCTCTTCCTCCTTCTCGTCGTGGTAGTGTAAGGCGTTGGATACAAGATCTAGGATGGTGCTTTCTATGGGTAGTCATATGGGTGTTAATTATCCGTTGAAGTTTGACTAAGTCTGATTGAGACCAATTGATCACTCCAAAGGAGTATGTGAGGATCGGTATTGCGTAAGTGTTAATGGCTTTTGTAATATTGCGTGAATTTAGTTGAGTTCTTAAAATCTGATTGAGCCTTAGCTTGAATTTCGTGGTCAGTTCTATTTTGGTTTGTTTTTGTTGTATTTGTTTGCATTGATGGAAGCCTAGGTATTTGTATGTGCTGTGTTCATCCATGGGATCTATTTGTTCTCCTGTATCGAGTGTGTATGTGTTATGTTGTGATTTCCCGCGAATAATGGAGTGTATTTTACATTTTTCTACACCAAATTGCATTTGTATGTCTTTAGAGAATGATTGTGTGATGTTTACTAGTTCTGTAAGTTCGGTACTATTAGTTGCATAAATTTTGATGTCGTCCATATACATCAGGTGTGAAAGAGTGTGATGTGTGTTGTTATGTTTTAATTTAAATCCAGTGTTAGTGTCATTTAGTAAATTAGATAGAGGGTTGAGTGCTAGGCAAAACCATAACGGACTAAGAGCATCACCTTGAAATATGCCTCTTTGAATTTTAATCGATCCAGTGATCAGTGATTTGTTATTACCAATTAATTTTAATTTTGTTTTCCAGTGAAGCATGGCCTCGTTCAGGAATGAAATTAAGTTAGGATGGATTTTATTGTATTCTAGGACATAAAGTAACCAGCTATGAGGGACAGAGTCAAATGCTTTTTTATAATCAATGTACATTGTGTGAATATTTCTATTTTTAGTTTGAGCTTGTTTCATGACTATCGCATCTATTGTCAGTTGTTCTTTACATCCCTGGCTATTCTTTCTGCAACCTTTTTGCTGTTCTGCTAGAACATTGTGGAGGTTCAGGTGGTGATAGATAATTGCGTTGATGCATCCAGTAATAATTTTGTATATAGTTTGTAGGCATGTGATAGGTCTGTAATTCGCGGGATTTTTTGGATCGGACCCTTTTGGTAGCATGTATGTTATTCCGTGCGTTATAAACTGTGGCATAGTGTGTGGTGATTGTATGAATTGGTTTATGTGGTTGTAGATGAATGGATGCGTGCAAGTGAGTTTTTTGTACCAGTAGTTATATATATTATCGGTACCTGGTGCTTTCCAATTGTGTGTGCGTTTGACAACTTGAGTAAATATGTCTATTGGAATGTTTTCAAAATCCATTTGATTTATATGTGCCGTATGGGGTGATATTTTGGGTAACCATTCAGCATTAGTATCATGCTGCACAGGGTTTTCCCAAATGTTTGCCCAGAATTCTTGTAGGTGTTGGGGTGTTGGAGATTCTGATGGCAGTGTTGTGTTGTTTTGATGATTGTTGCCTAGGGTTCTGTAAAACTGTTTTTCGTTATTTGTAAAAGTTGAATTCTGTTGTTTTCGTTTTGTACAAGTTAAGTATCTTTTTAGTCTGTTTGAAACCGCGTTTAATTTCTGTTTTAAGGTGTCTAGAAAATGTTGTGGCTCTATATTTGGTTCTTCGTATTGCGAATGAGTTTTATACTTAATCTTTATTTCTTCTACCGTTCTTACTATTTTCTGGCTTCTATTCCCTGCTATATATTGTGTTAGTCTACCTATTTCTAGCCTATATTTTTCTATTCTTTTTTCAATTCTCCTTTGCCAAGTTGGTTTTCCGTTACGGTCATTTAGGACATTATTGTTATCTAAATTAAATCGTGTACCATTGCAAGTAGCTGCTGCAAAGGCTGCTGAGTAGATTAATGTATGTAACGAGGTAAAATCGATTGCTTGGTTTAAATGTTTTGGGAGTATAACGTTATTTAGGCATTGGACAATTTGAGAAAATTTACGAGATGTTTTCTGTTTTGGGATATATGGCCTTGTTTCAGGATCTATCTCACTGAATCGTGCTATTGCGTGATTAAATTCTATTTCAATTTTGGCTTCCATCTCATTACTTTGTATTTGAATTGGATTGTTTTCATTATCTGTGTTAGTTTCTAGCGTATGTGGTTGTTCGTAAGTTTGAATTTGGGTGAGCGTCATATCTATGTTACTTTCAGGTATACTTTGATGTGATAGTTCTGCTATTATAGGATCATGCTCAACTTGGGTTAGTGGATGATTGTACGGTGCTTTAAGTTTTAACTCTATTTCTCTTTTTAACTGTTTAATTCTACTAGTATAAATCTTATTATTAAATATGAGCCTTCTCTGATCTGCTATTCTTTGTTCTGTAAGGTGCGATAGGTGTGGGTATCTTTCTATAAAATAATCATACAGTTTTTTCCGATAGGCTGTCTTGTTTATTTCTAACTCAGTTAATTCAAAATAACCTCTAACTATTTCATCATTCATTTCGTCTGACCATTTCATTCTTGCGTGTCGATTGGTGTTGTGCGATAGTAAGAGTGTTGGGTGTACAGGATGGCTTGGATTATGCGTGTATGAATTATATTCTGTTTGTGAAATTTGAGTTTGCAAGTTTTCCCTTACTGCCGCGCTGATTTCATCTAATACATTTTGTGATAATAGTTTTCTTCTAATGATTGCTCGTCTTTGGTCTCCTATACGTTGGCGTGTTGTTTGCATTTCGGGATATCTATTGTCGAATTCTTGGTGTAATAGCCCTAGGTAGTTGTTCATTTGTGTCGTCTCACATTTAGTGATTAAAAGGTATGTGCGCCATATGAAGCGGTTCATATCTTCGGTCCATTTTTTTCGCGCACGAGAATAGCCAGCAGTGGGTACAGGATTGATGGCAAATGCCTCTTGCACAACAGCTGTTGACCTTGTTGTCCGGGATGAATATGATGATGTTGGTGATGGATTGGGTGATCGAAACAAGCTATGCATGGAAGAAGGTGATGGAATGTTAGAAAATAATGATGGTTCGGAGTGTGCGATAGATGAGGGTGAGGATGATTGGTCGGCTGTAGTATATTGTTCGAGGGGAACCCGCCTGTTCAGTCCCCCGTCGCCAACGGTTCGCATGCTGTGGCATCCAGCGTCAGCTCCAGATGCGCCCCGGCGACCCCCGGGCAGCGGCCGTAAACTATATCTCTTTACTTGACTCTCCATTTGTTTCTGCGTAGAAAGGGTTTGGGATCGTTAGTTTGGGTTGGTGTTATGTATAAGTGGTAAGATGTTAAGACCATATAAACCAGTACCTTAAACCCGTAAGCCCCCCCACCACGACAAGGTGATCCCTGGGGGGGTTATTATTATTATCTCTCTTTACACGGGCTATACCCGGATTTTTGGAAGGCTTGCGTGGAGACATGGGTCCAACACGTAGAGGCCCTTATTGAGAATTTTAATGTTATGTTAGCCACCTGCTGGGGTCAATTGCTGAAAATGATAGCATAAACAGCGAATTGACCTCAGCAGGCGGAGGAACTATTGCAGGAATATGGAATGATAATTGAGTCTATGGATTGAGGTTTGGATGGACATGAGATAGGGCTATTGAAAGGGTTGCGGACACCTGCCATAATCAGCTTTTATCCAATTATTATTGGCAGGTGGCGACTCGCCACTCGTTAGGTGGGCCCCCTAAAAAGGCCGTCATATAAGACGACAAGGGGCAACACTGGCTGGAGCGGCTCAGGGGTGTAGAGAGGTGTGCTGCGCTTTCTCACGTGGTTACTCGCGGCGTTATGCCCTTTAACACTTCCACCCCTGGAGCATATAGCTCTAACGACCCCTCTCTGGACAGCCAATTAAGGCAAGACAGAGCTGAGAGTCCTGCGGGCCCCCGTCGGTTTCCACTCGACCGACGAAGACACGCCGAGGTGGGGGCCCTGACCGACTCTCTGGGGAACTCGGGTCCGTGGTGTCGCTACTCACCAACAGCTCGCCACAAGCTGCCCTGCGGCTTATTATTATTATTATTATTGAAATAAAACGAATCTTTGTATCGCGTTTATTATATGTTTTTACGTTCCCGACGTTTCGGCTGCTTTACAGCAACCATGGTCACGGGATGACTGAGGTGGTTGACGTCCTAGTGTCACAGTTGGTACCCTCATATTTAGTTGTTGCTTGCGGTCCGATATACAGAAACTTTGGGAACGTAAAAAGCAAATAATGAACGCGATAAAATCCGTAGGATTAGTTTTATTTCAATGTGTAGTATTCGCGTGAATATAAGAAATTAATATACCGCCATCTATACTCTATACAATTAAATAAAATTGGAGTGTCTGTTTGTAATACTAAAATACTAAGTGCATTTGGATGTATACACGGTACATGTACCAAAACAACATTTTTTAAAATTATTGTCTGTGTGTCTGTTTGTTTCGGCTAATCTCTGAAATGGCTGGACCGATTTTGACGGGACTCTCACTTGCAGATAGCTGATGTAACAAAGAGTAACTTGGCTACTTTTATTTTAGAAAAACCTTTTTTTTTAATACCACGCGGATGAAGTCGCGGGTAACAGCTAGTTTATGGTTGAAAGAAGGAAAGTATAATATTATTTTTGTCAAATGATCATGATAATCGTGATTATCATCAACTCCTGGTCAGTTGCCGGACGGGCGCGTGATCAAGGTGGGGGGCGAGAGGTTCGAGGCGCCCGAGGCCCTGTTCCAGCCGCACCTCATCAACGTGGAGGGGCAGGGCATCGCCGAGCTCGTCTTCAACACCATACAGGTACACACGGCCCCAAGTCCGCCAACACCATCGACTGGGACCATGGCGGTGTTGCCACCAAGCCGACCATTTTAATTAGTGGCAATTACATTTTAATTATACATTACATTTATACATACATTTTAATTATTCGTCACGTGCTTGGTGGACTAAAGCTTGACACAAAACGCTAGCGGGTTTTTTAGTCGCAGAAAAGGTAATGCATGACATACTCAACAAGTGGGCCCCAAGTCTGCTAACACAATCGAGTCGTAATCGAACAGCTGCCGCATAGTAACTGTCACTTTTGACAGGTATCCCATACAATATGTGTCAAAAGTGACAGTTACTATGCGGTTGCTGTTCGATTATGAGTCGATTGTGTTAGCAGACTTGGGGCCCAGGGCCCATATTGCCCATATAACTACACACGTCAGATATGGTCTGCGTCGATTTTAAGGTGGAAGCTCAGGGTCAGGGCGCGAAATTCAAAAGGTCAATGGTTTTTATTTTTTTACGAAAAATTTGGACATCTTTACGATGTAATTTAGTGTTTTGCGATATTAACATTCTGCATTGGATGTCTCGATGTATTAAGTTTGCTTAAAAAAATACCTAAAGCGATACAACACCATAAAGTTAGTAAAAGTAGCGGTTTTTACAAACCTTATGGTATTGTATCGGATTAGGTACTTTTTACATCGTAAAGATGGCCAAATTTTTCGTAAAAAAATAAAAACCATTGACATTTTGAATTTCGCGCCCTGACCCTGAGCTTCCACCTTAATAATACATTTTGTACCCAACCAATTAAAATTTGTAATGATTTCGTGTTTGTTCTTTAAATTGCCATTTCTATATACATACCTCACGTAATAAATACGCTAAAGAAGTGAAGGCTTAAGGAAGCGTTCAAGTATTACGTTACAAATTTCGGGGGAGGGGGGGGGGGGTTCTTCCGAAATGTTACGATGCGTTACATGGGCGGGAGGGGGGTTTGAACTACGCGTTACGTAACATTGTTTTTACCCTTCAAAACGGTCGCGTAGAGATTTTATGGCTTCCTTAGGGGAAGGGGGGGAGATGTAAAGAAAAACTTTACGGCGCGCTACATGGGGGGGAGGGTCTCCAAAAATTGCGTTACGTAATACTTGAACGCTCCCTAACGCTTGTACACCCTTTCTGAATGAAAGAAAGAAAGAAATATATTTATTTGTGCAAATACATTTGAACGTAGGTTATGTACATTTGAACGTAGGTCCCATATGGGACTACAAGTTTGGGTAATATCCAAATGATTGACACAAATTGGCCCCAGCTCAGCATGTGCTGGTTGCAAAACAACCAGCGCTGGTCTTCCGTTGGATCCGTTTGGTGACTTCACGCGCACGACCCTGTACGTGCGGAAGCGACTCGCCAGTAGCTTAATTGTGAACAAGCTGTAAGGGGCCATCCATAAATTACGTCACACGTTAAGGGGTGGGAGGGGGTCGACGAAGTGTGACATTGTGTGACAAGGGGCGGGGAGGGGTCCCAAATTTAGTGACATCACATTTTTTCAAAATATAATATTTTATATCTAAGTATTAAAACTATTGATTTTATTGAAAAATAATTTAAATGTAAATAAAAACAATTTCGGAACACTGCTGTTTTAATTTCATAAATTTCTAAAGGTGTAATTGCAAAATATGTGACATCACACTAGGTAGTGGGTGGGGGGTCTCACAAATGTGACCAGTTGTGACAAGGACGGGGGAGGGGTCAAAAATTCATGAAATGCGTGTGCCGTAATTTATGGATGGCCAGCTGTAAGACGGTGGTGTGGTCCCGGAGTAGCTTAATTGTCTTCAAGCTGTAAGACGGTGGTGTGGTCCCGGAGTAGCTTAATTGTCTTCAAGCTGAAAGACGGTGGTGTGGTCCCGGAGTAGCTTAATTGTCTTCAAGCTGTAAGACGGTGGTGTGGTCCCGGAGTAGCTTAATTGTCTTCAAGCTGTAAGACGGTGGTGTGGTCCCGGAGTAGCTTAATTGTCTTCAAGCTGAAAGACGGTGGTGTGGTCCCGGAGTAGCTTAATTGTCTTCAAGCTGTAAGACGGTGGTGTGGTCCCGGAGTAGCTTAATTGTCTTCAAGCTGTAAGACGGTGGTGTGGTCCCGGAGTAGCTTAATTGTCTTCAAGCTGTAAGACGGTGGTGTGGTGTGTGTGCAGGCGGCCGACATCGACATGCGCAACGAGCTGTACAAGCACATCGTGCTGTCGGGCGGCTCCACCATGTACCCGGGGCTGCCGTCGCGCCTCGAGCGCGAGATCAAGCAGCTGTACCTCGAGCGCGTGCTCAAGAACGACTGCGACAAGCTGGCGGTCAGTACCTCCACCACCTACCACCTACCACTGTCATTGTAATCTTTGGCCACATCTTTAACTATAACTCTATACATAATTCCGATTGTCCCGCACTACGCAACGCTTGTATTGTGGGTGCACAATGGACTGAGGGCGAACTCAGTATATAATCTTTATCTATACATATAAATAAAATTGGAGTGGTCTGTTTGTAATATTAAAATATTTTTTAATTTTTTTGTCTGTCTGTCTGTCTGTTTGTTCCGGCTAATCTCTGAAATGGCTGGACCGATTTTGACGGGACTTTCACTGGCAGATAGCTGATGTAACAAGGAGTAACTTAGGCTACTTTTATTTTAGAAAAAAAATAAGGATCTCACGAAAAAAAATTAAAACCAATGTTGCAGCGCTGCGCCTGATTAAGTTTGATAGCAACAACCTGCAATGCGTCCCGCGGGCTCAGAATGGGCGAGCAGGCTGTTGTCAACGGTTGTCTTTGTTAAATACCACGCGGACGAAGTCGCGGGCAACAGCTAGTATATATATAAATTTCGTGTCACGGTGTTTGTCCGCTATGGACTGCTAAACTACTGAACCGATTTAAATAAAATTTTGCACACTGTGTGCAGTTTTATCCAACTTGAAAGATAGGATAGTTTACATCGCAATTTATAATTGTGTAGGTAAAAAAATCGATTGTTTAGGTAATCCTCTCATCACCTATTTTTTTTTTTAAACAGAACGGATCTTTGAAACAACACAGAGGCTGCAATAATAATAATTTGCTTTGTATGGGTGTTCCAGAAGTTCAAGATCCGCGTGGAGGACCCGCCCCGGCGCAAGGACATGGTGTTCATCGGCGGCGCCGTGCTGGCCGAGGTGTGCAAGAACCGGGACAACTTCTGGCTCTCCCGGAACGAGTACCTGGAGCAGGTCGGCACCATTACCTTTTCTAAACAAATAAATAAAATCGAAGTGTCTGTTTGTAATATTAAAATAACCGCTTTTTACTAAGTGCATTTGGATGTATACACGTTACATATACCAGAACAATATTTTTTTAAAATTTTGTCTGTCTGTCTGTTTGTTTGTGCAGGGCTGCCACATTACCTTTTTCATTAATAATAATAAGAATATCGCCAGACGAACACACAAACTATACGGTCCCACACTAAGTAACGCTCGTATTTTGGGTACCGTACAATGGACTGAGGGCGAACTCAGTATATCCCACTAATATTATAAATGTGAAAGTTTGGATAGATGGATGGTTGTTTGTTACTCCATCACGCCAGAACGGCTGAACGGATCTGGATGAAATTTGGCACAGGTAGATTATAGTCTGGAATAGCACATAGGCTACTTTTTATCCCGGGACAGTGTATGGTTCCTGTGGGATAGACTTGTTTTATTTTTCATAGAGCGAAAGATCGACATGATTTTTGCATAGGTAGTGGTAGTTTAGGGGGGGGTTTGTTAAATACCACGCGGACGAAATCGCGAAAATTTATTTAATAAGCTGGCAACCTATTACATTGGCGGCAAATACGATCAGAAAAAAATGGGTTGGTTGCCGTGGTCCTCTGCCTACTCCTTCACTGATTGCAGACGGTATGAGGTTTTTTTTTTATATTTTTTTTTCTATTTCCAGGGTATATCCTGCCTAAGGAAACTGGGTCCGCGCGCCAGTTAGTGACTGACATTATTATAATAATAATTTGTATTGAAAACATTCAAGTATTCCATTACTTTATTGCATTTTCTTATAAGTGTAGCCTGTAATATAATATATAGGTAAAATGTAATTTTCCATTTGTAATTTTTATAATAATTAAAATGAGTTGTTTTTTTAATGATACAATTTAAATAATTATACCTACTTAATTTTCTTTGTCAATCGTACCGAATTGGGATATGATCGATTTTTAGACGGTTAATGCTTTAAAAAAATATTTAACTGGAACAATAAATCGATAAAAAAATGTGATGTATATTGGACAGTCGTGTCCAAAAATCGATCATGATTTGCGAACTAGAATATATTCTATGTAATAGATGAAATATTTATTGCTAAAACAATTAATTAATTATGAAAATAATTTGTATTGAAAATTGTCAAATAAACACATGCATATGATTTTACGGCAATAAATTTATAACATTCTGTAATTAAATAAATATAATTTAACGAAATTATTTGGTATTTTTTTTTTTATTGAAAAGTAATTATTTGTATAATATAAAAGATACAATATTCATTTCTAAAACGGATTACTACACAACGCTGCCATCAGCAGGGTTGCCACATGTGATTTGCTATTTCTAGCCAAATTTTAAATGATTTTTCTATTAAAACAAAATCTTTGTTTAATGGTAACCCACCCAACCTGAAATACTAAAAACACCTAATTGTAGAAATGTTGCCAATGTAATTCTTAAATCTACATACATAAATAAAACAATAAATAATATTAGGACTACGTTTATTGAAAATCGCAAATGTTCATTTACAGATACTTAATTACAAAAAAAATATCGATAAATTACATCGTCAGTACGTATTATTAATTTATCGATATCATTAAATGCCTAATAAACTTCAAAATACACAGTGAAGCAAATATTTTATATAAAAAAAAGTAAAAAAAAAAAAATTCAGTCGATTACTTATCACGTCATACAAAACTATTAAAATTAAAAAAAAAATAGGAGGATATAGACAATTTTCAGCACACTTGGCAATAGACAATAGATACGTATGCACTAAAATACTAGGCCATTTTCAAAATTTCAGCTCCTCTCGTACACAATTACGAATACAGTTTGAGCGTTTGCGCAGATTTGAAATTGAATGTCTGTATAGGGGATATTATATTATCATATACATTATGACATAGATCTAGGTCCATATAGGTATGACATCATAGAAAAAAAACTATCGGAACTATTATCATAGATAGAATCACGAGAGAATAAAGTTATCATATAAATATGGCGTCGAAGTCTATGTCAAATATATATGATCATATAATATTATAGTTAAGCGCGGTCTGCAATTTTGATTACTGCATCATCTCACGAAAACGATGCGAAATTATGTCTTAAATTAGGCAATAAGAATCTCATTAAATAAAATGAACAAATGGGGGAAGAGGAACCCACCACTGGCCCTAGGCTTGTCAACTTTTCGAATTATAAACCAAACAAGTTGATCGATAATTAAAGAAGCCAGCCACACCGAACTCCTCTAAGATGTCAGTCGAGAATCTGTCTGTCACGAGATTTGGGACCCCAAATATGATGCAATTCTCCGCGAAACGAAGCGAATCTAAAAAAGTATTCGACACGTGTTTCGCATACATTTTCGATAAATTTACACTCATTTCGTGCCAGCGAGTTGAATGGAATTTTTATGGCGCTTAATGATACAGGAATTGACACAGATTTAGGATAAATGAACGGCATTTTAAAATACGAAAAAAGGGTACATGTCAAATTGAGAACCTCCTCCTTTTAACGTCGGTTAAAAGAGGGAGAAGTTCCCATTTGATGGAAATTCCGATATATATTTTAAATTAAATAATTATTGCACTTGGATCATTAAGAGACAGAAAGGCAACATCAGCAATTATTGAAATGGACTTATTAAAATATATTTTTTTTACCAAAAAACACACCCCACAATAATGTTGCCCACTACAAATCTGGCACTAAGCAATTTTAATCAGTTTTTAACTGTATTTTTTTATAACTATACAATTTATAAAAAGCTACACATAATTAAGTCTAAATATTAAAATACTAGTTCCAATACTAACATTACTTAAAGTTATTTATGAGATACACAAGCACTTCCCAACATTTTTAAAGTTTAACAATGAAAAAGTAGAATTTGTCAATTTATTTTCAGCGCTGGGCATTTATATTAAGAACAGACATTATAATAGCCATTAATAATTAATTCAGTATGATCACTGAAAAGCGATATAAAGGTATGAATAAAAATGGATCAATTCGTGCTCAATTACGATATAGGTAGAATTTTGTTGTCACAAGATTTTTTTTCTATTAACTGTACTTATAAAAAAAACATATATCAAAAAACCAGTCTTAAGCATACTAAATACTAGTGAGATTGTAATAATAACTAACGCTATACTTTGAAATAAAACTTATTTAACAGACTTTGTTGCGTTTATTTTATGTTTTTACGTTCCCGACGTTTTGGTTGCTTTACAGCAACCATGGTCACGGGAGGACTGAGGTGTTTAACGTCCTAGTGTCATAGCTAGAACTGGGGTACCCTCATATTTAGTTGTTGCTTGGTTGCTGTAAAGCAGCCGAAACGTCGGGAACGTAAAAACATAAAATAAACGCGATAAAATCTGTAAAATAAGTTTTATTTCAATGTGTAGTATTCGCGTAAATATAAGAAATCAATACAACGCTATACTATACTTATTCGAATACTATAAAATTAGTAAATGCAGTTTCTGGTCACTAACAATGTACAAATTAAATTATATTTAGGCCACGAAGCCGATAATATTACACGACCGAAATATGTCTGTCCTCCATGTCTGAGAGAACCCCTCGAAAGACGGGTGAAGATATATATGATAAGATTATTTCCCCCGAGGCCTAAAATACTCCCCTACCTTCATCAGTAGAGCGGTGACCTGATCATTTTTTTCATTTTATTCAATTCATTCCATCAACTACCCAAAACATTTAAAAACCTACCATACACTCTCAACATTAAATCCTAGAAAATTTCGATTCAATCAGGACGAATTACATCAATTTCGGACGATCAATAAATGAGTACATACTTATGTCTAACAAAAATGGCTATATTCAGTCTTATTTACTAATTTATATACAAAAATGGCAGTTTCATTTAGCTTCCGTTATACACTTAAGTAATTATAATTAACATAGGTACCTAAATTCTATTCGACTTTACATATTTTAATACGTTCGTAACATACACATAAAAATACCTGTAGTATATATAGAGGTAATGTTTGTAAGTTTAGTCTGTTTAGTCAAAAACTACTGATCCGATTCTGAGAATTCTTTCACTAATAGAAAGCTACATTTTTCCTGAGTGCTATAGGCTATGTTTGATCGAGGTACCGCGGGCAGAGCCGCGAGCAGAAGCAAGTGAAATAGCAAAACATTTCTTCACAAAACTGTCAAAAAAACTTCTATCTTCGACACTTCTAGGAGTAACATTAAAGATAATCATATAAACGCCAGGACATAACAAAATGTAACCGCAAAATTAATAGATCTTTTAATCAATTTACAACGGTTTTACAGAGAAATTTTCAGAATAAAGGAGGCGTCGAACGAAATCCATAAATTTGGGGCTAAGGTATCAGTGAGTTAGTCGAATAGTCATCTAGTAATCCATTAACTCGACCATAAAATCGACTAAATTTATGTTATAAACGTATTAAAATCTACACCTAACCAACTAAACCTAGCTAAAATATACTAACCTAACTATAATTAAATAGTAAATGCATCCAAATAAAGTCATACTTAGTTTTAAACTATTTAGTCGGATTTTTTTCGATTGCAAAATGTCCCAAAAATTTCGTGCTATGAGATTTTTCGAAATATATATTCTATACATCCATCCATCAGCCGAACGACATCCACTGCTGGACACAGGCCTCCCCCAATGACTTCCACACATCACATACTTTTCCCCATTTTATTTATGGTTTATTGAGAGTGTCTTCCAGGCTCCCCCAATTTGGCTGATCACCTGGAGCTGTCGTCATCTGCCTTCCGACACACAACTAGTGGGACTACAGGAAACCTAGGCCAGAGGCCTGGGGTGAGGCCATTTGTCAGAACTATCCTGGCTTCTGACTGCCCCCAACGAGTGTCAAATATGTTAGTGACTCCCCCGAAGTACGGCGAACAGCTGTAATAATTTAGCAACCCATCCATTTCCAAACCTCGCCCCAACTTGGCTTAATATATACGACACATCCTAGTCACTAAATTGTCTACAAAAAATATGTAAATAAAAACGCATTTGTATACAATACAAATTCAATCGTTCGATACGGTTCACTCGTATCGTTCTATGTGACTCTAGTTCAGTCTGTGGTTCATTCAACCTCTTCCTCAGTTTTCTCTTGTGATTGCTGCGACGTATTCTCCGAGGTAATGTCTTGTAATATTGAAGTCATTTCCTCTAAGATGTCAGTGAATTGCGGCCGGTCGGCCGGCGATTTGCTCCAGCATCGTTTCTGAGGGAAAAAAAAATTAATTAATTAATTATACTAAATGAGCAGTGTATAGTAAAGAAGTTACTATCATCAACTTTGGCAGGGTATTATAATACCAGCCCTTTTCATGAGTATTGGTTGTGGGTTATTAAAGATCAAAATACAAAGTGTGTGTGTGTGTGTGTGTGTATGTGTACGTGGCGTGTGGGCGGAGTGAGTGGATGTGCATGCATGTGTGGGGGGGCGTGTGTGTGTGTGTGTGTATGTGTACGTGGCGTGTGGGCGGAAGTGAGTGGATGTGCATGCATGTGTGGGGGGGCGTGTGTGTGTGTGTGTGTGTGTATGTATGGGTGTGCGTAGTGTGTGTGTGCGTGCGTGCATGTGTGTATGGGTGTTAGTGTGGATGTGCGTGCGTGTGTGTATGGGTGTGTGTGTGGACGTGCGTGCATGTGTGTGTATGGATGTGTGTGTGTGTGTACGCGTAAAGTAAATAAGCGGTAAGATCTCGATTACGCATGTGTGAAAATAACACCACTTGCAACGGGCTAGTATGAAAAATAGACTATATTATAGCCGGATTTATTATTGGTATGATATCACGTTATAATATAACTGTCACATTAGACAGATATCCCATACAATGTCTGTCAAAAGTGACAGCTACTATGCAGTTGCTATTCGATTATGAATCGATTGTGTTAGCAGACTTGGGGCCCAGAAGAGTTGACTCCATGGTATCAGTTTTCGATACGAAAGGAAGCGTTCAAGTATTACGTACGGAATTTGGGGGGGGGGGGGGGAACTTCTGAAACGTCACGATGCGTTAAAAGGGCGGGAAGGGGAGCGTTTGAACTACGCGTTACGCGCACGGACGCGTAGAAACTTTACGTTTTACTAGGGGAGGGGTGAAAAATCTCTCTCTTAGAGCCTGTATAATGTTAGACACTTGTTCTCACCAGCAAGCCGGCGAGCGCGGCGGGCACGTCGGGCGGCGCGGCCCACTCCAGCGCGCCGGCGCGCAGCCGCTCCAGCACCGAGTTGTCGTTCAACTTGCCGAACGGCAACTCCGCCTTCGTGTATATCTGTTGAATGGAACATACGAATGTTTGTAGAATGGAACGTACAATGCAGGACATGGAATGGAGCGTGAGATGCATGAGATGCATGATATGGAAGGGATTACGAGTGAAAGGGATGGGCGGATAGGTGAGAGAGGTATAGAAAGGGAGAGGACACACGAAGTCTCAGCTAAAGTCTGATTAGCCGTTCCTACGTTCTCACATAACAATGTAATGCTCAAATATGTAAAAGATATTTTTAAAAAAAAAGAGCATACATTGAGTTTCTTGCCCGTTCTTCACCATAGGAACGACATTCCGAACGGGTGGTAAAGTAGTAGCATAGTATTTTTTAGCTTTTGACGATTCATAAGTACTGTACATAGCGCGTGAATAAAAAATATTCTGATTCTGAAGAAAAGACGGCAAGATGTGTGTGGGACGGTTAAGATTAAAAAAGTGTAAAAATAAGAAATAAAACTAAGTGGAATAAATAAAACCGACGTTTTATTAATACATACCAGCCAGACGAACATACGAACCGTATGGTCCTAACTTAGCGATCCTTGGGTAATGGGTACCGCGCAATGGACCGGGGGCGATAATTATAAGCGTTGCGATGTGTATAAATAAATAAAATTGGAGAGTCTGTTTGTAATATTAAAATAACCGCTTTTTACTAAGGGCATTTGGATATATACACGGTACATATACCAAAACAACATTTTTTACAATTTTTGTCTGTCTGTCAGTTTGTTTGTTCCGGCTAATCTCTGAAATGGCTGGACCGATTTGAACGGGACTTTCACTGGCAGATAGCTGATGTAACAAGGAGTAACTAAGGCAACTTTTATTTTAGAAAAACTTTTTTGTTAAATACCACGCGGACGAAGTCGCTGGTAACAGCTAGTTACACAATTATTTTACTGCTAAACTACTGCATACCTCCCAGACGGTAGCCGCGAACATGTACACGTCAGATTTGGTGGAGTACTCCCCCTCCATGACCGCCTCCATGGGCAACCAGCGTAGCGGTATCACCTGAGAACGAACATTGAGCTGAATTCGACGTTCCAAGACCTTAAGACACTGTGAACACTTTCTGCGTAAATCGGACCGCAAACAACAACTAATTATCAGCGTACCCCAGTTCTAACTGGGACACTAAGACACCCCGCGCACTAGGCAGCCTGACTGCGGCAGCCAGGCTGCGGCAGCCAGTAAATCATATGACGTTGTATGGGAGCCGGCGCACTAGGCAGCCACGAATTCCCGGCTGCGGCAGCCAATAGAACGCGCCTGTTTGCACGGCAGCCAGCTGGCTGCGCGCAGCCAGTGTATAGGCGAATGTATGTGGCTGCCGTGAGTCTCCGCGCACTAGTTGTTGCAGCCAGACGTATTTTGGGTTCCGAACTTAAAAAAAAAATGACTTTCGATACAGAGAAATTGAATAGTCGTCGATTGGCTGCTATAACTGGATGCGCAAATATTCTGGCTGCGCAGCCAGGCTGCCTAGTGCGCGAGGGCTCTTAGACGTCAAACACTTTAGTCCACCCGTGGTCATGGTTGCTGTAAAGCAGCCGAAACGTCGGGAACGTAAAAACATCAAATAAAGTGTCTATAAGTTTGGGGGTAAGTATTTATATCGTCATCTAGTGCAGTTATGGCGAATCCTAGTTCGAAACTGGAATAATGCGTTTAAAAAGGGCTAGAATAAAACAAAAATGTCTGTGGTGTACCTGATCGTGTAGTTTATAGTACTCGTGCGAGTCTGGGCCGCGGGTGAGGGCCGGGAATGACAGCTTGAGTTGCAGCTTGGGAGTAATCAGGCAGTTGCGCGCCGCTATATCTCTGTTGACAAATGTACAAGACCACGCTTTGTAAACATGAGTATGAATGTCGGCGATAGATGTCGCTAACATGATTATGAACGCGGTAGCGTAAGGTTTTTAAGACCATGTTATTGTAATATTCCTATCAGTTATCCTCTTCGCCTATCTTCGTCACGCCTAGCTCGGCGGCGGCGGTGTACAGTGTGGGGGCGGTACCTGTGCGTGCCGCGCTTGGCGGCCAGGCGGCCGGCGGCAGCGGCCAGGTGCGCGGCCAGCGCGGCGCGGTGCTGCGCGGCGAGGGGCGCGGCGCTGCGCATGTGTACAGTGTGGGGGCGGTACCTGTGCGTGCCGCGCTTGGCGGCCAGGCGGCCGGCGGCAGCGGCCAGGTGCGCGGCCAGCGCGGCGCGGTGCTGCGCGGCGAGGGGCGCGGCGCTGCGCATGTGTACAGTGTGGGGGCGGTACCTGTGCGTGCCGCGCTTGGCGGCCAGGCGGCCGGCGGCAGCGGCCAGGTGCGCGGCCAGCGCGGCGCGGTGCTGCGCGGCGAGGGGCGCGGCGCTGCGGCCGGCGGGTCGGGGCGCGTGCGCGGCCCCCACGCGCGCCGCGTACTCCGCCGACTCCTCCGGGGTGCGGGTCGCTATTAGAAAGTTCTTCAAATCGCCCTGTGAAGATAAAACCTAGTCAAGACCAAGTTTTATAATTTAAAAATGCAAAGGAAACAAATGATAGGACGCGTCCATCAGCCGCGGGGCTGTCTACCGTAAGTTTTGAGTGAGCACGGTTGTTCTGACGCCGTCTTCGAACGCGTGCGCAGTAAATGGTCCTATTAGGACCTTCCTAATTACATTTGGACGCGTTCGAACCCTATGCAGTGCGCACACGTCCGCGGACGAGCTAGACGGACGCGGCTGAACATAAACATCTGGCCGGTCAGATTGCTACCGGCGGTTCCAACCAGTGGTGCCAACATAGCGCTTTCGACGCTGGATCGACTACTTGGTTGTCTCTATTAGCGCTCAATAAAGTTATATGGCGCCTGGCAACTATTCTAGCGTGTAAAGATTAGCTAACAAAATTATAGGTTATTTCTTTTCATGGGGATTGTTGTGTATTAGTGTTTTTTTTATTCAACGCTTTTTTATCGTCAACTGTGCGCGATTTTATGAAAGGTTGGTGGCAACACTGGCCCCAACTCATAAGGCTGCCCAAAGTTTATTGTAGGTACTATACAGATATAAATCAGACGCGGCTTTCGGACGCGTCCGATAAGTTGTTACCTTATCGTCCTTTGGAAGATAAAAAAGTTGTAATGCTATAAGTGACCATAGACACCTTAAAAGGGCATCATAATCGTTCATGAGGTTCGAGCTTATTCGTGTAAAAAATAATTTATGAGTTACATGTGACTTGTTCCCTACAGTGTAGGTCGTTATGTAACGGATACGTATACCCACGTCCCAGACAAGTCGTTCAATAAGCCGCAGTCATTCAAGGGGTACTCCATACATTGGGATTCCCTAAAATTGTACTTACCCATCGAAAGACTGGCTTGATCACCTAACTATCCCTTATGAACGGGCTTCCAGGTTGTACCAAAGGACGAACACGACTATTTGTATCATGCTTTAAAATGTCAATAAATAATAGCACCCAACATAGTTGTCGGGTGCTGGGTGAGGTTGCAGTGGTTTAAAATAATAAAAAAATATTAATTTCTTATATTTACGCAAATACTGCACACTGAAATAAAAGTTATTTTACAGATTTTATCGCGCTTATTTTGTTTTTACGTTCCGGAAGTTTCGGCTGCTTCACAGCAACCATGGTCACGGGAGAACTGAGGTGGTTGACGTCCTACTTCCTAGTGTCATAGTTAGAAATGGGGTACCCTCATATTTAGTTGTTGTTTGCGGTCCGATCTACGCAGAAAGTGCTCACTGTGTCTTGAGGCCTTGCAATGGTGCGCTTGCTTTTGGATTTAATTATATTAATTACTGGATTCCAAGTCGGTGGTACCACCCAGCCATCTTCCCTATTGAAATTAAGATGTATTTTAATTTCAATGGCCTCACGTATCATCCTTGGTCGGAATCGGTGTTCTTTTGCGAGGATCTCTGGTTGATCAAATCTGATATAATGGCGGGTGAAGAAATTTATATTAAAAACTAGCTGTTACCCGCGACTTCGTTCGCGTGGTATTTAACAAAGACAACCGTTGGCAACAGCCTGCTCGCGCGTTCTGAGCCCGCGGGACGCATTGCAGGTTGTTGCTATCCAACTTAATCAGGCGCAGCGCTGCAACATTGGTTTTAATTTTTTTTCGTGAGATCCTATTTTTGTTTCTAAAATAAAAGTAGCCTACGTTACTCCTTGTTACATCAGCTATCTGCCAGTGAAAGTCCCGTCAAAATCGGTCCAGCCATTTCAGAGATTAGCCGGAACAAACAGACAGACAAAAATCGTAAAAAAAATTGTTTTGGTATAGGTACCGTGTATACATCCAAATGCACTTAGTAAAAAGCGGTTATTTTAATATTACAAACAGACACTCCAATTTTATTTATTTGTATGTATAGATGAAAGTAACTTACCCAATCAGTATGTTCTATAAGCATATAATGTGGGTCCGCTTCGTTGCATAGTCCGATCAGTTTCGCGATGTTTTCGTGACGAACGCGACTGAATAAGTCCAATTGACGGCGGAACTCTGCTAGCTGGACCTGACAAGCAAGATGAGACAGTTAGATACTTCTTATCTTCATTTTAGCAGTGATAGCCAAGTTGGTAGAACGCTTGCCTCGGTAACGAGGATCGCAGGTTAAAATCCCGGCTCGCACATCTGAGATTTCTGGATTTCATGTGCGAATCTCATTTTCAACCACGATTATCACTTGCTAAGCGGTGAAGGAAAACATCGTGAGAAAACCTGCATGTCTGAGAGAACTCCTCGCAAGATGTGTGAAGTCCACCAACCCCCCTGGGCCAGCGTGGTGGACTATGGCCTAATCCCCCTCGCATTGAGGGGAGGCCCGTGCCCAGCAGTGGGACATTAAAAAGGGCTGGTATTATTATTATATTATTAATAGTCCATTGTACGGTACCCATAATGCAAGCGTTGCTTAGTATGGGACCGTGAAGTCGGTGTGTTGGTCTGGTGACATTATCATATACTAACCTCATCTTTGGTAGTTAAAGCCTTAACCAGTACTGGCCTCAGCTTCGGCTCAGCCCCGACCTCCTCCTTGTTCCGGAGCTGGTCAACTTTGGTCATGTCTATTTTAGCTAGGAGCACTTCACCAAATTCGCCGCGACCTAAGAACATTTTACTACTCATAATAAGGCATTTTAACCCCAAACTAAATGCTTGAACGGTTTTCTTCACTTCACCGAAATCACTGCGAACTAAGAGCATTATTGAAATAAAACTAATTTTACGGATTTTTTTGCGTTTATGTTATGTTTATTACGTTCCCGACGTTTCGGCTGCTTTACAGCAACCATGGTCACGGGAGGACGTAGTCCCGTGACTAGCCGAAACGTCGGGAATGTAAAAAAATATAATATAAACGCCATACAATCCGTAAAATTAGTTTAATTATTATAGGTATTCAGTAACTAATACTAAATTATTTCGTAACCATGCTACTTACGCCCAGGGCCCCAAGACTGCTAACACAATCGATTCATAATCGAACAGATATGCCAAAAAACATCTGTCAAAAGTGACAGTTACTATGCGGTTGCTGTTCGATTATGAATCGATTGTGTTAGCAGACTTGGGGCCCTGTATAATGAATCTAATGTAACTAACTACAAATATTATAAGCGCAAGTATTCGGTTATCGGCTCCGAATACATATTCGTTCCGTTTGGAGTCGAGACCCTGGGTCCATGGGGTCCAAGCACCATTAATTTTGTAGAAAATCTTTCTAGAAGATTGGTCGACCCAAGGGCTGGGTATTTCCTCGCTCAGCGAGTAGCTTTGGCTATTCTGCGAGGAAATGCGGCCAGCATCTTGGGCACGCTACCGCATGGGCCAAATTTTTTACACATTTTGTAGCTTTTCTATACTCTTTTTAAGTTATATTACTGGTGGTAGGCTTCGGCCGTAGCTAGTCACCACCCACTGAACAAAGCCATTTCGCCAAGCGGCCTAGCCGTGTTCCGGCATGATGTTCGGTGTTGCCATTCATGGATGGCGGGTCAGATCAGTTGCGCTGCATGTGCCTAGTGAATGTAGCGTCTCGATCTACTGCCGCCTTCCTACCTAGGCAAGTATGCTCCATCGTAGATCTCATCGTCACTTACCATCAGGTGAGATCGAGATCAAATACTTGCCTATAATGTATAAAAAAAAAAAAAGTTTGTAAATATTTCGGTTATTTTCTTTCTAATTGTTAACAAACTACAAATATTGTTTTGCGTTCCTATACTACTAACTTTATGAGTAGTGACTTACCGAGTGTGATCTGTTCTGTGAGCAGTGCCCGGGGTATGGCCAGGTGGTCGAACTGGCCCGACTTCTTGGACGCCCGGGACACGGCGGACACCTCAGAGTTGTCGGCCCCTAATATACCATATATTTTTTAGTAAGGAAGAGAAACACACTATTTGGTTTTAGCGGAAAAGAGAAGATCTTCCAGCCAGGCGGGTGGTATGCCCCGACGGTTATTGTCAGGATCTTGTATATATGTTACTTGCTCCGAAAACTCTTATAGCGCGATTCAGGATTGTGATGACAATTGTCTATCGTTCTGAATGCGTCTGCAGCGCCATCTGTGTAGCTTGTGGTGCGGTTGAAGTGGTTGCTACATGGTTATATTCTTGAATTTAGTAATTATTTTTTTCATGTTTAATTGTTATAAAATACCGCTGCTTCGGAATGTTGAATCCACTGAAAAGTGCATGCCTATAGCTCTATAGATTATATACTACGTTCTTTTATCCGACTCGGAAATTTTAAACAAATGTATTTTCACAGACATTTCGCTAATTGCGTCATCGTTCGTACTGATACAACTTAAATTATAAAAATATTTTGGTATAAAAAAAAATAGTCCAATACCCTATTAAATTTCTCAGCTCGTAATAATCTACTGGCAACATTACTCACCGCTATCTTTATCATGTGCCAATAATCTTCCGTTCTGTATCGCAGCTCCGTTCACCTTCTGTTTCTCTTCTTCTCCCTCTTCTACTAGCTTCTCTCTACCTTCTGTCATCTCTAGTTCCATCTTCTCGCCTGCACATAGGTAATAGTATGTTTGTGCCGAGCCCGGCACGAAGAGGAGCCGACTCCACCCGAGTAGTTCGCCACAGAATAAGTAAGTATTTAAATTTAGAATTGAATATATTTGGATTTTTAGTTTAGACCAAGATCAATATGTATGTTTTAGTGTGTGTATTTTTTAATGAAAAAAAAAAAACTAAATTACACTAAAGTTTTAACCTACTCAACAATATCTAGGGAACATGGGTGTTATAGTGTTTATTATCAATTTAATACTTATTTCAATTTGGTAATTCATATTAATTCTTGTTTATGAAAAAAAAAATATCTATGGACAACTAAAATAGTGCAATAACCCAAAAAAACAAGTTTCAACCAATAAGAAAAATCAAGCGCACAATTAAAAAGCAAAATAAGTCAGTCAGTCAGTAAGTAGTATTGAGCTATGACAAAAAAGACGCTATAGTACATTTGTTACCCAGTCTTTATGATAACAAGAATAATAAAAAAAAGTGGTAGCAGGCCTAAGGCCCAGTAGTTTCCAGTACCTCTCTGTCGCCTCCTGAGGCGGCGCCTCCGGCAGTACACCATGAGGGCCAGCACCAGCACCATGTAGGCGCCGGCTACGGAGATGGACACCACGACAGCCTTGCCCGCCACGCCCGAAGACTCCTGAGGTGGCAGCGAGCCCTCTGTGGACCGGTAGCTATACTTCAGCTATAGCTTTTTTTTAATGGGACTAGGCCCGCCACACACTCCCACCACTGCTACTCCTGTAAGCCAGGATCTACAGTGGTGTCCAATGATGACACCGAGGTTTGACCCTCGCTCGGCGAGTCCCGGGATAAAGTTAATTGCCTTGGAGCCCGCACGAAATTAATCGAAAGATAAAAATAGGAGGAGTTGGAAGAAAATTATCCACAATGGAGGGACATTGCAAAGCGGGAGACAAAAAGATCTGGTAGACAAATTTCCACAGAAGCAAGACTCTTACAGCTGGACTAATTGCAGGTGTAAGGCACCACAGCTATAGCTTACGAAAAGCTTAAGCTAATCTTTACATTTATACAAATAAATAAAATTGGAGTGTCTGTTTGTAATATAAAAATAACCGCTTTTTACTAAGTGCGTTTGGATGTATAAACGGTACATATACCATAACAATATTTTTTTACAATTTTTGTCTGTCTGTCTGTCTTTCTGTTTGTTCCGGCTAATCTCTGAAATGGCTGGACCGATTTTGCCGGGACTTTCACTGGCAGATAGCTGATGAAACAGGGCGTAACTTAGGCTACTTTTATTTTAGATGTCTATGTTTCCGTCTGTCTGTCTTTCTGTTTGTTCCGGCTAATCTCCGAAATGGCCGGACCGATTTTGCCTGGACTTTCACTGGCAGGTAGCTGATGAAACAGGGAGTAACTTACTACTACTTTTATTTTAGACTAGCTGTTACCCGCGATTTCGTCCGCTTTTTGTTAAATACCGTGTATGTGAACTCACCGGGATGCACGATTAGTTCGAGCTCGGTCCGCGCGAGGCCGGCGGCGCTGCCGGCGGTGCAGCCGTACCGGTCCGCGTCCGGCTCCGACACGTTGCGGATTATTAGCGACCCGTTCGAGAGCAGGACGAACCTAGTCAAAAAATTAGTATTCTATCTCTTTCACACTTATACATTTCGTATATTTACGCGATTACTACACATTGAAATAAAACAATTTTTTTAAGGATTTTATCGTTTCAACAAGTGTACTAAGCACAATTTTACAGCCCGCTGTCATTCTTGCCGGGTCGCGTTCTGTTTAGTTTTTTTTCACAAGAAATACAGAATGACACAAAAAGTGTATACTAAGAATTGAATCTGCGCTTCTTGAGCGCATTTATTATAATTAAGTTTAGCGGAAAAGGTTAGATCTTCCAGCCAGGCGGGTGGTATGCCTGGCGGGGCCGCCGCTATGCCCCGACAATTATTATCGGGACCTTGTATATATGTTACGTGCTCCGAAAACTCTCATAGCGCGTTGCAGGATTGTATTGAGAATTGTCAATTGTTCTGAATGCGTCTGCAGCGCCATCTGTGTAGCGCAAGAGGTCGCTACAACGTGAAGTCAGAATTTCGAAACAACTTTAAGAAAAAATGCTCACACAAAAATACTTTTGTTATGGAATAATGTTTATTTATTGAAATAGATTTATAGAAATTGTGACGTCACTCATCGCTAAAGAAGTGCAGGTTCAAGGCTTAGTATAGCCTTTCTGAATCTGCCTGTATATAAACTGGCCACTTGACTTTTGGTACTCACCTCGCCGTGGTAGCGTTCACGCCGTCTTCGACGTCAACACCATCCTCTGAAAAGATCAAGTTATATTTCTTATATGACACAAAATATGAGAAATTAACTCTAATAATATCCTAACATACTTTATGACACACATTACTAAGCCACCACACACAATACACACCACTAACCCTATATTACATAATATTACGCTATAATACACACGACTAACTATATATTACATTCTACCAAATGTTTAATACACATACTAACGCTGTTATACCTTCTTCTAACGACGTATAAAAACACTTCTAATTCCTTTAAGACCCTCTCCAACTAATCTCATAAAACATACCACTAACTCTATGATACATTAATATATAACGCTATAATACATTTGTTCATTCGTATAATAAGACGTATAAATTCTAATGCCTTTAACAGAGGGTGTTAAACGCATTAGAAGGTATAATACACATCACTAACCCAATAATTCATGCCGCTAATACTGTAATACATAATACTAACGTTGTTGGTGCAGTATCGCGCTGTTTCTGTCCCAGTGTGTGGTGGGGGGCGGGTCCCCGGTCGCGACACAGTTGAGGACCGCGGTCTGTCCTATTGTCACGTGGAGTTGCTGGTCCGGTACCGGCTCGAGGACTCGCGGCAACACTGGTGGTTAAAATAAAATAATAATATAGCCAGAGGAACACACCAACGGTACAGTCCAGAACTAAGAGAAGCTTGTGTACCGACTGGGGCGATCCCGGTAAATGATTATTTATAAATATATATCAAACATTCAATCTTCCTTCTTATTTTCATTTATAAAAGTAATTTGGTAAATGTGGTTACCATGTAGCCATTCACTTGTAATTATATGTATAAAAAACAATACTCACCGACAACATCCAAGTTAATCTTAGAAGCGATAGTCTTGTTCCCGTCAACCGCTTTACAGGTGTACTGGCCAGCGTGGCGGCGGTGGGCTTCGGCTACCATCAGGGTGCCATTGGAGGAGGTCACTCCGTCTGGTAGTGCATCTTCATCGTTCTGTAGAAGATATTGATTATAGTGACATCTAGCGGTGGGTAGATTAAATTAAAGACTATACATTGATATTATGTGATACTAAATGTATTATCTTGGTGTCGTGATAAATTCTTGTAGTAATAAATTAGCATAGGGATACAATAGTTTTATTGTTGATCTATAATTTTAATAGTTTATTTTTATTGAAATAAAACTTTTTTTCGGATTATATCGCGTTTATTCTATGTTTTTACGTGCCCGACGTTTAGGCTGCTTTACAGCAACCATGGCATGTCGGCGGTCATGGTCGAAAAAATAGTTTTATTTCAGTGTGTAGTATTCGCGTAAATATAAGAAATCAAAAGTTTAATTTATTTTTCAGTTTTAAAAAGGAGCCCAGGTATTGTTCAGTCTTTTTCTGTATGAATTGAATGTTTTTTGGGTAGGTACCTACCAAATACCATTGCACAGTGGGCGCAACGCCACCGGCGACTTTGCAATGAATTTTGCCCGAGCCGTTTAGTTCCAACTTCTTGCTGTACGGTTCCGGTTCGAAGCGGAGTACTCCATCTGTTGATTTGAAAAAAAATATCAAGCGCCATCTACGAACAGTTTATTAAACAATATTAACATTGCTACTCGAAGCTAGATGGCGTTGCATGTTCTTAATATTTTGCTCTTGACATTGGAGGTGAATTATATTTATTTCGTATAATAATACCAGCCCTTTTTAATGTACCACTGCTGGGCACGGGCACCCCCTCAATGCGAGGGGGATTAGGCCATAGTCCACCACGCTGGCCCAGAGCGGGTTGGTGGACTTCACACATCTTTCGAGGGGTTCTCTCAGACATGCAGGTTTCCTCACGATGTTCTCCTTCACCATTTAGCAAGTAATGTAAATAATTCACACATGAAATCCAGAAATCCCAGAGGTGCGAGCCGGGGTTTTATTTCGTATATGTATACATAAAAAATATTTTGTATTACCATTAGTTGCGCGATGCCTCCTACTGTTTTTGTGAGGTCGCATTTTATGAGCTGAATGGTGGGTTACATCTGTAAGTAAGAAAAACGGAATAAAAAAAACGTTTAATACTCTTTTTTACACACCAACCTTTAAACAAAGTACATTTAGGTGTTCTGTGGTACATTCATTAAGTACGCATAGGTTCTTATAATGATTGTAACCATGGTACAACAATATGCTACGCCCGGTACTCTCTTCCCGTGACAGCTAGGTCACGTTTGTCCACACTACGTCATTGGCCATTTTCGACCAATGAGCGGTGTTCATTCTATTCAAGTCCAGCCGTCCCTGCGCACTTCGTACCGCCTCAGAATCATATGTATGAGAAAATTAAATACATTTATTTTGTGAATTATCCCATTGTTATTCTACCATTCGGGGCAGATATAAATTTAAAAAATCTACGATCACAAAAATCAGATCATTCTTGAGTTATAAATGGCCTAACTATAACACATATAGATGTCAAAACGATAGTACTGATCCTGACGCAGTCTCGGGCCGACTTCGGAAGAGATTACTAGGCGTAGCATATTATTATACCATGATCGTACCTACGCACCTTTGAGTGATAAGAATAGAACTAAAATAATGTACAAAAACCCATCGAGATTCACACATACAGCTAACACGTTCACGCCACGGCGCGGGCGCAGCGCGGCGCGGCGCGGGTTCAACGTAAACACGCGTGGCGGCACATCAAACGAGAGGCGATACGCTTTTACAGTTATGCGGTGATCACGATGTGTGGGCTTGTTTAGGACTTTCCTAAACGTGCTCTTAAGCCAGCCGGCATGGTCCACTACGAATGAAATGCAAGATCATTTCGATTTTCACTCACTCTTTTTCCATTTTCAAATTTTGTATCAGCTTGTAGCAACCCTATCAACCTCTCCACAAGCTACACAGGTGGCGCTGCAGACGACATTCAGAACGAATGACGAGACTCCACACAATCCTGCAACGCGCTATGAGAGTTTTCCGAGCACGTAACATATATACAAGATCTCGACAATAACCGTCGGGCGGGTCGTATAACACATATTATGTGTATAAAAAAGCAACAAATAACATTTGCATACAATGGAATGGATGCGATCTCAATAATACCCAGACTAGAAGATACTTTCCAAAATTTGACCAGATGTGAATCAAACCTGCAACCATCGGATGCAGCGACCCGAGCGGCCTACGCACAAAACACTTCATCGTTACTTCGCCGAGAAAGTCCTTACAAATCCCGAACGCATCGTCGCACTACCGAGTCTAAATATAAATCGTGTTCCAAACACAACTGCGTCGGATCACTCGGCGTCGAACCCGGGACCGCGCGCGATCAATTATCGACGAACCATTATTGTTGGACCGATGAGTGAACAAACCATAAGTGTACAGATGTAACCGTTCACTCAGACCGGAAGATAGAAGCACGAAGATGAATGGAATCCGATGAAAACATTCATCCATCTATGATAGAGAGCAGTGATAGCCATGTTGGTAGAACGCTTGCCTCGGTAACGAGGATCGCAGGTTCAAACCTCCCGGCTCGCACCTCTGGGATTTCTGGATTTCATGTGCGAATCTCATTTTCAACCAGGATTATCACTTGCTTAACGGTGAAGGAAAACATCGTGAGGAAACCTGCATATCTGAGAGAACCCCTCGAAAGAAAGAAAGTGTGAAGTCCGCCAACCCGCACTGAGCCAGCGTGGTGGACTATGGCCTAATCCCCCTCGAATTAAGGGGAGGCCCGTGCCCAGCAGTGAGACATTAAAATGGGCTGGTATTATTATACATCCATCTTTATAGCTTCCAAATCCGATCCAAATCTTCTAAACGACTCCAAACACTCTTACATTATGCCTGACTGCTATAGGCTATTGATTTCTTATATTTACGCGAATATTACACACTGAAATAAAACTAATCTTACGAATTTTATCGAGTTTATTTTATGTTCTTACGTTCCCGATGTTTTGGCTGTTTTACAGCAACCATGGTCCCGGGTCCGAATCCTGGTAGGCACAAACTGTGTGATTGAGCACGAATGTTTGTACCCGAGTCATGGATGTTTAATATCCATATAAGTATTATATACTGAGTTCACCCTCAGTCCATTGTACGGCACAAACGTTGCTTAGTGTGGGAGCGTATAGTTGGTGTGTTCGTCTGACGATATTATTATAATTATTATCTTCTTTAAAACGTGCTATATCGTTATCGGTCCCTGCTCACCCCGGGAAGTTTCGTCCGTAATATTATAACCGCGGTAAGCTCCACAAACACGATCGATTAGATATCTCGTGTGTTTAACATCCACGTCCTAAGTAAACGGAGAATGCAGTAAAACTTCGTCTTGAGTAGTGCATACGCTTATACCATATGACTTGTCATTACCGACCGGCCGGCAATCGGCGATATCCATGGTATAAAAGAATTCGTAGCGAAAACTGATATGATGGATCATATTCATGATTCTGGACCTCCCTGAGTTGTAATTTTGCGACGAACTTTTTATAAATTATAGGTACGTATTTTTTTCAGTATTTTTAAATTGATTATACCCTGAAATCATAATAGAATTCGATATCAACTTAATTTTGTTAGAAAAAAAAAAAGCCATAATTACAAATTTAGACCTGAAACGGCAATGTAAATTAAAACTCGATACGTTCGGGGGCGCTCGTCACCCGCACGCATTGGGTATCGCGCGGAGCGCTGTGTTGTGATCGCGTTGTTTACGATACATTGCGAGCTCAACAATTACAACATTTTTACACCATGACTTTCGACATTAATGATTTCTACAGGTGTTAAGTGTAACCACGCTGGCACAGTGCAAGTTGGCGGGCTACATACGACACGATGTTTTCCATCACCCTAGCAAGTGATAAAAATGAAATGAAATAATGAAAAAAAAAACGCACATGAAATCCAGAAGTGCGCTCCGGAGTTTGAACCTTCAACCCTCGTTACCGAGGCAAGCGTCCTCCCTACTTTGCTATCATTGCATATTGCATTATTTTATTTTATTTTTTATTTTTTTATTGAACACAAAACAATATTCCTATTATAATAGGAATCTCTCTCTATTACGACTGGCACGTTGCACAACTATATTTTTTTTTTAATGCGAGCTCACCAGCGCCCCTAGCGTCGCATCATAACAGCTGTCAGCAATGGCGGCGTAGCGCGGCGTCGCCATGGCAACCGCTCGTAAAATTTTATTACTCCGCGCCCCCGCCCGCTTTGAGAACGGTTCGTGTCGACTTTGAACCCAGATTAGGGATCATTTCATTTGGTGTTTGGGATAAAACTGGGAGTTGTGTTCGTTGAGCCAAGTTGGGAGTAAGTTAGAGTCAATTATAAGACTTGTTATTTGAATATAGGTAGTATAGACCACAACAACTTTTATCTGCAAATATAAAAAAAAAACGGTCTGTAATTCAATAAATAACAGCAAGGATATAAGGTTTAACAATAATAGTAAGTGCAAAATATTTTAAGGGGTTAACAAGTAGGTGATAACGATCACGTTTATATATAACATTTATGTGTATATATAGTATGTGTGTTTGATTTTTGTGTGAGCAAGCGAGACAGTACAGTTTCACCGCGCACTTAGTAAGTAGTTTTTAAGTCACAGTTAGTCAGGACAATTTTTTTTATCTCGATTTACCTTAAACAGGAAGCCTAGCAGCGTCTACCAATACTAAAATTCAGTCACACTTATATCGTTAACTTAATTAGACAGTGGCACTTTGTTTAATAATTTAAGTCACCCCTATCCACCCCCCCCCCCCCCCGCTCTATGCCATAAACAACCCCTAGGAGTCGTAAAATAACACGAGCTGATGGAATTTGGTCCCTTAGAATGTAACTTTATGACTATAGGGATGTGGCATGTCGATTACCGCTGGTTGTGAATATCGATTTAAGAAACGAGTGAACATTGTATATTAACTTGTAGAAACTGGCTGTGCACTCAAGAATCAAAGTCACGTCACTTCACATTAAAATAAAAAATATTTCCATTAGGATTAGTCGATGATTATGCGAACAATGTGAAAAGGACACTTATGTTGTTTCCCTAATGGCCTTTTTGCATTGAGTCAGGCTCGAAAAGTCACTTCACAATCGACTCATGATCAATACAATGAAATTTTTAGTTTGAATGACTCCATCTTCTTTTTCTTTGCGTTTGCAGCTATTTGGTCACAATTCTGCCAGTGTCAGTGGCTCCATCGATCGTCGGTGATTTTGCTAGCCGCAAATGAATGTCACTTTTGACAGGACTTGAAGTATGGAACATCTGTCAAATGACAATTAAGATCCCTTGTCAGCCGGTCATGTTATTGCTATTAATTACATGACTTTAGCAAAATACCCACTAAGTTGTGGGTGAGGCCATATTCATATTCATTATATTTCATCGCATTTTCGTACAGAAAGGAGAAGAGAAATTCATTTTGTGGACTTATAATTCGGCCGCCTAGAGAATGCGTTCGTGACAGGTCGTTTTTTATCGTATTTATTTCGTACGATCATTATATTGTAGTATTTTATCGTCACAATCGATACAAACAGTCGATGTTCTAGGTACAACACTACGCAACTCATTAACTTGAATCGTAAAAAAATAACAGCAATATGCAGGCGAAAACTTCGTTAGGTGCACTCGTAAAAGTTTTTTCTTTCATTATTCACCACCCACTTTATTAATACTTGTGGTAATAATTTTCAACTTTTGGGGACTTTTTATAGCGTTGATTAGATTTGTTAAATTTTCACGTACGCAAGTAATTAGTAGTCGTGCTCGGGACCAGAGAGAACAAGCAAGAACAACAACAACCCGAAAAAGAATGTTTTTTTTTTAATTTTTCAAGTGGGCCTGGATTTTGGCCATCCAAAACTATATCCGGGAATAGCGAAAAATGCGTCCCGGACTGACAACATACCTACTGTATTATTGCACCATCCGATAGTGGTGCTAATAAGGAAAATTCATCCAGTATTATTAGGTAAGAGTTCACTCACGACAAGTGAGTAATAGAGTAATATATAGTTTGGCGCTAAATTTAATATTTATCTTTTTTTATTTTATTTCTGACAGATGTCAGAAACGATTTTTTTTCTACGACCGGAGTGTACGTATACATATATTAGTTTTAGTAACATTAGGCACGGATAGATGGCAGCACATTCTTCGTTAACACGAACGAAGTATGCTGAGTTATTAGTTTATCTCCGTATATTGTAGTCTTTCCCCAGACAGCATGACCACAAATATCTTTATTTATTAATAAGTTCATCTTAGATACAGACATATTCCTTCACATTGGGTGTGTCGGGATATAAAAATTAATTGTCACGCTCGTCCGTCTCCGTAACGGACGGCACCGTATTGTCTACGTGACGTGAATCGGAACGGTGCGCAGGAAATTACGTCTAAGATGTACGGGGGTTCACAAGCTGTGAAAAAAAATATGGCGGTTCTATTTCAAGGTTTGGTAGCAAAAAAAAATTACATTATGTCTATTTACCGCCTTCTGTGTACACATGGTAATTCGAGTTAGACTTCTTTATTGATTTCTTATATTTACGCGTTTATTTTATTGTGTTTACGTTCCCGAAGTTTCGGCTGCTTTCCAATGCCAGTTCAAACTATGACACTAGGACGTCAACCACCTCAGTCCCCCCGTGACCATGGTTGCTGTAAATCAGCCGAAACGTCGGGACGGTAAAAACAACGCGCTAAAATCCGTTAAATTATTTTTATTTAAATCCATATTCTTTATTAACCGACTTCAAAAAAAAGGAGGAGGTTCTCAATTCGGTTGTATTTTTTTTTTTTTTTTTTATTTTTTTTTTTTAAAAAAGTATCGACAATAATAAAATGTTGAATAACTCGAAAAATAAAACAAAGAGATTGCAAAGCATCAAACAAACAAGCCGTGTCCTCGTGTAACAGTAGCGAGAATGCTGAATGCTGTCAAATGCGGTGTAGATACACCGCTGTCATTTATTTCAGTTTGACACTTGTACCACACTGTAAGGTATTTTCCATTTTATTTCATAGCATTTCATTTCGTAAAGAAAGATGAAGAGAGAGACAGTACTCATTCGCAGACCTTCCAAGGAGGACGCCATTTTCATATCATCATGTCACATCCATTATTTTATTTATAATGTGTATTTATTGAATGTTTTATTGCTATTAATTACTTGACATTGGCAAAATGCGCAACCACAACTTAGCGGGTAAGTTGTGGGTGAAGCAATTTGCATATCCATTAAATTTCATTTCGTAAAGAAAGAAGATGAAGACCTTCCAAGCCTTCTTAGGAATAAAACAACAAGCAAATTACACTAATTCAGAGATACCACGCCCTTACATTAGTACAGTCTCTGGGAAAAGTGCTATCGCGGAATATAAATTTTTGTTAATTCAATTTGCGAATGCAAACGGAGATAAATTGCGCGCGGCCAACGGATGCTAACAGCTTTTTGTAATTTGTCGAGAGTTATTTGGCGCTCGCAATTTGTGTAAAATGTGTTTAAGCACTAGTTTTAGCTTTGTCTGTTTTTGTTGAAAGAATTTTGTGTTTATTTTATGGTACAGTTAAAAAAAGCTCCAGTTTAGCGCCAGCGCTTTGTGTTTTGCACATTGTTTATGTTCATTTTATGTGACACCCATGAGCCATCTATCTATGATAGGGTTTATATCTTGTTAATTTTTTTATGGCTTTAAATCATTCTGTAATAACTGCCGAAATCTAGTCTAGGGATTTGATAAAACTTAGTGTGTTTTTAATTAGAATTATTTTAAGATAATTTGAAATACCTTTATTAAACGGACAAGATGCACTCTAACCAAAGCAAATCCCCGCATGCGAAGGTTTCAATATTAAGAAGGTCTATGTCGAGTATATCTATGTCGAGCTAGCTATTAAGATAACATGACAGCAAGGTACAGACACAATTAAAAATGACATATGTTTTATCACAAACATTATTTTTGTCTTCCGCTTTTCTTTCTGCCATTACTAAAACGCGCAGCTGTATCAAATAACGCCTTCGCCCGAAGCTCGTCTGTCTGTAGGTCACGACCGACGAACGATTCAGATAGTCTGTTGCTACGCCAGTATAACTGCTATTCAGTACACGTGCACTTATTAATTCATTTACTCAGATTTTCGCGCAATTTTGTATGCCTCCTGAAATCTATAATAACCGAAGTACTACGTTAGTATAACTACGGCTGCCGTTCCTTTGACCCAGGGTTTGTTTCCCATGTCGGTCAAATTTTTATTGAGTTTTTCTATGAGGAATTTGAATTTTCAAAATGGCGATGCATTGCTATGCTCCTCTGCCTTGCCTACCCCTTCGACAACTACCCGCGTGATAGTGTGCGAGTTTTAGAGGGTTAGGGTTGCTACCATCCGAACTAATACTAGCCCTTTTAATGTCCCACTGTTGGGCACGGCCACCCCTCATTGCGAGGGGGATTAGTCCATAGTCCACCACGCTGGCCCAATGCGGGTTAGCGGACTTCACACGTCTTTCGAGGGGTTCTCTCAGACATGCAGGTTTCCTTGCGATGTTTTCCTTCACCGTTTAGCAAGTGACAAATCATAGTTGAAAATGAGATTCGCACATTAAATCCAGGAATCCCAGAGATCCAAGCCGGGGTTTGAACCTGCGATCCTCGTTACCGAGGCAAGCGTTCTACCAACTTGGCTATCACTGCTATTCATAGTATAAGCTAATTGTTTCGTCTTTATATAAATACTAGCTGACCCGGCAAACGTTGTTTTGCCATATACATTATTTCTAGGAAATATCTTTATATTGAAATAAAACTATTTTTAAGGATTTTATCGCGTTTATTTTTCGTTTTTACGTTCCCGACGTTTCGGCTGCTTTACAGCAACCATGGTCACAGAACACACAGAACAGATGGTCGGGAACGTAAAAACGAGAAATAAACGCGATAAAATCCTTAAAAATAGTTTTATTTCAATGTGTAGTATTCGCGTAAATATAAGAAATCAAAATATCTTTATAGTTAAATATTTGCGATTATAAATTGAGATATTAACTATCCTATCTTTCAAGTTGGATAAAACTGCACACAGTGTGCAAAATTTTATTAAAATCGCTTTAATAGTTTAGGAGTCCATAGCGGACAAACACCGTGACACGTAATTTATATATATTAAGATAGTTAAAAGTATTACTAATGGTTATGGTAAAAAGTACCAACAACACAATATTGGAGTAGAGGACGCAGAAGTACGAAGGGTGTCTGGAGGTGGTTCAGGGCGTCTGCGCGGCGTATTTGGGTCGAGTACGTGGCCCGAATAATTATGGACCTTAAGGTTTTCGGCTTGGAAGGCAGCAGAAAAAATCGAGCACGCAACATGCCTCGGCCGAATTAAAAAAAAACATGTCTTTGTTTGCAAACGCCAATACTTTTGTATTATTTTTTTTATAATCGATGTAGTTTCTAATGCTCGGTTTACATGATGATACGCTAATAATTAATAACCAGTAGCCAAGTAGCAAAATTATGTGCGACAATTTACATTATTTGCGAGCTTGCAGAGCTGTACGTCAAGTGCGATATTATTCGTAGGCTAACCGTATAGTTTATAGTCTAAAATTGAGTTCTATGTTTTTGAAAATTGGCCTACCCGTTCTTAGGTTATAAATGGTGTAGCTAATACGACGTTGTTTTATATGGATATCTTACCCAAGATCCAAGAAAATATAATCTGTGTTACGCAGTGACCTCTCAAATAATAAATATTGTATACATGCCCCATATTCGGTACGTAACACGGTACCGCATAATGTCTCCAGGGGTTCCGCATAATAGAGTTCTGATCGCAACTCCAGCCTGTCCCCGAATCTTAATCATATTTCCTTTGTTTTGCGCGTGTAGACCGAATTGTGTTATGTAGAGCTGTAGTTTTGGCATTTTTTCCTGATATAATAATGTTACGTACAAAGAGAGGTCATTCATAGGATCCGAGATCATTTAGTTGTTTGTTTTTTTTTCATAAACCAAACTATAAATAACTTATCTATTTTTATAAACGGAACCCTACTCTATGCGTGGTGCTCAGAGTTAGCATTTAGAGATACTTGAAAACAAAAGCATTAATCTCCTAAACCCTGAACAATAGACAAAATTTAAAAACTAACAGCTCTACAAATTCGCAAAATCTACCAAAAAGCTAGACGGCATAACAAACAAAGCGGGAACTCGAACAATCCAAACGAGTTAGTCGAATAAAAAAACAACTCCATCCATTAACGATTCTCCATCGAAATAAAAAATAGCGCATAGCAGACTTATCAATTATTCGGGGCTCGGGATTTTTTCCGACTGGCAACACAATGGTCCATCAATTCTTCGCACAAAAAACTAGCAACACTAACATTCCTGCCAGGAACCAACCAGGAACAAAGGGCGCGTAAAAAGCGCGCGAATGGCGATAGGCGAGTTAGTTTGAAATTAGAAAAAAAATAAACTGGCCAGCTGTTTTGGCAACGTTGAATTTGTGAACACTTTTTATTCTGCAATGGGGACTCGAAAAATTAATCAGTTTTATACTTATTATTATTTTAACGCCAATCTGTGATTTAGGGTGTATTTAGACCAAACCAAAACTCAAATACTTTCAGTATTAACCTATCAACACATTCCTATTGAAAATGTTACTTGACACTGGCGAAAATAGCACTATTTTGTAGCCAATTGCTAACATAAAAAAAGAAGAAGAACATCATATTGAGCGGTTGGCGGTTGTAATGTCAGCTTTCCACTTGAGACGCAACCTAAGGCTTAACATCTCTTCGTCTTATTCCCAGCATTTCCCGATAGAAACATCAATATCGGAATGATTGCGATGCTGTCCGTATCTCGGCGTGTTTATTATGCATGCCGGCTCGAGGGGGCACAAAAGGATGCTTCGCCATTCACGGCGGAGGCGACGAAGCGTGCACTACACTAGTCGATGACGATGATTCAGTGATGGGGTGTCGCGGCGTCGATATCGATAAGAACTTGTAAGAAATTTATGTTATCTGAATTTCCGTTTTAAAGATGTCCGGTAATTTTGCAGTAAAGTATTTTGCTGCTTTACTGATACGGTTGGGAGGAGATTTTTTTAGATTGTATCATCATCAATATCATCAGAAGTACTAAAATAATGACTAAACCAACGAACTAGAAATATAACTCGACACTGGCTGAAGTGCCTTAAATGTAGTCAATTGGTTTTTTTTTTTTTCATTACATTATAGGCAAGTATTTGATCTCGATCTCACCTGATGGTAAGTGACGATGAGATCTACGATGGAGCATACTTGCCTAGGTAGGAAGGCGGCAGTAGATAGAGACGCTACATTCACTAGGCACATGCAGCTCAACTGATCTGACCCGCCATCCATGAATGGCAACACCGAACATCATGCCGGAACACGGCTAGGCCGCTTGGCGACATGGCTTTGTTCAGTGGGTGGTGACTAACCACGGCCGAAGCCTACCACCAGTAAATGGTGACGAAAATAAAAAGTACTTAGAAGTCTTGCTTGACTTAGCCTTGCAGAGACAAAGGTGCTTGACAGACAGGCAGACAACGAAATCGTAAAGGCTTCCAAAAAAGAACAATCAACTTCATCCGTTGAATTTATGACACCATACATTAAAACAGCTCATACAAAAAAAACTAAATCACCTCTCACATTGTTACTTGGACTAAAGTATTTGGTAAGGTTAGTATTCGGCCGTATATGTTTATCGATAAACGGTGCGGTCACATCACTAGGATCGAAATAGACACTGCCACTTGATGACTCCTTCACTAGCAGACATTGAGACTGAAAACAACACCTTCAGGTATACTATGGAAACTCGACAGCACTGCGAACATGTACAGTCGCGGACTAAATATATTTATAGTGTTTTCAGTGCGCGACTGTACACCTACGTATAGATTTTTTTATAGCTATGATTATTAAAAAAAAAATCTCCAGTGTGTTGCTAGGCGAGGCGCACACACGCTACTAGTTGTTTTTCATTCGGACCAATGAGCGGTGTTAAGTCTATCGAAGACGTTAATTAATGGCAACACTGATCATTACTGTCTCGGTGGAAGCGCTAAATTAGGGCGCGATATTCAAAATTTCGAAGGTTTTTTATACATACGTACTTATACGACTATTGCATATTGGAATGCATTTATTTATCCAAGGAATTTGCTTCAGAATTAGTTTCCAATGAAACTACACTTCAAAGTTTGTGAAAGTAGTGGTTTTCACAAACTTTGGAGTAGTATCGTATCGATTTGGGTATTTTTTTAACAAACTTAATACAGGCATCTAATGCACAATGCCAAAGTCGCCAAAAAATAAATTTCATCATAAAGATGTTCAAATTTTCGTAAAAATTAAAACCATCGAAATTTTGCGCCCTGACAAAGCGCATCGTTGGTAGAGAACCATAGACAAGATTACCGATCCGCTGTGCGTGATGAGAAACTCACTTACTTTTTTTTAAACCGGTTTTTTTTAAATAAACATTATGCTTCTCTATTATAAGATAGCAAAACATTTGAAAATTGGATATTCATAAACTTCCGTTGAATGAGTACAAAACTACAAAGGCTAGAATGGGTGCTGCCGGCCAAACAATGATTTCCGGTTGCGCTCACAATATGGCGATATCACTGTATCCGTTGCACCGCTGCTTCCGGTTCTCGAAAGCCTTTTATTTCGTATTGTATTTTAGTATATATTTGAACCTGTGTATTTAAGAGAAAAGCACTGATAGCCAAGTTGGTAGAACGCTTGCCTCGGTAACGAGGATCGCTGATTCAAACCCCAGCGCGCACTAATCGAATTACTGGAATTCATGTGCGAATCTCATTTTCCTCGCCGGACGCTACACAGATGGCGCTGCAGACGACATATCGGAACCAACGACGAGTCCCCATACAATCCTGAAACGCGCTATAAGAGTTTTCGGAGAACGTATTATATAAACAAGATCCCGACAACAGCCGTCGGGGTATAGATCTGCCTGTTTCCGCTAAATTAAGAAAAAAATATTCCTAATTCCTAAAAATAGTCCATGTTCTTTATAATCGTATAGCAAGGATGTGTAGCATTAAATAGCAACCAACTCACGGCAAAGGTCGCCGCCGGTCATGGACATTTTAGCTGATTTATGCCGAAAAGACTGAAACATTACTGTTTTAGTTAAAGACCCTTCACATTGAATTTAAACTAATTTTTCGGATTTTATCGCGTTACATTATGTTTTTTATGTTCCCGACGTTTTCCCTTCACATGACAAGTGCTACAGGCGCGTTTCGATAATGCCCTCACATTTTTTTTTTTTCGGATTGACAAAATGCTGTTGGTAGTAGATGACCTTTACAGATTCACCGGACGAGAGGGCGAGCGCTAAAGCCACTCCACCCAGAAATATGCGTTCACGTAAGTATACAGTGTTATTTATGCTTTCATACATATCTTCAGATCTCACACACATGAGCGCTTTTTCTAGCGCTCGTGGATGAAGCTCTCAACTTCAACATTTGTATGAGAATCTCTTAAGAGGGTACATATAAATTAATAGCTGTCGTTAAAGGATTAATAAAACAATCTTGAGAAACAAAAAAAATCAATTAATTGAGAACCTCCTACTATTTTTTTGAAGTCGGTTGAAAAGTATTCTTTAAAACCATTGTAAGCTGCAATGGTGACATATAACACTCACCTTCGGCTCCGTAAGTATTTTCAAAATCTGGAACAAAGAATACAAGTTATGAATTTATTTTATAAAGAGAAACGTTACGGCGCGTTACATGGGGGGGGGGGGGGGGGGTCAAAATCTCAAAAAAATGCGTTACGTAATACTTGAACGCTCCCTAAGCATATGAATAATTTTATAACTAACTAAATTACTAGTTGCCTACCTACATATTATTATTTTAACATTGTTTTTGACATTCCGGTTCAGCTGACAATAAAATTAAAAAATATTCATTCGGTAAGGAAAAAAAAAACAACGATAGCTTTACGCATTTGCCAAAGTTACGATGTATCAAATCGTGAATTCTGGTGAACATCAACTTTATAGATCAAAATATAAGGTTGAATTTAGATTAGCGACGGCGTGGTTTTCCTATAGGTTGCCTGTGTGTCTTAAATTATAAGCGACTTAGGAAATTGGTTTTGAAAATTCCAAATTCGCTCATTGTTTTAGGTTAAGTCAAAAGGTCAAAGTAATCGCAGGGCTTTAGCGCGCAAGTTTCTTTTTTTTAGGTTAGGTTCACAATCGGCCTCAAAATAGATCCAATTTTGCCAGTTAGTTATTATGTATGGCGAATTGAATGTTTTAAATGCCGTCCGCTAGAGGCGCTTTTCAATTCTCTATACAAAATGTCTAAATACGGTAGACTATAAAGTAAACAGTTAGCTCGCACTTGACGAGATCTCGTATCGATAATCGCCATCACCTCCAACTTAATACCGCGCTTACACTAGAGTGGGGGGAAACCAGAACCTCGTAAATATGTCGGCTTTTATAGTGGTGCACCCCTAGCGGGGGTTTAGGTTGCGCGCCCCTGCAAACTAGGGGTGGCACGGCCCTGGATATTTTTTTCACTTGTTTTCTTCCTCACCCGGGTTTGTTAGCGTTGATTTCTTGATTGCTTATCCGATCCGGATAATAGGGATGTATTGTGTTCCCAGTTTATGCGATTCGTTTGTGTTGGATGTATGGTAGACTTTTAGGTAGTCTTCACCTTTAGGTAGACATTGAAGTCTTCGTCTTCATTTAAGACTTCATTCATTAACACACAATCCTGGTGCTTATAGGTAATAATTTGTCTGGTTATTGGCCCAGGGCTATGTCATCGGCCATTTTCAGCCAATCAGCTGTGTTATTTCTATTCTAGATGTCTATCAATATCTTGATGACGTCTTGAGCCATCATAGGATGAGAATATCTGACGTAGTATATTTTTATACCATGCTCAAAATATGGCACCACAGAAAAAAAAACCATAGACTTTTTAGAGAGACGTATTATTTTCAAAAGTAAGTGTACTCCGACTCTGAAATTCTTTCACTAATCGAAAGCTATTTTATACCTGATTGCTGTTGGTTGCTATTACATCTATGTACCTCAAGCGGTCCATCACCTACCATCTATGTAACCCTCGAAAGATGTGTGAAGCCCGCCAACCCGCACTGGGCCGGCGTGGTGGACTATGGCCTAATCCCCCTCGCACGGAGGGGAGGCCCGTACCCAGCAGTGGGACATTAAAAAGGGCTGGTATTATTATTATATAACTCAAGCGGAGCCGCGGGAGAAGCTATCTTCCAGTACATTGTCAATAATTATTCTTTATGCAGTTCAAAACTAGTTTTAAGGATTTTATCGGGTTTATATTTTGATAAAATCCTCGCGATAAAATCCTTAAAATTAGTTTTATTTCAATGTATATTATGTAGTATTATTATATTATATTATATTATAATATGTAGTATTCGCGTAAATATAAGAAATAAATAAATACAGTTTAATCTTTAAATTCTAAACGACCCCAAAACACCGCCCTCTCTTCCATATTTAAAAAGCTTTGAGCTTGGAGGGCATTACATAAATCATTGTGATAGTTTAAATTAGTTTTTATCTCCGGCCGGCGGCTGATTGACCCACTGCGCAAGCGCCGTGGGTGGAGCACAGTGGGGCAGCTACCTGAGATCGTCGAAAAAAAATCTACTCATAAAAAAATATTTGTTGAATAAATTCTTGATTTACTTCTTTTTTTTGATAGGTTGGCAATCGGCTACAAAATAGTGCCATTTTTGCCAGTGTCAAATATTTCTTCATAATTGTTGTAAAATTGTAAGTATCTCTGATGATAATGATAATGATGAGGATCAAATCAATCCCCTGTTTTTGTGGTAGCTACCTACATACTGATGTTGGATTTTTCACCCTTTATAATATGTTCGTGATTTTTAATGTAAAATAAAAAAAAAATACTTTATTATTGGAAGCTCAGGTCAGGGCGCGAAATTCAAAATTTCAATGGTTATTATTTTTTTACGAAAAATTTGGACATCTTTACGATGTAATTTAGTTTTTTGCGATGGTAGCATTCTGCATTGGATGTCTCGATGTATAAAGTTTGCTTTAAAAAATACCTAAAGCAATACAACACCATAAAGAGTGGTTTTTACAAACCTTATGGTATTGTATGGTATTGTGTTGGGGCTTACCTTTAAGGGGGAAGCTTCCCCCTTAAAGGTAAGCCCATACTAGTCAGGTTTAGATGTTTTTATTTGACTTTGTTGTGATAAGTTGAACAGTGAAGTTATCAATTTGGTTTCATTATCTAAAAAATGGTGTTTCTTTGATATATGTATAATATTAGAGGGATATTAACCATTGTGTGTTTATAAATGTGCATGAGTGAAGGAAATTAATTAAAACAGTATAGCTTGACTGTTTGAATTTTCCCAAGATATTTGGGAAATTTTCAGTAAAGTATCCTCAGGTTTACTGATAGGGGCTCATTTCATCATTATCAATATCATTACTATTACATATATTTAAGTAATGATGATACATTTTATTTGATACTGTCAAAAATATCACTATTTTGGTGCCACCATAGAATGAAGGAGGTTGTATATGAACACAGACTGAAAAATATAAAATCGGACCAATTTTTGCAATAAAATTTACTACCAACCCAAACGCTACAAAAAAAAAACAAATTTTTACTCTATGCTTGATTAGTTTCTATTTATTTATATGTTATATCTCATTGCTATATAGCTCACTGAAAGAGCATTTAACAAAATGGCATGCCTAGCACACATGACCATATTACAACTAACCACTGTATGTTATCAATGCATCATGTTACAGCTTATGAGTCAGACAGACTTAATCATAACATTGTGCAGACTCAAGAGCCATTGTTGATGTAGAAATGCTTAATAATGACTTGTTATCATAAAGTGTTTTTGAGGGGGGGGGGGGGGGGGGGGCATATATTTATTGTGTCCATAGCACTTAATAAGTCTACATTTCGAACCCTAATGCATGTCAATAGGAGTTTTATTTACCACATTCTTAACAGATTAAAGAACTATTGATTTAAATACTATTCTCCAAATGGAGTCCTAATATTTCAATGAAGGGCATATTGCATTGCAATAAAAGGCCCGTTCGAAATTGGAATAGACATTTGAAAATGGAATAAAAGTTCCAGTGTAGAGAAATAATTCGAAATGTTTTCGAATTTAGAATGTGTCTATAGGATAACACATTCCAAATTTGAAAATTCAAACTAGTCATCATCACACGCACCTAAACAATCGCATTCGAAATTCAAATCAGTCGTAAACACATGCGTCGCATAAAATAACATCAAAGTTGAGACGAGGAACACATTCTAGGAACACGGAGCGCTAACATCAAAGCCGGTCGGCTTCTTCGAAAACGTGCAACAAATTATATGTTCTAACAAATTCCCATTTAATATCTGCACAGAATGACCGTAAAAGGGCTATAAATAGCCGGGCGAAGGGCTAAAGGATGCGACTTACCGGATAAGAGCAGAACCACCAGCAATATTGAACGCATCACACACATTTTACAGCACTTTATCACATAAACCTGACACTTTTATAGTTAGAACACAGCTTTTAGTTTGAAAACGTCCATTTTCTGTTTAAAATTGGTTAGGATTGGACATGTTTGTGTATGTAAACGTAAATACTATTCCTCCCAGTGTACACGACCGCTCATGTAGCTCGATCTACTAAACCAAACGAACGAACTCTAAAACCGGCGGAGAACTTCAAAGCCGTATTCACAGATAGCACACATTGAAAAGTGGCCGTACATTGTACATGTGTGATAGCTCACATGGATATACACACAAGTATAGTGATTCAAGTCAGACAGCGCCTAACTTCATTGCATATTTGACAGTTCATTCACACCAAGTACGTTCGAAAATCATTTTTTCAATTTGTATTTAGTCCATTGAAATAGTTTAGTTGAACGATTATTTATCTTGTATTCATATATTTATAAATAAATTTGTGATACATCAAGCAGTTAATTATATATGCAGTACGTGTTACATTAAACATATAAAAAAATATGGAGCTAGTTTCTAAACGAATGGAAATTAGTTTTGCTACTCGTCAATAGATGGCGAGATCTTTACATTTACCCAATAGATGTCACTATCTTAATTTCTGATTTAATAGAAATTCTTGGATGATATAAATAAAGACAAACTCAATTGTTTTTTTACTTATTTTTCTAAAAAGATTCTTATTGTTCAGACAATAAATTGTTTGATTTAAAACATTATATCCCATCTCGCATTGAGGGATGGCCTATGCCCAGCACTGCAGGAGACATTAAAATAGCAAATATTATTATCATTATTCAAATAAAACCATGAAGAAAGAACATTCAAACATTTTTTTTATTACTAAAATGATACTTAGCGAATGACTGAGCCACAATCAGTGGAAACACTAGAGTTGCATCCGCATACAACTTCACAGGGGTTGCATTAGGCCTGATCTTGCCCCATGAAACTGCTTCATCCGGCCTGGCCCCCGCATCACTACCATCATACTCACTAGCAGTATTAACGTAAACTGAAAAATCTGCCCCATTCCTCATCAGATTAGCATTACAAATATGATGTTTAATGACTCCCCCTCCTAATATGATCATACCTGTGTTATTAGCTTTAACTGCCATAGTGTTTAGCCTTCTCAAATCGCTTAGAATATCAATTACAAGTCCCGGACGTTTATACGAATGGAAGTACATCATGTCTCCTAAAGAGCCATCTGTTAACGCTGGACTGAATATTGGAATATTGTTTTTCCAAGCCCAGTAGCAGACTGAGCTGTGATCGTTGATTTTCTCCCCGAGTCTAGCAATAATCCGTGACGGAGTCCATACACAACTGTCTCGTATCTGTTCGTCCAACATTTCATCTAACAACGGTGTCACCCATTCCTCAAAGCGGCAGTAGTTATCGTTAGGAACTAGTAAATTACCAATCCGGTTTATACCACTGGTTCTTAACATTTTCCCGCTTAAATTGAAGTCTCCTACATACGTAGGTGCGAGGCATTTAATGAAATCTTCCTCAACACCTCCGGCGGTTGTTACAATGCAGTCAACAAGCTTGTTTTTCACTAAAAACCGTATTGTGTCTCTTAAACCTGATGAGATCATGTTGGATGTGAACCCTAGGAATATAGTGCAGTTCGTTCTCTTCTTTATAAACACGTCTTCTTCATATGGATCGCTCGTCTCTTCAGTCAAAGGTGTGGCGCGAGATGCCAGCATTTTGTTGATTTCTTGCACAGCGTTACCGAAGTTTGTGGCTTGGAACCCTGAATTGGCATAGCTTTCGAGTATTTTATTGTAATCTGTACCATTTTCCCAATCGTAACCAGCTACGATTGGTGTATCCGCTGGTAAATCCTGACTGGGTTGTAAAACAGCGTTTATAGCGACATTGGGGACGAAGCTGGTGGAATTTTCGATTTTTTTTGTGATGTCCATGGTTTAAAATGATTATAATTGAATCGTTCTGAATTAAAATACCATTATATTGGACAAAATCTTATTGAGTTTATAAATTTCTTGGTGTAAGACATTAGACAAATATAACTTTTTACAAACTCGAATCATTATACACCACAGATTAGAGATATGTCACATCACCACCAGTGTTGCCAACCCCAAGAAACTGAAAAACAGCAGCTCACCAATAAAAAAACAGGAGAAAACAGTAGGTAAAAAGTAAAAAAGGCAGATTTCATACATTCCTCATATAATTAAAACAATTACCCACTTTTATTAGTTACCAGGACTCACATGAATTGTTATATTATAATATTGATCACAAAATAATAAAAAACAAAAATCAAAATAAAATTATTTTCCACTTTCATCCTCAGTCCTCAATTGCTATTTTCACACTCATTTTCTTTTTTAAAATTATAAATATTTTTGTTAAATTTCTTCATTTGCCTTTCTGTGGCTTAAAATGAGTAGCACTCGGTTATTTCGGATTTAGTGTTCAATCAATTCTGTTGCGTAATTTGGTTTTCATAATATTTATAGCTGAAAAAAATCTTTCTACGGTGGCGCTGCTATGTGGTAGGCACAAAAGTTTTTTCACCAATTCACACAATGTGGGAAATGTTTGAGACCCGCCTGCATTTTTAAATTTGTGTACATGTTTCCAGTAGATACTACCATCTAGCGTCAATGCGTTTTATTACATAGTGGTTATCACAAAATATTTGCATGGAGTAATAGGTGGCCCTGAACGCTAATTGAAAAACAGTAAAAATTAGGAATGAAACAGAAAACAGGGACATCAATGTGAAAACAGCAAATCTACTGTTAAAACAGTAGGGTTGGTAACACTGATCACCACTGACGTCCATGATACAAGTACGCGATGTATACCATAGAGGTCAGTGCACATCACATATGTCAATGTCATAAACAGAATACAATTAGTGGAACAGTGTATATAAGGTACTCTGGGACGCCATTTTCATTTCATCATGTCACATCCATTATTTTATTTATAATGTGTATTTATTGAATTTAATATTGCTATTAGTTACTTGACACTGGTAAAATACCCGGTAAGCGGGTGAGGCCATATTCATATCCATTTTATTTCATCGCATTTCATTTCGTAAAGAAAGAAGAAGGTACTCTGTGGATTCACCATTTTCATTCGATCAGGAAACAATTTGAACAAGCGTCGGAACGCTTCTTCAAAAAAGCCAGCACACACCCTAACTCACTAATCGCCACCGCCGCCGATTATGTGCTATGTCCTTCCGACTTAACTAGGGCGAGACGTCGTTGCCCGCGACACGTACTCTTAGACCCCCCGAGCCACTCACGATTCTCTTCGATGCGGAAATCGAAGAATCGGACACTCGTACACGATCTAACCGACACTGACCTCGCCGGCGAGGTCGAAGAGTCCTCTCGTCCGCCGCCACCAACAGGTGCGCCTTCGTACCTACGCGTAATTTGACAAGTTCCCCCCAAGCAACAGCCCAAGCCGAGGTCGTGCCCCATGTGGCGCCCTTGAGCTAGTTGCCTGCCCCTCCGGCTGGAGCGCACTCTGCGTTCGCCCAAAAAACCCGGTGAAGCTGCAAAGGCATTTTCATATCATCATGTCACATCCATTATTTTATTTATAATGTGTATTTATTGAATGTGTTATTGCTATTAATTACTTGACATTGTGCATAATACCTGCTAAGTTGTGGGTGAGGCCATATTCATATCCATATTATTTCATCGCATCTCATTTCGTAAAGAAAGAAGAACAGTATATACAAGGTACTATATGATGTGAACCTGTTGTGAACCCAACAAAGCAGCGCAAACCGAACAAACGAACCACCGATCCGTTAAACAATGTCAATTGTATGTGAACCTGCTTTAAAAAAAATAGAGGCACCACCTTACGTATTTTGCCAGTGTCGAGTATAAAGTATATTATAATATGTATTTGTTGAATTTGATACTGCTATTAAATACTTGACAGTGGTAAAATACCCATTAAGCTGTGGGTGGGGCTGTATTGAAAATCCGTTTTATTTCATTTCATAAAGAAAGAAGAGATATTTAATTTTTCATGGACATCATTTTCATCAAGCCGGACCGAAAGGCTAGTGTCCATAGCCATTGAACTATCATAAATAATGTCTATGATCCGGAATTCCTGCCGAAACTTCTAACGTCACACCAAAGAGAAGTACTTAAAAACAAATAATAAAAAAATATATACTTAGTTCTTGATAATGTTGATAAATCTGGTCGTACGTAATTGATAGATAATAGCTATTTGTATACTTTCTCTGTGAGCTATATAGATAAACGCGAAACATCATCCCTGCGTGAAAAGTGTCTACAATACTTACTCAACCTACAATGGAAGATACTGGCGTGGAATTTGCGTCGGAACGCGAAAACAGTAAAGGTGTGATTATATTACCTGACTAGCGTTAGAAATTTAGCACGAACCTGATGAAATGGTGTAGAATAATCCCAAATTCTAGCCTCCATCTTGGAACCTATAGTACTTAGAAGGTGACAAAAGGAACTCTAATTTGGAGACCACAGATTTGCTTAGAAGTTTACACTTAACGTTGCCACGAGCCAAAGGAAGTGACCTTTTCATTTGTTGTGGTATATGTTATCACATAAACTTTTTGCCAATTAAATGGTCTCTCTAGCTAGACTAACAAGTTCTGCGGCCCTATCATGTAACCCTTTTTCTATCATTTCGTATATTTCTATCGACCAAATTAGTCAATAGAAATACAAGAAATCATTGAAATTTGCAACGGTATTGTAATTTGTTTGCAGATTGGTTTCAATCATCTCGCGTATTTCTATCTACTGATTAGTGGATAGAAATACATGTAATGATTTAAACAGAGTTACGTAATAGGCCTGCTGTACACAGCTTTTTATGTGTGTGGGTGTGTGTGTGTTTACATGCTAGACCAGAGTTTTTTGAGGCTTCACTTGTAGTGTACGCCATGTGTGGTCTGAATATTCTATCAAGCCTGCTCTGTAGACCAAGGTTCTCTACCACTTTTCAAGTAATAATATTTCCAGAGGAACACACCAACTATACGGTCCCACGCTGAGATTGTATTATGGGTACGGTACAATAGACTCAACGCCATGATGATGATGGGGGGATGATCATTTGAGTTTGTTATCATATGTTTAACCCACATGTACCTTCACATGCCTGAGGACTTTCTTTTAAAATTCCTTATACGTTTCTATATTATTAAAATGTTATGATTTGATTTAACGCCTTTAAACCATGGCTTGCACAACCAACTTGCAGTGGATCTGCTGCTAAGATTGAGCTAAGGTGAAGTCGAGGGTGGGATTGGGTTAGTCTTGATTTAGTAACAATATAAACCTATGTACAGCTAATATACAAACATTAATATTATATGTTGCATGTAGAGCATGAGGGAGTCAAGCTCAAGAAAGGTGATACAATTTGGAGACCAATTAGATTACGCAAGGAAATCTTAAAAGGAGAAGAACTTGAGACACAGGTACTTACTGTTATAAAAAAAACCTTATTTTTATTATCATTTCACTATTCCATTGCTTGCCTCAAGGAAAACATTACTAGGAAATGTGCTGGTAAGTATTTTAAGAGCACCTCAACAGTTCTTGAAAGACATGTGAAGTTGGTCAACCTGTATTGGGCCTACATGATGGCCTATGGCCTCAATTCCTCTCACATTGAGAGGAACCCCGAGCCCAACAATGGTGATATTTTTTTTTTATATTCACTCCTTATTACCAAAGCCTGTGTTCCTTTAGTACACAGAGTAGATGATCAATAAATTTAACTTGTAGCGACCTCTCCAACCTCACCACAAGCTACACAGATGGCACTACAGGCGACATTCAGATCAAATGACGTGACTCCACACAATCCTGAAACGCGCTATGAGAGTTTTCGGAGCACGTAACATATATACAAGATCTCGACAATAACCGTCGGGGCGTAGCGGCCGCCCCGCCAGCCATACCACCCGCCTGGCTGGAAGATCTTCCCTTTTCCTCTAAAAACTTTTTTTAGTTTTTTTTTGTTTTAGAAACTCTACAGGAAGTTCATGGGCATCCTGAATAAGTTGACTATTCAGAAATTTGACATTTTACTTGATCAAGTGAAGACATTGGCAATTAACAATCAGTTGCGTCTTGAGGGGATAACTCATATGATATTTGAAAAGGCCATCAATGAGCCTATGTACTGCAAAGTTTATGCAACAATGTGCTATAAGCTGTCTACACTTAAGGTACAAAATAGTATTTTTTCGTGTCCTGTTCACATTTTTGTGTTAGGGTCACCGTTGATTGATTCGGCTGTTACACCTTACAATCCGTTATCCTATTACCGGCATTATTGCAGTACTAAGTCAGTCTAAGATAATGTATTATCTTAGATTGACTTAGCTGGTCGTAAGCTTTAAATGTTGCCGTAATAGTTCGTTTTACCCAATGGTGGGACCAGGGCCCCAAGTCTGCTAACACAATCGATTCACAATCGAGCAGCAACCGCTTAGTAACTGTCACTTTTGACAGATATTGTATGGGATATCTGTCAAAAGTGACGGTTACTATGCGGTTGCTGTTCGATTGTGAATTGATTGTGTTAGCAGACTTGGGGACCAGTACCATTGGGGAGTGATATTTCAGACTCATCATATGCTGTAGCAAATACGCGAGGTCTTAAATGAATGCGCGGGGCCTGTAGCAAATACGCGGAGTCTTAAATAAATGCGCGGGGCCTGTAGCAAATACGTGGGGTCTTAAATAAATGCGCGGAGCCTGTAGCAAATACGTGGGGTCTTAAGTAAATGCGCGGAGCCTGTAGCAAATACGTGGGGTCTTAAATAAATGCGCGGGCCTGTAGCTAATACGCGGGGTCTTAGGTAAATGCGCGGGGCCTGTAGCAAATACGCGGGGTCTTAAATAAATGCGCGGAGCCTGTAGCAAATACGCGGGGTTTTAAATGAATGCGCGGGGCCTGTAGCAAATACGTGGGGTCTTAAATAAATGCGCGGGCCTGTAGCTAATACGCGGGATCTTAAGTAAATGCGCGGGGCCTGTAGCAAATACTATAACCACAGATAAATTATAAATTAAAATAGTTCTCATTATGTTATCTTCAACAGTTTAGGATAAGGCCATCCAAAACCATTTATATACCATAAATGTATCCTGTATACTACCGATAAGAGTTTTGCTTTGCGCAGACTGTGTTTATCAAACTTCATATGTATACCTAGTAGCGTATATGACGTTTGATAAAGTTATAGAACGTCAATAAATTTGCTGGGATTTTTCTTCTACATACCTTCTTACTAAAAAGTGTATGTATTTTTCAGGTGCCTGCTGATAACGCGACCTCTCACGATCATTTCGTAAATTTCAGAGCACTTATTATCAATAAAGTTCAAAAGGAATTTGAAAATGATAAAGAAAACCAGCACATCATAGTCAAATTAACTAAAGAATACACAGGTTGCACAGATTCTGTAAGTATTATTGAATTAGGTACGAGTCCTAACATAAACATTATCAGTTAATTAATGTTACCAAAAATCATTTGACAAAATTATGAATTGCCAGTGTCAAGTAATATAAATGATTCCAGGCCCAAAGGCTAGGCCCAGGTAAAATAACTCCTCATACCTCAATCGGTTAAGTGATGGATACTTTACTGAAAGATATTTTATGGATTTTTTTGTGAGAAACTGAAAAGCCAAGTTTCGTCACTCTGTTTCAATTATCTACACTCGTGCACTTTACCGAACCCATAATGGTTAATATTCCACTTATATCACTCACTATAACTCGCAGGAACACTAGTTTTAGAAATTAAATCATAACTGATGCCATGACTTTTCAGTTTCCCGCCAAAAAGACCAATCTACATAGTTTTTTATTTTATTTTTTTATTAATTTGGCATCACCGTAGGTATTTTGCCAGTGTCAAGTAATATAAATTATTTCTATTTTTGAGCATATGCACAGGCCCAAAGGCTCGGCCCAAGTAAAATACCCCTCCCCATCCCTAAATCAGTAAAGTGATGGATACTTTACTGAAAGATTTTTCATGGATTTTTTGTGAGAAACTGAAAAGCCAAGTTTCGTCACTCTGATTCAATAACCTACACTTGTGCACTTTACCGAACCCATAATGGTTAATATTCCACTTATATCACTCACTATAACTCGCAGGAGCACTAGTTTTAGAAATTAAATCATAACTGACGCCATGACTTTTCAGTTTCCCGCCAAAAAGACCAATCTACATAGTTATTTTTATTTTATAATATAATAATACCAGCCCTTTTTTAATGTCCCACTGCTGGGCACGGGCCTCTCCTCAATGCGAGGGGGATTAGGCCATAGTCCACCACGCTGGCCCAGTGCGGGTTGGTGGACTTCACACATCTTTTGTGGGGTTCTCTCAGACATGCAGGTTTCCTTACGATGTTTTCCTTCACCGTTTAAATGAGAGAAAAATGAGATTCGCACATGAAATCTAGATATCCCAGAGGTGCGAGCCGGGGTTTGAACCTGCGATCCTCGTTACCGAGGCAAGCGTTCTACCAACTTGGCTATCACTGATGTTTTTATTTTAGGCTAAGACAAAAGAACTTAAATTCTTGCTTGAAGAAGAGAAAAGACGCGTTCGAATGAGAGCAGTCGGTAATGTTAAGTTTATTGGTAAGTATATATTTATTTGTCGATGCATCTGTTCATTCCTAATGTCTGTGCATGTCATGAAAATTATATATTTTTTTATAAAATAATGTCGTGGGTATAAAAATAAAATTGTATACATAAAAATGCCTCTACCTACATCGTCGTCGATAACCAAAGTGCCCAGAAGGCTGCTCACTCTCTGCGCGATTTTTTTTTATTAAATATTATCCTGTAAATTGGAATCGTAATCGTAATTAATTATTAGTTTTATTGTGTTCCCCACAGTGAAAGTTTTCCCCACAGTGGGCTTATCTCGGTGGGGCGAACTTTGTGTGATGAGCACAAAGTCAGGGCCCCCCTGCTATTACAATCGATTCATAATCGAACAGCAATCGCATAGTAATTGTCACTTTTGACAGATATCCCATACAATATCTGTCAAAAGTGACAGTTACTATGCGGTTGCTATACGATTATGAATCGATGGTGTTAGCTGACTTGGGGCCCTGGACCCAAGTCATGGATGTCTCATAAGCAATTTTATGGAGAATACTGAAATGTACAATGAAAGAACTATATTGTTAGCATCATATCAAACTAGCAAACAAATTAAGATAGTTTTTTCAAACACAGTCCATTTGCCTATTAGTGTAGCTTAGTTTGTGACCATACAGTATAATACCAGCCCTTTTTAATGTCCCACTACTGGGCACGGGCCTCCCCTCAATGCGAGTGGGATTAGGCCATAGTCCACCACGCTGGCCCAGTGCGGGTTGGTCCACCATACAGTTGTGTTCGTCAATTTCAGGTGAGTTGCACAATTTGGAAATGCTTACAAGCAAGATTATTGATTATTGTATGAAGAGTCTGATTTGTAAAATAGAAGATGTAAAACTCGAGTGTCTATGCCAGCTGTTGACGACTGTCGGCGAGCGGATGGGACATGAGACGTATAAAGTAGTCCCCGACATAATCAAGAAAATGCAAGATGTCCTCGATTGCGACACTAACAATATTAGCTGGCGTGTCAGGTAAACTATCTATATTATTGTTAGGTGCGGGGGTAATTAAATGCCGATTACGTGAAAATGAATTTAATCGCTTTGCCCCCCGCTCTCCGACAAGTTACCAGGGCCCCAAGTCTGCTAACACAATCGATTCATAATCGAACGGCCACCGCATAGTAACTGTCACTTTTGACAGATATTGTATGGGATATCTGTCAAAAGTGACAGTTACTATGCGGTTGCTGTTCGATTATGAATCGATTGTGTTAGCAGACTTGCGACCCTGGAGGTGGGACGGAGCCAGTGTCGACGCAGGTACCGTCCCAGACCAGAGCCCGCCCCATGCTCCAAGTCGATTTTAGACCTCGCTTTCCGCTAAAATCAGTTTTAGTTTATGTCGACCCCTGGGAATCCCAGCTGTAGATGAATCGTCAGATGAATTTGATACAAACATTTGTGTTCACTGATAACACTTTTATTTTTAATCAGGTTTATGATGCAGGATGTTATTGCACTCGGAAAGGAGTGGGTTGCCAACACTATTATTATACCACAGACAATTACAAAGTACAAAAGGAAGCCCAAAAAGAAGTCGAACACCAGCCATGACGGATCAGGGTACCCGTTTTGTCATGTTTACAATATTTTCTTCTGTTCTTTCTTTTTTTTGGCTGGCAATCGGCTACAAAGTAGTACCATTTTTTTCAAGTATCGAGTAAAATCTTCAGCATCGTTTTAATATATAATTCAATAACAATTATCAAGAATTACTCGACACTGGCATACATTGCACTATTTTGTAGCTGATTGCCAACCTAAAAACAAGAAGTAAGTAGAACAGATGTTTTTTTCAGGACATCGAATATTTTTAGCGACGCTCAAGTACAAGTTAACCTATCAGAGCAAGAACTTGATAAGAAAAATATAGAAAGGGCTCCCAAGCCGTATAAAAGCAGAGTGATCAACAGAAATAAGAACAAAATACAGACAATAGGTCATACGAGTGATTTACAACTAGCACAAGGAGATCAAAAGTTGGTACCTAAGAGACTTACCAACGCGTCTAAGTTTACAGTTAATGTAAGAGAAAACAGTAGAAATGAGCAAATGATGAACGAATGTATATTGTACGGACACCGATTAACTACAGTATTAATGAATCTAGAAGATCACGATAGGATTTCTCTTATGAAAAGTATTGATAACTTGGTTATCAAAACTACTATGCAAGCTACAGCGATGGGTAAATATGTCCGCAATGGAACACCAGCAATCGCTAAAGAGCCCAATTAAATATTAGATGTGGTTGTGCGATTCACAGGTGAGTGCGCTAGGTACGCGAAATTTTGAATTTCGAGCCCTCACCTTAAGTTGGTATTACTGAATTGGGTGCTGCCAATTTAAATAAAAGGATATACCCAGAATAAGGGGAGAATATGTTATATGAAAACAATATTTTTTTAGAAGTATATACACATATAAGTACTGATGCTGTGTTAAAAGAATAAGTAATTTGTGTTTTTTTATTATTAATATAGCTGGTAAAAGAGAGATAGCACTTAGTTAAGTATTATTAAAAATTCAGCTATAGTATGAGTATGACAGCCACCATTTGAAGACCTGGGGCATATATCGACATATGAAAAACTCACACTCCTAACGGCCTCATTTAAAATTGTAATAAAATACTTAAAAAAATATGCAATCTGCAAAGTTGTGATTTTAAAACGTGGCTGCTAGTTCATAAGATAGAATTTTAAATGAACACCAAATACAGAATGAGGCTGTAGTTTACAAGTGCCCGCTAGATGTCGTTATTGAATTGATTTAGTTATTGTTTCACATAATTATTATCTACGTTACATTTTATATCTCATAAGTTTTATAATGACTTTTTGGCGGGAAACTGAAAAGTCATGGCGTCAGTTATGTTTTAATTTCTAAAACTAGTGTTCCTGCGAGTTATAGTGAGTGATATAAGTGGAATATTAACCATTATGGGTTCGGTAAAGTGCACAAGTGTAGGTAATTGAAAGAGAGTGACGAAACATGGCTTTTCAGTTTCTCACAAAAAATCCATGAAAAATCTTTCGGTAAAGTATCCATCACTTTACTGATTGAGGGATGGGGGGGTATTTTACTTGGGCCTAGCCTTTGGACGTGTGCATATATTCAAAAACAGAAATAATTTATATTACTTGACACTGGCAAAATACCTACGGTGATGCCAAATTAAAAAAAAAAAACGTTTTATAATTTTCTCTATGGTTATATCTGTGGGATATTAGTTATTGTATTACTATTTACAAATAAAGTGCGTCGTCTTTCTTCCTCACACAACCATGGCCGGTAGTTAATTTACCAATATAAAGTAACAATAGCAATAATTATAAGTAAAATTAATAAAAAAATAAATGGATTAGTTGCATGAGTCGAATTTCACTTACTACATATTTCTTCTTCTTTCTTTACGAAATGTGATGCGATGAAATAAAATGGATATGAATATGGCCTCACCCACAACTTAGCGGGTATTTTGCCAATGTCAAGTAATTAATAGCAATAACGCATTCAATAAATACACATTATAAATAAAATAATGGATGTGACATGATGATATGAAAATGGCGTCTCTTTTTTCCATATTTATATTAGTGTGACCGCAATAAATAGGAATAGAAAAAATAGGTTCAAATGCTCTTATTTGCAAAATGAATAATAAAGTAGTTATATTTTATAAAAAAACGTGTTTCATTGATAAATAACTCGGAACTTATACTTAGAATAACTAACGATTGATTAATATCTATATAAGTATTATATACTGTAGTACCCCCAGTCCATTGTACGGTACCTATAATACAAGCGTTGCTCAGTGTGGGACCGTATAGTTAGTGTGTTCGTCTTGCGATAATTATTTAAATCCATGACTTGAGTACAAACATTTGTGCTCATCACACAAAGTATGTCCCTACTACGATTCGAACCCAGGACGCTCAGCACAGAAAGCAGAGTCACTAACAACTGCGCTAAGAACAAACATTAATGAAGTCTGCGTTCTCTGAAATGACATTAGTTTATTAATACAAGCACATCCCTTAGAACGAGTTTTGAGTGCATCGAATAACGATCGAGTGATGTAACCTTTCTATACGTATCACAACAACGCCACCAGCGGAATTTTGCAGTATTATGATGCAAGAAAATATTTGTAGTTTTTATTTCAAACTCTTGTATCACTCATATTCGCAATAAATTGTAGCGACCTCTTCGATCTCGCCAGAAGCTACATAGATGGCGCTGCAGACGCATTCAGAACAATTGACTATTCTCCATACCTGAAACGCGCTATGTGAGTTTTCGGAGCACGTAAGATATATACGGTGGGCGGTGGATGCGAGTGGCGGAGGACCGTGAAGTGTGGAAATCATTGGGGGAGGCCTATGTCCAGCAGTGGACGACTTTCAGCTGATAGATAGATAGATAGAACATATATACAAGATCCCGATAATATCCGTTGGGGCATAGCGGTCGCCCCGCCAGGCATACCACCCTCCTGGGCTTCAAGTCTGCTAAAACAATCGATTCATAATCGAACAGCAACCGCATAGTAACTGTCACTTTTGACAGATACCCCATACAATATCTGTCAAAGTGACAGTAACTATACGATTGCTGTTCGATTATGAATCGATTGTGTTAGCAGACATGGGGCCCTGGCTGGTAGATCTTCCCTTTTCCGCAAAACAATGTATAGTTGGTTTGGTTTTTTAATAAAACGTACACTCGTACTAAGGGCTTAGTATCTATGCGCGAAAGTGTAATAAGACCGGTCCGTGGGTATATAATCCAGTGGTTTCCATATAATTGCTTGTAATTCGACCGTCTGTGGGGCGTGGATAGACGCCCTAGCTGGGACTGGTCTAGTTACATGTTGAACTTATTCGAAGGGGAAATCACTGGAGTTTTCATGTAACCTACTTCTAAAAAGGGTTATTGTGACATTTAAAAACGTCCAAGATAAATAAATGAGTATCGGCAAACGAAAACGCAGTAGGGTGCCAAAATAAGCAAGCTTGTATTATGGGTAGGTACTGACAATAGACTAAGGACTAGATCCCAGATTATCCATAAACCATAATAATATCGTTAACTTGTTAAAGTAATCAACAATTATTGATTTCTTATATTTACGCGAATACTACACATTGAAATAAAATAATTTTAAAGATTTTATCGCGTTTATTTTACCCTATGTATGTTTAAGTACCCCAGTTCGAACTATGACATAGTTTGAACTGGGGTACTAGGCATCTATGGCTCTGGTATACTAGGAGGTCTAACACTTTAGTCCTCCCGAGACCATGGTTGCTGTAAAGCAGCCTAATCGTCGGAAACGTAAAAACATAAAATAAAAGCGATAAAATCCTTAAACCAAGTTTTATTTCAGTTTTTAGTTAGGATTATAAGATGCTTTCATATTATATTGAATTATATTATGATAACTAGCTGTTACCCGCGTCTTCGTCCGCCTGTTATTTAACAAAATAGTTTCTCTAAAATAAAAGTAGCCTAAGTTACTCCATGTTACATCAGCATCCTTTTTACATCAGCCATTTCAGAGATTAGCCGAAACAAACAGACAGACCTAACATAGTTCGTCAATATTCTTTTTCACAATATGGCGTCTGGCTGTCACGTTTACATACTAACTTGGCTGATAAACACATTACCCTCCGCAGTCGCGTAAAGTGTTGGTTAAGTAATTATTCGGTCAGTCATTCGTACTTATAAGCGTGGTTTATGTTTTCACTTATAATCGCGTGCGCATACGACGTATATACGGAAGAATGAACGTACCTATAGCAATAACTCTTTGGGAATTAGAATCCGACCGTTAACAAGCACAGTCCGACCGTGTTTCCGACATGTTTGACACAAAGCCGACATTTTTATATTCAGAAAATGGTATTGAATAATATTTAGCGGAAAAGTGAAGATCTTCCAGCCAGGCGGGCGGTATGCCTGGCGGGGCAGCCTGCTTGCCCCGACGATTATTGTCGGGATCTTTTATATATGTTACTTGCTCTGAAAACTCTAATAGCGCGATTCAGGATTGTGATGACAATTGTCTCTTGTTCAGAATGCGTCTGCAGTGCCATCTGTGTAGCTTTGTGTAGCCTATTGTGCGGTTGAAGTGGTTGCTACAATTATAAGGACTACGGATTCGTTATATTCTTTAAAGTCCAACGCTCATTAGACCAACGGTGGCTTAGTTAACGTTGGAAGCATAGTGTGAGGATCGTGAACGTGAACGCTGCCGTGTTTGAACTCTTAAAAAGAACGCGGTACTCAGAACCCTCTCCCGTATTTGAGCTCTTATAAATAACGCGGAACTTGGAACTCTCTCCTGTGTTTGAGCTCTTAAAAAGAACTCAGAACTCTCGTATTTGAGCTCATAAAAAGAATGCGGTACTCAGAACCCTCCCCTGTGTTTGAGCTCTTAAAAATAACGCGGAACTAAGAACTCTATCCTGTGGTAAACGACTCAGAACCCTATCCTATGTTTTAGCTCCTAAAAAGAACGAAGAACTCAGAACTCTCTCCCGTATTTGAGCGTTTAAAAAGAACGCGGAAACCACAACTCTATCCTGTGTTCAACGCTGCTCTTAAAACAACTCACCACCACCAGTTCAATGGAAGGAGGTAAGAGACGCAGGCGCACAGAATACGTGCCGTGTCAACAATCGGTCGAACAAACTCGCTCGCATTGAACGCGCGCGCCGCCTCGGATCATTTATCTTTTGATGTAACGTTAATTACCTGAATAGTGATTATGGTTGAGTAGTTTTTTTTTCAAACTGTGGTGTTAGTGTAGGATATAATTTTATGAGTGGGAAATAATAAATGTAAGTTTGTTTTCTTTGTTTTTTTAAACTATAAATCTATACTAAGTTTTTTATCCCGTTTCGCCAGACGATCACACCAACTGTACGGTACCAAAATAAGCAACGCTTTTATAATTTAATACCGAATAATTATTAGAACTGGGAGCAATCCCAGTTATAAAAAAATTAAATGTTTAACAAAACAATAGCGTAAAATATTTTATGGGGTTAACAAGTGTGTGATAACGATCACGTTTATGTATACAGTATTTTTGTATACAGTGTTATTGTTTTTTTCTGTGAGGAACCAAGCCAGTACCCTACCATAGCGGACTTAGTACTGAATGATTTTTTAAATTTCATATGAACTGATTATTTTCGGGATTGTGGAATGTGACCTTCGGGGATTCGGGAATGTGACCTTTATAGCCTACCGATGGTTCCGTTAAAATTTTTTACACTATTATTGTTGAACCTTATATAGATATTAAACATCCATGGCTCTGGTATACAAACGTTTAATGAGGTGAAGTTGAAAAGTTGAACGTTTGTGAGTTTGGACTGAGAGAAGCCAGGAACCCAGGCTCGAATCCTGGTAGGGACGAACTTGGTGTGATTAGCAGGAATGTTTATACCTAAGTCATGGATGTTTATTATCTATATAAGTATTATATACTGGGTTCGCTCCCAGTCCATTGAACGGTACACATAATACACGCGTTGCTTAGTGTGGGACCGTATAGTTGGTGTGTTCGTCTGGCGATATTATTATTAGTATCAAGTGTCGGTATATGAGGCCTGCCTACATCCATTTCCTTCTCGCTATTAAGGAAACTAGTCGACCTTAGTTCGTCTCCTGATTGTTGTGTCGACAACACGAAGAGAAGAAGAAGAGACATCCCTCAAAGCCGATATCATTAAACATAGGATCACTTGCAGTTTTTTTATACATTAAAGCAGAGATTCTCAAAGTGGTAATTAACACAAGTTCTTATATGAACCAACTTGTTATAAGAATGACTAATATTTTAGTCGGAAGTATCATTGTTGTACTTTTAAAAAACTCAACAAATCGATAAGCGTGCACAAGTTCGTACAAGATGAAATTATTATTTTGTATCAATAGGAAAAAAACTGGAGATAGGATTTTATAAGAATTTGGCTATGGGTTTGTCTGAGGTATCAGTTCATTTTGGAAAAGGGGTCTCTTGACCAAAATAGTTTAGGAATCCCTGCTTTAAGCAATGTGATATATCTCAAATATTCATATTTCCGAAGGCGTTGAACTCTTTTATATGAGCATTAGAAAATTATTATTATTTCATAATTAATGTCGTACAGGCCTACTGTGTAGATAAAGATCGAGGATGTGAGAATATATTTCAAATTGTTCTTTTTTTTTTTTTCCCACACACAAAATAATGTTTAATAAATTATATACAATAGTTATGTACATGGAGAAACTAAAAAAAAAAAAACTAAAAAATACTTATTAATAGGACATTAAAAATTACATTATTATACAAAACTAATATAAATTGTTCTACAAAGAGAGATTGACAGACGGTCAAACATAACGAGCGATAAATCGATTCTAATAGCCCATTACAATCGCGATCCTGCATCAACTGATTTAAAACAATCGAGAAACTAAAAACTCGGTACATTCTTCTTTTTTTTAGTTACCTACTTGTTTATTGTGGTTGACACGCACGCATTTGAAATAAAACTTATTTTAAGGATTTTATCGCATTTATTTTATGTTTTTAAGTTCCCAACGTTTTGGCTGCTTTACAGGAACCATGGTCACGAGAGGACTGAGGTGTCAACCACAGATCCTCGTAAAAGAACACCGATGGGGCATGCAGGTTTCCTCACGATGTTTTTCTTCGCCGTTTAGCAAGTAATAATCGTGGTTGAAAATGAGATTCGCACATGAAATCCCAGAGGTGCGAACCGGGGTTTAAACCTGCGATCCTCGTTACCGAGGCAAGCGTTCTACCAACTTGGCTATCACTGCACTGTATATGGGTATGGGGTTTATTAGTTAGCACATAGTGGAACATGCCCTTAGTAGGTATACTCCGCCTCTATCCCCTCGCTTGCAGCTCGCATAACATTGGAAAGTAGTGAGAGCAAAGCTCTACTTTATCGTATCACATTGTCTCTACAATACCGACATTATGTTGCGTTTATGCAACCGGACTTCCGCCTAGGGTTGGCTCACACCAGATTTAGAATATTTTACGGATAGATAGATAGTTAAATAATGTTTTTTTCATGCACTTAGGCCAGGAAAAGCAGGATATACCATTGTTTTGGACTTTTGGTTCCATAGAGACGAGCCGGGAAGAAACTAGGAGGTTACTCTTCTAGAAAAAGTTTTTTTTTATTTTTTGGGGCCCTTTGGTTTTGCTTTTGGTGTTTGTTTTGTATTTATAATTTACATTAATACAATTTAATCTCATTCTCATTTACAACCATGATTATCACTTCTTAAACGGTGAAGGAAAACATCGTGAGGAAACCTGCAGGTCTGAGAGAACCCCTCGAAAGACGTGTGAAGTCCGCCAACCCGCACTGGGCCAGCGTGGTGGACTATGGCCAAATCGCCCTCGCATTTTATTAATTTGTCTTAATTATAGTGACGGCTATAATTTTTTATATATTTTAGCCTTAGCCTTTTGCCGACACTTTTCAGTGGATACTAATACCAACGCTCCGAGGATGACTATTATGACGATGTGTTGTCAAGGATCAATCTCTTATTAGTTACTAGCTGTCCCGGCGAACTTCGTACCGCCTCAGAATCAAATGTATTAGAAAATGAATTTATTGGTATTCTATGAAAAATTTAAACAAATCTATCCCACGGGAACCATACATTTTACCGGGATAAAAAGTAGCCTATGTGCTATTCCAGACTATAATCTATCTCTGTGCCGAATTTCATCCAGATCCGTTCAGCCGTTCTGGCGTGAAAGAGTAACAAACATCCATCCATCTATCCATCCATCCAAACATTCTCATTTATAATATTAGTATAGAGTATAGATTAAAAAAAAAATATAGGTATGTATGTCTTTTTGTTACATAGTTTGTTGTCATACTATTTTTAAGTTTTATTTATTTTCCTAAAAACTTGAAATGGTCGCACACTAAGCAATTCTGGTATTAATGGGTACCGTAAAATGAATCGCGGCAACCAATAATAGGTATCACCCACTTTAAGCTCTTAATTATTATGCGGCAACCCTATATTCACACAACAATAGATACTCATAAAAACTGTATTCCGGTTAAATAACCATTGTTTTTCGTGTATAACAATTATTAATTAATATATTTTCTATTACCTACAAGCGACTTAATAGTCGTACCGCCAAATTTATAGACGTTTTATAACTTTATCAAACGTCATATAGTACTGCGCAACGCAAAACTCGTGTACGCAGTACTATATGACGTTTGATAAAGTTATAAAACGTCTATAAATTTGGGGATCAGAATTTAAGCCCAGGATAGCCACGTAGCCTGAAAGCTCTATTAATAAAGATTTTTATTTTTCTTTAAATTTGAATAAGGTCTAATTATGAAATTAGTGAGTAACTTTTAAATGATGAGTTATTATTAACTTTAAATGAAGTTGGTTGAAGCGTTAGCGACGTTAGGAAGTTATTTCTTCTCGGCGGCTGTACTATTAAGTATTCTTTGTCGGTTAGAATCCATCAAGTTAAATCCTTGAATGGTTTTATTTGAACCACCACGAGTTGGGCAATGTTTTAAATAAAACTACATAATACTTCAATTTAAGGGACTGATTTTAATACCTACTATTTTTGTTACAGATAATATATTCCGGACGGTCGGACAAACACCACACACAAACACAATAAATATCGGCTGAGCAAAATGGTGATTTTTTTACAATTAACTTTTTTTTATGTGCCATACTTATAATTCATCAATAATATGGAAGAGATCTCCACTGTTAGACCGGCTTCCCAAATGATCCGTAAACATATTACTAGTATTCTCGTTAGCCCGTCCGACTAAGATATAGCTTGTTCTAGGAATGTGCTCAATAGTTCAAAAGCCACGATGAGATTCGAACCCGGTACCTCTGGGTTACGAGGGCGGATTCTCTAACTACTTTGACACATATTTATGCTATCTTACAATAAATTATATTAATACCAGCCCTTTTAATGTACCACTGTTGGGCACGGGCCTCCCCTCAATGCGAGGGGGATTAGGCCATAGTCCACCACGCTGGCCCAGTGCGGGTTGGCGGACTTCACACGTCTTTCGAGGGTTTCTCTCCAATGCAGGTTTCCTCGTGATGTATTCCATCACCAATTTGCGAGTGATAATCATGGTTGAAAATGATATTCGCACATGAAATACAGAAATCCCAGAGGTGCGAGCCGGGGTTTGCACCTGCGATCCTCGTTACCTACGCAAGCGTTCTACTAACTTGGCTATAACTGCTTATTGTATCACGTTGTAGCATATTATAATTTATTTGTTTTTTTTCTTTCAGTGGGCCCGGCTGTGGCTTGCGTGTGTCTACTTGTTCTCACCAGCATGGGCACAACACACGAGCGCTGTAAGTACCCGAATTCCCATAAAAACCACAATTAACGCCAACGACTTATAGAGTTCCAACGATAAAACCTTTTACTTTTATGGTGAAGTTAAGATCGCCCTAGCTTACATAATAATATCACTTAACTAAGTTAGATAACACATGACGATAGTGAAAGGTACCCTGTTCTTCCTACATGAGCTTAATAACTTAAGCGTTTGATTTAAATATATGTATTACTATCATAGTTAAGTTTGTTTTTTTTGAAAAATCTGTTTTTTATACGTTTTTACCGTAATCTTCAATGCTGTGGTCGTGATATCTATACATACATACAAATAAATAAAATTGGAGTGTCTGTTTGTAATATTAAAATAACCGCTTTTTACTAAGTGCATTTGGATGTATACACGGTACATATACCAAAACATTTTTTTTTACAATTTTCGTCTGTCTGTCTGTTTACTTCGGTTAATCTCTGAAATGGCTGGACCGTTTTTGACGGGACTTTCACTGGTAGATAGCTGATGTAACAAGGAGTAACTTAGGCTACCTTTATTTAAGAAAATCTTTTCTGTTAAATACCACGCAGACGAAGTCGCGGGTAACAGCTAGTACTTAACAATATTCACTCCTCACTCGCTCCGCAAATTGGTACAACTTGTTACGTAACGTAACGACATAAATACGTGATCGTTAAGATAATACGCGTTGTAGGAACTCAAGAAGACATATTAAGATATACTTACTCTGAGGGAGATGACATAACAGCTTGTTAGTGTGTTTCCTTAACACGTTGGCTGCGAGGCTTATTTTTGTGTACTCTCGTAGAGTGCGAAACCAGGGCCCCAAGTCTGCTAACACAATCGACTCGTAATCGAACAGCGGCCGCATAGTAACAGTCACTTTTGACAGATATCCCATACAATATCTGTCAAAAGTGACAGTTACTATGCGGTTGCTGTTCGATTACGAGTCGATTGTGTTAGCAGACTTGGGGCCCTGGCTGGTAGATCTTCCCTTTTCGGGAACGGTTGCGGACCTGCGGATGAACCTGGCACTTAAGACCTGGTAACACATCATGTGCAATGTATTACCAGGTCTATCTCATCTAACGTAAGGAAGTTACGAGTTGAAACATATGTCTGTCTCTTTTCTACTTTAAATATTTCCTTAGATATTTATATAAGCCGCACAGGGTGATAGCGATTTAGCGCTCGAACTGAAAAAAAGTCACCTACCAGGCAGACTAGGCCTGGTTCCGCAGCAAAAGTGTTAAGTTATATTACAAAGTGCATACCTTGGTATGACGTAGCTAAAAGCAACACTCACAAAGCAATCAAAGACAAGATTCTGTGTTTATTAATAATGCAATAGAAACAATCCACTTTCCTTAGCTTTACTGGTTACACCACTTTTACTAGGACCAGTCCTGTAATACTCGCATGTATGGTCACACTAGTTGTGTATAGTGTATTTAGTTTCCGTATTACGTGGCTACATTCTTGTCAAGTATTTATACCTAGTTACGAGATTGGAATTAAATAATTACAGATTTATCGCATTCAAGTAGGTGGGTTTTTTAAGCCTAGTCCACCGATTAGGCGTGCATAGAATCTCCCATATTTGATACTAGCTGATACCCGCGACTTCGTCCGCGTGGTATTTAACAAAGACACAACCGTTGGCAACAGCCTGCTCGCACGTTCAGAGCCCGCGGGACGCATTTCAGGTTGTTGCTATCAAACTTAATCAGGCGCAGCGCTGCAACATTGGTTTTAATTTTTTTTCGTGAGATCCTATATTTTTTTCTAAAATAAAAGTAGCCTAAGTTACTCCTTGTTACATCAGCTATCTGCCAGTGAAAGTCCCGTCAAAATCGGTCCAGCCATTTCAGAGATTACCCGGAACAAGCAGACAGACAGACAGACAGACAGACGGACAGACAGACAGACAGACAAAAATTGTAAAAAATGTTGTTTCGATATAAGTACCGTGTATACATCCAAATGCACTTAGTAAAAAGCGGTTATTTTAATATTACAAACAGACACTCCAATTTTATTTATATGTATAGGTGTATAGATGTATAGAAGAAGAAGATAGATAGATTAACATGGCATAATCAGTTTAGTGAGTCAATTAATATAATAATACCAAGCTGACTGCATGGAGACATCAGATGGCCTTTAAAAGTAATTCATGGCATTTCAATAATCATCTGTTACACAATACGAGATAATGTAAGTAAAGAATTCGCTCGAAGCGTCCACTGCGCGCCGACGCCCGCTATAATTCACAAAGCGAAGTAATTGTAATTGATAGCTTCGCAATGGTAATAACAGCAATTATAGCTTTCATATGTTATGTCATGTGGCACTGGAGTGATAGGTTTGTGTGTTTATATCCGCAGTAGGTACTTATTAAGTTACATAGATAGTTATACGGTAGTTAGGGGTACGAAATCTACTACAAATGCTTACAGTGTAGGAATCTCGTTTACCCTTGTAATTCTACTGCCTTAACGGCTCCTGCAACCACCTTGATTGCAGGTAACAAGTAAAATAGCGAGACAGTGCTCTCGGCCAGTACTCGGTACGTAATAAACCTATACTCGGCCGAAAGCACTGTCTTGCCATTATACTCGTTACTTGTAGGCATAGGATTGCAGTAGAATTAGATGCTTAAGCGAGATTCCTAGACTGTAGCATTTGTTCGAGAAGTACGTTTCGTATTCCTAAATATACAGAATTCATAAGCTCGATCAGAATCAGAATCAGAATATTTTTTATTCATGTCGACCATTAAGTACAGTAGGTACTTATGAATCGTCAAAAGTTACAAAATGCTACGCTAATACTTTACCACCCGTTCGGAACGCCGATCCTAAGGAGAAGAACGGGCTAGAAACTCCATGGTTGCTCTTTTTTTTAAAAGATCTTTTACATTTTTGAGCAGTACATTGTTATAAGTATGTGAGAACAATGTAGGAACGGATCGATCATAATACAAGAACTAAACAATCGTAGTACGGCTGGAGTCCCACGAGGATTCAGAAGTCCGCACAGTTCGATCGATTATAATAAAGGATCTTCTTCGATCAATCGATGTAGGCAATCGAAAAAGGCGACCGAAGGTAAATTTGGCACTTTTTATTTGGTGTAATCCCTGAAGTGGATGGCTGGCAGGCACTGAAATGCACCAGTGGGCGACACGCCCCATTTATAGGTACCTATATGAATTCTATCACGCCATTTGCATAAGATTGAAGCCGCAATAGTATAAAGTTTGATTACATAACTTGTTCATTTAAAATAGCGAGATATAATTACAGGTTACGGTGTCAAGATGTGCATAGGTACTCGTACCATCTCGGGTTGCGTAAGCGAGCGCCGCAATAACGATCAATTATGAAACGGTTACATTGAACACGATGTTACCTCCGGGATATACGAACACACATTCTCCAATTTCCATTTCTCCAATAATGATTTCATATATCTACGCGAATACTAGGTACACATTGAATAAGGAAGCCGGTGGATGCGAGTGGCGGAGGACCGTGATGTGTGGAAGTCATTGGGGGAGGCTTATGTCCAGCAGTGGACGTCTTTCGGCCGATAGATAGATAGATTGGAATAAAACTAATTTTACGGTTTTGATCGCGTTTATTTTATGTTTTTACGTTCCCGACGTTTCGGCTGGTTTACAGCAAGCATGGTCACGGGAGCACTGAGGTGGTTGACGTCCTAGTGTCATAGTTTGAACTGGGGTACCCTCATATTTAGTTGTTTGCGGTCCGATCTACGCAGAAAGTGCTCACAGTGTCTTGAGGTCTTGCAATGGTGCGCTTGGTTCTGGATTTAATTCAACACAAATTAAATAAAAAAGACGTGTCAAGATTGTTTAATAAACCCGTAAATTAAAGAAAAATAGGTTTAGTTATGGATTTTTTTTTATAATTTTCAGACTGTATCTCAAGATGGCACCAGCTTTGGTTGGGGATGGCGGCTTCCACCCCTTGGGGATGCAACTGGCACGGTGGGCCAATATTATGTTAAACTGCCCCAGGTAAGTAAATATGTTTAAAATTACGGGGATTGGACAAATATTGTGTTGCCCAAACCATTGCTCACTTCGCATGACGCGAGACTCAAGAGTCTAACAGTTGTTGCTATTAAAGCAATAGCAATAGCCTAATTATACATTTCCATATTAATTAATTACAATTATATATTTCAACCTGAAATATATAAATTGTGACACAAATTAATGTTATGATTGGAATGAGCCAATGAGCGAGGTCCAATATTAATTCCAATGGGTAATAGGAGGCTCCCCTCCTATTACCCCCCTACCACCTACTACGTATTGGATGTTGATCAGTTTTAAAGTGTATTACCTCATGTTTGGTTTTCGTAGGTGGTAAAATAGACTAATATTCAAATGAACCAATATTTAAATGGACCAATATTCAAATAGACAAATATTCAAACAGACAAATATTCAAATAGACAATTATTGAAATAGACAAATATTAAAATGAATAAATATTGAAATGGACAAGTATTCAACAGGACTAATATTCAAATAAACAAATATTCAAACGGACAAATATTCAAATAAAAAAATATTCAAATAAACAAATATTCAAATGGACAAATATTCAAATAAAAAAATATTCAAATAAACAAATATTCAAATGGACAAATATTCAAATTCTATTCTACCTTTATGTTCCAGTCGGAGCAGGAGGTTCGCTACTCAGCACACAACGGCGGCCGCCATGGCGCGCCGGGGCAGAGACCCCTCGAGCTGACTACACAGCAGGTAAGCACGAGATGCTACGTGTTCTCCTGTAGCGCCATTTCCTCTATGCATACGATTTGATATAACTTTATATGGCGGGTAATACAGACATTGATATTACGGAATGTTATTGTTTATCAAGAAGAGAAGGTGTCTTTACACTTAATTAACGAATTTGATCGTGGATTATTTTATATCTCCGAGGTTTGATGAGATGTTTTCATTATTACAGAATCAAGTCCAGCTGAGCGCACAGATCCAGAATGCGACGCCGGCATCACCCACGCGACATCCAGTCGACACCTACTTGCTCCAACAACAGTATACAGCCTATGTACCACATAGTGAAGCCCAAAACTCCAATGGCTTAACACAATTGTACAATATACAATCTGAACATAACTATGCCAATGTAGACTCAAACAACCCGACCAGATTTGACTCTAAACCTCTTCAAAGTAAAGATGTGAATGAGTACCGCAACCCTATACTCCAAGTCTTCAAAGACCATAATTGTTCGGACCACAAACATGTATCTGTAGATCTTCAAAAAGATTTAAACAAATCTAAAGAATTATTTTCTCACGTACCTTATCAACTACAAGATGTAGATGATTTAGATGTTAATAATTTAGCAAATAGACCATTAACATATAAAGGTGCAGTGCAATTTAGAGTAGATCCACCCGGTGCGAATGCTCGCAATGAAAGATTCTATTACACTACAATTGAGACACCTGTAGATATAGTACCTAATGAGACACAGCAAGGTATTGCGCGACTTGTCGCTTCGACACAAGATTTAATTTCGAATGAAGACTTATTGAGTATCAATCATGCTGTCGAAAAACATGTTCAAGATCAATCTGATGATATTATAAAACCCCGTTCAAGATGGATTTTCAGGCATCAGGATACAGATAGTCAAGGGAGTAGAAACCATGCAACAGTTCGAGCTAAAATAGAAAACATAGTTAACAGTAATATAGACCATACAAATAATAATGAATATAAAGCGGTACCACGAACGAATTCGAATGAATACAATTTCGCTGTACCAATATTTGTTCCAGATCCATCATACGATAATGTCAAAGATCAAATTGTTAACAATTTAGTATCTACAATGGTTCCATACATAGCCAACGGTTACGAGATAGAGGGTGTTAAAGGTAGTTCAGATGACAAGTCAGCTATAGAATTTGTTAATGTAACCCCTAGACCAGTCAGTCAAAACTATCTTGCACCTATAACAGTAGCTTTGAGACTGATTAATAATGATACTACTAATTCTCTTGATGATCATGAAGCATCCGACAGTGAGCTAGTTGCAAACACCGTTCAAATACCCAATACACAGAGAACAGTAGTTGAAGTACAAGAATCTATACCAGTGGACATTACGCACATAAATGAAGTAGAGTTTCATGAATATTTAGACGAAGGCCGGAGCAATGACAAAGGACCATTGGATTTTGCAAAGTCATTGTACTACAAATATGTAGATTCATTGAAATCATCGAAAAAGATTCAGGATAATATGAACAAAATACTTTATAAATATCAGACCATGAGCGAGGAGACAGACAAGGAGCAGGGATATGATACAGATGACAGTTTGCAGTCAAGTGAAAATATTCAATCCGAAATCGAGGTGGAGCCTAATCATAATTACCATAATAATCAAGGAAGCGAATCAGCTAACTATTACCACGAATATAATACAAACCAGAAAATTGTTCAACCTATTATAATTGAAAAAGAAGTACCTATCACAAAATTCGTCGATAGGTTTATCGAAAAGCAGGTACCGTACCCACAACCGGTCGAAGTTCAGGTACCTGTAGATAGACCGGTACATATAGCAGTACCCTACGAGAAAATTGTCGAAAAACCGGTCGAAGTAACCAGGTACGTAGATAAACCTTACCCGGTTGAAGTCCCTAGGCCTTATCCGGTGCAGGTTCAAGTGCCTTATCCCGTAGAGCAGAAAATATACATAGATCGTCCAATACATGTTCCTTATCCAATCGAAAGGGTGGTTGAAAGGCCTATATTGCACCATGTACCTGTTCCAACACCGATCGGTATTCCTTACGAAGTTAAAATACCTGTAGAACACAAAGTTTTTTACCCAGTTCCAGTAGAAAAACCATACCCGGTTACTGTAGAAATAGAAAAACCAGTTGAAAGAATAGTTAACAAAGAAGTCCCTGTACCTTATCCGGTTGAAAAGAAAGTACCCTATCCGGTTTATTATGAAACTAAAGTACCTGTTCCGTACCCAGTTGAAAAACGAATTCCAGTACAAGTAGACAGAATTATTGAAAAACCGGTGACAGTTACTAAAGTTATCGAAACACCAGTTCGCGTTGAAGTACCGGTCCCACAACCGGTTCATGTACCCCAGCCGTATCCAGTTGATAGAATTGTCGAAAGGAATGTACCTTATCCGGTACCGGTCGAGAGAATTGTCGAGAAGAAAGTACATGTCAAAGTACCATACCCAGTCGATAAAATAGTGGAAAAAATTATAGAAAAACCTGTTTTAGTAACTAAATACGTCGACAAACCATACCCGGTTGAGAAAAAAATCCCATATCCAGTTGAAAAGATTGTAGAGAAGAAAGTACCTTACCCAGTTCAAGTCGGAGTACCATATCCCGTAGAAAAGATTGTAGAAAAAACAGTGCACGTGCCAATAAATGTCTACCGTTACGGACCTCAAGAGCAAGTTGAGGAGTCAAAAATAAACCCACACTACCGCAAAAACGACGGTAGAATGAAAAACATTCAAGAATTGATCCAACTGACTCAGTATTACCAGCTAATGAAGGAGAGACAAAAAGTTGCCACATCAAACAATTCTAATCAGTACGCATCGTCGTATCAGTACGTAAACAATGCTACAGGAAGAAATCAGGAGGAGACAGGCTTTCGTACGCATCATCAGTATCACGGGCCACCTCCGAGTAAAAATCACAACGATTGGTGGCAGCGAAATAAGGATGTGATGGAACTCAAATTGAGGAGGGCTGATAGAGAACCCAGGGTTGCTAGTCTGAGAGTCGAATATGGTGGATTCAAACCGCCTTTGATACCAAGCACCGAGGTGGACATGGATGGCATACCTGTCAATACAGGAACGTAATGTCCTTGGCATTAAGATTAAAATTAGGCAGGTTTCAAAATGCACTCAGCAAATCCCCACCACCATCGGCCGGCAGGGTGCCCGGAATGCTAGCAACATTGCCACGTTGAATGGCAACGCTGATGTGTTGGCCAAAATATGTGCCAGCGTTCTGGTCACCAGATGTATCCACCTGACGTTTTGAGAGCTCCCTGTAGATCCGATGGGCACCCGGTCCCCACAGACCCAATGTCTCTACCCCAAACGCCTCAAATATGTACCCTGAAATTGGGCTCTTTGCTATTTGTTATTTCATGCGCATTCAGCTTTGGTTGATACATATTAGTCACTGAGCCATTGCTGTGCCTCACATTTTTTAAAATATTATGTAAATTGTTGGCATTACATCTTAGACGAAGAAGTTCTTAGACTGACTGTCGTGTACCGCATATCGAAGTACCTAAAAACCAAGCCAATGTATGTCGTACACGCGAATATTAGTCTAGATATTATAAAGCGTTAAGCCATTAAGTTGTACTTAATTTATTTTAAATAAGTTAATCATAAGTATATTTAAGATAATAAAGTGTAAATATAGGGTTTTTATATAAAAATGTATTTTTGAAACACAGTATTTTATTTAAGCCGTTTTTATTTTCTGCAGGAATTACTACTACCCACTTACTTAATTATTACATTTATTTCTAACATAAAGTTTATACCCAACCATAGGTAATCCACAAATAATTCCCATTTTTTGACTGATGTCAATGTTAAATCATTTGTTTTGTATAAGCCTACGAGGGCATTTACAAGTTGTTTCTGCTCTTAATTCTAGTAACTATAATGAATAAATAAATATCGCGAGACGATCACACCAACTAGGTATACGGTCCTACACTAAGCAACGCTTGTATTATGGGTACCATACAATGGACTCGAGGCGAACCCAATATATATTACTTATATAGATATTAAACATCTATGACGTAGATAAAAACATTCGTGCTTATCACACAAAGTTTGTTTGACCCAACCAGGATTCGAACCCGGGACCCTCGGCCAGAAAGCAGGGTCACTATCTATCAGGCCGTCAAACTGTAACTCTTCCATTGTCAGAGTTTATTTAGACTTGACGATTGCTTTAGTTACTTATGTTCTTTCAATGTTCCTTTGGATTTTTTCTCATAACAATTCCCATAAAACTCAATTTTAGTTTATTAGCGGCTCGGGCTCTCAATCACTAACTCGTAGCCAAACATATATACCAAGGGCACACAACTTATAAACATTTAAGGTACAATCGGGTGGAAAAATGAAAACAACGTTTGGAATTAAAAATAAAATTTATTTTTCATTTTGAATATCTCACAAACTCCTTTGACACGCGTCAACCTTCCAGGCGAAATGTACTACACTAGATTATCGTAAAACAAAGCTCATAATATATATATATAAATATATAACTACATTTTAAAAACAGTATTATGTATCTCGGGGCATACGTGTCGCGTTATCAATGCTGGCTGGTATATAAACCTTATTTATCTTTACCTACGGATTTACTAAACATTTTCGGCATGTCTTTTAAATTTAATTCGTGATACAAGATTATTCAAATGATTTAAAATTACAATTTAAAATGATGATTTAAAAAAGTTAACATATTTGCGTGTGCGGTACTGGCAATTAAAACCAAACAGGTATTTAAAAAAAAAATCGTTTAAAAAAGATTGATTACTAAATCCGTAAAGTAAGGATAAATAAGGTGTATAATGTAATCGAAGTATGTCGTGAGACGATTTAAGTCTTTTCGACCCGATGCGGTAGGCAAAAATGACTTATGAATTACTTCAAATAATAATGTAGGTATATTTATGTACAGAAGTGGGTATTTTTTTTGTTGTAGAATATTTGTCACGTTTCGTTTTCAATTTTATCTATTCGTGTATATTGTGTTACAATGAATTTAATTAACAATTTTAAATATTTAGTGAAATAATAAAATTATGTTTTTTAAATTGTCTGTTGTTTTAATTTTTTGTTAACGATAAAAGGCAATATTCATGCATACATTATTATGAACTAAAAGCGTACGTAATCAGGATTTATTAATTAAAAAATCTACAATGTAATATGTGTTAGCTCTGTATGTAATTCATAGTGATTAAAAAAAATGAATTTCCATTTAGCAGTGTATTTCAAAATACTTCAAATAAATAGAATAAGCAGGTATAAAAAAAACATGCATGATCAGTTTTACAATCAATTACGACATTTTTAAAACAAAACATTCGACATTGAACTGAGTTCGAGCTAGTTGTCGGTAGATACGAATCTTGTTGAGCTAGTTGTCGGTAGATACGAATCTTGTTGCCGCAAAACCATAATTTAATTTGGCATTTTTAAATATATTAACTTATGAAAGAACTCCCAAATTTGCAGAGACATTGTATCTATTTAAAATGACATTACAGAGCACTTACGAAACAGGATTTCCTATGTTGATCGAACATCAATACATTTTGGGCATTAAACTATAAAAAAAACCGTTACGTCATTCATTTAAATATTCCGAGAAAAAAATAAGTGTATAATTTAAGAATTATCATTTAACAAACATTCGAAATTCAATCTCATTTTTGTTTGACCTGTATTTTGTAACGGTCATTTTGGGTGTATTGGGCATAGACAACACGACAGTCGTCGCCGATACGTCAGAATTTGTGATTTCATGTAAAAGATTATAACGCTACACTTAATTATATTATAGAAAAGTGACGCGATCGCCCCCGCGGCACATAACATACACAGCTAGTTTATTATATAACATTATCACCTAAGTACTGTCGCATGTACACACGCGAGAGACAGAGAGAAAAAAAAGCATCACTCAAGTTTTTTTTTATCACGTCACAATAAAGGCTGAATACATTGAGAGTGGTATATATAAAGTGAGAATACTCGCGCCATCCGACAAACAACTTTATTGCTATCACTACATAGTTCGTAATACTTGATCACAAATACACGTCTAGAGATTTTAAATAGTGAAGTTTTTTTAATTTTTAATATTATTTTAAATCTAAAAACGCATCTACATTGAGTGTATATTACCCGTAGAGTTACAACAATTGGATGTTTGACACTTTCTAAGTCAGCCTTGCATTAGAAAGAGACAACCACAGCGGGCGATCGCGCATAATACAACCAAATTAAATTGACACCTAAAACGTTGTATGGTTCTTTATTTGAGATGTCAATTCAAAACAGACGCACAATATTGACCTAAACATGAACATTATATGAACAATTATGTCGCTATACGGAGACAGCCATACTTTGTATTTATATTTTCCTTTTGTTAGGTTGGTATATATTGAAAAAATAAACAAAGAAAAAAAATTACAGCTAACTAAGCTAGATTGTATTTTGTTGAGCTCAAACTCACTTTGTACATTATTACAATGATTAGAGTACATAATGTAATGTAGTATATAAGCGATAGCACAATAACACTGTCCGTCTGTGTGTGTCACGTCAACGCCATCGAAAAAATGTCTTTTAAAAAAAATACGATCGTTTATTAAAAAGAAGAAATCAATACCAAATATAAATTAAAAATGGAACACAACACACACAGTACAGACAGGCGGAGACTTATCTACAGAAAAAAAAACAAATCGTTTTCATATAAAAAGAAAAAAGGAAATCCATGACATTTAATAAAATTATTTTATACAATAATTGTATCGAGAGCGGTATTAAAACTAAATTAAGTTGTCGGCGAACGCCGGTAAGATCATATTACACTGACTCGCATCCTGATATAACCACTTGGCACATATATACGAACCATACAATGTCCAACACTACTACATAAATAAAACTCTTAAGTCACGTACAATTAATTTTATTTAATTTTCCATTACATTAGTGGGGACCGCCGGTTAATGTGAGCGGTGAGGCCGCCCGTGGGGGAACGTCGACATCGATTTGAGCGGTTTATCGATACGCCGGCAACACTAGCAATTTAGGTGTCGCCATGATCGAAATTTAAATTCGAGACGTAGTGTTGCCGTTTTCGAATGTGGATTTGATTTTTTAACATCACAAGTGACTATAATTTGTTGGCACTCAATTAAAAAAAAGTTTTTATTTTACTTTTAATGTTGTCATTGTCATTTTTTATTGTCCTAAAGGTCCTAAAGGCCTTTTACCATTGAGTCGGACTTCAGCAATAGCGACGTAGACACTATGGCGATTGCTTGATCGAGTATTGTACTTCTAAACATAGTTTTTTGTTGAAATGGTCAGAATTTAAGAATAAATGACACCCATTATATTTCTATCAAAATGTATTTCGTATGCAAAGCCATCGAAAACGTGCTAAAATCATTCAACATAACCAAATCACACCATTTAAATTCACATTCGAAAACCGAACACTGAAAAAATGTCAGCATCAACAAAACAAAATCGATCCGAATGGTCGTTTTAAAAATCGAAGAGTTCCGGCGGGGGGATCGGGTCCAGGGGGAGGCAGTCGCAGGCGGGGGAGAGGGGCGAGAGCGGCGACGGGGGCGAGGGGGGCGAGCGGGCGCGGGCCTGGCGCCGCAGCGTGTGCACGCTGTACGAGTACGAGTGCTGGGGGAGCCGGGGGCGGGCGGGGCCGTCGGCGGAGTCCCCGCCGCGCAGGGAGAGCGAGGAGCGCGGCTGCACCGGCGGGCCGGCGGCGCGGCCCGGGGAGGCGGGCGGGCGCAGGTAGTCGCTGCGCGCCAGCGACAGCTCGGCCGGCGTGTACGCGGCCAGGAAGTGCGCCAGCGCGCCCGACGACGTTCTCGCGCCGCCGTTGGCGACGAGCACCATGTCTTCGGCGGAGAGGCGCAGGCTGTCGGATCGCGGCGGCGGTGGGGGCGGGGGCGGGGGCGTGGGCGAGCCGCGGGACGAGGAGGAGGAGCGGGAGGCGGGGGGCGCGGGCGCGGCTGCGGGGGGCGCGGGGGGCGGGGCCCCGCGCCGCCGCCGCCGCCGCCGCGGGGCGCTCCCGGGCAGTCACAGCTTGAGCTCGTTGGCGATCTTGGAGGCAATGTTCTTGAAGCCGATGCTGGTGCCTGGTGAACATTAGTCATTCGTACACGTTGAAAATCACATCTACTCTATCTATATATTTCTCATGCTAGCGACTCTAGGTTGCTCTATGCTCTCGAGCACTATCTTCATTATAACGGCGTAATTTAGTTCGAGTTTGTAATTTGTATTAAAAGTATTTTTCTAACCAAATGTAAACCAAATACCAGCACTACTGAATTGTCAAAAATGTACTACGCTTCCGCCGTTCGGGATGCCGTTCCTATGGAGAAAAACCACCAATAACCTCCATGGTATCTTAAGGACGTGATACATTGTTGTGTAGTAGTCTGGAGAGTAAACATGCCCGCGGTCTGGCCCGTACCAATAGTTCTGAAAAGGAGAGTGTACAAGCTCAACTGACCGGATATCCTCTTGAAGCGCACGCCGTTGAGCGAGAGGCGCGGCAGCTTGCACACCTCGATCTCCCACTGCACCAGCGAGTCCGCGTTGGGGTCGCCGTGCACGCACAGCAGCAGGAAGCGCTCGCGCTGCTCGTAGTCGCAGTTGTTCGCGTCCAGCACCTGCGCACGCGCACGTGTCATACAAACAGGCGTTTCAGTATTACATAAGTAAAATTTTGTATCCACAGCTTTAAGGCCTCAGCCTCGAATTTAGCGGGCAGCGGGGCGGCGGCGGCGGCGGCGCGGGAGTGGCGCTCGTTGTTCGCCGCGCGCCGCTGTTTTCGAGAGCCGGTCCATTTGATTTTACGCATAAGATCCTGCCGCTCCCGCGCCGCCGCCGCCGCCGCCCCGCTGCCCGCTAAATTCGAGGCTGAGGCCTAAGATACAGGCTTCCGCCTAGTTTGGATCCGCTACTTAACTGCCATGTGTAATGCTTATACCGAAATAAACTTTACCAACAAGGGTAGGGGATTCATTTCATCATCATCACCATCATCATACTTAGTTATAACAATTATCAAGAAACACTACTCGACATTGGCAAAAGTATCTCTATTCTGTTGCCAAATTGCCAACGAAATATGAAAAGAAGAATAATGTTCTTCTTTTTATTTCGTTGGCTATTTGGCTGGCTTATGAGATCAATACGTAGAATACGTATAAGCAGAAAAAAAAAATGAATTTCAAAAAAAAAGACAAGCCCGCTGAGTTTCTTGCCGGATCTATTCTGTTGAGGTCGCGTGCCGATCCGGTTGTAGAGTTAAGGAAAAAAAAATGTAATGACAATTTGTAAGTGCCCCCGTAGGCCTATACGAAATAAATGATTTGACTTTGACTTTGACTATCGTACCTTGCGTATCTCCGCCATGATCTCGTTGGGGTCCCTGGAGGATGTGGTCTTCATGCTCCAAGTGAACCGGAGCACGCGAGGCTTCACTTGCTCCTCGTTGCCTTGTCTGTGCGCATAAAACGTGGCTTTTTACACGACAGAGACGGCAATAGACAGAGACGCGTACGTCCTAGTTCTATATGCTTATGAACACTAAGTTGTATTTTTTGTGTAGGTATCACTAGGTGTAAATAATAAAGTCGCACTGTTGAGCACGGGCCTCCCCTCAATGCAAGGGGGATTAGACCATACTCCACCACGCTGGTCCAATGTGAGTTATTGGACTTCACACATCTTTCGAGGGGTTCTCTCAGACATGCAGGTTTCCTCACGTTGTTTTCCTTCGCCGTTTAGCAAGTGATAATCATGGTTGAAATTGAGATTCGCACATGAAATCCAGAAATCCCAGAGGTGCGAGCCGGAGTTAGAACCTGCGATCGTCGTTACCGAGGCAAGCGTGCTACCAACTAGGCTATCACTGCTACTTGTCCAAAATAATGCCTAAAATTAATGTTACAAAATTATGTCTAAGATTATACATTATAACTATCGCCTAGGTCTAAAATTATGACCTACTTCGACACGACCTTATTTTTGTGTTATATCTCTACCACTGAATATATACCTACGCCATTAAACTACGTAAAATAGTCTAAATTCTTTGTTTTTTACGTAAATCAGTTGACCATATATAAGTGAATTTATGAAATTCGTTTAGAAAGTACATTTTTTTTAAATGATAGAAAGTATATATTTTTAAAAGGATAAACATAAATATAGTCTAGTCAAGTTGAATTATGCGCAAATGGTTTATTTTCAATAGAATATATATGAAATTTATTTCAACAATCAATAATAACATCAAGGTTTAAAATTACGGAGCACAAAGACACTCACGGGGCAGACTAATCAAAAACAAAAAAAAAACCTACAAAAACATAGAATGTATTCATAGCACAGCTAAATCTAGGCAGGAAATTAAAATAAAATATCCTCAGAGACACATAAAACAAGACAAGACAACATTTAATATTTCGTAAAAAAAACACAGCTCCAGGTTAAATGTTATCTGTCTTATTAAGTACTAAATGTATGAAATTACATACGTGATCTACCTAATCGAAAGCTTATGTAAATCCCATACATATCAGTGTGATGACTCCTAGCAAAACATACTTTTAAAAAGAGCTCTTTAGACTCACTCGCGTAGTGGAATTCACGGTACGTACATTTCTGCGTGGCACAAGTGTACCGCGAAAAGATAGATATAGGTAACGAATACCGCCGAAGTATGAACAGACTCTACAGAAAACCACTTTTTTCGAACGTTGTTTAGAAATCGATAATACCATCGATTTCGGAAACGGGATCGAAATTTACCTGAAACGTATTTCCGAATTCGCTTTATGAAACCCTTCGCAAATGTACACCATCTTTTCGCGATCGAAAGTTCTCGAACTGTCATCCGACCGTTATTTAAAATAGCAGTTGACAGCTCGTCAAACGACGTCGAAAAGTTTTCGAATCCGTTTCCGAAATCGATCTCGTATGAGTTAAACCAACGCCGCTTATTCCCAATAGTATAAAAAAGTTATGTGTCATTACAAACGGCATACCAAAACACTTTTCTTTCGTAAAAATCTTTGTTACGTAATTGTAAAACGATTACAAGTTCGCTAAATACGGGGTTAAATGTATATGTCATGTGACGTGTCGAGAACTCATGTCATTGGCTGTGTACTGTACGTCAAGTGCGAGATAGCTCGTAAGCTAACCGTGTACTTTATAGTCTCCCGTATTTACACATTTTGTATGGAGAATTGAAAGTTTTACATACAAAATGTCTAAATACGGTAAACTATAAAGTTTAGTTAGCTCGCACTTGACGTCCTGCAGGGTGATTTTAAATCATTCGGAATCGGATTTGAAACATTCCGATGTTGATGTCGCTCCCGACGAGGTCTCCGACGGAAACTTTTTGAAAAACCGATATGGTATTGTCATCAAGATACATCGAATATAATCAAATTCGGAAATTTTAATCGAATTCGATTGCGGTAATCCAGCTCGGAAGTTTTCGATTCCGTTTCCGATATCGATTTCGAATGGTTTAAAATAACCGTGCTGGACTGATCGAGTGGCTGCGTATAGCGTCCGAGAGGTTTTAATGATAAGTAGGTATATAAAACAGTAAAGGATAATTACCCAAGCATAGTTTGTGGACTAGCTCCTACAGCATGCTTCGGCGTGGTGCCGTCCAATGGCCTAAAAACAGAAAAACATAAAACAACTACTTAACACTAAACACCGAGGGACACAGGGGTGTGACGACTCATTTTTGTAACGTGCATAATAGAAAAACATTTCATAAACTAATAACCTGCACGTCAGTAAATATATTTCAATGGATCTTGAATGTTATGACAACAATAATGTCGGCTTGACATCCCAAAATATAATATTCTTCTTCTTTATTTACGAAATGAAATACAACGGAATAATCTGTAATGTATCCCACATACGATTCTAATTTAATGTAATGAAATGTCATATTCCAGCCACGTTTTAATTTTAAACTGTTTATATTTAAAACATTATTGCAGTCAAATAAAATTGTTATATCGTAAGAATGTATATTGAGTGCCTGCAAGCGTTTTTACAAATTGTTGCAAAAAAAAATTTTGGGATAAATCCAATATGTAACTATTACGTAGTATGAACAAAATAATACTTTAACAAAATCGTAGAAGTTTAAACATACTGCAGTTTCTACTCGAAGTCTCTTGACGTAGATACTAAATAGTTTGCTTCAGTCCCAAACATTTTAAAGCGTATCAATTTGTGAATGTCGCTAATAATTTCGTCTAGACGAGCTATTTTAAAATATACACGTGTAAATATATAAATTAATTAAAAAAATAAGAATTATATTTGGTACAATATATTACTTATTGTAAAAATACTGTTGTATTCCATATTTTATAGCACGTTCCAAAAATATGGTGCACGTTCAGAAAGTGCAGTGTAAAGGTTTTCGTGTAAAGCTACTGACGCATATGCTCATAAGAAAGCACGTTTATGAGCATGCTTAAAACAAGCATGATCTTCAGCAATTCACATTTGCTGGCAATAAGCATGCTGGTTCTAAGCATATTCCTAATGACGGGAGCGTGCTCTGTGCGCGTCTGAAGCTCCCTTCTACAGTCAGGTTGCTTGAAAATCAATCAAGCATTTACTGGCAATCTTGCACAGACTTACCACTAAGTAGCAATCGCTTAATAGTAGCATGCTTTCGTGCTTCTAACGAGCATGTGTGTCAGTACCTTAAAGCACATAGCAAGCGAGCAGCTGAGAGCCGACACGTATAGCAAGCATGCCTACAAACCCTTCGCTGAAATATACTCACCTGACGATATAGAATTATATTACAATTTACTTGCGAAACAACAAATCGAACTCTTAAGAAAAAATCATCCCAAGTAGATCTTAAACCCTGATTTCAAATATATTTTGAGGCCACACACTAGATCTTCCAGGACTGTCATGCATGTAGAAATTTATCAGCTTTATCGTTTATATTTCTAACATATGTCAACGTTCTATGGCGCTATTCACACCGGGAACCCGGATCCCGATCTTAAGGGAAGGGGCTCTTGACCCTTGGTGCCTGCGACACGGTCAATACTGCCGTAAGTAGCGTGATACCTTTGTTAATAATGATAGTGTGAACGGCGCCAATGCACCAAATGTCGAGAACTGTGATTTAAGCACAACCTTTTAACGTAGCGTTATAGTATCGTAAGCATCTTCCTTCCCTCTCACACCCCATATTTCATAAATAAGAATGGCAGAGACATTATGCTTTCTCGATGACGATTCGACTACATTAGTTTCTACTTACTACTGTGCCCTTAGCTCAAACTTCTAACGTTATCGTATAGTCATCGAAAAAACAAGTTATCTGATCTTTGAAATAGTTTTATACCCTATACTTGATCCTGGTAGAATACTTATGTGAGATGAAACGAGCTTACATTAACATAACGCTACCATAAACAGTTTGTGCTTAGGCCACCGTCTGTCATCTGCGCTAGTCTGGGATTAAATTGTTAAATAGGTACGGACAGGGTAATATGCAACACACGAGTTAATAAAAACGGCAAAAAAAAACCATGAGAAATTTGTCAGTAAAGAAGAAAAATATAAAAAAAACATGTCAAATATTGTTATGAAAACAAACACAGTAGTAATCCATCCAATTTAGTACTTACATCATTGAATTGAGTACAGCCGCGAAATGAAAAGGTTCGTTATTATAAAGTCGACTTTTGCTTGCAAGTGTTCACGAATCGTAATGCCAACATTTCAGTGCAAGAAACAGTGCTGCCAACATTTTTGATAGAAAAAAACTGAAAACAACTTTAGTGTTGAGTAAATTTGAATTTTGTTATCAAACAGTTGAACATAATTTTCTATGCAACTGCAACTGTTGTAGCTCAGCATTTTGTAACTATTTTGACGATTCATAAGTAATGTATATAAAAAAATATTCTGACTCTGATTCAACTGTCTGTTCTGTGACATACCTAGTTTGCTAAGGTTACATGTGCTCGGGAACGTTGAACGAATCCATTTGAAAGCTATAACGTCAAGTGCGAGATTACTCGTAAGCTAACCGTATACTTAATAGTCTACCGTATTTAGACATTGTGTATGGATAATTGAATGTTTTAAATACCGTCCGGTAGAGGCGCTTTTCAATTATCCATACAAAGTGTCTAAATAGGGTAGACTATAAAGTATACAGTTAGCTCGCACTTGACGTGCTTGTGAACCTTTTCATTCCCCTACAGTATATATACGTTTTTTATGCCTACATATTTATGCAAAGTGATATACTTAGGTTTGACTTAGGTACATACTTAGGATCTTTAAGAAGACATAGAATAAATACTTATATAAGGGAAGTTGTTTAAAATTACTTATATGAATATACAGGTGATTAAAAAAGAGTATACTAACCTTTGAACCTGCGCTACTTTAGTGCATTTGTAATAATTATATGAAGACAGAATATAAATTTAAAAAAAAACTCAGCAAAATGGCACTTGTATTTTTTTTCCAAACAATAGTTTTTAAAATTAGAACATCGTAATTCTGGCATCTAATAATGATGACAAATGGTCTAAAGGAGCAAAGGTTCGAAGGTTACCCTTTCAGAATCACCATGCATACATATGTTTATGTTGTTTGGCATGCACACTAAATAATGATCGCTGCGGTAAGTACAAATCGGTTGGACTACATACGTCAATTATTAATGTATCTACACACACACCAACTGAATTGGTTTCAGTTCCATATATAAGGAACGATTCTCGTTTATTGGTGGCCAGACAAAAAATATCTATAAATATACTAACATAAAACAGATTTTCGGATGTATGATAAATATAAAAAAAAATGGTTCAGTAGATATTGTTTTTTTAGGTCTTCGCTCTGTGTCGTTTTGTTCGACTATCACGGGAACTCTACTGGACCAAGCTCATTGTCATCTACATTCAAAAAATAGAGCAAGCATCATCATGTTATAACCAATGAAGGTCGAGCTGCAGAGCAAACTTTAATATGAAATTAAATTAAAGTAGAAAGTAAATATGAATATAAATTAAAATAATTATTATGTTACTTTTTTATCGCCCACTGCTAGGTACGATCCTCCATTTAATGCGAGGGGAGATATTTAATAATTCGAAATCGATTTCGAATGATTTAAAATAACCCCGTTGGAGAAGGCTCTAGAAAAAAATATGGCGTTTAGAAATGGTAAAGAAATAAACTTGACACTGGCATAATATAAAAACGTGTGACGCCAAAAAAGCAACTATAAAACAAAATAGAATTCATTCTCCACCTGACCACCAAAACGGAAACGAAATCTCATCGCTCCCGAAGTACCAAAAACTTTAAAAAAGAAAAAGAAAAACTTCAAAAACGTTATCATAATGTGTTGTCTCGCATCACCGCGGGCCCTACCTCCGCTGTATGTCCAGAGAGGAAAATATGCGCGGTTTCTGACGGCCCGTCGACTCGCCCAGTACTGAAAGGCTGGCGGGAGAATACTCACCTTGTAAAATATGTACACAAACTCCGATATATGTTTACGCGACTTTCGGCTACGTAAGAAAAGGAAATATACGTTACACTAGAATCTATTTTTCTCTACATCTTCTATTTATGTGGCAACACACAATAATTACAAATCTCGGAAAATCGGCAATGACGAAAAGAAAAAAAAATACGCAGACCGCCAATACTAAAAACATTTTCAAAGATTTGTAATTCAAGTTTGCTTGCATAACGACACCTACTATAACAAATGAAACATAACTTATAAAATGTTGCAACGTGACGAAAAACATATACGAAAAAAAAATTAATTACTTTTTTAAATTGCCATCTGATTTGTGTAACGGCAACAAGATAGTTCTGTAAAAGGTTAGATACGTGGCGTGGTGGAAAAAAATAAAACAAGAAATATATGTTATTGAAAACTTGATTATTTGAAGAAGCGTAACACATTAATTTACTGCTTTATAATGTCAAAACAAAATAGGGTAATAATACAAATAGTTCACATAATTCTTGTCAATTTAGAATTCTGATGTCTGCGAAGTTTGAATAATTATGCCTATTAATACATACAATTACAAAAACATGTTTAAACGCAAACATCAAATTGTCAAGAGTAAGTATAAGATAAATGTATCTTTATACAATGCCCATGATTTAGGAAAGCTATTGCATAATTGGCGCTCAAGACGATTTAAATATAAACATACTGGGAGAATAAAATACAAATTAAAAATGGACGGCTGATAAAATAAAAGTATAAATAAATCTAGAATCTTGGTCGGTATTTTATGTGCAAATAGATATTACACAGAGTACTAATACTAGCTTTTTTAATAAATTCCCCCTAAATCTTGTAGAAGTTTTAAACAATTTGCAATGACATTACAAAACATTTGTCAAAAGCAAATAATCTTTATAACACCATTGCGAATGTATAAAAACTCCTACAGGGGGATCGTTTTTGAGTTGTACAACAATTAAATAACAAATATATAATTGTCCCAGTACACTTATATAGGTTTAAACAAAAATTGCAAACTACTATCACGTCAACTGAACACGTAAACGATGAAACAATAAAAAAAGTCTCGAATATAAAGTATTAAAATTAAATATCGTACCTACGCTTAGCAAACTAAGTTAGAATGTATTGCATTTTCTCCTAGCTCGTGTAATAATACAGATAACCATATGTATTGCTTATAATTAAAAAAAAAATGCGCTCAGAAAAAAAAAGCACTATTTGTGTGCGTAAACTTATAATTGTTTTCATTTATTTATTTATAATATAATATAATTGTCTATGCCAAAACATTTATTATTAAGTCATAATATCTACGGATGCACCGCTCAAAAGTACGCGAAATTTTTGCTAAGTAAAATTACGTCCAAGTTCAAAAACCAAGAACACTTAACAAGTTGTTTTTATATAATTAACCAGGTATATATAAAAAGATAGAAGTACTGAGGACTTAGTACACGTTAGAGATAGCATCAAAAAACCCTAATACTCGCAATCGAATCGTACATATTGCTAGCAGCGCCCCTAGCGGACGCGTGCAATTTTACAGATAATGTATGAAAAATAGTTTAATTTTATACACTATTTAAACATGTACTAAGCCTGATCCACAAACATTACTGAAAAAATTTACGAGCAGTGCATCTCTTTTGATTATGAAAACTCACTTTTAGTAAAAAATATATTTTAGTCACAAAATATACGGGGGAAAATCCACACAGATTTTCTACAACAGCACCTAAATTTTGAGATAAAATTTGTTCAGTATAATATCTAATGTTTAACGGATAAAATACTGAAATAAAATTAAGGCCCACAATATTATGCTATATTCCGTCATTTTGAATGAATTATTTGACCCTTTTCTCTCAGCGCGTTGGAAGACAAGGCAATAAGGCAAATCAATTTCAAGAAAATGTATAATATTGTTGGCCGAAATTACACATAATATATAGAAAAGATAAATAATGTTAGGGCCTATTTCGAATGTTGGATAGATTTTAATTTCTAATGACATGTTTTAGTCAGTAGCTTGCTTGGTTCACGAAATTCTGTTGGGCCCATAACATTAACAACAAAATAATACCGAAACATTCTCACAACGCTTTACAACTATATAAAATATTAATATAGTGTAAAAAGTTGAAAATATCCATTCACACTGGAGTTGAAAATTTCAATAAAAACATTGAAATGTACATGTAATATACGCTTACAGTGGAATTTATAATAGTTTAAATCCATTTTCAGAGCAGACGAATCAGTCAGATAAGGCCCTTAATTATCCTTCATCTTTGATATTACTTGGTTGTAACGCACGCAGTACGTTAGCATCGTTGTCTACGGTCGATTCTACACGAGTATATCCGAAAAACAACGATCACTTTTAGAGCGGTTTTACACCATTGTGGAAAAAAAATATGCCGCTTATAAAGCAAAACTTGTCGCCTTCCTACGAAGAACTAAAATATAATTCCACAGGGTCTTTGAATGTTAGTTTTTTTTTATAAATTAACTGCAAAAAGTTGAAAAAAAATGTTTTATTCAACTTTTATAAACTCGACTGTTGGAATAATATGGACTTGTCATATATATAAATAGAAAAGTTGAGAAAACTTCAAACGCATGATACTCGCTCTTCTCACTCAACCACACATGTGCCTATGTACAATTTGAAATATATAACCTACACGATAATGAGTAACAAACTTTGCGATATGAACTTTCCAAAAAAAAAAAAAGTTCCATAGCTATCATTTGTTTTTTGTTAAATTGCTTTAGAAATCGAACGTGTCAATCAAAACTAGTCGTTTATACACAAATAGTGTAAATTAAATTAATGTGGTCACTTTTTATTTTCATAAGGTTGTAAGATGAGCGCGCCCGCGACGAGTGGGGAGCCCATCGCCGCAAACATGTACCCCCAAATACAACGTGATTCAGAAATGGTGTACTACCATGACATGCGCTTGTTCATGTTCAGCGCATTTGTAATAGTCAGTCACAATATCGGTTTGTCAATTTAAAAAAAAATCTCCCAATAAAATCACCTGTGATTTTGTTTGTTTTATTTGGACATTGTATTTTATATATAAATTGGAGATTTAGTCGCCATTAAATGGTTCATGGTATATATTTACTAATTAGACATCACACGGTATTTTATTGTTATTGTTTGTCGTACAGAAATGAATTGTTATTGTTACTTACAGGCGTTTTGTATTCTGAGTAAATCAATTTACACCATATGTGTACCTATACGAACAACATTGTATTATCCCTCATATTTATAGAAGTTCTAATGAATTTTTCAAACGCATCACAACGCATTTTCCGGCATAACATTTCTGCAATGCCATCAAAAAGCATTTTTCGGAAAAAACTGCTCAGTAATACGATTGTAAATTGACGAGAACTTTCTATAAATTGGCGGGTTAATATTGAGCTCTCGTGAATACTACGCAGAGGGGTACAGTCAACGACAAAAATATTTAAATCTTTTGAACCTTAATTAATTAATTGTATTTGTATTTTTATTATCATTAAAAAATATAGCTGCCTAAATGTGTACGTCCGTCTATGTGGTAACGTCTACTGAGTATTTGTACCAAAGCTGCAGGATCGGCTGGATCTTATTCACTACAAAAAAAATAGTATTTTGATAATATTTATTATCTCACTCACGCCTTAAACATTACGATTGCTTTTGTGGACCATTTTAATTTGTTATAAGCAGAAACTCTTAACGAGAATGTTATATACAGCGTGATTCAGAAAGGGTTAAATACCATTCCAACATGCGCTTATTTAGCGTATATCATTAAGGAGTCACAATTTCGAAATGTCAACTTATAAAAAAAAATCCTGCCGACAAAATGAAGACGTGTTTTTTTTTAAATTGACATATCGATATTGCGACCTCACATAATCATTACAAAGGCGCTGAAGAAACGCTGGTTCTATAATGGTAGTATAATAATAATTCCGTCCCTTTTTTAATGTCCCACTGCTGGGCACGGGCCTCCCCTCAATGCGAGGGGGATTAGGCCATAGTCCACCACGCTGGCCCAGTGCGGGTTGGCGGACTTCACACAGCTTTCGAGGGGTTCTCTCAGACATGCAGGTTTCCTCACGATGTTTTCCTTCACCGTTTAGCAAGTGATAATCGCAGTTGAAAATGCGATTCGCACATGAAATCCCAGAGGTGCGAGCCGGGGTTTGAACCTGCAATCCTCGTTACCGAGGCAAGCGTTCTACCAACTTGGCTATCACTGCTATGCAATGGTAGTATACCCTTGCTGAACCACGATGTATTAGAACACACTAGTGATACGTTTATTGTCAACCTACTTGTATATACCCACGAGATCATCATCATCATCGAGGGTCATTTGTATATACCCACGAGATCGTCATCATCATCGAGGGTCATTTGTATATACCCACGAGATCGTCATCATCATCGAGGGTCATTTGTATATACCCACGAGATCGTCATCATCATCGAGGGTCATTTGTATATACCCACGAGATCATCATCATCGTCATCGAGGGTCATGATATGACGTCAACATGTTCGATTAAAACATGGGATCTCAGTCAATTCATCAATGAACGATAATTAAACAATGGCCCACACAACGGCGGAGAAAATACCGTCTACTGTGCAATACCGTCTACGGTGAAATTATTTATTTATACCGTAACCGATACAAAACATTGCTTCAGTCGTTGACATTCTGTTTTAATGATTTAGGCAGAGCTCTAATAAATACATAAATGAAGAATTAAAGAAGAAAATCATATACAGGCTGTTTCCTAAGTGCGAAATATATTTATTTTTACTTATTCAATTGTATGAACTACTCTTAATAGTTTAATGCTATTTATTATTTACTCGAAAATACAGTTAAAACTGTGTTATAGTAATTTGGATGTATTTTAAAGTCGCAACATAATGTTGAGACCAATATACGAAGTGCTGCAACTCAGAAACTAGTATTCTTCACTGAGCAATAACCAATCGGTTTCCTTGTACGGACCTGAAATATGATTTCGCACTTCGGATACATGCTGTATAACGAAACAGATTTGTGCCTTTTGTGAACCTAGAATAGTTACAGAACCCTGGAATGTTGAAAATTCGTACGAAATTAGAACTCCATAACTTCTTATACTAGCGACGATGAAATGCAGCTCGCGACGGGACTAGCTCTCCGCTACATGTTATTTTCATGAAAAACAATAACTCTGAGTGTACTTTCGACTACTTTTGTACGATAAAAAAAAAGAACGTAGACGTCACAATTATGACTAAATAGATTTAATTTTCGAATTTGAACAACAAAAAAAATTCAAACAATTTCAGTAAAAACACCATGTAGACAGATGTCGTCGCGATTTTTCTTTAAATCAATAATGATATTAAACAATAACACTATTGTATTTATTATATCGCACTTACAAGGATGGATCTTCAAGAGTTACGCAGATTATTTATAAAAATATAACATTTCATGGTCAACACGTTTGTACGTTCAGTGTACTAAAATGCTTCTTGTCAAACTTGTTTTTTTTTACTAGCTGTCTCCCGGCGAACTTCGTGACGCATCAGAACTAAATTTAAGACATATTTTTTTTCAAGTGATTTTTTCCCAATGTCAATTGTTGTTTCTGCTAATCGGGGCGGATACAACTTCAAATAAATGAAAGGTCCAAAAAAATCGGCCCACCCATCCAAGCTATAAATGGTGTTCCTAACACGACTATGTTTTATATACTAAGATTACCATGCGATAGAACAAAAAACATGAGAAAATTACTGCAATGTAGTCAATCGCGAATTCGGTTTACTCGTACATATATTGAAACAGATTTTTTTATACAGCGTTATTCACAAAGGGTATACTCTCATTTTCAACCATGATTATCACTTGCTAAACGGTGAAGGAAAACATCGTGAGGAAACCTGCATGTCTGAGAGAACCCCTTGAAAGATATGTGAAGTCCGCCAACCCGCACTGGGCCGGCGTGGTGGACTATGACCTAATCCCCCTCGCATTGAGGGGAGGCCCGTGCCCAGCAGTGGGACATTAAAAAGGGCTGGTATTATATACTATCATATGAAAATGCGCGTCGCTAGCGCATTTGCCATCATATGTGAGGTAAAAAAAATGTCCATATTATGTTTCCACATGAGACAAGATGCCATATGACAATTAAAAACAAATCGCCACAAAAAATCACACTTGTCATTTGTTGGGAACAAAACGCTTTTTTTTTCATAATCGAGATATCAAAACACTGACTTCACATGATGATAACAAATGCGCTAAAGACGCACATGTTCAAAGATCCCACCATCCATTCCAAATCACCTTGTATAAAAAAAAAGTATCTGCTCCAATTTCTAGAAAAATATTCCGCACAATTTTAATACACTGAACAATTCCGCCGCGTTTAGTTTCCACATGATCCGTCGGTACAGAGTACAATGCTATCGTTACGTTTTGTTTATATAAATTTCCTATTAACTAATTAATAATAAAATCTTCGCTTGCACTGCTTCGTGTGGCCGCGGCGCGGCGTTTTCACGGGTTTTGATTCAACCTGCGTACAACGGAACGGGTGAGCGAGACGACCAATGCTCTGTCGAATCGCCCCCCTCTTCGTATCCGGCTCACTTTTTTTTTTAGGCACAAGCGTTAATTTGTATTTTGCCGTGTTAGTAGTGGGACTGCCATAAAAATTGAGTTTTTCTTTTAAAAAAATAACAACGTACCTATAAGTAGGTAGGTTTGAAACAAAAAAAGTGGTAAGCTTAATTAAATAAAAATTCAATCAGAAATACACATTTTTGAAAATATCGCAATCAATTAAATCGTTTTTATGGCAATCAATTTATGAAAAAATAAATTATCCGTTTCTTTTTGTCTCGCGCCGCAACACAAGATGCACAATACTAAACACTAACTCCCTCCGCAAGAAAAAAAAAATACCAACAAGAATATATCCGTACGTCACGTCGCAACATTAAAAGGGTTGTGGAATAGACTAGAAGCAAATAACGTGCTACACACTCGGTAGAGGTCGCGGGCGTCGACGGTCGTTAGTAAGCGTACGGTTAGATAAAGAGTAATCCTTAACACGGGGGATGCACGAGACATATTGTTTTATCAACTATAATCCGTACACCTCTCAAGGTCGACGAGGGCGAACCGAACACTTACTTTTAAAATAACTATCGATAACCACTACTGATAACACTCAAAGCATGTGATCGTGAACGTCTGTTGACTTAGCTCACACTAACAAAAAAAAAATATTGAAAAAAAAAATTGGGGAGTACAGCATGCTTCGTTACCATGGCAACATGGTTATCTGAGAGGGGGGGGGGGGTTGAACGCGAATTACCGGTAATATAGTTGAGTAGTAGTACGACCGAAACGAAACGGGAGGGTAGGTAGCATCGTGCATCCCCTGAGTTGACGCGAGATTACAAATAATAAATACGAAAAAAAAAAATAGAGCTCGGAATTGTTTAGAGGGAGACAATTTGATCTTAAGAAATAAAAAAAGAAAATGAATAAATAAACACACATAATGATCACACATGACGAGACACAACGAATAGGTTAACACAGTGGACAGTTAGAAACATAGACGGTGTTCACGGTGTAACTAAATATTTACAAGAAGAAATATAGGAGTGTCTGTGAACGGACAACTTATTGAGCTTGTTTGAAAGTGTTCTTTAATATATATGTATATACGTTATATAATCATGCGTTAGGTCAAACGCGAACTAAGTAAATCGCCATCATTTATATTTCCATCCCCTTCACACGTCAATAATATGAAAAGAATTAGAATAATGTTTCGAGTACTACATTCAATTTAAAAGCTTCAAGGAATTACGCGTGTGTGTGTAATGTGTGTATAACATTCTACATGGTTATTGTCTACGGTTTAAATAATTTTAGTCGATTAATATGTTAAAAACATAAATATGTAATTACTAAGAGCCGATTAAAAAAATATAGTGTAGTAATTTTATTATTAAGTATATATATATATACGTAATTATTATAATAAAACATATATTAATATAAACATTTCCAAACTGAGCTCTACGAAATAATGAATAGAATTGATTTTTCAACACAAACAAGACGAGTCTTTCTCCACAACCCTTTTTCTAAGAAAATATCTATTAATAATAATAACGACTCCATTTTGGAGTCAATCTATGGTCACTATTAATATAAACTATGCTATGAGTGTGAATGAGATGGGGATGATGAGACAGATGTGCAATGTAAGCCGTGATCAGCTATATCGATATGCTTAGCGATGTAGCTAATAATTATAATGATATTACAATTATGTCACCAAAGTATTTATGTCTCTATTCGGGTTTTTTTTTCATAAAAAAAGTAAGAAAAAAAATTCAAAACTTTTAATTGATCATAAATTTTGTAGAGACGTAATATACCTTGCAAAATGATAATATAAATGTGAGACTACGAGCGTGCTGGCTGAAGCGTCGCAGCATAATGAGACATAATTATATGTGACTTAAAGTATATTATGCAACACCACCGATATTATGTGTAAATAATATTATATTCCGTGAGGGTTAGTTACTTTATGAATAGGTAAGTATCTGTGTTCGTTATATAGTAGGTATGTATAGTCGTATTAGTGACGAATGCCATTTCAGTGGATCTTTAGCAGAATTTTAGCTGCTCAAAAATCCGAGTATAATATACACATTGTAATAGTTTGTAACATACGCCGATTATATCAATACAATTTGACACGTAAATTGAATAATGATAATGTAAACAAAAATGAGACATGTTACAATCGATTACGTTACAAATTACATTAACCACCAGTGGCGAAGGATGAATATTCGCACAAGAAAGACTGAGAAAAAATATCTTACCTGTGCGTGCAAACAAAACTAATAACAAAACCCCTCACACTCAATGTGGTCTAGATCTCCCATTAAATATATATATTTATATTATTGCATTCTGCGGAAACCAACCAAGGTTTTAAGACGGTAACAGGAAAAACAAAGTTTTCAAGTAAGTAGGTAAGGGAACGTTCAAGTATTACGTAACGCAATTTTGACCCCCCCCCCCCCCCCTCCCCCCTATGTAACGCGCCGTAACATTTTTCTTTACCGCCCCCGCCCCCCGCCTCCCAAATTCGATACGTAATACTTGAACGCTTCCTAAGTACGCAAATTTAAATGTCGAAAGGGATATGTGTCCTTCGCCACTGTTGTACGAGAGTCGTGTGGCATAGTGCAATGTGAATATAGGAGAGCGCGTCGGTGCGAGGATGGGGAACTCACCGTTTGGAGAATCTGGAGGAGAGCTTGGAGAAGAAGGAGGGCCGCGCCTGGTGCGGGGAGCCGCCGTCGCCGTACGCGCCGCCGCTCGACCCGCGCGACCGCGTCTGGCCTGCACACCGCACAATGTTAAACCCTCTACGAACGACCAACTCCAAACACAATCTGTAAGGCCGAATTCCTGGGCCCCAAGTCTGCTAACACAATCAATTCACTTTTGACTTTGATATCCCATACAATATCTGTCAAAAGTGACAGTTATTATGCGGTTGCTATTCGATTATGAATCGATTGTGTTAGCAGACTTGGGGCCCAGGGTCCCTACAAATTGGCAGACCCAACTCGGCACCCAATCTGTAAGTCCGACTTCTAGGGTCCCTACAAATTGGCTTGTCAACAACTTAAAACAAATAGCTTGGAAATGGCATGGAAAGGCGTACACATCTGCCAAAATCATGTCAATATACGGCCATAAGTAATGCCATAAAAACATTGTACCTATATATATATATATAATATAATATCGCCAGACGAACACACCAACGGTCCCACACTAAGCAACGCTTGTATTATGAGTACCGTACAATGGACTGGGGGCGAACCCAGTATATAATACTTATATAGATATTAAACATCAATGACCCGGTGATATACATTCGTGCTCATCACAAAGTTTGTTCCTACCAGGATTTTTACCCATGATACTCGATCCACCAGCTGCGCTAGTCAGGCCATAAATATAAAACTAGTTCACATATGAATTGTATCGCTTTGAATTTCCATTCCTGTATAATGAACGTCATACCTGAGTGGAAGGTGGACCTCGAGGGAACGTTCCGGGGGAACACCAGCGGGTTGGGGAACTCGCGTCGCGCGCCGCCCGCCGCGCCGCCGCCGCCCGACACCTGCGAGTTGAGGCTGCGGGCACACAACACCACGAGTTACAAACCCCACTTGTATGTAAACACCAGAGCATTGCTCGAAGACCAGGTGGCTTACCATGGACTATTAATCAGAGTCCAACGCCACCTTAATTAGATCTACATAGCAAATTTAATAATATCGCCAGACGAACACACCTACTATACGGCCCCACACTAAGCAACGCTTGTATTATGGGTACCGTACAATGGACTGAGGACGAACCCAGTATATAATACTTATTAAACATCCATGACTCGGGAACAAACGTTCGGGCTCATCACACAAAGGTCGTCCCTACCAGAATTCGAATCCGGAACCATTAGCACATTTAATTGACGTTACTTTTCTTATATAAATTAATACGTTATAAGTAAAACTAGGAAATGTATACAGTGTGTGTAAAAAGTTATTAATTATAAAATATTTGTGGTAAATATATACAAAATAATATAAAATATGATACACTGTAAATATTAAAAAAAATACATAAAACAAAGTAAGATAAATAATAATGTATAAAAAAATCTTTGATGTAATAAAATAAAAATGTATACGGATACTATACAAATTATAATCCTAAAAGGAATAACGCTCTGTAAAGATATCCCCCCTTATAAATCATCAATCAATCAATGATCAAAAAATAAGTACATTGTAAGCGATAACACCGTAGCCAATTAGTAAAAAAAAAATACAAATATTATAAAAAAAAATCTAACAACCAATTTCAGTGCGAAATTCAATTTTTCAATCGTGATATTAAAACTCTGTGCTCAAAAGCTGTGTAATTAAAGAACCGAAAAAGCTTATGCCTCCAGAAAAAAAAACGGTGAAACAAAATATCAAGCGCATATATTGCTTCGAAACGAATGCTAAAAAGATAAAAACGAAACGAAACTAAAAAAAAACAACCGCCAAAACGATCACAATAATGCGCGAAGCAAACACAGCCGTGCGCCAAAAGTATGTGCCCTTTCAAGAAATACATTATTTTAGCTCATATAATACGTCCAACTCTGTTTTGCCGGCTCTATACAACTATATCAATGTACAACACACTAGATTGAGTGCTCGAAACAATCACTGTGTTCCACTGATCTGAGGTTCCGGAACCACAACTCGTTCAGAATCGCGTTGACACTCGCGAAGTGCGGAGCGGAGCTTGACCGAAGCAAAATAATAAAATTACGCAAGCACAAAGTAATATTGTAGTCGAATAATAGGTAACAACAAATGTTTATAACAAGTCACTATTATAACATTGCAATAACGTGCGATTACAGCAATTAAAACAGTTTTTTTTTCTGTATATAGGCAAGGAAATAAAAGACTGGCCGAATCAACGTCAACAAGACAGTGAGTATCTATCTCGCTCTTTCTTATGGCTGGGCGCCGCGCGTCCCGCACCCCACGCACACCGGGAGCGGAACATGATCGTTGTTCCGATTTGCTATACTAGTGTAACCTTTATTTCAATGGTTTTAACCAACCAAATTATATATATCATAATGTATTATAAATTCACCCCATAAAGATATACACAACTTCTTTATACCTTAAGGCTATCAAAATATAACATACAATATATATACAGTGTGATTCAAAGAGGGTATACTACCCTATAAACCAGCGCTTGTTTTACGCATTTGATATGATTGAGTGAAGTCAGAATTGTTATATGACAATTAAAAAGAAAATATCGCAATTGTCACCGTATCGGGATTTTTTTTTCATTAAACCTTTGAAAGGCATTATTTTAATAAGTAACAAAAAAAAATCTTTTGGTTCTTAAAAACTAATAAATACTACAGATGTCTATTTTAAAACCAGTTCACAAACATGTTGTGCGTACATGTCCTGTTTACATGTTTCAGAAAAGGTATACACTTTAATCCTGCACCCAACACGTTAATTTTTTTTTAATAGTCATCGATAGTGAGATCGAGATCAAATACTACTACTATATTGCCTATATTGCAATAAAAAAAAAATGTCGAATTCTGACTTCATATAATATTTACAATGCGCCCAAGGAGCGCAGGTTCTATGGGTAGGCCTGAAACACACGAGCGGCGTTTTGCCGACGACAGAGCCAACTCTAGCCGTCGCCGCTCGTCTGTTTTAGGCCTTAAACCAGGGGTTCCAAACTTATTTTGTCCACTGCCCACTTTGAGAATGAATGATTTTTAGTGCCCCAATTTTTTCACCTACTTAACAACCACTATAACTTCAAATTAAATTACTATTGTAGGCCTCTACACAACGCCCCAATTTTCCTCCTTTAGGCCTGCAGCGCCCACAAGGGGGCCGCTATCGCACACTTTGAGAAAGGCTGCCTTAGACTCTTAAGAATCCCGCTGTATACACAAGAGTTGGACGTATCATATTATTGATGTAGAGCGGTCGGTGGGTATGCGCAGTACCTGGGCCTGGGCTGCGCCAGGTCGCGCGCGGACGCGTTGTGCGGCTGCGCGTCGGCGCCGAGCGGCGGGGCTCCGCTGGCGGACGAGATGGAGGCGCTTTTGACGTGCGTCTTGCCGGGGGCGGAGCCCGAGCTCGCGGACCCGTTGCTGGCGCCGCCGCCACCGTTTTTGGTCTCCGGTGTCGGTGCGCTGAGCCGCGCGGTTTGTAAATATGCATGCTGTTAGTTATATATACGTCCCGTCCGTGCGGTATTATGTCTGCCAGTGGCGAAGAGTACATATAATACTATTAATGACTGCATCGCTAGCGGAATTAAAATGTAATAATAATAATATCGCCGGGCGAACACACCAACTATACGGTCCCACACTAAGCAACGCTTGTATTATGGTTACCGTACAATGGACTGGCGGCGAGCCCCGTATATAATACCTATGTAGATATTAAACATTCGTGCTCATCGCACAAAGTTTGGATACCTGTTTGCTTGAAAACTTTTTATTTCCGATGGGAAATCCTTCCTTATAAATATCGTTTATATTACAGTGTTGAGCCTGGATAAACAGTTCAGGGTTTTTATATTGTTTTGTACACCCATAGGTAAGGTTGTTTTTTGCGGCTTCACTTGTGCGTGTATTTAGCCTTCGCCACTGATACCTACTGATGATGATATGAAGACAATTGATCAGTATAGTGCATAGCATAATACATGATAAATATATATATATAGAGTCAGTTATCACAATATACATAATATAGTTATGAAAATCCAATAAACATACTTAAGACACAACTTTTATAGACAGTTACATACATAGACTGAAGTGTGCGGTGATATTGTAGAATAGTTATTTATTTACGACATTTATATGATTATTAAAAGATCACACAAACCTTGCTACGCATTATTAATCTATACATATAAATAAAATTGGAGTGTCTGTTTGTAATATTAAAATAACCGCTTTTTACTAAGTGCATTTGGATGTATACACGTTACCTATACCGAAACAACATTTTTTACAATTTTTGTCTGTCTGTCCGTCTGTCTGTTTGTTCCGGCTAATCTCTGAAATGGCTGGACCGATTTTGACGGGACTTTCACTGGCAGATAGCTGATGTAACAAGGAGTAACTTAGGCTACTTTTATTTTAGAAAAAAAAATTGGATCTCACGAAAAAAAATTAAAACCAATGTTGCAGCGCAGCGCCTGATTAAGTTTGATAGCAACAACCTGCAATGCGTCCCGCGGGCTCAGAATGGGCGAGCAGGCTGTTGTCAACGGTTGTCTTTGTTAAATACCACGCGGACGAAGTCGCGGGCAACAGCTAGTATTTAATAATAGCGTCGTACACATATTTGAGAAATACCGACTGTTAATATACGACATTATTATCTAATAAACTTAAAGAAACATAGTTTGTCCGATGATATTGTTATATACATTTTTTATTAAAATTTATTTAAAAAATCTGATTATATTTCCTACACTGCCATAGTGACCTCACCTTTAACATATAACGAATTGGAAGAAACATAAAAATACATCAAAATGGCGGTTTGTGACGTCACGCTCTGGGATTTGTGTTTACGGTCACGTGATAACAAGTATAACAATAATTTTAGGTTAAATATAAATTGAATATAAATTTATCTTAGAAAATAGAGTATTTGTTACCTTTTACAACCATAAACTGCAATTTATATTATCGATAGTAATCATTATTATAATCTGTTATCATGCCTTTTTTATTTTTTAAATGACATTACTTTACAGTAAATAAGAATAATTTTATCTGAATAAGCTATCGTTATCCGTTCGAGATAGGAAGGTTTGTCAGGTGGTGATTGTCCCCGAGTGTAGTATAGGTGTGTGTGTGGGTGCGTGGGTTTGTGTATGTGTGGGAGGGGGGGGGGGGGGTGTACCGACCTGGGCGCGTCGTGGTGGTGGTGCGGCGCGGGCGGCGACAGCTTGGGCGCGTGGTGCGGCGCGTCGAACTGCTGCGCGCGGCGCGCGCCGCCCGTCAGCGTGCGCGAGCGCGCCGGCTGCTCCAGCTTGGGCTGCGCGCTGCTCGGCCGGCTCGTGCTTTGCACCTACCACCAACCATTTGCTTTTTTTATTGCCATGCGCCCGATGGTGAGTTCAAATTTTTTCTTCATACCAACTTTGACCTCCCATTTGGGTCGCATTTCAAAAAATGCCTTATTCATGCTCAATTACATTATTATAAGGAAATCCAGTGACAATAAATCGTGCCTCTAGACCTACCCGCTTAGATTGTCGCCGCTAAAATTCGACTTCATACAAACATTGACCCACTTAGGAGTATGGGAGTTTCAAAATCTCTCCTCCGTGCAAATCTAGAGTCCTTAAGGAATATATGTTAGTCGGTCAGTGTTAAGGTACTTATTAAATAGAAGAAGGTTGTGTCCAACTGGTGGGCAATGACCTCCTTTTTTTTCAGTACTCGTTGACATGACCCCGGTGCCTTCCTCACTGCACGGGCGTCCGCCCTCCGACGTCCTTCGGCTTAGCAGGTAGGTATAGCATTTAAAACCTTTTTAGCGGAAAATGGAAGATCTTCCAGCCAGGCGGGTGGTATGCCTGGCGGGGCGGCCGCTATGCCCCGACGGTTATTGTCGGGATCTTGTGTATATGTTACGTACTCCGAAAACTCTCATAGCACGTTTCAGGATTGTATGACGAATTGTTCTGAATGCGTCTGCAGCGCCATCTGTGTAGCTTGTGGCGAGGTTGAAGAGTTCGCTACACTTTAATATAATGTACGTACCTGCATTTGGGCGATCCGCGCAGTGTTCTCTTTGATCGACGCCGAGTCAATTGTGTTCTGTAAAATAACGTATTTTTTACTGTCATCTCTTCGAAAGAATATAAACGGCAGACACGAGAAATTGGTTGTCCTAACACTATTACTGATAGGCATACAATTGCCCATAACTATCTGTGGCCCGCGACTACATAGCAGATTTGATGTTTCGGAAACTCCGTGAAAGGTTAATGGCATTTGAGCTTTATCACTAGCAATGTGGCCGATCGTAACTATAAAAACATCTTTGGCACGGGCCTCCCCTCAATGCGAGGGGGATTAGGCCATAGTCCACCACGCTGGCCCAGTGCGGGTTGGCGGACTTCACGTATCTTTCGAGAGGTTCGCTCAGACATGCAGGTTTCCTCACGATGTGTTCCTTCACAGTTTAGCAAGTGATAATCATGGTAACTCGAGGAATACATCCTCGTAATTTCAAATCACCGTGCGTTGTCTGTCAGTGCTTCAGCTAGTGTTTTTGAGCAGAATTTACCACTTACCTGTCTTTTGAAATTTGAAGTGGTTGTGGTCGCTGTCGAGGTTGTGCTATTCGCCGATGACGTGGTGGTGCCCACTGTAACAGCATAGACCATTCATTGCCCACTGAATTGACTTCTGTACAGTGTTGCCAACTTATAGTTCTCGATCACCGGAATATACTCGGAGATAATGAATCCGGTTCACCCATATAAACCTACATATCTCTGTGAGAATTCTTGTACATTCTTTGAGTGACACAATTACCACATTAATAATGGATATTTAATGCCAGGAACACTTCATATTTCTTTTTTTACTCCTGTTTTTATTTAAAAAAAAAAACATTTATTATGTATAAGTTAACCATTTCAATGGTATTACTTTAAAACAACAAAGAAGTTTTATTAATTTTATTTGAGTAGTATTAAGCCTATAAAAATGAAAATTTTATGGCAGCCGTTGGTGCATTACTTGAGAACGGCTGGAACGATTTGGTATTTTTTTCGTCAAAGTCCAAATACGGTTTTAGAGCAAGAATGTACGAAAAAACGTGTTTTTTTCTATAGGAACTTGCACAGAAAAACACGCCTGTCGGGTAATATAGTAGTCTATCTATAAAACACTTTATTTTTCTAATAAGAAAATATTATCAGTTTTCGAGGTAATATTAAGCTTGATTTGGTGACCCGGATTCATTGGCACCAAGTGTAGGTATATAAGTTGGTGTCTCTGTAGTGGAGTAAGCCCAAAGAAATCACAATTACTTGTATACAATTTCAGTGTCACTGCATCTATTGTACTATATAAGTGCAGGGTGCAAAGCAAATTAATGGTATTACGTATTATTATACACTAGACGTATGATTTTTAGGACTCGGAACCCGGTAGGCCTACGAATAGGTTTTAATTGGGATTTTGAACGACTTAACTATTGTTAGATTTGACGTATGCTTACCCATTCACTTTTCTTACTTTTGGAGTCGGCTAAGTTAAACACAGATCCCGATAAAACCCATTCGAAATTCGATAAAACCCATTCACAAGGGTTTCCCACATAACACACACCTATGTCAGTCTATCATAGACAGTTAGTTTTTTTTAAAATTTCGAAATTCAATACCCAGATAACCCAGATATCAAGCCAGTCGTTCAATGGGTATGTAAAATTTTAGGGAATCCCTGATAAATCGAGTACCCCTTGAACGACTGCAGCTCATTGAACGACTTGTCCGTGCCCTGAGTTTTTTTATGTAGTTAGCAACAATGAAAATAATAATGATGCACATATAAAACAACACTCAATACAAAGAATGGGTTAAGTATATTGAGGTGGAAGTGCTAGGTTAGGGCGCGAAATTCAAAATTACGATGGTTTTAAATTTTTTTCGAGAAACTGGGGCATCTTTACGTTGTAATTTAGTTTTTTGCGACATTGGCATTGAGCATAGAATGCCATAATGTATTAAGTTTGCTTAAAATTTATCTAAAGCGATAAAATACTCAAAAGTATGTAAAAAACGCTATTTTCACTAACCTTGGAGTGTTGATAATATAATTGGAGTAAATTTAATAGATAAATAAATACATTACAATATGCAATAGTCACAAACAAAATATTAAGACCCATATTAAAATCGTCCAAATGTTGACTTTCGCGCCCTGACCTGGCGCTTCCACCTTATCTAAGCACTATTACTTTATTTAACATATAAATGCTACGTATATAAAAATATAAAATTTAGATAATTTAGCTGTTCTATATATATATATATATGTACCTACATATACAACGTGTAAGTGAAGTAACGCAGAACTACAGCAAAACCAACGGATTTTAATTATGAGATGTTGATACACGAGGCTGTTATGATTTTTTTGTATATATGATCTATTGTTAAACATACTTGCATCTTTTCATATCCCAAATGTTTAGTCAATGAATTAATCGATTAAGATGTTTATTTTTTTAAACATAAAACTACAACGATTATATAAGGTTTAACAAAAATAGTGTAAAATATTTTAAGGGGTTTACTTTCACGTCTATGTATAAAATATATGTGTTCTTTCTGTGAGACAGCGAGACAGTACCGTTACAACACTGAATTAATATGTACTTTTATTTTTAAAATTTTAAATAATATTATCTTTTTTTCGAGAATGTGACCACTAATATTATGGACCCTTTAAAAATATACTACACTATTATTGTAAAACTTAAAAAATATAACTTTTCATACTTGTGACGTTCTATACATATACAGGTTGTACCAAAATGATGAAAAACTATTTCAAGCGATGAACGTACACATAAAACCGAACAAATTTACTCTAGTAACATACTTGGAAATATTAAAAAATAAGTTCAAACTTAAAAAAAAATACTACAACTTTTGACAACCCTATCGGTGTAAGCCTTGAGAACGGTGATTTTATTCGTGCGATGGCATTGTATTGTGTATACTATACAGAACGATTCAGAAAGGGTATACTAACCGTTGAACCTGCGCGTCTTTAGCTCATTTTGTAATCAATATGAAAAGACAGTATTTCGATATGTCAAAAAACAAAACCGAACTATTTTAAAATTGTCAACACAAATAAAAAAAAAAATCGTTACTACAAAATTCTTACATCACCCAATTATTTCGTAGCGCACCCTTTCTGAACCACCGTGTATATAACGCGTCGTGTGTGTTACCTTGCGTACGCAGCACCTCTGCGCCGGAGCTGGCGCGGCGGCTGGCGGCGGGGCGCGCGGACGCGGAGATGCTGCGCTGCACGCCGCGGTGCGACGGCGAGCCGCCCCCGCCCCCGCCGCCGCCGCCGCCCGCACCCGCTGCCGCCCCCGCGCCTACACCACCCGCCCCAGTTAGCGACAACGACGTCACGACGACACCGATCACAATCTTATATGCGCGCACACGGTGGATAAGACTCACGATTAGGGCTTGCACACGATGGATAAGACTCACGATTTTTTTTTTTAATATTAAAAAATATATATTCAAATATGCGAATGTAACCTCACTCAATATTCGAATGTAACCACACTCAATATTCGAATATTAAAATTGGTCGAATATTCGGAGTATTCGAGTTGCAAGCCCTACTGACGATACGCGACGAGAATAGCTAATATGTTAGGGGGGGCGTTTCAAACCGTACTTTACCTATAAACTTTTGACCTGAGCGTACTCGTAGCCCCAGTTCGATAGGCTAACGGAACGTCTAGTACATTATGTTGTCTCTATCGCACATTACTGATAAATGATGATAGAAAAAAAACTTTATATTGCCGCATACCTATATTAATTAAAATAGCATGAATATTGTCTTACTGGAGTCTGTGGGGAAAGAAAACTGTCATAAGTCCGACTTGAGAGCGCAGCTGCTTAATAAAACTTAACTTAATTAAACTTAACTGCTTAATTATCGTATTCGTCACAATGACACCACTGTCACGTCATTATAGTGCGTCTGTAACATCTCGATACTTCGAGGCTGTGCTAGAATATAACATTTTCATATTCAGCCTCAATAATTGTTTCAATAAAATATATTTGTAATAATAATTAATTAATGTTAGTTCCATTTTACGCCACGCCGGCTCTCTTTACGCACAGACTTTGGTCTGTCAAATAAAACTACCCGACCAAGACGCGTATAGTATTGTTTACTGATATCGAATAGAGTCTCATCCAACCGTATAACTCGACATAATAATGATTGTGATCGGTGTGTGATACGTAATATAAGCATACACATGAATAAAATATGAAGCAGTTTTATAATTAATATAACCTATTTAAAAATTTGAATATGACATTTTACACCCTGTATAATCCCGGACCGAAATATTTTTAAAAAATAACATGAGGGACTTAGTTTTTATTAGTGAATCTCCACAATGTTGTATTATTGGGGAAATTAATTAAACAAATACAAACCACCCTTTTGAGTAGTATAAACGAATTTCGTGGCAATAATATCGTATTAAAAGTGTAAATGTCACATATTCCCGAATGGACGATACAAATGATACGCATTTCGAAGTGTTTATTTTTTTAATAGACGTAATAATAAGATGACAATGATCCCGGTTAGAGTATAAGCTAAGCGCCCAGTATTATATACCTAAGCTTATAAAGCTTCCTAATCCTAAAACCTTGATAACTTATGCGAAAACCGTTTTTAAAAAATAACGCTATAACTGTCATAATTAATTACTCAGATATATATGTATAATTGACGTAATTATACAGTTTCCCACAAATTTATAGACGTTTTTATAACTTTATCAAACGTCATATAGTACTGCGCACAAGAGTTTTGCTTTGCGCAGTACTATATGACGTTTGATGAGGTTATAAAACGTCTATAAATTCTGGTGCTTATATACAGTTGTTTGGTCCTAAACTAATATTATGACACCCTATACAAGGTGTAACAATATAGCGTAAAATATTTTAACAGGTCAATCCGCTAGGTTACAAAGATACAAGATTTTGTTTTATTTATGAATAACGCCGCATACGAGGTGCACATGGAAACGCTACAGAATCTCTGTTTTTTAAAATACAAAATGTAATACATAAATAATGTATTATAATACATAAATTAGATCTGTATAACTGACACAAAAACTTCTTGAAAATGATCAACATTATTTCTGTTACACCTCATTTAAGGTGGCACAAAAATATCATAAAAATATTTTAACCCCCATATTTATAGACAGTTATAATGGATTATAATGGCATTATAACGATCTTTTCAAAGGAAACATTGCGTTATAATCCATTATAACTTTTTATAAATTTATTTGATTAGGTCTCACCGAACGCGATTACGTATGAAATACATGTGTCGGGGTTTAATTTATTTTGTAACGACGAGAAAAAAAAGAAGTAGGTTCTCAATTCGACACAATTCTTTTCAAGTATGAAGCTCCTCATTCGGCTGACATTTATTCAATAAAACTTTGTACCAAAGAAGATTTATATTCTATATGTTATCCATAAAACCGATTGGCCTCTTCAAATATTGTACCTTATAGTATTCGTGAGATATTAATATTAAAAACGTCAAGTTCGCTCGGTATATTTCTGTTGTCAGTCGTTTTTCATCCATCTTCTCAACATGGTCGAACCATCATTATAATATATGTAAGTATAAGTATATATATAAATACCTGAGTGCGCGTTTGTTTGTTGCGACTGCGGCTGGTTGCCGGCGGCCGCTGTCCGCAGCGACAACGACGAACCGGACCGGCTGCCGTCTGATTCCGGCTGCAAATAACATTAAAATGTTAGTCATTAAGGTACACATTTGTGTATCAGTTCCACTATCGATAATAGTTATCGGGAACGTAGCTGCGCAGGAATCCGGTTGCGGAGATCAGGACGCGTCTATTGTACAGTGAATTATATTATACTCTAGCTAGATCACTTGAAATGGACCTAAAATAGATTGTGATATGTTCTCTGTGGTGTTGATGTGAGTGATGTCGATGTTGGAATAATAATTGGTTGTTTGTATGTTGATGTTGAGCGTTGGATATACATGGATTGTATTGTGATATTGAGGTGGGCGATGTTGATATCGATAGTTGGATATTGGTTGTCTTGTATTGTTTATGTGAGTATTGTTGTTTTGAGCTTGAAATATTGGTTGTCATGTGATGTGTTGTGTTGAGTGTTGTTTAATGTTGATGTTGTTAGGTTGTTTGTTATGTTGTCTTGTGTATAAACATCAAACACACTCACATCGGTGCTTTTCCTGCCGAGCAGGAGATACGTGGCGAATACGTCGTCATACTTCGCCTCCGCCAGTGAGTATTCGATCTCTTGTCTGTTGTACCCCAGACACACAAGCGCTTCTGTACAAAAAAAAACACAAAAAAGTCAAGAAACATACTTCGAAACATCGGTTCTATAATAGGTCAAATAAATAAGACGGATGAATAATTAAATCGCATAAAATATATATAATACAACAGGTATTGAAAGGTGATACTATCACATACGTAATAATAACATACCAGCAAAGCGATAAATAAAATAATAATTAAGCTATACTATAGCTAGCTTTTAATGGAAAATAAATTATCTACTAAAAAGTTTTTTTTAATTCGATGCAAATATGTATAAAATAATAATTCTGCCTCATTGTATATAATACTAAACACATTCAACATAAATTATCATCTTATACAAAAATTTATGTTACTTACTAAAACTGTTTAAAACACATGTTTCAATATTCTAAAAACAACAAATCCTACATGATGTGTATTTTTGTTGTTTTAAAAAACAACAAGGCAGTATCTTATTTCTTTCAAATTGCCGCAAAGGGTATATGCCTACTCTTTTCTCAGTTGAAATCTATTGTTAAACAAATGCGTTCTCGTTTCGCGCAGAATTGCATATTAATAAGGTTCCCGACACTCGTGACAGACAGATTCTCGACTGACATCTTAGAGGAGTTGAGTTCGGTGTTGCCGGCTTCTTTAATTACCGATCAACTTGTTTGGTTTATAATTGAATAAGTTGGCAAGCCGAGAGTCAGTGGTGGGTCCCTCTTGCCCCATTTACTTGACACATTGAAATTTCAAGACAAAAAACGAACAAAAGATATGGCAGTGTAAAGTGACGTCAGCACATTAAGTGAGCACGCGTGGGACAGAGAAATAGCATGGCTCCGATCTTAAAAATTTGATTTTACCAAACCAATAGCGGACGATGTTTGAAATTATGTAAAATATTTCGAAAACGATTTTGCAGTATGCGATAAAATATATACCTCCCAATTTATAGACGTTATATAACTTTATCAAACGTCATATAGTACTGCGCACAAGAGTTTTGCTTTGCGCAGCACTATATGACGTTTGACAAAGTTATAAAACGTTTTTTAAATTCGGGGCATAGGATTGATGGTGTCATCCAGCAAATTTGAATATGTAATAGCACGCATATACCCCCTTTTATTATAAACACAATTTCACATAGCAGTGTTATCACGTACCAACTTGCGCTGTGCCGATAGTTAGCATGGAATATAGAATAATCACCATTATTAAATAATTATATACTTTTTGATTTCTTATATTCACGCGAATACTACACATTGAAATAAAACTAATGTATTAGTCCTCCCGTGATCATGATTGCAGGGCCCCAAGTCCGCTAACACAATCGATTCATAATCGAACATCAACCGCATAGTAACTGTCGCTATTGACAGATATTGTATGGGAAAAGTGACAGTTACTATGCAGTTGCTGTTCGATTATGAATCAATTGTGTTAGGAGACTTGGAGCCCTGTAAAGCAGCCGAAACGTCGGGAACGGAAAAGCATAAAATAAACGCGATAAAATCCGAAAAATTAATTTTATTTCAATTATATACTTAGCTTAATGATCCATCAGCTCGATTGCAGTTTTTATAAGCATAGTGACGTAGCAATATCCGAAAGAGATAGCAAGATTTGTGTTGCGTGGTTATTTTACAGCCTATATTAACAAATATGAAGGAGCAGATACAACTATCTGCCTCCTGAGGGTTGAGGGTTAAGGGTTGCCTCAAAAGGAGGATGAGAACTGGTGCAGCTGTATCTTTTTCTTCTTTTATAATTGAGGATTACTGTATTTATTACCTTACTAGCTGTTGCCCGCGACTTCGTCCGCGTAGAGAATTAGAACATAGCATTTTCCATACAAATGTTGAAATAGAGAGGACACAGTTATAGAGGATGAGTCGCGTCAATAACTCATTTATTGGAGATGAGTCGTGTTAGTAGCTCATTTATTGAAGATGAGTCGGTGTTAGCAGGTCTTTTAATGAGGATTAGTAGCGTCAGTAGATCATTCATAGAGAATGAGTCATGTCAAAATCTCATTTATCGAGTATGAGTCATGTTAGTCGCTGACTTATCGAGGATGTGTCGTGAGTCAGTCCTCATTAATGAGGATGAGTCGTGAGTCAGTCCTCATTAATGAGGATGAGTCGTGAGTGAGTCCGCGTTAATGAGGATGAGTCGTGAGTCAGTCCTCATTAATGAGGATGAGTCGTGCTATTGAGTCCAGTACATATTATGGTACAAGGGTAGACCTACCTATCCGCTTGTGGTCCTTGAAGTCCTGCTGCGGCTCCACGAAGGGCCGCAGCTCGTCGTCCTCGTAGCCGGTGTTCATCCACTTGTCGCGCATGATGCTCTCCAGGGAGGCGCGCTTCGCGGGGTTCAGCACCAGAAACTTCTTGAGTAAGTTCTCACAGTCCGTGGACATGTAGAACGGTATTCTGGGATTGAAATAACAGTTTATAAAGCATGATACGTACGGTTGTCAATTTAACATCTTAAGGGCAGTCGGAAGCCTGAAAAGTGTAGCAAATGAATTGGGCTCGGTGGGCAGATGGCAATTTCTCTCAGATAGTACTTATGAATCGACAAAATAGTTACAAAATGCTAAGTTACAACTTTAGCACCCGTTCGGGATGCCGTTCCTATGAAGAAGAACGTGCAAGAAACTCCATGGTTGCTCTTTGCAAAAAGTTGTTATACATTTTGGGGCGGTACATTGTTATGGGTATGTGAGAACAATGTAGGAACAACTAGGCGAGGTTGAGCAGGACATAGAAAGCTCTCAACCGAAAAATCTGCGGACAAGTCCGCGCAAGCGGTACCCGAACACGAGCGCGAGTCACTCAAGAATAGCTATCACTATGCCAGTATCAGATTGGAGGGAAGAGATTTCGACGTCACCCGCTTGGCAATGGTGGTATGTGAATAATCTTCTTTCAAATCATATTTTTCTAGTTCCAAGGCAATGAGTTTTTCCATGGAACGTCGGTGTCGGATGCATGGCGTGCGCGTGCGCGTGCGCATGGCAGGTACCTGTACTTGCCGCGCAGCACGCGCTCGCGCAGCTCGCGCAGCGTGGAGCCGTCGAAGGGCAGCGAGCCCGACACCAGCGTGTACAGGATCACGCCCAGCGACCACACGTCCACCTCGGGCCCGTCGTACTTCTTGCCTGCGCCGACACCACACACGCATCGTTATAACACAGGACGACATCGAAATCATTGACTGTCTATGCGTAAAAACGTTCTACAAAAACGAAACACAACTTTTTTTATAGTCTATGATTTATAAACTAAAAATTTAATATTTTAAACTACAACTCAATACATCATTGTGATTATTATAGGACCATTTCAAAACAAATCAATTTATTTGAAATCAATTCGAAATAAACCCGAGTTAACAATAATGTTTACTTAGGTGAGGAAATACGTAAAAAAGTATCCATGTAATAATTGTCTGTTTATTTCAATCACAAGTTTTTCATCGGCAATCAGGGATCATCAATTATTATTTTATGTTGTTTGGCCATTAATAATTTACATTCAGATATGGCCTCGTCACAGTATTATTATATGTATAGACAGATAAGTATGACTAATATTTTAGTAGGAAGTCTCATTGTTGTATCTTTTTAAATACTCAACAAGTCGATAAGATTACACAAGTTCGTACAAGATGAAATTATTATTTTGTATCAATAAGAAAAAAAAAACTAGAGATAGGATTTTTAAACTTATTTGGCTATGGGAGTCTGTGATATTAGTTCACTTTGGCAAAGGGGTATCTCGCCCTAAATAGTTTGGGAATCGCTGACTTAAACGTTTCAGTAAATTTCCAGTTATTATGTGTGCTTACCCTGGAACAGCTCCGGCGCGGCGTAGGGCGGGCTGCCGCAGAACGTGTCCAGCTTGGCGCCCGGCGTGAACTCGTTCGAGAACCCGAAGTCCGCGATCTTTATGTTCATCTCGCCGTCCAACAGGAGGTTCTCCGCCTGAAATACAAAGTCAAAGTTAAATCATTTCGTTTAGGCCGGCTGCTAGGGCACTCACAAAACATTGTTTTTTAGGCTGGTTTTATTTCCATGAATCTTACATCACTCTTATTATTGATAACGCCTTTGGTGAACGACAAATGGTGAGTTCAAAATAAATTAAATTTAGCGACATCTATGAGGGAATAGCGAACGCGTTGTTTACAAGTACAACTACTAGATGTCGCTGTTGGTTCATGTGAACAGTTTCGAAATAAGATAAACACCATCACGCCTGGAATCTCCGGAGGTGTAGGCAGCAGAGCACCCACATTTCGCCAACGGTATATAGTCCCAGTACAGGGACGAGCCAAGATATCGGACACATTTCACCTCTACAAGCGAGGGCAATTTGGGCCAATGTCCGCCAAACTACCCTAGTAAAAGTTAGCGAACTTCACACGGCTCTCGAAAGACGTACACGTGTCCTCACGATGTATGCCTTCACCGTATATCAAATGATAAACATGACATCCGCACATGAGACGCGAAGCTGCCTAACAGATGCTACGTGGTTGGAACCTAAGGGGAGCGGCCACTCGGTACTCAACTGACGTGCTCTTAGGAGCACAGCAAATGTGGGTTAGAAATAGAAGTTAGAAATCTTTATATCAGCCATCCCTCTCTTACAAAGAGTTCTGGGTATCTTTAGAAGATTCCATTTAATTTAGAAGATTTGGTTTGAGCCTGCGAGAGTTAATCCAACATGATTACCACATTTACCTTGAGATCCCTATGTATTATCCTCTTCTGGTGGCAGTACTGTACCGCGGACACGATTTGTCTGAACTTGGCGCGAGCCTCCTTCTCCTTCATGCGGCCGTGCAGCACCAGGTAGTCGAACACCTGAACAAGAAACATTGAGGTTTGGTTTATGGCGATAAACTATAGTTTTAACCTAATGGGTGGGTCGGGGCACATAGCTCGATGAGGCGATCGCTGTTGGGGTTGAAAGGTTCTAGAATGACGACCACGAGCCAAAAGACATAGTGTAAGGTGGACCGCTGATATCACACGTGTGGAAATCTTTTGGCAGAGGCCTTTGTCCAGCGTGGACGTGTTACTGTGATGGATATAACATTACTTTACTGCGGCCACCCCAATCCTGAGCATTATTCACCTACGTCAGTATGGGTACCTCCTAAACTATTTGGGATAGAAAAATGTATACTAAGAACCCATTTTGTTGATTTAAGTGACAGGAAAAACTGTATTCATAGATTTTCAAAGAACGAAAACTCATACACGACTCGGAAATCGAGGCGATTATACTGAGCTCAGTCCCTTTCAATATGAGGATTCAATGGGAGGATTTAGACTAAAGTCCACCCACCCTGGCCCAGGCTGCCGGGACAGCCAGTAATCAATGACAATGAGATTCGCTGATGAATTAATAAATAAATATCGCCATACGAACACACCAACTATACGGTCCCACATTAAGCAACGCTTGTGTTATGGGTACCGTACAATGGACTGAGGGCGAACTCAGTATATAATACTTATATACATATTAAACATCCATGACTCGGGTACAAACATTCGTGCTCATCACACAAAGCTTGTCCCTACCAGGATTCGAACCCGGGACCCTCGGCGCAGAAAGCAGAGTCACTACCACTGCGCTAATCACGCCGTCAAATTTTGAAAATACTAGAGATGCGAGCGTGGAATCATACCAGAGCATTTGTAAGATGAGCGTTCAACCAACATGGCGATCACCGCTCTCTGTAATAATGGATATTAAGAATGATTTAATTATATGTTACCTCGCCCCCTGACGCATACTCCATGACGAGGTAGAGAGTCTTCTCAGTCTCTATCACTTGGAACAGCTTTACGATGTTTGGATGATCAAGCATCTTCATTATCCGCACCTGTAATACACACAAGACGACCAATTAGTAACCAGGTTTTTGAGGATCAGCCTCAGCAGCATCATCAGCTCCTATAAGACAGGATCTACGGTAGGGTTCAATAATGACGTCGAAGTATGGCCCTCGGTGAGCCCCGAGCAAAAGTTAAATAAACGAAAAAAAAAATGAAGTTGTAAAAAAAGTGTCCACTTCTTCCATTGCAAAGCGGGAGACGAAATTACTGTTTTAGTAGGCTGATAACCACAAGAACAAGACTCGGGTGGTGATGGTGATCATAAAATCCCTTGGGTTGGGAGTACTTGTGTGTTTCGAAGTGCAGGTGTAGGGCTGGCATTCTAAGATATACGACAGTCGTTACGAGCAGTTACAAAACTGACTCGGTCGCTGACTGTTTAGCGGAAGCATGGGACCTTCTTCAATATGAGTGCTGGTTATGTTGGCACACAAACAAAACATAACCAAACTAACTGTGTATCCGTTCTTTGCATGGTCGTAATATATGTGCGAGATTCTCTCGTCCTCTAACTTTTTTATTATAGTGGAATTTTATACCCAACCCGAAGGTCATTCTAAAAGGCACACTGCACATAGCAAGCCAGGGACCATCTGCGGTACATTGCCACCTCCACTTTCGTGAAGGTACTTATGTGAGTGTCTCGTGAATTGAATGAGCAAGACAGCAGTACTTTTAGTTGGTTCTGCCATGGATTTATAGACTAACCTCTCTGAACAGTTTCTGCAGCGAGCCGGGGTTGAGTTGCGTCTTGTCTATAATCTTGATGGCCACCTCCTTGCCGGTGGGCACGTGTTTCGCGAGCTTCACCTTGGCGAAGTTACCCTTGCCGATTGTTTTGAGAAGCTTGTACTTTCCTGTAAACGTATACAAGAATAATAAAACAACTTAACTTTCTGCTCTATACACCTATATCTGTGCACCCACGTGGAATGCGTCCCTCTCCCCTTCACCGCGACGTTCGTCTGTCTCGCTCGCTCGGTGACTTTCTGTGACGCCATCGAGCTCAGGTGCACAGTGCCAGGTCGCATCAAATACAATGAGCAAAGATGGTGGCTCTGGGCATGCCTAACTGAATGAATTTTTAAATCACTCTGACGACCGCTAGCAGTTTGAGGATAGGCCGCTTGGCTCACCGACAGCGAGTGGTTGCGGTTTCGATTCCCGTCTAAAGTATAATGTGCCCTGTTCTGATTACCCCCCCCCCCCCCCCCTATATATTGTACGGTACCATGAATTTGACCAGTGACAGCCATGACCGAGTGTACTCACCAATGTGTGGTTCCTCGGAGGCCCGCGAGCGCGAGGAGACGCGGGTGCTGCCGCCGGAGGTGCCCCCGCCGCCCGCGCCCGCCGACGACTCCGACGCACTCTGAAACATACAGACAACAAAATTGTAGTCAAAGCTACGAAACGGGACGCTCAGTACAGAAGGCAGGGTCGCCACCGATAGTGACAATGAGGTAAACCACATCTAATTCGATATAACACACCTACTAATAGCACAACGACTACTTGGTCTGGTGGTAACGACAATCTAACATCAGGAACTAGAACCAATTTTGTTACAAAGTGGAACACCTATAAAATATGGGACTTAAAATGGCGGTCATTTTAAATCTATAGATATCTATGGATGCATCGGTTCGACTGACGTAATAATACAACACAACCAACACATAAACAATCGTCTATGTACCTTGTACAAAAATAGTAAAATATGTCGAAAAGATTACACCACGGACAGGAACACCAAAATACGAAGCCTCATTTCAGTGTTTCTGTCTATGAAATAAGGTCTAGTTCTTTAAATTTAAATTATCGCAAGTCCGTAAATTCGAGATCATCTATCTGCTTATCAACGAATATATTTACTTACGAGCGAAAACAAGCCTTAAAATGAAGTCTTGTAATATAAAAAAAAAAGTAAAAAGATTGTAGATTGTAGGTCACGTACAGACAATCCTATCCCACCTTCCCCCTACTCAACGTAAGCAGTACTTTGTCAGGTTTCCCGCGATGTTTTTCTATTTAAGACGCCAGCTTGGCTCACGGCTCGTAACGTTCCGACTTATAAGAGTCGCATTGTTTTAAACTTAGATTGCGTCCGACTTCTTTAATCTCGATTCCTGTTTAATTAATTAGAAATACCTCTGAAGGTCTTTAGTAAACTTTTTATTTAAAAAAAAATGATTAAAATTAATTACAAAACAGAATTATAAATGAATAAATATCGCCAGACGATTACACCAACTACACGGTCCCACACTAAGCATCGCTTGTATTATGGGTACCGTACAATGAACGGGGGGCGAACCCAGGATATAATACTTTCATAGATAATATGTAACATCCATGACTCGGATACAAACATTCGCGCTCATTACACAAAGTTTGTACCAGGATTCGAACCCGCGAGCCGAAGAAGAAGAAGAAGGCAGGCCCACTGAGCTAATCAGGTCGTCATTGTCATGTCATGACACACTATCTTTTGAACTGTTTGCAATGTCGATATTTATATCTGGTACATTTATGACGTTACAAAATGCAGGTCTGACACACTTCGCAGTTTGGGTGCGAAACTACAAGTAAATTTGAGAGTCCGCCGCCGCGGCCGCGGCGGGCCCAATCCAAGGGTTGCCGCGCGTCAGAAGAAATAAAAGTTACGCGATAGAAAAAATAATTGTCTTTGAGGGGAATATAATTTTGGGTAAGCGCTGTGCGAGTTTACCTGCACTTGACTGCGTCGTAGCAAAAGTCGCTATTCATTTGAACGTCTTCGCGGAGTGATTTCTCGGTACCTGTATTGTTAGTGTACTTTGAGGTAAATGTATGAGGAATATTACCCCATGCAGCTTCTCGATAGCCTTGGCGCGTCGCCGCCGCCTCCAGATCTTGGAGAGGAACACCGGCGCCAGCATCGGCAGCACGCGGTGGCGCATCGTTTGTGGATTTATTTTGGCCGAGTGTACTTTACTGGTGCGAGGCAACGTTTGTCCTAGCTCAGGACCTAGACCGCGATGGACTTTTGTTTATAATTTTATCCCTAAATTACTTATGTGATATTGTTGTTTTGAAATACGATTGAGAAATGTAAATTATTATTTTCATTGTGTTGCTGGCTACTTTAATTATCGATCAACTTGTTTGGTTTATAATTGGACAAGTTGACAAGCTGAGGGTCAGCGGTGGGTTCCTCTTCCCCCATTTGTTTAACAATGGATTTCCGCCAAGTATCGCCTAGTTGTATCAATTATGTTAATAGGGTGTTAATAGGTCATACAATCTGGAACAATATTGATAACTTCCAATCGACCTATCGCCACGTAATTAGTCAACACAACTACTATTGCACTGCAATCAACTAACACATTAGCCAGTGACGAATGCTTTATGAGCTAATTGAAAATATAGTGATGTGTGTTATTGGAGCGACGAAAGCTAATTTGCTCGAACTGTATTTCCTGAAACGGTTGCACGTAAAACCAAGCCAAGTTTAATTATCTAAATTAAACTTGGCTTGGTTTTACGTCAACAGTGATTGGAGGTGTAATATCTGTGGGATGTCACGTAAGCTCTCTCGCAGAACACGATTTTTTTCCCCAGCAATATGACAATTGTGATTTTTGTGAGCATATTTATTATGTAGCCATCGAAATGCTGACTTGACAAAATTATTATAAATGCGCTAAAAAAGTGCAGGTTCGAAGGTTGGTAGGCCTTTTCTCAATCACCGCGTATATTTCTTTATATCAATTTCAGCTCTATCGTAACAGTAAGTAGGATTGTTTTGAGTTTCAATCGTCATCGAATTAGTCCCTCTGCCGCTACTCCGCCCGTCGGCGTTAGCCCTAATGGTCCACGTATTGGTCGTTGCAGTCTTTGCCTTCTACAGCAAGCCTGCGGCTGCAAGTGGAATGTCATTGACCTGGCACTGACCCGATCCAAGCGGCGCCATTGTTACAACCTGATTGTTAGCGACACTTGCGCACTGCGATGTAGGTTCTAGGAAACAAAAACAATTCTAAATAACATAACTAAAGTACCTAAACGGCGACTGGAGATGTGCAAATTATTGGAAATCGTCAGCTCAGTACCAAGCGGTGTTATTTAATCATCTGATTGGTCTATTCCTCACATCTCCTCTCCTCTCCCGTTTTGGTGGGAACTGGGCCTAAAAAAGCTGAACTAAAGACTAGATAAAGTACGAAAGAATACGAAACACGAACGAACCGGAGAACGAATGTACGAGTGAAAGGATAGGAGACGACGCATGGAGAATATTACATTACTATGTTATACATCTATGACATAGATATAGGATTATATAAGTATTTATAGAAAACATGTTAACAAACTACGTTCAAAGATAAAAGCATATTTTTAATTACAAATCAAAATAATATCGCCAGACAAACACAAAAGCATCTCAGTGTCATCAGTACGATATTAAATACTGGGGGCGATCCCAATATAACGTCCTAGGCCGATATCATAGATATATGATTATGTAATAGACCTCCCCTCCGCCCCATGCCGACGGCGTACGAAATTTAACATAAGAAGTGACACTACATGTTTCTTCCTAAAAAATGGCGATTCTATTGGTCGAATTTTGCTTTAAAAAAGTCCATGAATGATTTAACGATATACGTTACTTGTGGAGTAAGTATTGGGGCAAAACCGTATTTTTTTTGGTTATTTTATACCTAAGGGCCCAAACACACAGGAAAGCGAACAGAGTTCTACGTTCCGCGTTCTTTGTAATGTACAAGTTACATAGCGCACGCGCAAACAGCGGTAGGCCAGCAACTCTACCATTTCAAAGAACGCGGAACGCTGAACACTTATGTTTTTGGGCTCCAAATTAAAATGGGTCTCCTGACTTTGATAAGGCCGAATAAGTAATATTATTTTTAATTAACGTACACTCAGCTTAGTTTCTTTTTATATTTATGATTGTATGGAAAAAAAAATAAGCGTATTATAAATTATAGAAATGCTTTCGCGCCACCGCGCCGCGCGGGCTCGGCTCCCACTCGGATTTATCGAGAAGCGAATCGGAATATCGATATGTATCGATACATCGGTATCCGGCGCGATACTGGCGGCTCCCGAGGGTCGAAGGGCTGCTGCTATAATAAGCGTAGGAGTACTGAAGCACGAAAGCTTCACTCATGGTGCAGTCAGCCATTATGCAAAGGTTTGACGGGCGTAATAACCTCAATACATAGGGTTATAAATAAATTGACCGCGATTGTCTGTAAGTGTGAATTAAATTTTAAAAAAATACGCTATTTTCCTTTTCCTTCCTAAACTTTTTCCCTATTCATTTTATAGCTAGTGTCGCCAGACCCTAGTCACTAGGAGCTGGCCTAGCTGCCGGTAGTACCACTAGGACCAAGTGAACCACGGGCAACTAGGTTAACAAGTTTGCTAACACAATCAACTCACAATCGAATACCAATGGCAAAGGAATTACGATGCCAACGACAATTATGAAGGCCCAGATCGTGTAAACGTCAGATGAGAACAGTACGTCTAGTGCGAGATTATTCGTAAGCCAACCGTATACTTTATAGTTATTATAGTTAACCGTATTTAGACATTTTATATGGAGAATTGAAAGTTTTAAATACCGTCCGCTAGAGGCACTATTCAATTCTCCATACAAATGTCTAAATACAATGAACACATAGTTTGCAATAAATGTTTGAGTTTGAGCTTATGAACAATCTCACACTTGACGTACAGAATACGCTACTTACTTGAGCTACTTATACTTGAGTTGAGTTGAGTTTATATTCGAGTATTATAACTTACCCATAGATAGATAGGTACTATCTATACTTATTAATTTACCACCATTTCTTCCTTATCTCAAATGCGATGCTTACCTGTAACGACAGAAAATAAATGTGTCAAAATTGTGCAAGAAATTAAAAAAAAAACTAACTAACAACATCAAATAAAAACCATTTTGGTACGAGTGTCTGTCATGCCCATGTCATTTTTTTGCGGCAATTCTCGGACCACCATTTCCCATAAACTTTTTTAATATCAACCGTCATCTTAACCGCACCAATCATGTTTCAGGCAGCGACACTAGCGCCCCGGTTATCCGGATTTGCGTCGCCGGCACATCCGGCCGGACCACCGCCGGAGGAAATAAGTCGAAAGTAGGACGCCGAGATCATTTTGGCTATTTTTCACATTGTAATACCCGAATTTAGTTCTCTTAGTATATCTTTTTTCTTTTGCATTCTGAAAAAGGTTTTCACTTTTGGTATGACATCGTCGTATGCTTTATGATTATTGTTACCTTTTAGATTATAATATTGATTTCTTATATTTACGCGAATACTACACATTGAAATAAAAGTAGTGTTTCGGAAACGTCGGGATCGTAAATCATAAAATAAACGCGATAAAATCCGATAAAATAGTTTTATTACAATTTTTAGATTATTGTTATGAACATTATTGAAAAAAAATCTTAAAAAAAAAACAAATTCTATGAAGGATTCTAACAGCGATTCCTTTAAAGTTTAAACAGTCCGTACAACTGTTGAAAAGAAAAAGAAAAGAATGCAAGTAGCATTCACAAAGGGTGCATCTTTTTACATTATAGTAAGATTTTTGTCAACTTGTCGCATAACAAGTCTATCTAACGCTAATTTTAAAGCTGAAACACAGCTACATTTTAGTCGTTGTAATGAATAGAACTGCATCCAATACGAGTACTAGGCGACTTTCACCTGCTTGAGGAAAGAGCATACACCCGGTCCAAGGTGCGCTGTGCAAAATCTAAAATAGTCTCAAAGCTAAGGCAATTGATTGATTTTATCAGACGGGGTCATTAAACGACGAGATTATTGAAAAAGTCCATAAATTTTTCGGCCCCAAACAAAAGCGTGATAAGCCAATACAAGCTACATATTTTCCCCGGAGCCGGTAGACCGTTTCAATCGATAGTCGGTCATTGTCTCGAGTATCGATTTCAACTCGGTCCCATTGTTTTGATTTAATCGAGTCCGCAGTTGAATGAGATTCGAGGGAACCATTGTTTACAAGATTCCGATTACATTACGCGATAACGCTTGACGAAACTTTCGAAAAAAAAAAAATGTTTTCTTATTTTAGCGAGTAGAATTTGTACAAAATCAAACTCATAAAGAAGTGAGAATGAAGAAAAATCACACACACAATCTTTATCTTCGAATCGTATTTACTTATTCTTTTTCAAATTGAACCATAGTACGGAGAGGAAATCCTCATTTCCCGTTCACACAAAGACCTAATTTCCTTGCTTCTGACGTTGGAACCCTTTTGAGGACCTAACCTAGATGTCCTAGCGGAAACTGTCACGCGGCCTGTAGCTTCTGTATAGCAACGAGTTTCTCAGCGCCCGGAGTAGTGACCTGGTTCAGTTCAGTTCGAGTGGGTGACCATTAAGGTGTTAAGATAGTTTTTGTCGGCGCCACTGTAAATAGGGTGGATCGAAGGCGGATCCAGATTTATTATTGATATATTGTGATGTTGGCACAACGTGTAACACAATTATGTTGGTATACAATCCTGTCCTTTGAATTTCAGACTATTGTTTTCTTTATTGAGGACTAAAAGTATCACCGGCAATAAACAAATCTTTAGTCCTTAATGATTTGTGTAGAGTCGTGCAGTCAAAAAGAGAATCCTACTAATATTATAAATGTAAAAGTTTAGATGGATGGATGGATGTTTGTTACTCCAAGACGCCAGAACGACTGAACGGATCTCGATGAAATTTGGTACAGAAATAGATTATAGCGTCTGGAATAGCATATAGGCTACTTTTTATAGGTGGGTTTATTGAGGTACCTCAGGCGGAACCGCTGGAAAAAGCTAGTAATAAATAATTGAATCCTTACAAAGTGTTACGTGTGTTTGTTTGCAGGTTAGTCAGGCACAATGGCTTAACGGATTTTTATGAAATTTGATACAGAAGGAGTTGCTACTTAGCAATGACAAATAGGCTAGTGTTTTTTTTTATAATCCATTCTCACGAGGCCGTGGCAATGGTTTACTAGTATGCCTTGTGTAACGACCACATCCCTTTTCCGCGAAACTATCATTTAATATCGCTCAGTCTAGTAACATAAAATATACAAGGAAGTGAGTATATGTTTTCGTGTTGATTTATAAATAAAAAAAGGCTGTCTGCGTTAATTAGTTCAATGTGGCGGTAACAGAGGTGGCCGCGGCTGTCAGTTCAAGGTACGATTCTATAAACGAATGAATCGATTGGATTGAATTCCATTCGAACCATGAATATTGTATTGGGCGAGCCATTAAAATGAAATCACAATCATATTTTCCGCTACTGAATTGTTCAGATACGATTTTGATGGCGATCTATTAATGTTTACAAATACTTATTTTGAACTTTAAATACATAAGCTAATAAAGTATTACTGGGTAAGAATCAATGATTATGCTGACAATAAGATGTTTATTAACTTATATAACACATTTTTATATTAGGGAAATACCAGTCATAGCAGATAAGTAGCCATTTTATATGACCTACAGAAAATTTTACGCAAGACGCAATATACGACTTTATAAACGTTTTCCTCTTTTTTATGTACTATTTTGACTAATGCCCGCTATTGTTGATATGTAGACAAGTAGCCAATAAACTAGACTAACCTCGGGCAAATATTTTGACAAGTTGGCAAGTTATCAAAGCACTTTTTAAATTAATTCCCAAGTTGAGTCGCTATATGTCTACTTGTTGGTAAGTTCCTAAACTCGACTGACGTGTCAAGTGACTAAACTCGACTCGTGCAAACATACAAAGCCAATCAAGTTGTCTCGCTTTCTTTCAACCCGCCAACTTGAACGTTGTAAAAGAAAAAGAAAATTATATGATACTGCTCGACGCAAAGAACGCAGAGCGCTTATCGATAAGCGCTTTCAAGATGGATCCGCTACGTTTCCCGCGTATTTACGACATCCCGGATAATGGCGCGAATTCCCGGGACGTTCAACCCGCACGCAACCAATGGTAAGTGCGTACGTCGCGATATTTGTACAAACGAGTGGTAGAGATACCTAATTGAGATTGAGATTTGTTCTCGGCGGAGATGAATGTATAGTTTTTGCCGCTATCAAAAATTATTCTTTTTATAATTTGAAACTAGAAGCCTTAAATATTATATTGTTATAAGCGTCAATAGAATAGTGTTACAGGACTCAGCCTTGTACTCAATAGGTTTCGGGTTCGACTCCCACCTTGGACATTAAACTATCGACACCAGACAACAGTTACCAAACAAGAACAGATTGAAATCGGTTCATTCGCGAAGCCACAGAATGTGCACGAGGTACTAAAACACTACTCAAACTTGAGGATTGTTTAGTTTCTAATGCTTAACCTGCATTCGACTAAACACAATCCTCCAAATACAAAGACAAAACCAAAATAACAAAACAACCATGTTTTTTTCGGGCCATTTTTTTTTATGGTGCGTCATAAAATCTTGTGAATTGTGAACGCGCCCTAACATGCGTACGCGTACACGGGAGTAAAATGTAAATAGTATTTTTTTTACTTTTCGTCTACCAAAATACAAAAATGGAATACTATCCCTCATTTGCTCTGCCGAGGGAAATTTCTCAACTAATTTATGAATTTAAAAGTGTGCAACATTTTATTAGGTATGCCTTTGTTTTATATTGCTCTGGACTTTTGTTGATGCAGTTAGCTAGGGGTGTCTTCAATTGCGGTAGATGTCAATTTTATTTAAATGCCAAAGAAGGATTGATTTGCTATTTCTTCTAATGTTTTTATGAATGTACTGTGTCGGGTGCCTGTTCTTGGATAATATACATTTTTTTTCCATAGATAAAACCAGTAATGATCCTAGACAACTTTGCCAAGTCACTTAGCATCGTGTATTAAACACGATACGATTGAAAAATAAATGATTAAAAAATAACGTTCGGAGTTTAAATTGCACAACGAAACTTAGCACATTCAAATTGTAAATTCATCAACAAGAGGATGTTCTTAAAATTAAACAGCATACGCTCCTATATCTACTATCGGGTATATGTGCTCGGTACCGAGGCGAAATAGTGTTTGACAATCTGACCCACTTTGCGGATACAACATGGCGGAGCAAGCCCAAGGAAAAACTTTAGAGATGAAAAGAAAAGGTCCATCCTTTGCCAAGCAGAGGGAAATACAAAAGGCTATAAGCAAATCGCTAATAGATCCTAAGGAGCTACCATGCAAGTTGACAAATATTACTTCTACTTTACTACTACAAAGAACAATGCCCACGGAAATATGATACAAATAAATCTTACTTTTTTTTATCAGAAAAAAATACCTATCGAGTTCGCTATTTAGCCGCGAACGAAAGCAATGGGATTCATAGCATCTAGAAATCAACCTTAATGGTTCGCGATCTCAAACGTGTCAAAGGAGCGCAACTAAATTATGAAGTTTTATGGCTTTAATGATTCCCTATTCGAAATCGCCATTGCTTTTGCAAATGGATGTTACAAAGTCAGATAATTATAAATATAAGGTTAAAAAAATGTGTACAATATTTTAAGGGGTTAACAAGTAGGTGATAACGACCACGTTTATGTATAAAATATTTATGTATAACAGCGTTTGTTTTTTTTTCGAGAAAGTGACACTTATCGCCTACCAGTGGATCCCTTAAAATATTATACACTATTATTGTAAAGCCTTTTTTTATTTATTTATTGGTGCATGTGATAAATTGGTACCATGTATGGGCGTTGTTCTTTTATGGCACACACTACAAGTAATACAACTGTCAGCTAATAATCGTGCAATATTAATATTTAATCACCAAATATCTTCCTTTGACGCCCATGTTGTTATCCTGCCGCCGCCTGCCCCCAACCGTTTGTACTGTTCAACCACATGTCAGATCACTCATTTTTAAAGTATTTGTCTCACTTCAGTTTATGTTAACTCTTAACGTCAACTCGTCTACAGATCAAGTGCGAGTTTAGTCGTAAACTAACCGTGTACTTGTTATCTCTATCAGCCGAAAGACGTCCACTGCTAGGCATAGGCCTCCCCTAGTCACACATCATCCTCCGCCACTCAATACGGTACGGTACGGTACATGTTATAGTCATCGTATTCAGTCACATTGTATGGAGAAGGCGCTGTTCAATTTGCGACACAAATGTGTCTAAATACGTAAACTATAGTCAAAGTCAATTCATTTATTTCGTAGGCATACGAGGGCACTTTCTTTTTCGACAGGATCGGAACGCGAGCACAACTAAGAAGATAAGGCGAGAAACTTATCAACGGGCTTGTCCATTTTCTTTTTTTTTTAACTTATATATGCACTATACAGTTAGCTTAAGAATAATGTCGCACTTGACGTACTGTGCTCATTTTAAGTTTACACTGCAGGTCGAGCAGTCAGGTGTTGTTGTAAGGTCGACTAAGCTAGCTTCTAGATATTTACAACTACCAAAATAATCTTGTATACGATACGATACGTCGAGTTTCAATATGCGATTTTGGACTGTAGCTGATAGATAGCGCCAAAACTAAGAGCGACGAAAAGTTTGCGCATTAAAACATCATTAACGTACATATCAGCCGCTATACGCACGAACTGTCTCGAGCTTTGAAAAAGTTTCGTCACAAATTGTTAAAATATATTATAGTTAGGATGTGAGTTACGAACCCAATTCTGTTGGCACACAAACTGAACTTCACTTAACTAATTGCATTACCATCTCTCTCTCTCTCTCCCATTTGAAAATAATTTCCATTTTTTTTCAAATAAAATAAATCTGAACTGAACTCTGCCTTCAGGCTTCATAGCTCGTAAATAAATCATTTATCCACGAGGCCATCGACAAATTTACCTGCTCATTAACAATGTAACATAATGGTAGAAATCAATAAGATCCGTGCGAATGAAGGTGCAACGTGCAATTTCAACCCTTCTTTTCATTTCACGAGAGTTGAATTCGATACGACGCGGGGCGGTAGGGCATACATTTACAAAGTTGCTAGTTACCGCGTCAGGTAGCGATCGATAGAGTGCATGGGTGTTGCCAGAGTAACAAGAATATTACAAGGAGGTATTTTTAGCCTCCGACACAACGCCTAGAGGCTTGTAAAAATCTGACCCGTCTGTAGCCGCAACACGGATAAACCATATAATTTTATAAAAAAAAATACAGAGGAAAACATAAACATAGTTATGTATATTCATCGTATAGTAATATATCGTATATTCTAGCGAGATGCGTTGTCAAAAAGTATATTTTCCGTGCGACGAATACTTTTTGTTTACCATTTTCCTTGTCCTGCATGTTACAGATTTTTTTTTATATATTTTCTTTTTTAATTCAGTTCTCTTACGCTGCACACAAAGATCTAGAATGATATACCTTAAGCGCTACCATTTAATTGTCAAGTTAAACTAACGACTCATTTAGCACTGCGACAACTTGTCACCACGAATCGTTTTAAACGGGCAATACACTCATTCTCAACGTGATAATTTCCAATCACCAATGGGAGCCAGCTACCAGATTCAAAATTGGAATCCCCAGAATTAGGTCAGCCGTACACGAGTATAGCAGTGAAGAAACAAAACTAGAATCGATATGAATCGCTGTTGTCTAAGCCGAGCGGGCGGGCGCTGTGCGAACCAGCCTGGGGGGTATGCTTCTGACCTCCGGGTGCGTATTATGAACTCTCATTTCCAGCCAGCATACAGAACTGCCTGACAATTTATACGTTACCTATCCCAATAAAATAAAAACTATCTTGTTTCCTCAGAAAGCGAAATGATATAGGTATACAGCGTGTCGCAAAACAGATTTTGAAGCTCCCAATATACACCCTGTTTTGTGTAGTACACGCGAATTTGGCTGTACGTAGTAATCGGCTTGGTATTTTGTGGCTCTTCGTTTATATTATTTCTTCGTCTAATTGCTTGTTCCCAAACTGATATGCTGCTGGTGCTGCATGCTGGATGCCGGTCAAAATAACAATTGGAGATTGAGAAAGAGTACAATCTAGCGGGAGTTATGATGGGGATGCCGTTAACGTGATACAGATGGTATGTTTTAAGCCGGAAGGGGAAATAAGAGTTCATAATAGGCCCCCAGGTATTCAATGCCAATGTCGATAGTGTTGCGCCTATTTGTTGTTTATATAAAGGCTCCTTTTGGGCCAAAATAGCGTGTTGCACGCACATAAGATGTGCGTCGTGAAAAAAATGCAGACATTTGAATAGGGAACTACATAGTTACTTGATTTGTTTTTTAAATTAGATCTTGTTGGTTCGACGCCATATTTAAATGGCAGTTATGTTTAGTTTATGTTTACGTAAAATTGATCTAATTAATATCTTAGTTAAAAATTGAAATAAAAAAGGTAGAAATTAACATTGCAGCTTCAGCATGGTTTTTATGTATAGAACAACGTGAAACGAGACGTATGCAGAATATAAACTCCAAATTTATTGCAAGTTTAATCCATTTACAATCGCTTTTGAGAGTTTTGTAATGCCATTATAAAATAATGGAACCTTTCTATAGATTTAGGGGTGATTAACCGGTCATGTATTATACAATATAAATAATTCGATGAGTTGCTTACTAATTGCATGCTCGTTAAATCGACTAACTCGAAAATCAAATCTCGAATGCGAATGACACACGTGTTAAAGCGGCGGGGCGGGGCGGCGCGGGCGCCGGTACCGAACGCATAATAATTAGATCCTTATTATTTACATCACACACTAAATTATTTATGAAGTGTGGAGATAATTTAATTAAGCTTATCGTATCCTTCAAAAGTACGCAATTAATACGAAACAAGGAGACCTTGAAAAACGTGTGTAAGTTAGCTTAATTTTCGGTTATGTCTCTTATTACAATGACATTAAGCGTCAAAGTCGTAAAAAGGTCGTGGCAATTACAGTTTATATGGTTCTCAGATTATTTATGAGTAATAATGGCTTGAGTATTATTACAAAAAAATACACTCGAACGAGTCATGATGCAAGTGAGATAATGTTTGAATGAGTCATAAAACACGAGAAGACGTTTGTATAATAAGTCTTCTTGTATTATTTTTTACTAATCTACGCGAGAGATAGAGGCGACGATCATTATCGCTGCGATGTTTTTAACGATACACAATATGTATCTTTGTAAACAAAAAAGTTTTTGATTTCTGTACCGAGCTACCTCGAGGTGTCTGTACTGTGTGAACCCCGGTTGGGAGAGAGGGGGAGAGAATAGAGCACAAAAGTTTAGTTTATGTGTACAGTTGGGGTGTGTGTGTGTGTGTGTACGTATGTCGATATTAAAAATTTTGAAAAAAAAAACGGATTATAATTTTCGTTTGATCGCTTCGCAAACATTAGTTGGTTAGGAAATTACAATCATCTTACATAGGAATAGATATTGTAACTATAATAAAATAACTACAGACAGAGCCGCCACAACAGCCACTTATCAATTTGACATTGAAATATTTTTTAATGCTAGCAACAATTAAGTATACATTAAACACGTAGGTACCTTTTTAAATTCCGATAAACAATTACAGGTAATATTCATGAGAAACAAATTATTCATACTTTTTTTTATCAATACTCCCATGACCTTGCCAGAATAAACTAACAACTAAACATACGCCTTGACACTGAATAAAAAACATATCGGGCCGAGCATTCGATTATTAGTGTTTTACGCGTTATAAACATCGATAGCTCCCACTTTATATCGGTATTGTTGATCGCAAAAAATGTTGATGCACAGTGCGGGATATTTGCGTAGTAATTGAGGAGATGATTGACGGTCACTGATGGAAAAATATATGATTTTAACTCGCGTTAACAAGACTGCTAATTTTAAGAATGTAGACGTATATTATCGTGAATTATAATTGACTTGGTATTTGTTAAACAAACAAGAATCCGAAGCTAAGACTAAAACCTGTGGAACCTTTCAATCAGACAGTTTGCGGCAGAGTGATACGCTGTAGTTGACTGATGTTGAATGAACGACTAAAAAAGCTGTGATTCAAAGTGTTTGCCCCGATCTGTAATTATATTAAAACGGCCATCCAAATCTAGCGATCCAGCTCGATATGACCGAAAAGGATCTATACATTTGAAAAAGAGAGGACCAGCTTCGCAGTAGACTGAATACTCAAGTTCAAACGTCGATAAGATTTATAAATACACTAGCTGACCCAGCAAACGTTGTTTTGAAATATAAAATAAATTGAGATATAAACTATCCTATCTTTCATGTTGGATAAAACAGCACACAGTGTGCAAAATTTTATTAAAATCGGTTTAGTAGTTTAGCAGTCCATAGCGGACAAACACCGTGACACGTAATTTATACATATTAAGATATGAGAACATAAAACACATACACCCAAAAATAAAGATCAGGCAATTCAAACATAACATCAAAACCAGCCGTTCGAAATTCTAATATCATTACTGACAAGCGCGAATGATTAAACCCTCATTTATCACATGTTTTTTTTATCACTTGTACATAGCTTGTCTCTAGCATAGAACTGTCACATCACTCCTTACCCTTTTTCTAGCCATATCTCAAGTACAAACACAATAGGAACACCACATTTCGGGACGCGGCACGCACGTCCATCCAACACCGCATTCGGCGTACGACTAAAGGACGGAAGTAGCAGACGGGGTAGGCTGCCGCCCTATATTCCCCCCAAATAATAAAAAAGGGACTTACATTCAGTTGATAGAACGAATTGAATGTTGTAATTGCATCCATAGAGCTGGAATTTGCTTGGGTCTTTTTTTTCTTCGTCAAAGCATTTAGGGGTGCTCATTACATCATAGTTTGAACATTTCGTCACTTGTTTCGTGAGAGCGAGTTATTTGTAGTTTAGTTAACCCTCGGACTTAACGGTACGCGTGGAACATTAATTCTTGTTTCAAAGGTGGGCACCATGCTATAAGCAGACCTATTTAGTTAATAAGGAAGTTTTTTGTACCAAGACGATTTGTATGTCGACAACTGCCTCGTTGGCAGGGATGGTAGTTAGCAATAAAACTATCCAAGTATTCCGAAAGTCGTTCCGAGTTTGAACATTTACGATGTTATTGTTTTAATATTGCAGCAATTTGACGCAATACGATAGGCTGACAGCGTGACAAAGAAAAAAACACCTTCGTCAATATTTAAATTGACTCTAGGCAACCCTAGGGAACCGGACTCAGGGGGCCGTGGCAATTTAAATTCTTGGAGCAAAGTTATAATAAATTATGGACAAACGGCTAACTGAACATTAAATGCACTCGCTAGCTTCTAGTAAATTGCTGTAATTAGTATAGTAAGAACATACATACATACTAGCTGGTTGCAGACATCATTCCATGTAATAATAACAATATCGCCAGACGAACACACAAACTATACGGTCCCACACTAAGCAACGCTTGTATTATGGGTACCTTACAATGGACTGGGGGCGAACACAGTATACAATACAATACTAAGTCTCAAGCGACCCGCAAACAAAAGCGGTGGATTATGAATCAAATCATTATAGAGTATAAAAAAAAACAAATTCAGAACGTCATAGGGCGAACGTGAAGTTGGCGGTCCTGGTTAACACAGGCTTAAAAAATATGCGAAATCTGGCCCCACTAGTTGGATCTTGGGAGGGAGATGACACAGATCGCTTCGAATGGAAATCACTTCGTATAGTTATCGGTAGTCTGCCAAATCGGGGGAGACTGGAAGCCGACCCCAATACAACAAAATGAGGAACAGGCTTGGAAGATGAAATATTAAATTCAAATAATGCCGTGGAAATCCGCCACTGCGTCTGCCACCACACCGCCTATGTGAAGGGCACTTTAACAGCCCTACATAGAACTAAACAATATCAGTTGAGTGTTCTCTAGAGACAAGATTATTATGGAACTTCGCAACTTGTGAACTGTGTCATACTGCGACTGACTAAAGGTCAGGACGTTGGGTTAGATGTTGGTAGGCAACAAAACAAGGTTTAACATTATCATGGACGACAGAAAATTTGCAGTAGTTATGGTTATACATTCAAATATTCATGTAGTCATGGTACAGGAAAGTTGGGGTGTACTACAGTGCACCTCTGCTTACCCCCCGGGAAATACAGGCGTGGTGGTATTCATTGGAAATTTACGAATTGCTTAAATAGACTTGTTATAATTTAACGGAAAGGGAAGATCTTCCAGCCAGGCGGGTGGTATGCCTGGCGGGGCAGCCGCTATCAGCTATGCCCCGACGGTTATTGTCGGGACCTTGTATATACGTTACGTGCTTCGAGAACTCTTATAGCGCGTTTTAGGATTGTATGGAGAATCGTCATTTAATCTAAATGTCCTTCTGCAGCGCCATCTGTGTATCTTGTGGCGAGGTTGAAGAGGTCGCTACCGTAATATTGAAATGCATGCAAAGTGAATAATTGATCATTAATTTCAATTATTCATATCACACTTTTTCAAAGAGTTGGTTTCAATATTTCATAAACAACGTGTCATTAATTTTGCCGTAACTTCCTGATCTTACAAGACCTTACTTGTCTTAGATGAAAGAGTTGTGTCTTGTACACAATATACGCAGTAATAAAGCAAGCAGTGGTGAGGCTTCGCTGACCGCAAAAAGGCTTCATAAAGTCACGCGAACTGACCGAGACTGGTGTGCGATTTACACGTACATGTTTATAATCTACTGGTGACTAGATTTTAACTCCTAATACACTTGAATTTCATGTAGGTCTTTACAAAGGGCTAGATATATAGGCAAATACGGTATATTTTTATATTAATTTAGATTTGTGACCCTCTTTTAATAGTTATCCTGCTATTCGAGGCGCAGACAAATTCCAAATCATAAAAATCGGCCCACCCGTTCCTGAATTATAATTGCTGTAACAAATAAGACTTCATTTAATTATTAACATAATTTTTGACGGGTCGTCACAGTTGTATGCCATATGAGATCCTGTGGCTTCCCACTTCAAGGCGGTGAAGGCGGACCGCTGTGTTTTAGTGGGTAGTCTGGACGCGTCCAGGAGCCCCATATAACCGTTCGGGTCGACCTGGGCCCGAGCGGTATGCGTAAATGCATTTCCCAGCGTTAACAAAAAAAAAGTTCGGAGCGGCTAATTCATCGCTTATGTATCGATCGACCTACTTGGATCACTGTTGCTCCTTTAAAATGGTTTTAGTAGTCTGACTAATGGCTGGTTTACAGGAATATAGTACGAAATGAACAAGCAGTGGAGTAGCAAGAGTCAAATACTCGTATATGTAAATCGGTAGCTTACTTTTTTACAAGAAAAGCTGTATAGGCGAGGACGCATTACTCTCACACTATCTTTGTATAAAACGAACATTACGAGTACATGTAGTAGGTGCACTAGTACCACATTATACTAAGTATTCTCATACTAGGTTAATATTAAGTCTACCTTGTCACTTTCAATTAAGAAATCGCGTACAATTAATGGAAACCTGCAAGTCAGACAAAATTGCCAGTAATTAAAACTAATTCTGTTACACTATGATCAGAAACACCCTTACATTAAATGTAGTCAATGCCTAATAGGAAAATTCAAAATTACAACGAAATTAATTTCCTTATCGAGTTGATGGTATTACAAAAACATAACAGGTGTCAGCCAAGGTGCGGCTCACACGGATTTAGCAATACTTAACAAAACATATTTTTATCTATGAATCGCAGCAAAAATAACTATAATATGTGATTTGTAAGCGGCTGTTCACGAGTCATGTCGCGTATAGCATGTTTGGACCATAACCTTGACATTAGAAACGATTTTACGCCTCCAAAGTTGGCTGTTTGTTAGTTATTTGGTAGTTTTTTTTTCGTGAAAGATGAGGTGAAGCCTCAACAGACCTTTGATTGATTTGATTGGACTTGTGAAGACATAAAGGAAGGTCTCCAGGGTTGGCATAATGAAAAAGCAATTTTAAAAAAAATGAGGATGAGAACCTAAATTCAAGTGTCCTATCATAAAGGTTTATTTGCTATAACTAACCGGTTGACTGTGGACGAATAGCTTCACTCTTCTGAGACGTTGTCATTTTAAAATTGGCTTGTGTAACATATAGTAATTATCATCCTTTCGTTAATAAGATAACAGAGTATACTCTTACCGTACACCAGACATGTTTAACGGGCTACCCTCTTCTATTTTTGTTGCTTACCTGTAAACAGAGAAAAAAATAACGTAAGTAACATTCTTATTAAAAAACTTCATTATGATAAACACAAACTCCTAGGATCTTCTATTTAGTGATCCGACCTACCAGACCGTAACTCTACCGTTATTTCTGATTGTTGCCCAAAGTTTTCGACTATATTTGCAAGTCCAAGACCAAAGCGCAGGGCCCCAAGTCTGCTAACACAATCGATTCATAATCGGACAGCAACCGCATAGTAACTGTCACTTTTGCCAGATATCCCATACAACATCTGTCAAAAGAGACAGTTACTATGTGGTTGCTGTTCGATTATGAATCGATTGTGTTAGCAGACTTGGGGCCCAGGAGTCTCGCAATGTTCGCTTAAAGATTCTGCAAAATTCTTGCGTTTATTCACCACGAAGACTTTGGGCAAAACTATTCCTGTAAGTCAGGCACTATCTACAATGGTCTCTAATGAAGGCACTAAGATTTGACGAGCTAGTTTTGGAGTAACACCAAATTGTTTCGAAACTTATATTTAATCTTACAGCCAAACTGCTCAATGTTATGCACTAGCATTATATTATAATAAGTGCTGATGTAATTACAATTATAAAGAAAGAGAGAAATAGATAGTCAAGGTTCAAGAATTCAAGTTCAAATCTCAGAAAACAAATCTGAGCACTACAAACACTCGTAACATAGGAATCGAATCAGTATACCAATGCATTTCTTAAACACAGGTAACATTTTCATGTCATCAAAAGGTGACAGTTTATCGGAACAATAACCCGCATGACGTCATTCATAACACATCAGACGCAACGCCATATGTTACAAATCGGTTAAATATTACACTTTACACAGCGGGTAGCATCAATGAGGCTCTATTTATGTATTTTATTTGTACTATATAAGTAAATTATACACACTGTTATTGCACCAAACCAACTTCTGTTGTCAAGTGTACGCTGCCAAAAATATTATGAAGAATAATGCCACGATTGAAGTTTAAACTTTTACTTGGATGATTTTGTTTTAACATAATCTCATTTACGACAGAATAAATAAACATTCATAATTGTGTTCTATGTATTTACATTACTCCATAATACACGATAAGAATGTAATAAATACAACCATTGCGTTATTGATTTACGCAATTTAAATATTAATAACGGCATTTAAGTGTAGGCAGAAGACACATTTAACTTCCAAGTAATTTATTGGCCTTTGCGAAGAAGAATGGGGCATTTTGGGTGTGTTGTTATTAAACAAGTACAATTTATGTGCAGTATATTATACTACGGGCTAGAAATAATAAAATGTTACAGTAGGGACGACCACAATAACTAAAAAAAATCCCCATTACCTGTGCAGACCTCGGCGTAATCGGTGACGCGGGTACCCTCGGCGACGGCGCGTCAGCCCTATGCTCTGCCAACACCCTGTGCTCATGCTTGGACCCTACCACGGAATTCTTGACGCGCTCCATTCTCGCTTGAATAGCTTTACGCGAGATAACCTTCGACTTCTCCTCTTTGTTGCCACCGTCCGCCAACTTCCTCATTAATCTAGCTGTAGCCGCTACCGATTGTTGGGTATCGGAGTTCGTTCGCGCTAGTCGTGTCGCGGGTCTCGGTACTGGGGTAGCCGCCCCGGTACTGCTCCTGGTGGTTTCGTTTCTATTGAATGGTTCGACGTCGTGTTCAGTGTCCGAATCAGCTGGTAAGTACCCACCACCTCCTACTGAGGATACGCCTGTACGTAGTAAGTTTTCATGTTCAGCATATCGGACTCTTTCGTCTACGGGGACATTTCCATTCTGTGCCCTTTCGAGTCCCCGCTCCATCTCTCCGATTTGTCTTTCCAGTTTTCTTAGTACATCGTCTGATGGCGGTGCTGGTGCATGATCGTCCGGGGGTTCGGGAGCTTGGAATGATTTGAGATGAATGGGATGAGCTCTGTTGATCTCTAGGCGTTTTGGAGCGATTCCTGTGGAAGTAACCTCGTACTGCGTTCGGGGATGAGGTGGGGTTCTTTCCAACATGGCTAAAGAGACAGGAGAAGGCGGTGGTGCCCCGTTTAATGTCGGTTCTTGGCCGTCAGGAGTGGTAGACACCCTCGGAGTTCTGAAGCTCTTCCTCATAAAGTCTTCTCTTGTTAATTTCCTCTCCATTTTAAATGGACATTTCACGTTTATCACTATAGTTGTTAGTTCATGTTATATTGCATCTATCACAGTTATATCATTTAAAGTACTAAATATAGTCTCAATATCTGAAAGTGGAATAATAAATAATCGAATATACTTTGATGCATTCCAAACCTTATCATTGCAGATAAAAGATAGAAAATTCGTCAATGACATCAAATGTATCAGTGCCGACCTAAATACCATTACAAAAAGCGATGTAAGTACTACTGCTCACAACGTAGAGGTTACTGAACAGTTAAATACGATCGATAGTCCAACTCTGACGTCACACTAGACGATCACATTCAAAATTTACGTGGATATTGACGCACGAGAAACACCTTCCGAATATAGACAGACTAAGAAATTACATAGAATCAATTAGAAAAAAGATCAATAATGATAGAGTTTGATAATGACCGATAATAAATACCACGGCATATTTAAATTCCTATTCATTTAATGAATAAGCAGTAAATTAAAGATTTCCTAGGACAATATTAAATGATAATATCTAATAAATCAAACAAAAACTAAAAGCAATTCAAACGAAGAATTACTCAACAAACAAAGGGGGCAACAATCATGAAACCATACCTACACAAACGTAACCATAAGAAAATGAAACAAGATAAATCCACAAACGGTATTAACAAGCTATAATTCGATAAGGATCGCATCAAACAAATTACGGCTACCGACATTACTGAACAAACATCGCAAATGGACTTTATTGCTTTCGTAATAGATGCTATGAGGATCGAAAAATTCAATATCAAACGATAAATATTCCTCAAGAATGTAATAAGCAAAATGAGTATGAATAAACCTCCGACTGTACATAACTTTGAGGGTATTTATTATACAGAACCCGTGGTAAATTAAATTTAGCTTGAGTCCCGGCCGCATGCAGTCGCTACGGTTTTGAATCTAATATGCCGTGACAGGACCACTGTCTAGACGAGGTTGAATAGCCGCTGCTATGAGATACATAAAAAGAACGTAAAGGTGAAATTTGCTTGGAATTGAATTTTGGTATTTACGTAGATTAGAATAATAAAACATTAAATTTCAAAAACTAGAAATTATCTTTGAAGATCAATTGTGAAGACGACAAATAATTCGTAATCCGTTCTTCAACTAAACAACGATCGACAAACAAATTTTCTAGGAATCAAATGGAATGCAGAACACTCCTATCATAGGAGCATTCCGTGCGTCGGTTCGGGTGCGAGCAAGACGGCGGCTAACAATCCATCTGGAAAGAAAGAGACACAAAATAGTTAGTCAAAGGCGGAACACCTGAAGCCGTTCACCATAACCCCTTGTAGCGACACAAAGCTGTCGGCAGCGAGCACACCTGTCTGAAAGAGATGCAAATACCGTCACCAGCACAGTTGGGTAAACATACATTCAACAGAAAGCATTGACAACACAAAACGTGACATTCTTGACGCTAATAAACGTACATTTAACTTTCAATAGATTCCTATTTTTCCTAGCTTTGCATTTCAAAGGAAACCAATTGCCTATCGAATGTTTACTGGTATAGATTCTCACGTACCGTTTTGATTGTGTAATGTTTAAAGCATTATTAAACTACACGACGTTTGTCGCCATTGTGTACGTGTAGAATTTAATATCATTGACTAACAGATGGTGTTAAGTCTTGACATTCATTGTCGAGGTCAAAAAAAATGAAAACAGTTTAAGAACATTGACCACTACTATAAGGAGACTTGTCAAAAGGGTAGTCTTCCTTAGGGGAACATAATAATCATCTCAGTGTGACAAAAGATAACGTGTCGCGTATAGTTATAAATATATTCAAAACCTTGCATTGGAGTCACGACACTGGAACATATGGTGGGCAAAACGTGCATGAGTCATTGTTTGCAACAAGTATCATATACGTCAAAGTGTGTCAAACACTGCGATTCTGCAATCAAGTATTCTAGTTTAATACGTAGTCGGAAAACAATATAGCGTTTGATAGCAGTTAAACTTTAAATCTCGTACGTTTTACGATCACTGCGTTACTAAAATGATTGCCGCAACTTAACGCAGCTGGGAGCGTTTTCCATCGCTGCTATACAGTTAACATTCGTATAAAATAAACGAGTTTCACAATTATGCAACAATTCCTTGGTTTGTGAACCATCTTTTTATATGCATTGTTTGTTTAGAACCGAATGTAATTGCAGCGTTTAAGTTTAGTAGATATGCTTGCGGCTACATTGTGACTTAAATTATAATAATAAACTTTCTAGACTAAAAAGTAGCCAACAATACTATCATCCGAGGAAGCTAGCATGTAGGGACGTACATGGGAATTGAATGAATAATACCACTATTAGCCCCAAAAAATAAAGAAGATGCTGGAGAGGGAGAAATGTAAACACAAGAAGTTTCGCAGCTACTTATATCGCTTTTTGTAATAGTTGGTCATGACTTTTTAGAAGAATACGTCCATCCAGAACATTGATTCAATGTAGTAAAAGAAATCAATCCAACAACTATAGTGAATAAAGATTAAGCATCAGCTGAATTGCTGCTGCTGATTAGCTACAAATTAACATCACCATGTAAATGGCTTCAAAATTATTTCGTGTAATCGCCACTAACTTTATATTTAGCATTAGTGACGCTCGAAATAGTTCAAACACTGCTAAAAATAGGGCAAGATTAATCGCAGTCTATAAATAAACAGCGTTGAACTTGGCAGATCGCGTGTGCCGAATAATCTTACGGCACAAACAACAATATCTTTGTTTTTGATCTTCCTTTCTTTCAACCTTAAACGAATTCTTGTTTTTAGTACCATTAATGATAATCAAATTGATACTCAACAATGTAGACCCGCTTAAATTATTTTTAAATATTTTAATTAATGTTTCATGGCCGGTAGTACGAAACGTCCAAAAAAAAAGCAAAGGTAAGGCGGTTACAAAAAAGGGAAACCAAGTCAAACCAGAAATATTAAGAAAAATAAGGCGTGCGCGGTCGATCGCTTAAGAAAAAACATAAATCTCGCAACAGCGATGACATGACTGTAATCCATTGTAATCCCTTTGAGAAGATCACGCGTGTCGAGGGTGATCAGTTTTGGCGTAATACTGAATTATGTGACACCTTCAAATGGCGTAAGCATCAAATCAGTGAATATTTGTTTCATTTTATGGGCACCGTCAAATGGGACCTGTGTGTTACCAATTCGACACGAATTGGAATGACATCTGAAGACAAATCGAAACAATAGTTGTATTTAAATAATATCTGAATATATAGTGATCGTATAGAGACACGCTAGGTATTGTGAAGCAAATGCTCCAAGCGTGAATCCTAAATCATCTTACAATCGTGTTTCAAGAGCTAAACGATGAAAATGCAATTTACTACATTCTCAATACACAGAACCTCACTACTTTATAAGCGGCAAGTCTCATGTTCCCCAGTCTGAAATAACCGTCCGTAATTCAACTCTTTGTGAGCTAGTGCATAGGTATCGTTTGCAGTTTATTTAGTGTCTATTGCGGTGGATTAAGGTGTGTTTGAGTCTGTGCAGGTGGTGGTAGCTATTGGTGGGCGTAGACCACAAGCTTCCGCCATTGTCTTGGTATCAGATGCATGGAACTGTATTATTATATCCTTATTGCGCGTCTGGGTGCAATGGTAGGCCTCTAGTTTTGATGTTTTCGCAATAGGTGAGTTTACGCTCTTATTATTTTTTACTGGCATCCAAAATATGAGATTTCACTCATTTCAAAAAAGAATCGCATCGCATATTGAAATAATTCAAGAATCCACGTGGTGCATAATATGCACTATATAGGTAAATACATATCTATATAAAAAACATAACAATAAATGCTAGATGTTGATCTATTGTTTTGATAAATTGAAAATGCATTACAAAATCTAACGTGATAAAGGACTTTATGCAAACTTTATATAAAATGACCGTTGGAAAAGCTTCGTGCGCCATGTTTAACTTAAGCGATGCAGCGCTGCAAACGTTCGTTTCAAAAATCCCAACAACAACGTATTAAACTTCGATAACGTTCTACCTCGAATTTGTAGCCAATGTAAATAAAATTAGAGTTTAAAACACAATGGCAAGTTTTAATGTTTAAATGGCACATGCTAATGAACGCTGCATTCAAGCTGTAGCGCTGCAAAAACATCTGACTCCCAAAGTAACGCCAGCCGACCGTTGGCAGTCGGCTAGGTTGTTTGTACACAGTAAGTTGGAACGTTATTTTTCCATTTTGTCAGAGCTCGAAACGTTAATGATAAATATTGGCACAAGTGACGTGATGGAACCAATAACAAGAGTATTATGTAAGGTTATATAAATAACTGATCAATATGGATAACACAAAACAAGAGCACCAACAAAAAAAATTATCCCTTTCAAATAGGATTAAAGATTTTTTTTTGCAAAAAAGTACATTGTAATTCCTATAAATTTCAATAAAAAAGACATTTTTTTTATGTTTTTTTACAGATTTTGCTCCACCGCCGTTTCATTTAGATATTAGTTAACTACCATAAAGATTGTACAATCAATAACAAAAAATGAGTCTTCCTTTGAAATAATTGATCGGTCATTTATTAATATACTCGTACCTACTAGCACAAAAGTTATGTCATATACTAAATCAGATAGCAGCGTTAACAACTACTAAACAACAACCAAGCACGCATAATGGGCTAACCTAACCTTTCCGAGTTCCTAAACAAAGATAAATCTTATTATAACCAGCCTACGCGATTTAGCGAGCGCGACGCTAAGACACAGTTTAAAGCGGCCATTAAAAAAACAAATGTTTAACACATTTTATTAATTGCCCAGGTAAACCTGTTGCGTTTTAAGGTATGCAGTTACGAACACCTTTATTAAAGTGTTTCAGTTATTGGTGTAAGGAGGTACAAGTTAAATTGTCATTCTGGTTTGACAATTTAACCATAGATATTTATTTTTAATACAGCATTAAGTATGTCAGTATATCTCCCACTGTCTCTTAATCTATATCAACTTACAGATAGGAAAAGGACTCATAACATTCCATGTGTTTCGATCTTTGGCCCCTGTTAGTCCAATCTTAATAATGATTTGAAATTTAAGATTATGCGGATTGGAACATTTATAACATCATAGCAAGATATATTTAGATGGTAGTAAAGTAATATTTCAAAGGTCACACCATCATCACGTAGCGATAGAACCATTTTACAGTATCAAAAAGAAAATAGTACGCATCTCAGTATAAAAGCTCGGCAGTAGATTTTTCGAGTTAAGTGAGGTTAACTTTTAATAAACCAGATGGTGGGAACCAAAATGGAGGAGATTGTATTTATTCGCGTGAGCGCGCGTCCCTTCATTTTCCTGTGGTTACATCATTTATTAAACTCTTAAAGCTACGGTAACCTATTGTGGGGTTTCATTAAAGATAAGGAAAAATAATAAACTGGTCGGAAGAGAGAGATTCTTGGGATCAAAAATCTAATACAAAAAACAAGGAAATAGATAAAATACCTGGAGTCACAAAAGAGTATTTTCGTAGAACCGAAATTGGTATACCGCAATCAGTTAAAGTCGTCGTGACAAAGTCAAGAATACTTTTAACGTTTGATAATAATCTCAAACAACACTTCTTAACTTAAACTTGGGACTGAAATGTAACTGAAGCAGTTATTACGATGCACTTGGCAAAATAACACAATATTACAAACTTGACCGGTCCATAATGGACGAAAACCTGCATCGTGCAATTAACCATACCGAGCTATAATCTCGATGACTCAGAAGGGCAATTTCTGTGCAAAAACGCGCATTGTCAACAGGCTATTATTACGGTTAATATTTTCTTGCAAAAGAGGCGGCAATGGTCGAAGGCAAAACAAAAAATCGGACAAGAACCGGTCCGCGAGCGTTCAAGCTCTGGCTAAATAGTCGAGTCGGTGGTCGCGTGAGTCATCGCGAAACCAATTTCGCATCACGAAGATCAACCAACCGTGCACGTTGCTTGAGCGTTTGTATATTGGCAATGTGTTTTGGTTGCAACCTTGTTGATACATAGAGCAAAACGTCAATTTAATTTTATAACGTGTGGTGTAAAGACCGTGACCAACAGAGAAGGGCGTTGACCACCTACATGACAGCGCACCATAGCTAATACGACCTTCAGCAGTAAATGAACGGCTATAACAAGCGTATATGAAATATGAACACGCGGTCGCCTCTATCATAAAGATTGCTATAAGACTACAAACAAATGCCAACTTAGGTGTGAGACAAGCGTTCAGTGATTCTATATTATTTTGTCTACTGTATTTTGTCCCACCGCCGAGCAAAGTTCTCCATCAACTCTATCCATCATTTGCTCTCTGCTCTTCTAGTCCGAAATTAATCTATCAATAACGATGTCATGATATCATCACAATATAGGTACCAGAACTGCCTGCGAAAATTGGCTTTAATTTTTTTTCCACGAAATAATAATCATGCTCCGCAAACGTTTGCTCCGATCAGCCAACATATCTGCCAGAACCACCTGGCGAACGTTGGCGTAAGGTGGCCAACGCCGACGACGAAGGTAGCGATCCATCACGATGGCTCGGCGACCCCGTCACAGCGGTCGATGCTTTCGTCACGTGTGCCAGTGTAAGTCATAAGATATCAAGAATAATCAGACTTCATAATGATGACCAGTTGGTGCACCTAACAGATAATTAAGGAAAAGGCGTTATAAGAGATAAAGTTGTTTGTGTATGAACCAAAGTGGTTGCGCAATGCCAATTTTAAACGAAATAAACTTTTTCTAATGTTACTGATGTAGGTGTTGCTGGGATTGCCCACTGTGTATTGTTGATCTCTAAAATTACAAAACCTAGCCGAGTATTGTGTTTAATTATTTCAGTGCTTATTAGACAATATTTATTAACTCAAAGCCTCTTAGTTATTCAGAAATTTAAACATAATAAATATACGTAATCAATTCATTTAAAAAAAAAGTCGCTAAATCCTACCACAATAGACCACAAACAGTCTGTGCGAGGGCCGATCCGCCGGAGCATGACTCACGCGCATCGAACCAAGAGTCGTTTGCCATCTCTTTCTAAACGAGTATTCCCCATCCCCCTCTACCGCGGTAAAACCTGGCAAACAATACGTGAATTTCGTCGATTAGATAAAACCGGGTTTACTGGTGAGATTTATCGATGGTTTGTAGTAATGTGGAAAAAAATAAGTGAAACTTGAAATAAATGTAGTACACACATATAGAGTTAACTTAGAGACGCACATGAGTATATAGAAAGCAATCATAGAGAAAACTGAGAATAAAATTTCAATGTTGAACATGAAACTATTAATAAAATAATTTAAATAATGACTGTGAATAACGTTCAACTATAACTTATGCTAAATTTAGACGGAAACCTCCCTAAACAGTATGATGGCACGGCCAACAGAGACTTAGACGGTAATGCCGTCCCTGTCTTAACACATGATCACTTATCCCAAAACTACATAATAATGACGGGAAATTATATAAAGCACACATCCCCCCTCATTAAGGGCATTTAGCGTACATTGATGACAATGCGTTTGACCCCACTTCGTACAGTGGGCTAATTGGATTGCGCCGGGGACACGAGTGATTCATGGAGTTTTCACTTTCAGCTCATTTGGATACAAATACATATAATTACAATATCCGTCGACTTTACATTTGCGTATGAATAGAGCTATTGTGCAGAAGGAATAAAAATATGTTGTTTTAAAGCTTCATTGTGTTATTATTGTGAAGACGAACCTTGTTTACCAGATCAAACATTATTAGAGTTACAACGTTAAAATAATCATGTTTTTTTTTTCAAAAGTAATACCATTTTCGATTCACAGGTTCAAAGAATTGTGATTAACTTACAGTGTAAGGTAATACCACTATGTTTAATTAATAAGTAATAATAATATCGCCACACTAAGCAACGCTTGTATTATGGGAACCGTACAATGGACTGACGGCGAACTCAGTATATAATAATTATATAGATGTTAACCATCCATCACTCGGGTATAATTATTCGTGCTCTTCACACAAAATGTGTCCCTACCGGGATTCCAACCCGGGTCCCTCAGCATAGAAAGCAGGACCACTACCATCTGCGCTAATCCGTCGAAAGCCGTCATAACCAAATCAACGTACAAGTTAAAAGCAATCGCTCAAGATATAGACCCTGTTACGCTTTTATTTCCATTCAAATCGCAACCAAGAGTATAATTCAATAAAGAAATCACTTTGAAAGCACTAAAACGCATCTCAAAACGATTCTAAACGAAGTTACGGTATAATTTGTCAAACAACCGGGGGGTTGCGATAGAAAGCTATTCGGCTTGTCAATCGCGACTGCTCAACGCAAATAGTCAGGCTCGTATATTTTTTTCCGTGACTACGGTTTATTTGCCCCACGGTGGATGGGTTTGTGTGAAGAAAAATATTGGGGTTTGAAGAGCTATGTTTTTAATATACCTTGATGAAAGCTTAGTTTAGTCTTTTTAGCGTAGGCCTGCTTGGCTCACTGCACTCGATGGATCCCCTGCGGGATTAATTTCGTAATGATCTTTTCGTAATTTGCTCTATTCTGGGTGTTACTAAAGTAATTCCCAGTTCATTGTATGGTACCCATAATAAAAGCCTTGCTTAGTTTGCTCGCAATAACGGGCTTACATCTAGCTTCAAATTAAAACTAATTTAGTAGTATTATTCAGATACAGTTTTGTAGCAGTTTCTAGCCGTAATAATGTTATAGCTAGCAGTAACAATGTGAAAGCTGAAAGTAATAATGCTACCTATTGCATTTAATTGGGCACGTAGAGATAAAAACTTGGAAGAAAGAGTAAACTGGTGATAGAAAATGCTACAAGAAGACCTAGCACATACGAAAGGTAGAAAGAGTAAACTGGTGATAGAAGATGCTACAAGAAGACCTAGCACATACGAAAGGTAGAAAGAGTAAACAGGTGATAGAAGATGCTACAAGAAGATCTAGCACATACGGAACGCACGTCACGTCATGCATTGCTATTCAAAGTCCACACGTCATCAGGACTTAAGAGAACAAAAAAAAATAAGTTCCCATATTTGCATCATTACGATTCCTACTAGCGTGTGTCAATAAACGAATCACATCACGTAACACGTCGTGTTTCACGGTATTGTTAATGTCATTCGTATCAAACAAATTGCGGATCACTGAACTGTTATAATCATATCAATTCTGGTGAGAGATTAATTTTGACTTAAAGTTTTATAAACACATAAGTAAACACCAATCATGACACGAGATAAGTAGGTACGGCAAAGCGCGTGGGGTCTGGAACATAAACGTCGGATTAACTTAAATTGTCGTTTGTGGCTCGTAAAATCGAGAAATAATGATTCGTATGACGGGCCGTCGTAAAGAAAGCTGTCACAAACCTCGGAGAAACGTATGTGAGGAGAAAAAGCGACTGTTTTGAATGGAAGACGACATTATGATGTAACCATAATGTGAGTAGGAGCGTTTACGAATGGTGAAAGTTTGACATTGTTTTTTTTTTGGATTAACGGTCACAATTGATGCCACAATAGATACTATTTTTAATTAGATAACAAGACCGTAGCTTGGTCGAGCATGTAGTTTGAAATTTAAATAAAATAAATCGTTAGGGGCTTTCACACGTTGAAAAGTATTATGTACCTATGTGTATTCGTTTTATAGGCCAACTATTTGAATGTTTTCGTTTCTACCATATTTGGATGTCGACGAATAAATAACATGAATCATTGTCCCATGTATGGGGAGTCGAGAATTGATCACCAGTTGTAACACCTGATATTATAAAATATTCGATTATGTTTATTATATTTGCGATCTGTGTTGCCCAATATGGGCGTGGTATTTTAACGAAGACGAAAATACAAAATATTTTTTTTAGATAGGATCAGGACATTGGTGGATTTGGTTTTAAATACAATTTAAGATTAACTATGTAACTTATTTTGATAATACAAAGTACAAATTGGTTGGAACCAGCACGTGGTGAGTTTGAGCCGATTTGTGTCGAACATTCAAAGGGGTATCGAATATAATGTTTTCTTCTTATAATATTTTTTATCTATAGCTGCTATACCTCGTGAGGCTGGCACGGGTACATGCTGCAGCCTCTGTTTTAGTCTGAACGATCGTTTCACAGAAAGCTGACATAAGCAGTAGCTTCACTTTTAACTTTTTAACTTTATGGTATCCATCTTGTTTAGTCGACGATTTTGCTAACAACTTGACGGGAGGTAAATGACAAAAGATATCATTAATTTCCATGAAATCAACACGTAATAAGACATAGCATCCAAGACTGGTGTCTCATAGAAAGCTGTACGCGACATTTCTCCACTAGACCGGTTGGCGTGTTGTTAAAGCATCTTTACACCAATTCGATTCAGCGATTAATGTATTAGACACGTGTCTGTTTTACGGGTAAAAATCAAAAGTGAATTGTAAACTTACGAAAAAAAGGTGGAGGTTCTCAATTCCGTGTTTGTGATTGAATTGTACCGGGTTATATATACTAGACAATTCAAAAGGCTCTATTTACAAGTATGTTAATTATAGTAGGTTGGTACTAATGTAGGTAATTACATTTCTCTATGCTAGCATATAATGTATGATTGTTTTCTACTAGCTCGTTAAGAATTAAATGGACACTAGCGCTTAAATTGACAATTAATTCGTCGCGATAATCAAAGAGAACCAGCGTGTAAGTGTAGAAAACCTTAAAATTAATGTCAATTAATTTATCACGGCGAATGTAACATCTATTAGTGAAGGCAATAAAGGCGAATATCCGTCGCATTATATTTAATTAATCAAGTGAAAGTTGAGTCCATGTATAACCAATTTCTTTCACCGTCATATTTCATTACGTGTCGAAAAATAAATTAAAAATATAATATGCAACGCTATAGCTATAGAATAGAGATCTATAGAGTAGCGTCATTGATATTTGTAAATTTAAATATTACTGTAAGGTAAAACCGTTCTGGCTTTATAAATTGAACATTGATCTATTTTGTCTACAGTTTAATAAATTGAGTTTGTTTGCTATTGAGCCGAGGATTGAGTCGAAAAAATAACTAAGCATCTAGCTTCTCCCCGTCATACTGATCCCTCCTACAGCCAGTTGCGCAAGCGCAAATCCGTGTTCAGACGAAAATCATTACATTAGCGGTTCCGTAGGTGTCGGTACACCTACGGAACCGCTAATGTAATGATTTTAGATCAACAGTGGGCGGGCGCGACACTAGCAAACGTTTTGTAAGGGTACCGAGATGAAATTGTTATAACTGAACCACATAAGATTTAGTGACTCAAATTGATAGAGTATGCTAAGATGGCTGGGCCATATTGAGAGGATGGATGAAAGACGACCAACGAATGAAAAATGCTTGCCGGGCTGGGCCGGGCCAATGTGAGCGGTAGTATCGGATGTAGGCGACCAAATAGAACCTTTCACGATGAGATAAATTATCTATTCCAGCGACGTCACATCCTTATTTTGACAACCTGATTACCGCAGTCGGTAGTGACCCTGCCTTCAAGCAGCACAACCGGCTGTGACAAGACAAAATATAAGATAAATCGATTTTGTCTCCGTCACTCGTATGAATTACGGAAGGGAGAGCGCGACTCAGTGTGACATAATCCGTGACATAGGTTTTGTCTTGACTCGCGTGCTAGCCAACCTGTATTATTATAGTTGTGATGATAACAAAGAAATTTCGTATGTTCGACTCTCTGAGCACCTCTACAAGGATTCCGGTCGAGATGTTATGTGCTCACTACAGTACTTGCGATATAAGTGTTACACACCTCGAGTATTTCGGACGTATAATTAATCCGAATCGCGAGAGTCGAGTACCGTTAACCCACACTCACCGTTATCGTGAGGCGGGATGCTGCTCTAAGAGTATCTGAGTTCAGTTATACTGACTGCTTGACTGCATGTACTGGCCTTTTAGCTTACCATTGTTTGGGGGACGGCTGAGTCTACCCGGATATACCCCGACGGACTGATGGTCATTTTCCCTCAGACCAGTGCCGGATTAGTCATATAGCAAGAGTAAGCAAATGCTACAGGCCCCGCGCCTTGAATGGGGCCTCGCACCAGTGCGCAAAAATGCAGTTGATTCAGACAGGGCATACGCCTTCTACCTGTGCTTCTTTAGCGCCTATGTAATCATTATGAAGAGTCAGTATTTCGATGATCATTAAAAAAAATGTTCTCAACAAAATGACAAACAAGACAAAAAACCTATTTTTTTAATTGACTTAACATGACATAACGTACGTAGTAAATTAATCTGCCGACATATTATAATGTAACATATTTGAGTATGTAAAAAAACAATACAATATAAGTGAGTATGGTTAACTACCTTCCCGATATGATCTCAGGTTTAACTCACTGAGATGACGCAAAACTGCGGATGATAATGATTTAAACCATACCATTTTTGTACTGCAATTAAATGCAACAAAGAAATAAATACAGAATCATGACTGAATCATTATAATGATGAAATGACAGTGGAGGCAGTAAAAAAAACGATCATCACAAGTCTCAATAAAGTATCATTGAGATTTTTTCATGTAAAAAATCAATCCATTTCAAGTACAGGAAAGGTTATTCTAGACATCAATAACGTGACTTATACAATTCATTGTACCTAGGTAATTAATCAAATCAGTATCTTAGATCATCATAAATACAAACTCTACCAAATGAAAAACACGATTATCTCAGTAAGCTACTTGCCATTACAACAAACGGATCTAATAAATTAATATCGCCAGACGAACACACCAACTGTACGGTCCCAAACTAAACATCACTTGTATTATGTATACCGTACAACGGACATAATTACTTACATACAGATATTAAAAGTCCACGAGTCTGGCACAAACATTGGTGCTAATAAAATCAAGTTTGTGCCTACCTGGATTCGAATCACGGTCCCTCGGTACAGAAAGTATGCTAACAACTGTGCCAATCGGATCGTCATTAAAAAGAGAAGGTAAATCGGATCACTTAAACTATAAGCAGTTTGAGAAAACCGTGTGAACGCTCGCAATGGGCCAGCGCGGCGGACCATGAACTATAAGTGTAGATCCAGTACCATTCGTTTAGAACAGGGATTCCCAAAGTAGTCGATCTCGACCCCTTGGGGTCGATATCAGTTTCCCAGGGGTCCATATAAACGAAAACTGACCTTAGGTCGACGAGATCTAAAAATCGAGCCCTATTAATTAACACAAGTTCTTATTTGAAACTAACAAGATACTTAACTTGTTATAAGAATGACTGATATTTTAGTAGGAAGTATCATTGTTGTACTTTAAAAAATTCAACAAGTCGATAAGCGTGCACAAGTTCATACAAGATGAAATTATTATTTTGTATCAATAGGAAAAAAACTAGATATAGGATTGTTAAAGTAATTTGGGGTCTGGGGTCTGAGGTATCAGTTCATTTTGAAGAAGGTGTTCTTACCCACATAGTTTGGGAATCCCTGGTTCAGAGGAAGTACCATACCTTGTATATTTCAATAATTGCAACACCAAACAACTGTAATCGGACATACGATTTCTAATATAAACCGAACGCCCCCGAATTGTACTATCCATCTCGCGTCCCACTTCGTGATGTGACTCATCGCATTCTGCAAGACATCTCTTGTAGACAGTAGGTCAGTTGTGGAGTAACCATGCAACCACGGGACAAGTTAAAAAAAAACATGTGAGACAGTTAAATCAGTAACAGTAAACCACCACCGGTTTTAAACATCGTTTCTACTGAAAGACAAGCACGGCAAGTAACTCGTATTAACTCCAAACTAACAAACTAGTACAGTAAAATGCTAGAAATATTTGTTTAAATTATTTGAACAGTATCCACCACTATCAACAAATCAAAGTCACCATAGCGTCGGCCACACCGCTACGTCGGCTAACTGTGGTGAAACCACGATCTAACTGAAGATCAAACAGCTATGCGACTGCGCATGTACAGGACAATGGGCTCTCTGTGGCCGGTGTCAAAGTCATGGCTTTTAGGTGTCAAGAGAGAATGACTATAGCATTAGGTTTTTGAGTAAAAGATAATACCTTTATGCGGGAACAGTATTTAAAAAATAATATTAATTGGTATGTAAGTGATCTTTATGAGTCCAAAGTATCCAAATTATGACTAAAATCTTCTAATAATTTACAGAAAAAAAAATCTGATCGTTGTAAAAATAGATTCTTTACGAGTTCAACATCTAGTCTACCTTGTAAGTCAAGTGTAAGTAGTCTACCTTACCAATATTCACACCAAGGTGCCCCCCCCCCATTCACACCCTGACAGCGAGTCTTGTAATTATAAAGCATACTATGCAAAAACAAATGAGTGATCGCGTCAAATCGTTTTGTTGCGTAGTCGTATCGAGTCTATGGCATTCAGTTATTGAGATTTCTACGCACGAGATATATTTCAATCAAACAGACCCGGTAACTTGTCGTAAAATTTAATTTAGGAATTGTCATGATGTTGTAACCAAGATCATGATGACTGTCAACTTCAGGTGCTTCCCCTTAGTGTGGGACCGTATAGTTGGTGTGTTTGTCTGGCGATATTATTATTATAAACACTATTCACTTCGCTGTTTCGTTGCTACAATACGTATATATTTAAACACAGTTTGTCTTTCCACGTATCCAATACAGATAACACAACACTTGCAAAATTTCCTTATTTATACAACGCGAGTGACACACTATTTCTTATGTCAATAAAGATAATTTCTGACTCAGGTTAGAAAAACAGTATATAAAAGTTATGGAGTATCGCGACCACAGATATATTAGAGGAGATATGTTATGAAAGCGGTGGGCTTGCGCTCACCTTTAGCCAAAATTAGGCTAACATAGAGTTTTCGCCGTCAGTCGACTGCAACTGCACGTCGGTATCGGAGCTCTAACTTTTTTTTAAAATGCCGTGTTATTCCGTGGTTGTGTGCAAAAATACTAGCAGCAAAGTGAACTACGCGAAAGATGGAATCTCATTTCACCAGCCAGTATTAAGTATTTTATTTATTCGTCTTTAAAATCATTAAAAACAACAAATCAAAAAATATTTAATGCCTTTATTATGTTATTTTAGTTTTCATGCAACGCAATGACTTTTTTATTTTTGTACAAAATACATGGCTCTTTAAGTACCACCTATGTTCGCTACTAAGTGAATGTACGAGGCAATGGATAGATCGTCTAACGATACTTTGAATAAACTGGTGCGTCGCGTGGTACGGCCGCTGTATGCGACGACGACGCAGCACGCACCGAATTTTTGGTACGCGTGTGTGTGTGTGAGACTTCGTATTGGTTGGTTTTATGTAATTGCATGTGTTTTGCGGCTAGTGGTGGGGAACAAAACGGAGACAGCGAGTTCCCATACATTTTGAACCGCACGGCATATCTCTCGTGATCTGTGATCGCGACGATTGAATGAAATGACGATAATTGAAATTGTAACAAAAACAATGAATTTCTTATATTTACGCGAATACTACACATTGAAATAAAACTAATTTTATCGCTTTTATTTTATATTTTTACGTTCCCGACACGTTTCGGCTGCTTAACAGCAACCATGGTAAGGTAGGACTCCCGTGACCATAGTTTATTTCGAACCCGAATTTCGACCAAATTAGTTTTATTTCGTGTTTCCCTGTACAATTCATAACAATTATATGAATTATTGTTCCCAAAGGGGTTGGAGTTTATAACAAATGACTTCCAGTTAAAGGACTGAATGTAGTTTTCAATAAACACAACACAATTACATATAAAGTCAAAGTCAAATCATTTATTTCGTATAGGCCTACGGGGGCACTTACAAATTGTCATTACATTTTTTTTTTCTTAAGTCTACAACCGGATCGGAACGCGACCTCAACTGAGAAGATCCGGCAAGAAACTCAGCGGGCTTGTCTTTTTTTTTTTAAATCGATCTATCAGCCAATCGCAATCTGCTATCACACGTAAACAAGAGATAAACTGTCCAATAAGCGACGAACGTGTTTATCGCATAATGGATGCCACCATATCTTGGGCTTATTAATATTGAAAACAATAATCAGGTATAATTCTATTTAAAGGTTGCGCACGGCTCTTTTCCAACGTGATATATATAGCCGCAACGCGCAATCCCTGCACAACATATAACTTACAAACGGTATAAAACGCGCTATAGAAGATATGATTTGATGATTGTTGAAAAGGGATAGAGCTATACGTAAAAGCCGGTAAGCACACTGTTATTTTTTTTTCCGATTAGCCTTCTCGCTCCCTGTCCAGAATCAGATCAATGTCACATGTGAGGCTTAGAAATATAAGCCAACTATGTCCCTGTGACCACTTATTTATTATAATTTGGCGGAATAGGGAAGCAGCCAGGCGGGTGGTATGGCTGGCGGGGCGGCCGCTATGCCCCCACGGTTACTGTCGGAATCTTGTATATATGTTACGTGCTCCGAAAACTCTCATAGCGCGTTTCAGGATTGTACTGAGAATTGCCAATTGTTCCGAATGCGTCTGCAGCGCCATCTGTATAGCTTGTGGCGCGGTTGAAGATGTCGCTACAATAACATTCTTAATTCCGTCATATTTCCTGAACGATAAACATTACCAATTATTATATTAACAGATTTTAACCGATATTCTATAACATCTGACCTAAAAAAAATATAAATTACTCCCAATAAGGAGCTACACCACGCCCTGTGGGCGACTCGGCCAATTAACCAAGCTCTACATATCCATTTTATTGGGCAGTTATGATAATTCAATATCAAATGAGGTACTTATAGAAAACTATTAATTTATAGACTGACATCGCAAATATTAGCGGTCTATGTATCACTAATTTATTTTATTAATCACGTCTCCAAATATGTCATGTTGGACAGATATGAGTTTATTATTTATTAACTTATTTAATAAAATGTTAAAAAAATGCATATTTCACGTGAGAAGCTATAATTTCTTGTACCGTCAGAGACAAACTATGAAAGAGGTCTACATCAAAAAGTGGATATTTATGATAACGTACCAATAGAGTAGAAGAATTGCTTCACGGAATCTACTGTATGCAATAAGTAATGTAAATGAACAACTTCAATTATCTGGGCATTCCAAACGAGGCGAAATACAATTCAGCTTTTTTTTTTATGGACTAGGCCCGCCACACACTCCCACCACTGCTACTCCTGTAAGCCAGGATCTACAGTGGTGTCCAATGAAGACACCGAGGTTTGACCCTCGGCGAGTCCCGGGATAAAGTTAATTGTCTTGGAACCCGCACGAAATTAATCGAAAGATAAATAGGAGGAGTTGGAAGAAAATTATCCACTTCCCTCCATTGCAAAGCGGGAGACAAAAAGATCTGGTAGACAAATGTCCACAGAAGTAAGACTCTTACAGCTGGACTAATTCCAGGTGTAAGGCACCACGGAGAGTTTAAATACTAATTGGTCCTAAACAATTCAGCTTATGGAATATTTTTAGCCAAATATATATATTACTGCTGTGCCTATAAACTGCAGACTTCTTTTAAGAAATTGACTTTTGAGCACTAATCTACAAATAATATCGCAAAACGAACAACTTGTACTACGATTTGTTGATAAAAGAATCGGCGCGATTGCAATAACATCTAGTCCTAGACCTGAAGAATAAATCCGATAAAACAAAAATGATTGTACAAATTAATTATGATACTCGATACATTCCTAGCAACACAGACTTCAATATAATATTATATAACCAATCCAATTAGCGATAAAAAAAATAGAATCAAACTAAATAATATCATAATAACATACAATAACGATACTTGGCTGGAAAAATAATTGATTCGCGATCATTGATACTTTGGCATTGATCGGTAGCGGTTTGAAAACAATCAACTTGATATACATCGTGTACTTGTACGTATTAACCAAGGTTACATCCAATACCACTTAGACCGCTGGGATTTAAATAGAACCATCTATTATAATAGCTATTGCATTTAATAAGAGTATTAGCCCTTTTAAGAGCCCACTGTTGGGCACGGGCCTCCCCTCAATACGAGATAGATCAGGCCATAGTCCACCACGCTGGCCCTGTGCGGGTTGGCGGACTTTACACAAGCGAAAACGGTAATCAACTCTTGCCTCTATGTAGAGAAACGGTTGAAAATGTACAAAGTTACCATACATTTCAATGATTATAATGAGTTGCTCAATCACAGAATCATTTAATAAGTAATCATTGATGCTTTAAGGCCTCTAGAACCTGTTGTGAATGGCTTATAACAGGATTGTAAAACACAAACAAAAGTATTACCGGTGTCTTAAAATTAACCAATACACGGTTTCGGCTGATGAACATAAAGAACGCTTGCTCGCTCACGTTAATTTTAGATGAAATAAAATTCGGCGCAATGAGGACAACATTGCAAAAACTGAATAAACCTTTCATAATCATAATATGTACGTATTTCTTAATACATGAACACATTGATGTGAATTAAAACCTGCACCTAACTACAATTAGGCAGTCAAAGTATATATACTGACGTATATATAGCAGCTTTTATTTTAAGCTACTATAAAAGCGACTATATCATGAAATATCTTGCCTCTATGTCAAGATATTTCATGATATATCTTGACATAGAGGATATTTTTGTGCTCCTAACATTTGATTTCAATATAATAAATATATATACATTCAAGCTTCATTCGTTAAGACGAAGCTATTATTAATGAACTACAATAATCTCATTAATTTACATTCTAGAGTAAAGCATTGATGTTGTTTACAAAATACACATACTTCAGATGTACTTAAGTATAAATATAAGGACTCGTTTATATGTCACCGAGTGACGGGAAAAAAATAAGGCCAAGATACAAAGGCAAACAAGGCGTTAATATGTTCCGGCATACGAGAGAGACAATCTTATTTCGCAATCAGATAAAGCAATAATCACTTTGATTACACCATACAATTATAATGACAAGAACCAATGAGAGACAGTTAAAATGACAAGTTAGTATATTGATTTCTTATATTTACGCGAATACTACACATTGAAATAAAACTCATTTTTCGGATTTTATCGCGTTTTTTTTTAATGTTTTTACGTTCCCGTCGTTTCGGAAAATCCAAAACCAAGCGCACCATTGCAAGACACTGTGAGCACTTATATGAGGGTACTCCGGTTCAAACTATGATACTAGGACGTCAAACCACCTCAGTCCTCCCGTGACCATGTTCGCTGTAAAGCAGCCGAAACGTCGGGAACGAAAAAAACATAACGTGATAAAATCCGTAAAATTAGTTTTATTTCAATGTGTAGTATTCACGTAAATATAAGAAATCAACAAGTGTAACTATACTCGAGGGCTTGAATAAGGACATCAATTAAAAAATATAATACCGCGGCTCGAGCTTCTTCACCCGCTTCATTTCTATTTAAATTGTTGGTAACTACCTAATTAGATAAGTAGGTATAACAATTTAATTCGTCAATCAATTGGGTAAATAGCATATAACGCCCTTTAGTTATCTGTGCTAAGGTCGCTGCGACCTGACGCCGAGGCCGTCCACCATATTGTCAATACCTAGCCTTTTTTTTATTTAAATAACAAATATTAAATAGTCATACACTAGTACTCCACGTGATTAGTGAAAAAAAAATGCCGGGTTAACACCGCAGTTGAATTCAAACTCAATGAGCACATAATTCTGATGAATAATAATAATATATGTAATAATATATGTATCGTCTTGGGGACCCACCTAAAGAGCGGCGAGTCACCACCTGCCAATAGTAATTAGATAAAAGCTAACTACGGCATGTGTCTCCAACCCCCCAATAGTCCCATTCCATGTCCGTCCAAACCTAAATGCATAGTCCCAGTTATCTTTACATATACCTGCAACAGTTCCTCCGCCTGCTGAGGTCAATTCGCTGTTTGTGCCATCATTTTCAGCAGTTTCCCTAGCAGGTGCCTAACATAACATAAACATTCTCAAAAAGGGCCTATACGCGTTAGACCCATGTCCCCGTGCAAGCTTCCAAAGGTCCAGGTATATCCCGCGCGGAGAGAGAGAGACAAAATAATAAAGATAATGCTGATACCCAGATTATAAAAGACAAGCTGATAAACACAACACACCAATTTGCGCCGAAAATAGTTGTACGTGGATATCAATGTACTGAGCATGATAACTTTTAACATAGTCGAACGTTAGAAGAATCTTGCACGGAGATACCTCTATGTGTAGGCAACCGATAAGAACATATGCAAACACCGGTACATTACAACTAATACTCGTATTGATTTCTTATATTTACGCGAATACTACACATTGAAATAAAACTTTTTTTTTTCGGATTTTATCGTGTTTATTTTATGTTCTTACATTCCCGACGTTTCGGCTGCTTTACAGCAACCATCGTCACGGGAGGACTGAGGTGGTCGACGTCCTAGTGTCATAGTTTGATACGGGATAGATACCCTCATATTTAGTTGTTGCTTGCGGTCCGATCTACGCAGAAAGTGCTCACAGTGTCTTGAGGTCTTGCAATGGTGCGAAAAAGCGCACCGAAAACTTAGTTTTATTTCAACGAATACTCGTATAAGATGTACCGATATTCAATCAAGTATTCCTTATGATACGAGTACAATTCCTACAAGTTTTCACCTGGTGTATACTAGGTCTCGGTGATTACCCAAACGAAGCCTGTAACCTAACAATACAACGGTGACATCATCCACACACACACACACACACACACACACACACACACACACACACACACGTTACCAGTACGGCTATCTGTAATTATCACGCTCGTAGTGATAACAGCTCCTTTAAACGCGCGATAAGCGACGAGTCTTTTCACACAGGTGGTGGTTTAAATTTCATTATTTTGGACGATGATCACCATCCATTCTTTGCAAATGGAAAATCATGTGTGGTTCTGGATAACAGCGAAACTGCGGGTCTATTATGTTACTCTGTGACAATCATTTCGTATATTGCTATCGTACATTTATAGACAATAGAAATACATGTTTTTTTTTTATAAACAGATATGCAACAGTATTGTTATTAGTTTGCAAACCTGTTTCAATCATCTCACGTATTTCTCTAATTAGTCAAGAGTTACATAATAGGCCCGCTGATTCCCCTGAACCAAGCAGTATTGAGAACCGCCACGCCGATACGAGGTACGGAATCGTTCAAAAGTTGTTCAATTCGGTTGAAAATTTGATGCTTTATAATTTCAAAGTTATTTGTAGTATAAAACACAATCGTAACTATGTTATGTGAATGGATGATAAGCCACTAATAAATAATATTATTCGCGCACACATTGTTATTTGATATGTAAACTTACTCGATCTTTGACATTTCACACACGACTTGCACGTTTTGAATCTTAACGTGATGTCTATTTTAAATATACTGTAACCTAACCAATAGGAAGGATGTTAACGATACTGAATTTTAGGCACATTCAGTAAATAATGCAAATTGTATTGTTTAAACTGCACTCAATCAGACCTTGAATGAACAACGATGTAAGCTATACGATACGAGCGACCAACAGAAACTAACACTTCCAAACTAACCGCACCAAACTCATGATTTTTCTCATATATTGAAGAGGATATTATAATAAAGCGGTGCATAATCATAGAGTAGATCATAGACATACCAAACAATGAATTAGATTTGAAACATCCACCGCCAAAACTAATAACAGGAGAAACGCAAACATGACAGGTGTTAACTCTATCGCTGCTAACATTATTTACTATTGTATTATCCATGTTGTAGGTAAATTATTTTTAACAAAATCCTATTTAAACCGGCAATACACGAGGTTAATCCGTTTGTCACTTCATTATTACAGAAGTCGATAGATATAGAGCGTTAGTAGGTAATTTAGGTAACGATAACGAACGTAAACTCCGTAAGTAACGCACCATTAGATAGTTAACGTATCGAACTGGGTCATAATAATTTTACAAATGACTAGTACGTGCCATGTCGGTCGTGTTTGTAGAGACTCTACGAGCGACTTGTGAAGACACATTGAAGCAATTTACTGTAGACAATTGCTTATGTATTGAGGATAAAGTGCCTTAAGACTAAATATAATTAAACATAGAACACACGCGTTTTTTAGCCATTCAATAAATCATAGTTTCGATGATATTTAACCTAAATCTTTTGGAACTTTACCCTCTACACACGATTCGTGCCAAAGAAGCCCCAATTAGCCAGCTAAAGACAATACACAGAGTTCAAAACTTGCGCCGGCGCAGCAGTCCGCAGTAGCTCTATTGTGTGTCTGTTGTAACTCCGGATATCAAGGTCCAGTTGGTGCTGTTTCACTTTGCCGAAACAAAAACGCCGAACGCTGCTCCGACGTCGTCCGAGCGCCTATCAACCGTGAAAATAATCGAGTGAAAGATTCGATTGTCGCCCCGACCCGCGGCCGAAATGAAAGTTTAAATTCGATGATGGATCGAGGACAGCACTGGTTAATCTTAATCCTTCCACGCGGCGAAATATATACCGATCTTTGTATGATTTATGACGTGTAACGGTTAAAAAATGATTCAAGAAATACATATCATCATCTGTCTCGTGTCGGCAGATGATGATCCAACGTCGATGCCATCAATTCATCAATAGTGACTGTCCAGAAACAATATTGTCTTCAAAACTCAAAAATACTCGTCCAACTCACGCTAAGGAAGTGACTCAGTGCGACCGCTGAGATGGCCAAAACTAGTTTTTAGTGACTAACGAAAAAGACGACATGAAAAACGAAATTAAAAAAGTGCTAGAGACTTGACAACCTGTTTGGCAGCGAAATTGAAAACAAAAAGAGCCGACTACCAACAACGTCTCAAAGCTGTAATGATAAAAGATGGTGAGGCTTTTTTTCATTCTCCAATCAAGGTAAGTGACCTTTTCACGGCATTAAATCTTAGCAAAGCTGTACACAGGCACTGTAGATCCACAAGTTATTAATCGAATCACCGAGGCGCGACGCAACGGTATCGGCGCGATCCGTGGCACTAGATAAAATTTCCACCTTATTTTTATCACACAAGACACACTGAATTATCAGTTTGAAATCAGTATACACTATCACAAACACGTTCCGCGTATAAAATGTCACATCACTGAGATTTTTAACATTGGAAAGCTGGAGAGCGATACGTCCGCTCCGCGCGACTGCCGGGAGGAGACTGAGGTGGCAAAGCTGCGCAGGCGTCGCCGCATTCGTCGGTTATCAGCCTTCAGTGGGGGGAGGGGGTGGCAGAAAGAAAAGTGCGCACGTGATATGAAGATAAGACGTTGGAAACTGCATTTGACAACGTTTGTTTAGTAAGTTAAGACATGGTATATTTAGCGAAACGGCTGTGTCTGTGTTGCTATTGTGCTGGCTAATCAATTGTCTGTTAAATTGTATAAACAATATCTTCTCTCCTTTCTTTAACGTTAAATTGTGAAAAAGTGTAAGATTGCAAACAGCCAACGAGATTTTGCGAAGTTGATTTTTATTTTTTTTGTTTCAACAGCAGCGGGTGCTCTGCCAGACTGGCAACCGGCTTTTTGGGAATAGTTGCCGGTGCTTTTGTACCGTTACAGTTTTTTTTTATTTCTTCATCATGAGCTTTATCGTGAAGTTTGTTTTATTTCTCCATAAAGTAAATTAACTAAATTTCGTTTTCAAGCAGAGACTAGATTATTTTTTCGATTGTTCAATTTTTGTTCAGTCTCTTGAATTATCGGTTACTTCAGGCTACTCACGTGTTTGCAAATAAATTAATATTTCAAGTTAATCAAAGCTAGTAAACATATAGAACTGGTGGCCGAGTGAACGCATTTATGACGCATTTGTCATTAAACCCGTGCGAGTTTCCAATGCACTCGTATTTCATGGTTTAAATCAAATTGAAAATAATTATTAATATAACGTGTATCACTCTATTAATGATTATTTTATTATTTGTGGTTTGAGTCAACAGGCGCATGGCAGGTTATAGGTTCCATCATTTCCTTCAACATGGCATATAACAATTGTGACACCTAGTAGAATAGTTGTCTATGTGTCACAGCAAAGAAAAATTTTAGGATCTATAAAAAATACTATTTAACGAATTCATCTTACAAATCTATACTATCTATACTAATATTATAAATGTGAAAGTTTGGATGGATGGATGGATGGATGGATGGATGGATGGATAGATGGATGGATGTTTGTTACTCTTTCACGCCCGAACGGCTGAACGGATCTGGATGAAATTTGGCACAGAGATAGATTATAGTCTAGAATAGCACATAGGCTACTTTTTATCCCGGTAAAATGAATGGTTCCCGTGGGATAGATGTTTTAATTTTTCATACTTTTTATCGCGGGTAGCACCGCCGGGCGCAGCTAGTGATTTATAAACTTATTAACAAACGTCACGTAACCAGTACGTCAATTGATAACCGGATACTTTATAGTTTATTTAGATACTTTGTATGAAGAAGTGAACACCGCCTCTAGAGGATGTTATTTAAAACATTCTGTTTTCTATACAAAATATTTAAACACTAACCCCCGAATTTATAGACGTTTTATAACTTTATCAAACGTCATACAGTACTGCGCACAAGAGTTTTACTTTGCGCGGTACTATATGACGTTTGCTAACGGTATAAAACGACTATAAATTCAAGGGGGTTGACTATAAAATATACGGTTAGCTTACGAATAATCGCACTGTAGGCTCCAGGATACAGTTTTTTTAATATAGATTTATATAGCTGCATGTTTGTTCTGTGTTATTGAAAAACATAAAACAAATTTCAGCAATTACATGTATGAACATTGCAAAAATGAATAAACACACACACACAAATCATATCATAAACTTTCCCTTTCCGCAACGTCTAGTGCACAGTTGCTAATGAGCGAGCGATGCCTGGATTGGCTAGACTAACTAGGGTTACGGACACACACGCGCGGAACTGCGCGTGAGTCACTCCGGTCAGAGCACTGCGCTTGCGCATGCAGGTAATTATGAAACCCTCGAGATTTTCCGCAAAGATACTGTCCTGTTCAAGGGCTGAATCAAAGCTAGTACTAATCAAATTGTTAAGAAGAACCGAGATATAGAGGTAGATTATACAGTATACTCTGGAAAAACATAGGCTTGTATAAAAAAAAATACCACTGAGTTGCTTGCGGCCAATTCTCAGTGAAACCGAAATTCCGAACCAGTGGTAACTTTTGACTATTTACAAGAGCTTTTTTGGCCTATAACAAATAATTATAATATTAATAGCCCTATAAATATCCCATTGTTGGGCACGAACCTCCCCTCAATGAGCGTGGGGTTAGGCCATAGTCCACCACGTCTTTCGAGGGGTTCTCTGAGACAAGTAGGTTTCTTCCCGGTGTTGTTCTTGGCGTACATAGCAAAAAACTACGGGGGAGAAGACGCGGGTAAAACTGGTAAAAATATGGCATATGCTACATACACATTAGACAGTCAAACAGCCAGCCACCGATGCTCGTGTATGCATACAGTGCGAATGATTACACGCTCCGGCGCAGCGGAGCGGGTGACTCACTACTGCGCATGCCCGTAACTAGAGTTGCCATAGCATACACCAGACAAACTGTAGTAAAAACACTTACTAACAAATGCGCTACGAAAAAGAGCGACAACAGATTTTGTCGTCCCTTCTTCTCCATAGGCACGGCTTTCAAACAAGTGATAGAATATTAGCATTATCATTTCGTGACACATTTGAAAATTCATGTGTGGTGTAATTGTTTACATGAAAAAAAAATCCAATTCCGATTCTAATGTGGGAATGGATGGAGGAATAGAGATGGACAAACTTTGTGTGATGAGCATGAATGTTAGTATCCGAATCATGGATGTTTAATATAAGTATTTTATACTGAGTTCGCCCTCAGTCCATTGTACGGCACCGATAATACAAGCTTTGCTTAGTGTGGGCCCATACAGTTGGTGTGTTCGTCTGGCGATATATTACAAAATTCTAATACAAGACTTATATTTAACTACTAAACGATTCGGACATGAATTGAGCCGACCACGGGCGGTACCGTTTGTTGGTAGAGAAACGGTCGATTTCCGTGCACTGCACAATAGAACGTCGACCCACTTACAATCGTTAATTACATACATTAACCTAGTGTTGCGATTGGCATCCATCCTCCATGAGATGATCCATGCATGGATCTACTTTCAAAGCTTAATGCCCCCCATCCGGCAAGATTCCTAGATTTAAAACTAAATTTAGAACGACAATATGCGAATTGGCCTTTTTAGGACCAACATTTATATATGGCTATTATTAGGCTCTAAAGGGCTAGTACCCAGAGCCGTAAACCAAAATTAAAAAATAAAATAACACCCTACTAAATGGACAAGAACGTATGAAACTAGATACACATTCTGTGGTGTGTTGTATATTGGCCTCGTGTGGTTGTCTTATTGTATGCAAGTATTCTGTTATCGAAGTATTTCATATTTATATATGTGATAGGGCTTTATAGTTATTTATTGATCACCACCTGATTAGCGCAGTTGGTAGTGAACCTGCTTTCTGTGCCGAAGGTCTTAGGTTCGAATGTTGGCAGGGACAAAACTATGCGTAATGAGCACGAATCTTTGTATCCGAGTCATGGATGATTAAAATCTATAAAGCATTATATACTGGGTTAGCCCCCAGTCAATTGTACGGTACCCATAATACAAGTATTGCTTAGTGTGGGACCGTATAGTTGGTGGGACGATCCAGCGATATTATACCTAAAAAATATATTCGCAGAAGTACCAGTCATTATAAAAAAAACATCCGATCGGAAGATACGATGCGACAGACAGACACAACTGTTTAAAACTAATAAGCCTTAATTTTGCGTCGAATGTAATATAACAAGAATTGCCTTGAGATATTTTCTGATACACATAACAATGCCTTATCAACATTAATTCTATAACTTATATCCCACGACTCGGGCCGCTATATCGGTCACCAAATTGCCTATTTCCACCGATATGGACAATCGCTCACCGTCGTACACCTACGATACGAGCCTAGTTTTTGCACAGCATCTCGTTAAGACTACCCACGTGTTACTTATGGGGTATTGACCTTTATACAAATTGTTATTTCGTGATTGCATTGATTGATTGATTGATTTCGTGTGATTTAATCCAATACTATCGAACCCAACCGAGGTTTTACTGTCCAAATGGGGTAGAGAAAGCACTTTATGATTTTACCTAATTTTCCCGGACAACTTTAAAAAAAATTTGGTTAAAAACCTTATTCGGAGTAATAAAAACACTTTCTTAGGCATGCATGTCCGTATTAGAATTGTCTAGGAAAGCCCGTACTATATCTTGCTAGACAGAAGAGTCCTGTTATTAACTTATCCGTTGAGATGACTCCCAGTTAAACTACAGTTAACTATAATAAAATTAGCGTTATCGTTTAATCTTAAAGCACCGATCCACTAAAGACGCTACATTGCGTGTTATAAAGTACTATATGTATTAATTATTTGACCCATCGAGAACCATCAATAGCACACATCAAAGTTAAAAACGTTACAAACACCTTACACATAGTTAGATATGATCAAATAATCCGTTAAAACAAATGTATACGACCTTTCTGTTTCTTCCAGTGTTTGTGGTAAACAACACTTAGACAAAATTATTTTCCAAAGCAACTAACATTAATATGCAAAACTACGTATAGATGGCGCTGAAGTGTTTACAATAAGGATACACAAACAAGTTCGTAAGACAAGCCGTTGGAACTTGTAGCGCCCTCTAGTATGTAGTAGCAACATTAGTTTACTATGTAAGTACGTATAATAAAAAAAACAATTGTATAGATCCTATTTCAGTTCATGCCTTTGAAAAAGATTTAAAAAGAAAAAAAACTTGACGTTAAGCATCATCCACAAAAACTCAAACTAGAAGTTCACAAACTTATGTTCACTACTCGACACTAGGTGTCGCTAAACGTAACTAGGCAAATAAAGAAGTATTTTTATTTCCTCCAATAAATAAACAGCTTCTCATCGATGCGTCTCATGGACCACTAACTAATCGATCGTGTTATTTTCCATCGGCGCAAACGCTTTCTAATCAATTGTGATCTATTTACAATAAGAACGAAACCTATTTCGTTACGAATGTCAACAACGGTCGAGTGAAAATGCAAGCCAGTGAAGCCTCTCATCTATACAAATAAACAAAATTGGAGTGTCTGTTTGTAATATTAAAATAGCCGCTTTTTACTAAGTGCATTTGGATGTATGCACGGTACATATACCAAAAACAACATTTTTTTCAATTTTTGTCTGTCTGTTTTTTCCGGCTAATCTCTGAAATGGCTGGACCGATTTTGACGGGATTTTCACTGGTAAATAGCTGATGTAACAAAGAGTAACATATACTACTTTTATTTTAGAAAACACTTTTTGTTAAATACCACGCGGACGAAGTCGCGAGTAACAGCTAGTCTATGATAAATTTAGCTGTTGAAATGTTGCTTTGATAGTCTACTTAAGCTTATACTAATGAGGGTCTCTGGTTCTAGAGAGACGTCCAAAGCCCATTGCAACATTTTTTGTATATATCTTCAATATTGATTTCTTATATTTACGCGAATACTTCACATTGAAATAAAACTAATGTTACGGATTTTATCGCGTTTATTATACATTTTTTACGTTCCGGACGTATCGGCTGCTTTACAGCAACCATGGTCACGGGAGGACCATCTATATCATCTTCAATATATGAACAGAGCGCAGTTGCAGTTTTATTATCGTTATGTTATATTAATAGAATTTATCTATGAGTTCGAAGATAATTGACATTAGAAAATGTCACTTCAAAAACGTTTGATAAATTGTCACGACATTATGGCGTGTTTATTACTCGTAGACGGTAAACTTAACGACATGGGGAACAATAAAACCGTCAAAGTAGACGCGAGGGGGGTAGTCAATTTGCTATACAATTGATGCTTCTATGAACAAATATTGAAGGTAGCAGCAGTTCTGTGGTAAAACTGTAACAACATTTTTAAGTCCAACATTAAGATAATGATAAGCCAATAATGCCTATAAATCCTTGATGCATCCTAAAAACATACCTCCAAGCAGGTAGCTAAGTGGGTTGTTATCAGTGGGGGGGGGATGGGATTAGTAAGACATTTTTACGGCTTCAAACACCTACCGACCGAATTAAGTAGATAGCACACATGCCTAGTACCTACTCTAAAATAGTAAAATTATTGGCTGGCATTTTCGAATTGTTTTTTTTTACTCGACACATAAAGCACGGTAAAATAATTTAGTAATGACACATCTCAACGTCCATAAAGCCTTTAACCATTTTACGATGTCGGAAACCACGCGCGGTACGCTGAAATTTTCGCTTTTCCGAGGTCCGTAAATAAATATTTTACGACAGGACATTAAGGTCGGAATAAATTAAGCGTTTCTTGTTTAATGAAACTCCACTCGTAACCGAATTAAATTAATTCGACCTACAAAAAAGGATTGCGTGAGAAAAATAATAATAAAATAATTGGGCATTGTTTAAAATCAGAATAAAAACTTAAATGTTTGAATTATTTCATTAGCTCACTGCACTTATCTATATCAATCTAAGTAGTAGTTTTTAGATATTTAGACCCCTGAAATTTGAACTCATAATCATAAAACTGATAGTGTGAACGGGATTGTTAAAAAAACCATGTTGCTTTTCACACGATAATTAAAGGTAATTTTTGATTTTATAGGTTGGTGATGAGAAATTATTGATTTAGAAAGGTAAGCTTTTTATTGATAGGTATAATGGTTTTTTTATATATACCAATCATTTTATCAGGCGCTTCAATCTGAGCGCGCTAGCACTCTCCCCGTCGCTTCTTAGTACATAATTCGCTCACGCTGCGATGCACAGATGGGGTCTTAAGTAGGTCTTGTAAAGAGTCTTTGTTGGTAACTATACGGCGTCTGTCTGTTGTTAGCTACTTACAAGCAGCTTAAAGCTGAACATTGTATTATTTACAATATCAATTATAATATTCGCTCACAATCAGACCTTCAAATGTATTGTATAAGGACAAGCAGACAAGCCCACGTTGTTGAATGAAACAATATTGTTTTACGACGTTTGCGTGGTAGAAACATGTTAAACTACATTTGTAGTCTTATAAAGGGGCATAAACTCGAATTGATTTAAACTAATGATTGGTTTACGATATGAGGTTTTGATAGAATCTTGAGAAAATGTCGTTGTGTTTGAAACCGTTTATGAATAGCGGAGTAGAGTTTCATTCTAATAGCTTATTATCTTATTGTTGAATATACAGGATTTGTCTAACATTCAGATCCAACAGAAAAATACCGGTAATACTCGTTGTTTTGCATTTGTGGAATATTTAAGTCAATTTTCTGAAATGGGAATCAAAGTTTTTTTATTAATCTGTAAAATATTTCAATAAAATTTGCAATTTTTAATATTAATTTACGGTGCCTTTCATTAATGGTACGACCGTTTGACCCGCATGTAAGTATGTGATCTATGAATATAGGAATATTTCAAACTTTGAATACAAATAAAATAACAATGTCATACAATAAAATAAACGTATGACACTCACTTCGTCTCAGATCAGTAAATAAACTTATCAACACCTTATCTAGGCAAAATACTACATAGAGAAAGAAAAATGTTATCATTTCATCACCACGAGATAAATCTCCTTACCACGTCACACGTGATAGATAAGGTGCACTTGAAGAATTGTAATTTTCATATTTACAGAAGCAGTTTATGTAACCTTAGCGTCTATTTTTGTGTTCACTATTTACATTTAGACGACGCCCCGCCCCGCGCCGTTGTTATTTAGGTACTAGATTAGACGAAGAATTGTCTGCCCGTATTCTTTTCTTCGTCTGAGGGTACTTTTAACTGTTGAGTTGAATTTAACAACTTGCTGTTGGAATTAATCAATTATTTGTGGGATGGAGATCCACATTAATACTTATACACTAAATAATAAGGCTAGGACGGAATCTAGAGGGAATTCTGGGACGGAATGTTAGCGCGCAGAATACGGCTGCATCGTGGCATGTGAAAAGGAATATACAAGGAATAAGTACACAGAATTTTCATTAGATTCCTCTCTTGTCTAAACTAATGACACTGCGAGCGAGGCGGCCCAAGTGTGTAGCGAGTCTGGTTAGCACACGGCTATTTACAAGTCGTACCGCCATCCTCTCCTACATGCCGCCGCGGCGATCCCTTCATGGACATAACGTCACAGTACTTTAGAAGGAAACTTTAAAAGATTTTCATGTTTCTAGTACCGGACCAACTACAGTAGTTTTCCATTCGCTATTGTTTTTCGCGTCTATTGTTTAACGAAAATTATGAGTACATTCAAAATTCCCATCACTCATTACACACATAAAAGGTGTGTAATGCCCTCATGTTATAGCCATGTGAACGAAACATTGAACGCACAAACGAAATTTTAGATTCGCACGTTTTCTCAGAATCCTTGCAAAAACTAAAAATATAACATGTGTACGGTAGTCAGATTTATAATAGTAGTGCATTAGTTCATCATTCAGGATGTTCCTTTTAATAAGGTAGAGCCGTTGGCAACCCAACAAATAATCGTTTTTGTAGTAGTTTTAGTATTACAACACTCATTAATATAAAGCTCCTTCCGCCTTGGACGCAATTGAGATATGACTTGATCTGTGTTTTCATTCCAAAATCCAGCTACCCTAAAACCCTGGCACCAGCTATACATTACAATTACATTCTTCTCCAATAGCCCATTTTCAGCCGACTACAAAAAGGAGGAGGTTATTAATTCGTCGCGTCTGTTTTTTTTCTATAAATGTTATTTAAAACTTTACAGAAATCAGAATCAAAATATTACTTGTCATGTAAACTGCTTAAGTACCTCAAGCACGATCCCTTTTACGTAGCGTTTCGGTACGTAAGCGTCATCCATCCCTCTCACGCCACATATTTTGTAAATTAGTATGACAGTGACAGCTTCTTTTCTCGATGACGTTACTTACATTAGAAGTTCCTGCTTACCCTACAGTACTTATGAATCGTCCAAAATGTTATACTAATAAATAAATCACCAGACGAACACTTCAACTATACGGTCCCACACTAAGCGACGCTCGTATTATGTGTACCGTACAATGGACTGGAGGCGAACCCAGTATATATTACTTGTATCATATCAATATATATAATGTTAAAGTGTAGCGTGTGTGCGCCCCGCATGGCAACACACTGGAGCTTACTTTTATATTTTATTTTGTAAAAATAATGAATTTTAAAAAAAGACAAGCCCGCTGAGTTTCTTGCCGGATCTTCTCAGTTGAGGTCGCGTTCCGATCCGGTTGTAGACTTAAGACAAAAAAATGTAATGACAATTTGTAAGTGCCCCCGTAGGCCTATACGAAATAAATGATTTGACTTTGACTTTGATTTGTATTGATATTAAACATCTATTACTTGGGTACAAACATTCATGCTCATCACACAAAGTTTGCCCATTTTCGCCCCAAACCCATACCATCGGTACAGATACGGTGACTACTAACTGCGCTAATCAGGCCGTCATACTCCGACCCTACGCTCAGTGTAAGGCCACACAATTTCTACAGCACACACGAAAGCGATCGATTAAGATTGAAATCGATTCCGATATACAATCGATTGGTCACACACTATCACTTTTAAACGCCAACCAACCAGTACTTTCGTAATGCATCTAATATGTACCACATATCTATGGTGGGTGTGCCGACGCATACAAACTTAGGGGCCATCCATAAATTACGTCACACGAATTTCATGAATTTTTGACCCCTCCCCCGTCCTTGTCACAACTGGTCACATTTGTGAGACCCCCCCTACCTAGTGTGATGTTTTACATTTAGAAATTTATGAAATTAAAACAGCAGTGTTCCGAAATTTTTATTTCCATTTAAATTATTTTTCAATAAAATCAATAGTTCTAATACTTAGATATAAAATATTATATTTCGAAAAAATGTGATGTCACAAAATTTGGGACCTCTCCCCGCCGATTGTAACACAGTGTCACACTTCGTCGACCCCCTCCCTCCCCTTTATCGTGTGACGTAATTTATGGATGGCCCTTTAACTAAAGGCTAACGACCCGGGCACACGACCGGACCGCTGTAGAAGATATTAGAGGAAATAAGGTTTGTTGGTAAAGATAGATCTCACTGGCCACTAAACTGGTAGGCAAAGAATTCTCTAGTAAAAAAATATTCGTTGACAGTTGGGGTACCCGAATTGGGTGTCGGGTGTAGGTGTCTGTGAATGTCACGTTGGCCGGATATTATACTCCAAATTAGGGTTTGGAGGTACCACCAAAGGTGCATTGGGACATGGAAGCTATATAGATAAATAGAGCATTATATAGTGTACAGTTCCAAGCTGATCCTATTGTAGCGACCTCTACAACCGCTCCACAAGCGACAGAGATAGTACTGCAGACGCATTCAGAACAATAATGATTCTCAATACAATCCTGAGAATTTTCGGAGCACGTAACATATATGCAAGATCCCACCAATAACCACCAATAGCCGCCCCGCCAGGCATACCACTACCCGGCTCGAAGATCTTCCCTTTTCCCTTAAACTATTAGTTAAATGCTTCATATTAGCCTAGTGTAGTGGTCCACTAATGCGACTTGATGTGAGAAGCCAATTAAGATAAAGTACGGTTTTGACGCAATAACAATGGAATTCTATTGTTAAGTTAGTTGTTATCCTCCATGATGTGCCTGTGGCATAATTGACATGGAATTTCTAATGGTAAACAATCAGGCAGGCTCGGTTTTAAGTTTATCGAAGTTGAGGAATGTATATTTGTCAGCGATAAATTGCTTGAAAGAAAGAAACGCAAACTAATAGCTCGTTCGCCGGTCACCAAACGATATTTTGGATAAGTTGCCGCGAAAAGGACAAATAGGCCGTAAACGAGAATCAAATCTGCGATCTGTGCGTTCCGATACCATCAACGCTTATAAAAATCCTCGCTCCAAAAATTGTTTTTCCAAAAATCTTCATAATTTGGCGAGTGGGCTCTATTAGGTTCCGTGTGGTCGAAATTGTATCATCTGTATTTGTATTCCACATCAATCAACATAGCTTCTAAAAAACATGTAAAATACGACTTCGTCGACGTTCCTGATTTATTAGTAACGATGACCTTGTGATAAATTATTGTTTAATGTTTACATAACTCTATGTATTACTTCTGCGTGATTATGTGTATTCAAATAAACGGTATCTAATTCATGAAGCTTTAGAATTGTTCACTATTATTACCAGAAATTTTAGGGTCGAGTCACCTTCGTCCGTAGGAGAATTAAGTACCCTCGAGATACCCTACACGTGACCCTGGGTGGTGCCAACCAGGTGACAACTCTACTGGTGGTAGGCTTCGGCCGTGGCTAGTCACCACCCACTGAACAAAGCCATGTCGCCAAGCGGCCTAGCCGTGTTCCGGCATGATGTTCGGTGCTGCCATTCATGGATGGCGGGTCAGATCAGTTGCGCTGCATGTGCCTAGTGAATGTAGCGTCTCTATCTACTGCCGCCTTCCTACCTAGGCAAGTATGCTCCATCGTAGATCTCATCGTCACTTACCATCAGGTGAGATCGAGATCAAATACTTGCCTGTAATGTAATAAATTTCGGAATATTTAGAAATTTTACAAAAAACAAAAAACACAATAATTACTAACATTGGATCCTATAAAGACTCCAAATAAGATCAATATAAATATTCAAATCCGTACCACAAAAAAATTGCCGTCGTCAACTAGTAGTCTTATAAAAAATAATAGTCCCTCTTATAAGTTAGGTATATTCTTACCTTATCTCTGTGCGAATATCGGTGATGCGGCGTCACCGGCGGCGGATGCTGTGGCGGGTGAGGCACCTGACCTTGCCCGGTCATGACAACCGGCAGGCCGTCCACTATGGTCACCATGACGCGTTTATCCGCGCTTCGACGTCGCTCCGTGGAGCTCCTGCGACGCCGCTCGTCGACGACCGGTCGCGTGAACACCGTTCTCCTGTCAAAGTTTTGCCCTTGAATCTCCGCCGCCCTGGTGGCTGGCGTGTGACTCTTGGATCTCTTCAGCAGTCGCATAACGTGGGATTTGAGGGCGTCCGGCTTGCTGACCTGCGGCGGCGGTGGCTCCGGCTTATGTTTGTAGGATTGCGAATGCGCATGATGCCGCTGCACCGACACGGTGTGCCCCATGCCTGGTGGTATCACGTTCGAGAGGCTCTTGACCGCGTAAGCCGCGTCTACTTTGTTCCCGGCGACACACGACACCTCGTACATACCGACACTCGATTTATTAACACTTGTACACTGCCATTCTCGTACTATCCGTAACACTGCAATCCTTAGGAACTCACACTCGCTGGAGCATCGTATAGATCGGCACTATGGATACGTCAGTCGATTGCATTGGACTGTTTTGAATGTCGCACGTGATTTGAATTGTAGGTCGGACCGATTGACGAAACATTCAACGGTAATATATTTATTTATGTCGTGAACACGTCCGATACGCGCGCGAACCGGCGAACGACTGAAGTTTTTAAGACCGAACGCACGCAACATCAACGAATGTGTTCAGCCTACGTTATCTGTGATAAGGCATGACGCGAAGGCCAGAGGTTTGAATCCGCGAAAAGGTCAATGTTTAGATGAAGTCACCGGTTCAGTGGCAATTGTGAGTAATTACCGGATAAAGCGTGGTGAATTGGATGTGGTTTGTACCAATTGAAAGAAGAGAACAGTCACAAAATGTGTCATGACTTTGTATTATGTGATAGTCGCTATGGTTTACCTTTAAGCATTGTTTAAGTTGGATTACATAATAACCGGACTATCCTATTTTCTATCTAGTCCTTCTCCCCATTTGCTTTTGTATTAAGTCGGCTTCCAGACTTTTCTTATCACCAATATTTATAAATAAATTTAGACGCAGACACCAACTATACGGTGGCACACTAAGCAACGTTTGTATTATGGGTACCGTACAATGGACTGAGGGCGAACTCAGTATATAATCCTTATATAAATATTAAACATCCATGACTAGGGTACAAATACTCGTGCTTATCACACAAACATTGACTCTACCGGGATTCAAAACCGGGTGCCGCAGCACAGAAAACGGGATCTCTAGCCACTGAGCTAATCGGCCCCCTGATTACGTATCTTGCCTAGCCTAACGATAGCAAAGCGACAGCAATAATATCGCAATAATTGCTTTCAAATCGCAGATTTGTATGGCGTCGCAGCGCTACGTAATACGAATTAGCAATTTAAAAGCAAATATTGCGCGATTACTGCTATCGCTAGGCTATTGCAAGTTACGTAATCAGGGGGCGGGTCTAACACAAAGCGATTTCCATCGGCTTTCCGAGACACAACTATTTCAATAACTGTATACGTCTATGCATATATACAAATAGTGCCATAACTACTTCGGACAGTTCTGCAACTTTTATTGAATTTTCAATCGATTCCCATCACGGCTGAATCCAGGTTTGACCTGAATATTTTCACGGCGCAACACGTGTTTAATGGCGGAAACACAAACGTGTTGTGAATTGACTGAGTCAATTCGATGGGGTATTGTTCGGAATTAGAGCGATCGTGCTTTAATGAAAGTTGCCATGTGTGACACGGTGTTTACAATTTCAAAATAATGCAACTGTTATTTTTTAATAAGCTGGCATCCCACTGTTTTTGTTCGGGTATCGGGCAAATATTGTGTGCTTATGTTACAAAAGTGTAAATAAAATTCTGCTCAATATTTTACAGCATTGTTATACATTAACCCCCACATTTATAGACAGTTACAATGGATTATAATGGTATTATAACGAACTTATCAGAGGAAAGTAATGGAAAACGGTTGAATTAAGAAAAATATAATGACGGGATGAGACGTCATAGGATGATGCACGGGACAACCAAAAAAAAAATGCAGAATGTCAAATATCTAAAAAAAATCCGTTTTTATTTTTTTTAAAGCCCGCCGCGCTCTGAGGTCTGAAACATTAGGGACCCATGTTTTAATAATTCGATATGCGTAAACTGATAGTTCTTTATGTATTTTCAGTCAATAACTTTGGCACAGACAACCAAATAGTCTTCGAGACAAAGAACTCACTAGCCCTGCGGAATGCTTAACAATGACATAGTTATAATTTGAGCTTCTGGAATTTCCATTGAGATAAGCGGATGGGTTCTGAATGCATAATTTAATCACAACGCTGCCTTTATTCACATTGCTAGTTTCTTCAACCCCTAGAGCAACGAGGCGTGTTATAAGACTATCATTTAGCATCGCATATCTAATCTAAAGCTAACGTACTATTGGGATCATAACTGCCTGGCCATCTTTAACGTCAAACTGACTTTAGCGACTCGGCGCGATACTGCAGCGGAGTCGGGAGTCATAGACCGATCGTCATTTTTTTTAAAGCGTCACGCGATGCCACTGTAGCGCTAAAGTGCGGTTACATAAATCAATAGTAACTTATTGGTCTGTGACACGCCCACTCAGCTGCAGTGCCGCGCCGCGCCGCTAATACGGTTTGAACTTTGAGGTAATTTTCGCAAAGTATACTCGTCGCCATGGTTTTCCACAGCCGTCCCTATAGGTATCATTAAAACGAATAATCATAAGTAGGCTGAGAGTTAAAGCCCCGACAGTACCTTTAATTAAAATGTATACTTACCTACCAAATTTAATTTTAATCTGTTCAAAAGTTTGATATTAATAATCTATATAAAAATGTAACTAACTAACTAACTATGTATGTAACTGTTCGCTGTCTGCACACGGAAGATATTTGAGAATAACTATTGTTGGGAGGCCTTTTTCAACGCAACAGAACCCAAAACAACGATTTTTAGAATTCCGTGATTTAGAAGTGTTAACCAATTTGGGTGCGGTTTTCACTAATTTATTGTGGTAAGCTTCACTTAAAATATAGTGTTTGTTTTATTTCAATCTGTTCATAAATAAACACGTTATTTGAATTTAAAGACGCGGTCGAAGTCGCGGGCACCAGATATTAACAAATATTTAAATCAAAGATGTTGCAGCCTTCGGATTTGCGCACAATTGCGATGCTTAAGCATCATTTTTGACATGATATATAAATCTGAATAGCTTAAGCAGACGCCAATAGTATGTTGTTGCAAGTCATGGCTACCTTCAACATAAGCAGAAAAATAGGAAAAAATTGCTATATTTTATACGTTCAACTGTAATATTAAAGTCAACCCAATTTTCCAGTAACCAACCAATAAATCCATCCCGAAGAAGTCTGACGAAAACTTGCTAGAATTACAATATATATATTGTATCCCGATAGAGAAACAGTGTTGTCGCGTTTCTTTATCAAAGTTCGGCCTAGTTATTTGTCCAGGGATAGATTATGAAGATCTATTGCCCAACTCGTAACACCTTGAACGGCTTAAGGGGCTTCGGATTGGCCCAAATTGTTTATTAGTTATGTTACTGAACTGCTTTATTCTAACCCATTGCACTCAAATAATAAGATAGCTACAAGTATCTAGTAGTACTAGTAGTAGTAAGTAGTAGTAATAAGTAAAGTAAGTAAGTAAGGGGCCTTCCATCAATCACGTGGTACTTTACTAGCAACTTTTTAACACAGAAGTAAACGGATTAGACAATCGACAGGTTACATTTATTTTTATTTTTATTATTCGGGCGATAAATAGGTTCTTGAACTAAGACCTAATCTGTGATACGTTAAATATCATCATCAATGCCACGAAACAGGTGATGAATCATTAAAATTGAAAATAACTTCGACTTGCAAACAAAGAACCATATAAATGTGGTACGGGGTTATCTCAACAATTGCACGAGGAAGGCAACTTTGCAATGAGTAGGACAGACGCATAATGAACAATCCATACTTAGTCATTACGAGAACGCAACTATATGACTGGCGTGCTAACGTAATAACACTTACTGCCGTAGGGCTACCAGCACTTAGGTTAATGATCTAAGTTAGGGCACACAATATAGGTGCAATTAAGAAATATTCTGAATACAGGTCTAAATCAACTCCCCCCAGTTGCGTCACGAAGGGCAGACGCCAGTCACACCATTTAAACATCAATAATCCGACTGAAGACGGCTCTCATTAAATGAAATCGTCATAGCTAGAAATACTTTAAGAACTGCAACAAAATGACATCATAACATGTTAAATCATATTGATTTCTTATATTTACGCGACTACTACACATTGAAATAAAACTAATTTTTCACTTTCTGCGTACATCGGACCACAAGCAACAACTAAATATGAGGGTACCCCGTTTCAAACTATGACACCAGGACGTCAACCACCTCAGTCCGCCCGTGACCGTGGTTGCTGTAAAGCAGCCGAAACGTCGGGAACGTAAAAAGCATAAAATAAACGCGATAAAATCCGTAATATTAGTTTTATTTCAATGTTAAATCATGGTAAAAGCTTTGACATCCTTACATAGTTATCGAAACTCGTCGTTCATTTCCGGCTGTCGTCGTTGGATGCAAAACAACCAGCTATGCAGCACGCGAGTGAGTCATTCAATCTATGCATACAATATCTATTCAATGGTTAGAGAGAGTGAGCGAAAGCTGAGTAGCTGACGAACTGGGCGTTATTATGAGAGGAAATACTTATTGATATGTTGAAATGTTCCTTGTTGACTTGAGACACACTTTTTTACGATTTTATATTGAATACAAGGTACGTAATCCTTTTTTTACGGACGCTACATCATCCTTCAGTGCTATAGGCTTATGTTTCAACGCGGACAGAGCCGCGAGCAGAAGCTTCTATAATATAATAATGCAGACTACTCTACAGAATACGGATGACAGTTCTCGGTGTATAACTCCAGCCCTTTTTTAATGTCCCACTGCTGGGCACGGGCCTCCCCTCGATGCGAGGGGGAGGCCCTCTCGGTGTTAAAGACATTCAAATTAATTATTCCTGTGTGCCACTTATTCCATTACCGACAAGATTTACAGCTGACACGCAATGTCGCCTTGCACGAAAATAAAATAATTTATAAAAAACCGTCCATGTAAAAATAACATACGAAAATAACAACAAAACGCTATTTTTCGTTGACATTGCGCCAAATATTATTTATGCAAAAATCGTGGGTGCACATGATGCAGTTTTATTAAAAAATATGTAAACAATATATAAGGTTTAACGAAAATAGCGTAAAATATTTTATGGGGTTAACAAGTAGGTGATAACGATCACGTTTATGTATAAAATATACGTGTATACAGCGTTCCATTTTTCTGTGAGGCAACAAAGCAGTACCGTTTCATCGCGGATTAAGCATGTAGTTATATTTAAAATTTCAAATAATTTGATTTTTTTTTCGGGAATATGACCTATAGCTATATGGACCCCTTAAAATATTTTACACTCTTGTTTAAAAAAATATGTATTAACGTTTTTAAATCTCGTCTAATCGATGCAGCGACGAAACGTAACATCACGTGACACCGTCGATCGTCGGACACGTATAGTTTGTTATTTGTTATTGTAACTAATGCATCGAGCGCATCACGAGGACTTATTACCGCGCGCAACGAAACAAACAAGCGATGTATGTTATCATTACTTGAAAACTTTCACACTTCTATTTCGGTATATAAAAATCTTTCCGTAAACACTTTATTTTTGTGCACTATTTACGTTTGCGTGTGGGCAACGGGTAGTGTTTTGATTCGACTGGAACACGTTGTGTTGCATATAAAAATATCATCAGTTCATATAAATAAGCTGGATCTTTATAGTGTTACAACGAAAAGAGAAGGAAATAAAAAGCTAATCACATGTAGTCGCTCAGCTTCTTCTTCGTCTCGTTATTGAAAATACTTATGATTGATAAACAGACAAATTACATCAAGATTTGTTATATATTGAAATAAAACTATTTTTTCGGATTTTATCGCGTTTATTGTATGGTTTTACGTTCCCGACGTTTCGGCTGCTTTACAGCAACCATGGTCACGGGAGGACTGAGGTGGTTGACGTCCTAGTGTCATATTTTGAACTGGGGTACCCTCATATTTAGTTATTGCTTGCCGTCCGATCTACGCAGAAGGTGCACACAGTGTCCGAAATCAGTTTTTTTTTATTTCAATGTGTAATATACGCGTAAATTTGTTATCTACTTAAAAAAATGAAGTCGGTATGTAGTTTAACATTTCATTTGTTACACTACGCCGCGCCGCGACCAAACATTATCAGTGTCTTTGACAACTGTATATCGTTTGTTCAATGTGTGTTCTCTATGCGCAATAATATATACCTACTTTTACTCACCTTCGTCAATGATACAGTGTCACCTAGACAGACAAGAAACTAGAGCTATTCATAGTCCCCCCATGTTAAGGGCTGTCACACAAAACATCGACAGACACGGATTCCCTCTCGGCTCCACTCGACGATATAATAGAGGGGGCTTTTGTATCCATGTCACACGTAGCCTCGTTCTGACACGCTTAGCTTTCAATATTAAACTAGTAGACAACGGCCAGTACTTAATATTCGAATTACGAATTAGACTTTTTCAAATTTCGAACGAGACGTTTACGAATCCCATTCTTAACCCTGATAATTAGTCGGGAAGTATGAGTGTGTGTGATATAGATACAATAATTCACAGCTAACGGGGCTGAATAAAGTAGGACAACAGTAAGAATAAATTCCGCATATCGTGATTACACTTCGATATCATTCGCATATGCGAACTCGATAACTACTACTCGATAACCGAAGCGTGTATGACTAAAGCGTCCATTACACTATCCAATTTGCAGAGCGCTAGATTTAGTGTCGCAGTGCGATGTAAAAAGAGCTCACTCATTACACTAGACTAGCTAGCGAAGCTAGTTAGTTTAACTTCCTTTCATTTCGGTAGTGATCGTCGGCCGAACCGCATCTTTCGAAGAGCGCTAAACGAATATGGCACCATCAAAGCACCAGAAAGTTGGCATTGCTTTAGTAATGGTGTCGAGTTCGAGTTTAATGATAATAAATAAAGTCGTTGGGGGAGGCCTATGTCCAGCAGTGGACGTGTGTATCGGCTGATAGATAGATATAGATAGAAATAAAAAAAGACGCAGAAAATGTTGGGTCAAAAAATATTTATTGCTTGATATCTTTGTTTTTATAATCCTTATGTTTTTTTATCCCAAAGAAATGGCATGTCTTTGTATAATTCTATTATATTTAAGAGAATTTCCCTTTCCTTAGTCGATGGTTGCGTCATTTTGATTTGAATCCAAAAATACGTCCTCCTGTTCGAACGCACGCCGACTGACTGATCGAGCCCAGCTAGTGCTTAGCACGCTAATCGGCTTTACACCATGCAATTTGGTGCGCTAGCTAGTGTACGGGATGAGCTAGTGTGGCAGCGTCCACGCAATCGCTCTAGATTGGATCACTACCTGTCTAACTGCCTTTACACAATACAAATTTAGCACGCTAGCTCAACTAGCGCTCTGCAAATTGGATAGTGTAATGGACGCTATAATCGAAAAACGTCACATACCCACTAGAAACAGAGATAGCGATGATTCCCTAGTCCTAAATAATAAATCCACGGCACAATGATTTATTATGAACACGCGAAAACTATAAAAAAAAATCCATACCCACTTGGGCAGCAGCTAATATCATTGGCATTATGTCATATTTATCCCAAATACTTCTATCGAATCAACAATATAATTACATTCGGAAAACTAGGATAGACGATCATTTCCTTTCGCGCGTTTCCTTCACCCATTGATAACACTCACGTTGGAGCAGGAAATAACAAAGTTAAAAGCAGAATGAATCTACAAACAAATCGAAGGATTTACAGTTTCTTGTGATGTCGGTTGCACAATCGAAACATCGAGACAAACCTTGTTGCTTCAAAAGGAAATCCTTAAAAAACATTTCGTTATGCAATTTGATTGTTCTAAAGAAACCTATGTTTTGAGTGTTCCAGTAACTCTTTATTAGACACAAACCATATATGGAAATCTTGAGTAAGCTTACCAAGTTCAAGATATCTAGTCTAAGTCATTCATATTGATTTTATAGTTGGGTGTAAACATGTAATCGACAACAAGGAAAAAACTCGGATTTGGACAAAAAATCAAATAAATGTTTATTTATTATGACAAGTGTTACGATAGTCTAGTAAACTGTCCGTTTTAAACGAGGCACGGTAAAAGAAGGTACATTTCAATGTGTTTATTTGACTGTATCATTCGCGGGTCTCACAGGACACTGAGGCAGACAATCAACAGATAACGTCACATGTTGTGGACATAGACCTTTCTTGTTCACGTTTGACGAAGTACGTGTTTCAAATAAAATAGCGTCAAATACATTCAATTACAAGAACTCGTCGAGTTTCAGAGAGCCCTTAGTGCACAACATTCGTTGTTTTATGGCCAGACTTTACAAAAGTTCAAATTACGTACGAGCTCGTCTCGCCAGACCGAAGTTTCGCGTCTCAATGAACATGTAATCCGGGGCGGAATAGCTTGCAATCGCGATAGAGCAACACATACAAAATATTCCGACCAAATGTGATACAGAAACACACCGCCCCTCCCTCACACCCCCACGGTACGTAATTCAAAATGAATGCGAGGCGATTAAAAAAGATATCACGAATAAATTTCACCCGTATTCTGTATTAGATATTAGAGTGAAACACACATATACTAGCGAAAGAGATAGATAATAGGAATAACAGTAAAAAGGACAGATGTAAAAGAAAAAAAAATTAAGGAGTTATTTTTACGATACCACTTACTTACTTACTTAAGGGTACTTTGATCCGCGGGTAACGAGGCAAGGATTTACCGGCAATCTACTTATTAATCTACTATTGAAGTATACCTAGAATTGACAATCCTTAAAACTATCCCCATATTTTTAGATGTTTACAGTGGCATTAAAAAGTCAATTTAACAGAGGTTAGTTCGTTTATTAAGATGGATAGACACTGTTATAGTATACCAACATTTTGAGTAAAAATTTATTCGTTCTAAACGTTATTAATAGCTTTGACACGAGTTTGGGGGAACTTTTCGCAAAATGTACACGCGAGAATTTTTTCTTTTTCTCGTTAATCCGGCGAGTTCCTAATTGCCCCAGGTTGCGGTAATTACTTTTCTTTTTTTATTATCAAGATTAAAGGTTCAATAGGGCTGCCAATCAATTAAACGATGAAATAATATTTTCCATTTTTTTAATAAACTTCATTCAAAGTATATCAGGATTAGCTCTACATTTTGATTAATTTCGTTTAAAAAAATCGAACCAGACTCAATATTAATATTCCAACTTTAGAACGTCCTTTTTTAGAGACCTATATCTTCATGAAGTATAGATCCATGCTATCGTAAAAAAGTAATTTCTTCATCCCCTATAAACCGTCGGGCAAAATTCTCCGAAGCCCGGAAAAAGTTATGTAAGTACATACCTGCAAAAAAAGGATATAGCTGCAACATCGTATCCATAAACAAGCTATCTGGACGGCCGCCAGGGTGGAACTGGGTGCCTATACGGCATGATTCAGAAGCGTATACTAACCTTTAAACCTGCGCATTTGTAATCATTAGGTGATATCATAATACGGTATGTCGATACAAAAAAAAATCACACCAAAATAACAATTATGAAAAAAATAAAAAGATAAGTTACATGCCGTATTTCTGACTTCACATAACGATCACAAATGCCATCAAAGGTCGGTATAACTTTTTGCATCACGCTGTATATTTCCTACAGCTTCCCGGGCTAGGAGTTTAAGGTGAATTTTTTATCACCGCACCCGGAGATGAAGTAACTTTGTAACGGTGGGTGATCGCTTTCAGACTGTACAATTGGATTTGAGTGGTTCCGGTTTACGGTACAATAAACGTAATTATTAACGTAAAACCTGACCCGTGCAGATGTTGTGTTTTCCGAGTTAGTTGTTGTTCAACTCCCAACGAATTTATTATTCTTTGCTAACATATATTCATTTCTCCATTTAAAAGTGCCAACATCAATATATCACTGTACCTTATATAGAAAATTTGCAATATTAAACTGTCTAGTATTTGAATTATTGGGTAGTTAAGTCTGCATATAGGTAATCTTTTGATTGCTTCACCAAAAACGTGTAAGCGGAAAGTAACTACTTATTTGATCTATATATCTATAGGTACATATAATAAGACTGTACTTTGTTCGTGTCTGAAAATAAATAACTGTCTAAAAATTAACTTGGGAGAATTTTCGATTTGAGATCGAATCCAAATCTTTTAATAATTTTTCTGACCATTCGCACATCACGACTAATCTCCCAGGCGGATTTTGAAAAAAAATCCGTGGGAGAGCTTAAAGGCCGCGTCCACATATACAATACTTATTATCCTGGGATGATTTTCCCGTGATAGCCAAAAGTCAACGCGTACATTTACAATGATCTATATGCACATCCTGCAAGAGCTATAGTAACGAAACGGAGGAATGTTTATTTGCGGTTGGTGTAACACTATCATTATACTATGAAATAGCATTGATAAGTCAAATAAAAAAGAACCGTTCTTCCAAAACCTCCAAAGTTCTAAAGCATTACTTATATCAAAAAATACGGAGGACCTTTCTGGAGGCCCTAATTATAATTTTAAACACACAACATTAAGTTGTCGTTAATTTAATTCATAAACAACTACAAAGACCTATTTCAGGTGTCGGGGAGAATGTCCAGCATTGTAATTAGCTTTTTATATCGGTTTTTGTTGATTTTCCAAACACAAGTGCGGCGAAGGTCGAGCCTTTTATGCGACATTACGTTTTATTTCAGGACCGCGCCTGAAGCGAAAGGTTAATAAGGTAAACATAGGATTCGGAATTTAATTAAATCCAGTTGTATAGAAAGTGAGATTTCGTACGCCAAAAGTACTTCATACATTATTCGTCTTCTTTCAATCCTTGTATCATAAAGTCCCTACGCATTTATAACTAACGAGTTTCGACATAAATATTCCTATGTTATTATAGATATCAGGTGTAACCTTAGCCAAAGTTTTCGTTACCATGCCCTTTCTGTATATAGCGGCATCTAATTACAGACACAATATTCTCTCGATAACAATTTGATACACTTATGTATCCTATATAACAAGGTATTCCAAGAATCGCAGTCAATGGTCTTTGTTGAGGTGGAAAACAACAGTTATTGTGGCACTGCTGCCGCCGACGTGAGTAATACAGAGATGAATAACTGTGTTACAGATCTGGAGGTTGAAGAAAATTTCGAATGATTCAGATAATTATCGTGCTAATAAGGAGCAATTACGAGGAAGTATGATAAAAGAAATTATTTCAAGATTCTACCAGACCAAAGGTGAATACAAAATCCGGTTGCTTCCAAATTGGTTTTGCATGGGGAATATATAAAAATAATATATGTATATCACCAGACAACTAAACCAACTTGTTTGGTCCCAAACTAAGCGTCGCTTGTATTATGGATACCGCAGAATGGACTGCGGACGATCTCAATATATATTACAAACATTCGTCGTCATCACACAAAGTTTCGACCACTACCAACTGAGCTAATCGGGTCATCGTAGACGTATGAATGTTTAATTACAAAGTAATATTGCTATACATTTTTAATTACGCACATTGATAACATATCTCAATAACTGATTGAGCATGTGTTCATTGAATACCAAGGCATCATAATTACACAGAAGGCTGGCGCGAGCCATGACATTGCAAACATAATTATACTACCTACATACGTACAGCACATGCGCAGTCGGGTCGATCCGCAGAGGGCTATAAGGGTACCAGGGGCTCAATTCTGCTAATTTACAGACGCTTCAGTGGAGTGTCGATAGCGTGTCGATTAAAATGATTTTAGACATTTGGTAGTCTACTAGTTTTAAGACCAGTGGTTTCCCACTCACCAGCCATTCCACTGCTATAGAAATATTTCGTATTCTGCACTTCAGTCGCGTATCAATATAATGTAGCTAAGTAATGGTATTCTACTCGTTATCTGACGTTTCTAGCAGTCGACACACAACCATTGACACTGAAATGAGACTCCATCGAGACGACATTAAAGTTTTAGCAGAATAGCCATTCTGTCACAATTGTAATGGAACCTCAATATTGTGTCGCTGGAATGGCATTGTATGTAATTTTATTTAAATTAGCAGATTTGGGTCCCAGTCTGGTTGCTCGATGAAGCGTTATTAAAAGACATTATCGGTGTATTACGTAGCTGTTTAATTATACGCATAATTGATATACAAAAATTAAACTTATTATTTCGATCGTTACTTAATCAATATCTCCATAATATTTTATCGTATCCTGTATGAGCAAGACATTCCTACATTGTTCTCACATACTTATAACAATGTACTGCTAAAAAATGTAAAAGATCTTTTAAAAAAAAGCAGCAACCATGGAGTTTCTTGCCCGTTCTTCTCCATAGGAACGGCATTCCGAACGGGTGGTAAAGTAGTAGCTTCGCATTTTGTAACATTTGACGATTCATAAGTACTGTTCTTAATGGTCAACATTAATAAAAAATATTGTGATACTGATTCTGATTCATTAACGGCTTGAAAAAATATTTCAACATCTAACTAAACAATTGAATTGTCACTAAATTAAGTAACTCTTTTTCATGCAATCCTTCTGGTGGGTAATAAAAGCACTGAACTGAGTTGTTCAACAACAGCCAGAGTCAACTCGGTTATCCCCGCTGCTAATTGCACGCCTACCCATGTACTTATACCACGGATAATGTTATGCATGACTTCCGTTCACCTAGCCTTTACAGCTTAGCTGAGTGTGAAGTAATAGGGAGTCGTATCGCAAAGCAACGAGGATCAAATTCGTTTGCCGCGTTCTCACAATGAGGCATCTTGCGCAGTCATTAATGTTATTGAAGTGGCTAATTCGAGATATTTATATTGCCGGACAAATGTTTTGTCGGCATTGAAATGTCAGCTTTTGAATTTAATAAAACTTATGTAAAGGATATTAAGGTACGAGAACCATGTAGGATAAGTGGATCATGATTTAATTATATATTGTTTTTCTTATGCATGTACATTTCTGATTGTAGTAATAATTTGAGTACCAAGGCATCATCAAATATAAAGTTCTCAAAGTTTTTAGCTTATCATAGTCCGAATCCTATTTACATTAATTTAATTTAAAGACCGCCGTATTACGCCGTAAATATCTTTCAAATAAAACCGTTTGTTTCAATCAAGACGAGCCACAACAAACCTTAAGTACCAGGGCAGCATACAGCAGCGGTAGTATTGGCACATCGCCAGTAGGCGTGGAGTACTTACTACGCGTTACGGTCATTCATTGTTATCTAACGATCCGCGATGTTTGTGTTGACCCACGGGAGGGTGTTTCGTCATCGGGAATGATGATATATTAGGCAAGTTTTATCGATTTGTCATTGAAATTCGGTTTACAAATGTTTCATTGAAAACAATATTATGTCTGGAATAATTTGAAACGCAGACCAACACCTTTGAATGTACTATTTTTTTTTAAATATTTGTTTAAATGTGCAGTCACAACATTTATAGAACAAGATAACTATTGACTACAGTTTTTATTGTATGCAAATCAATATCAAATCAGCCCCAAAATGGCTTCTACGTGGTGAATATCAAATATAAAAACATCCGGGCACTACGCGCAAGTGATATTATTTTCGGGTGGGCGTTTATTCACTCCAGAAACGATTTGACATCGACGATTTCGGACAATTTGCGAGTTTAATTGAATAATTCGGATCATCATGTGACCGCCGCAGAAAACGCCCGCCCATCTTGACTCAACTACGCTATGTATGGACCTGTTACATTGTGACCATTTATGCACGGATAGATAACTCGGATGATGGGCCACAGAGTATCCCACTAATCCCACTAATATTACAAATGTGAAAGTTTGGATGGATGGATGTTTGTTTCTCAATCACGCCAGAACGGCTGAACGGATCTGAATGAAATTTGGCACAGAGATAGATTATAGTCTGGAATAGCACATAGGGTACTTTTTATCCCGGTAAAATGTATGGTTCCCGTGGGATATATTTGTTTTATTTTTCATACTTTTTATTCGCGGTAACACCGCGGGGCGCAGCTAGTCTAACATATAGCACATACAATAAATATATTAATTGCCGTTATAAGTAGTGAGGGCGAGGATAAGTGTAGGTAGTAAATGCTAATAAATGAATAGTGGAGAAAATATTAGATGTAATACATATCTTATAAGTCCCTGCAGTAGAACTAATGTTCTTTTCTTAAGCCTTAAGTAGGCTATATTACATAAATACTACTGGTAAACGTGGGGTGAGTAAAAAAAAATAATAAAGTTAAGTATAAGTTCTAATAGATCACTAAATTCGTGTTCTTAAAAATGTTCGTTGTGAGAAATAATATCAACAAAGAGAAGCAAACGTTTCTGTCCCATTAACGGTTGAAGAGAATTTCAAATTGCAACAGACGTAACGGTTGGAAGGGTCGTTTGAAATGTTCACAATTTACTTTACCGAAGTTCGTTTGGTTCGCAAATTGTTTAAAAGCCCGACAAATTCGTAATTATGGAAACATTACGATCGAAGGACTTATAATATTTGTACTCTTGTTTCGCACGATTAGAGAACTTTTACATTGGTCACGTGTTTATAGGGATTCACCACATACTCCCAGTAAGGTTATATCTATAATCCAGTACAGCGGTCCATTGAAGACGCCTAAATTTGACCCTCGATGAGAATTTAATCGAAACGAAAAAGTATACACCCCTATTCCAGAAAGGGGAGGCTTTACATAAAAGAGAGGGCATATGTGCGTCGCAGTGCATCCAAAAGGAAGCGAGACTATTTCCTAGCAAGTGCAGAAAAAAATAACCGCCACAAAATGTAACTAATGACAAAGAAGAAGCGGTAAAGGTTTAAAAAGCTTATTCGGCACATAAAAATATATTATTCGAGTACTAGCACAGTTATAGCACAGTTTTTGCCGATGCAACTCGCTCGGACTCGGTATAGGTACCGCTGTGAAACAGAGCGTTAACCGTTAACTAGGCCGCACGTTCGAGCGCGGCGGCGCATTGTCACCGAGCATCGCACACACCTCCGATATGAGCTGCGGAAACTAGATTAAAGTTTGCAACAAGCTGATATATTTGCAGCACCCTCTATACACGAGAAGAAGAGACATATCCAGTTCTCCGAATGAAGATGACACTGAATCACTTAATATAACACTCTCTACTGTTGAAGAATAGCCATGCAAGTCTGTAAGACGACGTCGAAGATTACCAGAAACGAAACAGATGTATAAGACATAGCATCAATGATTAAGAATGTTAATGCAACTAAGAGAATAAGAGACACTTAGAGAAAAGGATTAGAAATAACAATACTTAACTAAGGATTATTTATGCTTAAGTATCCAATAACTTAAAAGGACCTGCCACAATAGTTACTTGCTACCAAGTAAACACCCAACAAAGGAAAGGCGTAATTCACTTCAAGATCTTAAGACACTTCACTTCAAGAAGCGTGGTTTTTTCAGGAGGTATTCATTAAGAGGACCTAAATTTGAAATTCAAATCAGAGTTGGACCGCACTGTAAACAATAATAAATTACTTCTATTCAACTCTGAAAGGTTAATTCACAAAACTCTTGGTAAATTAATTGAATAATTTCCACGGTATTTATACGGGCGAAGTAATTTGTTGAGATACTGACGACAGTTTTAAATATAACAAGTACTGTAATTCGGTCAACATAGTTTGAAAATAAGAGGTCAATATTCATACAAGAGATCAAATACAAATGATTCCTCGCACATTGCTATTAAATATTTCATAGATAGCTGTAGAATAAAATCAAATGAAAGTTTTAATAACATTTCCAATATAACGTCTGGCGGCAATATTCACAAAGATATTAACATGTATCTATGCTTATGTGCAATCACACTGCTAATCATTGCAATAAATTCGGCTTCTAGGAATATTTGAGATGAATCTGCGACATATACACATCACACATGGTAATTAAAATTGGATCTTCAAAACTTTTTCGAATCTAATGTTAAATAGTATTCACTTTGTTAGGATTTCGACCATTTTAAAAACAAACGGCATCATTTCCTGTTATAATTCATGGTATGTGTCCTATGATAACAAATATGACCCTTCTCCTTCAAACAATGTAACTTGAATGCCATATTTTGTCAGCACAACAATAAACGTTTATCTGGAAAAACATTTAACGATGAAAGATTAGATTGTTTTAAGAGAACCGATACCGTAAGACGTTTTACGAGATAATAAAAACCCGAACGAAATCTTTAATGTCAATTTTGTGAATGTAACATGAAATATTGTTATAAGTACTGTAAATAAAAACTAAAACCAGGTTTCAGAGAAAGATGATCTTAGTACAACACAATCTTCTATGTCACTTCATCATCATTCAACTAACATGTTACCATTATAGGACAGAACAGAACTAACAAAGATTGATGCGGCTGTTAAATTTGCAGGTGACATTAATATTATACAACCATACAATTTAAATAATCATTGATCCAATCATCCGACTAAAGAGAAACTAAAAGTGTTTCCACAACCAGATATCTTGGCCGCATTTTTTCAACTTGTGCACGGTTGACTTGCGTCCTCTGAGCCGAGGCCAATCTACGGCCGTTTCCTTGATGACGTGTGTCACTTCGTTCACTTCCTTCGGCGTGCTTGCCGCGATAATTGCATTCCCATGTTAACGGCCATTAATGGCGTTTATTATGGTTGTGTGTATAGTATCAACCGCGTTCATATTTCTAAAGATTCGTTTATAGGTTGCTTATTAACAGTGAGATTTCTTAATGCTGGTTGATGTCAAATAAAATACCTAGAAATAAACTTAGCATTGATTTTCAATGAGCCTTACACAAGGTTTTTAAAATGACTTAAGCATACAAATTAAAATGTTACAAAGTGCAAATTGAATGTCAACACTGGAAACGTTTTAAAAAGCGAAAACACACAAACATTACACATAGTAAATAAGATGAAGGAGAAGCGCATAACGCGAAATTAAAAATAGCATATATGTCTCATCCAAAATTATCAAACGGCCTTGAATGTATTTCTGTGCAAAAACAAACGATACATACATCTGCTCACGATCTATAGGATATAATTTACTTATAGTTAAATATAATTACTTCAGATCATGAAGATGAAAATTTGAGAAACGAGAGATAACCTATTCTACTAATAATTTGAAATTTACCTAATCGTAAACTTCAAGAGCTTGGTGAATATCATCTCACTAATTAATCCACCCGCATTCCTACTTAAGTTACATCATAAGGTCAGTGCAACGATTGTCATAAAAACATGCTCAAATATTCATGATTTCAAAAGATAAATTGTAATGCAAGATAATTTCTATCATCCTACTCATAAATCTCATTTTGTTAACAACATTATGATAGTTATGTTACGCGCAAGTAATCGAGACGATCAAGTTGATAAACTGATCCAACTTAAATTGTCTTAATTCAACTTTGCAATCAGTTAAGTTACAAATACCGTTAGCTGACACTCCTGCCATCAGATTACACGAGTTTTGAGGCTGGCTTTCAGTTACGACAATTTCGTTGATAATCGCACACTCGATTGCTCATAAACGAGTTTTGTAATCGATAGCGAGTGCGACATTCGTTTCAATTTAAAATTATTGCTATCTCATATCTTTCTCATTAAAGACCACTGGTAAAATACTTTTATGGTGTGGTTGAATTTATTAATGAATTTAAAAGAGAATGTCTATGCAGGTTATATATTGACAGAAGTATTACTCAAGTTACAGAGGAAATCCGAATAACTAGTTACCATATTCTATCAAAATAGTAAAAAAAACACATTCGCGGCACGTTCATAAGTGAAGGGATGTTTAAAGTTATGCAGGTAGCGACACAGATATTTTAAGGTGTTAGGACACAATGAAGAAAACGAAGAGGCGCCTAAGAAATCAAAATCCCATCTCATCTAAATTTAGCACATTAATGCCTTCTAATGTTAACACACAATATATAAAACCTATGTATGGCATGGAAAATATAACGCAAGATTACCAAATTGTGCAAATACCGAGACACAAGTGCGCTAGTGGTGGGCGTTAAGAATGTCAATAGACGCCACGCATTTAAGAATAGGTCACTTTGTAGCCGGTGTTGTTAGCAAAACAGCTAAAACTGTAGGAACATGTTTATTTCGATGACAGCATTAGCAGAATATATGCACAAAGAAATAAGGCTTAAAACTGTCTTAAGGATTTATTTTATTCACTTGCCACCATTTGTATCCAATCCAGGACCTACAAATATCGATCTCTGCATCTGTTATTTAGAGACAAAGTTAATTAATAATCCTACCTACTCGACCTGCCCCTCGACTCGATATTATGGAGAACATTAGAGCCACAATTTGTCTATGTAGTACAAGTGCCCCAATCACAAGTAATAAATACTGATAATAAATAAAATATTTCTCAACGTCGTGTTGTTTTTACAAAAGGAATGTTAACATGAAACAATAATAAAGAAACAGATTTAGAGATTTTTGTCAACAGTATAGCTTTAAAATCATGTTAGACGCTCTTACCCACATGTAATGTAATAGAAACACACCATTGGGAGGAGGAAATCATCGACGCCGGTAACTAACAAATCAGTCTGCTCTGAACGATCCCAAATACGATTAGGGGGCGTCGTTCGAAACTAATTTGGTTAAACGATGGTTGGAGTGGAATGGTTACGAAGTATTAGCTAGAAAGTTATTGACATAATATCCTCGGCATTATAAGACTTTTCAGTTCAAGTCAATTAAATCAACACTCGTTTTCTTACATACCAACTTCATCCAAAAGACCTATCTAAATATTGTGGCAAATCAAGAAGAACTCATCTAGTTCGATATAAATACAAGTTCATCCTGAACTGTATTCGTATTGGATTGCTCTAAATCTAAGCAATTGAGAAAAGACCGTATCGACATAAGAATTACGGGCACCATAATTATATAAATGACATCTGCATTGAAAGAGTCATATAGTTCCACCCGTACACACCTGCTATCTACCATCACCCCAACACTATTCATTGTTACAAGTCCATCGTCTGTCGTTGACTCCATTGTTAGCTATTAGTAGTACTAACGCGCATATCATAACGTCCTTGCGATACCATCGTCCATTGTTGCCGTTTCGCGGTATAGCTCGACATTGGACTCTCGGAGATTCGTTGAATTATTGCTATTAGTTGGAGTTTCACTCTGAAGTGATTATGTAGGCCTATCTCAAAATAACTCACAGACTCGTAAAAGAGGGAATATAGTTTAAAGCCACAATTTCAAACCTGGAATAGAAACAATCGTAGATAATAAATTTAACTTCATAAGCAACTGTAGACATACTTGCATCAAATAGTCCCGCGACATGGAAAGACCAATTTCGGCGGTACATATTACGCGAAAATTGCCTGTGGGGGGACCCAGCGACAGGATGCGATGGTCAACTTGCTAAATTCATATTTATGCGTCCGGCATCCATTCTCACGACCGTTAGAGCTCACAAAATTATTCATTACGTCAGCTTTCATTATTCAGGGGTTACTGCTTGTTTTGATGTGTTCTCTATTGTAATTTTCCGTGCGCTCAGGCGATTGCATATTTTCATGTCTTGAGCTTGAACTTTTCTAGGAACTTTCATTCAAAAATTTCCTAACATCTTATTTTTTTTTGTGTGTAAATGTGTGTTGTGATAATGATATCGAATATGAAACATTCGTCTATTAACTTTATATGATAAGTCGACGCGTTAATGTATTGAACAATACAATAGAATACATCGAGCCTAATGTACTAGCGGAATTATTCATTGTTATTTATCATAGGAAGATCTAAGTTTGTTCAAGGACTGAAATGGCTGCTCGCAGATGGGAAGACGAATGGATGATGTCACTTGGATGATAGTCTACCAAGCGACTACGTTTTATTAACGATGTTCAATTAAGGACGAACGCACAATTTAGCTTTGTTGATTTTACATCGGGTCCGTAAATTAACATGGGCGCTAAATTTTTTGTTACGAATAAGATGAACTCAAAACTATAAGCAGTTTTAATTAAAGGGTCATAATAATAATTATGTTCTATCCGATTCACATAAATAAAATAAAAATGAAAATAGGACTGAGATTCTGTACGACGCTAGGGAGCGGCGCACTATCCCTTGTTGTAGTAGTACTAAATGACACTTTGGTGGACTGTTTTTATAATTACTTTAATCAGACAATTGCACATCACGACAATTCTTCGCAGTTTGTTATTATAAGCTCAGAGAGAAATTACTAGGTTTAAATAAAAAAAAAAGGCGAGTGACGCTTGCTTAGAGTTCAGGGTTGCCAGAGTGGTGTTGCTAGCAAAATTAAATTGTATACGTTTCTAACAGATTCCTTCTAATATTCAGCTTATATACTTAATGAAATTCTTATAATCTTACAACTAACCGTGTAAAGATATCCCTTCATTTGTATCCCAATCTATTTGTATTATGGTTCCAAAAATGAATTGGGAATAAGACGTGAAAAGAAAAACCATTTCATTTATATCTCAAGATGTAATATTCCAGCAGCAGCATCATTTAATTGACGCTGAGAAAATCCTAAACGACTCAAAGCTATAGAAAAGCCCCTTAGAACGAATTTATTCGCAATACCGGTAAGAAAATCATTGGTTTAAACGCTCTTCGGTTCTAGCAAAACTATCACAAAGCAAATCCAACTCGGCTTCAACGGAATAACCCTCAAACAAAATCCTAAACAAAGGGACGCGAAAAAGGATTTTCATTGCGCTCCAACTACCAATTTAGGGATAGCATCAACCGAAATCCAATTTGCGAACACAGGAACGGGACCGCAGTGTACTGGTAGTGTTGGGTCGGATAAGCTGTAAATAAAAGCTCTAGTAGGCACCGCAGGGTTGGATGGATGTAAATATTCTGTTTACTGTGTACCAGTAGGGACCCAAAGGACTTACATCTCGGAAATAGATTTCTTATGTCGCATTTAAATAGTATGGACGATCAAAAAAGGTTGTATGACGATCCATAAAACAACACTTATTTATATTTAGGACTTCTTTTTATAGAAAATGTAAGTACCGTTAACACTCAAAAGAACGTCTACAAACAAGAGCGTGACATAAGAGCGCTCAGAAAAAAGCAATTTGACGCGCATGAAGCGAATTACGTAATTTACAACATTCAATCTGAAACTTGTTTAAATTTAACGATCATCATGAAACGTTACGGTCATCTTAAATCTTAAGAATCACGGAAATTAGCAAAAGTCTATCGCAAAAAGGAAAATTCCCTGTTGATTTCAAACGTTAAGGGTGAAAAATACAAAATGTTGGCGACAAAACTCCGGGCGGTACTTTAAGTGGAATCCGAGAGGAAAGTAAATTATATTTATGCGGTAAGAAATGTCTCTAACGGGGATTCGTAATCAGGAAAAAAACACATAATACACCTTAAGGGACACGGTAAATGTAGTATTTACTTATACCACGTTTTATTTTAAATTTGGCCAGACTAACACATCAACTGTATGGTCCCAAAGGACTCAAATTAAGCAACGATTATGAGTGCCCTTCAATAGGCTGGGCGCAATCCCATATACAATTACTTATACAGATATCAAACATGACTCGGTTACTAGCATTCGTGCTGATCGCACAAAGTTTGCCCCTACCAGGATTCGAATCCGGGACCCTGGATACAGAGAGCAGGGGTTTATATTAGGTTTTAATCGGTTTTCTATACGGCAATTTTGTCTAACAATATCTTCATACGACTCAGTGTCAACCTCTTCTATTCTGTTCAAAACACTGGTAAATTGACTATTGAAACATAACTCTAGCAACATACATGTTGGTATAACTTCAATCTGGTGCAAGAGGCATAAACTTTACACTCAGAATTAAAGGAAACCAGATATATTGATTTTTTATATTTACGCGAATACAACACATTGAAATAAAATATTTTATCGGATGATGCCTCCCGTGACCATGGTTGCTGTAAAGTAGCCGATACGTCGGAAACGCAAAAACATAAAATAATCGCGATAAAATCCGAAAACTTAGTTTTATTTCAATGGAAACCAGATATCTCTTGCAGTGTGATTCCCTTAGAGCAAATCCTTTTGGGAGACAACAATTTAACACAAAATTCAACAACAATATTAAATTTCAAAGAGTAGAGTTAATATCTTTTTACATAGCTGCACGACCCGCCCACTTTTAAACAGCCGAGTCTGCGTCTTTCAGATAACACGAGACGATTTGTCTCCCTCGTTGAGCGTTGGCGTGAGCGAGAGGGTACCAGATAGACTATGCAAATAGTCTGAGCACTTGGAGTATGCTTTAGTTTCGCTAACGATGTGGGGTGACGGTGAAAATTCAAGAGCTGATATCTACTACATAAACATGGATGGTGATAGCATGCATGTTGATGAAGTATTCTGTTTTTATGTACGTTGTATGTTTTGATAACATGCGAAGCTGTTGCTGTTATTCCTGAACTCATACGGAGAAACAGTATAGATGGATTGTCGGGAACAAGATATTGAAGCACAATACACGCAAGCCGATTTGTGTAGTACACACATATTCGCGTGTACGTAAGGACGCAATTCGCGTGTACTACCCAAATGGGCTTGATTTTTTGTGCGTCAATATGTTGTTCGTTACTCTCCGTCTTTATTCCTTCGTTTAAGTTCCTGAAGCACTGGCCCTCGAGTCACAGGTCTCCTAGTTCGAGGACCAGGGTCTATAATTAGTTAATCTTTCAGGATACATAATATTACGTCGTTAACAGTTATTAAATTGAAAGCAACAAATTATCGCTACGTACAACTGTTTTGATTAAGAACTATGTAACTTAGTATGAGATAAAAATGAGTATTATTTATCTATTTCTAAAGAACTGTAGTTTGGGGAAAATTGTATATTCTGTTATCCGAGCTAAAGTAACGATACAGAGAGTACTTGTATACAAATAAGTCTCACTTCATAGGCTTTAGATACACCAAGAAGTAATGTGTAGCAAGAAATATACGGATGAACCCCGGCAACATATAAAGTCTGATTCACGTCATTTATACCAACTACCTAAACAATTTGATCGCCTAAATATTCAACAGTTTCACATTCATAACATCAATGTTTTAACATACAGCAAAGCACGCATAGTAATCTCGGTCGCAATTTACCTGTACCACAAGTTAATGACAGCGCCACGATGGCCGCTGGTCCTGTGATTGCAGCCACAGATGCCGAGTGGCCCAATTCGTATAACGTCTGTTTATTGCACGGTAACAGTAATTGATTTCGAGATGTTAAGATAAACGAGTATGTTGCGTTCGGTCGAGCCGGTTTTGGATCGATGACCCACAGTTACACCACGTTTCAGAGTAGCCTCGAGAAGATTTCAGACAGAAAAGCTATTCTTTTATTGATTCATATAAAAGGGCGACACTTATTTTCATGTTCATAGCATCGCATAGATCGAAAACAAACTCATGAATGCAAAATTGGAATTTGGAGCTTAAAAATTTAATCGGATTGAGTAACACACGTCTCAAACATGAGTTAAAATATATGTATGTTTCGTATATTAACGCGAATACTACACATTGAAATAAAACTAATGTAACGGATTTTATCGCGTTTATGTTTATGTTTTTACGTTTCCGACGTTTCGGCTACTTTACAGCAACCATGTTGACGGGAAACAGGTGTTTGACGTCCTTGTGTCATAGTTTGAACCGGGGTACCCTCATATTTAGTTGTTGCTTGCGGTCCCATCTACGGAGAAAGTGCTCACAGTGTCTTGAGGTCTTGCAAAGGTGAGCTTGGTTGCTGTAAAGCAGCATAATATTATATTTACAGTATTTAAGTAAGTTCAAATAATACTAAATACCTTTTTTTGTAACTTCAACCAGAGTTTGATGAGAATACATCTCCAAACTAGTTTCATACGCAACACGTTCGCAACGGAATGTGTTGGCAACACAGGTATTTAGGGAGCCGCGACGTACCGCGGGTATAATTACTATAATTAATGGAGCTAGCGTGGCTCCGAGAAACGTCGATTGGTTAGTACATGATCCTTTTACGATTGTAGGTCGGATTGCATTTTCATGTTGCTTTAGATTCACACGTGGTGATTCACTGATTCGATACTAAGGTTCATTGATGCCTTAAAATATATCATCAAAAGCAATTAAGTAAAACAAAGTACCTCGTACTAAAATTACAATAATTGGACCAAGAGGTCAAACTAGGTCAAAGAATTTTCAACACGCTTAGTGAACTGCACAAAAATCTCAAAGCAATTATCTATCGGCTAATATCATGAGCCAACTTTAACAAAACGCTTAAAAACTTCCATTATAAAACAAATTACGTTAGAGCTAACACAACAAAAGACTATTCAGAATAAGATGGACATAGATGAATGAAGAAAAAATAATCTTTAAAGGTCGGAATTAAGAACGGAGACACAATAGTAGATAAGGTGGACGGTACCAAAAAATACTGCTAGTACACACTTAGATCTAAATTTTGATGATGAAAATAATTTAGGAAAGGTCAGGATTATGGAAAATAAACTTGCCAATTTAAGCGTTAATTACATTGTACATTAGGCTGCTTTGTGTGTGCTACGTGAAGCCTATATTGAACCACCCTGAACCCTCGTTTGTGGTGACAAAGGTAGATATTTCGCGTAAGAGCGAAATGTCGTTGGCGGCGTAATATGTTTCAGCTATATTGTTAATTTATTTTAAAGTCAGACGCTAGTTAAGTCAAGTTGTTAATATTCTAATAATTAAGTTTGATCAAATCTTGTTGTAACAAAATGGCAAGTGACCATTCTTGAATTCTCATTCAGAAATATTAATATGAGAAATTCCAAAACTAGTACACAGACGAGCTGCTTAACATAAGAACATGATCAAGGCAAAAAACTGGTTAATTCAAGGGCACCGCACGACCGACCTTGCGCGTTCCACTCCACGCACGATACTCGAGACACAGCTGACGTAACGAGTATAAATTCAATGTGGTATCCTAATTAAATTTTCCAAGAAAGTAGACATTATACACCCACATGATGTCGGCAATTTTGTTATATATTTGTTTTGAAACATAGATTTTCAAACCTTGTCAAAGTCCCCATAAACATTGCCATAATAAGGTATGCAGTTATAGTAAATCATTTGGTAGAGCCTTGCTAACAAAATAAATAATGTTCGAAGAATTGTCTGAATTTCATTTTCTGTTATACCATCAAATTTAATGAAATGCAAATATGTCACTATAAGATTCTTTGAGTGGTACTCAAATAATACGGAGAGTTCTAGGATCACATAAACATGAGATGAAATTGCTTGTAGTATTTACGATACTCTTCACAAACCACTTAGTTCTTTATAAGAATAACATTATTTGCAGATCTAACGAAAACAATACCTAGTCTGTCGACATCTTTAAATGTAGATCGAAAGAAAGCGTGATGTTTAACTAATAAATGTATCGAAACATTCGATCACACGTTCGGAATTACGTTAGCAACTCACACCTGTATCTGAAACACCATCCTTTTTATTTACGTACCGTTTCAGTAACGTATCGTCATCCATCCCTCTTACACCACAGATTTGATCACTAAGTAGGACAGTGACAGCATGTTATCTCGATGACATTAAAAGTTCCTGCTTGCCCTACAGATTTGCAAAATATTCATGTTACAACTAAAATATTCCAACAATTTACAACAAAGGGATATTTATTTTCATGTAAAACGTTTATGGAATTTTGCTCCCAAAGCGCTTACGACGGACGACCTTTTCTGCTTTGAACCCTACAATGACACGCTGATGTACCGCAGCGAACAACGAAACAGGTATTTATATACTCTGACATTTAGCTGAGCTACATATGAAAATAATTTCGATACGTAATTATTCCAAACTGCTCTCTTGAATTGATTGCTAGTATGAAAATAACTTATATTTATAACCACAAAGACTACAGTTTTGTTCGAAACGAATAGTGACTAGTATTTACATCTGAACTTAAAGATATAAATGTATCATCTATACATCTATACATATAAATAAAATTGGAGTGTCTGTTTGTAATATTAAAATAACCGCTTTTTACTAAGTGCATTTGGATGTATACACGTTACCTATACCGAAACAACATTTTTTACAATTTTTGTCTGTCTGTCTGTCTGTCTGTGTCCGTCTGTCTGTCTGTCTGTCTGTTTGTTCCGGCTAATCTCTGAAATGGCTGGACCGATTTTGACGGGACTTTCACTGGCAGATAGCTGATGTAACAAGGAGTAACTTAGGCTACTTTTATTTTAGAAAAAAAAATAGGATCTCACGAAAAAAAATTAAAACCAATGTTGCAGCGCAGCACCTGATTAAGTTTGATAGCAACAACCTGCAATGCGTCCCACGGGCTCAGAATGGGCGAGCAGGCTGTTGTCAACGGTTGTCTTTGTTAAATACCACGCGGACGAAGTCGCGGGCAACAGCTAGTTAGGTATAAAATTGTTTGGACATATCTATAACCACATAATAGATTTAACAACGGCATTTCGAGATGCTACCCAAAATTTGTATCAGGAAAAGAAACCGTATACACCTCGCTCACAAATCATGCTGTATCTCTAGTATTCATTCTGGGCAAACAATTGCTTAACAAAAAATTGTCTAGTTTAAACACAAGATACAATTAAAATGTTCTGATTATTTAGCTCGTGTTGGGTTTTCCAGTTGATAATAAACTGAGATTAAATATAATTGAAAACTGTTTATCTAAACTGAAGCGATGTTATACAGACAAAGTTTGTTTATAACTACTAGAGTAATTACTAAACTTATTTGATTACTAATGTGACTATATAAAGAAGTTTTGACTGATTTAAATAGGCAGATACGTAATAATTTAGAGATCGAAGCAAATCCGTAGCAAGTCTACACACAGAATGGGGTGTTTGAGTATATGAAAAAATAAGCTTTAAATTGTAGCCATCCTAAAATATTATAGCTTTGTATAACTATTAGTCTTTATATTTCTGCAAAAATATTTTCTTTAAAATCACAAAAAAAAAATGTTTTTGGTTCGGTCGCGTGATCGAAACCGCTATGGTTTGTTTGTTGGTTGATGCGTTGTGACCTCACACCGTCGTAATCAGTGCCAGGTTGTCAAAACGAGTTTGGTACTATTTGGGATTTTAAAACTACTACTAACTACTTAACTTTTTTCACAAGGCTCACGTGACCCGGAGGACTCGGATTTAAACTTTATCATCGAATTTTATTGCAAATACTGGAATTTACAATGTATTGTTAGCATCATATTAAACTAATGAACAATATAAGATAGTTCTTCAAACACAGTCAAATAGCCTATTGCAACAACAAGTCATCACGTGTTTCTGTTACTTATTTACAAAAAAATATACTATAAATATCTATACCGGAGAGGTCACGATACCTTAAATTAATGACCCGAACATTAGATACTTACCTGCACACTACTGCAATAACTCACCCTCTCTAAAGGTCATTTTCAAAACATTGCCTTAAATTGCCTAATATTAGTGACTCAGTTGCCAGAGATTGGTATATTAAATTGAAAAATATAGGCAATTTAGATCTCAATATTGTGGTAATTTGTAGGCGAGCAATTAGTATCGACATTTATTTAAAAAAACATTTATTTTATTTATGTAACATTTAATTTATCCAAAATGGCTGTGAAGTATAAAATAACGCCGCATTTTTTACACAAAATGAAAATTGTAAATCAGCCTGCAGTGGAACAGAACAATTACAATAATATCGCCAAACGAACACATCAACGATACGGTCTCATACTAAGCAAGGCTTTTATTACGGCTACCGTACAATCGTCTGAGGGCGAATTCAGTATATCATACTTATATAGATGTAGGAACGGAACGTAAGATGCGTGCGATGTAAGAATGGTCAGCAAGATGATGAACGTGAAATGAAACGTTAGGAGTGAAAGGGATGGATGGATAGAGTGAGAGAGAGAGAGAGAGATGGGAAGACGAACGACGAGACGAACAAGACGTTACATTTAAGAAAAAGGTGAATTAAATAAAATCAAGAAGTTATCAAGCAATCGGACTTTAATTTGAAGACGCTACCCCGACCCCGGCCCCACATAGATATTAAATATCCATAACTCGGGTACAAACATTCGTGCTCATCACACAAAGATTGTACCTACCACGAATCGGACCCCAGACCCACGGCACAGAAAGCAGGGTCGCTACCAACTGCGCTAGTCAGGTCGTCAAAAATATGTCGTTGCCATGTCATGATAAAAATGAAAATCTAAATGGAGTTTTTTTTTTTGCACCGCTAGAAACCAAAATTATAATAACAAGCAACTATCTCTGTGAGCCGCACCAAAACTGTCGTGACTCTCGACAATTTAGTTTTTATTGTATACGTAGTGCATCATCACTTATCAATACATCTCTTTCAAGTTTCAAGATAACACTTATTGTATTCTTAAATAAGATTATTGAGTCAAGTTGCAACATCTCCGAATGAACGTAAAGTAACTATGTAATCCATACCTTTTGTGGTACGATGACAGGTCCCAGACTATTAGGCGTAGCTAAATTATCAAACCAAAATCGCATTTAAAAATTGCGTTTAATTATTATCAATTCAGAAACATAAAGAAACCGATGATATTGATTTCTTATATTTACGCAAATACTACACGTTGAAATAAAACATTTTTTTCGGATTTCTGTCCCAAACTATGAGACTAGCACGTCAACCACATCAGTCCTCCCGTGACCATGGTTGCTGTAAAGCAGCCGAAACATCGGGAACGTAAAAACATAAAATAATCGCAACAAAAAATTAGTTTTATTTCAATGAAACCGATGTTATTTAACCCAGCAAGACAACAGCAGACTAATCTTAAACAATTTCGTTTCCTACTCTTAACTTTGACGTTATAAAATCTCAAGCTGCCGCCATGAAAGTGCAAACAATGATCGCCACTCCAAACGTCCAATTCAAGTGAAGAGCCCTTTCGGAATTAATAAAGCGCGAAATTTTCCGAGTTGCGCGCTCCGCTCGGTAATGGACTTTTGTTTCGGACAACTAATTTGCGTAGCTCTGAAATGAATCGTTTTCCGATGGGCGTTATTGTTGAGGAGATACAAACAAAAATACAAATGATAACATCGCCAGAAGAACACACCAACTATACGGTCCCACACTAAGCAACGCTTGCATTATGGGTACCGTACAATGGACTGGGGGCCAACTTAGTATATAGTATAACACTAATTAATGCTTTTCGCGGACAAGTGATTCAACAATTACTCCATAATAAAAAAACCTAACAAATGGTACGACCTTTAGAATTATAATAAGGTATGTATCTACTCAATATATTAACGTATTGCTACGTCCATTCGTTTTAAAATCATTCATCATTCCAGACATATAATTGACAGCCCTATTATAAAAAATACTAATTACAATATCATCCGTTCGCAATTTAAAATCTCTCTTCTGATTGGACGGCCAGTCTAGATCATCAGCTAGGGCCGGCAATACCGGTTTTATAACTTGTATTATGCCCGATGTATGTATAGGTAATTTTTTTAAATTTATATTGTGTTTTTTTTAAATAATTCGTGACGTAAATCTCGCACAGCAAGCTAACATCTTAAAATCACTGCCAATAAGGACTTGTCCAATGGTTTACAGCGTCATTTTAAACATGCAATAATTACAAAAGATGCATTAAACAAGATATAATGCCAGTGTTACAATATGTATACAGATAATACGCTTAGGTATGTAGGAAGTAAATATCTAGTAACAACTGTGGAAACTTCCCTTAATATGTTTGCTGATTACACTTTAAAACGTGCAGAGCTGGAAGGTTCAATTAATGCAATGTTCCGCACGTGTCTCTTGACCATAGATTATTAAATTATGCTAATGGCACAGCCGACATTGAATACTTTACATACATTTAGTATCTTGACAGGGTAAAACAATCTACAGATCAGCTGAATGAAGCCGACCTTATCTATTTTGTATCTAAGATTAGAATTCAATAGAAGAACTACATGCTTTGCAGAAAACGGTAATGATTCAGATGGGATAATAAACGTGTGATGTTGAGAACGTTAGCACTTGAAAACTGAATCTAGCAAGTCATCTATATGAAACAAACTTAAAGATTAACCTGGATTGCAAATCTCAGCACTAACATTTCGGAGGTGACCTTCAAAAATAATCAGCGAAAATAAACGTTAAGTTAATCCAAAGTTAGGGCTATTCCAAGTACATTAACATAATTCACAAGGCTCTAATGGAGCCGTGGTGGAGACAGCGATGGATCTCTCACAATTAACATATAGAATGAGGATCCTAAAAATGCGAGTTTAAAAAACTAAATGTAACTTAATGTGATCTTAAATATAGACCCAATGGTTTGCTGGGATAAAGTTAATGATCGATGCTGGATATATCTCAGGATTTATAAGACTCGTTCTGACATTCCTTAACTATGGACTCTTTTGATATCCTTATTTTGAACCCAAGCACAGAAGGTATGCAGATTATAGTCCAACAGTGCGGGATTACCACAAAACTGTATCTCAAAATACACTGGGCAGATTTGACAGGTACTGGGCATGGTAATAGCTTATACACCCCATTAATGTTTTCGATACCATCTTTCCCAGGAAATAAAATAATTTCACTAGGATAGTTGAAACTCCTCGCGTACGAATTTAGTAGCACAGCCATTCTACAATATATTCGTCGTTATTCCTTATCAAAAGAGAACACCTCTTTACCCCGCCTAGTAAATAATAATGGGCGGTAGTTTATTACGTCATAAAGTGAGCATCCACTGCAAGGAAGGAACAAGGGTATTCGCTCCCAGGGAGTGCTCATCGATGGCCGTGGTCGTACGTATCTTGCCTCGTAAAATATTTACTGGCTACCAGAATACGTTCTATCTAGTCTATATAATAGGGGATACACATTCTTCTGCTATATTATTATGTTGGTTTATACTTTATATGATATTTACTTTGTATGAAGGGAAGACGAGTTAAATCAATAAAATGATAGAATTTTTTGTTAAACTTTAACAAGCACCATTCCATTGAGCTGAAGGATATCCCAATAATTATGGTTCAGCCACCTAAAATGGATACCCTAATAATTATCCTAAAATTGGGGCCTAATTTAAGGCACACCGAAGCCGGCCATGGACTCTTAGTTATAGTGTGTACGAAGGTTCTTTCATTTTTCCAAAATGCATCTAACACTGAAGTTGAAGAGTATTTTCTTATCCAGTGTTTTCAAATTAGGGTTACGCATGACAAGCCGTGGTAGAACTGGGCACACTCACCCACTGAGCATTAAAATGACACTGGCCCAAACGTAGTTGTTTTCTTAAGGGTTACGCGAGTTATGTTTTTTTTTTCCAAAACGTACTTATCTAAAACGAATTGGGAAAAAGTGCTCAATGCTGATGTGTTAGTATTTTCACTAGCTCATTGCGCATCGACATCGTGACGCGCAGGCATAATATGACGTCACAAGTCGCGTGTACTACCCACACTTGTTAATTCTGTGGCCTTCAGGCCTCAGCCTCGAATTTAGCGGGCAACGGGGCGGGGCGGCGGCGGCGGCGCGGGAGCGGCAGGATCTTATGCGTAAAATCAAATGGACCGGTTCTCGAAAACAGCGGCGTGGCAGCGGCGTGGGGCGGCCAACGAGCCCCGCTCCCGCGCCGCCGCCGCCGCGCCGCCGCCCCGGTGCCCGCTAAATTCGAGGCTGAGGCCTTAATTGCGACTTATGCATTACGATTGCAATGTTTAAACGTGTGTTTATTCATACAACATTATTAGTTTATTAGTCGAGTTATGTTACGTTAGATTGAATGAGCAATAATTAGCTTTTTTGTTTTTCCTTTGTTGTTACAATGTGTAACTTTGGTAAGTGTTATGTTAGTTTCAAACAGTATAAATACAGTGAGTTAACATTTGTAATTACATGTAAGTTTAATCATTTATTACAACCGTATAGTGAGGTGACCGTAACAAAGATTTTGCGACAGCAAAGTATTTTTTTAAACTTAGATCGAAATTCAAAATATTTAAATAACAAAACACTTTGAAATTGGCTACCGTTACCATTTCGCAAAAATTAACGACAGTTTACTACAGACAGTTTACTCACGGTTGAATGAAGTAAGAATTTCAAGTGCGACTTGAGAACCAATATATCAGATTCCTCTCAAAGGATCATACGAAAGATTGATGCTTTAGCGACAATCGTCTCTCAATTCACAATTCATGGCCGATCATCACGATTTTCTATGCTAAAAATGGACGCAACAAAAAAAAATCTTACAAAAGAAAACCTTCTCAAAATGAAAATATCAATGCAGTGTACAAACGACGACCCGACACCGGACCGGGGCCGGCACGACACATACATGGAAACGATTTGAAACGCACCTACAAGCACGCCAGCGGAATAAATAAAACATAGTGCAGCGCTAAATATGCCATCTGGATTGCTATATGAATAATGTGGATGAAGGAAGTGATTATTGAAGCTTCTGTGACGAAACAAAACTCTTCATGTTCAGGATTCACATATCCTTTTAGAACGTCAGAATTTAGCTTATTTCCATTTAATATTAACTTCTTGCAATTGGAACAAGTTAATCACAGTTAATCACGCACATCTAGGATTTTTGGATATCCATGTAGGAATCCCATAACGATTATCACTCGGTGTACGGTGAACGTCAACATCGCGAGGAAACCAGCACGTCTGTCGAAAGTCATGCGAAGTTCACCAAACTGCAGTGGGCCAACGTGGTGGACTATGACCCAAATTATCCTCATATCGAAGACTGTGCCCGGTATAATGATAATAGGCCCGCCCCCTATTACATTGGGGCCAAATACCACCTAAGACTTCGTGGTTTACAGGCGCGATGGTGTATTCTGGCGTAAAATCATCAGATGAAGTTGCGGCGTGTGGGTAAAATAAATTGTCTACTGATCCATGTCATTACCGATGGCTGGTCACGTCAATATCACACACGCCATAACAGGCGGAGCGGTTTGGTCATACGTATTAATATTCCGTGCGTCGATCACAGTAAGTCAGTTATATTTCTTGGCGACGACTTACTGCAAAGTGGATACTGTGTATTTGAATTTAAAGGAATAATTAATATTGAATGAAAATCTCGTCTCCTGTATTTAGATTAGTCAAATAGTAGTAGTAGTAATAGTAGTATATCAAATGGTTAAAGAAGTTTACATAGCACAGTCTGTTCATATGGCGTTAATGTTTCTGGAAATGTATGTATACCTCTTTTTAAAATAGTAACCATTGACTTGTTGCCCTTATCTTTAGAAGCAACGTTCAGAACCGGTGGTACATTCTGACTTTACATGAATGCTATTTTAATTTGATACAGTGTCTGTCACACAGAGTTGGAAAATGGACATAGCACGAGTGCCTTCTCATTCTGTGGCAGCGGTGAACTAATAGGAACTGCATGGTTGCGGGAATTGGCTCACCACCTTTTTGTTGTCCTTTTCTGAAATCGGTGAAAATTTAATGTCTCCAATCTGGTTGACTGAGTCATATGTCTGTCTCCCTTTCGCGATTCGAAGATGATATTTTTTTAACCATATTATTTAAAAATACAAACAACTGACATCGAGATAAAAGTCCATCATAATAGTGACGTTTATTCCCTTATTCCCATTAAAATAGTTTAATTTGACGAGAACGGTATGCGCATTCTGCAAAACCTCCCTTACAGCATCAACATAACACTTTACGTACTTAAGTCTGTCTTACGAGAGTATTGAAACTGGATCTGTTTGTAAAACCTCCATCAAATTGTTCGTAGCTATATAATAAAGAAAACCTAGGCCAGTAAAGGTTTTATGAAACTAAATGTCAATGCCGAGAAAAAAAAGTTTGAGATATTTTTATCCAAATAATAAAATAACACGTTTTTCTATTGTATAAAGCGTTTCATTGATAATCCTTGACTGACATTCGAATAGTTTCATGGCTTCTCTAATTGAGCGTTTTACGATGATAACAGACACAAACTAACTGCCGATGTAAGTTTATTGTTGATGTATATGTAGTAATTCGTAGTACAAACTTGGTTTAAATATGATGATACGGAAAAAAAGGATCCCGTAGTTGGCCGAGAGAAGTGGAAGAGAAAAGAAGTGAGATGAGTTCAGATAATAACATTAAGTTTCATCCAAAATTAATGATAAGGTGTGTTGGATGACTGGGAATCATTTTTGGAACACTTAGTCATGTTTATTCGGACTAGCGGGTTCTATACTACAAGATATTGTTGTTATGCTTGAACGCTTCTAAAGCACATTAAGATAGCAGAGTGTAGGCAGACACCCCAACGAATACTTTTCCGAGAGGAAATATAATCAAAAATGCATAACAAGTCAAGAGAAACTCGTGGCGTACATTTTCAGGGCACGTTTCAAATTGCTGAGCAGTTTTTCTTAGAGTAGGGACGATAAATAATTTGTATATTTGAAAATTCTTATCATTTTGCAGTCCATAGTGAGTTTAAATATGTAGAATAGATGAAGGAAAATAAATGGGTCTAATTAAGTTAGGGTAACCTTCTACCAGATTAAACGAATTCAACATTGTTCTCACATACCTATAACAATGAACTGCTCAAAAATGTAAATGATCTTTTTTAAAAAAAAGAGCAACCACGGAGTTTCTTGCCCGTTCTACCCCGTATGAACGGCATTCCGAACGTGTGGTAAAGCAGTAGCACAGTATTTTGTGACTTTTGACGATTCATAAGTACTGTACTTAATGGTCTACGTGAATAAAAAATATTCTGATTCAGATTCAAAATCATTAAATGACATTAACAATTAAGAACATGTTACTTACATCAAAACAAACAACTACCCACAAATATTGTAATTTAATATACAAATGCAAATCGCGTGACGGTATCCAAGTTGATTTATTCATGAACCAATTGACCGCTAAAACGGCTAGCAGTAAAAAAACGCGCCATAAAAATAAACATATGCATAGGATCTATTAAAACATAAGACGCTCAGGTTAATTGATGAATAGGGTAATCATTACCGGTCCGATTTCACCGATGATCAAATAATGCAATCACATACGATAGTACGATTGATCCACGTGCGACACACAAATCTACCCTCAGGGCACAATCTTCAATGAAAGACTGACCGGGAGGTGTACACTCCACAGCACAAATCACAATCGCGTGGTTGACACAACACACAATTTTACGCGAATATTATTCGGTGCGGTCGTCGGACGTGCGACGACACAGCGGGGCAGAGCACGACTGCCGCGTTGGGCGCGCGGTTGATTCAAGCTTCAAGCGTTCCTACAAGAAGCCCCGCCCGAATGTTTTGATGCTGTATCGTAATTAAACGCTCGATATTAACGCAACGCAGTGTACGAGTGTGTATGTAAACACGAGATTAGACCGGATAATCGTTCAACGACCACCGTGTGGGCATCATTTCATAAAGTAATTGTGTAAATCAATCGGACAGGTGCGCGCAGGCACACGACAAAAAAGTGCAGTTAATTGTATTGGTTTGTGTTATTTTCGTGTTTTAGAATGTGAATGGTTGCTGAAAATAAACTATTGAAAATTAGTCACAGTGGTAAAAAATATGTTGAAAACATTGAAATTTGTGTCTGCGAAATATACTTATTTAAAGACATCTAGGAGAATGATAGAGGGCCTTATGTTAGCATAGATGAACTATAATTTTCCATTCATGGTTCAATCAAGAATCTATCTATAGCTATCTTAATAGCTCGTTGTTATACCTTAATAAGTTTAACTAGCTTTTCACAGGCATCAAATGGTAGAAAGAATCCTTGTGAGTCTGAGCGATCTAGACACCTAATGTTAATATCGTCGCTAACAAGAGCCTTATTGCACACTGCTTCGTTCGTTATGGCAAATAGAACAACTTTTTTAATAATGGCATTCGCAGTGCAGAGCACTTTGCCAAGCTTTGTATAAAACATGTCCACTACGTGTCTTGGGTGTAGACTGCAGACAGACAATTTCTCGACTAACATCTCAGAGGAGTGCGCTGTTGCTGGCTTATTCAAATATCGATCAACTTGTTTGGTTTATGATTGGAAAAGTTGACAAGCCGAGGGTCAGTGGCGGGTGAGTTCCTCTTCGCCCATTTGATTAGCAATGGATTTCCGCTAGGTATCGCCTAGTTCTATCAATTAGTATGTAGACATCAAAAACATGTCTTATTAAAATAACAATCGATGGCAAGGTCTCGAGTTGATACCAGGTTAACGTACACCAAACCCTATAAAGAATTAGCTCTATTTAACCATAGCTATTAGAGTAATCATGTAATGTAAATTGTTTTTTTTTTAACAAAACTGACTACTAGTAACAAAACTCGATTCGTTTCTAGTAACATCGAACAATCGAGTACACTCAGTTTTGTCAATTTAATCATTGCTCAGTTAATTTTAACAAAATTTTAGTTCACATATTGATATCTTATATTTACGAGAATATTCTTAATTTGTAACTCAAATTTGGAAATAACCAAAAAAGTTCGACTCATTAGTATTTGCGTGCAGCTGTAAAGTAAGAATTATCGATAACAGCTCCACTGCACCACGAATTTAATACCCTAACTGATGTCATATCAACAATTAGTATTCTTCTGCGATCCATTTTACGATACAACACTCCAAAAAAAAAAATTGGCGCTTTGTTTTATGAAAATTCAGAGCAATTCCAATATGACCTTACATTGGTCATAGCGAAAGTATACGAGGATACTATATTATACAGTAGGGTTGACAACCCTACGTGCGGCGCAGCAAGCGCGGCCGGTCCACTAACCTAATTTGGACAGCCATTGTAATAATGTACTGCGTTCGGTATATGGGCGCGAAATTGTGGCCGATTATATACATGTGAAATTACAATTTAGCACCTAATGATAACGGCATAATGTGTTTGTGACCGAACGTGTGAGTGGGGCAATTTGGGTTATAATATTTAGTTATTTAGATTGTGGGTTCTGTTACCACCTAGGCCAATTTTAGAAATTATCATTTCGTGCTTTACCCTGGCCTGGGTTACTGGGACGATCCGGCTCGAGACCATCCACTAAACAAAGAGTATTAGATACAATAGTCTAGTATCTAATACAAGCTTTGTTTATATTGGTACCATACATGTGATGTTTGTCTGGCGATATATTCATTTATTAGGAATGTAATGGGTGTATGCACACACGCTGGTGATAACAAAACGCCATGGTATGTATGGCGTCATTCCATATAAATTAAATTCTACAACGACTTAGTTTGATGGTAGATTTATCGATTTAAAATCGATTGCGATACGAATCGATGATCGTTAAATATCTTTCTTCGCATTTAACGTGCGGAAGAAACCTTTACAAAGTCGTTGTCCGAATCAATATACTTCGCGTTTGTTTACAAATTCGCTTCCTAAATGTTTTCCAAGTGAAAATTGCCGGTAATATGACCAGCTCAATATTGCGCTGAATTACTTACGTAGGATGGATTGCGTGAAACAGAGTGAATGAGAAACACCAGATTATATTTGGATAGTTACCACGATCTTAAACAGAATTGAAATATGTTACAAATAAAGAGCATTCACATCGCTAAATATGTGGCTAATATCAAATATTTCACGAAAGACGCTGCTCTAGGCAGATACAAGTGGATAGGGGCTTCATTAGCTACGCCGACAAGGGTATTATCCTTAATTAGAAAAAGAAGAATTCAACTAACAACTTCCACATTTGATGCTGCACTCCTGAACCAGTGCAAGCTCAACATTCTTCCAAAACTATCAGTCCTCGTAAAGCTGTCATGTTAGCCAGATCGAATATTTCACTACCATCATTCTTGCACTAGCCTAGATAGTATTTTTTATTGAAACCGCAAGTTTTCAATGTATTCTGCTATTAGCGCATTTTTTTAATTCTCGTAAAGGTATATTAGCTTGTCTTTGGATAACAAAACGGCCATATTTTCGATTAAATCAAATACCAAAGCGATACGCGATTACGACTTTCCGTAAGTATTGTGCAAGAATAGGGAGATTTTTGTCACGTCGCAATTACCGGCATAATCAAATTAGATGACTCATTAGAATATGAATGACAATACTTTTACCCAAATAAAGTAGAACCTTTGGTAGGAGAAAGTAGAACTCATGTACCAGTCAAGGGTAAATTGATTACGCTCTCCCGCCGCTCCAGGACCTGGGGTGATAACCTCGCGAACAGCGAACCGGCCGGTAAAAAAGGCGTGCCCTAATTTGGCCGGGGCGTCGAACCCGCACACCGGCGACTAGGAAGGAGGGGTTGCCTAATTGAATCGTTAGGAGTTCGCACGGGAGGTAACCCGGAGGGTCCGCGTTTGAATTCGGTGAGGAAACAGCGTGTGTCAATGATGATCAGTAGAATTTCCGTTGTAAAAAGAATATGGCTTCTATGAATTTTGATGTGAAGTATAATAATAAGTCATTACGAGATGTCTTATTCAATAACGCCCAAATTTATAGAAGTTTCATAGCTTTAAACAAACATATGAATTTATAACAATTACATCGCCAGAATACTTACATCATTTATTCTGAATTTCAGGAATAACAGTGGCATCAGTGTAATAAATAAATAAAAAAGAGTCCACATGACAAAGAAGAGACAGACAAGAGGCACAGGGCTCCAATCACTGCGGGGAGCTTAGACCATACCATAAGGCCCTGGGTGGCGGGATACTGCTATGGGTCTTATTTCATCACTAAGACGAGCGACAGGATAAGGAATTCAAAATAAAAGTCCTTTTCCGTTGCATGAGGGATATATAACATAGTCCAATATCAATAATGGTCATGATGCTTAAGCGCCCAAGCGATGCGTTCGTTTTAATATGGCTTCTTGTTGTTTGGGTAGGCGCTTCGAAACCTATGCATAACAAACAACGGAAAACGGAGCATGCGGAACGCAGAGTGTTGGAGTATGTAAACCACATATTATAGCAAAAAGGCTATCGTATCGTATAGAAGAAAGTTGCGCCAGTCAACATTATGACACCCTTTACAGTTTACACTCTTTATTTTTTACATCCACATATATCTCATTTACTATATTCAATCCTGATCTTTCTTTGCCCATAACCCATCAGAATGCTCTCCTAGATCGGATCTGTATGAAATTTGGCACAGAGATAGATTATAGTCTGGAATAGCATATAGGCTACTTTTTATCCCGGTAAAATGTATGGTTCCCGTGGGATAGATTAGTTTGAATTTTTCATAGAGCAAAAGACTGTCTGTTTGGTCTATAAGTAGGTTCCCAGTAATCGCTCTACATGTCGTGCGCACCACGAGAAGACATCGTGGTGTCCACTTTGAGCGTCCAGTGGATAATTCGCGCTGTCCGGCGCGACTGGCCTTGGAAGCGGCTCGTTTAGACCCCGGCGCCCAATGGCAGGACGACACGGCACGGCATTTTTAGGTAACCAATTATAATGAAACATCATTTAATGAAGGTACAGTTGATTTTACAATGACAATGTAAAAGTCGTAGATACAAAAAATAAAGCTGAGGCTGCAGCATTTGGGATGTTGTGTCGGCAACACTTGGGATGACTCCTAAGGAACTATATGTAGCAAGGTCTCTAGCAAGTGGGCACCATGCCTTAGACGCTCTCGAATTAACACGGATCCATATATGATGTGACGTAAAGAAGATCAGTGTTTGGAGATAGAACACTAACACACAAACTATAGGGTCCAATACTAAGCAACGCTTGTATTATGGGTACCGTACATTGCACTGATGACGAACTCAGTCTACAATACTTATAAAGATATTAAACGTCCATGACTCCGGTACAAGCATTCGTGCTCATCACACAAAGCCTGTCCTCACCAGGATTCGAACCCGGGACCCTCGGAACAGAAAGCAGGGTCACTATCAACTGCGTTAATCAGGCCGTCCTTCTGCCGCAAATCAAAACTCTTGTGCGTAGTACTGTATGACGTTTGATAAAGTTATAAAACGTCTATAAATTCCGAGGCAAGACATCTCTCCGAGGCAAGGCTCTAGATGTCGTGGCATTAAAAGGCAGATGATGATGATGTTCATATGATATCGGCACTAAAAGTAACTAAACAGAAAAGTTCATCTAATTCAATTTAGGTTTAACAGCTCAAGTTAAATGTCTAAATAAACATTTCACTTGAAAACAAATTAAGGATTAACCGTATCGCAACCGTTTGTTAATATTTAAACTGTAAGCTAAGACTGTTTCAATTTTCATTCGTCAAGTGTAGACAGACACAGTTCTATTCATAGAAAGCGGGGTCCTCCTCTAACCTTGATGTTAGTTGTGACTGAAGCTAGGGAGACTTGGCTACATGATCTAGACCTAAACAAATCTAATAGTACCTTTGCCCGTCAGTTACGAATCTAATATGTACTTGTGAAATGTTAAATTACTTACGCAAAAAGAAAACTCTAGGGAACTCGATCAAAATAAGTCGGGCCTTTGCTTTGGTTGAGACGTTAAAAAAATTCAATACAGAATCAAAGAATTTAGTGGCAAAAATCAGATTTCCATGAAGTTAAATAATAACAAAAACGTTTACAATGTTTTGCAAATGTTAATAACATTAATGTCTCAAGTATCCATTAGACGCACGAATTCCAAGTAAACAAAATAAAAATCCATTTCAAAACATTACAGCAGGCGAAAAATTGTTTTTTCTCCATTTCTCTAAATCCAAGTAGACAATAGTTGCCTTATAATTTAACGACCTGATTAGCGCAGTTTGTAGTGGTCCTGCTGCCGAGGGTCCCGGGCTCAAAACCTGGTAGGGACAATCTTTGTGTGATGAGCATGAATGTTTGTACCCGAGTCATGCATGTTTCATACGAGGCATGCCTTTTAAGTTCTGTCGTTTCCATATTTCCCGGCAATTTTGAATTTGGAACTGTTCTATATTCAAATGTGTTTAAATTTTGAATCTCAAAACAGTTGAAAGTATTAGGATTAATGCTATTGTTTAGTCACAGCGTCGATTGGAATCTGTCAGGTTACGTACGAAAATGAATATTTCTAAGGAAAATGTTCGTGCAATAATTTTCTACAACTTTAGAAGAGGCCTGTCACGGCTTCAGTGTTTTGAAGAGCTAACATCTGTGTTCAGTGATGAAGCCCCATGTCTGCGGACTGTCGAACGCTGGTATTTAGAATTCCAGCGTGGACATACTAGTGTTAGTGACAAATCTCGCGAAGGACGCCCAAAATCCGCCTTCATTGAAGATAACATCATTGCTGTGAAACAACTAATTCTCGAAGATCGTCATGTGATGTATCGAGAGATAGAGGCTCTATTAGGCATCTCAGGGACAACCATTCAGAAGATCTTGCATGAAGCGCTTGGTGTGAGAAAGCTAGTTTGCCGTTGGATACCGCATCTGCTTTCCGACGATCACAAGGCGGCCCGCGTCAGATGGTGTAAGAAAACTCTGCAAAGGTTCAACCGAGGAGAGTCAAATCACGTCTACGGTATCATCAGTGGTGACGAATCTTGGATCTATGCCTACGATCCTGATTCCAAACAACAATCTACAATCTGGGTCTTTCAAGACGAGCCAAAGCCGACTAAAGTTGTTCGTTCTCGAAGCACTTCAAAGAAGATGGTGGCCACGTTCGTTGGAAAAACCGGCCATGTTGCGACTATTGCACTTGAAGATCGTAGAACGGTTAACGCAGAGTGGTATACCACAGTTTGTTTACCACAAGTCATCGCCGAACTTCGAAAATCTAACTCAAAGCGGCGCATCATCCTGCACCACGACAACGCAAGCTCACACAGCGCTCGTCAAACGATTGAGTATTTGAAGCAGGAAAAGGTAGAAATTCTTGACCATCCTCCATACAGTCCTGACCTAAGCCCTAACGATTTCTTTACATTTCTTAAAATTAAGAAGTCTTCGTGGTCAAAGGTTCCAGTCCGGTGAAGAAGCAGTCGACGCTTTCAAGTCAGCCATTTTGAACACCCCCACTTTAGAGTGGAATAAATGTTATAATAACTGGTTTGAGCGAATGGAAAAGTGTATTAAGCTACGTGGTGAATACTTTGAAAAACAATAAAAAGTACTATAAGGTTCTAGTTGTGTTTTTTTCTTCAAACGACAAAACTTAAAAGGCATGCCTCGTATCTATATAAGTATTATATACTGAGTTCGCCTTAGGTACTGTACCCATAATACAAGCGTTGCTTAGTGTGGGACACTATAGTGAGTGTGTTCGTCTGGCGATAAAAAAAAGCTTCCTTAGTAAAAGAATTACATCACATCCAATAAATCTCGCTGCCACCGGGAAAGATCGTCGACGCCATGTTATCCTATCTTTCGCTATCTATATCTGTAACTGGCGGGTACTTATACGCGTTGTATTTACAAATAGATAACCATATTTACTAGCACATGCTGGAAATTTCCCTATTAAGGATGGATTCAATAGGTTTTTTCCTATCTCGATATTCATACAGGGTGAAATCTTGAACACTTGAAATGGCAGCTTCAGTAAAAAAAAATCTTTTAGTTGTAAACGAAGTCTATCTATACTATACTATACTTATGAAGTATACGCATCTAAAATGGGCTGAACATCATTAGTTATCAGTATTAAAATGTGAATGTATGCAAGGCGTCGAATCTTGCGGTCATCGATCTTAGTACCCAAACAGCACGTGGAATTATATCGCTTAGTATCGGTATTATAATCAAAAATATAAAGCTAAAAGGCTAAGAAGAATAATATAATACTTCCAAGCCCAGAGTAATTTGAGGTGATCTCAAATTACTTGAAGAAACCAGAATCTAAAAAGTAATCGGCTGTCCACATTAATTCATCTGTGACAAGACCTCATCGCGGCTGGTTCTTGACAGGTATGATAAATGAGCGGGTCAATTTGTTCTACAAGATTACCTTGCGAACCGAAAAGGGTTACATAATTTTCGATTATGAACCAAGGGTCGTTTACCTTGTATTTTAAAGGGCTACGTCTTGGAGTTGAATAATAGATTTAAAAAAACCGTCTTATATAATAATAATACGAGCCATTTTTAATATCCCACTTTTGGGCACGGGCCTCCCCTCAATGCGAGCGGGATTAGGCCATAGTCCACCACGCTGGCCCAGTGCGGGTTGGCGGACTTCACACATCTTTCGAGGGGTTCTCTCAGACATGCAGGTTTCCTCACGATGTTTTCCATCACCGTTTAGCAAGTGGTAATCGTAGTTGAAAATGAGATTCGCACATATAATTCAGAAATCCCAGAGGTGCGAGCCGGGGTTTTATCCTGCGATCTTCGTTACCTAGGCAAGCGTTCTACCAATTTAGCTATCACTGCAAAAAAGCATTTTTCATCTTTCTCGATATTATTACAATGATCAGTATTTCCATAGCTTAAATGAGATTTCCGAGACAAACAACCCAAATCTACTCTGAATTATATGTCAATCAGTGGATCTATGTTTATAATGTTCTCATTTCAAGTCTTGATTACGACCAGTGTATCCAGAATAAGTCTATCTAAATATAGTATTGGATTCTTTGCATTGTTTGTGACATGAAATCAAATACTGCGGGTCAAATTATAGGGACGCACTGGAATTTTAAATCGCTCAAACTAACTGACAACGAATGAATGTTCAGTTTGAAACGATTAAAACGATAGTACAGACATACTATATAACACGTTAGAATAAAAAAATATGTGATTAATATACATTTTTAATTCTAACTTGATCCTCATGTAGAGTTCGATTGAATCCAGTTGGAAGCATGAGCTTTGTCAATCGTTACCTCTACGTAACAACAGTGGAGCTACACGCAAAATATCAAACAAGAAATGAGACATATTTCCACCCTTATAGCCTCTGAATATAACGACTATGTCGTCTAACCGACAGACATAGTGAACTATAAGGTTCCTTATTTGACTAAGAATCCCTACGAAGCGATAAAAGTCTTTAATGCAATTATATAATAATTTCAACGGTACCTAAGTTTAACCTGTTCGCCCCCGCCCTTTGTTATTTTAAATACACACGTGTACTAGATACGCATGTGTAGGTTTACACGTGTAATGTGTTATGTTACACCACTTAATACATTAAGACCAAAGACAACATTCGAGCCAACATCGCCACTTCCACGAACCATTCTTATCTAACACACAAAATATCAATAATTCCGTGACTGGTTGAGCTGCACTTACGTCAAACAACACTTCGCTGACCAAACACCGGTCAAATAAGTTGTTGAATACACTTATGTTACCGATACCAGCGTTGTTATTTTTAACCATTCGAAATCGATATCGTAATAGATGGATAACGAGTTGAAAGTTGAATTAGTACTGAGACTTAAGGTTAGACAATAATCTATGAAACATGTTCTATGTAATGTTCTCTATGGTTTTTTTCTCTTCTCTATGGCGGCTGCTTGACATCTTTTGGTTCTAAAAAGGTGTACTGTGTATTTAAATAAATAAAATATGATTATTTAACTAAAAAGATTTAACAAAGGTGTCGAAGGTGAAATACATATTACAACCAACAAAATAATAAAATCATATACACTAACTTTCAACCGTAAGGTTCACAAACAATTAACATTATTATTTGTTATTGCTGTTACCGAAAGGTGAAGGTCACTCTAAAATGGCAACAATACCGCCAATAATTCGCCTTCATAAACACGACGCGACGGTTGCGCACGCGATTTTACAGTGCAAACGAAGTAGATAAACGATAAAAATTCAACACTTTTTTGGAGAATAATATTTACAAGGATTTTACTTTGGTACTTAATTATGTTTCATAATAATTGGAATACTATCTGTACTGTATTTTTATTGACAGTTCTTGAGAGATGGGGGGGGGGAAATTTGAAAGCGATTCAAAATGGCAGGGGCCGAGAGTGATCTAGTCTTCATATACAGCTTATGGGCACATGGGCAATGTTTTTGGCAGAAGTGTACGTCTTTCGTGGCCTAGTCCAGGCCACGGTCTGGTATAATTTCTTATTATTAATTATTGTAAACATGCGAACTCTAAATTTCTTATAATGTTCGTCAGGTAAATCTGTAAATGCTTAGTATGCTTGTCTACATATTTAACAGATTTTAAACTAAACGTTTACTTCTGCAAGCAAAGTAAACGTTTTATTACCCTAATGTCGTCTCCAATAACCGTGCAAATAACATAACAACACAATTATTTAACACAAAACTATTAATGTAAAGGAAAATTACATATTTACCGAATTACTTGTGTAAATAAACCCTCGTACAAGCAAATATCCAGAGGGTGTTTTGTCTCAGCACCAGCTCGACAACACAACAAACACATTAGCACCCTGCACGTGTGTACTTTGTCCAAGTGTTATGTGTGTTTAGGTTCACATATGTATATTTGCTGCTTGAAATTCAGTAGCAAAGGCTCACGAAGTTGTAATATTATAACATACATAGTACATTTGTAACCGATTTCAAAAAAGGAGAAGTTTGTCCCTGCCAGGATTCGAACCCCTCGGCACAGAAAGCAGGATCGCTACCGACTGCGCTAATCTATACGTCATTCGGTCACACACGTTTTCGAAATCGGAAACTTGAATTCATGATGAAGAAAGAAGCTCTTTAAGGATATAATTTCATAATACACTTCCAATTCTTATTCGATTCTTATGGCTCCATCGTTTCCCGATTATTTATCCAAAGTTGATAAATGAAAAGAAAGTAGAAAACATAATTATACAACAATACAGGCTCCACACCATCCTATCTTATCCTAATAATCGTATAATGTGCTACACATTATACGATTATTAGGAATCTAATCGGACGTCTTAAATCTAATCGGACGTCTTAAATCTAATCGGACGTCTTAAATCCTAATTCAGGATAGGACTCAATCAATCCACACTCAATATGTCACCTTGACACGAACCGTCGGCCACTCCCGCGCAATCATCCAATTGGCGGGAAACCGGACAAGATGGCCGACTTGAGACGTCAACCGACGTGCGCGTTGCGTTTTGTAATAGTGATGCGAAGCATATCAAATGCAATTGAGCCCTATAATGGTCGATCCTGAGCCCTGATTTGTTTAACAAGGGGACAAATATAGCTACATACATAAATAAATAATAAATATCGCCAGACGAACACGCCACACTAAGCAACGCTTGTATTATGGGTACCATACTATTGGACTAATTTTAATGAGGCTTCCACTTTTAGCCACCGGTTAGACTCGAAGGATCCGGTAAAATCATCACGCTATTATAATTAAGGGGTTACAGCCCAAAATCGATGGCAGCGCGGACGGAGCCGCGGGTAAAACTAGTAAATACATTAATTATATCGTAGTCCTTACGGGTGAATACTCCAAATAATTTTAAGGCAAAATTCTCAAACTGTAGGCACCTACTCGAATATTCAAGGCCTCCCTAATTCTTGAATGCGTCTTTATCTTGATGTTTTAAGTATGAAGCGATGCTCATAGCCCCTGAAATATAAGCTGTGTTGAGTGTTGATAGATCCTACTTAGTGTAGTTAATTTATTCTGAGTACTAACTCGTGTAGTATCGTTGATAATCAACGATATTACAGGACTTTTTGGGGGTAGTCGAAGAGAAAGGTTATCAATTTTGTTTTATTTTGCGAAAAATGTGTTTCTTTGAAATATAATGTATAATCTTGTTGGAATATTAACCATTATGTGTTCATAAACGTGCACGAGTGTAGGAAAATAAAACTAAATAGTAAAACAAGACTTTTTCAGTTCTTCGAAGAAGTCCGGTTATTAGTCAGTAAAATATCCTCAACTTTACTGTTAGAGTTAAGTTAGGTTTATTAGGCCTGCATAGAATCTCCCATGTTTGATATTAAAAAAAAACTATTCCACTTGACGTTGGCAAAATCCCTACCCAAAGGTGGGTGAGGCCATTTTCTAATTAAAAAAACACCACACAATTAACATCAAATGAAAACTTGAAAAAAACCCTCCCGCTAAATATTGTCTAAACTTAACAAGACAAGAATGGGTTCGATGCAAACATAGAGTATCACAGAACAATCAATATTTCATTTCAACGCAGATAAACTGAATCAATAAGAGCGGGAGGCTCGAGCGCGCGGTCGGCTCACACCGCCATCTATTATGCAGTAGCTGAAACTCGTAGCGACCAACGCTAGCCGACTCGAGCGTTTGGGTTCGTGTAGGAGTAGAAAAACAACATTCACGGCGTTTCATTGCGGGGTAGAGTTGCATTACTAGATGGAGAACCGGTTTCATCCCACGCAGTATGAATGGCGGTTACTATAATTTCGATTCTGGTATTCAGACAGGTTTGGCGAACCTATGACATCTAGACACACAATCCCGCCTGTAATTCCCCAAGGGGCATATAAACAACATGTGAGCAGCCGTTCACCGCAAGACGACCGTGTGAGCCCCCCCCCCCCCCCCCCCCCCCCCCAAACACGTGTAAAGTACGCCAACTCACACTGGCCCAGCGTGGTGGACACTATGGTCCAATCCCCCTAGCATTGAGGGGAGGCCCGTGTCCAACACCGGGATATTACAAAAGCCAAAAAAACTATCTAAGAGGCACTTAATTATTCTGTCCCATAGTTAATATTGTTGGGGCAGTGACTCCATTCAATGTGACCACCCGGCGCCCGCGCAAGACACTCGTATCGTATCAGCAGTTGCGATCGTCGGCGCATGTTTTGCATGCGCTTGTGAAATTGTAAACCGTAGATATTGGATGTGTGTGACATCATTTATATTAGAGACTAGCTGCGCCCGGCGGTGTTACCCGCTATTAAAAAGTATGTCTATCCCACGGGAACCATACATTTTACCGGGATAAAAAGTAGCCTATGTGCTATTCCAGACTATAATCTATCTCTGTGCCAAATTTCATCCAGATCCGTTCAGCCGTTCGGGCGTGAAAGAGTAACAAACATCCATCCATCCATCCATCCATCTATCCATCCATCCAAACTTTCACATTTATAATATTAGTATAGAAGTATAGATGATTCAGAAAGCGTATACTAAGCATTGGACCCGCGCTTTAATAGGACATTCGTGATCATTATGTGAAATCAGAATATCGATAGGTCAATTAAATATAGCAAAAATTTACTCACACAAAAAACAATTATCAATTTGTTGGGCACAAAATGTATTATTAAAAGTCGACATATGGAAATTCTAACTTCACATGATAATTACGAATGCGCTAAAGAAGCGCAGGCGCAAGTGTTCGTATTAAGTACACACTTTCTGAATCAACCCGTATATAACATAGAGCGAATAGAAGAATCATACAAACAAGGAAAATATATACTGTAACGCCTTTATTTTATTGTTAGGTATAGGTTAGCCATTACTATAACTTATGTGGGTTTTCATAATAAAATAATAACTCTGTTAGATTTATTATTTGTAATGGATCGTTTATCCAAGGTAGTAGGACGCCTAGTTCCGACGTACTACAAGGTTGTAGTACATGTTAAATCGCACTATGTACTGGCTATATGTAACAGACTAAAAAGAAGTTTAAACTAATTGCAACGGTTGATAGTTAATTATAAAGTTTCATGGCTTTTGCCTTTAATATAAATCAGAAGAGCTTATTTATGTGGGCCAAAATATCACTTACAGATAGTTACACTATTAAAAAAAACTTACAAATATTTTACAATCAAAATACAAACTATTAAACGGGAACATTGCACTGGCATTATATCCTTTCATTGTTTGAACAAAAAAAATCTGCAGCCATCACTAACAGCTCAAGCACACGGGAGAACGTTCAGCATTTGCGTTCCACGTTCCGCGTTCTTTTTAATGCATAGGTTAAGCTGGCGGTTCAGCAACCCATTCATTTCAAGGAATGTGGAACGCGAACGTTCTCTGTCTATCGGGCTCTTCACATAATTAAATCGTCGACGTACAACAAAAATGCGCATCAAAAGACGCGCACGCGCCGGCCGCGGCCGCGGTGACGTCACCGCGGAAGCTAAGGACGTGCCGCGGCGCGCGGGTGACTAACCTCACTATTGTCATGTGGGCAGGACACAGAACGTTATGTTCAAATTATTTAATAGTTAACCCGTATTGATTTTGAAGATGTCTTCACGAATGAAGAAGTTTAAGTACAATATGAAGTAAAACACACGTAAACCTAAATGCTTGAGGTAATGACGTGAACCTATCACGGCGGAATATAACACAAAACCTTTCGTTCCGCATTCAACCCCTGTAACCACGGGCTATAGGTTCTGAATGTATTGTGCAAAAATATCTGTAATGGAATAAAAAATAAAGAGCAATCCTTAAGTCAGTAAGGGATAACAGCATTGCTGACGATAATGACAAGACGTATGTAACACTGAATCACTAGTCTTTGATTTCAGATTCTCAAGGTGGGAATATCCTAGACCGTTTGCATCTTATAACGTTACAATCAATTTTGGAAAAAAAGTCTAACCACAATAGTTAACACGGCATAATCTCGATTTTGTAATCAAAAGAACTCGTGATAACATCGAGATAGTTCAACGACTTCTGTATTTATTGTTACAGGTCTATGAACCTCAACCAAAGCAAGAGCGACTCCCAAAATAAATACTCTAATAAAATAACCAACTAGAAGAATATTCTAACCAGACCATCCATCTTCAACGTCAGACGAAGTCTAGGCATAATATATGCAACACTATAAATATAATGGTAGATCTAATCAAAATCTGGCAACACCGAAACAAGCCGCGAAAGATATTGACATTGGCGTCCACGAGACAAAAACTAGGCACCTATCAACGGCTGGCAACGTGCCACGATGTAGCGCCTCAGCGTTGTCGTAAAGAGATCTTTATTGTCTACCAGCGGTACGAGAGCTACAAACACTTTGATTCGTCCGTAAATATACAAACAGAACAAGATGCATTGCCGTTGAATGGATAAAATGTAGCATTTCTTTTCTTCGTTTTTAATCGATTCCCATATTATAGTCGATTGATGAACTTATAACTCATTTGAACGTGTACTTGGTTAAAGCATTGGTGTATTTGGTAACTTTTTCTAGAAGCGGAAACCACGAGACATTAAATGTTAAATATAGTGATAAATACATAATCAAAATTAGTACATTTGTACGCTGTAAAGGCCAAACATGTATGTACATAATTCCAACTGTCCGCCTTGCATACTATAAGTATCCATGTTTTTATAAATAAATATATCTCTTAAAATACGCAAACTTCATTAATGAAATCATTTACCCAAGCGTGATATTAATAACATTCTGTTATGTTATAGCTAGTTTGGAAATCTGTTAAAACTAGAGCAGAACAACTCGACAACGAGGAACAATTGATTTCAACGATCACGCGCCTCGAGTTTTATGATTCCACACATCACATGCACCAACATGTTCCCAGATACACAATCTTGCATCAATTATGACCGCAGTGTTTTGTGTTTGGGCCTCTCGGTTCAGTACACCGGGTATTTGTGGGTTCATTTTCTCCTTATACCATAAAGTTGTTGCTATCTTAACTATATAAACTAAATGTTCGCAATATAATGTATTCGACTTAACCAAAAACAATATAAATCTCCCAAATGTCCCCCTACAACAAATTACTTTCTTTTCGTATCGCGTATTGTCTTTGAAATTGGTTGTTTTTCTTTTTTTACACTTGTTTGATACATTCTCCCTTTGGGACGGGACTTTGTTCGCAAAGAATTTCTCTTCCTTATCCGAATTTTATTTGAATCATGAAACTTGATGCCAGCAGCAAAACTTTAAACGATGAGCGATAACTAGGATCGTTGTTAAAATACTTCAAAAGATGTTTATGGCTTGAAAGATATTTGAACGAATCCTGCTGATAGACAGAAATGCATGAAATATCTTCACTAACAACACAAGTAAAGGACTAGGCAACCTAGGACTTCCACATATCCCGGTCCTCCGCATCACGTATTCACCGGCTCCCTGAGACGCGTGTGATATCCTCGTTCCACCTAGTGGGTCCTCTTACACTACATCCTCCGGCTCGTGGTCGCCACTCTAGAGAACGTTTCTGACCCAACGACCATCGGTTCTTCGAGCTATGTGCCTCGCCCACGGCCACTTAAACTTTGAAAAAGTTAAATGTAACATAAGTTAAATGTCACACCACCATTAATGTATTTAGTGTAACTAAAGATATAACTGCTCTGTTACGACTTCCCCCCAATCTCTAAAAAGTTTCTAGTCCGTAACGATTACAACGATTGCGCAACAATAGCACTGCAATGCGTTTTATGTAATAATAACAGCGCGTTGCGTTTTGCGGTTGCACGGTCTGTGTGTCACCCGTGACTGCGATTATATTGAAACAAGATTGATACCCCCCCGGGGATCTGCTGTGGTTGGTTTTCTTAAATTATTTTCTATACCCATGGTTGAGTTACCACTTTCTAAAAAGGGTAGAACTGTCATCGGCACGTGATCGGCAATCTGAAATATGAGAGCTGGCACGTGTCGCAAGCTTGCTCAATTCAGGTGACATGTGACAGCATATTTTGCCAATTAGACAGTTTATTCAGTGGTATATTTAACGGGTCACGGGCATTTGATTATTGTTTTTGCTTTGCATTATAATATGAACATTGTATGTGGTTATTATAATATTTTATTTCTTTCAATAACTTAAAAATAGACAAAAAAACAGACGTTAAAACAATTTGATAATAAAAACGAAAAATGTACAGAGCTACAAGAATGTGACGTCACCGCCATAGGTCAGACAGAACGCGTGCGATAAAGAGCGCGGTCTCGCTCTATTAACTCACCAAATTTGAATAAGAAATATTTTTACAAATTATGTATAATAATTCGAAAATCATATATCATCGTGACATGGAAGAGTCAGTACTTATGATTTAATTTAAAACATACTAATAGTCAAATACCATTGTCAAACATGCAAATAAAACATTTGCATAAAAAAAGTAAGTAAAGCCTTATTTCAATGACATAATCGAATTAATCTACGCCTCACGTGCTAACTGGATATTTCCCCAATACACACAAAACGACAAAAATCTGCAATTCCATACACACCGAACATTGATCACATACACTTTTGCCAAATATCTGTCTTACATTAAAGATGTTGAAAATACTGCGGGGGAAGATCTCGACTTAATTCAATGTTGGGAGACGTCAACTATGATTTCCGAAGCGACCTCACGTTTGAAATAATTTTGTGGAAAACCAAATTTAGATAACCTTCATATAATGACGTAATTAATAGGAGTGTATTCTCTTCATTGAAGGCAAATGAAGTGATTAAATAATGAGCGAGGTTTTCCAAATAATTCCGTACATGACCTATAATACCAAAAATTTATTGCTTCATAAACTAGAGCGTTATTAGTGCTTAGTCATTAACTGGCATCTTTTAATCATGAGTAGAAACACTAGGAGCTGAAACAGTCGCTTATTGCAAAGCAAATAACTATTATGAACCTTAAACACACTTGTGGAAGTCCATATCATAAAATTAAACAATTTCTAAATACATGTTTGATCTTTACTGCAACACAAATATCCTTCCATTTTCAAATAAAATCAAAATTAAACATTACCCGCTTGCTTGTCATGTCCAACCGTTTCTTAGATCATCAGACTCACGCCCACCATCTCGGGCCGCATCTCGAGGACGCGAACTTGACCGTTCGGATGAGTCACCGGCACACGAATCGATTCAATACACTTAACGACGAGTACTCGATTGGGTGGTCGCGATTCTATCGAGACATATCAAGTAGTGTGGAGACTTTGAAGACAACTAAGTCTTGCAATTAGATTACTACGTCAAATAGACAAAGATCTTTCGGGAGTTTTGGAGCACCAATAGTAACGAAAAGAGTTAGATCATGAAAATCCGTACGTCATAGTTATCTTTAAATTTGTTTAGTATTTGGAGGTGCCAAAATAGCGCTGTAAGTTACTTTAAATTTAACGTTAAATAAAACGTGGTCTCAATTTTAATAGGAATTGTTTTTAAAGAAAAGTAAATCACCAAAATGATGCCTACAAAGCTGCATCTCAAGCGTACCGAGGTTCATATTATTGCGTCACCCGGTCTTGAAGGATATTATATTCTCGCAATACGCGTTCTAAGAAAAACGATATCCTTTATTCGTTTCACTTCCGATTGGAGTTTCTATATTGATAGTTAGATAGAGACATTTCCGTTCTAGTTGTAATGGCAAAAAGGACAAAGAATGAGTTAGATGGGGCTTGGGATGTAGTTAAAATTAAGACAGCACTTAGAACCTATTTCAATGGTGGTTTCATTATTGGATAGTATACACTACCTAATCAAGTCAGATTGGAATCGGTCCAGTGATATGGAGGGTATGTTACATATCGTCACAATATAGTCATCACATCACATACCTATAGTAATGTACTGCTCAAAAACATAACGGATCTTTTTAAAAAGAGCAACCATGGAGTTTCTTGCCCGTTCTTCTCCACAGGAACGGCATTCCGAATGGGTGGTAAAGTTGTAGCTTAGCATTATGTAACTATTTTGACGATTCATAAGTACTGTACTTAATGGTTTACATGAATAAATAATATTCTTATTCTGATAATATTAATGACCATTGGGGCTCGAGCCGCGCAGCAAAATTATTGGATACGCGCGCGAAGCTGCGGCCCCAAACAACTCTATAATAATAATATATATGTTTTTAGCAACTCTTACGTGTAAACATGTGATTTCGGCAGTAGAGTACAAATAGTACAATGGTTTAATTTTATAAAAGCGGTAACTGACTCGCTCAGCCATCTCGTGCTCTCCGTAACTATGAGATCCACGGAGCTGAAATGCTCGCTAAGAGTTTAAATGCGCGTACCCAAGTCGCGGGAGACCGCTAGTATTTCTACATATTTAAAACACCACCGTCATTTCTTAAAAGCCTCATCACAAATGTTACATGTTTTGAATGTAAATTACACATTTGGTGAGTCACTATAAAATTGAGTGGTTTACAATGTAATAGCTTGAGGCCCGAGGTTGCCGTCTTAGTTTACAAACGATTCAATAGACATGGAGTACACTTGTAGGTGAAGTAACGGTGAAGGAAAACATCGTGAGGAAACCTGCATATCTGAGAGAACCCCTCGAAAGATGTGTGAAGTCCGCCAACCCGCACTGAGCCAGCGTGTTGGACTATGGCCTAATCCCCCTCGCATTGAGTGGAGGCCCGTGCCCAACAGTGGGACATTAAAAAGGGCGTGTATTATTATTATACTTGTAGGTACAAAACAACCGATGCATACATAGAAACGAGGTTCGCTGGTTCAAACCTTGAACCCCGGCTTGCACCTCTGGGATTTCTGGATTTCATGGGGGAACCGTGATTATGACTTGCTCGCGTCTCGGATAACACGTAAAGCTGTCGGTCCTGCGCCTGATCATGTCGGATTGCCGTCCCTACGAACTATGAGAGAGGGACGCACAGTTTTGGGCTGCCAGCATACGCATCTCTTTCTAGTATCACGTATTTAGCGCAATGGCTCTTGTAGTCATGTTCTCTTACACACAACCCTGCTACCTCAGTTTTTTTTATTACAGATTGAATTACCACTAACGTATCAAGTATGATAGAAGATATGAGATCATATATAAACTATTGGAAAATATGATCATAGATATAATCATACGTCTATATTACATTATCATCACAGCATGCTCGTAGCTTAACGTTTTGTATCATTTAATGATGATTCAAAGGTACTGTAATAGCTAGCATACATGAACAAAAAATATACCTATTCTGATTCATAATATCCTATAACCGGGACGTCATAGATATATCACCCCCCCCCCCCTTATATCGGTTCGCAAAAATCTGCGAGCACGCTTTTATTTATGCGTGTAAGCAAACCTCACACAAACGCATTCGTATTTATATACACACATACACGTTCGTTTGTGTGCATTCCATTGCGTTGCGTTCATACACAGATACACACATAGATGCTAAATTACGCTAAAACACAATTTATCGCATCGTGCGTTGCGCGTACGACCCGTTAATCGGTGAGGTGGCGGAACGGTACATTAACTTCAATTTGCAACTGACGCTTTAAATAAACACACAACAATGTATATCTACATACTTTGCGTTAATAATATCGCCAGACTAACACATCCACTATACGGCCCCACACTACGCCAAGCTTGTATTATGGGTACCGTACAATGGACTGAACGAACTCAGTATATATATATATACTTGTATACATATTAAAAATCCATGAATCGATTGCAAACATTCATGCTCATCAAACAAAGATTGTCCCTACCAGGATTCGAACCCGGGACCCTCTGCGCAGAAAGCAGCGTCACTACCAACTGCGCTACTCAGGTGGTCACAAACATTCGTACTCGTCACACAAAATATACCACTACTGGGTTTCGAAGCCGGGATATATATTACTCATAGAGCATCGATATATCTACTTATAGAACTGCGTTATGTTACCTATAGCGTTATCGGTCATAATAGACACTACGAGTGCTATTGTTGATGTCGAAGACATAAACTACGTAATCTGACATTATAACACATTAATAAACAACATTTAATACGACCAAAATAAAGATTACAAAAAAGAAAAAATAATTATGTATCATCAACAATTATTTGAATTTGCTGTTATGTAAATTACTTAATTCTAAATTCAAAAATTGTTTGAAAGAATATTGTTACAATGCTTACGAAAACGGTTTTTACTGCAGTCTTGTTCTAAATTCAAAAATTCTTTAATCGATACTTGAATTGTTAAAATATGCACAGCGCCATAGGGCAAAGGATGAATAACAGGGACTTTTTGGCGGAAATTTGAACAGTGAAGTTGTCAATATTGTTTTATTTTCTAAAAATGTATTTCTTGGATATATAATGTGTAAAATTAGTGGGATATTAACCATTGTGTGTTCATAAATGTGTACGACTGAAGGAAATTAAAATGAAATTATATAACTTGATTTTTCAATTGAAATAAAACTATTTTTTAAGGATTTTATCGCGTTTATTTTTTGTTTTTACGTTCCCGACGTTTCGGCTGCTTTACAGCAACCATGGTCACGGGAGGACTGAGGTGGTTGACGTCCTGGTGTCATAGTTAGAAGAAAACAAAAAATAAACGCGATAAAATCCTTAAAAAATAGTTTTATTTCAATGTGTAGTATTCGCGTATATATAAGAAATTGATTTTTCAAGTTCACACAAGATGTTCGGTAAATTTTCAGAACGGTATTCACATCTTTAATGCTAAGGGTAGAGGATTAATTTTACCATCGTTATCATTCTCATCGCGGGCACTGATCGTTTTATAACAATTGTTTTTATAACATTTTATAACACTGGCAAAAATGGTACTATTTTATAGCCGCTTGCCATCGTAAAAAAAGAAGAACTGAAAAACACGGTACTTGATACACTACAAATGAAAATGGTATTGCGCATGTCGTGTTGTGATAGCACTTGAGTTTAATACGCGTTAATGACGATACAAAATGACCCAATTAGTTGAAAGTTACTAGACAATTAAAATGGTATGTGCGGCTCGGACATTAAAAATGAATAAGCCAAACGCATAAAACAACGGTCCGCGAGTAATATAACAAATGATCTAGAGAAACTATGAAGTCAGATGAAAAATGATCTTTAAACTGTCTTTACTCAGTGCTCAGCTTGTAGGACGAGCCGTAATACCCCGTCGACCGCCATAATGATGTATGTATCCTTATATTAGCAGTGATAGCCAAGTTGGTAGAACGCTTGCCTCGGTAACGAGGATCGCAGGCTCAAACCTTGGCTCGCACCTCTGGGATTTCATGTGCGAATCTCATTTTCAACTACGATTATCACTTGCTAAACGGTGAAGGAAAACAACGTGAGGAAACCTGCATGTCTGAGAGAACTGCGACGAGCGCACTGGGCTAGCGTGGTGGACTATGGCCTAATCCCCCTCGCATTGAGGGGAGGCCCGTGTCTAGCAGTGGGACATTAAAAAGGGCTGGTATTATTATATATCCTTATATTGGATCCTTGTATGAATACCATTCAAAAATAGAGCAAGAAAGAAACATTGTCCCTAACATTATATAATACTTGCTTAACTAATTTTCCAACAAAACGGACATCAGAAAGTTTTCTAATAAGTTTAACGTGTATCCAGTTAGTAATTTAGAACATAATTACCAACTCAACAATTTTGATGTTAGTTGCCATTGAGGGCTTTTTGTTCCGAGTACTAATTAGACAAACCCTAGAAACAAGAAATCAATTTATTCAATTCCAATTATTTTAATGCATAGAAATTATTTTCTAGACGTTGATAGATTTATGGGTAGCCGAGTGAGTAAGCCTTTGTCAATTCCCTTCGGAGGGTAGAATTTAAATTTGCATAATTTTATTACATTGGCATTGGAGTGGAGCGGCTTTCAGTCGACCTCAGGTGTTTGAGAGGGATGGACGTGTGGTTTAGTCTTATCGGAGCTATTAATAATGGAACATTGAACTCTGCAATGTCGTTAAAAAAAGTTTCATTTATTATCTTGGCCATAACTGCAGTAAAACTGATGCAATCATTGTAAATTAACTATCCCGTTATAAACTTATGAGTTTAAAGTATAAATATATTTTCACAAACATAACCTTAAATCATTTTATTGACCTGTTTTCCCACAATCTCGTGTGACAATTTTAATGCCTTTGGAAAGCTATATGTATAAAATGTAATAAAAACGCGTACCTCAAAGGTACTAATAAGGCGGAGAGTGCTCGACTCTCGCGCCACACCCTTTTATGGACAGCTTGTAAAACTGGACTCACATATCGAGGTTCATATTGGTTTTATTGTATCGTACCGTGAGTTCAGAACTTGGAGACGTCGTCGGAGCTCACACAAGCAACCAAGGTAGTCACGGCTGGGGCTTAGCTACATAAAACTTACAGTGAACCTTCCTAGAGGATTCCTCTGGACTGGAGGGCATGACCCCAAGGCATGTTCGCGGGAGATTTAGGTACCGCTCGTAACCTTTCACCATACTTAGAAGATGGGCCCTCAATCAGGATAGATTTTGTTGTTCTACTCTTCCTTCTTATTCTCATTTACAAAATTAATTTGTAAATGTGGGAACCATGTAGTCATTAACTTATAATTAAAAAGTCATAATTTACACTTTTGCATAACATACACTTCCACTACCAGTGGTACAGTGTCCTGCAAACAAATCGAACAACAAAGGGGGCTACCAACAGCCAAAATCCAATTGAACTTTCGAATTTTATTAAAAATAATCGCGGTCAACAAATAAGTCTGAAATGTTACCCATTATGGCTCACTATACTTAAATACACTATTTGACTGTATTTTTAACGACATTCAGTCATTTTCTAGTCTAGAGGCTTTACATTGTAAACTAACGCAAAACGTAAGTATTGCTACAATGCGCGCGTATATATCGAATTCTCGAATTCTTAACCATGGATACAATGAAACATAGCACTAAAATGATTCCAGAAAGTCTTACTGCTATACATTATGTACATGTAAACTAATTACAGTACACCGTATTCCTTTTTATCGGCGGACATAAATACAAACATAATATTGTCGCAATTGTAAATCCCCATAGGATATACTTAGGTACCTAACATTAATAATCAACTAATTTTCCTGCCTGCACATAAACGCTTAGCTAACTTTATTAGTTAAATTCATCAGCAAAAGTCCTCAAATAGCTGTTCACTTCATTGTTCTTTCTCAATATAAATTTGGACTCCGATAAGCTCAGTTAGCTCCTGTTGTCTGTGCTGAGGGTCCCGATTTCGAATCCTGATAGAGGCAAACAATGTGTGATGAGCCCGATGGTACCAGAATCATGGAAGTGATTATATACTGGAATCAGCCTCTGTCCATTGTACGGTACCTATTATGCAAGCGTTGCTTAGTTTGGGACCGTACAGTTGGTGTGTTCAACTGGCGATATTATTATTATTATTAACATCGCCTCTGCTAACGAAACGGCCATGTAAATAGTCTCACACGCATGGTGGAAAGAGGATACGCTTGTTAAATAAACAAAAAAAAAGAGTTTATCTATAAATAAACGGTAGTACTAAATTAAGCACATTTCCGTATCGTGATGCTCACGCCATGCCACCATACGACACGACACACGACACACCATTGAAATGTACTTCAAAATACATATCGCCAGACAAGCACACCAACTGTTCTACGGCACCGAACTAAACGACCCTTGTGGTACCGTACCATGGAGTCAAGTCGATCTGAGTATATAAAACAAAGTTTTGTTTTGTATTGATTTCTTATATTCACGTGAATGCTACACATTGAAATAAAACTTATTTTACAGATTTTATCGCGTCTATTTGATTTTTTTACGTTCCCGACTTTTCGGCTGCTTTACAGCAACCATGGTCACGGGAGGACTGTCCTCGCGCGATAAAATCGGTAAAATAAGTTTTATTTCAAAGCTGTCTTAGTTACACCATTTATAACATAAGAACGGGAGGGCCGATCTTTACGTTCTTTTTTTGAATTTTCTCCGCCCCGAATAGGAGAATAACTATGAAAAAAACTGGCTTGGCGGTGAATACTGTCGATGTATTTTTTTATTTATAAAATGTGTGGTGTACGCGGAATTAAACATGTATGGTAAAATAACGGCACGTCAGTAGCTCGCCCTTAGAGCAGACCTTGAACTAAAGTATTACGGTCGACTTTCCTAAAAAGCAAGATTCAAGGGTTCTAGCTTAATACGTGACGTTTCGCATATTCCGCTAAGCAATCCCAAATATGAAAGAGGTCACGCGAGGCCAATATTGTGTGGCAAGTAACAGTATTCATGCCTCAGTTTCGTGATTACTCAACTAGAACGAGTATATCGTATTTCAATTTATTGACAGTAGGCACTGCACACATTCGTGTTAGCATGGTACATAGACAAATATACAAGTTTTTGAATTATTAACATGTATATTTGTTATGTACAATTATGTTTGTCTTATTTTTTTGTATGTTCCCGTGTAACCAAATGATTCGCCGCGCAGTTTATCCTACAATAACTTCAGCTGATAAAACTTTGCCGCGTTTACAACACACTGTTAGGGAGCGTTCAAGTATTACGTAACGCAATTTTTGGAGATTTTTGACCCCCCCCCGCCCCCCCCTCCCCCTCCCCCCACGTAACGCGCTGTAACGTTTTGATGTTAAGTAACGCGTAGTTCAAAACCGTTTCAGAAGACCCCAAATTCGTTACGTAATACTTGAAAGCTCCCTTATGTAAATTCTTTAGTGGTAAGTATGGGTTATCTGAGTGATCTACGCCTTCATAGTACGCAATCTAGTTGGATTCAGTTGCGGTCTTTCGGCACATGAGAAATTAAGTGTAACCTTTACTCAAAGATTTTCCCTTACACCTTGTATATCTGACATTATCCAATGGAAATTAATAGGTCCCTCTTCCCAGCGAGTTAATAGAGTGTATTAAGGTTATACATAATATGGTAATCCGACCATTTTCATTACACCTTTATAACACACGATGGTGTTATATTAAGTCCGCATAGCGTCTACTCCTATCACAGTAATTAGTTATAAGAGTCTAGTTACTACATCTGGTTAGTAATTGTATAGCTTGCTACACACCTATTATATAACGAGCAGGGTTACTCGTATAATTACGCGACGGCGATGGAGAAATCTGCATGCAACGGTGAAAATAATTTGTGAGCTAAAGAACTGGAGATACAGTTTGAAAATGATATTAAACAGGATTATGTAGAATATGCATGCTCAGGGTTATTATTCGTGCGAATCACCCCCAACCAAAGCATCTCTAAGTTTTTTACCGGTTGAAACTGATGGTGCTGTTGTATTCTTACAGACTAGAAAAGCATTTAGACACTACATACAAACAAATAGAGTGTTATTACTACCTACTATTACTACACACACAATACGAGCCTGTACACGTGCAAGTCTGTACGATGCGTTCATGAAATCCTTGTCGTCCAATCAATCCATAGTATATCAACTACTACACACCAAGTATTCTCTTCCGACGTTGGATCCAGACTACGTCACGATCAGTGTTACCATTGATTGACATCTTCAACAGAATTAACACCGCTCATTGGTCGAAGATGGCCGATGACGTATTCTTGGCCCAATCACGTGACCTAGCTGTCACGGGAAGAGAATTCCTGGCATTGGATTTTATTATACCATGGATCAATCGATCTGCACCTACGAAGTGTAGGGCGACGTGCGGTACAGTACATACCTCAAGTTGGCGAAAGGCGGAGAGTAACCATACCGTACGAAGTTTTATTTATTATATGTACTACGTGATAAAGGTCAAATCTGTCTTTAAAAATATGGTCATAAAGTTTTAATTGTATCGCTTCGCCGCGAAATTATCACGGTCAACGAAATTGGATCATTATAAATACGAATAAACATTATCCATCTAACAGGTCAGACGGCCAAGGTAAGGGCAAATTTGTCCATCTTGAAATCCCTTAAAATGCGTTTAAAGACAATATGTGAAAAATGGTACGCCAAGAATCGATCGAATTGTCTTAAGTGTATTTTTAACCCGGTAACAATACGTAAGCTTTAGAAAGTAACACGTAATCGTTACGCCGAAATATACCAAATATTTTCTAACGAGGAGGACAGTTTGTGAGCCCACACTGTTTCCCGGCACCGCTTTAAATATAGACACCGTGCATCTTACGAGATGGCATAACTGGATACGCAATAACACGCCAAACTGTGGACTTGAGCCAATTCATTTTAAACTCTATCACGGGCATTGTAGATCCAAAAATCATTTGCAATTGTATGTAATATTAATGCATCATTGCATAATATGCAAGTAGCTATAACCCGTCGAAATTTTAGAAGTGCATAAAATGTTGCCGCTATTAAGAGAACGTTGACATTTCTTATTTTTAAGTGTGCCTGCGTAGTTCCTTATATAATTTTATTAATGACCAGTTCTATATACAGCTTTAATTGAGCATTCCTTCACAATACCCTGCATAATCGATTCCCATTCATAAATAAATACTACCATACCATAAATTAGTATTTTCTTTGTAAGAATATTATTACGCTGTACCTGATTAGTAAATCGTTTGTAAAACAACGTAAGCTTTTTAATTTTCTACGCATTGCGTGACCACACATTATTGTAACATTAGTTACATTATAACATTTAAATAGAAAATAAAACAACAATGTTTACTACGTCAAAGGACGTAACAAGTGATCCAATATTAAAATGAAAATAAAAAAAGTAAACAAAGCCGGTAGGCAAAGTTACATATATAAAAAAATACTGACTACCGTTACGGATAAATGAACCTGCGTGTGGTATGCCTACAATTAGGGTTGAATTTAAGTCACTTCCAAGTTTTTCCAGTAGGCGATACAGATAACCAGTAACTATCAACCAATACGAAAGTGATCGGTGAAGATGGGACAGCCAGGGATGGTATTAAATTAGAGGATGGCTGAATTTCATGACTTTGAAAGGCAAAAGTTCAAGTACCCTTATCACGTAACAAACCTAGTAACCTTAACTCTGACCGCAAAAAGCAATTGACCAGGGTCCACGTCACTCATCCTCCATAGATACACACTATATAACGTCGAACGTGCGACCGAATAGGGCTAGGGTTACCTGATGTACCACTGAAAAGTCTTGATTTCTACGAGAATGTCCGTACATTGAGACCCGGTTTCCATCAAAATGGAGCCGAGGATATGTGCGGGGTAGACCAATCAGATTGTTTGAAATCGTCCGTTCTGTACCAAGCGGTGTTTTTGTAAATAATTTCATTGGCCTATTCCGGACTTCGGTCCACTCCGCTTTGGTGGAAACTGGGCCTAATGCCACGACCTCACGCAAGTAAGTAGTATTTCATTTTACAAATAATGGGTGGGTAACAGTCTTTTCAGTTCTTGATCAAATCGAATTTAATTGGCAGCTTCATGATAAACCCAAAGAGGAGAACAAAGACTCCTACCATACAAACAAAAAAGGAGTATTCCGTTTGTTTATTATATAATCAATAAGCCTGACATTTTCAAGGTTCTGTTTAAATCTTAAATGTCGGGAGCAATTCTATCGCCTGGTAACCCTATAGGGGCCAGTGTAGAGTTCCGTGCCAACCCTACGCGTCCGATGTGGCCCAGCGTCGGCCAATGCGTTATGCATGAGGCGTCGCCCGCTTCCGAGAAGACACACTGTATAATGAAACACGAGTTTACCTAATAACGTTATTTGTTTGGGAATTATGAATACCACTCATTTATAGAGTCGATGAGTGAGTTAGATAGGGTAAAAAACTATCGATAATTTGGTAGAAATGTTTCTCCTGTCCCTAGCCCGCTAGCCGCCGCCTAGCTCTTTGGAGCCTATCAGTAGTATAACACAGTTCATTATCTCTAGTGTGTTTAGCAGGAACCCCCTAACGTTATGACATCATCGAGAAAGCATGCTGTCCCTGTCTCTCTTATCAAATCCGTGGTGTGAGTGACGAAAGCGCAACGCAGCGCTACGTTAAAAATTGTGCGTGAGTCAAAGCAAAGAGAGCGCGTCGCCAACACTGACAAGAACTGTCAAATGCCAATTACGACGCGACGCAATTACCATTCGATTATAAGTCGACTAAGTTTGTAGACTTGGGGCCCAGATTGTCAGTCGTCTTATAATAATAGTTTTTGTTATCATCTTAATTCAACGGTAAATTTCGTAGGTTCCTACTGTAAGCTTCTTATACTAGAATGTAGAGTAGAATATTCCTAATTAGTTATAATAATGCATAATGTTACTAAAATGTCGTTGGCGAGTAATAGAAGTCGAGTAAAATGAAAAAAATATGATAACAAATTAATCAGTCATCCATAAAGGGACGACAATCGCTGTTAATAAAATAGACAGTTCAACAAAACACGTCAATATACATTGCGGACACAGTAACACATTATCATATAAAGTTAACGCGATCACTGTAAAAGTAGACAACACAATAGCATGGAAGCTTAACATTGAGCAATATCGATCCCCCAGTCATGATTGTACGAAGCAATGTTGGCACGCTGAACTGTGACTTTTCAAGAATGCTCCAACCAATTATATAACTTACAGTCAGAACATAAAAGATAAATTATGGAAATTTAAGTCGCTACGAGAGATTCGTATCTAATATGCAGCTAATAGGACATCCCTCATAGATAGGCAGTGATGTAAGCCCCAGTAGTCCTTAGCCACACACACATCTAAAACTTCATGAGATGTGTGTAGGTAAGGTCATTCCTTGTGAGGATCCATATTCTAAAATTAATACTACACAACCTCTTTTAGGTAAGAAATTAGTATTTATCTTATAGGACTTTAATTGGGACCCATTTATTAGCAATTCTGTTGTACCATGCTTCAAAGAATTGAGGTCACTATATAGTTTTATTTGTATACATATCTATTCTGCTGTTCCATGCTTACAAGAATTGAGGTTGATAGTTTTATTTATATATGTAACCATATGAATAAGAAAGGGTGTTGGTACCTAAGTAACTTTAATAATCCATATCTATATTTATAAAATTAATTCATGTTATTTACACAATTTATAACTCAAGAACGGGTTGGCTGATTTTTATGCTCTTTGATTTTTTTAATTTGTCTCAGTTTTGAATAGCAGAATAACTATTAAAACATGGGAAAGATTGTGTTGATTATAATAATAAGTTTCTTTATACATATTTAACATTATGCATATTTGCATAACTGCTGATTCATAATCTAATATAAACATAATAAAAGAGAATGCAAGGACAGGATAACAGTCTGGTGAGCGCACGAAACATAAACATGAAGATCTTTTATCTCTAAAAATATTATTATTTAATTTATTTACAGTTATTAGATAAGTATAGTTAATAGGAACGCACTCATATGATAGCATACTTAGCATAGCCTATGATATCAGTAGCAAAAATGGCTCAAAAGCATAGTCTGATAAGGTAAAATAAGCTGAATGCCATCACATGTGTATTCCCTAATTGGGCCCTAGCTACCATTCGGAAAATGTGAAAATTACCCACATTACTCTGCTAATACATTTTATATAATAATAATTAGCCCTTTAATATCCCGCTGCTGAGCACAGGCCTCCCCTCACTACGAGGGGATTTGAAACCTATCTTTTTTGGTACATATTAGGCCCCAGTGTATTAGTGTGCAAGGCTGTTGATTTTTGCAAGGTGAATTTACAGACGTTCTTAGCACAAAATCTAACACAACTTTCTACAACCAATTGTAACCACTATACAAACAAATCAGTCAAATGTGATTCTAAAATAAGCCCTTTTGTGGCCCTGATTATTGTAATCATAATTTTACCATAACATCTACACTTAATATCACCTGTTCATTATCCAAAATTAAAATAAATAACTGAAATAAACCAGGTGTGTGTGTGTTTACGTGAATGAGTCGCAGCTTACAGTACAGAGCAGTGGATGCCTAGTATATACAAATATTATTTTTGAAATGGTGACACACACATTATCCACAACACATCTGTTTTCATACAGTTTATGTGCCAGTTATAAATTAGGTGTATTTTTTTTTAATGTATTTGTTATTGGAAACTATTCGATGAGTTTTATGTGATCTAAGCTTAAATTACAAAATAATTCATTAAAAGAATGTTTGAATCACAATATTGGTTATTGCCCCTATGTATCTATCAGAATGGCATCCTATAGTTGGTAACATCTTACCTCCATAATATAATTTAGTCACATCTTTAAAGGAACATAAGTAGGTACTGTAAAATATTTTGATTATGAGTATTATTTCAAATTAAAACAGCCCACAATGTGTAAGTGTGCTAGTTGAATGGCAATCAACCCAATCCCTTTATGACACTGATCAGTGGGTGGTACTACAGTACATCTCGGGAGAAATATAATGAATCAGCCAGATTATGTAAAAAATAATTTGACCATGTATTTAATTAAATTTTATAACTAGAATTACAAACTGTACTGTAATAAATACCTGTTTGTTAATTGACTACAGAAGGTGTTGAGGAAACAGTGTATTTAATTAAATATTAATAATAACTAAAAACAAACTAGATACCTACTAATAATATTCTATTCAATTGTCACATAGACTTCACATGACAAGTCTACACAAAGTTCAGAGCAATGATTCTGTGGAAAATAATAAGAAATCAATAATGTTTTCTTGCATAGACTTTCCAACATACATTTATCTCTATTATACCTATAAAATATGGACATTTTTGTACTTTTTTTTAAAACATGGAACATGCAGAATCTGGATAGTTGTAGGTCACAAACATACTGTATTTAATTCTAAAATATTTACACTTTATTGTCATAGACTATGGCTAGATTGTTTTCTTTAGAGGGACATTTCAAAAATGTTACCGATAAAATAACCATAACTATGAGTACCAAGATGTGATAGATAATACAGAAAAGAGATGTGAGGAAATTTTAGTACCTATAATATGAAATCTTGTAATTGTCTTATAGACTAGCATGGCACAGATATCACACATATTCTTCTAATTTAATAAAAAAAGGTTAGCCAAGAATCACTTAAAATTTAAAAAATACAATTATCAAAAGTGTATACCAAAGAGGTTTTGCAGGTATTATTAAAACAAAGGTATTGTAACCAGTTTCATAAGTAGCTGTATAAAATTTAACAACATTATACTATTACAAGGGAAATATTTATTTAATGCCATATTTTATTGATGATATCATATTGTTTAGATTTAGTATGATACCTAATGACCCCATTTGCTACCACATCATAGGCACAAAGTTTTAACATTATATGTGATACATCAATTTACTAATTACTATATGATTTTATAATTTAACCTTTTGTTATCTATGGTTTTATATCAAACCTCTTCTGATAAGAATGTTGCTTATCTACACTCTGCTTTTAATTAAAAAAAACAACACTTGTTAAAACAAATGGGTTGCGACCAAAGTTAGCAAATATGTTTTTGTTCTGATCACTGGTTCAGCTCATGACTGGGGAATCATAACAAATCATGAACTTACCTTGAATATGGGCCTAGGGTGCCTCGGCTGGGATGGCACAGAGGTCGCGGCCGCGGTGACCGCGGGGGCCGGCGTCGCTGTCGTCACATGGTCCGCCGGCAGCGACTCTGGGACAGTCTGGAGAGTAGGCCGCATTGTCGTCGACATTTTCACTGATAACACTAGTTCGTACACTTAACAACTTGCTAGCCCACCCTCGCCGTTCGCATCCTCTGCAGCGGCCGCGCGCTCAGACCGCCCGACCGGCCCCTGCCTTCACCAGGACGCCGACACAGCCCCCGACTTAACTCCGCCGATACACGACCAACAACGCCCATCTAACCGCATTTTAGAGCAGAAAAATACATCGCGAAGCACTATAACGTTAGTTAACTGTCGATGTGCGTACCTATTTCACTTTCACGTAAATGCTAACGATCGTCGAGATGGAAAACAGAAATAGACACGCAAAAAACTATTAGAAAGCTTACGGTGTCTTCTCCTGTCATAAACACAAACGGGGAATTCGGCGTTTAGGTTCTATAACGACGCGCCAAGTGTTTCCGCCTATGTCACTAGGTCGTTTATTGGGTACGAAATCGTGTAGTCGACAATTTTAAGTACATTTAATAATAAAATTACTAAAGAAATTCACTTAACTCCGCTAAAAGTCCTCACATTCTTGAATTCACTCTCAAGATGGCGGATTTTACCTACTCCTCGTAAATGGGCACAAGGCTGACGCGAAAACGTCAACCTGCTCTATCAATCCCTTTCTTTTAGTAGTAAATGAAAAGAGATGGTAATATGTGAACAAGTTCAACGGAGTTTCGTGATACGTCACTGAAAAAACTGCCAATGGAGCATGCGCAAAAGTACAAAAACTATTAAATCTTTGAACGCATTGCTACGTCTATGGAACGCATCTATACACGTTTTGTTATCACTCTCTCATCCCCAACATGAAACATTAAATAGCATATCAATTTGAAACTTAGTTTTGAGTATTATTTATAGCATAATATAACAGTTGACTCTGTAATGATAATTGACTTTCAGGAAATTTGAAAAACTACACGTTTTAAGACATTATCTACGTTTCCAAGTAATGAATACTGCTTTCCAAATATTCAACTTTTATTTACTACTTGATTTATCATCCATCATGTTTTGTTTGATTGAATCCATCATATTGGCAGACAATCTTGGAATGAGCCATTTAAAAGAAAGACGGCAAATTTTCTTTCTTTGTAAAAAAGTGAAAATCGTGATTAATTAATAACTCAATCACTCGATTTTAAGATGTCATACGTCGTCGACTGAAAAATCTCATAAGTCCACAACCAATGATGTTAGTAAGGTTTTAGTCGAAGCTTGATTTCCAATTTTTTTATGGCTGTGGATTTAGTTGGTTATGTACACAGAGACAAATATTATGCTCGGTCTGGACGAGGACGGTACACGATTAATATCTGTCTTCATGTGAACAGCTAGGCAAGTACGAATTGATAAGCCTATTGAATAGATTTCCATACATTTCGATGATCAGTACTTTTTTCTTGCGAACACTATAATTCACATTAACTTCATGGCGTGAAAAAATATGAGTTACGTTGACAGAGTATCTATCTACGATGAGGTACAAAATTTGTATACAGTGAGCGTAGACGAAGAGTTACCAAAATCATATACAGGCCCGCGCGCTTTTGAGTAAATTTTGTTCTATGCCCGCACACTGACCGCCTTAGCCGCCCGCGCCACTGAAACAGAAATAAGGAAAGAAAGGCAGCTGGCAACACAGCGACAGTATTTTACTGCTGACAAGGTACCTACCGCCATCTTTGAATATAAAAATATGGCTGCCTTGTTGTTGGCGACTGTTGGGTGCTTGTTTGGATTTTAAATATTTGTTTCTTTCGTTTATTATGATTTCAAATACATAAATGTGTGAAATATTGCTAATTTGGACACATGGTCAATATAATTGGTGAGTAAGTGGGCTTTAATCCATCTTATATTATAAAAAACTGCATCGTTAGCTATAACAGTTTGCACTACGCAACGTGAGCTTCTATAATACGTTTTCGTATTCTACAAGTTTTTTTGTGATAAGTTTTCATGATTATGTATCGGGATGTTTTCATAACCATTTTGCATTGAAACTCAAGGTTCAGATATGATCGACGCACGTATTTACATAAGTTGTGACCTTACTAATACACGCAGACAACAAAAGGGACTTTTTCCACGAATCTATTGTTCAGCAATAATGGTCTCGATGTTTTCCGCCAATGTAGCATTCCAGTTTGACCTCTAGCAGTATTCTGGGATGTGTTAAGTGTATTCTACATTGCTACAATGAATGTATTAAAAAGTAGGTGAATGAACTTGGGCTTTTTCGCCGTAAATAGTAGGTACCTACTAATAGCTTTCTAAAGCTCGATTTTGCTTACGCCTCTCGCCTCATTCGCGGAAACTAGTTCTTTGTATCTTTGATTATTATGTAGGGACTTTTCACTCTGATAATAATTGCATCACAACTTTTTCTTAAATATCAGTAATATCACCAGATGATTACTCTAACTGTTTGGTCCCAAACTAACCAACGCATGTAGTTATAATGGGTACCATACAATGGTCTGGGCGCGGTCCTAGTTAACCCCCAGATCAGGGCGAAATATGAAAAAATATTTCCAAAATTTATCCAGATTCTGGAACCTGTTGCCTCCCGGTGCAGTTAGCCTATTAGCCTACATTCAAAGTATTCTACTGTTCTGCCATTGTTTGTTGCTTCATTTAGTTAATTATATTATTGTTAATATAAAAAAACATTTGCTAATTCATTGCCATTTGCTTATCTGCATACATATGATATTTTGTTGTAAACAAATAATTGTGCTAATTGTGTTATCTACACAATGTGACTAAACAAATGATGATGGGCAAAATGCATTTATTTCCCCATTATGGTTTATGGTAGCGTGATAACCAGGGCTGGAATCATTTATTTTAACTGAAGCCTTTTTTGTTTCCACTAAATCTTGCAATGTTTGTAAATAATAACTGCAGAGTGGCATTTCATTGTATCCAATCAGAAGGTAGGGATATGGTGAAGTAATGTTGTAGACCTTCCCATCGGGTAAAATAAAGTGACAGTTGAGTCAAACCAACTTCATTTACTAGGCAAATTTTTTTAAAAGTCGAGCCATATGCTTTCCATCATTGAAACTTCAAGATGGACCAGTTTTTATATTCGACTACAGACACAATTTTTTTTTTCCAACTTACCCTAAACATACAGCTTTATGATAATACAAGCTAACCAAACAGATATTGTCCAGACAAAAAAAAATATACCCTTAGAAAAAAGCACTCAGTATTTACTGATTTTTCTGGACAACTACATATTTCTATCACTACAAACATTAAAAAATAATACAGTTAAATCAGTTTAGCCATTCTTCAGTGTTGGTCCTTTCCAATGATCAGCATTACATAATTGGATAGAATATAATATGATGATCTGATTACCTGAGTGGGTAGTGACCTTGCTTCTGTGCTGAGGGTCCAGGGTCCGAATACTGTTATAGACAAACTTTGTGTGATGATGTCTCTTTATATGTGAATCATGGATGTTTAGTGTCTATGTAAGAATTATATACTAGCTAACAGGGCCCCAAGTCTGCTAACACAATCGATTCATAATCGAACATCAACCACATAGTAACTGTCACTTTTGACAGATATCCCATACAATATCTGTCAAAAGTGACAGTTATTATGTCAAGTGTTGCTGAGTGTGGGCCCAAGAGTTAGTCAGGCGATATATTATTATATGTATATTTTTGTTTCAGATTACCAACAACAACACCAGAGACCCAACAGTTGCCGATAGGAGAGCATTATACTCCTAAATGACCACCCACCTTTAGGTTTAAGGTTTATCTTATTTGCGTAGTAGATTAGGTCAGCAAGATGTGGCCCGCACCGCAATACTCGCATACAAATGCGCACCAAGCCCCCGGGAAGGCCAATGAGCATCAGAACCAACAGAATTTGAAGACTTTGGGCATGACCTCTGCTATATCCATGGCAGGTTTGTAACTCTTTTGTTACTTAATTTGCCTAGCTCATTGTTGATGACTTATCCCATTAAAAATTTTAAAAACTGAATAAATATACTAAATAAATAAAATAGTTTTTTCATTTAGTATAACCTTTCTAGGTCACAGTATATATCCAGCAATGAAAAGTTAACATACTTTTAATAGTTTTCTCCCTCTTCCCACAAACTAATCCATTACTTTTTCTAGAACTAGGCTCTTGTCAATAGTATAATGTTAGTAATAGATCAAACTTGGAACCTCTCAGTAAGGAATCTGTTCCTCTAACCACTAAGCTTTTGCTTATATTGGATAAAGCTGTGCCTTGCTCTTTGTAGGAATCTGTATATTTTTTTCAACTCATGGTTATCTCCATATATGTCAATCAATTAACACTGAAGTGAAAGTGATGGCAAAATTATAAAATACAAAACTTTTTTCGCTTAAGGTCACTATGTAATTAGTTTATATCCCCCAGGTCCAAAGCCCATAGACATCGAGAAAACCAATGAGCTCAAGGAGTCTCTGGTCCCGTTCGGTGTGTTCGAGAGTGAAGCGGAGATGAATCACCGCATGGAGGTGCTGGGTTCCCTGCACCGGCTGGTGCGGCAGTGGATCAGCGAGGAGTCTGCGCGGAAGAACATGCCACCGAGCGTAGCGGAATCTGTTGGAGGGAATATTTATACATTTGGCTCTTATCGGCTTGGGGTGAGTTTGGCAACGCTGTTTTGTACTAGTTTTATAACTATTGTTCCACTGCATAATGACGGCAAATAAAATACATAATCAAGACCCAAATGGCTCATTGGTTGGACTTTCTGTGATGAACACATACATGCATAGCCCAATTTCCATAAAAATACAATTTTATAGCCTGTTTTATGGCCATTTTATATTTACATTGTTGTCTAGTAAAAGATACAGAAATTCTGATTTGGAGCCTATATCTTTGTGTGGAAAGGTGGGCGTATAAAAAAAGTGTCACAATGCTGTATGGTATATTTTTCTATACTTTTTGGAAGTGTAAGCAGACCACCCTTTAACCAATATCACGCTTTACTAATCCAGGACACTTCATAATGATGGATAGTCTTCATTTTATTTGGCGTCGTAACGCTATGTGATATGATAGTGAGTCTATCATGTGAAACATGAATATTTAACAAGTGCAAGTTGGCGTGCACTGTAGGTATTTATCGCGGTAGGATCATCTATTGTCGGATGGCCCGTGCAGCTAACAGCTTGGAGTAATAAGCGTTGGTATTCGGCAGGTGCATCACCGGGGCGCGGATATAGACGCGCTGTGCGTGGCGCCGAGACACATCGACAGGACAGACTACTTCCAGTCGTTCATTGAACTGTTGAAGTTACAACCGCAGGTTAGTTCCATCACACTATTAAGGAGTAGGATAAAAAGATTTACTGGTGGTAGGCTTCGGCCGTGGCTAGTCACCACCCACTGAACAAAGCCATGTCGCCAAGCGGCCTAGCCGTGTTCCGGCATGATGTTCGGTGTTGCCATTCATGGATGGCGGGTCAGATCAGCTGCGCTGCATGTGCCTAGTGAATGTAGCGTCTCGATCTACTGCCGCCTTCCTACCTAGGCAAGTATGCTCTATCGTAGATCTCATCGTCACTTACCATCAGGTGAGATTGAGATCAAATACTTGCCTATAATGTAATAAAAAAAAAAAAAAAAAAAGACTAGTACCCGAAGAAGAGGCTGAAAAGCATATCGATCCTTGAAAGAGGGGCCAAATAGATTTGGTGCCACTATTAAAAAGGAAGCAAAGAAAGCTTGTTCCCACTTTTAAGAAGAGCTACAAAAGGCTAGGTCCTGCTATTAAAATGGAAGCTAGAAAGACTTGTTCCCAATATTGAGAATGAAGGATTAACGGCCTGATTAGCGCAGTTAGTAGTGACCCTGCTTTCTGTGCCGAGGGTCCCGGGTTCGAATGCTGGTAGGGACAAACGTTGTGTGATGAGCACGAATCTTTGTGTATTTGTACCCAAGTCATGGATGTTTAATATTTATATAAGTAATATACTCTGGGTTCGCCCCCAGTCCATTGTCGGTACACATAATACATGCGTTGCTTAGTGTTGATCGTATAGTTGGTGTGTACGTCTGGCGATATTTATTATTGTAAGCAAAAAAATATTTTTTCCACTATTATATAGGATGTGTGAATTGGGAGAAAACTGAATTAACGCAGTACCTGAAATTAGTTTCAGAATCAAGATTATAAATATGTGGTACTATTGAAATAAAACTCATATAACGGATTTTATCGTTATATTAGTTTTATTTCAATGTGTAGCATTAGCGTATATATAAGAAATCAATATATTTGGTACTATTTTTAAGGCTCAAATTATTGATTAGGACTTTTTTACGGCAACACTAAATCAAGTACCCCTTATTGCATGCAGGTTAAAGACCTGAGAGCAGTGGAGGACGCGTTCGTGCCGGTAATTAAGATGAATTTTGACGGAATCGAGATTGACTTGTTGTTCGCCAGACTGGCGCTCAAAGAAATACCAGGTGAGTGCATAGATAACATTTTTAACTATACCCCAGTATTTACTATTAAATTAATTCAAACTAATATAGGTACTAGTTTCCTCCATTGAAATACTGATTCTTTATGACAAAATATATCATAGATATTCCCATGAGTGACCTTGGAGATGATGTAATTGGATTATTTTAAAACATTGCGTGAGACGACAGATGGTTGGACCTAGGCCACGCCCACATTAATGACGTCAGGAACTAGTTGAGAACCAGTTCACGGTTGCTCATGCCAACTCTACCAAGCGTATACTCCGCGGCAAGCTTCCCAGCTTAAGTTATTAAGCCCCAGATTTTGGGTGGTCCCATTGGGCCTTCTTTAACGGGCCAAGTTTATTTAGGGATATTTTAGAGGCATAAAATATTACCCAAATGATCTGTCCAAAGGAGAGAAAAGAGACAAATTGTCTGGTATAGTGCATTGTAAGTTGGGCTCTATGATTGCCCCATTGACCCTATTTTTACGTATTTACGTCTTCTGTTGTCGAGGTTTTTGAAATTACATATAATCTTCATTACACCTTTTAACCAAATATAATGCACAATTTGTTTAAATATGTAACAGGGGCAATTTTTTTTTTTTTTGTAAAAAGGAACCTGTATTGTACGGGCTGTTATATTGAGATGGGTCAGTACGAGGACCTCCGAAGCTATGAAAGATGGAAAATTCCTCGATTATCTTATTGGTTTTTCTCTATCAATGCGGTTTTTCATATCTCTAAAATCCATGACGTGGTTCCTTAGAATATATTTTTCTATCTCATAGTTTCGGACGTGCGTCCCCATACTGGCCCATCTAGATAATCTGACTTTATTATTTGGAAATAATGGCTGTCATTTTTCGAAATGGTAGCCAGTAGGGTTGTATGCTATAATAAGTACAGGATTTTTTAATTAGCCCTGACTTCGCGGGTCATATGTGTGTGTGTATGTGTGTACTATAACACAGGCTTTATAACATCCGAGTTAGTTTTGTTGTCGTCATCAGACTCGTTCGATCTGCGGGATGACATGCTGCTGAAGAATCTGGACCAGAAGTGCGTGCGGTCGCTGAACGGGTGCCGCGTCACCGACGAGATTCTGCGGCTCGTGCCCAACATCAACAACTTCAGACTCACACTCAGGGCCATCAAACTGTGGGCCAAACGTGAGTACCTCTGACAATGTCTAACGACTGGATTAGCGCAGTTGGTAGCACTGCTTTCCACAGAAAGCAAAGCCACTACCTGTACAATTCGTACACAAATATTATATTTTACCTGTGGCACCATAAATTATAAGTACCTGGGTATGTTTGACAGTTGGTACCGACCCGCCACCGCGATAGCATTTGAACCATTAGTAATTACATTATATAAAATAAATACAGTCCACAAAAATATATCTCATGTGTGATTCACTACACTACCCTCGGTACACCGATGCTCCTGGGTTAGAATCCTGGTATGGTCAGACTGTGTGTGATGAAAAGGATATAATCAATATGTTTATTTTTAAATATAAATGGCAGGTCAAACCATTAGACAAGAAAACAAAATTAGACATAATTGATTTGAGCAAATTTAAACTTTGTTGTTGAACAGTTAAACATAATATTCTTTGCAGCAGTCTGTTCTGTGACGTAGAATGACAAGGGCACATGTGCCCGCGAACGTTAAATGAATCAATTTGAAAACTGACGATCCTTTGCATTTCCTACTTTACAAACCTCCCTTATCTCGAGGTAATCAAATTATGTAGCAATCGCGTATAAGAACCTTATACATAGGGAGTGTAGTAGGTGAAGGAAACCATCGAGGAAACCTGCATATCTAAGAGAACCCCTCAAAATATGTGTGAACGTCCACCAACCCGCACTGGTACAGCGTGGTGGACTATGGCCTAATCCCCTCGAACTGAGTGGAGGCCCGTGCCCAGCAGTGGGACATTAAAAAGGGCTGGTATTATTATACATAGGGAGAATAATAGAAGTATAAAATAACTGAGATGATTTCCTTTTCCTCAGGTCACGGGATCTACTCCAACACCCTGGGCTACCTGGGCGGCGTCTCCTGGGCCATGCTAGTGGCTCGCACGTGCCAGCTGTACCCTAACGCGCTGCCAGCCACCCTCGTGCACAAGTTTTTCCTGGTCTTCAGCCAGTGGAAGTGGCCGCAGCCGGTGCTGCTGAAGCAACCGGACTCTGTCAACCTGGGCTTCCCCGTTTGGGATCCGAGGGTGAGTGAGGACTGATAGATTCACGGAATAAAGAACTCCTGTAAAGTGCATGTTTGTAGATCCCATGGGCAGACTTACATTTAACCAAAAAAACATGTGTCAACGTTTTTTGTCGCTGCCATAATAAACAGCGGTGTTGCTGCGTAAAAACCCCGTTAAAATTGGGTCAGTAGTTTTTTCGTGATGTTCCAACAAACAGACACATACGAAAACACGGAGAGAAGTTTAAATAACATACGGCACATTTCTTTATTCTTTTCAATATTTTCAATGTACAGTCAGACAGTCCAGTTATATGGTATAGACAAACCTTGCCGTGGGGAAGGGAGTATTAATTATCAAATATCTATAACCTAGATCTATATGATCATAGACTATTATCATAGATAGAAACGGGTCGAAATATAGTTTTCATATTTATGTAAAAAGAAGCCCCAGTAGCACAGCCGGCAGCGACAACACAAAACGAAAGATAAATCGATTTTGTCTCTTTCCTTCGTATGGATTAAGGAGGGGCGAGAGCGACTCGGGGCAACATTATATGTGACATAGGTTTGGTATTGACCTATGTTCTAGCCCTTAAGGAACAAGTGGAGTCTTAACAGGAAGGCCCAGCTTTGGGACAGAAAATAAGCTATAAAAAAAATATTAATTTATGTCGTCCTAGTTCTAGTTCATAGATAAATCATAATACAGTATTATCTGGGCAGGTTAATGTCTCGGACCGGTTCCACCTGATGCCGATCATCACGCCTGCCTACCCACAACAGAATTCCACCTTCAACGTCTCGGCTTCCACCAGAACCGTCATCGTCGAGGAGTTCAGACTGGGTCAGTACCATAGATAGATATAGAACTCTTTACTGTTGCATCACAAAAAAGTGTTGTTAAATTTATGTAGCTCTTATCGTTAGTAGCAATCTCTAACATGCAATCTTTGGATGATAAGGATCTAATGAAATGGTTATGTCGGGGGTGTACTTATACTTACAGTAGGTACTTAAAGACTTCATGCCTACCACCTAGACAGGAAGGGAGGTGCAGTGGAGAATGTAGTGTATCATAAACCCACCGTATATCTAGCACAACATTACAAAAACATAAAATCTTGGTTACAATTGAAATAATGTGGTTTCTATTCATCTCTCAAACCAACTGAAATAAAAAGGGCTAATAAGAATAAAATAATTTCTTGGCCTTCACATATTTTAATTTTTTATATTTACGCGAAAACTACACACTGAAATAAAGCTACTGGATCCCAAGTCGGTGGTAGTTAGTCTACTACTAACTGGGATCCAGTAATTAATTTAATAAAATCCAAAACCATGCGCATAATTCCAAGACCTCATGACACTGAGCACTTTCTGCGTAGATCGGACCGCAAGCAACAATTAAATATGAGGGTACCCCATCTCAAACTATGACACTAGGACGTCAACCACCTCAGTCCTCCCGTGACCATGGTTGCTGTAAAGCAGCCGAAACGTCGGGAACGTAAAATCAAAATAAAAACGCGATAAAATCCTTAAAATAAGTTTTATGTCAATTGTAAAGAGTGTATCCTGGAAACAATATCAGGTGGGGGATGGGTTCTGTCCCATAGTGGCTGCGCTCGTGTTCATTGGTGTGTGTGGTGCAGGTCTCGCGATCACGGACGAGATCATGCTGGGCAAGTGCGGGTGGGAGCGGCTGTTCGAGGCGCCCAACTTCTTCTCGCGCTACAAGCACTTCATCGTGCTGCTCGCGTCCACCGCCAGCGCGGACGACCAGCTGCAGTGGTGCGGCCTCATCGAGAGCAAGATCAGACATCTCATCAGTGAGCATCTGTGTACTTGTTTGCTTTGCGTACCTGAGTTGCTATGGGCAGACATATTTAGAAGAGATCATATTATAAAATTTGACTGTGTATTTTAAATTGTTCATTATAGTTCATTCATTATTCAATATAGTTATTTAATTGTAAATTCCAGCATTTTCCATAAAATTCGATGATAAAGTTTAAATAAATAAAAATACAGCCAAAACGTGGCCTCAGGGTCACGTGACCCTTTAAAGAAAATAATCCATATTTTTGCAGAAAAATTAAGACTTATAGTTACAAAAAGCAATTCAAAGCTTATTTTTCATACATCAAACACCCTATCGGTGTATGAATCGGACATAATGTACTTAGTAGGGTTGGCAACTCTATCTTATACCCGCATTGATCGTGCAATGGTTGTTACAGCAACACTGGAGCGTAACTCGCACATAACGATAGCGCACGTGAACCCAGAGTGCTACAATTCTGTGCCATTGAACACAAACAACGGACAGCCGCTAGCACTGCCACCAGGTAACAAAGAAAGAGAAAACATTTATTTAGCTACAACACAAGATTACGTAAACAAACTTATAACTATAACTGGCTAATGATTATTAAATATTAAAAGGTAAGAGTACACCCACCTAATTACACACATTTAAGAGTAACCCCCGAGTTGCTTGCTGGATCTTCTTATTAGCAGAATCAATATTGCGAACGGTTGTTATCTTTTCGCCATTCATAATGTGAATAAAAACAAAATAATTTCAATTTCTACTCCATTTATTAATTGCTTATATTTACGTGAATACTACACATTGATATAAAACCTATTTTACAGATTTTATCTCGTTTATTTTATTTTTTTACGGTCCCGACGTTTCGGCTGCTTTAAAGCAAACATGATCACGGGAGGACTGAGGTGTTTGATGTCCTAGTGTCATAGTTTGAACTGGGGTACCCTCATATTTAGTTGTTGCTTGCAGTAACGTAAATCAGAAAATAAACGCGACAAAACCTGTAAAATAACTTTTAATTCAATTTTACTCCATTCTTAGATACCTAAGCTTAGGAATCGTCGAAAATATCGCAAAATAATAAGCTAAACCCTACCGCCCGTTAGGAATGTCATTCCTATGGAGATGAAGTGGCGAGAAGCTATGGTGGCTCGAATGTTTCACAGCCCCATCTGTCCGTAACGGTATCTTAATGTTTCAGGAGCTACCCTACCCACAGACCCCGCGCCGGAGATCAAAAATAATGAAAATGTAAGTACCTACATTATAGTTAATACGCGATTGGCTCAGTTGGTAGTGTTTGGTACTGCTTTCTGTACCAGTTATCCCGGGTTGTTTTATGTGATGAGCACAAATGTTTGGGCCCGAGTCATGGATGTTTAATCACACTATAATAATATTATAAATGGGAAAGTTTGGATGGATGGATGGATGTTTGTTACTCAATCACGCCAGAACGGCTGAACAGATCTGGATCAAAATTGGCACAGAAATAGATTATAGTCTGGAATAGCACATAGGCTACTTTGTATCCCGGTAAAAAGGACATACATTTTAATCGCGGGTAACACCGCGGGGCGCAGCTAGTATCTATATAAGTGTTCATATACTGGGACCACCCCCAATCCATTGTATGGTACCTATACAAGCGTTGCTTGGTTTGGAACCATACAGTTGGGATGGCAATTCATTGGACATCCCAATTTGGATTCGTTCGAGATCTGTATGGTGTTTTAATTTAGTTCAGACTTAATTTAGCTACAAAACACGTCATGTTCTATGCTCTTCAAAGAAAATCAACCGATCTCAACAAATATTGATTTCTTATATTTACGCGAATACTACACATTGAAATTAAATTAATCTTAAGGATTTTTAATTTATATAATTAAATCCTAAACCAAGCTCACCATAGCAAGACCTCCAAGACACTGTGAGCACTTTCTGCATAGATCGGACCGCAAGCAACAACTAAATATAAGGGTACCCCATTTTAAATTATGACACTAGGACGTCAAACACCTCAGTTCTCCCGTGACCATGGTTGCTGTAAAGCAGCCGAAACGACGAGAACGTAAAAAACATAAAATAAACGCGATAAAATCCGTAAGATTAGTTTCATTTCAAAATTCTTTTTTTTTTTTTTTTTTTTTTATTACATTATAGGCAAGTATTTGATCTCAATCTCACCTGATGGTTAGTGACGATGAGATCTACGATGGAGCATACTTGCCTAGGTAGGAAGGCGGCAGTAGACAGAGACGCTACATTCACTAGGCACATGCAGCGCAGCTGATCTGACCCGCCATCCATGAATGGCAACACCGAACATCATGCCGGAACACGGCTAGGCCGCTTGGCGACATGGCTTTGTTCAGTGGGTGGTGACTAGCCACGGCCGAAGCCTACCACCAGTAAAAACTTAGATTGGAAGTACCATAACCGATCAAGTAATCTCCATCGTGACTTTGCCCGTATGTTGACATTAAGCCCGACTCAATGGAAAAAGGCCAGTAGGAAAAAAATAAATCAATTTTTTGTAAATGTTTTTTTTTGTAAAGTAAAATGTTTTGTATAATAATGTAATTTTCTTTACATCTTTAGTTTTGAAATATTTAAGTTATGTTATATATAAAATATTATGATTAAACTTGATGTTGTTTATTTGTTACAGGGTGAAGTTATGGCGAACTACTGTTCAATGTGGTTCATCGGCCTGGTGTTCGAGAAGACCAATGTGAACGTGGACTTAACATACGACATTCTGTCGTTCACGAAAGCCGTCAATTACCAGGCCGAGAATACTAATATGCTGCGAGAAGGCATGGCCATAGAGGTGAGCGACCTTTTGACTTAACTTTTTTTTATTTATTTCATAATTAAATGGTTAAGCAAGTTTAAAAAGGTCGCGTTACAATCGAAGGTCGCAGGTGCACACCCCAACTTGAACATCAGGGCCCCAAGTCCGCTAACACAATCGAACAGCAACCGCATAGTAACTGTCACTTTTGACAGATATCCCATACACGATTTGTCAAAAGTGACAGTTGAGGCCCTGGATGGGATGGGTGTTATGTGCAAATTACACTTGAGGTTCTAGTGTCAAAGTTTGAACTGGGGTACCCTCATATTTAGTTGTTGCTTGTGGTCGTAACGTACAATTTGTATTAATAGTTATAGGGCACTGGGCAGGACCCGAAGTCTGCTAATACGATCGATTCATAATCGAATAGCAACGGCATAGTAACTATCACTTTTGACAGATATTGTATGGGATATCTGTCAAAATTGACAGTTACTATGCGGTTGCTGTTCGATTATGAATCGATTGTGTTAGCAGACTTGGGACCCAGGTCCTCGAATAGGTTTTTTTTTTTTGGGACCCTTTGGTGTTTTGCGAAAGGGTATTTTTCATAGTGTTATGATTATGTGTTATGATATGATTTACGATTTCCATGTTTTGGCACGTTTAGTCTTTATTTTGGTGTTTAATATTTTTGTGTCTCTGCTAATGGATATCCTCGAATAGGTTAGAGACGGCTCAGAGTGTATATAATGTGTTGTGCGGCAGGCGCGGCACGTGCGGCGCAAGCAGCTGCCGCAGTACCTGTCGGGCTCGCTGCTGAAGCGCGAGCGCACCGCGTCGGGCGGCAAGCGCAAGCCCGACGCGCCCGCGCCCGCGCACCCCACCAAGAAGACCAAGCGCCTCTCCGAGAGCAGCGTACGTACATACATAACGACCTTATTAGATCACTTGGTGGTAACGCTGCTTATTGTGCTGAGAGTGCAGGGTTCTAATCCTGGTTGGGGCAAAGTTTGTGCGATGAGTCTGTGAATATTCAATGTCTATATAAATATTATACATTGTGCACTCCATTGTATGGGACCCATAAAATGGAGTGCAAGCATTGCTTAGTTGGGACGGTACTATTGATGTGTTCGACTGGCGATATTATTATTATTTTAACTGGCTGTGCCTACAAATATGTAACACATGGATTGTAGTTTTTTCCATCCATTTTCCAGGGCAAAAATTATCCAAGTAGTTGAACTTTTTATAAGCTATTGTCATAAGAAAAATTTGCTATGCCATAGATACATAGAAAAAAAATTAAATCTTTTTAGCGCCCCATTTTTTTCACCTACTTAAAAACCATTATAACTTCAAATTAAATTAATTATTGTAAGCCTCTACACAACGCCCCCATTTTTTTTCTGGGTCTCTTACCGCCCCCCTTTAGGCCTGCAGCGCCCACAAGGGGGCGTTATCGCCCACTTTGGGCAAGGCTGACCTAACGTTACATGCTCGTTTCTCTCACAGACGGACGACGTAAGCATCCTATCGTACAACGACGACTCCAACTCGTCAAACATATACGAGGTGAACATCCTGAACGGCGCCGCGGGCCACGCGGCCCCGGACCAGACCGAGCACAGCCGCGCCAAGCCCGCGGAGAAGGCGGAGCACCCGCCCTCCACCTCCAACACGATAGCCTGCACGTAGCAGTACATGGAGTGGCGGCAGCGGTTCATATACGGAACCAACGCCAAGAACAAAACCAAACGTGTATGAACAATAGTGACAGTGATAGTGTTATCAACTTATGTGATTATAGTGTTAGGATCATTGTGGTGCAATCGTGGTGGGTAGTGAAGCGGTCGATGTTGCGCTTTGGTGAGTATGCCCCCTTGTGTGTTTCACAGTAGACTAAGCACCAAATTTATAGACATTCTATAACGTAAATGGCAAAATTTTATTTCATTTGATAAAGTTATAAAACGTTTTTAAATTCTGGGGCTCATCTTCTTTTATTTTTGATGATTCGATTGGTACAGTTGAGAGTGGCTCGGTGTTCTGTGCCGAGGGCCCCGGGTTCGAAACCCGGTAGGGTTAAACGGTGTGATGACCATGAATGTTTGTCAAATTTACAACATTAATATCTATTATATGAGTAATTATATACTGGTATCGGCCCCAGTCTGTTGTACGGTACCCATTATTAGATGCGTAGCTTAGTTTGGCACTGTACAGTTGGTGTGTTCATCTGGGAAATAACCATACCACAGCAATAACCACCGAGATCGGTCGCGGTGGACAGACGTGCACTGGAACGAGGCTCAGCGTGAATAAAAAAACCATATACAGGGTGAATTTTTCAAGTGTGCATCAATGACCAAATCTGAAACTATAGGGAATATCGAAAAATTCCTGAAAGGACTCGAGATCGATTTTGGTGAAAACTAATAATGTATCATTAGATTTTTGAAAACATATTTCCCTGGCCAGGAATTGTAACTGTTGATTTTGAAAAAAAAAACCCACCTGTTTTATAGCACCATCTGATGTCGCCATGAGGATCAAGTTCTGGGAAGTAATGACATACGGTTAACTAAAAACGTGCATTCTTTTAATAAATGATTTATATTTTCATGCATAAACTGTACTCATACCATAGCCATTCAGTTTGCACTTGAAAAATTCACTCTGTATATATTTTTCAATACAATGCCGAAATTACTTTTATTTCGTTCTTGGCATTGATTTAAAATCCCTTTCCTTTTAAATGAATGCCGAAACAAAATCTCTCGCCAATGATTTAAATCTCTAGTTTTTAAATCAATACCGAAATCATTTCCCTTTCTCTCGGTATTAATTTAAAATCTCTAAGTTTTATATCAATGCCGAAATCATTTTGCTCATTTTTTCTCGGCATTGATTCAAAATCTCTTTAGAGGTTCAGTCAATACCGATATAATTTAGTTTCTCGGTAGCGGTGGACAAACGCTGCTGCTCTTTACAAAATAATTCATAAAACATTGTTCATTACAATTATCCTATCTCCTTTAGATGCGGCGCGAACATCCTCACTGCGGCTGCGTAAGTTATATCATTAGATATAGATAAAAAAAATGTGACAAAAAATATCCAATTACGTTGAATAATCACTCGATATACTATCGACCGTAAAAAAAAAAAAATATTCTGATTCATAATAGCTTGATCACATGTAATGAGTGAAATGGCGCGACTTTACACCAGGGATTCCTAAACTACATATTCTGGGCAAGAGACCCCTTTTCCAAAATAAACTGATACCTCAGACCCCCATAGCCAAATTACTTTAAAAATCATATCTCTAGTATTTTTTCCTATTGATACAAAATAATAATTTCATCGATGTCGATATCGACCGCTTTGGGAATCCCTGGTCCTCGGCCGAGAGCACTGTGTCGTTATTTACCTCGTTCCGTGTAATCAAGGCATAAGGAATGATTGGACGTTGGAATTGATCAGGTAATGTAAACAATATTGTGATTAGGGTATTCGGAAGGTCCATGTACAAGATATTCCGGTGTTATTTATTTACAGATGGCAGCGGCGGCGGCGGGCGGCATGTAAGTGACTCACACAACGTAGGGAACTTAGGGCATTCGTAGCGACCATTTGCAAGGGAAATGACAAGGCACATACATACATGGCACCGATTTATCGATCATAACTTTTTATTATCTTTGTGTTTATTTTTTCATCCATTCCCAAAGTTGATCAATTAGACCCGTTCCTTTGTTATGTTTGAACTCGTATTCCCAAAGTATTAAAGTTGATTTTGTCCCTAGACTGAAAGTCGAAAGTGTTATTCACTACCCGTTTTCTGTACTAAAAAGTGTGAATATAATCGTAGATTTGTTATCGAAGTTTGGTAAAAGCAATTATCGCGATGGAAAGTGCGTTTGCGGTCTTTCTCTGTCGCACACCCTCTTTTCTAAGCCGGTGACGTAGCACGCCTGTAGCTCTAGTGTTTTCTAAACTTTAAACGTCTGTATTTTTGACATTTTATAAGTTTCGAAAATTATTGTTTTGTTTGTAACCTTAAAACTATATAATTATGCAATTCACCAATTATTGTTAAAAATCCTATTTGCAATTGTAGAATGCCAAATGATAGAGATATTACAGATTTTCTTGTTATTTCTGTCCCAGCTAGTTTTCACCATCTAGTTGAATTTGTTACGTAGGTGCATTGCTTCGATTTGTTTACAAATGTTACAAAATAATTAAATATTAAGAAATCCTTTCTTATCATTTAACTACAGTAGTATGATTACGCGCTTGATCAATGTTCTAACATTCGCGATTAAATTTATGTTCCTCCATGCATTATATTATTCTAAAATAGGGTATAACTAAAAACTGCCTTCATCTTTAAAATCATAAAACTACATGTTCCTTTCTACCAATATTGAGTATCAAATATGGCAAAAACAGTAAACGAGGAATCTCAGACGAGTTTTGAAAACACCGTATACCGAACGAGTGATATAATGTCTCAATACATTTGACAGCCGATTTACTGGTTGATATATTAACATGCTGATCATTCGATCGATATGTGGAAACGTTCAAAGTTTGGGCCAAGGGCCTTGAGCACTCCCGCGCACACCATAAACGCGCGAACATCGAAGCGGGGCACGGTATGTAGAGGCAGATTGGGGGGAGGGGGTAAGTCGCCTCTAATAGACCATATTATTTTAACTAATGATATAATAAACACAATTTATACTGCCTGTGGAAACGCAATACTTGACGACTTTTCTAGATCATGGGATTAAATAATCTATTAAAAATTGTGAACAAATTTCGTTGGAAGTTTCTTGTTGCTTGGGGGCTGTAAAATAACGCGAATGTTCGAGCTAGTTATATCAGTTTTAGGGGTAGATAAATATTAAGAATTATATTAACTTTATTGGTAGGTATGCGAAGTTCTCGTTAATAAGAAGCAATATATTTTCATGATAATGTTTATAGAAGAGGTGTACGCGTATGGAGGGGGATTTATTTCCTCGCTAGAGTAATTAGTGTTCCAATTAAAATTATCAGTTTCTCGATTAAGAAAAATTCAAATTGGACATTTTATGCACTGTTATAATTAGATACGATATTTTACGGGCCACCGTTAAAGGCATGTACTTAATAGACTTCAAATCCAAATTGCTTTGGTTATTTTTTTCTTGCAAATGGTCAGGGGGCTTAGTACGGGTTTTGAACAGGGTCAAATTTCGGTCGAGTGATGAAAACATCCCGTACATTGCACAGTGGCGCCTCTAGCGGGTACGTGCAGCTTTAGTGATGAATGTACGGAAACATACGATCGGTATTTGAATACGTTTAAAAATCGTACTGAGGGCCCAGCAATAGTACAAAAGTGGAAGAAATATATTTTTGTTCAAACACTGCTTTTGTTATTTTTGAAATTGCTTTCGTAATTCGAGAACTCCAACTTGACTACTAAATACTAAGCTACCTTTTATCCGTTACAAAAATATAGTTGTAAATTACTAAAATGCGAAATTTCGTTTTTATAAATTGATCAACATAGACATCATTATCAACAACACATTATAATAAACAAGTGGACTTTGACGTCATATTTTTTTAGTTCTATGCAATACAGTCTCAGTTCAGGAAGAACATTTATAACAAAAAAAAAATACAACTGTATTTTTTAACAAACAATAATATTAAAAAGTATTCAAAAAACCTATAAGCGTATAAACACCGACAAAACAAACTTTCCTCTCTATAGAACATAAATGATTAACGCCCATATCCATAAAAAAAATGACGTTCTATTGAGAAAACCTCGTACAGACATGATATGATTTGACACCTGAGGTTTAGTATGAGTTTTAGCAGCATCGAACACCGATATAGTGTTGATTTCTCATATTTACGCGTATATTACACATTGGACGGATTTTATCGCGTTTATTTTATGTTTATGCCGAAACAAAAACATAAAATTAACTCGATAAAATCTGTTAAATTAGTTTTATTTCAACCTTTAAAGTGATCAGACACATTCTATACATTGAATAGCAGCGAACATGAAGCTTTACTAGATAATGTACGCACATTCGATCACTCGATCGTTAGTTGAATACGTTTAAAACTCATACTAAGGGCCTCGGCTGATAGTGCTTTACAAAGAAATACCATGCCTCGGCATCAAAAAATGGCTTTAAGAGGGGTAATAAAAAATACATGTTTGGAGTTCTCGAGATACAAATTAAATAAATTTGAAATACTATTTTCGCAATCAGTACTTATAGATTTCTTCTGCTTGCAAAAAATTGAGGTAAATATTTTTATTTGCCAACTTTGACATTTTTATTTTAAACAAATGGCGGAAGAGGAACCCACCACTGACCCTCGGCTTGTCAACTTTTCCAATTATAAACCAAACAAATTGATAGATAATTAAAGAAGCTAGCAACACCGAACTCCTCTAAGATGTTAGTCGCGAAACTTTCTGTCACGAGTGTCGGGACCCCAATTAATACGCAATTATTCGCGAATTCGTTTCGCGGAGAATTGCATGGAGAGGAGTTCGGTGTTGCTAGACGTTTTAATTATCGATCAACTTGTTTGGTTTATAATTGGAAAAGTTGACAAGCCCATGGGTATTGGTGGGTTCCTCTTCCCCCATTTCTTTAAAAATGGAACTCCGCCATGTATCGCCTAGTTCTATCAATTATATTTTTATTTTGCCAAATTCACATTTATGACGTTTCGTGTGTGAAAATTGCATTTTCCCCACTGGCGACATTCGACTAGAGATAATACGAAATGATTCCACCTAGATATTAAGACTCAATGTAGTTGTTTCTAAGGACCTTCGACTTGTATGTAAGTTGTATATGATCGATAGCCAATTGATTATTATATATGAAAATATATATCTGGTGAAATATAAAATTAAAATTGAAAAAAAAAGAATAAATATATATACAAAAGGGATTGATTTGTGTTTTATTTATGTAGTTATTTCCCTCATGACATTCTAACGTTATCAGGATGATAAATGAAAACAATGATTCATAAATATTATTTATTTACAAGTATAATACTCTACAAGACGGCTGAACAGACGATATTACATAATATACACTAGTAAACTATACAGGTGTTACATTGAGATGGGTAACTATGGTAACCTCCGAAAGTATACCAGACAGAAATATGTTCTAGGGAACTGTTTCGTCGATTTTAGATATAAGAAAAATAGTAATTTAATTCATAGAAATAAAACTATTTTTTTAAGGATTTTATCGCGTTTATTTTTCGTTTTTACGTTCCCGACGTTTCGGCTGCTTTACAGCAACCATGGTCACGGGAGGACTGAGGTGGTTGACGTCCTGGTGTCATAGTTAGAAGCGGGCTACCATAAACGCGATAAAATCCTTAAAAAAAATTAGTTTTATTTCAATGTGAAGTATTCGCGTAAATATAAGAAATCAATTAATTCATAGATTTAAAAAAAAACTTACATTAATCGGGAATCGAACCTGGTCAATTTGAAAGCCGACAATTCGATATCGATTGTGTAGGTTGTAAGGAGTAAATGTTACTATGAAGCGTGTCTAAAATTAAAAGAAAATCAATAATTACACACGAGTTAATTATTACTCAAAAAATTAGCTGCTATTTTGAACATGTAGGTGCTGAAATAAATAAAATAATATGTCTATTGTCGTTTGGGAGGTCCCCATACCATCCCATCTCCATCTCTATGTTACATCCTGTATACTTTAAAATTATCTTATACTAGGTCTTCCATAGCCACTGATGAGTCAGGCAATATGAATTCCTGAAACGAAATAACATTTATTAATTTCTAGATGTGCCCGATTGTAACCTTAAAAATCAATGACTAATATTCAACACAAGCTTCTACCCGCGGCTACGCCCGCTGTTCCTCGATGAAGCATAGCCTATAGCCCTCTGCTATAATGTAGCTTACTATGAGTGAAATATTTTTTAGAATCGGATAAGTAGTTTCAAAGATTACCCCTACAGCCCAAACTCGTAAATTAACAAATTTGAACTCTAATACGTATACATAGTACACATACCCAGTCTTGCTCGTCATTCTTGGCGGCTTGCAGCTCCAATATGTCGTTCTGTATGGCGACACTCAGGTCCTGGATCGGCACCGGCTCGGTGCGCCAGTATGCGTTCTGGTGTTTACTCACGCGGTTGCGTCGTTTGTGCGTCGTTAGGTGCACCTTAATATAAATCTTCAGTTCATTATAATTTAATCTCCCGAAGAAACACACACACAAAAAATACCTAAAGCGATACAACACTCCAAAGTTAGTAAAAGTAGCGGTTTTTACAAACCTTGGAGTATTGTATCGCTTTAGGTATTTTTTTAAGCAAACTTAATACATCGAGACATCCAATGCAGAATGCTAATATCGCAAAAAACTAAATTACATCGTAAAGATGTCCAAATCTTTCGTAAAAAAATAAAAACCATTGACATTTTGAATTTCGCGCCCTGACTTACAGTGCCGACGACTCGCGAGCCCCCACGCATCGCAGGCGGTCGGCGGTCGCCCGCCAACGGTCGCGTCGTTTTTATTGCGGGAAATACCTTAGGATACTATTGGGTTATCATCGTGGCCCTGACTGTTTTTATCCTCAAAAATATTCAGCGAACAATTTGCTTACCGTCGCCTTGTCTGAAGGATAGGTTTTATCCTGAAAAATATTTACCTGCTTCAGGGTACGATTAGCTCACCATTGCCCTGTTTAACGAGTCCCTAAAAAACACAGATAATAAAATGTAATTACCTTCTTGACGTGCGTGTTGACCATGGAGCGCAGGTGGAAGAGCGCGGGGCACAGCGGGCAGCGGCGCGCGGGCGCGGTGTGCGCGCACAGCGCGTGCTGGTTGCGCCGGTTCACCGTCACGAAGCCGCGCCCGCACACCTGCGCGCGCGCATGTTTATGCCAGCTCACACAGACTTAATAAATAGTTCTGTCATACTCGTAGGGGTACCATTGTCCTCAAGCCTCTAGTGCAGGGGTTCCCACACTTATTTTGTCTACTGCCCACTTTGAGAATGAATAATTTTTTAGCGCTCCCATTTTTTCATCTACTTAAAAATCACTATAACGTCCAATTAAATTAATTATTGTAAGCCTTTACACAACGGGGTCTTTCTGGGTCTCTTACCCCCTTTAGGCCTGCAGCGCCCACAAGGGGGCGTTATTGCCCACTGGGAAAGGCTGCTCTAGTATGACGCCCCTACGAGTATGACAGAACTAATTATTACTAATAATAAAGTCTAAGTCAAACTAAGTCTAATAGCCCAACCCTATATACCGGACCGGACTTCTTGGGAGAACTGGAAAGGTCACGTTTTAATATTTACTTTTATTTGCCTACACACGTACACGTTTACGAACACACAATTGATTATCTCCCACCAAAATTACACATACAATTTCAAAGAAACACATTTCTCACAAAATAAAACAAAATTGATAACCTTTCTCTTTGACAATATTTTTTTTTTTTGAATATTTCCACTTACGTCGCAGGTAAAGGGTCTCTCGTTGTTGTGCAGCCGCTGGTGCCACAGCAGCGCGCGTTCATCGACGAAGTACCGCCCGCACGTCGGACACTGACACTTCTTCTTGAGCTCCGGCTTCGGCGACGAGGCATCGCGGTGACGGCCCTCTGCACTATTTCTGGAAGACATATTGATATTGGTTGAACGCTCAAATATCTGGCGTCAATTAACATGTGCGAGGCAGGTGACAATGCTCGGGCGAGGCAAGCGTCTGCCTCGGACTAGTCATGTACGTAAGTTCCTGAGATAGCTGGTGCAGTACACAGCAAATAAATTTAAATTCAAGGTCACCTCTCCAACCTTCTGAAATGATTCTCGTGTTTCTTGGTGCTCGGGCGAGGCAACGCTAGTATGCACCTCGAGCGAGCCACATACTGCATAAACTTCCCGAGACTGCTGGCTCAGTAACACAGCTAATATAATGAATTCCATATTCACCTTTCTACCCTTTTGATATGGTCTTCATGTTTCTTGATATGCATCTCGAAGCTCATCTCCCCCTTGTACATGCGTCCGCAATAGTAGCATGTGAACCTCTTGTTGTGTTTGCTGTCGTAGTGCTCCTTGAGACACGCCTCGCTCTCCAGTATCACACCACACACCTCGCAAATGTGGGCCCCCTCCACCTGACAACAAAAGAATAATAACGTTACTTAGATTGGGACCATACAGATGGTTTGATGCTTTAGCGATATTTTGGGGTCAAAAGTAGACCCAGGGTTTCCTTTTAAAAACAAATAACCAGACGAACACATAAACTATACGGTCCCAAACTACGCAACTATGGACTGAGGGCGATACCAGTTTATAATCTATCCTTCAAATGTATAAAAAGTTAGAATGGATTATATCGCACTTTTTCCTTTAAAAAGTTCGTTATAATGCCATTATAAGTGTCTATACATTTTGGTGTTAATATATATAACTGATTTGTGTAAGTTAAACCATTTATAATTCAACAATGAGGGGGCCTATTTTTATGATCGTTGATTTTTATATTTTCTTCGTCCCCAATAGGAGAATAACTATTAAAACATGGGAAAAATTGACAACAAAGATAATTCATTTCCTCATACATTTGATTCTGAGGGGGTACGAAGTTCGCCGGGGCAGCTAGTAATTTATTTAAATATTAAACATCCATGACTGGGGTACAAACATTAGTGCTCATTACACAAAGCTTTGCCACTACCACCATTCGAGCGGGATACTCTGTACAGAAAGCAGGTTAACTACCTACTGTGCCAACTGGTGGTCCAAATAGATTCAGGGAAAAAAAATATTCTAGCTGAATCAAGACAGATAAAGATGAATGGTACCTGACCAATGTTCTTCATCTTCTCATGCCACTTGAGATGGTTGATGATGGTGTCTCGCTTCTTGAACACCATGTTGCATATCGCACACTGGTGAATGTTGGAGTGCATCTTCAAATGGTTGTGGTACTCCAGCTCGTTTTCTGTTATGGCTTTACATACCTGGAATCGTTAAAAACTCTTACAGACTGTGTAACACAAGTAAAAAATTCCTTCAAAGGGAGCGTTCAAGTGTTACGTACGAATTTGGGGGGAAGTGGGGGGGTCTTCTGAAACTTTACGATACTTTACTTTGAACTACGCGTTAGGTAACATTGTTTTAACCCTTCAGAACGGTCGCGTAACTAGGGGGAGGGGGTAAAGAAAAACGTTACGGCACGTTACATGGGGGGGAGGGGAGGTCAAAAATCTCCAAAAATTGCGTTACGTAATACTTGAACGCTCCCAAGGACCAAGCTACATGGACTCGCAGCCGGATGCGCGGCCATTAGTATACAGCTTTCTGCAGGGATTTTTTACTGGAGTGACTGTATCACAGCCATATCCAGACTAACAGCACAGCTCAAATAAATGCCAATGCGCCTCGTACTAGCATTGTCAACAATAATATGCCATACTGTCAGCCCTGGTGCGGCATGTGCCCGAGGCAGTCTTGGAACACCGCACAGTCTGCACCAGTACAGGGCTTTCTCAAGCTGTATGTAACGTTGGACTCTTGCAGCTTGAGTTAAACTAGAACTGGGCTGTCTGTTCATTATAAAAAAATAAACTTATATCTTTGTATCCAAAACAATATATACATATACAATTTTGAATAACAATACGGTACCCACCTTACAAACATAGAGCTCAACATTATGTTGAACTTTCATGTGTTCCTTCAATTTCGCTATAAATCTATACTTAACCGGACAACGACTACAGCACTTATGTGTCATCGGAGATCGTTTCTTCCTTCGCTTCACTGGCTTTTCGTAAACATCCAATTTAACAGTTTTTTTAAGTGTATTTTTGTAGTTCTTCTTTTCAGACTCACTAAGCAATTCTAAGACTCCGTCTTGTACCACTTTGTAGAATGATCTTTGACCGTCGTCCTGAACGACTACAACTATCTGTTCATCTTCTATTTCTTTCTTTATTGTTTCATTATACACCTGATCTTTTTCAACCTTGATCGGTTTCTCTAAATGTAGATTGTTCAGACCTATTCCTTGCAGATCATAGTCATAACATGATGTCTCTAGCATTATGTACGGCAGTGTCATGCACAAAGTATTAGTAGTGAGTTCATCAGGCAAGTTGATGTTGTCCAAATTATGTAAAATTTCTTCGGTGTAAAAGTTTAGAATTTCGTTGCTACGTTTTGCTTGTAAATAAAACTTGTATGCAACTGAGGCTGTCATGAAACAGTTTATGCAGACATTGTAGGTGTCCGAGTCTGAAAACTGAAACATAAACGCATGTATTGTAAATCAGTCGTGAAGATTATGCATTATGGGAGCCATAAATCTATGGAATTTTACTTACCTGGATATTGCAAAGTGCAGCTAATATATCTGCTATACAATACTCCCTATCTTCCTTACAAACCTTTGTAAAAATGCTTTCATATACATCATCATGTGGCATCAAGCAAACTATACACAAACTCTTCCCTAGAGATCCATTCGCCAAGTGTTTTATAACAACTCTCAGATCCAGGGTATTTTCCATGTTCTACGCTGATTATCATGCGCCTCCTGACAAGAAAACACTGGTGAAATAACATTTTTGATGTATTAACGAATACGATATAAAGTTTGGAATTACCACCAATTTCAATTATTTTATTGATGCGTTCTATAAAATAATACGAAAAAAGCAATTTTACGAAAAGATCCGTTCATTATTATGACATTACTTTGACATTGACATTGCCATGTTGTTTTACTTATGCCCGATTTACACGAAAACGGTTGATAGAAAGGCCTTGGTGCCAGCTGTGCCTGTGGTCGAACAAGTCGTTCAAGGGGTACAACTATTATATTCATCGAGATCCAATAAAATATTACATGCCCATTGATCGACTGGCTTAAAACGTAACTTTCCCTTATAAAATATGAAGGGGTCTCCTGAGGTTTTCAGAGCTTTAATGAATCGAATAAAAAAGAATCCTTGTCTAGGAAATACATAGGTGTGTGCTAGTGGGATCCCTTTCAAATGAGTCTTATCGGATTTTGTGATTAACTTAACTGAATCCAAACTTAACTCGGGTTTTAGGAAAGCCCTTTCAAAAGATAAGCAAAGTGAATGAGTTACCATAAGTTAAATGTATTAGCAGTTAAGTCGTATAAAACCCCAATCAAAGCTCATTGATAGTTTACCGGGATCTGAGCCACATCCGAGCCTTGTTTTTGTATGTATCCAGAATAGATTCCATACATTTAAGCTGATTCTTGTAATACTTGGCTGACCTTGTATTGAGTACTGACCTCGTGTAAACTGGGCTTAAAATTGTATATAATATTATGTCGTACATGACGTACACTTTATAAAAAAAAACTTGATATTTTTCAAACTGTCAAAAATAAAGTGCAAGCAAGGTACAAAATGATTTATTATTTTCCCATTGTATATTTGTTATCGCATGCAGTCTAATTAGATTTATGACCGTGACAATCAAGATCTTTACAAAGAATACTCGTTTGTTATAGAATTCGGTTTCGTTGTATAATTTTGCAAGTATAATGATAATTCACCGAGGGTAATTTTCGGCCTGATCGGCGATAATACTTGCTAATTAGTCATACGTAAACGAAATAAGGCATAATATTGATAAATTAAGATAATTTAGAACCTTTCTTATCGGCGGGAGCCAGAATTTATACAAGTAGCTGGTTAACATTTATCCTATAGCTCATGTTTAACCTGCTCCTTTAAAATAATAAACATTAATGTGTGTAAGTATGTACTATAAATTCATGCATATTTTGTCATTTTATACTGGTAAATGGTTTGCTAAAGGTCAACATTAATAAAACTGTTAACAGGATTGTGATTGTACATGAAATATTTTTGTAAAAAAATGTGAAGATGCATTATTTAGCATACAGAGGTATTTTTAATAGTGATAGCTCGCTGAGGTCAACGTATAGTATAATTTTTATCTCAGGAGATGGATGGGTTCATGCAGCAGAAGAATAAAAATTAAGAACACAGCCGCAGGCGCTTCTAGTGAAGAATAATAATCAATACATTTTCAGAAACATCGATAAAAGAGATCATATCCTGATGTACACTGGAATATATTAAAAGAACAGTGCATGTAAGACATTGTGAATGGCACAAGCAAATCTGGCAGCGTCTAGTGACGTGCCATATACCCCTGTTGACAATGAGACGGAGTCTTTGCTGGTAAATCTTATATTTTTTTAAATTAAACTTAAGGCATATTTTGAATTGTGCGAATTTGTCCCACAATAATATTAAATTCATAAATAACTTTCAGTGTCCTAATTGAACCTCGCATGTCATTACACTAACACAAAAGTCATTTTAATCACTTCAATAACTCTTGTATATTTCTTGAACGGAGGAGGTTTACTATTGTACTCCATTATTTGGCTAATAGCATTTGGTATGCAATATTATTGACTTTTTGGTGTACAATCATATACAGACTTATTCTTTTTTTTTATACATTATAGGCAAGTATTTGATCTCGATCTCACCTGATGGTAAGTGACGATGAGATCTACGATGGAGCATACTTGCCTAGGTAGGATGGCGGCAGTAGATCGGGTAGCCGATCTGACCCGCCATCCATGAATGGCAACACCGAACATCATACCGGAACACGGCTAGGCCGCTTGGCGACATGGCTTTGTTCAGTGGGTGGTGACTAGCCACGGCCGAAGCCTACCACCAGTAGAGTTGTCACCTGGTTGGCACCACCCAGGGTCACGTGTAGGGTATCTCGAGGGTACTTAATTCTCCTACGGACGAAGGTGACTCGACCCCAAAAAGAGAAGATTCCATGGGACCTCTTATGTGACATTCCAAATATTATGTGGAATGTGGTTTTATAAGTTTAAATGACATGCCAACATTTCTAGATTTAGAAGAATGTTTGTGCATGTCCTGGAATAACATTTATAATTTGTCTATCGCCCAGAAGGCTGGAAAAATCTTAGCTAGCTTAAGCTATAATTATGATACTAATTAGACAAAAGAAACAGAAAATAATAAAAAACAGATTAATATTGGTTTTAAGATATCATAAAACAACTTACAATACAATACATTGATTGTTTTTGTCTTTTTCCTACTCCTTTCTCTTTTATTCATACACAAGCCAATTGAGGAGAATTTACTAAAAAATAATCAATTCTTTATAGGTAATCAGAATGGCTTCCGCTGAAACACCAGTAGAAACGGAAATTCCAATACAAGACCCAGCAGTCAAACAAGAACTAAGCCACACCATCAATGAGTACACAAATATTCAAATCAAATTGGAAGCAGAGCCACAGGACATTGGAATAGCTAACATACATGATGTAAACCCATTTGAAAATGTACAATTACAAGTAAAAGCTGAAATAGAACCCAACACTGAACAAGATTCTAAACACACAGAAGATTTAATCAGAGAAGATTGTTCAGAACATAAAGATGGTACAATTAAAGAAATTGCAATAAAAAATCAAGAAGAACCAATGTTATTGGTATCTAAAATAGAAATTGATGGAAGTTCAGATGTAAAAGAGGAAATGATGGGCGATGATTCTGTGGTCTTGTACAATTATCCTGATTTCGAAGACGGCAGCATGGATAGCAATGAAGCGGCAGCCCTGAATCAGGTCGAGGCATGTCTGCACGACGATATGGATATGAAGTATGAAGACGAACATTATCAGGTAAGAATATTTTAGTATAATAATGTGATAATCCATAATTTTTGTCCCCAAATCCCTACAAGCACTCCCAATCTCGGGACATTGTGTAATCATTTATTGGAGTGTCCTTAGTTGAATTTTGTGGAGGCCACTCGCAAATGTGAACACAGTCAAGCAAATTGTCGCGTATCTATTAAGAGAAAGATGTCTCGGATCCAATGCAATACTCCAAATGCCGTTATTTTTTACAGGATAAAGAAGAATACAAATTGAACATCAAAGAAGAAGCCGAAGTGACCGTAACGGAGACGCATCTCATAACAAACAAACTAATAAATACAACATCAACAGTTACAAACACACACGATGGACTCATAGAATCACAAACCACCAAAACTCTAGTCATGGAGATACATCCTATGACACGCACGGGAGAGATGTCGCTATCGAAAATAGGAAACCCCGAAGAAATACTACCAACATCTTCTGACAACAAACACTATAATATGGACTATCAAGACTCCTTCCAACTAAACTCCATAACCGGCAATGTATTATCATTAGAACAAGAAGCTTATGGTCTTCTGAAAACTAAAAGAAAAAAGGTGACGGGAGACAAAATGTTTACTTGCCCCAAATGCCCGAAGTCATACACACAAAAATACTGCCTCAACAAACATTTGAAAGTGCACAATGCCATAGAAAAACGGGCGATGGGAGTCATTAAAGGGCTGAAGACAAAAATAGAGAATCGTAATAAGATAAAGTTAGAGGAGGAGACTGTTAAACAAGAGGATAAAGTCAAGAAGGAAGGTTATGAATGCACCTGCGGGCAAGTTTTTAAGCGTCGAAGTCGCATGGAGACTTGCTTGAGATCACATAATTTATACTCAGACGTAAATACTTACCCCTGCGTGAGTTGTTCCAAACAGTTCAAGAATAAAGAGGAATTGGCGTTGCATCGCAAACGTCTCCACAGAAAGAGGTTTCCGTGCAAATTCTGTCCGACAGACTATCACACGCGCAAGGAACTATTCAAACACCTGCAGATACACCAAAAAGTTCAACTAATGGAGTACAAAGTGATATCGGAAGTTGTGAAAGGGAGACAAAAGCTGAAATGTTTCATGTGTTCCAAATCTTACACAGAATTATCGGACTTAAAGTCGCATGTCATGGACGATCACAAGGAACCGTATTCTTGTCCGCATTGTAAGCGCACTTTTTCCAAAATCATCGATTTCGGCAATCATACGAAGGTTTTCCACCCAGAAGTTGAAGGGCAATCGGTGTTGGATGTCCTGGAGGCGTTCTCGAGGTTGGTGAAAGCGTGGAAATGTGAAGAGTGTGACCTACAATTCCACGAGGCTGACAAACTGGCGATACACCAGATTGATCAGCACAGTCCGGAGTTGAAAGCAGAACCTCAGTTTCAATGCACAGATTGTAGACGTGTTTTCGTCAGTCAGAAGGGATTAACATCCCATAGACGTATCCACCATAGCACAGAGAGTGTTGAAGAAACTGTGGCAGTACCAAATGGCGTGATGTGCTTAGAATGCAGGAAAATATGTAAAGACATGAACTGTTTACTGTCCCATATGCGTTTCCATTCACCGGATAGGAAATATCCATGCAAATTTTGCGACTTTCGCTTCGCAACACCGGAAAAGCGGAAAACTCACGCCGAAATACACACGGGAGACATGAAATATGTATGTTTCATATGCGAATACCAATGCAGCTCCGAAAACAGATTGAAACACCACAAAATGTCGCTGAAACATGTTAATATGAAAGAGTTTTTGTTGACGGGCAAACCGTTGATAGAAGAACAATCGACGTCGAAGGAGAAGACGAGAGAAATTAAAAAGAAAAGAAAGGAGTCGGAGAGCGACTCTAGTTCGGAGTGCAGTGAAGTGTCTTGTGATATTTGTGGCGAGAAGTTTCAAAGTGAAAGTGTGATGCTGGAACATAAACAAACACATCCGTTTATAGAGTTTCCTAACGACGATAAGCCCAGTAGGATATTCTTTAAGTAGCTTCTTACCTATGTAGTGTTATGGTGATGTTACTGTAAATACCGTTGTGTTGTAATGCGATAGGATATATTTTAGATTGCGGAACAAATGTGGTTTAAATGTCCCATTGCTGATGCAATAAAAAATGCTATGGAAGCGCAAATTTCGCTCGCATCCAAATGCCCTAGAATTCTTGCTCATATCGACGCTCGAGGCTGAAAAGCCAAGCTGATTTGTGTATCGAAATCGGGTGTACGTAAGGTCGTAATTCGCGTGTACCACTCAAATCGGCTTAGTTTTTTGTGCTGCAAAACGTTGCTCGCGACACGCTCTGTATCACTTCTTCGTCTGCAAGATACCATTGGCGACTTTGCGGGAGTTTTTGGCAAGAGACCCAACCATTTTTAGACGGGTCTTATTTGTACATTACATAATAGAGATAAAGTTCAAAATGCGATGTACAATTTTGCTCCAATAAACATCTTCGCTTTCCTAATTCTATCGAGGCAATGTGAATGGACCTGTATTTTATAAAAATAATGTTAATGTCTTCCACCGGCACTGTGTCACCGTTTTGTTGTAACATCAGCATAACAATGTGATAACATAATTTATTATATTTCAGTGTGTATAGTATTTTGTCTGCTTAGCGTAATCTTTAAGGTTATTGTAAAGGATTTATATGTCGACATGTGCGGTAGCCACTTGCCTGTAATTTAACTAGTCTTAAATCCGCTTTACACCATGCAATTTGGTGCGCTAGTTAGTGTACGGGCTGAGCTAGTGCGGCAGAGTCCATGCGATCGCTCTAGATTGGATCACTAGCTGTCTAACTGCCTTTACACAATACAAATATAGCACGCTAGCTCAACTAGCGCTCTGCAAATTGGATAATGTAATGGACGCATTACTGTATTATTTATCAAGCTATCTGCCCTGGTCTCTCCCGGGTAAACCACTTCCAGAATATGTTTTCTACACAGGTGCCTGCTACATCATACATGTTAGTATAAGTTTTGAATGTACTCCAATATTGGTCTTATTTACCAGAAAATTTGTAGTTACCTGTCAAAATATATGGAACAGACATTTGTAATAATTTATTTATGTGAAGTCAGAATTTCGACTTGATAGTCTGACTCGCATAATGATTACAAATGCGCTAAAGCGCAGGTTCAAATGTAGTACACCCTTTCTGAATCACACTGTATTAATGAATATATACAATGTATGTTCATAAGGATCTGTTAATTTCTCGACTGTAGCATATGTTGTGCATTTCGTGCCTCATGTTGTTTATAGTCAGGAGTAGTTTAATTATAAGGGAAGTTTAATTTATTAAGTTAAAATGTTTTGTGGGGTTCTATGGTGGACAGTTTTATGTATAAGCACTTTTTTTTTCTTTTTAAGTAATTTGGCTGGCCAGAGACATTACGAGTATTATGATTACTATGTCCATTGTATGATGTTTTGGAGGGAGGGTTTCATACATTATTCATATTCGTACTGGGGGTATAGTACAGTACGTCAAGTGCGAGATTATTCGTAAACTAACCGTATACTTCATAGTTTACTTATCTAGACACATTGTATGGAGAATTGAAAGTTTTGAATACTGTCCGCTAGAGGCGCTGTTTAAATTTGCCATACAAGGTGTGGAAATAAACTATAAAATTAGCTCACGTATAATCTTGCACCTGATGTACAGGTCGAACATTTTAAGCCTGAATAGGGGTAATAATGTGCAGTCAATCAACATCAGAAGTAATTTTTTAACAGTCATATTTCAAAATGATTAATATTTTTTGTTGTATTTGATCTCACAGCCACAGCTGATAAAGTCCTTGTGAACTAAATAATAGCCTTTCCATCTTATTTTCTAAACAGACTTCATGTCAAATTGTCTTTTTGAAATTGTAGTCAATACCAAGTATTTGACATATTCAGTATTATTTTAACATTTTTTAAACTCATTTAACATAGGTTTATTTATTATATTAAAAAAACAGGTATTTAAAAATATTACCATAAAGAGATCTACCAAAATTCCATAACTTTCAGGACAATTAAGGAAAAATAGACTGTATTATGTATGTTCAAGGATTAGTTTTGATGTTGAATAACTGTACTGAATAAGAACGTCATATCATCACACTTCATACTCCGTAAGACAAGCAGTAACACCCACAAAACAATGACTAACATACTTAAACGAGAGGTTATAGAGAAATAAAACAAGTGATTATTAAAATTTCTTTTACTATCACATATACATGATAAAATTCCTTCGACATACCCGTTAAGATGGTGCCGACCGAGTCGACGGACACAGTCCAACAGATTTAGCATCAGCATCTTAGATTATTTAAATTTCTAGATCAACTGTAAACCTACTAATGGCTAGGTAAAAAAAATAACTTTCGTTCGTGGCCGTACACGCGATATTAATCGTAGTATAGCACCCGGCCGTAAATATTGCACGTCGACCTTTAGAAAGGGACTATTAGCTGGAGGCAAGAGTGAAAGAGATGACGCTCTACAAAGCCGATTTTTTTTCTATTGCCGATGTGCAATATTTATGGTCGGATATTGTATGTACATGTCTTAAAAATGGTTGATTGGCCATTTGTTGCTAAGCCCATCCAGAGATAAAAATAATTTAAAGTATTTACTGTTTCGTGATGGAAATAATAATTTGGTTTATTGCTATGACAAGTCCGATAATGTCAAAGTGATTTGATCTGTGGTGATGCTCCACATTTATACACAAAATACAATATCTTATCACCTGTTCAATGTAAAAAATACACTAACAAAAATAATTTACATACGATAATGTTATGAAATGTATTTTTATCGTCGAATTTATAGATACAATCTATATTATATTAACAATGGCATTACAGAGCTTCTATTTTTCTTTGTTATTTCTTCGGAAAATGTATTGTAATCGTAATGAAACCTCTTCAATTCAATGGTTAATATTTTGTTTCCGTAAGGCCGGCTCAGCCATCTTTAGGTGCGATTTCCTCCACAGTTAAAGAGGTACAATGAAAAAGAAAGCTCGTATGAGTACCTTTGAACCCAACCTGAAGCCTCCAGGTCGTGACTGGGCTGGCCTGACGGACACAATATTTTTCAAGTAATTTTTTGGTAATATTTTACTAAACAGTTCACAACTAAGTTTTAGTGTATTCATAAAAAAAAGTGCTGCAGTACGAGGCACGCACATACAATAACATAATATTGTAGACCACAAATAATCGTTTAAAATAAACACCATTATTTTACTTACAAGTAGAGACAAATTACGCTAAAATGTGTACTAGTTTGTTTGATAACTAGAAAGTTAAATGTGTTATATAAACAGACAAATTCTATGATACCACTGTGGCTGCAATGGGATTCGAACCAGACTCCTTGTAACCACTACACCTACACAACACTATAGCGTTAATTAGGTTTTTAAAAAAAAGAGTTGAAGTGAAATGTAATGTCACATTTCTATTATTGTTTACAACATTTTTAGTTCCATTATGAGACGTTACACAAGGTTTTGTATAAAATTCTAAATTATCGGCAGTGATAAACATATAACATGTTTATTTAAAAAAAAAATCACAAATATTTCTGTCTATGTAACACAACTCACAATACCACCCACTGATTTTAAGATGACACAATGATATTGTGCTTTTACTGGTACGCAATAGAGTAGCGTTTGCTTTGACACTGCTTACACGTTCCGAATTTCTGACTACACACACACTTGTACACTGTAAAACTACTTATATATAAAGCGTAACAAAATAGTGTAAAATATTTTCACACGGCTAACAGTAGGTTAAAAAAATTACATTCCAAAAGAAAAAAAATACTATTTTATACATCAACGTAATCCATATAACTTGCTGATTCATCGTTAAAAAAATATTTTACAAAATTTTCGTTGAACCTTATATAAAAGTAATGGTAGAGGATACAGTTTTTCAGCCAATCGGCGGTCACGGCTTATACATTTTCTCTTTCTTTTGCATAGCATCATCTCTTTTTAGCGGACATAATGTTTCGCTATCCTTATCCTTCATTCAAAAACAACCTTCAATCATTCGTTCAGCACGGCTCGTGAACAATATCGAAACAAACGAATTCTTTATTAAATTATAGTTTCAATGCGCTCGCATAATGGTTAATATTTACGAATCTATTTGGATGAACTGACATAACAATTTTCATGCATCGTAATGTAAGGCTGTTGTTATATAAATAGTGTCAAATATTTTAAGAGGTCACAATAAAAAAATAACAAAATAAAGTCTCAAAATTATATAAAACGTGCCAATTCTATGACGACCTTTTGCTTAATAAATTACTTTTATAATGGACTAAACACTACGGAATACGTTAAGCTTTGAAAAGTGAATTTAGTTCAGTCTTTGGACGCCTACGCTGCTAGCTTTCTGACTCCAGCTGATTAGTCTGTGTCAGTTTAGTTTTACATTTAGACTATTCAGTTTAGACCTTTAGTTTTTATTATTAATTTTGGTGTAAAAACAGATGTTCCAGCAGTTCAAATAAAAAAGTTAAATGACAATCTGTCAGTGCCCGGCCTATTATACGAAATTAATAATTACTCTCATTGCCTATTACTATGGTCACCCTCGTTCGGAGTAATATTAACCGAGAACGTCATTTTCACATCATCATGTCACATCCATCATTTAATTTATAATGTGTATCTATTGAATGTGCTATTGCTATTAATTACTCGACATTGTGCAAAATACCCGCTAAGTTGTGGGTGAGGCAATATTCATATCCATTTTATTTCATCGCAAATTTCGTAAAGAGAAAAGAAGAAGAATATTAACCATTATCGTCGCATTAAAACTGTCTGAATCAAACTTAATAGCTGAATACAATGGTCCAGGGTCTCGCCATGCTCGCGCCCGGCTTCCTCACCACCAGCACATCGTTGCCCTTGTGCAGGGTCATCTGCAGCGACGTCGTCTTCTCGCCCTGCTGCAGCTTGGCAGTCTTGGGAGGGGTTTTGATGCCAGCTATAACAATACGCTCGAGCCACGAGCGAGTCGGGTAGGCCGCGTTGTCGTTCACGAATCTGTGAAATAAATAAATAAATATCGCTGTACGAACACACCAACTATACGGTCCCACTTTAAGCTTAACGCTTGTGTTATGGGTACCGTACAATGGACTGAGGGCGAACTCAGTATATAATACTTACATACATATTAAACATCCATGACTCGGGTACAAACATTCGTGCTCATCACACAAAGCTTGTGTCCCTACCAGGATTCGAACCCGGGACCCTCGGCGCAGAAAGCAGAGTCACTACCACTGCGCTAATCAGGCCGTCAGAAGAAAGTTTTAATGTAAAACCAGACTTTATTTTATGAATAGAACGTCCTAAGTCTGATATGACATAGATAAATTATCATATATGGGGTGTTATGTCATTCAATGTCCATTTCTCTCTTCACTATGAGAGCATGTCGAAATCTTCAAGTCGTGTTCTTCAAGTGTGCTTGTAGTATTTTAAACACTTTTCCCGCCCGTACCAGGGAGTTTTACTTCGAAGCGAAGCCTGGTTTAAATACCTGGTAACGTGAATAAGTGTAATCTCTACAAGGTCGGTTTGGTCGAGTCACCTTCATCCGTAGGAGAATTAAATACCCTCGAGATACCCTACACGTGACCCTGGGTGGTGCCAACCAGGTGACAACTCTACTGTGGTAGGCTTCGGCCGTGGCTAGTCACCACCCACTGAACAAAGCCATGTCGCCAAGCGGCCTAGCCGTGTTCCGGCATGATGTTCGGTGTTGCCATTCATGGATGGCGGGTCAGATCAGCTGCGCTGCATGTGCCTAGTGAATGTAGCGTCTCGATCTACTGCCGCCTTCCTACCTAGGCAAGTATGCTCCATCGTAGATCTCATCGTCACTTACCATCAGGTGAGATCGAGATCAAATACTTGCCTATAATGTAATAAAAAGAAAAGGTACTCACGTGTACGTGAGGGCGGCTGGCTCGTACGACATCTTGGCGTATATGTACTTGTTGTCCCGGTACTCGTACGTCTCGCCGTCGTCGATGTACAACGTGCCGTGAGCCGTGCTCTGCGACAACGCGGTACATAAAGTAAAACATGTATAACATTTATTGATTGCTTATATTTACGCGAATACTACACATTGAAATAAAACTAATCTTAAGGATTTTATCGCGGTTTAGTAACAACTAAATATGAGGGTACCCCCGTCAAACTATGACACTAGGACGTCAACCACCTCAGTCCTCCCGTGACCATGGTTGCTGCAAAGCAGCCGAAACGTCGGGAACGTAAAATAAAAAATAAACCGCGATAAAATCCTTAAGATTAGTTTTATTTCAACATGTATAACATTTATAATTGATTATAAGGCTATTATAACGCACTTTTTCCTCTTGAAAAGTTCGTTATAATGCCATTATAATTCTCTATAAATTTTGGGGGACAATCTATACTTATATTATAATGAAGTTGTTAGGATGTGGGGAGTAATCTCCGGAAATACTGATCCGAATCTGATATTCTTTCATTATTAAGTGAAAGTAAAGTTAAGTAAATTATTATTTCCTCCTATATAAGCTACCTCTCTAAGAGGTACATTGAAAAAGAAAGCAGTACATATGTTTGTAGCGCGGAGTACATTAGATTAAACAACACCTCAAGCCTCTAGGATGGCGGTGGTCGGGCTGGCCTGACGAGCATGAATTATTCAAAGTCAAATCATTTATTGCGCATAGGCCTACGGGGGCACTTACAAATTTTCATTTACTATTTTTTTCTTAACTCTACAACCGGATCGGAATGGGATCTCAACTGAGAAGATCCGGCGAGACACTCAGCGGGATTGTCTTTTACTTTATTAGCCATCATTTTGTTTTAATAGCCATATTTTTTTTTTAATAGCCATAATTGTTACAAATGATTGAACTCACGTTAGCGTCCAAGGCCACGACGAGCGTGTAGGGGTCGTCGGCCATCAGCGCCGAGGAGCGGCGCACGCGCTCCTTGCGCGGCACGATGCTGCCGCCGCGCTGGTACACCGGGATCTGCCACCGACACCGCGACCATCATACAAACCGTAACATATATGTAGGCTCACACACACTCACAAACATACACACTCACTCGCAAACACACACACACACACACACAAGCGCTCTCACACACACACACACACACGCGCACTCACACACAAACACACACGCACTCACACACACACACACGCGCACTCACAAACACACACACGCGCGCACTCTCTCACACACGCACGCACTTACACACACACACACGCGCACTCACAAACACACACACGCGCGCGCACTCTCTCACACACGCACGCACTTACACACACACACACACACACGCGCGCGCACGCACTTACACACACAAAACATACACACACTTTTAATGCTCGTCCGAAGTAATGACGGGACAAATTGGGTCATCAAAGTGTTCTGTGCTTTTATAAATGGAACAGTATGGGGACATCCAAAGCTATGGGAGATAGGGGGGGCATGTATAGCGAACCTTTAGGCATGTTATGTGAAAACCATTTTAGCATAGTAAGGTCCCGATTTTTGTCTTCTGTGTGATTTTGATTGATGTGTGATATGAAACAGAGCCGAAACACATTTAAAAAAATATTCTGAATTACAAATTGAACAGATGCCCATTTTACGACCTAGTTAGCTCAGTTGGTAGTGACCCTGACTTCAGAGCCGAGGATCCCGGGTTCGAATCCTAGTAGGAACAAACTGTTTATGATGAGCAGGAATGTTTGTATCCGAGACATGGATGTTTAATAACTATTATATACTGAAATCGCCCTCAATCCATTGTACGGTACCCATAATACAAGCGTTGTGGGTGTGGGACCGTACAGGTGGTGTGTCGGACTGGCGATTAAAAAAAACTGACCTTAGAAATGGTGACATCCTGATTGAAGTACCCGCTGGCGGGTCGCGCCTGGTACGTGTCCACGTCGTACCAGATGGTGCGGGCCGCGGCGCCGGGCAGGTACACCTTCACGCTCGTCGCGCCGGGCTCCAGCACCGGCCTGACTAGTAGCTTGTCACCTGGCGAGAAAGTTAATCCACACATATTAATTAAATTAAATATGTGGGTACCCCGTCTCAAACTATGACACCAGGACGTCAACCACCTCAGTCCTCCCGTGACCGTGGTTTTTGTAAAGCAGCCGAAAACGTCGGGAACGTAAAAAACATGAAATAAACGCGATAAAATCCGTAAAATTAGTTTTATTTCGTTTTAAAAATATTTTAACGTACTTAGTATTTGGAACCTCTTTTTAAGCATATAATGCCTGTATTAGACGAACCCACGCTAGATTATCGCTTGTCTATATAATTCCAGCCCTTTTTTATGTTCCACTGCTGGGCACGGGCCTCCCCTCAATGTGAGGGGGATTAGACCATAGTCCACCACGTTGGCCCAGTGCGGGTTGGCGGACTTCACACATGTTTCGAGGGGTTCTCTCAGACATGCAGGTTTCCTCACGATGTTTTCCTTCACCGTTTAGCAAGTGATGATCATGGTTGAAAAATGAGATTCGCACATGAAATGCCAGAGGTGCGAGCCGGGGTTTGAACCTGCAATCCTCGTTTCCGAGGCAAGCGTTCTACCAACTTGGTTATCACTGCTATCGCTTGTCTATCACCAAATAATGAGTAGATATGAATGTTACCGAGCAAGTACTGATCGTCGATGGTGTACGTGTCTTCCTCCTTCGGGAACTCCTGCCAGTAGGCGCGCATCACCGGCAGCCCGTCGATGGAGTGCTCATAGAATAGAGTATACCTTAAAACAGGGTTGAAAGAATCAGAATCAGAATATTGTTTATTCACGTAGACCATTAAGTACAGTACTTATGAATCGTCAAAAGTTACAAAATGCGAAGCTACTACTTTACCACCCGTTCGGAATGCCGTTCCTAAGGAGAAGAACGGGCAAGAAACTCCATGGTTGCTTTTTTTTAAAAGATCTTTTACATTTCTGAGCAGTACATTGTTATAAGTATGTGAGAACAATGCAGGAACGGCTAAGCAGACTTTAGAAAAGTACTAAATATGTACATAAATATGAGACGAGTCAGTAAGGGCAGCTACCTTAAGGGTCGAGGCCACGCGAATATGCTCTTAGTGGAATAGCCCACTAAGAGCATATTCGCGTGGCCTTACTTTTTGAGTAATTGCTATCGGCAATAACAGAATTTGAATAATAGCGTGACTCTGATAACTCGTGAAATAGTCATCGAAGCTTCTCGAAACAAAAACGCATTGTCGGGTCCATGGTCCCCTATCGATCTGTGAGGAAAGATCTAGAATGATCTAGTGTACGTAGCTAGAATCGTCAACAATGTTGCAACCAGCTTCCGGAATGTGCCTCGTATTATTTTTATCAAAATTACTTGTAAACAAAAGGCGAGGGCAATGAACTAATCGGAATTCCCGGAATGATAACGGATTGACGAATGCAGCTACGTACACTAGAAAATTCTAGATCTTTCTTCACAGATCGATAGGGGACCATGGACCCGACAATGCGTTTTTGTTTCGAGAAGCTTCGATGACTATTTCACGAGTTACCGATACCTCTTTTACGCATCGTAACAATACAAATAAATAAAATTGGAGTGTCTGTTTGTAATATTAAAATAACCGCTTTTTACTAAGTGCATTTGGATGTATACACGGTACATATACCAAAACAATTTTTTTTACAATTTTTGTCTGTCTGTCTGGCTGTTTGTTCCGGCTAATCTCTGAAACGGCTGTACCGATTTCGACAGGACTTTCACTGGCAGATAGCTGATGTAACAAGGATTAACTTAGGCTACTTTTATTTTGGAAAAAAAAATAGGATCTCACGAAAAAAAATTAAAACCAATGTTGCAGCGCAGCGCCTGATTAAGTTGGATAGCAACAACCTGCAATGCGTCCCGCGGGCTCAGAACGCGCGAGCAGGCTGTTGCCAACGGTTGTGTTTTTGTCAAATACCACGCGGACGAAGTCGCGGGTAACGGCTAGTTATAGTATGTACCAGAAGTCGAGCAGCGCGTACCGCCGGCGGTTCGCGTCGCGCAGCAGCGCGGCGGCGGCGGGCTCGTACAGCCACGGCTCGCGGCGCTTGGTCTCGATGTGCGAGTGCGCGCGCAGGAACGGCTGGAACGCCGCCGCCTGGAACACACACAATTACTAGACTAGCCGTTCTCGGCGAACATAGTACCGCCTCACAATCAAATCTATGAGACTGTAAATTATCTTTGTTATTGCCAATAGTTGTTCTGCTATTCGGGGCGGAGAAATTAAAAAAAAAAAAACAATGATCATAAAAAATCAGCCGACCCGTTCTTGAGTTGTAAGTGATGTAACTAGCACGACTTTGTTTTATATATACGCATACACAACTTTGTATTATAAAAGAAAAAAACATAATGACAATTACGATTTTAAGTGAGCAAATTTTTTTTTTTTTTAAACTTTACGTATTGAAGTTCTTACTTGAGATAATAACTACAAATGCGCTATGTAAGATCAGACTCAAATGTTAGGTTTCTTTATTTGAGTAAGCCTGTATATATTTCAAATACTCTGAACAATTTGTTTCGCTGTAGAGCACCATCGAAGGGTAAAGAAAACAAAAAAATAGTATCCTGAAAAAGGATATAATATAGTATCCTGAAAAAGGTGTCCATACGGAATGCCCCGGCTCACCTGGTACCACCTGGTCATGAGCTCGGCCTCCGGGTACTTGAAGAAGCCGCCCACGTCGGAGCCGCAGAAGCTGATGCCGGCTGCCGCCATGGATATGCACATGGTAACAGAAGACGCCAAGAATCCCCACTCAGCCATGTTGTCTCCGGTCCATACTGCAGCGAACCTGGCGGAGGGACGGAATCCATATATATTTATTCATGTAAACCAGGGCCCGGAACCTGGTGAGTCTATGAACGGGTTTTGATTGGGTTTTTGAACGACCTTACTGGTGTCAAATTGGTTCTTCGAGCTATGCGCCGCCCACTGCCACTTCAACTTTAAAATGTATTAAGCTATTTTGGTTATCATATTGATTTCTTATATTTACGCGAATACTACACATTGAAATAAAACTATTATTAAGTTTTTTAATTATTTTTTTTCGTAAATACAAAAAATAAACGCAATAGAATCCTTAAAAATAGTTTTATTTCAATATGTTGGTTATTCTGTTTCGTCTACGAATATACGTTTTTCTGATTCCATCGCGTAGCGAAACCCCGAGCATAACTTGCTCCATTGCGCGCTGAGCGAACTGGAGCTTTCTTATGAGGTCCGTAAGTACAGTCACAGAATAATTAATTGGACGGTAAAGAAGTATCACTCCACGAAGACATTTAAATAAATACCTACTCTTGCTGCGACGCAATAAAGTGCAATATACAACGCTGCATGTCACCTACACGGATCTCTCCCTATATTATCTGACGAGCGGGAATACACTGAAAGGCTCCGCAGCTGAGCGGTTGTCTCGCTCGCACCACAGACTATTGTACAAATAAATAAAATTGGAGTGTCTGTTTGTAATATTAAAATAACCGCTATTTACTAAGTGCATTTGGATGTATACACGGTGCATATACCAAAGCAACATTTTTTACAATTTTTGTCTGTCTGTCTGTCTGTTTGTTCCGGCTAATCTCTGAAATGGCTGAACCAATTTTGACGAGAGTTTCACTGGCAGATAGCTGATGAAACAAGGAGTAACTTAGGCTACTTTTATTTTAGAAAAAAAAATAGGGTCTCACGAAAAAAAAATAAAACCAATGTTGCAGCGCTGCGCCTGATTAAGTTTGATAGCAACAACTTGCAATGCGTCCCGCGGGCTCAGAACGCGCGAGCAGGCTGTTACCAACGGTTGTGTCTTTGTTAAATACCACGCGGACGAAGTCGCGGGTAACACTAGCTGTTATAAATAAATATGACAGTGACAGCATGCTTTCTCAGTGACATTTCAATTAAAATCTCTTGCTAATAGCATTGGACGTCGCATGGCCGCTGAATAAAATAAAGGACAATGGCAAACCAACCTCTGCGTGCCGGCGAAGGCGGAGCGCGTGAGTACGAAGGGCCTGTACCGACCGGCCGCGCGCTGCACCATGCCGCGGTGCGTCGCCCGGATGTTCCACAGACCGTACTCGTTGTGCACGTGCCTGATACACATATAACACTTCTAGTTATACTATATCTAAAAAGGTAAAGCTTGTGAGTTTGAATGTGGGGTGTAAACTCCGGAACTACTGATCCGAATCTGAAAATTATTTCAATAATAAGAAGCACAAAAATAACAGCGATAGCCAAGTTGGTAGAACGCTCGCCTCGCTAACGAGGTTCGCAGGTTCAAATCGCGGCTCGCACCTTTGGGAATTCTGGATTTCATGTGCGAATCTCATTTTCAACCATGATTATCACTCGCTAAGCGGTGAAGGAAAACATCGCGAGGAAACCTACATGTCTGACAGATGTGTGAAGTCCGCCAACCCGTACTGGGCCAGCGTGGTGGACTATGGCGTAATCCTCCTCGCATTGAGGGGAGGCCCGTGCCCAACAGTGAGACATAAAAAGGCCTAGTATCATTTATTATTATTCAAAATATATTTTTTCTACAAATGGATGTTAGAAAATATATATAAACTAGCTGCGCCCCGCGGTGTTACCCGCGATTGAAAAGTATGTCCCTATGTCATTTTCTAAACTACCACTACCTATGCAAAAAATCATGTCGATCCTTTGCTCTATGAAGAATTAAAACAAATCTATCCCACGGGAACCATACATTGTACCGGGATAAAAAGCCTATGTGCTATTCCAGCCTATAATCTATCTCTGTGCCAAATTTCATCCAGATCCGTTCAGCCGTTCTGGCGTGATTGAGTAACAAACATCCACCCAAACATTCACATTTATAATATTAGAGGAATTGGTGGTATCACGTTTGGGCATTCTCCTTTACGGTGTATTATCTGTGAAAGTTTATTAAAAGTGTGTTATTATATTACCTGTGTTCCCAGAAGGACGCGAGGCCGTCGTGCCCGTCCTGGGGCGGCTTGTAGTGCCGACAATCTTTGGGCATCGTCACCTCGGGTCCGTTGAACACCTATGCAATATGAATAATAAATAAATATCGCCAGGCGAACACACTAACTGTACGGTCCTACACTAAGCAACGCTTGTATTATGTGTACCGTACAACGGACAAGGGGCGAACCTCGAACCCGATATTTACAAATATTTATACAAGTGATTCAGAAAGGGCATACTAAGCATTTGATACTGGGCTTCTTTTTTTAAAATAATGTACATAGATATCCAAATTCTGACGTCACATAATGATAACAAACGAGCTAATGAAGCGCAGGTTTTTTTATACGCTTTCTGTTACAACCTGTATAATACAACTCCGCTGGAGAGCAAACACCTCAAAGGTACAACTCTCACTGGGCTCATTCATGTCCGACTTCATATCTATATAAATAAATAAAACTGGTGTGTCTGTTTGTAATATTAAAATAACCGCTTTTTACTAAGTGCATTTGGATGTATACACCGTACATATACCAAGACAACATTTTTAACAATTTTTGTCTGTCTGTCTGTGTGTTTGTTCCGGCTAATCTCTGAAATGGCTGGACCGATTTTGACGGGACTTTCACTGGCTGATAGCTGACGTGACAAGGAGTAACTTAGGCTACGTTTATTTTAGAAAAACGTTTTTTGTTAAATACCACGCGGACGAAGTCGCGGCTAACAGCTAGTAATGATTAAAATTGCGGTAACGAAGCGCAGGTTTAATGCTTAGTACACACTTTCTGAATCATACTGTATAATACAAGATCTCAAAGGTTCAACTCACACTGGGCTCGTTCATGTCGTTCCAGATGTGCACGTCGTTGCTGGTACCCGGGAAGTTGTCGTACCGGTACCGCTCCGCGTAGTACTGCGTCACCGCCGGGTTCATGAAGTCCAGGTACGAGGAGGAGCCGGGCCAGCACCACCCTGGCGACATTATTACGTTGTAACCACGACGTAAAGACGTTATAAGGGGCATGGGTAACGAAAGTCATGGGATATAATTGTTGTATTTTTTGAGCGCGCAATGTATCTTGAACCACGCGATCACAACACAACGCTCCGCACGATGCACGACGCGTGCTAGTGACGAGCGCGCTCGAGCGTATCGAATTTTAAGTTACATTGCAGTTTGAAGAATTCAATAAAAAATTACAGTTTAACTGTCTACTGTAATACAGTAGACTGACCAAGGCCCCAACCAGGGTTGCCAGATGGTATTTCTACCCAAATTTAAATTATTTTTCTCCAAAATGATACAAGCGTTACCCAAAGGCAAAAAAAAAATATATCCATTAATTAACCTAATGGGTAATGCTCGATATTATTAGCTTTTTGCCATTTATTTTTTTATCATAACCTAACAAACAAAATAAGTGAGTTTGATATGATATTTTAAAATAAAAAAAAATGAAGGAGAAAACAATACCTTCATAGTCTTTTCCGTCCTTGTCCTTCACGTAGTAGCCGTGTTCCGTCGCGTCCTCGTGCACGAAGTAGCCCGCCTCGCGCTTGATGTGGGGGTCGATGATCACCACCAGCTTCCGACCTTTGGCGGTCAAGTTAGCCACCATTTCGGATGGGTGGGCGAACTTGATGGGGTCCCACGTGAAGTACCTACGATAAAAAAAAATTACGTTGCTTTTGGACCCCAAGTTATATATCAACTCGACGAAATAGTAATAGAAAACTTATTTATGTCTGGTATAGTTTCGGAGTTTTTATTATTTGTTTATTATTCTTAGTTAATGCTGCTAAGTTTTTCTTGTTTTTTTTTTCTAAACTAAAAATGTAAAAAAAAAAATATGTAAATTAATGTAAATATGGGAATAAAGGGCTTATTATTATAGTTTCGGAGGTCACCATACTGACCCATCTCAACGTAACATCCTGTATAGTTTACCAGTGTATATAATGTAATATTGTCTGTGCAGGGCCCCAAGTCTGCTAACACAATCGACTCATAATCGAACAGCAACCGCATAGTAACTGCCACTTTTGACAGATATCCCACTCAATATCTGTCAAAAGTGGCAGTTACTATGCGGTTGCTGTTCGATTATGAATCGATTGTGTTAGCAGACTTGGGGCCCTTTTTTTTTGTTAACCGATCGGGACCGGGCGACCCAAACGGTTGTGGGGCTCCTGGACACGTCCAGACTACCCACTACAACCCAGCGGTGCGCCTTCACCGCCTTGAAGTGGGACGCCACAGGATCGCACATGGCATACTACTGTGACGCCCCGGCGGCCGACTTGGTGCCCTGGTCTACGATATGTGGTCTACGGTATGTGGTCTATGATATGTGATCTATGGTATGTAGTCTATGGTAGCATGGACCGGGACTCACTTCTTCCTGTCGGTGTACTCGATGTCCAGCCAGATGACGTCGGCGGGGATGTCGTGCGCGTCGAAGTTGTCGTTGACGGAGCGCACGTCGTCCTCGTCGTTGTAGTTCCAGCGCGACTGGTGGTACGCCAGCGAGAATTTCTACAACAACAATTAATTTTTAATATACTTACTCCAGTTTAACAAACATTCTAATCTATTAACATTGAGTTTTCTTACTTTTAAACGTTAATTTACAATCATGAGTAATATTTAACTACTAAATTCAGGGTATTTTTTAACGATTCTTGTTACCACCATGCACTATGATGCATGATAATACTATGAACCATGCATGTTAACACCGTGAACCATGCATGTTAGCACTGTGAACCATGCATGTTAGCACTGTGAACCATGCATGTTAACACCGTGAACCATGCATGTTAGCACTGTGAACCATGCATTCTAACACCGTGAACCATGCATGTTAACACTATGAACCATATACGTTCGAGTCCACCGTGATCTATGCATGTTAACACCGTGACGTTAACAATTTTAACACTATGAACCATCTGCAGGCCTACCACTCAGTCGGTCCATGTGGTAGGACTAGGCTTATATGTAGCTAGAGGGCTTTTAATATAGAATGTTCAATTCAGTAAACTCACAGGAGGTAAGGGCGTGGCCCCAGTGAGCGAGGTGTACTGCCGGAACACATCGGCCGGCTTGTCTCCGAGCAACACGAATATGTCCACTATGCCAGACTCACTCATAAACCTGTGAACAAAATTACATAACAACAAATAAGTGGCTTGTATATTGAAAAATATTGAGGGTCTATCCACATTGAGGCAGACTTGAAACGCATCGGACATATTTATTTCTTATATTTACACGAACACTACAACATTGCAATAAAACTAGTTCATTCGGGAACGGAAAAAAAAAAAAAATAAACGCAATAAAATCCGTAATATTACTTTTATTTCAACGCATCAGACGCTTAAAATGTTACATATGATAAATGATGATTCAGAATGACTACTCATACTCAGACCACAGGGAATTGTGGTTATCACGTTAACCCATAGACAACCTGTTCAGCACAGTATAGTGGCGCTGCATTCTGTGCCGTGTGTCACGGGTTCAAATCCTGATAGGGACAAACTTTGTGTGATTAGCACGAATGTATGTGGGTACATAGAGAGATGTTTAATATCTATATAAGTATTATATATTGAGTTCACCCTCAATCCATTGTACAGTACCCATTATACAAGTGTTGCTTATTGCGGGACCGTACAGTTGGGAGTGTCGTCTGGTGATATATATCGTGATATGCCAGTGTATGCCAGCTGCTGGCACGGCCGCCACCTCACCTGGCATCCACTCTGCGCTTCTGGCCGCCGGTGACGAGGTTCACGAGCGAGGAGACCACCGTGCTGTCGGCATAGTTCACCACATCCACCCACGTCTCAGCCGAGTTGTGCCAGAATATGCCGGCACTGCGTTTTGGCCTGACAGAAAAAAAATTGTTAAAAAAATATAAGTATTAATAATAAATATATATTTGTAGTAACTTTTCATAAAAGGTTTTTAAATATGTTATTGCTACACTATATATACATATTATGTATTATACTATCTACTTCCACACATGGAATCTAGGTTAATATGTAAAATAGTTAATATAATGTTATATATTAAAATTATTGACATAATTTTGAGACGTCGATTTATGTTTTTCAAAAAATTACAACAACAAAAAAAATACGTATCGCAATTCTGAGATTACATAATGATTATCTAAGAAGCGCATGTTCAAAGGTTAGTAAACCCTTTCTGAAACACGCTGCATAGTGGACATTTGTCTACACAATAAAAAAGTATGTCCCTATGTCATTTTCTGACCCCTAAACTACCACTACCTATGCAAAAAATCATGTTGATCCGTTGCTCTAGGAAAAATTAAAACAAATCTATCCCACGGGAACCATACATTTTACCGGGATAAAAAGTAGCCTATGTGTTATTCCAGACTATAATCTATCTCTGTGCCAAATTTCATCAAGATCCGTTCAGCCGTTCGGGCGTGATTGAGTAACAAACATCCATCCAAACTTTCGCATTTATAATATTATATTGGGATTGGGATATTGGGATGGGATTGGGATTGGGATTATTGTTCCCCACTCACCCGTGCGCGTACATGACGGGTATAGCGCCGTAGATCGCCATGCGCGAGTTGAGCTCGTACTCGAACACGTCCAAGTTGAACAGGCGGTACGGCTCGCCCGCCGTCGTCGTGGTGAGCGCGAACTTGTCGGTGTGCTCCGGAATACCTGGCATATGCACTCATGTTATAAAAAAAATCTATACAAATAAATAAAATTGGAGTGTCTGTTTGTAATATTAAAATAACCGCTTTTTACTAAGTGCATTTGGATGTATACACGGTACAAATACCAAAACAATCTTTTTTACAATTTTTGTCTGTCTGTCTGTTTGTTCCGGCTAATCTCTGAAATGGCTGGACCGATTTTGAAAGGACTTTCACTGGCAGATAGCTGATGAAACAAGGAGTAACTTAGGCTATGTTTAAGGGCGTTCTGGATTTTCATGTCGACTTTTTTTTATTATTACATTATAGGCAAGTATTTGATCTCGATCTCACCTGATGTTAAGTGACGATGAGATCTCCGATGGAGCATACTTGCCTAGCAGGTACCTGTTCACTCTCGACTGGAAAACACCCAGATTGTAGTCAACGGGGAACAAAAAAAAGTTTATATTAATAGCACTCACCGTATACATAGTCCGCATCAGGGAAACTGATGTCCAACGAGACGGCCTCGTTGCCTCGCGGCTTACTGTCATGGTGGGACTTGAAATTCTCCCCCCATGTGCCCTCCTCATCCTGCTGACATAATAAATGATTTAGGGATGCTGTTACAATATGCTACTCAACCCTATCCGCAACTTATTTGACAGCTAGCAGCTACAAATTGAGTGAGGATGCGAGTGGCTGAGGACCGTAGTGTGTGGAAGTCAATGGACTATGTCCAGCAGTGGACGTATTTCTCGATTTAGCGCAGTTGGTAGTGACCCTGTTTCTGCGCAGATGGTCCCGGGTTCGAATACTGGTAGGGACAAACTTTGTTTTTTGAACACGAATGTTTATACTCGAGTCGTGGATGTTTAATATCTATAAGTATTATATACTGGGTTCGCCCTCAGTCCATTGTACGGCACACATAATACAAGCGTTGCTTAGTGTGGGACCGTATAGTTGGTGTGTTCTTCTGGCGATATTATATTATTTCCTAGTTATTCCTATATGACAATTTGTGTGCATATATATATTTTTATTATCAAACCAATCGGTGTTATTACTCCGCTATACTTGGCAATATTTGTCTTCTAAAACATTTTCCCCCGAATTTATTGCGTTAGGTAACTTTATGAAACGTCATATAACACTGCGCAAAGCAAAACCCTTGTGCGCAGTACTATATGACGTTTGATAAAGCTAAATAACGTCTTGATTTCTTATATTTACGCGAATATTACACATTGAAATGAAACTAATTTTACGCATTATATCGCGTTTTTATTTTGATTTTACGTTCCCGACGTTTAGGCCGCTTTACAGCAACCATGGTCACGGGAGGACTGAGGTGGTTGACGTCCTGGTGTCATAGTTTGAGACGGGGTACCCTCATAGTTAATTATAAATAACGTCTATAAATTCGGGGGTGCAGGTATATAGCTACTAAGTCAACTTAATAAACCATTAACTTCGCTCATATACGTAATTAGTGCCTCTAAACTACCAATATATAACTAATGCAAGTAATTAACACCAATATTGCCGATAAGACGGCCCCAATCGTAGAAGCACGTCATACATAATATCAACGTAAATAAATACACATAATAGTTGGCCGACCTCACGTATGTAATTAATAGTTTATCAACGCGACATTGATATATAATGTAGCAGAATGTTATACAATTGATAGAACTAAGCGATACTTGGCGGAAATCCGTTGTTAAACAAATGGGGAAAGAGGAACCCACCACTGACCCTCGGCTTGTCAACTTTTCCAATTATAAACCAAACAAGTTTGATCGATAATTAAAGAAGCCAACAACACCGAACTCCTCTAAGATGTTAGTCGAGAAACTATCTATCACGAGTGACGGGAGCCCAAATAAAATGCATATATCTCCGCGAAACGAAGCGAATCTTGTTTGGTTTATAATTGGAAAAGATGACAAGCCGAGGGGTCAGTGGTGGGTTCCTCTTCCCCATTTGTTTAACAATGTTATACTAATAATCACAATAATAGAACTGCAGGGCAGCTAGTGGCGAGCTGTTGGTGAGTAGCGACACCACGGACCCGTATGCCCCAGAGAGTCCGTCAGGGCCCCCACCTCGGCGTGTCTTCGTCTGCCGAGTGGAAACCGGCGGGGGCCCGCAGGACTCTCAGCTCTGTCTTGCTTTAGTTGGCTGTCCAGAGAAGGGTCGTTAGAGCTATATGCTCCAGGGGTGGAAGTGTTAAAGGGCATAACGTCGCGAGTAACCACGGAGAAAGCGCACCTCTCTACACACCTGAGCCGCCCCTTATCGTCTTATATGACGGCCTTTTTAGGGGGCTACTGATTATGGCAGGTGTCCGCAACCCTTCCAATATCCCCATCCCATATATATCCAAACCTCAATCCATAGTCCCAAGTATCATTTCATATTCCTGCAATAGTTCCTCCGCCTCCTGAGGTCAATTCGCTGTTTATTATGCTATCATTTGAAGCAGTTGACCCCAGCAGGTGGCTAACATAGTATGTATATACATATATATATATTAAAACACTTGACCGAGTTTTGTATCTGCACCAATGTCGCTACTACATTGTATCAAGATAAGTATTTACGCAACGTAACGGATGCACTCAGATAAACAGGAATCATCTGTTTATCAGTCACGTACGGAGATAAACTCAAGATCAATGGCATACGGTGAATGATCTGTATCTTGTGGCGAGGTTGAAGAGGCCGCAACAGTACATAGATACCAATACTTTTGCTATCTATTTGTAAATGTGGGCACCATGTAGCCATTAATTTGTAATTATATACTTACCACCCAATTTATAGTCGTTTTATAACTTTATCGAACGTCATATAGTACTGCACACATGTTTTGCTTTGCGCAGAACTATATGACGTTTGATAAAGTTATAAAACGTCTATAAATTCGGGGATTAGTGTTAGTACTTTCTTTTGACCAGCTGCTAAAGTCTGCCTAGCCGTTCCTACATTGTTCTCACATACCCATAACAATGCACTGCTCAAAAATGTAACGGATTTCTTGAATAAGAGCAACCATGGAGTTTCTTGGCTGTTCTTCTCGATAGGAACGGCATTCCGAACGGGTGGTAAAGTTGTAGCTTAGCATTTTGTAACTATTTTGGCGATTCATAAGTACTGTACTTAATGGTTTACATGAATAAAAATATTGATTCTGATTGCGTGTTCTCATCACGTCGGGGTCACCAAATTAGCGGAAAATGGGAGATCTTCCAGCCAGGCGGGTGGTGTGCCAGGCGAGGCGGCCGCTATGCCCCGACGGTTATCGTCGGGATCTTGTATATATGTTACGTGCACCGAAAACTCTCATAGCGAGTTTCAGTATTTTTAGCGAATCGTTATTTGTTCCGAAATGTCGTCTGCAGCGCCAACTGTGTAGCTTATGGCGAGGTTGAAGAGGGCGCTAAAGGGCCCCAAGTCGGCTAACACAATCGATTCATAATCGAACAGCAACCGCATAGTAACTGTCACTTTTGACAGATACAATATCTGTCTCTCTTCAACCTCGCCACAAGCTACACAGATGGCGCGAGGATCTCTCTCCGGTCGTGAAGGATTGTCGTTCCATCGGACTATAAGAGTGAGGAAAGAGATAGTGCACCTGCGCTTGCGCAAACACTTGTTCACTATAATGACACCTGCGTAGTTGGGTAGTGGCCGTTGCGATTGGCCATCGTGACCGAAATTCGGTCAGGAGGACTATTGTATATATAAGCAATTATTTAATATAGAACACTAATTACCTAACCCATCAACCAACATTTGCAGACACAACCAACATTTGTAGACACCACATACATGGCTGGCCAATTACTAAGGCCTATCAGCTAATTAACACACAAACTGCCAATCATACAGAACTTCACACACATCGATTGTTTATCAACTAATTGGGTGGTCGACTATTGTTAATAATTAGTGTACATGTTATATAAAATCATAAGTAATATTTTTTTGAGTTATTTATAGCACAAATACATAATTTCAAAGTCATACGGTAAGTTAGGTAAAAGCAGGTAAGAGGGAGCAAGTAGATCCCGCTCTCTCTCTCTATCGCTCACACGCTGACTTATTGCGTGACGTCACGGCCATGTAGCTCTGTACTGTTTTAGGTTTTTTTTCTGATCACTATCTTTAAACATTTATTTTTAACGTAAACACATTCCTAAATTAATTATCGACAGTAAATTATTTTTATTGCTCTGCAAGTAATTGGAACAAAATACAAATAATATAATCATGTGAGTAATAATTTAAAAAAATTGTCAACAACCCAATTGGCCAACACGCAAAGCAACACAACAACAAACAGAAGCGACTCACAGTATCCACAACATTGCCCTCCTCGTCCTCTACCTGGTTCTTCACCCTCAGAGGTTCCACCAGCAGTTGGCTGTTCTCGTTCAACACAACTGCCACTTCACCAGCAACATTCAGGAACTCGATCTTCAGAGGCTCCGCTGTGATGATGACCTTATGACCTTGCGTGTTAACCAGAGTCAGTTTGCCGTTGTCTTTGGATTGAAGTTTTAATCTGGAAAGAAATAGAATCGTATTAGATGAGATTAAGTATTTGAGAGCAGTGATAGCCAAGTTGGTAGAACGCTTGCCTCGGTAACGAGGATCGCAGGTTCAAACCCCGGCTCGCACCTCTGGGATTTCTGGATTTCATGTGCGAATCTCAGTTTTCAACCACGATTATCACTTGCTAAATAAACGGTGAAGGAAAACATCGTGAGGAAACCTGCATGTCTGAGAGAACCCCTCGAAAGATGTGTGAAGTCTGCCAACCCGCACTGGGCCAGCGTGGTGGACTATGGCCTAATCCCCCTCGCATTGAGGGGAGGCACGACACTTTGGCCTCAGCCTCAAATTTAGCGGGCAGCGGGGCGGCGGCGGCGGCGGCGCGGGAGCGGCGCTCGTTGTTCGCCCCGCGCCGCTGCCGCGCGCCGCTGTTTTCGAGAACCGGTCCATTTGATTTTACGCATAAGATCCTGCCGCTCCCGCGCCGCCGCCACCGCCGCCGCCCCGCTGCCCGCTAAATTCGAGGCTGAGGCCTTAGAGTAATCCCAAGATGTCGGTTAAATTTTCAGTAAAGTATCCACAGCTCTACTGATGTAGGTACGGGTAGGGGATTCATTTCATCATTATTATCATCAGTAGTATTTATATTGTTTAAATTAACGAATAACCATTTTACTTCGCACCGGCAAAACGGCACTATATGGTTGCCGATTGCCAATAATAAAAAAAAAAGAAGAAGACAAAATCAGTTCTAAGTATGTTTAAAAACAAAATTATTTATAACTCAAGACTCAACATAAAATTTCCATAAGTGATATACCTATGCATCCATGTACCCGCGTTTTAATATACTATTCAATTATTCTGATCGCAAATATAGCATAAAGTCGAACTAGACTTGGCCTTCAAATGCGGAAATTGTTGGCGAATTGAATTTACATTTATCTTGACGGAATAAAGCAAACAGGTTTTGGCATACGATGTAAATAAATATTGCATATGTCACAGAAAGAAAGATAATTTGTTTACAATAGCAACGATGGCCACGTTGGTAAATGTACGCTTTAAAAAAAATACAACCGAATTGAGAACCTCCTCCTTTTTGAAGTCAGTTAAAAATAAGAGTAGCTAGCATTATCCAGTGAGATTCGCTTGCGCTCTGAGATTTCTGGAATTACATGAATTCCAGAAATCTCAGAGCGTATGTAATTTTCAACCATATAGCTTACTAAACGGTGCAAAAAAAACATAGGGAACCTACATTTCTAAATGAACTTAACTACTTCTCCGCCAGCCTGCTCTTGGCCCATAGCAGAGGAACCTGGGTTCAAATCACTGTAGGATATACTTTGTGTGATGACATGAATGTTTAATATCTTTAATGTATTTATCTATACTGAGATAGCTCCCAGTCCATTGTAGGGTTCCCATAATACAAGCATTGCTTATAAACTACTCTTACGGATTTTATCGCGTTCGCGTCGCGTAACAGTAGTTTTATTTCAATGTGCAGTATTCGCGTAAATATAAGCATTGCTTATTTTTGGGCCGTACATTTGGGGAGTTTATATATTGAAATAAAAAGAATGAAAAATAACAATGATAATAGCTTACCCATCTGACTTGGGTTCTCCGTCCAGCGCCAGCTGGGTTCTGTAGCGTGGGTATAGAGGATCAGCTTCATCCAATTCCACACGGAAGGTGCCGTCAAGTAGAGCTGATAGTCTTAAGGCATAATGCCACTGTTGGAGAAACAATTGTAAGGTTTAAGATAGGTATAATTTGTGCGGATAACAAATCAATAAATTAACACTACCACTATGAGTCACCAAAAAAAATATACTTCTTATTTCATTCAGAGATTATTATTTTTTAAGATTTTAAACTCAAATATCACTTAAGGGCACAGATATTGAAAGATACTATGATGCTAATGGAGTAGGCAAACTACCAAAATATTTAGGCTAATTACTATATAGGTATATGTTTAACAAAATGTATACTGATAAACTCAAACCACAACTTATTTGACGGATAGTCTATGCCAATTCTAATGTTATATATATATCACAATTTTTATACATATAACAGCCATTTATCTTCCTTTCTCTTGTTTTCTATTTGTCATTTAGTGGAATGTTGTTATCAAGGGACCAATTTATCACCTTTTACCAAGGTATACAATGTTATATATACAGGTTCTATAAGCAATTTAAATTAATTGGCTATAACACCTATACTACCACCTCTAGCAATTCCATATTGTACCTAGTCACAAACAAGTGATTATCTATTTTTTTTTTAATCTTAACACTAATTGACTGACATACAGTACACAGGCTAAACTAGTAGACCTAGAAATTTTAAATATGGAAAAAATATATTCCTTATGTACCCTAGAACTGACAGGACTTTTTTTGAAATTTGACCCCAAAGCACTGCCTCCGTAGGTGGTTAGTTTTTTAAAGTTACAATCAGGTACACACAACAGCTAATACTAGTACTAATCTAACCCAGATTATAAAGGGACCCTCCCTTTATAATCTGGGTTCCCAGTTTATTGTTTTGACTGATAACCAATTTGCACATGAGGCAACTGTCTTCAAACCTTGAATATAGAGCAGTGGGTTTCGGTTGTATTTCTACTTGTATAATAAGGAGTTCAACTAATATATTTCATACAGATACCTATTCAGTTGTCAATGGTTAGCATAAATTTTCAAATCCTCCTTAACTGTGATCTTAAGAATGGTATTCATAATCTAGAATTGGATAATCTCAACTGATACTAGCACCTCGGGATGAATGCTGTCCTAAATGATAAAGAGTAATAATAATGTTGAAATTTCCAAGGTTGAAAACTCCAAGGGTCGAGATTGGTTAAATATGTTGGGCTTGAACTCTATAAGCCACATAAAGCTTCCAAAGTAGGAGTTCTTGTTAAGTCTAATTTTGCTAATAATAGAGAAAATTCCGCAAGAAAAACATGCAGTTTTACGAAAACATGCAGTTACGTGCATATCAAGTGTGTTGTATCGCAAATAGCCTGGCGGGCAGCCAATTGCCAATTCGGTAATACCATAAACGATAGTCGAATAAAAACACTCACCAATGTGATTCTTTTTTCGGTAGACGTATCAACAGTGGTCACCTCAGCACTAAGAACGTTGCCGTGCACAAAAACTGTGTCTAAATTGAGTGTGTACTGAGATTTTTCAGGTTTGAAAGACCGCAATCGCTTGCAAAATCCTGACTGGTCGCACGTCTTAAAATTGTTCCTATCCACAGCAAAACTGTTCGTTATCGCGAGGGTGGCGAGCAGAAGAATACCTAGCGTCCTCATCCTGCAAATAGATATAAAATAAATTATTTAATAGACATGGAAATGGATTTCGTGACAAAGACCGGCGAAGACGAAAATTAACACGACATTTGATTACTAACCTGAAGGATGTTGGTTGTAGCAGTAAATGCTCGAATATGTAAAAAATAGTACACCTATCTGGAATGTTTTTATATGATCATCGCCGCCGGAAAATAGGTAATTTATGAAATTTTGAGAAGATTCGATGAAACGCACAGTCGCGTTACGTGGAGAAATCTCGTTTGGCAATCACAGACCAATAAGAGAACAAATTTTTGGCAATGGCAATAGTGATGTCCGTAACGTCGCTCACAACTCATCACCAATAATCGTTATCAGTTATCTTTACGTTAATAAAACGGTGCGATAATGGTTAACGAGCTATTTTTTTCGTTACTATAAATATGTTTGTCGTTTAGTCACGTCCCGAACGGTGAGTTTTGGGAGTATTGGGATGAACTTTATAATATAAGGTGTAACAACTTTAAGTAAATATTTTAACAGATTCATCAGTAGGGTATAAAGATAAAATTCAAAGATAAATAATAAAATTATAAGAAAATAAAAAATTGATCCTGAGCGCAAGGTCAAGCGCTACTGATTCGCCTTTTTAGAAAAAAACAACTTTTCCACTATTATTATATATCAACGTGATCCATATATTTCTGTTAGATATTTCACACCATTTCTGATACACTGTATATATAACGGATTATTGTAATCAGCCTTTGTACCAAAACTCAACCAAATTAAAAAAATGGTTATTGTTTTGATTGAAAGTATTGAAAAGTAGCGAATCGAGTTTATAATAAACTAACACACAGCACACACCTACGTCTTTCATAGATTTAAATCTCTATTCAAAACCAAGGAAACCTCTTCATTAGGGAAATTAACGTTATCAGGCTGTCGATCGATGGGTACGTAAATTTTAGCTCTTGAACGATCTATGCTCAATAATCGACTTGTCCGGGCCCTGCTACGGGGCCACTGACCTCTAATACATCGCTATTAGACGTCAGTGTACGGGGCTCTGGCTGGGGCAGCCCTAGGGTACCATTGTTGTACTAGTTAGTAGTACTTTCATGACATTTTAATCGACTAAATCACCTAAATCCAATGTCAAAATAGATTGAGTGTCATTTAATTACTACACTACACTTCACTAAATATGATAACGATAACACCGGCGACGCAATTTTGTCTCAAATTTTCCGGTTTTTCCTCAACCTCCAATATTTTTAAGAAACGTTTCTTTTCATTTGTGAAAATGGAATCAGATCCCAAGTGGAAAACAGAGAGTAAGAAGATCGCAAGTTTACCAATAAACGAAAAAAGAAAACTTTACAAACAAAACGATTATGTGATATTAAACAGCGTGGATCCGTGGTGCGTTTATGCTATAAAAAACAAGGGGATCGAAGCAAGAAAACATAACTTAGATGACCTTACTGAGTTTAAAAAAATAAAATTGGACCCAACAAAGAATAAAGTGCTTTCGGAAAAAGTTTCTTTGTTTCAAGGCGATATTACAAAATTGGAGGTATATATTTTTTTACCATATATGTCTAAAAACACACTCTCTCTCTCTCTCTCTCGTCTCTTTTACATGAGGATACCATGCAAGTAAACAAGTCTTCAAATGTCCCAAGTTAGGACTCAATTTGTAGATCTGTTATAGGGTCCCTACCAATTTGAATAAAAAATATTAGCCAAGTTGCCGCATGAGATGCAAACCTGTAGCATCCCAACAGATTGGCATGTCAAGTTGGGTTGTTCATTGAGAAAGGCTCAAGTAGCACCTTGCGTAAACATCTCAGGACATCCATGCAGACCAATTTACTTACCTCATGAAAGCTAAGCATTACACCCAGTATTTATTATAATGTATTTAAAAATAAACAATATCTCTGTTCTGTTATCAAACAGAAATTTTCCTTCCTTAATGCTGCTTTAATTTTATATGTAACATATCATATATGTTGAAATAAAATTATTTTTTCGAATTTTATCACGCAACAATAACTAAATATGAGAGTACCCTGTTTCAAAATATGACACAAGGACATCAACCACCTCAGTCCTCCTGTGACCATGGTTGCTGCATAGCAGCCAAAACGTCGAGAATGTAGAAACATAAAATAAACGCGATGAAATCAGAAAAAAAAGTTTTATTCCAATGTGTAGTATTTGTGTCAATATAAGAAATCAATATATCATATATGTATTGATTTAGTACAATTCATTTGTTTAAATAAAGTTTACTCTCCCCACAAACTTTCTACTAAGTCAAACAAATGTCAATCACATGTATTGTGATATAAGTGGTTTGTTGGACGCCATTTTCATTTCATCATGTCACATTCATTATTTTATTTATAATGTGTATTTATTGAATTTCATATTGCTATTAATTACTTGACACTGGCAAAATACCCGCTAAGTTGCGGGTGAGGCCATATTCATATCCATTTTATTTCATCGCATTTCATTTCGTAAAGAAAGAAGAAGTGGTTTGTTTACAAAATAGTTTAGATGGATGTTTGGCTTGACTGCTAGAGTCATCAGTAATGGACATTTCCTGTATGATATAATACGGTAGTGATCTGGTATCAATTGATAAAAAAATGCCTTTGTCAAAATTCCAGGTGGATGCTATTGTTAATGCGGCCAACTCACGTCTGCAGGCGGGTGGAGGTGTTGATGGTGCCATCCATCGTGCTGCTGGACCTCTTCTTCAGGTAAAACAGTTCACCCTAGCCTCTTTCCCATAAAATTTTCGTCCACTCAACCCTGATTCAACTGATTACCGTTATACTCATGAAGCGTATACCATCTACCCTTAAAGACTAAACTAGTGGGACTACCAATAACCATGAAAAGTTCTGACTAATGGTCTCACCCTCGGTGAGAAATCATATTCATGTGACTAACCATATTCAACAAAAAAATGTGTTAAGTGTTCACAATTTAGCACTTTTTAACGTATTAACGATTTTTTTATTTTTTTTTATACCTTTATAGGCAAGTATTTGATCTCGATCTCACCTGATGGTGAGTGACGACGAGATCTACGATGGAGCATACTTGCCTAGGTAGGAAGGTGGCATTAGATCGAGATGCTACATTCACTAGGCACATGCAGCGCAACTGATCTGACCCGCCATCCATGAATGGCAACACCGAACATCATGCCGGAACACGGCTAGGCCGCTTGGCGACATGGCTTTGTTCAGTGGGTGGTGACTAACCACGGCCGAAACCTACCACCAGTACAGTTGTCACCTGGTTGGCACCACCCAGGGTCACGTGTAGGGTATCTCGAGGGTATTTAATTCTCCTACGGACGAAGGTGACTTGACCCCAAAAATTTCAGGAGGAGTGCATCACTCTAAAAGGATGCCCGACAGGAGAAGCTAAAATCACTGGTGGTTACAATTTGCCGGCAAAATGTGAGTACACACACTACAAGATATTGTTTCCAAGTAGACGTAACAATAGTAATATGAACACACCAACTAAACGGTATCACGCTAAGCAATGCTTCTGTTATGGGTACCATACAATGGACTGTGGGCAAACCCAGTATATTATAATTGTATATATGGTGTAACAATATCATATATTAAAAATGACAACCCATACTTATTTACACAATAATTATACATTGATAAGATCCATATAATTAACTGATATTTATGATACAGATCCATATGATTAATGATATAATATATGAAACATCCATGATTCGAATACAAATTATTGACGGCATGTAAGTAATGTCGTATTAAAATTGGCCGCTACCAGGATTCGAACCCAGGACTCTCGACGTTGATGGCAAGGTCACTACCAACTGAGCAAATCAGATTGTTAAAAAGTCGTACTACATCAATGGAAGAAGCCTATTGTTTTTTATTACATTATAGGGAAGTATTTGATCTCGATCTGCAGCTTAGTAATCAGCAAATGTATCATAACAATCAACCCAGTAATATCCGCAGAATGCTAATCTAAGAGTTTGGGCTCCAAGTAAAATCCAAAAATATTTCTCTTCCAGATGTCATCCACACAGTCGGCCCACAAGACGGGTCCGCATCTGCCCTCCAGTCCTGCTACGAGAATTCGCTCTCCTTCCATAAACAACACAAGATACTGTCCATCGCCATTCCCTGCATTTCTACTGGAATCTATGGTTTCCCTAACAGGCTAGCTGCACATGTGGCCCTACGTACTGCGAGGAAGTTTCTGGAAGATAATGATGAATTTGAAAGAGTTATATTCTGCACATTCATGCCTATCGATGTGGAAATATATGAGACGTTGATGCAAATGTATTTTCCGTTGCACGAGTGGAATTACAATGATGGCGCTTCGGCTTCTGAGTAATTGAGGAGTTTTTCACGTTTTTTTTTTTTCGTTTTTTCCAGACCATTAAAAGGGTTTCTAATATTGTATAATGATTTGTGATGGTTGAATGTGAAACAATCACCATGTATTGTATGTCTGCAAATAACTTGCAATAAAATGTTTTTTTTTTTATTATTGTTTATATTTTTACGTTAGGGATGGACTGGATTTTTATTTGTTATCTTCATTTGGACTTGGAACTGAAATTCAAGTCTTTTTTTTTCGTGTACCTTTCCTTTGCTGTCTGGGATCAATGGTAAGTGGTGAATACCTTTGGATGTATAGGCAAACTAAGCAAGGCTTGTATTATGGGTACCGTACAATTGAATAGTATTGTATTATCATCATATACAGCAGCAGTGATAGCGAAGTTGGGTAGAACGCTTGCCTCGGTGACGAGGATCGCACGTTCGCACCCCGGCTCGCATCTCTGGAATTTCTGAATTTCATTTTCAATCATGATTATCAATTACAAAACGGTGAAGCAAAAAATCGTGAGGAAACCTGCATGTCTGAGAGAACCAAAGAAGTGTGAAGTCAGTCAACCCGCACTGGGATTAATTGGTGGATTATGGCCTAATCCCCTTCGTATTGATGGGAGGCCCGTGCCCAAAGGTGGGTCTTAAAAGTATTATTTTTTATCAACATATATAATTGAACTCGGTACATAAAGCAGGTCCTCACTTTATGCCATAATGGGTTTATCTTAACGTACGAGCCATACTGCGCCTAATGCCGTTTTTACATAAAATACTAATAGAACTAGCCCAGTAGAGACTGCCCCATCACTATAAACCCGGAAATTAGCTATAAAGCAGGCCTTTCAATAAAAAAAGTTAAATGTCATAGACAACTATCAGAACCAGTCGATGTCATTTGCTCCAATTTGTGATTATTGTTTTTATAAACAAAAATTGAAAATTTGTGTGTTTACTAACTATAAACTAGAACACACTTAGGAAAAAAACACACAAAATAACGTGTGATATACAAAATTTTCAACGTCGATTCAGATTAATTCACGTAGGTGAAATGGGAGCATTTGAATTTCCAATGTTTTAATACACTTGCTTCAATAACAATGTCCTCTAGTGTTTTGGAGGCTGAAGATCTTGAGAATGTGCCTCTCGTGCGTATGGAAGATGTGCAGCCCTCGAGAGACAGGCTATTGGAGCTTCCCAGCGTGTCTGACCCAGAAACAGAGATTTACGAAACTTGTATTATAGACCAAATTGAATTTGAAAACGAATGTGTAGTGAACAACGATGATGATAATGATTCGAATATTGATAGTATGGTGTCCACAAAATCTGATGATATTGTTGAAGACAGTGACGAAGGGGAGCTGATCGTTCCGGAAGTTTTAGAACCTCCTGAAGTTCCAATTGAGATACCCATAGTGAGTATTCTAATTTTATTGCTTTTGACACTATAATACTTTCTAAAGCCGTCGACTTGGTGATTGACGATGTTGGTGGTTCGACTAACCAACCAACAGTCTCATTCTTGTAGCTCTGTCTCTCTCTGTTGCCTTATTAATTAGATCATGTATGAAAATTAAAATACAGTAATATATTTTAGATATTTTAAATTATAGGGTTGGAAAAGTAAGTTGTTATGTACTACTGGCCTTACACCAAAGAAACTATGCCACAAGGCTGGTGAATTAAATGCACTGGCTAACATGTTTCATGAAGCATGGTGCCATCGTAATTATGAGATTCTAGGTTCACTTTACACCCTCGGCAATATAATATTGATGTGGGTCCAATCCCTTTAATTAGAATACATGTTAAGTCTCTCACCACACAGGCTATCCCACCCAGATCTTTGGAAGGCTTGTGCGGGGACATGGGTCCAACACGTAGAGGCCCTTTTTGAGAATTATAATGTTATGTTAGCCACCTGATTTGGTAAACTACTGAAAATTATAGCATAAACAGCGAATTGGTATTGTGTTATTATTATCACACAATACTAGTAACTTCATCTTTATCAAGTTTTGTAATAGCCTTCTGTGCATCTCACTGCTGGGCAAGGGATTCCCTTATACATTTCTTAAGATTCTTATAGTTTAGTGGTAACTAAACAAACTTTACCTATATGTTATTGCAATATTATATTGATAAATGAATATTACCAAAATAAAACACCAATTTTATCGTGCCAGACAAAGAAATGCACTGTAAAATGCCCTGGCGACAATCCCAGTAACAATGTAATGTAATTTTCAGGAAATAGGACATGATATCATAATAACATCGACCCAGCCCAGCCAATGGCCGACATTGGAGATTATTCCTGGTGGTGTCATACGTAACTGTGACAAAATCCTCGATGAATCTAGCATGGAGGTCCCAGAAAGTGAGACCAACGCCGGAGAAATGGTATATGCATGCGGTCAGTGCTCAAAGGGCTTCAAGTACCTGTTCTGTCTCGTTGAGCATGTTAAGTTGCATACGGATCAGAAGAAACAGTTGGATAAGGAATCTGGGAGTGAGTATAATAATAAATATCCCCAGATGAACACACCAAGTGTACGGTCCCAAATCAAAGCAACACTCTATTATGGTTACCCTACAATAGATTAGGGTAAAAAAAAATCTTTAACACTCATGACTTTGGTACAAAAATTTGTGCTCATTACACAAAATGCAGAACCCTGGGCATATAAGGTTACTACCACCTGTGCTAATTGGGTAGTATTATTAAGCATTCAATTATAAAAATAGCTTTATAATTGAAAACTTAACAACATAACACAATGTGTGTAAATATGATATGTTTGTGTGTTGACGTCTTTTGCCTGATGGATGGATTGATAAAATGGGAGAACGCTTGGAATATGAAGCTTGCACTCCAATAGAACTAGGTGCTAAATTATATTATTAATTTAACACATTATCTTTATTTTCAGAAGCGGATAAAAATGATTGTCTATGTCTCCACAGAGCAGCGAAAACTATGGTCATAACAAACTCAAAGACCAACAAAAGAAAGGTACCAAAGAGATTGAAATCATAGTTGTAATATTGTCTATAGTTTCATAATGTATGACCCACAGACAAAAAAAAATTGTCGCGCAAATGTAGCAAAGAAAATTAAGCACCATACCCTGCCGGTTCAATGATTGTGTTCAGTTGAAAGCAGGTCCCCAACAAGTAGTTCAAGGACTCATTCATCGGAATTCCCTAAAATTTTACTTACCTATCGAATGGCTTTATAAGGTAACTTTCCCTTCCGTTATGAAGGAGTTTCCCAAGGGTTTTGAATTGAAATTGAAAAAAAAATACTTTGTCTGAAAGACGTAGGTGTGTGTGTGACCATATGGGAAACCCTTTCCAAGGTCTTTTGCCAGGTATTGCGTCTAACTTGGCCGAATACAAACTTACCTCGGTTATAGGAAGCCATTTCAAAAGCACGTTCATAGGCTTACCGGGTTCCGGGCCCCGGTTAAAAGGTAAGACCCGTTCAAAACTTATGAATTCGGCAAGGTTCAGATGTGTATGTGTACTTAATTTTCGTATACTACGCAAGTCGGCATGGTTTTATTTGGCTTGAAGCTAAAGCTAAGAGATGGCATTTTTTTTTAATTCATAAAAAATCGGTATAAACACACACACGGTACAGTATCATAGAAAAAAGTTATGAAGCTATGATCATACATAAGATCATTTATCATATAAAAAGAAAGCCCTACATAATGAAATGTTTTTATTTCCTATAAATGAAAGTTATATATTTTGTGTTATATATGTAATCAACATATAATATGATTTTAGATATATGATGATGTAATATAATCCCTACTCAGGAGTAAATGTTAATTACGGTAGCTTCACTAATTTAAGAAATGATTTAATTTTGAACGCCAATGATTTATGATGGTGTTATAGGTCGCGTCATCTAAAATGAGCAATACTGGCGGATTTGCGCATGATAAATTACACTCTGGCATGCGCAGAGTGGCGATCTTTGCTCACTTTAGATGATGCGACCTGTACCTATCAGTCGCTGGGACAGTTTGCATCGCAATGAGAATATTTCTGTATTTAATACGAAGACATATTTTAACTGATGAATCAGTAATTTATATTTTAACTGATGAATCAGTAATTTATATTTTAACTGATGAATCAGTAATTTATATTTTAACTGATGAATCAGTAATTTATATTTTAACTGATGAATCAGTAATTTATATTTTAACTGATGAATCAGTAATTTATATTTTAACTGATGAATCAGTAATTTATATTTTAACTGATGAATCAGTAATTTATATTTTAACTGATGAATCAGTAATTTATATTTTAACTGATGAATCAGTAATTTATATTTTAACTGATGAATCAGTAATTTATATTTTAACTGATGAATCAGTAATTTATATTTTAACTGATGAATCAGTAATTTATATGGATCACGTTGATGTACAAAATTGTTTAAACATGTAATAATTTGATTTATTTATTTGGGAATGTTATCTTTATAACTGTTAAAATATTTTACACTATCATTTAGATTATATTATTTTAGATTTCATCAAAATCGATCTCTAAGGTGTCGAACCTTTTTATGCCGCTTCTGTACTTTTCATCACTCGACACAAAAAAGGAGTGTAGCTTTAAGTATTTGACTGTGTGTGTGTCTGTGGCATCGTAGGTCCCAAACAAATAAACCGAATACGATTATTTTTTATTTAAGTATAGACATAAGATTAAAGAATGTGGTAAGATGTGACTTTGTGACTGATAGAGCTCTTAAATGTACTAGAAAGAGAGCGAGCATGTTCTCTCTATCTAGCACTATCTACTTTCCTACTAGTAGGAGGATTTGCCTATAAAATGACCGTGGGTGAGGGGGACGTGGGACCCCTCCCACTTTCATATTTTCAAAAATCTCCAAAAATTGCGTTACGTAATACTTGAACGCTCCCCTATCTGAGAATCACAGAGCAGTTGCTTATCGCTTCTTCACTTCGTAATAGCTTCAAGGTACAAACGCACCCAGTCACATCTACTGATTATATTTATTAATATGGCATAGGCCTTATTTGCGTTAGAAGTACCCACATACCCTTAAAATGTTCTTTATATTTCCCAAAGGGCCAACACTGTTGTTAGTCAATTAATAGAGTTAAAAGAAGAATATGAAAAATGTATTGTCTGTTGTAATTTTAAAAACGTTTATTGTTTTTTTTTCCATAAATAAACAGTTTGATTTATATTGCTTGTGACATTTCAATTACGACATGACTTATTTTGTTTACATTACACAATTATACTAACACATAAATTTACACAAACCTCCCCATAAAGCTGGGGGATTCAAACCATATACCACCTTGCTACAACACAATAACGTTACAAATCAAATAATGCACCAAAAATAAAAGTCTCATCAAAAGCGGTCAAAACTAGAACTAATTATTGACAATTATGCTCACTAGGGGCGCTATTATCGGAATTAATAAAATAGCAATTAAATCATGCAACAGCGGGAGACAAATAGAGGCATATGTTGTGCGTCTCATGTTTTACTATACCTTCATCTAGCTTATTTTTGGACAGTTAACACCGCAGAAGATGTTTCCGTTTTTTTGATAGCTCATGATGTTTACAAGCGCACGCGTCGATCTTACTAGTTGTGTGTGTATATAACATGCATATTTCCCTAGTGTGCGTATTTGATCGCGCAATAAACGAATTAAATAAAAAAAGTACATACATATTTAAAATTCGAAATTATTTTTTGCCGACTATCGAAGCCACGCACACATTAGCATAACATGTAAGTACACAACGTTACACTACATACAAGAGTCATGAGCGGTTTTGAAATTAAAAATACCAACTGTGATGTTACTGAAAATTTTTCAGTCGCTTGACTAATTGTTATCTTGTCTTGGCTTATCAACAGATGTCTAGATTTGAATTATTCAAATCATTCTCTGCAATTCCTCCAATTCCCTCTTTTTTGCCAATAAATTATCTATGTCTACAATTTGATGACATTCAGGCACTGTCGCTAAATAATATCGACTAGTCAATTTAGCGTCCAACTTCCCTAAATATTCCTCCAACTTCTTAATACGCTTCTGTAACTTATTTCTAGCGGATAATATCACTTCTTCAACATCGTCTCCTATTATTTCCACACTTATTTGTGTGTCTCTGTCCAACACACCACTAACGTAGTTTATACTTGTGTCTTCTTCGAGTCTTATATCGTTAGATCTAGTTTGATTTAAAACAAATGCTTTACTAACGTGTATATCATTAATTAAATCGGTGTCTGTACTTTTTACCAGTATCAAAGGTCTAAGTTTATTAGATATATTGTATAAACCTTTTAATTGTCTGACTAGATGTATTAATTTTAGTAATTTCTCCACTTGGTTCTCTAAAGATTTGTCTTTCCAGATTGTGAAGTCTTCAGTTTTGGGGAAGTCGAAATATTTGCTAGATTCATCTGCGAAATTATGTATAATGTTATTTTCAAATGCAGGTATCTTGGGGATCAGTTCTTCGGTTAAATAAATCATGATAGGTGCGAGACATCTCAAGGATGTATTCAAGACGGCCGATAAAGTATGTGCGTGAGCGTAACTACATTTAACATTATCGCTGTCGAATCCCGGTTTTGTCGCTTCCAAATAAGTATCACAGAACTCATTATAGATAAGTGTCCTAATCGCTTTGGTGGCTAAATGAAAATCATAATTATCCATTGACGTATTGACTTTGTCAACCATGTCAGCTAGTTTGCACAGAATCCATTTATCAAAGTATGTCAGGTCATCTCTCGTTATCGTGGCATCGTTGTGTTTTAATTTATCAAACGAAAGCTGCGTATATTTGATGCTCTGCCAAATCTTATTGCCAAATAGTTTGTTAGCGTGGCACGTGGCAACGTCTAAGCTAACGAAATGGGATTTTATATCTTGTGATAGTAATGAAAATCTTAGAGCGTCAACACCACACTCAGGAATGCCTTTGGTGTTGGCAAAATTACTTTTATGGTACGCCAACGCTTTCACCAATTCGTCTTTGTTCAATACTCCACTCTCGTGCATGTTTTTACTCTTCTGTTTGAGACTTTCCATTGATATACCTTCAATTACATCAACAGGGTCTATAACATTGCCTCTACTTTTAGACATTTTCGCGCCTTTGTTATCACAAATGATCCCATGCAATAATACCTTTTTGAACGGTAGCTGTTCGGTCAACTCTAAGCCTAATATCACCATTCTGTGAACCCAGAAGCCTAATATATCGTGGCCAGTCGCCATTAAACTAAGTGGATAGAATTTTCTATAATCAGCCGCATTGTCGGGCCACCCTAATGCGGCAAAAGGGTAAATTCCCGAAGAAAACCAAGTATCAAGAACGTCGGTATCTCTTTCCGCTTTGACTAGATCAGGCAGTGTCCTCAAATACTTCGAAGCTTGCATTCTAGCAGCCACTTCATCAACGGCTGCTATCCACACTATATCTTTATCCACGCTGCACTTGTACGCTGGGACCTGATGGCCCCACCAGAGTTGTCGGGAGATGCACCAATCCCTATTATCTCCAGTCCAGTCTAGCCAGTTCTTGACGAATTTCTCCGGCTCAATCTTCAGCTCACCGCTTTCAACTAGCCGTGCGGCTCTCTTGTTCAATTCCGAACACGATAGGAACCACTGTTCCTTCGGCAAATGTTCTATAACATCCCCCGTCCGACTGCACGTTGGTAACGTCATTTGATGGGGCTTAACGCATTTTAACAGCCCTCGTTCTTCTAATATTTTAACCAACGCATCTCTGCAGTCGTAACGCTTCATATTGTTAAATTGATCAGCGTTCTCCATGAGACCTTCTTCGTTGATCACTTGGATTAATGGCAAGTTGTGGTGTTTCGCTATTTCATAGTCCACTTTGCTATGCGCTGGTGTTATTTTGACTGCGCCTGTACCGAATTCCATGTCAACGAATCTGTCAAATATTATCGGTATTGTGGTGTTACGGAACGGATGGTACACCCGTTTACCGTCGAGATGCTTGTACCTGTGGGGGAAAATTGCTTTTACAACACCAGCCCATATCTCTGGATCATAACCATAGTAAGCTCAAGCATATTGGTTGAGTCTTTTTATTGGAATTAGTCTTTTGGAGGTCAGTCAATAAAATAAATAAATAATTGAAAAAAAGTGCAGGTAATTAAGCTCTACATGTTTTGAAATAAAAGAAATCCTTACGGATTCTATCGCGTTTATTACGTTTCCGACGTTTCGGCTGAGGGTACCCGGTACCCCAGTACAAACTTTGAAACTAGGGCATCAAACACCTCGGTTTTCCCGTGACCATGGTTGCTGTAAAGCAGCGTAAAAAAACATATCATAAACGTGATAAAATCTGTAAGATTAGTTTTATTTCAATGTGTAGTATTCGCGTAAATATAAAAAAATCTACATCTTTTTTTCCTTTTTTTTGTAGTCTGTGCCAACGGGTGATAATATAGCCAGCGATAATATAAGAGTGAGAGGCGAATAGAGTCGTCGCCTTCTAAAAACTCATTCTTTATTCGAACTTACCTGTCATCTTCCGGATGTACCGCAATAGCTGTATCACCCAACATCGTCTCGGGCATAGTTGTACTCACAACAATCTCTTCATTGGAATCATTTAGCTTGTACGAAAAATGATACATCAGCCCGAACTTCACTGGAGAACTGTAGCTAGGCACTTTGACATCTGTTGGTCCGTTTATAGCAACATTTTCCACTTCTATATCTGACACAGTTGATTTCAAAGCGTTGCACCAGTTTATAAGTGCCTTCTTTCTGTATATTAAACCTTTTTGAAATAGATTCAGGAATGCACTGTTCACTGCGTATGTGTGTCTCTGGTTCATTGTGAAGACGTGGCGCGACCAGTCCAGCGAGCAGCCCAGCGTGCGGAGCTGATGGCATATGGTGTTGCCATTTTTCTCTTTCCAATTCCACACTTCGTTTATGAAATTCTCACGGCCTATATCGTAACGAGTTTGGTTGTATTTGGCCATAACGTGCTTTTCTACTACACCCTGTAAAGAATGTACGTATCCATATTAATGTAGGGTCCCAAAATGAATGGACTGGGAGTGAACCCAGTAAACATATAATTACTTATACATATGTGGCAGAGTGGACGATTCTAAAATCTCTAGACAAGTGTGCGATCGTAACATATAAAAAAAAAACAATCTTCATACAAGCATAGAGCCCTAGCCCTATTTGTCTACCTAAGGGATCGAATTCCCAAAAATCCCTCCTTGTTGCACCTCTAGGGGGTACTCAAGGTAAGATAAGGACCTTTAAAATACAAGTCAGTTTGTTTAGGCATTGGCTAAGCATTTAATGGAAAAAAATTAACCCTAAATTTATGGACACATGAATTATAATTCCATTATAACGAACTTTTCAAAGAAAAAAGTGCGTTGTAATGGCTTTATAATCCAAGATAACTATTTATAAATTTGAGGGTAAAAAGGTATTAAATGAGACCGATAGATGGCGCTTAGCACTAGGCTAAGTTGGATCTAAACGCGGATATACATCGGTGGGCTGATAGCGATTTCACGTGTGGTCCGTAGTGAGGGCTGACTCCTTCCTCACTTCATCTCATTGTCCTTGTCAGACATTGCTACTACTACTCAACCATGCTCTGCCTACCGCTACGCGACTATACTTAGCAGTCAACGCCATCTATCGGTCCCATTAAATAGTTGCAATATATTGAATAGATATTAAAACATCCAGGACTCAGGTACAATCATTTATGCTCAAACAATTTTCTGCTGCCGGAATTTGAACCAGCTTTGGTACAGTAACAAGAGTCATTACCAACTGTGCCAATCAGTGTAATGTAACCCTTAATCATTTTATTTGTGAATTACATGTGTTACCAACTTGTGTAGCTATCCCCGCATGGTCCGTGCCCGGCAGCCACAAAACATTCCGACCGAGCGACCGCTGCCTCCTCACAATCACATCCTGGACAGTGCAGGCTAATGCATGACCTGTAATATATTGGCAGATAACACTTAATTGTTTTGCAATATGAATAGACCTAATTTAGATTATTGGTAGGAGTCACAGCCACCAATGTAATTTTGGAATTTCGTTTTCAATAATGGCTAACGAGAGTGATAATTAGCCTACTGATACAGTTCTGTTTTGTGCTTTGCAATGGATTAGAGTGGATATTCTTATTCTAAATTTTTTTTTGGTTAAATTTGTTGCAGTTTCCAAGAGTATTTGCATTTACCCAAGAGTCGAATGATGATTTAGTAGTCCAGTCCAGTAGTAACAGGAATTATGAGATGGTTATCAATTGGCCAGGTGTGGGACATAACAGGCTTATAATATCCTTATGTCTATGAGACAGGCTACCATATAACGGACTAGGGCAATTCCAGTGACTCCCAGACTGGGGCAAATAATGAAAGGATCATTTCTGAGATTTACCCTACACCAAAATTACAAGACTACAATAGGTGGTAGTTGATTATTTTATAAATAACATGACAAAACTGAGTAAGCCAGAAGCCAGGCCTAGGTTCTATTCACCAGCTGAACAAAGGTTATAAAACTAACCTAAATGCAGTTTTCCAGTTACATTTGGCGGTGGCAAAACCATACTAAAGGTCGGCTTTGAACTCAACTGATCAGCTCCGAAGAGTCCGCGCTTCTCCCATTTCTCATATTTGCCTTTTTCAATAATGTGCGGTTGGTAAGCGGTCAAAGATAGGTTTGGACGCTTCAAAATACGTGTAGTATTTGAAAGAAATCTTCGATGGGTACACATACATGGCACCATGTAAGTTTGATAACGTATCATTCTTCAATTTACATGAAATTGGTCAAAATTTTAATATATTTTTGCCTTTATTTGTTTATGATTTTTTTTCTATTGTAGCAAGTTACGTTCCATGCCAAGCCAATTGAACTTTATGTTTGCTGAACTTGTGTGTCTCTTTTTCACATTCGGTAAAGATATCACCTGTCTCAACTAAAAGCGGTAAGATTGATGGATATGCTCATTATACGTGTACGTTTTTAATATTTACAGGTTTTTCTTTGACAAGACATTTCAACGTTCCGTAATACGTTTACTCTCTTTTTATAATACGTGCGTTACATGCAAAACAGGAGAAGAAGGAGGATAAACTTTTCATTTAGTATAGATTTATGTTTTTATTTTGGTTGTCTCATTTCAGAAAACACAATAACAGAAACATGCCTATTTGCCCTATTCATTTTGTTCAGTTTGCGTGTAATGAGATGTTAACTTTATTTCAATGTTGCCAAGCTATTTTATTTACCCTTACATTATGGTAGTTTAGCACATTTATTAATATTCCTCTTTCTAATCCGCGTCATCATCATCCACTATCGATCCACTTTGTGGTTCCGATTTATGATACCTCACTATTCAAGAACAATAAATTAACTTACAAGATTTATAGTGCAAACTTTCAGGCCTGCGGGAACGAGAGGTTGCGCGGTGTGCCCAAACTGGTTATTAATTATGATAAGTGGTAGCCATTCGAAATTGTATTGCATGTTTGGAATAAGATTTATTACCAATAGATATATAGTAATATAACCTATTATTATAATGGTTTATCGTATAAACATCCCTTATCAGCAAGTGTCGATGAATCTTGGGTGGAGATTTGGAGTTTAATTTGGTAGCCCGAAAAAAAAGAAACGTTTATCAATCAAAACAAAAAGATAACGAATGTGGTGAATAGTCAAGTAAATTGTATTGGTTGGTTCATACAGTATATCTATAAATAGGGTCAAAGGTCAAAGTTTAAAAGCATTGGCCTAGATGTTATCAATAACAACCAAGTAATACCTACCTACCCTACCGCATTCGGTACATACATCCACATCCTCGGCTTATCAGAATAATCTTCGTTTGTGCTGCACCGCGTAAAACTCAACTGTACATTTCAGTATCAACAAACCGGATTACTTATTTAAACCCTAACTTATCGATATGAATTATTATTATCTTTACTACAGCTATAAATTATTATCTACCCACCCCAGCTGCTTCCTTTACCGATAATTAAAAAAGAAATAGAAAAAAAAATGTCGCTTCTCGCATTGTCTTTTCGGTACATGAATCCGTTTACTGTAGTAAGGGATTATATAAAAAAACCGATAGAATTATTCATTTTGAAGCAGTATTTGGGCTACAAAAAGAAAACAGACGCGAGTTTAACCAGCATTAGAGAGTTGGTGTATAGGGTTGCAATTGTGACAGTGTTTTTAACTGCTATATTGTGGGTATCAATCTTCATGTATGTTGGATTTTATAATATCTACATGCCAAATGTGACACATGTGAGGCCGGTGCACTTTCAATTCAAGTAAGTTATCTTTTATTTATTCTAATAGCTGAAAGCCATATTATATTTGATTATCCATTCAATCAAAATTGTAGAGTGTAATTGTAAAGTGTCTCTTTACCAGATTCTATTAATTTCAAACACTGATGAATGTTTTTCATTCAAATTCTACATTATTTTTAATATTTAGGATTCAAAGTGCCTGCATCAGTATGCCATAACAAATTACTAGAATATACAGACACACCATTGGATACCCCAATGAGAATTAAAAAAAAAACTTGTTTTGGATTCAGGGACTTCCAAATAACCTATTGCAGCAATAATTTTTTTGAGGAGCCAATTGTTTGTTAACCTGCTTTCTATACCAAAGATTCCGTGTTGAATGAATCCTAGTAGGGACAAACCTTGTTTGATGAGCCCAATTTTTTTATTTGAGTCATGTAATTTGATATCTTTCTAAGTGTTTAACTATATACTGTTTTCTCCCCCAGTCCATTATATCTATAATATAAGCATGTTTGAGACTGTTCAGTTGGTGTGCTCATGTAGGGATATTTATTGTTGTTTTTTTTTTATTGCAGGCCATGTGAAGATAAAATGGGTATATGCTCGTACCCCTACGCATACATACAGTTGACCAGACAGAGTAACATACTGATGCCCAAACAGCCGTACCGAATCAGGCTGCTACTAGAAATGCCAGAGTCACAGGCTAATAAGGAATTAGGTAAATATACTTTAACATAGAAGATTTATAATCATCTGGTCCTCAAGGCGTGGTATTATATAGGTATCGCTTGCAGGGCCTGGTCCCAGGGCCACATTAAACCTTGTAAAAGGCCAAGGAAAGCTCCTCTCCACTTAGGTAGTATTTGAACTGGTTTGTTTACTAACCCCGTGATAGAAGTATTCTATCTGTATAGTTGTGGATACTTTTTGGGAGAACTGGAACAGTCATGTTTTACTATTAAGTTTTATTTTCCTACACTTGTGCACGTTTATGAACACATAATGGTTAATATTCTGCCAAGATTACACATTATATTTCATAGAAACACATTTTTCACTAAATTGATAAACATTCTCTTCGACTATTCCCAAAAAGTCTGGTGGTAGATTTTGAATACCAGTTTAAGAATATTATATAGATTACCCACACTTTGTTTTTATTTCAGGCATGTTCATGGTTTGTGTGCAGATGCGAGCTAAAGGTGGTTACCTGGTCTCCTCATCGTGCAGATCAGCTATCTTAAGATATAGGTACTTATAGCTTTATAGTTAAAACTAGCGTCTTCCTGCGTCTCCGCCTGCTGTGTAACATAACCTATAGTACTCAGGGATAAGGTAGACTCCTATTATTGAAGAATTTCTCCGGAGATTTCCAATTTTCTTCAGATTTTTTCCGAATCGAATCAGTACTGGTGCATATCGACTGTTTATTTACAGGATTTTTTTAGCAGTTGGTCAATATTAGTTATTGTTTTTTTAATTAAATCTCTCTTTGAGGATAAGCTTTTATTATGACATAATGTTAGAATCAATTAAAAAATACTGAAAAGTCCGACGGACAGTTCCAACTCGGGGTCTAGAATCATGAGTAGAATCCATGGTATCAGTTTTCGTTACGAAGCCACTTTACACCCTGCATAAATATTATATACTGGGATCGCCCCCAGCCTATTGTACGGTACCCATAACACAAGCGATGCTTATTTTGGGACCATGGAACCATACAATTTGTGTGTTCGTCTGGCGATATAACAATCACACTATCCCACTAAGATTATAAATGTGAAAGTTTGGATGGATGGATGTTTGTTACTCAATGACGCCAGAACGGCTGAACTGATCTGGATGAAATTTGGCACAGGTATAAATTATAGTCTGGAATATGGATAGATTATGTCCTTTTAAAAAAATTTAAATAAATTTTTAATTAGGTAAAAAGGACATAATTTTGATCGCGGTTTTTACCGCGTGGCGCAGCTAATAATATATATTTTTTTCAGGTCAAAATTACATTATTTACTAAGAACCTTTGTGCTGGCTCCCCTGCTATTAGGAGGCGTCGAAGAAGAAAGACAAAACCTGAAAGTGGAACTTTTCAGTGATTTTGAAGATGACCCAGTGAGTTGCAGTCTTAACTACATATGTTTACCATAATCGGCTCATAATAGAACCGTAATGGTATTGTAATTGAGACTTTTTGTATGGAAATCTTTCATGTATCATAAAAGTGTAATAAGCAGGGCCCGGACAAGTCATTCAGCGAGCCCCAGTCGTTCATGGGGTACCCCACATATAAGGATTCCCTAACATTTACATACATAACATTTACATCAATACTTACCCATCGAACGACTGGTTTGATTACGTAAGATTCCCTCATGAATGGGTTTCCCAAGAGCTTCCTGGGTGTAGAATCGAAATTACGAAATTTTACCATGAAAGACAGGTGTGTGTCATTTAGGAAACCCTTCCCAACGGGTTTTACGTTTAGTTTAGCACAAACAAAACTTAAAGCATGCTATAGGAAAACGGTTTCTAAAGGTAAGCAATGTCAATGGGGAACCATAAGTCAAATCTGACAGCAGTTAAGTCGTTAAAAAGCCGGTTCATTGGCTTACCGGGTTCCGGGACCTAATAAATTTTTTTTAACTAAAAAAAATGGGACCAATCTGTAAGCATATCCTTTCATATAAAAAAATAATTTTCTTAATCGGTTTATAAATGACGGAGATCTGAGGTAACAAACATAAAATAAAAAAAATAAAACCGAATTGAGAACCTTGTCCTTTATGAAGTCGGTTAATATTATTATATATCATCCATGCCATCGAAAGATGTGTGAAGTCCGCCAACCCGCACTGGGCCAGCGTTGTGGACTATGGCCTAATCCCCCTCGCATTGAGGGGAGGCCCGTGCCCAGCAGTGGAACATTAAAAAGGGCTGGAACTATCTAACTAATATTATTATATTATAGGAAAAGCCAGCAACAGACGCGTATGTAGAGCTCCAATCTCGTTTCGCGCAAGTGTACTCGAGCGAGTTGCAAGTGGAGGCGCACTTCACTGGCCTGCGATACGTCATGTTCAACTGGCCTAAGATCTCGGCAGTGATCGGTCAGTATGTCGTTTGTTACTGCCAGTACCGGATTCTCCAGTATAGACAACCGCCTATACCCATATTATGAGGCCAATCAGTACAACTAGAAAGTCCTACCTAACTAAGGGGAGGGGCCCTCAAGACTGGCATTGCCCAGAGGCCGCTGGTTATAGCTGGGTACTGGTGACCGATAAACTCCGAATTCAGAAGTTAGATTTCGACAACCCATCCCAGGGCCCCGAGTCTGCTAACACAATCGATTCATAATCGAACAGCAACCGCAAAGTAACTGTCACTTTTGTTAGATATCCCGCACTGGGTTCGCCCCCAGTCCATTGTACGGTACCCATAATACAAGCATTGCTTAGTGTGGGACCGTATAGTTGGTGTGTTTGGAAGGTCATTCGTTTGGCAGATCTCGATGTCGACCGCTGTGCCATAGAGGCGGTTGCCTTAATAATAATAATAAAATAAATAAATAAATATCGCCATACGAACACACCAACTATACGGTCCCACTTTAAGCTTAACGCTTGTGTTATGGGTACCGTACAATGGACTGAGGGCGAACTCTGTATATAATACTTATATACATTTTAAACATCCATGACTCGAGTACAAACATTCGTGCTCATCACACAAAGCTCGTGTCCCTACCAGGATTCGAACCCGGGACCCTCGGCGCAGGCGCAGAGTCACTACCACTGCGCTAATCAGGCCGTCATATGTATGTCAATTATGTATTGTTTGCAGGTATATGCACTAATTTATTCTTCGTGTCGCTCGTGTTCATACTGAGCTGGTATCATCTACAGGAGGGGCTGCCGGAATTTGTTAAAGTAAGTACAATTGAAAGTAATACCTACTTATTTTTATTACTTTTATATTACATTTTGGGGTCGAGTCACCTTCGTCCATAGGAGAATTAAGTACCCTCGAGATACCCTACACGTGACCCTGGGTGGTGCCAACCAGGTGACAACTCTACTGGTGGTAGGCTTCGGCCGTGGCTAGTCACCACCCACTGAACAAAGCCATGTCGCCAAGCGGCCTAGCCGTGTTCCGGCATGATGTTCGGTGTTGCCATTCATGGATGGCGGGTCAGATCAGTTGCGCTGCATGTGCCTAGTGAATGTAGCGTCTCTATCTACTGCCGCCTTCCTACCTAGGCAAGTATGCCCTATCGTAGATCTCATCGTCACTTACCATCAGGTGAGATCGAGATCAAATACTTGCCTATAAAGTAATAAAAAAAAAAACTCACATATCCATAACAATGTACTGCACAAAAATGTAAAAGGTCTTTAAAAAGAGCAACCATGGAGTTTCTTGCCCGTTCTTCTCTATAGGACCTGCATTTCAAACGGGTGGCAAAGTTGTAGCTTAGCATTTTGTAACTATTTTAATGATTCATAAGTACTGTACTTAATGGTTTACATGCATTTAAAAAAAATCTGATTCTGATTTTAAAGTTTAAGTTATGATCAGTAGGTTCAATGCATACTTCCGAATTTATAAACGTTTTCTAACTTTATCAAACGTCGTATAGTACTGCGCAGAGCAAGTCTTGTGCGCAGAGCTATATGACGTTTGATAAAGTTAGAAAACGTCTATAAATTCGGGGGTTAGTGTATACACTTTCTGAATCACGCCGTGGTTAGGGTGAAATCATTGCCAATATTTTAATGTATTACTATACAAGATTCCGATTGTTATAGGACCATATAAAACAATCGATGGATTATAAATATATTTATAATATGTAGCGACCTCTTCAACCGCGCCACAAGCTACACAGATGGCGCTGCAGACGCATTCAGAACAATAGACAATTCTCCATACAATCCTGAAACGCGCTATGAGAGTTTTCGGAGCACGTAACATATATACAAGATCCCGACAATAACCGTTGGGGCATAGCGCCCCGCCAGCCATACCACCCGCCTGGCTGGAAGATCTTCCCTATTCCACTAAAAATATATTGATACATTGTGACGCAATTGTATTTTCCATTTCAGAGCAAATTCAAACGAACTCTCGTGAAGATTGAAAATGAGGATAGCAAACTTGTTGGCAAGATCAAGTTGGAAAGAGAAGGTGAGATATACATGTACCACTCACCCCTACGTCATGCATATATCAAACAAAGCCACATAACAAACATTATACACACAACATAACAAAGTTTTCTAACTTTCTTCACGGTTAAACTTTCCGCCAAAAAGTCCGTCGTAGGGTACTTTATACTAGCGCTGTTTTATCTCCTCGTCTGAGTAATTAATCTTTTTCTTCCAGACTCATCTCCGATGTTCGAAGAAGACGCTCTTCTCAAGGAGTTCCAACAGATTGAATCTAAAGAAACGAAAAAGACTTAAAAAAAAACTTTAATTGTGTGTAGAGATAACATAGCTTGTATGCATTATTTTATTTTCTTGAATATATATAAATATGTATAAATAATATTTAAATTAAAAATAATTTTTGTATGAGTATACTGGCATAATTCCTGAATGCATTAGTAGGACAAAAGTGACTGGTGTATAATATAGTAGTAAGTAGGTAATAAAAATATATTTTAGCTAACATATAGAATGTTGAAATAAAACTATTTTTGAGGAGAATCCTCTTCTTCTTTCTTTACGAAATGAGATGCGATGAAATAAAATGGATATGAATATGGCCTCACCCGCAACTTAGCGGGTATTTTGCCAGTGTCAAGTAATTAATAGCAATTAAACATTCAATAAATACATATTATAAATACAATAATGGATGTGACATGATGAAATGAAAATGGCGTGCCTCCAGGAGAATCCTCATTCCCGTTAAATATGAGGGTACCCCCGTCAAACTATGACACTAGGACGTCAACCACCTCAGTCCTCCCGTGACCATGGTTGCTGTAAAGCAGCCGAAACGTCGGGAACGTAAAAACAAAAAATAAACGCGATAGAATCCTCAAAAATAGTTTTATTTCAATGTGTAGTATTCGCGTAAATATAAGAAATCAATATATAGACTGTTATATATATAATTATGTGAATTTATTAGAAAATTAATGTCAATATAAATGTGATAAAATATTTTTTACTTTTGCTTTTTAGAGAAAATAAAAATATCGTTGTTATCTATGCTCTGTTTTCTTCTTTTTTTGTAGGTTAGGTAGGCAATCTGCTACAAAATAGTGCCATTTTGGCCAGTGTCGAGTATTTCTTGATAATTGTTATAATTTTTTTATTACCTCTGATGATGATGAAATGAATCCTCAACCCCTATCAGTAAAGCTGAAAGTGGATACATCACTGACAATTTACCGGTCATCTTGGGAGAACATGAAAAGTTAGGTTATAGTTTTTTTTCCATTTCCTTGACTTGTGCATGTTTATAAACACAATGGATAATATTCCTCTAATATTATATACCAAAGAAACTTTTTTTGGAAAATAAAACCAAATTTCAACTTCGCGCCAAAAAGTCCTATGCTCTGCTTTGTTAACACTATCATCGAATTTATAGATGTTTTATAACTTCATCAAACGATTGTAGTACTACGCAAAGCAAAACTCATGTGCGCAGTACTATATGACGTTTGATAAAGTTATAAAACGTCTATAAATTCGGGGGTATATACCTTTCAAGTGGTTTTGACATGGTTGTCTGCTTTTTTCGGGTTATAAGATATCACTGTGCCAACTTTTATCAATATCCGTCTAGTAGCGTACTTGAGATGCGATAGACAAAAAAAAAACAACAAATTATGTTTTTAAAAATAACATTTTATTACTATTTAGTTTTCAGTGACATTATTCAACATTGAACATGAGCTAATACCTTAAAATTACTTACAACCATATTTTCTACACTTTAGGCTTTATGCATAAAAGAAAAGATTATTTTTTTGAACATATATTTACATGACATTCTAAATCCATGTTTGTAATTTATGTCTGGAAGCCTAAAGAAATTAAAGGCACCACAATAATTAAATATATTATTGTGGTAAATTTACACTGGCATAATTTCAATAATTAATATGCCTTTTAAAAAAACATCATACACTTACCAAGTATTTTTCTTATCATAGATTAATTTTAATCAAATAAGTAGTTTGTTTTTCATGTATGAAAAAAACCTGTACGTAGGCACTTATTTACCAAACAACTTAATTTTAAATGTTTTTATATAAACCAAAGAATGTTTAGCACCATTTATTTGGCAGTTTCAATAAACTTACGTATCTTTGTGATATGTACATAATTTAGGCAAAAAAAACTAACTACATACATATATGTATGTAGAAATAAAACTATGAAATTATTATAAAAATGCTTTTACGCGAATTAGAAAAACGATAAAATAATATCTTCTAAGATAAAATTCCGGGACAAAAAAGGTATACATTATTTACTGATGTGTTGGATAACTCAAAATCCCGTTACAAAGGCTTTTTTTTAATTGTTTGCTTTATAACTATTTATGTAGAATGCAATATATTTTTATTGTTATTAATTTATAACGGTTAGGTTCGGTTAATATTATGATAAACAAATCACAGAAATTGATAAGTACATAAAATCTGGAATCAACCAAGAAATATTTATTTATGACATTAATAATAATTAAAAAAGTGCGTTTTGGTGTCTCTATAACGAGTGATTTGTACAGTATTACAAGCAGTTGTTAAATATAATTACTACGTTAAATACAGCTTGTATTTCGATTAATATTTCATTATAATAACAAAATTTAAAATTACTATATGTAATCGTATATTTTTTAAACAATGTATACCTACATAGTTGATTGATATCTCTATGGGTATAGTAATAAAAAAAATATTAACAATATTTTTGGTTCATAAAAAAAATGTGCAATAGATACTATGAATTTAAAACTTGTTTCGTTCCCTGAAAAAACTTTCTCTACGGGACATGTTTCGGAATCACAAAAAAAATAATTAAGTACCAAAGTATAGACCATCCATAAAAAAATATGTGATTTACTATGGACAGTATTTTTTTTGCTTAGTTTGCCTATTTCAGTCCCATATGGTTGCTCAAACATAGTTTTTAGTGAAAATAAAACAAATTTTTCAACGATGACATTTCTATACATTTGTTTTAGCGATTAATGTAAAATTGACCGCGCATTATTTTGGTCACACAAGAATGAAAAATTTGTTGCGTTGCGCGTGAGCATGCGCGAGCGATCACTTTATATAATGGATTCTGTGGATTCTCATTATGCTTGCAGTATGGGTAGATCGGTATTCAGCTGGCCGTGGACGCGTACCGGGACAGTTCAGGGAGTAGCATGCCCACCGCCTGAAAGAATTGTGCGATCTATCGTCAGCCAGTTAACAACGATGTCCGGGAACAAGAGGATGGGAAGCGGAGGAGGGCGGGGAGGGAGGATGGGAAGCGGAGATGGACGGGGAGGGAGGATGGGAAGCGGAGGAGAGCGGGGAGGGAGGATCGGAAGCGGAGGAGGGCGGGGAGGGAGGATGGAAAGCGGAGAAGGACGGGGAGGGAGGATGGGAAGCGGAGGAGAGCGGGGAGGGAGGATGGATGGCGGAGGAGGACGGGGAGGGAGGATGGAACTAGGCTATTGACATCATAATTAACTCTAGACTGGATGTACAATACTAAATGATAATGTTTTTGTGCCGATTCGCAGTGCCTCCTCGAGCGTCTCCAGAACGTAATTTGACATTTAATGCAAATGGCCGTCGCCTTGCTTGGAGCGTATCTGTATCTATACCTTATTTTTCCGTACTTGGGGACATAAGTAAACAATTTTGGCATGTCTTTTTAATTTAAAATTATTCAAAGATGTTTTAACTACACACACAACAATAAAATCAATAATACAATCGCACATATTGGATTAACATTTTTTACGTGTTATGGGTGCCGTACAATGGACTGGGGGAGAAACCAGTCTAAAATACTCATATAGATACTAAACATCCATGACTCTGGTACAAACATTCGTGCTCAATACACAAATATTGTCTACCAGAACTCGAACCCGGGGTCCTCAGCACAGAAAGCAGCTGAGCACTGAGCTAGTCAGGTTATCGTCGTCGAATATCTATACAAATAAATAAAATTGGAGTGTCTGTTTGTAATACTAAAATAACCGCTTTTCACTAAGTGCATTTGCATGTATACACGGTACATATACCAAAAACACATTTTTTACAATTTTTGTCTGTCGGCTAATCTCTGAAATGGCTGGACCGATTTTGACGGGATATAACTTATTAACTCTGTATTTCGCGTAAAGAAATATATAATGTATGTATACAACTTCCCTATTTGAATCGAATATTATTACATTTTTCATTGGTTAATTTTTTTTTCGTGATATCCTATTTTTTTCTAAAATAAAAGAAGCCTAAGTTACTCCTTGTTACATCAGCTATCTGCCAGTGAAAGTCCCGTCAAAATCGGTCCAGCCATTTCAGAGATTACCCGGAACAAACAGACAGACAGACAGACAGACGGACAGACAGACAGACAGACAAAAATGGTAAAAAATGTTGTTTCGGTATAGGTAACGTGTATACATCCAAATGCACTTTGTAAAAAGCGGTTATTTTAATATTACAAACAGACACTTCAATTTTATTTATATGTATAGATAAGTAATGTAGCAATAAAACGTTGGTCTTATTTTGTTTCAAATAGTTTAATTTCTTATTTTCACACTTTTTTAATCTTAACTGTCTTATATACGTCTTGCCGTCTTTTCGTTCTATCCCCTTCTCCCTCTATCTCTCTCTCACCTATCCACCCATCCCTTTCACTCCTAATCCATTCCATGTCATGTCCTGCATCTTACGTTCCATTCTACAAACATTCCCACAGTAATATATATAATGGCGAGTGTTACCAACCTCATTCTCAGCCCGGTCCTCGTCGCTCTGGTACTGCACGTCCAGGTCGGAGCTGTTCACGCTATTCTCCCAGTCCTCAGAGGATTCCACCGAGGACCCGTCCAACTCCATCTCTGTACATTAAGTTGAATAATAACAGCTTTTGTAAACGGAAACTCTTTCGTACGGGTTTTGCGTTTGACTTAGCCGAATCAAAAACTTTCCTCGTGTCATAAGGAAACCCCTTGGCCTGATAAACATTTTGATATGAGATGACATATTATATATAAGATGTGACAATAATAGTGTAAAATATTTTCACAGCGCCAACAGTAGGTTATAAAGATAACATTCCCAAATAGATAAATCAAATTATTAGACTAGACATTATTATAAAATGACACCCCGTACTGAGCGCACGGCCGAACGATACCGGATAGACTTGTTTAAAAAAAAAATCAAACATCATTTACACAATTATCTTATACATCCATATAACTTACCGATCCGTCTGTTAAAATATATCACACAATTTTTGCTACCTCATATATGTATATCTTAAAATAATGACAAACTTTTGATGAAATTAAGAAATGTAGAAAAAAATACAAAATCGGGGCTAACAGCCTTAAGTTGGTAAGCCTGGGCCCCAAGTCTGTTAACACAATCGATTCATAATCGAACAGCAACCGCATAGTAACTGTCATTTTTGACAGATATCCCATACAATATGTCTAGAGTGACAGTTACTATGCGGGTGCTGTTCGATTATGAATCGATTGTGTTAGCAGACTTGGCGCCCTGTAGTAACATTACCTATCACAATAGGCTCGGGTCGTCGTTGCGGCGGGCCGGCTTGCAGGCGTAGGGCTGTCGCGTTGATGGCGAGCCCCGGCACGTGGCCTCGGCTGCTGCTGGAGGCCTGCAGGTCCACCAGTGGGCCCTCAGTCGTGGGCAGGTCCTCGGCGTAGCGCACCAGAGGATGATCCTATAGAACCGTACCGATGGATGGTCATGAAACGAAATTAGGATATGGAAATGGATGTGACAGCTGATGCGAGACCATAGCTGTAAATGTCTGGTGTTAATTCCTGTAGTCGCCTTTAGGACTACATCCAGTGATCAGACAGGTAGTGCTATTATTTTACTCGGTACCATTTGTTCTTAAATACTTGAAAAAATATGTGTACAAAAAAATAATATATTAAATCGCCAGACGAACACACTATACAGCTATTCGGTCCCACACTGAGCAACGCTTGTATTATGGGTACCGTACAATGGACTGGGGGATTGTTTATCCATACATCAGCCAAAAGATACAGGCCTCCCCAAATGATTTCCACACATCAGGTTCCTCCACCACTCGCATCCACCGACTTCCTGCGATGCATGTGATATCATCGGTCCACCTTGCAGGGGCCACCTTACACTTAGTCTTCTGGCTTGTAGTAGCCATTATAGAACCTTGCTGCCCCAACGGCCAGCAGCTCATCGAGCTAAGCCAGGTTGTAGTAAACATAATTTATATAGGTACCCACCGGGTGTGTGAGCTCACATATAGGATTGAGTCTAAGATCAATCATCTCCAGGACTGCCAGAAAACTTGTGTCGAACTCGGCTGGTAATGAAGATATCTGAAATAGATATTAACAATAATTTATCAAGTTTTTGTGACTTGCTAATCACAGGTTATTAATAATGTATTGGGCCTTTAATCTACAATTGACTCAAAACTGATTAACAATGACATTGTAATCATCTCAATCAAAAACTCATTAATGGACTCGTAATAACATAAAACAATTACAAAATACATATTCAACACCCAAAATAATTGAATTTTAATTCAATTAACAATGGCATTACAAAGCAGTTCTTTGTAAAAAAAAATGGACGATAACTTAATTTAAATTTGTAAAATTGTTGCACCAATGTGATACAGGTTGCAGCAACAGTAATGTCACAGAGGCTGTAGCAATGTATCACAGGTTGCTGGGACATGAGCCACATTGCTGCTATGTGAAACAGGTTGTGCAACATAAAACATGTTGCAGAAACATGAAACTGGTTGCAGCATTATGACACACGTTCTGCAACAATTGTTTACCATGAATCTGTAGCTTTATATACCTGATTATTATTAAGTTGCAGAAACATTAGCTCCGGACACCTGAGTATAGACTCTGGGAATTCTTTTATGCAATTGTTTCTCAGATTGCAGTGCACTAAGGCTTCCATTTTGTCCATACAGTCCGGCAATGTCGCTATCTGGTTGTATTCAAGAGTTAACCATCTACAACAAAGAGCATATTGACATTACACAGTGTAAGTGGCTTTGTAAGGAAAACTCATTCAATAGATTCAACTTGTGATTCTTTACTCCTTGAGTTAGAATATTCTGTTGATCTTTTCATGAATTATACACATTTTTTCAGTATTTTTTAATCGAATTTAGAAGTCTTTTTATCTCTTTTTTATCATAAGATATAAGAAAAGTACTGTTGAATGTGTCACTTAATGATAGCCAGTTCATCAATTTTTTATGCATCAACAAATAATCACAAATATAATAAGTACAAAAATGTATTATAATCAGTCCAACAAAAAGTAAGTAGCAATTGCACAAATATTATTTGAGTATCTCGTGATCATAAAAAAAACAACCTTCACACTTCGTAAGAGACCTACAAACATTAAAAGCAGGTCCGTAGCATAGATATGATAGGTCAATGACAATGAATTATGTATTTTAAATGGATTATGCATTGAAATATGGTAGAAAATTAATAAAAACATGTGTAGTTACCTCAATTTTGATAATTTCGTCATCTCTTCAGGAATAGTTTCGAGTTCATTGCCGCGCGCGCCAAATGTGTCCAGTTTCTCCAACTTACCGATCTCTTTAGGTATCTCACGCAACCCTATCCTGTTACACCAGAACGCTTCCAAGTTCTCCAATTCACCAATCTCGGGTATCAGCACATTCAAAGGGTTATAACTAATGTTTAAATTGACCAAGTTTTTCAAGTTTCCTATTTCAGGTGGCAACGAAGATATGTTATTGTAGTCTAGCGTCAACGTTGTTATGTTCAATAATGACGTTATCTCAACTGGTACTACATTAATTTTATTTCTATGAAGATACAAATGTTCCACATCATAACAGGTGTACAAGAGTGATGGTATATCAATAATTTCGTACGCGTTCAAACTGAGCTGCGACTTTTTTTTCACTATTGCCTGTTCTATGAGGGCTAGTATGTGGTTTTCACGAATAAATTTTAATATTGCACTCATTTTTTTAATGTTTTTGATTACATTTCTATTGCGTTTTTTTAATTTGTTGTGTGTGTGACAGATATGAAGCACATGACACTAATAAATTGACCCACAATACAGAGAAATATTTCAAGTAATTCGTGCTTGAAATGGAAAGAAATATATAGAAATATCCAAAGTATGAGGGAGTAAAGAATAAGGTAATTTGAAAATATCACACATTGGAATGAACTGGAACGCTTCGATCAAGTTGGCTGACTGACAGTACACAAACAGTGTTGTAAATAAATAAATATGTTTTCTACTAATTAATCGATTGTGTAATATGAGAAATGAGAAAATCAATACAAATTAATTAAGATGTATGTAAGTTATATTTCAATGAACTATATATAACTTATATCTTTAATCACTTATTGTCGATGAATGATATACCGCACGTGAAATTTAACTGCACGTGCTAAGGAACGTAAGCCTACTTATCGATTTTCTGCGGTAATTGTGAAAATGGCTAGTTAAATTCCCGTCAAGGCAATTAAATGTAGTGTTTAAATAAATAACGATATAAATACGATATAAATTTAGTTTAATATGAAGATGTCTGTGATTTGAAGGAACTATATATTGCTATATAACATTTTTCATAATTTTAATTCAGAAATTAAATATTTTAGCAAAACATATAATCAACATGTATGCTTATGTTACAAAACTGATATATTTTGTTATCTTATGTGACCATTGTTTTATTGTGAACTCTAATGGTAAGTAGTTTTTTTACAAAATTAATCTTCAATGACAATATGAGATAACTTTTATTGAAAATCAGATGTTTACACAAGATATCCAATATTTGTTTACTTTGATATTTCGTTATCTAAAAGAGAGCGCCTAATTTTTCATTGATTATACAAATTATCATAAAATAATGATTTTAGCTCTTCAACCAAATAAAACCCATCATTTTCGGAGGCAGAATCAAGATGATATTTTCTTCAAAAGTCAGAAGGCACCATCATATCGGTCCTTTCAGCCTGTCTCTATCAAGTATCATAAAGCTATCTACCCAAGAACAGACGACAGAGACTATGATATCACTTCTTACGATGCGGAATACGGTGGTGTGGTGTCAAACTTCACGTCTTCCATTTACGATGATAATCCACAGCTGTATCCTAATCCTGAATTTATGCCTAGGAGTAATCAAGGTACGTCTTATTAAATTTAGCCCTGCTAGGGCCAAACAAATTGTAATTAAACCTTTACATTTTATTTCCTTTCAACAGTAATAAGTAAAAACATGGATAATAAAGTAGACCCAGATATAGATCTACCAGATGATTCACTAGCTGATGCTGATCTAAAAGAGCACAACATAATTGATAGTGTAACCTACATGTACGGTTTCAATAACTGTCACGGTGTTAGGAACGAGTGGATGATATTGGTAAGCAGTTTTACAAATAGTATTATTTAGATTATATTATAAAAAAATAACTCAATTATTATCACATATTTAATCTCTTGTCGCCCTATATTATACAGCACCTATAACGTCAGCGATGGATATAAACTCTGCCTTCGCCTAAGGAACAAATATTTAATTTCAATATGACTATAATTGGACGAATGTTTTTAATTTTGCACATCTGTTCTTCAATGCGAGAGGGATACATACTATCGCCATGACCCAGTGTGGGTTAGCGGATTTCAAACGTCATCGAATACTGCTTCTTATATATTATCTCAGACATACAGGTTTTCTTACGATTTTTGCCTATAATTTAATTTCACAGATCTTCATAACTAGCGGCATCGCAGTAGCGCTGCTGGTCGGCGCGGTGATGTGGTTGATGTGGAGCGAGTACGCTGCCGAGTTCAGGCGAAGCAGCAAGCTATACCCAATTATTATCAATCTGTGCTGTTGTTTGGGTGCTTGCACGCTGATTTACATTCAGGCTGTAATGGTGCGTATTCAAAAATTAAGGTTCTTTCAAGCAGATAAGATTCAGTGGGGTACTAAAAATAGTGCTAGCAAAAATGTTAATAGTAATAACATTAATTTTATCTTAATAATATAAGTGTGATCAACAGCAATCAAACCCATCAGGCATTGTTAAAAGGATACCAGAACGTCAAGTGCGAGATTATTCGTAAGCTAACCGTATACTAAAAGAATAAAGCATGGCATAATAATATTCGCAGGGCGTATCATCCCCATCCCAATGTGAGAGGATCGCGTTGCTGCTCCACTACACCCACGTGTCGTGTGCCATGTGGATCGTGGCGCTGGCAGCCGCAGTGGCAGAGTACTGCGCGTGCGATACACTGTTACCGTTGAAATATAATTATTTATTGGCGTACGGTGTACCGGCTGTAGTTGTGATGGTGAGTAATATTAAGTTGAGAGAAAATAATTAAATTCACGACGAGTCTCTTGATAACCGCAGAACCGACGCATGTAACATATTTCTGAATTGTTTCACCGATTCAAGTTATTAAAAAAACCGCGTTGAAATCGGTTTCGGAGCTAAGATTCAACAAGGACTATTTATGTTGTCTTAAGTGTATGTTTCATCATTTTAGTTCAACTACGCTCTGTCCATGGAACACTACGAAATAAAACACTACTGTTGGATGTCCATAGAAAAAGGCATGGTTATGGGTTTCATGGTACCCGCAATGATACTAATTCTCATAAACACGGCTATAATAATCCTAGGCTTACAAAGTGTCAATAAAAAACAAGCAGAAATGCTAACTGCCAAAATACAGGAATTGGTCGATCATCACATAGCGAATTGGCCGAAAACAGAACAAATTGAAGATAACAATGGAAGTATTGACACTTTAGATAATATTTACACTCCAGGCAGTAGTAGAAAGAATACGGATAGTTCTGAAACATTGGACAAGGATTACATTGGCAGTGAAGACGATTGTCAGTACAATATAGGAATGTCAACGGAGAACGCTGAAAATGGAATTGAGGTCAGTGATACCAATATAAATAAATTGTGGTATAAATGGTAGAATTTTCTTGTTAAATATGTCCGATAGTTTTGAATAAGGTTACGTATATTCACTGAAGAGGAAAAGCTACAGAAATATTTAATAAGGGTCTCTCAGCTTTATATATCCTAAATATTGTACATCTTACAGCCAACCAACCAATCAAAATCAATTCAGGACAAAGGTCTACTCAACATTCTCTACATGGATAATGTATCTTGGAAGTGGACTTGGAGTACCGAGGGCAATGAGCTCAAGACATATCTGAACTTGTGCCTGGTGCTGGAGCCGTTCTTCGCGATCAACTGGGTGATGGGAGTGGTCGCCATTGAGAACGCGACTCACTGGTCAACTCCAACTATATACCTTATTTTAGTGGTGTCTATGGTGAGTGGAACTTTTATATATATAAAAAACTTTTTAACAAAATAAAAACCGTCTTCAAAAAACTAAAAAGCAAAAAATAATCTAATCTTGAAATCTACCTTGTCTAACCACATCAAATATTTAACTAATCTGAAGTCGGTGCCAAACTAACAACTGAGTCGAGTATTGCCGGTCTGCGCCAAAGACTATACCTACAAATTGGTCCGCGCATCTCGTTACTGAGTATACTTTTGTTATTCTTCGTCGGTTGTTTATTTGGCACCGACTTCAGATTAGTTAAATATTTGATGTGGTTAGACAAGGTAGATTTCAAGATTAGATTATTTTTTGCTTTTTAGTTTTTTGAAGACGGTTTTTATTTTGTTAAAAAGTTTTTTATTTTAAACTTTTTAGTGGATATATTTACTATTCTTTGTCACTAAAAAGATTTGTAAATCAATCTTTTTACTGGATAATAGGTATACCAATAATCGAGATTATCTTGGCGCAACCCGTGAAATACGTATCACTGACAAGTTCCGCTGGCCATTTGTGGCCTTCTTCATCACTTCCACTTCAGCAAATGATACTTTCTGAATGCAAATGCTTGACTTCTTGATGAAAATACCAAAATTGCTATCGGTATGCCTATAAAATTTGAGGAGTTCTCTCAATTCCTCATGGATCCCATCATCAGAACATTTTTTTGAAAAAAATGGGACCAATCTGTAAACATATCCTTTCATATAAAAAAATAATTTTCCAAATCGGTTAATAAATGACGGAGATATGAGGTAACAAACATAAAAAAAAAAAATAAAAAAAAAAATACAACCGAATTGAGAACCTCCTCCTTTTTGAAGTCGGTTAAAAATCAATCTTACAAGAGAAGCTAGGTTTCTTGCCGGATCTTCTCATAAAATAGAGTTCCGATCCAGTTGTAAAGTTAAGTAGTCACCTTGTGGGGTCAAGTCACCTTCGTCCGTAGGAGAATTATCTACCCTCAGGAAACCCTACACGTGACCCTGGGTGGTGCCAACTAGGTGACGACTTTACTGGTGGCAGGCTTCGGCCGGGGTTAGTCACCACCCACTGAACAAAGCCATGTCGCCAAGCGGCCTAGCCGTGTTCCGACATGATGTTCAGTGTGACCATTTATGGATGGCGGGTCAGATCAGTTGCGCTGCATGTGCCTACGGGTGACTGTCACAGTACTCTGAAGCTGTGCCGGGAAGCTGGCCTCGGAGAGCAGCGGGATCCGAAGCACGGTTCTCCGCTGGCCGACCGCAGGTAGTAGGGGGCCCAAGTAGGTGAGCTAGCCACTCACGAAAGGCTGCCCCGCCAACTCGCGAAAAATCCCGGGGTGCGCCATCGTGCCGTTTGGCGACCGGATGAGAGGACCCGATGGACATCCCTGGGGGGGTTCGGGCGTCCCCGCGGTCTCCGGTCCAGCTCCCCAAAGACATAGCTTCGGGTATTGTGCCTTTCGGTAGTGAATGTAGCGTCTCGATCTACTGCCGCCATCCTACTTATTCACACTCACACAAAAAATGAAAAAGCTAGCTAACAAGATGAGGTTTAAACAGTGGAAGCACGTCCTCTCGCTCAAAGTGCACCTCGCGAACATAAGAGGACTGCACTCAAATATCGTTTCAGTCCACCACCATCTTGAGACTGCTAAACCTCACCTGCTTTTTCTTTCTGAGACGCAGATAAGATGTCCGAAGGACGTGGCATATCTATCGTACCCCGGCTATGTCTTGGAGCATAATTTCAAGCCACGAGCCGGGGTATGCATTTATGCTCGCGATGAGGTATGTTATCAGCGTCTCAGAAACCTTGAAAACACCAGTTTCTCCGTCATATGGGTTATGGTAGACACCGGTGTAGAGCAGATCATCTACGCTGGTGTCTACAGATCGCACACCGGAGATCAGGAGACAAGTAGGCTCATGGACTATTTAAGTGAGACGGCAGATGTGGCCCAAGTGCGGTACCCTTCAGCGCAACTCGTGTTTCTGGGGGACTTTAATGCCCACCACCAGGAGTGGCTGTTCCCATACCAGAATACAGACCATGCCGGCAGAGAGGTCTATAAGTTGTCACTGACACTGAACCTCAGCCAGCTGGTCCGTGAGGCAACGAGGGTTCCCGATATCGATGGTCACACAGCCAACTGCTTAGACCTTCTGCTGACAACTGACCCAGACCGATACTCAGTGTCGGTATCATCACCTCTAGGTAGCTCCGACCACTGTCTGGTGAAGTCAGTATCGACATATTCTCCGCCCGACCCGAGCCCGAGAGGCAGCCGTCGCATATGGAAATACTGTTCAGCAGATTGGGATGAGATGAGATTATTCCTAGCATCTTATCCTTGGCAGCGTACGTGCTTCTCTTCTGGCAATCCGTCGGTTACTGCGGATGCCGTTACAGGTGTTGTGCTTCAGGCTATGGAATATTTTATTCCGTATACTGATGCACACCAGTCTGGCAAAGCTCGCCCTTGGTTTGGAGCTGAATGCAGACGTGCGGAAGCACTGAAGCATGAGGCATACTTATCTTGGGCTGAAGCTCGGAACCGCAAAACTGGGGATGTGGGCCTAAAGAAGAGAGCCTTTAACAAAGCTGCCAAGTCTTGCAAGAAGGCTCTACGGAAGGCACGCTTTGACCACATAAGCCGAATAGGGGCCAAACTTGCTTCGTACCCAGCTGGGAGTAAAGCGTTTTGGTCCCTGGCTAAGTCGGTCGAAGCAAATTTCTGCCGGCCTGCCCTGCCTCCACTTATTAAGCCAGACGGATCACTAGCTCACACTGCTATAGAGAAAGCAAACTTGTTTGCATCTCTTTTCGCGGAGTCTTCGCGTCTCGATACTTCTGGTGAACTACCTCCGAATCTACCACGTTGCGAGGCATCAATGCCAGAAATTCGCATTCGTCAGAATGAGGTACGGAAAACACTGCGGAATCTTGACGTGAACAAGGCTAGTGGCCCCGACGGCATACCAGCAATAGTCCTTAAGATATGTGCGCCAGAACTTGCTCCTGTACTAACACGCTTATACCGTCTCTCGCTTCAAACTGGGCAAGTACCAAAAGCGTGGAAGCTTGCTAACGTACAACCTGTACCCAAAAAGGGTAGTCGTGCTGACCCCGTCAACTACAGGCCCATCTCGGTCACTTCTATACTCTGCAAGAGTATGGAACGTGTACTGAACTGTAGGCTCCTGGCATACCTAGAAAAGAATGACCTTCTCAGTGACCGACAATATGGCTTTCGCCGGAATCGGTCTACTGGTGATCTTCTAGTGTATGCCACCCATATCTGGGGCGAGGCCATTGAAAGGAATGGAGAGGCGATGGCCGTCTCTCTAGACATTTCGAAGGCCTTTGACGGAGTCTGGCACGACAGCCTTCTTAGCAAGCTTCCAACCTATGGTATATCAGCAGGCTTATGCGTTTGGATATCAGATTTCCTGAGGGAACGGTCGTTACAAGTTGTCGTGGACGGCTCCACATCCGACCAATTGGCAATTAATGCCGGGGTACCTCAGGGGTCCGTTCTCTCTGCTACTCTTTTCTTGCTGCATATAAACGACCTGCTTGGACCCGGTATCTTTGGGTATGCAGATGACAGCACAGTATCGGAGAGATACATGTCTGACGCACGTGCCGGAGCAGCGCTGATACAGTCCAATCGAGAGACCATGGTCGATAGCTTGAATATGTCCTTGCAGGCAGTCTCCGAATGGGGCGATGCCAACCTGGTCAAATTCAATGCTTCCAAGACCCAAGCGTGTCTGTTCTCCGCGAAACGGAGTCCATTTCACCTGACTCCGACTTTCCGTAATGTATCTGTGCCCGTGAAGGACCACCTAGAGCTACTGGGTGTGACTCTCAGTTCCAAGCTCAATTTCGGTTCCTTCATTGAGTCCAAAGCCAAACTAGCTGCTATGAAGTTGGGCATCCTAGGGAAGGTCAGGCGGTATTTCACACCGGGACAGCTTCTAAATTTATATCAAGCTCAAGTCCGATCGTGCATGGAATACTGCAGCCATCTCTGGGATGGGTCTGCTAAGTATCAGCTGGAGGCTTTGGACTCCATAGACAGGCGGGCTAGAAAGCTCATTGGCAATGAGACCCTAGTGCAGGCCAAGCTACAGAGCCTAGAACACCGACGTAGGGTTGCCAGCCTATCAGTTTTCTACAGAATACATTTCGGAGAGTGTGCGACGGAATTACACGAGTTAATTCCCCCATCTCCATTCTATCATCGGTCAACAAGACGCACGGACAAGTGTCATCCGTACACTGTGGACATTCCTTCGGTACGTACTAAGCGGTTTGCTTCTACGTTCATCGTGCGAACTGCCAAGGAATGGAACACGCTACCGGCGTCTTTGTTCCCCGTCGACTATAATCTGGGTGTTTTCAAGTCGAGAGTGAACAGGTACCTTCTAGGCAAGTATGCTACATCGTAGATCTCATCGTCACTTACCATCAGGTGAGATCGAGATCAAATACTTGCCTATATCGTAATAAAAAAAAAAAAAAAAAAAAAATTAAGTGGTTGTAAATGCGCCTATACAATTTTCTTTATCAAATAATAGGACGTCCTAAATCTTACTATGTCATATTTGTCTAGAGCAGTGGTACTCTAACTTTTTTTCATAGGGGCCACAAACACGTGTTGGTAGTGGTTTCGCGGGCCGCAAAAATAAAAAAAAAATAAAAATTGGTAATGATTTCTTAGGTTTTTGCTATGATTTCAAATTTATTAAAAGAACTACGAACAAATTCATCGCGACGCGGTAGTGTTATGTAGAACCTATTTTATCAGCGTGCTCTCAATTTTCTTATGGGCGGGAAATTCAAAATGGTTTAAAAAAATGTAACGCCAGATGGGCCAACCACAAAAGCCGAGTGGGCCGCGGGCCCCAGGTTGAGGATAGCTGGTCTAGAGATTTTGTGTTGCAAGATGGCTGCCCAGCTAATGTTGATCTCCTGTTCACAGTACGTTTATTTTACGGCAACAATATGCACGACGCTGCCGATAGTCCGGCTTAAGAGCACAACGCCATGTTGTGAGGCGGTCGTCACAGAACCTACCCTCACTAGGAACAGGTACAAATATTTTATTTATCATAAATAATAGTGCCCGCGACTTGGCCCGTTTTACCATCCCGGGAGAAAAAAAAAATTATACAGTATTCATTATTAATTATGTAAGCCCGGTATTAATTATATAAGCAATAACCATTCCAAGTTTCGTCAGAATCTGTAATTTATTTACCCATCATGCACCAACAAGCGAACAGACAAAAGTACCAAAAATGGCGGATTTGGCCTCAGTACCATCGATAATAGCGACCCCAACGATTATTAGTTTTTAAAATATTCTGGTTCTGATTCTGATAGAATGCAAGACTTCGAAGTACGGAACATAACTCTCCATTACCAATGTTCCAGGACCACGGATTCCATTCCTCTTTTGGACCCATCCATCCAACAGCCCAACGTGACACCAGCGCCAGCGGACACAATCAGTACTATCAGCATTTAAACATAAATATTACAACGGACATCATTAATTCAGTCGTAATTGCGACTTTAAATCCCAGGAATATGGTTCCAAATCGCGGGAATGCGATTTTATAACACAAATGTTATATTTAATTATGTGATAATTCAATTTGAACTTTGACGGTAGATGTTATGATTGTATTTGGGGATGATACGATATTGCAACATTTTTAAAATATTTTTTTTGGTGTTAGTGGTTATTGATAAAATACGACAGAGAGAGACAGAGCTATACAGGTGATCCTGAAAGGTTTTACTTACCTCGGAACCTGTGCTTCTTCAGCGTAATCATTATGTGAAGTTAGTATCTAATCAAATTTTAAAAAATGCTCATCGCTAAATTGCGTGTCATTTTATTGGAACAAATGCGCAAAATAAACACAGGTTCATTGGTTAATACTTATTATTATACCCTTTATGAATCACACTGTACTGTACGTCAAGTGCGAGATTATTCGTAAGCTAACTCCATACTTTGTAGCCTACCGTATTTAGACATTTTGTATCGAGAATTGAATGTTTTGAATACAGTCCGCTAGAGGCGTTATTCAATTCTCCATACAAACTATCTAAATACGGTAGACTATAAAGTATGCGGTTACTCACGAATAATCTCGCACTTAAAGTACAGAAAAATAAGATACGCAGTCATAACTTTACTTGAAACCATTGAACAATAAAATAAAAATACCATGAATCATCTCAAATTTTAAAGTGGATAGTTACTCCCATGTAACACTAATAAAATATCTAAAAGAGTGAATAAATAATTTTTACTAGTATAATAATTGGATTTGATAATGTTTGAATTGTAGAATCTGTAGTTTGGACGTTGAAAGCTTTTGAATGATCTTGACGCCTATTTATTAAATACGTTTCTATATCCTATAAACATTTTAAACTTACTACATAACTCTAGTGTGTTTGTAATAGACGATCGAACTTGTTACAGGCCGGACCACAGACACGGTGTCATATATGACATATATTATTTTTATTCTATGGTTACGTTACGTCAATCACCTAACCACAAAATAAATATAATATATGTCAGATATGACACATTGTTAGCTCCGTACCGAGTTGCCGGTAGACTATACTCTCTAGAGTCCTGTATAGACAAACAGATTCGGTACGGTACGGTCTAATCCGTGGCCCAGTTCGTACCAAGTTCGACCGTATGTTAATATTATTATCCATGTTATTATTTAGAAATAGGTATCAACAATCTTTCATTTCGTAACCGGTACGTCGAGTACGAGTTTATTCGTTTGTAAGATGCGGTATTTGTCCACTTTGTATAAAGAATTGAAAGATCTAGTTACCGTCAGCTAGAGGCGCTGTGAAATTCGCCAAACAAAATGACAAATACGCAGACTATGTAGTACACGTTTTGCTTACGAAAAAACTCGCACTCGAAGCGCTAGTTTGCCCGACCAAACGTGCCGAACTTAATGTGGTAGTATAATAATGTTTAATTAGTACCAACTTAAAGTTTCAGACCACTCAAACCATGAAGTTCATGAAAAATGTTTTCATGTTCCCAAATGTGAACGCACAAATATCAATAAATGATTAATATCGTGTCTTGTCGAATAAGTAACATATTCTTGGTCTTAACTCATGACTTATCTGTATAGGAATAGGTGTGCAAATTAAAACAATTGTTGCCAAAAATATTTCCAAAATTAAATGTTCATCTCGTGTCTCGATCCTTGTAATATTTGAAAAGTAAAGCTATGTATTCGTTAGGCAACAATTGAAGCGCAGTACGATACGCTCAACATGTTTCGGAACGTTCTGGCAAGCTCTGGCAGCAGCTTCGAGTGAGAGTTTACTTTCAAACTAACCGAATACTTTATAGTCTGTGTACTTGTTATTTTGTAAAGCAAATGGAATAGCGCCTCTAGCGAACGAAATTCATGTTTCAATAACTCCATGCAAAATTTATGAGATATCTGTCAAAAGTGACAGTTACTATGCGGTTGCTGTTCGATTATGAATCGATCGTGTTAGCAGACTTAGGGCCCGGCGCAGGAGACCACTTGCATAATGAACATATGGCTTTACTACTCTGTAGTTAAGATTAATTTGTGATAGTTGATCGATAGTGATAACAATATTGTTGCCACGACAAGTTTTAATAAATATTCATGAATTTAATGTTTTATTGTACAACGCCTTGGATTTAATTGAAAGAGTAGGTGGTGAAACATACTACAGCGGTTATGATCGGGTAATACGATTCAAGTACCACGGGTTTAGTTCGCCCCGTACTTAGTCAGTACGCCCTAGTGCAGGGATTCCCAAACTAGTTTGGGCAAGAGACCCCTTTTCCAAAATGAACTGATACCTCAGACCCGCAAAGCCAAATTACTTTAAAAATCCTATCTCGTTTTTTTCCTATGGATATAAAATAATAATTTCAACTTGTGCACGCTTATCCACCACTTGTTCAGTTTTTTAAAATAACCATTTTAATAGGAAGTACTATTAAAATATTAGTAATACTTATAACAAGTCAAGGGGTTGGGGTCAAGTCACCTTCGTCCGTAGGAGAATTAAGTACGCTCGAGATACCCTACACGTGACCCTGGGTGGTGCCAACTAGGTAACAACTCTACTGGTGGTAGGCTTCGGCCGTGGCTAGTCACCACCCACTGAACAAAGCCATGTCGCCAAGCGGCCTAGCCGTGTTCCGGCATGATGTTCGGTGTTGCCATTCATGGATAGCGGGTCAGATCAGTTGCGCTGCATGTGCCTAGTGAATGTAGCGTCTCGATCTACTGCCGCCTTCCTACCTAGGCAAGTATGCTCCATCGTAGATCTCATCGTCACTTACCATCAGGTGAGATCGAGATCAAATACTTGCCTATAAATGTATAAAAAAAAAAAAAAGTTGGTACATTATCTGTATAGTTTTTGTAGAGATGGCGGTCAGACAATGCGTTCAGCGTGTGTTCAGGAAAAAACAAACTTGTGTAACTCAGTAACATAGTTCATTACAAAAAGCTCTTTCAGTGATTTTATTTTTCAAAGAGTAACATAACGCCATCATTAATGTTATTCAACAATCTACGTGAATTTAATTATAATCTGTTTTCACAACCGGTACAATAAGGCGGGAACGCTAGATCAGTGATATGCACGGCGGGAAAACAAGAAAAAAAAAAGCTGACAGACCAAAAATACATTAGGGTTGCGTTCCAATTCAAACAATAATTATTATGCTTGGGACGAATCACAATAAAACAACTAATATTCTCTTATATCGAGTGTATTTCTGGATAAATCGGTTACAAAATACTTATCCAACGCCCGCCTTGTGGAGTCGCGGTAAGCTTACATCGTTAGCAAGATGAATCTCAAACGCAACTAGGTGATCGTATAAAATCGTATTCTTTATATTACAATCTAAATATAAAAAGCCGACCGGCGCTAACCTGTAGTTAATACAAAAAAAAAGATTATCGCGCGACAACAACGCTGAATTTAAATTTAGTTTGAGCTTAACTTACTCTTTGTTTATAGGAAAACAAAAATATATATAATAATTAGTATAATTTAAATTATTACATAATAGATTCCTTAATAGCTACAGAGGATTGGTCGCATAGATACGGTCGATACATTACGATCGATTAGTGATCGATCATAATGCTTGACGACCGCTCGCTACTCGACTGCGAAAGCTTAAGGATTGAAATGATATATAAAAAAAAACCCTTGCGATGTGTGTGGGTCGCACCGCGCGCGCCGACCCTTGGAATACTGACTATAAAAATGGGTTTTAGAGTTCGGGGGTCGAATCGGCCCCGCGGGTCGGTCGCGGTGCGTCCGGACACGTCGGCCGTGGCGTGTTGAGGGCTAAATGCTGGCTTATTGGCGGTCGGTGGCGCGGAGTTTCTCCTCGACGGCTTCCTGCGAGGCCTCCGAAAGGTCGGTCGCTTGGATGTACTTCTGTACGCCGACCAGCGACTTCTTCAACGCGTCGAACGAGCTGTGAACAAGGTTTATTTGAAATTAAGCAGTCCGTTCCGTACCAGTCTGTTAATATAATTACATTTGAGTAGTATCGAAACAAGAAGAAATGACAACTAAATATGAGGGTACCCCGGTTCAAACTATGACACTAGGACGTCAACCACCTCAGTCCTCCCGTGACCATGGTTGCTGTAAAGCAGCCGAAACGTCGGGAACGTAAAAAACATAATATAACGCAATAAATTCGTTTTATTTCAATGTGTAGTATTCGCGTAAATATAAGAAATCAATAAATGACATCACTATTAAAAAAAAGCGATGACTTATGGAAATTACCTCATACAACCTAAGTAAAACCGTTTATCGCGATTACCTATCTGGCTGGTTCCGCGGTGCCAATGCCATGATAATGATTCAAACGAAAAATTTATGCCACGAAAAAAAAAGCCAGAAACATTCGTCACTGCCATTAGGGTACGGTCATTCGGTGAGAATCAATTTGGAAAACGACTGTGGCTGGGGTCAACTTAACCTATAATTAGAACTAATAGCCTATTAAGATGCTTCTTTGATGGTGAAAACAATAAAATAGCAATAACAAGTCGATCGGACGAGTAAAAGTAGGATAAATTTAATCATTGTATGCAACATCTCTACATCGACTTGAGAGAGGATTTAATTGAAAACCTGGTGGATGCATAAAAATATTAATTAATCAATTAGCAACTGAAAAATGTAGCCGAAAAATTACCATGTATTGTGTAATGTATAAATATTGTTAAAAAAAACCACAGAATGCTCATCTGTCTGCGCGGAGTCTGCAATATTCATTTTGAAGTGAAATTCATAACTTTTCTAGACACCCAAATAAAATGGGAAATTAAATAATGAAATTAAATAATAGATGAATACACTAACTGTGCAGTCCCAAGCTAAGCAACGTTTGGATAATAGGTACCGTGCAATGGATTGGGGGCACTGCCCGTATATAATTCCTTATGTGCATAGATATTATACATTTTTTGAGGAGACAAAGTTTGATCATACCAGGATTCAAGTCTGGTATTGGTGCAACAAGCGAGTTACTGACTCTGCTTTCTTGGTAGTTACCAATAGTGCCAATTGAAGATCAACTCACCTGGAGTACAACATCTTCTTCTTGACCTTAGCGGTGTCTGGGCACCAGGACATAAGGAACAGCTTCTGTTTCTTGCTAGCCTCCGACGTGCCCTGGCACTGGTGCGTGTATTCGAAGTCGAACAGACCATATCTGGAATGGAACACACAAGAGAAATAAGCATAATAAAATTAATCCCTTAAGGTATGATCAGATCAAAGGCCAACCATTTAAGACCAACATTTTAAGTAATTACTGAAGCGGAGACAGAGACCCCTGATATAACAATTGTCGTGTTTATGTTACTATGTACCAATAAGTAACAAGTTTTATACACATTGGAGTACAACTGATTGTAAGTATACTTCAAATCCTAATATGCCTAATGACTCGTGTCCGCGGGAAAGGGTATCTGCTATAGGTAAATACATCTATATAATATTACTTAACACTCATTGATTGACTAACAGACAGACCTTGACACCTAGAGACCAGCCTAAAGCGGGGACCTAGAGATTTGAACATAGGTGGATATGTTCCTCGACTAAAGTTAAGGAGTAATACAGAGGGATTTTTGGAAATTCAACACCTAAGGGGGTCAAAGTTTGTAAGAAGAATCATTATCGTTTCATGTACATGGCTAGTTAATACATTAATGAGTTGAATGACCTATTTTACAGCCAAACCACTTTAGCTTTTGGTGGTAACTAACATTCGCACTAAACAATCAAAAATGTTAAGTGCAGATGCACTGAATAGCGTTCACCTGCACTCGCCGGTGCCGCCCTTTTGCAAGTCTTCCAGGAACTGGTCGTACTCGGTGTTGCGCTCGCCGACGGTCTCCACGTCGATCTGTTTCTCGTCGCGGATATAGAACACCACGTAGCGGTGTTTCTTGTCCTTCTTGATCTCCTCGTACGTCGTTTTACAAGCGTCCGATACTGTCACACCTGACGCCTGGGGAAGACACATGGTTTAGATATATGATTTACTAAATTTTCCTAAACTAAGCTTGTATTATGGGTACTATCGGTATTATGGGTACCGTACAATAGACAGGGGCGTGGTCATTACAGTTTCCCCCTACTGGGACTCGAAACCGGGGCCTTTGGTACAAAAAGTAGGGTCACTACCAATTGAGGTAATCAGGTCGTACAAACGAGTATTACATGTTACTTTTACAAGTACGATGCTTCGTATTCTTCAAGGAATGGAACTCCATCGGCTAATTAATTACCTCATAAAACGGCATTTTTTATGTATAGCCCATTTGTTTTTGGCCTGATATTCGGTACAAAGAACCTAAGCCTAAGCACGAAAGGGCCTAATTTACGTGTACTACTTAAATGGCAGAAAAAGTTCTAGAATGGCGACCACGAATCGGAAGACGTAGTCTAGGACGGCCCCCCACAAGGTGGACCCATGATATCACACGCGTCGCACGAAGTCGGTGGATGCGAGTGGCGGAGGACCGTGATGTGTGGAAGTCGTTGGGGGAGGCCTATGTCCAGCAGTGGACGTCTATCGGCTGATAGATTAGAGATAAGACTCACATGGGCTTGGTTTTTGTGCATCAAGATATTGTTTGCGATACTCCGTCTATATTATTTCTTCGTCTGAGGGTAGGAATGATAATTCTAGGAATACTACCGCACTACATATAGCAAGCAATATGCGTCACACCTGTCAAACTATACGACATTAAATTAACGATCAACCCAGCCGACATTTCACACAAACGTCATAGAACGTTAAACAGCAGCCAAAACATCGGTAAAATGTTTGAAATCCAGGACACATATTTGTTGAGTCTATGGAAGATTTGCTGATGACCCGGGGCCCAATTTAAATAAAATTACATAGAATTGCCATTCTGGCGACAAACTATTGAGGTTCGATTACGACTGTGACAGATTGGCTATTCTGCTAAAACTTCAATGTCGTCTCGATGGAGTCTTAATGGTTGTGTGTGCCATTCATATTATATTCATGTATTATACACGACTGAAGTACAGAATCTATACTAATATTATAAATGTGAAAGTTTGGATGGATGGATGGATGGATGTTTGTTACTCTTTCACGCCCGAACGGCTGAACGGATCTGGATGAAATTTGGCACAGAGATAGATTATAGTCTGGAATAGCACATAGGCTACTTTTTATCCCGGTAAAATGTATGGTTCCCGTGGGATAGATGTTTTAATTTTGTCATACTTTTTATCGCGGGTAACACCGCCGGGCGCAGCTAGTGCGAAATAATTCAATGGCAGTTGAATGGCTGGTCAGTGGAAAGCCGCTGATCTTAAAAAACTAGTAGACTACCAAATGACTAAAATCATTCAATCGAAACACTATCGACACTCCACTGCGGTGTTTGTAAATTAGCTGAATTGAGCCCCTGGATGGTAATTAAATTTTTAACTGCTTAGACACTTCCTAAGGGAACGTTTCGGTATTCGATCACACATCCTAGGTGCTGTCACGCGCCGGGCTATTTCACCAACTACACTACGACTTCCTGCCCCTGTTAGGTTCATTCATTGTTTTCAAAATTTCAATGGAGTTCCATTAAACAGAATTGAAGAACGTGGCTAGGCTTATAACAATGGCCGCTTTGCTTCTAGGCGTTATGCCAAGATACATTTAAACGAAAATAGAGTAAAATCGTCACGTGTGTTTTAAACTTTTTGTAAACTTATAATCTTGCGTAGGCTATGCACGTGTTATTGCATTTTTACATTCTAAAATAGTTTACACAACTTCAGTGTTGTATCGGATTAAAATTCTAAATCAGAGGTTCCCAGACTTTTTTTCTCATAGAACACTTTCAAAATTTAGCTGGTTCCGGTGGAGCAGCTACGTTTCTACCATATTCCCAAAAACTCGACAAAAAATGTGAAGATTAGATCTAACTATGGAAATAACGTAGACCCCCGTGGACCCACTTGGACCACTTTGGGAACTAATGTTATAAATGATAGAAAAATTGGAATATTGGGACGCTTTCTATTTTAGTAAGGTACGGTACGGTTCGGTATATGATAACAACGAATATGAATAACAACAATTTATTGTTTAGATTGCAATAACCTACGATTACAAAACATCAAAGAGTATTTTTTGGCACATGGGAAAGTCCAATAATAGACTCGCCCAACCAGCGTAAACAAGACAGCGATTATCTATCTCGTCCTTCCTTACGGCCGAGCGCCGCGGGTCCCGCACGCCGCGCACACGGTCTGCGGAACATGATCGTTGTCCTGATTTGCTATTCTAGTGTAACATTTATTTCAACGGTTGAAACGAGACTCTTCGGTCAAGATAACACAATCAATATTATTTGCTCTACTCGCATTCGCTAGAGCGAACACAGGCGCCTGCTGGATAGATCTAAAAACGTATCTATACACAGCAACGCAGCTGTCCAAATATCTCATACAGAAGGGCTAGCAAGCAGGTCAAGACTAAGCACATGTCGCACGGATTCGCTCTTACTCACCCGCAATTCATACGAGGGAAAGAGACAAAATCCATTTATCTCACATTTTGTCGTATCACAGCCGGCTGCGCTAAACTAGTGCAGTTCTATTTAATTCGCCAAGGTTCGATGCATCCAGTACTGAGATTATGTAATAAAAATGTCATAATACATTCTTGCATCTTGAGTTGTACAGCATCATGACCCAGTTTCAAATCTAGAGGTTTCATAAATTTATTTGGTGACTCAGTATTGTTAATGACGGTCACAAAATTATTTGGGAAATGACAATCGGAATACATATCTATCCTAATAAAAAAAACCTATCTTGCTTCTATACTTATACTACTACTATATTATTATTATATTATTACTTATCGTCACAGACACAGAAGTATAATCTAGTGGGAATTTATGTTGACATAGTAAAGATGACGACAGTTTTAGGTCAGGAAGTGAATTGCGTATAAATAAGAATTAATCATACTCGCCCCCTGTTCTTAATAAGAACAATATTTGACTGGATTAGTGCTTTTTATTCCTGTGCTGTTGACGGTAACCAGAAAGAAGTTCTGAAGGCATGGGATACATAAATGTCACTGCAGTTTATAATGAGACCACAATATTACTGCTTGCAACAGAAATGATCGCTGGCGAATACACAAATAATGACGCCATTTTGTTATTCATGTTTATTTTCAGGATGCCATAAAAGTAACAGGCATCCAGTGTATCCTGGGCTCGTTACTAATTTTTACACAGATTATAAACGACAAAAAAAAAAATAGGTCACTCGTGATAGATCGTTTCTTGACTAACATCTTAGAGGAGTTCGGTGTTGCTGGCTTCTTTAGTTATCGATCCAACTTGTTTGGTTTATAATTGGAAATGGATTTCCGCCAAGTATCGCCTAGTTCTATCAAATAGGCTTCAGACTGTCCACAACAAGTCCATAACCATTGTATGTGTCATATCTGTGACTGAACCGATTAATTTTAGCATTCAGAGCTGATTTCTCTAACCTTTCACACGACATTTACCTTTCTACTACAACCCTGTCGTATTGCAATAAATATAAGGTACATATTACTGCGTCAACATTTTCAGGGTGAATGTCAATGTGACTCACAATGAATGTTGCATTATCGATTATTATCTCGTACAAAGTTAAGATTGCCGGCGCTTGAGTCGTTATTTTCGTAGCAGAGATTTTAGAGAATACATTTTAGTACTTCACTAAGGTGAAACTAAAAACAAAAAATCAAACTCATACAAACTCGTTGGACACTTTTAGAGTTCTTATTTTAAAAAATAACTCTTATTAGTGCATCTCAAGGGTACTTAAGGAACGTATCCTCCATATTTTAAATCTCTAGGTTTAACGATTTGCGCCGTACGTTGTGTCCGTCAGTGTTAAGAATTTTATTAAATAGTAGAAAATAAATGACTAATTGACGCCTTAGTATGAGTGGACTTTAAGACTATCCTGGAGGAACACTCACACCCGATATGAAAAGTATTGCATACGTGTACATTGCCCCGGTATATGTGCTATCATTATGCCGAGTATCATAAAAATCAGCCCAATGAATTCCGAGATATAGTTTTTTCGATATACCGCGGAAAACTATCCAATTACCGGGATATCATGTATCTTAAATGGTGCCCCGGGTTATAAGATATCAGCGTGGAAAGTTCCTTATAAATACGTCCAGTAGTTATTCCGAACGAATCAGAAAAAAAATTGCTGATTCGTTTTCTATACCGTTACAGCTTCTATGGCAATTGTTCTTAAAAAAAAAAAACTATGTACAGACACAAAGATACCGTCTGATAGATTTGTCATCTATGGATAATGTTAGCTCCAGTGATGGCCGCTGTTATCGATAAATTCTAGGTATAGACAATGTTTTCATACTGTTATACATACAATAATTGTTTCTCGCATTGTCCGTAGGATGTTTGAGCAGGTGTTGTTTTGTATGAGTAACCCAGTTCACTATTGTAATGGATCAATGATTATTAATCTAGTTTCACAAGATCAAGTTGTTTGATCGACCATGCGTAAACAAAGAATATGACACATTAGGTAATGGTCTCAGGGTCTATACTGTAATCATAAACCTATATTGTTTTTATTCTTTAAAAAAAAACGTCTTCAAAGGTCAAAAAATAATCCAAACTTGAATTCTACCTTGTCTAACTAAATCAAATACTTAACGAATGTGAAGTTGGTGCCAAGGAACAACTGAGTCGAGTATTGCCGGTCCGAGCCAAAGACTATGCCTACAAATTGGTCCGCACATCTCGTTACTGAGTATACTTTTAATATATTGATTTCTGCTATGTACGCGAATAATGCACATTGAAATAAAACTAATCTTACGGATTTTATCGCGTTTATTATTATGTTTTTTACGTTCCCGACGTTTCGGCTGCTTTACAGCAACCATGGTCACGGGAGGACTGACGTGTTTGACGTCCTGGTGTCAAAGTTTAAACTGGGGTACTATCATATTTAGTAGTTATTTGCGGTCCGATCTATGCAGAAAGTGCTCACTTTCTACGATTCGGTTTTTTTTCAATGTGTAGTATTCGCGTAAATATAAGAAATCACTATGTATACAAACTTTTAATTTTATATTCTGTGGTAATTGAGTCACATTTTGGATAATGTTGTACTCACCTATCATAGATATACTTCTAAGAAAAGTTTTTTTTTGTTTTTTTTTTATAGTACCATTGTATTAGAAAGTATAATGTTGGTGTCAAACACTGCCCATTTGCCCATAAGCTGTTCATATAACTAGTATACTCTAGATAGCTTCCATTTAAATAGATTAGCATTTTACCCCTCCATCGCTAGAATATAGGCAGAAATTACAGTTGTTGTCACAGTAGGCGGCTCATTTGTAACACTCAAAGGCGGTACTGGTTAAAAAAACAGTTATATCACGGCGTAGTGTAGAAGAATAAACTTCTAAACGTGTGTCCCCCGCGTGGGCCCACAAAAATAGACACGTCTGTGCCAAGACATTGGCCGTACCGTCGGTTCTAAATATAATCGGAGCAAGGACCCCACCACGTGTTAAACATATAGTGTGGGGATGCAGTTTTGGGGTTTTAATAGGTGCATTCATGCATTCATAAGTATACCCTTGCCACAAACTTTTTTTTGGGAACGAGGGTTGTTTATTATAAATAATAAATATATATCGCCAGAGGAACACACTAACTATACGGTTCCACACTAAGCAACGCTTGTATTTTGGGTACTGTACAATGGACTGGGGCCGAACCAAGTATAGGTATATTACATCCTTGATTCGGGTACAAACATTCGCGCTCATCACACAAAATTTGTCCCTACCAGGATTCGAACACGAGCCCACAGCGCAGAAGGCAGGGTCACTTACCACTGAGCTACTCAGGTCGTCAAATATTGTTCGTATAATTTTTTTTATTGTATAAATAGTAATAGTGTATAAAATTAAAATAAAATCGCGAAACATGACTTTCCGAATTCTCCCAAGATGTCCAGTATTTTTTCAGTAACATATCCACCGCTTACTGGTAGGGGTAGGAGATTTCATTCATCATCTTCTTTCTTCTCCTTTCTTTACGAAATGAGATGCGATAATATAAAATGAATATAAATATGGCCTCAGCCACAACATAGCGGGTATTTTGCCAAGTAATTAATAGCAGCAACACATTCAATAAACACACAATATAAATAAAATAATGGATGTGACATGATGATATGAAAATGGCGTCCACTATTATTTTCTCAGTTACCATCATAGCTAATTATGGGTATCCCAAGTGTGTCAGAGTCCCTATTTTTAACCGACTTCAAAAAAAAGGAGGAGATTCTCAATTCGGTTGTATTTTTTTTGACAATAGAATACCAATTGTAGCGTATTCTATTTTTTAAGCATATATTTAATACAATGTAAGTCACCTGATAACCATTATCAGTACTGATATACCGAATGCCGATACAGTTACCTGTTATCAATTATCTTTTTAACTTGTATCGACATAATAATAATAATGGACCATAATTTACTTGAATAACGACGATGTGTGCGCTAATTCGATGACAATTTATAATCTTTTCTATAGCCTAAGCATCGGGCAAATACTAGAACATATGCTAGGAACACAACTATAAGCAGTGATAGCCAAGTTGGTAGAACGCTTGCCTCGGTAACGAGGATCGCCGGTTTAAACCCCGGCTCGCACCTCTGGGATTTCTGGATTTAATGTGCGAATCTCATATTCAACCACGATTATCACTTGCTAAACGGTGAAGGAAAACATCGTGAGGAAACCTGCATGTCTAAGAGAAGCCCTCGAAAGATGTGTGAAGTCCGCCAACCCGCACTGGGCTAGCATGGTGCACTATGGCCTAATCCTCCTCGCATTGAGGGCAGGCCCGTCCCCCAACAGTGGGACATTAAAACGGGCTGGTATTATTATTATTATGAGACGTTTTGAGGCAATAAGACAGTGAACCATTAGAACGGTGTAAGGACTTTCACGCAAAGACAAAGTTGAGCTCTATAATCTAGTCAAAATAATACTAAAATGCCTCACAACTAGCTTTATTGCAATGATCGTGGAGTCCTCAGTTCCAGGTGAAAACACTTAAAATAGATAACTTAGTAAGTAAGTCTGTATCATATTACTGTACATACACATGTTACACTCGAATTAGCAATGTTTCCTCAGTAATTGCGTAGTTTTTTTTTACAATACGGACTCGGTGGATTTCGTTTAATGTCTTAAATGCGGCGCAACATGACTTGAAAATAACTTACGGTTGCATTTTGACAGATTAATTACGTATATCGGATTGCAATACATAGTTGAGTACTGTATCTCAAGCACAATCTTTTTTACGTACCGTTTCGGTAACAACGTCTTCCATCCCTCTCACACCACGGATTTCATAAATAAGTATGACAGTGACGGCATGTTTTCTCGATGACGTTACGATTACATTAGAAGTCCCTTCCACCCTACAGAACTGTTTTTTTCGTTAGCGAAATGCTACTACATTGCGTATTTGTAATATTAGTCCACACGCTCGTTATTCTTGAAGCGTTATCCACACATTCAAGCTTGAATACAAGATAATTGTAAGCACGACGAGTCGTAAGCTTACCGCCGTAAGCATGCCAGTGTGCCTACCGCCAAAACCGAGTAGTATTTAACAGCAATTTATAATAATAATACCAGCCCTTTTAATGTCCCACTGTTGGGCACAGGCCTCCCCTCAATGCAAGGCGGATTAGGCCATAGTCCACTACGCTGGCCCAGTGCGGGATGGCGACCTTCACACGTAACTCGAGGGGTTCTCTCAGACATGCAGGTTTCCTCACGATGTTTCCTTTCACAGTTTAGCAAGTGATAATAATGGTTGAAAATGAGATTCGCACATGAAATCCAGAAATTCCAGAGGTGCGAGCCGGGGTTTGAACATGCAATGCTCGTTACCGAGGCAAGCGTTCTACCGACTTGGCGATCACTGCTAAGCAATTTAAGAACAAATTGCCGCAAAAAAATTAATTGATCAAGAATGTTGGAATGTTACTAATTCATGAAAATAATTCAAGAGCAACAAATGCCGAGCTATATCTAACGATAGCAACGTTCGCGTTACAGTGACGCCCAGCGCGCAACGAAAATATCCTCCACGAATTAATTTATTGCCGTTCGCCGTTCTATTTCTGTGCATACGATATTTTCTGTGAGTATTATCGTTTTTTCCTCCATTATAAATGTGATGTCTTCGTTTGTTAGTTTGACTGTGTATCATCATACAAAGAACGAAAATTCCATAGAGTTAGGTTATAATCTGTAATAACATAGGCTAGTTGAATATCTGAACATGTATCCGATTATTTATAATGTGACAAAATTGCCAAGAAGCGATTACGTTACATAACCATTCGTTTATGAGTAAAATTTAATTTAAAAAAACTATAAATTTCTGACATCTATTCATCACAAGAATGTCCTAGCGTCAATTTGTAAGACATTGATCTAAATGGGACGATGACCAAAAACCTAATTTTAGCAGGTTACGCTTAATACTAGCGCTTTTTTATTGACCCACTGCTGGGCACGGGCCTCCCCTCAATGCGAGGGGTGGTTACGCCATAGTCCACCACTCTGGCCCAGTGCGGGTTGAGGTTAAGCTTGTTTGTCGACAATTAGATGATTACGATAATGGTCCAGATAGGGAGCGCCAATGACACTAACTATAGGATAAGCCGGGTCTAACTGAAAAATATTTTAAAACTTTCATAAATATTTATGGCATAAATTAAGTTATATTTGAAACACCATTAAAATAGTCGCGTAATTTGCATTTACGACTTAAGCAGAGGCCAAGGCGATAAAACAATTTGGCCTTGGGTTTTTTTTTTAAATATTGTTCGGTGTGTTACTGGAGACTGGAGATGGTTAGGTGAAGATCATCGCTTCTCGGGAAAATCTACGAGATCATTTTAAATCATTCAAATTCGGAAACGGAATCGAGAACATCCGACAGGGATTTCCGCTATCGCTGTCGGTTGTTCCGTTTCCATCCGATGACGTCTCATCCTGTCATAACTTTTTTTCTTAATTCAACCGACTTCAATTCCTCACTCAACCGATAGAAATTATGTATTCTTAGTATGCTCAATTCATCTTATAAGTACATATTCCTAACTCAACTGATCGCAAAGCTTTTGTAATTTTTTTCGATAGCTTCGCAATCGGTTGAGTTAGGAATACTCACAGCGACTGTTGAAACTTAGCCCGTCATCCATTGTGCGTCACATACGGATATTATTCAGATTTTAGTCGAATTCATAGGACGGCTATAAATCATTATGCGTCATTGGTAACGAATGCGCCGTTAATATTACAAATGAGTTACAACAGAGTTAGTGCAATGAGCAAGAACCCATACTAGACGAGCACATATCATCAGGGCCACTTGCTCGTACACTTGACATTGGGGCATTATTTACTACTAGCTGTTACCTGCGACCTCGTCCGCGTGGTATTTAACACAAAATATTTTTTTTTTTTTATTACATTATAGGCAAGTATTTGATCTCGATCTCACCTGATGGTAAGTGACGATGAGATCTACGATGGAGCATACTTGCCTAGGTAGGAAGGCGGCAGTAGATAGAGGCACATGCAGCGCAACTGATCTGACCCGCCATCCATGAATGGCAACACCGAACATCATGCCGGAACACGGCTAGGCCGCTTGGCGACATGGCTTTGTTCAGTGGGTGGTGACTAGCCACGGCCGAAGCCTACCACCAGTAGAGTTGTCACCTGGTTGGCACCACCCAGGGTCACGTGTAGGGTATCACGAGGGTACTTAATTCTCCTACGGACGAAGGTGACTCGACCCCAAAATAAAATTAAAAGTAGTTAAGTTACTCCTTGTTACATCAGCTATCTGCCCGTGAAAGTCTCGTCGAAATTGGTCCAGCTATTTCAGAGATTAGCCGAAACAGACAGACAGACAAAAATTAAAAAAAAATGTTGTTTTGGTATATGTACCGTGTATACATCCAAATGCACTTAGTAAAAAGCGGTTATTTTAATGTTACAAACAGACACTCCAATTTTATTTATTTTATAGATGAATAATATGCAACTATTCTAACTCCTTCAACATACATTGACATGCTACATATAGACATCAAGGTTGGAGATCCTTTCGCAAAAAAAAATTCATTGCGAAGGTCAACGACCTGGATGCGTCATCAGTGAGTCAGGTGATGTTAGCAATGCTGATGACTAACTGGCAGCGCTAATGAGGGAAATGACAACTAGTGTTGCCTACTCAGCGCTTTAGGCGCTAGATTGAGACGCATTTTGGCCTCCGTAGCGCCCAAAAAAGTCACGTAGCGCCTATTCTAGCGGTGTACCCTGTCACAAATTATGGTTGGGCGTAACGAGTAAAATAGCAAGACACGAATCAAGACATTCGATCAGGACCTACATACTTTTAGCGAATATGAGAGGATCCGCTAATAGTTAATTTTCTTACTTTATGGCAGGGGTTCCCAAACTTATTTTGTCTACTGCCCACTTTGACAATAAATTATTTTTGGCGCCTCCATTTTTTCACCTACTTAAAAACCACAACAACTTCAAATTAAAGTAATTATTGTAAGCCTTTACACAACGCCCCCATTTTTTTTCTGGGTCTCTTACCGCCCCCCTTTAGGCCTGCAGCGCCACAAGGGGGCGTTATCGCCCACTTTGGGAAAGGCTGCTCTATGGGGCACCCCTAATTCAAGCGTTGCTTAGTTTGGGGCACCACAGAGCTAGTGTATTCGTTTGGCGATACTTATTAACGTACTTCCGATAGTTATATACCTACCTAATTTTGTCTATAGTCTACCTACATCTTGTCACACAGCGTAGATTTATGTTATAGGTATACGATAATGGCATATCCTCCTTATTACGTAATTTTTTGTCCTTTTCACACAAGCTGTGGCACGAAAATTTGTATTCTTATAGCGGACGGTCGGTATCTTGTTAAATTTCATGTTTAATTCCAGTTAACAACAAAATGAAGTTGAAAAATCTCGCCAAATAGAAAGTCTAGGCAATATAATGTTCTAGATAGGAGATGAGTCATTTCTCGATGTTACTGTTTAATGTTCTTTCTGTCTGTCATTGACTATGTATGGTATATGTTTATGGTGTCAATGTTAAGATAAGAGGGGTCAGAGTGTCATCAAATAATCTCAGGTAGCTAAGGTTTCTTGACAGGAATCTGGAGAGATGTTGGTGGAATATTATCCTTTATAGACTAGTGCACACTTGGGAGGGCCGAATCGTTTAATTAAGGTTATTACGAAACACAGAGGTTTTCATTACGTCAAAATAAAACAGATTTTTATGAAGTTTGTAACTATCAGACATAAAATAATATACATAATATGTGGAAATAAATAAATATATATAATATTGGCGACGCAACCGGCGACCCAAGGGCCGGGCATTTCCTCGCTCAGCGGGTAGCTTTGGCTATTCAGCGAGAAAATGCGGCCAGCATCTTGGGCACGCTACCATATAGGCCTATTTTTTACACATTTTGTAGATATTAAGTAGGTAAGCTTTTCTATTCTCTTTTTAATGTATATTTGCGTTGTACATATTGTGTAAATAAACAAATTGATATTAAATTTCCAAATTGTGTAAAACTGATAAAACATTACTTTTCATTTTCTCTCAAATGTTCGGTAGCCACTTTACTGATAAGGCTAGCAAGAGCCCAACCATAGAATTATCAGATATTGAATAGTTACCTGGTTGACACTGCCAAAACAACTACATGAGGTAACCAACATAATAAAAAACTTGTTATTATAATTGTTGCTATTACATTTATAGCGCTGGGTTGAATAAGGAGAAAGAAATGAATAGACACAATAAAGAAATGGCTTTTGCCACCATTGAATAAAAAAAAAATGATTTCCATTTTAATACTTTATAGGTACTAAAGATTTTTTTCATGATCGGTTTAAACATTTGTACAGATGAGAGATTCTGTTCAGCTGCTTGACTCCTACTGGCCACAGCATGTGAGTTTAAATGCTATCTAATAGGGAAAACCTGCCCGCAATTGGTCTAGTAGTTTTCCCTCATGCTCGAGCAAATAAACATGAATTCTAAAACACTTGTATTGAATTCTGAAATACATAAATGCTTATTGCAGTTCATTTTAAATATTTTTAGGGTACTGACAGGCAGTTATAGTAAGTATAAATAAAGATAGGTGTTCAATAAAATACATAGCAACAAACCATATAGGTAGCATATTTTCCTGGTTATGACCACAGAGTTGGGCATTATAGTTTTTAGAGCAGATATTCCTGTTTGGTTTACCGGATCTTTTAATTTGGATGCTGTGTGTATAATATACTATGATTTTACCATAGCCAGCCAGTATACATTTTTTAATTGTTTAGAAACCATTTCAATAGTTATGATATGCATTATTGAGCTATATGAGGAAAAATTCATAGTGATAACAAATGAGCCCTGTAATACATTGTGATAATAACCGAAAAGGATAAGTGCAATAGCTTTATATCTTATTATGGCGTGTTAGAAGCCATTTTGGCGTGCCTCAACTATTGTCATATGAGATTGGTAGCGTCGGCAGTAGAAATGTATAATGACCTTGACTGAGCAAGGCCAATACCCTTGTCTCATTATTGTGCTGACGTTACGCCGGTCAGTGCTATTCACCCCAAAAATAGACACAAAATGTGTATGACACAGTCGTCCACTATTCCTTATATGGGCAAAGTGTGCCGCGGCTGCGCGACGATGCATTCCCTCAAAGTTCGTTGCCCCCAGCACGGCACAGGCTACCGATAACCCATCTGACCACTACATCGGCTCCACAGCGGCATAATAACCATACATCAGCCCATACGGCTCCCGCACTCGTCAAAAAAGGCGTTGCACAAATAACCTTTCGTTGCGATGTGAAATCCAATACCGGGCAACCGGGACCCGCCGGTTACACGGCCACCCGCCGCACCCTGACATGTCCGCGCCGAATTATTGGGATACACAACACGTGGCATAAAATCACTGAACGGTGACAACGATTTTCACGAAAAGGCGTGTGAACTCGGCGGTGAGTTGATCGAAATATGGCGGCACCGGTCACACAATCACATTTTCCCGTGAATATGCGCCGTCCCGAACGATAATTCACAACTATCTTAATAGTAGGACACAACGCGGACGCATTACACTGTAATTTATTTTCTTCACTTACCATTTTTTGATGTTATACACGTAAAAATTCCACCACTAACTTCACCGACACACGACTACGGCGACCGGAACGACACTGTTCGGAATGTTGGCTAACCCTTTTTGACGACGGCCAATGAGCGCATGCGTCAAAGTGATGGGTGAATACACTACACTCTCCTTTTATATTGTTTATCAATTTAACAATAATTTTGAAAAAAAAGATACGTTCAAGGGTGGTTTATTAACACTATTATATTTTAAATAATATTAACGTGAATATTAACAGTCAAATTAATAAAATTGTAACATTAAAACTTAATACAGTGGTGACAACTTTCCGAAGTTATTATACTAAGAACTTCGTTGTGGTATGCGATAATTTATACTGACTACACAAATAAATCGTTATTGATAAATAAAAGCCGTTCTGCCGTTGGTGCGATTAGATACGCAAGCAAATACATGACACTCATCAATGCAAAGATAAAAATATTTTTAACACAATCAACTTGGAAAAATGACTCACTAATGACGACAGCGCGTCGGCCAATCAGAACATAGTATATACAAATGCCCATATACGGAAACAGCAGCAAAATTCACAAAATGATACAAAATTGCGCGCGCTTTTTGATTGATATCTATTTCGTTAAGTTGTACAGACCTACAAATACAAAATACTGCACAAATTGTATGGGCGGTGATGCAATTTCTGTTGATAAACAAATCGTTATTATTCTTTTATAGCTTAATATTAGCAGGTTGATTGTTTGTTCTCGCTGAATACCATAAATGGTCATGATGTGGAATGGCCAGTCATTGCTCTTACCTCGAGATAAATTGCTATGCACGTACGTAAGTACTTATCACTTAACTTTATTGTTGTCCAACATGTTTTTTGTTCTATTGCACCTCAAAGTGATCATGATTGAATATTAATGGAACTAGGATTAATGAGACAATATTCTCGAAAATATAATTTTATTATTCTTACAAAACAACGACATTTTAATTATAAGTCCATAAACTAGTAGACGTCTTACAACTATAACACTGTGACATAATATCAAGCTTCCAAAGGACACGCCAGTTTCATATTTTCATGTCACATCCATTGTATTATTTATTATTGCTACTTTTATAATATACATTACTTGACACTGGCAAAATACCCACTAATTTGTGGGTGAGGCCATATTCATTTTACTTCTTCTTTCTTTACGAAATGAGATGCGATGCGATGCGATGCCACAACTTATAGTATATATTATTATTATAGTATAATATACTATTATACTATTTTTTATAGTAGGTATTTTTCCAATGTCAAGTAATTAATAGCAATAACTCATTAATAAATACACAATATAAATAAAATAATGGATGTGACATGAAGGTATGAAAATGGCGTCTCCTCGTTTTATTTTATTTCGTAAAGAGAGATGATGCAGCTTCCAAAGTTTTATAACTGTCTCTGTCGACACGGCGTTGCCATGGCACCAATTATGTATTGCATCGTTTCAGTGACATTTAGCTGTCGGTATCCGAATTAAATAAATAAAGGTGCTTTGGACACGCCATTTTCATACCATCATGTCACAAGCATTATTATATTTATAATGTGTATTTATTGAATGCCTTATTGCTATTAATTACTTGACACTGGCAAAATAATTAAAAAAATAAAATCTTTACCATGCTAAATCACGAATTACCGACATATTTATGATATCTCTTATACGAAGTGTACAAATTTGTCATAGTCATTTGTCCCGCGGTCCCCACTAGCGCCCTCTTGAGGAATGCCATCGCGAAACCGCTATCAGAGGCCTGTATTAGCAAGGCTACGGAATTCTCCATATGCTGACGAACTATTTTCGAAGGCGCGGCTCGTTCTAGTGACGTGCATATATCGGCGACCGTGTAAGCTGCGATACGGGACACGTGCTTCTTGCGTTTAGTTATTGATTGGGTTAATCTGGAAATGGAAAAGTTAGGTTTATAAATAAACAATTGAGATCACATAAGTGGTCGGATGGTGTAAGTAGCGTGGCCAGTCCACTATGGATAAGAGTTGCCACAACAAGGAAATCTGGGAAGAGTTCCCTGTTCTGGCAACTGTATTGTGTGCACAGGACATGCTGATACAAACTTAATAATTTTAATCTTATTAGAACATTGTAAAGAATGGTGTCGAAAATAGAGGCTTTTTTAATTATTGAGTTTGCCGGACTAAGATTCGGTAAATGTAACATATTTTTAGAGGTAAATGTACTTCATGATATACTTAGTATGCGGGGTAATTTTTTTTTCATATTTTTTTTTATATATTGTGCCTTTAAGGTGGGTATTATATAACTTGGGGGATTTGACAAATAAAAAACAGCCCATTTTATGGGAGATTAGGCCTAAAAAACCCCACCTAACCCTATCAGTAAAGTGAAACTCAATAGTACAACTAAGTATCCTCAACTTAGTTTTACTATTGAGTTTCACTTTTCTACACTCGTGCACGCTCATGAACATATAATGGTTAATATTCCACATGATATTTCAAAGAAACACTTGCTTCACAAAATAAAACAAAATTGATAACCTTTCTCTTTGACTATCCCCAAAAAGGCACTAACAAAATTACAGTTATGAATTGTAGGTAGTGTTTAGGTGTATTTTTATTTGACTTAGGTACTTATACAATCGACATAGCGCCTTCACATAATGATTACAAATGCGCTAAAGAATCGCAGGTGCAGTTGGTAATATACCGTTTCTGAATCACACTGTATATCATAGGTACCCACTTTTCAATAGAATGTGCGGTCTCAGCCAACTTCTCTTCGATATGTCTCTCCTGCACTCCTTGCACCGAGGATCTCTCGCATAGCGAAGATATAAGCGCCCTATAGCACTGCATATAACATGGCCATCTGGAAAATAACATAATTTTATTATGAAAACGTTGTACCGTAATGAAAAGGTTCGTCCATTTTCAAATTTATACGTTTAACGTTCGCGGGCACATGTTCCTTTTTCAAACTACGTCACAGAACAGACTGTTGCATAGAAAATTATGTTTTACTGTTCGACAGCAAAGTTCAAATTTATTCAAATCAAAGCTGTTGAATATTTTTCCTTGTCTAATGGTTCGACCTGCCATTTTTATTTTAATATAAACGCAGTGCTTATATCCTCTTTGTATCTGGTGAATAAAACATAAAGTCCCATGTGTCTGTCAATGTGACAATTGCATTCTTTTTTTTCATTCTTTTTTTTAGGTTGGCAATCTGCTATAAATAGACTAATTTCTGCTAATGTCAGTTTTGTCAATATTTTTTAATTGATAGGATGGAGTAATAGCGTCAAAACGCGTAGTATTTCTTAAAATGTTGCCAGTAGTTTCTAGCGCTGGAATGTTGGCATTGCGGTTCTTGAACTCTTGCAAGCAAAAGTCGACTTTAGGGTGACAAACGTTTTCATTGCGCGACTGTTTACTAAGAATAATCAATATAAATAAATAATAATAATAGTACCCCTAACCAAATTTCAGTCATGGCGGCCAATCTCAATAGAGATTAGCCAACAACACAAGATATATAATAGTGCACAAGTGTGTGCGCAAGCACAGGTGCAATTTCTTCTCCCTCACTCTCATAGTCGGGACAACTATCTCACTCGGCCGGAGAGAGATCAGGCGCAGGACCGACGGCTTTACGTGCTAGCCGACACACGAGCAAGTGATAATCATGGTTGAAAATAAGATTCCCACATGAAATCCAACAACCCCATTGGTGCAAGCCGGGGTTTGGAACTACACCCCTTGGTACGTACCTGTCTTCCAATATCTCCTCCCTGGACACCAGTAAGCTGTTCAACACTGCCACACAACCCTCGTACAGCATGAAGAATGCAGGCCACGATATGTCACATATGCCGTGCGATTTTGCACCTAATATGTAGTGGATGAGGTGCTGCAGCTCAAATATGGTGTCTAGGAATTTGTAGTCTATGGATATCTGGGAAAATAAAAAAAATAATATCATTATGGTTTTATGGGACTTGGCCTGCCACACACTTCCACCGATGTTACTACTGTAAGCCAGGATCCAATTAGTTGACCAGCGAAGATGGCGAAGTTTGACCTTCGGCGAGTCCTGAGAAAAAACTAACTTTCATGGAACCCACAACGAAATTAATAGAAGGTATTGGAACGAAAATTATCCACTACAATCAAAGAGTTAGTTTGTGAGTTTGGATGCAGGATTTTGTAGCGACCTCTTCAACCGCGCCACAAGCTACACAGATGGCGCTGCAGACGCATTCAGAACAATTCTCAATACAATCTTGAAACGCGCTATGGGACTTTTCGGATGACGTAACGTATATACAAAATCCCAACGGTTGGCTCATTCGTAGCCCAGCTGTCCTGAGGATGACTCGTTTAGAGGCGAAACACTTGTCGAATACTTTTTTAGATTAGCTTCGTTTCGTGGAGAATTGCATTTTATTTGGGGTCCCGTCACTCGTGATACATAGTTTTCGACTAACATCTTAGAAGAGTTGTGTGTAGCTGGCTTCTTTAATTATCGATCGAACTTGTTTGGTTTATAATTGGAAAAGTAGACAAGCCGAGGGTCAGTGGTGGGTTCCTCTTCCCCCATTTGTTTAACAATCGATTTCCGCCAAGTATCGCCTAGTTCTATTAATTATAGGATATACGATAAAACAAACATACCTTCTTTGCTGCTAAAAGTAGCTCGGACAATGAATCTAAATCCAATCGCAATAACTCACAAATCGCATCATCAACTTTTACTAATTTCACATTTCTACCATCGTCGGTAGACATCTCACTACTGTACCAGGCAACATTGACATTCGGTTCGTAGTGTTGCCGTATCCAACATCTTAAATTCTTACAAATGCGGTACATTAGTTTCGAGATGGCAACACATTTGGGACCAACTATGTTTGCCTTTAGGCATTGCAAGTAGAGATAATTGAATGCTTTTTTTGACGTTAGATCAGATTTTGAGTCATCTTTTATTATAAGTGCTGGTTTCTGAAATCATAAACAATTAAAACGTCATTTTATTTGTGCAATAGGTATAAGAACAATATAGTATAGCCCCATTTTTTTTAATCCACATTTTTTAGAAAAATACTTTGTAATGTGAATTGATTAAATCGTCTATAATTTTTTGTATCAATAGAATCTTTTTAATAAAGACAGAATGGGGATTTTTAGTTATATTGAGAGCAAAAATGTTATACAAGCGACTTGGAGGACTGTACTTAAAGAGCATTAAAGGAATCGTATTAAAAAATACCTTCAGAACGATCAGATTAGTTAAATCTCCAATAAAATGCGTTCCAAAATATCCAACGGATGTCGATTCACACAAAAACTTCAATGTTACACCAATATCTTCCATACAACTATTATTCAGTTTACTTTTACTGGCCCCTCCGTATAATAAAAGTAGTCTTGTTTTAATAGATCGCCATATTTCTAGGAATAATTTGTCCTTCTCCTGGAAAACACTGTGAGTTTCAATTTTTTTTATATATCTGAGTATTACGTTGAGATATTGGATTGATGTTTCGATGTGTAGCGACTTTGAGTCCGCGTTTGAGATGGTTTTTATCTGAAATTATATAAGATTAGTTGAAATATTTATTTATAAGAAAAAATTAATTTGATGTTGAGATGTACTTTTTGTGACCGGTTTAAAAATTGGTTCTCCCAGAACCGAGGATTTAAGAACAAATTGTAACACGAGGCTGGAAGTTATACCACAGTTAGGTGAAGGTTACGTGACTGTATCTGAAGACACCAACCCAGAGGTACCCTTAAGTTGCTTCCTAGTTGTACCAGGCAATACAGAGTTTGTGCACTGTACCCAATACGAGGGTGTGTGAAATATCTGCCTTAGATGTTTCAGGCCAAATTTAATATTAAATTTTTACTGGCAATATCTGATTCTCTCGTTTGTCCCTCAGATTACGTTAAAATGCTGGTGCTAGGAGCAGGCTCATGGCATTTGTGTAATGGTCGGTGGGGTTTGCTCGAACCCGTGGTCTGTCAACCGCTTTGACCGCTAAGCTGTTGACGATTTTCACTATTAAAGTTGCTATGCTTAAATAAAAATACTCACAGCAATTTTTATGAAACATTCCAATCCAGACCAGAGACATTCCAAATTCTTGATTTCCTCAGAATCATTCGACTCGCAGTACTTCGCCAGAGCCAAGGAATGTGCAGCCATAGCGTTCAACATTGCCATATTACTCTCTGATTCTACCATACTATCATCAGTGTTATCAGTATCGCTTAGCAATAAACTACTAAAATCGATAGTTTTGAAGGAATCTAATAGTTTTGTATGTAGTTTTTCTTGTAATTCAGCTAATATTGATCTGTAAGCGCTTGCAGTTATAGTTTTTTTTTGTTTGACAATCAACGGTAATATTAGACAAGTTATTTGGAACTTTATGTCGCTAAACGACTTTATAGTAATGCTGCCACTGTTTAGTATTAATTCTACTATATTTTTCACTAAATCGCTATCTGCCCGCACTCTTTTTACTGCTAATTCTAACACACTTCTCAGGATCAGAAAACTATTCAAAGATTTATTTAATGTCAATAAATTTAATAAGATTTTGTCTTCGAAATTAAAAATATAATTGACTGAAAATATTTGATACAAATCTGGTTGTTGTATACTTATTTCGTATATACTCTGTAGAATATAATCCACATTCTTTTTCACCTTTTTGACATGACTACACTTTTTTATTGCCAGCATCAAAAATATCACTACCAATTGATAGTTCTCATCTAAATAATAAACTTGCAAATGTTTTATCATTTCTACGCAATTTTTGATTGCATCTTCCACATCCGATTTTAATGATATTCCATTGATAATGTTAGTAATATCAATTTCTTTGGAAAATAATACCATATTAAAATCGCTTTTAGATAACGCTTTGCTTAATACATCAGCATTTTCAAAACTTTTTGCAATATTTCTTGAAGTTTCCAATACTAAAGAGTTTAGCAATAATCTATTACTAGTAACTGCATCTATGTTTAATATATTCAACTCTGGTTTAGTCAAATATAGTTTCACCAAACACTTGGCTAATGATTTCGTTTGTGATTTGTCTAAATCCGTGAATAGCGCTCTACAAAAGTAATTATTTTGCAACAAATCTGAGTTTGAAGTCAATTGCTTGATCAAATGTGTTTTGGTGCATGATATGGATTGATTTGAATCCACCGACTTGTTTTTAATTGTTAATAATTGTATGGCCATAGCTTTAGCTAAGAGTAGGTTGTCCTGAAAAAAATAAATAACACACATATATTTTAGTTAATAACACAAACAAAATAAGTTTAGGTTCAATGGCCTCATTGGTGTAGCGGTCACAAATGTGACCTGCCTATAATTACATTTTGGGCTGGATTCCAGCAACAAACAGCTTTTGCTTATCCCCTCCAACACTAGCACGATAATATGATTATACATTCTCACCAATAATATAACTGCTTCGTCATCTATTATCTTCGACGCGAGCTTAGTCCATTGCTCGCTATTCAAACAGGGTAATAATAGGGACAAGTCGAAAACATCCGATGTATCGAGGTCTTGAGATATATCCAACTTTATGTGACTGTATTTTATATTGAGGAGTTTCAGTTGAGAAAAAGACGCGCATAGTTTTAGAAATGATAGCACCAGTGGTGGGTTCTGGAATGATACAAAAAGAAAAGATTAAATAAAACAAATTTATTCAGCACTTTATGATGCTCGATACTAATTATAGCTTATAGCGATAGCGACAGAACAAATACATGACGACCACGACCGCTCTGACAAGAGCGTCACGACTTAGAAGAAGTTCTTCGAGGCTTAAGCAGGACTAAAAGGAACTAAGGGTTAGATCAAATGTCAGCATTGTTCAGGCTTCTAACTGTTCGTAACGAGATTACAAGATTTTTGAATGACAACGGAAATCACCAGTTTGACGTGCCTTCCGAAGCAAGGAGGTTAGATGTCATTATTTGGTCAAACCCAACCCAAAGCCCGACCGAGCCAGGCCCCGATCCATTCGGCGTTATATCCATCTGGGTTGCGAACTGCTCTGGTTATTATTTGATTTATTTTTTATGAATAATATACTCACATAACTAAGTTTCAATATACACTCCCCGAATTTTCTCAAAGATTCCTGTTCGAATCTTTTGTACGTGTTCCAGAAATCTTCGGCGATGTTCATTGGCACGGTGTGGTCCGCCATCTTGTTGTATTTCAGGAACGATGACAAAATGGCGGATAGCACTTCCGTTAGGGTTATTATTGATGGACCTGGAACATGAAACAAAAAAATTAGGAATCGTTTTTTAATGTTGCATATGTCATTGAACAATATATTTACTTACTAACAAATCCTTCTTCAAGCATCATCAAGCAATGTTCTTCAAAGTCCTTCTGTAATAACTCCAGTAATTCTTTATTTTGTCTGAACATCAATTCTGATGTCAATTTGCCATACAAATTCACGCATTGTTCCGGAAATACGTCAGAACCGGTGATTATCTTACTTTTAATCTTATCACTATCCATTCCAATTTCAAAACTCTCGTCCATATTTTGTTTGAATTCAAACTGCTCAGTGTTGCAAGCTTCCAAACAATTTTTAATAAATGGTAGAATTTGGTTGATAAAAAGAGTACCTCTGCTCAATTTGAATAAAATTTCGAATAAACAATTCAACATCTCGGAATAAGAATCTAAATTGGAATTTGCTTTCTTCGCAGCCATTATTGGCGGTAGAATTGTATGAATTTTTTTCTCAATTAAAACTGGATCAAGTTTTAATGTTGTTTTAATTATTTGTAAGGTTGTTTTGTCTGGTTTTCCCTCCAATTTGAGTTGGCCCATCATAACAGCTTGAAGGAATGAAGTGAAATTCTTTTTGATTTCAACTTTTGATATCTTCTCACCAAAAGTATCTGTTAATCTTATGTTGATATCAACTTCATTTTGTAGTAATACTTCAAGCATATTTAAAAATATTATTCTTTGAGTTTTTGGATCATTCTCAATTACTTTATCCAAAGTCATGGCGGGTATTATAAAATTCTGTTCCATATTTAAAACATTTGCTGCCATTATGTAAAAAGCGAAAACAAGTTGGCTCTCCTTATGAAAACAACTGACAAACACATCAATAAAGTTATGGAGAAACTTTGTATCAATTTCTGAACGGTTTTCGGGGAATTTAAAAAATGTGTTCATAATTTTAATTACTGATTGAATGTTATCCCCCTTTTCAGAAATTAACTCATCCAAATTATCCTTTCGTATCAATGTTTGTAGGAAACTTATAAAAAAAGTTTTCCTATTGACAGGAAATAGAATGTTTCGACAGACATCTATGACAGTGTTCCGACATTCCGTATTCAAATATTTGAAAATAGTTTCCAAGCTTTCACCATTCAGTAATTTAGTGATGAATTCAAGTTTTTTCTTGGATTCTCTGTGGTATTTTATAAAGTCATTCAATATTCTTTGACTTAGTTTTAAATTGTTCTTATCATCATGTAGACATTGTAGTAAAGAAATAGTTATGGTTAAATAATTGTCAGGTTGTAAGTTTAGATGAGTTGATATTTTGGGATTTTCTATAAATGTGAGGATGTATTGTATGTCAGTAACTTGTAGTGGATTCTTCTGTATGTACTGTGATACAATCTGTAATTAAAAATATTATTATTTAAAAAATATTTTTTCAGTTAGGTACCTTTCCCCTGGCTAAATAAACTACCGACTCTGCCTAAACGGGCTCCCGTCTGCGTCATAAATTTGAAAATAAAATTAAATGTACTTACCTCAATCAATCTACTCTTCAATTCACCAGTCAAGTCATCAACCACAGTTATCCAGTCCAACACTGTCTTCAACTGATCACCGTTGATCTTATTATCATCAGTGAGGCTGATCAGCCAATCAGCAACCACCCTCTCTTTAGGTATAGTCGGAAAATGATGGGAGCTGACCACATTCTTCGCTAAACATAACCTTTTTGGGAGTGGCGTGGATTTGTCATCTAGCCGGCGTTTTAATTCTGAAATTTTAAAGTATATAGCATGGGTAACGGCTGAAATTTATTCCACGATTCATAACATTGCGTATAATCAAGAAAAAAAGGATGTTAATATTTCGTCAATGTTTTGAGGTTATGTTCGAAAAGCAAAATATAAATGGTCCTTCTAATAGAATATACTAACCATTTAGAGGATTTAGCGACATGTTTAACGAATCACTATACTAATTTATTAAGAAACGTATAATAGTTAAAATTATTTTTTATAACATAACATTTTCCACACGCCTGTATTGTTGTTATTTGTCACGTTTTGTTAATGCGTTGCGATTATTTGAGTGCTACGTAGGATGCGACGCTTGACATTGGAATTTTTTGTTTTTATAATTATTAGTATTAGTATATTGCTGTTTTTAAGCTTGCATTTTTTATAGGTATCATCATTATAATCTATGTTGAAATTTCAGAAAATAATGTTAGATATTATTCTAAGGTCGGTCATACACGAACGAAACGTAATTTGACAGTAAGTAATTAATATTGCCATATAATTTTATTTGTTTTCCCCATCTTTTCGTTAATTTTACAATAGTACAAAGCGCAAAAACAAACCAAATCATTTTGGAGTAAATATTTTAGTAATTATATTGATATAACCAGTTTCTAAATTAAACGCCATCTATTGGCAGTAAGTTAGTTGGCAGATAGATTAGAGTTTTTTTTTCCAGTTGATCTATATCTATAAGCAATATATATTTTTAGAGCCTTTACCTTGCACTTTCCTTTTCATCATTTGCTATAACGTATAGCTTGTAAAAACCTAGGAAGTACCTATCGCATAGATAAGTACCAAGAAGGTACATGTAGGTAAGAATATTACATTTAAAATATTATCCAATCTAAAAACTAGAAAGCTAATCAAATAAGTGATTTCGCAAGTAATAAATAGAATGTCGCATATAGCTAAAACTTCCACCTAATTACATTAAGCGAACATCCAAATATAACCAAATGAATGAATTAAAGCGATTCATTCATAAAAAATTGCTGCCATTTTGTAAAAGGTTAGATGTATATACCGAAATGAATTCCGTCACGGTCGTGATGCGCTACGAAATGGGCCAAGGAGAAAATTTGCGCATGCTCCAAAGGATTGATTTTCCCACCACATGACGTCACAAAATGTCTGCCATTTGATAAAGAAGCGCTCAGCATAAAAGTTTAAAATAAAAAAGCCTCCCGGATAGAAAAGAAACATCAAATGTAACAAGTTAATGCCAAATTTCATGTGTCTGATGAGAGAAAGATAGTCAGTTGTAATAGTACATATCGTATAAATGGTATAGGACAGCGCTGTTGTGTTTAGTTGCGTGGGGATACGCGGTATCTAAGGTTCCAAAATGGTTTATCGTGTAGTAAAGCAGAATTTCCTGTCGACGTTCGACGTTACAACGACGATGCTGGCCAAGTCTATATGTTTACGTGAGTAGCTAGCCGTTTATTTTTAAATACGTTAAGTATAGCTGAAAGTTACAATTTTCGGCTAACTAAAATGCATAATGAAGAACAATGCTTTTTTTATATTTGTTACTATAATAAATAACCTTTGTTCTTTATTATACACATACATTGAAATATAACAAACATACTTATTAATCTCAATTTACAGATTTTTGCAATAATGTATTAAATAAAACAACGAAAAAAATAAATGTCAAAGAACAAAGCATTTAAATTTAAAAAAAAAACATGAATAATCTACCGCTGATATGTAATGCGTTTATTTTTAATAATTAAGTATTGCAAACTTCTGAAATTATTTCTACCCAATTACTTAGGTAGGTAAGGTAATGACGTGTGAATAATTTATAGGGGCTAATTATCAACTTCCATGTAACCCATGTATTGTGTTTCTGAAATAAATTACTAGGTGGGTATGCTTAGCTGTAACGCACAGTGTAATAATCCGTCGTCGTTGCGCGGTAATTAATGAATCAGAGAATTAAAAAAAACATTACCATTCGTCGGTTCTTTTGTAGACGACCTTCTGTAATATTAATCTATTGACGGGTCACGACCGAATTTTAGGTATATTGCTTACGTACCAACGTAAGTGATTGAAACATTAGTAATTCCACTAATATTATAACTGAAAGTTTGGATGGATGGATGGATGGATGTTTGTTACTCAAACACGCCAGAACAGCTGAACGGATCTAGATGAAATTTGGCACAGAGATAGATTATAGTCTGGAATAGCACATAGGTTACTTTTATCCCGGTAAAATGTATGGTTCCCGTGGGATAGATTTGTTTAAATTTTTCAGAGCAAAGGATCTACATAATTTACAGAAAAGGACATAGAGGAAAAAGACATACTTTTTAATCGCGGGTAACATCGAGGGGCGCAGCTAGTAGTAGATATGCATAATAATTATATAGATTTTTTTATCTAGGTAGATCTCCATAAACGGTGTCACAAAAAGGTGACGTTGTGAGCTTTAAAATATATCCCTATTCCCAGATCTCATCTGGGCTTTTCGCAACATTACCTATATTGTAGCCGTTAATAATGTACCTGGCCCTACTTCAAGCCAGGCTCGTAACAAATTAATCCCTCTCGTAGGTACTGAGACCCGCACCGACTTGATTATCTGAAGTTCCTATCGTTCCAGTAATAGAACCGTTATACACAGAATATACCTTCGCTGGTAGTGTGAGTATTACATTTCCCGAGAGTCTAAGAAATAGTAAAAAAGATGTAAAAAAATTATAAAATTATTGCATTGTTTGTAACAAAGGCATACGATATACCTAAGGAAAAACACCAAAGTATTAGTTGGTACTTACAACTTTCTATAGGTATTTATTTGGTTGTAATTCGAATAGAATTAGAATAATAGACACACATTTTTTTTTCGATTCGCGTAGGGTTGCAATTACGCATAGGCTAATTAGCTGAATATCATGTTTCAGGATAAGTTTTACAGCCAATCAAATAGGCGACTGATGTACGATTAGGACATTACTTCAGATTGCAGGGCCCGAAGTCTGCTAACACAATCGATTCATAATCGTTCAGCAACCGCATAGTAACTGTCACTTTTGACAGATATTGTATGGGATATCTGTCAAAAGTGACAGATACTATGAGGTTGCTGTTCGATTATGAATCGATTGTGTTAACAAACTTGGGGCCCAGTTATATAAATAACTACCTATAGCGTAATCAGGAAAAATACAGATCAATATAGTATTCCTTGCACGGAGCAGTTTGAAAATGAAATCTAGAACACTATTGGCCAGTAATACCAGTAACAGCTATCACGTACTCGCAACAAAAGAGAAAAAATAAAAGAAGAAACACAATTACGATGGCTAGCGCGGAGCTTCGACGTCGCACCGCTTGCGGAATTGAATCACGCCCCAGATACACCGCCGAACAAGTTTCCCTCCATCCCCCTTGATTGTTGTACAGCTTGATATGATGAGTGGTACCTGCGGACCCACAAACTGAATGAGGACAATGGACGTTAAAGTTAAATGTTAAAGAGAAAAACGGAGCTCGAGGAAAAATTTCATTAGTAGGAATTTCCTCACTACTAAGCTTGCTTTTAAACATCTATAATAGTCATGCAGTAAAGCCGTAGGCAGGGTGGGGGGTTTAGGGGGTTTGAACCGATGATTATATTTACGCGAATACTATAAATTGAAATTAAACATATTTTAAGGATTTTATCGCGTTAATTTTATGTTTACATGACCATGGTTGCTGTAAACAGCCGAAACGTCAGGAACGTAAAATCATAAAATAAACGCGATAAAATCCATAAATTTAGTTTTATTTCACCACTGTTTACTCTTATATATTAAACAAAAGAAATGGAGACCTGTTAAGTATTTAATATTACCAGGTGGTCGCAGTTTCGATGGCCGTCAGAGAACATTTTCAGAAATGGACTTTCTCTGATTTGCTCTAAACTTTTTGTTTCTGGGGTCAACTGCAGCCCTCGTCGTGGTGTCTTGTTGCTCAATCAGAGCAATATGATTGGTGGTCTTGTTTATTACAAGAGAAATAAATATTTTAGGGCATCGCAACGCGTCGAACATCGTGACGTTGATATCTATTTCATAAGTAATTACCATATTGTCTTTTGACGTATTCGAGTATACGTGATATGGATGACTACCTACCCACCTTTTAGTATATTTATATTCTGATTTCATATCTTATTCAGCGGGTCTATTTGTGGTCACATCACTTATAGCAATGGTAAAGATAATTGATAGCGAAGCCAGATAGACAAAACAAACTGAATGACTATTTTTTTGAGATAAAAGTAAAAAAGTCTATTCAATATCCTTTCACACACTTCGGAAATCGTCCACTAAATTTGACCACTTGTAAATGACCAAGAGACAATAAAATCAACTCTCAGGAATTTGGTTTAAAAATCAATTCTGTGGGTATTTTTTTTATTATTACACACCATTATTTTGTTTTTGAACAGGAATGCTATTCTGATCAAACTGCCTGTGTGCCCTTTCATCATAGCAACATAGTATAGATGTCCGCTATTACCTTTATATATATGTGAATGGCTCGTTGTTGACATCAGCATTCGAGAATCAATAATGCCCACTCGTTCTGTTCTACCTAATCTTCCTGGTGACCCAGCGGCCTCAGGGGTGAGTGTTATGTAAATCATTGGATATAGGAGAATCTCTGGATGATTTCCTAGTGGGAAATGTGATGGAAGTCGACCCCTTTTGACTTCATAATACATAATGATAATAAGCTAATTATGGCAGGTGTCCGCGACCCTTCCAATTTTCCTATCCAGTGTAGTACATCCAAATTTCAATCCATAGTCCCAATTATCTTTCCATATTCCTGCAATAGTTCCTCCGCCTCCTAAGGTCAATTCGCTGTTTATGCTATCATTTTCAGCAGTTGAACCCAGCAGGTGGCTATCATAACATTAAAATTCTCAAAAAGGTCCTCTACGTGTTGGACCCATGTCCTCGCGCAAGGCTTCCAAAGATCCGGGTAAATCCCGTGTGGAGAGAGACATAATAATAATAATATCGTCAGACAAACACACCAACTATACGGTCCCACAACAACACTTGTATTGTGGGTACCGTACAACGGACTGAGGGCAAACTCAGTATATAATACTTATATAGATATTAAACATCAATGACTCGGGTACAAACATTCGTGCTCGTCACACAAAGTTTGTACCTACAAGGATTCAAACCCGGGACCCTTGGCACAGAAAGCAGGATCAGTACCAATTGCGCTAATCAGGTCGGTCGTCGTCGTTAACTAAGAAGATATATAGGTACTTAAAACAAGATTTTCCTTTTCTTTTAATAAAATAAGTTTTTTTATGGAAAAAATGCTTACCTATGGAGCTAAAGGAAAGTAGTTGTTGCTCGCTACTGTAGGTATTTGTCGGTGTATTTTCGCAGCAAGGGAAAAAAAACTAGAAGTGGATTAAAAAATATATAATTGCAATACGATCGTAAAAAAGCTTCACCACCAACACTAAAATGTCAAGCAATAACTGTAAAAACAAATCTATCAAATTATGCGAAAAGTATAAAAAGTCTACGAATCGAGTGCCAATCGTAATGCGATTTATGACCATAAATAATATCTATGAATCAAGGTTTTTTTATAAGTTTATGGATAGCGTATTGGGTAATCTTTTAGTTTATGGTACGTATGATAAGCTACACTGATGCCGCTGCAGACGACATTCAGAACACTTGTCAATTCTCCATACATACTTGAAATTCGCTATGAGAGCTTTCGGAGCACGTAACATATATACAAGATCCCGACAATAACCGTTGGGGCTTCGCGGCCGTCCCGCCCGGCATTACATCCGTCTGGCTGGAAGATCTTCTCTTTTCCGCCAAAATCGTGTCTAGATTCTAGAAGTTAGATTCCAGGCAAGGCAGCACTCAGTTATATTAGTTATTTATGGTTAGTTTGGTGCGGATTTGGGATCACTAGAACAACACTACCCATTCCAAAAATACTAAATCCTACGTCAAACCGAAAATACTGAAGTGATCGATCATTTCTTAATACCCTATTAATCCGTTTTACCTTTACGTGTCAAGAGACGCAATTTTGCATGCCAACATTACGGGCCACTAAATGCTTCCCGCCAACGGTGGTGGTAAACGCTGAAGTATATTTATAAATCGAACTCGCGTGGGTTTCATTGCCAACATTAAAAATAAACTTCCATCGTCATTGGCAATCTAAAATTAGATATTTAGATATATTTGGGCGGTTTAAATTTAGAAGATTGGTTTCAATTAGCTACACAAGCTATGGCGAAATATTTATTTTTTTACTGCTATAAGTACACGTAAAAAATAAATGTGTAATATAATATTTATCTAACTACTTACATTAGTACTTTATAATAGTAAGTAAATACTTCCGAAATCAAAATATTGTCACTATACACAATCAAATTAGTGAGATTAAATTTTACTTTAAATTGGGATAAATTTATTTTGTGGCAACATACATGTTGACACTCTTTTAAAAAAATATATCAATAATAGGTAACTATCCACAAAAAAAATAATAGCTGTTTGTAAAAGCGCATTACTTGAAAACGACTACACCGATTTGTTTTTGTTTAATGTTTGCAATAGTCTAGCATTGTTTTTACGAATTTAAAAATATAATAAGTTTTTTCGGAAATTTGAAAAATTTGCAAAATTTTTAACGTTTATATTTATGGGCATTTATCCTTTGCAGAATCTAGTAAATATTATTTCCGTAAGAAATATGTACGTAGCCACCAAAGTTATGCCTGGATACAAAAAGAAAAACTTCACCTATTTTGTTTTTACGAGTAGGAAGTAATTTTTCATGTTTGCATAGAAAGAACGTCGTCTTTCTTATTGGAGTGTTTTTGTGGTTCTGTCGACGAGACGCAAGCGAGGGCGACTTTCTTTATATCACTCATGCGAGGGTTGCTAGCTTCGAAATAGTTATTTACAATGGAAAAAGAAAAACACTGATGTCTTATATATTGGGGAAAAGAAGTCGCTGAAAATGTAGTTTTCGTATTACGTTACATTGAATTAATGACTTTTCATCGTCAAAGCTTTTGGCTTACAGGTATTGTGCGCAGGACATCTTCAAACAAGTTTTTTCTTGAAAAAAAAAATCGTCTTGACTTTTCAAGTCCTTGCAATATGTCCGATAAATTTTCAGTAAAGTTTTCACAGCTATACTGATAAGGTTGTAAAATGGCGACCACGAATCGGAAGACGTAGTGTAGGACGGCCCCCCACAAGGTGGATCGATGATATCACACGCGTCGCAGGAAGCCGGTGGACGCGAGTGGCGGAGGACCGCGATGTGTGCAAGTCATTAGGGGAGGCCTTTGTCCAACAGTGGACGTCTATCGGCTGATAGATTAGACTGATTAGGTTGGGGGATTCATTTCATCAACATCGACATTTTCATTATCATCAGGGGTAGTTATAACTTATATAACAATTATCAAGAAAAACTGGACACTGACAAAAATGGTACTATTTTGTATTCGATTGCCAACTTTAAAAAAAGAAGAAGATGAATGGTAGGTACTAAATCCGTTGTTTTAATAATAATAAACATAAACCAAATTATTCAACGGCACGGGTTTTGGGTTAAGCCGTTTGGGATGCGGTCGAGTCTAAGGCAGTTAACGTTCGGATTTACTAATGAGGTTGCCAGCGTTTATTGTCTCGGGTGGTTGGGAAATTTTTCAGTGTTGCCATTTCATAATTCTAATTGGGTGGGTAGATTTTGTGTCGACGCTCAGAGGATTAATATTTCAGGATTGTACGGAGAATTGTCAATTGTTCTGAATGCATCCGCAGCGCCATCTGTGTAGCTTGTAGCGCAGTTGAAGTGGTCGCTACAACCTTATGGTTAAGAATTCGGAGTGTAGGCCGCTCGACTCACTGAAACGGATGGTCTTGGGTTCAATCCCCGCGCCGATCAACTTTTGGAATAGGTGATTTCTTAATTAAATCACGGATTCGTTAGCGAAGTGCTAATGAAATCTGGGCAAAGCCCGGAACAAAGGTACAACGTGAGAGAACATAATCGAATTATTGACAAGGCTACTAGTGAGTAGTGCTGTGTGATTGGCTATCGATTGAATGGCTATATAACGTGTAACAAAAATCGTTAATATTTTAAACCGATGAATCGGTAAGGTATCGGTAAGGTAATGGATCACGTCGATGTTTAAAATAATTGTGTAAATGTTGTTTGTTTTTTTTCTAAATCAGGCTACCCAGTAGCATCTCTACTCCAAGCCGCTCCGCTTCACTCCACCCCACTCCACTCTGCTCCGTCCCACCCCGCTCCGCTCCGCTGCGCTTAACTCCGCTCCATTCCACTCCACCCCGCTCGCCTTTACCGGCTCGCACCTCTGGGATTTCGAAGCTTCGTGTGCGTATCTCATTTTCAACCATCATTATTACTTGCCAAACGGTGTAGGAAATATTGAGGAAACCTACACGTCTAAGAGAACCACTCAAAAGACGAATTAAGTCCACCAACTCGCGCCGGGCCAGTAGACTATGGCCATTTATCAAGGTGCGGTGAATATTTAGGCAATTTGATATAGGTAAGTAACATTTCTAGAATGAAATAGGTATATAGATGCAAGACAGCAACAGGAAAATCCCGTGATTCATAAAACCTTAATAAGTATAGCGAGGCGGACGACGCCGACGCCTTCAAGTGCGGCTAAACTTTTACACAATAAACCTAAGTGTGGTAGGGATGGGCGCGCGCGGGCTATTATATCGATATGGTTTTGTTTATTACACTTTTTTTATTTTTTATTTACACTGAGACGTTTTATTACAAATTGGATCACTTTATAAATGTTATATAAATATCTGATTCTTTCCGCTCCTTAGCGAAGGTCTCCTCTATTTTTATTGTGGGGTTTGGACTTATATTAGTTTAGGTATTCAGCTATAAACCTCAAATGAAGGGTAAATTTAATTTATACAAATTTATAATTGTACATAAAACTAGTAAGATAATAATGAATTATGTAATAAAAAAAACTAAACAATTTAGGACAGCTTCTCAAACAGGCTGGTTCTTTTTTTGTTTAATTTGTATTAATTTTCTTCGGATGTTATCAGTTTTTCAGAGCCCACACTTTATTTGTTTCTTCTAAATAGAGCTTCATCAGCTTAGCCATCCAAATTCTATCGATAACAATAGTTGTCACCACTACACAAATCAGCGTTATTGCATGCACCAAGCCAGCGATTCGTAATGGAACATCTCAGTTGACAGATATTTGCGGACTGCACACTGGCCACATTTAAAACTGGAACATATTAATTCACATTTTTTCTTAAATGAAAAAAAAACGAGTTATGATCTATGTTAACTAGTGTGTTTAATTTTGTGTGTGTGTGTGTGTTATCCAGCAAGGTGAATGTGATGGGCTGGAAAAATCATACAAAGACTTTTTTTTCGACTTTTTTTTTCAACTTTAGCGAGGACACTTCGTGTAACTATTGAAAATTTGACGAAGAATGTAGGAGATTTATTAGTATGAAATACACGAAGTCGGTAATAATAGTAGGTAATGTCTAACGTAATAGCTGGAATAATGCCCGGCAAGCAAACAATACGTCAAGTGCGAGATTATTCATAAGCTTACCGTATACTTTTTAGTCTACCGTATTTAGACATTTTGTATGGAGAATTGAGAAGCGCCTCAATTCTCCATACAAAATGTCTAAATACGGTTGACTATAAAGTATACGGTTAGCTCGCACATGATGTGCTGTTATCTATATGCAACGAAATATATACTTATTATACATATATTTAAACAAAATTAACGACCGATTTTAAAATTGGACAAAATTACGCTGATCCATTGACGAGGACTCCTATGAAGCAGCGTGTATCTTAGGACAGTCTACATAAAGTATCTGTATCTACGTAAATAAGCCTATATCTATATATTAAAGCAACGATTAATGTATATAAAGATTGCGAAACTACCATAATGATTATGATTAGTGGAGCGGTATGTATCTATGTATAACACTAAAAGGATATATAAATAATGATTATGTATCTTAGCGAATAGGACTGTATCTTAGCTCATCACTCTGTATCTATGTGTTTGTTGGCAGTGTTCGTGGTGTGCTCGGCACAGAGCCTGCAGCTGGACAGCCAAGCGTCTACGCGGCGGCCGAGGATCACCAAATACAGCAAAACAACCCTGGCGCCGGGTGGCTCTACGGTAATATTATAATCTTTTTATTTAAAGCAGGGATCCCCAAAGTGGTCGATATCAGTTTCCCAGGGGTCGACATAAACGAAAATCGATTTTGGGGGTCGACGAGGTCTAAAAATCGATGCCTATTAAATAACGAAGTTATTTCAAACTTTCAAGATACTGTATAAGTTGTGCCAACTTGTTATAAGAATAACTAATATTTTAGTAGGCAGTATCATTGTTGTACTTTTGAAAAACTCAACAAGTCGATAAGCGTGCACAAGTTCGTACAAGATGAAATTAGTATTTTGTATTTATTTTGTATCAATAGGAAAAAAAACTAGAGATAGGATTTTTAAGGTAATTTGGCTATGGGGGTCTGAGGTGTCAGTTCAATTTGGAAAAGGGGTCTCTTGCGGAAAATAGTTTGGGAGTCCCTGATTTAAAGTATCTTAAACTTTTCAACCTAGACAGTTGTACATTGTAATGATGTGTGTGCCGTGGGACCTCGAAAATTAATTTGGATATGAAATGTGGAAAATCTTAAGTTACAAAACGGTAGATGTGGTTTGTTCGACCTCTTGATTTTGGATTCACTTGGAAGAGATCAACAAATGTTAACATTAAAAAGGCCTGCCATTTTTGAAGATATAGGCAGAGGTGTATTTGAGTATTTGATTATATTGTCATTATAGTACCGGCCACACTTCTCAATAAGAGGAAGACTTAGGCCATAATACACCACGCTGGCCCAGTGTGTGTTGTGTGAACTTCACACGACCTAGGAATTGACGTGCAGGTTTCCTCACTACTAACCGTTCAGCAAGTGATAATCATAATTGGAAATGAGATTCACAAATGAAAATTACACAGCCGAGGTTTGAATCTGCACACGGTATTTGCATAGCAGGTGTTTGATCTACATATTGTTTATCACTGCTATCACACTAATCACACTTCACACTATCACACTAATATTATAAATGTGAAAGTTTGGATGGATGGATAGATGGATGGATGTTTGTTACTCAATCACGCCAGAACGGCTAAACGAATCTGGATGAAATTTGGCACAGAGATAGATTATAGTCTGGAATAGCACATAGGCTACTTTTTACTTTTTGTCCCGGTAAAAAGGACATACTTTTTAATCGCGGGTAACACCGCGGGGCGCAGTTAGTTGGTTATAATAATATAATAATTCCAGCCCTTTTTTAATGTCCCACTGCTGGGTACGGGCCTCCCCTCAATGCGAAGATGATTAGGCCTAGTCCACCACGCTGGCCCAGTGCGGGTTGACGGACTTCACACATCCTTGGAGGGGTTCTCTCATACATGCAGGTTGCCTCACGATGTTTTCCTTCACCGTTTAGCAAGTGATAATCATGGTTGAAAAATGAGATTCGCAAATGAAATCCCAGAGGTGCGAGCCGGGGTTTGAACCTGCAATCTTCGTTACCGAAACAAGCGTTCTACCAACTTGGCTATCACTGCTAATTCTATTTGTTATCCCTTTCTATTCTCCACCCCAGGAGCCACCGACAGAACGCACCCTGAACACGGCGACGTATCGACTGCAAAGTGGCAGCGGTGAGACCTGCATACTCCTGATGGTCGACGCTCTCGTTGACATATCTTACGTGACCAAACTCAATGAACGCGTTGTGAGTACCCCGTGGGAGACGCCGTTTTCATATCATCATATCACATCCATTATTTTATTTATAACTAGCTGTAGCCCGCGACTTCGTCCGCGTGGTATTTAACAAAGACAACCGTTGACAACAGCCTGCTCGCCCATTCTGAGCCCGCGCATTGCAGGGACGCATTACAGGTTGTTGCCATCAAACTTAATCAAGCGCTGCGCTGCAGCATTGGTTTTAATTTTTTTTCGTGAGATCCTTTTTTTTTTCTAAAATAAAAGTAGCCTAAGTTACTCCTTGTTACATCAGCTATCTCTCTCACTTAGTAAAAAGCAGTTATTTTAATATTACAAACAGACACTCCAATTTTATTTATATGTATAGATATAGATGTATAGATGTGTATTTATTGAATGTTTTATTACTATTTACTTGACATTGGCAAAATACCCGCTAAGTTGTGGGTGAGGCCATTTGCATATCAATTTTATTTCATCGCATTTCATTTCGTAAAAAAAGAAGAAGAGTACCCCGTGCTTGTGTTCCAAATAAGACCAGTGGTCAGTGGGTTGCCAGATGTGATTTTCTATTTCTACCCAAGTTTAAAATTATTTTTCTTCAAAATTAAGAATACAATTTGCTTAAGTTTATTGCAAAATTTACAACCTACGGTTAGATTTTGAAACAAAAAAAACTCCATGATTTTTTGATTTCTCCAAGTCTTTCATTTATATTTAGGCAACCTTCCAATAATAACATGTGAAATATAGACTCAGAAACGAAGTGTGTAAAGTTTATTTCATATTGCAGGATGCCAACACGTTCGTGCCAAACAACGCCAACGTAGCCGGCACGTGTAAGGACGGAGACGCCGAGACTCTGGTGATCTCCTTCAAGGAGTTCTCTCTCGAGTGGTCGTTTGCAAAAGTAAGTCCCTGTTCTGATGCTCATAATTACGGTTCTGTACCAAAAAGATTGAAACGGAACCCTTAGTGTGTGATTATGTCCGTGTTTTGCCAGCGTGAACTAAAATATTCACTTCGAAGTTTGTTGGTATCCTTTACAAAAATGTAAATACGATACGGTAGGAGTCGATTCTGCAAGTAAACTCACTTTTGCCAGTAGCATTTACTTCTACCACAGTGGTACCCCTTATATTGTCCTTATAGTTCGTTGTTAAATTAGTAGATTTCCCATATGAACTTTTTTGCGTCATCTCCATGGTAATTTTGATGCAAGGCAACATGTAAAATACATCGATTTGCTTTGATTATAATAATAATACCAACCCTTTTTAATGTCCCACTGCTGGGCACGGGCATCCCCTCAATACGAGGGGGATTAGGCCATAGTCCACCACGCTGGCCCAGTGCGGGTTGGCGGACTTCACACATCTTTCGAGGGGTTCTCTCAGATATGCAGGTTTCCTCACGATGTTTTCCTTCACCGTTTAGCAAGTGATCATCATGGTTGAAAATGAGATTCGCATATGAAATCAAGAAATCCAAGTGGTGCACGCCGGTGTTTAAACCTGCGATCCTCGTTACCGAGGCAAGCGTTCTGCCAACTTGGCTATCACTGCTTTCATTATCTCCTATAAATTAATAATCAGAGAGTAACTGTCACATAAATCTTGTCTTAGATCGCACGCTAGTTCTTTTTGATGTCAGAAATATAGCTGGAGAGTTAGTTTAGGTAAAGGTATGAGAGTCTTTTAAAGCTCAAAATCCTCTCCAATTCCAGACCCCAGGTGGGGAGCGCTGGTACGCCGACAGCGTCAGACTGACATACAACTCCAGCGCGCGACTCCTCGAGCACGCTGCCAACCAGGGTCGGAAGGTGACCCTCAGCACGGATCCAAGGCAGTTGCTGTTCCCCACGCCCGTTGGAAAGTCCTACTCCTGTCCTGATGAGACAGTGGTTGAGTTAGTGGAGGAAGATGCAAAGTGAGTTCAATGTACTATAAGTAAATTTAAAACAAAGATTTATATGGCATCACCTCACCGAGAAGGGGTCGGTTATTATGACGGCCTGATTAGCGCAGTGGTAGTGACTCTGCTTTCTGCGCCGAGGGTCCCGGGTTCGAATCCTGGTAGGGACACAATCTTTGTGTGATGAGCACGAATGTTTGTACCCGAGTCATGGATGTTTAATATGTATACAAGTATTATATACTGAGTTCGCCCTCAGTCCATTGTACGGTACCCATAACACAAGCGTTAAGCTTAAAGTGGGACCGTAAAGTTGGTGTGTTCGTATGGAGATATTTATTTATTATTATGGGGGAAGCAGGAATGCGAGCGGTGGTAGACCGTGGTGGATATTCTTACGGGAGCTCTATGACCACTGCCGTTATTGTTACGGGTTCCGAGACAATCAGCTTACCCCCGGGACTCGCTGTGGGTCAAACCTCGATGTCTTCGTGGGTCATCGCCGTGGATCCTGGCGTACAGGAGTAACTGTAGAGAAATTGACTTACCCATTAAGTGAGAATAGGAGTGATGATTGTTTCTCTCTCTCCAGCCCAGCAACAGCTCATCGTGCAAAAGTTTATCTTCGTCAAATGCAGTTGCAAGCGTTCATGTATAAGCGGGGCGGGGAGTTTGGTCCGGCATGGCGCTGCGCCGACGCAGGCAGGACGCGCAGCGAGGCGGCGCCGGTGGCCGTGGGCGCAGCCCTAGCGCTCGCCACCGCCGCCACACTACTCGGGTACGCCATATGGAGGTATTTGAAGGTGAAGAAAGTGCAGTACGACACTATGGAGTAGAGTTCGAGGATATAGGTGCTGAGCTCGCTGCTTGGTTCAATTGAAATTGCTGGCGACTTGGAATTTTCGGTTTTGTTTTAAATTTCGAATGTCATGTCATATGTCATTATCTGACAGCTGCGCTAACGGCCTGGCCACGGGACATTCGCTATAGCGAAAAATCGCCTGGCGCAACACGGCGGCGCGTCTTGCGATTGAAACAAACGTATAGAAATGTACTGAGCAAGCCACGGGGCGCGGCGAACGCCAGCGCGGCCGGCGGCTTGTACCGGGCGAATCGCGCGGGCGGCGGACAGCGCGGCCGGCGAGTGAAACAAATACATGAATCAGTACGGCGCAGGCCACGGCGTCGGGCGGTAGTCGCGGCGACTCGGCAGCGATCAAATCTGTTTAGTCGTTTTCGCCGCGAATAATGAACACGGAGCTGTTTATTGCCGAAATATTAGCCAGGCCGCCTATTTGGAAGTCTGGCCACCCATATCATAAATATAAGCATGTAGAGAAGATATTGTGGGAAGAAATTAAATAAAAAAATTAAAAAAATCCCAGGTTCTGAAGGTAGATTTTTTTTATTTATAGGTACAAATAATTAGTTAGTAGGTTACAAAGTAGTCTTTAAAATTATTTCTTAAATTTTTTTCTGAGTACATTCTGTATTTCTCATACTTCTTGTGGAATTCTTCATCTATACCTCGATTCCTATTCAAATCAATTCAAATGTAATAAAAAAAAACATGTACTCCATAATCTCTTCCAAATGTGATGTCTTGAACAAAAATACTATTAATAGCAATATCGAGATAACTTTGATAGCAAGATTTCGCTCTCGGACGTCCTTACTGATCGCGGCGGCGATCGCGACTGCCGCCGTGCCCCGTGGCCTGCAAAAGATGCCGCGCGAATTGCTGCCCCGCCACTCGCACTCGCCGTATCGCGCCGGGCGATTTTTCGCTGTGGCGAATGTCCCGTGGCCAGGCCGTAAGAAAGCTAGGTACAGACTATATTTTCTATGGTAGGTTTTATTCTGAATTTGCCAATTATTTTGTGGTTATGTCGATATTATTCAATAGAATATTCAAAATACTATTTATAATAAACGGTTTTAGCTTATATTATTTAGAGTTTAAAAACAAACGGGTGTGGGTACACAATATACATATCAGACAATCGTTTTACAAAAAAACACAAGTATTTCTTTACACGATTCAGAAATATCTGTATTTTTTTTACTTTTCGCGCGAGTTCAGTGTATTTTTTTTAATTTAAGTATTTATTTGCTATCTTATTGTATGTTATAACATGGATAGGATGTCAGATCTCGAATAAATCTATCATATAACAAGTAAGTATGCCAATGTGGTTTTTCTTAGGACGGTCGACCAAACTGTTGTTTTATTTAAGTTTTAGTCATAAAATATGGCGTAAGATATTGTTTGAAAGTTGTACTAGTATAGCTAGGTATAAAACTGAATAATATTTAGGGGAACATAAAATAAATTATACCTTGTTAAACGTAGTACGTATAACAATATAAAACTAAATAGTGATTTCGCCTCTCATATCCTTCTACCATTCAAATTTTATTCAGTAAGTACTTACCTTATAAACCTTATAAAATTTATGCAAATAGATTAGTAGGTACTACTTCTTGTCTTAGTCGGAATAGGTAAATATATTAGTGTTCCTCTAAATATTATGGTTGATTTATACCAACGTAAAATTTAAATATAAAACGATAAATATTTTCTTAAATATTCTAGATAACTTTTTCTGAGTATCGTTTATATTATTGTTAGTCGATTTTAATAATAATTACAAATACCTATACTAGAATATTTGCGAAAATATTTGTCTAGTTCAAACTCTTTTTTTTTTCTTTTGGCCATATTCAATTGATTCACATGCCAGTAGTAAAAAATAACCCGCGTGATGTTACTGAGTTTTAATGCGGGCTATAGAGATTTGCCCAAATATATCGATATTATTAAAAAATCGATAATATTATTAGAAGATCGATAACATTTTTTGAAGATTAAAAGTCGCCGCTGACGAAAAATAACACTTGAATAATATTCAAATGAGTACGTTTTATATTTATATTGATCTCTTGAATACTCAGATTGAATAAGTAATTGTTTAAGAAAATGTTGTTGACAGTTGATTATGATGTAAAAATGTATTTAATCCCCATATTACCCCAAATAACCCGCTTAGGATAGATACTTTTGACGTATAAATAAATATATGGATAAAAAGAACCGGCCAAGTGCGTGTCCGACCACGCATAGATGAGGGGTTCCGTAGTTATCGCATGGCTTTACCTACACTGACTTTTGTATTGCGATTCCCCAGTGTGGGACTCTGTAGGCTACCCCCAAGAACACGATTTTTTACAAATATTTTTGGTATTGAGGCTTACATTTAACGTATTTCAATACAAAATTTCATGCATTTCGGCTTAAACTTGTAATGTAACAGATAGAAGGCAGTGACAGTCTGGGACGGACAAACTAATTGATCTTGTAAGGATTATCCATGGAAATTACGGAACCCGTAATAAGGCTAAAATGTAATCAACGTATCATTAAAAATAGTTAAGATTGTATTTTTAAGTTTATTCATTTAGACATAATGAATAATTGCGACGGATAATAAACTATCGTACATATCAGATGATAATAATATATAATTTTTAAATTAAAATATATATATTATTGTAATTAATTTCTGATTGTTTGCGGTGTAGGTGACATTATTATATCGAGATATTACGTGTACAAGCAATAAGTATGTTTTTATTGAATGCCGTCGTTACGACTCGTGGCTGTATTAAATGTTGTATTGTGTGTGACGCAAAACTTGGTGCCTAGTAGTGTACTTCAAAGCCGGCACTCCATAAGAGGTAGCCGCAGGTCGGGTCGCCTCAACCCGTGGCAAGGCAAGGGGAGACATCGCTGGAGTCAAGGCCAGCCTCGACTGAAACTAAATAAGGCAGCCGCGTAGAGAGCTATTTTGTATCGGAAAACTGTCCATAATCTAAGACACGTTTGAGCACCACTGTGAGGTGTCAGTGGAATGGAGAAGTTTGTAGCGGAATCGATTAGCGGTAATATGAATAACAACAATTGAACGCGCACCCGGAGCCATGATTGTAAATTTGGCGTGAGCTGAAGCTACCTGCAGCCGGCTGCCTTGCTTTTTCGCAGGCGCTCGTGTTGAGATACATACAATTTTCACATCCTGAGGTCCCGGGGCTGCTCTAACACAGCCTCGGCTTAATAGTTTTAAGTGAATATTTTTAAGAGAATATAAAGTAATTAAATATTTTATATTTAGATATTGATTAAAAATTAAGGTTTTGTTAATACCTACCAAAATAATCATATATAGGGAATACTAAACTCAGCCAACTTAATTTTTTTATCTAACACTTATAACCTGTTATATTTTTAAATGACCACTTCGTTAAGTTATTCAGACTATTTTTGTATGCGTATAAGTAGTATTAAGTATTTTATTTCTATATAAAGTATATTTTAGATTTGTATTTTTCGATGTCTCGGAGCAACACTAGTGCCCAAGTTTTGCTAGGTTAAGGTATGCTGTGTGTTACGCTTTCACATTAATCATTTGTTGTATTATGGATACTCATCAATTAAGTACCTACTAAACATATCATTGTTTTATTTTCATATTAATCTCTAAGTTAAATGTGAGAAAATGCGTTTTGTGATTACTGTTGAATTTAAAAATATAATTTGTATAAGATTAGGTCTAGATTAAGTTAGATATATAGTCTACCCCCTTATATATTCTCGCTTGAAGCTGTAAATAGCTTTTGTTTGGCATTTGTAAGCTATTTCTGGCTTTGTTTTTGTAAAACGTGATTGAAAATTTAAACTAGACTAGACTTTCAATAGACGCTCTTGTTCAATCGCATTGTATCCTCTAAATTTATAGAGGTAATCCCATCAATTCATAATGGCATTGCAAAAAAAAAATCACAAGAAAAATGCTATACAATAACATTGTGAAGGGACAAAATGCTTTATAAGTACTTGGGAGTATAATTTTATTGATTAAGTAAGCCACTTACCAATTTTAAAGATTCCAATAGCACTGTTGTTTCAATTTAAAATATTGTAATAAGTACTAAAATAAACCCTGCTTGGCTGCACTTGAAACCTCAGGCGCATTTAAAAAAAAAACACTAATAATTTATTTTTAATGAATGATGTGAATTTATCGAATGCAAGTAGGACAATTTCTCATGCACAAGTGCTAAAATATTTCGCAATTTTATTTAAAGTTTCTTTTTACTGCACACAAAAAAGAAGCCAAGGAGAAGTTGGACTTGTAAACTATTTAATGCAATGAACTATTGCATATTTATTTTATAGAATTCTGATGTTTCTTAAACCTTTTCTACTAGATAACAGTAAAAAAATATAAATGATATTTTCCTAATATTTTATATTGTACTCCTGTAGAATGATTTCCTCAATAGTTTTGTAGCATTACGTACCCACTACATATCGGTGCAATTGTATTTAAAAAAAAATATTGTACTAAAAATATTATATGCCATACGATTTGTCTTCCAAATGATCTTATAACAATAGTGTTAAAGTATTGTAGCTTATTATTATACATAATTATGAATATAATAAACGTGGTGATGTTATGGCCTTATTATCCCACGATGTAGATGAAATATCACAAGTGAAAAACATTCAAATAGCTAGGTAAAGAAACTAATTTTGTCAAAGATTACACAATAAAATATGTTACAGCCACTTAATAATGTTATATGACCGTAAGATGCCATAACACACACCACTGATTTAATATCTAAGTGACATATCTCAAAATTATTGTAATTTAGCGCGTTCATTTATTGAATTGTCTTTATGAATAAATGACGTCGAATACTCGAAATGTGTGTAGTTATTTAAATTAAATCATCAACATGGCATTATTTTCATATAACCCTATAAAATTTATCGATATCTAAGTAATTTGAATTTTACTTGCACATCACTACTGCTAGAAATTTATACTAGAGCCATCTATACTAACTAACTCACACCACATTACTAGGTTACATTTTAGACAATAGTATTTGAAATTAATTTATAAGATGGCGCTGTTACGTATAGGCTGATAAGACACTATAATAATAAAGTAAGCTCTGTGATTCATGATTTTATTAACATCATAGAAATATGATCATACATATATGGTCCTACCTGTAAACAAGTCACTTACACATGAATCATAACGTGTTCTTGTGTAATCATAGACCTATGATTCATAGGAATTTGTCTATGATCCAAGACGTATGATCCTGTTTGACATAAGCTATCGATTTGCGATTTACATAAATGTAACTAGATTTAGCTTCTCGGTAGTAAGTGTGCATCATATTTCAAACTCATATACCTACCTAGAATTGTAGAAAACAAAATGTCAGTTAAAACTTTCGAGTGGACAATTGAACGTACAAAATTGTTGATAAGTTTGTATGAAGACAACGAATGCCTATACAATAATGTACACAGTGATTACAAGAATCGTGAGATTAGACAGACAATACTGGGACAAATTGCTAATCATTTGACCGAGATTTCGGGTAAACTTTGTATTGTGGCTGACGTCAGGAAAAAGATTAATAGCTTGAGGTCACAGTATCTCGCAGAAAAACAAAAGGTACTTCTTTTTAATCATTAGTGAGGTTATTGTTGTTGAAACTTAATCCACTGACAATAACACTACACATTATATTGCATAGGAAAGGTGCTATTTAATGCTATTGTAAACAAATGGTAAATGTATAAAATTGCTATAAATTTGGTTGGGCGGGGATAGTGCATTATCTGTGGGCTCGCAAGAAGTTTTTTTTATTTTGTTTTACGGCCCTGGGTTCTAGCCCTTTGCACACAGTTCATTAGACGGATGTTCGCAAGAGTGTGGGTATAATGTTGCCAGCTGCTAGCGTATTTTGTCTTATTCCGGGCAATCGTTATATTATATGTTTTCAGATCACAAAATGTAGAAGTGAGGGAGTTGATTATGTTCCTACGGTATATTGGTTTCCATTATTACAATTTTTGGACAACTCTATCGATGCGGATGCATCCGAATCAAACTTTGATGATATGCAAACGAATTATATGCAGCAGTACACCCCAGAAATAGAGGTGAATATCCTACGAGAAAAGTTTTCATATATATATTTTATTAGATTCTTATTATTTGGTGATACTGGTTTTCATATATTTCTGCGACCAAGCAGTTTTTACAAGTTTTATGTCCTGTGGTTTTGCTATAATGCTCGAAGGTAGCGCCCCTAGCGGAAACACGTAGCTGGCAAAATACCCCAGTTGGGACACCATTTTTTCTTTTCAATGAAGAAAAAAAAAGGTTTTTATTTGTCTTAAATAGAACGAGTACTCGTATATACGAAAGCTGTCCTATTTTTATTTATAAGTACAATAACAAATAGTAGTTTATCTACTTATATTAAATTGTATGTTTGATTTTCGACTCGTTTCGAGGTCGCGTCGCATCCATAATGGGCCGTGCTCCGCGGCGGCGACAAGCGACTGCATCGGTGCACACCTAGGATCTCAATTACATAGTTACTTCACATATACAAATGACTCATTTAAACTTGTACTGGCCTTTTCATACTGAACTTCACATTTCACACCATATTTCAGATCCATCAAATAAAACGCAAGAAGTTTTCAAGATCATCTGTGGACTATGATGACACAGATAATAAAATGATACCACAACATAATGTTGCAAGTAATAATAATAATATTGACAAATTTCACATCACTACATTCTGTAATTTCGTTAACTCGGAATTAGCGAGTATTTTGGACTCGAGCGACATTGAGTTTGTTAAGAAAGCGAAGAGGAAGATTCAAATGTGCTTATTTGAGGTGTGGGACGAAATACCACCCAAAGTTGTGAAACATGGTAACAGCGTGTCTGATGATTGATGAAACTGATGACACATTATCTAAGCCGGTTGTACTGTCTGTACCCACCATTTGAAGAGCAAAGAATAGGAGAGCATTAAGGGTTCTTTGAAATGTAGACCTTCGGATTCCACGCGCTACGAAACCTCTAAATTACAAAGAACTCTAGTTGCAGAAAACAGTACGCTAATCGCTCTCTCATTTGTTTTGGCTTGAATTTGCAACAATGGTAAATATTCCATCAGCAATAATTCACATTGTGTGTTAAATAAAATAAAATGGACGTCTCGAATTTCCCGCCAAAAAGCGTCCTGTAAGCACTAGCTTTAAGACTAGCGTTTTATAAACGTGTCACTAGAGGGCGCTAATAATGTATACACTACAATGTAATGCAATTATTGATTTTCATAAGCAACTGATTTATAACAAATGTTAGTAGTTAATTAAAAATGGCATTTTTAATTGCCATAGATTATTCTAGCGGTTTTTAAGGCGCTGTGTCTATATCATCTAATAAGAAAAATAGAATACTTGTATTTTGTTGTTTGTTGGCATTGCTATCCCTCCCTCACCGTCAATACTCGAAGGAGTTCATTAGGTTCTTGTTGACACATTTTATTTAGCTACTAACATATTTATAAATAAATTAACAAGAACAAGTTGTTGGGCGTGACGTGGATAAGAAAGAGAGGGAGAATGCGAGCTACCAACTCTTAATTTTTTTATTTTTATTTAAATGCTGCTAACTAAAAAAAACAGATTATTAGCTTAAGGTATTGAGATTGAATTCTAGGTCTAAATACATTAAAAAGAGCTTATTATAGTTATACTTATGTCCTTAATTCGACCCCTAAATTTATTTTATTTTATGACAACATTGCATCAATTTAAAAAATACCGATTTAGTAACAGCAGGTATTGTCAGACTGTTTGAACCTAATCGTAAAAAAATGCAGTTGCAAAAATAAGTAACTCGCTAATTAAATTTAATTTCCAAAACTAGCGCCCTCTGTCGGATTATTACGACATGTGTCCGTACGTAAGCGGCCGTGTAATCATCGCGGATCATCCCTAGTGATTTGTAATCACCATTATAGGGTTACGCAGGTGAGGGTGACAAATTGCTGAATTGGCTTTTGAAGGGTGCTAAGCTACTAAAAGTTTGTTTTGAAACTAGCCGTGTGGACTTTAGATTTTTTATAGCTCCGGGAGTAGTATTTTTTACTTGTCGCCAATTCTTTTGCTAAGTAAATCATGTTGAAGTGCCATCCATATCTGTCTAGTAGGTTTCTCGTGATGAACACAGCACCCCATTTATTGGCACTATTCGATCTTTTTGTGTTGAGTCCATTTATTTTTGTGTGGAGTTCATAGATTAATTATGTTCATACACAGACTTGTTAGAAGTTCAGACGTAACGTTGCCACTGACTAGCAAAGTTAAGTTACTTTTTCAATGCATTTGCAGTGGTAAATGTTACCACAGACAAAGTATGCCTAGTAAATAGTTCGGGCATAGACTAAGAAATTCCGGACATCGTTTTTTATATGATGCGTATGCTTACATGCTACACCAGAGTTATTTTTGCCGCCCTTTCTGTTGACTGAATATTCTATCAAGTCTGTAAAGCTAAAGTTCTCTTCTGTTGAATTTTTAGTGTACAATTTTCCAGCCAGGCGGTGGTCTTCCTGGCGGGGCCAGCCACTATGCCCCGACGGTTATTGTCGGGGTCTCGTATATATGTTATGTTCTCCGAAAACTCTCATAGCGGGTTTCAGGATAGTATGGAGTATCGTCATTTGTTCTGAATGTCGACTGCAGCGCCATCTGTGTATGTTGTGGCAAGGTTGAAGAGGTCGCTACAAGTTTATAGACTAAGGCTGTGTCCCCAGTCGGCAAACTGTCAGCGGCCGACTGAGTTAGCGGCGTATCGGTTTAGTACGCCCTTCCATATATTTGAAATGGAGTGTTCACAGTTTGCTAGTTTGCGCTCACTCTACGCAGTTTGCTGTGTTGCGCGCGCTGATTGATTCAGTGAGCGGCCGACTCACAGCAAAACCGGTTCCAGTCGGCGGCAGCGATATGCTTGTTCGCCGGGCGTAGTGAGTCCGTTTGCCGCAAACTGTCAGTTCTGACAGTTGACAGTGAAAATTCAGTCGGTTGGTCGACCTAAATAAGCGGTTAACACATAACAGTTTGCTTGCGACGCACGCAAATTGATCTGAGTTAGCAGCTAACTCGAATTTCAGTTCGCCACAAATTTGCGGCTCACTCAGTCGGCCGCTGACAGTTTGCCGACTGGGGACACAGCCTTATTGTGCCTTCATGTACGCGTCTGTGGTATCATACTGACCTGAATATAAAGCTTTTTCTTGATCGATAGTTGTCATTGAGATGGTACTTATAGCTTATTACCTATTACAATAAAATTGAGTTTATTAGCTCTGACACCAGAATGTATATTGATCCAAACAATTTTAATATTATTCCCGCCCAATCACGCAATCTAACAACATAATTCATGGCAACACTAGTCTCCCCGGAGAGCCAATTAAATTCATTAGCGCGGTCCAAATCGCAGGGGTCGGGTTACGATGTTGCCATTACCTACTGAATAATTGTTTCGTAGTAATTGGTTATCAAGGGAAATTATTTTCTAATTTTGTAGATAATAAATAATTAATACCGCCAGACGAACACAGAAACTGTATGCTCCCAAACTAACTAAGAATTTTCTTCCAACTCATCCTATTTTTATCTTTCAATTAAATTCGTGCGGGTTCCAAGACAATTAACTTTATCCCGGGATTCGCCGAGGGTCAAACCTCGGTGTCATCATGGGACGACACTGTAGATCCTGGCTTACAGGAGTAGCAGTGGTGGGAGTGTGTGGCGGCTCCCAAACTAAGCAAAGCTTGTTTCATGGCTATTTACGTAGTACTCACACTACACAAACACAAATATTTTTATTATTGCGAAGCTCGGAATCCTAAGGGTCTGTAGCACCGATCACAATGCGCTGATCTTTCCACAACTTTTTGCCCTAATTTGTAAGGCCATCTTTCAAATAAATAGAACATATTGTGTATCAGTATTTTGTGGAGAATATTAGTGCTGTTCTGTAAGATGGTCAGTGCGGGTGACGGGGGGAACACCATTATTCGGTACCGGTTCGGTATAATAAAAGCGTGGTCGTTTAGTCCGGGACCGTACAATTGGTGTGGGAGTCTGGCGATATTAAATTATTATTATAAAATAATAATAAAGCAGAGATAGCCAAGTTGGTAGAACGCTTGCCTCGGTAACGAGGCTTGCAGGTTCAAACCCCGTCTCGCACCTCTGGGATTTCATGTGCGAATCTCATTTTCAACCATGATAATCACTTGCTAAACGGTGAAGGAAAACATCGCGAGGAAACCTGCATGTCTGTGAGAACCCCTCGAAAGATGTGTGAAGTCCGCCAACCCGCACTGGGCCAGCGTGGTGGACTGTGGCCTATTCCCCCCTCGCATTGAGGGGAGGCCCGTGCCCAGCAGTGGGACATTAAAAAAGGGCTGGAATTATTAGAATTATTATAGTGCTATTCTGTAAGATGATCAGTGCGGGTGGCGGGCAGGAACCATTATTTGGTACCTATAATACAAGCGACGCTTAGTCCGGGACCGTACAATTTGTGTGAGTCTGGCGATATTAATTTATTATTATAAAATAAACAATTTAACCTCTAATTAACCTAACTTGAAACTTAGCTTGTCGACTAGTGACGTCCCGCGGCCCGCACTGACGGATTTATTGCCACAAAAAATCGTATATGTATCCGTCTATCCACACATTCTCGTTTACGTAGGGAATGTATGGATAAGACACTATCAGTTATACCACAAATAGATAAACACGTATTGGGTCTTTTTGTATCAATTTCATTCGGGGCGGCGACATTTCAGGTGGCGGTTAGAGAAAGAAAAATCAAGATACGAAAAAATAATATGTAATAAAATTTAATTCAGTGTTCTTTCGTCATATTTTTGTCGTTACCATGCCCCAATTTTTTTATAATGAATATCAAAAATAAGAGGGCGGCAAATTTGAAATCCGCACCGGGTGCTGATGAGCTGTGCTACGCCACTGAGTCACAGTCATACCAAATTGCTGAGTGCATTTTGAAACCTGCCTATTTATTATATCGTATTTAACTGGGGCGTTACCACAAATAGGTAAACATGTCTTGGGTCATTTTGTATCAATATCATTTTATTTTCAAGAAGTTGTGTTACTTAGATATATATCTAAGGTGGGACAATAATAGTGTAAAATATTTTAAGGGGTCTATCGGTAGGCTATTAAGGTCACATTCACAAAAAAAAAAACTTGAAATTTTTAAAATTAACACTGCATACTAAGGGGCCATCCATAAATTACGTCACACGTTAAGGGGGAGGGAGGGGGTCGATGAAGTGTGACATTGTGTGACAAGGGGCGGGGAGGGGGCCCAAATTTTGTGACATCACATTTTTTCAAAATATAATATTTCATATCTAAGTATTATAACTATTGATTTTATTGAAAAATAATTTAAATGGAAATAAAAACGTCGGAACACTGCTGTTTTAATTTCATAAATTTCGAAATGTAAAATTGCAAAATAAATGAAATAAAATGAAATTCGTGTGACGTAATTTATGGATGGCCCCTAAGTCCGCGATGAATCGGCTTGCTTTCTTACAAAACTATTAAACACTACACATATATTTTATATATATACAAGCGATCGTCGATCAGCCCTTAAAATTTTACATTATTTTTACCAAAAATACCCTTATATTATGTATATAGGTACGGATAGATTTTTTTTATGTTACGATAGGGCACTTGCCTTGTATTAATTAAAATCGGACGAAGTATTACGTGGTGAGAGACATAATAATATCGCCAGACGACGCCACCGTACGTAACTGTACGGTCCCACACTAAGCAACGCTTGTATTATGGGTACTGTACAATGGACTGAGGGCGAACTCAGTATATAAAACTTATATGACTCAGATACATACATCATGCGCATCACACAACGCTCGTCTCCACCTGGAATCGAACTGGGGACCCTCGGCGCAGAAGGCAGGGTCACTACCCACTGCGCTAATCAGGTCGTCAGGGCCCCAAGTCTGCTAACACAATCGATTCATAATCGAACAGCAACCGCATAGTAACTGTCACTTTTGACAGATATTGTATGGGATTTCTGTCAAAAGTGACAGTCACTATGCGGTTGCTGTTCGATTATGAATCGATAGTGCTAGCAGACTTGGTGGACTTGGACAGGTATATGGATCGGAATATCCGTATTATTCCAAAGTTCCACCCTTCATTATCGATTTACGAAAACCCAGCAACCTTTAATGAGGTGTCGTGTGACTAAAAAACACTCATAATCAGTAGCATTTTCAAAATGGTCGCCATAAAAACGTGTATGGAATCTGTTAAAATGTGTTCTCTTACGATTTTTTGTCACCAATTTGTCATATTTGTGGCTTAATTGTCAGTTTTGTCATATTACAACATTCTTGCCGTGCTTTCTGTGGTTATACTTGACACTGGCGTAATACGATAAATTGTGATGCCATATATTTTTTTAAAAAGCATAAATTATGCGCGCAATTTTTTTCGTGTAATCCCCTCATCCCTATCAGTAAAGCTGAGTAAATACTTTACTAAAAATTTACCGGACGTCTTAGAAAAACTTGAAAAGTCATGTTAATTGTTTTTTTTTTCAATTTCCTTCACGCGTGCACGTTTATGAACACATAATGGTTGATATCCCAATAATATAACACATTGTGAAATGTCTGTACGACCAAAAATATATTTATGGTATTCATTTTTTTTTTCTAACACGTATATTATTTTATTCAAACCATAGACTTTTACTATTTCTTACAATATTATTCAGTTGTTTACTTAAAGATATAAATAAAATAAATTAAAATTAATGTATTAGTGTTTGATATTAATATCTTGTAACAATAGCCGCAGGCACCACGCTTCACTTGTAACTGACGGTCTGTGAAATAGAACTGTCATATTCGCGATCGATACAAGCTCAGATAAATGCTATTTGTGTACCTAGTATGTGCCTAGGTAAGTATATTAAAAAAACCAAGAATATGTGTTGAAACAAAACTAATTTTACGGATTTTGGAACACGCTACCGGCGTCTTTGTTCTCCGTTGACTTCAATCTGGGTGTTTTCGAGTCGAGAGTGAACAGGTACCTGCTAGGCAAGTATGCTCCGTCGTAGATCTCATCGTCACTTACCATCAGGTGAGATCGAGATCAAATACTTGCCTATAATGTAAAAAAAAAAAAATCGCTTTTATATTATTGTTTTTTACGTTCCCGACGTTTCGGCTGCGTTACAGCAACCACGGTCACGGGAGGACTCTGTGGGAGGACTAAAACAATTAGACTTTTTGAATAGATCATCAAGCTCTGAAAAAAAAAATTGTAGGTGCATAAAATAAAGGATATCTGACCTCTTTCACCTTCTGCCTGCTCACACACCCGAGTATTATAGCGTAGTAACGTGATGTAATAGAACACCGTCGTCGCCAATATTAACGGTTCCCGTGAATTTTTGTAACATGAACTCGGATGGAATCTTTAGTGTAGTCTGTCATTTCAACTGCTACTTGGTTCGCTCATAAAACATAAGATTATAACATACAGTCATAGCGCGTGGAACAGGGATTCCCAAAGTGGTCGATATCGGTTTTCCAGGGGTCAACATTAACGAAAACAGATTTTGGGAGTCGACGACGTCTAATATCGACCCCTATTAATATACACAAGTTCTTATTTGAAACTTTCGAGATACTGTATAATTTGTGTTACGTGTACCAACTTCTTTAAAGAATGTCTAATATTTTAGTAGGAAGTATCATTGATGTACTTTTAAAAAACTCATCATTTGGATAAGCGTGCAGAAATTCTGATTATTTTGTATCAACAGAAATAAAACTAGAGATAGGATTGTAAAAAAGTAATTTGGTAATGGGGTCTGAGGTATCAGTACATTTTGGAAAAGGGGACTCTTGCCCAAAATAGTTTGGGAAACCCTGGCGTAGAATGTAGGGATGCACCGAACATGGATTCTTAACACGAACCGAATAAGAAACATTATTCCTTTCAGCACTTACGGAAATAAATATGCGCCCGGATAGCCGGCTACGATTTTACGCTGTGTTTAGCCAAATAAGTAGGTAAGATTTTTGTTCTAAAGCCACAGATTAATTATCTTTATTTGGAATGTCATTCACTATCTATTTTCCTGATTGTGACAGATGGTGGGTAATGTTTTGATTGGTTTTTTATTCTAATTGTATAAGTATTTTAATGGCCGCCATTTTCATATCATCATGTCACATCCATTATTTTGATTATAATGTGTATTTATTGAATGTGTTATTGCTATTAATTAACTTGACATTGGCAAAATACCCGCTAAGTTGTGGGTGGGGCCATATTCATATACATTTTATTTATTTCATCGCATTTCATTTCGTAAAGAAAGAAGAAGTATTTTAATATTTGTTAACAAACAATACTATCATGGGCTTTAGTAGAATGTTATGTGTACGTATTAAACTATTTTTTATTTTTAGTAAAGTTTGGTTTGTATTGGGCTCAAAAAATCGGCCGACTGACCTTATATCTTGCCGAATATTAGGCGCATCTCTAGTAGTAATTATTTGAAAGTTCAACAAGTAGGTGATAACGATCACGTTTATGTATAAAATATATGTGTATACAGTGTTCGATTTTTCTGTGAGAAAGCGAGACAGTACAGTTTCATAGCGGATTTAGTATGAATTTATATTTTTAAAATTGCAAAAAACAATATTATTTCTTTCGGGAATGTGAGCTTTATAGCGTACCGATGGACAATATTTTACACTATTATTGTTAAGCCTGCTTCAGGTGGTACCAGGCTCGTCTCCCGGCAAGGATAATTACAGAATTGAAACTACAGAATAGAGACTACTAAAGACCTCTTAAGGTGGAAGCTCAGGGTCAGGGCGCGAAATTCAAAATGTCAATGGTCTCGATGTATTAAGTTTGCTTAAAAAACATCCAATGCAGAATGTTAATATCGCAAAACACTAAATTACATCGTAAAAATGTCCAAATTTTTCGTAAAAAAATAAAAACCATTGACATTTTGAATTTCGCGCCCTGACCCTGAGCTTCCCCCTTAACACATTATTTAACTAGGACGGAACCCCGCCATCATACGCCGTACGCCTCCGAGCCCCCAAACCAGAACGTTCCAAATTTGAATTCAAACATTTTTTTTACCGCGACAACATGAAGCGAAGGCGTGACACTGTTAATCCGCAGTTACGAGTGGCAACAAAGACGACAATGGCGCTAGGGTGCCAAATGAACAGCTCTATTGTGCGCTGACGCGTCACGCAATAGTGGTGTGCGCAATTCGTACACTTACCGAGTGGAATAGCGATGCAACTTTTATTTCACACTAGCTGACCCGACAAACGCTGTCCTGTACCGAATTTTCCAAGTATCCGATTGTTTTTTAAATTTTCCTTTCGTGAACACCTTGTTTGATATAAAATTAAGAAAAAAAATGCCAAATCAATCCAGCCGTTCTCGAGCGATGCGCTGATTTTTTTGTTTATTGTATTGAGAGAGACTGTCACCACTTCTTCTCAACCCTTCAATAGGCGACGAAAAATAGTGTATTTTGAGATGTTGGCAAACGATCCGACTTCAATTTTTTGGGGTCGAGTCACCTTCGTCCGTAGGAGAATTAAGTACCCTCGAGATACCCTACACGTGACCCTGGGTGGTGCCAACCAGGTGACAACTCTACTGGTGGTAGGCTTCGGCCGTGGTTAGTCACCACCCACTGAACAAAGCCATGTCGCCAAGCGGCCTAGCCGTGTTTCGGCATGATGTTCGGTGTTGCCATTCATGGATGGCGGGTCAGATTAGTTGCGCTGCATGTGCCTAGTGAATGTAGCGTCTCGATCTACTGCCGCCTTCCTACCTAGGTAAGTATGCTCCATCGTAGATCTCATCGTGACTTACCATCAGGTGAGATCGAGATCAAATACTTGCCTATAATGTATATAAAAAAAAATATATATTTATAGGCATCATCAAATGGCTTTCCACAATCTTCTATAATAAGAGGAACACAGTAACAAAATCAGTTACATATGTTTGTAGCAGTGTTTTATTTCAAATTTAAAAAGCTCTTTATTTGAGACTGAAAAGACTGCAAGATGGCGCATCCATATTTATTTTAAAAGAAGAAGAATGACAACTTATGGTCCTGATAATGAGATATTACCCATTTTTTATGTTAGATAGTTACAGCGCTCAGCTATATACTTCCGCTTCTGAAAAAGAACAGCAAATAAGTCGCTTGCGTAGTTACATTCTTCCAAGTTGCATCGCAATGCCACTCAAGTGACAATGGGCGCATTGATTCCTCGTAATCCGCGCACAACAATGAACTAAACAGCGCAAGTTGCGCATTTCGCCCCCTGTCGCGCCGGATAACACGCCCTTACAGACCCTTACGGTCCCTTACCAGCCCTTACACGGTACTTGACACCAATGCGCACGATTAACGCAGTAAAAATGGATTACGAAATAGATTTAGCGTCAAATTAAGATGTGGTCAACGGTTATTGTAATTTTTTTAGGGGTCCGTAACTTGGATCTATGTAAGTAGGTAATCCTTATCGCGAGCTGAGTGGTAGTCAAAAAGGAGTCGTATTGGGAGAGGCAGAGAGCCCTAAGTATGCTTATACAGTTGATCCATAATCAAATGTCGTTAACAACTGACAAAACCATAGAAATGTATGTAGCTTCTTAGCGAAAACTGATACCATGGATTCAACCCATGATTCTGAAGCCCCAGAGTTGAAAATTACGCAGTATTTTCAGTTCATTTTAAATAGATTGTATCTCTCCATCTATCTCAACGTGATTATAAATGAAAAAAACATAATTACTAAACTGCGATGTAAATTAAAACTTGATACGTTCGAGCGCGCTCGGCACTCGCACGCGTCGGGCATCACGCTGAGCGTTGTGTTGTGATACGGCATTATCTTAAGTATTTACCAATCATGACACGGAACCCCGATTGTGCGAGTCATACTCGCACTTGACCTATCATAACCCAAAAGTATCTACTTAGGTTTTATTAACATATATATCTAAACATAAGTATGTAGTACTTACCTTATTTAAAAGTAAAATGATTAATTTATTTATAACCTTACCTTTTCATCGTAGGTTTATTTTTTTTTATTTGACATCACCATAGGTATTTTGCCAGTGTCAAGTAATATAATTTACTTCAGTTTTCGAGTTCATATGCACAGGCCCAAAGGCTAGGCCCAAGTAAAATACCCCCCCCCCCCCCATCCCTCAATCACTAATGTGATGGATACTTTACTGAAAGATTTATCGTAGGTTTACCTAACTTACCTATAGTTTTTTTTATTTAGTTTTTTTAACGACGCATTGTACATTCATATGCATAATGCCAGCAACGCGGTTGTTCGCTATTCTTTCTTAATCCGCATTGGATTAAAACTAAATTATTATACACAAACAAAGCCAATCTTAATCCGATCTATGGTTCAATAGATCTGTCTGTCTCTGAAATGTTATTTCCACAAAACTGCATCGGTAAGATCTGATAAAGGATTGTCCTCACTCACCGCTTATTAGGCGGCGTTCCCACGATATGGTGATGACAAACTTGATCTGATTTTAAAAGGAAGTGGCATTAAAAAAAAAAAATAACATTGACACTCGGACGAAGAAATAAAATAGTCGTAGTGTCGTGAACAAGATAGTGAAGGATTTTTTTTATTTATACTAAATGGCTATCCCGGCGATCTTCGTACCGCCTCAGAATCAGATGTAAGAGATTATGAATCATCTTTATTAATATTTCCTCATGTTGTAATAGTTATTCTGCTATTCGGGGCGGAGACAAATAAAAAAAATCAATGATCATAAAAATCAACCCACCCATTCTTGAGTTATAAATGGTATAACTAACACGACTTTGTTTTACATATATATGTAGATGTGTATGTATTGAATTAGTTATCGCTATTAAATACTTGACACTACCAAAATACCCAGTAACTTTGGGGGTGAGGCCATATTTCATATTATTCCTTTATATTTCATCACATTTCGTTTCGTAAAGAAAGAAGAACATAATATTGAGCACACAAAACTAAGCCGATTTCAGTAGCACATAATATTGAGCACACAAAACTAAGCCGATTTCAGTAGCACATAATATTGAGCACACAAAACTAAGCCGATTTCAGTAGTACACGCGAAATACGCACATACAGGTATCAAATTTTGATGGAGAATTGAAAGTTTTATATACCATCCGCTAGAGGCGCTGTGCAATTCTCCATACAAAGTGTATACGGTTAGCTTACGTATAATCTCATAAAATACAGCTTACAAAATAATTTTACTGCCGCGTTTTACAATCCTGAAATTATTATTTTTTAAACATCCTCTATAAGTACCGACTACCAAGCAACATAACACCGAGACGCACCTGATAGAAAGCTCATCGCCGATTGGTGGAAATATCACAGAGGGTGAGAACGCTGAGCTCTCATTGGTTGGCTATAAACGGGGGTGGTTCTACCGCCGGTGTCGAATATCAACCCTTATTAACTGCTTTGCGAGCGATTTAGAGATTTCTGAAGGGTCGTTTATAATTGAAGAATTGTTTCATTAATTTTAATTAAATCTATTTTTATTTTTTTTATTACATTATAGGCAAGTATTTGATCTCGATCTCACCTGATGGGTAGTGACGATGAGATCTACGATGGAGCATACTTGCCTAGGTAGGATGGTGGCAGTAGATCGAGACGCTACATTCACTAGGCACATGCAGCGCAACTGATCTGACCCGCCATCCATGAATGGCAGCACCGAACATCATGCCGGAACACGGCTAGGCCGCTTGGCGACATGGCTTTGTTCAGTGGGTGGTGACTAGCCACGGCCGAAGCCTACCACCAGTAGAGTTGTCACCTAGTTGGCACCACCCAGGGTCACGTGTAGGGTATCTCGAGGGTGCTTAGTTCTCCTACGGACGAAGGTGACTCGACCCCAAAAGTCTATCTAATTAAATAAGTCTCTCGTATGACTTCTAGTAAGAAATATTTTTTTTGTTTACTAAAGCACTTATGCAAGCAGTGATAGCCAAGTTGGTAGAACGCTTGCCTCGGTAACGAGGATTGCAGGTTCAAACCCCGGCTCGCACCTCTGGGATTTTTCATGTGCGAATCTCATTTTCAACCATGATTATCACTTGCTAAACGATGAAGGAAAACATCGTGAGGAAACCTGCATGTCTGAGAGAATCCCTCGAAAGATATGTGAAGTCCGCCAACCCGCACTGGGCCAGCGTGGTGGACTATGGCCTAATCCCCCTCGCATTGAGAGGAGGCCCGTGCCCAACAGTGGGACATTAAAAGGGCTGGTATTATTATATTATTAGTAATTAGGAAAGCAAACAAATTGTCAGGTAGTCGACCATATCAAGAGCATAATGGCGTCATACTGGCGCCGTAACTTAACCACCGTAATTGTAATCGGACCGCCCAGAGGGTTTGAAATTGGCGACAAACGCGCCGCGTACTAAACAAAATATAATGTTACTATAAACATTGCAAGATGAATGTTCGGATATGCGATCTTAGATTAGCCATAGGTAGGTATTTTGGGGTCCGTATAGTGTTCACAAGTTACCTTTATACAGGTTGATTCCGATAGCTTCTTCTTTCTTTACGAAATGAGATGCGATGAAATAAAATGGATATGCAAACGGCCTCACCCACAACTTAGCGGGTATTTTGCCAATGTCAAGTAATTAATAGCAATAACACATTCAATAAATACACATTATAAATAAAATAGGGTATGGCTTAGTATAGTAAAAATGTCAGTAATATCGATTTAAAAACAAAACCTTTGTTTCTAACAAACGACAATTTTGTTTTTTTGAGGGTTGCGATATTTTTGACGTATCCAAATTCGACTTAATATAATGATTACTGAAGCGCCGGTTAAGGGGGAAGCTCAGGTCAGGGCGCCAAATTCAAAATGTCAATGGTTTTTATTTTTTACGAAAAATTTGGACATCTTTACGATGTAATTTAGTTTTTTGCGATATTAGCATTCTGCATTGGATGTCTCGATGTATTAAGTTTGCTTAAAAAATACCTAAAGCGATACAATACCATAAGGTTTGTAAAAACCACTCTTTATGTCCTGTCCTGTCATTTTATATCCTTAAAATGTAAATCATGGTATAAAAATGTCCTAAGCCAGGTATTACCTATTCTTTTACCGTGACAGCTAGGTTATTTCCTCGCTCAGCGAGTAGCTTTGGCTATTCAGCGAGGAAATCACAGCATCGTGGGTACACTACCGCATGGGCCAATGTTATTACACTCTTTGTAAATATTAAACTGGCAGTAAGTAAGTTTTTAAGCATGTTTTCATTGTAAATATTGTGTAAATTTAATTAAAAAAAATGAAAAATAATATTTTTTTTTTATTTTTTTTTGTGTTGTCTATTTTTTTCAGATACACTAGGAATTAGGCAGTAAGTTTTTCTATTTTTATTTTATACGTAGGTAAACCCCTGATATACCCCTGATAATATAATAGGTATTGTAATTTTAAAGTTGTCTCAGTTCAACATCTAGGTATAGTGTTCTATAATTCTCCCCATCATTTTTTTTTATTTTGTCTCTGGCACCTATAGCGCATAAATTTTCTTATCTATGCACAAACAGTAGGTACCTACTCAATGGGTACATTCATTCCAGAAACAGTACTGTTTATTTATTTTCAAATAAAATTACGCTGTCACATCGACAAAAATTATTTGTTTATCAAAACAAAATATAAGTCACTGCGCATTTCCTTTGAAACATGATTATACAACAAAAAATACTGGCAAATTATGAATGTACCTGCCTTATATACCTACTTTTTGTACCCGAGTCATGGATGTTTAATATCTAAATAAGTATGTAGGTACAGAGTTCACCCTCAGTCCGTAGTATGGTACTCGTACCCATTAATTAGTGTGGGACCGTATAGTTGGTGTGTTACTCTGGCGACATACTATTATTATTCACGAACAAAATCATTTTAAATCATAGTTTTAAATACCGAACAACTTCGTCGTAAAAATGTGTTGATTTCTTTCCACCGAGAGTCGTGTATCCAAACCGGCGCGTTTACTTGGAATTGTTCAACGTGGGAACCAAACACCTTACATAATGTACATATATACCGCGAAATTGCTATATAAACCATCGTATGGGTTAAATAACCATTGTCTTTGACCTCCCCGTTGATTGCATTTGTATTTGTATTTGTATGTTTTGTAGGTACCTATTTAAACCATAGAGAAGAAGCGTGATACTTCTGTTTACCGTGTTTATAAAAATAATATACTCTATGGAACTCGGGAACAACATCAGTTTTGTATCCGATTTTTAACGCAAAAAAATAAATTTATGAACGCACAAAGGTTAAAATGTCACCAATATTATACGGTATTTATCATAGAAACTAATGTTTTTGGGAGGATGGGTAGATTTTCGAGCGAATCTCATTTTCAATAATGATTGTCACTTGCTGTACGGTGAAGGTAAACGTCGCGAGGAATCCTGCACTTCGTCAAAAGTCGTGTGAAGTTCAATAGGCTCGCCCCCTATTACGTTGGGACCAAATACCTACCAGCGGAGAACTGTGCGTGCATTGCATCACCTCTGCCTACCCCATTGGGGAATTACGAAAACTCTCCAAGCTTAGATTGGTTTCATTTCACACAGGAATCGTGGGAATAGTACTGACATATACAAATAATTATTTCAAAACACTCAAGTTCGAGCTGATTGTGTGTTTTACTGCGTTAAGCGTTTATCATTGCAATGTCAAAATGTAGGAGTGTGCAAAAATGAAGGAACCCGTGTGAATGAACCGACGTAGGTAGGTACGTTTGTAACCTACATTTTTAATTATAAAACTATGGTCTTCGTTTTCTTTTTTTTTTAGGTTGGCAATCAGCTAAAAAATAGTGTCATTGTTGCCAGTGTCGAGTAGTTCTTGATAATTGTTATTAAATTATATGTAGGTACCCCTGATGATAATGATAATGTTGATGATGAAATGAATCTCCTACCCCCTATCAGTAAAACAGTGGATACTTTACAGAAATTTTACCGGACATCTTGGGAGAACTTGTAAAGTCAAGTTATACTATTTTATTTCAATTTCCTTCACTCGTGCACGTTTATGAACACACAATGGTTAATATCCAACTAATATTACACATTATTTGTCAAAGAAACACATTTTTTGGAGAATAACACAAAATTCACTTCTTCAACTTCCCGCCAAAAATCCTAAAACGATGTTATTTAATGTTATGTTATATGATAACTTTACTGTCTCAAATGCATGGTGCACACCAGGACAGTAGCAAGTAGCAGAGACAAGTACTTAGACATCATGGAAATGTATGGAGTCGAGTCGAGTCGAGATTGGGGTCGAGTCACCTTCGTGGGGTCGAGTCACCTTCGTCCGTAGGAGAATTAAGTACCCTCGTGATACCCTACACGTGACCCTGGGTGGTGCCAACCAGGTGACAACTCTACTGGTGGTAGGCTTCGGCCGTGGCTAGTCACCACCCACTGAACAAAGCCATGTCGCCAAGCGGCCTAGCCGTGTTCCGGCATGATGTTCGGTGCTGCCATTCATGGATGGCGGGTCAGATCAGTTGCGCTGCATGTGCCTAGTGAATGTAGCGTCTCTTATCTACTGCCGCCTTCCTACCTAGGCAAGTATGCTCCATCGTAGATCTCATCGTCACTTACCATCAGGTGAGATCGAGATCAAATACTTGCCTATAATGTAATAAAAAAAAATGGAACTAACTGTACGGTCCCAAACCAATCAACGCTTGTATGCCGGGTCCCGTAAGTCCGTACAATGGACTTGGTCGACCCCAGTATACTATACTCAATATTTATATCTATAGATATTAAACATTCATGACTCGGGTACAAACATTCGTGCTCATCACATAATGTTTGTCCCTACCAGGATTCGAACCCGGGACCCTCGGCACAGAAAGCAGAGTCACCACCCACTGACCCAATCAGCAGGGTTATTTTAAACCATTCGAAATCGATATCGGAAACGGAATCGAAAACTTCCCAGCTGGATTACCGCAATCGCTATTAAAATTCCCGAATTTGATTATCTTGATGACAATACCGAATCGTTTTTTTCAAAAAGTTTCCGTCGGAAAGCTCGTCGGGAGCGACATCAACATCGGAAAGTTTCAAATCCGTTTCCAATGTCGATTCCGAATGACTGAAAATAACCCTGCAGGTCGTGAAATAACCAGATATAAAGTATCAGGATACTTACTTGTTACTTGCACGGATACCTACTGGTTTCGTGAAAACCGAGAATATTAAAATCCCCCCCCCCCCCCCCCCCCCCTGTGGCGTCAAATAGTTGTGTGGAATAGCTTACAACAGGAGGAAGGAAGCTGACAAAGTCATGCGCAATGGCTAGTCTGATATTCTGAATTATACATTCTGTCCTTAGTATACAGCCTAATTGATGACGGTGAAGCTGCGAGTGTCCAGGCCAGTTTTGTGGATGAGTTATGGAATAGCAAGCTACGCTATTCATGAGATCTTTCCATCCAACCACTACCTATCATAACTCAAAAACATTTTTAAAATTACGCCATTTTTAAATTGTGACGCAAACCGGTCTAGAAATCCCGCCTTTTTAAAGGTCACACTAAAAATACAAATAAAATATGAAATTCAAACTTGGAACACCCGGCGGTTGGGCCCCGCCCATCGTCGCTCTCTGTTCCACAATCGTTATCTCACTCGCGGTCTTTGAAACTAGAGTCACCTTTTGTTATTTGACTCCGTGTCTTTGCGGAGCGAGGGTGTGTTGAATGGGAGACATTTTTAAAAATACTTACGTTTGTATTTTCTGTGAAAAAAAAGACAAGGTGTTGTGAGTGCAATAAGTAAATGTTGAAGTGATTTTTTAAGTTTAATTTCAAAGGTGAGGAATAGAATCAGAATTTTATTGAAGTTGTGTATTATAAATTAATTATGAAAAGGTGGATAAGTACCCAAATGGAAAAAGGAAACTTGTCTTCGAAAATAACGGCTGTACACAAGTGCCGCAAATGCAAACCGCCTAACTGTAAAATACCAAATAATTCCGTTTCTTTTTTTAAATATTACAACTAAGTATTTGAAAGCACGTCTAGTTGAAACTATTACGAATGAATTATACTTATATTTTGTGTGAAATAATTTAGCATTCGGAAAATTAAAAAAAAAACCTAATTTCCAATATGATAATAGAATGTATAACTTGGATTTATCCAATCGGTTTAGAAATGAGATTTGTGTGAAAATGTGGTGGAGGCGGAGACGAAAAATAATTTAAGTTATTTTCAAGTTAAAACATTGAACAGACATAACTTCTATCCTAACATAAACATAATCTATCAAATAGTTTTAATACAAATTTGAACTACTTTGTTTTGTTCAGAAAAAAATGGACATACAAGCCTAAAATTCCTCGAAATTTCTATGAAACGCACGCATCGTGAAAATCATTGTTATCAAAGCGTGTCCGCTCGGTGTCATTGCGATGTTATGAAAACAAAAGTTCAAATTTTTCCCCACAACCGCGGTTTTTTTTATAAATACATTTCAACGGCACGGATATACAATATCCGACGGATAGATTCATTGTAAAAACATTTCGTTTTACGCCGAATAAGAGATTTAAGTATTTCTATAATTTTGTTGGTATAATGGTAGTATATTCAGGTTAGATTATTAGTAAAATCATTTTTAATTGCTTTATATAAAAAAAGAATTCCGTACAACTAAAGTACAGGTTTTATAAAAAAATATTTGCGCAAACGGTAATTCTACTTCTTCTTTCAGGTGTTTACCGTATAGACCAGAAGATTCTGTAATGAAATCCACAAACATGGAATCGTGTTCCGATCGCCTCAGTCCATCCAGCGACTTGACCAGCGAATCCGAAACATCGCTACCACCTTTTCCTTATGACAATCAAAACGGAAACTTTTACCAGTCCGAATTGAACGATAAACAATACTTTTCTTGCAAACAAAAATCAAGAAACGAAGAAAAAAGCCCAAAGGAAATTTACTTGCAAGAAAGCAACAAAATGGCTTTTGATAACTACATAACACCGCAAAGAAATAAAAAATATTTAAATTTCGAACTAAAACTCCCACCGACCAACGACAATTTTTTTTCGCAAATCGAAGGCGAAGATAGAATGCGTTCGGGATACTTTAACGACGTACAAGATTTGAAAAATTGTGTTCAGAACGAGAATAATCCCAATTTGTCTGAAATTAAATTGACTCCTCAGGTTTTTGAGAATGCAAACATTAGTAACGAAAGGGAAAGGGTGCCGCAGACGTATTTTTCGGAAAATGAGAACAGTAATATGCGGAGATGTTTGAATTTCAATTCAGAACAAGTGCAGTGTGTATGCGAGGCGTTGCAACAAAAGGGCGATATTGAGAAATTAGCGGCTTTCTTGTGGAGTTTACCACCTAGTGAGTTGCTGAGGGGACACGAGACAATACTTAGGTAAGAAAAAAAAATACTTAAGCTATTTTGTTCAAATGTATTTTTCTTCGTTGGTCTATATAATTTTTATTTGTCAAATCTAATTAAATGTAAAGCACTATCGTGCGTGTTCTGTAATGCTTTATTAATCTAACTACAGGTAAAGGCTCGTAGCCTATATTGTTATTTAAAAAAATATATTTTTCAAATTTAGAAAGAGCCACAGAGAAGCTGCATTTTTTCCTTTTTTTCATAACCACTACGTTCGTGCCGCGTTCATATTTTTTTTTACTTTTTTAGAGCACGGGCATTGGTTGCATACCACAGAGGTGTATATCAAGAATTATACGCTATATTAGAAGCACATTCTTTTCCACCACGACATCATACAGCACTACAGAATTTGTGGTTCAAAGCGCATTACAAGGAGGCTGAAAAAGTCCGTGGCCGAGCTTTAGGTAAGAGAAATGCCCTTTACCATAAGATATATACCATGTTTTTTTTAATATCTTCCATAGACCTTGATATTGTTCGATACATTTTAGAGTAAAATGTATCATTGTTTCTTTCAGGTGCCGTCGATAAGTACAGATTAAGAAAAAAATATCCTTTACCAAAGACAATATGGGACGGCGAGGAAACGGTATACTGTTTCAAAGAGAAGAGTAGAAATGCGCTGAAGGACTGTTATTATAGAAATCGGTAAGTTTATACCTAGACGTAGAATCGTATTGGGCCTAGTCTCAATAGAAAAAGGCCAAGGAGAAAAAGAAAACAAAATCTTAGTTATAATTATTATTATTCTGTGATTAGTCTGGTATCCAGTGACAGGTATGAGTTACTTATGCATAATAGAGGAAGTCGTAATGTCTATGGCGCGCTGTTGTTTGATACCAGAAATACTTACTACCTATTTATTAAATTTACAAGAACGAATACATTGCTATTTCAATGGTCATAGATATAAAAGTATAAAACATCTAAGGCCTATGTAACTGAATATAAGAAAATAATACAACTTATTTAATCGATTTTATCGCGTCTATATTATGATTTTAACGTTCTCGACGTTTCAGCTGCTTTACAGCAACCATGGTCACGCGAGGACTGAGGTGTTTGACGTCCTCGTGTCATAGTTTGAACTGCGGTACCCTCATATTTAGTTGTTGCTCACTCAAAAAGTGCTCACACTGTCTTGAGGTCTTGCAATGATGCGCTTGATTTTGGATTTAATTATATTAATTACTGGATCCCAATCCTAAAGCAGCCGAAACGTTGGGAACGTAAAAACGTAAAATGAACGCGATTAAATCTGTAAAATAAGTTTTATTTCAAAATGTAGTAATTGCGTAAATATAAGAAAATAATCCATTAACGACTTGTCGTCCAGATATCCAACTCCCGATGAGAAGCGCGCTCTCGCCCAGAAGACGGGACTCACCTTGACTCAAGTCTCCAACTGGTTCAAGAACCGACGGCAAAGAGACCGCACTCCGCAGCAGACCAATAGACCGTGAGATTCATTAATCATACTTAGTACACTATCACACTAATATTATAAATGTGAAAGTTTGGACGGATGTATGTTTGTTACTCAATCACGCCAGAACGGCTGAACGGATCTGGATGAAATTTGGCACAGAGATAGATTATAGTCTGGAATATAACATAAGCTACTTTTTATCCCGGTAAAAAGGACACACTTTTAAACCGCGGGTAACAACGCGGGGCGCAGCTAGTAATGCATATTTTATTACTAACAGCAGTGATAGCCATGTTGGTAGAACGCTTGCCTCGGTAACGAGGATCGCAGGTTCAAACCCTGACTCGCACCTCTGGGATTTCTGGATTTCATGTGCGAATCTCATTTTCAATCACGAGTATTACTTGCTAAACGGAAATCACGATGATCACTTGGAAAACATCGTGAGAAAACCTGCATGTATGAGGGGACCCCTCGATAGATGTGTGAAGTCCGCCAACCCGCACTGGGCCAGCATGGTGGCCTATGGCCTTATCCCCCTCGCATTGAGTGGGACATTAAAAATGGCTGGTATTATTATTATTATATAATTATTACTACGTTATGTCCTTAACCGAATTAATTTATAAATCAGCTTGGTTTTTTGGCTTAATATGTTGTTCGCGTCACTCCAACTGTTTTATTTCTTCGTTCGAGCTTATGTCCAACTTATTCTACTTCTGTTATGTCCTGCTTTCTACTTTATAGTAGTTTATTTCTACTTATAGTAAATATAATAACTAACTTTCTACTTATAGTACCCCCAAATTTATAGACGTTTTATAACATTGTCAAACGTCATATAGTAATTCTGGGGATAGTAGGAAACCGCTCTGGAATATCTCTCAGACATGCATGCTTTTTCACGATGTTTTCCTTCACCGTATAGGAAGTTATAATCACGGTTGAAAATGAGATTCGCACATGGTCATGAAATTCAGAAATACCGGTGTGTGCCGGGGTTTGATCCCGCGTTACCAAGGCAAGCGTTCTACCAACTTGACTATCACCGCTTTTCCATACTAATGTGTACTTATGTACATATATATATTTTACTGCTTTCAAAACTACACACAAGTTACTGCTAATGAAAGCGTAATGTTATCTACCTATAAACAAACATTAGAAGCTGTTCTTATCAACATTACAGTACCTCTAAACTAATCTCCAATCATTCAACATACCCACCCACTACAAGTGTGTGTTAGTGGGACCTTGAGACTTAAAAAAGTGTAACAAAACCGTCGCGTCAGTAAAACAATGGACCCTTTGAGCCGAAACAATAAATTGTTAAAGTTTATTTACTTTTAACCGACGGATTTCCGACCGTGGTGCCTACCTATATAATTTAGGCCATGACGTGGCCAGGCATTTAGGTATAATACTTTATATACATCGAAGTTATACAACAATATCAATATAATAATAATATAATATCGCCGGAGAATACACCAACTATAATGTCTCAACTATGCAACGCTTGTGTTATGGGTACCGTACAATGGACTGAGGGCGAACTCAGTATATAATACTTATATAGATATTAAACATCCATGACTCGGGTACAAACATTCGTGCTCATTAGATAAAGATTGTCCCTATTAGTACCCTCGGCTTAGATCGCAGGGACATTACCAACCTGCGTTAATTAGGTCTTCCATCAATCAATACCTTAGAAGTAGCCATAGAGTTAGTAGCCATAACTAAGTAAGAAGCCATAGCTAAGTTAGTAGAACGCATGCCTTGGAAACAAGTGTGCGGGTGCAAGCCCCGACTCGCACCTCTGGGATTTTCGGACTCTTATACTGGAACTGTTGAAGTCGAACTGTCTAAGTAATGTCTCCGAGGAGTCCGTGGTGGTAGCACCGCGGTTAGCCAGTGTATAGGTACCTATATATCAACAGACCCTACGTACATAAAGACATGTCAAAATTGTTTTTTTTGTATTGCACAATTGCTTTAGATTTTCCAGATATACATACATACCTATATAAGCCAATGTGCATTAAAAAAAATCAGTTTTGCCATGTCTTTATGAAGAAGGGACCGACGACATGTAGTACTGTATTGGTACCCTTATTTTGTTTAAAATCATCTGCGAAATTTATCTAGCCCTTATTTTTTTTTTGTAAAAATGTATATATTCCCAAAAAAAAAATGTCACAGAACAAAATGATTTTTTTTTTCAACAATCCCTAACACATTTGGTGCGGTATTGTCATAAACCCTCATTATGGGTCATTAATCAAATGGAACAAAGGTCGAAGTTAATGAAAAAGTTTATACATGTGCACTATTGACCGGTCGGTGAATTTTTGTAGTTTCTCGGGATGTGCCGCTTTGTCTGCGGGGGTACGTTTTTTTTAAATCAACGTGACAAAAAGTTCCCGCGTTACCGAATTTCAAATTATTTAAAACTAGCTGTTGCCCGCGACTTCGTCCGCGTGGTATTTAACAAAGACAACCGTTGACAACAGCCTGCTCGCCCATTCTGAGCCCGCGGGACGCATTGCAAGTTGTTGCTATCAAACTTAATCAGGCGCTGCGCTGCAACATTGGTTTTAATTTTTTCTTCGTGAGATCCTATTTTTTTCTCTAAAATAAAAGTAGCCTAAGTTACTCCTTGTTACATCAGCTATCTGCCAGTGAAAGTCCCGTCAAAATCGGTCCAGCCATTTCAGAGATTAGCCGGAACAAACAGACGGACAGACAGACAGACAGACAAAAATTGTAAAAAAATTTGTTTCGGTATAGGTAACGTGTATACATCCAAATGCACTTAGTAAAAAGCGGTTATTTTAATATTACAAACAGACACTCCAATTTTATTTATATGTATAGATAAGTGGTACTAACACTAACACGGTTATTTTATGAGAACTGTTTGATCTATGAAATAGGTTATGTCTGTGGAAATAGGTCAAAAGACCGTACCATAGACCTTAGCATACTAGGCGTAGGCAGAGAATATTCCCTATCTACGATACCTAGGCATTATTTTCTCCTTTTTGTATGGTTTGCAATCGGCTACAAAATAGAGCTATTTTTCCAGTTTCGAGTATTTCTTGATAATTGTTATAAAATTACGAGTACCCCTGATGATAATGGTGATGTCAATGACGATGATGATGATGAAATTAATCCCCTACCTCTATCAGTAAAGCTGTGTAAATGCTTTACTGAAAATTTACCGGACATTTTGGTTGAACTCGAAAAGTCAAGCTTATAATATTTAATTTTCATTTCCTTCACTTGAGCACTTATATCAATACACAAAACCTAATATCTTAATAATATTACACATTATTTACGAAAGAAACACATATTTTTGGAAATTTAAACAAAATTTGTAACTTCACTGTTCAACTTCCCGCCAAAAAGGCCAGGCCTTATTTAGTGAGCCAATTGTCAATTAAAAAAAAAAACAGAAAAAGAAGAAATACCTACTACTTAAAACTCTTGACAGCTTTTAAAGTCGCCTTGGTAGGTAATTTGACCATTATTTTGGCGCGAGATTGAAGGTAAAAACCGATGTTTTTCAACAACGGATATTGGATCATATATTTGAAACACACATGAAATGATGAATGAATGATGAGATGTCATCGCATCCACACGGTAGGTTTCTAGGCCCATAAATCTGTGCTTGGAACATAATATATATTGGTCATATCGTCAAATTAATGGCTTTCTTTATGCCTCTAATGTAATAGATTCAAAAAGCTCTACGCTCAGACCAAAATACTCAAAGGCTCTGGGTATGCTTTATAACTTCTTACCTACTTATTGGTACGTATAAAGGGTTTACGTAAAGGGAGTAACCTCAAACCCGTTTCTAGACGTAGCAGACCAATAACCGAGCTCGTTATAAATAAAAAAAAAACTGTTTGTTTCTTTTACCCCATTGTTGTTTCGTTCGAATGACCTCAACTTCTTATGTTAGGGCGAGACAGGCGGGCGACATCGAAATTAGTCGATTAATCCTAATTATATTCTACAAAGATAATAATAGTGATAACTATTTCATTCCTCAATATAAACATGCCGTGTTCATAAAATCCATAGCTAGTCCATATCTAGCAGAATAATAAAATGCCAATATATTTTTTTACAGTATTGATTTGATTTTTTAGTCGATTTGTTTCGTTTCAGTGAAATGCTCGTGTCCGCCCAGTACGCTGGTCCCCAGGGAGGATTAGCGCAGGCGTTGCTGCCAAACGCTTACTATCACCAGTTACAAGACCCCACGCATTACCTGCACGGAGGAGTGCCCTGAACAGTGCTGATATAGTACCAATAGAGAAAATTGCCATATTGTAAATATTTTTTTATGATAAATTACTTATGCTTATGTTATTATAAATACTGTTAAATGACGTCACGTGTATTCTAATCAAGGAAAATCTTTTGATGAATTAAGTTCGAAGCAAAACTTTCTTTTATAACTCTTAGCAGTGTTAACTTACATTATCAGAAGATCTTTTATAGAGAATAAAGTAACTGACATTGTTTATATAGCTAACTGCTCAAAGATAACTAAAAGCTTCAATATTAAGTATACCATAAGTGCTATGATTTCTGTAAATTATAGTTTACATTTTATATAGATGTAGGAGATTTTGTGATTCACGCATTCAATGTTCCTAAAATTCAGTTCTAGTTTTAGTTCTGTGAATATCAGTTAAAAACTTTAAAGACTTTAAACTGTAAGATTTATTCCCTAATCATAGACTTTTCTTCCAATTTAAAAGACATTGAAAGTAACTGAAATCATTGATTAAATTATAATGCTATAAACAGATTTTTGTAAGAGAGTACTTCGGTATTATTTCCTTATCTGTGTAATTATTAGGTGCTGTTTATGTTATAAACCATTGTATTCTAGTCTGGAAGTGAATAAAGTTCTATAAGAATTATAAAAAAACAGCTTTATTATTCCAAGATCCTTAATTAGATACCTACATATCTAAATACCTTAGTACCTACCTAAACTGGTTTGAACTAATTGTGAAAGAAAGGCTATACAAACATTGACTCGTCATCGTTATGATTAATAACAATTAAACTGATTTAAATAAATATTTATACTATCCTTCTTCACTTTTCATTAATATTAGGATCTTTATTTCCAAAATTATGTAAATTTTAGTTAGACCGTCAATAAAACGAATCGACTATTTTAATCGAAATTATTAGTAGCATTTTGCACATCACTACAAATGTCAAAAACAGCCCACTACACTTCACTCAAAAAATCGTGAATATATTCTTTGTTTTGTTTCAAATATTACGCAAATAATATATATCAACGTCGACACATCGAAATATCCAACAAATATCACATTATTATCGATATTACTTGTAAAATACAACCACGACCTTCATGACGTAACGGTGGATACCTATTACAATGAGTGATACGAAATCTTTCGTAAATTTCTCGTGTCAGCGATGCTTGCAGCCTCTGAAGCTAGACGACTCTCTAAGCAACCTGGGTGAGCACACAATAGCTGATTTAACGCTACAAATACGCAGAAACAATGAAGTGGACTTGGATATGCAGTCCACAAGCCTGGAGCACTATGTTCCTCCATTTAGGATGACAGAATCGGGAAACGGGGCGAACGGGTTCATGGTTATCTCTGACGGATGGGAGACAACATCCCTAGGCCACCAGTTGCACGTAAAAGCTACCCTATTCGATTTATTGTCAAATAATTCTGATGTGGATCATCCTTTATGCGATGAATGTACTGATACACTATTAGAATTAATGGATAATCAGTTAAGACAGACAGAGGCCGAATGGAAGGATTACAATGATTATTTAAAAAAGTTAGAAGACGACAAAGAGGATTTGAATTTGGAAGGGCTCGAAAAAGAATTGGATGATTGGAAACAAGAACAGAGTAGACTGTTACACGAGTTATCAGCGTTGCAGAAAGAGGAGAGAGCTATGAAGGAGGAGATAGAGACACAAGAGAGAGAGAAAGAGAGACTAGAGAAAGAACAAGATGTTTATTGGCGGGAGTATACGCGGTATCGAAAAGATTTAATGACAATTGAAGATCAAATGAAGTTTTACGAATGTCAGCTGACATACTCACAAACTCAATTGGAGAAGCTGAAAAAAACTAACGTCTTCAAAGCGACATTCCATATTTCTGATTCTGGACAGTTTGGTATTATAAATAACTTCCGCCTTGGTAGATTGCCTTCTGCTCCGGTGGACTGGTCAGAAATAAATGCAGCGTGGGGCCAAACAGTGCTCCTTCTATCATCGTTGGCGAGGAAAATAAATTTCAGTTTTCAAAGATACCGATTAGTTCCGTACGGAAACCATTCCTTTATTGAAGTCCTGGAGGACCAGAAGGCATTACCGTTGTATGGGTCAGGCGGATTCCGGTTCTTATGGGACACTAAATTTGATGCGGCTATGGTAGCCTTTTTGGATTGCCTCCAACAGTTTAAAGAGCAAGTTGAGAAAGGCAATACAGGTTTCTGCCTACCCTACAGGATAGATAAAGGCAAGATTGAAGACACGGCGTCCCCCCCTCATGCTTATTCTATAAAAATCCAGTTCAATTCGGAAGAACACTGGACTAAAGCGTTGAAGTATATGTTGACGAATTTAAAATGGGCTTTAACATGGATCTCGTCACAATTCAGCGAAGATAAACCTGAAAATCAGTAGGATTGTTCATCTGTGATCTTTTATTCTGTGGTCATTTTTTACATTACATTTTAAACTATTGTATAAATGTATTTTAAACTATTTGTTTGTAACAAATTGTTGTTAGTTTATTATATAATTATAGTGAATTTCTGTGATTTTGTTATGCTTAATGTTTGTGTAAATAAGCACTAGATATTAAAATAAATTCATTACCATATTCAAATTAAAGAAGTTGTTTTTATTATAAATATTATGAGCGGGGCGAGGCGGGGGGAGTATCGGCCGTCAGTCCGCCGCCGACGCGTACGTAGTGCTCTTTCCTCCCCGCCCCCCACCCCGCCCCGCATTCCTATGGTGCGGTACAGCGGTAGTGGTCACACTATGGTTGTCTGCTTACTTGTCGTAGATCGCGGCGATGGCGGGCAGCGTGACGCGGCGCGTGTAGTGCGCGTTGGCGCCGGGTACCTAGTTTGGTTAGTATGCTTCAGTTAAGCCAGCCCTACTTGAGTGAGGTCTGAGCTTCAAGAAGCTTGTTTTTCAGAACTAGAATACCAACCTAGTATTAGGAAGTTAGTGACTAGATACATATAGTTGCATATATTTGTATTAATAAAAATACTTTTAGCGCCACCTACCGTCTTTATCTGTAACTATTTGCAACTAAAAGATGAGGTGAATTTTTTATTATGATAGCAGTAACATCATAGTATTAGTCTCTCTTAAAACAGCAGATGGCGCTTTTAACAAATTTATTATTTTATTTAAATGAAATATTTGGAGAAAAGTGTGGAGAGATAAAAAAAACCGAACTGAACTGAAAACCATCGAATTACTGGTTTAATAACGTAACTTTCTCTTATGAATGGGTTTTCCGAGAGTTTCCTGGGTTTTAGAATCGAATTTACATAGAAATTACGAACTAGACGTAGGTGTGATATTTGAGATAGCCTTTCGAACGGGGTTTGCGTTTTACTTAGCCGAATCCAAATTTACCTCGTGTTCAAAGTGAATGGGTAAGTCAAATCTAACAGTAGTTCAAAAACCCAATCAAAATTCGTTCATGTAAAATTCTTTAAACTTCTATGAATTTGGATCTATATTATATGTAGGAGCTTGCTTAGCTTAGCTTTTAAATTACAAAACTTGAAGACTGAAAATCAATCTTGCATCTGCTGAATAGAATGGCGAATGCAAATCCAACTCGACAGACTCAGCAATAGCAAATGTATTATCGATAGGTAGTACCTACACTCGGGGACAATGATTGTGGGTCACCAAATAAACCTTACTTTCTCGAGAAGTGACACTGCTAGGTCATTCAAATAAAAAATATTCTAGACTATTTAACACGTTTCAAATAAAATAAAATAAACTTGCCGTAATGCGATTTAAAAAAAAAACAAATAAAAATAGTGTGCGTCGAAGAAACATCTCGACTTTTTGACGAGGAGTGTAATAGTGAAGTTAACAATTATATTTTATTCTCCAAAAATGTGTTTCTTTTATAATTAATTTACCTATAGGTAATATCGGTGGGATATTAACCATTGTGTGAATAAAAATATGTTCTCGAGTGAAGTAAAATAAAATAAGTACTATAACTTGACTTTTCAAGTTCACCCACGATGTCCTGTAAATTTTCAGTGAAGTATCTCCAGCTTTACTAATAGTGGCAGGGATTCATTTCATCATCATCATTGCTGTCGATATGATCAGGTGTACTTATCATTTTATAACATTATAGAGAAATACTCGACACTGGCAAAAAAAGCTCTATTTTGTAGCCCATTGCTAACCTAAAAAAAACAAGAAGATGAACTGCTCCTTTTTTTCGTCGGTTACAAAAGGCAGAACACAAAATACATAAACGATATTTTAAAAGTAATTATGATACACCCACAGAATTTACAAAAAAATAATAGAGACACAGATCGCGTCAAATAAAATGACCAAAGATGGCGGCTCTGTGCAAAAAAAAGTTGTGGTGGGTAGTGACCCTGCCTTCTGCGCTGCGGTTCCCGGGTTCAAATCCTGGTAGGGATAAACTTTGTGTGATGAGCGCGAATGTTTGTACCCGAGTCATGGATGTTAAATATCTACATAAATATTATATACTGGGTTCGCCCCCAGTCCATTGTACGGTACCCAAAATACAAGCGTTGCTTAGTGTGGGACCGTATAGTTGGTGTGTTCGTCTGTTGATATTTATTTTTTTAAATATAATTCATACAATCAGGCATGCGCAAAGCCGCCGTCCTTGTTCATTATATTAGTTTCGATCTTATACCTACTACGGCTTATGTTAGTGACCCATATTTATTGCTCCTGAGTGTAGGCACCTAGATAGATCACCTAACGAGAAACAATTTGTCTGTCTATATATCCGAGGCGTCATTATTCACGTCGCGACGCCGTTATCAAAATATCGCGACGAAATGATAAATGAATCGTGACGTTTGAAGTTTATTTCATGTGTCTCGCACAGGTACTTTCGTAAGCAAAACGTATACTACACAGTCTGCGTATTTTAACATTTGGAATAGCAAATCGAACAGCGCGTCTAGCGGACGGTATCTATAACTCATTTTTTCTATACTAAGTGAGTTCGTCCGTGCAAATTGGATAACAGAGTTTTTGTAATGTCTGAACGTTACTGAGATTGCTCTCAGTTTGGTGAGATTGGTATGACTGGCGAAATTTTATACAATAGTCTTAAAATATTTTTAATAGCTGTTTTACGAGGACATTTAAAATTACGAGGGTGTGACTAATTTAATGTTGTAGCCATTATTCCAAGGATTCCTGAAAGTGAAAGATTCAGCCTTTCACTGAGCAGCGATAGGCACAATAATAAAATAGGAAGGTACTAGATAGGGATTTTTTTTTATTACATTATAGGCAAGTATTTGATCTCGATCTCACCTGATGGTAAGTGATGATGAGATCTACGATGGAGCATACTTGCCTAGGTAGGAAGGCGGCAGTAGATCGAGACGCTACATTCACTAGGCACATGCAGCGCAGCTGATCTGACCCGCCATCCATGAATGGCAACACCGAACATCATGCCGGAACACAGCTAGGCCGCTTGGCGACATGGCTTTGTTCAGTGGGTGGTGACTAACCACGGCCGAAGCCTACCACCAGTAGAGTTGTCACCTAGTTGGCACCACCCAGGGTCACGTGTAGGGTATCTCGAGGGTATTTAATTCTCATACGGACGAAGGTGACTCGACCCCAACTTGCATGCAACTCGAATGCAGCAACTTTAACTATATTGTCGTTATTTTATTCGAAAAAGTACAGTTTTTTAAAACATTTTATTAGATTTAAATCAAGATACCCTGAGGTGCGAGCCGGGGATGCAACCTTGGACCACGTTACCGGGGCGAGCTTTAACGGTAGTGACAAGCTTTGTGTGATTAGCACGAATGTTTGTACCCCTGTCATGGAAGCTTTTAATATCTATAATAATAAGTATTATATACTGGGTTCGCCCCCATTCCATAATACGGTACCCATAATACAAGCGTTCCTTAGTGTGGGACCGTATAGTTGGTGTGTTCGTCTGGCGATATTATTATTATTAATATTTTAGCGGAAAAGGGAAGATCTTCCAGCCAGGCGGGTGGTATGCCTGGCGGGGCGGCCGCTATGCCTCAACGGTTATTGTCGGGATCTTGTATATATGTGATGTTCTCCGAAAACTCTCATAGCGCGTTGCAGGATTGTATGGAGAATTGTCAATTGTTCTGAATGTCGTCTGCAGCGCCATCTCTGTAGCTTGTGGCGCGGTTGAAGAGGCCGCTACAATATCCTTCCCATATCCTGTAAGGCCTTTATCACCGATGAAACCAAGTGTAGCATTGAATTCAACGTTTTCTACATGAAGATAAATATACTACGATTTTACCATAGCTAAACGATTATTACTTGGACTGATATCTATACTCATATCCAATCAATTTCTTATCAATCATTGGATTAGACTCAGAAGGTTGTTGTATTATCAAGTGTAATGTTGCCATTACTGGTGGTACTTTGCAATATTTTCGGTAATGTTTATAATTACGGAAATGACTTTGAGGCTGATTTGCAGGATCAGGTAACAAGTACTTATGTGCTTAAATCTATACAAATAAATAAAATTGGAGTGTCTGTTTGTAATATTAAAATAAGCGCTTTTTACTAAGTGCATTTGGATGTATACACGTTACATATACCAAAACAATTTTTTTTTACAATTTTTGTATGTCTGTCTCTCTGTTTTTTCCGGCTAATATCTGAAATGGCTGGACCGATTTTGACGGGACTTTCACTGGCAGATAGCTGATATAACAAGGAGTAACTTAGGCTACTTTTAATTTAGAACCCCCCGCCCCTACCCCCACCAACGACTTAATATCGCAGAGGCTGCCGGTCGCGGGCTCTGAACGCGGGAGCGGACTGTTGCCAACGGTTCTTTGTTAGATACCACGCGGCAAAAACTAATTTTATCGCGATTATATATTACGTTCATACGTTTCGGCTGCTTTACAGCTACCATGGTCGCTCCCGTGACCAGTAGGTAATGATAGGTGGTGAAATTTTCAGGGATTTGGATTTATGAACGCCCCGGCTATGACAACAGATCAACCGTTACCTAGAATCGGCCAGGTAAGAACTTCATAAAAGCTTTTGTTGCTGCTATTTTAATACTATAGTAGCTGCTATTTTAATACTATTGTAGCTGCTATTTTAATACTATTGTACCTGCTATTTTAATACTATTGCAGCTGCTATTTTGGTACTATTGTAGCTGCTATTTTAATGCTATTGTAGCTGCTATTTTGATACTATTGTAGCTGTTATTTTGATACTATTGTAGCTGCTATTTTAATATTATTGTAGCAGCTATTTTGATACTATTGTAGCTGCTATTTTAATGCTATTTTTATACTATTATATAGCAGCTATATTAATACTTTTGCAGCTGCTATATTAATACTATTGTAGCAGCTATATTAATAATTTTGAAGCTGCTATATTAATACTATTGTAGCAGCTATATTAATACTTTTGCAGCTGCTATATTAATACTATTGTAACAGCTATATTAATACTTTTGCAGCTGCTATATTAATACTATTGTAGCAGCTATATTAATACTTTTGCAGGTGCTATATTAATACTATTGTAGCAGCTGTTATAATACTGTTGTAGCTGTTATGTTAATACTATTGTAGCTGCTATATTAATATTTTTGCAGCTGCTATATTAATACTATTGTAGCAGCTATATTAATACTTTTGCAGCTGCTATATTAATACTATTGTAGCTGCTATTTTAATACTATTGTAGCTGCTATATTAATATTTTTGCAGCTGCTATATTAATACTATTGTAGCAGCTATATTAATACTTTTGCAGCTGCTATATTAATACTATTGTAGCTGCTATATTAATATTTTTGCAGCTGCTATATTAATACTATTGTAGCAGCTATATTAATACTTTTGCAGCTGCTATATTAATACTATTGTAGCTGCTATTTTAATACTATTGTAGCTGCTATTTTAATACTCTTGTAGCTGCGTGAAAACAAAGGTATTTCTTAGTTTGCAGACCAGTTTCCTACTCAGAACATGTTCAGTGGCCAAGTTTCTTCGGTAAATGGGCCGGTTTGTTACTTAACAACTTTTTTTTCCGTGCCGAGCATACCGAATCCCGGTAGGGTCAAGCATTGTGTTACGAGCACGAAAGTTTATACCTGTGGCATGGATTTTTAATATCCAGGTTGATTTAGGAAGGGTGTACTAAACTTAGAACTTGCCGTTCTTTAGCGCAATTGATATGTAATTTATTTTGTTGTTATTTTTTCAGTCAAACGCAAAACCAGAGTATCCCTCCGATGATTATGATGAGGATTATGATAATCCAAATTTAGCGTTATTGGTAAGTTAAATTTATTGGTAAGTTTAATTTTTGACAGAGGGGTTTGAATTAATTAATTACCACCACGAATCATTAATAGGGATGATGAATTTATTTTTTGTTGCATAACTTTGTAACTGTTGTTTTACGATCACTTACTGCTTACCGCAAGGCTTACACTAATACATAGCTATCAAACACATGTAACCGTATAACATGAATGAATGCAACCTTAATTATGGGCTACCACGGCTTGCAATTAGTATACCAAACTTATGAACTAATTATAAATATTTAACAGAGTGTAGGAAGTAGGTACATATCAATGCAATATAGACGAACATGAGTTTATGAGATGTTTACTCTAAAAATGGGGTGGGGTGGTATGCCTGGCGGGGCGTCCGCTATTTTTTACGAGACACTGGCAAAATATTAAGATTAGCTGTTTGTCCATTATTATTTTTTGCTTTCAGGATAAACGTGAACACCCAACAAATAATGTAAGATTTTTTATAGCGGCAATTCTAATTTGTTTACCAAATTAGGTGTCCAATTATTGTGTCATTGGTCATAATTCATACCCTTTTATCTACAACACATTGATTGTGTACTGAATCACACATTACACACTATTGTAGCTGCCATTTCAATACTATTGTACCGGCTACTTTAATACTATTGTAGCTGTTATATAATAGTATTGTAGCTGCTACTTTAATACTATTGTAGCTGTTATATAATAGTATTGTAGCTGCTACTTTAATACTATTGTAGCTGTTATATAATAGTATTGTAGCTGCTATTTTAATAGTATTGCACCTGCTATTTTAATACTATTGTAGCTGCTATTTTAATAGTATTGTACCTGCTATTTTAATACTATTGTAGCTACTATTTTAATACTATCGTAACTGCTTCTTCATTTATACTAATGGAATAGCGTTAAAAAAATATTTCTTAGTTTCCAGGCGAGTTTCCGTCTCAAAACACGTTCAGTGGCCAAGTACCTATGGTAAGATGGCCGCTGTATTACTAATAAACTTTTATTTTATCTGACTGTGCTCTCTGTGCTGAGGGTGGGATTCGAATCCCGTTAGGGGCCATGTTAGTGTGATGAGCACGAATGCTTGTACCCGAGTCGTGGATGTTTACCTAATAATATATATATTCAGACGAAGAAAAATTAATAACAAAAACAAACATTCAATCACTGAATTATAATTTGATTTGATATTTTCTAGCCTGGAATGCTGAGATCAGGGGTGAGTAATTGGATTGGTGACTATATTTTTAACTAGAATTGCTAGCAATTTCGTACGCGTGGAATTTAGTACATTTGCTATGCCGTGGAATTAATTTACCGGGATGAGAAGTATTATATATATATATATCATGGCTCAGGTTATAAGCTGTCACCATGAAAAGTTACATAAAAATGCTTTCAAGGGCGAGATTATTCGTAAGTTAACTGTATAGTTTATAGTTTACGTATTTACACACATTGTATGGCAAATTGAATAGCGCCTCCAGTGGACAGTATTTATATACAGAACTAGCTGTTACCCGCGACTTCGTTCGCGCGGTATTTAACAAAGACACAACCGTTGGCAACAGCCTGCTCGCGGATTCTGAGCCCACGGGACGCATTTCAGGTTGTTGCTATCTAACTTAATCAGGCGCAACGTTGCAACATTGGTTTTAAATTTTTTTCGTGAGATCTTGTGTTTTTTTCTAAAATAAAAGTAGCCTAAGTTACTCCTTGTTACATCAGCTATCTGCCAGTGAAAGTCCCGTCAAAATCGGTCCAGCCATTTCAGAGATTACCCGGAACAAACAGACAGACAGACAGACAAATTTTTTAAAAAAGGTTGTTTTGGTATAGGTACCGTGTATACATCCAAATGCACTTAGTAAAAGGCGGTTATTTTAATATTACAAACAGACACTCCAATTTTATTTATATGTATAGATGTATAGATGTCTAAATACGAAGACTATGAAGTATACGGTTAGCTTACGAATAATCTCGCACTTGACGCGCTGTAGTTTTCCCGTAAAACGAAATGTTTTCGTTTTTTTTTATTAAGTTTTTATTATTTGTCTCTCTGTTGGGAGCTTCAAATCGAAAGAGTATATTTTTTTTCTCATTCTGCTTGATGACGTATAATTTGAGGCCTGGATTGACATTTACCCGCGATTTGATACGGGTTTAGATGTTTTGGTTGGGTTCATAGCTATTATGTATTTTATTGTAAAATATATTTTCAGCCCAATACAGAACCAGAGTATCCTCGTGAAGAAGATGAAGATGCTGCTGATGATAGTGGTGACGATGATGATGATGATGCTGTTGACGGTGATGATATTCGAGATTTAGCGCTTTTGGTGAGCTGAATTTTACTTCGGAAGTAAGCTTACCATAGTACTTATAGCTGCCATGGGTGGTTAACGACATAGGTTTTCGCTAAATAGTTGTAATTTTGTCAAAAAAGGTTACGGAAATTGATAGTGTTTTTTATTAGCATAGGTAGGTATGTATTCTTGAGTTGAAACATAAAATTGTCAGGCAGTTCAATATCCTGGCTGGAAATATGACCTCATAATACACCTATTGGCTTAGCATATTTTTAAAACATGGATGCACTGACATAATAAGTAAAGTATCCACGACTTCACGAATACGGGAGGTATTTAAGCTTGACCAAAGGCCTGTAAGTATTTAAAGCTTTGATATGAAAGCTCTTTGTGCTTGACACTGGCATAATGCCTAAGGTGGTGATGTCATTTAAAAAAAAAACTTTGATCGTCATAGTGTTTTTTTGCTTTCAGGAACAACGTGCAAAGCAAGCGAATAAAGTAAGATATTTTAGTAGTACTCAATTACGTCTTAACATTAGGACGTCATTCGCGTGTACTATACAAATCGGCTTGCTTTTTTGTTTTTTAATATGTTGTCAGCGACACAGGATCTGTATTATTTCTTCGTGTGAGTTATTTTTGATTTGTTTTCAGTTGGGAGAGTTTAAACAACTCTTAAGATCAGAACAGGTAACCCATTAATTTAATATAAAAATGTATTGTGTTATTATTCCTGAAAATTGTATTGTTGTTAATTCGTTCTTAACTCTGACTCCTTCTCAATATATCTATCTGACCGCAATTTACCGCTAACCGCATTCTTACCGGTAAATGTTGGTGCAATTAACCGGTAAATATTATCCAAATTGACCTAGACGGTCAATTACTAGAGAGTCGTTGCGATCGGGCTCTGCTGCTGCAGAAGCCGAAAATTCGAAGCGGCAAAAATACAGTAGCCTCCCTGGTGGCTACTTGTTTGAGCCTTTTGGGGTCGAGACTTTGGGTTCGTGGGGCCCCAACGCTCGCCTCCTTTACAAGGAGGTTGCCGCACGACTTTTCGCCGCTACCCGTGACCGGCGGGCTGGCCTCTATTTCGCGCAGAGAGTGAGCCTCGCTATTCAGCGTGGAAACGCGGCCAGCCTGCTGGGCACTTTTGGCATCGACGACGATGTGGAGGCATTTTTGTGTATATAATTTTATTTTATTTTTTAATGTCCTATTAATAAGTATTTTTTTGTGTTTTTTTTTGTTTTTCCATGTACATAACTATTGTATATATAATTTATTAAATAAAAAAAAAGTTATACCTAGAGATATAATTTTATTAATAATTCCAAAAATACTTATTTTTCTTTTTTCAGGAACAATACGCCGGTACGGTAATGAAAGATGTAAGATTTGTTTGTTTATTTGTATAAGATGACCAACAGAGTTTTTTAATGTTGCAAACATAAATAAAGAATCTTGAAAATATATAAGTGATCTTATAGTTACAGTTTGAAAATAAGAGTTCATTATTCTCCTGCAGTCTTTATTTCTCTTAGGGCCGACTTTTTAATCCTCCGATAAAGTTTATTCTGGAAATAAATTTGTCTTTTGTTTGCTTTTTTTTATTGTGTAGTGGGAACCAAACGTCAAAAAATGGGCGGTGAGTAACTATAGCATTTGGTTGTCCAAAATACTTTTGTTTTAGTTGGATTTATTTTTGCTAGTAGACTCTGGACTCCCCAGAGTTGAAATTTGAAATTTTCCGTCGATCTTTTCATGAATTATACGCCTTTTTTTAGTATTTTTAAATTGATTTTAGCATGAAATCATAATAGAGGCTTATTTCAATGTATTTTTATTTAAAAAAAAAACAAAATTACTACTGTATGTCTATATTATTGTACTTTAATTTCAGAGGTATTCAAGAGATTTATTGGATTTAAAGGTAAGTCAATAGCTTTTGGCCAGTTTTAGCCGATGTCTTATGGGCATGACGATTGAGAGTTTCTGTGAACAAAATGTATTTTTTTTAATTGACTAATCAGTTCTGACTTCATTGATGATTACAAATGCGCTAAAGACGCGCAGGCTCAAGGCGTATACCCTTTCTGAACCAGCCTGTATATTTACCGGCCCTCCCTTAAGAATAGGCAAAAAAAGAAGTAGGTACTGAAAGAAACTAATTCCTAACAACTCCATTGTTAAATATTCAGAAATAGGAATTATTTTTCAGAATCCCGAAGCTGGACGCGTAAGTATAAGTACAATATGGTAAGCAGCTACTTCTGACGTAATCGTGACGGCATCGCGAAAACATGCTGTCACTGTCATACTTATTTATGAGATGTGTAGTGTGAAAGGGATGGACGACGTTGCGTTGTTATTTATATTTTATATTTGTCTTATTCGGTCATAAGTACCTGCTTACATACGTCAAGTGCGTTATTCGTAAGCTAGCTGTATACTTTATAGTTGACGTATTTAGACACTTCGTGTGGAGATTTGATTAGCGCCTCTAGCGGACAGTATATAAACAATCAATTCTCCATATAAAATGTCTAAATACGTAAACTATAAAGTATACGGTTAGCTTACGAATAATCCCGCATTTGGCGTACAGTGTTTTGTAATATAATAGGTATATGTTTTTTGTAAGGAGTTACCTAAATTTTAATTTTGACTACCTAACCCAGTTGGTAGGGACCCTGCTATCTGTGCCAAGGGTCCCGGGCTCGAATCTTGGGAGGGTCAATCTTTGTGTGATAATCACGAATGTTTGTACCCGAGTCATGGATGTTTAATAAATATTATAGCAAATAAATTATAAAAGGTCTAATGAAAAATCATTTTTATACTTCTAGGCTGCGGTCAAGAAATATAATGGACCGGGCATGGCGGTAAATATCTTTTTTTTTTAATGTAGCAATAATCATTGTAGCACATAAATGTGAAATATATATATATATTTTTTTTTATAAAACTTTCATTGTACACCAAACTTGCGCTGATTGAAGGCATTTATAATTATTATTTGAAGTTAAGTTAAAAAATCTTTGCAAAAATCACAATTCTCATTTGAATGCGAACATTTTTTTTTTAAGTCATCATATCTGAACTCTGGCGTCAAATACTGATCACAAATGCACCAAAGAAGGGCAAGTTCCAGGCTTAGTATACCCTTTCCGAATCACTCTATATACTTATCTACCCAAAAATAACATTAACATTAATTTTTTCGCTGAGGCAGGAATTGATGGTTTTCATGCTATCATTCGGAAACGATGTGCCTCCCTCTTCCACAGAGTGCGTACCAGTTCTCACAGCATCCTGAGAGCATTGAGTGATAGACGGGAGTGTCCGATAGTGGGCCACTGGATAGAGCTTCATGCACCCGCTGTGACATATCGTGTGTCATAGCATTGTGATATTACTAACAATAAGTTAAGGCTCATTTCATACTAACAATCAATATGGATCCAAATGGTCTGAAATAAAGATTTATTATTATTATTATATTATTATTATTAAAAGAGAAAAACAGTACCTGACACTAACAAGTATTTATAAAAAAAATATGTTATATTTCTAGGCAGCGATGGGGAATTATAATTCACCAAGCATGGGGGTAAATATATATTTTTTGATTGACTTATAAACTTAAGGCGGTGTCTATGCTTAGAAGTGTAAAAGAGATAGCGTTATTTACATCTACATGCTTCTCAAAAATCGACGAGACGGACGTTATTCAAAATAAATGTACATAATTATTTTTTTTTTTTTTTTTTTTTAATTACATTATAGGCAAGTATTTGATCTCGATCTCACCTGATGGTAAGTGACGATGAGATCTACGATGGAGCATACTTGCCTAGGTAGGAAGGCGGCAGTAGATCGAGACGCTACATTCACTAGGCACATGCAGCGCAACTGATCCGACCCGCCATCCATGAATGGCAACACCGAACATCATGCCGGAACACGGCTAGGCCGCTTGGCGACATGGCTTTGTTCAGTGGGTGGTGACTAGCCACGGCCGAAGCCTACCACCAGTAGAGTTGTCACCTGGTTGGCACCACCCAGGGTCACGTGTAGGGTATCTCGAGGGTACTTAATTCTCCTACGGACGAAGGTGACTCGACCCAAAAATTATCCAGTATTATTAAGCAGCGATAGCCAAGTTGGTAGAACGCTTGCCTCGGTAACGACGATCGCAGTTACAAACCCCGGCTCGCACCTCTGAGATTTCTAGATTTCATGTGGACATCTTTTCAACCATGATTATCACTTGCTAAACGGTGAAGGAAAACATCGCGAGGAAACCTGCGTGTCTCAGAGAACCCCTCGAAAGACGTGTGAAGTCCGCCAACCCGCACCGGGCCAGCGTGGTGGACTATGGCCTAATCCCCTCGCATTGAAGGGAGGCCCGTGCCCAGCAGTGGGACATTAAAAGGGCTGGTATTATTTATTATATTTTATATTTATTACTAGCTGACTCGGCAAACGTTGTTTTGCCATATAAAATAAATTGAGATATAAACTATCCTATCTTTCAAGTTGGATAAAACTGCACACAGTGTGCAAAATTTTATTAAAATCGCTCTAGTAGTTTAGGAGTTCATAGCAGACAAACACCGTGACACGTAATGTATATATATTAGGATGTTAAAAGTGTTGTGATGATTTATAGATGGGCCAGTACTGGGGCGGTGAAGGTGAAGATGACAGCGCAAAGGTAGGAACCAAATATTTTCACAGTCTTTTACTTACGTCTTTTGGAAATCAATATATACAGGGCGATTCATAAAGGATATACTAAAGCCTTATATCTTTTTTTTTTTTTTTTTTTCTTACATTAGGCAAGTATTTGATCTCGATCTCACCTGATGGTAAGTGACGATGAGATCTACGATGGAGCATACTTGCCTAGGTAGGAAGGCGGCAGTAGATCGAGACGCTACATTCACTAGGCACATGCAGCGCAACTGATCTGACCCGCCATCCATGAATGGCAGCACCGAACATCATGCCGGAACACGGCTAGGCCGCTTGGCGACATGGCTTTGTTCAGTGGGTGGTGACTAGCCACGGCCGAAGCCTACCACCAGTAGAGTTGTCACCTGGTTGGCACCACCCAGGGTCACGTGTAGGGTATCTCGAGGGTACTTAATTCTCCTACGGACGAAGGTGACTCGACCCCCAGTACTAAAGCCTTGAATCTGCGCTTATTTATCGCATTTGTATCGTCATCATATAGTGAAGTCAGCATTACATTTTAGCGGAAAAGGGAAGATCTTCCAGCCAGGCGGGTGGTATGCCTGGCGGGGCGGCCGCTATGCCCCGACGGTTATTGTCGGGATCTTGTATATATGTTACGTGCTCCGAAAACTCTTATAGCGCGATTCAGGATTGTGTTGAAGGGGTCGCTACAACATGATGTCAATTTTAAAAAAAAATCTTTTGTCCTACTAAATTGACAATTGTGTTTTTTGTGAACAAAATTCACATATTGAAATTCTGATGTCAAATAATTATTAAAATTCCGCCAAAGAAGCACAGGTCCAAGGTTTTGTACACCGTTTCTATATCACCTTGTATATTTTTTTATTTTTATAGCCTGCAGTCGAGACGCCCGTTATACCAGACGTGGGGGTAATTATGAATTATTTTTGTAATGATAATAAGTATTTAGTATTATAACAAATCGATAATTTATCATTAACCACATATTAAAGAAATAATCTATACAAATAAATGAAATTGGAGTGTCTATTTGTAATATTAAAATAACCGCTTTTTACTAACTGCATTTAGATGTATACATGGTACATATACCAAAACAACATTATTAACAATTTTTGTCTGTCTGTCAGTCTGTTTGTTCCGGCTAATCTCTGAAATGGCTGGACCGATTTTGACGGGACTTGCACTGGAAGATAGCTGATGTAACAAGGAGTAACTTAGGCTACTTTTATTTTAGAACACCCCCCAACCCCCGCTAGGGCTGCCGGTCGCGGGTCGCGGGCTCAGAACGCGCGAACGGGCTATTACTAACGGTTGTGTCTTTGTTAAATACCACGCGGACGAAGTCGCGGGCAACAGCTAGTCTAAAATATATCAGTTACCAAGTTATGGTCAAATATGTGTGAGAAAGCCGTTTTCAGACTAAGCAGTTTTAAGATTATGGCGGGACAAATTCAGGCAACGGACTTGGCATTATTAGATCTAATTACTTTATACGGCCACATGACCATAGATACTTGGCCTTATTTTTATATAAGCATTATTTTTGATTGGTTAATATTGTTGTGCTTATTTATAGCTAGGTCCGTATTGGGGCGATGAAAATAAACAAGAGGTACTTCCTATAATAATACCAGTCCTTCTTTAATGTCCCACTGTTGGGCACGGGCCTCCCCTCAATGCGAGGGGGATTAGGCCATAGTCCACCACGCTGGCCCAGTGCGGGTTGGCGGACTTCACACGTCTCTCGATGGCTGCTTTCAGACATTTAGCTTTCCTCACGATATTTTTCTTCACTGATGTGATTTACTTTTTTTTTATCTATCTTAGAACGCAGACTGTTGCTGGGCATAGAGTATATTTAAAAATAGTCGCATGATACATTATTTTCGACGGTTAAGTCGAATCCGCTATTTTCGACATTTTGGTCTGTCTGTTTGCGCATTAGGATTAAACTACTGTGGTTTTGGATGAAATTTAGCCCGGGTAACGTGTACGAATATATGACACGAAAACAAGCAAAGAGTGCTCTCGGCAATAACTTTTTACAATTATAATAAAACTGTTGAAAATGGCAGTTTTATTTTTTTATTTTTTTTAATAATTATAATAAGTAATGATTATACACCGTGAGTTCAGATAGGGTATCATTGAAGCTGGGCTTCAATGTGGCATAATGTAAACTCAGATTTATATCGATATGTCGATTTTAAAAATAAATTTTGATGCCAACGAAATGATTTTTTTTATGATTTGAGAGCAATTTTTTTTTTAAATAATATTAAAATTCTGACTACACATAATGATTGCAAATGCGTTAAAGAAGCGCAGGAACTAGGCTTAGTATACCATTTCCGAATCACGTTGTACTTCAGTTCATATTGAAATATGTCATGTGTTTCTCACCCCATATATGTTCTAGAATAACGCCGCGATCACCGCTCCGCCTAGAAAGCCTCGACCACCAAAACCACTCCAACTTAACGGATTCGTAAGTACATTATAAACATTATGAAAACGTAAATTTAATTAATGTAAAGTCAAAGTCAAGTGAAGTTAAGTACAGTCAAGTAAAATCAAGTAAAGTCAAGTATAGTCAAGTAGAGTCAAGTAAAGGCAAGTAAAGTCAAGAAAGGTCAAGAAAAGTCAAGAAAAGTCAAGTAAAGTCAAGTAAAGTCAAGTAAAGTCAGTAATGTCAAGTAATGTCAAGTAAAGTCGAGGTAAGTCAAGTAAAGTCAAGTATAGTCAAGGAAAGTCAAGTTGAGTATAGTCAAAGTCAAGTAAAGTAAAGTAATGTCAAGTAAAGTCAAGTCGAGTAAAGTCAAAGTCATCATGTCAAGTAATGTCCAGTAAAGTCAAGTAAAGTCAATTAAAGTCAAGTAAAGTCAGTAGTCTAAATAGCTATTTTTAAAACAACCACTGGTTCTGATAGCAGATTGTGCCCGTGGCGCTGCGATGAAATACAGGCTGTATTATATAGTAGCTGTATTATATAGTAGCATTTGGGGATAATGTAGCTTTCTACAAGTAAAAGAATTTTCCGAATCGGTTCAGTGGTTCTGGAGATTAATGCATCCAAACTCATAAACCTCTTAATAGCATATTCTACATAAGTACATAGTCAATAAAGTTTTATAATGTTTTTTTTAAATACCTAACTATGTTTTACTAAATGTAAATTTGTTTACAGAGTAAAGTTAATTTGATGGAAATCGCGTTGAAAAAGATGGCGGTACGTTATATTTAAATAAATAAATATATTATTTTTTTTTTTTTTTATTACATTATAGGCAAGTATTTGATCTCAATCTCTCCTGATGGTAAGTGACGATGAGATCTACGATGGAGCATACTTGCCTAGGTAGGAAGGCGGCAGTAGATCGAGACGCTACATTCACTAGGCACATGCAGCGCAACTGATCCGACCCGCCATCCATGAATGGCAACACCGAACATCATGCCGGAACACGGCTAGGCCGCTTGGCGACATGGCTTTGTTCAGTGGGTGGTGACTAGCCACGGCCGAAGCCTACCACCAGTGAAAAAATTAAAAATTGAAAATTAAAAATGTTTGTAAATATTTTAATGTTACATCGTATGTACATGTATATTACACTGATCTTGTTACATTATGGCAGGTACAAAGGAGGGCTAATCTATTGATTATATTCATAGTTTTAATTAAATCACAGATGCTGGAGGGGAAACACAATAATACTAGCGGAAACCGATCGACTGGGACGCCGGCACTGCCGGCACCCCCGCCCGTGGTAAGCATGACTTTTAACGTAACCATTGAAACTCGATTGCTTACACGTTTACGATTAGAAAAGACAAACAAATAGTATACTCGTACTTAGAAAGAGTGTCGCGAACAACATATTAGAAACACAAATTTAAATTTATACTCGTACTTAGAAAGAGTGTCGCGAACAACATATTAGAAACACAAATTTAAATTTATACTCGTACTTAGAAAGAGTGTCGCGAACAACATATTAGAAACACAAATTTAAATTTATGTCGTACACGCGAATTGTGTTACGTAAAGGCGAATTCGCGTATTCTACACAAATCGGCTTGATTTTTGGGCTGTAATTTTTGCTCGCTCCCAATGAATGATGTATTAATCGATATTTAAACGACATTATCCGGTATTTACTTACCGTTTAAGAGCATAGCCCACTGATCCACAACCTCACGACGAGATTTGATCAACTGATGGAATCGGTTCGGCTCTGAAATATATATACGACTCGAGTCGTTCGAATTTCTCGAGAAATTTCTATAATCATATCGCGACGCATGATAGAGAGCGTCGCGATACCTAATGGTGAACGTCACGAAGCGTTATTTTGTGCGTCGCGATGCCCAATGGTGAGCGTCAATACCCTTCATGGTGAATGTAGCGACGCATAATAGTGAGCGTCAATACGCCTCATGGTGTGCGTCGCGACGCCTAATGGTGAACGTCACGACGCGTTATTTTGTGCGTCGCGATGCCCGATGGTGAGCGTCAATACCCTTCATGGTGAATGTAACGACGCATAATAGTGGGCGTCAATACGCCTCATGGTGTGCGTCGCGACGCCTAATGGTGAACGTCGCGACGACTCATGGTAAATTTGGTGAATTGGTGAATTCGGTTGCTAATCAAAATGTTACAATAGTAGAACTCGAACTAGTAGAATCGTAACACCGAATTCGTAGTTAGTGGCTGACAAACCGACGATGTAATTAATCCTCTTGCGGACAGCTTATCTTTGGATCAGTATTCATAGTACCTTGTGGTATTAGGTTACTTGGAAGATAAATAATAATTATTGGGAATCGCTGAGTACTCACTAACAGACTGCGCGGGGTGGCCTGACTCCAGGGCCTCAAGTCTGCCAACACAATCGATTCGTAATCGAACATCAACCGCATAGTAAAAGTGACAGTTACTATGCGGTTGCTGTTCGATTATGAATCGATTGTGTTAGCAGACTTCGGGCCCTGGTGTAGACAAGGGATTATTATTATATAATATTCAATAAAAAATTATAACATGATATTATTTATACGATTTTTTTTTACCTTTTCAGTCTAGGGTTGGTGCACCTCCGGTTGTTACTTTACCACCATTCGTGAGTATTTACTACATATTTAAATCATGTATATGATATAGAGGTGTATAAATTATCGTTAATTCTAAAAAAAAAGTCATTATATACCCTGTTGCATAAGCGGAACTAATAAGGACAGTATAGTGCTAGACAAGATTATTATATGACTAGAATAAGTATAGCAATATCATTATATGACTTTATCTTTATATACTTAATTAATACTAGCCGTATAATAGTCTTGTCTTATAGTATTGTGTCTTATTATTTCCGTGTATGAAGCAGGGTATATTATGGGATATTTAACATGGAAAAAATATTGTTTGTACAGTACTTCATTTTAGAGTTATATTATTTTTCGTTCCAGGATGATTTTCATGCGCCTATAAAATGGGTGCCATTTAATTCGGTAAATATCTGTTAGGTATTTTTGTGATATTAAGTGCTTGTTTCGAAACTTGCTTACAAGCCCATCTATACAACTTATTTGACAGAATTAATATGGTAGGTCAAATAAGCTGTGGATGGTGTTTATCAGTACAACAGCTAGCCTTATGTTATTTCTTTTACAGCATGCCACTTCCAACGGGTTAGCTAAAGTGACGGTATGTTATTTTTAAGCTATCACTATGTCAAGTTATATCAAATTCGTTCAGCAGTTTACTCGTGATGCGTGAACAGATTAAAAAATTGTAGATTCAGATCAGTATGGAAAATATGGTTCCTCACTATTATTTTCCCAAAAATATTCCATATACAGGCACCACCAACTTATATAAGTCTTATTTATTATACAGGTTGATTCAGAAAATATATACTAAGCCTTAAACCTGCGCTTCTTTAGCCCATTTGTAATCATTATATACACTCAAAATGTCAATAAAAAAAAACAAATTTGCTGTATGTATAGATTTTAACATTAAACATTCACGTGTTCACTGAAAGTCAAGAAAATTATGAAAAAGTGTTATGTTCATTTAAATAAGTTTCAACAATAAAATTCTTTTCGATTATTCAGGATCCGAAAACTGGGAAGAATGGGCAATACGTCATTAATGTAAGTGAATTACCACACTGCACCCTAGTTGTCTATACCAAGACGTTTAGAAGACAGAAATTCAAAGACGAAAACAACTTTTTTTTCCACATATTGCACAAGCGCAGATGCACTCTCTCTTCCCTTATTCTCATAGTCCGATGAGACGGCAATCCGACACGAACGGTGAGAGAGAGAGTATGGTACCAATTATACAAGCGTTCCTTGGTTTGGGACCGTACAATTTGTGTGTTCGTCTGGCGATATTAATTCATTATTTTTGGTATTACAGGGAACCATGTTTGTACCAGTAATAGATTATAATTTGGGCCGGTTGGGATTGACGGTAAGCATCAGTATATGTTAGGGCGAAACACCCAAACAATACTAAATAATTAAGTCTCACTGTCATCGTTTTTTTATTATCTGTATTATAAATTGGAAATAAAACTACTGTACGGTGCAGCCGTACATTGCACCAAATCAGCATTTTCCGTGGCACGAGCGACTTACTTTGCGATGCACTTGAGTTCGCGATCGGCTAGCAAGTAAACCGCGCGTGCTCACGGAAAGTACCATAAATATGTACGGTCCCTTGCTTGTCCCGTACACCTTTTCCTTGCTAGGGGTGTTTATTGAAGGAAACACTGAACGTTTAACACGTTGAGTGCGGTGCCATTTTCAGAGGACTTTCAGCCAGTGCGGTAGAGACCTATTCGACCTCATAACCGAGCTTCACTGTAGTGCGTATGAGACCTAATCCATCTCCTAAAATAAGGTATTTTAAAAAAACTCATATCTTTATCAAAAAATAAGATACAATCTATGTTCTTTCTGTAAATAATAGAGAATTAACTGTTCTATCTCAAGTTTGCTACGCATGGGGATATGAAAAGTGGGTTATGAGATATTACGAAAAAAAAATTAGGTATCCATTGAATCTCGCATCGCAACTAAAGATAGATCAGTTTGGGTTGTGACTAGTAATGGGATTAAAATAAAACCCCAGTTATCGATAGCTTAACTTTTTATGAATTAATCATTTAAACATAGTAATATTGATTTCTTATATTTACGCGAATACTACACATTGAAATAAAACTAATCTTACGGATTTTATCGTGTTTATTATTTGTTTTTTAGGTTCTCGTCGTTTCGGCTGTTTTACAGCAACCATGGTCACGGGAGGACTGACCATGGTGACTGTCCTTCCGTGAATGATGAATTATGATAATCCATAAAATTTGTTTTATTTCAATAAACATAGAGACCTAAAATATATTTAAGAAAAATGTTCCTCATTGAAGCATGGTAAACACATTTGTTGATCGCATTGCACACATAGTGAATTTATTCGTTTGGCTTTTTTGGATGTATCTGTGCTACTAAATGTGAGCCGTAATTTACTGTAACAGCCTGTGCAACGACTTTTTTTGCTACCACGCTGACAAAATATAAGAGCGTATTTTTTTTACATGGAGTGCGCAGGTACACATTATCGACATTTGAACAACACTGAGCGCGAGCTAACGGCACCCGCGCCGCCCGCGCTCCGCTCCTTGCGTCTACGACGCCTGTGTTTTAGGAGGTCCGAAAGATCTCCTCACGCAACAGATGTATATTATTACAACTCTGTGCGTTAGAGACCTCATCCATCTCCTATTTTTTTTATTACATTATTGAATCAAACTCGCAGCGGGAAGTAGGTATCTATATTTGTCTCTGTCAAACACATAGAAATAAAGAAGTTACGACCTCCCGCACAGAGGTGGAGAACACGATTTTCGGCGCCGCACCAGCTGAAAGTCACGTTAGAGATCTTTGAGACCTCCTAACGCAGTCAACGTGTTAAGTAAAAGTTTATTGGGCTAAATATTTGTTGTTCTAAATGGGAAATGATGGTGAGTAAGCACGCGCGGTTTACTTGCTAGCCGATCGCGAACTCAAGTGCATCGCAAAGTAAGTCGCTCGTGCTACGGAAAGTGCTGATTTGGTGCAATGTACGGCTGCACCGTACAACTACTCTTACAGATTTTATCGCGTTTATTCTACGTTTTTTACGTTCCCGACGTTTCGGGTGCTTTACAGCAAGAGTAGTTTTATTTCAATGTGTAGTATTCGCGTAAATATAAGAAATCAATTATGTATTATAAAGTTAAATTATTTCATTCCGAGTGCCCAGTGACCGGCATTGCCACGGCCAAAACTGGGCAACCAACTGGGCACTACCAACGAGTTTGTCCACCAGACGCGGGCACCAACGACAACAATCCCACCATCGCTGACCACGGAGCGTATATCATTGAAAGTGGTAATGGACGCGGTGGATCTAAAGAAAGCTGACGAGAAAGACTGGTTGACCTTCGAAGTTGTGCTCGGCGCGAAGACCATGGAGGGCTCAGTGAGTATGGGTTCTGTACGATGCAGATTCGGTGGCGCATCCATTGCTTGCTCCTAATATGAGAGTGTAATTTTGCCTGTGATAATATGGGGAAATTATATTCATGGGGGATGCGGAGAAACTGTCTTTGGAACAGGAGCGAGGGTGGAACATGGCTAGGGCGCCAATCTAGGCCCAAGGAGCCAAATTTAGGCCCAGGGTGCCAAAACTAGGCTCAGGATGCCAATCTGGGCCCAGGTCGCCAATCTAGGCCCAGGGTGCTAATCTAAGCCCAGGGCGCCAAAATGGGCCCAGGGTGCCAATCTAGGCCCAGGTCGCCAATCTAGGCCCAGGTCGCCAATCTAGGCCCACGGCGTCAAATAAGGCACAGGGTGCCAATCTAGGCCCAGGTCGCCAATCTAGGCCCACGTCGTCAAATAAGGCACAGGGTGGCAATCTAGGGCCAGTGCGCCAATCTAACTTAAATAAACTAAACTTTTAAAGATATTACATAGTTGCACGTACTATCGCCATAAATAAGCATCTGTGGTGTCTATGGTGAAATGTGCTCATTTATTAGATTGTGATTTTTTTCAGTGCGATCAGGATGGATGTCACGCAAGAGTAAGTTAATCAATGTCAGAACATAACATTTACCGGTTCTAATATAAATATATATAGGAACGGAACGTAAGATGTGTGCGAAGTAAGAATGGTCAGCAAGATGATGAACGTGAAATGAAACATTAGGAGTGAAAGGGACGGATGGATAGTTAAGTTAGGGAGAGAGAGACATTGAAGACGAAGGACGAACAAGAAGTTAATTTTAAGAAATTTAATAAAATCAAGCAGTATTCAAGCAATCAGAGTTTAGTTTTGAGACGCCATCAAACCCCCCCCCCCCCCACACACACATAAATTTATCAAATAAAAAGTGTTATGTTACCATCATCAGCGTCGACCATTTTCCTAAAATGTGTTTTTTTTTATTAATTTTATTTCTTTATTATGTCTCTCACCACACGGGCTATACCCGGATCTTTGGACGGCTTGCGCGGGGACATGGGTCCAACACGTAGAGGCCCTTTTTGAGAATTTTAATGTTATGTTAGCCACCTGCTGGGGTCAACTGCTGAAAATGATAGCATAAACAGCGAATTGACTTCAGCAGTCGGAGGAACTATTGCAGGAATATGATGGATATAGGATTGGAATATTGGAAGGGTTGCGGACACCTGCCGTAATCAGCATTTAACTAATTCTTCTTTATTTATTATTATTTATTTGACTGCCATTGGCAGAATACCTATCATTGGCTGGGCGAGGCCATTTTAAAGTACAAAAAAAACGGTTTTCCGTTTTTTTTTTGTAAATAAAAAAATAACTATTGTATCGTAAAAAAACAAAATCATACATGTTCTCACGACAGTTTGGTATAGTGATTACAGCGTAGGCCTCTCGGTTCATTGCAATAGGCGGTTGCGGGTTCGATCAATGTCTGAGCAGATTTTAGAAATCTTTTCGCGATAAGCTTTGGTCTGAAATCGTCCCCAGTCCATTGCATGGCACCTATAAAACAAGTATTGCGTTTGGGACCATACATTGAATGTTTGTCTAACGATATTATTTTTTCACTTTTATGAATAAGCAATCACATTATACAAGCGTTTTTTTATAAAAAAATCTAATAACTGGATGAAAACTTACTTCAGAAAACAAATTAAGTTAAGAATTGAATGAATAAAGAAATAGAATAGAATAGAATAGAATAGAATATTTATTTCAATTAATATTTACATCAACAAAGTATTTGTGAGCTCCAAACTAGACAATGTCTGTATCTTGGAGCTCGGTACACTATTTAACATACAAGTAAATTTTAAATGGTATATAATTTCAATTTCTTAAACTAGAACAAAAATGAAATAAAATAAAATAAAACATTATTCTTTAAAAATAAGATAAGATGAAACGTAAAACATTATTCGTTGTGAATTAAATGAAATAAAGATTAAAAATTTAATAAAATTAAAATTAAATCAAAATACAATTAAAATGTAACATAATATGCTTAAAAAAACAATTTTAAATAAGTTTAACAAGAAAGGTATAGTAAAACAAAATTAGTTTGGTTCGTTTTTTATGTTAAGATTTAAAAATCCAGCCCTCAGTATTTAATTAAGTCTACATTTTATTTGCAGTGCTATAGACTGGGATGCCAAAGTTCGGTAAGTGAAAAAAGTCAAATAAAAAAATATACTTAGTTAATTTTAAGGGGGAAGCTCAGGTCAGGGCGCGAAATTCAAAATGTCAATGGTTTTTATTTCTTTACGAAAAATTTGGACATCTTTACGATGTAATTTAGTTTTTGGCGATATTGGCATTCTGCATTGGATGTCTCGATGTATTAAGTTTGCTTAAAAAATACCTAAAGCGATACAATACTCCAAGGTTTGTAAAAAAATAAAAACGATTGACATTTTGAATTTCGCGCCCTGACCTAGCGCTTCCACCTTGATTATATTTTTCGTCCACGGCACAGATGAAATATATTTGACTCTTTGGCGGGAAGTTGAAGAAGTTGTCAATTTTTATTTTATTTTCGGAAAATTGTGTTTCTTTGACATATTATAATATGTAATATTGAAAGGATATTTACTATTGTGTATTCATATACGTGCACGAGTGAAGGAAATTAAAATAAAATAGTATAGCTTAACTTTTCGAGATTTCCCAGGATGTCTGGTAATTTCTCAGTAAACCACTACTTTACAGATGGGGGTAGGGGATTCATTGCACCATTATCATCGTCATCAACATTCATCATTATCATCAGGGGTACATACAATTCAATAACAATTATCAAACATTTCTCGACACTGGCATAATGGTACTATTTTGTAGCCGATTGCCAAACTAAATAAAAGAAAAAGAAGTAACAATGTCTGTGTTATTGCAGTGCGTTGGAGACACCTGTAATTCAGGGGTATGAAATTGAGTATTATTTTATAAGTTGGCAAAACGCTCGCCTCAAAATTGTAGCGACCTCTTCAACCTCGCCACAAGCTACACAGATGGCGCTGGATGCGCATTCAGAACAATTGACAATTCTCAATACAATCCTGAAACGCGCTATGAGAGTTTTCGGAGCACGTAACATATATACAAGATCCCGACAATAACCGTCGGGGCATAGCTGCCGCCCCGACAGGCATACCAACCGCCTGGCTGGAAGATCTTCCAACTGTGCTGCCACACATATGTGACATCTTATCTATTTAGTTGAAAGATTGGGAATGTAAAAACTATGAGCTAGCGATATTTTTTTAATGTAAAGATATATTGTAATATATAAAGGTTTTTTTCAGTGTGTAGGTACATCTTGCGGTGCTTATGTAAGTAAATAAGTACTTTGCTCAAGACATATGTGTCACTGTGCGGCCGTCGGTCGCCTCCCGCCTGCGTTCTATCTTCCTTATGAATTGTGCGGTCTCAGGGTAGTATTTTTTTTTCTATTCACATCAAAGAGTATTTGCTAGGCCAGTGCATTAAATGCTGTGTATTAAGTTTGATTGAAAAATTACCTAAAGCCATATACCTAACACACCAACGTTTGTAAGAGCCGCTATTTTTACTAACTTGGGAGTGTTGTTATATTCGAAATTAATTTTGATGTAAATTTCAATAAATTAATGCAATACAATATGCTGGAGTAGCATAATAAAGATATTTTTGTAAAAAAATAAAAACAGTAAACATTTTAAATTTCACGTCTTGACTGAACACACTGGCAAACAATAAAATCACGGCCCCCATATGTTTGAATTTTTCTTAAAAAAATAAAAACTGCCGAACTGTCGAGTTTCGCGCCTTGACCTAGCACTTTCAACTTAAATATCATAGATTTTCTAAATTTTATTCGTCTATGGTTACCTACGTCCTACGCGTGCCGCTCATTCAAACTATTTAAATATAAGGTTTGCTGTTCATTATTAGTAGCTCCATCTAGTATAATCAATTTTAATTGTGAAATCTATCGCGTACACTAGATGGAGCTGACAACATACAATGATAAATAATTCTCATTACAGTGCCGTGGACCGGGATGCTCAGTCATGGTAGAGTAATTTATTTATTACTAGCTGTTGCCCGCGACTTTGTCCGCGTGGTATTTAACTAAGACAACCGTTGACAACAGCCTGCTCGCCCATTCTGAGCCCGCGGGACGCATTGCAGGTTGTTGCTATCAAACTTAAATCGGCGCTGCGCTGCAACATTGGTTTTAATTTTTTTTCGTGAGATCCTATTTTTTTTTCTAAAATAAAAGTAGCCTAAGTTACTTCTTGTTACATCAGCTATATGCCAGTGAAAGTCCCGTCAAAATCGGTCCAGCCATTTCAGAGATTAGCCGGAACAAACAGACAGACAGACAGACAGACAGACGGACAGACAGACAGACAAAAATTGTAAAAAATGTTGTTTCGGTATAGGTAACGTGTATACATCCAAATGCACTTAGTAAAAAGCGGTTATTTTAATATTACAAACAGACACTCCAATTTTATTTATATGTATAGACTAGCTAGCTTAAAATATTTTACACTATTTTTCTTATAACTTATATATTTTTTTACTTTTATATTTCAGTGCATTGGAGACTATTGTACGTCAAAGGTAATTATTTATTTTGCATACTCACCACCTGGTTGGTACTCTGTGCTTATTTTGCAAGCTTTAAAGTGCTTTGAATATGCTAAATAAGCAGATTATAGTGAATTCTATAATATGTTAATGCCGCAAGCTTGCGTTTTATACTGCATATAGTGGAGGGGCCACTAAATTGTCGCTGCATTTCAAGTTAAAGTCAAATAATTTATTTCGTAGGTGGGTAATAGGCCTACGGGGGCAATTACAAATAGTCATTAACATTTTTTTTTCTTAACTCTACAACCGGATCGGAACGCGACCTCAACTGAGAAGACCCGGCGAGAAACTCAGCGGGCTTGTTATTTTTTTTTAAAAGCCATTATTTAAAAATAAATTGTTTTCCCTTTGTAAATACTTTTTGTTTATTGACCAAACTTTTACAAAGTACTTGTGACAAATGCTACGTAATGCCATTAACTTCTATAAATTGTATTCATACTGTTTTAATCGCCTTTCTAAGTTCGCGATCTAACAAGATTTGTTACAAGATACGATGCATTTTTTTGTTGTTAAAATAATACTATATAAATCAACCTGATTAGCCCAGTTGGTAGTGACCCTGCCTTCTGCGCCGAGGGTCCCAATTTTGCAGCCGATAGTCAACCTAAAAAAAAGAAGAAGTCACTATGGTCACAATAAGACGGCAATTTTGTAACAAATATACTTAAAACCTACCAAATTGAATGAATGAAAAACGTTACTACTCGCCAAGCAGTTTGCTTACTTTGTTATTTAGTCAGATAATTTCTATATTGTTTTTTTTTTCTTCTGTTCAAAATGGCGACAACTTAGTGGCCTTTCTAGGCAGCCAGTGCTTTCTATTTACAATTGAAGTTTATTGGCTGTATTAAAGGTTGTATTACGGTGTATTGAAACTTGGTTTGTTGTATTGAATTTTCAGTGCGACGGACTTAACTGTGACTCCAGGGTAAGTGGGCTATAATAATATATATATTATATTTATCGTTGTAACTAGCTTACCTGGACCTCGAGTGCGAGATTATTCGTAAGCTAACCGTGTACTTCATAGTCTACGTATTTAGACACATTGTATGGAGAACTGAAAGTTGTAAATACTGTCCGCTAGAGGCGCTGTTCAATTTGCCATACAATGTGTCTAAATACGTAAACTATATACCATACAGTTAGCTTACGAATAATCTCGCACTTGACGTCCAGACTTTAATATTTTTTATTTTCCTAATAACCTTATTCGGCCTATTACGAACGTTAAAAATGTCAAATCGGTCCAGCCGTTCTCAACTAGTGATGCGATCACCAACGAACAGCATTTCATTTTTATATGCAGGTTGATTCAGAAAGGGTATACTAACCTTTGACCTGAGTGTCTTTAGCGCACTTGTAATCATTATTTGAATTCAGAATTTCAATAAAAAAAAAGTCGAAATTAATCACAAGTGTATTTTTGTTGGAATCAAACATATTTTTTTTTTATATTGACTTATCGACGCAGTGATAACCTAGTTGGTAGAACGCTTGTCTCGGTGACGAGGATCGCAGGATCAAACCCCGGCTCACGATTTGGGTAATTCTAGATTTCATGTGCATATCTCATTATTAACAATGATTATCACTTGTATCACATAAACGGTGAAGATGAGATGAAGATGAAGAAACGGGAAAGATGTGTGGAGTCCGCTAACCCGCACTGGGCCAGCGTGGTGGACTATGCCCTAATCCCCCTCGCATTGAGGGGAGGCCCGTGCCCAACAGTGGGACATTAAAAAGAGCTGATATTATTATTATAATCGAAACTTCGACTTCACATATGTTTCATATTACATATATGTCTTTCATTAGGTATATTATTTTCAGTGTCGCGGAAAGGGATGTGAAGCAACCGTGAGTTATTATTTGTACCCGAGTCATGGATGTTTAATATGGATGGGTAACACTAGCCGACTGATACTTTGGGTAACACTAGCCGACTGATACTTTGGGTAACAGTCGCCGACCGATACTTTGGGTAACACTAGCCGTCCGATACTCTGGGTAACACTAGCTTGAATGGCCTCCTCAGTCATCGTACAGCTGTAATATATTTAAAGGCCATTTACTACTACATCATCATACCTTGTCTTCCAGTGCTCCCAGTTCTCCTGCCAGCACACAACTAACGGTGTATTTCGACACAGCAAGGCGACCTGGGATCAGATGTACCCCCAGTACGGGGAGGGTGCTCCGAGCCAATTCCAAAACCACAGATTCCGGTGATTTACTCACATTAAAAATAATTTATTTAGTTGGCAAAGTTGTTTTTATTTTTGATTTTAAGCAATTATTTTATAGCAGTGATAGCTAAGTTGGTAGAACGCTTGCCTCGGTACCGAGGATTGCAGTTTCAAGCCCCGGCTCGCACCTCTGGCATTTCATGTGCCAATCTCATTTTCAACCATGATTATCACTTGCTAAACGGAGAAGGAAAACATCGTGAGGAAACCTGCATGTCTGAGAGAACCCCTCGAAAGATGTGTGAAGTCCGCCAACCCGCACTGGGCCAGCGTGGTGGACTATGGCCTAATCCCTTCGCATTGAGGGGAGGCCCGTGCCCAGCAGTGGGACATTAAAAAGGGCTGGAATTATATATATACCTCCTGGATCGTCTTCTTTGTTGTATAGGAAAATTGTCCATAACCTGAGACAGCCCAGTGTGTAAGGCCCTTTTCCTAAGGTCAGAGGTCAGACTGTAACTGTTTTTGCTAATCGTCCCTCACATCAAAGGCTCTGATGACCTTTTATGTACTTATGAAGAAATGTGGACTAGTGCTGGGAAATTAAAATAATAGGCCATATTATTTGTCGATAAAAAGATTTTGCTCATTACCTTAATGCTGTAAAACTCGCTATAAAATTGTTTCAACAACACTTTGCAATTTTTTTAAACGAATTTCGTCTGATAAAGTTTAAAAAAAAATTAACCTACCTACTACTTCTTCGGAAAACACTACCTGAGCTAGTAACAATTTCGTTATTATGCCGCTAACGACATATATTTTTATAGAAACAACTTAAATAGTTTAATAATACGGCCACGAACGTTGCAGCTGAACGAGATGAATGATTGACCAAAACTGACATTATATTTTCAAATATTTATGTAAATATTTAAATAAAAAGATCTTAATGCATGCGACTAATAATTGGAACTTAGCATGGGCTTTGTTCTTTGGAGGTATGGAAATAAATGTTAGTCTAGAATATCAAATAAAAACAATGATCATGTCCCGCGCGTGGAGTGCGAGATTTTGCCACTGTCTATTTGTGATTATCAAAAAGTTGTGGTTCCGGAACCACAGTACAGTGGAGCACAATGAAAGTATCGAGCGCCCAATCGAGTACGTAGTACGTATGTACTATATCGATGTTTCGAGGTAATTGGTGTGAGTAACATGGATTTGTATCGACATTTCACCACACCACTAAGATCGAAATCTGCGAGTAAATTTTACTCTTGATAGATGGTAAGTCCAACTTCGCTTCGTAAAGTTTAACGTGCCTGAAATCGGCGCTGAAATTACTTACATGAAAATACTTTGACACATGTTAAAGATTTGTCGAGTATAACTTGGCGAGTGTAATTTATTATTCGAACTTTGATGCTAATTTATTTTTTACCAATTTATGTATTTTTTTCTTTGTAATATCTTAAGTATATCTCTGTTTGTTTGATAGCTTCAGTAAAGTCCCATTTAATTATGTCTTTATTTTAATGAAAAGAAAAACTATTTAACTAAAAGTACTTGTTCGTCACGTTCGAAATTCGAAAACCTTTTGCGTTCATGGGGATATAATGGACTTTTGCGCGCAGATTTCGAACGATAAACGCCGCTATCCGAGGCAGTGATATGAAAAAATAAATATTTCTAGTTTTTTAAGTGCCCAATGTTTTTGAAGCCGACTTATTATATTTCTGTAAAAATAATACACATTTTCAATATTATTACAATATATATTTCTGCGAAGTAAATAAGAGATAAAGACGCAAATAAATATATTTATATGAATCTAATAAGTCATTTCAAAGTTGACAGTCAACATAGGTTCCTCAGACTCCTGCGATGGTTGAGGCCGATCATATAAATTAATATTCGATGGTTGTCCAAAGTCATCTTCCAGTGGTTTAGCAGAAAATAAATTAAACAATGACAATGGGTTGCTATATGGTTGCCGTTTTTCTGACGTTCGGGTATTATCTTGCTGTTGGAAGCCGTTGAGATGTCGGCCAACGTCTAGTTGCAGGAGTGATTTTATTTCTTGGTTGTCGTCTAACAGTTGGTTGTCGTTTCGATGCAAGTTTGCATAAGATGCATTCACATGTGAAGCTGACAATGTGGTATTTATAACATTAACTAGATCGCTGTTGGATCGATTCTGACATCTCGTACCTGTGCACTGTATAAGAAAACACACATTTAATACACACATCACAATAATGTCATTACGATTTTATTTGAAAACTAGCTGTTACCCGCGACTTCGTACGCGTGGTATTTAACAAAGACACAACCATTGGCAACAGCCTGCTCGCTAGTTCTGAGCCCGCGGGACGCATTGCAAGTTGGTGCTATCAAACCTAATCCGGCGCAGCGCTGCAACATTGGTTTTAATTTTTTTTCGTGAGATCCTATTTTTATTCCTAAAATAAAAGTAGCCTAAGTTACTCCTTGTTACATCAGCTATCTGCCAGTTAAGTCCCGTCAAAATCAGTCCAGCCATTTCAGATATTAGCCGGAACAAACAGACAGACAGACAAAAATTGAAAAAAATGTTGTTTTGGTACAGGTAACGTGTATACATCCAAATGCACTTAGTAAAAAGCGGTTATTTTAATATTACAAACAGACACTCCAATTTTATTTATTTGTATAGATTTTGATGCTATCTTAAACTTGTTGTAAGGTATGTATAGTATATGGTTGAAATAAAACTAATTTTACGGATTGTACCGCAAGTGCTAACACCAACTTGGGATGTAGTAATTAATATAATTAAATCCAAAACCAAGCGCACCATTGCAAGACCTCAAGACATTGTGAGCACATTCTGCGTAGATTTGACCGCAAACAACTAAATAGAAGGGCGGCCAGCGGCCAGCATCTTGGGCACGCTACCGCATGGGCCAAATTGTTTACACATTTTGTAGCTTTTCTATACTCTTTTTAAGTTATATTACTTTGTAAATAGAAGGGTACCTCAGTTCTATCTATGACACTAGGACGTCAACCACCCCAGTCCTCCCGTGACCATGGTTGCTGTAAAGCAGCCGAAACGTCGGGAACGTAAAAACATAAAATAAACGCGATCAAATCCGTAAAATCAGTTTTATTTCTATGTGTAGCATTCGCTTCAATATAAGAAATCAATATGTATATGGTTTTACGGATCTGGGGATTACCAGATCTGCCTATCAGAGACTCCCTAAAGTAATAGAGAAAAACATGCCGTTACTTTCACACTTATTTGTTCAATCTGCAATGTGAGCGAGTAAGAGGCGTCTGCTATGCAAATGTTATTTTTAGTTCATGTTGGTACTTAATAATTTTCCAGTAAAATTTAAAGGTTAGGGTTACCTCTGCCGTGCAGTTTTCTCCTATACACTGTGAAAAAAAATATTTCAATTATATACATAGTGAATGTAGTTACAGAATAACTTTTGAATATGTGAGATTATATGAAGGTCTATTCCGTAGTATAGGCTTCATAAACTCTAACCCTATCAGTAAAGAGGAGATACTTTACTGACAGATTACCAGAATTCCTTGATAGGCTTTGTAAACTGCCTCAACATATCAGTAAAGTGAAGGATACTTTACTGACAGATGACCAGACTTCCTTGTTAGGCATTTATAAACTGCCTCAACATATCAGTAAAGTGAAGAATACTTTACTGACAGCCTTGATAGGATTAATAAACTATATCAACATATCAGTAAAGTGAAGGATACTTTACTGACAGATTACCGGACTTCCTTGATAGGCTTAATAAACTCCCTAACCCTATCAGTAAAGTGAAAGATACTTTACTGACAAATTCTCGGACTTACTTGAAGTGGTATAATATTATTGTCAGTTTAGTAGTAGTAGTTGTATTTGGTTCTTATTACAATACACGATAAAGAAATGAGGTAAGGCTTATACGAAAAATTAAACGCAAGTAGGTGAGTAATTATCCTCGAGAATGATTAGTATGACCATTGTGTAGGTAAACTTACCGTAGACATGCAGTCATCTCCATTGCACTGTAATTATAACACGAAACTGAAATATTTATGTAATCATAAAAAAAAGTATAGATTTATTATATTTACGAAATAAAACAAATTTTACGGATTATATCAATTTTATTACATACTAGCTGTTGCCCGCGACTTCGTCCGCGTGGTATTTAACTGACTGATTTCTGATCCCACGGGACGCATTGCAGATTGTTGCTATCAAACTTAATCAGGCGCAGCGCTGCAACATTGGTTTTTTTTTTTCGAGAGATCCTATTTTTTTTCTAAAATAAAAGTAGCCTAAGTTACTCCTTGTTACATCAGCTATCTGCCAGTGAAATTCCCGTCAAAATCGGTTCAGCCATTTCAGAGATTACCCGGAACAAACAGACAGACAAAAATTTTAAAAAGGTTGTTTTGGTATAGGTACCGTATATACATCCAAATGCATTTAGTAAAAAGCGGTTATTTTAATATTACAAACAGACACTCCAATTTTATTTATATGTATGTATATAGATAATTAAATCCAAAACTAAGCGCACCATTGCAAGACCTCAAGACACTGAGCACTTTCTGCGTAGATGGGACCGCAAACAACAACTAAATATGAGGGTACCCCAGTTCTAACTAAGACACCAGGACGTCAAACACCTCAGTCCTCCCGTGACCATGGTTGCAGTAAAACAGCCGAAACGTCGGGACGTAAAAGCATAAAATAAACGCGATAAAATCCGTAAAATTAGTTTTATAATAAACATAATTAAATGTTTCTAAAGGTTGCCGCTGGCGTCGTCATATAGAAGGGTACCCATTGGGAGGCTGTCAGCATTTCTTCTTTGGATAAATTGAACTTTATTTTTCCTTAATGCAAGTGGTAAATAAAATGTATCATTGTAATAATGCTGAAAAACCACTTACATTTGCTTTACAGCCTATGCCTATACACTGAAAATTATAAAAAAAAACATCAAGTAAAAAATATGTTTTTGTTATTCATTGTGGAATAACAAAATGTGGAATAACATAAGCACTATGTATTGACCACGATTTCAGTTGAGCAGTGGATGACTTACTGAGTGTTTCCGAACATCTTGTGAGAACTCGAAATACAAATTTAACTATGTTTTCATTATGTTTAACTATATAATACTAGCTACTACTACTACGTTGTTTTGCCATATACATTATATCTAGGAAATATTTTTATAGTTAAATATTTGCGATTATAAATTGAGATATAAACTACTTATCCTATCTTTCAATTCGGATAAAACTGCACACGGTGTGCAAAATTTTATTTAAATCGGTTTAGTAGTTTAGGGGTCCATAGCGGACAAACACCGTGACACGTAATTCTTTTATATTAACCCTTTTAAGTAAATATTTGTTTTAATTCTAATATCAGATAAAATAATCCAATGAAACACAATGTTGGAAAACTAAACGTAAATCACCTTTAGAACATTCTGATTACATTCTAGATTCTAGACTGTGATAGAAATGCGTGCGCGCGCGTTTTATGCGTAAAATAAGATTTAAAAAAACATAATGACTGCAAAGTCTTGGTGGATAAAACGTAGGTCACTCAATTCGCTCACCGGATGAATGCCGGTTCGATTGCCTTCTGGGCGAATTCAAAAAAATATCTTCTCGTCATTTTTGGTGCTAGTGTGGCCACTTCCAGTCCATTGTACGGTACTCATAATACAAGCGTTGCTCAGTATGGCACCATACTTTTGGTGTGTTCGTTAGGGATTTAAAATGTACTTACGCTAACTTGACAGGTAGCTCCATTGCACTAAATTATTGTAAGGAGATGAAAAAAATAATTATTGTTAAAGTATGTTCGAAGACTATAAAATAAGGTACTTGTAAATCAAATAATTATTTTTATTTACCCGAGACACGGATTCCAGCCCATCGGACTAAACATAAAAACAATTAAAACAAAGTTGAACAGATAATTGAAATAAAATAAAAATAAAAAAAATGTTGTAAATAAGTGACTTACTATAGCCATACAAGCGCCTGCCTCACACTTGAAATAAACAACAAGTAATAATAAATAGAAAATAAATTGATTATGCAGGGTGATTCAGAAATAGTATACTAACCTTTGAACCAGTGCTTCTTTAACACATTTGTAATTGTTATCTGAAGTCGGAATTTCGATATGTCAATTTAAAAAATAATATTTTGTGGGAAGAAAATGTATTGTTTAAATTCTGATTTTACATAATGACTACAAACGCGCTAAGGAAGGCTCTATGGTCAGTATACCCTTTCTGAACCACATGGTATAATAGATAAGGTAACTTACAAAAGCCTTGCAGGCGTCTCCTTCGCACTATGACAAACCAAATAGAAATAAAACGAACATCAGTTTTTTTTTATTTTGATTAAAATAACTTAAATATTTACAAACGGAAAATAAAAAAAAACTTAGAAATAGTATGACAGCAAACTATGTATCAAAATTCACCTCAAAATCGCTGGCACCAAAATAAAACTTTCCGAACCATTTATTTATGCGCTCAAGCGTATTAGTTTTAGGTCAAGATTAGTACTAATAATATTTTATGTTATAATTACAAAATCACGTTGAGATAGACTTCTATTGTTATTTCATGTTAAAATCAATTTAAAAATTCTAAAGAAAATGCGTATAATTCATGAAAAGTGTGAAAAATTACAACTCTGAAAACTCGAGAATCATGAGTTAAATCCGTGGTATCACTTTTCGTTGTGAAACTACTTAAACCCTTAGATAGTTCCCGGTTATAAGTCGTCACACAAAGTTTGTACCTACCACGATTCGAACCTGGAACACGTCGGCACGAAAGGCAGGATCACTACCAACTGCACTAATCGGTACGTCAAGAGCGAGCGAACTATATGCTTTATAGTCTACCGCATTTAGACATTTTGTACGGAGCATGGAAAAGCGCCCCAGCGGACGGTATTAAAAAATTAAAATTATCGACACAAAATGTCTAAATACGGTAGACTATAAAGTTTACGGTTGGCTTCGAGTAATCTCGTACTTGACGTACGATGTGATAGTCACTGCTGTTAATGATTAATTATAACTAAACTATATAATAACAAAAGCATCGTTATTGCGTTACCTTTGATTTACACACACCTCCGTTGCACTGTTGAGAAATATTTTAAAATATTATAGATCATGGATCTTTAAACCGAACCGAATACCGAACATTATTCGGTTGTGCGCTTACCGAGGCTGATTTTTTGGTTAAATTTACGCGTCATGGGGGGTCTGAGGTAACAGTTCATTTAGGAAATATATCTTGCCTGACATATTTTGGGAATCTCTGCTCCTCAGTCTTGTATATATTATTATTAGACTAGCTGTTACCCGCGACTTCGTTCGCGTGGTATTTAACAAAAAGCGGACGAAGTCACGGGTAACAGCTAGTCTAAAATAAAAGTAGCTTAAGTTACTGTTGTTATATCAGCTATCTGCCAGTGAAAGACCCGTCAAAATCGGTTCAGCCATTTCAGAGATTAGCCGGAACATACAGACAGACAGACAGACAGACAGACAAAAATTGTAAAAAAATTGTTTTGGTATATGTACCGTGTATACATCGAAATACACTTAGTAAATAGCGGTTATTTTAATATTACAAACAGACACTCCAATTTTATTTACTTGTGTATAGATGTACAGATAAAGCATGGGTGGGGGAATATATATGTAATATATAAACACTTACGTATGCCGTACATATATAACCGTCACACTGAAACAAATAACATTAGTATAAAGCAGCCAAGTACGTGTCTGATAACCCATAGTTGTGGGGTTCCGTGTGGCGGACGGAGGGCCCAAATGTTCTTATAAGGATTCCTTGTAGCAACTGAGGAACACTAAAAGTAATATTTAACTTTTAATTTTAACTAAGGGTGGAGTGCACCATTCACCGTTAAATTTAACTACAGCCACATCTATAGAGTGGCAGAATCTGTAAATATATACCTGCCTTTATAACTCCCAGTGTGTTATGATTGCGACTCCGAGGCCCATACACGCATGGAATCCTGTAGGAGTCGAGAGTGAACAGGTACCTTCTAGGCAAGTATGCTACATCGTAGATCTCATCGTCACTTACCATCAGGTGAGATCGAGATCAAATACTTGCCTATAATGTAATAAAAAAAAAGGAGTTTTGCGAGAAATAAGATAAAATAGTATATTTAGGTATAACTTACTTCAGACGAACACACACCTCCTTGACACTGGACATATACATACAAAAAAAAACAAATATTAGACTATTTAATGTCCCACTGTTGGGCACGGGCCTCAATACGAGGGGGAGTGTGGGGCATAGTCCATACTCTGGCGGGTGGGTGAGGCCATTTAATGAAAAAAAAAAACGACTGTTTTTCTTACTTTGTATATAAAAGAACATAGATAACTAGGATAATCCAGAAATAGTATACTAAGCTGAATTAGCGCTGACTGAGCGCATTTGTACTCATAATGTTAAGTCAGAATTTCGCTAAGTCTATCTATACATATAAATAAAATTGGAGTGTCTGTTTGTAATATTAAAATAACCGCTTTTTACTAAGTGCATTTAGATGTATACACGTTACCTATACCGAAACAACATTTTTTACAATTTTTGTCTGTCTGTCTGTTTGTTCCGGCTAATCTCTGAAATGGCTGGACCGATTTTGACGGGACTTTCACTGGCAGATAGCTGATGTAACAAGGAGTAACTTAGGCTACTTTTATTTTAGAAAAAAAAAATAGGATCTCACGAAAAAAAATTAAAACCAATGTTGCAGCGCAGCACCTGATTAAGTTTGATAGCAACAACCTGCAATGCGTCCCGCGGGCTCAGAATGGGCGAGCAGGCTGTTGTCAACGGTCGTCTTTGTTAAGTACCACGCGGACGAAGTCGCGGGCAACAGCTAGTTTTTAAATAACATTTTGTTTCCAATAAAATGATTATGTCTGAACATTTTATTTTTATGGACTTATTGTAATTCTGACTTCACATAACGATCACAAATGCGCTAAAGCAGCGCAAGTTTATGCCCTTTCCGAAACACACTGTATATTTCAGACATACAATGTTATGGACAAGGCGCGCAATAAAGTAATAAATAAAAAAAAACTTACCTTCGCGGTACAATTTTTGTCGAAGCACTGAAAATATTAAATCATTATAGTATTGCTATGTGTTTAATCTGGAACTTAATAAGGTGTAAACAGAGTGATTCAGAAAAGGTATACTAACGTTTGATCAAATATTATTATTTAATATTTGATCTAATATATATTGTAATATTTTTGTTCCCAACAAAATTGACAGTTCTGGTTTTTTGTGAGCAAATTAAAAAAAGTGACTTATCGTATTTCTGACTTCACATAACGATCACAAATGGGCTAAAGAAACTCAGGTATAAAGGTTAGTACACACTTTCTGAATCCGCGTCCTAGATCGCGTCATGAAATTAAACTTGAACAATAAAAAAAAAATACTTTAATTCCAAGAAATGCCATAACAATGTACTACATATAACAGCCACAAAAACAGTAACCATAGAGTATTTGCCCGTTCCTCTCCATAGAACCGGCATTCCGAACGCGAGGTAAAGATACCGCATAGGTATAATTTTGTGACATTTTTGGGGATCAAAAAATCTCGAACACTTTAATTTGAGGTGAAATATCAAATTTGTATTCTCCAAAAGTCGACAGTTATATGAATATTATACAAATTTACAACGTTTATTCAGTACAAACATTATAACGCGTTGAACAAAGCGGCTGGGCGGCCTTAATTTAAACATTGGATGTAAACTTACGATCTGTGTCAATGAAGAGTTAGTGACACTAGATATATTACCTAACTAGCTGTTACCCGCGACTTCGTCCGCGTGGTATTTAACAAAGACACAACCGTTAGCAATAGCCCGCTCGCGCGTTCTGAGCCCCTGTGACCCAGCCTTTGCGATATTAAAATGAAAGTAGCCTAAGTTACTCCTTGTTACATCAGCTATATGCCAGTGAAAGTCCCGTCAAAATCGGTCCAGCCATTTCAGAGATTAGCCGGAACAAACAGACAGACAGACAGACAGACAAAAATTGAAAAAAATGTGGTTTTGGTATAAATACCGTGTATACATCCAAATGCACTTAGTAAAAAGCGGTTATTTTAATATTACGAACAGACAGTCCAATTTTATTTATTTGTAATAGATATAGCCAGACGAACACACCAACTGTGTGGCCCCAAACTAAGCAACGCGTATATTATAGGTACCATACAATGGACTGGGGGCGATCCCAGTAACACCCAGACCAGGGCAAATTACGAAAAGATCGTTTCCGAAATTTGCCCAGGCGGGAATAAAACCCGCAACTACCGGTGCAGTGACCCGACCGGCCTACGCTCAGACCGCTAGAGCTAGCTGTTGTCTCCGGATTGAAAATGAGTAAGAGAGAGTAATGTATCAACATCTACGCCGTACCAGCATGGGGTACACTCGAAATTGACTGACTGGGTCCAGACCTACCGCTCTGCCTCGCGAGTCTGTCCTCGGCACATGCATGGTAATAAATGAAAGTTCGCGTTGTTGCCGCGACTTTGCTGTCTATGTATTCAATTTACTTTTCTTTATATCACAGAACAATACCACAGTTTTCTATGGTCTTACACAGAACAAATAGTCTATTGATTTGACATATGCATTAATGTGACAGTGACAAGAGCTTTGCTAGCGCCATCTAGTGTTCGTTTAAGTAAGCGTTTCGAGAACACAGCCAGCCTCGCGAAGCAGCGCGGCCGGTCTGGATTCGGCCTAGTGTGTACTGCAGCGGTGGCCAATCGAATTACGCGGGCGCGAACCTGTTATAACAGGTTATAACTGGATAGAGGCCGGTTTAAGTCAGTTACAGGCGGGTGACTTGTTTGTTTCAAGTGTCACGTGTTAAGCCAACTGGTTTTGTGTATCGCGATATTGATTAAGTTCACTGAAAAGGGTAACCCTATATAAGGTTTATATGGGTTGTATGTTTTGATATTGTCTCACTGAAACCTTAAAAAATAATATAATAGATTATTTTTTAAGTCTCGCAATCGATTCAGTGAGACAAGAGCTCAAGACACTGTGAGCACTTTCGCGTAGATCGGACCGCAAGCAATAACTAAATATGAGGGTACCCCGTTTCAAACTATGACACTAGGACGTCAACCACCTCACCATGGTTGCTGTAAAGCAGCCGAAACGTTGGGAACGTAAAAAACGTAAAATAAACCGCGATAAAATCCGTATGAGTAGTTTTATTTCAATGTGTAGCCTTCGCGTTAATATAAGAAAACAATATGTATATGATTTTGTTTTTTAGTAGTATTCTCGTAAATATAAGAAATCATTTTTTTTCCTTATTTAAGCCAAAAAAGAATGTTGGCATAGTCGGAAGTTACAAACGGCTCGGAATGTTGGTACCACAGAAAAGAACTGGCAAGTAACTCAATGGCTACAATTAAAAAAAGAGGTTTTTATTATTTTTCTGTGCCCTCTTTCGAAAGGCGCACGAAAATACCCGAGCGCAATTTTTGTTCTGTGGCCATTTATCACAAATTATGTGTTCAAGCATAGTGTTTTCGTGATTTTTTTTCTCCACACGAGTGTGTTGAACAACGTCGTATGACATGCGAATATTAGTCATTACTTTCTCGACTCCATTACGGCCACGCGTTCGGCTCGGGCTGCAATGCAGACTCGACTCTAATGACCAACTTAGCCCACATATATCATAATGTAGTATTTATACGGGGACCATAAAAGTGGTTTTGGCTTACCAATGAACTGCACTGCCCTCCTATGCACTGAAAGTGAAAAATACTTTACAATTGTAACAACCTGTATGTTTCACTTCTTAGGTATCAACTTATTAGTTATCACTTAGATTTAACAAAAATTAAAACAAATGATTGATGAATTGTATATTTTAATGAAACAGAGACGAACAGGAAGACGTAGTGTAGGACGGCCCCCACAAGGTGGACCGATGATATCACACGCGTCGCAGGAAGCCGGTGGACGCGAGTGGCGGAGGACCGCGATATGGGGAAATCATTAGGGGATTGTCCAGCAGAGGACGTCATTCGGCTGATAGATAGATAGACACATTATATATCAAATAAACACAATTTTCAGAAATTTTACCTCTAAAAACTCTGAAAAAATACTTAATTAAGTTATCTCGCGAATGTACTTACAACAGCCGTGGACATAAAGCCTCTTGTCTGAAAAGAAACTTTTGTTATGTTGCAACTAAGTATCACATCACGTAAAATTATCAGAGATGACGGATCAGCCGAATAATACACACAAATAGGCGCAGGCCCGCCATTTTTGATCATATTATCCTTAGCTCGCACCAAATTACAACTTTGCAGCCCTGCATCGAACTTAGTCCAGCCGGACCTCGACTTAGTCCAGCTGTAAGAGTCTTGCTTCTTTGGAAATTTGTCTACCAGATCTTGTTTGTCTCCCGCTTTGCAATGGAGGGAAGTGGATAATTTTCTTCCAACTCCCTATTTTTATCTTTCGATTAAATTCGTGCGGGTTCCAAGATAATTAACTTTATCCCAGGACTCGCCGAGGGTCAAACCTCGGTGTCATCATGGGACGACACTGTAGATCCTGGCTTACAGGAGTAGCAGTGGTGGGAGTGTGTGGCGGGCCTAGTCCCTTATTAGCCCTGCAGAGCAAAAAACTATCGCAACCGATTTCCAAACGAAAATAATGAACCCGTCATACTTACACAACAAAACAATTTGTGTCAAACATTTGGATATTACCCAAACTTGTAGTCCCATATGGGACCTATGTTCAAATGTGTTTGCACAAATAAAGATATTTATTTCTTTCTTTTCTTTACTTAAAAAAAAACTTACCGCCGACTGACAATATGATGCGGCGCACTGAAAAATAAACTGTATTCAGGAAAATGTTAAGTAAGGTAGGAAAACTTCCTTCTCCAATGGTGCGGCCACAACAGCACGCTAAGTGCGAGCTAACCGTATACGTGAAACCATTAAGTACAGTACTTATGAATCCCGAAAAGTCACAAAATATTATGCTACAACTTTACCATCCGTTCGGAATGCCGTTCCTATGGAGAAGAACGGGCAAGAAACTCCATGGTTGCTCTTTATATAAAAAGGTATTTTACATTTTTGAGCAATAAATTTTTATAGATATGTGAGAACAATGGGTTAACATTTTTATTCGCAGTAAGTACCCCTGATGATAATAAGGATGTTGATGACGATGATGATGACATGAATCATCCTATCAATAATTTAACTGACTTTGCTAGGGGCAAACTGCTCTCAGACATACAGAGCCCCAAGTCTGCTAACACAATCGATTCATAATCGAACAGCGACCGCATAGTAACTATCACTTTTGACAGCAATTCTTATATTTGATGGATTGTGAGTAGCAGTGGAATGTAGAAGTGAATAAGGAACACTGAATAGCTTTTCCTGTCTTGAATACGAGATACACTTTATTAGGTATAAGATGAGTTACAACGTTTTTACAGAAGTGTCAGCACAACAAAATAGTTGTTAGGCAACATTACCTATCTATTACCATAGACTTACTATTTAATGTTACCTCTTTTAACAGGGATATCTGTCAAAAGTGACAGTTACTATGCGGTGGCTCTTCGATTATGAATCGATTGTGTTAGCAGACTTGGGGCCCAGATATACGACATTATTGTATTATAAGTGTACGAGAACATATTTAGTGAAAGGTTCTCATATAAATGTTCGCAACGAACCTACTTTTTTAATGTAAAACAAAAAACAAACTTACAGCTGCTATGCTTTCGTATCCTAAACACTAGAAAATAATTAAACGTCAGAATTAAATACACTAGCGACAACGAATAATGGCACATAATAACATTTTTCTTCTTCTTTTCGTCGTTCCCTCACTAATGAGGATCGCGACCATATATGATTGTTATTTTAATATTACAAACAGACACTCTAATTTTATTTATTTGTATAGATGTATAGATATGGCACTTACTTCTACGTAACAACTCGATGTATTACACTGTAAATAATATAACACAAATGGGTGAGTTTTATAATGAATATTCTTTTTACTATTTTTTTTTAATTACAGCGGGTGGCAGGATTATTTTCAGGATGGTTCATATTAATATACTAGCCGCGCTCCGCGGTGTTACCAGCGATTAAAAAGTATGTCCTTTTACTCTATTTCCTTTTGCAAATGCACGGTTCCTGTATGCTATCCCACAGGAACCATACATTTTACCGGGATAAAAAGTAGCATGTGTGCTATTCCAGACTATAATCTATCTCTGTGCCAAATTTCATCCAGATCCGTTGAGCCGTTCTGGCGTGATTGAGTAACAAACATCCATCCACCCATCTATCCATCCAACCAAACTTTCACATTTATAATATTAGTGGGATTAGTGGGATAGTGGGATTAAATTAAATTATACATTACCTGTTTAACACATTTCTGAGGGGCCGGCGTCGAGTAAGGTGATTGTGCTGAAACCTGAAAAAGTAAACGTAAACTATATAGAGTACGTTCCTGTAGCGAAATTATTTCATTATCTTAATTGGGTGGTTGGCTTTTAAACTTAAGAATAGCTTTTATAATACCAGCCCTTTTTAAAGTCCCACTGCTGGGCAGGGGCCTCCCCTCAATGCGAGGGGGATAAGACCATAGCCCACCATGCTGGCCCAGTGCGGGTTGGCGGACTTCACACGTCTTTCCAAGGGTTCTCTCAGACATGCAGGTTTACTCGCGATGTTTTCCTTCACCGTTTCAAGTGGTCATCATGGTTGAAAATGAGATTCGCACATGAAATCCAGAAATCTTAGAGTTGCGATCCGCTGTTTGAACCTGTGATCCTCGTTACCGGAGCAAGCGTTCTACCAACTTGGCTATCACTAAGTTCTTACCATGAAATAAATAAAACTGAGTCCGAAAAGCCCAAAAAAATAATAATCTAGATGGCCTTTCATGATACACGTACAGGGCTTAGGCCTGTTATCGATTTACTGAAAAAATCAATTATTTCCTTAATTTCATGCAAAGAAATCAATTTGTGTAGCTATGACACCACATATCCATACAGTTGATCTAATATACTTACTGATTAATAATTATACGGAAAGTCCTATAGAAGCCGTCATAATTAAAAATGTTTTTGTACATGTTACACGTTTTATAGACGTTCTGTAGCGACCTCTTCAACCGCGCCACACGCTACACAGATGGCGCTGTAGACGACTTGCAGAACAATTGACAGTTCTCCATACAATCCTGAAACGCGCTATGAGAGTTTACGGAGCACGTAAAATATATACAAGATCCCGACAATAATCGTCGGGGCATATCGGCCGCCACGCCAGGCATACCAGCCGCCTGGCCGGAAGATCTTCCCTTTTCAGCTAAAGTTATATAATTTAATAAACGTCATATAGAAATGTGACCTTTATTGCCTACCAATGGACCCCTTAAAATATTTTACACTATTATTGTTAAGTTACACTATATATTTGGTGGTATCATATATAATTAATTGTCTGAGTGAAATATTGTAAACGAAAATGAAGATCTTTGGCGAAATGTTGCCATGTCACAGACATCTGTGAGCCCTTCAGCTTATCACGGTCGTAAACCGCTAATTAGTGTTTGTGAACCGCTTAGATTTAAGAAGACATCAAAGGTAAGAAGCTCTTAGCGGAGTGCCAGATCTAAGTGAGCTTTGAGTATTCGGCCGTGAGAAATAATCAAGCACTACTTAAGTTTAATCAATACTCGCTCAGATTCATTGTGTTGGGTATCCAACCTACGTTGTGCGAAAGTGTGAATACCATAGAGTGTCACATATCACTCATGCTTTGGCTGATTGCTGTTTGTTTTTAATAATAAATGTTTATTAACCAAAAAGAGACTAGACAAATGTTATTCTTCTTTTTTTACGAAATGAAATGCGATGAAATAAAATGGATATGCAAATGGCCTCACCCACAACTCAGCGGGTATTTTGCCAATGTCAAGCAATTAATAGCAATAAAACATTCAATAAATTTTTACTGGTGGTAGGCTTCGGCCGTGGCTAGTCACCACCCACTGAACAAAGCCATGTCGCCAAGCGGCCTAGCCGTGTTCCGGCATGATGTTCGGTGTTGCCATTCATGGATGGCGGGTCAGATCAGCTGCGCTGCATGTGCCTAGTGAATGTAGCGTCTCGATCTACTGCCGCCTTCCTACCTAGGCAAGTATGCTCCATCGTAGATCTCATCGTCACTTACCATCAGGTGAGATCGAGGTCAAATACTTGCCTATAATGTAATAAAAAAAAAATACACATTATAAATAAAATAATGCATTTGACATAATGATATTAAAATGGCGTGTCCACAAATGTTATTACTTAGACAGACATTATTTACATTGCGGTTACAAAATTACACACACAGACACACACACTCGTTCACGTTTAGACGTAACATTGCCACTGGCAAATAGAAGCCACTTTTTAAAAGGATTTTTGTGGTAAATTTATGACATCCAAAAGTCTTTGCCTTGTGATTATGAAGACTAAGAAGTTCTGGACATATTTTTTTTCATATGTGTGCGTGAGTACGTGTGTTTATATTTTTTTAGCATTTACTTGTAGCGCACGCCCCGTGTGTTTTCTGAATATTCTATTACAAGTCTATGATCCCAAGCTCATTTGTTTTGCCCAAAATCTGGGCCCCAAGTCTGCTAACACAATCGATTCATAATCGAACAGCAACCGCATAGTAACTGTCACTTTTGACAGATATTGTATGGGATATCTGTCAAAAGTGACATTACGAATCGATTGTGTTAGCAGACTTGGGGCCCTGTAATACTGTAGTAACCCTTTAGATAAACTGTAGTTTTGAGTTTGAGTAACAGACTCTCATGCATCAAAGATTTTTTATTAAACTTCATAGTTGGAAGTCGGAGTGTTTTACCCGTTGCCGCGGTGCCGGGTGAAGCCCGGTTATACTCGGTAATTTAAGTTTTCTTCAAACGCACACTTCTGGAAACTTCGCGGAGTACATCAGTGGCTGCCGTAGGGTTGGCACTTTGCAATTATGACTTTGTTTTAAATGTTAACACTTGGCTTTCATAGCTTAAAATTTAAATATCGTTCTGTATTTGTTTTTAATATGCCAATACTCATAATTGAGAACAATGGTAGGTATAAAGTCCTGACTCTATGGGGGACCCTTAAATGACAGCCAAACTTTTTTTTTACAATTTATCACATTCTTTTTTTGATGATCCGATTGGCACAGTTGGTAGTGACCCCGCTTTCGCTATCAAGGGACCCGGGTTCGAATACTGCCAGACTTTGTGTGATAAGCACATTTTTTTATGTAATAATTATATACTGGGTTCGCCCCCAGCCCATTGTATTCACAAGTATAGCTTAGTTTACGACCGTAGAGTTGGTGCGTTCGTCTGGCGATATTATTATTCTGATTTTTCAGTAACAACTTGTGGCAACCCTATCTTTCTCCGCTTACTCGAGTTAATGCAAAACTCAAGCCCCGCTTAATATACAGACTTTGTTTTTGTTAGGTATGCAACCTACGTTGTGCAAAAGTGTAATACCATAGAGTGACACATGTCACTCTGCTTACGCCTGTTTGTGTGAGACATGTTCGCCTAGCCCTGCTGCACCTAAATATGTAATAGTTTTATAAGTGCTGCCCTCTATTATTGCATTTCCTAGGGCAATACTCAATTGCAGGTGAAGTTGTTTTATTAAACCTAGATCGTTGTCAGGACTGTCTTTTACCTGGGGCCCTGGGCACAAGGATAAAGGGGCCCCTATTGATTTCTTATATTTACGCGAATACTACACATTGAAATAAAGTGACACTAGGACGTCTAACAACTCAGTCCTCCCGTGACCACGGTTGCTGTAAAGCTACCGAAACGTAGGGAACGTAAATACATAAAATAAACGCGATAAAATCCGTAAAATTAGTTTTATTTCAATTTGTAGTATTCGCGTACCTATTCGTGATTAAAATAATGATAAGTAAGTATAATGTTTATTCCGTGACGCGTGATGAGATTTGTATGTATTTTAGATGGTTAATGATTGTAGCAAAATCGTTAAACTTTGTAAAACACACACACTGTTACAGTTTTCATTGGGCTTAATATCTATATATAATGATTCTGAAAAGGCCACCAAACACACACACACACACTCTATCTCTCTCTCTCTCTCTCACACACACACACACACGCACTCACACACACACACATACACAGACACACACAAGCTTTGAACCACGCGTTTGTAATCATTATGTGAAGACAGAATTTCGATTTGTTATTGATATCTATTAATTGCTTGACATACGGCAGAGGCCGTTCGTTCTTTCCTTGGAAATAAAAAACTACTATAAGTCCCCCTATCATATTATATCCCGCAAATGTTGTGTGTGTTGCCGTAATCCATCCAGTGGCCGTCAACCTTCGTTTCCCGAGGAGATTATAGTAATAATAAAATATATTACCAGAATAGAGAATCTGACAGCCGGGGCTTGAGGATCGTTCGTCATGAAATAGGTTTCGGTAGGAATGTGGGCTCGGATGGGAGGTACCTAGCCCATATTGACGATTTGTCCCGTTTTTTTTCAGGAATTTCTTTGGTAAATACTCCATTCGTATTTTTTTTTCGTACATAATATTTTTTTGCTTTGTATAATTTATTTGTTTATTTAAATTGGTTCCTTAGTGTTTAGTGATGCTTCAAAAAACAGCTTGAAAAATCATTATTGGTATTCACACAAACACCCGACTGATCGCCAGTGAGATTACCAGTAATAAATTGGATGTTTTAACCGACTTCGAAAAAAAAGAAGGAGGTTCTCAATTTGATTGTATTTTTTGTTTGCTTCTTCTTCTTCATAGTTTGGCAATAGGCTACAAAATAGAGCCATTATTGCCAGTTTCAAGTATTTTGTAATAATATAATGTTAAGTAACCCTCATGATAATGAAGATATCGATGTCAATGATGATGATGAAATGAATCCCCACCCCTATCAGTAAAGCTGTGGATACTATACTGAAAATTTACCGGACATCTTGGGTTAACTTGAAAAGTCAAGTTATACTATTTCATTTGATTTCCTTCACTCGTGCACGTTAATGAACAAACAATGATTAATCTACATTATTAAGTTAGTTTAATTACACATTATTTCTCGATGAAACATATTTCTTGGAAAAAAAAAACAAAATTGTCACCTGTTCAACTTCCCACCAAAAAGTCTACCAAAAATAAAAAGCAGAACAAAATCGTTAAATATTATAATGTGTCTGCATTCTTACAACGAAACAATACAATCCATCGATTACCTTACTCTTTTCCTCTATTAAAATATGAGAATGTACGAAGGAGACGCAATGAGGTTTTTCGGGGTCATAGAGTTGAACAAGTTCTTTTGGGATGCTGGAAAATTACAGTAAACTCTAGTAAATCATAATAGTGCTGTTCGACGATAAAGATGTTCTTTATCGATATCAAATATAATACTTTTAGCCCTTTTTTATAATGTCCCGCTGTTGGGCACGGGCCTCCTCTTAATGCGTGGGGGATTAGGCCACAGTCCACCGCGCTGGCCCAGTGCGGGTTGGCGGACTTCACACGTCTTTCGAGAGCGATGCAGGACTTCAATGATCTTATATATTTTTCGTATACCAATATTATATGCTACTATACTACACATATACTGCACGACAAATGCGAGATTATTCATAAGCTAACCGTATACTGTAAAGTGTACGTATTTATACATTTTGTATGAGGAATAGAAAGTTATAAATGCCGCCCGCTAGAGGCGCTGTTGAATTCTACATAAAATTTGACTATAAAGTATACGGTTAGCATACGAATAATCTCGCTCTTGAGGTACTGAGCATAATTAAATGTATCTATCTATTACATTACTTTTTGTTTACAATAAAGGAAATTTGAATTTGAATAATATTTAATCATTTTAAATACAATTTCATTTAATTTTACGAGCTTGGGTGTTTCTCTCGTAATGCTGGTAAAGAAAATTCATTAATCTTACGACTTTATATGTTATAGTTGGTACCATCTGCTCTTTCTTATAGTCCTACTTACTAGGTAAGGAGATAGAAAGTGGGCCGAAGGACGAAAACAAACTTGGATAATAGGGTTGTTAACAATTTTTTGGGAATACTTTCAATGTACCTAACTTGTTAATATCTTCAAAAAATTTAAACATAAATTCTTTTTGAAAAAATCCTCTACTACTTCTTACCTGTCGTGGCCCCAAATATATATTTTTCCACCGTCAATATATATTTTTTAAGATTATTTTTATATATATATTTTAAATAAGATTTTACAAATAAGTAGTAGGTAGGTAGATATAGTACTTAATTATTAAACAATTATGTAAAAAACGTTGAATAAACATAAACTGAGGGTTAAACGTCAAAGTGGTATGATGTGACGTCACACCCAATAATAAGGGTTTGCGGTCCGGTGATATCTACATTTAATTTATTAATTAAATTAACAATGTGTTGTTAAAATTTCACATATTTTAAACGACAAAAATAAAACAATATTATGTTTAAGTTTGCGCAGAGTGTCTACCACCGTATTTTATACAATATCGATATTACCCATCATCGCTATTATAACATCACTAAATCACACATTTTGTCGGGAGATATATGGAGGTGGAGTGTTCTCGCTCTCTTTTATTACTTTTAGTTCTATAACAGTCGGGTAGCGCGAAGAAAATGGTGTCTGCTGGATAAATCACTCATGACTAGTTAGAATAAAGTTAGTAGAAGAATAGTATAACTTGAGTCTTGAGGAGTGAGCAAATATGGAAATACTGGTGGTTCAAAGTTGAAGTTATGTTTTTTTTTGGCTGACACATGCTAATGTTAGTGTACAGTATTCGATGACTATTTTATTAGGACGACCTGATTAGCCTGGTTGGTATTGACTCTGCTTCCTCTGTGTGTGTGTGCGAGTGTGTGCATGCGCGCGCGCGAGCGAGCGCGCATGTGTGTGTGTGTGATGTGTGTGTGTGTGTGTGTGAGTGTGATGTGTGTGTGTGCTGTGTGTGCGTGTGTGTCCCGAGTTCGAATCCTGGTTGGGATAAAGTTTGTGAGATGAATGTTTAATATCTATATAACAGTGCAGCAGCAGTGATAGCCAAGTTGGCAGTACGCTTGCCTCGGTAACGAGGATCGCAGGTTGAAACCCTGGCTCACACTTCTGGGATTTCTAGATTTCATGTGCGAATGTCATTTTCAACCACGATTATCACTATACAATCCGCAAAAGTTACTTTTATATCAATATACGAGTTTGTTATGACCGATTCGATTTAAATCAACACACGGGCGGTTTTATATGCGTTTGATTACGTAAGTTTTTTTATAGTTTCTCGAAATATGTAGCGAAATAACAAATAATATTTCGGAAGTATTTATCATCACCCAATGGGTTCAGTAATATACATTAAGGACTCATAAACCCAGATTGGGGAGGTAGATGACAATGTAATAATTGTCCCAACATGTCAAAGTCAGATCATAAACTGTCCGCCGAATTTATAGATGTTCTATAACTCTATCCAGGACACGCCATTTTCATATCATCGTGTCACATCCATTATTTTATTTATAACTAGCTGTTACCCGCGACTTCGTTCGCGTGGTATTTAACAAAGACACAACCGTTGGCAACAGCCTGCTCGCGCGTTCTGAGCCCGCGGGACGCATTTCAGGTTGTTGCTATCAAACTTAATCAGGCGCAATGCTGCAACCACAGATCACGAGAGATATGCCGTGCGATTCAAAATGTATGGGAACTCGCTGTCTCCGTTTTGTTTCCCACCACTCGCTAAAACCAACCAATACGAAGTCTCTTCGGTGCGTGCTGCGTCGTCGCCGTATACAGCGGCCGTACCACGCGACGCACCAGTTTATTCAAAGTATCGTTAGACGATCTATCCATTGCCTCGTACATTCACTCAGTAGCGAACATAGGTGGTACTTAAAGAGCCATGTATTTTGTACAAAAATAAAAAAGTCGTTGTGCTACATGAAAACTAAAATAACATAATAAAGGCATTAAATATTTTTTGATTTGTTGTTTTTAATGATTTTAAAGACGAATAAATAAAATACTTAATACTGGCTGGTGAAATGAGATTCCATCTTCCGCGTAGTTCACTTTGCTGCTAGTATTTTAGCACACAACCACGGAATAACACGGCATTTAAAAAAAAAGTTAGAGCTCCGATACCGACGTGCAGTTGCAGTCGACTGACGGCGAAAACTCTATGTTAGCGTAATTTTGGCATAAGGTGAGCGCAAGCCCACCGCTTTCATAACATATCTCCTCTAATATATCTGTGGCTGCAACATTGGTTTTAATTTTTTTTCGTGAGATCCTATGTGTTTTTCTAAAATAAAAGTAGCCTAAGTTACTCCTTGTTACATCAGCTATCTGCCAGTGAAAGTCCCGTCAAAATCGGTCCAGCTATTTCAGAGATTAGCCGGAACAAACAGACAGACAGACAAAAATTGTAAAAAATGTTGTTTCGGTATAGGTAACGTGTATACATCCAAATGCACTTAGTAAAAAGCGGTTATTATAATATTACAAACAGACACTCCAATTTTATTTATATGTATAGATGTATAGATGTGTATTTATTGAAAGTGTTATCGCTATTAATTACTTGACATTGGCAAAATACCCGCCAAGTTGTGGGTGAGGCCATATTCATATCCATTTCATCGCATCTCATTTTGCAAAGAAAGAAGAAGAACTCTATCCAACGTCATATAGTACTGAGCAAAGCAAAGCTTTTGTGCGCATTGATAAAGTTATTAAACGTCTATAAATTTGCGGGTTGTTTTTTTCCTGGTGGCCTTGTCATAGGTATACAGGGGCAATTCGTTTGTCTCATCAATCACCGATTGCCATTTTGACAATTGTTTTTTTTTTATAATTCATGGATGGCGAGTCAGATCAGTTGCGCTGCATGTGCCTAGTGAATGTAGCGTCTCGATCTACTGCCGCCTTCCTACCTAGGCAAGTATGCTCCATCGTAGATCTCATCGTCACTTACCATCAGGTGAGATCGAGATCAAATACTTGCCTATAATGTATAAAAAAAAAAAAGATCTGCGTTCTTGTTTTTATTCGTTGGCAATTGGCTACCAAATAAAGCCACTTTTGCCAGTGTCAACCAAATGGTATAGTCGTTATTTTTATAAGGTATGTATATTTACTTTCACAATAATGATGATGACGATGATGATGATGAAATGAATCCCCTACCTCTATCAGTAAAGCTGTGACTACTGTACCGAAAATTAACCGAAAATCTTGGGAGAACTTGTAAAGTTAAGTTGTACTTTTATTTTAATTTCCTTTTATTTGTGCACGTCTAATACACGATGGTTAATATCACACCAATACCACAGATTATAAATCAAAGTGACACATTTTTTCACCAGTTACTTTTTCAATTTCCCGCCACAGAGTCCCTGAAGATATTATTTCATCGTCCCAAGGCATAGAGATAGGGCTCCACGAACATTATCAAAAACCAACAAGCACATTCATGGCATCAATTTCGTCTCAATGTGCACTGAAATTTTTCCGACAAGACGTCAGCGGGGGCGGCAAGAGGGAGGGGCAATCAACAGTTTCAGGCGAGGATCTAGCTGAAAGCCAGTTTGGTCCCGACCGTGGCCGTGGGAGGTCGTGTGTCAGTCCGTCGAGTTTCGCGAACGCGTCTAATATGAAAATGTGCTGATCAAAATTCTGTGTACTCCTTTATATTTATTGTAAATTTAATATCGCTTGCAGATTATTTTTTTCGCGGCTATATTTACGAGCGGCGGCTTACCGCGGGTGACAGCTGTAGTATTTTTTAATTTGTTTTTTTTTTTGGTGGGTGTTTTGGCTTTGTGGCGGTATTTTGGAGGGGAGTTGTGACAGGTGAGTTTTTTAAATCGATTGAGTAAGATACTGACATGTATTTTTTGTTTGTCTATCATAACAGAATCAGCCAATATATAAGCAGGTGAGTAATATATATAAACCGCCCTCTTGTATGTTTTCACCCCCCCCCCCCCTCCCCCCATAAATATATGTACCTATATAACATTGTGTAAAATATGGTAACACGGCCAACAGTAGGTTATAAAGGTAACATTCCCAAAGAAATAAATCAAATTATTTGACATTAAAAAAATACACCCTGTACGAGCGCTACCGGTTCGCGTTGTTTAAAAAAAATCAAACTTCATTTACGCAATTATTTTATACATCGACGTAACCATATAACTTACTGATTCATCTGTTAAAATATTTTACAGGATTTATGTTATGATCATATTTTATTACTAACGGATGAAACTATGTTTTCTACGGTATACGTTCAATGGCGGTCTCGGAACCGAAAAATAAGGCAATGTTGACAAATTGAATATTTGATCAATGTGGATAGGGAACTGGTGTACCCCATCACGCCTATAATCTCCAAAGGGGTAGGCAGAAGTGAACCGTTTCCCCTAAGTTAGGTATAATAGGGCTATTGCTATTATACTGCGCTCATTCCTCCTCCCCCTCCTTTCCCCCCCTCTCCTTTAAGTAGAAATTAGGCTCTAGTCCAACACGCTGGCCCACTGTGGTTTTGTGAACTTCACACGACTTTTGACAGAAGGGTAGGTTTCCTCACGATACTTGACTTCACCTTACGGCAAATGAATACCACCAGCCGGCAATCTCAAATTATAAAAATATTGAAATAAAACTTATTTTACAGGTTTTATCGCGTTTATTTTGTTTTTACGTTCCCAACGTATCGGCTGCTTTACAGCAACCATGGTCACGGGATGACTGAGGTGTTTGACGTCCTAATTTCATTAGGGAAGATGGCTGGGTGCTACCACCAGTAATTAATATAATTAAATCCTAAACCAAGCGCACCATTGCAAGACCTCAAGACTGTGAGCACTTTATGTATAGATCGGACCGCAAGCAACAACTAAATATGAGAGTACCCCAGTTCAAACTTTGACACTACGACGTCTAACATCTCAGTCCTCCCGTTACCATGGCTGCTGTAAATCAGCCGAAACGTCGGGAACGTAAAAACAAAATAAACGCGATAAAACCTGTAAATTAAGTTTTATTTCAAAGTGTAGTATTCGCGTAAATATAAGAAATCAATGCTATAAAAATATAAGCATTTGGGGGAATTTGTACCCTCTCAGAGCCCCACCTTGTCTCACTTGGGTACATAAGTACCTTCTTTACTCATCCAATATTTTCCGATCTGAGTAATTTCCGTTCAGAGCTCGCGCACAATGGCCTTGTTAGTGGAAATAATTTTCCAACCTAAACTCAACTCGTAGTCGACAGTTCTAGGCTGATGATCTACAAAGGTCCGCTGTGACATGTCCATTGACGCGTATTCAATTAGCAGTCTGGCTGTCAACCTATGTTCGCGTCGATGTAAATACAAAAAATACGATATACTTTATGGCCAAGCGCTTTTATTATAATAAGTTATAACTTTTACAAGTAGAATGTTATTTTTCTGATAACTAGGTAGGTATATAGAAATAAATCCACCAACCACTCAACTGCCATAGAACTATTTCGTATTCTGTACTTCAGTCGCGTATCAATATAATGTAGCTAATTAATGGTGTTCTACTCGTTATCTGATGTTTCTAGCAGTCGACACGCAACCATTGACACTGAAATGAGACTCCATCAAGACGACATTAAAGTTTTAGCAGAATAGCCAATCTGTCAAAGTCGTAATGGAACCGCAATAGTGTGTCGCTGGAATGGCGATTGTATGTCAGTTTATTTAAATTAGCAGAATTGGTCCCCGGGTCTTAAGGTCTTTAAAACTGTTCGAAGTATGTTTGCGCTTCGTTCCGTAGGCCTATGTTTACTCATAAAAGTTAATATTTGATTAAAACGACCAATCCGAACGTATATCGCATTATGGCCCTTAAAAGCCTTTATATTCACCTACCCTAAGGCTGTGAAAGGCGTAAGCAATCAAGAGTTCTTGTTTAACTTCAATGCCTTGTACTTATTAGGTTTAAATATACATTTATATAATATACTTACATATGATTTGCCCGTAGCTTGGAAGCGTCTGTACGCTGAAATAAAAAAAAAATGCCGTGACGATTACTTTTAATAGGTACTGCACGTCAAGTGCGAGCTAGCCGTATACTTTATAGTCGAACGTATTTAGACATTTTGTATGGAGAATTGAAAAGCGCCTCTAGCGGACGGTATTTAAAACTCTCAATTCTCCGTACAAAATGTTTTAATACGGTAGACTATAAAATATAGGTTAGCTTAGCTTATCATCACTTACCATCAGGTGATAGCGAGATCAAATACTTGCCTATAATTAATTTAAAAAAAATGTAATAATAATAAAAAAAGCTTACGAATAATCTCGCACTTGACGTACTGAGGCCGAATCCATATTTTTTGGATTTTTGGTCTGTCTGTCTGTTCGCTCATCACGGGAAAACTAACTGGAGGTCAGTGTCTCCAACCATGCCGTAATTACGGTAGATCTACCGTATTTTTTCTAGGTCTACCACCTACCGTAGACATGTCAAAATCTACCGTAATTTCGTCGTGTCCATATTTCTTCATTCTGCTGCTTCAGTTTGGATGAGCAGGGATGCCTGCGCAACGTAAAAAAAAAAAGTCATTCTGTTGCTTCTGTTTGGAAGAAGCAGCAGAATTACCTTTTTTTTTACGTTACGCATCTCCACTGCTTGGGTATTTTTATTGTATCATTTTGGAGAAAAATAAGCAACACTGGTCTGCCGTAATTTTCCATCTACCGTATTTTTAGACCAGGCAACACCGTAATTTTGACAAAGAGGGTTGGAGACACTGCTGGAGGTCAAGCGCGAGATCATTCGCAAGTTAACCGTGTACTTCATAGTCTGCGTATTTTATTTTATTCATTGCATGGAGAATTGAAAGTTTTAAATACTGTCCGCTAGAGGCGCTGTTCAGTTTGCCATACAATGTGTCTAAATAAGAAAACTATAAACTATACAGTTAGCTTACGAATAATCTCGCACTTGACGTTCAGAAGGATTTGGATGAAGCTTGCGCTTGGTATATGATGCTAACCGATGCTTAGTTTGGGACTATACCTACGAAAGGTGTGTTTGTCTAGCGATATTTTTTTCTATGGAGATTATACGTACCGCAGAACAACTCTTCAGATGTAGCCGTATCCAGACCAAACGCGCCGCCTCGCCTGGTAGGCGCGGGTATATTTTGCGCGAGCGTTTACCTCAGCCGAACGCTTTCAATTGTCATTTGTGTCACTGTCAGCCCACCCACGTGTCCAAGCAAGCCTCGCGAGGCGGCGCGGCCGGTCTGTACACGATCATTCACGGTCAATGTAGTTAATGTACGTAGACGCTCGGATGTACGCTCTTATCAAAGGAAACACTGACGTCATTGCATATTCTCAGCCGGCCCTTATCGTCTCCCAAGTACATAAGCACTAATGGCTCACCTTCTTCAAAACGTCAAACTTTACCCCAAAGAAAAACACACTCAGAAATATAGAGAGAATCCGGGGGTGTATTGCGGACTGTTATTCCCGGTACGGTACTGCCTGGTAATTTTATTTTTAATTTTATTGTTTAAATCTTAATAGTACATACTTTTCCTAAGAGAAGATAAAGACCTGATTAGCTCAGTAATTGGTAGTGACCGTGCTTTCTGTGCCGAGTGTCGCGGGTTCGAATCCTGGTAAGAGCAAACTTTGTGTGATGAGCACGAATGTTTGTACCCGAGTTATAGATGTTCAATATCTATATAAGTATAATTATATATGTAATATAGTTATATACAACGATCGCCTCCAATCCATTGTGCGGTAACCCATACTAAAGGCGTTGCTTAGTTTAGGTCCGAACAGGTTGGAGTGTTTACTTACAAAACACTTTTAAATTAATTAAAAAAGAAAAAAACTATCCGTTTCCAAACGTTGTCAAGTCAAGGAACTAATCGTTAACACGACACAGATGACAAGTGTTAGGCCGGGAAGTGAAATACGTGTCCAGGCATTTATTCCCGGCCTTGTTTGGTGAGAGTTAGTAATAGGCCCCCAGAAAGATTAAACTACCGACCTTTGTCTTGTCACTGTCGGGTATCTGTCAAAATGTAAGCTCATAATGTGATTTATGTAAAGCCAGATCTACATTGATACATTAGCTGAGTACAATCTCTCTATGGCTGCCAGATCCGATGGATCCATTAATATAAACTATATATAATAATAATACCAGCCCTTTTAATGTCCCACTGTTGGGCACGGACCTCCCCTCAATGCGAGGTAGATTCGGCCATAGTCCACCACGCTGGCCCAGTGCGGGTTGGCGGACTTCACACGTCTTTCGAGGGGTTCTATCAGACATACACGTTTCCTAGCGTTTACCGTTTAGCAAGTGATAATCGTGGTTGAAAATGAGATTCACACATGAAATCCAGAAATCTCAGAGGTGCGAGTCGGGGTTTGAACCTGGGATACTCACATATATTTTATACTTAAATGTGATCGGTATCACCTACTTGTTAACCCCGTAAAATATTTTACACTGTTTTGTCAAACGGTACGGTATATACTCATAGTACAAGCGGTGCTGATTAGTTTGGGACCGTACTATTGATGCGATCGTCTGGCGATATAATATCTTATATAACTAAGAGTTTTTGAGTACACTGGTCACATAGTTAGTCAGCGAAATTATCGGGAAAGTACACATTGCGTAATGAACTGAATTGGATTCGAAGCTACGAAAAAAAAATAAGTCTCCCTTCGATTCCCGTTTTCCAAAGACGTCGGTGTTTTTGTTAAATAATGGGTTCTAGATTAATGGGTTTGGTTCGATAAATTTCAAGTCATTGGCCCAAATTTTTTTCTTAATACAATGATCCACGAAATTGGGCTAATTATGTCACAATCAGGATGAATAAGGACGGTACTCGTACATTGTTAATTATATGTTATATATATTGTCTTAATTTTTGTGTTTCAGTTTTTTGAATTCGGTTTTTTGTTAAAACCTTTTTTTTTATTGCATTACTTTCGTGCACTCGTGCACATTTATGAAACGGTACATATAATGTTAAATATTCCACCGAAATGAGGCGTTATAATTAAAAAAAAATAGAACATTATTTTTTTCACAAATAATACAAAATTGATTTATCTCAGACTAGCTGCGCCCGGCGGTGTTACCCGCGATAAAAGGTATGAAAAATTAAAACATCTATCCCACGGGAACCATATATTTTACCGGGATAAAAAGTAACCTATGTGCTATTCAAGACTATAATCTATCTCTGTGCCAAATTTCATCCAGATCCGTTCAGCCGTTCGGGCGTGAAAGAGTAACAAACATCCATCCATCTATCCATCCATCCATCCATCCATACATCCATCCAAACTTTCACATTTATAATATTAGTATAGATTAGTATAGATAGTATAGATTACCGCCAATAAGCTTATCACTGACTTGGTGAGAGCACTTCTTATGTAAAAAAACAGTGACTCCCCGGCACCTGTCTGTCCAATAATTTCGTTTCCGCGGCAAATGGATAGTTCCGCTGAAAACCATCCCCCACCCCCACCCCGGCACAATTTATGAAATTCGTTTTGCCTGAAAACCTTCGGGATGTAATTTCAGTGAAATGAAACGATGATTAAGTTCGGTCTGAAATGTATGTGCTAGAAATAAAGCTATGATTTCTATTGAAAGTTATTTGATTATCTTGCTACATACTGAAAATGTGTCTGGAAAACCAAAATAGGCTGGCTCTCTATGACCTAAGAATAAATTCAATAACTTACTACCCAAACCATTAGTCCCCAAAGTGGTCCAGGACCCCCAGGGGTCTACGTTAATTCCATAGTTAGATCAAAACTTCACATTATTTTGTCGAGTTTTGGGAATATGGTAGGAACGTAGCTGCAGGGGGTCCACCGAAACCACGGAACCAGCTAAATTTTGAAAGTGGACTATGAGAAAACAAGTCGAAGAACCTCTGATCTAAACTATTAATACATTCCAATCCGACTGTCACAGGTAGTGAACCTGCTTTCTGTGCCGAAGTCCCGGACTTTGAGTCGTGGTAGGGGAAGTTTTGTGTTATAAACTCTCCTCATACGTTCAATAACTACCCACATAAGTTGTTCTCATACACACTAAGATCGTCCTTAGTCCATTTTGAAGTACCAATAATACAAGTGTTGCTTAGTTTGGGACAGTACAGTAGGTGTGATCGTCTGGCGATAAAAAAAAACCCCACGCGGGGTGGTAGACCATTTTTTAATAAAAAAATTTGAAGATAACTTCTATGTCGATGAATGTTCAGTTTGAATAATAAAAAACTTTTTAACAAAATAAAAACCGTCTTCAAAAAACTAAAAAGCCAAAAATAATCTAATCTTGAAATCTACCTTGTTTAACTAAATCAAATATTTAACTAATCTGAAGTTCTCCTTTTTTTTGAAGTCGGTTAAAAAGAGGTTTGCCGTCGAATAAAACATTGGCCATCACGGTAACAAGAATGAAAAGATAAAAGATAAAAGTAACAATGAAAGTTGAAAAGGTAACAAAGGACAAAGATGTTTTACGAACAATTTAATGAATTATTCTCTTTTAAAACGCCTTGAGCTATTACTTTTTAACCGACGAAAAAGAGCAGGTTGAACATTTGACACGTAGGTATATGCTTTGTAGCTGCGGGTGGTATGCCTCCAACCCATGACTTTTATTCTCTTGTCTTCTATTCTGTCAGTTCTATTCTGTCAGTCGAATTGACTGGCTGAATAGAAGCTGGATTGTATTGGAGAGTAACCTGAATTTCCATTGTTCAGAAGATTATTTCTTTTTAGATATTTTTATGGCAGATCTGTAAGGTAAGATTACTTATGTTAATTAAAAATAAATGGTTACATAAATCCTTATTTATATACATAAAACAAAGTCGTGTTAGTGACACCAATTATAACTCAAAAACGGGCGGGCCGATTTTTATGTTAGTACTATTTTATCCAGCTGATCAAGACTGCCTAGCCGTTCCTACATTGTTTTCTCATACCCATAACAATGTGCTCTCTTTAAAAAGAGCAACCATATAGTTTCTTGCCCGTTCTTCTCCATAGGAACGGCATTCTGAACGGGTGATAAAGTTGTAGCTTAGCATTTTGTAACAAGTCTGACGATTCATAAGTACTGTACATAAACATTATGTATGTTAGGAAAAATTTATTTCTCTTTAAAAGGCTCGGTGATCAACATCGTTATAATACAAGAAATAGAAACAAATTAGATCAACCACACTTTCGACTAGCAAGGATTCACACATCTTTCATGGGGTATTGTGTTAAATTTTATAATAAAATACACTCTGACATTACCGAACTTATTGAAAATAAATTCAAAGCGTGCATAAAACGTACGCTGTGTAAGAAGGCATACTATACACTAGATGCTTATCTTAAGGATAAAAATGCTTGGTTGGATGCTGGTCCGGCTCCTCAGGAATATAAATGACCTTGTTTGAGCAGACTATTAAGATTTTGTATTTATCTTCTTCCTTCGTATTTTCATTTACATAAGTAATTTGTAAATGTGGGAACCATGTAGCCATTAACTGTAATTTTATACTTAGTTAGTACTTTTTGTTTTTTTTTGACCTGCTGCTAAAGTTTGATTAGCCGTTCCTACATTGTTCTCACATACCTATAACAATGTATTGCTCAAAAATGTAAAAGATCTATTTTAAAAAAAGAGCAACCATGGAGTTTCTTGCCCGTTCTTCTCCATAGGAACGGCATTCCGAACGGGTGGTAAAGCAGTAGCATAATATTTTTGTAACTTGACGATTCATAAGTACTGTACAATAATGGTCTACGTGAATAAAAATATTCTGATTCTGATTCTGATTCTGATTCATAATCGTTTAAATGAATATAAAACGTTCTGATTCTGAAGGCAATTCCAGGCCAATTGGTCTACGATTCAAATCTACATATACTTGTACATTCTTTTTCTTATTATCTTGTCACGTGTAAGGAAAACCATCTTGAAATATCAATATCCGGGGCGGTTCTTTCTTTCAGGTCAACTGGGCGGGTCGAATGATCGATCTTAGTTATTTTCCGATATGAAATAACAGAATGGAATCGAGAAGCTCGTCACGTAAACGATTAATCGGATTAAATGTCAAGCGAGACAGACCAATTTTGTTAGTTGTACCAATAATAATATCGACAGACGAACACACGAACGGTCCCAAACTAACGCAATGTTTGCATTATGGGTACCGTAACTAGAGCGTATCTGTACTTTGTATGTTAAAAAAATCATATGGGACACACATTATATGGAGAATAGAACAGCGCCTCTAGCGGACGGTAACTAAAACTTTCAATTCTCCATACAGAATGTCTAAATACGAAGACTATAAAGTATACGGTTAGCTTACGAATAATCTCGATCTCGACGTGCGGTATTCAATTATACGATAAGTAGACACATGAAATAAAACTTAGTTTACAGATTTTATCGCGTTTATTTTATGTTTTTACGTTCCTGACGTTTCGGCTGCTTTACAGCAACCATGGTAACGGAAGGGCTGAGGTGTTAGACGTCCTAGTGTCGTAGTTTGAACTGGGGTACCCTCATATTTAGTTGTTGCTTGCGGTCTGATCTACGCAGAAAGTGCTCACAGTGTCCATCTTCTGTATTAAAATTAGGATGTTTTTTAATTTCAATGGCGTCACGTATCATCCTTGGCCGGAATCGGTGTTCACTTGCGAGGATCTGTGATTGATCAAATCTGATATAATGGCGGGTGCGATCCTGTACATGTTCACAGATTGCAGACTTCGTGGAGCGACGGTGTTTTACGACAGCGATGTGTTCTTTTGCCCGGGATTTTATTGATCTTTTAGTTTGCTCTATGTAAATTAGTATTATTTCAATGTGTAGTATTCGCGTAAATATGTAGTAACATTCTTATTATTACATTATAGTAATGTATTTAGATATCATGGATGGCGGGTCAGATCAGTTGCGATGCATGTGCCTAGTGAATGTAGCGTCTCTATCTACTGCCGCCTTCCTACCTAGGCAAGTATGCTCCATCGTAGATCTCATCGTATAATACTACATATAGCTATCTAATTGCTATGCAGGTTAGAATTGCTTTGACGCAATCCAACTAATTAGCCCATGAAGTGCATTTGCTATTTGCATAGCGACAAATGACGTCAGAGTTCAGAGGTAACAGTACGTCAAGTGTGAGATTATTCGTGAGCTAACCGTATACTTTATAGTCTACTACTTTATAGAACTAAACTATTAAAGTCAGCAAACACAATCCAAACGTCAATATTGCCCACAAAATCTGTTGAGAGTATCATTAAGTAAGCCATTGACGCTGTATAAACAGAGTTAACGTGAATTAAACCATCTACTTGATACAGTACCCCGCCATTTTGAAATCAAATCAAAATTAAATCACGAATTAAGTGATTTGCATACAAATAACGAAGTCCGAAGTAGGTACATTGAATTATGTAATTCCATCAAACTAAGTCGGTAAATAGTAAAGTAATCTAACTTGAAGTCGGTGTTAATTGAAAGTTTGCTATCGACGCCGGCGACCGTTTAATAATTTTAATTACAAATAAACGTAACACTTGTAACCAAACTAATTATTGGTTTCTTATATTTACGCGATTTTTTTTATTACATTATAGGCAAGTATTTGATCTCGATTTCACCTGATGGTAAGTGACGATGAGATCTACGATGGAGCATACTTGCCTAGGTAGGAAGGCGGCAGTAGATCGAGACGCTACATTCACTAGGCACATGCAGCGCAACTGATCTGACCCGCCATCCATGAATGGCAGTACCGAACATCATGCCGGAACACGGCTAGGCCGCTTGGCGGCATGGCTTTGTTCAGTGGGTGGTGACTAGCCACGGCCGAAGCCTACCACCAGTAGAGTTGTCACCTAGTTGGCACCACCCAGGGTCACGTGTAGGGTATCTCGAGGGTATTTAATTCTCCTACGGACGAAGGTGACTCGACCCCAAAATATATATATATAAATAAATATTGAAATAAAACTATTTTTTAGGATTTTATCGCGTTTATTTCATGTTTTTACGTTCCTTCCTCCTCCGGATCCACTGATAAGATTCTGTTTTTTTTTTCACTAATAGGAAGCTACATTATTCCTGAAGCTATTTACTATGAAGAGTTTTATAAGCCAGTGAAGTAAGTTGTCTACTTGACAACTTATCAGCTGTCGTGTAAATCGGGCATCAGGGCTTAAGACAACAGGGCTTAACAGCTTGCTACATTCCCAAATTGACGGTGAACAAATTTAATATTTTTTGTCATATTATGGCTTTGTCATATTTGTCATTTTTGGCTTATTTATTGAAAGAAGCTTTTACAATTTATTTAATTAAATACAACTTAAAGGTCGTATATAACTCCATGTTTTGTATAAAGGATATTAATATTGCGTTCAATAGAAAATAAATTAATAGTCGTATATAAAGTAGGCAGGTATTATAAAGGTTATATACAATGTAATATAAAGGTTATATACAATGTTGAGACCTTCTTAATGTATTGTTTTAAATATCGCCATATTGGTTTCAAAGAAATTCCCGCCAACTTCATAGAAATCATTTACAATATAATATAAACTAGCGGCGCCCCGCGGTGTTACCCGCGATTAAAAAGTATGTCCTTTTCTATGTCCTATTGCAAATGCACGGTTCCTGTATGCCATCCCATAGGAAACGTGCATTTTTCCGGGATAAAAGTAGCCTATATACTAATCCAGACTATAATGTATCTCTGTGCCAAATTTCATCCAGATCCGTTCAGGCGTGATTGAGTAACAAACATCCATCCATCCAAACTTTCACATTTATAAATTTTTTTTTGTCTATGAGTTTATAATTGTAATGAATTTTAGAGTCCATCTCAGCCGAAAAGTGTTTTGAAATAACAATCTGACCTTAATTATATTTTTTATTATTTTGTGAAATGTTTTCAAGTTGAATCCCTAGGTTGCGTAAGTTGCCTACTTGTTAACATGATATCAAAATATTCTTAAAATTTGGAGCCGACAAAATCTGAGGCAACAAAATGTAAGCTCACGTCCGCTCCAAGTTCAGAGATTTCAGTTAATACACAGACTATGTCAGCTTCGCAACCCTATTATTAATATTCAAATTCGTTGACTTGACAAGGATATAATATTCTACATAGACATTTATTAAAATAATTTTGCTTAAACTTCTAAAACGATTTTGAAATAAGAAAGCATGTTCTATTTATATTGTACTAGCTGTCCCGGTGAAATTCGTACCGCCTCGGAATCAAATGTATGAGAAAATAAATTAAAATAACAAATTCAAACGCATCTATCCCACGGGAACCATAAATTTTACCGGGATAAAAAGTAGCCTATGTGCTATTCCAGACTATAATCTATCTCTGTGCCAAATTTCATCAAGATCCGTTCAGCCGTTCTGGCGTAATTGAGTAACAAACAAACATCCATCCAGCCATCCAAACTTTCACATTTATAATATTAGTATAGATATAGATATTTATTAAAATAATTTTGCTGAAATTTCTAAAACGATTTTGAAATATGACAGCATGTTTTATTTATATTACCAAGAAGCCTCTCACTCCGCTGTTGAGTATGGCAGCAACTAAGAAGTGTGGAGGCATGTTTTATGGCCAATATTATTCTTTTTTCCGTGAACAGCATACTATGCTTATTGTTTTTTTATATTTAATCTAATACACATTGGAATAAAACTAATTTTATCGCGTTTATTTTATGTTTTTACATGCCCGACGTTTCGGCTGCTTTACAGCAACAATTGTCAGTCTTCCCGTGACCGTGGTTGTAAAAAAAAACATAAAATAAACGCGATAAAATTCGTAAAATAAGTTTCATTTCAAAGCACAATACACAACTAATGATATAAGAGGCCATAGAGGTACGAAATTAATCAATGGTTAGACGACGGCAAATTGATTCGAACTATACACAATTAGGTTGTGTTTTGGTAACAAGAAGACTAATCAACAGTTACCATGGCAACTAACTGCGGCAAGATCAAACAATAATGGCGGGTAATTGAAGCATTTCTGTGGATACAGTTACCGAGCTATATAATGTACGTGAACATAAAATATCAGTGTTGCCTTGTGTACAGGATGAAATCGAAATCATTAGCAATCCCATCCCACTAATAATATTATAAATGTGAAAGTTTGGATGGATAGATGTTTGTTACTCAATCACGCCAGAACGGCTGAACGGATCTGGATGAAATTTGGCACAGAGATAGATTATATATCTGGAATAGCACATACTTTTTATCCCGGTAAAATGTATGGTTCCCGTGGGATAGATTTGTTTAAATTTTTCATAGATTACCAATAAATTCATTTTCTCATACATTTGATTCTCAGGCGGTACGAAGTTCGCCGGGACAGCCAGTGTATAATATTGCTAAAATATAATAGCATTCAGCGACCCTAGTCATATGCTATTGTCAAGTGTAATTATCCAAAAAAAAGTTGACTAGACAACATTTGAGCAGATGCACCATTAGATACTATCTAATAAGGTGTTATCTGCGCAGTGCTATGATTGTGTTGACGTTAGATAACGTTATCAGTTGCTTTGATGTGAAGCCAGGCGGGTGAAACAGGTGGACGGCTCCGTAGAAATCCCACGCGCGGTTGATAACAATGTTGCAATGTCGCGGGTGATTTAGATGAGTGTACAGCATGATTCAGAAAGGGTATACAAAACAAATAGCAGTGATAGCCAAGTTGGTAGATCGCTTGCCTCGGTAACGAGGATCGCGCGGTCAAACCCCGGCTCGCACCTCTGGGATTTCTGGATTTCATGTGCGAATCTCATTTTCAACCACGATTATCACTTGCTAAACGGTGAAGGAAAACATCGTGAGGAAACCTGCATGTCTGAGAGAACCTCTCGAAAGATGTGTGAAGTCCACCAACCCGCACTGGACCAGCGTGGTGAACTATGGCCTTATCCCCCTCACATTGAGGGGAGGCCCGTGCCCAGCAGTGGGACATTGAAAAGGGCTGGTATTATTATTATTTATTATTATACAAAACCTTGAACCTGTGTTAATTTACCGCGTTTGTAATCGTTACGTGAGGTCAGAATGTATATTTTTAATATTATGCAATATTGTCGAAAGATCCTATATACTAACCTCCAAATTTATAGACGTTTTATAACTTTATTAAACATCATATAGTACTGCGCGCAAAAGTTTTGCTTTGCGCAGTACTATATGTCGTTTACATTGGGGTACTTATCATAATAAAGCATCACGCTTGTGATCCCCGAAGGGGTAGGCAGAGGTACACTGCAGTACACCCACATTTCTCCGACGAATTTGGTCGCAATTTAATAGGGAGGGGGGGGGACCTATTATCTTTATACCGGGCACACTCCTCAATATGAGGACGATTTAGGCCATAGTCCACCACGCTTGCCCTGTGCAGGTTGGTGAACTTCACATGACTTCTACAGACTTGGTTTCCTCACGATGTCTGCCTTCACCGTACAGCAAGTCATAATCATGATTGACAACGAGATTCGCACATAAAATCTACAGCATCCGAGCAATAAAAGGAGATGAATAATACAAACGAAGCAATCCTACGTGACTACATTAAGTGCTATAGTTGCGTGGCAATTAATTGGGTACAGAGTAAAAGGGAGGGCACCATTCCCATTAAAGCTCTCAAGATAAAGTATATGTATTTCATTTTACTGTGTCTGTGTCGAGGTTTGTTTGAGATGAACTTGTTATGTAGGTATTCGTATAGTTTAGCAATAGACAACTTGGGCTACCGAAATCTTTGATGGCTATATTACGCAAAGGTAGGTGATTAATTATTCACGCAAGGGAAAGGAAACCCGTGCAAAAAGACTTTTAAGTGCACAAAAATATATATAAAACGCCTTAGAGGTTAGGAACCTCAGGTTCAATTTTGATTAGATTTCATAATTATGAAATTCGGTTCTTTGGCTATACCGCGAGAACCGAATTCCCGGGAAAATAGGTATACAACATCACAACCCGGGTTTTAAGCTATCACACAGCAAGATTCATAAAAATCTGTCCAGTATTTGATGCGCGCACATACTGACAGACAGCCATTCCAAAACGGGCGGTACCCACCATTCAGTTTTAGGCTTATTATACATATGTATGCATTGTATATATATATACAAAACTAACAAATAACATTAATAATGATTTCTTATATTTACGCGAATACTACACATTAATTAAATCCAAAACACACTGTGAGCACTTTCTGCGTAGATCGGACCGCAAGCAACAACTAAATATGAGGGTACCCCAGTTCTAACTATGACACTAGGACGTCAACCACCTCAGTCCTCCCGTGACCATGGTTGCTGTAAAGCAGCCGAAACGTCGGGAACGTAAAAACATAAAATAAGCGCGATAAAATCTGAATTTTTTTTTATTACAAATACCATCAAGCTTAAGTTAAATAAAAATAATATTGTGTACGTTTAAATATGGAAATTCGAGGAACCAATCAATTGATTGGAGCTCACCTTGAACTCTCAATAGGAAGTACTTTGTAATTCAATCAGTCGAAAGCAATCTACATATTGATGGGAACACAATAAACATGTGACACAGTACTCACGAATCAATGGTTTGTGAAGCTCAACATTTCCGATTTCAAAATGAAAATTATATATATGTATATGTAACAATAATAGTGTAAAATATTTTCACAGGGCAAATAGTAGGTTATGAAAGATAACATTCCAAAAGAAATAAATCATATTATTAGACATATAGATTTCTTATATATACGCGATAGTCCACATTGAAATAAAACTAAATTTACGGATTATTAGACACTAGCTGCGCCCCGCGGTGTTACCCGCGATTAAAAAGTATGGCCTTTTGTACCGGGATAAAAAGTAGCCTATGTGCTACTCCAGACTATAATCTACCTCTGTGCCAAATTTCATCCAGATCCGTTCAGCCGTTCTGGCGTGATTGAGTAACAAACATCCATCCATCCGTTCATCCAAACTTTCACATCTTCTATATAATAAAAATCAATTGCTGTTCGTTTGTCTCGCTAAAACTCGAGAACGGCTGGGCCGATTTAGCTGATTTTGGTTTTGAAATCTTTGTCGTATCAGGGAAGGTTTACACGGTGAGAAAATATGGAAAAGTTGCGAGGACGAAAAATAAGTTTTTATTGTGCTTTATTTTTTCTGACTGTCAGTTGGTTTGTCGAACGTCAGTTTTAATGTCGTTAGGATAGGTGATACGAAGTACAGCGGGTGTTTTTTGGCGGGAAACTGAAAAGTCATGGCGTCAGTTATGTTTTAATTTCTAAAAATAGTGTTCCTGCGAGTTATAGTGAGTGATATAAGTGGAATATTAACCATTATGTGTGTATTATAAAGTGCACAAGTGTAGGTAATTGAAACAGAGTGACGCAACATGGCTTTTCAGTTTCTCACAAAAAATCCATGAAAAATATTTCGGTAAAGTATCCATCACTTTACTGATTGAGGGATGGGAGGTATTTTACTTGAGCCTAGGCTTTGGGCCTGTGCATATGCTCAAAAACAGAAAAAAAAATATTACTTGACACTGGCAAAATACCTATGGTGATGCCAAATTAAAAAAAAAAGTACAGCGGGTCAACTAGTATATAATATTAGTGAGATATATAGTGTGAAGTTTTATGTGTCTCGTTTATATACGACAGCTTTCAGGATATCCGACGATCCAATCAGTTGATTGAAACTGACAAATGGTGGAGATCGTTTATAACAATCCTGTGATGCTCTTACAATGGCAATGCTGATACAATGCCGAAGGGGTGGGGGTGGGGGGTATTGAGGGGGCTTTAGGGATGTTTGCGGCCCCGCAAAAGAGGTGCTATAATACAGATAATATTGATAAACGAACACACCAACTGTACGGTACCAAGCTAGCAACACTTGTGTCATGTGTACCGTATACGGGACTGGGGGCGATACCAGTATATTATTGAACTATGTAACTTATACAGGTATGATTCAGAGACGGTATACTAAGCCTTGAATCTGCGTTTATTTAGTGCATTTGAAATATTTAGATACGAACACACCAACTATACAGTCCCACACTCAGCAACGCTTGTGTTATGGGTACCGTACAATGACTCGGGTACAAATATTCATGCTCATCACACAAATTTTGGTCCCTACCAAGATTCGAAACCGGGATGCTCGCCACAGAAGGCAGGGTCACTACCAACTGAGCTAATAAGGTTAAATTGTAATATAGCGTTTCTGAATCACGCTGCCTGTATACCTACATAACTTCTGCAAACACAGAAATTATGTTATGTATACCTAACTAAGTGCGCATATATTGTTTACAAGTTAATAGATAGGTAAGTATAAACAATTAATTGGTGAAAGGCAAGAAATATATGAGTAGGTACTGAGTATTTAAGTACCTACTCATTTTTTTTTTATACATTATAGGCAAGTATTTGATCTCGATCTCACCTGATGGTAAGTGACGATGAGATCTACGATGGAGCATACTTGCCTAGGTAGGAAGGCGGCAGTAGATCGAGACGCTACATTCACTAGGCACATGCAGCGCAGCTGATCTGACCCGCCATCCATATTTTAGGTACTTAAATATTAAGTACGTACTCACATTGTTCTGTTAAAAAAAATAACATTTTACGTTCAAGTCTTCATTTGATTCAGTTAAATGTTATACCACAAACATTTTTTTTTTAAGTTTCTTTTTTTTACTCTCGCCGGGTCGCCGAGTCTGATGTTATTATATAAGGACCTTAAGCTGTATTTAACTAATTGGGTCTACTTAGACAAGGGAAGGAAACATACAAAAAAACATTTGATGTTTTATTTTTTTTATTTTGTGTCAGTAATTATGTTTAAATAGCAACCCTATGCGGTATTTTCCTCGTACAAGATACTTTCTGACCTTTTGGCGGGAATTTGAACCGTGAAGTCGTAATTTTTATTTTATTCTCCAAAAAATGTGTTTCCTTGATAAATAATGTGTAATATTAGTGGGATATCAACCATTGTGTGTTCATAAACGTGCACGAGTGAAGGTAATTGAAATAAAATAGTATAACTTGACTTTTCAAGTTTTCCCAAGATGTCCGGTAATTTTTCAATGAAGTATTTTCAGCTTTACGGATAGGGGTGGGGGATTCATTTCATCATCATCATCATCATCATCATCGTGGGTCAATAGAATCGTCAATAAAAAATATCAAGATTTACTTGTCACAGGCAAAAATGGCACTATTTTGTAGTTGATTGCCAGCCTAAAAAAAGAATAGAAGAAGAAGATATTTTCTACAATACGTATTACCCCTTCACCCCTTGGGGTAATAAAGGAATTGTTTCTTTAATATCCATCTCAATGTTACCTGTGTATTGTAGTAATAGGTTACTAAAAATATTAACAACAGCTAATATTTTTTATTACATTGCTATAACGTACGATGAGAACAATTCAAAACAGTTTTACTGAGCTCCAAACTAGACAATGTCTGTATCTTGGAGCTCGGTACACTAATTAAGGTACAAGCATAATGTTATATAATTTCTTAAACCAAAACATAAATTGAAATAAAATATTTTTTAAGGATTCTATCGCGTTTATTTTTACGTTCCCGACGTTACGGCTGCTTTACAGCAACCATGGTCACGGGAGGACTGAAGTGGTTGACGTCTTAGTGTCATAGTTTGACGGGGGTACCCTCAAATTTAGTTGTTACTTGCGGTCCGATCTACGCAGAAAGAGCTCACTGTGTCTTGAGGTCTTGCAATGGTACGCTTCGTTTTGGATTTTATGATGTTTACTACTGGATCTCAAGTCGGTGGTAGCACCCAGCCATCTTCCCTATTGAAATTAAGATGTTTTTTAATTTCGAAACTCGCTCACTCTCTTCTGTAATTCCTACGAGGGAATGAGAAGTAAATTTATCTCACATTTTGTCTATTAACAGCCGGCTGAGCTACTAGTAGTCAACAAGTTGTAAAGTCGTAGCTGAGCATTTTGTGTCATATTAGTATATTTATTTTATAAGTACTGTAATGGCTTACACGAATAAATAACATTCTATGTGTTACCGTTTTAAATGTCATATGACCATGTCTCAGTGTAGGGACTTGATAATTAATACTAAATAAGATATCAGACTATTCGGGACAAGGGTGACCACAAAATATTGGTTCGTCACGATACTACTATCAGAATGAATCATTGTGACGATATACTTTCGCAAGTTAATGACATTGTTTTAACATGTTCCCGCTAGTTCTATTGCGAAGCATAACTGTACCTCAAGTACAATCCATTTTACGTACCGTTCCGGTAACTTGAAAGTCCTCTATCCCTCTCACAGCACATACTTTATAAATACGTGTGACAGTGACAGCATGTTTTCTCGATGTCGCTACGATTACATTAGGAGTTCCTACTTTCACTACAGGTTGTGCATAATTCCATACACAAGTATGCGATGGCTTGCACAGTGTAAAAATGCCTAAATCTCTATTGTTTCGAAGCGTTAAGCGTTTGGAGAATAGCACGCAGTACTTAAAATTAAAAAAAATCTACAGTAGGCAGAGAGTCCTTGACAGTAGAAGATCCTATCTAGAAACATAATCCGTGCGCCATTGAAAACATAGCAATGAGCTTACAGGATTGTGTAAATATTTGTAAAGCACTTGCTCTGGGTCGTCGTCTTAGGTCCGTAAGAAGGTAGTTCCTCAAACACTCTGGAAGCTGGGTCTTGTGAATCGTGTTGTTCAAAGTGGCGACCTGATAAGCGCAGTTGGTAGTGACCCTGATTTCTGCGCCCAGTGGCCCGGGCTCCAATCCCTGGTAGGGACAAGCTTTGTGTGATGAGCACGAATGTTTGTACCTGAGTCATGGATGTTTAATATCAATATAAGTATTATATACTGGATTCGTCCTCAGTGCATTGTATGTTACCCATAATAAAAGTGTTGCTTAGTGTGGGACCGTATAGTAAGTATGTTCGCCTGGCGATATTATAAAAAATATATTATATACTATATATGCGCCCCGCGGTGTTACCCGCGATTAAATATGTCCTTTTCTTGAAATCATGTCGATCCTATGCTCTATGAAAAATTTTAACAATTCTATCCCACGGGAACCATACATTTTACCGGGATAAAAAGTAGCTTATGTGCTATTCCAGATTATAATCTATTTCTGTGCCAAATTTCATCCAGATCCGTTCAGATGTTCTGGCGTGATTGAGTAACAAACATCCATCCATCAATACTTTCACATTTATAATATTAGTGGGTTTTTTTTATTCTCATTCCAATATTACGTGTCTACGCAAGCCTAAATATAAAAAGCAATAGTCAACAGTCACTTTTACGACACTATAAAAATGAAAACGCATTCCTATTGTTGAAACGAGAGCACCCGGGCTAGATGACAGTTGTACTTATTATTAAAATTGTTTTTTGTTAAAATCTCCAAAACATGCTTTTGTTTTGTAAGCTTTTTTATTTGGCTTTGAGTGCCTACGAATATTGATACAGCACGTCAAGTGCGAGCTAACCGTATACTTCATAGTCTACCGTATTTAGACATTTTGTATGGAGAATAAAAAGCGGCTCTAGCGGACGGTATTTAAAACTTTCAATTCTCCATACAAAATGTTTAAATACGGTAGACTATAAAGTATACGGTTAGCTTACGAATAATCTCGCACTTGACGTACAGAGCTACCCACTGTTGGGCACGGGCCTCCCCTCAATGCGAGGGGGATTAAGCCATAGTCCACCACGCTGGCATATTACGGGTTGGCGGATTTTAGACGTCTTTCGAGGGGTTCTCTCTGACCTGCAGATTTCCTCACGCTACACCGTTTAGCAAGCGATATTCGTGGTTGAAAATGAGATTCGCACATGAAATCCAGAAATCGCAGCGGTGCAAGCCGGGGTTTGAAACTACGATCCTCATTACCGAGACAAGATAGCTAACGGTTTATATGAATAAGAAATATTCTGATTCCGAAGCAAATAAGTGCGAACGAAAGCGCGATAACGACGAATCTTTTATGATCGCGTTCGTCTCGATTCTTCGCGTTACAATAGACCATCGAAATGTCAACGACTGTGTCCACTTTTATGTGATTGTCGGTAAATCTGTGGGTGAGGATAACGACGGGCGCAGTACGTTGGCTATCGACGACCTCGATCTCGCGTAACGAGTCGCGTAAAGTTAGGGACATAGTTAGCTTACGCTACGTCTCACCAATTAATAATATCTCCTTATATATAATTACTGGTGCGACAACATCGACGCACTGTGGGTAGTGTCACTGCCATCTACAAAACAAACTGTGTGATGACCACGAATGTTTGTACCCGACTCATGGATGTTTAGTATCTATATAAGTATTATATACTGGATACGGCCCCAGTCCATTGTACGGTACACATAATACAAGCGTTGCTTAGTGTGAGACTGTATAGTTAGTGTGTTCGTCTGGCGATATTATTATTATAATTATTTCACTAACAGCTGAATACTGAAACACAACTCTTTTATGGAGCTCTGCAGTAATCGCTGGGGCCTATTTCTGTAATATATATATAGCCGCAAGAATCCTGTTAATAAGTAATAACATGTTTGGTTTGCTGGGAAAATATATAATATTAATCTTCATTTACAATCTCATAGGAATAGCCATAGAAACAAGAAAGCGAGAACAAATCGACTTGCTGACATACATTCGTAACCGGCCGTGAAGCTGCCAGCTATACATCGCGATACTACCATATTGCATTATAATTGTCATTGAAAATATTAAGAAAATGGATCCCATATTAATGTTCGCGATTGTACCATACCTTTGTCCTAATACGGTTCTTCGTGTAACGCATACTGAGTATGGTCGCAGCAATAATTCTTTTTTCTGCCGTACGTGGAATTGTATCGTTTAGCGTTTTGTGAAAAGCTTATCGGTGAAGTATTTATTGCTGTATCGTGCTCGATTGTATATAAGTCATTGTGGCGTTTCGTGACGTATTTTTTATTATGGCTGTTATAAATTGTTTTGGTAATATACACCCCTGTGTTAGCGTATGTTAACATGAGTTCATATTAATTTGATTCGTAAAGTGGGTACGTTTGGATTTTGTCTTCCTTTATAAGGGGTGTTTGTATTGACCATTGTCTTATAAGTTAATTTTCATGGGTAAGTAGGGTGGGTAGATGATATCTATTGATTCATAGATAACAAGAAAACTGGTTCATATTTGTAGGTTCTTTAAGCTTTTGTTGTTCGTCTAAATACTTAAAATCTAAACAATTCTGTACGGAGACAAACTCACATATAGTGTTTTTACTTTTTCGAACGAATTACGAATTTTTTTTCATTGTATAAATTACATAACTGTGCAACAGCAAAAAAGTTTACCACCCAATTATTCGATTCCTTGTTTTGAAGACGTGTTTCACAAAACGCCGTATTTTTGTTTTTATGCTTCCATTTTGCAACAACAACAATTTGACTAAGCCGAATGCATTATAAATCAACGTCGTGTTATTCCGTCGTGAAATGACATTTCAATCCATTGAATTGGTAATGAAGTAGTTAACTTGCATTAAATACTAAACTAATGGCTATTTCGACAAGCACAGATTAGTTTTGACAATAATGACATACCTACGATGTTTGGTTGGTACTCATTTTGTTCTTTTAATAAATACTAGACAGTTAGTTCAGTAAACTTAACCGGATGTTTAATAGTGGAGGTTTAAAATTATATCAGTACGTCAAGTGTGAGATTATTCCTTAGCTTACCGTATACTTTATAGTCTACCGTATTTAGACATTTTGTATGGATAATTGAAAGGTTTAAATACCGTCCGCAAGAGGCGCTATTCAATTCTCCATACAATATGTCAAAATAATGTAGACTATATAGTATACAGTTAGCTCGCACTTGACATACATGTATGTTAACTGTGAGATTATTCGTTAGCTTACCGTATACTTTATAGTCTACCGTATTTAGACATTTTGTATGGATAATTGAAAGGTTTAAATACCGTCCGCAAGAGGCGCTATTCAATTCTCCATACAATATGTCAAAATAATGTAGACTATATAGTATACAGTTAGCTCGCACTTGACATACATGTACGAGTATGTTAACTGTGAGATTATTCGTTAGCTTACCGTATACTTTATAGTCTACCGTATTTAGACATTTTGTATGGATAATTGAAAGGTTTAAATACCGTCCGCAAGAGGCGCTATTCAATTCTCCATACAATATGTCAAAATACGGTAGACTATAAGGTCGAGTTAGCTCGCACTTGACGTGCAGTACGTTAACCGTGAGATTTTTCGTTAGCTTACCGTATACTTTATAGTCTACGTATTTAGACACATTACCTCCACTCGTACTAAACATTTATAATTACACAAACAGATCATATTCTAAATACATCAAAGAAACATAGTTTTTTTTTTATAAAAAACTACAAAATATACAACTTCACTCATAAAATTTCCACCCTAAAGGCGCGACACTGGAATAATACCTACCTACGGTGACGCCATAAGAGATAAAAAAACAAAGCGCACACGAACGTGTGTACATTGTCATGGGACTCCACAGCATTTGTGAGGGGGTGTCATGTGTCAAGGCTGAATCTTTTCTATGTCAAGGGAATTATTAAAAAGTTAAAGTTATAGGGAGACGCCATTTTTATATCTTCTCATGTCACATGCATTATTTAATTTATAAAGTGTATTCATTGAATGTGTTGTCGCTATTAATTATTTGATACTGGCATAATATCCACTAAATGGTGGGTGCGGCTGTATAAAAGGAAGTCGAACAAAATTATAGGGATGGTTTCTATGATGAAATATAAATTGTCTTGTATGGGAGTTTACACGTTGCGATAAGGGGATGATTTTATGCAATATATACGTAGTTAAGCATATGTGTATATAAGCGATCTTTCAACGGGTTCGATTCCTAGCTAGGGAAATATTTTTTCAAAAATTCACTGTTGCAATTTTTGTTTGCATCAAAATTGGCTTCACGACTCCTTTGAACATTTATCGTTAACCATCCGCGATTACTTAAAAAATCACACCTTAAAAACATTCACAAATCCTGTATTTGCGCCTGCGTTTGCGCCATGGTGAGCGTTCTACTTACTATACCATCACTGCTATTAGATGTGATGTTGCGTATCTACCCGAAGAAAATAAAATCGTTATACTTCGAACTAAAGCTCTTATGAGGCTCACAAACGCTTTCGATAAGATTTTCTTATGAAAACACAAGAAAAAAGGTTCTTTTCTTGAGATAAAATGGTCTAAGTGTCAGCTAGGACGAGATTCGGTGCCATTATTTATGTGCCAATATCTCTGTCCATCGACGCTTTGCCTTCCATCGAAGTAAATTGAGCTCAGAAAAGCCTATGGAAACGCAAAAAGAGTGTTAGACTTTCTTCAACCGCGGCTTCGGCCGCATCCATCTATTGTATCCAGGTTTATTCATAAAAGGTATACTAATCCTTGAACCTGCGTCTTTTGAGTGCATTTGCAATCATTATGTGAAGTTTAGTTACAATTTCGTAATGTCGATTTAAAAAAAAAATGGTATCAAAAATATTACATTTGTGATTTTTTGTGAGCAGTTTTTTTTTATTGACATATCGATATTCTGACTTTACACAATGATTAAAAAATAGCTAAAGAAGCGCCGGCTTAAATGTTAGTAAACCCTTTCTGAATCATTCTGTATACGGTATAACAATAATCTATACATCTATACATATAAATAAAATTGGAGTGTCTGTTTGTAATATTAAAATAACCGCTTTTTACTAAGTGCATTTGGATGTATACACGTTACCTATACCGAAACAACATTTTTTACAATTTTTGTCTGTCTGTCTGTCCGTCTGTCTGTCTGTCTATCTGTCTGTCTGTCTGTTTGTTCCGGCTAATCTCTGAAATGGCTGGACCGATTTTGACGGGACTTTCACTGGCAGATAGCTGATGTAACAAGGAGTAACTTAAGCTACTTTTATTTTAGAAAAAAAAATAGGATCTCACGAAAAAAAATTAAAACCAATGTTGCAGCGCAGCGCCTGATTAAGTTTGATAGCAACAACCTGCAATGCGTCCCGCGGGCTCAGAATGGGCGAGCAGGCTGTTGTCAACGGTTGTCTTTGTTAAATACCACGCGGACGAAGTCGCGGGCAACAGCTAGTAAACAATAATAGTGTAAACTATTTTAAGATATAATTGAGAAGGTCGTCCAAATGACATACGTGTAAAATAATTGTATTACGTACAGTACGTCAAGTGCGAGATTATTCGTAAACTAACCGTATACTTTATAGTCACCCGTATTTAGACATTTTGTACGGAGAATGGAAAGTTTTAAATACCGTCCGCTAGAGGCGCTTTCCAATATCCATACAAAATGTCTAAATACGGTAGACTATAAAGTATACAGTTAGCTCGCACTTGACGTATAGTACAGTACAGCATTCCACCTTGATATATGGTGCTTATAAAATATTTCCCAGTATCTCCAATAGTTTCAGATTTCCCCATACGTTGCTAGTTACAAAAGAACACTATATACCTATAAATAAGATTGACAATCTGTAATGAAGAAAAATATACTTTATGAGTTTTATATACAGATATAAACGTGCAGACATAAAGGCGAAGCCACGTTTTATTGTCAATAAGGTGCGTCCGAATGCTTTAGAGGTAATAAAATGCGTCGAACCTTTTTTACGCGGGGCAAAATTGCGTAAAAACTTGCTTCTGCAAAGATTTTCTGATAGAAAAACATCAGGGAACAGTGGCCGAGGAAGCGGAATTTGGCGTCGGAATTCGCTCAAAACACCTCAGTTTTCCCGTTACCATGGTTGCTGTAAAGCAGTCGAAACGTTGGGAACGTAAACACATAAAACATAAACGTGATAAAATCCGTTAAATTAGTTTTATTTCAATGTGTAGTATTCGCGTAAATATAAGAAATCAATATGTGAACCAGTACAGGCTCAGATTCATGTTAACTCACAAGCTAGTTGAGCAAGGCGATAGAGGTTTTGTTAATATCGTTATTTAACTTTTTATGTATCTGAGAGCAGTGATAGCCAAGTTGGTAAAACGCTTGCCTCGGTAACGAGGATCGCAGGTTCAAATCCCCCGGCTCGCACCTCTGGGATTTCTGGATTTCATGTGCAAATCTCACTTTCAACCATGATTATCACTTGCTAAACGGTGAAGGAAAACATCGTGAGGAAACCTGCATGTCTGAGAGAACCCCTCGAATGATGTGTGACGCCCTCCAACCCGCACTGGGCCAGCGTGGTGGACTATGGCCTAATCCCCCTCGCATTGAGGGGAGGCCCGTGCCCAGCAGTGGGACATTAAAAAAAGGACTGGTATTATCTCACTAATACTATAAATGTGAAATTTTGGATGGATGGATGTTTGTTACTCAATCACGCCAGAGCGACTGAACGGATCTGGATGAAATTTGGCACAGAGATTGATATAGTCTGGAATAGCACATAGGCTACTTTTTATCCCGGTAAAATGCATGGTTCCCGTGGGATAGATTTGTTTTAATTTCTCATAGAGCAAAGGATCGACATGATTTTTTGCGCGGGTAGGAAGTATCTCACTATTCAAACATCCAAAACCAAATCCAGTTCAATGGTTCTCAAACTTAACCAATTTAACCTAACAAATATTCATTAAACGGTTTGCACCGAGTTTAGTTTGTCACAGTGTATGTTTGTTGAGGACCGACGTATTTATCTTTGAGACGATTTAGGATTATTAGTCGAATGTGCTGATATTCCTTATCCACAACTTATTTGACAGATGGCCGAAATAAAATTCTGTTAAAGTTGTGGAACACCCCGTATCAACACATTGTCACACAAGCCCAAACATAATAATAATATAATATCGCCAGACAAACACACCATCTATACGATCCCACACTAAGCAACGCTTATATTATGGGGCGATCTTAGTACATAAATGTGACTAATTTCCTTCATTATTGATATATGACTTTTTTTTGGCCTTCTTCCATTCAGTTAGGCTTGATGTGATTTAACTAAAATAATACACAGACCTATGCTGTATGTAACCAACAGATAGTAGAAATAAATTTTCATATTTGTTATTGCTATAAAACTAATTTTATGGATTTTATCGCGTTTATATTATGTTTTTACGTTCCCGACGTTCGGCTGCTTTACAGCAACCATGGTTACGGGAGGACTGAGGTGTTTGACGTGCTAGTGTCGTAGTTAGAACTGGAGTACCCTCATATTTAGTTGTTGCTTGCGGTCCGATCAATGCAGAAAGTGCTCACAGTGTCTTAATGTCTTGCAATGGTGCGCTTGGTTTTGGATTTAATAATATTAATTACTGGATCCCAAGCCGGTGGTAGCACGCAGCTATCTTCCCTATTAAAATTAGTATGTTTTTTAAATTTCAATGACCTCACGTATCATCTATCATCTTTTGGCCTACTGACATCTATCATGACAATTTTGAACGATTCACATTAGTCCTCTTGTACCCCAGCATATGCGAATTCGCTCTCGAAATCACCGCCGATGTTGAAGAATAAACAAACACATTGTCACTTCGAGAAATATCAAACACGAGACCTCAAAGAGACCATTCGCACCCATTCCTCAAGCGAGTCGGGGGACAAATATAAAATGGCGACACGGAACCCGTATTACGGAGGCCATAAATTCTCAAACGCACTCGTAAATAAGCTGCCGTATATGTATGAAGACGTTAGGTAGACGCCATTATTAGTTTGTTTTTTTTATTTTCTCCGACAAAGATGATGCGATTGGCACAGTTGTTACTGACCCTGCTTTTATATGCTGGGGATCCCAGGGTCGAGTCCTGGTAGGGGCAAACTTTGTGAGGAGCACGAATGCCTGCACCCGAGTCATGGATGTTTAATATCTATATTATTACTAGCTGTCCCGGCGAGCTTCGTACTGCCTCAGAATGAATTATGTTTATTATTATTATGTTTTTAGTAATTTTTACCCACGTTTTAATAGTTATTCTGCTATTCAGGGCGGACAAATTCAAAAAATCTAATATCATAAAAGTCGGTCCACCCGTTCTTGAGTTAAAAATGGTGCAACTAACTTTGTTTTATATATATAACATTGCAGTGTGGTTTTTTTAGCTGTTTTATAGTGCCTGAGTTGAAAAAAAACATTTTCAATTAATTTTTTCTGCATTAGTCGGTAATTATAGGTACACTGGGATCCCATAATACAAGCATTGCTTATTTTGGGACCGTACAGTTGGTAGTTTCGTCTAAAACTAAATGTATCATTTAATCAAAAGCGTTATAAAAAATACAACACGAGAAAGAGCGAAAGAGAGAACCTATCTACCCACTGCACCCTGGCTTTCCAATTTCTAGAAAAGATCGAAAAGAAACTTTGAAGTGCCAATTTCGTTCTGAAACGGTGCAAACATTTTTCGTGAACAAAAAAAAGCAATGTTCCACGATTGCTTGTTCCCGGAACAACAAAAAGTTTGAGAATCAGTTGGCTTTCGTATATTGTTTTCACGTGCGAATCTTATTTTCAACCGTGATTATTACTTGCTAAACGGTGAAGCAGTGATAGCCAAGTTGGTAGAACGCTTGTCTCGGTAACGAGGATCGCAGGTTCAAACCCCGGCTCGCACCTCTGGGATTTCTGGATGTCATGTGCGAATCTCATTTTCAACCGTGATTATTACTTGCTAAACGGTGAACGAAAACATCGCGGGGAAGCGTGCATGTCTGAGAGAACCCCTCGAAAGACGTGTGAAGTCTGCCAACCCGCACTGGGCCAGCGTGGTGGATTGAGGCCTAATCCCCCTCGCATTGAGGGGAGGCCCGTGCCCAACAGTGGGACATTAAAAGGGCTGGTATTATTATTATATTTTTATTATCCTACTTTATTAGCGACGCACAGACGCACCGAGGAGCAGTAATTATATCTCCATATTACCACACACCAAATGTATGGTCCCAACCTAAATGGACTGGACTATTTCAATACATATTATTGTTTGACTCCAAAACTTCAAGCATTTTTTTTATTACGTTATAGGCAAGTATTTGATCTCGATCTCACCTGATGGTAAGTGACGATGAGATCTACGATGGAGCATACTTGCCTAGAAGGTACCTACTACATAAAGCATATACTTACTCTTGTCTCTTCAGTGAAGATGAAGATATCTTTAAGAAATCAATCCAAATAAATATCAGAAGCTTAACATCGCTGGTAACTTAAAAAGTGTCAACTGGAAGAAAAGGGGTAGCAACACCGGAAATCGACCATACATTTCCTATTTATAGACGATTACTGCACTGAAAACGCGAAAAATGGGTGTATATCCGCCCCTAACGGTTAGTTTATGGTCTGTATCTGAGAAAACAGTGTTGGAGGTAAGAATACTTTGTTGTACAGAGATTACTGGTGGTAGGCTTCGGCCGTGGCTAGTCACCACCCACTGAACAAAGCCATGTCGCCAAGCGGCCTAGCCGTGTTCCGGCATGATGTTCAGTGTTGCCATTCATGGATGGCGGGTCAGATCAGCTGCGCTGCATGTGCCTAGTGAATGTAGCGTCTCGATCTACTGCCGCCTTCCTACCTAGGCAAGTATGTTCCATCGTAGATCTCATCGTCACTTACCATCAGGTGAGATCGAGATCAAATACTTGCCTATAATGTAATAAAAAAAAAAAAAAAAAAAAAGATACTACTCTGTGCACGGAATACGTTAGTGTTCACAAATTAGCCATAATACAGTATGAAATTAAAAGTATTGCTAAAACACCTATACACAACTATTCACAAAGAGTATACTATTAACGATCTTATTAGCTTCTTCTGCGCTGCGAGTCCCGGGTTCGAATCCTGCAGGGTTATTTTAAATCATTCGGAATCGACTTCGGAAACGGATTTTAAACTTTCCGATGTCGATGTCGCTGCCGACGAGCTTTCCGACGGAAACTTTTTGAAAAAACGATTTGGTATTGTCATCAAGATACATCGAAGTTAATCAATTTCTGAAATTTTTAATAGCGATTGCGGTAATCCAGCTCGGAAGTTATCGATTCTGTTTCCGATATCGATTTCGAATGGTTTAAAATAACCCCACTGGTAGGGTCAAACTTTGTGTGAGGAGCACAAATGTTTGTACCCGAGTCTTGGATTTTAAAGACCTATCTATATTAGTATTAAATACTGGGTTCGTTCCCAGTCCATTGTACGGTACCCATAATACAAGCGTTGCTTAGTGTGGGACCGTACAGTTGATGTGTTGTGTGTGTTACACACAATCATATATTTTTTATTATTTGAAAGTCATATTCTAAATGAAATTGCTAATGTTCACAACGCCACTGTTTATTTAGAATTACCTAAACTAAATTTCTTATACAAAACTAATTAATAGCCTGTAAATCAATATAATAATAAATACCATGTCGCCCATACTTCCTGATGGGGTAGGTAGATATACTATACTGTTTGGCCCCAATGTATACTAAGAGAAAGAACCTGTCAGTATATTTTTTAATATATTTTTTAAAGTTCCCCCAGGAAAAATCCTCCGTCCTATATTAAAATCCTCCTCCCTAACCCTAGTCAGGGGGGTTCTCCTACCCCACCTGATAGGTAACACCCATCACCCCCCCCCCCCCCTTCCATTACTTAAAATGAAGTGTCGCTAAAACGCGAGGCATTAATTCTCCATCGCGTCGACGCGTCGCTTATCCATGGTGTCATCGCGTGAGCTCATAAATATCAATTTCCCGTGACTATGACATGGGTCGATGTAACCCATGAGTGTGCTGTCAGCTATTGAGGTTGTAATTTGTGTATAAATATAAGCATGTGCTTATTTTGTTATTTGTTATGTTTACGCGAATACTTAACGAGGATCGCAGGTTCAAACCCCGGCTCGCACCTCTTGGATTTCTGGATCTCATGCGCGAATCTCATTTTCAACCACGATTATCATTGCTAAACGGTGAAGGAAAACGTCGTGAAGAAACCTGCATGTCTGAGAGAACCCATCGAAACATGTCTGAAGTCCGCGAACACGCACTGGGCCAGCGTGGTGGACTATGGCCTAATCCCCATCGCATTGAGGTGAGGCCCGTGCCCAGCAGTGGGACATTAAAAAGGGCTAGTATTATTATCATTATAAATGAATCAGAATTTATGAATCATTAAAAATGTTATGCTGCGACTTTACAACCCGTTTGGAATGCCGTTCCTATTAGCGAAGAACGGGCAAGAAACTCCATCGTTGATTTTTTTTAACTGACTTGAAAAACGAGGAGGTTATCAATTCGGTAATATTTTTTATGATATACATTTTTGGAATGGATAGATTTCGCAAAGTGAAGTTTCAAACAAGAACTTGTGTTAATTAATAGGGGTCGATTTTGAGACCTCGTCGACCCCTAAATCAGTTTTCGTTCATGTCCACCCCTGGGATACCGATATCGACCATATTGGGAATCCCTGGGCCCCAAGTCTGCTAACACAATCGATTCATAATCGAACAGCAACCGCATAGTAACTGTCACTTTTGACAGATACCCCATACAATATCTGTCAAAATTGACAGTTACTATGTATGCGGTTGCTGTTTGATTATGAATCGATTGTGTTAGCCGACTTGGGGCCCTGATCTAAAAGATGGGTATATGAAAAAGTTCATGACGCCCTAGTGCACCCGGTTCCGTACGTATAATAGAAAACAATCGGATACGGGTGTCAGCGATCACGAGTGTTTACGGGTGAATTTCCCGCGGCTTTGGGCGATACTGGGCTTAGCGCTCGCGACGTGACGTCACGGCAAGTACGTGATGATTGGGCGGAATTATGGATTATAACAAGTTGTGTCGTCCAATAGTCGTTATGAAAAGTAATTATCAATACATACAAATAAATAAAATTGGAGTGTCTGATTGTAATATTAAAATAACCGCTTTTTACTAAGTGCATTTGGATGTATACACGGTACATATACCAAAACAACAATTTTAAAATTTTTGTCTGTGTGTCTGTCTGTCTGTTGGTTCCGTCTAATCTCTGAAATGGCTGGACCGATTTTGACGGGACTTTCACTGGCAGATAGCTGATGTAACAAGGAGTAACTTAGGCTACTTTTATTTTAGACTAGCTGTTACCCGCGACTTCGTCCGCTGTTTGTTAAATACCACGCGGGCGAAGTCGCGGGTAACAGCTAGTTAACAAATATATGTATGTATAATTATAGGGGAATATTTTTTATTCATGTAAACCATTAAGTACAGTACTTATGGTACCTAGTAATAGTTACAAAATACTAAGTTACCACCACCCGTTCGGTATGCCGATCCTATGGCGAAGAACGGGCAAGAAACTCCATGGTTGCTCTTTTTAAAAAGATCCGCTACATTTTTGAGCAGTAAATTTAAAGGGTATATGAGAACAATGTGGATGAAAGCTAGTAGTTCATACTACTCTACTAAGGGATACTACTAATTATAGTAACTAATACTAATTGTTTATGGTTTTATATTACAGACTAGCTGTTACCCGCGACTTCGTCCGCGTGGTATTTAACAAAGACACAACCGTTGGCAACAGCCTGCTCGCGAGTTCTGAGCCCGCGGGACGCATTTCAGGTTGTTGCTATCAAACTTAATCAGGCGCAACGCTGCAACATTGGTTTTAATTTTTTTTCGGGAGATCCTATGTTTTTTTCTAAAATAAAAGTAACCTAAGTTACTCCTTGTTACATCAGCTATCTGCCAGTGAAAGTCCCGTCAAAATCGGTCCAGCCATTTCAGAGATTACCCGGAACAAACAGACAGACAGACAGACAGACAGACGGACAGACAGACTGACAAAAAATTTAAAAAAGCTTGTTTTGGTATAGGTACCGTGTATACATCCAAATGCATTTAGTAAAAAGCAGTTATTTTAATATTACAAACAGACACTCCAATTTTATTTATATGTATAGATATAGACTAAACGCGATAACATTCGTTAAATTAGTTATATTTCAATGTGTAGTATTCGCGTATATCTAAGAAATCAATAAGTTATTATTGTTTTCAAAGGCTGGCTATTATGATTATTCATAAAGACTTCAAATTTTCGTTGCGGGAACATTTTTGTACCGCAAAATGTTATGGAATGGAAGACGGTCGGCCTAATGGCGCCAAAAATATAACATCGCCCGCATTTTCCTCTATTATGTTTCGCTTATAACTTCTTTTAAAACAAGGGGAATATGTGCCATAATCCCTTGGATATCAGCATAATATTATCTATTAACAGTTTAGTTTTGGACGAATTTCATACGCCATTAAAGATCCAACGGGCGACAGTTGTTGTCCAGAGATTTGTTCTTTTTAACCGACTTCAAAAATAGAACAGAATAACGGTCTAAACACTCATAACTGAAATATTTACAACCTAATATAACTTAAAAAGAGTATAGAAAAGCTACAAAAAGTGTAAAAAAATTGGCCCATGCGGTAGCGTGCCCAAGATGCTGGCCGCATTTCCTCGCTGAATAGCCAAAAAGGAAAAAAGGAGGTGGTTCTCATTTTTTTTTTATTAAATCAATTTTATATTGGGCCTTGGCGTGTTAAAAGAAATACAAACTATACAAATGTATAAGAGAGACAGCAACATAAGTAACTAAACGCTTATCTGATCGTTAAAAATGCTTGGTTAGGTGCTAGTCCGGCTCGTCAGGAATATAAATGACCTTGTTCGAGCAGACTGTTTAGATTTTGTTTTTCTCTCCTCTGTCTTCATAACTTCATTTACAAAGATAATTTGTAAATGTGGGAACAATGTAGCCATTAAATTGTTATTTTATATATATTATATTTAGTACTTTTTTAACCAGCTACTCAATCCCGCCCAACCGTTCCTACATTATTCTCACATACCCACTGTACTGCACAAAACTTATAAGATCTTTTAAAGAAGAGCAACCATGGAGTTTCTTGTATGTTCGTCTCCATAGGAACGGCATTCCGAATCGGTGGTAAAGTTGTAGCTTAGTATGTTGTGATAATTTTAACGACGCATTAGTATTCATCCCACTAATATTATAAATGTGAAAGTTTGGATGGATGGATGTTTGTTACTCAATCACGCCAGAACGGCTGAACGGATCTGGATGAAATTTGGCACAGAGATAGATTATAGTCTGGAATAGCACATAGGCTACTTTTTATCCCGGTAAAATTTATGTATCCCGTGGATACTTTTTAATCGCGGGTAACACCGCGGGGCGCAGCTAGTAAATAATATATATTTTAATTCTGATTCAGTGTCAAATTATGATGAAATGCCAAATACTTAAATGAAATCAGTCTCAGATTAATTAAAACTAGGCAGTTAGCTTAGAGAATGCCAACTTCACTTGCGATGGCAACAAAATAATCTGTTAGACTTGGAAAATAATGTATTGAACGTGGAGCCGTTTGTAGCGCACTTAACCCCGAACATCAATCAATGTAGCGACCTTGCCCACCCTCAGTACCGCTCAAACAACCGATTTAAATTGCATTGAATATGTATAACTAGCGGAATAGTTCCGCGTTACTTCAATTGTATTTACTAGGACTATTCATGGTTTAATTTTAATGAAATGCAATTCAGTTTTGTTTGTTGATAAATATTAAGAACCCTCCTAATGTCCTTTCGATTCATTTCATTGCGGGTTCCAAGACAATCAGCTTGTCCCCGGGAGACGCCGGTGGTCAAACTTCGGCATGGTCGTTGGTCACCGCTGTGGATCCTCGCTTAAAGGGGTAACAGTGGTGGGAGGGAGCAGTTACCTGTCCCAAAAAAAAAAGACTATATAATCTGTTAATTATTGAAGCAATAGTCTATATATAAAAAAAAACAAAATTGTGTTAGTTACACCGCTTAATACAACTCAAGAACGGGTGGGCAGAATTTTATGATCTTAAATTTTATGAATTGTTCTCCGCCCCGAAATGCAGAATAACTATTAAAACATGGAAAAAAATCGCAATAATAATAATAAAGAGGCGATATAAATAACAATAAGAGACAATAATATAAACATACAAATCAACATATTTAACGAAGTCCTATAGAAGGGAGCAAGAAGATTGATGATCACAATCAGCAGAACGGGCCCCGTCATGGCGCGCAGGGAAAATGGACGTCCCAGAGGTGACATCCGATTTCAATTAGGTATGTTAATATTGGCGGCACTGTGGAATTAAATAACGCCCGAGAGACGGCGAACTTTGATGATATCTTAGGAGAGCTTATTAGATTCGAGAAAATGTAGGTTAGACATTTGAATAATTATTTATCAAAGATTTAGGGGTGAATTGTTTTAAGCCAATATCATAGAACATCACACACGCACAAATATTCTTTTTTTTTTTTTTTTTATTACATTATAGGCAAGTATTTGATCTCGATCTCACCTGATGGTAAGTGACGATGAGATCTACGATGGAGCATACTTGCCTAGGTAGGAAGGCGGCAGTAGATCGAGACGCTACATTCACTAGGCACATGCAGCGCAACTGATCTGACCCGCCATCCATGAATGGCAACACCGAACATCATGCCGGAACACGGTTAGGCCGCTTGGCGACATGGCTTTGTTCAGTGGGTGGTGACTAACCACGGCCGAAGCCTACCACCAGTAGAGTTGTCACCTAGTTGGCACCACCCAGGGTCACGTGTAGGGTATCTCGAGGGTATTTAATTCTCCTACGGACGAAGGTGACTCGACCCCAAAACCTATTCCTCCAAAAGCTATTCCTATAAAGCAGCCGAAATGTCGGCAACGTAAAAACATAAAATAAACACGATAAAATCTGTTAAATTAGTTTTAATTCAATGTGTAGTATTCATTTCAATACTTAATTATAATAAAATGATTAAATGTAAAAGGGTTATTACAAAAAAGGGCAACCATGGAGTTTCTTGCCCGTTCTTCTCCATAGGAACGGCATTCTAAACGACTGGTAAAGTACATAGCATTTTGTAACTTTTGACGATTCATAAGTACTGTACTTAATGGTCTACAGAATAAAAAATATTCTGATTCTGTTTATAACAGGTTTAGTCTTGACCCGCGTGCTAGCCCTACTGGCGTTGCATACTGTTATGCTATGATCCTCTGTTTGATTGAGGGTTGCAGGGTTAACAATATAAGACAACATTTTAATTCAGTACCAACAAGTTCTGTACTTCAAGCACAATCCTTTTTACGTACCGTTCCTGTAATGTAACATCTTTCATCCCTCTCACACCAGAGAATTGATAAACAAGTATGACAGTGACAGCATGTTATCTCGATAGCGTTACGATTACATTAGAAGTTTTTTTATTTTTTTTATTACAATATAGGCAAGTATTTGATCTCGATCTCACCTGATGGTAAGTGACGATGAGATCTACGATGTAGCATACTTGCCTAGAAGGTACCTGTTCACTCTCGACTTGAAAACACCCAGATTATAATCAACGGGGAACAAAGACGCCGGTAGCGTGTTCCATTCCTTGGCAGTTCGCACGATGAAGGTAGAAGCAAAACGCTTAGTACGTACCGAAGGAATGTCCACAGTGTACGGATGACACTTCGCCGTGCGTCTTGTCGCACGACGATATAATTTAAGTTCGAGTTTAACCTACTGTATTTAATTTACCTTAAATTCACTTTGCAGATACAAACTAATTTTAAATTTTAATAATCATTTCAAACTCCTAAACGGCGGCACCGTATCCCAAACTTTTGTGAACATTGTAACTTGAGTAATAAAGATTGAGTGTACTGACATGTGCCTCGTTGAAATCAGCCCAGCCGTTTCGGAGTTATGACGGTGCAAAATTAATTAAACAGCCAAAACATTTTGTACCTTTCCGTGTTATATGACTTCGGGGAAAAGTTCTCGGGTGTTGAAAATAAATGACATGTGTTTACATTTCTGGGTATAACAATACCAGCCCTTTTTAATGTCCCACTGCTGGGCACGGGCCTCCCCTCAATGCGAGGGGGATTAGGCCACTGACCACCACGCTGACCCAGTGCGGGTTGGCGGACTTCACACATCTTTCGAGGGGTTATTTCAGACATGCAGGTTTCCTCACGATGTTTTCCTTCACCGTTTAGCAAATGATAATCGTGGTTGAAAATAAGATTCGCACATGAAATCCAGAAATCCCAGAAGTGCGAGCTGGGGTTTGAACCTGCGATCCTCGTTACCAAGGCAAGCGTTCTACCAACTTGGCTATGTCCCACTGCTGGGCATGGGCCTCCCCTCAATGCGAGGGGGATTAGGCCACAGACCACCACGCTGACCCAGCGCGGGTTGGCGGACTTCACACATCTTTCGAGGGGTTATTTCAGACATGCAGGTTTCCTCACGATGTTTTCCTTCACCGTTTAGCAAATGATAATCGTGGTTGAAAATAAGATTCGCACATGAAATCCAGAAATCCCAGAAGTGCGAGCTGGGGTTTGAACCTGCGATCCTCGTTACCAAGGCAAGCGTTCTACCAACTTGGCTATCACTGCTCAACATTTCTGGGTATGTTATATTGTTATTTTGCAGTATTTTAAATGGTAGATGCCCACAGCTGGACATAGGCTACCCGAATAATAATATAATATCGCCATACAAACACACCAACTGTACGGTCCCAATCTAAGCAACGGTTGTATTATTGGTACCGTGGTATGCCTGACGGGGCGGCCGCTATGCCCCAGCGGCTGCTGCCGGGATCTTGTATATATATTACGTGTACCGAAAACTCTCATAGCGCGATTCAGAATTGTATGGAGAATTGTCAATTGTTCTGAATGCGTCTACAGCGCCATCTGTGTAGCTTGTGGCGAGGTTGAAGAGGTCGCTACATACTTATATAGATATTAAACATCCATGACTCTGGTATAAACTGTAGCACTCATCACGCAAAGTTTGTCGCTACCAGGATTCGAACCTGGACCCTTGGTACAGAAAACAGGTTCACTAACAACTGTGCTGATCAGATCAGATTGTACAAACTTTTTTTGCTGCAGGTCAAAATCGATGTTTACGCGAGCGGAATCGGGGACAAAGCTTATGTTTCCTCGGATCCGGATTCCTCCCCGGATGAATTATGAAACGGTTTTTAATGATATCCGTTTTCATGCCAAGTTGAATATGGTCCCCCGGGATTCGTATTCCGGACTCCACCCGACGCTAATAAAGTATTTTATTTCTTTATTCTCCCGGCAATGAAACTCGGCCAAAGATATTTGGGTACATTATTTTTGGTATTAGGGATCTGTGGAGCATTTTTAACGTCTACAAAACACTTGCGGGTTTTTTTTTCAAAATATATAATAATTATAAATAAAATTATGTTCGTCGGTATGCGCATTACTTGAGAACGGCTGGCCCGATGAGGCTGATTTTTGTTTTTGAAAGTTCGTAATAGTCACAGTTAGGTTTGTAGGGGAAGAAAATTAGGAAAAAAATAGTTTGGAAAATCGGGAAAAACTGCAAGTGTTTTTTTTTTCTGTGGTCGGATTTGAACAGGACTTAACTTCCGTCGGGAAAGTTAACTATTAATTAAACTTCTTAACAAGCTTAGGATCTCATCAAATATATTACAAGTTTAGTATGAAAATCAAATACTTATTAAACACTAGCTGCACCCCGCGGTGTTACCCGCGCAAAAAATCAAATCGATCCATTGCGCTATGAAAAATTGAAACAAATCTGTAAGCGGTGGCCGCAGGTCCGCCACACGCCGTGGTTACAATAAAACGGCAGGAGGGATGGTTAAATAACAAAATTATATTAAAGAAAAATGTTATTACACCGTGCAGTCATAAAAGTGACAACATTTACAAGGCGTAAAACAAAAGATTACAAAAAAATATGTAGTAGCTTCCAAGGCGATCGCGTCGTTAACATTCCCCACCCTAGAGCTGGTTCAGAACTCCAAACCAACATGGATTCGAGCGACGCGTGCCGCCGAACGCTTTAGAGTTCCTGTGTTGATTCTGACCAATAAGCCTCTCCCAAGCCCCACCCCAATATGGACTGACGGGAGCGATAAACGTCAACTTTCCTCCGTTGGTTTGAAAAGATCCAAGCCGCAGTGGGTTAAAGGGTTCTAGCGATGAGCCATTTGGGCGCCAGGTTAGTCTTCCATTCTGGGTATCTTCGAATATGATGGGAAATCTAAGTGGCCATCAATCCGGACTATGCACTGGATGCCCGGTACCAGGGACAAGAGTATGTCTTGACTGAATGACGTCCAATGCGTATGCTTAATGAGTAAAATCAATGAGGTCATCACATGCACTCTTACGGGTTTATCTGGAACTATTCTCCGTAGAAATCTCAAATCATCCTGGTCCTCTGCCTGGCCTTTAGTTGTTGTAGCACTGTCGAAGACCAGATGTAGCTTTTCTTTATTCGGGTTAGCAACACTGTAGTGTGGTGAATGCCATATCTGAGCGGCAGCTTGTGTGTTCTCTACTTTCTTCGCATGATCGTTTTCAAGTAAATGACTCGCCCTATTCGTGTACTTGCCGGCAAATCCTACACTTGCGGTCGTCTTTCTCTCGATGCCCTTCAACCGTATCAGTGCATTCTGGCAGCTGACAGGCATTTCGCAGTACTGGTCCATCCATGGCAGGTTCACATGCCACCTACTGTCGACGATAATAGACGTTTGTTCCAGTACGGCCACGGTATGTTCGTCATCATCATTACTGCGCGGCATACCTGTCACGGCCAAGGACTCGATTGCGAATACTTTAGGGATGATGTTAAACTCTTGGGTAGATTCAAACAGGTCTCCATAAATAGTACGTAGGTTTCGTGACATGCATGTCCTACTCAAGTTAGCACTCCGTTGTTAGCAGCAGAGGTGGCGGTGAAATCATTCGATGCGTACGTTAACAGCTGAACTGTACCATCATTGGTGCCAGGGCCAGTCTCCACTGGCGTGCACAGCTCGCCTGCTTTATTACCAAACTCGGGGGCTGACTGTACGTTTTGTAGTTCCTGTTGGTTGCGCTCTAATCCTGTGAACTGTATTTCTCGTCCAATTCCGCCAAGTCCGCTTTCAATTTCTTATCAATAAGTTCCATTTGTATCCGTGCATTTTCGCATGCAGCTTCCAATTCCAGTCGTTTCCTCCGAGCCAGTATAGATGACAAGGTGGACCTTCTAATCTTCGACGCCTTACAGGAACGTGGTGGCGGCGACGTCTCTCGATGCTCAACGACATGCTGCCACCCGCAATAAGAAGTGTGCGATCGAAGACAGGTACCGTTACATCAATCTGCGTTTTATTTACATCAGGTGGCAGCTTTGTACCTTGTTGTGGATTGCAATCCGCTGTTTCCATCAGTGAATGCTCGTTGCATGTCATCATGTGCGTTCTCACCATTTCATAACGTGACGGTGTGCGAATCAACGGATCCAACCGAAGACAACTTGTAAGCGGTGGCCGCAGGTCCGCCATACGCCGGGGTGAGAATAAAACGCCCCTGCCGTTTGGATGGTTCTTCTTTTTTTACGAAAAGAAATGCGATGAAAGATTATTGTTTGATTGCCAAGAGAATAATATGTTTGGATGGTTAAATAAGAAAATTATATTAAAGGAAAATGTCACCGTGCGGATATAAAAGTGACATAATTGACAAGGCATAAAACAAAAGTTTCCAAAAAAATATAAAATAGCTTCCAAGGAGTTTCGTTCCATGGACTTCGTTAGTAAAAAATCTATCCCACGGGAACCATACATTTTACCGGGATAAGAAGTAGCCTATGTGTTATTCCAGACTATAACCTATCTCTGTGCCAAATTTCATCTAGATCCGTTCAGCCGTTCAGGCGTGAAAGAGTAACAAACATCCATCCAAACTTTCACATTTATAATATTAGTATAGATTAACTCCTATCTCGTGTATTCCCAGTGGTTTATTTTCCAAATAATTATCAGAATTCGGAGTCAATTTAAGTTTAAGGCTCTTATAAAGTGAGTGCTGGGACTTGGGACTCCATTTTAAATGCTAATTGGTCTTGTCAATTGCTTTAAGGTACCAAAACTTCGTGTGCTTTGCTTATATTTCCTGCGGTAAAGGAGTTATGCAAACTTATATATATAATAAAAACTATAAATTGGTCGTGTTTATTGATTTCTTATATTTACGCGAATATTACCCATTTAAATAAAAGTTATTTTACAGAGCTTATCGCGTTCATTTTATGTTTTTACGTTCCCGACGTTTCGGCTGATTTGAACAGCAACCATGGTCCCCATAACACGAGCGTTGCTTAGTGTGGGCCCGTATAGTTGGTGTGATCGTCCGGCGATGTTATATTATGTTATTACTTTACTAGCGGAACCCTAAAAGTCATCGGGACACGTGACGCTAAGGTTTCCTATTACTACCGATCCTTTGTCAGATTGAGTAGGTACTTATCGGCCGGCCCTTATTGTCTGAGATATAATTAGGTCGATATTGATAGCTACTGGAATATCGGACAGATATACCATTACGGGTGCACACATGAAAAATAAATGTTACGCTAGAATAGAAAATCAGCACATCCTTAAACAATATAGCCTGGCCATGGCATCATAAGTCCATAAGTTGTGTATATAAAACTAGTTCAGTCTTGATCGCTGTCATTCTATATCACTTCAAATTTTTAAAACACCACCCCCCCCCCCCCCCCTTCCCCGCCACTCTCAAGAATTAGCCGAAAAAGCACAGTACAGTGGTTGTCTATAGGTGGTTCCATTTATTTAATAGAGGGTGGGATTTCACAAATGTCCAAATGATACAAAACAGAATCAGAATCAGAATATTTTTTATTCATGTAAACCATTATGTAGAGTACTTATGCATCGTCAAAATACCGTTCGCAATGCCGTTCCTGTGGAGATGAACGGGCGAGAAACTTCATGGTTGCTGTTTTTTAAAAGATCCGTTACATTTTTGAGCAGTACATTGTTATGGGTATTTGAGAACAATTTTGGAACGTCTAGGCAGACTAACAGCTGGTCAAAGAAAAGTACTAACTCTAAGTATATCAAACCAAATTTAAGGAACATAGTTATTGTTTCGAGAGCCCAATCGAGTAGGTATAGTACATCTAAGGCCCGATGGTCACGCCGACATGACTCTAATTAGCGTATGTGTCAATAAAAAAGAAAACAATTCAAATCAACCGTTCGATTCGCCCGAAGCCCTATGAGTGAATGAACGAGTGAATGAACGGCGTTCTTCGTTCATTCGGAAAGTTCCGTGCCGGTAGCCGCGGCAACAATTCGAAAATCGAATAATAGAACGTTCAACGTTCCATATTTGATTAGCGACCGTTTTGAATGGGAATTGAATGACTTATTTAACGTATTGGATCGTTTCGATTTTAATGGGTCGTGTTCAATTTTAGACTACGGAGTTTCGTTTGCTGTACATTTGGTTTATTATCGACTAACTTTTGTCCCGCGACTTCGTGCGCGTAAAAATAAAACATCAAAATATTATTTAATTTAAATAAATACCCTAGTAACTATTTGTGACCTAAGTACTCTTCAAGCCCGATCTAACGAACCCAAGCTCGGTGAATCTAAGCGATTTCGTTATCGAATTCCTATGACCGTCTTCCGGATCGATAATGGCGGGTTATGATCCTAATTTATGAATGGACGAACTATGTCCCGTTGCTTTGCCCGCGCTGGGTATGTTCTAAAAGGATAAAGATAGCCTACGTGCTTTCCAAGAACATAAGCTACCTCAGTACCAAATTTGAACTAATTCAACTGATTGAAATAAAACTAATTTTACGAATTTTATCGCGTTTATATTGTGTTTTTTACGTTCCCGATGGCTGCTTTACAGCAACCATGTAAAGCAGCCGAAATGTCGGGAACGTTAAACACATAATATAAACGCGATAAAATCCGTTAAATTAGTTTTATTTCAATGTGTATATTGGCGTAAATATAAGAAATCAATACTTCAACTGAGTATTTGTTGCGTGATTCTCTGTTATACGAACTATAACGTTATGCTATTTAATATGTGTCATCACAAACTAAAATAATTAACCCTTCTAACTCTTATAGCTGCATAAGTCACGTGCTTACCTCAAGTTAATACATACCTTTTATAAGAGCTGTATTTTGGCTGCCTCGGTGCTCAAGTGAATATTGAGTCATTTCTGACGATTCATAATGCTGTGATTAAAGCAAAATATTATGAAATATATAAAACAAAGTCGTGTTAGTAAAACCATTTGTAACTCAAGAACAGGTGGCCCTATTGTTATGATGTTAGATGTTTTTAATTTGTCTCCGTCCCAAATAGCAGAATAACTATTAAAACATGGCAAGAAATGACAAAAAAATATATAATATGATAATAAAGATGATTAATCGTCTCATACATTTGATACCGAGGCGGTAAAAAGTTCGTCGGGACAGCTGACAAAAAATAAAACAAGAAATTTTAAATCTGGAGGTAGGCATTTGCTTTGTCGACCTCAGATTTGTGTCAGCCTCACATTAAGAGTGTTAAACCTCTCTCCTAAAGAGCGAGAATGTCACCATGACGTTTCTACTCACGAGATGATAAGGGTAAATAATGACCTCTGACATTTAACCCCTTAAATGCTCGCTGGTACGGTACTGTTATCCCAATAAAAGTTCTGGTCTTTTTAAAAAAAGATTTTAATTACTACAATAGAAAAATGGGATAATTAATATTATTAAAGAAATCCAGCAAGTGTTTCTTTGCTCGCGTCCCGAACCGAACTGAGCCTCAAACCCTTAAGAATCGTAATGTGATATTAAGGGCGCTGATTAGGCGTCGAGTCATCGTTAATTACTACATTTCAGGGATATAACAGTACGCAAGTACCTTTTTTTTTATTTAAACAACGTGTACCACTCGGTCCTTTGTACCGGGTGAACGTCGATGCCTGTTGAAATGGTGTTGCCAATTAAGAGTTGAAAAGTTTTGTTTTTAAAATCTGAACTATTGGAGAATGTTACTCACATTTTGACTTGAATCGTGATTTAAATTGGCTGACGAACACAATTAGAGTACCAATTCAATCAAAGTCGATTTATGGGTACCGTACAATGGAGAAGATGGTACTAGAAATTTGCCCAGGCGAGAATTAAACTTGCAATAGCCAAGACCGACGCTCTAACCACTGAACTAAGCGTCCTTTGTCTGAATACGATGTTTGAAAATGGTAAGCCATGTACTGTAGTCATGTTATTTTAAGAATGTTAATTCCTCCAGTCACCCTTACTCCACAAAAATAATATGAGTTCTATTCTAATATCGCATCACGATAAGATGCGATTAAATAAGCTTAGGCACCTTTCAAACAATTAAATGTTGACGACTTGTCGCCGACGTGTAGCCGCCCTTATAACAAGTTTATATTTAGTTTTAACGGCGCTGTAAAACCTTAAAAGAGCATCGTGAGTGTTTTTAGTATATAATAGCTGTTTAATGTTCTATTAAAGTAGTTAATAGCCGAGTACAGACTAACTACGTAGCCTTGATAGAGTAAGCACTCCTTTTTCTTTTTGAAACAAAAAGACGTCACCATAATAGGCATTTATCCAGTGTCAAGCTAAGTCTTAATACTCCCCAATCCCTTTCAGTATAGTAGTGGGCACTTCATCCCATTGGCACGGTTGATAGTGACCCTGCTTTCTGTGCCGAGGGTTCGATACCCAGTAGGCGCAAATTTTGTGTAATAAGCACGAATATTTGTACCCAAGTATGCTAAGTATCTATATAAGGAATAAAAATTTAAAAAAAAATGATTTTAAAGAAAATAATCCATATTTTTGCGGAAAAATGAAGACTAATAGTTATAAAAAACTATAATCATTTAGGATGGTCACAATTTAAAGCTTATTTTTCATACAGTCAAACACCCTATTGTGAAAAAAAACTAATTGTTAGACAAGTATACCCATTTGATCTAGTTCTATCCTATGAATGAAGAAAAAGCAAAAGCAACTTAGAGTGCCATGACTCATGACACAAGTTTGATTGAACACGAACAGGTCCAAATGTATAGGTTAACTCCAATAGGCCCCGATGGAATTGCCATACTTTTTTAACCCTTTGTGCTATTAGTCATATTGTGCCCTTAAGCATGTCCTATATGGGGGTCGAGTCACCTTCGTCCGTAGGAGAATTAAATACCCTCGAGATACCCTACACGTGACCCTGGGTGGTGCCAACTAGGTGACAACTCTACTGGTGGTAGGCTTCGGCCGTGGTTAGTCACCACCCACTGAACAAAGCCATGTCGCCAAGCGGCCTAGCCGTGTTCCGGCATGATGTTCGGTGTTGCCATTCATGGATGGCGGGTCAGATCAGTTGCGCTGCATGTGCCTAGTGAATGTAGCGTCTCGATCTACTGCCGCCTTCCTACCTAGGCAAGTATGCTCCATCGTAGATCTCATCGTCACTTACCATCAGGTGAGATCGAGATCAAATACTTGCCTATAATGTAATAAAAAAAAAAAAAAAAAAAAAAAATATCAATATGGCAGCGCTTAATAAATTCGTTTCAAAGTCGAACTAAACCACTTATTTGTAATTCCAACGGGTCACCTTGAGTCTAGATGGATTTAGGATTGGGCAGGCTATTTATAAATGGACTTTTAGCGGTAAGGGAAGATCTTCCAGCCAGGCGGGCGGTGTGCCCGGCGGAGCGGCCGCTATGCCCCTATGCGTCTTGTCGGGATCTTGTGTATATGTTACGTGTTCCGAAAACTCTCATAGCGCGTTTTTACTGGTGGTAGGCTTCGGCCGTGGCTAGTCACCACCCACTGAACAAAGCCATGTCGCCAAGCGGCCTAGCCGTGTTCCGGCATGATGTTCGGTGTTGCCATTCATGGATGGCGGGTCAGATCGGCTGCGCTGCATGTGCATAGTGAATGTAGCGTCTCTATCTACTGCCGCCTTCCTATCTAGGCAAGTATGCTCCATCGTAGATCTCATCGTCACTTACCATCAGGTGAGACGGAGATCATATACTTGCCTATAAAGTAATAAAAAAAAATTGTATAAAAGGATTGTATTGAGAATTGTCAATTGTTCTGAATGCGTCTGTAGCGCCATCTGTGTAGCTTGTGGTGAGGTTGAAGAGGTCGCTACAGACTTATAGCCAGTTGTGCTTTCGGTACCGAGGGTCCCGGGTTCTATATAAGTTTTATACTGGGATGACATTGCACGGTACCCATAATACAAGCGTTGCTTAGTTTGGGACCGTCCTTGTGTTCGTCTGGCAATATTTATTTATAAAAAATATATGTGTACTATGGCCTTCCCCCTTGGGGAGGCCTTATTTCAATCCATTGACTCATTATTAACACTATTCAGAAGAAAGCGCAATTATATTATTACATTATTTTCATGATTGGAACAAAAACATTGAATTAATCTGGAGGTAAATATTCCGTAGTCTCGTAGCACCGTAGTGACAAGGTCGTAGTCTCGTAGCATCGTAGCCCTGTAGTCCTCTGTAGACCTTGCGAAAAATAATATCGCAATAAAACTTTCAACTTTTTAATTAGAGACCTCCACCAACAAACGTTAACTAATCCAGTAATTAGCTGCTTTGTTTAATTAAAAATCTGCGCCCCTAATATTCGTACCAGCAGTGTCCCTCCAAGTAATTAAGAGTAAAAAAAAAACTTAACATCCCAACTTATTATCATCCAAAAAAGGTATACATTTCAAGCAATTTTAGACCTTGTTTAAAGCTGTTTTCTACAAAAGTTTGGCTCAATTTCAAGTGATTAGGTTGTGGCTTTTTTCGAATTTGAAATATAAGAGACACATCAGAAATTGTAGAGCCGTTTGCCGTAGAGACGTTAGGCCCATGGAGACATAGCGCTAAAGAGTTTATCCAGAGACCATTACCTAGGTTGATTTATAATTGGAAAAGTTGACAAGCCGAAGTTCAGTTCCGGGTTCCTCTTCCCCCATTTGTTTATACATATTTTGTTTTCATACTATATTTTTGTTTTCCTATTTACTTAAACTTTAATTGTAAACATTTAAAATTTAAAATATAAACATGGGATTCTCATAATGATGTTTCTATTCAAAAATACATTTATATCCTAGATCCCACCCTAGCCCAAACACAGCTGTTATAATTGTTGGGATGGTACGAATAATAAATCTTGTTCATCTCACTCCATTTAGTTTTAAATGAATAACTTTATTTTTCCAGACTTGAGTTCTTAAAAAAATAAGCTTGTATTTTATTTTACTTTCTGGACGGACTTGTTTGTAAGCCGGCTTGTAACACGCATTTATAGTCTTTCAAGTTTTACAAGCTTCTAAACCGATTGCATATGACAGAGATAGACGAGATAATTGTAATAAGACAAGGACAAATTATGTATTTGATACATAGTTTATCTTCTAGCCCTGATAGCTAAGTTGGCAGAAGTCTCGCCTTAGATAGGACGGTTGCAAGTTCAAACCCCAGCTCGCGATTCTGGTATTTCTGGATTTCGTGTGCGAATCTCATTTGCAGTAATGATTACGGAATCAGAATCAGTATCAGACGCGATAAAATCCTTAAAATAAGTTTTATTTCTAGCCATATACTTTAAAGTCTAACGTATTTAGACATTATGTATTGAGAATTGAAAGTTTAAATACCGTCCGCTAGAGGCGCTCTTCCATTCTCCATTCAAAATGTCTAAATACGGTTGACTATAAAGTATATAGTTAGCTTACGAGTAATCTCGCACTTGACGTGCTGTTATGTAATCGTTATAAGCCAAGCTTCTTCTGTTACTTTAACTTTTCCAATGTAACTTTAGATCAGTTAGTACAGAACGGTTTATAAATTCTGTCCAGACACTTATTCTCGTTGCTCATAACAATTTTAAACCGCTCTACAATGTTATTGTTGCAATAACGTTAAGTCCGGCTTATTCGCGGTATACCCGGTATCTCTCTGTCCGATATTGTAGCTATTTGAACAACAGATTCGCATTAGGGCGGGCTTTTATGTCACTGAATTGTTTGATAAAGGTTTAAACTGTGTTTAGATTATGCGACCAACTTACTGATTGAGATTCCTATCCCTCTGCATAGTGTGGGTATACATTAGTGAAAACCTTGCTGAAATTTGTCCAGTAATTTTTACGTCATACTCGAACTAACAGTGACAAATAATAACGGTTACAGAGCATTAACGATACATATATATTATTGCAATTCATTATAAGTACTTATATAATGACCTTGCAAGTTCACCTAAGATGTCTGGTAAATGTTCAGTTAAGTTCATAAGATCTAAAACAGCAATGCAAATTAAAACTCGATACGCTTGAGCGCGGTCTTCACTCGCATGAGTGGGGTGTCGCGCGGAGCGTTGCGTTATGATCGCGACGTTTACAATACATTGCGCGGTCAAAAATGACAACTTTTGTAACTTTTCACATAAATGATTCTTATTATTTTAGTATAGATATTAAGCGCAACCTATACCCAAAGTTTTTGTTACCATGCCCCGTACACCCTGTATATTAGTAACTTGATACACTTGCCCTTGAGCTATCCTACTCTACAATCTAATAAAGTCTATGTAAACCTACTTTATTGACCTCTATTAAGGACGATGCGATGTAGAGCTGGTCCAATATAAGCAGAGTATTAATATTAATTAGCCGCACTGGTCTCCGAGGGCGAGGAGGCGGGGAATAGCTAATTGTATTATGGGTGTGAAGAGTACACAATAGAAAGCACCGTTTAGGTCATATACAGGGTGTAAGTGAATTTGTAACGAAAACTGATACCGTGGATTCGGCTCATGATTCTGGACCGCCCATAGTTGGAATTTTCCGTGGTTCTTTTCATGAATGTGATGCATTTTTTTTCAGTATTTTTTAATTTATGTTACCGTGAAAGCATTATAGAAGTCTGTCTCAAAGTGATTTTAAGTGAATAAAATAACATTTTTACTAATTACGAGCTAAAACTGCAATGTACCCAATTAAGACAATTTCCATTTGAAGATTTAAACATTGCCAAGCGAAAATGACCCTTATTGTTGACAGGCAGTAATCTCCCTGACGTATTTAATTAATTGCTTTAATCGGCTAGATTTAATTTGTACGGGGACCACCAATTTGATTGATCTACTACGCATTTACATTCTATTTTTAAATATTTTGAAAATGTGGCTATTAAAAAAAAGAACTATACAAAACACACGTCTTCTAATTCCTTGCTGTATCTTCTCAATTAAAATCGCGTTCGGGCTGTTGAAAAAAATAGATAAGTAGGTCCCCATAGATTGAAATATTTTTCGGATTTTATCGCGTTTATTTTATGTTTTTTCGTTCCCGACGATTCAGCTGCTCTATAGTAACCATGGTCACGGAAGGGCTTTGTAAACGCCATATAAACGCGATCAATACAGAAAAAATTGTTTTATTTCAATGTGTAGCATTCGTGTAAATATAAGAAATCAGGTCCTTATAGGTCTATACTGGGTAAATGAAAAGGAATGGACAGCTAAGTGACTATTTTTCTCTCCCACCCATAGGACATTTTCTTAATAATGTGACAACAAAACGGAATTATTTCCGGACGACGTTCTTCATTAAGTGTTCGGAGATGTCCGCTATTACTTTTTTGCTATCAGAAAATGTTACCTACAAGTTCTATTACAATGCCCAACGGACATTTATGTGGGTGATAGAGCTTATATTAGAGGCTGAAGAGATAAAACGGTGCTACAGAGGCGCTAAATATAGCTTATTCGTGAGACCTATTACCAAAGGTGATTAGAGAAAAAATGGAATCATGAATTATCAGAATGGAATGGAATGGATCAAATGGAGCGGTATCGTGACTATGCCACCCAAATATTTGTCAAACATATCTTTTTAACTACTGCAGCCATTGGCTAGCTCTCTTACATCGCTTACTAGCTGTCCCGGCGAACTTCGTACCGCCTCAGAATCAAATGTATGAGAAAATGAATATATACCAATATATCTATGAAAAATTTAAACAAATCTATCCCACGGGAACCATACATTTTACCGGGATAAAAAGTAGCCTATGTGCTATTCCAGACTATAATCTATCTCTGTGTCAAATTTCATCCAGATCCGTTCAGCCGTTCTGGCGTGAAAGAGTAACAAACGTCCATCCATCCATCCAAACTTTCACATTTATAATATTAGTGGGATATGCAGACTTAGCCTCTCCAAAAGCTATAAATGAAAATGCCAAAGCCTGTAAAAAGTTACCCCCAATCCGAAAGTATATAGAGCACGTTAAAAGCCGATTTTAAATCGTCTTTTATAAACTAAAAGCCCTCTACTACATCTCTTATAGCTCCTGTAGCGACCACTTCAACTGCACTACAAGCTACACAGATGGCGCTGCAGACGCATTCAGAACAATAGACAATTGACGTCACAATCCTGAATCGCGCTATAAGAGTTTTCGGAGCAAGTAACATATATACAAGATCCCGACAATAACCGTCGGGGCATAGCGGCCGCCCCGCCAGGCATACCACCCGCCTGGCTGGAAGATCTTCCCTTTTCCGCTAAACTCCTATTTTTTCATCAAAATGTTAGTTTAAGTTTCAATTTATTAAACGGATTTATTTATAATTCAGCGGTAATTATGGCAAGTGACAATCAAGACGAAAATCGCCCAAATTTAACACAGGAATTTCACTTATTGTCCATTGAGACACCTAACCCTCAAATAACTGACGGTCGACGCGTACCGTAAAATACCGAAAACAATCCCAAAAACGACGCATGAAATACCATTTTTCTTTTTTTTTTGGCAATAATCCACTGAAAGGGTGGACAGGGGATAATTTATAGACGGCGTCATCAATATATTTTTTTGGATTTTATTTTTCGCATCGTAAGTATGTAATCCCATCACACTAATATTATAAATGTGAAAGTTTGGATGGATGGATGTTTGTTACTCAATCACGCCAGAAAGGCTGAACAGATCTGGATGAAATTTGGCATAGAGATAGATTATAGTCTGGAATAGCACATAGGCTACTTTTTATCCTGGTAAAATGTATGGTTCCCGTGGGATATTTTGTTATAATTTTTCATAGAGCAAAGGATCGACATGATTTTTTGCATAGGTAGTGGTAGTTTAGCGGTCAGAAAATTACATAGGCTAATTTTTATCCCGGAAAAAATGCACGGTTCCTATGGGATAGCATACAGGAACTGTGCATTTGTAAAAGGACATACTTTTTAATCGCGGGTAACACTGCGGGGCGCAGCTAGTAATTTATATGTTAAGCTATAAGATTTTCGGAGCCAAATTGCTTATTGTCCAGCGGCTTGGAAACAGGAGATTTTGATTAACGATGTGTAGTTTGATTTGGGTATTGTTGTGGATGCCCAATATTTTTTTTTTTAAGAAACTCTCGGACAATGACTTGACATATTTGTGGTCACTGTGGAAAAAAAAGGATTATTTATTATTCTTTTGTTACGCCTACTTTCGGTTGATGGGAAAAATAAATTCATAAATAAACTGAAAATCTATTCAACCCAGGCTAGTCGAAAGATAAACACGAAACACTATTTCACGTAGATTCGAGTCTTTAAGCATCACTTTGAGAGGCACGAGGTCAATATATACTGGACATCTAAAACACAAAGTGCTGTATATGAGTATATAATGTTGAGATACTACAGAGTTAATGGCCTCTACTAAAGCATTGTTTGTAAAGGTGTGCGTTTACTAAATCATTTGAACACTGTACAATATAAACACAATAAGAGATATTTTGATATTATCTTCGCTTAACAGAGCAAAGGAAACGAAGGGAATTCACCCCTATCCATTCATAATGGCATAACAAAGCAGTGCTTTTAAAATTTACTATTTGTAAATTGATCAAAATTCGTCTAAGTACATTCGGTTAAAGCAACATTTTTAATGTTTAGCCACGGTTTTCTCAGACTTATGCTTACGTTAACATGCCAGCATGCCTGAGCCTGCATGTCTGAGAGAACCGCTCGAAAGATGTATGAAGTCCGCCAACCCGCACTGGGCCAGCGTGGTGGACTATGGCCTAATCTCCTCGCATTGATGGCGGAATGAAATGGGGATGCGGATGGAAGCGACTTATATTACATACTGAGACTTAGTACTTTTTTAATCAGCTGCTAAAGCCTGCCTAGCCGTTCCTACATTGTTTTCACATACCCATAATAGTGTACTGCTCAAAAATGTGAAAGAACTTTTCAAAAAGAGCAACCACGGAGATTCCTGCCCCTTCTTTTCTATAAAAACAGCATTCCGTACGGGTGGTAAAGTGGTAGCTTAGCATTTTGTAACAGTTTTGACGATTCATAAGTACTGTTCTTAATGGTTTACATGAATAAAAAATATTCTGATTCTGATTCTGACTAATATACCCATCACAGTAATAATAGTAAAACTGTGAAATATAACTCAAAAGGAATTAGAGTTGCATCCCGGGCGAGTTGGAAACCGACTAATCTTTATTGACCCAAACCATGTCGATAGTCGACTACGTTGTTTATCCGACTAAGCCCGCAGATCGAGCGGCGTATCTTACCACAGACAATAGACTTTCACGAGCTATTTGTATTCAGAACTCGCGACTCTTTTGTCCGTAGGTAAGTAAAATAAAACCTACACTTTTTGTATGTGACGTAAGTACCTACCTAATATAATTCAGGTTTTTTGAATATTTTCTTTTGTGAGTAAAAATATCTTACCTAGCTAAAAATCTAGGTATAGTTAAAATACTATAATAATTAAAATACTTTTTACTGGTGGTAGGCTTCGGCCGTGGCTAGTCACCACCCACTGACCAAAGCCATGTCGCCAAGCGGCCTAGCCGTGTTCCGGCATGATGTTCGGTGTTGCCATTCATGGATGGCGGGTCAGATCAGTTGCGCTGCATGTGCCTAGTGAATGTAGCGTCTCTATCTACTGCCTCATTCCTACCTAGGCAAGTATGCTCCATCGTAGACCTCATCGTCACTTACCATCAGGTGAGATCGAGATCAAATACTTGCCTATAATGTAATAAAAAAAAACATTAAAATAATATTATGTAACTTAAATCATTTCAAGTTTCCCAAGATGTCCAATATTTTGTCAGTAACGTGTGCAAATATTTACTGATATTAGTTTAGTAGGGGATATCGTAACATCATCTCATTGTCATTTACTATCATCAGAGGTACCTACTGAAATAATTAAAAACAACGAGCAGGATTGATAATCAAGGCGATTGATAATATAGGCGATTGATAAACTAGGCTGTTGGTAATCTAGGCGATTGATAATTGAGGGGATTGATAATATAGGCGATTGATAATCTAGGCGATTGATGATCTAGGCGATTGATAATCTAGGCGATTGATAATATAGGCGACTGATAATCTAGGCGATTGATAATATAAGCGATAATTGAGGGGATTGATAATCTGGGCAATTCATAATCTATGCGCCTAGATTACAGCATCTTCATTCGATGTAATTTACAAATTACTTTACTTACAATCAAGTCCACTATGCGCGGCCAGCACAAGTTATTAACATCGCGACCACAGAATATCATTAATTATTATTCCCTACCTTCCTAGAACTATACCCAACAAAAAGTTATCAAGCTTTATTACCAAACTTCGAGGATACGTAGCATTCGTGGCCAGATATTCCCAAGCCCTGGGCAGTAAAACAACTATCCGAGACCAAGTTATATGCGATCGGAATACATAAAGATCATAATAAAGCCAATGTAGCTTGACCCGAGAACTTGGTGCCTGTTTTATGGATATTTTTTTAGGTACAGGTCTATTGAATTTGGACGGTCTGTCGTGGGATCTATTTCGCTGTGTCAACGCTATGAAAATATTTTTATTGAAGTATTAAATGGGTTGGAACGTAATGAAATGCAATACAAATTATGTATCGTTCTGTACATAAGGACCAGCCGATCGGCACGGTATCTAGTCGGTCCCGGGTTCGAATCTCGGTATGAGCAAACTTTGTGTGATATTGATAAACACGAATGTTTGTACCCGCTTCATGAAGGCGTTCAATATTTACATAGTGAAATTATTGGCAATATGTATTTTAAAATATAACTACTATATATTTTAATTTATTATTCTACTTATGATCCTAAAATAATTAGAATCGTGTATAGAGTTCAGTATAGTAGTTCAGTAGTTAAAAGCAGTGATAGCCAAGTTGGTAGAACGCTTGCCTCGGTAACGAGGATTGCAGGTTCAAACCCCGGCTCGCACCTCTGGGATTTTTCAAGTGCGAATCTCATTTTCAACCATGATTATCACTTGCTAAAAAACGGTGAAGGAAAACATCGTGAGGAAACCTGCATGTCTGAGAGAACCCCTCTAAAGATGTGTGAAGTCCGCCAATCCGCGCTGGACCAACGTGGTGGACTATGGCCTAATCCCCCTCGCATTGAGGGGAGGCCCGTGCCCAGCAGTGGGACATTAAAAAAAGGGCTGGAATTATTATAGAGTTCAGTATAATTAAAAATATTGCGAATAATTTCAATTTCACGATGTAGGTATGTTATTTTAATCCTGGAATAGCTTCCATAATAGCTTTGCTTAGTTTGGGTCTCTACGGTTAGTGTATTCGTCTAGTGCAGGGATTCCCAAAGTGGTCGATATCGACCCCTTAGTGTCGATATCGGTTTCCCAGGGTTGACATATACGAAATCTGATAGACCCGTCGACAAGGTCTAAAACTGGACCCCTATTAATGAACACAAGTTCTTATTAGAAACTTTCAAGACACTGTATAAGTTGTGTTACGTGTACTAACTTGTTATAAGAATGACTAATATTTTAGTAGAAAGTATCATTGTTGTACTTTTAAAAAACTCAAGTCGATAAGCGTGCACAAGTTCGTACAAGATGATATTATTATTTTGTATCAATACGAAAAAAACTAGAGATAGGATTTTTAAAGTAATTTGGCTATGGGGGTCTGAGGTATCAGCTCATTTGGAAAAGGGGTCTCTTGCCCACAATAGTTTGGGAATACCTGGTCTAGCGATATTATTATTATGTTAAACCCACACCCCGAACTGTAGTCAGTTTCCGAAGTATGAACCTTTCAGCAAGACAAACTATATTTCACAGTATAAAGAGCAAAGTTCAGTAGGCATATTCGGAGGTACACTCCGCTCTGACAGCTTACCAAATGGCCCTTTACATAAAAGGCCCCGGGCTGGCCTATTTTGACACAACGCGAAAAACAATCCTTGCAAGGGAAAATTTGTTGTCGAAAAGGGTTCTGTGTACGTGAAATTATGATAACACTGGTCAATACAGTTTTATAAGCAGATAGCCGAGTTGTTAAAACGCTCGCTTTGGAAACGAGAGATGCAGGTTCAAACCACAGCTCGCGCCTCTGACATTTCGGGATTTCGTTTGGGAATCTCATTTTCAGCTCATTATCACTTGCTCGTGGCTCAGAAAGCGAGTAAACCCGTCGGTCCTGCACCTGATATCTCTCCAGTCGTATTAGTTTACTGTCCCATCGGACTATGAGATTGAGAGAAGGGAGATTGCTTCATTGCTATGCTTGCGCAAGTGTGCAAGTGTAAACTTGTGCAAGTGTAGACTTGAGCAAGTGTAAACCTGGGTGCAAATGTAAACCTATGTGCAAGTGTAAACCTATGTGCAAGTGTAAACCGGTGCAAGTGTAAATCTGTGCAAGTGTGTGCTTGGCAACTATAATATTATATGGTGCGTAGTTGGCTAGTCTTAGCAATAATTTCCCCGATATAATCTGTGTCATATTAATGTTTTTGATATTCATAATTTCGTTAATACTTACCAGCTGTTGGCGTTTTTGTGAATATAACGAATTTTCATGCAATGCGTTGTAGGTCGCAACTGGCAAACTCAGTTAATATATTTTAATATAAATTGCGGTCCTCAAACTTTTCATGCGGAACCCAAAGTTCGCACTACAAAAAACTATGTCCGAACCCCGCATTAGTTACACTACCACGATTTATGACATTACACTGCCGCCCACGAAAAGTGTACCGCCCTTTTAGCTACACTACTAGGCCACTACACTACACTGCCCTTCATAAAACATTCGTTGTTGTTTATGATTTTTTTATCTGTTGTTGTTATTAGTTTAAAAGCCTGTCCACGCAGCCACTATTTAGAGGAATATTTTATTATATTTTAAATACATTATCGTTTTATGTTTTCGTTTATAAAATAACATAGTATATATATTATTTTTACAAACGTTGTTACGAACGAAATATTTCACATTGGGTGGAGTATACTAATACCGCTGTGGAATATTAAATCATTTATTAACTTATTGATTTCTTATATTTGCGCGAATACTACACATTGAAATAAAAGTCTTTTTTTCGGTTTTTATCGTGTTTATTTTATGTTTTCGACGTTTCGTCCTCCCGTCTCCATGGTTGCTGTAAAGCAGACACGTCGGGAACGTAAACACATAAAATAAACGCAATAAAATAAAAAATAGTTTTACTTCAACATTTATTATCTTATTTTTTAACCATATTAAAATCTATCTAACCATCGATAATTATGTCCTTTTAACAATATTTTTTCTATGTCCAGACACGACCCGCCAGCTTTATAATATATGAATAGGTACATAGATTCATATACTATTACCGAACTAAATACAAGATAAACATGCCGACATCAGTATTATAAATATTTGTTACGAAGTGTTAAAATAGACGGGCATATTTGAAAGATGGATGGATAAAGACTAGCTCACACACACACGCACACACTCAAACACACACTCGCACACACCGGTAATACACTCAATCCACAGTGTGAAGGGCTACTACGTTTTTGACATTGGCTAACCTCTAATATTGGATCAAATGTTTATATGTAAATCATCGATGTGTATTAAGAAAGACGTAGATATATTCGTTGCGCTCGGAAATGCCGCCACGAAACTGGGCTGCGCAGCGCACCTGCTACTCCACAGATCATGATAGATATGCCTTGCGGTTCAAAATGTATGGGAACTCGCTGACTCGCTGTCTCCGTTTTATTCCCCACCACTCGCCGCGAAACAAATGCAATTCCATAAAACCAACCAATACGAAGTCTCTTCGGTGCGTGCTGCGTCGTCGCCGCATACAGCGGCCGTACCACGCGACGCACCAGTTTATTCAAAGTATCGTTAGACGATCTGTCCATTGCCGCGTACATTCACTCAGTAGCGAACATAGGTGGTACTTAAATAGCCATGTATTTTGTACAAAAAATAAAAAGTCGTTGTGCTACATAAAAACTAAAATAACATAATAAAGGCATCAAATATTTTTTGATTTGTTGTTTTTAATGATTTTAAAGATGAATAAATAAAATACTTAATACTGGCTGGTGAAATGAGATTCCATCTTTCGCGTAGTTCACTTTGCTGCTAGTATTTTTGCACACAACTACGGAATAACACGGCATTTAAAAAAAAGCTAGAGCTCCGATACCGACGTGCAATTGCAGTCGGCGGCGAAAACTCTATGTTAGCCTAATTTTGGCCAATTGTGCGCACAAGCCCACCGCTTTCATAACATATCTCCTCTCATATATATGTGTGCTACTCGGTCTAATTAGTCTAGCTGCATTGAAACGAGGCAGCGCAATATATAGTCGTCTTGCTTAAGCTCTTGCTAATCGTTATGCTATCTCGTTTACGCTGCCATCGTTTAGTAGGTGCAACCAAAGTACGTTATATATTATAAACAGATCCCGGACAAGTCATTCAATGAGCTGCAGTCGTTGAAGAGGTACACCATTCATCGGGATTCCTTACAATTTTATTAGAATTTTACTTACCCATTGAATGAATGGCTTACATTAACGTATATAACTTTCCTTTATAAAGGGTTTCCCAATGGTTACTAGGTTTTGGGTTTTGGATCGATGTTTAAAAGATATGCAATTTTGTCTATGAAAAACATAGGTGTGTGTTATATGGGGAACCCTTTTCTAATAGGTTTTGTTACGCGTTTATACATTCTGGCTTCACATAACGATAACAAATGCACTTAAGAATCGCAGGTTCAAAGGATAGGATACCATTTCTCAATTACACTGTATAAGATACATTATATCTCTGGAAAGTAATCTGCTTCCAGGTAATAATAATACCAGCCCTTTTTTCATCTCCCACAGTGGGCACGGGCCTCCCCTCAATGCGAGGGGGATTAGGCCATAGTCCACCACGCTGGCCCAGTGCAGGTTGGCGGCTTCCATGTAATAGTTATTAAACGAAAGTCCACACAAACAAAGTCCAGTTATTCAAAATGGAGGTTTATTTTTTGGGCTATAAAGAATATTGAGACACTGAATAATTCAACACGAAACCGCTTATATCGCTTTGAATTGTGTAGCTTTTAGTGAATTAGTATCTTTATAGATTTTCGCTTCAAATAAAAACATGTTTTGGAAATATGAACACATTTCACATTATTCTCTAACGTTGTAGCGATAATTAACCTCAATTTGTTCTTACAATGTAGCTTTACAGAGTATGTCTTGTAATATTACATTTTCCCAACTAGTTGCGTACCTTATTAAAACATCTTAATGAATATCTGTGTAGAGAAAGTAGAAGCTAATAATAATATCGCCAGACGAACACACCAACTATACGGTCCCACACTAAGCAACGCTTGTATTATGAGTACCGTACAATGGACTGGGGGCGAAGCCAGTATATAATAATACTTATATAGATATTAAACAACCATGACTCGGGTACCAACATTCGTGCTCATCACACAGAGTTTGCCTCTAGCTGGATTTGAACCCGAGACCCTCGGCGTAGAAGGCAGGGTCACTATCAACTGAGGTTTTAATTTTTAATATAAAACCTTATGTTATTTTAAATAAGCATATGGACTTTATCTAATCGTAAGTTTAAATACTGTCCGCTACAAGCGCTGTTAAATTCCAAAGAGTCTGAATACGTAAACTATAAAGTATACGGTTAGCTTACGAATAATCTTGCACTTGACGTACAGTATAAGTTGGTAGTTATATTAACTGCATTGTTATGCTCATCTACTACACTGGGTCCTTAGTATATGTTATGAACGTAATCCAACCGAATGATCAATGCTTCAGTTCAATCAAAAGTTCGGAATGCTGTTCCTATGTAGAAGAACGGGCAAGAAACTCCATGGTTGCTCTTATATTAAAAAGATCTTGTACATTATTGAGCAGTAAATTGTTATGGGTAACGGCTAGGCAGGTTTGAGTAGCTGGTCAAAAAGGTACTTACTCTAAGTATATAATTACAAGTTAATGTCTACACGGTCCCCAAATTTACTAATGTACTAAAATTAAAATTTAAATTAAAAATAGGCTGATTTCAAAATACACTCGGTAGCATTGCCATTCAACGTGGCAATGCTGCCAGCGTTTTGGGCACCCTCCCGGCCGATGGTGGTGGGGATTTGTTGAGTGCATTTTGAAATCAGCCATTTACAAATTACTTTTGTAAAAGAGGATACATATACTAGTAAAGCTGCACAATTCCGCCAGAGGCGCTGCTGTGAATGGAAGCATTTGATCACACATCAATAGTCGCGTCGTAAACTTTCACGAATCAGTGAAGTGTAAACAGCAAATCGGTTTACCATGTTAGCAAAGGCATTGTAGACACAGGGAAGTAATTTCGTCCAAGTTTGGCTCAGATCAAGCCGCAGGCACGCTCGGGTTCCCAAGTTGCGAGTACATCGATCTTTGAGTTTAACTGTCACTTAATATCCTACATTCAGGTGCAATGAATCTTGGTCACTGTTTAATACATAGAACATAAAAAATAATTTTAATATTATACTTAAATAAAGATATAGTAATGCTAAATATAAATAAATAAATAAAATACTTAAATAAGAATAATTATTATATGTAAATACTTTAATAACTATTATTATAATATTGAATAATTTAATCTTTAAATCCATAGAGTTATATAATTTAATTTAAAAAGTGGCAGCACTATGTTGCTCTCTCTTTTCTTTGAACATGTAGATTGTGGGTTCTGAATTAATTTAATATTTTAATTATAATATCCACAGCATTTTTATTTGTACAGTCACCAAATCTATGTCACCAAATAAATATACCTGGAATATAAAGAATTTTAAGAATGCTAGTTCATTCAAATTAATATATTTTATAGACTACAATATAATAGTCCTCAAGTTATAATAAACGTTTTGGTTGCTAAAAAATGCCATCATAATGGCGAAATACAAAATAAATGGTATTTTTTTAACGAAAATCAACGCATTGATTCGTAATTCAAAACAAGGGTTCGTGTTAATATATATTATGAATGTATTAATTATGTCTTGACCAGGGTTGCCACCCGTACTATAGTTTAGTCAGTACGAAAAATACTATATTTTCATCGCTTATTCTAATTTCACGCTTCTTTTATATTTATTGTGACTGGAACGCACCTGCAGTATAGCAAAGCACAGTATGGGGAATTTCAGAACGCAACGCATCCACGTCGCTCATTCGCTCACTTACGTAGACACGTCACGGAAAACAAATGGCAACTTTCTGCCATAGTCTTGTTGTTGAACCTCATTTTTGAGGTACTTTTTTTAGACATGAAAAATATTTTTCTACCAAAAAAGGTGGCAACCCTAAAGTCTCCACCGGATTCTGTCCTAGCTTGTTGTTGCCAATTTTTATCCGCAAAGGTATACAAATTGTCGCACCATGGCTCTACCCAGCAGTGGACACACAATAGCCCATAAAAAAATATGTCACTCATGCCCGAACAATGTACGAGACATAGATATTAAGTTTTATGTCGGTGACCCAGATTTATTGGTCGCCATTGTAGTTAAACTTGATCAAATATTTGGAGATTTCCGAACTAGTGTGATGTACTTATAGGTGTGAAAGGGTTGATTAGTCGGATATTGCACAAGAGATTATCTCTTTGGAATTGATACATATATCACGTCTCGCCCGACGATCATGTAGGTTCGGTTCCCGGATTATCTGGTGAAATATTTTTTTTTAATCGCTCCCAGAATGTAAGGAACTATTTTAGTTCCTGATTTACAATGAGTTTTTCCACTTACCATAACATTTGCTATGTGGTTTTAGAGCACACGTACCTTGCATATAGCAAAGCTTTGCCTGTAGGTATATTTACAAGTAGAGGCCATTATGTTAAAAATAGTTAATGAATATTTCGTTCACACAGTTCATTGAATTCACTTCAAAATTGAAAACTTGTTATATATATATATCATAGCACATTTCTGAATATACATATTGTTGTTATTCATATGATTATTGTTAATAACTGATAGCCCATTAATTAATATACTTAAATAATAAACTAATATACCTAACTATATTATTATCATTGATTTTTTTTGACTAAGTCTATCAATGGACATACCAAAACACTTTGTTCTATTACTATCATTATTTTTCGTAGGCTAAGTTCGTTCTTCGTTATATTTACTCTCATTATATTGTGTAGGCTAAGTACACCTAAACACTTCATTATATATTGATTTCTTATATTTACGCGAATACTACACATTGAAATAAAACTATTTTTTCGGATTTTATCGCGTTTATTTTATGTTTCAACGCTCCCGACGTTTCGGCTGCTTTACAGCAACCATGGAAACGTTGGGAACATAATAACATAAAATAAACGCGATAAAATCCGAAAAAAATGTTTTATTTCAATTTCGTTATATTTACCCTTTACCCGTTCGAAGCCGCGTCTTTTTGCTTTCTTTAAAATGTTAAAATTGGTGTAGATTGCATTGTTATAAATCTAGTCGGAGGTAGCCCCCAGTAACGACAGACAAAGACAACACAGCAAATTGAACACTAACATTTACTTTGTTAACTTGCGCTGCGTAGACACTGATTTGGGGGCCAATTCAAGAACGGAAGCGATATATATTACATTTAACTTTTACATTTAACTACGCCGATACACAGATGGCGCTGTATAGAAAGTCCAAGGACGACTCTCCATACAATCCTGAAACGCGCTATGAGAGTTTTGCAGAAAGTAACATATCAGTAAGGGTACTGACCTTCGAACACGTGCTTCTTTAGCGTATTTGTTATCATATGTGTTGTCAGAATTTCCATACGCCAATCATGAAAAATAAATTTTGTTTATAACAAAATGTAATGTACAAATTCATATCGAAATTCTGAATTCACATAACGGTTACAAATGCGCTAAAAACCACAGGCTCAAAGGTTAGTATACTTTTTTTGAATCACGCTGTGTATGTATAAGAACCCGACAGCAACCATGGGGCTATAGTGGCCAGCCCCGCCAGGCATACTGTAGCGACCACTTCAACCGCGCCACAAGCTACACAGATGACGCTGCAGACGCATTCAGAACAATAGACAATTCTCAACACAATCCTGAATCGCGCTATAAGAGTTTTCGGAGCACGTAACATATATACAAGATCCCGAAAATAACCGTCGGGGCGTAGCGGCCGCCAGGCATACCACCCGCCCGGCTGGAAGATCTTCCTTTTTCCGCTAAAATACCACCACCCTGGCTGCAAGATCGGGCCAACCCCTGATATGGCTGTATTCCGAGATTCACAGTCCGTTCAAGACGGCTTCTTTTAGTCCTGTATCTCTCATATATTGGACCACAGTAAAGATCCGTCGGAACGTTGATAGAGTACACTCAGATCAAATGAAGGGCGAGAATTGGTTATAATTGTATTTTGTACTAGAAATACCTAACCTGCTAAGGTACTAACTGACGTCGGGAACGTAGAAACATATAATAAACGCGGTAAAATCCTAAAAAATAGTTTCATTTCAATGTGTAGTCTTCGCGTAAATATAAGAAATCTACTAAGGTGATTTGATTACTTTATGATATCCTACTTTATGACAGCAGTGATAGCCAAGTTGGTAGAACGCTTGTCTCGGTAACGAGGAACACAGGTTCAAAACCCGACTCACACCTCTGGGATTTCTGAATTGCACTCATTTGACACACACAATTGAACTCATTTTCAACCATGATTATCACTTGCTAAACGGAGAAGGAAAACATCGCGAGGAAACCTGCATGTCTGAGAGAACTCCTCGAAAGACGTGTGAAATCCGCCAACACGCACTGGGCCAGCGTGGTGGATTATGGCCTAATCCCCCTCGCATTGAGGGGAGGCCCGTGCCCAGCAGTGGGACATTAAAAGGGCATATAGGCATTGTGCCCTGTACCTCAAGTATCTGGTTCTGGTAATTTTCCTATCTCGTGTTGATCTATTCTAGCCAATCTCTGACGTCATCTGAACTTTTCAGAACACTAACCGTACATTCTTTTTATTTTACAGGTAATTAAAGCTCTGTGTCTTCGAGGTGAGACGGTCAACGATCTTGAATTGGGTAAAGTATACTTGCGACTTTTTATGAGACGCGACAGAATTTAAGTACTATGAGTGCTCATAATATTTTGAGTAAGTAGTGGCATTATATAAGGTGTAGCAATAATATTATAACAGGGCCAACAGTAGGCAATAAAGATAACATTCCAAACGAAATAAATCAAATTATTAGATATTTACAAAATTACGCCTTGTGTTGCAGTGCAGTTTAGTGAACTTCATACGACTTTGATCAGAGCTGCAGGGCCCCAAGTCTGCCAACACAATCGATTCATAATCGAACAGCATAGTAGCCGTCACTTTTGACAGATATTGTATGGGATATGTGTCAAGTGACAGTTACTATGCGGTTGCTGTTCGATTACGAATCGATTGTGTTAGCAGACTTGGGGCCCAGGTTTCCTCACGATGTTTACCTTTGCCGTATATTACTGCCGTACATAATCATTATTGAAAATATGATGTGACAATCCGAAATAGCGAGCGTTTTACCGTCAATGCTTTTTTTTAATAGATTCTGTGCGTCGCAAAGTCTTCAACTTTGTCGCTCGTCTGTATCGCCTTGAAAAATGGCAGACGACAGATAACAGACATTTTGTAGTTTGGCGTTGTATTTTACAGCTTGTTTATGTTCGCTTTCACTCTCGCCTTCGAATATTGTTTGTTTATTAAACTGTTTCGTTTAAAAATAAATGGGAGTCTGTACTTGAGACATTGAGTATTCAACAATGGAGTTGTTAACAGCTAGTTTTAGTACAGATTTTTTTCTTGCCAGCTCTTGAGGTATCAGAATCAGAATCAGAATATTTTTTTATATTCTTACTCGACTGCGGGAAGTAAGAGCGAAGTTCGAATAAACCTCATTTCGTTACCGTGAGGCACAGACGAAACATTTACATAAAACATGGGTTTATCAACTTTTTTTTTGACGGCAAGAATTAAGAGGCCACCTTTATTAATTTTGATGATATTTACCGATCAGAATGGTGAAGAAAAGTCCTAATTTAATAGTAGTATCTTCGATAAAGCAAAGTCATTCTAGTTTTTGAAATCTGTACGGTAAACAGGAACTTCTAATGTAATCGTAACGTCATCGAGAAAGCATGCTGGCACTGTCATACTTATTTATGAAATCCGTGGTGTGAGAGGGATGGAAGACTTTACGTTACCGAAACGGTACGTACAAAAATAATTTTCCAAATCGGTCCATGAAATGACGGTGTTCTGATGTAACAAATATAAAAAAAATACAATCGAATTAAAATAAAACCTCCTCCTTTTTATGCAGTCGGTTAAAAAGGATTGCGATTGCGGTACATCTTAGTATCGAAGCTAGCCACGAAACCTGAACTCACATTCAGAAAACCGTAAACTGTAAAAACGCGATTAAAAAAATAAAACTTATAAAAAAACAAACAACATGTTTTAACACATTTTTAATCCAATCTTGGAATCCTCATGGTATCTTTATATGATTTTATTACAGAAGTTGTGTTTATTGATACTGTGGTTTACTTCTAAGATAACAATTATTTGGTTCATCTCATCAACCAGCAAGCACTCTTCGTCACTATTTATCACACGTGAAACACAATCATGCTATCCCTATCGCACTACGATGCACAGGTGGCGTCTTAATCATACCTAGAAATACAAAGTAACTCCTCAAAACGATCTAATTACTTGAGATAAAAAGCTCCATCCCGACTTGAGCACAAAGATAACTCGAAGATTGTCGACCCCAGCGATTAGTATGCTGCTCTGGTACGAAACAAAAACTGATGGCAAGGATCTCAAGGTAATAACTTGGCTAACTGGTCTGAAGCTGGAAAGAATTCTTATTTTCCTCTTCGTTTTGTTGTCGAATTTCTTGTGCTCCTTTTAAGCATACAGCGCTCATAAAAACGTGCTTCCTAGGGCACGACAGTACTTAGCGGTTTCGGAGGCCATTCGACTGAAGCCTGAAAATAATATCGTCAATTGGTAATTTCTAAATGTTTTTTATAAGAGTTATGCAGTGTTAGCCAAGTTGGTAGAACGCTTGCCTCGGTAACGAGGATCGCAGGTTCAAACCCCGGCTCGCACCTCTGGGATTTCTGGATTTCATGTGCGTGTATCATTTTCAACTGGGATTATCATTTGCTAAACGGTGAAGGAAAACATCGTGAGGAAACCTGCATGTCTGAAAGAACCCCTTCAAGTCCGCCAACCCGCACTGGGCCATCGTGGTGGACTATGGCCTAATCCCCCTCGTATTGAGGGGAGGCCCGTGCCCAGCAGTAGGACATTAAAAAGGGCTGGTATTATTATTTTTATAAAAGTAATGTATTTGTATGTGGTTGCCTAATTATTTATTGATCTACTTTTTGGCTTTTATATAATTTACAGGTTTCCTCGCGATGTTTTCCTTCACCGTTTAGCAAGTGATAATCGTGGTTGAAAGTTATATTCGCACATGAAATCCAGAAATCCCAGAGGTGCGAGCCGGGGTTTGAACCTTCGATCCTCGTTACCGAGACACGCGTTCTACCAACTTGGCTATCACTGCCTTCAATTTATATATGTTTTGTATAATAGTGTAATTTTCTTTATATCTTTAACAATAAATAGGTATCGATCTATTTATAGGAAAGTGTTCCCCGTTTTCAAGAAGCAGTCCCGTATATATAAGCCTCCAATATTTGTCTGAGCGGAAAACGTTCAATGAATCTTGAATAATGCGAACAATATTTTATACTTAGAAAAAAATACACGTTTCCAAGTAAACAGCGCAATGGAAAACCGTCTCGATGTTTTTGTGTTATGTGGCTGGCGTGTTATGAAATCGGCGGTTTCGTGTTATTTCGCGTCTTTTCGGATATTTGCAATCATACCGCTGATATTAGGTCTTTTTACCTATGAAATTGCCGTTCTTTTATGAAATAATTTTATTTTTAACCGACTTCAAAAAGGAGGAGGTTCTCAATTCGGTTGTATTTTTTTTTTTAAATTAATTAAGACATTTTATATGGAGAATTATTTAAATACCGTCCGTTAGAGGCGCTGTTCAGTTCTCCATACAAAATGTCGAAATACGGTAGACTATAAAGTATACAGGGTCCCAAGTCTGCTAACACGATCGATTCATAATCGAACAGCGACCGCAAAGTAACTGTCACTTTTGACAGATATTGTATGGGATATCCATCTAAAGTGACAGTTACTATGCGGTTGCTTTTCGATTATGTATCGATTGTGTTAGCAGACTTGGGGCCCAGTTAGCTCGCACTTGACGTAAAGGACGGCTGGGTTACGAATGAGCCAATTAATTAATTAATGAATTTCGAATGAGTAGTTTTCCGGCAACATCAACATTTATATAATTGTGCCAAACACGCGACATGGCATATTTATTGTTTCCGTTTCGCGTACATTTTGTACTGATATTGAATTTTCATTTCTATTTTATGCCGTGTTTAATGTTTCATGCATTGTCTCAGAGACGTTAGCTGTTGTTGTGTGATTCAGGATTCTTGTTTCAATTATATTGAGGTCCGTTTTCAATCGATAAGACTGACTATCGATAGTAGATAGAAATCAATATCGATAGTATGTTTTTTTTAAATGGCCTCACCCACTATTAGTTATTTTTCCATCGTCAAGTGGAGTGTTTGTTTTTTTTTAAATATCAACATGGGAGATTCTATGCAGGCCTAATCCGTAGACTGGGCCTAATAAACCCCCCCTAACCCTATCAGTAAAGTTGAGGATACTTTACTGACAAATTACCGAACTTCTTGGGAGAACTGGAAAAGTCATGTTTAACTGTTTAGTTTTGTTTTCCTACACTCATGCACGTTTATGGACACATAATGGTTAATATTCCACCAAGATTACACATTATATTTCAAAGAAACACATTTTTCACAAAACTAAACTAAATTGATAACCTTTCTCTTCGATTACCCCCAAAAAGTCCCCTGTGAAACGAAATACAAACTTTATTCTGGCAAATTGTACTCAATGGTTATGCCATATTTTTACTGATAAAAAAGAAGGTTCTCAATAACGTAAAAAATAAACGATATTTACGATATTTCTTTAAAGGAAAAATGCGTAGCTTTTTTTGCGAACTTGTTTGAATGTATGTTAACAATGAAAATGTTGCCATCTCAACAAATAACATATATTATGAATAACTATAAACTATTTTGTAGAATTAGAATTAAAGCACCCGTGACGTGACAATTCGAGGATTTCATTTATGTTTCTAAACAAGGCGCATTCTACATTATATCTTTTGGTTTGTGGTCACTATTCAAGAACCCATCTGACCCAATATCCCAGCCATCAGTCTGCGCTGTAATTTTCAGTTAATTTTCAAGATTTTTTTTTATAATAAATGCCTTATGATTAATTCATAGCTCTTGCCATAGGCTTGTTAAAACAAACCACTAAATAGTCTATTATATAAAATACATTTGTTCTTTGTAAACCATTATGAACGTCTAAAATTAATATTCCATCCAATTAATATTTGCACGGACTGTTGAACAACACAACAACTATGTTTTACGAGGCGAACATGACACAAAGCAACCGCGAACTCGTAACAAACTGTAAATATATGACGTCGGAACATTATTACGTATAGCAACACCGCAGTGTAATTAAAATTTCAATGTATCTACACATAATAATTTACAAGTAAACTGTAATAACTCGGAATCTAAAAATTCTAAATTATTCAAATAAAAAAGTAGACATCATATTAGACTAATTAATAATACTCATATGATCTTAATAAAACATGTATAAATTTATACACAGATATTTACGAAAAATTGTAAAATATAGTTCCACTTTTTTTTAAGTTCGCAGTCGGCTACAAAATAGTGCCGTTATTACCGTGTCGTGACGAGTACACAAATTTAAACATGCAACATCGCTCCAAATAAATAAAAGACAATCACTTTTTTTTTTCATTCTCTTTTTTTGTTAAGTCGGCTCCAGACGCTTCATTTTCTTACCGCACTCAAAGTTAAACGTTGGAAAAACGCTCATTAACGCCACAAGCACAATGATCTCACAAATCTCTAGGGTCTGCCTGTCTGTCACAGATTAAAACAAGCTAAGGGTGCTGTCACATAGAACCTACTTTTTAGTGCGGACTATGGATACGATAAATAATATCGCCAGACAAACTCGCCAACTGTACGGTGCCAAATTAAGCCATGCTTAAGACAAGCATGGCGTAAAATGGACTGAGAGCGTTCAAAGTATATGACTACTTGCAGTTGGTAGTGACCCTACTTTCTGTGCCGAGGGTCCCGAGTTCGAATCCGGGTGGGGACAAACTTCGTGAGATGGGCACGAATGTTTGTAGCCACGTCATTGATGTTTAATATCTATAGAAGTATTATATACTGGGTTCGCCCCCAGTCCATTATACGGTACCCATAATACAAGCGTTCCTTAGTGGGGGACCGTATAGTTGGTGTGTTCGTCTGGTGATATTTATTTATTTACTTATATATTAAACACTAGCTTAATAATGATGAATGATTAAAAAATATGTCCTTTTCCTATATGTCCTTTTCTGTATATCATGTCAATCCTTTGCTCTGTGAAAAATTTCAACAAATCTATCCCACGGGAACCATATATTTTACCGGGATAAAAAATAATTCTTCTTCTTCGAAATTCCAGACTATAATCTATCTCTGTGGCAAATTTCATTTAGATCCGTTCAGCCGTTCTGGCATGATTGAGTAACAAACATCCATCCAAACTTTCATATTTATTATATTAGTGGGATTCATTAATCAGGTACAAACATTCGTGCTCATCACACTACAAAAATAGAAGGAAACAGTAAGAGAAACGGTTTTGGACGGAAATACATCTATTTATTTTACGTTCTGTGGTTTCAGAGATACAAACCACGTCCGTAAAAACTAAAAAGCTACCTTATTATATCCGCGTACTAAAGCTAAAGTAGCAAAGTAAAAGCTCCCAGTTGTAAACAAGAAGCAATTAATTTTAACCATCCACCATCCGTCAGGGTTAAACGAGCCGAGTTGGAGCTCCGCGGTACTCGGCTAAATGACCTTTACCTGCTATATTCGCCATTATGTTGCTTTCAAGTCATTCATCTTGAAGTTAAATGAAGATAAAGATGAGATATTTACTGCAATAAAATACAAAATAATTGTAAATCACACTTCACACTAATATTATAAATGTGAAAGTTTGGATGGATGGATGTTTGTTACTCAATCACGCCAGAACGGCTGAACGGATCTGGATGAAATTCGGCACAGAGATAGATTATATTCTGGAATAGCACATAGGCTACACATACATAGGGACATATTTTTTAATCGCGGGTAACACCGGGTACAATGGACTAAGGGCGAACCCAGTATATAATACTTATATAGATATTAAACCTCCATGACTCGCGTACAATCGTTCGTGCTAATCACATAAAAGTCTTTATCAGGGTTCAAACTTGGGATCCTTGACACAGAAAGCAAGCTCACTACCAACTGCGCTATTCTGGTCGCTTTATTACATTGTTGATACTTTATATTAACAATGCTTATTTGCAGCAGTAAGTCCCAGTGGATTTTTTTTTAATAAATTTAATCTGCCAACCACAGGGTTGCCATGTGAAATTTAATGAAATTGTCAATAATCTTACTTAAGTATTTCGACTCTCAAACCGCCGAAAGTTTAATATTTGAATGAAATACACGTGACACACTCAGAACCGAATAACGTTGTGCTTTTGCTTTGATCAACCACTCGCTGTATTTGAGAGATTGGATGTTACTTCCGTGTGGCGCTGAAAATGTTTATTTTTCACGACAATTTTGTTGTAAAAAACAACATTTTGTCCCTGTATTTACAGGTATTTTATGTTTTTATCGGCTAGTTATGTGTCCGATCTTAACAACAACAAAAAAGATATCTCTTCGATCTAACTTTGACCGCCCATTAGACCCCCTTAGGGGGTCGAATTCGAATTTCCAAAGACCCCTCCTCGATGCATCTCTAGGGCACCCACGGAATATATCCTCCAAATTTATATATAGATAGATTTTACCAACGTGACCGCAAAATGTGAGTCTAGCTTTATTGATTCTTACACGCGTTATAACCCTTCCCGGTTAGATTCTTTGATTGTTCGTTGTACCGAATAACTTTACCTTTGAAGTTTATATTTGAAATGTTTTACCAAGTTTACGATTAGTTTGCAACAATTCCAAACATGTGTACCAAGTTGTTTGTGGATTTCTTTTCAACCAGAGTATGTTCAAGAATAAACAATTAGTAAAAAAAAAAAAATCTTCTTTTTTCTCGTTGACAAACGGCTACAAGGTGATTTGTGCCAGTGTCGAGTGTTTATTCATAATTGTTATTGAATTATAAGTACCCCTGATGATAATGATGATGATGATGACAAAAAAACTTGAGAGGTGTCAAGGGACACCCGGATGGAACGAAGTTACTTTATTATTTTTTATTATTTATTATGTACAAAAAATCAATAATTTTGGGAAACATAAATATATCGCCCCCGCGTGGGCTCGAACCACCAACATTTCGATTGACAGCCGAACGCGCTAGCCAATTGTGCCACGGATGCACTTGTGCAATGTCTCGAAAATACTGACCAATATGTAAATGCAAACAACAAAGATAACAATTATTTTTGTCAGCGATAGATGTCGCTAGCATGTTTTTGAACGAGGTATCGTTGTGTTCATGGGTTTTATATAGTAAACTATACTTTCGTTTATAAAAATGCTTACAATTGGTCGTTACAACTTTTCTGCTTAATTTTTCGTATGATTTTTTTCCGTCTAGCCCCCTTTCGTAACGCGCGATAAGGAACTTCGTTCCAATAAATCCCCTGCCCCTATCAGTAAAGCTGTGAATACCTTACTGAAAATTTACCGGTCATCATGGGATGCAGTGTTACCAACCCTACTGTTTTAACAGTAGATTTGCTGTTTTCACATTTATTCCCCTGCTTTCTGTTTCATTCCTAATTTTTACTGTTTTTCAATTAGCGTTATACTATACCTACACTATGAACATATTTTTTGATAACCACTATGTAATAAAACGCAATGACACTAGACGGCAGTATCTACTCTTATCGAGATTCAAGGGATTTCCCACATTGTGTGAATTGGTGAAGAAACTTTCGTGGCTACCACATAGCAGCGCCACCGTGGAAAGATTATTTTCAGCTATAAATAATATGAAAACTAAATTACGCAACAGAATATCGACATATTGCACACTAAATCCGAAATAACCTAGTGCTACTCATTTTAAGCCACAGAAAGGCAAATGAAGAAATTTAACAAAAATATGTATGATTTTAATAAGGAAAATGAGTCTGAAAATACTGAAGATGAGGCAATAGAGGATGAAAGTGGACAATAATTTTACTTTGATTTTGTTTTTTTTTAATATGTTGTGATCAATATTATAATATAACAATGTATGTTAGTCCTAGTAACTAATAAAAGTAGGTGATTGTTTTAATTATATCAGGAAATTATGAAATCTGCCCTTTTTTACTTTACCTACTGTTTTCTCCTGTTTTTTTATTGGTGAGCTGCTGTTTTTTAGTTTCTTGGGGTTGGCAACACTGATGGGATGACTAAAAAATTCTTCATAATTTTAGTTAACTTTCCTTCACTCAGGAGTTGATGATGAAGTAGTTTTGCACCTTTAAAGGATCCCCCGAATTTATAGACGTCATATAACTTTCTCAAACGTCATATAGTACTGCGCACAAGAGTTTTGCTTTGCGCAGTTAAAATAGGGCCCCAATTTTTTTTTTCTCCCGTGGCCTTGGTTACATTAAATTTGACACGAGAAGAGATTAACGGATTCTATTGAATATAGAATAACACCGCCCATTGGTCGAAGATGGCCGATGACGTAGTCTTGAGCCAATCACGTCACCTTGCTGTCACAGTAAGAGAATACCTGGAATATCATATTGTTATACCATGCCGCTGGCAAAACATCCAACAAGGTCATGCCATATTATTCTTTAAAAAGAAAAATAATATTTCAAATCGGTTTATTTATGAGGTAAAAAACAAAAGAAAAAGCAATCGAATTGAGAACCTCCTCCCGTTTATTGAAGTTGATTAAAAAAAAAGCAATAACATCTGTCATTATTTCAAGAAGGTCGTGTGTATGCTATGAGAGATCAATCATGTTACTTTTCAAGTTAAAATCCGAGACTCGCACGTAGATTGAGAAAAGTTATTTGTTTTGGAATTGCCTATTTCCTTTGGCAAATAAGCCAACAACGTCGTCGTAATCACATATCTAAAAAATATCTAATCAATATGTTTTATACCTGCGTATTTACCATAGAGATTGTGTTATCTGTGTATTAAATATTATTGTCTATGCCCCTGGAGGAATTTAATGTTTAAAGGTAGAATAGTTCGCTAAATATAATTTAAGTAGATGTATATTATCGCTTTCGCAGGTCTACCATCACTCAATATGGGTTTATAAATACTGGAGATAGCAGAAAAAAAATATACGAATCAATAACCTCCTTTTTTTAAGTCGGTTAAAAATAAACCACCTTGGAAGGACAACAGTTGATAATATTGACGGTGGCGACCTTCAACCAACTTTTGTCATCAAAAGTTTTGGCGTCCGACCCCACTTCTCGTCACAGAGAGTAAATAAAAACAAAAAACCTTAGTCAATACCCATCAGCTTTTATACTCTAACTTTTAGGGATAAGCAACATTTTATTTTATTATTTTGAATTATTAGCCTTTTTTAAAAATACCATGGTATTTAACTTGCTAATCGTGAGGTAACCTGCATGTCTGAGAGGACCCCTTTGAAAGTTGTGTGAAGTCCTCCAACCCGCACTGGGCCAGCGTGGTGGACTATGGACTAATCCCCCTCGCATTGATAAGAGGCTCGTGCCCAAGAGTTAAACATTAAAAAGGATAGTATTATTATTCTATTGTTAGATTTAGGAAAAAATCTTTGGAAAATATAGGCAGAATTTCCCTCTAAGCGTTTTTTTTTTAATTGGCAACCGAGTAGTTCCGCGTTCAAAATCCACTCGATATTCAAATGGCCTATGTTTTGCATAAAAAGCTTACTTTTTTAGCGTGAGTCGTTATTGTGTTGTAAACTTCAGCGGGTCGATTCTAAACGTTTCGACAAGTATCTGAATCGATTCGATTAGAAATATACTAGTTTCGACGACGATCTTTTAGAGCTATTCGCCATGACCGAGTCGAAGATTTGGCACGACTACGCAACCGAATGATTCGACTCGAACACTAGCTGTGTTTACTCTTCATAATTATTGTAAGATTGGTTGCTATACGCAAAGCAAAATTGTTATGCGCAGTACCATATGACGTTTAACAAAGTTACAGAACGTCTATAAATTCGGGGCTTAAGTTATAAGATATCTGTGACATTACATGATTAACATTTTTTTCTAACACTGACTTTTTTTTTCTCGCTGCGATATAGTTTTTTTTAATGTTTTGGCGGGAATCAAGATTCTGTGGGTGATTGCGGACAGGCAAGTAGGGAAAAAGGGATATAATGTTTGATTGGGTTTTGGCAAATGTTTTGTTTAATACAAGATTTGATTCGATGAACCGATTTTAATTTATATAAACATTCTGGGGTTCGCACCTCTGGGATTTCTGGATTTCAGGTGCGAATCTCATTTTCAACCACGATTATCACTTGCTAAACGGTGAAGGAAAACATCGTGAGGAAGCCTGCATGTCTGAGAGAACCCCTCCAAGTCCGCCAACCTGCACTGGGCCAGCGTGGTGGACTATGGCCTAATCCCCCTCGAATTGAAGGGAGGCTCGTGCCCAGGAGTGGGACATTAAAAAGGGCTGGTATTATTTATTATTATTTAAACATCCTGATGTCCTATATAATGCAAGTTACAATTAATAACCGAATCGGTCGATAGATTGTCGTAAGATTGTGAATCGGGGTCAAGTCCTAAATGGTGAATTTAATTAAATTGCTCAACTTCACTGAACGGTGTTGAAAGTCGATTGGATACCTTGGACTTAAGGAAGGTCCATTCCCGAATTTATGGACTTTGCAAAACTGTTTCAAAAGTGGGCCAAGGATCTTAAAGAATGCAAAGTTTTTTTTGTATGCTCGCTTTTATCGAACATTGATTTTGACGTATACATTGACGGGTTGATTAAAATTAATTGGTTAATTAATTCAAATTATAATGTATTAATAATTACAAATTAATTGTTTTCTGATTGAATTCGTTTCATAGGCTTCCTGTCATGTACTGTTTGCATTGCTTACGGGACATATTACATTATAATTTAATCTATGTAATTGATCTATGATGTCCTATTTATTGAAATAAACCTTATTTTACGCATTTTATCGCGTTTATTTTATGTTCTTTTTACGTTTCTGCTGCTTAACAGCAACCATGGTCACGGGAGGACTGAAGTGGTAGACGTCCTAGTTTCATCGTTAGAACTGGGGTACCCTCATATTTTGTTGTTGTTTACGGTTTGTAGTTCTGCGTAGATCGGATTTTCGTTTTTTTGTAAGCATTTTTTTATTTGTTATATATATATCGAAAATTTGACTTCACATACTGACTATAAATATGCTAAAGAAGTACAGGTTTAAACGTTAGTCTACCATTTCTGGATCACCTGTATAGATCTGTTATAAATATTCTGTGTTATTACATAAGTCCTTTGGTAGCCCACAGAGATAAAAAAATAATTGGATTTACATTTTGTCCCGCGCTTCGCATTCTCTCAATAGTTCGTACAGTCGCACACAAATAGCCAGTCCGGTGTCGTTCCAGTATCACAGATTAAAAATGTCACTATTCATCCGTAAAGCCTTAATTGGAGCTGGCTGGTAGCCAAGCGGCTGCGAGTGGCTGATAACCCCCAACATACCGCTACATTTAATTAACTTCTTAATTCAAATCGAAGAAAAAGTTATATTAATTACGAGCTGCGCCCCGCGGTGTTACCCGCGATTAAAAAGTGAAGTTAAAAAAAACACGCATCCTGTATACCATAGGAACCGTGCATTTTTCCGGGATAAAAATTAGCCTATGTCATTTTCTGCCCCTAAACTACCACTACCTATGCAAAAAAAATCATGTCGATCCTTTGCTCTATGAAAAATTAAAACAAATCTATCCCACGGGACCATACATTTTACCGGGATTGAAATTAGGCTATGTGCTATTCCAGACTATAATCTATCTGTGTCAAATTTCACTCAGATCCGTTCAGCCGTTCTGCCGTGATTGAGTAACAAATATCCATCCAAACTTTCACATTTATAATATTAGAGGGATTTTTGATTAATTGATCGAATCGAAAAACAACCTTAATCGGTTATGCCGTAATTCGTTGCCACGACACGACTGTTGAGTTCGTGCTCTACGTTAAGCAGGAACTCTTAATGTAATCGTAACGTCAACGAGAAAACATGCCGTCTTTGTCATACTTATTTATGCAATCTGTGGTGTGAGGGGGATGGAAAACGTTTACGTTACCGAAACGCTACGTAAAATGATTGTGCTGTTGTTATTCATGTCATTCTGTTGTTATTCATGGTATGTGAAAACAAAAATACAAAATATACAATTCAGAATGCGCCTTTAGTAAGCAGGCATGTTGGAACACGGCCAAGTTGATGCAAGTTAGTGCCTGATATTGGTGTGTCAGTTCCACTTGCGTATATACTAATAGAGACCATTCAGATATCTTTTGAACATTTTTTATGGCGTAACAGAAATAGTGTAAAAATCACATCTCTAAACACGAATCGTATTTAGGAATTTAAAATAAAATTGTGAAACTTAACTTTAAAATGTATTCCAAGAAATTCGATAAGTTTGTCAGCCATTTTTGCCAGGATCGAGAAATTCTTGATAATTGTTATTGAATTATAAGTACATTAATTAAGTGATAATGCTGATGATGGTGATGATGAAATAAATCAAGCACGTTTATGAACACACAATGTTTAATATCCCACTAATATTACACATTATTTATCAAAGACACACGACAGACAGTGGTCAATTTTGTCTTATTTTTTGGAAAATAAGACAAAACTGACCACTTCATGGTTCAACGTCCCGCCAAAAAGAAAAAAAAATATTAGGCACATAATTCGCACCCTCAGAACGATACTCAACTCAAAATTATGGTTTTAATGTATATTCTATCCGATGAATATTAAAACAAAGGCTTTTATATGATTGAAAAGGTTATTATATTTCCGTCTCTTTGACACCGGTACTTTTCGTCCTCCCCGTTCAGTTGGAAAGATCTTTGAATGCGATTTTCCAAAAAAAAAAATATTTTTGAGTTGAGCCCGTTCTGAGGGTGCGAATTATTTCATTCCCCAGTTACTTTTAAAGTCAAAAAGGTGTTCAACAAATAATACTCCTATTTGAATTGTGTCAGAAGGTATAAACTAGCTATGACTAAGTACAATATAGGCTTAGCTATCGAAGATATACTTAAAAGCAGTTGGATTGCAGCCAAGGTATGGACGTTACGACCTCGGACGATACTGCGTACTGGAAATCTATACACTGAAATATTTGTTCGTTTTCCTGAAAAGAATCATTTTGTTGTTACAATATTATGTGCATAATATAATAAAACTGTAACTTAGTCGTGTAGGTATATATATTTGAATAATATAATTTGGGAGACATTATTTTCGACATCTTTGTCGAAAATAATCTCTTCCCAATCATTTCGAAGTCGAATCCGCCATTTTTTTTTGTCCGTTTGCCTGTTCGCGCATCGATGTAAAACTATTTGTCGGATTGTGATGAAACTTGGCGTGGTGATAGCTTATAACCTGTAACTGTACCTACAACCATCGGAGGATACATCGTAACTGTACCTGAAAATCCACGGTTAAGAAGCCACGCGCATTATTAGGCCCCAAAAATCGTGTAGAAGATTTAATAAATTTATTTTGATGTCTGAGGCAGATGGCAAACTCTTATATACCACCTCTTTTGAGTCGGGTGAATATAGAAAAACATTCATCTCCATCACATTATCATACCAACTTTTAAAAGCACTCTCTAAGCGACTTTGACGTGAATTGTAATCCCGAAGCGACGAAAGCACCTGACGCTTATGAATAGGTACTATTGATGTCTCCGATTCAGATATCCAAACAAGTTTCGACAGCAGCTCTGTCGAAAACTTTTACTGGAGTTCGCACAACTTGCTAGGAGGGGTGCCTACAATTGACGTATTATAATTAAGGATAGGAGAATGTTAAAGTTGAACACCTTTTCTCCTGTTTTCCTCAAAAGGGTATACAAAGGTGAAGATTGTAATTTTTTACGCGAATACTACACATCGAAGTAAAACTAATTTTACAGATTTTATCGCGATTATTTTATGTGTTTACGTTCCCGACGTTTCGGCTGCTTTACAGCAACCATGGTCACGGGAGTACTGAGGTGTTAGACGTCCTAGTGTCATACTTTAAACTGGGGTAACCTCATATTTAGTTATTGTTTGCGGTCCGATCTATGCAGACGCGTCGGGAACGTAGAAACATAATATAAACGCGATGAAATTAGTTTTATTTCAATATAATAACATTGTTTGACGTACACACAAACTGTACGGTCCCAAACTAAGCAACGCTTGTATTATGGGTACAGTACAATGGGCTGCGGCGATCCCAGAATATAAATTACTTATATAGTTCAGTGCTCCAACTAGCCCTTCGCGTCACATTTTATCACGGGAATGTGTTATTTGAATTGGAAATGTGAGCTAAATGTCAGAAGTCGAATTGACATGACGTGGGGCCCAATATGTTTGCAAATTGAGGATCTCATCGCACGGAACGAATGGTAGTTTGAAGACGGTGAATAATAATAATAATACCAGCCCTTTTTGTCCCACTGCTGGGCACGGGCCTCCTCTCAATTCGAGTGGGATTAGGCCGTAGTCCACCGCGCCGGCCGAGTGCGGGTTGGCGGACTTCACCCATCATTCGAGGGGTTGTCACAGATATGCAGGTTTCCTCGCGAAATTAATATGTAGGATCTACTCGCTTTAATTAGTTGTTTTTATTTTGCAGAAATGGACAAGAATTTTGATCGGTTTCAGCAGAATAAAATAATATTAATGTTAATGGGAGATTCCAAACCAGACCACATTGAGTGTGAGAGGTTTTTTTTATGTTTTTGTGCACTTACAGGTAAGGTTGGTTCCACAGCTTCCCTTGCGCGTACATTCACCCTTCGCCACTGGTAGACAGGTATAGTTGTCCCCGGGGTGATCCCGGACTGTCTCATGAAACTTTCACACTTTGGCACTTCTGATTCATCCCTGTGTGGATTTTGAAAGTTTCATAGTTAGGAATTGTCCCCATTCAGAATGCAAAGCGGGTGTTACTGATCGCGCAGACTTATTTCGCGGGATATAACGTCACTTTTACGATTAATAAATTAATGTTAAACGACTCGATTGGCACAGTTGATGGTGACCCTGTGCTGTGGGTCACGGATTTGAATCCCGGTAGGGGCAAACTTTGTGTGATGGGCACGAACGTTTTGTTCTCTCATTTAATATTTATATACCTTAGTAATTATATACTATCTTCGCCCGCCGTCCATTGTACGGTACCCATAATACGAGTACATAGCTTAGTTTGGGACTCTACAATTGGTGTGTTCGTCTGGTGATATTATTATATTATTGTCATAGATAAGGCTCTCTTACTGGCCAGTGCGAGCTACAGTGCTGGAGTATCTCTATTACATTCTAGCCAATGTACATGATATCAAACGCGCTAGCACTAGCATAGTCCCAAACTGTCGCCAGCAACTGTCTCAACGTAAACTTGCCATTAGTAAATTAAAGGGAGTATAAAATGCATCTTGCTGAAAACTATCTTAAAATATATAAATTACGTGTCACGGTGTTTGTCCGCTATGAACTCCTAAACTACTAAAGCGATTTTAATAAACTTTTGCACACTGTGTGCAGTTTTATCCAACTCGAAAGATAGGATAGTTTATATCTCAATTTATTTTGTATGACAAAATAACGTTTGCCGAGTCAGCTAGTAGTTTATAAATATTGTCTGCAATACTCCCTTGCTACAATGTTACCACAAAAATAATTCGATTTGTTTATTGTCAACCTATAGCATTGATTGTGGCAAGTTCTCCGCGATATAGGCGGCATCTCGACGGCTATTGTAGCTGAAAATATTCACAAAACTAGCCTGTTTACAAGCAACATTAGAAAAGAGCCCGCATAGCAGTGAACCCCCGCGTCGTCGCGTCTGGCGATGTGATTGGTGGATTAATTTGAAATCAACCAATCATTCGTCCGACTAGAACCGGAGACCATTAAATATGAAATATAATGCCATAGAGTTAAAAAATATATCATTATTCCGGGTTGTTTATTTAGTTGCAAATCCGCGGTCGATTTGACCAGACGTCTAGACAGTTTTGATAGCTCTCCAAAACTGTCCGCATGTAAATTGGTAATGTAAGTTTCGTATGAAATATTATGCCAGTATAATGTGGAATTTGCATCCTGCATAGTAAAAGGTATTGAGACGAACGTTTTTTTTTTGTTTTTTTTTAAATAGTCTTCTGCATTGGGATATAATATATGCAATAGTGATCGCATCTGCTCTATATGAATAAATCAGACTATTTTTTTTCCATTAAAACCATTTCAATTCTTATGAATTTATAAAAATGTTACAAAATGCTAAGCCACAACTTTACCGCACGTTCAAAATGCCGTTCCTATGGAGAAAAACCGGCAAGAAAAAATCAGGCTTGAGTATGTGGTTAAAAAGTACTTATCATATGTTTATTGTAGAATAAACTGCATAGTATGTATCCTTTTGTATTTACTTAATTTGTCTATGCTTTTATTGACATGGAAATCTATATTGCTTATGCTTTGTGATCCCCCCCCCCCCCCATTATAGATGTTTTACAACTCTACACAAGATGTTTGCTTTGCGCAGTACTATATGACGTTTGATAAGGCTATAAAACTTCTCTAAATTCGGGGGTTAGATGCTTCAGCTTATTCGATTTCAGTAAACATCATAGACATTCAAAGAAAATGTGCTCAGTACTTCGTACGTCTTCTCACAACACAGCATATACATTTTTTTTTACGACAAGGTAACAAGTTAATTCAGTTAGTCCACAAGGTAAAAAAAAACTTCCTAAAAGCCACCATAAATTGCATAAACTCAATCAAACTTCTTTAAAAACCGGGAAAAATACCTAAGTTCATAATGAACAAAAGTAATTATTACAAATTTATTAAGTTGATGATCTTGTTAGCTTTGCATGGGAGCCGGAGGACGTGAATCGACAATCTTAGGAAAAATAAAAAGTATGACCATTAAATCATGTGCTAAATTAGTTTTTGGCGGGAATATGAACCAGAAAGTTATCAATTTTGTTTTTTAACCAATAAATGTGTTTGTTTGATAAGTAATTTGTAATATTAGTGGGATATCAACCATTGTGTACATCATAAACGTGCACGAGTGAAGGAAATTAAAATAAAATATAACTTGACTTTTCAAGCTCTCCCAAGATGTCCGGTCAATTTTCTGTAAAGTATCCACGGCTTTACTGATAGGGGTAGGGGATTAATTACATCATCATCTTTGTTATCAACATCATAATTAACATTAGAGGAGCTTATAATTTTATATCAAGAAATACTCGACACTGGCAAAAATGCCACTACTTCGTAGCCGATTGCCGACCTAAAAAAAAGAAAAAATGTAGTAACAAACATATCAAAATACATTTTTTATAGACAGCATTTTTTTTAAATCCGGATCTTGGTTACGATATAAAAATATCCTACGCCATTGCCTATGTCTGTGGCTACGCCAGCTCTTTCGACGATGGCCCAAGACTACGTGTCGCGTTCAGTGTTGCCATGGCCCAATCACGTGACCAGGCTGTCACGGGACAGAATACCTGTATTTTTATACCATCATCCCAAGCATCTGTCAATGTCCGCGATTCTTCCTGAAAGTGACAATGACAAGCGATGTTTTTTTTGGCATACAAGCGATGTCATTTCAGCATTTCGCCCATCTTCCATTAACCTGGCTCTTAAGGAAAATAAGGCTACCATTAATAAACCATTAATCATTACAAATATCTTCCTTGATTAATGAAATGTCCAATAGCAATTACCTTCTAAAAGAGATTTCTCTTAATTTGAATTTATGGTAAAAATTACAAGGTAATTTGTAGCATAAATCAATTTTGTAACTTTTTACTAAGTGAAGTGAGATAACTTTCAATAAATATGGGGGAACATTAAAAGCATAGCCTTTACCTTTTTTTTAATAAATCTTTTTTTGTCACACAAGTTTGGTGATAAGTAATATACTCGTAGTATGCAAAGGGTAGTACTTTGCATACTACGAGTATATTACTTGTATAATGCTAGCAAAACGCTGACCGTATGATAAACATAACATTTAATATTCGATGAATAATAAATAACATTACGGCGACGAACTTTGTAGAGGTTGCTTCTCACAAAAAAAACGTGTTGTAAAACGAACTACTTTTAACTTTAAAATCGATATTTAAAAAAAAATATGATCAGCGAGGTGGTTAAGTTGTATAAATAATATTTTCATCCTCAAAGTCCACGAGCGTATTAAATGACATAAATATAAACTACAAACAGATCTTTTAATCCATGAAATCAGTTAATTCGTATGCTAAGAGCATTACATTCCTGCGTCGGATCGCCTCAACAAGATGTTTGCGGAGGGCAATTCGGATCGCGTTATACACTTAGCGCGGGAAATTGCCGCGCGCGCTCGCCCGCGAAAACGAGCTGGGTGTTGCCAGAATTCAAAATTTCTTACTAAAAAGGTAGTTCTGGAGTTAAAAAGGGCGGTGAGTTCAGACGGTCGTTAACATAAAATTTCGTTTAATTTTCCACTACATTTCTCCCATATTATATCGAGAGTTGTAAAATACAATCGCGCTTACATGCGCCGACGGGGTAAGCAGAGGTGGACTATTTTGTATCCACATTCCACTAATAGTATGAAGAGTAATTTGGCAACCTGATTGGGTTCTGGGTTCGAATCGTTGTAGGGCTAAACTTTTTGCAATGAGTCCGAACTGTGTGTACTCGAGTCATGGACGTTTAATATCTATAAAAGAAATTATATACTGAGTTCGCCCCTATTCTAATGTACGGTACCCATAATACAAGCGTTGCTTAGTTTGGGACCGTACGTTTAGTGTGTTCGTCTGGTGATATTATTATTATGTGGAGTTCAAATTCCAGAGTTTTTTATTTGTTGTACGGAATATCAAATCCTTTATGACGTGGATAATCCATGTAATACCCATGGACTACCCCTGAACTTGCAACCCCGATAATGTTGCCAGCCTCTACTAATGGCACAGATTATTCTAAACAGCTTGCGCGGGCCGCATCAATATTATGCCATTAAGAAAACTCGACTAAACCTTTAACTGTTGATCTGTTCAGATCTGTGGCAGCGACTTATCTCTTTCACGCATCATCTCAAAACAGACAATACGGCTGTCAAACTTACATAGATATAAGGACTCCGTAGGAGAGATCCAAGAAACCTCAGTTCCTTCCATCCCTCCCCCCCCCCCCCCCCCCCCATAAGAGCTGAAGCTATCAGTATCAGAAAAGCTGTAAACAGAAAAAAAATATTAAAACAAACCGTTGAAATAACACTTTACGGATTTTATCGCGTTTATTTTATGTTTTAACGTTCCTGACGTTGCGACTGCTTTATAGCAACCATGGTCACGGGAAGACTGAGGTGTTTGACGTCCTAGTGTCATAACTAGACCTGAGGTACCCTCATATTTAGTTGTTGCTTGCGCTCATATCTATGCAGAAAATCGCGATGAAATCTGTAAAATATGCTTTATTTCAATGTGTAGTATTCGCGTAAATATAAGAAATCAGTACTAAAACAAACCTGTCAAATTCGTTCATACCTCGTGCAACAGTAAGCGTTGTCCGTCCCAGTGTTGACTTAACGTGGGCACCGAATTCCACCTGTATCTGGACAGAGCTCTAATCGAGGGAATTAGTAGACATAGCGCGTAACTGGCCTAAAAGTGAGGTTTCGATAAGACCACAGAATGTTTATAAATTACCTGATTCTGTTATGGCTATCTGAAGAAGGAAAAATATTTCGGACTAGCTGTTACCCGCGACTTCGTTCGCGTGGTATTTAACAAAGACACAACCGTTGGCAACAGCCTGCTCGCGCATTCTGAGCCCGCGGGACGCATTTCAGGTTGTTGCTATCAAACTTAATCAGGCGCAACGCTGCAACATTGGTTTTAATTTTTTTTCGTGAGATCCTATGTTTTTTTCTAAAATAAAAGTAGCCTAAGTTACTCCTTGTTACATCAGCTATCTGCCAGTGAAAGTCCCGTCAAAATCGGTCCAGCCATTTCAGAGATTACCCGGAACAAACAGACAGACAGACAGACAGACAGACAAAAATTGTAAAAAAAAATGTTTTGGTATAGGTACCGTGTATACATCCAAATGCACTTAGTAAAAAGCGGTTATTTTAATATTACAAACAGACACTCCAATTTTATTTATATGTATAGATGGAGTAGATTCTCCCCTTGTGATATGTGGATGATATACTATGATCCATTTACATTTTATATTAAGAAACCATCACATCTGTAATTAGCAAAGGGGTATGCAGAGGTACATTGCATTGCACCCACATTTTGCCGATGGTAATTGTTATTCTGATCGAAATTCTGAATTCAATTATTGATAATGAATGCACTAAATAAGCACAGATTTAAAGGTAAGTATTGAATCAACTCAGATACATAAGCATAAAATAAAATCAAATTCTGAAAATATTCGCGTTATAGCTTGCATCTACTAAGTTGAAGTGGCGAAAATCAGTATAACAAAAAAAAACGAATTCATAAACAATTTAACAATTATTATATTTTCTTATCCAATCCCACTGACCATAACCGCACGTCAAGTGCGAGCTAACTGTATACTTTATAGTATTCCGTATTTAGACATTTTGTATGGAGAATTAAAAAGCGCCTCTAGCGGACGGTTTTTAAAACTTTCAACTCTCCATACAAAATGTCCAAATACGGTAGACTATAAAGTATACGGTTAGCTCAGGAATAATCTCGCACTTGACGTACCTACTGTATACGAACGTTAGATACAACTATAAACGTATCGTTATAACATAAATTAACTTGCAATGTGAAAAGTGTACTTAACTAAAGAAATGGTCCGTTGGGGGTTGAACATTTTTAAACTTACTCTGTGACCAGTGGCGTAGCTACCTTACCAAGGGCCCCGGACCAAAAATGAAATTGGGGCCCTATATTAATTAAACTCAAAAGTTTACTCAAAACTACTTCATCGTCAGCTCCTCATCGCCCACTGCAAGGCATAATAACACAAAAGCTACTACTAAGTATTATTTGTTCATCAGATAATATTTAATCATACTTTCATATCCTAATCCCACTAATCTATACTAATATTATAAATGTGAAAGTTTGGATGGATGGATAGATGGATGGATGTTTGTTACTCAATCACGCCAGAACGGCTGAACGGATCTAGATGAAATTTGGCACAGAGATAGATTATAGTCTGGAATAGCACATATGCTACTTTTTATCCTGGTAAAATGTATAGTTCCCGTGGGATAGATTCGTTTTAATTTTTCATAGCGGAAAAGATCGACATGATTTTTTGCGCGGGTAACACCGCAGGACGCAGCTAGTATTATAAATGTGAAAGTTTGGATGGATGGATGGATGGATGTTTGTTACTCAATCACGCCAGAACGGCTGAACAGATCTGGATGAAATTTGGCACAGAGATAGATTATAGTCTGGAATAGCACATAGGCTACGCTTTTTATCCCGGTAAAATGTATGGTTCCCGTTAGATTTTTTTTAATTTTTCATAGGATCGACATGATTTTTTGCATAGATAGTGGTAGTTTAGGGGTCAGAAAATGACATAGGCTAATTTTTATCCCGGAAAAATTCACGGTTGCTATGGGATAGCATACAGGAAAGGTGTTTTTTAAACTTAACTTTTTAATCGCGGGTCGCACCGCCGTGCCCAGATAGTAATGTTATAAATGTAAAAGTTGGTTTGTTTGTTACGCTTTCACGTCAAAATTACTGGATGGATTTGAATATAATTTTACATACGGATAGAGCTCAACCGATTGACTCAAAAATTCTTTATTCGACTCGACTATTATTTAACTTTTTCGAACGTCCTACCTAACCTAGCCCTCGACAGCTACGCCACTGTGTGTAGGTATTGTGCAACCGATCCGCAATGCAGGGGAGATAGTTTGATCCTACGAGATAGTAACTTAGTTTAAAAACATAGAATGAAGTTGTCGAGCTCTCCGGTACCTATACGAAACTGTATAATATTGCAGTTACATCTCGTGCTTTCTCAATTGTGTCAATAATCCCGACTGCTATCGAGGCTGCAGTGGCGAAGGATGAATATTCAAACACAAGGAAAGCCGCAAAAAACCTAAGTGTGCACAAAAAACATAAAAGACTTATAACTAATGATCCAGACTCAACACTGTACAGGGTGAATCAGAAAGGGTATACTAAGCCTGAAATCTAGGTTTTTGAGCGCATTTGTATATAATATGTTAATTCAGAATTTCGATATGTCGATTTTAACGAATAAATTTTATCAAATGGGGGAAGAAGAACCCACCTGACTGACCATCGGCTTGTCAACTTTTCCAATTATAAATCAAACAAGTTTGATCGATAAATTTAAGAAGCAGCAACACCGAACTCCTCTAAGATATTAGTCGAGAACCTATCTATAACAATGGATTTCTGCCAAGTAACGCCTAGTTCTATCAATTACATAAATTTAGTTTCCATCAAAATCACAATTGTGATTTTTACTGAGCTTCCTTTTTAAAATGCGCAAAAGAAGCCCAGGTTCCAGGTTTAGTAACTTTTATGAATCGGCCTGTATAATAAAAACGATTATCACAATAGACAACGGAACAAAAACTGTTTCAAGCAATAAGCTATAATATTTAAAGGCAAGCCGGCACGGATTGTCTTATATAGAGCCGTCGCCACTGCGCTAGACTTCGCTATTGCAGGTGTTGCTAGTATATTCCTTAACACAACATTGCGTGACTTGCTGTAACATACCGAATGCTATTCCAGTCATGAATAATGCAATGTTATGTACGTACACCGTGACATACATACTTGCACGTACCGTCTTATTTATTACGTATCTAAGCATATTATATTAGGGCTACAAAACCCTATGGGTCTAAGTCTAATGTTCATAAAATTGCTAGAAAAACACGCCAACTGTAAGGTCTGAAACTGAGCAACGCTTGTGTTATGGGTACCGCACAAAGTACTGGGAGCGATTCCAGTATATGAATACTTATACAGAGTGGATGTGGCTTCGTAACGAAAACTGATACCGTGTATCCAACTCATGATTCCGGACCCTCCAGAGTTTAAATTGTTCGTCGATCTTTTCATTTTTTATATTTTAATCTATACTATTATTATAAATGTGAAAGTTTGGATGGATGGATGGATGGATAGATGGATGGATGTTTGTTACTCTTTCACGCCCGAACGGCTGAACGGATCTGGATGAAATTTGGCACAGAGATAGATTATAGTCTGGAATAGCACATAGGCTTTTTATCCCGGTAAAATGTATGGTTCCCGTGGGATAGATGTTTTAATTTTTCATACTTTTTATCGCGGGTAACACCGCCGGGCGCATCTAGTTATACATATTTTTTAATAGTTTGTAATTAATAGTTTGTATTTAATAGCTTGTAATAATGTACCTACATGCGAATGTCATACTGTTAATGTTATATTAGTTTGTGAATATTAAAGTTATTTTCTTTCTAATTAATGTCATATTTAGGTACACAAATCGGCTTGGTTTTTTGTACTTAAATATGTTTTTCGCGACATTCCGTTTATATTATTTCTTCCTCCAAGATTCGATATATCATAATGCAATTTTATATACAGTGTGATTCGAAAAGGGTATAAGATTGTGCATTGTTGGTCGAGGTTGTCATTCTAACTGCCTACAACCCTCGATATGGGTGGACTGGAAACTAAAATCAGTTAAGATAAATTCTGCGTTTGTGTGTGAATATAATATATAAATGTATAATAATACTCGCCCTTTTTAAGGTCCCACGTTTGGGTATGGGCTTCCCTTCAATGCGAAGGGGATACCGCCGTAATCCAGCACGCTGGCCCAATGCGGGTTGGCGGACTTCACACGTCTTTCGTCATCTCTCAAACGTGCAGGTTTCCCCACGATGTTTTCCTTCACCGTTTAGCATGTGATAATCATGATAAGATTTGCGCATGAAATCCAGAAATCCCATTGGTTCGAGCCGTAGTTTGAACCTGGGATACTCGTTACCGAGGCAAGCGTTCTACCAACAAGTCTATAACCGCATTTTTGAATCTAGAATATTGAAACAAACCACTCCCATAAAATAGCACTACCATTGTAATCTGTCCGGTCAACAGAACGTTCCGTTTCACTCGAGGGAATTTGAAGTTGGAAACTCTCGCCTAGATAACAACAAAACAGTTTGTTGCGTTCCTTTATACGCTAGTTTATTTTGTGCTACACGATGTGCAGACGCTCTTATCTTCTACTCTATGGTATATAGTTATAAAGATGAAAACTGAAGTATTGTAAAGTTTTATTCAGTGCGCGTTGCAGCTTTCCCTCTTGCTAAGAGTATGTTCAAGCAGTGATAGCCAAGTGGGTAGAACGCTTGCCTCGGTAACGAGGATCGCAGGTTCAAACCCCGGCTCGCACCTCTGGGATTTCTGGATTTCAAGCGCGAATCTCATTTTCAACCACGATTATCACATGCTAAACGGTGAAGGAAAACATCGCGAGGAAACCTGCATGTCTGAGAGAACCCCTCGAAAGACGTGTGAAGTCCGCCAACCCGCACTGGGCCAGCGTGGTGGACTATGGCCTAATCCCCCTGACATTGACGGGAGGCCCGTGCCCAACAGTGGGACATTAAAAAGGGCTGGTATTATTATAATATATACAGAGACTTACAATTCTATAATTCAAAGTCATAGGCATTTGAAATCGAATAATAAACTTGTTATCTTCCTATTGTCTGCTCTCCAGTTGTTCAAGCAATCTAACTGTAACAGAGATTCGCCTCTTATCTGACACGAATTTAGGTGCATTGTTTTAAGTACAATTTTAAGGGGAGTTGTAGACATGGAAACAATGAAATAAATGATAAGGGTATACTATCAAATTAAACATCATTGCCTTCATAGTAGTAAAAGATTCAGCGAGGAAATGCGGCCAGCATCTTAGGTACCTAAATTCATTTAAATACGGACGGCCTGATAAGCGCAGTTGGAAGAGTCCGTGCTTTCCGTGCCGAGGGTCCCGGGTAAGAATCCTGGTAGGAACAAACTGTGTGACGAGCATGAAAGTTTGAACCCAAGTCATAGATGTTTATTATCTCTATAAGTAATATATACTGGGTTCACCCCAGTCCATCTCTATCTCTTATTGTTGTTGAACTTGTTTTAATTGATGTCTTTGTATTCCATAGCTACATAAATAATTTACTGATAACATCGGCTTTCACAATAATGTTCCATAATTTTTCACTAATTCAAGGTTTCATGGAGTTCACGTCGATATCCTACTTCTCCTCTATTCACCCCTGAATAGTTAAACTTTAATGGTTTCGTTTAATATTCCTGCAATTCAGAGTTTCAAGAACATTCGCTCTACCAAAATGTACTCGGAAGATTTCACCTCGCATTCTAACTAGCTATTTAACATAATTTATGGACACCGCAAGACGAACCGCATAAAATATCTGCTCGGCTGTCAGTTAGACATCGTAAACCGGGAATGAACCCGACTCCGCAATATTAACAGGTTTAAGAATAGGTTCTGTTTGTGTTCACCGCTCGGTGGTGTATTGACGAGTTTTATTTTCGTTGTTGATTATAATTTGGCGGTTTCTTTCGGATCAAAGCGTTTTCAGAATCGGAATAATTTTTATAAATGTGGGGACCATGTAGTCATTAACTTTTTTATGGGACTAGGCCCGCCACACACTCCCACCACTGCTACTCCTGTAAGCCAGGATCTACAGTGGTGTCCCATGATGACACCGAGGTTTTTCCCTCGGCGAGTCCCGGGATAAAGTTATTTGTCTTGGAACCCGCACGAATTTAATCGAAAGATAAAAATAGGAGGAGTTGGAAGAAAATTATCCACTTCCCTTCATTACAAAGTGGTCATTAACTTGTAATTATATACATAGAGTTAGTACTTTTTTCTACCAGCTCCTAAATTCTGGCTAGCCTGCCGCCCGATACAGGTAGGGATTTGCTGGGTGCTTTTTGATATCGGCTTTAAATTTACCAAATTTATAGTTGTTTTATAACTCTATCGAACGTTATATAGTACTGCGCGCAAAACTCTTGTGCGCAGTACTATATGACGTTTGATAAAGCTATAACACGTCTTTAAATGTGGGGGTTAATCTGTAAGTACATTAATATGTGTAAATATAGTACATCCTTATTATTGTTAGTTTAATAGGCGCTAAAAAGCTACACTCTGACGGCAGCACGTTTAAGAACCAGACGTGGGTGTTGTTAAATAAAAATAATGACGATATATTTTAAATGAATCCAAGGATTTGTTGTATGACTAGTTTATGAGATAGTTCTACGAAATAAATAATATGAGGGACTTTATTAATGTATTATAAATATGATTTTTTAATGTTCGTAGTGAGCGTCGCGTTTAATTTGTTCAGAACGTACCCACTATACGCGTCGTGACGCCTTGTAATGAGCGTTATGACGCTTTACATTAAGCGTTTCAAAGCCTTATTTAAATGTCGAGACGCCTTATAGTGAGTGTCAAGACGCCTTATAGTGTGCGTCCGGACGCATTATAGTGAACATTGTGGCGCCTTATATTGTGCTTCTGGACGCCTTAAACTAAGCGACACGACGCCTTATAGTGAGTATCGCTACGACTTGTAGTGAGCGTCGCGGATGTCAAAATCGAAGTCAAACATCTAATGATGCAGTTTTAGTTTTCATCAAAATCGGTCTTGGGAATCCTGCATTTGTCTATGTTCCCTATAGTTTCAGATTTGGCCATAAGTATGAGACAAAAATGCCTCATTTAAAAAAAAATACAACCAAATTGAGAACCTGCTTTTTGAAGTCGAAAGATACTTTAGAAAAACGCGCGCATCGACCCCATTCAATTAATTAGCGAAGTTCACAGATTATCCGCTAAGTGTATTCACAGATTATACCGTTAAAACTTTTCGTTTAATTCCAATATTTTTAATCTACTTTTACAAGATTTTCACGTTAGCGAAGTGAAAAAAAAACAATTTTCGAAGTTTGTAGCTATAATGTTAAATAATTATTTTGTGAATAAGGAACCAGTTTATCTTTTCTTTTTTAGGTTGACAATCACCTTCTTTATTGGGGTCGAGTCACCTTCGTCCGTAGGAGAATTAAGTACCCTCGAGATAACCTACACGTGACCCTGGGTGGTGCCAACCAGGTGACAACTCTACTGGTGGTAGGCTTCGGCCGTGGCTAGTCACCACCCACTGAACAAAGCCATGTCGCCAAGCGGCCTAGCCGTGGTTCGGCATGACGTTCGGTGTTGCCATTCATGGACGGCGGGTCAGATCAGTTGCGCTGCATGTGCCTAGTGAATGTAGCGTCTCGATCTACTGCCGCCTTCCTACCTAGGCAAGTATGCTCCATCGTAGATCTCATCGTCACTTACCATCAGGTGAGATCGAGATCAAATACTTGCCTATAATGTAATAAAAAAAAAGGTACAAAATAGTGCTATTATTGCCAGTGTCGAGTAATTCTTGATAATTGTTATTGAATTATATGTACCCCTGGTGATAATGATAATGTTGATGCCGATGATGATGATGAAATGACTCCCCTACCACTATCAGTAAAGCTGTGGATAGTTTACTGAAATTTTACCGGACATCTTGGGAGATCTTGAAAAGTCAAGTTATACTATTTCACCGACTTCAAAAAGGCGTACGTTCTCAATTACGACCTGATTAGCGCAGTTGGTAGTGACCCTGCTTTCTGTGCCGAGGGTCCCGGGTTCGAATCTAAGTAGGAAACAATATTCGTGTGATGAGCACGAATGTTTGTACCCGAGTCATGAATGTCTAAGATCTATATCTTAATATATATAAATCTTCTTAATATATATAAATCTCGTGTCACAATGTTTGTCCTCAATGGACTCCTAAACCACTTAACCGATTATAATAAAATTCGCACACCATGTGCAGTTCGATCCAACTTGAGAGATAGGATAGTTTATATCTCAATTTATTTTATATGGCAAAGCAACGTTTGCAGGGTCAGCTAGTAAGTATTATATATTGCGTTCGCCTTCAGTCCATTGTACGGTACACATAATAAAAGCGTTGCTTAGTGTGGGACCGTATAGTTGGTGTGTTCGTTTAGCGATATTGTTGTAATTTTTTTTTTCATTTTCGTTCCCTGCACTTGTTTTCCGTCCACAGTACCTATACAGTTGTCAGGAACAGAGACTGTTCGCAACATCTATTGTTCTATTGGATTGTGACATTTATTATGTAGGCCCAAGGGTTGGGTTTCCAGTAATGCTGAAAAGTATTTGTCTTCAATAACACTCCATGATAAGTACCGCGAAAGGGTTCTCGTGATTTAGCTTTTAGGCCCTTGAGTTCTACACGAGGTTTATATTAAAGCTTTCAAAATAATGGTTCCCTTTATAAGAACCCGATTAAACCGGGAATAGTGACTCTCTGTAACGAGAGTCCCGGGTTCGAATCACGATAGCGGTAAAATTTGTGTCATGACACTTTTTTATATCTACATAAGTAATTATATTTATTTTTTTATTTCTTTAAGTAATTAAATTCTCTTCCAACTCCTCCTATTTTTATCTTTCGATTAAATTCGTGCGGGTTTCAAGACAATTAACTTCATCCCGGGACTCGCCGAGGGTCAAACCTCGGTGTCATCATGGGACACCACTGTAGATCCTGGCTTACGGGAGTAGCAGTGGTGGGAATGTGTGGCGGGCCTAGTCCCAAAAAAAGTAATTATATATTGGGTTGCTTGGTTTGGGACCATACAGTTGGTGTGTTCGTCTAGCAAGCTTTATTTTAAACATAAAGTCTAATTATTGAAATAAAACTAATCTTACGGATTTTATCGCTATTATTGTATGATTTTTATGTTCCCGACGTTTTGGCTGCTTTACAATAATAGCGACAGAATCCATAAGATTACTTTTATTTCAATGTGTAGTATTCGCGTAAATATAAGAAATCTAAATATAATAATTTCTGCACCCTACATTTCATCAGCAATAAGGTTCCATCCCATCTGGCAATCATGTCGTTTCACCCTCCCAAATAATTCATTCGCTCATCTGCTGAGAAAGATAGCTTACATCTGCCGACGGCGGAATAGGCTTTCTTTTATAAAATGAAACGCTAGCTGTTTCCCGCGGGTCCACTTACGAGGTTTAATTTGTTAGAACAATAAGCTGGTAATGAAGGCTACTCGGCTCCTAAATCTCGTCTATAGCCGAGTTGGAAAAAAATCGAAATTATCTTTTTTTTTGTATCAAAGTCGAATTCAAATCGTTTATTTCGTATAGGCCTACGGGGGCACTTACAAATTGTCATTAACATATTTTTTTTCTTAACTCTACAACCGGATTGGAACGCGACCTCAACTGAGAAAATCCGGTGATAAACTCAGCGGGCTTGACTTTTTTTTTGAAAGCCATTATTTTATTTTATTTTTTATTTTATGTTACCCCTTGTGCTGCTAAGATTCCCAGTCGCCAGACAAAAACACCCGCTAAACTAAGCCACGATGTACCGTGAACCGGAGGAAGCTCAGTGACACTGGCAGTAAATTTAATTATGAAAAGACAATTTTGTTTTTTTTTTAATCTATAGGTAAGTTCTTTATAGTCAAAGGAATTTGACTGCTGCTTTTTTTTAAAAGCTCTGTCTCTCTTTGTTGACAACGGTGGCTTAGCTATGCCCGAGCCAGCCTCCCGAGGCAGCGCTGTCAGTGTGACACATCCATTCCGTTACCTATCATAACACACACTTCCAGCTTTATTACCGTTTTCAACAGGTGCGTAGTCTTGTAAGTTTGAGAGAGATAGATAGATACATCTATTTCGTGCGGAATACGATTCACCGAACGACTTCATATGATAATGAGATGGCTTATTTTCAGTGCATACTGTTCTTACTTTTATGAACAATTGGGACAAATGACTATTCGTAAATGTACCTACGATGTTATGGACACCTGGTGCCATGGGTGTAGCCAGGGTTTGGGGTTGGGCGGGTACCCATAGTATTTTTTTCCGGTTTAACACCTGTCGCTGTCGTCGACGACCAAAATCAGTTTTCGTTTATGACGAACCCTGGGACTTTGTCTCATAGTTTCAAGTTATTTAGTCCCACCATACCAGCAACAAAAAAAGGCCATAGGTTTGGATAAAATCCATGTTTTTATGAACAGACTAGCTGTTACCTGCGACTTCGTCCGCGTGGTATTTAACAAAGACACACACAACCGTTAGCAATAGCCCGCTCGCGCGTTCTGAGCCCGCGCGACCGGCAGCCTTTGTGATATTAAGTCGTTGGCGAGGGTTTTTTCTAAAATAAAAGTAGCCTTAGTTACTCCTTGTTACATCAGCTATCTGCCAGTGAAAGTCCCGTCAAAATCGGTCCAGCCATTTCAGAGATTAGCCGGAACAAACAGACAGACAGATAGACAAAAATTGTAAAAAAATTTGTTTTGGTATATGTACCGTGTATACATCCAAATGCACTTAGGAAAAAGCGGTTATTTTAATATTACAAACAGACACTCCAATTTTATTTATTTGTATGTATAGATGTATAGATAACGGGCTTTTGACGGTATCATGTGTGACGCTATTATCTGCCTTATCGTCCCATTAAGTACCTACACTGTTTCTTCGTTATATAACGCTGCTAGTAAATAATATAATAGCATCAAGGTATCGAGATCTCGTATGCCCATGCCGTGAGATATTAATTTCCAATAATGGCGGGTAGATATTGAGACGGCTTCGACCTTGGAAGTATCTTTGAGTTAGTACAATGAGGTAGCTTCGTTTATTGGGGATGGATTTCTATGTATTCTTTGCGTTTCGATATTCAAAAAAGTTAAATTAAATATTGATTTCTTATATTTACGCGAATACTACACATTGAAATAAAACTAATCTTAAGGATTTTATCGCGGTTTATTTTTTATTTTACGTTCCCGACCCCCCGGTAGTTTTGGGTAGACACTCATGAGAGTGAGGTCAGCCGCACAGGGCCCCGAGTGTGCTAACACAATCGATTCATAATCGAACAGCAACCGTACAGTAACTGTCACTTTTGAAAGATACTATGTATGCTACATCGTAGATCTCATCGTCACTTACCATCAGGTGAGATCGAGATCAAATACGGCAAGTATTTGATCTCGATATATTGCAATAAAAAAAATAAAAAAAAATGTATGGGATATCTGTCAAAAGTGACAGTTACTATGCGGTTGCTGTTCGACTATGAATCGATTGTGTTAGCAGACTTGGGCCCAGATTTACAGGTGAACTTTCCAAATGTGTGTCGATGGCTAAATCCGAAACTAAAGGGAATAGCTAAAATGCTTGAAGGACTCTCGGGACCGATTTTGTTGAAAACTAAAGCTGCATTATTAGATTTTATAAAATTAAATCCTGAGTCAGGAATTTTCAAAAAAAAACAATAACTGTGTTATAGCTATATCCGATTTTGTCGCTCATAAGGATCAAGTTTGTATGAAGTAATGATATACTAATTCTGAGTTTTTTTTACATTCTCTATAGTTTCGGATTTGGCAATCCACGCATATTTGAAAAACTAATTGCATCCTGTTATAAAGGCGTAGCTAAATTATTGTAAAAATACAAACTTATTAATATTTAAAAAAAATATAAAGTTTTGCGGTTGCATAAGTACCCACCCAAAATGCTAGCTTGCTGAATGGGCAAAGCCACGCGCTGAAAGAGAAAATGCCCAACCCTTGGAGCGCCACTTGCCAAAGACGACCTGTCTTTATAATATTGTTCATTAAAACGTCGGTACTTGGACCCCATGGACCCGCGCCCACGACCCCAGCTCTCCAAACGGCATAAAATTATATTCGAAGCGATAAACCCCATACATACTTCAAAAATTTACATTTCTTTTTTATGTATACCATGTTTTTTATTAATATGTAAAATAGTGCACCTGAAGAGGTCTTTTTTGTAATAACATATGATAGAACCTATGGCGGAGTAAGGCGTGGGCGATGTGGGCCACCACACACGGCCTCGCGCCTCGTGTTGTTTTACATTAAAAATGTCGTCATTTAAGGGGGAAGCTCAGGTCAGGGCGCGAAATTCAAAATGTCAATGGTTTTTATTTTTTTACGAAAAATTTGGACATCTTTACGATGTAATTTAGTTTTTTGCGATATTAGCATTCTGCATTGGATGTCTCGATGTATTAATAAAATATCGCAAAACACTAAATTACATCGTAAAGATGTCCAAATTTTTCGTAAAAAAATAAAAACCATTGACATTTTGAATTTCGCGCCCTGACCTGAGCTTCCACCTTAAGCATTATTTTGCAAAGTATATTTTTGGTAAAATTCGAATAACAATGTAAGAAATTATATGTGTTCACCACCCTATTAGTGAAGTGAAGCCTCCCTTCGGCTGTCATGACATCCGTAGACATATCTACAAGCTATTATTCGCAGAAATATTCCTGCAGTCGTTGAGAAAACAAATTTGTTTCTTTGTAAGAACTTGCGTGCTTGCAAATATCGTCCTATTAAGATTCAGACGTTTCTATTGTAACTTAAAATGTAATTCAAGCAACAAGAATTTTAATTCGTTAATTATTTATGAACATAAAAGTTGCTTCGGAATTCAAACGCTTTAAAAAAATTAAGTACTATATGGTTTTTTTTTAAAGTTGCTTCGGAATTCAAACGCTTTAAAAAAAAGTACTATATGGTTTTTTTTTGGCGGGAAACGGAAAAGTCATGGCGTCAGTTATGATTTGATTTCTAAAAATAGTGTTCCTGCGAGTATAGTGAGTGATATAAGTGGAATATTAACCATTATGGGTTCGGTAATGTGCACGAGTGTAGGTAATTGACCAGAGTGACGACACTTGGCTTTAAAGTTTCTCACAAAAAATCCATAAAAAATCTTTCAGTAAAGAATCCACCACTTTACTGATTGAGGGATGGGGGGTATTTTACTCGGGCCTAGCCTTTGGGCCTGTGCATATGCTCGAAAACTGAAATAATTTATATTAGTTAATACTGGCAAAATACCTAAAAAAAAGTACTATATGACAAGTCAGTATCTTAATTATATTTTTTTATTCGATCGGCATTCCACATTGCGCGCATGTGGGGATTTGAGGAATATTCCCAACAGTGTATTTTCACTGTGGGGATTTAGGGAACACACAGTTACGAGTATGTGCTATACCAAGCTTATATAAACAAGATGACGTCCTTACATTAAAATATACCCCCGTCCCCACACTCACGAAAAAATTATAAAGTCGTTTTCCCGTTCATCCGACTCGAATGATTTATATACTGCGTGTTGAGTTTTCGGCATATTTCACTTACAATAATGGTTTTTGCCGAGCACACTCGTATATTCAAAAGAATGTCCCCACACTGGCAGTATGTCAGTACCAGGATGACATAAAACATGCGAGGGTCTTTCAATGGAAATGCCATATGAATAAAAACAGCTACACTTTTTTTTTTTTTTATTACATTATAGTCAAGTATTTCATCTCGAACTCGTGGAAAAGCTGTAATACAGTCTCGTATTCACATTCGTTACTTGGGAACGATTTCTGGAAATATTAATGTGTGTGTTAGTATGTATGTTTGAGCGTCACGCCGAAACGCCTGAACGGAAAATGTGAAGGTAACTTTTTTTTTGCGATGACATATTGGTGACCTTTTATTCTCGGTTTACGGTATCTAAAAATCTTCATCGGCCTGTACTGACTGACTGAGCCGGCTCACGAGGTTGCCTCTGATCGCTCAGTATCTATATACATGCCTCAGCCAAAGCAATACGTTAACACTGCCTCGCACGAGCGCTAGCTTTTATCACTCACTGTTAGCCTGCCTGTATATCTATATATATAAAATTCTCGTGTCACAATGTTAGTGGCCATACTCCTCCGAAACGGCTTGAAAATACCTAAAGCGATACAATACCATAAGGTTTTTAAAAACCACTCTTTATGGTGTTGTATCGCTTTAGGTATTTTTTAAGCAAACTTAATACATCGAGACATCCAATGCAGAATGCTAATATCGCAAAAAACTAAATTACATCGTAAAGATGTCCAAATTTTTCGTAAAAAAATAAAAACCATTGAAATTTTGAATTTCGCGCCCTGACCTGAGCATCCACCTTGATATCACAGAGGCCCGGTCGCGCGAGCTCAGAACGCGCGAGCGGGCTATTGCTAACGGTTGTGACTTTGTTAAATACGACGCGGACGAAGACGCGGGCAACAGCTAGTACATATATAAGTATCTCAATTTCACGTGATCTATATTTGTCGTGCGTGGCATGTCAAAGTCAAATCATTTATTTCGTATAGGCCTACGGGGGCACTTACAAATTGTCATTACATTTTTTTTTTCTTAATTCTACATCCGGACAATGTTTTTGTACATGTTTACAAGGCAGCGACAAACGAACGCCTTTTCAATGAACAAAGTGCAGAACTCCATTTGAAAATACGGAATCCTAAAAACAAAACCTGGGAGCGTGGGGTTGTTGACACTTTTGCTGAAAGAAATATATTCTTAAACACAAGCACTTTTAAAATATTCAGAGTTGAGGAGGGTCTCAGCAAGGGGCTGACGTGGCGCAGCCTCGTTGTAATAAGTTTATTTTTATTACTTATGAAAGTATGAAGCTGTCATAGCCGAGTTGGTAGGGGGCTTGCCTCGGCAACAAGGATCGCAGTTCAAACCCCGGCTCGCACCTCTGGGATTTCTGGTTTTCATGTGCGAATCTCATTTTCAACCACGATTATCACTTGCTAAACGGTGAAGGAAAAACATCGCGAGGAAACCTGCATGTGTTAGAGAACCCCTCGAAATATGTGTGAAGTCTGCCAACCCGCACTGGGCCAGCGTGGTGGACTATGGCCTAGTCCCCCTCGCATTGAGGGGAGGCCCGTGCCCAACAGTGGGACATTAAAGGGCTGGTATTATTATAAAGAAACGCAGGTTCAAAGCTCAGTATACCCTTTCTGAATCAACCTGTATTCACACTAAATTGCACAACGTACTATCGATATCTATATTTATCGACACTCCGCTCAATTTCTCTCAACCAAGTAGATTTTTTTTCAGTAAAATGTTCTAGAAAGAACCACATCTCCCTCCCCCCCTCTTCAAGGGCACTGGTTGCTGGAGGCTAATTAGCCCACCCTATTATTAAAAGTACACAAAGGTTAATTAAGCGCGGGCCGAATTGTGCGAAGTTACTAGTGAGGGGACACCGAGTGAGTCTACTTGAGTCGATTTTGTTTGCGAAATCGATTTTGTATTCAGTTAGGATGGATTACTATAGTAATATCATCATGTTTGTATTCCCTGAAGAGGTAGGCAGTGATGCTGCGCCTCGTATGGCAACACAATGGAGCTTATTTTTTTTGTAATAATAATGGTTATAAAAAAATACTTAAAAAATTAAATAAAAAAATGTCAAGCCCGCTGAATTTCTCGCCGGATCTACTCAGTTGAGATTGCGTTCCGATACGGTTGTAGGGTTAAGAAAATGAAAATTTAACGAAATATGTATGTCGTAGGCCTATACGAAATAAATGATTTTGACTTTGACTTTGACTTTTGCTCTGCAGTGCACCCAATTTTTTTCGATGGTATTTAGTTCCAATGTAACAGGGGGTGAGCCTTTTACCATTTCTTCGGGCACTCTCCCTCTTATCGCGAAAGGGATTCAAACAATTATCTGACGCTCGATCGGTTTGGAAGGCTGTCGATAATTTACTGAAAATTTACCGGACATCTTCGGAAAACTTAAAAAGTTAAGTTAGACTATTTTTTTTCAGTCGTGTACGCTTATGAACACATAAGGCCTAGTCCCACCCATTTTTCACATTATCTATCAAAGAAAAGCATTTTTCTTGTAACAAAATTGACAACGTTTTTTCAACTTCTCGCCAAAAGTCCAATAATCATGATTAAAACTTAGATTCTATAAAAGTTATAGACAATAGGCTGTCAACTAGTATAATGAAACTTTTTTTATGTTTGCGCGTAAATAACTTAGTCTGGTTAGCGGTTACATCACTACCCGTAACCACATTTTTAATTAACAAAACAACCCTTCCTATAATTAACTTTAACGTACATTTCATCTAAAGTATAAATTATTATGGCAATTCGAATAAATACATGGCAATAATGAATATAAATTAATTAATCTATGGTTTAAAAATGTTTTTTTTTAATTTCATTTATATACCTGCATACATAATGTGTTTCATTGATAAATAATGTTATGTAATATTAATGGGATATTAACCATTGTCTGTTCATAAACGTGCCCGAGTGAAGGAAATTAAAATGAAATAGTATAACTTGACTCTTCAAGTTCTCCCAAGATGTCCCGTATTTTTTTAGTAAAGTATCCACAGCTTTACTTATACGGGTTAGGGTATTGATTTCATCATCAACATTATCATCAAGGGTTCGTATTATTTCATATCAATTATCAAGAAATACTGGACACTGGCGAATATTACTCTATGTTGTTTGCCATCCGAAAAAAGGGAGAAAAAGTGTAAAATATTTTTCATCACACTTGCTATTAAAATAGCAGTCTATCCCTAGATCCGGACGACACATACATCTATACAAATAAATAAAATTGGAGTGTCTGTTTGTAATATTAAAATAACCGCTTTTTACTGAGTGCATTTGGATGTATACACGGTGCATATACCAAAACAACATTTTTAACAATTTTTGTCTGACTGTCTGTCGGTTTGTTTTGGCTAATCTCTGAAATGGCTGGACCGATTTTGATGGGACTTTTACTGGCAGATAGCTGATGTAACAAGGAGTAACTTAGGCTATTTTTATTTTAGAAATACTTTTTTGTTAAATACCACGCGGACGAAGTCGCGGGTAACAGCTGGTAATTAATATAATTATTTGAATATTCATATCTAAAACGTTCGCGTGCTTAAAATGCATAGATGCAAAACACCCGTGGCTCTAGAGCAGAGTACAAATTTGCCACCTTTATTGGATTTTACACTTTATTGCAGTGGATTTATTCCATTCTTTCTTCATAGCATGTATCACATTGTATTGAGGTCAGCTTGCAGTGTACCCTGATTTACCAATATTCAAATGAAGCTATGCTACTTGCCGTTTGAAAATGAAGTGACTATCGCTAACATTCTTCTTCATCTATCTTTACAAAATGAGATGGCCTCACCCACAACTTAGCGGGTATTTTGGCAATGTCAAGTAATTAATAGCAATAACACATTAAAAAAATACACATTATAAATAAAATAATTGATGTGACATGATGGTATTAAAATGGCCGAATTAATCAACCTATATGGTTAAGAACAGTGGTCAGAATTATTCAGGATTATGACTGGTCGTGTCGCTTGTCAAAGATATTAGAATGACGATCGGCAAGAATTCTCGTCATAAATAGGCAAGAACTCTGATCAAGAATTATCGGGTAAAATTCTTGATACATTTGACTGATCATTGTAGAAAAAAAACGAAGATCTACATAGCAATTTAGGTTATAATAAAAATAATTAACCCTGAACACTGGATGCCAGGAACAGGTTCCAAAACGCGCGCTTGCATCCCCACTGTCATGGAAGAAAATACTGAGAAAAATAAAATTACTTGACTATGTTTGTTTAAGTCACTGCGTAAAAAAATATGGCGTCTAGTTTGTTGTCCGAAAATTGTTCAACACCTTGTTAATTAATTCAGTATTAGTATACATTCGCCGACAGCAGTGATCGCCAAATTGGTAGAACGCTTGCCTCGGTAACGAGAATCGCAGGTTCAAACCCCGGCTTGCACTTCTGGGATTACCCAGATTATGCTAAACGGTGAAGGAAAACATCGTGAGGAAAGCTGCATGTCTGAGAGAACCCCTCAAAAGATGTGTAAAGTCTACCAACCCGCACTGGGCCAGCATGGTGTACTATCCCCCTCGCATTGAGGAGAGGCCCGTGCCCAGCAGTGGCACATTTAAAAAAAGGGCTGGTATTATTATTTTATAAATCCGCTTCCCATAAAATACTCCTGCCCGCGTCCGTGCTAAGTACATCAAAATTTTTAGCCATTCTCGTACTTTCAGTGTTGTAACACACGATATAATTCACCTACGCAACTAAAAACTTCATGAACACACTGCCACTAGGGTTGCCACTCGTAATTTATTATATAGCATTGTAGTACATTTTCGTCTCGTATAAAAAAATAATAAAGTACGAAAAATGCTATATTTTAATCGCTAATTGACTCGCTAGTGACTGGAATGCACCCGCAGCGCAGCACAAAACGCATTCAGCACATCAAGTGTAAGCTAACTGTATACTTAATAGTCTACCGTATTTAGACATTTTGTATGGAGAATTGAAAAGCGCCTCTAGCGGACGGTATTTAAAACTGTAAATTCTCCATACAAAATGTCTAAATACGGTAGACTATTAAGTATACAGTTAGCTTACGAATAATCTCGCACTTGACGTACGGATCGTCAACTTTCTGTCATTGTCAATTACTCGTTGAAACATTATAAACGTGTATTTTCTTGACGTGAAAAATAAATGTGTACTTTTTTGTTCTTGATTTTTCCAAGAGTCCCTTATTGTTATTTTTTTATTGCTATGTTTCGCCCAACAAAAGGTGGCAACCCTAACTGCCACACAACTTGGGAACTTTACCTTTCAAGTTATAACAAGATATTGCTGTCAACACAAGTTTAATTATGAAAATTCCTATCCCGACCAATTAAGTCACGAACCTAACTTTATAAGATTAATAGCTTGACGGTATTCGATGTATGACTCTACTCTACCTACACGGTGAATTTGAACATAGACAATATTTTAAACTATCGTACCTAAAGGCTAGGTATTGGGAAAATGCAAGACCATAAACAAGGGTTTGAGCAACAATACTTTTTAAAAATATGTCAACAAGTGTATTAGACAGAGCTACCTTTAATACAAGCATTGCTTAAAATAGTTTGGGGCGGTACGTCAAATGCGAGATTATTCGTAAGCTAACTGTATCGTTTATAGTCTACCGTTTTTAGACATTTAGTATGGAGAATTGAACAGCGCCTCTAGCGGACGGTTTTTGTAACTTTCAAATAGCTTACGAATAATCTCGCACTCGACGTACATTATGTGTGTTTGTCTGGCGATATTTATTTTATGTAAATAAAACAAAAAGGCTCACATATTTCGCAATTGTCATTTCGAAGGGTCCATTTTTTTTTTTTAAATCAACATAGTATCTAAATTCTGACTTCACATAATGATAACCACAGATCATGATAACAAATGCGCCAAAGAAGGGCAGGTTACAGGTTTAGTTTACCCTTTCTGAATCATCCTGTATAAGTTCTAACAAAACTAGTATAGAACGATAATATCTTTGATATTAAATTAACAATTTAATAAAAAAAAACAATAGGTACCTATTTATATTGATTTCTTATATTTACGCGAATACTACACATTGAAATAAAACTATTTTTAAGGATTTTATCGCGTTTATTTTTAGTTTTTTACGTTCCCGACGTTTCGGCTGCTTTACAGCAACCATGGTCACGGGAGGACTGAGGTGGTTGACGTCCTGGTGTCATAGTTAGAAACGGGCTACCCTCATATTTAATTGTTGATTGTGGTCCACCACAACCACATGATAAACACCGGCGCTCCACGAAGTCTGCAATCTGTGAACATGTACAAGATCGCACCCGCCATTATATCAGATTTGATAAGAAACAGATCCTCGCAAAAGAACACCGATTCCGACCAAGGATGATACGCGAGGCCATTGAAATTAAAAAACATCCTAATTTCAATAGGGAAGATGGCTGGGTGCTACCACCGGCTTGGGACCCTGTAGTAAACATCATAAAATCCAGAACCAAGCGTACCATTGCAAGACCTCAAGATACTGTGAGCACTTTCTGCGTAGATCGGACCACAATCAACAATTAAATATGAGGGTAGCCCGTTTATAACTATGACACCAGGACGTCAACCACCTCAGCCCTCCCGTGACCATGGTTGCTGTAAAACAGCCGAAACGTTGGGAACGTAAAAAACGAAAAATAAACGCGATAAAATCCTTAAAAATAGTTTTATTTCAAGGTACCTATTTAATTATTTTATCACGATCCCATACAGAATTAGCGTGCTTTTACGAACTTTTTTTTTAAATTATAAATAACAACTTATTTTTCTTTGTTCACAGATTGAATGAGATCCCAAAAAACATGTCAATTACCATCGTGAGGTAACTAACAAGCCACAATGGCGACGAGGCGGAGTGACTCCGACTTGGTCGACTACTTCGGCGACTACAACGCGACCAGGATCACGGGAAACGACGTCACAGAGCTCCAATCGAAGATCAATTACACTTATTACGACAACAACACGTTTCCGGAATACACGAACTTTTCGACAGACGACTTCTGCCAGTCGAACCATTCGCACGTGTATCTGAATGTCACGTGCGAATTTCCAATTAATTATGCTGAACCTATGTATGGGTGAGTGTTAGTTTATTCACTGCTGTAAGTAGTTACAATTGGGATAACAAATGCCCCCTCATTGATTTCTTATATTTACGCGAGTACTACACATTGAAATGAAACAACTTTTACGATTTTTTTACCTTCCCAACGTTTCGGCTGCTTTACAGCAACCATCTGTAGTTTGCAATCTGCAATCTGTGAACATGTACAGGATTTTAGTTATAAAAACAAGACCACCAAGTAAATGTTTCAAATTATCAGACACTATTTTTGTCCGTCGCCTGCTCCGCGGTACTTCCAAAGAACATAACCTTTAGGACTTACGAGGGTTTCTCACAGACATGCAGGATTCCTCACGACGTTTTCCTTCACGGTTCTTTAAAATATTAGTATAGAAAAAAAAGAAGAAAATTTAAAAATAATTCTGCAAACGAATTATATGACGAAATTCTACATGAAAAACACGTTATTTCATACATAGGTTACCTACCCAAAAATTACAATAGCATCCAAGGTTAGTACACCTCTGAATCATCCTGTGCATATGTAACTACATACGTACGCTAATAGATCTATCTTGTCCACAGCTACATCGCCCCCTTCCTCCTGGCTACAACCACTATAGCCAACACCCTCATAGTGGTGGTTCTCTCCCGCCGGCATATGCGCACTCCCACCAACGTGGTGCTCATGGCGATGGCCCTGTGCGACATGTTCACCATGCTGTTCCCCGCGCCGTGGCTCTTCTACATGTACACCTTCGGGAACCATTACAAACCGTTGAGCCCCGTCAGGGCATGCCAAGCTTGGAATTATATGAATGAGGTAAGTTAGAAACTAATTTATTTATTATTCATTGTATAATGCCACGCCAAAATCCAATCACCTCGAATATAGTATTTAAATACAGTACAGTATACAGTATTTAAATACAGTACTCTTTGAAATACAGTATAGAAAAGCTAGGTTTTGATGTTATTAACTTCATGTTAACACGGTCGAGTCAACCTCCCCGACCATGTACCAAATATATTGGGAGGCGCGTTGTGCCGTGAACTAGGCCTTTGACCCTTCCATCATGCCTGAAGCAATTATACGCTATGAAACTATTGCAAACGCGTTATACACCAAAGGGGTTTGCATATAAATAAATATTGCCATACGAACACACCAACTATACGGTCCCACATTATGAAACGCTTGTGTTATGGGTACCGTACAATGGACTGAGGGCGAACTCAGTATAAAATACTTATATACATATTAAACATCCATGACTCGGGTACAAACATTCGTGCTCATCACACAAAGCTTGTCCCTACCAGGATTCGAACCCGGGACCCTCGGCGCAGAAAGCAGAGTCACTACCAACTGCGCTAATCAGGCCGTCAACATCATATGTCACAAATTTGTATGCAACTTGGGCCGATATATTGGCAACCTGATTAGCTCAGTGGGTAGTTGACCCTGCCTTCTGAGCTGCTGGTCCCGGTCTCGAATCCGGGTACGGACAAACTTTGTGTGATGATCACGAATGTTTGTACCCGATTCATGAATGTTTAATATCGATATAGGTTTTAAATACTAGGTTCGTTCTCAGTCCATTGTACGGTACCCGTAATACAAGCGCTACTTAGTGTGGGACCGGGCACTTTTGGCATCTACGACGATGTAGAGGCATTTTTGTGTATATAATTTTATTTTTATTACACAATGTTTTTATTTTATTTACTTTGTTTATCTTTCCTATTAATGGGTATATTTTCGTATTTTGTTTTTTCATGTAGATATCTTTGTATATACACCCATTGTACATAATTTTTAGTAAATAAAGTTTGCTATTTCTAATAAATAAGAATTAACTCAAAGATTCGTCGTTGTTAAATCTCCCTGAACATTTTTTTGTAGCTTAAAAATAAATACGGGTATAACGACAAATATGTCAACAAAGTAACTTTAAAAAATGAGCCGGCATTCACACCATCCGACCCGGATAAGAGACCTCACCCGGACAAGAATATCCATCTCCGCATTGTATTAATACAATGCTATCATTTGAGGCACGAGTCACGGCACAATACCTCCCGCCCGGTGAAACTTTCATATCCGGGCTTTGTTGCAGTCCATAAAATATCCGGATTCATTAGTTTGTATAATTTCGACACTAAAAGCCAACAAGGGCTTTGATTTTTGCTGCCGGATGAAGCCATTTATATGTTGAATTATTGCAAAAAAAATTACAATGCGTAAAAGTTCGATTGGTGTAGACTTAGACACCCCGCGCACTAGGCAGCCTGGCTGCGGCAGCCAGTAAATCATATGACGTTGTATGGGAGCCCGCGCACTAGGCAGCCACGAATTCCCGGCTGCGGCAGCCAATAGAACGCGCCTGTTTGCACGGCAGCCAGAGCGTGTATAGGCGAATGTATGTGGCTGCCGTCAGTCTCCGCGCACTAGTTGTAGCAGCCAGACGTATTTTGGGTTCCGAACTTTAAAAAAAATAACGACTTTCGATACAGAGAAATTGAATAGTCGTCGATTGGCTGCTATAACTGGCTGCCGCAGCCTGGCTGCGCAGCCAGGCTGCCTAGTGCGCGGGGGCTCTTACCGTCAAATTCATAGATAGTTGATTATATTCTAGAAAATTCTTTGTTATGGATTGTAGCTTCTACGAGTTTGGTGTACTATACAGGCGGTTCAGAAAGGATATAGGGTAGTGTAAGTGTAAGGGTAACCTTTTGAACCTGCGTTTCTTAATCGCATTTATAATCAGTAGGTGAAGTCAGAATTTCGATAGATCAAATTAAAAAAAATCTTACTCATAATCACAATTGACGTTTTTTTGGGAACAAAATTTATTTTATAAAAAAAAAATTAAAAAAAAAATACAACCTAATTGAGAACCTCCTCCTTTTTGAAGTCGGTTAAAAATTGACATATCGCAATGTTGACTTCACATAATGATTACAAATGGGCTGATGTAACGCAGATTCAAAGGTTACCTTATCTAAATGACCCTGAAGCTTTACAGCTTTAAAGGTAGAGTGAATTATTTACCTCGACAAAAACTAAACTTGAACCACAAAGCTCAACTGGAAACGGTCCTAATACATTGTGAATAGTCTTTACAAGCAGCTCTTTCTAGCGATCCAGTTTGCTAGTTCAAAGGCACTTGAAAATCCAATATTTCCACCGACGACGATGTCCCAGAACGAAACGGTGACGTCGCAAAACATGTTGCAAGTTCGGTCTGCGAGTCGACACTTTAGAACAATCGTTTGAGAGTTCGTTTTTTCTTGTATGAAGGAATTTATTTTCGTAAACGTTGGACGTTGGATGAGACGGGAGGTAACATGAAGTGGAGATAAATGACTTGTACAGGCTGATTGAGAAAGGATATACAAAGCCTTGCAAGCAGCAGTGATAGCCACGTTGGTAGAACGCTTGTCTCAGTAACGAGGATCGCAGGTTCAAACCCCAGCTCGCACCTCTGGGTATTCTGGATTAAATTAAAAAGAGTATAGAAAAGCTATAAAAAGTGTAAAAAAATTGGCCTATTGGTAGCGAGCCCAAGATACCGCCAAAGAGTACATTGTACGGTATAATAAACAACAATGACGAAAAAACATAAGAAATTCTTTTAGACAATTTTGCTCTTAAAATATATAAAATAAAAATAAAATAAAATAAAAATTGATTTATTGGTGAATCAGCTACCATAATATAAGGTGTAACAAAAATTATATAGTAATATAATAATAATATCAGCCCTTTTTAGTGTCCCACTGCTGGGCACGGGCCTCCCCTCAATGCGAGGGGGATTAGATCATAGTCCAGCGCGCTGGCCCAGTGCGGGTTGGCGGACTTCATACATCTTTCGAGTGGTGCTCTCAGACGTGCAGGTTTCCTCACGATGTTTTCCTTCACCGTTTAGCAAGTGATAATCGTGGTTGAAAATGAGATTCGCACATGAAATCCAGAAATCCCAGAGGTGCGAGCCGGGGTTTGAATCTGCGATCCTCGTTACCGAGGCAAGCGTTCTACCAACTTGGCTATCACTGCTTATATAGTATTTTCACTTTAAAGTATTAGTATTCTAATTTGCTAATATTAACTCGGGAGTCCCCAAAAGCTGAACAAATTACTCCTTCATCCGTCTTTATATCGTTATCCGCTTTCAATGGAATTCATTATCCCATTACAGAGCTTTTCAGCACTCGTTACAGCTTCAGTATTTTCAATTCGGCTGATTACGTTTTTGTAAGTCCTATTTGGAACCGTAAATGAATAAAATCTGTAACTCGGTTTACTCGGTACGAAAATTTCACAGATGTCATGTACATACATTAATGTAAAGTGTATGAAAAATAATCACATTAATATTATAAATGTGAAAGTTTGGATGGATGGATGTTTGTTACTCAATCACGCCAGATCGGCTGAACGGATCTGGATGAAAATTGGCACAGAGATAGATTATAGTCTTGAATAGCACATAGGCTACTTTTTATCCAGGTAAAAAGGACATACTTTTTAATCGCGGGTAACACCGCGGGGCGCAGCTAGTGTAAAATATTTTAAGAGGTTAAGATTCAGAGGTCAGATTTTTGTAAGCAATAAATGTGTAAATGATTTTCGATCTTTTCACCCGACCACGGAAAAGCCAATAGGCCGGATTTACCATTTCGCTTTGCACTTAGTACGTGGTCGTATATTTTAAATTCCTATGTTTCGACTTTTTAAATTCTAATGTTTCGATTTTTTTTTGGGATTGTTATCGTATTCGTATTACCTGCCGATGGACCTTCTAAAATATTTTACACTATATAAAATCCAAATTATTTATTATACAATAATTAAAAAGAAAAAAAACTTAAATATTTACAAACTAAAGATATAGGGAAAATGACATTAGTATACAAAACTAATATAAATTAAAGATATCATAGAAAAGCTACTTAATATTTACAAAGAGTGTAAAAAATTTGGCCAATGCGGTAGCGTGCCCAAGATGCTGGCCGCATTTCCTCGCTGAATAGCCAAAGCTACTGAGCGAGGAAATGCCCAACCCTTTGGTCGCCGGTTGCGTCGATTTTACCCTATTATATCCCGCAGGAAAACAAATTGCCGTAATAACGAGCGTACATGTATGTATAACTCTTTAACTTCTTTTCATGGTTGTATCCAGGTGATCCCGGCGATGTTCCACACGGCGAGCATCTGGCTGACGCTGGCGCTGGCGGTGCAGAGGTACATCTACGTGTGTCACGCTCCAGTCGCCAGGACGTGGTGAGTCCACTATATACACCACAATCACGCCCACAGACAAATTAGCCTGGGAGCGTGTTACTTTTATTTCCAGGCAGGAGATTGAACTGTCAGACAATTTTATATTTTACTAATAATACATACTTAAGCAGAAATAGCCAAGTTGGTAGAACGCTTTCCTCGGTAACGAAGTTGGCTGGCTCCAATCCCGGCTGGCACTTCCGAGATTTCTAGATTTCATGTGCAAATCTCATTTTCAACCATGATAATCACTTGCTAAACGGTGAAGGAAAACATCGTGAGGAAACCTGGATGTCTGAGAGAATCCCTCGAAAGACATGTGAAGTCCGCCAATCCGCACTGGGCCAGCGTTGTGGACTATGGCCTAATCCCCCTCGCATTGATGGGAGGCCCAACAGGGGGACATTAAAAGGGCTAGTATTATTATTTTTAACCAGCTGTCCCGGCGAACTTCGTACCGCCTCAAGATCAATTGTATGAGAAAAGCAATTATCTTTAAGTGATTTTTTCCCATGTTCTAATAGTTATACTGCTATTCGGGGCGGAGATAAATATCAAAAATAGAAGATCATTAAAATCAGCCTACGCGTTTTTGAGTTATTCATGATGTAACTAACATGACTTTGTTTTATATACCTAAGATACATACGTATCCCAATAGATAACTAACTAGAAGCAAGAAGAAGAAAATATGTATTTAGCTTAATAATTATCATAGCAATACCTGCCAATTAATAACAATATAAGTAGGTATAATAAGCATTGACATTCTCAACGTAATATCATATTATCAAGAATCCATCTGTGCTTGCATTCAGCACATTCCGGACTATCTATTATAGGTACTAATTGCTGTAGATACACATCACATACATGGGCCTTTGCAACAAAGCACCTACTACTTAGCTAGTCTAGGTACAATTGCTTTGTGGATCGCAACATGGGATTTCAGTGCCTCGTTGGGTACGACCACGCCGGTTTTGTTTGCTTAAAACATGGCGGGGGCACTACCATGTATCTAGACCTGTACTATACCAGATCTTATGAATCTAAAGAAATATAAATAATTATGAATATTTTGATCAAACATATATACAACTAGATGCGCCCCGCGGTGTTACCCGCGATTAAGAAGTATCTCCTTTTTACTGTGATAAAAAGTAGCCTATGTGCTATTCCAGACTATAATCTATCTCTGTGCCAAATTTCATCCAGATCCGTTCAGCCGTTCTGGCGTGATTGAGTAACAAACATCCATCCATCCATTCAAACTTTCACATTTATAATATTAGTGTGATATATAATTGCATCAATGTGGTTGTTTTTATGGACCCGTAAAATAATCTTTGCTCGGAAATAAACTTGGAGCAGCTCATACATTACACAGTATTTATCATGAGTCCAACTTGACTTACTGAAATATGCAAAAAACTAATTCTCGGCATTCCACGGGAATCGTTCCCCAGAAGTCGTAAACTTGTGGCGCGGGAGAAAAAAAAACGCAATTAAACTACAGTAAAACTATTTATACGTTTTATGTAGTGTCGAGTTTACGTTTCGTGTGGCAGGTATGGAATGTTTTGAAGATTTGTTGGTCCACTATAAACCCAGACGTACAGACAGATAGAGACTCCATACCACGCCAACTACTTTTCACTGGCATGCCTTTAACTAGCACGTGTATTTTGGTTAGATGCTGGTCCGGCTCCTCAGGAATGACTTTGTTCGAGCAGACAATTAAGATTTTGTATTTCTCTTCTTCCTTCTTATTTTCATTTACATAAGTAATTTGTAAATGTGGGAACCATATAACCATTAACTGTAATTTTATACTTAGTTTGTACTTTTTTTTGACCTGCTGCTGAAGTCTGATTAGCCGTTCCTACATTGTTCTCACATACCTATAACAATGTACTGCTCAAAAATGTAAAATATATTTTTAAAAAAAGAGCAACCATGTAGTTTCTTGCCCGTTCTTCTCCATAGGAACGGCGGCATTCCGAACGGGTGGTGAAGTAGTAGCATAGTATTTTGTAACTTTTGACGATTCATAAGTACTGTACTTAATGCTCTATGTGAATAAAAAATATTCTGATTCTGATTCTATTGTCTAACCCATGGCAATGTTACTATGAAAGGCTCCACACCTTCCTATCCGATCCTAAAATTATCGGATGAAATCGGATACTGTGTGAGACAATCGTCCTTACCTACTTTACTTTTCACAATATAACCCCTATTATAATGTATTTATGGTACTGAATTGCGGCTACTGTTTCTCCCCGAGGGAGAGTGAGTCATTTTAAAACGATGTTCATTTGTTGCGGGTCGTGTGCTAGCACGTTTCTCAATCGACTACAGTTTCTGCAATCGCTTGCATTATTTGTGTTGTTTATTGTGTTTGTACTTTACAAATTTATTCGTAGACAGATTTATTATTATAGTCGTGTACTAGCGGTCGTATGGCGACATCCCTCAATACCTCTTTAGCGGAAAAGGGGAGATCTTCCAGAGAGCGGATTGTCGCGGTCATTGTCGCGGTCTTGTATATATGTTACGTACCCTGAAAACTCTCATAGCGCGGTTCAGGATTGTATGGAGAATCGTCATTTGTGTTTGACGTCGTATGCAACGCCATCTGTTACGGCGCGGTGAACATGTGTCTTGTAACGAGGTTTACAAGAGGTCGCTATACAATGTTAATACATATTTTTATTAGGCTTATAGAGGCACTTACACATCATCATATTACATTACCTACAACTCGATCGGAATGAGACCTCATCTAAGAAGGTTCAAAAACGAACATAGTAGGCGTATCTTTCTTTACCTTTTTTATAGATTATCAAGTATGTTATAAAAATAATATAACAAAAATTATTCATAGCAGTATCTAGCAGATAAAAATAAATAACTCCCAGCGACCACAATTCAAAAAGTATTTGCCATCAAAGTATAGAGACGAAGAGTTTTCCACAACAAACATACATATAATCATAAATAAGCTCATACCAAAGATTCAGAAGATTATTCCACACAATTTGGCCCGAATCGGAATAAAATTATGGCACCTTTGTAGAGCGGTTTTAAGGGTAAGATTAACAGACTAAAGGTTTATTCAGATATAGACGGTATCCGTACGACGGTTACATAACCGTAGAATCGAGAAGCGAGTCTGCATACATATGCAGACTCGCTTCTCGATTCTACGATGTGTCCAGATTGGTATCTTTAAGGTTCTTAGTGCTGTTATTACCTGCAAGCAGTGATAGCTAAATTATTAGAATGCTTGCCTAGGAAACAAGCGTCGCAGGTTCAAACCACAGCTCGCACCTCTGGGATTCCCGAATAGGCTTCTTGACTGTGTTGGAAAAAGCTATCTTAAATTGTTTATTGGTTTAATGTGATGCTGACAATACAGTTTTTTCAATTAAATTATATTTAATTAATTAAATTCCCGTATTTTCCATAGTACTCGGGGTTACGCGAACTTTGCGAAAATTCACTACTACAATCTGAACACACCTTTCGCACCCTACAGATTATGCATTAAGTATTAACTGCTAAACCGTTAAATACACGCGAGGTTCTATAAATTTAATATTTGGAAAGCTCCAAAATAGAGTTGAATAAAGAAATTTAGTCTTACTTTATATTGTGTTTAGATTTTATTTAAATCACAGGCTTTCCTTCTTCCTACGACACGAGATAATTTCTAATGAAATCGATTCAATTCGGTTACTAATCAAAATGTTCTGAATCGACTCAATGGTTAGGTTCTTAGACATTCAGATGTCTCAAAGTTCATTTTGTTTCCATCATTTAGGTATATAAATGGCATAACAAAGCACTTTGTGATTATAAATTGATGAAAGCTTCTAATAAATTAATTAGAAACACTATCGCGTTGTGATCGTTACAAACGTTTAAAACCAATTATAAGTTACTGCTACAAAATATATAATAAATACTTAATATAATAACAAATAATATTAATATAATACACCTTTACGAAACCAGACTAAGAGATGGATCAGTGTCAGTTGATTTCACATATTAAAAAAACAAATGGGGGAAGAGGAACCCACCACTGACCCTCGGGTTATGAACTTTTCCAATTATAAACCAAACAAGATGATCGATAATTAAAGAAGCCAGTAACACCGAACTCCTTTAAGATGTTAGTCGAGAAACTATCTATCACGAGTGACGGGACCTCAAATAACAATGAAACACCTTTGTAAAACGCTGTTGTGGCCGAAATACGTTTTAAAAATAGAAAAAGATGAAATTGATGTAGGCACAACTTGCCTAAAATAAAGAAATCATCTCAAATGGAACTAAATTCGAAAAATCTGACTTATTCAATACAGGCGGCCGCGTTCCCAACTTCATTATAATAGCTTTTAGAGCTCCCTTTATAGAATAATCCATTCTTTTTCGCAATTCCTCCGAAATTATATTTACGTGATGTCGCCCCTACTAGAAGATATTCGAAGGATTGTCGAAAATACTTTAATTAAAGTTACAATTAAGTTCTTTGGTTACGGTGTTATTTCTCATTTCTATACTTAATAACATTTATTAATATATGACACATTCTGGAATACTCTTACAAAGGGCCTTTTTCAACAAATGGCTGATGAACCCAATCCACAACTTATTTGACAGATAGTCCACATAATATCTGTCTAATAAGTTGTGATTACGGTTTAGTCAGCTGTGAAACGGGTTCTGAGTTTCAAATTCAAATCTATCGAACAGTTTAAAAACAGAAGAAAAAAAAACCTACTTCTTTCTTAATATTAATGGCGTCACCCACCCGCCGCTAAGTATTTTGCTAACGTCAAGTATATAATAGCAATTACAAATTAAAATAAAATAGATGACGATTAACCAAAGAATTACGTCACTTTATTTAAAAAAAACTGCCTGATGCTATAGCCAAGGGAATGACGTTTCAATTTATGAAATTTGACAGCAGAGCAATGTGTCAAAATTGCTTTAATTCGTTGTCCGTATAGTAACTACACCCTCGCAAAATTGAACAGCTCACGTGACTAAATTAAGTAAACCCTAGTTTAGTTATATTTGCATATGATACGTGTGGTCTAAAAGGGTTCCAGATTTATAGGTGGCAGCACTGGATTACAAGGGAATTGCTTAAGAATTTCAATCTCGTATGTCTCGGGATTAGGGTAGAGTTATACGGTATCGTATGTAGCCGGGCTAAAATCGTCCCTCCGCGGTTGCCGTGAGAAGCCACTTACGACGGGACTGTGGTTTACTACTATGCGTTTAAAATAAAGGCACGCATACACAAGGACACTAAACCTTATACTAAGCACTCAGGCTACTAGACTGACGGACTTTTTGGCGAGAAGTGGTCGATTTTGTTTGATTTTCCAAGAAACGTCTTTCCTTGATAAATAATGTATAATATTAGTGGGATATTATTTTTCTACTGGTATAAATATTGTACAATAACTACGACATTCTCCGTGACATCCACAAAAATACTTTTTTATAGTATTTATCTCCATTAGCAGATTGGACTTGAATGGGGAGCTTGAGATTGGGAAGCTAAAATTTATTTTTTATTAACCAACTTCAAAAAGGAGGACGTTCTCAATTCGGTTGATTTTTTTATGTTTGTTACCTCAAATCTCCGCGATTTATGAACCGATTCGTAAAATTATTTTTTATATGAAAAGATACATACTTACAGATTGGACGTATTTTTTTCCAAAAATTTGTTCTGATGATGGGTTCTATAAGGAATTGAGAAGACTCCTCAAATTCTATAGGCATATCTATAGCGATTTTGGACTACACATTCGTTAAATATTTGTTTAGTTTAGTTAGACAAGGAAGATTATTTTTTGCTATTTAGTTTTTTTGAAGACTTTTTTTTCAAATTTTCGTTTAAATGTAACCAATAGTAGGGGTAACGAGAGCAATAAAAATCTGGCCAAATATCGTGTGTTGCGTCCTGTTTACTGAGCCAATGTAGTTTTTACGAGTGCTAACTGACCGCGAACGAGGTCAGCTGAATACACATTGTATACAGGTTGATTCAGAGAGGTTATACTAAACTTGTGGCCACACCTAAGGCCATAGGTGTAGCCACAATGGGGTAAATAGAGATGGGCTCTTATAATTGGGCAGTTACGGAAAAAAACGTATTGAATAAGAATGACTCGATTATTAAAGAATACAAAACTGGTACATATTGATTTCTTAAATTCACGCGAATACATTGAAATAAAATTAATTTCTAATTTCGGCTTTACAGCAACCATGGTCACGGGAGGACTGAGGTGGTTGACGTCCTAGTGTCAAAGTTTGAACGGGGGTACCCTCACATTTAGTTGTTGATTGCGGTCCGATCTATGCACAAAGTGCTCACTGTGTTTTGAGGTCGTGCAATGTTACGCTTGGTTTTGGATTTAATTATATTAATTACTGGATCCCAAGTCGGTGGTAGCACCCAGCCATCTTCCCTATTGAAATTGAGAAGTTTTTTTAATTCCAATGTGTAGTATTCGTGTAAATATAATAAGTCAATAATATATGTGTAATTAGACATTATCTTAATATTACAGTTTAATTAAACAACCATATTTTCCGCTGAAACAACTAATATGCAGCAATTATTTATATTCCGCATTTTATTATAACGCTTATAAATAGCTATTTATAATTGTTTATTAGCGCTCACAAGCTGTATAATTTCTCCATTAACAGTCAGCACGCAAGCTTTAACTACGGGAGCCGTGTATTATTATTAATATAATATAATGTTACGATTTTAATAATACTGAAAGGGCTATATTGAGCATTTAATTACTGAAAAATTAACTGGTGGTAGGCTTCGGCCGTGGCTAGTCACCACCCACTGAACAAAGCCATGTCGCCAAGCGGCCTAGCCGTGTTCCGGCATGATGTTCGGTGTTGCCATTCATGGATGGCGGGTCAGATCAGTTGCGCTGCATGTGCCTCTATCTACTGCCGCCTTCCTACCTAGGCAAGTATGCTCCATAATAGATCTCATCGTCACTTACCATCAGGTGAGATCGAGATCAAATACTTGCCTATAATGTAATAAAAAAAAAAAAAAAAAATGCTGATCAGAAGTGAATGGGTATCCCATTGTATAAGGTGTAACAAAAATAGTGTACAATATTTTAACAGATGAATCAGTAAGTTATGTGGATCACGTTGATGTACAAAATTATTATGTAATTTTCAAGAAGATTGGTCGACGCAACCGGCGACCCAAGGGCCGGGCATTTCCTCGCTCAGCGAGTAGCTTTGGCTATTCAGCGAAGAAATGCGGCCAGCATCTTGGGCACGCTACCGCATGGGCCAAATATTTTACACTTGTTGTAAATATTAAGTAGCTTTTTCATACTCATTTTAATTGTGTAAATGATGTTTGATTTATTTTAAACAAGGCGTTCTGGGAGATTTAACCGTGCGCTTAGTACAGAAAAACTTAATTATCCATACAATGTGTCTAAATACGTAAACTATAAAGTATACCGTTAGCTCACGAATAATCTCACACTTGACGTACAGTTCGCCAAAGCTCTTCTCGCTACCACGAACATGCGTCATACAGACTCACCATAAACAAACATTAACCAGCTCATTCAGACCATTTAAATCAAACTCCCGCGTCTGTCTATAACGATATAGTCCAGATTGCCAGATGTGCGGTTAATATTCCAAGCATCCACCGCAAATTGTTTTAAAAGTGCAATTTGAACGGTGTCGAAACATGCAAAGGTGGTAAACTCGGCTGATGGAACATGAAAGCGGTTTCAGACGGATTTTAATCGGCCATTTCAGTAGCGAAGGAATTTTACAGCTTTTTTATGTACCTATTTAAAATGTAATATACAGCAGTGATAGCCAAGTTGGTAGAACGCTTGCCTTGGTAACGAGGATCGCAGGCTCAAACCCCGGCTCGCACCTCTGGGATTTCTGGATTTCATGTGCGAATCTCATTTTCAACCATGATTATCACTTGCTAAACGCTGAACGAAAACATCGCTCCTACGTCCCTCCTCCTCCCTCGAGATACCCTACACGTGACCCTGGGTGGTGCCAACCAGGTGACAACTCTACTGGTTGTAGGCTTCGGCCGTGGCTAGTCACCACCCACTGAACAAAGCCATGTCGCCAAGCGGCCTAGCCGTGTTCCGGCATGATGTTCGGTGTTGCCATTCATGGATGGCGGGTCAGATCAGTTGCGCTGCATGTGCCTAGTGAATGTAGCGTCTCGATCTACTGCCGCCTTCCTACCTAGGCAAGTATGCCCCATCGTAGATCTCATCGTCACTTACCATCAGGTGAGATTGAGATCAAATACTTGCCTATAATGTAATAAAAAAAAAAAAAAATCGCGAGGCAACCCGCATGCCTGAGAGAACCACTCGAAAGATGTGTGAAGTCCGTCAACCCGCACTGGGCCAGCGTGGTGGACTGTGGCCTAATCCCCCTCAGATTGAGTTGAGCTCCGCGCCCATCAGTGGGACATTAAAAGGGCTGGTATTATTATAAGTATTTAATACAAGGTTCACCCCAGTCCATTGTACGGTGTCCATAATACAAGCGTTGCTTAGTGTGGGACCATATAGCTGATGTGTTCGTTTGGCGATATTTATTTATTTAGATTCTTAAGACTTAATAATAGGATGTCACTGTTTTCTCACAGACTTTTAAACATATTAATACTGTCCTTTAATATAGACAAAAAACATAGGAAAGCTGATAAAAGCATCATAGAATCTTCTTCACAACTAATATCACCCTGTTTTCCGTCTTAGGTGTACAATGCCTCGAGTGATGAAGTGCTTGATCTACATCGGGATAGCGGCATTCCTGCACCAGCTGCCCCGGTTCTTCGACAGGCGATACGTACCCCAGGTCACGGTGTGGCGAGGACATTTTGAAGAAGTCTGCAGGGTCAGTTATTCGAGATAAAACTATCAACTAAATGCCATGCTATGATATGAGGTGAAATGTTATGTGTGGAAGCCCTTGAGGGAGTCTAAGGGCTTCTATACAGCACTGTTCCCCGCCAATCGCATTCGCCGATTTCCTATGACGCGGGTGAAGCGGCCCCATTGGGGGGCTGGTCCACATTACGTTAAAATCTCCTGCTAACCTATTTATTTTTGTTAACAGTATGAGTAGACATATCAGAAACTTGTGGTTATAAGTAGACATATCAGAAACTGGTGGTTATAAGTAGGCATAACAGAAACTTGTGGTAATAAGTAGCCATAGTAGAAATTTGTGGTTATCAGTAGACATATCAGAAATCTTTGGTCACATAAACCACCCTTACTTAATCTAATCTATACCTTTATTTTCCAGATTGAAATGGCTCCGTGGGTGAACGCAATATCTTTGGACGTTTACTTCATAAGCTACTACGGTTTCAGGGTGCTATTCGTACACCTCATCCCTTGCACGTCGCTGGTGGTCCTCAACGTGCTGCTCTTCAGGGCCATGAGGACTGCCCAGATTAACCGACAGAGACTCTTCAAGGAGAACAGGAAATCTGAGTGTAGAAAACTCAGAGATTCAAACTGCACTACCCTTATGCTGATAGTGGTAGTGACCGTTTTCCTATTGGTAGAGATCCCCGTTGCCGTGGTTACTATCTTACATATAATATCCAGCACCCTTGTAGAGATTCTAGACTATTATATTGCTAATATACTGATTTTGATCACCAACTTCTTCATTTTAGTATCGTATCCGATAAACTTTGCGATCTACTGCGGCATGTCACGGCAGTTTAGGGAGACTTTTAAGGAATTATTCATTAGAGGTGCAGTTACTAGTAGGAAAAACGGCGGGTCTAGTAGGTATTCATTAGTGAACGGCCCTAGGACTTGCACAAACGAAACTGTGCTGTAAATTAGTTATTTAGTAATGTTCTTATGAGAAATTGTAGTTATATATTTAAGATTTTGGAGAAATGTTTTTGTTTGTCTATAGTGTAAGTAGACATATCAGAAATTTAAAAGTTTCCAGTTGTTTTTTTATTCATTTAAAAAGCACAAAACTTTCTTAATTTATACTTACTAGACTATACGTTGATTTATCGATTCGAAATGTATAACATTCGGTTGTAAATCGATTCAATTAAAAAATATATTTATAAATAATCGTTAAGTAAAAAGAATACTGTAGTGATGTTTTATTTATTTGCTATGTATGTATATATTATATAATTAATAAGTTTATCGGTACTTTTTCGTGACCGTGTGGTCACCTGATCATAGACAATCTTGTTTTTTTTTTACACAATTGATTAGCTGATCCCACGGCCTTTGAATGGAGAGCCCACATTTCGAAAAAGTATCTATACTATTATTAGGTATCTTTTGTAAATATTTATACGAAAAAAAAAAAACATTTGAAATCGTTTTATTTTATTCTAAATGTGCTTTTACTAAAATTGAAAAAAAATACTATAGATAAAAAATATAAATTACTTAACTAGGTACTTATTTGTAAATTTATATAAAATATTATAAATAAAAATAGTGTATTAGTGTAACAAAAAATGTAAACTGTGTAAGTACCTATTTATATTAATAAAATAATGAACAAATGGTACTAAATTATGAATGTTGTGTCGTGAGGTAATCATTAGTATTTGTATTGCTTCTGTGTTTAATTAGAATCAGAAGAGTCGGTGGCCTAGCGAATACAGTTGCCCCGAAGTTACTTCGCAATTGTCCCACAGTTACTTTGCAATTGTACGACATTACCATAGAACTATTAAGCCTCGTTTTTTTTTACTTTTAGCCGTAAATCAATCCATAGAAGGTAGCTATTTTGAACAGAATATAATTTGGACCATGGCGAATTGATATATATTATACTAAATTAAAATTGTGTAACAATATGTTGGTTTCATTTAACAAACAACCTCTGTCTTGTAAATGTACATCGGATACATTTATGTTTTTCCATTTTTAAATAAATCTAATTTAACAGATTTTATTGCGTTTATTTTATGATTTTACGTTCCCGTTTTTTCCTTTTTCCTTCCATAGCTCTGTTCCTTTTTAACTCCTTAAAAAAGGAGGAGGTTCTCAATTCAGTTGTTTTTTTTTTGTTTTATGTTTGTTCCGTCATTAGTCGGGCGTCAACGGGTTCTCCTTATGAGAAGACGAAAAACTTCTAAAGACAACATTTCGTAAACGAAAGGAACCCTAAAAACGGCTACACTTCAATCAACCAATGACAGTACGTTTCATTTACCCTCACTTAGTATCAAAATGATCCAATTTTCCCTAACGAGGGACAGCCGGGATCTCAAATTGATATTCTCGCCCCTGAGCGAAGGTTAGACAAAGTGCTTATTCTAGCTAGACTACCAGCAGCAAATAGGCTTCCAAATCCAGATTATTGGGGTTCATTGTACTTATATTAACTATATAATTATCGGTAGTTGAGCTTTGTGTTTCAAAGGCCTTGTTAAGCTGGTGAAAATGGTAGTCGATTTGCTTTGAATTCCAGATTTGGCATTCAGTTAGTAAGGATTATAATTTCTGTCAACTGAAAGTCCCGCTAGTAAGATCTCGGTGGCAGACAACAATCGCTCCGAGTAATCTGTTAAATGAGGGTGGATCCGAAGCCGAGCATATAATACATTTCGTAGAAATGAACAGTGAGCTTGAATAATATCGCCGGACAAGAAGATATCACGATTTCTAAATTTCCCGAACGCTGCCCATCCGAGTTGGATTCGACGGTTGACCTCTTTCTCGAAGTTACGTCTAAAGCGATACAACACCATAAAGTTAGTAAAAGTAGCGGTTTTTACAAACCTTATGGTATTGTATCGGATTAGGTACTTTTTTAAGCAAACTTAATACATCGAGACATCCAATGCAGAATGCTAATATCGCAAAACACTAAATTACATCGTAAAGATGTCCAAATATTTCGTAAAAAAATAAAAACCATTGACATTTTGAATTTCGCGCCCTGACCTGAGCTTCCACCTTAAGTGTCAAGTACTTGCCCTGGTAATAATATCCCCGATACTCATTCATGACTCATGGAAGCCATTTATAGCCGGCATCGCGACGGTTATTGAATAAGGGCAATAAAAATTGCCCATATCGGCAATAAAGTGGCCCAAGGGCTTATGAGCACCGTAATGAAACAAGGTGCGGCCATGATTGCTCGTAATTCAATATGCCTTGCCTTATCGAGACGACATTGAGCCGTCTAGACTTTCAATATTCCCATATTTATAGGCTAGTTGGTGGAGGGATGACTTCATTATTATCTCTTATATTTACGCGAATACCAGCCTTTTCTAATGTCCCACTGTTGGGCACGGACCTCCCCTCAATGCGAGGGGGATTAGGCCATAGTCTACCACGCTGGCCCAGTGCGGGTTGGCGGACTTCACACATCTTTCGAGGGGTTCTCTCAGACATCCAGGTTTCGTCACGATGTTTTCCTTCATCGGTTAGCAAGTGATAATCGTGGTTGGAAATTTGATTCGCACTTGAAATCCAGAGATGGTGAGAGGTTCGAGCCGGGGTTTGAACCTGCGATCCTCGTTGCCGAGGCAAGCGTTCTACCAACTTGGCTATCACTGCAATTACTACACATTGAAATAAAACATAACTACAACTCAACAAACAGCAAGTAAATATGAGGGTACCCCAGTTCTAACTATGACACTAGGACGTCTAACACCTCAGTCCTCCCGTCACCATGGTTGCTGTTAAGCAGCCGAATCGTCGGGAACGTAAAAAACTAAAAATAAAAGCGACAAAATCCGTATAATTAGTTTTATTTCAATATAACTTTTTAACATCTGTTAGGCCCTTAGTATAAGTTCTCAACGCGAGGGATGTTATAATTTGAAGCTTTTCTGTCTTCCTGTCTGTGGTATAGTAACTACAAAATGGATGGAGTTGTATCATGGTTGGTATTTGTAGTAGTTTATTAGTATTATATTATATTTGACACAGTTGTAGTAACCCTGCTATATTAATACCTACCTACTGAGTTGGAATATATCGTATGAGTCGTATAAGTCCAATATTAGCATATACCACAAATAAAATAAATCGACACTAATTGCTCTCTATTTTATTATCCGACACACACAAGGCAGAGCAAATGACGTCGGCATTTCATTATGGCGGCCATAAACCTTATGGGAAATGATATTTATTGGGCTATTCCCTTTATAGACCGGCGTAACGCCTGATTGAATTTTATTTGAACGAAAAAATGGCGCTAATTTTTTTTACACACTTCTTTTTTTACGAAATGAAATGCGATTAAATAAAATGGATATGCAAATGGCCTCACCCACAACTTAGCGGGTATTTTGCCAATGTCAAGTAGTTAATAGCAATAAAACATTAAATAAATACACATTATAAATAAAATAATGGATGTGACATGATGATATGAAAATGGCGTGTTCCTTCTTGCGATCTTTTGGATTTTTGTAATTGTGATGCGTCAAAGTCTATAATTTAGTAAAAAAAAAGCTCGTATGGAACATCATTTTTGAATTGAGAACTCCTAATGTTATCATAACATCGTCGTCGAGAAAACATGTTGTCACTGTTATGCTTATTAATGAAATATGTGGTGAGAGCGAGAATGACTACGCTTACGGTTTACGGTACGTAAATAGATTGCGCTTGAGCCACAGTTTTATGTACATTCGGGGGAGTAAGTACATTCGGGGACATTAACTTGTAATTATATACTAAGAGTTAGTACTTTTTTTGATCAGCGGCTAAAGTCCGCCTAGCCGCTCCTACATTGTTCCCACATATAACAATGTACTGCTCAAAAATGTAACGGATCTTTTAAAAAAAGAGCAACCACGGAGTTTCTTGCCCGTACTTCTCCACAGGAACGGCATTCCGAACGGGTGGTAAAGTTGTAGCTTAGCATTTTGTAACTTTAAGTAAAACTAATTTTACGGATTTTATCGCGTTTATTTTTAGTTTATTTCGTCCCCGAACGTTTCGGCTGGTTTACAGCAACCATGGTCACGGGAGGGATTTTGTAACTTTTTTGACGATTCATAAGTACTGTAGTTAATGGTTTACATAATAATTCCAGCCCTTTTTTAATGTGCCACTGCTGGGCACGGGCCTCCCCTCAATGCGAGGGGGGGGGGGGGGGGGAATGGTTTACAAGAATAAAAAATATTCTGATCCTGATTCTGATATCGTGTTCAATTTAGCAAAGCTCGTCTCCTATGTGGCACTCAGACAGATTGCAAATCCCAGTAATTAGGTGTCTATTGCCACATAGTTAATTAAGGTTTATTTGAACCTAGCCTAGCTCGTTCTGCAAACGGTAATAGTTTAACGCACGGAAAATGTTGCCAGTAACAATATTATGTAGGTAAAGGAGCGTTCAAGTATTACGTAATGCAATTTTTTGAGATATTTGACCCCCCCCCCCCCCCCTAGTAAAACGTAAAGCCTCTACACGACCGTTCTGAAGGGGTTAAAGGTTGAAGGACTTAAAAGGTTACGTAACGCGTAGTTCAAACCCCCCCAATTGTAACACATCGTAACGTAAGTTTACGTAACGTAACGTTTCAGAAGACACCCCCCCCCCCCCCCCCAAATTCGTTACGTAATACCTCAACGCTCCCCAAGTACTAATTAATCGTCAAAAATAATCTAAAATTCTATGAGATTTTACCGTCCGTTCAGAATACCGTTCCAATTGAGATGAAGGAGAAGTTGCCGAAGTACTTTCTACTTACGGACTTTTCTACTTAAGCTTTAAATTCAGATTTATTCAATAAGTTTTTTTTTTATATTATACTTACAGTACGTCAAGTGCGAGATTATTCGTAAGCCTACCGTATAGTATACAGTCTACGAATTAAGTCACTTTGTATGGAGAATTTAACAGCGCCTCTAGCGGGCGGTATTCAAGACATTCAAATCTTCATAAAAAATGTATAAATATGTGTACCAATAATATGAACGTTGGTGGTTGGTAGTGCCTTACATGATACTTAGTTGTAGGTATGGTCTAGTAAAATCCTTCTTTATTCGTCAATACATAGAATAACCATTCAACTTAGTAACAACAACAAGTTACAATCGATCGATTTAGTTTCAACATTTAAATTGTAGAATCTAAACATCTGCTCTAATCAAACTTCGCGTAGGCACTTACTTATTTATTTTGTGCTTTGAATAATTCATTTGTTAGAAAACTTTGCGGGAAATTCTTGAAAAGTTTGCGAAATTAAAAGTGGAAGATTGAAATTTAATTTTAAATTTGGTACCTACCGCTGAAATAAATAAGTAGGCAGCCGAAATATCAATAGTCATAAGCCACACGCGATAGGAGTAAAAAAACATGAGCGAAGTCGTGGATAACGGCTTGTTAATAAACTTGAACTCTAGTTAATAATAATATTGCCAGACGAACACACCAACTATACGATCCCAGGACTCTATTATGGTTACCGTACAATGGACTGAGGGCGAACTCAGTATATAATACTTATATAGATATTAAACATCCATGACTCGGGTACAAACATTCGTGCTCACAAAGTTTGTCTTTACCAGGATTGGAATCCGCAACCCTCGGCGCGGAAAGCAGGCTCACCGCCAACTGCGCTAATAATTTCGCCATGCGCAATTATGGTACTTTTTTACTTCTACTGAATTGAAGAATGAGATGTTTATCCCGCTGAGCCGCCGTGTCTCGCCGCGTGTTGCAAATTAAACGTGCAGCTATGTTGTGCTGTAGCCAACGAACTATTAAGCTGTACTGCAATACAGTGTAGTAACGTACATTAATCATAAAAAGTATCCTTTTTACTCACACAAAGAGAGTCAAATAATTTATTTCATATAATATGTTTGTAGGCCTACATTGGCCACATACAAAAATATTGTTTTTCTCTGCGGATCGGAACGCAACCTCAACAGATCCGGCAAGAAGCGCAGCGGGCCTGTCTTTTATTACCTTTTTTTTAATTCTCGAGTTTATTATGTGTACACACATTTATTTAGCAACACGAGCGAATACTGATGCGTAAAATAAACTTGAGGTAAAATTATAATCGAATCGCCGGATCAAATAAATAATGGTTTTAATGAGAAAACCACAATAACAATAATAAAACAAAACTTAACTAGCTACCGACATTGAGAATTCATTATTACCTACCAAGTATGACCAAATCTTATTTCAATACCTTTGGGTTTGCCATTGTAGCTCGCATTTTTGCAAGACAAGACCAAAGCACAAGTTTCGCTGTTTTTAACCAACGATAAGGAGTTTGGTCGTGCGCTCAGTACAGGATGTAATTTTTTTAATGTCTAATAATTTCATTTATTTCGTTGGGAATGTTATCTTTATAACCTACTGTTGGCCGTCTTAAAATATATTACACTATTATTGTTACACCTTATATTTTTATAGTATTTAACCAGTTTACCGTACCCCATAAAAGTGGTTAAAATAACTGCAGCCTGGCAAAACTAATTTATATTTGCATTTGCATGCGACCGACGGCCGACTCCGCCACTCCATTTTAATCTATGGAAGTTGTCTCTGACAGATGGTTAACCGAGTTCTGATTACTTTAGTCTGAAAATACTGTATTTTTAATTCGTCTTTCTGAATGCGGTTCTGTCAAAAAAAATATAACAATTTCTTTTCTCCTGCATCTCAAGTATAATCATATTTACATACCGTTTCGGTGAAGTAACGTCTTTCATCTTGGGTTGGCGGACTTCACACACTTTCGTCTTTCGAGGGTTTCTCTCAGACATGCTGGTTTCCTCACGATGTTTTGCTTCACCGTTTAGCAAGTGATAATCGTGGTTGAAAATGAGATTCGCACATGAAATCCAGAAATGCCAGAGGTGCGAGCTGGGGTTTGAACTGGCGATCCTCGTTGCCGAGGCAAGCGTTCTACCAACTTGGCTATCACTGCTACAAAACGAATATTATCCCATAATTCTTAGTTCTGTGACTTGAATATTCAACATAAGGGCGCGTGTCGCGAGACGTATGTAAAACACGCTTCAGAATACCTGCGTTGTGGTATAATCGAGCCATTATAAATATAGATTTAGACCGCGAATTCAGTGAAAACAGACTGAAATAGGCATTTCCGGGTCCCGTTTTCAGGCAGGTACGTAATTTAGGCAAAGCTAAGGAGGGGTCGGCGATGTGGTGGTGAGGTTCTGAAAATATAATCTTTGATTGATGACATGATTAAGATACAGAACAAATACAAGGGTTACTTAGGTACGTAAATAACGAACTGATTAGTGCAGTTAGTAGTGACACTGCTTTCTGTGCCGAAGGTCCCGGGTTCCAATCCTGGTAGGGACAAGCTTTGTTTGATGAGCACGAATGTTCGTACCCGAGTCATGGAGGTTTAATATCTGTATATATATTGGGTCCGACCCCAGTCCATTGTGTGGTACCCATAAATACAAGCGTTGCTTAGTGTGGGAACTTACAGTTGGTGTTTGTCTGGCGATATTATTAATATTATAGAACATATATAAAACTAGCTGCGCCCCGCGGTGTTACCCGCGTTTAAAAAGTATGTCCTTTTTACCGGGATAAAAATTAGCCTATGTGCTATTCCAGACTATAATCAATCTCTGTGCCAAATTTCATCCAGATCCGTTCAGCCGTTCTGGCGTGATTGAGTAACAAACATCCATCCATCCAAACTTTCACATTTATAATATTAGTGTGATGGTAACCATGTACTACAGGGACTTAGAGGCAGTATTTTTTTTTAAATACATAGTCGAACACGTCCGTGTCTGTGTCACAGATTTTCAGATAGGTTTGTCCCTAATCATTAATTTGGTTTGCGTCGAATCGATATTGAACCCTATTATAAGTGCTGTTGAGATCGTATCTCGAGTCTATTTTTATTGTCGACGCGTAGGCATCAGAACTATGCGGCCACAATATTAGCGGTGGAGATAAAATAACATTAAAAAAAATACAACCGAATTGAGAACCTCCTCCTTCTTGAAGTCGGTTAAAAATTACAAAGGTTTTTTTTTTGGAAACCAAAGTAAATATATCTTTTAATTTATAAAAATCTAATATAGGATCGTCCTATTTTAGAAGTAGTCTTCTACATTACTTGCTATTACTGCTCGTCTCGGGCAAGTCGAATCCATTGCTTGCCGGTCACAATTTCGTTGTCGCCGAACTTAATAATGCTAGGACCAAATTTATTTAAAAGTCTCCATACTCAACGGTATGGCCTGTACCATCTAAGGAAGATTATAATGATTCGAACAGTCCCGTGGTGGGACAACATACCCTCTACTACATGGGAGCTGAAACGCCTAGGACAAAATTCAGGCAACAAAAGATCGCCTAGGACTTGTCTCGGTACGTGTACTGGATAACAAAAATAAACATTGTGACGTCATAAGGCAGTATCAAATACAAATAGCTTAATATTTTAATATGTACAATAATTACAAAGAAAATAACTTAAATATTTACAAACTAATATAAATTAAAAAGACTAGAAAAGCTACAAAAAGTGTAAAAAATTTGGCCCATGCGGTACCGTCCCAAGATGCTGGCCGCATTTCCTCGCTGAATAGCCAAAGCTACTCGCTGAGCGAGGAAATGCCCAGCCCTTGGGTCGCCAGTTGCGTCGACCAATCTTCTAGAAATATTTTCTATAAAATTAATGGTGCTGGACCCCTTGGACCTAGGGTCCATAGCTTAATTAGCTGTCACTGTAAATTCGAGAAATTAAATACCTCTACTTAATTTATTATTAATAACTTAATAACAACATTTAAATATTTTTTTTGGGGACGTAAAAACATAAAATAAACGCGACAAAATCCGATAAATTAGTTTTTTTAAAATTCAATACTCAATAGAGCTAATCTAAATCCGATAAATTATTTTTCTTTTTTTTAATTCAATAGTCAATACAGCTAGTCTACGCTTGAGGACCTACCATATCGCGTGCGGCTTCCGCCGGCTTCGTGGCTTCGTAAAGTTATAACTAGGGCTTGAAGTTTGCTCATCAAGGCGCTCCGCCGCCGAAGCCTGATGGACTTTCAGCTTGTTACAACACACTTAACTGCGAGAATACAACGATATTGCCTATGTTGAGGCCGAAGATATTATTATGGTCACTTCCTGTTTCGTGTTTGGAGTACCTAGAAAGCTGAAATATTAACCTCAGACAAATTAGCCTGACATTGGATTGCTTTTTGGGACTACAGATCTTGGAATTTTGTCTGGTTTGCCTTAAGAATGAAATTAACCACGATTTTAAATAATCTAGGCTGAAAGTCGATACTCGTAAGCTATGCAAAAGCTAAAGCCAGATCCAGTTGCAATTTTCGAATAAATAAGTAATCTGTCGAAATAACACTAATTTTACAGATTTTATCGCGATTATTTTATGTTTTTACGTTCCCGACGTTCATACCCCAATTCAAACTATCGTATACGCAAACGTCGGGAAACGTAAAAACATAAAATATACTTGATAAAATCCATTAAATTACATAGTTTTAATTCAATGTGTACTATTCGCGGAAATATAAGAAATCAATATAAGTAATCTGTCTTTATTTCTCATCTCAAAAAAGACAGACTCCATTGTCATTTATCCACTCGAACAGACTTCAAATTAGTGAAAACGTTTGGTAGCAATTTTCGCGACGCATTGCAATAAGCGCTCAGAGACTAATTCAATTCTGTCTACCCTCCTCAAAGCGAGCAGCTTGCATGTAGACGGTATAAATGCAGTTATATTGGTACGAGATCTGCTACTATTCTTTGTACTAATCACGCGATTCCGTGAACATGTCTTCAGATTTAACCAATTACATTTGTACGGTAAAGTTCGTCTTGATCATGGTAATATCTTCGTTGTAATATCTTACAACTCCATGTATCTCTTCTCGCGATGGCTCAAGGCACCGTCGTGATCAGGGCCCCAAGTCTGCTGACACAATCGATTCGTAATCGAACAGGAACCGCATAGTAACTGTCACTTTTGACACATATTGTATGGGATATCTGTCAAAAGTGACAGTTACTATGCGGCTGCTGTGCGATTATGAATCGATTGTGTTAGCAGACTTGGGGCCCTGTGCTGCCGTTGATTGACGTCTACAGTCAATGACGAGAAGATTACTTAGCGCAGCAGACTATTATACCATGGTGTACGTATACAATATTCCGTTGCAAAGATAAACTGTCAGCGAAAAGCTACACTCATTTTTATCAAATATTTCCACTCCAATTCACTTCGTCGAAATACGTATCGATGTAGGCTCCGATAAAAATGGATATTTATTCCATTTCAAAGCGTTTTGTCCCGCTACACAAAAGGTTAGGCCCACAAAGCGAGGTTCACGTAAATATTTGTGTTAGACCAAATGTTTGAGACGGCTAAAGTATTAGCACATCAAAGCGGATTTCTTTTTGTAATCATATATTTTAATCTTAGGGTTAAACCATGGTATACTCGTAATAATATGCTATGCCAGGTGTTCTCTTCCGACGATGGCCCAAGGTTTACGATCGACGATCAGTGTTACCATTAATTGACATCATCTATTCAGGTCACCTCTAATTAGTATGTAGAGCAACTCTATTGGTGTCTATGATGATTGTCTTTGATTTGGATTATAAATATGGGTGAATGTGCGTTTTCTTACTTGTCCAATAAGCTCCCAGTAATAATTAAATATCTAAAATATAATGAAGTGTGTTAGGGGAAGACACTCTTGAACATCATCAATAGTATTATCACCGCTCGTTCTGTCTGCTCGTGCTCTCTGCTTTTTTTAGGTAGACAATCGGCTACAAAATACTGTCCTTTTAGCCAGTGACGAGTATTTCTTGATAATTGTTATAAAATTAAAGGTATATCTGGTGATAATAATGATGTTGATGACGACTATAAAGTATACGGTTAGCTTACGGATAATCTCGCACTTGACGTACACATAACAAACTAGGTAGTGCTTTTGGTTTGTGAAAAAAAACTACGTCAGCCGTCAAGCAAAACAAGTACAAAGTAATACTTCATTATTGACGTAAGTAGGTAGTATTTTCCAAGAACCTCGTGACTTATATTTTTAACAATAAGAATGTCCAGTCCAGTTTGAAGTTCGAGCCAACTGGTCGTGCCGAGCAAAAAAATACTGGACTACAAAGTTTTGCGTCGTCAGCTCTCGTAAGTGAGGGCTCATTCACACAGCCAAGAACCGCATCCAAGGGTTCGGTAACTAAAGATACTTTATGTTTTTTTTTATTTGGCAACACCATAAGGTATTTTTCCCAGTGCCAAGTAATATACATTATTTCAGTTTTCGAGCATATGCACAGGCCCAAAGGCTAGGCCCAAGTAAAATACTCCCCCATCCCTCAATCAGTAAAGTGATGGATACTCTACTGAAAGATTTTTTATGGATTTTTTGTAAGAAACTGAAAAGCCAAGTTTCGTCACTCTGTTTCAATTACCTACACTCGTGCACTTTACCGAACCCATAATGGTTAATATTCCACTTATATCACTCACTATAACTCGCAGGAACACTAGTTTTAGAAATTAAATCATAACTGACGCCATGACTTTTCAGTTTCCCGCCAAAAAAGTCCAAAGTAAAGACTTACTTACTGAGATGATCGGCTGTGAATAAATCCGTCTATGAGCACGTGTCTTCAGATATTTCATAAATCAAGTAACACAGACACGTACCTATCGGATTATTCAACGCGCTAATGGAACATCGATTGTCCGAATCGATTATTGGAATCGAGAGGTGCTCCCAATAGGCGTATTGAGTTACATTATCGATAAACACGAATGCGAAACGTGATGTAGGATATCGACAATCGTATGAAAGGAAAATGCCGACACTTTATTTGAATCTGATAGGTATGTAAAGCTTGCCGATTTGTGGGTAAGTAAGTACCATGTTCATCCGGGGATGACTTGTACTCCTAACGAGTTTAAGCCGGAAAGCCTCTCTTCTCTATGGCGCCTCCTTGGCTTCGGTTGTTCCAAAAAGTGTTCTGAGCATTTAATTAAATTCATAAACCTAAAGAAGTCTATAATTTCTCCTCCAGGGCCCCTGGTATATTTACCACCGGTGCGGGTAGATTTCACTAAATTCGCATTACCTGCTAAGAGATCCTACTTTCAACGGCTTCACATGTTACCGTACCAATAAGCATTACTAAAAGGATCGTTAAGTTAACAAGGAAACGCTCTTAATTTAGGCGCCGCAAAGGTACCTACTCGCCGCATGTTGATCGGGGGAACCCTCGAATCGAAGTGATTCAACGAATGTATTTCATTGTGTGTTTGTTCGCGAAATACTTTAGACCTTCTAAGAACCCAATGGACTTGTATTGGACTTACTTTATTTATTCACATATTGAGTTCTTATATTTACGCGAATACTATACATTGAAATAAAACTCATTTTTATCATGGTCCTGGCTCATGGTCCTCCCGTCACGATAGTTGCTGTAAAGCAGCCGAAACGTCGGGAACGTAAAAACATAAAATAAACGCGATAAAATCCGAAAAAATAGTTTTATTTCAATGTGTAGTATTCGCGTATAAGAAAGTAGTTCCATAGGTAATCTTCTACATCCAAACTCACAATGTTAAGGGCCTGTTTCAGGGTGTGCTCGTAAACTCTTTACACAACTTATTTGTCACATGGCTTATGCAAAATGTGTCAAATAAATTGTGAATATAGAAGAGGCCCTACTTTTTCGCTAAGCTAAACAAAATTCTCGCTTAAAACACCCAAGGGTTCGTCGACATGATCTACTGTAAGGTACCTTTTGCTTCACCTAAAACAAAATCTACTGAGAACAGTGAGAACCCTATTACACGCTTTGGCGCTACCGTCCCTTAGATAATAGCATTTAAAAGGACAAGGGACCCCAGATACCAAACGGGAACCTTTTACCTTCGAAGTCGTGACGCAATTAAAGTCGCATTTAAATACGCCATTTATTTATGACTAGCTGTTGCCCGCGACTTCGTCCGCGTGGTATTTAACAAAGACAACCGTTGACAACAGCCTGCTCGGCCATTCTGAGCCCGCGGGACGCATTGCACGTTGTTGCTATCAAAATTAATCAGGCGCTGCGCTGCAACATTGGTATTAATTTTTTTTCGTGATATCCTATTTTTTTTTTCTAAAATAAAAGTAGCCTAAGTTACTCCTTGTTATATCAGCTATCTGCCAGTGAAAGTCCCGTCAAAATCGGTCCAGCCATTTCAGAGATTAGCTGGAACAAACAGACAGACAGACAGACAGACAGACAGACAGACGGACGGACAGACGGACGGACAGACAGACAGACAGACAGACAAAAATTATAAAAATTGTTGTTTCGGTATAGGTAACGTGTATACATCCAAATGCACTTAGTAAAAAGCGGTTATTTTAATATTACAAACAGACACTCCAATTTTATTTATATGTATAGACAAAGGCCCTTTGGGCGAGCTCTGAATATATGATATTATGCTAGTATAATGGAAACATAATAAAATAAAACTTGGTAGGTACCTACCTAGTAATAGTTCGGGGGGAAATTATTACACAATAAGCAAGCAAGAATACTTCTTTCAGTATAAGTTAGCGTTACGAAAATATCTGAGGCGACCGACTTACCTGAGTAAGTCGGTGACATTCGATTTGAATAGCGCCATCTATCCAACTATTCCGTTACTAATTGTACGTAATGACCGAGACGGCCGAGTGCACTGACTCGCTACTTATCATCAAGCTTTTGTGCTTCACTAAGAGATGGCGCTTGTTAGAGATTTTCGTCTAAAAATTATATTATATGAAACAACTTCAAATTTAGTTTAAATCTATTTATTAACTATATAAGTGTATCTTCAGAGCGTATGTATTCTCCGACGTCCGCTTGGTGGAAGACGATCGTTGCCAATGGGTCTGCGTGCCTACATTCAGCTGTGTTGCGGGCAGCCACTCCAAAGCCTATGGGAATATCTGACATAGTGTGAACAACTACTCCATGGTGTTTTGGCGTGTTCTCCGTTATGCGGCCTAGACCTAGAAGGAAAATAAATTATTTATAACTAGGTTTTACCCGGAACTTCGTCCGCCTGGTATTTAACAAATGTTACTCCTTGTTACATCAGCTATCTGCCATTGAAAGTCCCGTCAAAATCGATCCAGCCATTTCAGAGATTAGCCGAAACAGACAGACAGACAGATAAACCAAAATTGTAAAAAATGTTCTTTTGGTATATGTACCGTGTATACATCCAAATGCAGTTAGTAAAAAGCGGTTATTTTAATATTACAAACAGACACTCCAATTTTATTTATTTGTATAGAAAAAACACCATTATGCATGTCCGCAAAAGGGTAAGCATATGACGACAAAGCTATTTTTAAATTATTAAAGAAATATAAAAGTGGACTGGTTTCTTTTTGTCCAGGAACGTTAGTTCAGAAGGTAGGGCTAGTACCAACTGAACTAGCCAGATCATTTTAATTAATTTTATGAAAGTGTTTTTACAAATGTAATAATTCTGTTTGTCATTCACGAACGAAGCACATAGACATTCGTCATCATTACATCAGGGAGTTGGTTAATAAGAAAATTGTGAATTTATTATATGTTCCCACTGACGAGATGATAGCGGATGTTTGTACTAAGTCTTTACCTAGGGAAAAACACCTACAATTTGTTTCAAAGTTACTGAAGATTTCATAAGTATGTTATTTGCAGAAGTAAGGTTTTTTTGTTTGTTGAAAGTAACATGTTTTTATTTAGTAGATGTTTTGTTTTAGTGTTGTGTGTTGCCATAATTTAAGGGCTAGTGTTGTAGAAAAAGTAAATGATATGTCAAACGCAGACGTCAAAGTGAAAAAATGGAAAAAAATTCTCCTTGTTTTTTTGGCTCATAACCCATCAATGTACTCACCACTCTTTATTATATGATGTCCATACAAAAACTGTTGCTCCGATGATGGTTTCACCCATATTTTGTACGGCGCATATGGAGCTATATACGTCAATGCAGTAATATGCAATCTAAACTTATTAGTTTTAGTAAACTTTCCAAAACATGTTCCCGCTGCTATCAAATTGTCTGGTTTTACGGTCTGTGCTAAGTGTAGGAGGCGTTCTGATATATAATAGACACGGTCCTTTTTCTCTCTGAAGCAGTATGTACCATCTGGTCTGTCTATTAGAAGTTTCACATTGACTCCAATACTGAAAGTTAAAGGATTGGTTTTGAGATAAAATTGTTTTCCTGTAGATTTTGGTTGTTATTTATTAAAGGATAGTATTGTTTGTATTCTATTACATTAAATATGTCTGTATCAACCACTTCTAAACACGATTCATGTTAAAATGTTTGCATGCTTACGTGAGCCGGGAATTATTGTTGTTTGATTGATTTGTATGTTATAAAATGTGTAATATTTAAACAATATACTCACTATTTTGTTAGTTTCTCGAATAGAATTCGCGTTCTGTCTTCGGATAGTACTTTCATTTTGATTTACTAGTTATTTTTTTAACAATAACAGAAACACGTGCGCATAAAGGCGTGACAACTTCTGATAGACAAGACAGACAGCTTCGATGTAATGTCAAAAATGTGACAGCTTGCATATCGTTCAGAAACCCGATTGAATAGTGAAAATAGTTGTTTTTCCTGTTTACTTAAAAACTGTGATAATTTCATTTTATCCTCTCTAAGTAATGTGTTCTGTGATTCACATTTTGTTACATTATTTTATTGTGCATATTATGAATCTTCTGTTTTGTCCTCAAAAATATGAACGCGTTGAATTTATAGCAATAAACTTCAATTCAATTTTTAAACGTTGCGAGACCGGAATGAATGGTTGCATCGCAGATTATATCTGAGTCTGGCTCTGTAGGAATATTTTGCAACATGCAAAACTGATTCATTCACTGCTCTTGGAGAGCACCTCGATAGAGATTGTGGTAAGTCGACTTTGCCATTTTTTAAATCATAGTTCCGGTCTTTAATATTTAGTCTTCAGTTAGTTACATAGTTAGCGAATTGAATTTAACATAGTCATGTTTATACCGCTATTTAAACATAATGTTATGTCAATTATTCATTGTTTAAAGACATCTGTTTTTGTTTTACGACCCTGAAATAAACAAGTGAACGTAGCACGTGACGACAACAAACTCGAGACTTGACTTAAATATAAAGTAAATGTACTAGAGGTACTAACACCAAAGAAAAAATATATAAAAAAACACTATCAAGTCTGTAATCTCCGAAGTGGTCGGTAGAGTTGCACTATTAGTGCACATTTTTCCTTCATTTTTCAGATGGTGTTTGGGACCCCATTTATATGGGGGGGAGACTATTCTCATTATACCAGGTCACAGATATTAATTTAACGTCTGTGTAGCAGCCGTACTTGACCTCAAGCTTTTGAAGGTTCGGGCCATGTCAATCACACTGGCCCAATGCGGGTTGGCGAACTTGACTGATTTCTCTAATAAGTAGGGAATAATCGATTTTCCTTTTAGATTCCAATGTATGTAGTAGTAGGTACCGTGGGTTAATAAATATATTTAATTGCAATTTTCTCACTGCTATACTAGGTAGGTATATCCGATTGATGATAGGTAATAAGTATTTTTTAAATTTTAGTTTTAAGTAGGTATTGGACAGAACGATTTTTTATGTATTACACTAACTAGACGTAGATACAAAAATGTGTCTGGTCCGTATCCCTGATTTATTTATTGAGAGCAATTATTAAAGTTCAGTTAATGCGTAAATAATACCATGATTAATTTACATAATGAAGATGCGGTGAACAATGTCTGGCTGATATAAAAAATGTAGGGATCTGTTTTTCGACCTTAAAAACACCTCTGGATTCTATTAAAATGTCACGATTTACGAGATTATTTTTTCTAGATTAAACAACATTTACTTAATAAGTCTAGTCACTAGTCGTTTGATTTTGTCGCCAAATACACCTATTCGAACGCTTCTAATGAAACTTGATCGATGCTAGACTACAAAGGCAGTCTGAGAAATGAGATTTCATCTCTCTCTGATTCGAATTAGGTAGACGAGAACGGAGATAATCAATTAATACACAGTGGTGTACTCCGCTTTTAATATACGTTTAAACAACAAAATAAAACGGCAATTTTATAATACTTCTGCTAATGTAGGTCTTATAGGCACATACTTCATAACACTTAAGGATACATCGTATAAAGCACGCGTATCGCATACGTAAATGGGAGATAAAAGTAATTGCATCTCTGAATCAGAGAGGTGACGGATGCATGATGTGACAAAGATCAAATGCAACACACAAACACACACACTTTTGTGTGTCCAGATTCTGTTATAATGCTATTTAAGCCTTATGCGATTAGAGACTTCAATCAAGGACAGCGTGAGCTGGTTGCAGGTGGCTCACGGAGATAAACCACGTGTATATTGTGTGTTATCTATAAAAATAAACAGTTTACCGCATTTGCGGAATTTATATACACAGAGATCGATGACTAGTCTACTTATTTATATTAGCGCATTAGTTTATTAGTTGAGTGGCATAATATTAAATCTGTAATCAAGTCATGTAGCCTAGGCAACCATACTCATATATCTCAATCATAAACATTATAGACTAACCAATACCTATACAAGACTTAACATATATTAAGTACCTATATCACAAGAGTTTTTTTTTTACAAAGCGCTCTTGTTCTAAAAAATATCTGTAATGCCATTGAAAATTGCTGAAATGCTTAGAGTAATAGTTGAAAATTCTATAAATTTGGAGCTTTATTTACTTATAGTTTATTACTTTAATAAAATATAGCTTGCAGAATCAGTCAAGAGAAGGTCGCGTGACGACATAGCTAATGCTCTGAGGGAGTGGCTAGGCGAGGGGGTGTGCCCACTTTAAAATTATTGTATGATGTATCTTTTTTTTAATCCCAACCTACCAGTTTTATAATTATTAATTTGAAGTATAATAGTATAATAATTATTATTGTGTATTATACACATGCAAGTTACAACCTTAGTGTTATTTTACCTACCTACTTTAAAGTAAGTAACTCTTGTGTCTTTGAGTAAGTGTGGATAGTTGATTTAATGTCGCCAAGTCAATTTTATTACACTCAATAAAAGATTCAATAATTTTAATTTATAGTGATTTTGTGAATTCAATAACTTAAAATTGATATGCAATCCGATTGGTATAACAAGTTTATGGCGTGAAAACTAAATTTCTGTACGCCTTGTGGATTAATTTCAATCAATTAAATAACTCGTCAAATCGTTCGTAAAAAAAACATAATTTTGAATTTATGTTATTTCGTTTGCAATTCCCATTGCGTTCATTCTATTCCAAATTAAACACTATGGAATATACTGAGCACAGGGCCGTATTTGCTCATACCATAAATGATGCTAATTATGGCAAATAATTGGAAGAAATTCAAAGATTGTTCGGTAACTTTACAAAACCCGTACGTATACCTACTCAAGCAGTCTTTAACATTAAATTAGAAGACAATACGTATCTGACGTCATATTACGGGTGTCGGCGGCGGCGCTACGGCAGTCGCGAATGATAAAACACTACAAGCATAGATAATACATCTACAAGGTTTATGACTGATCATCAGACGTACCGCTGACCAAATGACTCAGATGTATACACAATGCTCTTCGTTTTATGTTGAAAAATAAAACATAATAACTAATAAAAAAAAATTACATTAATTACAGTACGTAATCACATATAGTGAATGAGATGGTTGAACTAAATTACTAGGTAGGTAAGTCGTATAAGAAATACAGTAATAAGCATAGGCAGATAGGTGCTAAATAACGTCGCTTCATTAAAAAAAACCCTAAAAACAAAAGCAAATCACTAAAAAGTTTCAAGAAACCACCTTAGTCAACAAGTTTTTTTTTTAGTTTTGTAAGCGAAAATCATGACTCACAGACCGACTAATAAGAAAACACTTTCTTTGTTACAGATACTAAATATATTATAAACAAACAAATTCAGACTCCATTCGCGTTTCATCCGCTGTGAGGAAAAGACGCGGGCTATTTTCGGAACATTAACTCGAAATACGTTTCGTGCGCGAACTGTTGTGGACCATACGGTCGTATTGTGAACAATGATGAATTACTACCCGAAGAACTTCAAGGCGAACGGCTGGGGTTGGCACCGGTCTGCCAACGCCGCCGCCGCTGTGAGAGGCTTTCTGAAAGGAGAACGCGGCGAAGGCTCCGAGCCTCTCCTCGGCAACGGAAGCCTCTATCCAAGTCTACCAACTGAAGAAGATACGGTGTTCAATGCTGGAACGAAGCTCTACCCCGCCCTTCCGATTGAAGAATATGAGAATGGAGCAGTTGAGGAAGTCGTGGAAGAGGCATGCGCATCCGTTAATGTAAACGCTGTGGTGAGTACTTGATATTTATTACACTTGGCTAGTGGATTTATGATGCTGTTAAACTTTATATTTTTGGACGTAGTTAACTGGTTTGAAGTAGAAGATATATATCTTATACAAATAAGCTGTAAATAAGCTTCTGTTGAACCGTTCGCTGGTGAATCGCAGGAATCGCATGGTTCTAAAAGCAACCGGTATGAAACTCAGCCGCATTTTATTTACGTTAGTTGTGAGCGTTGACTGTAGAGCATACAGTTCGAGCAACTCATTGCTTTGTTAATGAGAGCTGAATTTAGACTTCCTGTTGGCAACAGAATCGTGTATTTATGTTTATATATGTCGTAAAATTTAGTTTCTACATCTGCTTACTAAAATACTGGATCGGTTCCGTAATATAAACATCGTGAACACAACCTCTTGAGTATGAAAATGTTTACATTTACTTCTTCTTCACGGTGCACGCAAACTGAATAGTTTATAATTTCAATACCTACACAGCCGATTTTTGATGTAGAGTTTCTTAATAAGCTACCAGGTTATCTGAAAGATTTGTTTATTTAACGATTTTTTTCTAGTCGCGCAAGCTAGCTACTTCTTTCTATCAAATGTCTATACGCAAATTATAAACTCTATAATGATATGTATTTATCTTTTAATATTTTGTAATTCAAAACGTACAAGTGTCTCTGTTTGTATTTCCAATTTAGTCTATTTGTATAGTTACAAATCCATAATCCATTTTCCAAACAGTTCATATTTATTTATTGCCAGTACTCCTTAAGTCTTATGATTTCGTATACGTAAGTATTCTGATAGCATTAGCATACTAGTCAGTATTCTCCTTGCTCATGCATTTACTACCGATGACTAATAACGGGTTTCTGACCCAACATTAAATTACCTGAATCACGTTATGACGTACAATATAATTCGTTAAAGGAAATTAACTTTTGATAAGTTTTCAACTCCTACGCTTGTTTAGTCATCGAAACTATGGTTTTTAGGAAAGTCCAACCTTAAGATTTAAACGGAAACTCTTATGATCTAGATGTCGCTCGTGTTTTTCTTGTTTTACCAAATCTGGAACTTCTTGAATTGCGTCAAGAACGTGAGAAAATCGTCCAAATTACATGGTAAAGCAGTCTTTTCTTTGTAACCACAACTCTTGACTTATATGGATAGGTGGTATAAATTAACGTTGCTCTTTCTCTCTCACGACCTTATTATCCGAGGTCGGAGTCAACAACCTGTTGTTGTAAATAAGTAATGTCAGATTTCAATTTCAATATCGTGCACGTTGGCTTAGTGTTTGTATTGAGTAACACCTAGGTATGGTGGGTCCCATATTCTATACTGAATACTTACTTCGTATTATGAAGCAATCAAAGTTACAAACACAATAGTACTTATCGAAAATTCTGCAATAAGGCGGACCCAAAAGATTCGTTTGGGTATAACTGCATATTGCATTATAAGGAATGCGCCAGAACAGGTTTTTGTGGCTAAAAATAGAATGTGAACTTGCAAAAAAGGCATTAGATTCACTCACTGGTTTCATTTAGCATCCAAGCCCTACAGATAAAGTACCTAGGTATTTTATAATAATTAGCGCCAATGTTATAACGGATGTACCAAATTACAACCGTTATATGAATTCTCTGAAGACAGGAATCTATATAAGTAAGTTTATAAATAAGTATTCATAAGTTTTTTTAACTTTATTTTGTTTGGATAATTCCTACTTATATCTAGATAGTACGTGACAAAGGTATTTCATTTAATAAAGCCTGCATTGCTGCGTAGTATAATTTATACCTTCTCTTGATTCATCGCGCAACTTGACTTACTTTACCATCAAATCTAGTAAATCAATCCTGTTAGTAGTAGAGAGTCTAATAATAATGGTTGCTGTGTAAGGGGGCTGGGCGCCACGTATAAAGAATGCGTCTGAAAACATAGAGACGATGGTAATTTTATTTTGGGCGATTTGGGCGATGTACCTCACAGGTTTAACCTTGGAATTGGATTATAAACCATTCATCACTGTAAACATGTTTCTCTATCCCTAAATTAGGCCTTTTCACTAGGAGCAAAGCTTATATCATAAGGACTAGAGTAATCTCACTTTTTATAGGTACATTCAAAATAATCGGTATACCTATTTGTTCTAACAAATTACACTTGTTTTAAAATTTGTCATTCAGCAATCATTCATTACTGGAGCATTAATAGAACCGGATTTAGTCAAATCACAAGTTACTTCATCGTAATGAATTAATTATCACTTAAAAATCTTTGTCGTCATAGTTGTTCAAGGTGACGTCTGATACTTCTTTTATTTTTCGCCCATTGGCCATATCCTGCGTCATTTGTGCGCTATCCAGTTAGCCAACCATCAATGCCTTCCATTAGTCGTTCCTACATTGTTCTCACATACCTATAACAATGTACCGCACAAAAATGTAAAAGATCTTTTAAAAAAAAGAGCAACCATGGAGTTTCTTGCCCGTTCTTCTCCATAGGAACGGCATTCCGAACGGGTGGTAAAGTAGTGGCATAGTATTTTGTAACTTTTGACCATTCATAAGTACTTAATGGTCTACGTGAATAAAAAAAATATGGGTATCGAGCCCGAGATCACTCTGTCACCAGGCCACCCTTGCCCTAACTCATTTCGTCCAATAACATTGAGTACCGTCAATCTCCATTGTAACAATTGTTAAACGGCACGTTACGGGAACACAAAGGTTGAATGCTGGCCCTGAGCCCGTTCTTATAGAAAATCTATAGAAATCTGGCGTGGGCCCAAATTTGCAATACGTATCCTCATTTAGATAATTTCGTTGTATAAATAAGCACATTTGTCGCTAAAATGTGTTTCATATGGACCACTCCAGATGTTGCTATGCTCGATTATCAGCTCCTTGCATCTTGTTTCCGCCAGGTCAGCAGTCTACAAGGCCTTGGTTAGCCTGATTATGGTTTCCTTCGGTAGTTGTGACCAGTCCACTACCACTTAAGTTGGATAATCCTTTGCAATGTGAACTACTTAATCTGGTTTTCTAATGATAACTTGGTAACATTCGTTTTATCTTAGACATACGACAGGTGTATCTTTCTTTATATCTTATACTATGGGACCATGATTACACGAAGAGCCCATGATTTACCTTCATAAGTCATAACCCATAAATTCTAGTAGGTATACAATTCAATTACTGGAAGTTAGGTATGGAAGCCAGAAATGCATACCTATTATTTCAATTAATTTACCTATGTAGCAGACGAATAAAGCCAACGTTACTTTATTATAGTTGTTTCGGTCATTCTCAACCGTAATTTCCTGCCTTATTCGGAATCTTGACCAAGGTTAAATAAGTGAGTATTCTTTTGGGAAAAACAAGGCTCATAGTCGTCGAGGATAATTATCACAGTAATAACGAACATTGGTTTCCAAACTCCATAAATGACTATATAATAATTAGTATAAGCATCGGAGAGGCAATGTAAAAGTACGGAGCGGGACTCACTCGAATAAATGAGTCTCAATCTCGTTGAGTGTCGGGAAAGCAATGTATGTGGCCCGAGCGCGGAATTTCAAAATACGTCTCTGTCCGGTACGAATGCAAGTAGATGCCTCCAACTGCCTATGCGTGACCTAACTCACTCAATGCATTATTTAAAACTTTTGAATAAAGAATACTAATTTTAAACGACTGTATAATTTTAACTCATTCCATTTGAGAGTAAGGATAAGTTAGCACTACTTATTGATTTCTTATATTTACGCGAATACTACACATTGAAATAAAACTAATCTTAAGGATTTGGAGGAAGGCAAGTAACAACTAAATATGAGGGTACCCCCGTCAAACTATGACACCAGCAGTGTGATTTTGAAACCTCGGAAATCGGAATCGGATTCGGAACGGTAGTTTGCGTTTACGAAGTTATTTTAATAATGGTAGGAAATAGTAGAAAAAATATTGATCGCGAAATTTTAACTAATACGGGCTTTTTATGATAAAAAGCTTCAAACTTATAACCACGCACATGAAACATTAAGTCAGACACTTGTTATTTTTGATATTCACGTTTCTAGGCCTATATGTTTTTATTATTATTTTTGCTGTACCGAACTTTGTAAACAAATACTGCTATTTTGATTTCCGAATTCGAAGATTGTTGACGTTTCTCGACGGAAAATCATTCCGATCCGACGATAACTTTCCGATGAGATTTATGTGTAGGAAGTCTTTCCGATGGCATTTAGTCTTTTTTTTTTACTCAATTTGATATTATACGAATTATTGGATATTGTACTGGCTTTAATAGCAGAATTAAAGCCGTATTTTTGGATGAAACAATAAATACAACGCAATCCCAGTGGAGCTAAATGTATTTAGGTACCAACCTACTTATTTATTTAATTTAAAACAATTTGTTCATTATACATTTAAAAATTATTTCATTCGCATCATTTATAAGACAAAAGCACATACTCAAACTTTATAGGCACGGACAGGGGTGAATACGCAGGTTCGGTTGCCAAACATTTTTAATAGATGGCGCTGTATCCTTGCAACCTAGTTTTTTATTTTTACACGAACAGGGAGCATCTATGTGACATGATGTTACAAATTATATAGGTAATCAATGTTCATTTTAGTTATTTTGTAATTTTCTCATCACAACAATAAACAAACCTCATCCACGGATAAAACAAACTTTTTTTTCATTGGATTTGTCAGTTTACAAAGATCGGTACAAAAAATAATAAACTAACACGTAGGCTTAGAAACGTGAATATCAAAAATAACAAGTGTTCAACTTAATGTTTGATTTATGTGGTTATAAGTATGAAGCTTTTTATCACAAGAAACTGCAATAGTTTAGATTTTGCGTTCAATATTTTTTCTACTATTTCCTACCATTATTAAAATAACTTCGTAAACGCAAACTACCGTTCCGAATCCGATTCCGATTTCCGAGGTTTCAAAATCACACTGCAGGACGTCAAACACCTCAGTCCTCCCGTGACCATGGTTGCTGCAAAGCAGCCGAAACGTCGGGAACGTAAAATAAAAAATAAACCGCGATAAAATCCTTAAGATTAGTTTTATTTCAATTAGCACTACTTATAAATACTATTTGTTATTTTAGTTACCTATCTGTTATAAGAACAATAAAATTATGCCAAAAGAAAAGGTTGCATTTTTCCGGAAATCGGAAACATTTTAACTATTCATTTCACAGTATTGCCAGGTTAAACACGTAGGTATACCTAGATGTTTCATCATTAACTCCACCCACGTATCTTGTCAATCGTCAACCAATTTTCGACGATGATGTGTTATACTACTTACTTTGTCATGAATGTTATAGTAATGGTCAAAATACCTACCATTGGAGGGGCGAGGCCATTTTAAAACAAGAAAGAGTAATGATTTTTTTCTTCGTAAAAAATAGAATTTATAACGTAAAGTTATAATTAAAAAAGAGCAAGTAGGTGCATATGTGCGTGTGTGCTTGTTTAAATATAATGTAGCTTTCAAAATGTATATACAAAATCAATGCTACCTACTCATTTGATTTAGCGGCTGACGTCATTCTCTGCGCTGGCAATAATCTTCGCGTAATACGACTAAGTCTTATAGGTCACCAATTCACAGATCTTCTCGACCACCGCAAAGCTCTTGTATTCGGACGGTTGTATATCTGTCAGTTTCCGTGAGAGGATTTCGGGTACGGTTCGTGTTCTAAAATTATTTGTTTTTTTAATCAATTTAAAAAGTATTCTAATACACAATTGTGTTTATCCTGTAGCTAATTATTTGTTTGTGCTGTGTGTGTAAAATTTTGGCGAAAAATATGATTATTATATGAAAATATTATGTGATATTTGATCCGATGTTTATAGAATATTCCTTGGTAGATTCCTTAAAAATGTTCAGTGAACTTGGACTGTATATGATGACCTCACCTATGATGTAAACTGTGTTTCCTTTGCACCGATAATCTTAAATAGTAGAGCCAACATAGTTTTGAATGTGCCCTATAAAGTGACCTACATAGGTACCAGATAGATTTCACTATCATGGCATGGTTATCTTAGCTACGTATTCACATAGCTAGTCAGCTTACTTACTATTATGGTACAAGTACAACAGTGGTTCATGAACAATTCCCCATATAATCATGGTTATAAATACTCAAAATATATGAATAACGTAAAAGTTTTCACACATAAAAGTTTTATTATAATTTATTAGTTTCTCAATCTAAATATTTTAAATTGACCTATTAATAGTACCTATTTATTTAACATTTAAACTGTATCAACGGATTTGTAACCTGTTTTTTTTTTTATCTAATCTAAATACTATTGAAATATCAAGGATATCCAGTTCAAATTTAGTTGATAAAATAGTGGTGTACAAAGTTTAGTTTATCACAGTTTTATGACTGAATGAAAAAAAAAACTTACTTACTGGTTGTTTAATTAGCATGCCTCCGTGCTATTACAGATGATGTCATTACGTTATAGTGTAATTCTATGTGTATGTGGCCTCAATAGATACTTAGTATTGTGTTCACACTAGTAGGAGAATGAGTGTGTTAACTCTAGTCAGTGTTTTTTTTAATATTATTTTTTCAATGCAGTTTGGCACAAAAATATATTGCTTATTTTTCCAGAGTTGGGTGGTTTGAAAATGTGTCATATCATCAAAATAGCACATTTATTACATAGATATGTAGTCTAATGTTTGTGTTATCTGTAAAGGCATCATTCGCACCCTTATCTATTACAATAACAACATATACATTGTAAATACATAGTAGGTATGTATCTTACATTGTCATTATTTAACCCAAAGTAATTTAGAAAACATTTTAGTAATCATTTAGGTACATTGTAAGTAAGTATTCAAACACAGCACAAATGAAAAATTACTTACAATGTAATTTTTTTTAACAGTTAACCCCAAAATGCCTTAGCAAAGTGTGACAGAGACAATATATAGTGAGTAGGAAGTGAACGAGTGAGACGCCACTATGGCGGGTCGAAATGGCGGCGTGGATTTTGGTTCCATGCTGCAGGGGGCAGGGAAGCAGCTTATGAACCAGGGCGGACAAGCACTACTGAATTATGGAGCCCAAGCACTGGGAAACATCATCAATGAAGTGTTTCAGAAGAAGGAGGTCGAACAGAAGAGGTTTCTGCCGAGCATTAAGAATTATAAAGTGGTACGTGACTATTGCCATTTTCAAAATTTTAATATTTTATTTTTTGGCAACACTACACTTATGCCATCAAATCAGGGGACATTTTGGAGAGAAATTGAAGAATGAAGCTGCATTTAATTATAATTGTTAAAGTAGCTACTTAATATTCATGGAATATTAAGCATTGTGTATTCACACATGACTCTTACGGGTGTTAAGTCAGTAGTGAACCTTGATTTTCAAGTTCTCCCAATATGTCCAATATTTACTTAAAGCATCCCCAGCTTTTCCGATAGGGGTAGGGATTTCATTTAGACATCATCATTGTTACTGATATCATCATTATCATTGGGGTGTCTATGAATATGTGAAATACATACTAATGTTATTTTTTTTTCAAAAAACTATTCAATGTAACAGCCAAGCAAGGTTACATGAATTAGCCACCAAATTAGTCCGTAGTCCATCTGAGTATACATTAAACATTTAAAACTCAGTATATTATTACTAGAAAAGACTATTTCACACATAACTTCTTCTTCTTCTTCTTCTAATTTAAGGGTTAGACTCTTGTCGGTGTAGCTGATGAAGCTCTTTCCATCTGTCTCTATCTAGAGCAGCATCTTTCACCTCCTTCTACGATATGACACCGATCCTTTCTTTTATGACTGACTCATGTAGTTTATTGTTGGTCTTCCTCGTCCACGCTTTCCTTCGATCTTCCCCTCTATGATGTTCTTTATGAAGGTATCATGTTGTATGAGATGGCCTATCATCTTCCCCCTTCTATTCCAAATGGTTTACACATAACTTATTCAAACATTTTTTTTTTTAATATAAGATTCACATAAGTAGCAAACTAGATACCTATATGAAAAACATAGTATCAAAGTTATTTCACACAAATTCATCACGTTCAAGGCTATCAAGTAAGTTCTAGTTAAATCTTGCCAGTTAAATGACCTCTAGTTTAAGACTTCAGCGTGGGATTGGGTAAGTAAATCTTGGTGTACCCCACCTACTCAGTTAATTGACCTCATATATTACTCATTGAAGTCTTAAAAATATCTCAAATTGATATTAAATTTCAACCAATAAGAGACTGTATATAAATTCCTTAATCTCAAATCTTAAATCATTAATCAACTTGTTTGGTTTAGAATTGGGAAAGTTGAAAAGCCGAGGGTTAGTAGTGGGTTCTTACCGCCATTGTTAACAATGGATTTCCGCCAAGTGTCGCCTAGGTCTATCAATTAATGAGAAAACAAGGAAGATCAGTGGACTCTCATTGGGCAAAACTAAATGTGACCAGCCACCAGTATTGTTTATAAATACTTATAGAAGGTTTAATAGAAATTGAACTTTTGCTTACAGTCGTCGAAACCTTTGGGACCAAAAATAAACTGAGATTAGGTACATTCGTACTCAAGTTTACGAGATACAATATTAATTAACAAATAATCGTCCTTTAGTCCCTTTACAGATTATGTACTATGTTTTCAAAATCACCCAACAACTATGTTACGTAGGTATAGTTGCTAAGTTACCACCAAGTACCCGTAACTAAGTTATGTAAGTAATAATAATATCGCCAGACGAACACACCAACTATACAGCCCACACTAATGAAACGCTTGTATAATGGGTACCGTTCAATGGACTGGGGGCGAACCCAGTATATAATACTTATATAGACACTAAACATCCATGACTCGGGTACAAACATTCATGCTCATCACACAAACGTTGGCCCAACCTGGATTTGAACCCGGGAGCCTCAGCACAGAGAATAGGGTCAGTACCCACTGAGCTAATCAGATCTTCGGTATATATTTTGTCCACTAATTATTATAAAGACACCCCTCCAATGTCCTTGACTCCCAGTTGTTAAGTATTCTTTTTCATAGTTCAAAAGCAATTTAAACAGTTGTTATGTTTAGAATGAACCCCAAGGACTCTCTTGATATAGATGTAGGTAGCTATAGCAAGCATGCCGTCATTGCCACAAATAATTATGATTCCGCAAACACGCGTAATTACTATAATACAAGCATATTACGTACGTTGTAGTTATTCTAAATGACAAACCATGATTTAAAAAATTGGAATGAATGGTTTATACGGTGTCATCATCTTTCAATATAAGGCTGTTTCACGTTTCTATCGACAATTACCCAAAAGTCGGTAGTTGTCACAACACTAGGTATAGTTCGAATTGCCCAAATGGGATGGAATGGGTGATGATTGGATTAAGCAACGATGACTCAAGTGTAGGGAGTCGCCCGAAATAGACCGCATCTCTGGAAGTAAACGAGCCGAAATGGGATGTAACTAGTAGGTCGTTAGGGTTATGTTCCTTTAACTTCTTCAGTCTTCTGCTCTCTTCTGTTTCTTCCCAACTGCACAAAAGCGGTGTTCTAGTCCACCTTCTTCGTCTAAATACGTTCAAATTTAGCTACTTCCAAAAGATGTAAGAATCAAAACTGGATCTGCAAATTGAAATCAGCCTACGAAAAATGTTGCCCAAACTCTTGCTCTTCTGATTGCTGAACCAGGCTGATTACGGAGTCAACCTGTAATTATTTTTTTTAATAATATTCGATTAAGAATCTTATAACTGTCTATTAGTGGGAGTGGAAGTCTTATTTTTGTAGAAATGCAATACCAAGATACTAGTAGCAACACTGCCTAGAAAGTGCGAAGGAAATCAGTATGGTAAGCAAGAAATCCTAATGCAAACGTAACGTCATCAAGAAAGCATGATGTCACTGTTACTCTTGTGTACAAAACCTGTGGTTTAAGCGGGATGGAACACGCTGCGCTCCGAAAAAAGATTGTGCTTGAAGCACATACTTTAAACTCCGCCAAAATAATCAAGTCACTGAGAAATATTAAAACACAGATCGTCATTGTAAGTAATCATCACCAGGTTATTTGCTGACCACAGCTAACCATATTCATTTTCTAGACATTTTAAGCCACTACATGTACAAATGCTCACAATGGGAATGCCACTTTTAATCCATCTAGCCCAACGTGGGCGATAACGCCCCCTTGTGGGCGCTGCAGGCCTAAAGGGGGGCGGTAAGAGACCCAGAAAAAAAAGGGGGCATTGGAACCTGATATCAACAAACTTATTGAACAGCATCAGATTCAACCTTCACATTAGTTTTTATATAAGAATTGATTATGTTTGTTTTATTTTCAATAAAAGATACTCTGTCCGAATACTATAAATTTGCGTTTCAATAATCAGTTATAAGTACTTAGCGGTTTTTAAGTATGTTTAAAAAGGGGGGCGTTAAAAAATAATTTATTCTTAAAGTGGGCAGTAGACAAAAAAAGGTTGGGAACCCCTGATCTAGAACGTCAGCTGACGAGTCAACTGGTTAATTCCTAGATGACCTCTACAGAATTATTATGGTCCAATTTATGTTTCTTATCCTCGTATCACACATCGCGCTCAGCTTTCAGTCCATTATTTGTTGAAGTATATTATATTCTCGTGAGAATGACTTCATGTATTCCAATTATCATTCTCAAATATGCCCCTATAAACTCTACCATAATCTTTTAAAAAGCTATTTTAAAAAGGCTGTTTCATTCTTTACCAAATGGTGGTACAAAATTCAACAGCAATCTTAAACTATTGGCATTTTAAGATAAGACTTCCTTCATGCTAAACAGGTAATTAGCGACCGATAATTATATTCAAAACAGTAAGTATGTAAATACGTCACTGTTTATAGGTTGGTGGCCGGACGTTTCACAATATGTTATTCAAATGCAAAAATAGATCGACAGACTGCCAAACTTTTATGAAGGAGTGTTATTCTGAAAAGGTAATTCACCTCAAAAGTCACGATATGGCGAGCGAATTTTGTTTTCACTCGACACTTCTTAATTTCCGTCGTCACTTAGTGGCGCTAGTGTAGAACTCACTTATTACGAAATTGTAATCTCACCGCGGATTCAAAAATCATTTTGCAAATAACAATTTCAGAATAGCATAGCTGATATGTTATTTTTTTATGTGTTAGCTGCAAATGGGATACTTACAACCGCAGTATTTATTATAGATACTTGTTGTACCTATACACAGACATTGCGAGAATACAAATGTCTGTGCCTGTGCAAACTAAATTGTAGATTAACGATGTCCTTCAGTCAATAATCATTGACAAGTAGTTCGTAATAAAACAATGTTACTAGTTGCAAAACATCTGTTACGTGTTGCGAAAAACATTTGAGATCTAACATCATCGAAACATCGTTTTTGCTGGGACCGATGTCTATTATGTCCCAAGGCTGAGCAAAGGCCCTTCTTCCATGCCTTCACTCTTTTCTATCACGGGCTACGACGGGCTAATCCTTTTGGTCCAAGACTCTTTCGTATCGTCATCTTCAGGACCTTTTACGGTGTCATCTGGCATTTGTAGAGATCGATTCTGTATTTATTTGGCTCACTGTTCTCCCAAGCGATAGGTGTATCCAGACTCGCCTACGTCATCTAAAGGGTAGTAGTTTTATTGCAACATAAATTCCTGCAACATTTATTTGTAACATTGTTACATTGTTTTTTATCACAATCAAACAAAAACAATTTGGCAGATCGATTACACACGTAAGTTAATTACTGGCTGGTAATAAAACAATTATGATAGAATCTGAAGTTGTTATCATTATAGGAACTCGTGTATGTGTTGTACAAGCGAAGATAATAACTGACATTGAACTTGGCAAGAGGAAAGATGTGCTATAATGTGCGGCCGTACGTGTATTGGTATAATATTATGTCAGAGAGTCACAATAAAGTATTTTTCAATTGTGAGCAATGGATGATAAATTGAACAAATGATTTATATGCATTTTGTTTTTTTTTTAACAAAACTATGATTCTAGTCTGGTATCGAATTAAGAAGCCAATCTATGCGGACGATGGGCTGTGTGCGAGCAAGTCCTTTGGGGAGATCTATGGTTTGCGGTAGATGTTTTGCAGCTTGTGAATCACTGAAATATGAATCCATTGAGAGATGTTATATTAATAAACAGTGCAGCAGCAGTGATAGCCAATTTGTTAGAACGCTTGTCTCGGTAACGAGGATCGCAGGTTCAAACCCCGGATCGCACCTATGTGATTTCTAGATTTCAGGTGCGAATCTCATTTTCACGATTATCACTTGCTAAACGGTGAAGGAAAACATCGCGAAGAAACCGGCATGTCTGAGAGAACCCCTCAAAAGATGTGTGAAGTCCGCCAACCCGCACTGGGCCAGCGTGGTGGACTATGGCCTAATCCCCCTCGCATTGAGGAGAGGCCCGTGCCCAGCAGTGGGACATTAAAAAGGGCTGGTATTATTATTATATAATAATAAACAAATCTTTGAAAAAAATATTTATAAAATTCTCTCGTACGATCAATCATTTGGAACCCGATATGAAAGATGGCCATTCATCGACCACTGTAGATATTTCAGTAATGTGTACGATATCAGGCGCCGCCCGCGGCACGCTAATAACTCACCAGTGCCAATATTACGTCAGTGTTGCTTTACGATCATTCTTTATAGATGTTGATACGTTTTCACTAGACTTATTTCGATCATCAAATTTTAGCAGCTTTGGAGGCTTGAAACTGTGAACTTTCAACCTTTTTTGTTGTTGTATAAAGTTGTAAATCGTTGTGAACGTGTGCATAACATCGTTGAATCAATATTCTCATAATATTATAATGTAGTCGTTAGATAAACCACCCTCCCTTACCTCGCGGGTTTTATTATTGTCTTTGCGTGGGTAGGATTTAGATGTTCAAAAACACTTGTATTAGTTTTAATACTATTTATCAACTGTTCAAAGCTGATTGGCAAAGCCATTTTATTGCAAGGTTTTAATGCATGAATGTTTGCAAGCGATTGTTTGATAAATGTGTATATATAATTGAAATTAATAATTTTACCGTCGTCTCAATGAGAACTGTATGTAAATGAATATGTTGATGATTTACAAATTCTGTTGCTGTTTGGCAACGCGCCATAAGATAGCATTGGATTCAGAGAAAATTCAATGTGACGTGTATTAAGATCATCTAGGTAGGTAGTAGGTAAGGTATACTAGTGCGCTGACGCGGTGTTGCTCCTTTTCATTTGTTATCAAATAAACGTTTAATAAAGTTATGAGATATTCCGTTGTCTGCAGTCCTTTTTGTATGGACTGAAATTGAAAGTTTATCAACTCAAAACAATACTAAATCCAAGTTATGAACAATTAGACACATTCATATAAAAGAGATCAATTAGGGATGGCGGTCTTCTATAAATGATGTAATAAGTCTTTATCTCAAAAGCAGGATGAGCATAAATAAAAATCTTGCCACAATAAACGAAGGCTTGATGAGTGATCCCATTAAAAAACATGTTACAATATTTTCTACGAAAAGCTTTCGCTCGGTACACAGAAATACATTAATGTTCGAGTTACTACATTAAGAGATGACTAACGTTATCCTACGAGGTGTAGTGCAGACAGCATCCAGCCAGACCATGCCCACTACGCCCACCCTACTGTCTAGACCTAGACCGTCGACCTTTCGCCCTTTGTATCGATTCAACGTTAAATTATTTATGAAGGTTATCTTTAAATATGAGGACGACAATTTCGAAATTAACTAAAACATATTTATTAAGATAATAGAATAAACACTTAATTAGCGCAGATGATAGTGACCCTGCTTGCTGCGCCGAGGGTCCCGTGTTAGAATCCTGGTAGGGACAAACTTATATGAGCACGAATGCTTCTACCCGAGTCATGGATGTTTAGTGTCTATATAAGTATTATATACTGGGTTCGCCCCCATTCATTGCACGGTACCCATAATACAAGCATTGCTTAGTGTGGGGCCGTATAGTCTGTGTGCTTTTCTGGCGATATTACAAAAAAAAACTTTAATTGAACAAACAAAATGTTTGGGTGATTAATTTTTAGTCATTAAACTGCACGTATATGAAACTCATTTAGACCAATTTTTCAATTATTTATTTTATCTTCTTTTGTGCTTCTAGGCATATGTACTCATGGCTAGGCTATGCTAGGCATCTATACTCAATAGGCTGCTAAATATTGTAGTTTAATACGGTAATACAGAGTTGAAAGCGTTTTAAATATAGCTATATGATAAGATACCGCCTGGATGGTAAATGACAGGCGTTTGAAGGTCGTATCGCTGACTGGGGCGGCATGGATGTGTAATATACCTATAGCTCATGTTTGAACAAGTTCACATTCGATCGATAGGCATGCATGTATAGTATAAGGTTTAAGAATTTAGTTTTTTTTAAATAACACCAGCCTCATTCCGCGATAAAACGATACCGTCTCTTTTTCTCACAGACAAATCAAACACTTTAACACATATATTTTATACATAAACGTGATCGTTATCACCTACTTGTGAACCCCTTAAAATATTTTACACTATTTTTGTTACACCGTATATTTTTCTTCGGTACACTCTTGGCCGAGTGGTCGTGGTCATCACTGAAGGGTCAGTATCACGCTGAACAATCCGTCGCCATTCCTCACGCACTGCTGCTCTCCTGGTACACCCATAAAGGGGACCATTAATAGCGGCTCTAACTTGGTCGGTCCAACGCATAGGTGATCTGCCGCGTGCTCTACTACCTTCATCATTCCCCTGCTCTACGAGGCGCTCTTTGGAGACATCCCCACGTCTCGATATGTGTCCGAAGAAAGTAAGAACTCGAGCTTGTACCATGGAGGATAGACGCTGTTTGATACCAAGTTCTTCAACAATGGACATATTAGTTCTGACACCTTATATATAGAATTTGAGTCTTCAAGATGACTATCGGCTCCTCATTTCTGCGTGATGTGATCAAGCCTCGTTCCCGCTCCACCTTGAGTTTTATCAGTCATATCTTATTCGTGTGCACAATTCCGTTATTTTTATCACTGTGTAAATAACATCAAGAGTGACTCAAAATATTGCCCTTGTTTTGTGAAAACGTGAAAACAAAATAAAAGATATAAAACTAGAATTGAAACAATAATTTTCTTACCTCCAGAAAAGTAGATCTTTAGTAATACTTGATTATGATTGAGTTCTAATTACCGTTACAAATAGCTAATTTGACACTTTAATTGAATAGCGTCTTAACAATACACAACGACTCGTCTAAAACTTTGGACACTATGGTAGCTCAGTACTCAGTTAACTCAATTAGCGTAAAAGCCTGCCTTCTGAACAACTAACTGGGTGTTAATTATCTTTTTTATGTCACCATAGATTCGAAGTTCTGATAAAATGGAATTGACACGGCACCACGCCTTCGGAGCGGTGTGGCGTACCGCAAGGTTGTCCTTTGGGACCTCAGCATTTACTAATTACTGAAGCTAGTTATAGCAACGTTCTAGCTATCGCTATTGCGTTTATTTTTCATTAATAAATCATATTTAGAATTAATTATTGAAACCAATATCAACGAATCTCATTTTCAACCACGGTTATCACTTGCTAAACGGTGTAGAAAAAATCGTGAGGAAACTTGCATGTCTGAGAGAACTCCTCGAAAGATGTGTGAAGTCCGCAAACCCGCACTGGGCCAGCATGGCGGACTATGGCCTAATCCCCCTCACATTGAGAGGAGACCCGTGCCTAGCAGTGGGACATTAAAAATGGCTGGTATTATTATTACATTGAAACCATCCAATTTCTAGTTACTTATTAATATTTTACTATTTTAGGTCGTTGTTTATTGATCACTCTTGTTGACTCATGTTTACTACTAAGTTTACGTATTTTTATTTCGTATTTGATCGGTGCTTGACACCAATTACTATTGTCTGGTTCCATATCAACTATCACTTTGTATGCTATTATTATGATCGATATAACATCGCGTAGCTTCCAATGTGCTTCGGGTTCAACAATATAGTTATTCCCATGGGTTTCCGGCACACACACATGCAAGTTTAATAGTGTGTTATCATCTGTGGTTATACCTTCAGTCAATATTTTCAGTTATACACGAATGGACACTTGTCAGTGGCTGTTTACAGTTTACTTGTTTAACGTGAATTGGAATTAAGTTTAACTAGTGTTCGGGAGTTTTTAAAGTCTTACAAATTCTAATATGATGATTAGTAATGGGATAATCTATGGTGTCTATTATAGTTAAATTATTGCGCTGGAATTAAGTCAGTAGCTTACCTTTAATATCCATATATATTTTCCCTTCAATATAAATAAACTATGTAATGTAGTCCTTACGATATTTTATGACTAAATCTATATAATTATTAGGTTTGTTGTCATCAAAGAAATTATGGACATGTCCAAGAGTTAGCAATACTATGAACTGCTATTTCATTAACATTTTTTTTTAGTATGACAGGTTATAACATAACTTATGTTAAGGAGAATATAATAGATATATTTCAAGCTATGTCACCTTATAAATAAAAAAAAAATGAGTCAGTACAGTAATCCATTTTGATGATTACAAAATGTTATGTTTCTTTCAGCCCGTGCCGTTTGGCCTATTTCTATAAGCTGACTTCATGTTGAGAGTTTACACTTATTGACTTTTTAGCTTTAATTGGTTTTAATATTATTTAGTCATTAATGTAGGCACTTACTATCGCAAAGGGCTTCGTAGTGTGTAAGAGGAGTAGCGGCTAGCTTCATATACCTACGAAAACCTGTTGTGCGGGCATAGTTACTGATTTATCCTCACTTGTTGCCATTTACCTACTTGTCGATATTATAAAATATTACAATAGCTAATAGGGACTGATAAAATCAGGAAAAAGCACAAAAACCATTTTATCAGCCAAAATTTTCCTACATATAACAATCGATTATCCCATTAACAGTTAAAATTTAATCATTTAAACCTCGTCCCAGAACACTGAACACCTAGTTAGTTAAATTGCATCGATTAAAACAAATTGCGTAAGAATCAGTTCGTATATAAACGTCAATGAGAGTGAACACCCAGTGAAAATGTTAACAGAAGTGGCAGAAGAATCGTTTCTAAAATTAAAGAAAGAAGATGTCGGTCATTTGAAGACGTCTTATTCAACGACGAACGCAGCCAGCGCAGCGGAGACGTGGAAGCGCAAATCTGTATCGATAATCTCACCAAAGTCCGGACGAATACTACGGCAGAAGAAGACGTCGGTGAAGAATCAAACGAAACCTGAAAATGGCAAAGAATCTTCAGGCTTCTTCGGCAGACTATTCGAAGATTTCAAAAAGGCCAAAGTTTCCGACTACACGTACCAACAGTCTCAAGTCCGCAGGAATAGTTCGTATAGGCCTTTCTGGGCTACAAAAGTTGCGGAATCCACCCAAAAGTGTGACGTGCTAATAGAGCCCGAGACGATTGCGAAAAAAGCGGATTTCGTTGAGAATAGCAATGTTGTCAGTAATAAGAGTTTGATCTTTGCGAAGGAAGCTGTAGGTTCCCCTAAAGTGACTTTAGTAACTAATGACAAAAGTGAAGACACACCGACCGTCAGGCTCTCGACTGTAGACCACCACAATGATTACAGATTGAAGATGCCACCGCGGTACAATGGGAGTAAAATGTTTATGCCCACCGGAGAACAACTGTTTTGGGTTTGTTGTATTACTTATTTGGCTCCGTACTTGAAGGACTTGAAGGGTTGCCAGCTTTAATAGAACTGGCGTTACTTTTAGGCACCTGACCCAAAATTTATAAAACATGACTGAGCTAGGTTGCATTTATTTGATATCTTCATTGTTGCTTTGTTACCCTGCATTTGTCGATAAAAGTAGCCTGTGTTATATTACAGCATATTACCCCTGTATCAATTTGATTCGTTTCAGTGGTTTTTTGCGTGATTCTTAGTCAAACTTATAAACACACTGCCAAATTAAATTAATTTGTAAGGATTGGTTATTCTAAGTGAAGATTGAAATCCTTGTCGGTAGAGCAGGGCCCCAAGTCTGCTAACACAATCGATTCATGATCGAACAGCAACCGCATAGCAACTGTCACTTTTGACAGATATTGCATTGGATATCTGTCAAAAGTGACAGTTACTATACGGTACTGCTTGATCAAGAATCGATTGTGTTAGCAGACTTGGGGCCCTGGTGAATCCAACCTTTTTTGTCAAGATGAACTTTTATGATCTATATTTCTTGTAAACCTGTCTTCAACTCACACATATTACTTAGCAATGAGTGAGTTCTGAACCGCAGTTGTTATTATATTCCTTTGGCAAGTAACTGTTATTTCAGCTTTTGCATATATTTTATCGTCTGCCAAATAGGTCACGGCGAGATCAAAGTTTTCTTTTACGTGAGTTCCAGTTGACACTTTGAACGAAAACAATATTTGATTTATAGAAATTATATATTTCTATATATGCGTCACGATTGCTCAACGATTGAATATTATTTTATCATCACCAGTTTTAAAAATATTAGAATAACTGTTAAAATTACAGCATCGTTAATTATTTCAGGAAAATATTATTTTAACTAGTCCCATGTTACGTGGTAATTTATAGGTTAATTTTAATGATGATGATACAGTACTCGATATAGTTATTTATTTAAGGTGTAAGAATAATATTGTAAAATATTTTCATAGCGCCAACAATAGGTTATAAAGATAGCACTCCCAAAGAAATAAATCAAATTATTAGACATAAAAAAATGACAACCCGTACTGAGCGCATGCATGGCCAAACGCTACTGGGTCGCATTATATAAAAGAAATTACAAAAATCATTTACACAGTAATGATCCATATAACTTACCGATTAATCTGTTAAAATATTTTACACCATTTTTTACACTTTATATATTATATACTTTGTTTATAATTAATTCGTTCGTTACTAATAATCGACTCAAATCTCATCCGATTCAATAGCCACCTAATACTATTTTTGCCTGCAGCTCGGCGAAGCCCGTCCGTCATCGTTCGGCCCCGCCACCTACCAGGACTTCAAGGACATCAGGTCGCGATGCCTCGCCGAGGGCCGGCTGTTCGAGGACCCAGAGTTCCCGGCGATAGACCGCAGTCTCTACTACAAGGAGAGGTTGGATAGACCCATTACCTGGCTGAGACCTGGGGTGAGTTATCACAAAAGAGGTGTGTTATAAGATTGGTTACTTTGTATATGTGTAAACTAATGTACTGATTGTTTGTTTTTTTTAAATTTGGCATCACCATGGGTATTTTGCCAGTGTCAAGTAATATAAATTATTTCAGTTTTCGAGCATATGCATAGGCCCAAGTAAAATACCCCTCAATAAGTAAAGTGATGGATACTTTACTGAAAGATTATTCATGGATTTTTTGTGAGAAATTGAAAAGCCAAGTTTCGTCACTTTGTTTCAATTACCTACACTCGTGCACTTTACCGATCCCATAATGGTTAATATTCCACTTATATCACTCACTATAACTCGCAGGAACACTAGTTTTAGAAATTACATCACAACTGTCGCCATGACTTTTCAGTTTTCCGCCAAAAAGTCCAATGTACTGATTTGGACACATTTTCTGGTTTAAAATTGGAATGTGTTTTTGTAGGAGATAAGCGACGACCCCCAACTGTTCGTCGAGGGGTACAGCCGCTTCGACGTGCAGCAGGGGGAGCTCGGGGACTGCTGGCTGCTCGCAGCCGTGGCCAACTTGACGCTATACAGAAAGTGAGTCAAATATATAGAATCAGAATCAGAATATTTTTTATTCACGTAGACCATTAAGAACAGTACTTATAATCGTCAAAAGTTACAAAATACTATGCTACTACTTATCCGCCCGTTCGGAATGCCGTTCCTATCGAGAAGAACGGGCTAAGACTCCATGGTTGCTCTTTTTTTAAAAGGGTATATAGGGTGTAAGTGGCATGGTAACGAACATTGGACAAAGGTTACCTAGAATAAAATAAACGAAATAATTTACGTGGAAGGTCGTGGGGTTATAATAGAGTTATTTTTGAGCGCAATGTATCGTGAACTACGCGATCACAACACCACGCTCCGAACGGTACGTGAATCGCTGATTACCGAGCACGCTGGAGCGTCTTGAGTTTTAATTTACATTGCACCTTTAGTTGAATTTGTACATTATTTATTTTTATTTAAACTCACGTTGACAAGCAGTTGAGATAGACAACTATTATGGTTTTATGCTAATATCAGTTAAAACATGTGTAAATATATAATTCACTAGCTGTTGCCCGCGACTTCGTCCGCGTGGTATTTAACAAAGACAACCGTTGACAACAGCCTGCTCGCCCATTCTGAGCCCGCGGGACGCATTGCAGGTTGTTGCTATCAAACTTAATCAGGCGCTGCGCTACAACATTGGTTTTAATTTTTTTTCTAAAATAAAAGTAGCCTAAGTTACTCCTTGTTACATCAGCTATCTGCCAGTGAAAGTCACGTCAAAATCGGTCCAGCCATTTCAGAGATTAGCCGGAACAAACAGACAGACAGACAGATAGACAAAAATTTTAAAAAATGTTGTTTCGGTATAGGTAACGTGTATACATCCAAATGCACTTAGTAAAAAGCGGTTATTTTAATATTCCAAACAAACACTCCAATTTTACTTATATGTATAGATTAATAAAATCGCCCGAAAATTCCAACTCGGGAGGGTAAGGGGGGTCCACAAACCAATGAGTATAATTCCTGGTACGAGTTTTCGATCTGAATCCATACCCTGTATGTGTATAGAGGTGTAACAAAATTATGATATAATATTTTAGGGAATGTATGTGCACATACAACCAAACAAGTTTCCGCAAAGGAACATAGGTCATTTTTTTTTAAATAGCGAAACAAAATTGCGTTTGCATTTGGGATGCAAGTTCTCGCTATTTATGTATGGAAGGATATATATTTGTGTATGGATATGATATGCTATCTTATTCCGCATATTGCGATATTCTTTTATATTCTATATGCCTACTCATATAGCGGTCACACCCACCCACTCATGACATAATGTTGATAACACTGTTGACATTGATAAAGTAATTTCCATAATATAAGAATTTGTTATGCATAATGCATTTGACACTACATTTTAAATATATTATCGCAAAATAGCGGTATGTTTTCTGACAAATCCTACCATAACGTCGGTACATATTATACACCATATTTTACAACGTAAAAACATAAAATAAACACGATAAAATCTGTAAATTAAGTTTTATTTCAATACCATATTTTTATTTCTTATAGTTACGCGAACACTACACATTGAAATAAAACTTATTTTACAGATTTTATCGCGTTTATTTTATGTTTTTACGTTCCCGACGTTTCGGCTGCCGGGAACTCATAAAACATAAACTAAACGCGATAAAATCTATAAAATAAGTTTTATTTCAATGCCATTTTTTTGTTGTTACAGTACCAATATCATAGGGTAAGCTTATCATGCATTTTTGAGGGTTTCCTAAATGTATTTGTTTGATTCCAGATTGTTCTTCCAAGTGGTGCCTGATGATCAAAGCTTCGATGAGGATTATGCTGGCGTCTTCCATTTTCGGTGAGTGATTTGATAGCATATTACGGTACCGAGGGGTCCCGTGTACGAATCCCGGTAGGGACACATTTTGTGTGGTCATCACGAATGTTTGTACCCCAGTCATGGATTTTTAATATTTATAGCAGGTTATAGGCAATGTTTTTGCCAGAGTGCGGTACTCATAATACACGCATTGCTTAGTGTGGGCCCGTACAGTTGGTAATATTATAAATGTGAAAGTATGGATGGATGTTTGTTACTTAATCACGCCAGAACGGCTGAACGGATCTGGACGAAATTTGGCACAGAGATAGATTATAGTCTGGAATAGCACATAGGCTACTTTTTATCCTGGTAAATTGTATGGTTCCCGTGGGATAGATTTGTTTTAATTTTTCTTACTTTTTAATCGCGGGTAACACCGCGGAGCGCAGCTGTTATTAAATAAATATGAAATGTTTTTTGTTGATTCGCGCATAATTTGAGAGCGGCCAAACCAATTTGGAAATTATTTTTTGGCAGGCAGTTGTCCAGAAAGTTGGAAAACACTGAACGAACAATGTCGGCAGACTAGCTGGTTAATAATCATTTTAAAATAAAATAATGTTGCCAGGTTCTGGCAATATGGCCGGTGGGTGGATGTGGTGATCGACGACCGGCTACCGACCTACCGCGGCAAGCTGGTCTTCCTCCACTCCTCGGAGACCAACGAGTTCTGGAGCGCGCTGCTGGAGAAGGCGTATGCCAAGTGAGTATATACCTTTATGTCTCCCAACACGAGGCCAGGGCATACAAGCGACTTATACCCTTATTATAATAATCATATAATATATATAATACCAGCCGTTTTTAATGTCCCAATGCTGGGCACGAATTGAGGGGAGGTCTCCCCTCAATTCGAGGGGGATTACGCCATAGTCCACCACGCTGGCCCAGTGCGGGTTGGCAGACTTCACACATCTTTCGAGGGGGTTCTCTCAGACATGCAGGTTTCCTCGCGTTGTTTTCCTTCACCGTTTAGCAAGTGATAATCGTGGTTGAAAATGAGATTCGCACATGTCAAATCGAATGTGAAATCCAGAAATCCCAGAGGTGCGAGCCATGGTTTGAACCTGCGATCCTCGTTACCGAGGCAAGCGTTCTGCCAACTTGGCTATAACTGATGTTAGTTTAGAAATGTTAACGTTTATTTGGTGTAATTAGATGAATAATTAGCCAATACTTTTTCAGTATCCTCCAGGAAATAACGGCTATTTTATTCTTGTGTACCAGGCTGCACGGGTCGTACGAGGCCCTCAAGGGCGGGTCCACGTGCGAGGCCATGGAGGACTTCACCGGCGGCGTCACGGAAATGTACGAGATGACCGAACTGCCGCCGAACTTCTACACTATACTGCTGAAGGCGTATGAAAGAAACTCGCTCATGGGATGCAGTATTGAGGTAAACACAGCTTTGAACAAAAAAAAAATAATAAGCACAGATAAGGGAACGTTCAAGGATTACGTAAGGAATTTGGGGGGGGGGGGGGTCTTCTGAACGTTACGATGCGTAACGTTCAGAAGACGTGAGGGGGGGGGGGGGTTGAAATACGCGTTACGTAACATTGTTAAGCCTTCACAACGGTCGCGTAGAGACTAATAGGGGGGGGGGGGTATAAAGAAAAACGTTATGGCGCGTTACATGGGGGGGAGGGAGTGAATGTTAGAGAGAGTGAGAGGCCAATCTATATTTGCTACTTGTATACAGGAAAGGGTGATGTATTCGGAAAGGGTATGGGTGTTGGGCTATCCTGTGCAACCATTCACCGGGGTTAAAAAATAATCATACCATGTGACCCGGGTTATAATAATCTATTACAGTGCTAAGATTCGTCAAAATCCGTGGAGTAGTTTTCCCACGATGTGCGAAAATCTAGACGGACAAAAATAAAAAAAAAGTCAATAGCTGAAAATAGTGTCAACACAACTAAGTTTGAGGGGCGATAATCCCTCAAAGTTGAAGCTATAAATGTACATTGGGGTAATACTCCCTCAAAATCGAGGCTTTATATGTACTTTTGGGTAATAATCCCTCAAAAATGAGACTCTAAATGTACTTTAGAGTAATAATCCCTCAAAATGTTTGCTATTCATGTATGTGCGTGCAGCCGGACCCCAACATCCTGGAGGCGGAGACGCCGGCGGGGCTGATCCGCGGCCACGCGTACTCCGTGACGCGCGTCAAGTACGTGGACATCGAGACGCCGGGCCGCAGCGGCAAGATCCCGCTGCTGCGCCTGCGCAACCCCTGGGGCAACGAGGCCGAGTGGAACGGGCCCTGGAGCGACAAGTCAGTACTGTACCACTCACATATACATCCTCCTCTAGCGGACAAGGGAAGATCTCCCAGCCAGGATCTTGTATATATCGCACCCTCAGAACGATGTGGGCTCAAAATTATGCTTCAAAATTATGGTTTTAATGTATGTTCTATCCGATGAATATTAAAACAAAGGCGTTTTTATGATAGAAAAAGCATATTATATTTCCGTCTCTTTTACACTGGTACTTTTCGTCCTCCCCGTTCAGTTGGAAAGATCTTTGATTGCGATTTCCCAAAAAAAATGGACTTTTGAGTTGAGCCCCTATCGTTCTGTCTGAGGGTGCGATATATGTTACTTGCTCCGAAAACTCTTATAGCGCGATTCAGGATTGTGATGACAATTGTCTATTGTTCTGAATGCGTCTGCAGCGCCATCTGTGTAGCTTGTGGTGCGGTTGAAGTGGTCGCTACACTCCATTTCCTATCTTTTCGATCCTCCTATGATGATGTTCTATCGAACTATGCTCCGGGTTTCGCTACGCGACAGAATCAGACATGAGCAGAACCTTAGACGAACTATAGTAACGGACATAGCTCAAATCATTTCAAACTTGAAGTGGCAGTGGGCGGCACATAGCTCGAAGAACCGATGGCCGTTGGGGCAGAAAGGTTCTAGAATGGCGACCACGAGCCGGAGGACGTAGTGTAGGACGGCCCCCACAAGGTGGACCGATGCGAGTGGCGGAGGACCGTGAGGTGTGGAAGTCATTGGGGTTGTATTTGGCTGATAATGCTGATAACGCTCTCATTTTAAGTTGTCATGTGTTCGAGACTCCACCCACGATATTTTGGTTTTACAGGTCCGCGGAGTGGCGTTACATTCCTGAATCAGAGAAGGAGGAACTGGGCCTGACCTTCGACGACGACGGTGAATTCTGGATGTCTTTCAAGGACTTTGCCAGCCATTTCTCAAGGTATCAACTATTATTGTCGCATTTACTACTACTATATACTGTACTGTAAGGAATCTCAGCCATGAACGCTTGCGCAACAGTCCTGAACATATTAAACATTATAATTCTCGTACAAACTTTCGTGCCCGTACCGGGATTCGAACCTGGTACCAAAATATAGAATCAATATTGAATCTATATTTTCCGTGAAATAAAATTATTTCCATAGCAATATAATAATGCCAGCCCTTTTTAATGTCCCCCTGCTGGGCACGGGCCTCCCCTCAATACGAGAGGGATTAGGCCATAGTCCACCACGCTGGCCCAGTGCGGGTTGGCGGACTTCACACATCTTTCGAGGGGTTCTCTCAGACATGCAGGTTTCCTCACGATCTTTCCTTCACCGTGGCAATAAGCAACTAATAATAATTATAATTTCAGAGCGGAGATATGTAACTTGAACCCTGACTCGCTGGACCCTGAGGAGTGTCCGGAGGGCTGCACCAAGAAATGGGAAATGTCCGTCTTCGAGGGGGAGTGGGTCCGAGGTAAGCCATCTCCGAGCCAAACACTAATTCCTTCACGCCAATGTACTTACCAATGACCGCAAGCAACAACTAAATATGAGGGTACCCCGGTTCAAACTATGACACTAGGACATCAACCACCTCAGTCCTCCTGTGACCATGGTTGCTGTAAAGCAGCCGAAATGTCTGGAACGTACAAAAACATAAAATAAACGCGATAAAATCCGTAAACTTTGTTTTATTTCAATGTGTAGTATTCGCCTAAATATAAGTTGCCGATTAAGTTAATCAGGTTGCCTTGCTTACCCTACTGATCGATAGACCTGCTGAAATTAACATAGGTGGCGTTTTAAATTAACATTTTTTTTTAAATTACATTATAGGCAAGTATTTGATCTCGATCCCACCTGATGGTAAGTGACGATGAGATCTACGATGCAGCATACTTGCCTAGAAGGTACCTGTTCACTCTCGACTTGAAAACATCCAGAACAGACAGAGACATTTGTTGTTATTGCAGGTGTCACGGCGGGCGGGTGCAGGAACTATTTGGAGACCTTCTGGAAGAACCCGCAGTACACCGTCACGCTGACGGACGTCGACGAAGGAGACGACGAGAACAAGTGCACTGTACGTACTCACATGTATAATAATAATAATAATAACCCCACCTCGGCGTGTCTTCGTCGGCCGAGTGGAACCGGCGGGGGCCCGCAGGACCCTCAGCTCTGTCTTGCCACAGTAGGTTGTCTAGAGAGGGGTCGGTAGAGCTATATGATTAAATAATTATATATAAATAATTATACTATATACCTCTATTCGAGGGGGATTAGGCCATAGTCCACCACGCTAGCCCAGTGCGGGTTGGCGGACTTCACACGCCTAACGAGGGCTTTCTCTCAGACACGCAGGTTTCCCCACGACGTTTTCCTTCACCGTTTAGCAAGTGATAATCGTGGTTGATAATGAGATTCGCACATGAATTCCAGACATCTCAGAATGAGAATCTGCGACTCCCGTTGCCGAGGCGAGCGTTCTGTCAACTATCGAATTTATAAGGGAGCTTTCAAGTATTACGTAGCGCAATTTTTGACACCCCCCCCCCCCCCCCTCCCAAATTAGTTACGTAATACTTGAACGCTAACCTAACCTCCTTATATAGCGTCGGTTAAAAATGCCGTCCGTCCATTGGTTTCCAGATAATAGTAGCCCTGATGCAGAAGAACCGTCGCTCGCAGCGTCACCAGGGTCTCGAGTGCCTCACCATCGGGTTCGCGGTGTACAAGCTGCCCGACTACGGCCACGTGCCGAAGCCGCTCGACATCAACTTCTTCAAGTACAACGCGTCGGTGGGCAGGTCGCAGGCCTTCATCAACTTGAGAGAAGTTAGCGCCAGGTCAGTGATGATGCAGTCGGGGAAGTTTTTTTTTTAAACATTCGAAGTTTAGGGAAACTTTCTGAAGTCGCTCCCGACGGGCTGACAAAAGGCTATTTCTTCTATTATTATTTTTTTTGGGCTATTTTAGGTTACCAATTGGCTACAAAATAGTGCCGTTGCTGCCGGTGTCGCAAGTATGATAATGATGATGCTGATGACGATGATGATGATGAAATGCATCCGCTACGCCTATCAGTAGAACTGCGGATACTTTGATAACAAAATATTGATGTGTTTATTTGTGCACGAGTGTAAGAAGTTTTCCCATAATGTCCGTTGTCCGGTGTTTTTTCAGTAATATATCCACTTCTTTACAGATAGTGGTTAGGGACTTAATTTCGTCATCTTCGACTCACATACCCAGTCACACGCTCACACACAAACATACACATACACACACTCACTCAAATTTAATTGATCACCTGTTGTTTGGTAGGTTCAAGTTGGACCCGGGCACTTACGTGATCGTCCCTTCCACCTTCGAGCCTGATGAGGAAGGAGAGTTCCTGGTGCGAGTCTTCTCCGAGAAGAGCAACAATATGACGTGAGTAGACACCATTTTGTTTTATGTATAATGCATAACTATATTGCCAAAAAAAAACAAGTAAAACATTGATTTCAAACAAAAATGGCTGATATAACAACTTGCTCTATGAGACATAGGTGAATAAAAAAAAAGGAATTGTTTAATACTAATAGCTAGTAAAAACTTTATAATTTTATTTAAGATGTAATTCTTTATTTTTAAAATATTGTACGTATTTGTTTAGTGGTTAAATAATACATGGTATTCATTTCCCTAACAAATATATTATGCCGATTCATGGATAATTGTATAGTTATCTGAGTACAATATATTATTATTTATAGAAATCGTGTATTAAATATTATATTATAATCACAACATCTTCTCCACCAAACTGCCTTGGCATCAATTCAATTATTTTAAAATCCTAATCTATTCCACAGAGAAAACGACGAAGATATCGGAATGGGAGACGTCGATGACAGAGTAAGTAATAAGACACTACATATTTTGATAATACACTACATACACTACGTGGGGTCGAGTCACCTTCGTCCGTAGGAGAATTAAGTACCCTCGAGATACCCTACACGTGACCCTGGGTGGTGCCAACCAGGTGACAACTCTACTGGTGGTAGGCTTCGGCCGTGGCTAGTCACCACCCACTGAACAAAGCCATGTCGCCAAGCGGCCTAGCCGTGTTCCGGCATGATGTTCGGTGTTGCCATTCATGGATGGCGGGTCAGATCAGTTGCGCTGCATGTGCCTAGTGAATGTAGCGTCTCTGTCTACTGCCGCCTTCCTACCTAGGCAAGTATGCTCCATCGTAGATCTCATCGTCACTTACCATCAGGTGAGATCGAGATCAAATACATGCCTATAATGTAATAAAAAAAAATAAAAAAAACTCTACATAAAACATCTTTTTTTATTACATTACATACATTTGTTATGTCTTGCAAAAGGGTGGAATCAAATTAATAATTAGTGTAATTCTTGTATTATGGTAAAACTTAATCAAAATGAATCAACGGGATTTAATTACAAACCTTTCATGAAACTGCTCGAAAGCAAATGCTCGTATTATTAGCCTTCACAGACAGAGTCACCCCATAAGAGTTTCGTGTGTACCATTTTGGTATGCAAGCCTTAAGTCTAAATTGTTGTGTGGATTATACAGCGTGAATCAGAAAGGTTATAACTTATAGGTTTTTATATTGAAATTGCTACTTTGTATTATGATGTTTAAAAATACACCAAAATATCGAGGGTACAAATAGTTATATACACTTTCTTCTGTCCGCCAACCCGCACTGGGTCAGCGTGGTGGCCTATGGCCTAATCCCCCTCGCATTGACGGGAGGTCCGTGCCCTTTCTGGGTCCCACTGTATTTAAGTTCACTTGGTCTGATAGGTGAAGGAGATAGCACCGAACCCGGAGCCGGCGGACCCGGTGCGCGAGTTCTTCACCCGCCTGGCCGGCGCCGACGGGGAGGTGGACTGGCAGGAGCTCAAGGAGATCCTCGACTACGCCATGAGGGAGGGTAAGTCGACACTAGACTTGCTCCGTGATTTAATTCATTCTATCTACGTAATCTCTTAAAAATATCATATCAATAGTATAATGATTTACTGGTTATTTCTTTACATAATAATATAAAATGGAATAGGATAATGTAAGGCCTCAGCCACAAACTAGTGGGTATTTTGCCACTGTCAAGTAATTAATAGCGATAACAAATTAAATAAATATACATTACGAGCTGCGCCCCGCGGTGTTACCCGCGATTAAAAAGTATGTCCTTTTTCTCTATGTCATTTTCTGACCCCTAAACTATCACTACCTATGCAAAAAATCATGTCGATCCTTTGCTCTATGAAAAATTAAAACAAATCTATCCCACGGGAACCATACATTTTACCGGGATAAAAAGTAGCCTATGTGCTATTCCAGACTATAATCTATCTCTGTGCCAAATTTCATCCAGATCCGTTCAGCCGTTCTGGCGTGATTGAGTAACAAAAATCCATCCATCCAACCAAACTTTCACATTTATAATATTATATAGTGGGATTAACTAACCAACCCCATTACCTTATTATTGTGATATTCCGATTATCTAACTTTAAAACTTCACACTGGCAAAATACACCAGCGTGTGTAGCCAAAAAAAATGAGTGACAGTATACTTTCTCGATGACGTTAGGTTACAATATGATGATGTAGAAGTTAATGCCATAGACAAAGAAACAGTACAGACGGAGTGCGGCGGACTTTTATATTGAAGCCCAAAAAACCAAGCCTATGTTTTCGCGCGAATTCCGACCTTACATCCACGCGAATTCGCGTGTACATCAAAAATCGGCTTGGATTCTTGGGCAACCATCAACCATGGAGCTTCTCGCCCGTTCTTCTCCATAGGAAGATATTCCCAACGGGAGGTTAAGTTGTAGCTTAGCATTTTGTGACATATTTGACGATTCATAAGTACTTGTTTCAATGGTTTACATGATTAAAAAATATTCTGATTCTGGAGAGATCTCGACATCGGATAGTTTCGATTGCATTTCCTTTGATTTAAAACAACTCCGCTGTAGGGTAAGCAAGAAATTCCTTATGCAATCGTCGTCAAGATAGTATGTGTCACTGTCATACTTATCCATGATATCTGTGGTGTGAGCGGAACGGAAGACGCTTATATTACCGTAAGCCTACGTAAAAAGTTATTAGTGGCTCAAGCAGTATCTTTTTTTTATCTCAAGCGGGATCTTTCTTGAAATATTTTTTTAAATTTGGAATGATATAGGCATTAAATGTTAGTTATTACAATAAGTACTATTATTACTTGTTAATTAACCCCATTTTTTTAAATATAAATTAACAAAGCGTCACTCACAATAACACTTAAGTGACACCCATCACAAAATTGTTAAAAATGTGTTAATTGACCACTAGTTAACATTTCGAAAGCCTTAATTATATGATACTAGCTGACTCGGCAAACGTTGTTTTGCCATATAAAATAAATGGAGATATAAACTATCCTATCTCTCAAGTTGGATCGAACTGCACATGGTGTGCGAATTTTATTATAATCGGTTAAGTGGTTTAGGAGTCCATTGAGGACAAACATTGTGACACGAGATTTATATATATTAAGATGTGAATTTATTACGGTGCCACAGAAGCCACATTTTGTTTGTGTTGATATTAACGATATTTATAACATGTTTTATTAATAATAATTTATTTTATTTCTTATCAAAAATAACGTTTTTTCCTCGATAATGTGCACAAACTGGAGTCTGAAAAGAAATTCTAGTATTATGATATAACTGTTAATAAAACACATACGAGTGAGTGATAATAACTAAATAACTATACCTATCGACAGAGGCTTCATATTTTTGATTTTATATTAAAAAAAAATATATAATGCGTAATATTATTTTTAAATGCCCATTTTTGAGCTTTTCTACGGTATTGTGTTAATGCTTTATGTGTGAAGTTAAACCTTTGACGATGAACTCTATGGAAACGGCTTATTTAAAAAAAAACCACCCGTATGTGGGAAAACCACATATAGCGATGATGAGGAACTATTTTCGAAATAACTTTTTTTAACATAACATAAACAGACGAATCAAGTTAAAAAAAAGCTATATTTCAATGTCAAGTGTCGTCACCGCCATAAGTGAGCGTGGGTGCGACAGAGAAAACCACATCATCACCCCCACCCCAGTTTTTGACATTCCTATAAATATACTTGCCATGTCCATAGAGTTCATAGTCATAGAGTCAAACGCAGCTTTTTTTGTTAACGGCTCTCCGTTTCCCGAGCTACATGTATTATGTAAGTAACATTATATAACGCATTATTTACTCGTAGCGGCTTCTGAACGTAACCTTTTACGTAAAATCCCATATGCGTTCAAAATAAGAATGGTGCAGTCAGAATGACATTATGTCTTGCCGTCCCTTACATTCCGCATGAGATTAGAACGGGATGCGAGACAAAATGGCGTCCTTGCCAACCCTATTCTTATTTTAAACGCATAGTTTAGTTTTTTTTTTAATATTTATTTGCTAAACTTGTATGTGAATCGTTACAGTGTTAATAATAAGTTGCAAAGTGTTTTTTAATTCTTGTACATAGAAATGGTTTTCTGAAATAATTGTTGGTACTGTCGTTAGTACTTGTTCCTGTTGAGTTATAGTCTGTTTAATATAGCTATGACCCCGCGGTCACGAAAAGAAGGCTCACACCGCGATGCCATCGTTAAATGAAAATATGTGACTCATCTTCTGCTATATGTGCGAGTTGTATCGTAAGCGAAACGCGAAACTGAACCTTATTTTCCTTTACTTTACACTCGTCACGTCCTTTTAGTTTAATTTTTCATTCAAAATTATTAAAAGTTGTTTTAAATACACGGGTCTAAATGGATGGGTCTGCGTTCAGCTATTTATATGGCAATCTCGCCGTCGACTTTTCGTGACCGCATACATTTACTGACCGTGATCGGTAAGCGGGCGTATTCCGCCTACATCTGAACCTACCCGGACAGAGTTGGCGATGCGTCGCGGCGGCGCGTACGACGGCGGCGGGGGGGGCGCCCCCGCCCTCGCGCCGATGGGCGGGGGCGGGGGCGTGGGCGGGGGGCAGGAGCCGAGCTGCCTCGAGCAGCTGCTGTGCGCGCTGTGCTCGCCCATCTGCAAGGAGCTGGGCGTTGACCTGCAGCAGATGCAGAACCAGAACGCTCAGGAGCAAGTGCATTTGACGCAGCCCCAGCCGCAGCCACTGACAGGTAACGTGGGGGGGGGGGGGGGGGCCCATAGAGCATTATCAGACAGGGTTACCAACTTCCAAAAAATCCCTGAACAACATTGATAACCTAATTAGCGCAGTTGGTTGTGACCCTGCTTTTTGTGCCGAGGGTCCCGAGCTCGAATCCTGGTAAAGACAAACTTGTGATGAGCGTGAATGTGTGTACCCTAGCCATGGATGTTCATTTTTCAACCCATAATACAAGCATTGCTTAGTATAGTTGGTGTGTTGGTCTGGCGATATAAAAAAAAATACTGAATAATTAAATCCAATACATAATATGTACGTATTCAAACTACATTTATGTTTTATAAGGGTAAATATTTAACTATAATTTACCTTGAGGTAATATTTTGAACATTATTTCTGGGAGAAAGTTGTTCTGTCACATGAGTACCCTTAAAATTAATTTTAATAATTTTGTTACATCCTGGATAGATAGGTTTTGTTAAAACCAATAGCCCCTAAACTCATGGATAGTGGGTATAACGAACGGAATCCATAAAGTTACTAATAATTTTAGTTTTTTTTTTCAGGTTTCAGGTTCTGCTGTTTGTGGAGGGAGCAGGACTTTTATTATCACTATGTTCATGTACATAATACCACATTTTATCGAAATGGAGGGCAGAATTTAAAATGTCTGTTTTTGTTCATTTATATCTGTACAAAATGTTATCTTTTTTTTTTTATACAATTTTTGTCATTTTCTTTTGTGTATTTTATTTTATTTGACAGGTACTCGACGTGTTTTTTAGATAACTTTATGTTTTATATTTGATATCTTAATATACCACCTAAATTTGTAGAATTATTTCATTGACAAGGGAGTTACAAACATTTATTCAGAAGAACAGTGCTTTGTGATGCAATTGTAAATGAATGAAACTTTCTATAAATTTGGAAGATATATATATGTACCACTTGTTGCAATTATTTCCGCTTACGCCACTAACATAGTTTGAAAATATAAAAATTTCCAAAAGATTTTTTTTGGAAATTTTTACATTTCTCATCGCTTTTTTAATGCATGTTTATTTATATTGTCTAGCGTTATTTGAGACGAACGAAAATGGGCATTTTAAATTTTATTAAGTTTTAAAAATAATGTTGTTATTTCATAAAAATAAGTCGCCTCCATTTCTATAAAATAGATTAAGGTTACTAAGGCTATGGCTATTGGCTCGTGAGAGTTTACCTCGGCCATGTGCCGAAGCCAGCCTCATAAGACTACGCGGTTGGTCTGAACTCGGCTATCGATATTTACGCATACAAATAAAACGTAATAAGTACCATACTTTGAGTTAAGTGGGTACCTACTTTATCAAAAAAATACCTTTGACATTAAGACAAAACCATCAACATTCCGATAAGGATAGAGTTCAATTCAGACTGCTCTTAATATTATCGTCCCTACCAAATTAATCCTTAATGTCATCACAATACAGTAGCTAATCGTGTGTATACAATATTTCAGAGCTCCAAGGTCAGGGTTTCTCCAAGGAGGTGTGCAGGAGTATGGTCGCCATGTTGGACAAAGACAACTCGGGTGGACTCGGCTTCGAGGAGTTCAAGACGCTGTGGATCGATCTACGCAACTGGCGCGTGAGTGGATATTATTATACTACTACTACAGCGTGATTCAGAAAGAGTATACTATCCTTCGAAGGTGTGCTTGTTTTGCGCAGTTGAGATTATTATGTGAAGTCAGAATTTCGATGTGTCAATCAATAAAAATATATACTCACAAAGAAACCCAATTGTCATATAGTTTCAGTTTTTAGGAAGATTTTTTTATTGCCCATTTTATTGTTGTTGTATGAGTTGTCTGAAAGGGTGCTCTTGCTCAATTTTCTACTTCATTATCTGTTTTTTTAATCCAAACGACAGTATAAAATATGTGACAAACAAAAATAAAATGTTTTATGATTGGAATTAATTTTCACTCAACCGACCGTAGCGAAGCTTGAACAAGAGTTAAAAATAACCGAATCTTTGAACGAAGTTTTCAAACGTAACTGACCAATCATATAAATAAAAACTTAAAAAAATACCTAAAGCGATACAACACCATAAAGTTAGTAAAAGTAGCGGTTTTTACAAACCTTATGGTATTGTATCGGATTAGGTATTTTTTTAAGCAAACTTAATACATCGAGTCATCCAATGCAAAATGCTAATATCGCGAAAAACTAAATTACATCGTAAAGATGTCCAAATTTTTCGTAAAAATATAAAAACCATTGACACTTTGAATTTCGCGCCCTGACCTAGCGCTTCCACCTTAAGGGGGAAGCTCAGGGTCAGGGCGCGAAATTCAAAGTGTCAATGGTTTTTATATTTTTACGAAAAATTTGGACATCTTTACGATGTAATTTAGTGGTTTGCGATATTAGCATTCTACATTGGATGTCTCGATGTATTAAGTTTGCTTAAGAAAGAACCTAATCCGATACAATACCATAAGGTCTGTAAAAACCGCTACTTTTACTAACTTAATGGTGTTGTATCGCTTTAGGTATTTATTTAAGCAAACTTAACTTAAACTTAAAACCATTGACACTTTGAATTTCGCGCCCTGACCTAGCGCTTCCACCTTAATTGGCTCCTTCTAAGTAGCGCCATCTAGATACGCAGCCCGGTACCGCTTGCTAGTTGTCAATGCGCAACCGCCAGATGGCACTGTTCTAAACATACTGTGCTATGTACCAGGCGGTGTTCCGCCTGTACGACACGGAGGGCCGCGCCGCCATCCCGGCGCAGCACCTGCGCGACGCGCTGCACTCGGCCGGCTACACGGTCAACGCGCACGTGCTCAACGTGCTCGCTCACAGGTAACAGACACACCGCCAACACATGTGCCCTGCATAAAGGGAACGTTCAAGTATTACGTAACGAATTGGGGGGGGGGGGGGGGTCTTCTGAAACGTTACGATGCGTTACAGGGGCGGGGTGGTTTGAACTACGATTTTACGTTTTACTAAGGGGGGGGGGGGGGGGGGGGGGTAAAGAAAATCGTTACGGCTCGTTAGATGGGGGAGAGGGGGGGATTCAAAAATTGCGTTCCGTAATACTTGAACGCTCCCAAAGGTCGGACACACTATCGGACGCGTCCAAACGCCGCGGCTGGCATATTATCAGTCGTAACACGCGGAAGCGACCCTAGGACGGTCGATAGAAATCTAGGCCCCAAGTCTGCTAACACAATCGATTCATGATCGAGCGGCAACCGCAACTGTCACTTTTGACAGATGTCTCATACAATTTCTGTCAAAAGTGACAGTTACTATGCCGTTGCTGTTCGATTGTGTTAGCAGACTTGGGGCCCTGGCCGCCTGTTCAGCCGCGTCCGTGGAAAGGTTGGTTGAAAGTTATAATGGAGTATATATACATTATAGCACTCTTTTTCTTCTTTAAAGTTCGTTGTAATGCAGTTACAATCCATTATAACTGTCTATAAATTTGGGGGTAAGTATATAAATAGCACGTACATAAATATCGTTTGTCATTCACAGATACGGTTCTCCTGACGGCTACATACAGTTCGACGACTTCATCATGTGCTCCGTGCGACTCAAGACCATGATCGGTGAGTTACACAACCACACTAGCTGTTACCCGCGACTTCGTCCGCGTGGTATTTAACAAAAAAAGTTTTTCTAATATAAAAGTAGCCTAAGTTACTCCTCGTTACACCAGCTATCTGCCAGTGAAAGTCCCGTCAAAATCGGTCCAGCCATTTCAGAGATTAGCCGAAACAAACAGACAGACAAATATTGTAAAAAATGTTGTTTTGGTATATGTACCGTGTAAACATCCAAAAGCACTTAGTAAAAAGCGGTTATTTTGAATATTACAAACAGACACACCAATTTTATTTATTTGTATAGATCATAACTATTATAAATGCTAAATTGTGTTCGTTTGTAAGTTTGACGATCACGCAAAACGGCTAAACGGATTTGAATGAAATTCGTACTCATGTGGGGTTGAAAATGAAAAACGATCCGACGTTTTGGAGACATGATAAACATTTTCTTCTAGATTTTTAAAATATGTACTTCATTACTCCTGTGTTCCCGGTAGGGGTAGGCACAGGTGCACTGTAGTACGACCACATTCCGCCAACGGAATCTCATTCCCAATGGAACAGGAGACGAGCCTTTAATTTATTATGTTAGATATGCTTGTAGAGTTAAGGTTTGTAGAGGCTTTGTAGAGTTAAGGAAAAAATGTAATGACAATTTGTAAGTGCCCCCGTAGGCCTATACGAAATAAATGATTTGACTTTGACTTGTGTAATGTCGAACTAATCCTTGTAATAGTATTGTCATGTGTGTTATAAATAAGAAATTTATAATACAATAGCTTTACGTGTCTTGGAGAGCACGTCAAGCCGTCGGTCCTGCGACTGATCTCTCTCCAGTTGTATTAGATCGCCGTCCCATCGGACTATGAGTGGGGGAAGGGAGAGTGAACCTGCGTTTGCGCACATACTTGTGCATTTATATTATCTCATGCGTAGTTGCTAGCCTCTGTTGAGATTGGGTACCGTGACCGAAATTCGGTCAGGATTATTATATAATAATTTCATCCCTTTTTTTTAATGTCCCACTGCTGGGCACGGGCCTCCCTTCAATGCGACGGGGATTAGGCCAAAGTCCACCACGCTGGCCCAGTGCGGGTTGGCGGACTTCACACGTCTTTCGAGGGGTACTCTCAGACATGCGGGTTTCCCCACGATGTTTTCCTTCACCGTAGCAGGATTATTATTATTAACATAAATACTGAAACACAGCGAACAACGAACCTCTGGAGAACCTTGAGCGTGAACTGCAGGGGAACTCGTGAGCGGCGGCGTCGCACCGCAGAATAACCGCCATATAAGTGTACGGAGTTACCACACAACATACATACACACATGTTATATAAATGTGCATTACACTGTGTCACCTCACTGGCTGGTAGGGAATCGAATTTAAAAAAAAATGCGTCTATTTCATAATTTTAATTTTTGTGCAAAATCGCCTATTTGTTCTTATTCGAATCGTTGATTTAGTCGATTTGTGAATTTTACTTTTTTGAAGTGATATTCGATTCCCACAAAGCCGTTCGATACTCAGCTGCTTGCGGTAGTTAAATTTATTCTAAAACTTTATTAAATTCTCGAAAAACAATTTTCTCAAAATATATACTTTAAAAACTATTTTGCTCAAAATAAATCTATCATCTATTCGCAGGCAGTATTATTTGCATCTTATCCTGGACATTTCACATGTATTTTAAGAAACCATTGATAACAAAATTATGAATTATTTATCGAAAAATATAGTATATAATATACAATGTGAAATGTCCATACATTTGCACTGACGCTTACTAACTGGTAACCAACGCACGGGGTTTGATATAAAACTAATATTTATTATTAATATTACAGATACCTTCAATGGGAGATCTTCAGGCGGCGAGTACGCCACCTTCTCCCTCGAGGAATGGCTGAATCGCACAGTTTACTCATAAACGTCGTATGCCTACCCCTATATTACATAATTGAGGCCTATTATAACGCATTATGTACATTGTCGTCCACAAAATTTAACAATCAAAAGCTATTTATATTAATACTGTACACCAAAAACGATGTTTTGATCCAATACAGTTTTTGGTCTGAGAGATTACAAGTCACAAATAGTGTTATTAGCAAGTGACTAATTTCGAATACGGGTATCACCTAATCGGTATAATCGACTAAAATAACTAAATCAAATAATATTTTTATATACTAAAGTGATTAGCGAGAATTCTGGTAATTTAATTTCTTGTTTTTAAGTTGTAATTTATTTTTCCACCGATTTATTCATTCCAATGTGCTAGCGTTTTGTTTCAACACACAAAGCGGGTATGTTTAGTTCTGTGCGATTTGCCTATACACAAGCTTCTATGTGGAAAATGTATTATGGTACATATTATTATTATTATACAAAAAAAAAACTTTTGCACTCTGTTCCATTGACAATGCATTTTTAATTGAAATTTATTTATTGTGACATTATTTTGTTTTGTATGAAAAGCGATCTGAAATAAAAATCATTTATTGGTAATTTTGTCTTTTATTAATGTTTCCGATCAGAAAAAATAAAACAATTCCTGCTTCACGCATAAGTTAGAGCGAGTGCGACGGAGAAGCTCTCCCTTCTAGAATATTTGACATCATGTAACATTTAAAAAAATATTCAGAATAGATCATTAAAGAATCAATCACTAAGGTACTTATCATTCAATAAAAAATATACTAAATTCAATAATAATCCACTCATTGATCAAGTGTCACAGATACTCGCTAAATTAAAACTTAAACTAATAGATCTTCTCCCGCCGTGTCCTCCCATTGCTCTTCCTCCTCCTCCTCGACAGCGAGCTCCTCCTCCATGGGGAGGGGGATGCAGCCGGCGTCTCCGAACACCGCGAACATCTCGGCTCTCAATTCCGGCGACACCTTGTACAGGGGGATGTCAGATGAACGGATCACTAGTTTCGCACCGTCTGTTGAAGAAATAAAAATATACGGTATGTTTTAACGAGGTCAGTAAAAATGTTTGGACTTAGAACTCCCACACATAACTGCGAATTCGCATCGCATCGCATCGCAAATATCTGCGAGCTCGCACGAATGCACCGCAAGAACTTCGAATCTGATTCGCATCGCGCATTCCTGCTATATTACATCACACTTGGTGACTACATTTTATTCCGCTCTGAGACAGCGTAGGGGAAAGTAAAATAGTTCCCATCAGCGTTCATAATCGTAATAAATGGATGAACCCAAAATCTTATTTTTCTTCTATATATTCTATTTTACAATGACAGCAGTGCAACAATCTTTTTGCGATCCATGTCACTATTCCTAAAAGCACGTGCAATACGGCTGACTACCGTTGAAGGTATGGTCACCTGAACCTTTGCGCTTCCCCACGAAATCGCATCGCAACAATTCGCATCGCAGTTTTGTGTGAGAGCCCTTACTCATTTTAATAATATAATTTACTAGCTGTTACCCGCGACTTCGTCCGCGTGGTATTTAATAGAGACACAACCTTGATTTCTTATATTTACGCGAATACTACACATTGAAAATAAAACTAATCTTAAGGATTTTATCGCGGTTGCTGCAAAGCAGCCGAAACGACGGGAACGTAAAATAAAAAATAAACCGCGATAAAATCCTTAAGATTAGTTTTAGAGACACAACCGTTGGCAACAGCCTGCTCGCGCGTTCTGAGCCCGCGGGACGCATTGCAGGTTGTTGCTATCAAACTTAATCAGGCGCTGCGCTGCAACATTGGTTTTAATTTTTTTTCGTGAGATCCTATTTTTTTTTTCCTAAAATAAAAGTAGCCTAAGTTACTCCTTGTTACATCAGCTATCTGCCAGTGAAAGTCTCGTCAAAATCGGTCCAGCCATTTCAGAGATTAGCCGGAACAAACAGACAGACAAAATTTTAAAAAAATGCTATTTTGGTATAGGTACCACCGTGTATACATCCAAATGCACTTAGTAAAAAGCTGTTATTTTAATATTACAAACAGACACTCCAATTTTATTTATTTGTATTGTATAGATTGAGCTTGATCTTGAGAATTTTTACTCACTGATGACAGTGCCGTCCATGGCCCGCACCGCCTCGTACTGTCCCGGCGGGATGCTGAACCGGAGCAAGTTGAACATGCGCGACGAGCGAACCACGTGCACGCCGTGGTGGCGTTTCACCAGCGGCAACAGCAGCAACTCCTTGCTGGGCAGGAACGGCTCCCCGTATATCTATATGACGGAAGCATTAATAAATAATAAATATCGCCATACGAACACACCAACTATACGGTCCCACTTTAAGCTTAACGCTTGTGTTATGGGTACCGTACAATGGACTGAGGGCGAACTCAGTATATAATACTTATATACATATTATACATCCATGACTCGGGTACAAACATTCGTGCTCATCACACAAAGCTTGTGTCCCTACCAGGATTCGAACCCGGGACCCTCGGCGCAGAAAGCAGAGCCAAAATAATCGCTAATCGTAATTTTTAACATACTTCAAAAAAAAGGAGGAGATTCTCAAATCGATTGTATTTTTTTTAGATAACTCAACTCACCAAATAAATAGTCCACCGTACTATATTCATACAAGCTTTTGCCTAGTTTTTTTTTCTAAACAGATTAATAAAGTTTTTGTTCCTTCTGATTTTATTATTAAGTAAGTAAAGTTAAAATTATGGGTAGAATGTATTTTATTATCATTTTAATTGCTACAGGATTGCTCCTGCATAGTTGGAAATAGTTTATCATTATTATTTGTAAAAGTTCGGATTATGTATATATCGGCTGATTGATATTATAGATCAGCTTGGGACTGAATGCTGAAATATATAGCGTCAATAAAGTTGTCGAAGTATAGCATGTGCTGCCTCAACAAATTATTATTATTCACTGGATCGATTCTACTTTTTTTTTTACTTGATTCGACTTTACATTCGTTAAATATTTGATTTAGTTAGACAAGATACATTTCAAGATTAGATTATTTTTTGCTTTTTCGGTTTTTTGAAGACAGTTTCTTTTTATTAAATATATTATTTTCCCATACTAGGTAACGGTATGTTAAAACCAAACCATTAGGTACACATTGGGAAATATCCCACTATGATATATCTAGGATCATAATATGACGGAATATAGACTAAAAATATATGTAACTATGGAAGTAAATGACTTCAATTTAGTCTTTTAAAAAACATAACTCACCCTTAGTCTGTGGAACGGAGTCTTTTCGGGAACAAGGTGTTTCATGATCACTTGTTTGACAATCTACAAAAAAAAAATATTAATCACCAGCTGACCTACAGACATTGTAATACAGGGCTTAGTAATAGCATCGAATGCATTGTACCAGTGATAGGAAGGGTGCCATCTTCTTCAGTTCCTCCCTGACCTTCTTCCTCGCCACCTCTTCCTCGGTGTCTGTCTCACATATCTCCGTCTTCAAGTTCTTCACGTGTTCAGACACCTGTCAACATATCATATGAAAAATATCACCTTAACACTTGTTATGATTTTTTGTAATAAATCTGACAATTGATTTTGTTGGAGGCAACTTTATTTACTAATGAAGAACTGGTTCAAATGATAGTATAACCTTTCTGAATCCCGCTGTATATCTTATCACATACACACTGAGCAATCTGTGGAGCGCCGATTAACATTAATAATATCTTATTATACCTTTTTATTAATTCTCTCCGAGTATTTAGTGCATGCCTGTTGCACTTTATCGTACGGTAAATTGTCAATGGCTGCAATAGAAATACAAACAATTATTAAAAACATAATATTTCGCTCAGAATCTGAAAAGAAACATGCCGATCATGAATCAGTGTCTTTTAATGTAAGTTTGTATCACGCATTTAATATCACATACTGTAAGTTTGTATCACAAGTTTAAAGTCACATACTGTATGTTTGTATCACAAGTTTAATGTCACACCTGCATGTTTGTATCATGAGTTTAATGTCACATACTATAAGTTTGTATCACAAGTTTAATGTCACATACTGTAAGTTTGTATCACGAGGTTAATGTCACATACTGTAAATTTGTATCACAAGTTTAATGTCACATACTGTAAATTTGTATCACAAGTTTAAAGTCACATACTGTAAGTTAGTATCATGAGTTTAATGTCATATACTATAAGCTTCTATCGCGTGTTTCTTGTCATATACTATAAGCTTCTATCGCGTGTTTCTTGTCACATACTATAAATTTCTATCGCGTGCTTCATGTCACATACTATAAGTTTCTATCGCGTGTTTCTTGTCACTTACTGTACGGGTTCGCGGATCCCAATGTGAGCTCGTTCTCCCTGATCTGATCCCTCTGCTGACCCGCCGCGTCCTGTACGCCGTGAAGTGTGGACAGCACTAGTTGGAAGTCGCCGAAGTGAGGGTGCGTCTTCCGATAGCACTTGGTGAGATTGTGGCAAGATGTGCACGGGTTCCCCCCACGGAGCATTATGTGCTTTAGACGTTTCAGTATTGTCTATTGGAAAAAATATCATTTAAATAAATGTGTTACACTAGTATAGTAAATGAGAACGAACATGTTAAGGCGCGTAAGAAAAAACGAGATAGATAGTCATGGATGTTTGATACATGTATTAGTAAATTAATACTGTGATTACTCCTAGCCCTTTGTACAGTACCTAGAGTATAAGTGTTGCTTTATACAGGACCGTACAGTTGGTGTGTTTTCGTCGGACAATGTAATTATATTATTAAAAAGAAAAACTGCAATAATCTCGGACATACCTTACCAATTTCCTCGAGCAGTTGATGTCCCGTCTTCTTGCTCAAGTTGTACAGCCCGGGGTACTTGTACTGTAGCTCCATCATTATTTCCGTGTGAGTTAACATTAGCAGCTAGTAGAGAAAAAACTCAATCTTAAATGAGACTGTTAACAGGCTACAAAAATTGCATCTTGCTGAGCACATCTCAGCAATATAGCCAGCGATACTCTCTCAATGCAATATTAATGAAAACCTTTATATTGATGAATATATACGGCACCTCAATGGCTACACAATTGCAGCTAGAAATTAGCAGAAAACTATATATATATAGTTTCTAGTTAATTTTAAATTATTATTACCCAGACTGGGCAGGCGTTGCGGACTATAGTCGAAAGATGGGTGCGCTTTGCCAACTCATTTGGTGATAGTGTATATAATAATAATACCAGCCCTTTTTAGTGTTCCACTACTGGGCACAGGCCTCCCCTCAATGCGACATTTTCCGAGAGGTTCTCTCAGACACGATGTTTTCCTTCACCATTTAGCAAGTGACAATTGCGGTTGAAAATGAGATTTGCAGAGAATCCCCAGAGGTGCATGCCAGGGTTTGAACCTGCGATCCTCGTTACCGAGGCAAGCATTCTACCAGCTTGACTATAACTGCTTCCCTGCAGATAGTGTGCCATTATCTATATATGTATATGTCTGTATATGTATCTACATTATTATATATGTATGTTATGCCATCCTAAATGTCAACCTGGGCTATTATACGTTATCACCATGCCCAGTTATATAAAAATCAATTCAGCAGTTTTTCCCAATCTTTTAGACTGACAAACAATCCAAAAATTATGGGTTCCATCTCTGCTCGTAGGATAATTTTGTCTGAAAATATTAAATGTACCTACCAACTTATTGTATTACAAGATGAAAGGGCTCAAATTACCTGTGTAGGCTGATGGTCATCGATTATATTAAGTTCACGACGAATCTTCAGAGGGACTATATGAGGCTTCGCAGCCAATGGAATCTATAAAAAAACATTATAAACTTAGTTGAAAACCCAATAAAGTTGCTTTTATATTGGCCCAAACACATTCATACTCTGGTTTGAACTAAATTTAAGTTTATGTAAAACTTTTTCAACTTGACTTATGTGTTTGATGTAAAGGACAAAGACAAATCACGCTAAAACTTTTTTTTACATCCATTTAAGATGTTGTAAATCTCATGTCTGTCTCACTCTCACAGCTTCTGTGATCCTTACACTATGCATGTGTTAACAAGTTAATTTTAAAGAACATGGGTTTAGAGTCTTATAATAAAATACCTATTATATACACAACATATACTTGTAGTGAAATTTGGGCCTAGGGAATTTTCTTGCAGACTAGCCTATCCATGTTGAGAAAATGAAACCTAGACCTAATAATATTACCATAAAATGGCTTACATCAGGCACATGTTCCGGTATATAAGCGTTCAGTCGAATTTTTCCAAACTTCCAGGTATTAATCTTTTCCAGCACACGGACGGGGTCCAGTCTTTCCGACAGTCTCAAATAACATGTCTTTTTAGCGTTCGTCGCATGGAAATTCAACGCTTCGAAGTGCCCTTTGATTACTTTAGCTAAAACCTTTACCGTTTGCTTTAAACTCCACTGAAAAAGATATGTTTCTGTTATATTTCTATAAACAAGTATAAAGAAGAAATGTATGAATAAATACCAATAAGTACCATTGGAGGTATACCGGCCACTGCTATAACTGACATGACTAATGGTTTTTATTGTGTTATCCCAAAATGTATCCCACGAAAACAGCGTAGCGTTATTATATCTTACAAAATCACAGACCAATAGGAGGACAAAAACAAAATTAAGTCCACTACATATTACAATAAACTTCGACAGATCAAAGCACAGGCAAATTCGAGATGGAATCAGTGTCTCCAACTCTCTTTGTCAAAATTACGGTGTTGACTGGTCTCAAAATACGGTAGATGGTGGAAAATTACGGCAGACCAGTGTTTGCAGCTAAAATACCCATGCAGTGGGGATGCGTAACGTAAAAAAAAAAAAAAAAAGGTCATTCCTCCAAACAGAAGTAGCAGAATGACCTTTTTTTTTTTTTTTTTTTTACGTTGCGCATCCCTGCTCTTCCAAACTGAAGCAACAGAATGACCTTTTTTTTTTTTTTTTACGTTGCGTATTCCAAACAGAAGCAGCAGAATGACTTTTTTTTTTTTTTACGTTACGCATATCCCAATGCAATATTGCAGTAATATTTTGCTAAATCAAGTGTTCATTATAGAAATATGGACACGGACGAAATTACGGTAGAATGTGTCACCGTAATAACATGTCTACGGTAGGTGGTAGATCTACAAAAATTACGGTAGATCTACCGTAATTACGGCATGGTTGGAGACACTGGATGGAATATAAAAATTACTCTGTGGATGGATAGACCAAAGAGAGAAACCCATTTTTTTTTTTTTGCAATGACCTTCTTGTGTATTTTGTCCGTGTCAAGTTTAAGCGTTAGGTAATTGGAAAAATTCTGCCGATCATTTTGTTGCCAATATATTTTCCCTAGCAATCTCTAATGCGTTTCCCATATCAATCTCCCTGAAATACTATACTTGAAAAATCGATGAAGAAAACTACTTGACACTGGCAAAAGTGGCTCTATTTTGTAGCCGATTACCATCGAAAATATCGAAATAAAAGAAGAGTAATATAATATAGGGTAGGTAGGGGTAGGGTTCATCGAAGTATATTATATTACTCTTTGGTTCATCGTGTGTAGTGCAGTACACTGACCCTCATACCTACTAACACAAACCAAATAGTAAATATCACAAACAAATGGTTAAGTATTTTATAATTTATTTTCTATTTATGTCACTTGTAGTTAAATAAAAATAATAAGTATACATAACTTAAATTAACATACTTAAAGTAAGTTAATTTATACAACATAAAAACTATAATCATGATCAATATTAAATATTAAAAAATAATTTCACAAATCGTTATCTTATAATTTTGATACTTATAAAATAATTAGTCTTCATAATTTAATTCTTATGTAAATTTTTCATAGTTCTTACGATCTAATGGTTCGATTGCATGCAAATATTTACAATTGCCATCAACCCATTCTGGGAACTCCTTCACACATGCAACACACTCTAACAACATCATACAATCACTTTCTGCTCTATGAGCATCCACTACATCTTTATTCAACAGCTGTTGATACAGAGTTTGTAAATTATATCCTTGGTTTTTCATTTTACTGGCATATCTCTTGATTTGTTTCTGTGGAGTACTCGATTTGCCAAGTGGGATTTCAAAGAATGATGAGCATAATGAATCAATACTATCCCATTCCTCGGCACTTATATTTAACTCTGACCAATCTTCATCCGTTAATGAATCATTCACTATATGAGATGAATTAAAGTTATTTTTATTATTAAGTATACTCTTAAAAGCTTTCAAAGAGTCTACGCAAAGTAGATCCGTTGGTAGTTTCATTGATATGTCTGAAAACTCAGCTAAGAGTATTTTGTAATCAAATATATCTCCATTGTGGGCAACTAGACATATCGGCTTAGGTAATTCATCTAGAAATGAGAGTATAGTGTTGGTTTTCTCCTTGAATGATGGCGCGTTTTGCAAAATATTGTTTGTCAAGCCTGTTATTTCTGCAGCTTTCGCTTGTATCTTCCTCTCTGGGTTGAATAATAGAGATAGCTTGCTTACGACCTTTACACCATCTGAGGATTTTTCTAAATCGCTTCTCAACACAGCCACAAAGCATAGTTCAGTTATTTTGGTTTTATTACGTTCTAAATGCGGCAATCCTGAAGTTTCTAGGTCGAAAAATACGTAACATGCTACTTTGGACATGTTTTACAAGTATTGTTGGTTTTGACCACACGTAGACTTGACTTGACTCACTTGTTCTGTTGGATCAATCTTCAATTAGTATATAGTTATTTTCCATGCATTATGCCGCACTATTCATGAAAAAAATTAATACTGAATCAGAATATATTTTATTCACGTAGACCATTAAGTACATTACTTATGAATCGTCAAAAGTTACAAAATACTATGCTACTACTTTACCACCCGTTCGGAATGCCGTTCCTATGGAGAAGAACGGGCAAGAAACTGTGCATTAATTCTATTTTCAAAACAAAAAGATCAAGTTGTCAAAACAAACAAAGAGAAGCTAGGCTAGCCAATAGGATAGGGAACACAGAACATGCGTACAGTGTTGCCAGATTGGGTATTTTTTTCGCAATTCTGGGGAAAAAAATTTGGCTCTGGAGAAATTTTGGAGAAAAATTTGGAGAAAAAAATACCCATGCAGTGGGGATGCGTAACGTAAAAAAAAAAGGTCATTCTGCGGCTTCAGTTTGCAAATTAGAACAGTATTTCAAGGAAAAAATAAAAAAAGGCAAAAAGCTAAGCCGATAATATTAACTTTTTGCCTTTGGGTAAAACTCAAGCAAATTGTATCATTTTGGAGAAAAATAATTTCAAATTTGGGTATAAATAGTGTACATGACTGTATATTTTTTGTGTGTGATGATTATGAATTGTGATTAAAACATCTGACTCCTTTTTGGCGTATTCTAAATTTATTGCTTATAAGATTAAACATGGTTAAAATAAAAAGGTAGAAAATGGCGAATGAAAAAAATATAATAAAAAAAGTGTTGTGACATGTGTGCCATAGACGCGCACGCAAAACAGATCGGCTGCCACGCGTCATAGACAATGGCGCTAGTGGCGTTGCGCCGGAACATCCTCGGGGGCCTTGGAATCATCAGGTTCCAAAGATGAGTCTTCAGTGGGCTCCAGCAAAGGACAGAGGTGCCTTACGGCACGCCGATAAGAGCCCGCCAGGGTCTTGACCTCCGCGACACGAGCTATGCCATCCTTCCCTGGGAACAGACAAGTTATTCTTCCAGTCTTCCACATCATGGGCGGAGCGTTGTCCTCTTTGAGCAGGACTAGATCTCCAATCTCTAAGGGTCTGCTGTGGATGCGCCACTTCTGTTTCTGTTGAAGCTCCGCTACATACTCCGACCTCCACCGATCCCAGAAATGTTGTCGCAGTAATTCCAGTCGCTGGAAGCGATTGAGACGATTAGCATTCTTAGTCAATAAATCAGGTATTGGCGGCAGTGACGTCATTGGTCTTCCAATAAGGAAGTGCCCGGGTGTTAGGGTTGTGAAGTCATCAGGTGAGGATGATAGAGGATAGAGGGGTCTACTGTTAAGGATGGCCTCGATTTGACTAAACAGAGTTGCCAACTCTTCGTACGTCAAGTGTGCGGTACCTAGAACTCTTTTTAAATGGAATTTTGCTGACTTCACAGCGGACTCCCACAATCCACCAAAGTGGGGAGCATAGGCTGGTTGAAATATGAATTTAATACCTTCCCCTGAGGCGAAGCTCTCGATATCATTAGAGTGAACGTTCAAGAATTCTGACAACTCTCTAGACGTAGCAACAAAATTGCGGCCGTTGTCGCAGAATATTTCAATAGGTTTGCCCCTGCGTGAGATAAAACGACGCAGAGACAATATGAAGGCGTCCTTGGAAAGTTCGCTTACAGCCTCTAAGTGAACACATTTGTATCTGAAGCAAACAAAAACACACAAATAACACTTGCTGATTTTGCAACCTCTACCCTTCCTATCAGTTATTAGAAAGGGTCCAGCGAAGTCGACACCAGCAGTAATGAATGGGAAGCCCGGATTGACACGTTGTGCCGGTAACATGCCCATGATCGGCGAAGTACCCTTGCCGCTGGCTCTCCTACAAACAACGCAGTGCCTTGCAGTGGTGCGAGCTAGATCTCTGCCGGCTAATGGCCAAACGAATTCTCTGACTGACGATAATAATAGCTGCGGACCAGCATGAAGGAGACGCATATGCTCCTTTTGGAATACCAATTTAGTGAGTTTATGCTTTGAATGTAGAAGCATAGGATGACGCTTTTCATAAGAATAACAAGAATTGTTTAAACGTCCTCCAACCCTTATTATGCCCTGGTCTAAAAACGGACTTAAAGAAATAATGTTACTTTTAAAATGAAGCGGTTTGTTCGAACGAAGAGTTTCTAATTCTCTTGGGAAAGATTCCTGTTGCGATAACTTCACTAAACAATTGAAAGAATTTTTAAGTTCGTCAGGCTGCAATATACCAACGTGCTTGCTAGATGTATGTTTACAATTGTTTATGAAGCGAAGTACATAAGCAAATGTGCGTTGTAAATGACTTAATTTTGAATATCTATCAAAGTCTATCAACGTTTGTTTGTTATTGTCATGACACGTCATGACATTTATCTTTACGTCAGGTAAGTCTTTCATTGATGTGGCATGATCATTAGGTTTAGCAGGTGGCCATGAAGTCTCAGGGTTAAGTAAAAATGAGGGTCCGTTCCACCATAACTTATAATTTTCAATTTTATTTGCACTGACTCCGCGTGAAGCTAGGTCAGCTGGATTCAAATTAGTAGGAACGTGACGCCATTCAGAACAATCAGTTAATTCTAATATAGCACCTACTCTGTTAGCCACAAAAGTTTTTAATTTGTCATACCTAATTCCTAGCCAGGATAAAGCGATGGATGAGTCTGTCCAAAATACCTTCCGTGCAATAACACATCGCAGTGCGCGACACACGGCGGCCGCGAGTTGTGCCCCTAGCAGACATGCACACAGCTCGAGACGAGGAATGGTGACAGGCTTGACGGAGGCAACCCTCGCTTTGGCGCACAAGAGGCGTACCGTGACTTCACCCTGGTCGTTTAAAGATTTTAAATAAATACATGTTGCATAAGCATTTTTAGATGCATCACAAAAACAATGCAGTTCTGTACGAGAAGACGACTCGCACATGACATGCCTAGGTATGTGCATGGTATGTAAATGTTTCATATCATTTATAAATGAATTCCATTGATGCAGTACATCATCTGGTATCGGTGTATCCCAGTCAATTTTATCGAGCCATAAACGTTGTATTAAAATTTTAGGTATGATAGTAATTAAACTCAACAGGCCTAGTGGGTCAAATACCTTACATGAGTCTGATAATATTGACCGTTTAGTGGGTGGGCTAACTTTATTATTGTAATCGCTTGGAAAGTGAATATAGTCCTCATTGGGATTCCACCCTACACCTAATGTATGAGATGATGAACTAATAGTTAAATTGCGTTGAATATTTTGCGGTTCGACTAATAGTGTTGGTAAATTCGAGCGATATTTACGTAAATTAAAACAACCAGTTGCTAAGGTACTTTCAACTGATTCCTTTATGTACATTAAATCTTTGCTGTCATCGCTTCCTGTCAAGAGGTCATCGACCAGAAAGTCATTCTGAATTATTCTCTTAATCTTAGGGTCGGTACACACCTCCCCTAGTTGCCACAAACAACGTGTACTTAAAAAACTTGAGCTAGAATAACCGTAGGTAACAGTATTTAACCTTAGTAACTTTAAAGGTTCAGTGACATTGTCACGCCATAAAATGATTTGTAAGTCACGATGACAGTCTTGTATGTGTACCTGCCTATACATTTTCTCTATATCGCCTGACAGGACGTATGTATATTGCCGAAATCTAAGAAGAATATTAAATAGACTATCTTGTATGTGGGGCCCTACCATCTGTATATCATTAATAGAATAACCTGAAGTTGTCTTGGCACTGCCATTGAAAACAACCCTTAACTTTGTAGATTCACTGGTGGGCTTCCACACAGCATGATGTGGAATAAAGTATGATTGGTCCGAAACTGAGCTAGCTTCTGATAGATGCCCTAGGTCGGAATATTCTTGTATAAAGCTAGAATAAAGCTTCTTAAGTTCTGGATCCTTTAATAAACGTTTTTCCAAAGCTATAAATTGAATTTTAGCTAGTCTCATTGAGTCTCCTAGACAATCTGGCTCTGTATGAAGGGGTAACTTAACGCAAAACCTGCCTTCTTCATTTCTGTATGTATTGTCCATAAAATGGGTTTCACACTGAATCTCTTCATTGGTATGATTCATGGTAGACTGTGGAATTTGTTCAATTTCCCAGAATTTTTTGAGACTTTCATTTAAACTTTCATTTGAAATATAATCATTATTGGATTGTATGACTATGTGATTACAAGATGCAATAGTTGTATTTATAGTTGTATTTTTTGTAAACAAAGGGCCTGCCAATATCCAACCCAGCTTTGACTTACGCATAATTGGTTGGTTGGGGCTTAGATGAATTTGTTCGGATTCAATTAACCACCAAAACATGTCTGCACCTATTAAGATGTCCACAGGTGCAGGTACATTGAAAGAGGGATCTGCTAGTTGTATATTCGCAGGTAATCTAATCTCAGAGATGTCTACTAATTTATTAGGCAATTTACCTGTTATTTGTGGTAGTACAAGACATGATAATTTAGTTTCAAAGTTACTAGTCTTTGATTTAATATTAACAATGCAGCGTTGTATTAAATTTGATGAATGAACATTGCCTACACCTACAATGCCAACCTGTACTGACTGGGTGTTCAGTTGTAACTTGTTTTTCAAATATTCAGTTATTAGAGAGGTTTGACTACCGCTGTCTAACAGAGCTCGAATAGTTATATGTTTGTTTGTATATGGATCGAATATATCAACTAACGCAGTCGAAAGCAATACACAATTACTAGCTGAGACGGACATACTGATAACACTATCATCAGATGCCTGCTTGCTGTCAGTATCAGTTACATTAGTTGTATGCACATTTGATATATCTGCAGCCTGAGAGAAATCCCTATGCAACAAAGTATTATGCTTGTTTCTACATTTAGAACAGGGACCTAACCTGCATCGATGCGAAGAATGTCCTTTACGTAAACAATTAAGACACAACCGAAGCCGTGCTACCTCGGAGATCCTGTCCTCCACCGGCTTGGCCAAGAATGATGCACAATCGTACAGGCGATGATTGCCCTCACACAGGGCACACGCAAGAACAGAAGAGCCATCAGCAGCTGTAATAGCAAGTGACTTTGCATAAGTCTTCTCAGGTTTGTAAGTAGAAGATAACTGAACTTGAGATTTAGGACAAGGTTGTCGTTCTGTTTTATTACTACGAACAGATTCTAGAATGTCTGCTCGAGACCTAAGAAAATTAAAAAAATCTTTTAGAGAAGGGCTCTTAGGGAAAGTATTTTTATGTTCTTCCCACTTAAAACTAGTACTGCCATCGAGCTTCGCTGATACCAGATGGACAATCAAACTATCCCAGTGCTTGGTTGGTTCACCGAGAGTGTCCAAGGCACGCAGGTTTTTAGAGACATGATCAATCAAGAACCTGATATCTTTAGCAGAGTCTCGTGATATATGTTGCAAATTAAGAAGTGAATTCAAATGATTGTTAACCAATTGCTTTTCGTTGTTGTATCTCTCACAGAGGAGACGCCATGCTTCCTCATAATTGAGGGCACTGACCTCTAAATTACTAATGACTCGAGAAGCCTCCCCCTCAAGGTAGGAGTTGAGATATTGAAACTTATGTATGGAATCAATTTTGTTATTACTGTGAATAAGTGAAGTAAATGTGTCTCTGAATTCAAGCCACTTGAAGTAAGTTCCATCAAAGTTAGAAATCTTAATTATGGGCAATTTAAACCCCATTGTATTTTGATTACATGTGTGAGTACATTCAGCAGATTTTAGTGAAGGGACTAATGCCTTTTGAGGCTGAATGTTCTCTAAAAATACTTGACTTTGAGCAATAAGTGATGCAAATTCTAATTCAATTTCTTCACGGATTTCAAGTTCACCGTCTAAGTTGTAAGAATTTAATACTTCAATTTGGGATTGCAAATCATCAAAGTTAAAAGATAAATTTCTAAATTTATCATAACGCTGAGTCAATGTGGTCAAATCAACTGCTGTTGGTGACTTAGTTTTAGTAAACTCAAGAAAATAATTTTTGTATTTGGTTATCTGACCTTTGATGGAACTTCGCTTGGTGTTAAGATCCTTTAACTTACTTAAATCAGCACCTTCTAATTGTACTTTAGATGTAGGATCTTTTGTTTGAGACATTATGAGAAGATAAAAAAGTAAAACCAAATAGGTACTTGCAAAATAATAAAAAAATAGTTAAAATGTAGTAAAATCCAGACGAGTCTATGCTCCACACATCCGAAGGACAGCGGGCGATGAGCTGATTCCGTCGAGCGAATATCAACAGCCTGCGCTGGGCGTGCGGAGGATGCACACCGACAGTGGGACACAGTCACTGAAAGTATTAATAATTTTAGTTGTTTGTAGGGTTAAATAGAAAGAAGTTTGTTGCTTTAAACATATGCCTGGCACAAATATTGGCATGACATAGGCGAAGGCGCAGAATGCTTGCAGAAAACACCAATATGCAGGCTTATTTATCAATATTGTAGCAATAATTAGTTGCAGATTGCACGCTTATGTTGTTAAGTTAGTAAAATATGTGGTTGCGATGCGTGGCGTATAAATTGCGTGGCTTAGCGTAGCACGTGCATTATATTGTGAAAAAACTTGAAAGATGCGATTAAAATCGGAGATTACGCACACATGAGCATTCGACATATATAACAATATCTGTTTAGACAAACGAGGTGGGATAATATGCAAGGATGTGAAATAAATGAAAGGATGGGCACTTCTCTTGTTAATCCGTGGCTGCGGCGCTGCACGAAGATGGCTGACCGGCGGGGTTGAAACAAGGAATTTCCGATTTTTCTGGCAAATGCTTCGTAGAAAATCTGCGGCGTGGCTGGGACGAGCTGAATATTCCGAGATCCGACGATATAGCACGACGTTACACGTTGATAATCAATTATTTGTCGTCGCTCGGCTTCAGAAATGGCGTGGCCTTTGTAGCTGCGTAGATTTCTTCGCTGAATAATCACGTCGTGTGGTTTCCATGTATATTTTTTGTGTGTGATGATTATGAATTGTGATTAAAACATCTGACTCCTTTTTGGCGTATTCTAAATTTATTGCTTATAAGATTAAACATGGTTAAAATAAAAAGGTAGAAAATGGCGAATGAAAAAAATATAATAAAAAAAGTGTTGTGACATGTGTGCCATAGACGCGCACGCAAAACAGATCGGCTGCCACGCGTCATAGACAATGGCGCTAGTGGCGTTGCGCCGGAACAATGACGTACATGTCTACTATAAATTCATATCCCCAGCCAAACCTGACTGATATTCCTTCCAATCGCTTAAAGTTTTGGAGGTGTTGCGAACAGATACGGCAACATTTCTGGCGCGCGTGGTCGAAAGACTATCTATCCTCTTTAAATACGCGTTATAAGTGGCAGCAATCGCACCCCAACTTACAGGAGGGTATGGTCGTACTGTTAAAGAATCTTAACACCCCACCCCTTCAATGGCCTTTAGGAAGGATTTGTGAAATATTTAAAGGCTCCGATGGTAGAGTTCGTGTCATATCTATAAAAACAGCTGATTGTAAAATTCATTCTAGGGCAGTAAGTAAAGTTGTTGTACTACCTATTGAAATTTAGAATAAGTAAAAAAAAATGTTAATTTGTTTTGTATAATTTTTTATTTGATTGAAGACTGGCATTGTTGCCCCCCGCAGTTATGTACATGACGTACATGTCATTATTGACATAAGGTAGATTAACATTTATTATCTATATTTTGTTTGCTGATTATCTTTGGTCTACCTCCGTTGTGTGTGTATGTGTTCTGTGTGCGCTCCTTTGCTGCTAAGAATAAAGTCAATTAACGTTAAAAATGTTTTCTTACAATATATAAAATCACCAACCCATGTGCTGTGAACTAAACAAATAGAAAATCACATCTGGCAACACTGCATGCGTAGCATCTCTAGCTAGTTCGTCTTTGCCACTGACCTCTATGGTATACATCGCTGGACTAATCATAAGCCCGGTTATCGTGTGCCTATTTGATTTTCGCCATTTTGGCGCTGATAGCGGCAGTGAGGGGGAATGGAACTAATAATAGAGATGGGACAGTGATATGATACATCGATAAAAATGTTTATGCTTAAACCTACCCATGCAGTAAAATGAAAATAATTATGATCCATTCCTTTAACAATGGCTAATGTCCAAAATAGTCGAGTGGTTAATACTAAGATGAAGCAAATAATGATAATGATTAGCCGAATCGCTCATGGGTAGGGTAGGTAATCTTAGGATAAACCGAAACCGGACTAAAGGGTGGTGTGTGACTAGCTAGATCCTACTTAAATAAGGATCGTTTTTTAATTAGAAATGAGGTAATGTAATGTTGTTTGGGAAGCAATGGAGTAGGTAAGGTATTAATAGAAAATAAAAATCATCAAAGTAGTACATGAGTTATGTTTAATAAAACAGTCATCAGAGAAGTGTTTTGAACAGATGTAATCATATTTTTTCGGACGCCAACTAGGCTTTTCAATGTTTTTGAGCCATAATTCTAGTATTCTATTGTCAGTCGGAAACCTGTGAACTAGTAAACATTGTTTTAAAATAATATGTATTTGATAATACAAATCTGTCTTCGGCGATTTTTACGTTCTTGAACGTTCTATCTATTTAAGATATTGATAGAAAAAATATCGATAAATTTTATCGACAAGGAACTTTTACAGCACTATTGAATTTTATTGTTTATAATAAACCGATAATACAAAGACAAATGCGTTGTAATCACGTATAAATAAGATTAGTAACATATTTTTAAGTGCCTATAATATCAATAGAAGTTTTAATTTCTTGAATATTAGCCGTAAATTCACTTACTTGTGGAATGTAACCCCACTTCCCTTCTGGTAAAGAGTTTTGCATAACACGCACTCTTTCATGGTTTACCTATTAACTAACACCACTTATTTATGTATTAACTATATTAATACGACACAACAAACAAGTTTAATCGCGTTAAACCTTCAAAATCACTTTATAAACACGGAGACAATGTAAACAAAACAACGGCCATTTGCATTTTACGTCAGATTTAGTTCCTTTCCCCCTCGCTGGGGGCGCTTCAAATAGGCACAATAGATAGCTGTCATTTTAAAGGATATCATTAGTCTAGCGTACTTGTATCATGGACGTCAGTGGTCTTTGCACAGAACAAATTTACTGATAAGGGATTCAGAGAAAAAAAAACGAAATCATAATCCTATAGCTCCTCCTACTATTAAGTGCAGGTATAGCAGGTGTGTGCATGATTTTTAAACCAAAGGGGAAAAAAACGAGATGATAATCATATAAACTGGTCCAGTAGTTCGGAGTAGTACGGGTCATATTCATTCATTCGTTCATTTCATTGAACAAAAATCAATACCTTATTATCTATGACCTTACCTATGGTTTGTTGATTTTATTTTGTTAAAAATAAAATTTTATTATTTGTTTACTTCAGATTTTCTAACTATAATTGCTTGATATTTTCTTTCAGTGTTGTTACTTAACATCAACTATTATAATTACAATATGAGTTCGTCAGTTCTCCTCAAAGGATTACCACCAGACGTGAGTTTCAAATCAAATTTTTATTTCATAATATTTATTATTGCTCTGTGAAGTACGGATACAATTAATATTAGTAACATATTCTATATATATACATATTTAAAAATACGGAGCGGTGTGTGTTATGGTGATCGCACAACTATGGGTATATATTGACGCACTTAAATTAATACCGGCGCGGGCATGCACGCAACAAATAAAAATAGTCGAATTGAGAACATCATCCTTTTTTTTAAGTAGGATAAAAATAGCTTTATTGGGCACATACATTCCATGTAAGGTCAACCTCCAGTCTACCCTCAGACTGTATTTTTTTTGCATCATTTTAAATTAACTTTTTCTATCTTGTAGGTGCCCATACATGTGTTAGCATACCATTTGGACAAGTTTCTGGACACAGATGAAATTGGTACGTTCAAGGTGAAAGAGCTGCCTCAAACATCAAGCACAAGTTGGCAAATTGTTATAAATTTCAAATCGTCGTATGATGCTTTCACTGCGCAGTCTATTCTGCAAGGGTTCAAGTATAAATGGAAGGACGATGAAGATTTTGTGCTGCAAGCCAAAGTGTCAACGAACCCCAGATTGCAGTCTAGCGATTGGCAGACACTGGCCAACGAGACGTGGGGACATTCCAGTTCTAGTTTAGTCCAACACATGTCACAAGAAGATGTCAGAAGTTGTAATGATATGCTTGATGTGAGTGTTATGTTAAGTGAATTCTACATAAATAATTTAAGTGCACAGTGATTGCGTAACTTGCAAGTAGAAGCAGTATTGAGACTAGCGAAATTATTGAGAAGACATATGTTTGTTGTTAAATCCTTATAACCATAATCTGTAGAATTCAGAATTTGCAATATATTTTAGTCTTCTCTATGGTCTTGGACAGTACACGCGTCATGGATAATAATTTCTTCAATAAACTGAAAATTAAAAAGAAACATTCAAATGTATACATAGAGACTTGGCTTTTTTTTCTTGGTCCACACATTCATGTAACAATAACTAATCAATATTTCTTTCAGAATAAACTAAAGCTATTGAGAAAACAAAAATTGGTGTTGCAAACAGAAAGGGAAGTAGTGGAGGAGAAGAGGAAATTGGAAAGGGAATATAGAAAAAGGGTAATTAAACATTTCTGTTCATTATTTTATCCAGGACTCTTACAATTTCCAAATCAGTTTTGGTTCAAAATTATAAGTTGGAAGCACTTGGTCAGGAGCGCAAAATTAAAAAATCAAGTTTAATTTTGTTATGAAAAAATTGGGACATCTTTTGAATGTTATTTAGTTTTTTGCGATATTGGCATTGTTTATTAGATGCCTCGATTTATTAAGTTGCTTAAAAAATTACCTAAAGCGATACAATACTCAAAATATATATATTTTTTTAACGCAAAATTATTAAGATTTTTTTTATTCTTAACTAGCTGTTGCCCGCGACTTCGTCCGCGTGGTATTTAACAAAGACAACCGTTGACAACAGCCTGCTCGCCCATTCTGAGCCCGCGGGAAGCATTGCAGGTTGTTGCTATCATACTTAATCAGGCGCTGCGCTGCAACATTGGTTTTAATTTTTTTTCGTGAGATCCTATTTTTTTTTTTCTGTCTGTCTGTTTGTTCCGGCTAATCTCTGAAATGGCTGGACCGATTTTGACGGGACTTTCACTGGAAGATAGCTGATGTAACAAGGAGTAACTTAGGCTACTTTTATTTTAGAAAAAAAATAGGATCTCACGAAAAAAAATTAAAACCAATGTTGCAGCGCAGCGCCTGATTAAGTTTGATAGCAACAACCTGCAATGCGTCCCGCGGGCTCAGAACACGCGAGCAGGCTGTTGTCAACGGTTGTCTTTGTTAAATACCACGCGGACGAAGTCGCGGGCAACAGCTAGTTTTAACATAAAGAAACTTACCTGAGGAAACACAGACCACAACAGTGTACTATATTCAAATCTGTTTTCGAGAGAAATGTATTACGTATAGTATAACTTTATACATTAGAGAGAAGGGAACCTTATTGTGGGATCAAAAACATATTAGAAAACGTCATACGTGATAAAGCGGCAGTCCCTATCTACAAATTTTTTTTGCAGCATAATAATATTTCCGATTCTGAAGATGAGGATACCGCCAAACATAGATCACGCAAGGCGAAGCGGGCTAAGGAACCCTTGAAATCACGCGTCAGAACCACTTCAGACGGCTCCGGGTCGAAACGGAGGAGGTCTAAGTCGCGGAGCAATTCGTCATCGCGACCACGCTCGCGTGCCAACTTGAGGTCCGTAGTCCGGGAGATATCCCCGGACCACTCCAGGTCCCGGGCCGTGTCAAGATCAATTGTTCGGGAGATACCAGCATACCATACAAATTCACCACCTATATCGACCTCGCCGGATAGTGCCAAAGCGCTTGCCGTCTACAAACCGTCAGCTCATCCCAGGTCAAGCCGTGCCAGGTCTACGGAAGATAGGACAGATCTGGAATACTTCGAGTCACACAGTCGTACCAGATATCGTTGTTCATGGTCACCTGTACGGCACAGATCTCCGGAGTCCTCGTCGTATGACCGGCCCAAATCTCGGCACTACTCCGAGTTGTATCGCCGGTCCAGATCTCGGGAATCCTCGTCGTACGACCGGCCCAAATCTCGGCAGAACTCCAAGTTGTATCGCCGGTCCGGATCTCCGGATTTAAGGACACACGGCCGTTACAGGTCTCCAGATTCTATGTCATATGGCCGATCTAGATCTCGCAAGTATACCGAGTCGTGTTGCCGGCCCAGATCACCGGATTACCGATCGCGTAGATCGCCCGGATCCTCTTATCGCTCAAGGTCACCGTATTATCCGAGGTCATCGCGAAGGTCAAAGGATGTTGATGCTGATAATGAATCTCCGGATAGATTCTCCTCTGGCCACGGCTGGGATAAGTCAAGAGGGTAAGATATTTTTATTACTTTGAATATTTCGTTTAAGTGTTGCTACAGCTAATAATGTATTAGGTCAGGGGTCGGCAACCTTTGATTCGGAAGTGTCAAAAATGACAATTTACAAAATTTCAAAGTTTTTAAAGAGCCACAATTTTTTTCTCGCGAACAATAAATAGTACTTTCATAAATAAATAATCTATTTATTCATATATAAGTAGTGTTTTTTCACAACAAATTATATCTAATTATAATAATATAATTATTAATGATAATATACAGGTGTCCAAAAAGTGGCTAAATAGAAAAAAGCGAGTACACAAGTGGCTGAGAGATAGAAATGGTGCCTAATCCTCGTTAATCAATGCAGAAGGATTTTTCAATGTTTTTTTTTATAAAATAAATAATATTATAATTAATATTAGTATTGAACTAAAGAGCCGCAGCTTCACATCCAAAGAGCCGCAGGTTGCCGACCGCTTTTTTTTTTTTTTTTTTTTTTAAATGTGGAAATGCAATTACGCATCGTCCCTCACGCCCCGGGGGGGACGAGAGGGGTATGTGGGACTCCCCGGCGGCGGCCGGTATACCCACTAAAACCACATGGTGAATCCTCACGGTCGCTTGTGTCGGGGACACGGGAACGCTTGCGCATACTTCCGCGAACCCCGACGCGACTGCGGCCTTTCAGCCTCCTCCAGGCCTTGCGGCCAGGCGCTGTGTCGGACCACCAGACACAGCGCCGATCCTCTCGAGCCCGGAGTGGAACGGCGAACTCCCCCGAGTCCGCCGCCCGGGGCTCAGCGCCGACCGCCTGCCACACCAGCTGGCAGCCAGCAAGTCCTCCCGGGTGACAGCGAGCTGCCCCTCGGTCGGCCTCTTCACCCGAAAGGGTGGAGGGTGGGTCCGCCGCGTCCAAGCACAAGGCCCGATCGCGGCCCCCCTCCCTTTCCTCACGCCCCTTGCGGAGGTTGCCGACCCCTGGTTTAGGTACAGGAATAATTAATATTGTTATATTCATTCGTAGATATGATGATAACGAAGCTGCTTGTTCCAAAGACGACCAAAAAGATAATACAAAAACAATTGATATTACTATATCAGTTAAACGTATAAGAACATCAACATTATCAGCTACATCCGTGATCACACCAAAAGAAATCCCAAGTACTGAAACTGATGTCAGCAAAGACGTGGAGTCAACACCGATACCAACAAACACTGAAAATATTGTTATAAAACAAGAAGCTGAATATGACAATGATAATAAAGATAAAGACTTCAAACTCCAAATGAATATAGCTATACATGAAGTAATGACAATGTCACAAGGTTTAATTGACATTATGACAAATAACTGTCTGCGAGGGAGCGAGAGGAATAGTGTCATGACAACGTTGCAGAGAATACTCGCGAGGAGATTGAGATTTTTGCCATTGGATCAGTATATGGTGGCCGATGATATAGTACATGTCTACAGATATACGCACACGGAGAAAGATGATAGTGTATTGATTAAGAAACTGATAGATCAATTGTCAGATCCAAAAATAGTGATTGAGGATTCGGGTAAGTAAATGTTAATATTCTAGCTTGTGCCTCCAGCCCCGCCCGCGGTACCCCAATTAAAAATAGCTTATAGCACTCAGCGATAATGTGGCTTTTTAAAATCTGATTTGTAGTTCCCAAGATTATTCCCTACATCCAAAGTAACAAACTTTACGTCTTTATGAATTATTTGTATAGATCTAGCCCATGGTATAAAAATATTCTATGCCAGATATTGTGTGACGTCACGTGATTGGCCCAAGACGCCATCTTCGACCAATGAGCGGTGTTAATTCTATTGAAGATATCAATTGATGGCAGCACTGGTCGTGACGCAGTCTTCGGCCATCGTTAGAACCAAGCGTAGCATATTTTTGTACCATGACTATTCCCACAAAAAATATAAAATCGAAGTTAAGATCAATGGATAACACATTAAAATATGCATTGTTATATAGTTATTTCCTTAAACAAATCTAATCAGTAGGGTAAACAGGAACTTCGTATGTAATCGTAACGTGATCGAGGAAACATGCTGTCACTGTCGTACTCATATATGACATCTGTGGTGTGAGAGGGATGGAAGACGTTGCGTTACCGAAACGGTGCGTAAACAGAATTGTGCTCGCGGTACAAGCTGTAGTAATGTTTGATTTTCAGATTCATCAGAACCGCCTGATGGAGATAATAAAATATGGTCGATAATAGACCAAGTACTCGAAGACTTCAAAATTGATTGTGTAAGTTTAGTAAGAGATGTCTTATTAGAAAAAAATATGTTAAAATCACAGATCGGAGCCCGGTCTACCTATGAACGTCTTATGGTTACCCAGTTATGTTAGGATTCGGCTAAGTTAACGGCAAAACCCGATAAACCTCTTCGAAAAGGTTTCCCGTATATCAAACACCATTTTTAAATTCTATTCAAAGCCCTTGAAACCCGCCTTCATAAGGGAAAATTGTGTTATTAAGCCAGTCGTTTGATGGGTAAGTAATATTTTAGGGAATCCCAAAGAATGGTGTATACCTTGAACGACTGCAGTTCATTGAAAGGCTTGTCCTGGTTAAAATCGACTGTAGCTATCTTTATATACAATTTCAAATCGTTTGTAATACACACACAACTTTGTTATACTGTTATTTGATGGGTTACCGATATCAAAACTAATGAGATTTACGGTAACCTATCAGATCCAGTGATACCACAGATACTATAAAAAAAATACAGTTTTCAGACGATGACACCGAAACAGTTATAGTCGGCAAACCTGAGTATGAAATAGTCGATGGTGATATTTTCAGTAACGAGAACAATATTAAAACTGAAAAAAATGATGAAGACATTAAACCAGATATTGTTGCCATTAATAAATTAGTTTGGCATAATGCATCCGATACAAACGTAGTGCCTGAAGCTACAAAAAAACGAAGGAGAAATAAAAAAAATAAATGCGGCCCCAGAAATAAAATAACACATGAAATACCAGATAGTGAAAAGGAGATACCTCAAAATCCAAAATTCGTTATAACAGTGAAGAATGTTTTAAAGGCAATGAAACCCCACATTTACGAACTTCGCGGCAATATGAGTCTGATACGAATTTTGGACATTACCACCTACGAAATAAGGCGGAAAATCGGGAAGTTGGTTCAGGGTAAAGGTTATATGCGGTCGGCTGCGATCACTAAGCTGTACAGAGAGCGGTACCCGAAGGATAAAGATTTGAATTTCGTTTGGAAAATTGTGGAAAACTTTAAAAATGGCTTGTACAGAGATTTGACCCAAGAGAAATTTGCAGACTATATTGGTATGTCCTTTAAGATTTTTTCTTTAAATGAGCAGCAAAAGGCTGAGGTGTACTGCACCTTCATTTCGCCGATGGTTTTTAGGTCCCCATGTAAAAAGTTTATTGCGACTATCCCTGGCAAACTCCTCAAGGCAAGAGGAATTTATAATCTTAGACATGGTCTAGTGCCTATCGAGAAACTTCACACGACATCCGAAATATGTGCAGGTTTCCCGACTCTGAAAATCCCAGTGGAACCAATAAAAAGAGTAATAATAATATCGCCAGACGAACACACCAACTATACAGTCCCACACTAAGCAACGCTTGTATTATGGGCACCGTATAATGAGCTGGGGGCGAACCCAGTATATATTACTTACATCTATGAGTCGGGTACAAACATCACACAAAGTTTGTATCTAGCAGGATTCAAACCCGGGCCCTTGAGCGTAGAAGGCAGGGTCACTACCAATTACTGAGCTATTTAAGTCGTAATGCGAGCAGGTTAGGCAAGCAAACAAGATACCAATATTATTTCTCGTATCAACTTATTAAAACATGTGGTATTTTCAGAGAAAGATAATTCGGATAATGAGTTAATAGAAACAACTCAGGCAGAGAATGAGGAGACCGATGACGTCATAATTGTCGAGAAAAATGACGTCATAGTTCTGGAAGAAGATGAAGGTAGGATGTAATACTTTCCTCAATAGTTAATCCTTCTATATCGGGTTTAACAAAAATAGTGCAAAATATTTTAAGTGGTTAACGAGTAGGTGATAACGATCACGTTTTTGTATACAATATATGTAGTATGTATGTATACAGTGTTTGATTTTTCTGTGAGCAAGCGAGACAGTGAAGACAGAATTTAAATAGCCCAATTTAAAAAAAAATTGGATTGAACACAAAATTTATATATTACTGTGGCGAGATTTATTAATATTACACCGCTTTATGTTTCTTGTAGGTAATGTGGTCGAGCAAGCTCCCCAAGTACCCTGTATCAAGATTGAAAAAGATGTACCCACATAGGAGTAGCCAGCAAGGGATGTAGGGTGCACTTTTTTAAACAAAACTAGGGTACATTGTGTCATATTAAGCGTACGTCATTATAGAAATGACTAGCTTCTGCCCGCGGCTCCGCCAGAGGTACTTCGACGAAACATTGCCTATAGCACTCAGGGTGATATAACTTCCTATCAGTGATAGAATTAGCAAAATTGGATCAGTTGATCCGGAGATCCTCTACATTCAAACTTTACTTCCAGAATATTAGTGTTGTAGCGGAATAAGGAGCCCGAGAGGTGGTACGTCTGGCGGTGCAGCCGAGTGACTATTGTATTTTCTAGTCTAGGTACTAGGCTCAAAGTTTGGTAGAAAGGGTCTAGAATGGCGAAATTGCATTAAAATCCGATGCAAATGAACTTAGATGCTGTTACAACGCATTAAAATTCCTTTTGTTACAACGCATTCAAGTTGTAGATAGTAAGTCTCAACTATAATTTCTGCATGGCTCTTGCCATGCTGTTACAACGCATTAAAGTTGTAGATAGTAAGTCTCAACTATAATTTCTGCACGGCTCTTGCCATGCTGTTACAACGCATTAAAGTTGTAGATAGTAAGTCTCAACTATAATTTCTGCACGGCTCTTGCCATGCTGTTACAACGCATTAAAGTTGTAGATAGTAAGTCTCAACTATAATTTCTGCACGGCTCTTGCCATGCTGTTACAACGCATTAAAGTTGTAGATAGTAAGTCTCAACTATAATTTCTGCACGGCTCTTGCCATGCTGTTACAACGCATTAAAGTTGTAGATAGTAAGTCTCAACTATAATTTCTGCACGGCTCTTGCCATGCTGTTACAACGCATTAAAGTTGTAGATAGTAAGTCTCAGCTATAATTTCTACACGGCTCTGTTGCCATTTTCTTAGTGGAGCCCGGTCGACAGGGACCTATTTTGCTAGTATTAGTTACTGTATATAATATATATGTTACTTATTTTTACTCGTGCGATATTTCGATATATCGAATGCATGTTAATTGCTATGTTAATTATTATTTTGAACATTCCTAGCCACTGTTTGTACAAGGGTTCTGATAGAAAAAAGTGCGATCTGAATTAAAATATGCAGTTAAATGACCTAATCTCAAACCCGAGAATGTAATAAAAAAAGTGATATAAATAAGGTATAACAAAAATAGTGTAAAATATTTTAAAATAATGTTATCTTTATAACCTACTGTTGGCCGTGTTAAAATATTGCACACTAGTATTATTACACCTTAAATATATAACCTTCATTGCGTGAGAGCAGTTTAGAATCAAATGATATGAGAATTGTCGAAACGCAATGTATCGATGTTTCAAATAAAACAATATTAACCATCATATAAGTTTATTACTAAGTTATTATCCCAAATTAACGGAATCCATGTGAAGTTTCAATATAATTAAGTTCGGCTAAATGTGAGGGCAACACTGTAGTCGTAAAATGGGTCCGAAAAAAAAAACATGGGATAAAATACGCGCCTTACTGAGCTGAGTGTACAACGTTAGACCGGTCAAACCAGTCACTCATAATTAAATTGTGTCAAGTAACTAAGGGTAAAAGTATCTACATTAAAAGTAGATATAGTTTACGACGTTTTTAGGCAACACAATCGAAAAAGGATACTGTGGAGGCATTTATCGTGAACTACAGCTTCTATGACTTAATAGTCTTCCAAATCATTCTCATCAATATCTCCAATCTCTAAGTCTTCACAATCCTCATCATCAATATCTTCCCCATCTTGTTCATCATCATCATCATCGCCATCTTTGCTATCATTGTCTTTCATATTTCCGCTATCTTTTTCTCCAATATTAACCATATTCTCGCCATTTACATCATCAATATTAGCTACATTACCTACATCTTTTTTTTCAATATTATCAATATTTTCGCCTTCTTTTTCAATAACGTCATCCGTAATTCCGCCATCTTGTTCTATAACGTCATTCATAATTCCGCCACCTTGTTCAATAACGTCATCTATAATTCCGCCATCTTGTTCAATAACGTCACTCAAAATTCCGCCACCTTGTTCAATAACGGCATCCATAATTCCGCCATCTTGTTCAATAACGTCACCCATAATTCCGCCATCTTGTTCATCACCACAGTCTATGGCGCCTTCATTATTGTTGAAATTGCCAATAGTGTCTTCAACTATTTGGTAATCGTCCACACTCATGTCTTTTTGGGCTACTGAGAAGTCGACGTCTTCAGTAAAATCCTCAAATTTGACGTTAATTACACAATCATTTTGAGATTTATCTTCGCCCTTAATAGAATCACTGTTCCTTATGTTTGCATTGTCGATGCAGGATACACCTTCAGTAGTGTCAACGGACACTTCAGTTTTCAATATTCCAGATGTTTCTACACGAGATTCTGCACAGTAGTCATCTTCCAAATCATCTTGAAGTTTTTGTATGTCATTCATTAGCTTCATTGCGGAGGGATCATGATCGTTGTGTATTTGATTCTTGATGAACTGCTTGCGTTGTTGATTGATCTTATCTTTAGTCACTTTGACCGGCGGGCCCGCTACTTGCAGAGGCCTGAATGTAATTACGCGATCATCTGAAAAAACAAAGGTTTATTTTATAATAATAATAATATTGCCAGACGAACACACCGACTTTAAGTACAAACATGCTCATTACCCAAAGTTTGCCGGTACCAGGATTTGAACCGGATACCCTTGGCATGGAAAGCAAAGTAACTACTAACTGTGCTAATCAGGTCTACAAAATCTTTAGTATGTAATCTATGTACATATTATAATCAACAAATCATTTTTTAAATTAATGCATGTGATAAAGCATTATGAATAGTGAGACGTTACCACCAGTTCGGAATGTTAGTTCCACTGAAAAGAGCCTGCAAGGAACTCAATGGTTACCGTTTTGAAAAGAGGTTGTAGGTACATTAAAAATCAACGCCATGTAGCAGGCAACATCATATACAGCGTGGTTCAGAAAGGTATACGCCCGGAACCTGGACTTCTTTAGCGCATTTGTTAACACTATGTGAAGTCACAATATTGATATGTCGATTTTAAGAAATACATTTTGTTACCAACAAAATAACTATTGTGATTTTTAACAATATTTTTTTATAAATTGACATTGGCGAAGAAGCGCAGATTCAAGGCTTAGTATACCCTATCTGAACCATTCTGTATATGGTACTGTACCGTGACAAATAATACTTGATAATCACTTACGGACTTTAAACGGCTCGGCAGTACACAATCGGTCGTGGACGCGATAGGATTTGCAGGAAGCGAGTAGCATCGGAAGCTTCTTGGTCTTCTTGACGGCCGTGATCTCCTGGCTCTTCAGGAAGGGCATCAGCCGGTCCAGCTTCAGGAGCTTGGGCGAGCAGAACACGCGCAGCATCGGCTCCTCCTCGTTCAGTATCCGACGAGCTACTTGCACCTTCATTACCTTCATATTTTGGGAGACAAGAAAAACGGTTATACAAGTTTAAATAAAACTAATTTTATCGCGTTTATTTTTTTTACGTTCCCGACGTTTCGACTGCTTTACAGCAACCATGGTCGCGGGAGGACTGAGGTGGTTGACGTCCTGGGCCCCAAGTCTGCTAACACTATCGATTCATAATCGAACAGCAACCGCATGGTAACTGTCGCTTTTGACAGATATTGTACGGGATATCTGTCAAAAGTGACAGTTACTATGCGGTTGCTGTTCGATTATGAATCGATTGTGCTATCATACTTGGGGCCTTGGTACTTTTTATATGTACCAATGATAAAACATTTCATAATTGAACTAAATATAAAGGAGATACTATTTTTTGGATAACCTACACTAGATAGCTTTTATGCCATCTGCCCTGCCCACCCAGCTTCCACGCAGTCTCGCTTAGAAGAGTGAGAGATGCCTACCGCAAGCACCATGTGTCGGAGCGGGATAGAAAAAGCTGAGGTATCATGGTCCCTTAATTTTAGGTCAAACAAAAATCGCGATGACATAAGACTTCTATTATGATTCATGCTAATATCAATTTAAAAAAAATACCAAAATAATTACGTATGACTCATAATAAGATCGACAGTTATCTTTTGTATTTCATGGGAACACTACTGAACAGATTTTGATGACGCGTGGCGCGGTGATAGCTACGACACACAGCTAGTCTATCATCAAGTTTGAACATTAATTCCATACCCTTTTGAAATCATCAGCCACCGTAGTTTGCATTGTGTTTCTCATTGTTTCAGTCAAGCTTTTATCTTCCGAATGGCACCCCTGACATTCCTCCAAGAACTGAAAACATTAGAAAATAATCACACTAATATTATAGATGTGAAAGTTTGGATGGATGGATGTTTGTTACTCAATCACGCCAGAACGACTGAACGGATCTGGATGAAATTTGGCACAGAGATAGATTATTGTCGGGAATAGCACATAGGCTACATTTTATCCCGGTAAAAAGGATATACTTTTTAATCGCGGGTAACACCGCGGGGCGCAGCTAGTTATTAATATTTAAGCAGCGATAGCCGAGTTGGTAGAACGCTTGCCTCGGCAACGAGGATTGCAGGTTCAAACCCCGGCTCGCACCTCTGGGATTTCAGGTGCAAATCTCATTTGCAACCATGATCATCACTTGCTAAACGGTGAAGGAAAACATTGTGAGGAAACCTGCATGTCTGAGAGAACCCCTCAAAAAGATGTGTGAAGTCCGCCAACCCGCACTGGGCCAGCGTGGTGGACTATGGACTAATCCCCCTCGCATGGGAGGCCCGTGCCCAGCAGTGGGACATTAAAAAGGGCTGGAATGATTATTATTATTTATGTTAATATTTTGGGCGGTGACCCTCTCGTCGTCGTCTGTTTGTAAACCTACATTTTCTAACAACAGAGCAGCCTCATATTCAATTGCATCCCTCGTCGTAGAGTCCAAGGATTTAAGTATAGTATTTTCATGTTGGAACATTCTCTTGCTTTGTTGTTTTTGACCTGAAAAAATATTATAATAATTTGCATGTGATAACATGTAACCGCTTTGACGATCATCAGAAATTCATTCGGCAATAAATACAACATTATCACACTAATATTATAAATGTGAATGTTTGGATGGATGGTTGTTTGTTACTCAATCACGCCAGAACGGCTGAACGGATCTGGATGAAATTTGGCACACAGATAGATTATAGTCTGGAATAGCATATAGGCTACATTTTATCCCGGTAAAAAGGACATACTTTTTCATCGCGGGTAACACCGCGGGGCGCAGCTAGTTGAAGATATATTAAAGGCGTCAGAAGACATTGCGCTTGCAATACGATATACGGTCGTGTTAACTATAGCTTAATACACTTAAGTATGTAAAACTTGTCATGGCGCTAGCTTATATCCTGGGTCAACATAAAGAATATTATATACTCCGGACATATAGGTCTCTCACGGTATATTAAAAGTTCATCGAACGCGCACATGCTCAGGCGCAGATAATCATCTATACATATAAATAAAATTGGAGTGTCTGTTTGTAATATTAAAATAACCGCTTTTTACTAAGTGCATTTGGATGTATACACGGTACCTATACCAAAACAATTTTTTTTACAATTTTTGTCTGTCTGTCTGTTTGTACCGGGTAATCTCTGAAATGGCTGGACCGATTTTGACGGGACTTTCACTGGCAGATAGCTAATGTAACAAGGAGTAACTTAGGATACTTTTATTTTCGAAAAAAACATAGGATCTCACGAAAAAAAATTAAAACCAATGTTGCAGCATTGCGCATGATTAAGTTTGATAGCAACAACCTGAAATGCGTCCCGCGGGCTCAGAACGCGCGAGCAGGCTGATGCCAACGGTTGTGTCTTTGTTAAATACCACGCGAACGAAGTCGCGGGTAACACCTAGTTATACAATAAAATCTATAATATACTGACTATACTTACGTTTGAATTTAAATAATTCTGAAAAAGAAAATATTGTTGAGTTAATTTATTGTTGAAAATGTTATATTGCCGTCCTTCTCATGGTAGTAACGTATGAGCGAGACAGCAGTACATTAGTTGTATCTTTAGTAGTTGCCAATCAATATTATATTTCAATCGTTATTTGTCGTCGCAATTTAGTTGAACCCTAGTCATGTGACCGAATTAGTTAATCTGATCTTTATACTTCGGACAGTACTTTAAATTGGAGGCAGCAGTTATCATTCAAACAAGTCGTTACGGGCTGTCTAAGCCTGAAAAATTTACCTTGGAAAATTTCATTGGGAGGGGGCGGGGGTAAGTAAATAAGGGGGGCCACTGCCTTCCCCCGCCTGTCTTATTAACTGGATCTCCTGGATATTATGTTTTTTTTATTACATTATGGGCAAGTATTTGATCTCGATCTCACTCTCATCTCTGATGGTAAGTGACGATGAGATCTACGATGGAGCATACTTGTCTAGAAGGTACCTGTTCACTATAAAAAATAAATACGAATAAAAATTTGTTTTACCTCCTTTTGTGTATTTTGGCATATCACACATCACAGGCGCCGCGGGCTTATTTTTAGGCACCGCAGGTACTTTGAATGTGCCACCAATATTCTCCGATGGTGTTTTCTCTGTCGGTACTGGGATAAAATCCTCTTGGGTTGGAGTTGTCTCTGTGTTTAATATCTCAGATTTCACTTCATCTGTGAAAAAAAAGTTAACTTCATCATATTTGCATTTTGCCCATTTTTTTTCTATTTCACTAACTTCTGTCGCACGGATTAAGTTCTTCCGATACCATGCAATGATACCAACTAGCATATATATATATATATAGTTGTCCATTAAAATATATAATATAAATAAATAAATATATAAATATAATGGACAACTCACAGCAATTGACCAATAATTACAATGGGAACTCGTTTTTGTAAATAAATACTTAATGGTGCCTAATACAGTTTCAGACCACGTGGAAGGTCGCCCATGCGATGGACCGACCAGATTAAGTCCGCCATTGGCGGCCCCCTGCATGAGTACACCAGGATAGCATCCGATAGGGATAGATGGCGAGACATCGTGAGGCGAGCAACATCAATCCCAGAACCAATACATGACGACCACGACCGCTCTGACAAGAGCGTCACGACTTAGAATGACGACGGTTTTTTCAATCCATCTTCGGGAGGACGGATCGCCATTTTTAGATTATTTGTATGAAAGTGACAGCTATGTGTTTTTTTATATCGGATCTCTGAATTTGACAGATCGATTTTTGAACAGAATCAATCTTTATTTGCGATTCTCAAATTTGGACCAATTGTAGTATGAAAATAGTGTGAAAATTAATATATTTTTAAGTGATAGTGATCTCGAAGTAGTATCTCAGCTCTCCGATTGGGATAGTAGCGACAGCGAACAAGAGAGCTGTGTACTCCCCCAATATGCCGATCGGTAAACATCGGCAAAAGCGATCAATTTTGGGCATCCTGAGCCGATCGATGCGTCCACACGGCAAGCAGACTGAATGTCGGCTGTTACCGAACGCGTGTAGTCCAGCCCTTGCTGATATTGGACTATTACCGACCGGTCCAGTCCAGCCGTGCTTGATATTGGACTATTACCGACCGGTCCAGTCCAGCCGTGCTTGATATTGGACTATTACCGACCGGTCCAGTCCAGCCGTGCTTGATATTGGACTGTTATCAACCGGTTACATTTCAGCCCGTGCTTGATATTGGACTGTTACCGACCACGTTCAGTCCAGCCCGTGCCGATATTAGACCGTTACCGACCACGTTCAGTCCAGCCCGTGCCGATATTAGACCGTTACCGACCACGTTCAGTCCAGCCCGTGCCGATATTAGACCGTTACCGACCACGTTCAGTCCAGCCCGTGCCGATATTAGACCGTTACCGACCACGTTCAGTCCAGCCCGTGCCGATATTAGACTGTTACCGACCACGTTCAGTCCAGCCCGTGCCGATATTAGACTGTTACCGACCACGATCAGTCCAGCCCGTGCCGATATTAGACCGTTACCGACCACGTTCAGTCCAGCCCGTGCCGATATTAGACTGTTACCGACCACGTTCAGTCCAGCCCGTGCCGATATTAGACTGTTACCGACCACGTTCAGTCCAGCCCGTGCCGATATTAGACTGTTACCGACCACGATCAGTCCAGCCCGTGCCGATATTAGACCGTTACCGACCACGTTCAGTACAGCCTGTGCCGATATTAGACTGTAACCGGCCACGTTCAGTCCAGCCCGTGCGATGCTCAATCTATGACTGGTTGTGAGATTTTTTTGGGGCCCATGAAACTTGTTGGTTTATTAAGACCAGCAGGAGATCAGTCTTACTGACAAGGTGAGTCGATTCTTACTGACAAGGTGAGTCGATTCTTACTGACAAGGTGAGTCGATTCTTACTGACAAGGTGAGTCGATTCTCAAATTGTTTAAGAATCCAATTATCACACCACAAGGCATGACAGTATGTTACCTTATAGCCCTTCATCAGGTAATTTATGCGTTATAATTATTGGAGCCATGTCGAAAAACAAGCTCGATACTGAAGGAGTGTGTAAAAATTTACAAACTTACCATGTTTCTCCGCCTTAGCTTTCAACGCTGGTTCTTCTGCCTTCTTCGAAGATTTTTGTCTAAGCTTCGTTTGGATAACATTCTCCAAAACTTCCTGAAATACTTTGTCGTCCTCCTCTATCTTATATAGCTTTCTGTACTTAATGTACATGCTATCGTGCCGCATCAATGGATGACACAATTCCGACAAGCGGTCGCGTACGATGCGTTTCAATTCTTTAAAGAATAAAGCGCGATCGACATCGGTTACAGTTTTTCCTCGCATCATATCTTTAGCGATTTGAGACGCGGTCTGGCCGCGCCAGGTGGTGCTCCGAAACTCTTCCACCTTTGCGTATTCCTCAGCTGAATATCTAACTCCCGTTTTTGATTTATTGATAGGCAGCTTCAATTCTTTTAGGATCGGTGGTGGACGCATCCTTTTCTGCGGTTGCTCATCAATATTCTGTTCGGAATTGCGCTTTTTCGCTGGCCTATTCATCTGTTCCACCCGATTTTGGGTTTTAAACGAACCAGCGTTCAAACCGGGATCCGACCAGGGTTGATGAAAGTTGGGCTTGGGCCGGCGTCGTCCTCTGATCTTCGCTTTAGGGTTATTGGGGTTTTTAAATGATTCGCGTTCACTCTGGCGAGCTTTACCGAACTCTGGTGCATTAGAGTCACGATTAGTTTTCGGAGCGAAACGATCAGTCCTTTGAGGGCTGCGATTGTCGCTTCTGTGAAAATTATCGCGACCGTAAGCTGAGCGAGAAGTATTTGGCTCGTCCCTTTCGTAGTTAGGCCTGCGATCGCGCGGGGGTGAATGATGGCGCCCATTGTCCCGATCGGAACCATCATCGCCCCACCTAGAAGGTCTTTGCGACCTTTCATTTTGTTGGCCACGTTTGGGCGACCAACGACGATCGTCTCGTTGGGAAAATGAGGTTTTCGGCATTTGGTTACTCCCCCCCTGGGTTTGGGACCACGGGGTAGAGTTTCCTTCGGACCTAAATCCTAAGGGTTCCTGGTGAGCTTGATCTGGAGTCTCGTATGTACGTTGAGGGGTCGGGTACTGCACGGCCGGTTGACCCTCGTAGGAATTGTAAATGTTCTGTTGAAAAAATGTTATTGGTGGTAAGTACCCAGTTATTTAGAAATCTCAAGTCAAAGATACAAGGAAATAGAATTAAAGAGATCCAGTTTGCTTCATGATGCACATTATTTAAATAAATATCGCTCGACATACAAACTAAGCCGCGCTTGTATTATGGATACCATACAGAGGGCTGGGAGCGATCCCAGTAATCATTTCCGAAACTTGTCCAGATTCACGTAAATAAGCTACCATACCATACTAGCAATGGCGGTTTGGTAGTGGTGTGAACAATGGTCTGGGCCTGGCAATTAACAATGGAATTACATGCATCCAAAGGAAAGGTGCTTTGGAATTCCATAGTAAATTGGCGAATAGATTCGTGATAGACGCATCTGAAAATAATGACAGACCTCTCGCTCCCACTTATCGTCCCTATTGCTGTCCTCAGCGCTCCCTACACAATCGTGTTATTATCACCTACGCAAAATGTGTGTACTGCGTACTGCGCGTGATTGGACGGATTGTTGGCCGCAATCGAAATGCAGCGCGGCGACCTACCGAGCAAACTACCTGGGCTGACCGGGTAGCCTCCAGGCGGTGGCAAAAACCTGGTAGCTACTCGGTAGACGTTGGCTAGCTGGAGTGACGAGTCACTCCACACAAAAAAACAGGCGCACTAGTCGTCCATTTGAGGAGAACACCCGCAGAAGGAAAATAGGTAACTCATATTGTATTGAGTTACCAATCTGTACCTATATAGTGACGCAGCCCTGCGTGGCGGAGTTCACACTATCAGTATTGTTACAAGTATCAATCAAATCACTATCCATACCAAAACACTTAACCAAAACGTAATAATAATTCTACTGTCGCGTGCAGACTGGTTAAACGTAACATGCAATGAAACATTTCGAGACATTGTCCGTGCCGTTGTATCAATAAGGACGCGTCGCGGGCACGAACCGCGCATTTACTACGAACCAGATCCATGGATCTGTATCCGTCGGTTTACCGCGAATATGCGAAGCGATGGAGCAGCGACGACCAAGTCGTCGCTTTGTTCCATGTTCGTGTTCGTGCTCACGATCGCTCCGACACAGCCGGCCATACTCCCACCGCCAGGGCCGGCCCTATCATATGGCGAACGGAGGGGCCGCTCCAGGCGCCAAGTCCCAGGGGGCGCAAAATTAGGCAGAGACTTAAGCTGTTGCTGAGATCTTCCAAGTTCCATGCTCGTATGTACAACTGGTACAAATCAGGGGCAAGCAAACGAAGCGGCTCCTTCCTCAAAAATTGCCTCAGGCCGGCACTGGCAGTGAGCACACAGCGCATCCCTTTTATGTCTCAAAAGCCGGCAGTAAATAGGTCCCTGCAAGCACGACTTGAAATGCTCGTTGTGTGCTCGAGTGAATGCATTGGGCGAATTTGTTTCAATGTTTGTTACATATCATGGTACGTTTTACCGATCCGTAAGGGGCATAGTATCGTGATCCGGATTGACAATGTGAACGCCGCCAGTCATTCTTAGATGCGACAAACGCAGTTCGTGGTTGAAGTGAACTTAATGTATTACTAATATTAATGTACCCAGGGCCCTCATTACAGAAAGCAAGGTCACTAACTACTGTGCCAATTGGTAATTAAGTTGGTTGTAACAAACTAACAAAATGTTAATTTTCTTTTTAAAGTACCCTTAGTTTTTTCTCCATAGCCATTTCATAATACTCCGAACATATAGTAGCAGATATTTTTGATGATTTATTAGTGAGTACATTTAGAATCACAATATTTTATAATAAATATTCTATTGGGCCATAAAGTTTCTAGAATGAACAAGGTGCTTCAATAATGTCGCACACATTGCAAGTTAGCCGCATCCAAGTGGCAGAGGACAGTGGTATGTTGAGGTCGAGCACTGAATGTCTTCCAGATAATATGATGGATTTCTGCTTTCATGTTGGTATTAATTTACCACTTACCTTGGCAGGTGATCCATTAGGCATGTATGGGGTGAAGCTTTGTGCATAATAGGAAGGTAGGGTAGCACTGGCAGCCAAGTTGTGTTGAACATTATGTTCATTTGACTGGTCCATGTAGGCAGATTGATCTTGATGCTGGTCCGGATAGCTTTCTTTCCTGGTGGTACTGTAATATGGCTGCTCGATTGCCTGCTGATATATTTATTAAATTATTTACTTTATTACTAGTAAAAGTTATGCTAGATCAGGTATGGGTAACCTTTGACATGTTGAGGGCCAAACTTTAGCGTGCAAATACGTTCGCGGGCCGCGTTTAAAAGGGTGTGGCGGTAAACATCAAAGGATTTGATGTTTGCCGCTTCACTGTCACTCCCGTGAGTATAAGTACCTAATGTAATATTTTTTTAATTGGATTTTTCAAAATGTCTTGCAGGCCGGATCATATCTTACAGCGGGCCGTTTGCGGCCTGCTGGTCGGTTGTTGCCCATATATGTGCTAGATTAGCATTGAGACAGTTACTGGTGCTGCAGCAATTTATATGATAGCAGTGCATGTCAGGTCAAGACTGATACAAGTAACTGAGTCAATGTTAATCTAGCATAACTTTAAAAACAAATTTTACCAATGCTGCTACATTTTGAAAGCCACAAAACGCACATACATATATCTACATTTATATAGTCTGGCTTGTTACGATTGGTATGGCAGTAGTTAAAATTATGAGATGATTTTGTGGGTACACATCTCGTCTCGTGGGATCACGTATTTCAGGACTGCCACTGGTTCGTATTTCAAAATCATGTTGTATGGGAGATTATGGCCAAATATCAGAGACCAAAGAAAGTAGGCGAGTTTCTGGTAAAATATAGGAAGGAACTCATTTTTGTACAGGTAGGTACTTACCTTCCTCTTCCTAACGTCCTCGACATGCAATTGCGTCCCGTTAATATACAATCCGTTGATTTTCCTCACGAGTATAGCGGCGTCCTCCTCGGTAGCCAGGCCTACAGTCACTTTCATAAAAGCACCCCAGCTCACCAAATTGTCCAAGATCATTTCTTTTATGCCACATTTTGTTTCTATCAAAGACTTCACGTCTATATATCGCGTCTGGGAATATAAGATTTTAATCAAACGTGTGTAATGTATAAGACCCTACGTTAAGATGTTGCATACACACAATACTTACGTTATCAGGTAAATTATAAATTGTGAGTAACATTTTGTTAGTTCTTGACTAGTGCATTAGTATATGTTTAATTATATTTGCACTTTTACTTATTATTTTGCACGCAATCACTATTTGGAAATTGGTAAATGCAAAGCAAAGAAAGCCAAAGAGTATAGTTTTTTTTCTATGGCAGAGAAAAGTAAATACCACAGAGCCAGCAGGTAACGCGGCAGTAGACATAGAGTACTATCTCTTTGGTATAAAATTTCATTCGCATGCATCATAGAGTAACACAATCTATATTCTATATTATCATTGATAAATGTATTACTGTGTAGCAGTTGTATGTAGATTTTGTACTCGAAAATTATGAATGTTCATTCATCCAGTCTTATATTTTAATCTTACGTATAATAATGGTGTAAATCTTTATCGCAAACGAGTATTAATCTGAAATCTGACAAAATGATGATCACAATACATGGATTTCCTGCAGATGTATGTATTACTCAAGGTTATATATTTGTGAAAAAATCTGTTCGCAGAACAACAATAGGATTTACCTCGTTAGATAGTGCTGTTTTTATACAGCTTATTATATCGTCCAGAATGTAGGCTTCCTAGCGTCTTGCGTACCTATAATTCTTAATTACGGCGTCCATTCCGAAGGCGTCACGGCTGCAATAATTATGAGTATGTTGAATCCGATTACACTACTGTGAATTCAGGAATCGGGTCTGAAATCAGTATGGTATATTAATCTTTGAATCCTAAGAACTCAACACGCGTAACAGCTTTTTGCGTTCTACCATTGCGGCATTCTTTGTACTTTTGTCATGGGTTTTATAGCATTCGTACCAGGGGTGAATCCAGGATTTTGTTAAGGGGGGACAGTTTTTGTGTGAAATTGGTTGCAATTGGGTACTTCAGTTGTGAGTCTGGGAGGCGTTTCAGAGTTTTCAGAGAATGCTGAACACGGTCTATAGTAATATAATGGTGGGAGTTTGATATTGATTGGCTGATCTCTTGTTCTTTGGGGCTTGGGGTGGGCTCTTGTGTGGGATGTCACCTGTGTCAGAACTGTCTCACTCTCACTTCCCAGAAACATGTCAAAGAGCAAACTGATTTTTATTCCTTATTTAGTTTAGACCCCAGATGTACAAAGGGCCCTTAGTTTTGAAAAAAATATATCAAAAGGATTCCTTGACACTGACTGGTGACAGGGCTGGGCAAGTGCAACAAACACATGTTTTTGTCTTATCACCAACAATGTTATATAAATGAAATTGACAGTTATATATATTGAGAAACAAAAGTTATAGTTGATATTCACTTGAAGACCATCACCAAGCATATTTTGGCTAGTGGTTAGTTGCCACTTGCATTTCTTGAGCTTACATTTCTCTTTCAGCTAATTATGTGTGCATTTATAAATTGTATTGTATACTTTTAGATCAAATATCCAGATATGAAAATGCTAATAAAGCGAGAATGTAAGATAGAAGATTTCATGCTGGGTACTCTTGTAAAAGAGAATGATGGCTCCAAGAAGGTCCGCATAGGGCTCAGCGACGACAACGAGGGTTATATGGTTATGAAATGTTTGAACGGATACCGAATGGGAGGGAATTATGTTCTGAAAGCGGTGCCTGTTGGAAAATCAACTGTAAGTAATAAACGTTACCACATATCTCTTAAAGCTATTTAAAAATTTTGGGATCAACTAACCACATTTGCATCGCATTAATAATATATGTTGCTTAATGTAAAATTATTTACGCGACTAGTACACATTGAAATAAAAGTAATTTAATGCATTTTAAATCGCGATAAAATTAAATAAGTGTTGTTTCAATCATAACACATAATAATCCTAATAAAAAAGCTATGTTGTATCCAAACTTTGTCATTTAAAATGACTATTAGAGACTGAGACAAAATCCTTCTAGCAGTAACTTATGCCGATTACAAGTTAAAGCCTGGAAGTGAATTACTTTGTATTAAAGAGTTCATGGTACACCCCCCGCTCTTCTGGCTAACCAAAAACCTGTCCCAGGGGTAGCCTGGCTGGGGAATTGGGGATAAAGCCCCAAATCTTTCAGTTATCAGTGTGGCTGTTACTACTAATTTATTGATGCTTTAAGGCCATGTTTTACTCATATCTCTAATATAACTTTACGTGTAACCCATTTGTTGATTTGAACACCTGTGTTGCGTCAAATTGTGTACACTAATGGCTAAAGTAAATAATAATTTAACTACAGACGATAAGAATAAACGGATGCTCATCATGCATTTTGATGTTATAAAATATAAATGATGATATAATTTAACCTAGGCAAATCTAGTTGATCCTAGCATATATTCTTATGAGTATATGAACTAGTTTGGCCTCTGCAATATGAGACTGTCATAAATCTGAATTGGCAGATAACATAACATACTAAATTAAATAATGGTATACTACAGACAATATTATTTATCCTATTATTTGTTGTGGGCAACCATAAACAATGTGGTACTACAAATAAATAAAATGATATTTTTTTAAGCAATAATGATTTGTTTTGAGTATTATATAGAAACTGGCCATGTTATCATAAGATTTATTGACACTGTAATATATTTATTCAGCTGTGCACACAATATTGTAATGTTACAGTGTGTTATTTAATTTATAAATTCCAATTTCTCAATTGTTTACACAGCTTTATTATCTTAATATGAAATGTATAGATTTAAACGTTCATAATGTAGTTTTCATAGGCCCCAACTCTTAATTTTAATATCCCTTATATATGTATCTCATAATATGTGATAAAAATATATTCACCTACTAAAAAGTATGACTGTAAATTGCGATAAATATAATAATCTATACTAATATTATAAATGTGAAAGTTTGGATGGATGGATGGATGGATGTTTGTTACTCTTTCACGCCCGAACGGCTGAACGGATCTGGATGAAATTTGGCACAGAGATAGATTATAGTCTGGAATAGCACATAGGCTACTTTTTATCCCGGTAAAATGTATGGTTCCCGTGGGATAGATGTTTTAATTTTTCATACTTTTTATCGCGGGTAACACCGCCGGGCGCAGCTAGTATAATATATATGGTTAAGATCATGACAATATAAAGATTGGCGGTACTAAAAATTACTTCAATATTTTTACTGATATATTTAATAAATTTAATGTATTTGATCATCACAACTGGCTGTAGTTATAAATTGTGCTGATTCTGTGTGGGTACACAAATTAAACTTGACATACCATTCTTCTCGTGGTTGTATAGTATGAGCAAGATAGAAATTGGTGCACACACATAAGAATTAGCCTAATCATAGTACTCCATGTCAAATTAATTAAATAAACATTTTTTTGCAGCCTAACCCACCACCCCAAAACACCTTTGATTCTCGACCGAGTTTCTCTGGAAACCAACAAAGATATGATTATCCTAATCAGTCAAGATCGGACTATCAATCCAGGAATGATTACCAGAATACACCCTCAAACAGCTATGGGAACCGGGGGCCACAAGGGCCTGGACCACATGGACCTAGTGGGGGTCACGGCTCCGGCGGAGGGCACGGTCCAGGCGGGGGTCATGCACCTAGTGGTGGTCATGGCTCCGGTGGGGGTCACGGTCCAGGTGGGGGTGTTGGACCCGGTGGGGGTCACGGGCCTGGATCCCAAGGGCCCTTGAACGCCAGACAATCTCAATGGGCCTCGAATAATAACAGCCCAGCTCCGTGGGCCACTAACACTCCTACAGCGAATCAAGCGCCGCAGAGTAATTTCAATTATCAACCTCAACAGAATATCCCACCGTTTGGACAACAGGTACCTACTATAGATTTGTTTTTACCCTACGCATCGCTAATATAGGTGTGTTACAAGTTTTACGATAGCCACTTTGTCTCATCATGGTATTTTGTTACCAGGTTGTTTAAGTAGATGTTCATACACACATTTTAGCCCCAATTTAATTTTTAGCCCGGGGCCCTTGGTGACATTGCTACACCACTGCATATTGTTATAGCCATATCGGTAAAATAAATAATATATATTATTTGAATATTTGAAAATTGAATCCACAACTAAGCTGTCAGTATTTGAATATTTTTTCCGGTGGCTTTGTGCAATGTAGCCTTGATTATTTTTGTTTGAAACAGAATTCAAGTTTGTCGCAGCGGCCGGAACCAAGGCAGTTCCCACAAGGCAGAGCCCAGGACAGACCTTTTGGGTTTCAACCCAAGACCGTTCCACCTAATCTTGGGGTAAGCATATCAATAGATGAAATATCCACACTAACCAATATTGAAATGTTTTCGCCCAGAGCGAGACGACGACAATTAGATATGAATACCTATGCTGCAATTATCCTGTGACCATGGTTGCTGTGAAGCAGCCGAAATGTCGGGAAAGTAAAAACAAAAAAAAACTGTAAAATTTATTTTATTTCAATGTGTAGTATTCGCGTAAATATATGTAATTAATATGTCGTTACCAGCCATCTCGGCAACTCCGCAATATTGAGACGGTGGAGACCAACACTGACGCACCGCACGGCAGGTACCAGCCATCGGGACAGTACCAACAGGACAAGCCGGTAAGTAACAGTATTTACTTGTCAAGTCAGCATTTAGTTGCCATTGGCCAAATGGCAATCCCACTTCCCACTAATATTATAAATGTGAAAGTTTTGATGAATGGATGTTTGTTACTCAATCACGCCAGAACGGCTACACGGATGTGTATGAAATTTGGCACAGAGATAGATTATAGTCTGGAATTGTACATAGGCTACTTTTTATCTCGGTAAAAAGGACATACTTTTTAATTGCGGACACCAACTTTACGGTCCCAAATTAAAGTATGCATGTATTTTGGGTACCGTACAATGGACTGGGGGCGATCCCAGTATATAATACTTGTATAGATATTAAACATCTATGACTCGGGTATAAACATAATGATTATAAATGCGCTGCGCAAGCGCAGGTGCAAGGCTCAGTATAACCTTTCTGCATCACCTGTATAACCTTTTTTTGCATCATTCTGTATAACCTTTCTGCATCACCTGTATAGCCAAAGAATCGTGACTATTCTGGCTCAAACGAGTTGCATACTAAATGGAAGGGTATGCTTTGAGCTTCAATTTTTTTTGAGAACAAGTTTTTTTTTTTTTACAAAACGTTATTACAAAAATTGTATGACAGGTGACCATTATGAAGGACAACTTCCAGGGCCCCACGCAGTTCAATATCAGCCACCCCGGCGGACAGCCCGCCCACTATCCAGAACAGAAACCGTCCTGGCAACACCATGTATGTAAAACACTGTGTAATCAAAATCTCTTTTATTCGTGTAGGCCAGCCTTTCCCAAAGTGGGCGATAACGCCCCATGGTGGGCGCTGCCGGCCTAAAGGGGGCGGTAAGAGACCCAGAAAAAAAATGGGGGTTTTGTGTAGAGGCTTACAATAATTAATTTCATTTGAAGTTATAGTGGTTTTTAAGTAGGTGCAAAAAATGGAGGCGCTAAAGAATATTCATTTTCAAAGTGGGAAGTAGACAAAATAAGTGGGAAACCCTGGTGTAGGCCAATAAGCAAGCTGGCAGGAACCTCAGTGGTTTCTCTTTTTATAAGGAGATTGTTATAGGTATACTTGCTTGCTTGTTTAGTAGTTTTAAGGCTTTTTTGAAAAATGGGGGCGCTAAAAATAATTCATTCTCAAAGTGGGCAGTAGACAAAATAAGTTTGGGAACCCCTGGTGTATAATGACATTGCTATCCTATCTGCAGGGTGCTCAACAAAAGCCTCAACAGTTTACCAAACCCACGCCAGCGGTGTACGAGAAGCCTTACGATGACCGAAAATATCCTCCACCCGAAGCCAGGGACACCAAGAACCCGCTGATAAGACCTGACACGTATAAGGAGTATGAGAAGACCGGTCGAGGATATTCTCCAGGCCGTCCTTCTGGTATGCGAGGTTCTCCAATCGAGAGAAGACTATCTCCACCAGTGAGGAGAGTTTCGCCACCTGGCAGGAGGATTTCTCCAACAGGCCGCAGGGTTTCACCGCCTGGCAGAAGGATTTCTCCGCCTGGCAGAAGGATTTCTCCGCCCGGCAGGAGAGTGTCTCCGCCAGCGAGAATGACTTCACCGCAAGGAAGGCGTGCTTCTCCGCCTGGGAGGCGGTTCTCACCGTCTGCTAGACGGATTTCTCCGAGTAAGTACATTGCATACATAATGTATTGTCCCATACTATACAGGTGATTCAGAAAGGGTATAATACTAACCTTTGGATCTGTGCTTCTTGTCCAAATTTCTAATCATTATTTGAATTCAGAATTTAGAAATCTAAGTTTGAAAACAAAATTATTCGCCAAAAATCACAATTGTCTTTTCGTTGAAAAGGTTTTTTTTTCTTAAATCGTCATCGAAATTTCGACTTCGCATGATGATTACAAATGTGTCTTAGTATACACTTTATGAAGCAACCTGTATAGCGTAACATACATTATCATCCGCACAGGATGAGTCTATAATGGCTTATATCTATAATGGCAACTAGCTGTTGTCCGCGTGGTATTTAACAAAAAAGATTTTCTAAAATAAAAGTAGTCTAAGTTACTCCTTGTTACATCAGCTATATGCCAGTGAAAGTCCCGTCAAAATCGGTCCAGCCATTTCAGAGATTAGCCGAAACAGACAGACAGACAAAAATTGTAAAAAAAAAATGTTTTGGTATATGTACCGTGTATACATCCAAACGCACTTAGTAAAAAGCGGTTATTTTAATATTACAAACAGACACTCCAATTTTATTTATTTATACAGTGCATGTTATATAACAGCATAGTTCAAAATATCGATAATGCACCTTATGGTGTTGTGCATAGAATTGATAGTGTGATGTCCCGCAGACGAGCGGCGCGTGCCTGTAGTCCCGGAGGGCGCGCGGCGCGAGAGCCCGCCCGGCCGCCGGGCCGCCGCCGCGCCCGGGGACTCGCCCGCCAGGCCCCGCATGAGGTCAGCCACCTTCTACCTTGCTCCAAATCTAATCATAACTTTATATATATATATATATATATATATATATATATATATATACTTAATATATATATATATATATATATATATATATATGATCGACGGCCTGATTAGCGCAGTGGTAGTGACTCTGCTTTCTGCGCTGAGGGTCCCGGGTTCGAATACTGGTAGGGACAAGCTTTGTATAGTTGGTGTGTTCGTCAGGCGATATTATTATTAGTAGAAAACGTTACATGCTACTTATGAGCGTACTGCACCTTTAAGGGCAATTGCCCGCCGCCCGACTCACGACCAGACACAGTATTTAGACCTATTTATGACATCTTGTATGCGCCTGCTTCACAATAGCACGCCAGTATACCTCTACACTATGCATGTGTCGATCGTTCAATTTAAGCGATCTGGATCAATACTGATCCGTTGTCAAAACGAACCGGTTCGTACGACCCGATCAATTGATCGATTGGTTCAGTTCCGGATAGGAATGTAATCGATTGATTGATTTCGTTTCGGAAACCAGATTATAGTGTCAGATCCGATCCGACTGATCAATAACCGCAGGTCGCCGGGTCACTATTTTTTTAAGGTTATAAAATTCATGATATTACGATACTACGTAATTTGCCAATTCCAAAAATAAACCTTAATGACGTTAATTTAAGGTAGACATACGAATTCGTAGTAATTTGCAGTAATGCATTTTTCTTAGGGGCGGTCACACTAATTACAACTCTCTGTAATATGTAGCCATATTACAGAGCCGTCGTTCCATTAACTTGAAGAGGCGAGGATATATCAGTTTTCTTTCTTGCCACCACGTAATTGGGTTTTCTGTTCTTTTTAGTAGTGGTTCGTGTAAATATTTGTCAGTTTCAATTATAGAAAATAAACTTAGTAGTAGAAGATAAACTTAGTGCATGCTGGCACTAAATTTACCTTCACCAAAATAACATTCGTTAGATCCTTTCTCCATAAATAATATGTTAGTATAAGTTTAGTATAGTATATATTTTAGGTATTATAGGTAAATATATAACTTTTTACCGGTTTCAAAAACACGACACGACATCAATGACCGCAGGTCGCCGGGTTACTAAATTGACGAGTAGTGCAATTGATTTGAAAACAATGAAATTGCAGATCGTTTTAACTATTTACCTATATTTTTATTTTAAGCTTTATTTCCAAGAAAATAAAATTCATTATTCTAGGATACTACATTCGCCAATTCCAAAAATAAACCTTAGGTTAGTTAATATAAGGTAGATTATTTCGTTGTAATTTACAGCCAATAATGCATTTTTCTTTGGGGCGGTCACACCGCGATCGGCTGTGGCTCGCTCTCGCTCGTTCAAATTAATCTGACCCATGCTATCTCAGTCGCACGATAAGATCGCGATCTGTAGGATCCGTGACAGCGGGACTGATTGTAGCCGCGGCTCAGTTCAAAATTCGAATGAACGAATCGTATTCGCCGCGGCGACCCGATCATTCGCGTGGTTCTCGCGAACCGGATCATTTGATTCGGTCAATCGCGAACGACTCAAGGCTACTCTACACACGCTATACAGTAGCGGTACCATCATACGAGCCAAAAAGCCGGGCATGTTTAAAATATTTCAAACAAAAACATCTATTTTATCGCTATTAGTGATAAGGCCGCCCATTGTGACACTCTCTGTATAAGTTAAGTTTTTTAATTTTGTATTCATTTTATGTGGTGGAACAATAAAGTGTTATCTATCTATCTATTTTCAAAGCGCATCGAACATTTCAAATGTCGCGCATTTATTGCAGTGCATAAGTATCTTTAAATTGAGAGAAATTGTAGAACAGAGAGTGCACGAGATGGATTTCACTTCATATACTAGTAAAATATACATCGGGCTTGCCCTATTTTGAAACCCTAGGCACGCTACTAACCCTATAGGTAGATAGACAGATAACTCTAATGTTCCACCACAAAAAAATGTAAGGTGCCTTATGTATTATATATTTTCCAACTAGATATTCACCCGGACGACATCATCCCGACAAGACATCGGATAAATACGGCCACGACAAGAACGGGAAACAAGTAAGACCAGCCTATGAACCGCCTTCACAGGTGAGTTCGACTCATTACTCACTAACAATAACATTGAATAACTACTTTCAGTATAATTTAAGTGTATATAATGTGGCCTTGGCTCCATTGGATCAGCTAGTGGTGACCCGGCTTTCTGCACCAATGGTACCCCGTTAAGGTCAAACTTTGTGTGATGACCACTAATGGTGGAACCCGAGTCGTGGACTTTTTAATTTTAGTTGTGTAGGTACAAGGAATCCTAGATTGAAATTAATTAGTGTAAAAGTGTCCAGAATAAGATATATATAATTCAGGTTTGAACTGGTGCAAATATTCAGAGCGCTGAGCTGCTGAGCTGTAGCTCAAAATACTTAGCTCACGATTGATAAAACTTGGTGTTGCTCAGAGGATTCAGCAAGACTTGGCAATGGCTAAGGGAACTCAAGCCTTGGGGGCCTCGAGCTAGTGCGTAAAAATATATACCAAGTAAAATAAGTTTGGTGTACGGAATGGAACAAGCTATGGCGTCTTTGTTCCCTGTTGACTACAATCTGGGTGTTTTCAAGTCGAGAGTGAACAGGTACCTTCTAGGCAAGTATGCTCCATCGTAGATCTCATCGTCACTTCCCATCAGGTGAGATCGAGATCAAATACTTGCCTATAATGTAATAAAAAAAAAACATTTACCCTCCAACGGAATGATGTAGTGGTGATTATACAGGCTCCCCGCTATATTAATCCGGCACTGACATGATTAATATGTCAGCGGCTCAAGCGCTTCGATAACGTACGCGTTTTCCATCCCTCTCGCACCAAAGGTTTCTTAAAAAAAGTATGACAGTGACAGTACCGTACAGGTGCAGAAAGCACAGTCTCGAATGTAACAGATAATATAATCCCTTCAAAACAGGACGATATCGATTCAGCTGATTGAGATGGGAGTCTCGATGATAATTTTTATATAGTACCATCAACTCGATTCATTAAACGTAATCGGTTACCACAATCAGCCGATTGGATATGCAACTAGGAAAGCTAAAAGCGCCAAATCGTTTGGAGATAAGGATTGTGAAGACAATCGTGCTGGACTTTTTGAAGCAATGTCGTGACTAAATCGTCGTTCAGACTACAAACGATCTACGAATAATAATGATGACAGCGGAATTTAAACTTCAGAGATGATATGCTGTACAACACAATATAATACTGTACAATTTTTTTTTTTATATTATTAGTGCTAGCAAATCCATAGATGCACATGATCGCATGAACGCATCGTCCTCGATGACCAGCGACCAATGTAACGTGTACAAACTAACTTGTTCCGGGACCTCATAGAATCATGGACCAGATATCATAATATGAGTGTCTGAGAAACCGGAGGATATTTATGCTGCCATGCCGAAAGGAGCCTTATGGGCCCCTATCTACTGTGCTTGTGCTTTATTAAGTTAAGCTATGTACGAGAGTACTAGCAACAATTGTTGCTTACGTGTGGTACCAGAAACATTGTTTATTACAGAGTTTTATTAATAACTCTGTAATAAATGTTGAGAAGTTTCGCTCTAACAAAGACCTTTGACCGGTCTATGAAGTTGAGATACTCTTACTATAAGTTAAAAACTCTACAGCCATCATATGTATCAATTACGGAAGTAACAAAAATATCTTTTGGCTCGATATTTTAAAAGTTATCGATTGTAAGGGAACCTGCCGAACCATTCTTTTCAGTTTAATACCAACGAGAAGCAATAAGAAACTTAATGAAATTACTTTAGTGTTCAATCTTAATTTTAATATTCACTTAACTCATTACCATCCGCATTGTGTATTGGGGTAAAAAGAAGGACAGAAAGCACTGGAAGTGAATTAAAAAGTACACGCGAAAATAACACAAAAATCCTAGGAGCTAATGCTTATCGGAGATCTGAAATTGTATGGGGAATAGCAGAATCCACATAATTTTAAAATACATCAAATCCGATAGTAAACCACGAAGTTTTGAGATATTTCAACTCAACCATGCAACATAATAACGGGGAAGCCACATCCATGCTGTTCCTGTAAGACGATCCTTGATGTTGACTACGTTAATAGCCTTGAATGACATCTACCAAAAGGCTTAGAAGGAGAATAATTCAATCCAATACCTCACATACAACAATATTTCTCAAGGCTTTTAAACCAATATCCAACCAATCCAGTCTAGTAACCTGGTACCATCATTTTTCGACTTGGCTCAACGAATGCGGTCTGATTCGACAGATAGACGATAATATTTTCCTTCACAAGCACGTCAGAAGGGCTGTGATTATTACTGAATTTCGTTGTCAGCTTATCGACTACTGACGAATCCTGGGAACAGAACTCACAACGAATTCTGATCTTATGACCTACTTGTCCTCTTTCTGACAGCATCCTAAAGGTCCACGCCCAAGGGACTAGACATTCAGTATCTTTGGTGCAGACAATGCTCAAAAAAGTCATGAAGACTAATACATACATCCTCAACCTTATTCGTCTTAAGTCTGTGTGTCAAAGTTCATTGTTAAACAAAATCTTCTGATGCTGCTAATGATACTACGAAGATGGTCTTTCGTGCATTCGTTAATTATTCAAGTACGTGTCCTCAATCAGCTTCCAACGAGAAAGGTCTGGAAGTTCAGTCAAGCTAAGTAGCTGAAAGAACGCTAAATGTATGACGATTGAAAGCAAAATAGCAAAAAGGTGGCAATCCTGAAATTACTCATAAATCTGGAAAAGCCTGAAGGCTACAGAAGCAACTGTCTTAGGGGAAGTAAAATTTAAAATGCATATGACAGAACGAATATTGTCGAAACTGAGTGTTACTTTGAAGATGCTACCTAGATGTCAAGTTATTATGAGTTAATAATTTAAGGAACAGTAAAATTGCATACTTTAGGAAGCCAAAATTTTCAGAAGTGGAATCACGCTATACAACTATGTCTTTACCTGATGGATTTTACTCGGTGGATATACTCTATCGGTTGTAATCTACAATAAATTTTCTAGACATACAAACAATCTTCTTTATTTTCCATGGGTGAAGATCATGGACGGATAAATTGAACGTTTGCAATTCATAGTTTCTAAGCGTTCTTTACTCTGTGGCAGTAATGGCCTACACACAATTTCAGCAGGTTTACTGTTGCATGGTACCTATACTGCCAGTGTTTTTTTTTAAATATTTCCGTAATATGTACTTACAGGACGGTTTAATAATCCAGGTTTATAAATTCATAATTTGTTTGTTCCCACATTTTACATTTCCATGTCACTTTTCGTGTTTGCAAACTAAATTTCAATTTACAGGCACCAAACCAAGCTATGTACTCAGGTGGTTACCGACCGAGCGTCCACGAGAACGTTCAGTACCCGGTTGCGGGTTCGAGGCCGGTGGACCCACAACGGTCGCCATGGCAACACGATCGCGACGAATACATGAAGAAGCAGGACGACGACAGACGCGGTCCAAGGATGGACATACCTAGAGAGAGGATTCCTGAGAAAATTGGTGATGCACCACGTCAAGGACCGATTCGGAAGTCTAGGTCACCGGTTCGTCGAGATCGGTCACCTATAAGAGACCGTTTCAAGCGCCATTCCCCCTCCCCGAGGTCCCCACGACGATCCTGGGCTCTTGAAAAACGCCGCAGTCCCGAGATGACCGACGCTCCACCACCGCCCATCTGGCCCGGTCAGAGCCGAGAAGACCGCCCAGCAGAATACCGCCACCCCAAACCGTTCCCTGATCGTGAGCCAGCGGACCCAACACCGCACCCACACTTCCGTCCAACCTTCCAAAAGGTTGAAGTGCATGTGCCTAAATGGGAGCGCCCCATCGACGAAGACCGCAGCAGACGCCCCGAAGAAGAACGAAGATTCAGCAAACCGATCAGAGAGGAACGCGCTCCGAGCCACGAGCGCTATCAACCCAGAGACCACAGGGAGTCTAAGTTCATGCCGAGAGAGGAGTTCGACGTTGAACGTCGCCCAACAGACCATCGCAGACAGGATGAGCCTTCGTACAGAGAGGACGTCCCAAGAAGACCGAGAGACGAAGACCGATTTCCTATAGAAGAACGTCGTCCCAGAGACGATTCTCCGCGTCGGGAGATTAGAGAAAAGCTACTCAAAACGCATACCATAGACAAAGACTTTGAAGATATATACAACAGAGCGCTCCAATTCAAAAAGAAAGCCGAAGAACTACGCAGAAGCTCGAGTAGAAGAGGTGATTCCGAAGAAGTGCGTAGCGAGAAGGACAGATACGATAGGCGCTACAGAGAGGAAGAGAGGCCGCGACAGGAGCACGATGACCGCTACAAACGCGAAGATGTGGCCGAGGAGCCGAGGGTCAAAAGATTCACGCTAAGTCCGTCAGTCAAAGCGAAAAGGGAGAGAGCAACGGAAGAGATTGCCCTCAAAATAATGGGGCGACATGCTGATTTTAATCAGCTCAAAGGGGAACAGAAGCAGCGAGTGCTGGCCGAATTGAATTTGGCTGTCGCTCGAATCGTGTTCGACATGTTCGGCGATAAGGACGTGTCGTTTATCGAGATAGTTGTGAAGTACCAAGCCAAGTTTTCGAGTAAGGACGAGGAGAAGATTTTGCAAGATGTAGTAGCATCACTACCCAGTCAGTTTAGGAACATCAAAAGGCACGCACCAGGTAAGATATCAGATTGACGTCTACACGTTACGCAAAACAATATTTTGTACGGTACTCGCTTTCTCTCTCTCTCTCTTTCTTTATTTCTTTCTTAGTTCATAGAAGAGAATGAAAAAAACGATTTTTGTCACAACTATGACATGTATACCCACAAAGCTATAACTATAAAATGAATTCAACACACTGTTCTGTTTCCAGAAACGTCTGAAGTTCCAGCGAAGATGGCCAGACGTTCCGCCAGTCCCGGGGTGAAACAAGGTCAGGATAAAACATCAATTCAATATTGTACTAAATAAATGCCATAATCGCTTCAGTTTGAGGTTTTTGTGTATTCTCTGTTTTGTGTAGTCTTAGCGGGGAGAGTAATATCAAAATGTGAATGGCACTTGTTTTTATATGGAATCGCATTATTACGAAGTATGGGTGTATCTTCTTGAACTACCCTCATGCTGGTTTGATGTGAACTCGGTCGCCAGAGCCTGTTTAGCAGATTGTACCCCGAGATTGTATTGGTGGGTTGCTTCTTTGAGATGTTGTTTGGAACCCTTTAATCGCTGTGGAGGAGACCTTTTCCTAGCAGTGGGACACAACAGGGCCCCAAGTCTTCCACCACAATTGAATACCAATGACGTCGTGATTGTCACGTTTGACAGTTTCTCATACATCTGTCAAACTTGGGCAAGGACTTGGGACCCCGGCTACTTGCGTAATGGATTTATATGATGGCATGTTATTGGCACGTTATTGAGATGTTGCTGAAATTGGCGGTACTTTAAATCTTGACAAAGTCCCATTCTTTTCAGAACAACCGATGGTATCGAAATTCAGTGAAGCAAAAAGTAAGTGGAATATTATTAAAGGATTTGTACCAAAACTTATTTAATCATTCGAAATTCTAGATTGTTACAGCTAACACGTGTAAACAGTTTCAGATTGGACTATCCTAGAGCCGCCCAAAGTGGTAGCTCCCGTGTCTCTGCTAGGAGTCCCACCCATGGCGCCTATCATGAACCCAATGATGGTTCCATCGCCATACATGGGCTCGTTCAATGAAATACCACACAACCAGCTTTTCGCGCCCGTAATCGAGCCATCCGCTCCCCAAGACATTTCAAACGAATTCCACCCTAGTCTCTACCTCTGTAAAGACGATTTCGGTCCGTTCGTCGAAGGGCAAGCGGAACTTCTGAAAAATTTCATCATCACTCAAATTTTCCAAGTGAGCGAGACCTCACAGGGCTGGTCGCCCGACATCACCATCAAAGGTCTTCAGAGCATGATGCGATACGAGATACTAGCCAACGACAACATGTCCAGAGATTGGCTGCTCAATTTAGATTTCAGCGAATTCAGATTCTTCAACGTTTTAGTCTATTCCAAGGAGGAATTGTGGTACGAACGCGCGGCCATCTGGCTGCCGGGTCATTCCAGGAGCCGGAAGCTTGAACCTCTGGAGAAACTGAAGTTGCAGAACAAAAAACTCCACGGGGTCAACATAGGTAAGTGGAAGTTTGTTAAGAAAATTGTGACAGCCAAGGGGACGAGACTGTACGTGGACATGCCTCCGTCCTCGGCCCGCGCCCTCGACAAACATAAGATGATGTTGAGTTACGAGCTACAAAAGGTGAACGTCTTTCTGAAGGCCGTAGCTGTCGATAAGGACGCTTTCGATGCTGGCATGAGCGAAGCGCACATCACAAATCCCGCGGAAATCGCAACCGCCATACAAAACACGCCCATACCATCGCTCAATTACGATCCATCAGTCGTTAAGGTAACGCTGAAAGGCGCGAAGACGGTATCGCTAGCCCAAACTAGGAAGATCAAGGAAGTTATCATATACCATCTGTTCAAATATCATCAAGAAGATGGTATATGTGCGACGGACTTCACGAAATACGGTTTCATACCGCCAAACTATTTCGGCATAGTGCCCGATAACGCTGAATCTAAACGGTGGCTGATGGCGCGTCAGTTCGGTAAGATAGGCAAATCGCAAATATTAGTTCTAGGCGACGACGACGACAACACGAGATTCTTCAAAATGATCATATCAATACCGTACGAGTTCCAAACGAACATGGCGATAATTGTCGAGAAACTCAAGCACAGCAATCAAGGTGTGAAAGGTCTCAACTTTAACTTGTGGAAACCGATCGAAGCTCACTTCGAGGGCAAAAGGTCCAAATACGAAGTCGATATAGACTTAGAGTCTGTGGAGACTCTGATCAAGATGGACTATCACTTGGACTATGTGGACCAACAAACTAGTAGCGGCAAGACGGCTTCATTCAAATCTGAATATTATTCGGATTCTGAATTGGAGGAAGTCATCAAGAAGTTTAAATCTGAAATGTCTGATATTTACGACGATGCTACCATGGATTTGGCGTCGGACGGATCGGGAAGTGACGTAATTTGTTTGAATTAAGCTTCGGCTCAGTTGCCGTGAGTTTTCGCGTGATGGCATTGAAATATGTTAAGATAATTTAGTAATTTTCAATTTGTCTTTCTAATATTAGAGGGTAACTTTATGTTAAGCATTAATTCATATGCATGGTTAATTATTATCACTTAGTAATTTGTTTAAGCAGAAATTATTTCAGATATTGTGCGGAGTTGGTATTTGCAATTAAATATAATGTTATATCATTCATAGCATTTTCTTTATAATAAAATTACGGACCTTAGCAGTAAGATGTCACCAAGAATTGACGGGTTGTTGGTTCTGGAGCTGAAAGTGGATTGCAAAAGTCTGATGGGAGCTCAGCTTCGCTATTAAAATGGTGGAATCATCAATCACGGCACACCGGATACTTGACATTTAAGCTTTCATAGTCTTGACTTCCCAAAGGGTGTACCCCTCTGCCAAAGCCACCCATTTGGCCATAAGCGTTGTACGAAACTAGTGATTGGATGTAGGTTTTCTTCTTAGTGTAATGTGTGTATAGACATGATTTTATGTTGCATGTGTGTACACAAATACGTAGGTGTGTGCTGCACGTTTTTACCGTCCCTACCTCAAGGATTGGCAGAAAAAAAACCATAGAAAATACCTTAACAACTCCATTGTAGAATATTTTAAGTGCGACGTTGGCGGCCTTAAAGCGACGAGTCGGATGATTCTTATCTTTAACGGTCCAAGGAGTAGGTAGACTACGATTCCCAGTTTTGCTTATTGAATATTAAAATTGCAGGATCGATGTTTCTGCCATAATTAAAATGACTTATAGTTTATTTTTCTCTTGACTCTCTTAGCCGTGTCTTGATATCAGTATAAATGCGCTGTGCTCGCGTTAAAAGTTTCTATCAAATTTAAGCATTCTATTTTATGAGCCACGGTAACATTTGAATTAAATAATAATGGTTTTAGACGTGCACGTCAACAAATATAGGTAAGATACCATTGCTTTGTGTTTTAATTATACAGCAAATGCTATTGTTTGAATTTTATATTTTTTAACTATGCTGTTGATACAACAAGATGTCTGATATTATTGATTGATTTCCTGTCAAGTTGAAGTGTTGCAGCTTAGATTGCAGTGGGCAAGATCTGGCAACGATTGCAGCTCGGCTCGAGAGTCCAACATTTTAAATGATGCTCCAGGAAATTCATCATTCAATCAGCAACCACCTTAGAAGAGAACTGGGGGGAAAATATCAGGTAAGATATAGTTATACCATATTGTGTTATATTTGAATTATGCTCCTTTTAGGGATGCAGTGCACAAGGCGGATTCTTCACTCGTACACAATTCAGACTGTATGTAGCTACCGCTGATTTAATTATTATATAGCTTATTATAAGTTCCACTGCTGGCCAAGAGCCTCTCTTTAGCATCTCCTCAGGTTCCTTGTCTTGGGCTTGTGGTCACTCTTTATCCCTAAAGGTTTCCAAATCGTCGAAATATCAGTGCTTTGGCATTCCATGACATTGGAACCGTTCAGGTATTGGTGCATGTTTTCTAATTTTGCTCATCGTATTCATTCGTGCTACTTTTCTGGCAAGAACGCAGATCAGTATCTCAAGTACAATCTTTTTTACCTACCGTTTCGGTAACGTTGCGTCTTCCATCCCTCGCTGGCCACAGATTTCATAAATAGGTGCGACAGTGAAAGCATTTCGTGACAGTTTTCTCGATAACGCTTACGATTACATTAGAAGTTCCTGTTTATCGTACCGCTTTGCCGATTTTTTCGCTACAACGATTGGAGTTCAGAAACGCAGCAGCGGTGGATTTCTATTCATATGACTAAGGATTTAGCATACGATATAGATACTACAAGAGACGTTACTCGCGCTAAGGATGCTGGGAGTCTGGAGTATTAGCTTCGTCAGTAAGTATAACCCAATCGCGTAGTACAATAGGTGGCATGCGGTCCTCCCTCGAAGGAATACTTTCCTTCCTATGATAATCGAGTCTACTTCTGTTCTGACCCGGTTCAATATTCAACAGCCGAGGAACTCTAATCAACTTTAAGGGGTTCCGATCTGTTTCGTCTGTGCACATCTTCATGTCTACCAGATGCTTACACATAAAACATCAAGGTGAGTGATGAGAATTGTGACAGGAAACAAGGGGAATTGTGACAGGAAACAAGGGGAATTGTGACAAGAAAGTCGAGAGTGAACGGGTGCCTTCTAGGCAAGTATGCTCCATCGTAGATCTCATCGTCACTTACCATCAGGTAGATCGAGATCAAATACTTGCCTATAATGTAATAAAAAAAGGGTTATTTTAACCCTTTGACGGCGCAGTGCTGTTTCCCGATTGCGTTAAGATAAGCAACCCATTTCTGACAAATGGCGAGGAGTTGTTATTATTACTAGTAGTGCCTACAGCGTACATAATGGACACTCCACTATGCGTCGGAATTAAGGTAGCATATCGTCTATTTCTTACGTTCTGCTTTTCAGGGTTGAATGTACGTTTCAGGATAAATAGGTACTTTGAAATCTTATTTTGTTACTTTTCCCAATTGCATTGCGGCTGGCCATTTATATATAGTTATGATGTGTTTATCAATGTGGCTTATATTCTGGCGTTTTAATAATCGCGTTGATCTGTCGATACGCAAGTAATAATACGCCAAGAATTGTAATTGCCTCGTTTTGTATACTAATAAAACTTGCTAATGGAGTCTCCACTTTGTGATAGCTTCATGGATTGAATCGTAATAGGTTTGTACTAAGTGCCACTCGTTGCAGGCAGGCGATTGCCGCCCAGCCGCGTGAAGCCGAAGCACGATCGTGTTGAACAGAGAAGACCTATCGCAAGACCAATCCCGAGGGCGGCCAAGCATGCGCAGAAAGTGTATGCATCGGAATTTAAGCCTGCTAAAGGTAGGTACATTTTATAATACCAAGTCCCGCTGTTAAGTTGATGTAATAAAAGTTTAGTTATTACAACTTTTGGCCCACTGCTCTGCGCGCACAAGTATCGATTTTGGTCGAAAAAAATAATCGAATAACGTCCTCCTTCTTTTTTTTTTGTTGTTACATTATAGGCTTCTGCGATGGAGCATACTTGCCTAGAAGGTCCCTTTTAGTCGATTAATAAAGTGAGCTCAGTTATGTGTTCGTTGTATAACGTCAGTAGTTTATTACGTTTCGTTATATAAAATACAATGTTAAAATACTGTTTATTATTACGAAATAAATGCCTTTTTATATTATCCACCAATGTTCCGATTTTGGCATTTTTGGATGAATAAAAAGATTGTTTTATTTGCTCAATTATTCTCGTTGTCTATGAAAAAAAACAGTATATACTGGCGTGATTGAGTAACAAACATCCTTCCATCCAAACTTTGACATGTATAATGTTAGTGGGATGGATAATTAATTGCATGGTATCATGGTATTAGACGGCCTGATTAGCGCAATTGGTAGTGACTGCTTTCTGCGCCGAGGGTCCCGGGTTCGAATCCTGGTAGGGACAAGCTTTGTGTGATGTGCACGAATGTTTGTACCCGAGTCATGGATGTTTAATATGTATATAAGTATGATATAATGAGTTCGCCCTCAGTCCATTGTACGGTACCCATAACACAAGCGTTGCTTAATGTGGGACCGTATAGTTGGTGTGTTCGTATAGCTATATTTATTTATTTATCGCTTGTGCATTTGATCAGAGGCTCGCGACGAGAAGCGGCGCGCGGCGTCCCCGCGCGCGGCGCCGGCGGGCGGCCACTACGAGCTGAGCCCGCTCATGACGCGGATGGTGGAAGCTGAGCTACAGGACATCATGATTAAGGTAAGCTTCCAATATTTGGAATTATTTGAATCGTTTTTTTTTATTATTATTATTTTGGATATTTTTTTTTCTCAGTTTTAACCGGTTTTCTGGTGTGCACGGGCCTAAGCCAAGTGTACATCAGATAGTGGTTTTTTTTTATTTCAACTGTTGAAGAGGTGTATATGATCAATTGAGAAGTACGTCAGGTGATATGTGTGAGTGTGTGGTTGTTGTTTGCTGGGTAGCTGTGTGTACGTTATCCTGTTCAGTTTGGAGGAATTTTCTGACTGTACGGCATGTGTTCAGGATTGCCGCTTTCTGAAGGAGAAAATATATATTGGGCAGGCTTAGGGTGTTAATAGACTGGTGTAGTTGTTTAGGTATGACGCCTGTTGTAGAAAGCACTATTGGAACTTTTGTAACCTTTTGGAGATGCCAAAGTCGAGTTATTTCGTCTTTTAGTTCGGTGTATTTGGATAGTTTTTATTATTACTTACACTGTGTCTGCGGCACATGATGTGGTTGCCTGTCATTAGAGTTACAGTTACCTAATTTCACTCATATTTTTATCGATTATATCACATGTTACATTGTAAACTCTGTTGGCAATCCTAAATAAATAAATAAACAGGTTATACAGATTGAAATAAAACTAATCTTACGGATTTTATCGCGTTTATTATACATTTTTTTACGATCCCCACGTTTCAATTTGGCAAAACACAATAAAGTGTTTTGCCAAATTATCTCGCCTTCATGATCAAGCACCTATTCCATCAAATATCAATCTCACAGTCAGCTGCGCACACTCAGAACCCTCGAAGCAGAAAGCAGGGTCACTACTCAGAGCCCCCGCGCACTAGGCAGCCAGGCTGCGGCAGCCAGAATATTTGCGCAGCCAGTTATAGCAGCCAATCGACGACTATTCGAGATATTTATTCTATTCGTTATTTGTTTTTTAAAGTTCGGAACCCAAAATACTTCTGGCTGCTACAACTAGTGCGCGGAGACTGACGGCAGCCACATACATTCGCCTATACACGCTCTGGCTGCCGTGCAATCAGGCGCGTTCTATTGGCTGCCGCAGCCGGGAATTCGTGGCTGCCTAGTGCGCGGGCTCCCATACAACGTCATATGATTTACTGGCTGCCGCAGCCAGGCTGCCTAGTGCGCGGGGTGTCTAACTGCGCTTATCAGGTCGTCAAAGCTCGAATAGATATAAGTACTTACTTATAATATATTAATGTATGATTGGTGGCAGGTTTGGCAGGAGTTGCCGGACCGCCCGCCCGGGGACGCCGAGGAGCTGGTCGTGGATAAGCTCCGCAACAACGCAGGAGACGACTTGAGAAACGTAAGTGCTGGTTACTTTATGCTACCGGTCCTGTACGCTACACCTAACATGAACTAGCTTATAATAATAATACCAGCCCTTTTTAATGTCCCACTGCTGGGCACGGGCCTCCCCTCAATGCGAGGGGGATTAGGCCATAGTCCACCACGCTGGCCCAGTGCGGGTTGGCGGACTTCACACATCTTTCGAGGGGTTTTCTCTCAGACATGCAGGTTTCCTCACGATGTTTTCCTTCACCGTTTTTTAGCAAGTGATAATCATGGTTGAAAATGAGATTCGCACATGAAATGCCAGAGGTGCGAGCCGGGGTTTGAACCTGCAATCCTCGTTACCGAGGCAAGCGTTCTACCAACTTGGCTATCACTGCCATATTCAAAACATATACTGTTTTGATTAGCGTACTGAACTATACATGTTTTGTTACAGGCTTTGGGTCTCAACATCACCAAACGGTTACTGAATGTTCACAATCCACTATATGTAAAGGTAATTTGAATAATTTCTATGACTTCTAAATAAGTTAGAGGGTATATAATATGCCACGTATATATTGGTTATGTCCAATACAGGCTGAATATTTCAAGTGTGCGTGTGTAGATGGCAATAGCCGAAACTATAGGGAATAGCGAGAAATGCTTATAGGACTCTCGAGACCGAATTTGATGAAAACTAAAACTGCAGTATCATATTTTTTTTTTTAATAATTTCCCTAGCTAAGAATTGATACTTGATTTTGATAAAAACAATACGACCTGTATTAATGCACCATCTGATAATATCATTAATAAGGATCGAGTTCTGGGAAGTACTACAATTATTACATCTCTCACCACACGGGCTATACCCGGATCTTTGGAAGGCTTGCGCGGGGACATGGGTCCAACACGTATAGGCCCTTTTTGAAAATTTTAATGTTATGTTAGCCACCTGCTGGGGTCAACTGCTGAAAATGATAGCATAAACAGCGAATTGACATCAGCAGGCGGAGGAACTATTGCAGGAATATGGCATATAACTGGGACTATGGATTGAGGATTGGATGGATATGGGATGGGAATATTGGAAGGGTTTCGGACACCTGCCATAATCAGCTTTTATCTAATTACTATCGGCAGGTGGCGCCTCGCCGCTCTTTAGGTGGGCCCCTTAAAAAGGCCGTCATATGAGACGACAATTGTTATTTTTTTTTATTACATAATAGTCATGTATTTGATCTCGATCTCACCTGATGGTAAGTGACGATGAGATCTACGATGGAGCATACTTGCCTAGGTAGGAAGGCGGCAGTAGATCGAGACGCTACATTCACTAGGCACATGCAGCGCAACTGATCTGACCCGCCATCCATGAATGGCAACACCGAACATCATGCCGGAACACGGCTAGGCCGCTTGGCGACATGGCTTTGTTCAGTGGGTGGTGACTAGCCACGGCCGAAGCCTACCACCAGTAGAGTTGTCACCTGGTTGGCACCACCCAGGGTCACGTGTAGGGTATCTCGAGGGTACTTAATTCTCCTACCGACGAAGGTGACTCGACCCCATAATTATTATTATATATTAATAAATATTATTATTATTATGTGTAGATCCAGTTCACGGGTAAGCCGGAGAAGGTGCACCTGAGCGCGTTCCTCAAGAAGTTCAACTTCAACGCGTTCAAACGCATCGCGAGCACCGTCAACACGTTCGCGGCGCAGGTGCGCACCATCGCCGACTTCGACAGGATCTGCGCCACCAAGGACATACGATGCGGTCAGTGGATGCTCTCGTTTGCAAAATATCGCTTTAATGGTGCAATTATACGGCCGCAGTAAGCTGTAGCTTTGATATAGCCAGGCATCATGCTTTATATAGCCCACAGTAGCTTCTGCCCGTGGTTCTTAGATACCTATAAGGTGATACAATAATATTGTAAAATATTTTAACAGGGCCAACAGTAGGTTATATAGATGACATTCCCAAAGAAATTTTATTTATAATGTGTATTTATTGAATGTGTTATTGCTATTAATTACTTGACATTGGCAAAATACCCGCTAAGGGGTGGGTGAGGCCATATTCATATCCATTTTATTTCATTTCGTAAAGAAACAAGAAGAAAAAGAACTAATTACTACTAGACTGGTAATAAATAATGAAGTTTATCATTATGATTACAGGTAACATAAAAGTGACAGTGAACCCGTGCTACAGATTCACAAAATGTCCATCAAACCTACGAACATGTTTTAAAGACAACGACGAAGATGGCGAAAACGCAGAAAATAAAGAGAAAAGCATAGATTTGAAAGATATATATGGAATAGATGACAAACAAGCTGGTGATACTAAACAAAATGCTGATGAAAGTAAGACCGATGGCAAGGATGAAATTATTTCCAAAGAGAATCCTGAGAAACCTAAGGTGGTTGAAGGAAAAATAGAAATTAAATCTCCCGAGAAAGAAAATAAAACAAATAAATCTGTATTACCAGAGCCTAAAGCTGAAGTTCCAGCAAAAATAGTAGCTAAGATCCCTGAAGAATCGTCTCCAAATGAAAATATAATAACACCGGTAAAAGTAAATAACAAGGTGGTAGCCAATCAAATAAATGTTAAGAATACTCAAGTTGAAGCTAAAAAAGATATGGTACTGAAGCAAAATGTAAATACTCCAGTACAAGCCGCTACAGGAAATGATATAATTGTCAATAAACAATTAAATGCTAAGAATACTGATTCAAATAAAATTGAAACTAAAACGGACGCGACACCGACTCCAAAAGTGATTACTCCCGTAAATGTCGCTAAAGTAAATAATACAGTAGAGAGTAATCAATTAAATGCCAAGAATCCTGATGCAAACAAAGATAAACCTAAAATAGTTGCGACACAGAATCCAAAAGTGGCACCACCAGTCAAAGTTGCTAATGTGAAACCTAAAGTGGTTGATCAATTAAGTGTAAAGAATACCGATGCAAACAAAGATAAAGCCAAAATAGTCGCGACACAGATAACAAAAGCAGTAACACCACTCAAAATTGCTGACGTGAAACCTAAAGTTGTTGATCAATTAAATGTTAAGAATACTGGTGTAAATAAAGTGGTTGCCAAAAAAGTCGTGACACAGAATATAAGTACAAAAACTCCAGTCAAAGTCGCTAAAGGAAATGATACAGTCATTAAACAGATTTCACAGATTAAAAAAGTTGAAAAGAAAGTAGAAAAAGTCGAGGATGACTACGACGAATTGGACGATCATGATATTCTCGCTTTAATGTCTGAAGGAATAGTTTTAGATGAATGCAGCGGCTCTGATGATGAATAAAGTAGTCCGGAGTATCAATAGTTGTTAGTCGATTAGGATTCCAGAATCGATAATTCATAGTCTTTTACGTAAGTAAGAAGAACATAATATATGACTGCATTTGCATAGAATCTACAAATAATTATGAATTTTATCAGATTTTCATGATTATGTTTTTACCAGATAACTATCAATGGTTGATAGAATCCATTATTTACTTATGTTTATAGATACGTGCGTCGTGCAATTGAACAATGTTATATTAGCGGATCGCTACAAATAAAAAGTACTATGGTTGTAGAATCAGTTTTTTTTTTGTAAGTGGAGTCTAACATTATTATTAGTTTGATATCACAAAGAAAATTAAATCTGTTTTTATGTTTCATTTTAATTTTAAACCAACCATTGTATTATTTAACACAACATTGTATGTGTCGTCACAATTTTGTTATAGTTAAGGTACCTATAGTTAAAAGATTACACATGACTATTACTACAATTTGTCTTTTTTTTTTAGTATTAGTGAGTATTATTATGTTAAGCAAACTTAGAATTTATTTTGACGGCTCTTCCCTTGCTTCAGTAACTTCATCTTCCACCTGAAAACAAAATTTCATAAGATTATCAATCTTGCGCAACATTGAGTTAAAGCCAATGGTTGTACAGCCTAGTACTGATTGGCTTCTGCCTACTTCGTGATAATTTTGCTTATCATGTTGTTATTCCCCCGCAAAGTTAGAGTACGTTATGCAAACCTTATGGTACTCCGTCTCATAAAATGGTTGATCTATAATATTGGCGGCGCATACCTTTATTTCGCCGGCTTAGGCCCGATTAACACCAAAACGGAGCGGAGAGATGTGCGGAATAGACCTATCAGATTGTTTGAGCGTAGCATTTCAAATAATCTGATTGGTCTACTCCGCACATATATCCGCTCTACTTACCGTCCGCGGTACCAAAAAAAAACCCGTGGATTTGCCGAGCCAAGTCTTTGTGACAGTAGTTTCGGCTGAGAACACGCTATATCTCCGTTGGCGATGAAAAGTCAAGGATTATCACCTACGTCAGTATAAAGCATACATTGGTAGGTACCGAGTGTTAAAAATAAATCAATTGATTCCTCGCAGCAAATCCGAGGCGCGCCTCTTTTTCGGAGCGGCTGCAGCGATTCGCCTTTTCTCTGCCTCCTCTTCATCTGCTGTATTGTACACGACTTTAGGAGCTACCTGAAGGAAAATAATGGGATTGGAATCGGGCAGGATGGATAATAGGGCGGGTAAGAAATAATGCAAGCATATTGCATATGGCCAGAGACGCTACATTACAATATGAATACAATCTACGTTGCCGCGGAACAAAAGACAATCAAGCAGCCTAAGCGTAGATAGAGAGTGTTCATTCTCTATCTACGAGCCTAAGCGATATGTAGAGCTAAATAAATAGATAAATAATGAATAGAAATAAAAAAAATATGACTTTGTCTATTAAAAAACATGGGAGTTTAACATATTGGAACCCCTGTCAAAGGAGTTTTATCGGGCTTTGCGTTTATCTAAGCTGTGTCTAAACTTACCTCGTGCTATAGGAAAGTCCTTTCAAATATAAGCCAAGTGATAGATAACCATAAATCAAATCTAAAAGCAGTTGTCGTTCAAAAACACAATCAAAACCCGTTCATAGGCTTACCGGGCTCCGGGCCGTATTCAACCTTATGACGTTGGCCGCTTCTCTCAACGCAATGAATAATATAGGTTTCCCTATAGAAATCAGCATTGAACTTTCAATGCTAAATAACATTAAAAAAAAAACTAGGTCCTTTCTAATAGAACATCGATTATGCGTACGACACATCATTAGAATCGCTATAAGAATACAATCGACTACATAGATTTTGTGTCCATCTCTATAAACATGTATTGACTTTGACATTTTGCTTCATTGATGGCGGACGCGTTCGGCTATTAACGTGTCACTTAAATCTTTCTATTTCAAAATTCTCAATTCCATTTAACTAACGAGAATTTAATTGCTGAAATGAGACGCAACGCGCCTACGAGACATGGTGGACCAAATGTTCCCGAGGGACCTCTGATTACAGAACATTTGAAGGTAAGTACCACACCACTGTACGAAATCACGTTCATTTTGGTTTTTGTTCGCTCTCAATGTTTCGTCTACAATATTGAATTTAGCTGTAATCAGAGCTGGATCGCAGGAGTACGTACACGTCGCACAGAACAATATGTTATAAAATATTGCATAGGAATATTAATATTTTATATTGTATTGTGTACTTCAACAAGTACAAAAATATACCGGGAATCCCTAAATAATGAGGCCTAACCGTAATAATTTGCCATCGGAATTGAGCGAGAATAGCACACCAATATGAAACATAAAGCTACAGATGACTCTGCTATTACTCTGGGAAATTATGGAACCAGCCACCTATGCCTTACATACTAGATTGAGTGATTGAAATACTTTATTCCACTTAAATAAGGTTCAAAACAGCATGCACCATGCCCTGCTTGATTAGGTTGCATTCACTTGTTGGGTTATCATGTATCAATCAAGGCCAGCCGGCCAGCATTTTCTACGGCATCTCTCAAGTGGCCTACACACCATTAATTTTGGTGCTAGTCATACTGATAGTTGCTCAGTTCGTGTATTTAAAAAATGCAACTGCCTACAGCCAATATCTTTTACTGTTTTTTTTACGAATTCTTTAGAGCCTTCGATAAAAATGCAAAGTGATTACTATGATATCATTTGTTTTTTATGTCCAGTGTATGGGCAGAGGGGTATGCCAAATCCAGGTTTATTGGTCTTAGGCTGCACCTGATCACAAGGACTGTTATCCTAGTTGATACAATAAAATCCCCTCTGTAATACACATTTACTTCCATCCATACATCAAAGACATCAACTGCTGGACTTAGGCCTCCCCCAATGACATTCACTCATTGCAGTTCTCTACCGTTTGCTGCAGAATGCATGCCTATTAATAAAATTAGTAATATACATTGTGTAACATCATTGGTCCACATATGGATGGCTTTTAAATGGTCAACATTCAAGACCCCCTGCACCAATAGACATACATTCAACTTTGTAAGCTTTTTAATTATATAATAGGACTTGGATTTGGAGCTAGAGCTACTGAAACGCAAGCGCCAGATGATTGAGAAACAACATCAGCTCTACACTATGCCTCAATTCAAGCCACAGGTATGTTTACACCATAAATAATTTATATTGTTAACATGAAAACTGACTGAAGACACAGTCTACAAAGTGTTGCCATTTTTGTCTAAAAATGCTATATAATGCCATTGTATTTTTGTTGTTTTGTAATTAACTCATATGTTCTACTATATCCATCTACATGCTTCATTCCAAATGAAAATTGAAAAGACAGTATTTAATTCCACCTCACGGGTGGATTTTAAATATGGTACTGCAATGTTTCTCGGTAATAATGTCCTTGTACAGTTATTTTTGAGCCTAACTGTACATTTTAAATCTGTATTTTTCGATGCCAGCTGAACAAAACTGTAACTGTGAACAAAACTGTTGTTCTGTTCAGTTCAGTGATAGTTTTGCTTCATTCCTGCGTAATAGGAAAAGTGTTGTATATATAGATATTTTCATTGCTGACTGTACCCGTTACTCGCACAATGTCAGTACACATACAAATTAAAATTATAACATGCTTGAATTGTTCCTTACTCCTTCCTAATACTGTCCGAGTTGCTATTGACTGATTTATCGCTAATCAACACCGAGGGTTAGTCGATTTTAATCAGCCAAAGTCGATATTTCTGTAACACATTTTTTAAATTGAATTTCAGAATCCATTTGCCGAGTATGAACCGCCCCGTTCATACAATCAGCAACCTTTTGGTTCCAATCGCGATTATTCGCACATGTACAACGATGGCCCCAGCTATAGTCGTCAGCAAGGCAGAAAGCGCCAAGCGGACCCCATATGGGACCACGACACCCAACCCCAAATGTTTCCCACCAAAAAGAAACCCATTCAATCTATATTCGGTAGTCGGCTGGGTCCCAAACCAGGCCCGTCGGGTCCCAGTAACGCGGGACCCAACCCTATGAGGTACCAGAAGCCACAGCCCCACGCAAGTCACAACCCTATATTCCCCATGTCCCCGGTGCCGCTCATGAATATAAAGAATCCTTTACACCAAAAGCCGAACAAGAGACCGTTATTGAATACACCTTCGGGCTCGAACAAAGTGAGCAAGCCCCTGCTGGCGACCGCTCCTAATCATTTAGCGTCCGGTGCGGTCTCTAAAGCCGTCAAGAAGTCTGCCGTCGACGAGTCCCTCATACTGCGCAACTACCGCGTGCCGACGGCGCAGGTGGGCGGTCGCTTGGAGTTGACTCTCGGCAATATCATAAAGGAGATAAAGGATCGTTACGGCAAAATGCCGATGTATGCAAACCTGTTTACCACGATGCACACGCAACGTGCAATGAAAAAGGCGATCCGCGAGCGCATACGGCTCGTGATGATGGACAAGGTCGTGGGCAGCACCAACGACATAAAGATCCAGTACAGGGCACAGTACCCTGAGGAGACGGACGTAGATATCCTCAATGTAGCGCTGGACCCCAAGGCCGTGCTACCCGAAGTCACGCCTCCCAAGAAACCCGTTGAGTCAGGTAGTTATTTTGTTTTTATTCGTCGTTTTATATTTGTACTTTTTTAGTAATACGGCCTTTTAAATGTCCCAACTCCTGGGCAAAGGCCTCGACTTGACTTCTCTAGGCGTGTCTCACTTGGGTCATTTCGCCTACGACGTTCCCACAACGGAGTTCAAATGATCTCGGCATCTTTGTCGGCAACCTCCGTTTGGAATCTAGTTGGTGATTATATTTGCCCACCTTTGCAGGCCCATGCGTGGTGCACGGCTGACCCATTCCCATATAAGCCTCGCGGTCTTTTCTCCCGGTTCCTCTAATATATGTACTTATGAAGTATTATATACATTTTCCCTTGTTTATGAGGTGATTACGCCATGCAAAATATCCGTATTTAGACATCGTGTGATCCTCTTAAGCTTTGTTCAGACATAGGCGTTTTATAACCTATTATGTGGTAGCAGTATATTTGGGGCCGCTGGTACCACTCGTGTCAAACGGCTTTCCATACTGCCTATCGCAGGTGGGGAATATTGCTATGGTCTGAACAAGCTTTTCATGAGACTTTCGAGTTTGCCACGTGTCTGTAATCCAATGACGATTTCGGGTCTTCTTGATGAAGCACTTTTGTATCTATGTGTACGAATCTCCACAGCATGCCTTTAAATGAATGCACAAATATTCCGGTGCGAAGTATTTTTTGTAAGTATACAATATAAATTGTCTTGAACCGCAATACGGTTAAAATGTTGATTATCTCACTGATATTATAAATTTGAAAGTTTGGATGGATTGATGTTTATTACTCAATCATGCCAGAACGGCTGGACGGATCTGGATGAAATTTTGCACAGACAAAGATTATATTCTGGAATAGCACATATGCTACTTTTTATCCCGGTAAAATGTATGGTGGGAACCATAGGATAGATTTGCTTTAATTTTTCATAGAGCAAAGGATCGACATGATTTACAGAAAAGGAACATAGAGGAAAAGGACATACTTTTTAATCGCGGGTAACACCGCGGGGCGCAGCTAGTAATGATGTATGCCGTAGTATTTGTACATTATATTTTTCAGAGATGGATAACGATGTCGAGCATCCGGTGAAGACTAACATATACAAGCTAATTGATGCCAAACTGAACGAAATGTTCACCAAGGTTTGTTATACTTTATCTCTATTGCATGTATTATATTCGATCCAGAAGCCGAATTCTGTCTTTGTCAAGGAGGAGGTTCCCAATTCGATTGCAATTTTTATACATATATATATATCTGCCTCTGTCTGAACTGGGCCCAAAGTCTGCTATCGCAATCGATTCATAATCGAACAGCAACCGCATAGTAACTGTCACTTTTGACAGATATTGTATGGGATATCTGTCAAAAGTGATAGTTACCATGCGGTTGGTGCTACGTTTGCCTGCAGCTACGTTCCTACCATATTCCCAAAACTCGACAAAAAATGTGAAGATTTGATCTAACTATGGAAATAACGTAGACCCCTGTCGAGTCTCCCGTGGACCCCTGGGGGCCACCTGTCTATGGTCTAAAGAACTGTTTTGATTATTTTGTCTCGCTTCTCAGTTGAAAGAGATATACGCCAAGGAACCTGAAGGTGAACCTGGTGAGAAGAAACTTGAGCAACTGATCATCGGTGATGTTGACGTCTGCTCCGAGAATCAGGAGAAAGCTGATAATGATATAGGCCGCAAAAAAACCAGCAAATCTATAAAGAAATTTTTCCCGCGGCTTTTGAACAAATATCATGCTGTAAGTAATAAGCAATCTTTCTTTTTTTCATCTTTTTTAATTTTCTATTTCGTCCAAAATTGGTTTTGATCTTGCATTTTTTTTAAATTAAGAATTATGAGATTTCGAGATTCAAAAAAATGACCCGTTTTGGGGCTTTCTATTCTTCGGCAAATTGTTATATAATTCTTGGATTGCAATGTTGAAATTCACCACCACAGACCATCATCAAACTCATAGGCGTGGACGAAATATACCGTTCGGTAAGCGAGTACAAGAAGTCCAGGGTCGAGCAAGTGGAGACGGCTGATAACCGGGATGACGAAGCAACCCCAGGGTCGAACCAACCTCTTTTGAATTCTCTACCTTATTACGTTAAGGTAAGTTAATTTGGTCATTTTAAGAGTTATTAATAACTATTTCATCATAGGTAATCATTAACCTTAACACTGACTTACCGATAGACAAACAGCCTAAAACGGTGGACCCAAATATTTGAAGTTTGTAGGATATATTTCTTAAGTACCCTAGAGATGCACAAAGGACAGATTTTTGGGAGTTTTTCGTCAGAGTGGGTCAAATAGGGAGTTGAAAGTTTGTACGAATAATCTTTTTATTTTTATTAGCGACATCGTCCTTGTTGTATTTAACAAAAAAGTTTTTATAAAATAAAAGTAGCCTATGTTACTCCTTGTTACATCAGCTATCTGCCAGTGAAAGTCCCGTCAAAATCGGTCCAGCCATTTCAGAAATTAGCCGAAACAAACAGACAGCCAAAAAATTTTAAAAATGTTGATTTGGTATATGTACCGTGTATACATCCAAATGCACTTAGCAAAAAGCGGTTATTTTAATATTACGAACAGACACTCCAAATTTATTTATTTGTATAGACGGGCCCACACATCAAATACCCCTATCATGCCATAAAAATAATTCTCTATTGAAGGTTTTGATGATTCCTTACAGATTAAAGCGAAACAGTCGCTTCCCAAGAAGATGATTATGCGCGAGTTCTTGTCGAGTTTCAACTCGAAGGTTATAAAGAAACACAAGTCGATCCACAACTTGTTGTTCGTCGGGTTCTCGGAGCTGAGCGACTATGAGAACATATTGAAGGCCACGGGGACCGTCATAGGTATGTCATTCTTTATGTATATGTCGCGCCCGGATTGTAACTAAAAAATAATAATTGAAAATACGATGTCGTTGCGATTCAATTATGTGTCGACTGTGGTAGCAGACTTAATGCTCAGTATTATAAAATCACACATACTTTAACCCCGAACTAAAGTACTGCGCAAAGCAAAACTCTTGTAGAAGTAAAGTAAATTTTGGGGGTAATAGTATATCAGGAAAACTTTTTCAGTGAACGAACCTTCTATGTCTAGTCCTTGTAGCAGTGGAAATAGAGTAGACGTACTTACATTCTGTATAGTAATTGCGCCAGGCTGTACTTAATTTAATGGTGATAGCTCAATCCTAGATAGTTAATAGTACTCAAAAATACTTATTTTTCATTTAACAGGACGCTCTGTACTTGAAATTACGCCGAGCGAAAAACCTGCGGCGAAACCGAACCATGAAGAAAATGAAAATCTTAACAGTTCTCTAGATAAAATCATCAGTCCAGAACTGGACGGGCAAATAACAGACCTCCTCATTTCCATCAGACAGGCAGACGAGGAAGAGAATGCTAATGATGATAAAAAGTCTCAGGAAAGCATGGCCACCAGTGAAGGCAGGCCATTGTGTAATGAATTGCCTGACAATGCCCCCGTAATTAAAGAAGAAATTACAGAAACTTTACAAAATGACGAATTGAATAAGGACGAGTCTGCTAAAGTTAACGGCATTATATTAGTAAAATCTGAAATGGCCACCGAAGACAGCTCTAAAACAGATAGTGCTGATAAGCCGAGTGATTCTTCACCTCCGAACTCAGCATCCGAGACTCCTGAAAAAGTCGCTAATGAACATGCTGTAATTGATGCAGCATCCGCAGCAGAAGCCCCAACACCTGCAAAAGTAGCTGCTACACCTGCAAAAGCAGCTGCGACTCCAGCAAAAGTAGCTGCGACTCCAGCAAAAGTAGCTGCGACTCCAGCAAAAGTAGCTGCGACTCCAGCAAAAGTAGCTGCGACTCCAGCAAAAGTGGGCGCTGAACCTGGGAACGTCGCCGCCACACCCGCAAAACCGGCCGCCGCTACAGCTGCTACAGTGGCTGCGACACCTACGAAAGGAGCAGAGGCACCTGCTAAAGTCGCCGAAACACCTGCTAAAGTCGCTGCGACACCCGCAAAGGCCGCTATACCTCCTAAAATAGCCGCAACACCCGCAAAAGTGGCTGAGACGCCTGCAAAAGTAGCCGCAACACCCGCAACAGTAGCTACGACACCCGCAAAAGTGGCCGCTACACCCGCAAATGTGGCCGCAACACCCGCAAAAGTGGCTGAGACGCCTGCAAAAGTAGCCGCAACACCCGCAAAAGTGGCCGCGACACCCGCAAAAGTGGCCGCGACACCCGAAAAAGTAGCCGCAACACCCGCAAAAGTAGCCGCAACACCCGCAAAAGTGGCTGAGACGCCTGCAAAAGTAGCCGCAACACCCGCAAAAGTGGCTGAGACGCCTGCAAAAGTAGCCGCAAAACCCGCAAAAGTAGCCGCAACACCCGCAAAAGTGGCTGAGACGCCTGCAAAAGTAGCCGCAACACCCGCAAAAGTGGCTGAGACGCCTGCAAAAGTAGCCGCAACACCCGCAAAAGTGGCCGCGACACCCGCAAAAGTGGCTGAGACGCCTGCAAAAGTAGCCGCAACACCCGCAAAAGTGGCCGCGACACCCGCAAAAGTGGCCGCAACACCCGCAAAAGTGGCTGAGACGCCTGCAAAAGTAGCCGCAACACCCGCAAAAGTAGCCGCAACACCCGCAAAAGTGGCTGAGACGCCTGCAAAAGTAGCCGCAACACCCGCAAAAGTAGCCGCAACACCCGCAAAAGTAGCCGCAACACCCGCAAAAGTAGCCGCAACACCCGCAAAAGTAGCCGCAACACCCGCAAAAGCAGCCGCGACACCCGCAAAAGTGGCCCCTATCCCCGCAAAAGCAGCCGCGACACCTGCAAAAGTGGCCCCTATCCCCGCAAAAGTGGCCGCGACACCGGCAGTAGAGGCAGCGACACCGGCAAAAGTTGCCGAAACACCTGCTAAAGTCGCTAATACAGCTGCTGGAGATGCCAAGACACCTGCAAACATTGCCGAGCCACCTGCAAAAGTGGCCGAAAATCCCGAAAAAGTAACAGCGGCATCAGCAGAAGTCCCCGAAGGCGTTGAAAATGTCTCCGAACGTCTTAAAAATGTTGTCGAGGACCAAAAACCACAAGAAAGTGTTGACGTCGAGAGCGAAAAGAGTGATGCGGTCTCAGAGTTGAAAGGTGAGGCCAAACAGACAGGCAGGTCTACTCCGACTAGAATGACTAGGTCAGCCAATGTTACACCAAGTACTATTAGGACGAGACGCGCCAGTCGGTTGGCTCAAAACCAGTGAATAAACACTTGGGTTAAGCTCTGGCACCATATAGGATGGTCTTGAGAACGGCACTGATTTGAATGCAGCCATCCAACACCGACAGTCTAAATTATAAACATCCTGAGACCCGGTTTCCACCAAAGCGCAGAGAAAATTTTGAATCCTCCGCTATGTATAAAGCGGTCTGTTTTAAACAATCTGATTGGCCTACTCTTCAAATTGCCCCTCCTCTCCGCTTTGGTGGAAACAGACTGTAATAGTCCTACTCCTAAGTATATAGAAGTTGAAGTCAATTTGCAATAGTATTACAAAGCATCCTTCAAAAGAAAAGTATGTTATTGTTGTAATGCTTTTGTAAATGGAGGAAAGCTTGCAAACATTTTGGGCGATGGTGTGGAATTTCGAAAATGAAACTGAAATAGGAATACGTTAGATTTAATTTAACGCTAATTATTAAGGATATGTTATGGATAACTGGGAGTTAAGTTTGTGTCACAAAATGAATATCCTTTATAAAATACCAGCAGTGTGATTTTGAAACCTCGGAACTCGGAATCGGATTCGGAACGGTAGTTTGCGTTTACGAAGTTATTTTAATAATGGTAGGAAATAGTAGAAAAAATATTGATCGCGAAATTTTAACTAATACGGGCTTTTTATGATAAAAAGCTTCAAACTTATAACCACACACATGAAACATTAAGTCAGACACTTGTTATTTTTGATATTCACGTTTCTAGGCCTATATGTTTTTATTATTATTTTTGCTGTACCGAACTTTGTAAACAAATACTGCTATTTTGATTTCCGAATTCGAAGATTGTTGACGTTTCTCGACGGAAAATCATTCCGATCCGACGATAACTTTCCGATGAGATTTATGTGAAGGAAGTCTTTCCGATGGCATTTAGTCTTTTTTTTTACTCAATTTGATATTATACGAATTATTGGATATTGTACTGGCTTTAATAGCAGAATTAAAGCCGTATTTTTTAGATGAAACAATAAATACAACGCAATCCCAGTGGAGCTAAATGTATTTAGGTACCAACCTACTTATTTATTTAATTTAATACAATTTGTTCATTATACATTTAAAAATTATTTCATTCGCATCATTATTAAGACAAAAGCACATACTCAAACTTTATAGGGACGGACAGGGGTGAATACGCAGGTTCGGTTGCCAAACATTTTTAATAGATGGCGCTGTATCCTTGCAACCTAGTTTTTTATTTTTACACGAACAGGGAGCATCTATGTGACATGATGTTACAAATTATATAGGTAATCAACGTTCATTTTAGTTATTTTGTAATTTTCTCATCACAACAATAAACAAACGTCAGACATAGATAAAACAAACTTTTTTTTCATTGGATTTGTCAGTTTACAAAGATCGGTACAAAAAATAATAAACTAACACGTAGGCTTAGAAACGTGAATATCAAAAATAACAAGTGTTCAACTTAATGTTTGATTTATGTCGTTATAAATATAAAGCTTTTTATCACAAGAAACTGTAATAGTTTAGATTTTGCGTTCAATATTTTTTCTACTATTTCCTACCATTATTAAAATAACTTCGTAAACGCAAACTACCGATCCGAATCCGATTCCGATTTCCGAGGTTTCAAAATCACACTGCAGATGTGCTGTTTGTTTTAGTATAAAGAATAAAATTGTGTTATTCTCTTGTAATTTGAGTATTTGCTCATACTTCTTTATGATATATGACATAAAATTTTGATTAAAAGAATATATTTTATTTTAACTTTAGTTCTACATGAAATCATCAGCATGAAGCATCGTAGGCCAACAGAGACGAACTAGGCAACATAATTTTAGTATTGGCCTTTGTCCGGCCAAGATTCAGTCTTTGAAACATACGTACCATTAGCTGGTTGATGTAGTATTCGTAAGTGATCATGTCGGTGACTGGATCCAGCGCTGTCTGCATCATTTCGTCAAACTCCTCCTGTTAAACGAAAATATCTAAGTTACAACAGTGTCCATACGCGGCTGGCGCGAGGGCCGGGGCGCGGGGGACGAGGCGGTCCGGCGAGCTACGTGCGACGCTGGCGCCACTACTATTTGGACAGCCACCGCGATCACGCGCATTTTTATATAATTTTACTGATTAAACCAACCCTATTGTATACAGTCCGCCTTTTTATTGCAAGGAACCCTACAGACAGCTTGGTCTACAGATTTTAGCGCAATAGATTCCTACCTAGGACATTAAATGATCTATTCATAATTTAGCCCCAGGCTAGGTGTTATTGGCTTATATCAGAGATAGAATCCCCATACCCTTATTTACGGATTGGTTTATTTGAGACTAAACTAGGTTTAGGACGCAAAGAAGTAGAATAGCCAACGACGCCGCGAGGAATAGCTATTGTAAAATCATTTAGGACAAGGTCCATCACAACGTCGGATACCACTAGATTCTTGTTTACGGGAATAAAAGGTAGGAGTGGCCAAGCCCTAATAAAAAAATGCCTACCAAATATTAGTTAGTTTTAATTTCTGCAAGCAGTAGAAATGTGTAATGGGCAATTCCGAACATAAAAAAAGCCAAATTTATGCCATCTAATAGTACAAGGTTTGCTATTCATTATCGGTAGCTAACGACCTATTACATCTTTATCCATAGTTGGTAGCTCTATCTAGTTTCCAGGCTTAATTGTGAAATATATAAACTAGATGGAGCTAACAAGCCGACGAAAGACCAGCATTATGATGAGTCGGGACTCGGGACCCATTCACAACATTGTTAAGGTAGCGTGTACATAATAGAAACTCAGTATTTGTTTTGAACAAATTTAATTTCTTCAAATTGATTTCCTTAGTTCTGCAAATAAAGTAACGCGAGATTCGTTCAATTTTGACTATGATCTTGTTCACCATACCTGCGTGAACGGCTCGCCTTCTTCCAACATGAGTTGCGCGAACCGCTCCTTGGTGAGGAAGCCGCGACCCTCAGTGTCGAAGTAGCGGAATGCCGCCAGCAACATTTCCGCGCTCGCCGGATAAAATCTATAACAAAAGTATACCATTAGGTATAGTATCCGAAAAGGATTTTTTTGTGAATATTTAATTGGTATCTTTAGTCTATGGTCATCTTGGCTATTGTATTATTACTTATGGCTGTACTACAATGGTGTTCATTCCCACCTGCATCAAAAACGTCGATCATGAGCGAACAGGGGTCTTCATAATTATTAGCGCATAAATACGGGTAAGCAGTAGGTTAGTAAAAGAGTTTAATAAAAAAACCTGTGTTCTATTATAGCCTTGCACATAAACGGCAGGAAATTAAGGAGAGGAACGTTTCCAGTTGCTTCTTTGTTTTCTGTCGTCAAAATCACTTCTTGAATTTCTGCTTCGGTTGGACAACACCCTAAAATAATATAAAAAATCTCAATAGATGGCGCTGCATAAAAAGTTAGAAGTTAGTTTTTTCTTTTATTTTACTGTAGGCGATACCTACCCAATGAGCGGAGAATAGTTCCGATTTCTCTCACATCCACCACTTGTTTTCCAGAATGGTCAAACACTTCAAAAGCTTCTATGATCTTCTTTTCCAACTCATTGCTCGGTTGAACTGAAAAAGTGATGGGTTTAGTAAAATCTTAAATGTGCACTCAACTGATAGCCCAAAGCTGGTCGTAAATTGAATCTGAACATCAGCAGAAGAACATTTTATAGCGTTTAAGTAACATTTATTTGCGAAACGTGCCTATCTTAAAATTTATAAAAAATAAAAATTATGGTCACTTGTTTATTACTTTTAGGTTCTTCTCTTCTAGCCATTATAAACTTAAATTTTAAAAACTACTAATATCAAATGGTAAATAGAGAGCAATGTTAGACACACAAAATAATATATTTTCGTAACTAAGCAACGAATATATTGTCACTTGTCAAAATTGTGTATTTTTCCCATCGAGCTATTTTTCCGACCTCAACGTCTTTTTTAAACTATAAAAAGGTAGAAGTTTTATAAATCACAAAGAAATAAAGTGGAAATAATTATCGAAACTATTTGTTTATACATAAATTAAAAATAAATAGCATTTAAAAAATGTAATGAATCGACTACCTATGGATATAATCGCCTAAACTGAAACCATGGCTGGTATTGACAACACTAAGGATCCGCTTCCGTGTTGCGCGGCGCCGCCATCTTGGTTAGTTCGGCTTGGCGCTATCACTGGGATTTTTCGCGAGTAATGCTTGTAAATTATTTGATGTATTGTAGTGTGTGGACTTGAATATTGTAATTTGTGTATAGGACACGTTATAAACTTTTGAATCATGGATCCTGCGAAGATGAAGGTTGTAGATCTAAGATCTGAGCTTGGCGCCCTCGGCTTGGATACGAAAGGCAACAAGGCGGCTTTAGTTGAAAGATTGAAGAAAGCGCTCGAAACAAAGACGGGAGCAGGTGAAATACTGCTTTATTTCGAATTTCCAACGCAATTTGAATTACTATATACATATTCCTTGTATTTCGTATAGTTTGAAGATGGTCAAAACACGTGCAATGTGAAAAAAATATTTTGTCGAGTGCCAAACGGTCCGCTGTGTAACATGACGTCATGCATTGCATGGTCATATTGTGATAATTCTGTGAATTGGAAAGCCAGCAAGCAAGACTGGATTATAACTAAATGTAGTCTAACTTGATAATTGCACCCATCTACTATGTGGTGATTTTATGTTTGGTAGAAACAATTTGATTGATAACATTATAACCTATGCCGGTTCTTCCTTAAAATATGTACATACAACTATGTAGATACCTACTTTAAATTTCCTAAATATTTTGTCTGTGAACAATTTTAGTCCAATTTTATAGCAAGTTCTCGCCTATTTACATTGGCTGTAAAAGCACTAAAGTATGTTGATCTTGTTGAAATCATAGGAAAGAAGTGGTTTCTATGAATAAGAATTCTAAAAAAAAAAAGGTTTTTATATGGTATTGACAAACCAAGTGCTTACTGCTACTTTTACTCTGTGTCAAATCAAAATATCATGCAAAATCAATTGAGTCAAAGTGCTATGATCATACAAAAAACATGTACACAAACATCTTGTTGGGGACTTTTTGGGGGTAGAAAAACATGACTTCTCCAGTTCTCCCAAAAAGTTTGGTAATTTGTCAGTAAAGTATCCAAAACTCTACTGATAGGGTTAGGGGGGGTTTATTAGGCCTGCATAGAATCTCTCATATTTGATATTAAAATAATCAGTCCACTTGATGTTGGCAAAATACTTACCCAAAGGTGGGTGAGGCAATATTCTAAAAAAAAAACATCTTATTTATTATATTTTTGTAATAATATTTCCTTAGCTATTCCGGATTCATCAATACTGGACACATCAACTGAGGATGCCGATGAGCCCGCAACGCCTCGGCGGGTGCCTGCACCCAGAACGACGAGGCGGTCGTCGTCATCACGCCTCGCTGCGACGCCCGCTAAGGTAAATTTTGTTTTCACTCTGTGTGACTGTGATATTAAAATTATGTATGTAAATATTCATCATTAATCAGCTTTCTGAGAAGCCGTCATGGAAGCTTCTCAGAAAATACATGTGAATATTAAATCAGGCGGTAAACTCTTGTTCCAACAGAAACCTCGAGAGGAAACACCAGAGCCAATACCGGAGGAGCCGAAGTCCCAGCCGAGTGAGCGCTACTCGCCGAGCCAGGACGACTCCGAGCCTGAAACCGCGCCACCGCCTGCGCCCGCACCGGCGCCTGTGCCTGCACCTGCACCTACGCCTGCGCCGGCGCAGGACAAGCCTGAGAGGGACCCGGAGAAAGAGATGGAAGAGCTGATGAAAGCGGCAGACTCTGAAGTAGAGGAAAAGTGAGTGTTGTTATTCGTCCTTTTTGTAATTCTTACATGTGCTATTTTAATGGACACAGTTTCATAATGAATTACTTATTTAAAAATTGATAAGTTTTAGACCCATACTAAATTTATCAAATTAGAATTCATAAAAAATCTACCGGAGGTAATAAGGTGTCATTATTGAAGTTGCTTAATGTGGGACCGTATACTTGTTGTGATTGTATGGCGAAATTTATTTATTTATTATTATAGCACAGTCCTGTGGGTTTACCAAGAACTTTTAATACAACCAAAATCAGGACCTAGAATTGATCTACATTTGAACCAACAGACTTCATTAAAGTTACATGATGTTAAAATTTTTATTCACATTAATATTTTATCAAGACAAGGGGGTTGCTCCTTAATTGCAAAGTCACCCTGAATAAAAAACATATTTCAAACAATTGCTTGCGATTGTTTCAGGATTGCTGTGGAAGAAAAACATAGTGGTATGTAATGTTCTATTTATTATATTTTTTTTTTATTAACATCTACGATCAGTCCTAGAACTATGAGCAGATTGGTTGTTGAAGTTATCATGGCGAGTGTGCACTCCATTGAGGGCACTACTCCTATTTCTGGGAAGCTACGTTCTTTCTTGCAGCTTCAGTATGTCATGCCGTTTAAGGCGTTTGGGATAATTTTGGATCCGTAGTTGTGTTGCCAGATAATTTGGGTGCTCAGCCAGACGATGCTGGTAGTTTCTGGAAAGTGATCTTATTTCCTCTTACTGAGTTCATTGCCAGGTTGTCATGGATCTCGTTGTTGGTGATGAACCATGGCACATTGGATATAGTGCGTAGGATGACATTTTGCATTCTTTGGATGATAGCAATATTAGAGTCACTGGCGCTCCCCCACAGTTGAACGCCGTACATCCATATAGGTTTGAGAACCATTTTATATATAAGCAGCTTGTTGTCGGCTTTTAGTTTGCTGTTACGACCTAGTAGCCAGAGCCAGGTTTTGTACTTTATATTGAGCTCTTCTCTTTTGGCTTTAACGTGATTCTTCCATGTTAATCGGCGATCAAGGTGCATACCGAGATATTTGACACTATCACGGTGGGGTAATGTATTGTCTCCAAGCTTTACTGGCGGGCAATCTCCTTTTCTTAGGGTGAATGTTATATGAACAGATTTGGAGGCACTCGCCTTTATCCTCCATCTGTTCAGCCAGGTACTTATTTTGTCTAATCCCCTCTGTAGGATGTGTGATGCTACCTCTTGGCTTTCACTGCTGGCTAATATGGCGGTATTTATTATATGACTTTCATGTCATTTGACCAAGAATTAAATTTATTCATGTCGGTTTTATTAGTTTTAATTATTTATTTAATTTATTCTAGAACCAACCATCACTCAAGAACAGAGTTTGGAAGAGAGTGACAAGAAAGAGCCAGAGGACCAAGAGGAAAATGAAGAAAAAGCGGAAAAAGCCGAAGAGAAGATGGAACAGGGTGAGGATGTGACGGAGAAGACTGATGATGACAAACAGGAGCGTCCAGAAAGGGTAACTATTCAATAGAATATTTAGTTTTTTTAGAAAATGACATCATTTACCTATGCGTAGAGATCTTTTACCAACAACTAGTATGAAATACTATTTATTTAAATATAATAGATTCTATGCAGGTGAATTTTGTAGAATAGTTAACATAAACCCCAATCTATTGGATAAAACTTTGAATGTCTAATTAGTCAAGTGGTTTGTTTGTGATGCTTGAACAAATACACAATAAAAATAAAAACACCAGCCCTTTTTAATGTTCCACTCTTGGGCATGTTCTCTTCAATACGAGGGGGATTAGGCCATAGTCCACCAAACTGGCGTAGTGCGTGTTGGCTGACTACACATCTTTCGAGGGTGTCTCTCCGACATAATATAAACACAAAATCAACATGAAATACACAATATTTGCGAAATGTCAACTTTATTTTGAACGCACTGAGGTGTTGGTAACAGTTTGATGATAGTGTCGATAATGGTGTGTACAGAAGCGCGAGTTGACGGAGGAGGAGGAGTGGGAGGAGCTGAACGAGCGGCTGCAGGTGAGGGAGCGGGAGCGGGAGGAGCGAGAGCGGCGCCAGGCGGAGGACGATGCGCGCCGCGCCGCGGACCTCGCCGACGTACGTATATACTATCATACTATCCTATACATACACAATAACACACTCCACTCAATGAAATAAAAAATCAATACACTCCTCTCAAGTCCGGCCCACGGTCGATTATCGATTTGTAACGGCGTAGTAGGCGACTACGCCGTTAAAAATCGATAATCGACTAAAAATACCAACATTATGTTGTTATATAGTATGTTGTATTCGTTCATTAACGGCGCAGGCGCAAGATTAACAGAAGCGTGAAGAGATATTTTATTTCAAAACTTGCATCCCAATTTAGTGAGTGAATATAAGATGTTGATTGCTACTAAAAAAGATATTTCATGTTTATTTTATTAATTTTAAATTATAAAATTCTTCACATAGTAATGGCCCGGGTCATGGATGTTTAATAATCTATACAGGACGTAAGGGCCATGATAATGGAAACTTTGGGTAAAGTTTACTCGAAAGTCATGGGTAAAACAAATGTTGTAATTTTTGCACGCGCAATGTATCATAAACAACGCGATCTTAACACAACGCTCCGCGCGACACCCGACGCGTACGAATGACAAGCGCGTTCGAGCGGATCAAGTTTAATTTTCATTGCAGGTTTAGGTCAAACCTAATGATTGGTATTTTTAGTTATAATCACATTGAGATACAATTCTATTTTGATTTCATACTAAATACTATCAAAAAGATCTGAACGAAACCGTCAAATTCATAAAAAGATCAATGTAATATTTCATCTCTGTGGGGTGCAAAATCATTGAACCCATGGTATCAGTTTTCGTTACGAAGCCACTTATACACTGTATAAGTATTATATACTGAGTTCGTCTCCAGTCCATTGTACGGTACCCATAATACAAGCGTTCGCCCAGCGATCTTATTTTTATATTAATAACATTTTGTTCAAATACTCATAATTCAGAATTATAGTGGTCCTAATTATGTTCTTGCATATGACTTGACAAGTAATAAGAGTTACATGAAAATCGGTATGCCAATAAGCTTTTTGTTTGTGCGGTACAACAATTCACACTGTCTATTGTCATATTTTGTTCAGGACCCAATAAAATTGCAAAGGCTGAAACGCAAACAAGAGAAGAAAGCCAGATGGAGCAACTTCTACAGAGCTGTGGAAGTTACTAACGAAGTGCTCTCATTGCCGGAGGTACTTTTGTAGTATATATACATATGATGTAGCGTTTCATTGAACCAAGGCACATACACTTCTTCTTAGCCTTTACCCCCCCTTTGTATATATTAGGGTAGGTTTCTAATCCACTCAGTTTTAACATAGCAATTTGCATATTGATTTCTTATATTTACGTGAATACTACACATTGAAATAAAACCAATTTTAAGGATGAAGACAAGCAACAATTAAATATGAGGGTACCCCGTGTCAAACTATGACACCAGGACGTCAACCACCTCAGTCCTCCCGCGACCATGGTTGCTGGAAAGCAGCCGAAACGTCGGGAACGTAAAATCAAAATATAAACGCGATAAAATCCTTAAAATTAGTTTTATTTCAATAGCAATTTGCATTCGCTCTTTGAAACCAAACTTGGCTTAGTTAGTGCTAATATCCCATCAATATTACACAGTATTTTATTTTGGAAAATGGACAATTGACTAGTTACATTTTCCCTATCTTGATTTGTTGGGCTGACATTGGAGACTAGCTTTAATACCGTCCGAACATGCGATGGGCCGCTGGCCTCGGTTGGGCTTGCATGTAAATCATAGATACATGTTTTGTCAACAGGAATCACAAGCCGGCAGAGACAAGAAGTTTGCGATGGATGCGAGGGCGCCTGAACCTGAGATTGACGAGAACAAGATCACACTCTCCTGGTGTAAGTACATCATTATTGTGAATTACAATAAGGTATTTTTATTTAAAAAAAATACAAGAGATCTATGGTACTGATCGAGCTATCTGTTGCTCCACATGTCTCCGGTGTAACTCTCCACCTTCCGTTCTCACGTTACATGTAGTGGAGCCTTCCACTCGTTGCTTGTTGCCTTGCTACTTTTTGCCCGGCCCATACGTAAAGAAAAACGTTACGGCGCGTTACATTGTCAGAAATCTCCAAAAATTGCGTTACGTAATACTCGAACGCTCCGTAAGCTATTGGCATGCGACGATGAGTCGAGGCTCGGGTTGTGTGGCACAGAGCGAGTAAAGTCATGTATGTTTATGTTGGCAGATGACAGCGACTTGAACCAGTACCTGGAGCTGCCGGCGCTGGGCGGGGCGGTGCCGCTGAGCGAGGGCGCGCTGGCGCATGCGTGGGCCGGCGCGCGCGCCAGCCACGCCGCGCGCGCCGGCCGCGTCTGCTACGAGGTGACGTCACACTGTACCCAGCACCTGCAGCAGCCGGCCCTAGCCCCATGAGGCCTTCAGTGACCTCCCATCTGTGTTGCTTACCGCCTGCTGTTAAGGTGGAAGCGCAAAATTCAAAATGTCGATGGTTTTTATTTTTTTACGAAAAATTTGGACATCTTTAAGATGTAACCGCTACTTTTACTAACTTTATGGTGTTGTATCGCTTTAGGTATTTTTTTAAGCAAACTTAATACATCGAGACATCCAATGCAGAATGTTAATATCGCAAAACGCTAAATTACATCGTAATGATGTCCAAATTTTTCTTAAAAAAATAAAAACCATTGACATTTTGAATTTCGCACCCTGACCTTGCGCTTCCACCTTAACATGATCGCTATTATGACGACTATGGCACCGTTTATACTAAACCCTGCTTTCTGTACTGAGGTTATCCACTTCGAAGTCTAGTAGAGGCAAATGTTATGTAATGAGCGGGAATGCTTGTACACAAGTTGACGATATTTTATATCCATATAAGTAATTATATGTGTACTAGAATCTCTACTAGTTCGTTGTATGGATGGTACACGACATACGAACAGAGCCGCGGGTGAAAGCTTGTTATTGATATTCACTCAGAACTACTATTGATGCCCTTCAACATCACCTTTTTGCAAGCAAACCAAGCTTAAAAACCAACTTTTTAATATTTGTCTAATATTTAACTGTATTATAGGTCCGTGTGGGAGACGTGGTGACTACCACAGAAAGTTCGGAGAAAGAAGCAATCGGATCTGGACTCAGGATCGGCTGGTCCACTGACGACTCCACCTTACATCTTGGTGAGATAACAATACATGTAACTTGGCTTTGTCTGTGAATTAATATTTTTGAAAAATAATAATCGTAGAGGACATTATATAAGTTTTAACCATATTTTAAGCCCCGACCCATGCGTCGCGGGTTTCATAGTTTAAAAGGCTATGTATGTCTGTGTGAATTTACAAGTGTGTATGGGAAGGTATGTGTGCGTGTGAGCGTTGTGAGGGTAATATGGTTGTCTTCACTATTAGATTTTTTTTTTTTTGAAAAAACGGGAAGACATAGACAAGCAAACGTTTGTGTCATTAAAAAGTTCAAAAGAGGTTGCGGTTTATTCTATCAATAAGTACTGTACTTAAAGGTTTCCACGAATAAAATATAATCAGATTCGTATTTATGCCACAGATTAACTAAACTATAAAATCTAGTTTAGTTAATCTGTCGAACAGATATTTCACTCCATTTAAATAAACCGCGACTCTTGCTACAAAGCAATAAAATGTTCTTCAGCTCGCAAACTGCTGCTTTTTATGCGTTTAATTGTATTATTATGTAAATGCGCTTCTCTATTTATTGCGTAACTCATTCTCTTGTAAGCGCGCCGCCGGGGTACAGCGCGCTGTAGGTAACTAGCGCAGTAGGGTCGACGAGTGACGGACTCTCGGTAATACTGGCAGTTAGTTGTCAGTTTGATTAATAGCGAGATGTAGTTGTCCGGTACTGCAATTTTATACTCAGTTAGTACTTTTTTTTGACGTGCTGCTAAAGTCTGATTAGCCGTTCCTACATTGTTCTCACATATCTATAACAATGTATTGCTCAAAAATGTAAAAGATCTTTTGAAAAAAAGAGCAACCATAGAGTTTCTTGTTTATATTTCTCGATGGGAACGGCATTCCGAACGGGTGGTAAAGTAGTAGCATCATATTTTGTAACTTTTGAAGATTCATAAGTACTGTACTTAATGGTCTACGTGAATAAAACATATTCTGATTCTGGTTGTCAGGCGAGGGAGAGCTGAGCTGGGGCTACGAGAGCTCGGGCCGCGCCGTCAACAACAGCGAGTTCAAGGAGTACGGGAAACCACTCACTGAAAAGGACGTTGTCGGCGCTTACATCGTAAGTACATATCACCTGTGTCCGAGTATTGTATACAACTCCGAGATAGAGGTGAATCGTCGAATCAAACTCGGATGGGCAGCATTAGATTAGATTATGGGATGTCTTCTCGTCCAAATTAAGGCAGTGTCTGAAGACAAAGGCTTAGAACCAGTGTCAGTCACTTACCATCAGGTGAGATCGAGATCATATACTTGCTTATAATGTAATAAAAAAAAATACTTTGGGCCTCATAAGAAAGCTCAAGGTCGTTCAACGCGTAATGGAGAGAGCTATGCTCGTGATAGAATCAGACATGAAGAGATCCCCAGACGACCTAGAGTAATCGACATAGCTCAAAGAATTTCAAAGTTGAAGTGGCAGTGGGCGGCACGTAGCTCGAAGAACAGACACAGACGATCATCTTAACTATATGGTCTCACACTAGGCAACGCTTGTATTATGTGTACTGTACAATGGACTGGGCGTGAACCCAGTATATAATACTTAATACGTATTAAACATCCATGACTTGCATACAAGCATTTGTGCTCATCACACAAAGTTTGTCCCTACTAGTATTCGAATCCGGGACCCTAGTCGCAGAAGACAAAGTCACTACCAATTGAGGTCGTTCAGGTAATGAATTTAGAAATTAAATAATTATTTTGTCCGTAGGACTTGGAATCGAATCCGTGCAAGATATCTTACACGCTGAACGGCGTGGAGCTGGGCGTGGCGTACGAGTTCGACAAGTCGGTGCTGGGCGGCAAGCCGGTGTACCCGCACGTGCTGACCAAGAACATGTGCTACAAGGTCAACTTTGGCTACGACAGGTGAGCATTATATTGATTTCCTATATTTACGCGAATACTACACATTTAAATGAAACTAATTTTAAGGATTATATCGAACGAAACGTCGGGAACGAATAATCAATATAAAAACGCGATATAATCCTTAAAATTAGTTTCATTTCAAGGTGAGCAGTATGTTGCAATTTCTAGCTTCAATTGTACCAATACTAAATATGTTGACAATAACCTTGCAGCAAGCGAGTATTAGCAAGCAAGCAGTGATAGCCAAGATGGTAGAACGCTTGCCTCGGTAACGAGGTTTGTAGGTTCAAACCCCGTCGCACCTCTGGGATTTCTGGACTTCATGTGCGAATCTTATTTTCAACCAAGATTATCACTTGCTAAAGTGTGAAGTCCGCCAACCCGCACTGGGCCAGCGTGGTGGACTATGGCCTAATCCCCCTCGCATTTAGGGGAGGCCGTGCCCAGCAGTGGGACATTAAAAAGGGCTGGTATTATAAGCGAGTATTGCTAACAATATTTCCCAATATAATGCCTTTAGGATTCCATATCTAAAGGGTTCTAAGGACACCCTGTAGTAGCCAACACTATCTGACAAGCATCTAGCTTGTAACGTAATACTCTAGGGACTGTAATGTTAATCCTTGGGCATAAGACAAGAACGATATTAATATTTTGATTTTGACCCTTGAAATGTAGGTGTGCACCTCCTTGTCATACAGATATGATGTTATATCATCATGTCCTATAGAATCACTGGATCTGATGGTACTTTGAACGTGTGGAATCTTTTTTTTCATAGTAATGCTTTATGTCCCAGGATAATAATGTTAAATTTGTTGGGTAGATATAACATGCTAACAAAGACCAAGATAGTGCGCAAACGCATCGAGATCCCCGTCGAGCAAGTGCTGGAGGAGAAGCGAGCTATCGAAGCGGAGCTGCGGCGCCAGCGCGAGGAGGCGGAGCGGAAGGAGCGCGAGCGCCGGGAGCGGGAGAAGCAGGAGCGGGAGGAGAGGCAGAGGAAGAAGAGAGAGGTGAGAGCTTACTCATCTTCTGACAGTTTGCGTGTCATAGTTTGCCCTACAAGACCATGGCCGATGATAATAAAGAATCCTGTAAAGAATTAAATTACTCATAATAAATGTTTGTGTTATGAGCTATCCGAGCAGGTATATAAATATTCCGTATTTACTCTCATACATTCTGTGATTTGTGAGATCGCAAGCGGAATTACATTTTCGTTTACATTTTGTGTCAATTCTCAGTTTTATTTATGACAAAGTTTTTGTCAATTCAATAACTTAAAACAATTTAAATATTAAAAAAGTGGTGTCACATATTGCTAAAATGAATACTGTCTGTTCTCTACTAGGAGAGAGAAAAAATAGAACGCGAGAAGAAGGAAATGGAAGAAATGGAAAGAAAGGAGAGAGGAGAAGAGGCGATGGACGCGGAAGACGCAAGCAAAGAAAAAGATGCCAACGAGGGTGACAAGGAAGACAAGGATAAAGAAGAAAAAGATAAAGAAGACAAAGATAAAGAAGACGAGGATAAGGAAGACGAGGATAAGGAAGACAAGGATAAGGAAGGCACCGAGGTTGGCGGTGACAAGCCTGATGAAGACCCTAAGGTATTTATGACGTTCCATACACCTTGAAACACATTATAGGAGGTGTGAAGGCCACTGCCAAGAGTCTCATCAGAACCACAATATTTTTTATTCATGTAAACCAGCCTTTCAAAATGGGGGCGACGATACGCGACTGAAGTACAGAATACTAAATAGTTCAATGGTAGATGAATGGCTGGACAGTGGAAAGCCGCTGGTCTTGGAAAACTAGTAGACTACCAAATGCCTAAAATCATTCAATCGACACGCTATCGACACTCCACTGAAGCGTTTGTAAATTTGCAGAATTAAACCCCAGCTAGGTAGCGTCAGACATTTGCGTTAAAAATCGAATATAATTCGCGTTGTAGATAGAATATTCTATTGATGAGATCGGGAATAGGGAAACTGATGCGAATTTTCGTTAATGATGCGATACATTTCCTCGTAAACAGGAGAACGGTGACCAAGCTGAACAGAGCCAGCCGTCGGTGGATGTTAAAGTTGAGCCCATGGAAACCGACGAGGCCGTCGAGAAGCCCGCCGACGACGCTGTCAAGGACAAGGATGTTAAGGAGGAGCCCACGCCTGGTTAGTGAATAATAATTAATTTAACTGTGCCCATGACACCTCGAACTTAGTTTTATGCCTATCCCGGGGGAACCCTCTATTTTCCAATATATATATTTCCTGGATGTGAAATTTGTTAAGCTCAAAGTATCCGTGAATTAATCGGTTCACTGGGACATGCCGGTTTCCGCGCGACAATTTTCTTCTCCATTTACTTGTGACGGAGAACTTTTCTTCTGAAAAAGGATCATTTGCTGCTCAGCCGTTCTAAGGAGGCCTCGTTTTGATAAGAGATAACGTGTATTTTTTTATTTTGTATTTCTATGCTATGTATTACGTGTTAGGTGGGTTCCCTGATTAGGATCATAGCGAGTTTGAACTGGGCCCCAAGTCTGCTAACACAATCGATTGATAATCGACCATCAACCGTATAGTAACTGTCACTTTTGACAGATATCCCATACAATACCTTGGGGCCCTGTTTGATAAAAAATTTGGGAGATGGCAAAGCGAGGGTCCCCCCCAATTATTATTTCATGGTAGATTCATCCAAATGGCTACGAATTTGGGGGTTTATCTTTGTCTTGTTTTGAACAGAAGGCGAGCCAGCGGAGGTGACAGAAGAACAGGTGCTGAAAGGCCATGTTCTTGACAAGAGGATCAAATTCGTCATCAGGTATACGATCAAACGAATCCACAACTTTTTTATAAAGAAATTGTTATGGGCCATCATAGTTTTTATCAGAACACTGTAATAAAAGTTCATTACCTAAAGGTATCTCAACTGCATATTGCTTTATTTTGTATCAACAGGAAAAAAACTGGAGATAGGATTTTTAAAGAAATCAGTTCATTTTGGAAAAGGGGTCACTTGCCCCAAATAGTTTGGGAATCTCTGCTCTATACTATGACCGCGTTGATGGTAGTCATCGGATCATTTATTAGTTATTTAGAATGTGGGGTTCTGTGTTAGATCTCAATGTGGGGTTCTGTGTCAGGTACACGGTGGAGGAGGAGTTGGACGGCGCCGAGGCGTGCCTGGTGCCCGGCTTCGTGCTGATCGCGCACGCCGACCTGGTGGAAGGGCCCGCCCGGCCCGCCACCATCGCGGACTGCGAGGCGAGTTACATACCATAATGCATCATATACTAGCGGATACAGGATTTCTTTTCAGAGGGGGTACCTTTCATTGAGAGGGGAGGGCAATTTTTTGGTCACTGTTTCAAAATTTTGGACAAATAAAGTGCTTCGATCGTGAGTCATTACGCCCGTATCCTATGACTCTGCTTAATGCAACTCAACTATAAAAGTAACCTATGTGGCATAGAGTTCAACTAACCGACCAACTTCCATTATGTCGCCAGAAATACACAATCGGTATACAACAGGCCCTAAACTACGCAACATACACCATAGTTGGACTACGAACCAAGAATGTATGAGAATTCTCACAGAAATATCAAGGTCTATGTTAACAACGCGGATTGTCTTGTCTTCAGAGTGTAGTAGTTCTGTGGCAGTTGAATGGCAGGTCAGTGGGAAGCCGCTGGTATTAAAAAAAACTAGTGGACTACAAAATGTCTAAAATCAGTCAATCGACACGCTATCGAAACTCCACTGAAGTGTTTGTAAATTATATATATATTAACATGGGCCCAATTCTGCATTGGGCCCATGTTAATCTGCTTCCCTTATATAATGGCACCGTTGTCGACACCCAGGTGATCCTCATGATCGGCATGCCGGGCTCGGGCAAGACGTACTGGGCGAAGCGCCACGCGGCCGAACACCCCGACAAGCGGTACAACATACTCTCCACCGGCGCGCTCTTCGACAAGATGAAGGTAAGACTCACACACAACACACTGGCCACACTATACACAACAGACTATGTACACACACACACACACACACACACACACACACACAACATGCTGTAAATAGAAACAACATAATAAACTCCATACATTTCGTTGTAAATAACGTGTTTCTTTTGGTATGATTATCAATATTTGTATTGCGTCTTTGAGTTATTGCGATGTTTGTGTATTTTCGAGGACTTTATTCCCTAGCCCCCCTTAGTTACGTATTTGTTTGAACGGTTCAGGTATAGGGTCGTTGTAATTGTAGTGCAAGAGCTAAATATTGTTATGCGAAAATTACTTTTAGTTCAGGCGGTAATGTTCCTGATAATATACTCGACGAAAATATATTCGGTTTAACAATTACAGTGTAAAATATTTTAAGGGGTCCATCGGTTGGCTATAAGGGTCACATTCCCGAAAAAAATATCAAATAATTTGGAATTTTAAAAATAACACTACATACTAAGTCCACATTGAAATAGTATTCTCTCTTTCTCACAGAAAAAAAATAAACACTGTATATAAATAAACGTGATCGTTATCACCTACTTGTTAACCCCAAAATATTCCAAATAAAACAAATAAAACGGATTTATCGCGTTTACTTTATTTTTACGTTCCCGACGTTTCGGCTGATTTACGGCAACAATGGTCAAGGGAGGACCGCCAACGCATAATTTATTTTGGTTTATTATTTTATGTTGCAACAACGGATATATTGATATTGGGAATTTTAACGATGTTGCCCTAGAGTTGTGTGCTTGAATAAATGACCTAGACCATGTTTTTAAGCTTGATTTTAAGTTATTTATGTATTGTATAAGGCTAAGTGCGCATGATTGAAATCTATAGCGGCATCTAGTGTTATAGGCTATTATCCACTCACGGAAACTTTGAAGGAACTAAAAAAAATAATTATAGGAAGTGTGTACAAAAGGCTAACATATGCGGACAAATATCTCAATAACTATGTAAGTATTATAATGTGATGCAATGGCAAGATTTTCAAGAGGACTATCTCAAGATATTATGAAACTACAATACATAAGAGGTTTTTAATGGTAAGTTATAATAATTGTAGCTTATTTATAAGCCACACTTCATGCGCACATAGCCTTTAGTTAATTTTAGTTCTGAAATGATGGAAATAGGATGTTAGTATGAAAGAAGATCGAATGAGGTAGTTCAATGTCATTGTAATATGAATAATATCGCAATACCTTAAAGTTAATCGAATTTTCGTTTATATTTACTGCGTCAGCACAACACATACACGCCACTTCACTCCCAAGTAATCGAAACATTGATTTTTCAGCGCTAATTGAGGTTTGAACAGTGTCTATTGACAACGGCTACAACATGCTCCAACTGTGATACTAATGTTCGTCTGTATTTTCAACAGGGTGCAAATAGCGCAACATTTATAAACAAATTACAAAAAAAAACCCAATAGCGACCTTTAGCGGTCAGCGAGACACATCGCATAGTTATAACGATATGTACACTCACGGGCCAATAGCGGCCGCGACGCGAAAACGAGCGATCGCTATTGGCCGGTCGTTCGGAAGCGATCGGGCTCACGAATATTGCCGATGCCACCTCTGTGATGAGTAGTACTGTACCGGGGACCGCCGCCCGAAGAGGACGCGCGCGTGTCGAGTCCGACTGGCAGCACCCGGGTATCAAAGCAATATTTCTCATAGTGTGTAAGCGTAGTGTAAGCAGGTCGCGCCGGCTTGCGTGCAAGTTAACTGTCAGTGTGTACGTCGATTCAGGTGGACTGTAAACCGTTCCGCGCCACCTACGAGGCCCGGTGGGACGCAATGGTCTCCAAGTGCGCTAAATGCGTGCTTAAGTTGTTGGAAATCGCCAAGGGCAGGCGGAGGAATTTTATACTCGATCAGGTGAGACACACACTCCATACATTTTGATACGACGATGTTTATTTTTTTGTGTTTGTGGGCAGCCGCACTTATATCAGGAACAATCGAGATCGTTCCGTACATATGGGAGTTTGGCGAAGTCTCCCCCGTACATTTATATATCCGGACCGTCTGTCTACTGGTCTTTATAATTCAATCTCTTTACCATGGATTTTGTCGTTGATACGACGGATTGTATTATATGTATGCACGATTATTAACCTCTATCTAGCTTCGTATACGTCATCTATGTATCTACGCATCTTCATAAGGTACGTCCTATGTATAAGTATATTTTAAGCGTATATATCACACACGCCGCTCCCGCGGTAAGCTCGGTTAATGTAAATTGATTTTTAGTTACCACGGTAAGTGTCGTAGGGGCGGGAGCGGTGCGAGGTAACTTTGCCAAACGGCCTACTGACAATAACCGCGAATGGGATCTCTATTGAGCTTGTTGTAGGTGTCGATCTGCCAATTAGTATACAAAAAAAAGCCCGCCGATGGATATCGACAATATCTATAATGAGAATGTTTTGCTTCACATCATAATCTACGCTGGGACTCGCCGACGGCCGACGACGTTTACGATACCGTGGTTTCGATATCGCGTTGGGTAAAAAAAAATCAAAAATCAGACGAACGTATACCCGTCGGCTCAGAGGCGCAAGTTGAAGGAATTCGACGGTTACCGGCGCGTAGCTGTCGTCATCGTGACCGACGACGAGACGTACAAGGAGCGGCAGAAACGGCGCGAGGAGGCCGACGGCAAGGAGGTGCCCGACGGGGCGGTCGTGGACATGAAAGGTTGGTACCGGCCGGCGCCGCACGCCCCCACCAGCCGCCCGCCGCGCCCGCCAATACCGACCACTCACCCACGCTCTCGTCCCTCTAGCCAACTTCACGCTGCCCGAGAAGAGCTCGTGGCTGGACGAGGTCCTCTTCCCCGAGCTGGACGAGGAGGAGGCCAAGAAGATCATCGAGGGGTTCCACAAGGAGGCGAAGGCGGCCGGCGTGGTCCGCGAGAAGGAAAAGCGGGAGCGCTCCATGACGCGGGACGGTCCGCCCGCCAAGAGGCAGCGCTCCAACGATAAGAGACACGGCAGGGACGACCGCCGGCCCAGGGACTTCAGCAGAGGAGATCGAGGTAAGCACTCGGTGTAATAATAATTCGTTCACTGTCCCATTGCGTGGGATTCACGCCATTGTCCCCACGCTGTGCGTGTTACATGCGCCAGCATGTAACACGCCGCAGGAGAAAAGGGGCTGATTCTTATTTACTCAGAAAGATACCGGGTCAGGAACGAAAGTTTTCTTGTAAGTCAAAACTTTTATGTAGTAAAGCAGCAGCAATAGTTAAAAGCTTAAAACTTATATTCCCTATCTGATGACGTGACGTGTCAATCTGATGCGCGAAACATTCAAGATTCCAAAACATTATATTACAGTACGACATATGACTGTACTCCTCCCCCCCCCCTCTTTACCAGCGGGGAAAAATGTTTTTGTGTATTGTTTGCAGACCCGAGTTAAGACTTGTAGGTTTCCTTTGACGATTCAGAATGTTTTTTGATGTGAAAATCGAACGTAATATCAGTTTTTTTTTTTTTTTTTTTTTTATACATTATATCCCAAAGGTGCGAGCTGGGGTTGGAACCTTAGGCGTTCTATAGAATACGAGTCGGTCCGCGCACTGATCAATCTTCAAGATGATTGATGAGCCGGTAGAGTTGAAAATGTCTGGATACCTAAATCTAATTATTATTGTTATTATCAGAGGACCGCTGGGGAGGTGGCGGTGGCTGCGGCGGCGGCGGCGGCGGCGGCGGTGGTGGTGGTGGTGGCGGCCGCTGGGGACCCGTACTCCGCGGGGGCGGCGGTGGCGGTGGAGGAGGCGGCGGCGGCGGCGGCGGCCGCTGGGGCGGACGGGACATGAGGAACACTGGCGGTCCAGGGGGCGGCCGGTTCGACAGGCCCTGGGGCGGAAATAGCGGCGGACGGTGAGTGACATACTGTTGTACCTACATAACTATTTCTATAATCCATCTATAGTATCCTATTACTAAATTGTAACTAAGCTGTGATTGTTCATGGATGATAAAAAAAATGCAATAGGCTATTTGGATGTCTATGAATCCATAACGAATGCTTTTAGTATTCTTGTCTGCATGTTGCGTTCAAATAAAAAAAAACTGTTGGACCATTTTCAAGGTGATTTCAATATTGTACAGCTTATGGTTCGTCATATATAATAGGAGAAGAAAGAAAGAAAAAACGGTTAATTGGAACAACGGCCACACTGGCAACACATACATCAAACTTAGGCACGTAAAAATCAATGGCAGCGCAGGCGCCGCCGCGGGAAATAGCTAGGTTTTTATCAATCTCAACTCGACACGACTCGAACAGTATATCTTGTGCATACATATTTGTGGTATTATTGGTGCTACTAATTTGAACACCTTTGGAGGTAGACCATTGTCACAACGAGGGAGAGGGCCTGTGGAATTTTAAAGATGAGGGTTCTGCTGCAGTGGGCTGTACCTATTAATCAGGGGCTCCCAAAATTTATTTTGCCCACTTTGAGAATGAATTATTTTTTAGCGCCCCCCGTTTTTCACCTACTTAAAAGCCGCTATAACTTCAAATTAAATTAATTATTGTAAGCCTCTACACAACGCCCCCATTTTTTTTCTGGGTGTCTTACCGCCCTTTAGGCCTGTAGCGCCTACAAGGGGCGTTATCGCCCACTTTGGCCAAGGCTGCTATAAATTATGTATTTATTGATCTACAGCGGCGACTTTGGTCGTGATCGCGAAGGTTTCCGCGGCGGGCGCGGGGCGGGTGGACGCGGCGGTGGGCGTGGGGGTGGCGGGGGCGGTGAGATGGGCGGTGGGCGCTTCGGCCGCGACCGCGAGCGGGACGACCGGCCCGGCGGACTACTCCCCGACAAGAGACAAGGTATGTTTACCGCACTAATTATTAACCCCCCACAAATTTATTGCAGTTTAAATCTATTTACGATGGTATTACCATAGATTATTTCATAGTTCTTTCGAACAGATACTTCAGTTCGCAAAGACATTTAAATGAAACGCTACTCTTTCTACAAAGCAATGAAGTACACTTCAGCTCGCACACACCTGCATTAAAAAAAAATATTATTACGTAACTGCGCTTCCCGTTTTATCGTACAATTCTGTTATTTGCAACCGTGTTGCGGCGCCGTCCTGTAGGTATCCATCGCAATCAGATCGGCGAGTAACAGTTGCCTGGCATTCAAATGCGTTCATATTCTAAAAAATGTTTTGTGCTAATCATCGGAGAGGTTAGGTAAGCTTGCACTATGGATCACCCTGTAGTATAATCGCAATGTAATGGACGAGACTACTGCCATTTTACCAGAAACCTTGGGCAAAAACTACGAAATAAGCTATTTTTTATTATTATATATCGCCAGATGAACACACCAATTATATGGTCCCACGCTAAGTAACACTTGTATTATGGGTACTGTACAATGGACTGGGGGCGAACCTATTACGCAATACGTATATTGATCTTTTCGCATACTACTTACATAGATATGGAATCGGGACTGGAAACCGAGACATCGGCCCAGAAGGCTGGGTCACTACCGAGTGAGCTAATGAGGTCGTCGTTAAGTTTTGTATGGTAAATGGGACTAGGCCCGCCACACACTCCCACCACAGCTACTCATGCAAGCCAGGATCTACAGTGGTGTCCCATGATGAAACTGAGGTTTGACCCTTGGCGAGGCCCGGGATAAACTTAATTGTCTTGGAGTTTTTTATGGTATTTTTTTTATTTTTGGGACTAGGCCCGCCACACTCCCACCACTGCTACTCCTGCAAGCCAGGATCTACAGTGGTGTCCAATGAAGACACCGAGGTTTGACCCTCGGCGAGTCCCGGGATAAACTTAATTGTCTTGGAACCCGCACGAAATTAATCGAAAGATAAAAATAGGAGGATAGGAGGAGTTGGAAGAAATGTTTTTTTTTATCGTAGTTTAGGTAGGGTTTTAGGTTAAGTTGTAGTAGTTTTGTATGGTAGTTATGACAATGTGCATGTGGTGCAGGTGGCGGGGGCGGCGGCGGCGGCGCGGGCTCGTGGCAGCGCGGCGGGCAGCTGGGCGGCGCGCCCGCCCACCGCGCGCCGCCCGCGCGGCCCAGCCAGCTGCAGCCGCGGAACAACCAGAAGGTACACACACAACACACGACACATGTCATTGTACAAATATAATAGGTCTTGTTGCATGATAGCAGTGATAGCCGAGTTGGTAGAACGCTTGACTTAATCCATGACTTTCAAAATAAATGATTTCTATAATTTTATTATAAGGGTTTAAGTGTTGTTCGTGTATCATCGCAGGATGGACAAAACCAGAGTCAAAACCAAAACCAGCAGAACCAGGCGTGGAATCAGTGGGCCGGCGGCTGGGGAGGCTGGGGCAACTGGAACCAGAACCAAGGTATATATAGCTCTCATACTATATCACACACTATACCGAGCAGCTGTACCTGGGCACCAAGTCTGGTAACACAATCGATTCATAATCAAACAGGAACTGCATATTAACTGTCATTTTTGACAGATATCCGATACAATATCTCTGCCTTTACCACGCTCCTGACACCCCATTGATGGTTTAAACATTAATGAAAAATATTCTGCCTAATATCCCACAGGATAGTCGTGTTGGAAGACCTCAGACCAATATACCTTGATGTGGCAACGAAAACATACCTCTGCCATGAAGCAATGCCCATAAGAAGAAGACATAACACATGATTGTCAATATTTATCGTTCCCAGGTTGGGGCAACTGGGGTAACTGGGGCAATTGGGGAAACGCGAACACCGGCGGTGGTCAACAGGGCCAGGCCCAAGGCCAGACCGGGCAGGGCAAGGCCGGCGCGCAGCAAGGCCAGGGCCAGGCACAGGGGCAGAATCAGCAGTGGCCTGCTAACTACACCGCGCAGCAGTGGTACCAGTGGCAGCAATGGCAACAACAGCAACAGCAGGCGTGGCCTGGGGTTTGTACAATGTATTTTTATTCTGCGGTCGTTCTTGACAAACTGAGGACATTGCGCCTGTTTTGTGTGAGGCTAGGCTATTCAAGGTCTATGAGAAGGACCCACAGCTTGATGTTGCCGAAGATCTAGTGGGTTGCTCAGCGACTCCGGGTACTTCGCACAATGAGCGGCCACTTCGCTGCTTGTAGCATATGTCTGTTAAAAGTTGCTAGGAACTCTCAGTACGTTCAATGATATATACTTAGCTGTGGGGAAGCTCTGGTGAGACTGTTGACTGAGGGTATTGCAAGTCTGATGTGCCGCCAGTCTTCCATGTATTTCTAGTAGCCATTGTGTAGTTTTTCGGTGTCACGATGCATGTATTTTTCGCACCACACATGGTCGGTACACTTAGTCTCCTATGAGTACACATTTTATATGTTTTGGACCATCTCTGAAACATCATTTTAGTCTTCTCCAAAAGTATTGGTGGATCCCCTGGTGGGTCTAACGAGTAATCAAGTGGGATGCCCGAATTTGTATCACGGTTGTGTAATCAGTATTGGCTGATTGCCGGATATTTACACGGGTGGACTTCCCATCCATTTCACAAGCGTCTGACATTGTCATATGGCATTGAGGAGGCCAGATAACAATCCGAAAGTCGACATTACAATTCGGAAATCGTTTCGAAGTGTTGACGGGCTAGTATGCCATAACGCGCTGATCTGTCGAACACATCTGCGACGAAAATTACGTAGTTCATTGTTATTATGTTGTTACAGTACCAGCAAGGCGCACAAACTGGCAACGCCGCGGACGCACAGGCGTGGGCACAATACTATCAGGTTTGTTCACTGTAGTTACAATTCATTGATGTATCACTGGCTTTACTAGCGAGGTGACCCTTCGGCTTGTTGATTACAAATGGGCTAAATAAAAGCAGCTTCAAGCCTTCATACCCTTATTGGTTTCTTATATTTTACAGATTTTATCGAGTTTATTTTATCTTTTTATGCGCCCGACGTTCTTCTTCTTTCTTTACGAAATAAGATGCGATGAAATAAAATGGATATGCAAATGGCCTCGCCCACAACTTGGCGGGTATTTTGCCAATGTCAAGTGATTAATAGCAATAGCACATTCAATAAATACACATTATAAATAAAATAATGGATGTGACATGATGATATCCTTCCTGATCATACTGTATGATTAATTGAACTAAATCACGTGTTGTGTTACAGAATTACAACGCTAACGCGGCGAGCGGCGCCAACCAGCTGACCGGCGGCGAGAAGAAATAATGATCGCGCCGCCGGCCGCACCAACCTCGTGCCGAACTGGACAACAACTAAACGTTGCAATATTACTTGTGGCATCATGGTATTGTAATGTGCCACGCCGATTATTCTCTTCAGCGACGGCCAGGTCACGTGATTGGCCATCTTCGACCAATGAGCGGTGTTAATGCTATTGATGTCAATCAATGGTAACACTGATCGTGACGTAGTCTTAGGCCTTCGTTGGAAGAGAATAACTGGCGCAGCATATTACTGTATCATGAATGGGATTACTAAATCCCCAGTATCCAAACTACAGACGATAATAGTGGCAGATAAGTTGTTTTTAACGGTTTCTACATCAGCCGCCCATTCACAGAGATAATAAGTAAAATATAATGTTCGCCGTTTGTTCCTTTAACATATAAGATTTGTTTCTTTCCGTTGGGTTGTTTATCTGACGGCGTGGAAAGGCTCATTCTTATTGAGAGTCAACTGTAATTTAGATTATACACCAAGGTAAGAGGAACGCTCGTCCGCGAATTCAGGACCCGTCTCGAGTACTTAGAAGTTATATAAGCCACAAAAATATAGTACCTTAATTCATGCTATAAACAAATTGTTTAATTTTTTTTTGCAATATCTGTCACATTTTGTCGTTTGTGAATCTTTTTTTTTTTCAATTTAAAACAGTGTTCCGGTCTCAGTATAACTTCATTTTAATATGTGCAGGCTTTGTAGATGACTAGTGCAATGGGCTCACGGTACATTAGCAGCTGCTATGCTGTGCGTCAGAGACGAAGTTATAATTTTTTTATTGTTTACATTTCTCAATGTATTGTTTTACATCAAACTTCACTTTTAAAAAAAGCAATAAGTGTTTGTGGGAATTGCACGATAGGTTTGATTTGTAAGACTCATTTTGCAATAAACACCCGCAGTATTGACGATGAAATATTTAGATATTCAATATTAGGAGGGTAAGTTACTACACAACAAGGATATTATGTTTTCTGGTACCTATGTATCCTGATGTAATGAAGCGTAACTATAGGTTTTAGCAAGATGCATCCTATTATATTTTGTTTCGACTAAACTATAACAAAGTTACAAAATGTAAAACGATACATATAAGGGGGAAGCGAATGAGAATTCACAACTGCGTTGGGTTTAAAGAAGTATGTTGACCTATCATTTTGTCCATTTGCTATATAACATTTTGAACTACTTAGTCACGGAATAATATACTTGATGAAAATTTGTAAAAATATTTCTGAACTTCGTTTGAATAGACATAAAAAAAATACAATCGAATTGAGAATCTCCTCCTTTTTGAAGTCTGTTAAAAACGACTGTTAAAAGTCTGTTAAAAAAATAGCTTTTTTTAAAGCGTTTCCCTCTTAAATACGTTGAGAATCTGTAATTTTCAGAACTCGAAAACAAGAGCGTTCCGCGTTCTTTGTACTCTATGGGCCAACACCCCTCAGATCGCAAAGAACGCGGAATGTAGAACATGGATCGCTGCACGCTCCTGTCGGGGCGCTGAAGGGTGCTTATTTCAAAGCGTATACAATTTCAAAATTAACTTCACGAGTCTTGAGAGTAGTATTTTGTTTTATCTTTAATTAATTCGTATCCAAGTGTTGGAAGCACATGATTCAAATCACCAATTTATTTAGCAATATATGTGAACTTTTAGTTGTAATGTTTATTTAGTAATAAATCGAGGGGTTTAGTATGTAAGTTTCGTTCCGATGACCAGGTTGCGGCGAGCGACCGACTGCGCGTCTGTGTGTGTGAATGTGAAGCTAAAGCTTGTGTACAAATGTCTCTAGTTAAGTGTGTGGTTCGTTCCGAATGTCGCTACGGATAATGATTTAATAATAAAAATATATTTGAATAAGGATCATTTGTTTGTTTTTATTTTTGCGAATACCCGCTCATCATATCGTCGTAAAACAAACAGGGCCCCAAGTCTGCTAACACAATCGATTCATAATCGAAAAGCAACCGCATAGTAACTGTCACTTATGACAGATATCCCATACAATACCTGTAACCCTTAAAATATTTTACAACATTATTTTTAAACCTTATATAGGTCGGTCGGCGGTTCTGAGCCTGCCGAATTCAACCACAAGCACGCATAAAAATGAAACAACCAATTCCAAACTTTTTACACAGTTTATTCATTCAAAAATTAGAACATTGTGAAAAACCGTTAAATATCGCCATTCGATGAGTGAGAAACACACCGTTCGCCACTCACGGAATAGAATATACATTAGTTGTATGCGTGTAACAGTATTTATATTATATTTAATATACCTAGAATATTTCGTTACATCACCTTCTCCCTCTTAGTTACCACATCATAATAAAAATAGAGACTTTATCCCACACTCATGCCTGACATCAAATCGAAATTCAATTCTCAACTAGTAGGTACATAAGTTCATAAACTAATTAATTGTACAAACATATCTGAAGTATACCTTGAAGGTTTTCAGGGATAGTTAAACGCTGTGAATTAAACTACGCGATTAAAAATATGGCCTTAAAACACAATAGGTTCATGCATGCACACGCCAAGAAACCTTTTTGTCGTAAATAAATGCGAACATTTAATTAAAAACTAGAATAACTAACTTTGGTAAATAACTAACAAACACACTGAACAAAATTGTTAAAAAATTCACTATGAACTATGGGCGAAAATTAACCAATTCATAGTTTATTTACCAAGTTTTCACGCGATTGAATACGAGAGAGTGAATATGGGAATGTATTACAAATTAAACAAAGCTGATTGAAAGCTAAATAAAAATAATTATTGTCATGTTAGAGCGGGAGGGTTGGTGTTAGATAGAAGTGTCATATATTGTGACGATGTGACATCATTGTGACAATTTAACCAATGTTTACGATGACCAGAAGATTCCTAACTATTTACAAAGGCAAAGGCATTAACAAAGGCATCCCCTAACTAGCCTGATTGAACTGGCACGATCGGTCGCTGGCGTTAGAATGAGAAAGTATATCTAAAAAAAAACATAGAATATTGTTTTCCAAGCAAATTAAAAACATTGCTGTCTCGTTCATACATACGACCATGAGAAGGACGGCAGTTTATATAGTTAGTCATCGAGTTTTTTTCTGTACCCTATAGTATATACTAGTAACTTGTATTCCTAAACACATTAAATTGTCATAAACCCCTGATAAACACTATACACAAAATATTTGGGCGGCCCCAAGTCTGTTAACACAATCGATTCATAAACGAACAGCAACCGCATAGTAACTGTCACTTTTGACACATATCCCATACAATATCTGTCAAAAGTGACAGTAACTATGCGGTTGCTGTTCGTTTATGAATCGATTGTGTTAGCAGACTTGGGGCTCTGTGGGTATTTTTTATCGGTACATTGTAAAGCAGCCTATAAGTTGTTAAGCAGTATTGGAAGATGTGAGAATTTACGGTGGCTTATCTTTGGTTATTGATATCTTATCGGAAAGGGTATACATAATTTCCCCTGTCCCATACCTAATAGGAATTAGGCCTGGAATCGAATGGGAGCTATGTAATGTTTGGAGAAGTTGGACTTTCTGTATATTCAGAAAGACGGCTGTCGGCTGGACGGCTAATCCCACACGCGCGCGGACAAAGTACTACAAAATCAGCGCAATGTTTTTACAAAGATTGGCTTAGTTAGTAAAGCCATATAGTGAGGCATGAAAACCTCAGCGTTGTACCACGTGCTTCGCATACTTGGCATTTCTATGAATCTTCACAACCCTTTACACATGTGTGGGACCAGCATCCAAGGAAGCCAACAACAAAAATATAAACAATAATTCTTGTTTTTTTTTGTGTTTGCACACAAATATTTGTCGGGCCAGAAACAACATAGCTTCCCTTACCTTGAAAACAATTTTAAAGAAACTTATGTTCTACATAATTTACCTTAACAGTTATATTATATAATAATGTCTAAAAACAGTAACTCTTTCTATTTTGTATTATAATAATTTACAGTTTCAAAAACTACAGTAAGTAGGATCAGCGCCGAAGATCGGAGTGGCCGGCAACAAACTCACTAGTTTCATAGTATTAAATTACTAGAGAATAAATAAGGCTGCAGGGCTAGCACGCGGGCCAAGACAAAACCGATGCCAGGAATAAAACTTGTTTATACCTACCGAGCATTCGGCCGAGAGCTCCCGCCATTTTGCTCGTTACGTGTAATCCAGGCATAACTCGCACCGAACCGCTCTCTATTTCGTTATTCATATGAGATTAGACAAGACTGAAATCTCACACATTGTCTACTCACAGCCGGCCGCGTTAGCCCCACTAAAATTAATGGAATAAGAACACACCGACTTTCAGCGGACTTCAAAAGCAACTTGGTGTTATATTCATTGTTACCAAATTCGTCGTATCGCCGTCGCTTCGCTGTTCGGCGCTGACCCTTAGGCCTCAGCCTCGAATTTAGCGGGCAGCGGGGCGGCGGCGGCGGCGGCGGCGCGGGAGCGGCGCTCGTTGGTCGCCCCGCGCCGCTGCCGCGCCGCTGTTTTCGAGAACCGGTCCATCTGATTTTACGCATAAGATACTGCCGCTCCTGCGCCGCCGCCGCCCCGCTGCCCGCTAAATTCGAGGCTGAGGCCTTAAGACTGTTAGTAATGTGTTTGCAACCATTTCATAAAAAATATCAATTAAATGATGTATCTCAACATTACTAATTTTAGAAAGTATTATTAAAAAAATGTGACCTAAGATATGTTGCGCGTGCAAGTTCGACAACTTATTTGACACATTAATCTCTAATTTAGTGCAACAAAGATTTAGTGAATGAATGCTGCATAAATCGTAGCCATTTTAAACAAAAAAAAAATTTACGGGATTTATCGGTCAACTGATCGAGCGACACTAACAACAGTGCAGCAATAAATCCGTATACTTGATATACTTAACTATCGTATACTTCATTTAGGAAAATATTTTCGTCTATGGTTCTCCATGGTTGCCCCCCCCCCCCCAACTCAGAACCATAGAGGAAAAAATATTTGTCTATTTTAATATTTATCAGGCAGGAGTTTAGCAGTACTGAATGTCACGTATGACTTAGCAACTTCGGAATGTATGAAAATGGCCGATACCATAACACAGAAGGTTCAACAAACACATTACTTCAGTGCCATGCTTAATCCAATCCTAACATACGTATCCCGTACTTGAAACAATGACCTATTACCATAAAACATTCAGATTAGGGTGGCACATTATCGCGGGCAGTCCGGCATTTATTCAGTATCAAAATATTTCATGTAGAGTACACGGTGCACGCCGGCCATTTGAATGTCATGTGTCAACTGTCAAGTGACATTAATAATGCTAGTGTCGATACAAACGAAAAAAAAACTAAACGTCTAAATGGTCTGATTCATAATGTAGCATAGGCGATAAACACCCATACAGGTATCAAGGGCGGTAGACGAAATGTGTGTAGTGCACGCGAATTCGCGTGCACATAAGGACGTTGTAGCGACCTCTTGGCGAGATTAAAGAGGTCGCTACAAACCTAAAACTCTTAGGCCTCAGCCTCGAATTTTGCGGGCAGCGGGGCGGCGGCGGCGGCGGCGCGGGAGCGGCAGGATCTTATGCGTGTAATCAAATGGACCCGTTCTCGAAAACAGCTGCGCGGCAGCGGCGCGGGGGCGGGCAACGAGCGGTGCACTCCAGTCAAGCGGTGACCCGCGCCCGCGCTGCGCGTTTGCATTTGTTTTTGTGACGTGTCAAAATATATCGAGCATTAGGAATAAATTTGAATCAAAAAGATGTTGTCGCCGTTTTTCAGACATTTCGTTCGCGAATAAAAACAAATATCTCGACAACACAACACTATGCCGCTATAGTGCCGCGCAATCTGCCCGCTGGTTTGGAGAACGGGTCTGCGGTGCCCGCCCCGCTCTCGCGCCGCCGTCGCTGCCGCCCCGCTGCCCCCAAAATTCGAGGCCGAGGCCTTATAGCGCGTTTCAGGACTCGTTCTGAATGTCCGTCTGCAGCGCCATCTGTTTACCCGGTGTTGAAGTTGAAGTGGTCGCTACAACGTAATTCGCGTGTGTTACACAAATCTAGGCCCCGACTTTGCTAACACAATCGATTCATAATCGAAAAGCAACCGCACAGTAACCGTCACTTTTGACAGATATCCCATACAATATCTGTTAAAAGTGACAGTTACTATGCCGTTGCTGTTCGATTATGAATCGATTGTGCTAGCAGACTTGGGGCCCTGCTAGGATTCGTGTGCTTCAATTTATTGTTCGTGATACTCAATCTCTATTATTCCCTTGTCCGAGTCGAGGGCTAACATATTAAGTAAATAAACAAGACCAGCGTGCATATACCGCGCCACTACCTGAAATAAACGAGCAGTTGGCGCATTGTCAAGTGTTTACAATTAATTATACATGTATATTATTATATTACAATTATGTTTACATGTTACAGTCCGACCGGAAAAATATGCAAACTGCGACATAGTTAGTTTAAATATTTTACCGGTTGGACTTTACAATTATTTTAAGCGAATTATTTCTAAGCCTTTCATTATTTTTTTCTGACCACACAGCGGTAATAAAACGATGTTGCTAGCTTGAAAATAAATGTTGAGTAGATGTATTTGGCTGTTGCTCTGCATATTAAGCCAGTGTGTATAGATAATATTCATTATTTTAATTTATCATAGATTTTTCGTACTGGAACGGAGCTGACAGTCATGGACGTTAATCATATATAATCATTGGTACCGTACCGTTGGTAGAACGTCCGGCGGTGTTAAAAAATCAGCCCGTTACGTTCGGTACGAGGACAATCCTGGTCTGCTAACACAATCGACACGTTCCATCAATACCACACATTAAAATTCAAACGAAGTTATATTATGGATATGAAAACAAAATTGACAACTTTACTTTCATTTTCTCAATTACCCAAAGATTAAAAAAAATAAATCATATCAGTGTTCCATTATTGAAATAGGAACCATTAAATTAGGGTATAACAACACTACTACGCAATACGCACATCTCTAATAAGAACCGAGTTACATATAGACGTCTCTTACACTCGTACATATTAAAATGAGATAACAGTGTATTTAATTAGTACGAGGATATAATTATATTTATAAAAAGGGCGGAGTCGCGAGGTTACTTACGGTTTTGTTATATCGGCATACTACATGCAAACTTATTAAATAATTTTTAAATAAAATCGAATTTTCAACGAAATGCTTTTAGTCGATTATCGAGTGAACACAAAATCGACTAAAACTGATATTACTACGAACTAATTCCGTAGCGGTGTCAGCTTAGTTTTTATTATCACTGCAACACTGTCAAATTACAATGTTTTACGGGCGAATAACATTTACATTTATGTATCTGACTATATCTAGCACGTCCTATTCATATTATAATGTAATTTAACCGCATAATCCTATCTATGAGTATACCTGTATACATTTCTTCTAGCATCATAGATAGGATCCTATAAATGACAATGTAATTTGACCTTTAAATGTGTGTCACTATAACCATCTACGTTTTTAAATTATATTTTAATCGACTATTGTGCCGACTGTCGAGTTACAATCGACTATTGTACCGAAAGTCGAGTTACAATCGACTATTGTGCCGAAAGTCGAGTTATCATCGACTATTGTACCAAAAGTCGAGTTATAATCGACTATTATACCGAAAGTTGAGTTAATCGATTGTTCTCGCGACCCCGCTCTCGATAACAGTTCAGTTTGACAATGCGCCAAATTAAGTATTATCTAATGTTAGACCTATTATCATATAGTATCATATAGTACACACAACACTTCAGACTTCTTATCTGCCCAAACGCAGTACGTTTTCTGTGAACAAATGTAATATATTATTAATATCGCCAGACAAACACCAACTGTACGGTCCCATACTAAGCAGCGCTAGTAATATGGGTACCGTGTTATGGACGGAGGCGATTCCAGTATATAAATATTAAACATATCGGTACCGAGGGTCCCGGGTTCGAATACCGTTAGGAGCAAACTTTGTGTGATAAGCATGAATGATTTTACCCGAGTAATGTATGTTTAAGATTTATTTCAGTAATTATATAATGGGATCGCCCCAGTCCATTGTACGGTACCCATAATTAAGTCGTTGCTTATTTTGGGACCGCACATGTTAGTGTTTACACCGAAGGTAGGGTTGTCAAAATTTGTGTTTTTTTTTTAAAGTTTGAACGGAACTATTTTTCTTGCAGATGTTTGAACTATTTTCCTTTGGAAAAATCGTTGGGATTTATCAGTATGTTCATCCCCTAAAATATTACATCATAATATTCTCACAGCCTGTATACTGACAAACCAAATATGCTGGAATTGAATCAACAGAGCGCCCCCAGAGCCCCAAGTCTGCTAAAACAATCGATTCATAATCGAACTGCAACCGCATAGTAACTGTCACTTATGACAGATACCCCATACAATATGTGTCAAAAGTGACAGTTACTATGCGATTGCTGTTCGATTATTAATCGATTGTGTTAGCAGACTTGGGGCTCTGGTCTTGCTCTATGGTAGGGCCGGCCCCGAATGGATGCGAGAGGGAGATAGATGGTAGGTACTCACGATGCTATTGCGGCGTCTGCGGCGAGGAGGACCGCGAGTGCGCCGCCAGGGACTGCTGCAGCGCCGCCGGCGTCAGCCACTCCCTGACACACACACACACACACACGCTCGTCCATTTAAAGCCGCCTTTATAAGGGGGGGGGGGGACCCCTCCTCCCCGGTTCACACTTTATTTTGAACAATTTAAATATATTGATCGAGTTTGCCGTTGTGGCAGAATGGTACTGGTAAAAGAATACGTAGTGTAGGACGGCCTCCCCAAGGGAGGCTGATGATATCACACGCGTCGCGGGGAGCCGGTGGATGCGAGTGGCGGAGCACCGTGATGTGTGGAAGTCATTGGGGGAGGCCTGTGTCCAGCAGTGGACGTCTTACGGCTTATAAATGAAAATAATTTTCTAAAAGCTAGATAAAATTATAACAAAAATAATCCTTAACGAATCACAAACATTGCTTTTGATGGGAGCAAAATTGTTTCCTAAATTTTCATATGAAAATTGCGATTTCACATAATGAAAACTCAGCACTTATTAAGCGTTATACACGTTCTGTGTTACGCTGTATATAAAAAACAAAATAAAGTCGAACAACCTATTGAGCAACTCACTTGGGCAGGCACCGCTGTAGGAATGGCACGCACGAACTAACGTACGCGAGCCGGTTCACCCACGCGGGGATGTCGCGCGAGCACAACGCCTGCCACAACGATAATAAGAACAAATACTTAACACTTGCCGTCTCACACGCAAGTTTCTACAAAATTCATCAAATTCATCATCATCTCCATAGTTCCCAACAGGCAAAAGCTGGCACACTTGGCCAAGGCCCGTGTGTCAGTTATTTTACCCCTAAAACAGGGAGAACAAAAACAAAGAAAGAAAAAAAATATATAATAATAAAACCGCAGGGCAGCTTGTGGTGAGCTGGGCCCCAAGTCTGCTAACACAATCGATTCATAATCGAACAGCAACCGCATAGTATCTGTCACTTTTGACAGATATCCCATACAATATCTGTCAAAAGTGACAGTTATTATGCGGTTGCTGTTCGATTATGAATCGATTTTGTTAGCAGACTTGGGGCCCTGTTGGTGAGTAGCAACACCACGGACATTCATTTTCAGCAATTGACCCCAGCAGGTGGCTAACATAACATTAAAATTCTCAAAAAAGGCCTCTACGTGTTGGACCCATGTCCCCGCGAAAGCCTTCCAAAAATCCGGGTATAGCCCGTGTGGTGAGAGACATAATAATAATAATAATATAGTGTAGCGACCACTTCAACCGCGCCACAAGCTACACAGATGGCGATTTCTTTTTGAAATGTTAGCAGGCAGAGTCACTTGCGAATGCTAAATAAAGTATTATAAATGTGAAAGTTTGGATGGATGGATGGATGCATGTTTGTTACTCTTTCACGCCAGAACGGCTGAACGGATCTGGATGAAATTTGGCACAGAGATAGATTATAGTCTGGAATAGCACATAGGCTACTTTTTATCCCGGTAAAATGGGTTCCCGTGGGATAGACATACTTTTTAATTGCGGGTAACACCGCGGGGCGCAGCTAGTGCTAAATAAAGTAGAAAAGAAGGACTTACCAAACAAAACGCTGATGTGAAATGATTACAGTTGTTGTTCATAAGGTGGTATCTGAAAATTAAAAAAAAAATTGGCTGTACTGAAATAAAAAGGTTTTTTTTATCTTTGCATTCTTAGTATACAGGATTTAAGTGGGTTCATACCGAAAACTGATCCCATGGATTCAGCCGATGATTCTGAACCCCCCCCCCCCCCCCCCCCGCCCCACATAGTTGAAATTTTCCGTCAATCTTTTCATGAATAATAGACGCATTTTTTAAATTGATTTCAGTATGAAATCATATTAGAAATATATATTTACGTGATTTTAAATAAAGAAAACCATGGCTACTAATTAAGACCTAAAACTGCAATGTAAATATAAATTAGATACGCTCGATCGCACTCGCCACTCGAACGCGTCGGGTCTCGCTCGTAGCGTCGCTTTGTGATCGCGTGGTTGACGATACATTGCTCGCTCGAAAATTACAACATGTGTAACCCATGACTTTCAACATACATGATTTCTATAATGTCATTATAAGCATTACTTTAACCCAAAGTATTTATGATCATACTCCTTACATCCTGAAATAAAGTATACCAATAATAGTATCGTAAAAATATACATTAGGCAGTTAAGCAGTGATAGCCAAGTTGGTAGAACGCTTGCCTCCGTAACGAAGATCTCAGGTTCAAACCCTCCGGATAGCCTCCCCCCCGCCTCGTGACCTCTGTGATTTCTGGATTTCATGTGCGAATCTCATTTTCAACCACGATTATCACTTGCTAAACGGTGAAGGAAAACACCGCGAGGAAACCTGCATATCTGAGAGAACCCCTCGAAAGATGTGTGAAGTCCGCCGACCCGCACTGGGCCAGCGTGGTGGACTATGGCCTAATCCCCCTCGCATTGAGGGGAGGCCCGTGCCCAGCAGTGGGACATTAAAAAGGGCTGGTATTATTATTATACATTACGTTGCGTTACAACTACAGTTGCGCCCGAGTATGTTGTGGTGGCATACCTGTCCCCGCGGAACTGCTTGCCCAGCTCCGCGACCAGCCTCCTCACCTCCTCCTCGCTGAAGTCCGTATACCCTATGTGCACGCTTTGTCTGCAACAACCAGACACATCTTACGACAGCTTCCTACCCCACGCAAGTTTCCTCCTCCTGACCGAATTTCGGCTACAGCAGCATATATAAAAGGAGACTAGCCAACTGCGCAGGAGATATTATAGTGCACAAGAGTTTGCGCAGTGGTAGTGACTCTGCTTTCTGTGCCGAGGGTCCCGGGTTCGAATCCTGGTAGGGACAAGCTTTGTGTGATGAGCACGAATGTTTGTACCCGTGTCATGGATGTTTAATATGTATATAAGTATTATATACTGAGTTCGCCCTCAGTCCATTGTACGGCACCCATGACACAAGCGTTGCTTAATATGGGACCGTATAGTTGGTGTGTTCGTATGGCGATATTTATTTATTTATTTATTAAATTTTGAATACAACGTCCACAGCTTTTCTGACAGAGTTAGGGCATCAATTTCATCATCATTATCATCAGGCGACTATGTATATAGAGAACAATAATTATGGTCAACTTAAACTGTTTTAAGTTGCGCCTCATTTAGGACTTTATTAACCAGTGCCCCAGAATTCAAAATCCTTCACCCACCTGAATCCCTCACCCACCTGAATCGGAACTGCTCGCCGAGCTCGCGCTCGTCACGCGGCGATATCTCGAAGACGCCGGTGAAGGCGTAGGGGTGCCCACCGTACGCCCACTCCGAGCTGTGGACTTGCACTCCGCTGTGGAAAACGCCCACCCCAGCGCCCGCTGTGTACCTGCCAGTCAGGGTTACCAACTTCTAAATACATAAGGTTTTACAATAATATTGTAAAACATTTTAAGGGGTACATCGGTAGGTCAAATTCCCGAAAAAATATATATTTGAAATTTAAAAAATACTAAGTCTCCGATGTAACCGTGCCGTCTCGCTTACTCACAGAAAAAAACAAACACACAACGGTTCCTGTATGCTATCCCATAGGCACCGTTCATTTTTTTGGGATAAAAATTTGCCTATGTCATTTTCTGACCCCTAAACTACTACTATAATCTATGCAAAATTATGTCGATCCTTTGCTCTATGAAAAATTAAAACAAATCTATCCCACGGGAACCATACATTTTACCGGGATAAAAAGTAGCCTATGTGCTATTCCAGACTATAATCTATCTCTGTGCCAAATTTCATCCAGATTCGTTCAGCCGTTCTGGCGTGATTGAGTAACAAACATCCATCCATCCAAACTTTCACATTTATTAGTGGGATCTACACTCGTGAGACAGGCGACTCACCAGTTGGTCCAGTACATGTCGTACACGTTGAGCACGACAGGCGCCTGGCCGGGCCGCGGCGCGTGCTGCTCGTTGCGCCGCGACAGCACGGCTCTGTCATCTGCACTCGTGAGACAGGCGACTCACCAGTTGGTCCAGTACATGTCGTACACGTTGAGCACGACAGGCGCCTGGCCGGGCCGCGGCGCGTGCTGCTCGTTGCGCCGCGACAGCACGGCTCTGTCATCTGCACTCGTGAGACAGGCGACTCACCAGTTGGTCCAGTACATGTCGTACACGTTGAGCACCACCGGCGCCTGGCCGGGCCGCGGCGCGTGCTGCTCGTTGCGCCGCGACAGTATCGACATGCACGATGGAAACATGGCGCAGATGCCGCACGACTGTAATATGAAAATAACAACAAAAAAAACCTTAATCCTGTTAGCTTGTATTGTAGAAATTTGTATAACAAGTTATTTAATTATACGTTTATTCTTTGTTTATGTGGGTTATATACAAATACACCAATGCTATTAAGCATTATTTTAAAACGAAAAAAAAGAGAAAAACAGTGAGAAAAAGAGTCGAGGTCATCAATACAATGGCGAGACGATTTCGGTTGTTTTTCTTACTTATTAAAATAAATAGACCAACATAAACTATTTCTGACCACGTCAAGTGCGAGATTATTCGTAAGCTAACTGTATACTTTATAGTCTACCTTATTTAGACATTTTGTATGGAGAATTGAAATGCGCCTCTAGCGGACGGTATTTAAAACATTCAATTCTCCATACAAAATGTCTTAATAAGGTAGACCATAAAGTCAAAAATAGTTTGTCTGTTTATTTATTTATTTTAATAAGTAAAAACATTATATAACGTTAGCATGGAATGCTGGAAAATTTATTATTACCCAAGTGGTAGTTTACTAAGAATATTTTTTCTTGGATCTTTAGGATTGCCAGTTAACAAAAGCGTAACACTATTTGCATAAGCAGGTACCTATAAAAGAACTACGTACCGATTTCTTGGGAACCATTTATTTTAATGTGATAACTGTACTTAGTAATATTTCATGTCTGCACATCGTTAAAAAACGTCTCGCAATTATTTTGAACAAGCTCCTATCTCACATACATCTACAACGCGATCTCTGAATGGTATTTTCAACCATAGAACAATAATATGCTACGCCACGTATTCTTGACAGCTACGTCTACGTCATCGGCCATCCTCAAACAATGAGCGGTGTTAATTGTATTGAAGAGCCTGACTCAATGCAAAAAGGCCATTAGGGAAAAATAATAATAATAATTGTATTAAAGATTTAAATTAAACTAATTTTACGGATTTTATCGCGTTTATTCCGCGTCCGTAAAATTAGTTTTATTTCAATGTGTAGTATTCGCGTAAATATAAGAAATCAATATGTATTAAAGATGTCAATTAATGGCAACACTGATCGTGCCGTAGTCTTGGGCCATCGATCGCCGAAAGAGAATACCTGGAGCAGCATATTATTATACCATGTTTTAGCTAGAAGATAACTAGAAGGGTACATTCATATTTGCCAATGTGTAATAGCTTTAATAGACAATCGTACATGTTATGGGCTGCACCAAGGACATGGTCCACTTCGTACAAATTCTTTTTGTCTAGACCAGGGATTCCCAAATTATTTCGGGCAAGAGACCCCTTTTCCAAAATGAACTGATACCTCAGACCCCCATAGCCGAATTATTTGAAAAATCATATCTCTAGTTTTTTTCCTATTGATACAAAATAATCATTTAATCTGGTACGAACAGTTGCAGGCATATCGACCTTTTGAGTTTTTTAAAAGTACAACAATGATACTGCCTACTAAAATATTATAGTCATTCTTATAACAAGTTAGTAAGTAACACAACTTATACTGTATCTTGAAAGTTTCAAATACGAACTTGTGTTAATTAATAGGGGTCGATTTTTAGACCTCGTCGACTTCCAAAATCAGTTTTCGTTTATGTCGACCCCTGGGAAACCGATATCCACTTCTTAGGGATTACCTGAGCCCCAAGTCTGCTAACACAATCGATTCATACTCGAACATCAACCGCATAGTAACTGTACCTTTTGACAGATATTGTATGGAATATCTGTCAAAAGTGACAGTCACTATGCGGTTGATGTTCGATTATAAATCGATTGTGTTAGCAGACTTGGGGCCCAGGTCTAGAGAGTAGTCTGCCGACATACGGTACGGACGGTTGGTACAGAGGGGACCAAATCAAGTTCCATCGTCTGTTAATACCATTAAGCAGCTAGTTAAAGTGAGTGGGGCCAAAGTCGCTGGCTTAAGTCAACGGCGACAGCTTCGTGCAAATGCACAGAGGCTTAACATCAACTGGCTAGGGCCGTCACACTCGACGATCGTGAATAACAAATTATTTTTTTAAAATTTATATTATTAACTATGCAGGCTTTGTAAGCGTGGTCGTTAGTATTTTGTCCCGAAGGAACGATTTTATTTTCCGGGACAAAAAATCTCACAGATTCGAACAGATTGTTTGTCTTTGCAGCGGGATTTCATCAATTTTCTGAGATAAAATGTATTCTAAATGATGACCCTGGCTACACTCTATGACAACGCCGGGTTTTATTAATATCCGACCAGTGGTATTCCGTGATGTCCGTACAGACAGAGTATCATAGTTCTGACTCTATTTTGGTCACTGACCAAAATTTTCGATTCCATCATGAATCAATACGTAAAAAATATCTCAGACTGACTAATTGCAAATTTTTATTCCATTTAATTATTGAGCTCATTAATTACTGAATCCAACATTTACAGCGGCGTGCCAACCCTAAAAACGCCTAGGCGTTTCCTTTCACGCGATCCAACTAAATATATTACCTGTCTCGTACATTGTAAGTTCTCAAGGATTTATATTTAAAAATACTAAAATTATTTAAGTTCCGACTGCTTATATACTTGTGACGTCACTTCTCGTTCAAGACGTCTACTATGATTGCTCTATGTACTGAAATAATATTCTATAATAATACTAGCTGTCCCGCCTCAACATCAATTGATCAGCTATCGAGCGGGATGAAATTTTTTTTTTTTAAATAACTATTAAAAAATAGGGGTTGGTGATAGAAGGGTGAAAATTTAGGGTTGTATGTATTTTTTAATGCCACATTATAATAATAAAAAAAAAAATAGGGGTGGACAACCCTTATCAGTTAGGGGTATGAAAAATAGATAGTAGCCGATTCTCAGACCTACTGAATATGCATATAAAATTGCTTAAAAATCGGTCAAGCCGTTTCGGAGGAGTATGGTAAGTAACATTGTGACACGAGAATTTTATATATAAGAAGATAAGATTGGATAACTTAAACAGTACTATGGATTTGTTGATCGATTGATCGAGTTGCGGTTTCTTATTCAAAGGGACAGAGCTATGGGAAGAAAAAAGACATAAGGTCAGCTAACTATAGCCCTGAACTTGTTATGCTATTCTGAAACGTTCATTTGCGAAATCACTTGTGAATCCGCGGTGAGATTACAATTTCGTGTTCCTTAAATGAGTGAGTTCTACACTAGCGCCACCAAGTGACCGCGGAAGTGAGAGGAATTACGTCGAATGAGTATTTTGTCGTTTTTCAATAGGATTTTGTAATCTGAAACTATATTCGCCCGCCAGTGTGACTTCAGAGATGCCTTTTGGGGTGAATTACAGTTGTATGAGAAATCTGTCAAACGTAACATTTAATATGAGATATATCATATACCTACATGGCAACAAATTTTTCATGTCATCATCCTTTTTCATTTATAATGTGTAGGTATTTATTGAATTCATCATCGCTATTGAAAACACTCGACACTGGCAAAATACCCACAAATGTCTGGGTGAGGCCATATCTCATCTCATTCCATTTCAATAAAAAAAAGAAATTGTTGATAGTGTCAGTTACCCGTAGGCAGCCGGGTTGCAGTTCAATGGCACGACGAACGGACTTTACAAATGACATGGGAAAGTTAATTCTAAAGCAGCTTACCCATTTAAAACAGCGAAGTGTTAGTAAAAGAAAGCGATCCGAAAATACTTGATTATGTAGAAATCCGTAGTCACTAACCAGCCGCGCGGGCAAGTTACCAACTTTACATGCTAGTGGCAGTAGATTCACTTGCACGATCACTATAACTTGACAAGTTGTTGTAAATATAGACGGCCTAATTGGCGCAGTTGGTAATGACCCTGCTTTCTGTGCCAAGGGTCCCGGGTTCGAATCTTGGTGGGGACGAACTTTGTGTGATGAGCACGAATGTTTGTACCCTATTCATGGATGTTTAATATTTATATAAGTAATATATACTGGGTTCACCCTCAGTACATTGTACGGTAACTACAATACAAGTGTGGGACCGTATAGTTAGTGTATTCATTCTGTGTTGTGTACAGTTCTACATATTGCAAATAACTTCAAATTTGTGGATCGATCATAATTATTACTAACCACAAGATATATAAGGTTTAAAAAAAATCTGTAAAATATTTTAAGGGGTTAACAAGTAGGTGATAACGATCACGTTTATGTATAAAATATATGTGTAATACAGTGTTTGATTTTTCGGTGAGCAAGCGAGCCAGTACAGTTTCACCGCACACTTAGTATGTGGAGTTATTTTTATTTTTTCAAATCATTTAATGTTTTTTTCGAGAATGTGATTTTAAAATATTTTACACTACTATTGTATAGCCCCTTATATAATACACCTAACACCCGTTGTAACGTGAAATCTGAATCGACACGTGACGCTCTACTAATAAGTAATGATTCGTCGTACTTGACCTCTGATAAACGGCTTAAGGCTATAACATGCTCATTCAATATTTAACTTTGAAGCTCTGAAGGCTTTCAATATACTATACATGAATGCAAAAGAACAATTAAACCGTATAAAATTATGTATATCAAAACCTTCATGTTTTCATATGTGCACATGGTATTTTCAACCACAATCATCTATTGCTACAATTGCTAAACGGTGAAGGATAACATCGCGAGGAAACCTGCATCCTGCCTCTCGAACGACGCGCGTTGTCCGCCAACCCGCACTGGGCCAGCGCAGTGGACTATGAATTGTGGTATGCTTCACTTAAAATGTAGTGTTTGTTTTATTTGAATCAGACCATACTTGAATAAAAAAAAAGTTATATGAATTTCACGACACGGACGAAGTCGCGGGCAACAGCTATAGGTTAAGTATCACATCGCCCGTGTTAAAAGTTGATTTAAAACAATCTTGTTGCCCTGTATCGCAATAATACTACTTTCTGATAATTAATATAGCATGGTTTGCTTTGTAGGTCGATTAACAAGCAGCTGTTATGGAAAGCGGCTTTTGCCTTAACAAACTTTAGTTTTTAGAGATATAGGTAGCTAATAGTCCAAGTGCCCTAAAAGTTTTCAAGTAATTCTATACTTGAACATATTTGCCTATCAATATATCGACTATGTCAATCAATGTTTGTCAAAATAATGTGTTTCTTTGATAAATAATGTGTAATATGAGTGGAACATTAACCATTGTGTGTTCATAAACGTGCACGAGTGAAGGAAATTGAAATAAAATAGTATAACTTGACTTTTCAAGTTCTCCCAAGATGTCCGGTAAATTTACAGTAAAGTATCCACAGCTTTACTGATAGGGGTAGGGGATACACTTCATCATCATCATCATCGGCATCAACATTATCATTATCACCAGGGGTACCTACATATAATTCAATAACAATTATCAAGAATTACTCGACACTGGCAAAATGGCACTACTTTGTAGCTGATAACCAACCTAAAAAAAGAAGAAGAATAAGAATACACGTGTATTTCAAAGTAAACAAGTTCGTCAACAGAAACTCGCCAAGGTTTTCAGTTAACATAAGAAACCTTAAAACGCCTCATTGTGAATGCACGCGAGAATAAATTAACCGCAAGGACTGATGTTACACACGATAACTAAGTCATTTTTCGTTTACTTTTGCTCTATTTCACTTACTTCAACCGACGTAGTTAAGGTTAGCGTGAAACTTCGTTCTTACATTGATAATATTTAAAGTGTAGCTTGAGTACGAAGACAGCTACGGACTGGATATGTCCACAAAGATCTTTCGTACTCTCTGCCGATGTGACCCGAATGGACCCGATCGATCACGATCGATTGGTACACGTAGGTTATAATTACCATTACATACATTAAATTTTCAAACATTCATGGGGTTGTCTGTTAAATAGCGATATTTGAACCCCGCGTCGCAGTGAGAGTGTCTCATATTGATTTCTTATATTTACGCGAATACTACACATTGAAATAAAACATTTTTTTCCGGATCGATGGCACGCACCTCCCGAACTGTACAATTCAATGTACAAAATGTACAATACAAACACAACGTGCTGCTCAAATATGTAATAGATATTTTTAATAACAAACATAAAAAAAAAAAAAAAAAAAAAAAAAAAAAAAAAACAACCGAATTGAGAACCTCCTCCTTTTTTTTTAAGTCGGTTAAAAAGAGCATATCCATGGAATTTCTTGCCCGTTTTTCTCCATAGGAACGGCATTCCGAACGGGTGGTAAAGTTGTAGCTACTATTTTGAAGATTCAGAAGTACTTAATGGTTTACATGAATAAAAAATATTTTGATTCTGAATCAATTCATCTTGCAAACCCTAATATTTCTGAATCGTAGCCGTAATTGTCTAGATGGTGCCATTTTGTTTAATCAAACGAACAACCTACTGTTCTATACGGCAGGTCTACACAATTAAATAATAGAGACGATATCCAAGACGGTTAAAACTTAACTAAGTAGTGAGTCGACGATTGTGTGCGCTTAGCCTTATTCTTGAATGTAAATGTTGCTTTGGTACGTGAAAATAAACACTTATTTGTTTGCCAAGAATATGAATGGCGGACGCCAAATAATTTACCTACTTATATTAATTTTCGTAGGTACTGCGAATATATTGTTTTATAAACATTGCGCATTGTTTTTTTAATTATACGTAGGTACCTTACGGTGCGGTTTATATCAGATATGCGTGCATCTTCCATTGTCGATGGTCATAACTAATCTATGTTTATTTTTAACCGACTTCAAAAAGGAGGAGGTTCTCAATTCGGTTGTATTTTTTTTTATTCTAGTTTTAGTTTGTCATTTTGTGTGGTGTGATTAAATTCGGAATGAGGTTGAATCAACAAGATGTTTCATTTTTAATAGTTAAAGAATCTACAGTACCTAGTAGTTCATTTATATGTTACGCGAAATATCGATATATTCCCTTGACGTCAAATCCCGTTAGATGTCGAGCGAGACCCGAGCGTGACTTTCGTCTCGTTTCTCGTCTGAGCATGAGGAGCATGCGGTGATAACAGACATATGTAAGCAGAAGGATGAGTGACTGAGATTAATAAAAGTGCTCTGGTATACTTTGGTTATGTAGAGAGGATGGATGGAAGGAACACAGCGAACGAACGCGAGTGGAAGTATCGGAAGCGGCCCGAAGAGAACCTACCATGGCCAGATTAATGGTATCTTTTAGAATGTATGTAAACATATATACAAGATTCCGACAATAACAGTCGGGGCAGAGCGGCCGCGCCGCCAGGCATACCACCTGCCTGACTGGAAGATCTCCCCTTTTCCGCTAAAATGGTAAAGTTCGTAGCACAAGTAGTTGTTGTAAAGCAAAAGATATATGCCAGCCAGTATCTACTAGCTTGAAGTCTGGCACGCAAGTCCCTCTTCGCTTCTAGGTGCACTTGACAATAGAAACTCTGATAGAGAATAAGTGCTACGAATAATTTTACTAATCCCACTAATATTATAAATGTGAAAGTTTGGATGGATGGATGTTTGTTACTCAATCACGCCAGAATGGCTAAACGGATCTGGGTGAAATTTGGCACAGAGATAGATTATAGACTGGAATAGCACATAGGCTATTTTAGATTTTTATCCCGGTAAAATGTATGGTTCCCGTGGGATAGGTTTGTTCTAATTTTTCATAGAGCAAAGGATCGACTTGATTTTTTGCATAGGTAGTTTAGGGGTCAGCGGGTAACGCCGCGGGGCGCAGCTAGTATGTAAGTGATGTATATAAGAGCTCGTTGAGTAAGTGTCTAAGTGTGTTCACAACAGCGACACAGATTTGCAGGTCTAGTGTCTCTTTCGCTTAGTGTCTGTCGACATTAGTGTCGGGTGTCAGTATCACCGAGTATATATAGCTTCTTGCACAATCGCGGGAAACAGCTAGCAGCCGTGGTACAGTTTATAAATTATCACAACAGTTATTGTATGGACCTATGAATATTAATAGATTATTTGTCCCCATACCTTTTTCCTTGATATATTTATATTAATTTTCTTCTTCATCCTTGAAACTTCACAACACAATTTAAAAAAAAAACGGACAACGTATGCACAGTCAACACTAAACACTACTACATAGTTAAAAGGCATAACAGAGACTGCCTTTTCCATCATTGAGCAACAATGTTGTCATGATTGGCGGGAAATATCGCCGCCATTTTACCTAGACCCATACCATCATGGTCATTTATGGTATTACGAATATAATCGCTAGTGAATAGGGACACAAATAAAATGGTGGCATCATAATCTAGGATGTTTTTAATCTTGTTTTAATCTGCAAAAAGTCGTTTATCAGCACTGTTAATGGCCAACTAATTTCTTTCTTTGTTTACCCTCCATGATAATGAGATCATTAGTGTTGGTCACACAAGCAATGTACAATTTAAAGTTTTAGAAATAGTAGTGATTATTTTTTTATTTTATATACAAAGTGCCACCCTGCAACTTAGCATAGCCTAAAATACAACTAGAATGACTTCTCTAGGCATTCATTTATTACTACCTATTTTATATCCCATGCCAAGGCCTCTATCCTCTCTGCTATGCCCCAACATAGGGAAAAATAAATGCTTTGACATTATTATAAACTGAACTGAAGTACCTTTAAATAATGTGCAAATAGTTTTCAAGGAAAATGTATTAAAATTTGTAAGTATATCAACTTGTATTATTTACCACAAAATGTCTGGCTATAATTTACTATATTTCCCGACACATATACAACAATAACAATATATAAGTCAATTACCTTTTAACATTTCACAGCACTAATCCAATTATTATAAAATCTTCTTACTTGTAACAAATGTGTTTTTGAACAAGAGATGATTAGAAATGCAGCAGTTCTCAGTGTGAACTTGCTCATTGTCCTCTTATCACAAGATAATTGTTTACAAACCAATTAATAAGTCATTTACAATCTACGCATAATCATAAACAATAATGGATAAACAAGATGCAAAAACATCACATAAAATTAAAAAAGTGGGAATCACATAGAGTTGCCATAACAAAAAAAAGTGCACAAAATGTGGGAATAGTGCACAGAAATAAGGCGCTAACTACTGAACATAAACATTTTGAAGGATCTTACTAAATTTTGGTTATCGTAAGTATCCTCCAGAGAGACAGTGGGCGCGTCTATGAGCGGGGCCCTGTCGCCCGCCGCCGTGTCCCCCGGCCTCTGCCTTGGCCTCCGTTCAGAGCGGACACGGCAAGCATCACATCTCTTCATTTCTACACATACTTCTCAACTGCGGACTGTGCAATAAGGCCCATCAGTATCATTGACAATAAAAAAACAATAGTTTTTTTTAGGTAATTTTGTAGTGATATAGTTTTATTATAAATATATTATGGGAAACAATTTGTTTTTAAAATGCTCAGATCCTAAATTATATCCTCAGAGTATAATATGCTAACATTTTTTTTTTTTTAAACATCATCAGGTACTTTCCTATCATTATAGACAAAGTAAAAGCCGTTCAACACAATTGGATCAAGCACCCAACAAAGGAGGATAGATCTATTAAAAAAAAGACACAACCACAGCTTTTGTTTTCCTTATGGCTTTTGTGTGGTCGATAAAATCATAAAGCTGGGCTTCCATCTTTGGTCACGTAAAACCCCATCTCAAGCACATATTTGGCTATGGACACTACACAAAAACATCTACACAAGCCATGATTGTACCCTGCCCCACTTCTTCACCTGGGGGGGGGGGGGGGATTATGTGTTGATGTATTTGTGTAGTAAGTAGAGAAAACTGCTGCATATGCAGCTCAAAACTAATTAACAACTTTTGTTATATATAATAAGAACTATAGACTAGATACCTGCTACAAAACTGTGCACACTCGTCAGTCCTAGTGACGGTGTCATGTATCAGTCGTGAACATTATTGGATGAAAAGGATTATCTATATAATCAGGCGTAATTTAAAATACTGATATTATATGCAAATCTGATGTTTGAACATTAGCAAAAACAATGACAGTAACAATATTTAATGACTGCATACTTAAGAGCATGTGACTCGAACTACTGCAACTAAATATTAATACAAAATAAATTTCAAATTGACGACTTACCACTGTTAGTAGGCTTCCGTGGTAAGCAATATAATTCCATAGAATTTAGACACCGTATCAAATAATTAGCTCCATCATTGGCACCACTTATATGAACACTGTTATTGAATATGTTTAAATAGCGATAAGTTCGAGTTAAACGATTTATAAAAGAATAAATGAATAATAACCCCAATATGGTTTGGTTACTTTTGACAAATATGACATTTGTGTATGACATTTATGCCATTTACGACTACTGTAGACAAAGTTAATGTTTTTCTTCATAGATAGTAATGTGAATTTCTATTTTTTTAACATTCACGTATGTACGGTTTAGTATTTCTAATAATAAAGATAATTCGTTTTGACCAATGATGAAATAGAAAAAGGTTTTCACATTAAAATTAGAATAGAAATGCTCAGCTACTTTATATTTACAAAAAGTGTAAAATCTAATAGACTAAAGGAATTTATGGCAACATATATTTAAAAAATATTATAACTCAACACGTCACCTGTGTGTGTACTGTCAGTTTAAAATAAGTGATTTTTTCATGATAAATAGTAAAATAAAGTCAAAATGGTAATAAGCATTTTCTTCATAAAATCTAAAAATCTTTGCAATAATACAATCGATTCTATAGATAAAATCAGTTATATCTGTTTAAAATGAAATATTCAAATTCGGCTTATGTTTATAATTTTGATTATTGTTTTCGTGGTATTTCAGGTACTCATAGCGGCTACGGTATGCACGAAGTCGGGGAAAGGTACTTAGCTCCGTTCCTTAGTACACATGAGGCATAAAACTTTATTTTATGTACAGAAATATTTTTAAAATGTTACGTCGTTTTTCAGCGCTTGTATCTCGTCAATTCGTGGAGATGACGAAGGCACGTATAGAAGGCTTACTGGCCGCCTTCCCGAAGCTCATGACTGGTGGACGACAGCATACCTTCGTGGAAACTGAATCTGTCAGGTGACATGTTATGGATTTTGTTGTTGTTGATAAGTCTCAAAATTTCGGAGATTAGGTGATGTAATTTATGTATATGATGTGATGATATGTGACTGAAGTCGACTAGTATTTCAAAAAGGGTAGATTGGCCATTCTGATGCAAACAACACAGGAGGAGTGCTACAACAGAAGAACAAACAAATAAGTACCAAAATATATATTGCAATGTTATCAGTAATTTTTCAAAGCTGGCCCCATAATATGATTCATCATGATTATTGCGTTGAGACTCTTGAAAACTGATTAGTAAATATCAAGTTCCAAACATGTTTCATTGCATCATGTTGTACCTTCTGAAAATATGTTTTAATGAGTACTGACTCACGGGTAATAGTGCAAAGTTTTGCAGATATGTATACCAACCACTGGATAAGCTGTACATGCTCCTCATCACCACAAAAGCTAGTAATATCCTTGAGGATCTGGAGACACTCCGACTGTTCAGCAGAGTGGTGAGCATATGTCACACAAAATTGTATATATTTTTATAAATATAAGATAGCGTAAATATAAGAAATCAATAAATGAATTACTATTGTGTCTCTCGCCGATGCGTTTTTGTGGAAACAATATTTCGAGAAGGTGGTAGATTCTGACTATACAAACCTACTTCATTGGACTACACAACTCTATTCTACTCAAGTCTAATCTACTAATAATATAAAGAGTTCAGATGTAGGGGGTAATCTTCAGAATTACTTACCTGATTCCGAAAATTCTTTCACTGCAAAAAAGCTACATTAATCCTGAGTGCTATGGTCTATGTTTCTCTGAGCTCATGCGGGCGGGACCGCGGGCAGAAGCTTGTGAATTATAAATTGATATTTTATTCCAACAGGTGCCAGAATATTGTACCCAGTTGACTGAAGCTGAGGTCCTGAACCAAGCCTTCAACTTGTTGTTTGCATTTGACGAGATTGTGGCACTCGGGTACAGGGAGAGTGTTAATTTGGCACAGGTTAGTATTGCATATACAATTCTGGACCCAGCAGCCCTAAACAGAGACAATAATAATAATATAAACTAAAGATATGCTTGTATTATGGGTACCGTAGAATGAACTGGGGGTTAACTCAGTATATAATACTTATACAATAGATACTTAATCCATGAACGGGTATAAAAAATTTTTTTTTATTACATTATAGACAAGTATTTGATCTCGATCTCACCTGATGGTAAGTGACGATGAGATCTATGATGGAGCATACTTGCCTAGAAGGTACCTGTTCACTCTCGACTTGAAAACACTCAGATTGAAGTCAACAGGGAACAAAGACGCCGGTAGCTTGTTCCATTCCTTTACTCATGACACAAGGCATGGGATTCGAACCCGATCCCGGGACCCTCGGCACAGAAAGCTGAGTCTCTGCCAACTGTTCTAATCGTATCCTCAATATTGTGTATTTCTTCCATACTTTTAATTCTATATCCTCAGCGATCTTTTTTTTTATCTCAGGTACGCTCTTTCGTGGAGATGGACTCTCACGAAGAGAAGATATACCAAGCTGTGCGCCAGGTATGCCTTCAATATTTCATAATAATATATAATAATAATACCAGCCCTTTTTAATGGCCCACTGATGGCCACGGGCCTCCTCTCAATGCGAGGGGGATTAGGCCATAGTCCACTACGCTGGGCCCCAAGTCTGCTAGCACAATCGTTTCAAAATCGAACAGCAACCGCATAGTAACTGTCACTTTTGACAGATATTGTATGGGATATCTGTCAAAAGTTACGTTTACTATGCGGTTGCTGTTCGATTATGAATCGATTGTGTTAGCAGACTTGGGGCCCTGGACGCATGCGCAACCACTTTTTCCTCTGAAAAGTTCGTTTTAATTCATTATAACTTTCTGGCCCAGTGCGGGTTGACGGACTTCACACATTTTTCGAGAGGGGTTCTCTTAGACATGCAGGTTTCCTCACGATGTTTTCCTTCACCGTTCCATTTACCTACTTAAAAACCACTATAACTTCAAATTGAATTAATCATTGTAAGCCTGCATCGCCCACAAGGGGGCGTTATCGCCCACTTTGGGAAAGGTTGGCCTAGTTATCTAGAATATGGTTGGGTATAACATAATGTTGTGTGGTTAGACGCAAGAGCGAGAGGCGGCGAATAGAATGCGTGAACGTGCGAAGGAGCTGCAACGCGAGAGGCTGGAGGCCGCCAAGCGAGGCCAGCCGCCGCGCTCGCAGACGTCATTCGGTAATCAACTTTATTCAAATGCACATAAGACAGGTTACAATCAGAAAATACATACATCATTTTTGAGTGGGAATCCTACTAATATTATAAATGTGAAAGTTTGGATGGATGGATGTTTGTAACTCAATCACGCCGGAACGGCTGAACGGATCTGGATGAAATTTGGCACAGAGATAGATTATAGTTACTTTTTATCCCGGTAAAAAGGACATACTTTTTAACCGCGGGTAACACCGCGGGGTGCAGCTAGTTATACATATGTTTGTTATTACAATTTGTTGTGCAGGTGGATTCGGCAGTTCGTCCATTTCGAATTCGGCCCCCGCCGAGCCCGTCGCCGAGAAGATATCCGCCGCGCCTGCGCGGGACACGTGAGTTTTTACTTATAATTATTTATGATTAGCTGTTACCCGCGACTTCGTCCGCGTGGTGTTTAACAAAAAAGTTTTTCTAAAATAAATGTAGCCTAAGTTACTCCTTGTTACATCAGCTATAAAGTCCCGTCAAAATCGGTCCAGCCATTTCAGAGATGAGCCGAATCAAACGTATACATCATGTATATAGTAAAAAGTGGCTATTTCAATATTACAAACAGACACTCCAATTTTATTTATTTGTATAGACCGGCTTCTGCCTGCGCGGCTCCTCCCTCGGTACCTCGTTGAAACATAGCCTACATCACTCAGGCATAATGTATCTTCCTGTCAGTGAAAGAAGTTTCAAAATTGGATCAGTAGATCCGGAGATTACCCCCTACATTTAAACTGGTTGGCTGGTAGGCTCCGGCCGTGGCTAGTCACCACCCACTGAACAAAGCCATGTCGCCAAGCGGCCTAGCCGTGTTCCGGCATGATGTTCGGTGCTGCCATTCATGGATGGCGGGTCAGATCAGCTGCGCTGCATGTGCCTAGTGAATGTAGCGTCTCGATCTACTGCCGCCTTCCTACCTAGGCAAGTATGCTCCATCGTAGATCTCATCGTCACTTACCATCAGGTGAGATCGAGATCAAATACTTGCCTATAATATAATAAAAAAAAAAAAAAAACTCACAAAACTTATCTATACGAGCATTTTTGTGACATTCAGCTGCATAATAAAAATGTTACCTAGCTAGGCCCGCCACACACTCCCACCACTGCTACTCCTGTAAGCCAGGATCTACAGTATCGTCCCATGATGACACCGAGGTTTGACCCTCGGCGAGTCCCGGGATAAAGTTAATTGTCTTGGAACCCACAAGAATTTAATCGAAAGATAAAAATAGGATGCGTTGGACGAAAATTCTAATGTTACCTAGCTGCGAAGAAAAGCTAGTTTTAAAATGAAATATTTATTATGATGTTGTTATCAGTGTGCGGCCGGCCGGCCGGTCCGCCATGAAGCTGGGCTCCCGCGGGACGGACACGGAGTCCTTCGTGTCGAAGCTGCGCAGCGAGGGCGACGTGGCCGCCACCATCGCGGCGCCCACCAAGACCGAGCTCGCCAGGCCGACTGCCGATCACAAGGCGTGAGTATTATAATTATACGATATTACGACATTTTGATTGGCTGACAGTTTGTTTGGCTGACATTTCGCTTGTACGACATATTGTTTAGCTGATATTTCGCTTGTACGATAGTTTGTTTGGCTGACATTTCGCTTGTACGACATATTGTTTAGTAGACATTTCGTTTGTACGACATATTGTTTAGTAGACATTTCGTTTGTACGACATATTGTTTAGTAGACATTTCGTTTGTATGACATATTGTTTGATAGACATTTCGTTTGTATGACATATTGTTTGGTAGACATGTCGTTTGTACGACATATTGTTTAATAGACATTTCGTTTATAGGACATTTTATTAAGTAGACATTTCGCTTGTATGACATTTAGTTTGGCCAATATTTCGTTTATCTGACATTTTGTTTACGTATTTATATGTTATTTGCTTGACATTTTGTGTCTCTGCCGTTTTGCAAGCTTCAGGTACCGGGTATCCATCACATGTAATTTTGTGTCTCTGCCGTTTTGCAAGCTTCAGGTACCGGGTATCCATCACATGTAATTTTGTGTCTCTGCCGTTTTGCAAGCTTCAGGTACCGGGTATCCATCACATGTAATTTTGTGTCTCTGCCGTTTTGCAAGCTTCAGGTACCGGGTATCCATCACATGTAATTTTGTGTCTCTGCCGTTTTGCAAGCTTCAGGTACCGGGTATCCATCACATGTAATTTTGTGTCTCTGCCGTTTTGCAAGCTTCAGGTACCGGGTATCCATCACATGTAATTTTGTGTCTCTGCCGTTTTGCAAGCTTCAGGTACCGGGTATCCATCACATGTAATTTTGTGTCTCTGCCGTTTTGCAAGCTTCAGGTACCGGGTATCCATCACATGTAATTTTGTGTCTCTGCCGTTTTGCAAGCTTCAGGTACCGGGTATCCATCACATGTAATTTTTTTCTTTAAAAAAAAATAGAAACGCTAATTAAATAACTCGAGCCCCAATTTATTGAGTGCATTTTATTTTGTGACACATCAAAATTAAGTAGTACTTAAATTTCAGTCATGTTTAAGTATTCCGAGGGTAGTTTTTTTCGCTAATTTTTTGATTATCTGTTGTAGCGTGCACTTGCGGTTCGAGGAGCGCCTTAGTTTGGTGGCGGGGCGAGATGGCGACATACAAAACTTCGAACTCAGCGGTGAGTTACAACAATATATATAGTTATTTATATAATAAACAGCCAGCTAAGGCAAGACAGAGCTGAGAATCCCAATATATTTATTATTATATAGTAATAATTCCAGCCCTTTTTAATGTCCCACTGCTGGGCACGGGCCTACTCTAAATGCGAGGGGGATTAGGCCATACTCCACCACGCTGGCCCAGTGCGGGTTGGCGGACTTCACACATCTTTCGAGGGGTTCTCTCAGACATTCAGGTTTCCTCGCGATGTTTTCCTTCAACGTTTAGCAAGTGAATTGTGGTTGAAAATGAGATTCGCACATCAAATCCAGAAATCCCAGAGGTGCGAGCCGGGGTTTGCATCTGCGATCCTCGTTACCGAGGCAAGCGTTCTACCAACTTGGCTATCACTGCTTACGAATATTTATTATTATTATAACATAATTAGCCTTGAATACTCGTAACGATCAAAATGGCGAGTCAGTGGTCTCGACGTTTTGCTGGTTACGTGTAATCAAGCCATTAGTATATAAATTCTCAGGGTATGTTAAGATGTGGTATTTCGTGTTCGTCTCCAGGTCTGCTGACGTTACGCATCACGAACGAGCAGTTCGGCCGCATCCACGTTCACGTTGACAACAAAGACACAAGACCGTTGCAACTGCAGGTGAACTTACATTAGTATTGTAATAGAGTTGTTGTCATTGTTTATAGAGGTCTGTACTAACTACTTTCTTTTAAAAAGTTCATTCGCCGAGATCCTATGCTGACAAGTTAGCTTTCAGTATAAGTCGCGTCATCTAAAAAGAACGCTGGAAGAAAGTGGAGGGGGAGTTTTTGCGCATGGGTACACTCGCGCACGAAAGTACTAGGCCTATTGTTTTAGTTTTGAATTAGCCTTTCGCTCGCGCTTCGTATATTGGTAGGTTAATTGAAAAATAAATTAGATAGAGTATTATTAAATATAATTAAAAACATGTTTGATTTAGTGTAGAATGTTTAATCTAATAACAAAAAATTAAAGTAATGTTGAAACTCCTTCCATTAAGTCGTCTTGGGTGACGTGAAAACCGGATGAGGACGCGGTGTTGGTGCTAGAAGTGGCCATTTCATCGTCGTCATACATTGTTTTAAATTCTTAGCTGCATTATTATCAGCCTCTCTCTTCATGAAACATTAAACGTCATAAATCATTTTTCTCACTTTTCTACGTAAAACCATTTCGTAATTAAAAACTTTTGTGCGCGATGGTATTTTTAGAACGAACGTAGCGTGGACACAACACGGAAAGCAAAGGTCAACTGACGAACCAATAGCGCGCCGGCAAGCATTCGGCGCGTAACCCGCCCGCCGCGCGCCTCACCTCATACCACCAAATAGACCGATAAATCGCATAATGCGCAGCTTGATCGCCAGCGTTCTTTTTACATGACGATTAGTATATTCAATCTTTGTATACATTTTGGCTAAACTAACGTAAATGTTGTTTATATTCCGGCCAACTAATTTTAGCTATACTTACATTCCAGCCAACTTAACGTAAACAATGTTTACATTCTGGCCAACCCGACAACAAAATTATTTACATTCTGACCAACGTTCCATGAACGATGTTTACATTCTGGCCAACTTAAGATAAATGATTAGTTTTAATTGAATGGTTGTATGTCGGCAGACGCACCCGAACGTGGACAAGGAGGCGTTCCGCGTGTCCGGCGTGATCGGGCTGAAGCAGAGCCAGCGCGCCTTCCCGCTGCACAGCGACGTCGGCGTGCTCAAGTGGCGCCTGGCGCAGCCGCCCGCCGCCGCGCCGCTCGCCGGTGAGTCCGCCACCAACCGCCACCGCACCCGCCTACACCCGCAACCAACCGCCACTGCACCCGCCACCGCACACTCGCCACCACCCGCCACTGCACACACCCGCCACCCGCCACCGCACACACTCGCCACCACCCGCCACCGCACACACTCGCCACCGCACCCGCCACCCGCCACCGCACACACTCGCCACCACCCGCCACCGCACCCGCCACCCGCCACTCGCCACCACCCGCCACCGCACACACCCGCCACCCGCCACCGCACACACTCGCCACCACCCGCCACCGCACACACCCGCCACCGCACCCGCCACCCGCCACCGCACACACTCGCCACCACCCGCCACCGCACACACCCGCCACCGCACCCGCCACCCGCCACCGCACTCGCCACCCGCCACCGCACACACTCGCCACCACCCGCCACCGCACCCGCCACCACCCGCCACCGCACACACTCGCCACCACCCGCCACCGCACACACCCGCCACCGCACCCGCCACCGCACCCGCCACCGCACCCTCCACCGCCACCGCACCCGCCACCCGCCACCGCACCCGCCACCACCGCCACCGTAATATAGTTATATAATATATTCTGCTATTTCCCATTGTGTTGCAGTCAACTGCTGGCCGTCAGAGGGCGTCAACGGTGGCTGTGACGTCAACATCGAGTATGACCTCGAGCAGGACCACCTGACGCTGTCCGACGTCAACATACACATACCGCTGCCGTAAGTCGACACATAATACGGTCGTGCACACATTTTTGGAAATACTTTTAATGTACGAGTATCTTAACGTGCATAAGCTTAAAACCCGAACCTGCCATGACGTGCACAGGTCCGGCAACAGCGCGGTGGTGGTGCACCAGTGGGAGGGCAGCTACTCGCAGAAGGGTCGCTCGCTGGTGTGGAGCGTGCCCGTCATCAACAAGCAGCAGAAGACCGGCAGCCTCGAGTTCACGTGAGTATACTCGCCGTGTATTTAGTTGCTCGTCCATCTAACGCACCAGACCAATCTATACTAATCGATTCATAATCGGACAGCGATCGCATAGTAACTGTCACTTTTGACAGATATCCCATACAATATCTGTCAAAAGTGACAGTTACTATGCGGTTGCTGTCCGATTATGAATCGATTATGTTAGCAGACTTGGGGGCCTTGGCGATTCAGATAAGGGATAGTAAGCCTAGAACCTGCGCTTCATTGGTGCATTTGTAATAATTGTGTGAGGTCAGAATTTATATACTCTGAATCAACTGTATAAAATAATAAGAATGAAATGCTATTCTGCTGAACCGATTTGGCTTATTTTTAACGGATTTCAAAAAGGAGGAGGTTCTCAATTTGATTGTATTTTTATTTATTGTTTTATGTTCGTAATAGTCCGAGTCAGGTTTTGTAGGGAATGAAAAAACTAAAGCGTTGTCTGAAAAATTCTGGATTAACTGAAATTATAATATATCAGAGGGTACCTCTTTTTTTGAACCAACATTCCGAACTGATGGTAGTTTCTGACTATTCATTTAAGCGGTGTTGCCTGCATTAATAAAACAAACATGTTTTCGAATTACTATGTAGTAAAATTTAATTGGACAGTGTGAAAATAACTTATTATTTTTTATTAGTGTAACACCAGCGATACCGAACGACTTCTTCCCGCTATCCGTGACGTGGACCTCGGATACCTCGCTCGCACTCATGGCGGCCACTAAAGTGACGCACGCCGACGACTCCGGCCCCGTCGACTATTCCCAGGAGGTGTCCTTTGTACCAGACAAATATGAAATCGTATAAGTAGTCGATTTTTATTATCTGTATAATGCTGGCATATATTTTTTTAATTTTAATTACCCCGTTTTTATGGCAACACAGCCATCATATATGGACGACATAGTGTTTAAACGTTTAATAGTTTTTAATCCGGTAATATATCATTGTTGACTTCTGTAATGTAATAATTAGTATTATTGTTTCAATAGAATTTTATAACCACTTACGGTCTTTGGAAGTTAAATTAGAAAAAAAAAACATGAAAAAATAACGGAAGCAGGTAATGTAAAAAAAAACTAGTGATGTACCTATGTACTATACTGTCAAGATATCCACCTTGCAAAGATTTAATAATAAATAATTTAATTATTATTAAGTCAATGTCCAACATTCCTAAGAATAAATGGATTTAAGATTTTATATTTAATTGTGTTGCCACATTAGAAATTATGAAGTAAGTTACGTATATCTGAAATAAAATTACAGGTACACTTGAATGATTTTCGTTCAAAATAAATTCACTACTCTCCTGTAGTTTATAAATAAGTATAATAATTGTATAAAAAAACATTAAAATATCAATAAAAATGGTTGTTTTATTTCAATGGTTATCGGGAAACATGTTGAAATGTGTAATGTTGTTATTTATCGCCGGCATTGGCGGCGATCTTGAGCTTGACGATAGTTTTGAAAGACTGTTGGACAATGGTCGGAGGCAGGCGGGGAAGAAGAAAGAAGTTAATTATTTCAACGAAACTTGTGAGTAGAAAACCAAAGCCATTACTTTTTCTTCTTCTTTCTTTACGAAATGAAATGCGATGAAATAAAATGGATATGCAAATGGCCTCACCCACAACTTAGCGGGTATTTTGCCAATGTCATGTAATTAATAGCAATATGACATTAATAAATACACATTATAAATAAAAAATGGGTGTGACATGATGATATGAAAATTGAGTCCGAAAACACAACTATCAAAGCCATTACAGGGTAAGCACTGGAATAAGAATGGTTACGTCATCGAGAAAACATGCGGTCACTGTCACACTTATCTATGAAATATGTGGTGTGGGAGGGATGGAAGACGCTTACGTTACCGTGAAGCTAAATAAGAACAATTGTCAATTTTCCATACAATCCGAAAACTCATAGCGCGGTTCAGGATTGTATGGAGAATTGTCAATTATTCGGAATGTCGTCTGAAGCGCTGTGTAGCTTGCGGCGAGGTTGGAGAGGACGCTATCAATTTGGGGGTACTTCTTTCACGAGTTACTGTGTTATAAAATTGAGTCAACAATCCAATTGTTGTCCCAGACTTCCCGATACTGGAGCAGTACCAAGTGAACGCGAAGCGCGTGAAAGAGGACATATATCCGTGGATAGCGCGCGTGGTACACTCGCGGAAGGCGGACAAGCCGCACGTGTGCACCGCGGTCTGTCTCAACGAGGGGGTATTCGCAACCGCTGCTAGATGTATATACAGGTTATGTCAACTCCATACCATCCACCCATCAGCCGTAAGACGTCCACAGCTGGCCATAGGCCTCCTTCAATGACTTCCACCGGCTCCCTGCGACGCGTGCGATATCATCGGTCCACCTTGTGGGCACGTCTTCGTGCTCGTGGTCGCCATTCTAGAACCTTTCTGCTCCAACGTCCATCGGTTCTCGAGCTATGTGCCGCCCACTGCCACTTCAACTTTGAAATTCTTTGAGCTATGTCGGTTACTCTAGTTCGTAACTCCATACTGCGCCAGGTAACCTCCCGTTGATGGCCTAAACTACGTCATGAATTCTTCAATAGAATTAAGACCGCTCATTGGTCAAAGATGGCCGATGACGTAGTCGTGGACCAATGACGCGGCATAACGGTCACGGATGAGAACTCCGGTAATTTTATACCATCTCGCTCCATGCAACCCGCGAACTCCACAAAAATTAATGTTATATACTTTTGTGTAGTGTAGATGTTCAGAATATATCCCAAACTCTTTTTAATAAGAGTAAGCATTGAACTTCTAGTCTACGATTAGCAGTGGAACTAACATTCCGAACCAGTGGTTGAATATGACCATTCATAGGTGCTTATTCAAAAAGCAGTGATAGCCAAGTTGGTAGAACGCTTGCCTCGGCTCGCACCTCTAGGATTTCCGAATTTCATTTTCAACCATGATTATCACTTGCTAATCGTTAAAGCAAAACATCGTGAGGAAACCTGCATATCTGTGAGAGACGTGTGAAGTCCGCCAACCCGCACTGGTTCATGGCCTAATCCCCCTCCAATTGATGGGAGGCCCGTGCCCAACAGCGGGACAGGGGCTGGCATTATTATTAAGTACTTATTACCTAGTATTTTGTAAATGATAACCTTTACCTCGCTTTCAGGCTCGTTGTGAGCTACACAACAGTGATATTCCGGAAAGTTCGTTTCCCGTCGGTGGCCTTCGTGGTTCCTACGAAGACCACGAAGCAGCTGCACGATGACATTGGCTTCATAGTGGTAGACAAATCCAAGCTGAACCAATGGCCGGTCATAGAACCCTACGGCGTGTCTAATAGAACTGACAACATTTTCAAATGGCTCACCAATTTAATGCCGAAGTTAAAAAATATTTTTGTCGTTGGTTATGCCGCGAAGAAGGTTCGTGATTTATAATAAACCCGGGGGCGTACTAAGAACTTTTATGTCCTAGACAATTCATTTGCCGGCCTAAAATTTGTCATACATATCAGTTTATGATCCTGCTAGATAGAGATTGAGACAAAGTATCTCAATCTGTTATTGTAATATTAATCGACGTTTTAATGATATATATGTTAGGAAACTAAAACAGAGTGACTCCGAAAGTGTATACTAACCGTTCAATAAACCTGTGCTTCTCAAGCGCATTTTTAAACATTATTTGAAGTCAGAATTTCAGTATACAATTATTTGCTCACAAAAATCTCCTATGTCTTTCTGTTGGACTCACACATCTTTCGAGGGGTTCTCTCATGCAGGTTTCCACACGATGTTTTCCTTCACCGTTCTTTTTTTTATTTATATTTTTTTTTTAAATTGACAACATTTAAATTCTAACTTCTCATAAGGATTAGGTTCCAAGGTGTATACTATACTTTGGACCTTTCTGATTCACGCTGTATAATTGAAGCTAATATTTCATTCTACAGGGCCTCCACAAAATTGCATCAACGCACCCCCTATACGAGCTCACAGAGTTGGCTGTAACATTCGGAATGGATATATGCCCCAAGACCCTGTCGTTCCACAAACAGTTTAATGGATTCCGAGTCCCTTGCTACCACTCTTGCAACGTCAACGAATTCTTGAATAAAACGAAAAAATGCATCAATTATCACGGAGTGGAGGGGGGTGCACTTTTAGACAAGACATCAAATAAACTGATCGGTGTTGCCACGTGGGGTGCGCACTTTGCGAGCCTAGAGCTGCCAGTTGGCGTCTCCGTGCCAAATTCTTGGAATTTCTTCAGTGATTACGCATGCGCACAGCGCATTAGTAAGGTTGTTCATAAGAATATTAAACCTGGGTATTATCAAAGTCTTTGTAAAGGGTAGTAGAGAATTCAGACAGTGAGATGACTAGTCAATATCACTACTGATTATTCTGTCAATAGATATTATGTATATCTTTTTTCTTTACGAAATGAAATGCGATGAAATAAAATGGATCTGAATATGGCCCGCCCACAACTCAGGGGTATTTTGCCAATGTCAAGTAATTAATAGCAATAACACATTCAATAAATACACGTTATAAATAAAATAATGGATGTGACATGATGATATGAATATGGTGTGTCCACTATGTACGAGTAGATGATGATATACATAATCTAGGGTGACAATATATGAGCATAGAGAACATGTACAGGAAACTATGATCATATGTCTATAATATTACCTAACAATATAATGAAGGTAATATTATAATTATAATTTAAATACATGACGTCCGAGAACGCCTTCTGCACAGTCGTAACAACCGCTCATGAGAAAGATGGAGCTATGAAAAATTAGAGACAGGTAATAAAACCTTTTTAATAGCTTTGTCTCTGTCGCGTGGCGCAGGCATTCCTCTAAGGGTCTTCTAATACCACTGACGTCCATGATACAAGTACGCTAGACTAATGATATCCTTTAAAATGACAGCTATCTATTGTGCCTATTTGAAGCGCCCCCAGCGTGGGGGAAAGGAACTAAATCTGACGTAAAATGCAAATGGCCGTTGTTTTGTTTACATTGTCTCCGTGTTTATAAAGTGATTTTGAAGGTTTAACGCGATTAAACTTGTTTGTTGTGTCGTATTAATATAGTTAATACATAAATAAGTGGTGTTAGTTAATAGGTAAACCATGAAAGAGTGCGTGTTATGCAAAACTCTTTACCAGAAGGGAAGTGGGGTTACATTCCACAAGTAAGTGAATTTACGGCTAATATTCAAGAAATTAAAACTTCTATTGATATTATAGGCACTTAAAAATATGTTACTAATCTTATTTATACGTGATTACAACGCATTTGTCTTTGTATTATCGGTTTTTTATAAACAATAAAATTCAATAGTGCTGTAAAAGTTCCTTGTCGATAAAATTTATCGATATTTTTTCTATCAATATCTTAAATAGATAGAACGTTCAAGAACGTAAAAATCGCCGAAGACAGATTTGTATTATCAAATACATATTATTTTAAAACAATGTTTACTAATTCACAGGTTTCCGACTGACAATAGAAGACTAGAATTATGGCTCAAAAACATTGAAAAGCCTAGTTGGCGTCCGAAAAAATATGATTACATCTGTTCAAAACACTTCTCTGATGACTGTTTTATTAAACATAACTCATGTACTATTTTGATGATTTTTATTTTCTATTAATACCTTACCTACTCCATTGCTTCCCAAACAACATTACATTACCTCATTTCTAATTAAAAAACGATCCTTATTTAAGTAGGATCTAGCTAGTCACACACCACCCTTTAGTCCGGTTTCGGCTTATCCTAAGATTACCTACCCTACCCATGAGCGATTCGGCTAATCATTATCATTATTTGCTTCATCTTAGTATTAACCACTCGACTATTTTGGACATTAGCCATTGTTAAAGGAATGGATCATAATTATTTTCATTTTACTGCATGGGTAGGTTTAAGCATAAACATTTTTATCGATGTATCATATCACTGTCCCATCTCTATTATTAGTTCCATTCCCCCTCACTGCCGCTATCAGCGCCAAAATGGCGAAAATCAAATAGGCACACGATAACCGGGCTTATGATTAGTCCAGCGATGTATACCATAGAGGTCAGTGTCTAATACCCTTTAATACTTTTTTTTTTAATTAGGCATCACCGTAGGTATTTTGCCAGTGTCAAGTAATATAAATTATTTCTGTTTTTGAACATATGCACAGGCCCAAAGGCTAGGCCCAAGTAAAATAACCCTCCATCCCTCAATCAGTAAAGTGATGAATACTTTACCGAAAGATTTTTCATGGATTTTTTGTGAGAAACTGAAAAGCCATGTTTCGTGACTCTGTTTCAATTACCTACACTCGTGCACTTTACCGAACCCATAATGGTTAATATTCCACTTATATCACTCACTATAACTCGCAGGAACACTAGTTTTAGAAATTAAAACATACCGGACGCCATGACTTTTCAGTTTCCCGCCAAAAAAGTCCTTTACTACTTACTATGTCTCCTAGGCCTTAAAATGTTGTGGGATATTGGATTGTAATGCTATATTGTTATAGGTTATAAAAAAACACACAAATAAGGTAACTTACAAAAAGTTTATTATTCATATCTTAATTATATTATAATCCTTACTCCGAATAACACATCAACATTAAATTTGAAAAGCCAGTCTGTATCAGTTGGATCGGTTTTTTTACAACTTGACAATGTGAACTATGGACAAATAATTCACAATTATTGATTCTATTACAGCATTATGACTTTAGAACATCAAAATTAAACTTAAACGCTGAATCTGTAAATGAAAATTTAAAATTCTTAGAATTATCCTCACTAACTTTATCACTGTGGGCAACATCCGTTTTAGGGTTGCTATCATTTGTACTAGTGTTGCTATCCTTAACAACTGTTATATCATTATCTACTTGTTCTTGAGATATGTTAAAATTAAATTTAAATGAACTATCGCCTGTTGTTAAAAATGCTGATTTTCTAACAAATGTAGCCTTTGGTTTGTCTGGCACCTCCGATATTTTGATTTTACTTGCCACTGTAAAGACAACACAGAACTTAAAACAATATAGATTTTTGTCTACCCTCTTTTATTTAAAAATAAATAAGTATAAAAAAACACAAGTCTGGGTGGTTTCTCAACCAGTTGTAGAATTAAGAAAATAAAAAAAATAAAAATGACAATTCGTAAGTGCCTATACAAAATAAATGGTTTGGCTTGGACATCAATATTAAAAACTATTCAACCACCTAGTTGGTCACACATTGTTAGCACCATATGCACTTATGACGAATTCTTTATATTCAATCAATTACATCTTCTCACACCACAAAGTATTTTTTGTTTCGATAGAACTTTCAATAAAAAGTTATTTTAAGCATCATAGTTTATTTAAGGCCTGTCTCATAATGTGCTAATAAACTCCACAACTAAGTTGATAGCATGGCCTATACAAATTCTTAGTTAGTACTTTTTGTTTTTTTTTTTGACCTGCTGCTAAAGTCTGATTAGCCGTTCCTACACTGTTCTCACATACCTATAACAATGTATTGCTCAATAATGTAAAAGATCTATTTAAAAAAAAAAAAAAAGAGCAACCATGGAGTTTCTTGCCCGTTCTTCTCCATAGGAACGGCATTCCGAACGGGTGGTAAAGCAGTAGAATAATGTTTATGTAACTTGACGATTCATAAGTACTGTACAATAATGGTTTACATGAATAAAAAATATTCTGATTCTGATTCTGATTCTGTCAAATAAGATGGGATAAGGTTAAAAGCACACATTGAAATAGGGTCTTTTTGAAATATTTTAGGTATGGCGGTATGATTGTTTGCACCCAATGATAAGGTTTAAAAAAGTTTGAAGCCATGTTTCAAACGCTCCCATTGGGTATAAATAAAATGTTACACAGCCATGTTTTAGCAAAAATATTACTTATAATCTTAGACAAAGAAATAATACAGACAATTCATAACAAACAACATATTGAAGAACAAAAAACCAAGCCAATTCATGTAGTACAAGCGACTTTCGACCTTGCATACAGGTGATTTTGGGTGCTCTATACAAATCGGCTTGGTTCACAAGACTCCTGTCTATATAATTTCTTTGTCTGTGCTTATAACTTACAATAAACAGACTAGTAGCCCCATTAATTTCTCCAGTTAAAGTTATTTTTAGTTAAAAGGCCTGAGTGAAGATCAAATCTGGAACCTAGCAGTGACAACAGAAGCCATTCAAACCACTAGGCTATTGACAAATGTTAGAACACTGAAAGTACAAAAAATAGAGGTCAAATACCCAAATGGTGCATGCCTATGATGTCATCATCATGAGCAGCAGATACAATGGGCACGTGAGGCAATATGATAGGTTTGTGGTCTTCAGCCATTTTTGTGTATGGTGCTCACATTATGTGTGATACTTACGTTTAGCTAATTTCTTTTCCTCTGCGACCATTTTAGCTCTGTAATCACCAAAGTGGGTCCTCATCAGTTGTCTCTTGCGTATCATGGGCTGGTTGTTGTTTTTCAACACCGTTAACACTTTCCATGCTTCTTGCACTGCAACAATACAATAATTGTGAATTACAACAATTATAGCTTCCCCAATCAATCTATGCTAAATGAGATTGTGTGATTTCCAAACAAAAACAGCTTCCAGGGCTTGAAATCTGCCGATACTAAGCTTGTAATCAAATTGCAGTGACATGGTAAATAAAACTTTTGAGAAAACTGTCAAGAATGACTCTCATGATTCCACTGCCAATATCTATTTAAGTATTATATACTAGGGTCAGCCCTAGTCCATGGTATGGTACCTAAAAAGAAAGCGTTGCTTACTTTGGGACTGTACAGTTGGTGTTAATCTGGCGATATTATATTGCTATTCAATTATAAACTTCGGCTATTGAGGTTTATTCCTAAGTTCATTGTACAACATTGTGATAGTGATAAATACGATTGTGGAAGTCCAAGGAGGGAAGAGCTTGATGCTTTTAAATAAAGGTACACATAACGACATGAATGGGACGCGTTTTTTATCACTTACTTTGTTTCTCGTTGCCTTTTTTCTCGCTCAAAGACCGCTCTAACTGCTGGATACACCAGCATAGCTCCAATTGAAACTGTCTCAAAGATTCTTCAGGGTCTGTGCCATCTGAGGTTTCTTTCTCTGGCTTACATGGCTTCTGAATTGTGGTGGTCTTCCCTTTTGAATGTAACTTAGTGGCTTTAGGCATTTTGTTGAATTATTTCTTGTACTTTATTACAGTTCAACAATACCACGTTTGGTTGGTTTTGTTTTGATCAAAGAGTATATTTTTTTTATTGCATAGACATACTTTTTTTTTAAATGGTCTGAATGACGTCATGTGATTGAACATGAATGAAGTATTGATTGAAACTTGTGTAGTCCTCAAGATTCAAGAAAAAACTTTAGAAAGATATTATAATAATTCTAGTTTTAGTATTGGTGCTGCCATATTAAAAGTTTTATATGAAACGCATATAAAAAAAACTAAAAATAGCTTTCGTAATCCAGCGGTGATTTTGCGTGACGCAACAAGTACGACTATCTCAATGTAAATCATAAAGATGTTAATCTACCATAATACCCCATGGTAATACTCCTTGAGAAGATATCCTAAAATAAAACCAGTTCTTATTTTCTTTTTGTTGGGCCTTTATCTTCGAATATAAATCTTAGATGTAGTTGTGTACACGTTGCGTAGTAGCGATCATATAAAACACATCTCTAGTTCGTCCGTAAAGCTGTGGTGAAACAGTGATCTTACTCTATGGTGGCGATTCCTCGCTCGCATGACGTAACGTGGTGAAATACTGTACTAAAATTATAACCTCTATTTTATTCTATTCAATTTTTCACGAGTAAATAGTATGCCGCTTGGAAGGTTCGGAAAAATTACACTTTCGTGGTAATTACTTCAGTAACTAATACATTACCTATTATAAAAATACAATTGAATCTGGGTGAGCTTTGTGATATGAACTCTTCTTTTCTTCATAGTTTTATCAATAAAATATTTTATTCTAAAACAGTTCTATAAATATTTATTACTAGCTATAATTCCACTATTTTGTCAATATATATTAGAATTCACACCCATCAGAAATTATGTATAATTTGAGTCTTGAAAAAATATTATTTAATTCTCCTATTATTACAGGTTCGCGATAACAGTGTCAAGTTTATCTTTATTTGTGGTTTCCAAAAACATTATAAATGGTCAACGCCTTGAGAACATGAAATCTCGGGATCGCATGCGCAAGTCCAACCAAGGAGAATACCCCGACTTGTACAGAAGACTTTGAGATAGTGTTGTCGTAAGTACTTATGCTTGTTTTTTTATCTACTCTTGAAATATAACACCATTTTGGGCACTGTATTTAAATTAATAATTACGCTACTATTGCTTTTTCCAAGAAGTATTACCAAGCCAAGAGTCAAAACACATTTTTATTTGCATACCACACACAATGTGTTACAGATTTATGTATATCTTCTTCCAGGTGTATATTTAAAAGTACTAAGTTTACCTAGATTGAAAATGGCCGTGCCTCAGCTAGACCCCGCCAAGCTGCAGCTTGTGCAGGAATTGGAGATTGAGATGATGTCGGACATGTACAACAGGCTCGTCACGGCCTGCCACCGCAAGTGCATACCCGTTAAATACCATGAGACTGAGCTTGGTAAGTAATATAAAAATTAAATATAGTCCCAGGTTGAGAACTGCGGGGATGCATTTGTCCCAGTTTCTCGCTAATTTGTGAGTGTTTGGGTGGGGAGGGTAATGATCTGGCCATCATTGTTAAATTAATTTTTTTTATATAAAAAAGATTTTTTTAATAAATAATATTGATAATCAAATCGGATTATATTCAGAATAAACATTCCTAGTTAAGGTCTATTCAGACACCAGCAATATTTGCTGGTGATCAATTTTATTTTTATATTTTACTCACTGTCCCCGCAAACTTCGTACCACCTCAGAATCAAATGTATGAGAAAATAAATCTTTTATTATAATATTTATGTATTTTTTCCCACGTTTTATATACGTATTATAGTTATTCTACTATTTGGGGCAGAGACAAATTAAAAAAATCTAAAATCATAAAAATCGGCTCACCCGTTTTTGAGTTATAAATGGTGTAACTAACACGACTATGTTTTATGTAATATAGATTGCACTATTATAAATGTTTACTATACTATCATTGCCCTTTTTAATATTTTCAGGCAAAGGCGAATCCGTCTGCCTTGACCGCTGCGTGGCCAAGTACCTCGACGTCCACGAGCGTATCGGCAAGAAGCTATCCAACATGTCTCAAGGAGAGTCAGAGGACCTCACCAAGGTCAACTTGCCCGAGCCCAAGAAATAATAGACGTTCACAGATATCACTTATAATGAATCAGAATATAGGGATATCGTTCTAATTTGGACTTTATTGTTGTGTTTAGTGGGTATGGTGTGGCCCGTCAACTAAATATTTATTCCGTAACGGATATTACAAAACATTTTGCTTGGTCACAGAATCCTATAATGATTTTAGGTTAAATATAAATCACAAATAATACTTACAGGCATGTTTATATAACAGTGGTATTTTCAGTTTTGCTTGCATATAACGTTTAAGTATGAACAGGCGTTTCTAACTTGATTTTAACCTAAATACCATGGCCTTATCCATAGTGGAGGGCATGGGTCTATTTGATATGGGTAAAGTACATTGGATATTCTAATAATAGTATTTTCAATGTCTCTCACGGGCTTGGCCTATACCCGGATCTTTGAAAGGCTTGTGCGGGGACATGGGTCCAACATGTAGAGGCCCTTTTTGAGAATTGCCACCTGCTGGGCTCAACTGCTTAAAAATGATAGCATAAATTTGATCTCAGCTGCAGGCTTATTTTAAATCATTCGGAATCGACATCGGAAACTGATTTGAAACTTTCCGATGTTGATGTCGCTCCCGACGAGCTTTCCGACGGAAACTCTTTGAAAAAATCGTGAATTCGGAAATTTTAATAGCGATTGCGGTAATCCAGAACTCGGAAATTTTCGATTCCGTTTCCGATATCGATTTCGAATGGTTTAAAATAATCCTGCTGGTGTAGGAACTATTGCAGGAATAGTCCTTTTATTATTACCGATTGTACTTTTCAAACTTTCTCATCAGTTGTAATTAAATGTTCACAAACGATTCCTTACATCATTATTCATTATAAGTGTCGTATCTGTTTTAATTGATTTAATTTACAAGAGAGGTGCATATGGAGGTATATTACATTGACTAAAGTTGCCGATTGATTGTCTGGCAAATTATTCATTTTAATTTTAGTAAATGGGTGATAATACTTACCTATTTGAGTTAGTGTTCGTTAGTAAACTTGTTAGAAATAAAAACTATAAAAATTAAAACTCATACTATTTTATTTCATAAAAACAAAATCTATATCTCACAACTACATATCTACATACGAACGAGGCGAAACTATTTATTTTTCACTTCATAATTAACTAAATCAACCCCGAAACACAAACCAGGCGAATAACTTTTCACAAGTTGCGCTAGCACATACACGTTCGCGCAAAAGAAAACGACGCTTTTCAACCATATTAAAATAAACACTTCTCTGCATTTAAACTCTAGTTGATACGCGTAAAACAACCACGCACATTGCGACGACACCCAAACGATGGTTAAAAATATCTGTTTAGCGGGTAACATCTTAAAATTATACACCACCAATGGGAACAACGATATAAACCATATAAAGTACTGTGACGTCATAACACTGTTGAACGCCACCAGAACGAACGCTTGCGTGAACAACGCGAACGGTAAAGTGTTCGGATCGCAGCCGAACGTCAAACTCAACACAAAGAGTATAATACATTCGAATATCTGCGTTATGGTCTTCACAATATCGAACGCCAGTTGGTCCATTGTCAAATAGGAATAGTAAAAGAGAACTGAGAAGTTATGCCTCGTGTCCTTTCTGAATAGATGGTAGATGTACGTTTCAAATAGAAACTCGTAGCCGTATAAGGTATACATGCTGTATAAAAGCGTCAATATAGTCGTTATACAACTAAAAGCTAAAATCATTTGCTTCTTATTAGGCAATAGTGCTACAATGCCGTTCGTGAAGCGTGTACTACGATTAATTTTGTAGTCGCCTAAACTCAGATACATTGGAAAACTGAACGCTAAGGGGTACAGTCGTAGGTGTATCGATATGCCTAACATAATACCTGATAACACATACTTAAATAGGCCTTTCAGAATATCACTTTGCAAGAACAAAATGGAGAGTATTACGAAGAAACAAGGCACAGAATCCGCGTTGCCTCGCGTCGATATACAAATACTCAACGGATTGTAAAGCCAAAACATCGAACAGTAGTTTGCTATATTTGATCGTTTTGAACCCAACCGATGTTCCACTAGTACTTTAACAGCTACCGTTAAAAGTAAATCGAAGACGGTGAATAATAATTTGCCGAATTCCTTGCTTAATAATATATTTGGTGTTAACATGTACGCTATAATTGGGCTGTACCTATAAGTGTGTCGTTTGTACGGCGAGTCACCGTTAACCACATGCCTAGCGGCGTCAGTGAACACTTTATAATCAACGTCAGTGTATGGTAAATCATAAAATTTGTCGTGGTAGTTCCCGTATATGATTAGAATCAATCTAATCATGGCCCCCGCAATAAGGTGGTATTTGAGGGGTAGATTAATAAATTGTAGCACTCTATGCATGTTTAATGACTTTATATTCTCGTTTTTAAGTCTTTAGAGGCTGCATATAAGCACGTTTTGAATTGCTCAAATTCTTTCACGCAATCGTCTTTTTTAACTGAACTCTCTTTGAGTAAAACGCACCTAGCGTACAATACACTTTGTTTGGAACACTTCGCGAATATTAGCGGGTACTTTGCGAGTCTCTCTCTGGCTTTTGAAACGGATTCCATATTAAGCTTCGGCTTCCTTGGGCGGTGTGTAGGGAAAGGTGGTCGGTGGTTCGGTCAGGTCGATGTGATCGCGTGGTCTGATGAAGATATCGTAGATTGGCTTCGAGAAGAAGATTCCGACGCCTAGTGAGGTGAATACTAATTGAAAAGTCCTCGGGTATTTGTACATCCAGCTTCGTTTGCCTAGTGGTTTGCTCCGACGACGCTGGTCCATAGTTTACTGGAAAATAATAAAATGGAAATGGAAAAAAAATACATTATATGTGGGTAGTGACCCTGCTTTCTTTGCTGCGGATCCCGGGTTCGAATCCTGGTAGGGACAATCTTTGTGCAGTGAGCATGTTTGTTATGTTTTCCGAGTTATGGATGTTTAATATCTGTATAAGTATTATATACTGAGTTCGCCCTCAGTCTATTTTAAGGTACCCTAATGGGTACAAGCGTTGCCTCGTGTGGGACCGTATAGTTGGTGTGTTCGTCTGGCGATATTATATTATTATTATTATATTATTAAGATATAAAAAAATGGTGCCATAGGCTGTTAGGACGTTTCTGAAACCAGCTTGTTTTTAGAATTCTTGTCTGTATGCTTGTTCAGTTAAAGCAACTGGATTTTCACTAGTGTTTCAACATATACAGGTGATTCAGAAATGGTATACAAAGCATTCAACCCGTTTTTTAACCATTATGTGAAGGCATAATTTCGATACGTTAATAAAAAAAAAATCACATGTTGAAATTTTAATTTTCTTTACAAATTCGCTAAAGAAGCGCAGGTTAAAAGGCTGTAGTACGAGGCATGCCTTTTAAGTTTTGTCGTTTGAAGAAAAAAACACAACTAGAACCTTATAGTACTTTTTATTGTTTTTCAAAGTATTCACCACGTAGCTTAATACACTTCTCCATTCGCTCAAACCAGTTATTATAACATTTATTCCACTCTAAAGTGGGGGTGTTCAAAATGGCTGACTTGAAAGCGTCGACTGCTTCTTCACCGGACTGGAACCTTTGACCACGAAGACTTTTCTTAATTTTAGGAAATGTAAAGAAATCGTTAGGGCTTATATCGACGATTTCGAGCTGATGATGGAGGTTAAATGAGGTGGTCCGCCAACCCGCACTGGGCCAGCGTGGTGGACTCTGGTCTAATCCCCTCGCATTGAGGACAGGCCATTGCCCAACAGCGGGACACTAAAAGGGCTGGTATTATTAAACGAGGTGGAAGATTATCTAGTTTTACTCGTGCTCAGAGCTATCTTAAGTGTATGTTTCACCTTGTTCGGTCGGTCAGTGGCCGGCGAGAACTGCCTCGGCTGCAGGTCGTACCCCTCGCACACGAGTGAGACGGGCTTGTGCTTCATGCAACACTGGCGCATCGCCTCGAACACGGGCTGGCAACGGATCTCCTGGAAACTATTCTCTGTAGGAGACACGACAATACGTTTGAATAAATAAAAAAGAAAAAAAAACAGTTTTACAGAATGATTCCGAAAGGGTTCAACTAATATAAATCATAATGTGATGAATTTCGATAGGTTAATTTGATGACAATTATATATATTTTAGCAATGTTTTTTTTTAATTGACATATCGAAATTCCGACTTCTCATAATGATTACAAATGCGCAAAATAGGCGCAGGACGCACTTAAAAAAAAATACAAAATGGCGGATTCAATCATAACGACCCCAACGGTTATTGTTTTCAAAAATATTAAATGGACATGATACGAACAAGTTACTGTTTTTTTATTACTCGTACTTAAACAAATATAGATGGCTTGATCCCACCCTAATCTCCAGATTTCTTAATCAAGAAATAATCACATACATCCCCCGCCCATACACAAAATGGCCACCCTAAAACGACAGGCATGCACGATAGGTCCACTATGGTTGGTTTTAGGACGACAGACGGCAATCACTTCGCGTAATTGCACACCCATTATTTACTTAATCGAATCAAACTTGCTGATAACGATTAGGTACCTAGGTACTTATCATCAATTTTATTGACCAACCGCCGCCGGCGTGAACTGAACAACAGGGCCCCAAGTCTGCTAACACAATCGATTCATAATCGAACAGCAACCGCATAGTAACTGTCACTTTTGACAGATATCCCATACAATATCTGTCAAAAGTGTCAGTTACTATGCGGTTGCTGTTCGATTATGAATCAATTGTGTAAGCAGACTTGGGGCCCAACTCCATTGGCACAGTTGGCAGTGACACCGCTTCTGAACCAGGGGTCTCGGGTTTGAATCACGGCAGGGTAGCAGTAAACTTTCTATGATTAACACGATTTTTTGTACCTGGATCATGGACGTTTAATATATATACTTGGAGCGCCCCCATACCATACATTGGACCAATCATAATACAAGCGTTGATTGGTTTGGGACCGTAAACACGTGTTCGCCTGTCAATATATATTTTTTTTGTTGCTGAATAAAAAAAAACATTAATTATCAATAGTCAGTCAGTAATTTGGCGCCCGTGTACGCCCCCTGTGCGCACACGCCGTCTGACACCACACATCACGTGTCGTGTCACACATATACACATTATATACCTACCTATGCGTAATCAATGAGTGCAATGCTCGTGTTTTCCCTTTTGTATTGGCTATAGTCATCTCATGAGTGCTTCATTTAAGAAAGTTCCAGTGACAATAAATGCGGGATATCCTTATTATAATAATAAAAATACCAGCCCTTTGCAATGTCCCACTGTTGGGCACGGGCCTCCTATCAATGCGACGAGAATTAGGCCATAGTTCTCCACGCTGGCCCAGTGCGGGTAGGGTAAGCGAACTTCACACGTCTCTCTCAGACATGCAGGGTTCCTTATGATGTTTTCCTTCACCGTTTAGCAAGTGATAATAATGGTTGAAAATGAGATTTGCATATATATCATAAGAGCACTTCATTTTTTAGACCTTTTTAGATACTTAGTAGGTTCCATTATTTCTAATAACTCGTATGCAACGATTTGAAAATAAAAGAAAAGTTTTTTTTTAAATCAAATCATTCATCGTTGCATATGAGTTATTAGATACGTATGTCCTCTCTTTGAACGCTATTAAGCAGGATTTTTTTTAAATAAAACCCAAATTAGTAAACTTGTTATAGTATCTATGAACGTTTAGCTAATCTTAGGAATTCGAAGGTCATGACGAAGCCAGTGTGTTACGCAAGCAAATTAATATCTTGACAACGGCATAATTAAATATTTTGACGAACGTCATTTTCATATCATCATGTCACATCCATCAGCACGGCGGCGGGACATGACCTAAGAGATCAGGCGCAAGACCGAAGGCTTTATGTGCTCTCCGTCCGAGACTTGAAATACTTTTTTTTCGAAATCCGGCGTAGTTTAACGGCTACCGCGGATAAGTTATTCGAAATTAGAACTTTATTAATTTGGCGCGCTGAAGTCCATTTTATCCGCTATGGGTTACCCATAAGTTATTCGAAATTCGAACTGCGGTCATTTTACGTTTTGTGTTGTGTCCTCGTGGCCAGTCAGGAAGGAAGTACCTAATGCGTCATATTTTTTTAATATTACCGAGATTGTTTTCGACTAAGATGAATATCTCGTGATATTATTAAAAAATAAACATATGAGATGCAGATTAATTACCACACAAGCGCAAATAATAAGTATGTATGCAGGATATAGAATAAAATAACCATTTTCAGCAATTTATACATATATATTTTATTAACAATAATGTTACAATCGACATGCCGACATAATCTCATTAGAAACAAGATATCTTTATTATACAGAGATACTAAAACCGAACAATTATAATATAACATAATATTCTCAATAACATGTTACTGTTGCCTATTTTAAATAAAAATAATGCTTTAAAGTCTATCTAGTCTGTGAACAGCATTGGAGAAGATTCAATTGCGCGGTAAAATTGAGAATATTATCTTCGCCCAACCATAGATACAAAAAAAACTTTAAAACTTAAACTACGGTAAAATATGCGCGTAAATACCTTTTAGTATACTTTTTACAGTCATTTGACGCATTCGAATAATTATTTTCTTTAAAACGGAATTGGAATTAAATTATAAATATTTTTTATCTAGTACGTAATAGTTTCCTTATACTGTGACACGGTTACAATTGATACAAACTGCCTGCTTGACGGTTTCAATTGAAATAAATTGATGTCCGTAGGATGTATGGGCCTACATTGTTTAACAATGATTTGATATGTACAAATAAAACGCTAAATAAAGCAAACGTCTGAATATTAGTCGCATAACAGATGCGACTATACAATTTATCAAACGAGTTAAGTGACCAGTAGCACAACTCTGAATTAGTTACCATGGCAACGCTTTTGCAGGCAGCGACAGGTATAAATTACTGAATTATTTGTTTGAAATTAGCGGTCAATATTTACAGAACTTTATAGGTGTTATATGTCACAATTGGCTGGACTCATTGGAGTAACTCGATGAAATTCTACATGATTTATCGTATTTGAGGCAGGTAAACCATTTCTAAATTTGGAATACAAACATATTGTAGCTAGCATTGCTTGGAATTCAAGCAAAGATCCGTTTACAGAAATCATGCAATTTCACTTGCTAAATTGGGCGGCCCACACTAGCGCAGAAATGAATTATTAGATTTGTTTTCCTCGCGTGCAAGCTTCTCGCAATTTGTGTAAGTTTGCATTAAGTTTTGGAGGCCCCGAATTAATTAACAGGTACGACATATTCATGGCACAGATAAGAGACATCCGTAAGAATGATGACCTAATCTGTGGTAGAGTTGTATATTTGATACACTGAAACCGGGGCGAAACAGACCATTATCGCTTACAAGTTCATTAGTGGTTTGTACAACATTGATAACAGAGATAATATAATAATAGTTATAATATTGCGTGGATAGATGGAATTGTTATAACATTGTCAGTTAAGTGTTTTTTTATGACATGTATTTTTTTTCAACTGCAATTGGATAAAACTACTATGCCGTAGGATGTGACTTTATGCACGCGTTTTTATATTTCTTTTTACACGCCGCGCTCGTAGGAGTTGAATTTTGAACTCCTATAGGGAGGACTTATCAACTATTTTTAGTCTATAATTGTTTAGATTCAACTCTATTAGGTTTGCTCCGAGTTGAATTCGATATATTAATTAATCGGCCTTGATGAACGGAAGTTGTAAAACGTGCTCAGTTAGTAATTAAAAGAAAATGTTTGCAGCTGGCATTGGTTTCAAAGTAAATCTGAATTATAGGGAATCACAAGATTAACTGCTGTGTACTAGCAAAGGAAGTTTATAACAAACATCCGAAGTCCCCTATAGGTACGCCATATTTATAACTAATTTTCAGCAAGAACTTGACGCCATGTTGAAAATTCAGATAATAACATTCAAAATAAAATAAAAAATGGATCATCAGATATACAATGTTAGACCAGTGATAAAATTAATTTATCATTTCATAAATATTATTTGAAGCTGTCAAAGCTAGATGAGCTTATCATCACGGATCTGCGGTCCAAATTTCCTGCTTTTAGGTTAGTTTGTATTCTACATAATTATACAGTGGTTTATGCACATTATTTTGATAAATGTAAGCACTAGAATTCCTGCATTATTTTCATGAAATGAACCTATTGTTGAAAAATCAATATTTTTCTTACACTTACATTAAATAAGACGGAGCATTGTTAGTTTTTGAACTGATAATGTTTTATCCAAAAGTTACGTTATTGTATGTAATTACAGCTGATAAAAGTTCCAATGTAGTTCCAATATTGACGATGTGACAATGTTATGGGCTTGCTTTGACACAGTGAATAAAATTGATAATTGCACTGTTATGTTAAGTTTTCACTTTGAACTTATCTTACATACCTAAACTCGAGTGGACTAAACACTCATAAAAATGATATGCTTTTCAAAATAATAAGCGTTAACATAAATACTAACATAGGCTTTTAAAAAACATTCTGCAGTGCTGTTATGTGTTCTATTTCAATTGCAATAAGGATCAGTTTCGTGTGTTCTAGTTTTGTTAATAGTAACATTGAAGATATTTTTGCAATATCAACACTATTTTTTGCAATCATAGCAATGTACACTTAGAATTAGAGCTCATATAATATTTACCATTGCGCACTATGCAGGCCAGCTGAGTGAATTGGTGGTTGTTATTGGTGGTTGTTATTAGCAACAGCTATATCAGAAATACAGGATGTTGTAAAAATGTGCCCGCCCTATGCTTATCCATTTAAGTAAACAGAAATTAAATGTATCTCCAACGAAAGTTCTCTTTTTATAATTATTTGATTATTCCAATAAAAGTCTAACCCGTGTCCAATGATGTACACCATGGATTATAAAAAAAATATGGCTTTAATAACATTATTTCATAAAGTTTATCTTGGGAATTGCAATCATATCAGATTGTACAACATATCAGAACAATTTCTTTGTTTATGGGCAGTTAGGATAGTGATGTCATTTTGTTTACACGGTCCTTTAAGCATTTTGTTGCAAGCTTCAAGTTGTCACTTAGCTTACAATGGGTTGTATAGTGCACAAAGGTCTTATAACTCACAATATTAACTTAGTCCATAATTTCAATTTATACAGCTCCAACGTTTAAATAATAGAAATCCTGAATTCATTTAACAATATCCACAGCAGTTGTACTAACTTTTCGTAGCAAACTTGCAGAAAAGTTAACAAAACTAAACTGTTTAAACAATTGTTTTCAGATATGAAAACACATAGTTCATTTCATCAGTGCTTGTCATATTGACTGCACAGTTGCATATTGGCTATTGACTCGGACTAGCTTCACTTTCAGGCCGGGTTAGGATGGGCTTCTCTGCAACCTGAGGCTTCTCTGCAACCTGAGGCTTTTCTGCAACCTGAGGCTTTTCTGCAACCTGAGGCTTTTCTGCAACCTGAGGCTTCACAGTAACCTGTGGTTTCTCAATGACTACTGGTTTGTCAGCAAGCTGTGGTTTCTCTGCAACTACAGTTTTCTCTGGGGTTACGGGTATCTCTGTGGTTACATCTTCGGGTTCATTATTCTCAATGTGTGTATTGGACAGTTTTGTTGTTATTATTTCAGGGTTCTCTTGCTCCATTTCCGAGGGTCCATTGTGTTTGTCACCATCATTCATTGATGGGGAAATTGACCTTTGCATTATATTCGGATTTGGTGAAACAGTCCTCGTAGAGTTCTCCTCGCTTGAAGCACTCAACTGCCTTGGCATGGCCTGACTTGGATGTGATAATGTCTGTGGGATGTGGGCATTATGTAACGGCAACCGTGATTTGTCACTCTTCCTCCATAAAGTTACTTCTTGCTGTTTGAAGTAGCGACGGTCTTCTGTGTCCATTAGCACAAGATTGAGATAATATCTTACTGAGAACTTGTTGTTTATGTCTCTCATTGTTGGTGTTAGGTCATAGCCAGCTAAGAAAACCCGAATAGGAATGCTCTCACCTCTGACTGGGGCACCATCCATAATTTCATATTTAGCAACTGTCTCATTCTCTGTAAAGGTGTTGGGCCCAGAACCGGTGGTTTCCCTTTTGATTATGGATATCTCCATGTGTTTAATTTTGATACGGACAAGTAGGAAGTAAATCTTACCAACTATTACGTCTTTCAGATGGTATTTTGATTTGTTGTACTCGAATTCTATGTGTAAGCAGTCCTCTATGCCTACTTCCATTTTTATTGAGTTTGGTACATCCGGGTAGCTGCATAGCGTGTGGACGGCGATGTCTATCTCTTTCACGACGTCTGTGAGGCGTCGAACGATCGTGGCCTTCAGGAAGTACCTCAGTCTGACGTTCGCACCTGTATACACCTCGTAGGGTTTCTCAACGTTCGCGAATTCGAATGGGTACGAAGTATGCTGTAGCAGGTCGCCAGGGCGCGCCAGCTCCTTTACCAATGATATAAACTCATGATGATTACCTCTGTCGTAGAATAACTCAATCTGACCTATGAGCTCGACCTTGATTCCTTGATGCTCGAGTTTCGAGCCCGGTTTCCGCAAGGTGACATTAACCCGCCCGGACACTGTTTCGCCATCGTAATAAAGCAATAACTTCTCCTTTTTGCCGTCATCCGTTTTCACTTCGGCAACCTTCCGCTTGTCAGCATCATCGAATACGATTTCGATATCCGCAGTTTGCCCGAACCCAAAAAAGCTCATTTTCGCACTCAACTGTTACGCGATTTACCGGAAACTTTTCACTTGGCCTTCGACAAGAACAATAATGATTTATTTGAGCAAAACATTGAAATACGGCGATGAAACGCCCGCAAATCCGAGGAGGCGATTGAAAAGGTTGAAGCAAAGATGGCGACTGATTTCACGTCGGCTGTCGGCTAAGAGGTTCATAAATAAAATTATAATGAAAACACTCACCAACAAGGCATCTCTGGATCTCACAAGCGTATCTTTTGCAGGGGTCCTTCGACATATATGAAAATTTGCACTATTTTCAAAGGAAAAGTATTTTTATATACTGAATTTCAATCATGTGTACAAAAATAACAAATTTAATTATGGCAACACCCACTCACACATTTTCATTATCTGTCTGATTTAATTCATGATTATGGATATATTTTTTGTTCTTTTATACATATAAATATATGAGAATTATTTTATATGAGAAAATATGCAAATTTAAGTTAAATTATATTTTTTTGTAATGCAATTATAATTATTATTATTTATAAAAGATATGGTCTATGGAAACCACATAGAGTAAATGACCGCTGTAAAAAGTAAAAACTAGTGCTACCAACATTAAAAACTCTTTTTCATGCATAGATGGCGGATCTCAAAATTTTCTAACAAACTCGAGTTGATAATTTCTGTGAACCAAACATCGAAAGTTAATTTATAAATATGGAGATTACGCGCGCTACTTTAGGTATTGCTGTCGGAATCGCTGGCACGTTGTTCCTCGGATACTGTGTGTACTTCGACCAGCAACGTCGCAAGGATCCACTGTTCAAAAAGAAGTTGAGAGAACGTGAGTTTTATTTGTTTAGTGAATAAAAATGGTATCGGAAATCGCTCATACACTGCTCATTTGGTATATCTGCACACATTTCCACCATGTAATATTAGAACTAAACCATTTTATTTAATTAACCTAAAAGTTGCACAAGGAGTTACAACATCATGTATTACATTACTATTTTCGCTTGAATAATCCTTTCGATTTCACATCACAACACTTTCTTCGATAACATTGAATGGACTAATTGCAAGTTCATCTTGAAATATGTATCTTGAAGTGACTCTTGTACTGAGTTAGTGCCAAAATAACTGCATGAGTTCAAAATAGACACTATGTATAGATAAACTGTCAATCATTCTGCGAGATCTTTGCTTGGATAATAACTGACTATATTACACAATAAATGCCCTATTATCTGCCTAGTGTGCTCATTTTCGCATGGTAATATTTAGCTCAAGTTCTGTGGCTGTTTTTGGAAGTAAATTCCTCATGGTATTTCGTTTCTGTCATTACAACACCATGAGTATATGCAGACTATACTTTGCCGATTTGAAAATCCAGACTTACTATGGTTACTAAACACATGATTTAATAATAACTTACTATAAGGAACTATTGCGTAGATAATCTTGCATGGCAATTATTCAGTCTAGTGCTATGGCTCGCTAGAAAGATATAGGTCCCTTTCTTGGGACTTTTTATCTACTTTCCACCTGTACAAACAAAAAACTTGGTAATTAACATTTATACTTTAGGCTGGTACCTACATATTACAATATCAAATATATCTAAAACCTCATACTTATACTTTACATTGAAATAAAACTAATCTTATCGATTTTATCGCATTTATTATACAGTTTTTAAGTTCCTCAAGTTTCGGCTGCTTTACAGCAACCATGGTCATGGGAGGACATGGTCATGGTTGCTGTAAAGTAGCTGAAACGTACAATAAACGCGATAAAATCCGTAAGATTGGTTTTATTTCAATGTGTAGTATTCGCATAAATATAACAAATAAATTTTACTTTAGATAATAATTATGGTCATACTCCCAATATTTTCGTAGATTTTGGCTGAAAATTAAGAATAAATAAACCATTATATGTATTTCTAAGTAGATACATAAGTTTAGTAGTTATATATGATGATTAAATTTGCCCTATATATATATAACAGGTCGGCAGAATGCGCAACAAAATTCGTCGCGTACGCGCACAATGGGCGGCCCACTGCCCGACATGAGCGACCATGAGGCCATGCAGAGGTTTTTCCTTCAACAGGTAACACAATTATGCTATTCTTAATCCTAATGCAAGGCAACGAGAGAGGTTAATAGCTTGACACCTTGAGCCAGCTGTCAACTCTATCAGAGCAAGGCAAACGGTGCATGCAATATTGGCAGATGAACACACCAACTTTATGATCCCAGACTAAACAATATTTATATCACTTACTTCCGAAAACGTAATCCTTATTGGCGACATTAATGGATAGTGCAATAATACAGTATGTTCATTATTTTTGTTCAAAATCAACATTTTTAATTCCTGGCTAGGGAAATATTTTAACTGTGATGAAAAATAAACAACATTGGCACAGATATTGGCCCATGGTAAAGTGGAGCCTTAAGTGTAGCATGGACCTACTATAGGCTATTTTTTATCGGTTAACTTGCTTGTCGGTCGAGTGATAGCAAGAGTACTTAAATTGGGGAATCATCCAACAGATTCAGCTTGGTGAGGAGCTGCTGGCTGCCGGTGACTTGGAAGCTGGTGTGGAGCACCTTGGTCAAGCTGTCGCAGTCTGCGGACAGACACAACAGTTGCTCAGTGTAAGTGCTAATTAACTACTATTGAAGTTGAAGTGAAGTTCGCCAAACCGCACTTGGTTTAATCCCCCTAGCATTGAGGAGGAGGCACATGCCTAGCAGTAGGACATCAAATGAGATACCATTATTATTTAGTGTTTAAGATTGTTCAACTCTCTGGAGAGATACATAATGGCACAGGCTAAATCCAATTGCTTGTGGTCCAATTTTGCAAAGATGCAGGTTCTATGCAGGTTTTTAAAATTACTGTCTCCAATTTCCTTACGGGTTATACCTAGATCTTTAGAAGGCTTGTGTGGGGATATGGGTCCAACATGCAGAGGTCCATTCAGATGAGTTCAATTTTATGAAGGACCTGTTGGGATCAACTGCTGCAATCGATTGACAAAATTGACCTCAGCAGGTGTGAGAACCGTTGCAAAATTGTGGACAGACGATCTGGGTCCATTGATGAAGTTAACGTGGAATGGGGATCGGGCTTATTGAAAATGGTTCAGATACCGTTTCAGACACCTGCGGATGGTGACTCAAAAATTATTATTGTGTTTACTCCCCCACAGGTTCTTCAGCAGACGATGCCTGCTCCAATATTCCACCTGCTTCTGAAGAAGCTGCCTGAAGTGTCGGAGCGGCTCCGCGCCTCGATGAAGGCGAGCGGCAAGATGCTGCAGGAGGAGGACGTGGAGTAGGCGGCGCGCGCGCAGTCGGAGAGGAGGTTCCACATTGTCATTACGCTGGGGTGTTGTAGATGGCGCTGTTCTTAATTTTAAAGCGTTTTTTTTATAATGTAGCCCTATAAACTATCCAAGCTGTATTTGAACTATCACAAAACCTGAAAATAGATTGTTCAGTATCGAATGTTGTAGAATCTGTTGCTTTATTGTAAAAACGGTCATGTTAAAAACTACCTTTGTCTTCTGAGAAGATAGTCTTGAGACTCTGGACCCGGTTCGGTTGCCGGTTATTGCAACCCTCAGACCCGGGAGTTCCCTGTTCTATTGGAACCGGAAACCGGTTCCGATGCCCTAATGTTCTCAAAAATGTTATGAAGGATGGACGTTAAAAAGTGGATTAACTTTTTTCTCTTTCTGATTTTGGGCTAGAGTTTTACGTTTTGCGTCATTTTACTAACACACTGTATATATGTAGGCCTTATATTTTACTGAAAACCCACACAGTCGAATCAGCCGCCCAAGAGAGCGACAGAGCTATGACGGAATAACGAAGTATGGACCGTGTAGATGCTCTTTGAATCGGAATCTGGATTTTTTTATTCTATGCATAATATCCGTATTTAAAAAAAAGCTAACATCTGTAACATCCCTAATATTCATCAATCAAATTGAGGGTTCGCGGACCCCAGATGGCATTAGCTCAACGATGCTACGTATTGTAGATTAATTTATTTAGAAATAATATACCTATAATAATTATCTTTTCACTTCATTCGCGCGACGACGTGGCGCCCTCTGATTAAACCATCGATCTTTTCTCTGACTGTTGGATTAGGCTCAGAATTCTCATTTATATGCGATTTAAAACCTTATTCGTATTGAGAGGTCTGCGGTTTAGTAACTAAAGGCCCATCTCCATTATGTCGATCGCCTAAGGCCCATCTTCAGTATGCCGATCAGCAAGGATATATCTCCAATATGCCGATCGGCAAAGGTGTTATCTGCAATATGCCGATCGCCAAAGATCTGATGGCAAAATTCCATCTTCAGTATGCCGATTGGCAAAATTCCATCTTCAGTATGCCGAACGGCAAAATTCCAGCTTCGGTATGCCGATTGGCAAATTCCAGTCTCAGTACGCCAATTGGAAAAATTCCATCATCAGTATGCCGATCGCGAAAGTCAAAATAAAATATTTCACTTGGCCATGCCTTGCCGAGTATTGGTACGTTTCTCTGCCGAATTACCCCATTACACATCTCTTCATCTGCGTCGCTTGCCAATCTTGCCTCAGACGCCGCCACAGCTGCAAAGCCCATCGGCATAACGGAGATACGCCTTAATGTGACAATAAATTGAATATTGGTTGTCACATTCGAGATGTAATCTAACACAGCATCTTAGCAACATCTTCTAGATAAGTTAATCATAAATTGAAATCAATAATGTTTCTAACTCTCGACTAGCAAAACTTATTTTCCCGAGTATGTGCATTAGGCTGTGAATAGGAATGCGCTTGAGTTGATTCGCCATTTTGAAATGTGTAACCATTGCAAATGGAGGCCCCATTCGTATTGAAAAGTTCGTGCACTGGGCTTGCAAGTGTGACAGCACAATTGACTCTCAATGAAATGACTATGGCATTTTAAATTGATTGTGTTATCGGGCTTGGGTCCTGTTCGCGCGTGCGGTTCATGGTAAATTAAATAGATAGGTATCTGACTCGCGCTTCTATCGTGTGAATGGGGCGTTTAGTTTAAATGCAAGTTAACAAATAACGTAGGTTTGTTAGTGTTATTAAGGTATTGTTTTGTGTTCACAACTGGTTAATGGATGCCTGTGGAGTTTTGATTGAGATTTTATTGTGAAATAAAAAGTATTGTACAAAATATATTTGTTTTATTTGTAATTTTATCTATGGCCTAATCAATCTATAGAAATCTAATTAGTTATTTGCAAGATAAATGGGTACAGTAAAGGTGTGTCAAATAAGTTTAGTTTCATTATTGCTGGTATATTTTTTTACATACGTTTTCTTGTATGTAGATTAAAATTTCTATAAATTTCGGGTTGTAGCGACTATGAGTCTATACACGGTGACACAGAAAGGGTATAAATACTAAATAAAATAAAAAAACCGGCGGTAGATTTTTGTCACCTTATGGGCATCAGTAAGTTGGTAAGATAAAATAAAAGTAACCAATGCTCCCGTATCCCCTTTATTCAAATAAAATTTACATATAAATCAACATCTGTATAACACATTCATATATAAACCACTAAAATTGCAGTCTTAATGGGCTTAACAGAGATAAGTGCCCATGAAATAAATATATTCATTGTTAAACAATAATTATAAATTAACCGTTTACATAATTATACTTTCACTCACATCTTGTGAAAAAAAACCCAGTGTTTTAGAAGGGGTATACTAAGCCTGGAATCTGAGCTCCTGTGACGCATTTGCAGTCATTACACATTATGTGAAGTCAGAATATGGATGTCAATTAAAAAAAAACATATATTGTCACTTATTACCATTTTTTTTAAATCAACATGCAAATGCACTAAAGAAGCCCAGGTTCCAGGCTTAGTATACCCTTTGAATCACCCTGTATACATAATACCTACATAAAATAAACATAGCAGGTAAATGTTTCTCAACTAAACATATGCCAGTACAACAGCATGCGAGTATTAAGTAACTCGCGCGCTGTTAACTGGCATCGCATGCCATTGGCATACACATGCTAGGTGCACACAGCATGATTTCCTCGCATTTAGCACTGGCATGCTTGCTTCCACGCCATCTACTTGATGTGCTTTTATCTGTCAAAGTAACATAGACAAGCGAGAAGCATGAATGTCAAAGTTACCGGCTTGCATTTGTGCGAGTAACAGGCAGTGTATAGTCGGCTTATGTCAATTCTATATTCATCTTTCTTTATGAAATGAGATGCGATGAAATAAAATGGATATGAATATGGCCTCACCACTGACCTCTATGTGGACGTCAGTGGGCCTCACCCACCACTTAGCGGTGTTATATTTTGCCAATATCAAGTGATTAATAGCAATAACGCATTCAATAAATACACATTATAAATAAAATAATGGATGTGACATGAAGGTATGAAGATGATTATTTCAATTGAATCGACTATTCACATGTCAAATATTACTCGATCAAAGCCATAATTGCTATTTCAATTTTTTTTGTGTAGAGTAAATATTCAAACAAAACCATTGTAAACGTATAAAATATGCAACGAAAATGGTTAAAGGACGTGAAATGCGAGATTATTCGTAAGCAAACCTCATACTTGACAGTCTACGTATTTAGATACATTGTATGGAGAATTGGTGGTTTTAAATACTGTCCGCTAGAGGCGCTGTTCAATTTGCCATACAATGTGTGCCATAAATATGTAAACTGTAAACTATAAACTATACAGTTAGCTTACGATTAATCTCGCACTTAACGATCAGTGCATAATTATAATAGTCGCGTAGCTATAAACATAACATATAATATTTAATGAATAAAAGTTTATAATATACTCCGTGGTAGATAATCAAGAAAAGAATATAATTTAAATATAGTTGGAATTCCGTCGTTAATTTGATATATTATTTTTGTCAAATATTTAGAGAGTTAAATCTGAAAATAAATGATCAAAAACGTACACCATAACTTGAATGTACATTTTTTTTTTCATAGCACATTATTTAGGCACCAATATTCAGTCTACTTACAGCCATAGTCGGGTGTTATTCCATAAGTCTGGCGTCAGACTAACCGAATCATTCTGATGGACTAAAAACTCAGACCAACAGATTTTTTAATTGTGGAAGTCATGTGGGGAGGCCTATGTCCAGCAGTGGACGTCTTTCGCAGTGGCGTAGCATGGAGGGGGGGGGGGGGGTTCGGAGGGTGCGGTCCGCACCGGGCGGCACTTTGCCGGGGGCGGCATTTCACAGGTGGGGGTTAGAGAAAAAAAAACCTTCCGTCATTTTTTTTGGTCGTTACCATGCCCCAATTTTTTTATAATGAATAGCAAAAATAAGAGGGTGGCAAATTTGAAATCCGCACCGGGTGCTAATGACCTATGCTACGCCACTGGTCTTTCGGTTGATAGCAACAGATTTTTTTATATTTTCGTCAGTCTGGTCATGACCGAACTGACGCCAAACTAACACCCGACATCCAACCCTTCAATTCACATTCCAAACGAAAAAAAAATCAATAAACAATCATGATTTTGAAACAACCGAACTTCTGATTAAGTCTTGAGTCACTTTCATTACTTCCAAAGCGCCTTTTTCTATCAAAGCATTGGCTAACTCTTTACCGAGATTATCACATTTGATTATAACATCTACAGGCATATTCGGGTTGATTGACATACCGCAAAAGATTCGCGAATCATTATCTGTTGATTGTTGTAGATCCTCACAGTTCAATGAACCCGCATTATCCGATATCCTTTTATTAAGTACCTCCACCGCGTTTAGTTTTTCCGCTTCGGGAGTGTCGATTTTAAGTTTTTTCGGTTCGTTCTCGTCCGTGGGGCTGAGTTTGTGTTTGTGTGTTTTTTTGATTTGCGCAAATGTTTGCGCCAACGTGTGCTCTAGCTTGGTGATGCCGTCGAGACTCCAGACTGCGCCGGTTATGGACAATTTGAATTGTGAATCGAGAGGTTTGAGACTTGTTGAGACTCCCACGGGAGCGCTGCAGCCGCCACCTGGTGATAAATAAATAAATCAATATCGCCATACGAACACACCAACTATACGGTCCCACACTAAGCAACGCTTGTGTTATGGGTACCGTACAATGGACTGAGCGCGAACTCAGTATATAATACTTATATACATATTAAACATCCATGACTCGGGTACAAACATTCGTGCTCATCACACAAAGCTTGTCCCTACCAGGATTCGAACCCGGGACCCTCGGCGCAGAAAGCAGGGTCACTACCACTGCGCTAATCAGGCCGTCACTATCGTCAGGTGATGCTATAATTATAATAATTACAGCCCTTTTTTTAATGTCCCACTGCTGGGCACCGGCCTCCCCTCAATGCGAGGGGGATTAGGCCATAATCCACCACGCTGGACCTCACATTGCCGGTAGGTCCGTGCCCAACAGTGGGACATAAAAAAAGGGCTGATATTATTATATTAATTATGATGGTGCCCGGAGTACACGTGGAGTTATACTATACTCACCCAACGTCTTGAGGAAGCTTCTCTCAGCGAGCACCCTGCAGTAGGTCTCGGGGTGGTTGAAGGCGGCCAGCATGGACAGGATGACGTCATTGTCCGCGCGGCACTCCACCGCCAGCGCGCCCTGCCCGACGGCGTACTTAACCTCGCTACACGGCAATATCTGTGAAATAGTTTACTTTTTTTTAAAAAATACCTAAAGCGATACAACACCATAAAGAGTGGTTAACTACCTTATGGTATTGTATCGGATTAGGTATTTTTTTAAGCAAACTTAATACATCGAGACATCCAATGCAGAATGCTAATATCGCAAAAAACTAAATTACATCGTAAAGATGTCCAAATTTTTCGTAAAAAAATAAAAACCATTGACATTTTGAATTTCGCGCCCTGACCCTGAGCTTCCCCCTTAAGGTGGAAGCGATCATTCCCATACATATTTCATAATTCCAATTCTCGATACACATACAACTGTTGAGATATAGGCTTGCTTGGGTTAGCAGACTTGGGGCTCAGGCATACCACCCGCCCGGCTGGAAGATCTTTCCTTTCCCGCTAAAACTTGAAACGCACAGCTCCGTTTGACAGTAAGAAACCGCGGACATAGCTGGTAATAAATAAATATTATAATAATTGCTTGCTTTCTCGATGACGTTGCTATTGCATTAGGTTTTCCTGGTACTTTGCTCACCCTGGAGATCCGGTCCGCCCAGCCCATCCGCTGGAGGCCAGCGCTGGCCAGCAGCAGCGCCGCGTACTGTCCGTCTGCCGCGTCCAGCTTCCGCAGCCGAGTGTTCAGGTTGCCTCGCACGTCCGCCACGGAGAGCTGAGGGTAGGTGCCGCGGAGCTGAGCGGTGCGGCGGAGGGACGAGGTACCTGGTGCATAGGGGGGATATTTGTTGACCACTGGACAGTGTACGGGAGGTCTATTATTATTGCTCAAAAATTTAAAAGATCTTTTTTAAAAAAGAGCAACCATGGAGTTTCTTGCCCGTTCTTCTCCATAGGAACGGCATTCCGAACGGGTGGTAAAGTAGTAGCATCATATTTTGGAACTATTGACGATTCATAAGTACTGTACTTAATGGTCTACGTGAATAAAAAAAAATCTGTTTCTGACTGAGGTGTTAGACGTCCTAGTTTGATCTGGGGTACTCAAATATCAAGTGCACCATTGCAAGACCTCAACACACTGTGAGCACTCTCTGCGTAGATCGGGCCGCAAGCAACAAATAAATATGAGGGTACCCCGGTTCAAACTATGACACTAGGACGTCTAACACCTCAGTCCGCCCGTGACCATGTTGCTGTAAAGCGGCCGAAACGTCGGAAAATTAACACAAAAAATAAACATGCTAAAATCCGTAAAATTAGTTTTATTTCAATTCTGATTAACAAGCATAATTAAATTGGATTTTAATAATTGTAACTGAAATAAATTAATATTGAAAGATACTTTCAATCTTGGGTATTTATTTTTTTGTGAAATTGGCGTTTTAAAGATGACTAAATGAGACTTATTTTCCTCACAGGCCGCGGACCCATAGGCATTTTTTTATAAGGACAATGTGACCTTGATTGCAGCACACCTAGGCCTGTTCCTACAGATAATTACTATAGATGTTATTATGTGTTAATATGAATGGTGAAGGAAAACATCGCGAGGAAACCTGCATGTCTGAGAGAACCCCTCGAAAGACATGTGAAGTCCGCCAACCTGCACTGGGCCAGCGTGGTGGACTATAGCCTAATCCCCCTCGCATTGAAGGGACGCCCGTGCCCAACAGTGGAACATTAAAAGGGCTAGGATTATTATTATATTTATAATGAACAAATACCTATAACAGATCCAGTAGGTAATGTAGATAACGTGTAATCTTTGAATTCCTCTTTCAATACAAGCGCATCCCTTGGATCCTCCCTAAAACAATTAATACATATTATATTATTTGAAGGCCTGATTAGCGCAGTTAGTAGTGACCCTGATTTCTGTGCCGAGGGTCTCGGGTTCGAATCCTGGTAGGGACAAACAAACTTTGTGTGTTGAGCACAAATGTTTGTACCCAAGTCATGGATGTTTAATATCTATATAAGTAATATATACTGGGTTCGCCCCCAGTACATTGTACGGTACCCATAATACAAGCGCTGCTTAGTGTGGAACCGTATAGTTGGTGTGTTTGTCTGGCGATATTTATTTACATCCAGATATATATAATATATAGTAGATATAGATAGTAGATAATACATAGGTGCTTGTGTTAAAAATGACGCCTTATAAGGAATTAGCACCTTGGACGATATAATAGGATGTTTGCGGCGATGGCTCAACAGCCATGCTGGTTACCTTCCTGCCTTGTATGGAGAATTGTCAATTGCTCTGAATGTGGTTTACAGCGCCATTTGTGTAGCTTGCGGCGAGATTGAAGTGGTCGCTACACACATAAAGTACTCACCTTTCAAACACAGCCCCGATGGCCAGTCCGTCAGGCAGCGAGGTCGGTAAGTCCTTGAGGGAATGCACGACGAAGTCCACTGTGTCGTTTCTGAGAGCGTCCTCCAGGTCTTTCGTGAACAGGGACTTTTCACCTATTTTGGGTAAGGATATGTCTAGTATGCGGTCGCCAAGTGTTGTCATGGTTACTGGAAATAACAAATATATACACCATCACGCTTGTAGTCTCTGAAAGGTTAGGCACAGGTGAACTGCAGTGCAATCACAATTCGCCGATAGTATAGTCTAACTGTTGACATTGGGTCATCAGGCAGGAGACATTATAATTAAGTAGTCAACAAGTTGAGATGCATTTGAGATGGCGAAATAATTACCAATCGTGAATTCCTTCTCCGGGTGGACCTTCTTCAAACAGTCTATAACATAGTTGGTCTGTATAAGAGCCAGCTGAAACATAAAATAAATGTATCTTGTTAAATTATCATAATCAACATGATATCACACAAGCTGATCAAATAAAGTTCATTTTTATTTTGAATAAGTATTACTTTAATACTTACCTACTTTGGTATCAACCATTTGAACAGTGCTGGTTGGGTATTTATATAAAAAAAAATATAGCAACTATTTTGCACCAAATTAATTGTATAATTTACTATATTTTGCTCATGGCTTTGCCTGCAAAACTAACAATTTCGCTCTGCTGCTCAACCCTCATGCAGTAGCAGTGATAGCCAAGTTGGCAGAACGCTTGCCTTGGTAACAAGAAACACAGGTTCATACCCTGGCTCACACCTCTGGGATTTCTCGATTTCATGTGCGAATCTCATGTTCAACCATGATTATTACTTCCTAAGCGGTGAAGGAAAACATTGTGAAGAATCCTGCATGTCTGATAGAACCCCTCGCAAGATGTGTGAAGTCCGCCAACCCACATTGGGCCAGCATGGTGGACTACGGCCTAATCACCTTCGCATTGAGCGGAGGCTCGTGCCCAGTGGTGGGACATTAAAAAGGGCTATTATTATATATTTATTATTATCAACCCTCAAGGATTACAGGGTGAAACTACCCTATTATATACATAGACTCAAGAGTTATAAAATAGTGATGACCCTGTTCAAATCAGTCCAATACTTTTTGGGGTCCATGGGGTAAAAACCAATTTGAATACAGCAGTAAATACATGAAGCTTTATAACTATGTAAAAGAATGCGCAATTTAGCTTTTTTATAGTCAAGATTACAATGTAAATTGGATTTTTTTAATGTCATATTGATTGATATAATATAGCAGGCGCATTGTATCGGTAGTAAATGATATAATTATGTGCGGCGCATGACATAGCATTTAACTACACAACAGGAGGCAAATCTCGCGTTGGAGTTTAAATTAATCTCACAAAACTTAACTTATACTTAAGTTAACACTTACCTCACTCTTTCTTGAACCAACACGAATAACATTTTTTGATTCACTTGCCATCTTTAATTCAGGTAATCAAGTATTTATGTAAGAATATTATTAGGAACTTTTCAGGTTATGTCATGTAGTACAGAGTATTAGAGATTATTCAAAACTAACTTGTAGCAGAACCTTAGCGACTTGTCACTAACACTGTAGTGGACAAATCGGTATGATTTGTAATTAATTACACAATTATTTTGTAATTAAACCATCACCAAGTGCTACGAGCGGCAGGCCAACTCGTTGGTTAGCTGTCACTGTCAATTTGACATTTTTACTTCACGAGTGCTTATAATGGCTGAGCACGTAATGCATACATCCAGTGTAGAGCGATTTAATCAAGATAGATCTACAACCACGCAGTAAATGAACAAAATAACGTTAAACCGATTTAGATTTCTCCACGAGGCAACCACGGGCACACAAAGTTCCTTCATTAAATCACGTTGCTAAGAACTCTCGACATAAACCAAGAGAATGCTTGCAGTGAGTAGTATTGACTGCGTGGGTTTAATATACTAAGACCCGATATATTAACATATTATATCCATATTCTTAAAGAAAAAACAACGGCATGGAAAAAAAGTTTTATTTATTTAATTATAAAAGGAAACATCGCGTTAAATCTCCGAAAATAGTCGTAACTACAGTAATGAAAAGAACGATTTAGTTTACTAAATGCAAATAAAAATAGAACTAAGCTTGAAAATGCTTTGTAAAAATTCAAGCTTTAATGAATGATTGATTCAAACAAAGTAAAATCACAGATTTTGTTTCATACATATCTTTTATGGGTGAGCAAATCACATTCGACATTGTTACCCCAGTAAATTCAAGTTATCATCGATTCGACAAAATAAAAAATACGAGGCGGTGCCTACATTACATCTTAACCTAATTAAAAAAAAAAACAAACGTACTTAGACTCATTTTCACGTAACACATTAGAGCAATATTCGCTCCCGCCCGTGGTGAAGTTGTGTGAATGAGTAGCGAATAAAATAAAACTTATGTGTGATAGAATGAAATAAATGTTGTGACAGTATTACTACTTCTTGCGTTTGCTGCTCCTCAGACGCCTCCTGTTGGTGACAACTGACAGCGTTTTTCTTGTTGGGGTTTCTGAAATAAAAATGTGATATCATCATGTCACATCCATTATTTTATTTATAATGTGTATTTATTGAATGTTTTATTGCTTATTGATTTCTTATATTTACGCGAATACTACACATTGAAATAAAACTAATCTTAAGGATTTTATCGCGGTTTATTTTTTATTCTACGTTCCCGACGTTTCGGCTGCTTTGCAGCAACCATGGTCACGGGAGAAAGCAGCCGAAACGTCGGGAACGTAGAATAAAAAATAAACCGCGATAAAATCCTTAAGATTAGTTTTATTTCAATGTTTTATTGCTATTAATTACTTGACATTGTGCAAAATACCCGCTAAGTTGTGGGTGAGGCCATTTGCATATCCATTTTGTTTCATCGCATCTCATTTCGTAAAGAAAGAAGAAGAAATAAAAATGTAAATCACAAACGTCAATTAGACAGATTCAGGAATATCCAGGTAAACACTCTCCTCCTCTTCCTTTAAGCCCACACGCACGAAGGCGCCGGTAAAAATAAGAGTAATATTCTGCGAATTAATAGTCTACATAGCATATTCTGGCTACATATTCATCATGGCTTTGTTGAGTTGCTGTTGAACTTAATGAATAAAAAATTTGATTTAAAACGTGAAAGTCATGTCAGGCCGAAATTTAGTCTCTTATCATGTTTTTTTGCTAACGGAACATCACTTACCCGACCCGAGCCATAGACAGAGGTATGAAATGTCACTTCCACACACATATGAACTAATCTAAAGATAATGCGAATCGAAAAAGGGTAGAGAAATAATACTAAAACATTAACTTACTTTTCGTCGATTTCGGTGGACTTTTGGTATCCTCAACAACTGTTTCAACTGTACGATCAGCTGTCTTATTCACCTTTTTCTTACTTTTAGATTTTGTTGTTTTACACTTAGGAATAACTTTTGCTTCTACCATAGATTTATTACTGTCTATGCTCGCTTGCTGCCTGGTCACTCTTGTGCTGGGCACTGGAGCTTTCTTGGTCCTCATAGACCTAGTACATCTCGGTTCAGCTGGAATTGCGTCTTTTTTAGGCGAGAATGGCTGTTTTAAGGCATCCAATTCCTTCGCCTCTCGTTTCTCTTTCAGTCTATAGGCCTTAATCATAGCTGGAGTGTAGCCTTCCAGGCCTTCAATGGTCTCTTCAGGTTCCTTTGGTTTCCCTGAAACCTTTCTTTTGAATGCTGCAATGACTTCTTTCATTGCGTAAGTTGGGTTCAAGCTTTGTAGATAGTCTTTTTGCATTAGAGGTGACTGCAAATGTGAGTCGCTGCATTCCGACGACGCGTTGGATAGTTTCCTGATGCGGTATTTGCATGTGTCGTCGTCATCGTCCTCATTATTAATGTTGCGCTCCTTACGAATTATATCCTCAGGGTTGCCAGCTAAGATCTCCGCCCATGTGAACTGGCGCGCCGACCCCATGAAGTTGCCGAACTTGCCAATACTATTTCTGTGTGTTTTCTTCAAGCCTCTACGCTTTTGGACAGTTTTCTTCTTGGATCGCAAGTTTTTGGGTGACAGTTTCTTTCCGAAAACGGATGGCATTAGGGATTTTTTCAAGCGCGCGACTAAATCGGCGTCCGATATGAAGAAGTTTCTGGATGCGCACGGTTTTCTCAGACCATCGCTCGACGTGTTTAACGTTTGCTTAAGAAGTTCTAATTTCAAATCGTTCTCCAGGGAACAAACATTCTCCCTCTCGTACGGTTTTTTGATGCCGTTCCGTGACATAAAATTCGGGGGCGTGTTCTTTCTGCCAAACCTCTTGGAGTAACACAGTTTCTGACGGCCCATCGGCGACATTGGTGCTTCCATGAAGCTCAAACTCACTTCTTTATCGCAAACATGACCGTTTTTCAGCAATTCACTCCTGAACAAACTTCTGCAGTAGTCATAATCGGGTTTTTCAGTGTAGTCCAGACTAGTAATATATTCAAGATATTTTTCCATGAATTGAGGGTAAAATTCGGTTTTGAAGCATGTTTTGAGTAGAGTTTTGATGTCACTCATGAAGTTTTTCTTCAACGCGTGCACTAAGTCTGGTTCCGCTAACACTTCGGCAGTTTTCCATGGCAAAGTTCCGGTCAGCCAGTCCAGTAAATTGTATCCAAGAGTTTCTAGATCCGACCTCCTGGAATGGGCGCCAATATGAGAATCTCTAGAGCTGTATTCGAGGGTGCCGTCGTGGGCTTTCCGGGCGTCCATCGCGAATTCCTTATGTCTGCCATCAGATTCCGTGAATTTCGACGATAAACCATAATCCAATAGATAAATTTGACCGTTGGCTTGCGACAATACGGCCTCTTTATGTATTTCAGCAAGATCTAGGGGTTCCTCGCATTTCCGCATTTCATTCCGTTTTCTAGTATCCTCCTGAAACTCTTTAGTTGTACGAATTAAGTTTTTATTGCCAAAGTCGTCTAACAGCTTCTGGTACGACTGGTCGGAGCACACAGAGCTATTTAAGTCTTCATAGTTAACATAATTGGACAATTGTCTCAAATTAAATGCGTGGTGTCTGTGTAGAGTTCTGCTGTCTCTATCAGAAAGTATTTTTCGGAGCTTTCTTTTGACCTTATCCAGTCTTTTATCTTTGTCACATCCATCTTCAGAATTGTGTGGACTTTTATAGTCTTTGATGATGAAATCCTCATCGTCATAGTAATTCGAGGACCTTGATTTGCTAAGTTTAGCCCGTCTATGTCTTCCGGATAACACAGCGACTTCTTTAGTCTCCTTTTGGAAGGAGGTATTTAGTTTTATGGGTGTTTTGGCGAGTCTAGCGCCGTCGAAACCGAGCATTAAATTTGAGCTTTTTATATCCGAATGCGTGTAGCCTTGGTTGTGTAAATATTCTAGTACGTCTAATATTTGTAGGGCGAGTGTTAGTACATTCTTGAGGTCTAATACTTTTGTTTTGGTGATTATTTTCTGCAGGTCGATATCGTAGCGGGGCAGGACGAGGAATCTGTACTTGATCCCAGTGCTCTCGTCGGTAAACGACCCGCTAGCGATGTACACGGGCATGCCGATACGTTTCAATTTGTTTTGTATGCGCCATTCTTTAACTGGAAACAATAATTAGCCAGTTAACATTCCTGATGGTTTTCAATTTATTATAAGTATATATATGATGGTCTCTGTTGTTATTAGAGAATATGGCACAGTTCTGTGGTCATATGAATATGACCTATGGATATCATATTTTCGACCCTAAATTCCACCATAGAACTACCACGCGCACACTTTAATTATAAACATATTTGCTGAGTCTCAAAGGATAGCGTGAGTACGCCTCGAAAATATTGCCTCGCGAGGCGTACTGGAGCAAAAAATAATTAACTTTGTAACATGCATGTTAATTTGGCGATTGAAAACAAAAATTATTTCTTGCCAGACTTTCTCAGTTGAGATCGCGTTGGCTTTTTGTAAGCACCTCCCCCATACTAACCTTTAGAAGCCTGTGCAGTTCTAATGAGGCAATGTATCTCCACAAACAGTGGTCCGTTTGTGTGTGGTTCGATCTTGACGACATATCTGGCGTTCAGTTTGGTGACCTCCTTGTCTATGTCACCGGATGCCAGATAGATGCGGCCAAAGCTGCCTCTGCCTGAAACAAAAACATATATAACATAAGACCTGTAATCCATGAACGGTTGTAAGAGAGGCATAGTTGAACAGGCACCTTAGTTTATTTTTATTTGACTCGAACAAATGAAAATGATTCTTAACAATTATACAATTTTTGTTATGAAATATCTATTAAGAGTAACAATAATTATGCCATTTCCATTGGAATATAATAAATCGAGATTATAGATAAAATCATATTTCTAAATTTCACTATCATAAAAATGAGATGACCAAGATTAGATAAATGATGATGCAATAAGTGTCAATTGTGTTAGATGACTTGGAAGATTAATTTCACACCTGAATTAGGTATACTGTAAATTGCATACATGCAGTTCCTATTAGATAGTTCATGGGTGTTAATTCTTTAAGATGCTTTTTATGACATTGACTTTAGAGGTGATTCTAGAGCAAGAATTAGTGCCTAAAGTAAAGTATTCCCACCCAGCATCACAGTCATGATCAAGGCTTGGACCAGGGTGTTTATTGACCTTAAGTCTTTCATGGGGATTCCATCCATCAGGATTCCCGGTGTGCGTTTGACTGAGCTGAATCATAAACTGACCTCGAGTTATAGGAAAGCACTTTCAAATTCAATAGGTATGCCAAGTAAATGGATAAAGTAAGTCAAATTTGAAAGCAGCTATGTAGTTCAAAAACCCAATTTAAAACCCATTGATGGGCCAGCTCCGGGCCCTGATCATGATATGATAATAACAAAGTTAATAAAGGTGACAATAGGCTCCTTTAATTTACTGAAATATAGATAATTCATGACTATACATAGTTAAGGTGAAAGCGCTAGGTCGGAGCGCGAAATTCAAAACTTCAATTTTTTTTTTTTTACATTAAACAATAGTATTACTCATTCCTAGTATCTTATAACTTTATGTCAATAAAAAATACTAAGAAAGAGCATAGATTTCGTGATAAAGGCGGGTAAACAACTGGCGTTAATCAACTAGTTTCGAGTTAAAAGTGGTTCATCAAGTTTCGGAACGGGTTTTCTCCGCGACGCGAAGTATGTACTCCTCATGTAGGTACAAGTTTAATGTGCTTTTACATAATCTGAATGGTATGTGTGTTGTAATTGAATGTATTTGAACACCAATGTTTATCAGAAAGACGTAGATAGGTTGCTTGCGCTCTAAAATGGCACCACAAAACTGGGCCGCGAAGCTCAGCGAAGCTACTCCGTCTAATCAAGTCAAGTCGCGACATCGAAACGACATAATCTATACAAATAAATAAAATTGGAGTGTCTGTTTGTAATATTAAAATAACCGCTTTTTACTAAGTGCATTTGGATGTATACACGGTACATATACCAAAACAACATTTTTTACAAATTTTTGTCTGAAAATATAATGGCTACATCCCCGTCAATGATACAAGTGTTGCTTAGTCTGGGACCATACAGTTGGTGTGTTATTCTGGCAATATCATATATATTGTAAACTAGGACTAATGCAGCTACCAAGTTACACACACCATGATGCTAAGAAATTGTGACGGAATAAGGAAGTATCGCACACTTTATTTAGTACCACATGTATTCAGTCTATTTACCTATGAATGTAAATAAAATTGCACCAAAATGATGATAATGTGTGACCATGATGACTCAATTTTGAATATTATGATTGCAAACATTATGTGCTATTTTTAGTTATTGCATCAGTTGCAGACACATTAAACACTAATGCAACTCAAATTCAAGGGCTGCTTAAATTGTAAACGCCTGAATTTATAGACATTCTATAACTTTATCAAATGTCATAATTATTGTACTTTTTGAAGTAAATCTCTTGTGTGTCGAATAACAATATCACCAGATAGATACACTAACTATACAGTCACACACTAAGCAACACTGTATTATGGGTACCGGTAATTGGAGCGAGGGCAAACTCAGTATATAAATCTTATATAGATACTAGCTGTTGCCCGCGACTTCGTCCGCGTGGTATTTAACAAAGACAACCGTTGACAACAGCCTGCTCGCCCATTCTGAGCCCGCGGCACGCATTGCAGGTTGTTGCTATCAAAATTAATTCAGGCGCTGCGCTGAAACATTGGTTTTAATTTTTTTTCGTGAGATCCTATTTTTTTTTCTAAAATAAAAGTAGCCTAAGTTACTCCTTGTTACATCAGCTATCTGCCAGTGAAAGTCCCGTCAAAATCGGCCCAGCCATTTCAGAGATTAGCCGGAACAAACAGACAGACAGACAGACAGACAGACGGACAGACAGACAGACAGACAAAAATTGTAAAAAATGTTGTTTCGGTATAGGTAACGTGTATACATCCAAATGCACTTAGTAAAAAGCGGTTATTTTAATATGACAAACAGACACTCCAATTTTATTTATATGTATAGATTAAACATCCATAACTCAGGTACAAACATTCCTGATCATCATACAAAATTTATCCCTACCAGATTTCAAACCCAGGACTCTTGCACAGAAAGCAGGGTCAGAATCAGAATTATTTTTTCCCATGATAGCCCAATTTCCAGGTAGGTATTCTACTTTACTACTGAAAAAATAGAGAAAAGCCCAAAATATTCAAATGGGTTGAGTTGGCACCCCAGGTAATTATGTTCACAATTTGCCTAGCAAGAAAGGGTTCTATGTATTGACCCATAAAATAGAAGTAATGCAATTTTTTTTTTCAGGAGGTAAATGTTCTCTTGAGTAATTCTAGTCAATAATGGCTCTATGATTGGGTTTAAATCAATTAGTTTGGTTTTATTTGTTGGTTTTTAATTATACTTTATTATTACTGCTGTTATAATGCATGTGATGCAATAAACAAAGGGACATTACTTTCAAATACAAAATTATGAATGATCACATTATTTTGAATGATATTGACTAACCGACAGGTTTTCCAATGCGCCACTTCTTCTGTAAAACGTCGGTGAACACAATTCCAGGGGGCAAAGCCTCGTCATCACAGAAGCTCACGTCCAGGCTTGGCGCCTCTTCCACAGCCTTCGTTTTCTTTCTTGGAGGCAACGGTAGCTGCACTAACTCGGTACCGCGACGCGGCATACCGATAAGACCCAGAAACGAACTTATAATTCACAGTTCCACTTCTCTCCCGACGTGGTATTATATAGATCGCCGACGCGAATGCACAGCTAAAAATAAACACAATCCAATATAAAGTCGCTCACTAATCAAATAAACACGAACGTGCCCGCAATGTGACAATATTGTGAAAATATCGGTTATAATAAATTTAACTTACCTATAAATTATATCATATCTCAACTTGGTCAAATGTATAATACGAGAAATTTAATGTACAAAAAATGTGTTATTGGTGAGTATATTGCTAACAGTACACATAAATAAATACCTAGATTTGAAACGTATTTTTACAGAAAATCGAACGAAACACAACTGATGGAAATTCCACCCGCCATGTTGTTTGTATTTTTAGAGATGTTGTTATACGTATCAATCAGTACCGAGAAGTTAGTCGAGTTACGAAAATATTAGGGTAATTTAGTAAGAATGCGTATGTTAGCGAAAATGTATGTATTACTCGTGGATGAAACGTAGTTAAAAACATTATATAGTGAAAGTGAGAATGCTAACTACTAAACGTATTAAAAGATAGGAACAGCTTACATCCGACTGGCTGTATCCAAAAGGTTTATCTGTCAACGCAAATATAAATCTTCTTAGTCCGCGTTTCAATCCGTTTAAAGAAATTCCGTTATTAATAGTGTAGGTAGTGACACGTGCGGCCACGCTGTTGTAGTGCTATTTAGAAACTGACGAACGAATGACTAAATAAGTTTTTTTTGTATTTTGTTAGGTATGTTCACATTAAAGTGTGTCTTTGTAAGAAAATTGCTTTAAAAGTACATGTCGGTATAGGATTATTGACCGCGTTCACTGAATAACTACATAGACACGGTTGTTTATCACATATGAAAATAATAACAACCTTAGCTAATATTAAATACTGCTTAAGTGTGAGTAAATAATCCACCAAAACAACGTTTGTTTGCTACCAAATACTACACATTACATACATAAACATGTGGTGGGAAACAAACTTGGTGCGAGGCAATGCAAAATACACATTTTATATTTCACTCACTTGAATGCAAAAGTCTTTGCATGTATATGTATCTATCTCGCTTAGGTAACTGCCACAATCTCGATGTCCTTTCAAAGTAGTATCACTCATTTTGGTTTTGCCTGAGATAGGATAATGTTATATTTTAATACCACGCATATCGAACATAGATTAATCATAATTTGTATACAACACAAATAGGCGAGTTATCATATATCGACTAAAAATTCCACTTCTATTCCTTCAGTTATTTAGGCCAAGGAAACTTTCTCACTATCAATAACAAAAAAATACGCGTATTGCAAGAAAACGCTTACCTATGTTTGTGATATGCATTGATGGTGTCTAAGGGGCCAATGAGTTCGTGAACTTTTACGTGAGTCGTGAAGTCAACCATGGACTACTGTGGTTACTAGTAAGTCTGAGGTTCAATTCACAGAGTTACAAGTTTCCTTGATTGTGGCCGAACCGAAATGCAATTGTATAGAGAAATAAACACGGAATTTGAGTACTCAAAAATTCAAAATGTTTGTTACAGCCGTTGTGTTCTACTAAGTCATGTCGAGTCTCGATCTTAATCCGAAATTAATTTCATTAATAAAATTACAGTTTGTTAGGTATCTTATTGTAGCTATTTAATTTTTAGGCGATCTGAATAGGTACCTAATCAGTGATGACTTAGGGTTTTTATAACTATTACGTTACTGTACTTTCAGGTACCCATTCAATAACGTCTAGGCTAGATTACTGTATAAACTCTTAGGTATTTAATTTAAGAATTCTGAAGCTAATGTGAGACACAGACATAATAAATACCTAGATATAGCGTACGTGTAGGTAGGTACACTAGGGCTGTTAACGGCAGGCGTACGACGGATACGGGAGGAGGCCGAAACGAAAACTTTTTCGTTCCATTTCATTCACAAGTCGAGCGCTGCCCGAGTGCAGCGTGTATCGTTGTTCCGCGACGCGACAGTATCGAACGCGATGTCTTTTTGTTTATCAACAAACATAAAATGCAACCAGTTGTGTTTGGTGACATAAATATAAAACGTTTTTGTGTTTTTTATTTGTTCGCTCGCACTACGCATGTTAAAATGTTAAGTTAACCAAAACTTGATTGAATAGTGTTCGAAAATGGACGGTGCGAACGGTGATTCAGATCATTCTATGACTTGGGAGGACTTTTTTGGTGAGTATTTTAGTTAGATTAATTAAACCCGAGCATCTGACAAAAAATACAGCTACCTAGTAAACTAACTTTGTACTTTTAGCAACTACTATAGGCCTATATCTCAAAAAAAAACAAAACAAAAGGACTGGACCAAGGAGGTATTTTTGCAATATTATCGGAACTACATGGTCGTGATTTTCCCGAGGCTGGATAAGACAGGTTTGCGTAACATTTCCACTTATGGTACGGCCAGCGATTGCATTCGTTGAGGGGGCACCTACCTATGCATCAGCATTGAGCTATCATATGCTACGTGTTTAATCATTTTGTTCTCTGTAAATAGGCAAATGCGTTGCTCTGTTTTTTTTTTATTGAAGACTAGCTCTTCCCGCGACTTTATAGGCAGGTGTGGATTGCAGCTTTTTGATAATCCCGGATAGGTAGGTGGTATACCGATGATACTGAACAGATATACATACCGGATATACATATGGATGCCAATTATACATAGACCCAGTATTTAAGCCAACACCATGCCAAGTAATTATTTCTTATATTTACGCGAACACTACACTTTGAAATAAAACTAATCTTACGAAACACCTCAGTCCTCCCGTAACCATGGCTGCTGTAAAGCAGCTGAATCGTGGGGAACGTAAAAAATAAACAATAAACGCGATAAAATCCGTAAGATTAGTTTTATTTCAACCATGTCAGGTATTAGTAGTAAGATTAAGTGAATTATCGGACACAGTTTTTTGGCTATCACAGATAAACCCCTTCGTTTCCTGGGATAAAAAGTATCCTGTATATTGTTATTGACCCAGGCTATAAACGATGATCATACGGCATGCCATGACACAGACAGACAGATAAAAAATCTACATATAATGTTTCCTCCCCTGTATTAAAAATAATGTTCCCACTATCTATTAGGTTTTCCAAAAACATTCAATGAAAGAGGTGGATCAGTTACATACTTTTCACGAATGTAAATCTGTGTTATAGGTATTTATAGACAGCTGATTTTAATTTGCATTCAGTTGTGCGGTACAAAATAAAATGAAAAAAAAAACATTAAAAACTAACGTGTCTTAAAGTTAAAACCTACTAAGTAATAAATATTAGATTAGGCTGCAAGCCTAACATGAGTCATACAAATTGGTCTTAATGTATCCACTATTCTCAGAAAAACAAACGTAAAATAACGTTCTATAGTTAATTAACGTGTATACTCAACGCTTATTGAGTAACTAACTACACAATGTAGGTGGGTAATTATTGTGCTTATCTACTAACAAGAATGTTTGTATACAGATAAAAAGCCGTCGTCTTGAATAACGCTACCTGTTTACAACACAAAGACACATTTTTATAAAGATAAAACGATTTTAACAAAAAAAATACAGCGGTACACAGTGCTGCCATTGTCATAGGAAACTGAATTAATGAAGTGCGCTTGCTATGAACGCACCCGTTCGACCGGATGATTCGATTGATTTAAAATTCGACAGTTGGCGCCTTTTATCACGAGCGCGCTTTGATATCAAAGCCGAAATTAATTTCAATGGCTCATAAATGGTTTGGTTGAGACACGCAATTTTCATTTCATCATTATTTTATTTATAATGTGTATTTATTGAATATGTTAATGCTATTAATTACTTGACATTGGCAAAATACCCGCTAAGTTGTGGGTGAGGCCATATTCATATCCATTTTATTTCATCGCATCTCATTTCATTAAGAAATAAGAAATGGTTGGGTTATATTATCTTCATTTTGACTTTGTAACTATCGTAGTAGAGCAGGCCGCAGAAATTCCAAATTCAAAATGTTTCACGTTCTTTAGATAGAATAATATAAAAAAGCTGGCCAACATTAAAAATAAAATCACACTATGAAAAGTAATACTAGTTACATAGTCGATTTTGTGTAGACACATGTAATAGCTGACCCGTAATCGTCTAATCTTGTCAGCAACCTTTCTCTAGTTCGCGCCATATTGCAAACGTCATTGTTTCACAATCGAAACAATTGCTTGTATACAAATAACACGACACGCCAAATATCAGTCGAACTTAGCAATAATCATTATTGGGTGACAATAGAGATCATAGATTTTCCTCTTTGGCAATGTGGCTTACAAAATAATGTTTGGAGTTGTGTGCAACCATACCTCGATCTTAGTTAAAATAAATTCAAACTACATACATAGTAAGTACGCTGATATCTAATGTGTTAGACAAGAAGTCATACTACACATTCAATGCTTATCTGAAGGATAATGAATAAATACTTGATTAGGTACTTCTATTATATTTGGGGTCGAGTCACCTTCGTCCGTAGGAGAATTAAGTACCCTCGAGATACCCTACACGTGACCCTGGGTGGTGCCAACCAGGTGACAACTCTACTGGTGGTAGGCTTCGGCCGTGGCTAGTCACCACCCACTGAACAAAGCCATGTCGCCAAGCGGCTTAGCCGTGTTCCGGCATGATGTTCGGTGTTGCCATTCATGGATGGCGGGTCAGATTAGTTGCGCTGCATGTGCCTAGTGAATGTAGCGTCTCTATCTACTACCGCCTTCCTACCTAGGCAAGTATGCTCCATCGTAGATCTCATCGTCACTTACCATCAGGTGAGATCGAAATCAAATACTTGCCTATAATGTAATAAAAAAAAAAAAAAATCTCTTGCGGAACCCGAGTGCCTTGTACGAGCAGTCTGTTTATACAGATTTTTTTTCCGTCGCCATACTTATCTAGCAATATTGACATACCTTATACAATGGCCGCCTTTTGTAAATATGGGAACTATATAGCCATTAACTTGTAATAAAATATACGGGGTGTTCGTCGTTTCACACCACAAGCGGTTCGCACCATGGTGTGAAACGACGAAGTGTACTTTTTGAAGGCGCTGTTTCACACCATGGTGTGAATCAGCCAATGCTTTTTTAGACTTCGTCGTTTCGCACCGTGGTGTGAATCAACCCAGGACTCTTTTTGGCTTCGTCGTTTCGCACCAATATCAAAAGTTTGAAAATATAGTGTGGTTTTGTACAGACGGGTAGAAAACTGTTATTGGATAAAATGAATAGTGCAATAAAATACAAAATAGGTATATAACTTAGCCGCCCATTGTGACACTCTCTGCATAAGTTAAGTTTTTGTAATTTTGTATTCATTTTATGTGGTGGAACAATAAAGTGTTATCTATCTATCTATCTTTTTTGTTATTGGATAAAGTATTAATATACCTATTTTGTATTTTATTGCACTATTAATTTTATCCATTAACAGTTTTCTACCCGTCTGTACAAAACCACACTATATTATATTGATTTCTTATATTTACGCGAATACTACACATTGAAATAAAACTATTTTTAAGGAACGTAAAAACGAAAAATAAACGCGATAAAATCCTTAAAAATAGTTCCACACTATATTTTCAAACTTTTGATATTGGTGCGAAACGACGAAGCCAAAAAGAGTCCTGGGTTGATTCACACCACGGTGCGAAACGACGAAGTCTAAAAAAGCATTGGCTGATTCACACCATGGTGTGAAACAGCGCCTTCAAAAAGTACACTTCGTCGTTTCACACCATGGTGCGAACCGCTTGTGGTGTGAAACGACGAACACCCCAAATATACCTTCTTACTTATGTTTCATTACGTAAATTGTTCTCGCGCACACACTTGGGCACTATAATATCATTTGCGCAGATAGCTACTCTCCGTTGAGATTAGCCGCCGTGACCGAAATTCAGTCAGGAAGACTATTATTATTAGGTAAATGGTACTCTCGGCCCATAATAACGTACCACACAAAAATTTACTTAGGTACTTATAACATTATTCTTGAAGCTTTAGCCCGAAGTAGGCAGACCCCGAGTAAATTGAATGAATACAATCAGTGTTATAACGACCGATCGTGTTCTAGTAGTGATCACAGTTTCCCACTATAGTAAACCTTATATTCCATAAATAGGGAACAATGGTTTGTGGGTTTGATTAGCCCTAGCGATGAATAGTGTGGTTCTAGAAATGTTCAAACCACAGTAGACGAATCAATACTGAAATTCCCGCATGCAAAACACAGGGCCTGCAGCAAATGCATTGTTTACTGTCGTTGGTCACAAAAGTTTTGCAATCTATTGTGACTCCTGTTTTAGCTTTCGACTATCATAATCATAATATATAAAGCTATGCTAAGGTGGTGCTGCTGAGAGCTGTATAAAAAAAATGTTAGGTAGAGATGTCCTACCTCATAAAATCGACTAAACTTAATTACCTACCTATGATTATTATAAAAAAAATAACAATTTAATTGACTGTTTGGCGGGAAGTTGAGCCGCGAAGTTGTCAATTTTGTTTTATTATTCCAACAAAAATGTGTTTCTTTGATAAATAATTTGTAATTTACTGGCATATGGTTACATAGTGTGTTCATAAACGTGGACGAGTGTAGGATATTGAAATAAAATAGTATAACTGGAATTTCACGTTCTCCCAAGATGTCCGGTAAATTTTCAGTAAAGTATCCACAGCTTTACTGATAGGGGTAGGGGATTCATTTCACCATTATCATCGTCATCAACATTGTCATTATCATCAGGGGTTACTTATAATTTTATAACAATTAACAAGAAATACTAAATAAAATACTACTTAAAATAATAATATTGGTAAAAATAGTATTATTTTGTAGCCGATTGCCAACCTAAAAAAAAAGAAGAAAGAGGAGCTGCTCTAAATAAAGCCAAGCCACCTGGAGGTACAGTAGCGATTATATAGGAAGACGAAACGCATCTTTGATACGATGGGCTGAGACCGCCGGCGCCAGGCAGCGGTTTCCTACCGACCGAGTTTCATATTGCAGTACCTATCAAGTGGATACGCCAACGTTGATGCCAATATTGGTAGTGTCATTGGTACCGGCCTGTTGCATATTATATAAATAAATAAACATCGCTAAACGAATATACCAACGGTCCCACACTAAGCAACGCTTGTATTATGGGTACTGTACAATGGACTTAGGGCGAACCTAGTATAAATTACTTATATAGATATTAAACATTCATGACTTGGGTACAAACATTCGTGCTCATCACACAAAGTTTGTCCCTACCGGGATTCGAACCCGGGACCCTCGGCACAGAATGCAGGGTCACTACCTAATAAGGCCGACACAGCGATTGAATTGACCAATGGTTCTAAAATAAAAGTAGCCTAAGTTACTCCTTGTTACATCAGCTATCTGCCAGTGAAAGAACAAACAGACATACAAAAATTTTAAAAAATGTTGTTTCGGTATAGGTAACGTGTATACATCCAAATGCACTTAGTAAAAAGCGGTTATTTTAATATTACAAACAGACACTCCAATTTTATTTATATGTGTATAGATTTAATAGTAGCAATTTATTTTCAGTTCTATTAAATAAAACTTTTATTTAGTTATTATTATAAATTATGTACAATAGTTATTTACATGGAAAAAAAAACTAAACTATACTTATTAATAGGAAAAATACACATGTATAATAAAAATAAATATATATATATAATTATATATTTAATTATATATTATAAAACTGTGTACATCATACTTTCTGCCCATACTTAGGTACCTTATCACCAATGTTTTTTTCTTCGTTCTTCTCCCATGCCTTGGCTGAATGGGCCAATGTTTGGTTCAAACATCTGTCTCAACCACAGATATATTGTCCCAACACAGTAAGCCGAGGCGGGCGCGCGCGCGGCGGCATGGCATGTCGCAACATCGTATCAAGTTAATCGCCAGAGACGGAGGAGGTGCTCACAGTTGCGCACTCCGATCACTGATGACGCGGCCAGATATGACACTATTAGGAACATTGGTTTAACCTATATTGTGCTTGAGATCTTTGATTGATCGTACAACTAGTTAGGAGCCATAGATATAAATGTCACACTAGAATAGCAAATCGAAATATCGATCATGTTCTGTGAGTGTGCGGGTGTTTGATTTAATTTGTTGTTAATGTTGTTATTGGCGCATCCTTAATTTAGTATCCGGCACATCACTAATACTAACTGCGGGACATCACTAATTTTCTGCAAGCATCATGGACGCCGCCGCGAGACAAACTATATTTTATAATTCCTAGTTTTTACTTAATATTATGATTATATGTTAATGAATAAAAGAACAAAATTAAATTGGAGTCGGAAGAAAACTAGAATTTGATTATACGACTGGCCGGCGAAGGTTCGAAGAACAATACATTTAGCAGTGATAGCCAAGTTGGTAGAACGCTTGCCTCGGCAACGCTTAATCTTCACATACCATAGCGATAAACACCTAATCGATGTAGGTATATAGCCATTTAAGGAATTTAAACTCAAGTTGAAGTTCATTCTGCGACAAAAGAATCTTCTATCCATCACTGATTGAGGGATATGGTGTATTTTACTTAGGCCTAGCTTCTGGGCCTGTGCATATTCTCGAAAACTGAAATACTGATATTACTTGACACTGGCAAAATACCTATGGTGATGCCAAATTAAGTACAGCGAGGAAATGCAGCCAGCATTCTTGCCGCCATTCCACGCGGACAAGGTCTTTTTGTTACATAGTTTGGTGTCATACTTTTGTTAAGTTGTTTTTATTATATTTAGTTTAACTGACATTGTAAATTTTAATTCAATAAAACCTTTTGAAATTGCTGTGCCTTAATATAATAACACATATTGGGCTGGACATTTTTATCACACTCTCTCAAAAACCTGATCAATACAAGTCAATATAATATCACGATTTCTCAAGAAAATCTGAGCTGAATACATAATTTGACCAACTTTTGGTGTCTTAATTGACGCGCCTATTTTGGAATACCAGTTCCTTGTGTACCTATATTCTCTCGATATAAGTCCGCTCGTGGCAGTGCCCGAACCAGCCTTGCGTAGGCTGCGCGGTTGGTCTGTACATGGCCATTAGTGCAACAGCCACGATCATGAATCGTTAGTCGTTAAAAAATTGATTGAAGAGTTGTCTTCAATAGTTTTTTTTGTGTGCAATATTTTTCTCAGAATAAGTCTACAAAACATCAAAAAAGTTAGCAACGTTTTATACTTTCGCGATTTTAAACACCCAACAGAGAGACAAATATATCTGAAAAAAAAGTGTACTTCTTCGTGTACGTATTTAGACAATCTATGGACAATTGAAAGTTTCAAATACCGTCCGCTAGAGGCACTGTTCAATTTGCCATACAATGTGTCTAAATACGTAAACTTTGAACTATAGAGTTAGCTAACGAATAATCTCGCACTTGACGTACAGTTTAACTGTTCATTCAACTGTATAAAGCTTAGCCTACACTATAGGTTGAGTTTATGTAAGCATTATTTTACACGTCCGATCGAGTGTGTGATCTAAGTTTTATACGCAACGTCGATCATCGACACTGGACAGCGATCCTACTGTGTACATTTGTTTTACAATTTTGGACCTTAATACCACGTAGTGTAGTTTAATATGTGTTGCTGGTGTTATGTATGAAGTGCATTGTGCCATAGACTAGATGTAGAGCCATGAAATAAGCGATGTTTTTTTTACACAGTCTCGAATAGTCTATATAGACTATCCTTTTATTTGAAACTATGTGCAAACAACTTGGAAACTCTTTTAAGATATTCCTAAACCCTAATTAAATTATATTATCTAATTATATAATCTTCTATCTATAAATATAAAACAAGGTTGTGTTAGTTGTACAATTTATAACTCTAGACGGGTGGGCCGATTTTTATGATTTTTATTTTTTTTAATTTGTCTCCGCCCAAATAGCAGAATAACTATTATAACATGGTTAAAAATCACAAAAAAGATCTTAAAGGTAATTATATTTTCTCATACATTTGATTATGAAGCGGTACGAAGATCGCCGGGACAGCTAGTTTAAAATATTTTATAGAATGATAACTCTTTATTCTTGCACCACATAAAATAATTACAAAATTACACATGCTTAACATACACAGAGAGTGTCACAATGGGAGGCCTTCTTACTAATCTCTCTCCAGGCATCTCTATCCACCTATGGATGGAAAGGATTATAAAAGATATGGTATAAAAGGTCACAAGTGAAATTTGTTCCGCTTAATGTATCGCTATTTTAAGAGCCACACATGACTTTTATTTTTTTTATCGATGACAAGCATGATTCCTTGTTCGCACGCCATGACGTCAAATTAGTACTGAAGCAATTACGATCAATGTACTGTTAGCGCTAATAAATAAGTGCCATTATTTGAATTGATTTCAATTACACGTAGCAAGATCGTAACTAATTCCAAATATTGAGTACATATTTGCAAAAATAAGACTGATGAATTTTGAACTTTAAAAAAACGAAGTATCTGTTCTATGTTTGAATTTGAACAGAGTTACGAATACGGCCATTTTGGTCCGATACTAAATTCTAATTACTAACTTTTTTTGTATAATTTATGGCGTTACACGAGTTCATAAAACAAAAAGTGCACCATCCACGGTTAAATTTAACTACAGTCAAATATAAAGATAATCTAACAATTAAACCATAGACAGTGTATTCCAGCTTTAATTTGAAAGAGTGATAAGCTTTTCTATTGCTTTAAGAACTGCATGCATTATGATTTCATCTATGATGCATGAATTAATAAACAAAACGCAATAGATACGCATGCGCGAACATTTGCAGACGCCCGTCTAGACGAGGAGGCGATTCTCATGCAGTTTATTACTATGCTATATATACTAAAAGCCCAGCATCAAATGATCTCCCCGTTGTTCTCCTGTTCCTCTAATTGTATTAGAATAGGTGCAACTAAAGAGGTCAAAGTAAACTGGCGACCGAAACGCCAAAAGTAAAGATTTCGCTAGCCCTGGCAGGAGGAAGTAAATTAATATTATTCTAACACAGGTAAAGATTAACACTAAAATTTATAATGGATTATAATGCTATTATAACGCACTTTTTCGTTGTCGTTGTGAAAGTTTTAAATACCGACCGCTGGAGGCGCTTTTCAATTCTACATACAAAATGTCAAAATACCGTAGACTATAAAGTATACAGTTAGCTCGCACTTGACGTGCTGTGCTTCCAGTCTTATCATTCAACACCCAAGTTTCGTCTTACAAAATGCATTTCAAAATAATAAAATTGTAGGTTGATTGGTTAGACATTTTCCACATGAAGTCTACAAATAAAAGCTGTCAATGTTTTTACAACCCAATCAACGTTATCTTATATAAATTGTCGTTTAAAACTCGAAATGGATTTGAACAAAATGCGGGTGCCTACTGATGACAAGTGTTTGGTGCCGTGCTATGTTCTGCTTTAGGGGCGCGTTTTATTATCAGGGGTGTGTACTGACAAGTAACAGGGGTGCTAGGCTGGCGAACATATCTAACCATAGATATATATCTTTGTTTTTTTCTGACTAGTTTGTAAAACGTGTTAATGCTTTGAATCAATCTTAAAATTGGAGAAGCACACAAGCGTGTGTTTCTTCTTCTTCTTTCTTTAAGGTTGGCAATTGGCTACAAAATTGAGCCATTATTGCCAGTGTCGAGAATTTCTTGATAATTGTTATAAAATTATGAGTACCCGTGATTGATTAATCAAGATTTTATTCCAGATTTATTTTGTCAGCGTAAATAATTTGCCATAATATTTTATAATGATTTGGTTGTTGGATGATTTAGTTGTATCGTTGTTGCAAACATAAATGTCTTTCACGATATCAAAAAAAAAATGATTACCTATGTCCCATCAAAAAGCCGTGAGCGATTGCAATTTTATTTACGAACTTTTAAACGACAGTAATTTTTTGCATTCTTTCATTGAAGATCGCGATACGTTTCGCCATTTCAAAATGATGTCATCGCTCTGGTACGGTCGGTATTTTTTTTTATTTGTGTTTTATATCTCTGGATGCGCGACGGTACAATATGCAAGCGTTAATAAAGCTCAGACGCTTTTCATTAAAACCGCATTGTGTTATGCTTTTTGCATTATTCTGAATTGTAATATTTGGTAAACTTTTTGAACATAAGCAATTTTTCCACTATATATATTTATTATTAAGTAATTTAAGTATACTTTTATAGTTCTACATACGTAGGTATAGACTGATAAAAAAATCAGACCAATATCGCAAAACAAAAAAACATGTCAAGTATTACTATAATAATTTAAATCTTACTGATTGAGTTTTGTTCAGTGTACAATGTACTTAGATTTACCTACTTATACGCAAGTTATGTACATAACTTGCGTATAAGTAGGTAAATCTAAGCGACATATTTTGACCTAGGTATATATTTTTCTTGGTCTTAATACATAAACCGCATTCTTCAAAATTCTCAACACTTGGTTCTAAAAAAAAAGTGTTGTGTTATCTTTGATACTGCCTTTCATTCCTTTTACTCCTATAATGCTCATCATGTCAACGTTCTTATTTTAAATGTCAGCTATGCTCGTTTTATTTTTTCCCGCTTCAGAGTCACCCTTAATGTGGATGTTTGTCTGCAGTTTGGGATAGGTCGGCGCCGCCGCCGGCCGGGTCGATACGATTCTCACCCTCCATTTGTAAAACGGAACGTTTCGATTGCTAGTAATGTGAAGTTCTACACATTTATGTGTACGATTACTGGTAATTTGAGGTGCATTACTATGGTATAATCATAGATAAATATTGTTTTTTTTTAATTTTATGATTTATAAAATAATATAAAAAAATAAACCTACAACTCAACTGGTATCTTAGTTTTTAAAGGAGAATGATAAACATTCGATTTCATTCATAAACATAAATAAATTAGCGGTTTAAATATAACCAAAGTACTTTATTATGTTGTTAATTAAGTAAGTAGTACGTTTAGTACGCTGTTTGAAGCTTGATGACAATATTTAATGAGAGAAAGTAGGACCATGATATAATAAATGAATATTTATATCCTGAAACAAAAACAAACGAAAGGCAATTACACCATTTACCCTCTCGACACAAACAACTCAGTTCAGATACAGTAACTTCAGTTTGTAATATCAAACGTTCAATTTGAGATCAAATATAAAATTCGTATCCTCTAAATTGGCCCCGCTTCGCCCCGTACCGCTCCACTCCTCCCCGCATTTTTTTCTTTAATATGCTAGGTCTTACGCACATTTTCTGACTTCTGCATTATCTTACCTCTACCCGACAATTTCTAAACGCAGCTTAAATGAAAAAAAAAACACTGGACAAAATAAAATGAGCTCAGAATGGATTAGTTTGGCGCTACACTCTTGATTTATAGCCGACCCACCCCTCCTTGGCCGCATAGAAAAATATACGACTGCTGGGAAACTAAACGCAATTTATTTACGACGATGCGTTTTGTTTTTCTAATTTCATACTGTTGCAAAATGGCGCTTTGTTTTTGACAGCTCCAAAGACCATAAATCAAAATTATTGCGTATGCACGTAGGCAAAGGCATACTCAAATCGTACTCACGGCTTTACTACTCGTCCATTGAGCTTGACATCTGTTGGTCCAAAAATTAGTTGAACGAGAGGTTCCTAATAATAGTGTGACCTTTTATACTAGGGTGTACGGATAAGAAGATGAGTGGAGAAGCGGGAAGAAAGGCAAAGCGAGGGGAGACATAAGAGATATAATCTGTTTGGCAGTAGCCAATCAGAGGCTTACTGTTTGTAGTACACTCATATTTTTAACATATTCATAGGAATATGTGAAAAATACTAGGTAATGAATTGGTATAAATGGACCGCGGAACAATCCCGATCAATGTCCCGAAATACCCCGTATGCAAGGTGTAACAATAATAGTATAAAATGTTTTAACAGGGCCAATGGTGGGTTATATAAAGAAATAAATCAAATTATTACACATTTCAAAAATAACACCCCGTACTGAGCGTACCGCCAAACGCTACTAGTTCGCCATGTTTAAAAAAAAACAATTATGTCATTCATCCACGTGATCAATATAACTTATTTATATTTATATGATTGTTTAAATATTTTACACTAGTTTTGTTACACCTTATATAAAACTTTGGAGTGCTTTCGAAGAGTCCGAAGGTGCCCGAGGTTTTATTTTAAGGCTCTTTCATAAACAGTAATGTGTGTGAGTCTTTGGTACTCATAAAATAGGTTTCGTTCGTAAGAGCCCTTTGTTTCGTTAACCTAACCGTCTATGGTTAGGGTTAACCGACGATATATTCTTAACCTTATCCCGTATGGAATATGGTTTATTTCATGTAGTTTATTTGTGTACACCGCCCGTGGGAACGCATCGGATCGATTTTTGTTTTATTGCTATTTGCTTCGTATGTTTGCTCAAAGCCATTTATTTTTTTACGACTCCCGTGAGAGTCATAGATAATTATAACATTTATCGATAATTGTTTGCTTTATGGTTAATGGTTATATAAACCAAATAAACAGGAATATCTAACAAATATTACACAATAATTAAGATACATACATATTTTATAAAGGTACAGCAATATATACGATACTTCGTACTAAAATATTAGTTATTCTTATAACAAGTTGGTACACGTAACACATCTTATACGGTATCTTGAAAGTTTAAAATAAGAACTTGTGCTAATTAATAGGGGTCAATTTTTAGACCTCGTCAACCCCAAAATCAGTTTTCGTTTATGTCGACCCCTGGGAAACTAAGATCATGGGGTCGATATCGACCACTTTGGTAATCCCTGGTCTAGAGAGTAATCGGGCAAGGATACGGTAAGTACGCTTGTTACGGAACAGACTCAGTACTTTTATAAACGCGTACATAAACATGAACCTAAACGCACCTTTTGGGCTAAAGCTGTTGATTTAAACAAGTAAAAGCGGGTTTGTTTTCATTCATTTCATCGTAATTTCAATAAAGAAACACACACAGGACGCTGCGTAAGGGAATTGAGTTTTCAACGTAACGTTGAAGACATCAAACGAGGTATAACAACACACCGGTTCTATTTATTCACGCGGGCGTAGACCTCGCCTTGTAAGAGGCAGGGTTGCCAAGTAAATTAATTTATTACCAAGTTGGTAGAACGCTCGCTAATAGTAGAAAATCCCGACTCGCAAACTCTGGGAATTCGAGATTGTATATGCGAATCTAATGTAATTGACGGCCTGATTAGCGCCGTTGGTAGTGACCTAGCTTTCTGTGCCGAAGGTCCCGGGTTCGAATCCTGGTAGGCACTAACTTTGTGTGATGAGCACGAATGTTTGTACCCAAGTTATGGATGTTTAATATCTATATAAGTAATATATACTGGGTTCGCCCCCTGTACATTGAACGGTACGACAGGCGAGAGATCAGGCGCAGGACTGACAAGTGTACCTGCCCGCCGAGACACGAGTTCCAGTAATCATGGTTGAAAATATAAATTTTAAATAAATAAATATCGCCAGACGAACACCAACTATACGGTCCCACACTAAGCAACGCTTGTATTACGGGTACCGTATATGTACTTCTTATCTTCATAAATACTGGCCAATCTCGATCCCCTGGCAACCTTATGAAGCTGAAAACGGCTTGTCTATTTGCGGTGTTATCCAAACATAGTCGATTCGCGCGCCTTACGGTGCGATGTGTGATATGTGATGTGGATGCTGCAGGGTCAATGTTCTAATTGGCTGTGACGAGATCGTGCTAAATTCAGACGATGGACTCAAGATGGAGTAACTTTACCGTTTGTTTTCAACAAAAGTTAGCAGGAAAAGGTAACAACGCAATTTGCCTTCAGCACGTCAAGTGCGAGATTTTTCGTAATCTAACCGTATACTTCATAGTCTACGTATTTCGACATTTAGTATACCTGCTCTGAATCACGTTGTAGATTACGTATAGATAACAGAGCAACATTAAAATTGTAGTGCGGGTATATAGCCGAGGGAAATAGTGATAAATAATGAGTAGTCAATTTGAGATGCTATAAAAAATCAATAAAAACGTAGATGTACTTTTTTTTTATCGTGCGCTGGCGCCGATCGAATTCTTTGTTAATGTAAACATTATAGTGTAGTGTAGGTGGCGATTATCGGTATATTACTTAAATTCGATAAGATTAGTACGCCACTCGCCGCACTTACATTCAGATATCTTGTTAATTCTTTTTAGAGCTCATTACGACGATCAACGACTAACAGTCAGCTGTTTAGTCGTATAATATTCATACCTATGTAAACATAGCTGTGCCAATATTTTTAAATTAAGTAGCAATATTTTTACTTGGCGGGGGAGTTGAAAAGTGCAATAGACAATTTTGTTTTATTTTCACAAAAAAAAAATATGTGTTGCTTGATAAATATTGTGTAATATTAGTGGGATATTAACTAATTTGTACTCATAAACGTTCACGAACGAAGGAAATTGAAATAAAGTAGCATAAACTTGACTTTTCAAGTTTTCCCAAATGTGTGTGCCTAGCCTTTGGGCCTGTGCATATGCTCAAAAACTTAAATAATTTATATTACTTGACACTGGCAAAATACCTACGGTGAGGCCAAATTTAAAAAAAATACTGCACGGGCTTTTATGATGGAGTGTTGGGAATTGAAACATAAAACTTAAGATCAGTCGAAATTTAACCTTGTTTTCCGCTAATACCGTTATAATCCACTTTCCGATAGCTTGTCTCTTGTTCAACATAATCCCTTAATACTATTCTGTCCTTCATTATCGCACGCTTTATACCGCTATCTCATTCATTAATAGGGTTCACTGCGGCAGCCATTTTGGGATCGTTTGCCCATCGGATGTTCTTCGGCAAGGATCTATGGTTGATCCAATCTGATATTATGGCTTTTCAGAATAGCAATGCTGATGCTTACTGAAGACAAATATTCTTTAGCTTATTCTTTATCGTTCACCTCTTCTTCTGCGGGCGTTTTCCACAAATTAATGTCCAAGTGCTCCTGTTTTGTGTTTGGGAGCCAGGAAGTTCCCCAGTTTCTTGACGTCACCGAAGATCTCCTGGAGGCTACCCGGTGAGCCAAGGTACCTAGTTCGCTAAAATATTCATCTCTGCGAATATAAATCTTGGATAAAGGTGTGTTATGAATGGGATTCGCTTCATTAAATCGCTCTTAACGGTGTTTTCACACAATTTGCCATTCGGTGAACGTTCTCAATGGGTCGTACAATATTCTTGTGTTGTTTTCAACTGGCTGTTTATTTTTAGACTGTGATCTTGTTTGGAAAGGAAATAAGTGTTTACCACTCCAAACGTGCGTTTAACTCACTGAATTGAATGTTTTAATGCGTTTACTGCAAACTTGTGGCTGAGTTGGTTTGTGTTAGAATTCGTGGTACTATTGAACTGACCGAGTCTGATCACGATAGGTCATAGTGGTAGTAGGATCATTGATTCAGAAAGGATATCCTAACTCTTGAACTGAATCGTCATGGTGTAAATTTAGTTCCTAACAAACTGACAATGGTGATTAACGTGAACTTTTTTTTAATTGTCTTTGATATTCTACTTCACATAATGATCACAAATGCGCTAAAGAAACTCAGGTTAAAATAAAAAAAATACAATTGTTTTTGTTTGTATGTATTCTCTTTCCACGATGGCCCAAGACTACGGCACGATCAGTGTCGCCATTAGTGACATCTTCAATAGCATTAACACCGCACATTGGTCGAAGATGGCCGATGACGTATTCTCGGACCAATCACGTGACAGTTATCATGGAGGAAAATCTACCTGGCGTAGCATATTATGGTACCATGTTTAAAACTTAGACAGTAGAAGAATGGGTCTCTGCATCAAAAACAATGTAGACCACATTTTCTTTTTTTAAAGTATACAATGTCCTTACTGACTGACACGACCACACTATTATGCATAGAAGAGATAATACTTATCATTCTGAGTTCGTATGTCAGTAAGATTATCTTACAATAGTGTTAGCCTTTGTTTTGCGTGTCGGTTCTACTTAATATCATTTAATAGCACTTAATCGCTGCTCCGGTATGCAAGCTTTTTACGTTGGCAATCGGCTACAAAATAGTTCGCTTTTCGCCAGTGTCAAGTGTATTTTTTCCAACGTTCTTAAAGTAGGTACCCCTGGTGATAAGAGTCTCACCCCTGGTGATAATGAAGATGTCGATGATGATGATGAAATAAATCCCCTACCCCTATCATTAAAGCTGTGGATACTTTAAAATAATTTTGATAATTTGCCGGACATATTTAGAGGACTTGAAAAGTCATGTTACAATATTTTAATTTCCTTCACTCGTGCACGTTTATGAACACAATAAAAATTACACTTTTTTTAATACAACATAATTTGACAACTTCATTGTACAATTTCCCGCCATAAAGTAATGAGGGTTGGAATTCTACTTCATTCTTTTTTTTTCGTTGATACAAATGGCTACAAAATAGAGCCACTACTGCCAGCGTTAAGTTATATTATAATTTGCTCGATCGTTGTTTTAAATGTAGTCTGCCTGTTGATATCCATCTCTGCCTAGATCAAGTAGGTAATCATGTGAAATCTGATTAATTACAACCACCTACAGTGGGCAAGCAAAACAATGGTTGTAGGCGCGTGGTTGCGCTGTGACGTAATCGCGTAATACGTACCAAATATTGGTTTTACTATGGTGTTGGTGTTCAATAAATAAACACCAACATTACTGTAATCCCCAAAAGGGTAGGCAGTGATGTACATCGGTATATCCATGGCCACGGCATTTGGTTACAATGAAAAAAAAACATTATTGACACAAAATTATAAAAGAAACGACGTAAAAAAATAACTATTGTAAAACAAATACTTGCAGCTTTAAGACGAAATTGTCGATGGTGCAGACGAAGCCTTTAAAAAAAAGTTAAGTTACTTATCTTTTATAATTAAATTATCGATGCTGTAATAGTACGAGTAGGTACCTAGTATTTCTTATACTAGCCTCCGTTTGTCTTTCCGACAATAAACACAGAACTACCGTACTACAAGATTGATTTAGGACAACATAATCGCGATGTAGAAATGCTTTGATGTAAGTAGGTAGGTATAACGGGCGCGGTAGGTGCAAATGAAAAATGTATCGAAGCTGCCACATTGCGAGCTCATTGAACAGAAGTTCAATGACGCGCAAAATGCGTTTACTGTTTAATTTTTAAAAATAAAACCAAAATTATGAAATCATTATACAGTATGGGCGTGCGTGATGATAACTATAGGTATATATCTCGGCCAATTTATTTTCGACATTGTATTCGGATTTGTTACAAATGAAATAAACGATTTTCTTTTTAAGCAGGTATTATATATTATGTATTTCTATCATAATTTGCGTTTGTATCACAGTTTGTTTACAAATTCAACTACGCAAAATAGCCTATGTCAGAACGTCAAGTGCGAGATTATTCGTGAGCTAACCGTATACTTTATAGTCAACATATTTAAACATTTTTATGGAGAATTGATAGTTTGAAATACAGTCCGCTAGAGGCGCTGTTTAATTCTCCACACAAAGTGTTTTAATACGTAGACTATGAAGTATACGATTAATTTACCAAACATATCGCACTTAACGTACATAAACAAAAGATGTATCTTTATAATGTGTAGTGTATAATAATTTATTTATTCATAAATTAAAACAAGGATTAATAAAATGTTAGCAAACATTGAGGTCTTAATATCATAGGGTATCCCTTTTCACCTCATAAAAGGTATACTCCTACTGTTACCAATACGGAAAGTATTTCGATTCCAATGAAACCAAATATCTACATATTGACCTAAAGATATTCTAGACCTTGGCTTCACGTCGGCTGGCATAGCAGTATGATTCATAATAATAGTATTTATTATTAATTTACTGCACTTCACGTGCATATAGTACTCGAGCCCTCGGTAGGACAGGCTCAGCTGGTCCGCCCACGGCCGCGGCCCCCGACTTGAATGACTGCGCTCGTGCGCCCGCGCAGCCTGTCCACATCAGTGCAGCGAGATGTCCACGCATCCGTGTTCTGTTATCAATGTGAAGTCCTATAAAAAATAGATTGAACTGCTTTCTAATTACGAAGACTTAGTTTATTAAGACTTGTATAAAGAATGTATGTATTATTGGATTTCATTATTATAATTCATAAAATTTAAATCTCTTAATCTGGATGGCATTTTGTTTCACATTTGGTTAATTCGTTGACGTCAATAAGGCGATAGTGCCGTGGCAAATGACTTTTTTTTATAAATTAAGATTTTTCCGTGGATTTTAATACACGATGGTAATTAAGTAAATATAAAACGCAGATAAACCTCACCCGATAAATATATGTCGTAAGAACATAAATTGAAAATTAATTATCCGTCAATATGACTCAACTTCAACCTCAAAAGAATGTAAACCAGTTAATGCATATTGATTTCTTAAATTCACGCGAATACTACACATTGAAATAAAACTTATTTTTTAATATTTTATTGGCGTTTATTTTATGTTTTTACGTTCCCGACGTTTAAAACAAAAAATAAACGCGATAAAATGTGTTCAAGTTTTAAACGTCGGAAACGTAAAAACATAAAATAAACTCGATAAAACTCGAGCTAAACAATGTGAAATTGCATTAATTGGAATAAAACTTATTTTAAGGATTCTATGTTTTAATCGTCGGGAACGTAAAAACATAAAATAAACGCAATAAAATCCACAAAACAAGTTTTATTCCAATTAATGCAATTCCACATTGTTTAGCTCGGGTCGTCTCCACCTCAAGGTTGTGGTGAAATTGTTCACGTACCTGTTTCCGCGTGCCGGCATCCTGTCCAACTGGTCCCGCGCGGGCGAGCGTGCAGCCAGCTTTACTGGGATTATGTGACGTTATCAATGTCATTTGAGTGTACACCAGTACGTCAAGTGCGAGATTATTCGTAAGCTAACCGTAAACTTTATAGTCTACCGTATTTTGACATACCGTCCGCTAGAGGCCCTTTGCAATTCTCCATACAAAGTAATACAAAGTTAATAATGTGTTCATCCACATTCATACAAATCTCTTATAAAGACTCGAGATGTAGACTTATTTTTATTGGGGGGGAGTACTGTAGCGACCACTTCAACTGCACTACAAGCTACGCAGATGGCACTGCAGACGCATTCAGAACAATGACAATTGACGTCACAATCCTGAATCGCGCTATAAGAGTTTTCGGAACAAGTAACATATATACAAGATCCCGACAATAACCGTCGGGGCATAGCGGCCGCCCCGCCAGGCATAGGTACCACCCGCCTGGCTGGAAGATCTTCCCTTTTCCGCTAAAATAACATTTATAGGCTCCTCACACAAGCAAGCCAAGAACAACTAACGAGCTATATGCTAGAAAGAGTAGAAAGCCATTGATCGCTGCAACACATGTATCAACATTTGTTTAATCGCATCCGTCTGATCACCAGCCATTAGGTTTGACAAAAGCCTAATCGCTTCCCGACGCGGACGCCACAATGAACCCATATAAGACGCATCAATTCCACTTAATTTCATTCTTGTACTTCTCACTTTCACCTGTGTTATGTAACCGCGCCGGCTATTTTTGAGCGTTCCATATTTGAAAACTACGATTTTGAAATCGAATGAGTCGAGGAATTTCGGAGTTTTTTTTTAATGTAAAAATCTAATCTTAGATAATTATTTCGCCTAGCAAGATAATTATAGTACTCGAGTTAAAATAGTATTTTAAAATTCCTTCAAAATCAAAAGCTACCCAGTAAAAGCCAGATCCGACTTTGATTCGGTTTTGGAAGACATTTCAATTTCGAACGCGTTCCAAATTCAAGTTCAATGGCGGCTGTGTTTGGACAGCTGTGACGTAATTATTCCTGCAAGAGTAGAGCTTTCGAAAGATTTTTTTTCATTTATGGAATGGCGGGAGACGTCACTTTCAAATGAAAAGAATGATTGACGTTAAAATTTAAACTTTCTCTCAAGTTCAATGATAATATATGACGGCAGTGTGACGCAAGTCGTCTGGTGCTGATTAAGGTCACCCACACGTTCTGGTGACAACCACAACTTCAAACAAGGACTTGACATACACGGGGTACCCAATTTGGCTAGCGATCACATCTCATTGTCGTAAAATCTTTTATAATTTTTTTTTTTTTATATGAGACTAGGCCCGCCACACACTCCCCCTACTGCTACTCCTGTAAGCCAGGATCTACAGTGGTGTACCATGATGACTCTATAAATTTAAAAAAGGCGCTGACTATGGTCCGCATTGATTACAAATTTAGTTAATTAGTTAGTTAAGGGGTTCGCTGTAATCTCAGTGGCGTAGCACTAGCATAGGTCATTAGCACCCGATGCGCATTTCAAATTTGCCGCCCTCTTATTTTTGCTATTCATTATAAAAAAAATTGGGGCATGGTAACGACAAAAAAAAATTACGAAAAAAACACTGAAATATTTTTTTTTACTTAATGTTTTTTTTCATATCTTATTTTTTTTTCTCTAACCGCCACCTGTGAAATGCCGCCCCCGGCAAAGTGCCGCCCAGTGCGGACCTGTAGGAACGACTAGGCAGGTTTGAGCAGCTGGTATAAAATCATGAAGTGCCTGATCCTGGCAGCATAGTACATTCCTTGGTGTGCATGTCTGTTTGCGTTGCATGCTGCCCTCATTATCTTATCATTATCAGTATCCCAATCGCGTCACCGTCACACACAGATAATAAATCGTCTACTATACCAAGTGTTAGTAGAGCACTTTTTTTTACTGCAATACGAGGTGATCGATTTCATTGCTATACTTAGTCCCGTTAGCCAGTCCATTAAAGCCATATATATTTATGTACTTACTAGGTACGTACTAGTTTGGGCCATCGACAATCGCTAGCCTATCCAGAATCAGAATATTTTTTATTCACATAAACCATTAAGTACGATACCAAATGCTAAGTTACTTTACCACCCGTTCGGAATGCTGTTCCTATGGAGACGGGCAAGAAACTTCAGGGTTGCTCTTTTTAAAAAGATCCGTTACATTTTTGAGCAGTACATTTTTATGGGTATGTGAGAACAATGTAGGAACGGCTAGGCAGATTTTAGCAGCTGGTCAAAAAAGTACTAACTCCTAAGTATTCTTACGACGTTGACATTGGCAGAATCGTATTGGTCGTAGTCTCAAAAGAAAAAGCCTAAAAAGAAAAGAAACAAAAAAAATATATCATTACAAGGTAATGGCTTCATGGTTCCCACATTAATTTTGTATAGGCATTTCAATGATTACTTAATAAATCCAATGTCAAGTTAATAAATTGTAATAAAGATTTTGTTATCTATAATCTTGAATGCTAAAATTGTTAAACAAAACAAACAATCCATTACCCACGCGTGCATCCAAACAAAGATGGCGGCTAAATTAAAATACTGATGTTGTCTATGATTATCATAAATTATTATCCTACGTTTTATTTACACGTTACAGAAGTAGGTACCTAATTATAAATGTAAATCCTGCTCAAAGCAATATGGCAGCCGAACGTATTATTATACTTTTATTCTATCTAGCAGTTTACTACGCTACTTACTTAAATAAGTTCAGTGTGACTGAGTATTATGTGACTAGATTATCTAAGCCTTAAAAAATAATATACCTAAGCCATTATTTAACATGATAATAATTGACTTAAAAAAATAATAAGGTAGTTACATCGGTTAGGTGTACGTTAAAAACTAGAGTATGAAATATTTACATAAGTATCCAGTGCCTTCCACACTAGGTCGAGCGTGTGTTGTGGAAACGTACCTAATATACATATCTATACAAATAAATAAATTTGGAGTGTCTGTTTGTAATATTAAAATAACCGTTTTTACTAAGTGCATTTGAATGTATACACGGTACATATACCAAAACAACATTTTTTACAATTTTTGTCTGTCTGTTTTTCTGTTTGTTCCGGCTAATCTCTGAAATGGCTGGATCGATTTTTACGGGACTTTCACTGGCAGATAGCTGATGTAACAAGGAGTAACTTAGGCTACTTTTATTTTAGACTAGCTGTTACCCGCGACTTCGTCCGCTTTTTGTTAAATACCACGCGGACGAAGTCGCGGTAGTAGCTAGTACTTTATATAAGTATATGGGGCCTACATTTTGTATGCTGTTTTATTTTATTGTTCTCACTCAAATAAAATCGCCCACGAACAGAACCATCGGCTATCTTTCCGCAGAAATGTCGCCATGAAAGTCCACATCACTCTTGAAACCAATATTATAGCCAGTCGTATAAATCAAAGCCCACCATTATTCACGGACCGCCCAAGCGGTCATAACAATAACCGCCACTGGCAACACCGAACTGCAATCCCATTTTATTACGATGGCAACTCATCTTTGATGTCCCGCCAAGATATTTGCGTAATTCAAAAAACGAATTCGGTTTTGATCCGTCGTCAATTGTATGATTGGTCTGTCGGTATTATTTAGGTGTTTCTTTTTTTTTCGTTGTAGACTAAAAAATAAGCTGGCATTTTTTTTATGGCATTAAGCGATTGACATAGACATAGTTGGTAGCGAGTATCGAAGTCAGTTTTTATCCACGATAATAAATACATCACCATCACACAGGCCTGTAATCTCCGAAGGAGTAGGTAGACAGAGGTACACTGAAGTGCTCCCAAATTTCGCCGAAGGTATTTGGTCCCAATATAATAAGAAGCGAGTCTATTGCAAGTATACTGGACACATTCCTCAATATGAGAAGGATTTAGGCCACGCTGGCCCAGTGCTGTTTGGTGAACTACACACGCGATTTTCAACAGCCGAGCAGGGCCCCAAGTCTGCTAACACAATCGATTCATAATCGAACAGCAACCGCATAGTAACTGTCACTTTTGACAGATATTGTATGGGATATCTGTCAAAAGTGACAGTTACTATGCGGTCGCTGTTCGATTATGAATCGATTCTGTTAGCAGACTTGGGGCCCAGGTTTCCTCACGATGTTTGCCTTCATTCACCGTACAGCAAGTGATTATCATTATTGTAAATGAGAATCTAACATGAAAGTCTGAAAGTGCAAGCCACAGGGTTCGAACCCGCACACCTCGTTTGTAAGGTGTGCGTTCTAGCAACATGACTATCATTGCTTTTCATGATAATATCGTTAGTCATTGACGACCTGATAAGCTTTGTGGGTAGTGACCCTGCTTTCTGTGATGAGGGTCCCGGGATCGAATCCTGGTTAAAAAAATCTTTGCACGCATGAATGTTTGGACCCGAGTCATGGATGTTTAATATCTATATCTATGTTTATCAATCTATGTAAGTATTATATACTGAGTTCGCCCTCAGTCCATTGTACGGTACCCATAATACAAGCGTTGCTTAGTGTGAGACCGTATAGTTAGTGTGTTTGTCTGGCGATATTATTACTAATTTAATATTCGAGATTGGTATTCCATGAATCATGTTCATAATTATAATGGCCACGCCTAATATAGACACTAACGCGCAAATCATGATCTTAAAGGTGCTATTCCATTAGACTAGAACGCGATCGGCAGTGCGAACGATCACAACAATTTATTAATAACGTTTGATACAGTTTTTAAACACAGAACACATATAATTGATAGAACTAGGCGATACTTGGCGGAAATCCATTGTTAAACAAATGGGGGAAGAGGAACCCACCACTGACCCTCGGCTTGATAACTTTTCCAATTATAAACCAAACAAGTTTGATCGATAATTAAAGAAGCCAGGAACACCGAACTCCTCTAAGATGTTAGTCGAGAAACTATATACCACGAGAGACGGGACCTCAAATAAAATGCAATTCTCCGCGAAACGAAGCGAATCTAAAAAAGTATTCGACACGTGTTTCGCCTCTAAAAGAGGCATCCTCAGGACGGCTGGGTTACGAATGAGTCCAGCCGTTACAGAACACATATAATTACAAATGATAAAAATCACTCGGGTATGTCCACACAGAGAAATAAACACCCTAAGTGGATTCATTTCAGGAATAAAGAATAATGTTAATTAAAATATAGGAATAAATAACAAGCGTGATAGTTCTTAGCTTATATTTGATTTGGAACAATTTTTGTTTGGTATTTCGGTTGGTCGCATCTTTAAATTATAGCAAGCAAAGATGGCAGCTCTACTCATGCTTAATTTCCATGACAATGTGTATAACATTTCCGACACATAAACTTTTTAAAATTTACATCATCGATAAGACATTAGCAAACGCATAATAGTGCTCTATGGTCTTATATTTGTCACCACTGCAGTCCATCGATACCTTTACCACACCATTTCGTCGGTTTCACTGACTGGCATCAGTTAAAAGTGAAATCACTTGCTCGAGTAAAAGTAATGTATATGCACCTGCCTGCCTCCTGGCTGCCACTGCTGCCGGAACTGACTACTGCTTTTTGATTTAAACCTTATTATCTCTGCAGAACACGTAATTATTTCAGTTGAATTATCGCAGTTCGCCATCTGTGATTTTTATGATTGAAATAGACTAATGTAACAGATTTTATCGCGTTTATTTTATGTTTTTACGTTCCCGACATTTCGGGTGCTTTACACTAGCCTTTCTCAAAGTGGGCGATAACGCCCCCTTGTGAGGGCTGCAAGCCTAAAGGAGGGGGGGGGGGGATAAGAGACCCAGGATAAAAATGGGGGCGTTGTGTAGAGGCTTATAATAATTAATTTATTTTGAAGTTATCCACTATAACTTCAAATTAAAAAAAAATATTGTAAAAAATAATTCATTCTCAAAGTAGGCAGTAGACAAAATAAGTTTGGAAACCCCTGCTTTACAGCAACCATGGTCACGGGAATGATTGGTGAGAGCAAGTAGTGGGGCGCGAGTCGGGCCATGCTCTTTCTCAATCACACCCGTGCTCACTTGTGACAATGACGTCACATGACATGCCATCTATGCTTTTGTTTTTATCCGAAGGGCAACTTTTAATATTTTATTTCTGTCTTATTGTAATTTTTAGAGTTATTTAAAAATATTTCGCTGTTAGTGATTATAACACATAAATGAAGTTTATATAATAATTATTATGCAATTAAAATGCAATGGTCTATATTTTATGTCACAAGATGGCGTGCTGTGCGCCCATTTAGGGCTACGCTCTTCGGCCGTTTGTCAATGCGGCTTCTGCGCGATATTACGTTGTTACCGAGCAAGATATGGTAATTGTGGCCCTAACTGACACATCGGAGCCATACACACCATCAATTTTATTATATACTAGCTGTTACCCGCGACTTCGTCCGCGTGGTATTTAACAGAGACACAACCGTTGCAAACAGCCTGCTCGCGCATTCTGAGCCCGCGGGACGCATTGCAGGTTGTTGCTATACAACTTAATCAGGTGCAGCGCTGCAACATTGGTTTTAATTTTTTTTCGTGTGATCCTGTATTTTTTTCTAAAATAAAAGTAGCCTAAGTTACTCCTTGTTACATCACCTATCTGCCAGTAAAAGTCCCGTCAAAATCGGTCCAGCCATTTCAGAGATTAGGCGGAACAAACAGACAGACAGACAGACAAAAATTTAAAAAAATGTTGTTTTAGTATAGGTACCGTGTATACATCCAAATGCACTTACTAAAAAGCGGTATTTTAATATTACAAACAGACACTCCAATTTTATTTATTTGTATTGTATATAGATATCACGGGAATCGCGATCCACATGATGCCAGTATTTAGTTATCGAAATCGCAAGCTCACTTTTGGCATCATAATCAAATCGCCAGACGAACACACCAACTATACGGTCCCACACTAGGCAACGCTTGTATTATATGTACCGTATAATGGACTGTGCGCGAACCCAGTATATATTACTTATATAGATATTAAACATCCATGACTTGGGTACAAACATTCGTGCTCATCACACAAAGATTCCTACCAGGATTCGAACCCGGAACCTTCGGCACGTAGAGCAGGGTCACTACCAACTGCGATAATCAGGCCGTCAATGATAGCAGAGTTTTGACCAATAGATATATAACCTAATAATTGCCACTGGCCATCTCCTTACTAGTTTAGTGTTGGCGTAACATATTTTTATACTTTGGCGGATGAGGGAAGATCTTCCAGCCAGGCAGGTATGCCCCGTTGTTTATCGTCGGGATCATGTATATATGTAACGTGCTCCGAAAACTCTCATAGCGCGTTTCAGGATTGTATGGAGAATTGTCTATTGTTCTGAATGTCGTCTGCAGCGCCATCTGTGTAGCGTGCAGTGAGGTTGAAGAGGTCGCTACAAACGTCTTAACATTATAAGAAGTAATGTCATTCCCACACTACCTTTGACGCATCAAATACATTATGTAGATTCGTATGCATGTTTAATTACTAGCATATAAAGTGACAATATCAATGGTCACATTAATATTTAACTTTGTATTCAAGAAACGTAGCTGTGAGAATGCTGAAGTTGGTGCGGTGAATGTTGATCGATAAGATTAAGTCTTGTGCATATTACTGCTGTTGTTGTCCACGCGCTGTTGTCTATGCTATTTTATATATTATGCTATATACATATAAATAACATTGGAGTGTCTGTTTGTAATATTAAAATAACCGCTTTTTACTAAGTGCATTTGGATGTATACACGTTACCTATACCGAAACAACATTTTTTACAATTTTTGTCTGTCTGCCTGTCTGTCCGTCTGTCTGTCTGTCTGTCTGTCTGTCTGTTTGTTTCGGCTAATCTCTGAAATGGCTGGACCGATTTTGACGGGACTTTCACTGGCAGATAGCTGATGTAACAAGGAGTAACTTAGGCTACTTTAATTTTAGAAAAAAAAATAGGATCTCACGAAAAAAAATTAAAACCAATGTTGCAGCGCAGCGCCTGATTAAGTTTGATAGCAACAACCTGCAATGCGTCCCGCGGGCTCAGAATGGGCGAGCAGGCTGTTGTCAACGGTTGTCTTTGTTAAATACCACGCGGACGAAGTCGCGGGCAACAGCTAGTGCTATATAAGTACATATGTACACATTATAATATCGTAATTAAATGTGAGAAATCGCGGATAACGTGGGATTTTCTGTTGAGTTGAATTATCTCATCTTAATTGAGCAAACTGGTAAAATAAAAAAAAAACACTACGTAGGTACCACAATATTGAATGCTGTGTCGTTTTACTAGCATTAAATACACATGATATGTTTTTAATAGTTTATGGTATGAGAACGCTAATTGGGAATTACATTAATTTAATTTAATTAAAAATGATATATTTATTTATATGTCGTGTCTCAGAATGCGCATATGTGTGTACACAGCCTTATGCACATTGGGAAAAGCGCAGGTATCTCCGTTGTTCTCCGTTCGAAAGTGATTTTACGCAGACATATAAATAAGGTACCTACGTTCTTCTTCTTTTTCAAGTATGGTAATCGGCTACAAAATTGAGCCATTGTGCCAGTTTTGAATATTTCTTTATAATTATTATAAAATATGATAATTATACTAAGTACCTACCCCTGATGATAATAATGATGACGATGATGAAATGAATCCCCTACCCCTATCAGTAAAGCTGGGGATACTTTACTGAAAATTTTCCGGACATCTTGGGTGAACTTGAAATCACCAGAGGTGCGAACCGGGGTTTGAGCCTGCGATCCTCGTTACCCAGCCAATCGTTCTACCAACTTGGCTATCACTGCTGTTTAACTTAAAAGTCATGCATGCATGCACGCATATTCGGTCGTTACCAGTGGCGTAGAATGGGGGGGGGGGGGCGGAGGGTGCGGTCCGCACCGGGTGGCATTGCCGGGGGCGGCATGTCACCGGTGGCGGTTAGAGAAAAAAACAATTAAGATATAAAAAAAAATATATTTCTGTGTTTTTTTCGTCATTTTTTGTCGTTACCATGCCTCAATTTTTTTTATAATGAATAGCAAAATTTAGAGGGCGGCAAATTCGAAATCCGCACCGGGTGCTAATGACCTGTGCTACGCCACTGGCCGTTACCTCGTGATTATACGCCTAGAACACCACATGATAAACATTCCGCTGAAACTAGGTTACGATGAGTTGGAATAACATTATTATTTTGACGGAAGTGGTGTGTTGAGCGCATGCGGCTACCATTCATGCAACGCTTACGATTTGAATTAAGAAAATTGGAAATAGATTCTAGTGCTTAGTAACTAGGTATAAGTTGCTTTGTAACTGTTTTTTTTTTTTTGTTTTTTTTATTACATTATAGGCAAGTATTTGATCTCGATCTCACCTGATGGTAAGTGACGATGAGATCTACGATGGAGCATACTTGCCTAGGTAGGAAGGCGGCAGTAGATAAGAGACGCTAAATTCACTAGGCTCATGCAGCGCAACTGATCTGACCCGCCATCCATGAATGGCAACACCGAACATCATGCCGGAACACGGCTAGGCCGCTTGGCGACATGGCTTTGTTCAGTGGGTGGTGACTAGCCACGGCCGAAGCCTACCACCAGTAAAATGTCGCAAGCACAATGTTAAGAACAATTTATATTAATAAAGGAATATTATATTAATAAAAGGAATGTAATTTTGTTATAATACAGTAATTAGTTCGTTTTTTTCCCCTCTAATGGCCTTTTTCCATTGAGTCAGGGCCCCAAGTGTTTTTTTTATGGGACTAGGCCCGCCACACACTCCCACCACTGCTACTCCTTGTAAACCAGGATCTATAGTGGTGTCCCATGAAGACACCGAGGTTTGACACTCGGCGAGTCCCGGGATAAAGTTAAGCCCCAAGTCTGCTAACACAATCGATTCATAATCGAACAGCAACTGCATAGTAACTGTCACTTTTGACAGATATCCCATACAATATCTGTCAAAAGTGACAGTTACTATGCGGTTGCTGTTCGATTATGAATCGATTGTGTTAGCAGACTTGAGGCCCAGGCTCAATGCGATTCAGCCAATGTCGACGTAGCGGCGAAGTAGTCGACGTAGCGGCGACGATGGAGATTGCTTGATCGGTTTTACTTCTGACTTCTTTCTTCATGAATATACATATATTTAGTTTAGTATTTTTAAATGGATTTTAGTATACATTCATAATAGAAATGTATTTTAACGTGATTTTAAATAAAAAAAATAAATAAACAAAATCACTAATCTCGCACGCGTCTGGTATTGCGCAGAGCGTTGTGTTATCATCGCGTGTTCACGATACATTGCGCGCTCAAATGTTACAACACAGTTATTAAGTGGAACCTTTACCCAAAGTTTTCGTTACCATGCCCCTTACACTCTATAGAAGTCGGTAATATATAGATTTCCGACTTTATACATGTAGAGAATTCTCGTACAAGGCATTTAATTATTTGCGCAACACAATGGAAGGTGCGGCACAAAGCATCGCTCAAGTTGCCAACAAAGATGGCGGAAAATCTCCGTATATGAAAAAACAACATTCTTTAGAACCTGTAATTATTATGTATTGCGTTACTGTTTAATTACATTATTTATTGTCATGGCCGATGAACGAGATACCTACAATAGCGAATCATTTGCTAGGGTAATTCATTGTCGCGTAGTATAAGAAATTATAACACCAAATTTATAGGATGTTATCATCAATATTCTTTCAATTTCAATATAACTGGCTGCCTATCGCTTAGGGATGACTTTACGAATTAACACTTTACCAGCAATCAGCATTTTACTATTAGCCTCACCAACTAAGCTTAAATTTGAGCTAAGACAGGGCCCCAAGTCTGCTAACACGATCGATTCATAATCGAACAGCAACCGCATAGTAACTATCACTTTTGACAGATTTTGTATGGGATATCTGTCAAAAGTGAGAGTTACTATGCGGTTGCTGTTCGATTATGAATCGATCGTGTTAGCAGACTTGGGGCTCCGGTCTCACGTCAATAGTACGGGAATGGAACTCGAGACCATTTAGAAGCAGGTAATGTTTGTTAGATTGTGAGTTTGGATGTAGGAGGTAATCTCCGGATCTACTGATCCGATTCAGCAAAAGATTTCATTAATAGGAAGATGCATTATCCCTCAGTGATATATACTATATTATCGTGTAAAGCTAGTTCGTAAATAAATTCATGATTCACCTTATATGATAAATGAAGTGTTACTCATGTTTCATTCTGTTTGTTTACAGGTAATTCTATAGTCGAGAATCTACTTAGAAGATATCCACTAGGTATTGAAGTTAGTTTTAACAGCGAAGCGAAATAAAGCATAAACAATAATGCGCCAAATCATAAACAATGTGCTGTAAACCAACAAGTATTATTAATAGATTATTTTGTTACTTTGTCAAAATGGAAAGCGATTTTACCTTAAAGGCGTGTACAGATATGGCGAGCCAGGCGCTGAGAACGGTAGGCCTCGCATGCCTCACGCTACATGGGTGCTCTTCAAATTACTGTTTAGCGGAAAAGGGAAGATCTTCCAGCCAGGCCGCCCGGCCGGTGGTATGCCTGGCGGGGCGGCCGCTATGCCCCAATCTTTCTTATCCGGATCTTGTATATATGTTACTTGCTCCGAAAACTCTTATAGCGCGATTCAGGATTGTGATGAGAATTGTCTATTGTTCTGAATGCGTCTGCAGCACTATCTGTGTCGCAACTGTGAATAGGAGCATCCAGGGTCCTAAGTCTGCTAACACAATCTATTCATAATCGAACAGCAACGGCATAGTAACTGTCACTTTTGACAGATATTGTATGGGATATCTGTCAAAAGTGACAGTTACTATACCGTTGCTGTTCGATTATGAATCGATTGTGTTAGCAGACTTGGGGCCCTGCCCATGCGCACATTGAGGACGATTCACGCGGTAAGCTTCGCGGTACTCGGTTTTATTGTAGATCTTATCATTATAGAATTTAGGGTTAATTTTCTTGGAGGTGTTGTAACCTTGTCAAACGCTGTCTCATTGCAAGTGATTTTTGTATTTAATGCACAAGCGTCATGGAGATCGCAACACTACATGAAATTGTCCCAACTTTTACACAGTGACAGAGTGAGACGCGAGTATCATGCTTGACTGTTCATGGGCATGAAGCTACGCATGCGCCGTTCGCATGTATGTATTGTTTGTAATGTCTCAGCCCGAGGCTTGTGTGGCGAGCCATTCGCGGTGAATGCCTCGCTATGTCTATACGCATCTTAATCTATTTAAGTACCCCGAGACGCTTTAACTTTTATTGCATTTAGCGCCTCATCTCAACTTCTTTCTGTGATCGGCTCCACACCTTCCGATTCCATCCTAATTGTCGAATGAAATCGTATAATGTGTAGCACAATCGGATATCCTAAACGATGAATCCATATAGAGTTTAGTGCGCACTAAATCGTCGTGTGTAAAAGCCCTTAAAAAGTCCGATATATATCTTGAAAAACTTTCTAATGTTGGCACAAGCAATTTACAAGCCGGCTTAACGCAAAGGGAATCGTGACGAAGGATTTATACGCCTAATATGAAATGTTTTAACTGCCTAAATCATAGGGTTTGTTGTCTATGGTTTCCAGTTCAACTTACCCGCAAATCCAGTGGTAGATTGACCTCATACCTGTTTTATTCCGTAATATATCCATTGCGAAGCAGTGATAGCAGTGATAGTTGGTATAACGCTTCCCAGAGGTGCGAGCCGGGGTTTGAACCTGCGATCCTCGTTACCGAGGACGAGGATCGCAGGTTCAAACCCCGGCTCGCACCTCTGGGATCTCTGGAATTCATGTGCGAATCTCATGTTCAACCATGATTATCACTTGCTAAACGGTGAAGGAAAACATCGCGAGGAAACCTGCATGTCTGAGAGAACCCTTTGAAAGACGTGTGAAGTCCCAACCCGCACTGGGCCAGCGTGGTGAACTATGGCCTTGTACCCCTCGCATTTAGGGAAGGCCCGTGCCCAACAGTGGGACATTAAAAGGGCTGGTATTATTATATATCTATAAAATTTAACAAAAATAAAATATCATTTATAACCAAGGCACGTACTTAATTGAATTTGGCGATAAGCACTTACGTTGTGTCCTTAAAAGTAGTTTTTATTATCACAAGAATAAGGAGCGCTAAATATAATTAACACAACTTCAATGTGAGTTAGTTAATTTACTACTCGACGACAGTTAATTAACTACTAACGTAGTTATTCGCCGTAAAATTTGTAACGCGCTATAAAATCGTCGGAATCGTATAAACAGTTTGACGCACACATTCTTAACACGGTAATAGGGTCGTAGGCATATTTTTGGAAATGTGTAAAATTTCTTATACACAAAGAAACAATATTTTTTCTTTAAAAATATTTTTTTTTATTTTACTCTGACAATATTCGTCTAATTCTGATGGAAATGTTCAAGGATAATGTGTATTTGTTCGCGTTTAGTGTGAACAACCGTATTATTAATGTTAATTACCGAAAATAACGTGAACGCGACCAACGGATCCTGCCTGTGTAATTCGGGAACGCAACGCGGCGGGCGGCCATTTTCTAAGTTTATCATTCATCGGAATTCTTGTTTTGAAATTGGAATTGAACGTGGAGATTGACATTACTAATGATGTCCAGTGTCGATTGAAATTATTGATATCGATATGGACACAGAGTTTAAGGTTATGGCTTAAGGTATCATGTTTATATTAGGTACCTAATCTAGGTGAGAAAGTACTTATCTAACTACTTAGGTACATAATTTACTACTTAAGTATGTACCAATAATTGAATGAATACTAATAATTATTGCATCTTCTTTGAAATTTATAGTTACCTATGAAACTTAATTACGTTTATTTTTTCTTGACTTGTTCTAACCCTTCGTATAATTTAATACTTTCGAGGTTGGTACTTAGGGTCAGGTAGTAAGACCATCTGCCATATTAGATATTAAGTTAAGTTAAGGATGTTGGTATTTTTAATACAAATACATTGCGCCAATACAAGGATATAGTATATGAATTCTCAAATCATATCTGTATAACTCTTGAAATGACATAAATAATATTAAATTTTCAGAAATACCGTTGTGAAAATTAAGTTGACTTGCTAACTCTTGAGATTACATTTCTAACAGATTCCAATTCGGACATACAGGTGAAAATAGAAGTGAGAACTACTCTAATATATTTTACTTTTGTAATATAACAGCGTGTTTCCTGTCACGCTGTCTGCCCACAGACCAAACATATTGCCCTTTTAAGAAAGTTAATACTTTGTTATTGTTTAATTTTAACACACACCGTCTTTGGGTTTCGTTATACATTTGGGATATAGTAGTGATGTGTTTTATTTTTATTACATCTTTTATCGATGTATTTCACGTCAACTGTGTTTTTGTGAAGTAATGATTATTTTAGAGACCAAATAACATTGTATTATTTTATTGCGCTTTTGTTACTTATCAATGAAAAGTTATAATGAAAAAATACAACAAAGTAACATGTTTATTGCGTAAAAAGATTGCTGATTCAATATGGATGGTGTCAGAATTAGCATAGATTTTCTTTCACAGTTTTAGTGGGGCGTAATTGTTTTTCTACTTGCAAACAATATATCGATAAACGATTTATCGTTAGATATTTTAAAATTGGAATCGATTGTTTACATTTTTTTACGTAATGTTACAATAGTTAGTAGCGCTTGACATACTAAAATATGTATAGCCAAGGTCGCATTTTGGCATTTGATTGTGTACGCTAGTGATTGCCGCAATAAATGCACATACAATAGTTAGTCGTAGCGTTAATAATAGGCATTCCTTCGTCGTTAGTCTTGCCTTTTGAGCTCACATTTTATCTTGATAACCTACTTATCTTAAGTGTCTTCGATGTTGGGCTTAAACTGGTTTTTTTAAGATGACTTTTTTAACCAAATCATAATTAACTCAACTTTTGTAAATCTGTATTTTTTATTTACATATTTTTAAAGTTTATTATTGCTTATCGTATTTCACACTGCTGTGAATACTGAAGTTCTTTTTAGATATTTTTAGGTCTTAAATACCTTAAACTAAGAACACTACTCATTGAAATAAAACTAATTTTACGGATTTTATTGCTTTTATGTTTCAGACGTGTCGGCTGCTTTACAGCATCTATAGTCACGGGATGACACGACACTACTTCATATTGTATTAACATAATAACAACATAACAAAGTATCTGGGCTCGGGTTGTGGCTCATCTTCTATAACTGCATTTAAGATACATGTAATTATGGCGTTCAATACAGTATCTATCCCACTCAGAGCCATTCAATGATGCCTGAAAGAAACATTCTAAATGTAGATCACGCAGCATTGTATCGGGCGCTGCGCACGGAGACGATTGTCGTGGAACACGTGTGCGCGCGCGCAGCCCCGACGCAGGCGCACAGGATATTATGACTTCGCTTTTATTTTATGTACTCCTTGAAGATAGTGATGTGCTTGAAGATTATGTGTATTTAAGAAAAGAAAAAACTAAATTCACACATTTCACCTGTTATTTCAATGTAATATTTCTTTATTTAATATACCTAATATACATTATTATAATTATATACCCTACATAGATTAAAATAAGATAAAAATTTAAATTAGGCATGTTTCAGAATGCACTCAGCTTTCCAAATCCCCACCACCATTGGCCGGCAGGGTGCCCAGAACGCTGGCAGCATTGCCACTTTGAATGGCAATGCTGATGTGTTGGCCAAAATATGTGCCAGCGTTCTGGTCTCCAGGTGCCTCCACCAGACGTTTGGAAAGCTCATTTCATTGTAATAAATATAAATTACATGGTAATGTACCAATTGAAAGTAAACAGCAACTTGCCTGACAGGAAATAAATATACTCATAATAAATTTCTTAACTACGACTTATTCAATTCAGATACATACGTACGCAATTATTATATTTGCACAACTCTAATTAAAAAATATTATTCGCGATTTTCAATTGAACATAAATCCGGCATTACATGATGCTTAAGGAGAAAACACGTCTCATTATAATCGTTTTAACTTAAATGTCAAAACATTGAATTTACCGTTGTCGACCTAGAAAGTATCGTTATCGATAAATCTGTGGGATTTATCGACTGACCCACAGCCCCAGGGCAGTGCGATATGACAAAAGGTCAACGCACTTCAACACGGGCTGTTTAGTAATGCGTTTGTGTGCATTCATTTCTTTTTAATAAAAATATGGTTAAGGAGGTCGGATTTCACGAGTACAGCTTATTCGTTTTAATTTAAATGGTTATTTTACTTCTCTACTTTAGTAGCTATAAGTAGGTACTTAGTCTACTGCTATTCGGCTATTAACCATTGGTTGTTTTTAGTAAGATTTGTTTGTTTAATTTTAAACAATTGCGTCACATAGGTACTTACTTAAATTTTATTACAGGTTCGTGAATTGAAATCGTATTTTCTTTTTATTTCCTTTGTCTTATTATTACGGCGGTTTAGGACATTCGTGGTGGTATTAGGTCGATGACTCTATTGCCTAAATGTATCTATACATATAAATAAAATTGGAGTGTCTGTTTGTAATATTAAAATAACCGCTTTTTACTAAGTGCATTTGGATGTATACACGTTACCTATACCGAAACAACATTTTTTACAATTTTTGTCTGTCTGTCTGTCTGTCTGTCCGTCTGTCTGTCTGTCTGTCTGTCCGTCTGTCTGTCTGTCTGTCTGTTTGTTCCGGCTAATCTCTGAAATGGCTGGACCGATTTTGACGGGACTTTCACTGGCAGATAGCTGATGTAACAAGGACTAACTTAGGCTACTTTTATTTTAGAAAAAAAAATAGGATCTCACGAAAAAAAATTAAAACCAATGTTGCAGCGCAGCGCCTGAATTAATTATGATAGCAACAACCTGCAATGCGTGCCGCGGGCTCAGAATGGGCGAGCAGGCTGTTGTCAACGGTTGTCTTTGTTAAATACCACGCGGACGAAGTCGCGGGCAACAGCTAGTTTAGTTAATAAAAATGTAAATGACCACTCATAATTTCAAATTTAATACTGCCATGCGTGTTTAGTCGTCCGTCGTCACTGCCACATAATTTAGAAGTGGAACAAATCAGTTCAAGGGACGCCATTTTGATATCATCATGTCACATCCATTATTTTGTTTATAATGTGTATTTATTGAATGTTTTATTGCTATTAATTACTTGACATTGGCAAAATACCCGCTAAATTGTGGCTGAAGCCACACACATATCCATTTTATTTCGTAAAAAAAAGAAGAAGAAGAAGCAGTTCAAATGTTTCTTAGATCAGCTGTTCGGAAATACGTACGGACAGATACGTGTTCGGAAATCTGTACATGTATTAATAATAATGTATCTACGAAGTCATCTCGACTTTTTGGCGGGAAGTTGAACCTCAAAGTTGTCAATTATGTTTTAATTTCCAAAAAAAAAACTGGTATCTTTGTTAAATAATGTGTAATATTAGTGGGATATTGACGACTGTGTGTTCATAATTATGCCATAATGAAGGAGTTTAAATAAAAAAGTAGAACTTCTCATTACCAGGTCTACCTTCAAGCTCTACCAAGTCCCAACATGTCCGTTATGTTTTCATAAAAGTATCCACAGCTTAACTAATAGGGGTAGGGGAGGGGATTCATTTCATCATCATTATCATCAGGGGTTACTTATATTTAAAACAACGGTAAAGACGTTTTATACGACACTGGCAAAGATAGCACTATTTTCTAGCCGATTGCGAACCTAAAAAAAATAGATTACTGTAATAACATTTTATTAATAAAATACAGTTTATAACCATCTACTTATTTGCATGACCCAAAATATGTTTTTTTTAATTCTAATAATTAATTGCAGGCAATTACTCTAATGTCAGAGTATCAAAAGTTGATTTTTTTAACCGTGGGTGGAAGGTTTGTTCGTCTCAACCTTGGCCTCATAATATTAATTTCAAATTGCCAATATCTACTTATGTATAAGTGTATTAAATGAAGGTTGTCTTTAAATGTCTTATTAAATACTTAGATATCAAGGGCGAATAAAGATTGTGACTAGGTATTAATTGCGTAATCAATTTAATTATTTAATTATTTTTGTTTAATTAGCTCAACCGATCTTATGTGATTTTACCAGTAAGAGTATTAATGGTTGTCATGGCAGATTCCTCGAGTGGTGACATATTCTTCTAGTTCTTTCCTTAAGAAATGATATGCCATGAAATACAATGGAATAGTTGTGGGTGAGGCCATATTCATATCCATTTTATTTCATCGCATCTCATTTCGTAAAGAAAGAAGCAGAAGATGAAAAACAAAAATAGTCTAGCATCATTCCGCATAGAGAATATTTAAAAAAAATTGGAACTCCGCATGGAAAATATTTAAATAGCACTCCGCATAGAGATTATTTAAAAAAAACTTCTCGTTACACTTTGGATGTCATCGAGGCGACTAAGTTCTTGTATTACTTAATATTAAGGATCCATGATCCATCTATGTATAACTTGATTTTCAGAATCTTTTCCATTTTCAATGGAGTTTTATACCAATTGTCTCCTATAACTTACCATTATTATCCCGCCAATATGTCAAGGTCTCCTTCTAAAATGGCTTTTGCACGCGAATTAAGAACAATAGTGCAGTCAGTCAACGATATCCTGGGATTGTGTGGCGCGTACAACGAATCAATTATATGATTTTTTTTATTGTCTTTGGCAAAATGTTTTTTTATATTATTTTTCCACACGCATCTTTCAATGCCAGGATATTCCCGCTATGACACGAATAATATCGCCATCCTTAAATATTTTTGTTGTGACTTTGTTCCATTGCCGATAACAACGAGAATCGGGATTTGGGAGTTTTTTATTGCCTAAATATTATGTATAGAATAAATTGAAATAAACTAATCTTAAGGATTTTATCGCGGTTTATTTTTTATTTTACTTTCCCGACGTTTCGACCTTACGATCCTTAAGATTAGTTTATTTCAATGTGCAGTATTCGCGTAAATATAAGAAATCAATATATAGAATAAATGTTTTCTTTGGCACACACAACAGCTAGCCTAATAAACAGTACATACCTAGACGAATATTTTCCATAGATCTGTTATAAGTTAAGTAATATTAAAAATCTGTCGAAAATTGTTACGAAGAATCTGTTTTTATGTATATTACTATTTTATTTTGCTCAATACTTATACATTACTTACTTATGCCTAAATTATTGTTTATAGCTCCGTGTATTAATCTGTGCAATGTTGACGACCTGATTAGCGCAGTTGGTAGTGACCCTACTTCCTGCGCTGATGGTCCCGGGATCGAACCCTGGTACGGTCAATCTTCGTGTTATGAGCACGAATGTTTGTACCCGAGTCATGGATGTTTAATATCTATGTAAGTATTATACTGAGTTCACCCTCATTACATTGTAGTACGGCACCCATAACACAAGCGTTGCTTAGTGTGGGACCGTTGGAGTGTTCGTCTTGCGATATTATATTATAATGTTCTGTAACTTAAGCCGCCGGAGAACAACCAGTATCGATTTATTACAACGCCATCACTTCACAACTTATCGCGGTTATTACCAATAACTCATAGCAACGGTCAACAACCAACTCGGGCTGTATTCCATTCATATTATAACTTGTTCGAGTCATATAAAAAAACATGTCACGATTTTGAGAACTCGAATACCGTTAACACCGTACCTATTCTCCTTAACACTATGAAATAAAGTCGATAGTCGTATGCAAATTTAATTTTATTACGTAAACGATAGTGGTGGTTGTTTAATTGGTATTATTTCGCTTCGTTCGTGATTCATCCAGTCAGTCGCGCGGCACTGCGAGCGCGGGTAACGCACGCCGCCATATTTGTTTTTTTTATTTTTTAATCTCCGCGTGAGTTGACATGTGCATAAAACGCGTTCAGTCTAATTCGAGATAGTGTTGGGGTATGTGTTAACTGTAAGTTAATTAATCGAGACAATTTAGTTGGATTAAGTGAGTGATTTCATGGTTTACTTACGTGGAGTTTTAATTTAATGAGGTATGTTATTTACGATTTAACTTATGATACATTACATTCGCATTGAATGCGTTCAGAGTACAAATATTATTTTACTTGGATAATAATTAAATATGTATGTATATTATATTACACTTTACTTATTAAAATAACAATCACGACTGCATTCCTTGAAGAGGTAGGCAGCACAGCGCACCTAGATTACATCGATAATTTTAATAGTTTCTATGGTCCCTGCAATGGGGATGGATTCTATTGCCATTATATTGAGCTCACTGCCCCTCCATTCGTGAGGGATTCTGTAGGAGCGTAGTGAACACCACCCTGGCCCAGTGCGGGTTGGTCGCATCGGGTTGGTAAAATTTGTTTGATTTCAATGTGCAGTATTCGCGTAAATATAAGAAATCAATACATGCACACCTTGTTTTCATAGAGAACTCAATAATAAAAGATTAAAATTATTTAATTCGCTTGTACTATCAAGGAAAGAGTAAATATATTGCGCTTTTCAATGACGTCTTGATAAATAAACGCTGAAGAAACATATTAGCGATGTCGTGATTGAAATTAGCATACAGATAGCTCCAACGATCACGATAATGTCGGTAAGTAGGCACCACTTCTCAGTACCGATCTAAGCTCCGTTACTTTCGTACGAACTCGCCGCCTGCCAATACTGTCAACTAAGTATGTTGTAGAGATAAAACATGATTGTACAGAGCATCCAGTACGAGTTTATCGTAAGCGAATCGAGGAATTATAGTCTGTGTTTTGGCGGAAAGGGAAAAATCTTCCATCCAGGCGGGTGGTATGCCCCTAAGGTTATAGTCGGCATCTTATATGTTATGTGCTCCGAAAACTCTCATAGCGCGTTTCAGGATTGTATAGAGAATTGTCAATTGTCTATCTGTGTAGCTTGTGGCGAGGTTGAAGAGCGACCATCGACACTCCCCGAAGTGTGAAATCCTGGCTGCCACCTTGTTGAGATCGTAGGTACTTATATAATTGACTTTTAGAGCTTTCTGAAGTATTTAAACTATGATACCGAAAATAAAGTTCTTTATAATGATAATTTGAATCACAACAAGTTATCAGAGACGTAACATTTAAAATGCATGCTAAATACTGTTATATTTTCTATTTAATCACAATACAAAATCTAGTTTAACCAAATAACCATGAAAGAGTTGATCGTTTTAATTGAGCAATCATCTCTATCTATACATATAAATAAAATTGGAGTGTCTGTTTGTAATAATAAATATCCGCTTCTTACTAAGTGCATTTGGATGTATACACGTTACCTATACCGAAACAACATTTTTTTCAATTTTTGTCTGTCTGTCTGTCTGTCTGTTTGTTCCGGCTAATCTCTGAAATGGCTGGACCGATTTTGACGGGACTTTCACTGGCAGATAGCTGATGTAACAAGGAGTAACTTAGGCTACTTTTATTTTAGAAAAAAAAAATAGGATCTCACGAAAAAAAATTAAAACCAATGTTGCAGCGCAGCGCCTGATTAAGTTTGATAGCAACCTGCAATGCGACCCGCGGGCTCAGAATGGGCGAGCAGGCTGTTGTCAACGGTTGTTTTTGTTAAATACCACGCGGACGAAGTCGCGGGCAACAGCTAGTAAGTAAATAAAACAGACTCTAAGGTGCTGTTACTTTGATGCTATCGTTAAAATCAGGAAGATTGTCTATGGTCTTGATTACGTCAGCAATGACATCATCATCAGGTAAAACTCAGTTTCCCACGTGAGGTCATCAAAGCAATGAAGATGTCGGAAGCATACAACACGTTTACAAGAATGCCTACTTACATATTTACTTACTTATGTTATAGACGTGGTTTGTGCACACAAATGTACCTATAACTGGCAGCCTGATTAGCGCAGTTGGTAGTGACCCTGCATTCTGTGCCGAGGGTCCCGGGTTCGAATCCTGGTAGGGACAAGCTTTGTGTGATGAGCACGAATGTTTGTACCCAAGTCATGGATGTTTAATATGTATATAAGTAATACGAGTATATACTGGGTTCGCCCCCAGTCCATTGTACGGTACCCATAATACAAGCGTTGCTTAGTGTGGGACCGTATAGTTGGTGTGGTCGTCTGGCGATATTTAATTTATTTATTTAAAGTTAAAATAAAAGGTAGTTCATGTTCTTCTTTTTTTTAGGTTCGCAATCGGCTACAAAATAGTGTCATTTATGCCAGTGTCGAGTAATTCTTGATAATTGTTATTGAATTATATCTACCCCTGATGATAATGTTGATGAGGATGATGATGGTGAAATAAATCCCCTACCTTCCACTATCAGTAAAGCTGTGGATACTTTACTAAAAAATACCGGACATCTTAGGAGAACTTGCAAAGTCAAGTAAAACTGTTTTATTTAAATTTCCTGTCATATTTAGACACATTGTATGGAGAGTTGAAATATTTAAATTCTGTCCGCTAGAGGCGCTGTTCCATTTGCCATACAAGATGCCTATATACGTTTACGAATAATCTCGCACTTGACGTACTGTGTTGTTACTTATTTTCAGTTAAAAGTAAAGTAATATGATTTTTATTTCCATTTAGACATTGACATGTTAGGTTAAGCTGTGGTTCCAAAAATAGGCAAAATCCTGTATCTTGGAACCCTGATTGAAGTATGTTTTATAGTTAAGCACATTATTATATTGTTAATTAAATTAAAATAAAATGTAGTCCGTTGTTCGAAAAAACACGCGTTGGAGACTCGGCTTAGTCCATAAACACAATTTTATTGGTTATAGTGATGTACCGATTAAAAGTTAGTCGATTTATTATTCGATTAATAATTAAAAATGGAATATCAAATATAATCGATTACTCCATAATATCTTTGTCAATAGCGTTAGATGTTTAGTTATTCCATTGTCTTCTCGTTGCAGCATCGCAACGGTGTCAAGGCTCGCTTATTCAGTGGATGTCGATTCATGAACGGTGGCAATGACGTCACTCCTAAGACACGTTGAGATAAAGTGGTGCTGTTTTCCAAAATTTGATTTCTCTATCCGTTTTGCGTCTTATGTATAGTTATTCAGAAAGGTTATATTAAACCGGCGCTTCCATGGCGCATTTGTATTTATGAGAAGTCAAAATTTCCATTTGTCAATTAAAAAGAAAATAGATTTTTAAAGTAATTTGGCTATGGGGGTCTGAGATATCAGTTCATTTTGGGAGAGGGGTCTCTTGACCAAAATAGTTTGGGTATCCCTGCTCTAAGACATTGCCTACCTGTATATCTTTTGGATTTTACATCTAAACTTAGACGAATGAATAACATTTTCAATGTTTCGCGTGCACTACACCGATCGCCTCAGTTGTTTGTGCTTTATATTGTTCGCGCACTCCCTCCATTTTATTTCTTTTTCCGAGCTCGAATATTACAAAATGTGGCTTGAAGACACTCCTTGATCATGCATTTACATAATTGTACCATAGCGGGGTACAACCGGTCGTACTTAACATCTTCATCTACATAGCATCTCACTTCCTTTATCAATATGCAATGTTTATAAAAAAATACATGCTTTACCGTACAGTTGCGAACTAAGCAACTCTTGAACCAGAATCAGAATATTGTTTACCATTACAGTAGGTACTTATGAATCCTCAGTATGTCATAACATTTTAGACTACGATTAAATACCAGTGATATACCAGTGGTGATCGGTATCACCCTAGTATTTTGTAACATCAACGAATTTCTCACGTCAATATTTAGCTGCAGGCATACAGTAACATCACTAATTAGCGTAACAAAGTTCATTGTCAAATGTGGGTCATTGAATTTGCCAAAAATACGTGAGTTATAGACGAGAGAGAAAGGTTATTCTCATAGATTATGGCAGGATTAGTTATTTATTAGTTACGCAAATACTATTGATTGAATTGATACTGATTAAAATGCGCTATTTTCGATCAAGGTGTAACTAAAATTGTGTAAAATATTTTAACAGATGAATCAGTAAGTTATATGGATCACGTTGATGTATAAAATAATTGTGTAAATGATGTTTGATTTTTTTTGAACCAGTAGTGTTTGGCCGTGCGCTCAGTACGGGATGTATTATTTAAAATTTTCAATAACTCCATTTATTTCTTTGGCAATGTTATCTTTATAACCTACTGTTGGCTCTGTTAGAATATTTTACACTATTATTGTTATATTGCTTTTCGTTTTAATAGCCTCAAAAGGCATCTGTAACAGGAAGCAGTGAGTGTCATACATTTTCAACCATCATGCACATGCCAATAATGTAATCAACTATTGTTATCAATTGCACAATGTATGCTCAATATAACAATATTTATACAATATAATTTAAACAAAACACAGCCGGTTAAACGTCATAATTACATCAGGGCTCACGTTAACTTTGGTTTGCATAACTTCTCCACGATTATAGGAAGTTAAGCTTCCTTATTGGAGGAGGTTGCAGCCATTGTTTGACGGCTGATGCAACCGACGCTGCGGGGCATCCATGTATTAGCAACTTGGGTGGCCATAGAGGAAATGAAAACTTGGAACTAATTATTATTTAATCTTATATAGGGACTGTTGTGTCGTAAATCTAGATGCAAGTAATAATAGCAGAGAACAACCAATTCGTTTAGTCGATTAATGGAAATCGACTAAGTGAATACAGTCAAGATATAACGAGTAAGCGATTAAATTATTTGGCTGTAGAGAAAATAATTATGCTATTATTTTACGAACCAATAAAATATGCGTTTATGAATTAAAAGCGAGTAAAACAATGGTAAATATCCCACTAATATTATTAAAGAAACACACAAATTGACAACTTCATTGTTTAACTTCCCGCCAAAAGTCAACTCACTAGACTTGTAAAAAATATGTAAATTGGCTAATTGGCTTTGCCGAAAGAATTCATAAAAAAAGTCGTATTTTTTGTTTTTAAATGGAAGTTGACTCTGGCAAGATCGGTATCTTTCTTTTACGTAACGTAAACACATAAAAATATTTATCAGAAGTAATTTATGATACTTGCCTAATAATATTGTAAGCGCATTCACCTATCAACAATCTATTACACCTGTCATCCAACAAAAAAAAGTTGTGCACTTTCATATTAAACTCTGATTTATGGACTTAACCAATACATTTTTATGTTAATTAGCCGACTGGTTAAGTGCAGAGTGCCGTTGCTTTTACAAAAGGCAATATTCGAGCGTATAATTTGAATAACTCGAGAGCTTAACATCATTTCAACGAAATATTCCGATGGGTTTATACTTTTTAATTATTTGTTAAAGTAACTGGATATTTGTATTATTATAAATACACTATATTGAGATATTTTCATTCAAGAAATAATGCTGAGCCACTAGTTCACATAAAAACAACAAATAGGTAAGTAGGTACCTGCTTACGGATGCTACCTCAGCCGACGATATTGCAAAACAAATCTAATCTGCGATCTAGTGATGCGGCGTGCCATAATCGACTAAGCATCTGTGCTTATCGCAACAATCGATTAGCCGTTATTATGTATGATGCAATTATTTGTCAGCCGTTTTCAAAAAAAGAAACCGTTTAAAAGTTACGTCTGTAATATCAATGGCATAACAAAGCGGTGTTCTTTAACCTGGCTGAACATGCCAATCAAAAGTCAAATTGTTTAGTTCGATTTTTTGTGTATAGCAACCTACATAACTAAGTACATACAAATTGGTAAGTATTTCTTATAAATTAGCAACCTCACTGCTGTTATCTAACAGTATTAGGTATCAGCTTCGTTTTCGTCGTAAGGGAAAATCGACTAAACACTTAGTAGTATCATGCCCTTATTCGCTTCACAACAAAACCATAATGCAGACGTCAAAATGTCGTCGGGGGACTTTTTCGCGGGAAACTGAAAAGTCATGGCGTCAGTTATGATTTAATTTCTAAAACTAGTGTTCCTCCGAGCTATAGTGGGTGAAATAAGTGGAATATTCACCATTATGGGTTCGGTAAAGTGCACGAGTGTAGGTAATTGAAACAAAGTGACGAAACTTGGCTTTTCAGTTTCTCACAAAAAATCCATAAAAAATATTTCCGTAAAGTATCCATCACTTGATGGGGGGGTATTTTACTTGGGCCTAGCCTTTGGGCCTGTGCATATGCTCGAAAACTGAAATAATTTATATTACTTGACACTGGCAAAATACCTATGGTGATGCAAAATTTAAAAAAATGTCAGGATGTAGGTAACTAGGACGACGAAATGAGCAATAAGTATCGTTGTAAGAACTTTCTTACATCACACATGCTACAGCTAAAGAGAAATAAAAAGTTACTTCCTCCTCGAGTCCACGTGCTTATGTTTGCGATATATTCCTCTACATTATCGATCACAATAGCCGCATAACAACAATGTTTTATACACAACTAGACATATTTGCATCACCGCTGCGCCCGCGTGTCTACAACTTATCAAAACATTAATGTTTGGAAACCAATATGACTCATTATCGCTACATCTTATTGTTATAGCAATAGGGTTGATATTGAGTGTTGGCAGCAGGATGTCTGCCATTTGAAGCGATATGCAGTTCCGAGGTTTTCATGTCATCGTACGATAGCATTAATTGTCGGTTTTATGACACGACTGACATACTATGTTTTACGATGCAAGCTCTAGATTTGATTCGTGTTGTGCGATATCATTTATATGACTTGCTTTATCAGTACAGATTTTCAAAATTATATTACCCCTCTGGAATATAATAAGAAACTAGGACTATAAAACTAAAAATCAAATCGACTGTGTGTTTATAATAATATCAGCTCTTTTTAATGTCCCACTGTAGGGCACGGGCCTCCCCTCAATGCGAGGGGGATTAGGCCATTGTCCACCACGCTGGCACAGTGCCGGTTGGCGGACTTCACACGTATTTCGATGGGTTCTCTCAGACATGCAGGTTTCCTCGCGATGTATTCCTTCACCGTTTAGCAAGTGACAATCATGGTTGATGAATGCGATTCGCACATGAAATCCAGAAATCCCAGAGCTGCGAGCCGGGGTTTGAACCTGCGATCCTCGTTACCGAGGCAAGCGTTCTACCAACTTGGCTGTCACTGTTTGTTTACTCATAAACATGCACGAGTGAAGGAAAATAAATAAAACTTCTCCCAAGATGTCTGGTAAATTTTCAGTAAAGTATCCACAGCTTTATTGATAGGGGCAGAGGATTCATTTTATCATCATCATCGTCATCAACTTAATTATTATCATCAGGGGTACTTGTATTCAAAACAACGAAGAAATAGTCAAGTAGGCAAGAATAGGCAAGAGAATAGGCAAGTATGCTCCATCGTAGATCTCATCGTCACTTACCATCAGGTGAGATCTAGATCAAATACTTGCCTATAATGTAATAAAAAAAAATAAAAAAAAATTTACGTGACACTGGCAAAATGCTACAGTTTTGTAGCCGATTGCCAACTTAAAAAGTCCACTTTTCATAAAACGGTAATTGTAGATTTTCGAATGAGTATTGGAATCGATCGTACGTCGATCGAAAAGTAACTGTTGTTACTCTGTGGGCGGTTTATTGCACAAGCGCAGCTAATAGCCACCGCGACACAGTATTGAGAACAAATTAACAGATGAGTGCTAAAATATACCGAGATTGTTTCGAATGCATGGTGTGCGTTCAATTTTCATTTTGAAACAATAGCCGTATCCAGACCGAACGCACAGCCTCGCTTGGGATGGGTCAAGCACCTGCCACGCGTGGGTTGTTAGGCGAGGCTAATACCTGATCACATCGCTCGAGCGAGGCAAACACTCGCACTGCCTCGACTTAACTAGGCCCCAAGTCTGCTAACACAATCGATTCATAATCGAACAGCAACCGCATAATAACTGTCACTTTTGACAGATATTGTATGGTATATCTGTCACAAGTGACAGTTACTATGCGGTTGCTGTTCGATTGTGTTAGCAGACTTGGGGCCCAGTGCGTTCGTCTGGATACAGTTTAAAGCATAATTTTGATAGCAAATTCTGGAAATGAAAATCATTGTACACTATATTATTATAGAATTTTTTTTTTTTTTACTAAAATATTAATTTTACTGCTTAGACCAAAGCTCTTATAATTTGTTTCAACATGGTTCTTAGTTATCTATGACGATGGTTCTTGTCGATGTCTTCTGTTGTGTCATATAATGTGAGATATACACAGCTGTAAGTATATAAATCTGAGACTGAAAAAAAAATCTTGTCTATGCTATTTACTCAATGTATTACAAGAAGGAAATATCAGGGTTCCAACTAGGTGAGTCTACATTTGTATTTCCCATATCATTTGCATGAATTTTCTTAATTGGATGTCAATATATAAACGAACATGCATATTTTTTATGGGTTCATTTATACCTAAGCACGTCAACTGGTGGTCTGTTCATGACGTGCGGTATAAGTAGCCAATAACGCATACGTTTGAACATACTCTCACTAACGTCAGATTAAAAAGTTAATCTTGCAGGTATAGTGGAATTTCCGGAATGTCGACGTTCGGCTCTCAAATGACATGTGTCATTGTAAGAATTTGGCAGGAATGTTTCTAATGTGGCGCCACACGGTGACAGCTCATTACGTAAAGACACATTAAAGATGTATATTATTTAGTAGGAGAAAGTAGAAACGATGATAGATAGTGACTCTTTCAAGGAACCTACTTATCAGGTTTGCATCCATCCACTGCTTAGCCCACCGGATAATCCCGATCTGAGCATCGATCGAACGTTGACCTCATTTCATATCAACATTATGATCGTAAAATTACAGGTGACATAACCTTTACAAATTTTTTTATGAGTACTTCAGTTGATTGTGGCTTACATTTTCGTGGAATTCAAAAAAGATAATCGAACGCACTTTTACTTGAACGTTCGAGGAACAAATATATGTTAGGTTCATAAAAAGCCTCACATTCTTTATGCATAACAAGAACAATAAGTACCTACATTGAATATCGAATCGAAAAAAACTACACAATGACACTTATTGAAATAAAACTTATTTTACAGTTTTGGTCGCGTTTGTTTTATGTTTTTATATTCCCGACGTTTCGGCTGCTTTACAACAACCATGGTCACGGGAGGACTGAAAATAAACGCGATAAATCTTTTTTTTTTCTTTTGGGACTAAGCCCACCACTGCTACTCCTGTAAGCCAGGATCTACAATGGAGTCCAATGAAGACACCGAGGTTACCGAGGCGATAAAATCTGTAAAATAAGTTTTATTTCAATGTGCAGTATTCACGTACATATAAAAAATCTATGATATTTAGTCTCCATCTCCATTTCTGGATGACAGGTGTCATCTGTCAACTTGTCAATGATTTCTATAAAATGTGTCAACAGCCAGTAGGTACACTTTTGACAGCTGCGCTGTCGCTTGCAATATCTGCTTTGCATTTCAATTTATATAGATCAACTGGCAACACTTTAATCCGACTTTCGCGATTACCAATCAGCTGCCGACCTGTCTGAGCGATCTAACAGTACAGGCGGATAAAGCCGCGTGAATATTCATTATACTTGAGGAATGCGAGTGCGGTTCGAAACAGCGGTGACGTTTTAATCAATACACAAATAAATAAAATTTGAGTGTCTGTTTGTAATATTAAAATAATCGCTGCTTACTAAGTGCATTTGGATGTATACACGGTACATATACCAAAACCCATTTTTTTTCATTTTTTGTCTGTCTATCTGTCTGTCTGTTTGTTCCGGCTAATCTCTGAAATGGCTGGACCGATTTAGACGGGACTTTCACTGGCAGATAGCTGATGTAACAAGGAGTAACTTAGGCTACATTTTTTTTATAAAAACTTGTTTGTTAAATTCCACGCGGACGAAGTCGCGGGTAACAGCTAGTTATTAATATAGGCAATTTGAATATCCGATTGGCACAGTTTATAGTGACCCTACATTCTGCTCCGCGCGTCCTGGGTTCAGATCCCGGTAGGGGCAAACTCTGTGTGCTGAACACGAGTGTCTGTACCCGAGTTATGGATGCTTAATATCGACTAAGTAATTATAAACTGGGATCGCCCCCAGTCCATTATCCCAAAGTACCCATAAAACAAGCATTCAATCAAGGAAGAAAATACTTGAAACAGGGTTCAATAAACTCTACTCTTCCCTGTTAAGCATTCACAAGACATTAATCTCCTACCATTTATATACAATTAACGCCTGTTCAGACTGCGTCCAGATCGTGCAATGCTAGCAGTATACGTGTTTATCAACACATCAACGCACGTCTGAAATTGATCTAATGGACCATGTTTCCCCAAATCACCCCCAATAACACTCTGCATCATTCCTGAAGCTGCAATGGTTATTTGCAACCAATTTTTTTTTGCAAAGAAGCAAAACCGCGTGCCGCACACGGTAGTGAATTTCTCCCAGGTTTGAACAGAGCTTGAAACATATAATAGCTTTTTTTCTTTCCCTGGTCGTTTGTGTGTTGTCACACGTAGAATTGCGAAAGCACCACCATAAGCGGAGTTCGCGGGAAACCGATTAGCTAACCTGATTTTTTATTAACTTGCTGAGTTAACTATGGTACTTACCGATATACAGTAGCCATGGTTTACGATAAAGTCGCGTGACTCCTAGCAAAAGACTCTGTTCGGGGTAAGAACGAGACAGAATATAAGTAGTGTTACCGGTGATCGTTCACTCGCTGTGCAGCGGGACGTCACTAGCGGCGAAACTCTATGGTGACAGGAGAGTGTTTTTCGACAGTTCGTGTGTGCCGCCAAAATATATAAAGTTTTGCCGCGATGAATAAAAGTATTTACTAAGTATTTCCGTGTTTATTATTATTTTTAACAGTAGTCATTTTTACTCCATTCTCTTTACAAGCAAATAAAAGTTTGTAAACATGTAAAAAAAGGAGAAAAAATACCTACTAGAGAATAATAATACTAGTGCGAGATTACTCGAAGCTAACCGTATACTTTATAGTTTACCGTATTTAGACATTTCGTATGGAGAATTGAAAGTTTTAAATACCGTATGCTAGAGGTGCTTTTCAATTCTCCATACAAAATGTCTAAATACGGTAGACTATAAAGTATACGGTTAGCTTCAAGAAATCTCGCACTTGATACACTGTAGTAAATGTTCACGTTATAGATGTAAGACTTTCAACATTGTATATTATAAGATAAGACACTAAATATCTTAATTAAGCGATCTTAAACTTGTCCTCATAAACTTACTATATATGCGCATAGTACTACGTACCTTCTAGTATGTTGGGTTGGCGCCGCAGTGCGTCGCGCAGGCGCCGCCCGCGCGCCGTCGCGACGCGGGAAAACCTACAGCTGTTTGAGCAGTTTCGGCTGGCGCCATCTTGCTTTTTTATGGCCAGTTAGAAAAGTGAGATTGCATTTTGCTTTTTATTAGATCATGATTGATGAGTACATGAACTTATTAAATAATTATATACTAGACTTGTTTAACTAGTAAAAATATAATTGCAATTCATTTGTTTGTATCCAATGTGCCGGGGCTAGTAGAAATTCCGGGAATCCCGCGTGTTGGTAAGGGCTCAAATTATCTAAATATAAAAACTTATCTTTCTCATTTTTCGAGAAAATATCCGTTTCCTATCTAGATACAAGCGATTACGTCTAAGTATAACCACCGCCATTCACGCGCTAACAATTAGCTCTCGTTAAACCCTAGGCTCTCGTAATCTTTCGATCGCCATCTTGTTTCCTGCTTTCCCTCCATTTTTCCCTGTCAACGATCTGTCATTACGACCATAGACTGAAATGCCATAGAGCACACCCATCTCATTGTCTATGCGCTTGTCTATGTCAGTTGTCCCTGCATTCGCTTTCACTTGCATGATATGCTATTATGACATATAGTTAGTTTTAATCGCGGCACATTGTGGCTAAGTGCCTTGTTCGGCACGAGAGGTCGCCGGATCAGTGCTCGGGTCGGGTAAACATGCTTGAATATTGTTCGCTCACTGATTTATGTGATGCCAGAGATTGCATAGAAATACGTAGCTGTGTGTAATAGGTATGGACACCGTTTCTTCATCCCCTTTTTTCATAGACATTTTTTTTTTGGAAATAGAAATTGATACCTTTGCTGTAGTTTCCCGCGAAAAAGATTCTCCCATTTATTTGCTTCGGGAAAGGCATTGTATATAGAGTTAACCTAACCTAATTTTTTTTTAATGTTTGTTATTTGATTATCTTTTTTTTGGAGAGATTTTGATGTTTTTTTTTGTGAATTTCATGCGTTCTATGTATATACATAGATACAACTTCTAATCACTAGGTATATACCTAGTGATTAGAAGTTCTCAAAATCTATTTCGATTCGACTAGTTTGGTAGTCGAGTCTGATATGATTTCCCGCTCGCTTTTTATTTGGGTTTGAAGTCTGAACGCATGAGTCAGGGACCGCTCGAGTGCCTCCGGCATCTCGAGTGTGGATCAAAAGCTTTGGTCCACGTGCTTTATTTAATTTATAGTTTCCGATAAGTATTTGTTATCGCTCTCTAAAGAATTTCAAATGGCTTTTGAGGTTATTTTTGTGGATTTGAGGCTATTATGAACTACCTACGAGATTTTTTTTTACTCATAATCGCATTTCTAAGTCATATAAATATGACGTCCTAGATCTATGTTATAGATATACAGGATCATTCAGAAAGGGTATACTAACTTTTGAACCTGTGCTTCTTTAGCTCATTTTTAATCATTAAGCCTTAATTTCGATGTACCCAAGCAAAAAAAAAATAAGCACGGCCTGATTAGCGCAGTTGGTAGTGACCCTGCTTTCTGTGCCGCGGGTGCCGGTTTTATTTCAAGAAGGTAGATGCTTACAAAAATTATGTACTCAGTTCCAAATAGCACTGGCTCGAATACCTAATAAGCGTAAAATGCTGGCATTATTATGGATAATAGAATATTTTTCAAAACGATTATCAGCTATTGTGCGATTAGTTTCGGTGGCTGTGGCCCTAAAGCCGTATGTAGGCCGTCAAAGGTTACTGGTTCAAGGCGTAGTATTGTTGTGGATTCCGTTGCCAAGTGCCTGTTTAAAAAAAAAGTAGGTAAAATATTGATTTAGTTACCTGTTTACTGGCGGATTAACTTGTGAGTATTTTTATTTCTAGTTTAATTGCACAATTATATTAATAAGTCTATTGTTATATAGTTTGTTAGTTTGTCAGAATGGTTGTTGGGGAGTAATCTCCGAATTTACTGATCCGATTCTAAAAATGTTTTCACTGATAGATAGCTACATTATCCCTGAGTGATATAGGCTATATTTCTAGGTACCGCGGGCAAAAGCTAATAGTAATATATAATTTATTACTCACAATAATTACAAAGAAAATAACTTAAATATTTAAAAACTAACCCTAGAATTTCTAGACGTTTTATAACTTTATCAAACGTCATATAGTACCGCGCTTATAAAACGTCTATAAATTTGGGGTATACATATAAAGAAAATTACATTATTAAACAAAACAAATATGAATTAAAAAGAGAATAGAAAAGCTTACCTACTTAATTTTTACAAAAAGTATGGCTAATAGATACTTTTATAGATATCAAACTTCCGTGACTCGTGTACAAACACTCGTGCACAACAAAGTTTTCCCCTACCGCTATTCGAACCCGGGACCCTCGGTACAGACAGCACTACCAACTGCGCCAATCGGGTCGTCAACCACGGAATGATCATCGAACCGGCAACCTTCAGATTCGCTGTCGGACCTTCAAACTAATGAATCATATGTCATGTTGGTGAATCTCGTGAATCATGAAATTCCAAGGGTCTGATGGTATTTTAATCCTACACGTTTAAGGTGCGTCGTTAGTGAGTCAGCTTGTATTGGTTATACTCAATGTTAGTCTTTTTATTACATTATAGGCAAGTATTTGATCTCGATCTCACCTGATGGTAAGTGACGATGAGATCTACGATGGAGCATACTTGCCTAGAAGGTACCTGTTTTTTTTATTATTATTTAGTAGGCGTGATAGATTTCAGTACGTCAAGTGCGAGATTATTCGTAAGCTAACCGTATACTTTATAGTCTACCGTATTTAGACATTTTGTATGGAGAATTGAAAGATTTAAATACCGTCCGCTAGAGTCCGAGTCCGAGTCCGCGCGCTTTTCAATTCTCCATAGCAAATGTCTAAATACGGTAGACTATAAAGTATACAGTTATATTTGTAAGTATATTTCGATATTTTAATAATGCCGGTTCAGGCGCCTGCCTAATGTAATTAGTGGTGCACTTGTAAGCAGTATCTAGGTAACGCGGCCCGCTATGACGCGACCAAAATACTCTGACTCACCGCACCGCAGCACCAGAATACCGTACTTGGGATCTCTATAGAGCTGTTGAAACATCTTCCTTTTAAAATAGAGACTATTTTATGTTTTACTACCTGTTGCTTCGTCCGCATGGTCTTATACAAAAAAAGTTTTTCTAAAATAAAAGAAGCCTAAGTTACTCCTTGTTACATCAGCTATCTGCCAGTGAAAGTCTCGTCAAAATCGGTCCAGCCATTTTAGAGATTAGCCAGAACAAACAGACAGACAAAAGTGGGTTTTTTTTTTTGGTATATGTATCGTGTATACATCCTAATGCACTTAATAAAAAGCAGTTATTTAAATACATATTACAAATTTAATAGACACTCCAATTTTATTTATTTGTATAGATTGTCTACTTCTTTATAGAAGCTAAGCTACGAGCCAAGCCGGCTGCTTGGCTTGTGAAGACAAGACCTTAAAGGTATCTTATTCGGTTTTTAATCAACATAGACGAATAAATAATATTATTTATATGCATAGATAAATATTGAAATAAAACTATTTTTAAGGATTTTATCGCGTTTATTTTTCGTTTTTACGTTCCCGACGTTTCGGCTGCTTTACAGCAACCATGGTCACGGGAGGACTGAGGTGGTTGACATCCTGGTGTCATAGTTAGAAACGGGCTACCCTCATATTTAATTGTTGATTGTGGTCCGATCTACGCAGAAAGTGCTCACAGTATCTTGAGGTCTTGCAATGGTACGCTTGGTTTTCGATTTAATAATATTAATCACTGGATCCCAAGTCGGTGGTAGCACCCAAAATAGTTTTATTTCAATGTGTAGTATTCGCGTGTATATGAAATCAATATAGATAAATACTTTGCATGGTAATTAATGTGTTGTTAATATATTAAGGTAGGTTCCTACTTATTATCTGCCAACTTGAAGAGCCCTCGTATTGGTGCCGTGGTGAAAAATTAATAGTAGGTATGTCAACATTCTCAAACATCCAGTGTAAGAGCACAAAAGATTTGTATAACTGTTTTAAACTTTTGTAAACATAAAACTGTTATGGGGCTGATGCTGCACATAATATATTACACAAAAATCGTTATGGACAGAAAAAAAACCATGTTCTTTATGCTATAACAGCATAAAAAACATTGTTTTTTTTTCAGTTACTGACTAAGTGGGCCTACTCAGCGTCGCGAGCCTACTCCATCAATCGGGACACGGCTCAATACACCATACAGTTAATAATACGTGATGTGGTATTATCAGCTTTATACAGTTCCCTCGTGCCAGTGAACTTCGGCCTCTGAATGGGCCATTTCCGTTGTGTATTGCCGGGTGCCGAAGCGTGGCTTCCTTCAGATGAAACATCCTGTATCTGCATCAAGAAAATTGTATTAGTCGAATAAATACAATCTATATAAAAACAAAGTCGTGTTAGTTACACCATTTATATCTCAAGAACGGATGGGCCGACTTTTATGATCTTTGATTTTTTCACATGCCTTACGACTGAATATTATTACCTACTAACTAGGTAACTGCCTTCTTCTAAAATGTGTTTTATCAGCTTATAAAATATTCTTTACATAATTCTTTTGAAAACCAATACATTTAAGGATCTCATAGTAAACGAATAGATATTTTACGACGTCTCACAGCCACAGATAGAGATAACGTTAAATAACTCGTACTTATTCTATTTATTATCATGTAAATTGTAGTTTATGGTTTACCGCGGGTCGTATCGGCTTTTTATTGGGATTATCTGTGCTGTAATTCTTTGTATCTATGGACACGACTTTTAAATTATCGTCAATGTTGTGTAGAAATTGAATTCTATTTCTATTTGAACATTTTATTTGACACTGGCAAAAATACCACTATTTTGTAGCCGATTGCCAGCATTATACACATATAAAAGGTTGAACAAAAATATTGTAAAATATTTTAACAGTAGAATCAGTAAGTTATATGGATTACGTTGATGTATAAAATAATTGTTTAAATATTTTTTAATTTTTTTAAATTAAAAAATATTTAAACATTTTTTTAAAAAAAACCAACATTTTTAAAAAAAATGCCTAATAATTTGATTTATTTTATTTGGAATGTTCACTATATAACTTACCGTTGGCGCTGTTAAAATATTTTACACTATTATTGTTACACCTTATTAAAACAAAGTCGTGTTAGTTGCACAATGTATATCTCACGAACGGGTGGGCCGATTTTGATGATCTTAGATATTTTGAATTCGTCTCCGCCTCGAATAGCAGAATAACTATTAAAACATGGGGAAAAATCACAATAAAGTCGACCAAACGGTCGGAATCGTAAATATAAAGGTCCACATCCACCGGCTTCCTGTGCCGCGTGATGTCATTGGCTCCCCGCGTAGCCAATACAATTAACCTAAATATGAAATAACTAGAACACCTTACATAGCCATTTATATGTAGGTAAATACAAGAAAACAAAGGAAACCGTTGCAAAGACCGCAAATCATCGCGTGTTCAGAATATCGACGAGGAAATAGTTCCGTTCAATAACTTTAAAAGCCTTTTCGTTCGGAAACGCTTTTGTAAATGACAGTCAGTGTCGCGGGAACAATAGATTGTAATCTGTTCTTTTTGTTTTTATGAGGCCAGTTCTTTTTTTAATATCGCCTTTGTGCTCTGATTCAAAGTATTTAAACTTTGCTCATTTGTATTGAAGGTTTCTGGTTATATATATGTATATTATCAAACCAACACATGAAACCAATTGGAATCCTTGATTTGTATATGCTTTTACAACTCCTTTACAATAAATAACATCACTTTGTCTGACAATATGTGCAATAAAGCACTGTATTCATGTTACATTTATTATGTTTCCACGAATCTCTCAAATTACCTCCGAAAACGCAGTTACGCTATTTGCATTTAGTGTTTAAAAAACTAACCATGAGTCAACACTTAAAGGTAATTTTTGTTTAAAACATCATTTTATATTTGTTGCAGGTAGTACAACAGATCTAACGCCGACGCTTATTGGCATATACGACTCTTTACTGGAACCAGCCAAGAGTCTGAGGCCCGAAGCCAGTGCATTGGGGACCGCTAAAGACGCCAGAAATGACCCCCCTGGATGCCTTAAGCCCGTAGCAACTGAAGACACTAGAGAAATAAAACTAGACGAATCCGTTACTGAAAAGGAACCTAAAATGATTTCGGGAAGTGTTAAATTACCTATAGCGACATTCAACAAAAGTTCATTGTATAATACTCGAACTAAAAGTAACATAAGTGGTGCTAGTGATGACATAGACAAGTGTAATACGTTCAACGATATATCTGTGAATAAAATACAAAGGACATTCAAAGAGACGAAACAAACGAGCGACACCACATTCGGCAACCTTTCGCCGAACGTCAAAAGAATGATTTCAAGTGCCACTGAAAATACGACGCTGAAATTTCAAAAGAAAACTGTTAATGCAGGCAGATCATCGATGCGACAGAAGTCCAACATACCTTTGGTTGGTGCGACGTCAAAAATATCGCAATCTGGCCTAGAGATCTTACCGTCTGTTGAAATCTACGATCAGCCTTGTGCAGTCAAAAGTTTAAAGGCTAAAGACGAATCTCCTAAAACTGTGCCAGTTAAGCCCGAGTTCAAGGTTGACGATCCACAGACGTACGACGTACCAACGAATAATCAACCGGCGATTTACGATGTTCCTGTTGTGAATAATAAGACCGCTTTCGAGTCGTTGTCTTTACCATTTATCGATCAATCGATCGAGCTCTCTATAACATCGCACGATAGAGAATTCGATACAAAACTATCGTCCAAAGAGAATTCTCCACACAAACCGCCACCCAAAAGTCCACTGCAGTCGCCGGAAAAAATACCGAAAGTGAACGAAGGGACGAACAGTTTGCACCGAAAAGATTTCGTCAATAAGAGCGAGAGTCCCGTCAAGCTGTTGTCGAAAAGTGGACCTTATCCCGAAACCGTAAGCTCCACTGTTAATCTGAAAGCTTGTGAGAAAGAGACAAGATTGAATCCTCCAACTTTGGAAGTGCCTCGGCCGCTTTCAATGAGTTCCATTGCGTCTTCTAGCTCGACTTCTAGCAGCGGGGTCCAGAATAAAGGAGGCGTGAACTCGGCGTACTTGGCTTCCATCGAGAGCTTGGACGATCATAGTGACGTGGATATGACGTCAGCGAATGGCAGCAACAGTTTCGTGAACAGTGCTGGTATGAACGCTAGCGTGTCTGAAGAGAGGAACTCTGAGGATACACCACGTAAGTACTAGATGTTTATTATAAGGCGTGTACTGACTGACCGTCTCGGGACTGCCTCGGATAGAGGCTGCGCGAGGCAGCCCCAGTCATCAGTTAACGCTAATTTGACAATAATAGGAGAGATAGCACGCAGGTCATGACAAAACCTATGTCACGATTATGTTGCACCGAGTCGCTCTCTCCCTTCCGTAATTCATACGAGTAAAAGAGACAAAATCAATTCAACTCACATCTAGGCTTGTCAAAGCGGGCTGTCCTAGGGCAGGTATTTATTGTCATGCCTCTAAAGAAAACTCTCTGGGACAAATTTAACTAGTTCGTTGTAAGTAGTAGTAAAATCGACATATCGAAATTCTGATCACATGTCGTAATTGTGAGTTCACATGTCATAATTCTGAGTTCACATGTCATAATTCTGAGTTCACATGTCATAATTCTGAGTTCACGTGTCATAATTCTGAGTTCACATGTCATAATTCTGAGTTAACATGTCATAATTCTGAGTTCACATGTCATAATTCTGATCACATGTCATAATTGTGAGATCACATGTCATAATCCGAAGTTCACATGTCATTATTCTGAGTTCACATGTCGTAATTCTAAGTTCACATATCATAATTCTGATCACATGTCATAATTCGAAGTTCACATGCCATAATTCTGAGTTTACATGTCATAATTCTGAGTTTACATGTCATAATTTCGATATTATGTCGATTAAAAAAATAAACGTTTCGATTTAGAAAAATGTCTTGCTTCACCCTGTATAGCTTGCCTTAACTATATGTAGGGTTTAACCTTACACCCAACTTACTGAATCACACCGACTAATTATCCTTTATTATGACGACAATACTAAAAATAGCTATATTTCGAACCGCAAAGATATCAATAATCAGACATAATTTATATTAAAAAACGTTTATGTAATTATAATACAAGAATATTAATAGTGTTGTGTCTTGGTGGCAAGTCGTCCATTTTATTATTTTCAAATAAATGTTATGCCTATTATTAAAACAATATCATTAATAATTATTTAAGCTTACCACATTGGATACTGAAAATATGAAGTTTAAATTCAGTATAAGCTGTCCAAATATAGCTTTGCATTCACTATTTGGTTGTGTCGGTGAGTGTTTTGACATTTTTATCAAAGATGTTTGAACGAGAACCAGCCAGGGGCTCAAATTCTGATAATGAACAAACGCTTCAGTGGAGTGTCGATAGCGTGTCGATTGAATGATTTTAGACATTTGGTAGTCTACTAGGTTTTAAGACCAGCGGCTGTCCACTGACCAGCCATTGAAATGCCATTGAACTATTTCGTATTCTGTACTTCAGTCGCGTATCAATATAATAATGTAACTAAGTAATGGTATTCTACTCGTTATCTCACGTTTCAAGCAGTCGACACACAGCCATTGACACTTAAATGAGACTCCATCGAGACGACATTAAAGTTTTAGCAGAATAGCCAATCTGTCACAGTCGTAATGGAACCGCAATAGTGTGTCGCTGGAATAGCAATTGTGTGTCCTTTTATTTAAATTAGCAGAATTGGGCCCCAAATTGAAGATGGTCATTCACCGTTGCGCTGTTATGTATAATGCAAGATTCGATTTTGAATATTACGCACTCTATAATACTGCGCCAGCTCGACGCACTGACTTGAAGTGTAGAGGAGATATGTGTGGCTCAGATTGTTCCAAACCCTCCGCTCGGTTTTTTTAACAATAATGATGTCATTATCATTCTGTTATGAGTCAATTATGTTAAACACTAGCATCGATTGGCTCGCGGATTGGATTCACCCATAATCACCCATAATACAAGCGTTGTTTGCTTTTAGTGTGTTCGTCTGGCGATATTATTTATTATTATCATGTCGCCAGGGCTGCAGCTGACGAATGAGCTGCCGGGGCTGTCGCAGCTGGAGCGCGTCTGCGCAGAGATCGTGCAGACTGAGAGCGTGTACGTTGAGGATCTAAGGCAGGTTGTTGAGGTAAGATATATATACGTGTAAGTTACGGTTTAATTAAAAAAATAGTGGGTTGTTTAGCACCACGGTTTGGATCGCCGAGATCTTAAAAAAAACATTATTCATTTCTTATATTTACGCGAATATTCACCAATATATTGATCATGGTTCCAGTAGAGCAGCCGAATCGTCGGGAACATAAAAAGATAAAATAAACGCGATAAAATCCGTTAAATTAGTTGTATTTCAATGTGTAGTTTTCGCGTAAATATAAGCAATGAATCTTCCATAGAATTAACACATCTTATTGGTACCCAGAGCACCTAAAGTGACCACAAATTGGATCCGACCGTAAGTGGCGGACGGTTTAGTTAACCACCGAAAAAAGGGCTCAGTCCTGAATCAGTTTCCCCGTCTCCCCAGAAAGGGACCGCGAGATGAACCTAGACATTGCATCTCATTGGTCGAAGATTGCCGATGACGTAGTCTTGGACCAATCACGTGACTTACTAACACGGAAGAGAACACCCCGCTGTGCCCCATTTCCTATCCTTTGAAACATCAGCCGCGCACCCGTTTGGGTTTCCGAAATGACAAATCAGTTCACTTAACTCTTTAAAACAACATGGCTTCCATCGTAAAACAAATTAGTTAAAAATCGCTATTGAAATGTTGCATAATTATCGTATTTAGCTTTTGTAAGCTGAGCTTGTAGACATCCTGTTATTAATTAATCCCGTTCGAAAAGCATACAATATAATGGTTTAATTCATGTTTATTCCATTCAGATACAAGGTTGTGAGTTAAGGGCCTTGTTCTCAAGCATATCCACAATCTTTAAACTGATATGTCCATCCATCCATCAGCTGAAAGATGTCCACAGCTGGACACAGGCCTCCCCCAATGACTTCCACACATCACGGTCCTCCGCCACTCACATCCACCGGCTCCCTGCGACGCGTGTGATATCATCGGTCCACCTCGTGGGTGCCGTCCTACACTACGTCTTCCTGCTTGTATATTTGTATGTCCCATCTGTCATGTTAGCTATGGATAGGATTTAGCAGTCCATTGTAAAACGGGCTTTTATAATACAAATTTGACAGTCTGATTAGCGCAGTTGGTAGTGACCCTTTTTTTTTTGTTTCCGCTGGGAAATGCATTTACGCATACCGCCCAAGCCCGGGGGAGCAAGGACGGTTATGTGGGGCTCCTGGAGAGTCCAGACTAGTTGGTAGTGACCCTGCTTTCTGTGCCGTTGAGACAAACTTTGTGTGATGCCCACGAATATTTGTACCCAAGTCATGGATGTTTAATATCTATATAAGTAATATATACTGGATTCGCCCCCAGTCCGTTGTACGGTACCCACAATACAAGCGTTGCTTCGTGTGGGACCGTATGTTGGCGTGTTCGGCTGGCGATATTCTTTTATTTATTATTATTAAATGCAAAACATAGGTTCTATTATCTTGAATTGATCACTGCAATGTGGTAGCCAATGTTCCACTGACCCGGTAAGTTGACCTACTTAGCGCGCGCTAATTCTAAAAGTACTTGGTTAGGGCGTTTTCTTTTGTTAGAATGATTATTGTCCGTGTTTAGTTAGTCTGGAACCTTAAGTGCAGCGAGTGATTCCAGCTCGCTCAAGACGAAAGCAACTCTATCCTGACGACATTACTCCACTTTTAACACTTTCGAGCCAATAAAAGTAATGCTACTAAGTCTAGGTGCCACGTTCAAATCACTAGCTTGTGAAAAATTCTTAATGAACTAGGTAGGTAGGTTTTAATTTATTATTTTTATGAAATAATACTTCGACAGAATGTCAATCGCCGCTAAAAACTTTCGAGCAAATTTATCAACTTTATTGCACGAATAAATTAAAGTATGTAATTTACTTGCACGGCAAATTTTACCGCGCAGCCGCGACTGACAAATTTTATGGCTTCGCGGAAGGTAGCTGTCATATGACAGCGGCTGTCAAACTGTCGCAGTCATCTGTCAACGTCGTCGTTAATTAGCCGCGAATATCGTGAGTCCCGATTCGTAGATTCGAAATTTTAAATTTGGAACGATGGAAGAGATTCGTTTGTTCTGCGATTTTTTTTTCTGAAAATACTTTATACATCATTAATTTTTAGCTCGTTGATTAATTATATCCAAAGGACTTTGGATAAAATCGTCTTATAATAATATATTGATGATTTTATATTCTACACACGATTTCCATATTCTCGTTTTATAATGAAATGGTTCCGTAGAGAGAAGAGCAGGTTGCCTAGTTTAAAATTATGGAGAGACACTTTGACAGACTGATATATCTTAGTCACTACGACATACCAAATTAAGAAGACCTCTACTTGTCTATCCTTCCTCTTTTTATCAATATATTTTCAAAAACAACTGTAAGATTAACGGGTCAATTCATTCTGGTTTATTCCCCCTAAGACCGGGATATATTAAGTTTAAAGGAATTTGAATTTTAAATCCTATGAATAGGGATTAAAAATGAGTGGCAATGCTCTGCTATGGTCCGCTAACGGAACACCCTAATATGGGGGTTGATTATCGTGTGACCATAAAATTGTGCTTAGATAGGATTTTTTTGTCCGTATTCAACTTTTACAAGTAAATTGGTTGCCTTACTAGAACATATAGATTAGACGTTGGTTCATCCATGACATCCATTACGCGTTTAAGAAAGATCCTATTAAGGCTCTTTGGCGGGAAATCGGAGAATGAAGTTGTATTTTTTCTTCATAAATGTGTTTGTTTGATGAATAATGTGTTAAATTAGTCGGATATTAATTGTGTGTTCGTACACGTGTACAAATGTGTGTGTGAATGAAATTGTATTTACTTGACTTTTCAAGTTCTCCCAAGATGTCCGGTACATTTTTGGTAATGTATTCACCGTTTTACTTGTAGGGTAGGTGATTTATTTCATCATCATTTTCGTTGTCGCTATCATCAATGTCGTCAGGTGTGAGAACTATTCTTAAAATTACAATCGAGATACTTTATTCGACTCTGGAAAAGTGGTTTTATTTTGTAGCCAATTGCCAATGAAAAAAAAACTCGTTTTGGGCCAACAATGCCATAGGCAGGTACACAAATTAGGTAAACTACGAACACCCCTTAGTGAATATAAATACCTACAATATACTGGGTTCACCACCAGTCCATAATAAAAGCGTTGCTTAGTTTAGTACCGTACAGTTGGTGGTATTATATTATAAAATAATATCGCCAGACGAACACACCAACTATGCGGTCCTACACTAAGCAATGCTTGTATTATGGGCACCGTACAATGGACTGGGGGCGAACCCAGTATATAATACTTATATAGATATTAAACATCCATGACTCGAGTACAAACATTCGTGTTCATAACACAAAGTTTTCCCTACCAGGATTCGAACTGGACCCTCGGTGCACAAAGCAGGGTCGCTACCAACTGCGCTAATCAGTTCGCCATATTATATCCATGCTTAGTCTTCTTCTTCTTTCTTTACGAAATGAGATGCGATGAAATAAAATGGATATGCAAATGGCCTCACCCACACCTTAGCGGGTATTTTGCCAATGTCAAGTAATTAATAGCATTAACACATTCAATAAATACACATTATAAATAAAATAATGGATGTGACATGATGAAATGAAAATGGCGTGTCAAGCTTAGTCAAAGACCTTCCTAAAATAAAAATTGCTAAGTGTCTATGGTCCGTTGTCAAACGGGTTATTTTCATATCAGTCGGCCTACGCGATGCGCGCTCGACATAAATATACTAACCAAGCTTCAGAACGGAAATAAATAACTTTTATGACGGTGCGACGTGGGCTGCGATTGATATTCGGATGGGTGAGCGTGTGTTTGCGCTGCGGAGTGCACTTAGAAAGTATTACTTAATCGACAAACCATGTCTTTCCAAAAGACAATTATTAGACATTAACATTGACTTTGAGATTGGCACTTGGACTCTTTTCAGACCTTAAGATTGACCCTTGGACTCTCTTTAGACCTTAAGATTGACCCTTGGAATCTTTGAAGAACTTAAGATGGACCCTTAGACTTTTTAAAGGCATTGAGTTTGATCCTAAGATTCCTGGGACTCTAGGACGGACTTGGACTAATGTTTTTCAAGATTTACTCGATACTGGCAAAACTGGCTCTATTTTGTAGCCGATTGCCAAACTAAAAAAAGAAGAAGAAGAAACATAATGCCTGGCATCATTATACAGATGCATCAATTATTTTGCCAGTATTAATACATTTTTGAAGTTTTGAACCTCGAAATGATTATGAACTAAAATATAACAACCTTTGTGCATAGAACCAAGAACTGCCTGGTCGGTAATAAAAAGAGATATTCATAGTTTTCATAATATGGTTGTGCCGTGTGGGTTTTATTGAGCTATCAAATGTGTAACTAGTTATTTATACTGGTTACTGTTAACCGTTAATTTTTCGATCTGCATTTATTTGTCGCGCGCTGAGAGCGCTCGTCCTATGAAGAACATGACCGAATTTATTAACCGACTTCAAAAAGGAGGAGGTTCTCGATTCGGTTGTATTTTGAAATACTTAGATTTAGTACTTTTTTTTAACCAGCTGCTAAGGTCTGCCTGGCCGTTCCTACATTGATCTCACATACCCATAACAATGTACTTCTCAAAAATGTACCGGAACTATTTAAAAAGAGCAACCATGGAGTTCCTTGCCCGTTCTTCTCCATAGGAACGGCATTCCGAACGGGTGGTAAAGTTGTAGCTAAGCATTTTGTAACTATTTTGACGATTCATAAGTAATGTACTTAATGGTTTATATAAATAAATATTCTGATTCTGATTTTAAATACCAATAATATCGCCGCTAACCGCTACCGTCCCAAACTCAGCAACGCTCGTATTACGGGTACCGTACAATGGACTGGGAGCGATCCCAGTGTACCTACACTGTGATTCAGAATGTTGTTCGTAACAAAATTACAATTGTGATTTCGAGATTTTTTTTTAATTCGACATTTGTATGTGCTCATATCGATTAGGAACCATCGATAATCGATATTTTTTTTTAATATGCGTTGTGGCGATATGTGTACGAGCAGCTTATTATATCATATACCTGATTAAAAATTCATTAGAGTTACTTAGTGGTGTTCACTTACTTTCTAAATGAAAGTAATAAGTATAACTAACTTAATCATAATTGATATTCTTAGTTTGGCACCGTACAGTTTGTGTGTTCGTCTGGTAATATTATTATTAATTGAAAAAAAAAATCGGTTCAAATATCGCGTCAAATAACTGCAGGTCGAAAAATGTAGAGTTTCATCAGTATAAATAACAAATTATACATTTGATAGCTGAATAAAACCGACGTGACACAAACAACATTAAGAAAAAATATATATTTATATTTGGAATATTGAATATATCTATATAAATATAATATATAGGGCCGGGCATTTCCTCGCTCAGCGAGTAGCTTTGGCTGTTCAGCGAGGAAATGCGGCCAGCATCTCGGGCACGCTACCGCATGGGCCAAATATTTTACACTTTTTGTAAATATTAAGTAGTTTTTCTATACTCTTTTTAATTTATATTAGTTTGTAAATATTTAAGTTATTTTCTTTGTAATTATTGTATACTAGCTGCGCCCGGCGGTGTTACCCGCGATAAAAAGTATTAAAAATTAAAACATCTATCCCACGGGAACCATACATTTTACCGGGATAAAAAGTAGCCTATGTGCTATTCCAGACTATAATCTATTTCTGTGCCAAATTTCATCCAGATCCGTTCAGCCGTTCGGGCGTGAAAGAGTAACAAACATCCATCCATCTATCCATCCATCCAAACTTTCACATTTATAATATTAGTATAGAGTATAGATTATTGTATATAATAAATACTCCATGTCTATATATTATATAAATAAAAAAATAATAGATACATTTCGATGGTAAGCGCTTCCGTTGAGAACGGCTTGACCGACTTAGCTATATGTTTTAATGATCCTCATTAGTCCGGATACACGAATGATAAGCTACCCAAATACGCTAAACTGGCCGATCTATGTATATAATACCAGCTGACAACTCTACTGGTGGTAGGCTTCGGCCGTGGCTAGTCACCACCCACTGAACAAAGCCATGTCGCCAAGCGGCCTAGCCGTGTTCCGGCATGATGTTCGGTGCTGCCATTCATGGATGGCGGGTCAGATCAGCTGCGCTGCATGTGCCTAGTGAATGTAGCGTCTCTATCTACTGCCGCCTTCCTACCTAGGCAAGTATGCTCCATCGTAGATCTCATCGTCACTTACCATCAGGTGAGATCGAGATCAAATACTTGCCTATAATGTAATAAAAAAAAAGAAAAAGAAAAGCCCTTTTTTAATGTCCCACTGCTGGGCACGGGCCTCTCCTCAATGCGAGGGGGGATTAGGCCATAGTCCACCACGCTGGCCCAGTGCGGGCTGGCGGACGGCGGGTTGGATCTATGTATACATCAATATTGTTGCACCAAAACGAAACGTTTCACACATTAAGTGACACTTTAGAAATAATAGCTAGCAGTGATAGCCAAGTTGGTAGAACGCTTGCCTCGGTAACGAGGATCGCAGGCTCAAACCCCGGCCCGCACCTCTGGCTGGGATTTCTGAATTTCATGTGCGAATCTCATTTTCAACCACGATTATCACTTGCTAAACGGTGAAGGAAAACATCGTGAGGAAACCTGCATGTCTGAGAGAACCCCTCGAAAGATGTGTGAAGTCCGCCAACCTGCACTAGGCCAGCGTGGTGGACTATGGCCTAATCCCCCTCGCATTGAGGGGTGGCCCGTGCCCAGCTGTGGGACATTAAAAAGGGCTGGTATTATTATATTATTAGAAATAATATAAATACTCAGTTTTCATGTGAGATCACAGCTATAAAAACAAAAAACAATTGAAAAAGGATATATGGTTTTAAAAAGTTGTCCGGAATAAAACCCTACCAGTTCCCGGGATGAAATGTATCCTATACATTGACCCGGTATGCAAGCTATCACCATGCCAAGTTCTATCGAAATCCAAACAATAATTTTCGCGTGATCCCAATTCAAACAGACAAAAAGCCAAAATTGCTCTTCTGTAGGTACCAACAACTATGTATTTTACCAAAACCATTCATCGTAATGACGTCGTAATTGCCTATCAATGACGTGTCGATTGTGTAAACATAACAGTCTCGGCGTCCAGAAAGCACGTGGGTTGAGTACCATCGTAATAATATTTTCATTTCCGGCTTCATCGACCGGTATAATAAAAACGCACACACAACTACATAGATGGCGTAGGTGGGCACACAGTTATGGTCCAATTAACCAGAGTGTACATCGACGATATTAATAAAACCTGCATATCTGAGAGAACCCCTCGAAAGATGTGTGAAGTCCGCCAACCCGCACTGGGCCAGCGTGGTGGACTATGGCCTAATCCCCCTCGCATTGAGGGGAGGCCCGTGCCCAGCAGTGGGACATTAAAACGGGCTGGTATTATTATTATATTATTATTACATAGATAAAACTATATACTTTGATAAACCAATCAGGGCCCGGACAAGGCATTATCGGGATTCAATGGTAACTATACCTTTTCTGAATCACGCTGTTTAACAACACAACCGCCATCCCCAAAGGGTATTTACATCAGGGACATTCAACAGTGGAACTGAGCCTCGAACCTGTACTTGTTAATGCACTAGCACTCACAATACTCACTAAACCGGTATCACTAGACAACTCACTATTGTTTACACATCCAACCTCCAGATAGTCTTGAACTTGACTGTCCAACTGATAATTCAAATAAAGAACGGATGATTTAAAATAGAGGTAATATTAAGGCTGTGTCCCCAGTCGGCAAACTGTCAGCGGCCGACTGAGTGAGCCGCAAATTTGTGGCGAACTGAAATTCGAGTTAGCTGCAAACTCAGATCAATTTGCGTGGGTCGCAAGCAAACTGTTATGTGTTAGCCGCTTATTTAGGTCGACCGACCGACTGAATTTTCACTGTCAACTGTCCACATGACAGTTTGCGGCAAACGAACTCACTACGCCCGGCGAACAAGCATATCGCCGCCGCCGAATGGAACGGTTTTGCTGTGAGTCGGCCGCTCACTGAATCAATCGGCGCGCGCAACACAGCAAACTGCGTAGAGTGAGCGCAAACTAGCAAACTGTGAACACTCCATTTCAAATATATGGAAGGGCGTACTAAACCGATACGCCGCTAACTCAGTCGGCCGCTGACAGTTTGCCGACTGGGGACACAGCCTTAGCGCACGTGCACTCTATATTAGGTTTATTAAGTGCATCGTATTATGAACTCACTGCTTAATATTTGTACGCTGAAAGATCGTGAATGCCTACATATAAAAGTTGGATAGTGTCTGTCCTTTATTTTGCCACTAGCTGCGCCCCGCCGTGTTACCCGCGATTAAAAAGTATGTCCCTATGTCATTTTCTGACCTCTAACCTACCACTACCTATGCAAAAAATCACGTCGATCTTCTGCTCAATGAAAAATTAAAAAAAATCTATCCCACGGGAACCATACATTTTAACGGGATAAAAGTAGCCTATGTGCCATTCCAGACTATAATCTTTCTCTGTACCAAATTTCCTGCAGATCCGTCCAGCCCTTCTGGCGTGATTGAGTAACAAACATCCATCCATCCAAACTTTCACATTTATAATATTTGTGGTATTATCATCAATTTCCTTAAGCCACTGGGCATTGTAGAAAAAAAACTTCGCTACTGCGAAGTTTTTTTTCTACAATTAGTAATTTTTAAATTTAGTAATTTTTCATAGAGCAAAGGGTCGACATGATTTTTTGCATAGGTAGTGGTAGATTAGAGGTCAGAAAATGACACAGGGACATACTCTTTAATTGTGGGTAACACCGCGGGGCGCAGCTAGTCTTTTTATAATGTTTTATGTAGCGCAATGCGCAAGTTATGTCAGGTGCAGATAAGCTGGCCGGCGCGTGCTCCCGTACCGTAGAAAGCTTCTGATAACGCGATAAGTGGATCACGAAGCGTTCACCATATTCAGCGCAGCTGTTTTGTATATGGCAACGACAGCGTACGGACACGGTGCTCGCGCAATCTGCATTTATCTGATCTGTTTTCTAAAGATTAAAATCACTTACTAACAGCTGCTACTAACTATGTTTAATTGAAAAACGTTGAAGCCAGTGTATAGGAAACAATTCTATTACCACAATTATACCGGGCATACTTCACTTAATTTAAATAAAGTTTAAATAAATAAAAAACCGCCAAAACGCTGCCTCCGGGTCACGTGCCCCTTATGAAAAGAAATGGCTGAAGACACATTAAAATCCTCAATATTACTAAACTTGTATCGACAACTTGACACCGATTACGAGGGTGTGACGTCACAACGCATCAACCAACAATCCAGAGCGATTTTGATCACATGACCGAACCAAATAAAAACTTTTTTTTTCTTTTTCGGCATCACACGTTTGTGTATAGTGCCAGTGTCAAGTTTAAAAATAAAAACATTATTTTATTACAGGACGACGTTTTTCTTTTTAATACACATGCTATTCTCAATGGCCAGTGTTGCCCACACCCGCATTCGTAAAGAGAACTCAAATTACCCCTGACTATAATGTTTCTAGACGTTTTTTTTTCGACGTCTCTAACAATGTGCTCGTACATTGTATACGTTCAGTAACGTCTGTGGTTGTGCGCGATCACCGCAAGTGCGGTTCTGGTAGATTGACCATTGTGCATAGGCACTCTAGAATTGACCGGATATTGTGCGTGCTTTAGATAACTAACTTTAAAACGATTGGCGTGAAAATAATGAACTTATGATACGACAGTCGTCGCCGCTATCGTCTAGAAAAATAAATTTCTCCTGACCAAATTTTGGTCACGGCGGCCAATCTTAACGGAGACTATGCAATAAATATTAATGGCACGGGTTTACTCGCATCGTTATGCCTTTTAACACTTCAACACTGGAGCATATAACTCTAACGACCCCTCTCTGGACAGCCGACTAAGGCAAGACAGAGCTTACGAGTCTTGCAGGCCCCCGTCGGTTTCTACTCGGCCGACGAAGACACGCCGAAGTGGGGGCTATAGTGACATTCTCGGGCACTCGGGTCCGAGGTGTCGCGACTCACCTCGCCACAAGCTACCCCGTGGCTTACGGCGGCTTATTACTACTATTATTATTTGACGGCCTGATTAGCGCAGTGGTAGTGACTCTGCTGTCTGCGCCGAGGGTCCCGGCTTCGAATCCTGGTAGGGACACAAGCTTTGTGTGATGAGCACGAATGTTTGTACCCGAGTCATGGATGGTTAATATGTATATAAGTATTACATACTGAGTTCGCCCTCAGTCCATTGTACGGTACCCATAACACAAGCGTTAAGCTTAAAGTGGGACCGTATAGTTGGTGTGTTCTATGGCGATATTTATTTATTTATTTATTATGATGTCTTACCCAAATAACTAATTATAATTATGTTTCTATTACAGGGTTACTTGCATGTGTGGAGGCGTGAGGCGATCTTCTCCGAAGATCAACTGTCGGAGCTGTTCAACAACATTGAAAACATCTACAACTTCAACAGGTAAAATATTCAAATGCTTAAGTATCTCATGCCCCTTAGGCTGTGTCCCCAGTCGGCAAACTGTCAGCGGCCGACTGAGTTAGCGGCGTATCGGTTTAGTACGCCCATCCGTATATTTGAAATGGAGTGTTCACAGTTTGCTAGTTTGCGCTCACTCTACGCAGTTTGCTGTGTTGCGCGCGCCGATTGATTCAGTGAGCGGCCGACTCACAGCAAAACCGGTTCCAGTCGGCGGCGGCGATATGCTTGTTCGCCCGGCGTAGTGAGTCCGTTTGCCGCAAACTGTCATGTGGACAGTTTACAGTGAAAATTCAGTCGGTCGGTCGACCTAAATAAGCGGCTAACACATAACAGTTTGCTTGCGACGCACGCAAATTGATCTGAGTTTGCAGCTAACTCGAATTTCAGTTCGCCACAAATTTGCGGCTCACTCAGTCGGCCGCTAACAGTTTGCCTACTGGGGACACAGCCTTAGAGTGTAAAATCCCTTCTTCTGATTAAGAGCTGGGCTCTTGTTGGTGGAGTTTTTCTATTCCTCTCCCGTTGCTTGCTGGCTCCATGACCACCTTTTCCTTTATTTGATTGAAGGAGCTTGTCATCGGTCTTCCTTCTCCTCTGTTTCTCATCTGTCTCACCTGTCACTTTTGACAGATATCCCATACAATATCTGCCAAAAGTGACAGTCACCACACGGCTGCTGGCACAATTGCAACTAAAAATATACACTTTAGTTAGACAATAATTATCATGCTTATAGTTTTTTAGTTAGATTAGACAGCCGTTTCATCTAGGCAAAGGATCAATATAACACGTTAAACAAGACTGAAAGTGAAAAAAAAATACAATCGAATTGAGAGCTTCCTCCTTTTTGTTGTCGGTCAAAATAGCAGAAGTATTGATCCTCCGCCCCTACTTTGCAAACGTTCGCAAAATCTAACACAACGCCATAGCATATGGTTTTATTGTCGTCCCCTCTGAGTCGACTTATTGGAGTATTGTACTATTTTTGCAATTTGATAATGGGGTGACTTGCTTGACCTTGAATACTTGGGCTTACCTTGATTACTGATGTGGTCTTTAGTAATATCTAAGGACGTATTATTGTACAAAACTTATTGCTAAACCAAAAGGCAAATGCTTCAGTTATTTACTTTACGTACCTATACTAATATTTAAATATACAATCTACATATACTTACACATTCACAATTATATATACATATATCTACATTATGCGTATATTACGTACATTGCATTTATAATTACCTTTTAGGTTATGAGATGATTTAGGTTATTATTACAAAGTATTATGTGAGAATGTATAAAAATGGCCGAACAGTTGTGATCGTTTGAGTCGAAACCGATTCATTTTTAGATGTTTCATGGTGGTCCCCAAAACCGTTCGCATCCGTCACATACGGAGGGTGTTAGAATAATAGCTCTCACCCCCACGAGGGTTGTTTTATAAGAGGGAACACAAGTGCAGACATGGCGGTTATTATATTGAAAAGAGTCTGTGTTGAAGTAATTTTAAGCCCGGGTAACACAAAAGCGAAGAAGAGATTTATAAAAATATCGCCAGACGAACACACCAATACGACACATTAAAATAAAACAAAATACATATAATATAATGATTCCAGCCCTTTTTTAATGTCCCACTGCTGGGCACAGGCCTCTCCTCAATGCGAGGGGGATTAGGCCATAGTCCACCACGCTGGCCCAGTGCGGGTTGGCGGACTTCACACATCTTTCGAGGGGTTCTCTCTGGCATGCAGGTTTCCTCACCATGTTTTCCTTCACCTTTTAGCAAGTGATAATCGTGGTTGAAAATGAGATTCGCACTTGAACTCCAGAAATCTCAGAGGTGCGAGCCAGGGGGTTTGAACCTGCGATCCTCGTTACCGAGGCAAGCGGTCTACTAACTTGGCTATCACTGCTTTTTGATACCGTATTTATAATTACCATTCAATTCCATAGTAATAATTGCACAAGCTAATGAAACAAACTGCAAGCGATGCTCGTTCATTGCGTGTTGAAGCCCTACCCATATTTCTGAACGCCGTGGAAGAGTGTAATGAAAACATACGGTGGCGAGCGGTTCGTTCAAAAACGCTTCCGTATTTCACAATTTAAAGAACTTGGCTGATTTTTAAATCATTCAAATTTAAGGTGTCAATTAATGGCAACACTAATCGTGACGTAGTTATATTGTTGAAAGAGAATACCTGGCGTAGCATATTTTCATACCATGGTTTGTATCAACCATAGATCCTCGCAAAAGAACACCGATTCCGACTAAGGATGATACTTGGGCCATTGAAATTAAAAAAACATCATAATTTCAATACAGAAAATGGCTGGGTGCTACCACCGACTTGGGGTTTAATCTATAGATAGATAGGTAGATAGATACATATATACATCTATTCATTTCATTCATCAAATAAATACAATTGGAGTATCTATTTGTAATATTAAAATAACCGCTTTTTACTCAATGCATTTGGATGTCTACACACGGTACATATACCAAAACATTTTTTTTTTTCAATTTTTGTCTGTCTGTCAGTTTGTTTGTTTGTTTCGGCAAATCTCTGAAATGGCTGGGCCGATTTTGACGGGACTTTCACTGGCAGATAGCTGATGTAATAAGGAGTAACTAAGACTACTTTTATTATAGAAAAACTTTTTTGTTAAATACCACGCGCAGTCGCGGGCACAGCCACAGCACAGCTAGTAATAACTAATAGTAGGATATATTATTATACCATGAGCAGTCTAGCTTTAGTCTAGTACCCGCTACAACTTCCCTCCCGTATGTTTTCATGGCAAGGTGTCGAACGGCCAATTAACTGTGAAATTACCAACTTGACCCGGATTCCCGGCTCCACGTTGATGCAACACTACATTAGGATGAATTAGACGCAACCAGTAAATGTTTTAATGTTCGTATAAACTACATCTGTATTGAAATAAAACTATTTTTAAGGATTTTATCGCGTTTATTTTTCGTTTTTACGTTCCAGACGTTTCGGCTACTTTACAGCAACCATGGTCACGGAAGGACTGAGGTGGTTGACGTCCTAGTGTCATAGTTTGAGATGGGGTACCCTCATATTTAATTGTAGCTTGTGGTCCGATTTATCCGAAAATAAACGCGATCTATCCGAAAATAAACGCGATAAATCCTTAACAAATAGTATTAGCGTAAATATAAGAAATCAATATTTCTGTATTGTTTTAATTATCTTAGATGATTTTATAACTTGTACCGTGGATTCAACTCATGATTCTGGACCATCCAGAGTTGAAATATATCATAATTTTTTTTTACTGTTACTTTTTTTTCAGTATTTCGAATTGATTTTAGCATGAAATCATAATAGAAGTGTATCTCGACGTGATTTTAATAAAAAACAAACTTATTACCTACTAATTTAGACGTAAAACTGCAATGTAAATTAAAGAACGATACGCTCGACCGCGCTCGCTATTCGCACGAGTCGGGTATCGCGCGGAGCGGTGTGTTGTGATCGCGTGGTTTACGATCCATTGCGCGCTCAAAAATTATAAAATTTGTACCCCGTGCCTTTAGACATAAAATTATTTCTGTAAATGTATTATTGCTATAGGCACTTATAAATCGTTACATTTTCCCCAAAGCTTCCGCTAACAACACCTGTATATTAATAAAAATTAAATTCTGTTCGTAAGTAAGAGTAATACTGGAGGCCTGTAGGATCAATGTGGCAATATTTTTTAATTGTCCATTAAGTCCATAAAGTATATGAAATAAAGTTTCTCTTTGACAAAAGTTGTGATCTTTAATCTGATTTCAATCTCAACGTAAAATTTATAAGAAACAACATGAGTGGGCGTCAAAAAAGAATTTACATAAAGAATATAATATTATAGTATGTCAAGTGCCAAGTATTGTGTAACCATTACGCCTACGTGGCCATTTTATCGTTCTTTTGGACGAAATATTTATTCCGTATACGTTCATATATTACTATAACTGTATCTGTAACCAGCTTTAGACAGACTCGACCACGTTATTGGATCTGACGTGGCCTGTTTAAATACGATATCATTGTTGACTTACAAACTCGTGTAGAATCACTTTTATTTATAAACTAGCTGTTACCCGCGACTTCGTTCGCGTGGTATTTAACAAAGACACAACCGTTGGCAACAGCCTGCTCGCGCGTTCTGAGCCCGCGGGACGCATTTCAGGTTGTTGCTATCAATCTTAATCAGGCGCAACGCTGCAACATTGGTTTTAATTTTTTTTCGTGAGATCCTATGTTGTTTTCTAAAATAAAAGTTTAAGTTACTCCTTGTTACATCAGCTATCTGCCAGTGAAAGTCCCGTCAAAATCGGTCCAGCCATTTCAGAGATTAGCCGGAACAAACAGACAGACAGACAAAAATTGTAAAAAAAATTGTTTTGGTATAGGTAACGTGTATACATCCAAATGCACTTAGTAAAAAGCGGTTATTTTAATATTACAAACAGACACTCCAATTTTATTTATATGTATAGATAACGATGTACTAATTTTATAGTTTTGAAATCACAGTTGCTTGTGTTAGTAGGTGTGCCGCAGGGTTTAGTGTTAGGACCATACATATTTAATGTCTTACAATTAATAATTGTAAACAGATTTTTATTGCAATTATACAATTACTTCTCGCGTTCTAAAATTGAATTAATTAATTAGAGCTTAATTTTAGACACCGGTGTGACCACAAAATATTGAGTATTTTTTTCAAAGACTGCCCATCGACAATCCAAACAAAATGTCAGAACTCCTAGAGGCACAATAAATGGACTAATAAAATATTAGTCAACTTGCGTGGCTATTGTTCGGTCACGTATGCCGGGCGTCTGACGTCGTAAAATATTAAAACAATGCGGGGTCCTTTAGCGGCGGCGGTGCAGGGTTCACAGAGGTCACCTGGGCCAGTTCACAGAAAGTATTAGTATTGCAAGGTCAACATATCAAGCCAGCAACACCGAACTCCTTTAAGATTTTAATCGAGAAACTATCACGAGTGACGGACCTCAAATAAAATGCAAAAACTTTTTTGTGAAATTCCTGGCGTTTCATAAGTACTGCAATGGTTTACATGGTTTAGAAAATATTGTGATCCCACACTTACCTAAGCACAAAAGGAGACAGTGTCCTTAGCGCAAGCTCCTAACAATAACAACTTTTTAAAATAGGTAATTCTAACAGATTTCTTCTCCACAGATCTCTATGCGCGGAGTTAAATACCTGTCGCCTGGATGCCACCTGCATAGCTCGCTGCTTCGTCAACAACACTGCCGGATTCTCCGTGTACACGTCGTACTGCACCGGATACCCTTGCACCATGGAGAGGCTAGCCGCTTTAGCCTCCGAGCCTCATAGTGCAAGGGAGTTTAGGGAGAGGCAGGTGGCATTAGGCCATCTGCTGCCACTCGCGTCGTACTTGCTGAAGCCAGTGCAGAGGATATTGAAGTATCATTTGTTGTTGCAGGTGAGTTTACTCTCGAAGCCACTACTATAGAATTTATGTAAAGAAGCTGGATGTGTTTTTCAAGACTTGGTATTTTTAAGGATTTATATTATCATCAACAAATTAACTATTAGATACATTATAGCGTTTATTTTATGTTTTTACGTGCCCGACGTTTCGGCTGCTTTACAGCAACCATGGCCACGGTAGGTCCTCCCGTAATATAAACGCGATAGAATCCGAAAAATTTGTTTTATTTCAATTAATTGTGTGTTTCAGAATGTGGTGAAGCAGTGCGCGTCGAGCGAGACGGAATATGCGCTGCTGAAGATGACAGGGATCGCGCAGCACATCGACGACATGAAACGAAGACACGAACACGCCGTCCGAGTACAGGTAACACTATCAATAATACTAGGTATATACACAATAAAAAAAAATAGGAACAAGACATAGACGTAAAGAAAAACCTTACGGCGCGATACACGGGGGGTGTGGGGGGGTTAAAAATCTCCAAAAATTGCGTTACGTAATACTTGAATGCTCCCTTATCAACATTTTGTTTTCAAATTCTAGGAGATCCAGTCACTTCTGTACGGCTGGAGTGGTCCGGATTTGACCACGTACGGAGAGCTGTGTGCCGAAGGGACATTCAGGTTTGTTTAGTTCTTGGATTTTGGTTAAAAACTATTGTTAATTTTCCTTTAATATCTTGTTAGTTTTTTTTTTATCTTGTCAATAGTTTTTTTTAATGTTTTTGTATTGTGCAGAGTTTTCGGCGCGAAGGCGATGCGTCACGCCTTCCTCTTCGACAAGATGCTGCTGGTCACGAAGAACAGGGAGGACGGGATACTCGCATACAAATCACACATCATGGTGAGTGGTAATTCCTGATCAGCCTGCCCGCCATCTTGACCCTTCTCCCTTCTCTTCTTCTCTTCCCTTCTTCTTTTCTTCTTCTTTCTTCTTCTTGAGTCTTAGGCCTTAAGGTCACGCACAGATTTACCTAACCTCAGCACTTGCTTGAAACTGGTGACACAATGTCGCCGGTGATAGGCCATCCAGGTCCTACTTCTGGGATAGTATGGTTACCTGAACATCAGCATGACCATCGAGCTGCTCGCACTGGAGTGCTGCTGACGCATCTGAATGGTAGTTATCGAGCTATCGTTGACGATATCGATATCGACGATTTATACGTAAGAAAAAAATACTATAAAATATGATCGACAATAGATAGCTAAACTAAAGACGATTTGATAGGTGATAAAGACGCAAATAACTATAATGACAATAGTGATATAGATGGTAATGACGATAGTGATAAAGATGGTAATGATGGCAATGACGCTAGTGATATAGATGGTAATGACAATAGTGATAAAGATGGTAATGACGAATGTGATATAGATGGTAATGATGAAAGTGATATAGATGGTAATGATGGCAATGACGCTAGTGATATAGATGGTAATGACGATAGTGATAAAGATGATAATGACGGTATTGCAGTGCAACAACATGATGCTGGTGGAGTCGATCGCGGGCGCGCCGCTGTCGTTCCACGTGATCCCGTGGGACGCGCCGCGCGCGCAGCTCACGCTGCAGGCGCGCTCGCACCGCCACAAGCGCGAGTGGACGCTCCTGCTCAAGAGGGTAGGCACACACTTTCTTATTCCGTAACACAAACCAGGTGCTGCGTTTCCTTTACCTGTAGCCATCCTGAACTCAATAGAGCCACTAATGATGTCGTGACGGTGGCTGCGCGTATAGATAAACACCAGCAAGAAGAAGAAGAAGTTCTCATTGCCATTTCAAGTCATCCGTTGCTTTTAGTTAATACCCTACTTAAAACCCTTTCAAATATTATGGTCGTGGTAGAATAGTGTCTTCGTGTCATAAGAGTCTGCTAGTGATAGGACTAGACTTGTCTTTACTAACGTTTACCGTCTTGTAGATAAAGTCGGCGTTGAAGTGGTTTATCAGATTTAACAACAACTTCTAATTGATGATAATTTCACTAAGAATGAGATTTCGAATGTTCTATCGTCCAAATTCATAGCAAATCACTAATATAGTACTCATTATCCTATGATATACAAATGATATTTGATCTCAAGGAGATAAAGAAATTTCTTGGTCGGCTTTGTCCACCCATAATAAATCTCAGACCTAAAATAATGAAAAAGATACTACAAACAATAAGGCAAAATATTAATAAGATCTTTGTATTCGCAGGTGATATTGGAGAACTATAACGCAGTGATTCCATCTCATGCGAGACAGTTGGTGATGGAGCTAGGACAGAATAAGACTGACGGTGAGCAATTAATAAATATAAAGATTTACATCCACCTTATTAAGCCTGACCAATGTACAAATGCAATGCAATAATAACAAACGCAGCAGTGATAGCCAAGTTGGTACGCGTGCCTCGGTAACGAGGATTACAGGTGCAAACCCGGCTCGCACCTCTGGGATTTCTGAATTTCATGTGCGAATCTCATTTTCGACCATGATTATCACTTGCTAAACGGTGAAGGAAAAACATCGCGAGGAAACTTGCATGTCTGAGATAGCCCCTCAAAAGACGTGTGAAGGCCGCCAACCCGCACTGGGCCAGCGTGGTGGAGTACGGCCTAATCCACCTCGCATTGGGGGGAGGCCCGTGCCCAGCAGTTGGACATTAAAAGGGCTGGTATTATATTATATATTGTACAAACTGAATACGTTAGAAAGAAATACTTACGACCATTTTGATTTTTACAGATGACATGCTAGCAGAGAAATCACATAATCTCATTACGCAAGCATCAATGAGAAAACAATTGTCAGCACCTGAATACCTGGAAAAACGAAAGCTCGAGCGAGAAAGAAGGAAATCCTTTGAAAACGGCATCAGAGGGCGGCTCAAGAAGGTCAACAGAAAATACACTGTTCCTAGTTCTAGGAGTGAAACACTAGACTGTGATTGCAGTCAAGTTTCAGCAGAAAAAGGTACTGATTATACATGCGAAAGCTGTTACGTAGACTTATGTACAGACTGCGAGTCTGAACTGTCCAAATCTAAAAAAGACGACAAATGCAGCTGTAGACATAACGATAATGAACTGGGTGACAAATGTCCCGAATGCGATCGATCGCTGCATTACATTGATTCAGGAAGCGCTGAACACATAGAAAGAAAGCAATCTGGTTGCAAATGTTCCGATTTTCAATCGTCGCAAGAGAGTTTTGGAAAAGAATTCGGTAGTTCTTTGAATAAAACTAGGGGGTATCATTCGACGGATAATATTATAGGTTACACGGACGGTAAAAGCAAAGAAGATTTAAGTGATACGAATAATTCGTTATCTAGCGTTAGAAATATCCCGAAAACTTGTTTAAAATGCGCTAAAATCAAAGAAAATATTGCTGTCACGGCTGAATCGACTAGTACTATACACAGAAGATCAAGGTGTAATGATATTGAGAAACATAGAGCAGAAACGTTCAGATCGAAATCGAAAGATGATCCTCAAAGATCTAAATTATCTAAAATTGGAACGTGGAGACGGAAATCTGAGCCTGGCTTGCAACAGAATATCACTGGAATTGTCATGAAAAAACCCCAAGAGAGTGACAACGAAAAAGTAGAGGTAAGAGGCAATGAAAAGATTGAGTTTGAGTGTAAAAACTGCGGCTCAAACAAAATCACTAAGAACGTGAGAGCTTCCGATGGCTCCATCATAACAGACCCTGAACTGGATAGCAGAAAGAGAGTCATTCCCAACAAGCCGGCTGTAGAGATAAGAATGTATAACACTAAAAACATACCAAAGAAAATATCAAAAATAAAGAAGAACAGAGCTAAAGGATTACGTCTCGGGTCTGACACTACAGCTAAATTCTACGCTGAACTATCATCAGACGTATCCACTGAAAATATTTTGCACATATCAGAATCAAATGATAGTCTTAACGTTGACAAACCTAAAGATTCTGCTATACCAGAAACTATAAGCAAAGATGAGGATATAGATGAAGAAACATATAAGAAGCTAATAGAAAAGACAGATTCTTTTAAAAAGAACGAGCTAGAGAAAGTTAAATACTTAAATAAACAAAAAGTGATTAACGAAGGTTCGGAGGAAGATAAGCCTGGCGAGGAGATAAAACAAGAGGAAGTAGTAGAAAGTTGCGAAGAAACCGAACAACCGTTAGAACAGATAATATCACAGTTGCTGATGCAAAATAGAGAATTTCAGAAATTAGTGAAAAAGCAACAGCTACGAAATAGTGCGAACAGACGACACCAGAGACTGATGAAGTCCCATTCAAACCCTGACCAAGTCATACTGGCAAGGAATCTAGAATCAACTAAATTAAAACCTAAATATGGAAGACAGACATCTGAAGACTTAGAAGGTGACAAACACAATGTCGATGAAGAAGATATCACTACAACAAGCTCTAGAACTGAAACAGAAGATGTTTTGGACGACGATCATATTTACGAAACACTAAGAGTCGAAAATAGAGTGGATGAAACCTTACATACTATAAATAGTAAAAGTAAAGTAATACACCATCCCTCACACGTGAGTCGACCTAAAAGGCTACCTTCGCCACCAAGTAATGATGTCCCTAGAGTTCTCGGTCCTGAATCGGATTACGTATACCTATCTTTTGATAAATTAAACAGCCTTCAAGACACTGAAGGTATTTACGACGTACCTGTAAGATCTCCCGAGAAAGTCGGTAACAGAGGATCCGCAGAATATTACGTGCATATGGAAAAGAAAGGTCCACCTATTACTGAGAATGTCTATGATTCACTTGTAGAAGTATGTAGACGAAGGAAAGAGGCACCAAGCGATTTGCCAGTCGATTATTTACCAATGAGTCCCGACCAGAAAAGCCCAAATACGCCAGAAATATGGCTGAGTCGGCAGAAAGAACATTTCAACGTGTCCAGAGACAGAAAATCTGGTTCTCTTCCAAGAAGTTTTCAAGTAATCACGAGCAATCCAGAAGATGCCAATCTAGTTACATTTAAATGTAAGCCTAACAGTAATAGCAAGACGTACTTGAATAGGGATGGCAAAGTAATGAGTACTGATAGGCCGTATACAATTGCATCAGACCAGAGCGAGATTAGCTATGATGAAATGAGCGAAGACAACTTGCTCAAATTCAATAAGAATAAAACGAACGACACTGATTATGCGCAAAACATAAGTCAATCTACATTAGAACTAGAACAAGAGATTGACAGATGCTACAAAAACAACTTCGAAGAGCTTAATTTAGATAAGAATAAGAATGAAACTCTATTGGCTGTGTCTCAACCTAATTTGAACACATCAACTACATCATCTTGTGAAGTGTTACCTCTAGACCGAAGTGAAGAGAAAACTACTGACATTGAAGTTATACACCCGGAACATAAAATATACAAACCTACAACAAACATGCTGTCGCTCAAAAATGTATTGAGTCGATTTAAGAATAAAACTCCAATCAAAATCAATGACGATTCTGAGATCAATGCCAATGAACAAAACAGTCCAGATAGTCCTAAAGCTGATCAAAAAAGTCCAACAAGCGACAAGAGACCCGGTCTTAACCCTAGAAGTTATTCTAAGAATTTGCTACAAAGATTCAGAAGTATTATTGGTGACGACCATCCTGATGACAATCATAATAGTACAGAGCCGAGAAATAGTGATGAAACTCAACGTAATTCAGGTAAGAGTGATATAAAAGTGGTCATCACATCAACTGACGCAAGCCCCACGACATCGACTATAGTTTATTCGATTAACAACGATGCACTTAGTAAGAGCGTGTGTGAACATACTACATTGGCCGAGAGTCAAATTGAAAAGAATAATCTAGATGCTCTATCGTTAAGCTGTGATAATATTGATAAAAGCCAAGATAATAATCGATCAACGTACGAAAAGAGTGTTAGTATTGTATCAAGTTCAACAGGATCACCTTTAAAATCAACTAACAGTTCGTATCAAAGCCTGAACAAATTGCCAATATATATGCAAGGGAGCAAGCATTTAGGAGCCAGAATAGCGCAGTCTGACTATGTCGACCCCACAACTTTAGTCGACAAATCGACTCTAAAGAAAGTGAATGTACTTATTAACAAAAATGCTATAAGACCCGACAGTTTATTTTCTAATTCCTCATTCGTTACTTCTTCAAGTGAAGGAGTCTATCAGGAACCGCAAAAAAACAATCAAACGGTAGACGTTAAAGAACAATCGGATAATCTACCAACATCAGATGAGAGTTACTACGAGAAATCGTTTGAAAAGATTGAACAAGTGACTGGTGATGACGTATTTAGAGATTCCGCGGTTTATTCAGATCAAGAGGATAGTGAAGATGTTAAAACAGATACTAAAGACAAATTAACAAAAACTGTAACAAGAACGGAGAGTCTTAAACAAAAATCTTTCAAAATACAGACAGCATCTGCAGTGAGTGAGAAAGTTAGTACTCACACTCGGGTCACAGTTTCATGTACTAAAACACATAACATAGAACGTGTTTCCACTAATATTGAACAGAAAACAGACTTCCAAAAGACTTTAAAGCCAAAAGTAGCCCCACCTGTCCCAGCTAAACCTAAAATGACACAAATGACACCAACTAATTTTCAAAACAGAAACATCAAAGGTACCTATTCTAAAAGCTCTGAACAGTCATCGTCATCGGAATCAGTGAACATGAAGACGATTAAAAGAAACGCCAATTACAAAAAACCTATTTGTAGATCTGAATCTACTCCAGTTAGCAATAAAGTTATTGTGGACAATAATAAAGTAGATAAATCTGAAATAATAAAAGATGAAGCAAGGACTGCGACAGAACAAATAGCTGTTAATACGCAACCGCAAGGGATACAAATTAAAAGACTTAGCTTTGAAAGAGCGAGTCTCGATTCAGCTACTAGAAAAATTAAATCAACTGAAGGCAAAAAATCGGTAACGGATCAGCCGAAAACGTCGAAATCGGTGCTGGAAAGGCGAATGGAGATAGAACAAATTACTAAAACTCAGTTGAGAACATCGCAAAGTATGAGGAAACCTGTACAGTTAGCAAAACCAAAGTCAATCACAACTAAAGTAGCGAGCTTTGAAAGGAGCGTTGGCGAAAATAGCGGTAGAGAGAAAGTGCCCACTCCCAGTACTGATAGAAACATTCCTAATAGAAATAATGTAATTGAACCGAAACCCGATAATTTAGATGACGCGAGAGGCAGTTGGGTGAAGCAGGTCGTAAATAAATTTCAATAAACTTCAAGAGTGATATTTTTGCATTTAAACCAATCGGATTTCGGACAAACGATTTGCTGGCAAATAATTGGCCAAATTCAATTGTTTTTATTCAATCTACACGTAAAAATGTAGGCAAAATGTTGTCATATTGTAATAAATAATAGACTATGGCCTTGTGTGAAATATTCCGTCTCTTTTTATACTCCCACGTTTTTAAATCCGTCGTCTGGTCGTCTTAGATCAACATCTACTTAGAATTAAGAGCAAAACGATTCGCCGTTAGCTTTTGTCGCATATTTACGGACGAACTTACTTATCCCACACTCAAATAGCTAAATATTTTAATGAACATTATGCGAAAGAAAAAAAAACATTTAAAAAGCTAACGGCATTTTCTTGCATAGACTAATTAAAAAAAATAGCTGTAAGAATTACCTACAAACATAATCTGTGCTGTTAACATCGTCGCTAGCGTCGATGCAAAGCTGTCAAAAAACATGACGTTTTCATAATTAAAATTGTAGTTCTTATTTTGGCCACCAGCACAAGTTATGTTTGTGGTAATATTAATCGTTAATCGTTGTAAATAATCGAACCTCCTTGAGCTTTGATATCTTGTGCCATAGAACAAGAAATTATTTTATTTACCTTTGCTGTACACAATTGCAAAAAAAAACTGTATATAAACCGAATGCTTATTTTGCTATTCAATGTATTTATTCAAAAGTGCCATTGCAAATTATAAACGAGTATTTAAACAAATATTAATGAATTTTTCGTGCAATTACTTAAGGATCTACTTAAAATTATTTATTATTTTGTTCGGTAGTATATTAAGTATTTTGTTGTGTAGCTACTAACACCAAAAAGTAGAGAAGATTGTTTTTTTAGTATTATTATTTTTTTACTAATAAATTTTATACAATACTTGGTGTTATTTTTTAAAACTTACCTACGTAAATGGGAGCATCAATAACCCAATAGCAAAGGATTCGCCTTCGGTATGGCTTGCATTGCGTTTGATTCATCACTGACCGTTATTCTATGGGACGTCGACCCACAGATATGATTCTGTCTATGATCATTGTTTTATACATTTTAAATATGATCATATATGGTCACATATAGGTATGGAATCTTCCCTTCCCCGCCAAAACATGCATCTCATCTGACGCATAAATTATATTATTTTAACAAAAATTGCGCATTGCCCAATTTATAAAACGAAATCCATAAATAACAGAATTCCTTCAAGTGCACAGTAATGTTGTGTAGTCACGAAAGCTTGTTTTCTTGGCAATAAAAAGCCAACCCAAGATCCGCGCTTGGGGCGGGACAGTCACGCGAAGTACGTACTGGCACAGGGTTACACCATAGACAACAATTTATACTCAACACCACAGTGCTCAAGACGAAGAAATAATAATAATACCGAGACGGTGTGTAGCGAACAACGTATTGAAGCACAAAATAAATACCAAGCCGAGTTGTGTATTACAGGCGAATTCGCCTGTACGTAAGGACGTAAATCGCGTGTACAAAATATATCAGCTGGGCTTTTTCTGCTTCAATATGTTCAACCTCGCCACAAGCTACATAGATGGCGCTGCAGACGATATTAAGGACAATTGACAATGCTCCATACAAACCTGAAACGCGCTATGACAGTTTTCGGAGCACGTAACATATATACAAGATCCCGACAATAACCGTCGGGGCATAGCGGACGCCCCGCCAGGCATACCACCCGCCTGGCTGGAAGATCTTTCCTACCTAGAACAGCTAGTATTAAGAAGGGCTGTGAACTCCTTGGGTATACAATCAGGTGAAAAGAAATCTTCATGATAGTAGAATGTTCTGGCTTAGGTACGTCCCAACACTCTCAAGCAAGGAACCAAATCATGTAATTTTATAAGATATTAATTAGGTGCACATGCCGTTGACAATTAATTGTCATGTATCATGTAGGTAGGTAGTTATAATCATTTCCTAACATTTATGATAACCGTTACTAAAATTGGCACTATTTTGTATCCGATTGCCAACCTAAGAAAAAAAAGAAGAACATAAAAGTATTTCGGTTTTTCTTTTTTTTCTTTAGGTTACGGTTTTTCTTTAGTGCCAAATATAGACCATGGTTTGGTGATAAACTTAATTTTATAATAACGTTTTCTTTAGTTCATGGTTTAAACCATGTACCAATCCCAGTACTTTATTTAGACCCTGTTTTGGAATAAGACGGCAAATATCTACTTAGGTTAATATTCTTTAACAGTTTTTTTTTAAATCGCGTTCTATTCGATTATTAGGTACTATCTAATTACCTATTCAGACGAGCAAGTAATCGTTTAGGATGTGCACCCCTTGGATGGCGACGGAATCGCGTGATCGCGAACGTATTTTCCCTCCAAAAGTTATTAACGTCGTCTTTGGCACGCTAGACACTGCCTGTCGCGTAGTCTGGGAGCTAGGAGACATTTCCACTAAACTTTACAAGCTTTTATATAGCTTTAGAAGTTACTAACGCTTGCTTTGCGAAGTGCTTTTGCCCGTAGATCATCTCCAGCTTGTTCTCATATGGTCGCATAATATGATGTATTATTAATAGTGGGTCCAAAAAAAGAGGCATGTGAACGACCACGCCGCCGTGTACAGGGCCAGCGTGATGTAAGTACCTCGGTCTTGAAAGGGGGGGGGGGGGGGGTACAGGCTCCTAACCAGCAGGCAGACATTAAACGTTCTTACTACAATACCTATTCGTAAATTGATAAAAATGCAGTTATGCTCGTATTTAATAATAATATAAAATACTTTTAACAGTTTATAGTCCAGCTCCTAGCCTAGTATGTCCTGAAGAAAAACTTTTCCATTCAAATAGAACAAACATCATCGTTCGATCAGTGCGTGCGACAGAGACAAACGCAGGAAGCGGCAAAAAGTTTATATTTCGAATCTCATTCCTTTTTCGACTTCCCTGTCTGTAGCTGGGCCCGTGATGCCTTCCACATTCGATGATTTGAATTTATAGGTTCTTTATCGTGTCAGCTTTGTATCGCAAAGTATCATATTTTAATACTATCTGGGTGGAATAAATTTCGCGTTTGTGTACGAATATAAATTGCAATAGTATATAGTGATAGGTATGGGTTCTACGAGTTACGTAACGAAACCGAGGTCGGCCGGGTACCGGGTGAAGAGTGGCTCGAGCGCCGGCTCCGACAAGGAGATGAACGGCAAACTGAAGCGGACGAAAATTCGGCAAGTATTTATTAAATTACATTATATAAAACCTTGTTTTGAAAGTTCTACATTCAAATATGATAGAATAAAGAATGTAGGATGCAAAAAGTTGTATAAGTGCTGGCAGCCTTTTTAACATAAAAGAAACATAAGGTCATTCTGAGTAGGTTGCGGACAAATATTTAAAGAGTTCCAATTTTAATTTTTGTATTTTTTTTAACTTAGACAAGGTACTTACGTATCGTTTATTGAAAATATTCGTAGGTAAGTATTTAATTAATCGTTGAATGCACGATAAAAGCAATTTATTAGATATAGATCAATATTATTTTCGGCGACTATGTACCTAGTCCGCTTAATTTTGGTGTGCAAATATAATATTAATATAATATTAATAATATTAGGCTTAACGATACCAATAATTATTTGTGCTAATGGCCAGTGTGAAATATTTTAAGGGGGTAAACCATTTAGTACAATACTTATGAATCGTCAAAATAGTTACAAAATGCTAAGCTACAACCTGTGGCTACAACTTTACCACCCGTTCGGAATGCCGTTTCTATGGAGAAGAACGGGCAAGAAACTCCATGGTTGCTCTTTTTAAAAAGATCCGTTACTTTTTTTAGCAGTACATTGTTATGGGTATGTGAGAACAATGTAGGAACAGCTAGGCAGACTTTAGCAGCTGGTCAATCGACTCGCCCCTATTACATTGGAATCAAATACCATTTGCGAAATGTGGGTGCAGCTCAGTACGCCCCTGTCTACCCCTTTGGGGACTACAAGCGTGATGCGTTTTTTAGTGTTAATTTTCCACCCATTTATGCTTGTTTATCATAGCAACCGTTACCATGGCAACGGTATTGTGAAATCGATACCACCAAACAACATCCCGCACTCGATACCAAAGCGCAATGCGCAACACTAGTTCCGAATTCGAAATTTGATTTTTATTTCACAATTTTATTTATGTTTTTAAAAATGGTTATTTTTTTATTTGACACCGAGAGTGATGTTCGAAAATATTTGTTCTTAATTTAAATATCACTTGAAGAATAATGACAAATGGTTGAGTTTTAGTTTTTTTCTTTTTAATAATGTATTATGCTAACTATTTGAGCAGGCGACCGAATAAGATGAACGAGTATGGCTTGAAGCGGATACCGGATTATACGGAGTTGGCTTATAAAGAGGCCGTGTCGAAGCTGAGATACTTCTTATCCGGCAACTACGCGCCTAGTGTAAGTGGTCTTTTCATTCATTTGCTAAAATCACTCCCCGAAATTTATAGAAATTTACAATTGAATTACAAAGCACTATTACTCTGAACAATGCTTTGCAATGACACTGTAAAATTCTATTACAATTCACGTAGGGAAGTCATTTTCTAAATGTTATAAAATAATGCATTAATTTAACTTAACTAAATTAAAAAATTAAACTAGTTTAAAATAAAATGACTTTCATAACAATTAAAAAAACATATTATCATAATAACTTTACCATAAGTACCTACCCAATTTTCTGTGTGTACGTGCATACCTTTAAATATGTAGTTATTTATATGTATTTTGCATATACATAGCTATAAATAGTACTATGAATAAAACTAACATAATGTAGTTTTGTACGGAAATATCAAACTCCAACATGCCAGGTCCGCAGCTATGGCGGCTCGGCCTCCATCAAGAATCTGGACGAGTCTGACGGCGATCTTGACAAGAAGTACAACAGCTCGTACTCGCCGCTCGCCGAGTACAAGCCGAGGCCGAGGCTCACGGCCAAGTACACGACATTGTACGCCGATAGTTTGAATAATTACGCTCATCAGAATACTAGTGAGTATAATATTTACAGCCATTAGTATAAGTTTTGAACGTACCTATATTGATTTCTTATATTTACGCGAATACTACACATTAAAATAAAACTAACTTTAAGGATTTTATCGCGTGTATTTTATTTTCCCGACGTTTTGGCTGCTTTCCAGCAACCATGGCCACGGGAGGACTGAGGTGTTAGACGTCCTAGTGTTATAGTTAAAACTGGGGAACCATCATATTTAATTGTTGTTTGCGGAGACCATGGTAGCTATAAAGCGCTGAAACGTCGGGAACGCTTAAAATAAACGTGAGAAAATTCTTTGAAATGAGTTATATAAGTACAAAAGAATAATAAAATAAATATATTCAACAAGTATTTAGTATTGTATCATACAAATTGTTTGATGGCATGAAAGTAAATTTAGGTAAGTATGTATGTAAAATGTCATAAAGTAATATAAACTCATATCGCTGTAAGAATTATGTTTTTTTACGGGACATTCTGTATATACTAATCGTCATGTAAAAAGAACGCTGGCGATCAAGCTGCGCATTATGCGATTTATCGGTCTATTTGGTGGTATGAGGTGAGGCGCGCGGCGGGCGGGTTACGCGCCGAATGCTTGCCGGTGCGCTATTGGTTCGTCAGTTGACCTTTGCTTTCCGTGTTGTGTCCACGCTACGTTCGTTCTAAAAATACCATCGCGCACTAAAGTTTTTAATTACGAAATGGTTTTACGTAGAAAAGTGAGAAAAATGATTTATGACGTATAATGTTTCATGAAGAGAGAGGCTGATAATAATGCAGCTAAGAATTTAAAACAATGTATGACGACGATGAAATGGCCACTTCTAGCACCAACACCGCGTCCTCATCCGGTTTTCACGTCACCCAAGACGACTTAATGGAAGGAGTTTCAACATTACTTTAATTTTTTGTTATTAGATTAAACATTCTACACTAAATCAAACATGTTTTTAATTATATTTAATAATACTCTATCTAATTTATTTTTCAATTAACCTACCAATATACGAAGCGCGAGCGAAAGGCTAATTCAAAACTAAAACAATAGGCCTAGTACTTTCGTGCGCGAGTGTACCCATGCGCAAAAACTCCCCCTCCACTTTCTTCCAGCGTTCTTTTTAGATGACGCGACTTATAACTAATATGTATTCATACTGTATAAAAGCATATTTCCAGCTATACCAACGGCCGCTGCGCCCGCGCCGACGGCCGCGGTCGGTGACGTCACAGGAGGAACCAACCCTGACGTCATCAACTTCATACAGAAGCAAGAAGAGTACATCGAACAACTCGAGCGAGAGAGCCAGTACTGCAGGGTAAGATTGGCTATCGCTATCTTTGTCGTATTTATGATAACATAACTGGGTGCAAGCGAGGAAGAGGAGTTAAACTTCTGAATTATCAAACAAATTTGATAGCTTCACTAGCGCATTTAAATTTGTAATTATTCTGTGACGTCACAATTTCGTTTATTTTTTTAATTAGGCACACCAAACACAAATTTTGTATAACTTTATTGAATTGAAATCTACAATTACAGAATTACAGTTAAACTAAATAGGAAAATAAAAAATACCTAAAAATAGTATGACAACAAACTATGTATCAAAAAGACAATATGTCGAACAATGTCGAGAGCATTTTTTTTTAAATTGAGATATCAAAATTGTTGCCGTCCAAATGGTAGTATACCCTTTCTGAAGCAGGCTGTATACGGTGTAAAATTAAGACATCCATGTCAAACTTAGAAACCTATATTAAACTACAGCACTTTCACTGTATACATACATTATTTCTACAATTGTATTTAAGTCTAACCTTTACCCGAAGTTTTCGATATCATACCACACCACCCTGTATACTGATCACCCTGTATCTCCCAGGACGAGCTGAACAACCTCCTGGGTAAGGTTAAAGATGTGATCTCGGAGAACGAGCACCTCCACGAGGCTCAGAAGAACAAGCTGATCTCGCGCATGTTCCACTCGTACAACGCGGGCTCCGAGAGCGAGGAACACGATGATCTGGGAGACAGCACGGGACTGGATAGCGACAACAAGGTTTTTTTTTAATTCACAACTATACAAAGTCGATTCATGATGTATCCAGGCCTTAAACCGGTTATTACTGATTATTACCGTTTAATAAATGCAGTTTATTGCCGGTGTTTACCGTTTAATGTAGCCGGTTTTGCTGATTTATATTACCGGTTCATATAACTGATTATTCTTGTTAATATAGCCTGTTTTAATGATAAATATTACCGGTTCATATAACTGATTATTCCTGTTAATATAGCCGATTTTACTGATAAATATTACCGGTTCATATAACTGATTATTTCTGTTAATATAGCCGGTTTACTGATAAATATTACCGGTTCGTATAACTGATTATTCCTGTTAATATAGCCGGTTTTACTAATTAATATTTCCGGTTATTACCGGTTAATATTACCGGAACAATACAGTCCACGTGTCGTTTACGAAAAACCTCGCATTCGAAGCTCTGAATTATAAACATATTATTTTGTCTATGACACCACCAAAAGATTAGAAATGACCAAAAATAAATCGACCATCAACAACAGCTCATCGATTTATTTTTGGTCTACATTTTGGTCGCAGATGACTCCACTGAAGACCCGCAAGTCCAAACCTCGCACCACCAGGCTTGAAGGTCCGAACATCGTGTTCGAGTCCCGGATTGCCGAACTGGAAGCCCAGCTCACACAATCCAAGATAGACTTGAAAAAGTTGCAGGTAACGAACGCACAGATTCAGAGACACTGGGCCCCAAGTCTGCTAACTCAATCGATTCATAATCACACTTGACAGATCATAATCACACTTGACAGTCACATTTGACAGATATTGTATGGGATATCTGTCAAAAGTGGCAGTTACTATGCGGTTGCTGTTCGATTATGAATCGATTGTGTTAGCAGACTGGGGCACACGTCTTCCGGCTCGTGGTCGCCATTCTAGAACATTTCTGCGCCAACGGCCATCGTTTCTTCGAGCTATGTGCCGCCCACTGCCGCTTCAATTGCCGAACTGATTAACTCAATTGGTAGTGACCCTGCTCACTGCGCTGAGGGTGCCAGGTTCGAATCCTAATATCGACCAACTTAGTGTGTTGAGCGCGAATGTTTTTACCCGAGTTATAGATGTTTAATATTTTTAAAAGTATTCTATTGTACTGGGCTCGCCCTCAGTCCATTGTACGGTACCCATAATACAAGCGTTGCTTAGTGTAGGACGCTATAGTTGGTGTTCGTCTGGCGATGGATAGCTAATGATACAATTTAGTGGAAACGCATTCTTAATCTCCGTTCTCTATTGCAGGAGGAGAACAATGAGAATAAGCGCAAGTTGGCCTCGGGACTCGTCGACTCGACGTGCCTCGACGGCTTTAAGAGGCAGATAGACAATCTGCAGAGGTAAGCCTATTGCTACAATTACAATCTACGGTAAAAATGTTGACCTGCTTCGCTGTATCTTGCTCACTAAGGTCTGCAGCAAAGTGCAAGTTTTATTGCCAGTTTACCGGGACTTTTAGGCCTCTTGTAACTACCTAACAATATCATAGATTATGTAATAGTTCATTTATCAGAGTAGGATTGAAGAGTGACAGATACCTACACATATCACATCCCACTAATATTATAAATGTAAACGTTTGGATGGATGGATGGATGTTTGTTACTCAATCACGCCAGAACGGCTGTACGGATCTGGATGAAATTTGGCACAAACTTTTTATCCCGGTAAAATGTATGGTTCCCGTGGGATGGATTTGTTTGAATTTTTCATAGAGCAAAATATCGACATGATTTTTGCATAGGTAGTGGTCGTTTAGGGGTCAGAAAATGACATAGGGACATACTTTTTAATCGCGGGTAACACCGCGGGGCGCAGCTAGTTGTGAAATAAACGAATTTGAACCACAGGGACAAGTCATCATTGGAAGGCCAGATATCGAAGCTGAAGCTCAGCTTGGAAACCCGCGATGATGATGGCCGGTACAAGCGTGGTTCGGATGCAGTGGAACAGCAACTCAGGGACGAGAGGAATAACTTGGAGACAGAAGTGCGCAGACTCAAGGTGAGAGGCAAATGCAACCACTGTTGAGTTGTGGATTGTTCAGCTGTAGAAGTTAATTGAGAAGCCGTTTTTTATGGTAATGATTTTCATGGTAATCACAATACAATTTCAGTAATTCTTCTTCTTTCTTTACGAAATGAGATGCGATGAAATAAAATGGATATGCAAATGGCCTCACCCACAACTTAGCGGGTATTTTGCCAATGTCAAGTAATTAATAGCAATAACACATTCAATAAATACACATTATAAATAAAATAATGGATGTGACATGATGATATCAATTTCAGTAATTATTAATTGTAGGAACATAAACACCGTTTGTATCGCGTCCATTTTATATATGTTGCCATATATATATTTTTAATAATGATTAAAATAAGTTGTGTTGGGTTGCCAACAACCACGACGACCACCTCTTTGGCATAGTTGGTAGTGAGCCAACATTCTGTCCGAGGTTTTACGTTCTTCGGTTTCCAAGCACACCATTGTAAGACCTCAAGACACTGTGACCACTTTCTGCGTAGATCGGACCGCAAACAACAACTAAATATGAGGGTACCCCAGTTCAAACTATGACACTAGGACGTGTAACACCTCAGTCCTCCCGTGACCATGGTTGCTGTAAAGCAGCCGAAACGTCGGTAACGTAAAAACATAAAATAAACGCGATACAATCTGTAAAATTACTTTTATTTCAATGTCTAGTATACGCGTTAATATAAGAAATCAAGTGCGAGCAAGCCGTATACTTTATAGTCTACCGTATTTAAACATTTTGTATGGAGAATTGAAAAGCGCCTCTAGCGGATGGTATTCAAAACTTTCAGTTCTCCATACAAAATGTCTGAATACGGTAGACTATAAAGTATACGGTTAGCTTACGAATAATCTCGCACTTTACGTACAGATAGTAAGGAATGTAGTAAAGAATGAAAACCACGTTTTCTTTACCCAGGATGATTTAGCTAAGGAACGGAATAAGGTGCGCGAACTGGCGGGAGAGGGTACCCGACGTGCCATACAAGAACGGAGTGCTGCAGAACAGCGATACAACACGCACTTCGACGAGCTGCAGCACGATCTAGCAGCACAGTACGACAATGTAGCTAAACTACAGGTAGGTACTTTTCAGCATCTACAGCAGTACTCGAAATAATTATCTGAGGAAGCAAAAAAGCAGTGGACCAAGTTAGTAGAACACTTGTTACGAGCACGAGAGCACGAGGCTATGTTACGATAGTCGCTGATTCAAACCCTGGCCCACACCTCTGGGACATCTGGGTTTCTAATTAATTTACAGACAGTGCTTACATTTTAGGAGCCGATTAGGAAAGATAAATGAAATAAAATTAAAGAAGGAGGCAATATTACAATTAATAATAATGGAGTTTGTTAATATTTAGTTGGATTTGGAGCGTCAACGTCGCGAGGAAAATGAACTGAAACGAGAGATCTCCATGAAAAACTCTGCTATCGAGGAACTGAAAATGGAGCTAAAGAATAAAACATGTAAGTTGATCTCTATTTACGTTAACTTTCTTTATTAATTAATCTTCATTCTGTTCTTAACGTCCGAATGGTCTTTTCATCCTTAAGTGGCCCTGGTTCCTGTACCAAAGGTAGTGACTTTTTGCGGTGAAGGAAAACTTTGTGTGATGAGCACGAATGTTTGTACCTAATTTATGGACGTTTACCATCCAAAAACTATTTGTATACCCAAGTCCGACCCAGTCCATTGTAAGGTCTATTACAGTAGCTGCTTAGTTTAGACGTAAACGAACTAAAGTAACCGATACAGCTCAAAGAATTTCAAAGTTAAAGTGGCAGTGGGCAGCACATAGCTCGCAGAACCGATGGCCGTTGGGGCAGAAAGGTTCTAGAACGGCGACCACGAACCGGAAGACGTAGTGTAGGACGGCTCTCCACAAGGTGGGCCGATGATATCACACGCGTCGCAGTTCGCCGGTGGATGCGAGTGGCGGAGGACCGTGATGTGTGGAAATCATAGGGAGAGGTCTGTGTCCAGCATTGGACGTCTTTCCACCGATAGTAGTAGCTTAGTTTGGAACCGCGCAGGTGGCGTGTTTCTGGCGATAATATTAATTTATCATGCACATAATACCTCTTTCAGCGTCTCTACAAGCGGATTTAGCTCAAGCTAATGCTGAAAAATCATCTCTCGATGAAGAGCTAGCAAGTGCTAGACTTGCTATAGAGCGTCATCAGCGTCAAGCCAAGCATGACACTAATCGTCTCAACTCTGAGGTAATACATGTAAACTGTTTATATGAAGAAAGTAGGAACCCTTTCACAGATAGAGTTTTTTTATATGGGACTAGGCCCGCCACACACTCCCACCACTGCTACTCCTGTAAGCCAGGATCTACAGTGGTCCAATGAACACACCTAGGTTTGACCCTCGGCGAGTCCCGGGATAAAGTTAATTGTCTTGGAGCCCGCACGAAATTAATCGAAAGATAAAAATAGGAGGAGTTGGAAGAAAATTATCCACTTCCCTCCATTGAAAAGCGGGAGACAAAAAAGATCTCAGATTAAAAGAGAGAGAGTTTGCAACTCCTCTGTGTTACACATTGCTTCACGTAAAAATGTGCGTAAAGTAGGGTGTTATGGGTGCCGGGAAGGAGGACGTAAAGATTCCGTAAAGGAATACGTAAAAAATACTGTAATGGATGCCGAAATGGTGGCAAAAGATGACGTAACGGTTGGCGTAAAGGATAACAGAATGGTTGCCGTAAAGGTTAGCGTGATGGATGACGTCATTATTGCTACGAAGAATGATGTAAAGGTTGCTGTGGAGGATGATGTAAATGTTGCTGTAAAGGATGACGAAATGGTTGCTGTAAAGGATGACGAAATGGTTGCTGTAAAGGATGATGAATAGGTGACGCAAAGATGAAGTAATGGTTGAGTGTAAAAGATAACAATTGAATATAAGTTTAGCTCTTTTCAGGTTACACTCCTTGGTGTAGCTGTTTGGTGAAAACTGGAAGAAAATATTTGAAATAATAATTTGAGGTTTCTTTGAAGGACCGAATAGGACAAAAGGAATGTTTTTGGTAGCTGTGTATTAGTTATCGATAAAATTGGTGCTTTTTAGGCGCAAGAGTTTCGCAGGATCTGCATTATATATATATTCCGTCCAGTTTTACAAAGTCTTGTGACAACAGTAGTTCTCATTGTTCAATGTCTTCTTAGATCCAATCTCTGCGTCAACGTCTGGACCGAGCCGACGCTGACCTGGTGCACTCGCGGCGCGAGAACCTGCGTCTCACCGAACAGATTTCTAATCTAGAGAAAGAGGTAAAAATAATAGAAATACACAAGCGTACTCTAGACATAACCCCAAATTAATAGACAGTTATAATCGCACTATAACGAACTTTTCAGAGGCAAAGATGTGTCCTTAATTTAACACTTTCTGTACATAAAGAATTAGTGCCTAACTTTGAATATACACTCAATTTTGCAGCTGAATATGAAGAACTTGACTCCCGTGACTCCGGAGAAGAAAGAGAAAGAGCTATCCACGATGCTCGAGTCTATGGAGAACAAACACGGTACGTAACATTCAGCATCACGGTTCCCCTAAATCTGCCGGGTGTCGGATTCTTCATAAGAGTTGGCTCATCCAATGGGTAAACTATTGATGTTTTGACTGATTCCTTCACGATACTGTAACTGTCTTTCAAAACATTCATACTTTACCCTTTCATTACTTGCGCTTGCATGTGCATTTAGTGCTACGAGAGGGCTTTCCTTAACCTTCAATAGTTTATTCATCAGATTGTTCGCCCCATCAACAGTAGCTCCACGTTCGCTATGTGTTAAACCGAGAACGTTTGGTTCCACAGCTAAAACGGTGGCTGAGTTGGAGTCCATGATTCAAACACAAAACAGTCTGATGGACAAACTCACCGGCGAATGTCGTTTGCTCACAGACAAGCTCGACGACGCAAACCGTAGGCACAAGTACGAACATTTCAAATCTTATAGCATGCATTTGTACCGCTATCCTTTCTTGTTCACCTTCTGTATTGTTGGCTGATATCATTACCCATTTAAAAAGTAACATAATCCTAACGTCGTGCTGTGCTTTCATTGGTGGCAGGCAGTGCGCAGTGTCGCGGCCGCTCAGACGAACCAATCAGAACACAGCGCGACCGCTCGAGATCCCGCGACCGTTTAGGGAGTCGCCGTACCAAGCGCCGCTCCGGAAAAGAGTCCGATTCGTCGAATAATTACCCGCCAATTGTTGTTGGCCCGTTGACGACCAATCAGGATCTCGCTGACGTCAAAGGGGAGAAGATATACAACCTACCGCTTATGATACAACAGCCCTTTTTACGGGAGAAAAAGGAGCCAATAAAGGTTGACATAAGCGTGAAGTTGATACCGAAGCCGAGGAAAAGAGATAGAAAACGACGAGAGGCGCAAGTAGAGGACTTAGTAATACTATCAGATGAGAATAGAGGAGTTAAGAATAGTATTAGTATGGAGGTAACAGATGGAGATGTTCATGTAATTAATGAGACGGTAGAGATAATAGGAGATGAATCTGAAGATACCGCGAAGGAGGTAGTTGTAGAGAATGCTCTTGATAGCCTGAAAGTCGAAATGGAATCACAAGATATAGAAAATCCGAATAAACTTTTAAATTCAATGGAAAATACTGATCAAATTGCTGATGCTACTGATCAAATTGAGGTTCAAAACAACGAAGTACAAAAGGAAGAAGCAGATTGTTCACAAAATGCCGTAACAGATGAACCAGAAATAGTTCCTGACAAACAAACAGATGAGAATATAGAACAAAGTGAAATATTAGAACCATCTTAAAACGTTGTTGCAGACGTTGTTTGTAAAATCTGACTGAGAAATGGAATTGATGAGCAACTGCCGTATACAAATATGGTTCAGAGCAGTAGATGTTTTGGGTAGTTTAGATTTAAGCAGAAACCTAAACTTAAGAACACCTAAGATGGTTAATTAGAAAAAAAAAACAAATAGACCTATGATAATTTCTTTGAAAGCAAGAATATTTATAACTTTAAAATTTAGTACCTTTGCTATGATATAAATAGTTATTTTTAACGATTCAGTTGACGGTAGTTCATATTATTTAAAATTTCCATTGTTAACTTTGTAACATAAGTTCGCGTTGTGTAGTGTTACAGTTCAAATCGTTACTGCTTGTTGTTGTTTTTTATAATCATTAGCTACTTTCTAGTCTATCAGTTATAGCTTTGTATTGAATTTATTAGCTGTTTTATAAATTTTCTTGTCTCTAGTTGTTTTCATAAATACGTAGTTTTAATGTTACTTGCATTTAAATGGGTAATGATAATGTAAGGGTGTGCAATAAAATTGTTAATAAATAGAAAAATATTAAAATTCTAAGCACAGCAAGGTGTTATTTGAAACAGAATTCTATTTATGTTGGCGACATTCTGATGTTTGATCTTTCTATTGGAACACCTTAAGCTGCATTCGCATCTAGTCCACAATATTCACTCACAAACATTTCGTTTCAGAGCAGAAAAAACACAATTGCTTTGCAGGAACGCTGAGTTAATGAGAAAGCTTAGAAACTTGTGGTGCTCCCACAAGAAGTATTGCACGACTGTTACTCCTTTAAGGAGCTACACACCTTTAAGTGGCTATCCGAACAGCAGATCATCTTACGACTTAGATCGCACTTACTACACCTCAACGCCAAACACATATAGACATAGGCTTAGGAGTGACAATGATGTTGGTGATTTGACGGGAAATCTTAGTGATCTATCGATCGATAGGATTGATTCAGATGATGATCCATTGAAGGTAAGCAATGACTGGTTGAAGAACAAAGACGATAATGCAATGGATGTAGTTGTAGTATAGTAGTTGATAAATGCATATGTAGATTGCATGATTTAGTAGATGCTGTAGATAATAACCTTGTAATCATACTAAAATTTGTAATTAGGGTGCTTAACATTCTACAACAGATACATTACGTCCTATACCTAGTATTACCTAGTTCTTACCTCGAATAATATTACCAGTAAAGTTTTTAATTAAAATCTTGACTCTGAGAAGTTTAGTATTTATATTAATAACGTCCAGAAATGGATATTTTAATTTATCATTACTGTCAAAATTAACTTGTTTCAACTAAAGTTCAAATTCTCTTCTTTTGATATTTTCAATTGAATTCTTAATATTTTCAAGTCGAGTACAATTTTTACTAACATTATATAAGTACATATCTGTGGGCTTAGCAAGTCCGCTACAAGACAAAATATGAGAAATCATCTGTTATGCTCGGTTTACACGAGGAGAGTACACTAATGAACAAATAGATAGTGTCCTCGTATATCGCGATTATCATACATTGGACTCTTGCCACTTCTCTACTTTCTTACTTGCGTACAGTAGGGTACGCAAGAACTTCTTGCACACTATCTATCACTGTCATATTTTTTTTATGAAGTCCATGGTGTGAATGGGACGGAAGAAGCTTACGTGCCGTTACGCTACGTAAAAAGATCATGCTTGAACCGCCGTTCTCTTGTAAACCGAGCATCATACGAATAAAAAAATCGAGAGAGAGAGAGAAAGTCAGTGTATCAAAATCTGAGATGTTTTGTCGCGGTCGGTATGCTGGGCCCACTGCATGGTGTTCCGTGTCGTGTCACGATGTGTGAGTGTGTGTGTGACACGTTTGTTGGTGCCGCAGGGAAGAGCTGGCCACTCTGCAGCGTCAAGTAAACACGCTGTCTCTCTCGCTGCCCTCCGCCCACACACCTAGCGTTAATCAAGGTATGGTAGCCTATGATCCTGAAGAGCTTATCATATTGATACCGGCGAGCCAGTTACCGCTCCATAGCATAGACACAGAAGACGTCCTTTAGACTGTTCCACCAATGAGGACCCGAGTTCAATACTCAGGACCCCAAGTCTGCTAACAAAATCGATTCATAATCGAACAGCAACCGCATTGTAGCTGTCACTTTTGACAGATGTCCCATAGAATATCTGTCAAAAGTGACAGCTACTATGCGGTTCCTGTTCGATTATGAACGATTGTGTTAGCAGACTTAGGGCCCTTAATTTTGGCGGACTATGAACAACTGGTCGAGTTGGTCTTGCAAGTTTATTCCTAAGTATTAAAGTTCAAAAAGAGATGTTTTACTTCAAACAATATTTTTACACCTTTGAACGTTAAAGTAGTACCCGATGGTACAAATTTCTAGAGTGGTCCAATTTCCTTCCTTTCTCATATTTTTTACAATTTTAAAGTAAATGTTCTTTCAGCACATCCCACGCACTCGACCTCATCAGACAGAAATATACCAAGTTCCCCGACCAATGCCAGACGAGACCATACCGGAGCTGAGTCCACCGGAGACGAGCCGGTCCCAAGACTCGGACCAGTCGAACCAGACGACGAACACTATGAAACAACAGGACTAACCGAAGACTCTACTCCAACATATGAATCACCAAAGCCGACTACGGAAAGAACGGAAGACAATTCTGATTCACAACATGTTAAAAAAGATAATGTAGATACAAATCAGTATGAAGAAGAAAAAGTTATTGAAGATGAGGTTGAAACACATGAAGAACGAGGAAATCCTATGGAGGTTCAACATAATGAGTCTTCTGAAGCTCAGAATTATCAGTATGATCAAAATTATGAACAAACACCAAACGAAGATGCTCAGCATCAAAATCAATACGAAAATTACGAACAACCGTATAATGAACAATACAATTACGAACAGTATCAACAACAATATACTGATCAAACCGATCCAAATGCTCAATATACTGATCAAACTGACCCAAATGTTCAATATACTGATCAAACTGATCCAAATGTTCAATATACTGATCAAACTGACCCAAATGTTCAATACGATCAACAGTATCAGAATTACACAACAGATGCTAATTATCAAGGTGAACAAAATATTGATCAGGCTCAGTATGTTCAAGAGTATCAGGAGAATCAGAACGTAAATAAAATGTCTGACGAAGATAATAGAGAAGTTAGTCCACAAAGCTATGCACAATATTCTCAGGAACACGAGAACAATGATAGCAACATTGCTTCTGGGCAGAATAGTAAAATGGAATCACAGAATGATGAAGTATCTAATCAAAGTTAGCAATTTAATTTAAGTAAATTATAATTTGTGCAATATTATTTATTACCATGCTTATTTTTATTACCTACGTATAATGTGGAGTTTATTGTAGATAAAATGCTTTTGGTGTTAGAAATATATCTTAGTTGTTTAGACAAATGTGCAAATTTATTTGAAACTAGCTGTTGCCCGCGACTTCGTCCGCGTGGTATTTAACAAAGACAACCGTTGACAACAGCCTGCTCGCCCATTCTGAGCCCGCGGGACGCATTGCAGGTTGTTGCTATCAAACTTAATCAGGCGCTGCGCTGCAACATTGGTTTTAATTTTTTTTCGTGAGATCTTTTTTTTCAATCTTTCTTTTTTTTTCAAATCTTTTTTTTTCTAAAATAAAAGTAGCCTAAGTTACTCCTTGTTACATCAGCTATCTGCCAGTGAAAGTCCCGTCAAAATCGGTCCAGGCATTTCAGAGATTATCCGGAACAAACAGACAGACAGACAGACAGACAGACAGACAGACGGACGGACAGACAGACAGACAGACAAAAATTGTAAAAAATGTTGTTTCGGTATAGGTAACGTGTATACATCCAAATGCACTTAGTAAAAAGCGGTTATTTTAATATTACAAACAGACAATCCAATTTTATTTATATGTATAGATGTATAGATTAAAGAGAGTATGCGACAAGTTGATAAATTAATATAAATTGGTTCAAATATAAAAGATTAAAACGGCACGTTTAAACCAAGTGGCAGCATAACTACCAAGATTTCACGGGGCTATCATAGACATGAACATATTCTTTTTAAATCTATTGAACAATTATATATTTTTGCTCAATACAACGATTACAGATTGAATTCATGTTTTATTTGTAGAATCTTCCTTACAGATATTTAGTAGGTAAGTATTAATACTATTAAACATCATAATAACGAATTGAAATACTCTACAATCTATACAGTAATTCCTGGAATAACATACGCAAATTGGCTGATAACTCCGGTTACGTCCACTGGCTCATTACTGAGATTTTCAAAGGGTCAATAGAAAAAAAAATGGGAAAATAAATAATTACCTACCTTACATGACTGACGATAAGACGTAATAAGGTTATACAAATTAAAATTGATAGTATTTGTAATGTCAACAATAAAAAGTACAAAACAAATGTTTTCATCTTGTAATTATTTTTCAAATAACCTCTTTTTCTTTTTTATACTGGCAATCGGCTACAAAAAACTCCCCTGAAGATGAAGTTCGACACTGGCAAAAAGGGCATTATTTTGTAGCCGATTGCCAACCAAAACAAAAGAAGAAGACAAACATTCTCAGATTGTACGAGACAAATCAAAACCATAGACTATACACAGATCGTAGACACAGGTAGATAAATACTCTATGATCAAAACATCAAAGAGCTCTTTGCCACAGGGCACAGACCAATAATAGAAAAAGGCCAAAAGTAAAGAAAAAAAAAGAGAACAGTCTCTTCTCTTTACAAAACGTAATTTTAATTGGAGCTCAAAGCAATTGAGTATCTTGTTATTATTATAATATTGCATCGTAAAAACGACCGATTGTTCATAAAATTAATTTAATTCAAAGTCAATACCAATAATAAATATTTGTATAAATAAACAAGTTTTGAGGTTAACCAAAATTGTTTTTACAACATAAGAGATGGTTTGTGAAAGATGTGAAAAGAAACTCGGTCGCGTAATCACACCGGACCCATGGAAGACGGGTGCCAGGAACACGGTGGAGTCTGGCGGGCGGAAGGTTGGCGAAAACAAAGCGCTGACAGCGAAAAAAGGACGATTCAATCCATACACTACTAAGTTTCAAGAATGCAGGTGATTGTTACATGTTTTCGTTTTCGTTTGCGGGTTTCGGGACAGATAACTTTCCCGCGGGACTCGCTTGGGTCGAACCTCCGCTTTTCGTTGATCACCGCTGTGGATCCTGACTTGCAGGAGTAGCAGTGTTGGCAGTGTGTGGCGGGGTGTGTAGTGTTGGGGGTGTGCAGTTTCATTCTTATTTTGAGAAATCAACAAGATTCTATGCTCAAGACATATTCATTTTAGCACATTATCATAATATCTGTGACCATAGATTGGCTTATAATCACATAACATATAATCATTCTAGTTCTACGTCATTTATATTTTATCATTATGCATTTAATGCATATGAGATAGTTTAAATTTTTTGATATTTCATAGTAATTATCTACTTTACCAGGTTGGGTGGTTGTAGGTTTGATTCCCCTCTAGTGATGTTATGGAAATTATCTTTTTGTAATTTGTTCTTGTCTTGATGTTACTGAGATCACCACCCATCCATTGTATGGTATCCACACTTGAAGCATTGCTTAGTCCTGGACCACACAGTCAGCCATATTAATATTTATTTATTCTACAATCAAGTTATTACTTATTTTACAGAATATGCAGAACAAAAGTCCATCAAGTTGGATCACATTACTGCCAGGCGTGTGCATACAAGAAAGGCATTTGTGCTATGTGCGGCAAGAAAATATTGGACACCAAAAATTATAGACAAAGCTCTACATAATATATTAGCATTTGCGTGAGAGAGAATAACTTTAGTAAGAAGACATTCCGGCCGAAAGTAAGATGGACTATTGCTAAAGAGTAAAGTAACGGGTACAATGGCTAAAATAATGAATCAAAACACTCCCTGCTCACAACTTGTAGCTCCATCTAGTCATCTAGCGTACATTTTGTTTTCGACTATTGTTAGGTTCCTAGGTGGGAGGATGGACAAAAAGATTTCTAAGTGAAACGCTAGCCAGAAGAGCGCCTTCATAAGCAAGAAAAGACTTTGATGGAGCTGTGCATCTCTACCTATTGACTTACCTTAGTATACACATATACAACTATCTATGCTAACAATGCTAGCTGACGGTCCTAATAATGATTGTGAAAGCTTACAAAAATCTATTCCATGAACCATAAATAGGAGGAATAAACTAAAGACAATATGATACTAATAGATATACATTGAATCTATGATTAAAAAAAGGGTACAATACTGAACTTTGAAACAATACAATGCTTACTTCATAATAGAACTTTGATACAAAAAAATTGTGTCATTGACCTTCCCAGCATGCTGATGTAAATAAGGCCCTTTACTTTGATCTGGGAAGCTGCAACCCAATGTTTTGCATGCCTTAAATAAGAAGCGACCTAAGTGGAATAACTGGCGACCTAAGCAATGACTATGGACATCTGTGAACTGCCATGTGATTAGAAGTATTTTGTACTATAAGAAGATAGTTTGAAGTATCTTGTGGGACAATTAATAAATCATGACAAAATATTGTGCAATATTATTTGTGAACAATACCCTAGCCTTGTCTAGAGACTACACACATACCCTCAAATTACTAGAAGTTTCGACAATGATGGCATTTTAAGATATTTTTTAAATAATATTTAAGTGTTTTGTTAAACATATCTATAAGATTATTAATATAAACATATTTTTAAGATTGAATGGAAAATGTCAAGGTCTTATTTATTTATGAAAAGTTAAAATAAATTGTATTGATATATTTGTTTGTAAAAAAAAACAATTCCATTTTCATCCTCAATAGTTTATTCACAGAGAAAGTCATCACTATGTTTCATTTTATTCAGGAAAGTAGATCTTCCTGAAAAAAATAATAATTACCTGTGCTATGTACTTCTTTTTTTTAGACTGGCAATCGGCTACAAAATAGTGCCATTTTTGCCAGTGTCAAGTATTTCTTTATAATTATTATTGAATTATGAGTACTCCTGATAATAATGATGTCAATGACAATGATGTTGATAAAATAAACCCCCACCCCTATCAGTAAAGGATGTGGATACTTTACTGAAAAATTACCGGACATTTATACCATTTTATTTTTAGATCGTTAGCAGGTGATCACGCACAAAGAAGAATAGAGCGTGATTGTAATTGCTTGTACCTACTAAAATGATGATTATCGGATCTCTTCAATGACTTAGTTGCGGTATAAAATTATTATAATCTGTTTCTATATTGTGATCAGCATATGCCGTATTCTTCAGTAAGTTGGTCAGCTCGCTGTAGTCTTGTAGTTGTGTGATCTTCTTCATCGTGCTCATTCGCTGTTCGTTCAACTTCACTATCGACTTAAGAAGCGATGGGTACAAAGTTTGAATTGCATTGTCTCTAACTTTAGGTAATTCTTCTGAGAATGTTATCTGTAAATAGAGTGATTACATTTACGATCGTAATTTCGTGATAAATCCTATCCATAACTTATTTGACAGATGAAATACACAGATTCTGTCAAATAAGTTGAGGATTCAGTTTACAAGCTCATCTGAAAACATCGGTATTGCTCCTACAGTACGCAGGAGCAATACCGTCGTGTTATAAGGCCGACCCGACAGAAAAAGACAGCTCACAGCTATATGAACAGGACAATTAGCAGTGCGTCTCTGTTTATCTTATAGCTCTGGCTTTTCCGTCGATCCGACCGCGTGGGCCAGTAGGGTACTCTCGAATCCGATTCCAATTTCGGCGAGATTTGTAAACAAGAATTTCGCGGCAAATTGGCTATCCATGACAGTTGGGGACAAGCTATAGAGGCTGGTTCAGTGCGTGGCGGCGAATATAACAGGCTTTCCAGGACCAGGCTCTGAGTTTGATAACTCAATTGACTTGTAATGTCTCGACTCGATTCTAAGAATTGTGTTTTAGACAGTTTAATATCAGAAAAGTGGCAATTACGATGCAATTATGAGTCAATTGTGATTGCCGATTTAAGTTCACGTTTACTATGAAGTAAGTGTTAATCTACTTTTAAGTAGGTACTTACTTTAATATAAAACATGACGAAATATACTAAAATATGATAAACTATCATTTCAAATGTTTCATATTTTTTCTTGACACAACCACACAAGTATATATAACCTTATATTACGCGAATAACTATGACGCGAGTGAATTAAACAATTTGTTCTTCAACCAAACGATTTGTTCTTTTGATTGAAATATTAAAAACATGAATTTTGCTAAGGAAATTATTAGCTATTTAACGGTTGCGAGTAAAGTTAATTTGCTACACAACAGCTTACGGCATATAGCAGTCACTATAATATTCATGTATTTGTGGATTAGATATTTTATTTATTGGCCGTTATTTAGCTACGACGATTACACACTCACTCATCAATCCCGAAAATTAGACACCCATAAGTTTATCGCATTTCGACCAAATTAATAAGAGATAGCGTGAATTTAAAAAAATATTCGAGTAACATTGAGATTTTTTTATAACTTATAGCTACAAGAAACGAAAAACCTGGCTTCATTTTTTTTAAATTAATCTCTGCTTCACACTTCACACGTAGGTTTTAAGATTATTACACCTAGGTAGTTTCATGTAAGTGCCAATATAGAACTCTTAGCTTTCACAAATACCGAGATTTGATAGTTAGGTATACATAATCGAAATGAGTATAGGCAGGCCCTTAAGGATCTTAATGTTTTTCATTGAAGTAATAATTTCGTCCATTATTACAGTGACGCCATTTTTATAGTCACGGAAATTTTCCATTTGAATTAGGTAGGCAATCGACCATGTACGATAAAAAATATCTTTTCAAGTTACGTTCGTAATTTTAACGATGGAAAATATTCTGATTCTGACGACAATATTAACTTCGTTTTGTTGCACTGTATGTATGTATATTTTTTTAATTTAAATTTTGAACGTACGGCCGCCATCTTTATTCTTTTATTTTATTTACACAGATTGTAAAACCGATGTTCTATCCACAGAAGAGCTTTTTAAAGTATATTTTAATAGTAATGAAACGAGAGATAGATTAGTCAGTTTATTGAATTCTGTCGTGAACATTAACGAGGAGAGGTTGAATATGTATAAGAAGTTGTATAAAATACAAGACGGAATGCCTGTACAGTTTTTGAGAAGCAAACGGTATTGGCATAAGCAAGAAGTGAAGCGAAAAACGCCTGTTGTTATTTTATTAATCGTTGCAAAAGTAAGTTGTAACATATTTTTTTATTAGAAAAACTTGAAAAGAAAACTTAAGTATATAATTACTCTGAAAACAATGCAACCATATCAGTAGTATGTGCTTATATATTTATTTCGTTATTACTTAACTTTCAGAATAAAATAATACCACACAGCGACAATAATTTACTACCTTTCTATGATAACACACAAACAAATATTCCACACTTTAGAAGAAATAGTTGGCAGAAGTCATGTGCCAAGAGAGCAACCAAAATTTGCAAGAAGTCCTGCAAATACGCTTTCAAGAAACTTTGCAGTAGATTTCGATGCACTAATAGCGCTAAAAGGGCTATAAAAAGGCAATGTCAGAGCAGTTGCGAGAAAAAATTCTCCATTGGGAAGTATAGCGACGGTGATACTAGCGATGATAGAGAGTGATTTTTAAAAGATATTAAAGTTTAAATTATTTTATTTGGTTTATTTATTTGCAAGTTTGCAACCTATGGTTAGTCTGATATAGATTTGCGTGGTGTCGCGGACACGTGAGTAACCGTTCCCTCGGCCCCACAAAGGGTTGGAGAAAAACACCGTGGAGATTTAGTTGGTGGGCGTCTCACATAACCCGCTGACCTCTTAAAGACCTGGCGGGCTAGGGATTAGGATTTCCCCCCAAAAGAGTAGTGACTCGTTCTGTATTTTTGCATGCATAAATGATTAGTTAATTGGTGCCTAACTTGATTGATTTAAGCCTCGGAGATAGAGATTGACGAAGAATTCACTTCGATAAAATCAAATAGCACTCACATAACTAACTCATCAATTTTAAGAACCGTAAAATCAGGTCGCCTCAAAAAAATATAATAAATAGGTAGTATTTTTTAAAATAATATCTCGTTACAGAGAGACGCTATTTTTATGGTAAGTGGTCACGGATATTATACATTTGAATTATGAAGGCAATGTGCAATTAAAATTATATTTCAAAGATATCCATAATTTTAACAAACTAAGTGAAAATGGTGAGCAGAAATATAATTTTGTCAATATTATTAACATCGTTGTTTTGTACTGTATGTATGTATCGTAACTATTTGAATAGATTTTTTTAACGCATGACCGCCATCTTTAATGTTCTATTTTATTATTACAGATTGTATAAATGATGTATATATAAAAGATATTTTTAAAGTGTATTCTAATAGTAATCAAACTAGAGATAGATTAGTAAGTTTATTGAAGTCTGTCGTGAACATCAACGAAGAGAGGTTTAATATTTATAAGAAGTTGTATAGATTGCAAGACGGAGGACCGATACAGTTTTTGAGAAGCAAGCGATATTGGTACAATCATGATAGGAAGCAAAATCCGCGTGTTGTAGTTTTAATAATCGTTTCAAACGTAAGTTGTGACACATTTTGTTATTAGCAAAACATTAATTAATATAATAACCCAAAAAGCTACTGGATCACAGACATGTCTAAGTTTATTGTACCTTCTTAGAGTTAAATACAAGTTTTTTAAATAATTCTTCTACAGTCTGCACCTCACTCGTGCTATTTTACCGCTATTATAAGTATTATAACTAATATCTTTTATTTTATTATATAGATAAGTAACTTAACTTTCAGAATAAAAACACGGCACACAACAACAATAATTTACTACAATTCTACAGTAACACACAAAAAAGAAAACGGTCCGTCATATCAAATTATCGGAGGAGCAGTCTGCGAAACTCATGTAGCAAGAAAGCCGCCAAAATTTGCAAGACGGCTTGCAATAACGCCTACAAGGAACTTTGCAAGAGGTTCATATGTACTAGTAAATCTTCAAGGGCTATTAAATTGGATTGCAAGAGCAGTTGTAACAAATATTTCTCGTATAAAAAGCATAGCGATTACGATAGTAGCGATAGTGACAGTGATTGTTAAGAGATAATAAAGTTTTAAATTGTGATTCGTTTGCTTATTTGGAAGCCAGCCAGCAGGAGCATAGATTAGTTCTGTATTTTTAGGAGGCACAGATGATTAGCATTACGCCTTGCTTGTTTTTTTTTAAATCAAGAGGCTTGTCAAAATGGCGGCGCTAGGTTGCGTGTGTATTTACTACCCGTCAGGGACGACTACAATATAAATTTAATAGTCATGGATAATAGTAAGTATATATTACATAATTAAGTCATAATAATCCGCCAAATTAAATTAGGTTCCCATTAAATTTTCCTCAGTTATTTGTTGCAAACCGTGACTTGGTTTACGGACGCGACTAATAAATTGGTAGCTACCAGTTTAAGGAACAATTTATTAGAGGTTGGTAAGTATCCAGACGGACAGAGCGTCACAAGTCTTTTTTTTTTCTTTTTGGCATCACACTTGTGTATATTGCCAGTGTCATGTTTAAAGGTAGGGAATCGGATCTCACAAGTCTTGTTCAAACACACCGCGGTCAGACCACAGAGTACTTTGGGTCATATACGACACCGGTACGTCAAGTGCGAGATTATTCGTAATCTCACCGTATACTTTATAGTAATATATTATTTAATATATACATTATTAGACATTTTGTATGGAGAATTGCACAATATTTCAAGCTTTCAATTCTCCTTACAAAATGTCTAGATACGTATACGGTTAACTCACGAATCTCGCAGTTGACGTACAGAAAAATAAAGTTTACTTCTAAAATTAAGTTAAAGGAATTTTTGTCACGAACGTCCGATTAGCCTTGCTTTAGGTACAATAGAAATACTTAACTCGATCATGCACGCACGACAATCGCGCATATAATCGCTAATTATTAAAACATAATTGGAAGTAATATTTTTTCAGTAGTATTCCGACTTTTATTTGAATACGTTGAAATGGAGTTTCTTCTAACAATCATTGTTACTTTGTTTGCTGTAAGTATTCAATTATGTTTTTTTATTTCTTCACCAACCTTTAGGTAGGTATTTTACCACACGTAACTACCTACACGGAGAAAATTCATCTGAGACCCAGTTAGTGGGAGTACTATCGGAGACCGGAGTATTTTAGACTTCCAACTGCTCGGAGTGTTATCATGATTATCACCTTATTCCAGATCACAAGTGCGGGGAAACCGATCGCAAGATCTGGTAGAGATCTTGATTTGAACGAGGATGACATGAGCTCAAATGAATCTGCCAGTGATGAAGGCCCTCTGCTGGCCGTAATTCTCGTGAATGTAATTATATCTCTTATTTAATTTATTAGTGTATTAGACGGCGCTGCGCCTTGTCGTGCAGGGTATAATTCACTCGTGGTTTGCTACTGTAAACAACTGTAATTAAACGCTCATCTTTTTAAAAGCTAGGCCGGTATTTATTTTATTTGAGACTTAAGTGTGTACACGATCAATACAGATCGCATTATTAAATAAGTACATTGGACATGTTAATTTCTAGTTGTGCGTTTCAACTAGCACACATAGATTGTGTAGGTATATTTGAGCGCATTATTTAAGGGTGATACTGTATTTTTTTAATTTACTTCAAGGATTAAAATAATATACTTACAAAAGAGATGCAAGATAAGGTGTTTGTTGTCACATTCACTCATGTAAATCAACTAGCGCCATCTAGCATTCTCTTCGGTACTAAACTCTAGGTGTATAGGTAGGTATATATCTATAGGTTGTCGTTTAGAATAGGGGATTCGTACTGTGGTGCTTTGTATATATACACAAGATTACAAAATTGACGCTTTTCTGTTAGATATAACACAAATACACCTATTTTGGAGAATCATGTATAAACAAACACCACAGTATTCAGTTTTTGGTAAATACTCTTTTCTTCCAGAAAAAAGAAAGCACAGATGATGAAATCATCAATGAATCAGGAATTGCAAATACCGTCCAAATTGCTGACAATCAAGACGTCGATGACGATATAGAGCTTGACATTAAATTGACCGACGCGACTGACAGTCACACAATTCTTAGACAGTTCTGGTGCAATGATGGACTTGCTAAAGTGTGTTATAAGGCTTGCATAATGGCGTCTAAAGATGCTTGTTCGTCATATATGTGTAGTAGTAAGCTAGAAAAAGCGTTTAAAAAGGAATGTAAGAGTGAATGTAGCCATCACTTCAATTAAGTATAAATTGTAGGGAGGATTAAATAAAACGGCTAAAGCTTAACAAGGCTCACATAATAGCGTCTTAAAATGCTTGTTAGTTATATGTGTCTTATAGTAGCAACCTCGGAAAAGTTCCTTTAAAAGGATTTTTGAAAAAGTTTTTCTCAAATTTAACGTTAATTGAAGGCAACGGGTTTACAGTCAGCCACGTTGTAGATTGTTTCGGAAGTATTTGTTAGTTATGGATAATGTGGCTTCCTCTACAAATTCTACCATGGAACATGTCATTGGAAATTTGCGTCTATGGTTATAGAATGCACTTTAGTTTTCAAACTTAATTTAGTTATTAAAATTCATCGCTGTCACCTAGCTAACAAAATATAGAACCAGGTAGTATTTATAGCTTGTACTTAATAAACGAATTCCCAACATTTTTTGTTTCTGTTTCCCCGCCCCTACGTAGGTGAGATAATGATAGATAGATTTTAACGTAGAGTCGTCTCTATGGCAGAAATGTGTAGTAGCCTCTACAGGGAAACACGTAATTTTATTTATCTATTTTCTATTTACAGAACAAGGAAAGCACAGAAGATGAGCCCAGCACACTCAGTGACTCAGGAGATCAACGAACTAAAGATGCCGTTGTCAATGATAAATACGACATCGGTGAAGTCATAGACACTAATAAAACGACTGACAGTTCTAAAACGAATCTAAGAAAGTTATGGGAGGGGTGCAGTAAAAAGGCGGCAAAAGTTTGCACGAAGGCCTGCCAAGCGGCATCTAAAAACGCTTGCGCGTACCATGACTGTAGTAGTAAAATAAAAAAGGCTTTTTCAAAGCAATGTAAAAATGAATGTAAATTATTTTTTACAAAATAAAATGCTAACATTGCAATGATATGCGAGCTGTGGTTTTTTTTAGATTATTTTGCTCTTTTTTTTTAATTTGGCAATCGGCTACAAAATTGTGCAATTTTTGCCAGTATCTTGTAAAAAATCTTCAGCATTGTTTTAAAATACCTACCCCTGATAATAATGATGATGTCGATGACATAATGAATTCTCTACCCCCAGTGAATTTGTGGATACTCCAATGAATATTTATTGGACATCTAGGGTGAACTTGAAATGTCAAGCTACCTATACTATTTCATTTTAATTTCCTTCATTTGAGCGCGTATATGAACACGCAATAGTAAATATTTATACATTATTCATAAAATAAGTTTATTTATTGGAAAATAAAACTAAATCGACAACTTTACTGTTCAAATTCCCGCCAAAACGCAGATTATTTTGTGTCTGTGTATTTCAAATTGGGAGTCTCAAGAAAATAAAAAAAAGTAGAACATAAGTATTTGCATTTATTTTTTAATTCATCGATAAAATACAATATTTATAACTGTGATAATAACATGTTAATAATTATGATTGTTCCACATAAACGCTATACTATACTTCGAAACTATAATTTACCGACTATTATCATTTTATTGTATAATGTTAATAAATATAAGTAGGTACTATTACTAGGTATACTTAATAATGAATGGCCCAGAAATCGATGTTTCTGTCGTAACCGATTTTAAAACTAAATAATAAGTACATTTTTTTTTTATTAAATAATAATGGTAATACTTTCGGGACGGAATGTCATAGTATGGTAGGTAATACATGTTTTCAAATTGATGGAATTTTTTTATTGTGACAAATATTATTCGTAGGTAGGTATTATATTATATTTATAGACCTAAAACATTTAAAATGTATTTTCACAACACAACAAACGCAAAATATTACTTGTAAAAATCTTTTTATATTTATCTTAAGGCACATTGGGATTATTTTTTGATAAAAAGACAATTTCAACTTAGGTAACACTTACCTATTATTATTTTCTGGCACTTACTGCATTAAACACTTTGAATTATTATATATACGCGTATCATAAAGTAAAATATAGTACGTAGGTATAATTCAATTTTATAATACAACTTGTAAAAGATTCTACGTAAGTAGAATTCTTCTTCTTCTTAGTCGGGCACTCTTGTCAGAGTGGTCGTGGTAATGGGTTGCACTGTTCGGACATGGACGCTGCTCTAGCTATTTTTCTCCACGTATCTCGATGTAGGGCATTTCGGGAACATTCTACTATGGGACAATTTGTAGCAGATTTTATTGACTCAGTCCATCTTGTTGGAGACCGACCACGTGACCGTTTGCCTTCTATTCGGCCTTGGATCACCAGACGTTCCATGGAGTTATTTTTTCGGGTGATGTGTCCAAAAAATGTGAGGATTCGTAATTGCACAATCGACGAAAGCCTTTGCTTAACTCTAAGCTCTTTCAATATGGAGACGTTGGTGCGATGTGCAGTCCAGCTTATTCTCAGGAGACGTCGCCAGCACCACATTTCCAGGGCGTCAATTTTTCTTCGGTCTTGAAGTCTTAATGTCCACGTTTCAGCTCCGTATAGGAAAATTGGAAAGATCAAGCAGTACATCAGACGGACTTTTGTATTTTTCGTGATCCTACGATCCTTCCAAATTTTCGTGAGCTTCTCAACGGCTGATCTGGTCATAGCGCAGCGTCTTTTGATTTCCTCCTCGCAACCTCCATTGTTAGTGATAGAGGATCCCAGATAAACGTATCTATCCACAACTTGACAGTTAGCAATATTAGTTATCTCCGCCTGGTTGTTATTAGTACGGTCCACTATTACTATTTTGGTCTTGTCGCGGTTCATCGTAAGTCCAAAGTCAAGGCTAGTGGATTCCAGGAGTTCGAGAAGGCATTTTATATCTGCTTCAGATGTTGCAAGGAGAGTAGTGTCGTCAGCGTATCTTAAATTGGAAATCACCTGCCCTCCTATGGATACACCTTTGTCCCATTCGTCAAGAACCATCCGCATGATATACTCCGTATAAATATTAAATATTAACGGTGACAGTATGCATCCTTGTCGCACCCCTGCTTGCGTCTTAAAATCCTCTGAGTCTATTCCATCTATCCTTACACAAGCTGTGCCACTCTCATACAGTGATCGGAGTAGACATACCAGGTGGTGTGGTACACACATTTCCAGGAGAACTTTCCACAGTTTGTCCCAAATAACGGTATCAAAAGCCTTGCGGAAGTCCACAAAGCAGATGTACAGGGGATTGTTAAACTCTCTGGATTTCTCAATGATTTGCCTAAGAATCAGGATCTGTTCACGTGTCCCCCGGCCTTTGACAAAGCCAGCTTGTTCAGGTGCAATCTCATGCCTCAGGAACGCTTGAAGTCTGGTATTCAGAATGTGTAGCAGTACTTTACTGGCATGTGATATAAGGGAGATAAGTCTATAGTTATTGCACTTCTTTGTCGACCCCTTCTTATGAAGTGGCATAAAAACGGAGTGTGACCAGTCAGATGGCCACTCGCCAGTGCTCCATACTTTGGAGCATACTGCGTGTAAGATGTCGACTCCTCCTTCTCCCATAGCTTTAATGACCTCTATGGGTATTCCATCAACGCCTACTGCTTTACCTTGCTTTAGGTGGTTAATTGCGGCACGTATCTCATCTTTCAGTAGGTATGGCTCTTGCTCTCTTGTGATTTCTAGTGCAGGTACAAAATCTGTCGCAGAAGTACTCACAAACAGGGTCTTGCAGTACTCTTGCCACACCTCCATGATCCCTTGAATTTCCGTTACCGTATCGCCAGCGGCGTTCTCAATCGCCCAGTTACGTGGCTTGAATTGTCGGGTTATATGTTTGATCTTCATATGCAGATCCCTGGTTTCAAATTTCTGTGCATTTTGTTCTAGCTCCTCGCAGGTTTTTTGGAGGGCTACATTGCGATCTTTACGGCAGGCTGCTTGTATTCTAGCGGTGTAGGAGTTGAGCCTCTGGACAAGAGTAAGTAGAATAGAATACCTATATTGTCACATTATCACCGATCAATAAACAAAAACATGTTTTTTTTATAATTCTCAAAATGCGTCCTTTCGTCCCAAAAACTGGACTAAGTATTTGATTAAGTAGGTACTCGCGTAAAATATCAGGACTTGCACACCAAGCCATGGCGGTGAATGTATAATCTAACTCCTTGGTTGACATCCATACCATTTTAAGTACATGAATCTTAATTTGTATCATACAAATTGTATCATTACTCAAATTTAGAACGATGCCCGTGTCTTTATACCTTAAAAAAATATTGCAGGATGACAAAAATACTATAGACAACATATTTTTTGTCTAAAAGTATTCTTTATATATTTTGAAAAGTTATTCTTAAAAATATTTCAGTTATTTCGTTCACAGTTTGCCACCGCTGGGACTTCTGGAACTACTCTTTATAATTGACGTAACAGATATATTCCCGGAGCTGCTGAACTGGGGAGGCGGTGATCTTGGCAGCGAAAATTTGGCGTCACTCAAATTCTCTTGACTCAGTGACTTTTGCGTATTAAAAACCGGTATTTTCGAAGACACACCGACCAGTTTCTGTTTTTCGGCCTTCAGAGGTATGTTGCTAGGTTTCGCGGAAATCACCGGTTTTTGACTCGACACCGGTTCCGCGGAGCGCAGCTGCATCTGATCCTGTTGCGATAATCTACGGTTTTCTAGATCGGTGCTGGTCACTATTGTGCACTTGGGCGATTCGTACGTCGCCGTGCGGAATTTTATGTGACTGTTTCGCGGTAAATCGAAGTCTGAATGACGTTTCTTCGGCTCGTTCGTTTGATTCGATTTTCGTTTCATCACGTCGGCCTGTTGTTTCGCTGAGAAGTGCTTTTCATTGTGTATGAAATCATTCAACAGCTCGATGTCCAGTTCGTAGGATAGCGGCGGCTCTTCGTACGCTGGTGTCCTTTGTCGACTCGAAACTTTGTCTCTGGTCTCTTTCTGTTTTTGTATCTTCTCCATCCGGGGAGTACTCACTTGTATCTCTGTTATATGATCATTCTGGCTTTCATCAATCTCGCTACACTCCCTCTGTGCACCAGAAATGGCTGTAGGATTTATAGAATATCTCGTTTTGGTCATTTCAACTGCATCACTATTAGTCGTTTGTACGTCGTCTAAGTCCTGAATGATTCTGATTCCCATCTGTGATAGCTCTTCGGCTGATTTCTGTGACATAAAATTGGGATCATTTTTCAATTTCTCCATTATCGCTTGAGCTTGATCTTCGTCCATTTCTGTGGTATTCAATATGATTGTTTCTGTTCTAGTGTAAGCCGGTTCATCTGAAGTAAAGTGCATGTTTGGATTCTTCCTCTTAATCTCATCTAGAACTATCTTATCGATATCTTTGACATCACCTTCTTCTAACTTCATTTCATCAATTTCACCAGAGTTTCTCATTATTCCGAAGCTTATTTGCTCCACTTGTAATGGCGCTTCGATATCACTTGTGATGTACTTAGTTGAAATCTTCTCAACGTTTTGTGTGATCACTTTGTTTCCGAACTCGTCTTCTGTCACGTTTACTGTAACATTCTTCTGAACTGGTTCTTGGGTCATCGTTAGAGACATGTTAGCTGGCTCCATGTATAATGTTCTCTCTCTCTCGTCGTGTCTTCTTCGTATACCTTCCAATACATCAGGCGGCATCATCCTAATCGTTGGTTCGCCTATTTCAATGGATTTTGTAAATGTTTTACGTTTGTCCTCTACAGGTCGGGTTTTCTCAGTATTTATAGTCACAATGTTGTTGTGTGTGTCTTTAGTCTCAGCCCATTCTGGTGTCGAGAACGTTTCAAGTTTCTTATGATATTGTAGACTGTTATTATTTGATCCGACTCTAATATTGCTTACAAAATCATCAGAATCCTTTAAGTTTTCTGAATGTGTTGATGTTTTTAAGTCGAAATTAACGATGTCAGGTTGGTGCATCGCTGATTTGAATGAGTCGGTCATTGGAGGGACATCCTTATGTGTACTTGTACTGGCTTCGCTCTTGCGTTCAGTGGTTTGGTCGATATGCACGTTTAGTATCGGGTTTTTGGCTAGCAGTTTCTTCATCATATCAGATTTCGGTCGCTCTAAGCTATTAGCATATGTATTTCGAGATACTTTCAGATCGTCGGGTACGTTTGTTTCGTATGTCATTGTTAGTTTTTCTTCGAATTTGATGGGTGTCGGTTTAATTTCAGTTGAAACTGGAGTTATATCGTGAGTGCTGTCTAAAGAGCTCATATTGCTGCCATCGGAAGTGGATTTAGCGAATTCCGAAACGAGTTTCAAGTGGACTTTCATGTTTTCATCCATTATCCTTTTCGCCAAATGATCGGACGTCTCGTGCTCACTCTCTTTGTACAACTCGAAATCTCGTAGCTTATTTAGATCGTGTTCTTCTGTTTTCTCAGAGTCCACTGAGCTACTCGATCCTTTGACTATCGCATCTTCTAAGTTTCCAAATTCAGATGCCTTCTTCAGACGATTCCTTTGGAAAGTGTTAAGGCCTTCCATAGCGGATGTTTTAGCTATATTGAGGCTCAACCTAGGCTCTTTATGTTTCATGACAACGCCTTTATCAGAGTCCACCATGTCAGGAAGAATATCTTCATTGCCCGAATCAAAGAACGTTGTCTCAACAACAGACATTGCTTTCCTTTTCTTAGGTGACATAGTGCTCTCAGTAATGTCGTCATCGTCCGCGGATATATCCAGACTTTGAGCCCTTTCTAATGTTCCTGTTGATGGTTTGCTAGTTTTAGCTCTAAGTTCGAATCTGGACAGATCACCAAGCGATGCCGCTTTTCTTTCGTTATCATCCAAAATGGATGTGTCATCGGAAGTAGAGTGACCTGTGTCGTTTAATGGGGAGCTGTGAATGGTTATATCGCTGTTATTAAGCTCGATAGTAGTTGATCCTTTCTCACTCCTCTCACTCTGGTTCAAAGATCTCACTGAATGAATATCTTGATTGGAAGACATGTTAGACTTGGAGTCCTCGAAGAAATTGTTAAGCGAATCACTTTCTCGCTTAAAAGGTTTGGTTACTATATCGTCAATGTCATCTTGACTGAAGTTAATGGAATCTTCGAGACGCGAAGTGCTTTTGGTTTTATTAACCTTTGGCGTTGACGTATTAATTTGTGATGTTAAAGATCTTGTTGAAGTGAACGTGTCATAGAGCACACTGGAATGCTGCTTCTCGTTGCTTAAGAAATCATTGACATTCTTCATCTGTTCGAGTATACTATCGTCTGTTTTGTTCTTCTCATTCTCTGGAGGAGATGGTGCTTTGCCTTTGGATTTCTTAGGCTTAGGAGCTTCTTCTTTCTTATACTCTACTTTTTCTTTCTCGTAAATGTAGTCGGTAGAACTCTTTCTGTTAGTTCTCGCTGCGTTAGCTGCGTTCAACATATGCTGTGGTAACTCTTGAGGTATACCATTCTCATCTCTCTTAATTCCACTAGAATTCAAATCGTCTCTAGCAAAACTGATCGATGTTTCGGATGTTTTTGATGTTTCCAAGCTGACATTAATATCGGGTTCGCTGGTTCTTACTCTAGCGTTGGGTACAGGCGGTGCCATTTTCTCTCGCCTCTTAGCGACGACAGGTTTCTTTTGCTCTGTTTCATTCTCGTGTTTTATCTGCGCTGTAGGCGCGGGGCGTTGGGGTTCAGGCTTGTCAATTTCATCTACAGACTTCTTTTCGACAGACACTGTTCCATTTTCAACGTTTTTTTGTTTCAACACTCCGTCGTCAGGGATGTTAGGTGGTAGTACTCTGATGCCGAATTTCATACCCCTTTTTGGGTCGTAATCTCGCTTCTGTACTTCAGCCTGTTCAATATGTGTTATACCATTCTCTGGTTGTATTATTTGTACGTCGCTACCTGTGGAATGTCTGCTTTTGTTTCGCTCCGGCTTGTTGACAGTTGGCGCAACATCCGAGAGTCTGGTTTTATTAACAAGCTTACTATTTTTCTCGTTCTCCCGCTCAAGCGTTGACGGTTGGCTATCTTTCTTGTCTTTCTTGTTTCTCTCAAGGGTTGTTGATGTGATGATCTTCTCTGAGATGATTTTCTTGATGCCACCCTTCCCGTGTTTGGTTTCGAGCGTTGAGTTGTTTGAATGCGAAGTGTTCGGTGATTTTGGCGGGTGTAATAACTTGGCTTCCTTTTCAAGCTGTAATAAAGAGAAAATTATCATTAGTTGTATGTTCACTACTCCTAAGCAAAAGATTATTTTCGACCTATCAAATACACACAACTTAAATGTAAGGATAATTTATAATAACATTTCAGAGATATAATCAGAGACTAGTGACTCAAGGTGCTTTATAAATAACATTAACCCATCTGAACTAAAAGGAATTTATAATAGCAGCATCATTCTATTGTGTAACCTAAGCGGTGTAAAAAAATATTCATGCGAATATTAATAATTATTATAAGTAATATCCGCCACGTTTGGCATTGAAAATGGTTCCCAAGACTCCGGAAAGAGCCACGAGTTTGCAATAAAATATCGATTCCTCTAAATCTATAAACATTCATTAGTCACAAACAATAGACAACCATAGACATAGTAGGGTTGTCAATGGTTCACATTTTTTTTAAATTTCAGTCCAAAAAAAATTAATCCTATCCTATGTTTCAGACGAAAATTATCTGTACGTCAAGAGCGAGATTAATCGTTAGCTAATTCTATAGTTCATAGTTTACGTATTTAGACACACTGTATGCCAAATTGAACAGCGCCTCTAGCGGACAGTATTTAAAACATTCAATTCTCCATATAATTTGTACAAATACGTAGACTATGAAGTAAACGGTTAGCTTACCTATAATCTCGCACTTGACGTACTGTACAAAGGAATTGTCATCTTGAATATTCAATAGACTTTTAAGCATGGGAAAAAAAATCGGGTCGATAACTATCTTAAAAACTTGAAACGACCATAAATTATACTGGCAAGTTTGACAACCACTAGTTGCCATAGACACTTATAAATTCCACCGCGTACCAGACGGTTATTGTATTCTAAACATTGATTGTTGATTTCGAAAACATAGTAATACAACTCCGATATTGTTTGATAAACATCCTTAAGATAGTTGATTTAACGTTCAATGTATCGCAATCGTTATGGAATTCTCTACAGAAATGTTCAAGTGACTATTCATCTACCGATTTATCGATCGATAACCCGATTTTTTGGATCAAAGGGAAAATAATGTGCCTCACATGTCTATGTTGGCTGAACTAAAAAAAAGCCATACTCGTTGAGATATTATTGTTCTATGATCCCAGTGCCCGAACGTAACTTAAAAAAATATTTTCTTAATTTCAAACGTTGAGCCCGCACTTGACCTTGGTCGAATTTCCAAAACTCCCTTTATAGATCAGAATGACGGTGACAACATGCTTTCGATGACGATACGATTACATTAGGCGTGTAATGTAATCGTATCGTATCCCCTTTTGGGGTCCTGATTTGAATCACATTAATAGATCATGGTAAGCCCCGGGTATCGTATTCAGTTTTGCCATCGGCACGATGGAAGCACAAGACTACAGGTGATTCAGAAATGGTATACTAAACCTGCACTTCATTAGCGCTTTTAAATTTATATTAGCTTAAAAAAAAATGTTCCGAACACTATGGCTATTGTGATTTTTTGCGAACTTTTTTTTTAATTGACTTCGGTATTCTGACTTCAAATAATGATAGGACATACGCTAAAGAAGCTCAGGTGTTAGTATACCCTTTCTGAATCACCTGTATAGTGTCAATGTACTAACTAATTTTATGATATTGGTACTTGACACTGGCAAAATACCTAAGACGGTGACGTCATAATTTTTTAAAGTTCCGCCATGTTGTTTCCATGCCCATTGAACCCTCAATAGAAATTGGTATTTGCATGCGATACGATAGTAATTAGTATTCTTATACGTATAATATTACGCCGGCACGTCTGTATATTAATTTGTTATTCATACCGCGAAATTATAGATGAATAATACCTTCGGCGGGAGTCATTGAATTTAAATTTGTACCTACATACTTAGGTATGTATTTAGTAAATGCCAACTTGTTTTTACGTGTGGGCTTTTTGCGCGTCACTAGGGCCAGCTCCGAACTAAATATGACCTTTGAATTTATTAAAATATCGATGTCTGATCGAATATTTCTACACGTCTCCGCTAAGCTGTGAGATGTACGGAAAGATTCGATCGCTCGATCGGTATTTGATGCTGTCAAAAGTCTTACGCCGGTATTAAGAACAGCTTTGCCGCGTTGACGCTGCAACCTAGTGTTAAGGGCGGGCCGTACCATGCCAATTTCTGAACTCAGAGTACGTCCATCTCATTCGAACGATTAACAACAATTTATTTGTACTCCACGTCAAGTGCGAGCTAACCGTATACTTTAGTTAGTCTACCGTATTTAGACATTTTGTATGGAGAATTGAAAAGCGCCTCTAGCGGACGGTATTTGAAACATTAAATTCTTCATACAAAACGTCTAAATACTGCAGACTATAAAGTATACGGTTAGCTTACAAATAATCTCGCACTTGACGTACTAAACAGTTAACTTAAATTGTTGATAACCGGTTGAAGTTCGCAAGCCCTCGCTGGGTCAGGGTGGTGGACTATATTCCTAACTCAATGAGAGGGAGCGAGAAGGTATGCTTAGTATAAAAGCAATAAACTTGGCTCGTATAATACCATTCATACCCTCTACCTTCAGGGAGTAGAGACGTGATTGTGTATTTGTGTAACAAACCATTATAACTATCTTAGAATACGCATCAAAAAGGAAAATATTGTCAGAACGCATGGGAAAGCGATGCGACTGCGCATTGAAATACCTGCCGTGGAAAGTTCCTTTCCCTTCCAACAGCAGTTAGCTAAACCATAGACTACACTGAGATTAAGAGAAAAATATAGGATCTACGATTTGTACACACTTGCAGTGTTAAAATTGTGGATGAATCACGAACCTTTGCAGGGAATTACCGCGCGTGGTTTGCCGTAGTGCGTGCTCGGTTTTAGAAAAACATAAGATATAACCTTTTAGGACTGCCCTGAAGAATGTATAATACTGGCCAAGTGGATTATGGTTATAGACAGTTTCATCTCCATTTGGTTGTAACAATATTTTTTATACCGAGTTGGGTCTAACGTTTATGGTACTATGTTAATATAGTTCTTTATGGAAGCCGATACAAATTGAGATTAAATAAAACTAACTTACCGTGCTAACATCTCCCATAGAACCAGCCCTTTTCAGCAGTGGATGGTGTACCGCCCTCCCCGCGCCACTAGCCCTGCCCCCCTCTACTATCTCCAGCTCCACCGGGTAAGGCGAGGCCAGCGAGATAATACCAACAGCGTCCTCTAACGGCGTGCCAGTGAACTCGATCTTTATGCTTTTTATTTTGTCGCCTGGAATATATATAAAAAAAACATAGAATTAGGGAAATTCGTTGCGTGCAAAGGTTGGAGTGACATTTAAAAAAAAGTCCCCTCGACTTGGGTCCATAAATACCAAGTGTTATGTTGGCGTTGACATTTTGGAAATGGACTCATTTCGTTAAAGTAGGTACCATTAAAATATTGTGACCATCGTAATGACTCACTAGTAGGATTGTAGATCATTATCAGACTATAAGCATTGACAGCGTGTGTAGAAGCACTGTTATTCTTTTGTCAACCCGCTTGGAACACCCTTTCTGTACCGGGGTCTCACGTTCGAGTCCCGTTAGAGGCAAATTTTGTGAGATAAGCACGAATGTTTTGTACCCGAGTCAAGGACGTTTAATATCTATAAAGGGATTATAAACTGGCATCGCCTCGAATGCACTGTACGGTTCCCATGTATATCGATTTTGAATGAGCCTGTATCAGTTTCATCGTACATTACCTGGTTGTAGCTTAGCAGCGGCTGCAGGTCCGCTCCTGAGCACGGAGTGGACGTGGACCCCGTCGCGCGCGCCGCCACCGCACCTCAAACCCAGGCCGGTGAAGTCGCGTGCCCACAGTTTGACGCGACGCACTCGCGCGCGCTGGGTACAAGGAACACACATTTTAACTATATTAGTAAAAAAAATGCTTGTCTATACGAAAGAAACTGAACTTGTCTATTAGCTTCTTTTTATACATTGTTTTGTAACAGTTATTACTACTTACTATAATAAATAAATAAGATGTGATGTGACATCAATTTTTAGGGGTGCGCCGAATTTTCGATAATTATTCGATATTTAGCATATTTTTTTGTATTCGGTATTCGGTCGATTATTCGGCTGATGTGCCGAATATTAACCGAAGTTTAATTTTGATGAGATGTTTAAATCATTAATCAACATTGATGGTTCCATACAGCGCTCGCTGAACTCAATATGAAGCATCGCAACGCCCATTGATAGTGGGCGCTGGCGCGTCTCATAATAAGCGTTGCGACGCCTTATAATGAGCATCGCGACGCTTTAAGTGAGCGTCGCGACGCCTTGAAGTGAGCGTCGCGACGCCTTAAAGTGAGCGTCGTGTAGCCTTAAGTGAGCGTCGCGAAGCTTTAAGTGAGCGTTGCGCCGCTTTAAGTGAGCGTCACGATGCTTTAAGCGAGCGTCGCGCCGCCTTGTAGTGACAATCGCGAAGCCCAGTATTGGGCGTCGCCGTCCCCGCGTTGTGATAATAAATTGTGTTATAGCCTCTACGAATGGCACAATTTTTCTAATTAATATGTAGGGCATATATGCAGGGTCCCAACCACAGATATGGTCCCAACAAATTGGCATGTTTAGTGGTAAGTTGGCTAGTCATTGACAGGCTATTTGGTAGGGGCCCTAAAGATTGGGTGGAAAATTGTTCTGTTCCAAGTTACAAGCCCATGCTTGATAGATTATGGGATCTGGCAAGGTTCGGTATAACGTCGTTAAGGCACCGTCCTCCCATCAATAACCAATGAATGACGATTCAATTCAAATGTAATGGCTACCATACTAGGTGTCTGCCGGCTATCAGATGTGACAGGTGGTTAGACAATGGCTTGACGTTATTTAATATTATTATAACAATAACATCGCCAGACGAACATACTAACTGTATGGTACCAAACTAAGGAAAGCTTCCTGATGTGGAACGTACAATTGACTGGGGGCAATTTGTACCTATCAATATTAGAACCCAGGACCGTATTTACAGTAAGCTAGGGTACTAGACAACTGTGCCAATCAGGTCGTCGACATGATATAACGACAAAACTTAACCTGAAAATAGACTGAAAATATAATATTATCAAAAAATATTCGGAGCCCTTTTTTATGTCCCACTTTTGGGAACGAGTCTCCCCTCCTGGCCCAGCGCGGGTTGGCGGATTTCGCACGTCGTTCGAGGGTTTTCTCAGAGATGCAGGTTTCCTCAATAAGTTTGTGACACGACTTATCGAGGTAAGCGTTCTACCAACTTGGTTATATCTGCTGCCATAGTTAAAAAAAAAATATTAGGAACAACACATAGGACATTGAACGAAAAAAAAACGTTGACATCTGCATAGTTAAGAAACTGCGTCGCAGTGTCAGCGCCCACCTCTTACAATTATCGAGACTTATAATAAGTTATATGAAGTATTAATATCTCTCACAGATATTATATCTACAGAGTAAAGAATTAACTTTTTTCTTTGTTATTATATCCAAAAAAATTTTTAATGATAATCAATACGTTGTAACTTAGTCAATATACGGCAAGTTCTTCCGCCGATGAAATCACTGTCGTGTTATTCGCGATGACTTGCCATCATTGAGCAATGACATCATCAAGTTGCTTGCCGCTGCATCCGTTTAGTGTTGCCAGTTAAATAACCTTTTACCAATGTTTTATGGGAAAATTTATTGCGCTGTGTGGCCAATAATTTGTATATAATTTATAGAAAATTATCTATGTAATGATCGCTAGGTCTCAAGGTTTGAATGTAAGGTACTTTGTGCACTGGATCGGGTGGCCGCTGGTTCGAATCCAATACGGGAAATATCGGAGTTCATAATTATAAGACTTGAAGGGATAAATTGATCGGTAAGTGTATTTTCGATTTTTTGCCGGCAAATTGAACAGTGAAGTTGTCAATTTTGTTTTATTTTCTGAATATATTCTGTTTCTTTGATATATAATGTGTAAATAATATTTGTGTGTTCATAAACGTGCACAAGTGAAGTAAAATAAGCCCGTACATAGCTTGACTTTTCGAGTTCTGTTCTCCGAAGATGTCTGGTAAATTTTCAGCAAAGTATTCACCATTCATTTCAGCATCAGCATTGTCATCAACACCATAATTATCATCAGGTGTACTTAATTTAAAATAACGCAGAAATATTTTACTCGACACTGGCACAATGGCACTATTTTGTAACAGTGTGCTAACATAAAATATAAGTGTAGTTTATTACCTTATTACGGTAAGAGTTGCTTAAGTTAGACCTAAGGATTGGTGTTTGTATCGTGATTTTGTAGGTAAGATTGAACGCAATTACCGTCTGTTGCTTGATCGCAATCGGGTAAGTGACAGACCTTGTCTCGTAATCTCCCCCAAATAGGGAAATATTATACCGCATATGGCAACACTCAGCCCGTGTGAACTAAACCTGTGCGGACGACCTTGCAACACCAACCTTCGCTTGAGCGATTATTGGCCAATTAGCCTCAAGCTCATGCATTTAATCCAAACACACCATGATGTCCTGTCAGACCGACTCGCGAAATGTGTGAGACAAAAACTAACCTTCAAACGTATTGGTGATAAATTGATAATGGCAACAAAAACATAGATAAGGGAGAGTTCAAGTATTACGTAACGCAATTTTTGGAGATTTTTGACCCCCCCCCCCCCCCCCTAGTAAAACGTAACCTCTCTACGCGACCGTTCTAGTGTTAAAACAATAACAATGTTACGTAACGCGCAGTTCAAAGCCGTAACGTTTCAGAACACCCCCCCTCCCCCCAAATTCGATACGTAATACTTGAACACTCACTAAGACTATGGGACAATAATATGGTATGTAAGGTATTCTCTTCCCGCGACACCTGGATCACGTGATTGGCTCAAGGCTACGTCATCGGCCATCTTCGACCAATCAGCGGTGTTAATTCTACTGAAGATGACGCCTCGATCGCTTAGCCTTGGGCTATCGTCGGAAGAGAAAAAAAGAGTACCTTACTTGCCTGCTCTTCTCAGTGGAACCAACATTCCGAACTGTGGTAACTTTGAACTATACGTAATCGCTTTTAGGCCTACAAGCATAAAAAATAATGGTTACGAATTAAAGTAAAATAAAACCTATTTTCTGTAAATATTTATAAAAAAAACCATTTTTGATTTATTGACTTTGATGTCGCTATTAAATACTTGATACTGGCAAAATACTCACTAATTTGTGGGTGAAGCCATATTTCATCTTACTCCATTGTATTTCATCGCATTTCATTTCGTAAGGAAAGAAGAAGAAAGGCCGCATCGGACAACAACGTAGTCATTAAAAAAAAAAATTGCGACACAGACGAATTCGTTAAAAAAAATCTAGAATATTCATTCACTTTCACAAAGATAAGATAGCTAGATGACAAAATAGTCGTGAGATAGGAAGATTGTGTGGAGCCAAGTTCAAAACCATTTGAAAGATAGCATATCAAAATTGTTTTGTAACAATCTCATTGTTTAGTTTTTTTTGTGCATGAGGCAAACACGTACCTGTTTTTTTATACAGCCATGCTTAACGACCAATACGTCAAGTGCGAGATTACTCGTAAGCTAACCGTATACTTTATAGTCTACGTACTAAGACACTTACTGTGGAGAATTGAACAGCGCGTTTAGCAGGTGGTATTTAAAACTTTCAATTCTCCATACGAAATGTCTAAATACGTAGACTATAAAGTATACGGTTAGATTACGAATGATCTCGCAGTTGACGTACTGATTGAACCAAAAGTACAGTTGGCAGTGACCCTGCTATCTGTTCCGAGGGTTCTGAGTTCCAATACCGGTATGGGCAAACGTGGGGCAAACCTTCTGTGATGAGCAGGAATGGATGAAAGTAATTATATACTGGGACAATTGTACGGTACCTACTCTTAAGAAAAGCGTTGCTTAGTTGGCGTGTTCATCTGGCGATATTATTATTGTTTTCCACAGATGATACAGGAACTTAAACTTCAGGTTTAAAGGTTTAATTAACTTGTTAGGGATAATTTTATCTGTTGAATGTATGTATGTAGATCCCTAACGTAAGTACCTATAGGGAGCTTTATTGAACAAGATAAAAACCCTAAGTGACACATGTGACCAAACAAAAATATTATTTATCATAAATTTTGAATTAGGATCATGACCTTACCTTTATATCTTTATAATCTTCATAGTTATTACAACCCAACGCACCCAATCCAATAAAATTCATAGAAAAAAAAATATGATGTAAACACATAATTTTCTTTTAACAGCCTGCGTAGAATTCCACACAGATTAAAGTCTAAAGATTATCAGTAGGTACACACACGTTAACTGGGTCAGATGGCATCATTCTGGAGATTTAGGAATTAAAAAATATATAGTCATGACGATTATAGTTAATCTGTGGCATAGAATTAAAAATATCCTTGATCTGTGGCATAATTTTGGAGATTGATATAAAATATCGTTCGTTCGTTACTCAAGAAAATAAGAATCTCTAACTATTAAAATAAAACTTATTTTACAGATTTTATCGCGTTTGTTTTATGTTTTTACGTTCTCGACGTTTCGGCTGCTTTACAGCAACCATGGTCACGGGAGGACTGAGGTGTTAGACGTCCTAGTGTCATAGTTTGAACTGGGGTACCCTCATTATTTAGTTGTTGCTTACGGTCCGAATCGATGTTGTTTTGCGAGGATCTGTGGTATATCAAATTTTATATAATGGCGGGTGCGAAAACTTGTACTGAATACTGAAAATCTTGGTTTTACCCGTTATACAAAATAATACGTAAACTTCTAATTTCTAATAGAATTTCCAAGTTTTAAATGTAGGCGTGTTTGCACAGAAATATATATGTATAAACCTATTTTGTCATCGTACGCAGGCAACATTGCTCATAAAATAAAACAAGTTCATTCTCATTCGCGCGGCAAATCCAGACTGGATCAATTTGTAACGAGTCGCGCAGGAATGCTGATCGAAATTGTGTTGCTAGGGATGGCGGCGGATATTCATATCCCGGGATCCTAATCCCGGGAACTTTTTAGTACAACGCCTCAGTAACACTATAGCGGTAAAATAATGTTGAATTATCTTTCAGTTAATGATGCCATTATAGCCTTTCGTACTTTTGAATAACGCTTGTATTATGAGTACCATACAACGCAACAGACTGGGACGATCTCAGTATATAATATCTTATATCAAACATCCATGACTCGGCTACAAATATTCGTGTTCATTACTCTAAGTTAGCCCCTAGCCCCTACCGGGATTCCAACCCGGTACACGAAGCTGATTCACTACCAACTTCGCCAATCGGGTCGTCTGTTGGTATTTAAAATTATTGATATCTTTTAATAGGTATATAAATATACAAAAAAAAATATTCAACAAAAACTTGTACAATATTGGAACTTGTCTGTGTCTTCTGCACTAAGCACAAGCCGATAAGAACTGAGTAACATAGATAAGGTTAAAATACTTTAGTAGGAACTAATAAAAATAATATGTATAAATATCCCGTATCCCGCGTTATTTTACCGGGATTGTCGATCTACACGACACCGGGGCAGCCCTATCAGTTTTGTTTTGCTGATCTACGTGTAATGATAGTACTGGTAACTACTCTACAGTAGTTATGTAGGTATAGGCATGTGTATCTACCTATACCTACGATTAAACACAACCTCTACACCGGTGTGTTTGTGTATGCGAAAGTTCCGTCACAGCCGAAGGTAATTTACGAAACGGGATTGCAACCATATTCTTGTTTGTACACAGTTAATCACAAGTGGTAGGATCAGACGAAGAAATGGATACAATAATATTATTTCTTCCGCCTTCGTCTAAAGGTGGAAGGTGTGCTCTAGAACGGGGATTCCCAAACTATTTTTGGGCAAGAGACCCCTTTTCCAAAATGAACTGATACCCCAAATTAACAAACATATAGTTAACGAGGTCAAATGGCTAAGATAAGCCTAATATCTGAACAGCTACTCAATAAAGTGAATTAGCGATATCGCTCCCTTGGCTATAAAGATTATGTTATCGATCAAACAACAGAAGGTATATATAGAATACCTTCTTATTTTAAGCCCCATCTGCTGCTAAGTTTTCGAAGCATTCAACAACATTTGTAGGTACATATTTTTCGCGCGCGGGTAAAGAGAAACATTTGTTGTAGGTACATCAGAACAAAATGTTTAGTGTAAGTACATTTTTTTTATGTTGGTTTGTAAATTGTAAAAAATGTTGTTTTGGTATACAAAACAACATTTTTTACAATTTTCGTCTGTCTGTCTGTTTGTTCCGGCTAATCTCTGAAATGGCCGGACTGATTTAGACGGTACTTTCACTGGCAGATAGCTGATGTAACAAGGAGTAACTTAGGCTACTTTTAGTTTAGAAAATCGTTTTTGTTGAATACCACGCGGACGAAGTCGCGGGTAACAGTTAGTTACAATATAAAAGCAAACATAAGGTCCATTTTTCCCCACCTGTAAATGCGAGTCGTCTTTACTCTGCTCGGGTTTGGTGAATTCCACATGTAATCCATTGTTCTTCCCCGCTAGCGGCAGGGTTGGCGCCTCGTGTTGCCACGCGTGCCTCTCGTCCTGTCTGAAGCCAGGGTTGTCGAAGGCGAACTCATCTTTGACGGACTCGGGGTCCGTTGTGAACACTAGATGCTTTCCTGGGGATCAAAGAAAATCGGTGATTAGGATACCGGCTATTATAAGTTGGATGCTGGAATTTAAGGTGTGAATGGTGTTTGTTGGTTAATAAATTTAAATAATAACTTCCTATAATCGAATATGTGGATACAACAAAGGTAATAACCGGTTAGGTTGCCATAAAGTGATGTAAGAAAACTAACATTTGATTACGTAAACAGATACATTTATTGTTAATTACCTGCAATCTTACAATTTTATGTATTATTTTTACCGATTACAGCATTTTTATTGGACATTTTCTGCATATGAAATAAGTATTTTATATTTCCTATATAATTAGAAGTGCAAGTATCCATTTAGTTTTATGTTAATTTCATGGTATAATATTGCTACGCCAGGTTTCTCGTCCCGTGACAGGTATAGTCACGTAATAGACTACGCCATTCAAAGACCATCTTCGACCAATGAGCGGTGTTAATTCTATTGAAGATGTCAATTAATGGCAACACTGATCGTGACGTAGTCTTGGACCGTCGTCGAAAGAGCGTAACATATTATTATACCATGGTTAATAAATAATTCCATTGTTCATGCACATTCTACGTCACTAAATCACAGGTATCAATCGCACATCTCGATAGTCGATTCACAGTCACACATAATTATCGACTCTTGCTTTCAATAGAGATCGGATGTGCGACTAACTGGGTCGCCCGCCACTTTCACGACACTAGCTTTTTTTTTACATCGAGATATTTTTTTCCTGCATCGACAACGTAGGTAACTTTTTTTATTGGCGCAACACTGATTATCTAAAGTTGAATTTTTAAATATAGTTCCAAAGTTTAAATAATATTCTTACGTTCATTTTTTTTGTATTTACGCTTTCATTGCTTATCCGAGCGGACTTGCATAATAGAATAGCCTTTTCAAGATAGCCGAAAGATATTTTGATAAAACGTTAAGCTATTAGAATTTTACAGGAAATAAGTTTTATAACAGCAAAAAGTGCAATATTATTATTTAAGTAAATACGTGACTTTAAATCGTTGAGTGAATTCCAATATTGGGCTGATGATGACGTGCCGAAATTGCCTTTTTTTTTAAATGGAAGCTTCTCTGAATAGGGGGACAGCGCATAGACAGAAGTGCGTTCAGCGAACCACATTCTAAGTTCTTTATAATGTACCTATCCGTTTTATGGTGCCTGCGAACACAGGGGTTATTTTTTTCTTATTATAATCGATTTCTATTTCTCACTCAATATCTTATATAAAGAATCAGTCACATTTTGTATACCTTTCATAACTGGAACCAATGGTAATGTTGAGCCATAAGTAGCTGTATCTAATAAGTCTGAGAGTTGTACGTGTTACACACATAAATCTATCTCGTTTCACTTTTATAATCAATCTTCATATAATTCATCTATGGTTCAACAAAACAATAATATTATGATGTCAATCAACCAAATGGACTCTGTGGACAGACAGATGTTGAAAAAAAAACAATAATTTGTCAACGCATTTTGCATTCGAAATTTGAAATCGTTCCTTATTTATGTATTGGCAGTACTATCCTACCTATGTATCCAAAAAAAAACATAAGTGGCGCTCCAGTCGCAAGCCAGAGTTGCCATTTATGATGAAGTTGAATATGTCATTAATAATGAAGAGCAGGAAAAGGGACGAGTTTGGGATGTTTAAAAAAGTAATTGAACTGCTTTATGAATAAAATAAATATTCTGTAAATATTAGTGACGTTATTGAAAGGCGAAATAAAACATTAAAAGTACCTTCATATGGTTAGGTAATTTAATGCTTTTAGTTAGGTATATTATTTAGACAGTGTAGCGACCACTTCAACCGAGCCACAAGCTTCACAGATGGCGCTGCAGACGCATTCAGAACAATAGACATTTCTCAACACAATCCTGAATCACGCTATGAGAGTTTTCGGAGCAAGTAACATATACATATACAAGATCCCGACAATAACCGTCGGGGCATAGCGGCCGCCCCGCCAAGCAAACCATCCGCCTGGCTGGAAGATCTTCCCTTTTCCAATAAAACAGTAATGAATATACATTGTATACAATTTACCTACAACGACTAAAAGCGTGTTAATACAAGGTACTTATACGTACCTATAGGTTTAAATTAACTGTGCCAATGCCATCAAGAATTATTAATGAAACCTGTTAGCCGCTTAGATGATTGAAATACCATCTTAAATTTATTAATAAAGATTCAAGGTTTCATAAAAAGCAAAAGTATCCATTACATAAAGCAATAAAATAATGTTTTTTGTCAATTAAAGGATACGGAAGCGTTAAAGTATACGTCATTAATCACAAAAAAAATCGTTCTTACAGACCACAGATAAATAACAATCCATAGTGTATACCTGCTATGTTAGGCATTTACAGAAGGCGAGCTTTCATCACATTTTGACAGTTGACAGTTGAATGTCTTCAACCGATCCGCGTGGGTGTACGCGTCGCTTTATATGGCTGTCTATTCACAACACAATAGCAGGGTTGTCACAGTTGACCTAGATAATTTTACGATCATGTTACGTCATAATGCCTTTATCCATCAAAATGTTTTAACATAAAGATTAGAAGTTGACACTAGACTTTTACTGCTTACGTGCTTCTGTAACATGAACATAATTATAAAGATCTGATACAGTATTTGATATAACACAACTATTATTACCACCAAATACTATCAATTTATTATAAAATAGAAAAAAATACTAATTAATTGCCCTTACTAATTATGTAAAACTTTGTGAACTACAAATACATTTTTGCTTGTTTATTATTCAAGTGTTTAATTTTTTTATTAAGATTTAGTGGTTTGTCTCTGCCCCATCATAAACGTCACAGTGCGGAGCGCTCAATGTGCGATTCCGTCACGCAATTGACCAGTTTTTTTAATTATAAAGCCGCAAACAACAATTGTAGTTGCTAAAATAAATGTTTCACGTTTATAGGTAATACAGCTATGTTGCACATGTTGGCATAAGATAACGAAAAATTGTACAGATTTTTAATGAACAGGATAAAAAATTACCGACACTGGCAGCCGATTTTTTTTTCTTTTTTCGTAGGTAACAGTTTTGTAGTCCGATCACAATGCCGGTTGCCAAAATGACGCACAGCCAATGCCTCGTGCTCGTGCAAGTCTATCACAATTCGAAATGTTACTGTTGTATTTTCATTATATATATATAAGGCTTGTAATTAGATGGGCACACTTGGTCTGAATTTAATATAAGTATGAATGGTCTTGAAGTTTCATACAAGCAAATAAAATATAACTAAATACAGTAACCAAAATAATGTGTCAGTCTGAATTTGCATAACGCAGTAAGCACTTGTTTGATTTTAATTAAACTTACCTATATTCCGGGGTAATAGGTCAGATAGGAACCCTAGAGACATTAGAATACCTACATCGCAGATAGGGTTCCCACGTGAGCCGAAAGTGCCGTAAGTGAAACGAAAACTACAGAAACAAAGTTCAAAGGATAATCAAGCAAGAAAGACCACGCGAAGAACCAGTCATATCTGAGTAGTTAAAATATTTCTAGCTGGATACTCACCCTTTTTGAAAAATAAATGACAAGTAGGTACTCATTTAATATGTTTAAAAAAATGCGGAACCCATCTAGGTGATGGTAGATGGGTGTCGCATTTTTAGATACCCGTGATGTCAAGAAGAATACCAGTTTTTGGTCTAGAATCTACTGTAGATAATCATTTTATGTAGCTGCCCTGTCGATGAAGTTCTTAGTGCATCACGAATCACGATATTCGTGCTCTCCTGACATCTGTACGTCAAGTGCGAGATTATTCGTAAGCTAACCGTATACTTTATAGTCTACCGTATTTAGACATTTTGTATGAAGAATTGAAAGTTTTAAATACCGTCCGCTAGAATCGCTTTTCAACTGTCCATACAATATGTCTAAGTACGGTAGACTATAAAGTATACAGTTAGCTCGCAATTGACGTGCTGACACTAATGAATTTTAAGGTTAAACTTTCACAAATATGTTGGAGTTATTTAAGCGAATATTTAATCGTACTTTAGCGTTGCCTTAGAGGTTAAAAATACAGGTTTTAACCAATTCAACCAAATAGGTACTCGTAATACCAGTCTGATAGAAAGACAACGTTTTATAATCGCAAGTAACCAATGAATCCAATGCAATTTAATGTGGCAACACGGTAGGTATCCATTGTCGCCATTCAAGTTTCAAACGAACAGAGGCCGCCATATCTCACGGCCGCCGCCATCTTGTAACAGCTGACTCAGTAATGGCGGGAACGTTAAGTAAGTGATTGTCTATGGTTGAGTAATAAATTCGATACGGCGTGCGACGGGTTGAATGATTTCTATACAATCATTGCGGTTTAGTTTGCGGAAAAATTGCGTAGATTTTTGAATAGTTTTTGGGATTGTTAAGTAATGGTTTTGTAACGGCTCATGAAATAGTTTTGCATACGCCTGTAATAATGCTGGAGATACAGCATAGATAAAATTTATCTTTACATTGCGTTGCATTGTGGTAGAGGTATACAATTTAAGTCCTTCTTTTTCTTCTTTTTTTAGGTTGGTAATCAGCTACAAAACAGTGGCATTTTTGCCAGTGTCGAGTAATTCTTATAGCTTTAACCAAACTTGAATATGGAATATCTTGAAAAAAAATATGAAAATTATATGTAGTTACTATAGTACTTACTTATGATTGAATATAACAAATACTATACAAAATTCTATAAAAGTTCAGCTTCTGCCCAGTCATTCGAACGAAACAATACAAAATTGAGACAAAACACAAAAAAAAATGTCTCTTGACATGACAAGGTCTCAACAAGAAAACCGAACAAGCCTAGTTAAAAATTCTGTTCAACAATGGCGATGTTAACGAACTGCAAATTAAATTACCTACCTACCTATTATGCACTGCAAAACTAAGTATAATTTGCGTAAGTAATCACAGATTAACAATTGAACTTGAATAACTTAACAGTTATCCAAAAAAAGTTAAATGTAATGTTTCACTGTTACAAGGTCAACCTTGACACTAGTACCTAACTTCACGCTTATTAAGCGGCCGGGCAGAATCGTTTAGTTTAAATATAGAACACAATAAAATTCTATTGACGACGTAACTGGCTGGAAAATTGATCAAATTATTTTGATTGTACAAAAATACAGATTAGTTACACAAGTAATTTAGCATTTGGGCTGCCCGAATGCTACCTCTGTTTTAGGGAGGTGTCTGTGGAAGATGGGAATGTGTTTCGTCATCAAAAAAAGGATTTTGTTTTAGAGAGATTGCCTCTTTAGTCCGTTAAGGTGTGTGTGTGATTCTAATTCAATAAATGTATTAGGAGTTAAAAGTATTTTCGAGAAATACAAAGCTTTCATACTACTTATCGGTGTCAATCTGATAAGGAATATGAATCGCTTTTTATAGATTTCTCGAAAAGGTTTATACCTCCCTAAGAAAACATACTTTTCCGACACGGAACCTTTCCGAGTGAATTAGATTCATTCCCCAGGGTCCCAGGGTCTCGCTTTCGGAGTGGTTTTCGAAAGAATGGACTCTTCTTAGGAATAACTAAGTATACTTTACTGACTTAGTAAGTGTTGTTTTCTCAATATGCCTTTTATAAGCTCTGCTAACAATGTCAAACTTTGTCTGAGAGCCCGCCTATATTTCAGGCGACGAATGGCCTACTAATATGCGAATTCCAGTATTTAATTCCCTTAGAGCAGGGATTCCCAAACTATTTTGGACAAGAGACCCCTTTTCCAAAAAAACTGACACCTCAGGCCCTCATCCCCAAATTACTTGAACAATCTTATCTCTACTTTTTTTTCCTAATGATACAAAATAATTACAGAATAATAATTTCATCTTGTACGAACTTGTGTCCGCTTATCGACTTGTTGAGTTTTTTGAAAGTACAACAACGATACTTCGTAATAAAATATTAGTGATTCTTACAACAAGTTGGTGCACGTTACGCAACTTATACAGTATCTTGAAATTTTTAGACATAGTCGACCCCAAAATCAGTTTTCGTTTATGTCGACGCCTGGGAAACCGATATCGACCACTATGGGAATCCCTGCCTCAGAGGAATCATTAGCTCATTGATAATTCCGTATTCCACAGTGCCTTGCGTGGGCACAAGTCCAATATGAACTCAAAGCCTCGCCGACAGTTAATTGATCTCTCTAACCACATCCAAATGACGCAAGCTAATAGTGTCTGTACAATGACTAGCCCACACTACATCAGTGTCAAATTGATTGAAACAATCACCACATTTAATTACTTTAAGACGCTTTGTTGAAGCATCTACTAGTCGGTGTTGGCCACTGACGTATTAGGCAGGAGTCAATGTAGCCTAGTTTTTAGGATTTACTTTACAGTAAGCTCCTATGTACAACCCCCCTCGCCCTCATGTTATTATCTATGGTCATTTTTTTCTTTTTTATTCAAGGAAATCATGCGTAATGTGGATTTGTGTATTTAATTATCTTTCGTTTGAAGGTAGATATGTATTTCAGAATGCGGCTTGGGATTGTCACGTGTTTCCACTTTGTCATTTCCTGTTGAATAGTGGTTGCGAAGGTTTTTCTAGAAGACTGCTCAATGTGCACTCTCAATTTATTCGTTTTTATTATTTATGTCCATTTTATAATGTTTATTTGTTACCAATTGTAACCGCGACTCCGCCCAGATATTTTTTTATTGAATTATCCCGTTATTTTCAAACACTGTTTCAGTAGTGTTGATGAAAAAAGAATGAACATTATGCTGGATGGATATCTGTCTGTCTGGATATCTGAGAAGCCTGTTAGCTATCATAGAGAATAGAAGAAGAAAGATGATTGAACATTAGATATGACAATCCACACTGATGATAAACAAAAAGAAACGGAAGACGAGGAAGATTGGGAAAAAAAATAAGCATATAAACAAAACCATAAATATCGTGACGTGACGCATAAGACGTTTAAGTAGCTAGCAGAAATATGGCCAAATGATACTCAACCAACAAACCAGAAGCTCACAGAAGCTCAAGAAGGCTCACAGAAGCTCAAGAAGAAAAATAAGGCACTTCGTTCCAACATTTGTATTGAAGTCTTTCCAAATAATATTGCATTAAGATGGCTAGGTGCTACCACCGACTTGGGATCCAGTAGTCAATATCATGTAATCCAAAACCAAGCGTACCATCACAAGACCTCAAGACACAGTGAGCTCTTTCTGCGTAGATCGGACCGCAAGTAACAACTAAATATGAGGGTACCCCGTCAAACTATGACACTAGGACGTCAACCACCTCAGTACTCCCGTGACCATGGTTGCTGTAAAGCAGCCGAAACGTCGGGAACGTAAAAACAAAAATAAACGCGATAATATCCTTAAAAAATAGTTTTATTTCAAAATATTGCATTAGCTTTAACCAAGTTTTTAGCGTAATATAAGAACATTATCAATAGAAATCGTGCCTAAACGTTGATAACAGGAAACGATTTCTATTGCGGCTCGTACGCGATAGGCCTTCGCGATTGGCTAATGATTGCAACGAAATAGCGGGCGAAGGGAAGGAAGAATCAGAATCCGAACCAGAATATTTTTTATTCACGTAGGTCGTAGATTCGGTCGTAGCCATTAAGTACAGGACTTATGAATCGTCAAAAGTTACAAAATACTATGCTACTACTTGACCACCCGTTCGGAATGCCGTTCCTATGGAGAAGAACGGACTAGAAACTCCATGGTTGCTCTTTTATTTTAAAAGAACTTTTACATTTTTGAGCAGTACATTGTATGTGAGAACAATGTAGGAACGGCTAAGTAGACTTTAGCAGCTGGTCAAAAAAAAAGTACTAACTAAGTATAAAAGGTGGTTGAAATAGGGCTACCAATGTCAAGATTTGTTCCAAAAAGTCAGTTTTTTTTATATATTTCTTGACGATTCTGGGTACTAGCCCATTGGAGCCTCCAAAAGGTCAGAGTTTAATAGTATTGCCAGAATTCCGGCCGGACTTTGAAACTGTTAATTCTGTATTATTATATTTCGTTCTAAATCCAAAAAAGACTTATAAACTGGGGTCAATGATTCGCCAACATAAGTACCGTTCCGAAAAAGCATAATCATGTCGTTGAATAACTTATTAGTAACCATTCTCATTTAAGTAGTATAGTAGAAGGTCACTAAAGTCTAGCTGTAAAATAAACAATAATACGTTAAACATTTATTTAGAAAATACCGTTATTTATCGGCTGACGAATTAAAATTCCCAAACAACACTTACTTATAGTACTGCGCAAAGCAAAACTCTTTTGCGCAGTAATATATGATAAAGTTATAATACGTCTATAAATTTGGGGGTTATACTATGGGTACTGTACAACGAATTTAACACAATAATGTTATCAACGGGAAAATTATGAGAAAGACGAAAACTATTTTCCGAAAGTTACCCCCACGTTCTATCCGAACCCGTCGGCCGAGCGGCCTCAGCTCAGACTACGCCGGACCTTACACGCACGTAAACAACTAAACCAAGTTATAAATAAATACTTCAAGTTTTGCAACGTTTAGTTTACGTATTATCATGCTTATGAATCAATTTATAATACAAAAGAATTCGACATCAAATCGCAAACATTGTTTGCTGGCAGGTATGCAAACAAACTCCACGTAGCAATAACAATAATAACTTGGTTTGTTCAACTGTTCGAAGTATGTGGCAACATTGATTTGCATAACATGGGATTCAGAGACAAGGATGGGTACGCAAATTGCGATGTTCAATATTTCTAATTGCCTTAAGAAGATATTCAAATTTAAACGCGCCTGACTGGTTAATATGGAACTACTCTCATAGTGGGGGTGTCGTAAAACTACTCTTTAAAAAAACACTATAGACCATAGATATTATACACTAGCTGAGTCCCGCGGTGTTACCCGCGATTAAAAAGTATGTCCTTTTCTTTAAATCATGTCGATCCTTTGCTATATGAAAAATTAAAACAAATCGATCCCACGGGAACCACACATTTTAACGGAATAAATAGTAGCCTATGTGCTATTCCAGACTATGATCTATCTCTGTGCCAAATTTCATCCAGATCCGTTCAGCCGTTCTGGCGTGATTAAGTAACAAACATCCATCATCCATCCAAACTTTCACATTTATAATATTAGTGGGATCATAGATAAAACAGCGACATGTAACAACAATATTTGTGTTGATAGTTTGAAAAAGTTTTACAATTGATTTAAGATTACAATTATATAATCGATCGTTCGACTAATTATAATTGTTATTGATTTGTTTACTCGTCAAACAACTAGTGATGATTGTCTTACGTGCCAAAGGCAATGGATGGTCACCTTAACGATGTAAAGACCGCAGGTGATGTCATTTTAATGCCAACGGAGTCGCAGGTTTTATGACAACCATAGTAGGTACGGTTAGACGGGCTTTGTTTATTGAGTCTGCCTTATACCCTATTTGAAATTCTATTGTAACTGTGTAGAGTTTAAATTCAGTTATAGCTGTTGAATTGTGGGATTCGCTATTTGTTTTTGTCTACATTTTTAAATGGGTTCATGAATGATCATTTGTAATACCACAAAGCTTTGGGGCTGGGTGTGGTTGTGACCCAAAATACTATGGAGTGTAATGTAAATAGACCATTTATATCGGTATACAATTAAATCCGAATTAAATTAAAGTGTATAGTAATTTATTTTAACCTGGGATATTCTGGGATATTTCTACTGGTGGTAGCCTTCGGCCGTGGTTAGTCACCACCCACTGAACAAAGCCATGTCGTCAAGCGGCCTAGCCGTGTTCCGGCATGATGTTCAGTGTTGCCATTCATGGATGGCGGGTCAGATCAGCTGCGCTGCATGTGCCTAGTGAATGTAGCGTCTCGATCTACTGCCGCCTTCCTACCTAGGCAAGTATGCTCCATCGTAGATCTCATCGTCACTTACCATCAGGTGAGATCGAGATCAAATACTTGCCTATAATGTATAAAAAATAAAAAATACCTGGGATATTTAGCAAACCGAACATTCTTATAAAACATTGATGACATTTGTTTAGTCGATTAAGTTTATTTAGTAACAAAAAGCCAAACAAATTGAGATGAACTTTGGTATAGAACCGCGTTAATAAAGCCATATAACACGAATGTATTTTTAAACAAACAGGATGTTATATTCAAATCAATAACGTCTGAAGCATACTAACTATGACTTTAGAAACATATTCAACAATATCAAAACTAAATGGATAGAAGGCTAAAAACAGAATATTGAAACGTTACTGAAGATCATGCATTTGAATAAAACACCAAAGGTGGAATAATATGCAATAAAAAATGCAAGCCTCATATTTACAATGTAAACAAACCGTTAACCAAGGTTACTCGATCGTAAGCGATGCTTCAATCACTAAAGAATGTATATAAAGTAGTGGTCCCAACACGCAACCTTGCGCAGGACCGAGTAAATGCACATTTCGCTCACGTCAAATTGACTAGAATCCTTCCAATAACTAATTATATGACGGTACCGATGTATACGTATTCTCGAATTCGTGCCCACTTTGAGAATAAATTATTTTTTAACGCCCCCATTTTTTCACCTACTTAAAAAAACACTATAACTTCAAAATAAATTAATTATTGTGAGCTATATTAGCGGAGATTAAACATTCATTCTAAACGAATCTTTTTTACTATAACCACTTTTACTATATATGTATAGTTGTAGTCGAGAGTCGAGAGCTCAGACGGTGTCTAAGAGTCCTCCTAGATAAAATTACAAATCGCCCCCTAAGCCTCTACACAACGCCCACATTTTTTTCTGGGTCTCTTACTGCCCCCCTTTAGGCCTGCAGCGCCCACAAGGGGGCGTTATCGCCCACTTTGGGAAAGGCTGGTGTAAAAGGTTATACGTTCAAGGTACTTATGAAATCATTCGCGATAAACACGGCCAAACGCTTTGCGTAAAACATGTTGCTTGCTTGTGGTTTTCCTTACTGATTTGAATAAGGCTGTCAGGATAATTTGACATTCGAATGAACGTGTTTTTGTTGCTAACGCATAAAAGACTGCGTTCTTGAATGATAAAATTCGCGATTTTTTTTATAGATAACATTCCATATTATACTTAGCCAACGTGGAGAATATACTAGTGGTATTAATGCCTATATCGTTATTAAAACTGTTTGGTAAATACGTTAACTCTCCACCGCCTCAACCAAATACACAACACGCACTTATTCTAGTTTTCACCAATCTTACTTCGACCAGCGCTAACTTTCATTTTATGTGTCTTAAAACTGTAATATATTTTAGGTTGAAGCACAGATCTGGGTCTTGAAGAAACGAGCGTAGTAAGTATATCAAGGCATGACAAGGAAAAGTGTATCTTAAAAAAACAGTCTTCATTATTTTGTACTAGCTGCGCCCCGCGGTGTTACCCGCGATTAAAAAGTATGTCCTTTTTACCGGGATAAAAAGTAGCCTATGTGCTAATCCAGACTATAACCTATCTCTGTGCCAAATTTCAGCCAGATCCGTTCAGCCGTTCTGGCGTGATTGAGTAACAAACATCCATCCATCCAAACTTTCACATTTATAATATTAGTGTGATTTGTTACAGCTATAAGTCACAAATATCTTATTCAAGTGTTTCTAGTTTAACAACTTCGTTTACAGAACTAATTAGAGTATGAATAATAATACAATATGTGCATAGATCACGATTTTCATGGTTATCGCCTTGAGAATGTTTATTATATACTGAGGCAACTAAGGATGTTGTCTCGACAAAATTATTGCACAGAAATTAGCATTCTGTTTCGAGCCTCACCAGGAAAACTGGGCATGACAAGGATGTAATGATCTCATGGAGATGATTTAAAACATATTGTTCATAAGATGTTATTCTCTAAATTTCTAGATAAATACTTGGTTTTTAATACTTAGTTATGTGTATAACTAGTGTTCTCGTTAGCCCCTCCAAGTATAAACAAATGGGTAAAGAGGCACCCAACACTATCCCTCCGGCTTGTCAACTTTCTCAATTATAAACTAAACAAAGTTGATTGATAATTAAAGAAGCCAACAAAACCGAACTCCTCTAAGATATCAATCGAGAATAGTTTTGTCATGTATGACCCTCCAAGTATGTTAAAACTTGGGCTAAGAGTGGTCACGTCTATAACTTCATATCCAGATTAGTTTGAACCAGGTACTTCCCGGTTACATAGGGGGCCTCTAACCACTATTCTATTTGACAGTCCAAATAACATCAACCTATTATTATTTTACGTACTTATGAAAAAGTGTCTTGAAATTTATTGGTTTCTTATATTTACGCGAATACTACACACAAAAAAAATTATTCAAAATCACATGCAAAAGATACAACAGTGGTCCTACTACGCGCGAGCCTGTGTCATGAGAAGGCCAGATACCTACTTATTATTAACAATTAGCCTACTTACCGCTGTACAGTTTGATTTGCTTGCTCGTGGACCTCAATCTCTCATTTGAACTACCGCCCGGCAACCTGCACTCCTCAACAAACATCGATCATAACGATATAACAGGGCCCCAAGTCTGCTAACACATTCGATTCATAATCGAACAGCAACCGCATAGAAACTGTCGCTTTTGACAGATATCCCATACAATATCTGTCAGAACTGACAGTTACTATGCAGTTGCTGTTCGATTATGAATCGATTGTGTTAGTAGACTTGGGGCCCATATTGAAAACTTGGTAACACTTAACGCATTTGCGCAACGGCCCGAATTTTATTAAATTAAATCTCTTGCGCAACCAATGTTGATGACTTTATTACTTAAATTAAACATTGATAACTAACTTTCAAAGTATAATATTCAATTTCCGTTTGGTAATTTCAACTATACATATTTTGAATGGACCCAGTTAATTTGGAGAGCCATATTGTGGGCCATATAATTGTATTCAAATTCAAATCACCTTTTTAGTGTGTCCGGTTCAACGTGGCGAAGCAAGTCGTGCTTATGTGAGAAAATGTATTAAAAATCATATTTGCATATAGACGACTTTTCAACGTGTCAAGGCGTAAAGCACCTGCGGTGTTGAATGGTTTATATTTAGAACCGTTAGCCTATGGTACCATGGAAACAAATTTTAAATAATAATATTAAATGGTTAGGTGATGAATTATTTGATTATGTTCTGTATAAGGTAGCAAACTAACCAATGCCTGTTTTACAATCCATAAGAACTGTGATTGTATTATAGGTACCGTACAATAGACTAGCTATCCCGTATTGATTTCATATATTTACGCGAATACTACGCTTGAAATTTTCCGGATTTTATCAAGTAACAACTAAATATGAGGGTACCCCAGTTCAAACTATGACACTAGGACGTCAACCACCTCATTCTTCCCGTGACCATGGTTGCTGTAAAGCAGACGATACGTCGGGAACGTAAAAACTTAAAATAAACGCGATAAAATCCGAAAAACAAAAGAAGAGCCATATATATACAGTTGATACAACAATCCTAGACTCTAATACTAAGCCACTTACTTATACATAAACCCCCAAATTTACAGACGTTTTACAACATTATTAAACGTCATATAGTACTGCGCACAAGTTTTGCTTTGCGCAGTACTATATTACGTTTGATAAAGTTATAAAACGTCTATACATTCGGGGGAAAGACTATAATCATGTGAATTTTGTGCCACATCTACACGCAGAAACATTCCATTGTCCGTGACCACACAAAAACAGTAGAACATTAGGTTTTTGTGTATCAAATCAAGGTTGCAAGAATCTGTAACGATTCGACTAGGAAGCTTGTTCAAGTGTACTAAAATCTTCTGATCAATACGACCTTATGGCATTGTTTACTTTTTAGGTATTGTTCCGATATAGATTTCATTTCCTAAATTACTTGCACGTAACAAGCAACCTTCTTTTGAGATAAAATGAAGCTTTAACAGAATTTCTAAACAGTACGCCAAGTGCGAGATTATTCGTAAGCTAACCACTTTATAGTCTACCGTATTTTGACATTCTGTATGGAGAATTGAATGTTTTAAATACCGTCCGCTAGAGGCGCTTTTCAATGCTCCATGCAAAATGTCTGAATACGGTAGAGTATAAGTATACGGTTAGCTCGCACTTGACGTGCTGGTTACATTCGTCTTCAACGTACAAAGTAACCATCTTCATTACATTTGTCTTCACGACAATCAATTAATAATAAAAAAAATAGTTTGATACAGCGAGGAAATGCAGCCAGCATTCTTGCCACCATTCCACGCGGACAAGGTCTTTTTGATACATAGTTTGTTTTCATATCATTTTTAAGTTTTTTTTATTTTTCTGTTGTAAATATTTAGTGAGATTTTATAAATAAAGATAAACATAAATATTAATAATAAATCATTTATTAAAATAACAACCTTTACGAGTAAAAATACATTTTTTAACATGTTCACCCCGAAAGAGAACGTTATCGAATTTTCGCAACGCGTTGCATGTTTTTAAGAGAAAGCCGACGGAATATTGTTTATTGCATATAACACGATTGCATTTCTGAATGGCGTTGATTATTGTCCGTCGTATTATAGATATTTGATAATAAAATGGAGGTTTCCACCGCAAACACAATGAAATTACTACCCAACTGACTTTTTGGCGGGATGTTGAACCGTGAAGTTGTCAATTTTGTTTTATATTCCAAAAAATGTGTCTCTATGGTATATAATGTGTAATATTAGTGGTATATTAACCATTGTGTGTCCATAAACGTGCACGAGTGCAGGAAATAGAAATAAAATAGTATAACTTGCCTGTTCAAGTTCTCCCAAGATGTCCGGTAAATTTTCTGTAAAGTATCCACAGCTTTACTGATAGGGGATTTATTTCATCACCGAAATCATCATTACCATCAGGGGTACCTACTTAGAATTTAAATCATAAACTATCAAAAACAAGAGAAGATATTTTTTTTGTAAGTACAAGTTGAAGATATCGGTGGATTTTGTCACAGACTAGATAATAGTATTGTCTATAACTCAAGACTTGGACTTGACTTAGCTGTAAACTCTACAGCGTTCAACATCGCGTGATAACAAGCAGTTAAGTTAAATAATACACGTAACAATTGATGAAATTATTCCGATATTATTAAGTCTATTAGTGTAACACAAGAACATATTATACATTGTTGAGCATGTACGAGTCAAACATGAGATTGTGTTGCATGTAATATGTGAGAATGGTAGATAAATGACATTCTAGTTTATTGGCAACATCTGTTTCTGCTTCTTTTTTTAGGATGGCAATCGACTACAGACTAGTGTCATTTTTGCCGCTGTTTTAAAATAATCAGTGGACTTTTTGGCGGGAAACTGAAGTCATGGCGTCAGTTATGTTTTAATTTCTAAAACTAGTGTTACTGCGAGTTATAGTGAGTGATATAAGTGGAATATTAACCATTATGGGTTCGGTAAAGTGCACAAGTGTAGGTAATTGACACAGAGTGACGAAACATGGCTTTTCAGTTTCTCACAAAAAATCCATGAAAAATCTTTCAGTAAAGTATCCATTACTTAACTGATTGAGGGATGGGGGGTATTTTACTTGGGCCTAGCCTTTGGGCCTGTGTATATGTTCAAAAACAGAAATAATTTATATTACTTGATACTGGCAAAATACCTATGGTGATGCCAAAAAAAAAACAGTACCCCGATGATAATGATGATGTTATTAGCGATGATGATGATAAAATAAATTCCCAATCCCTAACAGTAAAGCTGTGGTAACTTAACTGAAAATTTAACGGACATCTTGCTTAGTAGAACTTGAAAAGTAAGTTATACTGTTTTATTTACAATTTCCTTTCCCGACATTAACCGGCATAGCGGTCGCCCCGCTAATCATACCACCCGCCTGGCCGGAAGATCTTCCCTTTTCCGCTAACAGAGCAATAAGCTCCCTCCATTTACCTTGGGACCATTTTTTATTCTTTTTTAATTTTGTTGCAAAGAAAATGTAGCCATGATTCAGTGTTACAAGGCTGTAAAAGCTACTCGTCTGCCAGTAAGTACACTCTGCTCCGCCCACGGAATTTCAATGAACATTTCGTAATCTGTCAAGTTTACTAAAGTATTATATATATTCCCCACACATAGTTGTATGTTATGTGCAAACCTTATATGGATATACTGAGTTTTATTATAATAATGTCTAGGACGCCATAGAGACGAATAATAATATCTACTAGTATTTTTATTAAAAATTTTAATTGTCAGACGAACACTGCGACTTTACGGTCCCAAACTAAGCAATACTTGTGTTATGGGTACCGTATAATATACTGGGTACGATCCCAGTATATTACTTAAATATATAGATATTAAACTTCCATGGCTCGGCTACAATTATTTATGCCCTTTATAAAATGTTTGCCTCCACCGGGATTCGAACCCGGACCTTATAAACCACGGTCTCTACCAGCTGTGCCAATCGGATAGACAAATCATTATAATAAAAATTATATGACTATTTAACACTTAGGCCTACATTAGAATTTGCATAGAATTTTACTTCTCATGATAGATTGGTAAAAAGCCAGTAGTGAGTTTCTCTTCTGTCGCACCCGTTATTACTTTTGGCGCGCGATGACGTCACTTGACACTGCAATGTTACCAATGCTTTTTTTTTTATCGGAACCATTAAACCGTTTTGTATGTTAGTATTCATAAAATACGTATTAATAAAATAATAATAGAATATAAAATGCATATTCTCTATTCGAAGCCCCACCAAAAATTGTTACCTAGCGAATTAAAAATGGTCTCGGAGCAGAATAAAATTATTATATTATTCAGGGCGCGTTTAGTTTGTTATGTCATAGTATTGTTTGAAACTAGACCCATTACGCAGGTATTCTGCATTCGTTAGAGTGTGTGAAAACAATGTGTTGGAATCGTAACTGTGGGAGTGAAACGACATCATTCACCTGCTTGCAAAGTAGTTCTACGAGTATTGTGTTCATAATAGAGTCGTCAACAAGTAATTATTGGAAATACTTTTAAACTAAGTAAATACCTACAACTGTATGCAATATAAACTTATTAAAATCTTATATTGATTTCTTATATTTACGCGAACACTACACATTGAAATAAAACAATTTTTTTCGGATTTTATATCATATTTGATAAACCAGCAGCCGAACGAAACGTCGAGAATGTAAAAACATAAAATTAACGCGACAAAATAGTTTTATTTCAATTGTTTAAATCATTTAATGAAAAATATTATTACGTAGGTATATTAATTTCATATTGAATTAGTGATTTCGCTAAAACGTTAGAGTATTTAGGAAAGTAAGTAGTAGCAGGAAAGTAAGTAGTAGGAAAGTAAGTAGTAGTATAAAAAACGTTGAATAAGTAATTTAGCTCGATGTGCCCAATCTACATATTTCGGACTAGCTGTTGCCCGCGACTTCGTCCGCGTGGTATTTAACAAAGACAACCGTTGACAACAGCCTGCTCGCCCATTCTGAGCCCGCGGGACGCATTGCAGGTTGTTGCTATCAAACTTAATCAGGCGCTGCGCTGCAACATTGGTTTTAATTTTTTTTCGTGAGATCCTATTTTTTTTTCTAAATTAAAAGTAGCCTAAGTTACTCCTTGTTACATCAGCTATCTGCCAGTGAAAGTCCCGTCAAAATCAGTCCAGCCATTTCAGAGATTAGCCGGAACAAACAGACAGACAGACAGACAGACAGACAGACGGACAGACAGACAAAAATTGTAAAAAATGTTGTTTCGGTATAGGTAACGTGTATACATCCAAATGCACTTAGTAAAAAGCGGTTATTTTAATATTACAAACAGACACTCCAATTTTATTTATATGTATAGATAATACATATAATATCACGCACCCTGTTGAACTCCACTTAAAGGAAACCATAGACTTTTTGGCGGGAAGTTGAACCGTGCAGTTGTCAATTTTGTTTTATTTTCTAAAAGTGTGTTTCTTTGATGTATAATGTGTAATATTAATAGGATATTAACTATTGTGTGTTTATAAACGAGCACGAGTGACGGAAATTAAAATAAACCAGTATAGCTTGACTCTTCGAATTTTCAGTACACTATCCTTAACTTTACTGATAGGGGATTTCATATCCAACATTGTCATCAACATCATTATTATCATCAGTGGTACTTCTATTATTTAAAATAGCGAAGAAATATTTTGATTGACACTGGCAAAAATAGCACTATTTTTTAGCAGATTGCAAACTTTAAAAAGAAGAAGGAAACCATAGACAACAAACAGCTTCCTCGCGTGTCGAGTATAAAATAGGCGTCGATCTCCTTACTTAACTCCAAAAGTAACCATAAACCACCAAATTATGCAATAACACATCAATGTTCTTATCAAAATCACTTGAAAACCAACCTTAGTTGCATGATTTAGAGTATATAATGTATTACAGTATATTCTTTCGATGAAACACGTTTGTTAAACTAACGTGACAAAAATTTTAGTGCCGTCACTTTGTTTGGTGATGATTGCAAAAAAATGTGTATAAGACACAAATTGTGTAAATATTCTAGATACATCGTGTTTGCTTACCGCTTCACTATCAGATAAGGTAATTAGTATGCTGATGTTAAAAACAGAACTCCTTCTGATTCAAGCAAATGTATTAGCATGTACCTAGTATATATTTTGTTATTCATTTTAAAGTATTTGGCACCAAGGAACAAGTTTTGATACTTAGGCAACAATAGGTACTTTATTTAATATTTATCAAATCGTACTTTTTTTTTAATCCAAGCAAAAAAAAAATTGCAGTCACAGATGATCATTATGCCAGTCATTTAATATGTTTCTTGTATAAAAATAATTTCGAAATTAGAATACGCAGTGTTGCCAGTCTCATCTCGCGTACGCACCACGGCGCGCAGGTGGGAGCGGCCGGCCGGGTGGCATTCCACCGGTGACCCACATAGCCGGCTCTACACTACGCTCGGTCAGAACTGGCACTGATCGTTGCTGATACATTATTCACTTTTATCAATCTTATTGTCAATGCAATGACGTTGATCAACTTCCTTATCATTTCGAGTCTGCGTTTTGAGAGTTCGCTGCGTTCTCACGCTTTGTTTAATTTAAACAAAGCAAAACGTATATAACATAAGAAGGTAGGGGGGGTTAGTAATAAGAATAATATTTATAAGTTTTCAAATTAAATTAAACATAGTTGAATTGTTCTCATGAGATAAAAAAACTTATGAACTCATGCATAAGCCCATTGTGAACGTGGCTGTTTATTAAATTTAGACGTTTCCGGAGACTCGACACGGAGGGAGGATCTTAGCGTTAGAAGACTAGGTTATAGTGGACTACATTTTTTTTCAGTTACAAAGATTATTAATAAATAGTTAAATGTTAGTCAAGAGCCGACTCAGATAAGTAGCACGCTTAAGGCAAATGCTTCCACTGCTGCCTCGTCCGAGCGCTTTCGTCCATCATTTGCGTCGCTGTTAGTCGAACTGAGAATGAGCTGAGGCTGCCACGCGAGGCATAAGCCAGAAGTCAACTTTACGAGGCTGCGCAGACAGTCAATACACAGCTGATGTGGTTCATCATACTCACTAGGCCACAGTTGCGCACTTGTAGGTTAAATAATCTGCAGATAATTATGGCAGCGGTTTATTCCGTAACCTTGCCTTTGAAATGTGATTGTTCACGTTTATAATGATAAACACATGTTCATATGTTCTGTTGAGACGTGTATAATGGAAGTACCTACCTACGTTACTTACGCACCTACCTACTTTGTTTTAATATTAATATTGAATGAGATAATTGCTGTTACAAACTTTATGTCAGAGGCGGGTCAGATCAGTTGCGCTGCATGTGCCTAGTGAATGTAGCGTCTCTATCTACTGCCGCCTTCCTACCTAGGCAAGTATGCTCCATCGTAGATCTCATCGTCACTTACCATCAGGTGAGATCGAGATCAAATACTTGCCTATAATGTAATAAAAAAAAAATATATATTATTAAAATGTATGTTATTAATTATAATATTGTGGCTAATAGATAAGCAGGTGCTTGGGCACGTAGTATTAAAAAAAGTTTAAGGTCACTTCATAGTTCTCGGATTACTTTTTGTGATGTGTGTTGTGTTGTTAATTTGGCGCGATTAAAACAACCTCGAAATCGTACTTAAGTATTTATGAAGCAAATCTTGAACTGCAAATCTATTTTTGACACAATGTTTAATTACTTAATTATAATATCGTGTTAATATTGTGTCAAAATTATATTTTGCTCCTTAGTAATTTTCCAATAATATAAATAATATTGCATATTTATTTTATTAGCGAAACGCCAATTCCCGTTGCGCCGACTACAGTACCAAAAGTACCTACCCGTATCAATGACGTCACCGTCCTTCGAATGCCGAAGGCTTTTTTCTTCCTTCCCACTCCCAAAATAATTAGGCGGGCTTTTGTTTTTATTGCCAGCATTGTTGACGTGCTTCAATTTTAAAATTCGAACTTCGTGACCGATAAAAAAAAATAGCGAAGGTCTGGCCAACAGGAATGAATATTTTAGAACTTTGAGTCCGATCAGATTATACACAGATAGAACCAAGGCCACATTTATCTAGGTACAAGTTTGTGACGTCACACATTCTTTGGACTTAGTAGTTGTATGCCTGGTAATACTTAGTTCAAAGAACTACTTAGTGCAGTAATATCCAACCTTGACCAAGATAAAAATATTCCTTGTAAATAGGACTAAGTGTAATGAGATTCTCTTATCGTTCAAACCACACATTTAAGTAAGCAGGTACAACTAATGTTTAGTTCAATTAATCCAAGTTTGAGAACGATGTAAAATTACATAACTAGGTACTAACTTACGTAATACTAATACAATGGCTACCTACTTACAAAACTGACCCAATACAAGAAATAAAAACGGAAAAATAAACAGATAAGTATATTTACATGAAGAAGCAGGTTTGTCAAAGAATAAAAAAATATGATAAAAAAAATTACAATCTATAAGTACTAATCTATACTAATATTATAAATGTGAAAGTTTGGATGGATGGATGGATGGATAGATGGATGGATGTTTGTTACTCTTTCACGCCCGAACGGCTGAACGGATCTGGATGAAATTTGGCACAGAGATAGATTATAGTCTGGAATAGCACATAGGCTACTTTTTATCCCGGTAAAATGATTGGTTCCCGTGGGATAGATGTTTTAATTTTTCATACTTTTTATCGCGGGTAACACCGCCGGGCGCATCTAGTACTTTATAAACAAATCTATGATTTTTTAAATTTATGCTAGCTATAGGCGCCAAAACATCTCAGTATCGAGTAAGATCGGAATGGTAGGTATACCACGTACCGTCCAATGAAAAGACGTACATAGTTATAGGTCAACAGGCCCCGCGTATTTGCTACAGGCTACGCTGGCCTAATCCGACACAGATAAGTAGGTAGGTATAATATAGATAGAGTAGTACCTATATGTTAATTGATAACACTATCCATCGCCATCTTGTTTTACAAAATCTGACTATCATCGTCTCCTTCCCAAGTTATGCGAGTTCATTGCCTACTTATAGAGCGATATGTTATCTCGCTTTATCATATTTTAAATTATCGACTGAAATTATTTATCTACTTTCAAAGGTGGTAAACATAGTTGCTATTAGTGATATTCTAAACTAGTGGCTCGTGGTAGCCAATCGCCATGCTGGAAACTCTTCATACTGAATAGAAGCTGACAAGGTTCCTTCCACCAGTGAATTTTCGATTCGCCGTGTTCCATCAATCCGCTAATTATTGATAGGTTTATCATTTGGCAACTGCATTCACCATCAATGCCATTAAATCCAAAAAAAAAGTTGCTTTTTTATTTTATTACCCAACTACTCTCCCGCCAATTCCAAATTCAAAAATGTTCACTTTTAGCAGTCAACAGCGGACGGGTATTTTGCAAGGCAAGCTCTCAACTCAACTGTAATACCGGCTTGCCGACATGGAATAGAACCTCGCCCATAAGGTAACCTGCTGCTTTTAAAAAGAAGTAGCTATATTTTTTTTTGCAATATGGTCATGGGTGTCATCCATAGAGTGGTATTAAAAACTGCTGTTAAGTTTTTATGATGGTTTATGAATGATAGATGGCTCCCACAATTGTTATTATAACTTAGCTACAAGTTGGAGTGGCAGTCGTGTGCCAGTGTAAGTATTCATTTCATCTTTCAGTATTAAGGAAAAAATGTAATGACAATTTGTAAGTGCCCCCGTAGGCCTATACGAAATAAATGATTTGACTTTGACTTTGACTTCTCCAAACGTCTCTCCACGGCTTTTTGAGTACGTATTTGCTTCTCTATCCACGCTACGGCTCCAAAAAAAGTCTAATGATGACACGTCGACGCGACTTTTTGGCGAGAAGTTGAAAAGTTAAATTATCGATTTTGATTTATTTTCTAAAAAATATGTTTCTTTCATATATGTATAGTGTGTAATATTAGTGGGATATTTACCATTGTGTATTTATAAACGTGCACGAGTGAAGGAAATTAAACTAACACAGTATAGCTTGAATTTTCGAGTTCTCCTAAAATTTCTGATAAATTTTCAAACAATTGTTTGAATTAAAACTTTTTATAGTTGATACTTTCTACCTATCCTATAACAGTGCTTAGCGTGAAGATACCCAAGAGAATGAGGTTAGCTTGCCTCGGATTACATTCGCGCATCCATTAATATTAATCGGTCGTGTGCAGTTTGAATTAATTTCTGTTCAATTATTTATAAGACACACATCGGGTGGGGTTTCTGCAATTTTTATTGCCTGATTGAAGGGCTCTGGAATAGGGTTGCCAACTTATTTTTACACAAGTAGTATTTTAGCGACCATTTATGGTATGGTATGTTTAAAAAAAAACATATTTCTGCTGCGTTACGTTTTACATTAAACCTTTTCGGAATAAAATTAGGTATGTTGCGTAGGTATTATTTTATTTTTACTTTGGTCGATATCCAATTAATAACGAAAATAGGTAGTAGGTGCCTACTTAGTTTCTCCTAAGTCGTTGGGCCCCTAATAAATTAGGATAATATATCACTTATGTTGTTGGCAACCCTATTCTGGAATAGGACTGCATTGAATATTCTTCTATACAACTCGGTATCGTATTGAAATGCATTTCCAGTACCTTCTTGTATTTTATTAGCCCTGGTATTTTTGTTTCTAAGAATTTAAAAACCAACTTTTCACATTGTATTTTGTAACTTTCAACGTTCACATATTTGACACATTAATTTGATTTGAGGTCCCGTCACTCGTGATAGATAGTTTCTCGACTAACATCTTAGAGGAGTTCGGCGTTGCTGGCTTCTTTAATTATCGATCAACTTGTTTGGTTTGAATTGGAAAAGTTGACAAGCCGAGAGTCAGTGGTGGGTTCCTCTGCCCCCTTTTGTTTAAATACAAATTCTGTGAATGATGTTGTGCATAGGGTTTATGAGCCCATTGTGAAATATGGCCCCGTAGTCTGTCGTTTTGTTTCTTCAGTGATGTTTTTTAACATTATAGATATTTTCATTTTACGTATATTGGTACTACTTATATCTTCATAATGTATACTAATATTTTTCGTTTAGTTCGATTTAACTCATTTGAATACTTCAGCAGCAAAGATGTCAGTACTTCAAGTGCGAGATTACTCGTAAGCTAACCGTATACCTTATAGTCTACCGTATTTAGACATTTTGTGTGGAGAATTGAAAGTTTTAAATACCGTCCGCTAGTGGCGCTGTTCAATTCTCCATAAAAAATATCTAAATACGGTAGACTATAAAGTATACAGTTAGCTCGAACTTGACGTGCTTTTATAATTAAGCAACTCATCAAATTAATATCCTATCAAGTAATCCAGTTAACGAATAAGTAATATTTATAATCCAGTGTGTAACTTATCTCCGAATCGCATTTCATCACAATCAGTAGTAAAGTAAGTAGTAAATATTTGCGTGATGGTCCGTCAAACCAGCCAGCACTTTCACATTTATATACATATCTACTTACTCAGTAGTAAGAACTTTTTGGACACATTTCTCCGGACATGTTTGAAAGTTCAAATTATCTAACTTTCCTCGGTAAATGTTATGATGTAAACAACAGTAACCGATGGCCCATGGACACGTGAATGGAGAAAGTTGCGCAGAAGAGCCATGCGCATAAAGGAAACTTACATAGTGTTTGTGTCGACTCCACAAGTTTGCGTGCAAAGTCGGCCATCATTAAAGACCACGAAGCTCAAAAAGATACACAAAAATGCTTTTACTGAGATATATATACTACATGTTGTTACTAATATAAACAAACATATTCTTACTAAGATTCCCAACATATTCTTGCTAAGATTCATAACATATTCTTACTAAGATACACAACATATTCTTACTAAGATTTACAACATGTTCAAGTACTAAGATTCCCAACATGTTCTTACTAAGGACCATTTTTTTCAATCTCCAGATAAATCATCAGAGCCTAAGTTTTTCAATTATTTTTTAAGTTTTAAAATGTTCATGTCTTATCGACTAGTTAACTATTAATTGTTAGTAAATTAATCACTTCGCCCACAGTTTTAAAATTGTAATACTGTGCATCGCTCGCCGCCGCCACTCCGTCGACGGCGTGTGCTGTGACCTTAAACATAATTTATTTTTCTCCCGGTACTCCAGCGTCATTAACCAACATTTAACGACAAATAAACAGTTATTTATCATGCGTAACAGAGAAAGCACACGTACCGGTTTCCCTGCGACGTATTATATAAGTGAGTAGTTACAGCCGACTTTATCTCGCTGCAATTAACGTAAAAAAATATATATCTACTTTCTTCGACGTAAATCAAGTTAGCACTACAACGTGAACGTTTCAATTTGTGTATTTTACGATGGAAAGTGACCGTCTCTGAGATGATGACGTGTCTGTTGTCTCTGTGTTGAAAGAAATTGTTATAAGTAGGTAAATTTTAAATCAGTGGTACTCAATCTCTTTTTTATATGGGCCAAAAACACGTGTCAGTCGTGGACTGTGGTGTCGCGGACCGCAAAAAAATATATAAACAAAAAAACACATCAACATTTCATCGATTCATTGCGGCGCGGTAGTAGTAGAATCATTATTTAAATCCATAAATCCATTCTATAAGACTGTCCCAATTAATATCCGATTCCAAAACATCAGGTTCTCGCGTGTGACAAGTAAACTCGTGTTACTGGGCAGTTTATTTCCTTAATTATGGCCTAACGACGTGAATAGAATCCAGTTTGGAATCTGTTAATTAACTACCGGCGCTGTTTGTGTCGAAAGAGTTTTTACTACAATTATAAAATGTAGATTGTGCAATTTAAGACCGATTTCGTTGTAGGTACATCAATACAGAGCGTCAAGTGCGAGATTAATCATGAGCTAACCGCACACTTTATAGGTACCTATTTAGACATTTTTTATGGAGAATTGAAAGTTTTAAATACCGCCCGCTAGAGGCGCCGTTCAATTTTCCATACAAAATGTCTCGATACGTAGACTATAAAGTATACGGTTAGCTCACGAATAATATCGCGCTTGACGTACTGTACGTCTACTGAACAAAAATACATAGTAAGTAGCTACTTACTATTATATTTTTGGTATTTAAATACATACTTATACAAAATATCTAGGTATAAAATCAATACCTATCATGGATTCAATAACAGTTTTGGTAAAAATCTAAAAAAGAATCTAGAATAGGAAAGTCCGTAGTGAAGAAGATTTTGTGCAAAATGGCCGACCGACTGTTTTTTTAAATTTAAGTGTCTTATCGATAGTCTCGTAGGTAAGATACATCTCTACTCATATAATTTAATAAAACTATTACCTTGATGTGTTTGTTGGAATTTTTGCTACGTACCAAATTATAATTACCTCAAACGAGTTAGTCAAATAAATTAACAGCCATCATTTAATGTGTGATCAATCAACGTGCGTGATCGGTACCGGTTGATTAGCAATCAACATTCACACGATGAAACCCTGGCTGGTTGACCTTTGAACAAGGATCTTTGTGGGTTAAATAATTCAGGTAAGTATTTTTTTCTTGTTTTTGGCGCCATGGTCGCTTTTATGAAAAACCCTACCTTTTTTTTTTGGCGCGAAGTTCAACCGTGAAGTTGTCAATATATTTTTTTCCAATAAATGTGTTTCTGTAATATGATATGTTAGTGAATATTAACCATTTGTGGTTATAAACATGCACAAGTAAAGGAAAATTTAATCAAATAGTATAACTTGATTTTTCAAGTTCTACCAATAGTAATAAGTAAATTTTCAGTAAAGTAGCCACAGCTTTGCTAATAAGAGGGTGATTCATTACAGCGCCAACGACATCATTATTATCATCAGGGGTAATTATAATTTTATAACAATGATCAAGAAATACTTGACCCAGGCATATTATTTTTATCTCTTTCTTTCTTTGACTATAAGACAATTGTGAAATAGACTAATTAAATTATCGTATATTTTTATCTAATCTATGTTCTATTGTTGTTATCTAAGAATGGTAGGTAGGTATAAAAGGAATGAATGAATTTAATTGAAAAAAAACCTAGAATTGAATATGGACTCTGTAACACAGACTAGGCATAGAATTAATAAATAAAACAATATTTGGGATTAGGGTATATTAAATAAGAGCTTAGGAATTCCGCCATTTGCCCCAGGAAAGATGTAGGTACCGCAATAAAATGATTTCATTAACGGCAAGGACGTAATATGTATGTCGTTGAATAAATTATTGTAGGCAGGTCACGTGTTTATTAATTCCGATTTCGGCGCCTCATCCGCAAGGTCGAGGCGATAATTTGCAAATTTTACAACTTTATGATGGCCTTTTATCTCGATACCTACCTGCATATTATTGTGAATACGACAATTGTGATCCGTACGGCACGTAAAAAGGAGTGTGCTTGAGATACAGTACCTACCTGAAGCAAAATCTTTATTACGTAGCGTAGTCCATCCCACTACTCTTACCACAGATTTCACAAATAAGTATGACAGTGACAGCATGTTTTCTCGATGACGTTACGATTACATTGGCAATTCCTGTTTACTCTACAGTTCACAATTAAAGGATAATATATCTGTGGTAGGTACCCATCTATAATAAAACTTTGTTGTTGTAATTACTTCTGTCATAGGTAAGTCCCTTATAGGTTTGTTTCTCTCTGTTGGCTTAAACCGACCGTGAAGAAACCTTTATCCTCATTCTTAGTCCAATTGGTTGGATATTTTTACTCAATTATCAAACTTAGCAAAGTTCTATATCTACTTAGCAGTGGCGAAGGTGAATAGGCTGTTAAACACATTACCCTGCTTCGCGTCACGCAGTCGAGTAAAAATCGACTCATACCTACTAAATGTGTAGTAGATTCCTAATTAAAAATAAATCGTTTTAATCTGCAGAAAACAACCAAGTTTCTAGTCAGTTTGTGAAAAAAAATCCAAGAGTAAGACCCAAATATTCATTTCACAAGGGAAGCAGGAATCGTGTTAGGTATATGGACTATTCGTTTGTGGTACTTAGTTATCTTTTAATCTACCTTTAATCTAATACCTACATAGGGTCAGCTTGTCTTATCTCAAGGAATGTTAATACACATTAGTAGGTACTTTAAATACCTACAGTGAGCCGTAATCCGACGCATACGATGTAAACTTACTCATATTGCTCGCGCACTTAGGTGGTCACACCAAGAGTAAATAAAGGCATACCTAGTCTATTGCATGTTTTACAGATAAGATCCTATTCATAAATGTATTACTCATACTTACCTGGGTAGGTACACATAGCTCGCAGAACCGATAGCCGTTGGGGCAGAAAATTTCTAGAATGGCGACCACGAACGGAAAGACGTAGTGTAGGACGGCCCCCCACAAGGTGGACGAGTGACGACGAGTGACGAGATGCGAGTGGCGGAGGACCGTGATGTGTGGAAATCATTGGGGGAGGCCTATGTCCAGCAGTGGACGTCTTTCGGCTGATAGATAGATAGATTGGACGTCTTTCGGCTGATAGATAGATAGATAGTAGTAAGTGATAGCCAAGGGCTCGCACCTCTGCTAATTCTGGATTTCATATGTAAATCTCATTTTATACAATAATTATGATATCGATTTCTTATATTTACGCGAATACTACACATAGAAATAAAACTAATCTTAAGGATTTTATCGCGTTTATTATACTTTTTACGTAACAATGTTGTTTCTGTGATAATGTAAACGAGCAGAAATATTTATTTCTGCCAACATATTTTTTTCATAGATAAAAATTAGAGCTAGGCCGGACGTTAGCACTGGAAGCCCTCTGCTGACCTGGTTCTAAATCTTTCTTTACAAAGTCATCACACGCTAGGCGTATTCAAGCGTGCGTGCTTCGGACAATCCAAGTTAAATTTCTCTTATTACTATCGTAATAGTTAGTACTTTTTTTCTGACTAGCTGCTAGTCTGCCTAGCGGTTCCTACATTGTTCTCACATACTTATAACAATTTACTGCTCAAAAATGTAAAAGATATTTTTAAAAAAGAGTAACCTGCCCGTTCTTCTCCATTGGAACGGCATTCCGAACGGCTGGTAAAGTTGAAGTTAAGCATTTTGTAACTTTTTGACGATTCATAAGTACTGTACTTAATGTATAAAAAATATTCTGATAATAATAATAGAAATAAGACCATGTCACACAATCCTTAGAAGAATGTTTTTTGGAAATATCTAAGCACCCGAATTAAAACGGGTGTTTATGCCTGGCGGGGCCACCGTAAAAAAACGGTTCAAGTACTTGCGGAATATCCGAAACGCACTTGGTATTTACCCATTTGTTTTTTTTATTGGCATTTAGAGCATAGCTTGTTTTAAATAGGTACGTATGTATCTATGATGATAATGTAATTAGCCTTTAACATCGTGATGGTAGATAATATAATCATTTATGTTTGCTTTAAGCTCCAAGGTAGGTAGCTACCTATGTGCATAATCCTTAAATGGTATTATTTCAAACCAGTTTAATTATAACCGGCTTCTCGTTCGATAATTTCGCAATGCAGTCACGTTAGGCATTACAGTCAGTCATACATATTCAATTATGCTTGGCTGTTACTTGAGAACTATTGGGAAGCGCATAAGAACATAATTTAGGAAGACGTGCAAACTTTTGTTTGAACATAAATTCCATGTTTTCGCGCGAATCGCGTAGTAATATCTACTATATCTAAATGTGTTGACTGATGGTAAAAAAAAAAACGGGTGATTAAAAAAAAAGATTCCAATTAGGCAGTACCTACGTGGGTAGAGGATGATTCGACTCGCAGCCGTAAACGCTTGGCGAAAAAAAAACAACCGTAACTTAGAATGTCACGTACCTTTTCGAGATTTCCAGTAAAGTTTTCTCAAATAATAAGCGACTGCCACCAAAAGGAGTGCGGCTATAAAAGCGCCGATTGCCGCCCCAGCGACGCTGCCAGCACCATAACACGCCGCAGCCTCTTGGCCAAAAACACAAGGCACAAAAACGGTCACAAATAAAAACAACTTCAAAACACCCATTTTTTTTTTCAATCTTCAATTCACACAATGTTACATCACTATATTATGGCACATAAATCGTTTACGACGAGGGACACCGGTCACATTCCTAAAATTTGAATTTTATCGAATCCGGAATGTGTTTTATAAAACTTTTTTTTTCTTAATACGCGCGGTGTTGTAATGTCGTGCGCCGCGTCAGCCTGCGCGGTGGACTGTGGCGTTCGTACGCCTTCGTAGTAGTTCGTTCGTAGGATAGGCTGGTTGTGATTGTGGAACAGAGAGTGTGTGTGAAGAACGTGTTTGGTCGGCGTGTGGTGTGCGTTAGAGCAGAGAAATCATATATTTTTCGATTTGGCTAATGTAGGTAGACATGAATGAATTGTTCACGTGTACCATACATTTTTATTTATGTTGAAAAAATAAAACATTTATTTTCCATATTTTTGCCTAGGTGCATTTTTTGGTTGGCTTTTCATTTTATTTGTTACCTAGAACCTAGTTCTTTATGCTTAAATATATTACTAGTATAATTTTTACCAATTAAGTACATTTTCCAGCCCTGTACAAGAAATTGACAGCTTTCACACGGTTAACAGCTAGTGTAATTTAAATACAAAAAAAAATACAAACAATAAGTTCAGAATTGAAAACCTTATGTACAATCTCAACACGTAGCCACGCCGCGCTAACGTACACACTCACCTGTGACGGCCCGCGCAGCGTATGCGCAGGTATGAAACGCATTCAACAACCACATCTTCACGCACACTACTGCATATTACTAAGCTATCAATAGATACCTACATGTATATTCTATTTACCAGTAAATGTAGGCAGGTAAAACTGCTTACCTTAGAAATATGTTTTTATGTAGATAATAGTGTAGGTGTGAGAGGTAATAAAGTTCTAAATTATCTTGTGACTTTTACTAAAGACGAGCTACTAAGTCGTCTATAGTCCTATTTGCAGTTTTTTTTAATGATATTTGTTAGCTTGATATTTGCTTTAAGTTATATGAGCATACGCCGTTCGGCTCACTGTACCGATAGTTGCGAGATGCGGGTTTAATTCCGGTATAAAAATAAAAAAAAAAACAAAAAAATTGTTATGAAAGATTTTGTTTTAATTTGGGTCTGGTCTGGGTTTTACCGACCCTATTCTATTGTATGGTAGGTGGTACCTACTATTATTCTTAGTGCGGGATTATACAGTTCGTCCTAGAATAAAAATAAAAACAATATCAGTGTGGCTCTTCACCTGAACGCAACGAAAGACTTATTTTAATCTATGACTTAACTACCGAGGTACCAATTTTTTTTTTCTTTTCAGATTTAGAATGAAAAAGATAGACGCGTACTTAGACTACTTAGATACTTACCTATTTACCGTAAATTTAATGGATATCCGACGATAATCGCTTCCATTCTGCGATAATTATCAACGATAGCGCTATCGCATCAATTCATGAATGGATTAAATATCTTGGAGTAGATACAACAGGTAGGTAGGTAGGTAGTTAATAATACAATACCTATTATTGAAATGAGATCCACACATTGGCCTAGCCGTTCGTTTCCACAGTACCTGTTTACCTAGGTATATTGACAATTCCACTTCATCAGAAGGCAACGCTTTCGATTGTCAACTCCTGTCTTAGTCCTGTAAGGGGCTCGTTAATCTAAATTAGTCGTAAACTAGGCTTGCCAATAGTGAGTTCCAGGGCTTAGCTCTCGGGTTTTTCAATGTGCTACTCATTGGATGTTCCGTAAAAATAGTAACTAACTAATTAAGATAGATAAAGATAGGTAGGTATTATTATCTCTACTGGAAAAATGTTTTGCCAAAGTGTATTGAAATGATGAGGAATAAGAAGACGTGTTGAACAAGTTGATTTACATAAATATGCAATAATATTTGGTACAGTCATTTTTGCCAGTGTCGAGTAATAATATTTGATCGTTGTCAAAATAACCCTGATGATAATGATGATGTTGATGACGATGGAGATAATAAAATTAATCCCCTACCTCTATCAGTAAAGCTGTGGATACTTTACTGAAAATTTACTGGACATCTTGGGAACAATGTTAAGTTAAACTACTTATTTGATTTTAATTTCCTTCACTTCTGTACGTTTATGAATACACAATGGTTAATATCCCAATAAAATTACATATTATCTATCAAAGAAACTATTTTTTGGAACATGAAATTATATTGAAAACGTTACTGTTCAACTTCCCGCCAAAAAGTAGTTTCGTTGTATTGCACTTTAGTGGCATCTAGTTTACTAGTCAGGTCCTTTAACATTTCATTTTATTGACACCAGATGGCAATAAATTCAAATTATCTGATAATATGACAAACATAATATTATTCATGTCTGTGTATTGTTCTGTTGTAATTATTATATTGTAAATGACCACCTCAGTAATCAATGCTAATATACATTCTATTTTTTATTTTTTTTTATTATGGTAGTATTATAGTTACTCTATGCTCTAGTTCTAGTTACTCTATGGGCGAACTATTGCTGTTTTGCTATTTGCCGTACCGTACTAGCTGTCATTAGATTTTTTCAATAAATTGCCGGCTATTTATTGTAATTATTGTACCCTCAGTTAAGCTAAGTGTAATAACATAAACATGGAGAACGATATTTTAGATTCACTGACCGATCTTGGGTGAGTTTTGTTGACAGTGTAACAGGTTATAATTAGCCAAAATATTGCCTTGCTTATTTTTCGTTCTTCCTGAGTTCACATGTAAAAATACTAAACACATTTATTTGCCAAAGTTGAAAATAACAAAGCAATGTGAATTAGTCTTACTTGTATCTAGATGGCGGATGCCAATATCTATGTACCTACTACAAAGTTGACCCCACCTAACACATATATATAAGTAAACTTATATATAACATATTAACTAATCTATTTACATATATATATTCTACGATACAGTAATGTGTTTGAAGTTTTTAATTGTCGAATTAATATCCCAGTTTGAAATGTTTTTGTCGTGATCAATTTTAGTAGGTACCATTATAGAGATAATTTTGTCCTCAGATACGAAGGCCCACTAGTGGATGAAACAGCCTTCTCCAAGGCTCTGGATGGTGGTCCTAAGTCTTTAGAGTACACAAAGTTGATCCACATATTGGCTGAAGAGCTGAAGACGTTATGTCAACTGGAGGAGACAGTTCACATCATGAATGACCCAGACGATTCAAGCGCATTTCTGTTAGAACTGAGCTCGTTTTTAAAGGAATTAGGATGCCCATATAAGAAGTTGGTGATAGGTAAAGTTCTATTGTCTACTAGTTAAACCCATCTGAGTATATCTTGCGCCATGCAAACACAAGATACCGACATGCATTTTAAAAATCAATAACTTTTTTTTCTGTTCTTCTGAGAAGAGGGGTATGATAGTCAGTGATTACTCTTATTAATGTAGTTGTTATGGATACATTCTCAGGGAAATCAATCCCACATGAGCAGGCAGCACCTTAGCTATGATACTATTTCAATAGTGTAGTCAATCCAGCATATTAATTAGATACCAGCAGCTAATAGGTGCTAGAATGGGTCCAGGAATTACAGAGCACAATTTATAAATATGCCCCATTCACAAATAGAGCATGGCCACAGGTTCTTTGATTATTGGTCAGGTATGTGGGGTGGGACTTTTCAATATTCAAGGAATGCTAGTTTTGTTACCATTTGAAATCTATCTATCTTAATTTTTATGGTACTGTTTCTCTAGGTTCTTGTTTCTTTGGCTAACACTGTAAAAATGTGAGATTATATGTGTGTATGTTGAAAGGAGGAGTATGCAAAACCATTTAAATTAAACTTTTAATCAAAGAAGTCTGCATGAGCGGAACCACAGGTGAAACGGTTGCCTATAAAAATGTTCATTGTTCAACATTGCAGGTCATATGTCATCCCGGCTTCAAAGCAGAGAGGACCGGCTCCTGCTGCTTGACTATCTGATATCTGAGCTAATGGGCGCTCAAATGGTGACCGTTGATTGTCCCAAGGAGAAACAGGGCTCCGGAATGGACATTGTTATGGTAGGACTCACTATTTGATCATGTTTAGTTTGTGATAATATAATAACAATAAAATAGCCTACCTTAAGGCCAGATATAGCCTGTCTGGAATGATACATCATAATAATACCAGCCCTTTTACTTAATAAAAATAAAAATATTACAAAACCAACACCAAATGTACCCACACTAAGCAAGGTACTGTACAATAGGCTGGTACATATTACCTCTATTGATATAAAACATCCATGACTCGGGTACAAACATTTGGGCTCATCTCACAGAGTTTGTCCCTACCAGAATTCACAAAGGACCGTCAGCAAAGATATCAGTTTGCACTGAGTTAATTGGTTCGTCAATACCATAAAATATAATTGTATCAAATATTGGCTATGAAAACTAATGTCAAGTTTAATTTTACAGCATGAATCTCCTACAGCGAAAGATCTAAAAGACATCTTAATAGCATTGAAATTCAACAAGCCGCCGCCGAACATAACGCCAGAGATGCTGTTCTCCAAGTTAGAGACAAAACTCAAAGATACTATACAGAAGGAAGGTAAGAACCACGAACGTGCGAACGACGTTTCGGCTGCTTTACAGCACCCATGGTCACGGGAGGACTGAGGTGTTGACGTCCTAGTGTCAAGGTTTGAACTGGGGTACCCTCATATTTAACTTCCTGTTGAAATTAAAACATCCTAATTTCAAACGTCGGGAACGTAAAAAGCATATCTATACATATAAATAAAATTGGGGTGTCTGTTTGTAATATTAAAATAACCGCTTTTTACTAAGTGCATTTGGATGTATACACGTTACCTATACCGAAACAACATTTTTTACAATTTTTGTCTGTCTGTCTGTCTGTCTGTCTGTTTGTTCCGTCTAATCTCTGAAATGGCTGGACCGATTTTGACGGGACTTTCACTGGCACATAGCTGATGTAACAAGGAGTAACTTAGGCTACTTTTTTTTTAGAAAAAAAAATAGGATCTCACGAAAAAAAAAAACAATGTTGCAGCGCAGCGCCTGATTGTTTGATAGCAACAACCTGCAATGCGTCCCGCGGGCTCAGAATGGGCGAGCAGGCTGTTGTCAACGGTTATCTTTGTTAAATACCACGCGGACGAAGTCGCGGGCAACAGCTAGTGTATAATAAACGCGATAAAATCCGTAAGATTACTTTTATTTCAATGTATAGTATTTGCGTAAATATAAGAAATCAATATATACATAATTATGCATATCACTCATGTTCCCTATTGTCGGTGTGAGTGAATGTCGTCGTCTCTTTCTATCTAATACTATTTTTATAACACCCAGGTGAGCAGTTAGTCGGCAAGCCCCTTTACAACAAGGCTATAACAGACAAGGATTGGAAGCAGTTGGAGACCACCTTTACGGAGATGTATGAGGAGTACCGATTGAGGAGAGAGACGCTCATCGCTCGATTGGAGTGCACTATACAAAGCTTTGAGGTAAGAGTTGCTTTCAACGTCCCAGTAGGTCTCAAAGACAAATCGTTTATCTCGTATAGGCCTACGGGGGCACTTACAAATTGTCATTAACATTTTTTTTCTTAACTCTGCAACCCGATCGGAGCAAGACCTCAACTGAGAAGAACCGGCGAGAGAACACTTGTGGCTTATGGCTTGAAAAAAAATGTTAATGACAATTTGTAAGTGCCCCCGTAGGCCTATACGTAATAAATGATTCGACTTTGACTTCGTATCCACTACTCAAACTGCTTGCAAGATACTTTTATAACAGATAAGCTTAAGAGTTGCCAGTTTAGCTGCGGAAACATGAAAAAATAAAACCATTGTCCATGGTGAAATGGTAGCTTTTTACAACCGTTATCAGTTACTGGAGCTTTATGGTATAATTTAAAAACCTTTATTTTGCCTAGTGGTCGGACCGGCTAAAAACCAAAAAGGATTTGATCCAATCAACGTACCGACCCAAACGCGAGCATCTTACAGTGAAGCCCAGCGTCAAATTGTCTGATTTCCTGGCGGCGCGGACTTCGCTGCTGCACGTCGAGAAGACGTCCAGCGCCAACGTCAGGAAGAACACGCAGAGTGACGTCAACAAAGTCATCATTGGCCAGGTACGTCAACATAGTCATCATTGGCCAGGTACGTCAACAAAGTCATCATTGGCCAGGTACGTCAACAAAGTCATCATTGGACAGGTACGTCAACAAAGTCATCATTGGCCAGGTACGTCAACAAAGTCATCATTGGCCAGGTACGTCAACAAAGTCATCATTGGACAGGTACGTCAACAAAGTCATCATTGGACAGGTACGTCAACAAAGTCATCATTGGCCAGGTACGTCAACAAAGTCATCATTGGACAGGTACGTCAACAAAGTCATCATTGCACAGGTACGTCAACAAAGTTATCATTGGCCAGGTACGTCAACAAAGTCATCATTGGACAGGTACGTCAACAAAGTCATCATTGGCCAGGTACGTCAACAAAGTCATCATTGGACAGGTACGTCAACAAAGTCATCATTGGCCAGGTACGTCAACAAAGTCATCATTGGACAGGTCCGTCGCTTACTATCACACTAATATTATAAACTGGCTTTTTCCAGCGGTTCCGCCCGCGGTACCTCGATAAACCCACCCATAACCTATAAAAAGTAGCCTATGTGCTATTCCAGACTATAATCTATGTCTGTGCCAAATTTCATCCAGATCCGTTCTGCCGTTCTGGCGTGATTGGGTAACAAACATCCATCCATCCAAACTTTCACATCCCACTAATATCTAAAATTATAAATGTGATTAGTGGCGTTATCTTACTGATGTCTTTATAATTAACTAGCTGCGCCCGGCGGTGTTACCCGCGATAAAAAGTATGAAAAATTAAAACATCTATCCCACGGGAACCATACATTTTACCGGGATAAAAAGTAGCCTATATGCTATTCCAGACTATAATCTATCTCTGTGCCAAATTTCATCCTCATCCGTTCAGCCGTTCGGGCGTGAAAGAGTAACAAACATCTATCCATCCATCCATCTATCCATCCATCCAAACTTTCACATTTATAATATTAGTATAGGTATAGATTGTTTTTTTTTATTGAACACAAAAAGTTTATTATGTTTTAAAAAAATAATTTAAAAACTATGTTTTGTCCCAAAGGTGCCTGATCGAGGTGGACGCCCCAACGAGCAACAACCCCCGCCCCCGGAAATGCCTTCCTGGCAACAAAGATCCGCACCACAGGTATTATTAATCTATACATATAATAACAATGTAACTGATCGCTGTCTGTGCATGAAAGATGATATGAGAACAACTATTATTGGGGGCCTTTATCAACGCAATAGAATCAAAAATCCCCCTTAGCTTAGTGTGCTAGCTGCACTGATTGTGATAGGAAACTTGAATATCTGTAACTTTGCATTTTTTTAAATCGTTTCACAGATAATTAAAGTAATCCTCAAAGATTCATTATAAATTATGCAATAAAAAAAATTTTAACCACCCAATTATTATAAGCCTATAGTGTCCTGTTAAATATGTTTGAACAGGAGTGTATTTGTGTACAGGGTGGTGGTGGTGGTCGCGGTGGCGGTGGCGGAGGCGGGCGCGGGGGCGGCGGCGGGGGGCAGGCGGCGGGCGGGGGCGGCGGTGGTGGTGGGCGTGGGCGCGGCGGCCGCGTGCAGGGGGCGTACAGCCACGGCGCTGGCGACCAGGGCAGGTTGGTTCACCTGATCTTATTATCATGACTCGGCTTGGGTGCCATCTTTTCCATGGAATTTTAACCTAATGGGGAAAGAGGACCCACCACTGACCCTCGGCTTGAAAACTGTTCCAATTATAAACCAAACAAGTTGATCGATTATTAAAGAAGCCAGCAACACCGAACTCCTCTAAGATGTTAGTCGAGAAACTATCTATCACGTGTGACGGGACCCCAAATAAAATGCAATTCTCCGCGACACCAAGTGAATCTAAAAAAGTTTTCCATAACTACATACTTCCGCCAAGTATCACCTAGTTCTATCAATTACATGGGCTTTTAATTTAATTGTGTCGGATCAGCTCAGTGAGTAGTGACCATGCTTGGAATCCCGGTGGGGGCAAACTTAGTGTGATGAGCGAGAACTAGTGTTCCCGGGTCATGGATGTTTAATATCTATATAAGTATACTGGGGTCGCCCCCAGTCCATTGTATGGTACTTATAAAGCAAGTGGCGTTTAGTTAAGGGTGTTCGTCTATATATTTAAAAAAAAACTTGTGTATTATATAAGGTTAAACAAAAATAGTGTAAAAAATTCTTTTTTTTTTTTTATTTTTTTTATTACATTGTAGGCAAGTATTTGATCTCGATCTCACCTGATGGTAAGTGACGATGAGATCTACGATGGAGCATACTTGCCTAGGTAGGAAGCACGACCAACAGTAGGTTATAAAGATAACATTCCCAAAGATATAAATTGAATTATAAGGCATTTTAAAAATTACAACCTGTACTGAGCGCACGACTTAATGCTACTGGTTCGCCTAGTTTAAAAAAAAAACATAATTTACCCAAATTATTTTATACACCAACGTGATCCATATAACTTACTGATTCATCTGTTAAAATATTTTACACTGTTTTTGATTTTTAAATCGTATCTAAGTATTTTCATCCTTCTTAAAATATTTTAGAACTATTACTTTTACGTCATTCATTTTCATATTTCTTGCAGGCCCCAAACCAGCCCAGCAGTGCTCAGCCAAAACCATCGCAATTATCAAACCTACGAAGTGCCGCCCGGCGGTTACAACCAGAACAACCAGGGCTACAACCAAGGGCGGGGTAATTACACCCAGAACCAGGGCTTCGACCAAGGCAGGGGGTACAGCCAGGGCAGAGGGAGAGACCAGGCCTACAATAACCAGGGTTACGACAGTATGGGCGGTTATCATCAGGGGTACAGCCAAGGTAAGATATATTCTAATAAATAATAATAATAATACCAGCCCTTTTAATGTCCCACTGTTGGGCACGGGCCTCCCCTCAATCCGAGGAGGATTAGGCCTTAGTCCACCACGCTGGCCTTTCGAGGGGCTCTCAGACATGCAGGTTTCCTCGATGTTTTCTTTCACCGTTTTGCAAGTGATAATCATAGTTGAAAATGAGATTCGCACATGAAATCCAGAAAACCTAGAGGTGTGAGCCGGGGTTTGAACCTGCGATCTTCGTTACCGAGGAAAGCGTTCTACCAACTTGGCTATCACTGCTTTAAAGATATATTAGTTATTATATTGCAACACAACTCTTCACGATTTCATGCTGAAATAAATGTAAAAATTCTAAGAAAAAATCATGAAAAGATCGACGCAAAATTTCATCTCTATATTTATGAGCTGAATCCATGGTCATGGAATTATGAGCTGAATCAGTTTTCATCACGCAGTTACACTCGGTATATGTGTTTATTTTTACAAAAAAAAATATTGCGATGAGTAAAAAAAAAACCTTTTTAAAATTATCTCAATCTACAGGCACGGGCGCCGGTGGCGGCTACAACAAGGGTTACCAACCCAACCAGGCCTACAACTCCAACCAAGGCTACAACTCCAACCACGGCTACAGCCCCAACCAAGGCCAAAACCCGAACCAAGGTTACTCCCGCGGCTACCAGAACGAACACGACGACCGCGACCGGCGAGGGAGGGGGGGATACAGCAGAGGGGGGAGGCGTTGACATCACACGTTACTATGAAATGATATATTGAAAATAATTATGAGCAGCTGACACCCTATTATTGCCATTGACGACATTTTACATATTAGCTTCTATAGCTTCTGCCCGCGGCTGCGCTCGCGATACCTCGATGACATATAGCCTATAGCACTCAGGATTAATGTACCTTTCTATCAGTGAAAGAATTTTCTGGATCGGAACAGTAGTTTCGGAGATTACCTCCTACATCCAAACTCACAAACTATACCTCTACATAATTTAGTATCGACTTATAAATACAGGATTATAATAAACAAGCATTTAAAATATTTATATGTCTTGCTGCTCGTTGTTTATGGAAGGTTACAATGGCAAAGCCAAATTTTGAAAAAAATAAGGATAACACCCAGGATCATTGAAGGAATGTGTGATACTATGATCGACTATATCTATGTCATATATATCTATACATATAAATAAAATTGGAGTGTCTGTTTGTAATATTAAAATAACCGCTTTTTACTAAGTGCATTTGGATGTATACACGTTACCTATAGCGAAACAACATTTTTTACAATTTTTGTCTGTCTGTCTGTCTGTTTGTTCCGGCTAATCTCTGAAATGGCTGGACCGATTTTGACGGGACTTTCACTGGCAGATAGCTGATGTAACAAGGAGTAACTTAGGCTACTTTTATTTTAGAAAAAAAAATAGGATTTCACGAAAAAAAATTAAAACCAATGTTGCAGCGCAGCGCCTGATTAAGTTTGATAGCAACAACCTGCAATGCGTCCCGCGGGCTCAGAATGGGCGAGCAGGCTGTTGTCAACGGTTGTCTTTGTTAAATACCACGCGGACGAAGTCGCGGGCAACAGCTAGTTTGATAATATAAGATGTCCCATAAGGCAAGCAAGCAATAATGTCAGTGCCATAAATAAAATATTTAATCCACGAATGTGTTATTTGCAATTCAAGTTACTTTTATACAACTGTAGAAAACTGAAACAAATTAGCCCCTAAAAGGCTTACCCGCTCTACCTAAACCTTATGAGCATTGGCCATGAGGGTTAAAACTAGGTATTGGGTGCAGTGGCGTAGCTATGTAACAAAGGGCCCCGGCAAAAATGAATTTGGGACCCCGTTCAAAATAAACATAATATTCTAGGAGTGCAAAACTGATTCATCTTTCAGGGCCAGCGTTATTAATTTTACATAAATCATCATCATTCATTTATAATTCGAAATCATGCAATACTCTAGCTATCAGATGGTATTCCTTAGATTTGGAAGACAGTTAGTCAATGGCAATAATAGTGATATAAGAAAATCGAATCTATTTTTCTCATTTTTATTGTTTGTAGTATAATTTTATTATGCTGTAAAACACGACGCAATACAGAAGGAAGCTTTTTTGTTAAAAAAAAATATATATATTCTGTTAATATATTATGGCTATACTAATCTCCTTAATTCTCCATGCTTTAGCAATTTTCATGGACTTCATTTATTCAGTTGAGATATGGCGTTGTAATTTGCAATGTAGGTACTCAATTTAGAATTTTAAGATGCATTAACTTGTTTACACTATTGTGTATGTACCGTGCCCGATTATTGTAAAAAAATCTTACATAATAAATTATTACAGTCATTTTATTAGTTTAATTTGAATTTCTGAGCGAATATTTTAACGAAGAATACTACACATTGAAATAAAACTAATTTTAAGGATTTTATCGCGTTTATATTTAGATTTTACGTTCCCGACGTTTCGGCTGCATTACTGCAACCATGGTCGCGGGAGGACTGAGGTGGTGGACGTCCTAGTGTCATAGTTTGAGACGGGGTACCCTCATATTTAATTGATTTTAACGACGAAATAAAAAAAGTCATATAAACTAACATCTATTTTAATATATAACTATGTACAACTGTGCTGGCGCGATCATTTGGAAACGATTTCCATGTCTTAATATGACGGTCAATTTACAATTTTCAGTATTTTTATTTTATTTTATTCGATGACGTCATATCAGCCATCCTCTCTTCCCAATCAAGTGAAATAATTAACATTTAAAATTCAACTGTAGATACCCAAAAATACAGTTCAACTTTACAAATCTTCAGTACTCCACTTATATGCCTCTTCCTCGCTCGCTTTCTTCTTGCTCTGTTGCTCGAAGTACTTGCGTTCGTACCCATTGGAGCGGTCCACGCCGTCCCATCGGTACCCGGGCCGGATGTTGAACCGATTCGGTGGGAAACTGCCTTTGTAGGTCGGCTTTTCTAGAAAAACAATTTAGAATTTTAATACCGTACAGAAGATGTCCACTGCTGGACACAGGCCTCCCCCAATGACTTCCACACATCAAGGTCCTCCGCCACTCGCATCCCCCGGCTTCCTGCGACGCGTGTGATATCATCGCTCCACTTTGTGGTGGCCGTCCTACACTACCGTCTTCCGGCTCGTGGTAGCCATTCTAGAACCTTCTGCCCCAACGGCCTTCGGTTCTTCGAGCTATGTGCCGCCCACTGCCATTTTATCAAAGCAATAGGAAAATAAAGAAATACCTAGAACCTAGATTTATGTCATAGATAAATAATATTAATATTGTCAGACAAACAATTTTACGGTCCCAAACTAAACAACGTTTGTATTATAAATTATACCATACAATGGCCTGAGGGTGGTCCCAGTATAGAATTACTTCTATAAATATTAATCATCCATGACTCAGGTACAAACAATAAATGGCTCCACTGGAAACCATGTTATAGAAAGCAGGGTCACTACCAACTATACTAATATGACCTATAGTCGTATTTACCTGGTCCCAACTCGCCTCTCTCCCTCTTTTTCTCTCTAATGTATTGCAGCATCGGATCTCCCGCTCGCTCCACCTGCCGCAGGTTCTGCTCCAAGTCTTTGTCGTCTTTATGCCTCGCTAAAGGCTTGGCTGCTTCGTGCATGAACTCTTGTACGCGAGCCTCTTGGTCTTGGACCTGTTTTATACTGAAATAGGGATAAAATGTTAGAGACATTAATAGCTATGAATTTATTATACACTTATCCAAATATAGCTACTTATCTTGTGTTTACAACAATTGCTAAAAAATGTTTCGTGATGTATCTATGCCATTGTATTAATTGATTAAATCATACCATAAATACAAAATACACAGCCAATCAAATTGTGTATAATTTTCTATATATTATAATGAGGCTAAGCTAAATACCAAATATACCCCACAAACAAATCCACCTCAGTGGAGATTGTTAGGTTTTTTTCCCAAAATCCCCACATACTATGGGCAACATCATCTTAGTGGGGATTCCAGGGACTCTATCTGTTGTCTTCTGATAAGTACTCACCCTTTAGTCCATTTTTTATACTTTTCATCCAATTCTTTCTGCCTCTCCGTCTTCTCCTTTAGCTTCTGTCTCTCTTCTGAAGTTTCTCTTTTACCTGCAGAAGTATTAATATTTATACATGTTTTTATTAGGCTAATAAGAGGGGGATGTAGGCCATAGTCCATAACGCTTGCTTATTGTAGGTTGGCGGACTTCGCACGTCTTTCGAGAACTAAGTTCTCTCAGACATGCAGGTGTTCTCACGATGTTTTCCTTCACCGATTAATAAGTGATAATCATGATTGTAAATTAGATTCGCGCATGAAATTTCGTAATCCCAGAGGTGTGAGCCGGGGTTCGCACCCACAACTCTTGGATCCAAGGCAAGATTTCTATCAACTTTTCTAATTTTAACTTGTGTATAACTAGCTGCGCCCCGCGGTGTTACCCGCGATTACAAAGTATGTCCTTTCCCGTAAACTACCACTACCTATGCAAAAAATAATTTCGATCCTTTGCTCTACGAAAAATTAAGACAAATCTATCCCACGGGAATCATACATTTTAACGGGATAAAAAGTAGCCTATGTGCTTATCCAGACTATAACCTATCTCTGTGCCAAATTTCGTCCAGATCCGTTCAGCCGTTCGGGCGTGAAAGAGTAACAAACATCCATCCATCCATCCATCCAAACTTTCACATTTATAATATTAGTATAGATTAGTGGGATTAAATAATAGATATCACATTAAATATAATATATTGGGTATTCAATACTCACTTTTTCTATTGACAACTTGAGCATTCCTCCCCGACACTTCATCAGACATTTTATTAAAAGCATCATCTTCTTTCTTCCGGAATTGTTCATTCTCCTCCCTCATCTGCCTCGAGTCTTGGAGCCCAGCAATCTTGCCATCCAAAGTCCTCGCCATCCGCTTGTTCGAAGGCGGTGGACTGTCATCATTCCTTCTGTGACTATTCCTATCTTTATGAGATTTATATCTATCCTTTTCTCTCCTCCTCGGAGGCGAGTTGTCAGAGTCATTGTTATATTTTCTTTTATTATTTTCCATTTTTTTTATTCTGTTTGGTGATAAAGATTTTTGTTGGGTGTTCTTTCGGGGTGGTGACAAGTCTGGATCTAGGGAATGTGTATTTTTCCTAGATCTATCGTAGTTATTATTACCATGTCTGTCGTTTTGTGTTCCCTGTGCCGACTTCTGCCTTTTGGGAGATACGGATTCTGATGATCTGTTTCGTTTTTTTAAATCGATTTTAGATTTTCTAGGTGGTGATTCAGAATCATGATGCTTTCTAGATTTCCTAGGTGGTGAAGCATCAGAGTCGTAATTCTTTCGAGATTTTCTAGGGGAAGTGATGGTGGAGTTTTTAGATTTCCTAGGTGGTGACAAGTGGTTCGATTTGCTGGGAATTGATTCATCTGAATCACGAATCTTCTTAGATTTCCTAGGAGGTGATGCATCAGAATCATATTTTTTCTTTGATTTTTTATGAGGCGATGCACCTGTATCATGGTTCCTCTTAGATTTTCTAGGAGGTGATACATCTGAATCATAATTTTTCTTAGATTTTCTAGGTGGTGAAGCATCCGAACTCTCTGATCTTCTAGCTATTTCTTTTTTAGATTTTCTAGTAGGAGATTCAGATGAATGTTCCTTTGAAGTGCTTTGTTCTGGTGACCAGTCGCCCCAACGACTTTTCTTAATTCTTTCATTAGACTTATCAATTCTAGGTGATTTATCTGAAACATTCTTACTTTTATGCCTTTTAGGAGAATTATTCGTTTTCCTAGGCGGGCTGAAGTCACTATCACTGTCATGTTTTTTAGACTTTTCCACAGATTTCTGGTTATCATGAGATTTTCTGGGTGGTGATACATCCGAATCATTTTTCTTTTCGTCCTCGGAGTCGCTATACATTTTGCCAAATATCAATTCATTATCTTTCTCTGTCTCTTTGATGTCACGTTTTATTTCTTCGATTTCTAGTTTACTGTTGAAGCCATCGTCCTGAGAAATTACAACATATACAATAAGATGGGCATATTTAGTTTTTATCTTTAGTTTATTCACCAAAAAATACCCACTAAATACTCGAACACTAAAAAGAACAGATATCCCATACAATATCTGTCAAAAGTGAGAGTTACTATGCGGTTGCTGTTCGATTATGAATCGATCGTGTTAGCAGACTTGGGGCCCAGGCTGTTTGGCTTGTGGGTAGCCAGTTATGATACAATTATAAATACAAGAGCCTTTCCTTAATAATTTAATGTTTACAACAGTAGTGGGCTCACATCAATAATGTTAAGTTCAGGGCGGGGAGGAAACTTGAAATCTCTTGTTAATGAGGGCTCCTTTAACCACTAGGCTAATAGCTGCCAAAAACGGCTCAAATATTTGAGTGACTTTTGAGCACTCTGCCGCTAGTAACATTAATTACCTGATTCACAACCCTCCATTTTGAACTAGTTTTAAACTGCTCCATTTTCTTCAACTCCTCCGGTCTCTCGTCTATGATCCCGGCAATCACAGGGGCATCCTCACCCTGGTCTAATATGTCTAGCTCATCTCCTTCGAGTGCACGAAGCTTACTCAGATCCAGGTCATCATCTATTATTTTGAATCTGTGAAAGATTAAATAAATTAAAGTTAGTATGAAGCACACAATTTTTTTAGAAATGGTTTAGGATTGATAGATTACACTGACTAGCCTTGAAACAAAGTTTGCATTGCAGTCCACAGCCTTAAGCTCTGATGTTTCTGCATTATATGCAAAAAATTATACCATGGTCTATCAATTGCTCAAGAGCAGTGAAAAAAAGTTAAGTGAGGAAACATGTATGTCAAATAGGGTCTAAATAGTAATCTTAAGCCTTCTGAAGTCTGCCAACACATGCTGGTTCACAGTATAGCCATCCACCAGGACTGGCCTAAATCCTCCTCGAATTGAGGGGAAGTCTGTGCTCAACTGAGGGATATTATAAGGGCTAATTATGTTATATTATGCTTATACCAAGGTCTAAAACTAGATGGTAATACTGATGCATTGCCGTTTACGATAATTTCAGTAAGTAATAAATTTGGGGTTTTATAGAGTGAATTTTGAACAAATGTCGTCATAAATCGGTGCAGGAGATCAATATTTTAGATAACTGTCAATTAAAGTCAATGCGGCGTGAATAATAACAACAAATACTAGCGAGTTTAGAAAAAAACCATCAAGAAAACCACAGAAACCTGCGTTTACTTACCCCTTGCCTTTGACCGTTTTTTTCTTCTTTTTCTTTTTATCACCTGAAGGTCCACCAAGGTACTTTTGTAAGTAAGCCTTTTGGTCTATCGATGTAGACATTTTCAACGATTTTTATTAAACTCTTTGTAAACCAATTCGTAGTAAATGTATAACAAATAAAATGAGATTGAGATCAATCAACGTAAAGCAACATTGATCATTAGCACAGAGAAAATAATCACTACATTTCATTTGGAATCTTGCTTTGCCTTGACGTTTGGTAAACATGTTGAACATAAAACACTCTGTGCCTATTTCTAACTCTTTTTATAACATAATAGTAAAGAGAGATAGCATTATGACTGCTTCAAAACTAATATTTTATGCAAATGGTAAAGTGGAACGTTCCTGTTTGACTTTTGACGATACTACAAATGTTATTGCTGGGTACTTCATATTATTTTTTGCTAATGTAATAGATTTTCAGTTCAGTATCCTAAGCTAAGCTAAACTAATGTTGAGTGTCGTCGAGAGTCGTTATTGGTTATCTGTGCATATCAGGGCTCGGACAAGTCGTTCAATGACTTTAAGGCAATCAAGCGGATTTCTATACCTACCCTTATGAAGGGTTTTAAAATTGGCTGGGTTTTAAAATTGAAATTTAAAAACAATATTATCTATGAAATAGGTGTATGTTATATGCGAAGTCCTTTTGAACGTGTTTTATGGGGTTTTGCGTTTAACTTAGCCCATCATAATCTTATCTCGTGTGACACAGGTTTTAAAAGACCTTTAAAAGGTAAGCCACGTGGATGGGAATCATAAGCCAAAACTGACAACTGTTAAGTCGTTCAAGAATCCAATCAAAACCCGTTCATAAGCTTTCCGGTTGCGGGCCTTGGTGTATATGCATGAAAAAAAGTAAAGGTTTATTTTACTTTAAATATACCTATGTAAGATATGACTTTTTTGAATAAAATAAAAAGAAAAGATAATGGTGCTAATTATGTTGTCCACAAATAAATACTAGAAACCAAATAAAAACCAACCTACTAATAACACAAAGAAGCTAGTTGGCATATGCGATGCAGATTAGACGAGGTTATTATGAATGAAAAATACAAGCGTTTATGCAACATACTTTTTATTTGCTATTAAATTTTACTTATATAGACTATAAAACGACCATTGAGCGAAAAAAAACGGAGCACACTGAATTCTGGCATTCTCTTGGCAGGGCAGAAGACACCCCCCCTGATTCATGACTTTATTATGCCCAATTTCATTTTTTCTGAAATATAGGTAAAATCATACAAAAATGGAACGCAACTAAATTTCTGCCCCCCTTGAAGAAATTCTGATACCGCACCTGGTTGTTGGCACCACAGTGCACTGAGCTATGACACAAAATCCACTTTTTCTTGTCTCAATCGCAGTTTTCAATTAATTATCGAGCTGAACATAAAATAGGTAGGTACTTAATAGAAATTTCATTAGAGTCCGATAACAATGGAATTCGTCGTGTTGGTATTACGTTGTCTTAGGTTGGTAGCTCGTATTTATTTGTTGAGATTGTCCCCGTACCTGTAAATAAATGATTATGTATTTTTTTTGTAGCTATCACAAAGCCTATGTCCATTGAACTTTCAATGTGTGTAAACAATAATTAAAATTGGTATTTAATAATTAAAAGTAACCTATTATGTATAATAGTTATTTTACCTATAATACCTACATAAGCGGAAATAAAAAAAAAAAACTCTGATGACTTATACTTATGACGTTGGTTTGGATCTAAAAATACAGGATAATATAAAAAAAGTGTTAGTGTGCGTACCTTTTTTAACTAAATATCTACTTGTGTCGAACAAATCTGTTCATTAATTCTATAATTTCATACCTACCTAATTTAAAAAATAGTGTGTTTTAACTTACAATTTTATTTGACTTATAACGTAAGGGCTATATCCTAATGAAACCAACTGAAAAAAAAACAAAGTAAGCAGGTAAGTAAGTTACATCTATAGGTTTGTTTTTTATCCATTTTATTTCATCGCATCTCATTTCGTAAAGAAAGAAGAAGAAGGTTTGTTTTTCTTCCTATTTTTAGGTCGACCACAAAATAGAGGCATTATTGCCAGTGTCTAGTATGTCTTGATAATTATAAAAAAAATAAAAGAATAACATGGAAAATAATTCTACAAACAGGATTCAGAGAGATTCAAATATAGTTCACTCTTTGACTAAAACCATTCATAAGTAACGTAGTAAACGAGAGACAAGGTTAGTTTTTTTTCTGATACTTACATATTGGAACCTCAGAGTCTGTAATAGGTACAAATTTGTTATTACGTACGTATTTTAGTAAATAATTATAAGTAGGTACTTAAGTAGTTTACTTACACTCAAATCATTAGCTTGAAGGTTTTTCTAAAAACGAGAAAACAAAATATATGTGAGGTAGGTGGTTATAGTAAGTACTTATTTCAGACTTATATTTTAATTCGATCTGTTCATAAAATTACCCTTACCTTATGTCCTAGAGGTGGATTCTGAAATAAAAAAAAACTTAGGTAGGTACCTTCGTAGTTAAAAGTAGATTGAGGTAGCTAAATAGGACTCGCATAAAATTTCATTAAGGTGTAAGCTCAGGAACCAAATCAGGCTCAAAAACCATTAAAATTTTGAATTTCGCGCCCTGACCTGAGCTTCCCCCTTAATAAAAAAAAATAGAACTCGTTCGGGGTTGTATTATTGTTTATGACTAAGGTTAGCGAGTTTTAATTGCACATATAAAAGAATCTTAAACAAAGAACAGCACGAAAGCAAGATTTCATCATCATTATCATCGTTATCAACATCATTATTGTGTTCAGGGAACTTACATTTAAAATAACGAAATATCTTTTCACTTGACACTGGCAAAAATGGCACTATTTTGTAGCCAATTGCCAACATAAAAAGAAAGAGAAGTAGAAGTAAAATTCAATAAAAAGATTCTATGATTGATAATGTACATTACTCACGTAGGAAACTTTCAGGGTCTGAAAAAAATAATGCAAAAAATCTAAATTATAATTTTGTTGCAAAGCCTAAAAATTAATTACGAATTAAAAAGGACCTGCTTCCTAATTTTCTGATAAACGCTATTCACAACTAATATAACAGATGACCGATGCTTCTCTGTCGAATAAGTGGTTCATAGTGTTTATTAGCACATTGTGAGACAGTACCTCAATCATATAACATAAATTATGTACAATACGTGTATATACAAAGATAAATATACTTATTAATAGGAAAGATAAACAAACTAAATAAAATAAAGACATTGTATAATAAAAATAAAATTATATACACATATAACAACAACATACAAACACACTTACATCTGACAGTTGATCTATTTGCCGAGCCAAGATGTCCAGTTGTGAACCCTGCAACAGCCAACGACAAAATTATTTTTATAATTTTACCAATTTACAAAAAAAACAGTTTTTTCTGAAATCGCGCATTACCCTACTGGGTAAATAGTGAACAAAACAATACTCGGCAGTCAGGTACTTGTGTTACTAGCAAAGCGATGTATCTTGATGTCAATTCAAATTCAAAAAGTCTCCGTCGGAAAGCTCGTCGGGAGCGACACCAACATCGGAAAGTTTCAAATCCGTTTCCGATGTCGATTCCGAATGATTTAAAATAACCCACCAGATACCCTCAAGACTCGAAATTGAAGATGATATAACCAGTAGAGTTGATGGTTAGGCAAATGTCATATATGGCAGCACTCAGTTGAGACTATCTATCTATCAGCCGATAGGCGTCCACTGCTGGACATAGGCGTCCCCCAATGATTTCCACAGATCACGGTCCTCCGCCACTCGCATCCACCGGCTTCCTGCTACGCGTGTGATATCATCGGTCCACCTTGTGAGGGGCCGTCCTACACTACGTCTTCCGGTTCGTTGTCGCCATTCTAGAACCTTTCTGCCCCAACGGCCATCGGTTCTGCGAGCTATGTGCCCTGCCCACTGCCACTTCAACTTTGAAATTCTGGTGAGACTGCGTAAGCCGAGCGATCAGTCAGTACACCATATTACTTACTCTCAATGCATCCTCTTCATCATCTTCCCCGTCTATCTCATCGCGCCTCTGCAAACAATACAAAACATGTATGCACCTACAACCTACATGATCATAAATGAGACAAAATCTTTGTATAAAATAATAATAAACTTACTTCTTCAGCCCTCTCCCTCCTTTGACTGTCAAATCTTGCCTCCCGCCTTTCCTCAAATCTGTCATCACGCCTGTCATCATTGCGCCTGTCCTCTCGCCTTTCCTCAAACCTGTCATCGCGCCTGTCCTCTCGCCTTTCCTCAAACCTGTCATCACGCCTAACATCGCGCCTGTCATCATCGCGCCTGTCCTCTCGCCTTTCCTCAAACCTGTCATCGCGCCTGTCCTCTCGCCTTTCCTCAAACCTGTCATCACGCCTGACATCGCGCCTGTCCTCTCGCCTTTCCTCAAACCTGTCATCACGCCTGTCATCATCGCGCCTGTCATCACGCCTGTCATCACGCCTGTCATCACGCCTTATATCACGCCTGTCATCATCACGCCGTTCATCGCGTCTATCATCACGCTTTTCATCGCGTCTGTCATTACGCTTGTCATCATCGCGCCTGTCACGCCTTATATCACGCCTGTCATCATCGCGCCTGTCATCATCACGCTGTTCATCGCGTCTATCATTACGCCTGTCATCATCGCGCCTGTCACGCCTTATATCACGCCTGTCATCATCGCGCCTGTCATCATCACGCCTTATATCGCGCCTGTCATCATCACGCCGTTCATCGCGTCTATCATTTCGCCAGTCATCGCGCCTGTCATCTCGCTTGTCATCATCGCGCCTGTCATCATCACGCCGTTCATCGCGTCTATCATCACGCCTGTCATCGCGCCTGTCATCACGCCTGTCATCATCACGCCATTCATTGCGTCCATCATCACGCCTGTCATCATCACGCCGTTCATCGCGTCTATCATCACGCCTGTCATCGCGCCTGTCATCACGCCTGTCATCATCACGCCGTTCATTGCGTCCATCATCACGCCTGTCATCATCACGCCGTTCATCGCGTTTATCATCACGCCTGTCACCACGCCTTTCATCGCGCCTGTCATCACGCCTGTCATCTCGCCTGTCATCACGCTTGTCATCATCGCGCCTGTCACCACGCCCTTCATCGCGCCTGTCATCACGCCCGTCATCACGCCTGTCATCACGCTTGTCATCATCACGCCTGTCATCATCGCGCCTGTCATCACGCCTGTCATCATCACGCCTGTCAGCATCGCGCCTGTCATCTTGCCTGTTATCATCATCTCGATATCTGTTCCTATCTCTCCTGTCCCTGCGGTCTCGACGGTCGTCATGAGACCGGTCCTGTCGTCTCTCCCGACGGTCTTGGTCCAACCGATCTCGACGTGCCTCGAATCTTGCGCGGCGTTCTCGGAAATCTCGCCTCTCTTTCTTATCTCGCCGTCTCACTTCTTCGTAGTCATCATCGTCGTCGTCTCGGTCGTTACGCTGTGAATGTTTATTTGTTGTTAGTTTTGCCTGCGGTGTGGGTATACTGGTTTTGTTCCCTAAAAATGGGAGACCACTCTATAAGGCCTCAGCCTCGAATTTAGCGGGCAGCGGGGTGCTGGCGGTGGCGGCGCGGGAGCGGCAGGATCTTATGCGTAAAATCAAATGGACCGGTTCTCAAAAACAGCGGCGTGGCAGCGCGGCGGCGCGGGCCGGCCAACGAGCCCCGCTCCCGCGCCGCCGCCGCCGCCGCCCCGCTGCCCGCTAAATTCGAGGCTGAGGCCTAACTGACTATTGTTGTATTATTACTCTGTATTGTTATGAGTATTGAGTGGTTGGATATTTAATAAAATCTTTCATAGCGAGCACCTATACCCAGGATATACCATCAAAGAGTTCAGCCCATATAAAGCAATGAAAATTATCGCTTGAACGGTACAGCTAGTGCTGTGGCAAACCGTATCGTCCGAGCTAAGTATTGTCATGTGACTTTCATATCTAATGTGGTTTAGATCTCCTATTCAAAATATGCTAATATATTCTACAGAAACTCTAGTCGGTTTCTGCAAAACCAAAACAAACGTTTCAACAAGTAGGTACCCATATTTGAAGTTCAAAAGGGAAGCTGATAAGAATCGCGGTATATGCTACACTAGCTGTTATCCGCGACTTCGTCCGCGTGATATTTAACAAAGACACAACCGTTGGCAACAGCCTGCTCGCGCGTTCTGAGCCCGCACGACACATTGCAGGTTGTTGCTATTAAAACTTAATCAGGCGCAGCGCTGCAACCACAGATCACGAGAGATATGCCGTGCGGTTCAAAATGTATGGGAACTCGCTGTCTCCGTTTTGTTTCTCACCACTCGCCGCAAAACACATGCAATTACATAAAACCAACCAATACCAAGTCTCACACACACACGCGTGCCAATAATTCGGTGAGTGCTGCGTCGTCGCCGCATACAGCGGCCGTACCACGCGACGCACCAGTTTATTCAAAGTATCGTTAGACGATCTATCCATTGCCTCGTACATTCACTCAGTAGCGAACATAGGTGGTACTTAAAGAGCCATGTATTTTGTACAAAAATAAAAAAGTCGTTGTGCTACATGAAAACTAAAATAACATAATAAAGGCATTAAATATTTTTTGATTTGTTGTTTTTAATGATTTTAAAGACGAATAAATAAAATACTGAATACTGGCTGGTGAAATGAGATTCCATCTTTCGCCTAGTTCACTTTGCTGCTAGTATTTTTGCACACAACCACGGAATAACACGGCATTTAAAAAAAAGTTAGAGCTCCGATACCGACGTGCAGTTGCAGTCGACTGACGGCGAAAACTCTATGTTAGCGTAATTTTGGCTAAAGGTGAGCGCAAGCCCACCGCTTTCATAACATATCTCCTCTAATATATCTGTGGCTGCAACATTGGTTTTAATTTTTTTCGTGTATCAATTTTTTCTTTCGAAAATAAAAGTAGCCTAAGTTACTCCTTGTTACATCAGCTATCTGCCAGTGAAAGTCCCGTCAAAATCAGTCCAGCCATTTCAGAGATTAGCCGGAACAAACAGACAGACAGACAGACATACAGACAGACGGACAGACAGACAGACAAAATTTTTAAAAAATGTTGTTTTGGTATAGGTACCGTGTATACATCCAAATGCACTTAGTAAAAAGCGGTTATTTTAATATTACAAACATACACTCCAATTTTATTTATGTATTTGTATAGATGTGTCCTTCGCCACTGACAGTTACTCACCAAGTTATCATCATTATCGTCTTCTTCATCTACCTTTTCTTTTTTGTCTCGCTTCTGTAATATAAGTAGGTTAACATAAAATATTCATCGAGAGAAATTAATTTTCTTTAATTTGTAATGTTTAATTAACTGAGCAAGGATAGCTAACGGCTTGCTTATTTAATTAACAGTTAAAAGAGACCTTAACAATTATTTCACCGATGAGCTCCCATTGCATGAAATTTCAAATTGTGTAGAATTTACAGCAACTATTCAGTATTGATTTCTTATATTTACGCGAAAACTATACACATAGAAATAAACTAATTATACAAATTTAAAACAAACGCGATAAAATCTGTAAAATAAGTTTTAATTCACTATTCAGTATACAAAGTCTAATATTTCACTAATGTTTAACCCTTAGTAGCCTGATTTACGAAAGTGATTTATTTTTAATATTACTGTGTTTAATGTTACTGTGTTTAATAATAATGACATTTGATTTTTTTTTTAATTTCGTTGGAAAGAATATTATACAACAGTAAAATACGTACAGCCAACCTATAAAAAAAAAAAACTAATAGTAAAGTGAACATTCGGTTTAAAAGATTGGTATCAAAATTGAAACTAGGCTATTAAGGGTTAATTTAATAATACATGAGAAAAGAAAAATAACGAATTAATTATGTAATAATAAAATATCTATAAAACAAAGTCGTGTTCGTTACACCATTTACAACTTAAGAACGGGTGGACTGACATTTATGATCTTTGTTTTTTTTTAATTTGTCTCCGCCCCGAATAGCAGAATAACTATCAAAACATGGGAAAAAATCACAAAAAAGGAATAATAAAGATATTCATTTTAAATAAAACTAATTTGAAGGATTTTATCGCGTTTATATTAGGATTTTTAGGTTTACAACTAAACGTGAGGGTACCCCGGTCAAACTATGCCACTAGGACGTCAACCACCTGTCCTCCCGTGACCATGGTTGCTGTTAAGGGGGAAGCTCAGGGTCAGGGCGCGAAATTCAAAATGTCAATGGTTTTTATTTTTTTACGAAAAATTTGGACATCTTTACGATGTAATTTAGTGTTTTGCGATATTAACATTCTGCATTGGATGTTTGAATGTATTAAGTTTGCTTAAAGAAGTACCTAATCCGATACAATACCATAAGGTTGGTAAAAACCGCTACTTTTACTAACTTCATGGTGTTGTATCGCTTTAGGTATTTTTTTAAGCTAACTTAATACATCGAGATATCCAATACAGAATGTTAATATCGCAAAACACTAAATTACATCGTAAAGATATCCAAACTTTTCGTAAAAAAATAAAAACCATTGACATTTTGAATTTCGCGCTCTGACCCTGAGCTTCCACCTTAAGCACCCGAAACGTCGGGAACGTAAAAATCATAATATAAACGCGATAAAATCCTTAAAATTTGTTTTATTTTAAAATGAATATTATATTATAATAATGTTTTATTTCAATGTGTAGTATTCTCGTGAATACAATATTCATTTTGTCATACATTTGATTCTGAGGCGGTACGAACTTCGCCGGGACAGCTAGTATTTAATAATTATTTCACTTACCGCGCCACCGTCGCCTAGGTCGTCGATCAGCTAGATAAATTATAACAAGACAGTTAAAATAATGCACGCTTATAATGTTTAAAACTATACACGCTCAAAGTCAAAATCAGATCATTTATTTCGTATAGGCCTACGGGTACTTACAAATTGTCATTTACATTTTTTTGTTCTTAATACTACATCCGGATTGGAACGCGATCTCAACTGAGAAGATCCGAGAAGATTTTTTTAACTCTTTTTAAAAAACCATGTGTATTACAAAGCTCCAGTGTGTTGGCATGCGAGGCGCACACACGTTATACTTTGACATCATAAATCCTAATTGACGCTAGATATTTGAGCGATCAGTCCCAGCTCATCTCAGCTGCTTTATCATCAAAATAATCCAAGATTCTGTACATGCAGCATGAATAATTTATGTAATATAAATTATATTTAACGTTTTGGATATCTTTGTGGGTAAAAAGTTGCCACAAAAAGCCCAACACAGGATCCTACGGAGAAGAAAAGGGAACACAATAGGCTATTAAATATTGTAGGTATATTACATTATAGTAATTGAATTTCCACTAGCATAGAGAGGAATCCAATGCCCAGCAGTGAACGTTAAAGATGCTAATTATTATAATCATAATTACTTGTAGGCTAAGCTTTTGAAGTCGCCTTCGCGAATCCAATTCCTGTGTATAAAAAAAGAAAATCAATAATCACGGACTTAATAAATTAAATTTAAAAAGTATCTTTGCATATATAAAACATAAATAAAAGTTATAATGTTTACCTGCTCGTCCTGCTGGTCGGGCTAAAAAAGAGAGTTTTTTTTAATTCGTTTTATATACATATCTACAATCATAACTGTCAAAATTATATTATTAAAATTTACAATTACAGATATATATACTAAACTAGCTGCGCCCCGCGGTGTTACCCGCAATTAAAAAGTATGTCTATCCCACGGGAACCCATTTTACCGGGATAAAAAGTAGCCTATGTGCTATTCCAGACTATAATCTATCTCTGTGCCAAATTTCATCCAGATCCGTTCAGCCGTTCTGGCGTGAAAGAGTAACAAACATCCATCCATCCATCCATCCATCCAAACTTTCACATTTATAATATTAGTATAGATAGGAAAATAATACAAAAAAACTTAAAAATAATATGACAACAAACTATGTATCAAAAAGACCTTGTCCGCGTGGAAGAATAATTTATCATTGGTTACGAATGACATTATAATATTATTTTTAATTTTCAATGAACAGGTAGATAGATTATTTAACCGAACTACAAAATAATCAATTAAAATACAAAATTAAATGCAATAAAAAAGCATGATACACTAAACGAAATAATAACAATGAACAATGCTCGAAATTTGAAATTAATAAAAAAATTAACTTACCGCAGGAGCTGAGACGGCGACAGAGAGACAGAGGCAAAACACAATCACCCACTTCATCTTACTTCAACCTTCCTACTACAGGAATAATCGTACACCGAACAATCGACTATTTATACCCTTCTACCGTTTATAATCGATATTAATGATCCTAATGTCGAATTATCGAGTGTGTAATCATCGTATGCGATTATAATGCAATCGTATGTAATTGTTTTAATTCATCGTTCATTAATTTGTTGTGTTGGGATTATATTGAGCCATTAACGGACTTATTGATGAGCAAGTACGTCGTAAACTTTTCCATTTCACGTGTTAACAACCAACGCCAATGACAAGGGGGTGTGTAATTAAAATTATAAAGTAATTACCATAATTATAAAGTAATTACCATAATTATCCTTGCTTAGTTCGCGTGATATATAACGAACTATGTAAGCTAAGTGTTTGATATTTGGACTCGTATAACTTGTACACATCATCGTACAACTGATGTGTGGACACGTCACGACCAAAAAAAAAGGATTAAAAATTCGATAAAAAAACATTCTGTTTCTATTATCTTTTCTATCTTTGGTCTATTCTCGGAATCTCTAAAATGATGATTTTTGAAGAATTCTCGATGTAGGTTGATAAGCATTTGTATTTATTTCGTAGTTTCCTTTATAAATATTATATCCTTTCCGAATAATCCTGTATAATATAATTAAGCAAACAAAAAGAAATCAGCTTTGAGATTCATGCGTCAAACGCATTTTTAACTGACTTCAAAAAGTATTGATTTTTTTTTTGAAAACGACTGCGTATTGTGAACACGTTCATTTAAAAATTCAAAATAGGTACGCAACGGAATCGGAGTCGGGCCGGGAACGATCGCGCGTTGCCTGGCAACGGTCTCCGCGCGATTACCACAGATCTGTGTAGGTTCCAGAGTCGGCGGATACTATGCGGGGTCCTAATATTATTGTTGGAGGTTCAAAACTATCTGAACCCTCTTGTGCAGGGCCGTCTTTAAGCTATTGGGGGCCCTGGACACTAGGTTAATGGGGCCCCTATGACAATGACAGCGCGCTATTTTATTAACAACAGGCACGAAGGAGCAGGTAAGCTAAACTCTAGATTTCCACATTTTTTTTATACAATTTAGTGGCGTACATCTTCAATACCATAGATAGATTTTAAAATACGAACCTGTGTCGTCCCTTGGGTTGTACGAGTCCTTGGTTTATTGACAATCCATTGTACGGTACTCATAATACAAGCGTTGCATAGTTTGGGACCCACACTCGGTGTGTTCGTCTGGCGATATTTATTTATTTTACTAATATTGAGTTCTCATCGAAAAACTCCAGTATCCATCCCCCGTGGGGCCACTAGGGGCCCACGTTTTCAGTCCGTCCAATGCAATGGAATTAGTGACAGTTTAATTGATTGACATGTGCTTATTTGATTGAATTTGAAATGCGAATTGAGCGTACGTGAGGGCGCATCCGATGGATGTATTATGTGAATGCAATATGTAGATAACGCCATGGACCATGTGCATGCTCAAATATTAATTTTATAAATGGAATATAAGTTATTTTTTAATAAACTATGGTTAATATGCGTACACTGTAGACTTTTGTGAGCCTGTGCACTATATCTTGTTAATAAATAATAGTAGTTTCTTTACGAAATGAAATGCGATGAAATAAATGTGTTTCTTTGATAAATGATGTGATATATTAGTGGGATATTAACTATTTGAGTTCATAAATATGCATGAGTGAAGGAAACTGAAAAAAAGTGTGACTTGACTTTTAAAATTCTCCCAACTTGTCCAACAGCTTTACTGATAGGGGCGGGGGATTAATTTCATCATCATCATCGTCATCTACATTATCATTATCATCAAGTGCAATTATAATACAAAAACATTTTTCAAGAACTACTCGACACTGGCAAAAATATATCTATTTTGTAGCTGATTGCCAACTCAAAAAAAATAAGAATAAGTGGTATTTAATTTAAGTGTCACCATGTTCAGCGTGACATGCATCATTATAATATATCGATCCGATTAGCACAATTGGTAGTGACTCTGTTTTCTGTACCGAGGGTCTCGGGTTCGAATGCTGATAAGAACAATTTCATGAATGTTTTATATTGATTTAGGTAATTATATACTGGGATCCATTGTACGGTACCCATAATACAAGCGGTGCTTAGCTTGGGACCGAACAGTTTATTAATTATATTATATCTGTCTATGTCTTCAGTCGTGTTCGTTACTCTACGTACAGGACAGACATCACGTCGCCGCCCAGAGACTCTCCCCCGCCCGCCCTCTACCACGACCCGCATTCGTATCTCTATGTGTTCCGATTCAGGAATATCGCTAATCTATGTTCGACGTTTGAACGCGGAGGATTAAAATATAAAATTAAAAGTTTATGCGATGTACGCGCGTTTATTTTTACATTTAGAATGCATGTGACTGACATTCATTCTATATTCAAAACGACACGATAAAGAAAAGAAAAACATATATTTATTGTATTTTTTTCTTATATCCAAATAATAAGCGATTGCAAAAAGAAAAGTTTTGTAATGCGCGGTTATACGACAAATACTTATGTACCTTTGTAAGTAAATCAATGTTGGCCGCGTTTTAATCATACAACCTACAAGCACTTTTCTTTTGAAAAAATATATTATAAATTTATTCTAACATCTATACTTTTTGTATGTATATGTAATGTCATTGAACATTTTGATTTAAAATATGTTATTTGTAAGAACGCATCTTAAATTATTCCCCATAATTTCTGAACGCATCCTCTCAACCGTTATTTTTATCGATAAAATGTCATGGTAGCGGCTAGACAGTGCTATCATAATTTTATTTGGCCGCGTTCGCCCGTAAGTACCTACATTTTGTGCGAACGCTCTTGTAATGTGCGTTTCATGTGCGCTCTGTGACTTTTTAATGTTGCGTTTAAAATGTGTTATGGCTTATGTAAACTATGGGGCGGAGTTAACTGTTGTTGCTCTATATTCCGTTAGCTATTAACCCTGTTTTCACGATAATGGAATGTTGCTTTTTTTTTCAATTCAAACTCGTTTGTGAGATTTATGCCTATAAGTTACATGTCTAGTTTTATAAAGCTCTGCAATTCTAAATTCAATTCTTTTGATCTCTGAGAAAACGAATTTAGAAATTGTAAACTATTGAAGAAAATTACATAATAAGTGTTATTTTAAATATTCCAAAAAAAAAATACTCCACATTTATACGTATGTAGGGACTACTGCAATATTAAAATGTTGTGTGTAAACGTACCTTCCATAAATACAATAATGTCTATATTAATTATAAAAACTTAGGTACGAATAGTTAATAAAAAAATACTTCAAAAAGTGAAAAAAAAAAATTGCCCATGCGGTAGCGTATTCAAGATGCTGGCCGCATTTCCTAGCTGAATAGCCAAAACTCGCTGAGCGAGGAGATGCCTTGGGTGGCCGGTTGCGTCGACCAATCATCCTGATAGATATTTTATATAATCTATGGTGCTTGGACCCCTTGGACGTAAGGTCTCAACCAATTTTATCATTACATTTAGGCAGTAAAAAATACATACTATATTCCGACGTAGCTTACCGTAAATATGGCCCTAATACTTAAAGTTCCACAAATTCAATGGCCACTATTTGTTAGAAAAGCTTTCTGGTACATTTAACTCTGGCAATACCGACCAACATGACCTCACTTAACTAAATTAAAAGCGATCTTTACCTTTGCCTAACTACCGACCCTCCCTGCCTCTATCGACGCCAATAAGCATTCGATATATAACAGCCTCTACTTTATACAAATCATGATTGACTTCTGGATATTTCTGCCCTTTTTTGTAAATATTGTAGGTATAAGAGAGTAAATATACGACTTTGACCTTTAGGGTTCTATTCTCATTATTTCTGTTTTTTTTTTAAAGTTAATTGTAGTCTTTTTTAAGAAAGTTATTGTAGTTCCACCGGGAGAGTTGTTTTATTGACCTTCAATGAGCGACTCGTGAAATAACAAAATCATTAAATATCCGCAAACCCTCATTTTTTGAAGCAGATAATATACCTAAACCTAAACGTAGGGTTTTTTTTTTTAAATATTTTCTACAAAGCACATGAAAATTCCCCGACTCCACTTTCATGTTTAATCAGACTTTTGAAGATATATATCGTGCGATCTACACTTACTAGTGGACCTATTAGCCCCGCTAACTAAGCTAAAGCTTGGGCTAGGAGTGGGCTCACCACAATAGTTTAATGGCCAAAGTGTGGATCGAATCAGGAACCGGCCAAACTGAGGATCGAACCAGGAACCGGCCAAAGTAATAAACGAACCAAGAACCGGCCAAAATACGGAACGAACCAAGAACCTGTCAAACTGAGGATCGAATCAGGAACCGGCCAAAGTAAGGAATGAACCAAGAACCGGCCAAAATGCCGATCGAACCAAAAACCTGTCAAACTGAGGACCGAATCAGGAACCGGCCAAAGTAAGGAACGAACCAAGAACCGGCTAAAGTGCGGATCGAACTAAAAACCGGCTAAAGTGCGGATCGAACCAAGAACCGGCTAAAGTGCGGATCAAACCAAGAACCGGCTAAAGTGCGGATCAAACCAAGAACCGGCTAAAGTGCGGATCGAACCAAGAACCGGCCAAAATGAGGATCGATCTCTAGGCTACGTGTATTATAGTTTTCTACCCCGTAACCATGGTAACGTAGTGAAGATATCAATCAGAGATAAGCTACCACCGAGTGACGGCCGCAGAGATTTTATTTGACGTGTAATTGATGAAGGTATAGGTACTCTGACACAGCCGGGAGACTCGCCCTCCATATATTTGTGTTCTCACAGAAAATGGGGTTTCACAACTGATATTTCGTGAATTAATACTTATCTGTTTTGTTGTGTAGGGTGACTACTACAACCCATGACAAATATTCGGCCAGTGTGTCCACAATTATTGATTTCTTATATTTCCGCGAATACTACACATTGAAATAAAACTATTTTCGCCGCATTTTATCGCGTTTATTTTATGTTTTTACGTTCCCGACGTTTCGGCTGATTTACAGCAACCATGGTCACGGGAGGACTGAGGTGGTTGACTTCCTAGTGTCATACTTAGAACTGGGGTACCCTCATATTTAGTGTCATAGTTTGAACTGGGGTACCCTCATATTTAGTTGTTGTTTGTGGTCCGATCTACGCAGAAAGTGCTCAGTGTCTTGAGGTCTTGCAATGGCGCAGCAGCGTAAAAACATAAAACGAACGCGATAAAATCCGGAAAAAATAGTTTTATTTTAATGTGTCCACAATTAAATATAATAAATAGGCCAAGCAAGCTAGCTGGGCATACACTCCTAGACAAGAGGATAAATAAGGAAAATGCGATTATTGCTATTGGTAACAAATATCTGTACGTAATGGGTCCGTTCCATTTGTTATTGGGGCGATCAAGAGTGAGGGTTCTTGTACTATTAAGTATTCTGCGCTGGGGGTCCAATAATTGCAAAAAAAAATATTTTCCAATTATGTAATGGAATTACCTTCCGAGGCTGGATTGCATTTAGCTATATACAGGTGATTCATAAAGGGTAGGGCAACCCCTAACCCCCCCCTCCCTGCCTACAGCCTTGCTGCACATTATTTGCTAGTAAGCTTTATAAGAGATCAATACAGTAAGAAAACAAAATGGTCAGACTATAATGGCTTAAGTATTATATTTTTTCAATATCTTGAGTCAATCTCCTATTTTAAGCATTTTTTTCTTTTTGTAATCACGACGCGATCAGTTTATTTAAATAAAGAAAATCTATAATTGCATTTCGTTCTTAGCTATTTGTCTATGCAAAACTAGAGTCGTTTAGCTCAACGTCCGTTGCCCAGGGTTGATCTGCGAACGGGTGCTACCAGCCAGCCAGCCAGTCGTCCTCCGACCCTCGAACTAGATGCGCGTGACGTCTCCCGCGAATTATCCCGCGCTAACTCATCAAATAAATTGTCTGTGCCAGTGATTCCTTTTTTAAATTTCGATTCTTTTTAATCTACTCAGTGCGTGCTGTGCATGTTTGGATTTTTAATAAGCAACGGTCATACCACATAAATCCGTTGTAAGTATTTTGTCATATTATTTTTTCTTATCTTTATTGTCTGTTCTTATTTATGAGTGGGGATCGATCGAAAGGGGCCTTTGATGGCCTGCATAATAATATTTGATCTCATAATAAAGGGGAGGTGATGTTATTAACGTTCCGTTTGTGTGTTTATGACATCATAGTACATATATATGGCATGGATGATTTTCATAGAGCTATATGAAACATAGTTAAACTGAAAGTTGGTGTTGAAACGTGGCTTCAATGAATTTAGAATAATGTATTCTATGCGTGGTTTATGCAAATCGGTTAAGTCATTTAGGTTTTCGGAGGAGGTACCCTAATAAAATAATTTTATTATACGAGTTCAAGACGATAGCGACGTTTTAAAAATAGAATTTTAATAAGCACCTCATTCTAAATATATATTTTTTTACAATAATAATTAAAAGTCACTAGCTTGCAATCGTTATAATTCGGGCCGGAAATAACGTATTTAGTTTTTAACCGTTTTCTTTATTTTTATCTTTGTCTTTATCTGTATCTTTTACATTTTTTATATATCACCGCACCGTTGCCTGTTGCGAATTCTGAATAATGTGGCTTTATCACGACACGCGTCTGATTCATTCGTTAATTTAGTGAAAGCCGGCGTATTTAGGAAAATGAAATGTCACACCTTAAATATTTGATGACACTGGGTGGAAATATTTAACACTTAAAAAAAAGTAACCCGCCTCGGAAGATTAACTAGAAATCAGAATCTTATTATCTATGGAAAGTGAATAGTTGTCATTGAATAATTCAAAGCTCTATGGCATAAAAAGTCATGTTATCTACTTTTTCGCTGGCAACGCAACTTCAACCTAATAAAAAATACATATAGTCTGCTGAGAATATTCTAGAGGCAACATAAATGAGAATCCCAGTCGTGCGGACGATAAGATAATAAATATTACATTTGTAATGTACGTGCTAAACCTGGTTTTATGTCCTTCTCCCCTTCAACTTCCATCGTGGTGAACGAAATTAGGCAAGAAAATCGAATCATTCGAAATTTGAATAATGAATATTCGAAATTTAAATTTTAAAAATTCTTTCCGTGTTTTAAATATTGGTGAGCGTTTAGAATCACGTCTGCCATGAATTGGTTCGCGTAAATTTTAGTATTTATTTAATCATACCTGCGTAACGAAATTACGCGACTTTACGCAGCGTTATTATGCTAGCCCAGTCCCACCTTAATCGATAAAATACCACACAGCCATCTGCAAAAGTTATATTCTAATAGACTCAAACGCTGACGAATTGGCGTAATTTTTTGCAACAATTTCTTTTACGTTCATTGTGTTAATTAAACAGAAAAAAAGGATGGAAGTAATAAATTAATTCTTAATTACACACCGTAAACGGCATGTTGACCTTTCCGTCCTGGGATATGCGTTGAAAATGGTTGTACCAGTTTAAAACAATACATCTATAAACCTTTTCAGAGTTGCAAATATATTTAGGGCTTTCTTTAAATGGTTCCATTAGCTCCTTTTTTCAGGGGATAGTTGCAGGTAGAAGGTAGTAAATATATTATATAAAAAAATATGAAAAAAAACTGTAAACTATCACGTCTGTATTGATTTCTTATATATACGCGAATACTACACATTGAAATAAAACTATTTTTTAAGGATTTTATCGCGTTTATTTTTTGTTTTTACGTTCCCGACAAGTAACAACTAAATATGAGGGTACCCCGTCAAACTATGACACTAGGACGTCAACCACCTCAGTCCTTCCGTGACCACGGTTGCTGTAAAGCAGCCGAAACGTCGGGAGCGTAAAAACAAAAAAATAAACGCGGTAAAATCCTTAAAAAATAGTTTTATTTCAATATCACGTCTGTATTCCTGAACGGGTAGGCAGAGTTGCGCCGCAGTGCACCCACAAACCGCTAATGGTATTTGATCCCAATAATGTAATATGGGGCGAAACTATTGCCATTATACGGGGCAGATCCCTCTTCAATACGAAGAGGATGAAGGGCATGGTCCACCACGCAGGCTCAGTGCGGTTTGTGACTCTTGACAGACGTGCTAGGCCCAGCACCAATAAAAAATAACTTTCTTTTTTCTTTTCACCTTATCAGCGCTATCTCCTAGACGAAGTTTTGTCATATTGCAACGTTAAATTTTAATTAAATTGTAAACTTACTTTAACAATACCGTGAAACTGTAACTAACTTTCGTTGAGAGTTCACTCATTTTAAACTTCACCAAAACTTAGAAGAACTGTATCGCGAAACTTTGTCTGTGTTCATTCTCAAGAACCGTGTGAGACAAAATATATAAGATTAAAAAAAATAGTGTACAATATTTTAAGTGTTTAACGAGTAGGTGATAACGATCACGAACACCATGGTATGAAGGTTCAAACCCCGGTTCGCACCTCTAAACTATTCGGATTTAATTATTATCACTCGCTATATAGTGAAGGCAAACATCGTGAGAAAACCTGCACGTGTCGTCGTGTAGAAAACATGCACGTGTCGTAGTGTAGAAAACCTGCACGTGTCGTCGTGTAGAAAGCCGTGTGAAGTTCACTAAACTGCATTGGGCCAGTGTGGTGGGCTATTCTCATACTAAGAAGGCGCGTGCCCGGTGTAATAGCAGCGGCCCCGGCAGCGAGGTGGCGGCGGCGGCGCGGGAGCGGCAGGATCTTATGCGTAAAATCAAATGGACCGGTTCTCGAAAACAGCGGCGCGGCAGCGGCGCGGGGCGAACAACGAGCGCCGCTCCCGCGCCGCCGCCGCCGCCGCCCCGCTGCCCGCTAAATTCGAGGCTGAGGCCTGATAGGCTAGCCCTCTATCAAATTGGGCCCAAATACTATCGGCGAAATGGCTGTGTAGCTCTACCTACCTTCTCGCGGATTACAAGCCTGATGGTGTATTATTTTTCTTACTAAGGACTTTGATGACTATGCAACATGAAACGTCAGATAATTCTCGTCTTTTTGCAATACAATGCCGGGTCTTTGTGTGATTTATTAAAATTTACCATGATTAAGGGAAATTTGCGCTCTATGAAGAGTGTTTTTTTGCACAGAATCGCTCGTTAGAAATTTATGGACTTTTTCCTTTATTGTGTACTACGTAGCGATAGCTTTAAGGTGTAGTTCTAAAATAATTATTATGTTGGTTGAATATTCTGATAAGAGAAGGCGAAATACAAAAAAAAAACATAAAATATCCCTCACACACAATAAAGTTTACATATAGCATTAAAAATGTTTTATCCTGCTGAAAACAACCAAAATTATACACGATTTATGCAAAGCGAAAGGTTTTCAAGCGGTAAGAAATAATAATAATACCAGCCCTTTTTATGTCCCACTGTTGGACACGGGCCTCCCATCATTGCGAGGCGGATTAGGCCATAGTCCACCACGCTGGCCCAGTGCGGGTTGGCGGACGATGCAGTAAGTACCCAAATTTTAATTTGGAAGGAAAGCCGACAGAAATCATGTTATATGCCAAAATGTCCCAAAAAAGATAAAATAATAATGTGCTTACCTATACCTTTCAAACGATGTAGTTCCTAGCTCTATAAATTGTAGTTATGTGACAATAGGTTCGTCTACAATAGCCTTGTTCCTAACCGCTCAAAAACAAAGCCTCTACCCCATGGTCCAAACGCTGCGTGAGCGTGACGTCACATCCGGTATATGTCCATCTCCTTGCGGAAGTTTGCGCGGGAGTGATGGTCTGGGCGCTTATAGGTCAAACTGCTGTGTTCTAAATTTGAATAGATTTTTTTTAAATAACACGCAAAATTATTACGGTATGTGTCTTTACGAATTTTCTTTGTAGCATAAGTTCGTAGCAAATCGTAGCCCCCTAGATGTCGCTACAATACAAATCGCTGCGATACATATTGCTACGCTACGCTACGTCGTAGCTCGCTGGCATGTCCGCTAAAAGCACTATTGTTGTCTCATGTTGCTTAGACCAAAGGGGAAGGTTAGCCTAACGAACCGTATGAATGCAACCTACTTGAGTATCGTATTTTTATCGGTATTTTATTTGTGCACCTTATTTCCATGAAAATATAGATCACATGTGCTTGAAGCAAAACAGTATATACAATATGAGCATAGCCTATTTCTAGTCTAGATTGCGTTCCAAATTGGTCACAGATACACCAATGGCTAACTAAACAACGAATACCTGGTTGGCTCAGTTGGTGGTGACCCTGCTTTCTGTGACGACGGTCCTGGGTTGTAATTGTAAAATTTTGTGTGGTATGCACGAATCTTCGTTTCCGAATCATGGATCTTTAATATCTATTTATGGTTTTATATATCTATGGTATCGCCCCCAGTACGGTATCCATTGTAATATGTGTGTCGTGGTGATTATAATTAAATCAAGTCCATAAATGAAAATGAAGTCCATAAAGTTTTATCTATACACTCTACAACTGCACGCGGTAAAAAAGGCATCTATGTAACAATTGATATATATTATATTGACCTAAATAATAAGCCCATACTATGTACCTGATCTGAATGACAGAGTTCGTGGTGCCCTGCTTTTATTCATTTATCTATGATTGTAATATGACACGAAAGTTCTACCCAATTTATTCGGTAGTTCTCAAGCCAAGTCCAACAATTCTCTCGGAAGAAATACAGACTTCATTGTTATAAGAACTCCTAACACGAGAGAGCCGACAGTCGGCCCGGCTCTACTTACAATGGAAAGAAACTGACTTCGAGTCGAGTAGTTCTATTGAATAGAACGAATAATGGAACAGATTTAGTTAGTGGAGCCAAATGTATTGTATGTGTTTTTAACCTATTTCGGAGAATGAAAGACAGTGTATGTTGTTTTTAAGTACCGTTAGTATGTCAGTAAGTATTTTGGATAAATAATAGCTACCATTACGAACTTATTGTTAGTTAAAGTTATTGCGCGACATTGTACGCGCTGCGAATCATACGACCGCTATTTTAAAATATAAATATCGCCAGACGAACACACCAACTATACGGTCCCACACTAAGCAACGCTTGTATTATGGGTACCGTACAATGGACTGAGGGTGAACCCAGTATATAATACTTATATAGATGTTAAACATCCATGACTCGGGTACAAATATTCGTGCTCATCACACAAAGATTGTTCCCTACCAGGATTCGAACCCGGGACCCTCGGCACAGAAAGCACCAACTGCGCTAATCAGGTCGTCATTTCACTACCTCATTAGTTCATGTAGCTTTCTGTGGCTTTTCTTATGCCCTGTCCATCCACATTCATCTCGTAGCCAGAATCCACCCACTGCTGATCAAAGGCCAGCCACAAATCGGGGTCCTTCGCCACCATATCCTCCGGCTTCCTGACACGTGTAAGGTCGTGGGTCCAGATTCTGGCCGCCTCACTTAACGATGCCACCATAAGGATTCCAATAATGGAGTCATTGGACCAGGGCCCCAAGTCTGTTAACACAATCGATTCATAATCGAACAGCAACCGCAAAGTAACTGTCTCTTTTGACAGATTATCCATACAATATATGTCAAAAGTGACAGTTACTATGCCGTTGCTGTTCGATTATGAATCGATTGTGTTAGCAGACTTGGGGCCCAGGAAACAGGGGAATTAACCGATGTCCTGGGATGCAAGCGAGATCATCATTCAATCTTTTTCTAACTCTACGACGAGGGTTTGTTCTGGCTGTGTTTTCTTAATTCACTCTGTATTTCTATTCTATTCTATCAGCCGAAAGACGTCCACTGCTGGACATAGGCCTCCCCCAATGACTTCCGCACATCCCGGTCCTCCGCCACTCGCATCCACCGGCTTCCTGCGACGCGTGTGATATCATCGGTCCACCTTGTATTAATTCATATTAATTTAATGCCTGCTGTAGCTCGACCTTGTCAGTGGTAATGTCACCATTGATTTCCGAGGTCATATTTTATGTGGTTTCTGTTGGTAAACAACGCTATACCTCAGTTTATCGACATTTTGATTGATCCGGCGACTTCCTGTTGCCACAATCACGCGATACATTGATGGTTTTGATATAAATCACATTTAAATGTCAGTCGATTGGTAGTTGTAAGTAATTAATGTGGGGCTGTTTTACACATTCCTTAATGGTTTTCAAGTTGTTTACTGCAAACGCAGCTTAATACTGTTAACATACTTTTAACTGCAAAAAGGACAGTTTTCTCTATCTTCTTCTTCATCTCACTTGTGATATAGTATCATCATATACAGGGTGTGAGTAGCTTCGTAACGAAATCTGATACCATGGATTCAACTCTTAATTCTGAGCGTACAAAAGCGTTCAAACTATCACACTAGGACGTCAACCACCTCAGTCCTCCCGTGACCGTGGTTGCTGTAAAGCAGCCGAAACGTCGGGATCATAAAAGCATAAAATGAACGCGATGTAATCTGTAAAATAAGTTTTATTTCAATGATAAAAAAAGGTCTAAAAGATAAGTACTTCTCTATTTCCCCCCTTGGAACGTTCAGTCTACCCCCGCCCCCCTCACTGTCTAGACCAGTCCCTTTGTTTAAACATAAAATGACCCCGGAACAGTTGGTAGACGAAGTGAATCGATAAAAACGCACGGGAATAGGGTGAAGGGTCCAGTTACCGTTCTGTATCCCGAATTTATTTTCCATTTATTTAATAGGGTATAAGGACCAGTTATCGTTCTGTATCTCGAAAATTCAATTCAAACTGACGAGTAGGTGCAAAGTGGGTGCTACTACGGCAACTTGTTGATTGGCAAACTCACCACGCTTTTAACATGGCATGTCCAGATGACTTGGTTGGTCTAATATTACCAGACGAACTTATAAGCTGTATTTTCTTAATCTATTATATTCGGCCAGTAGAATTAAATAAACATTTTAAAAAGTTAGCAATTTTCAATGTATAAAAATAATAATAATGTATGTCTTGTACACACACCCACGTGTTTTGCTGTAATGCCAATTTATCTATACTCTATACATATAAATAAAATTGGAGTGTCTGTTTGTAATATTAAAATAACCGCTTTTTACTAAGTGCATTTGGATTTATACACGTTACCTATACCGAAACAACAATTTTTACAATTTTTGTCTGTCTGTCTGTTTGTCCGTCTGTCTGTCTGTCTGTCTGTCTGTCTGTTTGTTCCGGCTAATCTCTGAAATGGCTGGACCGATTTTGACGGGACTTTCACTGGCAGATAGCTCATGTAACAAGGAGTAACTTAGGCTACTTTTATTTTAGAAAAAAGAATAGGATCTCACGAATAAAAAATGCAATGCGTCCCGCGGGCTCAGAATGGGCGAGCAGGCTGTTGTCAACGGTTGTCTTTGTTAAATACCACGCGGATGAAGTCGCGGGCAACAGCTAGTATAACAATAAAAAAGTTCCGTAAAACTCGTCAAGAACTCGCATTTCTCTTTCAAATATGATAAATGGAAAAATAATACAACCGAATTGAGAACCTCCTCCTTTTTGAAGTCGGTTAACAATAACAGCATTTATTTATTGATTTCTTATATTTACGCGAATTATTATATTTGCGAACTACACATTGAAATATTTGCTATTTGCGAATACTACCTACGCATTTATTTGCTATTTGCTAAAGAAAAGTACGGGACCAATAAATATAAATTATTCCTGACCTCATTTACAGCGAATAAAATTTGTTTCATTCCAACGTCGAAGTAATAAGTTGTGAAATGTGTCAACCATAATTTAAGTGCGGCATTTCAAATGGTGTCGTTTGACAAAGCCGTAAAGTTCATATTCAAGTAGACTTGCAACATAAAATAGATGTATAAACAGGGTTGGCACACCCTAATGTGTGTTGTCGTAATTTGTTTGTTTCATTTGCATGTGAGGTGTGGAGAAAACATAAAAAAATAAGGTACCTATTTAACCTACTTGAAAAAAGGAAGATACCCGAAATTCTGCTCTATGCTGTTTTTTCTCTTCAGCATTTGTGAACCGAAATCTACGATTCTTGTTTGGTGTCTTTAATAGAATGGAGGTTACATTTGGGGTAAAAAAACAAATACCAAATATAGGCATATTTGTTGTTGTACGTAAACGTTTTCGGAACGACCTACTTGGGTACCGCTTAAATTACATTTGGGCAGGTTGCATTAAAGTTTGTCCGTACCAGGATTCGAACCCGGGAGCCTCAGCACAGAAAGCACGTCCTTACCAAATGTACCAATTGCGTCGTCTTTAATGGTTATTGTTTCTGTAATAATTATAATCGTCCTTATATTTTAAATGCGACAGGTTTTATCTAGTCTTCAAGGTTCCGCCGCCCGTCTGTTTGTTTTTTCGATAAACCAGGGGAACTAACGGGTCTTAACTAGTTCGACCCAGTTTTACGGGGTTCAGAATGGAGTATGTATCTGATGTTCTTTATTGAATACATTATTGGCTCAGGTTCTGGGTCATAATTGCGATGAATTTATACGTATACATATTATTGGAAGAATTTGATCTAAATCCTTATTTTCCGGGACAAGTAATATAACTCCCTCTCTACTTCTCCATGCTCCGCTCCGACCCACTCCGCTCCACCCCACTCCGCTCCAACCCGTTCCACTCTGCTCTGTTCCGCCCCAGTCCGTTCCACCTGCTCCGCTCCTCTCTACTCCACCTTGCTCCGCTCTGCCCCACTCCGCTCCGCTCTGGTCTGTTCCGCCCCGCTTCGCTCCACTCCGGCCCGATTCCCTAGTTTTTTTTTTAAAGTTAGTTAACGTCTTGATCTCATCAAATTGGACGCTTAATTACTTTTTATTGTAACCCGAGTTTGACCCTTTGAGGGTTGTTAGCGTTGGAAAAATAAAAATCATTTATCCCTCCCCGGATAACCCGGATGTCGGTTATGATGTACCCGACGAATTACCGGGCATTTGAGACCGGATGAATAACATTTAAATGAAGTAGATTATTTTTATTATTTGACTATCCATAATAAAAGGTACTAGTTAGGTGTAGTGTAAATATCGGAAAGAGTGCGTCACCAATTTCAATCTATGGCCTTTTATAAAGTACTAGCTGTCTCGGCGAACTTCGTACCGCCTCAGAACGAAATGTATGAGAAAATGAATTTATTGGTATTCTATGAAAAATTTAAACAAATCCACGGGAACCATACATTTTACCGGGATAAAAAGTAGCATATGTGCTATTCCAGACTATAATATATCTCTGTGCTAAATTTCATCCAGATCCGTTCAGTCGTTCTGGCGTGATTGAGTAACAAACATCCATCCATCCAAACTTTCTCATTTATAATATTAAGTGAGATTAGTGAGATCTACGCTGTGACCTACATCAATCAACTATCCAAATCGATATAATTTACGTGTGATCGATTCAGTTCGATTAATAATTATGTCTAATGCTTAGCTTAATTAGTGGACGCGCCTACCATAACTCACTTGATTAGACAGCCACAGATACCTATGGAAACGACTTAGGCATGGTATTTTTATTTCAACGAATTTAGCACAAAAATAACGCAATAAATCCAATAGTAATGTACTGACTTACGCTTAATGTTAACCGCACCCAAATTTTTGACGACCTGATGAGCGCAGTTGTTAGTGACCCTGCTTTCTGTGCCGAGGGTCCCGGGTTCGAATCCTGGTGGGGAACAATCATTGTGTGATGAGCACGAATGTTTTTACCGATGGATGTTTAACATCTATATAAGTATTATATACTAAGTTCGCCCTCAGTCCATTGTATGGTACTCATAATACAAGCGTTGCTTAGTATGGGACCCTATAGTTGGTGAACAATAAAAAAAATTGGCAAATCCGTTTCGGAGTTTAACGCGTACAAATGCACAGACAACGATCAGTTACATTTTTATTATATGTATAGATCATTGGAGGTTTAGTACGTCAAAGTGTATATGAGTATATAAGTATATGTAATAATATAATAATACCAGCCATTTTTAATGTCCCACTGCTGGGCACAGGCCTCCCCTCAATGCGAGGGGGATTAAGCCATAATCCATCACGCCGGCGCAGTGCGGGTGGGCGACTTCACACATCTTTCGAGGGGCTCTCTCAGACATGCAGGTTACCTCACGATGTTTTCCTTCACCGTTTAGCAAGTATTAATCGTGGTTGAGAATTAGATTCGCACCTGAAATCCAGAAATCCCAGAGGTGCGAGCCGGGATTTGTACCTGCGATCCTCGTTACCGAGGCAAGCGTTCTACCAACTTGGTTATCACTGCTTCCAAGTATCCTAGTATATGTATATGAGTATAATTAAGACGCAAACAGGACAGGGGTGAGGCAGGTACAAATGAGTCTGGAACGTGGTTTGCATCCTTAAGCCAATTATTGTGGTCGAGGTTCGAGATAAAAACAGTTGCCAAGTCACTTTGTGCTATGTACTTACAAATTTCATGATTATCTTATTTCTTGTCTATATCTATACATATCTACATCTATACAAATAAATAAAATTGGAGTGTCTGTTTGTAATATTAAAATAACCGCTTTCTACTAAGTGCATTTGGATGTATATACGGTACCTATACAAAAAAAAACATTTTTTACAATTTGTATGTATCAAGATCTTCACTCCCATTAGCAATACAAAGTAGAGAGGGTAAGAGATGGCGTGACAGAGAGCAATAATTTTTACTAGAATTGCTCTTACCCTGATTAGGTACTCGTACAGTCGCGACCTTTAATTTGGTACCTATTTAAGGTTGAATATCGTACAGCAAACGTATATTGAAATAAAACTTATTGTACAGATTTTATCGCGTTTCATCAATAAACATCCGGGTAAAAGAACATTTAAAAATTCGCATCGCATTGTTAAAAAAAAAACCTTATCACACAATTATTTTATACAACACCGTGATCCATATAAGTTAATGATTCATCTGTCCAATAATAATAATAATATAATACCAGCCCTTTTAATGCCCCACTGTTGGGCACGGGCCTTCCCTCAATGCGAGGGGGTTTAGGCCATAGACCACCACGCTGGCCCAGTGAGGGTTGGCAGATTTCACACGTCTTTCGAGGGGTTCTCTCAGACATGCAGGTTTCCTCGCGATGTTTTCCTTCACCGTTTAGCAAGTGATAAGCATGGTTGAAAATGAGATTCGCACATGAAACTCCAGAAATTCCAGAGGTGCGAGCCGGGGTTTGAACCTGCGATCCTCGTTGCCGAGGCAAGCGTTCTACCAACTTGGCTATGACTGCTCCGCTCTGTCCAATATGAAAACTATTTATGTTACACCTTATATTTTCAAAGTTAAATAAGCACATCTTTGAATGTTAAAAGCAATGTGGAATTGGCTGGATATATAGAATCCATTACGGCCGTCTAGACTGAATCTAGGCCTGAAATAAAACGAGATAAGGCAATGGATATCGTATCTCAAAGTTTCCACATCTAATTTAGGTTAATCGACCTTGCTGATTGCTAGAGGCAGTACTGGATCACCCATGTAGGCGACTGCCTATTAGTTCACGGCCCTGAAAAGTCTCAGTAGTTTTAATTTAATTTGACATTTTTCAACCGACTGCGCAAGGAGGGTATTGTTGATTTCTTATATTTACGCGAATAATACACATTGAAATAACACTAATCTTACGGATTTTATCGCGTTTATTTTATGTTGTTACGTTCCCGACGTTTCGGCTGCTTTACAGCAACCATGGTCACGGGAGGATTGAGGTGGTTGACGTCCTAGTGTCATAGTATAGAAACTGGGGTACCCTCATATTTAGTTGATGTGTTAAATCAACCAAAGCGTCGGACACGTAAAAACCTAAAATAAACGCGATAAAATCCGTAAGATTAGTTTTATTTCAATGTGTAGTATTCGCGTAAATACAAGGAGTCAATATGAGTTTATTTTATCTTACGTTCCCGAAGTTTCGCGATAAGATCCTTAAAATAAGTTTTATTTCAATGTGTAGTATTCGCGTAAATATAAGAAATCAATAGGCATTTTAAGTCTTTTTATATTGAGAAATCTATTATTAACATCAGTAAAAACTCCCAGGCTCGCTCGATGCAAGGACCAGACAAGACCCTGAGCCGACTAGACGGAGTTTGATCGATACTATGCGAGAGACCGCTCCCACGGTCTAGGGCTAGCGGTTTTACTGTTTAAGAGTATTAACAAGCACAAACATTGTTGAGCATTTATTTGTGAACAAAAAAAATGTTTTTGATATATTTTCATTTGTACTAAGACATAAAAATAACAGATACATACAGAAAAATATTCATCATCTCATCATCATCATCATCATCATCTGCTGGGCTCATTCGTAGCCCAGCAGTCCTGAGGACGCCTCGTTTAGAGGCAAAACACGTGTCGAATATTTTTTAGATTCGCTTCGTTCCACGGAGAATTGCATTTTATTTGAGGTCCCGCAACTCGTGATAGATAGTTTCTCGACTAACATCTTAGAGGAGTTCGGTTTTGCTGGCTTCTTTAATTATCGATCAAACTTGTTTGGTTTATAATATGAAAAGTTGACAAGCCGAGGGTCAGTGGTGGGTTCCTCTTCCCCCATTTGTTTAACAATGGATTTCCGCCAAGTATCGCCTAGTTCTATCAATTATATTAAAACACAACAAACTATGATTGTAACACCGATAAATAAATCTTACTTGACACTGACACTGGCAAGTAGCTCTGTTTTGTAGCCGATTGCCATCTAAATAAAAGAAAAAGAACGATGCCTATGCGAATTAACCTCTCCTACATTATTCTCACACACCAATAACAATGTACTGGTCAAAAATGTAACGAAACTTTTTAAAAAGAGCAACCATGGAGTTTCTTGCCCGTTCTCCTCCATAGGAACGGCATTCCGAACGGGTGGTAAAGTTGTAGCTTAGCATTTTGACGATTCATAAGTACTGTACTTAACGGTTATATAGAGTTGCGGGATAACCACACATCAAATCTCTCGTCGAGAGGTCGTCGATCTTATCGTCTGCCTGGGACGTGACTCAAGCTCGTGTGTGAGAATCTCGCCACGGAACAGATTTATTGATAACGAAATTGACACACGCACGCTGAATAATTTATTCTATAAAACAAACGTGCAGACTAAGTCTACTTAACTGGACAAAAAAATATGTTAGTAAGTACATAATTCAAGTTCTTAGATGAATCGTGTTGTAGGTATAATTTATATGTGGTAACATGGTCTATACCAACCACCGCAACTTCGTACGAGTGGACTATTAAATTTCCATTGATGGATATGAAAATTGTTTTGCAACTCTGTGACTGTACAAGTAATAATAATAATATATACAGGTTGATAAAGAAAGGGTATAAGGCCTGCGATTCTTTAGCACATTGAAATAATTATGTGAAGTCAAAATTTCGATTTAAAAAAATACTAAGTAATAATTGTGTTCTTAAAATTGACCGGTATAAATACGAATGTAATGCTGTATGTTGGTAAGTGCATAACTTGAGAACGCCTGGACCGATTTGTATTTTGTATGTTCGTAATAGTCCTTATAAAGTGTTTTTGGGAAAAGAAAATTAAAAAGTTGTTTGGAAAATTGGGGACTGGACAACGCCTGTCAGATCAGTATAAAATTAGTACGCCTTGTAGAAAAATTATGGAGGCCATAATGAATGCAATAACTATTAAGAACCTATCTATACTTATCTACTGTAAAAAAAATTGGGCCCGATCGTACCGCAGTCTCAATTAATAGCGGCCCGTGTCGTCTAAAGAGAGTCCCAGTTAAAAGTCTTATCTAATATTTTAATGAGTGATTTTCCTAGCTACTCTTCTAAATCTATTTTAAGCTTATTATTTGGAATCTCTCTGAGCACTCGCTAGGGAATTTCGAGCGGGATGTTTTGCAAGATATATTTTTTCTCTATTACTCCATCGTACAACCAATTCGCGTGTAATCAATCAATCCAGTTGTATCAGTTTAATGTAGAGCTCTGCTGGGATTCTTGGTAGCGACGTGATTCAACGGTTTCCGATTAGGATAGGGGCGGGTTTGATGTGTTACGGGATTCTGTGCTTTATTTATATGACACTGTCGACTTGTCTGTGTCATCGAACTGGGTTCACAATTGACAAGGTATGTGATGTGGTAGCGTTTGAAATCAGTGGAAAATTAGGCTATCGCACTAATATTATAAATGTGAATGTTCGGATGGATGGATGTTTGGTACTCAATCACGCTAGAACGGCTGCACGGATCTGGATGAAATTTGGCGCAGACATAGATTATAGTCTGGAATAGCACATAGGCTACTTTTTATCCCGGTAAAATGCATGGTTTCCGTGGGATAGATTAATATGGTAAAATACATACTTTTTAATGGCGGGTAACACCGCGAGGCGCAGCTAATAATTATTATCAAACTAGTTGACCCGACAGATTATGTCGTGTCCCAAATTTTACAATTTTCCAGACAACTTGTTATGTTTTTTCTTTTTTTAAATCTTATTCGGACCATATACTAATAATAGTACTCTCTTTTAATGCCCCACTATTGGGCACGGGCCTACCTTCAGTGCGAGGGGGATTAGGCCATAGTCCACCACGTTGGCGGGTTGGTGGACTTCACACGTATTCGAGGGGCTCTCTCAGACATGCAGGTTTCCTCACGATATTTTCCTTCACCTCTTGTCAAGTGATAATCATGATTGAAAATTAGATTCGCACATGAAATCCCGAAAGGCGGGGGCTGAACCTGCGACCCTCGTTACCGAGGCAACCGTTCTACCAAATTAACTCTAACTGCACTCTAACTAAGCATAGAGCGCCTCTATGAACATTCAGACTATAACAAACGTAAAAAAAACAATGCCGTGTATTTTTATTCGTGACTCAACACCAAGTAGGTAATCGTTATGACTCACAGATTTGTATCGTTCGCAATCAGATTCTCGGAAATCGCCATCACAGAACACTCTACAATGATTATATCATTTGTATCATCCCACCCCGAGTGCACACCCCTCTGTGCGATGAATAGGATTCATTAGCACCCCTCCATCCCACCCCTTTGTTTGAGGCTCAGCCCTGGGGCAGTCGAACGGCTGTTTCTATAGCCTGCGGCTTTCAATTTAAGAACGAATCGTATGCAAAGGTATTTAAATGGCCTACCTGTCCTATGCCATTTTGCTAATTCCATTTTAAATAATAATATCGCCAGACGAATACACCAACTACCTATACGATCCCATACTATGCAACGCTTGCATTATGGGTACGGTATAGTGGACTGGGGGCGAACTCAGTGTATAATAATTATACGGATATTAAACATCCATGACTCGGGTATTAATATTCATGCTCATAACTCAAAGTTTGTCCCCTACCTGGATTCGAAGCCGGGACCATCGGCGCAGAGGGCAGGGTCTCTACCAACTGAGCTAATGAGTCGTCATGATGGTCGATAATGATTATCATTCGCTGTAATCTGGTCGAACGCTGTGAGGAATATGATGGACAAAATTTCTTCTCGAATTGAAGGGGATAGGATCTACTCCTGAAAAATAACAAAAATACGGAATTATGGGGGGGTTGGCATTATTTTTCAAATCCATTGATACCTTAGCTTTGATTAATTTGTCAATTTTCATATTCAAATTATTTATTTGTAAATTGGTGCGCTCTTGTAAACCCCGCGTCCACGTTCATCGGCTTATGTCGGTGAGTCTTTTGCGGTCTTAATAAATAATTATTTTCTAGTCTTAATAAATAATAAATATTTTTTTGTTTGTAAAATGGCCTCACCCACCTTTGGGTAGGTATTTTGCCAACGTCAAGTGAATATTTTTTTTTAATGAAATATGGGAGATTCTATGCAGGCCTAATCCGCAGACTAGGCCTAATAAACCTAATAACCCCCCCCCCTAACCCTATCAGTAAAGTTGTGGATACTTTACTGACAAATTACCAAAACTTTTGGGAGAACTGGAAAAGTCGTGTTTTACTATTTAGTTTTATTTTCCTACACTCGTGCACGTTTATGAAATAATTATTTTGTCTTGATCAACTCCGATATAATGGCGGCTGCAATCCTGTAGGTACATGTTCACAGTTCACAGTGATCTTTTAGTTTGCTCTATGAAAGTGAGCCCACATTTACACGAATGTGAAAAACATTAAATAAACGCGATAAAATCCGTATAATTTGTTTTATTTCAATAACTTTGCAGAGCTTTTTTTTATCCTTGTTCGGAATTTTTGCCAAGTTGATCTGGCCGCCCTGTTTGTGTTCACCGATCATATAAAATGTAAAACAATGATTTCTAAGTGCGAATACCTAGGCCTAACTTTGACATAGTTTTTTTTTGTTACAGATTAAATTTCACCGTTATCGACTAAATCAACTATGTTATAGTGCATTGTTTTCATCCGAATAAAGTGTGGTGACTTAAATAGTCGTTGACTAATTAGTCGTTAGTGTACAGTCGATAAAATGGGTTGCAACACTAGTTCCGAGGCCAAGACGGAGAAGGAGAATGCTAACGAGAACCAGACTAATACTAATACTGGTGAGTGAGTTTAGTTTTAGTCTAGTATGATTAATAATAATTCGACAAGAGAATTTCATATCAAAAATGTTTAACAGCGCCATCTGTGAGGACTGTTTCGTAAAATCACGTTCACGAAGTACAAAGTTCGTAACAAAACTAAACCCCTCGGGCGTTGTCAATTGGAACAGCAAGTGTTTTTAGTATTATTGGATAGATGGCGCTTTATTCAACAAACTTATATTATGAAAATGCGTTTCTTTATAGTCCACTAGGAGCGCTGCAGACTTTTTTTTGTAAATAGGCACGATAATAATATTATTACAATATGCCGTAGGATAAGATCACAGACATACAACGGCCATAGAATTGCATCTCCCTCACTCTCACAACACAATGGTATAAAAGGCGATTAAAAAGACTCATACCATCCGGTCCTTTACATGTAAGTACACAAGTACGCCCCGTGGAAAATATGCCCCGTCATTATGTAAAATTCAGTAATTTTCAGGACGCAATCTTGTTATTTAATCATACCCCTCGTAAACTTCATAAAAAGAAAACAATGAAGCTGTCATATCAGCTACGCCGTAGCAAACGCTACGAAATGTCTACGGATGTCGTAGCACTATAAAAAATGGTACATCCTGCGGGAATATCCGTCAGTCCAATGTCACCTTGAAATTGGACTGCCTACTTATTGTCTCCACAGGAAAGTACCTAACTACAATATTTCAGGATCGGAATGGACGTTACGTACAAGTTTAGTTTAGCCTTTAATAATAATAAAACCAGCCCTTTTAATGTCCCACTGTTGGGCACGGGCCTCCCCTCAATGCGAGGGGGATTAGACCATAGTTCACCACGCTGGCCCAGTGCGGGTTGGCGGACTTCACACGTCTTTCGAGGAGTTCTCTCAAACATGCAGGTTACCTCGCGATGTTTTCCTTCACCGTTTAGCAAGTGATAATCATGGTTGAAAATGAGATTCGCACATGAAGGAAATCCCAGAGGTGTGAACCCGAAACCCGATAAAATTCGTAAAATTAGTTTTATATCAATAATGGTTTACAGGCATAAAACATATTTTTATTCTATCTTTCAGCGCGTGACAATCATTATTGGCGATGAGATTCGTGTATGAAATTCGAAAATCCCACTTTGTTGCCAAAAGCAACAGTCATGAAGAGAAGTGGGCTTAAAAAAAATGGTAGGCACAAAAACTAAGTTTGGAATTCCTGTAATACAATATTTATAACTTCCGCAACTCCCCCGCGCGACACTGGGGGATGTGGGGTCACTGGGGGGGGGGGGGGAGAACCTACATAAATTATATATAGGGTTGAATTATTTGGTACTTTATAACCATGTTCCGCAGTACTTTATTTTAGGTTATTTTGTAATTTGTGGTTATAGGTAGTTCGTTTTAGGGTAAGCCTGAGATTTGGTATATAAGAACCACCTAGCAGCAAGTTATTCATTTAGTTTTGTTCATGCGTTGGGTCTTGGGACTTTCACGATCCTTGCAGAAAGACTGGTAGTGATGATATTCTATGTCATATGTACTATCTCTGACTAAAATTGATCTGCTAATTTGTATTATCTATGACTAAAATTGATCTGCTAATTAATACTATCGCTGCCTAAAATAAAAGTGCTAATTTGTACTATCTCTGACTAAAATAACAAATCAAGACGATAATTTACTCCACGGGCTCCCAAACTTATTTTGTCTACTGCCCACTTTGAGAATTAATTATTTTTTAGCGCCCCCATTTTTTCCCCTACTTAAAAACCACTATAACTTCAAATTAAATTAATTATTGTAAGCCTCTACACAACGCCCCCATTTTTTTTCTGGGTCTCTTACCGCCCCCCTTTAGGCCTGCAGCGCCCACAAGGGGGCGTTATCGCCCACTTTGGGAAAGGCTGATTTACTCCTTTTAAAAAGCTTTAAAACCATTTATGTAAAAAAGAAAATGTCTTTGTAATGTCATTCTAAATGGTAATACATTAGGGTGTTACATTATTTACTCAATTTAAAACCTTATTTACATTACAAGCTTATTTTCATTCGTCATGTTAATTTAGCAAGACTCCATTACACGAACGGTTGCTAAATATTCACATATTATTTATACAAAGCCATAAAATATAACCGGACGTATGCAAATAATACAGATCTCATTATAAACTGACGTCATTAGGCAGGCAGATAACAGTAGTTTCAATGTGATTAATATTCTTAGGTGTGTAAATAAATAGAGCCGAGATTCACTTCGATTCACACTACAAAAAGAATCGCTATAATTATAATGACGTGATAATGAGGAAATCCTATTGGTGGATTTGGTGCATACACTGCCGCAGAAAAGACATTAACCCCCAAATTTATAGACGTTTTATAGCTTTATCAAACGTCATATAGTACTGCGCAAAGCTAAACTCGTGTGCGCAGTACTATTTATGACGTTTGATAAAGTTATAATACGTCTATAAATTTGGGGGTAAGAATAGGGATCAAAACCTGCTCCTAAAATACTATTAATATTTTTTTAAACAACTTCAAATAGGGGAGGTTATCAATCAAAAAATTCATCGCGTATGTTTTTTTGCTATGTATTCCAAATATAAATAGTTAAGTTAAATCAAAGGGGCCCAGCTATGATTCTTGGGACGCATGATCTAGGTTGGTCAGATCATTATGTGCGTATCTCATGTTTAACATTAAAGTTTATAATTTACCAATTCTTCTAAATTATGTCATTCCAACTTGTTTTACTGTGCATTTTTTTGCAGAGGTTACGTGTAGTTCACCTCCACGAGAGCTCTACATATCTCGTAGCGGCTACGTACTCCGTAGCACTCACTATGACGCTACGTAGCATGTAGTCTGTTTTGTTAACATAGCGATGAAATGGATTAGTTTTTAAAATTATTTTTGTAGCAATGACGTATTAGATGAAGGATTACCCAATTTAGACGACGTAACTCACGATCCCGACGAACCCTGAAAAATAAAACTACAAAATAACGAGGCTCAATTAAAATAAAAAGCTTAAAACTAGAAGTTAAAATCTAATATAAAAATAGTAGTTTCTTATTGTAAAACTTACTTGTTGCCAAGTAAATAAAATAATCACTAACGCGCGAGCACTTATCTATGATTTGTTTCTGTGTCAAAATTTTTAATTGTCTTTGCTTACCTGTCAGATTAAGTCGCTGGTGACAGAGTTCGCTGCAGGGAAGAAAACCAAAAAAAAATATCGCGCATTATTTGTTAATGTAAAAAATAATTGTGTCAATAATGTTTGTTTGTTTTTAAACAAGGCAACAAGTAACGTTTGGCCTCGCACTCAGTACAGGGTGTCAGTTTTTAAATGTCTAATAATTTGATTATTTCCTTGGGAATGTTATCTTTATTACCTACTGTTGGCCCTGTTAAAATAAATTGCACTATTATGTGTTATCAATGCCTAAAATCTGTCAGCTGTTTCTGCTTAACGATTGATCTAATTTACTTATATTGTATGTTTTTTATTCATTGATCGATAAAAATACCCACACAAACAAAAAATACGGTGCCAATCTTCTGTTGGTAAAAAATACATAAATTATTCACTATACACCTGCGATCAAACAAAACCCAGCAAATGTGTAGGCATCTTTAACTGCAGAGTAAAATCGATGGCAAACGCGAGCGAAAATATATTATTAATACCGTACCTGCGGGTCGATTCAGAACGTTCCAACAAGTATCCGAATACCGATTCGATTAGACATTTTCTCGTTTCGACGACGATCGTTCAGAGCCATACTTCATGACCGAATCGAAGATTCGATACGACTACGCAACCGAACGATTCGACCGCTCGCTGTGTTAACATAGTACATGTCGGAATGCAAGCTTCAATTAATAACCGAATCGGTCGATACAAGACTTGTCGTAAGGTCGTGAATCGGTAGGCAGGGCCCGTGATAATATAAAATCGATGGAACCGCTGCCGGTGACAGTGGACGTCAACGCTCACTGATTTATAATTAACTGGTCCAGGCGATAGTCACGCCATCTGTCGACTGAGATAATATATTATTCACATTTTTATAGCGTTCATCTTACTTATAGTAATACTAGCTGCGCTCCGCGGTGTAACCCGCGATTAAAAAGTATTAAAAATTAGAACAAATCTCTCCCACGGGAACCATATTTTTTACCGGGATAAAAAGTACCCTATGTGCTATTCCAGACTATAATCTATCTCTGTGCTAAATTTCATTCAGATCCGTTCAGACGGTCTGGCGTGATTGAGAACAAACATCCATCCATCCAAACTTTCACATTTATAATATTAATGGGATTTAGCCTACGTCATATAGTACTGCGCACAAGAGTTTTGCTTTGCACAGTACTATATGACGTTTAATAAAGTTATATAACGTCTACAAATTTGGGGGTAAGTCTGCAACTCAACTTCCACTAGTTATAGCGTGATGATATATACCCTATCTTTTGAGTCTGGGTACAGACTATCCATTAATGTAAAGACACGTTACCCCCAATTCTGGGGTAAGTCTGCAACTGCGGATAAAGCTAGTTTCAGTTATAAACACGAGTATGATTTTGTTTGCGTTTCTTGGAGATACTTGTATTCCAAAATAGAAATAGACTATCATATGTCTGTTGTATCTCTCTCATTTATTCAATGACCTTCACTATGTGTACACTGACTTGTATATATTGGATATTCAATCATGCAAAAAATACACCCACTTAGATAATTTAGCAAATAGATTTTCCAAGAAAAAGTAAAGTTGCACTATTCACGCGGTATTCCAAACAGTACAAGCGTCGTGTTTAGCGATCGTAGATTAAAATATATTGGCTCTTTGATGTTATTTTTTACTCTACAACTGTAAACAAATGTGAATTGAACGTGTGAAGGAAAACCGTCTATAATAAGATCTAGCTGAAACGCTCTGCACGTCCAGTGCGAGTTTATTCGTAAACCGTATACTTTAAAGTCTACGTATTTAGACACTTTGTATAGTGGATTGCAAATGTGAGATACCGTCCGCTAGGAGCGCTGGTTACAGATCCACCGACTATAAATTATACGGTGAGCTTAGGTACATATACAGTTGCAATCAAAGCTCAGTACGTCAAGTGCGAGATTATTCGTAAGCTAACCTATATGGAGAATTGAACAGCGCCTCTAGTGGACAGTATTTGAAACATTCAATTCTCCATACAAAATGTCTTGTATAATGTTTTGTATAAATCGTTAGCACATTAATTATAAAAATATTACAAAAACACATAAACCCAAAAGTTTGCAAATTTAAAAAAATCCCCTCATTCGTAAATGATACCAGAAAATAATATTAATAGTACATTTCCAAGCATAAAAAAAACACAATAGCGTTTTGTTGGGACCAAAAGTTCATGAATAATACGCGTTATCGATAAAAACTAAGGACGTAATGGAGTACGTTCTGAAAACACAACCGTGAGCAGACAAGTCGACGCAAGCCGCGCAACCGCGCTCCACAGTCGCTCCGAGAGCCGAAGGGGGCGAACGTATCGTTAAACTCTCGTACCGCACTTAAACCCTTTTGCCACCCGGGCTACTCGGCTGAACGCGCACCGACCAATCAAATCTGTGAATTTTGAATTTCGAACGCGAGACCCCGAATCCGAAATATACGTAAGTCACATTTTCATATTTTTTATTTATTGTATTTAGTTTCATAGTTGTGATTATAATTCTTGAAGTGGTTGGTGACCACTTAAAGGTCGCAGGTGAAGAAGGGCAGGCTAATTGGGTTAGAACTAATTAGTAGGGGAGGGCTTACCTTCGTTTGTTTATATTTATAAAGGATACGTTCGTAGGGTAGGCTATTCTTGTGGCTTTTGTGGTTACCTTAAGAGTATTGGGTGAGGTGTTTAATTATTAACGGTACTGCCTTTTCCCCCTATTCTGAGGTAGACGATTTATTTTGATTGGGGATTTCAATGGTTTATGTAAATTACTTTTAACATTATTAACGCTATGTATCTATGGTAGAATATTACTGTCATCAAATCTCCACATTCTCTATGAATTTGACGGTAGTTAAATTTAGTCGTGGATGTTGCACTCCGACCTAACATTATTGATATGGTAGCCAAAAAGTAAATTGAAGAGCATTATTTTTTTAATTATAATTTGGGTGTTTTTATCCCATCAGGAGATGCCAAAACCTCATCGTTATTTACTACAATCACATTCAAATTTAGGCCGTAATTCACGATCACGTCTGTCACCAATATCAGCGTCTACTGTTATTTGTAGGCTGAAATTCAGAGGAGCACTTCAGGATCATGGTCAAAAGAATCCTTGAAGTCCAGTGTAATTTTACATATAATAATAATAATACCAGCCCTTTTAATGTCCCACTGCTGGGCACGGCCTCAATACGAGGGGCATTAGGCCACAGACCTACATGCTGGCCCAGTGTGGTTTGGCGGACTTCACACGTCTTTTGAGGGGTTCTCTCAGGCATGCAGGTTTCTCGCGATGTTTTCTTCACCGTTTAGCAAGTGATAATCATGGTTGGCAATGTGATTCGCACATGAAAATCCAGAAATCTCAGAGGTGCGAGCCGCGGTTTGAACCTGCGATCCTCGTTACCGAGACAAGCGTTCCACCAACTTGGCTATCACTGCTTTTATTTTACATAGGTCAATAGTATTACAGGGTCGGTGTTACTAAATTATAAATCGGCATTGATTCCCCACTTCGCGTCACTTGCAAACTGAAAAAGCATATTTGTCTGTGCTTTACTATTTTAAGATATCGACTTTTTGACGGAATATTGAACAGTGAAGTAATCAATTTCGAAATAAAACTAATTTAACGGTTTTTATCGCGTTTATTTTTATGTTTTTTACGTTCCCGACGTCTCGGCTGTTTTACAGCAACCGTGGTCACGGGAGGACTGAGGTGTGTGACGTTCTCCCGTCCTCGCGTCATTATCAATTTTGTTTTATTTTCTGAAATTTGTGTTTCTTTGATATACAATGGTTGACAATAATAGTGTAAAATATTTTAAGGGCTCCATTTATAGACTATAAAGGTCGCATTGCCGAAAAATCAAACACTGTACACATATATATTTTATACATAAATAACATGATTGCTTTCACCTACTTGTTAACCTTAGAGGAGTTCGGTGTTGCTGGCTTCTTTAATTATCGATCATCTTGTTTGGTTTATAATTGGAAATGTTGACAAGCCGAGGGTCAGCGGTGGGTTTCTCTTCCCCCATTAGTTTTTTCAATAAAATAGGTAAGTTTCATCTTCGTATTTTTTCACCTTAAATTCGAATTCTCAATATTTTTGGTGTCTGTTTTTAAGCAACTAACCTCAACAAACAAATTTGATTAAAACAATGAAACTCGAACACGCGGCCTGTGCAAATGAATTTTTTCATTATTCATTCTGCGCGCTGAAATAAAATCTTCGTATTTATAGAAGAATAGACACTTTACGTTTGTATATTTTATGTACTACCTGGGAATAATAAATAAATATGTATTCTTTAAAACTTATACTATTTTTTTTAAAGTTTTTTTTTATTGGGCGTGTGTAGGCGCCGTTGTTTTTGGGAAGAGCAAACTTTTCCATAACGCAGATTTTATAACTAGAGTAAAGAATTAAGGATATATTTTGTCCTGGGAAATGGATAGGTTCCCCCGGGATAGGCAAAGAACTGTATATCTCAAAATATAAATAATATCAAAATGTTAATAATGAATAAAAACAGTTTTTTATAGAACAAAAATTATTTTTATTTATGCGAACAACGCAGTAGAATAACCGTTATAGTAAGTAATAGTTTGTATTTACTTATTTTGTCTATGCTTTTTATTGGCATGAATAAAATACATTTGATTTTTGATCTTTGATAGGTTTTTAATTTCAACCCAAGGTTTTTAATACTAAACCTTACTAAACAGGTACACAATCACGAGACTATACAAACACATTTAAACATTCAACTAAGCTACTGAAACCAGCTCACTAGGTATTTCTGCACTGAAGCACACTTTTTAATTAACCTTTTGTTGCTTGGTGCTGATGAAGTGTAGGCAAATATTAAACCTACCTGATGTCCAGACTAACTTGACCCACGTTCAGAGTGTACACTTTTTTTACGTCCTTAGTCTTGAAAGAAAAGATTTGGAATATGCCAACTTTTTAACCGACTTCAAAAAGGAGGAGATTCTCAATTCGGTTGTATTTTTTTTATGTTTGTTACCTCAGATCTCCGTCATTTATGAACCGATTTGATTTTTTTTTATATGAGAGGCTATGCTTACAGATTGGTCTTCAGATTAGTTAAATTTATGATTTGGTTAAACAAGGTAGATTTCAAGATTAGATAGTTTTTTTTTTTAGTTTTTTGAAGACGGTTTTTATTTTGTTAAAAAGTTTTTTTTTGTCGACTCCTCAGAATAAGAATATTTTTTATTAATGTAAACCATTGAGCACAGTACTTATGAATCGTCAAAATTGTTACGAAATGCTAAGCTACAACTTTACCACCCGTTCGGAATGCCGTTGCTATGGAGAAGAACGGGCAAGAAACTCCATGGTTGCTCTTTTGAAAAAGATTCGTTACATTTTTGAGCAGTACATTGTTATGGGTGTGTGAGAACAATGTAGGTACGGGTAGGCAGACTTTAGCAGCTGGACAAAAAATACCACCTATCACTCTTACTCCTGAATTAAGGATCTACAATGTACTTGACACGATTATTTAACCCCCACCAGGCCCTGGAAGAAGCTAAATTATATATTATAACACTAGCAAACAATTTAATCCAGAGAAACAGAAAGTTTCAGAATTAGAAATGTTTATTTATTAAACACAGGTGGGTGCTAAAAATTGGTTTTATTGAAATTTAAACAGTCCTATCGTGCTTTGCCAAAGGCATACAAAACTATTGTTGAATGCTACAGAGAGAGTTAGAGAATGTATTATCTCCCTCTACCACAAAACAGTTGACTACACACTTTTTTTATTTAGTTGCTAGCAGTACCCCGCGTCTTGGTACACGTGAAATTATCTTTCTCGGCTATCCTCGGGGAACCCTGCCCTTTCCTGCAATAAACATCCTTATAAAATATTCATATTTTTATAAGGTTTCGCTATGCCAAGTTTCATTAAGTTCCGCCAAGTTCATTTTAGAATAATGTATTTTGGCTATCCCACGGGAATCCAACAATTTGCCAGGATTGAAAGTATCCTTTAACACAACCTGGGTTTATAATCTAACATCGTGTCAAGCTACATCAAAATCCTTGCAGTAGTTTTGCAATAATGCGCGCACAGATAGATAGACATACCGACAAATGAAAGAAATAAACCTCAGTACCCATTTTTTTAAATATTACACACGCGATAATAGATCATATTAGAGCCATATTTATCATATTTGCCATATTTATTGCATAAAAATGAAAAAAAAAAATTATAAATTTAAACAAATATCGACTAAGCCTTAGGGTGTTTGTTCCACAACACTGGCTTCGTTTACCGACTGCTGAGCCGAGGAAATGGCAGGCTAGTAAATGGCAGGCTAGTAAACCACACACCTTTCGTAGACATTACCCTACACTCTTTATATAGATAGATGGTGTTACTAATATGCCGTAGTGGGTTTACATAAGTAGATGTTATGAGGTAGATAAGTACGCTCGGGGAATGACGACCGAGATTCGAGATCGGTAATGCCAACATTCCAGTGCTAAAAACAGTGCTGCCAACATTTTAATAAATGCGTTTATTGTATAATCTATGAATTTGAATTTTTGCTTTTCACTTACTCCATCCTTTCAGTTATAAAAAACTGACTATATACAAAAGTGAGTACTTTTTTTTTGACCAGCTGCTAAAGTCTGCCTAACCGTTCCTACATTGTTCTCACATACCTATAACAATGTACTGCTCAAAAATGTAAAAGATCTTTTTAAGAAGTGCAACCATGGCGTTTCTTGCCCGTTCTCCTCCATAGGAACGGCATTCCGTACGGGTGGTAAAGTTGTAGCTTAGCGTTTTGTAACTTTTTTGACGATTCATAAATACTGTGCTTAATGGTTTACATGAATAAAAAATATTCTGATTCTAGTTCTGACACTGGCAAACATAGCTATGTGTAGCCAATTGCCACCCTAAAAAAAATATATTAATATAAGGGTTCACGGCATTCGATTTTTCTATGATCTTAACACACAACTTGGCTTACCAAAACCCCGCCTAAGTCCACAAAACCAGGGCAGAAAGGGGTTAAATCCGCCCCGAAAGCCGGCCGCCAAAGGTAAAGCTATTAGAATGATAGATTACTGGTCCGGTCTTTAATCTACCTTTTTTCATTACCTACCGTTAAACGATCAATCTTTAGTTAACTGTTAATCACAACGTAGCGGTTAGTGTGGCAGTTAACTTTACAAATTGGTGGGAAAGTTAGATTTTTTTATAATAATAATACCAGCCCTTTTGATGTCCCACTGTTGGGCACGGGCCTCCCCTCAATGCGAGGGGGATTAGGCCATAGTCCGCCACGCTGACCCGGTGCGTGTTGGCGGACTTCACACGTCTTTCGAGGGTTTCTCTCAGTCATGCAGGTTTCCTCGCGATGTTTTCCTTCACCGTTTAGGAAGTGATAATCATGGTTGAAAATGAGATTCCAACCTTAAAAAAATTGCCACATCGGTTGAGTCATTCTCAAGTGATGGGTTTACCAACGAACAGCATTTAATTTTAGCATTCATCCGTTTGCTATGTAACCTTGGTGAGTGTTTGTGCGCACGTTAGCGAAGGATTCTGTGGCATTGCAATTGCAAGAATTTCAAGTTTGAAGTGGCAGAGGGCGGGGACACAGCTCGAAGAACTGATGGTTCTAGAATAGCGACCACAAGTCGAAGGACGTAGTGTAGGACGGGCCCCACAAGGTGGACCGATGATATCAGACGCGTCGCGGGAAGTCGGTGGATGCGAGTGGCGGAGGACCGTGATGTGTGGAAGTCATTGAGGGAGGCCTGTGTCCAGCAGTGGACGTCTTTCGGCTGATGGATGGGAAAGGTTGTTTCTATCAGTACGTTACAGCTTTTTTTTTTTTTTTTTTTTATTGGGACTAGGCCCGCCACACACTCCCACCACTGCTACTCCTGTAAGCCAGGATCTACAGTGGTGTCCAATGAAGACACCGAGGTTTGACCCTCGGCGAGTCCCGGGATAAAGTTAATTGTCTTGGAACCCGCACGAAATTAATCGAAAGATAAATAGGAGGAGTTGGAAGAAAATTATCCACTTCCCTCCATTGCAAAGCGGGAGACAAAAAGATCTGGTAGACAAATGTCCACAGAAGTAAGACTGTTACAGCTGGACTAATTCCAGGTGTAAGGCACCACGGAGAGTTTAAATACTAATTGGTCCTAAACTTGTGAGCTGATTAAACTTGATTCCAGTAGTAGGTATGGCAAAAACGCTTGAACGCACGGAAGTTATCCCTGGTTTCCACAAGGTCTGTGTAGTATACAACCCCAGAAGTTACTTGCAAACTATTAAGCATAATGTTCCGTTCGTTTTGCCAGAGATTGCACTCCCAGAGGATGTGATGTGCAGATTGCTCGTTTTCGTTATACGGCGTTGAACATTGACACAGAGGCGAGGGTACTAATTTAAAATAGAATAATTTGCTCTTAAAGTTACCATGGCCTGTTAAAAATTGTGCCACACAGTGGTCCACCTCCATCCACGTCTTCTCCAAACGATCACGAACGCAAGGAAAGAACTGGTGGAGGTGGCGGCCCTTAGTTGTTGTATCCCAACTGCATTGCCACTCGTTCAAAAGATCTTCGTAAACAACAGATTGAGGTTTAAATAATCTACGTTACAGCTAGCCACACGATACCAGTTTAGCGGAAATTGGAAGATCTTCCAGCCAGGCTGGTGGTATGCCTGGCGGGGCGGCCGCTATGCCCCGACGGTTATTGTCGGGATCTTGTATATATGTTACGTGCTTCGAAAACTCTTATAGCGCGATTCAGGATTGTATTGAGAATTGTCAATTGTTATGAATGCGTTTGCAGCGCCATCTGTGTAGCTTGTGGCGCGGTTGAAGTAGTCGCTACACCAGCAACTCAGCTTTTTTTTTTTATACATTATAGGCAAGTGTTTGATCTCGATCTCACCTGATGGTAAGTGATGATGAGATCTACGATGGAGCATACTTGCCTAGGTAGGAAGGCGGCAGTAGATCGAGACGCTACATTCCCTAGGCACATGCAGCGCAGCTGATCTGACCCGCCATCCATGAATGGCAACACCGAACATCATGCCGGAACACGGCTAGGCCGCTTGGCGACATGGCTTTGTTCAGTGGGTGGTAACTAGCCACGGCCGAAGCCTACCACCAGTAGAGACACCAGTAGCTCAGATTAGACGACCACATACACCGTGTGAACCTAGCATTAAATAACTTTTATCCTTTAAATTATATTTTTAACAGACAGGGAGTCGGGCTGCGTGCACTTCGACCATAGTGGCGGCCGAGCGGCCATCAAAAATGGTAATTGGAAAACTAAACAAAGACCCGCATATCTTAGTTCACGTAGAATCAGATAAACTCGTTTGTAAATTTACAGTTCGACCTCGTTCTGCCTTATCTATAACCCACATAAAACTTGTGGTGGAAAGTGGACGTTCTGTTGAGCCCTTGAAAACAAATGACACTATCACTCATTTACTAAAGCAGTAAAGCTGCCGTTAAAGCCTCAATTGCCTAGTGGTTATAGAGGCTGCTTTTGTAACGCAGAGATTTCGGTTCCGAAAATGCTTATTATTAACTAGCTGTGGCCCGCGTCTTTAAATTGATATAACATTTTTGTTTATGCACTAATTGAAATAAAACAAACACTTATTATAAGTGAAGCCCACCACAATACATTAGTGAAATCCGCACCCAAATCGGTTAAGCGGTTTCTGAGAATAGCGCGAACTAACGCAGAAACAAAGAGACAAAATTCTAACAATCATTGTTTTGGGTTCTATTGCGTTGATACAGGCCCCCATTAATAGTTATTCTCATATATCTTTCATGCACAGACAGCGATCAGTTACATTTTTATTATATATATAGATAGACCTATATAAGCTTTTACATTAGAATTCTATTCCCCACGATACAGGGATTCCTAGTGTAGGGGCTAGAACGATTACTTAAAGTTTATTAGTACTTCAATAAACCATATTTGCAATAAAGACAGCGCGTTTTTTTTACCAATTATAACCGTATGATGACTTTACAAGGATTGCTTGCCTGGTACCATACTGTGGGAGTGTCTGTCTGGCAATATTTCTTGTAAATGTCAAACTTTAGTATGGCACAACAGAACGAAGTTGGCCCGAGTTAATTCCATTTATTAGCCTCCGGGTTCAAAGTGCACGGCTTTATGCGGCAAGATAATGCACTAGGGATGTGACACAAGTAACAACCACAGATTATAGTCGATTAAGGTCAACAAGTAATAATAGTTGGTAGTCGCTTTTAATTCCAGTTAGTCAGCACGTCGAGTGCGAGCTAACTGTATACTTTGTAGTCTACCGTATTTAGACATTTTGTATGGAGAATTGAAAAGCGCCTCTAGCGGACGGTATTTATAACTAACCAAGACGTTTTTTATCCTCCGATTTATTGTAGTCTCTGACGAAGTTACCGAGATTTGGGAGTGCTAAATTGCCTTGGAAAATACATAGAAAATGTATAAAGTAAAAGTAGTAAATTAATATGAGTTAAAATTACCTGATTAAAGAACTATAAAATCAAGTCGTTTCATCTGCAATGTCTGCCAACTCTATAATAATATCGACAGACGAACACACCAACTGTACGGTCCTAAACTAAGCAGGTTTTATGGGTACCGTACCGACTGAGTGCGAACCCAGTACATAATACTTATATAGAGATTAAACATCCATGACTCGGGAACAAACATTCGTGCATATCACATAAAGTTTGCCCGTACTGGGATTCGGACCCGGGATACTCGAAACAGAATGCAGGGTCACTACCCACTGTGCTATTCGGGTCGTCAAAAAGATTATGTAATATATTCTCAGTGTAAAATGTATCTATTTTAGCTACCCACAAAGTGTCAAACTAATAATGCCTAGAATTGTGCTGCCTCTAATATGGAGTAAAATTTAATCCCAAGCCTGAGTGCACGCTAGGTGAGGCTTTGTGCTCGAGATGGCCGGTGGATAGTCGATTATAAATATCGATAGCTTTTGTTATCGATAATCGGATTGAAATAGAATTTTAGTTGAGCGCATTAAACATGAATAGCTGGATCGTGTTCAGATTCAGCCATTCATTTCTTCTCGTGAATAAGTATTTTCGGCTACAGTTTTTATTTTTTTATTATGTTTCGACATTTTGAAACCTTGTGCTACCAATTACGAAACTTAAGGTAATATGGTCCGAAATCCACGCCCTAATTCAGATCCGATTCAGATCAAACGCTTTAATAAAATAAACCTTATTCAAAATCAACAATCCTTTTTCTTAAAAAAATATACCTAAAAAAAACATATTTGTCGAGATAGAACGACTTTTTTAAAATTTAAAAGAAACAAATTTCTGCGTCCCGGTGTATTATTGTGATTTAAAAAATTAATGGCGCATGTATTGGCTTTGTCCTTTAACCCCAAATCGATACATCGTCAACATCGTTATAAAATCGACTTTTAGAATCGTTATAAAAGGGTAATGTTGCGAGCCCACAAAGAGCCCATTTCGCATGTTACGAGGACTCGGCATATAATGTGTTTGAACAATCCAACGGCGTATGGTCGGTAGTATATAAAAAAAAATAAGTTGAACTTTATTAACACCTCATAGACAACTGATTAATCTATGCTCCATGTCAGTGTGTATTTTGAAAATAGAACAATCTATATGCATACAAATATGCTACGCCCAGTATTCTCTTCCCGTAACGGTTAGGTCACATGATTGGTCCATGGTAACGTCATCGGCCATCTTCGGCCAATCAGTGATGTTCAATTGCAGATGTCAATCTTCGATCTATATATTCTCTTGACATCTATAGGCTATTGTAGAAACGCTTGCTGATGTGGGGCCACCTTTGCGCATGTGACGTGTGTTGATCTAATCGCGAAGCACCCAGCAAATGGTTAAAAAAAAACTCTTCACACGTTGATGCGCGAAGCGATCCTCACATTTGCATTTATAAAGCTTTAGAAAACGCGATCAAGCTGCGAGATTGCCATCTGTCCTCAGAGCTCCAACTAGTGGGACCGAAAACCCAAGAGATAAAACTATTTGTTGTCAGGCTGACGTTAAAATCTATGAAAATCGTGAAGGGCCACAAAACGAATCCTTCTAGGACTGACTAGATCGAACCAAAAAAATATACGTTCCCAAGAAAGCGATCGAACGGTCCACAAAAGACTCCTTTTTCCACGTAAATACCTCAATAAATCAACGTGTATCCGAACGTGCCAGTCATCCGCCATTTTACTAAATTATCCGCCGCGGCCCCGACAAAATGGCCGCCCGGTAATGGACGCCCCCGTGGTAGTTCCCGCCGAAACATTGAAACTTTATTGATAGCCATTAATATTCCTTTGGAAGGTGGTAGAAGTTAATTTCTCTGTTGTGTTGTAAACGGATTGATTAATATGTAAGAGCGAGAAGTATTACGAGCGATATAGCGTTAGTGTAAGCAAATGCGAGGGCAATAACGTCATATGAAAACCTGTACGGGTATAAGTAGTAATTGTATATAAGGTATTGAATTTCGTATATTTGGTTGTAATTTTTTCAAACAGTACCCATAATACAAGCGTTGGTTACTGTGGGACCGTATAGTTAGTGTGTTCGTCTGGCATAATATTATTATTACCTATCTTATTTTCGTGTTCATATTCAAATAATAATAAAAAAATGTCGTTAAAGATACCACTACAAACAATTTTCATAAAAAAAAGATATTCATCAATTCGAAGGCATTTTTTTTTAAATCGGTATCTCTCAAACCCGACTCGTTCAATATTTATCGCAATAATTCATGTTGGATCGTAATATTTTGTGTGCGATTGGGTAGGAGACAGATCTTTTCTGAAATTTTGGTACAAGATCCCGGATCGGATAAAGATCCGGATAATATCGCAGGTACGCGGAGTACAAAACAAACGTTAATTATTAATGTTGCTTACAATTGTTCATTTCATGAATTACTAATGATTACTGTACGAGTGTTTGTGAAGTGATTGATTACATAAACTTAGAAATACACGATGTGCGAGGGACGCGGCTTGGCATAATGCTTTGGTGCTTGATAAATTGTTGAGATTAATCTCTGTTAATTTAGACTTTAGTATTATTCCAACTCGTCTAGATCATTCGTAGACTTCAAAATGGTTGATAGATGTAGTATAGTGGATGATATACAGCGTGAATCAGAAAGGGTATACTAACCTTTAATCCTACGTTCCCTTAGCGCATTTGTAATAATTATGTGAAGTCAGATATCCGACTGTTAGGCACGGGCCTCCCCTCAATGTGAGGAGGATTGGGCCATTTCCCCAACGCTGGCCCAGTGCGGGTTGGCGGACTTTACACGCCTTTCGAGGGGTTCTCTCAGACATGCAGGTTTCCTCACGATGTTTTCCTTCATCGTTTAGCAAGTGATAATCATGGTTGTAAATGAGATTCGCATATAAAATCCTGGAATCCTAGTGGTTCAAGCTGGGGTTTGAACCTGCAAGCTTCGTTACCGCGACAAGCGTTCTACCAACTTTGCTATCACTGCTTTACAAGCACTGCTTTTGCAAGTTACTTGTGCAAAACTTACTACTAATTAAATTAATTATAATGGGAGAGGAAGGGTCAGAGACATGTCGTAAAAGGAATTTCCCGAAGCTGCTTTATATAGACCCAAGAGGAAAGAGCATTAATAATTACACCTACAAGAGTTGACGAAAATTACCTGCCTCTGCGACTATACTCGTATTATGAACACATGCATACATTAATCATTTTATCAAATGAATTACTTATCTGGTATCAAAAGAAATAACTCACAAGATTAGGTAAGCGATTGCCTTCAAAGTAAATATTTATATTTTGTCCATAAAATCTCTTGTATTCATCGAAATCTACACGAGATCAAAGCGTGGGTAGGTATTTCTCTATGGAATAGACAAGATATTTCATTTTATTTCGTTCCAGTGAGAAGATCAAATAGTTATTTTTAGTAAATTATGTTTGAAGTTATCAGAGTATGTCGAAATGCTATTTATGTACTGATTTAAAAGGTATTAAAGGGTGGCATTTAATGCTTTTTTAATCAGAAATTTTTGTATCCTTTTGTTACAAATAAAGAAAACTTTCACCATTAGCCAAAAATTCAAACCATATTTGTGTAGTAAATATACAATTCTAAATTCAAATGTAAAATTTCTTCCAACAAATCGTTCTAAAACACCCAACACTGGCCGAACAAACGAACAATTTCCCGAAAAAAGTTCAAATTTCGAACAGAGAACAATGGCCGCCATTATAATCCGAAGGTTTATTTCTGTGACGTCATAAGTCCACCTGACGCGCCCTCGCCTACCCTTTTGGGCGGCTCGGAAACATGATCCGATTTGGATGCGGTTTTATTTATTTTGTTTGTTGGTCCGGTGTACATAGAAATTATTTCTTTGAACGACGTCAATAAATAAAGCATATTTTGTAATGATCTTTTAAAGTGGCAATCTTTATTGTACTCCAAACGTTAATCAGTTTGTATGGATATCATTAATCTGGTAATGTAAACATCAGCCTAATAAGACTGGATGGCCTACTTATAATGATATCCTTTCGTATAAAAGGCTAGCAATAGAATTATGGTAGATTGTAATCTGGGCACAATTCAAAACACAATTCCAGTTTTTAACCAAGAAAACGATCATCAGATTGTTACCTTTAAAATAATAATGATTTAGTATTCTCGGGTATCTTGCTTATGTTTCATTATCTTTGGGTCTTTAATTGCCACATCCGACTGGGGAGGATTATTCTGGCATCCCGACAGGTTGGCAGACTGACCTACTTTGCGCCCAATATTCCGCCATGTTTGAACTTCTGTGCAACGGACATTGAAAATGCTGAATGAAAATTCCTTTTCATCATAATTTTATGACTGGATGATGAAGGCAAAGTTGTGATGAAACCTGCATGTGCAAATAATGAGGATGAAGTCGAAAAACTACTTCATCATTCGAAGATCTCCACCCGTCAGTAAAATAGGAGTTTGACATTATCTGCTTACCTCCCCCATGGTGAATTCAAGATATCCCAACTTCGCAACACGAAACTGTAACTTCTGATTCCGTTATCCAACGGCTCTCGGCTGAAGTTTGTGTGTTGCGGGCCCCGTATCTTTGTATATATGTACATAATTCATTAACTTGTGGCAACTCTTGTATATGGTCCGCACTAGACAGTTCTTCTCATTTAAGGGCTTGGCTAAATAGCTGGGCTACGAATGGGCCTTATTCCTAGCCCAGCCGTCCTGAGGATGCATCGTTTAGAGGCGAAACACGTGTCGAATACTTTTTTAGATTCGCTTCGTTTCGCGGAGAATGGCATTTTATTTGGAGTCACGTCATAGATAGTTTCTCGACTAACATCTTAGAGGAGTTCGGTGTTGCTGGCTTCTTTAATTATCGATCAAACTTGTTTCGTTTATAATTGCAAAAGTTGACAAGCCGAGGGTTAGTGGTGGGTCCCTCATCCCCCATTTGTTTAACAATGGATTTCCGCCAAGTATCGCCTAGTTCTATCAATTACCTTCATATGTTGTTAGCATTTACAATTGTCGTTGCGACTAGTTGCTTAATACGGCTGTCAAAATCCAAAAAAAAATCTATAGCTTGTCTACCCCTAAGTTAGTGTGTGTATATAGTTGAGTTTTGAATGAGAGATTTCAGTAATTACGAGAAGGTATCTAAATAGGGTAAATAAGAAGCCGCCCAAAAATATGGTAGCCAATTTTGAGTTTGAAAACGAATTATTGTATAGACTTTTAAACCATTAAGTCCCTAAGTTGAATGAAATAGAATAATCCAAAGAGCTCGAATAACTTGAAATTCCTAATGTTCTGTTCAATTCCCATGTAATTCATGGGAATTCGGAGCGTACGTGGCGTGCCTGCGGAGTTTCGCGAGCTTTTGCCTTTTCGAATGTGAAACATGTAACGAATAAAGGACAAAAGTTTATAAAATAAAGATTTTTTTTTTGGTAAATATTATGTGCAAAGCGTGTATTGATTTCTTATATTTACGCGAATACTACACATTGAAATAAAACTAATCTTAAGGATTTTATCGCGGTTGTATAAACCGCGATAAATCCAAAAAAATATAAGATCATAAACATCGGCCCACTTGTTCTCGAATTATAAATGGTGAAACTAACACGACTTAGTTTTATATAATCGATTTCTTTTTCTTAGTCTATGGTAGGAATTATGAAATAAACTACGAGTATTTGTTGAAAAATAATATTAAACGAGGATATTTTACAAGAACTAACATAGCCGCAATTGATATTCTCGCTTTTAAATTGTAAAACGTTGATATAATAGAATGGTCTTCGCAATATACAACTTGTTCACATCGCGATGAATAATTCAGCCTTTGAGGGTTGCCTCGAGCAGCGTTGTAAAGACCTCGCGAAACAATGCATTTTAGTTGGTTTATCTTGGATTGGTGAGTTCGGTTGGGTAAGTTGATCCGGATATGTATCCTGGCCCGGACCAGGTGGGTTATTTTAAATCATTCGGAATCGACATCGGAACCGGATTTGAAACTTTCCGATGTTGGTGTCGCTCCCGACGAGCATTCCGACGGAAACTTTTTGAAAAAACTATTTGGTATTGTCATCAAGGTACATCGAAGATAATCAAATTCGGAAAATTTAAAAGCGATTGCGATAATCCAGTTCGGAAGTTTTCGATTCCGTTTCCGATATCGATTTCGAATAGTTTAGGATAACCCCGCAGATGGTGATTATTATTGATGTGATTTAGATAAGAATGGTGGATTATTCAGTCCATTTTTTTTATGTGAAGGTTTGTAACAAGAAGTATTTGTCATACTATAAGTAAATTATGTAGCAATAACTCTAAGTAGTTATTACTCGCAGTACATCAAGTGCGAGATTATTCGTAAGCTAATCGTATACTTTATAGTCGACGTATTTAGACACTATATATGGAGAATCGAACAGCGCCTCTAACGGACGGTGTTTCAAACTTTCGATTCTCCATACAAATTGTCTAACACATACCCCCAAATGTATAGACCGTTTTATAACTTTATCAAACGTCATATAGTACTGCGCAAAGCAAAAGTCTTGTGCGCAGTACTATATGACGTTTGATAGAGTTATAAAACAACTATAAATTCGAGGGTATATTTGTACAGTTGAATTTTATATTTCAGAAAATAAATGATTTAAAAAGATTCAATTATAATACTAAAAATAAATCCGCAACAATTGCTAACATCGGGGGAATAATGGTCTAAAGTACCCCGTGCTCTCGCCATTCGCCGAGTGGGCGTAACGACCGACCCAACAACCCTTCGCATGCTCGAGTGTAAATATAAAAGTACTGCCTGTTTTAAGCTACAGGAGCTAAGTTTTATTTTTATTTATTTTAGTGATGACCTAAAAAGCTAAGTACTGTCGCAGCATGGAAAGGTTCGTTAACTAAAAGACGAATTTTGTTTGCTAACTTCAAAAACCGTAATGCCAACATTCCAGTGCGAAAACAGTACCCCCAACATTGTAATATGTTATGCGTTTTACATATGTTAGGTACTAGGCATAAGAAAATACTAACGTAATATTAATAAATGGATTAAACAGTTAGCTTGCGCTGCCATCATGCCATGGTCAGCATAGATAAGAACAAAAAAAATGAAGAAAAATACACAAATGTCATTGTGACATTTATATGTGCGTTCAGTATCGCACAATTTCATTTCGTAAAGAAAGAAGAAGAAGAAGAAATAAATAAATAATAAATAAATATCGAACATGTTTTGACGCGTTTGCTATAGAATCAATAGAATAAAGGTTTTGCTTATTCTATCCTATTTATTAAAAAAAAACATTGAAAAGAACGACACTGGCAGAAATGACACTAATTATAGCCGATTGCCACCCTAAAAAAATGAAGAAGAATACAATGGTAACATCGAAAGACACTGGCCCCCAAATATATAGACAATTATAATGGCATTATAACGATCATTTCAGAGAAAAAAAAGTGCGTTATAATAGCTTTATAATCTATTATAACCTTCTATAATGCATTTTTTATATTGCGCTTACAGATCTTAAACCCAACTCTTATTCATTTTTAAATGTCCCATAGATTTCTATATTGGTGCACAATCATTTTGTCTCAATATGAAGACGCATTTAATAGCATAAATAACATTTGTTAATAATATAATATCGTCATAAAAAAATTAAAAAAATATTCTGAATGCCGCATTTCAAGAGCTCATTGTTAGCACTCCGTCACGTCACAATATCCGGCCTCTTTAGCGGGCACATCCACAGGAATTTAATAGCTAGAACCGTGCGAGTGAGACCCTATAGCGAAAATTAATTTTTAAATATCGCATTAGTAGGGTTATTTTTAGTACCGTTAACGGTGATAGCCAAGATAGTAGAACCCTCGCCTTGGGAACAAGGTATGCAGGTTCAAAGCCCCGACTAGCACCACATCTAGAATTTTCGGATTTTTATGCGCGAATCACATTTCCAATAACGATTATCACTTGAATCTCGTCTTCGTCAATCCTTTGCTCTATGAAAACTTAAAACAAATCTATCCCACGGGAACCATACATTTTATCGCGATAAGTAGTGAAAGAGCCTATGTGCTATTCCAGACTATAATCTATCTCTGTGCCAAATTTCATCCAGATCCGTTTAGCCGTTCTGGCGTGATTGAGTAACAAACATCCATCCATCCAAACTTTCACATTTATAATATTAGTGGGATTATTTATCAAAGAAACACATTGTCTGGAAAATAAAACAAAATCGACAACTTCACAGTTCAACTTCCCGCCAAAATAGTATTTTACACTATTATTGTCCCACCCGATATTGGTACCTATACCTACCTGTTTAGAGACCATAGTCGCAGAAGTAGGTACTAGGTATTGTTAACTGAATACTTAAAAAAAAAAACTCGTATCCATTATTGACATCGGCACGTGATAATGATTCCACAAACACGATCTAAGCCCATGTAATGTACGGATCCGTTCTTAATTCAAATCCAATTACGTCGGGGACACACTCCGCCGCTTGTAATCAAATGTTTAATCGAATCCGCACCTCACTAGCGCCGTTCTCGATACCATTCCGAATAACGATAAAACGTGGATTAAACCAATAACTATTTCCGGGGGCCCGTGCTCAATCAAGACATTAATTTATGTCATAAATAGATCTCGAAGTCCTTCTTAACCGACTTAAAAAAGGAGGAGGTTCTTAATTCGATAGCAATTTTTTTGTACCATTTTTTTTTAAAGATTCCTTATATATACTTATATATATATTAACATTAATAGCAATGCCATGTGTTAATAGTGTGTTCATCAGAGATATTAATCTGTTTCAATAATTTCGTATATTTCAATCGATTTATTAGTCGATAGAAATACGCAAGATGATTGAAACAGCTCGTCAAGTGCTAGGTTTATAGTTTACGTATTTCTCCTACATAAGAGCCCTGCAATTTGGAATGTGTAGAGATGGAACCCGGAACTCTCGATTAAAAGGGTGGCTTCTGTAACCACTAGACTATCGATGCTACACACTGATCAAGTTAGCGTATAAGAATCCCTCATCACCTGCTCCCATCCAAATGATGATCACTTATCTTAATTTGGCCTCCGTTAACAAAAAACAAATGTTTTCCAAGCCTAGGATAATTCCCAGTGAGTTTAACTAATCCATAACTTTAGCCTAAAGCAAACACCGACCCCATTAGCACAGCTGGTAGTGACCCTGCTTTGTGTACCGAGGGTTCCGAGTTCAAATCCCGGTAGCGGCAAACTTTGTGTGATGAGCACGATTGTTTGCCCCCGAGACAAGGATGTTTAATATCTATACGAGTATAACTACATACTAGGATTCATAGAAGTCTGTAGCGACCACTTCAACCCATCCACAAGCTACACAGATAGAGCTGCAGACGCATTCAAAACAATAGACAATTCTCAACACAATCCTGAATCGCGCTATGAGAGTTTTCGGAGCAAGTAACATATATATAAGATCCCGAGAATAACCGTCGGGGCATAGCGGCCGCCCCGCCATAATACCTTTTCCGCTAAAAGTCCATTGTACGGTATACGTGAAATACAAGCGTTGCTTAGTTTGGGTCCGTACAATTGGTGTTTTCGTCTCGTGCCAAAGAAATAAACACTCCGCAACCAATTCATAGCCGCCGCTGAATAATAAATTACACAAGCTGGCAAATATCAATGTGGGGTACTCTTATCGACCAGCGAACCAAGGACGCGGGCCCTTTGTCGATAAATAATTCCATTTACTACCATCGCTTGGGCTAATACTTAACGTTTACTGATAGTATATTGTAGGTACACAAAACGTAATAGCAGTGACAGCCAATTTGGTAGAACGCTTATTTCAGTAACGATGATCGCAGGTACAAACACCGGATCGCACCTCTGAGATTTCTGGATTTACATGTGCGAATCTCATTTTCAACCATGATTATTACTTGCTAAACAGTTAAGGAAAACATCGCGAAGAAACTTGCATGTCTGACAGAACCCCTGGTAACTCGTGTCCGCCAACCCGTACTGGGCAGCGTGGTGGACTATGGCCTAGTCCCCTTCGCATTGAGGGGAGGCCCGTGCCCCAACACTGGGTCATTAAAACGGCTGGTATTATTATTATACACGGAACATCCATGTGTATTTTTGACCGTTCAACTATGGATGAAGATTTGTAATCTTTACAATTTTAAAACTCTACAATGAGGATGTTAAAATAAATCCGTGCAATAGACTGTTTCAACGTGTTTTTATTCCCGATTTCTAATTATTTTCTGTGTGTCCGTTTGTTCGAGCATTACAGAAAATTACTCGACCAATTTCAGTGTGGTTTTTACTATTGGATTACCTATGGTTAAACTTCGAAGATAGTTGACATATAATGGGGGGTTGCGTTGTTAAGCAAAATACCAGTAAATACCAGTGACGCCGTAAAATCGAACAAATCGTAAAATATCGTAATAATAAAATAGCTACCACCGTATTATAAACACTGTTCACTCAACTTAAGGATGATTATCGAGCACATTTTTGTATGCTACAGTCATCAACATAATTCACTCAACAATACTCAGTAAAAATAAATTAAGGCGGAAAACTTTGTGGCGAACACACAAACAGCACTAAAAAGTTGTTCTGAACAGTAATAAAAAAGTAAGTATTTGGGCGAATAAAAAAAAGTGTTGTGCTTGAATAGACTATGTTTAGACTCTAAAGCGGCCATTACATTATCCAATTTGCAGAGCGCTAGTTGAGCTAGCGTGCTAAATTTGTATTGTGTAAAGGCAGTTAGACAGGTAGTGATCCAATCTAGTGCGATTGCATGGACTCTGCCGCACTAGCTCATCCCGTACACTAGCTAGCGCACCAAATTGCATGGTGTAAAGCGGATTAGCGTGCTAAACACTAGCTGGGCTCGGTCAATCAGTCGGCGTGCGTTTGAACAGGAGGACGTATTTTTGGATTTAAATCAAAATGACGCAACCATCGACTAAGGAAAGGGAAATTCTCTTAAATATAATAGAATTATACAAAGACATGCCATTTCTTTGGGATAAAAACATAAGGATTATAAAAACAAAGATATCAGCTCAGCAATAAACATTTTTTGACCCAACATTTTCTGCGTCTTTTTTTATTTATTATCATTAAGCTCGAACTAGACACCATTGCAAAAGCAATGCCAACTTTCTGGTGCTTTGATGGTGCCATATTCGTTTAGCGCTCTTCGAAAGATGCGGTTTGGCCGACGATTACTACCGAAATGAAAGGAAGTTAAATTAACTAGCTTCGCTAGCTAGTCTAGTGTAATGAGTGAGCTCTTTTTACATCGCACTGCGACACTAAATCTAGCGCTCTGCAAATTGGATAGTGTAATGGACGCTTTAGTTTAACTTCGACACGAAGATTTAGTTTCACTAAATAATATTTTTTCTTTGTCGTAGTATCTTTTTAATACCTCCTGATGGTGATTATGATGATGATGATGAAATAATAATCCTATACATCAGTAAAGCGGTCATAATGTTTGATATTCCATCAACATTATACATTTAAATAAAACTATTTTTTACATATATCGCGTTTATTTTTGTTTTTACGTTCCCGACTATTCGGCTGCTTTACAGCAACCATGGTCACGGGAGGACTGAGGTGGTTGACGTCCTAGTGTCATAGTTTGAAACGGGGTACCCTCAATTGTTTGCTTGTGGTCCGATCTACGCAGAAAGTGCTCACAGTGTCTTGAGGTCTTGCAATCGTACGCTTGGTTTTGGATTTAATAATATTAATTACTGGTTCCCAAGTCGGTGGTAGCACCCAGCCATCTTCCCTATTGAAATTCGGATGATTTTTAATAAATTTCAATGGCATCGCGTATCATCCTTGGTCGGAATCGGTGTTCTTTTGCGAGGATCTGTGGCTTATCAAATCTGATATAATGGTGGGTGCGATCTTGTACATGTTCACAGATTGCAGACTTCGTGGAGCGCCGGTGTGTCGGACAAAAATAAAAGCGATAAAATTCGTAAAAAATAGTTTTATTTAAATGTGTAATATTCGCGTAAATATAAGAAATCAATATTATACATTATAGTTCAAACAAACTTTCTTTTTGTACTAAAACCTTAAATTCACGTCATTGCCCTCAATAATGCTGGCATAATTATAACATCATTTTGAGTCAGTAGAGACATGAGTATCGCATTGTTTATTTTTACGGTTTTGACGGCCTGATTAGCGCAGTGCGAATCCTGGTAGGGACACAAGCTTTGTGTGATGAGCACGAATGTTTGTACCCGAGTCATGGATGTTTTATTTTATTTATATACCAGCTGTTACCCGCGACTTCGTCCGCGTGGTATTTAACAAAGACACAACCGTTGGTAACAGCCTGCTCGCGCGTTCTGAGCCCGCGAGACGCATTGCAGGTTGTTGCTATCAAACTTAATCAGGCGCAGCGCTGCAACATTGTTTTTTTTTTTCGTGAGATCCTATTTTTTTTCTAAAATAAAAGTAGCCTAAGTTACTCCTTGTTACATCAGCTATCTGCCAGTGAAAGTCCCGTCAAAATCGGTCCAGCCATTTCAGAGATTACCCGGAACAAACAGACAGACAGACAGACAGACAAAAATTTTAAAAAAGGTTGTTTTGGTATAGGTACCGTGTATACATCCAAATGCATTTAGTAAAAAGCGGTTATTTTAATATTACAAACAGACACTCCAATTTTATTTATATGTATAGATAAGTATTATATACTGAGTTCGCCCTCAGTCCATTGTACGGTACCCATAACACAAGCGTTGCTTAAAGTGGGACCGTATAGTTGGTGTATTCATATGGCGATATTTATTTATTTATTATGGTTTCCCCCCTTCCCCCCATGTTTTGTGGTCTCGTAAACAATGCGTGTGGTTTAGCCGCAGTTGGGAAATATTCCACCCGGATAGGAAGTTTGGTTTGGGACTGTTACGAGCTCATTTAGAATTGTTTCGGGACTGAGTGTACCTAGTTGTGGTCACCCGCGTGGGTGGTAAAAGCTGTTACATGGTTGTTCATTGAATTGTATTACTTTCCTAATTAATAAGATCGTATACACGGTTTTGGAAATAATTAAACTTTCAGCTGCACATTGAAATAAAACTTATTTTCGTATCATATTTTTACGTCCCCGTGTCCTCCCGTGACCATGGTTGCTACAAAGCAGCTGAAACTTCGGCAACGTAAAAAGATCTGTAACGCAATACAATCTGTAAAATTGGTTTTGTGTAGTATTCGCGTTAATATTAGAAATCACGTGAACCTTATAGCTGCAATAATATTTTATTTTATTTTTTTCAAAAATAGAATAGTAACTCAAAGTCCTGTGGCGCAAGCGGCAATTGTTTACGTAGCGTTACGGTAACGTCTTCCATCCCGTTCACACAACAGGTTTTAGAAATGCGAATGACAGTGACAGCATGCTTTCTCGATCACGTTACGAATGCATTGATTGACATTGATCATCGACAAAAAAAAGCTGTTTTAAAAGTGCTTACCCTATTTTACTGCCATAGCTTACATAATAATGATATCGCCAGACGACACACACAACTGTACGGTCCCAAACTAAGCAAAAGCTTGTATTCTGGGTACCGTACAATAGACAATAGCTGATTATATCTTCGATACATTTCGATAATTATCCACTAGATTTAACTCACGGCTCTTCTGCACTTTTATTCTGCAGATTAACAAATATAGGGCTGGATACTCCTGGAGCAGGTTGGTGTACAATGACCTCCTCATATTCTGGATTGTGCCCGGTGCTATGGCAATAGGCTCACCCCCTAAATATTGGGACCAAATACAATCGGTGATACTCTGTCTACCCCATCGGCAATATTGGTGTATTAACAAAAACCTTGGTTAAAACCTGAACTCCCAGACCCTCCCAAACTTGAATTGTTTCATTACTCAAACAATCAGACAAACATTTCCATGACATATTCAACGCTACAAACATTACACGTAGCTACATTTCTTAGTGTCATATCCTTGGTTCGTTGCAGCTCGGCCCGTTGCCGAGAGCTCTCTACTCGAGTGTCGGCAATCTTTGTCAGCGATACCCGAGAGCGTCTACATGCCCAATAGACACTACTCGACACTGCAGAAAGACACTCGACACTGACAATAAATAACGAGTGTCGTATCATTTTGCTGATTTAGCACAAACTTTATAGTTCTATTCGTTTTCTAATGGTTCTTTTAACGCTTAACGATGTAAGTGGGTTTCTCTGATGGTTCTGAGTTCGTATCTTTGTTGGGGCAATCTTTGTATGATGAGCACGAATGTTTGTAGCTCAGTCATGGACGTTTAATATCTATATAAGTATTATATACTGGGTTCGCCCTCAGTCCATTGTACGGTACCCATAATACGAGTGTTACTTAGTGTGGCACCGTACAACTGGTGTGTTCGTTTTCAGGGCCTTCTTAAATCTTTTTGAAGCCCCTATTGCTAAGGCAAAGGACAATTTTATTAACAATAGGCAACAGGCGAAGATAAGCAAAATTGATAGAATTTTGGGTTTTTGAGCTAGTTCTTAGGTCTCAGAGCCCAGGCATCTTGCTCAGGGTGGAATATTATAGAGAGCTGTTATTATTTGTTACATTAAGAAAATTTATACGAGGTATATTAAATAACAAGATTAACATTTATAACACTGTGTTTTTAGTTGATTACTCTTAAAATAATAATAATATTACCAGGCCTTTCAATGCGAGGGAGATTAGGCCATAGTCCACAGACGTTTAGCAGGCTTGTTATTGAATTTTATGTTTTTTTTAGTTACTTATTAGTTCACGTACCTTAAGCCATCCATACATGAGCGTATAAGTACAATACTCCTATGAAGTAATATACATCTGGTTAAGTATATATAAAATTTTCATAATTTGACACAACACAGAGAGAGCCGGCAGCTGAAACGTGCTCAAACAGGAACACTTTGTGCAACAAAGGCGTTTGCCGCAAGGAAATGACGTCAGAGAAAGGCGCGGGAATATGTAACGCCTCAACAACACATCTATACATACAAATAAATAAAATTGGAGTGTCTGTTTGTAATATTAAAATAACCGCTTTTTACTAAGTGTATTTGGATGTATACACGGTACCTATACCAAAACAACATTTTTTAAAATTTTTGACTGTCTGTCTGTCTGTTTGTTCCGGGTAATCTCTGAAATGGCTGGACCGATTTTGACGGGACTTTCACTGGCAGATAGCTGATGTAACAAGGAGTAACTTAGGCTTATTTTAGAAAAAACATAGGATCTCACGAAAAAACATAAAAACCAATGTTGCAGCGCTGCGCCTGATTAAGTTTGATAGCAACAACCTGCAATGCGTCCCGCGGGCTCAGAACGCGCGAGCAGGCTGTTGCCAATGGTTGTGTCTTTGTTAAATACCACGCGGACGAAGTCGCGGGTAACAGCTAGTAATTATATAACGGAGTTAGTTATAGGTATCTTGTAGCTTTGGAGTAATACAACATCAGCTAAACAGCTAATGGTAATTATACGCTTATTATGGGAGGTGTCCGTCACCCTACGGGCGGAGGAGTCCGCTCGGACCACCGCTGTTAAGGTTACGGATGTTTGTAAAAGCGTTCCCCCCCCACACAAGGTGGGAGAGGGACCACTGTGGGGTTTTAGTCGGTAAGTGTCCGACACAACCCGCTTGACTTGCGTATATTTATATATATATATACTACCTGCGCCCCGCGGTGTTACCCGCGATTAGGAAGTGTAAATTTTACCGGGATAAATTGTAGCCTATGTGCTATTCCAGACTATAATCTGTCTCTGTGCCAAATTTCATCCAGATCCGACCAGCCGTTCTAGCGTGATTGAGTAACAGACATCCATCCATCCAAACATTCACATTGATAATATTAGTGGGATATATAATTATATTTTATCAACTTTGGCTACGGGACTGACAATGACTGATACCTTCAGAGATTAAATATTTGTTGCCTTGTATTTTTTTAAATTATTTGTGTAACACCATCCGACTGAAAGTGTCTCAGGCCAGTCGAGACGAGGTGCTAATTCAATAGTACTCGAGATTCCCCTCCTACTCGTAGGTACTCGTACAGCCTACAACAATATTAGATTACGATCCCCCACTCGGAGACGCGATGTTTACATTTTTATACCGAGAGGAACCCTTACCCAGTTAGGGTTGCTTGCATCAATATATCTAGACATCGAAGAGGATTTTTCAGTGCCTCATCATGCATGACTACGCTAAGAATTCTCGGCTCAAACTCTTGTCAAGAACTTTGACAGCCGTGTCACGGCTAGTGCTTTCCTGGAACTCTCGCTCTTGGCCGAGAAGTGTAAGGTAGGGTAAGATACATTATCTTAGTCCACATAGTCTACATTCCAAGAATTCTTGATATAACATAACATCATGAATTCTTGGAATAGAGTTCGAGAAGGTGTTCTCTATAGACACTAGGTAAAAACCTAGTGTAATTTTTGCACCCTCGAGTTTAGTGTGGAATTAACACCTCGCCGAAACTCATATCAAGAATTCCTTGATATCAAACTTGATGCAAACTTTGATAATGGCTATCTCTCTTATAAAGACCGAGAAACAGTAATCCCCACTGTGAAGTATACATTGCTTCGTAGCCTTTCTTGTTACTCTTGGGTGTAGTGAAAGAAAAAATATCAGTTGACTAAATAAAATATTAACATCACTAATAGCCGTCACCAGACCGACTGAGCTGCCTCGAGAACTTCGCTCTGTACAAGTCTTAGGGACATGTTGCAATAAAACGAAATAGTAACAGTATATGACTTTGAAAATACTTGATAATCCTGACAATCCGCCTCTGTGAAAGCTTGATTGTCTTCCTAGCCTAGTCTAAGCAATCATTTCTGTCATATTATACTAAATACACCTTTATATCAGAGTAAACACAGCCCATTATCGTGTAAGTAAGGGATCGCTGGTAATTTAATATTGTTGTAGGCTTCGTACGTTGTTTCGTTTTAATATGAAAATATTTCTTGAGCTCAGGTGGCTATATAGAACTTTATAAGCAATTTATGTAATACCCGCATTTGTGTCGACTGTAATAATACCAGTCCTCTTTAATGTCCCACTGCTGGGCACGGGCCTCCCCTCAATGCGAGGGGGATTAGGCCGTAGTCCACGATGCTGGCCCCGTTCGGGTTGGCGGACTTCACACATCTTTCAAGGGGTTCTCTCAGACATGCAGGTTTCTTGTTTTCCTTCACCGTTTAGCTAGTGATAATCATGGTTGAAAATTAGATTCGCACATGAAATCCAGAAATCCCAGAGGTGCGAGCCGGGGTTTGAACCTGCGATTCTCATTACCGAAGCAAGCGTTCTACCAACTTGGCTATTACTGCTACTAACTTACACTAATATTATATATTATTTATTATATAAGTTACACATTTTTCCCGCTAATAAGTCCCGGCTGCGGCCCTAAAAGGATGCATAAAAAATACTATTCGATACTTATACCGTTTTTTTCCATTACCCCTCTTGTGACCGAAACACATCGTGGCATTGACCACACAGTTTCATTTAGCTTTAGTACGGGTCTTTATAACAAATGTTACCGGTTTTTGTATGCCAGTCCTAAAAGAGCTTAGCGATATAAAAGCACTGGGCCTTGTAATACGAAGTTGTCTGTCCCGTTTTATTCTGCCTCGTAAAGACCGGCTTTTCTCACGTTTTTAAATTGTTAGGGTTGTCGATCGTATTACTTTTGGTTGTTTAGTGTTTTATAGCTGTTCTCATGGGCCGCCTTTCTGATTCCACGAACGAAACCTATATAAAATCTATAATGATTTGACCACATCTTCAAAAGATCATTTATTACCGAATCAATTTTGACAAACATACTAAAATCAGAAAAAATATGGTTTCATTTTTGGTTTAGCCTGCAATTTTGTCAAACTTATTAAGGTTTGTTTTTGGCACCCCTTGAAAATAATTTAATAATACAGCAATCCGAATTAATTGTGTGGGTAAGCCCTTGCATCATCGATCATCTAAGGCTAAACATTATACTTACTTGTAGCCAAATCTCAACAAATTGACTATTAAATACTAATAATTTTTTTTGTAAATTTTCAATATAATATAATCCGACAACCCTATTGACGTCGTTAGTACCGTCGTCGGAGGGTAGTTTGGAAAAAAAACTCTTTTATCTTTCGTGGACTGTCGTGTAGACATTATATTATGTAGACACCCTTTGTCGCGTGTAATTTATGTCCAGTGGTCTGTATTTAAAGATAGAGCATGTTTTAACCTTTTGTAAGTAAAAGTACAGTTTTTTTTTAATAGAGAATTGTCCTCAAATATGTGTAGGTAGTACTTCACTTCACTCCACTCCACTCCACTTCACTTTCGGAGATATTACTAGCTGTATACATTTAACTGTACTGCCCACTTTGAAAATTAATTATTTTTTAGCGCCCCCATTTTTTCACCTACTTAAAAACCACTATAACTTCAAATTAAATTAATTATTGTAAGCCTCTACACAACGCCCCGATTTTTTTTCTGGGTCTCTTACCGCCCTTTAGGCCTGCAGCGCCCTCAAGGGGGCGTTATCGCCCACTTTGGAAATGGCTCATTTAAAGCAATTCAATACTTAGTTCTAACGTCACGGGTTGCCACACTTAGGGCAGAAAGGTTTACAGAAAAGACGAAGCTTGGGATGGCTCACAAGGTGGACCAATGACCTCGCGGGCGGAAAGCCATGTGGCAACCCTTGGAGGAGATGGGGAGGGGATAATTGGGTGGCCCCATTTAACTATTCTATCGATTGGCAGGGGACTACTCGTAATGTTATACAGGGTGTTAGTAGCTTTATACAGAAAACCGATAACATAGATTCAACTCATGATTTCCATCGATCTTTTCATGGATCATACGTATTTTTTTTTCAGTATTTTTAAATTGATTTTAGCATGAAATCAATAGCAGTATATCTACATCAAAGAGATGTTTAATAAAAAAAATAACAATGACTAATTTAGTCGTAAAACAGCAATGTAAATTAAAGCTCGATAAGCTCGAGCGCGCTCGCCACTCGTACGAGTCGGGTATAGTGCAGAACGTTGCGTTGTAATCACGTGTTTGCAATACATTGCGCGCTCAAAAATTGCACCCTATGACTTTCGATAAAAACGAGAGAGAAAAAGATTTCTATAATTGTATTATAGGCATTAAGTGTAACCTTCACCCATGGTTTTCGTGACCCTTGCACCCTGTATAATAGGGTTTTTATTTGTTATTTTTATTTTTACTTTAAAGTCGGTATTTACTCACATACAATGGGAGCTTACACATACACGACAGGTGTTCGTTCCCAGAGAACGTTAAAGCGACGATAAATGTGTAGAATTTGTTCCATAAGTTGTCTTCCCTTCGGAACGTATATTTTCTCAAAACCTTTTGTGATTTCTAGAAGGCTATTGTTGATCGTTGAGCTATTTATATTCGTATTCACCAATTGAGGCAATTATTTGCATAGTGTCAATAGCTGTGTGTGTGGGTGCGAAATATATACGGTATAATATAATCGTCTTGTTTCTCAAAATAAACCAAACTTATTGAATTTCGTGAGCTATATATACCTGAATAGATATCCTTAGTTATACTTTGTTTTATCATCTAAAATAAGTATACTATTTGTTCCCTTTACTGAAATAAATAAATTGTTTCTGTAGGTAGACAGAATTTCTTTCTAACAAAATAAATTCGTTTAGTTACACAATGAAGTATCTAATAATTTCCTTTTTGCTCTTAATCCTCTTAAAAATACAAGAAATACATTTAAACTTTATCACAATCCGATTTCAATCTGTTTTCCTGAGATTTATTAATTAAAACTTTAACTGTCTCTTGAATATTTTTCCGTTTGTTTAAATTACAATAAAGTTCAAAATGGTATACCAAAGTTGGAGTTTATAAGGTTTAAGAATACAGTGTAAAACAAATGGGGGAAGAGGAACCCACCGCTGACCCTCGGCTTGTCAACTTTTCCAATTATAAACCAAACAAGTTTGATCGATAATTAAAGAAGCCAGCAACATCGAACTCCTCTAAGATGTTAGTCGAGAAACTATTTATCACGAGTGACGGGACCTCAAATAAAATGCAATTCTCCGCGAAACATGTAAAATATTTTAACAGGGCCAACAGTAGGTTATAAAAACATCATTCCCATAGAAATAAATCAAATTATTAGACATTAAATAAATGACACCCTGTCCTGAGCGCACGGCTAAACGTTACTGGTTCGCATTGTTTAAAAAAATCAAACATCAATAACACAATTGTTTTATACATCAACGTGGTCCATATAACTCACTGATTCATCGACTTAACTATTTTACACAATTTTTTGTAACACCTCATATTCAGTTCAATTTCTTTAACAACCTTCAATGCTAATAAACTTTTTTGATTAGAGATTTACGATCATGTTTTTTTTATGCATTACGTCACAACGTGCCTTAAAGGCAGACTGACTGGGCGTTTCTACTCGGTACCCCACCAAGTATCTGCTATCCATGTAAATTACTATGAGTGTGTTGTAACCAAATCAAATAACTAGAATATAAATAATTAGAAGAAATGAAATATTATTGAAGAAAAAAGACGGTGCAGTCTTACATTTTCCCAAGAACAAGGTGCAGCTTTGTCGGAGATACTCCAAGACTCTGGCCAAGACTCCAACCAAACAATTCTGACAACGAGCACTTATGTTGGTGTATAATATCCAACACCTTGGTGTATCTGGTGTATCTGCCTGTCACAATATTTTTACTCATTTCAATTATTCTTCCACAGAAGAGAAACAAAAATCCGAAAGCGCAGAAAACGAGCATTCAGAAGAGAAGGCGGCGACCAAGATCCAGGCAGTTTTCCGAGGGCATCAAACGAGGAAATCTATGAGCATGAAGGCGGCTAGCAAACACCCGACCCACCCCGCCAGCCAGCCGGCGAAACAAGCTGAGAAGGAGCCAACCAAAGCTGAACTGGAGGCTGAGTTCAGGGCTGACGATAAAGGTTAGTTTTCATTGTAACTCTCTCTCTCTCTCTCTATGGTCGGTCCCTCATGTCTGAGGATCGCGATCATCGTTGGATAGTCCACACTTGGATCGAATGATTAGCCTCTCTGTTCATGGCGCTTCTGACCACCGAGCTGAATTTGGTTGAAGATGAGTCCTTTACTTCAATGTAACACACGCCCTAAAAGACGATATACTCTTGCCAACTCAAGTCAAGAATATATTCTTGTTACTTTGTAGAATAAGTTAGGGGTCTTTTGAAGGTTCGTAGTGCAGCTATTACAAGTATCATTGCAAAAACAAAGATCTAATCTGATTTCCAAATGAACGACCTCTAGCAATCTAATAAATACTTTCGTTTTATTGACACAATTGGTCAGTTTCGAGACATACAAGCCAATAGCGTTGTTTGAAATGATTTCTCGATCCAATTGGCATGACATAATGCAGTGGTTATATCAAGTATTAATAACTTCTTCAATTCATTTCTAGAATCACACTCGTGTCAAGAATTTTCAACAAGAAAAAAAAATCTTCGAGAAAGGTCTTCACCTAAAACAGTTGAAGCGTGTCTAGTTTCTTATTCTTGACCTCTTTTTCTTGTTCTTGAAAGGAGTGTAGTGCGAGAATAATTTAATAAAGATTTTTTTTACGTGAACGGAGACGTAAATTAGATCTTTTTTTGCAATATACGTCCAACTCCCGAATTATTAAGACTCAAGGAAAAAGTTTAAGGAACGAGGAAGAAAGAGCAATTCGAATACTTTCTGTGAATATATTGAGTTCGCAACGAGGGTTGGCAAATAAAAATGACAACTTTGGACGGGAGATGGTAATTAAAAAGTCGTATTATCTTCCTTATAGAGCTCCCACAGAACAGTTATATAACATTAGTTATATATCCTTTATAACTCGGCGAGGAAAGACCTTTATCTGACATTATATATATATATATATATCTGTGGTGCTGGCCCACATTATAAATTGATATTCGTCGTGATGTCACCGAAGTATACTAGAATTGCAATTATCGATTAACTAACGTTTAAAAACAGTTATCAAATACTTATCGCACCCTTGCGAACGGCAATTATACAAATATAGCCCTTATATAGTAATATAATCTTACTTACATATGTATAGTCAATAAAACGTAATGGTGTATATAGTGATAAAGTTTTACTATCTCTTATAAAGCTGAAAGCTATTGTGTTTACAGCCTAAACGATGTGTGTATTAGAGTCGCCCGTATGCTTATGTCTTTATTACGTAGTTATAATTGTATACTTGTGGATCATTTTAACTGCTTAAGCCTACATTGCGGTTGCATAAGCAAGGGCCTACTCTAACATCGTGAGCCCATATTGACAACAAGATAATAATAACATCGCCAGACATAACACACCAATTGTACGGTCCCACATTAAGCAGAGCTTGTATTATGGGTACCGTACAATGGACTGAGAGCGAACTCGGTATGTAATACTTCCATAGATATTAAACATCCATGACTCGGGTACAAACATTCGTGCACATTACACAAAGTTTGGCCCTACTAGGATTCGAACCCAGGACCCTCAGCACAGAAAGGAGGGTCACTAACAACTGCGCTAATGTCGCTAATCAAGGTAGATACTTACACTTTTTTTGATGACTTAGTAATGTTATGATTATTATGAAACAGACAGTTTTTTTTTTGGCACACCTTTCTTAGTTCCAGATTCCAGCTCTACAATAGAGGTAGTAACGGGCTATATGTCAGAATTCCAAACGCATGCATTTCCATACTCTATTTACTTAATTTCATCCTATTTTTAAATTAGTTTTCTTTGCCCGATACCTTTGCATATGCGAAAATATTATTTCCAATTCACAGAACGCCTTTCCACTCCTATATTATCTACAAATAAAAGCAGCTTTTTTATTTGGTTATACCTAGACAAAGTTTTTTGTCCTTTCAGACAGGCAAGATATACCTACATAATCTCGCAGAAACTTGTTTAAAATTCAATCTGAAACCAGAATACTTGGAGGGATATTAATAAATAATATATTTTTCATCTTGTGAAATATAAAGAGGCATACTACATAATAAATTAGGTTGGGGATCTCATCATCTCACTCGGGTGGTATTTAAATATTAAGAATGACCCACTAAATGAAGACAGTGGAGAAACAGATTCAAATTCGTGTTTTTATTTTACACTGTTTTGTGTTTGTAAGGTACTTGAAAATAAAATAGAGTATGTATGTTGTGTTATAATGACGGCCTCATTAGCGCAGTTGGTATTGACCCTGCTTTCTGTGCCAAGGATCCTAGGTTCGACTCCTGGTAGGGACAAACTTTGTGTGATGAGCACGGATATTTGTACCCGAGACATGAATGTTAAAATCTATATAAGCGGAGGACCGTGATGTATGGAAGTCATTGGGGGAGGCCCAGCAGTGGACGTCTTTCGGCTGATGCTCAAGATTTTAAATGCGTGTTGCTATTCAGGTTGCGATCTTCTCAATGGCTGGAATTACTAATTGTAGCAAAGTCTTTCCAATGAAAGGGTCGTCTTAGTACATCCTTTGAATCATTAATTTTGTTGTAAACAACAATCTTATACTGAATACCGCCCCTTTTCCTAACTTTATACTTCCTTGCGACGCAGCGATCGTCCTCCACGGCCTCATTGCGATGAAATTAATTTTACAATCTTATACAGACGTTCACAGTATAAATCTCGAACGGATTCGGGGCATTTTGGAATTTATTAATAATATTGTCCTTGTTTTGTGAGTTTCATTAACATTTTAGGATAATTCATTTTGTGTGCTAGGTATCGGGATGGAATTGTGTGTAGCGACCGGCTGGCATTCCTGTATCGAGGGTCCTGGGTGCGAATCCCGGTAGGGGCAAACTTTCTGTGATGAGTATGAGTTGTACCCGAGTCATGGACGTTCAATATGTCTTTAGCGGAAAAGGGAAGATCTTCCAGCCAGGCGGGTGGTATGCCTGGCGGTTCGGCAGCTATGCCCCGACGGTTATTGTCGGGATCTTGAATATATGTTACTTACTTGCTCTGCGCGTCGCAGAACCAGGAGCGTGGTGAGTCGGCTGTGATGGTCCTGAGTGACGACTGCTTGCTGATGGACTGACTGCTTGCTGTTGGACCACTCCAGCAGCAAGCAGTCAGTCGTTGCGTAGCGCACTAAACATGTAGCGACCACTCGCTACATGTTTACTGGAATCGCTCCCAATTCATTGAACGTTACTTATACACACACACAAGCATTTAAGATAACATCTACATTGCCTCTATGATCCACCTGTATAGCAGGTTACATTGTCTAAGCCGTTTTCAACCCAAAAATCCCAGTGTTCTGTTCCCAGAGAAGGTCAAGTTGTAGCTAAGCATTTCGTAACAATTTTGCCGATTCGTAAACACTGTACTTAATTGTTTACATGAATAAAACATATTCTGATTCTGATCCCAATCTTTCCGCTGACAACTGAATAATATACACATCTCTCTCCCCTGGCCATAGTCATGAAACTTTCGGTGACCTCATTTCAGAACGAAGTGCAGGCAGGAAAATGGCCGCTACATTTTTATGTATTTCTCAACCCCTAAGCATTCGCTTCGAGGTTATTCCTGCGATATTATTACTTTTAAATATTAGGATAATAAAATTTTATGATTGGATCCGTCTATTCATTTATTATACTTTATTGATAAAAATAAGTTCTTAATCGAATAAAGTTTGAAATATTGGCAAAATTTATTGAAGCGGTAAGAAGTATTCACGATAAAATTACCTCGAAGTTTATCTAAATTACGTAACAAGTTAATGACTAAGATATTTCTCGAATCGGATTCGCTTTTTTTTACTTGTAATGTTATTGATTATTTAAATTCATGCGAACACTACACATTAAAATAAAACTACTTTTTTTGGATTCTATCGCGTTTATTTTATATGTTTACGTTCCCGACGTTTCGGCTGCGTAAACAGCAACCATGGTCACGGGAGGAATCCCGAACGTAAAAAGATAAAATAAATGCGAAAAAATCCGAAAAAAATAGTTTTATTTCAACTTGTAATGTTTTTATCTAGTACGGATAAAAGCATTACAAAAAGGAGAAGAAAAAAAAAGCGCTGAAAAGGGCAGGCTGAAGGTTTTGTATACTCGTTTTGAATCATGCTGAATATACCATTAAATAGGTAGGTATAGTTATATACCATATTTAAACCAAAGCAACAGTTATAAATACTTTAACAGCGTTGTAAACGCGACTCTCAAGGTCGTGGTGGGAAACTTTGACGGCTTTTGTGCTTACAAGAGATTAGTTTTGAGTTATCGCTCTTCAAAGTTTCAAACAAGGCCCTTTGAACGAAGTTTGTTTGTAATTTTTAAGTTTGTATGTTTACGTGCGATGACGGGTGGGTTTATTACGTATCTTGCAATAGATTAGCAATGGATTGGCGATAGACTAGCGATATCAAAGCGACAGCAAATGCCGCGAAATATTAACTTTAAATCGTATCGTTTGACGCGCAGTTGGTAATTACCCTGCTTTCTGTGCCAAGGGTCCCGGGTTGGAATCCTGGGAGAAACAATATTTGTGTGATCAGCACGAATGTTTGTACCCGAGTCGTGAATGTTTAATCTAATATATTTATACAATCATACTGGGTTCGACCCCAGTCCATTGTACGGTACCCACAATACAAGCGTTGCTTAGTGTGGGACCGTATAGTTGGTGTGTTCGTCTGGCGAGATTAATCATATTATAAACCAAAGCTAAACTAATTTGCGTAACAAGACCCCGGAGATGTTGCGGTGACTCGTCGAAGTATCCAACTATTTTAATCTCAGATTATTCGGTCTATCCACGGTTGCGGAATCAGAAAGTTTTACTATGTTACTCTTGGCTGTATTGTTGGAGTGTCTATAGATATGTTACATAGTTGTTGAGCAGAGTTGAGCTCATGTGACTGCAAAATAGTGCCATTTTTGCCAGTGTCAAGTAATTCTTGATAATTGTTATAGGATTATATGTTCTCCTCATCATAATAGTAATGTCTATGACCATGATGATGATGAAATGAATCCCCTACCCCTATCAGTAAAGCTGTGGATACTTTACTGAAAATTTATCGGACGTCTTGGGCGAACTTGAAAAGTCAAGTTATACTGTTTTATTTCAATTTCCTTCACTCGTGCACGTTTATGAACACACAATGGGTAATATCCCACTAATATTACACATTATTTATCAGACAAACACATTTTTGAAATATAAAACAACATTGACAACATCACGGTTCAACTTTCCGCCATAAAGTGCAAAACTATTCTTAATTTAGTAACTTTTTTTTTTTTACTTTTAAAATGTTACAAGCATAGACAGTGATGTTCAAATCAAAAATAATACGGCGTGTCTCTGCCGTAGCCCCACTTTCCTCGCCATTCACGAGTAACTAATGGCGCGTCACAAATATTGGACTTTTTGCGCGATGTCTACGCGACATGACAAATATTACCGCCTTTTTTTCTTCCATGTCGTTGGCTTATTTTGTTTGCCGAGTAATTGCTGCACCTTTTTTTAAGGTTGGCAATGGGCTACAAAATAAGGCCATTTTTGTCAGTGTCGAGTATTTCTTGATAATTGTTATATATAATTATAATATGATAATGTTGATGTCAGTGACGATGATGATGATGAAAAAGGGTGGGGACCCTTATCAGTAAAGCTGTGGATACTGTACTGAAAATTTACCGGACATCTTGGGTGAACTAGAAGAGGCTAGCTTTACTATTTCATTTTAATTTCCTTCCCTTGTCCACATATATATTAAGACACAATGGTTAATATCCCACTAATATTACGGATTGTTTATCAAAGTATTTTTTTTTTAAATATCAAAATTGACAACTTCACGGCTCATCTTCCCGCCAAAAGCTGCCGATACCTTAATTTCGTCATATTATTCATTAGCACTCCTGCAGTTAATGCGTTAATTAACGCGTTAATCGACATAAAATGTCGATATATTATGTCGATTAGCGCGTTAATTGACGCACTAACTGCAGGAGTAGCAGGAGCGTGAGAATACAACCGTTCCTAGTAAAGGCTCGAAAAAACTATGCCGTAGGGTCCAGAACTTCAAATGTAATCGTTACGTCACCGAAAAAGCATGCCGTCATTGTTAAACTTATTTATGAAATGTGTGGTGTGAGAGAGATGGAAGACGTTACGTTACCGAAACGGTAAGTAAAAAGGATTGTGCTTAACGTACAGCACGTGCGAGCTAACTGTATAGTTTATAGTCTACCGTATTTAGACATTTTGTATGGATAATTGAAAAGCGCCTCTAGAGGACGGTATTTAAAACTCTCAATTCTCTCAATGTCTAAATACGGTTGACTATGAAGTATACGGTTAGCTTACGAATAATCTCCGCGGCGTGCCCGTACGTCAAAGCAAAGGCTATGGAACACCGTCTACTATGTTTTCATGGTTAAAGAATTACAGATCCCACTAATATTATAAACGTGATAGTTTGGATGGATGGATGTTTGTTCCTCAATCACGCCAGAACGGCTGAACGGATCTGGATGAAATTTGGCACAGAGATAGATTATCGTCTGGAATAGCACATAGGCTACTTTTTATCCCGGTAAAAAGTATGGTTCCTGTGGGATACATTTGTTTTAATTTTTTATACTTTTTAATCGCGGGTAACACCGCGGGGCGCAGCTAGTATCATATATATGTAGCCCACACGTCGGTCGCTATTTTATTAAATTATATTTTCTCTAGCTTTTAATATCTGACCGCCATAAAGTTGATATTGCGAGCTATAACATACTTGTTACATATTATGAGCCTCCTGTGTCGAATAAGGAACTAATATTAGGATTATATTGGTATTATTTGGTGACACGTGATTTAGATTAAATCAGATAAAGATACCGACGACCTCATTAGCGCAGTTGGTAATGACTCTGCTTTCTGCGCCGAGGGCCCCAGTTCAAATCCTGGTAAAAACTTTGTGTGATGAGCACGAATGTTTGTACCCGAGTCATGGATGTTTAGTATCCATATAAGTAAATATATACTGAGCTCACCCTCAGTCCATTGTACGGTACCCATAATACAAGCGCCGATGGTATTTAGTCCCATTAGGGGGTGAGTCTATTGCCATTATACTGGGCACACTCCTCGACAATACCCGGAAGATTAAGGCCATAGCCCACCACCCTGGCCCAGTGCGGTTTACACTTCAAGCTTCCTCAAGACACACATTTGCACATAATACGAAAAGCTTAGAGGTGCAAGCCGGGGTTTGAACCTGCAGACCTTGTTTACAAGCGAGCGTCTATCAACACAGCCATCACTCCTTTTTTTATTTCGTTTAAAGTCTTCCGATGCGTAATTGTCTTGAAACAAAAACAATACCTCCGTACTCGGAAATCATCGAACCACATCACGTATTTTCCAAACCAAGAGATAATACAAGACATTGTTTACTAAAAGAAAACGTTGTAAGATAACCGCAGACTGTGTGGCGCCATCGCAAATAGCGCGCCGTGTTAGGCCTGTTCACAATCAGGTGGATTGTGATCTCGTCGGTGGCGGTATTAATACGCGGCATCCCCGAGTAAGTCTGCGGGAATGCGCTAAATATATCCGTCTCTTTCTGCCCTTAGTTATAGCAGTGTGGGTGTCTTGTGCGAAATAAAACGCTAATTAATTAATTTACGTGGTTTCATTGAATGTACTTTTAATATTGAGCTTTGAACTCTATACCGAAGCAATATCGCTTTTAGAAAACGGATTAGTTTCCTCTAAACATAGTATAGGATTCCAATCGGTGTATGCTTGTACTATTTAGCATGGAAACATTAATGAATTGAAATAAAATTAATCTAACGAATTTTATCGCGTTTATTATATCCTCGCAAAAGATTACCAATTCCGACCAAGGATGATACGTGAGGCCAATGAAATTAAAAAAATCCTAATTTCAATAGGGAAGATGGCTGGGTGCTACCACCAACTTGAGATCCAGTAATTAATATAATGAAATCCAAAACCAAGCGTACCATTGCAAGACCTCAAGACGTTGTGAGCACTTTCGGCGTAGATCGGACCGCAAACAACAACTAAATATGAGGGTACCCCAGCTTAAACTATGACACTAGGACGTCAAACACCTCAGTCCTCCCGTGACCAGGGTTGCTGTAAAGCAGCCGAACGTAAAAAACATAAAAACAAAATAAACGCGATAGAATTCGTAAGATTAGTTTTATATCAATGTGTAATATTCGCGTAAATAAAACAAATCAATAACATTAATGGCATTGAGTTTCAAATGGTGTGACAGTAGGACAGCCGGACATAGTTGCACCAAAAGGGTAATGTATTTACCATTTTGGTACGGAATTCTAAAAGCGGTGTAAATCGGGAGTCGAACTCTACAGTCTACCTACCCGTTCTAACCGTTGGGTATCTTGTGGATCATAGGATCATATTGAATGATTTATTTCCTTATTATCGTGACCTATTTTAGTGGTTCGCGGATCTTCAACGTGATAAGTGGATTCCACCGCATTCTGAACACAGCTTTATTGGGGCGGGCAACATTTGAACTTCCGGTGCACGGTCGATAGTTTGTTTCTTGGAGACGAGCGTGTTGTAACGTCGTTACGCAGTCACGCCATCGATGTTGGGATTATACATATTATTAAATGTGTAGTGTGTGTATGGGTGTGATTGTGTATGTGTGTGTATGTATAGTGTATGGAATTTATTATGTGTAAAATCGTATGGGCTTTGTGCGTCGTCTTAACAATATCTCAAAAATGCTTGAATATTTTTTTCTCTATTTTCATGTACTATGACCATAATGTGCACAATTGTTGGTAGTAAACCTGCCTTCTGTGCCGAGGGACTTAAGTTCGAATTCTGGTAGGTAGGCACCACAGTCTGTGTGATGAGCACAAATGTTTATACCCGAGTCATGGATGTTTAATATTTACATAAGTATTATATTCTGAGTTCGCCCTCAGTTCATTGTACGGTACTCATAATACAAGCGTTGCTTAGTGTGGGACCGTATGGTCGGTTTGTTCGTCTGGTGATATTATAATCTTAACATACTCCAAAGAAAATATAACCACCTAAGCCAATGTACCTAGTTTCATTAAACAAAGTAGCAATCAGCTAGTTAGGGGCTACCATGTGTTGCAATGTAATTAACTTCACAAGTGTTTGTCTACTGAAATTACGTAGCCCACCGCCATCTTGTAAATAATATAACGTACTTAGATAATATTGTAAGAGTGTAGCTCTCTGCTATAATAAAGCGATGGTGGGGCCAACTATGGGCTCTTATTCTCGGGAAATTCACTCGGCCCAAAACTTGTCATATGTATCATATTAACGGAATAAGTTTTCGCTAAATGGTACTTTAATCGTCTGTGTGTAATATTATCTATACATACATACAAATAAATAAAATGGGAGTGTCTGTTTGTAATATTAAAATAAGCGCTATTATATATATCACAATTATATTAGCCCCATTAGCCCTTCAAACTAAAACAATTGCTTGTGCTAGAAGGGCTGGGCTCATGTCGATAGCCATACGACGTGTAGCCCGAACTGAATATCGAGTACCCGGCAACACTAACTATGCATATCCGGTGCCCGGTAAACTAATGACCTGCCCCGGATACGCTCGGCCGAATGGCTAGCTGTAAATTGAACTCCGCACGTTTGTAACGATAGCGTTATCCGGGTATAAACTATGTTTTAGCGACTCTACAGGGTGTGTATTGGGGAATATTAAAATAGCGATACACTATTGGCGATGTAGCGACCTCTTCAACCTCGCCACAAGCTACACAGATAGCACTGCAGACGCATTCAGAACAATAGACAATTCTCAATACAATCCTGAATCGCGCTATGAGAGTTTTCGGAGCACGTACTCGTAACATATATACAAGATCCCGACAATAACCGTCGGGGCATAGCGGCCGCCCCGCCAGGCATACCACCCGCCTGGCTGGAAGATCTTCCCTTTTCCGCTAATGCGACAATATTCAACATAAGTCAAGAATAAGATACAGGTTGAAGAAATTATATAGTTTGGTTAGTGTAGTTTTAGGGATATTTTGACCAAAGAGTTTTTTTTTTTACCCTTTGACAAAAATATAGAGTTAACCCTAGATGGATGGAGATACAGCTTATTTACCACAGGGTGACATTGTTCTGGTATTATATTAAAGTGGAATAGTTAACAAAGTTTTGGCCGAGAATTCTTGTTGCAATTCTTGGTGTAAGTAAGTTAGTTCCCGCTAATCTTTGGGACAAAAAAAAACAATTTTAGGTAGCAAATACTTTGTGGGGCTATAAGTAAAGTGGTGACGTCATCTTCGTCTAGAGATACTCTTTTACTAATTTGACCCAATCTGGGTGTTACTTACTAAGATCCATTGTATATTCAGTTTAGTAGAAAAGGGATGATACTCCAGCAAGGCGGGTGGTATGCCTGGCTGGGCTGACCGCTATGCCCCGACGATTTAAGTCACGTGTTTGGTTATAATATATTATGTAATAATAATAATACCAGCCCTTTTAATGTCCCACTGTTGGGCACGGCCCTCCCCTCAATGCGAGGGGGATTAGGCGATAGTCCACCACGCTGGCCCAGTGCGGGTTGGCGGACTACACACGTCTTTCGAGGGGTTCTCCCAGACATGCAGGTTTCCTCGCGATGTTTTCCTTCACCGTGTAGCCAGTGATCATCATGGTTGAAAATGAGATTCGCACATGAAATCTAGAAATCCCAGAGGTGCGAGCCGGGGTTCGAACCTGCGATCCTCGTTACCGAGGCAAGCGTTCTACCCACTTGGCCATCACTGCATTCACTGCTCATCAGGCACACGGCCAGTAATAAATAAATAAAAATGAACTCCTATTTGAAAATCAACGATCAACTCCTATTTGAAAAGTTCAGCCCAGGGCCCATTTTATTTTTAATATGCGGAAGTCCGTGCGACCTTATTTTCTTTGTTGAATAGCAATTTAGTTTACCGTGGGCTAAATTTATGTTTTCCGACGACGGGGCAAAACTCAAGTTATATGATGTTATAATTTCTCTCTAGAGGTTCAAATGGACGATTATTAATGATTTTATATCACGTTATACACTGCGAAACCGCTCCAGGGCCCATTAAATGTAATGTTATGCAATTCCCAGGGAATTGTATGGCGACGTCGACGTTGAGGTTAGTATTAATAGTAAATCTTATATATTATAAACACAGTTTTGTTAGTAACACCATTTATAACTCAAGAACGGGTGGGCTGATTTTTATAGTTTTTATTTGAATTTGTTTCAGCCCCAAATAGCAACATAATTATTGAAACATGGAAAAAGTTCACTATGAAAATAAGCTAATTTATTTTCTCACTAGCTGTTACACGCGACTTCGTCCGCGTGGTATTTATCAAAAAGTTTTTCTAAGATAAAAGTAGGCTTAGTAACTCCTTGTTACATCAGCTATCTGCCAGTGAAAGTCCCGTCAAAATCGGTCCAGCCATTTCAAAGATTAGCTGAAACAAACCGACATACAGACAAACAAACAAAAATTGTAAAAAATGTTTTTTTGGTATATGTACCGTGTATACATCCAAATGCACTTAGTAAAAAGCGGTTATTTTAATATTACAAACAGACACTCCAATTTTGTTTGTTTGTGTAGATTTATGGATATTTGATATTTAATTCTGGGGCGGTACGATGTTCGCCGGACAGCTAGTAATAAATAAATATTGCCAGACGAACACACCAACTATACGGTCCCACACAAAGCAATGCTTGTATTATGGGTATCGTACAATGAACTGAGGGCGAATTAAGTATATAATACTTATATAGATATTAAACATCCATGACTCGGGTACAAACATTCATGCTCATCACACAAAGTTTGTCGCTACCAGGATTCGAACCCGGGACGCTCGTCACGGAAACTTACAGCCTGTATAGTCTCATGAATGTTTCAGCTAATTGCGAATTGTCTCAGCAATTGAAAATAAAACCCCTCAAGAGGGGACGCCCCGCTTGAAACACAGAACCGTTTGTAGATGCCCCATAATTTAGAGTGATACGGGGTATGAAGGGCATGTTTCGCTCCTGATAAAGAGCAGGATAGAGCGACTTATTGAAGGATTAGGAATCTATATCTGCAATGGTGAGACGGTTAGTTTCTTGGACTATTCTCAAGATAAAATTCCATATTTATACTCCATACAAAACAGTAGACTTCTATAGTATATAGTACCAGCTCTTTTTAATGTGCCACTGTTGGGCACGGGCCTCCCCTCAATGCGAAGGGGGATTAGGCCATAGTCCACCACGCTGGCCCAGTGCGGGTTGGCGGACTTCACACGTCTTTTGAGGGGTTCTCTCCAGAAAAGCAGGTTTCCTCGCGATGTTTTCCTTCACCGATTAGCAAGTGATAATCGTGGTTGAAAATGAGATTCACACATGAAATTCAGAAATGCCAGAGGTGCGAGCCGGGGTTTGAACCTGCGATGCTCGTTACCGAGGAAGCGTTCTACCAACTTGGCTATCACTGCTCTGTAGTAGACTTCTTATTTTATCAAATTAATATAGCTTTTAATGTATATTTTCGCGCGGGCGGGGTTTGATAAATGAGTCAACGCTCCGTCACGATTTGCCGCCACGACCCACGGTAGCTGTAATCTCCGTATCAATCTTTCTTCCTGTTTTTCGTACAGGTGCGCACGAGATTATTTGATAGCCCATTTTAAGTTTCACTGCTGGGCAAAGACGGGAGGCCTTTGGCCTGTCGGGGAAATGCGGGGATGCGTCCAGGTTTTACCTGCTAAGGAATCCAAATCGTTGCACCATCAATCCCTTCGTATGCCACAATGGGCAATGGCGGACCAACTATTAATGAGATTTAGACAAGAATTAATAAATATTATTAATGGAACAGTGTTACGTTAGTCAGACTATTATTTTATTATTTACTAGCTGTTACCCGTGACTTCGTCCGCGTGGTATTTAACAAAAAGCGGACGACGTCGCGGGTAACAGTTAGTCTAAAATAAAAGTAGCCCAAGTTACTCTTTGTTACATCAGCTCATCTGTCAGTGAAAGTCCCGTCAAAATCAGTCCAGCCATTTCAGAGATTAGCCGGAACAAACAGACAGACAGACAGACAAAAATTGAAAAAAAAAATGTTTTGGTATATGTACCGTGTATACATCCAAATGCACTTAGTAAAAAGCGGTTATTTTAATATTACAAACAGACACTCCAATTTTATTTATTTGTATATAGATTATTACACTTGTGGACTACATTATTACCTGCGTAGTCGGCTAGTCTCCGTTATGATTGGCCGCCGCAACATAAATTTGATCAAAAGGACTCACAGACTTGTTAGAATATTCAGACAACACAAGGCGTGCGCTACAAGTGAAGCCTAAAATACTTTAGTCTAGCATATAAACACGCGCACCCACGTACATATAAAAAACTTATGTCCAAAACTTCTTAGTCTATTTACTAGGCAAAAAGTTTTGTATGTGGCAACATTTACCTCTACAAATGCATTGAAGAAGTGGCTTCACTTTGCTAGCGGCAACGTCACGTCTGGACTTCTAAACAAGACTGCGGGAGGACTATTCTATTATCTTTTCGTAAGCCAGAATCGAATACGCAGCTGCGACAGCAGGTGGCGCTCATGTCGAAAACAATAAAACATTTCGAGATACAAAACGAAAAAACAATGCAGGGATTGACACAATCCAATAACCGAGCCGCGTCGCGTTGCGATGACATTATATATCTGTCGCAGCCGGATTGTAGAAACCGTGTTTTTTACAAAACGACTAGGCGGTTTACAAAACGTCTCAGTTCTGTAAAACGGCTGGTTAACGTTTAGGCGGAATGTAAAATGAGTCCGTTCAACAAATCAGCTGCCAACGTTTAGGGGCTTTGTAAATAGGTTTAGATGTAAATAGTTTTTGTTCTTGCATGCTTATTTATTCGAAACTATGATACTATCCCTAACGTATTCCTGAACTAATTTATTGTGCTCCTATTTGTAGGAGCAGTGATAGCCAAGTTGGTAGAACGCTTGTCTCGGTAACGAGGATCGCAGGTTCAAACCCTGGCTCGCACCTCTGGAATTTCATTTCATGTGCGAATCTCATTTTCAACCACGATTATCACTCGCTAAACGGTGAAGGAAAACATTGTGACAAAGATGTGTGAAGTCCGCCAACACGCACTGGGCCAGCGTGGTGGATTATGGCCTAATCGTCCTCGCATTGAGGGGAGGCCCGTGCCCAGCAGTGGGACATTAAAAAGGGCTGGTATTATTATTATTATTTCTAGGTTTAAGATCACCAGGAGCGTAAAACGAGGGGAAATGACGGGGGCTTAGTTCGCTCGCTACGCTCATCACCAACCTTCGTCATTCCTTTGGATCCTAAGCCAGCCATGTCGTGGTGCCCCGAACACCGACCCTCGCTTCGCTCAATCATGTGTCCGAACCGGTGATTATTGGGACGCCGTTTTACAATTCGGCTGAACGTTGAAACGCCGCATTACAAAATGGCGCACGCTAACCAGCCGCATTAAAGAACGCCAAACACCATCACAATATGGCTAGCCGTATTCCGCCTAAAAGTGAACCAGCCTTTTTACAAAACTGAGGCGTTTCGTAAAGCGTTCAGCCGTTTTTGTAAAGTCGGATTCTACAATCCGGCTGCGACATATCCACAACATTCGACCCTCGTATTGTGATCGTAATATATAATAAGTCTTGTATACGTGCCTTTGGGATTTCAACGAATTTCGTTTATCGTATGGTAGTACATAATGTAGGTCCTCCCCAGGCGTGTTAGGAATTACATCTTCATATGCTACGTCAGGGGAGCTAGTTCTCAGGTCAAGACTAAACCTATGTCACAGATTATGTCGTACCCAGCCGCTCTCTCCCTCCCGTAATTCATACGAAGGAGAGAGACAAAATTGATTTATCTTGGATGAACCGATTACCGCAGTTGATGGTGATCCTGCTTTCTGCGCCGAGGGTCCCGTGTGTTAATCCTGGTAGGGACAAGCTTTGTGTGATGAGCATGAATGTTTGTACCCGAGTCGTGGATGTTTAATATCTATATAAGTATTGTATACTGAGTTCGCCCTAAGGATCAAGGAGGCATCGCTATTTATAATCCTATTCTTTATCCGACCCGGTAGTACTTCCTGTACCATCTATAAAGAAGTAACGAGGGGTGCACATTCATCTTGCTTACCCGGGTAAGCAGCCGGCATACTCCCCTCCCTCCCTCACCACCCCTCCCCCCAGGTGCCGGCGCTTGAACAACTTGGATAAAAGAATAGAATATACGGTTCGCTGTGGACTATAAAATATACGGTTCTGTATTGAGGACTGCGATGTCTAATGATGGCGTATGTAAATGAAAAATAATAGATAATAAATAAAAAAACAAAAAGGCCTCCGCGAGTTGGACACATGTCCCCATGCAAGCCAATTTTTATCCGATGCAGTCCAACAGAGATATTAATTTAATGTAATAATATTGCCAGGCGAACACACTAACTGTCAAGTCCCAAATTTAACAAAATCGTTGTTTAGTTTCGTAAAAAATATATTTTGGTGTACCTACACGGTATACCTAAATATACTAGGTGTAAAAAAAGTAGTGTAAAATAGTGTAAAGGGTTAACAAGTAGGTGATAACGATCACGTTTACGCATAACATATAAGTGTTTGATTTTTCTGGGAAATACCGAGAGTGTACCGTTCTATCACGGACTTAGTGTAGTGTTATTTTTGAAATTATAAATATTTTGATTATCTTTTTCGGGAATGTAACATTTATAGCCTACGAATGGACCCTATCTGAACCTTATATAAGTAAGTTAAGTTCTTAATAATAATTATAATAACAGCCCTTTTTAATGTCCCACTGCTGGGCACGGGCCTCCCCTCAATGCGAGGGGGATTAGGCCATAATCCACCACGCTGGCCCAGTGCGGGTTGGCGGACTTCACACAACTTTCGAGGGGTTCCCTCAGACATGCTTCTCAGATGTTTTCCTTCACCGTTTAGCAAGTGATAATCGTTGTTGAAAATGAGATTCGCACATGAAATCCAGAAATCCCAGAGGTGCGAGCCGGGGTTTGAACCTGCGATCCTCGTTACCGAGTCAAGCGTTCTACCAACTTGGCAATCACTGCTATTAAGTGCTTTAATTAAGTAGTTACTTACAATTAATTAGAATATTCCAACAAAAAAAAAATGTACCCATATTAAATAAAGATTAATACACACAGTATAGAAGATTAATTAGGTTGTTGGTGACTCCGCTATTGTCGCCGCGCCTTTTGATGTGCGAGTCGAATTAATGACTTCAGTACCAAGCGCTTTTCAAGCTTTTGTGAGCGCAAATTTGAAAGCTTTATTTTTGTGACGTGTGTAAGCTCTTTTACCTGCTAAATAATAACATTTATACAATACTAGCTGCGCCACGCGGTGTTACCCGCGATTAAAAAGTGTGTCCCTATGTAATTTTCTGACCCCTAAACTACCACTACCTATGCAAAAAATCATGTCGATCCTTTGCTCTATGAAAAATTAAAACAAATCTATCCCACGGGAACCATACGTTTTACCAGTATTGACTTAAGAGGTAACGTGGTCTGCAAGACATTTGAAGAATAGGCACACAGATCTATTGCTGTCGCGCTCCTTCAAACCGTTCCGAATAGAGCGCGAGAGAGACAACTGCAGCTTTAGATTAATGAAACCTTTGTATAATAGACGAAATTATAAACACGTGTCGAATACTTTTTTAGATTCGCTTCGTTTCGCGGAGAATTGCATTTTATTTGAGGTCCCGTCAATCGTGATAGATAGTTCTCGACTAACATCTTAGAGGAGTTCGGTGTTGCTGGCTTTATTAATTATCGATCAAACTTGGTTGGTTTATAATTGGAAAAGTTGACAAGCCGAGGGTCAGTGGTGGGTTCCTCTTGCCCCATTTGTTTAGAAGGAAAGCCTTATGCCAAGGCGATATTCTAAGGTAGTGGGCTGTTTGATCGCCTTGACACGGATCACGTAGCATTGCCGGAAAAGGGTCAAAAAAGCCCACCGGTACGAGTTTAAGGTTGATTGGATAGATTATTTTTGCGGGCACAATGGACCGGTGTTGGTATTTGGAGGGTTGTGTTGTGGAATATAAAAAAGTTGACCGTTGTTTTGCGTTTAAAAAGTCTTCTTTTTTTTTAATTATCCTTAGCAATGGCTAAGGATAATTATCATGGACAAGTAATGACTTATCCATGTAGTAAGCTTCCTTTCTTCTTCTTTCTTTACGAAATGAAATGCGATGAAATATGGCCTCACCCACAAATCGGTGGGTATTTTGTTATTATAATAACTTAGACAGCAGTTACTCGTGACCTCTATAAGCAGTAATTTTTTATCAGAATCAGAATATTTTTTATTCACGTAGACCATTATGTACAGTACTTCTGACTCGTTAAAAGTTACAAAATATTATGCTACTACTTTACCACCCGTTCGGAATGCCGTTCCTATGGAGAAGAACGGGCAAGAAACTCCATCGTCTCTTTTTTTATGAAGATTTTACATTTTTGAGCAATACATTGTTATAGGTATGTGAGAACAATATAGGAACGGCTAATCAGACTTTAGCAGCAGGTCAAAAAATAAAAAGTACTAACTAAGTATAAAATTACAGTTAATGGCTACATGGTTCTCACATTTACAAATTACTTACTCACTTACCTACTACTAATATAGTATAAATAAATAATCACAAGAATTATGAGTAAAATGTTGTGATAGGTGTATTCACTGTTCCTGAAAAATATATATTCAGTGGTCCGCTGAAAAATAAAAAGCAACGACCCCAACGCCCCAAATATGTGGTGTCCGGTCTCGGTCCTCGTGCCTCCACGCATAACTCTTCGCGACCCAGCCCCAACCTTTACGAGTAATTGAAAAACTTCGAGAGGACTATGAGCAAGCCTGGAATTCAGAATATACGCTCACTTATTATTCAATCTGTCGGATGAAGCGCACGATTTCCAAGATCTGTACTCCAAGTGCGAGATTATTCGTAAGCTAACTGTATATAGTTTACGTATTTAGACACATTGTTTGGCAAATTGAACAGCGCCCCTAGCGGACGGTATTTAAAACGTTCAACTCTCCATACAAAGTTTCTAAATACGAAGACTATAAAGTACACGGTTAGCTTACGATTAATCTCGCACTTGACGTGCTGTTTGTATATTTATTGTTTGCTTTACGCTTTAATTTGTACGAGTTTTATGTGCACGCCAAAATACATATATTTAAGTCATACCACTGAGTCAAACAAGCGCCCAATGTAAGCACATTAAATGTATGACTCCCAATTCTTTGGGCGACACAGCAACTGTAAGCATATCTTAATTGCTCATCCCATATCATCATCTTATCTCAAATTTGAAACTAACCCATTACGTCAAGTGCGAGATTATTCACCGTATAACTGATAGTCTACCGTATTTAGACATTTTGTATGGAGAATTGAAAGTTCTAAATACCGTCCGCTAGAGGCGCTTTTCAATTCTCCATGCAAAATATCTAAATACGGTAGACTATAAAGCGTACAGTTAGCTCGCACTTGACGTGCAGTATGGAATGAAATTTGCGACCTTTTCAACTTAAACCATTGCAGTAGCTATTCGGTAAATATTAGATAATTTATGAGCAATACAATTTGACGAGCTCAAAACGTATAGGTACATGACATGCGAATATAAATCAAGAGCAGAAACTTTCTAAAGTAAATTATACCCAGCCGGTATTATATGCCTAAAATATATGTTTGGCATCTACAAGCAAGCGGCGATATGGGGTAAACCTTTCCAAGGAATAATCAGAGTCAGAATATTTTTGATTCTTGTAAACCATTAAGTACAGTACTTATGAATCGTCAATATAGTTACAAAATGCTAAGCTACAACTTTACCACCCGTTCGGAATGCCGTTCCTATGGAGAAGAACGGGCAAGAAACTCCAAACAAAACACGGTATCCCAGGATCGTAGCATATGGCGATCAGTGGTGTCTGCTCCTTCATAGAGGTGTGTATATAATCCTATACAACCCAATAATACCAGCCCTTTTTAATGTCCCACTGTTGGGCACGGACCTCCCCTCAATGCGAGGGGGATTAGGCCATAGTCCACCACGCTGGCCCAGTGCGGGTTGGCGGACTACAACCCAATAAAGTAAAGAAACTGCAAATAGTCGAGTCCAACCTCGACATTTCGTTCGTTTTCAAACGTACGATAGGAATCGACTGAGCGATAACAATCGACTAAATAATTCAGAATCGATTTTATACTACGTGCGTGCCCACCTGGAACTATTGTGGACTTTAAAGCGATGTAGAATATTATTTGCTATTTATTAAGTAAATCAATAATGAAACACGATCATTTGTTATAGCAACGATAGCAACATTACAAAAAATGCTTGAAAGTAAGTATACTAGGATATCATACATTGACGGCCTGATTAGCGCAGTTGGCAGTGTCCCTGCTTTCTGTGCCGAGGGTTCCGTATTCGAATCCTGGTAGGGACGATCTTTGTGTGGTGAGCACGAATGTTCGTACCCGAGTCATGCATGTTTAGTATCTATATAAGTATTATATACTGAGTTCGTCCTCAGTCCATTGTACGGTACCCATAATACAAGCGTTGCTTAGTGTTAGACCGTATATTTTGTGTGTTCGTCTGGCGATAATATTATAGAAGGAGGTACGATCAATACAATCGGGCTCTTAAAAATGTTATCAAATTGCAGCCATTGTAACAGTCACATCTGTTGCCGGAGTCCAAAGCCATATATCTTCCCACTGTCTCCAAATCGGAGCGATGGCAAAAACGCACTCCGCATACTTTTTGTTCGTCCAAAGTTCTGAGTCCTCCGCTGTTATGAATAATGGCGCTAGTATCGCAAGCTGCCGGTCTTGCTATGTCATACTCTTCTTCTTCTTTCTTCGCGAAATGAAATGCGATGACAAAAAATGAATATGAATATGGCCTCACCCACAACTTTGCGGGTATTTTGCCAATGTCAAGTAATTAATAAAGATAACACATTATAAATAAAATAATGGATGTGACATGAAGGTATGAAAATGGCGTCCCCCCCATTTTATGTTAATTGACAGTGGGGAATTTATTTTCCCTACAGTTTTAAATCGGTTTGAAGCCCATAAATAGATTACTACTGTACCTAGTTTTTGGTGGAATATCAACCAAAGCCAAGCGCACCATTGCAGGACCTTAAGACACTGTGAGCACTTTCTGCGTAGATCGGACCGCAAACAACAACGAAATATAGGGGCACCCCGGTTCAAACTATGACACTAGGACGTCATCCACCGCAGTCCTCCCGTGACCATGGTTGCTGTAGAGCACCCGAAACGTCGGGAACGTAAAAACATAAAATGAACGCGATGAAATCTGTAAAATAAGTTTTATTTCTAGCTTAAGGGGGAAGCTCAGGGTCAGGGCGCGAAATTCAAAATGTCAATGGTTTTTATTTTTTTACGAAAAATTTGGACATCTTTTCGATACAATACCATAAGGTTTGTAAAAACCGCTACTTTTACTAACTTAATGGTGTTGTATCGCTTTAGGTACTTTTTTAAGCAAACTTAATACATCAAGACATCCAATGCAGAATGCTAATATCGCAAAACACTCAATTACATCGTAAAGATGTCCAAATTTTTCGTAAAAAAATAAAAACCATTGACATTTTGGATTTCGCGCCCTGACCCTGAGCTTCCCCCTTAACACATAGGGGTAGGGGATTCATTATTTTATCATCGATTTCATCATTATTATCATTTGTACTATACCTACTTAAAATAACAACCAAGAAATTTTGATCACTAGGAATCAGAATCAGAATATTTTTTATTCACGTAGACAATTAAGTACAGTACTTATGAATCGTCAAAAGTTACAAAATACTATGCTACTACTTTACCATCCGTTCGGAATGCCGTTCCTATGGAGAAGAACAGGCCGTACTATTCACGTTGAAATAATTCAACAGCTGTATAGCAGAAACCCAAATCCCTGCCATTATCTGGACCGAGCCAAGGTATATGGGGATTAGGGATGTCACTTTAGTAATAGAATATAATCAATTTATTTTTAATAATATATATTGTGCAAATGTTCTGTTTTATTTATATCTTTATAGAAGTTCTGTACTTACCATGGAATTAAATCCAGGTCCTTATGCTCCACAGACTCCCATTTTTGGGGTCGAGTCACCTTCTTCCGTAGGAGAATTAAGTACGTGGTGGTAGGCTTCGGCCGTGGTAAGTAACCACCCACTGAACAAAGCCATGTCGCCAAGCGGCCTAGCCATGTTCCGGCATGATGTTCGGTGTTGTCAGATCAGCTGCGCTGCATGTGGCTAGTGAATGTAGCGTCTCGATCTACTGCCGCCTTCCTACCTAGGCAAGTATGCTCCATCGTAGATCTCATCATCACTTACCATCAAGTGAGATCGAGATCAAATACTTGCCTATAATGTAATTAAAAAAAATAAAAAAAAAACTATGTCATCATGCAACGTATTAGTTATTTCATAGAACATTTTAAAAATACACCAATATGTTGATTTCTTATATTTACGCGAATACTACACATTGAAATAAAACAATTTTTAACGTAAAAATAGAAAAAAAAACGCGATAGAATCCTTATTTCAATACACCAATATGCCTATATACCCCTAAGGCGGGGGTGCACAATCGTAAACCCAAATTTACCAAATAATAAAATTGCCAAGTTGGTTAATTATTAAATAACAATTGGTGCTACTTGGATTGTGATACCTACATAATACATGAAATATGTTCACCACTAGCAATTTGTTTGTAATCTCTTAACTCTTGTATAATATTTATTAATTTATGACGCGCCGTGTGGCAGCCCTGCGCAGCGTCGCAATCTATCCACTGTCGACAGGGATTACCGCTGCCTGATGAAATTCCCCAACGCCGCTTTATTATTCAGAATATTATTTGATGTATGTCCAGATAAGATGGAATTCGTGAAAGCATTATTGTTTATTGTTTATGTTACATGAAACACGTTTATATATAAAACTAGCTGCGCCCCGCGGTGTTACCCGCGGTTAGAAAGTATGTATGCTACCATATTAATCTATCCCACGGGAACCATACATTTTACCCGGCTAAAAAGTAGCCTATGTGCCATTCCAGACTATAATCTATCTCTGTGCCAAATTCCACCCGGATCCGTGCAGCCGTTCTGGCGTGATTGAGTAACAAACATCCATCCAAACACACACACAATCACAATTATAATATTAGTGGGATAAGTGTGTAAATCATTTTTTTTAAACAAAGCGAACCAGTAGGAGTTTGGCCTAGTACACATATTAATGGGATAAATGGAGGGCAAACACACCAAAGGCAGATATATAATTAATTAATTAATATGTTGTGTTAAAGTGATGTGTATTAAATAATAATTTAAAAGGTTCAATAAGCTCTGGCGGTCAGTAGAAGAGTTGTATCTACATATTACCACTATAGTTGTAACTACATATTACCACTATAGTTGTAACTACATATTACCACTATAGTTGTAACTACATATTACCACTATAGTTGTAACTACATATTACCACTATAGTTCGGCCGTCGGAGGAACGCGTTCGTGTCAGATCGTGTTTTATCGTATTTCCTTCGTATGCTGATGATATTGTACTAATTTTATTGTTTGCTTTTTTTTATTACATTATAGGCAAGTATTTGATCTCGTTCTCACCTGATGGTAAGTGACGATGAGATCTACGATGGAGCATACTTGCCTAGGTAGGAAGGCGGCAGTAGATCGAGGCGCTACATTCACTAGGCACATGCAGCGCAACTGATCTGACCCGCCATCCATGAATGGCAACACCGAACATCATGCCGGAACACGGCTAGGCCGCTTGGCGACATGGCTTTTTTCAGTGGGTGGTGACTAGCCACGGCCGAAGCCTACCACCAGTAGAGTTGTCACCTAGTTGGCACCACCCAGGGTCACGTGTAGGGTATCTCGAGGGTATTTAATTCTCCTACGCACGAAGGTGACTCGACCCCCAACTTATATGCACCGCGGACACAACATTTAATTAATTATTATATTATTATGTCTACTTACAAGAAACGATTAAGGCGATGTTAATTTTACTTTTGTTTGGAACGCATTCTAAATACTCAAAATGATGTTTGTAAACTGGCCAAACTGTGAGCACCTTAGATTATAAGATCAATAGATAACACCACAGCGTGGAACACATATTATATCCAGGGTTTCCAAAATTATGATTAATGAAGGAGGCGGGGGGCCAGTAGCGGCGTCCAGGGGGGAGGGCCGGGCTTATCACACACAGTTTACATCGTAGGGTTGTCGCGAATATCCAACCAAGATATGGAAATAAATATAGTATAATATATTTCGGCATATTGATATTGTATATTTACGCGAATACTACAAATAAAACTAATTTTGGATTCAAAATGGACTTGGGATCCACAACAGTAATTAATATAATTAATTCGACAACCAAGCGCAGTATTGCAAGACCTCAAGAGAATGTGATCACTTTCTGCGTAGTTCGGATCGCAAGCAACAACTAAATATGATCGTACCCCAGTTCAAACTATGACACTATAGGACGTCAAACACCTCAGTCTACCCGTGACCATGGTTGCTGTAAAGCAGCCGAAACTAAGGGAACGTAAAAGGCATACAATAAACGGGATAAAATCAGTGTAATTCGTTTTATTTCAAAATATTTCAACATTTATTGCTTGAGACTCGTTTGGTTTTACGAGTCATTTCACCCTAAAATATTATTTTAAATTTTTGTTACAGCCTGTATAGTTAGTACTATTAACGCGACAACCTGATTAGGGCAGTGGGTAATGGCCCTGCTTTCTGCGCCGGGGGTCCGGGTTTGAATCCTGGTAGGGGACAACATTTGTGTGATGAGCACGAATCTTTGTGCCCAAGTTATGGATGTTTAGTATCTATATAAGTATTATATACTGAGTTCGCCCTCAGTCTATTGTACGGTACCCATAATACAAGCGTTGCTTAGTGTGGGACCGTATAGTTGGTGTGTTCGTGTGGCGATATTTACTATTAACACTCACAATTACACTCATACTGATATTCTTATTTGTTTGTCTACAGATCTATGCAACGCCGCTACCAAGATCCAGGCTTCCTTCCGAGGCCATCAGGCACGCAAGGATCAGGCCCAAATCGATCAGGCCCAAATCGATCAGGCCCAGAAGGATCAAGCCCAGCAGGATAAGGTGAGCTTTTTCAAATTAATGTATACTTATTTCACTTCAGACAAGTAATAATTATGCAGTGTATTTAATCACTGATTAGCGAGATTCTAAGTCGTGGACTAGACCTAATTACTTCGAAAAAAACCCACTAAAGTAGGATGCCCATCATTGTGATCTTACATTAATAAGTAAGTGACAAAATGATATGCAGTTATGGACTACCTTTAAAATCCCTTAAAGTAATGTACTTAGAGTCGACATTTTGATGCCATTTGATAGGCTATGTAGACCACTAACAATTGTTTAAACAACAATACAACAGAACGTCATATGCGAGATTATTAGAAAGCAAACCGTATACTTCATAGTTTACGTATTTCGTCACATTGTGCGGAGAATTGAAAGTTTTAAATACTGTCCGCTCGAGGCGCTGTTTAATTCTCTATACAATGTGTCGAAATACGTAAACTATATACAGTTAGCTTCCGAATAATCTCGTACTTGATGTACAGACATATTATACAATTGAAGGCTTATTTAATTGTAACAATTAATGAAAGTTCCCCATATGAGTTAACAGAATTAAATGTACTTAATTCAATGTTGGTATCCTTCACGGCTATCTCATTATTTTATTTCTATCCTTTTCCTTCCAGGAGGACATAGAAAAGATTGATCTCTCCGATCCGGGCCTCAACAAGGCCGCAACTAAAATCCAAGCCTCATTCCGAGGCCACAAAGTACGCAAGGACGTGAAATAAGGTGGCCATGTTATAGCAGCAGGTCGGGAAAGTCTCTGGCTTCGTACGCACGGGTATTATTAGTATACGTTATGTTTTGAAATTAGAGTTGGGACAATTTTTTTTATACAAGTATTAAAATTGTGTAAAAAAAACAGAAGAAGTACGTAATTACTTTATGACACTTCCTAAAAAGTTGCTAATTTATTACAAAATAATATTCTATGTAAGGTTTTGTTATAAGAATAAAGTCGTTCATACGAAGTCAGCCAACTCGAGTTTCTTAGTCACGCAAATGTGAGTAATCGTGTAGAGTATGTCAATTCTTTACTGTTATGGTACGTCAATTTTTAAACCCCTTTATTCAAATCTACCCATATGCGGAAAGAGTATTTTTTTGCAAATAAATATTTTAATATTTTTTTAGATTGTTTGCAAAAATTACGTTACAATATATCATGGCATTGGATTGACGTGTCTCATGAATACCAAAGAGTAGAAAAACAATGAAGGGAATTAATTTGAAAACTACTTAATTACTTATTTATAACATACAAGGTGTTTATCCTGTTTTTCTATTTATACATTTTGATCACACTACTTCGTGTAATTGTAATACAAAATGGCCGCTATTAATTTTTATGTGAAGTAACATTCCATCTTCATTCGATGTTTGTTGATCAATTAATATTTTATTTTAAAATAATGTAGTTCTAAGATATTATTATAATAGATTTAGTAGTGTTAAAAGCTTACTTTAAATAATATTTTGTGATTCATTTTAATAAGTTACTAATATATCAGTTTCATTGCAATACCTACTTAATTCAAAATAATTTATAATATATGTTTTGACTTAAATACTTTACCATCCATCTTGTTGGGTTATCCTGTAAATTGCTGATATAATTAGGATTTATATTAAATAAAATATTTAACATTCGCCTATATTATCAATGTTTGTTTTATTGTACCACAACTGGGTTCTAGGACTATCCCAAGAATAATCACGAAGCCATTGACCTCTGGGCGCAGATTTTTACAGATATTATTGTTCTTCTTAATACAAAACTTATATGGCACATAAATTTATCTCAGTGGACTTTTTTTTTTTTTTCAACAGTTGCATTTTAAAATAATCCTGCAAGTTTTCACTAAGGGCATGAAGTATATATACTTATAGACATCACGAGAGATATGCCGTGCGGTTCAAAATGTATGGGAACTCGCTGTCTCCGTTTTGTTCCCCACCACTCGCCACAAATACATGCAATTCCATAAAACCAACCAATACAACATCTCACACACACACGCGTGCCAATAATTCGGTGCGTGCTGCGTCGTCGCCGCATACAGCGGCCGTACCACGTGACGCACCAGTTTATTCAAAGTATCGTTAGACGATCTATCCATTGCCTCGTACATTCACTCAGTAGCGAACATAGGTGGTACTTAAAGAGCCATGTATTTTGTACAAAAAATAAAAAGTCGTTGTACTACATAAAAACTAAAATAACATAATAAAGGCAACAAATATTTTTTGATTTGTTGTTTTTAATGATTTTAAAGACTAATATAATAAAATACGTAATACTTACTGGTGAAATGAGATTCCATCTTTAGTGCAGTTTACTTTGCGGCTAGTATTTTTGCACACAACCACGGAATAAACCGGCATTTTTACAAAAAGCTAGAGCACCGATACCGACGTGCAGTTGCAGTCGACTGACGGCGAAAACTCTATGTGAGTGCAATTTGCACCACTTGTGTTCGCAAGCCCACTGCTTTCATAGCATATCTCCTCTCATATATCTGTGCTTATAGATAAGATGCGATAACTCGATCGTAATTGATGCTAACAAAACTCATACTAAGCCGTACGTACTGAATATTTTTTATTCATGTAAACCATTAAGTACAGTACTTTTAAATCTTCAATATAGTTACAAAATGCTAAGCTACAACTTTACCACCCGTTCCGAATGCCGTTCCTATGGAGAAGAACGGGCAAGAAACTCCATGGTTGGTCATTTCAAAAAGAGCCTAAGTAAAGCTTAAATAATGCAAAGCTATCGTATAATATAAAGAAATTCCATTGTACCTTCAAAAGGTACATTTGCCGTATGTTGTAAGGCAACAAACATCAGCGCTATATTGATTTTCAAATAATTTGTCAGCGCTAAACTCACCCTCATCAAAATAAACATTTAACTATTGAACGGCTTGGCCTATTTCCTTCAACAAATTGCTATTCACGCGTGCGTGCTATTTTGTAGCAAATGTCTTTAGGCGTAAGGTTGAAAATTGTTGAAATACCGTTGCCATAGTTACGGACATTGATGAAATTTTAATAACTTTGTGGATTTGTTAGGAGAGAATGCTTGTATTGTGCTTTGCCATTTAATGAAAATAGTTTTATGCACAGGACAATGTTAATATAAAAATATTTGTTATCATGAATTTTACCGGAATTAAATATATAATAGCTGTTATATCCCTATTACTTTATACTTACTTACCAAGCTCATTAACTGTTACCGTTTCGAGAAACACTACCTCTAGAAGAGGTAATTTTAATTATTAAGGACATTGGTATTTATTTAACTATAATTTACATAAACTTTAAACGTAGGTAGATTTCAAGATAAATTACAAACCATTCATTTAAAAAAATCTTTACTAATGAAACTACTTCGATCAAAATTCAAGGTTCATACCTATAGCTTGGGTACATATTATACGGAGAAGCCATGTTTTGATTACTGTAATATGCATTACCTATAACTGGCCAATATTCGTAGCAATATGGCATTTTTGTACCACATTTATCTCGATACAGATTAACAGCATCTAGATTTATAGAATTAATATTACCTTTACCTATCCTTACTTCGGTATTTTTCCATGATCTATAAACTCTATCTGTTTTATCCGGTTTGACATCTATAACTTGGAAATTAGACGAATCTGACGGTTTGTATCCGTCATTGTTATAATAATCATACGGCATTTTGTAATTGTATTCAATTCTGTAAGTCCCTGGGTCATTATAATTATATTCGCAAGGGTAATAATTATAATTCCAATTATTTGTACCGGTATTAGGTTCTAGATTTCTTATGTTTGCAGTATCTGCTATGTATCCGGTAGCTCTTTCTATGAGTTCTTCGTAGTCATGGTTACTTATAATTAGACTCGTATTATTTGGTTCTGTAATAAAAATATTATTGTCTGTTGAATCATTATATTCCAGTATTACTTCTGCTAAATAATACTGTATCTCGTAATAAAGTTGGTTGCTTATGTTGATTTGAATAGGTCTTTATCCATAATTCAAATTAAGTCTTAATAAAAGAGAGCGATTATCAAAAGCATAAGTTAATATTTGAGATGGTTTAGGTTAGCTACATTTAATATAACGTAGTCGTGCTCTTAGTTATTACAAATTAAGTTGGGTAAATTAAACTTACCAATCTTATTATGCTCTATTTTTCTAGGCAGCTCCTCTAATTTCACATTGATACTTGTTTTATTGTTATTCTCCGTTTGATTTTTACTAAAAACACCACCAACTAGAGTAGTTTCTTCAATGTCTGAGACGTTTGTCGTTCTTGATTGTACAGGTTTTTCAATTTCAACTGTAACACCATGTTCTGTGTGTTTATGCGAGTGTTCCGGAATCTCCTCGGTTGTATTTTTTACAACATTGAGGTTTAGTTTTTTATCAGTACGTGTTGGTTCATTTTTGGATTTGATTTGATCACCATTCAAATTATTAACATCATCGAAATCGTCATTTTCTATAAACTCTGATTGATAGACTACAACTTTATGTTCAGCTTCAATGTCGTCTTTTGGTATTTTACTTTGTTTATGTTTGGGATGTACTTTCGGTATTGGTTCGTCGTTATCTTCGAAAAATTGTTGAACCATTGGCTTTTCTATATGTATTTCATTTCGAACATCTTTCTCGGTATTATCTGGACTTTTTAGAGTGATGTTAGGAGCTTCTCTACTTTTATCATTTGCTTCTATGTGTTCCTTCTTTATATTAGGAACAGTTGTTCGTCCAAATATCGGTACTGATATTTTTATTACAGGTTTGATTACTGTAGGTGCAGTGTTTACTAGTTTCCTTGGCGCTGTGTCTAAACGTAAGTTGAGCTGTCTTGCTTTTGGCGGTCCTTTTGAGTCATGTGTCATCTTGTTGGGATGACTTCGTTCGTCTCTCTTCTGTTTTATATCCCGTGGCGTATTTCCACCTTGATGATGATTTGATAATTTATGCATTTCATGTTTGTGTCCATTGTTCTGAAAAAAAAATAGCGCCAGAAGAAAAAAGTAATTGCGTGGTCCCATGCTAAGCAGTGCTACCGTGTAATGGACTGGGCTGATACCAGGTTCACTCAGACCTTGGAAAATTGCGAAATTATCATATCCGAAATATACTCTTGGTTGGTAACTGGGTTTGCTTTGACACTACTCAGATTCGGCTGATGCCACCTAAAGCTGCCAGTATCCTGGTCAGTGAGGCGATTTCCTCCATTAATCTAGCCTCATGTTTTACTCACTGATTTCTTATATTTACGCAAATACTACACATTGAAATAAAACATATTTTACAAAATTTATTGCGTTTATTTTATGTTTCCGACGTTTCGGCTGCTTTACAGCATCCATGGTCACGGGAGGACTGTGGTGTTAGACGTCCTAGTGTCATAGTTTGAACTGGGGTACTCTCATATTTAGTTATATTTATTACATCAAACATAAACGCGATAAAATCTGTAAAATAAGTTTTATTTCAATCATGTTTTACTTGTTGCAACAGGTCTAATACTTCTGTATGAAATAAAAATAATTTACTTACTTTAGTTTCCTCTAAAGCATGACATGATAATAAGAAAACACACATCGCTATTACTCTTACAACCATCATGGTGTTAACTACACAACCACTATTTATGGGAGACGAGATCTTCATACTAGAGCCGCGTAAAAAAAGGTGAACAATTCTTATCTTTTGTTTGTAGAATATTTGGGAAACATATTAAATCGATTATGCATGCGTGACTTTGTGCATTGATTCAATATTATTATGGACTTTGAGAGTTTGATTTGATTAAAAGTTAATTTATGTGGTTTCGTTGAATGACGATGATGGAACACGTCACCGAATTCCATTGAAGATAGACAAAGTAAAGACGTCGTACAACATTATAGCCAAGTTGGTAGAACGCTTGCCTCGGTAACGAGGATCGCAGGTTCAAATCCCGGCTCGCACTTCTGAGATTTCTGGATTTCATGTGCGAATCTCATTTTCAACCACGATTATCACTTGCTAAACGGTGAAGGAAAACCTCGTGAGGAGACCTGCATGTCTGAGAGAGCCCCTCGAAAGATGTATGAAGTCCGCCAACCCGCACTGGGCCAGCGTGGTGGACTATGACCTAATCCCCCTCGCATTGAGGGGAGGCCCGTGCCCAGCAGTGGGACATTAAAAAGGGCTGGTAGGTATTATTATATTATACTCGTATTACTTAAGTAGAAGAAGAAATAAGATCGTAAAAGCAAACACAGGGTTATCTTACTCTTTGATTTATTTTAAACTCATAAAATTATAAACAGTTTCGATCAAATGTTGCAGCATAGGGTAGAACTCGAGCACCGCCGACACGATCACCACGGTGAGGGTTACAATTCTGCTGATGCTGCGCACCAGGTCGAGGCCAGATGAGGAGTGTTCAGAAGGTAGAGACTTCCGGAGGGACTTCTGCTCGTATATTGTGTCTTCTGGCGCGGTGACCTGGAGAGATAGTAATATATTGGCCGGTGTCCATACGAACGGAAACGCTTTGCGCAGTACTATATGACCAAACGTCATATACTCGTAGTACTGCGCAAAGAAAAACTCTTGAAGATGGATATATTATAGAACGTCTATAAATTTGTAGTTATGTATGTTTTATACAAAATTACCTGGAAGACGACGCCGGGTTCAATGTGGGAAGGGATTGTACCTTTAGCGCACGGCTGGAAATTTTCAATGTATATTTCACGAATAAATCAATTAGGATATTCTGGCTATTCAGCGAGGCAATGCGGCCAGCATCTTGGGTACGCTACCGCATGGGCCAAATTTTTAACACTTTTTGTAGCTTTTCTATACTCTTTTTTTAATTTATATTAGTTTGTAAATATTTAAGTTATTTTCTATGTAATTGTTGTATATAATAAAAGATTATTTCCTCCATTAGGATAGTCTTTAAGGTGAGGTTTTAAAATGTCGGGCTATACTACCTTTCGAACCCGCGTTTCTTGAGCACAATTGTAATCTTTATGTGAAGTCACAATGTCAAAAGTCAAATATTTTTTTTTTTTTTTTTTTATTACATTATAGGCAAGTATTTGATCTCAATCTCACCTGATGGTAAGTGACGATGAGATCTACGAGGGAGCATACTTGCCTAGGTAGGAAGGCGGCAGTAGACAGAGACGCTACATTCACTAGGCACATGCAGCGCAACTGATCTGACCCGCCATCCATGAATGGCAGCACCGAACATCATGCCGGAACACGGCTAGGCCGCTTGGCGACATGGCTTTGTTCAGTGGGTGGTGACTAGCCACGGCCGAAGCCTACCACCAGTAGAGTTGTCACCTAGTTGACACCACCCAGGGTCACGTGTAGGGTATCTCGAGGGTACTTAATTCTCCTACGGACGAAGGTGACTCGACCCCGAAAATTTCGTATAGGCTTACGGGGGCACTCACAAAAGGTCAATAATATTTTTTTTCTAAACTCTTCAACTGTGTTGGCACGAGACCCCAACTAATCAGATCCGGCGAGAAACTCAGCGGGCTTGTCTTTTTTTAGATTTTTTTTTTGACTCTTTTGTTATTTGCCAAGTTTTTTACAAATACAAAATTAAGCTCCAGTGTTGCCACACGCTGACACACTTTGAGATCTTAATTTCAATAGTTAAAAAAAAAAAAAAATTGCTCTCAACAAAATTGCGATTTTTGTGAATGAATGTTCAAATGTTCTTAAGAAGAACAGATTCAAATGATAGTACTTATATCTACCCTTACTGAATCACCCTGTATATAGCAGTTTATGGGCCATCTTTAGCCAATGAAAATCAAACATAAGCTTTCATATTCTGTAAACTCGTAACAGTGGTAGAGCAAATCTAATACTGTCTCTACCATCAACAGCGATGAAGCCATTATGCCAAAGATCCAAATATAAGGTAGACGACGGCTGAAAATTTACCTTTTCATTGATATCCATAGAGTTTTCAGATTTCACGTCAGCGTGTATTGGCTGGGCATGGTTGGTGACTATGTGTAGAGCCCCAACTGCACTACGCTTGCCTCTCGCCAGGTATGAAGGTACTTGCTGTAAATCATAATCTCTATCAAGGTAGAGCAGTATACTCTAGTATAGTCCTGGACTTAGTCCAGCTGTAAGAGTCTTGCTTCTCTGGAAATTTGTCTACCAGATCTTTTTTGTCTCCCGCTTTGCAATGGAGGGATGTGGATAATTTTCTTCCAACTCCTCCTATTTTTATCTTTCGATTAATTTCGTGCGGGTTCCAAGACAATTAACTTTATCCCGGGACTCGCTGAGGGTCAAACCTCGGTGTCATCGTTGGACACCACAGTAGATCCTGGCTAACAGGAGTAGCAGTGGTGGGAGTGTGTGGCGGGCCTAGTCCCATTAAAAAAAAGGTAAAGCAGTTATTTAGTGAGTTCTGATGTGAGTAGCACTTTTTGGCGGGGAGTTGAAGACTAAAGTCAATATTGTTTTATTTTCCAAAGAAAAAAGAGTCTATTTTTCATACATGTTGGAGGGATATGAACTATTGTGTGTCCATAAACGTGCACTAATGAAGAACATTGAATTATAATAGTACTTGTAACTTGACATTGAATTATAATAGTACTTGTAACTTGACATTGAATTATAATAGTACTTGTAACTTGACATTGAATTATAATAGTACTTGTAACTTGACATTGAATTATAATAGTACTTGTAACTTGACATTGAATTATAATAGTACTTGTAACTTGACATTGAATTATAATAGTACTTGTAACTTGACATTGAATTATAATAGTACTTGTAACTTGACATTGAATTATAATAGTACTTGTAACTTGACATTGAATTATAATAGTACTTGTAACTTGACATTGAATTATAATAGTACTTGTAACTTGACATTGAATTATAATAGTACTTGTAACTTGACATTGAATTATAATAGTACTTGTAACTTGACATTTCAAGTTCTCCCAACATGTCCGGTAAATTTTCAGTAAAGTATCCACAGCTTTACTGATAGGGGTAGGGGATTCATTTCATCATCATTATCTTCAGGGTTACTTATATCAACGATCAATAAATGTTACTCGACATTGGCAACATTGGCTCATTTTGTATCAGTGTGCCAAATTAAAAAAAAAGGAGAGTTCAGATGTGATCGATTGAGAAACAAAGCATGATTAGCCGTGAGCTGACTGATCGCGCGACCTCGCAAGGCTGCCTCAGTTTTGATCAAAGCGAACAGTTTACGCGAAGTTGAACTATATAGTCAGGCTAACAGCGAAGCAACAAATGCCACCGCCCCCGAGGCACGTACAGACTGAGCGAGTAAAGCAGCTTAACGAGACTACTCAATCAGTCAGTCAGTAGGTACCTATAACCTACAGAAAACCAGGACCGAATAGAAATATCATTTGAAATTCATAGCTATTTATATTATTGTGTTGGCGTAAGCTGATTATGAGTTCAAAAGATTTTATTGGAAGTTGGAAGGCTTGTTGATGTAATATAAGAGGCTCAGACGAGATATAAAGCTCCCATTAAGAGGCGCTCAAAGAATTCATCGTTGTAAATGGCTGTTTTCAAGTATAGGGCTTCATGATCTAATTTCAAATAATAAAATGTAAGATTCGTTCAATGTTTTATTCAATTACGTTCAATGTCAGCAGAGGGAGGATCAAAGGGACTATTGAGGGTAGTTTGCTGTCGTCTTCTTTCATCTCAGACAATGTGGGTGGTCTTTTTTTTATTACATTATAGGCAAGTATTTGATCTCGATCTCACCTGATGGTAAGTGACGATGAGATCTACAATGGAGCATACTTGCCTAGAAGGTACCTGTTCACTCTCGACTTGAAAACGCCCAGTTTGTATTCAACGGGGAACAAATACCTACCTTTTAAATTATCTGGGCGTTCTTGTCAAATATTATTAAATATATTAAATATCGCCAGTCAAACATACCAACTGTACGGTCCTACACTAAGCAACGCTTGTATTATGGTATTTTCAAAAGGACTGGGGGCGATCTCAGTATACCAACGGAGTGATTCAGAAAGGGTATGCTAACCTTTGAACATGCGCTTCCCTATTTCTAAACATCATTTGAAGTCATAATTATTTGATTGTTAGAAATGAAGTAAAAATGTGCGGGGTATGATATCACGCGCGTCGCAGGGAGCCGGTGGATGCGAGTGGCGGTGAACTGTGATGTGTGGAAGTCATTGGGGGAGGCCTATGTCACATATATGTCTTTCGGTTGATAGTATAGTAAATAATAATAAATATCGCCATACGAACACACCAACTATACGGTCCCACTTTAAGCAACGCTTGTGTTACGGGTACCGTACAATGGACTGAGGGCGAACTCAGTATATAATACTTATATAGATATTAAACATACATGACTCGGGTACAAACATTCGTGCTCATCACACAAAGCTTGTGTCCCTACCAGGATTCGAACCCGGGACCCTCGGCGCAGAAAGCAGAGTCACTACCACTGCGCTAATTAGGCCGTCAATTATAGTATGGTGCCGGGTATAATGGCAATTGGCTCGCCCCCATTACATTGGGATCAAATACCATCAGCGAAATGTGAGTGCACTACAGTGCACCTCTGACTACTCTATCGGGATTACAGGCGTAATGGTATACCTATTAAAAAATAATTTTGTCAAATACACTTTTTTGGATACCTCTCTCCGTTCAGGCAAAGGTTCATCACGTAACTCCGCATTTCTAAAAGGGTTCCAATTGTTAATTTTAAATTGGGGAACCCTGAATATTACCTTTTCATAATACTGTCCGATCACACCGCAACTGGTTAACAGTAAACACACAACTTCATATTTTAACATTTTTACCCGACTCGACAAATAAAATGCATTTTTATGTTTAACAAATAAATGAATTCCCTTATCGGTATATTCGGTATGAAATACACAATGTACGTACCTAGCTATTTATGAGGAAAACACGTGATATTTTCTATATTGTACACTAACAAATTGAATTGTGTATTGAAACATGTATAAATTGTTTCAGTAACATGTTGAAACTAGTAACATTGTGTATAATTTTCTTATGTATTGTGTATGGACATCAGAATGTAAGTACATACCTAATGTAGGTACCCAAATAAACGCAACAGAATGACAGTGAGGGATATTTTGAGAGCACTTTTGTTTTTTAAAAGGACATCCTAATCGATTCTGATTTGAAATTATGAATTCTGATATAATTAATAATGAATTCTGATTTGAAATAATGACTACAAATGCGATTAAGAGCAGGGGTGGATTCAGGTTTTCGTTACGGGGGGGGGGGTTTCTATCTTTTAGAAAAAAGTACTTCAGTCGTGAGTCAGGGACTGGGGGAGCAATTGATTCCATTTCTACCACCTGTATCCACCCCTGCTTAAGAAACGCAGCTCAAAAATTTAGTATGCCCTTTCTGGACACCCTTCATATTAGTTCCTTTGCTAGACGAAAGTCTCCGCCCATCAATAAACGAACTGGCTTATAAACCGGTTATAAACCTATATCTAAACTATTGATTGGCATAACCTACCATCGGTGACTGACACCAACGCATCCTCGTATCGATCATGAATGTGTAACGCAATGTATTGAACCCATTCGTTAATTACGCGTAAAAAATGGCCTAAAAGTTAAAGAACCTCATTGTTAAAGATTACCCATGAATATAATTATTTAATTAATGTGTAGCTATCAATGGAAAAATGATTCTAATGACGTATTAACAATAATAATTATCTTTCCATATTCCTGCAATAATTCCTCCGCCTGCTGAGGTCAATTCGCTGTTTATGTTATCATTTTCAGCATTTGACCCCAGCAGGTGGCTAACATAACATTAAAATTTTCAAAAAGGGCCTCTACGTGTTGGACCCATGTCCCCGCGCAAGCCTTCCAAAGATCCGGGTATAGCCCGTGAGGAGAGAGACATTAATATTATCGTCAGACGAACGCACCAACTATACGGTCCCGCACTAAGCAACGCTTGTACTTGTATTATGAGTACCGTACAATGAACTGAGGGCGAAACTAGTATATAATACTTATATATTAAACATATATGACTCGGGTACAAACATCCCTGCTCATCACACAAAGATTGTCCCTACCAGGATTCGTATCCGGGACCCTCGGCACAAAAAGCAGGGAAACTACCAACTGTGCTAATGAGGTCGTCATATTATTACCTACTTTCTTGCGACTCTACAATTTAAGGAATGTTTATTGACCGACTCGAATCATGTAGTAACTGGTCCCACGGTCCCAGTTGACTGATAAGCCTAAATAAAATAATGCTATCACAATTACAGAAGGCACAAAGCGATGCGGAATTGCAGGCAGCGTTGATGCCGCAAGAATTGAACCCAGCCTTCGTTTCTGATAAGGTATGGTCGCTAAAAATTAATGTATTAATATAAGGATGTTTGAACTAGTTTAGCCAGAGTTTAGTCTGTCTGTTTGTTCCGGCTAATCTCTGAAATGGCTGGACTGATTTTGACGGGACTTTCACTGGCAGATGGCTGATGTTACAAGGAGTAACTTAGGCTACTTTTATTTTAGAAAAAATAAGATCTCACGAAAAAAATTAAAACCAATGTTGCAGCGCTGCGCCTGATTAAGTTTTAATACCAACAAGCTGATTGCAGCTTGTTGCAGCTTCCTGCGGGCTCAGAACGCGCGAGCAGGCTGTTGCCAACGGTTGTGTCTGTGTTAAATACCATGCGGACGAAGGTGCGGGTAACAGCTAGTTATTATATAAAGAGTTATTTCATCGATATTTCACCCATAGTTATTTCTACCACAGGCGTTATTCCGAGCACCGTCCCGACTAATCTCAATACACTTCAAGTGCCTAAATCCACACTCACACTCATACAACCGCAATTATACCTAACGCTTGCCGTCTCACACGCAAGTCTCTCCAAAATCCATCATCACCACCATAGTTCCATTATGCAAAAGCTGGCACACTTGGCCAAGGCCCGTGTGTCAGTTATTTTACCCCTAAAACAGGGAGAAGAAGAATTATTATAAATAGCTAGTTTGTTAGTTTGTATGAAAGGGGTAATCTCCGGATCTACTGATCCGATTTTGATAATTATTTTACTAATAGTGAGTGCTTTAGGCTATATTTAATAGACGAATCGCGACCGAAGCCACGCGCAGAAGCTGGTGATGACATAATAAAGAAAACTAATCTAAATTGAAGCTTCCATTTGTTTCGTGTTTGTAAGTAGGTATACACGTATCTCTACAAGTACTCTACCACTATATTCTTACCAGCCAATCAGGACGGTATCCTATACTCTCTCTCACTTTACTCTATATTAAATATGTATGTTGATCCCGCTTTGTTATGTTGGATTCTGATGAACCTGCAAGATAGTATATACCTAGCTATGCTCTAAGATATGTATATATAACTATGCTCTGTAGCATGTTTGTATATACCCATTTATGTTTTCCTGCACCGCTTAGCAAGTGATGATCACGGTTGAAAATGAGATTCGCACATGAAATCCAGAAATCGCAGAGGTGCGAGCCGGGGTTTGAACCTGCGATCCTCGTTACCGACGCAAGCGTTCTACCAACTTGGCTATCACTGCTATTTTTAAATTATCTTGTTATTTTTTAATTTTTTTTTTTTTTAATTAGAATTCTCCATGGCGCGTAGTGTTGCCCACACTCGGTCGGCAGCGGCGCGACACTGAAGCGGTGGTAGAGCGGCCAGCGGCCCCGCAACGATACAAGCTATACAGCCGGCTGGCCGCGTGCGTGGCGCTCGCGTTGGCCGCCACACTGGAGATCATACTGTATATTGTCGAGTATTATACTAATTGGCAATAAATTTGATTCGGGATTCGATGTTATTTTCTTACCAACATTTGGATGGGCCGAGTAGGTAATCCGAATGTCCCAAGTGGTTCGAATGGGCCCAATTGATCAGACGGCCCACATAGTTCGAATGGTTGAAGTGTGCCTATCTTTTGGGACAAATGTCGTATGGGGTCTTAAACTAAGTTTCTAGAATGTCCCAAATAGATCCAATGACCCAAGTAGGTAGGCAGATTGAAATAAAACTATTTTACGGATTTTATCGCGTTTATATTATGTTTTTTATGTTCCCGACGTTTCGGCTGCAAAACCAAACGCACCATTGCAAGACCTCAAGATACTGTGACCACTTTCTGGGTACATCGGACCGCAAGCAACAACTAAATATGAGGGCACCCCGGTTCAAACTATGACACTAGGACGTCAACCATCTCAGTCTTCCCGCGACCATGGTGGCTGTAAAGCACACGAAACGAACATAATACAAACGCGATAAAATTCATAAAATTAATTTATTTATTTAGAAAAGTAAATCCGTTGAGTTATGAAGAGGTAAATCAAAGCGTGAACATGCTAACATTTTAATTCATATTACAAACCTAGATGAGTAATGGGTTACGGTTAGACGCGAGCGTAGTTTCGTGCTGGGATCTGTGGGTACATTATGAAAACCTTCATTTATTTATAAAAGCCCGGAAAACAGAATATTGTTAATAAGGTATACTTTCCTATGTAACTACTGGGATAACATGCTCAATGGCAAAGGTAAACACAGATCAGAATATTTTTACCCATATACACCATTATGTACAGTACTTATGAATCGTCAAAAAAAGCTACAAAGTGCTAAGATATACGACCTCTTCAACCTCACCACTTGCTACACAGATGGCGCTGCAGACGACGTTCAGAACAATCGACAATCCTCCATACAATCCTGAAACGCGATATGACAGTTTTCGGAGCACGCAACATATATACAAGATCCCGACAACAAGCATCGGGACATAGCGGGCTCCCTGGCTGAAATATCTTCCAGCCAGGCGAGTGGTATGCCTGGCGGGGCTGTAAACTGTCATATCACGTTTCAGGATTGTATGGAGGATTGTCAATTGTTCTGAACGTCGTCTGCAGCGCCATCTGTGTAGCTTGTGGTGAAGTTGAAGAGGTCTCTACAAGTGTATAGTGCCCTTTGAAATATTTCAATTTAGCCATCTATACTTAATCGATCGGTTTCGTAGATATCACAATGTAATTATGCCGCCATTATAGTCACGGCTATCAACTGTAGGCCATATAAAAGTATACAAAGTCCAGTTTGTGGCAGAGTGCAGTGCGCAGGAGCAACATGAAGTGGCTTATGTTATTGTGTTTGTTGGTCAGTTTCTTCTCGGCTATGGTGAGTTTTTATTTAATCAAGTATTATTATAAAATAACATTATAATCCCACTAATATTATAAATGTGAAAGTTTGGATGGATGTATGTTACCCAATCACGCCAGAACGGCTGAACGGATCTGGATGAAATTTGGCACATAGATAGATTATAGTCTGGAATAGCACATAGGCGACTTTTTATCCCGGTAAAATGTATGGTTCTCGTTGGATAGATTTGTTTTAATTTTTCATAGAGCGAAGGATCGACATGATTTTTTGCATAGGTAGTGGTAGTTTAGGGGTCAGAAAATGACATAGGCAAATTTTTATCCCGGAAAAATGCACGGTTTCTATAGGATAACATACAGGAACCGTGCATTTGCATAAGGACATAGATGAAAAGGACATACTTTTTAATCGCGAGTAACAACGCGGGGCGCAGCTAGTTTAATATTTAATAATTGAATTTTTACTCGCTTTTCTAGGCCGAAGAAACCCAGGATAGTCGTGATGGGTCTACAGATTTTACGAGCAGGTACGCCGAACTCGCCTCCCCCGTACCAGCCCACATCGACGTACCAGACCTGGTCGCCAGACTAGCCGCAGCCAGCAACGTTTAACGCAGACCACTCTCCCGACGTACCCAATCAACGCACCCACATTTGAGAGCAAAATTACTACAACACGATTAAACAATTTCTAATAATCCTTACACAAAATAGTTTTCTGATAACCAATAATATATTGTGTGCCGTATTCAATGGTTTGACTTGTGACACTTAGGTTTTTATACATAACGGTCCTTGCTCTATGTTATTGGTATACAGCTTGCAGGTGTTTTGTAACTGTTTTGTAAAAGCAAGCCCAAAAATAAGTAGAGGTTCGCCATCGGCTTGTCGTTAATGTAACGTTTTAGAGATCTATACCTTGTTGAAATTAAATAATCTACTCACAGTTTACAGCATAAATATCATAACTAAATCTTAGTTTAACTGTCGTGTGTTGAATCCCACTAAATGCCAGTATGATTGGCATTAAAATTGTTTTTGTATTATAAGTACTTACTGAATTGTTATGTTGTTATTAATAATGGTATTTGATCAAAATTGTTGAATACTTGTTTGTATAATATAATTTATTAAAGTGACGAAGTTTGTTTATTAATTTGTATTATTATTTCACACCCATTTGATTGAATGCTTCGCCGAAAACTTGGATCTATTAACACATTTGTAATAAACTCGAAGCGTTTGAATATTTTCGTACAAAATGCGAAGAATTTATCTTTAACTAGCTGTTAACCCGCGACTTCGTTCGCGTGGTATTTAACAAAGACACAACCGTTGGCAACAGCCTGCTCGCGCGTTCTGAGTCCGCGGGACGCATTTCAGGTTGTTGCTATCAAACTTAATGAGGCGCAACGCTGCAACATTGGTTTTAATTTTTTTTCGTGAGATCCTATTTTTTTTTCTAAAATAAAAGTAGCCTAAGTTACTCCGTTTTACATCAGCTATCTGCCAGTGAAAGTCCCGTCAAAATCGGTCCAGCCATTTCAGAGATTACCCGGAACAAACAGACCGACAGACAGACAATATTCATATGTATAGATAACAATGGAATATAGTTTCAATATATATCGTTAATATTTCACCTTTATTCAGATAATTACAACACTGTTTATTTTACTTTTATAAGTATGGGTTAGGGATTTTTCGATTCCTCAATTTCATTCGCTGTACTTGCGTCTGGCTGGAAACAGCTTCTCATAATTGAGGTTCACGTCTGAAGGGTGAGGCGAGTAGGCCGCCTGGCGTCGCCCTATCGGGATATAGTCATACGGGACCTGTAAGTTTAACACACAGTCGAGAGTGAACAGGTAACTTCTAGGCAAGTATGCTCCATCGTAGATCTCATCGTCACTTACCATCAGGTGAGATCGAGATCAAATACTTGCCTATAATGTAATAACACAAAAAAAAAAAAAAAAAATGTCCTCCTGACCGAATTTCGGTCACAGCGGTCAATCTCAATGGCCGCTAGCCAACTACGCAGGATATGATAGTGCATGTGCGCAAGCGTAGTTGCACTCTCTCTTCACTCAATCTTATAGTCCGATGGTACGGCAATCCAACACGATTGGAGACAGATCAGGCTTAGGACCGGCTTTACGAGCTCTTCAAGGTATGAGCGAGTGATCTAATCATGGTTGAAAACAACACGCACATGAAATCCAGAAATCCCAAAAGTGCGAGCCGGGGTTTGAACCAGCGACACTCGTTACCAAGTCCAATTATTGTTACGATATGAGCTTATGAATGTTTTTATTATTGACTGACTATCTTTTATAGCTTGACTACCTATACATGAAGATTAAGAGCCTTTGTAATATAATTATCCTGCCACCAGTTCGCTCATCCCACGAACGCAGTATAAGACGAGTATAAGCATGCCATTTGTCTTAACGAGCCGACACTGGCACTCGCGTTAGATAGACTCAATTCGCCCAACATTCAGGTATAATCGCCTTGACAGTTAAATTTCTACACTATCTCAATGCAGGTGACCTACATTTAATACTTAAGCTTAAACGGTATATACATATTGAACCTACGTAGAGCCAATCAAACAATTTGCATAACGCAATGATATGTTCAATCAATTTACCTGCGGCTTTGCGTCCACATACGCTATCGATAGAGCACAAATAAAACAAATGAAGAATAAATAAAATAAATCCATTTCGGCACAACGAGTCACTCGCGGCTTTTAACTTTCCAATAATTAAAAACGATTGTAATTTGATTTTATATTTTATTGGATATTTTTATTACCGACGTTCATTTATGTGAATCTATCGTGTTAATGCCTGTAAGCTTACAGGGTTGTCACTAATACTGACGGTAAAATTCAATACCTAGCTACTCAAACTACTAAGTAGCTACATCAGTATGTGTATCTTACTTAGGTATACTTAAGTATTTTAAACACTTGTACCTAACCAACTGCACTTTGTTGTGAAATTTAACTGTAAAGTACCTACAATAAAATGCAGTTTTACGACACCCAAGTTTATCGTTATTCGTTGCTTTCGCCAAAATAAGACTTGTAAATATAACATTTTCTAGAAAATGTTGCCTACACAAGAATATAAACGGAGAACTTATAAATAAAAATGGCTTTCGTTGTTATTGTTATATTAACTTTATTTTATTCAACAAACGCAGATGTGAGTAAATTAGATTATTGTATTATCTATTAGAACTTAGAAGCCTATACCCAAAACAGAATTGATGCCATATATCATTAAGACCTTTCCTATAATTATTTTTCCATAGCCCCAGCAACCAGAAATAAATGACCAATTTCAAGCCCTAGATGACACAACACCAAAAGAAATCGAAGAAACAACCACTGAAGTGGAAAAAACAGCAAATGTCACACAAACAGACCCATCAGATTATAGAAGGCACACCGAAATCGAATCGCAAGAGAGTATCTCATGTAGAATTTATAAATTCATAACGGAGCCTCTGCTGAAATTTGTTCTAACACCAAAAGTAAATTATGTATTGAGGAATATAGGCACTTGTATTGTAAACGGAGCGATGGAGTTGATAACGCATTATTTACCAGCACCGTCCATACCGTTGATTGCGTCCGCGGCGGGATTAGTAATACCGTTTGAGCCGATAGTGATGCTGAAGCAGAGAATGCCGGTGACTAGTTACAGAAGAGCATTTAAAACCGCGCTAAATGGCTTCATGAATACGTTTGACAAGTATAAGGTCAAGGATGAGTTTGTCAACGATGAATTCGATCCTTATATGACGAGGCGATTCAATAGGAGGTTCATGAATGACGATAGAAAAGAGGAAAGAGTCAAATAAAAGGTTTAAAGAAATAATGTATTGTCATTTATGATCGGGTTATCAGGAAATGTTATTACTTAAACTTATTAGAAAATGAATTGATGTCTCTGAAATCATCTTATTATGATTAGATAAATGCAAAAGTATGTTTGTTTGCAGCTGGGTTTATAATAATTGATCAAATCTGGTTATACTTGGCGGAAACTTATCTATACATCTATACATATAAATAAAATTGGAGTGTCTGTTTGTAATATTAAAATAACCGCTTTTTACTAAGTGCATTTGGATGTATACACGTTACCTATACCGAAACAACATTTTTTAAAATTTTTGTATGTCTGTCTGTCTGTTTGTTCCGGCTAATCTCTGAAATGGCTGGACCGATTTTGACGGGACTTTCACTGGCAGATAGCTGATGTAACAAGGAGTAACTTAGGCTACTTTTATTTTAGAAAAAAAAAATAGGATCTCACGAAAAAAAAAAACCAATGTTGCAGCGCAGCGCCTGATTGTTTGATAGCAACAACCTGCAATGCGTCCCGCGGGCTCAGAATGGGCGGGCAGGCTGTTGTCAACGGTTGTCTTTGTTAAATACCACGCGGACGAAGTCGCGGGCAACAGCTGGTTGTAAATATAATTATGGGAGAGACTTAACTTCGGCTTGCCAATCTCTTCAAAAAATAATCCAAACAGGCTGTTCTCTCTTAACATAACCGAACTCCCAATAGTCATAGTCGAAAGTAAATAATTTGGGATTTTATTACCAGCCACCTGTCCGATCCTAATTAAAAAAAAATGTTTTCTTTATAAAAACTTTGAGCCCCCATTGGGGTAGAATTTCCAAAAATCTTTCCTTAGTGCACATCTTGGATACTCAAGAAATCTATGTACCTATATAAAAATTGGTACAAACTTTGATAACACTCAAACATATCGACAACTGTATTAACATCATAGATCATCATTATGACACAGACAGTATAAAACAAATAATGACTATCAGATATTTAATCAACGAACGCTGAAATAGTCACGACGCCAAAGAACGGACAGAAATACGTAAGTTTTGCAACAGTTCTGTCCCTAGTTTTGGTATCTTTTTTTGTCCCGGCTTTTGTAACTTTTTTTGTATCAGCTTTTGTAACTTTTTTTGTATCAGCTTTTGTTATTTTTTCTGTATCAGCTTTTGTAACTTTTTTTGTATCAGCTTTAGTTACTCTTTTTGTATCAGCTTTTGTTACTTTTTTTGAATCAGCTATTGTTACTTTTTTTGTGTCAGTTATTTTAGAATCACTTTTCTTTTCATCTTTCCTTAACATCGTAACGCTTTTTTTAACAGGTTCAAAATACGACCAGTGTCCAGTTGTCTCTTTTTTTTCGGCCATTGCTTCCTCAGTTATAGTTTCAGTAGCATCTGTGTTTATTTCCTCATTATTCTCTGTAGCAGAATCGTTATTTTCTACAGGAGTATCAGTACTGTCATCAATTTCTGCAGGATCATCATTGTTTTCCTCATCTATAGCTTTCTCATTAACATCATCAGGTTTGTTAGCTATATTGTCACCAACCGTGGTATCAGCTTCATTATTAGCATCCAAATTAACGTCAGTTTTTCTCATAGACTTGTCTAAGCCGCTCCAAAAATGTCTGAATCCGTTATCGTCGATAAAGACTCTCTTCGAGGGAATGTCTCCGGTCTGTCTTCTCAACATGAATTCCTTGAAATAATCGGTAACAACGTGTGTAGCCGGCTTAAGGATCGTGTATTTCTCATTTCTTAACATTATTTCACCAACTTTTTGTAGGTCTACGTGATTCGGGAACTGTGCTGTGGATGTGTGTAGCTGAAAATAAAACAGAAATCTTTGCTCAAATAACAGATATTACTTACTTAGTTTAGAAAAATACATATTTTATATTCATTGATACGTAATGAGAAAGGGTTGCATTGTTATGTAGGTACTTACTTTTAGAACGATTAGACATATTGTTATTATAAACATTGCATGTATATTTCATAAAAGTTACATTATTCAAAAGGCCATCAGAGGTACTGAGGTATCTACTGTAGAAATAATTAACGCGAGTGAATTATAAAATGTCGTAAAATTCATTTTAGTGATTGCATATTGATTGCTTTAATTTTTAACCTCAGATGCAACATGTAACGTAACTCCCAAAGGCTTGGATCAGTTTAATTTTTTTTTCTTTATTTTTAAGATCTATTTCCTCAGAATGGTTTTTAGCCATGTTTAATGGACAATGCTTCGGCGAATTGTGGCGACATCTTTATACCACTGTGGGATAGTTACATTATTAATTTGATCTTTAAAAAAAAACAGCAACCATGGAGTTTCTTTCCCGTTCTTCTCCATAGGAACGGCATTCCGAACGGGTGGTAAAGTAGTAGCATAATATTTTGTAACTTTTGACAAATCACAAGTACTGTACTTAATGGTCTACGTGAATAAAAATATTCTGATTCTGTTTCTGATTAGGTTACTTCTACGAATAAATCGTTGGGTTCTCAATAGGAGCGGGAGTATTTTGGAGCGACAAATTAAGGTAATCACCTGGGTTTCTCTCTGAATAATAAAACGTGTATAATATTATACTTAAATATTATATTTGCAACTTATTTTTACTAAAGCGTAAATCAAGACGTAGCCTCCCCCAAAACGTCATTCTTCGACAGATGGCGTTGTTTTCAACCATATTTTTTTACAAAACTTTTCAAATGTTTACACAGATCTATCAAAACAAACTAATTTTTAAAATTAAAAATGTGACCTGAACTTAATTAATAAAAAAATCAACATTTTGGTTTATTTACCGATGTTAACATAGCTTCATTATTACTGCAGGAACATAATATTGTTGCCTTTTTAACATGATCCGAATCATTCGGAAATAGTTTTTTCTAGTAGAATCTTTGACGTCGATAATTGCCCAAATAAATTTCCCTAATATTTCTAACACTAATATATTAGGGTTTTTCCTATTAACTTGGAAACAGTTCATTACCCCATGGTATTACTATAGCTTATGGTGAACGAAATTACAATTATCAAAACATGTGTATTAAATATTTTATTGATAGTTGCTATGGTTGGTATACAGTGAAAATGTGCGGTAAATAATTAGAATACGGTAAATAATGTATACAGTGCGATAAAATAACCGGTAAGTTTAGTCTTCTCTCCTACGCGAGCGAAGTTTTTTATGAAACCTCTTTTTTATTATACAAAATTGAAGGAATTATTAATTTTACAATGTATACTCAAACCGACGATTACAAGCTATTAAATACAACTTTTTATATAAAAATGTATACACAAAAATATGTACATTTTCATGTGAAAAAGTGAAATTTGACTAGTAATCTGGTGGGTATGAGGTTAATTTCTACAAACTATTATTAGTTACAAATTGTAATAGGTAGGTATTATTAATTACAGACAGTTACAAATTTAACTATGACGAGCTAATTAATGAAATAAAACGTGACAAAATTAAGACTAGATAGATTATAACCTAAAAACTCAGTCAAGTCCTTTAATAAGCACAATAAGATGTTATGCAAAAACTGCATCAAAATGTCACTTCGATTAACAAAAAAATGGTATTTATATTGAATTATAAATATATAAAAATAGGTTAGAAATTATAGTTACGACTGCACAATATTTTGCCACATAAATAATGTTATCATTTAATGCAGTTTTCCCACAAACACGCGATACATAATTAACTTGATCCATTTTCATTCAATGACGTCTCATCCTGCTATCATTAATGTTCTAATTGAACCGATTTCTATCTTTAAAAAAAAATCAGTTTAATTAAGAAAAAAATAATGATAGGACGAGACATCATAGGATGATAATGGACCAATCCATAATAAATGGGAAGGATTTATTAAAAGAAAACGAGACAAATTGCACTTTAACCAAAAGTATTTTCTTATTAGAAAAATACGAAGAGAATGATTTCAAAAACCGTTTTGGTGCCCCAATAAGCTCTTCAACGTTGAAAAATAACATTTTAATTAAAATATTAAACTATTTTAAACTATCTACGTATTTTTTTTTTAATTTTTATATTGAAAGGAAGATCATCATAATTTTCACACTTAATGCAATTCGTACGAGTCAAAAGAAAATATTTACATCAACAGTATTAATTAAATTCATAGGTAATGTATATTAAATACTAAATATTTAAATATTGCAAGTGTCATAAGATAAGGTGTCGAGAATTTGTCATTATACAAATACACACACTAAGTAAAATATGAAAAAATATATTCTATGAACCGCCATTAATTACAAGTAGATCCTTGGGGCGGCGTTTTCAATATGAAAATATAGACAATTTATTTAAATATTAACAAGGCTTTATAAATTAATTAAAAACAACATTCATTGAGTGAAAATGAATACTGATCGAATATAACAGAGAATCAACACTGGAATAGAGTTTCGCTATTACTGTCAACTAATCGATGCGAAATAAATACGTTATAACGAAGAATGTAGCTTAAAACAAAACCAACTAAATACTACAAAATGTTTTAGCTTTTATAATACTATCACACCTTTCAAAATTAAACTTGACAGGCTGTTGACCAGAGGTTCCCAAACTTATTTTGTCTACTGCCCACTTTGAAGATGAATTATTTCTTAGCGCCCCCCTCTTTTCACCTAATTAAAAACCACTATAACTTCAAATGAAATTAATTATTGTAAGTCTCTACACAACGCCCCCATTTTTTTCTGGGTCTCTTACCGCCCCCCTTTAGGCCTGCAGCGCCCACAAGGGGGCGTTATCGCCCACTTTGGGAAAGGCTGCTGTTGACGAATCAGTTCAAAATTGGAACACTTTTCTCGTCACCCTTTGACAAGTTCTCCATTTTGTGTAGAAAACTGTTTACATTAATATTATTATGCTGTCATTTATTTACACCTTTTTGTCGAGTCCAAATTGATTACGATATTAACTACTACAAATATTTATGTAAGTAAATAAAATAAGACTATTTATCGCAGCGGTGTTCCTAACATGAGTTCTTAACCTATTTCTTTTTCTAATACATACATCTGGTGTTGTTTAAATGTATATTTTACCCATTAAGATTTTGGGTTGATTTTCAATTATTGTATAATTGAATGGTGAAAAATGTCATATGAACTGTCTTAAATCTAATTAAATTTGAAGGAATATTTCTATAGTTAATGACAATGGTGTGCAATGAAATTGTAGTGCGGGATTAAATAATGTTTTTTTTTCTACTGGAGCCTTCATAGGGTACTATACTTTACAATTGTTTTCACAGCCTAGGCATAGCAAAACGTCAAAGTAGTAGGCACGAAGAATGATGTAATATATGGTTATTGCTTCTGGACACTAAGGCTAAGCGCGCACTGCGGCAAATATCCGTGGGGTTTTTTTGTCGCAAAATCTCTGCGTGCACTGCGGATAAAATCTGCACGGAATTCCACATCCCCATAGGCGCATAACTTTTTCTGCGATGTTTACGAGACTAATGGCAAAGCTCACAGAAATTCTACCGTAGCGCCATAATTTTTCGTTTTAAATTATAAAACTCACCGTAACTCGACGCACCGCAGTGCGCACTTAGTCTTATAGAAAAAAGTCATACATACATAAATGATATAATACATACAATACGTGTCAAATATCGTTCGGTGCATTCGCTAAATCATACAAATAATAACCCGTAATTCGCATAGTTATTGAATAAGATGTTAATTTAATAAAATAAGATGTTAACTTAATAAATAAATCGATTAATTGTGCTGTCAAAATTAAAATTGACATTTCAAATGTGCCTTAAGATCTGCCATTTCAGTAAACACCAATAACACGTCAATATCAGACTTATATTTACGTTCATAAGGTACGAATTCTAGTAAAAACCTGACGATTTAAATGTAGACTCAATTTAATGAGAGATGTCATAATTTTATTTCGCTTTTTACATAAAATCTGTAACTTTGTATCCAGATGTATACATATTTTTTTTAAATAATAATGTATACGTATTGTTTTCAAATAATGTATACATTATCATTTTACACTTTACTTTCGTTATTTTAACAGTAGAAAAATAATAACATAACTTTGGAATAGGCCAATAGTTTATATACCTATGAATTATTGAAAGAATATTATGACAAATCTCGCGAATTTATTAATTATACTTCAGAAAAAAAATATTTCCTTAGCATTTATTAGGTACTTTAGCTCCAAACTCATGTAGTATGTCGCACGCCATCTCCAAATCGTTTCGGGTGATACCCAATGCGCGCACAACAATGTCCTTCGGGTACCCCTCGCCTACCAAACGAGCGATGTAATCCAAATTTATGTTTTCGTACGACACATTGTCACCGTACTTTCTGCCGTGTTTATCGTGAGTGAGTGGGTTGATTTTCTTGACTGTAAATAATAACATCTCATTTACAACCAAGATTATTACATGCTAAACATTGAAGGAAAACATCGCGAGGAAACCTGCATGTCTGAGAGAACCGCTCGAAAGACGTGTGAAGTCCACCAACCCGCACTGGGCCAGCGTGGTTGCCTATAGTGCCAACAGTGGGCCATTAAAAGGGCTGGTATTGTTATTATTACCAAAACATAGTCAACATTTAGTTACGTTATAACTATTGGGTCTCAAGTTGCAGCGTTGAATCGAATCGAATTCGATGTTCAAAAATGTAAAAGATCTTTTTAAAAAAAAGAGTAACCATGGAATTTCTCGGCATTCCGAACGGGTGGTAAAGTAGTAGCATTGTATTTTGTAACTTTCGACGATTCATAAGTACTGTACTTAGTGGTCTGCGTGAATAAAAAATATTCTGATTCTGATTCTGAATGATCGCGCAAAAGGACGCATATAAAATGAATGTTAACTTACGTGCGATAGCCAACTCATTCTTCTCGACGGCCACATTCTCATAGGGGGGGTCTTTTATGTCCTCAGATGGGAACTTTGGCATCGTGGTGGATTTAGTCGGCTGGTCTAAGCTTCCACTGGTAGTCGCCGGCAGGGACCTTTGCCGAGGCGGTGCCCTACTTTCAATCCTCGTTTCCCGGTCAAAACTACATCTCGAGTCACTCAGCATCCTCTCCTGCCGGAGATCAGGCTTTTCTGGCGGCCTCTCGGGCGGTAATCGAAATTCCGTATGCCTGTCTGCTATTAATTGCCTGTTCTCGGCCACATGACGGTCTATTGGCACGTGTCTGTTTTCTAAATTTGAAACATGCCTATTTTCTGAATTCGAAACATGCTTGTTTTCTGGATTTGAAATGTGCCTGTTTTCTGAATTCGAAACATGCCTGTTTTCCGCATTTGAAATGTGCCAGTTTTCTGAATTCGAAACATGCCTGTTTTCCGCATTAGTAATGTGCCTGTTGTCAGCATTTGAAACATGCCTATTTTCCGCATTTGAGATGTGCCTGTTTTCTGAATTCGGAACATGCCTGTTTTCTGCATTTGAAATGTGCCTGTTTTCTATATTTGCCACGTGTCTGTCTGGCCTATTTTCTTGAACGTGTACTTGTCTTGTATCAGGAATCGTAATTTGCCTAGTTTCCGGCATTGGATGTCTTTCTAGCCTCTCCTGCCTGTCTGGGGTCGACACGTGCCTGTTTTCTGTAGGCGCGTGTCTTTCTGTCTGTCTGTCAGGCATGTGTTTTTCTTGTCTATTATCTTGTGCGTAACGATTATCATTCTGTCGGTTGTCGGCTACATATCGGGTGTCGGGGCGGTCGGGTTTGGGGTCGGTTGGGGTCGGTCTGTCGTCAGCGGGTCGTTCGAGAGGGGGCGCCGGGAGGGGTCGGCTGTTCGATTGGGGTGTGCACGCGCGGCGGGGTTTTTCGAAGGCACGGGGGTCGGGGGGTACCTGCGATCAGAAAGTTTACTTATGAAGATTTTGTCACCCATATTGTAATGGAAGGAAGTACATATTTTTTTTCAAACTCCTCCAATTTTTTTCTTGTAGGACCGTATTTCTATGCAATGGCTGGTAAAGTTAAAAGCATTGTTTTGAACTGGCTCTTAGACTTTGGCAAAAATCATCATTTGGTGTCGCCATCTATACACAAATAAATAAAATTGGAGTGTCTGTTTGTAATATTAAAATAACCGCTTTTACTAAGTGCATTTGGATATATACACGGTACATATACCAAAACAATTTTTTTTAAAATTTTTGTCTGACTGTCTGTCTGTTTGTTCCGGCTAATCTCTGAAATGGCTGGACCGATTTTGACGGGACTTTCACTGGCAGATAGCTGATGTAACAAGGAGTAACATAGGCTACTTTTATTTTAGACTAGCTGTTACCCGCGACTTCGTCCGCTTGTTAAATACCACGCGGACGAAGTGGCAGGTAACAGCTAGTATATTATTAAAACAAGAAAGCTGGTTACAATGATCACCTCGTGTCTGGTGTCGATGACGCCAGTGATGGTTTCAGTGGAGCCTGTGATGATTGAAGTCAGCCGGTGCCGGGAGTCGGGCTCTGGTTCTAATGAGGAACGTCTTCTGGGCTCTGGGGTATAAAACAAAATAACAGCTTTACATATTACTTATAAACAAATGGGGCAAGAGGAACCCACCACTGACCCTCGGCTTGTCAACTTTTCCAATTATAAACCAAACAAGTTTGATCGATAATTAACGAAGCCAGCAACACCGAACTCTAAGATGTTAGTCGAGAAACTATCTATCACGAGTGACAGGACCTCAAATAAAATGCAATTTTCCGCGAAACGCAATGGATTTCTGCCAAATATCGCCTAGTTCTATAAATTATAATATATTACTTATTATAATTAAGTACAAATATAAAGTTTTTGAGGCGAAGGAAACGAATATGAAAAGGTTTTGGAATCTGAGTCTGTTCAATTTGTTGATTGCCAAGTAACCAGCTTGGCTATCCCAAGGTACTTAAGCGGAAAGATCTTCCAACCAGGCGGATGGTATGCCTAGTGTACTGGGTACTATGCCCCGACGGTAATTGACTGGGTCTTGTATATACTCGTATGTTACCTCCTCCGACAACGCATAGTGCGTTTCAGGATTGTATGGGGAACCGTCAGCGCCATCTGGGTATCGTTGTACTGATCCTTGTTCCTTGCTGCGAGGTTGAAGAGGTCGCTACAATGCTATAAAGAATATGAACAGTAGAAGCTTACCTTGAGCGGTAGTAGCGGCGATCTCGTGCCACGCTGGCTACAGCCGCTATCACCGGCTCCGCCAGCGATAGCGACTCCCTTGGCGCCCTTAGCTCACCGTACGAGATCCCCGCGTCGACGGGCTGTGTTCAACAGTAGAGCCATACCTTGAGTGCTAGTCGTGTCGATGTAGAGGCTTACCTTGAGCACTAGCTGCGGCGATATCCTGCACGCTGGACGCAGCCGCTATCGCCGGCTCGGCGGGCGACAGCGACTTCCTGGGCGGCAGCGGCGGCGCGCGCAGCTCGCCGTACGCGTTCTCGGCGGGGGCGGGCGCGCGGCGCGGGGCGCGCGGGCTGTGGCGGGGGGAGGCGGCGGGCGAGCGCACCGACGGCCGCAGCGCGTCTATTGTGGAAGTCGCCGCGTTAAATTCTGCCCAATCCTGGGGAGAGGAGTGTCACGCTATGGGCCAGCTGCATTGAACATATGATGCGTTCCTACATTGTTCTCACATACCTATAACAATGTATTGCTCAAAAATGTAAAAGATCTATTTAAAAAAAAAAAAAGAGCAACCATGGAGTTTCTCGCCCGTTCTTCTCCATAGGAACGCGTTCCGAACGGGTGGTAAAGCAGTAGTATAATATTTTTGTAACTTGACGATTCATAAGTACTGTACAATAATGGTCTACGTGAATAAAAAATATTCTGATTCTGATTCTGATAGGGTGTTAGGGAGCGTTCAAATATTACGTAACGAATTTGGGGGGAGGGGGAGGGGGGGTCTTCTGAAACGTTACGATGCGTTACATGTGCGGGAGGGGGGTTTGCACTACGCGTTACGTAACATTGTTTTAACAGAGTAGGCAGCTTGTAGGCAGAGGCGTAATGCAATGGTGGTGGTATTAGGTCCTAATGTAATAGGGGGGGGGGGGGTGAGCCGTGCTTATTATATTAGGCACACTATGGCTATTATCATAGTCCACCACGCAGGGCCCCAAGTCTGCTAAAACAATCGATTCATAATCGAATAGCAACGTAATCGAAAAGTGACAGTTACTATGCGGTTGCTGTTCGATTATGAATCGATTGTGTTAGCAGACTTGGGGCCCTGGTCAAGTGTGGTTTTGTGACTTCACATTTAAGAATCAAATAAATAAATAAATATCGCCAGACGAACGCACCAACTATACGGCCCCACACTAAGCATCAACGCTTGTATTATAAGGGCTAGTGTACAATGGACTGAGGGAGACCTCAGTATATAATACATATATAGATTAAACATACCTGACTCGGGTACGCTATACGGGCTTGGTGACGAAAACTGTTTTCTTTACCAAGCCACTTAAGGCCCGTACTTTCGCTGTGGTTGTTATGTAAGTGGATCAAGTTGATTCTCGATGGAATCATATATTAGTTTGAGGAGCCTTTCAGTTACCGTTTTTTTAACATGCAAATGTTATTAATAAAAGGACACCAAAAAAAACAAACAAGGCACATATCACCAAGCGTATATTTTCAACATTCAAAAAAAATATACACTTTAAAATAAATAGATCATTAAGTCGCCATTATCGTAGACATAGTTGAATTAATAATTAACTCGCGCATCTAACTAAAACAATACAAACTAAGCGTAAACGTTATAAGTAGCCGTTGTTTTGAATAATCGACTAAACTATTAAAATTCTCATAACTAAACTATACGACACGGGGCTCTTATTTAATAGAGAACTCAAACACTAAGAGGTCTCCTACACAGTAGGATCAGCCACACAACTGAAGTTGAAAATTTAAAAAGTATGTGCACGCGCAACTCGTCGAGACATTAGTCGATATAGTATCTGCGCAGCACTACGTCTACTGCGCATCTGGGGCCATCCATAAATTACGTCACACGAATTTCATGAATTTTTGACCCCTCCCCCGTCCTTGTCACAACTGGTCACATTTGAGACCCCCCCCCCCCCCCCTACCTAGTGTGATGTCACATATTTTGCAATTTAACATTTAGAAGTTTATGAAATTAAAACAGCAGTGTTCCGAAATTGTTTTTATTTCCATTTAAATTATTTTTCAATAAAATCAATAGTTGTAATACTTAGATATAAAATATTATATTTTGAAAAAATGTGATGTCTCAAAATTTGGGACCCCTCCCCGCCCCTTGTCACACAATGTCACACTTCGTCGACCCCCTCCCTCCCCCTTAACGTGTGACGTAATTTATGGAGGGCCCCTCACTACGCCATTACCCCTACCATTGCGCTGAGACGCGGACGTGCCATATTCTTTATATATTGAACTGATTATTGTAAATCGACAAAAGTAAAAATATTATTACTATAACGCGAGCTCGTCAACATTATTTTAATAAAAAAAACTTCGCCTCTGGTCAAAGTATATATTATTTTACGACATTACAAAAAAACAAAAACAATTATCTCATAAAGCATTGCATTACTTTTAATATAACATATGCATTTAATGTATATTAGACAAATACTTTATGAGATTTCGACATTATATATATTATAGAGTATATGATCAGAAAAACAGTATTTCCCGAATCAAATATAATTATAAATTATTAATACTGTATTTGATAGAACTTTAAGTCAATTCAATTTCATTAAAATAATTATGTTTTTGTGATCCAAAACAACGGCCACCAGTCACTGGATATAATAAATTAAATAATTACTTATTGCATTAAGTGCACCGAGAACAAAGAACAATTAAAAATAATTAACTAAACAAAATTGACGGTACGTTTGTGAACGGACACGCTATCGTTAAAAATAAAAAATAAATTGAAATTAATTTATATCAAAAGTGGGCGTAGTTTAAAAAATATTTTTGCAATTTTAAAATTGAATACCATAATATTGAGGACCAACAGCCAAGAAACTAAGTTGCGTAATTATTTCAATTTAAAAAATAATAGAAATGATGTCACAAGTAAAATTTAACTGACACAAGCGAAGCTAGGGTTTCTGAACGCGACAAATACACAAGCATTAAAGTAAGGTGACAACACCAAAACACAACTATTAAGGTGGAAGCTCAGGTCGGGGCGCGAAATTCAAAATTTCATTGGTTTTTATTTTTTTACGAAAAATTTGGACATCTTTACGATGTAATTTTTTTTTTTTCGATATTAGCATTCTGCATTGGATGTCTCGATGTATTAAGTATAGTATTAAGTACTAGATGCGCCCGGCGGTGTTACCCGCGATAAAAAGTATGAAAAATTAAAACATCTATCCCACGGGAACCATACATTTTACCGGGATAAAAAGTAGCCTATGTGCTATTCCAGACTATAATCTATCTCTGTGCCAAATTTCATCCAGATCCGTTCAGCCGTTCGGGCGTGAAAGAGTAACAAACATCCATCTATCCATCCATCCAAACTTTCACATTTATAATATTAGTATAGAAGTATAGATAATAAAAAGCATTAAAATTTTGAATTTCGCGCCCTGACCTGAGCTTCCCCCTTAAAATGTTAAAATTACCTCCCAATTAAGGCAAACAATAAAAAATATCTGTTTGAAAAGGTTTTAATAGAAAACTAACCACGGCACCTCGGATTCAGGGAGAATGTTACGTTTTGGTGGAGCTACATATTGGTGAAATAATTTTCGGAACCAGATCAGTAGTTTCGGAGATTACCCCCTACATCTAAACATACAAACTCAGAAACTTTACCAGTTTATAATATAAATATGGATTCTGATAATCAGTATAATTATCGTGAATTATGATAAATTCGCCGCACCGAAACCCTAGCGCAAATAAACATAATAAAAGCCGATATTACTGACAAACATGATTGAACTTTAATACCATGGAATTAGGGTTCATAATATACATGCAATGATCTTGTATGGGGTTGCTAGTTTCGAGCCCAAATCTCAATTTTCAATTATCTAACTAAATGAGAAGTTCTATTAAAATGTTAAATATTCTACGCATATTTATATGCAGTTTTTTTCATTATATATATATATATATATATATATAATGACTCTGCGCTTCTTCAGCGCATTTGTTAATAATTGTGTGAAGACACAAACCCAATAAGGAAAATTAAAAAAAAGACCATTTTTTTTTCTGTGGAACATGTTTTTTTAAATCGACATATCGAAATTGTATCTTCACATAAATAATTATTACAAATCCCTAAAAAAGCGCAGGTTCAAATGGTAGTATAGTATAGCCTTTCTGAATCATACTGTATAAATCGTTTAACTGGGTCAGTTTATTGGCCTAAAATTAGCACTCGTGATGATTGGATGAACGGATAACTAACTAAATGAAAAGGAAAGATAATGCATAAATGATGTTTTGTAATCTCTCAGCAAAAATGACGTAAAATTTTATAAAATTAATTTATTTTGAACCTTGTGTCTATAATACCAATCATCCCGACTATTTTGAAGACATTAAAATAACACCCAAGACGCGCAAGCGTATGGCTACGTCATTTTACTGCGTTGCAACGTTACGTAGCATTGTCTCGCTCACACCTTAGGTATTTTCAAATATGAAAAACAGTGACAGCATGCTTTCTCGATGACTTTACAATTGCAGTTCGTCCTCACCCTACAGCTATAACAATTCTGAACTAAGCTATATTTCATTGCCCGTGCCTTAGCATACGCCTAGCCTGATCGTCGCGACAACAGCTCAAGCTAAACACCTTTATGACAAGGAGACAAGAGCTAAAATAATGTAGCCGACCCAGTCTCGGCACAACGATGCTACAATTAATTTTAAACTCTTGTCGCCTTGATATAAAGACTATTTTGGCTAGTTCGAGCCGTCGCCGCTTCGGGAGTTCTGTAGCAAGGAATGTATTTTCCGTCCGCGGTGACCTCGTCGCGGCGACACAACCACACAACGCACACACAAACTACGCACGTGCAAGCACTAAGCATGCGGTGATTTCCTCTGGTGCCTCTGCAAAACAAACAATGAAATATTCCTCATTTTTTTTTAAATAAAAAATAATAAGGATGATTGGCATGCGTTTTTGGGTTGATATTTTACATGTACCGCTAACTTTAACTTCAAAACATATTTTATAATTTTTTCGTAATTTATTTATAAGTTTTTTTCTAGATTTTTTTCTTGTGAAGGATAAAACTAAATCATGGTACAAAAATATGCTACGCCAGGCATTCTCTTCCGAAGATGGTTCTTCTTCAGTTGAATTAACACTGCTTATTGGTCGAAGACGTCCGATGACGTAGTCTTAGGCCAATCGCATGACTTAGCTGTCACGGATGAGAATACCGGACTTGGCATATTGTTATACCATGGACTTAATAAAAGTTCATCAAGATGTCCGCTGTAAGTATCCAACAACACGAGATATTCTAGTCTTTATATGACCAATTTGTATCTTGGAACCGAGATAGTAAATAGGATCATATTCAAGATAAAATTGTAAAAAATGAAAGATAAAAGTTTGCAAGTAGTTGGCTCTATAAATGGAGGCACGGACCCCCTTAGTATAGTTTGGTAATCGATGAAGTTACGTCTAGTCAATGATTTAAGATTATTAGCTCACATATAAAATATCAACCCACGAGGAAAATTATAAATAAAGAATACAATAATGAAACAGCCCAAACGAACATAAAAAAAGCTATAAACTCGTAATTATGGCAACAAAATACTCATGCCACACGGTATTCCAAAATGCAAAACCATGCTTAAATAGAAAACACCCAGTGACCTTAGCAACGCGACAATACTATCTCTCCCTATCACAATTCATAGGAGAGAATGAGACAACACTATATTTCTCACTCACTGCATATGATAATGCTTCTAATCAACTCACCGTGGATGTCAATGAGGTACAACCCCGAAGTTTGATAACAAATCTTGTTTGTATAACATTAAAGTTCAACTTACCTCTGTATCGTCGATGTCGTCGGTCAGCCCATTGAACGTTGTATTTCTTGACGCCCAACCGTTGGCGTTGCTTGATATCGTTACATCGGCACCTGTAGATAAAAACAAAATATTTCAAAAAAAGTTTACTAAAAATTAGGATTCTAACCCGTTTTAGTCGTTAATCTTCATCTACATTACTAGTACCATAAAGGAATTGGTTTGGTTCCAATCGGCTACAGTCGGTATCCAATCGGTTATAGTAATTTTACTATCGGCAATAGCGCATTTCTAATTGGCACAGTCTGCTAAACTCTTGATTTTTTTCATTTAATTGCCACTATTAGCATGCAACTGACTGGTACGTGTTAAGAGGAGCCAATGGAATATAAAAAAAACTCACTGGAACCATTACAGCCCGATGAGCCCGACGAGCCGGAGGAGTTCGAGGATACCGGCTTCACTGCAGTCTTTGTGTGTGTGCCTCTGTAAAAATATCTCATCAGTCATTAAAAAACTCGCTATAAATTGCCCTTTCATGCCAATTTCCCCATGATAAATGGCAACACCGACTGTACTAAGGCCCATTTTTTCAGGTTCATAAAATTAAAATGCATTATGACTCGCGTGAGCATTGGTCATTTCACTCTCGGCACCATTGCTCATTCCAGTCTTGAATGTAATGACTTCAGTTTCCATTAAAAAGATCCGTAAGCACGCCTCCAACATTGCATCATGCTAGAAATCTTGCGGAGCACTATAGCTCAGCAATATTGCCAGCGATACTTCCTCACTGCAATATTATTGTAGACAACTTAAGCTTTGCTCGCGATATTTGACGGCAACTCAATGGTTGTACGATTGCAGCTAGAAATTGCCACAAAACTAGCCCGTTTACGAGCGATTAAAAGAAACCACTCCAATGGATATAATAATAAATAATTCCCGCCCTTTTAATATCCCACTGCTGGGCACGGGCCTCTTTTCAATGCGAGGGGGATTAGGCCATAGTCTAAGCACGTTGGCCCAGTGCGTGTTGGCGGACTTCACACGTCTATCGAGGGGTTCTCTCAGACGTGCAGGTTTCCTCGCGATGTTTTCCTTCACCGTTTACCAAGTGATAATCACGGTTGAAAATGAGATTCGCACCTTAAATCCAGAAATCCAGAAATCCCGAAGGTGCGAGCCGGGGTTTGAACCTGCGATCCTCGTCACCAAGGCAAGCGTTCTACCAACTTGGCTATCACTGCTATATGGATGTTTAACGTAAAAAAAGAAAATCAGCGTTTTCTTCGTATCCATATTTGTCTCAAGACTATGTACTTATTATATGAGAGTATTTACTTAGACTCTGTAGTGGAGTAGGGCGGTCTGGGCGGCACGAAGGCGTCGACCACGACTTGCTCGGTGCCTTTGATCTCCGCGCGACAGAACGGACAGCCCTGCCCTTCAGAGTCCTGGAACCAGATGTCGTGTCAATAAAAAAATAAATCTACAACCATCACGCTTGCATCCCACAGAGGGGTGAGCAGACACGCACTGTTATACAAACACGATACGGAATTGGGATTTTCGAAAAAAGGTCAAATAGACCTTTTTGGTCTATACTTATTTCTACAAAACTTCTTGAATAGTTAACTACGTATTGAGCCCTTAAACGCCCCACTGCTGGGCACAAGGTCACAAGGGAGTTTGGGAATAGTCTACCATGCTGACCCAGTGCTTAACTATTATACTTCTTTATTGTCATACTAACCACCGTAAAAAAGGGCGTTTTCTTTCTTTCAAATTTGAGGTCAAAGCAAATAATGTTGTACCAAGCTTAGTTTTTCATATATTTGACCTTGCTTCCAGTACCTACGGAAAACTTATGAAATAATTTACAAACGTACTATTTGCCAGGCGGTCAGGCACGGAGTACACAGCAGGTGTCCGCACGGCTCTATCCTGATGTCCTTGTCATTTTCCGCGCAGATCTTGCACAGTTGAAACGTGCTGCCTGCAACAGATAATAAAATGATGCATAAATGTATTTCTGACAGTGACAACCAAGTTGGTAGAACGATCGCCTTGGTAACGAGTGTCTCGGGTTCCAACCCCGCACATTTATATGTTTCTGGATTTAATGAACGACTCAATTTCAACAAGGGTGAGGGGAGGGGGAGGGGGGGGAGGGGGAGGGGGGGAGGGGGAGGGGGGGGAGGGGGATGCATGTCTGAGAAACCCCCACGAAAGACGTATGTAGTCCGCCAACCCGCACACTGGGCCAGTTTGGTAGACTATGGACTAATGCCCCTAAAATAACCTTGCAAGTGTTTCATTTGGCTCCTGCCTGGTTAGACTGCGGGACCTTATTGGAGCTGGTCCAACCATGATTGTTTGTATAATAAACCCTGAGACTGACCCATTTCGCAGTACAGCTCGTACTGCTCCTGAGTGACGGTGATGTGGTCCTCGGCGGGCGAGATGATGGCGCTGCTCAGATCAGGGTTCACGTCCCGCCCGTCCGGGTACAAGTAGCTGGAAATTCATCAAAAATCAATGTCAAATGGAGACCTAACTGGAATTGGATTAATTCGATTTTCAAAATGCGCCCTTATTGTTTGTTAAACATTTTCCGTGCGTTCAGGGGTTTTTGCCAAACATATATTACTGGAATTAGGTAGAATCAGTTCACATGAAAGGGACCAACTGCGCTCAGTTGTAAGAGTCATGATTTCTGTGGCAGTCAGTTTTGTCCCTCGCTTTCCTTTCATCCAGTTCGTTGCCCTGGATATCTGTCAAAAGTGACAGTTACTATACGGTTGCTGTTCGATTATGAATCGATTGTGTTAGCAGACTTGGAGCGCAGATGGCACACCAAAGGGCATACTCACAATCCTTCTCTGTACCCGTCGAGTAGCGCTTGCACTAAACTCTTGTTTTGCGGTATCGTCTGCAATATCTCGCCGTCGACTGTCACGTATCCGATGGCCCACTGGCCTAGCCTCGTGCATGATAACCTGCAATAATATGTAGTGTTCAATCAAGTGGGTATGTCTAACTAGCAATGGATATTGAAGAAACAAACTATATGTAAGGTCAGCCATGAAAATGGTTTTACAGTTTTGACAAAAACTCCTAGTCAATTAAAATTCTACTAAGGTTCATATTTGATACGTTCTTAGTACAAATAAATAAATGACAAAAATAGGCCTTGCGTTTCTACGATGTGCAAATGATATTCAGCCTTAAGGTGATAAAGGAGTGTCTCAGTCGACTTGACTAAAGTTCGTCTCATGTAAGCCTAACAGACGCGGCGCTACAGTCACGAGACGGAACACTGGTCTGAGTTTAACAAAACAGCTACTGTTTTGGACTCTCCAAAAAATCTATGATGTGACATCAAGTCTTAACTGAGAATCATGGCGATAAAAAAGACAAGCCCGCTGAGTTTCTTGCCGGATCTTCTCAGCTGAGGTCGCGTTCCGAACTAGATGAAGATTCTAAGAAGAGAAAAATGTTAAATAACTATTATTAAATGAGTATTTCTAAGTGCCCCCCGTAGGCCTATAGGAAATAAATGATTTGACTTTTACTTTCAACACAGTGTACACGTGGTAAGAACATCGCCACGGTATATACTTCGCGGTGTTTATATAAAAAGTCCTCACCTAAACACATAACTGCCTGCCTTGTGTATGTACTTCTGAAGCCTCGCTTTGACCTCGTCGTACGTGAGGAAGGCCACGTAGCCGGGATGGGTCACCGCCAGCAGTTGCCAGTTGCGGAGCAGAGTGCTCCAGGGTTGGAATAACCTGGAAGAATGGGGTATGAGTATAATGAGTCTTTCTGACCGAATTTCGGTCACAGCAGCCAATCTCAACCGAGATTAGCCAACTACGCAGGAGACATTATAGTCCTAGAACGTAACGAAAACTTTCGGAAATGGTGATGGTGGTGGTGATGGTGACGAATGGTGCCTAAACACCTGATGCCTATAATACAATTATAGAAATCATTTATGTTGAAAATCATGGGCTACAAATGTTGTAGTTTTTGAGCGTGCAATGTATTGTAAACCCCGCAATCACAACACAACACTCCGTGCGATACCCGAATCGTGCGAGTGACGAGCACGCTCGAGTGTATCGTAATTTTAATTTACATAGCAGTTTTCGGTCTAAATTAGTAATTATGGTTTGTTTATTTAAAATCACATCGAGATAGGCTTCTGTTCATGCTAAATCAATATAAAAATACTGAAATAAATGTGTCTATTCATGAAAAGATCGATGGAATATTCTAACTCTGGGGGTCCAGAATCATGAGCTGAATCAATGGTATCAGTTTATGTTACAAAGTCACTTACAACCTGTATTTACGTGTTACTCACTTCACCGAAACGATATAAAGCCTGTTGCTCTACATCAGCCTTTTCCAAAGTGGGCGATAACGCCCCCTTGTGGGCGCTGCAGGCCTAAAGGTGGGCGGTAAGAAACCCAGAAAAAAAATGGGGGCGTTGTGTAGAGGCTTACAATAATTAATTTAATTTGAAGTTATAGTGGTTTTAAGTTGGTGAAAAAATGGGGGCGCTAAAAAATAATTCATTCGCAAAGTGGGCACTAGACAAAATAAGTTTGAGAACCCCTGCTCTACATCGTTTCGGCGACGCGACGTGAGCAACATTGCTCGATAACATGAGTTGCTATGTGCTAAGATTTTAATTGCCCGTCTTCCTTTTGGGTATCCAAAGTAACAACAAATTTATGGCGACATGATAAGACTTTTTCATGACTCACCTAGTGAACACATCAAACTCAAAGTTGGATATGAAGTCGTTGCACGTCAGATCTATGGTGGTCTTGAGCGCCATCGTCTCCAGCCCCGACGATATTGGATGCACGTTGTTCAACTCCTCGCGGAAGATCTTCCATGGGACCAGGGTACTGGAAGAGAAATAAATATATTGTGAAAAATCTATCCAGATATATGTCTAGACAAGCAAACTAGTCGTATTGTCTTAATAACGCTACGCTATTTTACTCGTTACTAGAAAACAATGGACAAATGACGACCTTAGTAAAACCCAGACCAAAGATAACTACGCCAAGAACAATACCCACATCATGCTTATATGGACCGAAAGGGCAGGCACTGTACCCACATTTCGGTAATGGTATTTGGTCCTAATGTAATAGAGGCTGATGCTTATTCCATCATACCGGCCATTCTCCCCCTCAATGATGAGGGGATTAGGGTAATAGCAGCTAGAGCTAGATTACTGGCAAACTCTCGGTCGACGCAAACAAGGGTCTTTGAAAAAAACAAATGAAATGCGCCCAGCTGCTGCAGCTCTAGAAATTTACAATGCAATTTTTTATGCTCAAAATTACAAGTCTTGATTCTTGATAAAGTTTTACAGCAAAAGCTGCGAGACTTGAGTCCCGGCCTAGCGAAAATAAGAGACCAAGACCAAGACTTTGGGCAACACTATAAACTTAGACGAACATAAAAATATTCATTTTATAATGCAAAAATATTGACATAGCATCATCCTACATTGACAGATAGACGCACCCGCCGATCAATAAACGAAACGTGCCCGTCCAATGCATGAAGCGATAAACAATAAAACGCTAATTGCCAAGTTACGGACGCGTGCGTGTGTCCCAATTAGCCGAATTAATTTCCAACAAGCAGGGACATTGTGCCGCAGAATCCGACAACTGAGAATGGTTGAGAATTATTTAATCGATTTGTGAACTGGTCCTGACTTTTTTATTGCCAAAATCATGTAGGCTTCCGCACACATATCATTCCACTCCGGCCAGCAGAGTAATTTTAAACCATTCGAAAACGATATCGGAAACGGAATCGAAAATTTCCGAGCTGGATCACCGCAATCGCTATTAAAATTTCCGAATTGGATTATATTCGATGTATCTTGATGACATTACCAAATCGTTTTTCAAAATGTTTCTGCCGGAAAGCTCGTCGGGAGCAAGATCAACATCGGAAAGTTTCAAATCCGTTTCCGATGTCGATTCCGAATGATTTAAAATAACACTGCTGATCAGCATCGCCTTCCGCTCTGTATATTTATACACATCTGTATATTTATTTATGGCGGTATGTATTTACATACCGCCAGACGAACACACCAACTATACAGTCTCACACTGAGCAACATTTGTATTATGGGTACCGTACAATAGACTGAGGGTGAACTCAGTACTTAATACTTATATAGATAATAAACATTCATGACTCGTGTAAAAACATTCGTGCTCATCACACAAAGATTGTCTGTCGGCACAGAAAGCAGAGTCACTACCAACTGACATTCACTAGAATGGACTGGTCAATCCAGCAGGGGAATGTTGTAGATTGAAGAATCACAGGCGCGGATGTGACGTGACACAGGACAAGCGTGTGTCATGATCATACTGATAACGATAGGAGGGTGATGTAGTATGTGAGTAGAGTTTAATCAAACCGAAGAAATTAATCAGATTCTAGATGAATCCTTTTTGATGTAGTTGATATTAATTTGTGATTTCGTGTCCACGAAACAGGCTGATATAAGATATTAAAATATTGGAATTTGTACATTTTTAGCTCGCATATTGCCAAACATTTTTCCATCAAGCTATAATAATAATATCGCCAGACGAACACACCAACTATACGGTCCCACACGAAGCAACGCTTGTATTATGGGTACCGTACAATGGACTGACGACGAACTCAGCATATAATACTTATATAGATATTAATGTCATCATGCTCATCACACAAAGTTTGTCCCTACCAGGATTCGAACCCGGGACCTTTGGTGCAGACAGTAGGGTCACTACCAACTGCGCTATCAGGTCGACGTACGTAACAATCAAATATTCGCATGAATCTTTGCGCATGCGCATACTCTTTACATCACTAGTAGCTACATTTAAAAGCAGTACACATTATATTAAATCGAATTATATGAACGTGGAGTATTCAGGATATATAATATGTTGTATCAAAAGAATTTGATACGGCATACAGTTGTAACCTTTTATATTTTTCGAACGAAGTTCCTTATCGCGCGTTGCGAAAGGGGGCTAGACGGAAAAAATAAGACGAAAAGTTGTAACGACACTTTTTTGTATGCCGTGCGGCGTGCGTATGTTTCTCTGTGTGTCTCTCTCTCTCTCTCTCTCTCTTATAGAAAGCAAGCCAGATATTTTCGTTTCGTCTTTCTATTTCGCATTGAACAGTGTGGTGTCGCGACGATTATTTTTGTTGAGTGTATACAGGTTTTTTGTACATAATAAATAATAATAACGGAACTTCGTTCCATCCGGGTGTCCCTTGACACCTCTCAAGTTTATTTTCTAATGGCCATTTCCCATTGATTCAAGTCCAATGTGATTCAGCAGAAGTCCTTGTGTTTATATGGAGTGTCGCGAGAACTGGCTGACACCGCGCACACGGAAACTATACGTCACAAATGACGGTAGAATGACCAAAAATCTTGTCAATATTTAGATCTTTCCTGGTTTTTGTTTACGAGAGTCAGCTGTTTTTTATTGATCTCCGATGCTTTAACAAATGACGATGTAGTAGCTCTTGACACATTTTGTTACTGTAGTTTATTTATAAAACAATTGTTAAATGCATTGCTGAGTCGAGAAATAAAAACAAATGAGGTTTTCCTTATTTAATTAGTTTCGTTAGTTAGTTTCCTTATACCATATGGAACATTCGAGGTACATTCAGAACTTCTAAACATTTGTACAGTTATTTAGAAATAGATTAAAAAGTTGTTAACCAACAAACTGTTCGAGGTTATCACAAGTCACATAATTACTTAGTAATTATATTATTCTTTTCCAACACTCATTAGTGATATTCTTACAATTAACTTGTATGTCCACCGACGACAGAATTCGAATTCATACCTTCCTTATGACAAGCAAGCCTAATCATTCAAAAGACAGTCGCTGTGATGGCATCATCAGATAATAATATAGCATCAATGTAAACGTTCAAAGTCATAACTTTCAAATGAAGAGCAAGCTCATGCCATGTGAGCAATAAGGAAAAAGTACGCTTTTACATAACAACACGTCACATGTTTGTCTAGGAAACTATCCCAATACGATCATGGTAACCCTACACACACACACTCACACATAGACACGTGCGTCCGAGACGTCGCGGCCGGCGGATGTAGCGAGGGGTGTCGCTCCGACTCGCATCCATTTACATATTATAGGAATCACCTGCCCGTTCGCAGCGTAGTCGAGTCTGATCGTACCTGTATTTTGTTGATGGCGGGGACGGGGGGACGGGACGGGACACACGTGCGTTCTAATATTGGAATGATATAGTTCATTGCATTCATTATTATTACATTATTACATCTTCTACATATGTAGGGTGAAGTTATATTATGCAACTCCCGGTCAAGCCTTGTAATTATTCAGTGGCATTAATTCTTATGATTATAGGTATTTATCGTATGGCTGTGTATAAGCCTAGCTGTTTAGCAATGCTCGGCATATCTCTCTAAACCATAAATAAAACTTGATAAGAAGTGATCCTTCATAGAGAATTGTCTGTGACACTAATCCATATACAGGCTGATTCATAAAATAAATAATTAAAAAAAACAACATTTTGGTCCTAACAAAATGAGAAATATAATTCTTTGTGTAAAAAAACCATTTTTATAATAAACATCAAAATTCTGACTACAAATGATAATTACAGATGCGCTTAAGAATCGTAGGTTCACGGTTTTCGAATCGTTCTGTATAATAAAACTTTTACAGCTCCACAATCCTTTGCGAAGTCGTTCTGAAAACGTCTCTACTTTGCCAAATATTTATCATTCATACAAAGAGATTAAATGTAGCTTATTGGTAGCCCATGCAGCCGTCCTGAGGATGCCTCGATTAGAGGCGAAACACTTGTCAAATTATTTTTTAGATTAGCTTCGTTCCAAGGAGAATCGCATATTAATAAGGTCCCGGTACTCATTACAAAAAGCTTCCCGATTGACTTCTTAGAAGAAGTTCGGTTATGTTGGCTTCCTCAATAATCGATACATTTTGGTTTGGTTTATGATTGGGAAAGTTGACAAGCCGAGGGTCCGTGATGGGTCTCATTTCCCCATTTGTTTTCAAGTACTATGATAGTTTATTGCATCAACATCCTAGTCAGCCATTTAACGGATTAGCATAACCCGCAATCAAAGCCAGTAGTGTCTAACTTTCAACGTATCATCTGAGTCATGGCGTGAATCTATGTCACGTTAGCAGACAAAGCACTACATTAGAATTCACACAGCACTCTTGGCCACCATATTTAGAGCCAGCGAGGCGGTGCTTGTGCAAGCAATAATGGGTGTTGGATCGATTGAGCGTTTCAATCATCTTTTTGGCATAAATAAAACTACTTTATTATGTCCCGGCTGACTCGACAGACGTTGTCCTATCCGAATCCCATAGACGAAAACGTTTTTTATTTTTTTATTTTTCTTCCGGGCAACTTTTCCATTTTTTCTTTGCATAAAAACTTTATTACGATAAATATATATACTGCCAAACAGATCCAGCCCTTTTCAAGTACCAACGTACAATATTTAATATTTATTTATTTACATACAATAAATAACTAGTTACTACGTTAATGTAGTTGCTATATGAAATAGAGAATTCAATTGTAGTATATTAGTTCATATCAAAATCGCGCCGAAGCGTCATCAGGCGTGTAACATTAAAATGACCATATGTACCTCGCGCCATGGCGGGGTGTGTATGACGATGGACGCTATCGCCACATATGGCGCTATTTGCTGTTACCGAATGACCACTTTACCCATGTTACAAGTGTCGAAGTTTTGTGGACTTTTATTCGAAACATAAGGTAGTACGAAGCAAATATCGCAAGTAATTGAAAATACTTTCCGCCAAACCTCGAGGTTTTGAAGTGTTTGATGAAATTCGACATGTCGGCCGTAATGTTATGTAGATACGAAAATGATTTAAACTTTAAGACCACGGGTTTAGGTCGGACTTTAAGTGAACCGAATAAGATAAAAACAATATTCTATGGCGAAGATCTATTAATGGCGTCATTGATAACACCATTGAATGAACGAGATTGGACTAATCCATTCAGTTTACGAGGCGATAAACCGTGAAGGTGAACGAACGATGTAGAGCTAAGTGCTGAACAGCGGTCGGCGGTCGACCGCGAATGCGTATCGCACGATAATAGACGCTGAGAACGACGTCGAAAGGACTTTTATAGTGCGACACTTTACTTTTTTTATTGGAAGAAATTGGCTATGTATTGCTAGTGAAAACGTCTGGGTAGTTATGGAGTATTGAACACATTTATACTTTTTTCACAATTCACGATGATAATATCTGGTTTCGCTGCAGTCATGAAATGCTGACCGTAAGTAATTCGAAAAGAGAATAGATGAAGAAACGGAAAAGAGCCTTTGGGCAATAGTAGCGCAACACAGGTACACGAGAAAACATACATATACAATTTACAATGTATCTGTACGGGCTGATACGTTACCCGTCCACGACTTGATAGTTGATAGAAGTTGATAGTGATAAATGATAGTCCGAACTGATAGTTGATAGTATATTGATAGTAGTAAACTGATACAAAGATACTGCCACGAGCCTACCGGTCGCTCGTGCGACCGGTAGGCTCGAGTATGATTGGCGAACTGCCCGTAAATTACTAATGGTCGCGTAACTTGCTGACTCTACTTATTATACATAGCTGGCCCGTACAGTATCTGTGTTATACATTCTACAGTCACAAGTTTTCTACAAACAATCAATGTAGCTGACAACGGCGGCTAATTGAAATGAAGCGAATAAGCGTGTTTCGTTTCGCATGACGGACGCGACGACGACGGTCGACACGATATCGACGCTACAGTGTGTGCACTCAGCTTTACATTTACAAGCTGCTTAATTGCATAGCGGGACGCATCATATCTGATATAGATTAGGTACTAGATGTTTTGTTTTTAGCGAAGAAAATGCTTTTCATAGCACATTAAAAGGTAGCGTTTAGTTTTACTTGTTACTCTTTTTGTTGGGTACAAGCTTCTGCTCGCGACTCCACCCGCGGTACTTACATGAAACATAACAGCGCTCAGGGATAATGTAGCTTCCTATAAGTGAAAGAAATTGATCCAGATTACCGGCGGATCCGGAGATTACCCCATATGCGTTTTACTAATATCTCTATGTCGTTTTTGCTCTATATAAGTTTATAGAAACTTAATTAAGTTAGAAATTGGTGTGTAGTAAGTACTAAGAAGACTGAGAAATAGTATTTTAGTCGATAACCTTATTAGTGCTGTTTAGACGAAGTAACTTAGTTCATTAACTTGGAGGAAACTTGAATTAGGAAAGTTTAAACTAAGCTAAGTTTTACTGGTAGGTAAAAATATGTGTTTTAACCATCTAATCGTTTACAACAGCCTGGCAAAAACCTGGCAGTCTAAAATAGCGCCAATAACCAGTTTTTTTATGCATAATTGTGTTATAATTTCTGTCAGTAGTACTGATGGACCTGTTCAAATATTTTACACTATTTGTGTTACAACTTATATAAGATAACAATGAAATAATACGGACAAATAAGTTATTTCTACTATAAATAAATATCGCCATACGAACACACCAACTATACGGTCCCACTTTAAGCAACGCTTGTGTTATGGGTACCGTACAATGGACTGAGGGCGAACTCAGTATATAATACTTATATACATATTATACATCCACGACTCGGGTACAAACATTCGTGCTCATCACACAAAGCCTGTGTCCCTACCAGGATTCGAACCCGGGACCCTCGGCGCAGAAAGCAGAGTTACTACCACTGCGCTAATCAGGCCGTCTACTATGGTGCAAGGGTGTGGTTGACTATAGTATCTAGGATCCCATTCGTACCGAGGGCGAGTACATTACCAGTATTGGCACATAAAATGGCTGATCCACCAAATTGTGTTAGTTTCGGTTTTATAAGCTTACTTACATCCAAGAGCCCGTGTTGTTAGTTTTTACGTCGAACCAACTATCATTTGATCTAACTCGAGTGGTTTTCCTTCGCGGGATATATGGGTCAATACCTCAAGGGATATTGAGGCGAAAGTAAAATATCCGGCACCTTGGGGGACCGTGAAGAAAATATTTCATTATGTTCCGGGACTTTTGCGTACATTTATATTTTCGTTGGTGTTTACGAGTTATTTTCTCGCGTTATAGTAAAAATATATGTATGCCTATTTATCTCATGTACTGCAAGTAAGCAGAGTTCCACGATTTAGCTCAGCGAAGGTCTAATAAATTTCACTCAAACGCCTTCCGGAATAGGAAGCCCGACCTACTTCTCAAACTATCAAGTGGATGTGCCCCCTAGAGCCTTTAAATTTTAGCAGCGAATTTTTCTTGGAGCGTTTTGTAAGGTGAGAACTGTGTGAAATAGAACTAAATTAACGGGTTTTGTCGCGTTTATTTTTATGTTTTAGTTGTTGTTAGCGGTCCGATCTATACAGAAATTACTTAGTGTCTTGAGGTCTTGAACAGGTGCGCTTGGTTTTGGATTGAATTATATTAATCACTGGATCCCAAATCGATGGTAGCACCCAACTATTTTCCCTATTGAAATTAGGATGTGTTTTTTCTTATATTTACGCGAATACTATAATGCGGTAAATATAAGAGATCAATATACAACGGAGTTTTTTATTAAAATATAACAACATGAAATGAAAAAGATTGTATTACAGCTATACAGCATGAACCTTATACCGGAGAGAAGGTGCTTAATCGCCACTTTATAAATTGCACTGCTCAGAGACCGGGTAGAGTAAAAGTGGGTCGCTACTCGTCTAGTCTAATCTAATGCGGGGTTTTATTATAGCCACCAGTTACGGGAGACGCAAGAGGGTTGTGATGCAGCTGACGGGTTATCGATAAATCTTCATTAGATTAACGCTCGCATAAGATAACGCTATTGGAGTGTTGAGATCGACAGAAAGGCTTTCAGAATTCTTGTTATTACAAGCTTATTATCCTATTATTGAGCCATGAACAGAAACTGATGGAGGTTAATCTTTCGATCCAAGTGCGGACTATCCAACGATGATCACGATCCTCAGACATGAGGGACCGACCATAGAGAGAACTTATTATTACGTGAGCCAACATTAAATCTGGCAAGCTAGTCAAAATGTCCTCAAGTCTGCCATAACCGCAACTTCAACGTGGTAGACTTACCACGTTGATTAAGCAGTTGGGCAGACTTGACGCCTCATTTGAGGATATGGTTAGATCCTCTCGGGCTTGCAATTTTCCTTCGGATGTTTGCCTTTCAACATTTGGCAACTAATAAATGGTTCTTGAAAATGAAAATATTAGTGATCACAAGCAGGTACTGACATTGAATCGTTTAAAACATGATTTGGTGAGTACATCGTCAGTATTTATTAATTTAAAGTTCCACTTTACGAATATATGCATACGGTAAGCCCCTCGCAAGTATATTACAGCTAATATGCACATAATAAGAGGCAAAACATTAATTGATCATTTAAGTATACGACCTCATAACAAGCTTCGTATAGAGTTGAGGGTGATATAAGAATACTGGAACTGGCGATATACACGAAGGTGTGATGCCAAAAAAGAAAAAAAAAGAAAAAAGAATACTGGTTGGATGTGAAAATGGGGCAACGTTCAAATGTAGAGCAAGGCGCTCTTATAAGCTAGAATATGCGAGAGCGGATGGAGGGATGTATCTAAGGGTTGCCGATAGACTTGCTAGAGGCTTATAGCACTTCAATATGATGTGCCATTTTATTGTTACAATGGCGTTTGTACGTGAATGCGTAGTCAAATAGGTCTCTATATAGCAGTGCTGCTTAGGGATTTTTGACCAATTTGATGATACAATGGTAATTAATGTGACACACATTAATTACAACTGTATGTGCTTGTACGGTTGCTTACAAGTAGCTTACAACAGCTGTTAAACGTGTAGATGTAGGTATTTCAAATTAATTACACTAGTTTACGTATTTGGGTAGCAATGTTGACCTTTATCGCTTGTTGTAGTGCCCAGTGCGACTTTTCTGTCGATCGATTTGTGGTAGCGACAGACGCTAGTCGACAAATATCAAGAGCAAACCTGTACTTCAAGCACAATCCTTTTACCGTGCCGTTTCGGTAACCTCACGTCTTCCATCCCTTTCACACCGCAGATTTTATAAATGAGTATGATTGTGACAGCATGTTTTCTCGATAACGTTATGATTACATTAGAACTTCCTGCTTTCGTTACTGTACGCTTTAAATCGATTGGCTCTGACTTGTTGAGCGACAATATCAATGTATATTTGATTGATGTTAATTTCTGAACAACATTTTTACATTTTGAAACATAATTTATAAACTTTAGAGGGATTTTTTATGACAATTTTAGTTACTTTTGGTATATACATATAAACAATAAAAATATTGCAAATAAACTTACAAATACATATAAACAAAATTCAGTTTCCTTAGATCGCATTACGAGAACAGGTTCCTGACAACGCCTTACGCTCCAGTTCCAAGTACAGTTATTTTTTTAATCTAGACCGATATTAAAATGTGAAACGGGCTTGTGTAATAGGTATGGCTTGGCGCCATTGCCTGGCGAGCAAGCAGGCTTCACCAAGTACAGCATTAAACATTTAAAAACTTTGAACGTTATTACCGTTTGGTAAAGTATAAAATTGCCGTGTTGCAGGGTAGCCGATTTAATAAGTGCAACTTGAAAACTGCTTAAGAAAATGAGACCGTGTGACTGCTAGTTTCAGTGCACAATGCAATGTCAAAATATTATACTTCCGGTGTCCCTTTATGCAGTTAGACAAACCAAAGGGAGTTTTATGTTCTACGGATAAAATGTGGCCAATATACTTGTTATTTAGGATAAATCAAATATCTAAACATATCAAAGTCGTGTTAATTACCTCCGCCCCGAATAGCAGAATAACTATATAAAACATGGGAAACCAATCAAATATACAAATATAACAATTATAATAAATGTAATTCATTTGCTAATACATATGATTCTGAGGCGGTACGAAGTTCGCCGGGACAGCTAGTAAATAATAGACAGGCACTTTTTAAAAGGACCGTTTTTGTAGTAACTTTGGGGAACAAGACATAAATATGAAAATGCCAGTATAAGAAGTATTTAACCAATACATATTTTGGAATCGTATAAATTTATTTCGTTAGCAATACAGCCATCTCTGGAGGTTGAATTAATTGTTTCTTTCAAGTAATTCGTGGAAGCCAACCCGGACTGCGGCCTGTTTGCGGTACTTATCGCAATGATGTCAGTCTGTCTACCTTAAATAATTCCGCAAAAGAGAAAGCTACGTAAAGAATACGATTGCGTTAGTTTCATTGATTGTATTTAACGTCATCGCCATCTTCTTCTATATAATAAATATCAATATTGCTGTTCGTTTGTAAATACGAGACCAATTTCGACATTCAAATCTCTACTCAATGCTACCGCCAAACTATGACTCACATTATCAACATTGATATGAAAAGGATCCTATAAAAAAGTCTCTAATACTCACCGGGGACTCAACATAATACCTTGAACCACAAAGCACCGCAAACATATTGTAAAATTCATGAATTACCTGAAACAAAAAACATATACATGAGGCGTTTGAATATCTGTATTTGCTGAGGGGGAAAACGATTGTTTTCCTGCATTATAATGCATGCACGGATTCCTGGTACCGGACCACTTGGTGTTTATTTTACTGGACATTAAATATAGTTAATATATGTTTTCGTCGCTGTAAAACTGGCCTTGAGAAATGATAAAGTTAGACGAGAAATATGTAAATAATAGCTCTGACATCAATGTAAATTTCATGGCATGGTGGCCATTTATAGGGTCAATCTATTGCCCTTGTGTTGGTACGAAACTTCGTCGGAGTGAAAAAACATCTACTTACTCAGGAATTAGACGACAATATAATATGTTTGGTAGATACTACGCAACATTTTTAGCTTAACGTTTTTGACGGCCTGACGGCCCGATAGCGCAGTTGGTTGTGACCATGTTTTCTGTGCTGAGGGTCCCGGGTTCGAATCCTGGTAGGGACAAGCTTTGTGAGATGAGCACGAAATATACTGGGCTCGCCCTCAGTCCACTGTACGGTACCCATAATACAAGCGTTGCTCAGTGTGGGACCGTATAGTTGGTGTGTTCGTCTGGCGATATTTATTAAAGACACGAATGTACATGGCTTACAGAAAATAAGCAATTCTACGTCTTCACAAGATTGAATTTGGAAGTTAATAGATCGACGCAAGTATTTAAACCCACAATGTAACATTGTCTTGTATTCAAAATTCAGAAGTGGATTACAATGACAACTACAGCGCCCACACGCGAACTCGAACACGAGAACTCGCTTATGAATATTGTAGATAACCTGACAGACAATGCATTCCTACGTTTTGGCAAAGTAAAAATCTGTGTACCAAGGTATTAAACATATCCTTGATACTATGATATTTGATCGAGTTTGCTACTGGTACTCAGAGAGGTAATTGTACCTCTGCATTCACTGATATTGAGTCGAGAACAAAACCGATGGTCAATGAAGCATTAACATTCTAGACTGGCGACCGTCAGAAGACGTAGTGTGAGGCGGCTACCCTAATGGTGTAAGAAGATGGTAGGTGTAAGAGGCTGAGACCAATGTCCAGGGCCCCAAGTCTGCTAACACAATCGATTCATAATCGAACAGCAACCGCACAGTAACTGTCACTTTTGACAGATATTGTATGGGATATCTGTCAAAAGTGACAGTTACTATGCGGTCGCTGATCGATTATGAATCGATTGTGTTAGCAGACTTCGGGCCCAGGAGTCGACGCCTTGCGATGGATGGCGATCTTATTATTAACTAGCTGTTGCCCGCGACTTCGTCCGCGTGGTATTTAACAAAGACAACCGTTGACAACAGCCTGCTCGCCCATTCTGAGCCCGCGGCACGCATTGCAGGTTGTTGCTATCAAAATTAATTCAGGCGCTGCGCTGCAACATTGGTTTTAATTTTTTTTCGTGAGATCCTATTTTTTTTTTCTAAAATAAAAGTAGCCTAAGTTACTCCTTGTTACATCAGCTATCTGCCAGTGAAAGTCCCGTCAAAATCGGTCCAGCCATTTCAGAGATTAGCCGGAACAAACAGACAGACAGACAGACAGACAGACAGACAGACAGACAGACAGACAGACAGACAGACAGACGGACAGACAGACAGACAAAAATTGTAAAAAATGTTGTTTCGGTATAGGTAACGTGTATACATCCAAATGCACTTAGTAAAAAGCGGTTATTTTAATATTACAAACAGACACTCCAATTTTATTTATATGTATAGATAACGAATCACGTTTTTGAATTCAAAGCTGCGACTAAGTTTCCACGCTAGCGATCTTAATAACACTTTTCAACATGTAAATTAAAATCAAGATTTTATGATTGACTGCTAATATTACATATGTTAAATAAACGAGATACTTCAACAAGCATCGGATAATAAAATCAATGTAGAGTATAAAATGCACGTGTACGCATTCATTACTTTTGAGCAAACACCACGGCTTGGAGAACCGAAGAATAATAGTGCGCATAAATAAATGTTAATAGACATAACTCAAACAAATACTGTAACTGCAATGTTTGTATGTTTATCATCACAAGTTTAATAACTCTATTTATTGCATGGGCCGTCTCCTTAAGATTATTTTCCAGGAACGTTTTACGAATGAGTGGAGTAACAGGAACAAATCTACCAATAAAATCGCTTTACGTTTCATTTCTATTAAGGATGAAACGATTCCATTGGTGGATTTCTACTTGCACATGATGTTGCTGACTGATTAACGATGACAAAGAAATTAGCTATAAGAAAATACGCAATGCTTTTGAAATAAGGAGTTTATGACATCATCATCAACGTATAATAAAACACTTTAGGTATACTTAAAGCATGTGAGTAAAAGAGTATGACTTTGAAAGAACTACTTCAGAGCGAGAGAGAAGACAAAAGTCGTATGAATGGTTGGTATGACAAAGAACTGAAATCAACGGAGTAAAAAGACACACCGAACTGATCTGAGGTAATGGAAAAAGGTTAAGAGGAAGGACGAGTAGGCGCCTTTAAAAATGCAAAGGAAGGTAAACCCGCGATCTTCAACATGACTAATCGTCTCGTCACACATAATTGCCAATTAGCCGCTTCTAACACGTAAATGTGTGGGCAAGCGCTATGCATATTACTTTTGTACACAAAGAAACACAATCTAGTTAAGGCCGCGGTACGTTCGAGATTTATTGCTAGTAAGAAAAAATATTTTCTGTATGAGTGGGAATGAATAAACAAGATTCTGAGTGCATAACCTTTACGTAACTCCTAACTACGCAAAGTTTCATAATGAGTGGTAAGTTTAAATTGGAAATCCTACATAGGATAACGAATAATACGCCAAACTTAAAAAAAAAAATAGACCGATTTTGTTGATGAAGCGATGATCCAATAGTCCAGAGCAACAGAAATTTAGGGAAAATACTAAATATGTATTTATAGCACGCAACACGTATTATAATAAAGCACTTTATTCCTATGAATGTAAAAATTGTTGTTATTCTATAACAGAAAAAAAACAAACAAAGAAAAACATTTTATATATCATTGGATCCAATAAAATGATTTTGAATTTGAAAAAAAAAACGAAGAATTTGTACTTTCCTAAATCATATTCGTTAACCAATATAAACCGCTTGCATTTCAAGCTTCGCAATGCAATCTGAATATGTTTTCCCGTCTTTAATGGCTGTCTAAACGTCTCTATGCAAGATTGTTCCGACTAAAACGTGGGCAGATACTTGTTTTATAGTCTTTTCCTTATTATTGACAAAATACAATCAATCGGAATGGCTTTCTTGTGTGTTTCCGAGGTAACATGCGGTCAAAACATTTGATTTAGTTGTAGTAGGTTGTAATTAGAAACTGATCGTTTGAACATCACAGGCCGTAGAAAGCCGCAGCGCTAGACTTGCCATGCAAACATGATCTTGAGGTGGACTTTTACTTAAGGTAACTCAAGGTACCTTAAGTGTATATTCTCCGATAACACTTTGAATAGCGTAGGTAATTTAATATTATCGTTGCACTTTTCGTTGAGCCGATACAAATATTGTAGTGATTGATATATTCATTGCAAAATTTCGTAGTCACATATAATTAAGTTAGTACTTAAGTCTTAATATTATGTAAGTAACGATCGCAAACAAAATCAAGCTTCTGAAAAAGTTTACCCAAAATTCATGTTTATCATGTAAGGCGAGAAAGAAATAAGGTATAATCGGTTCATGTTAATAAATAAATGTATCATAATTCTCTACAACATGTCTAACTATTCAAGGAACCATCTTTTATACATTTTCTTAATATTACCTAATTTATTTTGAAGTCAGAAAATGTTCCGTTAGTACCGTGAATATTCGCGAGTCATGTAATTAACTGGCAAGAGATTAATTAAGGGGATGACTTTGAGATCTTTAGTTTTTCTGAGGGTGCGGCTAAAGGAGAGCGATTTTGAGGGTTGTGATTGGCTGTATTTTTTAGTCTCGTGTGATTTGTCATTCAAAGTTTGTACTCATTTTGCGTCGTCGTGTGTGTGCAACACAGCAGAATTTACATATAAAACCGCGGGCCGATTACGTATCTTGCAGAAGGCTAGCGATCGCGAAAATTTTGCCATTTTCGCTTTAGAATGGCTAATTCGTATTACGTATCAGCGATAGCCAAGCCATAGCAGAAAGATGACAGTGCTGCCTCTTTGGAACAATCGATGAACTAAAATGTGCATTTTTCTGTATTGTCATCTAAATATTTCGTATCACGTATGATTTTAATAGCAAAGCGATAGCCATCGAAGAGCAGTTTGAGCTGTCAACATTGCGATCACCTTTTAGGTGATGTTGATCGATGGCTTACCTATCGCTCTATTCTCTTACTAACTATTTGAAACGTAAATTATTTTTTTCCATAAAAACAATTAATTTCGTGTATTTTATAAGCTTAACAGACGGTTTGTTTATACTGTGCGCGACCAATTCCAAACGATCTTCAAACGTATATAGGCGTAATGATATGTAACACTATAAGGAGATGGTTTATGTGTATTCTTTTGAAATGATTTCATTTATAATTATATTTATATCAAGACAAGGAATACTTTTCTGACTTATGTATAAATTATACCTACTGTGCTTGCATTTGTTGTCTTTTAAAAAACCCCATGTTACAATATTCTATTATTCATATCCTTTACTCAAATGTATTTTAGTGTTTCAAGTAGTTATCAAAAGTTTACTTACTGTACTGGGATATCTATACATTAAAAATATATGAGAAGAAAATAATCTAAAGTAAGTGTTTATGAAACTGTTGTCTTTTTGTCCTGCAATACAGAAAAACTGATAGAACTAGCTCAGTCTGCGCAACCATCGAATTTGTTCTGTAGGTAGACCATCAATGGTCTTGGCGCGATTATAATTATGTACCTATCTTATTAATTTATTTCAAACATTATGAAACTACTATGGAAATAGGAGATATACCGTAAGATAATAAAAGCAAATTATTTGTCAAATATCTTTAATAATACACATACATGGATAAACTAACTAAGGTTCCCTATCTAGCAGCCTGCTGGTCTGCTTTCACGGAGTTCCATCACATCATCACGCCGCTTTTGGCTAAAGCGGGATGCTTTGCAAGCCAATTAATGGCCACCAAGAGATGTTCCAGTTGGTCGTACGAAGCACTATTTGTCTTCATAGAAATAATTCACTGAGTTGATCACATTATAACCTAACCTTATTCCTTTGTATTTATAAACAATTTATGACTGCTGGGATCCAAATACAACACTGAACCCGACATAATCGTAGGTCGGCTACTTGAAACTATCACAAAACAGACGACACGGTAATATTGTAAGATTTCGGTGTGTTTTTCTATTTGCATAGGACTATTTGATGTCTAACAGATGTTCTGTTTGACATTAAGTTAGTTCCTGTTATCGCTACTTAATCGTTTTTGGCGCTATTGTCGCCGCGAAAAGTGCATGGAGCCATCGGTGAGCCATAAGGAAGCGATCTCATACGTAATACGATTTTTTTTGACACGGAGCGATTCATCGCGCGTCGATGGAGCCATCACCGCGCGATTTTCTGCTATCGCAAATTCTTAGCTAATAAGGCGGCCGAACTAGTCAAAAAAATACGCCCGTTTGGCCTCACCCTTAACAATTAGACTTAGTTTACAACTTGTTGGAGTCAAAAAGCATTGTTTGCGATTTTTCATCGAAATGATTGCACCATCGCAGGGAGACCTTCCATTTATTAACCGACTATAATAGAAAGGAGGAGGTTCTCAATTCGATTGTATTTTAACCATTCGAGCCAAATAATGAAAAAATATACCATTATTTTTCGGCCACATCAAAATTGTTTTGCAAAGTTGGAGGGCCAACTATTTGCAAATGTCAACTTAACCTGACCGGTAATACCGTCACCTTTACCAAATCATAATTTAAGATAAAATATACGTACATATATCTATCGTTCGTACGTATTCAATGGCCGCGAAGCTAAGACGAAAACACGGATAAAGCTAATGTTATGTTAATATCGTAACGGTATGCGAAACGAAGATATTTAGTGTATTTTGAGTTATTGGCAATTAGCATTAAATTAATAGAATAGGAACACATAACATTTTTAGTGTTTTAAGAGTCGAGAGAAAACGGGATTTTTATATTAAAATTGACGTGTTAGCAACATGTTTTATATGAGCGTTTGTTTGTAGTTACCGAGAGACATACAATCTTGGCTTTCTAGTAACGCTTCTACTTGGCTCCAATTGGCTGACAAATTGGAATTTCGGGACAGAAGTTGGCTAGTTATTGGCATGCCATTTGGAAGCGATTCTACCGGTCGTCCCTACCGATTGGATGCCGAATCGTGCTGTTTGGTCGCCTTGCAACTGTACAATATTAATTGATGTGATCTGAACTAATGAAATGACCAATACTGGCTAGGTACTAGTTTGGATAACGTCTACACACACCAACATTTGATATTCAACGACAAGACTTCATCTGGCAACGTCACGAAAACTATGAGCGCTTGCTCGTCAATTGTTCCTTAGTGAATATATATAGCTTTCTGCTCTGTGCATATTTTCAAACTAGCCATAGCCAGTCCTTTAGGCAGCTCGTAAATTGACAGGAGTGATTTTAGCAACATCCAAACCACAGCATTTCATTATGTAAGTATAAGTATTTATCCAGTATGACAGGTGTTGATTTGGTATATAGACATAGTGCTATGCTATGCTATCAGCCGAAAGACGTCCACTGCTGGACATGGGCCTCCCCCAATGACTTCCGCACATCACGGTCCTGCGCCAGTCGCATCCGCCGGCTTCCTGCTACGCGTGGGATATCATCGGTCCACCTTGTGGGGGGGGGGGGGGGGGGGGCGTCCTACACTACGTCTTCCGGTTCGAGGTCGCCATTCTGGAACCTTTCTGCCCCAAAGGCCATCGGTTCTGCGAGCTATGTGCCCCGCCCACTGCCACTTCAACTTTGAAATTCTTTGAGCTATGTCGGTTACTTTAGTTCGTCTACGGATCTCCTCAGCGCCTCGTAGCGAAACCCCGAGCATAACTCTCTCCATTGCGCGTTGAGCAACCTTGAGCCTTCTTATGAGGCCCATAATGGGCGACCACGTCTCGGTACCATATGTCACCACTGACATAGTACAAGAAAGAAAATAATGTCGGTCGACCGTTTTAAACCACACAAGATTAAGCGGTAAACTCCTTTATTGTGCAAGCGCAATAAAACATTCACACGATTGTTAAATCCGTGTAATTGAGAGCCCGTGTAATCGTGAAGACGTTTATGAACATCACACTCCCAACAGGTATGGTAGAGCCGTCCCTTTCGCACTTTACAATTTCTTGGTAGTTTAAAAAGGGATAGATAGTTTAGCATCCAACGTATTATATTTCGTCGTTGATCCAATAATAATGTGTGCAATAGTCATCTGGTCGAGAGGATATGACAAAAAACACCTAAGAACGTTGTAAGTTTCTTGAGTTTCAGATTTATAAAAAAAAAAAAATTGCACCTTGATGGCGTTTATTTGAGGAATATAATTTCTATAAATAGTAATACGGTCCACTCCACCGGAAATTAGATACAACAATGAACGAATAAAACGCTAAAATGTAATTGATTAAGGTCACTAGGACCAATAACTGTGTCTATGCTTCGAAGCTATACAATTTATAATATCGGGTCTGTGACATTATTTAGCAACAACACAGACATTACACACTACACAAAAAATACTGTTAATACCATAAACAGCAAACGCAGATAAAGACTGCGCAAATAATAACACTAACAATATAACTAACGCTCAAATTGCAATATTAAGACGTTTGTAAAGCAATATGGCCTGACGTGCTAACGGTACCATAGATGGTCGTGAAGTCATAAACTGGTATTGCAGGTCTAATGGAAGGCTAGCCATCGTCGCATCGTCGAGACGGGAATAAATACTGCGGTCAATCACTTGATGAGATGATGGACGATGATGTGGACGATTTAAAAGAAGATAGGCTTCATTTCAACGATGAAGGGTTTGAAAGTTGCGTAAGGCTAGAGATAAGCTTAGCAGAAATTCCGCAGCCACGTGGAAAGATAAAATGTACTGTTACCGTCTTTAATCCGGGCGACAAAAAGGCCTGATATCCTCCACGCGTGGAGTTTCACCTCAAAATGTCCGCTAGAACTTTCCCTGGCCTAAAACACACATCGCCTGAGCTAGATTATGACGAATTCTTTTGGAAGATTGGTGCTAAAATCGATGTAAGGTTTCATCACAATTTATCAGACTAGTACAGATGTTGGATTTGATTAGCTGTTTCCAGACGATCGCACGGCCTCGCAGTCACTTGCCGTTGTTACTGGTACTTCTATCCTGCGCTTAATCACTGCCTACTACACATCTGGGCCCCAAGTCTGCCAACACAATCGATTCATAATCGAGCAGCAACCGCAAAGAAACTGTCACTTTTGACAGATATTCCATACAATATCTGTCAAAAGTGACAGTTACTATGCAGATACTGTTCGATTATGAATCGATTGTGTTAGCAGACTTGGGGCCCTGGTAAAAGTGAAAATGTAGACGTTAAAATAAAATTGAAACAATATGTCCCACGTGAAATGTCACTTTTATGACCCTTAAAGAATATTCAATTAAGGGGGAGTGGAAGACTTCATTAGAATATACATTTACTAGACCGCTGTTTGATTTATTACAAGTGATGCCTCGACAGCCACGAGCACCGTAATGGACCCACCTTTGCTATAAATTAAAGTGAACCTGACGTTTCTCTTCATTAAAGAATAAATAAAGAATTCAATAGGAAAGATACTGTTTGATATAGTATGTTGTAAGATTTAAGGTTATAAGATAAAAAAATGAGCCTATTTAAAAATCACACTATCCTCAATGGTACAGAATGCTTATTATATGACAGAGAAACATTCAAATAGTATGAAATGGTATAAGAATAATTAATGAGATTAACTTTTAGAACATTCGTCTAACTAAACACATTTACGTTGGAGACAAATGCAAAGTTAAATACACTTTGTTTATCAAAGTTACAGGCTTAAGGTGAGAGTATAACCTTAACTTAATTACTTTGATAAAATTAAAAACTACATTGAAAAACTAGATTCAAAGCAAATGTCGGTTCAATAAATTTTAAATATGCATGTCTGTAGATTCGTGTGGTAGACCAATTTTAACGAGAGTGAAAAGGATAAAGATAAAAGATGATAAAGAATTGGATACTATGGTATAGCATAATGTCGTCAATGAAGAGATTATGTTGAACAAACAACGTTATAACCTTTATACTCAACTATTCAGCAATTAGTTATAAACTAGTCAGAAAGAATTATGAAAAGGACACTCACTTTGAAGGTACGGAACAACAAGGCCAAGGTTAATCTAATACAAATGTGATTGGTTTAATTTGAACTCTCTTATGAATATGTAATAAGATAGAACGTAGGCTGGCTTACACATGGCAAACTACCATACACTTATGTGAATTTAATTGTTACATCCAACGCTGTGACGCTACGGAAATACAAACTAAAACGTTTAATGATGCAACGCTACCAAAAAAGTTTTTTTAAACACGGAACTCATAAGAGTACTCCAATTGTCTTCCTATAGTTGATATAAGATGCTCATTTTAGAAAAGAACAATAGTTTCACTGAGTTATGAGATAAATAGGACAACACAAGACAAGGGGGATATAATAAATTTAAAATACACAAGAGAAAACGCCTGAGAGCGATGCACCGGTGCTTTGCGGAAAAGTCAAAAGGAATTCGATAGAAATACCGATACGACATTGAAATGGCAGCTTCGAATCGGCGGGCAGGGCAGGGGTGAAAGCAACCCTGGCGATTCGCTCCCATTTGAGGGGTGTTCGCTTAAATTATTGATATTTATTGATGTAGCGTGAAACAGCGTATTTCATTTATGTCTGTCTCGCTCACAAATGATGTTGGATTAAGAAATTAATCGTATTCAGCCTACGAAAAATCCTTATCTAAGGAAGGCAAACTGTCAATACTATGCCTGGTACGAATTAAGAAATAAAAGTTGAGATCGAGGGATTTTCTAAGCCCCCAGAGTCGTCACAGTTTAAACGTAATACACTCGGTATGGTTGTGTTTATAAATAAACCGTAATCTTGTAAGTCTAATCCTGCAACAATATAGGATTGTTATCGTAAAACAAGCAATATGTTTCGCGAACCACATGTTAATAAAATTGAACGTCTTACACGTCTCGTATCTCCATATAAAAATTATCTTAGCTAACTTTAACATTCGCATACTGTGGGATTTTGAAGTTATATTTTCCAATTTATTTAAATAATTTAAGAAAATAGTCAAGATTATTTCAACAGCAGTGTGGTATGCACATTCCTGAAATAACTTTTAATAACAATACAAGAAACAATACAAACAATTTAAATCAACTTTTAGAAGACAGTTAAACAAACAAAGGCACGAGTCTAATTTTCTTAATTTAATCCTAAACGTTGGTCCCGGTGTGACTTTTTACAACAAATCGTTGCCATTAGACCCCAAGTGGGTTAAACACAATGGATAGTTTTCCATTGGTGTCTATTCACGTAAATTGCTCTGCCGTAATTACTTTCCAGACGCTTCTTTGATTACATCATAGGATCGAACGCGGCAAATTACCTGCTCTCTAATGTTTGATGCAAAAGTTATATAAGAATATCAAACTCTTATCTCTAGATCGCTAAAAACGCCGAACCTAATAACAGGCCGACCCTTAAGAAAACAAAATTTTGACAAGTTGCTTGGCTTTGCTGTTACTGTAACGAACATAGTAACCGCCTGAAGCGTATACTGTTTCGCCAAAATTATTATATTAGAGACATGGCATTCTTCTAACGAAGCTAATGATTGTAGCCTTCGAGGCAAAAACGCGATAATTGGATCTGTAAATTGAGTGCTCAAATATTTGAAATATGTTTCAAAGTAATTGTTTTAACTATAACAAAATCATGAAGATAAAAATATAATTGCAGATAATAAAAAAACCTATGCATTTAACAAGTATCATTAGACTGGTCCATCATCCCAAAGGAAGGAACAGATCATCTAGGTAGGTATTCAAAAAGACATGAAGACTAAAATAATGCTAAAATAGAAAGAGCGGATCATGGTGGCTACCTGCCTATAATGCCATGCATGTATTTGAAAATGTATCCTACGCTTGATTCGCGGTGTACGTTTTCAGACGAATGTATACCAGTAATAGAAATACGACACTGAATCGTATTGTTTGAGTCGACGTGAACGGGAAGTGTGCACAGGTAAGCAGTCTTATTGTTGACGTAATTCCGATCCGATAATAGGTATTATGTGACAGGAATCATTTGATACTGACTGAAGTGATTGATAAGCATCATATTTACGGACTTGTGAGTGAAGGTCAGACCGTTTAATTGCATTATATACATTATATGCTGAGAATGGAGTATAGAATTGAAGAAATAAACGGTACTGCACATGCTAACTCTTAAGAAGACGAGTATAAGGCTAAAGTACTGGACTTCATAACAATAATGCAAGTTTTTATATTTTCAAAAGCAAAGCGAACCATTTGAAATAGGCGAAAAAATATTATAAAGTTATAGTAATATACTAACAGCGAAAATTCACAAATCTTCAACTGTAATTTTAAAAGCAATCATTCGAATTGATTAGCTATAACTTAATTTCTATGTAAGAATGATTGATAGAAAACGGTCGAAATATAGAACACAATCGTAGAATATATCGGAAAGATAAATTATGTACTCATCTGCCCCCGGCCCAACGGGATCTCTGGAGAAATCATACAGAACATGCCAGCCCTGGGGGGGACGCGAAATATTTCTACTGTACCCGAATGAATCGAACTGAAACGACGTGAAATCTTGTAAGTATAAGGACGACTGAGTGTATGTACATTGTACGCCCCTTTCAGAAGTGGCAGGTAAGTCCACAAATAAGTTTTCTTTCACTTCTGCTCTATTCGATATATTTTATTCCTTGTCGTCGTCGTTTAAAATATTTCACAAAGCGTTAATTAATTTTTGGTTTAAAACACATGTTCACAAACATAAAACCATTATTTTTACAAATTGGATAAATGTGGAGAATTTCAATGGAGATACGAGGCATGCCTTTTAAGTTCTGTCGTTTCCATATTTCCCGGCAATTTGAATTTGGAACTGTTCTATATTCAAATGTGTTTAAATGTTGAATCTCAAAACAGTTGAAAGTATTAGGATTAATGCTATTGTTTAGTCACAGCGTCGATTGGAATCTGTCAGGTTACGTACGAAAATGAATCTTTCTAAGGAAAATGTTGCTAGTAATATTGCAAAGAAGACGAAATTACTACAAAAAAAACTATGTCAATATTGAAATTTGCATCCCTTTTAGAATAAAGATTGCTAATATGACATGATACAACAGTCAAAGCTTTTGAAGACCCATACATAATAAAGTTAAAGTACTTCTTATCTTAATAATTTTATTCGGTGCTCTACGAAATACATTTTTCTTGACTCTGAAAATAAAGTATTTTATTGCTAAGGAAAAAAATCACAAATAAAATTTTGAGAATATTTCTCGGAGATAAGACACTCTGGAGAGGCTGCTTAATTAACAGTGTCCTTTGATTCGTTGTTAATAAATTCTTTGTTTAAGCATTTTATTATAGAGATACATTTTTCTTAAATAAAAACTAGTTATTTATTATTTATGATGAAAGTTACGGGGTAAGGCTTTGTTTATATTGCAGCTGTCATTTGTTTACAACTAAATTTGCTGAAAATAGAACACTAAACGCTTAAGCTAAGCTATGTATGCCTATACAAAATCATCACGAAAATATTAAAAGAATTTTACAAATTGAAATCTTAAAAAAGCGTACAGCGGTAAGCAACTCAAATAGCTTACTTTTTCATCAAGATTCCTAAACATTGGAACATTCAAGTCATACGAATTGGTTCGTAATTTGGTTAAAAAATAAAATATTGGTTTACGGAGGAGCTTTAGAGGTACAATTGCAGATCATTTAAATATTCTTTTTACTGAGGGTAGGTACATATAGCTCCACGGTACCTTGAGTGGACATATCACAAGGTATAGGAATTTACAAATCTTCAATAGAGTAGTAGTAATACAAGTACAGACATACGATGATGGTAAAGGTAACAACCACTTGCGTTTGCGCAACGGCGCCTGTGGTGCATTCGTGGTATCACCTAGCGTCCATTACGAAATGCAGTATTGTTCGACGTTGATGCAACTCGCAATGCAAGTGTACCGAGGAGAGGTTACATTGTATGTATACCTTGAAACCATTAACGCTCATACACGTATTGAAATTGGAATACAATTTGAATAAAGTTCTGTTAGATTACGCCAAAACGAGTTTAAAACAGTCGAAAAATTTTTTTTCTTAGATTACCTACATGTAGTTGCATTGGCTGCACGTTGGAAAGAGGTCCTATACTTTAGCTAGGTGTTGGAGGGCCGGTAATCGTTCAGGGACAATATCGGTAATCAGGGTGGAGAAGCCAATTTCAAATCAACAGTATGGAGAAAGGGGCAAGGCAGAAGATTCTGTCATAGACAGATACTTATTGTATCTTCATAATAAAAGTTTACGTCGTAGTAAAAGTTGAATTTGTTACTGCTTCGAAAATCTCTGTGACGGTTGACTGCAGAAATACAGGTAAGAAATAACATAGTAGCGTGGCATCATCTTGTCATAGATATTGGCATAATCCATTCCCTTTATCGATAGAGCTCCATTTACAAGGCCGATATATTATAATGCGTATGCGAAAAAAAGTTTACCCGAGCCATTCATTACGAACACGCGATTCCGTTCTCATGGTTAACGAAATCGATGTATTAATCGTTTTGTTTTGAGATTAAAGGTCAACTATAGATCGAGCAGTGTGAGAACGATTTAACTGAATAAGTTACTTTGTATGGTGTCTCAAAACAATGTAGTAAGATCAAAGATTTAATACGCGTTTTCAAGGTTTACTACATGCAATTACTTTTTATGACATGTGAACCCCTTGTTATCCAGAGATGCACTGATACGTTGCGAAAGAGCAGTACCTCAAGCACAATCCATATTACGTACAGTTTCGTTAACTAAGCGTCGTACATCCCTCTCACACCAAAGATTTTATAAATAAGTATGAAATTGATAGCGTGTTTTCTCGATAACGTTACGATTGCATTAGGGCTTCCTGCTTACCCTTACAGGTCACACATAAGAAGTAATATGTTACTAGAGAAAACTTACAATTTGAGTAAGTCTTAATAAACCCAAACAATAGTTTGATATTTATTTAAACTGGTTTTTTTTTCTTACTTTGCAATACTGTAAGACAGATAACTACGACATGGGCAAGTGGAGAAACAATAAATCACTTAAATGTTCATTAGCACAGTTGGTAGTAACCCTGTCTTCTGCGCTGAGGGTCCCGGGTTCGAATCCTGGTAGGGATAATATCTAAATAAGTATTATATTCTAGGTTCGCACCCAGTCCATTATACGGTACCCATAATACAAGCGTTGCTTAGTATGGGACCGCCGTATAGTTGGTGCGTTCGATTGGCGAAAAAAAAAATAAACCCGAATACTGTAGCCAACCATAAATCAAACATGGCCGAAACGGAAACAGTGACGGATGCGTTCACCGTACTGCCGGCGAGCAGATGACGCGCGAACGCGCTCATTACCGGTCGCCCGCCTTTTTTCTCTTTTGGCGGGTAACGCTTTACATTACATATACAGTGTTTATTTTTATTGTAACAACATCAATGGAAGTGTATTTCTGTTGATAAAACATCGGCACATCGTGTTTGCGTTCCTCCTTACGTTTTTTTGTTGTTTTCGTTCGACGGACAAATGCGGATGTTCAATGATCTATTCGCATGCCTTCCAAATGCTTGCTGGCCGGTATCATGTTTGGTTCTGTGTTTCATCGTAGCACTATATTCACTTTTAAGAAAATTCCCAATTTTGACGACACATTGAAATAAAACAAATTTTAAGGATGTTATCGCGTTTATTTTATGTTTTTACGTTACCGACGTTTCGGCTGCTTCACAGCAACCATGGTCACGGGAGGACTGAGGTGTTAGGCGTCCTACTGTCAGTTAGAACTGGGGTACCTTCATATTTAGTTGTTGTTTGTGGTCCGATCTACGCAGAAAGTGCTCACAGTGTCATGCGGTCTTACAATGGTGCGCTAGGTTTTGGATTTATTTATATTAACGTCGGGAACGTAAAAACATAAAATAAACGCGATAAAATTCTTAAAATTAGTTTTATTTCAACGAAACATTGCTTGTTTATTATTATTGCAGATTGTTAAAGATTCGTTGCATCCGCTATCTCTATTACAAACCTCTAATTAGATAATATATTTGATATAATTTTCCCTTTATTAACTGCGATAAGGATTTTTGGTGTATTTTTATTAGAACACGATATATCGTATCATCTATGACACCACCAAATCGTTCAACACGCCACGACACAATACAATGCTGCTAGTTGTAATACCTTCGCAGCATCCGACGCTGACTCTGACGGATGTCGACGGTTTTATTTTGTTTGGATCTAAATTTGTTCGTATACATCACCAACACTGATATTACTGCACTTTCGTTGATTATTTGTGTATGTATGTTGAATGAAGAGTAAGATAAAATAAATTTGAAAATGTGTACTAATCCTATTCTGCACTATATCTTCCCATATAGTCCAATTGTAGTATCCACTGATTAAGCAAACTCAATTCTAATTTGAAGGCTGTTTGATAACGTCTCAATCGTCTGAATAGTCTCAAACAGCAAGGCATGATTTCTTATTTAAGAATCCTTTGAATATTCAGCATAAACGAAGCGTGTCAGAAAGAAACATTAAATCCTGGACAAGTCATTTAGAAATCCTCTATTAGTCTGTAACTAATGAAATACAATAAGTGTTTGAGTATATTGATAGCAGCATAGACGGAACAAGTCATTCTATAACCTTTATAGAAGTCTGTAATAAAATATAAGGTCCAAATTCTGACCACTTGCTAAGTCTGCACACCAACACAAGGAGGCAGTGTTACATGCTAACAAAGTATTAAAATTGTCTCAACACTTGAGTATTTCGTATAATGACCTATTAAACTAAAATAGTAACATCCGATTGGCAAGAGTTCCGCAAGGTTGCGCGCGGTCAAAAACTGTAGACGTAGGGCCATTCATAGATGGGGGACCCCCCACAGTGCTTGCGTCCACGTCGCGTCCCCTGGGCAACGACCCGGTTCTGACCACCGTAACGGAGTGGCAGACCGGTGTTCGGCTAAAGTGCACTGTGCGTCGTAGCTTTTCTTCGCGGTTACCTACGACATCGGCGGAGGCTATGATGCCTAAACCAACGCGTGACGCCTCCGGGCGTTTTATAAAAGGCCCTTCTCAGGGCCAACCCAAAGGCCCTTCTCAGGGCCAACCCAAAGGCTCTTCTCAGGGCCAACCCAAAGGCCCTTCTCAGGGCCAACCCGAAGACGCAACGGCGTCGGAGGCTAGCCGCGCGCCGTCTGCGGCTAGCTTCTATTGCGGGGCGGACGAGTTGTCGGACTCCGACAACCAGTCCATCATTTTTGGGTCGGACGCAGGTTCGACGGCGATCAGTCGCCAGAAATCGCGGAAGCGGGCCTTCCTGAAAGATGGGTCCGAAGGCTCCTCGGACTCTACGGGGAAGCCGAAAAAGAAAACAAAGGCCAAAAAGCCGTCCGTAGCGGACACCCACGACGTGGGTCTCGCAGACGCCCAACGCCAGTTGGACCTGGCTCGGCGGGTGCAGCTCCAGCAAGACCTGGAGGAGCAGGTTGCTGCCAAGGAGCAACGGACGTGCATCGCCCGGGCCAAGTCCGGGTACGGTGCGTCCAGCGTCTTGTACTCGGACCACTCCCTGGCCGAGCTGGACCAGATGGCTCAGGAGGACCAAGAGGAGATTGTGATGATCGCCTCTAAGTCCTCCAACCTAAAAGGGACTTTCCAAAAGTCCCTTAAATGCAGGGCCGCGAGCATGCGTGGCATCGTCGGAGAGCTGATGCAGCGCAAGGCGACCGACGAAACGCGGCACCTGCAGGCGAAAGTCAATCGCCTGCAGTCAGAGCTCAGCCAGGTGCATCAGAAGCTGGCTGAAGCCACGTCTCGGCCAAATCAAGCCGAGTCGAGACCTGCGGCTGTGGCCCCCTCCCCATCAAACCTTGAGGATACTTTTCGCAAGGTCATCATGGAGGAGAGGGCCTTCACGAGAGCCTGCTTCGCGGGCATCGAGGACAGGCTCTTGCCGGAGAAACGGCTACGACCGCCACTCGCAGCGGACAAAAGGCAACGCGAGCCAGGGCCGTCCCAACGCGAGCCGGGGCCGTCCTGCCAGAGGGAGGACACCCTTCTCCCTTCCACCGCCCCATCCAACCAGCAGGGGTGGACGGAGGTGGTCAGCAAGGGGAAGGCCAAGGCCAAGAAGAAGGCAGCGGCTGCCCCTGCCGTCCCCGCCAACACCCCTCGCGGCCCGTCTCAGACGACGAGCAAGGGAAAGGGGAAGGGGAAGGGGAAAAAGTCGGCCCCCAAGCCCGCCACCGCTGCTCCCGCAGCCAAAAGAGCCCCCGCCGGCGCTAGGAAGAACCTCGTTCCTCCTAAGACCGCAGCCGTCGTGGTGACGCTCACCGCGGAGGCTGCGGAGCGGGGGGAAACTTACGCGTCCGTGATGATGCGGGCGCGTACCAACGCCGATCCCACCAAACTAGGGATCGGCCCAGTCTCGTGTCGGCGGACCCAAGCCGGGGCTCGACTCTTCGAGTTCTCGGGGGCTCAGGGCAGCGCCAACGCGGACCTCTTTGCGACCAAACTGCAAGAGGTCATCGCGGACGCGGCCAAGGTGGCTAGGCCCGTAAAGTCTGCGGCCCTAGAGGTGACCAATCTGGACGATTCGGTCACCAAAGAGGAGGTGGTGGCGGCGATTGCAGTGACAGGAAGCTGTAGCGTTGCGGCGGTGCAAGCCCGGGAGATCAGGCCCGGCCGCGGCGGCATGGGCGCCCTTCGTCTTGAGTGCCCAGTCGCCGCTGCCAAAGTCGTCCTCGCCGAGGGACGACTAGCCATCGGCTTCAGCTCGGGTGTAGTCCGGGCACTTGTAGATCAGCCTCTGCGCTGCTACAAGTGCTTCGGAGTCGGGCACACCCGGGTCCTCTGTCCGTCCAAGGTAGATAGGACGGACAGCTGCTACCGCTGCGGCAAAGACGGGCACAAGTCTGCCTGCTGCAAGGCCGCCAAGCCACACTGCGCGGTGTGTGCCGCCAGTGGCCGCCCGGCGGGCCACGTGATGAAGGGGAGGAACTGCAATCCTCCCCCTAAGAAGGGCAAAGCGCAGGCGCCGACCCAGCCTGCCGCTTCTACCGCCGTTCCAGAAGCTGGAACTACGGCGGCTGTGGAGGAGGGGGGTGCGATGTCCGATTGATGGATAGGTTCGAACATCGCATCCTCCAGGCGAACATTAACCACTGCAGAGCAGCCCAGGATCTGCTGATGCAGACAATGGCTGAGTGGTTGGTGGACGTGGCGGTGGTTGCCGAGCCGTACTCGGTCCCTGGCCGCTGGCTGGGTGATCGGGACGGCTTGGTGGCATTGATCTCGCGGTCTTCCACAGACTCCCCTCCCCTCTCGCTTTTAGAGAGGGGACCAGGATACGTGGCCGCCGCGTGGGGAGATATAGCCCTGGTCGGGGTCTATTTCTCCCCGAACCGCCCTCTCTCGGATTTCGAGAACTTTCTCGAAATCCTTACCGCAGTGGTCGGGAGGGCGGCGCCGCGCCAGGTTGCCGTATTGGGAGACCTGAACGCCAAGTCGGCGGCCTGGGGCAACCCGGCCGCCTCTTGCAACGTCCGGGGCCGCGCTGCCGAGTTTTGGGCGGCATCTACCGGTGTGTCCCTCCTAAACAGAGGGACAGCCCACACGTGTGTGCGGCGGCAGGGAGGGTCGGTGGTCGACGTTTCGTTTGCCACCCCCGTGCTAGCCGCCCGCGTCGTGAACTGGCGGGTGGAGATGGTGGAGACCTTGTCGGACCACCGATATGTGCGGTTCGACATCTCCACCCAGGGCTCCCGGAGGACGGTCCGCTCGGGCCAGTCTCCCTTCCCACGGTGGGCTCTCACCCGCCTGGACAGGGAGGCAGCTGTGGAGGCGGCGTTCCTCCAGGACTGGCTCGCGCCTCGTGTTGGGGTCCTGGACGTGGACGCCGCAGCGGTCCAGCTGAGGGGGTCTCTTACCGAGGTGTGCAACTCCAGCATGCCTCGGTCTCGCCGCCCACCCCCCCGTCGCGCCGTCTATTGGTGGTCGGAGGAACTGGCGGTGCTCCGGGCTGCCTGCGTGGCGGCAAGGAGGGTCTACACGCGGAGTCGGCGGCGCAGCCCCCGAGATCCGGCCAACGAGGACGGCCTCTACGCCTTGTACGTAGAGGCAAAGTTGGTCCTCAAATCGGCAATGTGCGCCGCTAACGACTCGGCGAGGGCCGAGATGCTGGAGGGTCTCGACGGGGATCCGTATGGGAGACCATATAAGGCAGCGCGGAACAAACTGCGCCCCTGTGGTCCCCCACTGACGGAGACGCTCGAGCCGGCATTGCTGGATGGGGTGGTCCGGTCCCTGTTTCCGTCCAGGACCGACTTCGCCCCACCAGTGATGGACCCCCCGCGGGAGGCGGCCCCGCCGGATGAGGAGGTCCCCCCGGTCACGGCGGAGGAGTTTGAAGCAGGGACTCTTCGCCTCCGCGGGAAGAAGACGGCCCCTGGACCGGACGGCGTCCCCGCACGGGTGGTGGCCATCGCCGCCTCCCAAATGGAGGAGAGGTTTCGGGACCTCTTCAGCGCGTGTCTCACGACTGGGAGGTTCCCGAAACTCTGGAAGGAGGGGCAGTTATGCCTCCTCCGAAAGGAGGGACGCCCGGTGGACTCCCCCTCGGCATACCGGCCCATCGTTCTGCTCGACGAGGTCGGTAAGTTGTTCGAGGGGATTGTTGCCGCCCGGCTGAATGGCCTCCTGCGGGTGGAGGGGCCGGACCTGTCGGACGCCCAATTCGGTTTTCGAAGGGGGCGTTCGACCATCGATGCGTTGGCCCTACTTAAGGGCCAAGTGATGGAGGCCGTTGAGGCGGGGGACGGAGTGTTGGCTGTGTCATTTGATATAGCCAACGCGTTCAACTCCGTCCCCCACTCGACAATCTTGGAGGCACTCCGGTACCACGGAGTGCCTCAGTACCTGCGCCAACTCTTGGCCGGCTACTTGGAGGACCGTGTTGTCCTCCTCGTAGACAAGACGGCCAGAGTCAGACGATACGGCGCAGAGTCCGGTGTTCCACAGGGGTCGGTCCTAGGGCCTCTCCTGTGGAACATCGGATTCGATTGGCTCCTGCGGGGAACCCTCCTCCGTGGCACGAGTGTCATCTGCTATGCGGATGACACTCTTCTCACTGCCCGGGGGAGGAATTATAGGGAGGCGGCCAGTCTGGCCTCGGCTGGCGGATCCTTAGTCTCAGGAAGGATCCGCCGCCTAGGATTGAAGGTGGCGCTCAACAAGACCGAGGCCGTGTACTTCCACGGGCCTCGGCAGCGCGTCCCTCCTGACGCCCACATCGTCGTGGAGGGCGTCAGAATCGGGGTCGGGGCCCAGATAAAATATCTGGGCCTGATACTCGACAGCAGGTGGCGCTTCGGCGCGCACTTCAGCGCGTTGTCGACCCGCCTGCTGAAAACTGCGGATGCCCTCTCGTGGCTCCTCCCGAACCTGGGAGGGCCTAAGGCGCGATGCCGGCACCTGTACGCCGGCATCCTGAAGAGTATGGCCCTTTACGGGGCCCCCATCTGGGCGGACTCCCTCCAAAGGAGGGAGAACGCCACCGCCATCCGCAGGCCCCAAAGGGCCATTGCACTGCGGGTGGCGAGGGCCTACCGCTCGGTGGGCTTCGCGGCGGCGTGCGCTCTGGCTGGCACCCCTCCTTGGGAGCTCGAGGCGTGGGTGCTTGCCAGAGTGTACGAGTGGACGGCGCGGCGCAAGGCGCTCGGGGAGCGCCCCGCCGCGGAAGAGCGGGAGGCCGTCCGGCGAGAGGCGAGGGCAGCAATCGTCCACCATTGGACGGAGGACCTCGCCACCGCCGCCTTCGGCCGTCGAACGCTGGACGCGCTCGGGCCAGTCTTGCAAGACTGGCTCGAGCGGTCCCACGGATTCCTCTCCTTCCGTCTGGTGCAGGTGTTGTCCGGCCATGGATGCTTCGGATCGCACCTGCATCGGATCCGGAGGGAGGAAACCCCGGCGTGCCATGACTGCGGCGCGTCGGAGGACACGGCACAGCACACCCTCGAGGTGTGCCCAGCCTGGTCCGAGCTGCGCCGCAGTCTTACCGCGGTGGTTGGACAGGACCTCTCGCTTCCCAGCGTGGTCGAATCCATGCTGGGGGGTGAGGAGGCCTGGTCGGCGCTCGCCTCCTTCTGCGAGGAAGTGATGTCGCAGAAGGAGGCAGCGGAGCGTGCGCGGGAGGACGACCCTCTCGCAGCGCCGCTCCGCAGGCGAAGAAGAGGTGGGAGAAGGCGACGGTACGATCGTCGTTTTCCCCCGCCTGGTGGTGAATAGCGGGAGACGGGCGCGGGGGCGCCTTCTCCCGCACTGCACTATTCACCACCCCCGTCGGGTGGGAATGGCCGAGCACTCGCGGTCGTTCCCAGGCCCCTCCCTTTTACAGGGAGGGGCGTGAAGGCCCCGCTGTAAAGGCGGGCGGTCGTCGGTGGGGGACTGGATGTAAAGGCTCTGCCGGTTTCCCAGTCCCCCTCCCCATAGACGATGCGGTAGTGCCGGGGGGGTTTTAGCCGGTAGGAGTCCGGCATAACCCGTGCCGCGCCCCCGCGCGGTCGGGTATCCATGAGGATTTCCCCCCCGAAAACAAAAAAAAAAAAAAAAGGGCCATTCATAGATAAGAGTTGCAGCGGATTTTTGTTGCAAGCTTCTGTCTGCGTATGCAATGCGTCTTTTGGACAACTGTGCTAGTATTTGCCTTAGATTGCGTTTTTTTATTTTTAAATATTACAGGCAGCAACAGCCAAACATTTTGTGCAGTTGTACATCAAGGAGATAATATGGTCCCCCGTTCGCGGCTAGTCTACACTACTGACATTGGTTTAATTCAGAAATCATAGGATTTATTGTCCTAGAAACTACACCAAATGAGGCCAAATTTATGTGCAAAATGGCTATGAACAGACTCACAGACTTCATTCATAGCCTAGTAGTCTGCCTAGCTAGACCGTATACGTAACAGGTGATCGATATTTAACATTATTAGCATCGGTTGGCTAAAAGTGTTTGAATCATTCGCGGCGGTATGGAGCGATGAAATAACCTGGTGGTTGGAAGCTGAGTGAATGAGATCATATGATCTTAACGAATGAACTGTAATTTTCGATGTGGTGAATGAAGATGTGGGTCGTCAGAATCCAAGCCATGAATTTGAAGTAATCGTAAGAATAGCAGGTTCGTTTTTGGGCTTTATTTAATACTAATTAAACACTACTGAATACGACGCATATATAAAAGAAAACAGAAGTCTGGTAGACTGATTTCCCGATAACACTATCGAACCGATAAGAAATCTGCAACATTCCTGTTATTCACAACGAGAAGATATCCTCGAATGATTCATCTTCTCATTCATTATCGGCATTCAAATTCATTCATACGTGAAAAAAAGCAACATGGCCGCAAAAAGGACGTAAACAATCAACCTCTCCCACGCAGTGTGCTCGCGTGTTTTATCAATGGTAACATCCTGGGCGCTTTCATAATAACTTCGCGTGGGTTGATTCAAAACATCCGAAATTTTATTGATACTCTATAGTGGAAATGGCGTAATTGGGGTATGCGATCAACTATTAGAGCTCATCAGTCGGCTCTAGACTGCTGTTTAAATTGAAATCTTTAAAAAATGGCACTATTCTGGAGTTATCTATACACAAATAAATAAAATTGGAGTGTCTGTTTGTAATATTAAAATAACCGCTTTTTACTAAGTGCATTTGGATGTATACACGGTACATATACCAAAACAAATTTTTTTAAAATTTTTGTCTGTCTGTCTGTTTGTTCCGGCTAATCTCTGAAATGGCTGGACCGATTTTGACGGGACTTTCACTGGCAGATAGCTGATGTAACAAGGAGTAACTAAGGCTACTTTTATTTTAGAACCCCCCCCCCCCCCCCCCCCCCAACGATTTAATATCACGCCGGTCGCACGGGCTCAGACCGCGCGAGCGGGCTATTGCTAACGGTTGTATCTTTGTTAAATGCCACGCGGACGAAGTCGCGGGTAACAGCTAGTCTTCAATTTAAATAAAAAAAAAAACTAAATTTGGTTAACAAATGCCAGATATATTCGGTAAAACATACATACATAAAAAAAACAAACACGCGTCCAATTGATAGCTTCGTCCTTTTTATAAAGTCGGTTAATAGCTGTCCGGGCTGACTAAAGAGTCATATGCCTGTGTTTCACTTTGAGGCAAAGGCCTCCCCTTTACTTCTCCACATGTCTCCCTCCGAGTCAAGTTCGTTGAATCAAATTATCTCCTCATCTTCTCATAGGTCGTGATATATCTGATTGGTAAAATTTAATTTGTTTTCGATAAAGTAGATTTGGCAGATTTTTTTTCCACCACATCTATATCCCAACGTTCATAGCAATTCAACTGCATTACTTTTAAGATTATTTTGATAACCAAATCGAAATGACTAAATGATATCTATCAATTATATACACTTTGATAATTACTTAATGAACGCGGACTGTTTGATATTTTATCACACCGACAACACATCATCGATATATATATTCTTTGAAAATGTTATGTGAACCTGGGCGGCTATATCCTCGGAAATATACTGATTATAACATGGGCATACAAATCCAACGACAATGCTGATTATTAAATAGTGGGACAAATACAAGAAAAGTCCACCATATCCCCGATTCTAAATTTACATAGTTCGAAGAAAAAATATTAAAAGAAAAACCAGAGAAGAGATTGCATGTGTTCATAAAAACATTTATACCACCTACTATGCAAACAACCATTTTACGGTTTTCAGTCACTTTAATTTATGTAAAACATTCGCAACCTTGATACCGAGAAAAATAGGAATGTTTACAAGCGTATTTACTAGTTTTTTAGAGCAGTAGTATAAGATTTTATTGCTCATTTCTAAATAAGTTTATTTTCAAAATTCCATCATGGATGAAAGGGGAATGAGGAGTCGAAAGAGATTTCAATGTAAGTACATAGTATTTTTTTCATCTTTTTTTTGCGTTTACAATTTATTAAAATATTGAAATACATATAAATACATAAATAGTTTAGTCGAAACAAAACAGATTTTTCAACCTGGGATATTGTTGAAGCCTTCACGTCTAAATAAAAAAAAAATATAAAAATGTTAAAGTAAAGTACAAAAACAAAAAACCAATATATTCGAAACATCAATAAACAAAAATGTAAAAACAACTATCGGAAATCAAACACCATTTGCACAAGTATTTTTTCTGTGGCCACGAGTGAGACATTTCTTATCCCGAACAGGGAGTACAAGTTTACCAAATATATAATTTGTTTAAGATTACCCTATTTTATAATAATGTTAATAGCTTTATGAATGAGCAACACAAACGTCTATCAATATGGGAGCGTCAAATAAAAGATATGAATACTCCACGCCTATTCGCCATGTATCAATGAAACTGTTACCATTCATATACGGAGCTAGAGATGAGCAGAGCGGCGGCGGCGATAGTCGCTTCAAGGGCACGATACGATACGACGCATTTTCGCCTTTTCCCGCGTATTTATAGGTATCTATGGAATAGGCTCAAATATTCTCACTTCGTCAATATATATTTCATAACTTGATGAGCTTAAAATAAATCTTATAAGATTTTGATATTTTGACGATGCCGTGTCATCATTTCACTATATACAACAAATTTACTCAAACCTTTTCAAACGATCGTGAAACATTGATATATATTTCGGAATCCCCTCTCACCATCACCCTGTTATATACACAAACTAGACAATCATTTATAGATCAGTTTCTCAATGTATTGGTTATTCAACACAATTTCCAAGTATTAAAAAATGCTGTTTTATTTGTATAATATCAGAAGTCATCAATCACTTGTGTTCTTTCCTCTTTTTAATTACATTTTTCATCAGCTAATTAATGTATTACTGATGCAGTGTTTTGCCAATGTGCATCATTCGACACCGCTAATGAGAGCTTTTTACTAACACAGCACTTACTAAAACTAAGATTACTTAGTTAATTAACTATAAAATACTATGAACCCTCTATAAATCGATTATCCGATAGTCGATAATCAAACTTGTCTCTTAATAGCGACTATTTAACTAAAAGCATTGAAATTAATGTTAAACGAATATACATCGAACCTGATTGAACCAGTTCTATGAATGGAGTCATTGTGGGAAAATAAAACTGTGGTAATGAAAATGAATAGCATAGGTACGGAGATTTAGATATACACTGTAAAATAGCTTCACAATTGGTGCATGTAAAGTTCAAAGGCTTTTTCTCAGCACCAAAGTCTCTTAATACAAATAATAAATCAGTCATCGGACGAAATACTAAATTCCGATGCACATAGTAAAAATAAACATCGATTAACTAAAAAAGGCATAAATGTGATCGTTTGCATTCGATAATGGAAATCCCTTGGCACAAATCCAGTACGAGACGTACGAAAGTACCCACAATGGTAGCAAAAATATTCCATTCAACAGAGGAATGGTGAAATATTGGTATCAATGAACGCCAGAGCCGACGCAGACGAAACTGTAACGAATTAGATGTGCATTTAACGTTGAAAATCGTTCGATTTTCACGCTGTTTAAAATACCTTTATTTCTATAATGGAGTTTAAAATGCCGATGGTAAAGATGAATTTCCAGTATCAAAAGCGGTTGTTTTTAAATTCACAGGCGGAGTGTACGTGTCGTTGGTTTTACGAAGGGGGTCAAGTTTGCAATGGCGAACCCAAGTGGTTTATTGCTCGCTGGGAATCAGCAAAGGATATTATTTTTACTATGGCCATTTATTTCCTCTGACAATGTTGTAGGCTGGCCAGAACAATTGTATCATCTGATCTGTGTATCACTGAAGAGACGAAGAATATTTGCGCGGGTATTTGACAAAGTCGTAAAAGTACTACCTACTTAGGATATAATCGCAGCAGTGAGCTCTGATTTGAGGAAGTTGCCATGTTGATATGATGACATCGCTCACCTAGCAATATATCGGCACATCTACAAAAATGGCGAAATTGAGTTTATATGGTCTAACTGTTTAACAGTGCATACTTTTTAAGGAGGTAAAACGGTACAATGTTAGTTTTCATAAAAGCCGTAACAAGTAGTCTGGAAAAAATATTCAAGATTCATACAAACTTTAATCCCTGTTTCTGTAAATTATGCAAAATGTAGATGCGCCAATATATTGCTATTTTGTAGATGCGCCGATATATTGCTAGGTGAGCGATATGTTGATATGTTGATGATATACTTTGTTCGATTCGTTAGACTAGTCGACAGTTTTACTCAGTATTTAAGATTATAAATCTGAGTGAAATTTCAGCACGTTGATAATTAATTTTATGAACAACGAAATTTTAATGAAGCTATCATTAAATGATTAATTAAACACGATTAATTAGCTAAAATCGACCTCATTTCTGAAAATCTATGTTATATAGAACAGATTTTCATCTCCCTAAAAGATGTTGTAAGGTAATTCGTTCTTTAATAGCTCTACTACACACATAACCTAATTTTAATTAGTATAAATACGCACGCATACTTAATTTTGTTTCGAGAATATGCTGGTTAAGATTAGGTATTTACTGTGTGTAGATAAATTAAGATCGTAACACAAGATATTTAGCTTTAACAATAATTTTACTCCAACGCGGATTGAGAAAGAAGTGTATTTCTTAATTGCATTATAACATTGTGCTCGGCATAATCTAGGATATGGACTAATGATTGGGCATTGCCTTAAAACGAATATAACATGTTCTAAACAAAAAAAAATGATAAATTTTTCATGTCGGGAGATTTTTTTTATTTTTTATTTAACGTTTTTATCAGAATATGTACCAAATGAGATCTAAAGTATATGGGTAATGAGAATAAAAGAAGTATTTCCAAATAAAAGGAATGAGTCACGTTATATCACTCTTGAATCATTAAGCCGTGTACGCACTTTTAATAACGAACACCGATAAAAAAATATAGATCGCATGTGTGTATGGGCGCCCATTAGCAAAGCGAACACGAGCACGGTTTGACTTAGGTTCGTTAACAACCTGTTTGTTTTTGTCATTGTTAGTAAGTAGTATATACGCCGAGCGCTCATCATCATCAGGAAAAACTGATTCAGCCCCCACTCTACCCCTCTGACTTCTGAAGCTCAAGCACCGAGGCGTTTCGGTGATTATGTTACCTTCTTTTATCCTGCTCACGCCACAGGCTTTTCATATTTGAATGACAGGGGCAGCCTACATTCTCAATGACGTCACGATTACATTAGAAGTTTCTATGCTTACCCTACTGTACATACAATATTGTTACGTAGTTATGTAACATTTATCAAAATTTTCCAAACACCATTCGCCCAAAACATAAAAATCGGATCGCCACGAATGTTCACTCCGAACACAGTGTTCGATGTTCCTTTGTGGTACGCACATACAATGTGTTCGAATGTGTGTACACGCCTTAACGATTTCACATTATTGAGTAGTATGAATACTTTAAAAGGACAAGTATGAACTTGATGCGGTTCGACGACATTTTGAACAAAGCCTTAAAATAATACAGTTTGCAATCTCGGCTACAGGATATTGATCAGTAATCATTACTGATATAACAATGGACGCTCGATAATGAATTATAATAAATATCGCCAGACGATCACCAACAGCAAGGGCCTAAAGACCAAGCAAGGATTGTATTACAGGTACCGTATAATGGACTGGGGGCGATCCCAGTACATAATACTTGCATGCATAGATATCAAATGTCCACGGCTCGGTTACCAGCTTTCGTGCTCATCACACAAAGTCGGATCGTACCGGGATTCTCAGTACTGAAAGCGGAGTCACTCACACACAACTGTGTCAATCTGGTAGCCAAACTATTATAAATAACTATACAATAGACAGCTTTTCCCATGATCATCAGTGTCTCAATCCTTGTACGTGGCCTTACACTAACGTACGCGTTTATAACAGTGTATAAATAAGTATAATAAAGACAGAATGACTTCTTGATGACGTCATAATTACATTAGAAGTTCCTGTTTACCCTACAGCGATTTCAGGCACTAGTATAGATCGTTGAAGTAGCAGTATACTTGTTAAGTTTTTTTGGTAAACTCTGATATCGCGTGTCAGACCTGTGTGGATATTCTTCAATTGTATGGAGCGTTGTAATCAGCGCCATCTGTATTCGGCGTAGTGAATATGGTCCTTGTGGCGATGTTATAGAGATCACTATACAATCTTTGCATCCTCCTTCTATTCGTGAGTTACTAACTCACAACGTATCTCCATCTATCCCTATTGGTGCACATTCAGGAAGACCCATGTAACAGGCTTTTGAACATATATAAAAACAGAATCATAATTATTTATGTACTTATTATTACAGCCGACATTCGCATGCCCGAATAAACTTACAGCAACATTTTCCGTGAGACCGGACCGATCGTCTCAAATGTCAGGGTGTACACAACTTGACATTTACCTGATCACGACGCGGCCATTAATGTTTAGTACGTTATAAAACTGGTCCGATAATAGCTGTATTGAAGTTCACTTAGAAAGGGAAGTCGCTATTCGCTATTGTTTTTATATATGTTTTAAAATCTAGTTGGTTGAGTTTAAGATTCGAGTTCTCCTAGTTCCGCACATTCAGCTGATCCACCATCGACGAAATGAAATATATTTGCAGAAATTGATGCGGTTCATCTGGTGTTGGCACCATTGAACCATGCAAATGATATATTTGTCCTTGTATCTGTAATTGCAAACAATCATTTGTTGAAGAATACGGTGTAACAACTCCCATATTTAGTGATAGAAATTTTAATCAAATAACAATGTTACAATTTATCAGTAGGCTAGGTAAATTTCTTATTTTTTTACCAGGAACATTAATTATTTCCATGGCGTTCTCTGTTATTAATCTACTAAGCTTATTGTCCGGTACTAAGCATGTAGCAATAGCAATAATAGCAATAATCTAGAAGAAGGAAATCCGGGTTTAACAAGTTATTGGACGGCTAAGTGTCACATCACTTGGACCTCTATGGACGTTTGCCAAAATGCAGACGGTAAGACAAACGCTAAATTGACAAAGTACCCATTATTAATTAACTAAAATATCTCTAAAAAATGCAAGAAAGAAGCATAGTTCAAAGGCTGCCAACATTGTCATAAATTCCTACCTCCTTGAAAGGCGTCTCAACTAATCACGCCAACGATGGATGTTTAAACTTGGCAAGTGTCAAAGTTTGACAAGTTCTGCTCAATTACGAGGCCGGGAGGGATTCTCAGAGCTAAGTTTAAACTTGTGGCAGCAGGCTGATGGTTTAGTTATTGATGTAATGTATATTTTTATACTAAGACTAGGTATTACATACAATATTTTTGGAGAAAATAAATTTCAAGATCCATGAAAATCCACTAAATGGGTCATGAGACACAGTTATTTGGCTTTTCCACCGGAACCCATCCATTACCCAGGATGAAAAGTGGCCTTTGTGTTGAACAGCCGTACTTATCACATGCCAAGATAAGCCGTCAGGTAGATTCCCCGTGATGCGCGTACATATTAATGGCACATACGGGCGTCTGTATCAAAAATAATGATTCAATGTCAAGTCAATGTACAGACACAACCATGTTGTAGTCTATGAATGTACACATACATGGTATTCATGAAGTATTCGCCTGTGATTATAAGTACTCGTCAAAACAACGACAAAAGCATTTACGAAGTATTGGCATTCCATTCACGGTATTTACTACAGAAACAAACAACAAGACAACACAATTCGTTACATCCGAACAATACATTTATCAAGCCGTTTGTTATATTTGTTTGCTAGATAGTCATAGCCTTTGTAGAAAGAAAATGGTAAGAGCCACCCACAGTGTAACGTTCATTCATCTGTAAGTACATCTACTAATATGTCGAGTAAAATGTTGTTAAAAACAATACAAATTTAAATTGAATTACGGCGTTTCCCCGTACACACCCAAAAACCAAATTAAAAGTTCTTAAGTTGATGCCATGATAAGAAATTACTTTGCCAAGAACTTGGCATTGTTTACCAATACATTGCCATCAATCTATATCATATTACAAATTCCAGACAGACGGGCCTACGCAATTCACATTATATCATCGACGCCTGAGCACGGTTTGGAGGTGAAAATGAAAATAAACTAAGTGTTGAAATCTACTACGTACTAGATTCTGGTTCAAATGAACTGTGGTTCCAGAACCACGACTTTTTCAGAATCACATTGACCGGCGCCGTCTGTCCTCCGAGATCCCACAAGTGGGAATTCTCTAAGACCAGGGCCCTAAGTCTGCTAACACAATCGATTCATAATCGAACAGCAACCGCATAGTAACTGTCACTTTTGACAGATATCCCATACAATATCTGTCAAAAGTGACAGTTACTATGCGGTTGCTGTTCAATTATGAATCGATTGTGTTAGCAGACTTGGGGCCCAGCTGTTGTGTCTTACTGCTCCTAGCAATTGTCACATACGCCAGGACCCCGTTCCTGATGTGCCCAGAACCCTTTTGGCAGTCACAAAACTAAATATCACTATGCAAACAGCAAATTATACAATATCCCCCATATTTATAGAGTTATAATGGATTATAATGACATTATAAATAAATTTTCAGAGGAAAAATGCGTTATAACAGCTTTATAATCCATTATAACTTTCTATAAATTTGACGGTAAATCTCTAAAATTGTGGAAAATAGAAGGTCATCTATATACGGTTAGTCACGGAATGTCAAAGGGATCGAGTTCTACCAACTCCAAACATCCGGCAGTTGATGACCCCATATGACGTGCGTAGTCGTGTGTGTTGCCAACGTATAAAAGCGGTTGAAGGGCATCACAGTGTTATAGATACAATAATAACATCTATGTATACTATAATAAAACTGCATCTAGGATGTTTGTACATCGAAGATGGCTAAAATAAAATTGGTGTAAAAGGCTATGTGGACGTATCCAAATCTAAAACAAGTCAAAATGTCCGGATGATGTCAGTCAGTCAGTCAGTTGGGGTCAAGTCACCTTCGTCCGTAGGAGAATTAAGTACCCTCGAGATACCCTACACGTGACCCTGGGTGGTGCCAACTAGGTGACAACTCTACTGGTGGTAGGCTTCGGCCGTGGTTAGTCACCACCCACTGAACAAAGCCATGTCGCCAAGCGGCCTAGCCGCGTTCCGGCATGATGTTCGGTGTTGCCATTCATGGATGGCGGGTCAGATCAGTTGCGCTGCATGTGCCTAGTGAATGTAGCGTCTCGATCTACTGCCGCCTTCCTACCTAGGCAAGTATGCTCCATCGTAGATCTCATCGTCACTTACCATCAGGTGAGATCGAGATCAAATACTTGCCTATAAATGTAAAAAAAAAAAAAAAAAAAAAAAAGTCACACAATCCGGTAGCTCTCGTGAGTATTTCAAAATACTTTGGGACCGGTCTCTTTACGTGGGATTAACCTTGCTTGTTGCGTGTGATACGTGAATTTGTATACGTGCCAAAATTACCTTGACCCATTATTACGTCACTGTAGGACAGCAGGACGCATTGCTTAAAATGTTCACCGCAAGTGATACCTTCGGCATTCTGCACAATTAATGGGGCACAAATTTAGTATTGCCATTTGGCTAAATTTGATATCGCATATTGGAATTACGAATCTGGCGACATCACCCGGAGTCATCCATACGATGGACCAACCCTATCAGAATAAGCACCAACTGAAACAATTGGCAAGACATCGCAAGCCTTACTATATCTGCTCCTGACAACCACGACTGCTTTGTGGTTAAGGCTACAATAAAGCAGAAAATACGAGGTACTTATTACAATATCTGTTGACTATTCCACGAAGGTTCTAGAAAGGCGACCACGAGGCGCAAGATGTAGTGTAGGACGGCCTCCCACAAGGTGGCCCGATGATATCACACGCATCACGGGAAGCTGTTGGATGCAAAGGCACGTGGTGGAAGTCATTGCGGGAGGCTTATGCCCAGAAGAAAACTTCTTTTGGCTGATGGATTGCACGACTAATTTCAATACAATGACCACGACTACTCTGTCCAGAGAAATAAGACAGAAGATTTCACCAGCATCTCTGTGGATCTTTGAAGCGATTTAATATGTTATAGTAACAGCACATCCTATTGTTGAACAATCAATAGGGGTACAGACGATACACACACAACGATTTGCAGTGCAAATATGTGAACCAGGTGTTCAGTCGAATAGATGTGGTATTTTGCAATTGTTTGTGTAACGTACCAGCACCAGATCCAAATTAGTTAAGGTTTTTTGTATATATATATAGACAGATAAGGTATTCTATTGTTTTAACTAGCAAGAGATTATTGTTTAATTTTCTATAGTAAGTTTTTTCTTTAAGTATCTTAAGTTTTTTAGTAGTTTTTTAGTAGTTTTCTTTTCTCACATACCCAATTCTCTATACTATGTCTTTCTTGCATGATGTATGTGCCTTCGTAAATTGCACACTTAGACTAAGAACTATAGCATATTGATATTTGTTATTCTTGGTATAACAGTTATTGGTGAAGCTTTAAATAAATAAATTTACGTGAGTTTTGATTTGGACTATAAGAAGGTACCTTAGACATGAACGCTACACTAAGTACGAATTCAAATTTATGCCAATATACTTATTTTCTTAAAATCAAGGTAAAGATAAAAATAGCTAATACTAACTAAACGGTCTATTGAAAGCACATTTACTTAAACTTTTAAAAGTTAATTTCACGTTGTCCCTCACGTGTGCCAAACGCACGTTTAAAAAAAAAACTTCCAACGTCTTGAATGGCCATGTAAAAAGTTTGCATTTTTTTAACTTCCCCAAGTTAAAATTTTCATTTATTCCTCGAAACTTTCAACGTCTTGAATATCTTTGTAAAAAGTTCGCACGTTTGAACTTCCCTACGTATAACATTTTCATTTATTCGCACCGCAAAGTCGGTTGCAAACCTTGCAAATGTTCAGTTGACCTTTAGAAACTTTCAAGTGCTTGCTTTCACCCCTTTTAATAACCAACAAGGTGTGTGACCACCTGTCATCCTGTTTAAGACATCCTTTATAGCAATAACGGTAAGGACAAGCGAGTTTTTAACGAGTGGAAGGAAACACAAAGACAATTTCACAACGGCGCGTTCGTGCATTTACAACTGAGAGAAAGTATTGAATATAGCTAATTTATTTTGTGAAAATGATACATGATCCGGCAAGGATATACAAACATATTTTTAGTTATTTCGGGTACCACGGAGTACTTTTCCATAAAGCAGAAGCCATTTTCTTATTTTTTTTTTGAGTCACTCCAGTTCGTTGCCCTTTGTAATCTGCGATACACAGCCGATTATTTTTATACTTATCACGTGGAACTGAAAAATAGCTCCAGTTAGGTTGATATTTTGATGCAGATACAATTCTGCGATAATAATGCTTAAAAATCTCGCGTAAAATAAAAGCGGAGCGAGACTGATATAATTAAAGGGACCTAGTATATTACCCTGAGGAGTACCTATTTTTATTCCATTTTATTTCATTTCGAGATGATGGAGGTTTTAAGTTAGTTAGTTAGGTCCATTAACCATCGTTATGACGGATAAGATCACCTTAATTTAGTTTGTATTTTATATAAAGTATAAAAATACCATCTTCAAGAAAAAAAATATGTTAATATATATTTATAATCAACGCCCACTCCACTGTTTCCGTGCTTTTGAATAACAAATCAAGAGGAGAAAAACATGAAGACCAATCTATATTTAGTCAACGTTAGTATATGTAACAATAAAGACAAACGTTTATGTAGTTAACTAGGTACGGAGTTGTGTCACTGGATTGGAAACACGATCGACTCGGTCGGTTGGGCTCAAACAACAGTTAATATTAACCGGTTCCCACTATATTATGTACGCGTTATTCAACAACCGTCCATGAGGAATGATGAAGCAGGTGGCAAAATACTAATAGACAAGTAAATGATAAGCGATATAGAACAAATTTGCTCAATATTGTTTATACATATATTTTAAACATGATTTGTAACCAATAGGACAATATACAAAAGCCAACCACAATGAATAACGTTAATAGAAATGTTACCATTTATACATTGCCTTGTTCACTGCTGAGTTTTCCTAAATTTTCGTACCATGAGAGCACTAAACACGTGTTCGCATGGATATTATAAAGAAAAAGAAAAATCTTCTTCTCACAATCATCCAACATTATAGCATATAGGACTCTCCTCTTCCACGCCATCGCTCCGGTCCTGTGCAGCTGGCTACTCTAACATGTACCGGTTACCTTCCTCATGTCATCGGATGATCTAGCTATTGGTCTTTCTCATCTATCATTACATGCCGCTAAGTCTACTTGCCCTGACTATATAAATCCATCCGTCCTATGTATATCTTGATGATTCACTTTATACATAATATCAAGCTTTATTGTCCTATGCTTATCTCTTCAATCAGAGCTAAACGAGTCTCTCAAATGAATAATTTAATTTGCATAGTCGTATGTCAACCTACATATAAGTATTATTATTATATCTATTATAGTTGGTTATTTGTGTACTTCATTACAGACTTCTGGAAGCCAATCACGGTAGGTTTGTTTGCGAGATTTTCCGCATGACTTGCCAAAATCGTATTCGGTACACACCAAATTAAGACAAGAATACATAACTCCCTTATCAGATCATTATTTTAAGACTAAGTATTTTTTACCTACATTTACAATTTTTTTTTTCTTAACTCCTACCGAATCGGAACGCAACCTCAACTGAGAAGATTTTATTTACATAATGTTTTTTTTGTGGCCAATTAATATCAAGCACATTACAAAAGCTTCATTATTTTTTTTAGCTCCTTTTATTTTTGTGAGCCTTTCGAGGAACACACACGCCACACTCTAAAATGTAATTTACGCTAAATATATGAGCCTTAATTTTAAACAGATACTGTACTAATTATTTTATTTATTGTATTAAAGCCGATAATACACTCATCGGGCCGATAATATAACAAGCAACTTAAGAAGAGCTTAACGAAATAATAAGCTTCTAATATAAGACAACCTATGAGTGAATTATGACGATAACACCATAACATCAATTATCTTATTTAAACTCGTACCTATATTCAATAGTAGACTACAATAAAGTAGCCAATTACAAAGAACCATTAATTCTGATAAATATTTATATTGAAGAAGATAACGCTATAGTCATAGGAAACGTCAGCCGTAGATGTGATAAGATTAAATGCATCCGGTATGATGTTGATAGAAATTCGTATAATCGCAATATATAAGCGATATTGCAAAGATAAGCCAAAACACTGGAAGGAAATGATTAAACAACGAGCATTCGTTTATGTTATATAGATAAGGCCCCTCGCAAAACGAAGACCATGAGTGGCGCCTAATGATACATGGTTAAGGGATGAAGAGGAACCACCGGACAACCTATTACGAAATACTACAATAGGTTTGAGTAAATTGTGACTTCTTATGTTTACGCGAATACTACACATTGAAATGAAACTAATCATACGGATTTTATCGCGTTTGTTTATATGAAGCTTTGATCAACCACAGATCCTCGCAAAATAACAGCGATTCCTACCAAGGATGATACGTGAGGCCATTGAAATTAAAAAACTTCCCAATTTCAATAGGGAAAATGGGTGGGTGCTACCACCGACTTTGGATCAAGTAATTAATATAATTAAATCCAAAACCAAGCGCACCATTGCAAGACCTTATGACACTGTGAGGACTTTCTGCATAGATCGCACCGCAAACAACAACTAAATATGAGGGTGCCCCGGTTCAAACTTTGACACTAGGACGTCAAACACCTCAGTCCTCCCGCGACCATGGTTGCTGTAAAGCAGCCGAAATGTCGGGAACGTAAAAACATAAAACAAACGCGATAAAATCTGTAAGATTCGTTTCGTTTCAATAAATTGTGACTATCACTCTTTGGAAATAAGTAGCCGAAACATTTCAGTGGCCTTACTGCACTGTCGAATCGCTGAGGTGTTTTGCAAATAATAAAAAAACACTCATTTTTTTAACTACCAGCATCTGCCCGCGGAATCTCTATGAAACATATCCTAGAGCTCTCACGTATAATGTAGATAGAAGTATCGATAGTAGAGGATAATGATATTGTAATCTCATAAAGTGAGACGGGAAGATGACATAGATCGATAAGATCATGGGGATTATAAGCACGATTAACGTGTTTAGATTAAGATGTAACATCTTGGACGCGTTTATTTTCATGTCTATCATGTTAACTGAAGTAGATAGAAAACTCTTTATATTTAAACAATAATAACAAATTGATACAACAACGCAAAACAGACAAACAGAAGGAGCTAGGTATCAGTGTACATTAGCTTATCGCAAGCTGATTTATCTTCTAGAAATCCATTGGGTGGAAAGGATTCTTGATGCAACTCTTTACTTAAAACTAGCTGTTACCCGCGAATTCATCCGCGTGGTATTTAACAAAGACACAACCGTTAGCAATAGCCCGCGACCGGCCGCTTTTGTGATATTAAGTCATTGGCGAGGTTAGGGGGGGGGGGGGGGGGGGGGGGCTTTCTAAAATAAAAGTAGCCTAAGTTACTCCTTGTTACATCAGCTATCTGCCAGTGAAAGTCCCGTCAAAATCGGTCCAGCCATTTCAGAGATTAGCCGGAACAAACAGACAGACAGACAGACCGACAGACAAAAATTGTAAAAAATGTTGTTTTGGTATATGTACCGTGTATACATCCAAATGCACTTACTAAAAAGCGGTTATTTTAATATTACAAACAGACACTCCAATTTTATTTATTTGTATAGATGTAGGAGTTTATGGGTATTAAAAAAACTATCTGACACAAGCCTAAGAGTTAATAGCAATCGGATGTGACACACGTTACACATGACATGATAATAATAAAAAATAACACTTGTCGATATGGTAGATAAGGTTGCTGATAGCGTGCCCATTCATAACACGTCAATTACAGCCATTCGGCTTTGCTTGCAATGTGTGAATGGCGATGACTGGGTGCGATAATGGTGATAACGCCGTAATAGGTATTATCAGCGGGTGGTATAAGGATGGATGCATTCGTTTTTTTTTTATATTTTTGTGCAAAAGAAATAGAAACCGTTTATTTTGTGGTATAACATATATTTAAATGAAACGAATTTTACGGATTTTATCGCGTGTATTTTTTGTTTTTTTACGTTCCCGACGTTTCGGCTGCTTTACAGCAACCATGGTTACGGGAGGACTGAGTTGGTTGACGTCCTGGTGTCATAATTTGAGACGGGGTACCCTCACATTTAATTAAAACGAAAAAAAATGCAAAAAAAAACAAACAAAAAATAAACGCGATAAAATCCGTAAAATTCGTTTTATTTAAATGTGTCGTATTCGCGTAAATATAAGAAATCAATATAACATATATATTGTTCATTATGGGCGTATTGGCATAATTACTATGCTATGCCTTAGGTTACCGCAGAGCTTATGAATTTCGTATACTCGATCGTGATTGGTCCATTTCACCGTCCCGCCAAAATAAATGTCAATGTCAACGAAGTGAGACGACGATGGCGAATTGTCACAAAAGAAAGCACATGGCTTTGATAAATTTGATTTATAAACCTATATAAATAATTAATAATGATAATCTTTTTTTGTGGTTGCGTTTGATTGAGCGGTCTGGCGGGTTCACAAGAAAAAAAATACACGGTGGATTTAAGTCTAACTTGGCAAGGTGATTGGTGGTGATTGAGCTTACATGCCGAGTTAATGCATAATTACCATATCTTCATAGATACCGAGTAATGAACGTGTTCCCCGGGATATTAATAAAAAAAATTACACGCGAACGAACTCACGGGCATTGTTAGTGTAATATTAGCGATTACATGTAGATTTTCACATACCTGTGGCGACCTATTAAAATGTAGATACCTAAGGAGCTGTAATTAAAATAGGTATCTTACTGAGTGCAATTACGCACGTTTATTGAACGTTTAAGAGCTGTGTCAACACGGCTAATGGACGTTGGTCATCCGAGACTAATTGCGTTAGTCAACTGCTCGTGGATCGCCCTATTCACTAACTTATTGTTGGTTGTTGGGTATTTTAGTAAAACACTACATTGGATTAGTATGTAGGGAGTTGAATTAGACTTGAATGAATTAAATCTACGATCGATATAATTGACATATGTTTATAAGTAAGTACGAGTATAATAAATTGAGGTTGATACTTGATTTTAATCAACCCTGTACTTATAAGTTAAAAAGTTAAATCCACAATTTACGGCCAAAATGAGAAAATTTATAATACATTAATAAAAATCTAATTAAAAACCACGATTTTTATAACCCCTGGACTTATCAGTGAATACTTTACCACCAAAAAAAAGAAATTAAAAAAAAAATAAGAATGACAAAATACATAATTTTGTCAGAAAAAAACTATTTTTATCAACCTTGATAATAATAATAAGCTATTCCCGCGACTTCGTAGGTACGCAGTTTGCCAATCTTAAAAAGCTATCACCATGAAAAATAATAATAAAATTTGCCTAGTCTATGCTGAGATAAATACAGTTTTATGGTAGGTACTCCCAGGGGGAAAACTTCTATTAATACGTAAAAGAAATATCCATGAAGTTGATCGAGATTCCTCCTGTTAGGACCCTAAAAAGCAGGGGCACACATGGAACCCTTTTTAGACGGACTTATTTTTACATAAGGTAAGTGCTATTTACCATTTCTTTTATTGCAAAATTTTCCCATGTGAAAGCGTCGGCACAATTCAATAAGGAAGTCAGAATGGCTTTGTTTAATGGGAAATTATCTCCCATTGTATCTCTCCCATTATACAGCTCATGGTTTTACTTCGCACAGAAATTACGAACACAATGCTTGCATGTTTTATTACTCCCAGTTTTTCTATTGGGGTCATAATATAAGGTAACTACCTAAATAAATACTAGACTAAGAGATACTCGTTTTTGTTAAAAGTAATATGAACCTTTTTGAGACTGAAAAGGGAAAGGAATAGACGTCACACATGCATGAAAGTAGTCTATGAATCAAAATCAGAATATTTTTTAATCATGTAAACCATGAAGTACCTTACTTATGAATCGTCAAAATTGTTACAAAATGCTAAGCTACAACTATACCACCCGTTCGGAGTGCCGTTCCTGTGGCGAAGAACGGGCAAGAAACACCATGGTTGCTCTTTTTAAAAAGATCTTTTATATTTTTGAGAAGTATATTTATGTTGTGTGCAACATAAATATGTTAGGCCCGGCCCAGGGTTTCAATGGACCATAGTTTAGTTTAGTAGTTTAGTGAAAGTAAACACAGCAGAACACCTAAATGATAAAAAGCTACTGAATCTCAATCTAAATAGTAACATAAAATAATATAGTACATAATTAGTTGCTAGATTTCTTACAATAGTGGGTGTTGAATATAAATGAGGACCAATAGTAAGCTAACTGTAAGAACTTCACTGCACCTTTTCAATCAGGTACAGGAAATAAACTATATTGATGGATTGAAATAAAACTATTTTTAAGGATTCTATCGCGTTTATTTTTTTATTTTTTTTTATACTACAATGAACAATATAAAAAATAGAATGGTGTTTATATACTCTGTGATGCTAGGCACGGACGACGGTTTACAATAATTTGATTCAAATCATTTATTTAAATCAGTTGTTTTAAAAAAATATATATTTTTGTTTTTTATTTTAAATCATGATTTTTATCAACCCTTGTGCTCGTTATTCAACTTGTCACAATTTGGTTACATATCATATACCTTTCTAGTTTCAGGATATAGAACTTAGATACAATAGTCATATATTAAGCACATATTAATATTGTTATAGTTTCATACCTACAATTCAAATTATAATCAATTAACAACTAGTTTATACCTAGGTACCTACAAAAGTGAGTTAATACTGACTGAATTCTATTTCATATTTAGGTTAACTGTTAGTATTCAACAGGATAACAAACACCTTGCATACTCATCAATGACATAATATTCTAAATTCATAACCAATGTTACCTAACTGATTTCCAGAGCTATAGGTACAGTGTACGAGTATGGCAAAAGTTAAAAGAAATTACTCACACATTAATAGGTTATCAATTAATAATATCCCATACTAAGCAATGCTTGTATTATGCGTACCATATAATGGTCTGGGAGCGAATCTGGTAGATTAGTAGGGTCCTAACATTATGCTCATCACACAAAGTATGGCCCTACCAGAAATCGAACCTGGGAACCTCGGCACAGCAAGCACTACCTGAACTGAAACTGTGCTAAACAAAATTACACCATCATATGCTGGTGATATATAATTCCGACAGTTTAGCCCTATATTCAGTATATACATACTAATGTCTTGGGATTTGGGCTTATTCGCAGCCTGATCATCCTAAGAATGCTTCCCAGACACAAGGCAACATTTTTAAAGATTCAGGTACTCAATGAAGACTTCAACAATAGTTATAGTCCCCGACACTTATGACCATATGTTTCGTTGGGTTAACTTTGTCTAATAAAAATCAAACTATTTGTTTTATAATAAAAATGGAAAGCCAAGGATGAGTAGGGGTGCCACCCCTTAAATATTTTACATTTCACTCTCTTAAAACCTGTTTGAAAATCCAAATGCGGGCTTACTAACACGATCACTGCAATAGCACTAATCCAAAGCATTAGCATAAGCATTTTGTTTAGCTGGAGGGGCTGGTACATGAATGTATTACTTATGTATGTAACAAAGTTGACAAATTTCATCCATGAAAGAGATCACTAAATACCAAATGAATGTAACAGAAAGGAACGGACAATATCATTCTTCCAAGTCCCCATAGCCTGTTTGCTTTTATTCGGCAAGTAGGATTAATGCTAATTCTTAATATTCTTAAACATATATTCATGTTTCATGCTTGGCTATGCTGTAGTGCCTTCTATCCATCTACAGGTTTATAATCAAAGGGCTACTAAGTAACTGATATCTTTTGCTTTATAGTATAAAAAAGTAATATTAAAAAAAATACCACAGGAGGTTATTTATAGGTTTTTGGGGTCGAGTCACCTTCGTCCGTAGGAGAATTAAGTACCCTCGAGATACCCTACACGTGACCCTGGGTGGTGCCAACCAGGTGACAACTCTACTGGTGGTAGGCTTTGGCCATGGCTAGTCACCACCCACTGAACAAAGCCATGTCGCCAAGCGGCCTAGCCGTGTTCCGGCATGATGTTCGGTGCTGCCATTCATGGATGGTGGGTCAGATCAGTTGCGCTGCATGTGCCTAGTGAATGTAGCGTCTCTATCTACTGCCGCCTTCCTACCTAGGCAAGTATGCTACATCGTAGATCTCATCGTCACTTACCATCAGGTGAGATTGAGATCAAATACTTGCCTATAATGTAATAAAAAAAAAAAATATTATGTGATAATGACAACTGGATTTGCTTCTTCTTCTTTGCTAGTGGCATTAAAAGTTGTATATTGCATGCTTTGACGTTCGTTGACAAGTGTCACTCGGGCAATCTGTAGAATAGTGTAATGGATAACTCACCTGTTTCCAAAGTTGTTCCTCCAAAAATCGGCAGCATCACTCTTCGTTATACGGAACTGGTCCCCAGCAAATGTTCCGTTCGGGAACATGGCCTTCAGCTCGCTCAGCATGTGGCTGAACACCAAACTAAGCTTCGTCAAATTACGTCTATAGTGAGAGTTTTCATCGAACATTTTTTCCTTGCCCTCCTTGAACAACTTTATAGCTTGCTTACATTTTCTTATCAAATTAATTATGAATATATTAAAATGTTCGTTACTATTCAACGCCTGCATGTTGTCCTCGTATTTAGAATATATCACACGCAATCGCTGGTACGTGTCCGGCAAAATGTCCAGGATAAACGGCGGACTATTTTTCAAATTCATCTTGTGATGCTGACACAGTTTTACAACTTTGTCCATCAGCTTCCATGTCTTATCCAGCGTCCGCTTGTCCGTAGCTAGCTTTGTAGGGCACACGGCATCAGAGAAAGCGCCGTGCAACTTCGAAAATATCGAAGATATATTCTTCTGTTGTGATTTGTGCCGAGACGCCGCCATATTGAAGCGCGATGACATACAAATGAAAACAACGTTTTTAAACACTACACTGAACTTAAAACACATGCATCACTTAATTATAATGTTGTAAAGCGCGTGTCTTCTCATTATCACATAATCGAACCACATTTACGACACAAATAGCGCACTATACAACGATCGCTCACCGACACATCGCCGACGCGTATGACAATTTGTCAATTTTGTGAATGAATGAAACGAAGTAAATAGGGTTACCAACTCGGTAAAAAAAACACCCCTGAAACGATACGAAATACCACTTAGCTCTATATAAATTTACCCTAAATCAAAACAATGTAGGTACCTATTGAGACGTCTATTGAAATAAATTTTACATTTCTTTTATTCGGGTTAAAAGTTGCACAATATGTTCGATTAAAGAACGACAACCTAAAAGGCGTACATAAAAATCACATAAAGCATTTTGTGTATTTTCACTCGTTTTGGGTCGGGTTGAGTATTATTATACGCCCCTAAAAAAACCGAATCCGCATATTACCACCCAAACCATAGAGCTAAAATATATTACTTGCCCAGTCTGTGGCTTCCAATTTCAGTCTGGTGTTACTGGTCAGTGCCTACCCGTAGGTAGATAAACATAGATTTTAGATCTAGTATACTATAAAAAACTAAAGTGTGGCCGTGCGTGAATAGCAACATTTATATTGATAATTTGAATGTGTTCAAATATACATAAGTATTTCTAAAATAATTATAAAATGTTTACTAAGAGCGATTGCAATTTAACCTATTCCATTGATTTACTTTTCACTTTCGTTTTTATAACCGAGACATAGCATTGTACAATCACGCACACATTTGAACTTTATTTTTATATTATGACTCAAAAAATTTCATTTCATTCTACCCATAAGTTCTTCTTACTACCTGAGGATGAGACCCTACCCCTGTCCATTGTCATAATGTGCGTACGTGTGTGCCTAACAATGTGCGAGCGATGCATAAAATGATAATTATAATTATATTATAAGCTTGAACATTTTTGGCATGTTTTCTGCTTTTGAACTAGAAGTACTAACTTCGTAATAATTCATTGTTAAAAGGTCCTGTAAACAAATAACATAATTATCTTCAAATTAGTAGATAATTATAAAATAATATTTTACCCTAGCCTGAGGTGGAAGGCATAGAAATGGCAATACCATAATATAAAACGTTTTGTTATAGCTCTCGCTATAAAAAACTTATTTATTCTTAGAAAATATATCAATGTGTGAATAAATAAAACAATATTGTTGTTGAATCAACACAGACCCTTCACTTTTAAAAATACGAACTTAGATTGCTTTGCTTTTAAGGCATAATTATTATTATGTGGAATAGTTTGTTATTCCAACCTATAATCAATGATAGAACTAAACGTTTCAGAAAGTTCTAATGTGCTGCTATCTTGTGAATCATTTCCAAACTAAAATAATAACTGCCTGACTATAATATTTTTTAGTTTGTATACTATTTAATAGATGACACTACTTTATCAATTGTTATGTACAAAAACCACTAGATGTCACTATAAGAAAAAAAAATATAAAGAAAAATGTTTTATTCAAAAGTAATAATAAATGAAACAACATAGTAGGATAACAAAGAAAATATAAATATTATTTTTCGTCCTCTTCCTCCTCATTGGCTTCGGTGGTAGTAGTTGTACGCTTTTTTGATCTGCGCTTTTTGTTGTGGCGTTTACCCTTCTTGTTAATTCTAAAAAAAATATAATAAGTAAGACGGTTATTTATTTAGGTACCGTATAATAATCAAATCATCATCAATATATTCGCGAGGTAAGTAGGCATATAAGTATTTACGGGAAGGAAAGGGAACAATAGGTAGTTACTTAGGTAAACATTTGAACTAGATCTAAGTGTTACCTAGCCACAATGTCATGTTTCAATGGACCTTTAAGTACTATATGTATTCGCGAAACAGGTAGATATTTTATCCTACTCACTTACCTAGCCACAACACCGTGGTTAATATTGTAATATGTATTCACACAAAATTGACATAAGTACCTATTTAAACTAACAAAATGTTACACGTTCCACAACTAATGCTGGTAAAATTACAAAAATTAGTCACATTTATTAGATCAGCAATATTTACTGCTCATAATCCGGACATGGGGTCTTCTCAAGTGCATTAAACTTTACAAGTCCCCCTTTGACCCCTATCCATACATTATCCGCCGAGTCCATTGCAAAAGAATTGACTCCGTTCACCGCAAACGACCCCAAAAGTCTTGCACTAGCATTATCTGGATCGACAACGTACAAATTGCTATTCTCATCCATAGCGAACACTTCATCCGACCTACTAACGAACACTCCAGTCATTTTATCGTTCGGTAGCCCTTTAATTTTAATGGGAACGGTGTACCCGTTCTTGAGGATATACGACGTCTTTGTTGCGACGAAATAGAGGTTGTTTCTCGTGTCCACAGTCAAGCCGTGTCCGTTTGGGATCGCGGTAAACATCTCCTGCTTTTGCCCCTCATTGGTTATTTTGTGGACGCGATTCTGTGGCCATGTAGCAATGTACATCGTTCCACCGTCGCTGCTAACTGCTGCGTACATCACATCTTCACCTAAAGCCGTATACAATTCTATTGAGCCGTCATCTTTGTATTTATAAACGCCATTATCAGTAGCCAAGTAAATGATATCGTTTAAGTTATCAACGCAAGTCGATTGACCCAGTCCAGCGACTTTGATGACTTCAAATTCGCTGCTTGGATTTAGTACCTGCAGGCTCATCTTCATTTCGTCACTTATTAGTGTGAAAAAGATCTTTCCCGTCTTCCAGTGTATGCTCATGTCAGCTGGGATTCCTGTTACGTTCTTTTGTTCGTCTATTGAGTAGAAAAAGTTGTTGAAGTTCAGTAAATTGGCGCAGAATGTCTCGTGAGTTTTCTGGTTCAGTAGACCTTGGCGGGTCATCACTGGGGTTGCGGTTATCGCTGTTGATATGCATATAATGAGAAGTATTGCTTTCTCCATCTGAAATAAGTGGTTATAGATCATTATCACTTATTATTGTTTGGTACCTTTCAGAGTCTATAAATATATCTGCAACGGCATATAGTTTTACTATGGTTTTGTGTAGAATTTACAGATCAATAGCATAAACTTCACTACAATTGTACTCCAGTAGTTTATTGGGCTCACTACTACTTGCTGGGTTGGATTCTGAAGTGATACTTCAACAATCAATAAATTATACTGGAGATACGTAACATGATATTGAAATTTGAAATTGAGAAATACTTACATTTTGATTAGTAATGTTTCTTTTAAAATCCAATAAATTACACAATCACAGTCGATGAGTATCAACTCTCCGAGACCATAGCTCGGGACATACTGCCGGGAGATATCGTTTGGACCTATTTATATTTATCACAATTACTTATTGGTGACAACAAAAGCATACAGTTTACACTGATCGACAATGTTTTTAATAAACAAAATAGTTATGTTGTTAATTTCTTGTGTATGTTAATTAAAACACGCGCGGTGACTACGTATGGTAACCCAGTACTTCGTGAATAAAAACATTGAGTTGATCGATAGATTGAATAAGCGTGCGTCAAACTCTACTGTGGTGGTACCAAGGGGGATAGTGTGTCCTCTTGGTCATATGTGGTGTGGCCACCAGGAATGCGTCGTATTTACTATCCTCATCAGGTTCACACGAAGGATAGAGTCAATCTGATTGGGACAGCTGGTAGTGACCCTGCTCTCTGTACCGAGGGTCCAAGCCTTAAATCCCGGTAGGGGAAAACTTTATGTCAACCATCCATCCATCAGCCGAAAGACGGCCACTGCTGGACATAGGCCTCCCCCAATGACTTCCACACATCACGGTTCTCTGCCACTCGCATCCACCGGCTTCCCGCGACGCGTGGGATATCATCGGTCCACTTTATAGGGTCCTACAGTACGACTACCAGCTCGTGGACCCATTCTAGAACCTTTCTGCCCCAACGGCCATCAGTTTTTGGAGTTTTGTGCTGCCCATTGCGACTCCAACATTGAAATTCTTTGAGCTATGTCGCTTATTCTAGTTCGTCTACGGATCTCGTCATTTCTGATTCTGAAACTTTGTGTAATGAGCCTGAATGTGTGTGGTATACCCGAGTCATGGATATGAGAACACAACCATATAAGGAATGATTTACTGCGATCACCCCGTCCATTGTACAGTACCTCAACACAAGCTTTGCTTAGTTTAGGGCAATACAGTTGGTGTCTTCGTCTGGCGATATTGATTTAGCTCCAAACTCTAGGATTCCATGAATCTTGAACACTAGACAAGGATATTAATATGAAACGTCTATATCTCAGGAACAAACCTCCCTGGGTATCATGCAGAGACCCACACAGATTCTCACTTCTGTTTGATTGGTATTACAACCCGAGACCCATGGTACAGAAACCAGGGTCATTACCAACTGAATCCAATTGGGTCATCAATAACAAGATAAATGTATTGAAATAAAACTATTTTTAAAGATTTTATCGCGTTTATTTTTAGTTTTTACGTTCCCGACGTTTCGGCTGCTTTACAGCAACCATGGTCACGGGAGGACTGAGGTGGTTGACGTCCTGGTGTCATAGTTTTAGACGGGGTACCCTCATATTTAAGACCTGAAGACACAGTGAGCTCTTTCTGCGTAGATCAGACCGCAAGTGACAACGAAATATGAGGGTACCCCGTCTCAACCTATGACACCAGGACGTCAACCACCTCAGTCCTCCCGTGACCATGGTTGCTGTAAAGCAGCCGAAACGTCGGGAACGTAAAAACGAAAAATAACCGCGATAAAATCCTTAAAAAATAGTTTTATTTCAATGTGTAGTATTCGCGTAAATATAAGAAATCAATAAGATAAATGTAGGTATACTCGTAACAAGAATAGATAACAACGCAAAGAAACTAACCAACCACAACAACACAAGTTGGTAGCCCATTCCAATATTCAGAAAACTTTAAAAAGAATCCAATTCACGACAAGTTTTCGTCGTCTAGTCCCAGTTACATGCCTACTACAAATAAATCTTTTGAGTGAGTGTCTGTAGATTTAAGATTGAAAAGTACTTTACAGTTTAAGATATGGTTTGAACATTATAACATAGACCGCCGTTGAGAAGCAACTTGAGGTATTCTCTTCCGACGATGGCTAAGAATACGTCACGAGTATGGCTACGGCTACGTCGCGACGATGGCTATGGCTACGTAACTACTATGGCTAAGACTACGTCGCGACGATGGCTATGGCTACGTAACTACTATGGCTAAGACTACGTCGCGACGATGGCTATGGCTACGTAACTACTATGGCTAAGACTACGTCGCGACGAGTGTTGCCATTAATTGACATCTTCAATAGAATTAACACCGCTCTTTGGTCGAAGATGGCTGACGACGTCTTGGGCGGTCTTGGGCAATCGCATGAGCTAGCTGAAACGGATGAGAATACCTAGCGTAGAGTATTTGTATACTATGCTCCAAGTAAAGCCACGGGAATCATTCAGTATTCCATAACCCATGTTCGGTTCTATTCAAAACAAATCTATTCAACGGGGCTCCGCGCAGCGCTGCAATTGAATTTCAAAAGGTATCCGAGATATAAATAAAAGTATTACGCAGGTAGTATACAAAATGTCGTATTGGAAGATTTCAATCTTAAGTTTCTTTGTCGGATTCGTCGAATATTGAAATCGTGTAAGTTTTTGAGAAGTCGACGTGGTTTAAACACAGACGTTCTTAGAAGTTCAGACGTAATGTTGCCACTAGCAAAGTGAAGCCACTTTTTCAATGCGTTTGTAATAGTAAATATTCCCATATATAATACTAAAGAGTGCAGCGGGTCAATTCAGAACGTTTCGACAAGTATCCGAATCGATTCGATTAGATATTTTCTTGTTTCGACGACGATCTTTCAGAGCATTCGTTTATAACCGAATCGAAGATTCGATACGACTACACAACTGAACGGTCCAATTCGACCACTCGCTGTGTTTACGTAGTGCATTTCATAATTTAAGTTGCAATTAATAACCGAATCGGTCGATACAAGATTTGTCGTAAGGTTGTGAATTGGGGGGTTAGACATAGTTTTTTTTATATATTGCGTGTATGTGCTTACATGCTACTAGACCAGAATTATTAGCCTTCACATGTAGCGCATGCCGTGTGCTGTCTGGTTATTCTAACAAGTCTGTGGGTTCAAATTGCAAAATTGGTTTGTAGGTGTATTATTATCCGGCTTTTGTGAATGCGTCGTAAAAAATTGATTCATAGAACAGATTGCTGAGTTCAGGAATAAGTGAGTACGAAGTTCGCCTTTATGTGCAAGACGTGAAGAGCTAATTTTCCTTACGATACATACTGGCCTATAACTGTTTTATATACAGCGTGTCCTGGGATAGTGCGCACAAACAAAAATGGGTAAAACTTAAAACTGGACCAAACTTTTATCGGAGATAAAAACTAAAATGCGTTAGGTATTTAGTTCAGTTTGTTTCAGAATGCTTTTGTTTTCTTTATTAAGTTCGTTAGTTTTAGTACTTATTTTTTTTAATTCCTTACTTAGGTATACGCTGTTTTCTGTAGTAACATTTTTAGGGTATTTCTTTCGATAAATTTTGTCCTGGATTCCTTGATTTTTGTTTGCACACCTTGTCCAAGGACACACCATATATCAAAATATCCACACAGACGTTGGTAGCATTTCCGATACCAAAAGGCAGGTGTGATCATGAAATTCCAATTTTGGTGTTAACTTAACAGATGAGGAAATTAAAACACAACTCTAATCCGTGCGCTATAAAGACGGAATACCATTTTCACGGTATTAATGTAACTTTGCAAGAATCCCAGTGTCATTCATTACCTGCTTGGCGCGGGGTGGTGAAAAATGATGTCTCTCTAAACCTCACTTAGATGATGAAAGGGCGAGTTTATGTGAGATGTTGCATGAAAATGTATGAGAGGATATAAAAAAAAACAAGCTGAAAAAGTATCTTTGGTCTTCCTCAAACATGTAGGATTGCTCACGATTTCTCTACGCTATTTTGATACTAATAATTATGATTGAAAATCTCATTCACTCGGGAAATCCTAGAGTAGGTAATATAATAAATAAATTAAATACATCACAACTAATATTTGAAAAAAAATGGTACCAATCTGTAATCATATCCTTTCAAATAAGAAAGGAATTTTCCAAATCGGTGCATAAACGACGGAGATCTGAGGTAACAAATAAAAAAAATACAACCGAATTGAGAACCTTCTTCTTTTTGAAGTCGGTTAAAAATGACTCGATGCTTCATTATTGGTGAAACCTTACACCTGTGAGCTGACAAAACACACGATTAAAGTTCTCCTGACGAGCGCGCCACGATTAAGTCTATAACATTTATCATTACCCTCGTAAGGTCATTACCGTCGTAACGTCAATACCGTCACCGTCATTACCATCATGCAGCCATCTATCAACATCGTTTTTAGCGTGTTCGACAATTTCATGATGAGAGAAATGATGAAATTTTATTATAATATGTGAGGACGTTGTAAGAGTGTGATGAATGACTTAACATCAATACTTGTTAATGACAGTAGATTATTTTTTAATCTGAAAATGTGTTACAAATTGTCACCTGTGCTTCCCCTAGGGAATACACGGGAAGCGTGGTTTTCAAAAGTATTTTCAAATTTTCTCTATGGATAATAGAGCCAGAGATAAACTAGAGGGCATACTAGAGACGGGTATCAACCACTGGCATGTCTCTACTATTCTCTGTGTCTGATAAAGATTCGCCATCTTGCGATGCCCACCATAATAATATAATCATTACCGAAAATATACCAATTAATAAATAATATAAATTGTTTTCTTGTAAACGCTTGCATCTTTCAAATCGGTCTAGTTTTGGAGGAGTTGAACAGGAAAAAAGATTTATTTTAAAAATGGAAGCAATAACTTCCATTAGTCACAAAAAGGAAACAGAATTGAAATCTATTCCTTATGAGTAACGGTGACAGACAGCCGACAAAGTTGTATCAAGATTTAAAAAAAACTGTTTTATGAAATCTCTCCCGCCTCCTCCCCCGCTACCGCTCGACACTCGCGCCATCTGTGATGTGAAACTTAACGGTGTGTTTGCAAGCAATCTAGTCGCGACTAGGTGGCGCCCAACGGCATGGCAGCGCGCGCGCAGATTGAAGGATGGTTTAATGTGGATTCAATACTGTATACCTATATTTTTTCTATTATCGATGTTTTTATTGATATCGTAAAAGGCTATAAGAGAGTATGTGTAGGATGTATGAGTCACACCGGCATGCACACCTACCTCTTATTTTTCCTCTCCTTAATATAATAATTTTAAGTATACTTTCTTAATTTAGTGCTATAATTGCAATAAAGTTCATAGTATAAAAAAAACATTTCACTGGCTCTGAAAGGCGGCCTTTATTGTTCGAAATCTGTTCGCAAATGTCCATTATATCACCATGAGTAGAAAAGGGATTCGAATTTCGAATGACCTAATGCATAAGAACCATCAGTCGAGGATTGACCCTCGGTGAGTCCCGGGAAGAAATTAATAGAATGAAAAGTAGGAGTTGGAAAAAAATTCCATTTGACTTCATTTTTTTTATTACATTATAGGCAAGTATTTGATCTCGATCTCACCTGATGGTAAGTGACGATGAGATCTACGATGGAGCATACTTGCCTAGAAGGTACCTGTTCACTCTCGACTTGAATACACCCAGATTAAAGTCAACGGGGAACAAAGACGCCGGTAGCGTGTTCCATTGCAAAGCGGGAGACAAAAAATAACTGTATAAGAAGGTTGAATGCCACAAAAATCTAGACTTATACAGCTACTTGAAGTCAAGTAGTAGTTCCACTGCATGGATAAATCAGGAATGATAAACAGCGTAGAACCAAAGCTCGATACCGCTGGCATATCCACATTAACACTGACAAAATCAAATGTATACGTACGCCAAAAAACCTTGTAGAATTTGCGTGGGCGTCACCAAATAAGGTCAAATCATTGTAGAGTTCTCTCCAAACAACATATCACAACTGATGGTTGCACACGAATAGAACTACGAAATAAATGCGTCGTCGCCATTAAATATCTGTTAAAGTTTTTTAATATCTTTTGTTAATAACACAATTATCATTAGTGAACTATTTAGAGTGGGGATTTTTGGTGGGAATTAAGTTAAAGCAATAAAGTTCTCAGCGTCTTTTTGGCGGGGGTTTTTTTAGGGACTAGGCCCGCCACACTCTCCCACCACTGCTACTCCTGTAAGCCAGGATCTACAGTGGTGTCCCATGATGACACCGAGGTGTGACCCTCGGCGAGTCCCGGGATAAAGTTAACTGTCTTGGAACCCGCACGAATGGAAGAAAATTATCCACTCCCTCCATTGCAAAGCGGGAGACAAAAAAGATCTGGTAGACAAATTTCCTCAGAAGCAAGACTCTTACAGCTGGACTAAGTCCAGGTGTAAGACACCACGGAGAGTTTACTCTCAATCATAGTCACCTACCAATTCCCTGTTTCTAGCTTCAATAAATCGTTATTCGCCCGCTTGTCCCGACATCCGGCGAGCCCGCAACTCGGAAGTTAGTTCCGGTAGAGTTTTGTGGCTCAACTTCGCCGCTCGCGCTGTTAATGTGTCCGGGAGAATTATAGCTTGCGACATTTGGCAGTTGGGAGGAAACAAAGTGTTTAATATGCATTTGTATGATGTCATTTGGAAGCAGTATATAGGTATTGTTATGTTAAGATAATACAATATAGGGATGTGCCGAATATTCGATAATTATTCGGCATTCGCCATAGCTTTATATATTCGCAATTTAACAAAAAATCAGTTGATGTGCCGAATATTAACCAAACTTAAGTCCTTATAAGAGAGAGAGAGAAACTAATTTTACGGATGTTATCGCGTTTATATAATATTTTTTATGTTCCCGACGTTTCGGCGGCTTTACAGTAACCATGGTCACGGGAGGACTGATGTGGTTGACGTGCTAGTGTCATAGTTTGAACCGGGGTACCCTCATATTTAGTAGTTGCGGTCCGATCTACGCAGAAAGTGCTCACAGTGTCTTGAGGTCTTGCAATGGTGCTCTTGATTTTGGATTTAATGATGTTAATTACTGGATTCCAAGACGGTCTCACAGAGATATTAAGGTTTATATTTCCGTATTCATTGCTCTTAAGCGTAGTTGAACATGTTGTGTTCAAACAATGAAATTGTATTATCCAAATTTATATTTCCATCGGAAAACACAAAATTTCCTATTAATCATAGTCCAATTGACTGAACCAGGCATACACTCGGTGTTCATTATAAGCGGCGGACACTCATTGTCGATCAACATCGGTATTTAGTCGATTAAAATGGGTCATTCGATCATTCGGATTGTTGGACGATTAGTCGCGATATCGCTTGTTGGTCAAACTAACCGAATGGTGCTACGATAAGCTACGCCAGTACAATGGGTACCGTACAACGGACTGGGGCGATCCCAGTACATAATTAGTGCAGATATTAAACGCCCATGATGTTTGTTGTATATTTTTAAACAGCTATAGGTACCATGCTGTATAGGTATTAAAACACCTTAACAGGTGCAAGAAAGGAGTCGTGCTATTTTTGTTTTCTTAGACTATGTAATATTTATACATGGTGATTTTTTTAAGTGTGTGTGAATGAATAGCCTAATCTAAAACTATAGGGAATAGCGACAACCGATGTTAATGTAAACCAAAACTGCATTAATAGATTTCTAAAAAAAATAAGTTTGTATTGTAAATGTACTTTCTTTAGTTTTCGTGTGTTCTTCACAGCACTTGATCCTTAGTAGCGATATCGTCGGATGGGGGATCGTACACTGTTATAATTTTTTTAAATCATAACGTTCAAATACTGTAATTATTTTTCAAAATTACAGGTTCAATTACCTGGCCACGGCAATTATCCAAAAATGTAATGATGCAGTTGAAATCTTCATCAGAATTGATCTCGAGAGCCCTCTAAGCTATATTAGCCATAGTTTCGGATTGGGCCATACTCGCACACTTGAAAAAATCAACCTGTATAAGTGATATATACTGGGTTCGACCCCAGTTCACTGTACGGACCGTATATAATATATAGTTGGGGTGTTCGTCTGCGATATTATAATTAATATTTTAAATTGACAGGTAACTAAAAAGTATGACAAAAGTCATTTTCTAAACAAGTTAAGAGCTGGACTTATTTACGTGCACGTCGGAATATTTTTTCGAGCGTCTCGAAACAGATAGTTAATATCCGTGGCCGGATAATCGCCGGATGTTCGGCCGAAAATTGCGTCGTTAGTGCGCGCTGCTACTTAGACGGGATCAGTAAGTATGGAGGTAGAATATTTTTAATTATTTTTAACCGACGACTCAACATAATGAAAGTATTATGAATTTAACACCTGTTCCTATGTGCAGTAGCAGCTTCAGAATGTATGAAAAGATATTTAACCGACGACTCAACACAAAGAAAGTGTTACACCTTTGCCTATGTGCAATTGTGGCTTCGGATACGATGAATAGATTTAAAGCTGTTTTTGATTACAGGTACAAGCTAGATAGTGCTTACTTATGATTGGTGCAAAATTGTTGTTGACGTCTTTAGATTAATATATTTGCTAGTCTCGTTCTCTCTATCTCTCTCTCGCTCAGCTAGACATACAGACGGACTCATATCATATACACCAATAATAAAAATAAAAAATCTCACTCCACCTATAACATGATAATTTATTTATACATCGCTACCATACGCTTCTCGAACAAGATAGAGTAGCAAAAAATGTGACTCTACAATTTAAAAGTGAACTTATGAAAGGTTTCGTGTTTGATTCTGTGTCCGGTTGTTACGTTGGAATTAATGCTCTACCCAAATTGGTGATGTGGGAGGTAGAGACGAATATATTCGTGAGATTATTTGTAGTGCATTACAATGTACCACCGTCGATTGGCTTATCTCAAGTGTTTGGTTACGCCAGAAATCCGAATCCTAGTAATTGTGTACCAACTAAGAAAAACATAAAGATGTAAGGGACTTTTCTAGTTTAATAGAATAGCCTAGCTTATATCTCTCTCAAGATACTACTCAGGGTGCATCTGTATGCACCCTTAGAGGTCCCTTGCACCCTAAGAAGAGCTTAAGGGTCTCGGCCTCAGGGCTGTCGCTAGCATAACTAGTCCTTGACCTTCTGTTATACAGGATGATTCCGAAAGCGTATACTAAGCCATAAACCTGTCCATCTTTGACGCATATGTTATCATTAAGTGAAGTCAGAATTTCGAGAATCGATTTAAAAAAAAATATTTTTAAATTTACGTCTAGAAATTCGGTCAAGAAGAGCAGGTTGGAGGCTTAGTATACCCTTTCTGAGTCACTCTGTATATTATGATATCCAATATAACACGGCAGTATATAATTATAGTTACAGTATAGTCTATTACTTACTACTAATTAAATTGCGCGGTGTAATAATATTTTTGATTTAAAATAATTATTAACGTTATCAAAATCATTTCTGTTATCAAAATATAATAATGAATACAAAAGCTTTATAAACTGTTTTATGTATATTTAATCAGTACGCTATATACTTTTCAACGAATAACATGAATAAACAAAACAAACTTAGCTCGTGTTATTTAATATGTGTGTGTGAGATTTAAAAAGAAAAACATATGAGCTTACTTAAATAGCTTTCTGAAACAGTGCATTGAGATATATATTAAAAAAAAGACATTTGGGTAACACAGAAGACACAGATTCACTAAAAAATGTCACCGAAATATGACACCGACGGTAATATAAATGGAAATGACCTAGAAGATGCAAACAGCCCATTTGCCTCTGCAGAAGTTTCAAACATGGATGAAAATTACACAAACTTGTACCAAGGGCTGGAAGTACCAGCAAACGGCACTCAATACCTCCAGTGTTGGACTTCTGTGACTATAATGATAATATTCCTATCAATGTACCTGATAATAAGAATACCTAAGGAGGCACACAGCTTCACGGCCCTCCAGCATTTAGTAGCGAAATACGTACATCTATCGCTATTATTCGCCCACAATTTACAAGGCTTTACAACAATTGACGAATACAAGGATACTATATCACAAATCTACGCAAGTATGGACATCGTTCTGGCTTACTCATCGTTCGTGATATCGTGGGTCGTATTTCTAAGAGTCTTCTTATTCACAGAAGGCGAAAAATTATACGGTTTGATAGATATATTCATATTTATAGTGCCATCTGTCGCTATTGTTATAGGTTTCGAGACATTAATTGATGTATTGCTTGAAGAGTATACCTTAAGTATTGCTCTGAGACTAGTTAGCGTATTGATATTCATGTCTATAGGAGTGCCGATAGCTGGGTTAATACTAGTATTTATGTGTTGTCCTAATATGAAAACATCCATATCGGAATCATTGTTTTATGTAGCTCATTTGCTAGTTATAATATGTAGTGATGTGTCATTCATAATGTTCAATTTTAATGTGCAAAACGATTTTTGGATATGGATGCTATGTGGCCATTGTGGGCTAGAGTTTGTATGGTACATCATTTCTGACGTGTTTTTCTCAAAATTTTATCGTTTTAAGAATACAGTATAATTGTGTTGATTTTGCACTGATTATGTTTCTGATAATTTAATTTAATTTTGCTGTTAATAATAAGCATACTATGTTAAAGGGCATAACGCTGGGAGTAACCACGAGAGAAAGCGCAGCACACCTCTCTACACCCCTGAGTCGCTCTAGTGTTGCCCCTTATATGCCCTAGTGTTGCCCCTTATCGTCTTATATGATGGCCTTTTTAGGGGGCTCATCTATAGAGCGGCGAGTCTTAATCTATCAATAACAATTACATTATGGCAGGTGTCCGCAACCCTTCCAATATTCCCATCCCATATCCATCCCAACAAAGCGAGGCAACTGAAATTTTAACCATTAACTTTCATTGAAATAAAACTTATTTTACAGATTTTATCGCGTTTATTTTATGATTGTACATTCTAGTTATATTTCAATGTGTAGTATTCGCGTAAATATAAGAAACCACTAACTTACGTCAAAAAATCTGACACCAATTAAAATGATATAAAGTCACTTTTTCTTTATATTATGTCGATGCCCTCATTTCCCAAGATATTATAGAGGCACCTCAATACTTAACATTAGTAGTAACGGTCTTATGTGTTTAGCTTTACTCTATGAGCCAGGGTCTGTCACCTGCCCCCCCCCCCCCCCCCCCCCTCTATGCCCGATGGTGGCTACGCCCATGCGCACTACTATAGATGTTAATCGTTCGAAACTCAGGTACAAACATTCGTGCTCATCACACAAAGATGCCCCTACCGGGGATTCGAGCCCGGGACCCTCGGTGCTGAAAGCAGGGTTACTAACTGTTTTTACGTATCTTGTCAAGCTTAGCGAAAGAAAAGCGACAGCAATAATCTCGCAATAATTGCTTTCAAACCGCAGATTTGTATGACGTCGTAGCGCTACGTAATACGAATTAGCATTTAAAAGCAAATATTGCGCGATTATTGCTATCGCTAGGCTATTGCAAGTTACGTAATCAAGGGGCGGGTCGTGAAGTACCTATTCAAACTCTTTAGGTAATTCAATCGATAGCTAGTTTGTTTGACTCTCTGTTTATCAAAGAAGTCTTCGCTTATTCCTTATCACTAAATTGAATTGCGCAGAGACACAAAAGGTCTCGGGTGTGGAGTACCGAAATTTAGCTAGGGCTGCCACTGATAAATGTATGCGTAGTTTTTTTAAAGGTGACGGTATGATTATGATCATAGTTGGTGCACAATGACACCGCGATGCAAAATGTATCTGAGTGAGTCTGTTACCTCAATTTTTTTGCAAATACACAATCTTAATATTACTATTGCTAAACCGAGAATAAAATCCAGAACCGCAAGTTTAAACCCCGGCTCGCACCTCTGGGATTTCTGGATTATATGTGCGAATCTCATTTTCAACCATGATTATCACTTGCTGATCAGTGAAGGAAAACATCGCGAGGAAACCAGCATGTCTGAGAGAACCCCTCGAAGGACGTGTGAAGTCCGCCAACCCGCACTGGGCCAGCGTGGTGGACTATGGCCTAATCCTCCTCGCATTGAGGGGAGGCCCGTGCCCAACAGTGGGGCATTAAAAGGGCTGGTATTTATACTATATATAATTATAATATGGCTTAATCAAGACGATGAAATAGCGCGTAAAAGTCAATATACAACGTCAGTATACCAATCACAAGCTCCTTGCTATCTTTTGTGTTATATGTATGAATAACTTTGTTTTGTTAAGTCGTGTGTGTCAACCCTAGTGCGACCTGCTTATCTTTCGCATGATTAAACTCTCAGCTAGCGTTTTGCAGAAAATACAGGACAAGCGCCCACTTTTCTTTCTTGCACTAGTTTTTTTTTTTATTTCGTATTGCTTGAGGTAGCGATGGAAAAAAAAACAGTTAATTTTGTAATTCGATATTTGAAAAACCTACCTGCATGAGTGCACCTGCAACTCGTCAAAGTTTCATCACAATCGGACTAGTGGTATAGGCATGCATACGAAACAAAAAATAAACATTCAATTCTATAATGTTCATTGATATTTTTGTCATTATAAATTAATGTATCGAAATCTTTTACTAGCTTTTATACTAGTGTGTTTGTATGTAGGTTTGATGGAGGATCACGCATCAACGGCTCGACAGATTTCAATGAAATTTGGTACGAAATTGTGTTAAGATTTGACATTTTTTAATTTTTTTTTTATTACATTATAGGCAAGTATTTGATCTCGATCTCACCTGATGGTAAGTGACGATGAGATCTACGATGGAGCATACTTGCCTAGGTAGGAAGGCGGCAGTAGATAGAGACGCTACATTCACTAGGCACATGCAGCGCAACTGATCTGACCCGCCATCCATGAATAGCAACACCGAACATCATGCCGGAACACGCGGCTAGGCCGCTTGGCGACATGGCTTTGTTCAGTGGGTGGTGACTAGCCACGGCCGAAGCCTACCACCAGTAAACATAACACAGCTTACTTATTTTGATTCCTTCGAGTTCACATACACACATAGGTGAGGCCGCAATAAAAGCAGTGATTATATAATTTAAAAACAGACTTTGTATTTCAAAATCACATGCAAAAGAAGATGTTGGTATGAGAGAACGAGAGAGAGAGATCAATATTAATAACGCAATTCATAGGAAAAAGAAACGAACATATTTATTTAGTTGCCCCGAATATGATTTACTTATTTTGCACACGCTATTTCTCCCGGGAACGGTCGAATAGGCGTTCCTTACTATGCCCCCCCCCACACCCTTGGCTCTTCTATTTTTAACATCTGCACACCTGCAAGCGAGTGACGTGTTCCTCTATCTTACTATTACGTCATAAATATTGCTACAGTGTGTTGTTAAAACAGACGTAATGTTTTGACTCCACCTACATCTATGGTTGTTTAGGACCAAGTATAGCGATTAGGTATGGGGAAGATGTATGTGGAATAGGTATGCGGAACAGGTATGGGGAACAGGTATGGGGAACAATGCAATACTGATATCTGTTTCTACAGTAACTGTAATATTATCGCCAGACGTAACACCATTTGTACGGTCCCAAACTAAGCAACTCTTTACAATGGGTACCGTACGATTGGCTGGGGGCGATCCCATAGTATGTAACTATTTATTCAGAAATAAAAACTTCTTGTAACACAAAGTTTGCCTATTGATTTCTTATATTTACGCGAATACTACACATTGAAATAAAACTATTTTTAAGGATTCTATCGCGTTTATTTTTTATTTTTACGTACCCGACGTTGCGGCTGCTTTACAGCAACCATGGTCACGGGAGGACTGAGGTGGATGACGTCCTAGTTTCATAGTTTGAACCGGGGTATCCTCATATTTAAAGGTGCTCACAATGTCTTGAGGTCTTGCAATGGTGCTCTCGGTTTAGGATTTAACTATATTAATTACTGGACCGGTAAAAACATAACCGCGATAAAATTCGAAAAAAATTATTTTATTTCAATGTGTAGTATTCGCATATTATTTTTTAGTTATATAGTTCCAGCCCTTTTTTAATGTCCCACTGCTGGGCGCGGGCCTCCCCTCAATGCGAGGGGGGATTAGGCCATAGTCCACCACGCTGGCCCAGTGCGGGTTGGCGGACTTCACACATCTTTTTTGTTCGTTCTCTCAGACATGCAGGTTTCCTCACGATGTTTTCCTTCACCGCTATATCACTCGCTTCGCCGCATATTATTTTATCCGAATATAAAATCACGTATCCTTATTTTTTTATCATTATGATTATACAAACTCTAGTAATGGAAAACCAAGGTTGGTTATTGACTGCTACATATCTATGGAGTACATATAATTAATATTTATCATGAATTGGAGTCGTGGTAGTGAAATCAGGATTATGGTGGTACAAGTTATAAGAAAAAGCGTTTACAGCATAGCCAAGTACGTCAAACTGGCATCCGACGTCCCCGCAGAATTGGCACATTTCATTCTGAACCTAGGGTCCTAGGTAATAATACTATTTTTGCCAGTTGTGGTGCTTACTACTGATTTAAATTTATAATTTCGAATGTTATACTATACATTTTCAATGTATTAAAATACAGAACGATAGATCGAATGTTTTCAAATATTTATCAGTAATACAACAAGCGTCCGCTAGGGGCGCTGGTGTGAACTATATGAAATCATTAAATGACTCGACGTGGTACTTGAATCTGCTAAAACTCATATTTATTTATTTAATTACGATTGCCAACAGAGTTTATAATGTTAAATGTAAAATAAACAATTAATATATGAGTGAAATTAGGTTATTGTAACTCTAATCCCGGTGCAAGATTTGCCATATAGCAAGATTTAGCAATTGCTACAGGCCCAACATCTGTCAAGTAAGATAGGTATGGTATACCACCTACCATCCAATGAAAAGACGTAGTAGTCATACAGGCCCCACCATTTCCTACAGGCCTCCGCATTTGCTACAGGCCCCGCGCGCAAACATCTGTCAATACGATATGAATGGTATACCACCCACCATCCAATGAAAAGACGTAGTAGTTATACAGCCATTTGCTACAGGCACCGCGCTGGCTTAATTCAGTACTGCCTAGACCTTCAGATAGAGGGAGTTCTTTACTTTATCGCTCCCGCTACACTCGTCGCTTCAGCGTATACCTCAGTACCCACAGGCTAATAACTCCACTTCAATTACGTCCGAATGATACAATAGTATTACAGGTAATGCGTCCAATCGGTGTAACTAGCGCTTAATAGAATATTGAAAGGTTCACTGTTTGATTACGGCCGCACCCTGTAAGTGCTATATATGCTATAATGATATTGGATGACCAATTATGGGTATTTATTAAGGGTTTTTTATCTTTGTAACAATGAAACAAACAATATAATTTCCTTATGTTTGTCGTTGTTGAATCAGAATCTTTTTTATTCACGTAAACCATTGAGTACAGTACTTATGAATCGTCAAATAATTAGAAAATTCTAAGCTACAACTTTGCCACCCGTTCGGAATGCCGTTCCTATGGAGACGAACGGGCAAGAAACTTCATGGTTGCTCTTTTTAAAAAGATTTGTTATATTTTTGAGCAGTACATTGTTATGGGTATGTGAGGACAATGTAGGAAGGATTGCACTCGGAATATGAGTTTAATAGCACTACAACCCAGATTTCTAGAGATATAGCTTACAGTACGCGTTCTTCATCTAAAGCGGAAGTTAACTATGCGTAAATTTGAATGGACCCGAGTCATGGATGCTTAATATCTATACAAGGATTATATACTGAGTTCGTCCTTACTCCATTGTACGGTATCCATAATACAAGCGTTGCCTAGTGTGGGACCGTATAGTTGGTGTGTGTCGTCAGCGATATGAACAAAATACTCCCTTCATTACAAGTCCAACTACTAATTCTGTCTCCATAAGAATTTCAGGGTAAGTCGATTAAACCAAAATAGTTTTATAACTGAAAGGGACCGAAAAGTTCAACGTTGTCCTACAAACACTGTCTTTATAACTTTTAACGGTATATACACCAAGTTACATACGATTTCAGAGTACCAGGGGACTCTAAGCTCGCTTTAATGACGGCTCTAACGTTCCCGTGCATACGTAGCGACATCTACATTTTTCCTCGGAAAGCACTTTGCGGTGACATCTAGCGTAATAAAGGGAAATTAATTGCTCACACGCCCGACCTTTAGTGCGTTAGTGCTACATCGCGGTATTAAAATTTTATTCGAGTGTGTTAGTTGTTTTTTTAATTGTTTTATTTAAATCGAAACCTAGATGATTATATTACTAAAATAGTAGGATAATTAACATAGGAAAATTACATACTTCCGAGTGCAAAAATAAAGAACTTAGTAAATACTGCACGAACTGCATAGTCCCAAAATAAGCAACGCTTGTATAATGGGTGCCGTACTGGGGGCGAACCCAATAAATAATACTTATATAAGTACATAATATGTTAAGCATCTATGACTCGTTGGCATAGACTAAGAATTAATAAATAAATAAATATCGCCAGACAAACACACCAACTATACGGTCCCACACTAAGCAACGATTGTATTATGACTGACTATTATGGTTGACTAGGGGTGAACCCAGTATATATTACTTATATAGATATTAAACATCCATGATTCGGGATCAAACAATTGTGCTCATCACAAAAGCTTTGTCCCTACCAGGATTCCGGACCCGGGACCCTCGGCACAGAAAGCAGGGTCACAACCAACTGCACTAATGAGGCCGTCATTCTGGACATAGTTTTTTCATATGAGTGCTTAGTTAATAGACCAGAGCAAAGACCAGAGTTTTAGTAGGCTTTTCTGGTAGCGCACGCCATGTGCTGTCTAAATATTCTACAAGTCTGTTTTTTTTATTTTTTTATTACGTTATAGGCAAGTATTTGATCTCGATCTCACCTGATGGTAAGTGACGATGAGATCTACGATGGAGCATACTTGCCTAGAAGGTACCTGTTCACTCTCAACTTGAAAACACCCAGATTGTAGTCAACGGGGAACAAAGACGCCGGCAGCGTGTTCCATTCCTTGGCAGTTCGCACGATGAAAGTAGAAGCAAAACGCTTAGTACGAACCGAAGGAATGTCAACAGTGTACGGATGATACTTGTCCGTACGTCTTGTCGAAGTCTGTGTCAAAATTCACAGCAAATCACAAAACTCTGCACATCACCACAGATATACATTCTGTTAACGTGACTCAACGCCCTATTCAGACTTCGATAACGCAATCGGAGTAACATAGTCGCTGTATAAACTTTATGTGGCGCCATTAAATCAGCGAGGATCCGGCGTATCAGGTATTTTAAAATACCTACCTCGTTTTTAGTACTGCGGTCCGTTTTTATTGAGGGTAGCTGGAATGGTTGGCTGTTTTCCGTGGTCCATCATTCTTTGTTTGTTTTATCTGGGTTTATGTTTTGTTTTGTTTGATTTTCAGCAAATAATAAAGTTTCCTTTATATCGTATTATAGTGTGAAAATTATACAGCTCCCAAAATTGTGTTGCAGATAAGTTTGTCGGTCTATAGCATCGTAGTTCCAGAACGGATGAACCTGTTTGAAGGTTTATTTTTTACTACTTGCGTGTAATAGCGTTGTACCATTTTCACAGTTATCGCATCAAGGATTCTAATCAAAACCAAATTTTACAACCATTGTAAAAAAAAATCAAGAACATGTTGCGTATTCTGTCTTATATTAAGTACTCATTGTTTAGGAGTCAGGACATGACGTCATTGCCGTTATATAGCTGTCGCCTATTTTGAAGCTCCACGCGAATCTCAAGCTTTTGTCGAGTTCACGTAGGTAATTTTAGAACGTAGACTAGCAAATGTCGCCGACTTAACCACAAACCTAGTTCTACTCGACTGGCATTGCTTACTTAGACATAGACCGCTCAAACGCTCGGCACTGTTCGGGTGACATCGTTCATCATCGACCAGCGATAAAATCATACAGGTCACTCGGTATTTATCGGATTTCATCGATTTTCGATAAATTACTGTGGTAACGATCTTTCAAGAGTAGATCGATTACGATAGCGTTTTTAACAAAACGTCGGGAACGTAAAAAGCATAAAATAAACGCGATAAAATCCGACAAATTAATTTTTATTTCAAGCTACACATATATCCATTAATTGAAAAAAAGTTAAACTAAGTATCATAAGTCCAATCGATACTGGATTTAAATATCTCTATCTATTACCCAAGGGCTATCTGGAGGATACTTTATAACCCGACAATGTCGCGTTGCGTTAACTTTTTGCAAGCGCGAAGCTTAATTGTTGTAGAGCGGCTTTAATTGGGCCCTTTTAACCCTTGTTTTCGAGTTTTGGAGGCCAAAAGTTGTTCGTTCCGACCCCTCAGCCGTTATGATTATTGTTTTATTAATATTTCAGCTTTTAAATGTAAGAGTTCGAACGCCGTGGGATTAGGAGGTACATATAAACTGGGGCTCAATTCTGCTAATTTACAAACACTTCAGTGGAGTGTCGATAGCGTGTCGATTGAATGATTTTAGACAATTGGTAGTCGACTAGTTTTTTTCAGACCAGCGACTTTCTACTGACCAGCCATTCAACTGCCATATAACTATATCGCATTCTGTACTTCAGTCGTGTATCAATATAATGTAGCTAAGTAATGGTATTCTACTCGTTATCATGAACGAATACTGATTTTGGCGGTCGACGAGGTCTAAAAATCGACCCCTATTAATTAACACAAGTTCTTATTTGAAACATTCAAGATACTGCACAAGTTATGTTACGTGTACCAACTTGTTATAAGAATGACTAATATTTTAGTAGGAAGTATCATTGTTGTACTTTTAAAAACCTCAACAAGTCGATAAGCGTGCACAAGTTCGTACAAGATGAAATTATTATTATGTAAATTGAAAATAAAACTAGAGATAGGATGTTTAAAGTAATTTGTCAGTTTATTGAGGACTAGCTGATACCCGCGACTTCGTCCGCGTGGTATTTAACAAAAAAGTTTTTCTAAAATAAAAGTAACCTAAGTTACTCCTTGTTACATCAGCTATCTGCCAGTGAAAGCCCCGTCAAAATTGGTCCAGCCATTTCAGAGATTAGCCGAAACAAACAGACATACAGACAGACAGACAAAAATTGTAAAAAATGTTGTTTTGGTATATGTACCGTGTATACATACATGCACTTAGTAAAAAGCGGTAATTTTAATATTACAAACAGACACTCCAATTTTATTTATTTGTATAGATGCACAGTATTTTTTTCCTCCAAACACTCATTTCCAACACGACTTTCATCCAATCTAAAGAAGTATTAAGCTATTCAGCGTAATAGCATCTACACCTGGGATTCCCAAAGTGGTTGATATCAACCCCTTGAGGTCAATATCAGTTTCCCAGGGGAAACGAGAAAATGAATGAAAACTGATTTTGGCGGTCGATGAGGTCTAAATATCGACCCCTATTTTACACAAGTTCTTATTTGAAACATTCAAGATACTGTATAAGTTGTGTTACGTGTACCAACTTGTTATGAGAATAACTAATAATGTAGTAGGAAGTATCAATGTTGTACTTTTAAAAAACTCAACAAGTCGATAAACATGCACAAGTTCGTACAAGATGAAATTATTATTTTGTATTTTATTTTGTATCAATAGGAAACAAACTAGAGATATGATTTTAAAAGTAATTTGGCTATGGGGGTCTGAGGTATCAATTCATTTAAGAAAAGGGGTCTCGTGCCCAAAATAGTTTGGGAATCCCTGGTCTACACAATGTGCTCACCCCCGTTAGACTTTTAAATGTTACTGTTATAGCTTCGTAGCTGACCTTAATGTCTTAGCTGGCCTTTCAGCGCCCGATCACCGTCGGTAAGCCATTGTTTTAAATATGAGACACGTTTAGATCCATATTTGGTTGGAACTGGCGACCTGATTAGCAGTTGGTGGTGACCCTGCTTTCAGTACAGGGCCCCAAGTCTGCTAACACAATCGATTCATAATCGAAAAGCAACCGCATAGTAACTGTCACTTTTGACAGATAACAATATCTGTCAAAACTAACAGTTACTATGCGGTAGCTGTTCGATTTAAAACGATTGTGTTAGCAGACTTGGGGCCCTGCTATTCTGTAATGACTCTCTGTTGAACTAAAACTAATTTTAAGGACTTTATCGCGTTTATATTATGTGGCGTATATAAAACACATGCAATTACATAAAACCAACCAATACGAAGTCTCACACACACACGCGTGCCAATAATTCGGTGCGTGCTGCGTCGTCGCCGCATACAGCGGCCGTACCACGCGACGCACCAGTTTATTCAAAGTATCGTTAGACGATCTATCCATTGCCTCGTACATTCACTCAGTAGCGAACATAGGTGGTACTTAAAGAGCCATGTATTTTGTACAAAAATAAAAAAGTCGTTGTGCTACATGAAAACTAAAATAACATAATAAAGGCATTAAATATTTTATGATTTGTTGTTTTCAATGATTTTAAAGACGAATAAATAAAATACTTAATACTGGCTGGTGAAATGAGATTCCATCTTTCGCGTAGTTCACTTTGCTGCTAGTATTTTTGCACACGACCACGGAATAACACGGCATTTAAAAAAAAAGTTAGAGCTCCGATACCGACGTGCAGTTGCAGTCGACTGCCGGCGAAAACTCTATGTTAGCCTAATTTTGGCTAAAGGTGAGCGCAAGCCCACCGCTTTCATAACATATCTCCTCTAATATATCTGTGTCCTTAACATTTGTTTTATTTCAATGTGTAGTATTCGCGTAAATATAAGAAATCGAATATCTCTGTATTGAAATTTTACAATTCATTTTCAGATTCACGCTCGAGATATGAGATTGTCGTTACGGACGGGAGGGAGTACGAATGTTTGTACCCAAGTCATGGATGTTCAATTATAAAGTTCCTAGCCCAGTATACTAACCTTCAGAATTCGATAGACAATTTAAAAAGTTTTGCTCACATAAAAACATAACTGTCCTTTAGTCCGGTACATTCATTCGGCATTCGAACCTGGGACCATCGATACGGAAAGCAGGGTCACTACTAACTGTGCCAATTGAGTATTTGTGAATACGATAAATTGACCTAAAGTATTAACTCGTCAATGGCTACTAAGCACCTAGTTAGTTGAGTTTAGTTCAGTGCGCTTGGAGTTAAAGCCGTCAGCTCTCACAACCTGTAGGCTAACTAATGGAACCTCGCTAATGTTACTCAACCAACTTTTGTATAAGGACTTAGATAAGCCAGTGACTGGATAAGCATTATGCGATCACCAATAAGGTACTTCTTCTTCTATCTTTACGAAATGAAATGCGATGAAACAAAATGCATATGAATATGGCCTCACCCACAACTTAGCGGGTATTTTGCCAATGTCAAGTAATTAATAGCAATAACACATTCAATAAATACACATTATACATAAAATAATGGATGTGACATGAAGATATTTAAATGGAGTTTTATTATTTACTTTAAATTTGTCATAAAATACTGTCAAATTAACATTTACGTACATCATATTACAGAGCAGTATTTTATGAAAATATATTTTTTTGTTTTTTTTTATAGTTGCATTACTTAAAAATATATATACTTATATAGTTCTTCTGCGTAGATCGGACCGCAAGCAACAACTAAATATGAGGGTACCCCAGTTCAAACTATGACACTAGGACATCAACCACCTCAGTCCTCCCATGATCATGGTTGCTGTAAAGCAGCCGAAACGTTGGGAACGTAAAAACATAAAATAAACGGGATAAAATTCGAAAAATTTGTTTTGTTTCAAAACGATAGTCAATGCACGGCCAGTGAAATCTTTCTTATCCATTATTGTATGATCCGTGGCCATTCTACCCTTATCACCGTGGAGTGGAGTTGATGCGGGTCGCGCAGTCAACCGCGCAGCCTCCGATTCAAACTTATGTTGTTTCATCTGTAAATTTGATTCTTTTCTTGTTCAGTATTACAATAGGGAATGTTCGTTATTATATATAAATTTATTTAATTTCACTTCGTTTATGTCATACTGTAAATCTTCACTATTTAGCAAATTATGGCTATGGTTCAAGATCAGATTCGCACATGAAATCCAGAGATCCTAGATGTGCAAGCTGGGCTTTGAACCTGCGAATCTCTTTGCCGTGGCAAGAGTTCTAACAACTTGGCCATCACTCTTTTTTTGCAAATATCTCGTGGAGAATTGAAGATAGAGTGTGTTCTAATTCATGTATTCAACGTGTATATATTTTTTATTTTTAATCATCATAAAACACAAAATCAATTGCTCTACATGAGAACTCGTAAAATTTTACAATTATAGAGCCACGAGATTATTAAGAAACGGAAGACGTAGTGTAGGACAGTCCCACAAGGTGGACCGATGATATCACACGAGTAGCTGGATGCTGGTGGATGCGAGTGGCGGAGGACCGTGATGTGTGGAAGTCATTGGGGGAGGCCCGTGTCCAGCAGTGGACGCCTTTCGGCTAATAGATAAATAGATACATAGAGATTGTCAAACTTTTTATACAAAGATGTTATTGATGGATGCCAAGTAATTTATGACTCAAAGAATTCCCCTTTTTAGTTTTGCATTGCGGAAAGGCAAGCCCAGACTGACCGCGCAGCCTCGCAAGGCTGCCTTAGGCACATGCCACGTGCGGGCTGACAGCAAGGCATTCGCATACGCCGCCTCGTCCAAGCGCAAAACGCAATCATTTTACCTAATGCAACATGGCCTCTACTTCCTCCATTAATCGTAACCAATCACGATAATGGTAGTCCATGACGTCATAACTAGCGTGCATGACGTCACGATACAGTGCATCACAGTGTACGGTGTTCTATTGACAAGCACATGGCACTAATCCCGACAAATTGACTACCTTGCGTACAATGTGGGACAATTGTAGGTGCACACTTTAGATAAAAGAAAAATATTGCAACATTTTATATATATTGATGCGTTCATTTTGATGTAACGGTGCTAAAAATGATAATTCTAAAATGATTCACTAAATAATTAATCAGGTTATAATCAATTATGTCCTTTATAAAAACTACATCGTTACCTATGATATAAAATACTGTTAAAAAAGCAAGCCCGCTGAATTTCTTGCCGGATCTTCGCGGAAGTCGTGGTCTGATCCGGTTGTAAAATTTAGCAAAAAAAAACAATTTAATAAAAAATATATAAAACTAATTTTACGAATATTATAGCGTTTATTTTATGTTTATTACGTTCCCGACGTTTCGGCTGCTTTACAGCAACCAAGGTCACGGGAGGAATGAGGTGTTTGACGGTCTAGTGTCATTGTTAAATTTAGTTGGTTGCTGTAAAGCAGCCGAATCGTCGGGAACGTAAAAAAAACTTAAAATAAACGCGTAAAAATTCGCAATATTATTTGTAGTATTCGCATAAATATAACAAATCAATATATTTATAATAATTATGACTTAACAATGATCATTTGACTTACGTTTAATGTCATTAATTATACTAAAAATTTGGATGTTAATTATCAGCAATCACATCAACACAACCCTAACTCGCCCTTTTAGAAAAAGTTCAAACGATACTATAATTAATTCGAAGGTAAAGGGCCCCCGCGGGGGTCGTCAACAAACATAAATAACAGTATGTTAACGATAACAAATTAGTGAATATGTTTAGAAAACAAACAGACCACCGTCCGGGACCCCACGACCCAACGGTCCTATTCTGTAAAGCAACTGACTTATCAACAATCAATTTTGGTGTAATAATAATGTCGCCAAACCATCATACCACCTGTACGGTTCCAAACTGAACAACGTTTGTAATATGGGTACGGTACATTAGGCTGGGGACGATCCGAGTGTATCATTACAAATATATTAAACTTCCATGACTTCGGGACAAACATTCGTGCTCAGACATCTTTGTCGATTTATATAAAAATATTCTGATTCTGATCTCTTATAGCTGTATAAGTTCTCTTCTGTCTTAAGTGTTATAAAGTATGCAGTAGTTAAATAAATAACGTCAGACAAACACACCCACTATACGGTCCCACCATAAGCAACGCTTGTATTATAGGTACCGTACAATAGACTGAGGGCGAACCCAGTATATAATACTTATATAGATAATAAACATCCATGACTCAGGTACAAAATTTCGTGGTAATCACACAAATTTTGTACGTACCAGCATTCGAATCCGAGACCCGCAGCTCAGAAAGCAGGGCCACTACCTACAGAGCTAATCAGGTCGTCAATTATATTTATATATCTTGAAAAGATACAAATAAAATCCAATGATTTGCCATTTTGCCAGCTCTTTGCCATAATACTCCCTCTGGTTTCATATGCGGAATAAATTTTGACATACTGTCCAACTAAGTTATTCAAACGCAGTAATAAATAATAGAGTTTTAGTTAGAGCAATAAAGAGAGCGTCGAAGTGGTGTATTATTTTAATTGTTCAATGTTTCTGTGTATAATTTTGGTCATCTAATTTGAATGTAACGGCTTCTTTCCTGATGGGAATAACCGGTGCGAGGATATTATGTAACTATATATAAGTATAATATACTGAGTTCGCCCTCAGTCCATTGTACAGCACCCATACAAGCGTTGCTTAGTGTGGGACCGTATAGTTGAATGAAATAAATCTCTATCATACGACATGGAACAATAAGCTTGGTTCTATCCCACGAAAACCTGACCAGAACAAATTACGCAAAGTCCTATTCCTTCTTTAATAAGTTGACACTTACATAGTTCAACATAGCATGTTGCATGGCATTTTTGGACGGACAGATAGGTGTGCCGCCGTTACTTATGGTGTTAGACTTAAAGGTTATTTTTGTTCAAAACTGGGTTATGATGTTGCCCCAAATTCATTGCAATCAATTGTAATAGTCTAGAACAAAGCTATTCAGTGGTATGTCGATATATTAGGTGAGCTACACATGAGTCAATCATCGTTATTAGTATTCTTGTTGCGTATATGTACAGTTCGTAGAAGATACCTACATATATATATATATGTATATCCGTCCCGGCGAACTTCGTACCGCCTCAGAATGAAATGTGCGAGAAAATAAATTATCTTCATTGTAATTTTTTCAGTAGATTTTCCCCATGTTTTAATAGTTATTCTGCTATTCGTGGCGGAGACAAAGTCAAATATCAAAGAATATACAAATCGGCCCATTTGTTCTTGAGTTAAAAATGGTGTAACGAACACGACTTTGTTATATATATATATATATAGATTATGTGAAGTACCGGATCAGTTTTAGCAAATTAAATCTCATCTGGGAGTCGATCCTTCCTCGTAGTGGTAATCCAATGCTAGACCATTGTCTCTCTTAGACCTAAATATATTGTCAAACCAAAACCGAAAATTTGAACGCCTTTGTTTGGAGGTTACAAGGAATTTTAAGGGTCCTTATGTTAACTATTAAAATTATCATTTTGTGTGTCGTACAATAATCAAATACTCAAACTGTTGCCCTACGTATATTTGTTTGCATTCGCTCTACTGTGAGTTACAATGGACTCTGTTTCACAAACCTCAATGTATCGCAAAAACGGGCATTCAAACATGAGTAATTTCTACTTTAGTAATGCAACGCTATAGTTACGCGCGCATTTGCTAGTCACGTTCGCTCATAATATGCGCTTAAGAAATGGGACTAGACCCGCCACATACTCCCAGTGTAACTTCTTTAAGCCAGGATCCATAGAGCTGACCAACTAAGACATTGAGGTTACACATCAGCGAGAGTCAAAGGAAAAGCTGCCTTAGAACCAGCACACAAAATTAACCTCGACACTAGAAGTACTTGTGCTATTGGTAAACCTTCCATAAAACTCTTTTTACTAAAAAACCTTTCTGATAAGCGCTGGTAGAGTTTCTTTCAGGAAGGTACACTTGCAGCTCTACTACTATCTATAAGAAAAGAGTAAGAAAGAATATGACAAGTTGTTAAACAACATTGTACGATAATCTAGACGCCTCCAGTGTTATTCACTCCCGTGACAGGCACGTCCAAGTCACCCCTTCGCACCCTCCCGAAGCCTTCATTTCATCAAAACCTTGAGTTCATCAAAATATAGTTGATACAACCGGCGACCTAAGAGCTGAGTATTTCCTCGCTCAGCGAGTAGCTTTACCTATTCGACTAGGGAATGCGGCCAGCATCTTGGGTACGCTACCGCATGGGCCAATTTTTCCCACACCTTTTAAATCCTAAGCAGTTGTTCTGTTTTCATTTTAATCTCACTTTTTTTTTATTTTTGTGAATAAGTTTAAAGAAAAATAAACCTACAGAACCTTTGAATATTCGCTCCTGATCGTTGTCCGTTTATTAAATCCGTTCCGCTATCGTGCTCGCTATGAGATTCCGCCGGTCACCACTGCAAAGGTAAATTTGTCCGGCTTCTGGCGGCCGTGTGTAAATACTTTTCATATTTTTGCTTTAATAGAAAATTATGTCATTGATTCAGCGCAGGAATGGAGAAGGCATTCCATTGATAAATACGATAATAGATAGATCGGTTTTAGTTGCTCCCCCACACAAATCAATAACAATTGTTGGTAGATAAGAACGTCTGGTGATCCAAGAGGCATGGTCATGTGGTTGGCCTCTAATATGACGAGTTAATCCTATATAACATAAAAAAAGTATTCAAAAACTAAAAAGCAAAAAAAAATACTACTACGTATTTATTTTAAAATAATAATTATAATAATATATATATGCCTCTTATCGTCTTATATGGCGGCCTTTATAGGGGGACCACCTAAAGAGCGGCGAGTCACCACCTGCCAATAGTAATTAGATAAAAGCTGATTATGGCAGGTGTCCGCAACCCTTCCATTATTCCCATCCCATATCCATCCAATCCTCAATCCATAGTCCCAATTATCTTTCCATATTCCTGCAATAGTTCCTCCGCCTGCTGAGGTCAATTCGCTGTTCATGCTATCATTTCAGCAGTTGACCCCAGCAGGTGGCTAATATAATATTAAAATTTTCAAAAGGGGGCTCTACGTGTTGGACCCATGTCCCCGCGCAAGCCTTCCAAAGATCCGGTTATAGCCCGTGTGGAGAGAGACATAATAATAATAATATTGCCACATCTAAAGTTAAACCTTTCCTCAATCCCAGTGACACGGTGGAACGAGCTTCCGTTTTGTTTGGCTTCAGCGCTCCGATGTTGGCTCTCTACTCATTAACTACTGTAGTTGAAATTTCACCTCTACGGATAACCTAGTGGTTCGTTTGGATTTTTCTTTTTTGAAATAAAGCTGATCTTACGGATTTTATCGCGTTTTTTATACGTTTTTTACGTTCCCGACGTTTCGGCTGCTTAATGCAACCATGATCACGGGAGGACTGAGGTGGTTGTCGTCCTAGTGTCATAGTCAATTTAAAATCTTATGTCTTTGGCATTATAGTATCTGGCTGCTTAAGAAGTTGTATAAGGAAGTCTCTGTTGAAAGGGTTTTACATTACACTCGACAAGTTCAGGTGTTTAGCCATGCATGCCAGTATAAGATGTCAGTTTAATTAGTTTCACAGATGAACTGGGGAACAAGTCCCGGCGCGCTCTACAACGTCTCTACGATGCATTAAAGGCGCTTTCACTATCTCTACTCCTGCATTTTTTCAAATCTGCTCATACTCTAACACTTTTAATCACATTTGTTTCCACTCTATAAATCAGTCCCGGCGCGCTCTACAACGTCTCTACGATGCATTAAAGGCGCTTTTACTATCTCTAACCCTACATTTTTTCAAATCTGCTCATACTCAAACACTTTTAATTACATTTGTTTCCATTCTATAAATCTCTATATTACTTGAAGCCAAAAAGCACTATTCAAAATAATCATAGGATAGTTAACCTTTTTCTATTAATTTCTGTTTATAATCTGAATACTCAAACACGACTCAAATTCGAGGGCTTTTAAATGTAAAACCTTATACTAAATATTGATTTCTTATATTTACGCGGATACTACACATTGAAATAAAACTAATTTTACGGATTTTATCGCGTTTATTGTATGTTTTTTACGTTCCCGACGTTTCGGCTGCTTAAAACGTCGGGAGCATAAAATAAACGCGATAAAATCCGTAAAATTAGTTTTATTTCAACCTCATAAATCAGTTACATAGGACTTAAATAGACTGAGCATTTGACCGTGTATCTCAAAATTCAATTTGTGTCTATAAAAACATAATATTTTTTATTCCCGTAAGCCATTACAGTACTTTATGAATCGTGAAAACAATCTGCCAAGACTCGGCTGTCAGATTCGAAATTTCATTTCAATCGGAAAAAAAAAATCATTTCTTTTTCAGCGCCTAAGCTTGCAATATGGAACAGTCTTTACTGAACTCTATATAGAGCACCGGTTACAATGGACTCGCACAGGGGACTATAAATCTGTAAGAGTTGCAACTAGAGCCACCCAGGTGATAATTATTATGTTTCGCTCATTATTTTAAATTAGCTCCTATAAGTAGTGCATGCTCTACCTGACTACCTGCTGTTGCAGTCCCGTCTTTGAATCCAAACTTTGTTACCGGTTACTACTCATAATGAATTAAATCAACACGACCATTGGTCTATGGCCTTGATTAAATAATAATAATATTACCAGACGAACTCACCAACTATACGGTACCACACTAAGCAACGCTTTTATTATGTGTATCGTGCAATCGACTGAGGGCGAACTCAGTATACAATACTTATATAGATATTAAACATCCATGACTCAGGTACAAACATTCATGCTCATCACGCAAAGCTGGTCCTACCAGGATTCGAACTTCGGACCCTCGGCGCAGAAAGCAAGGTCACTACCAACCGTTACCAACCGGTACCAACCGTACGTACCGTTTAGCAAGTGATAATCATGTTTGAAAATGAGATTCGCACATGAAATCCAGAAATCCCAGGGGTGCGAGTCGAGGCGTTAACCTGCGATCCTCGTTACCGAGGCAAGCGTTCTACCAACTTGGCTATTGTTATCAGCTAAATACATAAAGTCAAATAGCAATCACTCGTAATAGGGCATCCATTAACGGAAGCCCTACCCTCGCATGCAATAAATTCTACTAAACGGTGATATTTAACTTTCAAATTTGTTCTCATTCAAATTTGGAGACGGGATCGAGGAGCCTCGGATTCGAAACTCGGTCGTTACTTTCCGAGGTTTGCTGAGATCTTCTCGTAATAGAGGTAATTTTGTTCTTTAGACCAATCTTATTTATAGACTTACGTACAATTGGGGGCTTTAGTTTAGGCAAATTTGTATTAGATCGAAGTTTGTGTGAAGATATTTGTTTTTTTTTAAAGATTTACAAACTAACCCTTGAATTTATAGACGTTTTATAACTTTATCAAACGTCATATAGTATCGCGCAAAGCAAAACTCTTGTGCGCAGTACTATATGACGTTTAATAAAGTTATAAAGCGTCTATAAATTTGAGGGTAATGATATAAAGAAAATTACATTATTATACAAAACAAATATTAATTAAAAAGAGAATAGAAAAGCTACTTAATATTTACTAAAAGTGTAAAAAAATCGCCTCATGCGGTAGCGTGCCCAAGATGCTGGCCGCATTTCCTCGCTGAATAGCCAAAGCTACTCGCTGAGCGAGGAAATGCCCAGCCCTGGGGTCGCCCGCGCCGGTCGCGTCGACCAATCTACCTCATAGATTTTGTATAAAAAATACGAAGAAAAGATTAGCTCTCCCTCAGTCATTCCTATGTAAATGTATTGTAGTTTCTGTATACTTGACGGCTTAACACCCCAAATACCTAAAAAACAATGCCCTAGATGCCCTTCGAAGCCGTACGCATGTTTTCAATCCAATAGATTAATTCGCGCTCAGACCCCCTCAAGATTGAGTAGAAAAACTTCGGGGTTGAGTTACGCGCACGTAAGGGTTACTTACCAAAGTTCGCGCGTATTTTAGGGTTCGTTATATAAAAGGCGGTAATGACATATGGCTTTTTGTGTTAGTAATCTTCTAGGTATTGCGAGTAATTTTTGGAAACTTTTTTTATTACAAACTATAATAAAAATCTCAATTTCAACCAAGATTATCACTTGCTAAACGGTGAAGGAAAACATCGCGAGGAAACCTGCACGTCTGAGAGAACCCCTCTAAAGACGTGTGAAGTCCGCCAACCTGTAGTGGGCCAGCGTGGTGGACTATGGCCTAATCGCCCTCGCATTGAAGGGAGGCCCGTGCCCAAAAGTGGGATATTAAAAGGTCTGGTAATATATTATATATAATAAGAATAGTGTAAAATATTTTAACGGATGAATCAGTAAGCTATATATATCAGGTTGATATATAAAATAATGTGTAAATGATGTTTGACTTTCTTTTTAAACAAAGCGAGCCAGTAGCGTTTGGCCGTGCACTCAGTATAGGGTGTCATTTTCAAATGACCAATAATACGATTTATTTCATACTTGCTGCACCCCGCGGTGTTACCCGCGTTTACATTTTACCGGGATAGAAAGCTATGATAGCCTATGTGCTATTCCATACTATAATCTATGCCTGTGCCAAATTTCATCCAGATCCGTTCAGCCGTTCCGGCGTGATTGAGCAACAAACATCCATCCATCTATCCATCAAAACTTTCACATTTATAATATTAGTGGGATTTTCCCATCTAATTCTCTATCTACATCTTATCTCTATTTAAATAAATAAGAAGAGAGAACAAAGAAATCCAATTGCTTTAAAAAATAAATACGGCAGCTAAGGAATCCTAAAACCATAAATTACCTTTCCACTGTAAAAACTTTACATACTTACAATAATTACACGTACAAAAATATACAATGCAATTTGTACACGCGCGGCAGGAGTTAGTTCTCACAAAAGACTTTTGTTAACTGGCTACACTAAAACTTTGCGAAAAATAGAAATAGGTTCTAGCTTGGCAAAGAGTAATATAACAAGAGGAACTAGGCAGAAAGGTTTTACTTTTACATTTTGAATTAACGTACTAGAAGCAAAGTATTCACGCTGTTCGTGGATTCGAGATCCGGCTGGCTCAACTCAGAAAGAAAAACAAACAACGGAGAAGTTGGGCAGGTTGAAACCGCGGCTCGCACCTCTGGGATTTTAGATTTTCATGTTCGAATCTCACTTTCAATCATGATGATGCTTGCTGTACGATGAAGGCAAACATCGTGAGGAACCCTGCTCGTCTGTCGACAGTCGTGTGAAGTTCACTAAACCGAACTGGGGCAGCGTGGTGGACTATGGATTTTACCCGTCTCATATTAATGAGGAATCTTCCCGGTATACCACCAAATACCATCGGCGAAATGTGGGTGCACTGCATTGCACCTCTGCCGATCCCTTCGGGACATACCAGCGTGATGGTGTAAGTGTTCTAATTATTTTTTGGTACAACTACAGTACTGAGGTAGACGCATGCTCATTACTGGAACATCAATATAGTTTATACTCCATTCGATTTCTTATTCTATGGTTGCCACATAAAGAAGTCATACTCACACCTGGCGAGGGAACGACAGAGTTAAAACACACGCTACAAAGCGGCCTTTGTTCCCGGCGGGCGGCGCTCGATCGTGTGGAAGCAGCCATTGGTGACTTATCATTGCTGTTTACATTATTTTTGCTATGAATATTGTGTTGAGGTACGTGAGGTCTTTATGATGTAAGTAATTGTATTTTTTTTCGTAGCAGTGATAGCTAAGTTTGTGGAACGTTCGCTTCAGATACGAGGTTCAATCAAATCCCGGCTCGAACTGTATGACATTTTTGGATTCTCATTTGCGTAGCTCAATTTCGATAATGATTATTATTACTTGCTGTACGGTGAAGGCAATCATCGTGAGGAAATAACTGCGTTTCAAAATTCAACGTGGCGATTTTTAATCCGATAGTTATAAGAACATTATCATTTAGAAAAATAACTGGGGCTGACCTGACGGACACAAAATTATTCCTTGAAAATGGAATGGTTCTCACATCCACACAAACTTATAGCATTCGATATAATTTCTACACCCCAAGAACAGTAATTTTAACGATATCTTCATGTCCAAAATCGTAGTTACATTCAAATCGTCAAGAACCACGTGCAAAGTTAGTTAGACGCAAGTAATGAAGTTACCTATCTTAGCGACGAGGCGAAATGGTGCAACAATACCTGAAGTTTGAGTAATTAGTGCAAACAGCTTGGAAACTGTGCCGCTTACTGAGTAAGTACAGTACCAACGGGGTTATTTGTGTACTATTTCGGTGGTACACCTAAAGATAATAGGCAGAAGTGCACCCAAATATCATCGATCGAGATCCCTATGTAATTAAGATAATGAGAAATAAATTTTAATAATATCTTATTGCATTTCATGGAAATATTATAACTAACTAACTTAGTAATATTTACGCGAATACTATACATTGAAATAAAACTTATCTTACGGATTTTATCGCTTTAATTATACGTTTTTTACGTTCCCGACGTTTCGGCTGCCATGCAGCAACCATGGTCACGGGAGGACTGAGGTGGTTGACGTCCTAGTGTCATAGTTAGAACTGGGGTACCCTCATATTACGTCGTGAACGTAAAACACGTATAATTAACACGATACAATCCGTAAGATTCGTTTTAATTCAATTAAGATTTACCTATAAGTCTTCAGAGTCTATCCTAGCAATATTAACCTTACATTTGCCAGCGGTTCTTACAGTAACATATACATAATCCAATTGCATTTTTTAAGAATCTTTTCCTCTTCTAATAAGTGCTTCAGAAGGTATCAATTCAAATGGGTAAATCTTGAGATGTGGCTTCGAAGTTAGCGGAATAAGGATCTCATGGAGACTGGTGACCTTCTGACACTTAAGAATTTTAGAGGCACCATGAGTCTGTGGGGACGGAGAGCTTTATGGGGTTAATTGTTAACCTCAAATGGAAATTTGTAAGAGCTCTCTTTTTCTCTCTCTTAGGCCTATACGAAATAAATTATTTGACTTTTATTTATGACGCTTATGTATTCAAAGTTTGACGTTACAATAAACATTCAAAAACTCAATTTTGATTTAGATGACTTGATGATGGCACGGATTCAGACTATGACACTAGGACGTCAACCACCTCAGTCCCCCCGTGACCATGGTTGCTGTAAAGCAACCGAAACGTCGGGAACGTAAAAAACATATAATAAACGCGATAAAATCCGTAAGATTAGTTTTATTTCAATGTGTAAATATAAGATATCAATATACCCGCTCACTTCAAAGTCCTACCTAAAGACACGCGACGCTGTCTCCTCGCCAGAATCATTTTTAAATTCAAATTAGGCCATCCCACGTTATCTTGAACGGTTAAATTTTATGAGCTCTCCTCTCCGAGTTGGCGTAATTTTTCACTGCGTATGTGAATTGGGAAGTACTTTTATTTGTTGGAAGATTTTTATAATCATTATATTACGGGCCATGCAAAAGGACCGAGTAGGTCGTTAAAAGGTTTGATTATGAGATGTTTATTTCAGGCATCAACGTATTATTAATAAATACGTTATAATAACTTAATGTCTATTAAGTTATTATAAATCCTCCCGTGACCATGGTTGCTGTAAAGCAGCCGAAACGTCGGGAACGTAAATTCAAAATATAAACGCGATAAAATCCTTAAAATTAGTTTTATTTCAAAGTAATTATAAAGACAATATTATTGACTAGTTAACTCGACGAACGTTGTCCTGGCCAAATGTCAAGTTAAGAATATAAATTTAAATTGATAATTTGTAAGACGATATATGAATATCGGCTTGGTTATTTTGTGCTTCAATATATTGTTCGCGAAACTCGTCTATATTATTTCTTCGTCTGAGCCTACAGGGTATAAAGGCTGGTGAGGTTAGTAACTAGATGGTGTCCATCTCTGCATCACATTAATCTAGCACTCAGCAGTATGGCGTCTGCACACAGATTGCAAGTAGCAACTGCGCAAATAATTTAAGTAATATGGTTGCTACTCCATTCGATATCGGTGCTGGCTGAATCAAACAGTTCTAGTAGGGTGGCCATGGATTAATTACATTATTATTTTTTTATTTGCGAGACTTTTAACACTACAGAATAAGGAAAAATTATTTGCTGTTCCAGGTTTCAGGTTATTTTATTATTACTCGGCTTTTTTATTGTTTCATAGATGCAGGACTGCACGGCTTAAATGCATCGAAATCTCAATAACTTGGGACCTACCAACAAAGAATATTGAGAATATTAAGACCGCTATTTGTACTATCTATCTGTTGTCTTTGATTATTATGTTTATTTCTTTGGTATACTATAAAGAGTTTAATTAATAAATAATCAATAATGGAAGTCTCCCCAGTTGAGGCTGGGCAGACGGCATTCCTTCCATGTCAATATTAGTACTGAGCTAAAGTAGGATAGGTTGGAAGCTGATATAAAAATGTGTCAAATTGTGACACACAACAAAAAGTAATAAGTACTCAATTAAATCTGAAATTCAAATACCTTTGAGGTCGCATCGCCCAAAGCAATTTTAGGCTGATACTCTGTTTTTCTACCCTCTATTGCGTGCCTCACATTAAACCAGACTTCACAAAAAATATATTTAAAGAAATAGTGTGGTCACCCCACACATTAGAGCGGGCTTTCGAGCTAGTGGTGGGATTGAAACCGGCCGGGCTAACGTAATTATTGCACGCTAGGGCTGCGCATTTGGGATATCGATTAAATGGGGTGGGTAAATCGATTTGCAGTTCATTGTTATACATCTATCTTAATTCAGCTACAGTTTCACGGTAATAGTGATTAAACAGTCGAGGAGTAAATAAGTGGGTGAGTGGTTTCGATGAATTGAAAATGTTTCTTTATCTTAAGTGTGCATTTAAAAAAAATATAAGTCCTGTTTTCGAAGCAAACCTACCTAGCTACACCAGTCATCTCATATTCTTGACGATTGCAAAGGCCTTGATACTTTTTAATTTGATGAAAAAGGTTTGCTTTGGTTACATAATAGTGTTGTCAAAAGTCTTGTATTCTCGGAAAGCCGAGAACAAGACCACCTAATTATAGCAAGAACTCGAGTCCGCTCACAGATACGTCAAACTTAAGAATATCTATACAAATAAATAAAATTGGAGTGTCTGTTTGTAATATTAAAATAACCGCTTTTTACTAAGTGCATTTGGATGTATACACGGTACATAAACCAAAACAATGTTTTTTAAAAATTTTGAATGTCTGTTTGTTCCAGTTAATCTCTGAAATGGCTGGACCGATTTTGACGGGACTTTCACTGGCAGATAGCTGATGTAACAAGGAGTAACTCAGGCTACTTTTATTTTAGAACCCCCCCCCCCCCTCAACCCCCACCAACGACTTAATATCACAAAGGCTGCCGGTCGGGCTCAGAACGCGCGAGCGGGCTATTGCTAACGGCTGTGTCTTTGTTAAATACCACGCGGACGAAGTCGCGGGTAACAGCTAGTTTTTTAATAATGTTCAATACGACAAAACCTTATGTCTATATTTATGCGGTCAAGACTTTGACAACACTATCGAATAATCCACACAAATTTAAAATTAGACTTCTAGTTAATATGATACTTAGCGAAGGAGGGACTTACGTTTTCCCAGAAACTCGGCTATTTCACTTTCCTGACCCGATATTTCATTAAAATATTTCATACAGGGATAATATTATTTGCCTTCGTAACGATCCAATTAATTCTATTTATAGGAACGCTTGAATCTCGATACCATTACGCTTGTATTTTCTGATATGGTAGGCAGAACAAAAGAGCCCTTAGCTTGATGTTATATTTAAATGTCAATTGGCATTCCGTGAATCACCTAGTGTATCTTGTAACTTCGTATTACTTATCGATAGCTGCACTTATGATATTCGATATTTCATAATTATCGATGTCGATAAAACCAGCTACTAATACGCGCTAAGAGTTACTACGTGGGCGTGGAATGCAAAGCTTAAACCTTTGCATTAACTATGTCGGTATCGATCAGGTGGCAGCTCTACATTGAGAGTATTTTTTGGGATTTGCGACTTAATTTGACATGACTGTGACTTATTGATTTCTTATATTTACGCGAATACTACACATTGAAATAAAACATTTTTTTCGGATTTTATTTTATGTTTTTACGTTCCCGACGTTTCGGCTGCTTTACAGCAACCATGGTCACGGGAGGACTGAGGTGTTTGACGTCCTAGTGTCATAGTTTGAACTGAGGTACCCTCATATTTAGTTATTGCTTGCGGTCCTTCCGCTCATCAATGTATACTACTCGCGTAAATATAAGAAATCAACTATTGAATAATCTACATAAAATAACTAGGTATGATGTAGCCAATAATATTTTTAACTATCCCTCGGTAACCCATCTATTTTCCGAGACAAAAAAGAATCTCAAATATTTAAACAGGTTTAAAGCTATTACCATGCTAAGCTTCATCGAGATCCCGTTTTTCTACTCAAATGTAAGCAACCGTGAGTTGTGTTTGAGTATTCGGCTGTGCTTTAGCGTAACATGAAACTTTGTACCGTAACTCTTAATAGAACCATTTTGTTGCCCGCAATTATCTGAGTAAACAGTTTTGACCGAAACAGGAAAAAGTAATTTGGCTAATCGGCGCGGCTGTCGCGTGGTGTTTCCAACTTGGGCTGTATTCTGTGCTGGTTACGTGCGCTTATTATAGACCCTAGTATTTTGTGTGGTCTCATAGTTCTATATAGACAATCTTCCAACAATTAAGCGAGTATACGGACTGAGTATAATATTACAGCAGGCTAGCTTGTGGCGAGCTGCTGGTGAGTAGCGACACCACGGACCCGAGTGCCCCAGAGAGTCCATCAGGACCCCACTTCGGCGTGTCTTCGCCGGCCCGAGGGGAGACCGACAGGGGCCCGCAGGACTCTCAGCTCTGTGTTGCTTTAGTTGGCTGTCCAGAGAGGGGTCGTTAGAGCTATATGCTCGAAGGGTGGAAGAGTTAAAAGGCATAACGCCGTAAATAACCATGGGAGAAAGCGCAGCACACCTATCTACACCCCTGATCCACTCATGTAGCCATTAATTTGTAATGTTATTCTTAGAGTTAGTACTTTTTGGGCCAGCTACTAAAGGCTGCCTAGCCGTTCCTACATTGATCTCACATACCCAAATCAATGTACCGCTCAAAAATGTAAAAGATCTTTTTAAAAAGAGTAACCATGGAGTTTCTTGTCCGTTCTTCTCCATAGCAACGGCATTCCGAACGGGTGGTAAAGTTGTAGCTTAGCATTTTGCAACTATTTTGACGATTCATAAGTACTGTACTTAATGGTTTACATGAATAAAAAATGTTCTGATTCTGATTCCCTATGCTCTTGTATAGTAATACTTTTGTGGAATTGTGAGCAACGAACAGTAACTTTTAAATCTTAACTGGCTTTGGCCTCTGGCTCCACCCACCCAACCATCGATTTTGTTCTGCCATTCCCCACATTGCATTATCTTTTATCAAACTTGGGGCAATCTAATACTCTAGTTTTAACGTAATGCTCAAACAAACAGACACACAAACCGCTCTAAAAACACTTTTTTTTTAATTCAGAGACGTTTATACAGCCTATTGCGCCAATATTATTATATAACAGTTTTAAAATAGTATGGATTACTTTTATAAACCCTACGCTATTTTCCTGCCCACATTACAACCCTAAAATAGCACCACGAACGACCTTACGCCGCTAAATACCCCACACAATATATGAAAATTATCCCCAGCGAGGCCGTTCGGTTCGTGTTTAATCCCAGATTATGAACTGGCCCCAACCCTGAAAGTTTCTGCGTCTTTACCCGCACCGCGCGTGGTGGATGATAATTATTTTAATCTGTGCTCGAAAGTACCAGGAAATAGTTTAGTTTTATTAAAAAAAAATGTGCTTTGATAAATATTAGTGCGATATTCAAACATCGTGGGTTCATCAACGAGCACAAGTGAAGGATATTAAAATAAAATCCCACTAATATTATAAATGTGAATGTTTGGATGGATGGATGGATGTTTGTTACTCAATCACACCAGAACGGCTGAACGGATCTGGATGAAATTCGGCACAGAGATAGATTATAGTCTAGAGCAGCACATAGGCTACTTTTTATCCCGGTAAAAAGGACATTCACTTTTTAATCGCGGGTAACACCGCGGGGCGCAGCTAGTGTTATTTATATATAGCTTAACTTTTCAAGTTTACTTTAGAAGTCCGGTAATTCTTCAGTAAAGTATCCACAGCTTTGCTGATAGGGATATGGGATTCATTTCATCACTACCATCGTCATTATTCAACCTCGCCACAAGCTATACAGATGGCGCTGCAGTCGACATTCAAAACAATTGACAATTCTCAATACAAACCTGAAACGCGCTATGAGAGTTTTCGGAGCACGTAACATATTATATACAAGATCCCGACAATAACCGTCGGGGCATAGCGGCCGCTCTGCCAGGCATACCACCCGCCTGGCTGGAAGATCTTCCCTTTTCCGCTAAAATATAATTACCAATTGAAAGGTATTTTATAATTCTGGTTGAAAATTAGATTCGCACATGAAACCTAGAAATCCCAGAGGTGCGACCGGGGTTAGAACCTGCGTTCCTTGTCTCCAAAGCAAGCATTCTACCAACGTGGCAACCACTGCATCTTGTATTGAATTACATTTTAAGATTTGCGAAAAAAAATCAACAAAATCGAATAGAAAAAAGAGCATTATAAATGTTATCTCATTATAGAAGCATGTAGTTGCCATCTGGCTTCGGTATACCTCGTACTGGTCAAGGAATGTTTCGGTCAGACTGGCTTGTTTTTACACCTGTCACTTTACGGACCAGTTTCCAACGGATGTGCAGTACATTCACCCAGGGCAACAAGGACGGAGATATAAGCGTGCCGTGCGAGAGAGACGTGCATATGGAATAGTGCGTGCACTGGAATGGGCCGTGTGTATCGTCGCGTGGCGTGGAAAAGGGACGCAGATAGCACTATCTTGCTTGTTTTATTTAATAATCCAGTTATAATAAGAAAGATTGTAGGGCTTCCGAAGGTGCAACGATATTGAAGGGTTACTTGCAATTTTGTTTTAATATCCATTGTCTGGTTGGCCTTGTATGTTAAGTGTGAGTGTTTTATTTGTTTCTGTTAGCTTGCCTATTAACAGCGATATTATATGATCATGCACATATGATATATAAACTTAATAAATCTTAATCATCGCCAGACGAACACACCAACTATACGGTCCCACACTAAGCAACGCTTGTATTATAGGTACCGTAAAATATACTGACGGCGAATTCGTTTATAATACTAATATAGACACCAAACATCCATGATTCGAGTACAAACATTCGTGTTAATCACACAAAGTTTGTCCCCCCAGGATTCTAACCTGGAACCCGCAGCACAGAAAGCAGGGTTACTATCCACTGAGCTAATCAGGTTGTCGACTTGCATCCGAAACAGAATAATAAACGAGTATTCAGACACAGGACGAATATAGTTGGAAGGCAGACTGAATTATGGGTAGCAGCCGGTTCGCTTAGTTCAGCCAAGTGTCAGTGTTTTCAGCTGAAAATAGAACTGTTGGTATTATTTTACATGTTCTCTCTGTTAACTTTATATATAATACCAGCCGATAGCATACAGCAACCGTGCATTTGCAAAAGAACATAGAGGAAAAGGACATACTTTTTAATAGCGGGTAACACCGCGGGGCGCAGCAAGTTAAATATTAATATTTTTAATATTCATGACTCGGGAATACAAAAAAAAGATGCGGGCTCGAAGGTCGGGACCATTGGTACACAAATCACGGTCAATGCCAGCTGTGTGCTAATCGGGTCGCCAAAAAAACTAAATTCGGAAAATATTTTTAATTACTTGAATTACCGTCCCGTTGCCGTTGGGCTTTGTGACAAGCAAAACGAAAAATATAAATAAATTATTTTCACTGGCTTGCGATCCGAAAATATCCTCTGCAGACTGAGTATCGTGCTAGCCACCCTGTCTGGAAATACATTCGTCTGGAATAGAGCGGGGTGACTTGTACCTGCTGTCAATTTGTGCTGAGTAGGTACTCGGGGCAGTAGCGAAGTCGCAAGTTCGTTAAGAAACAAATCTAAATTTGTAAGAAATATACAGTCATTCAATTGAAATAAAACATATTTTATAGATTTTATCGCGTTTATATAATGTTTTTACGTTGCTGAAATGTTTGAAATTTCATTCACGTTACATCATAAAATATTTACTACCAAAGACCGTTGACCTATTTACTTATCATTAATAAATAAATATCGCCAGACAAACACACCAACTATACGGTCCCACACTAAGCCACGCTTGTATTATGGGTATCGTACAATGGACTGGGGACGAACCCAATATATAATACTTATATAGATATTTAACATCCATGACTCGGGTACAAACATTCGTGCTCCTCACACGAAGTTTGTCCCTACCAAGATTCGAACCCGGGACCCTCGGCACAGAAAGTAGGGTTACTACCAACTGCGCTAACCAGGCCGTCAAACATTAACTTATTATAACAGAAACAATACACACGCAGATATCAATATGATTGAGCTAAGTTGATGAGTTACTACGAAAATAGAACTAAAATTAAAAGTAATCTCTAACACGAGTTTGAACCCGTTATAATAACCTTCGCGTTTTCTGGCTTAATGGTGCACGATACCATAGGTGCATATTAATTGCCCAATCTAAAAACACTACAGCCATTAGTTGGAGCAGTCATTAGGATTGAATTAACTGGAGGTATGTTCGGAACTTTGTTTTGTTTGTGTTCATCATTGAAATATATTACTTTTTTTATTTTAAGATGCATGCATAAACATCGGACGTTATTTTTTTAATTTTCATTAGTAACCTATATCAAAAAGCAGTGGTAGCCGAGTGGGTAGAACGGTTGCCTCGGTAAGGAGGATCGCTGGTTCAAACCACACGGCTCGCGCCTCTGGGATTTCTGGATTTTATGTGCGAATCATCATTTTCAACCTTGATTATCACTTGCTAAACGATGAAGGAAAACATCGCGAGGAAAGCTGCATGTCTAAGAGAACTCCTCGACAGACGTGTGAAGTCCGCCAACCCGCACTGGGCCAGCGTGGTGTACTATGGCATAATCCCACTCGCATTGAGGGGAGGCCCGTGCCCAACAGTGGGATATTAAAAAGGGCTGGTATTAATTGTACGTCGTATTCCACTCCTGATGTTGCTATTTAAGGTCACTAAGTTATTCAAGGTCAAGGTCAAAGGGAAGCGCAGGGCTGCTTCACATTAAAAACATTCCTCTATTTCATAATTTCAAAATTTATTTTTACCGTAGTGGCGCACATTTATTTTAAAAGCGAGCCTAAGTTATTCTAATAAATTAGCAAAATAAGTGTAACAAAACGTTAACTTACATTTATTAAACAATATCCATTTATCCGAACCGATATAGCACTTTTTGAGATAACACCAAACGCACATACATAATCTATATATTATGTATCAGATTAAATGGAAATAAAAAAAAATAACAGTACCATTCAATAAAAGTTTATAGTCATCCGATATCCATAGAGATTGGCCGATGGCGATAGCAACATAGACATTAACAAAACAAGTTCCATATACGTATTGGGTTTCGAAAATAAAAGGGTCCCGTATTTTGTTCTAGCCTTTATTAACCCTTAAAAAGAAGAAAAAAATAATACATCCGAACACTATTTAGTTAAGGTGGAAGCGCAAGGTCAGGGCGCGAAATTCAAAATGTCAATGGTTTTTATTTTGTAACAAAAAAATTGGACTTCTTTACGATGTAATTTAGTTTTTTGCGATATTAGCATTCTGCATTGGATGTCTCGATGTATTAAGTTTGCTTAAAAAAATACTTAAAGCGATACAACACCATAAATTTAGTAAAAGTAGCGGTTAACAAACCTTGGAGGTATTGTATCGCTTTAGGTATTTTTTAGATTATAATGCGCTATTAAAAAGCTATACAATTTAATTAATTTGGCAACACCTGACGGTATTTTGACAATGTTGCCTGGTTACATAGTTTACATACCGGAATGTGGGTGCACTGCAGGGCACCTCTTCCTAGCTAACCTTTCGGGGAATACAGGCGAGATGGTTTTTTTACTGATTTTTTTTGTTACCAAAGAGTAATAGTATTCACTCTTATATAGCTCCGTCGCACGAAGCGGGTTTTAGGGGATCCGTTGTTTGTCTTTTGTAGTGGCTACGGTACCCTAAAAAAGGGTTATCTAGGGTGCACCACCGCGAATGAATGATGGGAGACTCCCAGGCTCTAAATGAAGACAATTGAATGGAATTCTTCGGAGTCAGTACCGCTATCATGTGCTCGAAGCAAGGTCACGCGATGAACATAGTTTAAAAGTCTAGGGGTAATATACGACCTGATTGGATGAGTTGGTAGTGGCCCTGCTTTCGGTACCAATGGTCCTGGGTCTTGTTCCCGGTAGAGGCAATCTTTGTACGAGCACAAATGTTTGTACTGGATGTTTAATATCTATATAAGTTTTAGCTGCGTCACGCGGTGTTACCCGCGATTAAAAATGTAAATTTTACCAGGATAAAAAGTAGCCTATGTGCTATTCCAGACTATCTATCTCTGTGCCAAATTTCATCCAGATCCGTTCAGCCGTTCTGGCGTGATTGAGTAACAAACATACATTCATACATCCATCTATCCATCCATCCAAACTTTCACATTTATAATATTAGTAGGATTATATACTGGGATTACCCCCCATTCCATTGTGCGGTACACATAATACAAGCGTTGTTTAGTTTGGGACCGTACAGTTGCTATGGTCGTCTGGCGATATAATTGCTATAATATATCTCCAGTCAAACTGCATGGGCTAAGCCAAGTCCTTTGGAAGTCGTGCGTGGGGACATGGGTCCAACATGTAGAGGCACTTTTTGATCTAAACATGATGGCATTAAAGCAAGCGGAGGAACTATCGCAGATATATCGATTAAAATTTGGATAGAGTTGGAAGAGCGATATAAAATAAATTAATAACTACAATTAGCGCCATAGAAGGGTTATAATTATTTACTGTACATAATATCGTCAACAAAAGCAATGAGTAAGTAGGTACATAAATTGTTATGCGAATCTTATCAAAAGGCGCAGCAGCTATAACAATTCCCGGTTCGTTGCATCGCATTGTAGTAATCGGCGCGCCGCCCACAGTGCCGTGTTAGCCAAGCGAGAGCGTAGACGTCCATATTGGCGCTTGAACCTCTCAGATCGAGCTTTCGCGCGCTTTAAATGTTTCTTTCGAATTTAGAATCAATTTAAATTTTTGAAACGAATCAACAACTTTTTCTTGAAATAGTGTTTTATTTTTTTATCTAGTAAAAAAAGTTTTGAGTATTAACGCTTTGAGCCTTAAAACTTTATTTCTTGAAGCACGAAAGGATTTGTAAGTGATTTAAGTGTGACTTTAAAAGTGAGAAAAGTGTGTGTGTCTGGACTGTTTTGTGGACATTAAATATTAATAGAATATTGGGTAAGTTTATAAGTTTTTTATTTATAATGGATTTAAGAAAGCATGTTTTTTTTTCTAAACGTAAGCCGAAGATAAAATGATTTTTGACAATTCTATGTTTTTTATGTAAAACTAAGAGCATTGGTGCTTAAATAGGTGCGCTTGCTGTAATTAAATATATTCCTTTCAATACTTCTACACAATCTACTCTTATTATGATTCAAATGACACTATGAATCTGTAGAAAATCCTTTAGTTCTTAAAATTATTGAAAATTTGTAACAAACAAAACCGCTGAATTGCATAAAAACAATATCATTCTCAACTCACTCTAAAGATCCCACCACACAATACTTTTGATAAAAAAGACATTATAAAGTAGTCATTAATAAAAAAACAAAAATTGAAGTCCGAGATGAGCCACAATAAAACATACAATCCACAAACTAAAACACCATTTGACTTTCGACTTTAACGCTGTAATTATAGAGGTAACAATACATTTCAGTGTCGGTAAAGATAAGATTGTTTTTTGTATGTAAACAGGTTTTGATACGTATTCGTTAGGGATGGTAATTAGGGCAGGTGCTCAATGGAGGAGTAAGTTTTTGTTATTTTTGGTGGATTTTCTCGTTTTTTAGGAGTCGATCCCTTGATATGGTTAGCGGTGGAGGCTGGGAATGAGCGAGGTAAATTAAATAAATAAATATCCGCCAGACGGACACACCAACTGTACGGTCCCACACTAAACAACGCTTGTGTTATGGGTACTGTACAATCGACTGGGGACGAACCCAGTATATAATACTTATATAGATATTAAACATCCATGACTCGGGTACAAACATTCGTGCTCATCACACAAAGTTTGACCAGGATTCGAACCCGCAGCGCAGAAGGCTAGTGACCCTGCCTTCTGCGCTGAGCTAATCAGGTCGTAAAATACCATTCTGTAGTTTCTATGACCTTTAAGTTTCAAATACCTGACCTTATTTAACTAAACATATCTGTTACTTAGACCATAAATATACAAACAAAGCATTTAGAACCTTGTTCCTAGAAACGTTAGAGTTATTATAATAACAAAAATAATAGGTTGAAGATACTCCTACGCAAGATCAAAGTCTGGTTGGTTGCAATAATAATAAAATTATGAACGACCAATCTAAGGAGGTCCTATATTTATGCATAATCAAAAGCTGTCTTGTTTATCTTGAGAGGGTCTGGGAAAAATGGTTGCTAGATAAGTATTTTTATAAACTTATAGGCCTCAGCCTCGAATTTAGCGGCTAGCGGGGCGACGGGGCGCGGCGGCGGCGCGAGAGCGGCAGAATTTTATGCGTAAAATCAAATGGACCGGTTCTCGAAAACTGCGGCGCGGCAGCGGCGCGGCGCGGGGCGACCAACGAGCGCCGCTCCCGCGCCGCCGCGCCGCCGCCCCGCTGCCCGCTAAATTCGAGGCTGAGGCCATAGACTCAGGAAATGTTACCTTTTTTTAATGTCCCACTGTTTGGCACGGGCCTCCCATCAATGCGAGGTAGATTAGGCCATCGTCCATCACGCTGACCCAGTGCAGGTTGGCGGACTTCACAGATCTTTCGAGGGGTCCTCTCAGACATGCAGGTTTCCTCACGATGTTTTCCTTCACCGTTCAGGAGTTTGTGACGATTAAGAATAACTATGCACCCACATTCTGTATTGGATGTCTTGTTAGAATAATCAGGCAATACACGGGGTACGCTGTGGTGAGCACGAATGTTTGTACCCGAGTCAGGGATGTTTAGTATCTATACATATAAATAAAATTGGAGTGTCTGTTTGTAATATTAAAATAACCGCTTTTTACTAAGTGCATTTGGATGTATACACGGTACCTATACCGAAACAACATTTTTTACAATTTTTGTCTGTCTGTCAGTCTGTTTGTTCCGGGTAATCTCTGAAATGGCTGGACCGATTTTGTCGGGACTTTCACTGGCAGATAGCTGATGTAACAAGGAGTAACTTAGGCTACTTTTATTTTAGAAAAAAAAACATAGGATCTCACGAAAAAAAATTTAAACCAATGTTGCAGCGTTGCGCCTGATTAAGTTTGATAGCAACAACCTGCAATGCGTCCCGCGGGCTCAGAACACGCGAGTAGGTTGTTGCCAACGGTTGTGTCTTTGTTAAATACCACGCGAACGAAGTCGCGGGTAACAGCTAGTCTATACATATAAGTATATGAGTTCGTCCTCAGTCCATTGTACGGTACCCATAATACAAGCGTTGCTTAGTGTGGGACCGTGTAGTTGGTGTCTTCGTCTGGTGATATTATAAAAAAAAAACATTGGTAATATTTTAAACTATAAACCATATATACTATCATCATTATTTATTAGGACCATTTATCAAGAAATCGATGGATTTCAAAAAAAAATTAATTAAAATGTTTTTTAAAAACCTATGTACTTCACTGCAATACAGACATAGCTCTCGAAACTTATAACCCTCATTTAAGTGGGTAGCTAAGTGAATCATTGAGATAAATATGTACTTAGATCGTTATTATTTGGCCGTATTATAATCATTGATTGAAAGACAAGGCCTTTGCCCTTCAGTGTAATCAACAAGTTAAAACATATGCAAAATGTACTACACAAAGCTCTAATTGAAATGTGTCTGTATTACCCAACGGTATTGCCACGAAATAATCAATCCAATTGTCCGCAATGTCCCGGGTTCACATTAAAACATGCGACAATTATAACGCAGACGAGTCAATTCAATTGTGACAGTATGAGTCAGAATTTAATGACCAACATTTTTGGGAGCTTACGTGGTTTACCAGAGGTTGTGTAGCTGGTGATGGTACTAATAATAATAATACCAGCCCTTTTAATGTCTCACTGCTGGGCACGGGCCTCCCCTCAATGCGATGGGGATTAGGCCATAGTCCACCACGCTGGCCCAGTGCGGGTTGGCGGACTCACACGTCTTTCGAGGGGTGCTCTCAGACATGCAGGTTTCCTCGCGATGTTTTCCTTCACCGTTTAGCAAGTGATAATCGTGGTTGAAAATGAGTTTCGCACATGAAATCGAGAGATCCCAGAGGTGACCTGGGATCCTCGTTAACGAGGCAAGCGTTCTACCAACTTCGCTATCACTGCTATATTTTGTGGAAAAGAAAATATCTTCTAGCCAGGCGGGTGGTATGCCTGGCGGGGAAGGCTGCTATGCCCCATTGGATATTGATGGAGCCTGTAATAATACTACTACATATTACCTACTAATAATGCTTACTGCAGCCTACCCCCTCAAGCTTCACTGGCGTGAGCATGTAAGTATATTGTAAATTGGGAAGCTGTTGACGAAAAATATTTGAACGTTACATCAACCGTGCTAATGAAGCTATCCAGTTGTCGCGTGATGACACCATTAACGGATACAGTTGTTTACCGGTGACAATGCCCTTATACGAACGAATATTTTTATAATAGGATCTTTTTTTTTTAATTTGGCATCACCTTAGGTATTTTGCCACTGTCAAGTAATATAAATTATGTCAGTTTTCCAACATATGCACAGGCCCAATGTCTAGGCACAAGTAAAATTCCCCCCCCCCCCCATCCCTCAATCAGTAAAGTGATAGGTACTTTACTGAAAGATTTTTTATGGATTTTTTGTGAGAAACTGAAAAGCCAAGTTTTGTCACTCTGTTTCAATTACCTACACTCGTGCACTTTACCGAACCCATAATGGTTGATATTCCACTTATATCACTCACTATAACTCGCAGGAACACTAGTTTTAATCATAACTGACACCATGACTTTTCAGTTTCCCGCCAAAAAGACTAATAGGATCTTAATTAAAAAAAAATGGCGTCAACAATATGTTGGTATTGCGCCAGTGTCGATCACACCCGGACTACGACTACTAGGTACAGATGTACCTACTAGTCCTAATCATCTGATAAGGAAAAGTACATTGATAATTTGCTGCGACCGATATTGAACCCGATGAAGTAAGGCTAGCGGCCTAAGTACAATCCACTAGACCAAGGTGTCATAAATCAAGGAAAGTCACAGATGAGGGAGAAAAACTTTACCGATGAAACGGGAAAACAAATATGTACTACGTCTATGCAAAAACCTGCTAATTAATTGCGAGGATGACATTTAAATTTAAAACTTAATTTGTTATATTAAAGTAGAATTTGCTGCATATTCTCCGCACGTCAGCCGCGGCCGAAGAGCTGGCGCCGACCGTTTTGTTGATAAGTATTGACGCGTTGACATTTCACCGCTAATAGATGTCGCTGTATCAGCGCCATCTGTTGACGCTGTATCAATAGTGCTAAGTGCAGGAAGCGGCTGCTCACAAAAACAAGAGAAAGTCTGTTAATTGGGTCTCTTTGATGTGGGAATAACATATCTGGTTTTCAGTAGATATGTTCGAATTGACGTGCGTAATATGAGCTGCTATCGTGTTGTAGGGATATGTGGTGGTAACTATGAGATAATGACTAAGAGTTAGACGCTTGAAATGGAAATTTAGCAGCTTATTGAACCATAGTTTAAAGCACTCTATACCTACAAATATTAAGTGTGTTTTGCTTTATAGCTATGACGAACTATAGAATATCCTTATAATAAAATATGTACCAAATGTTACATATTTGTTACTCTGAATATGAAATGGCAAAATTGATCAGAAATTTGACATGTGTTTACAATCGATTTGACATTTTCTTTTATCATTATAAAACCATCCTATAATACAATATCCGACAAAGTTATTTGTCAATAATGTGACAAATTTACATTACTATGTTTGCATCAGACTTTCCCAAAAAGTGTCATTTTGTCAACCTTTTAGGGATGTCTATATATAAAAAGTGTCCATAAATTATTTTACGACATACATTCACATTTAAGCTTACTTATTTCCATTGTTTGTTTAGCAAAGGGAAGACTGTGATGTGCTTGAATGTCGAAATCTTGTTACTTCGACAAGAAAAGACTTACAAAGATGTCGTATAAGTGCTTATTATATTTCACATTCTTTTAGTTAGCCAACGTTTTGTATGAATTTATTTAAGGTCAACTCTCTAAGGTCAAGGACAACTCGATTAGTAACTGTCACTTTTGACAGATATTGTATGGGATATCTGTCAAAAGTGACAGTTACTATGCGGCTGCTGTTCGATTATGAATCGATTGTGCTAGCAGACTTGGGGCACTGAACTATTTATTATCTATCCTATATCTTAGTACCTAACATCGGATATTTAACTTCATCATATTCGGAAATTAGATTCCAATTTAGAAATCATAAACGCGTCGATAAAGCGTTTTTATGTAGCCCTATTTAAAGAAAAGCAACTACAACTTACTGTCTTAATCGATCACCCAACTAATTTCAATCGTCTTTCACATTCGACGAAATAGAGCGCATCCTATAATTGTAACCGCTTTATCGAGTCACCGTAACGCGAGAGACGACTGTTTATTGATCTAATCGATTATTTCACGCCCGTGGGAAGGAATTAGAGGTGTAGCTATTCGATAAACGTTGAACAATTACAATCGTTTGAGCTTCATGATTGACACGTGTTGCAATGCGTGAAATATTTTGATTCGTACGTTTCGATAGAACTAACGTTACTCTAGGTACAATCCCACTAATATTATAAATGTGAAAGTTTGGATGGATGGGTGGATGGATGGATGTTTGTTACTCAATCACGCCAGAACGGCTGAACGGATCTGGATGAAATTTGGCACAGAGATAGATTATAGTCTGGAAAAGCACATAGGCTACTTTTAATCCCGGTAAAATGTATGGTTCTCGTGGGATAGATTTGTTTGAATTTTTCATAGAGTGATAGAGTGGTTCCTCATATTGAGAAGGAGTGTGCCCGGTATAATGGCAATAGACTCGCCCCTTTTTACATTGGCACCAAATACCTTCGGTGAATTGTCGGTGCAATACAGTGCACTTCTGCCTATCCCTTTGGGAATACAAGTGTATGGTATGTAGGTATAAAATTATTGTTCACGTAGATTATCAAAGAACTGTCTAGATCGTTTAAAGGTTCAATAGAATTCAATGTTTTAAGAGTCGTTGTAGCAAGCCACGGCTAGAAACTTGCTTTGCCATAAAGGTCCTAAAATAACAACATACCTGCATTTGCCATATCGGGGTTTAACGACTGGCTGACCGACTGGTTCTGAAACTAATCGCATTCAATGTCTGCATAGTAATGCATTAACGCACGATAGAATTATTTTGACTTGAAAATGGGTATTGAAATATATTTTTTCGGATTTTATCGCGTTTATTTTATGTTTTTACGTACCCGACGTTTCGGCTGCTTTACAGCAAACATGGTCACGGGAGGACTGAGGTGATAGACGTCCTAGTGTCATAGTTTGAACTGGGGTATTCTCATATTTAGTTGTTGCTTGCGGTCCGATCTACGCCGAATGTGCTCACAGTGTCTGGTCGCTGTAAAGCAGCCGAAACGCCGGGAACGTAAAAACATAAAATAAATGCGATAGAATCCGGAATAAAAATAGTTTTATTTCAAAGCCATTCTTATTTTTTGGTGGCATAGTAAAACTTATAAACAACAAGAGCATATCGTGAAAAAATACGTGTACTCTGTCCGTCCGAACGCGGCTTGTTAGTCCCGGCGAAAGTTATTTTGTATTGTTTTGTGTAAAAACGGGTGCGGCCACCGCTCGTAATACAATTTGCATAGATACGCGATGCCACAGGGGCTTCAAGAAAAACACGACGCGGGGACACACGGGACGTAGAAAGGGACAAAACATGCTCGAGAACGAATTTCAATGAGGTTTCAACCATTTTATCTCACTAATATTAAAAATGTGAAAGTTTGGATGGGTGGATGGATAGATGGATGGATGGATGGATGGATCTTTGTAACTCAATCACGCCAGAACGGCTGAACGGATCTGGATGAAATTTGGCACAGAGATAGATTATAGTCTGGAATAGCACATACTTTTTTTCCCGGTAAAATGTATGGTTCCCGTGGGATAGATTTGTTTAATTTTTCATACTTTTTAATCGCGGGTAACACCGTGGGGCGCAGCTAGTATTTTATATGTATAGTAGATTAGGTCCGATAATTGGGGATTGAGCTGCAAAATGAAATCTATGGCGGTGTGGTGTAAGCCGTCATTGATAGAAACAGGTGATGTCTTTTATCAATACATATAACTGATCTTGCCTCATTTTTGATAAGACCTCATCATCTGGTCATTCGCAACAATAGTTTAGTAGTTAGAGAGCCACCACCGATTCATGCCGGGTTCTATGCTCACACTATCATATAATATTGACGTGAGCCCACTTTTAGCTACAACTTTAGCTTAGTTGGAGAGGCTAACAAGAATACTAGTAAACAGGTCGGAGTAATACATTTAACCCCATATTTATAGACATTTATAATGGATTTTTATGGTATTAAAAACAAAATTTAAGAAGAAAAATTGCGTTATAATAGCTTTATAATCTATTATAACTTTTTTAAAATTTGACGGTTAGTTAATTTATTTAAACAACGTCCATTTATGTTCGGCGCGACAAAACACACCCCCGTATGTTTCCAGCGCAAACCCGACATGGTTATTTGCTATTCCCATTCTTGTACGACGTGTAAAATGCTACACACGTACCATGTTTACACCCAACCCAACCGATATATTGTGTAATGTATTTAGGACCAAAACACTGCGTCTGAATAAAACAGATTTCTTGTCTATTAGTAAACTCCCCCTTGAATTGAGGGGAGGCCCGTGCCAAGCAGTGGGACATTAAAAAGGGCTGGTATATTATTATTATAGTAAACACCACTAGGTGAACCGATGACCTCATACGCATCGGGGAAGTGGGTGGATGGAGTGGAAGACCATCATGTGAGGTACATTGGGAGCCCCCCCCCCCGGGTTTGTTAAGGATTGGAAGTCCGGCTTACGGACTTGCATTACCCGCTGGTATAGGCGAATGTGCTATAAATCAATAATTTCATTTCATTTATGACGAAGTCAAATTCAAATCGTTTATTTCGTACAAGCCTACGGGGGCATTTTATTTCTTACCTCTACAATCGGAACGCGACCTCAAATCAGTTTGAAATATTATTGTTGTATAGCTACAGAAGCTATACAACAACTATAACCAAATGGTTGTGTTAAAAGCTTTAATACAACCATTTGGAGTATTATTATGTGGCAAAGTATGTGTGTAAATAACTGGAATTATCTTGGCTACTACGCTGTTACCGAGAAAGGGTCTTCAATAATCAATATCTTTACTTACACTCTTGACGTGTGTAGACATTTTCTTAAACAGCGAAGGTATAAAGTTATTAGTTAAGAGTTTTATTTTTATGCTACAATATGAACTAAACTGCCTAGGTTGGACTTTCTAGGAATCTAATGATGTTATAATTATGATAATATTTAAGGCTGCAAGGTTCTTATAGCTTGTCGGTATAAATAATGTGATTATAGCTTGTCGGTATGAATTATGAATTGTGGTTCATCAAGCATATACTGTCGGCATAATATTTCAAGCCAAGTCTACGTAGGTACTACATTATAATCTGCAGTCTGCATCCTAGCCCAGTGCAGGTCTTTCGAGAACCAGTTAGGTTCTCACAGACATGCAAGTTTCCTCACAATATTCTCATTCACCGTTTAGCAAGCGATAACCATGATTTAAAATGGAATTCGCTCGTCAAATCTCTGATTAGGTGCTACCAACTTTTTTTATTTATTTTTTATTACGATAAAGGCAAGTATTTGATCTCGATCTCACCTGATGGTAAGTGACGATGAGATCTACGATGTAGCATACTTGCCTAGAAGGTACCTGTTCACTCTTGACTTGAAAACACCTTAAACTTAACCTTAACACTTGGCTATAACCCTTGTATGATATGTTGCTATAACAAGAGAATTACCACTATTATGTGATTAAGAGTCTCTTATATCTCTGTTATATAACTTAACAGAGGTAAGGATCTAATGTAACCATTGGAGTATATTGTGACTACACAGCTAGTATTGTAAGCAAATTGCGTTATTAAAACCATGTCTCGTTACTGTTTATTACCAGTCAATTAAAGTGTGTGCCCGTCTAAGTATGCCTTTAAAGAATTAACTATGGGAATAAAAAAAATTGGTATGCTATGCTAGATGCTACACAAGAAGTCCTCTGCAACTTGGTCCGGTTTTACAAGGACCTTTAAAAAAAATCCTATTATTTAACATTGTGTATCTATAAAGTATTTTATATTACTTTCGGTGTCTGAAACGATTTCAATATCAACTTAATCCACTGAAGTAACATGGTAATTTAAAAAAATAAAATCGTATAAACTAAACGTTTTTTTGGAAATAGGTATTGTTTTTTTTTCAAATTTGAAATGGGGCCTGTCTTAATATGCTTGGTAAAAGGAACTTAACTTGAAGTTAATTGCCTACAGCAAGCCATGCTCTGGTTTATATTAACTCCATAGTAAGTCCACAAATATTTGCATATAAACATACCTATACTTCATTTCAGAAAAAGGGTCCTTCCATAAATATTTCAACACACAATAAATTAACAAAAATATACACTAACAAAAGTTTCATCATATCCGTATGTCTGTGCGACACTATCTATTTAATTAGCGAGTCGTTGACAAGCCAGAGATAAAAACATGGACCCAAAACATATGCCCAAACGTTGTTTATCCGTGATCTCGGATGTAAAACAGAATAGGGAAACGATAATCAATGCGGGCTGACAAATCGATTGTGTTATCGATTCCAATCGGTATGAGTTATTGGGGGCTTCCTTCACGTGATTTACGGTGTGAACGTTGGAAGGTTGATACAAAATCAAAATCTTTCTCAATAATATAGACCCTTTAATTTGGAAAAGTTGTTTTTTTATCACATTATGGACGTAATATAGATAAGTCAGAATTTTATAAGGATATCGACTTTTGAACCAAAATTATAAGTCACGTGAAGGTACAAGGTACCTAGATTTAATTGATAATCATAAAAATGCAAAAAACACTACAAAATCAAATCAAACTAATTTTACAGATTTTATCGCTTTATTTTATAGTTTTACGTTCCTTACGTTTCGGCTGCTTTACAACAACCATGGTCACGGGAGGACTGAGGTGTTTGACGTCTTAGTGTCATAGTTTGAACTGGGGTACCCTCATATTTAGTTGTTGTTTGGAGTCCGATCTATGCAGAAAGAGAGTATCTTGAGGTCTTGCAATAGTGCGCTTGGTTTTGAATTTGCAAGACCTCAAGACACTGTGAACATCACAAAAGTTAATTTGACTGCCTGTAAAATAAATTGACATAATTAATTCATATTTTATTATATTCCGATTTGACAATCGACGAGATTTATTATATCACCTTATTTGTCAACTAATTCAGATAGTTATGTAATCATGTGCTTTTACCACCATAATACCGCTATTATATGATCATTAGTCATAAATTATGACTGACAGACGACTAAATCTTGTTACGAAAACAATATAAAAAAAGTCTATTACTAGAGGTTTACGTTACCTCAACACAGATGGCGTTAGCAAAGCATCTTAATGAAAATTCAAACACAATGAATACCAGTCCTCCCAAATACCTCTGCCTACCACACAAAATACAACAAGCTTGAAATATCCACAATATGACAGCTAAAACGACTCATTTGCTCAACAATGTTGCCACTATATCGCGTCATTTGCTGCAATTTGTCGCGCCGTTGCCTTCGCGTATTTTGGTAATTCACTGCTGAATTTGAACATTCCGCCATATTTGAATTAATGTGGATGATTGACGTGTACAATGATAATGATTTATTATTATTCACCTACAAAATACACGGACACACATGTTAAAAATGCTGCTTCTGTACTTCAAAGATTAAAATAATATTTTACACTTATTAAACGTAAGTGTTTGACGTTATTAATTTGATGTTTTGATTTCATACTTTTTAAAGTGGATCGATATGTATAAACTATTAGGTCATTCGCGAAAGCGGTGGCGGGCGGACGCTTTGTACAGCTAAAGCTGCTATACAAGCTGTATAGTAATTTTGTGTAATACAGAAATCGCTGAACCAAGTTCCATCAAAGGTACTTAACCTAACTTTTCTATATAGTGAGAGAATATCCTTTACAGATTACTTCAGAAGTTTATTATTATTGCAGTCGCTTTTATACGACGGTAATAACACTTCAGTGACAAAAATTAAAAAATACTAAATATAACAAACTGGACTTCATATCTATAGTAATAAGGGTCACGTGAACCGCAGAAAAGTGCAAGCAATGATCGTTAGTCTATATACGTCTTTCAATTGGTCGGTTTCAAAATAATAATTTAAGTATATTTTTTATAATGAGATGATGATTTGATGAATGCAAAGGAAGTGGGACTTCAAATTATAATGTATTGAGCAATTTATTTCTACAATTAATCTTATACGTAATCAGTGTTGTTTTTACTGTTAGCAATGTAGATATTAAAATATATTTTTTATAAAATTTAATATTTACAATTAATGTTAAAGTAAACTTCAAAACAAAATAGAATGAAAACAAACTATGTTTTTTTTACATTTAACAAAAACAACCGTTGACAACAGCCTGCTCGCCCATTCTGAGCCCGCGGGACGCATTGCAGGTTGCTATCAAACTTAATCAGGCGCTGCGCTGCAACATTGGAATTAATTTTTTTTCGTGAGATCCTATTTTTTTTTCTAAAATAAAAGTAGCCTAAGTTACTCCTTGTTACATCAGCTATCTGCCAGTGAAAGTCCCGTCAAAATCGGTCCAGCCATTTCAGAGATTAGCCGGAACAAACAGACAGACAGACAGACAGACAGACAGACAGACAGACAGACAGACAGACGGACAGACGGACAGACAGACAGACAAAAATTGTAAAAAATGTTGTTTCGGTATAGGTAACGTGTATACATCCAAATGCACTTAGTAAGAAGCGGTTATTTTAATATTACAAACTCCAATTTTATTTATATGTATAGATTCCTGAAACTAAATGTTTCGGTTTAACCTTAAACATTACTAATGTAATCTTTCTTAAAACATAACTTTAGACGGATTCATGGTTAGTTTAATTTTAATCTTTACCAAAATACCCCATTTTAAGACTTAAAAGGAAATTACATTCATTCGAATTCACTTTTGAAGTCACATTTTACGACAAACTCGTTTCCGTGCTCACAATGTCGTATAAAAGTGGCAGAAATATAGAAAATGTCTTATAAAGTATACAATAAGTTGAATAAGGCGTATTTTTTATATTTCTAAATAACCTCTCATTCTTTCTTATAGTAAGGCGGAGCATAATAGAGTTAATACTAAAGTAAAATCACTTTATACGACACTTATAGCGCTTCATAAGAATAAAAGATCACACGCTTGTGGTGTAGCGAATATAACGGAAATGTGGAATATATCGAAGTAAAAGTTATACTGTGACAGTCTTAAACAAATATAAAGAGTGTAAGGGGCATGGTAGCGAACGGTTACATTTAATGCCTTGAATAAAATTATACGAATCATTTATGTCAAAAGTCTTGGTTTGGAAATGTTGTACTTTTTGAGCGCGCAATGTAAACTACGCGATAATAACGCAAGGCTCCGCGCGATACCAGACTCGTGGGCGTGACGAGCGTATCGAGTTATAATTTACATTGCAGTCTTAGGTGTTTAGGTGCTCTTTTTAAAAATATATTTTACATTTTTGAGCAGTACATTGTTATAGGTATATGAGAACAATGTAGGAACGGCTAGACAGACTTTAGCAGCTGGACATAAAAAGTACTAACTCTAAGTATATAATTACATGTTAATCGCTACATGGTTCCCACATTTACAAATTACAAACAGTTGTGAAACTCCCTCAAATCAATTATTATGCCACGGAGTGGTATAACGCTCACTTGTAGCACTAATTAGTGTAATTGATAGCTCTAGTATTACTATTGTATAATGTCTGCCTGCAGCTTCTTGTTCAAGTTATGTAGCGGGCGCCGTCATACTGTGTTGTGTGGAGTTTCGTTTGAATAGGGCTAGTGCTTGGGCGAGTAGCTAAATCACTGCGTGTTTAATACCTAGTATCGGCATGATGGTATACTCGTAGCAATCTGATGGAAATCGTTTCGACTGTTGATATTTTTCTCCTTTATTATCTAATTTACATACTATAAATAAATAGAAAAAAAGTCTGTCTTTGTGAGCAATTTTTATACGAATCAAGTTTGAATAGATAATAGATTTTTATTGCGTTCTTTAAAAGATTTGATAAACTTGCAATGAATTAGAAATACGACATTAAAACGTATAATAGTCATTAATGTTCAGAGATGGTCGTCGTATAAAACTATAAAACTCTGTTTTGAATATTTTATTTTTTTCGATTTGTTAACTAGCTTTTGAGCACGACTTGTTTCATATTTGTAGAATTAATATTATATCTAAATAAATATATATTTTTTCAAGTAGGTTTAATGATTCAGTAATAAGGCTCAAAATAATAAAGTAATACACATTCAAATTTAAATTTGAACCTTTTATATATAGTGATACCACTGACTATCGTTTGTATTTATTTATATAAGGAATCCAGGTGGAACATTTTCAAAACTGTTACGACAGTTTAAACTCTTTAATATATTCCATCACCTTTCAAGAAACAAAAAACATTATCTTTATTCGGATATATCACCCGAGTTGTTTATAGATTATGATATTTATAATATATAAAATAAACATTAAATTGATTTAGGTTTGTTTTTTTCTTTTAGTTTATTTTAAACCACATACAAAGTACGTATATGTAAATTCTATTTACATTAACCATCCCTCCCGCCGTTTTATTCTCACCCCGGCGTGTGGCGGACCTGCGGCCACCGCTTATAGATTTGTTTCAATTTTTCATAGCGCAAAGGATCGACATGATTTTTTGCGCGGGTAACACCGCGGGGCGCAGCTAGTTTAGATATATATTTTAAAATTACGGCCTGATTAGCGCATATGATAGTGACCCTGCTTTCTGCGCCGAGGGTCCCGGGTTTGAATCCTGGTAGGGACAAGCTTTGTGTGATGAGCATGAATGTTTGTACCCGATTCATGGATGTTTAATATCTATATAAGTATTATATACTGAGTTCGCCCACAGTCGATTGTACGGTTTTTTTTTTAATTGCAATATAGGCAAGTATTTGATCTCGATCTCACCTGATGGTAAGTGACGATGAGATCTACGATGTAGCATACTTGCCTAGAAGGTACCTGTTCACTCTCGACTTGAAAACACCCAGATTGTAGTCAACGGGGAACAAAGACGCCGGTAGCGTGTTCCATTCCTTGGCAGTACGCACGATGAAAGTAGAAGCAAAACGCTTAGTGCGTACCGCAGGAATGTCCACAGTGTACGGATGACACTTGTCCGTGCGACTTGTCGACCGACGATAGAATGGAGATGAGGGAATTAATTCGTGTAATTCCGTCGCACACTCTCCGAAATGTATTCTGTAGAAGACTGATAGGCTGGCAACCCTACGTCGGTGTTCCAGGCTCTGTAGCTTGGCCTGCATTAGGGTCTCGTTGCCAATGAGCTTTCTAGCCCGCCTGTATATGGAGTCCAAAGCCTCCCATAATACAAGCGTTGTTTAGTGTGGGTTGTTGGTCCATATAGTTGGTGTGTTCCTCTGGCGATATTAAAAAAGAAATGTACACGAAAGTAATACTAAACAACTAAATTACTTCACTGACAGGCAAGTATTTACATCGATTCAAACGCTCCCTCCAACGTATTGTAGGCATACCTCAGACAAATCTGCAGCAATTAGGCAAATGCTTTTAACACGAACGTACTGCGATTAGGGTTGTCACCTCCGGCCTGCGGTGCGGTGGGTTTGGCGGGCGTGTGTCTGTGCGGACGATCTAGTGGATACTGATTGTTGTGGTTTTGGTTGTGTGTAGTGTAGTGAAGAAATATTTTGTAATATTTAAGTTTATGGACTGGACGAGAATTTAATTTATACATTAAATAAAAATTTAACTGATCGCTGTCTGTACATGAAAGATGTATGGGAAAAACTATTATTTGGGGCCTTTATCAACGCAGTAGAACCCAAAACAATGATTGTTAATTTTTTTGTCTGTTTATCTGTTTGTCTGTGCGTTTGATCACGCTAATCTCAGAACGGCTTAACCGATTTCGGGTGCCGTTTTCACTAAAATTTTGTGGTAAGCTTGACTTAAAATTTTGTTTTATTTCAATCAGTTCATAAATAAAAAAGTTATGGTAATAGCTAGTATTTAAATAAAATTACAAGATTTAAATGGTGGATTTAATATTTTAGAGCATTTCTTTTTCATAAACGCGCCAACCCTAATACCAAATGGTAAAGACGGGCAGACACGACGATTCCCATTGTGTTTTCGTGCAGTTACATTGCTTACCTTACGTGTTATACACTACTCGTTATAAATGAATATTTCACTTTAACGTAGTAATTACTTAACTGGAATATTTATATTAACGGTAATATAGCCTGCAGAGGTAATATAGCCTCCTCTTAATGCGAGGGGGATTAGGCCATAGTCCACCACGCTGGCCCAGTGCGGGTTGGCGGACTTCACACGTCTTTCGAGGGTGTCTCTCAGACATGCAGGTTTCCTCGCGATGTTTTCCTTCACCATGATAATCATGATTGAAAATGAGATTCGCACATGAAATCCAGAAATCCCAGAGGTGCGAACCGGAGTTTTAACCTGCGATCCTCATTACCAAGGCAAACGTTCTACCCACTTGGCTATCACTGCTACAGATATGTACTCACTTAGTACTACGATCTCAATCAATAATGTAGTTTATGTAATTCTAAATTGTAATACCGCTATAAGGTATTCGACAGAACGTCAAGTGCGAGATTATACGTAAGCTAACCGTATACTTTATATTCTACCGTATTTAGACATTTTGTATGGAGAATTTAATGTTTTAAATACCGTCCGCTAAGCGCATTTCAATTCTCCATACAAAATTTCAAAATACGGTAGACTATAAAGTATACAGTTAGCTCGCACTTGATACTGTAAGACTCTGTATCTATAGTCATGAATAAAGATAAAAAAAAGAAATGTTCTCTCTGTGTCTACTGTTGTATGTCTATCAACAAACACAAATATATTGAATGTCGTCGTTCATTTTATTTGCGGCGCCTGCGCGTGTGGTGGCATTTGGGACACGAGGCTATCTAACGGTTGTTCTGTTAATGTGTTTATCTATACATACATACAAATAAATAAAATTGGAGTGTCTGTTTGTAATATTAAAATAACCGCTTTTTACTAAGTGCATTTGGATGTATACACGGTACATATACCAAAACAACATTTTTTACAATTTTTGTCTGTCTGTCTGTCTGTCTCTGCCGGCTAATCTCTGAAATGGCTTGACCGATTTTGACGGGACTTTCACTGGCAGATAGCTGATGTAACAAGGAGTCACTTAGGCTACTAGTATTTTAATTTTTTTTTGTTAAATACAGCGCGGACGAAGTCGCGGGTAACAGCTAGTTATGAAAATAAATTTATACAAAAGTATGCATGTCGACTTATCGTCAAAGTTGATTGATGAATTCGATCCACAGATCAAAGAATCACATAGAGGTACATATTATAATATGGCTGTCACTCGATCTTGTCTGTCTGTTATATATTTCTGTACAAAAAGTTGAAAAACAAGCATTTATATATGATGTAATAATAATAGTGTAAAATATTTTAATAGGGCCAACAGTAGGTTATGCTATATGTTTTCTGAAAACTGTCAAAGACATAATTGCTTGGACACCTTAAGCTTATTTTCGCATGGCAATACCCATGTTTAACGTGTACGGCATGCTATTACCCAGTACCTGTAGCGTTCGTTTACTAAAAAAATTGACATCTCACCTTCAAATCAATGCCTTAAATAAAAAAATGCTTAATTGGTCCAAATTTGACAGCAAACGTAACGACTTCCTCTTTTAAATAGTATTTAAAATGTCACTGGCATGAACTGCCTCAATCAGCATGCAAATTTAAAAAAAAAACAGTTTTCTGCGACGCGCGCCGGCGCCACATTTTCTATACACAAGTAGGCAAGTCGTAAATTTTACATCAACCTCGTTGTGTTGGTATAATTATAATGAGCGGGTTCAAACTGGTATTAAGTCCGGTAGTTCGGTTTTGGATTAATTAATATGGACGTCAAGTGCGAGATTATTCGTAAGCTAACCGTATACGTTATAGTCTACCGTATTTATTTGAAAAATAATTTAAAAAAAACTTTCAATAAACTGAGCTTAATGTAGTGTATCAGAATTTTTAAAAGATGCAATTTATATATTTTTAAATAATTTACCTGCTATGTAATTAATTTAATAAATCATTATAGTGATAAGTACGTAATTAAAATACTATATTTGTAAGCTGTAAAAGATAAATATTTATGCACATAATTACAACTCTTACATACTATTTGTATGCAAGATATACTCATATTTTTACAAATAAATATATTTTTATCTTATAAACGTGCTCTTAGTACGTGAGGTCATTTTAAAATTTCTAACACAAAAAATATTTCTTTGGGAATACTACCTTTATAACCGACTGATAGAAGTGTTGAAATATATTACACTATTAAAGTTACACCTGATATCAAATATCGAAGAAACGCACTTAACAAAAAACAAAATTGATAACTTCACTTTTCAACTTGCCGCCAAAAAGTCCAAATAGGTAATTATTATTACAATATTGTATTACGCAATTATGAACCTACACAAAAAAAAACATAGGTAATAATCCACGGCAGAAAGGGCTACAAATAAAGAAGAATATCCCGTGCATTATAATAAGCCGCACAGTGCTCCCACCAACAATTTTTCGACCAAAATAAAAACAAACTTTATTATTACATCGGCCAACGAATGTGTCGCCCGCAGTAATAAAAACGCACCGTAACAACACGATATCAAACATAGTCCATAAAGCCCTTCTCAAAATTAAACGCTTAACAAAATCGTTTCCAAAGGGATAACTAAAAAATATCCTCAATTCTGATGCCATCTAATAAACGACCATAAAATGACAGCAATAAGGTTCAAAATTATGTTGTACCGATCTATGCGTTTCAAATATGAAACGTACCCCAGTAATTATAGAGTGATTTTTTGCTTGTACAACACACTGCTGCATTCTGACGGTGTTACGGAAAAAGAAACAAAGCAGCCGGTTGCACTGCGGACAAATTTAGCGAGAGACGGCGAAAAGCGGGTAAAAAGAAAGCTCAGACGTACGCACCTCTTTTTCAAGGTAAATTTCCCGGGCTCGTCACGAATTAAAATAGGATTAAGAATATATTTCCCGTAAAATGTTTTGGTATTTAATATTATTAATCGGTATTGTCACAGACTTGTTCAGAAGTTCGAGTGCTACTAGCAAAGTGAATCCACTTTTTTAATGCGTTTGCAGTGGTAAATGTTACCACATACAAAACTTATTTCGTATTAAATAAAATAGTAAATAGACGAAGATGATGAAGGACATAGTCTTTATATATGTGTGCGTGAGTGTGTGTGTTTACATGCTAGATTAGTTTTTTTAGGCTTCATTTATAGCGCATGCCGTTTTTTCTGTATAGGTATTTTTGCCCACTGTGCTTTGATAAATCTATTTGTGATTGTGTTGTATTTATGTATAGCGCTAATTGAAATAAAACTAATCTTAAGGATTTTATCGCGGTTTATTTTTTAATTTTACGTTCCCGACGTTTCGGCTGCTTTGCAGCAACCATGGTCACGGGAGGACTGAGGTGGTTGACGTCCTAGTGTCATAGCTTGACGGGGGTACCCTCATATTTAGTTGTTACTTGCGGTCCGATCCCAGCAGCCGAAACGTCGGGAACGTAAAATTAAAAAATAAACCGCGATAAAATCCTTAAGATTAGTTTTATTTCAATCTGTAGTGTTCGCGTAAATATAAGAAATCAATATATAGCGCTAATATTAGTTAGGTATTTGTATTTTAAAAGTCCGAACAGGATGCTACCGTCAGTAAAAAAATAAGCAATGGAGCAATGAATTCTGACTTCGAGTCATGCTGTCATACTTAAATCATATTTATTGTTGTACTGACGATACACCAGATTCAACATGAGCTTATGATGCGAACTTAAAATAGGTTTTGCCGAAGTTGTGATAATAAATTCACGATTTAATATGTCAGTTTTCTTATTATTATTTCTGTGCATACCTAACATTTCTCATATGTATTGATGACTAATGAATCATTAGTAACGATGGTGTTTTGCAGAATGTACACGAAGGAAGATCATTCATGGGAATATTATGGAAAAGAAGATAAACGCATAATAAATAAGAAAAGAAATGTACTTATTTGTAAATAAATCATCACTAAACAGCTACAAAATAATATAATATCATATTATATTTGACAAATTGTTGCCATCATGAATTCGGAAAAACCAATTCAAATTAGGCAATTAGGCTTCGGCCGTGGCTAGTCACCACCCACTGAACAAAGCCATGTCGCCAAGCGGCCTAGCCGTGTTCCGGCATGATGTTCGGTGCTGCCATTCGTGGATGGCGGGTCAGATCAGTTGCGCTGCATGTGCCTAGTGAATGTAGCGTCTCGATCTACTGCCGCCTTCCTACCTAGGCAAGTATGCTCCATCGTAGATCTCATCGTCACTTACCATCAGGTGAGATCGAGATCAAATACTTGCCTATAATGTAATAAAAAAAAAAAAAAAAAGAAATTAATTCTTAAGTTACTTTCGTTTCATTCCTAATTGAAAAAAACCTATAAATTTAACACTGGCGAAACGCCAAAAACAAAATAATAAATCCCGAACGATTGACAGCAATTTATTGACATTTACGTTTCAATCGTAAAAGTCACATTTGATTTTCGAATGAAGAAAGTCTCAAATTTGAATTTGGAACGACACTCGTATTTGGAAGAATAAGAATCAAGTCTAATATAACAACATTTTCTACGCTAAATGTCACTTTATATTCATCCAAATAGCGTGCAATATTCCTTGAAATAACTCGAGTATATTAGGCATAGTTGTAAACAATGTGGAAACATTGGAAAAATCTTGAAACAGCGGCGGCCTATTTTTAAAAGCGTTTGAATAAAATAGGTTGGACTAAACATATATAAGGCGTGTATCAAACGATATATGTGGAAGAGATCAAAATAATAAAAAAGTATAGATATGCTTTATGGTTGCTTTATATGTTGACAGCCCGATCAGCACAGTATATAGTAACACTGATATCCGTATCGAGGGTCCAGGTTAAAATCCCGGTGGGGACCAAAATTATGTGATGAGCACGAATGTTTGTACCCGAGTCATTGACATTTAATATCTAACTAGGAAAATATATAAGGCTTAACTATAATAGTGTAACACATTTTAAGGGGTCCATTGGTATAAAGGTCATATTTTCGAAAAAAAAATATCGAAATTCTTAAAATAACACTACGTACTAAGTCCGCAATGAAACTGTACTGTCTCGCTTGCTCACAGAAAAATCAAACACTATATACACATATATTTTATACACCTTAAAATATTTTACACTATTTTTGTAAAACTGTTAAAATACTGAGTTAGCCCCCAGTCTATTGTACGGTACCATAATACAAGCGATGCTTAGTTTGGAACTGAACAGCTGGTGTTCATCATCGTATCGCGATATAAAAAAACCGTCTCAGGGAAATGTTATTATTACTTATAAAAATCTTCGTTGATATTATAGTAAAATATATATTAATTAATAAATCAAACTTTGAAGTTCCAATTATGCCAGCGAAAAAAATTAAGATAATTTGAAAGAAAGAAAGAAAAAACATTTATTTGGCAACAACACAAGACACGAGATTACATAAAGAAACTTATAACTATTAACAGCTTATCATTGTTAAATTTAAACAATAGTGTGTCAGATATAGTGGGTCATGTGTGTCTCATGGCTGCGCCAAACAGGTGTCCAGCTCAGCATAAGCCAGGCATCGAAGACGCCTGGCACTGATTTTCAGCTGGAACCCACAGTGATTTTTCACGGATGTTTGTCAATGTCTTTTTTTTTTTTATAATTTAACTTATTTAAACATGAGTGCATTACAGAACATGCATATGGTAAATAATATAATAATTACAAGATCATGTCATGGTTTACCTTCACGGAAAACAAAATAAAAAAAATATAGTAAAGGGCTAGAAACAACATCATACATGATCATTTTGCCATCACGGCGTACAAAATAATGAAATTCAAATTCTTCATGACTAATTGAATATTTTATACTTCTGTACCAAAATTACAGTATAGCACGTCAAGTGCGAGCTAACTGTATACTTTATAGTCTACCGTATTCAGACATTTTGGAGAATTGTAAAGCGCCTCTAGCGGACGGTATTTAAAACGTTCAGTTCTCCATACAATATGTCTAAATACGGTAGACTGTTAAGTATACGGTTAGCTTACGAATAATCTCGCACTTGACGTACTGTACTGTACGGTACTGTACCAAATATTATTATACTTACGTCAAAACGCATATTTTTTAGGCAATCTACATTTTCTTAAACGCGCTCACCCTATTCTTTTTCTTGACTTTATGTTCTGCCCACGCGCAGGTGGATTTGCGAAATCGAGCCGATGATTAATACGCATGAACTCGTGCGCCGTACCCGAAGCTAGTAGACACGTATCGTGTATCTGGCTGGTGATTTAATTACTTACGTACTTCCACGCAAAACAGTACAGCCGTCATCCGGCCTTTTTGGCGGGCATTTGAAAAAAGAATACAATTAGCTTTTTTAAATTCCAAAAAAATGTGTTGCCTTGATAAAAAAATGTGAAATATTGGTGGGATATTAACCATTGTGTGTTCATAATCTAGGTATAGCATTTTATTTTAATTCCCTTCACTCGTGCATGTTTTTTTTTTTTGACCAGCTGCATGTAGGTATGTGAGAAAAATGTACTGCTCAAAAATGTAACAGATCTTTATAAAAAGAGCAACCCTGAAGATTCTTGCTCGTTCTTCTCCATAGGAACGGCATTTCGAACGGCGTAGCATTTTGTAACTTTTTTGACGATTCATGAGTACTGTACTTAATGGTTTACATGAATAAAAAATATTCTTATTCAGAAACGGTAAGAAGTTCGCTGGGACACCGAGTGTATTATAATTAGAACAATAAATGGGTGTACCACGTGGAGTATGAATCATTATGGGAACTGAATATTAACCATATGGCGACGACGTGGTTGCGAAATAATAGATGGCATCATACTGTATACAGGTTGATTCAGAAAGTGTATAACAAGCCTGGACCGTGGGCTTCTTCAGCGCATTTGATAAAAAATATAAATCGAAAAAAAAACTTTTTTTTCTTTCCAACAAAATGTCTATTGTGATTTTGTGCGTTTTTTTTTAGTTGACGTATTCTTATTCTGACTTCAAATGGTGTCTATAAACGATAAACGCGCTATAGAAGCTCACATTCTTGTCTCTACGTCTCAGAATCAGAATCAGAATATTTTTTATTCATGTAAACCATTAAGTACAGTACTTATGAATCGTCAAAATAGTTATAAAATGTTGAACTACAACTTAATCACCCGTTCGGCATGCCGCAACTATGGAAAAGAACGGACAGGAAACTCCATGGTTGCTCTTTTTAAAAATATCTTTTACATTTTTGAGGAGTGCATTTTTATGGGTAAATGGGATGTTTAATATCTATATAAGTATTATATAGACTCTGCTCCTCCATAGTCCATTGTAGGTAGCCAGAATATAAAGTTTACTTTATATTCAAAGAAGAAGACTAGGATGAAAAACTGCAGGTACCTAAGTTCTGGGTTGAATTATACTTTTCAGCCTGAATGAGTTGGTTTTTTTGGTCACATTTTTTTTTTCACCATTTCATTAAACCCTTAGGCCGGATACCACGTGTTACCCTCAGCGTCGGCGCACACGCACATTTTTGAACAAGGGGGCGTATTCTAAAAATACGCCACAGTATAAACGCAATACTGCGTTAGTCACGTCGCGTCGACCGAACGATACGCGGTCCCGAATTCGTATCCGAGCTTTCGTCCGAAGCTTATTGTTCCGTTCCAAAATGGTTTCGAGTGTTTGAATTTCGAGTGCGGACGAGGATTTCTTTGGACATTTCATTTGTATTTTAGCGGTGAGTTTTTGTTTTTGGAACTTCGAAAATGGAATCTTTTATATTTGTTTTTTTAGTTCATACAAATATATTTGGTCATCTTGGCCTAAATGTTTTACTACACAGTGATGACTTTTTGTTTTTTAAAATCGTCTTTTCACGCATCGGCCATAAAGTTTATTTCCACTAGTTTTTTAGACTGGTGACCTATTTCTTTTCGCAAATACACGCAATAATTCACAGGTCATCCCAGACTTTTGTAAGTAGAATTCCTAGAATCAGTTTCTTTGACGTTAGCAAAAGAATTAGTATGAGTAAAGCGATTATTTTGGCTTTAATTTATATTACGATCAGAAAGTAATCAGCTTATGTGTGCTAGGCTTTTGTACTGATTAATATAGTTGATGCCGGGTTTATCCAAATCAAAGGCTGTCTGTACGTTCAAGTTGATACAGCATCTTCCTCTCGTGACGTATGTAACAAATGAAATTGGAATTTCCCGCGGGAACATAAAGGTTACTTTCTTATGTGCATATCACTCTATTTTCTTTCCCAGATAAGTAAAGTTGTTTTACATAGATCTCATAACAGGTCTGTGTCTACATATAAACAAATAAATAAACCGATTTTTCTTATTGAAAAAAAAAATGGTTTGAATGGAAGCCGGCGATGCAGAAATTGTAAAAAAGCTGAAAAACAGCTGAACGGTGTTGCTAAAGACATACACAATATAAACTGAACCCACTCCTAGTGATCACTATTTAGCTAAGTTGGTGAGAATAATGGTAATACCAATTTTGACATAGCTAGGCAAATTGATTTCTTATATTTACGCGAATACTACACATTAAAATAAAACTATTTTTTCGGTTTTTATCGCGTTAAGACACTGACACACACTGTGAGCACTTTCTGCGTAGATCGGACCGCAAGCAGCAACTAAATATGAGGGTACCCCAGTTTTAACTATGACACTAGGCCGTCAACCACCTCAGTCCTCCCGTGATCATGCTTGCTGTAAAGCAGCCGAAACGTCGGGAACGTAAAAGATAAAATAAACGCGATAAAATCCGAAAAAATAGTTTTATTTCAATAGCAAGGCAAATAAAAAAAAAGTGTTTCTACAGGATGCATGAAGAAAATAATTGAGAATGTGGCACATAAAGCGACATAAATTATAACTTCCTAATTATGATTGCTAACTACGTAAGTACTAGGTACAGTTCGCTAAAATAAACAACACACTTATAAATAAATGCTTAATCAAAAGTAATGTTTCTGTATTTATTTAGATAACTACGGCTACTCCTTGAATGATTTAGTCCAAGAAACTTGTCGAATTAAATATTGTTTGAGACGTCGTTGCTATCGAAAATAGTTGCTGCAAATTTTCGACTAGGAAATTAGGTTTAGAAATACTAGATATAAAAGTTATTCGATCTTGCCATACACCAAAAAACAGATATTATATAATAAATAGTTATTATGTGTGTGTCTGTGTGTGTGCGGCTTCATCTACAACATTATGCTGAGTCTGGACCATTTTCGGTAGCACTGTACATAATAATAATTATATCGCCAGACGAACGCACCAACTGTACGGTCCCACACTAAGCAACGCTTGTATTATGGGTACCGTACAATGGACTGAGGGCGAACCTAGTATATAATACTTATATAGATATTAAACATCCTTGACTCGTGTACAAACATTCGTGCTCATCACACAAAGTTTGTCCCTACCAGAATTCGATCCCGGGACCTCCAGCTCAGGCAGCAGGGTCAGTACCAACTGCGCTAATCAGGTCAACATGGCAGCAATCTTCACACTCTGTGCACAGTGGTATTAGTTACCTACGTTTACCTTACTACGTTTTTTTTTATTTTGCCTATCTACATTCTGATTATATAATGAGAAAAATGTGGCAAAGCAGCCCAGGTTCAAGGGTTAGTATAACCTTCCTGAATCATACTGTACATATAACCATTCGCAGTGACTAATATAAATCAGTGTCTGTTACTTACATTAGATTAATAAGAGTCTAGTTACGAGCGTATCTTGTGACATGGAAGAATTGCACTTGTATAAAAAAAAATACATAAAGCGTACGTAACTTGCGTGGAATATTCCAAGTGGTTCGTTCTTTCCACTATTTGCTTTAAAAAAAAATGATGGCGAACTGAATCTATAAATTTATTTTTAAAATCGATTCACAATTTCCTCCAACTCGATTTTATAAATCGATTCTTTTTCTTGCGGGTTCCAAATTATCTTTTACTGGGTACTACTCTAAGGTGCAACGGCCCCTATCTTTAATGCACACTTGTAGATCCTGGCTTCCATGAGTAATAGTGATGGGAGTGTATGACGAGCCAAGACCGGTCATATCTGCCGGTCTGGGGTCTCAGTGCATCAGTCTCAGTGTGATAGATGGTGGGTCTGACATCAGTTTGACCAGACTGAACTGACCCGATACTAAGCGTGCAACACTTACCATAGAGAACTATGTATATACTTAAGATTGCCCGCCGTATAACAACAAAGATTTCGATATGTAGTATTGTACAATACAATTGAAAATTGGAAAACAACGTGCACAAATGTTTGTATCCGAGTTATGGATGTTTAATATCTATATAAGTATTATATATTTACAATTAAAGTAAATAGAAAAATATATAAAATAAGAAATAGTTTGGCAACAAACTATGTATTATATACTGAGTTCACCCTCAGTCCATTGTACAAGTACCCATAATACAAGCGTTGCTTAGTGTGAGACCGTATAGTTGGTGTGTTCGTCTGACGATATTATACGAGTATTATTAAAATAATAAAATCTCCAAAATGTGCTCTATACCTATTGATATAACAAACAAATTATCGTCACAATGGACACAAAACAAACTAGGGATTAATTTATCAACTTTAATTGAATACTTTGGACTCGTCAAAAGGCCCCACGGTATTGAGCAATGTTATAACAACGTGCGGTAAACCTAAAAGTTTAGGGATTTGTTTAACTTGAACCCACGGGTTTCAGGTAATGAAGTCAGGATAAGCTGATGGCTACACACTTACTTATCTTATATATTAAGTAAAAGAGAAATAACACTGACTAATTAATTAACTCATTATCTTTGTGCTCTTTGTTCTTTAGGTTCGCTATAAGCTGCAAAATAGTGTCAATTTTGCCAGTGACGAGTAAAAAATGTTCAGCGTTGCTATATTTTTTTTTGGGACTAGGCCCGCCACACACTGCTACTCCTGTAAGCCAGGATCTACAGTGGTGTCCCATGATGACACCGAGGTTTGACCCTCGGCGAGTCCCGGGATAAGGTTAATTGTCTTGGAACCCGCAAGAATTTAATCGAAAGATAAAAATAGGTGGAGTTGGAAGAAAATTATCCACTTCCCTCCATTACAAAGCGGGAGACAAAAAAGATCTGGTAGACAAATTTCCACAGAAGCACAGCGTTGCCCCTGAAGTACCCCTGATGATAATGATAATGTCAATGACAATGATGATAATGAAATTAATCCCCTTATCAAATTCTAAGCTACAACTTTACCACCCGTTCGGATTGCCGTTCTAATGGAGAAGAACGGGCAAGAAACTTCATGGTTGCTCTTTTTAAAAAGATCCGGTACATTTTTGAGCAGTACATTGTTATGAGTATGTGATAACAATGTAGGAACGGCTAGGCAGACTTTAGCAGAATTGCATTTTATTTGAGGTCCCGTCACTGGTGATAGATAGTTTCTCGATTAACATCTTAGAGGAGTTCGGGTGTTGTTGGCTTCTTTTATTATCGATCAAACTTGTTTGGTTTATAATCGAAGAAGTTGACAAGCCGAGGGTCAGTGGTGGGTCCTCTTTCCCCATAGGTTAACAATGGATTTCCGCCAAGTATCGCCTAGTTCTATCAATTATATATCATTACAAGTTAATGGTTACATGGTTCCCACATTTACAAATTACTAATAAGGAAGAGGAGAAAAACAAAATTGAAATAGTCTGCTCGAACAAGGTCATTCATATTCCTGAGGAGCCGGACCAGCATCTAACCAACCATTTAAACAATCAGGCATATGTTAAGATGTTTAGTTATATTACCGACGCAACCGGCGACCCAAGGGCTGGGCATTTCCTCGCTCAGCGAGTAGCTTTGGCTATTCAGCGGGGAACTGCGGCCAGCATCTTGGGCACGCTACCGCATGGGCCAAACTTTTTACACTTTTTGAAAATATTAAGTAGCATTACTATACTCTTTTTAATTTATATTAATTTGAAGTTATATTACTATAAAGAGGTAAACTTTGTTAGTTCGAATCTTGGAGATAATCTCCGTAACTACTGCTCCTATTTAGAAAATTCTTTCACTAATTGAAAGCTACATTATCCCTGAGCGCTATAAGTTATGTTTCATCGAGGTACCGCTAGCGAAGCCGCGGGCAGAAGCTCGTTATACATTAAAGTAAATGATCATTAGCGCCCGACATAATGTACAGTCGGCTCCAGCGTTTTAGTTTTGTTTCCTATTTCAATCTATATTCGTGCGATCATTGAACTTTCGAGGGCGACTGTCTCTGTTCGCTGCTGAAACTATGCTATGCTAATGGATGTTCAAAATAGACTTAAGTTTCGCATTTTGAAGGGCTTTTGTGTGTTTGTGAGCTGTCAATATTTGGAATGGGGGGCTATTTTTGGGGATGTTAAAGATTGCTTCCGTTTCAATGAGAAATATGTATTATAGCTGTTACCCGCGACTTCGGTAACAGCTAGTCTAAAATAAAAGTAGCCTATGTTATCTTGTTACATCAGCTATCTGCCAGTGACAGTCCCGTCAAAATCGTTCCAGCCATTTCAGAGATTAGCCGGAACAAACAGACAGACAGACAATAATATAAAAAAAAAATTGGTATATGTACCGTGTATACATACAAATGCATTTTTTTTTATGACATTATAGGCAAGTATTTGATCTTGATCTCACCTGATGGTAAGTGACGATGAGATCTACGATGGAGCATAAACCCTGTGCCCTCCCAATGTGCTGATTGTATTAGGAGTTATATAATGGGGTCATTTACTGAACTCACTTTCAGAATGTGAGATGTTCTTCAGATTTTTTAATAGAAAAACTGAGTAAAATGTGCAGGTTAGGGAACACAGTCTAGAAATTCAATTATCAGCTTAAATTAAAACTTAACTTTATCGCTAGCTCGTACTTAAAACTCCACGTGAATTTACTAGTTCTAATAATGTCTAATACTCGTAACTGATTATTTTAGTTGAGTGTATTTCGTTCAATATACATATTTACCTACCTTTGATGTAAAATTAACTTGATTTGAAAGTTTGTCTATGTGCTTGACATTATTGAATGTTTATTTAAGATGAGTGTGTATTTGTAACTTAACATTTTATTTGTTAGGGTCATTCTCGCGAAACGGATTCTCCTGTGATTTTGTGGTAATTTTTTATTTTGTTGATTTTAGATAAGTAACATCATATTAATGATCTATAAAATAAACAAAATACCACGAAAATCACAGGAGAATCTGTTGCGCGAAAATTATCCTTTAAAATTTCATAACTTTTTTTAATAAAACTAATCTGACGGATTTTATCCGTATTAGTTTTATTTCAATGTGTAGTATTCGCGTAAATATAAGAAATCAACACATTTTATTAAGTGCGCAATTTTCGTGAAATTCATTTTGTATTTTTGTTTTTTAAGTATTTATACATATAAATCAAATAATTGCGACATATTTCAACATACCTCAATGAGCGCTGCTTAAAACATATAAATGGGTCTTACACACAATACAAGATAACACTTACAATAAGTAGTATTTAAGTATTCATTAATATTCCCAACCTCTACCCACTCCACAAAGAGTTCAACAGCTACATTCATCATTCGGTCATTATCCCTACATAATATTGAGTAGGTACTTATAATATAAGTACAAAAATAAATACCATTAGGTACAGTCAGCGACAATAACATGTCACATGTTCGAGCCATCTGTGTCTGGTACAGTGAAACATAATACTGCTGGATAAGACAGTTTTGCAATGTCGGTGTTATTGATAACCTAGTCGCGTATTGAACGCAGTTTTAGTCGCTTCTGTACTCAGTACTGCGTAGTAGAGTTCTAGAATGTGCGTTGGATGGAACAATAATAAGTAAATAATAATATTTTGACGACCTGATTAGCGCAGTTGGTAGTGACGCTGCTTTCTGCGCCGATAGTCCCGGATTCGAACCCTGGTAGGGACAATCTTTGTGTGAGGGGCGTGAATGTTTGTATTTGTACTCGAGTCATGGATGTTTAATATATATATAAGTTTTATATACTGGGTTCGCCTTTAGTCCATTGTACGGTACCCATAATACAAGCTTTGCTTTTATTATTATTAAAAAAAGCCAGACAAACACGTAAGCGAACCCAGTATATAACAACTTTTACAGATATTAAACATACATAACTCAGATACAAATACTAAGTTTGCATCTACCGGAATCGGAGAAATCAGAAAGCAGGGTCGCTACCAACGGCGCCAATGCGAATGGCTCTTAACCCCATAAAATTGCGGCAAATTAGTAATTAGGGTAGTGAGCTGAGCGGCCTACTTTAAAACAATCTGTAAAAATAACTAACAATCTGTATGACGATAAATTAAAAAAAAAACAGAAACAGCTCTAAATCTATACTAATATTATAAATGTGAAAATTTGGATGGATATTTGTTACTCTTTCACGCCAAAACGGCTGAACGAATCTGGATGAAAATTGGCACCGAGATAGATTATAGTCCGGAATAGCACATAGGCTACTTTTTATCCCGGTGAAATGTATACACTTTTTAATCGCGGGTAACACCGCGGGGCGCAGCTAGTTGTATATACGCACTCCTCTTTGAGCCCTTCCAGCGTCACTAAGCCACACCACATGGCCGCCACAAATATTATTTTAACGCCTACTTTTTATAATTATTATAAGCTTCAGCATATTATCGTCGGCTTGTACGTTTCTCATAGATAGTTTTGAAGCTCAATTCAGATGTGTATTCTTGGCCAGTCTCTTGATCTTCGTAATTTTGGAAAGGGTGCGTTCAAGTATTACGTGAAGCAATTTTTGGAGATTTTTGACCCCCCCATGTAACGCATCGTAACGTTTCAGAACCCCCCCCCCCCCCAAATTCGTTACGTAATACTTGAACGCTCCCACAGCCACAACCAAAACTGAGCAATAATACATTAAAATCGGAAAGGATTCGCTGTTTAATAAATACAAAGAAAACAAAATAAGTAAGCAAACAATGATCAATTGTCTTGCGGTCAGAGTGGGCTCCTTGTGACCGAGAGGTTTCGGATTCGATTCCCACCCTGCTCTACTAACTATTAACGTGAGCTAACTCCTAGCATATGCTTGGGTAGTTATAGGGGCTAACGAGAACTGTACGGTCCCATACTAAGCAACACTTGTAATATTGGTACCGTACAATGGGCTAGGGGCGATGCCAGTGTGTAATTCTTATATAGGTATCAAATATCCATGACTCGATTACAAACATTCGTGCTTATCACACTTGGTTTGCCCCTACCAGGTTTCGATCCTGGAACCCTCGGCACACTGGCTGGGTCACTACCAACTCAGCTAATTAGGTCGGCAACTAGTAATCTTTCTGACGACAAAAAAAAATTATAAAACTTTTTCAACAAAAGTCTGCAAGCCCTCAGTTATTGCGAGATGTTTAAGATGTCAGATACATGAGATCAAAACTAATTCGTTAGTCAATTAAGTTTGCATCAGAACCCATAGATCATAACTATGCATCTACGTCATCACCATAGCACACCGCGTGTGGGCTCTACCGTCGCCATAGGGTTGGCACATTGATATTTTTAGCCACTAACATTGGCTCACAACTAAACAAATAACTAGCTCCACTCCCTAACGCGTAAAGTTTAAATATTGCTCTTATGAACTTTCCGCATAGATCGGACCACAAGCAACAATTAAATATGAGGGTACCCCGTCTGAAACTATGACACCAGGACGTCAACCACCTCAGTCCTCCCGTGACCATGGTTGCTGTAAAGCAGCCGAAACGTCGGGAACGAAATAAAATCAAAATAAAAACGCGATAAAATCCTTAAAATTAGTTTTATTTCAATGTGTAGTATTCGCGTAAATATAAGAAATCAATATACTGCTCTTATTATTGTTTACAGGTTGATAATATTAATATCGTAAATTTATTATAGGGTATACAATTACCATCCTTATGTTAAAAAAAATGGAATACTTTAAAATTAATTAAATTATAACATCTATTTTTATAAATAACTTTAACTATGAATTGAATATTTTTGCTACTACTTACATACTTTTGGCAACCCTACATCTTAAACACCGTGTGTGGTCGACACCGTAACATCGCAATACAATGCTGATCAACAGATCAGATATCCTTTTAACACTGAATCAACAAACAGCAATGGACGTTGTAAGGGGCACATGGTACTGACAAATTGCTTGCTTTCATCTTTACAGGGTAAGTTAGCTTAACAATTATAATTGGAGCTTTTTCAAATGTGCTGATGACTTTACATTCGTTAAATATTTGATTTAGTTAGACGAAGTAGATTTAAAGATTAGATTATTTTTTGCTATTTAGATTTTTTTTGTTAAGAAGTTTTTTGGGGCTACTTTCAAAACCGAATGGTAATATATTTAAGTAGCCTGTAGATTTTTTTTTATTTCATTATAGGCAAGTATTTGATCTCGATCTCACCTGATGGTAAGTGACGATGAGATCTACGATGGAGCATACTTGCCTAGGTAGGAAGGCGGCAGTAGATAGAGACGCTACATTCACTAGGCACATGCAGCGCAACTGATCTGACCGCCATCCATGAATGGCAGCACCGAACATCATGCCTGAACACGGCTAGGCCGCTTGGCGACATGGCTTTGTTCAGTGGGTGGTGACTAACCACGGCCGAAGCCTACCACCAGTAGAGTTGTCACCTGGTTGGCACCACCCAGGGTCACGTGTAGGGTATCTCGAGGGTACTTAATTCTCCTACGGACGAAGGTGACTCGACCCCAAATATACATATGGGCCTTATAAGAAGGCTCAAGGTCGCTTAGCGCGCAATGGAGAGAGCTATGCTCGGGGTTTCACTACGAGATAGAATAAAAAATGAGGAGATCCGTAGACGAGCTAAAGTAACCGATATAGCTCAAAGAATTTCAATGTTGAAGTGGCAGTGGACGGCACATAGCTCGCAGAACCGATGGCCGTTGGGGCAGAAAGGTTATGGCAATATAGATATGTGATGGTATATAAATACAAAATGAAAATATCATCATTACAAAGCATTTCAGAGACATCTATAAATTTATATACTTACAAATTTCATAACCTACAGGGATATTTCACAAATACCTTATACATAAAGCCACTTAGCTCGTTAAAAATAAAGTAATAAATAAATTAGCCGAAACGAGTGTCAACGGATTAGCGGAATAATATCTGTAGGATAAAAAGGCTTTTAATAACTCAATTAAAATGTTGGGTCGTACATAAATAACTATGATTTATTATTTTGTGACGGCTAATTTGTTTTTTTTTCGGGGTCACAATTGAGGTTGAATCAAAATGGAATGGTAATTATGTTATTATGCTCTATTTTGGGGCAAAATTCTGCCCAAACTATGACTTTTTCTACTTTCTTATTTCGCCAATAAACGTTTTATGTTGTAAGTTTTTTTTGTCGACTCAAATGTCCATTTCTTCGACTGTCGTAATTACGAAAATAAATTCAAAGCGTGCAATAAAAATATCAAATAAATCTAAAAATTATTTAAAACTTGTTCGTTCAATAATTATAACTACAAAACTACAGGGGGTTATTCTAAATGATGCTTCGTGTTTAAAAAAACTATATTTAGTGTCGAACGATGTACGAGATAACGTTTATTTATTAATAAAATATGCAAATTAATTATAAGATGAGCTTAATTATAGGAATAAATAATTAGTATAAATATTATATGGTACGTTATGGTTTAATAGTGTCAACCACCCACGAACCACGTTTAATTATTGGTAACCATTGTTAACATATTGTACTATAACAACCGATCCAGGAGTTGGGCATACCCAATGTAACTTAAGGGGGAAGCCCAGGGTCAGGGCGCGAAATTCAAAATGTCAATGGTTTTTATTTTTTTACGAAAAATTTGGACAACTTTACGATGTAATTTAGTGTTTTGCGATATTAGCATTCTGCATTGGATGTCTCGATGTATTAAGTTTGCTTAAAAAAGTACCTAATCCGATACAATACCATAAGGTTTGTAAAAACCGCTACTTTTACTAACTTTATGGTGTTCGAGCCCTGACCCTGAGCTTCCCCCTTAACCAATCATGTCTATATCAGATTGCCATAAAGTAACAGTTTTTTTTCTTTGTTTCAGATACAATGGTGCATAACTAACGAACAATCCTCACAAATGATACAGAATAACACCCCCAACTGTCACCAATATGCTTCAAACTAAACTATGGCGGCATACGAAAACTTCGAAAATGGAACACCATTTATAGGCCTGCGCGCGCGCAGGGATGATTCCGAATTCAAATTTAGACGCCGGAAACGGGTATGGAGGGTGGATGTGGGCGTGTTCCTGTTGTTTATGGTGATCGGTTGCCATGGTTACCAGGAGCAGAAATTCGGGATGGAACCACAGGATCAGGTATGTTCCATGTTTAGGCTGCCGTTTTGCAGTTGCATAAACAGTTGAAGGAAAAGGGTTCGGCTCTCGGTTTGTTTATGGGACGGTTTCTACGAAGCATTTTGGTGTTAAAAACAGTACAAAAGGCACACACAATAATGAAAACAGCATGTCGCTTAAAGGCCAATATACACGCAACTTAACATATATGGTGTTACAAAAATAGTGTAAAATATTTTAACAGATGAATCAGTAAGTTATGTAATCAGTAAGTATATGGATCACGTTGGTGGATAAAATTATGTTTGATTATTTTTAAACAAGGGGAACCAGTAGCATTTGGCAGTGAGCTCAGTACAGGATTGCCTGGATTTGACGGCCTGATTAGCGCAGTGGTAGTGACTCTGCTTTCTACGCCGCGGGTCCCGGGTTCGAATCCTGGTAGGGACAAGCTTTGTGTGATGAGCACGAATGTTCGTGCATATAAGTCGTCATGTATATAAGTATTATATACTAAGTTCGCCCTCAGTCCATTGTACGGTACCCATAACACAAGCGTTGCTTAATGTGGGGGTATAGTTGGTGCGTTCGTATGGTGATATTTTAAAAAAAGGATGTAATTAGTTAAATGTCTAATAATTAGATTTATTTCTTTGGGAATGTCATCTTTATAACCCACTGTTGGCCCTGTTAAAATATGTTACACCTTATACACGAGTAGTATAGATGGACGGGCACAGCCGCCCGTCATCTTAAAACCAGTTTCATTAATGAGAGTTCAGAAAACAGTTCAATAAAACTGTATATCCATTTAACTCGCGACACTGGTAACCGCTCGTTGCACACCGGAAGTCACGTTATTTTAATTAATAGTTAACACACCGATATGTGTCGGTTAAACTTACTTATACTGCTTAGTTAACAAGTTTTGGACGTTTAGCCATTTTATTATTCAGAGGTTACTGCACAAGGAATATAAATAACTAGCTGTCCCGGCGAACTTCGTATCGTCTCAATTGAATTTATTGGTACCCTATGAAAAATTTAAACAAATCTATCCCACGGGGACCATACATTTGACCGGGATTAAAAGTAGCCTATGTGCTGTGCCAAATTTCATCCAGATCCGTTCAGCCGTCCTGGCGTGATTGAGTAACAAACATCCTTCCATCCAAACTTTCACATTTATAATATTAGTGGGATAATACTATCCTTTTATATAAAAAGGATAGTATATCACGCTTGCAATATTATGACGGCCTGATTAGCGCCGTTGGGAGTGACCCTGCTTTCTGTGCCCAGGGTTCGAATCCTGGTAGCGACAAACTGTGTGATGAGCACGAATGTTTATACAAAATTCATGGATGTTTAATATCTATATAAGTAATATATACTGCGTTCGCCCCCAGTCCGGTACCCATAATACAAGCGTTGCTTAGTGTGGGACCGTATAGTTGGTGTGTTCGTCTGGCGATATTTGTATTTATGACCATTGAGAGTGACGAAGCAGCGCAAGATGGCTGCCCGGTCCAAGTAGTAGTAGTTTCTACAAATTATCTTCATGTACAATCAAATCATAGTTATATGAAGTTCCATAATAGCATAATAACTTATAATTAAAATGAATTAAAGTTTAATTAATATTTGTAGAAGTCGCCTCGCGTAGGCATCCATAATTGCATAGATACAGATAATATACAAGGAAACGCCTAATTATGTGTTTTTAAACGGTTTTATTTAGCTCGACCCGTACGGAATTTATTTATTTGGGTCAAAATTAGAAATTGAAATTTAAGCACCTTCCCGTTGTCAGATTGATCTGAAATTTGGTACACACATTTAATTTAGATGACAATACAATATAATAAAATCAATAACATTATAAATCTAAGATGGCCGCCGATACAAAATGGCGGATTACATATTTTTCCTTAACCCCCTCAATATGGGTATCAAATGAAAGGGCTACACTAGTAAAACACGATGATTATGTCAAAATTTTAAATTCAAGATGGACACCGTTCCAATATGGCGGACTAGGTACATATTTTTCCACAACCACCACAATATGGGTATCAAATAATAGGACTACACTAGCAGAATACTGTCATTATGTCAAAATTTCAAACTCAAGATGGACGCTGTTACAAAATGGCGTATTAGGTGGGGGCATGATTAGTCGTGCCGAGAACAGTTGCGTCCAAGATTGTGTGACGTTAGAGGGGCAGATAAAAAAAATGGGGTCGACCGTCAAAATGCCCCTTAATCGTGGGAACAACATGGTAACAATAAATAAAAAAGCAAACAAAAATAAAAACGAAACTGCTACACAACGAAAAAGAAGGCTCGAAAAGGCAAAAGAAAAGTATAGAACGAAACGTGCAAAGGAAAGTGAAAATGAAACCCATAGTCGACTACAGAAACGAAGAGAACGGTTAGCAACAGAAACACCTGAGCGACATGATACCAGGTTAATAGCACAACGTGAGAGACAAAGGCAGCTGGTAGAGTCAGAAACACCTGAGCGTCATGAGTGCAGGCTAGCATCACAACGTGACAGACGAAGAGAGCTAATAGCGTCAGAAACACCCGAGCGTCATGAGTCCAGGCTAGCATCACAACGTGACAGACAAAGAGAGTTGTTAGCATCAGAAACATCTGACCGTCATGAGTCTAGGCTAGCATCACAACGTGACAGACGAAGAGAGCTAATAGCGTCAGAAACACTTGAGCGTCATGAGTCCAGGCTAAGATTACAACGTAGGTAACAGACAAAGAGAGCTATTAGCGTCAGAAACACCTGAGCAACATGAGGCCAGGTTAACAGGACGGCGTGAGAGACGAAAGGAGTTAGAAGCTTCAGAAACACCTGAGCATCCACGTATATAACAAATAAATAATTATTAATGTTAGTGTTATAGTCCAATATCCAACCAGCCACGAATCTATGGCGTTTGTTCACGCTCTGTGAGCTGACGGAGAATATGCGTCAGCAAGGGGACCATACTTTTATTGACATATTAAATGCTTTGAGAATAGGTGAGCTAACCGCTAACCATTTTAGTATTTTGATGCAAAGAGTTATTCAAAACCCAAGTGATGAGTTTGCAACAGACAAAGCGTTAAGGGTATACCCCACTAATCAGCAAGTAAACAATCACAACGCTGCGGTTTTAAATCTGTTCCGAAGCAAGGGATCTCGAATTTATACCATAAAAGCACAGGATCAAATAATTGACGCCACACGAAATACAGATAATCTATATTTAGCAAAAATAATACCAACAGATATAAATAAGACTGGAGGCTTACCATCAGTACTTGAAATATTTGTAGGTGCAAAAGTAATGTTGCGGTCCAACAGTGACGTTACAAAAGGATTGGTAAATGGCGCTATAGGCCACATTACAGAAATTGTTTGGCCTCAGTTCCGTCGAACCCAAATGTACGAAACAGATATACCATCAGTTCAAATTGACTTTGGCAGAGACGGCATGCACGTTATTTACCCTAAAGCCATACAGTTTCCAGCAAAATTCAATTATGTTACGGCTGAAAGAAGGATGTTGCCCTTAGTTTTGTCATGGGCATCCACCGTCCATAAAATGCAGGGCAGCACCGTCGACCATGCAGTAGTATATTTGGGCTCAAAATTGATTGAGGAAGGACAAGCATACGTGGCTCTAAGTCGAGTCAAGTCTCTGGAAGGGCTATGTATTGAGGAATTAGATTGTACTAAATTATCAGGTAAGAAACCATGTAATAATGATGCACTGAATGAATTAAATAGAATGAGGAATATTCGGTAGACAATTTCACTAAATACTAAAAACAAGAAAATAAAAATCGGAAAAAAAAGCTTTTAAGTTAAACGGTTTTATTTTATGTGCACTGAAAACTACAAAATAAATAAATAGTTACTTACCTATCAACCTACGTAGTTGATCTCGGTCATTAATATCTCTGATGGTAGTGGTTGTCATAACATGAACCATGTCAGCGGCCGAAAGGCAGTTCATGAAAGAACACTAACACCAGGGTTTGCTTGGTAGGTAAACTAAGCAGCCCACACTATAACAAGTAGGTATTTTGACCTTCTAGTTCAGAAATATTTTAGTACTAGGCAGAATAGCTTTTAGGCATATTAGACTAAAATAAAAACGTGGGGCCCCACTGAAATCATACCTATGGCAGAGCATATCTTATACTTTGGTAGATCATGAGCTCGGCGTTCGCTGGTGAAGCCGTTACGGCTGGTTATTGATGGTCAAAACCTCCAGTTACGATTATAGTAAGTCGATTCAGCGGACCCTGGACTCCGGAGCTATGAGGTTTCGGATGCGACCGGGATAAACCGCTAGGATGATGATGATGACGATTATAATAAGTCGATGCAATCCACACTTAGTATAGTAGAAAGTAATACAGAAATAGTTAATGGGCCCCACGTCGCAAATAAAAAAGAAAACTTCAATATAAAATAACACAATCAACTAACATAAAGTTTTTTTGTAATCACCTCACATAAATTCTGTCTCCTAATCGCAATCTATCAAAATGGTTTTATTATTAACTATATAGACCTATGAATATTTATACAACAGATCAGCAGATCTCTGTATATATTTCAACGTACATAATGCGATTGTAAAATCGTTGTTCGGTAGTTTTAGGTAGTTTCGCTTTGTAGGTAAACAAAGTTTTTTGCGTGGAGTCCCAGTTTGAAGAGAAAAAAATGAGTTTTTGCTGTGTGTTAATATAAACAGGAGCCGTCTGTTAGTTAAAATAACTGACAATGTGGTTATTTTGGTAACAAAGATTTATGTATGTTCGCAAAAACACTTTTTTGTACAAAGCTATTAGATGTGTGAAGTTTGCCAACCGCTGCCGCTAGATGGCCATCGCACCAGTCCTTTGTACGGTACTCTATAATACAAGCGTTGCATGGTTTGGGACCGTACGTTGGTGTGTGCGTCTGGCGATATTTATTTATAAAAGAAGTCGGTTAAAAATAGGTTATTGCTACATTTTCATAACTTGGACCGTGGCGTTAGGGCAGTATACATTTGAATTTATAATTGCTCAAGTTATTTACATAGGCATTTTGTTATCCCGACGCGCCACTTCGGTTTATCGTTCGGCTACGATCAGCATGGCGGATTAGGGTTGTCACACCGATCAGAAACCCATTCAGTATATATAATGTAGTGCACCATTTTTGTTGAGACATTAATTCGTTTAAATATTCAAGAGCACGATGTTTAATGTTTCTTAATTTCAATATTAATAATTGGCGCATATAATTTAATTGGTAAAAAGTATAACTACAGTTAGTCAACAATGCAATAGCACCATTGCTAAAACCTTCGGAAAATAGATGCATTTTCTTACCATCGTTGTCATTTTGCGAATTAAAAAAAAGGATCAGTAACTAATGAAAATTATATGTTATTGCGGTATATTCCGAAATAATATTTCTTCTTATCAATAAATGACAACGCAAACTCTGTAAGAATAAATTTTAGTATTTAAGGATTCCTAAAATACCACGTAAGTAATACACTAGAATAATTTATTAATATAAATTAATAGTTTTATAACAATTTAATCGACAGACTATCCAATTTTATTTATTTAAATTGTTAAACTAAACTTAATCGTTATATTGTGATAGTGGACCTTAGATACTCGATACTAATGCTCGGTGTACACGGTGACAGGGCCCCAAGTCTGTTAACACAATCGATTCATAAACGTACACCAACGGCATAGTAACTGTCACTTTTGACAGATATCTCATACAATATCTGTCAAAAGTGACAGTTGCTATGCGGTTGCTGTACGATTATGAGTCGATTGTGTTAGCAGCCTTGGGGCCCTGTCAGTACGCATCTAACAAGACAGTAGCAAGTGTCTTCTTGTAAACACCACAAGTACGAAGTGACAAGTGTCCAGAATATATTACCATACATTTCCAAGTGGTCGAGTTACTTGTTACTTTACTACCGGGGTCTTGGGTACTTTCGTCGCTTAAATATTTAATGTCCTGACAATAGACAAGTCTTTTTTTTTAATGTCGTACCCACTACGTAGGTAATTAGCGAACTAAAAGTGGGAATAGAGTTTCTACGCAAGCCTTATCCTCAGACTATGCCTAACAGATCCTTCCCAGCAAATATCAGTAGAGGATACTGTACTGACAAATTACCGAACTTCTTGGTAAAACATAAAAGCTACGTTTAGACTAACTAATGTTGGTTTAATTGCTTGCTATTTGCGCCAATTTGTCTGCCTTACTATGTTTTGACAGCCATTTTTAACACGTGACGCTCGCGCCTTGGTGTTATAAGTTTGAGGCCTATGTGACACACAGACAGTGTCTGTCTGTCTCTCTGTCTGTCTATCTGTGGCATCGTAGCACCCAAACGCGTGGACCAATTTCAACGTTTTTTCAATATTCATAAGTATTAATCAATGGCATATTCTAAACATGTTTTCGTTTGTCAACAGAGCGCGATAGTCGGCAGTCGAGTGACTCTACCGTGCCGAGTAGAGAACAAAGTCGGCACTCTACAATGGACGAAAGACGACTTCGGACTCGGAACGAATCGGAATCTGAGCGGATACGACAGATACTCTATGATCGGGAGCGACGAGGAAGGTGAGTGATGCTATGGCTCTCTCTCTCTCAGGTCCTGAAGCTTTAGAGATGGACGTTATTGGTCGATGTTTTTCTTAGAAATCTGATGCACTGGAGACTTAGAGCAACGATGGAAGTGAGTGGCTACTTATATTAAAAAAAAAAACGTTTTTTTTTTATAAACACTTGCTTTTTTTGTATCGACATTGTATTCCGGCATTGCAATTTAATAAAATACTTTTCAGGTCATCGCCATTTCAGCCGTGACTCAGTTGAACGCACTATTACGCACGGCAACAGATTTCATCACCGCAATTTCAACTTTATGCATTCGGCTATGTAGTTGAAAATAGAACGGTGATTCCTACATACCTATTCGCTAGAAACAATCTTCATGTTTTAGAGTTCCGTGTAAAAGAGAAATTTACAGCATTAATAATTAAGATCAAAATAAGTTAACACATATATTTTAAAACTAGATAAAATATTGCACTGTGAGCCAACACAGCTGGCTGTGAAAAAACAAAATTTAGGATATAATATTTTATCTCAAAACATCGTATGAATTAAAAAGAGACATAGATATATAAGTCTTGGCAAGCGTGAATAGTCAAAATACAGTAACTTTATTGATACAACATTATTAAAATATCGACTCCCTAGGCAAAAGCTACGAGGTCGCATTATTATTCTGATAATAATACTGGAAACAAAAGAATTAGCACAAAATAGAACCAAAAATAAGTACTGTTTCGAATTAATATGAACGCAACCCTAAATCTTAAACTGCAACTCACTCTTACCCAATTTTCTTAAAAAAAATATCTGCCGATTATTTGGCACGAAAGTTTGTACAGAGAAATATGTATAACACAACCAGATATTTAGGTAAATTACTCGCCTAGTGGGTTTGTTTTGGAATAATTATACTGGCATCGTACAAGGCTAGTTTATCACCTGTTGTAAGCTATTAACGCTTGAGATAATTGACACAGGGTCGGGAGATGGTTTTGATGTACATGGAAGATGATAAAACTATTATAGTGTATTCATTCATTATTCATTCATTTGCCATGAACCTTTATAATAATAATACCAGCCCTTTTTAATTTCCCACTGCTGGGCACGGCCGCCCCTAAATGCGAGGGGATTAGGCCATAGTCCACCACGCTGGCCCAATGCGGGTTGGCGGACTTCACACTTCATTCGAGGTGTCCGCCAACCCGCGGTTCGGGTCTATGAAAAATAATTTTAATTGATAACACAATTCTGTCTGACATTTGGGCTAAGCCTGGGATTCTGGGACCTTTGACTTTATCCAATGAAATTAAGACCAGATTTACGCCTACGGATTTCGTATTAAGAATACGAAAGTAATACACAAAATGACCTTTATTTCTATTTGTATTAAGTATCACAATAATTCTAGGTAAACGATAATTGTGACTTTCATTTTCCACGTATACTGTGCACGCTCAAATGGAGCAGTTCAGCTATAACTGAGGTTTTTATCGTCCTCGAAACGTTTAAACTATTTATGAATAGTTAATAACTTCACCAACCTTACTTTGAAGATACCATGATTAGAAAATAAAACAAAATTAACAGATACTTACTAAGTTTTTCTTGAAATGTCGTTTCGACGTTACGCTACATAAAGTGTTGAAATTCCAAAGTCTTACCTCAACAGGTAGCCTCGTTTTTATGATTCCCATCTGCCAAATATGAGGCCAACCTTGGGGCGAAATGGCTACGTCAAAATCGTTGTACTAACAGCCAAGTTTCGGTCGTTGACTTGTTGCGTAAATCTCTAATAATACATAGCAACACCAAGACCCGTATGAAATGAAAAGTAAATATTTTTATACGAATGAGAATTGAGCGAGCTTAAACGCCCACGTGTTGGGAAACTATTAATTTTGTTGACTGCGCGACACGTCGTTTCACTGAAACATTTAAGCATATAAAGATAAGAACATTACATAATTCAAAACCAGCAAAATCATGATGAAAATGAGACATATCGAGAGACTCACTCAGTCGAGTGAGTCGACAGTTTACCGCAAGAAATCTGTGTTTGCTAGTGGAGGAGGACTTGACTATCATTTGTAGAGCTCATTGGAGACGTCTACGTCCAGCAGTGGACGTCTTAGTGCTAATGGATTGGTGTGGCAAAACCTAAATACATTTCATACTGCCCTTCACTAACTCCTAAGCATCAACTCTTCACTGCACGGAGATTCAGGCGCAAATAACACTTGTTCTAAAACCATAAATATTCCTTTTTCTAAAACCATGACTGACGTGTTCCAAATAATTCAACGTATCAATAGCCGTGTACAGAATGAACGCGCGGCCTCGCGAGGCTGACTCTGGTCACTGAGGCAGGAACATCGCGCTACGTTGCCATAGCATCATCATCTGTAATTAGCCTGCCAGCCTGAATGATTACGTCAAATCGCGTGAACTTATTGCTCGTTTGAAATGTTGCGGCCTGAGCCCGAGGCAAGAAACACTACTAGGACGCCATTTTCATATCATCATGCATTATTTACCACATCCATTATTTTATTTATAATGTGTATTTATTGAATGTGTTATAGCTATTAATTACTTGACATTGGCAAAATACCCGCTAAGTTGTGGGTGAGGCCATTTTCATATCCATTTCATTTCATCGCATCTCATTGCGTAAAGAAAGAAGAAGAAGAGCCCGAGGCAACCTCACAAGGCGGCGCGATTAGTTAAGACACGGCTAATGTATTCGCTTTTAGATAAGTGCGAAAACAATAAAACAGATGAATTATTGTGATGGATAAAGCGATGATAAATGAAGGTGTACAGTTTTCAGGTCACGATGTAAGGTCGGACTAAATAGGTTTCCAAAGTGGGGCGGACTTAAAATACGTATTATTGAGGCCTAGATTTAAGTCTCAAGCTTAAGTCTGTTACTTTGAAGTAAATTTTGGGATGTGAATCATTTATTTAAACCGGCAATAATGGCAGGAGGATGCCGCTGTCGATTTAAAAAAAAACGTAACTTAATGGATGTTAGCTAGGTTGAGAACTAGATGGGTGACCGATAAGTATATACACATTCGTCGACGTTAAGTCGGAGTTAAGGCAGTAACGCAGGAGATATTATACTGCATAAGTGTATGCGCGAGAGTAGGTGCATTCTCTATTCCTTCACTCTCATAGTCCGATGGAACGGTAATCCAACACGATTGGAGAAAGATCAGGCGCAGGACCGACGGCTTTACGAAACACGAATTGCAAAGTACTCTGTATACAGATACCTATCTACTGAAACCTATGATAAGATATCAGTACAATTACATTCTAAGAATGGTAGTGTAGGACGGCTCCTCTCAAGGTGGACCGATAATATCACACGCGTAGCAGGAAGCCGGTGGATGCGAGTGGCGGAGGACCGTGATGTGTGGAAGTCATTGCGGAAGGCCTAGCTGTGGACGTCTGGTAACTGATAGTATAGCATAGCCATGGTACTTACAAGATATTTATTTAAATGACTGGACATGAAGACATTGAAACGGTCAGCGGTTACGTACACCATCGTAACAAGTTTCAATCAGTCTTACGACTCATATTTACGAGGCATGCGGTCCCCTCCCGCAGGCTGAAGGATAATTGTGGTTTATTCTGGTCCATAATGGTCGAGGAAATAGAAAAGGGAGTTAAGAAAAGAGAGTAGAAAAGCAAACATATGCCTATGATCATGGAAGATATGTTAAATGTTTGTTAAGAGTTGTTATAGATCGGACCGCAAATAACAACTAGATATGAGGATACCCCAGTTCTAACTATGATACTAAGACGTCTAACACATCAGTCCTCCCGAGACCATGGTTGCAGTAAGGCAGCCGATACGTCGGGAACGTAAACACATAAAATAAACGCGATAAAACCTTAAAATTCGTTTTATTTCAAGAATGCTACATCGTAGATCTCATCGTCACTTACCATCAGGTGAGATCGAGATCAAATACTTGCCTATATCGTAATAAAAAAATAAAAAATATTGTTATTTTCATTTCTGGTCTTTGTATTTGTATTATCATTGGGGGTTCTTGAATCGCCTTTAACATGTCAGTTCCTTCCATCAAATCCATTTATAACATTGCCGTGACGTCACTAACCCAAAGATCTTTTAAACAAAAGTAAATTAAAACAATCCGTTCAATGGATATGAAACAAAGAAAACCCACACGCATGTTAAAAAATAAATAAAAGTTACCACAAACATTGTCGATAAAAAAACATGGAAGCATTAAAAAGTTGAAGTTAATTATATTTGCCATCATATTACCCAGTATGGCCATTCAGCGGAAATTTTCATCATTGCATCCATTTTTAATAAGCTGACTGCATGGTTTTATTCTGGTCCCGGATAAAACTGGCGCGATCCAAATCAGCTGAAATTCCTACGCTTCTACTATAATAGTTGGGAATTTTTGACTTATTGGCTACTTTTTTTATATAGATCTGATTTTAAATTAAGAACCTTTTATCTGAATAATGTTGCAACGACGCAAAAGACTGAAATTACTTGAAAATAGTGTAGGTATTATACGATATTATGCGTGGGTATGTTCGAAAATCTGTGTGTTGTGTTGTGTATTTTTCTGAAGTAGTGCTTTATAATACCGTTGGTAATACACAAAAAAAATCTTTAAATTTGGAGCTTAAGTGTTTATAAACCCCATATTGTGCTAAAACTAACAACTCCAATAACTTAAACAAAACTTTATTAAATTAATCGAGGAGAAAAATCCCCGCTCAATTCTAACAAACATATTTCAACAATAATAACTTATTTTTCTTACGCTATTATTATATTAAGTGATATAATTAATAGCAGCAAACCGACTGTCACCAATTAAAGTTGAAACTTACATTCATAATTATATAAAAAGTTAAGTGCTTATTATTAAGAAGTAACATACATTATTACACAGCTAAATAAGGAACAAATTTCTTGTCAAAACAAAAGAGGTTTCGATGTCACTGGTTCACAGTACTGATAACACCTTCATTTCTTACCACTTGTATTAAAGGAGTAAAAAACACTTTTTTTTTAAATAATTGATGGTGTTTTGGTGGCTTTACGCCCAGATTATAAACTTTGTAGATAACGACACACCGTAATTGTACATGGAGCAGCGATATATGATCTAATTTCCATTAATGTCAACTAGCAAAAAAAATAATTGTATTCAACTTTAGCGGAAAAGGGAAGATCTTCCAGGCAGGCGGGTGGCCTGGCGGGGCGGCCGCTATGCCCCGACGGTTATTGTAGGGATCTTGTATATATGTTACTTGCTCCGAAAACTCTTATAGCGCGATTCAGGATTAATGCGTCTGCAGTGCCATCTGTGTAGCTTGTTGTGCGGTTGAAGTGGTCGCTACACAACTTGTAGTTGACAGAAGGTTATACCTATTCTTTTCAAATACATATGTTCGGTAGTAAGCGATCTCGCTCTAACGTTTCAAAACTGTCAACTTCTCGTCGGATGTGAGAGATTAACTTAGCAACCAATGCCATCTGTTTTGTTTCAGGGGACTTCTCGTTAGACATACACAACGTTACTCTCGAAGATGACGGCAAGTTCCAGTGTCAAGTCAGCTCGGGTTTCAACGGTGAGCCACAATTTCGATATGTCAATTGTAAAACAAATATTGTGCTCCCAACAAAATGTCAATTGTCATTTTTTTTGTGAGTTTTTTAATTGTCAGGTTCGGATGGATCAGATTGTCTGTATGTATGAAGGAGGGGTGTCGGGAGGGGGAGGAGGATATTGCCTTCACTATACCTTTCCTATAAATACCTAAAATGTTGCACTTAATTTATTAAAACTACAAAAGTTGGGGTGGATTTATGATATGATAAAGCTCGCGTGCTGCGAATTTCTAAATGAATATCATATCAGGCAGGAATTTAATATTGGCTTGAGAACAGTTATGTCACGTTCGAATTATTGGTTTCCGATTTTGAATTTAATTTTACGTTTGTAGTCGGCGCCAAGGCCGTAGGCAGTGGGGGGTTTGGGGAGTTCAAATTCCTGAAATACCTTTGCTAATCTAACGTTTGCCCCCCCCCCCCCTGTGTGTGTCGATGATGCTTGAACTCGACCCCCCCCCCCCCCAAATGAATTCCTGGCTATGGCTCTGGTCGGCGCTGAATAAGCCCTACTTATATTGTATTTGTATATGCAGGGTAATAAAGAAATGGTATACTTAATAACCTTGAAACCTGAACTTCTTTAGCGGATAATTATAATCATTATGTGAAGTCAGAATTACGGTATGATAAAAACAATAATTAAAATCGACAAAGCGATATTCTCATAAAAACGCAGATTCAAAGGTTCGTATACCCTCTCTGAATCATCACTCTATATAATTACGAGCCTTATTTTTTTAAGGACTCCTCTTTCCAAATAAATCTAGGATATTCTAGGATATTCCAGAACTCAACAGTTTTTCTTTTCACCAGGTGAGCCAGCGATCCGGTCTCGCTACGCTCAGCTGACTATCCTGGTCGCTCCCGATCCCCCCAGGATAACGAGGGGTGCCTTCATTGACGCCACAGAAGACCAGCCCGTTGACATTGAGTGTGTCTCTAGTGGTGGAAAGCCAGCTGCTGAGGTATATATGTCATATGGTACAGTCATGAAGGAAAGGAACGCAGTGATAACTACGTTGGTGGAAACGCCTTCAAATAAGGTGTGCAGGTTCAAACTTCGGCTCGCACCTTTGGGAATTTTCAATCATGATCATCCCTTGCTCTATGGTTTAGTCAAATATTGTGAGAGAACCTGTTGAAAGCCGTGCGTAGTTCACCAAACCGCACTGGGCTGGCTAGCGTGGTCAACTATAGCCTTAATCCTCATATTAATAAGGAGACTGCTAGGATTCTTCATATTAATAAGAAGACTGCTTGAATAATTTAGTAAAAGTGTTGAACCCCCTTAAAATTTGGTAATAATATCATCAGCGATATGTAGGTGCACTGCAATGCAAGGCTACTGAACCCTTCGGGGATTATAAGCGTGATGATGTAAAAGAAATTAATTATATGAGAAGCCTAACAGTTGAAGTCCTTTCAGCACTCAGAAGACATCTTCTGTTAAAAATAAGCCAGCGTTAGGGACTTCCACGCATTTCAGTTTTTTGCGCCACTCCACTTCAAAGGATTTCTGTTGATATGTGATCATCAATCTACATACCTGGGAGTCTATCCTGAACTGTGTCCACGTCTTGGGCCTCTCAATAGATATTAAAGGGTTTTTCCACTTTAATTATCATTCTTCGAACCAAGCGGCTTGGTCACTGCCATTTTCATCTCGCGAAATTTTGATCGGATTGACATTCGTAAGAGAATCAAAGACTCTGCGGCGAAAAGGATTCAGACGACAGTTCTCTCACCATGGCTTTGATACTAATAAGCGAGTATGCTTTACAGATAACATGGTTGGATGGTAATCAAGCAGTCATTAAGAAGAACGTGAAAAGCACAGTCATCTTGTTATCAGATGGACTGAAATATAAAACGAGGTAATTGTCTATTGTACTTTCTCATTTCAACACCGCGTAAAATGTACACAACAATAACCCTCCTGAGACTATTTATGATTTTTTTACACGACAGAATCCCATCTAACACTTTTTTTCGACAATTATAATCTTTAAATCCCATCAAATCCAATCCCACATTTTCATATTAAAATTAAACGCTTAACTTTCGTCACTACTTAAAGTTCTTTATTTGGAAATGGATGGTATTTGAATTAAGAACTTAAAAAGTATATCACTCAAACCAGATAGAGTAAAACCATGGTATGAGTATATGCTACATCAGTTATATCCTGACTGCATCACGATTGCTGCCACCATTAATTGACATCTTGAACTTGACATTGAAGATAACCGTCCCCTTAGCGGTCACGGAACATAATTTCTGGTGTAGCATATTTTTATACCATGAGTAAAACGATACAATATTGTACTATAGTGTGAGAGAGTTTGTAAACCGCATACACGATGTCCTTAGGTCGGTGCTGCGGCTAACGCCTCGCAAGGCCCACCACAACCAGACAATAACGTGTCAGGCGCAGAACACCGCCGACAGGGCGCCCAGAATGGCCACCGTCCATGTTGAGGTAAGGGAGTTATATATAGTAATACATCGGCTAAGTACTGTTTAATATTAGAGTAGAGCAGTGATAGCCAAGTTGTTAGAACGCTTGCCTCGGTAACGAGGATTGCAGGTTCAAATCCCGGCTCGCATCTCTGAGATTTATCATGTGCGAATCTCATTTTCAACCATGATTATCAATTGCTAAATGGTGAAGGGAAACGTCGTGAGGAAACCTACATGTCTGAAAGAACCCCTCGAAATATGTGTGAAGTCCGCCAACCCGCATTAGGCCAGCGTGGTGGACTATGGCCCCTCGCATTGAGGGGAGGCCCAACAGTGGGACATTAAAAGGGCTGGAATTATTATTACTATATATTATATATATGTGTATAATTTACTGTGTCTCACCGGTAGTTACATAATACTTATAATTCTAAACTGCTTGACAGCTAATCGTTTTGCATGACCCAAATTTAAATAAGTGATTTTCAGTGAAACATATTCATAGTATAGTTTACAAATCCACGTATAATAGATTAACATTTTGAGAGCCATCGCCTGAGAGCAATCTAGAAAAAAGTTACCCATGACCAAAATTACATAGTATGTTTCACAAAAATGGCTAAATGACTATTACCTGATTAGATCTGAGGAGCTATAAAAAGACACAAAACTAAGTATTCTGAGCAGCCACCTATAATGAAGGTGTATATTCTACACTACGCTAAAATGTTTAAACCAAATCTTACACAAAAAATTCTTCCACAGGTTAAATATGCGCCTAAAGTGAACATTACGATGAAGTCAAGGGATGTAAAGGAAAAGATACCTGAAGGTGATGAGCTCAGGGTCTATTGTGATGTGGACTCAAACCCGCCTGCCCAGAGCTATAGATGGTACATCAACAACACTCCAGTCATAGGGGACTATACAGATGAAATGGTAATATTTTGTCTGTGGTTTTTAAAATTCTGGCTGTCCACACTAAATGCAAAGAAAACATAAAATAATGCAGTGACATCTAAGTAGGTAGAACGCTGAAACAAGAGCCGCAAGATCAAACCCTGACACGCACAACAAAGATTTCTGGATTTCTTGGCGAATGTCATTTTAATTATGATTCGCGAAGTTCGTTAGTCTTTGTTGAGATTGGCCGCGGTGGTTGAAATTTCAGTATGGAAGATATTATTATTATTGTTTTTAGATGATATTCAAGTATTTATAATTAATTGTTACAGATTATATTTAACGTGTCTCGTAAACATAACAACGCTGTTGTAAGATGTGAGGTGAGCAACACGGTGGGCAAAAGCGAAGCGAAGCTTACTTTGGGAGTCACTTGTAAGTAGAATTCCACTTGAAAGAGGCGATAACGTGTTCAAGATTGTTTTATTTTGTTAAGTTTTAAATGACAAATAATATCAGGTTATAATAAATAATATCAGAAATAATAGAGTTGATTTCAGGAATAGATAGGATGTAGAACATATATTTTAGACAAGACAAAAGTTACAAGAACGAACCATTTGACACAAACCAATAAAAACATGTTGCTAAGCAACCGCAACATTATCAGCGAAGAGTAATAAGATAAACTCCATACTCTTTACTTATTTTTAAGAGCTGTCAAAGATGTGGTGCCTTTATAGTCACATTTGGTTTTTGTATTTTTTTACGTATACATGACGTAACAAATAAAAGAGAAGCAATTGGTAACAAAAAGCGAAATTAAGCTGGTGTTAGACAAGCAAATGCCCGGCCCCAGGGTGTGTCGACCTTCTATAATTTTAAAAGCGTATGACCCTACCCACAACCACTATTACCTAATCTGTGGCACTAATTATTTGACAGAATTTATATGGACAATCTGCCTCATAAATTGTGTTAAATTTATACATTTTGATAGTAGATAAGAATAAAATGAATGTCAAACTCAAATTAAATGAGCATTTAGGAAAAAAAAAACAAATTAGCGAATTATTATTTAAAGTAGCAAATATTGTTAGAGTTGATTGCGCAATCACTTCCGTAATAAATAATATTATGCAGCCGTGGGCATAAATCATTAACGCAATCTCTATCATCTACTCAATCGACTACACTGAAAGAACATTTCTGGAATGAAGGATGGTAAAAATAGTTATTGATATAGAGACTCCCGAGATTCTGGCGAAATATTTCCTCACTGACTCAAAGAATGTTTCAAGCATACAAATAGCAATATTTGTTGATGTTACACCAAGTCATAACATTGTGAAGCACCCACAAACTATGACGTAGACAGTAATATGAATTTTTAGCGCTATGTGTGTAGGTGTTTAAAAAAATAGACGCATTAGCGGCTAGATTTGAAGTTCAGTGAACTTCTTGATGTTGTTACTCATTAGATCATGTAAATGTGCTTCAATACTAATGCAATTTATGGACTTGAATCGAAATATAGACTATCTCCAAATTTATAGAGTTCTTCGTCTACTTAACTTAAAGCAGTGATAGCCAAGTTGGTAGAACACTCTCCTTGGAAACAAGGTGTGAAGGTTCAACCCTCTCTTGCACCTCTGATTTCTGAATTTCATGTGAGAATCTCATTATAGACCATGCTTATTCCTTGCTCATGCCTCGGAGATTACGTAAAGCGTTGGTCTTGCACCTGATCTCTTTTATTCTGTCGGATTGCTGTCACATAGAACCATGAGAGTGAGGGAAGCGAGAGTGCATTTGCGCTTTCGAATACACTTACATACACTACAATATCTTCTACGTAGTTGGCTAATCTCCGTTGAGATAGCCCACCGGCCACCAACACTCAATTAGATGCACTTTATTTAATCGAAGTTTCTTCTCTCAAGATCCACCAGCCTTCAGAAACCAGCCTAAGAATATCGAGGCAAAGATAGGTCAACCAGTGCAGCTGAGCTGTGACGTGGATGGCCAGCCGCAGCCAGAAATACGGTGGCTGTTTCATGAACCAGGGCGTATAGGGGTAAGTGACTACCATGTAGTGAGCTGTGAGTTGAAGGAGGAACAATGGGGAAATCGCGAGAAACCACCTTTGTTTGTTTTTTAGATTTACAGCGTGTAAGTGACATCGTAACGAAAGCTGATACCATAGATTCAACTCATAAACCCCCGAGTTGAAATATTTCATCCATCTTTTCATGAATTATATTCCTTTTCCAATATTTTTTAAATTGATTTTAGCTTGAAATCATCTATTTCAACGTGATTTTAATAAAAACAATATTCTCTTTCTGGCGCATTGAGGTAAAAAAAGGATGATGGTGGCAAGATCTGTCTGCCAAAGGCGTTGATATGTAGCCGAAAATTATCCTAGAATAGTTTATAAGGTATTATGTGAGCGTACAAATCTTTCAGCAGGTCATGGGAAAGAAACCTGCCTTGGATGTTATCGTGAGTGAGAGAACCGCTGGTCGGTACATATGCAAAGCCACTGTCACAGGTTACCCGGCGATTGAAAGCGAAGCGACAATTTTTATTCAGAGTAAGTTTATATTCATTTGCTGTTTAGTTCATAGGTTTTTTTTTCATAAAACATTGCTTGTATGTCTGACATGATTTGTCAAGATCTGATTGATTTCGATTCAATTTCAAGGCCTCGACAAATAACATTATTAGGCTAACGATGGGTAGGGCCAATTGGTGGGTCCCTACCATTTTTTTTCATTGTCAGGCAAGCACAATAAAAAAACTTGAGACCTTCCGATCCGATCCGGATGTAGACTTAAGAAAAAAAAAATGTAATGACAATTTGTAAGTGCCCCCGTAGGCGTATACGAAATTAATGATTTGACTTTGACTGATTCACCATTTCATTACGTAAAAAAAAGAAGATCATCTATATATATCTTTAATAAAGGAGCACATTGTTTTCACAATTTTTTCAAGTAAATTTTTCAAATAGACAGACCAAATAGGCTATGAATTTCAGGTACGTTATTATTACTTTATTGTCATGTAGGTGCGCCAAGAATACTTTCCAATAGGACCCAGTTCGGCTTTGAGGGTGAAACCGTGAGGGTTGAGTGCGCGGCGCTGTCAGTACCAACGCCTGAGGACATCACATGGTACTTCGAGGGTCGCGACACCAGAACTATTGCGGATCCGGTCAGTGGACACAAATATTAGTTTTAATTTAAAAAAGTACTCAGGGAGCGTTCAAGAATTACCGCAATTTTTGGAGATTTTTGACCCCCCCCCCCCCATTCATGACTTGGGTCATGACAAACATTCGTGCTCATCACGCAAAGTTTGTCCCCACCAGGATTCGAACCCGTGACACTGGGCACAGAAAGCTGGGTTACTACCAACTGCGCTAATCAGGCCGTTAATAGTTGAAACACAAACATTATTGAAGAACAGGTCCAACATGAAATCAAGCTCAGAAATGCCACAAGGTTCATGCCTGAAGCTGACACCATTGGAATAAACGATTAAAAAGGAATTCATCACCTACTTTTCTTCCAGGACTATGCCTTCCTAAGGGAGAATCTCACGGGCGGCGTAATAAAGTCAATCCTGGTGATCAGAGCGAGTCAGCCACGACACTACGGACAATATACTTGCAGTTTCACAAACATAATTGGCACAGCTAATGTTGATATCGTTTTGAAGCCTTTAAGTAAGTTGGTTATTAAAAACTGTCGCCAAAGGTAGTAATTAACAAAAGCATAGGAGAATTTCTCGAATTGTTTCTATCTATCTATCTAGCAGCCGAAAGACGTCCACTGCTGGACATAGGCCTCCCCCAATGATTTCCACACATCACGGTTCTCCGCCACTCGCATCCACCGGCTTCCTGCTACGCGTGTGATATCATCGATCCACATCATCGAATTGTTTACTCCACAAATATTCTAATTATTCAGGATTATATAATTGCCAATCTAGCGCATAGGAAACCTATCACTACCATGACATACACCATGCATAGATATCACCTTTTTAAGCAACTGGTTACAACTAAATTGCTGCTCCAGCTGCTTTAACTGCTCCAAATATCATAAGCGGATATTTGTACATAAGGACTTCTCACAAGCAGTTGTAGCGCTTCAGACGCACATAAATAGAGCTGCAAATACGATACAACTTGATCCTACGTGCCATTTGCATCGATGTTGACGAGTGTTATCGAAACCTAAGTCGTTGTCGCGCAAAAAATACCCTTATGTCAGTCTTTCTTTACGCAGAATATTTCAATATGATATAAACAGCTATAAAGACATAATTGTGAAAGATTACGGGAGTGTTTATTAATAAGAACACTTTCCAACGTTAAATGTGGTAGTCACGGACGATCCGTGGCTATGTATGAAAAGTAAAAGACAAATGACAAGCAGGTCATCATTGATTGGTTTTCTACATCAATCGGTTAAATAAACCAGCTTCATCGGAACCAATACATTGTTTTAATACTCCTTTTCTGTTTCAGAAACCCTTCCTCTGTACATAATCCTGATCGGAGTGACCTCGGGCATCATTCTCTTCTCCGGCTTCATCATCCTAGTGATCATTTGCTATAGAAGAAGAAGGAAGAAGTCGCGAATGCAGGAGAAGCCTGACGTCACTGTTACCACCGGAGACATGTACAAGGAGAGCGACAGGAGTTCTAATATCAGCGACTTGAAGTTGCCACAAAGTGACGGAAGCTATGAATTGGTGAGCATCCTATAATTGAATCTTCTTATTTCAAACCTTTTCTTTCAAGTCTTTCTAAACTTGGCAGTGATAGCCATGTTGGTAGAACGCTTGCCTCGGTAACGAGGATCGCAAGTTCAAACCCCGGCTCGCACCTCTTGGATTCCAGGATTTCATGTGCGAATCTCATTTTCAACCATGATTATCACTTGCTGAACGGTGAAGGAAAACATCGCGAGGAAACCAGCATGTCTGAGAGAACCCCTCGAAAGACGTGTAAAGTCCACCAACACGCACTGGGCCAGTGTGGTGGACTATGGTCTAATCCCCCTCGCATTGAGGGGAAGCTCGTGCCCAACAGTGGGACATTAAAAGGGGCTAGTATTATTATAGCACTTAACTTAATATTTCAAGTTAGTACCTGAGGTAATTTGTACACTATACTGTGTCATTGGGACATGAGATTCAAATTACATATGAGATTTCGGCGAGCTCGCTACTCCAAATTAACGTTAAAAATACTCTTCATACTTATGGTAGATTTATCATAGATTGTCAATGTCGCTGAAGACTGTCTCCTACTATGACATCATTGGCAAGATTACGAGAATGTATATACCGAACAGACCTTGCCTCATTCCCATATTTTCTGCCTGCTTCCTCAAAATCTCTTCTCAATTTTTACCAGGACTACACAAGCTCCGATCGATCTGACAGCAAGATACACGCTGGTTTACCGCTCGCTGGACCAGTGACCCTATCTCATATGAGGGATGACCCTCTAATGCAATTCAGATACAGCAACGACTACTCGGACCCGACATATGGCGATCTTTACTATAAGGTAGGAAGAACGAAAATTGCTTGATATATTAGGATAGGCAATAACCTTGGATACTGCATCAATAATCATAAGACGAATGTCTGGAACCTCTTGGGCATGGACTTCTACAGCTTTGAGCTATACACGATTACATTGTATGACATGAAAGCTCCCAAAGCTGTCTTAATGATATTGGTGTCAATACTGATCATGGATTGCCCCAAAATTATTATGGTACTGTGCTTCAATGTAGGTTTGTGATAGTATAGGGTCTTTAATATGATATTTCATCCATTATCGTCATTCATTTTTATTTGCTACTAGCTGTTACCCACGACTTCGTCCGTGTGGTATTTAACAAAGACATAACCGCTCCGCTCACGCGTTCTGAGCCCGCGCGACCGGCAGCCTTTGTGATATTAAGTCGTTGGCGGGGGCTGCGGTTTTTTTTTTCTAAAATAAAAGTAGCCTAAGTTACTCCATTTTACATCAGCTATCTGCCAGTGAAAGTCCCGTCAAAATCGGTCCAGCCATTTCAGAGATTAGCCGGAACAAACAGACAGACAGACAAAAATTGTAGAAAATGTTGTTTTGGTATTTGTACCGTGTATACATCCAAATGCACTTAGTAAAAAGCGGTTATTTTAATATTACAAACAGACACTCCAATTTTATTTATTTGTATATATTAATTACTTGACTTTGGCCAAATATATACCGCTGGGTGGGTGAGGCCATTTTAAAGGAAGAAAGACGGCGTTCATTCTAAGTATAAAAAAAATAAAGAATAGTGTTTCCGTTTACTTTGGTACATCTGTACGTCAAGCACAATCATTTTTACGTACGTACCGTTGCGGTAACGTAGCATCTTCTGTCCCTCTTACACCACACATTTCATAAATAAGTATGACAGTGACTGCATGTTTTCTCAATAACGATTACATTAGAATTTCCTACTTACTCTACTGCAGAAGAAAACGACGAGAATCATTTGATAAAAGGTTCCTGAGTCGACATCCAATATGGCCAAGTTAGTGGTAACAAACTTTCAACCAGTACGGGTTGGGAAACTTCACACACCATATATACGTGAGACGTACACAAACATCAATATGATATTCTCATTACTCAGAGTCCCCCGGGGTTCGTGTACGACTACCCGCAGGGGTACGCACCGCCCCCCCACCTGAGGGTGCAATCCCCCTCCCAGCTCGAACCACCGCAAGCTAACAGGTAAATTGATGATATTCTGATATTCTCTTGTTATTGTTGGGAATTTTCTACGTGAAATGCTACGTAAAACCTTCATGGTCCTAAAGGCCTTCCTCGTATCTGTAAGGTAACGGGTTCGGTCCCAACCCTAGCCATAAAGCTATTGTATCTATGGTACTCTTATAACCGAACACTTTTCATCAAGGATCATAGGTCAAAAAAAAACATCCGTTCCAATTTAAAAAAAACATTTTATATTGCAAATATTGGTAACGACTCTTCTGCAAACAGGTCCCTACAAGGCTCATTGACGCGTAGCATCGACACTGCGTCTACACTTCCTCTGTCGGCCGGCAATGGATCACAGAACAATACATTACAACGAACGAACAAGTCATCAGACGATAATGATGCCATCAATAACTTGGGCCTACCGGTTGGAGGCGAAGGTAAGCCAAATAGACCTAAAGAGCATAACTATTTATTAACTTGGTAGTGTAAGTGGCAGTAGTGATAGCCAAGTTGGTAGAACGCTTGCCTCGGTAACGAGGATCGCAGGTTCAAACCCCGGCTCGCAACTCTGGAATTTCTGGATTTCATGTGCAAATCTCATTTTCAACAATGATTATCAAGCTTGCTAAGCGGTGAAAGGAACATCGTGAGGAAACCTGCATGTCTGAGAGAACCCCTCGAAAGATGTGTGAAGTTCGCCAACCCGCACTGGACGAGCGTGGTGGTCTATGGTCTAATCACCTCGCATTGAGGGGAGCCACGTGCCCAGCAGTGGGACATTAAAAAGGGCTGGTATTATTGTAAGTAGATACTTTGAATATTAAAAAAAACTAGACGACCAACGACAATTCGATTGGACACAGTTAGTAGCAATCCTGCAATCTGCACCGCGATTCCCGGGTGCGAATCCCCGTAGGGCCAAACTTTGTGTGATAAGCACGAATATTTGTACCCGAGTCATAAATCTTTAATATCTATTGAAATAAAACAAATTTTACGAATTTTATCGCGTTCGTATCACGTTTTTTACGTTCCCGACGTTCCGGCTGCTTTACACCAACCTTGGTCACGGGAGGACTGAGGTGGTTGACGTCCTAGTGTCATAGTTTGAACCGGGGTACCCTCATATTTAGTTGTTGCTTGCGGTCCGATCTACGCAGAAATTGCTCACAGTGTCTTGAGGTCTTGCAATAGTGCGGTTATCTATGCGAGTAATACCGAGATAGCCCCGAGTTCATTGTACGGTACCTATAATACAAGCGTTGCTTTGTTTGGTACTGTACAGCTAGTCTGTTTGTGTGGTGATATTAATATTTAACAGGTACATTGTTTGTAGGTCCACAAACGCCTATATACGCTCAACCAAATGCGAAATCCCAACCAAACGTGGACCTCAGGTACTCTGCCACCTACGGGAACCCGTATCTCAGGAACAGTTCACTTGGTAAGTATTATATATATATAACTAGCTGTTACCCGCAACTTCGTCCGCGTGGTATTTAACAAAAAGCGGACAAAGTCGCGGGTAGCAGCTAGTCTAAAATAAAAGTAGCCTTAGTTACTCCTTGTTACATCAGCTATCTGCCAGTGAAAGTCCCTTCAAAATCGGTCCAGCCATTTCAGTGATTAGCCGGAACAAACAGACAGACAGACAAAAATTGTAAAAATATTGTTTCGGTATATGTACCGTGTATACATCCAAATGCACTTAGTAAAAAGCTGTTATTTTAGTATACATAGATGTATAGATAAGTATAAAAGAATATATATAATATATCATAATAGCAGTGATAGCCAAGTTGGTAGAACGCTTGCCTCGGTAACTGAGATTTCTGGATTTCATGTACGAATTATCACTTGCTAAGCGGTGAAGGAAACCATCGTGAGGAAACCTGTATATCTGAGAGAACCGCTGGAAAGATGTGTGAAGTTCGCCAACCCGCACTGGGGCAGCGTGGTGGACTATGACCTAATCCCCCTCGCACTGAGGAGAGGCCCGTGCCTAGCAGTACGACATTAAAAAAGGCTGGTATTATTATATTATTCTTATGCTCGTAAAATATTTTTGTAGGTTATGCCAGTCAAGTGCACACGGCAAAGCCTGCAGCGACGCCTGCGCCGCCACCCTATTCGGCTGTCAGAAGCTCCGTCGTTTTACCGACAAGTAAGTACATCGTGTTTTGAAGTTAATAACGCAGGATCCCATTTGCTCAATGCACTAGATTCGGCGCTCGAAACAATTAGGCCTCAGCCTCGAATTTAGCGGGCAGCGGGGCGGCGGCGGCGGCGGCAGGGCGGGAGCGGGGCGCTCGTTGGTCGCCCCGCGCCGCTGCCGCGCCGCTCTTTTCGAGAACGGGTCCATTTGATTTTACGCCTAAGATCCTGCCGCTCCCGCGCCGCCACCGCCGCCGCCGCCGCCGCCGCCGCCTCGCTGCCCGCTAAATTCGAGGCTGAGGCCTTACTGTGTTCCATTGAACTGTGGCTCCGGAACCACAACTTGTTTTTTTATAATCAAAATAAAAATCACGTTATTTTTTGGAAGCCGCAACAAATGTAATACTCGTATTGACAAGTAAATAATTCAATTCATCCAATCGCGTTGAACTCAAATACTTTTTTGTTCAAACAACCGTCTGTGTTTGCTGCACAGATATTAATATTTACCAAATTGTGAACGCACTCGGTTTTCGAAGTTACATGCATTACAAACTAGCTAGGGTTTAAGGGTAGGTATTAATAGAACAGTATTTTTGTATCGAAAATCAGTAACAGATACTGGTAATTAAAATGGTTTAGGCGTGGTAACTTTTTTTTTATTTATATTTTTACATTTATATTAATAAAACAAATAGATTTTCTATTTTTTACTTTAAACATTAAGAATTAATTTAAAACCTGCCTATGTTAATTGATATTGTAGTATTTAGCATGTTATATTGTTAAAGTACTTACATACTCTTATTTACTTTATAAAATAACAAGTGCCTACTTAAATTATTAACAAAATAAAGAGACTAATAACTTGGAACTGCTATCAAAAAGCTTGGAGCTCATCAAAAAGACAGGATTCACTCGAATTTGAAAGTTTAGATACCATATTCTTAGCACTGACACTGAGTGTACGGTCACCTTGTCTAATTCAAACAAAATTGTTAATGTTTAGAAGTTATCTATACATATAAATAAAATTGGAGTGTCTGTTTGTAATATTAAAATAACCGCTTTTTATTAAGTGCATTTGGATGTATACACGGTACCTATACCGAAACAACATTTTTTAATTTTTTTGTCTGTCTGTCTGTCTGTTTGTTCCGGGTAATCTCTGAAATGGCTGGACCGATTTTGACGGGAATTTCACTGGCAGATAGCTGATGTAACAAGGAGTAACTTGGGCTACTTTTATTTTAGAAAAAAAAATAGGATCTCACGAAAAAAAATTAAAACCAATGTTGCAGCGCTGCGCCTGATTAAGTTTGACAGCAACAACCTGAAATGCGTCCCGCGGGCTCAGAACGTGCGAGCAGGCTGTTGCCAACGGTTGTGTCTTTGTTAAATACCACGCGGACGAAGTCGCGGGTAACAGCTAGTATTAAAATATATTACGATCGATCTCAGCCGCGACGACTTGGCTGCCTCGCATAAATCAATTGCATTCAAGAACTGCCCTAAGAACTGCTCTAACTGAATAATTTATTGGCTCTACACCAACTTCTTACTTATTAGGGTTTAGTTTTTAAGTTTCTCGATTTAGTTTAGATGTTATTTGGTAATGGATTTACGGAATAATTTATTGATTGTAACTTCTATTAAGTGATTTATGCCTTTTTAGTTGGCTTATTTATTTACGCGTGCAAATAAGAATGTTAGCAGTTAATTGTTCAACAAAATAGTCTTGTTATTTTACTCACTTCTTAGAGACAACTTTTTGCCGGATTTTTTCGAATAATTTAATATTTAAAAATCATATGCAATAATTTGATTATTGATATGCAAAATAAATAATTTAATTATACGATAATACCCAAAAGTACTGTTATTTCATCTATTTAGACAGAAAAACAGATTTTTAAAGCATAACTTGTCTATAAAGATATAAAAAATCCAATTTCCCAATTTTTCAACACGCATTCCACAAAACCAATGTGCCCTTGCGAACCGTTACCATAAAACATTACGCCCAATTTGTAGCCAGTATCTATACATATAAATAAAATTGGAGTGTCTGTTTGTAATATTAAAATAACCGCTTTTTACTAAGTGCATTTGGATGTATACACGTTACCTATACCGAAACAACATTTTTTACAATTTTTGTCTGTCTGTCCGTCTGTCTGTCTGTCTGTCCGTCTGTCTGTCCGTCTGTCTGTCTGTCTGTCTGTATGTCTGTCTGTCTGTCTGTCTGTCTGTCTGTCTGTCTGTCTGTTTGTTCCGGCTAATCTCTGAAATGGCTGGACCGATTTTGACGGGACTTTCACTGGCAGATAGCTGATGTAACAAGGAGTAACTTAGGCTACTTTTATTTTAGAAAAAAAAATAGGATCTCACGAAAAAAAAAAAACCAATGTTGCAGCGCAGCGCCTGATTGTTTGATAGCAACAACCTGCAATGCGTCCCGCGGGCTCAGAATGGGCGAGCAGGCTGTTGTCAACGGTCGTCTTTGTTAATTACCACGCGGACGAAGTCGCGGGCAACAGCTAGTTAAAAATAAAAAATGTCCTTCATTTTAACAAGAATGCTTTTTTCTCAATATCACTTAAGCTAATTGGCGCCCATTTTTCACAGGTAATGGCAACCAGACGTCTCAGGCCACCCACGTATAGCGAAGGCGTGATACAAGACTAGTGTAATAGGACCTTTTTACTACGACTATTGGGGATATAGTCGTGTGTGTAATATACTCTGTTCCTAATACATTGTCATATGTGAGCGATTGGAAGCGAGGCGATACTTATACAGGGTGATACAAAAGAGTATACTAATCATTAAATCTGCGCTTCACTAGCGCATTTGTTATCATTATGTGTTGTCAAAATTTCGATATGACTATTTAAAAAAAAAAATCCCAACTAAATGACAACTGTCACTTTTTGCGACATTTTTTTTTGTTGACGTATCGAAATTCTGACTTCAAATATTGATTACAAACGCGTATAAAAAGCGCAGGTTTAATGGTTAGTATACCTATTTTGAATCAACCTATATATCGGCTTTATATCTACGCGATCGGAACCTAAGATGAAATAACTATTGCTTGAATAATTGCGGTATTGAGGTTACATTAGAACCTCTTTTCGTCACTGACATGTATCGTTCTAATGTTCGCGTCGTTGAGTATCTATCACGTAAAACAATTGTATATTTGCAATATGACTGAAGTGTATATACCATAGAATAAGTCAGAAGGCTTGTATAATTTGTTAAGAACGAATTTGACACTTAATGTGTCAATATATTGTTGGGCTGTAAAAATATAGTATATAAATTATTTCGAATACCCGAATAATACTCGACTACGAACGTTTAATATTATTTTTCGAAGGCCTAGTTTATTTCTAGAGTTATTATGATGAAAAGTAGCGTTCTAAAATAATTTTAACTATTTTGATCATAGCTTTGTGAATAAAATGATTATTGTGTAAAATATTACTTTTTTTTGTCGCTGAGTACACTTTTATTAATATTTCTTAATTAAAATAAATCAGCATGTGTCAAGCTTTTGAAATATTTTTATTCTAATTTGAGTAATAGTTACGTACCTACAGCGTTTTATCGATTTGCTCAACGTATTTAATATCGATAAATCGATTAAATATTCCATTAGTTTCCATTTTATTATAAAAAAAATCACTTGTTAATATATTATACAGACAGAAATGAAGTATTTTATAAATTTTATAGTAAAATGTAAAAAGATTATGACAACATGGTTACTTTGCTTAGTACTTGTTTACTAGAAACGAAATAAGCATTAACATTTGATAAATTAAAAAAAATGCATAAAATAAATTTTCTAATCGAAAATGAGTAAGAAAGAAATCATATTTTCTGTGATACAATATATATTATTAACTTAGTGGTTATAACAAATTAGAACTGCATTTTAATAGTAATATAGTTAAGACCCTTCCAGATATTATGACAGCAATAGTTTTACTTACTTATTATAATTTCTGTGTGCCAATTTTTATTTTTATCATATTTTTTTAATGTAAATACTTATAAATAAGTTTGAAGGCTTTATGAAATACTCCGACCTCTATTCATGGGCATATATCAAATAGAACATTAATAATTTTATGTTGTTTAAAAAATATATTTTATAAAAAAAAATATTGCATGATACAGTGTTTTTGTTCTTTGCATGCGATCATTATTTTGTCAGAGCGAACAATGCTGTCAGAATAAAATTTTGATTTAAAAAAATGTTTTTTTTTTATATAACTACAGGGTTCTGTATAAACAAGACAATTATAGATTTAATTCCATTATTGCCTTTTATATGTAAGGGTTACTAAAGATCAACATTTGAAATCATGTTTATCCGCGAATCCTGTCAGTCAATCGTTTTAGTCAGTTCGAGGTATGTTTTGAGGTTGAAGTGCGATCTTCAGGGCAGGAGTCAGCTGGAAAAAGGCAGCCAGAATGGCTGACCGTTTTTGGCGGCGCTGGGTGGTGGAATACTTGCGTCTTCTGATTCCAACTAGAACGCCTTTTCATTTTTTTATTCGGACGTCTTCAATAAATGTAAAGAGTTAAAGATCATTTATTTGTGAATTTCCAACAGACGAACAGACGTTTCCAACAGACATGAAAAACGGCCGATTTGGCCTCCGCACTGAAAATCATCTTAACCACAACTACCAACTGCGCTAATTGGGTCGTCAGGTCGGGTAAATATCCCTTAACATTATATTTATCCCACTACATTTATAAAGTATCAGTTTTACACCACAAAACTATTGATAAACCAGTCTGTCGACATTGTTGGGCATTGCGAACTCAATTGCGGTCAGAATGCCGTGGACCGAGACGAATAGCTTCCAAGACTCCTGCGTCTATTAATAACATTGCATTCCTTGGAATTATATTTTGTAACTAATGATGAAGGAAAACGTCGTGAGGAAGCCTGCATGTCTGAGAGAACCCGTCGAAGGACGTGTGAAGTCCGCTAGCCTGCACTGGGCGAGCGTTGGGAACTATGGCATTGAAGAGAAGCCCGTGCCCAACATTGGATCTTGGAAAGGGCTATTATTACTATAGGCTGCAAATTTACGTATTTTTTTAGTATTAGAATATTGTCTCACTCAGTAGTACGTAGGTATTTTGCAGTGTAAATAATATTTAAATATGGGAGATTCTACGTAGGCCTTATGTGTCGAATAGGCCTGATAAAACCCATTCAAACCAACCATATCAGTAAAGTGAAGAAGAAGTAATTGTTCTCACATACCTATAACAATGTAGTGCTCAAAAATGTAAAAGCTCTTTTTAAAAAGAGTAACCATGGAGTTTCTTGCCCGTTCTTCTCCATAAGAACGGCATCCCGAACGGGTTGTAACTATATTGTCGATTCATAGGTACTGTAATTAATGGTTTCCATAAATAAAAAAATATTCTGATTCAAGAAGAATATATCCACAACAATCGCGTTGCATAGTTAGGATTCGCATAAGTCGGTGGGTTCATCTGGTGATATTTGTAAATGCTAAATTGCTGTATCTACAGCTTAGTTTTAACTACCTAAAGATGGCCGAGTATGTCATGCCAAAAAATATATATTTTGCCCTCGTTTGCGTTTTATAGCCAATGTTATAGTATTATGTTACTCGCCATGAAGTTCCATCGAACCGAGCGGGGCTAACCGCGAATAACGAGGCAATGAAGGGGGAGAATTTTTATTTTATTCTTATGTTGGTATGGGACATATTTTTGTGTTATTGATGTGTGGAGCTATTACAGTATTTATTAGGTTTGATATATTATATGGGGGATATTTTATGATAGGAGAATGGAAGTGGGAAATGAAATGAATGACAATTTTGCTGGATACAGTTCACAACCATGACCTGGGTACAAACATTCGTGCACAGAAAGTTTTCCCAAACCGGGTATCGCACCCGGGACCCTTGGTATAGAAAGCCCCTACAATACCAACACTACTTATCGGGTCGTCAATATCTAAGTACCTCCGCCTTATATCCTCAAAATAATATTTTCAACATTCTATTAGCACTTTTGAGCACTTTGAGCTCGAAGAACCGATGGCCTTTGGGGCAGAAAAGTTCTAAAATGGTGACCACGATTCGCACGATGTAGAGTAGGACGGCCCCCCACAAGGTGGACTGATGATATCACACGCGTAGCGGGAAGCAAGTGGACGCAAGCGGCGGAGGACCGTCATGTGTGGAAGTCATTGGGGGAGACCTATGTTCAGCAGTGGCGCAAAATATAATGTCGAATACTTATAAAGTCTTCAAAACTCACAGAACATTGGGCACGGGAATTAAAAAGACTAAGTATCTATACAATAGGTACTATAATGGTATGCCACTGACACCCCACCCCCGTAAGTGGTGGTGGCAGTATGACATCCACCGCGCCCTTAGTACACATTGACCACATCAATTTGTCAGCAGAACGTTAATTGAGATGACGGTATGCAAGATAGACGCAGACAATTTAATTTTTCATCTATATGTAATAAATATCGCCAGACGAACACACCAACTGTACGGTCCCACACTAAGCAAGGCTTTTAATATGGGTACCGTACAATAGACTGAGGGAGGACCCAGAATATAAATACATCAATTGATATTACACATCCATGACTTGGGTGCAATCTTTCGTGCTCATCACACAATGTTTGTCCCTGACAGGATTTGAACCCGGGAGCCTCAGCACGGAAAGCGGGGTCACTACCAACTGCGTTAATCAGGCCGTTATATATAAAACAAAGTCGTGTTAGTAACACCATTTACGTATGTCTCAAGAACGGCTTGATTTTTTTAATATACTGCCATATTTTTCTTTGTGAAGTATTTTATTTTGGCAATAAATTCGTACATACATCCACTATTCTACAACATGCTACGAATTCAAGTAACTAAAATAATATACAAAAGTCTTATGTTTCAAAGTTCAAGTCATAACTTAGGCTAACTTTAGACACGATCTAAAGTTCTAAATATAAAAGTTAAATAACATTTTCTGGTAACCCCGCGGTAGTGCATATTATCATGAATAATATATGAGAAAAATGAATTTATGACCTGAATCTCCACTACAGAGAGAAGTGCAGTATGTCCACATACTTTTTTATTAAATAATCAACTAGGCATGAGCCCGATCGTCCAACCGAAAAAAAAATCTCTATATAAACTGACCCCCCATTTGACACCGTAAAGTTACATATTTCCAAAAAAAAACGTTAGCTCTAGGTTACACAACGAATATAATATGCTCTACATTTCAAATCTCGTGCGTTGTCTGTCAGACATCTATACAAATAAATAAAATTGGAGTGTCTGTTTGTAATATTAAAATAACCGCTTTTCGCACGGTACATATACCAAAACAATTTACAATTTTTGTCTGTCTATCTGTTTGTTCCGGCTAATCTCTGAAATGGCTGGACCGATTTTGACGGGACTTTCATTGGCAGATAGCTGATGTAACAAGGAGTAAATTAGGCTACTTTTATTTTAGAAAAAAAAATAACACGTCGCGGGTAACAGCTAGTTATTAATAATTCTGTTAAATTGATAATTAAATAATTCAAATTATTGCTACCAATGTATGAGACAGTTCTGCATAAACCGGTTCCATGTTTATTATTCATTGTAGGTCATGTTGCACGCCCTAAAATATCTTGTAATAATTCAAACGTGTATTAATCCTAGTAACTTGACTTACAATGCATTTACATTGTATTTTAACCCCTAATGTTACCCCCTAAAGGGTGATTTCTTGAGATATTGGCAATTGATCCAAACTAAAGTATATATAAAAAAATATCTATCAGAATTAGTTGACAAACACCGGATATATGCGTCAACATGTTGATAGCCAATCAGTGATAGCCAAGTTGGTAGAACGCTTGCCTCGGTAACGAGGATCGCAGATTCAAACCCGGCTCTCACCTCTGGGATATCTGGATTTCATGTGCAAATCTCATTTTCAAACCATGATTATCACTTGCTAAACGGTAAAGGAAAACATCGCGAGGAAACCTGCATGTCTATGAGAACCCCTCGAAAGACGTGTGAAGTGCGCCAACCCATTCTGGGCCAGCGTGGTGGACTATGGCCTAATACCCCTCGCATTGAGGGGAGGCCCGTGCCCAGCAGTGGGACATTAAAAGGGCTGGTATTTTATAGCCTCCTCATTTTTTAAGTTTAGTATTTTTTTTAAAGGAATCTGTACGTTCAATATGAACCACAATATTCTTATTTCGTTTCGAAATACAAATAATTAGTATCGCTATTCAATTGATCTTGCTAAAATTGGCCCGAATATAACAATGAAGAACCTTGTTAGCCAACAGTATCGTCGTGTTCAAAAGCCTACGAGTCGTTAATTGTGAATCTCCCAGGCGCATTTATTGGAACATTGCCAGACGCAAATCTATGCAGAGGATTACCTGAATAACAAGATTAAACTGGCAATAGGTGACTCGTAAACTGATCTATAATCTGATACATGCAACAGATATTAATGACAAAATGTTAAAAAAAACCCCGACACAAAAATAAACGTTTAAAAAGTCAAAAATAACATCGGTCTTTTTGGGAACGCTTAGTTCGTGATTCTATTTTATTTATTTATATTTTATATCATTTGAATACTAATATACAGTAATATTTTTGACTTTTTGAACGAATGAATATTGTTAGTCTAAAGTTGCAACCTTTTCAAATTGGAAACCGTTTAGTATTGAGTGCTAGCTTATACCATTAAATCAGTTGGTAATTAATCTCTAAGCGCGGGCGTGGACACTTGGACCGCTTCCAGCTTGGAGTCTGCGCCATGAGATTACCTGCGTGCCTGATGTATGGTAGCCATCATTTAACTTGCAATGCATACATTCGTTATGTACGTTTTGCAAATAAATGATGGCATTCTCGTTCACTGTAATAATTCACAGTCTGCGAAAATAATGTGCCAATATCAAACTTATCTATAGGTGTGTCAATACTATTGACCGTGCTTTCTGTAACGAGGGCGTCGGGTTCGAATCCTGGTAGGGGCAGATTTTTTGTGTCATGTCATGGATGTTTAGTAAAATGTATACGTGGTGTTATATAAAGAATATAATATTATCTTCGAACTGACACTTTTTTTGCAACATTTGTAATCATAACGTGAAATCAGAATTTACATAAACCGTAGTTTTTTTTTTTTAAATCTGTCAGCGTCCAAAAACAAGAAAACTAAGAAAAAACGGCTACAAATTAAAAAAAAATATGTACATTTTTACAACACTGTTTAAGAGCTGGAAAATAAAAAAAAATGTCCCTCAATCGCAATAGTACTTGGTCACCCTACTCCAGAGGTGCGATGCAAGCTATTATGCAATATATCGCAATTGCTCACAACGAGAATTTATCGCAGACATTATTGTATCAACGGGTGGATTACTGACCTAAGCATAACATAATTAGTGTTCGTAATATAGAGCTTTATTTATTTTTTACACGATTTTTCACGTGTTACAATATACAAGTGAATTGAAGTAGGCGTAGTTGGAAACATCCGAAACTATAGCGAATATCGAAAAATGCTCAAAAGACTGACGAAGCCAAATCTGATTAAGAATGCAACTCCATCATTAGGTTTTTGACAAAATAATTTCTCCAGTCGGGAATTGAAAACACTGATTAAAAAAAAAAACAACCCATATAGTAAAGATGTGGCCATCTACGTGCGTTTGAAAAAATATCCATTAAAACATTAAAAACAATGTTACAATAGGTTATTTGGACATATCTGAATCCAGAAAAGGTCCTGACGTGAGATTCGCACATGAAATCCAGAAATCCCAGAGGTTCGAGCCGGGGTTTGAACCTGCGATCCTCGATACCGAGCCAAGCGTTCTACCAACTCGGCTATCGCTGCTATAGTCTACTGCACTGCACTAGTCTTCTTCTTCTGTTTTTACGAAATGAAATGCGATGAAATAAAATGGATATGCAAATGGCCTCACCCACAACTTAGCGGTTATTTTGCCAATGTCAAGTAATTAATAGCAATAACACATTCAATAAATACACATCTATGTAATAAAAATCAATTGCTGTTCGTTTGTCTCGCTAAAACTCGAGAACGGCTGGGCCGATTTAGCTGATTTTGGTTTTGAAATGTTTGTCGTAGTCCAGGGAAGGTTTACACGGTAAGAAAATATGGAAAAGTTGCAAGGACGAAAAATAAGTCTTTATTGTGCTTTATTTTTTCTGACTGTCAGTTGGTTTGTCGAACGTCAGTTTAAATGTCGTTAGGATAGTTGATACGAAGTACAGCGGGTCGACTAGTTATAAATAAAATAATGGATGTGACATGATGATATGAAAATGGCGTGTCCCACTGCACTAGTCAAAATGGCTATCCGAATATGGCCAACGAGTTGACAAATATGACATATTATTACTTCAAACGTGACATTCCGTCGACAAACATAAGGGAAGAAAACAAAACGCTAAACTCAAAAGGACTTTTTTCTTTTTCGTTCTGCGAGCGTAACACATTTAATTTAACTTGAAACACGATCCGGAAACGAAACAATATGAAAAAACATTTTCAGTTATCCGTCAATGGTGTTACGTTTTTCATATTTCCCATGAAAAAAATATATTTACGAAAAGTGTTGCGTGATTTTAATTTAAATAAAAAGGGTTCCGTACATAACGACTGCTTGGTTTGAGCGTAAGCCGCTTGGATTCCTTATGGTCGCTCTATTCTTGCAACATTTTTGAAATTTGCTCTATTCTGGATGTTACTGCATTCCCCAGGCCTTAAGGCCTGAGCCTCGAATTTAGCGGGCAGTGGTGCGGCGGCGGCGGCGGCGCGGGAGCGGCGCTCGTTGTTCGCCCCGCGCCGCTGCCGCGCCGCTGTTTTCGAGAACCGGTCCATTTGATTTTACGCATAAGATCCTGCCGCTCCCGCGCCGCCGCCGCCGCCGCCCCGCTGCCCGCTAAATTCGAGGCTTAGGCCTTACTGTGCATATAATACAAGTATTACTTCGTTTGGGAATACACCATACTTTTTATTTAATTTATCATGTGAGGAGCAAATATCATATTTGAATTTGGACAATATCTTCACTAATGGCTTCACCTCGATTAAAAACTGCAGAATTGGATTTCTATAAAACAGAGCTAAGACCCTTTTGTTGATACAAGTTATTAAAAATAAATACGGTCAAATTATCAGGTCATCGGTGCTAAGGCTTTCTTATATTCTAGGATGCCACAGACGAAACACCGGGACCCAGAAAAAGTGTACTAAATTAAAAAAAAAACGCGCACACATTGAGTATGTTTTTTTTTTAATACAAGTACCCTTTATCGGCCACAGTCGATATTCAGCTACAGTTAAATGAGTTAAACGCATCGCAATCGTCTTTGCGTAGTATCGCGATATGTGTATCGGCGATTGGTTTTATACCCGACTCCGCGGACCCCGAAAAACTTCAAAACTTTCTCGGTATTCCATCTTCAAATAAATATGTCACCGAATTTCATTTTGTAAGTGTAAATAAGGCAATGGCGAGTGAAATAAATCAATACCCACCGTGGAGAGTGACTCGTCAAACTTCTAATTGAAATGTTCGGGGCGTGGGTTTCATAAATCATGGCGGGCAACACGGATATAGAGATTGCGGTGAGGAGGTTGTAAGTGTGAATAAAAGTCAGTTAAAGCCATGACATAATAACACAACTGAAAAGTCAGCAGATGCATCTATACTTCTATACTAATATTATAAATGTGAAAGTTTGGATGGATGGATGGATGTTTGTTACTCTTTCACGCCAGAACGGCTCAACGGATCTGGATGAAATTTGGCACAGAGATAGATTATAGTCTGGAATAGCACATAGGCTACTTTGTGTCCCGGTAAAATGTATGGTTCCCGTGGGATAGATTTGTTTACATTTTTCATAGAATACCAATAAATTCATTTTCTCATACATTTGATTCCTAGGCGGTACGAAGTTCGCCGGGACAGCTAGTATATAATATAATAATAATACCAACCCTTTTTTTTAAGTCCCGCTGCTGGGCACGGGCCTACCCTCAATGCGAGGGGGATTAGGCCATAGTCCACCACGCTGGCCCAGTGCCGGTTGGCGGACTTCACACATCTTTCGAGGGGTTCTCTCAGACATGAAGGAAAACATCGTGAGGAAACCTGCATGTCTGTGAGAACTGCTCGAAAATGTGTGGAGCCCGCCAACCCGCATCGGGCCAGCGTGGTGGACTAGTGCCTAATCCCCCCTCGCATTGAGGGGAGGCCCACGCTCAACAGTGGGACGGTAAAAGGGCTAATATTATTATGATAAAATGTGGCGCATCCAGTAGTTTAGGTCACGTTTACATTCGCGGTTTCCCACCGCTAAAGGTGAAAAATGCTACCACTTGCTAGTAATTTTTCACGTGGCAAGGGCTTTGCCGGTTCCGCAATATCATACTAACACACCCACACACTCACACGTGATATGTATGTGTACGCAGTGTTAAGCGTACTACACTCACACTGATACGTGTTTGTTTCGATGTGAACATCTGTGCGAGTTCTTTCAGCAAATGTTACGCGGTATAAAAAGTGTAAGGTGGATTAATAAAAATGTATTCGGATACTTTTCAGTACACTATTACATTCTAAAGGTATGAGATTTATAAAAAAAACAAAACTTGGGACCAAGTACAATCAGTAAAATGCGACTGCCGTGCACCTCTAGCTACTCCTTCGGTAATTAAAAAATGTGATGGTGTATCCCATTAATCCCATTAATTAATAACTAATAACTAATATTATAAATGTGAAAGTTTGGATGGATGGATAGATGGATGGATGTTTGTTACTCTTTCACGCCCGAACGGCTGAACGGATCTGGATGAAATTTGGCACAGAGATAGATTATAGTCTGGAATAGCACATAAGCTACTTTTTATCCCGGTAAAATGTATGGTTCCCGTGGGATAGATGTTTTAATTTTTCATACTTTTTATCGCGGGTAACACCGCCGGGCGCAGCTAGTTAATATTATAAATGTGAAAGTTTGGATGGATCGATGTTTGTTACTCAATCACGCCAGAACGGCTGAACGGATCTGAATGAAATTTGGCACAGAGATAGATTATAATCTGGAATAACACATAGGTTACTTTTTTGCCTGTAAAAATGACATACTTTTTAATCGCGGGTAACATCGCGGGGCGCAGCTAGTACTACATATATGTAAAAAAGTCATGGCAGCTGCACTGAAAAGTCGACGCCAATTAATAAACCATCTCTCCTAACCAGCCCTCCTTTTTTCTGCTAATAATCTAAAAAACCTTCATTCAACCCCTAACACGTGTGTCACGGTGTTGGCACGTTATTAGCGTGAAACGGCCGCCATCATAAACTGGTAATTTCCGGGCAAGTCCGCTTTGTGACGTAATGCGTTCCGTGTGTCAGCATTTGTATGTTATTAAGGCTGTGTCCCCAGTAGGCAAACTGTTAGCGGCCGACTGAGTGAGCCGCAAATTTGTGGCGAACTGAAATTCGAGTTAGCTGCAAACTCAGATCACAATGCGTGCGTCGCAAGCAAACTGTTATGAGTTAGCCGCTTATTTAGGTCGACCGACTGAATTTTCACTTTACTATTGTTGTACGAAGGGAGTGGTTGTGTTGGTCACGATGGATATTATATGTGCTATGTGCGTAGAGATTAGTTATGTAAGCGATACAAAAAAACACATCCGGACACGTCAATAGCTTCTTTCCAACTGAACACATGAACAGTTTGCGGCAAACGGACTCACTACGCCGGGCGAACAAGCATATCGCCGCCGCCGACTGGAACCGGTTTTGCTGTGAGGCCGCTCACTGAATCAGACGGCGCGCGCAACCGTGCAAACTGCGTAGAGTGAGCGCAAACTAGCAAACTGTGAACACTCCATTTCAAATATATGGAAGGGCGTACGGCTAAACCGATATGCCGCAAACTCAGTCGGCCGCTAACAGTTTGCCTACTGGGGACACAGCCTAAGGTTCCATTAGGGAAGTAACTAAATTATTGACAACTGTTTGCTTAGACAAAATTACGCTACAATGTCTCAACGAATTTATAATATCATATCGTCAAACGAACACCAACTGTATAGTCCTATACTAATCAGTGATTATATTATGCGTACCGTGTAAAGGACTGGGGGCAAACCCGGTATATAATATTTATATCTATACAAATAAATAAAATTGGAGTGTCTGTTTGTAATATTAAAATAACCACTTTTTACTAAGTGCACTTTGATGTATACACGGTACATATACCAAAACAACATTTTTTACAATTTTTGTCCGTCTATCTGTCTGTCTGTTTGTTCCGGCAAATATCTGAAATAGCTGGACCGATTTTGACGGGAATTTCACTGGCAGATAGCTGATCTAACAAGGAGTAACTTAGGCGACTTTTATTTTAGACTAGCTGTTACCCGCGACTTCGTCCGCTTTTAATACGATCCGTTAAATACCACGCAGACTAAATTAAATTAGAATTATTAAATTAGAGATATAGAAATTAAATTTAATTACTCAGGTCCAAACATTCGTGCTCATCACACAAAAGCTTGCCCCTACTTGGATTCGAATCAAACATCTTTAGGTTATTACAGAATTTTGGATTATTCGGATGAAAAAGTACTTTTAATGTCCCACTGTTGGGCACGGGCTTCCCCTCAATGCGAGGGAGGTAAGGCCATAGTCCACCAAGCTGGCCCAGTGCGGGTTAGCAGAGTTCACACATCTTTCGAGGGGCTCTCTCAGACATGCAGGTTTCCTCACGATGTTTTCCTTCACCGTTTAGCAAGTGATAATCATGGTTAAAAATGAGATTCGCACATGAAATCCAGAAATCTCAGAGGCGCGAGCCGGGGTTTGAACCAGCGATCCACGTTACCGAGGCAAGCGTTTTACCAACTTGGCTATCACTGCTTTCAGTGTACCTACTTTCCTAGTAATCATAAAGATTTTGTGTCAAATTCGGTGTTTTGTCATCAGTAACAGCATCTTTTACATAAGGATCATAAGGATATGATCCCATTGGGCTATTGTTGTCCACTGCTGGACAATCTTCCCCTAATGTGGTGAACTAAGCTAAATCTTAAGTCATTATCTTGTACCTGTGTATGCTACAGTTATAAATCTTAATAGTACTTACCTCTCTTGAAGTCCCAGCCGGTACCCGTTGGGTACCGGCCTCCCCATAGTACAAGAGGGACTATGACTGGATTGAGGGTCATAGTCGACCACGCGTTTGTGGATTTCCGAGATCTGATATAAATTCTCTCAGACAGACATGCAGGTTTCTCTATCTACAAAGTATTGTATGATATTTCAATGTGGATTGATGATTCAACAAACATACCTTATTTTCAACAAAACGCGATGCCATCCGAATACCTTTTCATATTAAACTGATAATTCATGATAACCACGAAATAAATAACAATAAGCTATTATTACACGGAAACTCTAACACTTTGCGGTTTTATTTCGGAGATTTTGTAATAATCAGATCATTTCGTGGGAAATTATTGTTGCTTGGCGCCGTTGAGGGGCCACAAAGAGCTTTGCGCTGCAATTTGCGAATTTAGGGGTGGCAAGAGGTTCATATAGGTCCCACGCACACTGTGACCATAAACCTTTGACATACCATTTGCAGGTTTTAGTTCTCGGCCCAATGTCGCGCAAAACGATCTATTGTCACGATGAATATTCATAGTTGGAACATGAAACAGTTGACGACTATAGTCGTCAACTGTTTCATGTTCCACTGTTGTTGTTCACTGTTTATCTAACCTTTCTATAAAAAGGTTAGATAAACAGTTTATTGGATAATCAGAAACTATTGTTTTGATTGGTCTAACTAACCAAAGACATGGATCTGGTACTATTAATACCCAGACAAATGGAAATGGAAGTGGAAGTGGCGATGGTACCATTTCCCACCTCATCGCATGGGAATATATTCGCGAGCACCAGATCTATTGTCTTCGGTTTTTTTTTATTGGGACTAGGCCCCCCACACACTCCCACCACTGCTGCTTACAGGAGTAGCATAGCAGTACATTTGTCTGGGTATTAATAGTACCAGATCCATGTTATGCTATACGAACTAGCATCACTTAGTTTTGGTGGTACCACCATGGATTGTAGATGGTATGGACCATTGGTAGTGTGTTTGTCTGGCGCTATTTGTTTATCTATTAAGGCCAGTGTAGATCGACTTAAACCACAATAACTTACGTAATAATAAGTTTTGGTACAAATTTAAAATATCTTGATATTTTATTTAGCACCAATTCCATGTCTAGGATAGTTGATAAAATCTCAGAGAGCTCAGTGTGCGTTCATCCTATTCTGAATCCATTTTAATGCGCTCGTTTGCAAGCCTCACCTCCCCCAACTAATGCCATAGCAATTTGACTGTGACGCCACTCGCCGTGCTGTACTATATTCTGGCTAGCTCGTTTATGTGAGAGACGTCTTCTGAAGTTAATAATATAATTTAATATCGCCAGAGGAACACACCAACTATACGGTCCCACACTAAGCAACGCTTGTATTATGGGTACCGTGCAATGGACTGAGGGCAAACTCAGTATGTAATACTTATACAGATATTAAACATTCATGACTCGGGTACAAACATTAATGCTCATCACACAAAGCTTGTCCCTACCAGGATTCGAACGAGTCCCTTTCCACTTTCATATCTCTGATATTCTCGCATCTCCCGTACCTAATCCTACCATCTTTCCCTGGTCCCTGCTTCTCCGTACTTCATTAACATTAAAATATTGCATTATTTTATGATCATCCATGTGTTTGAATTAGTTTACAGTCCACACACATTCACTTCACTATTGAACTCTCTTGAGTACGGCTGGTCCCATTTCACATTTTTTTTTATTCGTAATTAGGGAACGAAGAATTAAAACAATTAGTGTTAACACGAGCAACGTATGTCGGGTCAGCTAGTTTATGATAGAAACAAAAAACATGAGATCAAATGCTTGCCTATAACGTAATAAAAAAAAAACATTAAAAAAAAAAAAAAAACTTTCGCGCCCTTAAATATATTATAACCCCTATAATTCAACATTGAATCCAATGTTCCGTCGCTAAATGTCTCGCTTCAAAATCTATTAGACTGTAAGACGGTCCGTCCGTTACGTTCACATTGTAGTCTTATTACTCGTACAGACTAAGCGTATGAGAGAGATGTTAGAGTATATAATCCACTAGAGCTTAGGCGTTAATGTGCTATAAGGCTTCATTACTTGCTTCTCAACAATCTATACTTACTATATATATAATATTATAAATGTGAAAGTTTAGATGGATGGATAGATAGATAGATGTTTGTTACTCTTTCACGGCAGAACTGCTGAACGGATCTGAATGAAATTTGGCACAGAGATAGATTATAGTCTGGAATAGCACATAGGCTACTTTCTATTCCGGTAAAATGTATGGTTCCCGTGGGATAGATTTGTTTAAATTTTTCATAGAGCAAAGTATTGACATGATTTACAGAAAAGGACATAGAGAAAAGGACATAAGTACTTTTTAATCGCGGGTTCCGAACAAAAATGTTTGAGACGTCGTCATCATGCAATATTGAATCTCACGCAAAAACTATACAGGGCTCAAATTTGAGCACTTGCCTGGCTGGCTCAAATTTGAGTCAATGGGTAAATTTACATATATTTGGAGTCATCTAGATCTGAACATGCTCTAGAACATCCTGGCTGTTAGTCAAGCCACTATCGATTCTGTGAAATAGGTCAGTATTATAGAGGTATTTCAAAAGGTACATCTGTGAGAAGATATTTTTTCTCTTAAAAACTTGAACAGGCTATAAAATAGTTAAGTTTTTTTTATTTTTTATGTGCAGACTATCTGTGCTATGCTTCCTGGTTTATTTTAAATTCCCATTTCCATTTCCTAGGATATACCTTAAAATACATTTTGGTGTAGGTTATCACAGAACCGTTTCGGCGCGACGTGTTTGGCCACACAAAAGGACGAACCAACATCGAAACGAAAAAACTACAATATCAACAATTTTATTAAAGAAAGTGAATTTCAAATTAACGTTATCGCGACAACAAGTTAAATTTTAATTATTTACAATTTGTTCTTTCACTTTTTTCAGCGGGACAACTCTTCAGCGGGACTTTTTGGCGGGTAGTTGAACGGTGAAGTTGTCAATTTTGTTCTCTTCCCATAAATGTGTTTCTTTGCCAAATATGTAATATTAGCGGGATATTAACCATTGCGTGTTCATAAACGTGCACGAGTGTAGGATATTGAAATAATGAATGAAATCTAAATTATGAAAAAAAAAAATATTTTTATTTGAAATCAGTTACATATATACGCCAGTCAAAACTTATGTACCAACACGTGGTGTGTGTAATTACTCTTAACCCGGTGATTAGGGTTATCGGTAAAACGCTTTTAACTTTTTTACGTTTCCATGCCCCGTGACGGTTCAGCTAATTTTTATTACAGATTCTATGGTAATTTCGGATCCTCGAGCCTCTGGGATTTTTTAGATTTCCAAGTACAAATCTTATTTTCAACAATTATTATTACTTGAAGTACCGCCTATGAAGGCAAAACATCGCGAGGAAAACTGCATGTCTATCAAAATTTTGTGAAGTTCACTTAAACCACACTTGCTGGATTTGGGCCCGCGTGGTGGCCCCAAATCCTCCTAATACTCGCACGCCTAAGGCACGGGCCTCCCCTCAATGCAAGGGGGACTAGGCCATAGTGCACCACGCTGGCCCAGTGCGGGTGGGTGGACTTACACATTCGCGACGACGACAACCCTCGCTAGTTAATTATACTATATCGATGATACAAGCGTTGCTTACTTTGGGACCGTACTGTAGGTGTGTACGTCTGGTGATATTATGGTTCAGTACACAAGATTACTTCTGTACTAGATCATAGATCATAAAAAATTACGACAGAAAACTAAAAGTCGCGACCGGCTCCATATTTCACTTCGGGATTAACATAACAGTTTACTTCCATTTTAATATAAAATTTATGAATGCACGGACCAGAATAGGGCCGGCAACAATTTTAATTATCCTTTGTATAAGTTTTGTCGTAAAAAAAATTAATACGCACATTTAATTAGTTAAAAGGTACGGTTTACGGGCGGCCAAATTTTATGTACGAGAAAGTATATTTTTTTTACGTTTACCTATTACATTAACTTAGTTTGCAACGTCCTGTTTGTAGTATTTATTCCTAATAATTAATTGAAATAAAACTAATCTTAAGGATTTTATCGCGTTTATTATTTGTTTTTTACGTTCCCGACATTTCGGCTGCTTTACAGCAACCATGTAAAGCAGTCGAAACCACCCACCAACCAACCCACCTTAAGATTAGTTTTATTTCAATGTGTAGTATTCGCGTAATTATAAGAAATCAATACCTAATAATTAAGTTAAGAGAGATTGTTTTTAAGCCAGTTAATATTATCAATGGCATGGCACTGAGGTTGTCGCATACTATGGGCTTCATAAGAAAGCTCAAGGTCGCTTAGCGCGCACTGGACTGAGCAAAGCTTGGGGTTTTGCTACGCAATAGAATCAGAAATAAGGAGATCAAAGTAAGAATTTCAAAGTTAAAGTAGCAGTGGAGGGGTTCATAGCGCGAAAAATCGATGGCATCTGAGGCAGAAAGATTCTAGGATGGCAATCACGAGACGGAAGACGTAGTGTAGGACGGCCCCCAACAAGGTGGACCGATTATATCACACGCGTCGCAGGAAGCCAGTAGATGCGAGTGGCGGCGGTCTGTGATGTGTGGAAGTCATTGGGGGAGGCCTGTGGCTGATGGATGAATGGAAGTATATGAAGATAAAGATAAAGATAAGAAACTGCATATCTTTGAAATTAAGTAATATGGAATGAAGTTAATGTCAAATAATTTATTTCGTATGAGCCTACGGCGCGGTCATCCCTACAATTGTCAGTCACTGAAAGTCTGATACATTTACTATGATCATATATATGATCCTAGCTTTAAATAAAAACAACGCTTTCTAAAAGATACTGGCTTGTTACAGTCCAACTGACCCCGAACGGTAAATTAGGTCGCACGCAATTGCGGATTTGCATAGAGCTGTTAATATGCATGGGGATTTATTTATAAGCTTAACTTTTATACACAAAAATAAATGTAGTTAAAAATAATATGCGGAATGATTCTTATGGCAAATGATGTGAGTAAATACAATTTTTATCGGTCCTGGCGAACTTCGTACCGTCTCAGAATCAAATGCATGAGAAAATTTTTGAGACTTAATAGTTATTCTGCTATTCGGAGCGGAGACGAATTCAAAAATCATAAATCTCTGGCCGCCTGTTCTTGATTTATAAATTGAGTAACTAACATGACTTGTATTTATATATATTATGAACATAAATGGTTTCTCTATTTTTATTATCTTTTATCGATTTTGTTATCTCTATATAAATACGGTGTACCTAAAACCATCTCAATTACGTGTTTGAGGAAAAGCACACAGATGGTCGAGGAGACAGAATAATTTAATTCCTGGCGGCCTTTCACCCTGGGCCTCCCCCTCCCTCCACCGGTCCAATGATTATTTAACACCAGCTGATTTACAGGCCACCCCTTTTCAATGTAACGTTGACGTTTATTGAATAAATGAAATGAATTATTTGCCGGCCCAATATTTTAGGGTCCAAAATGTATGAAGGTGAAATCGTGTAATTTGCTAAAGCTGGTAACACATTACGTAACACGTAATAGAGCGAGTGCGTGATACGCCGCAGACTTAATGAAAATTCAGACAAGCTGAGCGAAATATTGGTCGTAAGTTGTAGACGTGACAGTTCGAACGCCCGATAGAAATACGGCTAGCTGACGTCAGAAAAAACAAACACACTTAGAACGCGTCTTTTCAACTCGACATCAGCGGCTTAGATTACAAAAAAATGCGACATTACTCTACGCACTAAACTGAGCAAAATATCGGTCGTAAGTTGTGGACGTGACAGTTCGACCGAAAGTTCGAACGCCTGATAGAAATTTGGCTAGCTAATGACTGAACAGCCAAACACACTTAGAACGCGTCTTTTCAACTTTTCATCAGAGGCCTAGATTATAAAAAATAGCACATTACTCTACACACTCAACTGAGCAAAATATCGGTCTTAAGGTGTGGACGTGACAGTTCGAACGAAAGATCGAACGCCCGATTCAAATTTGACTGCCTGACGCCTGAACAATAATGCACACTCATCACGCATCTTTTCCACAGTTCATTTGTTGCTTAGTTAATAAAAAAAATACGAATAAAGTGAGCCAAATATCGGTTGTAAGTTATGGATGTTTTTTTTTATTTTATTTTTTTTATTACATTATAGGCAAGTATTTGATCTCGATCTCACCTGATGGTAAGTGACGATGAGATCTACGATGGAGCATATTTGCCTAGAAGGTACCTGTTCACTCTCGAATTGACATATTGTGTGAGTGTGAACAGGTAGGAAGGCGGCAGTAGATCGAGACGCTACATTCACTAGGCACATGCAGCGCAACTGATCTGAACCGCCATCCATGAATGGCAACACCGAACATCATGCCGGAACACGGCTAGGCCGCTTGGCGACATGGCTTTGTTCAGTGGGTGGTGACTAACCACGGCCGAAGCCTACCACCAGTAGAGTTGTCACCTAGTTGGCACCACCCAGGGTCACGTGTAGGGTATCTCGAGGGTATTTAATTCTCCTACGGACGAAGGTGACTTGATCCCAAAATGTGACAATGTGACAATGTGACAATGAGCTTTCGAACGACCTATAGAAAACTGGCTACCTGACGCGGCCGTCTGAACGATCGCACAAAATCATCCGATGCGACTCTCATCCACGACATACAGACGCGGCCTATCCTTCATGTCATCAGCTTAAATGTGACGAAATGTGGAGTTATATTTTTCTTCTTCTTTCTTTACGAAATGAGATGCGATGAAATAAAATGGATATGAAAATGGCCTCACCCACAACTTAGCGGGTATTTTGCCAATGTCAACTAGGTAATAGCAATAACACAATCAATAAATACACATTATAAATAAAATAATGGATGGGACATGATGATATGAAAAAGGCGTGTCCCTCTGTAAATATTCACGATTCGTATCGTTATATTTTTTTTATCTTTAAAAAAGTATTACTTTTTCTTTTTATTATTCGTTACCTGCCATGAAGAAAATATGTTCCTGACAACCTCAATATGTAGAGTTAAGAATCAAGAGATTTGATTAAACCTTGACTGAAAGAATTCCATAGATTACAGCCTGAATACTCACATTGAAAAGGCCCAAAACGTCCCCTCTAGGGAAGCACAAAAAACTTGCTCAAGATTAGAAATTAGAATCGAGGATAAAACTTCGGAAATGTTTCTTATCATTAAATCCTTAAAAACTTTATTCATCTTCATTGAGGTTCTACGCTGAATATTTCTGAAAGGATGTATTTTTCCTGAAAATTACGAGTCTTTGTCCAGGGTTGATGAGGGTTCCGTCGTGCCACCAAAGCAATAGCTTTGGTGACCCTATTTGCTTTATTTCTTGCGTTAAACAACCCTTATATGATCTTAAGTGGGTGGAAGGTTGTCTAATCAACTTATCAAGAGGTTTTAAGGGGACTGTACAAACGAAAGGGAAATTATTTTCGTTGCCAGCCCTTTTCATAAATTTTATTTCAGGTTAGCTTCAGCTTCGTCAGTGTACCTTCATTTAAATAATATCTTCGCAGTTATGTAACATATGACGACTCAATTGATACAGTTCGTTGTGACCTAGCTTCCGTACCGAGTGGACAATAATTTATGAAAAACGCTCTATATAATGTTCCCTATGGTTTTCTCGCGCTTCTCTAGGTCGCTTCCTTGGCGTCGTTTGTTTTAAAAAGTGCTCTGAGTATTTAATTAAATTATAATTATATAAACCTCAATAAGTCTACGATTTCCACCCCAGGGCCCATGGTATATTACCACCGAGGGCGCTGGGTTAGAATCTCGGTAGATGCATTTTTTTTTTGACGACTATGAACATTTGTAAACACATCATCTGCCCACGGTCGAATGTTTTCGAACGGTTTTTCGTTGTTCGAATTCGATGCTGGCATGAATTTCCAATGATTTAAAATAACCTTGCTGGTTAGTACTATATAGGTATGTATGAGAACTATTATCCGAACACAAAATCCCATACAAAAAAAATATACCAATTTGCAATATGTTCACATAACGAGCTTGGCGAAAGTAATTCCTCGTACCAAATCCAATTTAATGCCAAAAAGCTATAGCAATACATTAGGCCCGTCTAATTTCCTGTCGTAGTATCATTACGCCTGCCACGGAAGGGGGGAAGCAGAACTATTTATTATCTGCAAGTACATAAATAACAGGCTTTTGTTAGTATGTCATGTTAAGTTGCAAATTTATAATCTAATTTAGAGACTTACAAAGACTATAAGCATATCAAGTCAAATTATTTATTTTGTAAAGGCCTATCTACTAATTGTCACGTTAATATAAAACTATTTTTTTGTTTTTTATCGCGTTTATATTAAGATTTTTATATTCCCGACGTTTCGGCTGCTTTACAGTAACCATGGTCACGGGAGGTCTGAGGTGGTTGACGTCCTAGTGTCATAGTTTGACCGGGGTACCCTCATATTTAGTTGTTGCTTGCGGTCCGATCTACACAGAAAGAGCTCACTGAGTCTTGAGGTTATGCAATGGTGCGCTTGGTTTTGGAATTAGTTTTATTCCAATGTGTAGTATTCGCGTAAATATAAGAAATGAAAATATTTTTAATGTTACCATCGGGCAAATGGCTAGACGTATATAAATTTGGTACGCACCAAGCGTGCCGCATAAAGTATAGTCGCGTACATAAATACACTTGCGTTGTTAACTGTTATTGCTTCCATAACAGTAACTCGTACCTGCGATTCGGAATCGCATTGCGTCTGTTGCTGTCTGTTGCTAATTGTGGTTGCCTTTTATTGCTTTTGCTGTTAACGATACGTTATTTGGCGAGGAATCAATGGTTTTTCTTCGGTACATTAGGAGATTTGTAAACATGGGAGTAACTAAAATTTACTTGTACCAAAAAACAGATGACTGTTTTTTCGTACATTCTACAAACCTATTCTACCATGTTTTAGGTGTTCTAACAACTTGGCTATCAAGCCATGTTATTAGTCGTATATTCAAACCCCAGCTCGCACCTCTAGGTTTTCAGGATTTTATATGCGAATCTGATGTTCAACCATGATTATCACCTGTGAAACGGTGAAGGAAAACATCGTGTGGAAACCTGCATGTCTGAGAGAAGCCCTCGAAAGACGTGTGAAGTCCACCAACCCGCACTGGGCCAGCGTGGTGGACCATGGCCTTATCCCCCTCGCATTGAGAGGAGGCCCGTGTCCAACGGTGTGCCATAAAAGAGACTGATATTATTACTTATTTATTATAGGAAACTATACGTCTTGTGGATAACATGTAGGTTGAAATATCGAAGTTCTTTTTTCAATAAAAATGTGCAAAAGAAGCGCAGGCTTAAGGCTTAATATAACATTTCTGTATCACCTTGTATACTACAAACACGACCACCAGAAAAGCAACTTTAAATAGCACCGGTCTAGAGACAATTTCAGACTGCACGCAACTAAATATCGCGAATCAACAGGAAATTGAAAACCCTACGGTGTGTAGGTAATGTCGGATCGCAGAATCTATTTGAGTTGTATATATTGCGGTGTAGCATTGTGGATTCGTGTGGCCATTCAGTTAAAGTTAGTTTTGCAGTTCGAATCCAATAGGCATACTTCGAGATAGGATAAAAATCTGAGTAGCCTTATATAAAAAAAAATATTAGGTAAAAATTAAAAAAATAAGACAGTCTGACTGCATAAAAATGAAAAATTATCAATTCTTGAAATCAGACAAGGTACTTGTCTAACTAAATCAAATATTTTACGAATGTGTATAGTCCTTTCAAATAAAAAAATAATTTTCCATAAATGACAGAGATCTGAGGTAACAAACATAAAAAATATTACAACCGAATTGAAAACCACCTCCTTTATGCAGTCGATTAAAAAAAAGAAACATTGCATGCAAATTGATAAATTTTGCTTTGCAATATCGACTCACTGTTTTTGTTAAACTTTTATACAGCGCCGTGTCGGTCGCATACTCCATTCTACTAAATTATCGTACGTGAACAGGAAATTGAAAACTTTGTCGTGCGTCCGACAATGTTGGTGTCATTTTTTTTTTATTTTTTTTTATTACATTATAGGCAAGTATTTGATCTCGATTTCACCTGATGGTAAGTGACGATGAGATCTACGATGGAGCATACTTGCCTAGGTAGGAAGGCGGCAGTAGATAGAGGCACATGCAGTGCAACTGATCTGACCCGCCTTCCATGAATGGCAACACCGAACATCATGCCGGAACACGGCTAGGCCGCTTGGCGACATGGCTTTGTTCAGTGGGTGGTGACTAGCCACGGCCGAAGCCTACCACCAGTAGAGTTGTCACCTGGTTGGCACCACCCAGGGTCACGTGTAGGGTATCTCGAGGGTACTTAATTCTCCTACGGACGAAGGTGACTCGACCCCATTGTTGGTTGGTTGGTTGTATGTTGGACCCTGAAACATCGCTATCGAAGAGACACCGTTTGATTTAAATAGGTCGGTTGTGGAACTAGGTTTTGTTTAGATTTGTGAATCAGAATCAGAATATTTTTTATTCACGTAGACCATTAAGTACAGTACTTCTGAATCGTCAAAAGTTACAAAATACTATGCTACTACTTTACCATCCGTTCGGAATGCCGTTCCTATGGAGAAGAACGAGCAAGAAACTCAATGGTTGCTCTTTTTTAAAAAGATCTTTTACATTTTTTAGCAGTACTTTGTTATATGTATGTGAGAACAATGTAGGAACGGCTAATCAGACTTTAGCAGCAGGTCAAAAAAAAGTACGAACTCAGTATAAAATTACAGCTAATGGCTACATGGTTCCCACATTTACAAACCGATGTTATTATTGTGAACTAATAATAACATCGGACCTCCTCTGTGCCTCTGAGGGCACATTGATCTTGCACATCTGATTAATATATTTATGAGATGTAACGATAATAGTGTAAAATATTTTGACACGGCCAACAGTAGGGTATAAAAGTAACATTCCCAAAGACATAAATCGAATTTTTAGACATTAAAAAAATTACAAAAAAATGGCCTGTACGGATCGCACAGCCAAACGCTACTGAATCGCCTTGTTTAAAAAAAACTCAAACATTTTCTCAACTATGACACTAGGACGTCTAACACCTTAGTCCTCCCGTGACCATTATGCACTGCATATATTATGCAAGTCCAAGATCCAGGTGCAACAGTCTCGGAGTTCTGCTTTAAAAGTCTGGAAGACTAGTTGTAGACTGGGCAACACCATTTCTGAGGCAAAAGCATAGTTTTAAAGGCGTTAAATAAAATTAATCAGCAGTCTAAGTTGGGCTGCGTAGTACAAAGAAGCTAGCAGAGTTAAGAGTTGATTATGTATCTAATACCATAGCCCGGAAAGTAGGTATCAAACTGGGCTCTTAGCATCTTAGTTCAGCCTCCTCTTACACCGGCGTGCAACAAACTATTTGCCGTTTCTTAGACAGATACAATAATTGGCATAGGCATAGGCATAGCATAGCTTTACTAATGTAGGCAACTTCTTAATCGCAAGTTTCATGCTACATATTTGGAAAAGTTTTTTTTTTTTTTTATAAAATTATGTTTAGCCAGCCGAAGGCATCAAGTGTAATTATGGTCGAACTAAGTAACTTATTTTTTTATGGATGCCTTACAATGGACTAGAGGTGATAATGATAAGTAAAGCACACTTAACTCAGAATAATAGATAAAAAAATGCAATTATTGCCCTTAATTAAAATATTGCAATGCGTTCTTAATTTATCTTTTTGAGAATTTAAAAAGAAAACTCTTTTCAACCCTTCATTCACGTTGCCGATATTGTAGGTATCTTTGTTAATATCATGTGATATATGTAAATTAATAAGTATTGCAATCATTTAAAATAAATTGACTGCCTACACGGAGATTTGTTGCGCAATGGTGTAACACGCGCCCACCTTTGCAAATGAAATTCGCAATGTAGATTAGAAACTTGAGCTCCAAGCACACCGGAGCGTGCTCAGATACAGAACAGTACAATATTTTGTGCAGAATGGTCTTGTTATGTGTTTGTGCCTTGAATTGTATTATCTAACTAATCTATATAACTTTCTTAAAAGATATTGGATCATACAATTGCACTAAGAAATTAGCGGACTCATAAACAAGAAAGATGAGAGGTAATAAATAAAGAGTACTTTGAAATAAAACTAATCTTACGAACTTTATCGTGTTTATTTTATAGTTTTACGTTCCCAACGTTTCGGCTGCTTTACAGTAACCATGGTCACGGGAGGACTGAGGTGTTTGACGTCCTAGTGTCATAGTTTGAACTGGGATACCCACATATTTAGTTGTAGTGAGATAAGTTTTGTTTCAATGTGTAAAATTCGCGTATATATACGAAATCAATAAAGAGTACTTACATAAATATTTTTGTCTCTAAATTTATTGCATGTTTCCTTTCATTTTCAATGGTAAAAATCACTTGTCTTGCAATAGTGCCTACAATACAGTTGTTAATCATTAAACCTACTAAACTTGAGGGTTAATTTACAGTAGAAACATAATCTCGATTATTATTATTTTTGGATGAAATTCAATGGAAGATCACGTTAACATCTGTGTTCCTGAAAAGTGTAGTTCACTGATACGGTCAATATTTCATCCATTGTATAACCATTATAGTATCTTTGTTATATTCCTGAAAATGCGGTTAAACATCATTTTTAATTATAATTCCTGAAAGCAGACAGTTTTATTTTCATAATTATTAACATTTATTTCTACTTCAACAGGAGAATTAGGAAGTCCTCTTAGGTAACAAATCTCAATTCACAAACACAGGTTTGTAATTAACACAATCAAATATGTATAGGCCACTCCATAGCGTTGGAAGTTCTATAAATAGGTCATTTTGTTTATTATTAAGTTAGTCCTGTCCACAATTAAGGTGACAGAGGTAGGTAACACCTAAAAAGCAAAGCTTCTGAAGCCCAAAAGGTGCGGTGGCAGTGGCAGCGATAAACTTTAACCTACCTAGGCAAGTATGCTCCATCGTAGATCTCATCGTCACTTACCATCAGGTGAGATCGAGATCAAATACTTGCCTATAATGTAATAAAAAAAAACCCATATCAGTAGAAAGCTGTAACTTTGTAAGTATATATTTATTTATTATATTTACGCGAATACTACACATTGGAATAAAACGTTTTATTCGGATTTTATTGTGTTTATTTTATGTTTTTCACCCCGTGACTATGGTTGCTGTAAAGCAGCCAAAACATCGTAAAAACAAAACTTTTATTTTAAAACGATCATACATTGGAATTCTTAATCACTGAACAAAGCCATGTCGCCAAGCGGCCTAGCCGTGTTCCGGCATGATGTTCGGTGCTGCCATTCATGGATGGCGGGTCAGATCAGTTGTGCTGCATGTGCCTAGTGAATGTAGCGTCTCTATCTACTGCCGCCTTCCTACCTAGGCAAGTATGCTCCATCGTAGATCTCATCATCACTTACCATCAGGTGAGATCGAGATCAAATACTTGCCTATAATGTAATAAAAAAAAACCGAATCTATTTCATATATATCCACAGCGTGATAACGCGTAAACACGCTCCGCTTACCGCAACCACTGAGACCCCACCCATAAATCCCCTAGTTAGAATAAATTAATTTCAACTCCACGTTAATTGAGAGGGCTGCGAGGATCCTTGTGATCTACAGAGGGCATCTCATTATTTATTCTTATAATGCCCGTAACTCGACAGCCTTTGGGTTAATTCGCTAAAGGTTGCGACTAAAAACTCGTGCGAGGAATGCCTAATTTAACACCTACTACACTTTATTTTCATATTTAATAGACGTGTGTTAATGGCTTTATTATTTCCGGGGGGGAGGGGGTGATGGGGGGGGTTCTTTTTCTTCCTGTTAGATTGGCAATCAGCTACATAATATATTGATTTCTTATATTTACGCGAATATTACACATTGAAATGAAACTAATTTTACGGATTATATCGCGTTTTTATTTTGATTTTACGTTCCCGACGTTTCGGCTGCTTTACAGCAACCATGGTCACGGGAGGGATTAGGAGGGGCGGCCCTCCCGTGACCATGGTTTTCAAGCTACGCATTTCAAGCTACATAATAGTCCTATTTTTGCCACAATCGGCTACAAAATAGTGCCATTTTGCCAGTGTCGAGTAATTCTTGATAATTGTTATTGAATTATAAGCACCCCTGATGATAATGATAATGTTGATGACGATGATGATGATGAAATAAATCCACTATATTTTTCTTTCTGCTAAGTACGTTGTTGAGACGTGTCAGCTGTATATGTTTGCACCGTTTTTATTATTTTTGTTTGCATTATTTTTTTAACCGACTTCAAAAAGGAGGAGGTTCTCAATTCGGTTGTATTTTTGTTTCTCTGTTATCCATCGAAACCGAAACCATGCTCTTTACGCTCCCAGATAAATATACATTTAATAATTTAAAACCGTTCAATAGAGCCGGCGGGTTATTCTAAAGGCAGCACTCTCGGCGGAGCAATAATTAATGAGCCAATATTGGTTGGCGGTAAGCTGCCATTCTGTGAGACGCGGATAACTTATTAAAATTTTATATTTATAAGTACCATCACGCCAGTTTTTTTTATTTATTTTTTACTAGGGGCGCCCGGCGGTGTTACTCGCGATAAAAAGTATGAAAAATTAAAACATCTATCCCACGGGAACCATACATTTTACCGGGATAAAAAGTAGCCTATGTGCTATTCCAGACTATAATCTATCTCTGTGCCAAATTTCATCCAGATCCATTCAGCCGTTCGGGCGTGAAAGAGTAACAAACATCCATCCATCCATTCATCCAAACTTTCACATTTATAATATTAGTATAGATATATATTAGTAATTTATAATATTATATATATATATATATAATATATATATATTAGTAAATTAGTATTAGTATTAGTATAGAAGTATAGATTAGTATAGATTACGTTATAGGCAAGTATTTGATCTCGATTTCACCTGATGGTAAGTGACGATGAGATCTACGATGGAGCATACTTGCCTAGAAGGTACCTGTTCACTCTCGACTTGACATGACTTATAATCCTATAAGGTGTAGGCCGATGGGTGCAGCAGTGCGTCCACAATTCACCCATGGTACGTATTTGTTCCCAATGTAACAGAGCTTATTGTCATTATACACTGAAACAACCAATTAACTGAACTTTTGGGATAATTTAAATTAACTAGTAATCGATTTTTTTGCGAATGATTCTATTAGTAATTAGGATTAATTGTGATCTAGTTCGTTATCATCATGGTTGTCTAACTTTTTCTAAGAAAAAAACAACTTTTACAGTTTTTAAATAAAACATTTTTTTTTTTTGATTTTATCGCGTTTATTTTATGTTCTTACGTTCCCGACGATTTAAGACACTAGGACGCCAACCACCTCAGTCCTCTCGTGACCATGGTTGCTATAAAGTACCGTACGTCGGAACCTCGGACATTGTGACGAAACCTGCATGTCTGAGAGAACCCCTCGAAAGATGTGTGAAGTTCGCCAACCCGCACTGGGCCAGCGTGGTGGACTATGGCCTTATCCCCCTCGAGAGAGGAGGCCCGTGCCCAGCAGTGGGACATTAAAAAAAGGGCTGGCATTATTATTATTATTTATAGATAGTTGTCAGAAAACAAAAGAACTTCGTATGACATTATACGTACCTTTTGGTCGGAATGTGAAATGCATACGTCAATGTGTAATGTAAGACTTAAATGCACTTAAGACACTTTTTTGTAAATAAATATTTTTTTAATTACTGTTTAAATATTTTGGTGCGTGAGCGCCGTCTAGAAGATTAATATTAATACAGCATCGATACTCGAGATGATTTAACATTGAAACTGGTAATTAGTTAGGCTAGGAGCTTCAATACATTTTATACTAGCTGTCCCGGCAAACTTCGTACCGCGTCAAAATCAAATGTATGACAAAATGAATTATCTGTTTTTTGTGATTAATGTTGAAATAATTTTTTTTTTGTGAATTGTGTCGTGTTTATTTTATGTTTTTACGTGTCCGACATTTCGGCTGCTTTACAGCAACCTTCGTCACGGGAGGACTGAGGTGTTTGACGTCCTAGTGACATAGTTAGAACTGGGGTACCCTCATATTTAGTTGTTGTTTACGGTCCGATCTACGCAGAAAGTGTTCACAGTGTCTTGAGGTCTTGCAATGGTGCGTTTGATTTCTGGTTTAATTATATTAATTACTGGATCCCAAGTCGGTGGTAGCACCCAGCCATCTTCCCTATTGTAATTTAGATGTTTTTAATTTCAATGGCCTCACGTATCATCCTTGGTCTGAATCGGTGTTGTTTTGCGAGGATCTGGGCTAGATTAAATCTGATGACTTCATATAAACGCGATACAATCTGTGACATTAGTTTTATTTCAATGTGTAGTATTCGCGTAAATATAGGAAATCAATAACTGATTAATATTTTATTAGTTGTTCGGATAATGGAAACGGAGACATATTCAAAAATCAAACATCATACAAATCGGCCCACCCGTTCTTGAGTTTTAAATAGTGTTACTAACACGACATTTCGTTAGTAACAGCATTCTCATAGATTTTTGCCTCCCCGCCTATACCGTAGTCTATAACTGGCCGATCCACGAAAAAGTGCCCATAATAATTAAGTTCAATTTCCTAAAACATAAATCATGTTGTCTTAATGAATCACTTTAACTGAGAGGTCTAACAAATTGGAGCGATTTAACGGTGCAATTAACTGGCTCCGGAGATGAGTCGGGATGTTAGATAGACATTTTTTTTCTGGTACAAATTAACTGTTACTGCGTTTTTTTTTTTATTTATTTATAGATTGCCGACTTCTGAGTTAGTGGATATTTGTTTTTAAATTACTTTGTTTAATGTTTAAACGCCATACACACCAACTGTTATGGTCACAAACTAAGTACTTAACGCTTGTATTATGGAGACCGTAAAATGAACTAGGGTGGATCCTGGTAGGTAACACCTGGACTAAGGAAAATTATAACGAGATCATTTGGTTCCTTGTCCAAGTGGTAATCGATCCCGGAACTGTAGAGCGGGATAATTGGTTTAAAAAATACCCTTAGTCATAGTTTGAATCTTGATTGGGGCAGACATTGTGTGATGAATATTTACATCGGTGTCAAGGCCCGAAGTATAGGGAACCCTAATTATAAAATAACTGTCCCGTTGAAACAATTATAAATGCTTATACTAAGAGTAGACTGTCGTCAACAGTTTAACGGCAAATGTGGAGCGTATCCTCTAACCACTAAACTGATGACGCGATACAAACAAAACATACAACAAACTAATCACTGAAATGTCCAACCGATCCCACTATCACACTATCAGTAAGTATTCAAATTAATCTCGACCTAGCTCCTGGCGTTCCTCTGAGAAGGGTGTATACGATAAGGCACCTGTGGCCAAATTATGCTCTTAAGCCAGGGTCCGCCTTCGGGTGCGTTTTAACTTGTCAAACAGGATCAACGAGGACCTAAAACTGTGATAGCAAGGTTTTAATATGTCTGGTTTGGTGTTCCGGCATTGGAAAATGCCATCACGGCTGAAATCCCTCAAGGGGTACGCTGTAAATAATGATTTACAATGGTCCCGGGACTCGAAGCGTTGACCTTCAGCGAGTTACCGGGATAAAGTTATGTTGGTTTGGAAGCCGCACCCAATTTAATCGTAAAACAGTGTAAAGTCGGAGACAATTACAATAATAATATCCCCAGCCGAACACACCAACTATACGGTCCCACACTAAGCAACGCTCGTATTATGGGCACCGCACAATGGACTGAGGGCGATCTCAGTATATAATACTTAAATAGATACTAAACATCCATGACTCCGATACAAACATTCGTGCTCATCGCTCATAGATTGTCCCTACGAGGATTCGAGCCCAGGACCGTCGGCACCGAAAGCAGGATCACTACCAACTGCGCTAATCAGATCGTCAAACAAATGATTTAACTTAGTTGGATAACTTAACCCTTGGCCAGTCATATCCACAGGGTCCTAGCGACACGCGTCGGATCCTTGGTCCACCTTGTAGGATACTCATTAAGTCTTATGGCTCATAGTCATGTTCCATAACTTTTCTGCCCCAACTCAATCGGTTCTGTGAGATATTTCTCGGAGTATGGCTACTTTAATCTCGATAACATTTAGCTATATTTGAGACACCTGGGCCCCAAGTCTGCTAACACAATCGATTCATAATCGAACAGCAACCGCATAGTAACTGTTTAGACAGATAATTTATGGGATATCTGTCAAAAGTGACAGTTACTATGCGGTTGCTGTTCGTTTATGAATCGATTGTGTTAGCAGACTTGGGGCCCTGTGGGTTTACAGAAATCTTAATTTAGTTTTCTTTCGATAGGAAACCGCTCGAACCTTGCGAATACAGAACCAATGGAATAGTCGAATAAATTCTTGATTTTCTCACAAAATGTAACAATTTTTTCATACCTTTCACCCTGAAATTCAGCCCTACAGGGTTGGGTACACGCGGCATGAATTATTTAGGTCGACAGTGTATTTGCTATGTATTACCATATCATTGTTTTTTGAATGAAATTGGTTTTTTTTCCGGTGTTTTGAAGGATTGAAAGATTGGAAGGGTTAACCTGGATTCTCTTCTAAATAATCCGCAGTGAGGGGCGGCAAGTAGGCAGTGGTGGATGGTTTTAAAATCGATAAACGCAAGGCGACACACTAAAGCTTAAAATAATTATGTAATTTTACTTTTATAATATACATGGCGATTCAAAAAAATTAATAAATATAGCTCACCGAGTTCCTTGGCCGATTGACAATTTAGTTTAAAAACATCATCAATGTCATTTTCAAATGCCTCCGTAGGACTATACGAAGGTTCAAATAAATATACAGTGGAAAAACGCCATTTTCATATCTTCATGTCACATCCATTATTTGTATACATAAATGTGTTAAAGTCAAAGTCAAATCGTTTATTTCGTATAGGCCTACGAGCGCACTCACAAATTGTCATTACATTTTTTTTCTTAACTCTACAACCGGATCGGAACGCGATCTCAACTGAGAAGATCCGGCAAGAAACTCAGCGGGCTTGTCTTATCGCTATTAATTACTTGACAATGGCAAAATACTCGCGAAGCTGTGGGTGAGGCCTTATTCATATCCATTTTATTTCATCGCATCTCATTACGTAAAGAAAGAAGAACGTCTATACGAAATAAATTATTTGACGTAGACATGGTTAAAATAAAACTTATTTATATAATAGCGGCGGCGATTTTATTAGTATAATATTATCACATAAAAGGATAAATCTATAGCCGTGATCAGACTAGACGTCGTCCGTAAGCGCTCGCACTGCCTCGCCGTAAGGCCGCAGGAGGCATGTGTCTGAGCCAAGTGTGCGAGGTTGTGTGGTCGTTTTGGGAATGGCTAAGTAATAAAGTAGCTCAACCATTTGACTCACAAACCAAACCATTACTTACTCATTACTCACTCCTTTCAAAAGTAACATTACAAAAGACCCTTGAGAGTCATAAATTTTCTTACCAAACCAAAATACATAAAACACCATCCAAAATTAACATTTACAACCGCTTACAAGTCCATTATACTCTAAAGACCAAATAAAGATTGTAAAAAATCTTAAAAAATAGTCCGAACCACCCCCTAGGTACATCGCCTTTAATCTACGATGTAATTAATAAAATCAACCCCCAAATTGTATACCAAATAGACCCTTTTGTGTAGCTATAAGAGCCACGTTTAGACTTCAGTAGAATTCGCTTCAATCTGTGACACCCATGTAGCCATGAGGCAAAATAATTATTTTCTTAGAGTGTAGGTAGATGAAAGGTAACAGAAGAAATTCGGATGGATGGTAATCCCACTAACATTATAAATGTGAAAGGTTGGATGTATGGATGGATGGATATTTGTTACTCAATTACGCCAGAACGGCTGAACGGATCTGGATTAAATTTCGCACAAAGATAGATTATAGTCTGGAATAGCACATAGGCTTCTTTTTATCCCGGTGAAATGTATGGTTCCCGTGGGATAGATTTGTTTTAATTTTTCATAGAGCAAAGGATCGACGTGATTTTTTGCATAGGTAGTGGTAGAGGTCAGAAAATGACATAGGCTAATTTTTATCCCGGAAAAATGCGCGGTTCCTATGGGATAGCATACAGGAACCGTCAGTGAGCCTCACGATGCAACGCAGCCAGTCTATAGCCATAGCCAGTCTATATATAAAGTACTTAAACCAAAGTAGTCAACGTCTATGTTATTCATAAGAAAATGTGAATCCCTATTTGTTTTTCACATGATAGCGGCTACGAATGGCGATGTGGTTAGCCGATAACGCCGATATCTGAACTGTTCAACTGTTCATGGTTTTTAATCTTTTTCTGTGTTTATTATTCAACCCTTTTGGTGGTTCAAAAATTAAGTGGCTTAATATTGCAGAGGTGGTCTAGGGATTCTTGTAAACATTTTTGCGGCGTTTAATATTTCATCTTGAAGCTTTTGGGGTATCGGAATTTGTACAGTGGAAGCTGTAAAATATAGTTTCGAGTCTAAAATATATTAAATAAGTACATACTTTTGTACTCGAATGCCGTGTTTTGTTTACCAACGCGTCTTCCTCCTCGTATTGAGGGGAGGCCTGTGATCAATAGTGTGATTTTTACCCTTCAAATGACTGGGACCGATCCCAGTATAAATAATTACCACGAGTTGGTTATGAAACATCGTGATTCGAACCCGGATCCATTGGTACAGTCAGCAGGGCCTCTACTAATTAAACAAGCGGGTCACCAAAACAGATGTTATTTCCTAATTCAAAGCTTGATTAAACAATAACGAACTTTCTCAGCCAAGCTTAATTCCTTTCTAGATGTAGGTACTTGTATGTCCTTTGAGCTATTTGTTCCTGAATCAATCAGTGAAGGTAATTGATATATCTACACAGATGTAATTCTATCAAAGTCACAGAGAGCCTCACACTGATTGAAGTACCACGAGATAAATAGAACTCTAACTTGAGTATGTCATGGTGTAATTTGGCAGTCTCCTCGAGCTTAGCGAAGCGATACAATAGAGTTTCACTAACAATGGAGCGTTGTCTTAAAGCGCAAATTACGGAGCTCAAAGCGTAGCTTAAGGCTAATCCTGATTCGGTGAACATACTTAAGTACATTCTTAAGATATGCTCAAAAATTTAAATGAGCTCTACATGTATTCATCAAATACATGCATTTTTTTTAAGAGATGTATACAAATAATTCCGGACTGGGAGGGAACCCTATTTGTAATACTTATATAGATATTGACGCACAACGACACTTACGATATTGAAGCACAAAAAACCAAGCTGATCTGTTTAGTACACACGAATTACGACCTTACGACCGCGTGAATTAGCGTATACTTCACAAATCAGCCTGGTTGTTTGCTTCAATATGTTGGTCGCGTCACACTCCAAAGTAATATTTATCATAATTCGGAATAAAATAAAAAATAAAATTCGCCCCAGCTCGCCCCACGCGGTGCAATTATTAAAACTCAAAACGCACGGACCCAAACTAACAAGTCGCATTAATTTAGAAGTTGTTATTACTCTCACCCCTAACTGTTACATTCTACGTAAGTAATAAAGAGTGGAAAAACTTGGAATTCGGGATTTTATTCTCGCGAGAGAATTCGCGATGCTGTGCAATCGCTTGATAAGACTTTATTACGGAATTATAAATTAAATTATTATATCCCTATTACACCGAGTGCTGAGAAACCTTAACCACAACTAATTTGACAGATATTGTATGAACTATCTGCCAAATAAGTTATGGATACGGGTTAGGGTTTTATGAAGACCGCTTTTTATTAAAGATGTGTAGACTTTTTATGTTATATACAATAATTACAAAGAAAATAACTTAAATATTTACTAACTTAACTATTATAAATAAAATAGAGTTTAGAAAAGCTACTTAATATTTACAAAAAGTGTAAAATAATTGGCCCATGCGGTAGCGTGCCCACGATGCTGGCCGCATTTCCTCGCTGGATAGCCATAGCTACTCGCTGAGTTAGGAAATGCCCAGCCCATGGGTTTTTAAATTTTATGTTAATAAAAATACTTATAGGATCTTTATGCGTGCCTTGCAAATGTTTGCTCTTCAAACATCTAGTGACTGCTATATGTTCTGGAGTATATAAGTTTGTAGCGACCACTTCAACCGCACTACAAGCTACGCAGATGGCGCTGCAGACGCATTCAGAACAATAGACCAGTTGACGTCACAATCCTGAATCAAATATGTAACTAAAGAGGTGAGCAAAAGAACACTGTACATCTACGTTGTGATGTTATTGAAGTGAGCCTTCGGTCATTAGCTGCCTATTGACTGACTGCTTTGGTGACATACCGCGCTTGACAGCCTCCGTTTTGGTCCAATCAATAACTACACGCGAAGCCTCCTCATAAGGCCCATAGTAAACAACCACGTCTCGGTGCTATGCTATGCTATCAGCCAAAAGACATCCACTGCTGGACATAGGCCCCCCCCTATGACTTCCACACATCACGGTCATCCGCCACTCGCATCCACCGGCTTCCTGCTACGCGTGTGATATCATCGGTCCACCTTGTGGGGGGGCCGTCCTACACTACGTCTTCCGTTTCGTGGTCACCATTCTAGAACCTTTCTGCCCCAACGGCCATCGGTTCTGCAATTCTGATTCTATCGCGTAGCGAAACCCAGAGCATAGCTCTCTCCATTGCGCGTTGAGCGACCTTGAGCCTTCTTATAAGGCCCATAGTCAGCGACCACGTCTCGGTACCACATGTCATCACATCCCTATTTGGCGTAGGTACTGCTAAACCGTCTATACTTTTAATAACTATTCCACGCTACTGGCCCCGTAACTGCCATATGGCGAGGTAACTAGAAGATAACGAACTAAACTGTGCGATTCAGTAATTACAGACTGCAGGTAGATCCGGAGATACGGCAGTTAATTGTATGCATTTGTTACTCGGTGTAGTGTTATTCAGTATTGCTATAGGAATTCAAGTTTCTCGTAATGGTGAGGTTTTTAATAATAATAATATCGTCAGACGAACGCTAAATGTACGGCCCCGAACTAAGCGACGCTTGTGCTATGCGTACCGAACCGAAATTGGGGTGATCCTATTATACATTATAATCATAATATCTATAAAATTTCGGGAAGCGCTAGAAGCTAAAAAAACCTGAGTAAAGCTTTTGTTCGAAGGAAAAAAATATTCTCACAAAGAACAAATTTACTTAATAATACCTGTTGCACGGTTAATCAACGTAATACAACAAAATTATCATATTAAAGTATTTTACACGGCATGATATATGTATATTTGTTGAAATTTGCCACGTTGCGATAAAGGCGAATTTGCATAGAAATAAGAGGAAATAATATTCCAACGGATATTTATTAGGGAGGGGTGGGCTTGGTTCAGCGAAAGCTTTGCTTTTTTTTTGTTATGTTTTGGTGTTTTTTTTTTAACGGAATCTGCTATTCATTTTTTGTAATGATCATTTATAAATAGCTTACTTGTGTACTGAGGATCGCAGGTTCAAACCCCGGCTCGCACCTCTGGGATTACTGGATTTCATGTACGTATCTCATTTTTCAACCATGATTATCACTTGGTAAACGGTGAAGGAAAACATCGTGAGGAAACCTGCATGTCAGAGAGAACCCCTCGAAAGACGTGTGTAGTCCGCCCATACCCGCACTGGGCCAGCGTGGTGGACTACGGTCTAATCCTCCTCGCATTAAGGGAGACCCATGCCCAAGAATGACACATTAAAAGAACTGGTCTTATTATTATATTACAGTGTAAAGATTTATGGTTCTTTGTTCGTCTGGTTGTTGTGTTCGGCTGGCGATATTATTATATTCTCGTAACAACGCAAACCAAAACCTAGTGCTGTACAGATTATAAAATCAATACATATGATTTTTAAAGTAAGCATATTGTTATGAAAAATGTTGCCTCAGTTTTAATAGGAAGTACCTACCTATGTTAAAGATAATAGAGACAGTTTTCTAGTGTGAAATGCGCCCGGTGGTTTTGAAAAGCGGTGCAATGGCGCAGGCGCCGCGGGGCCTATTGTGCGATGCGATTCTGAGACCGTTTGAAGAGTAAACACCATGTACCTGGTACAGGCGAGACGAACGGTGTTTGTGATATTATTTTTTGAATCGGGCGCGATGGGCTATGTCGTATCATACAGTGGCTGCCAAATACATGTTACAAAGGCCTTTCACACAGGCCGTTCAAAGGTCATTCCCTTGACCAGCATGTAGAGGGGCTTATGGAAATGTATGTTTTACGTTCCCGACGTTTCGGCTGCTTTACGGCAACCGTGGTCACGGGAGGACTGATGTGGATGACGTCCTAGTGTCATAGTTTGAACTAGGGTACCCTCATATTTAGTGGTTGCTTGCGGTCCGATCTACGCAGAAAGTGCTCACAGTGTCTTGAGGTCTCGCAATGGTCTTGCAATCCCAAGTCAGTGGTAGCACCCAACCATCTTCCCTATTGAAATGGATTAGGATGTTGTTTTTTAAATTTCAATGACCTCACGTATCATCTTTGGTCGGAATCGGTGGCCTTTTGCGAGGATCAGTGGTTCGTGAAATCTGATATAATGGCGGTCGCAATCCTGTACACATTCACAGAATGCAGACTTCGTGGAGCGCCGGTATTTCACATCAGCGATCAGTTCTTTCACCCAAGTTTTGTATGTAGGTGCATCACTGGATAACTATTCGCTGAACCTTTATGAAACGTGGCACGGGGATATCTTTTAACAAGACCAATATATAGTGGTAAATATATCATGGGCCCTGGTGCGGAAATTATAGACTTCTTGAGATTTATATAATTATAATTTAATTAAATACTCAGAGCAGATTTTAAAACATACGATGCCAAGGAGACGCCATAGAGAAGCGAGAGAAAACCATAGAGAACATTACGTATAGAGAATTGTTCATAGATTATTGTCCATATAGCATTCTTTTCCCGGAAAATTGGAGTTTTCATGGTTGGTCAAAAATGCGTGAAATGTCACGGGTATAGTTAGTGTGTTCTATGTGTGTTTATCAAACTAGAATAATCGGAATAAAAAAAAAATAACACAAAAAGCCTACCGCTACATCGCATCGTGAAAATGTTTCCTATGGAAATTTGATAAAATTCGTTTCCCGCCAATCATTGTACAGCCAATTTGAATGTAATTTTATTTTGGTTGGCTCCAATAAAATCGGCGCTGGGGACGGCGAGAATAATGCGATCTTCTCCCTTCAGCGCATAATATATTTTGCATAGTTATTTTTTTGGGGATTTAATCGGAATTTGGTGTAAGCCCAAATTTGATTTCAGTGGTAAAACAAAGTGGCAGCTTTGATCAAAGATTTGTGTGTTTTATAATGCTAAATACTACTACTTGGCGACCTTGTTGGCAGTGACCCTGCTTTCTGTACTAAGGGTCCCGGGTCGAATCCCGGTAGGAGAAAACTTTGTGTGAAGTACGAATGTGTGTTAATGAAATAGTTGTTCATTATGTATATAAGTATTATGTACTGGGATTGCCCTAGTCCATTGTTCGGTACCCATGATATAAGCGTTGCTTAGCTTAGGGCCGTACAGTCGATGTATTCTTCTGGTGATATTTATTTATTTTTAAAAGTAAGTATTGTTGTTTTATATAAATATCGTTATCAAACTAAGAATCAATAGAGCAATGTGCAATGTGTGTCTGTGTTGCAATGTGGACTGTAGTTAAGGGCTGTAGATGTTGATTAACAAGCCGTTGCTATGGTAAATATATTTTAATATCAGATGAAGCTCTTTGATATTATAAAAACAATAATTATAAGAACTTAAACATTCAGCTAGTATCGCGCCCATTTATTTATTATGTTGCCATATATATTTTTGATAATTAATAAAATGCTTTTTTTGTGTTGCCGACACTTCTATCAGCTGGCCGATATCACAGTATTTTTTTTTTGTTTTTTCACATCAGACACTTTTGTTCGACATTGTACTGTCATACGGTCAATACAGAACCGTGCAACTATGTTCTCTAGCATGGCTAGATACACCTTGCTTCAACAGACGCGTTGACAAACACTGTGTACGTGTAGACCTTACCATAGAGACCATAGAGTAAATACTTTTTTGACCAGCTGCTAAAGTCTGCCTAGCCGTTCCTACATTGTTCTCACCTACCCTTATAGTTTTTTCTACATTGTTCTCACACACCCATAAGTCTTGTGGAAAACATGTAGGTGATGTTAGCGTTAGTTACTTAGTACTTTTTTTGACCAGCTGCTAAAGTCTGCCTAGCCGTTCCTACATTGTTCTCACACACCCATAACAATGTACTGCTCAAAAATATAACGGTACTTTTTGAAAAGAGCAACCATGGAGTTTCTTGCCCGTTCTTCTCCATAGCAACGGCTTTCCGATCGTGGTAAAGTTGTAGCTTAGCATTTTGTAACTATTTTGACGATTCATAAGTTAAAAAATTACCAATCTAAATAATATATTTGTCGTAGTGCCGGTGTCTGTTGTTAGACATCTCTTGCGTTCAATTACCAGTACGTCAAGTGCGAGATTATTCGTAAGCTAACCGTATACTTTATAGTCTACCGTATTTAGAAATTTTGTATGGAGTATTGAAAGTTTTAAAAACCGTCCGCTAGAGGCGCTTTTCAATTCTCCATACAAAATGTCGAAATACGGTAGACTATAAAGTATACGGTTTGCTCGCACTTGACGTGCCGTGGAAATGAAATGGCGATTATAATTTTACTTTTCGTTTGAAAGTGTTCTCGCTATTACACATGACAGACATTTTGCAAGATGTTGGATAAAACAACATAAATAACTATATTATATTATAATAAAAAAAATACTTAAAAGTACAGTCATGATCAAAAGTGTTTTCTCGCTCGACCTCAACCACGCGGCCAGACCGCGTCGGGCGACTACGACGACTCATAAAGACGGAATACATAATGCGGCTGTCGCTGACCCAAGTGTAGATCTACCTTTACAGCCGCTAGTTTTTAGGAGGGATGGACGTGGAAAATAATTCAATTTTCTTGAAGCCTTGCATTATACATTTTGTTTATCCCGGGATCACGAATTATAGAGACGTTAAGACTTTTCCCAGGAAAAGTAGGACTTATTATTTTACCTTAACTGAAGACATATAAACCAAATGTGTTTCGTCTCACTCTCTATCATACACAGAAAGAGAGAGATAACCACTTGATGTAATGAAATTCGCGAGACAGCGTTGTTACGCTTCTCGTGCAGAAGTGTGTATGTACAAATTAAAACACACCAAATAACATTGTTCTAAAATTCAAATCGTTCATCTCCAAGATACATTTGTCATCTGTAGATCTCGCGTTCGCCATTATTCATGTAATACGCCACGATATCGCACAATCGGACAGTTACTCGCTACGAGTGGCGCGGACAAAGACAGTGGTAAATGGAATTCTGAAGTAGCGAGCGCCGCTGTGCGCGACTGTACAAAATTTAATAGTGAAAGTTTTTTTTTTGCATGTAGTTTGAAAGCAATTAATAATTGCTAACAAAACTAGTAACATGAAAAAAATATTCGTGTTATGTGCCTTGATAATAATGAAATCTCTAGGGTTGTCGCGAATGACAGAAAAAAAAATACAATCGACCTTCTCAAAGGACCCTATGATTTTAAACGAATGCAGTATTCCAATAAGTTTATAATTTCAATGAATAAGGGTGTCGCTGTTCAATTTTTTTTTAAATGTCTATGATCAAACTGTTTAAAATAAAGGCATCAGTTTCAATCTTTTTAGTAAAAAAAATCTTTGCCAAGAAGATTACACAATAATTTCTAGTCAATTAACATTTCTTAACTATAAAAAAAATACAATTAATAACTGTTGATTTTTGACATATTTATGGCATTCTATTGATGTGAATAAAAAAATAAAACTGGCACATTTAAAACCTTTTAATTTTGTTTAATATAAAATTATGTAATATTTAATTTAAAAATATTATCACTATCTCAACGCCAGCACCGCTGTCCGCGAGTGTGCCGAGCTGTAGATGGATTACCGCAACATTGTTGTATAATACAAAATAAACTGGCTCAGAAGGTTTCTCGAGATTACAATGTTAATATTTTGGTATACCCAACTAGGATGGCAAAATTTTAGAATAAAGACAAAATCTTAGAAAAGCTCTTGGCTAAGTAGAAAATCCTAATAATACGCTGACACATATCTTTGTGAACGATGAGTCTGATCTCGTGAATGTTAGAAGGAGGAAGAAAGATGTATTTCTGTTTCAAAAGCGACAGACGTTATTGTCGCGATTGTGTAGCGATAATTTCATTTCGTGAATAATCTCTCCCCTCGCGTCCTGTGGGACGATACATTGAGTGATTGGCACTGAGCGAGCGGTAGGTTTGTCTTATGTGTTTCAAACACATATTGAGATAAAACTAATTTTACAGATTTTATCGCGTGTATTATTATTTTACGTTCCCCACGTTTCGGCTGCTTTACAGCAACCATGGTCACGGGAGGACTGAGGTGTTTGACGTCCTAGTGTCAGTTTGAACTGGGGTACCCTTATATTTAGTTGTTGTTTGCGGTCCGATCTAGGCAGAAAGTGTTCACAGTGTCTTGAGGTCTTGCAATGGCGATCGAATGTAAACTAGTTTTTATATAAGTATAGCTTATGATCTTATTGATACGTCCAGCTATTTGATCTGAAGCTTCATACTATATTTCGGTCGACCATCTAAATTCAATCTAGCACTTTTACCGAGTGCGCGTGATGATAATCATAATAATATAATATCTTATTTTTCAACCACGATTATCACTTGCTTAACGGTGAAGGAAAAACATCGTGAGGAAACCTGCATGTCTGAGAGAACCCCTCGAAAGATGTGTGAAGTCCGCCAAACCGCACTGGGCCAGCGTGGTGGACTACCTACAGAATATTTATTTCCCAAGTGTTAGTAGGTTTATCCGGCGGTATATCCCGGGAACCAAATTCCTTTAGCTAATAAAGCGATCCGTGACCACAATCCGGCGGGGGACCCGGGAATCTCGCTAAGATTGTGAGCCCAATACCCCGGGGAACAGATTAGAATAACAAACATTGTTGGAGGACTCGATGAACTGAGATGGGACCTTGGTAGAAATGAATTGTTGTAGAATTTGTTAATTAATGACAAATCTAAAGTTAGCTTTGCCAAATAATTTGCCCGATGCTGGGCAAAGGCGTCCACAGGTGCTTGTTTAAGGTGTAGTGACCTCTTCAACCTCGCCACAAGCTACACTGAATGCGTCTGCAGCACTGTCTGTGTAGCTTGTGGCGAGGTTGATGAGCTCGCTACCGTACTCCCCCCAAGACCGGAGGTTGATATCTTTGAATGGCAGCGTCTTTGCGCAAGGGATAGCGTCGCAGAACCAGGAGCGCAGTGAGTCGGCTGTGATGGTGTTGTTGTGACCACGTTTTACCCGCAACGGTATTAAGGTCTATTATGCCTCAGTCTGCCACCATTGTAAAGACCAACTCATGTCCGAGCTATCTGCAGATACCTGCAGTACTCAACATGGGTTGCCATTATACATTTTAGGTGCGCGTATAATACCACTTATAACTGAGAAAAGCTCATATTTAAAATATGTATGTACCTACTTAAGTTACAGCCCATAGTCTAGTTCCCAAAATTAATTATACAAGTTATATTCCATGAACAATGCCATTAAATAAAACGAAATAATAAAGATAGTTCATATTCTCATAATGGCTAATTGGTGAACAAAGGGTACATCTCTGGCTACTCGTTCTTAAATTATAACCGTCATGATATTATTATCAATTTGAACTGACTTTTTAAAGACTTCTTTTTTATATCTACCAATTAAACACAAATCAAACATGAAAAGAAATACGTAGCCCGCAAAATAAATTTTAACGAAACGACAAAAGTAACTAGAAAGTTAACTTATCTCCAACACATTGCAATTAACTGAACAATGAAGTTAACTATCGGTCGACAATGTAACCCGCCAGTTTCACCTGACTTTAATTGTTATATCCGCACTACTACTTTGAAATGTGTCCCAAAATAGTTTTATTTCAGTAATGTTTTTTTAATATTTATATTCATTGTATAAATCAGTGTTGTCCACACACTGTGACATCACACTGACATAAATACATAGTTGTGACATGCTTTTATTTAATTAAAAACTTAACAGAAAATTGTCCTTTAAAAAGACGACTCGTACTTTTTAATTTGGTCACCCAGCATTTGGCTTTATCGTTACAATTATGACGCATTTAGCACGTGACATGCTAATAAAATTGTCGCTTTAAATGAAGACGAAGTCGTGTGGAAATGTTAACATGGTATGTTAAAAAAAATCATTTTCATATACAAGCATAATATTAGGCCGGACACAAGCTCTACGGATAGGCCGCCGACACGACAGCCGTAACAAATGTATGCGCATACATTATTGTGTACTGATAGGTTTGTGGGCGGCTAAAATGTCACATTATGAGTCACAAAGAGTCGTCTGGTTTGTTTAATATTTTTATTAAAATCACTCGCGTGAAGAAAATTGCGACAGATGATAAAAAAAAACTAAATTCAGGGCATAGGGTGTTATAAGTTGGACGCGTTTTTCTGTGGTATCGTTGCTTTATCAACGGATTTTAAGGTTTTTTTTTTATTGCTTTTCTTTTTTTTCTTCAGTCCAATAGTTAATAGCTACGTTTGATGGATAATGGTTCTTGCATTGTCAAGGTACACGTAAATATATAACGCACGCTTACTAATAGACTGACCTAACTCAAAAAAGCTGTTTGTTGGGAAATCGCAAAAACGTTTTGTCATTTACAACTTGTCTGACATTATTACTTATATCTCAATAAAATAGCGTAATAATAATAAATGATGTATTGTAAGAATACTTGATTAAGTAATTATTGATACTAAAATGTAATTTTGAAGAAATTTTATTATTATTTATAATTATTTATAGCTTTTAAAATGTTGTCCCTGAGATACGTCTGTTTATTAATAAAATCAATGATATATTGCTGTACTAGTGATGACACTTTTTGTTATATGTCTGTATTTTATTAAACATTTCACTAAAACTCTTTTATGTTATAAGTCTATACTTGATAAAATAATAACATATTATTTTTATGTTGTAAGTTTTTTAAGTTCAGAAACATGAATGGGTCAATATAATATAAAAGCACCGCGAGTTGACTGTCGCAATCTCAGACGAATTATGATTTATGTCACTTTCATGTTAAAAGTTTTGTCAAAATGTGTATAAGTAAAAAAGACAACATATTCGTTACTCAGTCTAGGAATAAGATATCGTAAAAATTCTGAGATTGGTAGATAGATAACGTTGGAATAAATCTATCTGTGTGTTTATCTCACTTTGGGCTTAAAGCCTAATCGGTTAGTCTATTATTAAGCGTGCGATAACATTTTAATATTTTTCTTCCAAAATATTTATTTGGGATTTTAATGTTCCTAAACGATGATTATTAAAATGTTTCTGTACGAAGTTTGTGTGAGCGAGAGGAGAGAGGAGGAGTGAGTGAAAATAGATAGAAGAATAATAATGGTGAACGAACGAAGATGGCAAAGAGTAGTTAAATTTGTAATTAATTGGAGAAAGACAAGTAACGGCAAAACTAATAAGTATTGGTATGGGTTTCTTTTGGATAATTCCACATTTATGTTACGCACATCAGTTTTAATACACATTTATCGCAATTAAAAGCCAACGAAAATGAACAAGCAACATTTTACCGTCCCCTTCCCACTCACGCCGATAGGCTTCCGGCGATCATGAATACGTCGCGGCGCACACAACAACTGCGTTTTGTGACCAGCCGCGTTGTGTGCGCCGAGCCTATATTGTAGTATAGATGGCTATTGGAAAAGTTTAGGGATGACATCATATTGCAGCGCCATTTTATGGCTCTTTTGCACTAAAAGACTAGAAAGAAAGAAAGAAAGTATTTATTTGGCAAAGAAATAGCTACACACAATTAATTAATTAAATATATAACAACGCTGATATTTTGCCAAAAGGGTCAACAGCTCAGCTTATTGTTGAATGGCAATAAATGCGCACCCAACGCTGATTTTCAGCTGCAACCTGCGGGTGACGGGAGCACTTAACTAAAACTAACTTAAGTAATTAACAAAATAAAGATGCTTATGCTAATAACCCCACAGACTTAAACATGAGTCGGTACTTATATGTAAATTTTTTTTTTTTTTACATTCACAAAAGTTAAATCTATATATTTATCCTTAATTATTAATAGAACAATATTATACAATAAAATAAATACAATGGTGTGTTTGATTGAGTATCGAGGAAGAGTCGGTTAAGACTAGTAAAATGTGAAACTACCGCTATAACACGGAAACATTCGTCTAATATCCATGACTTACAGCACGGCCTGGAGAGCTTGGTTTCGGCCCGTGATGAGTACAGTCGGGCTCACAGAAAGGCATAATATAACCCATGACAGTGATCAGGCGAGGCATCGCGAGCGTTCGACTTGGACGAGGCATGTACTGATTGAGCAAGCGAGCAGTGGCAGTATTGTGAGGCCGCTCTATATGTGAGGTTTTTTTTTATATACACCTTTTTTTCGTTAAATTTGTCTATGGGTCTATTATTCTATTATATTGGGACGTGTTAGTAGGTGATTCATAATATAACAGGGTGTCAGTGGCTTCGTGACGAAAACTGATACCATGGATTCAGCACATGGACCCCAGGGTTTGTATTTTCTGTTGATGTTTTCATGAATATCCGCATTTTTTTTTCAGTATTTTATATTTGCATTTAGCACGAAATCATTATGGATCACCTCAAAATGATTTCAATTAAAAAAAGACATAATTACTAATTTAGATCTAAAACTGCAATGTAAATTAAAACTCGATACGCTCAAGCGCGCTCGTTACTCGCACGAGTCATAAATCGCGTGAAACATTGTGTTCTGATCGCGTGGTTTAAGATACATTGCGCGCTCAAAAATGACGATTTTTGTAACCCATGATTTTCGTCATAACATACACACATAAGTCAATAATCATGGGTTACATATGTTGTAATTTTATATAATTTGATTTGTCGTTATTTCGTTACCATGCCCCTTACACCCGTATATCTTGCTTACAAACCAAAGGAGTGATCCTTTGGTACTAAACACACATACGAAGAAAATCAGTTTGCTTTATGCATAATTGCCCTCACTAGATGTCGCTATAACATGTTTGTAACTCGCGTAATCTCGTGTAATGAGCTTTGGGATGTTGGTTGGGGGTGATTATAAAGTCTTGAGTAGTACTTAAGTGTTCAAATCAAGATTAGTATGTGTTTTAGTGTTTGTTTAATTATAGCAAAACACCATAATTATTACACAGCCTATTGTTATTTTTTTTTCGCAAATTAAAACAAGCCAACTTTAAATGATTGCAAATAGGCCACATTTAAGGGGGAAGCTCAGGGTTAGGGCGCGAAATTCAAAATGTCAATGGTTTTTATTTTTTTACGAAAAATTTGGACATCTTTACGATGTAATTTAGTGTTTTGCGATATTAGCATTCTGCATTGGATGTCTCGATGTATTAAATTTGCTTAAAAAAGTACCTAATCCGATACAATACCATAAGGTTTGTAAAAACCGCTACTTTTTCTAACTTTATGGTGTTGTGTCGCTTTAGGTATTTTTTTAAGCAAACTTAATACATCGAGACATCCAATGTAGAATGCTAATATCGCAAAACACTAAATTACATCATAAAGATGTCCAAATTTTTCGTAAAAAAATAAAAACCATTGCCATTTTGAATTTCGCGCCCTGACCCTGAGCTTCCACCTTAATTGGATCGTAAATGCTGATTCTATAACCACAAACCGACCCATTCAAAAACAAAAACGAAAAAAGAAATATGTAAAAACAATTAAAATTGATTACCAAAACAGAAGGTCTTCCGAACCGACCTGGGTTTTCAATAGCCCATGCCAATGAATGGCCAAAAAAACAACAAAACAAGCTCAACATTTATATGAAAACAATAAAACAATGATAAATGAGTTGAATCTGCACCCGACGCCATTTATGCTATATTCCACCATCACCCCCGTGTTTTCAAAGCGCTTACGACGCGGAGGGCAGAAAATTATGGATGTAATATAATAATAATTCCAGCCCATTTTTAAAGTCCCACTGCTGGGCACGGGCCTCCCCTCAATGCGAGGGGGATTAGGCCTTAGTCCACCAGCTGGCCCAAGTGCGGGTTGGCGGACTTCACACATCTTTCGAGGGGTTCTCTCAGACATGCAGGTTTCCTCACGATGTTTTCCTTCACCGTTTAGCAAGTTAAAATAATGGTTAAAAATGAGATTCGCACATGAAATCCAGTAATCCCAGCGTGCGAGCCGGGGTTTGAACCTGCGATCCTCGTTACCGAGGCAAGCGTTCTACCAACATGGCTATCACTGCTTTGATGACAAGCTCTGAAAGCCTGAAAATTATTTGCCATTTTTCGTAGTTTCACGTTCACAAAGCTGCATACATAATATCCATAACGATTATTGGGTTTCATGGCTCGTGCCTACGCGGCCCACGGCTCTAAATATAATATATTCGCTGCCGTGAAAAATTGATTGTATCCTGTACAGTGGCGCAGCTAACGTAACACTAGGCAGGGCTGTGCCCCGGGGCCCCCCAATCTCAAGGGCCCCCTCGGTCTCCATGAACGACGTTCGATAAACCAACAATGAAAATTATCTGCTGCGTTACACATAATATGTATAGTAGTAACTATTTTTGCTTCATTATGCTCTGCTGTGGGCGATAAAGTGCTGGTGATTAAATAGTTTTGCACATTTAAGGTATTTATAGAGCCCCAATTTAATTTAGTTTAGTTTAAATAGGGCCCCAATTTTATTTAGTTTAGTTTAAATAGGGCCCAATTCAATTTAGTTTAGTTTAAATAGAGGCCCCAATTTAATTTAGTTTAGTTTAAATAGGGCCCCAATTTAATTTTATTTAAATAGGGCCCTAATTTAGTTTTATCCCGGGGCCCTGGGTCACATATCTACGCCACTGATTCTGTATACCTAGATGAGCAGAAGTGCGTACGAAGTGTTTAAGGGAAATAAATTCATTTGTGAGCCGTTTAAATTTAGAACAGGGGACCAAAGCAGTCGATATCGATTTCCCAGGGGCTCACATAAACGAATACTGATTTTGAATTTTGAAAATCGATCCTTATTAATTACGACATATTTTTATTTGAAACTGTCACGATACTGTGTACGTTGTGTTATGTGGACCATTTTGTCATAAGAATGACTAATATTTGTACTTTTAAAAACTTCAACAAGTCGATAAGTGTGCACAAGGTTGTACAAGATGAAATTATTATTTGTAATTATTTTGTATCAATGGGAAAAGACTAGAGATAGGATTTTTAAAGTAATCTGGCTATGAAGGTCTGAGGTATCAGTGCATTTTGAAAAACGGGTCTCTTGTCTAAAATAGTTTGCTAGATAAGTAACACCTAATACCTAATTCCCGTCCAATAGCTTACCCCTATCTAAACTCAAGTACCTCCTAGTTCTGCCGCAGTCATCCACTGAAATATTAGTTCATGAAACTTTCAGTTCTCCACGAGTTATAATGGCATACAGTTTTGGCGATCAGCCAAGTGGCTAATGTAAAAAAACGTGGTTATAGCTAAGCCGGGCCTGTGTTTTGTACATCTTTATTGGGCTGGAATTTTTAAGGGAATGAGCTTGTCTTTTATTAATAATATGATAATAGTACATTAAATGTCCCACTGTTGGGCATGGTCGTCTCATTATTACGAGGAGGCTTTAGCGGAAAAGGGAAGATTTTCCAGCCAGGCGGGTGGTATGGCTGGCGGGGCGGCCGCTATGCCCCGACGGTTATTGTCGGGATCTTGTATATATATTACGTGATCCGAAAACTCTCATAGCGCGATTCAGAATTGTAATGAGAATTGTATATTGTTCTGAATGCGTCTGACACAGATAGTTCTCTGTGTAACTCTGATTACGACGGTGTGACGTCACAATGTATCGACCAACAATCCAGACCGTTTTTGATCACGTGACCGAACCAAAAAAAATATATTTTATGATTTTCAAGAAAATAATCCATATTTTTGCAGAAAAATTAAGACTAATAGTTATAATCTTTTAGGGTGACCACAATTTGAAACTTATTTTTCATACAGTCAAACATCCCATTATCCTCGTATAGATCTTTTTGATTCATAAGGTACGTTTGGTTCCTTAAATACCTGCATAAACAAAATTATTTTTTTACCCACCGCGCACACGATACGTTAGCTATTTTCAACGTAAAATAACGGCCCCAGAGCACAGGGAATAATTTAACAGGAACGCACAAAGGGAAAACCGGAATAAACAATATTGCCGTAAGATTTCGCCCCCAGGGTGGCGGGGGAGTATAAAATATGCGAAAAATCAAAGGTCGCGGTTGATGTTAAACATTGTCCCTCGGGGTCCTACCATAAGTGCCTGTTCATGGTTTCATAAGAAAATATGAATTACTAGCTGCGCCCCGCGGTGTACCCACGGTTAAAAAGTATGTCCCTATGTCATTTCCTGGCCCCTAAACTACCACTACCTATGCAAAAAATCATGTCGTTCCTTTGCTCTATGAAAAATTAAAACAAATCTATCCCACGGGAACCATACATTTTACCGGGATAAAAAGTAGTCCTTGTGCTATTCCAGACTATAATCTATCTCTGTGCAAAATTTTATCCAGATCCGTTCAGCCGTTCTGGCGTGATTGAGTAACAAACATCCATCCATCCAAACTTTCACATTTATAATATTAGTGAGATGGTTATTTTACGTATGCTTCAGACATCCAGTAGTGACGTACAGTAAGTGATATGCGAGATTATTCGTAAGCTAACCGTATACTTTATAGTCTACCGTATTTAGACATTGTATGGAGAATTGAACAGCGCCTCCAGCGGACGGTATTTGAAACTTTCAATTCTTTATACAAAATGTCTAAATACGGTAGATTATAAAGTATACAGTTAGCTTAATATAACTCCTACACGCCAAGTGCGAGATTATTCGTAAGCTAACCGTAAACATTATAATTTAATGTTTTAAATACCGTCCACTAGAGGTGCTGTTCAATTTTCTATACAAAATGTCTAAATACGGTAGACTATAAACTATAAAGTTAGCTTACGAATAATCTCGCACTCGACGTACTGATACCGCTCTCTCACTTTCATAGACATATGTTCTCAATTCTGTGTGTTTTGGCACTTTTTTCGAATCGAGATATAAACATGAATGCCTTTGTAAGTAGATGCCAAACCGCTGAATCTTTCATACTACTATTTTAATATTCCTTTTTGTACTTTCTTACTGTCTAGATCAAATTGCTTTTAGCGGAATCTTTTTTTGTAACAATACCTTTAGTAGGTAACTTTACTTATTATATTACATATCTTATTTGTATTGATAAAAATATAATATACTAAGTACATATATGTAAAAATATATATATACTTTCAAAACAAGCGCGTTCTATGTTAACAAGGAAACTATTCTACTGAATTATCTGTTCCAGAGAACACTCGTGCAGCTGAAATATATTCTTAATAGCGGCACAGTACAGAAATTGTATGTAGACGACTAATTAAGCAATACATTGTCTTAAATGTACTTACACAATGTAATCTGGAATGGAATTTCATGCCGTATATATCTGGAATTTAGGACTAATTATCTTTAACTCCAATTCTAAATAAGCTTCAGGATCTTGCCGAGAGGAGTGGAAACCTGGGCCTTACGAATAAACAGAAAAAAATATTGATGGCAAATAGCCCAGAGACGCCCATCAACTTAGCAGAAGATAGAACATTGAATATGTACAAGCTTGATCTCCGTCAATGACCAAATGGACTTAAAAACAGAATGCTGAATTATCAGCTCCTGAAATAGGTACATGTCACTCAGAGAAATTATAAAATGTAAGCAATGCCCAAGTGGAAGACGTTGACGGAGGCCTAATCCAAAATGGTTGAAAGCGACTAAAGTAGAAGAAGAAGAAGAAGCAATACCCTCTGTGAACAAAAAAAAAACATAGCTCGCAGAACCGATGGCCGTCGGGGCAGAAAGGTTCTATAATGGCGACCACGAACCGGAAGACGTAGTATAGGACGCCCTCCCCCCCCCAAGGTGGACCGATGATATCACACGCGTAGCAGGAAGCCGGTGGATGCGAGTGGCGGAGGACCGTGATATGTGGAAGTCTATGGGGGAGGCCTATGTCCAGCAGTGGACGTCTTTCAGCTGATAGCATAGCATCAGCAATTACAAGTACCTATACCCTATAACCAATAAATCAGTACAAGGAATATCTGTTATTTGAACACTGATACTTGTATACCTGATATGGTAATACTAGAAATAGCTAGTACATAAAATCGACTACCCACCAACGGCGTTAATCTAGTCTAAAACACAGGCAGACAGCTGTTAAGTTAGAGCCATTTGTCTTGTCGCTTCCAGGTCGGAGTGCCGCACCAACTTACAAGATCGTAGACCAGTACTTGATGGCAATTGTAGGGTACATTTATATGCAGCTAATTACTTTTTGAATACCTGCCCTAATATATATTTGGATGACAAAGCAGCCTGGGACTGATCGCTCAAATATCAAGATTTATAATGTTAAAGTGTTGCGTGGGTGCGCCTCGCATGGCATCACACAGGAGCTTAGTTTTTATTTTTTTTTTGTAAAAATAATGGCTATAAAAAAAAACAAGCCCGCTGAGTTTCTCGCCGGATCTTCTCAGTTGAGGTCGCGTTCCGATCTGGTTGTAGAGTTAAGAAAAATAAATGTAATGACAATTTGTATGTGACCCCGTAGGCCTATACGAAATAAACGATTTGACTTTGACTTTGATACCTGTACCCTTACCCTTACCCTATACCCTTTGACGCTACGCTTATGCGCACATGTAATGACTATGTTAGGAAATAATTTCCGTGTTAATTAAAACAAAAATAAACACTTATAAAAATCACAGCTGTCTTTGCTCGGAACAAATTTTATTTTATAGAGAAATATGTAAAGTTTTATGAAAAAATAAGCACACGTCATATACGTGTTTGCTTATTTTTTTCATGTGCTTCATTTATCATATAGCATATATATTATTACACATTATAGTAACCAAAAAAAAGCAAGAATATATCGACGGGAGAAAGCGGAAATGTCGTAACTTGCATTTTGAGCTAAATCACTTTTTACCATATTCTTGTATAAAAAAAAATACCGCTTCGAATGGTCTGGGACTCGTTTCCCTACGATAAAATTTTTCATCGATACGACCTTGGATTTTTACTTACTTTTAGCACTGCACATAAAAAAAATTGTTGTAACTAGGGTAAAATATGCATTTTTTTTAAATAAAATAGATACTACTTTGTTTATGTGTCACAGTGACTGCTTGGAATAAGATACGACATTTCTGTCGCCCTAAATTTTACGTTGTCTAGAGATACGACAATTCTGCTCTATGACATTTTGGTCATTAAAGAGATACAACAATTTGTTCCATACTAGTACATACATGATGAAATAGTTACTACATTTCAAACATTTTTTTTTTTGCTAATATCATACTTAGCCTAAAACAATAGAGATTAGTTTTGTATGCAGAGATCAGTTACACCAATCTAGAACCATACCAACCAATGCGTGCATTCTTGATACGCCGTTCCGGTCGCACCTCAGTCGATGCGCGAGCGTCGAGTTGCGAAAGCGTGTTTGTCGCTGTGATAAATAAAGTGTTATAAAACAATTCTACGAGCTCGGGTGAGTTATAATCATAATAATTAAGCTATTTCTATTTATTTGTAATTTGTTTTCATGATTATTATTGTTTTTAAACCGTTATTGAGCTTCACTGTGTATGTAGGTATATACGGGTAAACATTTTTGTATTTGGTTTTTTAACTACTTAGGTCCTAAAATTGTACCTAAGTGTTAAAACTAACTTGTTTTATGCTTAACATGAACAGTATGTAGTTGTATGCAGGGTATTGTATGTTTTTGTTGTTGAAAAAAGCACAAATCAATATTATAATAATATTATAGATAATATCAATAGCGCTCTCTCCGTAGCGCTGCGGCTTTCGCATGTTGGAACGCCTGTAGGGATCATGGATTCGATTCCCGACACGGGTCTTTTTTTTAAATTGAATTTATTTCAATATTTCAGTGGACTAGATTATTGGTTTAGTGGACTTGATTGCTAGACTGGATTTAAATGGTTAGCTATTTATGAAACAAGTAATATTATTTTATATTTTTTGTTACTTGATTTTAGATGGCATAACGTCAGCGATGGAAGGAAGAGTTGAAGTCAACATTATTAACTGATGAAGACCGACCAAAAAAGTGTGCAGGACCAGCGACGAGACAGTTTCTATTTGAAAGCGATTGTGAACACATCTCTCGGAAGCGAACTAAGAAGACTATACCGGCGACTCTAGCGAATACTGTGGACAACTGTGTTTCTAAGTGATTTGGTGAATTGTGATTTGAGTGTTTACTAGTTAGTGTACTGGTGTGTACTATTTTTGCCTTCTGTGTGGAGAGCGATTAAAGTAATTTTCACGTAATCGGCATTTGATTACCCCCGCACGTAACAATATATTTCTCATTTAGAAGCCTGTATGTTCTTTTTTATGGTCAGTTGATTATAATAACATTTTCCAAAATTTAATAAAAATATTTAGTTTAAGATACAGCATTTCATTTATAAAACATCTGTCGCCATATTTGTACTTAAAACAAATCTTTGATGCAATTTAATAAAATAAACGACATACAGCTAAATGAAACATGTGTCGAAGGTTTCATATTTAAGATACAGCAAACCCGTACCTCAAAAAACATGTCTGTCTAAGTTATCTATATATTTCATCTCACAGATACAACATTTCTGCTGCCTGAAATTGAAACATGAATTGGCGTAACTTGTGAAAAATCAATGATACACAAACTTTACGACAATTTAGACAAAAGCATCAGATAGGCTTTAGATTAATATAAATACATACCAATTTTCAACTTTCCAACTCTATAAATATATGAGTTATGAATTTTTGAAATAGTTTTTTGGCTCTGGTGTAAAGTTGGGTTTTTCAAGTTACGCCACTTCCGCTTTCACCCGTCGATATTATGAATACTTCGAGCCGATCTAGAACACTTGAATATTAATATATGAACTTGAATACAAAACACGTCTTGAATACCTATTTGAATTAGTGTACCTTTGATACAACCATTCAAACACGATGAGGGCGTAAATAAATGATTGAATAATAGATTACTATGCCCGGGGTTTCGCTACGCAACGCAGATATTTCCCGTAGATAAGAGAAATTGTCATAGCTTTAAGAATTTCAAAGAGGCTCTCGACGGGACAAATAGCTTGCAGAGCCGATGGTTGTTGGGGCAGTAAGGTTCTAAAATGGTGACCATGAGCCGCAAGATTTGTTGTGAGGACGGCCCAAAGAAGCCACTGAGATGTGTGAATGTTATTGGAGAGGTCTATATCCAGCAGCAGGTAAATAGCAGATAGAGGTAAATATATAGAACTTAAATGATGTAATTTGTTTGAAGCAACAGGATAACTGCAGAACTGTCGCTTTTTTAATAACTAAAGTATTTTGAAGTTTAGCCCTCAAATATACTACAGTAAAAAAAGATGTGGCTTTTTTTGTAGGGACTTTAAAGCCTGTCGAATCATATTACGCGTATATTTGATGTGTTTTTTATAAATAAAGAACATGAAACAAACACGATAAAATCCATATAATTTGTTTTATTTCAATGTGTAGTATTCGCGTAAATATGTATAACAAATCAATATGGAGCTCTGATAACAGACATAAAAGACATACGAGTATAACCGAATTGAGAACCAACTCCATTTTTTTTGAAGAAGGTTAAGAAACACTTTGATCTGGTAACGAAATTTATTTGATGTACCAAGATTAACATTTTAAATCGGTAAGTACAATTTGGGTAAGAATTTTCGTCGTGTAAATATGTATAATTACATAACGGAAACTATGCCATTGTTTCCCATTTATCTTGTGATTAAATTCCTCACTTCAGAACCGGCTTCATTTCGCCGAAAACCCGCCCGCACGTGTTTGTTCAAAACTAACTTACGGTTTGTGGAAATAATAAATGTGGATTAAACGTTACATCGGCTAACATTATATTGTTAGATCGAGTGAGTTATTTAGTATGGTCAAAAGTTCATCTGATCAATTTAGATCGAGAGATGAGTGTCGTTCTGACCGAATTTCGGTGACCGGTAATTATACAGAATTTTTCGCGTTTTTTTTATGTTTTTTACGTTCCCCACGTTTCGGCTGCTTTACAGCAACCATGGTCACGGGAGGACTTAGGTGGTTGACGTTTAAAAACATAAAATAAACGCGAAAAATCCGTAAAATTAGTTTTATTTCAATGTGTAGTATTCGCGTAAAACTATGAAATCAAAAGTTGTGGATGTTTAATATGTATATAAGTAATATATACTGGGTTCACCCCAGTCCATTGTACAAGCGTTGCTTAGTGTGGGACCGTATAGTTGGTGTGTTCGTCTGGCGATGTGATTACTTTTTCAGGGTGAAGTTATAAGGCATATATTATAGTCTTGATAACCAAAGGCTTCTAGTATACCTACTTAAGTATATATTACACAAGAAGCAATCAGTCATATCGCAAACAAATCATTTGAACAAACATACACGCCGTATCCGTTCAGCTATATTTGCTTACACTCTGAAGGCAGGCGAATAAACAAACGAAATGTGAGGGTAGGATGTATGCATGTATGATAAAGAAAAAAATTATAATCGTATTTATAAGTATGCCTGTGCTTAATCTTGGTAATTATATACATGTTGATTCATAAAGAGTATACTAAACCTAGAACCTGCGGTACTTGAGCGCAGAAATTTTCGCAAAAATTATAATTATCACCTGCTTGGAAAAAAAAAAAAAAAATCTACATATCGAAATGTTGACTGCACAAAGTATTTAAAAATGCGACAAAGGAGCCCAGCGGGGTTATTTTAAACCATTCGAAATCGATATCGGAAATGAAATCGAAAACATCCGAACTGGATTACCTATTCGCAATCGCTATTAAAATTTCTAAATTTGATTATCTTCGATGTTTCTCGATGGCAATACCAAATTGTTTTTTCAAAATGTTTCCGGCGGTAAGCTCGTTGGGAGCGACACCAACATCGGAATGTTTCAAATCCGTTTCCGATATCGATTCCGAATCATTTAAAATAACCCACCAGGTTTCGGGCTTAGTATACCATTTCAGAATCATCCGACCCATGATACTTATGTAGATACAAAACCCGTATAAAAGTAGAACGTGCAAACTTTCGCGCGGTATTCGCAATCCCGCGCCCCCGAACGCGCGTGAATGAACCTACCATGCAAAATCAGCCAGAGATATTGTAAAAATTGCGTCAACTCAACGCTTTTAAAATCGTCAGCGCTGAAATGAAAAAGTTTTCAAAGGGCACAGCGCAACGAGCCTGCGTCAGTTAAAAACTGACGAGCCATTGTTGGGGCAGTCAGGACAATGAGCTGGAAAATATAGTAGCCGATGTTATTGGCAGTCAGCGCGCGCTACCATCGACCTTTCTCTTCTGTCTGATACCCAATAGTTACAGCATGATGAAATTAATCTATTATACATTTTAAATCTTAATTGAAATAGATCATTTTTTTCGGATTTTATCGCGTTTATTTTATGTTCTTACGTTCCCGACGTTTCGGCTGCTTTCCAGCAAGCATGGTCAGGGGAGGACTAGTTAAATGGTTTTATTTCAATATACAGTATTCGCGTAAATATAAGACATCAATATTTATATCAGGGACAAACACTGTGTGATGAGCACAAATGTTTGTAACCAATTCATGGATGTTTAAAATCTATACAAGTAATATATACTGGGTTCATCCTCAGTCCATTGTACGTTACTCATAATACAAGCGTTGCTTAGTGTGGGACCGTATAGTTGGTGTGTTCGTCTGGCGATATTTATTTATTTATTAAATCATAAGTTGTCCGATAGTGAAAACCTCGTTGAAGTTGGTCCATTAGTTTTTCATTGATGCCTGAACAAATTGATGCACACGCAAAAAATAATTTCAAAACCACTTGTCTTTGAGTTAGATACATTTAAATAGCATATTATATTGTTTTTTATATACTCAATTTACGACCACAGACCTACGATTTTTACGCTACATCTATGGTAAATATACACACATTGCTGATCGTTTATGGCAATCTCTCATGCTGCATGTCATCAAGCCAGTCATGTCTCACGAAGCGCCTACACTAAAGATAAACCATCATAATACATTGAATGCTAAAAGTTTTTTTTATGTTACTGAACTTCCGTTACTTCCCAAGGAGATTCTGACCCAATTTGTAAAGGTCCAAACTTAATTTCAGCCCCTTCTCCTTTCATCGTTTGAACGTATGCCGTAAGCCTTTTACATGACCCCATAAGACAATTCTGAAGTCGCTGAAACTGTGATAATTTAATTCCACTAACTGAAAGGTCCTTAAGCAGTTTGTTTATGGACTTTGTAAATTTAGGCTCCTTTGCAGACTTAAAAGTTTTGATATAGTTAGTTGAGAGTCTTGTTTTTACGAGCCGAGAATAAAATTAAATTGAGGACTTGTTATTATTAAGCTATACAATCTATCTATCTAGCAGCCGATAGACGTCCACTGCTGGACATATGCCTCCCCCAATGATTTCCACACGTCACGGTCCTCCGCCACTGTGCCCTGCCCACTGCCACTTCAACTTTGAAATTCTTTGAGCTATGTCGGTTACTATAGTTTATCTACGGATCTCCTCATTTCTGATTCTATCTCCATTGCGAATTGGGTAACCTTGAGCCTTCTTATGAGGCACATAGTAAGCGACCACGTCTCGGTACCATATGTATTACCACATACATTGGGTTATGTTGTTTTTTAATGACGAGTTAATTCTATACGCAATATTGTATACCGAGATTTTACGAATTTTATTAAGTTCTACAACAATGCGTTCAAGCATACATAATACCTTGATTTCTTATAAATCTATACATATAAATAAAATTGGAGTGTCTGTTTGTAATATTAAAATAACCGCTTTTTACTAAGTGCATTTGGATGTATACACGTTACCTATACCGAAACAACATTTTTTACAATTTTTGTCTGTCTGTCTGTCTGTCTGTCTGTCTGTTTGTTCCGGCTAATCTCTGAAATGGCTGGACCGATTTTGACGGGACTTTCACTGGCAGATAGCTGATGTAACAAGGAGTAACTTAGGCTACATTTATTTTAGAAAAAAAAAATAGGATCTCACGAAAAAAAATTAAAACCAATGTTGCAGCGCAGCGCCTGATTAAGTTTGATAGCAACAACCTGCAATGCGTCCCGCGGGCTCAGAACATGCGAGCAGGCTGTTGTCAACGGTTGTCTTTGTTAAATACCACGCGGACGAAGTCGCGGGCAACAGCTAGTAATATAATAAAAAAAAACGTGAAAACTACACGTTGAAATAAAACTAAACTTACGGATTTTATCGCATTTATACGTTTTTTACGATCCCGACGTTTCGGCTAAACGTAACGTAAATTAAATACGAATATTTTTTTTAAACTGATTTTTTTTTAATATGATCCCAAACTGAAAATAGAAAAAGAGAAGTCTCGCTATAAAGTTGATTAATATAAGTCTTAATCCATTAACATTTTTATATTTGTAAATTGTTTAAAACTTTCTAAGAAAAAGTACCTCCAGTAGGTACTTATATAAATCTCTATAAAGTTATAAACTCCATTTATATCAATTTATTATGTCACCCAACTGACGTGCCGAACTTGTAAAAAATATATTACACTATTTTCCAAAATCCTGGCAACTACAAAAAACATTTTTTTCGTAACTGAACTCTAGCGCTATAGTTATATGGCCCAACTTCAAATATCAGCGTGAATACTCTTGATAGATTATTGCTTAACCATAATATAACCTAGAATCTTTTCTTTGATAATACTGAAAGACAGATGTCGAATAGATTTTGTGTGTATGCTTTTGACTGTAAGCCTCTTAGTGTTATAGTGACATGAAAAAGGTTTCATTTGTAAAGCTTTAAGCTTTTGCGACCCTTATTTTGTATCTTACGTACGTACAGGGCCCCAAGTCTGCTAACACAATAGATTCATAATCGAACAGCAACCGCATAGTAACTCTCACTTTTGACGGATATCGTATGGGATGTCTGTCAAAAGTGTCAGTTACTATGCGGTTGCTGTTCGATTATGAATCGATTGTGTTAGCAGACTTGGGGCCCTGATTTTTCTTCAAAAGTTTTCGTTGATGACTGTACCACAGCAGAATATGGGGTTGACATGAAAAAAAAACGGTCATAAACTGAAAACAAATACACGTTTTGTTGATAATTTTTGTATGGTATAATTATAAAGACAAGTTAATTATTAACCATAGATTATATACTATGTTGAGGAATTAATAACGCCTCACTAGGGATAATCAATCAATTACATACGAGATGAAGATCGAATGCTTGTTACATTGGAAACAGAATATTGTTATACAACATCGACAATAATATGTTTATATGGCAGTTTATAAATACCGGTTTAATCGGTTGGTGTGTACTTACGAATAAATCGGTTGCTAGGCTGATCGTAAAACGTGAGATAACTTTGGTACATATGTTTTTGTATCACGAGAAAACTACTTCACAAATTTTGATGAAGCTTTGTATGGTCGTAGCTTATAACCCGTTTCGTGATAAAGACTCCTTTTGAATTCGAGAAGATGGATTTCGTTAGAATTGAAACCCTAAAGTATAAACGCGAATACAAATTCGCCGAAAAGCTATATACATTGTTTGGGACCATACACTTTGGTATCTTCGTCTGTCGACTTCCCAAGACTTGTTCAGTCCAATTATAATCTATACTAATATTATAAATGTGAAAGTTTGGATGGATGGATAGATGGATGGATGTTTGTTACTCTTTCACGCCCGAACGGCTAAACGGATCTGGATGAAATTTGGCACAGAGATAGATTATAGTCTGGAATAGCACATAGGCTACTTTTTATCCCGGTAAAATGTATGGTTCCCGTGGGATAGATGTTTTAATTTTTCATACTTTTTATCGCGGGTAGCACCGCCGGGCGCATCTAGTAATAATATATAATAATTCCAGCCCTTTTGTAATGTCGCACTGCTGGGCACGGGCCTCCCCTCAATGCGAGGGGGATTAGGCCATAGTCCACCACGCTGGCCCAGTGCGGGTTGGCGGACTTCACACATCTTTCGAGGGGTTCTCTCAGACATGCAGGTTTCCTCACGATGTTTTCCTTCACCGTTTAGCAAGTGATAATCATGGTTGAAAATGAGATTCGCACATGTAATCCCAGAGGTGCGAGCCGAGGTTTGAACCTGCAATCCTTGTTACCGAGGCAAGCGTTCTACCAACTTGGATATCACTGCTCCAACTTGGCCATCACTGCTAGCTCAGTCCAAGCTGCTTCAAAAATACAGCTTTACCAGTCTCGTATTTTCTATAAGCACCTTTTATCCCGAGATGTAGTAGATATTACGAGCTGACAAGTCCATTGCGAAATGCCATCGTCGCTAGTAACAGCGCTTAGTTTCCACTCAAACCGGAACTGACAACTGCTGAAGATATACACACGCCTGGAATAGTATAAAAACACTTTAAAAATAATAAAAAGAAAGAGAAAATAATATATCTTAAAAAAATTTATTATATACAATATTAAGCTACATAGAATATATTTTACATTGGAATATATATAACATTTACAATTACAGTTAAACTAAATAGGAAAATAAAAAAACTTAAAAATAGTATGACAACAAACTATTTTTAATTTTACACTTAACGATGAAGGAAAATATCGCGAGGAAACCTGCATGTTTGAGATGACCCCTCAAAAGACGTGTGAAATTCGCCGTGGTGAACTGTAAATGGTTTTTTTTTTAATTTCCCCAAAAGATTTGAAAAGTTCGTCTCATTTTAAATAAGTGCGCGCAAGTAGAGGAAAATATTTTAAATGTTAGTGTCTAGTCTAGTTATATATTGATTTCTTATATTTACGCGAATACTACACATTGAAATAAAACTATTTTTAAGGATTCTATCGCGTTTATTTTTTGTTTGTACGTTCCCGAAATTTCGGTTGATTTATAGCAACCATGGTCACGGGAGGACTTAGGTGGTTGACGTCCTAGTGTCATAGTTTGACAGGGGGTACCCTCATATTTAGTTGTTACTTGCGGTCCGATCTATGCAGAAAGAGCTCACTGTGTCTTGAGGTCTTGCAATGGTACGCTATGAAACGTCGGGAACGTAAAAACAAAAAATAAACGCGATAGAATCCTTAAATATAGTTTTATTTCAATAGTCTAGTAGTAGTAGTAGTAGTAGTCTAGTCGTAGTTATACTATAAATTGGTTTGCAGTTAATGTTTAAAAAGTTTAGTTTTAGTAATAATACCTTAATTTAAAATTATGTTTCCACAACTGATCGTATCGATTCGCCACCGAAATTATTCCGATCCAGAAAGCTCAAAAGGGAAGATGGAATATGCAGAATTATTACTTGACTTAGACAGACTCACTTGTTATTTTACTCTCAGTAAAACATTGTTCCGTTCCAGTATTTATACAAACTAGACAAAAAGCATTGTAAAAATGTTTTTTTCTTCGTGTCCAAAAGGAAAGCCAGCGACAGTAAGCACACAAAGTCTTGATGTTGTTTGACAAGAGACTTAAGAACAATGGGACCGTATAACTTATAAATAAATATATATATTATATAATATACCTATCTTTTGTGTATTGTTGGTAAACTATTCCACTTTAAACTCAACAAAGAAGTTAAGGTACTTAATATACTATAAATATAAATCTAAGTTGAAAAGTTTGCACCTAAAATTAAAATGTATAATTTAACAAATTTTAAGGATTTTATCGCGTTTATTTTAAGCTTTTACGTTCCCGACGTTTCGACGGCTTTACAGCAACGATGGTCACGGGAGGACTGAAGTGTTACGTACTAGTGTCATATTTAGTAACATAAAAAATCCGCATAATTGTTAATGAATCATAAATGACGGAGTTCTGAGGTAACAAATATAAATAAAAAAAACACAACCGAATTGAGAAGCTCCTCGTTTAAAAAAAATAATAACTACTCGTATACTGTTCTAATGACACTCACTAGATAGTACATCAACAATCATCTTGCCGCTAGAAACTATTTTAAAGGACACGCTATTTTCATATCATCATGTCACATCCATTATTTTATTTATAACTAGCTGTTGCCCGCGACTTCGTCCGCGTGGTATTTAACAAAGACAACCGTTGACAACAGCCTGCTCGCCCATTATGAGCCCGCGGGACGCATTGCAGGTTGTTGCTATCAAACTTAATCAGGCGCTGCGCTGCAACATTGGTTTTAATTTTTTTTCGCGAGATCCTATTTTTTTTTTTAAATAAAAGTAGCCTAAGTTACTTCTTGTTACATCAGCTATCCGCCAGTGAAAGTCCCGTCAAAATCGGCCCAGCCATTTCAGAGATTACTCGGAACACACAGACAGACAGACAGACAAAAATTGTAAAAAATGTTGTTTCGGTATAGGTACCGTGTATACATCCAAATGCACTTATTAAAAAGCGGTTATTTTAATATTACAAACAGACACTCCAATTTTATTTATATGTATAGATGTGTATTTATTTAATGTTTTATTGCTATTCATTACTTGACATTGGCAAAATACCCGCTAAGTTGTGGGTGATACCATTTGAATATCCATTTTATTTCATCGCATTTCATTTCGTAAAAAAGAAGAACTATTTTAAAACTCTAATAATAGTCATCTTAAGCACGAAAGTTTCTTATAAGAAAATATTCTTTGTGTTGGACACAGAGGTTTAAACAATACAACTCAAAGCGTTGCCTGTAGTGGCCACTTTAGTGGAAAAAGGCATTTGTGGAGCAGAAAATCTTTTAGTTCCTTTTTAGATATAAATGTATAGTTCATATTTATATACAAAAAGTGATAGCCAAGTTGTTAGAACGCTCGCATTGGAAATAAGGTGTGCAGAATCAAACTCCAGGTCTGAGATTTTCAGATTTTCATGTGCGAATCTAATTTCCAATAATAATTATCTGTAATTGTACGGTCATGTTTACGAAACCAAACTGGGCCAGCGTGGTGGACTATGGTCTCGACCTCGTCCATATTGAAGAGATCCCAATATTTTAACAGCGCTAACAGTTAGTCTGTTTAAATATCTTATATAATTACTTATATGGATATTAAACACCCATGACCAGGATTCGACCCCAGGACCCTTGGTACAACCAGCATGGTCACAACCAATTGTGCCGATCGGGTCACCAACCTGAAAAAGCTAACATGACTGTGCATAGTCCTTTTTATTAAAAGTAATATTTAAAAAAAAAGTCGGAAACTGTCAAAAAATATTCCATATAACCCACTAGTGCAGGGGTCGGCAACCTGCGACTCGCGAGCCACATGCGGCTCTTTGGATGTGAAGCTGCGACTCTTTAGTTCCATACGCAAATATTACTTATTTTATAAAAAAACAACATTGAAAAATCGTTCTGAATCGATTAACAAGGATCACGCACCATTTCTATCTCTCAGCCAATTGTACTCACTTTTTTTCTATTTGTTCACTTTTTGAACAGCCTGTACATTATCTAATTTGTTGTGAAAAAACACTACTTATATATGAATAAATAGATAAGTTTTTTTGTATCAAAAAACTTTATTAATGCAAGTGCTATTTTATTGTTCGCAAGAAAAAAATATGTGGCTCTTTTAAAACTTTGAAATTTTGAAAATTCTAATTTTTGACTCTTCCGACTCAAAAGGTTGCCGACCCCTGCCCTAGTGATACGGCCCGTTGAAAATTTCCACCTCAGGCGAGGCCTATTGATTCCTCAGTGTAGCCCGTCAGTCCTCGAGTGATGGATGGATCACCTCGCGACAGCCAACACCTGAGACATTGTGGCGCAATTCCTTTGAATTAGCGGGGGTTTGAATATATTACAAGTGGGAAATGGGTCACGAAGAATGAAATTTAAGGCTTATTGCATAGCACAACGACTTATTTTGCTTCGTTTTAAAGGTATGATACTAAAGCAATTATTTTTCAAATGTACCATGTTTCCCATATTGTATGTAATATGTATAATGTGAGTAAGTTTTGATTTAAGTTACGATGATGAGACGTGCGAGCAGAATGCTGCTTGAGCTTTATTAGGTAAATATGGCGGCTATGGTGTTGCTAGGTAGTGAGTTGCATTGATTAACTTTTGAAATTCCCTATTCAAAACCCACATTGCTTTTGGGAACGGATGTGAAAAAAAAAACACAAAAAGTACAATATAGTTTGGTTTTTAAATGTTATTACTAAGGACACTAATATTATCCTGATTTGAAAGCGCCACGTTCGGACACTGTCCTTTATTTTTGGAGAATTGCGTATGGTTAAAGATGGTATGTAGTGTTATTCTGCCCCTTATGAACCTTAGAATAGAATACACAATAGATTAAGCCGGACACTACCCATCAACAGTACTAAAAACCACGATGTAAATTCTGGAAACGTTTATTATATTATGTAAAGGTCATGAATGTGGATATGGAACTAATAGTTTCCGCGCTCTAAATATGCAACCATAAGACCTTGTACAATGCTTCTATTGTGTTAGATAACAAATATCACATCCAAGATACAAAGACATCTACCGCTTTTCCACAGAAAATAGTTTTATATTATTTGTGTCTCTATTCTTAAAATCTCAATTCTCTTAAGATTGAAAACTGCGCCGCAATTCTATTGTGTGTTACTCTTTCCTATTCATCTGGCGGTATTAATTTATTATTATATTAGTTGAAGTCACGTTCCCACCAATACAAGTTATCTAGTACACACAAGTTTAATTCAACCACTGATCGTTTACCCCTTGTCCAAACTTTTTTGCGTGCAAAAGTTATGCTCGTTTACTTAGGATCGGCTTGTATTTCTTCTTAGATCAATGTGGGTCCCTCAGATCAGGGAACGTAAACAGCAAAGTTTTTTCAATGAAGTGAACCGCATAGAAGGGCGTTTTTCTGATTGTGTTTTGACTTACGATCTCCTTTGTAGAAGATAAAATGAGTTTGGGATTTTGTTATTGAGTCGTTCATACTCCTCAATCGATTGAGATCTTTCGATCACAGATCTGAGCCATATGGCCTTTGGGCGCAGGGTTGCCAGATGTGATTTTCTATTTCTACCAAAATCCAAATTTGATTTTTTTTTTCTCCAAAATGATAGTATTTGCTGAAATTTTTATTATAATATCGATTAATTAACCTAATGGATATTATTAGCTTTATTATTTTCTTAAAAATACAGTTCTAATTTACAAACTGGAACTGCAGAATAATCTAACAAAAACAAGTGAGCGAATCAAAAGAGTTACTTATAGAGTATGTTAATTTTATGTAGAATGAAACGACCAAGTGAAACTGTTTTAAACGGGTGCATTCTATTACGTACGATATACTACAAAGGATACAATACTTCTGAGCAAATCCTTCCCGATTCCTACTTTTAAGTCAGGCAATGACAAATATAATTACAGAAAAATAAATTCCTGTCACACCCGTCACTCCGTTGAAGATGAAAAACTTAAAAACGTGCTGTGAGTGAAATGTAAAAAAATAATGCAAATAATGGGCCAATCTCCGTAACAAGGTACACGGGAAAGATTTCTGTTGTACAGTATTTAGGACCGACGGTCAAAATTCATCACCACCGATGTTCAGGAAACGAATCAATTCAATGCGAAGTAACCTGAAAAGTTTCGTGACAATGGGAATTATAAACAGCAAGGACTTTATGTGTCGACGCAAAGTTGATGAGGCCACGAGCAACGCAAGGTAATTATTCTTGTATTTAATACTAATATCGCCTAACAAACACACCCAACTATACGGTCCCACACTAAGCAACGCTTGTATTATGGGTACTGTGCAAGGGACTGGGGTCGAGCCCAGTATATAATACTTATTTAGATATTAAACATCCATGACTCGGGTACAAACATTCATACTCATCACACATAGTTTGGTCACTACCAGTATTCGAACTTTTGGTCAAATTTAGTTCACATTTGGATACATATTCAAAATTATCTTTAATACGCACTTTTATACGGTGAGTACGTATGTATTTTTGTAGTACCTACACACTTTTTGTTTCAGTCTATCTAACATGCGCTACATTGTTACGGAAAAACCAAAATGGAAGGTTTTCAAAAAGAAAGAGTAAGTGAAGTCTCTCCCTCTTTCATACAAGAGTTATATTTTTTACTATATCATTTATAATCTGTACTTAGATGTTGCCCACTATAAATATTTCAGTTTTTTCACGTTTTAAGTGAATTATCATAGTGCTATCGTAAAGTTTTTTTTTAATATCATAATTACTACTTCTCATTTTCAATCACGATTATCACTTGCTAAACGGTGAAGGAAAATATCGTGAGGAAACCTGCATGTCTGAGAGAACCCCTTGTAAGGCGTGTGAAGTTCACGCGTTGTGGTTCTCTAAGGCGAACTTCACACTGTGAAGTTCGCCAACCCACGCTGGGTGGGGCGCATTGAAGCGAGGCCTGTGCCCAGCAGTGGGACATTAAAATGGCTAGTATGTTATCGTTATTTACCGCCAAAGTGCCTCTGCCAAAGTGAAATGGTTACTACCAATGCTAAAAGTTTGCTGCGATCTTTGTGTGTGTGCCAGAATTGTTGTATACGGATACATGTATAGTACCTGTCAACCTGGCCTCTCCAAGGAATTGGCAAAATAAATCCAGTAAACAAACTAGCGCTTGCGATCTCCCGTTTTAAATGCTTAAGACTATCCTGAAACGACATGATGTGTAAAAGCAGTGATAGCCAAGTTGGCTGAACGCTCACCTCGGTAACGAGGATCGCAGGTTCAAACCCCGGCTCGCAGCTCCGGGATTTCTGGGTTTCATGTGCAAATCTCATTTTCAACCACGATTATCACTTGTTAAACGGTGAAGGAAAACATCATGAGGAAACCTGCATGTCTGAGAGAACCCCTCGAAAGACGTGTGAAGTCCGCTAACCCTCACTTGGCCAGCGTGGTGGACTATTGCCTCATGCCCTTCGCATTGGGGAGGCCCGTGCCCAGCAGTGGGACATTAAAAAGGGTTGGTCTTATTATATTATATACCTGATGTAACTACATATTATTCAAACTATATTGGTCATGTTTTTTTAGGTTAGTGCCAATACCTAGGGCGGTGAAGGGGTGCCCTTGCGGCAGTAACGGCCCTTGCAAACAGAAAGTTTCACCGAACGGTGTCACCCTACATTATCCACAAAAGTAAGTTTACATTACACAAATTATAGTATTTACATACAACAAACATTACGACTTTATATAACTACTTAAAAAAACACAAGACACTGTGAGCACTTTCTGGGTAGATCGGACTGCAAGCAACAACTAAATATGACGGTACCCAAGTTCAAACTATGACACTAGGACGTCAACCACCTCAGTCTTCCCGTGACCATGGTTGCTGTAAAGCACACGAAACGTAGGGAATGTCAAAACATAAAATAAACGCGATAAAATCAGTAAGATTAGTTTTATTTTAATATGTTGTTTTCGCGTAAATATAAGAAACCAATGTTAGTTTTTTTAATGACCTACCAACTGACTCATTGATTAAAAGATAAATTATCGTATTTTCAACAAATATTATGACTTTATATAACTAATTTAAAAAAAGTTTAAATATTGTGAGGTTGGAGAAGATGAAGGCCCGATTGGCGCAGTTGGTACTGGCCCAGCTTTCTGTACCGAGGATTCCTGGTTCGAATCCCAAAGGCAATGTTTGTGTGATGATCGCGAATGTTTGTATCCGAGCCACCGACGCTTAAAATGTACTTAAGTAATTAGAAAAGGGGTTGCCCCCTGTCAATTGGGCGGTACGCATATTACAAGCGTTGCTTCGTTTGGGACCATATAATTGATGTGTTCGTCTGGCGATATTTATTTATTTAAACCTGCATGTGTAAGGGATAGCGCATGGGGCCTCACTGAGCCAGTATAGTTGGCCATAATTTGAATCCTCCTTGTATTGAGAGGAGGTCTCCCTATCAAAGGTGCTCTTTTAAAACACCATTTCATTTTTCAGAAAAAGAAAATTCACATATTTCGCTACAACCAAACGAACACCAACGAAAACCAATACAGGTTATTTTAACAACAAGTAAGTATTACTGCAAAATAAACTTTATAAGTTAGAGTGTAAAGCATTATTTTAAAACCACGTTTTCTATTCGACAAAGATTAAACGTAAACTTCCACATCAACCATAAAGTTAGACATTTGAACGTGAGAATACCGGATATACTGACCAAGAATCCACTAAAAAGTCTTAGAATACCCGAATCGATAGCTAAGAATCCACTAAAGAGTCTAAGAATACGTGAAACGGTAACTAAGAATACTCTAAAGAGTATTAAAACTCTAAAGAATGTAACGCATTTGAGAAAAAAGCCGGCGACGCGACGTAGCATGGATTTTATGTTTATGCCATTTATGTTTGAAGAAGGTAAGTGGCAATGATGTATTTTGAAACCTTAACCGTGTCATAATGATCCAACACTGAACACCTGCGCTGAAGGTTTTATAAGAGCTGGATACAGACTAAGCCCACTGCCTCGCGACAGATCAACCCTCACGATGCCCCGTTCGATCACTGCTAAGCCACGTATTGATTAGAAAACAATTGACGCTCAACATTTTGGCAACGTTGCACGAAGTTGCCGCTAGATGTGCAACATGACTTCAACATGTGTGGCAACGTTGCAGTACACGAGCTCAACATGCTTGGCAACGATGCACAACGTTGCCATATTGTGCGCGTCAAGGCGCGCGTCTTGTTGTTTGCCATATGAGTGTAGTTGCGCATCAAATGTTGGCGTGGGTAGACATGAGCAGCAATAATGGCAATAGTGTGGTCCAGTCCAGTGTGAAATAGTGTATTAAATAAAAAAAAACATGAGCGGCAACAGTTTTTTCTACAGTCTGTTTGTCACAGCGGCAATCCCTATCATTTTATGATGTATCAGAATCAGAATCAATATTTTTTATTCATGTAAACCATTAAGTACAGTACTTATGAATCGACAAAATAGTAACAAAATGCTAAGCTACAACTTTACCGCCCGTTCGGAATGCCGTTCTATAGAGAAGAACGGGCAAGAAATTCCATGGTTGCTCTTTTTAAAATGAGCCATTACATTTTTGAGTTGTCCATTGTTATGGGTAGGTGAGAACGATGTAGGAACGGTGTAAAATGATAGGAATTTGCATAAAACCTCTTGTTTCAGTTCCCGCACGGTCAACAAAGTGAAGGTGGTGCGACCCAAGAAGTTCACGACTTGGAGACTTGACACCACGAAGTGTAATACACCGTTTACTAGGTAATTGTAATCTTTGGATCAATATAGATCCAAAATAAATATCGGCGCGAGCGCAGGAGTAAGCGCAATGAAATCGACTTCCACAAAAAGTTTACCATGTAAAAAGATTGATATATTTAAGTTTGCAGTGAAAGCAGTGATAGCCAAGTTGGTAGAACGTTTGCCGTGGTAACGAGGATCGCAGGTTCAAACCCCCCGGCTCTCGCACCTCTGAGATTTCTGGATTTCATGTGCGAATCTCATTTTCAACCACGATTATCAATTGCTAAAACGGTGAAGGAAAACATCGCGAGGAAACCTGCATATCTGAGAGAAACCCTCGAAAGATGTGTGAAGTCTGCCAACCCGCACTGGACCAGCGTGGTGGACTATGGCCTAATCCACCAGGGGAGGCCCGTGCCCAGCAGCGGGACATTAAAAGGGGCTGGTATTATTATTATTTAAGTTTGACGTTTGCAAGTCAGTATTTAAGAACGATAATAATAAATGCAGTATCTATCAATAAATCCAATAAATCGTAACTATTACAAGCTTACTACTTAAAATGAAAGTTTAAAAATATATTTATCTCTTTCTTGCAGCCCCGCTAAGCCGAAAAAGTGACTGTGAGAGTATTATCTACACACAAAACAATTATGTTGACGGATTATTATTTGATGTACAGTACTTAAATATATTTAACAACTTCACAATGTTTTTTTATTTGTATCATTCATATTCGTAAGAGGGTTTTAGTACAGTCTTACCGAGATTTATGGAGACCCTACTGGTTATTATGTACAAAGATATACAAACGAACAGTACGTCAAGTGCGAGATTATTCGTAAGCTTACTGTATACTTTATAGTCTACCGTATTTAGATATTTTGTATCGAGAATTGAACAGCGCCTCTAGCGGACGGTATTTAAAACCTTCAATTCTCCATACAAAATGTCTAAATACGGTAGACTATAAACTGTACAGTAAGCTGACGAATAATCTCGCACTTGACGTACTGTTCGGATAAACTCGGACGGACTACAGACTACATGACCAACAGACATTAGAACGGTTCAATCCAAAGAATGTGAACGAGTGTTCGAGAGTGAACAGGTACCGTCTAGGCAAGTGTGCTCCATCGTAGATCTCATCGTCACTTACCATCAGGTGAGATCGAGATCAAATACTTGCCTATAATGTAATAAAAAAATGAATGTACAAATTTAATTTGAGTATGTACTAGAAGTGCAAGTGCCTATGGCTGGAGACTCTTGTACTAATACATGAATAGCGGACTGTACTATAAATCCGCTAAGAAGTAGGAAGTCAGCCGTGGACCTCTTCGGGCTGGATGATTAGTCACCCACTATATCTTGGGAATCATTAGTTCTTCTGCGGTCCACGAAATTCTTAGCAATCTGCCCACCTCTGTCCTCGCAATAACCCCCTAGAATGCCTGTATTTTTATCAATATACAGCAACTAAACCCAATAAGCAGAAAATAAGCCCAATAATTGCGATCCTAACTGACTTTAAGGAGGAAATAAAAAGGGTCCGATATAAACGAAGGTCCCGTCAGACTACGGATACGAACACTAATAAGATTGCCATGATTCGATCGAATTGATGATTGTTATAAAGGCAATGATATGTACGAAAATGGCTGTTTGACCTGCTATGCTATTCTCAAATGTTTGTATACAAAATCACTTGTGAATCCGCTGTGAGATTTATACAGTAGCGCCAGTAATTCAGGACGTATTACGTCTAGTATTTGACGGTTTTCAACAGGGTTTTGTTATCTGTGTGACTTCCCAGATGACTTTGCCCATTTCAGAATAGCACAGCAGAATGAGTAAGTAGTAGAGCAGTACGCTAGTGGTGGTGGAAAGCTACCGGGACCCAATTCTGCTAATTTAAATAAAATGACACAATTGTCATTCCTGCGACACACTATTAATGTTGCATTACGACTGTGACAGATTGACTAATCTGCTAAAACTTTAATGTCGTCTTGATGGAGTCTCATTTCAGTGTCAATGGTTGTGTGTCGACTGCGAGCAACGTCATTATCGAGTAGAATACCATTACTTACTTGCTACATTATATTGATACACGAATGAAGTACATAATACGAAATAGTTATATGGCAGTTGAATGGCTGGTCAGTGGAAAGCCACTGGTCATAAAATACTAGTAGACTACCAAATGTCTACAACCATTCAATCGACACCATATCGACACTCCACTGAAGTTGTAAATTTTCACCACCTACTGAACAAAGCCATGTCGCCAAGCGGCCTAGCCGTGTTCCGGCATGATGTTCGGTGTTGCCATTCATGGATGGCGGGTCAGATCAGCTGCGCTGCATGTGCCTAGTGAATGTAGCGTCTCGATCTACTGCCGCCTTCCTACCTACGCAAGTATGCTCCATCGTAGATCTCATCGTCACTTACCATCAGGTGAGATCGAGATCAAATACTTGCCTATAATGTATAAAAAAAAAAAAATTGTAGAATTCAGCCCCAGGACGCGTGCGTCCTAGTGGTTAATACAGAAAAATGGAAGATCTAAGAAGCTCTAATACGAAATATAGCAATGACGCATTTTGTTAGTATCGACCTTTAAAACACACCTGTATAACCTTTAAAACTAACTGAAAGCGTTCCTGAACAGGAAACCCATTAAAACTTACTCATTAGTTGGGAATGTCGCCTATTCACTTAAGATAGGTGTAACTCCCTATACAGATTGAATTTAAGAGGCCGCCTGTGCCAATTTTGTTTATGTTTATAGATCAGAGGCTTTAACACAATCGCTTTACGTACTTTAAGCGTGTTCTATCTCGCTCACACCACAGATTTCTGAAATATAATGACAGTGACAGTATACTATGTCGATGACGTTACATTTTGAGTTACGAAAGAGTGCTATCACTGTCATTCTTAATGAAAAACCCTATGGTGTGAGCGGGACAAGAGATTCTTGTACCTTACCGTAAGGCAACGTAAAACCATTTTGCTTGAGCGAGCTCAGAGTAGAATTAGATTTTTTTTTAGTCATGTAAGCCATTACAGTACTTATGAATAGGGAAAACGTTACAAATTGCTATGCTACAATTTTCGCGCCTAATTGGATCGCCGTTTCTATGGAGTAAAGTTGACTTGCCGACCTGATTGGCTCAGTGGGTAGTGACCCTGCTTTGTGTGCTGCGGGTGCCGGGTTCGAATCCTGGTAGGGACAAACTTTGTGTGATCAGCACGAATGTTGTTACCCGAGTCATGGATGTTTAATATATATATAAGTAATATATACTGGGCTTCCTCTATTCACTTGTACGGTACCCATAATACAAGCGTTGCTTAGAGTGGGACTGCATAGTAGGTGTGTTCGTCTGGTTTTTTTTTAAATGATTAAATTGTAGCTCTAAAAGTATATGTTTGCTGTACGATAATCAACCTTAAATAATAAACTATAAACCTGTATTTAAACAGACTTTGTAACATATACAAAATATAAATATACATTATTATTATATATATAATAGTAAGTTTTATAGTATTTTTATCAACAGTAAGGCTGTGTCCCCAGTAGGCAAACTGTTAGCGGCCGACTGAGTTTGCGGCGTATCGGTTTAGTACGCCCTTCAATATATTTAAAATGGAGTGTTCACAGTTTGCTAGTTTGGGCTCACTCTGCGCAGTTTGCAGCGTTACGCGCGCCGACTGATTCAGTGAGCGGCCGACTCACAGCAAAACCGGTTCCAGTCGGCGGCGGCGATATGCTTGTTCGCCGGGCGTAGTGAGTCCGTTTGCCGCAAACTGTTCATATGGACAATTGGAAATAAGCTATTGACGTTTCCAGACGTGTTTTTTTGCATCGCTTACATAACTAATCTCTACGCACACACACCACAGAAAATCCAAGATGCCCTTTGACATAAGGTCGACCTAAATAAGCGGCTAACTCATAGCAGTTTGCTTGCGACGCACGCAAATTGATCTGAGTTTGCAGCTAACTCGAATTTCAGTCCGCCACAAATTTGCGGCTCACTCAGTCGGCCGCTAACAGTTTGCCTACTGGGGACACAGCCTTACACCTGGTTATTTTCAAAACTGACATCAATAAAATATATCAGGTAACAGGGAAACGTACGTAAAGACATAAATATGACCCGCGCCTCTACTCTCGCGCAGTTGGTGTCAAACTTAAGCCATATTAAGGCAGTAAGTTTAAGTTTTATACCGTTGCCAACAAGCGACCAAGGGAAAACATACGGGAGGAAACATTGTCGAACAGAACTTTACAAATTCATTTACATTTTTGCGTTGTGTTAGGTCTGTTCTGTTAAGTATTGTATAATTTATACGATCGCTACTTTTTTTATAATATCGCCAGATAAACATACCAACTGTACGGTCCCAAACTAAGCAACGCTTGTATTATGGATACCGGACAATGGACTCACGGTGTTCCCAATTCAAATTATAGTTTTTTCCCCTACTATCTATCACGAGTGTCGGGACCCCAAAATAAAACGCAATTTTCCACGATTATGTTTAATAAGAGGTACTTAGTAAAGGTACATTAGGAAATTTATTAACAGGCAATTTTAATCAAAACATTGTCTTATTTCAAACTTTCATTTAGGTACCGACTAATCAAAATTAAAAGGTACCAAACAAAATTGAAAATTACAGCACAACGTAACTGTTTACACAAATACATAACTGGCATCCGAATACAAAGTTGTTGATTGTTTTAACAACAAACCAGGCCGGATTGAGAAGTTTCGAGAAGCTCATTCATTGATAAGAATTGCGGCTCTCTCAGTTTGGCTTCGGTAACGAAGTGATAACCCAACGAAATAGTATGAGAGGTAATAATAAAGGAAAAGATAAGAGTTAATTAAAAAAAATAACAATGAAAGGTAACAAAACAATAATACGTACTTTTAGCCGAGTAATTAAACCGACCGCTTTGGAAACTTGGTCTGGAGTTCGAACTACGGCTCGCACCCCTAGGATTTTCAGATTGCATTGTTTTTGCGTGTTTAAGTACTAATACATGAAACACAAATTTATGTCACACTAACTAGCCTCTGCACGCGGCTTCACCCGCGGTACCTCGGCCAAACATAGCACTCAGGAATAATGTACTTTTCTACGAGGGAAAGAAGTTTAAGAATCGGTTTAGTACTTCCTGAGATTACCGCCTACAAACATACAACCTTTACCTCTTAGTCATGTAATCTATCTATATAAAAAAACAAGGTTTTGTTAGTTACACCACTTATAAACTCAAGAACGGGTGGGCCGAATTTGATGATCTTTGATTTTTTGATTTTTTTTTCTTCATATTGAATTCGAAATTCACCTTAGTGTGTAAATACAGATGCGATAAAGAAGCCCAGGTTTCAGATTTACTAGGCCATTTCTGAACCTGTAAATATTGGCATAAGTATGAGTTTGAATGTATTTGAGTACCGTCCAAATTATAATTTCTACAGCAGAGCCCCTAGCGGTAACATTCGGCTTTACTGCTAAAAGTCTAGGAAAATTAGACAGTATTATTATAACATTGTTGGATAAAATACAACGGCGTATGTTTACAAGTTAGCTGGGACCAGATAGTAAATAAAATCCTTCGGTTTTGCGCGCCATGGTGAAATTATTTTATGTTGTTACCAGTTTATAGGCTTAGGTTTAGGGAGATACCTTGTGAATATAACAGGCGATAGTTTGTCGTCTTTGGAAAGTTACTGAACGCTGCACGTCAAGTGCGAGTTAACTGTATACTTTATAGTCTACCGTATTTCGACAGTTTCTATGGAGAATTGAGAAGCGCCTCTAGCGGACGGTATTTAAAACTTTCAATTATTCATACAAAATATCTAAGTCCGGTAGACTATAAAGTATACGGTTAGCTTACGAATAATCTCGCACTTGACGTACAGTAGACGTTAACTATTGTCGAAAATGAGATTTGCACAAACAATTTCGCGACTGGCATCGCAGCTTGGTTTTTAACGGATTCGTTAACTTAACTTCCTCATCATTAATGCCCAAAGTCTCCAATCCAAGTTAACCGCATGCAAACAAAACAATACTAATTATAAAGTAATTAAGGGGAGCGTCAAGTTACACAAACTTTGGCGAATAACTTGAAAAGAGTTACAAATGTAACCAGAGGGGGGGTTACTGTTTGACTTATTGAGGTGCATTAATTACTTTGGTGGTATTTTTTTAACAGCTCCGATTTTCCGATTAATTCAGAATCTGAATATTTTTTATTCGTGTAAACCATTAAGTACAGTAGGTACTTATGAACCGTCAAAATAGTTACAAAATGCTAAGCTACAACTTTACCGCCCGTTCGAAATGCCGTTGCTATGGAGAAGAACGGGCAAGAAACTCCATGGTTGCTCTTTTTAAAAAGATCTTTTACATTTTTGAGCAGTACATTGTTATGATTATGTGAGAACAATGGAGGAACAGCTAATTACAAAAGAAACCTTTTTAAGAGTGCTCATTTCCGTGACCTTTATTGATCTAGATCTTTGTACTTACGTGAGCTATAAATGAAAAAATAAGATTAATAAACATGAAACAACATTATTCTCAAACGTTTTTGGTCTAATCTCAGAAACCCTAGGACATTTATGACATGATAGTTGGTCTAATAGGTAGGTAATGGCAAAAGACCGATTTTCGTGAATAATCTTTTTATTATATAGTAGTTCTTTTGCTAACACATTATGGATCTGACCATGGGTGTTTCGTTATATTAGCGTGTTGGGGCAGCGCATCGCGAGCGATTTGAACCTGTACATCTTGTGGCGTGTGTGTGGCGAGCGTTCTATCAACTTGACTATCACTTAAGTTACATAAATAAACAATTTAACTTCTTCTCAACTAGATAGTAGTAATGATACCAGCCCTTTTTAATGTCCCACTGTTGGGCACGGGCCTCCTCTCAATGTGAGGGGGATTAGGCCATAGTCCACCACGCTGGCCCAGTGCGGGATGGCGGACTTCACACTTCTTTCGAGGGGTTCTCTCAAACATGCAGGTTTCCTCACGATGTTTTCGTTCACCGTTTAGCAAGTGATAATCATGGTTAAAAATGAGATTCGCACATGAAATCCAGAAATCTCAGAGGTTTGAGCCGGGGTTTTGAATCTGCGATCCTCGTTACCGAGGCAAGCGTTCTACCAATGTGGCTATCACTGCTTCAATTTCTAAATAGTAGTATTATTTAGTAATTCAAAGGGCTGACGACTATTCCACTTCAGTTTCAGTCACGTCTCTCGGAAACAATTACTCAATATTACAAGTTTACGTTTGACCCTTCATTTACATAGAAATGGAAACATAGGGCACTTTATTTGGGGAATGCTCGCTGCATATTTATAATTACAATATAAGGTGATTCATACTGTGTATAATAAGCTTTGGAAGAATGAATGAATGAAGTGAAGTCAGAATTTTGTATTGTAGATTTTAGAAAAAATATAATGTTGTTCCCAACATAATTATATTGTGAAATGTTTTAGATAGATGTGATGAGAGTCTCTATTAAGATTATCAATCTAACCAGAGACACTTACTCGTATAGTCAAGATCCAAGATCAGATCTAGATGTTACATATATCTGATTAGTTTCGAGATTACATTATAATACTTACTTTTTTTTTGTTGGGCTACAAAACTTTGCTAGTACCATCTTTGCTAGTGTCGGGTAGACCATCTTTAGTATCGTTTTAAGTATAAGTAAATACCCATGATGATAATGATGATGGTGATGAAAATAATCTCCTACCTCCATCAGTCAAGCTGTGGATTCTTTACTGAAAATATTCCGGACATCTTATGAGAACTTGAAAAGTCAAGTTTTAATATTTTGTTTCAATTTCCTTCACTCGTGCACGTTTATGAACACACAATGGTTAATATACCACTAATACATACATGATATATTAAAGAAACACAATTATTTGGAATATAAAACAAAATTGACAACTTCACGCCAAAAAGCCTCGAATACTTACTTAATCACGTGGTTAGATTATCATACTTTCTAAGTCGAGAGTGAACAGGTATCTTCTAGGCAAGTATGCTCCATCGTAGATCTCATCGTCACTCACCATCAGGTGAGATCGAGTACAAATACTTGCCGATAAAAAAAAAAGTGGAAAACGCCCAAAATATTTCACCGTATAATACTCGCCGAGCCTAACCCTTTATAGGTAGCACCACGTTAAATATCGATCGGCCACGGTGGCCGCGTGCCGCTGTTTAATTATCATATCAGCTTATACTGACCGCCACCGTATGATTCAATTTCAAACGTTACATTTGTAGTCAAAAATACACAAAGCTTAGGACCAAGTTGACAAAACTTTCCCTTCTTCTTCTTTCTCGTTCCCTCGCTAATGAAGAACATGACCACATATGATTTGTCTCCATTAACTTCTGTCCTGCGCCAGTTCAATAGATCTTTGTGGAGTTTCTCCTGTTGCTTCTACAATACTTTTACTCCATCGTGTTGGAATTGGAGCCTGGAGCGTTTCCCCTGCATCTGTCCCACAATCAACTGCTTCTTCAACTCATGCATATGTGATCGCATTATACCAAAAGTTTCCCAAAGTCCACTAAATATTTTTTTTTTTTTTTTTTTTTTTATTACATTATAGGCAAGTATTTGATCTCAATCTCACCTGATGGTAAGTGACGATGGATAGGTACTTACCCCATTATCACTTCTAATACATAAAAAAAAAACAGACGGACAGCCTATAAACCCCAATGATAGAACCAGCTGTCTCCATTAACAAATGGTCAGAGAATCTCGAAGCCTGTCTGGAGATCATAATAGAAAATGTGTTGTTCAGATACAATAAGATATCTGCAAGTAAACTTTAAGGCTACAATATTACAGTTTAGTTTTCCGTACAATATTCTCAAGGGTTGACACGTTATTGAATTTTTTGCGTATGTTGTGGTAAAAAATGCCTTAAGTCGAACGCACATTAGATCCGATCGTATATGAAATCGAGATACGATTGCGCATAAAATTCTCGACTGCCAATATCATGACTACTGTGTATTATCCATATGCTCGTTTACAATTGCAACGTCCTACTCAATTCTGTTTTCTTGGAAATTTTCCGCGAATTGATGTGGATTTATTGAATTCATTTTGCAAGTCCACCTATCACATAGTAGGAACTATAAACAAACAGACGTAAAACGCGCGTACTTGATACGTACGACAAGAATCGTAACGTATACGTGCGACATAAAATCGTGTCCAATATTCGCTTACCCATATTGCAACCCCAAGTGCTGTAGGATTATTTGAGTGTTAGTCCTAACCACAGATATATGAGAGACGATATGTTATGAAAGCGGTGGGCTTGCGCTCACATTTGGCCAAAACTAGGCTAACATAGAGTTTTCGCCGTCAGTCGACTGCAACTGCACGTCGGTATCGGAGCTCTAACTTTTTTTTAAATGCCGTGTTATTCCGTGGTTGTGTGCAAAAATACTAGCAGCAAAGTGAACTACGCGAAAGATGGAATCTCATTTCACCAGCCAGTATTAAGTATTTTATTTATTCGTCTTTAAAATCATTAAAAACAACAAATCAAAAAATATTTAATGCCTTTATTATGTTATTTTAGTTTTCATGTAGCACAACGACTTTTATATTTTTGTACAAAATACATGGCTCTAAGTACCACCTATGATCGCTACTGAGTGAATGTACGAGGCAATGGACAGATCGTCTAACGATACTTTGAATAAACTGGTGCGTCGCGTGGTACGGCCGCTGTATGTGGCGACGACGCAGCACGCACCGAATTATTGGCACGCGTGTGTGTGTGAGACTTCGTATTGGTTGGTTTTATGTAATTGCATGTGTTTTGTGGCGAGTGGTGGGGAACAAAACGGAGACAGCGAGTTCCCATACATTTTGAACCGCACGGCATATCTCTCGTGATCTGTGGTACTAACCGATTGATAATAGATATCGTTGGGTTTTTACTGTCATTCGTTATAACTGTGGGCTGTGATTATTAGTTTAAAAGCTCTCATGTTTTTAATGTCTATGAAACTGATAAAGTCCTTCGACTATTCTCTTAGCAGCTGCAACTTTTTTCATAGCTAAGGCAAACAGTTTTATGACGATAACCAGATACCAATTTTTGCGTATACCAGTATATTAATATAAACCCCCAAATTCATAGTCTTTTATTCCCTTTATAAGAAAAATGCTTTACAATTTCATTGTAAATACAATACAGGTTTGATAAATTTGGGGTAGCTTTATGTTTTTTTCCCTAATCTTTTTGTATTTTGGCTTCTTTGCCATATACAACTATTACTCCAATATAATACCAGCCCTTTTTAATGTCCCACTGCTGGGCACGGGCCTCCCCTCAATTCGAGGGGGATAAGGCCAGAGTCCACCACGCTGGCCCAGTGCGGTTTGGCGGACTTCACACATCTTTCAAGGGGTCCTCTCAGACATGCAGGTTTCCTCACAATGTTTTCCTTCACCGTTTAACAAGTGATAATCGTGGTTGAAAATGAGATTCGCACATGAAATCCAATAATCTGCTTAAAATTTTCACACTCAAGGCACAAAGCATATATCTACTATCAGAAAATCCTGAAGTCCCTCTGAAGTATAAGTATGTTGCCATGTTTATAGCAAAATTAAATTCTAAAACCAGCCAGCTGTGGCAACATTTATATCTCAAACCCTATCTTGATTTCAAGTAGGTACCTTTGACATTTTAAGATCGGCCCCAACCTTCTGGTACTGAAAGCTGAAATATTCTTTCACTGAACACTCGGCTTCCATTTCCTAGACTCGGTGAGGCTAAATCTACGCTTAAACCTTTTCAGGCAACTTGACCTAGTTGATAGTGGTTGGTAGAAGTTATAAGCGGTAGAGTGAAATAGAGTTTTTTATTTTTATTTTTTTTTATTACATTATAGGCAAGTATTTGATCTCGATCTCACCTGATGGTAAGTGACGATGAGATCTACGATGGAGCATACTCGCCTAGGTAGGAAGGCGGCAGTAGATCGAGACGCTACATTCACTAGGCACATGCAGCGCAACTGATCTGACCCGGCATCCATGAATGGCAACACCGAACATCATGCCGGAACACGGCTAGGCGGCTTGGCGACATGGCTTTGTTCAGTGGGTGGTGACTAGCCACGGCCGAAGCCTACCACCAGTAAAGTGTTTTTACTATGACAATATTTTATGACAACATTTCATTCATTTAAATCTTGCACGTAACCATTATTATGTGTAAGCTCACATACCTATCCTTAATTTATCATTAAGTATGCTATCCTGCCAATATTAAGGCTACAGTATACAAGGAGTTAGAATCGCGATATAATAAATATGCTTCAGAACAATTCTGATGTCATTTTGACATCTATGGCAATTGATACAGACAGTGACAAGTCAGTGAAGACAGTCAATTCTGACAAATGGTCTATCCTAGTCAGGTGTCATAATGCACTAGGCAATCGCTTCGTGTAAATTTAAGTTATAAGCCTAATCACGGACGGAAGACTACAAAGCTAACCACAATAAAAAATAGGTTCTTCAGCCATTTTGTGATTGCTCAGTAAAGACAGGCTGTATCTATCACAGTTTCTGAGTTGCATAACTAAGAAAAGCTGTTACAACTTCCATATTATGGTAGATTTTATCTTCTGTAAAAACATTACATTGATGATTTCGTAAAAGACCATTGAAGATCCTATCTAACAATAGTGGCAGTGGTGAGAATAGATACGTCGATTTTTGATACATGTCATTAAGTCAAGTCAAGTCAGCGTTAAAAAAAGGTCAAGTCATGTCAAATAATTTATTTCGCATAGCCGTACGTGGACACATAAAATTTTATTTTTTTTCTTTTCGATTAACGATGCAAGGGTACGAGTATGACTCTAAGGCCTCAGCCTCGAATTTAGCGGGCAGCGGGGCGGGGCGGCGGCGGCGGCGCGGGAGCGGCGGCGGCGCGGGAGCGGCGCTCGTTGGCCGCCCCGCGCCGCTGCCGCGCCGCTGTTTTCGAGAACCGGCTCATTTGATTTTACGCATAAGATCCTGCCGCTCCCGCGCCGCCACCGCCGCCGCCCCGCTGCCCGCTAAATTCGAGGCTGAGGCCTTATAACTTGTACCACACACCGGGCACTTCCAAAGTTTCTTACGTTGACTCGGTAACTTTCCTTTTAGTATCGATTTATTGTATACTTAATTTCAATGTTTGTTTGTTTGAACTCTAATTAAATTTCCAACTGGAGACGTGATGGGATTTAATAATAACTAGATGTCCCGGTGAGCTTCGTACCGGCTCAGGATCAAATGTATGTATGTGCATGCAAGCCATGACAATAAAAAAATACAGTATCGGCGTTCAAAAGCAATAGTGGAAAGCGATTTTTTTTCTACATGCTCTAGCATACATTTTCTCTTAGGTCGTTCAATTCTTTTCATATAGTCAATAATTTCATAAACTATAATAATAATAGTATATCAAAAAGGGCACTTTCATGTCTGAGAGAACCCAGCTCGAAACACGTGTGAAGTCCTCTATGGTACAATCCCTATCGCATTGAGGGGAGGCCCGTGCCCAACAGACGTACCACTGTTGGGCTAGTTGCTGTAAAGCAGCCCAAATGTCGGGAACGTAAAAGACATAATATAAACGCGATAAAATCCTTAAAATTACTTTTATTTCAATTTGTAGTATTCGCGTAAATAGAAGAAATCAATAGGTTATCAAACACCATCACTGCAGTTCCAATTTCAGCCATCAAAACTTTTTCTAACGGCTCTAAAGTCAACGTGCACAACTAATGGCCGTCTGAGGACGCTACTTAATGAATGGCCACAAATTACATCCGAAGAGGACGTCATGGGCACTCATTAATTGAGAAACTTCTGTTGGGCGGGCGGTTCACGGGGAAGGATTTGTGATTACAGTATTTACAAACTGTTATTGTTTATTTAACCTATTATGCTATGAAATATTTGATCAGAGACAATTTTAACTATTGAATATAAATCTGAAACATCATCTTTTCACTATAACTATATGTAGGAGGGAATCTTGACAGATGGTGAGCCTCTCACCGCAAACATTCCTATTAGATCTATAGTGTTTGTTTCTTTAGTTGGATTTTGTGAGGAAAGATTAGGTGAGGAGCCGAAATTTTTTATCCTTACCTAACATTTTTTTTATTGTTCAATTCTGTATCTTTTATTCATGTACGCCAAAAAAAGCACTTCTCACACTCTTAATCAAAAGGTACCACTGGTTCGAAATGTTGGTTTCACTCAGAAGAACTGCCAAAAACACGATTTAAGGAAATTCAACGAGCTTTGAGCAGGCAACATAGCCACGATACTAAATAAAGAAAAGGAAAAAAATAGTAGTTATACTCTATGTCCTAAAGTCTTTATAAAAGTCATACTCCTTTAACCGTAATCCAGTAACTCTAAAGGTGCATTTCTAAGCGGTAAGAAGTAGACCAATCAGGTTCTTTGAAAACCAAGAAGCGGGATTGAGATAGGAGTTTCCCAATACCCCAAAAGGGGGGAGTGCACAAGAGGGGCACCGGTGCGTTCCGTTTGGAGATTCCGGAGCCCCTCCAACATGTGTTGAAGACGGCCACCGGGGGGGTTTTAGTGGGTAAGAATCCCACATAGCCCGGCCCTCTCCCACACAGAGGCCGGGTATCTTTAAAGATTTCCCCCCCGTCAACAAAAAAAATAAAAATAAAGGAGATTCCCATTAATTGGCAATCCAATTAATGGGAATTAAAGGCTGACCAATGTCAGCCTCTCCGCTCCGCACGTCTGCAGTTCAATGAAATGCTCACCTTAAGTCGCGTAATAAACCAGAACTTCGCACACTTGTCACTGACTGTCCACTTAAATGGTGGGGCCGATATCGACGCCGTGATATGACATCCCACTCAAAAAAGTTTCGCCAACTTCCTAAATGACGGCTTTTACTTCATCAATAGAGGGAATTCTTTGTTAATGTTTTATTAGGTATGAAAGATTGTTTTGTTCAAAGTTGTTAAGTAATATCGTGGTCGATGTGGGAATTATTTTACCCATCTATTTAGTATATACCTGATTAGCGAAGTTGGTAGTGACCATGTTTACTGCGCTGTGGGTTCCGGGTTCGAATCTTTGCAGGGACAATCTTTGTGTGATGAGCATGAGTGTTTATACCCGAGTCATGGATGTTTCAAATCTATATTTTTTTTTCTCGATCTCACCTGATGGTAAGTGACGATGAGATCTACGATGGAGCATACTAGCCTAGAAGGTACCTGTTCACTCTCGACTTGAAAACACCCAGATTATAGTCAACGGGGAACAAAGACAAGTATTAGTATATTAGTATTATATACTGGGTTCGCCCTCAGTCCATTGTACGGTACCCATAATACAAGCGTTGCTTAGTGTGGGACCGTATAGTTGGTGTGGTGTTCATCTGGCGATATTATATTAACATTATTATAGTTGTCATTTTATGTATGTACCCTACTTTGATAGAGACCATGCAATTAAATAAATGTGAAAGTTTGGATGGATGGATGGATGGATGGATGGATGGATGGATAGATGGATGGATGTTTGTTACTCTTTCACGCCCGAACGGCTTAACGGATCTGGATGAAATTTGGCACAGAGATAGATTATAGTCTGGAATAACACATAGGCTACTTTTTATCCCGGTAAAATGTATGGTTCCCGTGGGATAGATGTTTTAATTTTTCATACTTTTTATCGCGGGTAACACCGCCGGGCGCATCTAGTATTCAATAAGTGTTTTTACGGGAAGTTGAACCGTGAAGTGGTCAATTTTGTTTTATTTTCCAAAAATGTGTTAATTGATAACTAATGTGTAATATTAGTCGGATATTAGCCATTGTATGTTCATAAAGAACTACAATGGACCCTCATTTCGCTTATCATATTCAGCCCTCAGGGGACAAGCGAGTCATCACACCGGGCGTACTCCCGCAATGAGAAAAGGATGAGACCATAGTCCTCCACGCGCAGACCCCATGAGCGATGGCGGACTTAACGCACTTTTCTTAATCCGGTGAGGTATTCCAGTAATACAGGATCGTTCACGATGTCTAGCGTAGCCATTTTTAAGTAAGTACCTCAATTATCTATACATATAAATAAAATTGAAGTGTCTGTTTGTAATATTAAAATAACCGCTTTTTACTAAGTGCATTTGGATGTATACACGTTACCTATACCGAAACAACATTTTTTACAATTTTTGTCCGTCTGTCTGTCTGTCCGTCTGTCCGTCTGTCCGTCTGTCCGTCTGTCCGTCTGTCTGTCTGTCTGTCTGTCTGTCTGTTTGTTCCGGCTAATCTCTGAAATGGCGGGACCGATTTTGACGGGACTTTCACTGGCAGATAGCTGATGTAACAAGGAGTAACTAAGGCTACTTTTATTTTAGAAAAAAAAAATAGTATCTCACAAAAAAATTAAAACCAATGTTGCAGCGCAGCGCCTGATTAAGTTTGATAGCAACAACCTGCAATGCGTCCCGCGGGCTCAGAATGGGCGAGCAGGCTGTTGTCAACGGTTGTCTTTGTTAAATACCACGCGGACGAAGTCGCGGGCAACAGCTAGTATGTGGAATATAAACTCAATATATAAAAAAAATATCATACCATACAAGAGTTCATTGCAAATATTTTCTCAAGGGCAACCGTTACTCGCGAAAACGTCACCGAAGTTGGCTCGGAGGGTCTGAGACAATGATAATATGGAGAGCGCCCTTGGGGTCTGTGCGTATACGACTGAAGCCACATTCCCGTTATTGTTATCGCATTGGACCCGAAACGATTTGGAAAAAATATATTACAACCCCACCGGCTCTACAAACGACCGTCTTTACAACTGACAAAACAATTGATTTATCGTAATTACTATCTATACTAATATTATAAATGTGAAAATTTGGATGGATGGATGGATGGATGTTTGTTACTCTTTCACGCCTGAACGGCTGAACGGATCTGGATGAAATTTGGCACAGAGATAGATTATAGTCTGGAATAACACATAGGCTACTTTTTATCCCGGTAAAATGTATGGTTCCCGTGGGATAGATGTTGTAATTTTTGATACTTTTTATCGCGGGTAACACCGCCGGGCGCAGCTAGTATGGTATAATAAAATGCCATATTATATCAGTGCTGAGCCGTGCTGTGCCAACTATGGTATAATAATATGCTATCTTCTATACAAATAAATAAAATTGGAGTGTCTGTTTGTTTTGGTTGTAATATTAAAATAACCGCTTTTTACTAAGTGCATTTGGATGTATACACGGTACATATACCAAAACAATTTTTTTTTTCAATTTTTGTCTGTCTGTCTGTCTCTCTGTTTGTTCCGGCTAATCTCTGAAATGGCTGGACCGATTTTGACGAGACTTTCACTGGCAGATAGCTGATGTAACAAGGAGTAACTTAGGCTACTTTTATTTTAGACTAGCTGTTACCGGCGACGTCGCCCGCTTTTTGCTAGTAAATAATAATAAAAATAAAGTAAACCTACCCAATAAAAGTAGGTACAATTACCAACAGAGACGACTGTCTTAAATTGATTGGTCGTATTGTTGGCTTATTCTTTTCTCTTTCTTTCTTTGTATTCTTATGTTGTATAGTTGTATGGCTACGTCTTGATTTTGAATTAAACACCATTAAGTCTGTCCTTGGAGATGTTGAAACGTTCGCCCAGTTATGGTAACGGTTATTGCGTCTGGCCTAATAACGTTAAACCGTTGAATATTTAACGGTCCACGGTGTCTTATAAACGTAATGATAACACATAGATATTATTTTAGATTGTAGTTTTTGTGAATGTTGCTAGATATAACACTGGTAGGCGCGACAATCATTTAAGCAGGGATTATTTAATCTTGTAAACGAAATAAGACTATTTTATAAATGCGCGTTTCTTATGCTTCTGCTATCTACCGAAGTTTTTTTATGTGTGTGTGTAAGAAGTTCAACAAATACAATCATAAAATAATAGAATTATATACCCAGAGTAATTGTCACCCCACGACAATTACTCCTATTAAAATGTTTTATTGTATGAAAATCTTTTTTAATTATCTTTAATAATACAATAAAAAGATACAATGAAAGAAAACAACTTGAGAGGTGTTAAGGGACACCCGGATGGAATAAAGTTCCTTTATTATTATTATGTACAAAAAACCTGTATACACTCAACAAAAATAATCGTCGCGACACCACACTGTTCAATGCGAAATAGAAAGACGAAACGAAAATATCTGGCTTGCTTTCTATAAGAGAGAGAGAGAGACAGACAGAGAAACATGCGCACGCCGCACAGCTTACAAAAAAGTGTCGTTACAACTTTTCGTCTTAATTTTTTCCGTCTAGCCCCCTTTCGCAACGCGCGATAAGGAACTTCGTTCCAAAACCAAAAAATATAAGCATTACTTATGTCACCTAAACGTCTTATGCTACATAAAATTCTCGATCCAAATCCGTATCTAATCTGACTACCGTACATCGACTCACAGCCGTAAGGGTCGCCAACTTATTGACGTATGGCGACAAACGTACTGGCGTTTGTCAACGTCACTCGTCTATCTGTTCTGAGTAAAAGTAATAATACACATTTCTTTCAAAGTGAGTCCTCTGGCACGCGTGACTATTGTATCGAGTGAAATGAGTCTATTTATCTTTTTTGGCGACATTATTTCGGGAGATAATGCTCGGAGATCACACTGAGGATGAGGATTGATGGCAACCGTCGAGAGCATATACATCAAGCATCTGCCTAGCTCGCTTATATGCTATTGGTCTTCGTTAGTCATAGAGTCTGTAAGTATATTATACGTTTAGCAGTCCTTTTTTTTAATGCGTGTCTCTCGTCTCCACAGAATAAATAATTATTTTATGGGGCAATGTATAATAATAATAATACTAGCCCTTTTAATGTCCACGGGCACGGGCTTTCCCTCAATGCGAGGGGGATTAGGCCATAGTCGGCCACGCGGGCCCAGTGCGGGTTGGCGGACTTAAGACGTTTTTCGAGGGTTCTCTCAGACATGCAGGTTTCCTCACGATGTTTGCCTTCACCGTTTAGCAAGTGATAATCATGGTTGAAAATGAGATTCGCACATGAAAATCCAGAAATTCCGGATATGCGAGCCGGGGTTTGAACTTGCGATCCTTGTTACCGCGGTAAGCGATCTAACAACATGGCTATCGCTGCTATAGCAATGTATACGCTTCTACAATTAACATCCCAATGGAATCCGAGATTATCCTATCAGTAAGATTAAAACGATCGCCAAAACGAAACTACGTCATCAGGTCTATCACAGAATCTTGGATTATTTGGATGGTAAAGCAGCCTGGGTCTGATCACTCATATTTCTAGTGTCAATTAATATTGAAAATAAGAGATAATTAGTACTAATCGGGTAAGTACTTCTAAAATTACTGACTATTTAGAAAAAAAAACATATTCAGCATGACATGAAACACATGCCAACATTGTATTTAAGAAAAATAAACTTAATTTCGTTATACAAAAAAAAAACGAATTGAGAACCTCCTCATTTTAGAAGTCGGTTAATTCATTAATTCCAATCGCGACGAGTCCGTCGAAGTGTTACCTTTCTATTGAACAATACGGAACCCAATAAAAACTCTTTGGGACCATTTTATTTGCTTACAAAAGCGTTTGTTCCGTTAAGATTAGCCTGTTAACGAACTTTATGGTGTACAAAGTTTGTTCCTTTTATCTTTTCAAATGATAATGTATTTGTTACTCCGAACAAGGGTTGGTGTATACTGCTTTATTATACACATTGAATTTGTATACATTGACTATCAATTTTTTTTATGAACACATTATTTATATATCTATACAAATAAATAAAATTTGAGTTGAAAATGCCATTATAAATGATTTATAGATCCGCAATATTCCCGTCTCTTTTCGTCATTAAACTTTTATTTAGCTAACTCTCTGAGATCCAACTATTTGAAGATCTGAACCCTAGAGATTGATTTTTTTAAGTCATGTTTAATTCAACAAAGTAGATATTTTTTTAAACAAAATAACATAACTATAAACAAGAGCAGTGATATCCAAATTGGTAAAGTGCTCGCCTTTGTAATGAAGGTCGCAGGTTCAACCGCGGCTCGCACCCCTGCGATTTCTGGATTGCATGAGCGAATCAAATTTTCTTCTCATTCTCTCATAACTTGGTAAACGATAAACGCAAAAGTTGTAAGGAAACCTGCATGTTAGAGAGAACTGCTCGGAAGACGTTAGAAGTCCGGCAACCCGCACTGAATCAACGTGGTTTACTATGGCCCAATCGCCCTCGCTTCGAGGAAGCCCGTGCCCAATAGTGTTCATTAAAAGAGCCTCTCTCTTCGGTCGTTCCCTCATGACTGAGGATCGTGATCATCACGGCAGTTTTTTGGATCGGACGAACTGTCTCCATCGGCTCCGGTCTGTGGCCATCTTCACCGCGGCGTAGAAGCGGGACGTTGGTGTTTCTTTAAGTTGGTCAGACCACCTGGTCGGGGACCGGCCTCGTGAACGTTTCCCTTCCACGTTTCCCACCACAATGTGCTTTTTCTTTTCTAAAAGAGCCTATGTCATTACTATTATTTTTATATAATATAACGCTTTACTAACGATAGAGCGAGACATCTATTAGATGTATTACTTTTAACACCTTTCCAAATCAAAGCCCATATGATATACACGCTCACATGATATCAATATTTAATTTCACACAGATAAACATCACAAAACGATTAATCACTCGATTTTTTTTTATTAAATAACGATAACAGCAATCGATTACTCGAATCCGATACTCGAGTTACACGATATTAATCAGATTAATCGGCGATAAACATAATTAATTATATCGAATCGTTTACAAAGAGGGCTCGGCATTGACACCTAATACAGAGGGCTGTAAAGATCGAATCGATAAAGGATTTCTGTTTATCGATTTAACACGTTTTAAATCGAGAAAAAGTAGTCTTATTAATTGCCTCTACAATGCAGGATTGTGTGTGGCTTCAGTATTAATATAATTGAATTGATATATATAATAATCGCAGTTGGTAGTGACCCTTGGTTTTCTGTGCCCAGGGTCCCAGGTTCCAATTATGGTAGGGACAAACTTTGTGTGATGAGCACGAATATTTGTACCCAAGTCATGGATGTTTAATATCTATATAAGTAATTAACCGACTTCAAAAAAAAGGAGGAGGTTCTCAATTCGGTTGTATTTTTTTTTTATTTTTTTTTTTTTTATTTTTTTTTTTTATGTTTGTTACCTCATATCTCCGTCATTTATGAACCGATTTGGAAAATTATTTTTTTATATGAAAGGATATGTTTACAGATTGGTCCCATTTTTTTCAAAAAAATGTTCTGATGATGGGATCCATGAGGAATTGAGAGAACTCCTCAAATTTTATAGGCATACCGATAGCAATTTTGGTATTTTCATCAAGAAGTCAAGCATTTGCATTCAGAAAGTATCATTTGCTGAAGTGGAAGTGATGAAGAAGGCCACAAATGGCCAGCGGAACTTGTCAGTGATACGTATTTCACGGGTTGCGCCAAGATAATCTCGATTATTGGTATACCTATTATCCAGTAAAAAGATTGATTTACAAATCTTTTTAGTGACAAAGAATAGTAAATATATGCACTAAAAAGTTTAAAATAAAAAACTTTTTAACAAAATAAAAACCGTCTTCAAAAAACTAAAAAGCAAAAAATAATCTAATCTTGAAATCTACCTTGTCTAACCACATCAAATATTTAACTAATCTGAAGTCGGTGCCAAATAAACAACCGACGAAGAATAACAAAAGTATACTCAGTAACGAGATGCGCGGACCAATTTGTAGGTATAGTCTTTGGCGCAGACCGGCAATACTCGACGCAGTTGTTAGTTTGGCACCGACTTCAGATTAGTTAAATATTTGATGTGGTTAGACAAGGTAGATTTCAAGATTAGATTATTTTTTGCTTTTTAGTTTTTTGAAGACGGTTTTTATTTTGTTAAAAAGTTTTTTTTATACTGGGTTCGCCCCCAGTCCATTGTACGATGGCCGTAATACAAGCGTTGCTTAGTGTGGGACCGTGTAGTTGGTGTGTTCGTCCGGCGACATTTATTTATTTATAGAATTATTTATTTATAGAACTGAATCTATCAAACGGGTAGGTGAGTTGTGCATTCAGACTTGACAGTTCGGTAAACTCTTTGCCTTGCTTTTGACCACGGCATATGGAGGACACCAATGCATTCCGTACGAGGCAAGTCGCTGTGGGGTTTTCGGTAAGAGTCCAATTGATCGCTCGACTTCCCCAGATCTACCTTGGGGCAGCCGTCATTCATAGTTTTAGCGGAGAAGGGAAGATCTTCCAGCCAGGCGAGTGGTATGCCTGGCGGAGTGGCCGCCATGCCACGACGGTTACGTCATACGAAAACTCTTATACCGCGTTACAGGTTCGTATGGAGAGTCGTCATTTGTTCTGAATGGCGTCTGCAGCGCCATCTGGGTATCTTGTGGCGAGGTTGAAGAGGTAGATATATCGAGTTCTCCATGTTTATATTAGCAAGTACAATAAACATTGGAAAGACGTAGCCGGACCAGTAAGAAAATAAAAACATGTGGCTAGTGACAAAATAAAAAAAAATATCGATGAATTGTTCGATAAAAACTGTGTTTATTCGCTTAAGATTCCTTTCAATTTTATTTAAGTGGCTGTGTTCAGTAGGGAATTCAGTGCCAACACTTAGTATTTAATTACTAAGTTACTCTTGTTTACTCAAGAGACGGGTGGCACAAAATATCAGGTTTAAAATCTTTATATATTGATTGCTTGTATTTACGCAAATACAACATTGAAATAAAACTTAGTTTACAGATTTTATCGCGTTTATTTAATGTTTTTACTTTCCCGACGTTTCGGCTGATTTACAGCAACCATAGTCAAGGGAAGACCGAAGTGTTTGACGTCCTAGTGTCATAGTTTGAACCGGGGTACCCTCATATTTAGTTGTTGCTTGCGGTCCGATCTACGCAGAAAGTGCTCACAGTGTCTTGGGGTCTTGCAATAGTGCGCTTGGATTTGGAGTTAATTATATTAATTACTGGATCCTAAGTCGGTGGTAGCATTTCGCCATCTTCTCTATTGAAATTAGGATTTGAATTAGATAACGCGATAAAATCTGTAAAATAAGTTTTATTTAAAATCTTTAGTTAAATCATAAGGTATTCGATTGTTTTTGCATGTGTTACTTAGTTTTTATGCTACTCCGCTCAAGTAGTACGCACTAGATTGTTAAAAACGAATTACATCGTTAATTACGAGTTAACTCTATAAAGTTGCTCACCTTTTTTGGAATCAAAACAGATATAAAATCATAGTGTAAGTTATTTCAGTAGATGACATGATCAAAGTAAATATATTATATATTTCATGACTAATTTTTACTAAATTACTTCTGATTATATATTTAATAAAAGTCACTGATAGTGTTGAGATTTAAATAAATAAAAAAAAGGACTTAAAAAATAATAATTTAAGTTTTTATAGGACGATATTATTCATTGTTTAACTAGGGTTAAGTTAATGAGAGTTTATTATAATCAGGCCGTCGTGACAGTTAGTGCTAATTAAAGTCGCTGTTTTTAATTATTAATTGGTAGATAAACAATGTAAGTTAGTGGATAATTATGTAGTAAGTTTATTAACGTAGCCGATAAGCTTTTTGTTTTATTCAGTGTGAGACCACCTTTGAGATAGTAAGATAAAAAAGATAACTAAGTAAATGAATATAATTGTGTATAAATATAAAAAAAAAACTGTAGCTTTCGGTTAGGCCTTCGCCCGATGTAAGTTTGACTAGTAGAAGTAAATTAGACTGATGTCTAACTTTTAAATTAATACTTAAGTAATGAATAACCGTGTACAGACTGACAGAATTGCCTCGCGCGACTACCACTCACTCGATCAGTACATGTCACGCTCGAGGCATACACACATATTAAATCAGTACACGCACACACACGTATAAATCAGTATGCATTCAAAACACCATTTTATATTCTTACGCCATATTTAACCGGATTTATTGTTCATACGACTTCCCTCATTCCCCTCAATCGAGTTAAATCACCGTACCATAGATTTTGATACGAGTAAATGAGCGATAAATCTAAAGGCTCCCTACATTTAAGCGATAAATCGCCGGGCGTTTGTTTGCTGAAATCGTTCGGAAAATCTATCCGCCGATAAAACTGAGTGCGGTTGGACCTTTGGCGAGACGGACACGGCAATGATGGAACACGATAAGGTGAAGTGAATGGAAATTGAGTTGGAGGAATGAATGAGTGAATAATTGAATGGATCAGATACAAAATAAAATTTGCACGATACTTCTAGCTCGAGCGAGGCAGCGTGAGTTTGCCTTGGGTGAGAGCTGTTGTTTTTTTATTTAGCTTGCTGTCAGCTCGCGCGTGGCATGTCCCTGTAGCAGCGAGGCTGCGCGGTCAGTCTGTACAAATGGCAGAAATTCATTGTTAAAAAAATCAGGGGGAAAGAGACACAGCACTGACTCTATGCTTGTTAACGTTCTGAATTATAAACCAAACAAGTTGATTGGTGATTGAAGAAGCCAACAAAACCGAACTTCTCTCAGATGAATATGACAAAAATAGCGTTATATATTTTAAGGAGTTGATAAGCAGGTCATAGTTATCACGTTTAAGGATAAAATTAACGTGTAAAATGTGTTTGATTTATTCTATGTGAAAGCGAGCCCGAACCACTATTTGACGCATTTAAGTAAGTATGAATTTTTCTTTTAACGTGGCGTTATTTTTAAAATTCTATAATCTACAAAGCCGGGCTAATTGCAGCGTTTATAGCTCAAAAGCGAGTGGGTTGATTTTTATAATCTTTGTTATTTTTAATTTGTCTTTTTTTTTTTTTAATTTCGAATAACAATATAACTATTAAAACTTAGAAAAATATCACTTAAACATAATAATAATGATACTCATACATTCGGTTCTGAGGCGGTACGAAGTACGCCGGGAGAGTTAATCTTTATTTTCAACGTTCACACACAAACAAGGTATTCCAACAAGTACTCGTAATACATCAGACCACGGATCGCTTTGTCCAGAAGCGGTGGCCACACGATTGATGGGGGAATCTCGGTCCCGCGTAATTTTGCGTAAAAATACCCCATAAAGGCCCATACCTTTAGTCGGAGTGGTTATAAATTGTATGGCGGAGATAAATACGATTACGGTATGTAAGTTTGGATAAGGTAATGTTTATTTTTGGTGATCAATCAATTTTATTATACTAAGGACCTATTTTACGATTTAACAGAAATTGCATTGGCTATATTAGGGTTAAGCATATTTCGAAATAGGCCCTTAATTTTAATTGTGACTTGATCTAATACTGACTTCTGTAATTCAGTATCTATTGACATTTATATAGGATGCATTTTTTCTTGCCCTACCCATTCGGCTGACGCTATTGTGATTTGAACTTTGACTTCAACTTATTATTCAATTAATGTTTTTTTAACAGTAAATTAGGTTTAATATATGTTCAACTGCTGGCTTCTAAAAGCCAGAATCTAAAGTGGCTTCCAATACAGACACCAAAATGAGATCCTTGTTGTGTCACAGACGGTAGCTAAATTGAATTTGTAATTTAAGTGTTTCTCTTTGCGAATTTTAAGAAAATATTAAATTTAATGGAATTACCTTAAACATAGAATAATTGAAATAATAATAATGTAATTTTCTCTATATCTTTAGTTTATAAATATTTAAGTTATTTTCTTTGTAATTATTGTATATAATAAATAATTAATATACATATTAATATGTTGAAGTTTGTAAAAACAGATAATAAATCCAAAATTTCGAGAAAATAAAGTAGACATCTTTACATTTGATCGCCAAAAATGTGTTAATCTTCCATGACGAACTACAAAACTGGGGTATTTACAAAACCCAATTTTGTTTATACCGCCAAAGGGAAACTAAATGACGCTCGGAGCTAGAGATTTGGGAGATAATTCACGATTCGAGGATTGTTCAAATCATAACGCGGAGATACGGCGACAGTGACAAACGTCACGCCTCCCGAGAGGTGTGTGGTCCAAGTTAAGAGATATATGAGTCAGAGGGATATCACATCGGTGACGAAGGACGAATCGCACGAGCGAAACTTGAGAAAAAACTACTTCTAAAAAACCCTTTCACGTGAACTAGATCTTCCATTAAAAAAAAACATAATTTTATTCTGCACCAAACAAGTTACACTCTAGTTAGTTTCTGCAAAATAAAGGTTTAAAGCAAGTATGTCGCTACGCAAATTTAAATTTCGAAAGGAAATCTGTTAGAAATTCTATTATATCCTCTGCAATGTGTTACATTATCATTCAATATATAAGGTGATAACATTGTGTCAAATATACTAACATGTAGTACCTGTGGTGTGAGAGGGACAGACGAGACGGACGCACACGAGACCGAAACGTCACGTAAAAAGATTGTGCTGAATCTACTGGGCATGCGCAGGGTGGGATCTACGAGGCAAGCCGATGCAGCGGGAGTATTTAAAAGAGTACTTTTAGAGATGCGTAATGCACTATATACTGTTGACCTGGCATTCCTCTCCTAGTTCAGTCCAGTCCAGTCAGCGTTTCGGGCTACATAGCCAACGTCAAATAAAATCCAGTCAGTCTTATTCCACATCCCAATCCAGACGGTTGTCTCTTACCTTAGGCTCATCTTTTATTTTTTTAAAACCTATTCGGTGAAAGCCCTATAATAGTACGTAATTGGCTATTCAGTACTGACCAAAACCGCCATAACTCATAGATTAACACACACCCCATACAAACATACGAGGAGAATTGTGAGTGTTCTGACGCAGGGTTTGTTCCCAGCGGCACACCCCTATGTTAGAGATATATCTCCCATGTGCTGGGGGAGATATGGACTTTCACAAAAACTATAATGTAAGAAACTTGTTATTTTATAACATTTTTTATTTATTTGTTATAATATATGTACAGTAGGCATATTCTTATTGTGAATGTTGCAGTATCATTAATATAACCGAGGATCGTGCAACGCGATTGGAGGTATTATAGACTCTTTCACTGTAATAACAAGATTGAAACTCGTAATGGACATGTAATTAAATAATTTCTGGAGTAATTAATCCATCGGTCGAATCGGTCCAATCACTGGCCGCCATAATCACTTTATTGAAATCTTTTTAAAAGCCATGATTAATAATGGTTCCATTATATTGTGGAACATTAATTTATCGCTCCTGTATCAATGCGTAAGTATCTTTTTGGCAGAAAAGGGAAGATCTTACAGCCAGGTGGGTGGTATGCCTGGCGGGGCGGCCGCTATGCCCGACGTTTATTGTCGGGATCTTGTATATATGTTGCGTGCTCCGAAAACTCTCATAGCGCGTTTCAGGCTTGTATGGAGCCTCGTCGTGTGTTCTGAATGTTGTCTGTAGCGCTCTGTGTATAGCCCGTAACATATACACAAGATCCCGATAACAACCGTCGGGGCATAGCGGCCGCCCCACCAGGCATACCACCCGCCTGGCTGGAAGATCTTCCCATTTCCGCTAAATCCATCCATCCATCCATCTTTCCTTGGCTCTCCCTCTCACTCTATATCCATCCACATTCATACTCATAGCCCTTCTCCACATGCTTCTTGTCTCTTCTCACCACGTGACCAAACCATTCCAGTCTCCTGCTTCTTTCTCTGCTACAGGCGCTACTTTTAAATTACCTATAACAATGACTCATCAATAAAAACTACCAAAATCGTTATAAGTATGCATATAAAATTTGAGGAGTCCTCTCAATTCCTCATGGATCCCATGATCATAACAAATTTTTGAAAAAGATGGGACTAATTTGTAGGCATATCCTTTCATAAAAAAAAACAATTCTAAATCGGTTCATAAATGACGGAGATCTGAGGCAACAAACATACCTGCTCCTTTTTGAAGTCGGTTAAAAAATAGTAGACAGTGTCGAATAAACTGAAATCAAAGTGTAAAACTGTAGTGATACGGAGTTAGATTGGCAACCGTTCCTTTACTACGTGTTAGTCGTAAAATGCTACTAAAGGAATTAACACCACGGCCGCAAAGGTTTTCATTAAGTATCAAACGCTTCAAGAATTTATACGTATACAGAATGATCCAAAAACGATATACTACCTTTATAACTGCGCTTCATTCGTGCATTTGTAATCGCTATGTAAAACAGAATTTTGATATGACAATTAAAAAATAAACTCCCAACAAAATGAAAAATATTTTTTTATATTTTTTTAAATTGACATGTCAATATTCTGACTCCGAATAATGATTAAAAATGCCATTAAGAAGCAGAGGTTCAAATGTTAAAATTTATTATTTCCGAATCTACCTGTATAAGATTTCATATCCTGGGTTCATCCCTAGTTCAGTATACTGTTTCCATATTACAAGCATTGCTGAGTTTGGGCATCGTACTGTCGATATTTCATCTGGCTATATATATTTTAAAGGTAATACCTATCAATATGCTCCAATGAAAAACCTCTATATCACGACACAAAACGACGTGACAACAAAAAAACGCAAATGAAAAGGAAATGCGCTTAAATATATCAACTCACACAAGCGTAAGAATTTATCGACGAAAATATCAAACGAAAACATATATTTATTTTCCATTCCCCGTACGAATTTCCCATTCGAGTTAGAAAATAAAATCACAACATATTCGGGGCTTTGTCTGTCTTAGCGTTTTTCCTGCGAACGATAAAAGAAAGAGTATAATGAGTATGCGTTACATGAATATTTATTCAAATATCAACAGCTGAAAGTACCCACATAATATTGATTTCTTATATTTACGCGAATATTACATTACGTTCCCGACGTTGTCCTCCCGTGACCATGGTTGCTGTAAAGCAGCCGAAACGTCGGGAACGTAAAATCAAAATAAAAACGCGATATAATCCGTAAAATTAGTTTCATTTCAATGTACCCAAATAAACCTCATGTATTGACTGATTATGTGTCACAATTAAGGATTTACAGCTATGCTTTGGTTCTTGTTAATAATTGACATAATGATATTTTTTCAACGCTTTACAAAACGTTATAAAGGAGATGCTACAGCATCTTCTTTATCTTAGTGCACTTATGGCATGCGTTTACTAACAGCTGCGAGTATTTTTATGGTTTCATTTGAAGAAAAATTTCATCGTGGTATTTATCTTCGTTGAGCAGCCATTTTTCGTCTTTTAGCTCCATCTAATCCTTCCCATTGTCTAACTAATATTGTGGCTCAAGCACAATATTTTAACGTTGCGTTATGGTACCGTAAGTACGTAGGTAGATAGTTCTTTCCTCTCACACCTCAGATATGACAGTGGTAGCACGCATTTTCAGTGACGTCACAAGTACGTAAGGAGTTTCTACACGCATCGGTTGGTGTGGCGTAACCTAATTCTGTCTATGGCGTAAATCAGTTCAGCCGACGTCGGCTCTCGAGTAAATTTGTCACGGGCCGCCATTCCGGTCGTGATTTCGCGCCAATCGGGCTCATTACCGTGTCACTATCTGCGCCTATAGTTGTTTACTTGACCAATTTACGATTTGTTGACTAAGCAATGATTTGGTGCATGTCATCATGGATTTATGATTTATAGGGTGTTACGTGTGTAGGTGTTAGAAATATTTCGATTTATTATATTTATGCGAATACCACACTAATGGGGGAAGAGGAACCCACCACTGACCCTCGGCTTGTCAACTTTTCCATATAAATCAAACAAGTTTGATCGATAATTAAAGAAGCCAGCAACACCGAACTCTTCTAAGATGTTAGTCAAGAAACTATCTATCACGAGTGACGGGAAATAAAATGCAATTCTCCGCATTGAAATAAAACTAATTTTAAGGATTTTATCGCGTTTATTTTATTAAAATAAAACTAATCTTACGGATTTTATCGCGTTTATTATATGTTTTTTTTTATGTTCCCGACGTTTATATAAACGCAATGAATTCCGCCAAATACCGCCTAGTTCTATCAAATATAACACTTGACGCCTTCAATTCTCCACCAAATAAACCAAGTATATTTAGATCAGCCACGAAAATGCTGGCCAAAAATACAACACACCTACATTTTAATCCGCTTTATTCACGTCACGTAAGTAAGAAAGAGACACACGATTCCAGGTCCCAAGATTTTTATACTTGACATTTGATTTTTCATGATGACGTGACCTGCGTGCTCGCTCCCACGATTTGCGTACGCCTCCAGAATAAGGACTTGATGTCACAACCTTCTTTGGATGGGTCGTATGATTTTATCGCATGAAATACTTCCACTCTTACAAATAAGAGGGCTGTTCTTGGGCGGTGTATTACATTGGGTCGATTTAACCAACGTATCTAGTAAATATCGCTCGTAGAACACACCCTACCAACTGTACAGTCCCAAACTAAGCAACGCTTGTATTATAGGTACCGTACAATGGAGTAGGAACGATCTAAGTATACAATTAGGTTCTTAGATAGACATTAAACGTCCAAAACTTATGTACAAACATTCGCGCTCATCACCTAAAGAATGCTATCGGGATTCGAACCCAAAGTTCGGTGCATCGCGTTCTGACATATATTCAGGCCTTATTTGGCACGTTATTAGGTTTATGTTAGTCAGTTTAGAATACAATCAAGGCATTGGTTGAATTTTAAACTGATATAATATAACGGATCAGGTTACATTCGATTATGACTATTATATATTTTCTACATGAAAAAAATCTATATAAATAAAAATAGAATGCTGTTCATTAGTGAGCGCATCACACGAGAACGGCTGGGCCGATTTTTATATATACAATTTTAATTCACCTATTTCTCCAAATAAGGTTATAAATAAGAAAAAAGGAAAAAAAGTTGTCTGGAAAACATTGGGAAAGTCTGAAAGTACTTTTTTAAATCGCCATTGGGATAGGACAACGTCTGTCCGGTTAGCTAGTAAGTAATAATAGAAATAAAACTAATTTAACGGATTTTAACACGTTTATTTTATGTTTTTACGTTCCCGACGTTTCGACTGCTTTACAGCAACCCTGGTCACGGGAGGACTCCCGTGAACCGTCCCGTGACGTATACGAAATCAATAAGTAATAATAGTAGGATCGGGAACAACATAAAATAAACGCGATAAAATCTGTAAAATAAGTTTTATTTCAAAGTAAATAGTTTACAATATTATAAAAAATTCTTATCCACTACATAACTCAGACTCTTAGGTTTCAAAGGTTCAATAAAAACCTAATCTCACATATTTTGTCCACCATTACAGTCTAACGTACCCTGAAATAAGTTTCACAAGCGTTCAACGATAAAACGGCCCAAATAATGATACATAACTTGCAATAAAGGTTTAAGAAAAAAATGTTACATAACTTATGGATCTGAATCAATTATATTATTTTATAAAACATAATATACCAACCCGACCGATCGACCCAACTATCACGATTGGTAGTGACCCTGATCCCCAAGTCTGCTAGCACAATCGATTCATAATTGAACAGCAACCGCATAGTCACTGTCCCTTTTGATAGATATCCCATACAATATCTGTCAAAAGTGACAGTTACTATGCCGTTGCTGTTCGATTATGAATCGATTGTGTTAGCAGACTTGGGGCCCTGACGTAGTGAGTCTGTACAAAATATGTTTTTTAATCCTTATAGGTTTTTTATGTTCCACTGCTGGGCACAGACCTCGCCTTTCTTTTATTTAAAAAGGAGTGTTGACCATGGTCCGCTATGCTGGTTCAATGTGTGTTCATGAACGGTTTGCCAGAGCCTCGATTGTTTTTAGCTGGGTGCACCGCGAGCAGAAGAAGTTGGCTTATTGGGTCTTTTAAGATGCAAGGTTGATCCCTTGAGGGTTTCAAGAAAGGAAATTGTTTATCTTATCAAATGTTACTCTACTCTCGATGACGTTCACTCGGATATCCAATTAATTAAAGCAATCGATTGGGCGTTTTCGTATTATGTATTGAAGGAAAATGTGAATTGAAAATGTTGGTATCAAGTTGAATACACATTGTTGGAAATTGTATGGGATTGGAAATTGTTTTTTTTTTAATACCGTCATTCAGTAATGAAATTGGGGACTTACATATTAAGTCAGTCTCCACTTTTCCTAAGGGAAAAAGACAAATAACATATTGATTTCTTATATTTACGCGAATATTACACATTGAAATAAAAAAACAAACCGAATTTTATCGCGTTTATTTTATGTTTTTACGTTCCCTACGTTTCGGCTGCTTTACAGCCACCATGGTCACGGGAGCACTGGTACTTAATTTTACAGATTGGATTTTATATGGATTTATAAATGGTACGTCAAAACATGAAATTAACTCGATAAAATTCGAAAAAATAGTTTTATTTCAACTAATAAACATTCTTAAAATACTGCACTACTCGTATGTGTCATAACACCCACTTATGGAACTAACTAAACCAGATTATGATATAAATGGTAAGTATATTTATAGGAAACTACCTGTATAGTTTGGCATTTTTAATCGTATTGTAAAACCATTTCACAAAAAGCTCTCAAAGATGGAGGTATACAGAAACCACTTGTGGAGCGCGCTTAACCGGCTGCGTCACCCGGACATGGCCACACTTTACCCGGATTACGTAGGACAACGTCGGTCACGGGGCTTCAGAGCAAGCCGAATGAAACCGAAGCGTCAACGAGCTGATTTGTTTGATGTTCGAAAATGTAGAGGTTTGTACCCGACTGCGCGATTCAAAGGAGGGTAATGTGTTTATCAGGCTATGTATGTATGTTTTTTCTTTTCTGGTGCTCTAGAGATCAAATGCGGCGGCCGATGTTGTGATTCTTACGTCAATCGAACTGTCTTCATGTTTCGAGTATTACTAAAAACACGACGCCAAAAAATCAGACGAACTATGTTAAGTCCGGAGGGGGGGGGGGAGGGGGTATCATTGCATAGGCTTTTTAAAATCATCATTATTTTTTCTTATTGCCGTTATACCTAACCATTAGCATACTAAGTCCACTGCTAGTTTGATTAACGCCAAGATAGAATTATTAGTCACTAGATGCGCCCGGCGGTGTTACCCGCGATAAAAAGTATGAAAAATTAAAACATCTATCCCACGGAAACCATACATTTTACCGGGATAAAAAGTAGCCTATGTGCTACTCCAGACTATAATCTATCTCTGTGCCAAATTTCATCCAGATCCGTTCAGCCGTTCGGGCGTGAAAGAGTAACAAACATCCATCCATCTATCCATCCATCCATCCATCCAAACTTTCACATTTATAATATTACACTGAGAAAAAAAATAGGTCCCGGTTACCTAATATTTAACCTAATATTGCGTATTTGTCGGACAACGTAGTGCATTAGGTAACAACAACCAAGTGCACTAGTTATTACATAAACTTATGTTGTACCGACGCATTAGGTTATTTTAAACTATTTCTAGTAAGGTAACTATCACCTAATAGTAGGTTAAAGTTACGTAGTGACTAGGTTGTCCGACAAAAACCTAATATTAGGTTCGACACTATAACCTAATAATCTTATTATCTAAAATTGGGTCATAACTAGTTAAGTATAACGATGCCAAATTTTAACACTCGAGTTTGTAACTATATTATACATACCGTTTAGTTTTAGAAGGCTTGTGCATGTGAGTCACAACAAATGATTTTATAAGTAAAAGGGGCAAATGGGTTACCTGCACAAGATTGAACTTCCCAAATGACACACATAAATAAAGTATTTTTTTTTATCACAATATATTAGATGCAACATGGAAGTCGGAGCGAAAAAGAGACAAGTTTATGTTGCGATGCATTGTCCCGCATGGTAACTACTAGAAACGTACCTCTTCCGTTGACGACGACGTAATACTGAGTTCAGGTGGGCTAAATAGGTCAGTTTTGATGATCCACTCGCTATCTAAACATTTTTACTTATAAAATCATTTGTTGTGACAGACAGACACCGCAAATGAAATTGTTTTTCCAAATATAGTACGTAACACTAAATATGGAAAGATAAAATGAACATTATTAACTGACATCAAAAAGGAGGTGGTTCTCAATTCGGTTGTATTTTTTTAATACGTAAATATATTTCGTATATATTGTACCGATGAGTACGTTTTACTTAACTTGTGCTTAACTATAATTAGGTTTTATATCTGAAAACCTTATAACAAATATTATATTATAATATTTATTAATAAAATTTATCGATTGAAATAATATTATAAAAATGTTATTACCTACCTATGTTAATAAAACTGGGTAAGTAGGTAGGTTATTAAAACCAAATAACTACGTTTCTTTAAAGCCATTAGTTGGTTATGAAGACGCAATGTCATGTTAAAACAATTTATTGGTTATTGCAACCTTTTATTAGGTTATAGGAACCGAATGTACAATTTTAATTCCAAATAATTATTTAGGTTAAGTACAATTTAGTCGAAGCAACCTATTATTAGGTGTTTTTAAGCTATATGTAATCATATTAGGTAGTATTCACTGATAGTGATAGGTAAAATTAAATGTGTATATTAGGTGACGGCCCGTTAACGTAACAGTTAGGTAAAAAAAAAAGGTTTCTTTAACGTAAAATAGGTTAAAATTACGTAATATAGTACGCTACCAAACACTGTAGGTTGTATTTACCCAATCGAAGGTAAAACTATTTACCTACACTAGGTTCAGAAAACCTAAATTAGGTTGTATTCAACTATTTTTTGCATTACCTACATTATTAGGTTTGCATTTACCTATCTTTTTTCTCAGTGTAGTATAGATTGAAACGCATAACACAATAAATCAGTCAGTATTCATTTTTTATATTTACGCGAATAATACACATTGAAATAAAACTAATTTCACTGTGAACACTTTCTACGTAGATCAGACCGCAAACAACAACTAAATACGAGGGTACCTCAGTTCTAACTATGACACTAGTACGTCTAACACCTCAGTCCTCCCGTGACCATGGTTGCAGTAAAGCAACCGAAACGTCGGGAACGTAAAAACATAAAATAAACGCGATAATTATCCGTAAAATTTGTTTTATTTCAATATCAGTCACTACTTTAAGCACAATCCTTTTCACGTTTTCCATCCCTCTTGTACCAAAGATGTTCTATATAAGTATGACAGTGACAGCATGTTTTCTTGATGACATTACATTTACACTAGCGTTGCAGTATTCACTTCAAGATGGAAAATGTTAAAAAAGCCTCAGCATTCCAATCTCACTAATCTATACTAATATTATAAATGTGAAGGTTTGGATGGATGGATGTTTGTTACTCTTTCACGCCAGAACGGCTGAACGGATCTGGATGAAATTTGGCACAGAGATAGATAGATAGTCTGGAATAGCACATAGGCTACTTTTTATCCCGGTAAACTGTATGATTCCCGTGTGATAGATTTGTTTTAATTTTTCATACTTTTTAATCGCGGGTAACACCGCGGGGCGCAGCTAGTTTCCAATACATTAAAGTATTTTAGCTCAAGCAGTATTAGCCAATGGTCCCCCAGGGCTATATATCCTGCCAAAATCACTTAAATTACAACCTCGGGCACTATGTTACGCGTCTTATCAGAAGAGCTTTGGCAGTTACGAGACCTTTTTATCAAAAAAACAAAATCCTTGCAAAAATGACGTCGATCGAATTGAAACTATGTTTTGCGAGTTGTAGGGTAGTTTTTGGCGTGCGTGTAGATTGGCATATGTCATAGTAGTCGCGTCTTCGGGTAGGCCGGAACAAAATTGATTTAGGGTCGCCGCTATGTATCATAGTTTTGGTACACAATTACGGCGTTCAGTGTGGAGGTTCTGCAGTTAGGGTACCGTGGGTACAATGCGGATTCCAGTTATTTTGGTCCCCACCTTTTTTTTTTTTTTTTTGACGGGGGGTAAATCTTCGAAAGATACCCGGCCTCTGTGTGGGAGAGGGCCGGGTTATGTGGGATTCTTACCCACTAAAACCCCCCCGGTGGCCGCCTTCGACACATGTTGGAGGGGCTCCGGGATCTCCAAACGGAACGCACTTTCGAGATGTCTTGACTTTTATATGATATATATGATAGGGCTATTGAAGATTATAACAGAAAATCATAGACGCAGTCCTTTATAGAATATCGATTCTAAATCCTAAAGAGCTATCAGCGTCTCGACTCAGAACATTTCGATAACAAGCCGAATCGATTTGATCAGTAATTTTCTTGTGTCGTAGATATTTTTCACCATAGAATCGAAGATTTGATATGACTATCCATCGAACTGTTTGATTCGACTACTCGTTGTGTGTACAGAGTACATTTAATAATACAAGTTGCAATTAATAAATGAATCAGCCGATAAAATGCTTGTCGTAAGGTTGTGAATGAGACAGAGGGCAGATACCTACAATTTTTTTTATATAGCATTTTTTGAATGCGTCCAAACTTTTTTTGGTTGGTTGCTTTATTTATTTTTTCGCAATGTCGACATATTATTCTATTTACTCTTCATTAAAATAATATGGTAATATAAATAACTGTACGGTACCTCCGTACAGTTATTTATATCAGGAGTAGCGACCTCTTCAAACGCGCCATAAGTTATATAAATAGCGCTGCAGACGCATTCAGAATAATTGACAATTCTCCATATAATCCTGAAACGCGCTATGAGAGTTTTCGGAGCACGTAACATATATACATGATCCCGACAATTACCGTCGGGGCATAGTGGCCGCCCGCCAGAAATACCACCCTGGCTTGGCTTGGCTGGAAGATCTTCCCTTTTCCGCTAAACAAGCATTATCTTTTAAAATAGCGTATGCTTCTTCCGTCTCGGTCACACCACGGACATCATAAATAAGAGTACATAAAATAGAGAGAGAGATAGATCATAAAATAAGAGTACATAAAATTTAGATAAAATTAGGAGTTCAAGCTTACCCTACAATTGTTGGAAAACGATCAATAATTAATTACTACGGAATCCTACAATTGTTTCCAATTCACGCTTCACCGTTTTAACTATTTCTTCAAGGAAATGGGGCGCTGTTTGCCGAGATCAATTATACATTTGGGAGCGATACGTCACGACCAAGTTTTTGGTGATACGAGAAAAATAAGTTTTACGACATCTTCGGTACAGAATTCCTTAGAGATTCCAAGTTGGGATGCTGTGAATATCGATCTGTGATAACGAGGTTATTTTTAGGGATTTTGTTACTTTTGTGTGTGTTTTTTATGTTTTTCTAACGATGCAACTTGGTTATGATTAAAAAATATGGCGTATCGTCGAGAATATAGACACAGATTGGCAAATATACTACTAACAGGTCAATAATTGGAAAATTTACTTTTCGGCATAGAAATGATAATATAGAAAAACCAGATACGTCGAAGGTAGTGAGCAAAAGATGCCGCTTCTACTAGAGTTGAGGGTCTAATTTTATTTAGTCACCGCCAAAGCGTCTGTAGAAATACTGGGAGAGGTCTTCCATTATCGTGTCCATAACATATTTAAATCTGACTTGCCTGGAACTGCTCTCGCGCACAGAATTTTCGTAACAATCCATAAGTGCTTGAGTTGTAAAGGTTTCAGGCATGAAAGATAAAATGTAGTATGACAACAGACTGAGTTAAGACATCTATACTTTAAACAAATGGGAGGTCGTTTAGAGTAGAAACACGTGTCGAATACTTTTTTAGATTCGCATCGTTTCGCGGAGAATCGTGTATTAATTGGGGTCCCGACACTCGTGACGGACAGTTTCTCGACTAACATCTTAGAGGAGTTCGATTTTGCTGGCTTCTTTAATTATCGATCAACTTGTTTGGTTTATATTTGGAAAAGTTGACAAGCCGAGGGTCAGTGGTGGGTTCCTCTTCCGTCATTTGTTTAACAATGGATGGATCAACTATAAACCTTACTTTAGTTTTAAAACCATAGTTTAGTCACTAAAATTAAACTATGTGACAAACTAATCCATTTATCATAATACCAACCTACTACACTATTTCTATTCATCCATTTTTGACCAAATCCATAGCACCCATGAATACCATACAAACATCAACAAACACGTTTCCAAATACTTCGAACTCAATTTAAATGTAAATGTACTTTTGTATGCACATAAAAACGACAATGCCGAAATGAAGTAATTTTTTTCGTCATTGTAATCCGGTGATTGGTGGCTTACGAACGATATCGAAATTCGAATCAAGAAAAAAACATTTTTTTTTTAAATTAATTGCATGTACCTATAAAGATGTCTTACGGTCACTTTATTATATAAGATGTGACGAAAATAGTCATTTAAAAAAAAAGGTGTTAACAAGTAGGTCATAACGATCACGGGAGGAGTCTTCCCGTGACCATAGTGGCTGTTAAGCAGCCGAAAAAACGTCGGGAATGTAAAACATAAAATAAACGCAATGAAATCCGAAAAAAAAGTTTTATTTCAAAAATGATAAGGGTAAAAAACAGTGAAGAAAAGAAAAAAACATAATTACACATAAACATACATACTTACTTATGTCGACAGCAAAATAATTGAAAAGTGATTTAAGATAAATCCAATCCAAGCGAAGGAACCCGACTTTTCGCCCACAAATTACATGCGGCCGTCGTCCCGCCCGCCCCACGTCCAGATTGACACCGCCATACAATCCCCGGGACTGCCTTAATCTGCCCAATAAATTACTTTCATTTTGCTCTCTCGGCTCGAGACTCGATTCTTTCGTAAATAATACCGCAGTAACCTCTGTTTTTGAGATGGATCATTGTTACAACCTTTTGACGATGGTAAATATACGTGCTATGATGCTGCCTGCATAAATGGCGTTGGTTTTTATGAGATTGTATCCATAAACACCTCTATTTTAATAGCCACTGAGTTTCTTACCGGCTCTTCTCAATTGAACCAACGTTCTGAACCGGTGGTAAGATCGGACTATTCACAAATGGTTTAATCGGTAATTTAAAAAAAAAATTAAACTTAAACTAGGCGGATACTTGGCGTAATTCCATTGTTAAACAATTGGGGGAAGAGGAACCCACCACTGACCTTCGGCTTGTCAACTTTTCAAATTATTAACCAAACATGTTAATCGATATTTAAAGAAGCCAACAACACCGAACTCCTCTAAGATGTTTGTCGAGAAACTGTCTGTCACGAGTCTCGGGACCCTAATTAATATGCAATTCTCCGCAAAACGATGTTAATCTAAAAATATTCGACACGTGTTTCGCCTCTAAACAAGGCATCATCAGGACGGCTAGGCTACAAATGAGCTACTGGGTTACTTAAACGGTACTTAAATAATTATTTGAGATGTCTGTTTCCAATCCCAAGTGTCAATCAAATGATCTATGAAGTACTAAGGAGTTTTATGTAACATCCCACCATCTGAAATTTGCTTAAGGCTGTCTGCCTACCACCCCTACCCCTGCCTACCACTTTGCAGAAAGCAGGAGTGTTATAATATTTAACTACATTGATAGACAAAGCTGTAAAACTTGTAAATAACATTCCAGTTCGCGTTGTGTGCAAAATGCTTCGATGGTTTAAAATATGTAAGCATTTATGAAACCGAAACGAAGTAAAACGATATTAAGTTTCGAACTAGTTCCGGTAGAGGGATGATATCTATACATATATTTAGGAGTGGGGTTAGCGCACAGACATTTTTGCTGACTCTACATCCCACGAGAGCTGAATGCAGATCACAGGGATGGGGTGGTTCATAGTAGAGCACTTCTTCATTTAGGAACTTTAGATTTTTTTATGGCACTTTAAAATTATTTTCCGAATCCGGTTCAAAATGGTATTGGAATTTGCTATCAAGTGTTGATATAATTGATAGAACTAGGTGATACTTTGCAGAAATCCATTGTTAAATAAATGGGGGAAGATGGAAACACGACTGGCCCTCAATTGACCCATTCGTAGCCCAGCCGTCCTGAGGATGCTTCGTTTATAGGCGAGACACGTGTCGATTACTTTTTTAGATTCGCATCGATTCGCGGAGAATTGCATGATTAATTAGGGTCCCGACACTCGTGACAGTTTCTCGACATCTTAAAAGAGTTTGGTTTTGTTGGCTTCTTTAATTAACGATCAACTTGTTTGGTTTATAATTGGAAAAGTTGACAAGCCGAGGGTCAGTGGTGGATCTCTCTTCATCTATTTTTACAAGCGTTAATAGCTTAAAGGTTGGGGCACCCTGGAAATCATTGACGCAAACCTGACACAAAGTTTAGCTTAGCTGGACAGCCAGTAAACCACTGTCACGACATAACAAGTATCTTTATTACCATTATATCACTTATATTTGCCAAGCAAAGATATTTGCAAACTCTCCCCAAACCCCCCTTTTTTTTACAAGGGGAAATGCGTTACGCATCCCCTCTCGCCCGGGGGGACGAGAGGGGTATGTGGGACTCCCCGACAGGGTGCCGGTATACCCACTAAAACCCCTTGGTGTGTCCACTCCGTCGCAGTGCCGGGGACGCGGGAACGCGATGGCATACTTCCGTGATTCCCAAAAACCCCCCCTATCTCAGCTCACGATTTACCCTGTTTTAAATTTTTCAAAAAAAAAATTCAAGTCCCTCAGTGTGAACGAACCGCACCGGAAGCGTAGTTTGATAACATTTCCGTTCGGCAAATTACAGGTCACGTGGTCTGAATGACAGTGAAACATCAAGCCTGAGGCGCCCCCTGGCGGCGGCCGCCCGTAAGATGCGGTTGCTCACAGTCAGCTTGAGGAAAAATTTGTGAGTACTTATGTCAGGTTTTGTTAGGGCAGATATACCTACCCACCAATCTAAGTGATTGTGACATGACACATACATACATACTTAGTTATGACAGATCTATGATCACATTTATATGAAAAAGTAATTTAAACATTGTGTATCTATGGTCTAGTTTTCGATAGTTTCACATATTTATTCTATGATCATTTATATTAGTCCTATATCTAAAGCGTATTATATTATACGATAATCTAAATATCCACCAAGGAAAAAGACTATAATCCCTCCAACCTGCAATTCAAAGACTGCATGATAGATATAGAGACCATTAATGGTTAAAACAATTCTAACAAGTCAAATAAAAAAAAAGTTGTGTGTCTACAATCTCCAAATGCCTAATTAATGATAACTATAAGCCCGTAACTCTGAAATAGAACAAAACAATAAATAATTTGCAAAAATAATAATATTTTTCAGTATCACTCAGAGTAAATTGACTGAAAATCAACAATAGAGTGTGAGGCTTTCAGGAGCGATCTTTTTCAGTCTTTTTCTACAGCCTATTGAGAGGGAACAGGAAAAATTTGTCTTTGCATAATAACTTTTTTTTTTGTTACATTTTGGACAATGCTTAATTGATTAAATTAACAAGCTAGTATACGTTTACTTATATTTACGCGAATACTACACATTAAAATAAAACTAATTTTACGGATTTTATCGCGTTGACTTTTATGTTTTTACGTTCCCGACGTTTCGGCCGCTTAACAGCAACCACGGTCGACCATAGAACGTAAAAACATAAAAGTCAACGCGATAAAATCCGTAAAATTAGTTTTATTTCAAAGCTAGTATTGGTTAATTATGTAAACATTTGCTGAATGTACATTCACCGATTTGTATCAATATTAATCCTTTGGCCGTTGCCAGCTATATAAGCGAAAAAAAAAATCAATTTTTATTCATGTAAACCATTAATTACTATAATACTTATGAATTGTCAAAAGATACAAAATGCTAAGCTACTACTTTACCACCCGTTCGGAACGCCGTTCCTATGGAGAAGAACGGGCAAGAAACTACATGGTTGCTCTTTTTAAAAATATCTTTTACATTTTTGAGCAGTATATTGTTATGGGTATGTGAGAACTATGTAGGAGCGGCTAGGCAGACATTAGCAGCTGGTCAAAAAAAAAGTACTAACTTTAAGTATATAATAATAGGTACTCTAGCTGCTCCCCGCGTAAAAAAGTACGGAAGAAACATAAAAAAATAATTTAAAAAACCAGTAGCCCTATCTATGCCGCGGGATGACAGGCGTTAATTACATGACCACGTACTAATTAGTTATCTCGTTTAACATCAGAAGATAAACATCAATAACATCCGCCGAAGCGAGTGAAAAAAAAACTCTATAATTATTTTGTGACAAAAAGTTGTTTTTTTTTTATGAAAAGGTTTGACATGTTTTTTTTGTAGATATTCAGCCAGATAGTTGTTATACATGGGTGTGAGAGACCAAGATATTATACGAGTTTGTTAAGATGAGATGAGATTTGAAATGAGATAAAATTTGTACATGTCCGATAGATTCTTACGAAGAATCGAAAGGATTATCTAACTCGGTCGTCTGTATATTAAATATAATAAAAAAAAATAGAGACACATTTGCCATACACAAGCCAGATACACTCTATTTAGATCGATTTTATAATATTTACGGTCCGTCTGTTTGGGTATCACGGGAAAATTACTGAACGAGTTTCATAACTCTGCAAGATTATATCTTATAACATAGGTATTGACATCATCAAATAGTTGATCGAATATTTAATGTATATTTAAATACATAGTCACGCGATCAGTATTCAAAAACGTTCTAAACTTACACTATGTGCACAGAGTGATATGGAATGTAAATTATTTTCGCAACATATAAGCTAGATAATATTTTAACCTAGAACTCTTAACTCGACGACGACCTGATAAGCTCAGTTGGAAGTAACTCTGCCTTCTAGTCTGAGAGTCCTGGTTTAGAATCCTGGTAGAGGGAAACTTTGTGTGATGAGCACGAATGTCTGTACCCAAGTCATGGATGTTTAATATGTCTATAAGTATTATATACTGAGTTCGCCCTCAGTCTATTGTACAGTACCTATAATACATGCGTTGCTTAGTGTGGGACCGTATAGTTAGTGGGTTCGTCTGGCGATATTTATATTTATTTTATTTATTAGCACACGTGGAATTAATCAAATTACGTAGAGAGAGAAAGTACAGTTTCATGCCGCAGTGACATATCACAATCACGCTCATTAACATATAATTGTTATCTATCATTGAGATGACATCTCTGATAGAACGATCGTAAGTGGAGGATGTGGCAATCAAATAATAATTTTCTAATTAGTTACGGTCGCATTAAGTGATTGACTTTTATATTAGGTAGGCTTCGGCCGTGGCTAGTCACCACCCACTGAACAAAGCCATGTCGCCAAGCGGCCTAGCCGTGTTCCGGCATGATGTTCGGTGTTGCCATTCATGGATGGCGGGTCAGATCAGTTGCGCTGCATGTGCCTAGTGAATGTAGCGTCTCTATCTACTGCCGCCTTCCTACCTAAGCAAGAATGCTCCATCGTGGATCTCATCGTCACTTACCATCGGGTGAGATCGAGATCAAATACTTGCCTATAATGTAATAAAAAAAAAAAAAAAAAAAAAATCTATATTGTGGATATTTTTTATTATTCTATAAAGATGTCTAATCTCTAGGGGGGACAACTACCCGCCTACACTAAATTGGGTCACCCTTGATGCTGCCTCTGTTAGCACAGTTGAAATCAAACACCAAGTGTAACAGATAGCCATAATCCTAACACAAGACATACATTACTCAGAACAAAACAAAGCATATTCCAAACTGGTCGCCCCATAAATCGTTAGAAATCAACGCTTGTTTATTTCTATGCAAATTCCCCTTTTGTTATCTAGTCCGAACAATGATTCAAATATCAACAACCCAAAATCCACCCTAGCTTCACAAAAATTGGGTAGATTTTTGTTTACAACAATATCCATAAGCCTCTCGTCGCTGGAATGGAAGCTTGCATTCCGTTTGCGTGTATTTATTTTCCGCGGAAATGGCCCTTATTATTTGATGAATTAAGTTGTTATTGTGCTGCCATTGGTGTGAAAAGTATGGTTTAATATTTATCTTTAGAATATTGACAGCGGGAGATTTAAAGTCTTCGTTTTCCTACGGATAAGAGGCTTCAAAAATAGAGAATACAATTAAAATAATATAATAATCGACGCGATACAAACAGGGGTGAATGGGATCACATTTATAATTAACGGCTCCTTTGAAAACAGACATTAAACGCGGCTACTTATTAATTTAAAAGAAAATTAACATTGCGCACTAATTGTACAAAGGGAAAATGTTTTAATTGTTCCCGGAAGGACGGACGAGGTTTTTTTTTTTTTTTTTTAGTTTTTTTTTTTTTATATTATACACCTCGGTTGATTGACATCTTATTTACAGGCGTGTAAAATATTCGATTGACGGTTTATAAATAATGTCGTCGTATGATTATTACAGTGATGACATATGGTGCCGAGACGAGGTCGCTGACTATGGGCCGCATAAGAAGGCTCAAGGTCGCTCAACGCGCAATGGAGAGAGCTATGCTCGGGGTTTCGCTACGCGATAGAATCAGAAATGAAGAGATCCGTAGACGCACTGGAGTAACCGACATAGCTCAAAGAATTGCCAAGTTGAAGTGGCAGTGGGCAGGGCACATAGCTCGCAGAACCGATGGCCGTTGGGGCAGAAAGGTTCTAGAATGGCGACCACGAATCGGAAGACGAAGTGTAGGACGGCCCCCCACAAGATGGACTGATGACATCACACGCGTCGCAGGAAGCCGGTGGATGCGAGTGGCGGAGGACCGTGATGTGTGGAAGTCGTTGGGGGAGGCCTATGTCCAGCAGTGGACGTGCATATCGGCTGATAGATGATTATTACACTAATTGTAGTAGTTACTATGACTCCCTCGTGGATGTAACGTTCTGTTATATCCCTGAAATGTAGTGATCAATAATAGAGTACATTTACAATGAGTGACACATTCTCATCTTTGTATAACCCTCAAAAGCCATCTGAAAAACTGAATAGAACCTCAGCTCCGTCTAATTAAGAGGAATTTGTACCGCTGACAGACTCAACCCTTCAGCGGCGAGGGTGGAATTAATTCGTCCGGGGTACATGTGACCGCTGGCGTTTAATGGCATGGCTTCGCAATTGCACGGTCACAATGGGAAGCTTAATGTTAATGCTTTTGAAAAGGTGTAGAAATGTTGGATGAATGTTTACTTTTTGAAGTGAAAAAGCTCCTGTGGCAAACTTATAAGAAGGTCTTGGAACAAGTAGACAATAAGAGTTGGTAGTAAAGGTGAAGACAGACTTGATAGATGGGCTTGACTTGACTTGACTTGAAGAGAGAATAAATAACGCAGAAGACTTATAAAATATAGATCTGATTTGGGTATAGAGAATAGATCAATCGAAATTATGTAGCCATTAACTTGTAATAGTATATTTAACTCACCTTAAAACTACTTAAATAGTATATTTAACACACCTTACTTCATAACCTTATTATCACCACTTTGAACCTGATTCCACTGGTTAGCGGATTTGTGCAGTTGACAGTTGGATTGGCCCGGCCCAATTCTTCTCCATAGGAACGGCATTCCGAACGGGTGGTAAAGTTGTTGTTGTATAAAAAAATATTCTGATTTTAATTTCAAATGCTGTCCAAATTTTTTATACCTTCATATTACACTGTAGAATTAAAATGAATATGAAAAGAATCTGACGTATAAAAAAACATTGTATGAAGAAAGTGTTATAGTAGCATAATATAAAGGTGTTTCTACCCGAAAATCAACGTTTTTTAATCCGTTGAATTGAGCAGCTTAAGCATTACGTAGACGCTATAAAAATTAGGGGGTCCCCAAAATCCTTTCACTTCATTACCCATGGATACGAATGAGTATTACGTTGTCTTCATTTGATGCCGTCTGACTAGAGATGGCAATGACTGTTATTTTGGAACTGTTACTTAACCATATCAGTTACAAAGTACCTGTTATGAAATAATACCAGGTTCATAATGTCGATGTGCAATGATTATGATTAGTACGTGTATTATATTCATTAGTTAAGTATAATTTTAGCGAAATATTTTCTTTTATTATCTGACTGTACGTTAAACATAATGTTTTGGACCTATGGGGAAAGAGGACCCACCACTAGCCCTCTTTCACCATAGGTTAACAATGGATTTCCGCCAAGTATGTTCTGGATTAAGGTGGTAGGATTTCTTAGAGCGGATAAGAATAACCCACTAAAATATCATAATTACGGATGAGACGTTTTAAAACCAGGGCTTCATTTCGAAGTAGGGAGCCCTAGTATAGCGGGAAATACTTGCAAGTGTGAAAGTACTCGCTAATCGCGCGTGTGACTCGGTTTCTAGAGCTGAAAATACTTGCATTGTAAATCGAGCCTTATCTACATATGAATAAGGAGTACAATCGTATTTATGGACGTAATAATTCCATGCATCTCCAGGTAGACTTTTCGTGAATACGATTATACTCCTTACTCGTATGACAATAAGCATACATTTGCAATTCAAGTATTTTCAGCCCTGGCTGTCGGGGCACGCAAGCTGCGACGCGGGCCGCCATACTTTTAAGTATCTTAAAACCTGGTTTTCGACCCTAGTATTTTTACATACTCGTACTTGAAAGCCCTTGTATTGAATTTTGCAAGTATATTCCCTTCCATAATATATATCTAATTAAACTCTCTTGATAAATCATGTATCTTCTGTACAAACGCACGTATTTTTTTGCTTACTGTGAAATACTACTCAAATAAAAAGCATCTCTAGTAAACGAACACACATAATACAATTACGGGATTGATTGGACCGTGTATCTCTTCCGTCTCTCTGTCTGCTTTTAGTACACGGAAAATGATAACATTATTATTTTCTTCACAGTTGATAGTATTTATTTTATTAAGGTTGGTATTAGGTATTTGGTAATATAACAATGCTAGTGTAGCGACCTGTTCAACCTCGCCACAAGCTACACTGATAGTGCTGCAGTCGCATTCAAAACAATAGACAATTCTCAATACAATCCTGAAACGCGCTATGAGAGTTTTCGGATGACGTAACATATATACAAGATCCCGACAATAACCAACGGGCATAGGGGCCGTTACTTAAAAAAAATCCGTTGCTACAAATTTGTGATTAAGATCAATTGCGGTACTGATTCGTGGGAAGCCCCCAGGTCTTGAATGTTTGGTATGCCTTACTGTTTGCTTACTTATTGTTTTTATTTCTGCCTAGCGTACAAAAAATATAATCATTGCTCATCACACACACAGGTGACAAAAGAAAATATCTTCCACAATTAAATTATGACGATATGTTTGCGATTGTTTTTGCAAATAAAGAAATAAAAACAAAACAAAATTACATATCATGTAAATTAGGTTTTATAAAGCTGTTATGATGTTATAAGTTACTTGTTTATGTCTTAAGTACATGTATTGTGAGCTTACGCCAACTTACCCTAACTTGGATGTTGCGGGCTAAAACTAATATTGACCTACTGTCATGTTGGATAAGAGCTTACGTGGTGCTTGCTACATGTAGGCAAATACTTACAAGTAGGTACTTACTGAAATAAGAACTTTAAAAAAAAGTAAAATCAATAAAATAAATTTTAGAAAACAATTAAAACTGCAAGTAGTTTTTTTTTAATTAAATCGCCTCCCCGTATTTTACTACACTGATATCTCTATACTAGAATTATTAGAACAGATTATTTATTAAAAAAAATACAGAATGATTCAGAAAGGGTATACTAATCCTCGAACCTGAAAATCTTTATCGCATTTGTAATCATTATGTCAGAATTTAGATAATATTTCTATTTCTCATAGCGCGTTTCAGGATTGTATGGAGAATTGTCAACTGTTCTGAATTTCGTCTGCAACGCTTACTGTGTAGCTTGTGGCGAGGTTGAAGAGATCACTACACGACAAAGAAGAAGAAAAATACGACTCTTGGCGATTTTCTTTAACATTTTCCGTTGAACCACTGCAGCGCGAATAGCATAAATCAGCCTCTTAGCGTTTCGTCTCATTGTGCTAAAAACCTCATTTCCTCGTACCATAATTAAGTAACAAAAGCTAAGTAATTATGCAAGGAACGAAACAATCTACTAGGCGAGGGTAAGGATTAGGTTGAATGGATGTGGTTAGGCAGGTTTGTGGGTGGTGAGCGCGGTTTTAGAGTTTCGTTGAGCGTACTTTAATTAATCTAAAAACCAAGCTAATGTCAACATCGTTATAGAAAGACATTTCACATCATTAATAAATCTAGCATCAGATGGTTTTATAATAAATATAGCTGTCCCGGCGAACTTCTTTTACCGCATCAGAATCAAATGTATGAGAAAATTAATGTAAAATGAACCTATGTTTATTATAATTTTTTGGTGATTTTTTCCCATGTTTTAATAGTTACTCTGCTATAAACACAAAGATTTTTACATTGGTAATCAATTGTTTTAGATAGTATATAAGTAAAGACACCAAAAAAGCTGTGATATTATTAGTTTGTTGAATTCGCCTCGGAACCAAGATATAAAGGTCCAATCCCGACTCGCACTTCTGAGACCCGTTTCGAGTTTTATTAGTTAATCTGGACGTCTATCAAACGTAGTGTGAAGGTCACCAAACTGCACTGGGCCAGCGTGGTAGACTGTGGCCTAAATCCTTCTCATATTGAGGATCATGTGTCCGGTACTATGTCAATAAAGCCGCCCCTTTTACACTTGGACCAAACACTTTTGGCAAAACGTGGGTACACCTATGCCTACTCATTGAGCGCGATGGTGAGTAAATAAAAAATAAATAAGAAATGAGGTTCCGATTCCATTCACCCCGAGGTCTATGTCATCGCTATTTTGCTAGTGACATCGTCGGGCGCGGGTTAATTCCATTAAAAGATTAACAAACCGCAGGAGCGTAGAGAGATCGCCCGGCGCTCAGCACGTGCAAGAGAGAGACGGCGATGCTTATAGCGGACTTATTTGACACCTGTAGTAGGTACCATAGGCGTATTTCATTTTTGCCTTGTGAGAATATATTGTATTCGCCTCTATTGTATTTTATATAGGTCTGGGCTGCCCCTGTTGCAGGCCTAGGTTGCCCCTATTGAAGGTCTCAATTGCTCCTGTTGCAAGTCTCGGTTGCCCCTGTTTGAGATCTGGGTTGCCTCTATTGCATTGCTTCTAGTTCCGGTTTAGTTCATCCCAGCTATAGGTTTTGTCGTCTCTATTACAGGTCTGGGTTGCCCCTTTGGTCAGCCTGCCCCATTTCCTTTCATGAATATACGCTTCTGGTAGTAATCAGAAAAAAAACCGCGAATTCAACTGCTATGTTTTATTGAGATTCAATCCAATGGATCATTTCGTGTATTTATATCTATTAATAAGTCGATAGAAATACGCAAGATGATTGAAACAAGTTAGCAGCAACAGCAATCAGAATAACAATACTCTTGCAAACCTGGTTCAACAATTTCTGTATTACTATCAGACTAATTTAGCCGATAGAAATATACGAAATGATTGAAACAGAGTTACACAATAGCCCTGCAGGACTCATACATCCTTATTACTTAATAACAATCCAATAAGTAAATATTACTATAAGTAAATATTATATAACAAACTTTATCATCCCCTAACCTTATCATCCCCCTCGGATCCCCAAAAAACCTACAATATTAACACATCCAAACCGACGGATGTTCGAATCAATAGATAAGCGATCGGCAACCATTTGTCGTCGCTAATAATACCCCTCTCTTCGGGCTGACGTTGATAAATGACGCACCAAAGGTTGGCGAGACGTCAGCAAGTCTGTCTTGCAATGTTTTTTATTGTTGATCGCATTCATATAGATATATCGAAAAGGGTGAGTGAGTTAGTGTGAAAAAAATAACTTCCAGAATCTATTCCCCTAGAGTTGGAAAAAAAATAATTAATAAGGTACCGGCGACCCAAGGGCTGGGCATTTCCTCGCCCAGCGAGTAGCTTTGGCTATTCAGCGAGGAAATGCGGCCAGCATCTCGGGCACGCTACCGCATGGTCCGAATTTTTTACACTTTTTGTAAATTTAAGTAGCTGTTCTATACTCTTTTTAATTTATATTAGTTTGTAAATATTTGAGTTATTTTCTTTGGAATTATAGTGTATAATAAATGATATAAAGTACCAAATGCCGCGCGGGCACAAAGAATTCCCAAAATAATAAAATTTTACAACGAAGAAACTTTCCTGAAACCAACCTAAAACTGACAATATTAGAGTCAATTTGTTTAATTTGCGAAATAACGTTTAGCTAAATATGATATTCGGAATTTCGCTTCGAAGCGGCCCTCATTAAGGCTGGTTCAGAACTGAGTGATATTCGTTTATGGTTCATTCTGTTAAAATGTAGCCATCTCTATAACGAGGTATAAAGAATAGGAACACGTTTTAAGCAGTGTTTAATACGATTTCTCTACAAGTAGAGCTGTCACTGTCACTCGGTCCTCCGTATCTCAACTTTATGAGTGAACTTGAGTGCACTCTTAAAATATAAGTAATGTTTGTCGTAAACGACATCTCAAAAGTGCAAATCAAGTTCTCACTTAGAGTTGAGATCAGTGTATTGATACAGAATAGCTGTCTAAGTAGGTTCTCACTTATTTGAGTTACTTATTGAGAGACGTAGCGCAATGTAGGGTAAAGTACTTAGAAAATTATTGTCATCAGCATCTGAAGGGAAAAAAAAACTTGAGAGGTTTCAAGGGACACCCGGATGGAACGAAGTTCCTTTATTATTTATTATGTACAAAAAATCAATAATTTTGGGAAACAAAAATATATCGCCCCCTTGTGGGCTTGAACCGCCAACCTTTCGGTTAACAGCCGAACGCGCTAGCCAATTGCGCCACGGATGCACTTGTGCAATGTCTCGAAAATACTGACCATTATGTAAATGCAAACGACAAAGATAGCAAAAAGTGTCGTTACAACTTTTCGTGATATTTTTTTCCGTCTACGCCCCCTTTCGCAACGCGCGATAAGGAACTTCGTTTCAAAAGAAAAAAATATACAGATGTGGTTCCCTTTATCTTGTATAACAGTTAATAAAATACTTCAGAATATAAATCACCTAAGTTCTGTGTATGCGGAAACCGCCTATATTTGAACAAACCTTTTTCTCCGTGGACACAAATCCTTCGGGATACGTCGCCGTGGATACACAATCGAGAGACTTCATTTTCCATCTAAATAGCATTTTATTTGGAGAACAACAATTTCATTATGGCTCTTTAATATTGCGACTTGGCAAATTTTTATTACGCAAAAAAAATGTCTTTTGATATCTTGGAATGATTTTAGGTTTACAGATAAATAATAGAACGAAACGGGACAATTCAAATTGTGTTTTTATGAAGTAGTACAGTACGTCAATCTATCAGCCGATAGACGTCCACTGCTGGACATAGGCCTCCCCCAACGACTTCCACACATCCCGGTCCTCCGCCACTCGCATCCACCGGCTTCCTGCGACGCGTGTGATATCATCAGTCCACCTTGTGGGGGGCCGTCTTACACTTCGTCTTCCGATTCGTGGTCGCCATTCTAGTACAGTACGTCAAGTGCGAGATTATTCGTAAGCTAACCGTATACTTTATAGTCTAACGTATTTAGACATTTTGTATGGAGAATAGAAAGTTTTAAATACCGTCCGCTTGAGGCGCTTTTCAATTATCCATACGAAATGTCTAAATACGTTAGACTATAAAGTATACAGTTAGCTCGCACTTGATGTGCTGATTCTGAAGTGAAAAGGTAGTTTAAGGGACACGCCATTTTCATTTCATCATGTCACATCCATTATTTTATTTATAATGTGTATTTATTGATTTTTATATTGCTATTAATTACTTGACACTGGCAAAATACCCGCTACGTTGCGGGTGAGGCCATATTCATATCCATTTTATTTTATCGCATTTCATTCCGTAAAGCAAGAAGGTAGTTTAAAAACCACACTGTCGTAGTCGCATTGTCGTAGAGCTATAGTCTACGTAGTATGTGCCTATTTCCACGAAAACCTATAACGTCGAAACGTAAGCCTCTTTCCTCTACACCAATTATTTTCGGGGCCGACAATATGGCCGGAGTAATGACACAATATGCCGACCGTATCGGGGCCGGGTGTCAACTGGGGGAAGTTCTTTTACTAGCTTTGGGTTTTAGAGTTTTATTCTCATTAAGACTAACAAAAGACAAAGAAAATTGTCATGAACGTTTATGCAGACGCGTGAGAATATTTGTCAGTATCGCCAGACGAACACACCATCTGTACGGTCCCACACTAAGCAACGCTTGTATTATGGGTACCGTACAATGGACTGAGGGCGAACTCAGTATATAATACTTTGTATAAATATTAAACATCCATGACTCGGAACAAACATTCATCCTTATCACTCAATATTTGCCCCAACCAGGATTCGAACCCGGGACCCTCGGCGCACAAGGCAGGGTCACTACCAACTGAGCTAATCAGAAGTGAGGAAGAATGTAAATATATAAACATTATACGACTAATTAAAACCTTTGGTAAAACACAGCAATGGAACGTTAGACGAATGAACTGCTATAATTGGTATTATAATAATTAGCCTTTAATTAATATCCCTCAGGGCAATGTTGTAGTGCTACTACAAAGAGTTTTGGGTGCGCCTTGTGATAACAGGGATCAAAAGACTATGGATATGGTATTATAATTACGAGTATTTACAGCAAGTGTTAGTACATTGATAAAAGACGATTATTCGTAAGCTAACCTTATACTTTATAGTCTACCGTATTTACACGCCTAGACTTAGTCCAGCTGTAAGAGTCTTACTTCTGTGGAAATTTATCTTCCAGATCTTTTTTGTCTCCCGCTTTGTAATAGAGGGAAGTGGATAATTTTCTTCCAACTCCTCATATTTTTATCTTTCGATTAAATTCTTGCGGGTTCCAAGACCATTAACTTTATCCCAGGACTCGCTGAGGGTCAAACCTCGGTGTCATCATGGGACACCACTGTAGATTCTGGCTTACAGGAGTAGCAGTGGTGGGAGTGGGTGGCGGGCCTAGTCCCATAAAAAAAATCTACCGTTTTTAGACACATTATATGGAGCATTCAATGTTTTAAATACCGTCCGCTGGAGGCGCTTTTCAATTCTCCATACAAAATGTCTAAATACTGTGGACTATAAAGTATACAGTTAGCTCGCACTTGACCTGCTGGTACAACTCATAAAGGGGATAATTAATAGCGGGTTTAAGACCATCTTATAAAATAGAAATAAAAATAAAAAAGCCTTTAAACCTCCTACTTCACTTACATATCATGAACTTATAATTAAAATGAATTAAAGTTTAATGAATATTTGTAGAAGTCGCCTCTTCGGCGTAGGTCTAAGACCATCTACCCGTCTAGGACCATCGTAGCGTTCTCTTAATAAACCACTTCCAGTGTTCTCTATATCATTGTAAATTTTTAATAATTCCCTTTGTTGCAAATGAACTATCGTTTGTATGTGGCACGCTTAATTGAGGTCGTACGTGATCAGACGACTCGAGGCCTTATGGACTCTGTGTGCCTATAGTACAGACAATCCACCTCCGTATGGGCACATTGTGTGTGCATTAGGTATTGATTTCTTATATTTATATTTACCCGAATACTACACATTGAAATAAAACTATTTTTTTCGGATTTTATCGCGTTTATATTATGTTTTTTGACGTGACAACAAATAAGATAGCATTTAAAGTACAGTATTCTTTGTCATAATTTGAACATCCCTACCCAACCCTATCATCATCCCCCCTCTGAAAAAGGGGAATAAATTACCAAGTATCTTGGAAGTACCTATAGGTACCTTTGAGTGTTGATGTTCTATAAATATTTTTTTTTTTATGTATGTGGTGATAGACTGAAATAAATATTTTCTATTCTATTCCTAACAAATCCTATCGAGAATTTATCTGACAGAGCCCGCAGCCATCTGTCAGATAAGTTCTGGACATGTTTAATTATCAGATTATGTAACAGAAAAGCACACTAGCACAATGAAAACAAACCATTTCGTCATGTCCAGTAAAAAAAAATACTGTGTTATAAACTCCCTTTAAAATAATTGTACGGAACGACTTTGCAGGCGCTATGGCGGATGTAATTAGCCGGGATGCGGACAGACAGACTTTTCCCGACTTTTTGGGGTTCCGCAAGCGGGCGGGAGGATAAGGGTGACGTCAACTAAATCCGACTGATTAAATACAAAATCTTAAAAAATAATTTATATCAAAATCTACTGTCTTTACCTAACACTCCAGGGCCCCAAGTCTGCTAACACAATCGATTCATAATCGAACAGCAACCACATAGTTAATGTCACTTTTGACAGATATCCCAAGTAATATCTGTCAAAAGTGACAGTTACTATGCAGTTGCTGTTCGATTATGAATCGATTGTGTAGCAGACTTAGGGCCCTGATCTTGATTTTAGTCCCATAGATAAAGTGGTCAATAGAGTATGGACCCCATCGATTAAGTTTTTTGAAGGAAACGTCTTTCTGAAGTTGAAAATAAATTCGCAGTTATTCCTACGGAACCTTTAGCGCTATAACAAGTACGTACATCACCGTTTCTAATTTTCATGAGGCTTTTTTTTATTCCCAAAAGGCTGTTAGCTGGATAGGCCTTTTGGACTCACTCAATGGAATATTTAATCTGATGGACTTGGAATTAGATGGGGTCTGAAAATGTAATGATTGCACTTCTAGAAGGGATGCCGATTCACTTAATTAAATGGCGATGTCATTATGTGATATGGGTTCGAATACGGCCTTCAGAATTTTGCAATTATGTACTTAAGTATACACATAAGATCCCTGCTTTCTGGAATCTACAAATGTATTATTACAATCTATTTAAATCTTTGCTGAATTCAACAAAGCCGCGTACTGACTTAGCGAGCTGCCTTGCCAGCCTAGTCTGCCTCGTTTAGTCATTGCGTGGCTCACCAGAGCGCTATCTTTTGCCTCGCAGTCAGCGTATGCTTTTGCCTTTATCGAATTAAGACTGAGGCTGCCTGGTGCAGGATAAGGATAAAATAGAAGATGGCTGGGTACTACCACCGACTTGGGATCCAGTAATTAATATAATTTAATCCACAACCAAGCGCAGCATTGCAAGACCTCAAGACTATGAGCACTTTCTGCGTAGATCGGACCGCAAACAACAACTAAATATAAGGGTACCCCAGTTCACATTATAACACTGGGACGGCTAACACCTTCCTCCTCCCGTGACTATGGTTGCTATACAATAGCCGAAACATAAAATAAATACGATAAAATTTGTTTTATTTAAATGTATAGTATTCGCGTACTATTAAAGTAATATTAAAGCAAGTACTGAGCAATTGACATTTTTGATTAAGGTTCGGTTCAAGTTCAAAGACCGTTGCATCCGTATTTTGTATCTTGCATTAGGGTTCCGCGTTCGATATACAATGCGTTTGTTAAATAATAATTTAGTTTGATATAATTAATAGTGAAAAATATTTAAAGAGAATTATAACACAACGTTTGGTTATAATGATGATATTAAATTATTTTTTAATCTTAGATTATTCAATGAGTGTGAATTGTATGACAAGCTTCATAGTATATAAAAAAAAATATAAAAAAAAAATGCCATCGCTATTACCTGCTCATTATGTTAATTATTTTTATTACACCTTATAATAATGAGCATCCTCAGAAGATTACGGTTGCCAGATAATTATTGTGAAATATTTTAACAGACTAATGAATATACCTAACTAAATGGTGTTTGTATTTCTTTCCCAAATTATGAAGTCCCGTGACACGCTACACTTAGTACGTGGTGTTATTTTTATACTTTTAATAATCTGAATAATCGTCGTAGGAATCTGATTCTTATAACCTACTGATGGACACCGCAAAATATTTTACACTGTTTCAAATAAGTATTTTTTAATTTAAATAATATATACAGAACCATCCTCGCATTAAAGAATATAAAGCTATTGTGTCATCCTCAACCTTTTTTAACATTCAGTAGGCAATTGTCACTCGAGTGTTAAGCGGAGCGTGCACTGGACAAAAATGTCGGGAAAAAATGTACAAAAGATAAAAAAAGGTTGAAAAAGGTAGGCCGAGGCGGGCGATAATGCTCCAGTTATAGTTTAGCTTTCTTAGTTCGCGCGTTGGTAATTAAAGTGACGAGATGAATGATATAGGATGGATTTTCAGATAAATTATACATAAAAAAAATTACATGTGTTTTTTTTTTAATTAGATTAAAATTTACGTCATAAAGGGTAATTGTTAGTTCTTTTTTATTAACTTAATTATGCTGAATTGTAATGAACTATAAAATTTTAGCGTAAGTATATCTCGGATTAGGATAAAATATATTTTATATCCTTGGCAATTAAATAATGTCTACAGGATGTTTAAAAATCTATATACCTCGCGTCTAAAGTCGCGGGTACAATTATTATTGCATCTCAAATAATTGCATATACTATTTCAGATAGAGACACTAAGCGTGCCGCGCGATAAAGACAGAAATATATTCACCTGCGTAACAAAAAGAGATGGACTTATAATTTTATTGGATCGCTCACGATCGGCGCGCGCGGCAGTGTCAACTGTAAATAATTCGCTGCTGTTTATTTTTGACAGTTGTTTAATGTGCGTTGACCTTTAAATTTTATAATAATTAGATATAGTCATTTTCATTTATCACTCGCGAGATTACTTTTTTCACTGTGACCGAAGTCTGTACTGATACCCTATAACTTTAAATATTACCTAAAATTATAATAATTTATTTATCTAAATAATAATAAATATCGCCAGACAACGCACTGCATCCCAAATGAATCCATGACTTGGGAACAATAATGCGTGCTCATCTCAAAAAGTTTGTCCCTACCAGGATTCGAACCCGAGACCCTCGGTACAGAAAGCAGAGTCGCTACCAACTGTGCTGAAAAAGTTATTATATTGTCATTTAAAAGATCTAATCAAATTAGGATTAAGGCATGGGATATATTGAGTACAAATACAAGGAAGCGGACGAGAGCACTAAAATATAAAGTAGCAACTTTATGTTAGAATATATCAGCACGTCAAGTGCGAGCTAACCGTATACTTTATAACCTACCGTTTTTAGACATTTTGTATGGAAAGCGCATCTAGCGGACGGTATTTAAAACTTTCAATTCTCCATACAAAATGTCTAAATACGGTAGACTATAAAGTAGACGGTTAGCTTACGAATAATCTCGCACTTGACGTACAGTATCCCAACTTAAAACTTTTTAATATCATATATACGTCAAACAACAAACATTTTTGTGGATTTCAACAGTCATAACATTAAAAGATGAGTCATGCCATTTGTATCACATATTACCCAGTATATCAGTTACGTACATTTTTCAAAAGGTATGGGAACAATTAAATGAATCACATTTAGGCTCGCTGTACACCAACATCTAAGCGATACTGAGCCATTATGAAGCGATACTCTTGGTAACAAACGTGGCTTGTCTATCGTGATGCAACTGCCACGGACCGTTGTGAATTATTTTGATTCTTTTGCAATTTTGTCTACTAATAATTATCCTATTATTTAAAATTACTATATATATTTATATCGCATAAAATATCCTTAAAATGTTATATATTTTTATACAAGCAGTGATAGCCAAGTTGGCAAATCGCAAGTTCAAACCCCGGCTCGCACCTCTGAGATTTCTGGAATTCATGTGCGAATCTCATTTTCAACCATGATTATCACTTGCTAAACGGTGAAGGAAAACATTGTGAGCAAACCTGCATGTCTGAAAGAACCTCTCGAAAGAAGTGTGGAGTCCGCCAAACCGCACTGGGCCAGCGTGGTGGACTATGGCCTAATCCCCCTCGCATTGATGGGAGGCCCGTGCCCAACAGCGGGACATTAAAATGGCTGGTATTGTTATTATTATGCATGAGCTTCCGACAGTATTAGGTATTTGCTAACTTTAGGATAATATTTGTATGTTTCTCATACGAGTATTAGGTCAACTGTGTACTTTTCTGATAGATATTCTTTAAAGAGAATTAGATGGCAGTTGATGAGATGATGAGCTGGGTTTTAACGTGGCTGAAGATATCTAAAAATGCTCGTATTTTTGTACTCATTAGATGGCAAGCAACACTTGTCTGATTTGTACAGACGTAGTGATAAATAAGTCATCGAGGAGGCACTGGCTGCTAATCAGTGCTCGAGGAGATTTTGTCTCCCTTTAACTCATACTAAGCCAAACTCTTTCAGCACAGGGCATACTGAGACCAACTTCACTTAGTGACGGACGTAGAGGTAAATAAGTCATCGAGGAGGCACTGGCTGCTAATCAGTGCTCGAGGAGATTTTGTCTCGCTTCAACACATACTGAGCCAAACCTTTTAGCACAGGGCATACTGAGATCAACTTCACTCATATCTTACTTTTTTATGTACAACCTGTCCCATTCTTTCTTATGTAAGTATTTGTTCTTGTAATTTTATTTGATTTGTGTGTGTTTTGAGTATTGAATTCACTGTGCTATGAACACAAGTATTATAGCTGCTGTATATCTTGGTATTAGCATCGCTACGCACTGGAACACATCTTTTAACAACCTGTCGCATACCAACATCAATTAGTCACCTAAAATTATGTACGATATTTATTTTAAAGTCATATTACAGTGAGTTATGAGTTATAAACATTTTGAAATATATAGAGTGGTCCCGAATGTTAACGTTTCATTTTTGTTTGTGGTACAATTTTAAACATAGAAATTGTTTATGATTGTGTAACACTTATGAGTCAGCTGATTGGCTTAGTGATTCAATTTTCATTTTTTCGAAGCTACTTTCTTTTTCTTAAATATAAGATTTAAAAAACCACTCTTATTTGATCTTGCAATCATAAATATTTTCCCGAATAGTTTTCCGGTGATTTTTTTTTTACCAAATAAAGCCTTATTCTATTAATAATTTCTTGATTTTGTCCTTTGATTTGCTAATGTCGATCGCCTATCTATCGATCAATGTACTCAACAAGTTTTCAGTAAAAGGTTTCATGTAAACATGACAATATTTGAAATAAACTTTACATAACCATTTTGCTGACAATACCCTTATTTGCGGGGCCGTGTGTACAAAACTCGTCTTTATTGAAAGCACTACAAACCCCATAACAAATTGTCAACTCACGCACAAGTTGGCGGCAGCACTCGTCCTAAAGCTGTGGCCTTATTGGTACGAATAAAATAGTTTCTTTTTTATATTTTATATACATTAAATTGATTATATTTTTATATTTGATTGGTTTTAATAATTTATTTGTTTCCGGTGGATGCGAGTGGCGGAGGACCGTGATGTGTGGAAGTCGTTGGGGGAGGCCGGTGTCCAGCAGTGGACGTCTATCGGCTGATAGATAGATAGATAGATAGAAGTTATATTTATAAGGTGAGTGCAATAGTATCTCAAGATGGCGGATGAAGATATTTATAATGGCGGTTCCACATCGGATTCATCATGTACTAGCTCTACCGACCACAAAAAAAAGCAAAAGCATACACATAGGAGTTTAGATTTTAATTTTTTTTTGCGATAAAAACGAGAATATTTGGATCCAGCGACCAATATAGTTGTAGCACTGCAGTTATTAAAAACGGAGATAGCATTTATTTGAACGTTCAATATTTGATAAATAATAAATTAATATCGCCAGACAAACACACCAACTGTACGGTCCCAAACAAAGCAACGCTCGTATGGGTACTGTTCACTGGACTGAATCCTGGTATAAAATTACTTATATAGATATTAAATGTCCAAGACTCGAGTACCAACATTTGTGATCATCACACAAAATTTGCCTCTACCAAGATTCGAACCTGAGAGCTTCGACAAATAAAATTGGGTCAATACCAACTGTGCCAAAGGGGTCATCAAGTTCATTTGTTTTTATTCGCTCAAATGTGACTTCGTCTTAACAGAAAAAATCTCGTTGAGTGCAAAGTTTCAGTACAAAAGACCCCAGCAAATAATATTAGGGAGTTTTTTTTTTACTTGGCCTCCTTATTTTGGGGGTTACATAGTTTTTGTTTCGGGGTACCCTATGGACTCGAAGTGACTTTGGATGCACGGTAGGGGAATACTAATTTGTGGTCCCTTTGACCCAGAAAGCGAAATGGTTGGGCCTGTTGAATTTTGTATAAAGTTTGGTTTCCGTGTTGTAATCTTGTTTGTCTACGGGAAATGTACGAAAAAAGTGATACAATTGTGTAACGGAATTTGAAAAGCCTATATAATAATACCAGACCTTTTAATGTCCCACTGCTGGGCACGGGCCTCCCCTCAATGCGAGGAGGGATTAGGTCATAGTCCACCACGCTGGCCCAGTGCGGATCGGCGGACTTCACAGGTCTTTTGTGGGGTTCTCTCAGTCATGCAGCTTTCCTCGCGATGTTTTCCTTCACCGTTTAGCAAGTGATAATCGTGGTTGAAAATGAGATTCGCACATGAAATCCAGAAATCCCAGAGGTGCGAGCCGGGGTTTGAACCTGCGATCCTCGTTACCGAGGCAAGCGTGCTACCAACTTGGCTAACACTGCTACTACTAGTATCGCCTAGTTCTATAAATTAGAGAGAAGGTCAGACGACATAATTTAGCCACCCACCCAAGTCTACACCGGCTTCATGGCCTTAACTCTTATTGTCTTTATTGGAGACCACCATAGAGCTTCAGTTATATAGGTAACAGTAACGGTGCTAAGTTCTTTTGAAGTCCTAACGCCGCGGCGCCTACAATATTCGTTGCCATCACAATTCAAAAAATGAAGCTTACCAAATTAAAAACAAGTACGGTTTTATTTACTAGAGGTTAGTTCAGTACTGCGGATAAGAATCCGAGGTTAATTTACTAAGAAAATATTTCACACTTAATTTCATTTCAAAAAGTGGCAGTTCTATGAATATTGTTCGTTTATTATCTTTTTTTTTTTTTTTTTATTACATTATAGGCAAGTATTTGATCTCAATCTCACCTGATAGTAAGTGACGATGAGATCTATGATGGAGCATACTTGCCTAGGTAGGAAGGCGGCAGTAGATCGAGACGCAACTGATCTGACCCGCCATCCATGAATGGCAACACCGAACATCATGCCGGAACACGGCTAGGCCGCTTGGCGACATGGCTTTGTTCAGTGGGTGGTGACTAGCCACGGCCGAAGCCTACCTAGCCTAGCCTACTATCTCGACTTAACGTTAGGCTTTACATAAAAATATGATTAATATTTGAAAAGTTTTATTATCTTAAATTTTGTGATAGACGAAAGTTTGATTACACTCAAATTAGATTACTCTGCCTTTGGGGCGAGGTTTTGAGATAAAATTGAGCACGCTAGACGGTACATTTAACGCTTCTTCGGATTTAGTTAAAAATCAAATATGTAACATAATAAATTAAGCAACAAAATAAATTAATTTCTTATATTTACGCGAATACTACACATTGAAATAAAACTAATTTTACGGATTTCGGGAACGAAAGGTCGGAAACATAAAAAAAAATAGTTTTATTTCAATAAATAAATTGAGATAAATAATCGTTGTTATTAATCCGGCTTTTCATACCAAATAATTGCTGTGCACTAGCTAGAAGCGAACTCCAAACCATCAAGATAGTCCCTATTGATTTCTTATATTTACGCGAAAACTACACATTGAAATAGAACTAATCGTACGGATTTTATCGCGTTTATGTTATGTTCTTTACGTTCCCGCCGTTTCGGCTGCTTTACAGCAACCATGGTCACGGGAGGAGCATGTGTAGTCCCTAAAACCTTCATCCTAAAGCATTCACATCGCTTTCATAAAATCCAACCCAACATTACGCTTTTACGAGTCGAATTGTATTTATTGCCATTATGAATTTATTATGATAACACAATTGTACGGAAGCAATAATCCGACTTTTATGTTTCCCCGTGAAATATAACGTGTTCTTAGGGACGTTTAAGTTATATTCTCCGGTTGTGAGCTCGGGCACATTATTTTTATTATCAACGTTTTAACGTGGGAATATTATTTGAGGAGTGCATCAAATTTATGGTTCATTTACGTTGTTACGATAAAAAGTCCAGGACGTCAAGTGCGAACGTATACTTAAACTAACCGTGCGCCTAGCATGGCAACACAGCAAATATTTTTTGTCATTGACAGCGTTGTTAAAAAGTTAAAAAATAAATAAAAAAGACAAGACCGCTGAGTTTCTTGCCGGATTTTCTCAGTTGAGGTTGCGTTCCGATCCGGTTGTAGCGTTAAAATAAAAATAAAAATTGACTTTGCCTTTGACGTGTACTTCATAGTCTACCTATTAAGCCACATTGTATGGAGAATTGAATAATTAAAACACTATCCGCTAGAGGCGCTGTTGAATTCACCACACACAAGCGTCTTAATACGTAAACTATAAACTATACAGTTAGCTTACGAACAATCTCGCACTTAGCGTACTAGATATAAATGGGAAGTTAAAATTATTTAATAAATAAATACATAATATTATTATAACAAAAATAAAATGCATTCATTACCGACCTGATTGGCACAGTGGGTAGTGGTCCTGCATTCTGTACCAAAAGTCCTCAGTTTGAATCCCGGTAGAAGGAAACTTTATGTGATGATCACAAATGTTTGTACCCAAATCATAGACGTTTAGTATAGTATAAGTAGTTATATACTGGGATCGCCTCCAGTCGATTATGCAGTACTTATAAAACAAGCGTTGCTTAGTTTTAATGGGACAAGCCCCGCCACACACCCCCACTGTAACCCAGGATCCACAGCGGTGATAGACAAAGTCGCCGATGGTTTGACCCTCGGCGAGTCCCGAGTAAAAGTTAATTGTCTTGGAACCCGCAACGCATTTAGTCTGAGACCGTACAGTTGGTGTATTCGTCTGGTCATATTTATTTACAATAATGTCTCTCTCCACACGGGCTATACCCGGATCTTTGGAGGGCTTGCGCGGGGACATTGGTCCAACACGTAGAGCCCCTTTTTGAGAATTTTAATGTTATGTTAGCCACCTACTGGGGTCAACTGCTGAAAATGAAAGCATAAACAGCGAATTGACCTCAACCGGCGGAGGAACTATTGCAGGAATATGGAATGATAATTGGAACTATGGATTTAGGTTTGGATGGACATGAGATAGGGCTATTGGAAGGGTAGCGGACACCTTCCATAATCAGCTTTTATCAAATTATTAATAATAATTATTTATAGTGTCACAGATTAGGTTAAATGAAGTAAAATATCTACAAGGGATATCTGAATTTTGAAACTTATTTCGGCGCCTACACAGAGAGGGAGACAGAGTAAGTAATTACAGATACTTAGGCATCAAACAGAGATATAAGATAAAGGTGATCGATATGGGAATCCTACGTTCCCATGGTAACCAGTCGGTGATACATACGCATTATAATAAAACTTGATTAGGCGCCTACCGTGCTTCTATGACGATGATATACAGGGTGTGTGAAAAAGTTTCTCATGAAATGTACTGTTAAATGTACTGTTAAAACAAAAAACGCAATATATATAGTAAAAATGACGGCCTATTAGCTCAGTAGATAGTCAAATAATGTTCCCAAAATTGGAAAGTTTTGACTAAAAATTGACCGCAATTGCAGTAGTATTAGGTTGTTATTTAATTTAGATTTTAGCTATCATGGCATTTTTTATGCATTACTCTGCCCCTACCTGGATTCAAACACGTGACAGGCACTACCATTTATTCATCTATTCATCAGGCGAAAGATGTCCACTGCTAGACATAGGACTGCCTGATGACTTCCACACATGACGGTCCTCCGCCACTCCTATCCACCGGCTTCCTGCGACGCGTGTGATATCATAGGGCCATCCTACATTACGTATTCTGGCTCGTGGTCGCCATTCTAGAACCTTCAGCACTCCTAATTGAGCCTGAACATTATCATTACATCAAAATTCAAACAAATAAGCACATTGAATTAAAAAAAAAAATTCCGGATTTTATCGCGTTTATTTTATGTTTTTACGTTCCCGACGTTTCGGCAGCTTTACAGCAACCATGGTCACGGGAGGACTGAGGTGTTTGACGTCCTAGTGTCATAGTTTAAACTGGGGTACCCTCATATTTAGTTGTTGCATGCGGTCCGATCTACGCAGAAAGCGCTCACATTGTCTTGAGGTCTTGCAACGGTGCGCTTAGTCTTGGATTTAATTATATTAATTACTGAATCCCAAGTCGGTGGTAGCACCCAGCCATCATTTCTATTAAAATTAGGATGTTTTTTATTTCAATGGCCTCACGGTTACTTATGCAACATCCTGTATAATCAGAAATAGATTTATTAGATATTCCGTTGGCACCTGTCTTGGTCGGCCAATGGGCGCCCGCACCTCGTTACTATAGTGTAAACAAAACTGGTTTATGTAACCCATGAGCCATGGGGACTTGTCTTACTGTTGCTTACAAATCGTGGACGTCTAATAATGCTTTCATTAACATCAATTAGAGAGAGTAGGTAATGTATCTTATTTACTGAATACTATAAAAATTATACCAGTGATGACATATGGTACTGAGACGTGGTCGCTTACTATGGGCCTCAAAAGGAGGCTCATGGAAGCTCAACGCGCAATGAAGAGAGCTATGCTCGGTGTTTCGCTACGCGATAGAATCAGAAATGTTGAGATCCGTAGAAAGAACTAAAGTAACCGACATAGCACAAAGAATTCTAAATTTGAAGTGGCAGTGGGCAGGGCACACAGCTCGCAAAACCGATGGCCGTTGGGGCAGAAAGGTTCTAGAATGGCGACCACGAACCGGAAGATGAAGTGTAGGACGGCCCCCCACAAGGTGGACGGTATGCGATGCCGTTTGAAGTATACTTAGAACGCTCCCAGTCCATAGTACAATACTCAAAATTCAAGCGTTGCTTAGTTTGGAATTGTACAGTTGGTGTGTTTGTCTGGCAGTATTATAAAATGGATATGTATTTACATACCTTAAAACACGTGTATTTATTTAACCATTCCATAGTATAAGACCTGACCGTTTTCATAACCAACAATTAACCCCCAGAACGTATTCAAAACACCGAACACACGAAGACAAAACACGGCCTCATCAAAAATTCATTTTAATACAACTGTGAATTGAACAGTGTAGAGCGAGGAAGGTTTAAATAAGGCAATGTACAAAGAAAACGTAGAGCCCGTGAAACAATAATACACAAGGCTAGGGGCACAGAGGTAGAGTTTTACAGGAGTTATCAAACTCTAGGTATTTTTGGACGCGGTAGTTTAGTATACAGTACAAAATAAAACAAATGAAATAAATAAAACTGTTTTTTTTTAAGGCGATCTCACCAACTCTACGGTCCCACACTAAGCAACGCTTGTATTGTGGGTACCGTACAATGGACTGAGAGCGAACTCAGTATATAATAATTATGTAGCTATTAAACATCCATGACTCGGGTACAAATATTCGTGCTCATCGCACAGAGTTTTTCGCTGCCAGGATTAGAACCCGGGTCCTTCAGTGGAGACGGCAGCACCACTACCGACTGAGCTAATTCCAAACCAATTAACATCACATTAAGGTAAACAGAACTATACAATTGCATAAGCACACTTTTATCAGTAGTTACACTATAACATCGTTATCTATTACCGCTTGATCATGCACCATATTTTTTAGGTTAACGCGTAAAACGGCAATGTAATTGACGACAAGCAATCGTAGCTTAATTAGTGATTTTTCTGAGGTGTCATATTTTGGCTTTTGGCGTTGTTATTGTATGACGTGCTAAGTTAATTGGTTAGGAATGTCATTAGGCCTACCACTACAGGGGCACCGGTGCGTTCCGTTCGGAGATCCCGGAGCCCCTCCAATGTGTCGAAGGCGGCCACCGGGATGGTTTTAGTGGGTAAGAATCCCACATAACCCGGCCCTATACCACACAGAGGCCGGGTATCTTTCGAAGATTTCCCCCCCGTCAAAAAAAAAAGGCCTACCACTACAGCGTTAGATGTAATCTCCATTGGAGGGCTTATTTTGAAAAAAAAGGGTTTTTTGGGCTTACTCCCAAAAAAATGTCTTGTCCATCTGAAACTACATTAAAGTACACGCCTACGAATTTTAGAGAGCTTCACAAAGTATAATTGCTAAGTGTGCGAATCCTTTGTGACTATAATCTTCTTATTCTGTTGGATGGAACTATGAAATACACCTCTATTGTAAAAGAAACTATATGAGAAACATTAGAAGCCAAGCCATTCTCGCCTTTCAGTTCAAAGTAGGTTACAAATTCACTTAGTCAATGAAGAGTCGTAGACCAAAATTTGTGCAGAGGCTCGACATTATGGGATTAAAATAAAAATAACCGAATTGAGATCCTCCTCCTTATTGGAGTCGGTTAAAAAAAAATTAGAATGACGCGCGAAAATGATGAATGATTGTTCAGTCGGGATCTGTGAGTCTAGCACTCTGACAATATCCATAAGTATTAGATGAAGTCATCTCCGCAGAAATCTTTAAAAATATAAGTGATTTGTATAACATATCCCCACCAGGATTCGTGCCCGGGACCCTCGGCGCAGAAAGCAGGGTCACCAACTGCGCTAATCAGTTCGTTTTATGTAGATGACAAATGATTATGTGTTTATGTGGTCACGTAATAACCGCCAAAATCAGCCGTCGGTGGACTTCGTAAGGTGGATTTCTCCGTGTTATTATCTTGTAACCTATAAGTACGTACGCGTGTTAACAATTCCCTGTGTATGTTACATGATCTTCGGTTAAATTGTGGTGTAAGGCATAAAATAATGGAGTTTTATAAAATAAAGGGAATCAGCTGTATAATTTCTTGTATTATATGATCAATTCAATTAAGGATAATTTAAATGCCTAATAATTTGATTTATTTCTTTGGGAATGTTATCTTTATAACCTACTGTTGGCCCTGTTACAATATATTACATTATTATTGTAACAGCTTATATAGGTGCAAGACTAATAATTTGTTGATTTATTATTTAGTAACTTAAAATTATTTATTAAAAGTATTTGATCGAGACCATGTCTGTGGAACGATTGAGGTGAGCTCACTCCTACCACAAGCTGTAGCTTATTTTGAGGGACTAACAAGCAAATCTATTCATGTTTATAATCGTACATAAATTAGGAACCTAGCACATATCCGCGATTGCGTCACCGAACCCCAAAACTCCTGAATTCTATTCTATCACCCGAAAGACGTCCACTGCTGGACACAGGCCTCCCTCAATGATTTCCACACATCACGGTCCTCCGCCGCTCGCATCCCCCGGCTTCCAGCGACGCGTGTGATATCATCATCCACCTTGTGGGCGGCCGTCCTACACTACGTCTTCCGGCTCGTGGTCGCCATTCTAGAACCTTTCTGCCCCAACGGCCATTGGTTCTGCGAGCTCCCGAAGCTCCTGAAGCCAGGTAATAATTTTTTTTTATTGGAATGCCTTAGTCATTAATGTAAATGATCTTATAACTTGCACCCCTTTGTCAGTAGTAGCAGAACTATTGCAAGTCGACCCGTTTACTGCCCGCACGGGGCTTGGGGAGACGAGCAATTTGAATTTTACCACGAGCACGTGTGGTACATGCCAGACGTCTGGCATTGTACGGATCTCATTATAAAGCTAGTCTTGCAGTCTCAATCTTGCATCGCTGTGATTCACCATTATAGGGCTAGAAATGTTATGACGTAGATACACACTCAACCTCTGAAATACATAGTTAGGAGTCAAGATATACAACTGTTTGTTCAAGTTAGAAAAAATATAATAATAATTCCAGCCCTTTTTAATGTCTCACTGCTGGGCACGGGCCTCCCCTTAATGCGAGGGGGATTAGGCTATAGTCCACCACGCTGGCCCAGTGTAGGTTGGCGGACTTCACGTCTTTCGAGGAGTTGTCTCAGACATGCAGGTTTCCTCGCGATGTTTCGAAAATGAGATTCGCACATAAAATTCAGAAATTCTAGAGGTGCGAGCTGGGGTTTGAACCTGCGATCCCGTTACCGAGGCAAGCGTTCTACCAACTTGGCTATCACTGCTACAAAAAATATGCGCTTCTTTCTAATCCTGTATTTCTAATGTTTAGATCCTGGGTTGTGCAAAATGTTTTCTTAATATGCAATGAGTAAGCTCACTCCCTATGGTAATACAACTCAATACTATTAGAAATATGCGGAGAAAGAACAGTGTAGGTAGATTTACCGGTGATTATTCATTTGCCGTGGAGGGGGTCATCTCTAGCGGTGCAACTCTAGGATAATGTGAGAGTCGGGGTCGAGTCACCTTCGTCCGTAGGAGAATTAAGTACCCTCGAGATACCCTACACGTGACCCTGGGTGGTGCCAACCAGGTGACAACTCTACTGGTGGTAGGCTTCGGCCGTGGCTAGTCACCACCCACTGAACAAAGCCATGTCGCCAAGCGGCCTAGCCGTGTTCCGGCATGATGTTCAGTGTTGCCATTCATGGATGGCGGGTCAGATCAGTTGCGCTGCATGTGCCTAGTGAATGTAGCGTCTCTGTCTACTGCCGCCATCCTACCTAGGCAAGTATGCTCCATCGTAGATCTCATCGTCACTTACCATCAGGTGAGATTGAGATCAAATACTTGCCTATAAGGTAATAAAAAAAAAAAAAAAAAAAGTCGTTTGACAGTTGGAGGGCCGCCAAAAAGATACGAAGTTTTGTCGGGTTGAATAAAAGTATTAATCAAGTAATTTCCGCATTTATTATATCTATTAAAATTAAAATTAGGCAGGTTTCAAAATGCACTCAGCAAATCCCCACCACCATCGGCCGGGAGGGTGCCCAGAACGCTGGCAGCATTGCCACGTTGAATGGCAATGCTGATGTGATTCTTTGAAACCTGCCTAATTTTAATATTAATCTTATTTTTTTTTAATTAACAGTACATCATACATCAATCTGTCTCTTTCTAAAATTATAGATGAGCAGTAAAATATAGCACGTTAAGGTATAAAATAACATCAACTTGCATTTCTCATTTCATTCAGAAAGGTGCACCGTCCAATATTATAATACAGAGAAATTCAAGACCTAATGTAAAATTAAACATAATTCTGCAATAGTCTGTAATCTGGACCGCGCAAGGTATTTAAATAAAAACCTTAACTGCGAAGTAAGTAAGTTCAATTTGCAATGGAATACAATTAAAGTTGATAGGTTTTAATAAAATGTTGAACGCGGACGCCTTGGCTGTATATTAGCATCTAGAGTTTCTAGAGCCAAGAGTCCGCCGTGTCTGGAGTCTGCAATTTTTCGTATTAACTCTACATGCACCAGCCTTGTCTGATGAAAAGGTAGAGCATACCATATCTCGTTTTTATTTCTAGAATATTCCTTTCATATTTTTGACGTGTCAATGCGAAGATAATTATAAAGGGATTAACGCCTCCATCTTTAGTATCATTGTCTGAAATTAATGCTTTTATTATAGGTACCGTACGATGGACTGTGGCGATCCCAGTATATATATTTTTTTATGTAGATAAACGACCATGACTCATATATATATATATATATATTATAGATGGCACCAATATTTGTTATACGAAAAAAATAACATATTTCTGGGCAAGTACCCACCTCATCTATTCATTTTTATCTAAAAGTCTCAGCACAATAGTTATAGGACTTATTACTTTCCAAGCAGCACCTACGCGGCTCCAACAAAAACATACTTAAAAAATAATCCGACTAAATAATGTAGCACTTGAAATATAAGGCGGAGAGAAGTGAACCAAGGCGCCCAGGGAAGCGTTTTTTATACCTTTATTAAGAATTCATCATGAAATGCGGTCAAATCGGTGTATCGCCAGTCCCCTGGAGAAATTATCCGGACTCGTAGCTCAGCTATAAGATGTACAAATACTTAAAAAGAACTCACCTAGTTATTCGTTAAGGTGAATAATTGATTGTAGTGGGACAACACTTGAACATATCACGGTTCATATTCATAGAAACATGTTTATAGTCGTTAAAAGGTATAGATAGATAGATATATATAATGTAAAAGCTCTATTTAAAAAAAAAAAGAGCACTGATGGAGTTTCTTGTCCGTTCTTCTCCATAGGAACGGCGTTCCGAACGGGTGGTAAAGCAGTAGTATAATATTTTTGTAACTTGACGATTCATAAGTACTGTACAATAATGATCTACGTGAATAAAAGATATTCTGATTCTGATTCTGATAACACTTTATTGTTCCACCACATAAAATGAATACAAAACTACACATCTACTTAACTTACACAGAGAGTGTCACAATGGGCGGCCTTATCACTAGCGATCTAGCACTAGCAATAGCGATCTCTACCAGGTAACCTTTGGATGGAGAAGATTTTAAGGAGATGTTTACGACGGGGGTGTAGTTAATAACAATCACGTCGGGGTCACCAATTTAGCGGAAAAGGGAAGATCTTCCAGCCAGGCGGGTGGTATGCCTGGCGGGGCGGCCGCTATGCCCCGACGGTTATTGTCGGGATCTTGTATATATGTTACTTGCTCCGAAAACTCTTAAGCGCGATTCAGGGATTGTGACGTCAATTGTCTATTGTTCTGAATGCGCCTGCAGCGCCATCTTTGTAGCTTGTGGTGCGGTTGACATGGTCGCTACACATACTTACAAATACTTTCTAGATTTACTAACAACATACACATACTTACCTACATATATATATAGCACAAATACATACATAAATACTCTATGGTATGTTTACGATGAGCTAAATTTTCGTGCAGTTCTTGAGAATTTTAGCATTATTTTATATTATAAGTTGTTATTTTTTCTTTAGTCATCTCGTAGAAACGGCCTTTGAAACTGAAGATCATTTTACTTTAATAAACTTGATTATGTTATGCAACTGGAGTACGGTGACCAAGCTCTGGACTACAAAACAGGCAAATATGTACGGTAAGCAGGAACTCCTAATATAGTTGTAACGTTTTTAATTGAAAAAGCTTGCTATCACTGTCATAATTATTAATCAATACCGTGGTGTGAGCTGGATGGAAGACGCTCATGATGCTACAAAAAGATTTTGCTTGAACCACAGATTTTAATAACAAAAGTTAATATCAAGACCAGATATAATGCTGTATTTTTTTCATATAAGCCCAATCTAATAAATTTTAAATTTAGAATTCGTTTCTTTTTTAGTTTTAATTAGCATTGCGCATACAAAGGCAACTGCGCCAAGTGAGCTCGTACCAATTAACATGCTTTGTTTTTTACCGAGTCTTTGCCAAATTTTGAAATAAAAAAAAACACTTGAATTGCCGCCAAAAGTCCCCTGTTTTAGATTAACTGATGCTAAAAGTTGGCAGCCCCTGGCTGTGGGCCAGCAGTTAGACGCAACTGATTTATATAACTGACGATGTTTCAACTGAGTCATGTAAGGCCTACTCTTTGGATATGGTCGTGGAATCCCACTAATATTATTAATGTGAAACTTTGGATGAATGGATGTTTGTTACTCAATCACACCAGAACGGCTAACGGAGAGACAGATTATAGTCTGGAATAGCACATAGGGTACTTCTTATCTCGGTAAAATGTATGGTTCCCGTGGGATAGATTTGTTTAAATTTTTCATAGAGCAAAGGATGGAAATGATTTTTTGCATAGGTAGTGGTAGTTTAGGGGTCAGAAAATGACACAGGCTAATTTTTATCCCGGAACAACGCACGGTTCTTATGGGATAGCATACAGGAATCGTGCATTTGCAAAAGGACATAGAGGAAAAGGACATACTTTTTAATCGCGGGTAACACCGCGGGGCGCAGCTAGTAAATAATAAATTAGATTGAGTAGGTTTGAATAAGGGTTGTAGTGTGCATAGCTCAACACGTTGGGTACATAAAAAAAAAACGTACAGTTACGGTCAAAATATGTGAGGGAAACTTGCTCCAATGTCCGCAACAGGGGATTTGACTTTATTTTTAATAGAATAATTATAAATTGTTCACATATTGATTTATTATATTTACGCGAATACTACACATTGAAATAAAATAAACGCAATAAAAATCCTTAAAAATTGTTTTATTTTAATTATAAATTGTTTTATAATTATAATAATTTTCGGCTTGAACCTGCGATCCTCGTTACCGAGGCAAGCGTTCTACCAACTTGGATATCACTGCTATATAGAGTTTATTGTACGGTACCCATAATAAAGGCGTTGTTTAGTTTGGGACGTTACAGTTGGTGATCGTCTGGCGATATTATTATTAAAAAAAACCTGTGTAATCTGTTCGTTACACGTTGCTACCGGTGCCCGTAATGACGTCACGTGATTACCTATTGGATGCGGTCGAGATGCGGCTTTTTGGATATCAAGTACGGCTACTAGAAAGTCCCTAACGTTATTTAAGTTAATTTCGGTGGAAAGTGTTATGAGTTCTGGCGAAAAGTTTCTGGCCGAAAATAATAAAAAAAAAGAATTTTGTAAAAAGGACAAGCCCGCTGAGTTTCTCTTCGGATCTTCTCAGTTGAAGTCGCGTTCCGATCCGGTTGTAGAGTTAAGAAAGAAAATGTGTGGACAATTTGTAAGTGTAAGTAAGCGTATATACTTTTTTATTTATTTTTTTATTTCTTAGGGATAACGCACAACATTTATTTTAATTTGGTTGTATAGGTTAAGCTTGTATTGCGCAACAAGCTTAACCCATAAAACTAAATTAAAATAAATGGATAATAACAAAATAAATGATTTGAATTAGAGCTAAAAGTGCTTTAAATATATAAATATTTGGGGTAGCAATGCACCTTTTTCTATATATTTTTTTAACTTTAGGGTCTAAGTAAATGTCGTCTTACACATTTCGTTCTATAAACGACCAACATATCTTCACGAGTTATAAGAGAGCCTTTGTAGCGCTGTTTAGTGACGTCACACGCCCGTAAACCAGAACTTACGTATACAAACCTTTGGTATCCGTACTTTCTTCGTCCTGTACCGAGGTCACATCGGAACAGAGTCATCACAGCCGCGATCCACAATTGAATTAAGATGGCGTCATTAGCCGTTGTGGTAGGCGTACCAAAACATTGTGAGAAATATGTTTCAATTCTTGAGAATATTGTTAATACAATAATTTTACTTACGCAAATTAATTGTGTATACCTTTTGTGTAATACAAGTAAATGACAGAGTACGCTGGCTAACATGAAATATATTTAAAAAATGAAATAAGAAATCATAAATTACTAGCTGCGCCCCGCGGTGTTACCCACGATTAAAAGTGTTTCCTTTTCCTCTATGTCCTTTTCTGTAAATCATGTCGATCCTTTGCTCTATGAAAAATTAAAACTAATCTATCCAACAGGAACCATACATTTTACCGGGATAAAAAGTAACCTATGTGCTATTCCAGACTATAATCTATATCTGTGCCAAATTTCATCCAAATCTTCGTTTAGCCGTTCTGGCGTGATTGAGTAACAAACATCCATCAATCCATCCAAACTTTCACATTTATAATATTAGTGGGATTATCAAACAAAAAATACATGTCAAATTATTTTCGATCTTTTGATTGCGGCTGTACGCCAAATCTAAACCCGATTTCCCATTTCGGGAAACAACTAGTATACTTCTTTCTTTATTAATCGTGTACTTCTGAATATCGCATACTCTTACCCTATCGCATTCTCTCTTTAACGCATATATCCATCTCGTTTCGAGCCTCCCTCCGGACTTCACATAAATTGAATAGCTACGTTCCGTACTACTGATGCATCCCAAAAACAATCTCAATAAAAGCCAAATAAACTATTCGCGGCCGGAGCAGTGAGCGGAAAACAGTCAATTTTCCTTCGCTACGTGAGTTTATAGAGGGTTTATAGAGGGGGGACTAGCTTTGAACAAAATCAATTATACATTAACATTACAGGACTATGGGAATACGGCTCCGACGTAAGGAATCCAATCGTATATACATTCCAAATTAATTTTCCAAGAATTTCATAGTGTCGGTTAAATGGCGGCCTGATTAGCGCAGTGGTAGTGACCCTGCTGTCCGTGCCGAGGGTCCCGGGTTCGAATCCTGGTAGGGACAAACTTTGTGTGATCGGCACGAAAGTCTAACGCCTCAGTCCTTCCGTGACCATAGTTGCTGTAAAGCAACCGAAACGTAAAACAAAAAATAAACGCGATAAAATCCGTATAATTAGTTTTATTTCAACCTCACTCAAACCTTGTATTAATTCTTGTCTTATTTATAATATAAATAATCACTCAAAGAAAACTAGAAAAGTCGAAAAAATTTAAATTAAAAGTTGAACCGCAACGAAAATGGAACTTACACTCGATAACACCCACAACGATGCAATACACTATCGACCAAATAGCTTGACCCACAAAATACAACACAATTGACCTTATAAAACCTGTTTTAGTACACGCTTAGAAAGAATGGGAGGTCATGTAAAAATGGAGTGTGATGTAGCAGAAACAGTTCATTTCGCACCTGGATTTCGGTCAGCACTTTTTATATCGTGTTCAGTTTTGCGTGGCAGTAAGTGTAATAGATTCTTTTTTTATCTGAAATAGCGAATTGAATATTGGAATGTTGGTTTTTTTTTTTCTAGCTGTTGTTGAGGGAACAATAAATTGCACTTTATTTCTTGTTTCCTCGACTTTGGATTGATACAGGCATCTGGTATCATAATAAAGCCAAATATAAAAGACCTCCAACAATGAACTACGTCATTACGTTTGCTTTCTAGCAAAATGAATCTTAGACACACGGAATAAATCTCTAAATCAAATAAGAACTCACTTTGGGCGGCGTAACACGGACTTCGTTAGTCTATGCTGGTACTAAAAAATACTAACAAGCTAAACCTAAAGCAAGCAGTAATAGCCAGATGGTCGCGTCTTTTCTTTGAAAACAAGGTTTGGAAGTTCAAACCCCGGCTTGCACCTCTGGACTTTTTTGATTTCGAAAGCTATTCTTATTATTTATAATAATTATCATTTACTAAGATAAGTTGCATATCTTTCGAAAGTCGTGTAAAATTCGACAACGCCTAGGTACTAGGCCAGCGCGGTACACTAAAATCCAAATCCCCCTAACATTTAGGAGGAGCGTGTTAGGTATACCTAGGCAATAGGCTGGCCCCCTATTACACACTGGGATCAAATACCATCGGCTAATTGTGGGTTTACTGTAGTGACCTCTGTTGACCCCTTCGGGGATAACGGGCGCGATGGTGCTTATTTATGCAGATTCTTAAATACTCTATTAAAATCACCGAGAAAAATCAAAGCAACCCAATATGAGGTTTAGATATTGATTTCTTATATTTAAGCGAATACTACACATTGAAATAAAACTAATCTTATGGATTTTATCGCGTTTATATCCAAAACCAAGCGCACCATTGCAAGACCTCAAGACACTGTGAGCACTTTCTGCATAGATCGGACCGCAAACAACAACTAAATATCAGGGTACCGCAGTTCAAACTTTGACACTAGGACGTCAAACACCTCAGTTCTCCCGTGCACAAGGTTGCTGTAAAGCAGCAGAAACGTCGGGAAGGTAAAAAACATACAATAAACGCGATAAAGTCCGTACGACTAGTTTTATTTCAATGAGGTTTATACTTAAATTTCTAAGTCGGAAAGAGTTTTAATTTTTTTCAAAAGAAGGACCTAAGCAAGTGGCAACCCGGAAAGCTATGGCAACCCATTACAAAACACATAGTGACAATGTTATACGTTTGAGTATATCGAAGGACGTAAAATAATTATCCTAAGCTCGTATATTGAATCTCTAAGCGCTTTGCAAACCAAGATATTCCATAAATTCGGCCCACCGCACATTTGAATAAGTAAGGGGATGAGGGATTTTGGAAAACCAAAAGCCCCTTCAAAGCATTCATGGTCATACTGAAGGGCATAAGGGCTCTCAACGTTTTATTAACCGACATGAAAATATAAAGATTCTCAGTTTAATCTGTATGTGTGAACGTGGGCTTGCGCGGAGCTAACGCCATTTCTAAATTGAAATTGAACGTAAATATTTCTGGATAAAGATGTGATGACGATTTTGAATAATAAAATAATTGCATATGTGTGTGTTTAAAACGAAAAAAAAACGAATAATAAACGTGAAAAAATCCGTAATATTAGTTTTATTTCAATGTGTAGTATTCGCGTAGATATAAGAAATCAATATGCATATTATGTGTGTTCGTTTGTATGTTTGGTTTGCATGAAATCTCTAGTTAAGCCGAACAGTTAAAGTTATACATAATTTAACCTTAACTATAGCGTTAGTCAAGTTTGCGGTGCACCACCATTTGTTTTACGGTGGTACAGCTTAAAGAGACAAAAGACAAATTAACCAACACTAGTATAAAAAAGTAAATATTCTGTTATATTAAATGTGGATTCAACTAAAGATGGGCTATTGTACTCCAGCCTAACTATCGGATTCATTGCGGAGCACGCAATAACCACAAAACAGTACCTCAATCCAGTGGCGTAGCATAGGTCATTAGCACCCGGTGCGGATTTCAAATTTGCCGCCCTCTTATTTTTGCTATTCATTATAAAAAAATTGGGGCATGGTAACGACAAAAAATTACGAAAAAACACTGTTCTTTTTTTTAATTTTTTTTTTTCATATTTTTTTTTCATATCTTTTTTTTTTACTCTTACCGCCACCTGTGAAATGCCGCCCCCGGCAAACTGATGGATTATGGGCAAAGAAGACCAGGATTGAATATAGTAAATGAGATATAATTGGGTATAAAACATAAGGAGTGTAAAAATACGATGTCAAAAAAGAGGTGTCAAGAAAGTTGACATGTGCAACTTTCTTCTCTTTGTTACTAAAACCTTTTTACTACTGGGATGTCGTTTACATACTCCAACACTAGCCCTTAAACTACAGACCATAAACAAAACAAATCATGTTCACAATGCTAGCCCTTAAAGTATACAACTCACAAACCAATACAAGAACAAGTTATACAACTGTAAGTTCTACAAGCACAAATAAAGATTTCATTGCTTCAGCCCTAATAACTTGTTGCCATAAAGTTCAGCCCTTAAGTCACGCTTCCACCACATCTCCTTGTATTTTAGTTTGCATCTCTGGTAATCAGCAACTGTCACATCCTGTGGAATCTCCTCCACATACATAATCGACATTATGCACTTCAAATAAATACTTAATTCCATATTATTTGACATGTGACACGTAGCACCAGAATCGACGTACCATACGCTGAAATATAATTCCATAATTCCATCCACGTAAACGCTCGATGACACTTCTTAAAGCAATGCTTCACAACTATAATTGTTATGCTAGATGTGATGTTACAGAAGTTTCAATGACTCGGCTAGGACTCCTTACTTGTCTTTTTAAACATCTTCTCCGCATATTTTCTTGCGGTAATTTACATTTCTCAGTTCCACTGGACAATCGTACGCCATCAAGTCCTAGTGATGTATCGCGTAGCTCTTCGACGTAACTCATCTTCAACAGATACGATTCCGTCCTTGAACTGATCCAATATCAATCCCAAATAAATCTCAATAAACTCAGTATCCTTCACAATCCTCTCTTGTGTGTAGGTCTTCTTTGCCTTATCTGCACATTACTCTTAACCATATACCACATATTAAATAATCCTATTTAAATGGTTAAGCCTATACTGCTCAAAGTTTTGTTGTTATTGGTTACCTTCCGTATCGCAATACCATTTTTATTTCTCCTGAGTCCAAAATGCACCAAGTCCAAGTACATTTTCATGAGAAATTCCAGAATGACCTAATTAGTTGAACCATTCAACTTCTCAAACCTGACTCGAGATCCCCGATGAAGATACCGCAGAACTATCCACTATCTTCTGACTTCGGGTACTGGCACCGAATTCGCCTTCCGGCCTAAAAACATATTTTTCCTTTGGCTAAGCAGATTTTACAAATTACGCATAACTCGCGTTCCTGGGCCCATAACCTGATGGATTATGGGCAAAGAAGACCAGGATTGAATATAGTAAATGAGATATAATTGGGTATAAAATATAAGGAGTGTAAAAAATACGATGTCAAAACAGAGGTGTCAAGAAAGTTGACATTTGCAACTTTCTTCTCTTTGTTACTAAAACCTTTTTACTACTGGGATGTCGTTTACATACTCCAACAGGTGTATATAATATATACACAATATATACAAATACCGCCTGGTGCAGACCGCACCCTCCGCCCCCCCGTGGTACGCCACTGCCTCAAGCCCAATACTTTTCACGTACCGTTTCGGTACGTAAGCGTCGCCCATCGCTCTCACACCACAGATTGTATAAATAAGTAGAACAGTGACAGCATGTTTTCTAGATAAAGTTTACGGTTGTATACCCCACTGATTTCAATACAATGTGGTAAAGGGGTACGTTATGAGTTGGACAAAACATAACTACATAAAAAATAGTCAGCGATTCAATTGAGAACCGCTGCCCTAAAGTATAATATTTATGTAAGGTCCGAACCCTTATGTACTCTGGGTACCCGGCCAGGGTCGTGGTGCGACAATAGAGAATTTATGTAAGTATCCGGTCTTTGAACTGTAAGAAACAATTTCGATAGTTATAATAATATGTTGTCAGCTTATTAAAAGAATCAGAATCAGAATATTTTCTATTCACGTAGGCTATTAAGTACAGTACTTATGAATCAAAGTCAAAAGTCAAAAGTTACAAAATACTATGCTACTACAAAAAAACACCTATTAATCGATAAGGAATATAAGCACCTCACTATTGAAGATGTAACAATAATAGTGTACAATATTTTAAGGGGTCCATTGGTAGGCTATAAAGGTCACATTCTCGAAAAAAATATTCAAATCATTTAAAATTTTAAGGATAAACTTGCGTTTAAAAAGATTTCCACAGGTTTGAGCTATCAGGGAACCTCAAAGCATTTGAAATCAATGGAATTCATCACGTTAGCACTGTTAGGGGACAACATAAAAAAATCAACAGCTGTGCCAGTGGAACGAGAGCAAAAGGTAATCCTTTAACACGTATTTTTTACTCGACGCAGTTGGTTAAAAAAGCCCTCTCCACACAACCCTCGCATACCCAAGCCGGGAGCTTGTCTATCTAAATATTAATGTCTCACCCGAATGAAAAACGGTGCGCGCACCGCGGTCGAAGCCGCGTGCAACCCTATAGCGAGCTGAGGTTACATGCATTAATTATATGACGTAATTCATTGAGCTTGTTTGGTGCACGAGTACTTAATATTATAACGGTTGGTAGCCGAATCGCGGCCGCTGATTGGTGAACATTTGGTTTTGGAATTAGGCAAAGTACTTATTGCTGTTACTGATTGGACCACCATGTCGCACATTGGATTATAAAATATACCAAAGTTCAATTCTTGCGATGAGAAAATTACAGCGATAACCTTTTTATAAATTTGAATCGTCTCCAGAACATACGATTAGTGTTTATCTGGCGATATTTATTTATACTTAAGCTCAGTTATGTATGGGCAAACTTTAGGTGATTATTACAAAATATATTTGGAGTCATGCATGTTTAATATGTTACATAAAAAATATTTTATACTCGGATCGCCTCCAGACCATTTGTACGGTAACCATAATACAAGTGTTGCTTGGTTTAGAATCACACGGGCGTTGTATACGTCTGGCAATATAATTATATTAAACACTTAGGTCTACAAACAAACCTTTTTTTTTCACGAAATCCCACAAATAAGTACCATTTTCCTTACATAAAAAACATCAACCAAAGCAAAAAAGGCTTTTGTTGTCTTAAAAAACACATCGAAGTTACACAAACGGAAGCCTTTCATATTCGACAAACAAAAAAAAAAACACCATGCTTCATACTAAAGAGTTACAATAAAGGGGAAACAATCACAAAGGGACAAAGCAATGGAGGCCCTATCAATAATGCCGAGCCCTTTACAAACGAAAATATAACAATATGTTTAATCAACAACTAAACTTCTAATATTGGGAACAAAAGCGACGATATGGTGGCACATTAAAGTTCGAGAACAGAAGGTTCAATGATACACTGACTTTATATTTAATAATGTGTTTTTTCAAGTCGAGAGTGAACAGGTTCCTTCTAGGCAAGTGTCATCGTTGATCTCATCGTCACTTACCATCAGGTGAGATCGAGATCAAATACTTGCCTATAACGTAATAAAAAATATATATATATAAAATATACACTTTTTATCTGCATATCGACGGGTGAAAGCGGAAGTGGCGTAACTTGAAAAACCCAACTTTACACCAGAGCCAAAAAACTATTTCAAAAATTCATAACTCATATATTTATAGAGTTGGAAAGTTGAAAATTGGTATGTATTTATATTAATCTAAAGCCTATCTGATGCTTTTGTCTAAATTGTCGTAAAGTTTGTGTATCATTGATTTTTCACAAGTTACGCCAATTCATGTTTCAATTTCAGGCAGCAGAAATGTTGTATCTGTGAGATGAAATATATAGATAACTTAGACAGACATGTTTTTTGAGGTACGGGTTTGCTGTATCTTAAATATGAAACCTTCGACACATGTTTCATTTAGCTGTATGTCGTTTATTTTATTAAATTGCATCAAAGATTTGTTTTAAGTACAAATATGGCGACAGATGTTTTATAAATGAAATGCTGTATCTTAAACTAAATATTTTTATTAAATTTTGGAAAATGTTATTATAATCAACTGACCATAAAAAAGAACATACAGGCTTCTAAATGAGAAATATATTGTTACGTGCGGGGGTAATCAAATGCCGATTACGTGAAAATTACTTTAATCGCTCTCCACACAGAAGGCAAAAATAGTACACACCAGTACACTAACTAGTAAACACTCAAATCACAATTCACCAAATCACTTAGAAACACAGTTGTCCACAGTATTCGCTAGAGTCGCCGGTATAGTCTTCTTAGTTCGCTTCCGAGAGATGTGTTCACAATCGCTTTCAAATAGAAACTGTCTCGTCGCTGGTCCTGCACACTTTTTTGGTCGGTCTTCATCAGTTAATAATGTTGACTTCAACTCTTCCTTCCATCGCTGACGTTCTGCCATCTAAAATCAAGTAACAAAAAATATAAAATAATATTACTTGTTTCATAAATAGCTAACCATTTAAGTCCAGTCTAGCAATCAAGTCCACTAAACCAATAATCTAGTCCACTGAAATATTGAAATAAATTCAATTTAAAAAAAAGACCCGTGTCGGGAATCGAATCCATGATCCCTACAGGCGTTCCAACATGCGAAAGCCGCAGCGCTACGGAGAGAGCGCTATTGATATTATCTATAATATTATTATAATATTGATTTGTGCTTTTTTCAACAACAAAAACATACAATACCCTGCATACAACTACATACTGTTCATGTTAAGCATAAAACAAGTTAGTTTTAACACTTAGGTACAATTTTAGGACCTAAGTAGTTAAAAAACCAAATACAAAAATGTTTACCCGTATATACCTACATACACAGTGAAGCTCAATAACGGTTTAAAAACAATAATAATCATGAAAACAAATTACAAATAAATAGAAATAGCTTAATTATTATGATTATAACTCACCCGAGCTCGTAGAATTGTTTTATAACACTTTATTTATCACAGCGACAAACACGCTTTCGCAACTCGACGCTCGCGCATCGACTGAGGTGCGACCGGAACGGCGTATCAAGAATGCACGCATTGGTTGGTATGGTTCTAGATTGGTGTAACTGATCTCTGCATACAAAACTAATCTCTATTGTTTTAGGCTAAGTATGATATTAGCAAAAAAAAAAATGTTTGAAATGTAGTAACTATTTCATCATGTATGTACTAGTATGGAACAAATTGTTGTATCTCTTTAATGACCAAAATGTCATAGAGCAGAATTGTCGTATCTCTAGACAACGTAAAATTTAGGGCGACAGAAATGTCGTATCTTATTCCAAGCAGTCACTGTGACACATAAACAAAGTAGTATCTATTTTATTTAAAAAAAATGCATATTTTACCCTAGTTACAACAATTTTTTTTATGTGCAGTGCTAAAAGTAAGTAAAAATCCAAGGTCGTATCGATGAAAAATTTTATCGTAGGGAAACGAGTCCCAGACCATTCGAAGCGGTATTTTTTTTTATACAAGAATATGGTAAAAAGTGATTTAGCTCAAAATGCAAGTTACGACATTTCCGCTTTCTCCCGTCGATATATTGACTTGAAAACGCAAACGCTACTCAAATATTTAAGCGCTACCAAACTTGGTGTCTTCATAAGTCACCACTGTAAGGCTTATAGAAGTAACAGCGATAGGATAGAGCAGCATGTTGTGTCCCAATAAAAAAAACACCACCGCTGCGCTGTTAGCAGAAGCAAGTTGACCTACTGTTGTTCTTTTTTCTATCAACACTTGGAAATAGAAAAACCCGTCTACCATATGTTACGTATATCATGGCAGATCGCGTGATAAGGCTTTGATGTGTTAATATCCCCATCTTACCCAATAGAAACAATCCTGGGCTCTCGGCGGGCCCCGTGTTTGTTCACCAGAATAATACTGTTCTGAATACCCATTCGTTGTGCCCCTTTCATATCGATTCGTTATTGTGATATTTTATTGAGGAAAATGAGAGAAAATGTGGTGGAAGGCTGTTGTATGGAAGTGCATAGATTGAGGAACCTAATCAGAGAAGATCAACTGTTACAGGTTGCTATGTCTGGATATATTTCTATCGATAGTGAATTAATATTTATCTAATTCGATAAATTTCGGTGATTTATTGATTTCTTATATTTACGCGAATACTATAAACGAAAAGATCATGAACAAACCTGCATGTCTGGGAGAACACCTCGAGAGATGTGTGAAGTCCGCCAACCTGCACTATGGCCTAATCCCCCTCGCATTGGGCTGGTATTATTATTATTATATAACAGATCGATGACAGTTATAAAATCCATCCATCCATCAGCCGAAAGTCGTCCACTGGTGGACACAGGTCTCCCCCAATAACTTCCACACACCACGGTCCTCCACCACTCGCATTCACCGGCTTCCTACGACGCGTCTGATTTCATAGGGCCACCTTATGGGGGCCGTCCTGGTGGTGGCCATTCTAGAACCTTAAGGAAATAAAATAGACACCTCACTGCCAACTCCAAAAAGGTCAAAGCCATAATTCGTCCATTCCAACAAAGAGACATAATAAAAATAAAAATTACCCAAAACTCGACCAACATCTAACGTCATAAAGGAGGTATATGGACCCTCTAAAGTCAGTTAAAGGGACCTTAAGCGGACTGACCGCTGTAAAACGACCCTTAAAAAGGACCTTTCTATATCCAACTGGGTTTTTTCCATTCGATTTGGCGGACCAAGAATTCGGGTCCATCTTTTAAGGTCAGTGAATGGAAGAATGGAAATTCAATTTAAATGTCCGTGCTTTTAGAGAATTGCTTATTTTATGAAAATTGTTGCGGTATAATATCGGTTGAAATGTGTCGATTTACCAGTGCTGTTTATTACCTCCGACGCAGAATGAGTAGTGTTATAAGTTTGATGCATTCGTCTATTTTTCCGTGCGTGATAGATTTAAATTTCGTGGAAGCCGCTTCGATAAAGCTTTCTTTGTCGAATATTCAAATTCAATATTATTTTACTTTTTTAAGCGTTTTTTTTTATTTTGGTTACGGCCCTGGGTACTTGTCCTTTGGAGCTTACTAGTAGTTAAACACAATTTAGTTTTTGTATAAACGGTCAGTTTAGATCACTATTAAATACGTAGAAATGCTTAGTACACTCTTTCAAAGGAACAAACTTAACATGATTGAGTACATAGGTACTTACAGGGACTTTTCGCGTGCCTACATTAATATATTTAGATCATTTTCCCATAGCAACACATAGCTCTTGCTGTATGGTTTATTGCGACTGTGCCGATCAAGCGGAATTATTTCTTACGTGGATGAGAAATAAAGTCCATAATGGTACGTCAGGTTTTATGTCTGATCGCATAAACCTCTAGCGTGATAGCGACCATTTTACGACGCCATCGACGTCCCTTCCGCTGTCCCAACATGTCGCATTGCCGTTCATTTATACAAACATTTCTGTGTGTGTCAAGTTTGAAATGACAGTACTCCTAATCTATTAGTAAAAATTACAATTTTTTTTAAATCTTGTTCTTAAATCATACTTCTTTTTTAATATTAAGAAACTAACAAACTGCTAGGAATCAAACACAATTTTAATTTTAGGTCTAGTATTGAAATAAAACTAATTTAAAGATTTTATCGCGTTTATATTATGATATAACCGCAAGCAACCACTAAATATGAGGGTACCCCGGTCAAACTATGACGCTAGGACGTCAAACACAATAATATAAACGCGATAAAATCCTAAAATTAGTTTTATTTCAATGTGTAGTATTTGCGTAAATATAAGAAATCAATATTTATTGGTCTTGTATTGTTTTTTAAATTCATAATTATGAAAAACTCACTAAAGAAGCACAGGTTCCAAATTCTAGTATACCCTTTCAAAATCATGCTGTATAATAAAACATTTTTCTTTGGAATTGTAGAACGATATAATTCAGCAGTACCAAGATTAAAAAAAGATAATGAATTATATAACGTTTTATTCATTTGATCTTCTTAAACAAGATAAAAGCATTAAACGCAAAGGAGGTTATGAAAATTTCAGCAATAAAAAATCAAAGACAGTGGATCTTAAGACGCCTTAAGTCAATATACATTTGGAATTACCATAAAATGTGGGAATGATCAAATATTTTCTCTGTTAAGACAAATACGGAGGGAGTTTTAACGAGTTAAAGTTGAGAAGAGCATTTTCACGCGATAGGCAACGAATATCTAAGTAAATATCGCTTTTACCGGGCTCTTAGATAACACTTATATAAGCACATACTTAAACATACACCTCATAACTAGATAAGAGTAGCCTTATTTAAGGGGTAACTGGAAACCAAGAACTGTCGCTTACGACGTAAATCACCCACTTTAGGTTGAGAGCGACATTCCTTGCAATTGAAGATATTCGAGTTGCAACAGAAGATATTTAAGTTGGAATAGTAGATATGCGAGTTGCAACAGAAGATATTTGAATTGCAATAGTAGATATTCGAGATGCAACAAAATGTATTCGAATTGCAACCGAAGATATTCGAGTTACAACAATAGATATTCGAGTTGCAACAGAAGATTTTCGAGTCGTAACAAGATATTCGGAGCGATTTGCATACTGTTCTTCCAGCCACGCGTTTGAAAAACTGGGGCAAAAATTCTAGCCAGTTCATTGGAGATTAGCCGAGTCTCCGATGTCAGTTGTTAGTTGGTCATTTTATCTGCGAACTTCTAGAAAGTTATAGCCCAGACATACCAATAGAAATTATGTGTAGTTTATGTTTCTTCTCAGCACCGGCCTCCTTCAATGCGAGCGAAATTCGGTCTTTATACCACCACGCCGGTCCAGTGCTATATAAGCTATATAACGTGAAAATCTTGAAAGCCGTCTAAAAGAAAATGTGTTTGAACAAAATGAACTCATTTCCATTAATTAGGCAAGTAACATTCACTATTAAAACCCTGGGGTGCTGTACAGAATTAAATTTATATGATACAGAGAATTACATTAATACTGATAACAGAATTGGGGTAGTATTTTTTTCTGAAATGAGGTCTCTGTTGTATAAGTAGATTATTTAGTTACTATGTGGGAAGAATAAAAAATAATAGTTTTAAGTGTTGGGCATTTTGAGTCGTTCGGTATTTAATGGCAAATGTAGTAGGTAGGTAACTATTTGAAAATAGAACATAATTATATTGATTTCTTATATTTACGAAAATACTACCTACACATTGAAATAAATCTAATTTAAAAGGTTTTATCGCGTTTATTTTATGTTTTACGTCGAAACGTCGAGAACCTAAAACAAAAAATAAACGCGATAAATTTATTTTTACAAAATATTTTAATTAAATCTCCCTCGAAATAACCGACTATTGGACTTATAATTTGGGTAAGGAATTTGATCTATAACAAATATTAAACTACTATTATGCACCTAACAGAGACTTTTTATGCAATGTTTGCGATTGATCTCAAAAAAGGTTAGACAAACAATTCCTCAAGACAAAAAGTAAAAAAAAAACTTATGACCACTTCCATTTTACTTCTCGAACATTTTTAATCACTCAAGAATTGCATTCGAAATTTGAAAAGAGCGTTGGCAATTTGCAATTCGAATTCGTTTGTCAGTTGACGTTTTACTCCGGTACGGATGGCACGTTTAATGAAGTGCATTTAACAGATAGCGACCGAGGAGTAACGAATTTAAATTACTTCGTCTCCCTCTTCATTAGCTGATTTTGTCTCTTAAGCTTCTTATTTCAACTTCCCTCTGGCCTTATCTCAAAGATAAAGACGTTTCATTATCCTTCAACGTTTCTCTTTTAGTTTTATTGCCGAAGCTTTTCATAGTGGTAATTAAAAGATAGTATATTTTGCCAGCGAGCCGGGAGTTTACTCAAAGATTTAAGTACGCCTTCTTGCCGATGGATATATTTAAGATTAAACTCTGCTCTTTTGAAGTGCTATACAATTAATTAATACAAACTTTACAGACACTTTGATTTTAAATAACTTGTTCGGGATGTTTTTTAAGTTATAATTAGTGAACTGATGCTAAGCTAAAAAAAGTCTAAGCGAAGGTGGTAGTATATTTTGGAGTACAAATACCAGATCAGCATAAAATCGAATTATATATAATATCTCACTTCTTTCGACATTTGTAGGGCACGATATGTTGGCGGCTCTATGATCTCTTCGAGATTATTTATTCCCATTTATATTTCGGAAAACTGTATACAGTTTTGTATACAGAGTGATTCAGAAAGGGCAACCTCAGCCTTGAACCTGCGGTTATTTTGCGCATTAATATCAATATTTGATGTCATAATTTCGTGATGCTAGATTAAAAAAAACTGCTCACAAAAATCACAATTGGCATTTTGTCGGGAACAAAATGATTCTTTGAAATTGAGATGTTACGAAATTCTTACTTCCCCTAATGATAACTAATGTGGTAAAGAAGCGCAGGTTCAAGTGTTAGTATACGTTTTCTGAATCACCTGTACTTATATTAAGATTACTACGGTAAATTTATAAAAAAACCGTGTATGCCTTGGCTGAGCCGAAACGTGAATAGCCCTCCAGCAGTTACCATTCCGACAGGTTTACCATTAAGCACATATGAAACAAAAACATACAACACGGACTCATTCCTATCCCCAAGCAGATAATATCAATAAAACCGGGGGATGATCGTTAAATTTAAGTACACTTTTAAAACTGCAGTTAAATGCTTTGGTGAACCAATTTCTGGATTGTTTAGTGTTGAATAAAGAAAGAATATATGAAATAGTAGTGTAGTTAGTCGAGTGCTCAGCTTGAAACACTAGTTTCAACATAGGTTGTAGGTTCAATCCCCGGCTCCTGGTAATTTTGTAATTTGTATGCTAGCTGAATAATATTGTCGCTTGGTGTACGTCAAGTGCGAGATTATTCGTAAGCTAACCGTATACTGTATAGTCTACGTATTTAGACATTTTGTATGGATAATTGAACAGCGCCTCTAGGGGAAAGTATTTTAAAATTTCCATTTTCCGCACTAAACGATGAAGATAAACTTCGTGAGGAAACCTGCTCATCTTTAAAATACCGCGTGAACCTCTGCAGGGCCATCATTGTAGACCATGCATCGAATTCCCCATATATTCCCCCCAGAAATTGGTTGCCAGCATCATGATGGAAGAAGTTGGCGTCATAATAAACAGGTCATCAATAGATAAATGTCATTCGAGGCACACGTGTGCCTCGAGCGAGCCACATGCCGACTGAGCCCCTCAATGCTGCTCGGTTACTCAGTACACTATATATTTGACATCTGTGAAGTCAAAACAAATATAAATAAAGGTTGTAGGTATGCCCTTTAAAATCGTGAACCTTAAAAAGCAATCGATCATTTTTCCAATATAACTCATTGGACCCTTCTTAATCGACTGGGAGGGTGTTTTAGTAATGCGAGTATCGATTCATTGCCGAGTAATTGCTATTCCACTTTGTTTACGCTCACCAACGAAGTGTTTTGAAGACATTTACGAGTACTTATCTACTAAAAATAATCATATAAATTTATAATTTGCCTACTTACCATTACGCCAGTCCAAGGCTGTACTCACCAACATTTGACCATTTCAAAAGGGTTTTAATTTACATTTTGCTAACACCTTTGACCATTTACAATCGCTACGTTCGATAGTTCATTAAAATATACTGGTTTCATAATGCATTTGTTCAGTGTTTGATAATATTGGCCCAGAACATCAAATTTCTACAAAAAATTGTCAATAGTCGTGTGCTACCTCACGAGGGCACTTCAGGCACATGCCACGCGGAGCAGCTCAAGTTTTAAGTTGTTGAGTTGACAGCGAGATCAATCACAAAAGCCATCGCTCGCACGAGGCAGCGCTTGGCCTCGAGTGAGACTCGTACTAACTGAGTAAGGTAAGGCAAGGCTGCGCATTAAGGTATGCTATTAGTTACGTATTGGCAGCCTCGGATCAGTTCACTCAAGTAGTCATAAACAGTCGGGTTAAAAACAAGGTAAGTAACAGATAACAGCGCTCGGACGAGGCAATGCGAGCGTTTGCTTCGGGTAGACCACGCACACTCAACAAGCAAGGCAGCCTCAGGGAACTGCTTGATCAATCAGTAAGCAGCTATTGATATATTTTTTAATTGGCAATACATATCAAAGCATCAATGAAATTATAATGAGAAATATCTTGCATAGAGTTAGTCTATTGTTGATAAGAAATAAAATCGTTGTTATATTCACGTTAGGTAGTTTCATTTTCACATACGTACCCGGTCCGTAAAGGCGGGATTGGGGACCTATATACGACCTCCTAAACCGTCCTGCCAGGCCATTTGAAAGGTAGCTTTCACACCTATTGTTTCCACAAGTACCTTTGACAGGCCCCCTGGATAACCCCACATGGGTGTTTTGCATAATGCCACGGACCTCAGATTGTTTAGTTCGGGCCATATTCCGTTGAATAAAAGCGTTTTGGGACATGAATTTATATCGGTAATGTAGGTAGGCCTACTCAGTTTCCAAGCAGCCGGCAGTTTTGTTTTTTTTCTTTTCTTCAAAGCAGGTGATTTTTTGCCGATAGAAAGATTCGATTATGGAATGTATCACTTGATTGAATCTGATGCTATCGGAACTCGTTCGAAGCCCGCACGTTTTAACATTTTAGACAGCCTCGTGGTCTATGAGAAAGTTTAATTAACTGGATCAGATGGTTGAGAATTCGATTCCTGTGTGGCAAAAAATTCGAAAATCGTTTGAGTGTTTCTTATATCGCAGATAGAGAGGGATAAAGTTATATAAAGAAAGAAGACAAATTGCAAGCTGATTCTGTCCCAAATTCAGGCGTCAAATCATTACAATCTATAAAATTTCAACAAGATTTGTAAAGGCCAAAAGGTGATCAATAATGAAAGATAGTACTTAATAATAAATATCGCCAGACGAACACACCTACTATACGACCCCAAACTAAGCAACGCTTGTATTATGGGTACCGTACAATGGCCTGAATAATCCAATACGCCTACCTCAAATATACCCAAAAGAAATTCACGCAGGATGATTGCAGCGCGCTAAAATATTAGATAACAAAAAAAAGGCATAAGGCATACAATATCGCGGTTTGTTTCGACTTTTATCCCCCGAAGCTCCCCACCATGCCTCGTAAAGTTCTTTTTATTCGCAAATGTGTCTGCTCATAAAGATACTACGTGATATTTTTGACAAGCATCCTCTGGGGAACTCTTCGCTTGAATTAAACGATGAATGTGAGTAGTACAATGGAGATGTGGGCCTTATCAGAATCATTCATAGATGAATGAATAGAATTTAATAGGAAGAAAATTGAAGTTGCTTGTTTGTTCAGGATTGGGAGATAATAAAAAGGAAAAATCTTTGTGATTTTAAAATACCTATTCAATCGACCTAAGTCGAGGTGGTCGAAGTTTTTCGTCTTTAATTTCTACGTAGGTTGGGTGCTTACTCTAAAAAAAGTTTTATATCATATCTTTGTAGCTGTAATAAATACCTATAAGCAACGAGCTCTATTTTTTTATATTCTATTCTATGAGCCGAAAGAAGTCCACTGCTGGACATAGGCCTCCCTCAATGACTTCCACACATCACGGTCCTCCGCCACTCACATCTACCGGCTTCCTGCTACGCGTGAGATATCATCGGTCCACCTTGTGGGGGGCCGTCCTACACTACGTTTTCCGGTTTGTGATCGCCATTCTAGAACATATCTGCCCCAACGGCCATCGGTTCTGCGAGCTATGTGCCGCCCTCTGCCACTTCAAATCGAGCGCTATGAGTGTGCCATATTTGTACTTGATAATCTTTATAGTCTTCTTCTTCTTTTAGGTTGGCAATCAGCTACAAAATAGAGCAAACTTAGTTTGGGACTGTACAGTACTTGTGTTGGTCTGACGATATTATTATTATACTAGCTGTCCTGGCGATCCTCGTACCGCCTCAGAATCACATGTATGAGAAATAGAATTATCTTCATTATAATTTTTAGTGATTGTTTTCCCATGTTTTAATAGTTATTCTGCTATTCGGGGCGGAGCCAAATTCAAAAACAAAGATCGAAGACACATATTCATATTTATAAAACAAAGTCGTGTTAGTTACACCATTTATAACTCAAGAACGGGTGGGCCGATTTTTGTGATCTTTCTTTTTGATTAACTGAACTATTAAACACAAATCTATGTTAAAAGAACTTACTAAGTAATTTATCTAACAGACTTTTCCCACGAGAAGTAGAACCGTTAACCCTACAGCCTCATTATATGATCCAGTATACACTATGTATTAGCATAATCATTTTGAACCTTCCTATCCCATGGACCTGTTATTTATACACTAGCTGCGCCCCGCGTTGTTACCCGCGATTAAAAGTATGTCCTTTTTACCGAAATAAAAAGTAACCTATGTGCTATTCCAGACTATAATCTATCTCTGTACCAAATTTCATCCAGATTCGTTCAGCCGTTCTGGCGTTATTGAGTAACAAACATCCATCCATCCAAACATTCACAGTTATAATCACATTAAAACTGTGAATTATTCATATAGATGAGGTTGTGGAGCATATATACCAGATATACACAGGTGTACCAGAAATGCGAGATGAAAATAATTACCTTGGTAACATATCTGAGGTAGCTGATTAAATATTGAATCGTATTTTTGAAACATTCGGTAGATATAATTAAGTACTTATGGGACTCATTGATCTAGGACCTGCCCCCCGATTCACAACCCTTACGACAAGTCTTGTATCAACCGATTCGATTATTAATAATTGGAACTTTGCATTATGAAATGTACTATGTAAACACAGCGAGTGGTCGAATCGAACTATTCGGTTGCGTAGTCGTATTGAATCTTCGATTCGGTTATGAAGAATGGCTCTGAAAGATCGTCGTCGAAACGAGAAAATGTCTGATCGAATCGATTCACACACATAGGAAAAAAGGAAAAAGGACATACTTTTAATCACGGGTAACACCGCGGGGCGCAGCTAGTGGTAGATAATTAAGTATATATTTTGACGTACTTACATGTATACTTACCTCCGCAATCTCAGTTATCTAGAATCTCCGTCAATTAATATGTTATCATGTATTTATTTTCTTATAAATAGATTCCTCTAATAATAGTCTTACAAAACCATTTCTCTGTATCGATAGAACAAAATATTATGTAGAGATTTATAGTACAATAATATTTATGTCTCTCCATCTGATATTAAAAATACATTTGGCAGAAAGTGGAAATGTTGCGAGTTTCGCAGAAATAGAATGGTTCTATGTCAATCGCCGGAGCAGAAATATTATATTCTCAGGAATCTTTATTTACGAATAGAAATGATGATGAAAATCTATGATATGTGTAATTTGCGATAGCAGGTAGGCTGATAGAGCGGAAATTATCTTGCTATCTTTTTCTGGCCAAGTTAAAAAAAATCTTATGCTCTTTAAATAGCAGTGATAGCCAAGTAGGTAGAACGCGTGCATCGGTAACGAGGATCGCAGGTTCAAACACCGGCTCGCACCTCTGAGATTTCTGTATTTCATGTGCGTATAACATTTTCAACCATGATTATCACTTGCTAAACGGTGACGGAAAACATCGCGAGGAAACCTGCATGTCTGAGAGAACCCCTCGAAAGACGTGTTAAGTCCGCCAATCCGCACTGGGCCAGCGTGGTGGACTATGGCCTAATCCCCCTCGCATTGAGGGGAGACCAGTGCCCAACAGTGGGACATTAAAAGGGCTCGTATTTTTTTTTATTATTAATAAAAGCTTAAGCTATTCAATCCAAAACGACTGTTGATTTTATTGAACTTAACAAGATATAAGTTAAGAAAATGTATCCCAATTATAACCCCCACACACACAAGGTGGACCGATGATATTACACGCGTAGCAGGAAGCCGGTGGATGCGAGTGGCCGAGGACCGGGATGTGTGGAAGTCATTGGGGGAGGCCTATGTCCAGCAGTGGACGTCATTCGGCTGATAGCATAGCATAGCATCCCAATTATAACTGTTAATCAGGTTACGTTTTTTTTTTATTCAAACCAACGGTACAGAACAAATTCCCCTTCACATACATGCATATTTTTTGGAGTAAGTTTTAAAATGCAGTCAAAAGTTAAAAGCATAAAATTTTAACGTTTAGAGCGGCGTTCACCTTGTTGCAACATAAAAAAAAACATTTCAGCATAAATTAATAGAGCAAGGAGAGTGCTTTTTTAATTCAGTATACTAGTTGGGATTGGTTTTAACATTTGATTATTTTGGTCTGGTTACTGACTTAGATGTGCAATCAGTATTTACTGACTCACCGTAATCATATCAGTGCAGCCTCCATACTTTGATTGTTGGGTATCAGTAACTACAGAACTAACAGAATACCATTATACACTATCAAATCAGGACAGCCATAATCTTACTGATATATGGGTGCAAAGTAGTGCCCCCACCAAGTCGAGTCTTAAGACCATCATGTCGACTTTATAGCGATTTTTGATTGAATAAACATTAGTTTTTAGTGACTTCTAATAATTGAAGTTATAATAAAAAAAACATTATTGGGGTACTTTATTAGTTACTTTTACGATAATAAGGAGATGTTTTTCTCGCCGCAAAAGTGTGTCATATATTATAGGAACATGAGCGTGAAATGTTTATCACCCCTGTAAAGGGGAAGCTGGAGGAGGGCGATTGAATTAAGCAGACATAAAGAACAGGTGGTTGTGTTTTATGTAACATAATAATATGTTAATCCGTAGTTTTGGGGTGAACAAAATTTCCCGTTACACCACTAGAGGCGGGCGAATGAGCTTACATTTATCAAGACGATATATTTAGTGGTGATATAATTTCAATGTTAGCCTAATATATGGTATTAGGATGGATGCAATAGAGTAACGTCTATATTAGCAAATGATGAAAAAAAACAATGTACGTAATATAGATAGGCCAAAGCAAAATTTACCTATAAGAGACATTTATAGCACTTATTAAAGTTTATAATGTTACAGCTCCTTAGCGCTGCTTATAAATGAGTCATTTATTTGCCACTATTTTATCATCTAACCATTTGTGGTAAACAGTTAAGAACTAAAAAAACTCAATGTATCTCACTTACTCTAACGCAAATGTTTATATATGTATCTTGCTCACGCAGCTTAATCACAATTAAAATATAATATATAATGGCCTTTTTCCATTGAGTCAGGCTCAAATTTTTTATTTTTTTTCTTACTCTGACTTATTACTCCTTCTATTATCTATGTCAACGTCGTAATTGGCGACTGTAAAGGAATTAATACTTTTGTTAATCAAATATAAACTCTAACCCCCAAATTTATAGACGTTCTATAACATTGTTAAACGTCATATAATACTGCACACCAACATTTTGCTTTGCGCAGTACTATATGACGTTTGATAAAGTTATATAACGTCTATAAATTCGGTAGTAAGTTTGTGATACTGGGCTGACGACCAGTTCACTCGCTATGTACACATATTTAAGCGAATACTGTTAAGTTTACTACGAGTACTACTGTGTGTTGTATACTACTTACTGCATACTGTTAAAATGTTTTGGGAACCGCCATGATTATGTCCAACCTTATAGCTGCATTTCTCTGTAATTCCCGTTATCAAGACCTGTACCTTAAGAGCGAGATTAATCGAAAGCTAACCGTATTCAAATACTTTGTATGGAGAATTGAACGGTGGCTAGCGGACAGTATTTCAAACATTCAATTCTCCATACAAAATGTCTAAGTACGCAGAATATAATGTATATGTTTAGCTTATGAACCACAGATCACGAGAGATATGCCGTGCGGTTCAAAATGTATGGGAACTCGCTGTCTCCGTTTTGTTCCCCACCACTCGCCACAAAACACATGCAATTACATAAAACCAACCAATACGAAGTCTCACACACACACGCGTCCCAATAATTCGGTGCGTGCTGCGTCGTCGCCGCATACAGCGGCCGTACCACGCGACGCACCAGTTTATTCAAAGTATCGTTAGACGATCTATCCATTGCCTCGTACATTCACTCAGTAGCGAACATAGGTGGTACTTAAAGAGCCATGTATTTTGTACAAAAATAAAAAAGTCGTTGTGCTACATGAAAACTAAAATAACATAATAAAGGCATTAAATATTTTTTGATTTGTTGTTTTTAATGATTTTAAAGACGAATAAATAAAATACTTAATACTGGCTGGTGAAATGAGATTCCATCTTTCGCGTAGTTCACTTTGCTAGTATTTTTGCACACAACCACGGAATAACACGGCATTTAAAAAAAATTTAGAGCTCCGATACCGACGTGCAGTTGCAGTCGACTGACGGCGAAAACTCTATGTTAGCCTAATTTTGGCTAAAGGTAAGCGCAAGCCCACCGCTTTCATAACATATCTCCTCTAATATATCTGTGTTACGAACAGTCTCGCACTTGACGTCCTAAAATTTACTTAAACGAGAAGATTTTAATATTTAGAATTTAAACCAGAATTTAAACTTACCTGTGCAAGTTTCTAAATTAAATTTTTAGAGGGGTGTAGTAAGTAGAAAAACAAAAGTTGTACATAGGCCAAAGTTTCGTTTTATTTAGAAAAGTAGTTTGTACAATTTTACTAATTTACAAGTTGCAATTTCATAACGAACTTACCGAGTCCTCTATCTACGCTTAACACTCCATTAAACAATTCTGTTTCTATACTAAAATAGTTTCACAAAGTCATAAGCTTTACATTTTTTTTTGAGTGCGATCAAGTCAATCGGGCCGAACAACCCAACAAAAGGATGCGGCTATTAAAAATAAGCCAATTCAGATTTTTTTTTTCTCGACTTGGCGGAGTCACTGCCGTACAACAGTAAACAATGTGAACAAAAGTTGCCTTTTTATAGCTGTGTGCTGTTCTGTCGGGCGGTTGGCCGTCCAAGCATCAGTTCAAAGGCAAGTAAAGACTATACGTTAGATGAATCTAGGTGACCATGAACTCTGGTCCAGAGAGACAAGTCCACACATTGGTAGCTCGTCTGCTCACCCTAATTTCGCTAACATGTTTAATTAAACGCCCTCAAGACACGGACTAATCTTTTTGTCCAATGAAAAAAAAATGCTACGCCAGGCATTCTCTTCCGACGATGGTCCAACGTCAAAATCAATGTTGCCATTAATTGACATATTTAATAGACTTAACACACCTCATTGGTTGAAATAGGTCGGTGGCGTGGTTTCAGCCAATCACGTGACCTAGTTGTCATGCTAGAGAATACCTGTTGAAGCATATTCTTGTATCATGGTTTATCTTCTTGGACTTATGTCAAATTTTCACAATATTGATAGCAAATTTCATTTTAATTGGCCCATAAACGGACTGAAAAAATTGCATGTTGCCAAGCACTTCAGCAATATTGCCCTTACTGAGATTAATGTCGCAACGGCGTACTGAGGGGTTTATTTTAACCGGTACAATTTTCTTAATTTTTTTTTTGCACTCACATAGTAATAGCAATTATTTACAAAAAACACATTAATCTATGTATCACAGAAAAAATAATTATATTATCTAGCGTATTTATATAGTACTAGCTGCGCCCGGCGGTGTTACCCGCGATAAAAAGTATGAAAAATTAAAACATCTATCCCACGGGAACCATACATTTTACCGGGATAAAAAGTAGCCTATGTGCTATTCCAGACTATAATCTATCTATGTGCCAAATTTCATCCAGATCCGTTCAGCCGTTCGGGCGTGAAAGAGTAACAAACATCCATCCATCCATCCATCCAAACTTTCACATTTATAATATTAGTATAGATTCATATAGATAGAGGAATAATCGACGTAAACTATCCTACACACATACGTTTTACGTGTACAGAGAAGTCGCCAGTGTGTAAGCAGCTTTATTTATATTGGCTAGTGATTGCAGGGCGATCTATTCAGACTCTCCATTATGCGCCAATCCAAACATCGATTTTACTTTTAAATACATAAAAGGTGTAACAAAAAATGTGTATAATAAGTACATAGTGTAAAATTAAATCGTCTTTACTGGTATATCCTATTCGTTAACCTCTTAAAATATTTTACACAACTTTTAGTACGACTTATTATGTGTATATATTCAAATAAATAGAAAATCTATAAACTCAAACTAACCACTATTTTATTATGACATATTGTTAGAAAATAAAATTACATTAATATTTATTGAAAACTATTAAAATAAATTATACACAATATTTTGATAATAACAGTTAATATATTTTTTACAATGATAATTATATAAGTAAGAATCGTTTTTTTATTAATTGACGCATAATTAAACGATAAAATACAAACTTTACATAATACAAGACGGATGAAGATGATAACTTTTTTTTTACATTAAAATTCAATTCTAGGCCATTTTATAGTAGTAGTAGTAGATAATATTTTTTTATACAAATTTAATTTTTAACTAATAATACAAACACAAAAAATAGGTAGGCACGCGGTTTTTAAAAAAAAAAACATTCTTTTGACGAAGACGGCAGCCGACGTAATTATTTTATTTTTTCGTAAAATAACTAAGTGTAGTGAAAAAAACATAAGGTGAGTGGTGTAGGTTAGTCTAATCAGTCTTGAAATTTAAATTTTAAAATGAATGTTTTTTTTTCCTATAGATTATTGAGCATATCGTGCTAAGCTGTAGTTATAACTATTATTTAACACTTATAATTGATTCAATATTATTAAATAAAACTCTAGTGATATTTTTTTATGAAAAATAAACATTGTTTTTAAATTAAGTATGGTTATCAGAAATTATTAAGTAATTTACAATTAAATATAGACAGAATTTCATTTTAAAACAAAATCTATAAGTAAGTAAAAATTATATAAATGGAAGATTTTAATATTTTGATATTGATGATGATATTTTAAGATATGTACGAGATTTTTTCGACAATGGCACATTTTCGTATAGAAATTAAAGCTTTAAATAGGGATTATTATAAAATATTGTAAATAATAATTTATAAAGTATAATACTTTGATATGATGGGATGAAATAAAAATCTATGTCTGTATTCTGATAAGTAGATTAATTACTAAAATGTAAAAATATAAACAATGTATAAAACAATTATTTCGGGTAATCTGCTCAACATTAAAATCCTAAAATTGCCTCAGATCAATTTATAACTATCAAAACAACGTACATGTATAATAATATAATTGTTAAGTATATGAATAAACTTAATTTTACAAACATGCTTGTTTTATAAGCCACACATATGTGTATTTTTTTATTTCATACATTGGCTGATTTGTGTTTATTTATCAATAATTATTTATGTGTGTGGCTCATTAAACGACCATATTCTTGACGTTAGTGTACTTTCTCCCTTTAGGGAATATATAAACATGTAATTTTACTACAATATACACAATTTTTTACAATAATAACAAGACCAGTCTCAGTCAGATTAAGAAATTGACGTGTATTGTTTAGGCCAAATTATTTAATATGTTTATGAATTCCGAGATGACACTGTTCAGAATTTTATCTAGTTTTTGTTTTATATTCTTTATTGTTTCATGTACATTTGGGGTCGCGATTAATTAATTTAAAACCATGTCGAAAAATAACGTTACGAGTTAGGTATTATTTTTGCAATTTTTTTTAGAAAAATGTAGGCTAAGGTATCTTGAAAAAGGAAAAAATCCACATGGCTATAACTATAGGTTAAACCTGTACTTCGTCAAGTCATTTAAAGGATTCAAACACCGCTAATTATAACTCCATGAAATAAAACAGTGGCAACTCAGGAATTCCGTTTTCCGAATAAGTGAAATTCAATTTAACACACACGCAATATTTTACGAGTTCAACCTTGATTCCAAGAAAAGTTGAAATCGATCAATCATAAAACTTTACTAATTTGGTTATGACAAGATTTTTTTTTCATGATAATCTATCTTTTACGAGCTATTCACCTAGTTAAACGTTAATACTAGTTTTACAATTTCAAGGACATTACAGCTGTTTTACAGTATTTTATTCAGGTATTTTTCTGTTTAGTATACATTGTAGCTTGTCCACAAGAGGACATCTATTATCTGTGAGATTTCACCAAAAATGATATGCATTTTTTTACAGAGAATTTTCTTTAAAATACACAACGTAAGATTGCAATCATGCCGTACTTTAATATTAGGGAACAATATGTTTTATTGTTATAATAAATTAACAGTTTTTTTCATATTTTTTATGTTTGCAATCGGCTACAAAATAGTGCCATTTTGCCAGTGTCAAGTAAAATATTTATTTGTTATTTTAAATAATATAAGTACCCCTGATGATAATAATGATGTTAATTTAATTAATGACTTTCCTACCAATATAAGTAAATCTATGGTTAGTTTACTGAAAATTTACCGGACATCTTGGGAGAACTCGAAAAGTCAAGCTATACTGTTTTGTTTTAATTTCGTTCACTCGTGCACGTTTATAAACACGCAATGGTTAATAACCCACTTATATTACACATTATAAGTATATCAAAGAAACACAATTTTAAGAAATTAAAATAAAACTGACAACTTCGCTGTTCACCTTCCCGCCAAAAAAGTCAAATAAACAATTTATGATCGTCAGAAAATTCAAGAAAAAAATACTGTATTTTTTTACATTATTTTATACAACATTTTAATTGATTACATTTACATTAATTTGACGGTAGAGTTGTGATCACAATTAATTATGTCTAAATTAATGTACTTACACGAAACAATGTATGCAATAGTACAAATACATTAAACAATAATGTTGAATTAGTTTAATAGTAAAATTCATAGAAACTCTTTGTAGAAAATATTTAAAACTTAGGTTATACATGTGTCGCTAACGGTGTTTGGTGGCTGTTACCTGTAAAGATTGTTCAATAAAAAAAATGCTAGATAATAATATTCGTAGTAAAGTATTGAAATAAAACAAATTTTACGAATTTTATCGCGTTTATTTTATGTTATCCTCCCGTGACCGTGGTTGCTGTAAAGCAGCCGAAACGTCGGGAACGTAAAAACATAAAATAAACGCGATAAAATTCGAAAAAAAAATTGTTTTATTTCAATGCGTAGTATTCGCGTAAATATAAGAAATCAATATGTAGATAAGTAGTAATAAAAAATAGTAATGTCGTTTATATTTAGTTTTTATTGACCTGACTGACCTGACCTGACATGCATTGATTTGAGTAACCAATGCATGCAAAGCAAAAGTTAAAGTATAAAAGTTATACTTTAACTTTTTGTTTCATCTCGTTCAGCACAGATACTTTGAATTTAACAAAAAATAACACACCATCCGACGACCTGATTAGATTAGACGGTAGTGACCCTGCCTTTGCGCTGAGAATCCCGGGTTCAAATCCTGGTAGGGGCATCCTTCGGTCATGGATGTTTAATATCTATATTATACACTGGTTTCGCCCCCAGTCCATTGTACGGTACCCATGATACAAGCGTTGCTTAGTGTGGCACCGCATAATTGGTGTGTTCGTCTGGCGATACTATTATTATTCCAAAAACGGCAAAACCTTGTATCTCAAATACGAGATATTACGCAAGACAAAAAAAACAACTCGCCATAGGTCATTCGTTCTCAAGTCACGAAGCTTCAAACAGACAGACGAAGGCGTCAAACTTGTAATACACTTATTTGTTGAAATAAAACTATTTTTAAGGATTTTATCGCGTTTATTTTTCAACAATCAACAATTAAATATGAGGGTAGCCCGTTTCTAACTATGACATCTGGACGTCCACCACCTCAGTCCTCCCGTGACCATGGTTGCTGTAAAGCAGCCGAAACGTCGGGAACGTAAAAACAAAAAATAAACGCGATAAAATCCTTAAAAATAGTTTTATTTCAATATGTAGTATTCGCGTAAATATAAGTAATCAATACACTTATTTGTGTTGCGTTCAGTTATATTTGCTTACCTTTTTTAGTGACCGTTGCATTATTAATAGTCCTATTCGATGGGGCAAGTATGTAGTGTCCACTAGGCGACTGAGGAGTCGCTGACGACGGTGCTATCCCAATCTGGTTGATAAAAAAAAACATCAAACTTGCTATTAATTTTTATATACGGGTGTAAGTGGCTTCGCTACGAAACCATGAATTCAACTCATGATTTGATCTTTGATTGAATAGTTACGCACTTTTATTCTTAAAATGATTTTGGCATGAAGCCATAAAAGAAGTTGATCTCAAAGTGATTTTTGTTAAAAACAACATAATTAAGACCTATAACTGCAATGTAAATTAAAACTCGATACGCTCGAACGCGGTCGCCATTCGCACGAATCGGGTTTCGCGTGGAGAGTTAAGTTGTGATCACGTGGCTTACCATACACTGCGCGCTCGAAAACGGCCTACCATACGGCCAGGTTGTAATGCTTATTAAAGCATACACAATTTGCCACAATGACTAGTCAGGAGACACTTTGAGTTAGTCGCTACAGCCAAGTATATATTTAAGCTGGATACTGCCGACCCTGACTGCGGTCGTAGTGTGTACGATCCCTACAACTTGACTGCTATCGGCCGCATTGGTCTAGTTAGGCAACTCGACTGTCCTATAAGTCTACTTAACACAGTTAGTAATGGATGAGGTGTACAAACCGCTGGTTGGGTGCTGTCCGTAGACATGGTAGAAGTGGTGATGGGGCTCGTCGCACACTGTGGTGATGCGAGGCTTGTTGGTGATGTAATCGAGTGGGATGATGTACCTAATAAGGAATATGCAATCATATTTGAATACATAACCAAATTAATTAGTGTAAGACAAACTTGAAAGTAAACCTGAATATAATTTTGAATCTAGAAAGTAGTTAGTAAATAGATATTATTAAATAGCATAGGTGAATGGTTACAGTAACTACAAGTGGAACACTAACGGAATTATAAATAGTTGACAAAGGTTAAGGTCAGGTTGACAAAAAACTGTGTTAAATGGATGGAAGTGATATTGCAAAGGTAAGGACAAATATTAAGTGGGTCTGTAACTTCAAATTTTCTAGCATAGTAATTTGAATGGATAAATATCTAAAAAATCAGCATTAAAGACAATAATTTCATACATATACTAAGTGATATGAAAATCATAGCCTACCTGAAGGTATTATCACAGAATTTCTAACTGAAGAATATGGCGGCGGTGCTGGCGTAGATGCCGGCTTCGCTGTGTTAACAGTATTAGCGAAACCTAGCCCCCCTCCTGTCCGCAAGTGAGGGTTACCGTAGGTTGCCGCGTACCGAAGGTCCACACCATGTATGATTCCTCCGTTTGGTATTCTGTTTACTATAACAAAAGAAAATAGCTTAACAACTATATCTGATTCACAACAACTATATCCACTTCTCTTTCCCTTGGTCTTTTTCTTATTTGCATCCACTCTACCTTGATTAGACGAATTATCAAAATTTACATTAGTTATTGCACTTTTGCCTTTTGCCCTCCAAGACCAAAATTGTGGAACTAGCGGTAACCTAAGTGTGAAATCGAAATTTCAAGTGAAGTGAAGAAGTGTGAATCAATATTTTTCAGCCTTTTGACTGCATGTATCGAATGCCAAAGGTTAACCGCCAGAATGACGTATCCTTCAAAGCCCGATAGAGGTCAGATGTTATAATTTGGATAACCATACAAGGCTTGATCGAGACACGTGCTGCCTTGTTGGGTGTTATTACCAACTACTAAGTTATTTGAATTTCCTAGAACTTCCTTCCTTCTTACAGTTTGTTTATCCAAAAAGCTCTCAACAGAAAATCCATTTGAACAATGTTTAAAATGTATACAGGCCTTCATTATAAAAGGTGTCTGTTAGCACGACCTGTGAATACGATCAGTATTCGCTTTACATACCTTCCGTTGTAGGCAGCCCTAAATTATTCAGCGCATTGCTGCTATCTTGTCTCTTAGTGGATCTCTGCAAGGAATTGTTCTGAGACCCGTTTCCAGGGTTGTACTGCACTGTCGATGGCGTGTCAACACTTCTTGGCAGACTGCCATTTACTGACCTAGGGTTGATAAAAATGATTAATTCTTCGTCAATTTTCGATAGCGTTCCTATAAAATAATCGAGGTTTTTATTCCTTTCCTATTCAAACTATATTCAGAGAGGCTGGATGCAGTGGTGTTAATCTATGTACCTAGTCCGAAAATAACAAAATCCTCAATAAACGTCTGTGATAAATTATAAATTATGGGCATGTTTCCCCATTTGATTATACCTTTTTATTTGCTAACGGTGAAACAGCAAAAAGATGGCGGTCATAGAGCCAAAAGATAAATACGTGTTCGGCATACACTTATAAAAAAACCTTACTTCAAAACTATGATTAGTCACTATTCAAATGTGAACTCTATTGTGATAAAACATGGCTTAGGCCGTTAGAAACTGTTTAGCTAAACATGAACATTCAGACCGTGTCATCTATCTTGTGATACATTTTGTTTTTAGTAGATACTTACCTATTGGGTGTCAATTTGTCACTGCCCATAGTAGGAGACTGGACTCTCAAGGATCCAGGAGTGTAGTCTTGACCATAATGTACATACGTCTGGTAGCCATTGTTGAAACCATTTACCTGATTGGGATTAAGGAAATTTATTGTTTATATCACCCTAGTTTTTACATTCAAGATTTCTTATTAAAATGATTGACATTTTGCACAAAAGAAAAAAATACTATCTTGAAAATGTACGAAGTAAATAATAAATCATCTTCGACGCTAGCTTTTTTTTTCTAAGAATCCACCAACTATTCAAAGCTTTTATGTTTATTTCACTCGAAACACATTTTACAGTCTCAATAATGCTTTTCATTATAGACTCATATGCTACGCTACCTATACGATCTATGGAATGAAATATTAATGGGCATCACAAATTCCATTACCTTATAACAATCGGTGTACGTCGGGTCGGTGTAATCATTGCTATATCTGTACGGTTGGTAGCTATTAGACTGATTAATAGAGGATAGTGGTACTGAACCGGCTAGTGGTATACCACTACCCAGTTTGGCGTTCGAACATAACGTGCTGTCCGATCCTGTATTTGAGTAATCCTGGGGAAAATATCAGGTTTGTACGATAGGTACTACATTCAAATCTAAGAAATATCTTAAGGCGCATTTTACTGTGAAGAATATAGTCCTTCGGCCTTACGAGGGAGCAGTACTCTGTAGGGGTAAAACTATATGGAGTAGATTCTGGTAGTTCTGGAATAGAAATTATTCTGCTTCCAGGTGCCAGAATTGAAATAAGTAAATATCACAATTTCTTAGGAATCTTGCATATCTAACAACAAATATCATAAACAAATGGGGGAAGAGGAACCCAACACTGACCTTCGGTTTGTCAACGTTACTAATAATAAACCAAACAAGTTGATCGATAATGAAATAAGCCAACAACATCTAACTCCTCTAAAATGTTAGTAGAGAAACTGTCTGTCACGAGTGTCGGGGCCCCGATTGATATGAAATTCTCCGCGAAATTATGTGAATCTAAAAAATATTTGACACGTGATTCGCCTCTAAACGAGGCATCCTCAGAACAGCTGGGCTACAAATGTGCCTCAGCCGCAGGTTCCTCTTCCTCCATTTATTTAATCATGGATTTCCGCCATGTATCGCTTAGTTCTATCAATTTTATTATAACTAATATCTTGTTTAGGATAGGCAAATTAAGTTACCCTGGCTCCCTCTAATTGGTTGTTCAAAAACGTATCTTATTATCCAAAGACACAATCAATTCTAAATCAACTCACGATTTCACAGCTTCCATTAGCTTGCCTCAACTCCAATTTCAGATCACTTATATTTGAGTTTCTGTCGTTCTCTTTGAAGAGTTCCTCTGCAGTGACTGTTACATCAGGCTTCTCAGCCACTTGTGCTTGCTTGTTTTTCCTCTGCTTCCTTTGGCATAGTATCACTAGCATTATGACAGCGGCCACCATTATTGTTCCTGACGTCACCCCGAACAGGATTAGGAGTAGCGGAAACGTTTCTGGAACAAAACAATATTGTTGCAGACTTCCAGAAAATATAATGGAGACGTAATTTATGTTACTATTAGCAATTTCTGCATTGCTTTTTGAATCTAACCAGCTACATTGCTAGAGATTTTCATCCCTGTACACATTGCAACATGATGAAGTAAATGACTCCCTTGTTGTTCAGCAAGTGTTCTTTTGGTATCATTATTATTAGTGTACTAGCACTAGTGTGTTAGTACCTCCAGCTATGCTAAAGGTTTATCCAGGAGTGCTCTTAGTCAATTTTTTAATTTCAGGGCTGGTGGTGATGCAAACTCGGAATCCTTCAGAAACGAGGATGGTCCCTCTAACCTCCTGATAAGAGTGTCACCTTATATAAAGGCAACAATTTCCAATCTTTATACCGTCTCTAACTTAACCTAACATTAACCATTTGATATTCGCCGATAACCTTCTAAAGACAAGTGAGGTTAGCATCAAAACAGCAACCCATCCGAAACGCGAACTTGTTGAGCACATCTTAACCACGTGCCTTTACATTAAGAACACTTTGTTAGAAATGTTTTTCGCACAAAAACCCCAAATCAGACTCTTATATCAGACAGACGGATCAAAGTTATAAATGGCTGAATAAAGCCTGCGAATAGATTACAGGAGAAAACTGTACCTAAAAGTTTTTGTTAGGCTTTACGCAAACCGTGTAGTTGACCGACAATCGGAGGTAGATCTCCTTCCTAGCCTTCTTCCAAATTGACATTAGGTTGTCAACCTGACAATCAGCCTGGTTTGACTGATAAAACGGTATAACTTAAGTTCTCCCAAAGGGGAACAAAATTTAACTTTGAAATCTGGCCACGCCATTTTCATATCATCATGTCACATCCATTATTTTATGTATAGCTAGCTGCGCCCCGCGGTGTTACGCGTGATTTAAAAATATGTCCTTTTCTGTAAATCATGTCGATCCTTTGCTATGAAAAATTAAAACAAATATATACCACGGGTACCATACATTTTACCGGGATAAAAAGCCTAGCTAGCCCATGTGCTATTCCAGACTATAATCTATCTCTGTGCCAAATTCCATCCAGATCCGTTCAGCAGTTCTTGGGTGATTGAGTAACACACAAACATCATCCAGCCATCCATCCAAACTTTCACATTTATAATATTAGTGGGATATATAGCTTAAAGTACCAATGTTGTCTTATTTGTATATGATTTGATTATTTGTGACGTACAGGTACCTAAGTAGATTTACGATACTTTTGCTGATACGAGATTTCAAAGAAAATGCTGGATCACTTTTATATTTCAAAGAATAATGAGAAATTTGGATTTGTCAGATTATTTTCCTTAGATTTCTATGTAATAAATATGTATACGTATCTCATCCCATTGAAGGTGATTGGATAAAAAGGATAACAATTTGTTTATGATTCTAATTTCGTTATTTTGTTATTGGCAAAAAAAAAAACATGGATATATAAAATTTTCTATTGCATCAAAGATTGTTCCATCAGGGTAATATCAGTACCTATCTCTAAGGCAAATCAGTAAAATTATTTGGAGGTTGTATTATTGTGTCAAAATCGAATTACCGATCAAACACACCATGGCAGACCGAGGCGAAGTGATACAATTAAACACCTCTACAAATAAAACACGGCTACTGCTGGCTCAAAAAAGGCAGACACGGAGGCATGAAGGATGCTTTAGCCCTGCAGTAGAACACGAATAATAAGTTTACACTAATATTATTAACAGGTGAAGGTTTTGAGTTCACAAGTTCATGTGTAGGGAGTAATCTCCAGAATCCCTGAGCCGATACTGAAAATACTCTCACTAATACCAAATTAAAATTTTTATCGATGTACGCAGGCTAGTTCAACTATAAAAAAAGGCAATCAAATACCAGGTAATATACAGCCAAAGACATTTAAAACCTTTAATTCAGCCTACTATCATTGAATAGAATGACAAAACAGAATCACAAAAATTAACCTATCCATCAAAATCCCTAACGCCTAGTTCACAAAGACCTAACACCTTAGACTTTAACAGTCTCTATTTCAGAAAAAAGAAACCCTGAAAATATTGAAAAGAGACCCGTGATGGATGGCCAGAGCTTATGTGAGGGTTATAAAGTTAAAATGGCGATACATTTACTGTAATGTGGGGTCGTTATGACCATAATAGAGGTTCGACATCGCGATGGTAGTACACGAGGTGGGAGAGAATATATTTTTGTAAGGAATATGAGTAGGTAATTTTTTTTCCAATACACTTGCTTGTAAGTTGGCTCTTAATGCACCGAGTTTAGGGTCATATTGCAGCTTATTATGCACGCGTTCGTTTCACTTTATGTAACCGCACTAGAGTTTTAATTAAATAATACCAGCCCTTTTAACGTCCCACTGTTGGCATAGGACTCTCCCATCAATGCGAGAGGGATTAGGCCATAGTCCATCACGCTGGCCCAGTGCGGGTTGGCGGGTTTCACACATCCTACGAGGAGTTCTCTCAGACATGCAGGTTTCCTCTCCATATTTTCCTTCACCGCTACTTGATATACGGTGAAAGTAAACATCCTGAAGAAATTTGCACATCGTGTGAAGTTCACCAAACCGCAATGGGCCAGCGTGGTGGACTATGACCTCAATCCTCTTCATAATAAAGACTAAGCCCGGATTAACGTCAATAGACGCGCCCCTATTATATTTGGACCTAATACCATCGGCATAATTTGATTGCACTCCAGTGTACCTTTGCTTACCCTTCGGGGATTACGTTTGTGGTATTATTGTTCTAATCAATATTTGATTAAATTATCATTAACCATTAAAAAGGGCTGGTATTATTTGTATATCAAGTGTTAATGATTATCGGAAACGGGATGTTGATAGATGTCGAGTAGAATTCACAAAGAAACTCAACCAAAGTATATTTTTATACTTCTTTTTAAAGTTGCCCAAATGACGCTATCTCTACATTCGAATTTCCAAACGGCGCAACTTAAAATATTAAAAGAGTCATCAAATCAGGCGCTACTCCGTCAAATTCCTTGCATCAAGAGCAGTCGTAAAGTGGGAACTCATAAACTTAGAGTCGTAAAATACTTAATAGAAAACAATGAGCGTAACGACGTATCCCATCATCTTTTAAGACCAAACAGAAGCATGGGATTTGTTTGTTTTACTCCTTAGAGTTTCTCGAAATCACTGTTGAATTTAGCCAACGAAATAAAACAGTGTAATTTATCTTAAACCAAACAAAAACAGCAGTGATAGCCAAGTTGGTAGAACGTTTGCCTCGGTAATGAGGATCGTAGGTTCAAACCCCGGCTCGCACCACTGGGATTTCTGGATTTCATGTGCGAATCTCATTTTCAACCACGATTATCATTTGCTAAATGGTGAAGGAAAACATCGTGATGGTAAAGTAGTAGCTTAGCATTTTGTATCTTTTTTGACGATTCCTAAGTACTGTACTAAATGGTTTACATGAATAAACAATATTCTGATTCAGATTCTAATGACAGCAACTATTAGTTTAGTTAAGATGTACTTACTATTAGCTCTCAACACAATCTCCAATGTATCGCTCCCAAAGTCATTGGACACGTTGCATTTGTAGACACCGAAGTGCTTCGCTTGACTCTCTCGAATGATAAGGGTTGAGTTGACCACGCCTCCTGCCTGAAGATCTTCCAGGAATGCATAGTCCTGCAGCAATAAATTACAATTTATACTTTAAAACACATATATTAAGGTTATATTTTTTTACTCTGCCGAATGCCACAGATATATGGATATCTTCCAGAAAACAAAACACTACGACAATACGTCAGTAAAATTGTCACCGTCCATTGCACCTTTCCACGCATTTGCTTATACTACGCGCGACGTGTAAGTGGCACTGCATGACGAAATTATTGGAACGACTTGTACAACACTCCGGTAATAGTATTCATAGTAAGTTGGTTTAAGATTGTAGAGACGTCTCCTTGTTAGGGAATCTTTTAAGTACGAATGTAGCATACTTTTACAGGGGCGTTAGTATCTCATGTTTTTTTTATAGTGTTTGTATGCGTATTTCAAAATGTTACCTGATCATGTAGAGTATCGATCTCTCTACCATCAAAAGTCCAAACGATATTATCGATCTTCGGCACCGCGAAGGATGCGCACTCTATATGCACTGTGTCCCCTTGTGAGCCGAACTGAGTCTGATTTGAAATAATCTTCGGTGGTCCTGAAAGGAAGAAATTTATTAATACCCACTTAAATATTGAAACATCGGCAGACAAAGATAATAACTGTACGGTTCCAAACTAAGCAGAGCTTATATTTCGGGTACCGTACAATAGACCTGGGCCCCAAGTCTGCTGACACAATCTATTCATAATCGAACAGCAACCGCATAGTAACTGTCACTTTTGACATATATTGTATGGGGTATATGTCAAAAGTGACAGTTACTATGAGGTTGCTGTTCGATTATGAATCGATTGTATTAGCAGACTTGGGGCCCAGATCGGACAGCTGCTAGTCCATAAGCCGACAGTTACTGTCCATCTCAGAATACAGGCGGTTCACAGGCTAGTATAGCTTTTCTGAATCTGCCTGTATATAATCTTATATAGATTTAAAACGTCCATGGTTCGGATACAAATTGTAGTACTGAGCACATAAAAATTTGCCCCTACCAGGAATAAAACCCGTGACCTTTGATACTGAAAGCGGGGTTGCGATTTTGCAACTTATTTCTGTAATATTGATAACATCACTACAACTTTTTAATTATTCCTACTAAAGTTTATACACGCGTTCAAATTGTATAACAATTAATGCAAAATATGAAATTAGTTTGCTCATTATCTTTAAGGAATGCTTAACGTTTTGAGTTACTTAACTAATACAGTGTTTACCTACATTAAATTTGTAGTTATTCAGTAATTTGTCAAACACTCAGTTACCTGACTAATTCATGTCAAATATATTGTACTTAAAACGTGTCAAGAATTATAACTACTAATTAATTAATTGATACAGGGTTCAAATGAGATCTAAATAGGCTGTCGTTTAGATCGTTACCCGAATCAGGTTTAATTGAATATACGCAGTTATATCGGCTGGAGACTGTAAATGTTTCAGGGTTAACACCAATCAACCCTTTTGTGACCTAGTTTGACACGGTATATTTAGGGTTGCCACAGTTGTAAGGGGTGAACAAAAAATTTTTTTTTTGGCTATCTTCGGCCGATTTTCAGTTTTGAGTATCAGATCATTACATGTATCTTTGTTATGCCTCGGAATGAAGTAGCATACAGAAATAAATTATCATCTAGTAAACTCAGGACTGTGAGCAGTGATAGACAAGTTGGTAGAGCGCCTAGATAACTAGGATCGCAGGTTCAGACCCCGGCTCGCATCTCTGGGATATCTGGATTTCACGTGCGAATCTCATTTACAACCATGATTATCACTCGGTAAACGGTGAACGAAAGCATCGTGAGGAAATCTGCATGTCTGAGAGAACCCCTCGAAAGGCGTGTGAAGTATCCTAATCCCCCTCGCATTGAGGGGAGGCCCGTACTCAACAGTGGGACATTAAAAGGGCTGGTATTATTATTATAAACTCATGACTATTGCCAACCCTAGTCGAAGTAGCTACCACGTTAAAGTGTCATATACCTGGACATAAAGAAAAAATACTATTTATTACGTTAAACTATACATTTCTAGTTTATGTTCAATTCTAGCTACAGTGAAAACCCTAAGCTCGTCCTACATAGCAGGACCTGCGATTAAAACTACAAATTATATTCTGACTAACTAACTTAAGGGTTGGCATTTTGGAATAATGTCTAAACTTTATGTTTCACTAGTTGTCACGTTTTACCCCACTCGCTTTTCTGCCTCCATCTTGAATTGTAATTAATTGTTATTCTAAAAGTTATAATAATAATAATATCACCGGACGAACACTAACTAAACGGTCCCACACTAAGTAACGCTTGTATCAATGGACTGAGGGCGTACCCAGTATATAATACTTGCCTAGATATTAAACATCTATGACTCTGGTACAAACATTCGTGCTTATCACATAAAGTTTGTCCCCACCAGGATTCGAACCCGGGATCGGTCGTCAAAAAGTAGAGGTATGAAGATGTGATCAAAAATAAAAAAAAGTCGTGGATTTTTTTTGTCGTGATTTACCCCATAACTTTTTTGATTCGAGTACAAATAAGATTTTTTTCTGAAACAATTTCGTTTACAGTACTTAACGTAATTTATTTTATTTGGAATTCAAAAGAATACTAGCACTTCAAATTGTCACGCTCATAAACCTCTTAAATAATTTATTAAAACATGAAATTATTCATTTGAAATTAGTTTTAGTTGGAAAAGTAACTCAAAGGTAGAATAAGTAGCTACTTTACTCAGAATTTTGTATTTAGTAAGAAATTATTATGTTGAATGAAATTCTTGGAATTTCTCATAGTACGCGTAATGAATCAAATAATTAGCAAGAGTTACAACTATGGGGAATTCTTGAAAATTGATTTTCTCATAATATTATTTTTTACCAAGAATTAACTTGTCATATTGATTTCTTATATTTACGCGAATACTACATATTGAAATAAAACTTATTTTACAGATTTTATCGCGTTAATCTTATGTTTTTACGTTCCCGACATTTCGGCTGCTTAACAGCAACCATGGTCACGGGAGGACTGAGGTGTTACACGTCCTAGTGTCATAGTTTGAACTGGGGTACCCTCATATTTAGTCGTTGTTCGCGGTCCGATCTACGCAGAAAGTGCTCACAGTGTATTGAGGTTTTGCAATTGTGCGCTTGGTTTTGGATCTAATTATATTAATTACTGGATCCCAAGTCAGTCGTCGGGAACGTACAAACATAAAATAAACGCGATAAAATCTGGAAAATAAGTATATTTCAATTTACTCTTTTCTTTATAGTTACCGGTTATGCTAATTAAATCGATATACAAAATAACAAATAATCGACTAAAGATCAAATATTGGATCGATGGAATCGACTAGAGACGGTAAGCAGGAACTCCTTATAAAATAGTAGAGCCATCATAAACAGCATGGTGTCGAAAGACTCTACATAAACTAACTCTACATAACTCTACATAAAAAGACCATGCTTGTGCCACCGATATACAAAGCCAAACATAACCTCTGACCTAAAAACAAACATACCCCTCACATATTTCGTGAAATGTTGTTCTGTCATATAAAATAATTAATTAAAGAGGACGAGCACAGTAGAGTCTTTCATTAGATATGTGTGCCATTCAAAGTAGCGACGCAGGGCGGAATTCATTTATTTTTTATAAGAGAAACCGTATCGTCTCGAATGTACTCTACTTGGAAATGTGTAGAGCAAGGCCAACATAGGAACACAGCCAATTAGGTGAATTACACCAACTGGTATCAAATTAAGTAGCCCCGGACTATATTTTAAACTAGCTGTTGCCCGCGACTTCATCCGCGTGGTATTTAACAAAAAGCGGACGAAGTCGCGGGTAACATCTAGTCTGAAATAAATGTAGCCTATGTTACTCCTTGTTACATCAGCTATCTGCCAGTGCAAGTCCCGTCAAAATCGGTCCAGCCATTTCAGAGATTAGCCGGAACAAACAGACAGACAGACAGACAAAAATTTTAAAACATGTTGTTTTGGTATATGTACCGCGTATACATCCAAATGCACTTAGTAAAAAGCGGTTATTTTAATATTACAAACAGACACTCCAATTTTATTTATTGGTATAGATTTTCATAATTATGATATTTTTTGTGTTAACTAAATACGTAAATAAATATCTCCAGGCGAACACACCAACTGTACGGTCCCACACTAAGTAACGCTTGTTATATGGGTAGCGTACAATGAACTAGGAGAATTCATGACTCGGATAAAAATACATAGGCTCATCACACGTAACTTGTCGCTACCCAAATTCAAACCCGAGATCCTTGGTTCAGAAAGTCACTACCAAATATGCCAGTGGATGATTCCAAATGGAGGAACATGCCGTAGATATATTGGAACGAATTTCAGTCATCAGATTTGGTGTGTTCGTCTGACGATATTTATTTATCTAATTATATCTTTTTTTAATATTGTATGACACCAAAGACTATAAATAATCTATACTCAATACATATAAATAAAATTGGAGTGTCTGTTTGTAATATTAAAATAACCGCTTTTTACTAAGTGCATTTGGATGTACACACATTACCTAGCCCGAAACAATTTTTTTTACAATTTTTGTCTGTCTGTCTGTTTATTCCGGCTAATCTCTGAAATGGCTGGACCGATTTTGACCGGACTTTCACTGGCAGATAGCTGATGTAACAAGGAGTAACTTAGGCTACTTTTATTTTAGAAAAAAAAATAGGATCTCACGAAAAAAAATTAAAACCAGTGTTGCAGCGTAGCGCCTGATTAAGTTTGATAGCAACAACCTGCAATGCGTCCCGCGGGCTCAGAACACGCGAGCAGGCTGTTGTCAACGGTTGTCTTTGTTAAATACCACGCGGACGAAGTCGCGGGCAACAGCTAGTATCTATATACAATAGTGTATATGATACATATAAGGTGTAATAGTGTAACATATTTCAACAAGGCCAACAGTCGGTTGTAAAGGTAACATTCCCAATGAAATAAATCAAATTTTAAGACATTACAAAATTACACTCTGTTCTGAGCAAAAGGCCAAAAGCTACTCGTTCGCCTTGTTTAAAAGAAATCAAACATCATTCACACAATTATTTTATACATCAATATGTTCTATATAACTTACTGATGTATCTATTAAAATGGTTTGCACTATTTACTTACCTTTGATAAAAACAGAAGCTTCTGCCTCTATCTCAGGGTATCCGTCCACACTGGCCTTGCATAGGTACCGGCCTGAAGTGTGAGTGTCTAATGTGAGAGTCAGATTGGCTGTTCTCCCGACGCGCTGAAAAAACAAACTTCCCTTAGAACTAAGCCGAAAAAATTAACTAGATAGTGTTTTTTAAGTGGATTAGGAATAGTTTCAGAAAGCAGCCTAGACTCCTTCGACTTGCTTAGAAATGTTAAAGCAGTATATACTATCATAAATGACAGCTGTAAAAGTTGAAACGGTCATGTTTAGGGATCCGTATCAAACCGGTAAACATGGAACCCTATATTGATTTCTTGTAATTACGCGAATACTATACTCGTACATTGAAATAAAACTAATTTTACGGATTTCATCTCGTTTATTTCATGTTTTTTATGATCTCGAAATTTCTGCTGCTTTACAGCAACTATGGTCACGGGAGGACTGAGGTGTTAGACGTCCTAGTGTCGTAGTTTGAACTGGGGTACCCTCATATTGAGCCAAAGTAGCTAGTAAATGTAGCTAGTAAAATTATTTATTAATTTAAAAAAACATAACCTGATGGGTTATGGGCAAAGAATAACCAGGATTGAATGTAGTAAAAGAGATATATTTGTATAGAAAAAAACAGTGTCAAGATAGTTTACAGGCGTAACTTTCTTCTATTGGATACTAAAACCATTTGTTATTGGGATATGGTTAACATACTCCAACAAGAACTACCCGACCCAGTTAAAGTCTATTACCGATCGACAAATTTGAACCCTAATTAACTACCGTGGCCACCCAGCGTTCCGCTTTTCTACTGGAGGGCTAAACGAAGAAATTAGTAATACAAGTCACTTGAGTTCCGAAATCACCGTTTTATATTGTTTTTGCTCTTAATAGGTAGGTAGTACATCTAATGATTTAGTAGAAAAATAGGACTGCTTACTGATTAACCATTCATCAAAAATCAACCAAATTTTAACAAGGACACTTTAATACTTTTATTGCTAATACCTAATAAACTTCAAATCACTAAAGGTATTTTAGAATGTAGCATATTGTTGTCGTATCTCAAACATAATTTGCATTAAAAGCAATGCTTTCTTCGATCTTAATTGAATTAATTGTAATGCACAATCAAAAGATAATGTTAATCCCAAAACGAATACAGAATTCAAATATAATATACATAAGCTATATACCTAATTGAAATTCAAGAGGAAACAACTACTTACTACGAGTAAACAATGAAAGTTGTCTTGTTAGCACTCTATCAAAAGCAATTGAAAATTTCCTTTCCTACAGATAGTAACGATTGAAGCAAGTTTCTTGAGTACAATACAACTTCCAAATATAACATCGACTTAATAAATGTATGATGAATCTCATAAAGATTTCCACACAGTAACAAAAAATACTTACATTCAAAGTTAAATGGGAGCGACTGTAACTAGAAACGAAAATGTTGTTCATCGGAATTTAGAATCTATTACATTAATGAATAAAGAACAGATCGAATTGACTGGACTGAGGTCTTTAAATAACTCAATGTTGTTAAATAACATTAGGATACAACCAAAACCAATTGTAGTAGCAGCACCCACGACATTAGATGATGATGACGATATTAAACAAAGAGTAGTACCAACAAAAAGTTGAATCTTGATAAAGAATATTTTTGTAATGTTCACAACACAATTGTCTCGCTAACGGTCTAACTTTGTATCGATAAGAGGCCGCAGACGACAAATTATAGGTGGGACAAAAATAATTGGCATGCCTTATTTTTATACAAGCGATATGGCAAAAGGAGTTATAGGTCGTTTAGATTTTTATGTGGATGACTGACTATCACAATATCAGGTGCTCAATTTTGCTAATTTACAAACGCTTCAGTGAGATATTTGGTAGTCTACTAGTTTTTTAAGACTAGTAGCTTTCCACTGACAACCCACTCAACTGCCATTGAACTATTTCATATTCTGTACTTAAGTCGTGTATCAATATAATGCAGCTAAGTAATGGTATTCTACTCGTTATCTGACGTTTCTAACAGTCGGCACACAACCAATGCCACTGAAATGAGACTCTATCGAGACGACATTAAAGTTTTAGCAGAATAGCCAATCTGTCACAGTCGTAATGGAACTTCAATAGTGTGTCGCTGGAATGGCAATTGTATGTCATTGTATTTAGATTAGCAGAATTGGGCCCCAGGAGTGAAGGATGTGAGGAAAAAGTAAATAATTTAAGTTCTTTCATCCTCATTAAAAATATCATCTGCTGAGTTATTTTCGTCTAAAGTCTCCATTAGTGATTTGGGCGTGTCCATTCATCGATTTCACACACAAACTTTTGTGTATTTTACATAATGATTCATGACGAAATCGGTATTCGTGCGGTCGGATGATTTAACTATTTTTGGGATCTAACGAGCATTACATAATCTGGAATTTGTGAGCATTGAACTTCTTGTTTTGTGTTTGCGTTTATTGTGTTTAGGCCATTGCTATGTATTATATTGTGGTGTTTATTATTTCGATTGTTTTATGGTTTAATAATGTTATCGTTTATAATATCCAGTTTGTGCTGACTAAATGTTTTGGTTAGTTTTTTGATGACTATTTTGTATCAAAGTAATTGAGAGCAACTTCTATCCAATAATGGCCACTCTTAGGCTGATGGATGAATGAATGTTCGATTTTGATATTTGACTCTTCTGTGGAAATCCAACTATTACGATACCAGGGATAAGTGCTATCTTTAATCTCAATAACACATCTAGAAAGAATATCTTGATCTATAAAAGAGAAACTTACAATCATTTGATCCTCTTCATAATGCAGCCATCTGATCTCCGGTAGTGGATAACCATCAACATCACAACTGAGTGTGACAGTTGTTCCTACTTCAGCTTCTACGTCTTTCGGTAGACTCCTGAATGTTGGAGCATCTAAACAATGATACATTTTATGATCTCAAGCACTGTAATACGGTCAGTCATATGCGAATCTCATTTTCAATCATGATTATCACTTGCTCGTTCCTCGACGAGTACGTAAAGCTATCAGTCCCGAATCTGATCTCTTGCGCTTCGTGTCGGATTACGTCTCATAGGACAATGAGAGTGAATGAAAGGAGAGTGCAATTGTGCTTGCGCTCACACTTGTGCAATATCTACTGCTGGCTGGTCTCTGTACAAATTAGCGACCATGGCCGAAATTCAGTCAGGAGAACTATTATTATTAATACAGTCAACTGTTATGGGCAGATAGAAGCCTGAAAACAACTGAAAACTGGTCTTACTCTTTCGGTATTCCTATTTGTTGTCCAAATGAAAGTTGTTATGTGTAAATCTATGTATACAGCAATATCCAGAAATTGGAGACAAGCCTAATGATTGAATTTTTTATCTGAATCATTTGGATCCCTATTCTTATACTCACATGTGATTTCAAGAGTCTCGACTTCCTCGCTATTGCCGACGTCATTGTAGACGATACATTTAATGGTGGCGTCGTGGTATCTCCTTGATATGTTGTAAATTTTCTGTTCAGAAATAAATATTATTAGTTCATAGCTTTTATAAAAGTCAAATCTCATTTTTTTTTTGTAATAGTTGGATATTCATAAATCCTTATACTAAATGGTTAGTCTCTTAATTTTGTATGACATAGCACAACATTTTTGCTTTTTTTATTATTAATTTTGCTTTTTTAAATATTTTATATATATTTTTGCATTGATTTTGAATTAAGTACTTGGCTTACCAGTTCTGTGGTGTTTCCTTCAATCAGTTTCTCATTCAGATACCACTTGTACGTCAAATTGGATGGGTTTGCGTCAGCTTTGCAAGCTATAGGAAAAAAATACAAATATATTAATGATGTACATAATTTGTTTCATATATTTTAATTTCCTTTGCAAGTAAGATTTACATTACAAGTAAGGTTACAAGATAATAGGTTACAAGTAAGATTTTGAATTTTTGAACCGGAAAAGTTATCATTTCGACATGATTTTTTTTGATTCCACAACAAAGCAATTTTCTTTCTCAAAATGGAATATTTAACAATATAGCTCCATACCTATTATAACATCTTCTCCTTCGGGTATCTTCCCATTGGCACCAGATTTGATATACATTTTCACCTTAGGCGCGTATTTTACCTATCAACAAAAAAGAAACACATAAATATTTATCGTTGGTCACGCGGGCGTAGCCGCGGACAAAGGCTACAGTATAAAAAAAAAATCTTATCTTTTTCACAAATAACAATGGAAATCCAACTAGATTTAATTAACAGAACTAAAATAAATGGAAAACATGGACGCCGGCGGGAATAAAAATACAAGTAATAAATAAAAGTGGAGCCCAAAAAAAGCTGTATAAACATCCGGAATAATGTATGAGACAGCTCCCTGTATTTTTAATAGCTGCAACCGAATGTATTGCTGAATTTTCAATTTGTAGCACTGAAAGCATTTGCTAGTGTTTTATTGTAAAAAAAAATATTTATGCATATATTTTGTTAAAGTACTTGTTCAGTACATTGAACATAAAATACGTTTAATATTATACTTAAAAAACTATTATAATAATACTTGAATGATTTAATGATAAAAACCATTGAGCTATATGTTTAGTTTAATAAGTGGCAACACTGTGTTGCTCTCTCTTCTCCTTTGACTCTCTCTCTGAATAAAATTATTATTTTAATTATATTATCCACAGGATTTTTATTCGTACAGTACTCATTCAAAGTGAGGCATTGGCATTTGAACATTTTATGACATTTTATAGAGTGAAACAGTTTTTGTCCACGGCTTCAATCGCGCAATCATCCAATTCTCATCTGCTACTCGTCCCCCAATAGTCACAGCGTGATAGTAAAACCTTATAATATATTTTGAACCATACGCCATTCAATAATGAAAATCCACGTGGGCTATGTCCCAAAAAAAAGAATGTTTATTCATTTAGTCGCATTTGACGACAACCGCAGAAAGACTGGGCAAGGGCACATCCCAATAATGCATTTAAAGCATAACTATGCTATTAGTAATAATAATACCCGCTCGTTCAATATCCCTACTATTGGGCACGGACTTCCCTTCAATAGGAGGAGTTTTAAGTACACCACGCAGGCCCAGTACAGTTCGCTTCACACGTCTTTCGGAAGTTTCTCTCAGACATGCAACTCTATTATTATTTAACTTAATTTCAAAACACCATCGAAAGATATAAAACCTATTTTAAGTATACTTTATGACAAGAACATCATAAAAAGGTTCACCCATATATTCTAAAAATATAAACATTCAATCCGAAAAATTATAGGAGACGCTATGAAAATATAATACCGGTGTTGCCATTAAAAAGAAAAACGGCCACAACAGTATCGTGTACAAATGGCGAAGATCTCAGTATCCGGGCAATATCGCGGCACATCTGATCATAAAAAGTAATTGGGTTGCCCGTAAAAAGGGTTTTTATTTTATGACCAACGAAAAAATACATGATAAACGGGCTGGCCTTTCTCGTCGTAGTGGTGGACACGGATGGGTGGTCAATGGAAGTGACTTGTGGGTGTTCGATTAGAGCGGCGAGGGGCGTACATGATATTGCTATCGCTGTAAAATAATGACACTAGGTAAAATGATTTTAATTATGGCCTTGTATAGCGAAGAATAAATGAATGGTTTTTTAATAAGGCCAATGTATTATCCACTAAATATCATTCCTCAATTTATATCCCAAATGTTATATTATGATATTAAAACGTTTGGATTTTATTATAGCCTATACAGGCATGAGGGCGTGGTTTTTCGTGATTATATATTAAAAGTAAAATATTTTTGAAAAAGAAGTATAGTAAAAAAGTTGTATATTTTTTTTATAATGTACAGAGTGAGTGCAATATGGTGTACAGAAATGTTTATAATTGTTTGTACTGTGCTACAGCTTAACTCGCGTCTTCTATACACGGGGAATAATATAAAATAAAAACTTCAAATGGGGCGTATAAAAAGAGGAGTAGCAAAGTTTTGCATACCCTGAACGTGCCTTTATTCCAAATTATGAAATCTAATTATCATTTTTATCATAAGCTCCTATGCTATCATAAAAATATCCAGTTGTTTTACCTTATCTCTGCGTTTTGTTTCTTTTATTACTAAACTCATAAAGGTATTGTGTAATTTTTGTTGAGTGGTCTTGCAAACGAAAACTAGTCAAATATTTATTTTACGTAGCCATTTTGGCTTGGTTTTTCTAACCTCCAATAGTTTTTTTTTTATTAATATTAAAAATGCTTGATTAGGTTTCTGTTATAATCATGATATTTATTTATTACACGTATTTATTTGCAGTAATAAACATAATGATGCAATATTCACATCATTACCTAACACATCAATTTTTTTTTCAGAATTTCGAAATTATATTCCAACCATAGTCGAATTTCATATTATTTGTTAGTAAAATAATATCGTCCTGTCACAAATACTACGCTCAATACCTAAAAAAAAAATCTAATCAAATAGGATCCCAATAGGAATCTTGCCACATCTAGGCATACTTATTCTTCAAGTTAATACAACAAACAATAATACCCAACAAAATAATAAGGGAAGGAACATATTAATATTAATGCCGCATCCAGACGTAGCGTGGCTGCGGCTGGAATAGTAATTCTCATAATATAAACAACGAAGTATATATATACTAGCTGCGCCCCGCGGTGATACCCGCGATTAAAAAATATGTCCTTTCCCCTAAACTACCACTATCTATGCAAAAAATCATGTCGATCCTTTACTCTATGAAAAATTAAAACAAATATATCCCACGGGAACCATACATTTTACCGGGATAAAAAGTAGCCTATGTGCTATTCCAGACTATAATCTATCACTGTGCCAAATTTCATCCAGATCCGTTCAGCTGTTCTGGCGTGATTGAGTAACAAACATCCAAACTTTCATATTTATAATACATATTAGTGGGATGGGATTATATATATCCCCTACAATAAATATTACATTATGTTAGTAATCAGTGTTGGACGGTAGCGACTTACGAGTATTGTAACCCGATCTGTTTTTTTTTAGTTTGCTAAAGAGTTTATCCACAGAATATCGGCTAGATGGATTGCCTCTACAGGTGACAGGACGGGCTGACTCTTTCCTCACTCAAAAAAATTAGCTTGGTAATACAGCGAGGAAATGCAGCCAGCATTCTTGACAACATTCCACGCGGACAAGGTCTTTTTGATACATAGTTTGTTTTCATACTATTTATTGTTTTCCTTTTAACCCGATTTATTATGAGAAATTTGATATTATAACCTTAAATTCAAAATGATACCAATAAGGCACAAATAGAAGACTTATAATATGTTTTAAGACATTTTATGTATACAGGATGATTCAGAAAGAGTATACTACTAGACTAGTCACGTAATGATTAAAAATGCGCTAAAGTAATGCAGGCTAAATGCTCGGTATACCCTTTCTGATTCACCTGTATATTATAACAAAAGTCCACATTCTGTTCCGTTTAAGATAAGTTACCAAGTGAATAGGCTTTAAATCATTTAGATAGTCGATACTTGCTTGAGTTAAGATAAGATACTGAAAGTTATTGCGTAAATTCACACAACCAAAGGTAGGTACATAAAAATTATATATGTACGCGATATGTACACCAAAGTATTTTCAATCAGCAAACTTGGAGTTATAGCAGAGTTATTCGAGAGATATAGCAGATATTTTGTATCAATATTTCATGAGTATCCGTATTGGGGCTATTGTTTTCACGAACCCATACCGCGGGGTTCTCATATTATTTTTCACACAAAGATGGTTCTTACACCCGGTCATTTTCACACTTTTTTCTTTTAACGTAAAAAAAGAGAAATGAAATTAAGGGAACTAGGATATGGGTCAATTTATTATAATCAAAGAAGAACCTTAAAAAAGATAGAACCTCTTTCTAGCGAACATAGTTTAGAAATATCACACACATTTAGGCTCGAACATGTGAATCCATTTCACCCGTTCTGGAGTTATGCCATAAATTAACACACCAAACTCATTAAACCCCTATTTGCTTTGTAGTTTAAATACGGAGTTTATCTATTCTGTAAAAAATACAACTAATATTAACTTCACTCCCCTGACAGTGTAAAATCTGTCTGCACATTGAAAATGGCGACACGTAGCAGAGACTTAGTCGGTGTCCATTGATTTTATTATTTCACCCCGAACTGGGACAACGGATTTCTGAGATGGACCTTTTTAATAAAATATGCTTAAGTTGTAGCAATATATGGAAGGTTGGAAGAAGTGGATGTCTTTTAAGGATTTGTTATTGATGATTTTTGTAAGTTGGTCAAATACTTGATGAATTCAATGGGGAATAAGTCCCCATTAAACATAAGACAATTTCAGGTTAGACTAACGGACTACAGCTCGACTGCAATGCATTTATTAACTGTACAGGAATACACTAATAAAAATATTATCGCCAGAGGAAAACATCAACATTACGGTACCAAACTAAGCGATGTTTGTTTTATGCGTACCGTACATTCGGCTGGCACCGATACCAGTATGTAATTACTAATAATGTAGACATTAAACATCCATGACTCAGGTACAAACGTTCTTGCTCATCACAGAAAGTTTGATTTTACCAGAATTCGAACCCGGTACCCTTGGTACAGAAAGAAGAATCACTACTTACTGTGCCATTCGGATTGTCTAGATAAAATAGCTTAGTACCTACCTATATTTTGAACATTATGGTTTAAGTCAATTAAGAATAACAAGATTACTATGTAGACGACAATATACGGTATAACTCTATACAAAAAGCAATTTGTATTGTCTGTGTTTCACTTACCTCAATTTGTATACTGGCGGCTCTATAAGCTCTATCTGCCGTATTCTGTGCTTGGCACGTGAACGTTTGATTGTGGTGCTCTTGTTTTGGTGTCATCTTTATAATTGACCTGTTGGACATACTAAATTTATTGGTATACCATAGAAATGAGGCCTAATAGTGAGCCTTGATGTACGCCAACTTAAAACAATGAAATCGTATTTCACTTTTTAATTACCATCCATTGTCGTGAACGCGACCTTTAAATCATGGATTCCATCGTCACAAAATTATTAATAGGAGCTGGTAATAATCCCAGATAGGAAAAAGACATTTACTTACGTAAAAGTGGAGCATATACTTTTACTACATTATTGTTTATGCTAAATCTTTCATATTTTCCATATTACAAAATGATGGATTTGATTCAAATTAAGCGATTGTTCTTCAATAGCCAACCTCTAATTCATTATCTTGATACATTCTCCCTACCACACGTGTTAATTCTCGTTATCCTCCCAAAACATCATTCCCTCCAATTCATTAATCATCAAATCCAATATTATCACTATCAGATTCAATAACATTGTTCACATAATTCAATCAGTGTAAATCAATACATACCTCGCCGTGAATCGTTGTCCGTCCGGCATCGGCACTACGCTGTACGTGACTCCTTGGGTCAAAACGCCTGCGTTGCTATCCACCCACGTAATCTGAGAATAAAAACGTGCTTAGTACATCACTAAACTTATAAGTTTAGTAGGAGTAATACTAAGAAATGCGTTGAGCTAACCAGAAACTTATCGCGGTAGGAGAATAACTTATAATCTAGGCCCGCCACACACTCCTTCAACTTATAATCTAACTAAATAAATCTTAAAACATAGGTAAAGTTCCATTTCCTACCCGTTTTGGTTGTAAATATTTGTAGAACTAGCTTTTAGTCTAACCAAAGTCGAACCCGGCTTTAGGATAATATAACAAGACCATATTACCATTTATTTGTTTCGCAATATGGAATCATAAGATTAGTAAAGATTATTGTGGCCTGCCATACAAAAGTAGTCCTTAAAACAGTTCTCATAAAATATAAATTCAAATTGTGCCAGTAAAGCACGCATGGTCATAAACAACACCCATCCATCTCATATTCCAATCTCGATGCTTGATTATAAAATATGTCTTCAATCTCGAATGCTGCTACCACGTTACCCTGCACCGTCGCAACATCATTTTCAATTTAACTCCTAATTGTGCTCAGGTCTCTGGGGTGATATACCTATTCACTCCACTTGAACGGCTTAAATGGAATATTCTCTTGGTTAATGCCGGCAAACAAATTGACACAGTGCAAAATAAATTGGACAGACGGGTGGGAATCTCTGTGGATTTGTTTATGTAAAGCGGTGGCAAGCTCCGCAGTGTTTTGTTTTCGTGTCTTGATGTGTGAATACGGCGCGGGATTAATTTTTGGCGGAATGCTGATGAAAATTTGGGCGTGGAAAAGTTTTGAGACACATAAGGGTGCTATAATAATATGCCTACTGGATCTATATACGTTGTACACGATATATAAATTGTTGTAGAGATGCATACGCTAAGAGAGTGGCTAGTTGTCCATTATCTAATAACTTGCGTCGTTTCAATAGATTATAGCATAAGATTTATTGTAGAGAATGTCAACCATGATAAATGATGAGGTAATGAGAAAAACTAGAGCAATTAGTTAATCTATACTAATCTATACTAATATTATAAATGTGAATGTTTGGATGGATGGATGGATGTTTGTTACTCTTTCACGCCAGAACGGCTGAACGGATCTGGATGAAATTTGGCACAGAGATAGATTATAGTCTGGAATAGCACATAGGCTACTTTTTATCCCGGTAAAATGTATGGTTCCCGTGGGATAGATTTGTTTAACTTTTTCATAGAATACCAATAATTTCCTTTTCTCATACATTTGATTCTGAGGCGGTACGAAGTTCGCCGGGGCCGCTAGTATTAGTATAATTAGAGATTCCTAAAACATATTGTACAAGAAGACAAAATAAATTATTACAACTCATATAATATTTTCTTCATCATTTATGAAAGTCGTCTGGAAAAAGATGAATTACTCAACTAATTCTCGACTTGTCATTGTAATAACAATGCTAATAAGAAAGGACTTAAATAAAAAAGTTCAAATTGAGCACGTAGACTTAAATGAGGCCATTAAAATAGCTGGCCTAGAAAAAAACAGAGCTGATAATAACTCTAGATTAATGGACGTAGACAAAGAAGCAAAAAAAAATAATACTAAAGACAGAAAAATCTTAACAGGCCCAAGATTTAGGTATCATTTTCGCATAAAACGTTTTTTAATACAAAAACAAATTGATCACCACTGTAGTAAAGCACGTGAATTAAGAAAAATGAAAGAATATGAATAGGGCGAGGTAATACCGCGCCAAGCCTGTAAAATTCCATTTAAGGATTGACGTTGATTAATTAATATCATCACGGCTGGCAGAAACACGGTTGACAACTAAGAAAATATTGTCGTGGAAACATTTATAACGGCTTCAATCACATTGTGTTCAGTGAATCATAATACATTGGGAGGAATCGTGTTTTATGTGAAGTCTTGCTTTTTTGGGAGTGGAGAAATGTGTTGAGTCAATTTCCTGTTATTTTATAACTTATGTTGATTTATGTAAGTCAGGATTTGTAATGTTTACCTTTGTGTTTAGACCAGCTACGGTTACTTGGATTACAATGGATGATAGAACATTTTAGAGATATTCTTTTGTAATTACTATTTAGTTGACTTAGACATAATATTACTTTGGTGCGTCGGACAAGCCTAAGTAGACTTAGAATGTTTTGAAAACCCAATATTTACTGACTCCATCTATTTGGAAGTTTTGCTATCGTGATTCTCATATACTTTCACACTTTTTCATGCTTTGGCGGAAAAGGGAACATCATCTAAGCTGGTGGTATGGCTAGCGGGGCTGGCCGCTATGCTCCGACGGTTATTGTCGAGGTCTTGTATATATGCTACGTCCTCCAAAAACTCTCACAGTGCGTTAGGATTGTATGAATAATCGTCAGGTACAAGAGGTCACTACAGTAGCATAAAACAGGTATGTAATTATACCTACATACCATACAGTGAATACAACCTTATCTAATAGAGTTATATGGACTTACCTCAGCCGGAGGCTTTCCACCGACAGAGACACATTCCAATTTGATGTTTCTGTCTTCTATCGTAGAGAAGAAATTCCCTTCCACGATCTTGGGTGGTTCCGGTGGCACCAAGACCGTGAGTTGAGCGTATCTTGATCTGATTGCTGGTTCTCCTGGTAAATTATATCTTCATTAATTATCTTCAAAGTCTACAATGTGCTTTCAAGGAAATATTTGTATGGTAGAAAAAATGATTTTAGCTTTAGGTTAATATTTAGATTTTTTTGACGGCATGGCTTTCCTCCAGTCAAAGTCGAAGCCTAGTTGAAATAAGTAAGAAGAGAAAAAGTTCGAAGACGTTCCTGGTAGATGAAGACATAACTGACTGTATATTTTGGAATTTTTAACTTTATGCAACAAATAAACTATAATTTCAAGCAATCAGCATTGACTACATAAACTTAGTTTGCATAGACACTATGAACGCAACTAGAAAACTATTTCAAAACAATAATACGTTTATCATAAATGCCGAAATGCTTAAAATATTCAAAGAGTTGCTCGACTTCAATTTCAGAAAATGTTTTGGTAATCTAATAGTCTAGGCAGATCCCTTTGGTAAGATAAAAGTTACTAATGAATTAACCGGTTTGAGTTAATAATAAAACTAATTAAATAGATATGATGAGTTGCCTTACACTCATTAACTAAAATTATTGCTTGCAAGACTGCTTGGGTATCAGAATATTGATCAAATACCAGACCAATCCGATTTGTCCAGTTTGCATAAAAAATCGAATGTAAAGATAACACCATATTTATATTCATCATCACAAATTCATCACAAAAATAAATTTTAATTAAAAAACTTCTAAACACTGAAGTTTGTGAAGTCGGGCTTGTGTGCGATGCCAAAGATTACAATTACATACAAGGGTGCAGGCAGAATAGAGACAATGAACGCCCCGGTCTACTTCAAATAGTTTCCTATGGGACTCTCGGAACGAAGTTTGTGAAGTTAAATAGTGTAAAGTTGTACAATTTAGCCGCAAGTTGGTTGTCCATTGTGCTCTTTGCCTGATAAAAACAAAGTTGAAGTCGTTAGTTTTCATGTATCTACATAAATTGTCGACGGTGTTCCATTGCGGGTGTTGGAGTTATGAGAGTCGCGAGCTATGGATGTCAAAATGTCTGTAAAAATATTTGTATCACTAGATATACCTTTTGCGATCCATGATTTATTTCCATCATGCATCTTATTTTAAATTTAATTAAAAATAATATCAGTCTTCCCGTGACCAAGTGGCTGTAAAGTAGCCGGAACGTAAAACATAATATACACGCGATAAAATCTCAAAAATTTGTTTTATTTCAATGTGTAGTATTCGCATAAATATCTATAAGATCAAAAGCTTGAACTCCAAATTTTTCGGCTTTGTTACATAAACCTTGATACAATGACGTCTGTTGCTAGACTAGCACACGATATTATAATTATATGTTCGACATTGTCTATGCCTTCTTACGCAATAAAGCAGCCGCAAATATTTATCTTTATTGTTTAATAGACAGATAATTAAAAAGTTATTGGCGATAATAAGGTTTCATGAAATTGAATATTACATTTTATTGGCTTCTGCGATTATTAAACGTTCAATGAGCGCCTCTTTTGCAAATGATATTTTATAATTTCTTATCTTTAACCGAGAGACCCACTAATTCGGTTCTAGGGAGTAGAAAGCAGGGGCTACAAGAAAATAACAGGTATAAGGATATTGGGATAGCTGGATTTCATGTGCGAATAAAATTAAAATTAGGCTTATTCCAAAATGCACTCAACAAATCCCCACTACCATCGTACCGTTTTGGGCACCGAGAGGGTGCCGAAAACGCTAGTAGCATTGCCACGTTGAATGGCAATGCTGATGTGTTGAATGGCAATGCTGATGTGTTGAATGGCAATGCTGATGTGTTGAATGGCAATGCTGATGTGTTGAATGGCAATGCTGATGTGTTGAATGGCAATGCTGATGTGTTGAATGCCAATGCTGATGTGTAGAATGGCAATGCTGATGTATTGAATGGCAATGCTGATGTGTTGACTGGCAATGCTGATGTTTGAATGGCAATGCTGATGTGTTGAATGGCAATGCTGATGTATTGAATGGCAATGCTGATGTGTTGAATGGCAATGCTGATGTGTTGAATGACAATGCTGATGTGTTGAATGGCATTGCTGATGTGTTAAATGGCAATGCTGATGTGTTGAATGGCAATGCTGATGTGTTGGCCAAAATATGTGCCAGCGTTCTGGTCACTAGATATCTCCACCAGACGTTTTAAGAGCTCTCTGTAGAACCAATGGGCATGAGCGAATATCATTTTCAACCATGATCATCACTTGCTAAACGGAGAAGGAAAACATCGTACAAAATCCTGAATGTTAGGAGAGCTTGTCTAGTTCTCGAAAGACGTGCAAAATTCATCAAACCACTATGGAAATCAATTTAGACTTACAACCGACCTTAGTGAGACTGTACAAAAAGATGCCACTGAGGGGGAGGTACACAGAATTTAGTTTACCAACTCGTATCTTACAGCTTCATTACAATACAAATACAAAATGAAGACTACACGATACAAAGATGGCAGTGCTAGCCAAGTTGGTAGAACGCTTGCCTCCCCAGCTCGCACCTCTGGGATTTCTGGATTTCATGTGCGAATCTCATTTTCAACCATGATTATCACTTGCTAAACGGCGAGGGAAAACATCGTGAGGAAACCTGCATGTCTGCGAGAACCGCTCGAAAGATGTGTGAAGTCCGCCAATCCGTACTGGGCCAGTGTGGTGGACTATGGCCTAATAAAATATGTTTCATATAATTTATATATACTAATCTGTACAAAATGTTTTCAATGATCAAGCTTAGTATAAGCAATTTATTTTAATCTCTAACCGACTCTCCTTAGACGAGGCTTATGATTGCGCCGCCGGATACGTTCTTAATGAACTTCCTCTTAAATACGGATCCTCTAATAAACACGTACGAGTTGTTAATTCTTCTTGTTGTGTTCTGACGAACTGATTGGCACAGTTGGTAGTGACCCTGCTGTCTGTACTGACGGTACCGAGTCAGTGGCGTAGCATGGGGGGGGGGGGGGGGGCGGGGCGGAGGGTGCGGTCCGGATTGGGCGGCACTTTGCCGGGGGCGACATTTCACAGGTGGCGGTTAGAGAAAATAATAATAATTAAGATATGAAAAAAAAATTAAGTAAAAAAAAAATATAATTTCTTTCAGTGTTTTTTTTCGTATATTTTTTGTCGTTACCATATATCCAGGTATAATGAAAAAATAAGAGGGCGGCAAATTTGAAATCCGCACCGGGTGCTAATGAACTAAGCCACGCCACTGTAACGAGTTTGAGTACCAGTAGGGGCAAATTTTGTGTGATAAGCATGATTGGTTGGATCCAAGTCATGGATGATTAATATTTTAATATGTATCATTATACTGGGAACGCTACCAGTCCATTGCACGGTAACCATGATAAAAGAGTTTCTTAGGTTAGGACCATACAGTTAGAATGTTTATCTGGAGATATATATATTTACCAACAGCTATCAGGATGCTATTCAATATTTAACTTAATTTTATATCGTTTTTACTACAAACAATTATTACATTATAGGCAAGTACTTGATCTCGATCTCACCTGATGGTAAGTAACGATGAGATCTACGATGGAGCATACTTGCGTAGAAGGTACCTGTTAACTCTCGACTTGAAACCACCCAGATTGTAGTCAACGGGGAAAAAAGACGCCAGCAGCGTGTTCCATTCCTTGGCAGTTCGCACGATGAAAGTAGAAGCAAAACACTTAGGCAATTTTTCCGAAAAATTACAACAAGTTGTAGTATTTTTTGTTTTGTTCCAGCGTTTGCTAAATTTTGTTGACAGTATCCTATAGTTCACCCTGATTAGGTTGGCAACCGATATTAACACGGAACAACAGCCGTCTACCCTCAAAGACTCAAGGCGCATGGCACATATGGTAACGGTAGCCAAAGTCTAAAACAGCTATTGATTTCCCATAACAACTCTACTACAAACCATTTAAAAGTACCTCACTGGCATAAATATTTAACTGTGTAAGGAGCTAACTTGGTAAAGTGCTTACCTTGGAAACAAAGGCGTACAGTTTCCAATGTGCACATCTTATTCTCAATAATGATTATTACTTGCTGTATGGTGATGGCACACATCTTGAAGAAGCTTGCACGTCTGTCAAAGGGCGTGTGAACTTTATCAAACCGCACTGAGCCAGCGTGGTGGACTATGGCCTAATTTCTCCTCATATTGAAAAGTGTGCCCGGTGTGATTGCAATAGGTTCACCTTCTATTATAGTGCGGCCAAATGACATCGGCGAAATTTGGTTGCACCGCAGTGCAGTTCTACATGTGATGCAGCAGCAGCAACCCAATCAAGTCCGAGCTTACCCAAAATAACTGGATGGCGTCATAGCAGCACGTTGATACAAGCAGTCTAACTAAAGCACATTATCAGTCCCACAACAACACACCACACCACACAACAACTTCCGTGCGTTCAAGCGTTTTTGCCATACCTACTACTGGAATCAAGTTTAATCAGCTCACAAGTCCAACTCCTCCTATTATTATCTTTCGATTAATTTCGTGCGGGTTCCAAGACAATTAACTTTATCCCGGGACTCGCCGAGGGTCAAACCTCGGTGTCTTCATTGGACACCACTGTAGATCCTGGCTTACAGGAGTAGCAGTGGTGGGAGCGTGTGGCGGGCTTAATCCCATTAAAAAAAAAATATCAGTCCCACTTTTGCATCAACTGTTCATAAAGATCAAGAAACGTCTTCACCTAAATTAGAAATTTAATTATCCTCCCTAAGCGGGTCTCATTAAATCCTCACAAAGATATAAGAGATAAACTTCCAGATATAGCTAAATAAACAGAGAATCTAAATCTTGAGACAAAAGCTGAATAGCCTGCGAGAGCCGGCTAAGGAGAGATAAGAATACTAGCGAAGACATTTCAAAGGGAGGCAAAATTTATCAAAGGTTATGTCGCTTTAGTTCAGACGGCGTAATGTAAATTAATTTCATAGCCCCTTTCGTTTACATCTGAATGGAGGCTTCGCACTTCGGTTTAAAAGGATCGAAGTTGAAATGCTTTAGGATAATTATTCGAATAAGATTATTAAGGTCAATGATTGTATTGATAACTTACCCTCTGTGATAGCATCAGCTATTTAGGAAATAAGCTGTATAAACTTTGTCAGTTGGAGTTTGGGTGTTTATCACCCTTTATCTTTCGCGAATATTTATAAACCGTCTTTGATTGTATAAGATCGAAATATGAAATTAATAACTCCAAATCTTTTCAATAAGGATATTCTAAACATTATTGGGTACTATCGATTTAGACCTTAATTTGTATAGTTTAAAGAACTTTATCATTATTTCTTCTATGATTTCGAAAATACAAAGCTCATTGAAGAATAAGTCAGGCAATCCTTAGAATAAACAACGCTGTAATTATACAGATCGCTGTGCCCACAAATGCAAATTAGGTGTTATGAAACAAAAATACAAAACAAGAAAGATACTGAAACGCGAAAGGGATGAATTAAATATAAATTACGCAGCCCAACAACACCGAAATTGAGAACAGAATTTAAAAAATGAGCCAAGCACGAATAATTTGGGGTGGGTTCCGGAGTGTAGGTGCCCCATGTATAATGTCTTCATTCATTTGGTTATCTACTCAAAATATAATACCTAATACATGATTATAGACGTCGATGCTTAAGTACATTAAAATGTTTATGAACATTTAATACTATTTATGCTCATTCGTGTTAGAAATCCATTCGCAAATGAAATTAGTTTGATAGCTATCAATAAATTAACTATAGAAGTTTATCAAGAAAAGTTCTTGGTAAACACTCATTATAATGAGATTATAAAAGGAAGGGATAGATTGGGAAAATCGTAAAAACAATATTATGGATCCCTATAAAAATTTGAGCATTAAACAAAATGGAAAGGAAAGGCTGGCCTGAATATGGGCTCGGAATAAAACGTGAGTTCAAGATTTTCAATTTATTAAAAGCAAACCCAATTTCACTAGACTCCGGCTCAATTTCGGAAACAATGGTTACTTGCTTCTAAGGAATAGCTAACTGTGCTTCAAAATATGAGCTTTAAGCGATTTTATGATAAAAATTGTAGGAACACTAAAATTTTACTTTGTGGTAAATTCACTCCATTACTTCGATAGCCATGTGCTGACCGACCGAGCCTTGTGATGCTGCTCGCGTAGTCAGCTCATGTCTCGTCCAAAATAAACGCTCGTCCTTACTAGCCAGAGCGGAAAGCATTTATTTTGGTCACGTGCTTTGAAGGGGTGAAGGGTAACTACATAGAATGCCTTATTGTAGTAGTGAAAGTTGGGAGCACAAAGCGGGTAGATGAAAAAATTAACCAAAAGATGAACAAACCAAATAAAAAGCATCATATGTGATTCTTTACACCAAATATTATGCGACATGAAGTTGGTAGAAATAGAGAGAGAGAGAGGATAGGTACCGAGTTATATGTGCCATCTATTCTGATATGCCCAATGTAACCACGAAAAAGAAGACACCTCCGTCCGCTATAGCCTGTATATTGTTCACCGTCGAAACCATTTTTTTTCCTACTTGCATACGGCACAGTACGGATAACAAGGCACCAGTTTGCTCAACGGTACAGTATCGTAATTTTGTGTACTCAACGTTGATTTATTATTACAAATTACATATTGATCGTGGGATCGGTGCCATTGAAATTAGGGGGTATTACGGTGAAGGTTTCGGTAATCGTTTTTGGAGTTGTTGGTTTTTCGTGGTAGCTTTAGTGTTGTGTCATGGATATTAATTTTCATTCTGAGTATCGAACCTCCATTATAATTTAATCGGGAACCACCTTATTACGTAAAGTAATATGAAGTGTTTGCCTTGCATCAGTATTATGTAGTATTATTTAATCATTTTCTTAATTATATTTTTTCTGAACATGGATATTTAAATAAATATCGAAATATTCAAAACCCTTCTCTGATTCTAAAACAGCGTCCTTATTACCAGTGGTTAAGGCTCCAGAGAGAGGAACCTCCTCACATTGCATGCCATCTCCAGGAGTACTTTCTTCTGATTCTGGCCCATGATCCAGCCTAACGCGAGCCTCTTTAGAATTTTGTGGAGGCTCTTGGCTATTAGGCTATAGGCGGAAACAATTATTGGTACAATGACTGCCGTGTCAATGTCCCACATGTCGATAACCTCGTGCCCCAGATCATGATACTTGCTTTCTTTATCTTTCTCATCATCTGTATATATAATACATTCCTCTATCTCTATCCTTGCTATAGAGGTTAATTCAGAGACACAGGTCGGTGCCAATAGTCTAAGGTGTGATTATCTATACATCTATACATATAAATAAAATTGGAGTGTCTGTTTGTAATATTAAAATAACCGCTTTTTACTAAATGCATTTGGATGTATACACGGTACCTATACCAAAACAACCATTTTTAAAATTTTTGTCTGACGAAAACGAAAACGAAAAAAAATTAAAACCAATGCTGCAGCGCAGCGCCTGATTAAGTTTGATAGCAACAACCTGCAATGCGTCCCGCGGCGCGGGCTCAGAATGGGCGAGCAGGCTGTTGTCAACGGTTGTCTTTGTTAAATACCACGCGGACGAAGTCGCGGGCAACAGCTAGTTATTAATATAGCTTTGAAAAGTCTGCTTCACCATACTTCTTGTTTAATTAGTAGCCCTGAACCATTTTACATACCTTTAGGTCCCGAGCTGACTTGGCACTGGTATTTGGCGTCGTCATCTAAAGTCACGTCTCTGATGTCCAATGAATAATCACCTGAAACAATACAGATCATTAGAGAATATAAGACTTACTCTCCCAGTTTATTGGTATCAGAATTCCGCCTAATATGGCCAAGTTTAAAAGAAATAGGCCAGAAAAGTGTTACTTTTATAATAAATCATAATCACATATTGATTTCTAATATTTACGCGAATACTACACATTAAAATAATAGGATGAACATCCTAATTTCAATAGGGAAGATGGCTGGGTGCTATCACCGACTTGGGATCCAGTAATTAATATAATTAAATCCAAAACTATGGTGTGCCGTTCCTATGGAGAAGAACGGGCAAGAAACTCCATGGATGCTCTTTTTTAAAAAAGATCTTTTGAAGCCATTCTTGCTTGCCTTCCACTTAATTTTACTCTAAACGTTGTCCCGAATGTAACTAATATATTTTGTCCTTATTAATAATAATAGATTAATTAATGCCGTCCATTAATATTTCGTTATATTAAATTGAGACAAATGGCTACCCATCATAACGGAGCCGTCACGTAAAGGTCGTTTTCCACGAGGTTATAACTCTGACTCGTGTAGTATACATAATAGTCCTTGTATAAGGGCATGTGGAGGTGTGTCCAGAACCATTATATTATATTGCGTCCTCTCGATAATTCAAATTCAAAATATCTTTATTCAAAGCCATAACAAAGTAATTAGCAACTGGAGCTACCTTTTAGGGATAATAATGCCTGTAGTAGGAAACTCCAATCTTCCATAACCATGGTTATTACTTATTATATATATTACTAGCTGTCCCGGCGAACTTCGTACCGCCTCAGAATCAAATGTATGAGAAAATGAATTTATTGGTATTCTATGAAAAATTTAAACAAATCTATCCCACGGGAACCATACATTTTACCAGGAAAAAAGCCAGCCAGTAGCCTATGTGCTATTCCAGACTATAATCTATCTCTGTGCCAAATTTCATCCAGATCCATTCAGCCGTTCTGGCGTGAAAGAGTAACAAACATCCATCCATCCAAACTTTCACATTTATAATATTAGTATAGATTAGTATAGATTATAATGGAGATGAATAATGCTGTGATTTGTTGTAATTAACAGGGCACTAAGATTTAATGAATGCACACGGTTTGTTGTTGTAAGTCCTAAATAAAGAATTAAGATCACGCCAAAACTATTTCGGAAAGTATGAATAAAATAATTCAATATTTCTGCTTAGCATAATAATTATGTTCTTATAAAAGGTCATTATGTATACCTAAAGAAGGAAATCTGAAATATAATTCTTGACAATACCGCCTTTTTAAAAGAAAATCTAATAATATCTGTAAATAAATTTCTGAAAAAATTCTATACTAAAGTTTAAGGCGTAAAAAAATGAAGATAGCAGCGTCAAAGGGACTTGGAAGGACGAAAATAGCCCGATAGATATAGGGGATTCTTTTCCATAATTCACAAATACAATTAACACATTACATTTACATTTTTGGGGTCGAGTCACCTTCGTCCGTAGGAGAATTAAGTACCCTCGAGATACCCTACACGTGACCCTGGGTGGTGCCAACCAGGTGACAACTCTACTGGTGGTAGGCTTCGGCCGTGGCTAGTCACCACCCACTGAACAAAGCCATGTCGCCAAGCGGCCTAGCCGTGTTCCGGCATGATGTTCGGTGTTGCCATTCATGGATGGCGGGTCAGATCAGTTGCGCTGCATGTGCCTAGTGAATGTAGCATCTCTTATCTACTGCCGCCTTCCTACCTAGACAAGTATGCTCCATCGTAGATCTCATCGTCACTTACCATCAGGTGAGATCGAGATCAAATACTTGCCTATAATGTAATAAAAAAAAAACTATAAATAAATGTCCACTAAAAGTACAAAAAATTCCTAATCTACGACACTTGTACTAAATAGCACTCATTATCGGGGTCCACTTTTTGTTCGCGCTACGGAACCCCAACAAGTATGAGTTATTACATCTCAGTGGACATGTCGGCGGCGGCAAAAACCTGGCCTGAAGATAACGTCTTCATTAATTAGGTTAACAGCTGAAAGAACGTGAAACCTTCTTGTTGTGAAAAGCTGGCTTTCAGGAAAATGCCGACACTAAAACAGTATTGGAGAAACAAATACCATTATACCAAAATTCATGGAGAAGGTAGGCAGTAGAAGGTACGAAAATACCTCACCTCGTACGTGACGTGATATACTCGTATATAATCACTAGCTGCGAGCTAAAAAATCATGTCGATCCATTGCACTATGAAAAATTAAGACAAATCTATCCCACGGGAACCATACATTTTACTGGGATAAAAAGTAGCCTATGTACTATTCTAGACTATAATCTATCTCTGTGCCAAATTTCATACAGATCCGTTCAGCTATTCTGGCGTCCATCCAAACTTCATCCATCCAAACTTCATCTATCCATCCATCCAAACTTTTACATTTATAATATTAGTATAGAAGTATAGATAATTCCAGCCCTTTTTAATGTTCCACTGAAGGGTACCGGCCTCCCGTCAATGCTAGGGGGATTAGGCCAAAGTCCACCACGCTGCCCCAATGCGGGTTGGCGGACTTCATACATCTTTCGAGGGGTTCTCTCAGACATGCAGGTTTCCTCACGCAGTTTTCCTTCACCGTTTAGCAAGTGATAATCATGGGCGAAAATGATATTCGCACATGAAATCCCAGAGGTGCGAGGCGGTGTTTGAACCTGCGATCCTCGTTACCGAGGCAAGCGTTCTACCAACTTGGCTAACACTGCTATCATAGCAAGTATAGTCTGTAAAAATACAACCAAGTAAAGTTAAACATTGTGATCATCCATTCTATTACCGACTCGAAATGATTAGTAACTTCACTAGTACGGCATAAACTAAGCCCGAGAATTGCCACTCAGCATATTATTGCACCGTCAGCATAAAATAGAGCTTAGTTATGAACTGAGTCTTACCATCCGAATTTTGGATTCGAATGGTATCTGAATCGAATAGCAAGCTGTCGGCTAATCTAATTGTGTGTGTTGGTGTTTGTTATAACCCAGTAAGTTATGAGTGGGCTGTTGTAATAATAGACTGTTTCCTCAGTTATTTTTTTTAATGCCAGACCAACAACGAACATCGCCACACTAACTATATGGTCCCACACTAAACAACGCTTCTATTATGGGTACCGTACAATAGACTGTGGGCGACCCCAGTACATAACAATAATACGTATATAGATATTAAACATCCATGACTCCGGTACAAACATTCATGCTCATCACACTAAGATTTTCCCTACCAGGATTCCAACCCGGGACCCGCAGCGCAGAAAGCAGATCACTACCAACTGCGCTAATCAGGCCGTCGAATATTGCTATTGATTTGCTAAAGTCACACACGTTGTATAAAATAGGCTGTATAAGAAAATTACGTGACCATAGTGCAGCTATAACTCACATAGCGTTTATGTTCCTGGGGATGTATACCAACCTCTTATTTAAAAGAGTTGCCACTGAGTTACTTGCATACTCTTTTTTTTTCTTTTTTTTTATTCACGTAGACTATTAAGTACAGTACTTATGAATCGTCAAAAGTTACAAAATACTATGCTACTCGTACTACTTCGGTTCGGGATGCCGTTCTTATGGATATGGATCTGGAACCAACATTCCGAACCGTTGGTAGATTCTATTCATAATTGCTTTTATGGCGTACATGAATAAAAAAAAATATATTTTGATTTTGGCTATAATATCGATGGCGTTTGAAATAAAGACAAAACTTAAAAATAAAAAAAATAAAAAAAAAATGATTTTGGAATTCGATAACTCACCCTCCTCATCACTCCCAATCATCTTATAACGGTCATAGCCGCTGAGATCTCGATGCAATCCCAGCCCGAAGTCGTCCTTCGTCCACTGCAGCTGCCCAGCCTTGTTCTCCACACGACAGGGCAGAGTCACCCTGGACCCTACAACAGCCGTCTGTGGACACAAAAATAAGTATTGTAGCCCTTCCCGTAATGATAGTCTAAAGCAGGGATTCCCAAACTATTTTGGGCAAGAGACCCCTTTTCCCAAATGAACTGATACCTCAGACACCCATAGCCACATAACTTTAAAATTCTATCTCTAGTTTTTTCCTATTGATACAAAATAATAATTTCATCTTGTACGAGTTTTTTAAAAGTACAACCATGATATTTCCTACTAAAATATTAGTCATTCTTATAACAACTTGTTACACGTAACACCACTTATAGAGTATCTTCAAAGTTTCAAATAAGAACTTGTGTTAATTAATAGGGGTCGATTTTTAGACCTCGTCGACCCCCAAAATCAGTTATCGTTTATGTCGACCCCTGGGAAACCCATATCGACCACAAGGGTTCAATATCGACCACTTTGGGAATCCCTGGTCTAAAGCAATTTCTATTTAACTAAGCCAGTGGACCTAGAAGCCTGAAATGTTGCATAGGACTGCCTTATGAGACGTAGGTGAACATTAGGGAGGGATTTCGTATGAAAAAAATAATTGTTGCGATTGGGCATATGTCTTGTTTTTAATAAAACTCGAATAAGTTACCGAAGCAGTTAAACAAGATTATCTTTCAGACATTTTCAAAAATGTGCCTACCTATTAAATTTATTTTTAGCATCAAGAACGAAATAAATTTGGTACAGACACAAAGACGGATGATTCGAGTGTTTCTCATTTGAATTAGGATTTTTCTTTATAAATATCTTCAAAGGTTGAATGGATTTCTCTTTAGATTTCTTAGGAAAATACTCGTATAAGACTTATTTTAGGATACTCATAAGTAACAATTGAAAATATTTTTTTTGTAAATTGTCAATATAGATGATTGAAGTTGACTTATCCACTTGTTGATTTCTCGTGGGTGTAAATAATAATGGTAGAGAAAATTAATTCACCTTAAGAACAATAAATAATTCACAAATACAGTGTAACATTAATTCAATGACTTCGTAAACTAATATAAAATGCACGGAAATTAAATACATATACAACGAGCTGATAAGTCATTAATACGTACATGGGAAACCCATGACCTGTTGATGGGGTTCCAAATAGTGGATACCGCATTAAAATAATATTCTACTATGGCACCCGGTTTATTTCAAATTTAATTTTAATCAATCCTTTTGTTTATTAATTTTACTAAAATAATTGTTGTAAAGAGTTATATAGGTTAAAATATTGCTAGTGATTTTAATTTATTTATATCATTAAATATAATTATATTCAGTCGAAGCTATAAACTTAAATATATATTCAAAGTACATGTAGAGCGGCACCACAGCGGTACGGGGACAAACTTCGACTACGCAGCGGTCCTACTTCCGGCGCTAATGTTGCCGTCATTTCCGGTGCCACAATTACATGCTCATAGGCTCTCTGTGGTCTGGGGAGCTCTGGTGCACTTCAGTTGCCAGACAAACTAACTTAATTGCTTTTACATACTAGTTGTACACGCTAGTCTGGTTGTGGGAATTTTGCTTTTTTTTCTTCGGATATTAAGTATACTTACTCGATTCAAACATAATTTATAATGCATATTTATTACGTGATGCGCGTATAAATAAAAAAAGTGTAAAAATCAAATTTTATAATGCTCTAGGCAAAAAAAGTACAACAGCTATGCCTAGAATTATTGTCTGGCAAGCAAGGTTGATATCATTTTGTTTTTTTTTAATGGTTATGGTTATGACAGTCTAAATTAAAATGAATGTGTAAAGAAAATAATCGTACCTGATCCTGGGGTTCCATTGCAAACTTCTGCTCCTGAAAACCCCCGCACACTCCCAAAAAACAAAACACCACACACACTAACACCGCATTGCACTGAGTCCGAAGCAAAAGAAACAACGGTGTCACCCCCCTACTGGTCACCTTTACCCCCCCTAGTTCCATCATTACACACATAAGGTATATCCGTTCAGAAACAAGGACATCCGGTTTCTATATTAAAACATTTCACATGTTAAACGAACACTCAACTTCCCCTATCAGGATATTCTATTTGCGTAACAGGAACAGTCGGGGCGAATGCCATAGTTTTATTTTTGGATCCTTTTCAGTAATGATTTATTGTTATCTGCGTTTTAGAAGCGGCCGACGATGTGGCGTGTCTGAAACAAGAAATGGGGAATGTTAGATATGTATATGTTTTTTTGGTGAAAAATGATTTAAAGAAACACATTTGAAAATGTCTTTTGTCATTACGTAAAAGTTGAACGTGGATAAATAAAATAATTTTAAATAAACGTAGGTATTTTATGATATTGAAATAAAACTTATTTTACGGATTTTATCGCGTTTATTTTATATTTTTACGTTCACGTAAAGTGAAGCAACTAAATTCTGTTACAAATATAATATTTGGTTGTAACTTTTTTAGGGTGTGTACCTACCCAATTACTGTGTACATCATTAGAACGAATGTAAGTATATTGAAAACTCCTAACGAGCTCGAGCCAGTTAGAATATATTAATAGAACGTGGGCTCTAGTTTACTTTTCTTGGAAAACTGCTTTACATGAAATACTTGTTAGTTAGGTTCTAAGAGAACTTTAAAAAGGCAAAATAGCTTAACAATACGATTGTAGCACACTGTAATACTGATGATGTAAAGCGATATTGTTGTGACATATATTGCTAGGAAATGACATTACGTGGAACGGTAGGTGCCTCTAACGATTTGTTTCATCTGTACAAATAAATAAAATTGGAGTGTCTGTTTTAATATTAAAATAACCGCTTTTTACTAAGTGCATTTGGATGTATACACGGTACCTATACCAAAACAACATTTTTTACAATTTTTGTCTGTCTGTTTGTTCCGGCTAATATCTGAAATGGCTGGACCGATTTTGACGGGACTTTCACTGGCAGATAGCTGATGTAACAAGGAGTAACTTAGGCTAATTTTATTTTAGACTAGCTGTTACCCGCGACTTCGTCCGCTTTTTGTTAAATACCACGCGGACGAAGTCGCGGGTAACAGCTAGTAAAATATTTTTTTTTAATAAAACAGCAAGCGCAACTTGATGATCTTAAGGTCCTTTATTCTGTTTCCGGATTGTGCTAATGCCGAGTTACTATTAAAAATATTCGTTTTGAATTGAGAACCTCTTTCTTTTTTTCTACGGATAAAAAATATTTTATGTATTTCAGAAATGCTGGAACAAGAGTAGTTTCATTTTTTTTTTAAATAATTAATATTATAGGTTTAGTAATATAAGTGATACGTGATTGGATATAGATTTTTTTTCAATAGATACATATATAATTGTTAATCTAGTTTGCTATGTAATATTTTTAATAGCTTAATATTACTAGTCAACATGCCTTAACGAAAATAACTAAATAAAAAAAAACTAGTTGCAAACAAACTTTTGCGGTCTGTAACAAGTTAAGGGTGAAGTTATGTTATTGAGCTATGCTGTGCTGTGTCCCGCTTCGCTCGTGATTGCAATGATTTGCAAGGTTTCCAACGGTCGAGGAAAAGTTTCCAAAAGGATTGCTACAAAATTACACTTGCTTTCTGAGCCAAGTGTCCTGGGTTCGAATCCCGTTAGGGACAAACTTTGTGTGATGAGCACGTATGTCTTTACCTAAGTCATTGAGTGATTTATATCATCTAAAACGCGAGATACAGGATATCTTAGTATAAGGTCTACCTAATGTAGAAATATTGCTGAATAAAAAAAGCAAGTCCCATTCCCATTTTGAAATTATAAAGCTATCCCGTTTTGTGCATTTTTCCTAGCTCCGCCTGCTGGGACACACAGCCTTATAATTCCAGGCGTCACTCGTATTTTCTTTTATTTGCTATGTAGTCACTTAGTTTCTTTTGCGAAAAACCCTGGTATATATTCAAAGTTTTAAACTTCAGTAATTAGTGATTTGTGTAGAAAAAACCACCGTGTTTGTGAGCAATTAAGTTCAGTTGTGTTTCATTTAGTTTTTCTTTTACGAGCAATTAGCCTGGTATGGGTTTTATAAATTGCTTGTATACTGTCTTATCTATTATAGGCGTTATTTATTTATAGTTATAAATTTAAAAAGAATATTGTTATACGCTTATAATATAGGGAGGTGAATCAATATTTTTTTTTATAATAGCTGGCCCAACAGACGTTGTTCTGTCCAAATTCCCATACCAACAGCTCATTCAGTGTTTCCCAAATTTTCCAACTTATTCTAGATTTCATCCCGTTAATCCTTAATAGTCCAACTATTACGAACGTGAAAAGAAAATTAAATCGCTCCAATCGTTCTCAATGCCCTGATTAACGAACATAATAAAATTTTATTTACATAAATGGATATATAGTTGCATGTTTAATCCACATTGATACGATTCAAACTGTTGCGCTAGAAAGAATGCTTCTGTTATTCCTAAAATATTCAGCTACTTACTTTATATAGCTATTTCTGAAGTCACACTGGTCCATTAATAAATTATGTGGCAATAAAAATAGCCCACATTCCGCGTGTTCGCCACACCGTACACTGGGTGACCCCGCTACAGATTGTCACACCCAATTAGTACCACATAAAACGACTATTTTAGGGACGATTAAACACTGTCACTATACATGTTACAAGCAGATCATATCATACGTCAAATTTAGTGGAAAATTTTATAGGAAAAGTAACAGTTTTTTTGTCTTAAGTTTTTTTTTAACAATAACGACAAATTATATCAAGCGGTTATCAATTTTGGAAAGTAGTAGTAAGTACTTTAGTTGACTATAAAGTGTAGTTGTGGCTTAGTCAGTTTTTGCTTAGTGATAAAAGTACTTCGATTTATGAGGATTTGTTGTAAGGCTATTTTTGATTTTCCATGGAATGTGTTTTTTTAATAAATTATATGTAGTATTAGTGGAATATTGACCATTGTGTGTTCATAAACGTGCACGAGTGAAGAAAATTCAAATAAAACAGTATAGCTTAACTTTTCGAGTTCTCCGAAGATGTAGGGGATCCATTACATCATCATCGACGTCATCAACATCATTATAATCATTAGAAGTACTTATATTATTTAAAATAACAAAGAAATATTTCTTTGACACTGGCAAAATGGCACTATTTTGTAGCCGATTGCCAACCTAAAAAAACGAAGACGCAGCATAGATATAATTTACATAAAAATGCACGAATCAACCGAAGCAATTACTTAACAAAACGATGTAATTAAACGTTATCGATTAACACAATGTGGTGTGGCATATTAATGTATTAAAACTGATAACTTGAACGATTCACATCACATTTGATACTAGAGGAAATCCTACGATTGCCTTGTGTTGATTGTATCATCGTATTCCCGTGGGAATTTGATAAAATATACTTCGTACTGCAACTTAGTAAAGGTTGTGCGTGGATATGTCTTCAAATGAAAATGAAATTGTATAGACAATTGGTTTAAGTGCTATTTCTGAATGACAGTGACAATAATTAGCTGTTTTTTTTTCTATTGGGCACAGGCTTCCTCCAGATGCGGGACAGACACAACAATAGCCGTGTCTAGACCAACCGCAAAAACATAGAAAAAAAAATAAAAATTTAACATTATCGCCAGACCAACGCACTAAATGTGTGGCTGCGAACCCATTATAAAATTTACTTATGTATAAACTACCACCAGAATTCAAACCCCAGACCCCTCGGTACAGCAAGCAACCAACATCGTTCATAGGAATGTATTTTTTAGTAAGTACACTCGGTAGCAATGAATCTGGGTCACCAACATGAACCTTAATATTTCGGAATCAAAGAATGCTTGCTTATTCAATTAAAAATTATATAATACAGTAATGAAATACAAATGATATTAAAAAAAAACTTCTTTAGGGCTTTATAGTAATACCATCAAATGGCTAAAACAAAAAAAAAAATTTTTTTAATTGTACGACGTACTCACTGCATTTGATTTTGCTTTTGTTTCTGTTCTATCACAAAAAAAATATAAGAATACATTCCTTGTTTGTCATTTTTGGGGTACGAGAATTCTCAGAGATATTACGGTTTATGTTGGCGACCTAGATTGATTGCTTCCAAGTGTATCTCATTACGTGAAACCTAAGCATAATCGGTGGACTTTCAAAACAAATTCATAGTAATTTCGTACTACAAAGCCTAGTTATTAGATACCTATAACTAGTCTTTATGATATGAATAATAAATGTATGTATACATAATTGTGCTACGTTTGATATGTATGTATAGAATCATATAAATGTAGAGAAGATTATTTAAAATTATGTTGTTGTTTTGTCCACGTTTTTATCGATAATAACGACAAAATTATTTTTTAAATCACAACTCTTAACGATGCTAGAGGCACGTCCGATTCTAGTTGGTGGAAATATATATGGCGCAGCTGTGCGAGGATACTTTGCCTTGCTCATGCTTCACTCAAGTAAGATGTTCGCGCTCTTTCATTTGCTAGTCTGTTGTTTTCTTTGCTGTCAGCATGTACGGTTACGTCAAATTCGCGTGTGCTGATTGGTCGGATAAAAAGTGAGGCTGCCATTTTTTTATTGACGTATCGAAGCTGTGACTGTGCTACAGAAGCGCAGGTTCAAATGGAAGTATAACCTTCTGGATCATGCTATATAATGTTCAGTTTTATAACACCAACCATAAAATTAAAAAAAAATGTTTAACTGATACTGATTTCGTCCTAATTAGTAGTTACTTTATCTGTGACTAAGAAGGTTATTTTAACTATAATCTATGTCGTTTAATTTTATTGCTGATAAGCAAATTGACGGGGATTGTAGTACTTATAGATAACGTATCAGAACTAATTTTCGATCAGTTTTATTTTTATTTAATAGTTTTCAAGATAGTCCCACGGTTGACACGTGGTTGGATTAAAGCATTTTCAAAGTAGGTACTTAACTATTGGAGAGAGTATTTTATTGGTTATTTTTATTATGATTTGGGGCTAAGGCCACTTGAACTTGTATTTTATACTACTTAACGATTACTTGGTTTTATAGGTTAGTAACTTTATTTTTAACCCTTAGTAGCCTGATTTACGAAAGTGATTTATTTTTAATATTACTGTGTTTAATGTTACTGTGTTTAATAATAATGACATTTGTTTTTTTTTAAATTTCGTTGGAAAGAATATTATACAACAGTAAAATACGTACAGCCAACCTATAAAAAAAAACTAATAGTAATGTGAACATTCGGTTTAAAAGATTGGTATCAAAATTGAAACTCTAGGCTATTAAGGGGTAATATTATTACACTTTTGCATCCGAATTTTAAAAAGTCAAACGATTAATTTAAACAAAATGACAGTAGAAATTAAGAAAAGAAAACTCACATTTAAAAAAAGAACACAATATTCAAATTAAATTAAGAATAAAAAGTAACGCTTACCAAAATAACAAAAGACGAGCTGGTTCAAAAAAGGAACACTCTCAAAATTGTATCTAACCCTGCAACGGCACCAGCGTGTTCACTGCACGTCCATTCAACCCGTGGCACGCGACTGGGCCGCCGAGCGCATTTTCAGTCAGCATGTATTTTTAACCTACCCCCTTGTAAGCTATCCGAGTCGGAACTGACTCACGGAGGGATACTCGCGTTGAACTCCCGAGTTATTAATTAATTGTGTCTGTTATTCTTATTCTAAAAATATACAAAACAACATTACCGTCTAATAATAAACATGGTAAGTGAAACACGTGGTGTGTGAAGGGTTAGTATCCTTTAATTGAAACCTTATTGAGGTTAAGCTGATCCTCAAGTTGTCTTATGTTTATGTACTACATATTCGACAATGATCTGTGCAACAATCGCTCTATATATAAGTTTCTCTGTGTTTCTCTCTTCTCTATGGCGTCGTGTTAAGTGTTTAACTTTCAATAATTTGTGTAACTCAAATACATAAGTGTATAATTTTACCCCCCCGGACCCTCGGTATATTTACCACATATACATAAATCATTCACTTAACTAAGTGCTCAGTAAAAATACTGGTAGATGCTTTATGATAATCAATGATGATCTATCTGAAACCACAAAGAAAACCTCAAAACCTAATAGTCGGATATTACCAACAACTTTCAAATTTTCGGACATATCCACGGAACTTAAAATATTTACTGGAATGCGCATTTTAGTAGACGTCGTCCCCTTACAAATAGAATCAGACTCCTAACAAAATATCACCAAAAAACCACGAGTTAATGCTTCATTTTTGCTGCCATAACATAAAGCGGCTTATCTGCGTAAAATATGAAACTATAACTTACGCTATGTTCGCAGGTAGAAACGAAGAGCAATTGAATGCACTAACTAGGAACGTATGAAAACAGGCGACATACACCTGCTTGTGAGCCAATGCCATTCTATTTATTTTGGTGTTCTGTGCGCATAAGAATGTGATTGATGAGTATAGAATATGGAAATAGGACATAGAATGCCATATCATTAATAAAAGGTAAATATTTTCTTAATTTCAACTCAAGCTTAACCCACTTTAAGTCTTAAAATCGTTCATTCAAACGCCCATAATATCAATTTAAACTAGAATAGCTTTCCAAAAGTATATGCTTAAGAGGCACATTAAAGCATTTTCTAAATGTTATCGGTCCCAAAACAACAGGCTTATGTTAAGTGAATTGAAAAGTTATTGAGACACTAACTGCAAATTATGTAAATTGAAAGCGACTTACACATAAGACGAGATTTTGTTAATTATTTGATTTCTAATTTCGGATTTAAACGGAATTCAACTTTAAAACAATACCGATAACGGAGCCGCCATTTTGGTTTCGTATTCAGAGATGATTCTATTTTTAAATACTGACTCACTATTGGCTGCCCGGAAATGGAGTGCATTCTGTAACGATGGATACAAATTTCGGGACGATCGAGATTTTTCTTTTTTTTTTTTCAAATTAAGTTCGGTGGTTTTGTTTGCTAGAACAAAAAATATCACACACGCATGTTTTCCCGTATCTATGGATAGCATGATGATCAAGGACGGAATTAGAAATTCGCATCTTTAATTCAGATAGAACTTCCTAACATATGGTTGTACAATACAACACTCCCACCTTCAGAGAATGGAGTATTCTTCATGAAACCATGCAACAGAAGAAGAAATAACACAGATGTTTTGTCGCGAATAAAATTTTGAAGCACAAAAATACCAAGCCAATCTGTGTGTACACGTGAAATTGCGTATATTACACAAATCGGCTTGGTTTTTGGGGGCTTGAATTTTCATATTGCTCACGACACTATTTTTCGTCTGCGGCCATTACGAAAATCCCGTACTTACAATCTTTGAATCATACAAATCACCCAAATCACTGTTCAAAATTACATCGATCGCCCATATAGTTCACAAAAGTATTTCCATGCATTCGTCAATAACGTGTAATTAGTATTGTTTTTTTTTTAGATATAATGATACGTTTCAAAGGTTGTCTGCGTCCTGTGACTTTGATATACGGCCAGACGTGGATAACGACCAAGTAATGATTGTAGGTAATGGCGAATAGAAAACAAAAAAATTATTTTGTTTACTTTTCATAGATATAATGCTGTCACTTTGACGTGATAAGTGGAGCAAGATTAAATAATAATAATATCGCCAGACGAACACACTAACTGTACGGTTCAAACTAAGCGACGCTTGTATAATGTGTACCGTACAATGAACCGGAGCGATCCCAGTATCTAATTACTTATACGAATATTGAAATAAAACTAATTTTACGGATTTTATCGCGTTTATTGTGTGTATTTTACGTTCCTGACGTTTCGGCTGCTTTACAGCAACCATGGTCACGGGAGGACTGAGGTGTTTGACGTCCTATTGGCAAAGTTTGAACTGGGGTACCCTCATATTTATTTGTTGTTTGCGTGTAGTATTCGCGTAAATATAAGAAATCAATTTCTCTATTCATGGAGTTTTAGCTTGCATAGAAATTTTCTTCTATTGGACTCCATTAGGTATTTTTCGTTATCACTTGTAGTTTGGGATTTAGCCATTTACCCGACATATTTAATTTTACAATTCCTTAAAAGAACTATAATAATACCAGCCCTTTTTAATGTCCCACTGCTGGGCACGGACCTCCCCTCAATGCGAGGGGGATTTTGGCCATAGTCCACCACGCTGGCCCAGTGCGTGTTGGCGGACTTCACACATCTTTCGAGGGGTTCTCTCAGACATGCAGGTTTCCTCACGATGTTTTCCTTCACCGTTTAGCAAGTGATAATCGTGGTTGAAAATGAGATTCGCACATGAAATCCAGAAATCCTAGATGTGCGAGGTGGGGTTTGAACTTGCGATTCTCGTTACTGATGCAAGCGTTCTACCAACTTGGCTATCACTGGCCTTAAAAGAACAAAGCATCACATTTCTGTCTCAACCTCTGTCAGTTTCGTGCAACATCTAATTATGACAATTACTCAAACAAGTCCAATTATTATTTGTTAACGTAACAATACCGGTTAGCAGTTTGAAGCGAACTATTAAAGTCCGTAGTTATTGTTAAAACAATCATCTTATTACTGTATAACACAAACATGGTTTTAAAATGGGTTTAACTTGATGCTGCGTGACACACGGGTTCCAAGCTTGTAGGTCGAGCTTGCTAGAGATACGTTTAATCAAAAAGCTTAGCATTATTAAACAAATGGGCGAAAAGGAACCCACCACCGACCCTCGGCTTGTCAACTTTTCCAATAATAAACCAAACAAGTTTGATCGATAATTAAAGAAGCCAGCAACACCGGACTCCTCTAAGATGTTAGTCGAGAAACTATCTATCACGAGTGACGGGACCTCAAATAAAATGCAATTCTCCGCGAAACGAAGCGAATCTAAAAAAGTATTCGACACGTATTTCGCCTCTAAGCGAGGCATCCTCAGGACGGCTGGGCTACGAATAAGGCATCATTAGTATAATTAGTTCTAATTCGGAAATCTTGAATAGACTGAAGGTATAAATCCTAAAAATACAATTATGTATGTAAACAATCCTAAGTAATAATGTAATGATATTTTACTGTGACTTCAAACCTGTAAGCTTTTTTTAATATTTAATGTGTTATTTGTGATTTATAACTTACTAGCTATGTGCCCAGTCGAGGGTAAAAAAACCCCTAATTTGTTGATTTGGAAAATTATTGTTTTATATGAAAGGATATGGGACTTCACATTCGTTAAATATTTGATTTAGTTAGACAAGGTAGATTTCAAGATTAGATTATTTTTTGATTTTTAGTTTTTTGAAGACGGTTTTTATTTTGTTAAAAAGTTTTTTTTTATTTGATTACTAGCTGAGCCCGGCGGTGTTACCCGCGATAAAAAGTATGAAAAATTAAAACATCTATCCCACGGGAACCATACATTTTACCGGGATAAAAATTAGCCTATGTGCTATTCCAGACTATAATCTATCTCTGTGCCAAATTTCATCCAAATCCGTTCAGCCGTTCGGGCGTGAAAGAGTAACAAACATCCATCCATCTATCCATCCATCCATCTATCCATCCATCCAAACTTTCACATTTATAATATTAGTATAGATACCTACGTTATCGGTGTTACAGACAAAGTAACGTATGTCATTAATTTCAATTTCTTGGTAAAAGCTCGTTAGCTATATATCGCGACATGCTTACCAACCAACGGAACAGTGTGTCCACACATTTTTTTTACCGTTCTCAATCCTTCTGGGAACGGATGTATCGGGCATCCGTTTAATCGAAGAACAACTGTGTTCTCTCCAAATAAATCTCAAACTTATTTAACCCTTGCCACCGTAACTATAAGGTTCAGGTTACTGTGGTTTAATTTAAGATGATATCGGTACCTTAACGGAGGGCTGTACATAAAGTGTCCAATTTACCGATGTGTCTGGCTGTCGTGAACAAAAAAGAAGGTAAAAACCAAACTGATACGTTTTGTATTTTATTACTTTGTATTCCGTATTCGGAGAAACACAAAGGGTAGGTACGCAAACTTTGTCTTAATTTACATATCTATACATATAAATAAAATTGGAGTGTCTGTTTGTAATATTAAAATAACCGCTTTTTACTAAGTGCATTTGGATGTATACACGTTACCTATACCGAAACAACATTTTTTACAATTTTTGTCTGTCTGTCTGTCTGTCCGTCAGTCTGTCTGTCTGTCTGTCTGTCTGTTTGTTCCGGCTAATCTCTGAAATGGCTGGACCGATTTTGACGCGACTTTCACTGGCAGATAGCTGATGTAACAAGGAGTAACTTAGGCTACTTTTATTTTAGAAAAAAAAATAGGATCTCACGAAAAAAAATTAAAACCAATGTTGCAGCGCAGCGCCTGATTAAGTTTGATAGCAAAACCCTTCAATGCGTCCCGCGGGCTCAGAATGGGCGAGCAGGCTGTTGTCAACGGTGTTCTTTGTTAAATACCACGCGGACGAAGTCGCGGGCAACAGCTAGTATGAAAATAAGAATTGTTTAGTTTGCCACCATAATAGCCGGTGTGATGACTCGTATATTGGCATAGCTTATTAATTATACTAATATATTCACAAATAATAAAGTTTTTTTAATTTTTACTAACCAATCAAATATCAATAAATATCGCCAGTCGAACACACCAAACTATACGGTCCCACACTAAGCAACGCTTGTATTATGCGTGTACCGTACAATGGACTGAGGGCGAACTCAGTATATAATACTTATATAGATATTAAACATCCATGACTCGTGTACAAACATTCGTGCTCATCACACAAAGTTTGTCCCTACCAGGATTCGAGCCCGGGACCCTCAGCTTAGTGCAGCGTCACTACAAACTAAGCTAATTATGCGCGGTACTCTCTAAAATCTATAAATATCTTTTTTTTTAAATGAAGTCTTCACCGGATTTCAGTCGACGGTGTCACTAATCGATTGATTAACTCGCAATTAGTTTCAATCGATTCGTCCGTGCAATGTTTACTTTCTGGCTGTAACGGGATTGATTGTGTCGAGACGTGTCGAAAGATGGTAAGTCGAGCGTTGGGAGTCCCATTATGTTTGGGTCGCCTTGGGTAAATTTTGTTGGCCGACCGCTTATTAAGAAGAACCTCCAGTGAATGCTAAGCTACGCTATTTATTATAACCCTTTTTAAAGCTCCTTTTTAAAGCTATCAAATATAAAACATAAAAAAATAAGTTTTGAACTTTTTTTTCTTCATGACATTGCAGAAAAAAAAATAAAGTTCAAAACTTATTTTTTTTTCTATGACAAACTATAAATAGCGCATCTGCAGCTATCATACAGAGTAAGCTCAAAACTTTTAACAGTAGCCAAATGCGAATAAGCATTATCTACCATAACCTACCTACTGTATCTTTTTTTAACACTGGTAATACTGAAGATTGTTTATCTACCATTACCATAATTTAAAAAAATGCTGTGCAGTGGTCCCAAACAAGCGCAAGCTTGTATCTTGGGAACCGGAGACTTTGACATATTTGTAAATCCTCAGTGATTTCTGGATTTCATGTGCGAATCTCATTTTCAACTATGATTATCATTTGCTAAACGGCGAAGGATAACATCGTGAGGAAACCTGCATGTCTGAGAGAACTGCTCGATAGATGTGTGAAGTCCCCCAACCCGCACTGAACCAGCGTGGTGGACTATAGCCTAATCCCTCTCGCAATGAAGGGAGGCCTGTGCCCAACATTGGGACATTAAAAAAGGGCTGGCATTAATATATAGTAGCTCAAAGAAGTTTAAACATATTATAAATCGCTTCAAAAGAACCTATCTTAGCTTGTGCTGTGACATCATCTTTAAGGGTACACTTGTTAACTAACTTTTTAAGGGTTGTTTAGGCAGTTGGATTTTATTCATAGACCTGCTTGTTATGAATATTTTTTTCGAACAACATAACTTTAAACTGCATATTTCTCGCCCAATGTAATGGTTTAATTCTTTTTTTCAACAGAACATTAAACTCTAATCGCTTTCAATACGGTTTCTTTTAACTTGATTAGCATATTAATTGATTTTTCAGTGGCCAAGTACCTGTCATAACATTAAGCAATTGAGTTGTATGGGTAAGCAGACGAGTAGCGATGACTGATAGCTATATTATTTATTCGTTTTTAGTTATCCGTGTGAGAGTTATCGATTTTAAATATTGGGATATGATTGATAAGTGAAACTTAAGTAACGTAATAATAATATAGTTGGCCTAGCGAGAGGTCTCGGGTTCGATTACCGACAGCGACTGTTACACTATTAGCCGTATGTTGACTGACCACGGAGCCGATCGACGCAGCCTTGGGATCATGCCTCTGATATGGTCCAAACAATAAGTAGGGTAAGTAGGAACTTCTAATGTAATCGTTAGGTCATCGAGAAAATATGCTGTCGAAATACTATATGTATTAAACGTCCATTACTCGGGTTCATTCAAACATTCGTGCTCATCATACAAAGTTTGCCCCCGCTGGGATTCGAGTCTGGGACCGTCGATATTGAAAGCAGGGTCACACTAACCAACTGTGCCAATCTATACATATATATGTATAATAACAATGTACTGCTCAAAAATGTAACGGATCTTTTTAAAAAGAGCAACCATGGAGTTTCTTGCCCGTTCTTCTCCATAGGCACGGCATTCCGAACGGGTGGTAAAGTTGTAGCTTAGCGTTTTGTAACTTTTTTGACGATTCATAAGTACTGTACTTAATGGTTTACAAGAATAAATAATATTCGGATTCTGATTTTGTATTTAGTTGTCAAGAACATTTATTACTTACTACATACAGCTATTTACTTATTTACTTCGCTACTTATATACGCTTTGACATAAGTTATGCTAAATACCGTTAAGTACCTACTTGAATAATTCTATACAAAAAAAGAACACGAAAACTTATGATAGGCGCCTCGGAATATTCAATTTCGATGAGCTACAAACTTATGATTTCAAGTCGAAATCTAAAATTGTCGTTCCATTTTGAACGTTACTGCCTGCGAATTAAAGCACAGAAGTAGTGTTTTGGAACAGCAAGTGGTTGTTGGTGTTGTGGGTGTCAGGAAGTGTCAGGCGTATCAATTGACAGGCAAAAGTTTCGGTTCGTGTTTGTCAAGAGAAAAAAAATATACTTGAAGTTTTTCTTGACACTACTTCTTGACACTTCTTGACACTTGACAAAAGTTATGAAATTTAGTTACGAATATTATTTAGGTATAATAAGAAAGTAAAAGTAAAGAAAGATAGTAAAGATCCAATTGGTAGAGGCGTTGCTTTCTGTACTGAGGCTCCTGGGTTCGAATCCCGGTAATGGTAAGCTTTGTGTGATGAGCACGACTTCTCATACCTGAGTGATGGGTGCTTAATATATCTATGTGAGTAATTATTTGCTTTATAATCCGAACCAATCTCGAAAAAAAAATGAAAATTACATTGTAGATTTTGTTTGATAGTTTTTCGATTCAGTGGATAGGCTGAATCGAAAAACTATCAAACAAAATCTACATTTATTACATAATTTAAAAAAAATCAAATTGAGAATCTCTCTCCGCCTGGCTGGAAGAACTTCCCCTTTCCGCAAAATTGGCGACCCCGACGAGATCTGAACACGCCTTTCTGTATCATGTTTAATTTATACTAGGTATAAGCACTTCACCCGGTTACACTCGTGACCCCGGAAAATTATATGACGTACTCATTTCTAATTGGAGAGTGATCATGAATAAAGGAATATTAAAAAAGGTCGCTCACAGTTTTTAATTATACTTTGGTACGTAACTGAAATACGAGTGACCTGTTTTTTTTATTAAGTACCAAAATACCGTTTTAATGAAACCGGTGGTAAATAAGTACCTACGAATTAAATTAACTCGTTTAATAAACTAAAATTGAACTAGACCGTTCAATATTTGTAAGCAGCAGTACAATTATAACACATTCAAACATGCTGACAGACTAGTTCATTTATTTTAATATCCCACTAATATTATAAATGTGAAAGTTTGGATGGATGGATGGATGTTTGTTACTCAATCACGCCACAACGTCTGAACGGATCTGGATGAAATTTGGCACAGAGATAGATTTATAGTCGGGAATAGCACATAAGTTACTTTTTATTCCGGTAAACTAGAATTATTTTTAATGTCCTCGAATCTCAAAAAAATCATTGATTTTGTGTTACGGGGGCACAAAAAATTTACATTTTATTTTTTTTCTCTAGCTCTACATCCGAATTAGGATGTTTTTTAATTAAAATGGCCTCGCGTATCATCCTTGGTTGGTGGTCATCGTTTCAAACTATGACACCAGGACGTCAACCACCTCAGTCCTCCCGTGACCATGGTTGCTGTAAAGCAGCCGAAACGTCGGGAACGTAAAAAACAAAAAATGTACGCGATAAAATCCGTAAAATTAGTTTTATTTAAATGAACCACAGTTATTCCAAAACGAGATCTAGTCCAAAAAAAAACAGGAAACGATAGCTCAGTAATCTAGATACCGATTTTATTGGTTTCCTTCCGCTATTATTTCTTTGACATCCTTTCAAATCCGCTGTCCGGATGCAATGTGACCCGTACCAGTCGTTTAAGAATTGTACCATTAGTTATATTAACAACTAGCTGTTACCCCGCGACTTCGTCCACGTGGTATTTAACAAAAAGCGGACGAAGTCGCGTGTAACAGCTAGTCTAAAATAAAAGTAGCCTATGTTACTCCTTGCTACATCAGCTATCTGCTAGAGAAAGTCCCTTCAAAATCGGTCCAGCCATTTCAGAGATAAGCCGGAACAAACAGACAGACCGACGGACAAAAATTGTAAACGGATCTGAATGACAAAAACAATGAAAAAATGTTGTTTTGGTATATGTACCGTGTATACATCCAAATGCACTAAGTAAAAAGCGGTTATTTTAATATTACAAATAGACACTCCAATTTTATTTATTTGTATGTATGTATAGAAATACTCGACCATTGGCCTAGGTAAACTAAGGTAAATATCGCCAGACGAACACATCAACTACAAGGTCCCACACTAAGCAACGCTTGAATTGTGGGTACTGTATAATGGACTGAGCGCGAACTCAGTATATAATACTTATATAGATGTTAAACATTAATGACTTGCGTACAAATATTCGTGCTCATCACACAAAGATCCTACCAGGATTCGAACCCGGGACCCTCGGCGCAGAAATTAGGGTCACTACCAACTGCGCTAATCAGGTCGTCAAGCTACGTACCATGTTTGGCTAACCCGATCTAATTTCCAGTATTCGGATATTAATTTAAATACATTAATATTAAAATAATATGCCATATTCGCCCACAAGACAGTTTAAAACATCTGAATTAAAGCTGATTTTGAATTTTATAATGTGTATTGATTTCTTATATTAACGCGAATACTACACATTGAAATAAAACTAATTATACGGATTTTATCGCGTTTATATTATGTTTTTTACTTTCCCGACGTTCCGGCTGCTTTACAGCAACCATGGTCACGGAAGGACTGAGGTTTTAGACGTCCTAAAGTCAAAGTTAGAACTGGGGTACCTTCATATTTAGTTCTTGTTTGCGGTTCGATCTGCGCATAAAGTGTTCACAGTGTCTTGAGGTCTTGCAATAGTGCGCTTGGTTTTGGATTTAATTATATTAACTTGGGATCCTAACATCTTAGAGGAGTTTGGTATTGCTAGTTTCTTTAATTATCGATCAACTTGTTTGGTTGATAATTGGAAAAGGTGACAAGCCGAGGGTCTGTGGTGGGTTCTTCTTCCCGCGTTTGTTTAACAATGGGTTTTGCGCTAAGTATAACCTAGCTCTATCAATTATATTCTTTTTTTTTCACGTGTCACAAAAAAAAATCTTATTTAAACTTTACTCTTTTATATGGCGACATTGATCCTACACGTGATAATAAATAAATAATCCCACGCCATAAAAGGAAGGATGCTTATTGGCAGCCGGCAGAAACAAAATGGCTTCGATAATATACCAAATTATAATTAGCCGAGGAATCAAAGTCCGTTGACATGAGTGATTAGAAAAAGAAGTTGGAATTTTACGACGGTAGTAGAACTGTTTTACGACTTGATCATAGCTATTTAATAGTTATTCCTAATTTGGATTTAAGTATTAATCCAATTCGAGTTTTAATCGTTTAAGAAATTTTATTGCTCGATGTATATTGGTGATAGTTTCCAAATTATTTTATGTGTGTGTATATATTTATGAAATCTAATTAAGATTTTGATTGAATTCCTAAATATATCTTGACTTAATGCATAAAAACATTGACATTTAATTTTTGTGATCACTATATTTTCAATAATTTTACATTCCCAAAAATAATAAATATAATAATTATAATATTGAACAAGCGATATATTTACCTTATTTAATTAAAATTACAGCATTTACTATTTCGCACAATACTGATAATGACATTATTTGAATTATTTTTTATTTCAATAATGTACTTTTTCAAAGTTTTAAAAACAAATAAATAACAAAAATGCAATAAAAATAGAATTTATTTGTTAATACGGGACGTAATAAAATATCTTCTACCTCTCTTTCACTTGAGGCAATTCATTTGACATTTAATTATTTATTTTAATAGTTTCTGCGTCTTTATTTTATGGTTTCATCAAGGTCGAAAACCTCCATTTTTATCTAAGTTTTTATTATTTTGTTTTGTCAAATTATCACCAGATTAATAAATTTCTCATCTTTTTTTTGTAACATATAGTATTATAACGTTAATCAATATGATCTGTTTTTTTTTCAATAAACATTGAATTGTGACCTCATAATGCGCAGGTTGAAATAGCGGTAAACCCTTTCTCAGTCACGCAGTTTAGGTACTCAACGAAATATTTACTTTAATGAATAACAATAAGGTTGCTATTTCTCGGTACGCTTAAAACAAAAACAATTTACAACAAGGAATAATTTTCACAAAGAAAATTGCGTCTCCGGTATAAACATTTCCCCGTGTGTCTTAAACATTGATAATATAATGTTTCGTACAAAAGCTTAGAAGCGTGAAAATGTATATGCTACCAAAGTTACTTATGTACCTTGTACTTTAAGAGCCGACCACGAAAATGAGGACGCTAAACGTTATTCTTGCAACTTTCTATACGCGAGCGAGAATTCTTGACGAGTTTTCTTGTCTTAATTATACTGGGGGATTAGGCAATAGTCCACCACGTTGGCTCAGTCTAGGCTGGCGGCCTTCACATGACTTTCGAGGGTTCTTTCAGACATGCAGGTTTCCTCACGGTGTTTTCCTACATCGTTTAGCAAGTGCACACACATTCGCAAATAAAATCCAGAAATCCAGAGGTGCAAGCCGGAGTGTCTTCTAATCCTCATTACCGAGGCAAGTGTTCTACTAACTTGCTTATCGCTGCGTTTTAACTTTCTATAAGCGAGCGAGAATTCGTGACAAGCATTCTTGTCTTAAATATGCTAGAGCTACAGTGTATATCTTTCAATTATTTCATTAACAAGTCAAGCACTCAGAAAGTATTATTTTCTGAATTAGAACTGATGAAGAAGACCACAATACTGTTCGCGACACTTTTTTATTTTATTTCGGTACGACATTTCATCATACGACACCTAACATTAAAACCAACGAAGTTAGGTTTTTTCTCGATAAAAGATTCATTTCGATCGATGATGTACCGTCGTATGCGCACATATCGTTTTTTTTTAAATACCATTTTACGCTTGACACTTGTATGACTGGGTGTAGCATTTTTTTTATAGGGTTCCGTGAGCACAATGAAATGTTTTGTGCCATTAATAAAAATGTTATTTTAACGCCCGACTGCACATGCCTTTCTTCAATTAGAGGGTGTTACAGCGAGATGAAATGTGATGATCAGATATAGCCCATCGCCCTGGTCCAAGTAAAATTCACAGAATTCACATGCATTTCCAAAATAATAACATATAATATATGCTCAAAGAAAATGATTTCAAAGATCCTATTTGAAGCAACTATGTGACCCACGTGACCTATAAATCCCGTCACGTGTGCGACCGGGGCTATACATGAGTGAATTACTACGGAACCACTCAATTATTATAGCAAGTCACGCTTCACGTTTTCCGAGTAAAGTGACGAATCACAAACGAGTTTCGCGAATACCCGATTGTGTAGCGTGCGGTTAATTTTGGGTTTTTAATATCCGAACTGTTAAAAAAAAAGAAATATGTGAAGAGCGATCGATCAAATTGCATTTATATCCAAGGCCTTGTCCGCCATTATTGTTCGGAAACACATTGAAACGCCAACCTTGTAAACTGAAAGCACCCTTATTTTCAAGATATATATGATCCCAATTACAATAAAGACGTTAAATAAGTGACAAGTTTCGTTATGGTAACAAATATTCATTAATTGATTTATAATATTTACGCGAATACTACACATGCAACTGCCATGGTCACGGGAGAATAATGGTTACTGCTTATTCTCTCGTCGAAATGTATTTTTAAATTCTAAGACCACGTGATCTAGTCAATCAAACGTGGGCCAATCAGCAATAGTAGCACAGCTGGCTGTATCAAGACATAATGTGACAATTGATTATGTCTCTTTCCCTCGTATGAATTACGGAAGGGAGAGAGCGGCTCGGTGCGACATAATCCGTGACATAGGTTTTGTCTTGACTAACAGCACAGCCGGCTGTTTCAAGACAAAATGTGAGATAAATCCTTTTGTGTCTCTTTCCCTAGTATGTATTAAGGAAGGGAGAGAGTGACTCGTGTGCTAGCCCCCAAACTCTATAGTTGGAACGGACGCAAGTTCTATAGTAGATTTTTTCTACCTACTCGATTCATTTTTCCATCTTTATGAGATTACAATCTATCTATCAGCCGAAAGACGTCCACTGCTGGACATAGGTCACGGTCCTCCGCCACTCGCCTCCACCGGCTTCCTGCTACGCGTGTGATATCATCGGTCCACCTCGTGGGGGGCCGTCCTACACTACGTCTTCCGGTTCGTCAGCCATTCTAGAAACTTTCTGCCCCAACGGCCATCGGTTCTGCGAGCTATATGCCCTGCCCACTGCCACTCCAACTTTGAAATTCTTTGAGCTATGTCGGTAACTTAGTTCGTCTACGGATCTCCTCATTTCTGATTCCATCGCGTAGCGAAACCCCGAGCATAGCACTCTCCATTGCGCCTTGAGCAACCTTGAGCCTTCTTATGAGGCCCATAGTAAGCGACCACGTCTCGGTACCATATGTCATCACTGAGATAACAATAGGTCCCAAAAAGTATCCTGAACTCCAGTGTGGGTGGTGTATTGTTACGCCCGCAAATCAGTACAGTACTACTAATATAATCGTTTCGTCATCAAGAAAGCATGCTGTCACTTTTATACTTATTTATGAAGTCCGTGGTGTGAGCGAGACTGAGGAAGCTTACGCTACCCAAACGATAAGTAAAAAGATTATATTTTTGTTATTCCATGACTCAGAGCGAATAAGGATTTATTTACTTTGAGACCCTCGTGTGAAGCGAACGGAGGCAATGTTACAATAATAAATATCAATTTCGTTGCCAGCCTAAAAAAGCTTGTGTTGTACACAAAAAAGATTTAGAGTTCCTTGGTGTTGCCAGTATATTACAACTTTTTGACGTAATGGCTCATTTTTATTGTCTTTCCATATTAACTGCGCATCCCTAGTTATTTTCTAGGATTGAAAGTTGAAGTCCCATATTGGACAAGCCTATCTGGTGGCACGACAGTGTAATCACCAAGTCTTTGTAAAAGGCGACTTTAGCACCTCTCCAGACTGTGGGCTGTATAGTTTATTGTTGACCTATATTTCCTCCTTACTCCTATAGTAAATTAATTAACTCCTAACATTCTCCGATTCCTATTGCGAGGATCTCCGATTCCTCTTAATAGTACATTCGGGTACACCCACAGATCACGAGAGATATGCCGTGCGGTTCAAAATGTATGGGAACTCGCTGTCTCCGTTTTGTCCCCACCACTCGCCACAAAACACATGCAATTACATAAAATCAACCAATACGAAATCTCACACACACACGCGTGCCAATAATTCGGTGCGTGCTGCGTCGTCGCCGCATGCAGCGGCCGTACCACGCGACGCACCAGTTTATTCAAAGTATCGTTAGACGATCTATCCATTGCCTCGTACATTCACTCAGTAGCGAACATAGGTGGTACTTAAAGAGCCATGTATTTTGTACAAAAATAAAAAAGTCGTTGTGCTACATGAAAACTAAAATAACATAATAAAGGCATTAAATATTTTTTGATTTGTTGTTTTTAATGATTTGAAAGACGAATAAATAAAATACTTATTACTGGCTGGTGAAATGAGATTCCATCTTTCGCGTAGTTCACTTTGCTGCTAGTATTTTTGCACACAACCACGGAATAACACGGCATTTAAAAAAAAAGTTAGAGCTCCGATACCGACGTGCAGTTGCAGTCGACTGACGGCGAAAACTCTATGTTAGCGTAATTTTGGCTAAAGGTGAGCGCAAGCCCACCGCTTTCATAACATATCTCCTCTAATATATCTGTGGGTACACCGAACAAAACTGGTAGCGCAGTTGACGGGTTGACGTTGCAAAACATTGTAGGTTATAAACTAAGCGATATCTCTTCAACTGAAAGCCAACCTTATCTTAATACTAGGAAGTTTGATTTCAATTAAAGCAAACGTAGCACTTATGATGGTTTTCGATTAAGGATAACAGTCTACTGCCACGCGAACGATTCACTTTCCATTGAAAGTCATTTCAGACTTTATGCCGTGGAAGTAAGTGTCCATTTCGGTTGAAAGGAAAATAGTGTAGGACGTTCTTATTTCAAAAGGCACAAAGCCACGCGTAAAGTACTTGCGGGACTCGACTAGTGTTTTGTTGTTTATTTTATTTTTCTTTATGTTTTTATTTTTCGATGCGTTTGCCATAAAACATACATTTATTGCGATTGTTCAAAAACGGCAATATTTTATTTTATACACACGTTCTGAATTTAAAATATTATGACATTGTGTCTGTTTATCTGCGATACGTTTTTACATTTTTATTTGTTTTATAAATGAGGCGTCTGTGATATTTGCGCGACTTTATGGCCAGTCTGAGATTTATTTTGCATCTTAAGAAAACAAGGTTTATTTAAATAACCGTTTTTTTATATTATTGCTAAACATTTATGTAGGTACTTATTCTTTTGAGTTTACATTACTTACTTGAATCGCAAAAAGAAAGGGTAATTATGAGACCACTTTTTTTTTAAATGTAAACTTTTTTACATAAGCTTATTTAACATTTGTCTCTATGCAGAGCGTTGCATAATTATGAGAGTTTAAAATAACTGAACCCTTATATAGATTGGAATACAGTCTCTCCACTTATGTTGGTAACCGCCAGCTCTACGAGGCGTTGGAGACATGTAACTAAACAAAATAAAGTTGCTATGTAGAGTCACTGTAGAGATAAATGAGAAGTTTAGATCTTTCTAAATAAAGCGGTTATATTTAAACCAATATCTTTAATGCTAATTTCGTTAGGCTAAATTATAGGAACACATGTGATAATTATTATAAAAAAAAAGATTGTCTATGGGCTGGAAGTAACTTAGCAATGCAATGCATTATATAGTCCAAGTGGAATGGAATGAATATATATCAACAATATTGTTTCATTGTAGGTAGAGTAGTTCTAAGACCTTATTATCGTAGGTAGTTGGTAGTGACCTTGCTTTTTTTGTCGAGTGTCCCGGGTTTGAATCCTGGTAGGAGCAAACTTTGTTATGATGAGATGATCTATACACGTATTATTATACACTGGGATCGCCCCCAGTCTATTGTACGGTACCCAATTTACAAGCGATGATTATATTGATTTCTTATACATATTTACGCGAATACTACACATTGAAATAAAACTAATTTTACGGATTTTTTCGCGTTTATTTTTCGTCGGGAACGTAAAAAATAAAAAACAAAAAATAAACGTAAAATTAGTTTTATTTCAAAGCGATGATTAGTTTGGCACCGTACAGTTGTGTGTTCGTCTGGCGATATTATTTTTAAAATGTATTTTACGTTCGATCACCAAGTTGATCTTCGCTCGCGCAACTGTTGTGTGCGCGGGCGCCGCTAACGACAGGTGTATGGAACGGATGCGCGACCGGTTGTTACTTGGCCTGTTTGCGTCGGACCCGCTCTCAGAACCAACAAACCAACATGGCGGCGGTACTTGACGAATCACTTTAACGATATCAATTGTTATTTTTTTTTAATTGATAGAACTAGGCGATAGTTGGCGGAAATCCATTGTTAAACTGAATCAAATGGGGGAAGAGGAACCCACCACTGACCGTCGGCTTGTCAACTTTTTTTTTATTGATTTATTTTGTTGGTGATTTTAAAAAAGCGTGATTAGCAACGGTCGTCGTGTGAGCGACTCGCAAAAAAAGACATACGACTTACGCTTAGAAAAAAAAACAACATACGCGATGAAGTGGTAACCTCCTTCTTTTTGAAGTCGGTTAAAAAGGTAAATTAATTGGGAAAATGTCCAATACAGTGAATATATACATATATATAGTCTACTAACAGTGGAAACTTGTGGTGGAAAATATAAAGAAAATGGGAATATACGAAATTTTATTTAGGTAGTTTCCGTAAGCCGTCATACAAACTGGTACCTACCGGTTTAGAAGAATTGACATTATTTTTTATACATAATTAAAAAGATTCCCATCACCTAATACGACAAATGAAGTCAGTTTTAATGTCAAATTCTTTAAAATAATATTTTTACTAGCATTAGTAAAAGCATGGCATGTTACTTAACTTAAACTTTACTAGTATTGGCTTTCACAGTTATCAAAACTCGTAGTAGATTCCCGTTTGGCGAACTTGAGAAAAAAAATCCAACTCTTTGACAAGGTTTATGGAATTAGAACAATACTATGTTCTTCGGTTATGATAATTATAGTGTAGGTGGGCCCTTATTACTGAACTTGACATTAAAAAAAAACATAATCTTTTATTTTTTCAATTTCACCAATATATTAGTTTAATCCCATACATTTCCGGCTTTTACACACGATCTCGTAAAACAAGTTTGAATTTACCGCCAATAAAATATAATGCCACACAATAATCGCCTTTATTGCTATCGGGAACAATACATTACAGTGTAACACTTAAAGCGTTCGATTTTGCCGACAGCGAGAGAACGTCGTAAATTATGCCTTATATTTTTATGGTTGAGTATATATTGGTTGTATATCTCTGAAAATGGTTTGTTATAAATCATTTATACTGGCCGTAAATGTTGAGGTTTTTTTACGTTAAAACTATCTATAACGGTGTTCTATATTCAAATTTTATGTACTGTGCTACCTTTGAGGTCAATTTAAAAAAATAACTCTGATTAGTGTTTATAATAGTGTAAAAGAAAAGTCACATCACGATTTTGAACTGAAGTGTTCTAAATTCGAAATTGTTTTGAAATGTACAACATTTCAAAACAATTTTGAATTTAGAATTTCGAGCAATTATTTGGCTGTCATTTAAAAATATTGATTTGTTTAACACAAAATCAGCCTAATAATTATAAGGTGGATATCACATCAAAAAAAATAGCAAATTCGTTTTTGAACTGGTTAGAAAGGGAACCTTAACAACTAACTATCTATCTATGATACTTCAAATAATAATATATTGCGGTATAAATGATGCATCGACATTTTATTTTAAAAAGAAACATATTTTTTCTCGCAAAATAATAAATCTGAAATTTTCATCTCAATCATTTCTGTCATGTTAAATATTGCGTAGGCGATATGGATGCTTGCATTAATACTTAATTCAATCGTAGAATGGTTATTTATATAGTTTTTTTATGCAATAAATCCTTTTTTTATGTTCAAAGACAATATTTTTACAAAGTATTTACTGTGAGGAATGCTTAAGCGAATATCGCAAATAACAGTCAACATATTCACCACTCAAAAAATGTTGTTTCGAGATATTGAGTTTACAGACAAAAACGAAAAACAACTATAATGTAGAAGTTTCTGTCTGTTGTGCAATCTAAGATCCAATAAATTTCTCTATAGCTAGTTTTAACAAAAAAATACTGTAATAAGTATATTAAAACCATGATTACACATATTTAAATAAATAAAAAAAATTACCAATATAATGGCGAGACAGTGCTATCAGCCAAGTAAAAAAGGTTTATACGTGCCGACCACTGTTTACACCTACCGAGCAGTCGGCCGAGAGCACTATCTCCACACTTTACTCGTTACGTGTAATCAAGGCATTAATAAAATATACCAGCGGAGTTACTGCCAAAAAGTATTAAACACTCCAAAACCCAGCATTTCACTAAACCCCATCACCACTAATAATCGTCACAGAAAATCACTTAACTCAACCGAATAACGGAAATTGCGGTTAGCACGAACCTAATTTTTGTGTACCAAATATGGGTTCTCCATCGATAATGTGTATTCCATAACGAGGATAATGTAGAAAGTTATTAACATCGATGTGTGAGAAAATATTCGACGCACTTGGCTCTGCACAGCCGTGTGCTTTGACGGCGAAGTCATTTGTAACTTGGTGCCGCAATATTTATAAATATAATAATATTATCTGAGTGACGATTGATATTACCTGAGTGACATTATTTATTCTTCTTCTTTCTTTAACGAAATGAGATGCGATGAAATAAAATGGATGTGAATATGGCCTCACCCACAACTTAGCGGGTATTTTGCACAATGTCAAGTAATTAATAGCAATAACACATTCAATAAATGCACATTATAAATAAAGTAATGGATGTGACATGATGATATGAAAATGGCGTCAAGAGTATTCAACCGTCTAGGTAAAGGATAAAAAGGAGTACCCTAAAAAAACCATCAAACTCAACATTATTTTTAACCGACTTCAAAAAAAGGAGGAGGTTCTCAATTCGGTTGTATTTTTTTTTTAAATATAATAATATTATCTGAGTGACTTATTGTCAAAAAACATGAAAATCAGACTTGCTTGTGAGGCAGACAGAATTTGAGACGAAAGTGAATATCCCGGACTTTATGGCGGTAAGTTGAACCGTGAAGTTGTCAATTGTTTTATTTTCCAAAAAAAAGTGATTCTTTGATAATAATGTGTAATATTAGTGGGATATTAACTATTGTGTGTTCATAAACGTGCACGAGTGAATGAAATTGAATTAAAATAGTATAACTTGACTTTTCAAGTTCTCCCAACATGTCCGGTAAATTTTCAGTAAAGTATCCACAGCTTTACTGATAGCGGCAGGGTGTTCATTTCATCATCATCATCGTCATCATCATTATCATCACGAGTACATATAATTCAATAACAACTATGAAGAATTACTTGACACTGGCAAAATGGCACTATTTTGTAGTTGATTCCCAACCTAAAAATAAGAAGAAAAAATCACTGATACTTTGATACAAAATAAAATTTTATGTAAAACCTTGAAAATGTGGTGGTTCTTAGTGACTGCAGGCAATATTTTCCAAGTACAATGAGCTCAATAGTACGTACCTATATAGTTGGAACATTAATGGTAAATGATCATTATTTTGAGAGACATAAGACCTCTTTTGATGATAACCACATTATAATGCCATTTCGTGGTGTGACTAGTTCGGAAAATGATTAAGTTTCACTTATTTTATAGACGCATTTTTTTTTCGATTTTCGGAGACTGTTGTGGTTTTGACAAAATAGCCATAATAAACCTAGTTATCTACTGGCAAACCACCAGGGCCCCAAGTCTGCTAACACAATCGATTAATAATCGAACAGCAGCCGCATAGTAACTGTCACCTTTAATGGATATTGTATGGGATATCTGTCAAAAGGGACAGATACTATGCGGTTGCTGTTCGATTATGAATCGATTGTGTTAGCAGACTTGGGGCCCTGTACGACTGTATTATCAAGGTAGGAAGATATATTTTCTCTTGCGTGATCCTATGTATTAAGGGATGAGGTCATCGCTCCCTATAACATGGATAACAAAATACTATAGTACTCGTATATTCTTTAGAGATGTGAAGAAAATGTCGGGGAAAGTAGTCGAGACGTAGTCCAGTTTCACCAATATTCAATTTTCACAAAGTTATTGGACATACCTGCCTACTGAGTAATAAAGTATTGCTTGAGTATTTATTATATTCCGAGAATGATTGTTGTATCTCAACAGCGTGCTTGAAGTGTTGTCTAAAATTAAATGAGTAAGTAATAAATAATTTATCGCGAGTTTGGTTAAAATGTCGAATGTAATTTTTAATTAATAGTCCGACGCTCGTTATTTGACGCGCAATATCCCACTAATATTATAAATGTGAAAGTTTGGATGGATGGATGGATGTTGGTTACTCAATCACGCCAGAACGGCTGAACGGATCTGGATGACATTTGGCAAAGATATAGATTAAGGTCTTGAATAGCACATAGGCTACTTTTTATCCCGGTAAAATGTATGGTATATAGATTTGTTTTAATTTTTTATAGAGCAAAGGATCGACATGATTTTTTGCATAGATTGTGGTAGTTTTGGGGTCAGAAAATGACATAGGCAAATTTTTATCCCGGAAAAATTCACGGTTCCTATGGGATAGCATACAGGAACCGTGCATTTGCAAAATGACATAGAGGAAAAGGATATACTTTTTAATGGCGGGTAACTCCGCGGGGCGCAGCTAGTAATGTTATATTTAACTTGAGTGTTCTAGTGGGCGGCGGAAATGATTTCAAATTCTAAATGACGACCACAAAAAAATTACTTGACGCGAATTAAGAGTCTACCTGTGCTCATTTCTGTGATGTTTATTGATCTTGGTCTCGGAATCCATGACAGCTAAGAGTTTTAATATTAAAACTCATTATACATTTTAAAAAAATAACCTATGCTCTTAAAATTGATGTTTGAAAATGTAAATTATAAAAAAAGCATCGCCATACAATAACAAGAACAATTTGTTTATCTTTTTTTTTTGGTCAGTTGATTTTTTGGTACCATAAGATATTTCAATGATTTTAGAATGTACATACACTTTTAAATAAAACTGTGATATCTATATATATAAAAACAAAGTCGTGTTAGTTGCACCATTTATTACTCAAAAACGGGTGATCCGATTTTTATGATTTTTGATTTGTTTAATTTGACTCCGCCCTGAATAGCATAATAACTATTAAAACATGGGAAAATTCACAAAAAAAATATAATAGACATAATCTTCTCATACATTTAATTCTGAGGCGGTACGAAGTTGCCGGGACAGCTAGTTTTCTTTTTTTTTTTAATTTGGCGATTCAATCTTCATTAGATTGTCTCCGGCGCGGTTTATGAACGCTGTCTCTTATTAATTCGTCAGTACTACGATGCGCAGGTAGAGTCTTAAGCCATTGGCATCCCTTTTATATAACAGAACGATCATCGAACTCAAAACGATCGTTCGGTATGAATCGATCAAACTAAATTGACAACCAAATTGATGTTTGCAGTTATCGGTTGAATAACGATATAACGAATCGGAATAACGACACCCACGCGACAAAAAACATAAGAATTTGGGCGCACCCTGTAACAAATTGATGGTGTATAAATATAAACTTATTGAATGCATATTTTTTTATTTTAGTGTGCCGACCAATCCCCTTACCGCACCTTTGATTTGATTAAATAAATATGCTGACACAAAAAAAAAACCTACAAATACTATTTTTGGATTCAGAGAAGAGACTCCAGAACTCCAACAATTTTGTTTTAAATACTACAGACAGACATTGCAAATTTGCAATAGTGATGCCCACCCAAGACATTTTTCGTTTGATTGTTATTGGTACAGGATCGTAGCAAACTTTTAGTAAGTCATATGGATCACGTTGATGTGTAAAAAAAACTTTTTAACAAAATAAAAACCGTCTTCAAAAAACTAAAAAGCAAAAAATAATCTAATCTTGAAATCTACCTTGTCTAACCACATCAAATATTTAACTAATCTGAAGTCCTCCTCCTCCTTTTTTTTGAAGTCGGTTAAAAATAGGATAGATTTTTTTTTTAAAGTCGTACCAGTTGCTTTGGCCCTGCACTCAATACAGTGTAATTTTTTAAATGTCCCAAAAATGTCATTCATTTGTTTGGTAATGTTGTCTTTATAACCTACTAGCTGCGCACCGCGGTGTTACCCGCGATTAAAATTATGTCCTTTTTACCAGGATAAAAAGTAGCCTATGTGCTATTCCAGACTATAATCTATCTCTGTGCCAAATTTCACCCAGATCCGTTCTGGCGTGATTGAGTAACAAACATCCATCCATCCAAACTTTCACATTCATAATATTAGTGTGACTGTTGGCCCTGTAAAAATATTTTACACTATCATTGATATAATCTTGTCAATAAATATCGCCGCAAACTTATCACACAAATGGCATTTAATCATTGTTTATATTATACCCAAAGAAGCCATTCAGATTCGTATATTTTAGCGAGACGATAATAAATATTCTCTCATGACTGTATGACCCCAAAGACGATGGGGTGCGTGGGCGAATGAGATTCTCGGGTGATGTGTAACGGTTGTGAGTTCCGCAACGAGTTGAATACATGGTATTCATGGTAATGTAGGTGCTCACGTAAGCATGGTACAATTGTGAAAGTCCAATGATAAATTATGGGAACAGACCTTAGGAAATTCATAAATAAGTACTTAGTAAAGATATTCCGATGGCCGGTTCCCGAATGGCAACATATGCGAGCTATCTATAGACATTACATATAATAAAAATGTAAACTGATCGCTGTCTTTACATAAATAAAAAAAAAATATTGCCAGACGAACACACTAACTGGATGGCCCCATACTAAGCAAAGCTTGTGTTAAGGGTACCGTACAATGGACTGGGGGCGATCCCAGTAACACCCAGACCAGGGCAAATTACGAAAAGACCGTTTCCGAAATTTGCCCAGGCATAGTTGGATAAATTGGCTGGTGTAAACCAACACACCAAGATTGTACGGTAGGCAAAATTGTGTTCGATATCCTGTTGCTTGAATTATTCTATGGTTATAGGGCCAGGTATAGCTAAGCTTTCTTTTTTTTATTACATTATAGGCAAGTATTTGATCTCGATCTCACCTGATGGTAAGTGACAATGAGATCTACGAACGTCGGGAGCATAAAAACATAAAATAAACGCGATAAAATAGTTTAATTTCTATGTGTAGTATTCTAGTATAGTACTCCGTAATTTATGTACGTGCGCGAAATATGAACGAACATTATATGATAAAACTTACTTTAATGGAGAAATAATAAAGTTTTAAACTGAGGTAACGTTATTAATTCGATTTATTAAATATACATCACTGAATTTTGAGCTTTTATGTGTATTGTGTAGAGGTGAAATTTATTTGCAACGCATTTTACGTGACCGATAAGCTGATTCTTAAGTAAACTTGTTATAGAGTCGTTTTATTTTTAATAGAAGCCAGGGCCGGATTAGCGATATTTAATGCCTCAAGCAATCTCGAGTCATGGCGCCCCTTCTAATCTCTAAACAAAAAATAAAACAGTAACAAGGTCGTATTGGATTTTTTTATCATTGTTGTTTTCTTTATAATTGTGGATGGATATTGCTGTCCCTTTTTTTATAAGAAAATTTACTACTAGCTGTGTCTACTTCATGTGTGTGAACTTTAGGAGTCGTAAATTTTCTCGTCATCATCATTTAAGCTATTATAATACCAAGTGTCATGAAAATCAGCTTAGTGGATTTAAGAATACGGCGTTTTGGCTTTACCGTAAAAATGGGATAATAAGTACACCACATATTTGGGCTATATGTTATCATCATGTAAATTTTCATCAAAATCTGTCCAGTTGTTTTACTGTGATACGCGAACAGACGGACAAAGAAAAAATCCGGATTCCGCTTCATCATCGCCAATCGTGTCACGTTGACAAATTTATTTTTCTTTCAAAAATATCCACAGACCAACTACAATATTTTTTTCATAGAATATGGTTATAAACTCTTCTAAATCCGGCACTGTTAGTGAATGCTATCATTTCCCTATAAACATGTTAAACGGTTACAGTCCGCGAAATACAATAGGCAGTTAAACCTACGGTTAAACACTCAGATTATGTGTTGTTATGATTTATGCAAATAAAATGGTTTTCTAAAGCTCGTTAAATAAACGCATTAATGTTTTATGGGTTTCTTTGTTTAATTACTCAGCACCATTGATGTATGTATTTAGATATAGCTATGATTTTTCAAGGTAAACTGATAACTCAACCGGACACCCGCTGAATTTTGTAATTTTTGCATTTCAGAAGCGTTACGTAGGTAAGATTTTTTCATGAAAAGCTCAACGTAAAGGATACTACTACGTAATATAATATTGTAAATGTTTGTGAGTTTATTAATTTGTGAGCTTCGATGTAGGGGGAAGTCTTCGGAACAACTGATATGATTCTAAAAAATATTTCACTAACAGAATGCTACATTATCGCGGAGTGTTTGAGGCTATGTTTCACGAGGTAGCGCGGGCAGACCCGAGGGCGGAAGATAGTATAATAAATTGAGCATAACCGAAAGATAATAGAAATATCTCCGGTAACCATCGACTTGCGATCCAGTAATTAATAGAATTAAATCCAAAACCAAGCGCTTTCTGCTGCTAGATCGGACCGCAAGCAACAACTAAATATAATGGCCTCCCAGTTTTAACTATGACACTAAGACGTCTAACACCTCAGTCCTCCCGTGACCATAGTTGCTGTAATGCAGCCAAAACGTCAGGAACGTAAAAAACAAAAAATAAACGCGATAAAATCCTTAAAATTAGTTCTATTTCAATTTCTCCGCTAACTTTCCTTTCAAAAATTCTTACAGCTGCTGAAACTACAAACTTCACACTTACATGAATGGGTGGAACTATTAAAACTCATAAAGTTTTTTAACAAAAGACATCTGATACGCGCAACTGATCTTCATCGTTCGAAAGCGAACTAGACGATGGAAAGTATAAAGTACTATCGTAACTCGAATCAATTTCACGAACATGATATATTGGCGATTTAATCAGAATCAGAATATTTTTTATTCACGTAAACCATTATTGTACAGTACTTATGAATCGTCAAGTTACAAAAACATTATGCTACTGCTTTACCACCCGTTCGGAATGCCGTTCCTATGGAGAAGAACGGGTAAGAAACTCCATGGTTGCTCTTTTTTTTTAAATAGATCTTTTACATTATTGAGCAATACATTGTTATAGGTATGACAGTAACATCAGATAATGTAAAAAAAAAATACATGTCAGCTCTTTAGTGTTGTGGTCATCACTAAAGAGCTGACATGTTTTTTTTTTTTTGTTTCTCCTCTTATTCACATGTTGATCTCATCGTCCTTACCAGGATAAGGTTTTGAAGAAGCGTTATTGCGAAATATATGAAAAAAATCTAACATTCGCTCTATATAAAATCAAATTCATTCTGTGAGCCCTAATTCCAAGCGCAAATTATTTTTGATACTAACTCGAATTTTAATATCAAATTTTATAGTTTCAAATAAAATGTTAATTGTAATAAACAGAGCTTTATTGAATATAAACTCACAGACGTTTTAATACTTCGAGAAGATGATAAAATGTAATTACTCTGCCTAATTATATCTTAATTTATCTTCTAATCGTTAAACTATTGGCGTGAATTCACTCCTAGCGCCATTTTCAAATTATATGGTGCTATACACATTACTAGTTAACTATAAATAATAAATTAATAAATATCGCCAGACGAACACACCAACTATACGGTCCCACACTTAGCAGCGCTTGTATTATGGGTACCGTACAATGGACTGGGGGCGAACCCAGTATATATTACTTATATAGATATTAAACATCCATGACTTGGGTACAAACATTCGTGCTCATCACACAAAGTTTCTCCCAACCAGGATTCGAACCCGAGACCCTCAGCACGGAAAGCAGGGTCACTACCAATTGCACTAATCAGGCCGTCAGAACTTAATAAAATGATCATGTTATATCTCTAAATAACTTTCAACTACAAATAATTTTGTGTGCCTCCAACTTAATTTGCATTATCACAATTTATAAATTGGAAATCGATTATCACTCGACACGTTATCACTCAATCGAGCGATAACCAACCTCCAACTCACATAGTATCTCCCAGACCTACCATTAAAACTCCGTGGAGCGAGTTTTTGTCGGGACCCGGGATAATTTGACCAACAGGTGCCGCGGCTACCGTTGTTTATTTCCACTGGCCCCGAAGCTCTTATTACCATTGACCCCACTGATCTGGTTTTTGAAGCCCTCATAAAAAAAGTAAGGTAAGCGTTCCATAATGCTATGATGTTTTTTTTTTTCTCCCTATTATTATAATTTCTTATGGCTACGAATGTAAGGTAATTGTGCTCGTATTTATTTATATGCCAACTTAATTTATGTTGAGTATCGTATTTTGATAACATGGAAGTAATTACTTATTTTAAAGGGATAGCGGCTAGCCTTATAGTCATATCGTAATTTAAAAATAAATAATACCAGCCCCTTTTAATGTCCCACTGCTGGGCACGGGCCTCCCATCAATGCGAGGGGGATTATGCCATAGTCAACCACCTCTGCTGCAGTTGGTAGAACGCATGCCTCGGTAACGAGGATCGCAGGTTCAAACCCCGGCTCGCACCTCTGGGATTTCCGGATTTCATGTGTGAATCTCATTTTCAACTACGATTATTATCATTTGCTAAACGGTGAAGGAAAACATCGTGAGGAAACCTGCATGTTTGAGAGAACCCCTCGAAAGATGTGTGAAGTCCGCCAACCCGCACTGGGCCAGAGTGGTGGACTATGGCCTAATCCACCTCGCATTGAGGGGAGGCCCGTGCCCAACAGTGGGACATTAAAAGGGGCTGGTATTATATTACAGACACGGACAAATTACACTCATATTATTACGTACATAGAGACAAAAGTCCTGAAACAGTTTCACTTCAAAAGCAATTCATCCCATCGCAACGCCGTTAGGTACTTTTGTTTCGCCAACCTATTATTCAGGCTATAATGAATCGGCCGTAAATTACTTTGTAACATAAAAACACTGATCGTTAATAGCGAGGAAGGTCAAAGTAAAATAAGACTTATTTTTGCCCGACTACGCAAGAAGGAGGTTATGATTTCGAGTTTGCGAGAACATACTTGATTATACGTTGAAACGAATCTCGGTTGAAAAAAAGGTATTTGAGCAGATCATTACAGGGTACAATGTAGGTGTACGTATGAGAAGTGCACACCCGTAATTGCTGTATCTTCCTGTTAAGGTGGAAGCTCAGGTCAGGGCGCGAAATTCAAAATTTCAATGGTTTTTATTTTTTTACGAAAAATTTGGACATCTTTACGATGTAATTTAGTTTTTTGCGATATTAGCATTCTGCATTGGATATCTTGATGTATTAAGTTTGCTTAAAAAATACCTAAAGCGATACAATACCATAAGGTTTGTAAAAACCACGCTTTAGGTATTTTTTTCGTAAAAAAATAAAAACCATTGAAATTTTGAATTTCGCGCCCTGACCTGAGCTTCCCCCTGAGCTTAAGTACTGCTTGTTCAAGCTCCATGCAAAGTGTGTGTCAGGTCGCGAAAATACATACCCGATGCCATTGTACAGACACCTGAAACTGACGCTCACCTTTCATGTTTAACATAAAATTATACTTGAGCTCGGTAACGAATCATATTCGGGGATACTGCGTCAAAACATTTGGCTGCGTGAAATTATGTATTTTCAACCATACCTATATTATCTTTAGGATATAGGAGAGAAAATACTCATGATTATTTGAGTCTGACAACCCACAAGAGGCTATAGGCCAAAGTGGTGTCCTAATCCACTTCGCATTGGAAGGAGATACATGCCCAACAGTGGGAGAGAAAACCAGGGCTGGTAACACTATGTTAACTAATTAAAAATATCGCCAGACAAACACACCAAGGTACCGTATAATGGACTGGGGACGAACCCAGATATAAATTACTTATATAGATATTAAACATCCATGACTTGGGTGCAACATTCGTGCTCATCACACAATGCTTGTCCCTACCAGAATTCGAACCTGGGACCCTGGGCACAGAAAGCAGGGTCACTACCAACTGCGCTAATCAGGCCGTCAATATTGTTGTTACTAAAGAGACCTCAGTTTTATACTTAACCCATAGTCTTATAAAGCTCTTGTAATACTCTTTAAGATTTATATTAATTAATGGTAGAAACTTATTTTTAATTAGTGTAAAGTATCCCCAAGAACCTATTTTGGGCAACATATTTCGCTAGTTACCATTTAAAATAAACCTCTAAGCTCTATAAAGTAGCGTCCAGTTCGCACTGATTAAACAATGTTAAAGTAAGAGGTCTTAATGTCAATGCTGTACATACAGTATGTGTTTTAATTCAGTTCTTAGAATGAAACAAAACATGGGAATCAGCTGCTATAGTTCCCACGTAATTGATGAGGACGCGAAAATGATTGCTATGGCATTTATAGGTTTCAAGTTTAACAACCCGTTATTTTGTGAAGTTGAGTAGGTACGAGTATATATTATTTTATGGTAGAGACAAAAATCAAAGGTAGCATTCATTCGCAGTGACCATATTTTAAATTGATGAAACCGTCAATAAGGAAAATGTATTTTTTTTAAGGAATTATTTCAATGGTATAGTTGTCTTTGAAGTAATACGTTAGGGGGTGTAATCTGAACTTTTATAGCTTGGTTATAAGGTACAAGTAAAATGACGACACCGTGCTCTCGGCCGAGTAAGCACTGTTAATACCAACCGAGCACTCAGCCGAGAGCCACTGTCTTGTCATTTTACTCACGTGTAATCAGGGCATTATTTCCAGGAAATTCACTTCCCAACCTAGAACTTGTCATCCCTCTTCCCACTAGATAGTACTTTGTCTCAATCTGTAATTTTAATTTTTATTGACAACGTTTGAAAACAATATAGAACTTACGTATTATTGAGTAAAAATATAAAATTGTCAGACTGTTCAGTATAATGTGTGGAAATCAAAGTTCGTAGTAGCCCCCGGTTTTACTTATTATTTTGAAATCAGTGGGTAAATGCGTTAAAATGTTAGTATTGAGTTTCGACAAAAAATCTTAAACAGAAACGTAGCTGAGTATTTTATACATATAGATATAGAGATTTAAATATATATTAGGTAAACTATAACCTAATATTCATAAGGCGTTTTTTTGCTGCGAATTAAGCTCAAAGGCGCTGAAAAATACTTCCATACTAATTTTTACTAGATTGTATTTTTTTAGCGTAATAGTATTTATTTACTGTTCAATAATGTCAACATCTAATCACCAGTTATTGGCATAAGAACGACACAAAAAATAACGACGCACTTCACAACAAACAATATGTGAAAGTCCAACATAATAGAAATAAATCCCACTGAAAATACCATCACACTGACCTGCACAGATGTAATCACGAAACAAAACGTTCATTACTCCATCCAGTAATAATTCACATTAAAAATCCAACATCCGAATACCAAAACACTTGCCCAGTGGTAAAAACCGTCTGTTCAAAACGCACAGAAGAAAAATATATCTCTGTTACTGACGCACAGAAAAAAAGAAGGTTTTTTTTTTCACTGACACGCACAGATCACCAATGTTTTTTTAACACGAAAAGGTTCGATTTTTAAAATGCCGCGTATTGGCCGCGATGACCGTTAGGCGAGACGCACAGTGGGCCCGTTCGCGCGTAGCTAGTGACTGAGGGCTGTACGAAAGCTCGCTCTCGCCCGGCCAGGCCATTTGTCAAAGAATATGATATCTGGTAGAGGGGTATTTGGAGGCGTATATGATCAAGTCACCTGCCTACACTATTTGCACACTACAGCAGTATTTGCGCCTAGATGAGTTAGTTCAGAATCTGAATGTGCTTTTCATTGTTAGGTATTTAGTAGTAGGTATAAAATAACTAATCAACATTTTGAAGAGCATATATATATATTGTTTAAAAATAAAACAGATTATTTATTTATATTGATTTCTTATATTTACGCGAATACTTACACATTGAAATAAAAGTAATTTTATAGATTTTATCTCGTTTACGTAAAAACAGAAAATAAACGCGACAAAGTCTGGAAAATTAGTTTTATTTCAAGATTATTTCATTATTGATTCAGGTAAAATTACGTTAAAAAATAATATTTGTAATACCATCCACTATCTAATTTACAATAAATGTAAATTAAATTATAAAATATTTTTTAACAAATTCAGAAATATGCAAACAATGTCTAAGCTCCAAAATTATTATGACTTACCCATATCAGTGGGTACACGACTAAAGGTATCCACTATTCTACCTATGTCTACATCTACAGATTTTCACCGTAGCATAATCTTTGACCCGACAACGACCTTAATCTGAAATCCCTTTTCAACTCCTCGTGCGTCTCATTATTGATCTCTTTCACTCCTCACTACCGGTGCAATAACATACCCGTCTCTTTCACCCAAACCATGCCCACATAAGTCTGTCCCTCTCCCGCACCACTGCAGAGCCTCCAAAACGAGGTAGAACCGCCGTACTATTAACGTTCGCGTTCCGAATAAGAAATTTTTCCTACACACTGACCACAGAATAAATTAATTCGGGCCGTTCAATTTAGTATACTGCCGATTCGTCTTAGATTAATATCATGATTATTTTGGCATGTGACAATTTTCGTTGACTACTATTCGAGCATGAATGACTTGATTATAAATTTTGGACGAGAAATATAAATACCTACAAATATGTTGGAGTATTTATTTGTAACTTGTGTTTCAGATAGTCGGATCGGTATTCAGGTAGGGGCTCAGGGCATCAGATCGAGGGCTGAATAAAAAAACAAGTAAACAGTTGTTCAGACATTATGTTTTCAATTGAATAGGGAGGTCTACTGAATTTTTTCCTGAAACTAGGCTAGCCGAGGGAAGGGAAATGTACCTACAATATTTTCTTGTCCCCTTTTATTTAATCTATTCTTGCGAGTTATTTAGGAGGGGGAATCTGCGAGCCATATTATGATCTTGAGGAAAACAATTTCCTGTGTGCTTTTGTTTTCGTCTGTTTTAGCTTTTTTTTCTCTTGTAGGTACAAGTAATATGATGCTTTAGACATGGGATTTTTTAATTGGATAGATATTTTTATTATATCAACACATAATACAATTAATGACAAAAGCGGAGTGTCACAAGAGCAGATTTGATGTTAGCTTTTTAGCTAGCCTGGGGATCCTTTCAATGCCCAGGATAAAAATTGGATTGAATACTCCGCCCCCCCCCCCCCCCTCCATCCTCAACCATAGCTCGTCTCCCCATGCCATGTTTAATGTTGAAAAATCCCCATAATTAATATTCTCAATACAATTTCCTGGCTATCCTGGGATTATGGTATTATAGCTCTTATATTGTCCGGGTGGAAAATAATCCAAGATTTTGATCTTCTTGCTAGCTATCACCATGTCAACTGTCAGGAAAATCGGCCTAGTATTTTTTGCACAACAGTTTTTTGGGAATCATGTTTAATATCTATATAAGTGTTATATACTGAGTTCACCCTCAGTCAATTGTACGGTACCCATACGAGTAATACAAGCGTCGCTTAGTGTAGGACCATATAGTTGGTGTGGTCGTCTGGCGATATTATAATAATTTGAGTTAGATACCGTACTGATTTACTTAACTTGTCTTTCAATACAAAAACAACTACATTCAAAATCTGAAATATGAATCAATCAATACATTTCACTTCACTTAACCATGACTGACAGATATTTATAACCACTTACAACAAAAACTGGATTACAATCAGGTACAACAGTTGAAGGGACAGATGTAAGCGTGCCGGGTGACGGAGACGCATACACAGAAGTGCATAAGGTAGAGTGAGAAGAAAACAGTCGCGTGGCTCAGAAAACTGGAAGGCAAAGGATGGCGTTTTAATAAGTAGTCTAGCAGGCTGTGGATTCACGACTGCGGATTCTCACGAGCAGATTATTTAAGATGTTTATTTATATCTGGCGCAGCGGGATTGTAGAATCCGCTTTTTTACAAAACGGCTGCCTATATTAAGCGCTTTCCCTAATATTACCTAAACTTTCATACACAAACTTTACCCGCTTACAATGCACGTATATATATGGTCCATATATATATATAAATATGTATGTATATATAGCTGCGCCCCGCGGTATTACCCGCGATTAAAAAGTATATTCATTTTACCGAGATAAAAAGTAGCCTATGTACTATTCCTGACTATAATCTATCTCTGTGCCAAATTTCATCCAGATCCGTTCAGCCGTTCTGGCGTGATTGAGTAACAAACATCCATCCATCCAAACTTTCACATTTATAATAATAGTGGGATATATATGGACCATGGATTCTGTAAAGCAGCCGAACCGGCGGGGACGCAAAAAAACATTAAATAAACGCGACAAAATCCGTAAGCTTAGTTTTATTTCAATGTGTAGTATTCGCGTAAATATAAAAAAAAAAACAAAATAAATGTTATTTATTTTATGTGCTTTGAATCATTGTAGCTCACGTAAGCTCTATACGAACGAAACATACGACACATGTCGTGAAGTGCGGCGACACGCGGTCATTATTTTGTTAGAGCGTTTCAGACCGCTTGTCGCGAGTTAAACGAAGTAAGTTTTTAAGTTGCCGCTTTGTATCGCCAGACGAACACACCAACTATACGGTCTCACACTAAGCAACGCTTGTATTATGGGTACCGTACAATGGACTGGGGGCGAACTCAGTATGTATTACCTATATAGATATTAAACATCCATGACTTGGGTATAAACATTCGTGCTCATCACACAAGTTTTGTCCCTACCAGAATTCGAACCCGGGACCCTCGGCACAGAAAGCAGAGTCACTACCAACTGCGCTAATTAGCCGTAAATACTGCATATTAACTGGTTGTAATAAGTCAAACGAGATATATATTTAGCACTTTTACAATTTTATTTGGTGATATAAACCTATCTACAACTTGTCTGATAGTTTGTGTGGGTCATATGTTAAATAAGCCGTGAAAAGTAAAATTATTTATTTCTATATTTATCCTATTATTGTAGTACAACCATTATTGTAGTAAACTATTATTGTGGTACAACCATTATTGTAGTACAACTATTATTGTAGTACAACCATTATTGTAGTACAACTATTATTGTAGTACAACCATTATTGCAGTACAACTATTATTGTAGTACAACCATTATTGTAGTACAACTATTATTGTAGTACAACCATTATTGCAGTTCAACTATTATTGTAGTACAACCATTATTGTAGTACAACCATTATTGTAGTACAACCATTATTGTAGTACAACTATTATTGTAGTACAACCATTATTGTAGTAAACTATTATTGTGGTGCAACCATTATTGTAGTAGAACTATTATTGTAGTACAACTATTATTGTAGTACAACCATTATTGTGGTACAAATATTATTGTAGTACAACCATAATTGCAGTACAACTATTATTGTAGTACAACTATTATTGTAGTACAAATATTATTGTAGTACAACCATTATTGTAGTACAACTATTATTGTAGTACAACCATTATTGTAGTACAACTATTATTGTAGTACAACCATTATTGCAGTACAACTATTATTGTAGTACAACCATTATTGTAGTACAACTATTATTGTAGTTCAGATATCGAGTATTTTTTTTCTACATATGATTTTATATTCTATACGTCACTTCCCGCGATATCTATGGTGTCTGCTCAACCCTTTACATTCAACACGTTTAAAAATGTTTTATACCGTCCCTCTGCCCCAGAGCGATATTATTTATTACAGCACGGTGAACTAATTGTTACTTTATTTTACACGGAAAAGGAAAATATTGTTATGGAACCATGTTTTTTTAAAAAAAACATTCGTCACGTGTGCTAAAGTGTAATAAGCTCAGATTATATATAAACTTGCTAAATATAGTGCTAAACTAAGCAGTGGTAGCCAAGTTGGTAGAACGCTTGCCTCGGTAACGAGGATCGCAGGTTCAAACCCCCCGTTTCTCACACCTCTAGGATTTCTGGATTTCATGTGCGAATCTCATTTTCAACCACGATTATCACTTGCTAAACGGTGAAGGAAAACATCGTGAGGAAACCTGCATATCTGAGAGAACCCCTCGAAAGATGTGTGAATTCTGCCAACCCGCACTGGGCCAGCGTGGTGGACTATGGCCTAATCCCCCTCTAATTGAGGGAAGCCCGTGCCCAGCAGTGGGAAATTAAAAAGGGCTGGTATTATTATTGTATATAAGCTATTCCCACTATTTAATCGGCAGACGAATTAATACTTAACGCCACTCACATATTTAAGTCCTTATTAACTATCTAAGACGAGGTAATCTTGTTTCCGTTGCTGATGGATACTCAAACCCAACTCAAATCTAATCTTAAAGCGTCATATAAAATGCAAGATAATGACATTTCAAACAAGTCAACTGAAATATGAAGGCTGAATTTAAATAAAAAGTATTTTACAGATTCCCCCGCGTTTATTTTATGTTTTTACGTTCCCGACGCGTTTCGGTTGCTTTACAGCAACCATGGTCACGGGAGGACTGAGGTGGTTGACGTCCTAGTGTCATAGTTTGACACTGGGACGTCAACACGACGACGACGAACATAAAAACATAAAATAAAAGCGATAAAATCTGTAATTCAAGTTTTATTTCAATGTGTAGTATTCGCGTAAATAGAAATAACCAATATAATGAAGGCTGCCTTATTTTAATAGTATTGCGCACTCCAAAAATTTATAGAGTTTGAGTGTTCGGCAATAAAATGAAGTATTATCAAATTTTTTCGGCTGTTACACTGGCTAAATGTGATATGATGAGTGATGGACATGACCATTGTTATGTCATTTAAAGCTCTGCTTACCCCATCACGACGTTGTAAACATAAACAATGAGGCGTTAACATTACTATTGCGTTATGGGAACTAAACATTCACGCCCACACGATGACACAGTTATAACATGTACTAGCGGCACTCTGATCTGAATGCAAGAAGCATAAAGTATTCTTGACGAAAGGTCACAAGAATGAAGTTTATACTGAGTATAGTTCAATCTTCTTCAATTGGTGCAGTTGGTAGTGACCCTGCTTTCTGTACCGGGGGATTTGGGTTCGGATCGCGGTAGGGTCAACTGAGTCATGCATGTTTAATATCTATGTGTGTAATTATACAATGATAGTCTCTCTCTCTCTCTCTCTCTCCAGTCCATTGTTTGATACCAATAATACAAGCATAGCTAAGTGTGGAACATTATAGTTGGTGTGTTTCTCTGGCGTTATAATATTGTATATTATAATCTGTCCCCAGAATTTATAGACGATTCATAACTCAATCAAACGTCATATAGTACTGCGCACAAGAGTTTTTAATTGGCGCAGTACTGTATGACGTTTGATAAAGTTGTAAAACTTCTATAAATTCGGGAGTTAATCTATATATATATATAACAAAGTCGTGTTAGTTACACTATTTATAACTCAAGAACGAGTGGGCCAATGTTTGTAATCTTAAATTAAACAAATATCAAAACATGGGAATAATTTACAAAATTAAATAAAGACAATCAATGTTCTCATTCATTTGTTTCTGAGGCGGTACGAAGTTTGCCGGGTCAGCTGGTATAGAAATAAAACAGTTAAGACACAGAACATTAATGGAACTTACCCTATGCACAAACTGAACCTTAATAACTAATTATGGGAAGGCAAATCGAAACATCTATGTCAGGCAAATTTATCTATATGCAAAATCTGTTTAAGTGAACCACTGTATATATCTAAGTAGATGCGCATAGATTATATCAACCTGTATACACCTTTGTACAATTGAAGCCAATAAATAGTGCACATATTATATATTATACATATAAATGTTGTGAGCATGAATTATATTATTGCATGTGAGCACTTTCTGCGTAGATCGGTTCGCAAACAACAACTAAATATGAGGGTACCCCAGTTCTAACAATCACAATAGGATGTCTAACACCTCAGTCCTCCCGTGACCATGAATGCTGTAAAGCAACCGAAACGTCGAGAATGTAAAATGCATAAAACAAACGCGATAAAATTCGTAAAATTGGTTGTATTTCAATGTCTATGATTTTTTTTTGTAATTGAATTTAGCTAATTGTATTATATCCTGCTGATTAAAAACAGAATGTGGGCTGTTGCGTATAATATATTAACAGAAACATTAAAAAACATCCCTAAGACCTAGGATCAAATATTAGGGTCAGCAAAACGTATAGTCAAGAAGCGATTCACAAATTCTCAATCATATCTTTTTTTTCTATTTTATCACCCAGTCTACTCTGATTTGGCCGCTACCATATAATCGTGTGCAATTATTCTGTCCGCGAATGTAAGCTGGTTTAGCAACGCGATTACCGTGTCAAAGCAGACGTGCCAACCGCACCGGGCGCAGGGCGAGGCTGGGAATGTATTCCCTTCACTTCGAAAGGACTTGGCGACACGTTGCAAAACATCTATTTATTGCACCGATGCTCTGCTTTAATGGTATTTATAGGTCTTGACCCACTACACACTGGTGCCTCCGGTGACCCAAGATATAATAGGTGTAACTAAAATAATAGTGTAAAATATTTTGACAAGGCTAATAGTTGGTTATAATAATAACATTCCCAGAGGAATAAATCAAATTAAATTATGTGTACCGAGTGCTTAGCCAAACGCTACTGGTGCAGCATTTAAAAAAAAACATAATATACACAATTATTAACGTAATTATTAATTATATCGTGATTCATTAATTAAACTATGTTACACAGTTTTGTTACACCATATAGATATGAAATATCCATGCCCCGGGTGCCAAAATTCGTGCGCATCAAACAAAGATTGTCCCTACCAGGATTCGAAGCCGGGACCTTTGGCACAGAAAGAAGGTGCTCTACTAACTGCGATAATCAAGTCATCTATTGATTTGAACTTTTGCATCGCCTTCATAATAATTTCAGCCCTTTTTAATGTCCCACTGTTGGGCACGGGCCTCCCTCAATGCGAGGGGGATTAGGCCATAGTCCACCACGCTGGCCCAGTGAGGGTTTGTGGATTGTGTAAATACATTTATTTTAATATCTACAAAAGTAATTTATATGCGGGGATCGCTCTCTGTTCAGGTGTGTTCATTTTGCAAAATTTATTGATCATTGTCAATTACGTTAGTAAGCTTGCTATATGTATACTTCCATATGAAACTAATGCATCAAAATGGCACAAAAACCATGGTTACGAGTACCCTATAAGGGCAATAAAACATTAATGATTTTGCTCGGCCATTGCACACCGTATAAAAGCGTTTCCTTCGCCTTTTATGGTCTTTACCACAAGATGTTTGTATGTACCTTTCATTCCCCTACAGTACTATTATAAAAGAAGCTTATGTTGCTATGTTTGATGCTCAATGATAGACGGTGTCATTCATTCATTCATTCAATCTCTCTCACGCGTGATTCTGAAGGACATGAGATTGTCGTAAGAGAAGCACTAGCACAAAACCCTATAATATGTATTCACGTTAAACATCACAAAATTACCCTACTGGATTTTTTTACTTTTAGATTTACGTAGTTTTATTTTATAACGTATTTAAATTAAAAAAAATATTTTCAAAACAAAATGGCAGCGTCTGTCATCGCCTCATAATCCGCCATTTTATGAATTCACGTCGTGCACAAAATGGCGGAGCGTATTTGTGGCCGCTGTTAATGCCTACAATAAATGTCAAATCGCCATCGTTACTTGTAAAAAATATGGTGTACATTTGTCCTGGTACGTGTTCCGAAGTAGTAATTAGGGGTTTTCGGGATATAATTCTTTTATAAGCATTTTTCCCGGTTTTATTGGGCCGTGCAGTGTGTACGGCTAATTAGAACGAGCTGTTGGGAAAAGCATTTGAAGTTTTACTGCAGTGCGGTAACGCTTTTATTGCTTCAATAATTACCTAGCATTTACTTTCCTCTAAGTCTTGATGAAATACCTAAACAATCGTTTCTATTTTCAAGAAAATATAAAATGAAATGGTATTATTGATGAAATAAAACTAATTTTACGGATTTATTGGGTTTATTTTATGTTTTTTATGTTCCCGACGCTGCATATGTCGCTGCTTTACAGCAACCATGGTCACGGGAGGACTGAGGTGTTAGTTGTCCTAGTGGCATAGCTAAAACTGGGGTAACCTCATATTTAGGTGTTGTTTGCGGTCCGATCTACGCAGAAAGTGATCACAGTGTCGTAAAAAACATAAAATAAACGCGATAACATCCGTATATTTAGTTTTATTTCAATATGAAATTGATTTTTTATTATATTTTTCCTTCATTGTGAAACCATTTTATTTTATCCCTTGAATATTATGATGGTTCTACTGGCTAAATACAAAAATATATCTATGAGACCCGATATCATTTCAGTTGAAAAATACGCAGAAAAATATTTACTTGTAACAGATCATTAAGATACACTACAAAAATGAAACGACGATAGCGGTCTAGTGTTTTGAGCGTACTCCGCTCGGATCACTGGACCGGGTCAGGGGTACAATTTCAGTTTAGACAAATTTCGGAAATGATCTGTTTATAATGTGCCCCGGGCTGGCTATTACGGGAACCACCTCCAATCCATTGCGCTGTACCTATACTCAGAGCAGTCTCTATCCTATTGGAGGTCCTGCAATGGTCATTTAAGGATAATCATTTGATTTTTGGAAAATAAAAATATATTTATCGGTATTATCGGTTATCGGTTGGTGATCTGTAAGGTACGAGGGGGCCTCATGCATAGCGGGGCCCCGGGCACGTGTCTAGAGTATCCAATGGAAAAGTGGGCCGTGCTCATAATACAAGCGTTCCTTAGCTTGGAGTCATACACTTGGTGGGTTTGTCTGGCGATATTCTTTTAAAGCCGTGTGTTATCTATATAAATACTCCTCGTACAGAACTAATGGGTTCATTGGGTGGAATTTCAGACAATCGGCCTTAGGTTACGGGACCCGAATCAGCGTAATTGGTATACTGCCATCTGGGGTGATATTTCCTTGTATGACGTATTGATTTGCGATTTTCGGCCTTAAATAAATTAGAGTAGAAGTAGTGTGCAAAGAATTCTAGATGAAGCCAGCTCACATATTAGAGGCTACTCAGTTTGGTTCATTAAGGTTCAGAATTATATGATCGTGGGCCGAGTAAGATGGCAAATTTTTAATGATATTAACACCCATAATTTGTGTAGGTACATTTGGCATCCTCAATTATTGCAAGAGAAGTACAACAAAATATACTAGCTGCGCCCCACGGTGTTACCCGCGTTTAAAAAGTATGTCGATGCCTATGTCATTTTCTGACCCCTAAACTACCACTACCTATGAAAAAAGTCATGCATCCATCCATGATCCATCCATCCATCCATCCAAACTTTCAAATTTATAATATTAGTGGGATTCAGTTTTACTAGTCATCAGTTACGTAATGTTTTATCGATACTTTAAACATCGATACTCTACACACCACTATTGCAGACCGCAGGTGTGGCGCTACATTACTATACAGCGATAACTAGGAATGTCGATAGTCTTTCCAACTCGATACGTAATCGACCGGTCGAAGCACTATCATTTTACATCCAGTATCGATTCGTAGTCGAGATTTCTGTGGTTGGATTCGAAATGCCGTATGGTTGATATATTTTTGTGTACTTAGTAGAAGTTCATTTGTAAAATCGTTCATTATCAGAACTAGGTGCCTCTGGGAGTTTTCGTTATATACATACTATTAATAACAAACTGAGAATACATTATATAGCGTGATTCAAAAAGTGTGACCTAATCTCTAAACTTGCATTTATTTGGCGCATTTGCAATCAACCTATGCTGTGACAATTTCGAAATGTAAAATTTAAAAAAAAACTTGTGTTTTTTTTATTGTCTCATAGAAAGTCTGACTGAAAAAGAGCAGGTTCAACATTTTCAGCCCTTTTCGAATCAACCTGTCTAGGTATAGGTCTCTTGTACCAAGCATTTAAAACATATTTTTTTTACGTGGGGAAATGCAATTACGCATCCCCTCCCGCCCGGGGGGACGAGAGGGGTATGTGGGACTCCCCGGCAGAGTGCCGGTATACCCACTAAAACCCCACGGTCCGCCTTCACCGCCTTTGAGTGGGGCGCCACAGGATCGCACGTGGCATACTACTGTAGCGCTCCGAAGCATTTAAAACCTATATCCACCATACCTTTACCAACAATTGATAGGAGTCCCAACAGTGGGACACTAGAAGGGCTGGTATTATGATTTCGTATCATCACACCAACACACTCAAGAATTTCATATATATATTGCTATAAAATATACTCAGATAACCTTTAGTTTCGCAAAGGTGACCGGTCACTTCGACCGTTGACCGAGGAATCCTATCAAAGAGAATTTGACTGAGTATAAACCGTGTATTTAACTATTAATAGTTTTATTGAACTGACTAAACGTCAAAGTCAATTAAGTAAGTAACTAAACACACACAAGTAAGTAACTAAAATGATAGTGGGACTTTTTGGGGGTAGTCGAAGAGAAAGGTTATAAATTTTGTTTTATTTTGTGAGAAATGTGTTTCTTTGAAATATAATTTGTAATTTAAGTGGAATATTAACCGTTATGTGTTCATAAACGTGTACGAATAGGAAAATAAAACTTAATAGTTAAACATGACTTTTCCAGTTCTCCTAAGAACTGAAAAAGTCATGTTTTCCTCAACTTTACTGATACGGTTAGGGGGTTTTATTAGGCTTAGTTTACGGATTAGCCCAGCATAGAATCTCCATGTTTGATATATAAAAAAAACATTCTACTTGACGTTGGCAAAATACCTGGTGGTGATGTGAGTAATTAGACTTACTCTATACTGGGTACACAGTATACAAGTTTATTCGCCCCCAGTCCATCGTAAGGTACCAATAATACAATCGTTGCGTAGTTTGGGACCGTACAGTTGATACGTTTATCTGACGATATTTTGAAATAAAACTAATTTGTACAGATTTTTTCGCGTTTCATTCATGTTTTGTACGTTCCCGACGTTTCGGCTGCTTTACAGCAACCATGGTCACAGGAAGACTGAGATGTTTGAAGTCCTAGTATCATAGTTAGAACTGGGGTACCCTCATATTTAGTTGTTATTTGCGGTCCGATCTACGCAGAAAGTGCTCACAGTGTCTGACGATATTTTTTTTATTTAGGATAGCCTACTTTGCTGTTTTTGACTTGAAATAATACGAAGCATAGACGAGTATCAATTTAGTCTAAACTAAATACATATTTTATCTACAGAACTGTTACCAAACATAAGTCTCTATGGTCTCTATACTCTATGGTCCTTATCCATTCATCTATGTCTATTGACTTTAAGCCCGCCGAACCAACAAAGGAAATTGCATCCATGGAGCCGTAGATTCGATTTCAATGCGGATATTTCATTACTTGCATCCCTAGATATATGATAGTGGTAACATACCTATATGTCTGTGAAAACTATACGTTCTTATATAGATTTCTATATTTACGCGAATACTACACATTGAAATAAAATTAAGTTTACAGATTTTATCGCGTTTATTTTATGTTTTAATTTTTTGCCAATTTGGTAGCAACCTTTTTAAGAACCTAGTTGGCAAAGTTAGTAGTGACCCTGCATTTTGTACCGAGGGTCCCGGGCTTGAATCCCGGCAGGTACAAACTTTGTGTTATGAGCACAATGTTTGTACCCGAGTCATGGATGTTTAAGAAATATTTCCGTATATGTTAAGATACACTAGGATCGCCACAAGTTCAAGGTACAGTACCCATAATACAAGCGTTGCTTAGTTTGGGACCGTACAGTTGGAGTGTTCGTCTGGCGATTATTATAAATTATCATCGTTATTCACGAGGTCATTATCGGTTCGGTATTGCGACTGAACAATATAGCTATAATACAATTAAAATCAATTAATAACACTTCATATATTACTCGTGTTGTGTTGCGCTTATAGAAATAATTCATTTGTTAAGAAATCTATTAACATTTGATGGCAATATAAATCATAATTTCATATTGATCGTTAATTAAACTGTAATAACGAGTTGTAGTTGTCAGTAATTACAAAAAATTGCAGCGTTTTGTTCTATAGCGTCTTGCCATAGTTATAATAATTATTAGCATCCGGACTTGGTTAGACACAGTTTTCATCCAATTAATAACACCTTCCTTTTTAAAATCGTTCCTAAAACATGTGCTTTTGCTATGGCTGGCTGTGCGTCCGCCAAGTTCATTCAAAAAGCGCTGCTGAAACCTTTTTTATAGGATTTTCGCCATTTTTTTTAACACTCAATACAATTTGTGTGTTTCAATTTTAAGTCTCGAATAATATAGTCACTGATGTGAATGATCAATGAATATTATAAATATACGATACATTGTGGGTACAGTATAAATAAATTTGCCTGGTACAATAAAAAAAAACAATTACAGACGGAGACAGGGGATCGTATCTAGTGTTATCTGGTACAACAATATATACTTCAGTATTATTAATCTAATTACAAACGGAGTCAAACAGATAATAAAAAAAAAGGAAGTCTATTAAAAGCTAATACCTATAAAAAGGCTATATATATTACGTTTGCAGCTTAAAAACTATAAGCTGAATAGACCGCTTCGTTAGTCTGGTGATCGAGAGAGTTCTTTTCATTTTATTTTTTTTATTTGCCCCGAATAGCAAAATAACAATTAAACATGGGAAAAGGTCACGAAAACAGTTAATTCACTTTCTTATACATTTGATTCGACGAAGATATATAATATGTCCTATATTATATATCTTCGTAGCTACTATAATATCAAATAGTTTATGTCAAGCAAAACAATATAAATCATTGCAAATAAATTCCTATTTGCTAGCATACAATAAAAAACTACCAACATCTAATTAATTCACACCTACCTATTGTTATATTTATGTCTCAATAAAAAAACATAATCACAACATCACGATCAGAAATAAAAAAAAAGGAATTAAAAAATCATGTCAAAACCATTTTCAAATTGAAAATGTCGACCGTTATAAGTTTTTAAAGTCGTATAAAAGTAATTTGTGTCGCCTGTCTGTCTCTTGGCATCACGATCAAGCCATTAAGCTAAATTGCTGTTGACGAATAGTGCAAAAAATACTACGAGTATATTGCTATGTACGAGTAAGTACTTTGAATATAACCTGTAACATGATTAAGAAAATAAGTTTGTTTAGGATTACGAGTACCCATCTCCCCCACTCCATTCTATCGTCGGTCGACAAGACACACGGACAAGTGTCATCCCTACACTGTAGACATTCTTTCGGTTCGTACTAAGCGTTTTGCTTCTACTTTCATCGTGCGAACTGCCAAGGAATGGAACACGCTACCGGCATCTTTGTTCCCCGTTGACTTCAATCTGGGTGTTTTCAAGTCGAGAGTGAACAGGTACCTTCAAGGCAATTATGCTCCATCGTAGATCACATCGTCTATTACCATGAGGTGAGATCGAGATAAAATACATGCCTATAATGCGATAAAAAAAACCTTGTTCTATTGCTCTATTATTCAGTTTCAGTTTCATTCATCCAGTCATGATTTATTTTTTTAGTTAAGTTACAATTATATGAGTTGGGGATATGCGATATTTCAATGACATACGGTTGGAGAGACCTTAAGTTTTGCGTCATTTAACTAACGCATTGTATTACAAGTTATATTTGTAACTATTGTAATTAACTAGCTATAACGGCTGCCACTATATCACTGAATCAATGGAATTTTAGTTGTACGATGAACCTATAACTATTAGTACTTCGAAGCGTTCATAGCCTCAGCCAGAAGGGATCATCTTTAAATAGCCGTCACGGTATTTAAAGTTGAAGACAGCCTTTAAAAAAGCACAAATTTCTTCTGGAAACTTTTCAAATAACCGAGCAGTGTAAACGCCATTGGTGTGTTCCGGTGATGTTGGAGATCTACGTCTTTTTAATCCAGGGATGTATTTAGAGGCGCACTGTGTGCAAAATCGGTTCACTGATTTATTCATTCACTGATAGATTACTAGGATGGGCACCCATTTTAGTAGTATCAGTAGAATATGCTGTGAGTTTATATTGAATTGGTATCTTTAAATAGTGATTTAATATAGATTCGTTTAATTGTTTATCTTGCTTCTATGCGAGGTTTTAAAAATGTAAGAATTCATTAGAGATAATATACCATTAGAAAAAATATTTTGTAAATAAAACAGTTTAATTATGAATTTAAGTTGAGGCAACATAGACAATCTTCAAAATTGTAATAAAATAATAAAAATCACATATTCAAATTTGTATTATCTTAGAATGGAATAATAATATAAAAAAAACGGAAAATACTACTACTACTTTTTGTCACTTATTTCAGTAGTTTATGTTGAAAAATTGCTGCCTAAGTGCTTCGAAAGTTTAAGCCAATCGACATCTGAACACCGTCAAATAACTCCGAACTAATTATAAAGCGTTAGTAAAGTCAGGCTGTAAAACTCTAAATAAAGTTTTTAATAAAGTTTGGTATGACCGGCAATCCGGCCCTGTGCCGAATGCTCGAAATTTGAGGGCCGAAAGAAAACTTAAATTGGACTTTTGTAAGGCTTTACGTGCTACTTTGAGTTTCCCTGCTTAGCCAACTTTAAGCGAATTTAGATTGAAAGGTGGCCTTGTTAGAGTAATGGAATACCTATCTAATTGTCTGTTAATTCTTAGAAACTGGATAGGAGGCCGTAGTTATCAATTTCAATGTACTTTCCAATTTTGTTAGACATTTTGTGAAATAGATTGAATACCTAACCTTCTTCAAAATTAGTTCCGAAAACGCCGATAGATGTCGCTGTACCGTCATCGAATTTCACAATACTGACGCTGAATCGCGGTGCTAAGAGTTCATTTAAGCATACTTACCTGGCGTAGGGGACACCGTGATCATAAAGGCGGTTCCCCCAGGGCGAGACTTGTCCATTGCACTGCGGATTGGTTGACCCTTGCGATTACCCCTAATGTGGGTAACTCGGACGCGTTATTTTTGGTAGTGGGGACTGCGTACGCGCCGTCCCCCTTGAAAATGAAAGAGCTTTAAGGGCCACCTGTACGCACGGCGTTTTCTCGCCGCGAGATGCCTCCTAGCCCGCTTCGTTTTGTTGCTATTTCACCTAGAGAGAGATAGAGCCGTAAAAAATGCGATAGCACTATTGTAAGGAGGCGGCGCGGCGGCGGTCACTCGAGGTCACCCGACTGATAATGCGGTAAACAAAAGCCGAAAGCATTTCATTGTCAAGCTCTAAACATTATGTTTCGTTATATCAATTGTCTTTTCGCATCACGGGGCGTGAATTCCATATTTGTTATATTGAGTGCTCACATACTCTAAATAATAATAGTTGTATGTTTACGTACGGAATTCTATGTAGTAATAATACATTATTAATGTAAAAAACAAATAATAAAAAACACTTTCAATTAAAACATTTTTTTTATTATTCACTGGTCATTTGCTTATCATGTAAATAATAATAAATCTTTCTTAAAAGTAGATTAAAGAAACGTTATACACATCCTATTAATCACATTCACACGGGAAAATCTATGAGACCACGACTGTACCCGAATAAAAAAAAATCATAATTAATTTTAAAGAATAGTCTTATTAAATTATTCTGTCACGTATCGGTAACTTTCTAGGTAATCGTGGGTCTATAATTTCAGGTAAGATACACTGTAAGTAAAATTGTTTTAATTTATCTATATTTAATTCCCAGAACTGTTGGTCTCTTTTAATTTTTTCATATACAATTCCTTTGGGAGTCCATACAACAAAAAAGCAATATTTTCTTTTTGTTATATTTAATTGCCCTTGTACTTGATAGTAATAGTTATGATTTCTTTTTAATATTATTTTTTGGGGATCAATTTCATCTTTAATACAAAAAGTAATTTTTTTTTGCGTAATCGCTTCTACTGGTGTCATTTTTGCTGCTGAAGATGGACATTTTATTTCTATAATGCAATCTAGACCAATAAGTCCATCGGGGCTTGCACCCAGATATGGAAGTTCACTATAAATAAATAACCCACAAGGTATTATTTGGACTCCTAAAAGGGTCCCTATTTCTTTAACAGCAACAGGTTCGTTTGTGTTTCCATATCTGGTGGCATCACTACCTTTAAAACTTGAATATAGCAATGTTTTTATTGTACTTTTAGATGAAGTTGTTGGCTTCATTTTGCACACTTGGCCAAACATTGATGCCGTCAAACGCAGTTTCCTTTGTTTTACCCATTCGGGATTGGTTGCTTGCCCAGTAGTTAGTTGTTCAATTTTAAAACATTCATCTGGCGTTTTGTTCAAATTAATTAAAAAAAGCTCTTTTTTTCTGTCGTATACATCTGTTTCGAGATCTGCCTCTGCTTCAACGTTTCCATAATGTTCGTCAGCTTCTGTCGTTCTCTTCACTCGTTTAGAACTCCTGTCACGCGTAGAATTTCTTTTTAAATTTCTTTTGTGTTTTGCCACATACTTATTTTTAAACTCCCTTGTTTCATCTGGTCCGTTCAATTCGATAACACTTTGGGTGTTATGTTTTATAGCTGCTGCATAACAGCGCGCCTCATAAGAGCCACGTAAAGAATAATTTATCCTTTTTCCTCCGATAAATTTAGCAATTATTGCGTTAAACTGTTCAACAATATTGTTCGTTTTACCTATCAAAAGACTTTCAATATTATTTAATACAGAACTAACTACCGTGTATATATCGTACCACAGGCCACAATCTTTCATTTGAGTCACTAAATTTTCTTCTCCTGGTTGTGAGCCTTTGCAAAAGTATGTTTTGCAGCTACTGTGGTCTCCAAACACATGGCAAGGGCCATTTCTTATATCTTCTTTTAAAAGATTGATTTTTTCTATAAAGATATTTTCATTTTGTTTGGAATTATAATCGACTGCTCCTTTTACACCTGTTCTCAGACGTAAAATATTTTTTTCAAGACACTTTCTCAGTGTTATTGGCACTAAACCGAATCGATTCTCGGTTTTTTTCGTTAATTTTTTTAATTTGGTACAATAATTTCTAAGTAAATGGTTACTGCATTCTATTTTCTTTATTACGGTAGTATGACCATATGGCAGAGCCTCGTTCAATGCACTAGTAACACTGCTATCGCCGTCACCGATTAGGCAAGTATATTTTAAGCCATGCATATTTTGGCTGCATTTGAAGCCTTCTACCACACCATCAGCTTCCATTGCTGTCGATGTCCCGGACCAGTTTTTGAAGCACTTATGCTGTGTGGGCTGTATTTTTTTTTTTTTTGCGACGGCACAGACAGAACAATACGAATTTCTAATACCTAAAAACAATACTTTCTTGGTTTCTAACCCGATGATGCATGCTACTCCAGATAAGGAGTTATAATTACTACCCCGATAAGAACGTTTTCCCCATGATGCATCAACAACGACTGTAATGAATGGAATACCATCCATATCCACGTGACCCTTCTCGATCGCAATCTTTTTTTCCTCTAAACCTGCATTGTACATGCTATCAAGAGCAATATCTTGGAGAACGTCTCCCAAAAGCATATTTTTCTTTATAAACGTTTTTTCACTCATGCAAGGTATATTCAAATGAGCGCAAAATTCTTCCAGTTGGGCAAATCCGCTACCAGAGCAAACAACTGCTTGCACTACTTCTTGGTTTACGTTGCTCGTTACTGCCTCATTGTAAATTTTTTCTTTTATTCCGCACATTTTACATTGGAATATAAATTGTGATTGGAATCCTGACCTATGTTCCGTAAGAAAGCGTAAATCTTTAAAAGTACATTGAAATGGGCTATGGTTTATAGCCGCCAATTGCTCAAATAAATATTGCACATTGAATAAACGTCGGCCTGAGACAGTACTTTCTTCATCGTTATTATTTTCATCGACTTCCTTGTACAGGGAACAACTCGATGTTGTACGTGGAGTAGAATTTCTGTAAGAAAATAAAAGTAATGTAGGTAAGTAGAGTCGCAGGTATTATCATATTTATCAGTTTTTGTTAGTTAACAATATATTAAAATTAAATTTATTAACATCTTCCTGTAATGTACAATACAATATATAAATACGTGTACATAACGAAATTAAAAAAAAATATATAAACTAGCTTTCCGCCCCGCGGACTCATAGATTTTCCTGTGGAAATGAGATGTTTTCCCGGGGTAAAAAGTAGCCTATGTCACTCTCCAGCCCCCAAACTATCCCTATACAAAATCACATCATGTGAATACTCTGATGCGACGTGAAAGAAGGACAAACAAACAAACACACTATCGCATTTATAATATTAGTATGGATAATCAAAAACAACTAACCCGCTATAGTCTAGATTTTGTGATTCCTCATTAATGGCGGAGTCTTCAACAATATATGGTTTTCGAAGAATATTAGAATCAACCATGATATTTTCTTCTTCCAACCATTCAACCCTGTCATGAAGTTCGTTTGCAGCAGAGTTTGCGCTAAATTAAAGTGAAAGAACATATTTATTTAATGATTATGTAATATTGACAAATAAATAAAAAGCGTAAATATAATATAATATTCAATTATATAATACTCAATTTCTTGATATAGCTACTAGCTATAAGACATTGTTGTAATTTTTTAAATAATTACCTGGCATGATTGGAAGGGGCCTCATGAATTTGAGCCACTGTGACTACAGGTCCTCCTGATCTTGTCCAATCATTAGTTGTTTCTCTAAAAGGCATAAAATCTTTCCTCTTCTCTGGAATGTTACCAGCAGCAAGCCTAAAACATTTTTTTAAGTATTAGTCATATATAGAGTAAAGTAGGTATATACGTCTACTTTTTAGCGAGTGGACTGCAAGGTCAATTGATCCATAAAATCCTTTACCAAAAATATTTTCAAATATAGTATAAAACGTACACTCTTTCAAAAGAAATAACTCGGTCCCTTGAATTACATGATAGAGTTTACTAACTCGCACTCAATTTATAAGTACCTACATAGTAAGATACATACCCAATGTAGTTCAATATATCGGGCTCAGATATAATTGCCCCATTTCTCTTTACTGCGTTGCGTTGATTAGCATCCGTCATTACACAGCTATAAGTAAAAAATAATTTGAATTATTTATTCGATCCCTGCTCGAAAAGTAAATTTTTACTTTCCTAATAATTAGGAAAAGCGTTCGTATTTACTGGCTAGCACCCAACCTGATAAATCATACCGTACAATAAACTAATATTCATGTATTATAAATTCTAATTACCTATTATCAGGACATATGTTTTCTTTTCCATTGCGATTACGTGTTGGTCGCGGTCCTCGTTTTTTCCTGCGGGCTGATAGCCATAATCTTTTTTTGAATGAAGATCTTGGCACTTCTAAAATAAAATTACATAAAGGTTTTAAACAGAAAACAAGTTTTTATTAACTGCTGTTCCTACACTACCAAATAATATTAAATAATAATAATATAACTATAGTAGTTAATAATGTAATGCGATATATATCTATAGTTATATTAATTTGCACTTTACTCACCCAATCTATCCATTTTCTTGAATAAATATATACCACAAGGTCCGAGAAGAAAGCAGTAGTCGTCGATCAAATCACAAAACAGTAAAAACACAAAGCAAACAGTTCCGTTATCAGTCCAAGTCGTAAAATATAGTCGCCAAAGATACACCAAAATATGCAACACACGTTAGGCACAGTGCCGAGCGGTCGTCGCACTGATTAAAACAGGGAGCACTGGCGGAGTGGGCGGGACTACCCCGCTTCCCGTACCCGCGCCCCCGCGTGTGAGAGAGAATGTGCAGAAATGGTCAGCGGATTTGGCTATTTTTCAATATAAATCTTTAGTTTCGCTATAATTATATTTGTGCCGCAGATATTAAAATTTTATTTCTATCCTAGCAAAATAGAGGACTTTAGCAAAGTCAGAAATTGATTTTCATTTCAATTGAGAGCATACTAACATGTGTATGAACTAAGCAAAAATTACACAATTTTGTGGGTAAAATGAGTTTATTTCAACTCGCTCTATCTTTTTTTTAGTTGGTTGTTTTCAAAGAAAAACTAATTTAAAACCTTGATATATCTGATCAGATTGTATGTAAAAAATTTGGATTAAATATGTTTAGTCGTTAAGAAGTTATCGCGAAAGTCAGTTTGTATGGGAAAACGCACGTCCAGGGGGCCCTTAAGGATTCACATCCATAGATGGAATATATAAATATACAAGCATTTAAATGTTCAAAAGCGGTTTATCAAATACTAGAAGATATTTGGCAGCTCTCGACCCGACTGATTTAGACGCACGTGCCCCGAAGTAACTACTACAAAGGTTTCGGTTGCACTCGGGCAACTTCGGGCACGGCCACCGAGCCCCGAACTCGCAACCTGCGCCTGCGCGCAAGCTCAGCTGAAATACTTGCATTGAAATTTGATCCTTATCATCTATAAGCAGCATGCCTTCGTCCCCGTGCTACCGATACCAGCCGACACAGCTACCATGCGTCTCATTTATTCTCATAGCTTCGTTTCACTCTGTTGAGTGGCTGATACGACCGTTTAGAAGCCGGTCAACAATAACTAATTCACGTTAATGCAGCAATGAAATAATCGATGTAGTTTTAATTCAGTTAATTAATAAATTCATACACTTTGCAATGCCCACCTCTCATTATCGAGAATCACGGTTTTATTATAATTTATCGGATTTAATACGAATTAACGCCGTGTCGGACGAAGTGAGAATTAACAAATGAAATTAATGGACCATTTTGGTTGGTATTGCCGGTATATGTTAAGTACCTAGATTATTAATGAGATTTATTCAAATAATTGGATGGAATCCTTATTAATGATACCAGTATTTCGTTATATTCACGCTTTTTTTTATACCAGTGGCGGCACATGTATTCCTAGATGAGAGAGGTGAGAGAACGATTCTGGTAATAATAATATAATGTCGCCAGACAACCACACCAACTATACGGTCCCAAACCAATACTTAGGTATATAGATATTAAAACTAAAGTTTGCGTCTACCAGAATTTGAAACTTAGACCCTGGATACAGACAACAAGATCCTGCTTATTTACACTATTGTACTTAATTGGCATAGCTGGTAGGGACGACTGTGCCAATAAGATTGTAATTTTTTTTAGATCGAGATGACATAAAAGAAAATACTCCAATCATGTACTCATAGACTGATTAAAGTATATATTATATTATCCTGAAACGCGCTATGAGAGTTTTCGGACCAAGTAACATATATACAAGACCCCAACAATAACCATTGGGGCATAGCGCCCGCAACGCCAGGCATACCACCCGCTTGGCTGGAAGATCTTCCATTTTCAGCTAAAATATCCTTTTCACCTAGAAGAACACCCCTAATTCTGAGTTACAACGGAGTTATTTAACACAATACTAACATTGCAACAGAGTATTAAAGTCTCTATGAGCGGCACAACTTGGCACCCAATCTGTAGGGTCCCAACCAATCGGCATGTCAATGTCTAACCAACTGACCTATAGGTATGCCAATTTGTTGTCTCTACAGATTGAGTGTCATGTTGGGCCGTTCGTAGAGGCTTTTATAAAATTGATTGATCGGTCAGCTTTATGGCAATCAGAGCGTGATAAACCCTCTCGGTAATAATGGCTCAAATGCCACAGAGATTAGCATTAATTCTTGAGGCACGTGAGTTCAATGTATCAGTGACGTTAACGAGATTAGAATAAAATAGAAGTTATGGTTACACTAACCGTTGATCACGACTCTATGGTCTTAAAATCCCGACGTATTTTTTTCTGTTTTCCTGTTGGGCACGAGCCTCTTAAATGGTAGGGGGACTTTTATCTTAACTGGCTTTTACTAGCCATGTGCACGATCGCCACTTTAAAAAAAAAATTGCAAACCTTGTTTGTTTTTTTTTTCGGTTTCCCTTGTGCAAATATACAACCTATACTTACCAATGGTGTGTACTGAACTTATCAAGAGCGAAGCACAAGATTAATGCTAATCGGATTAAAAGTCAGACCACCCGAACGTTGATATAATTATAATCATTATAATTCCAAGCCGTGATGATGGAATAGAAGCTTTTGGCGGCGCGTGTCAGCGAAATGCAAAGAACCATGGATCTGTAGCTACGCTAATATCTAAACCCAAAAAACTAAAAGTCAACACGAACAACTTTTTGACTATATCTCACTATTAACTTCGTCAGAGGTTCTTCTTCTGACGCTTGGCCATGGCCTACCTTGGCTTTAGAGACGGCTGCTAAAAATATGGATCTGCTACTCCGTCCAAATCAAAGTTTGCCCTTACTGGGGTTCAAAACCTGGACCCTTGGTATAGAAAACAATGTCACTACTAACTGTGCCATTCATTAGTACATATTCATCATTTGTCCATCCACATAAAAAGTCGGCCACATAAGTTTTCGGGGTCGAGTCACCTTCGTCCGTAGGAGAATTAAGTACCCTCGAGATACCCTACACGTGACCCTGGGTGGTGCCAACCAGGTGACAACTCTACTGGTGGTAGGCTTCGGCCGTGGTTAGTCACCACCCACTGAACAAAGCCATGTCGCCAAGCGGCCTAGCCGTGTTCCGGCATGATGTTCGGTGTTGCCATTCATGGATGGCGGGTCAGATCAGCTACCCGATCTACTGCCGCCATCCTACCTAGGCAAGTATGCTCCATCGTAGATCTCATCGTCACTTACCATCAGGTGAGATCGAGATCAAATACTTGCCTATAATGTATAAAAAAAAAAAGAAAAAAAAAGTCAATAACTGCAGATATCAAAGGTTCCCAGTACTGATACGTACTGGTATTGGTACTGGTACTGGTACTGGTACTGTTATGTTTATGGGACCACAGAAATCGTGTATATTCGTAGTATATAAAGCACCTACGTCGCCCGGTAGGTGTTTTGGGCGGCGCTGGATGATTGCTGGGTACAGAGACCCAAATTTGGGCAAGTTTCCGTTTTGGTCAAAGCTAAACAAGTAAGGAATCAACTTGATTATATTTTTTTTCAGTTGTGGCAATGCGCAGCAATTTCCTTTCGACTTTAAACATTGGCGATCCATTTGTTTTTTTTATATTTGTAGCCTATTGTGTGTCCCACTGCTGGGCAAAGATGAAGTGAAAGTTGAAAGTTGAAGTGTCAAATACTTAAACGTTAACAACATGGCTTTAGTTATTACTAGCTGCGCCCCGCGGTGTTACCCGTGATTAAAATGTATGTCCTTTTCTGTAAATCATGTCGATACTTTGCTCTATGAAAAGTTAAAACAAATCTATACCACGAGAACCATACATTTTACCGAGATAAAAAGTAGCCTATGTGCTATTCCAGACTATAATCTATCTCTGTGCCAAATTTCATCCAGATCAGCCGTTATGGCGTAATTGAGCAACAAACATCCATCCATCCAAACTTTCGCATTTATAATATTAGTGGGATTTGTTATGAACCGTATAACATGCGTAAAAATTTAACAGTTATTTATATTTTATAACTCAGTCGTTCTCCACACTATCCGCACTTTAACGATCGTGTGTGACGTCAGAGGTAAGTAAAAAATAAAATAACCGGCGGCACAAAATGAAAGGCCTCGCCGTATCTGGTACACCTAGTATTATGTTCATTAGCTGTGCTACGACCTTGGAAACGAATCGTCTCTTATACTTTTTAAATAATTAAGATACTTGACTTAATCGTAAAACTTAGCTTGTAAGTATTCATCAATGCAATAAAAAAAAGTCAACAAAACTTTGTTGAAATAAAACCAATTTTACGTATTTTATCGCGTTTATTTTATGTTTATTACGTTCCCGACGTTTCGGCTGCTTTACTGCAACCATAGTCACGGGAGGTGTTCGACGTCCTAGTATCGTAGTTTGAATTAGTTTTATTTCAATGTGTAGTATTCGCGTTAATATACGAAACCTTTGTTGTCTACAAATTACATATAATATACCGCATATAAAACTAAGTAAGGCGGACAGTAAACTTAATTTAATCAAGTTTAAATCGTGTAATGTCGTTGTAATTAATCACATACATGACTTGATAGACCGGCACGATAAGGGGGTTTTGATTGCGGTCTAGATTCGGACGGGTGGCTGAATTATAACATCTGACCTACTCCTTGTTTTAGCAGCCACATTATTTTTTCAAATAGTTTATAAAACATATCTGCAAACGCATGTATTTTCTCCAAAATATATTATCCAACTTATAACTGTATAAAAACGGTGTCACAGATAAAACACGAAAAATCTTTTAAATTCCAAGTACATTTTACACAGAATTTATTGAATTTTTAAAGCTGATAATGGAGTCCCCGGCGAACTAAAAGGTCAATAAGTGCTCTGAAAATCTTTTCAGCCCAAAAAGAAAACTTAGCAACATTCCAAATACGAACACGTCCTCATCTATCCCGCACCTGAATGTAGGGTGACCATAGCTTTGTTTTTCACCAGATCACCCATATAAATTATATAGACGAAGTGTCAGTGTCATACGAAGTGTCACATTTTAAATGTACTCATCAGCTGTTCCCTAATAACAGTTTTCTCATGTGAAGTTTTTCGGTCCGGCATAAGTAACGCCTGTATTATGGGCACCTTGCAATGGACTGAAGACGATCCCAGTATACATAAATACTTAGAAAATTACATGATTTTCTATCTAAAGTACAGCAAAAGAAGTAAAACAATCATATCATCTCACTCACCGTGCGAAGCGCGAATTATTCACAGCGGCTGCAAATTACGTGTTAAAAGTCTGCGAATTACTTCAACGCCTATCTCAAGGAATTTGTCCCAAGATGTTTGACAGACATAGTATCCCTACAAGGTTACAGTAGCTTCAAGTAAATAATTATTATTTAGTATTCGTATCACGTCCCCGGGGCTTTTGGGGGAGGCTGAGGGAGACCACGTGTGCTTTTTACGTGAATATCAATGATATTATTTTTTTATTTCGCAAGTTTTTTTTGTCAGTTACGCTATGCAACTGTGTTGGTGTAGGTTTTATTTCGTTAAGTTGGTAAAGCTTTTCGATGTTTTTGAAAATATATGTTTCTTCTTATCAATAATAATAATAATATCGCCAGAGAAACACACCAACTGTACGGTCACACACTAAGCAACACTTGTATTATGGGTACCGTACAATGGACTGAGGGCGAACTCAGTATATAATACTTATATAGATATTAAACATCCATGACTCAGGTACAAATATTCGTGCTAATCACACAAAGCTTGTCCCTATCAGGATCCGTACCCGGGACTCTCGGGGCAGTAAGCAGTTACACTACCAACTGCGCTAATTAAATATCAAGAAAATAATGTTGCAATGATAGCCTGAATTACATACAATATTTCCGTATTCAGAATCCCACGTAAATGCAACTGAGATAATTAAGCCAATTAGCTCATTTCTTGATTCGAATTTCACTAAGATCTGTGCATTTTTTTTAAAAAAAGTTTGTTCGTTTGCTGTCAAAAGTAACGCCTCTATGTCAGTGCAGTAGAGTTCTTATCTCTCTTTACTTCAATTCCGCATCAAAAAAATGATAGCGTGGTTGTTGGACTATGCATTCTCCGAATTATGAAAAAATATTCACCTTTTATAACCTCTATAGATCTATTTTTTGCCATACCTATTACTGGAATCAAGTTTAATCAGCTCACAAGTTTAGGACCAACTAGTATTTAAACTCTCCGTGGTGCCTTACACCTGGACTTAGTCCAGCTGTAAGAGTCTTGCTTCTGTGGAAATTTGTCTACCAGATCTTTTTTGTCTCCCGCTTTGCAATGGAGGGAGTGGATAATTTTCTTCCAACTCCTCCTATTTTTATCTTTCGATTAAATTCGTGCGGGTTCCAAGACAATTAACTTGATCCCGGGACTCGCCGAGGGTCAAACCTCGGTGTCATCATGGGACCCCACTGTAGATCCTGGCTTACAGGAGTAGCAGTGGTGGGAGTGTGTGGTGGACCTAGTCCCATTAAAAAAAGACCTCTATAGAAATTCACGTAGAGGCTGGATTTTAAATAAAATTTATTTGAAATTCACGTGTCAAAGTTATGAAACGCGTGTGAAGCCCTTCATGAAAAGAAGTACGTTTTTTTGTCCAAAGAACATATTTTCGTTCTTTTTCATCACTGCGAATACAAATTCTGTGACGAAATTAAAATGGGCATGAAGAATTCTGGAAAAGTGTTTATTACGTACGATATTTATCGTGTTTCTATTGCAATCGAAATGTGGCTCATTTTGTATTGAATATGTATATTTTTCGATGACTGCAATGACTCTGATCATTATTTTAAGAAGACTAAGTTGTTTGTTAAAAATGTTGTAAATCATAGATAAATTAATTACTATTGAATAATTAGAACTAGGAGCTAATTACAAATAGCAGTGATAGCTTAGTTGGATGAACGCTTGCCTCGGTAGCGAGGATCGCAGGTTCAAACCCTGGCTCTCACCTCTGGAATTTCTGGATTTCATGTGCGATCTCATTTTGAACCCTAATTATCACTTGCTAAACGCTGAAGGTAAACATCGTGAAGAAACCTGCATGCCGTAGAGAACCCTTCGAAAGTCGTATGAAGTCAACCAACCAGCACTGGGCCAGCGTGTTGGACAATGGCCTAATTCCTCTCACGTTGATGGGAGGTCCGTGCCCAACAGTGGGAAATTAAAAGGGCTGGTATTATTTTTTTATTAGAACTGCAAGTTTGAGGTGAAAGGCTCACCACCAGTCAGCATAGGTTTTCTTTATAGATATAAAATTTCGGTAAAAGTAGATTCTTTAATGCTAAATTCTTCAAAAATCTATTAACAGCCCTTAGAGATCAGGGGACTGATAAAATATTTTTTTATCATAGCAATTTAAACAATAGTAAGTAATTCCATGCTATTCGTAATACAACCTTTACTCATTTCACGAAAACTGGCCTCACCTACCTGTTGAACGCAGGATACCAAAATCGTCATATTTCAACTATGTTTCAGCTGAAAATCTCGCTGTCTGGCTGAAATTAATTTAATTTTGTAATAATATTACTTGATGGAGCAGCAAGGCAATCACTTTCAGAACTACTCAGAAATTATTTTGAGATGTCTTCAGATGATTATACCGGGTGATTCAGAAAGAGTATACATTGTTAAAAAATGTACATCTAACACCTTTGCTTAACACTTCTAAAAATTTAGACATTATGTTGTAATCGCTCAACATAATGTCTCATATGATAAGATAATTTATGTTTAAGAGTTGGGAACACCGAGGGCAAGAGAGCTCCAGGACGGTCCCCAACCAGATGGACCGATCAAGCAAAGGGCTCATCTTCAACAAAATTCAGCTCGGTGGTCAGAAGCGCCATGAACAGAAACCGATGGAGGTTAATCGTTCGATCCAAGTGTGGACTATCCGACGATAATCGCGATCCTCAGATATGAGGGACCGACCATAGAGAGAGAGAGAGAGCGAGAGAGAGAGTTTAAGAGTCGGTCTAACGCCGTTACGTGAGAATTTCTCACTACGGCAATCGTTTAGTTGAATAATTAACTCGGTACTGCATGCCCCAGATAAACGAGCGCATTAACGATTGTAATATATCGTAAATGTTTTGTAAGTGATCACTATACGGCTGACACTTAGTGATAAGCGACAGCGGGTAGAAATTAGTTTTCAGTTCCTAACAATGGTCTCGCTACAGGTATGTAGTATTGCATTTTGTACGCTAAAGTATGAACTTTACACGACAGCTTATAGTAATAATAAGTAGCCCTTAAATGTCCCACAGGCCTCCCCTCAATGTGAGGGGATAGTCCATCACGCGCTGGTCTAGTAGGGGATGCCGGATTTCACACGTCTTTCGAGAACTTATTTGCTTTGTCAAAATGTTCTTCACCGTTTAACAATCATGATTTAAAATAAACTTCGCTAAGGAAATTCGTAAATCCCAGAGGTGCGAGTCAGGATTTGAAGGTGCTCGCTTTGTTTGCAAGCTCAGCGGACTACCAACTACGCAATCGCATTTAAATGGCAGAGTAAAAAAGATACAAATATTTAAATATGTGAAATGATTGGTTTATCGATTAAATTGAGAAGTTCTCTTCTTTCATTGTCATGTCTAGTGACTAGATTAAACTAAATGTCTGAAATAAGTATTTGTTGATGAAACGTATTTTAGTACACATACAAACTAAAACAAAAGTAGGACGTGTTTTTGAGACGCGAAACGCTTATCCAGTCACAACTCTTCGAATTCTGAATAAAATAGAACTTCGTTAGTCGTCACTGTGTCCGCACCCTTAATTCGATCCTCGAGCGGTCAGTGTGTGAACAGTCTTTATCATTAGCGTATACCTAATGTGTACTCATCCTTAATGGCCTATAATATTACGTTGACCGATAATTTAGACGCTTCCAATAAAAAAAATATACAGGGTGTTAAAGGCATAGTAACGAAAACTTTGGGTAAAGGTTTCACTTAATGCCTGTAATAAAATAATATAAATAATTTGTGTCGAAAGTCATGGTTTACAAATGTTATTATTTTCAAGCGCGCAATGTATCATAAAAAACGCCATTACAACACAACGCTCCGCGCAATATTCGACGCTTGCGAGTGATGAGCGCGCTCGAGCGTATCGAGTTTTAATTTACATTGCAGTTTTAGGTCTAAATTAGTAATTGTTTTTTTATTATTTAAAATTGCGTTAAGTGCTAGTATGATTTCATGCTAAAATCAAATTAAAAAGATTTAAAAATATGTATAATTCATGAAAAGAACGACGGAAAATTCCAACTATGTCCAGAATCATGAGTTGAATCCATGGCATCAGCTTTCGTTACGAAGCCAGTTACATCCTGTATATTGATGGTATTAGAAATAGGGACAAAATGATTAGGATTTTATTAGGGTTATCATAAAGGAAAGACTTTGATCAAATTATGATTGACTACATCTTTTGGTCTATGGTTTATTTTCTAGTACAAGAGTTGATTGGATTTTGTACCTTAAGAACCCTAAAGCTGCCACCCTGAACAGCGCGAGTTGGATAGCTAGCTAGCTATAAATAAATGTGATAGATATTAATTCTCAAAATTTATTCGCCGATTATTTCGTTAACACAGAATAGTATTTAACACTCATCCATTCTGTACCGGTTTTAACGATTCGAATGTTAGACCGTAATTAATTACGCAGCCGCGGGCTCATCTGAGAAACGCTTTAATTATAATTATTGTTCTTTAACTTGAGGCATTATTTTTATTTGTAATACGAATTATATATTTTTTTGAGGTCGTAATTGGTTTGAAAGTGAAAATTTATTTATTGAAATTGAGGTATTGTTGCGCTAATCTTTTGGAGGGACAAAATATTGTGATCCAGGTTTAAGAAGAGGCTGACGTTAAGCTGTGGATTGGTTGTTTGAATTTATGTTTTTTTTATCACGGTAATATGAACTGAAAAAAACTCAATTGACATGCTCCTGTACCTAGTATTTAAGAATCGTGTTTAGTAGATAGAACTAGCCCCTCAACATTGCAATGCTTGCAGAAGGCCGCTATGTCATAAGTACTAAAACTAATGTAAGACCAATGAACACATAGTTTGCAATAAATGTTTGAGTTTGAGTTTGAATTTTAGTTACTTATATCAATAAATTAAAATGGATTATTGAGTGAATTTATTCTTCATTTGCATTCTTATAGAAGAGAGAGAGTGTTATCTACGTTATCAGTGGTGTTTTTGACTGTAAATGTAATTTAAACTCTGTCAATTGAGGAATAGAGATTTTGAGTTCGCTACAGATCTCGTGTTATATTTTAGTATATACCAATGAATTATATGCTAGGTAAATATAGATATGTTTTAATATAACTTACAATATAGAACGGTGATGATGTTAGAATTTACTTTACATTTGACCTCCTTAGGGGCTGAATTTCAAAAAATCCCACTTAAGCATATCTATGGTACTCAAGGAATAAATCCTTCAAATTTCCAGTCTCTAGGTCACCGGTTTGGGCTATGCATTGTCTGTTAGTAAGTCAGTTTTTTTTAAATTGAATAAATAAGAAAATGCTTTGCCGAAGAAAACTAATCCAAGTTCTATATTAGGTTGCATCTTATCGATAGGGACCATTTTCCCATATCTTCATAATAACTCTAAGTGACTGTTTATAACTGTATCAAACGACAATCCAAATAAGTCATGAGCTATTTGCTCAGCGAAGCCGCAATTAAGAATAGAATGTATTGTGTACAGTGTTACCATATAAGAATTATGTCCGAGCCAACATTATCTATGTCTTCAATCTACATTCAAAATGTTTCTTGTTTATGCTTTTTTAAGCGGATTATATGACCGTTTTCATGAATTATTTTAAGGCGAAGTCTTTACTCTTCTAACTCTTACACCTAATCATTCAAATTGTAACGGCAGAAAAATGGCGTCTATATATATATAATATGTATATATACAGATAAAACAAAGTCGTGTTAGTTACACCATTTATAACTCAAGAACGGACGGGCCGATTTTTATGATCTTATTTTTTTTAATTTGTCTCCTCCCCGAATAGCAGAATAACTATTAAAACATGGGGAAATTGTAAAGATAACTCATTTTCTCATACTCATCCTCTCCGCCTTAACAGTTTTACCCACTCTTGCGGTGTAGTTCTTCAACAATTGATTTATTCTATGTCATCTAGAGTCTTCGCTGTGACCCTTAAAGGATATTTCTAATTCTAGCAAAGGTCACCACGACGGAATCATTAATATTAGATCACTCGGCATGCCCTTAAGAGTCAAGTGATCGCATGTAGCCAATGACGGGCGCCACACTAGATCGATCAAGGTTCTAATACGCGTTAACGGACTATGTACTGTGATACCATCTGGGCGACATTAATTTGAAAGAATTTGGATGTGGCATTCAATTTGGAGGTGTTTAATTAGCTGCTTAAGGAAGCTGTTAACCAATATGTGTTGTATAAGGGTTATATATGGGCTTTTCAGTGAGGGGATTGCAGCTTAGTTGGTAACACACCGCTCAATGTCTCATCGGTTACTGTCGTATATTTTATTTATTAATTGATTGAAGGTCAATTGAACTGGAGTATGTACAAAGAAAATCACGAAAAAAAACGAAGTATGCTAAGTACCTATGAAATGAGAATGAATAAAATTCCTTTTACTTTCATTTTTTAACGTAAGGAGCATGAAGAGAAACTTATTAAGAGTAAAAAGAAAGAGTGGGTTGAAAATAAAATCGAAAGAATGAATTAAATCAAGAGACTTCGAAAGAAAAGATGAATAAAATAAAACCATCTTTTATTCCGTCATAGTCAGTACATAAATATTTTTTTATGATCGTCTTTTAACAAGTAGGTTTGCTACGTTTTTGTCGTAAAATCATTAAAAAAATAGTTCTCTCCATATTTATCTACTCCGATCTTTTCTTGTCTTTTTAAAGAGAAAACAAAAATGTATGAAATTACTCAATAGAGAATTTGTCTTATGCCTTATCGCCTGAGCTTACTTGCTTCATTCATCTCGTATTGCGGTTGGGTAGCCAACAACCTGACCGACTAGTTTGACAATTTTTTTTGGATTTTTTTTAAAGCCTCTTGCGGTCTCTCTGCCCCGTGGGACATACGACACTGTGCCCTGTATTTATAAACCGGTCTCAGCTCTTAGAGCGAAATTTAGTGTACTCTAGAGATGCCATTATTGTAAGTTGGTAGAACGCTTGCCTCGGTAACGCGGATGGTAGGTTCAAACCTCTGGGATGTATAGATTTTCATGCGCGAGTCTCATTGTCAACCATTATCACTTGCTAAACGGTGAAGGAAAACATCGCGAGGAAATCTGCATGTCAGAGAGAACCCCTCGAAAGACGTGTGAAGTCCGCCAACCCGCACTGGGCCAGCTTGGTGGACTATGGCCTAATCCCCCTCGCATTGAAGAGAGGCCTGTGCCCAACAATGGGACATTAAAAGGGTTGGTACGGTATTATTATTATTATAGCCTCCAAATTTCAAGACTCCTAGGTCCACTGATTTAGGCTGTGCTTTCTCTGCAAGTTCAGAATTTTATTAAATAAAATATTTATGTATAAATGAAAACATATTCATGTGTACATTACGTCAAGTGCGAGGTTATTCGTAAGCTAACCGTATACTTTATAGTCTACCGTATTTAGACATTTTGTATGAAGAATTGAACAGCGCCTCTAGCGGACGGTATTTAAGACTTTCAATACTCCATACAACATATCTAAATACGGTAGACTATAAAGTATACGGTTAGCTTACGAATAATCTCGCACTTGACGTACTGTTTCGCTTTGATCCAAGTAAAAAGAAGACAAGCCCCGACACATCAGACATTCTTTATAAGGATTCAAAAGGAAATAGAGCTGTCTATTATGACATTCGTCAAGATCAAGATCTATAGATCATTGATCTTATCAACAACACGGCTCGCTTCCTGTTTCGATATTTGAATTCCCGTGTCGGTCCGTTCATGCGCTATTCGGAGCGGAAGTGCAAAAATACCATTTCTTTTTTTTTTTGTGTTGCGTTAATTTGATTAGCGGTAGAGGTAGATATTCTATTAAGCCTTCCCCTCTGGGATCGTTTTTGAATTACTTACTTACAAGTTGTATAAAAATATATCTATAAGCAGTGATAGCCAAGTTGGTAGAAACCTTGCTTCGGTAACGAGGATCGCAGGTTCGAACCCCGGCTCGCACCTCTGGGATTTCTGGATTTCATGTGCGAATCTCCTTTTCCACCATGATCACTTGCTAGACGGTGAAGGAAAATATCGTGAGGAAACCTGCATGTCTGAGAGAACCCCTCGAAAGATGTGTGAAGTCCGCCAACCCGCATTGGGCCAGCGTGGTGGACTATGGCCTAATCCCCCTCAAATTGAGGGGAGGGGAGGGGGAAGAGGGGATTGATTGAGGTTTCGGCTGCCTTCCGGATTGATTGAGCCGTCGGGATCGTAAAAATGTAGAATAAACGCGATAAAATCCGTAAGATTAGCTTTATTTCAGTGACATATTATATTTTTTTTACAGCACTGAAATCGATCCTGCTATATCCATGCAAGCACGTTCACTGTACCATTGCTTGATTAATTATAATCATCAATATGATAATAGATATACAAACAAAGATACTAATCGTTCGTCACGCACGACTGCTATCAGTCAAAGTAGTAATAAATACGATTTTATCTGAGAACCGCCATTGGACTGGGGCTCAATTCTGCTAATTTACAAAGTGGTGGAGTGGAGTGTCGATATCGTGACGATTGAATGATTTTAGACATTTGGTAGACTACTACTTTTTCAAGACCAGCAAGGCAAGCAAGCAGACCGCAAGGCCAAGACCACAAGACCAAGACTGCAAGACCTAGACCGCAAGACCAAGACCGCAAGACCAAGACCGCAAGACCAAGACCGCAAGGTCAAGACCGCAAGACCAAGACCGCAAGACCAAGACCGCAAGACCAAGACCGCAAGACCAATACCGCAAGACCAATACCGCAAGACCAAGACCGCAAGACAAAAACCGCAAGACCAAGACCAATTTAAGGCACCACTTATTCAATAGTCAGTAGTCATAAATATCAATGACAATACCCTAATTTATATGTATAAAGAACACACGCCCACAGTAGCTGATACTTATTAAAATAAACACTGACTTCCTTTTAGTCTTATCTTGATTATTTATTATCATCGGCTATCACTTTTATCTGTGGATGCTGTAAATCATATTTGTTAAATTTCAATGTATCTGAGTCGGTAACGTAGCTCAGTACGTCATGTGCGAGATTATTCGTAAGCTAACTGCATAGATTATAGTTACCGTATTTAGACACATTGCATGGCAAATTGAACAACGCCTCTCGCGGACACTATTGAAAAACTTTCAATTCTCCGTACAATGTGTCTAAATACGTAGACTATGAAGTACACGGTTAGCTTACGAATAATCTCGCACTTGACGTCCAGTTGGTAAAATGACTGATAAGTCGGCAAATCTCGGTAAGACCTTGGATGAGTGAATTATAACATTAGCCCTCTGAGAAGGGTTGGGTGATGTGAGATTCATTCTCATTAAAACTGCCCAGTAGCTATCATGTTGGACTCCAGGATACCCAAAAGGATCCGGTGCCTCTCATATTCCCAACTCCTACGGGAGCTCGTCCTTGGGGAAAAAATGGTCGCTGGTCCCTTCTCCGTGCACCCTCGGGAGCTAAGCCTACTACATTCCTCCTCCAGTTCGTCATCATCATCACAACAGATAATAATAATATGATGTAGGTACGGTAAATGTTTTAAGGAGGCCATTTCAGTGATGGGTTTACCTTCTTGTACTATCTTGTAACATATGTAAAACCTAATAATAATATCGCCAAACGAACACATCAACTATACGGTCCCACGCTAATAAACTCTGGTCTTATGGCGAGTGACTTAATTTAAAGCTTCTACGAGTATTAAGCTAGCAAAAGGGTGATTAAATGCTAGCGGTGTTTAGTGGATGTTCAGCGTCCAATGCGCGCTCTGTAGATAAAGTCTTTTATGTTGCGGCTCAAACTTTTGTCAGTTTTGGCCGCCATTACACCGTTCACGGTAATATACTCGTGTAGCGACCGTTTAAACCTCGCCACTAGGAACACAAATGGCGTTTCAGAATTCATAACAATTGACAATTTTACATGCAATCCTGAAACGCGCTATGAAAGTTTTCGGAGCACGTAACATATATACAAGGTCCCGACAATAACCGTCGGGGCATAGCGGCCGCCCCGCCAAGCACACCACCTGCCTGGTCGTCCCTTTTCCGGTAAACTCGCAATATTTACTGACTCTGAAATTATTAGATATTAAGGATAGCTTCGGAGGTCATAAAACCTTGAAGTACCATTGATATCATAATCATATAACGTGTTAATGATGTCATATTACGTTTAATTAATTATACTTAGTCGTGTAATACACAGTTATATTATTAAAAATGTTTTGACGTGAAACGTCTTCAAAGATACTGTGGTCGCACCCGACTATAGGTGACACACTTTTGTTGTTTGATTATCCCTTTATAATATTTCGAAGCTCAAGCGCAGCGCCATAAAAACATCGTCTGCTAGCTGATGTATGTAAGTTGCATCTTTTTTATTGTTTGTGCGCTTATGTTATTCGGATAAGGGTCGAAAAGGATCCCAAAAATTACTCGTCACTACTGATAAATCATTAATTAATTAAAATGTTATTAGTGTTAATGTAAGTTTTTATCCCCAGAGGTGAACAATTTTTGTTTTCAACGTAAAAAATTAGCCTCGAATATTTTTTGTTACGCTTCGGTCTATAGTGAGGCGACTTTTGTTAGCAGAACCGACAAATAGTGGGAGTGCCTTCAACTTCGGAGTTTCAGTTTTGGTCTAGTTAGTGTTTATAGGCGTTACTCACGATCCGACAATAAGGGACGACGTACATTGAACCGCAGAAAAAATATTAACCCATTATACGATGTGTCGACCATTTAATAAGTCATTTTGACGCCGTTTGCACAATTACCCGACTACGGCAAAACCAAAAGGAAGGGTTATGATATTAGCGGACTACATGTATATCTGCATGTATTTTTTACTCCCACTGAGGATGACTCACGTGACCAAAATAATTGAGACCTTGTAATTTGTAAATGTGGGAACCATGTAGCCATTAACTTGTAATTTTATACTTAGTATTTTTCTGACCAGCTGCTTAAGTCTGCTTAGCCATTCCTACATTGTTCTCACATACCTATAACAAAGAACTGCTCAAAATGTAAAAGATCTTTTTAAAAAGAGCAACCATGGAGTTTCTTGCCCGTTCTTCTCCATAGGAACGGTATTCCGAACGGGTGGTAAAGTAGTAGCTTAGTATTTTGTAACTATGTATTTTGACGATTCATAAGTACTGTACTTAATGGTTTACATTAAGGGGGAAGCTCAGGGTCAGGGCGCGAAATTCAAAATGTCAATGGTTTTTATTTTTTTACGTAAAATTTGGACATCTTTATGATGTAATTTAGTGTTTTGCGATATTAGCATTCTACATTGGATGTCTCGATGTATTAAGTTTGCTTAAAAAAGAACCTAATCCGATACAATACCATAAGGTTTGTAAAAACCGCTACTTTTACTAACTTAATGGTGTTGTATCGCTTTAGGTATTTTTTTAAGCAAACTTAATACATCGAGACATCCAATGCGGAATGCTAATATCGCAAAACACTAAATTACATCGTAAAAATGTCCAAATTTTTCGTAAAAAAATAAAAACCATTGACATTTTGAATTTCGCGCCCTGACCCTGAGCTTCCACCTTAATAAAAAATATTCTAATTCTGATTTTAATATAATCTTCATATTGTTTTTTTTTAATTGTCATGTTATTATGTGTATATTATTTTTCCCCTTCTCCGTTTCATTGAGCGTTGGTCTTTAAGGTTGAAAACCTGGTTGGTAATCATGCGGTTGTAAATTCCTTTGTTCTATTTTATAATGGGTGTTCGCTCACTGAAAACTAGCTAATGGTGTTTTGCCAATATTTTTGTGAATTTAACAATTTTCCCGAATATTAATTATTTTGTTACCTGAGTTAACAATGAAATAAAACTTATTTTACAGATTTTATCGCGTTTATTTTATGTTCTTACGATTCCGACGTTTCGGCTGCTGTATAGCAACCATGGTCACGGGAGGACTGAGGTGTTTGACGTCCTAGTGTCATATTTTGAACTAGGGTACCCTCATATTTTGTTGTTTTTACGTCCGGAACGTAAAAAAGTAAACGCGATAAAATCTGTAACGTAAGTTTTATTTCAATTTGTACTAATCGCGTAAATATAAGAAATCAATATCTAAGTTAATTTCAGCCTTATATAGAATATTACTCATAATTACTAACGCAAGAATTAAATAAAATCAATCCATTCACGATGAAATTACACTGCCATTATAAATGTACAAAAACTTTGGGAGTTTTATGTTCATGACAAATTTAAAAGGTTCTTAAGCTCGTGCAAGTTTAAAACATTCATAAACAATTTCACTAAAATCAAACCAACAAAACTCTTTCGTCATTCAAATGTACAACTAATATTTTCATGTCACGAAGTAGCCATTACAGTGTAATTGATAAAGAAAGCGTTGCGACGCGTAGAAACACTGGCTCACATGTGAATTGAGTTATAAACATAATTTGAAAAACAAACAGAACACGTGCCTAGCTGGAGGCTATGGGCTATTAGGTATGTGCTGTAGCTAAAGCGATACAATACAAAATATCCAAAAAAAGGTTGATAATATTTGTCTTCTTCACAACAATCATCATGTAAATAGGTTGAGTAATCAACTGATCTCTATGAAAAAGATTTTTATTAAAACAAATAATCTTATATATTATTTAAATTATATATTGATGTATTTAGTTACACCATTTATAACTTCAAGAACGAGTGGGCCGATTTTTATTATCTTTTTTTTTAATTTGTCTCCGTCTCGAATAGCAGAATAACTATTAAAACATGGGAACAATTGACAAAAAAAAATGATAATTATTTTTCATACACTTTTAATTCTGAAACGGTACGAAGTTCGCCAGGACAGCTATTAATATATAAATAATTTGATTCATCGCATAAATTATATCAAAATGTTCACAAAATATTTAATAAAATAAGGCATAGCCAAGTTATTAGATTATAATAGTGGATATTTTAAAATATAATAGTACCAAATCTTACTAGAAGTTTATGTCACACTTCTTGGAGTTTCCCTTAGTGTCTATAAAAAAAATGTAAATGCATTTTCGACTTGGCTATTTATTTGGCCAGCATGAACAAAGTGTGAGAGATCTGATTGTTTAATCACACTAATATTATAAATGTGAAAGTTTGGATGGATGGATGTTTGTTACTCAATCACGCCTGAACGGCTGAACGGATCTGGATGAAATTTGGCACAGAGATAGATTATAGTCTGGAATAGCACATAGGCTACTTTATCCCGGTAAAAAGGACATACTTTTTAATCGCGGGTATCATCGCGGGGCGCAGCTAGTCTATTATATAATAATAATAATGACATATTCAACCCGTCGCTTTTACGCTAGACATGTGTTATCAGTCCTAAAATACGTTAATTAAAACTATATGCATAACTTTCAAATAAAAATATTACTGCGATTAATAGCTTCGCTTCGCTCGACTTTGTGTGCAACAAGTGTTATCTTATACCTACATACACAGAAAAAATGGTTATAAAAGTAATGACGGTGGCATGATAATAATATAACAATTCCACATAATTAAAAACGTGTTAAAATTACATTCATCCCTCTCTATGATAGATTTGAATTTAATTATTAACTGAGATGATGTTGAAATCTTATTTTCAACCTGTTGTTTAATAGTCCAGCGTGTAGTAAAAGCTATATGAATTAAAGTATAAGTTTTAGAGCATTTTCCAAGCTGTTAATGAATTATCTATTGCATTAATAAATAATATAATAATACCAGCCCTTTTTAGTCCCGCTGTTGGGCACGGGCCTACCCTCAATGCGAGGGGGATTTGGGCATAGTCCACCACGCTGGCCCAGTGCGGGTTGGCGGACGACACACGTCTTTCGAGGGGTTCTCTCAGACATGCAGGTTTTCCTCACGTAGTTTTCCTTCACCGTTTAGCAAGTGATAATCATGGTTGGAAATGAGATTGGCACATGAAATCCAGAAATCCCAGAGGTGCGAGCCGGGGTTTGAACCTGCGATCCTCGTTACCGAGGCAAGCGTTCTACAAACTTGGCTATCACTGCTATTATTGATACGAAAATTATTGGTTCAAGTGCTTAATATATTACATAGGTGGTACTTTGATATCGTTATACCGTTTCTGTTCTGCCGCATTCTGTCAAGTTGTGTGAAATTTACGTGCAAAAATAAATTATAATATTTAATTTGTATGTATGAAACTGAAATGATAAACCCCGGTTGCGCTGTCCTTAATTACCCCGTCACTGGCGGCTCGCACGCGATGCATTCCGTGTCATTAACTGTACTACATATAGGGCTGGCACTAATTAATACAAGGTATAATAAAAGCGAGATACCACTTGAGAAACATTAGGTGCCAAATCAAAGCTAAAGCATTTTTAGCGCTTCTTGCAAGTTTTCTCTCAGTACCTATCAACACAACTTTGGTACCATTGCAATTTTGACTTGGCCATTCGATAGAGCAGCATATCTACCCTAGAGTTCTGATTATTTAATTTATTAAAATAATAATAATTATTTTTGACAGCACTTCAATATTTTGGTTAAAGTTGTATACATAAATCTTAACTAACGGCATTCAAAACTTATTATAAATATGTTTTTCTCTTTCAGTTACGTCAGATTTCTTAAAAAATAAAGGCTGGTCTGACAACCCTGTTAGTTGTATATACTTTTAATGGCAATCTACTCTACTGTGTGCAGTTTTCGTTTCTCCCACGATAGCAACCAGAGCATGGAGGCCTCTACATAGTTTTTTTTTAATTTATTCTGACATTAATTATTGTTTTCTGGATACGGTATAGTTATAAACAATAAATATATGCGTAAGAGCACCCAAAAGCCAAAAGTATAGGCGCCAGATTTCAATAGTGTTTAGAGTTTACTCTTATAAAGTTGACATATCGAAATTTTGACTTTATATACCTCATGATTACTAAAGAAGCGGACGTACAATGGCTAGTATACCCTTTCTGAATCAAGCTTCACATTTCCAAACTCAACATACCTACTTACGGGTATATTGGTACAATATTGGTTAATATACCGTGCGCCCTGGGGGTAAAATTATAAACTTACTAGCTGTCCCGGCGAATTTCGTACCGCCTCAGAATCAAATGTATGAGAAAATGATATGAAAAATTTAAACAAATCTATCCCACGGGAACCATACATTTTACCGGGATAAAAAGTAGCCTATGTGCTATTCCAGACTATAATCTATCTCTGTGCCAAATTTGATCCAGATCCATTCAGCCGTTCTGGCGTGAAAGAGTAACAAACATCCATCCATCCATCCATCCATCCAAACATTCACATTTATAATATAATATATAATATATATATATAATATATATATATATGTATATAATATATATATAATATATAGTATAGAAGTATAGATTTGAATGACACAATTATTATTTTAATTAAAAACTTACCACATTTTTTAAATAAACAATATCGACAGGACACCATAGAGAAGAGAGAAAACACAGAGAAACTTATATATAGAGCTAATTTTGCACAGATTAGTGTCCAAATATAAGAAGTATTAAGCTTTATTAGGTACCTACTTTGAATAAATTGATAACATTTACAAGTTTAGGAATAAATAAAGATTCATTGATTATTATTTTTACAAGGTGGATAACAATCCTTATTCCCAAAAGCGAAAAACCTTATATAGATACCTATTCGGATTTTATCTTAGAAATGCACCTCATCCATTATTCTCTTACCACATCAATAACATCGGTAACAACAAAGACTGCTACACTTTGATCTATTTATCTTTGACCTTGAATTGTTCTCAGTACTCGTAATCGCAGTAAAATCGTTGTTGTTTGATCCACTCAACACCTTTGTAATGCGCCCTATTTTAAAATGTTACATGTATATTAATGAATCTTGATAAAATTGTTTGGGATTTAAGTGGTTTCTTTATTTTGATGAGCGATGGTGAAAAGTTATTTTAGTCTTATCATTATCAGCTTAAGACGTGATATGTAAGTAATTATGTTAAGTTAGGCTACGTCCGTGCTTCAAAGATAATAAACTCAAGTAGATACGGCAGTCAAATGCATAACAAATTCTAACAGAATCAGAATATTGTTTTATACATGTAAACCATTAAGTATATACTTATGAATCGTCATAATAGTTACAAATTGATAAGCTATAACTTTACCATCCGTTCAGAATGTCGTTCCTATGGAGAAGAACGGGCAAGAAACTCCATGGTCGCTCTTTTTTTAAAAGAACTTTTCGATCATAGATAACAACCGGTCTTAATTTCATGTTACATGCTCCTAGACTTAACTAGCAAGAACTAACCAGATACTCTACTAGTACAAACTAGTTAAGACTCCGAGAACAGATCGTGTGAATATCGGTTAATAGCCAAATCATAGTAGATTAGAAGCGGACCAAAGTATAAATTTAAAAAAAGAACAAGAAAACTTTAATTCCAGAGCTAGTTTTTTTTTTTCTGTTATATGGATCAATGCACTAGTTAGAAGTGGAATAAACTAATAGCATCGGGATACACCGTTGATTGGTCCTGTTACACACTCGCGGTTTATAAATGTAAACTCACAGTTACTTTCCCGAAGTAAAAGTTAAGTGGGCATTGTTTATGCGCCTCTATAACGCTTGTAGTTATTAAAATGATGTGAAAGAATGTGCCACTGGCTTTAGGTCGTAAAGATTTATTAAGAACTAGCTGTTACCCGCGACTTCGTCCGCGTGGTATTTAACAAAAAAAGTTTTTCTAAAATAAAAGTAACCTAAGTTACTTCTTGTTACATCAGCTATCTGCCAGTGAAAGTCCCGTCAAAATTGGTCCAGCCATTTCATAGATTGGCCGAAATAAACAGACAGACAGACAAACATTTTAAAAAATGTTGTTTTGGTATACGTACCGTTTATACATCCAGCACTTAGTAAAAAGCGGATATTTTAATATTACAAACAGATACTACAATATTTGTCTCTCTGTCTGTTTATTTCGGCTAATTTCTGAAATGGCTAAACCGATTTTGACGGGACATTAACTCGCAGATAGCTGATGTAACATGGAGTAACTTAGGCTACTTTTATTTTAGAAAAAAAAATAGGATATCACGAAAAAAATGAAAAAAATAATAATTTGTTAAATACCACGCGGACGAAGTCGCGGGTAACAGCTAGTTATTTATAAAGACATTAAACATCCATGACTCGGGTATAATATTTGTGCTCATACCACAAAATTTGCGCCTACGGTACAGAAAGCAAGTGTACAACCAATTGTGCCAATCGGGACGTCATTGTAGTTCTATTCTATTCTATTCTATCCTATCAGTCAAAAGACGTCCACTAGTGGACATAGGCCTCCCCAATGACTTACACACATCACGGTCCTCCGCCACTCGCATCTACCGGCTTCCTGCGACGCGTGTGATATCATCGGTCCACCTTGTGGGGGGCCGTCCTTTACTACGTCTTCCGGCTCGTGATCGCCATTCTTGAACCTTTCTGCCCCAACGGCTATGCACCTTGACCACTGCTACTTCAATTTTGAAATTCCTTAGTCATTGTAGACATTGGCCTAAATCACTCACTAGCCGTAATTGAAGCCATTAGAAGCCATATGAACACACCCAATACTAGTACCAAGAAAACAGAAATAGTAGGTATCTATACACATAACCAATACCGGCCATTTTTTAATTTAACTTCGGAGCCGGGCTAGGGAAATTGGATCACATAAAGTATTGTGAGACCACGGAATTGGATTCTTGTATCTTTGTACGGAATTTCTCATATTCGATAGTGGAGATGTATTTTTAATATCTGCATTGAAGTTGTATCTGGAAATTTAAAGCTTTTATTCCGGTCGGCAAGTTGAAACGGAAATATTGGCTGACATTGGTTCGTCTTACAGCCCGTTCTCACTTGTAGGGCATGGCGCAATTTCGTGAGCTTTAGTGGCAGAAAAAAAAATACAAGTCAAATAACAAACTTCTTGTCAAATGTTGGTCTTGCAGTGTTACCACGAGTATCCTCGCAACTTGGAATTGAAAAGAGTGGCAGTAATGGCCACAGAATCACGTAGCCAAGTTGCTGGCGGGCGAACCCACTCATTATCCGATATAATTAATTGGAGTTCAGTAGAAAAGTTTTTGGACGGGGAATTTTGGCCAATGAGATGCAGACACAATGGATGAGGTAAGGTAGATGGGCTAAATAAGCGTACGTACTTACTAGATACATAGCTTTTTTATGTTAAATTTATTGATTTTATTTTATTTTTATTTCATTTTAAGATTTAAGTTTCAATTTATAAGTTACCTAAAACCTCTGTTAGACTATTACATAATGTCATAACCAGGTTCCCAAGATACAAGCTTACGCTTAGTTTGGGACCGCAACACAAATAATTTGTAATTATGCTTATGGAAAATAAAATATTATTATTATAATTAGCTTTAATGGTTCACTGGTAGAATTTAAACAGCGTGAATTATAAAATGTCTGGCAATTTTGCTATCCTAAATTTTCTAATCGATAAATAACTCAAAAGCTTAACATCATGACAGAACCGGAATATCTTACGGAAGACGTGTGAAATTTGCCAACATGCACTGGGCGAATGCTGAATCACCAAATTCTTCTAACTTCGAGCCTAGAATGTTCTTAGATAATAATTATAGGGCCCCCTAGTTATATTGGTAGGTACAATAGTACATATAGCTATATATACTACAAGTATTACCATAACGATTATTCCACCTAAATGACTATGAAAAGAAGGACACACATTTTTGAAAATCCACGAATTACGAGTATAATAATTTAATATGTGATATCAAATGCGCGATTTAGGTTTGCAAGTGTACGCCCATGGTGGCGACCTTCATGCGTGATGCGCAATACAAATTCTCATCTTTGCTTTTCTGGGGAATACTGGCGATATCGAGGTATATATTTTATTTTTATAGAAAAACATATTATACCTACTTATTTACAAGCGCTTCCATATTCTTTAACTCCACACAAGAAAGAGTATGGCTTGTGACTGGAATCGATAAGAAAACTCCGGTTGAAAGTTTTTGTTCAATTTGAGAAAGGTTCAATGATAAAACACTTCTAATTTAAGTCTCGATTTGACGAAATTAATGTTTGGCACCAATGGGCTTTTATGTCAAGTAATTAACATCGAATATTGTCACACCACTTCCTTCAGGGGGTGGGTAGATGTATACGATTACTCACAATTCGGACCCTATACATGAATATGATGTTATCTGTGCCTTTACACTGTGTTTTTAATAGGTTTCCTTTTCAAATACAACAATGTTTGTGGAAGAACCAAGACCCTATTCAAACTTTCTTCTTCGTCTAATTTCCTGACAAAAATAAAACGAATTTCAGCATTTCCGTTTGTTCATATTGTACACTATTTATTTTTTAGGATTATGTAAACGAAGTGATTATCTGATCTTTTATATTTTGGCCGCTCTACAGCAGTAGTCCTCCCGTGACCATGGTTGCTGGAAAACAGCCATTCGGCTGCTTTTCGGGAACGTAAAAACATAAAATAATCACAATAAATTCTATAAAACTTGTTTTATTTCCAAGTAACTAACTTATCAATACAATGCTATGTCTATAAATTGTTATGTGTATATTTACAAGAGAGAGGTATATTTGACAATTGTATACAAAATTGGATTAGATCTATTTAATTACAAAAGCAGAATGATTTCGTTATGTTTTCACGAAGATACAATTACATAAGTCGCAGTTGTACGAGACGACCCAAATATCGACTCCTACGCAGATTATCCAAGGCTCTCTAGCTTGTGTTTTGTTTACTATTGTTAGATTAGTGTGGACGTGACCGATTTATTATACCCGTAATATAAGATTTTGGTTTATTTTTTTAATTAAAAAAAACTAAAAATATTTAAATTGTAAAACTGAAATAAGCAAATGAAAAAACCGCAAACCTTCAAGCAGTTTTCTGTTGGGTTTTTCACCTCCATATACGATGTAAAGACTAATGACAGTAAACTGTCAACTGTCATCTCTGAAGCCAAAGCAATTTTTTCTGTGTGGACGATCATCACGGAAACTACTGGAAGATTTTCAGCGAGGTTTAGATACTATTGAATGGCCTTTGGTCAGACTCAAAGTGCGGGGTACCTACATAATTATTATTGCAACTGTATGACCATTGAAGGTTAAGCTGTAGAGCAAAATCGCGCGGCTGGAGTTGCGGGTTAAACTAGTATATTAATAAATAGGCCAGTTAAATCCTTTACTATATATTCTGGTATATCATCTATTTATATCTCAATATGAAGCGATGTATGTTTTTTTTACTTCTCTAGGACTAGGCCCGCCACACACTCCAACCACTGCTACTCCTGTAAGCCAGGATTTACAGTGGTGTCCAATGAAGACACCGAGGTATGACCCTCGGCGAGTCCCGGGATAAAGTTCACTGTCTTGGAACCCGCACGAAATTAATCGAAACATAAAAATAGGAGGAGTTGGAAGAAAATTATCCACTTCCCTCCATTGCAAAGCGGGAGACAAAAAAGATCTGGTAGACAAGATCTTTTTTGATGATGAAGCGATGTATATAAAATAGAGCAACTTTGCTTACTTTTTCGGGGGAATATAGTCTTCATGTCTTATCCAGTATATTCTTAAGGTGCAAAGTTAGCAACGGCATTGCCACCGGCGGCCGCCGCGGCGCCACATTTGTCAGCGCTTGCGCAACCATCGCAGTTTCCAAATTTGAAATATCGAACACGCTTACAAACACTATAAAGCTTAATAAGGAGTTAGTGGCCTATTGTGTTGCTGGTTGGTTGTGTTAGGGATCCTCACTTGAGTACTCAAAATAAAAATGTTATAAACAGTTTGTTTTTATTGTTAGAGGGGCTAACGGTTAGCTGAACTAAACTAAACAAAACATTATGCTTGGAGAAGTTAAACGTTTATTTTGTGATGGGTCAGGTTAAAGGCCTTAGAACTATTACACTATATATATACCTCCAAACCAAGTCAAATTTGTTATTGGTTACAATCCATTAACATTGGTATAACAAAGCAATTTTCTTTCAAAATAATGATTTTTAATTCCAATATTAATGTATATGAGTAGAGAAGATATATGAGTTGTAACATTCATTAATAAACTCACATTCCAGAAGCAAAAACGTAACACTACTTGTCGCGCCGTCGGGTAAATAAAATATAAACTAGCGACACAAACTAAATAAATTACAACATATTTTTTCATTCATTTGTATTGTACGGAATCGAAATGGAATGTTTATGATTTACTGAAATTGTACATTATATTAAATTTTATTGTTCTGTTTTCATCCCACGCTACAAATTTAGAGCATTGTATTATTACATAGGTATAATAATATTATTTAGTGCAAAATCCAAAACAAAAATTGTATATTAAAACTTATCGTAAATACCTAATAAGACCCTGTAAGCACAGATTATTTAATAGTTCTTATGAACAGAAATTTCACTCCGCAAATACATTTAAATGAAACGCGACTCTTGCAACAAAGTAATAAGGAACACTTCCGCTCGCACACCGTTGTATTTTGACTTTAATAAAATATTATTACATATCTATGCGCTTCTCTTTTTACCGGGTAAATCTATCTCTTGCAAGCGCATTGCAGCTTTAACCGCCGGGGTACATCGCGCTGTAGGTGTTTATAGCAGTAGGGTCGACGATTGACGCATGTCTGCCTCGAGTTGCTAATGTATTTTTATCACATTTGATTTTCCGAGACAAGAATACCTCATTCAAAATGTTAAACCTGTTATAAGCTATCAACATGCCAAGTTCAATCAAAACCCATCCTGTTGTTTTCCCGTGATGCGCAAACAGACAGACAGACGACAATAAAAAAGAAGATATGATAGATTCAGCTTCGTATGGAAAATTTTTGCTTTTACCATAAATATTCAATTTACAGACACAACCGAGTAAGTAGCGAATTAAAAGATAAATAGGGCTGTCCCTATTTCTAACAGAGTCTACACATAACCGTGATAAAAAAGCACTTGCTCTATAATTTCACTATAATAAGTAATTCGTTGTTCGCTTACCAACTTTTGATGTTGATTTCTGTGAATAAACTTTTCTAATTTATTCTCTGAAAGCCGAAAGCCTACACCGATGTTTCACTCGTCTAATTTAGCATTTACAATGATTAATGCTCAAAGAATGTTAAGGTGAGGGTAGACAGGGGTGTTAAAGATAAAAAAAAACTCGTGACAAAACGTGAACCTCATTCCCGTATTGATTTCATGTATTTACCAGAATACTATACATTGAATAAATAAATTCAGCCCTTTTTTAATGTCCCACTGCTCGGCACGGGCCTCCCCTCAATGCGAGGGGGATTAGGCCATAGTCCACCACGCTGGCCCAGTGCGGGTTGGCGGACTTCACACATCATTCGAGGGGTTCTCTCAGACATGCAGGTTTCCTCACGATGTTTTCCTTCACACATTGAAATAAAACTTATTTTACAGATTGTATCGACTTTATTTTACGTTTTTACGTTCCCGAAATTACGGCTGCTTTACAGCAACCATGGTCACGGGAGGACTGCCGTGTTTGACGGCCTAGCGTCATAGTTTGAACTCTTAAATTAATTATGGCGTCTTTTATGACGTTGATAATTACGCTAATTTATTACATCAATAAAACATATTCTCATTAAGCACGTCAAGTGCGACCTAACCGTATATTTTATAGTCTACTGTATTTAGACATTTGTATGGATGATTGAAAAGCGCCTCTAGCGGACTGTATTTAAAACTTTCAATTCTGCATACAAAATGTCTAAGTACGGTAGAGTATAAAGTATACGGTTAGCTTCGAATAATCTCGCACTTGGCGTACTGAACTACCTTTTTTTTTTTTTGACGGGTGGGAAATCTTCGATAGATACCCGGCCTCTGTGTGGGAGAGGGCCGGGTTATGTGGGATTCTTACCCACTAAAACCCCCCCGGTGGCTGCCTTCGACACATGTTGGAGTGGCTCCGGGATCTCCAAACGGAACGCACCGGTGCCCCTCTTGTGCCCCGCCCCCTTATGGGGGCCCGTCTCGGGGGAGCAGATGTGGGAACTACCTTTTTTTTTTTTTTTTTTTAACGTGGAGAAATGCGTTACGCATCCCCTCCCGCCCGGGGGGACGAGAGGGGTATGTGGGACTCCCCGGCAGAGTGCCGGTATACCCACTAAAACTCCACGGTCCGCCATCACCGCCTTTGAGCGGATGTGGGAACTACCTGTACTGAGGTGACGCGAGCTTTATAAATACATAATTCATAGTACAATTATAGAGATTGTGTACAAACCTTTATTCATAAGAATTACAACTCAACTAACAATTATAACTTAAGCCACGACTTGTTCTATTTACATTGTAACATGTGTAAGCCTAATGTTTGTTGGCGTAAAACAAAATAAGGTTTAGGTTAAGGAAGTTTTAAAAACCCATCTACTAGGTATGTAAACAGAGAGTTAAGTCCGTACAAAACGTATACATTTTAATTTTGTGAACTGAAAATTGTTGCATTTTTTCAAGTACTATCCACATATTTTATTTGAACGGTACTTCTATAAATAAATCTTAATAAGTGCATTTGCATTTGTGCAGCAGTGATAGCCAAGTTGGTAGAACGCTTGCCTCGGTAACGAGGATTGCAGGTTCAAACCCCGGCTCGCACCTCTGGCATTTCATGTGCGAATCTCATTTTCAACCATGATTATCACTTGCTAAACGGTGAAGGAAAACATCGTGAGGAAACCTGCATGTCTGAGAGAATCCCTCGAAAGATGTGTGAAGTCCGCCAACCCGCACTGGGCCAGCGTGGTGGACTATGGCCTAATCCCCCTCGCATTGAGGGGAGGCCCGTGCCCAGCAGTGGGACATTAAAAAGGGCTGGAATTATATAAGTGCATTTGGATGTTGATTAATTTATTAAGTACAATTTTAGTTTATATTTTATTTTATTTAATCATACTCTTAATCCTTATTTCATTTAGGTGATTTAGGACTTTAGTAACAATTAGGAATTTAGTACATTTACATATAGCTAGTTTTACTAACGTAAATTAATTCAGAACGAAAAATGTTTTATATTGAATTTATTTTTTAACCAACTATTTTATTTATTGATTTCTTATATTTACGCGAATACTACACATTTAAATGAAACTAATTTTACGGATTCTATCGCGTTTATTTTTTGTTTTTTGCGTTCCCGACGGCTCCACGAAGTCTGCAATCTGTGAACACGTACAAGATCGCACCCGCCATTATATCAGATTTGATAAGCCACAGATCCTCGCAAAAGACCACCGATTCCGACCCAGGATGATACGCGAGGCCATTGAAATTAAAAAAACATCGTAATTTCAATAGGGAAGATGGCTGGGTGCTACCATCGACTTGGGAACCAGTAATTAATATTATTAAATCTAAGACCAAGCGTACAATTGCAAGACCTCAAGACACTGTGAGCACTTTCTGCGTAGATCGGACCACAAGCAACAATCAAATATGAGGGTACCCCTTTTCAAACTATGACACCAGGACGTCAACCACCTCAGTCCTCCCGTGACCATGGTTGCTGTAAAGCAGCCGAAACGTCGGGAACCTAAAAAACTAAAAATAAACGTGATAGAATCCGTAAAATTAGTTTTATTTAAATAACTATTTTATTGTCATAACTTGTTTGTTTATATGAATTCCTACATTGAAATAAAACACGCTTTAAGCATTTTATCGCGTTTATTTTATGTTTTTACGTTCCCGACGTTTCGGCCGCTTTACCGCAACCATGGTCACGGGAGGACTGGGGTGTTTGACGCCCTAGTGACAGAATTTTAACTGGGGTACTAACAAGTTTTATTTCAATGTGTAGTATTCGCGTAAATATAAGAAATTAATGTGCATTCCTACATTTTCTTATATTTAATAAGAATATTATAATATTATAAAAGTTTGCTTTAACTTCAACAAAGTATTTGAGATAAGTTTTTCGCCTAGTTAAGAACCGCAATCAATTCTACCATGTCCAAGCTGAAATGAAAATAAAATTAACTTTACTTTAATCTCTTAGCGAAGTTACAATCAAATTACAAATAGGGTCAAAACTTATAATTACAAAGTCGCAATTTTACAATGTCGTGTAATCATGGAATTGAGATTTTAATTGAATTTACTTCTTCGTTAAAATTCCATTCCAATCTCATGAAGTTGAATAATTCATTCAAATAGGCACACTTTATCGTTGTAAGATTATGAAGTTATTTATTAAGTACCTACAATGAAACGATACCGCGAGATACCTACTTTGTTGTCGAGAAAAATATTACCTCAATGCGAAATTAAATGTTATATTTTAATGTATAAAGTCCACAAAAGGAAAGTCTAATTGTTTTAGAAGGTCAAAATAAAATTGAAGTCGATTTTTTTGGCGATGTTCAGTTTTTATTGACATTTTGTATGAAGAATTGACAAGCGCCTCTAGCGGACGATATTTAAAACATTCGATTCTCCATACAAAATGTCTAAATACAGTAGACTATATAGTATACGGTTAGCTTACGAATAATCTCGCATTTGACGTACTGGTGTATTTTGAAAAAAAAATATAAAATCGAATTGAGAATCTGCTTCTTTTTTTGAAGTCTCTTAAAAATAAGAACGTCCGATTATGATAGAGGATCACAATCAATTTCAAGTCGATATATTTAGTGAGGTGCATTTTTTTTTAATTAAGCCATACTAACGCACCACTTCTAACTGTACGTATCAAACTTGGACGGCTTAGTCACATACAAAGTGGGGCCGAGTGAGTGGGAGCGAGTAGTAGCAGGTGGGGGCACGTGGGGGGTGTAAAGGCACCTTTATTAATCATACAGTTAGCCCGCTTGTGTAACCTCTCCCGTATAATGTTCTGTGAGTTCAAAGAGACATGGGGTGCCCATTAGCATATTAAAATGGTAAGAATCCTCCCGGCGCTTCACACTGCGAATTAACTTAGTACTGTTTCCTTAAAATGTAACTGTACTGGGGCTCAATTCTGCTAATTTACAAACGTTACAGTGGAGTGTCGATATCGTATCGATTGAATGATGTTAGAAATTTGGTAGTCTACCTGTTTTTTAAGACCAGTAGCTTACCACGGACCAGCCACTCAACTGCCATTGACCTATTTCATATTCTGTACTTCAGTCGTGTATCAATATAATGTAGCTAAGTAATGGTATTCTACTCGTTATCTGACGTTTCTAGCAGTCGACACACAACCAATGACACAGAAATGAGACTCGATCGAGACGACATTAAAGTTTTAGCAGAATAGCCAATCTATCACAGTCGTAATGGAATTTCAATAGTGTGTCGCTGGAATGGTAATTGTATGCCATTTTATTTAAATTAGCAGAATTGGGCCCCTGGTGAAATGATCGTCTTAGAATAAATACAAACAAAGAGAGTTGATGACATGACAATCGGTGCCTCATTGCAAGCGTGGGACCGTATAGTTGGTGTGCTCATCTGGCGATATTATTTATTAATATTAATCGACTGGATCAGAGTTACATAATAGACCAGCGGTTGTTTTATAATCCTAACCTAACCTTATAACAATGTTAATAAATGCCATTAAATAACTCTAATAAAATAAAATAGGAACCCTATTTTAAATAGTTTAACAGATTTTACTCTCGGTACTGAATCAATCGATATCAGAATTTGCGTTAATTCACAACCCGCTATTATTCTGCCTGCAGTAGGATAAAAGATTTTAACCTTATGCAAATAGAAATCCGAGTTGAAACAAGTTTATAATAGGAAATATCCAAGTTCTTAACTTTACCACAGACTCCTTGTTTTGAATTCAAATTTTATTGCAGTACAAACTGACGTGATTCAATTGAATTCAATGTGTGTGTTTTGAATGCAATATCGGAAGACTGTTGAATATGTTTTGAATTGAAAATGGGGATTTTGTATTTAAATACCTGTAGCATTTTATACGAGGAAAATACTTTTAGTAATGTTTTCGTAGTGCTTGGATTAATCATAGATATGTTGCATAATATCGGAAATGATAGCGAAGTTGGTCAAATGCTTGCATTGAGACAAGAGGGTGCATGTTTGAGACCCAGCTCGCATTTCTGGGTTTTTAGAATGTCATTGATCCTACACAATCCATCGAATGAAGTAGACGACTTCAGAATGAAGTTGAAGCCACGCCTTGATGGCAGTGACGTATTTAAAGATTTGGGGCCCTGGGGCTATGCGCCCTAGACCTTTAAGGTTGGCCACCCTATAAGTCAACGAAAGTTAGGTAACATGAAAAGCGCTCAAAGCTGAACGCAAGGAGCGATTTGCACCGGTCCTCGCAGCCCAGGCAATGGCCCTCATGATTCAAGAATAATATGCTAGTCCTTTGTGGAGTCATAGGCCTAAATCTACATCATAGTCCGGGTACGCTGGGCACTGGAAAATAATGGAATATTTAAAAAGTAAAGTAATGGTCAAATAATAAAAAAAATAATCCAACAAAGAGCTATTAAACGTGCAGTATGCAGTAAAATAAAGTACAATAATGCCTACCAATACATACACATTTAATCCGTTATTCAATTCGTGCATGGACGCGTTAGTTAAGCATTCAGAATTTGCAAAATAAATAAGTTTAAAAAACGAAAACCCTCTGTTCCCGATTGTATATTCTTAATTCAAATTCAAATATGCACCAATAAGGAACGCAACGTTTATGTGTGAGTGTGCGTCTTCAATAAATAAATATTCCTACGTGTATTAATACAATGAATATCAAAAGTGATTTCTTATTTTTTATGTGTGAAATAGTAACTATTTTCATAATAATTTGTCATTATAACAGCTTTATGTCATTGTTTAAATGGGTGCGGATATCAAAAACTGTCATCGTTACATTCGAAACGCAATCAATATTAAACCTTAACCCCAATACAGTATGACATTCTATTCATTGGAGTTTAGGACCAGACTATCAGCTCGCGTGACACTATCGCGTTACCATTACCTACTGTGCTGACATTCTTTTGAAATATCTTAGTTTCCAAACTAACCATCGACCATTGCTGCGCGTCTTTGCTAAAACGTTAACGGCAGGCGTTGTAACTCATCAATGGGGTGCGAGGCCATTATTTCGTTTGAATAATGTGAAGGAAGTGTACGTTGACACCCCCTACCCGTGATTTTTATGGTGGCATTCACGAGGGTATCTGCCTAACTAATTGATGTGGAATATCGTGGTACCTCATTTAGTGGTGATGGCGTGGCAGTGTAAGTGAGATGGATTGAGTGGATTTATTTTTAAGGCATCGCCATTTTTCTCCATCGTCGATGCGGACATGATGGTTTTATGTGTAATTATTCAGGACTGCCGTAGATGTAAACGACATTTTTTTATGAGGAATGTGTCTACTTTCACATATGAAGTATAATTTTGTAATTAATAGAACTAGGCGATACTTGGCGGAAATCCATTGTTAAACAAATGGGGGAAGAGGAACCCACCACTGACCCTCGGCTTGTCAACTTTTCCAATTATAAACCAAACAAGTTTGATCGATAATTAAAGAAGCCAGCAACACCGAACTCCTCTAAGATGTTAGTCGAAAAAATAAAATGTTAGGCGTGGCCCTTATCACTTAGGGGCATGAAAAATAGATAGTAGCCGATTCTCAGACCTACTGAATATGCATATAAAAGTTCATAAAAATCGGTCAAGCCGTTTCGGAAGAGTATGGTAACTAACATTGTGACACGAGAATTTTATATATATAGAGATAATGATATTTGCCGAATGATAAGTACCGCGGTCAAATATGTCACACTGATGGTGCACGAATCCCCATTCAATCCGAGGGGGATTTTTGAAGTGTTCTCTCAGACATGCAGGATTCCTCGCGATGTTTTCCTTCACCGTTCAGCATGTGAAAATCATGGTTGAAAATGAGCTCGCACATGAAATCCAGAAATCCCGAAGTGCGAGCTGGGGTTAGAACTTGCGATCCTCGTTACCGAGGCAAGCGTTCCACCAACTCGGCTATTACTGCTTAAATCGTGTACAGGTACTGTGTTTAAAAAATATATATTTTTAATTGGGAGTAGGTATACGTCGCACGGTAGTAGACGAATGTCGTTAATAAGCCAACAATTGATTATTCAAACATTGAATTTGTATTGATAATAGCCGGCTTACGGGCGTGGTGGTAGGGTAACCATGGGTTAAATAAAAAGGCAAATAAGTTTCGTTCGAAAATAAATGTATTTTTATTATAATAATTCATCATCATCATTCGTTTAATATTAGACAATTTTGAGTGCACTACAGGCCGTGCCAAACGTGCGGGCAAATCCAAAAAAATATTCGAAAATGCCAATGAGGCCAAACGTATATTTATTTTCGTTATAATCTGTGCTTCGAGTGCGAGTCTTTTGGTAAGTAAACTTAAACGTATACTGCATAGTCTGCGTATTTTTTTTATTATGTATCACAAATTAAGTCCAGTAAGTCCGTTGCTTTGAGTCTTCGATACTTCGACTGTCTCAATCAAAACGTACCAAGCAACGAATGCTTTTATACCTTGACTCCGGCATCACCTGTATTTAGCCAATGTCACTATTTAATAAGTGAATATCGTCAGACGAACACCAACTATACGGTCCCACACTAAGCAACGCTTGTATTATGCGTACCGTACAATGTTCTGGGGGCGCATCCAGTATATATTACTTATATAGATATTGAACATCCAAGACTTGGGTACAAACATTCGTACTCATCACACAAAGTTTTTCACTTCCAGGATTCGAATCCGGGACACTCACCACAGAAAGCAGGGTCACTACCAACTGCGCTAATCAGGCCGTCAATTATAATATATTTTTTTATTATAATTTTGAAGCGCTCTTACATACATATACAGTATAATATATTTTCCATAAAGTCTCAAATTTTCACTAACTTTGAGACACACTACACGGTACACATGTGTTTGACACGTGTCCCGGGCACATTTTGTGTTTTGTCACAATAACAGCTCGCTATTGTTGGTATTGATGCTTTTGTTATCGAGGTATTGAGTGCTACTTGAGCCGTACAATGTATGGGGTGGAGCTCTAATAACTCCATGAAAATCGCAAATTACTGATTGTATAAATTTAACAAACATAAAAAAAAATACAACCGAATTGAGAACCTCCTCCTTTTTGAAGTCGGTTAATGACTTGACTAGTTTTACCTCCAGCTCCACCCGTTTGGGATACCAGAATAATAAAAAAAAATAACAAAGAAACTAAAAAGCAAAACATAATCTAATCTTGATATCGACCATGCCTAACTAAATCAAACATTTAACGAATGTGAAGTTGATGATCCTTTAAAATAAAACAAGAATTTTCCAAATCGGTTCATAAATTACGGGGTTCTGAGGTAAAAACAATTGACTTGAGGACCTCCTTCTTTTTTGAAGGCGGTTAAAAGGGAGAGTGAAAATAATCATAAAAGGCCTAATTTTGTTTATAAAATCGAACGGTAATTCACTCCATCTGTATTTCCTTTGGTTTCAGTTCTGTCACAAAAAAAAATCGTTATCTGTATTCAATATTTATTAATGTGGTAATTATATTACGTACACCCGCATAAAGTACGACAAATCTCTTAAAGATATTTAAGTTTATGTTGATGAACCAGATTCACTGCACCCAAGTGTATTTGATCAAGGAAATAATTTACACAAGGAAGCATCACAGTGTAACGCTACTGAGAAACGACATACTCCCACAATTGTTTAACAATCCCGAGTTTTTTTTTCTATACCTTTTGTGATGTGACATGAAATTAATGTTTTATGAAGGCAGATGCCCGGAGACACGTCTTAAGACAATTGGATTACTTCCGACTTATAATCCTGTATTAAGTCGAAGAAAGCATGAATAGTAATCGGAATGTTATTGTAGGTATCGACCTCGTTTGCGAGCACAATGGACTCGCAATTGAATGTCAATGGTATTGATACTCAAACTCTCAACAATTAAAATTGTGTTGCCTACGTTGCTGAACTGATAACGACTATAATTGACCTAAACCTCGCTGTACGTGGGCTAATTTGACCAAGCAAACATTAAAACTCCATAAGGGTTTTCACCATTTTGGTACGGAACCCTAAAAATAACCTTCAAATGCGATACTGTTTTATCCATTACGTAAACATCGGTCATTTTCCCGTATAGGGTCGCTTGCAATTATTTGGAAAAATAAAAACGAAAAAAAATAATTAAAAGCACCCCAGGCCCATTTATGTGTTGAATTCACGTATTTATTAGAGCGAACGCGGTGGTCGAACTGAAATTGTACAGTAGGGTTGCTACAGTTTTAAGTAGCTTCTGAGTTTTGAACACATCACACACTTTTCATATCAGTACGTCAAGTGGGAGATTATTCGTAAGCTAACTGTATAGTTTATAGTCTACCATATTTAGACATGTTGTATGAAAAATTGAACAGCGCCTCTAGCGGACGGTATTTAAAACTTTCAATTCTCCATAGAAAATATCTAAATACGGTAGACTATAAAGTATAAGCTTACGAATAATCTCGCACTTGACGTACTGAACCGGGTCGATTGGAAAATCTAAAACAGATTAGGCAGAAAGGCTTTTTTTTCATAAAACAACCTAAGGCAATTAGCCTATTAATACTTTATTTACATGTACAAATAACTCGTGTTAATTATACCTTTTATTACTCAAGAACAGGTTAGCCGATTTTTATGATCTTTCATTGTTTTAACATGTCTCCGCCCCGAATAAATAACAATTAAAACATGAGAAATATACAGTAAAGATAATTTATTTTCTTATTTTTTTTTGTGGCACACGAACTTCGCCGGGACTGCTAGTTGTAATATAAAAAGAAAAAAATAAGATTCCATTTTCGAAACGTTATAATGATTTAAAAAAAAACTCGTTCGCATAAATCACGGAATATATCTAAACACGTTTTAATGACATAAATTCCCATCCCCTATAAATTATACAAATAAACTCCATTAAATTTAATAGCTCGCAAACCCTAAAGTCATTACTGAACGTCATTTCTGGAATCGGCAACCCTGCGCGCGGGTCATTCTGACACGCGCGTTAAAGGGTTAATTTAACGGTCGCTGCTTTGCGTCAGACAGAGAGCAGTATATTTTGACGACCATAGTGTTGTGGGACACGATACGGGATATTTTTTTTTTATTTATGCCCAGTTCATTTAAATTTCGATCTTAGAACAGACCTTCTTCTTCTAATTTAAGGGTTAGACCCTTGTCGGCGTAGCTGATGAAGCTCTTTCCATCTCTCTCTATCTAGAGCAGCTTCTTTCACCTCCCTATACGACATGACACCCATCCTTTCTTTTATCTGACTCATGTAGCTTATTCAGAACAGACCTACTCTATACATCCCACTAATATTATGTGTAAATGTGAAAGTTTGGATGGATGGATGTATGGATGTTTGTTACTCAATCACGCCGGAACGGCTGAACGGATCTGGATGAAATTTGGCACAGAGATAGACTATAGTCTGGAATAGCAACTAGGCTACTTTTTATCTCGGTAAAAGTTATGGTTCCCGTTGGATAGATTTTTTAAAATTTATCGTGGAGCAAAGGATCGACATGATTTCTTGCATAGGTAGTGGTAGTTTAGGGGTCAGAAAATGACATAGGCTAATCTTCATCCCGGAAAATGCACGGTTCCTATGGGATAGCATATAGAAACCGTGCATTTGCAAAAGGACTTAGAGGAAAAGGAAATAGAGAAAAAGGACATAGAGGAAAAGGATATAGAGGAAAAGGACATACATTTTAATCGCGGGTAACACCGCGGGGCGCAGCTAGCGCATTATATACGAGAACGTGAATAATTTAGAATCTCGCAATCGCACAACACTAGCGACCCGTGTCGTGCCGAACGTCAGGTGTGCGAATTTCATGTAAATCATACCTTTACTTACTGAAATTCAGGAACTTAATGAAACTCACCGCTTGCGCCGCGCCAATTTGATATCACGAACCGTTGTGGGTAGCGCGAACTGTTGATTTTTGAGTTTACATTGCTTTAAGCGACTTGCAATCAAAATTATAGAGATTATAGAGCTCGAAGCGACCATTGCGGTAGAGTACAGTGATATTCTAAGCCAACGTTATATATATAACATCAAAAAGTGGCATCGACAATTAATTATTATATTCTGCTTCAATTGCCTGTAGTTAAATACATTGCCGTTACACCATTTAGCATTTCAAATGTGTTGTATAATAATGCAGTAATGGATAATTATGAAACTAATTAGCTACGTGGCAGAGTGTGCTAATACAAGTTTTTTAAAGACTACATATAGCTAAGCGAAACTACTGAAGTAAGCTAAGCTGTGTATTAGCTTCAAGCTACTAAACAGCTTGCCCTTAAAGTGTTTCAAAAATGTTAAATGTAATTTCGTGTGAATCATTTTGATTCGACCTCATTACTTTTTGTCTCTCTCTTTTTTTTTTTTTTTATTACATTATAGGCAAGTATTTGATCTCGATCTCACCTGATGGTAAGTGACGATGAGATCTACGATGGAGCATACTTGCCTAGGTAGGAAGGCGGCAGTAGATAGAAGCACATGCAGCGCAACTGATCTGACCCGCCATCCATGAATGGCAACACCGAACATCATGCCGGAACACGGCTAGGCCGCTTGGCGACATGGCTTTGTTCAGTGGGTGGTGACTAGCCACGGCCGAAGCCTACCACCAGTAACGCCTCGCCTTTCGTATCACAGATGAATAGGTATGCGAAATATGAACCCGCTACCTTCCAATTACGAAACCGTTCGGATGGTTCGACACGCGCACGGTGCCGACACACAATAAGCATTCTCCCCTTTATTGTATTAGCGGTGATTTGTGTTCGACTCGGGCCACGAAATAAGCGTTTTACGAATATTTAGAATGTATCAAACAGTTTTTTTTTTCAGTTTTTTGGCGGGAAGTTGATCCGAGAATTTTGTTTTATTTTCTAAAAATGTGTTTCTTTGATAAATAATGTGTGATATTTGTTTATTAGTGGAATATTAACCATTGTGTGTTCATAAACGTGTACGAGTGAAGGCAATTGAATGAATAAAACCTTAGTCCATTCTGCTTGTTACTTGTAGTCTTTTTAGTTTTCGACAGTTTAATGGCGATATTTATTTATCTGTATAGTTGCGTAGTATAGTTATTTCGTTATTCGCATCACCTGAGCCAACATTTGAGAAGATAATTAGTAGAGTTAACGTTTAACATTAAATGCACGATCTGTACCTTAAGCACAATCCTTTTAACGTACCGTTTCGATAACATAATGTCATCCATCTCTCTCACACCACAGATAGCACAAATAAGTACGACAGTGATCCTTGATATTTTACTGGAATATATCACGTTTATAAAAACGTGTTTTCATGGAGAATCTTCTTTAATGTGTCAAAATAGATAAATAAAGGCTTCGAGTTTTACTATTCCAACATTAAATATAATTCTAATAAATAATAATTACAAAGGAGGCAATTTTTTTTTAATATATATATATATATTCCAACTCAACGCGTGCGGTAAATCCTATAAAAAAATAATGTTTATAGATGATAAATATTTCATAGACGTAATTTAAATGGTCTTAATACAAAAATACTATAGATTTTGAGATAAATATCAATTGATATAAAATCAGCGGGCTTCAATACCAACCTATATTGTGAAAATATCACAATCCTATTCTGATATAATTATGTTAATCGGTATTTACAATAACGTACAAATAGAATGGTATGTTTTTTTTTTCGCACCTAACCTTCTCGCTAACTTCATGGCCCCACAGCTGCAGATAATAAAACAAATTGTCACGTGCCATCGGGATCCGGCGAAGTTGCCGAAAGCCGCCGCAGTAATGAGGAACGCTCGCACACACGGCGGAGATGTCGTTACGTACTAACATTGATTCATTTGATGTAAGGATTAAATTATCATTCCTTTTGCATTGTAATTGCAAAGCCATATTATGTATACGGTAATGATAATGACAGTAAGCAGTGATAGCCATGTTGGTAGAACGCTTGCCTCGGTAACGAGGATCCCAGGATCAGACCCCGGCTCGCACCTCTGAGATTTCATGTGCGAATCTCATGTTCAACCACTATTATCACTTGCTAAACGGTGAAGGAAAACATCGTGAGGAAACCTACATGTCTGAGGGAACCCCTCAAAGATGTGTGAAGTCCGCTAACCCGCACTGGGCATGGCATGGCGCACTGATAATCATGGTTGAAAATGACATTCGCACATTAAATACAATAAATCGTAATGAATGAGGTACTAGCCGGGGTTCGAACCTACGAACTTTGTTTCTGATATCCCTGCTATCAACGACTCAAAGGTCATGCCCCTCACCGGGTAACCAGAAGGAAAACAGATTGAATTTTCTGAATAAATAAACATATACTTAATTTATACAAAATAAACATTTCTGCTCGGAGAACTTTATTTAATTACACAAAGTTAAATTATTAACGCGAATCTCGGTCAAAGGAAAGTAAATATTGATATTGACAAGGCATCTACTGATATAAATTTGTTTGTCCGGTTTTATTCGTTTATCCGGAAGATTTGATACCTTTCAGATATATTTTATCTGATAGATATAAATATATTACTGCGAATACTACACATTGAAATAAAACTAATTTTCCGGAAACCACGGGAAAGTAAAAACAAAAAATAAACGCGATAAAATCGGTTTATTTCAACCTTTCAGATATGCTGTAGTCTTACTTTGAGAAAAGCTATGAAGGGATAAATAGATCAAATTTACTGGAAAATAGATGATAACAAGTCATAATAAAAGGCAGTGAATTTAATAGTAGCGAGCAAATCCATGTAAACCAAATTTCAGCTGTCGACATCTGGTCAATCTGAATTTGAAATAGAGCAACGGTTTGTTTAATCAATTTATTAAAAAACAAATCTCTTGAGTTTGTGCTATTCAATAAGTAAATTGCCATTTGAGTATTTATGGGGAAGGGAAAATAATATAATAAACAAAACCCGACTTTAAAAAGCAATCGTTTTATTTACTTAATCTTATTTACTTAATGATAAATTAATTAAATTCGGGCAACATTTAACCTTTCATTTTAACCCGCTAGAAATTATCCCCTATCAAAGAATAAAAATATATATCTAAATTCACAAAATTTGGTAGGAAAAATACATGGAAAAAATAACATGGAGTCGGTTAAGAATATACGATTAGTTTTTACATGCCCAGTCATCACAAGGGCCAAGCACGCAATAAACCATTCTCGCATTAAAATAAAACACCAATATTTCATTCCAACTATTACAAAACAAAAATCCCACGCACACGAAACGTATCAAATCACTTACAAATACTTACAACCAATAAAAATAAACGATTCTCCAACCTCGCACCCGGTTCGAACCGGCTCTAACTAGTTCGAGGCGGTTATATCCGCCATTTTGCAGTATAACACCTCTCGTAACCGCTCCTAGCCGGTGCGAACCGGTCCGCGCCAGATGGCACAAGACAAATAGCGATGCGGTTCAAATATGATTTCGGAGACTCTTGGCGACCTACTTCGATATTTAGCGACGAGCGAACTTCAGATGATATTGAAATTCATTGTTATATCAATATTGTGCGGTATCTTTACACTACTAAAGCATAACATACTACGAGCAACTAAGTATATTTATTTCTTACTAGCTGTTACCCGCGACTTCGTCCGCGTGGTTTTTTAAGCCTAAGTTACTCCTTGTTACATCAGCCATCTGCCAGTGAAAGTCCCGTCAAAATTGGTCCAGCCATTTCAGAGATTAGCCGAAACAAACAGACAGACAGACAAACGGACCAAAATTGTAAAAAAATGTTGCACTTAGTAAAAATCGGTTATTTTAATATAACAAACAGACACTCCAATTTTATTTATTTGTATAGATATTTACGCGAATACTACACATTGAAATAAAACTAATCTTACGGATTATATCGCGTTAATTTTATGTTTTTACGTTCCCGACGTTTCAGCTGATTTACAGCAAACATGGTCACGGTAGGACTGAGGTGTTAGTCGTCCTAGTGCCATAGTTAGAACTGGGGTACCCTTATATTTGTTGTTGCTTGCGGTCCGATCTACGCAGCAAGCGCTCACAGTGTCTTGAGGTCTTGCAATGGTGCGCTTGGTTTCGGATTTAATTACATTCATTATCACAATCTTGAATTGAATCCATGGTATCAGTTTTCGTTACAAAGCCACTTACACCCTGTATAGTATAGATAACTCAATATTTGCTACAGCTGTGTGTCAATAACTTAGTTTTTCTCTCTCTTCGGTCGTTCCCTCGTGATCGTGATCATCACGGCAGCACTTTGGATCGGACGAACTGTCTCCAACGGCTCCGGTCTGTGGCCATCTTCACCGCGGCGTAGAAGCGGGACGTTGGTGTTTCTTTAAGTTGGACAGACCACCTGGTCGGGGACCGGCCTCGTGAACGTGAACTTAGTTTTTACCCAACATTTATCTGAATGGGTATGTACATTCTATCAACACGTGCATTCCCCATAATTCCTCTAATTGGCTGGTAAAAAGAAGAAAAAGCGCTTTCAGATAACAGCTTTGATAATAACCTCGGTTTATATTGAAAGCGGCTTAACTCTGATCTTTGTATAACATCAATTTTTCAACGTATTTTAGTTGCCTAAAATTCCATTTGGATACAAAGAGCTTGATTGAATGAGCTCATCGCTTTACAATAGGAATCGTGAATAATGTCGGGGTTTTTGCTTTTTTATTTTGGGATCCAGGTGTTATTTGTTAATGGAAAAACATTATAAATGTAGTTGTTTTGTAATGACATTGTAAATTGACTCGTAAGACTTTTGTAAATTTGGGGCTTAAATTATCTCTACATCCTTTTTGCAATACCACGACTTAATTTTCATTGAATAATTTTAGATATAAGAATGACCAAATATATATATATATATAGATACATAGAATAGAACCTTCTTTCTTATTGATCTCAGATTTTCAGCAAACATTTATCTTAGCATGTAAATAATTCAAAGTTTTCAAATTAATATGACGACCTAATTAGCTCAGTTGGTAGTACCTTGCCTCACGTTGAGAGTCCCGGGTTCGAATCTTGGTACAAACTTTGTGTGATGAGCACGAATGTTTGTACCCGAGTCATAGAAGTTTAATAGCTATATAAGTATTATATACTAGGTTCACCCCCAGTCCAATATACGGCACCCATAATAGATGCGTTGCTTAGCGTGGGGCCATATAGTTGGTATGTCCGTCTGGCGATATTTATATTTTACGTAACCAACATCAATTATGATTTAAGAGCAAACTTAATAATCTAAAAGCCCGGTCAATCCCTAGGCCGAAATTTAGGCCCATAATTTAGGCCATTACATGTTATTATTAGCTAGAATCCGTTCTATAGATAGTCTTGACGGATTGAAAAGGGTGTTAACTCTACAAAGTGTATTAGGCCTTAAATCGGGGTTCCCTATTTTGTCATTGTCAAGCTGAAAATATACGGGCACTTGTTTGGGGCGGGGCGACAATTTTTCTAACACCCAATGCTCAACGAAGAGGCATGTGGTAAGTTCGTCGGTGTGTGGTGTCCTAGCTCCAGAAATGATGTACCATTTTCAATGAGTTTTTAATCATAATATTTTTTAGCTTATTTCGATGGAAATGCGTCGTATTAAAGATCACTGCGGGGTTATTTTAATTCGTATCGAAAATGGCGATGTTTGTCGCGACGAGCTGTCAAAAGGCTATTTTAAATTGACGTTATAAGCGGAAAGATGGTAGTGCCTTTACTAAGGTGTGGTTCCGGAACCTCAGTCCGTCCGTCAGTACCAAAGATTAGATAATAATTCTAACGAACAGATATTTCACTTCGCAAAAACATTTAAATAAATAACGACTCTTGCTGTAATGTAATAAAGTATAACGTTGTCTCGCAGACCGCATTGCTTTAAAATGTATAAATAACTAACTTCTGGCTGCTCTTTCTATCGCGTAACTCTATCTCTTCCGAGGCAGCACGTGTAAAGTTGAGGTCGACTCCGATCTCTCCTACACCTGACAATGTTTCACTATAATACATGTAGTGTATTTTTTTTTCCTGGCACCAAAGTGATTATTAAAGGCGCAAGAACGCGGCAGCCCTGACTGTTTAGTTACCGGCGGGGTACAGCGCGCTGTAGTTATTTATCGCGGTAAGATCGACGAGTGACGTAGCCTGGTAGTACATTCATATCGTTATGTGTACTTACATAGAACAAGCGTGCTTTTTACTAAATCGTCACGACTCAACCCGAAGCTAGCCGAGTAGCTACCGACATCTGAAAGTGGCGAAATTTCAACCTTATCTCACACATCAAAATCTTTACAAATTCAAAACGCGATACCGAAAGCGCTTCAAAGCGATAAAACAATGACGGAAATCTACATTGGTACCAAAAGGCCTAGCAGTGTCGAATCATCTGTCATATAACTCACAATAGAATGGGATTTGATGAGTTAAATGTGCCTTATGTTGTTGGGTGCAGAGTTGAAGATTGTGTGACAAAAATGTTCAGCCAAAATCACGGATTCAGTAAGCGATTACAGTACGGATTACAGTTCATGTGCAGTAAGTTAGGTTTGAATTAAAGAAGTCTATATATAAATTATAGTCGACTAACATCACTAACATCTTAGAGGAGTTCGGTGTTGCTGGCTTCTTTAATTATCGATCAAACTTGTTTGGTTTATAATTGGAAAAGTTGACAAGCCGAGGGTCAGTGCTGGGTTCCTCTGGATTCTGAGGTGGTACGAAGTTCGCCGGGACGGATAGTAAATCCCACAAATATTATAAATGTGAAAGTTTGGATGGATGGATGGATGGGTGTTTGTTACTCAATGACGCCAGAACGGCTGAACGGATCTGGATAAAATTTGGCATAGATATATATTAAAATCTGGAATAACATAGACTACTTTTTATCCCAGTAAAATGTATGGTTCCCGTGGAATAGATTTGTTTTTAATTTTTCATAGAGCAAAGGATCGATATGATTTTTTGCATACGTAGTCGTAGTTTAGGGGTCAGAAAATGACACATGGACATACTTTTTAATCGCGGGTAACACCGCGGGGCGCAGCTAGTAATAAATAAAAAGGCGATATATGAAATTAACTTCGATTGGACCTTCTGAGTTCTCCGCACAGTTGCTTAACTCACCGACCGATTTAAATTTCAAATTGCCAGTTATCCAGATCGTGGTTAGCGATGAATGGAGCCACATTAAGTGTTCCTTGCTTTGCGCTCGCGCCGCCCCCGCCCCCGCCCCGCCGCGGCGTCTTATTACACCGTTTTAATTATACATTTGTATAATGGTTTATGGAAACCGTTAATGCGTATCGCTTTGCGGAATTACGTTTGGATATTTTGTGTGTGATGTTTGATTATCATTTTGGGTGAAGGTATTCTGTTTATATGAGTGTACACCAGTTCTAAGTGTGACACTAGAACGTCTAACACCTTTTTTTTTTTGACGGGGGGGAAATCTTCGATAGATACCCGGCCTCTGTGTGGGAGAGGGCCGGGTTATGTGGGATTCTTAACCACTAAAACCCCCCCGGTGGCCGCCTTCGACACATGTTGGAGGGGCTCCGGGATCTCCAAACGGAACGCACCAGTGCCCCCGTATGGGGGGGGGGGGGGGGCGAGGCACAAAAGGGGCACCGGTGCGTTCCGTTTGGAGATCCCGGAGCCGCTCCAACATGTGTCGAAGGCGGCCACCGGGGGGAAGTCCTCCCGTGATTATGGTTGCTGTAAGGCAGCCGTAACGTCGGGAACGTAAAGAATTTAAAATAAAATTACTTATTTTTTTGTAGTACCTGTATAATATACAGGTACTACAAAAAATAAAAATTATCGTTTTTTCATAACCATATTATTGTAGTATATCAGCGGTACTTTTAATGAAAAGGAATACATTAAAATAAAAACTAATTTTATCGTTTTTTCGTTAGATACCAGCATGTCAAGTGCGAGCTAACCGTATACTTTATAGTCTACCGTATTTAGACATTTTGCATGGAGAATTGAAAAGCGCCGCTAGCGGACGGTATTTAAAACTTTCAATTCTCCATACAAAATGTCTAAAATGGTTAGACTATAAAGTATACGGTTAGCTTCGAGTAATTTTGCACTTGAAGTACAGAGCACTGAAAGTGTACATTAAATTGTGAAGTGCATATTGATATTGAATATTGAAAACAGTACTTATTACTTATTATGATTGAATACAAAATTCATACTAGACGACAATAAGTAAACAACAGAGCGTGACGTCACATCACGCCATTTAAAAGTTTAAACTTCAATTTTGATGTCTATTCTATGTTGTTATAAATTTAAGGGCATTTTAGCGTAATTTTGGCGCCATACAGTGAAGGTGAAGTAATTTTCGCGTCATGGTATTTCAGTGGTATTTTTAAAACTTAATCAAAAAAATAAAACAAAAGACAGTAACATTTCGAAGGCCATTCCGACAACACTGCCATCATTCTATTTAGATCCCATTTTCATTCTTAACAGCCAATAAACAAAAGGAAAAACGGCTGAAAACATTAAAGAAACCCATTTAAAAATGAAACCGCCCCAGTGCGTAAAGGACATTTGTCTTAATAAGTTAAACTTGTTATGAAAATTTAAGGCTTCCTTAAGGCTGGTATCACACTAGCGACTGTCGAGCTCATGGTATAAAAATATGCTACGCTAGGTATTATTTTCCCGTGACAGCTAGGTTACATGATTGGCCCAAGACTACGTCATCGGCAGTTTTCGACCAATAAGCGGTGTTAATTATATCGACACCGCTCATTGGTCGTGAGGCACCGTAGTCTTGGGTCGTCGTTGAAAGAGAGTAATTGGCGTAGCATATTCTTATACCATGGTCGATCAGTGATTGAGCGTGCTCGAGCTTGTAGGCAGAGAATACAGCATACAAATAAAGTCAGCTACGCATGCTCGTTGCTTTTTTAACCATATATTCAGGGACTGCACTCACTCCACAATCGCTAGTGTGATACCAGCCTAAAGTCAGAAATAAAGTAATAATAATAACGAGTTGAAAGTTTGTGAACGCACCTTTTGAATTTGATTACAAATTCTGCTGATAGTAGTATTAAGTAAAAAAAAATATTTTACTTTCGTTGTCTAATTGGCTGACCCACTGCTAGGAAAAGTCATTCTCTTCACGACAGTACACTGAACGATTTGTGGCCACGTTTCCAACTTTTATAATAGACCAAACTGTTCATGATTCACTCAACTCTCCATAAACGAATGAAAACATTAAAGTACCAACAGCAAAGTTTAAATTCGGTTGCATGTAAATGATTTTTCACGGCTACTGGGTAAGGGCGCGCGCATAAAAATATAAATAAACTCCTTGTGTGTCTAAATACCACGTATTTGCATTAAAAAGTTAAAATATGAAATAGCCGGGCATTGCTGTGGCTTGTTTTATTATCCCCTCGGGGACGCTGCACGCATTGTGGACAACGGTAGTGATGTGCCTTGGTTAGTAGAGCTTTCCCATTCGCAGGATAAAATTTTATAATAAAAAGATACTAACAATTATAACGCAAATATAAATTAAAAAAGGAATAGATTTACCCTCTTACCCTCTTACCCTACCTTACGACTTACCCTCGAATTTATAGAAAGTTATAATGGATTATAAAGCCATTATAATGCATTTTTTACTATGAAAAGTTCGTTATAATGTCAGTATAACTGTCTATAAATTACAAAAAGTGTAATAAATTTGGCCCATGCGGTAGCGTACCGTAGCGCTGATTAGCCAACGCTACTCGCTGAGTGAGGAAATACCCGGCCCTCGGGTCACCGGTAGAGTCGACGTATCTCTTTGATAGATTTTGTACAAAATCTATTGCGCTTGGACCCCATGGACATAAAATTATATTATTATATAAATAACATTAACAGCTGAACGGATTTTAAAGGAGTTATATATTAATGTCTGTTATACTTTGAAACAGATATGCTACATTTTATCCACAAAATTCACCTGGAAGAAGCTGTGGGTGAAACTAGCAAGATAAATGATTAATGCAGAAATTATAATTAGAGATAATCAATTCATTCAATATTTTGATCTAGGCGGCTACGGCTTCATCAGCATGCATAATTCCCATGCCCATGAAGTATGCTAATTAACTGTTATTTATCAAGCACTCGTAAAAGTCCAGCGGGAGAACGATTTATATATTTTTTAGGGGAAGTTATACCGCATCACTAGAGAGTACCTATACCAAAATTATTATCATTTTATACGACAACGTTCATACGGCGTTGTTCGAAGATCTATTTATTTCATTCTCATAATAGTTGGTTAAGTGAAAATTGAGTTGAAAATAGGTTCAAATCCAGCCAGGATTTGCCGAGCCCTCTACAGAAGGCAATGTTAAGCTGGAGTTATCGGTGGTTATTTTAACAAATATAACAGTCGCAAAGGGCATTGAGATGTCTGCATAATAAGTAATATGATAAAAAATTATAGAACCAGGCGATACTTGGCGAAAAACAAATGGGGGAAGAGGAACCCGCCAATATCTCTCGGCTTGTCAACTTTTCCAATTATAAACCAAACAAGTTGATCGATAATCAAAGAAGACAACAAAACCAACTCCTCTAAGATGTCAGTCGAGAATCTGACTGTCATGAGTGTCGGGACTCTAATTAATATGAAATTCTCCGCGAAACGATGCCAATCTAAAAAAGAATTCGACACGTGTTTCGCCTCTAAACGAGGCATCCCCAGGACGGCTGCGCTACGAGCATTCGAAACCCAGTGTCGGCTTGTCAACATTAGAAAAGTTGACAAGCCGAAGTCAGTGGTGGGTCCCCCTTCCCCCATTTGTTTTTGATATTATAATATCGTCAGACAAACACACTAACTGTGCAGTTAAAAACAAAGCATTTTTTTTATGAGTATCGTACAATGGACTGGGGGCGATCCCAGTACTTACTTACTACCTTACCTTACCTTACCTACATAATTACTTATACAGGTGATTATACTATTATTCAAAGTATTTTGCGCATTTGTCATCATTATTTGAATATTGATTTCTCATATTTACGCGAATACTATACATTGAAATAAAACTAATTTTACGGATTTTATCGCGTTTATTTTATGTTTTTTAAGGTATCATAGTCCGTTTCAAACAGTGACACCAGGACGTCAACCACCTCAGTCCTCCCGTGACCATGGTTGCTGTAAAACAGCCGAAACGTCAGGCACGTAAAAAACATAAAATAAACGCGATAAAATCCGTAAAATTAGTTTTATTTCAATCATTATTTGAAGTGAATATATCGATTTGTAAATTTAAAAACAATTAAGCAGGGTCGCCACCAACTGTGCCAATCAGCGCGTTAATCACAATAGTCTAATCATTAAGTCACACACACACCCACCACACACACACACACACACACACACACACACACACACCAGTACTACAAAACCCAACATGCACACGTTACCTAACACACACACCCACACACCCACACACACACATACTCACTCACACACACACACACATACCGCACACACACCAGTACCTCAAAACCCAACATGCACACGTTATCTACTTCTCAGTAAACCTTATTGAATAAATTGTTTCGTCTTTTTATGTCTTTTAGCCAACCAACTCAAGTCCTGGCCATCCCACGTTATTTATTTTGTCTAGACAAGAACCACCCTCGTATCCACATCGGAACACTTTATTGTTTTCCACACTATTAAACAAAACCAGCGGGCGATATTAATAAGATAACTTGAGAGGGCTCAAAAATATGGACGTTTGTCCAAATACTTCGAACAACTTGAGTTTTAAGGATTTCCTAGTAAATAACATTAGTTTTGGGTGAGATTTATGACGTAATATTATCCGATATATGTGGATGTTATATAGCTACCTACTACGTTGCAGTGGCGAAGGGTGAATATTCGCCAAAAGGATGGAAAATACCTCTCTTTTTGGGAGTTTTAATGTAAGTGCACACAAACATAAAAACATAACTTCTCGTACTTAATGTGTTCTAGATCTCCCATTAAAATATATTATTTTATTCTGCAGATAACTCTTAACTACCAAGATACTAGTCGATTTCTGCATCACAAAAAATAATCGTTTTCAAATAAGAAGGTATCTAAATGTTAATTTCAAAAAGGAAGCCGACAGGAATCGTCTTATTTATTTAATTATAAAACATACAGCTCACGCCACAACGCCGATATGTTAATATATAAAATTTAAAATGTTATGTGACCAAATAAAAAACTAATAAAATATTCACAAAGCACAGAAAAAAAGGAATGAAAATTAAATTTAAAAAGTACACATTTAAATTATATGGATCCCGCGCCACTGATACCTTATGATATAACACTTATTTTGTACTGGAAACTCTTTTCAAGTATAAATATTACGTATTAGTAGTTAGTATAAGTATTAGTATTAGTACATAAATATTTAAATTAAGTATACTAGACATTATGGAAAAATCATAATTTCTTACCGGCTCTTCTGAGTAGAACTAAGATCCTGAACCGGTGGTAACTTTAGACTATTCATAAGTGCTTTTCTGGGATATATGAATAAAAATAAACGTTTAAAAAAAGGTACAGTCCTGAGTTTCACACTTCAGTCGGTGTTCTGCGTCACTGAGCACGCTGTGACGTCACCCGTGGACGTTCACTGCCCCTCACTGAGTCAGTCAATTAAGTGCTTTCAGTTCAAGCATTCAGAGTCAATCGTTAGACTTTCAGTGCATTTGTCGATATTGTTTTTGGATTAGGCTCGCCACACACTCCCACCACTGTTACTCCTGTAAGCCAGGATCTACAGTGGTGTCCAATGAAGACACCGAGGTTTGACCCTCGGCGAGTCCCGGGATAAAGTTAATTGTCTGTTGTTTTTGGATTAATAGAGTCAGAGTCAAATCATTTCTTTCGTTTAGCCTTACGGGGGCACTTACAAATTGTCATTTTACATATATTTTCTTTACTCAACTGAGAATATCCGTCAAAAAATCAGCGGGCTGGTCATTTTACAGTTTTTTTTTCGCCATTTTATATCATGCACGTTACAAAAGTTTAATTATTTTCTTTAGCTACAGCGTGTTGCCTTTCGAGACGCCCACCATTATGAATACATATTAATAGCAACGGCCTAATTAGTACAGTTGGTAGTAACCCGGTTTAACGTGCCGAGGGTCCCGGGTTCGAATCCTGGTAGTAACAAACCTGGTGTGATGAGCACAAAAGTTTGTAATATTCCTTCTGAAAGACACCTCTAAGCTGGGGCTACCACCATCTTTATAATAATAATAATAAATAAATATCGCCATACGAACACACCAACTATACGGTCCCACTTTAAGCTTAATGCTTGTGTTATGGGTACCGTACAATGGACTGAGGGCGAACTCAGTATATAATACTTATATACATATTAAACATCCATGACTCGGGTACAAACATTCGTGCTCATCACACAAATCTTGTGTCCCTACCAGGATTCGAACCCGGGACCCTCGGCGCAGAAAGCAGAGTCACTACCACTGCGCTAATCAGGCCGTCGATCTTTAATATGTAGCTACATATCAGTTAAGCAGTGATAGCCAAGTTGGTAGAACGCTTGCCTCGGTAACGAGGATTGCAGGTTCAAACCCCGGCTCTCACCTCTGGGATTTTTCACGTGCGAATCTCATTTTCAACCAAGATTATCACTTGCTAAACGGTGAAGGAAAACATCGTGAGGAAACCTGCATGTCTGAGAGAACCCCTCGAAAGATGTGTGAAGTCTGCCAACCCGCACTGGGCCAGCGTGGTGGACCATGGCCTAATCCCCCCTCACATTGAGGGGAGGCCCGTGCCCAGCAGTGGGACATAAAAAAGGGCTGGAATAATAATAATATCAGTTAATCTCTGCTTACTGATGAATGTTTAAAATATCAAAGTCTCAAAATCACTATCGACCCCAATTTATTTTACCTTATTATCCGTATTTCCTGAGCTCTTGTGTTCTTCGACAAAGCACTTTAAAGGCACACCCACGCCCGTCCATAGCACCCGGAGCAAGATAATTAGAGCCTTAAACTCAAGTGCAAAAGGGTTATATTTTCGTCGAGTATTTTCTTGGAAAGTGTACTTTGATTTTCTCCTAAATATTGGAAATAATATAGAGTACCATGTAGTCTTGAGCAAAATACTTCACCCGGTATTTCTAGAGAATTCTAGAGACAAGAAATGATCACTATAAACTATCTAAGTATCTACTTTTTAAAATGGGACTAGGCCCGCCACACACTCCCACCACTGCTACTCCTGTAAGCCAGGATCTACAGTGGTGTCCAATGAAGACACCGAGGTTTGACCCTCGGCGAGTCCCGGGATAAAGTTAATTGTCTTGGAACCCGCACGAAATTAATCGAAAGATAAATAGGAGGAGTTGGAAGAAAATTATCCACTTCCCTCCATTGCAAAGCGGGAGACAAAAAGATCTGGTAGACAAATGTCCACAGAAGTAAGACTGTTACAGCTAGCTAAGTATCTACTTATAACACTTTTGCGGCAATGGGCTTAGTTTTCCTGCACCTACCTAGCAACATTGGTGAAATGTGGATCAATCTGTCGAACTATTTGAAAGTTTTTCACTTGCATTATTACCTTTATGCCGACTTGTGTCTATAAACTACAGAACAGGATGACAATTTCTTATATTTACTATTAAATGTCACCTTTAGTGAAAAAGGGAAAATCTTCCAGCCAGGCGAGTGGTATGCCTGGCGGGGCGGCCGCTATGCCCCGACGGTTATTGTCGGGATCTTGTATATATGTTACTTGCTCCGAAAACTCTTATAGCGCGATTCAGGATTGTGATGACAATTGTCTGTTGCTCTGAATGCGTCTGCAGTGCCATCTGTGTAGCTTGTTGTGCGGTTGAAGTGGTCGCTACACACCTTTCACGGGTCAACATAACATATTTATCACGACTACAGTGTAAAGCTTTTAAGGCACACACATTAAGGTTGCGTAAATACAAATTCGGGTGGCGCACGGAGAGATGCGAACTTCACGCGTAATTACAAACCCACAAACATAGCTGAGAGTACGTGTGTTGTGCCCGAGTTCATCTAGTTGACATCACCGTATGGAAATACGAAAACTGTTGAGCTGATGCGTGGCAACAATTTCTTTGTAAGATTTATATTTTGTTGTTTATTGCGATAGAATAGATTGACTCAGTTTTTGAAGTTAAGAGAAATGTCGCGAGTAAAGTAATGAGCTCACAATCTTGTCCAAGATATGTCGTTTTAATCAAAATTTTCTTAACATTAACTGCATAGTAATACAAAAAATAAAATGCCATAGGAAAAATTAAAAACTGCTGTCGCAGAATAATAATTTTAAAACTAAATAGATTGAAATAAAACATTTTTTTCAGATATTATCGCGTTATTTTATGTTTTTTTACGTTCCTGACGTTTTAGCTGCTTTACAGCAAACCACTACTTACTACTGTACTTTCTGCGTAGATCGGACCGCAAGCAACAACTAAATATGAGGGTGCCCCAAACTATTACACTAGGACGTCAACCACCTCAGTCCTCCCGTGACCATGGTTTGCTTTAAAGCAGTCGAAACGTCGGAAACATAAAATAAACGCGATAAAATCCGAAAATTAGTTTTATTTCAATGTGTAGTATTCGCGTAAATATAAGAAATCAATATATAAATACATTGATGTGTATGCTGTGCCAATCGCGACATCATTATTTTTAGTCCCAATAAATTTGGGAGGCTCCACACCATTTCTTGTTCGTGGAAACATTAACATTCACAAATCCTGGGTGCACGTCGCCCATTGCAATCGTTTGCATATGTTTAGTTAATTGTTACCTCGTGCGCTCACAATGTGGCTGAGTGACGGCAGACATGACTACGTCAATGTCCGTATTTGGAAATTATCTCTTGTTTCTCATTTCTGTTTTTTTTTTTTTTTAGAATTTAAATTAAGTAGTATTTTTTTATTTGTAATAATCATCTAAATATTTACAAAAGGAAAATAAAACAAAAAAAACTTAAAAATGATATGAAAACAAACTAGGTATCAAAAAGGCCTTGTCCGCGTGGAATGGTGGCAAGAATGCTGGCTGCATTTCCTCGCTGTATAATCAAACTAATTTTCCGAGCGAGTAAAGAGCCAGCCCTCCTGTCACATGTGGAGGCAATTAATTTTGGAGATATTTTATTTACAAATTGTTTTGCGCTATGGCTCCATGGGCCTAGTCGTCATGGGCCGTCTCTACGGCAAACGGCAGAAATGCGTAACTACTTTCTGTCCTACACACGTCACAAAAACATTATAACTACTATTTGTAAGCAAAACATCAAATTTATAATGATTAACGCAAATATATAAAATTTGGGACAGCAATTAGCTAAAAAATAATCCTGACTGTTGAAACAAAACGATTTTTTAAGGATTTCATCTCGTATAAAAAATAGTTTTATTTCAATGTGTAGTATTCGCGTAAATATAAGAAATCAATCCTGATTGTTTTTTAAAGAGTGCTTTTTTAACTGACTTCAAACAAAGGAGGTGGTTGTCAAATTAGACTGTATTTGTTTTTTTTTCACAAAAAAACAAGGCCTATTTTGCTGATGTCATATTTAACAATAACAGTGTAACATTTTAAGGGGTCCATCAGTATGCTATAAGGGTCACATTCCCGGAAAAAATAATCAAATTATTTCTAATTTTAAAAAATAACACTACATCCTGAGTCCGCGGTGCAACGGTATTGTCTTGCTCTCTCACAGAAAAATGAAAAACTGTATACACATATATTTTATACATACATGTAATAATTATCACCTACTTGTTAACCCCTTGAAATATTTTACACCATTTTTTGATAAACTTTATGTATATATTTTAAATTAATATTTAACGATGATGATGACAGATGATTTACCAAGGAGTATACTCGCGGCAACGAGCGAATATTGAATTGAAATCTCGAATAATGTTAGAATTTTGTTTTCCGTAAATTAAAGGAAACTTACGGTTTGTATTTCATTGTTGTACCTAGGCGATGCAGTAACATCGAGTATACAAAAAAAATGATATATGTCGAGTGCCATAATTCGTTACTGTGAGCAAACCCCACTTCCCCACTCTGGGCATGGGCCCAGAGCACCGCAATCCACCCACGGGTACCTATTTAAAAAAGCTATATTTTTCATACATATTTTTCCTATGGCCTATTATAGTATAGTAATAAAAAAGTCCTGTCCAGTCAAAGGGGCCCCATTATCCTAAATTGTTCGGGGCCCCCAATAGGTTAAATATGGCCCTGACTGCGAATCTAATAATGTATAATAATATATATAAAACCAGCCCTTTTTTTGTCCCATTGTTGGGCACGGGCCTCCCCTCAATGCAAGGGGGATTAGGTCATAGTCCACCACGCTGGCCCAGTGCGGGTTGGTGGACTTCGCACATCTTTCGAGGGGTACATGCAGGTTTCCTCACGATATTTTCCTTCACCGTTTAGAAAGTGATAATCGTGGTTGAAAATGAGATTCGCACATGAAATCCAGAAATCGCAGAGGTGCGAGCCGGGGTTTGAACCTGCGATCCTCGTTACCGAGGCAAGCATTCTACCCACTTGGCTATCATTGCTGTAATGGGCGATAACATAACTAGTATCCCCTTTAGCCTCTCAAGCTAAGCTAGAGCTTATTCTTTACTCGCGATCACGTGATTGGGTCTCACCCGGCTCCTGATCGCCGCTGAAACCGCCTGAAAATGTAACTTTCTCGTGAACAGAAAGAGGCATGGTACTTATAAACCCTCTTTGTTGCGTCAGAGTTTAAAAATGCAGGTCAAAGTAGCTTCATCTTGGTTGAAACAATAACCGCCACCGTTGTATTGTATAAAAAAGCCGCCCCACTGAACAATGAAGCCGAGACAAAGGCGATGGAGTGTCGTGGACAAGGGCCCTTATTTGTTAAGCCACTTTATACGTGGCAGTCGCATGAAAAAGAAAAAAATGTATTTTCTTTTAAAAGTAAAAATACAATCTATGGTTGAGATTACTGGTAAGATTGTTTGCGTGTGTGCGCCTCGCATGGCAACACACCGGAGCTTACTTTTTATTTTATTTTGTAAAAATAATGAATTAAAAAAAAAAGTTAAGCCCGCTGAGTTTCTTGCCGGATCTTCTCAGTTGAGGTCGCGTTCCGATCCTGTTGTAGAGTTAAGGAAAAAAAATGTAATGACAATTTGTAAGTGCCCCCGTAGGCCTATACGAAATAAATTATTTGACTTGACTTGACTTGACTTCTCATATTTCTCAGTCGTTGTCAATAAAAAATATAGGTATTGTTAGCGGTTCCTATCGAATTGTATTAAAAAATATATGCACGAGGAACCGAGGGTAGATTTAATTAATTAATAAGAATAAAATCACATGAAAACATGTAATTACACAACGAACAAACTCAATTCTTCAATATTGGAATCCAACATAAATAACTCAAATTTAACAATTCCAACGAGCTATAACACGTCTTATCGCTACAAAATTCGGAGAGCGAATGAGCGCGATGTCGGGGCTCGCGCGCGTTATATAGGCGCGAAGGCGCGATCTGTCAAACAGTGTTGCCATATCGCTAATACGGCCTCTCCTGACAAATGGTCGTCCTCGAACATGTCTTCATTGCTTGGCAGTCTTCATTGCTCGGCTAGTGGGCTCAGGAAGCTTCCGGGAGAATGCAGTCTTCAATGCCAGCCGGATGCGACGTTTGTTGAACCCCGTCGTCCATCTCCAGTGTGAGTGCTCGTGAGTAACTGGCTCTCGCAGCTAGAGAAACTGGTAGATGGATCAGCCGCAAGGGAGTCGCCTTCAGCTAAAAGTAGAAAATAAGGAATATCAATATCTTCCCTATAACTTACTTCAGGATATACGCTGAAAATTCGTATATCCCGAGGCGAGAATCATCTCGAAGACATGACCCAGTTAACATGTCTCGACGCATCAGACATGACCCAGTTAACATGTCTCGACGCATCAGACATGACCCAGTTAACATGTCTCGAAACCACAGGCATGACTCAGTTGACATGCCTACACCGGCGGAGAATAAACTCGACACCACAGACATGGCCCAGTTATCATGTCTCTTCTCTTCTTCTAAGTCGTGACGCTCCGGTCAGAGCGGTCGTGGTTGTCATGCATTGGTTCTGGGGTTGATGTTGCTCGCCTCACGATGTCTCGCCATCTCTCCCCATTGGATGCCATCCTGGTTTACTCATGCAAGGGGCATGGCATACTTAATCTGGTCGGTCCATCGCATGGGCGACCTTCCACGTGGGCTGGTGCCTTCCACTGTGCCTTGTACAACCAACCGCTCTATGGAGTCATTTTCTCGAAAGACAACGTGCGCACTAGCCGAATTTTAGTGGCTTTGGTGATGCTCCCGTTTTTCCATATTTTCCGTAGCCTATCCATTGAGGATCATGTCTACACTGGCGGAGAATAAACTCGTTACCACAGACATGGCCTAGTTATCATGTCTACACTGGCGGAGACTAAACTCGACACCACAGACATGGCCTAGTTATCATGTCTACACTGGCGGAGACTAAACTCGACACCACAGACATGGCCCAGTTATCATGTCTACACTGGCGGAGAATAAACTCGACACCACAGACATGGCCCAGTTATCATGTCTTCACTGGCAGAGAATTAACTCGACACCACAGACATGGTCTAGTTATCATGTCTTCACTGGCAGAGAATAAACTCGACACCACAGACATGGTCTAGTTATCATGTCTACACTGGCGGAGACTAAACTCTACACCACAGACATGGCCCAGTTATCATGTCTACACTGGCGGAGACTAAACTCGACACCACAGACATGGCCCTGTTATCATGTCTACACGAATGGACACAACGTAACAGACATGACCCAGTTAACATGTCTGCTACACAGCTTATAATATTGAAAGCACACTTAGCTTAATGTCCAAAATTGCGGCACAAGCCTCGGGGGTCCACTCTCCTCACCAGGCCACCATATGCTCGGCGGCAGCCTGAGTGATTTTGCCATACGAACCACTCAGTAGTTGTAGTTCATACCGGCCATGGGGGTAATACTTTAATGACCCGGTAAGGCCCTCGCATCCCCGAGTCCAGCTTGCGTGCGATTCACCGATGGTGCCGTCATTTGATCCGGCAGTAATTGGTAGTGGCGCGGGCGGTCGAGGTATAGACACGATGGCGTCAACCGGCGCCAGATTGCACGCTCCACCGACGATACGTCCGCCGACTCGTTGCTTGTTGCGGGTAGACTGCTATTTTCTAGAATAATGCTGAGCTGGTCTTGAAGATCTCCTGCAACACTGTTTTGACCACGCCTATTCCTAGTACTACTTCGAGTGAAGGGTAGATCAGCCATGATCAAACAAATTTAAAATTTCACTTAAAACTCAATCCAAGCTATCTCATCAACTAATGATGGTTTTCGCTTGCGACCAGAGCAGATGTAGGCTACAGGAGCCTATCCCACTTCTGATGTTAGCGGTTCCTATCGAATTGTATTAAAAAATATATGCACGAGGAACCGAGGGTAGATTTAATTAATTAATAAGAATAAAATCACATGAAAACATGTAATTACACAACGAACAAACTCAATTCTTCAATATTGGAATCCAACATAAATAACTCAAATTTAACAATTCCAACGAGCTATAACACGTCTTATCGCTACAAAATTCGGAGAGCGAATGAGCGCGATGTCGGGGCTCGCGCGCGTTATATAGGCGCGAAGGCGCGATCTGTCAAACAGTGTTGCCATATCGCTAATAGTATAATATTAAGGTTTTGGAGTACGCGTTCGAATTGTTTGTGTTTTATGATTATGTTCTGGTCACCCATCCAAGGTTCGACTTAGACACGTGCCGGGTCGGGTCGTTTCACTAACTAGACTTGGACCTCCTCTTAGACATTACCTACCATAATCACTACGTTTGTAAATACCTTGTACCAACAACTACCGGTTATTAGTTCCCTGAAAAAAAAAACCCCCGTTGTCTGAATGAGTAAAATAACTGAAAAACTAATGTGATCACAAGTCCGGGCCGGAACGGGTCCGATCCGGGCAATATTCACCGACTCGCATACGCTCTAATTTGCCAATCGAGGGAAAAATTCGTTTGGACTGCATTATGTAAGAGAGAATAAGTTTTAAAATTATCTTTTTTATGTAAAGGTTTTATCTTATGCCATTGGCACGTTGAAAACACGGTTCGGCTGCATAAAGAAAATGAAAACATCATTTACACAATTATTTTATGTATTTATGTATAAAATATATTATATAAAATATATACACGTTTATGTATAAAATATATGGGAAAGCGAAACAGTGCCGTTCCATCGCGGACTTAGTATGTAGTGGTTAAAATATGGTGGTTAAAAAAAAATATCTAAAAAAAGACAAGCCCGCTGAGTTTCACGCCGGATATTCTCAGTTGAGGTAGCGTTCCGATCCGGTTGTAGAGTTAATAAAAAAAAATGTAACTGACAATTTGTAAATGCCCCCGTAGGCCTATACGAAATAAATGATTTGACTTTGACGTCAGTGTTATTTTTAAAATTGCAAATAATTCAATGATTTTTTTTCGGAAATGTGACCTCTAAAGCTTACGGATAGACCCCTTTAGATATTTACAATAACTCCACACAACATTTTGCAAAATAATCTATTAATTCTCTGTAACGTAACCAAACAATCCTCGCCAACAGCCCATCACAATTCCCATAACGCAACCCGGAAATTACGCCCTCGCGTTACATTTATCAGAATTATGCTTTCGCCGTCACATCGTGCATAACACCGTCCTAGACGTGCTCGAAATACTTCCAACGGGAGTGGAGCGATTCCGATCCAACTTTTGACTCTACCTGTCGAATCGTAATGACGCCTAATACGTACTTTATATTGAGGCTATGAAATGTGAACTATTTGTAAACTAGACGTATACTTTATAGTCTACGTATTTAGACACATTGTATAGAGGTTTGCAATTTTAAAGACTGTCCGGTAGAGGAGCTGTTCAATTCACCAATGTGTCTAAATACATAAACTAAAACTACAGTGAGTATATCAGTGTTTTCTAATAGAATATTCAGTTCAAATCGAAAATCAGTGTTATCTAGCAGAATATTCATTCTAATCGAAAATCTGTGTTTTAGCAGAATATTCAGCTCAATTCGAAATCAAAACTATGAACGCTTAACGTTACATATAGCTTGTATAAGCGATACGCTTAACACGATCTAAATCTCGTGGCCACATGTACTTTGATACTCGAATCAGCCGTTTCGATTAGATATACTTGATTATATAAAGATATGAATATTATTGGGATATGTTAAAACTCTTTTGGAAGAGCCTTCCTATGTTTTTATAATTTCCAAGTATTATAATAATAAAATAATAATACCAGCCCTTTTTAATGTCCCACTGTTGGGCACGGGCCTCCTCTCAATGCGAGGGGGATTAGGCCATAGTCAACCACGCTGGCCCAGATAAGAAGTATTTAACAGGCAATGATTTTAATAACTTATATTAATAAACACAAATTTGCAAAATCAGTTCATGCTTTCTCGAGTGATGCGCTTAGCAACGAACTTCAAGAAGTTTAATATTTTTCCAAAATAAAATCTCTTTCCTCAATTATTGAGCCATTAAAATAGAAAGCCGTAACCCGTTAACAAGCTATTGGGGTATATATTACCTGTTTGAACAATAAATTATTCACTTAATGAAGCGGCCGCGACAGCAAGGAAATTGGGTGCGTTGCCACCCCCAATTTAATCTTTTTAAAGGGTTGCCAGGGCTAAGAATTGTTTGCTTCGGTACGAGAGGTTTAAATTTTATTTCTGTTTAATAGAGCCATGGTTTGTGACTTTGAAACTGCAAACGCTGATATTAATTGTTTATTCATTCGAAAAACATCCAATAAATTGGGCTAAAATCATTTTTAAAATACAAAATGAAATGATCGACAGACAATTTCAACTCGGGGGGTCCACAATCATGAGTCGATTCCATGGTATCAGTTTTCATTACGAATCCACTTAGGCCTCAGCCTCGAATTTAGCGGGCAGCGGGGCGGGCGGCGGCGGCGGCGCGGGAGCGGCAGGATCTTATGCGTAAAATCAAATGGACCGTTCTCGAAAACAGCGGCGCGGCAGCGGCGCGGGGCGGCCAACGAGCGCCGCTCCCGCGCCGCCGCCGCCGCCACCCCGCTGCCCGCTAAATTCGAGGCTGAGGCCTTACACCCTGTATAATATAGATTATAAAACCTCTCTCAAATGCACTAGATAGTATTTTTTTTACTCAAAACGCCAAACGCAGGCATTGACATAACGAGCTATGCTCCGTGCATCTGACATTTTGATATGGGTTACCTTTATCTGTATGGGGAAAGCGTTCACATAATATTGATTTCTTATATTTACGCGAATACTACACATTGGTATAAAACTAATTTTACGGATTTTATCGCGTTCACTTTATGTTTTTAATGTTCCCGAAAGCAGCCGAAACGCGATGTTAACGTAGATCATAAAGAAGTGATAGCCAAGTTGGTAGAACGCTTGCCTCTGTAACGAGGATCGCAGGGTCAAATCCCGACTCGCACCTCTAGGATTTCTGGATTTCATGTGAGGATTCCATTTTCACTCTCATATGACTTGAAATTACTTAGAATAAGTACCAATGAAGTCATGATGTTACTTATTTTAGTGAACACACTTTCATTATGGGTACAATGGACTGGGGACGATCCCAGTTTACTGATATATATTACTAAGTCAGGTACAAACATTCGCATTCATAGCAGAAAGTTTTCCCCTACCGGAACTCGAACCTAGGCCCTTAGGTACAGAAAGCAGGGTCACGGCTAAGTACGCCAATTATGTCGTCAAATAATTCCGATTGCACAAACTTTCCTGAACAAAACACTGACGAACATCCTGAATAATATTTGCTGAATCGACAACATCCGACAAAAAACTGAACACGGAAGAGGGCCCATTTCCATACGACACAGCGCCACTAGGAGGGGAGGAGCGACGACTTCCGCTTCCTCCATTCCCCTCCCTCCGCTGCGCAACTCTTCAAGAATTCTTCCTTCGTCCATTTACTACCGAGACACGTCATTTGCATTAGAATATTCCATTTGTACAACGTTTTGTAAATGGTAAGCTATTTTAATTTAACACTCTTGAGCCTACATTTTTAACTGTAGAATAATATAGTTGTACTACGCGCACCTCTGCCTACTTCATTGAACGCTACGGGCGTGGTGATATTCATTTTCTTTATCGCAGACACAAATAAGTCTTCACACACCCCTAACATTAATTAGCTCCCCAACCCTACAGTCATAACCTACCGCGTCACCAATCCTTACACAAAACGACCAATAAAATGGAGGAATCCCGTTAATTTACAGATAACACCAAAACGATTATGGCTGGCAACTTTAACGATAAAATCAATCGAGTTAATACAATTATTCGCTGGCGGTGCGTGATTTGAATCGAACCCTTGTATTAATAAATTATAGCGATAATTTCGACGCATTTAAGCGTGTATTACTTATGATAAAAGGTTACTGTAATACACGCGATTATACCCCTTATTGTGTATTATTGAGCCCCAATGATACTAATAATTACACCTCACGCCTCACGCTTTAAACGGCCTGGTTAGCGCAATTGGTATTGACCCTGCTTTCTGTGCCGACGGTCCCGGGCTCGAATTCTGGTAGGGACAAACTTTGTGTGATGAGCACGAATGTCTACCCATGTCATGGATGTTTATATATATAAGTAATATATACTGGGTTCGCCCCCAGTCCATTGTACGGTATCCATAATACAAGCGCTGCTTAGTGTGGGACCGTATAGTTGGTGTGTTCGTCTGGCGATATTTATTTAATTGAAACAGTATAAATTTGATCCTAATCCTAATTTAAGTAGCATTTCAGTTCATGGTAATAAGGCCCCAGGACAGTTTATCTATAAGCTTAAAATGAGTTAAGGTAGTATGGTCATTATTTGGTGCGTCTTAAGCTTTCTTCTCCAATAACCGGTGTTAATAAAATCACTACATACTGAAACACAAACGTACATATAGAAACAGTTTTAAACCGGCGAATTTGTGATAGCGCGGCGCCGGCTTTTGCAGCGTTACGTGGGCTTACGGTTAAAATTTATTGATAAAGGCTTTGCTCGGGTGAAATGTGGCGTATATAGACATATTATTATGAAGATACACGAGAAGTTGTAGATAGACCTTTCTGTATCGTGAATATCAAAGTGTGTGTACCCAAGTAGGTACCCCCGTCACACTATGACACTAGGACGCCAACCACCTCAGTCCTCCCGTGACCATGGTTGCTGTAAAGCAGCCGAAACGTCGGGAACGTAAAAAAAAACTTGAGAGGTGTCAAGGGACACCCGGATGGAACGAAGTTCCTTTATTATTTATTATTTTATTAAAATCCTGTATACACTCAACAATTAATTAGTGAAGGAATTGTAATAATTTTTTTTTTTTAATTAGACGCAGAAAATGTTGGGTTAAAAAATATTTATTGCTGAGCTGATATCTTTGTTTTTATAATCCTTATGTTTTTTATCCCAAAGAAATGGCATGTCTTTGTATAATTCTATTATATTTAAGAAAATTTCCCTTTCCTTAGTCGATGGTTGCGTCATTTTGATTTAAATCCAAAAATACGTCCTCCTGTTCGAACGCACGCCGACTGACTGACCGAGCCCAGCTAGCTACACTGTTCAATGCGAAATAGAAAGACGAAACGAAAATATCTGGCTTGCTTTCTATACGAGAGAGAGAGACAGACAGCGAAACATGCGCACGCCGCACGGCTTACAAAATGTCTCGTTACAACTTTTCGTGATAATTTTTTCCGTCTAGCCCCCTTTCGCAACGCGCGATAAGGAACTTCGTTCCAATAAAAATAAACGCGAGAAAATCCTTAAAAAATTGTTTTATTTCAATTAGGTTATTATTTTTAATTTGAAAACTAAAAGCGTTTTAATCCAATGAACGGTATTCCAATGTATGGAAGTAACATGTACCACGTGTATTATACTGTTCCGAATCATTTCCATACAATCCTTACTAAATAAATATACCGTCACGCTTATAATCCCCAAAGGGGTAGGTAGAGTTGTACTGCATACATCTACATTTCGCCGATGGTAATTCGGTCCCAATTTAATAGGAATCTCTCTGATGCCATTAAAACCGGCACATTCCTTCTCAATGTGAGGAGAAATTAGGCCATATTCTACCACGTTAAAGCAATGTGTCTAAACTTCACACGACTTTCGACAGACGTTCATGTTTCCTCACGATTTTCGCCTTCACCATACATCAAGTGATAATCATTATGAGCTTCTTAGATAATAATCTGAAAATCCTAGTGGTGCGAGCCGGAGTATGAATCTACGTACATTGGTTCCAAAGCAAGCGATGTGCCAACTTGGCTATCATTGATTTTAAACCTCCGTGTTTGGTTAAAATAAATTATAGCCCCATTAGTTCGGGTGTTTCCAATGTGTATCGGAATTTAATTCATTTGGGCTCTGTAGTCCATTGTTTGTGGGAAACTAAACTATTAAGGGTGAGGGATTAATTTAATTGGGGTCCTTATATTATCCGGAGCATCCGTTTTTATGGAGAGCGAATTTGGTAGATAATAGCGCTCATTAGAAAGTTTTGGATTGTGTTTGAATTAGGAGGTACTGACGGCCTTTTCGGATACAGGGGGTAAGTGAGGTGCAAATAACCTAAGGCCAAGTTGGGATGGGTCGAGGACGACTGGGGTGTGGGCCCCGGACGTCTGGTGACGATGACGACCCCTGAAGAGGACGGCAGCGGGCGTGGCTCCCCGCCGCCGTGCGCAGCGAGGGCGCAGGGGGAGCGAACATCTGCATCACCGAGACGGGCCCCTACAAGGGGGCTAGGCACAAGTTCCGTTTGGAGATCCCGTAGCCCCTCCAACATGTGTCGAAGGTGGCCACCGGGGGGGTTTTAGTGCGTAAGAATCCCACATAACCCGGCTCTCTCCCACACAGAGGCCGGGTATCTTTCGAAGATTTCCCCCCGTCAAAAAAAAAAGGTGTAGTTACAGAGTAGTATGTAAATGCAAGCTGCGAGTACGTGATAATGATAATACAAAACCAAAAATCGATCTTTTAAATATACATCACAAGTTGCAATATCGCCTACACTGCACTATTTTGTTCATTAGTTTTACTGACTTCAATTATTGGTTCTATTATGTGAACAGACAAGTTGGCTGACTATACGTCGGCCCCACAATAACATGTTACGAACTAACTTGACACTTTTGAGCGCCACTCTAAAACTAATATCGAAGTGTATTAGCTATTCTGGCGTGCGGAACGGAGGGTAAAGATAGCTATTCAGAATACGTTTTATTTGTGCTACATCGACGTTTTTAATTTAAGAATCTTTTGCTGTATTTCGACGTATCAAATAATCGGAATATTTGCAAAAAAAAATCTAACGTTATACTTCTTTTATTGATTTCTTATATTTACGCGAATACTACACATTGAAATAAAACAATTTTTAAGGATTCTATGGCGTTTTTTTTTTTTTTTTGGACGTTGGACGTCAACCGCCTCAGTCCTCCCGTGACCATGGTTGCTGTAAAGCAGCCGAAACGTCGGAAACGTAAAAACAGAAAATAAACGCAATAGAATCCTTAAAAATAGTTTTATACTTCTTAATTACTACTTGAGGAGAGCAAAAATAATAATTTTAGCTAATAAGCACGCGCAAGGGAAGTATTCTCAAATTGATCTAAGTCGGTAACAATGTATTTTTAGAAATAACTCCGCTCGTTCATAAAATTTATTGGACAATCACACCTGTGTTCTCGGAGGGGTAGGCAGAGGTGCCCTGCAGCGCATTCGCATTTTGCTGCTCTTATTTGATCCCAATGATATAGGCAGCTAGCCTATTGCCATTATATACGGTATAACAAAAATTGTGTAAATTATGTTTTATTTGTTTTCGAAGAAAGCGAACCAGTGCGCTTTCTACGTGCTCCTAGTACGAGGTGTAATTTTAAATTACTGATAATTTCATTGTTGTTTTTATAACCTACTGATTGACCTGCTAAAAATTTACACTAATGAAGTTACACCTTATACAGGGCACTATCTATCTATCTATCTATCAGCCGATATACACGTCCACTGCTGGACATAGGCCTCCCCCAACGACTTCCACACATCACGGTCCTCCGCCACTCGCATCTACCGGCTTCCTGCGACGCGTGTAATGTCATCAGTCCACCTTGTGGGGGGCCGTCCTACACTTCGTCTTCCGATTCGTGGCCGCCATTCTAGAACCTTTCTGCCCCAACGGCCACAGGGCACGTTTCCTGTAAATTCCTCGGAGATTGCAGTCATAGTCTAACACGCTGGCCTTGTGCGGATGCTGGGAACTTAACACGTGTATGTCTGACGATTTTTGTGAATAATTTGCGATTAATCGCTCATTCACAGAGGTCTTTATAGATATTATCGGTACACGGAACTAGGGCGCCATATTGTGTAGTGATTGAAATTTAATGCCCGTGCAGGCGGTTTGTTTTATAAAAACTTTTCTTTAACTACGTAAGATTTAGTGCGAATATGCCATGTTGGAGTTCAACCTTAACTGGACTTTTAAGACCCTCTAATACATTCAAGTTGTTTATATAAAGATTGGAAGTTTGAAACTTTATATTTGTAGAATATTATTCCGAGCTTTTTTGGAAACGGCAATTGCGTATAGCCGCGCACTGACTGACTGAGCAGCCTCACTGTCTTTTCTGAGGCATACGCTCGCTCTGCATCGGCCAAACTCTTTCACCTGTAATTTGCCTCGCTGCGTATCCCACTAATATTAAAAATGTGAAAGTTTGGATGGATGGATGGATGGATGTTTGTTACTCAATATTGTTACTAAATTTGGCACAGAGATAGATTATAGTCTGGAATAACACATAGGCTACTTTTTATCCCGGTAAAATGTATGGTTCCCGTGGGATAGATTTGTTTTAATTTTTCATAGAGCAAAGGATCGACATGATTTTTTGCATCGGTAGTGGAAGTTTAGGGGTCAGAAAATTACATAGGCGCGGGGCGCAGCTAGTTGTATTATAAGGTTTAAAATAATAGAAAATATTTTACTTCGCGTGAACTGGTATTAGTACTGAGACTGCCTCACGATGGCGGTTGGCTGAGGGTTGAGTCAACCTCATGAGGCAGCAGGGCTAGTCAGTGCCCCGTGAAAACTTTGGTTCAAATTCCTGAACACTTCACATTGCCACCGACATGAATTTGTTATTTTGATGCTAGTACCTCACGCGCAATCCTTTTTAAGTACCGTTTCCGTTCGTAAGCGTCGTCTCTACCTCTATCACGATCAATTTCATAAATACGTGTGACAGTGACAGCATGACTTCTCGATGACGTTACGATTACATTAAGAGTTGCTGCTTACCGTAATGTACGTTAAGTGCGAGATTATTCGTAAGCTAACTGTTATAGTTTATAGTTGACGTATTTAGACATATTACATGGAAATTTAACAGCGCCTCGAGCGGACGGTGTTTAAAACTTTCAATTCTCCATACAATGTGTCTAAATATGTAAACTGTAATGTGTTCGGTTAGCTTACAAATAATCTCGCACTTGCTGTCCTATTCTTTGAATGTACCTAAGTAGTCATTACAAAAACAAAACGCTTCATATATTATTGATTTCTTATATTTACGCGAATACTACATATTGAAATGAAACTAATTTTACGGATTTTTTCGCGTTTATTTTATGTTTTTTTTTACGTTCCCGACGTTTCGGCTGCTTTACAGCAACCATGGTCACGGGAGGACATATATTTCCGAATAACATAGAGTTAAGATGTATTTGTGTCGCGTATAAAAGACAAGCCAATCAGTGTTTTTCAAAGGCGATCACAAAAGGCGGATTCCTTCCGAGTCCCCGCACTAATCAGTCGTAAGCCCGTGGCTTGGATTCGCAAACAGGCGACCCCCTGCACAACACTGATCTTCGGTATAGATGTGGTGCAAGTTACTGATAGCCAGATAACATCTGAGAACAGTACCATTAGTCGATAATGATTTATTTTTATAGCTTCACGAAACCTGAATCCAAAGAGGAAATGCGCCATTATTATCTATTTGTATTTGGGTCTCATTAACTTGGGTCTCATTTCCTTGGGTCTCAATCATACAGCCTTCAGGATACCTTGCCACGGTACCGGCAGCAAACTGTCCAAGTCAAATCGTTTATTTCATATAGGCCTACGGGTGCACTTACAAATTGTCATTATCATTTTTTTCTTAACTTTACAACTGTGGCCACGGTTATATTTTGAAGCTCTTGTAATTATTATGTTAGCTCTTCTGCAAAAATTATATTATTATTTTTTTCGGGATATTTATTGGCTATACAATGTATATATTTTAATTTATAATTTCGGGATATTTAACTTGGCTATACATTTTGTAGTACCTACCCAGTTTATTGAAATTATACTTTCGGGATATTTAACTTGGCTATACATTTTGTAGTACCTACCCAGTTTATTGAAATTATACTTTCGGGATATTTAACTTGGCTATACATTTTGTAGTACCTACCCAGTTTATTGAAATTATACTTTCGGGATATTTAACTTGGCTATACATTTTGTAGTACCTACCCAGTTTATTGAAATTATACTTTCGGGATATTTAACTTGGCTATACATTTTGTAGTACCTACCCAGTTTATTGAAATTATACTTTCGGGATATTTAACTTGGCTATACATTTTGTAGTACCTACCCAGTTTATTGAAATTATACTTTCGGGATATTTAACTTGGCTATACATTTTGTAGTACCTACCCAGTTTATTGAAATTATACTTTCGGGATATTTAACTTGGCTATACATTTTGTAGTACCTATCCAGTTTATTGAAATTATACTTTCGGGATATTTAACTTGGCTATACATTTTGTAGTACCTATCCAGTTTATTGAAATTATACTTTCGGGATATTTAACTTGGCTATACATTTTGTAGTACCTATCCAGTTTATTGAAATTATACTTTCGGGATATTAAACTTGGCTATACATTTTGTAGTACCTATCCAGTTTATTGAAATTATACTTTCGGGATATTTAACTTGGCTATACATTTTGTAGTACCTACCCATATTATCGAAATTATTGTTTTATCGTAATTCACCATGGTGCACTGTTAGGCATAGGCCTCCCTATAATGCGAAGGGATATAGTATATTAGTCCGTGGGCTACTAAGATACTATATTCCTTGGCTCCCGCTGGCCTTGTGTGAGGTATGTGTTTATTAACCTTTTATAAACTTATATAGCCTTCTCATAACCCGCTTCTCTTATGTTCTTCTACCATACCCTGGATCCTTAAAATTATTGGGGCTATAAGTAGCATTGGAGGGTTCTTCCTGCCCCATGTCAAATCAAAACGTGACTTTTAAGAGATTTTCTATTGACTATACACAGACATGACGATAGTGAAAAGAAAAGCTGTGGAGTGAATGATTTTATTTAATTTGGTTTAAGTACCCTCGAGATACCCTACACGTGACCCTGAGTGGTGCCAACTAGGTGAGAACTCTACTGGTGGTAGGCTTCGGCCGTGGTTAGTCACCACCCACTGAACAAAGCCATGTCGCCAAGCGGCCTAGCCGTGTTCCAGCATGATGTTCGGTGTTGCCATTCATGGATGGCGGGTCAGATCAGTTGCGCTGCATGTGCCTAGTGAATGTAGCGTCTCGATCTACTGCCGCCTTCCTACCTAGACAAGTATGCTCCATCGTAGATCTCATCGTCACTTACCATCAGGTGAGATCGAGATCAAATACTTGCCTATAATGTATAAAAAAAATAAAAAAATATTAATTATTTGTGTACTAGAATCACAAAAGTTCTACGACTACTTTATTCGTGCAAAATAGCCAATGGGTGCAGAGGTTATCATTTCTGTTTTTATTTTGTGAAAAATGTGTTTCTTTGAATCTTTATGTAAAATTTTGGCGGTGTCCACAAACGTGCACGAGTGCAGTAAAATCAAACCAAATGGTGAAACATGACTTTTCACGTTCACCAAAGACGATCGGTAATTTATCAGTAAAGTATCCGCCACTTCACTGATACGGTTATTAAGCCTAGTTTACGGATTAGACCTACATAGAATCTCCCAATTTGTATTGTTTTTAATTATTTGTTACTTGACACTGGCAAAATACCAATTGGTGGGCTATTCTGGAAAAAAAACTATTTTACTCTCCGTTCAGTGTCTATTCTTCAAAACTCTGCACAGTAAAGATTGTATGGGTTTCCAATTACACATCCTTTACACAGCCTCTCATTAGAAGAGGGAACACGTGGCCAATTAGTAGATCGTGCAAGAGCTGATAGGAACAACACATCTTTGTTCCAATCGTTATGGCATTCTGACTAGTCAAACATGTCACCCTTTTCGCCCTTAGGAGTAAAGCACTTGACATTTTTCAAATACTTTTCTTTGATTTTTTGCGTCAAAATAGAGTTCAACTTTGAACGCCATTTTCATATCATCATGTCACATCTTGTTATTGCTATTAATCAATATTAGAATTCATTTGAGAAAGACGATTTCTCTCTTTATGAAAAATAGAAGAACTAAAATGTGTTAGGGTTTTCTTTGATTATTTGATGCCATTTGGCTATAAATGTATGTACATTTTAGTTTTATAATGGACGTGTTTCATCGACTGCTTGTAGCAGCAGAAGGCATCGAAATGCACCAGCTGCTGTAAGCTACACGAGCTTATGTAAGCATTTTTTTATCCAGTGGCATTGCAATAAAACTATTTGCACCTTTAATTTTCTAGACCTTATCTTGGTATCCATCTGCTTCAACTAAACCTTATTCCTACCTAGTTGTCATCTTATTGGTCATAAATCTCCTTTCATCCCGTAAGGACCTGAGCAATTTCGGCCAGTATTAGCCAAGAGACTTAGGACCTACGGGACAATTTGTGGCACCAATTAATATTAGAAGGGTCAGTTAATTTTGTGTAAGCAATGTAGGTATCTATTTCTATCTGATTTGGGGTACAGTCTATTTTGAAATAAAACTAATTTTAGGGATTTCATCGCGTTTATTTTTTGTTTTTACGTTCCCGACGTTTCGGCTGCTTTACAACACCCATGGTCACGGAGAACAGTCCATTAAAAAAAAACACAAATTATACAGTCAACAGAATCGATAAAGAATAGTTGATCGATTTTTTTCGAAGATTTATTTTTTTACATTCTGAAAATTGAAAGATTTGCGGACACAAAGTAGCAACCCACCACCCAATGTATGTTCTTATTTAACCGGGCTAAAATACTACTATACCTATGTTGCAACAAATTATTAATCCTTAACACTACTAAGTAGCGCTTAAAACAAAAAGTGATATAATAAACAAAAAAAAATACGTTTTCATAAAAAAAACATTTACCAGAAGTACCTACTTTATGGCAACAGACCTCATCTGTCTGCAGATAAACTATTTGTAAAACATAAGCCAAGAGCTGGGACATAGACAACCGATCAAATAAAATGGTATGGTTCGACCTCACAGGATTACTGAACCCTTCGGCGGGTTTTTTTAGTTCAAGATACAAGCGAAAGCGATTCGCACTTTTTTAAAGCTTTTTTTAGGATAGCTAGCAAATTATTTTTGATACTTGAGGCGCTCGAGAAGGTAACAATAATAATAATATCACCATACCAATACACCAAATGTGCAGCCCCAACAATGGAACTGGGAGCGATCCCAGTATATAATTATTTATTAAACATCGATGACCACGACCCCACTATATAATAATAATAATCCATGAATATAAACATTTGTGGTCATTACAAAAGTTTGCCCCTAACGGGATTCGCAACTGCAACCCTCGGTATAGGAAGCAGGGTCACTACCAACTTTGCCAATTGGGTGCACACTGAGATGCCACATTTATTGCATGGACCTTTTTCACATAGATTTGGAAATATAAAAAAATATGTCATCGACTTACAATGTAGGGTCAATTCACTACAACGGTTATTTAAGCGTCAACATCCATATAGTGATTTCGATAGTAGATTATTGACGTAATCATACTCCTATAAGAGTGTTACAAGACTTATTTGAAAGTATTGTAACGGTTGGTGGTAGATATAGACACCTCTCATTCGACGAGGGAATCCATATTTCGTTAAAGGTTTAAAATTTTAAAAGTACCTCTTATTGATATTGATGACATTGAAATTATAATCTAACCATAAACAGGTAGCAGACGAAGACTTCAAACGGGTTGCCGCAGAAAAAGACAAATAAGTGTTTTTGGCAGTTTGGTTAACAGTTTCATAGTATTCACCAAATTTGAACGATATATAACTGTGACGTCATAATCTATTAACTTGGACCAAACGTGAAATAAATCGCTCCAATATTTCCATTGTCAGACTGGGACAAGTGCTAGAGCCTCATCAATTCTGCCTAACCGATTGGCATAGGACATACGGCCAAACTAATGACTTTACAAAGTAGCTATTCTTTTTTTTATGCAAGAGGAATTGGCGGGTACACGGTCATTTAGAATTTAGGATCTAAAACCCTTGCATTTAGGCCATGATACAACACTCCAAGGTTGGTTTAAATTACGTGTTCTTACACACATTAAAGTCTTGTATGGTTTTAAGATCAATATTGAAACAAACTAAATACATGGAGATCTTCGAAGCAATATCCCGCCGTCGTAAACAACAGAATTTGATTTCAGAAATATTTCAAATTTCATAAAAAAACTAAAATAAAATCGAAATTTTATATTTCGAACCCTGACCTAACGCTTTCATCTAAAACTAAGCTCATAAATTCTATGTAGGGTGTTAAATATTCACTCGGCCAGACTTGGCAGCATTTGTGGTTTTAACGAGCCCCTATTGCAGCCCAGGGTCGCCCACCGAAGACCCAGTTAATCCCTTCACCGTTCGTAGTAGGTTACATTTAATATCTTGAATAAACAATGGAGTGTCATCTCGCTAAGAAGTTTTAGAAATTCAATGTAGCTGTCTTATAATGTATGTGTTAAGACTTCGATAATTGCAATTAATATTTTTATATACAAATCCGGAACGTCCTTATAAGTCCGTATATAGCTATCCATTCATCAGCCGAAAGACGTCCACAGCTGGTTATAAAATCCTTCTCCCATTAACTCTCTCATCCACCGGCTTCCTGCAATGCTTCGTATATCATCGGTTTACCTTGTGGCTACCTTCCGAAATTCCGTCTTCCAGCTTGTGGTTGCTAGAACCTTTCTGATTCAACAAGCTTGGGTTCATCAAGCAGTGCCCCGACCACCGCTTCCATAAATTTGAATTCTTAATGCCTATATCGGTTGCTCTAGTTTGTTCATGGATGTTCCTAATTCTCATTGTATCGTGTAGCGGTACCTTTATCATAGCTCTCTCCATTACATTATATCTGGCTACGCCTTATCATTATACATTCCTTATTTCAATTCAGAACATGTATGAAGATAAAAAGAGAAGATAAAAGATAAAATTATGAGCCAAAATAATGAAGAGTCAGAGAGAGAGTAAGAGAGTATAAAACCACTCAAATTACGATAGCCGCGGGTTCGGTAATATCATGAGGATTTGGGCTTTGAAATAAATAGGTACCCACGGCTGAGCTAGAAGAATGTACTGTAATACGTCAGACGGGACGTCGCGTCGATTGGTTGCACCGAGATAGAAGGTCTAGGGATGGAATCAGAGGGATATTTTTAAAAATATCGATACCAAGTTATGCTTACGTGACACTGCAATCACTTTAAATGGACTGTCATTACAAATGGTCAAAGGGTTTGGCAGTAGAACACTGGACAGAAAATATAACACTGATAACATCAATCATAATGAATAGAAGTCGATAGAAAGTAGTGTAATATTATTTTCTTTCATTCATAAACCCACCATAATAGCTGCACTGAGTTTATAGTTGACTATGCTAATAGGAATTTGTATAGAAGCACTTAGACATGTTAAGTCATTGCTAAAAATATCATTACATATGATGCAAGACAGCAGGGCCCCAAGTTTGCTAACAGCAACCGCATAGTAACTGTCACTTTTGACAGATACCCCATACAATATCTGTCAAAAGTGACAGTTACTATGCGGTTGCTGTTCGATTATGAATCGATTGTGTTAGCAGACTTGGGGCCCAGTCTAGAAAATTAATATTGAAAATGTATCGATATTTAATCGTACCAACACTATCGCAAACAGAAGAGCGCGACTAATTTTATTGGCTGGATTTGGCATTCCACGATAATATACAGATAAGAGGACCCGTTTGCTTATTTTTACAGAGACTCTATATCCGTCCTTATCCAACCCAATGGACGTGAGTGAAAAACAAAATGAATGTAAAAAAGTCTAGTATAGCCCATAGAACCTCTTTACTAGGTTGATTTCTTATATTTACGCGAATACTACACATTGAAATACAACTAATCTTATGGGTCTTACTGCGTTTATTGTATGTTTTACGTTGCCGACGTTTCGGTTGGTTGTGGTGGTTGACGTCCTAGTGTCATAGTCTGTCTGGGGTACTTGCGTAACAATTAAATATAACGTAAAACCTGAAAATAAACGCGATAAAATCCTTAAAAAATAGTTTTATTTCAATAGTATATTGTGTTGAAATAAAACTATTTTTAAGGATTTTATCGCGATAACTTTTCGTTTTTACGTTCCCGACGTATACGTACGACAATGTGTAGTATTCGCGTAAATATAAGAAATCAGTATATTGTGTTTTTTTTTATTTATTTAAAATCACGGTGAGATACACTTCTATTATGATTTCATGTTGAAATCAATTTAGAAATACAGAAAAAATGCGTATAATGAAACTCATGAAAATATCAACGGTAAATTCCAAATCTGGGGGTCCACTACCATGAGTTGAATCTATGGTCACAGTTTTTGTTACGAGGTCACTTAGACCCTGTATATACCGGTATATTTATAGAATAAATTTCATTGCACACACAGTTTTATTCTTCCTAGTAAAAATTGTCGGTAAGATTATTATAATTCAAACGTAGAATAATATATCGTTCATAGTCCTCCCAAATCCTATTATCAACTTATTTATTATTATTTATTTGCACAAACACGGCACGTAGATAAAATTTATATGTGTACGTGATGCAATTATGTAGATTAAAATAGAAACGTGACTGTCCTTCCTTACTATAATGTTTTATTTTAACAAGTGACTTGTGTAGCCAGGTTGCGTGGACTCCCATTTTGGTAGAAAAGCACCAGTATGTCAAGTGCGAGATTATTCGTGAACCAACCGTATACTTTATAGTCTACCGTATTTAGACATTTTGTATGGAGAATTGAAAGTTATCCTGCTATTCAGGGCGGATACAAATTAAAACAATCAAAGATAATCAAATTCAGCCCACCCGTTTTTGAGTTTTAAATGGTACAACTAACACGACTTTGTTTATATACTCGTACATATTTAGATATACCGTATGTTTAATCAGCTCTATTCATTCGATACAATTTCTGTTGAATATTTCATTCGGTCTAGCTAAACTTAGGCCTTCGTTCGGGCTTCAAAGGTCAACTGTTGTCCTCACCCTGCGTCTAAAGGTTCTTTGTCAAAACTTCGGTCGTGTAGAGCTAGGGGTTTTGTACGTTCATTTATGTAGTTTTATGTCAAAGCCCACCGCTGGACGTAAGTTCATATATACAGAGTGTAAGTGACTACGTAACGTTGGCCGTGTCAAAATATTTTACACTATCATTATATAATACCAGCCCTTTTAATGTCCCACTGTTGGGCACGGGCCTCCCCTTAATGCGGGGGGATACTATCATTGGTTACACATTATATATTTTATTCGATATAGTTCTAAAGCACCACCCACGTGTATAATATGTTCTCGTGATAATTCACGAATAAAGCAGTTTTTCCTCCGGAGTCGTTCAATTTTTGATCATATTTACATCGTCATTATATACGATGACTTGAGTAAATAGTTTGGGATATTAAGGTGGCAATTTATTCCTCCTATCACACCGTTGTAATATTTAAGCTGATCAACTTTATAAGAAATTGGAACGGCCAATTAGTTAGTGAAAATCATGGAATCATTCTGTACCACGTAATATTTAATATCTATACTACTCTCGTTGTGTAAGGCAAAGTGGATGGAAAAAGAGGATGGCAAGTTAAATCTTGTGTGTAGATCAGGGGTTCCCAAACTTATTTTGTCTACTGCCCACCTTGAGAATGAATAATTTTTTAGCGCCCCCATTTTTTCACCTACTTAAAAACCATTATAACTTCAAATAAAATAATTTTTTTAAGTCTCTACACAACGCCCCCATTTTTTTCTGGGTCTCTTACCTTTACCCTTTAGGCCTGCAGCGCTCACAAGAGGGGTATTATCACCCACTTTGGGAAAGGCTGGGGTAGATCCTTGCATGAGTGGATCAGGATAAGCCTCAACCTTTGTACCTCTTTAGAGATGGTCAAGGTCAAGGTCAAGGTTAAGGTGGTAAGGAAGGTCACATTTGCCCCCGCTGTTATGCCAGAAGCGACACGATAAAGGTGAATAATATATACGTCCATTGGCAAAAGGTAATCTATACTAATCTATACTAATCTCTACTAATATTATAAATGTGAAAGTTTGGATGGATGGATGGATGGATGGATAGATGGATGGATGTTTGTTACTCTTTCACGCCCGAACGGCTGAACGGATCTGGATGAAATTTGGCACAGAGATAGATTATAGTCTGGAATAACACATAGGCTACTTTTTATCCCGGTAAAATGTATGGTTCCCGTGGGATAGATGTTTTAATTTTTCATACTTTTTATCGCGTGTAACACCGCCGGGCGCATCTAGTATTATAAATGTGAAAGTTTGGATGGATGGATGGATGTTTGTTACTCAATCACGCCAGAACGGCTGAACGGATCTGGATGAAATTTGGCACAGAGATAGATTATAGTCTAGAATAGCACATAGGCTACTTTTTATCCCGGTAAAGTGTATGGTACCCGTGGGATAGATTTGTTTCAATTTTTCATAACGCTAAGGATCGACATGATTTTTGCGCCGGTAACACCGCAGGGCGCAGCTAGTATTTGATATATCAAAAACAATTACATATAGTTTTATAATGTTTTTGTAAAAGTACATAATGGTTTATATTACGTGACGGTGTAACAACAATCAGTAAGGTATCTATTGACGTGCACGAAGAAAAATCACCACAGAACCGGAGTAAACGCTTTCATTAGCCACCGTGTAGCCGGGATAAAATATGATGCAGCTTCATCCCATCTCGAGCTCTGTCCAGACGTCGGTGGAATTCGCACTTGATGTCATGCACACCCCTGCCATCACTAGATCAACGAAGAAGGCACTTCATAATGACGTGATAATAATAGATAAGAGCAGTGATAGCCAAGTTGGTAGAACGCTTGCCTCGGTAACGAGGATCGCAGGTTCAAACCCCCTGGCTCGCACCTCTGGGATTTCTGGATTTCATGTGCGAATCTCATTTTCAACCACGATTATCACTTGCTAAGCGGTGAAGGAAACATCGTGAGGAAAACCTGCATGTCTGAGAGAACCCCTCGAAAGATGTGTGAAGTCCGCCAACCCGCACTGGGCCAGCGTGGTGGACTATGGCCTAATCCCCCTCGCATTGAGGGGAGGCCCGTGCCCTACAGTGGGACATTAAAAAAGGGCTGGTATTATATATATATTATATAATGACGTGATAATATTAAAGAATGATTGCTTAGGATATTTTTTCCTGGCTTAATAGTTGATGATCCTCATCATCATCATCAGCTAAAAGAAATCCGCTTCTGGACATAGCCCCCCCCCCCCATATTACGTCACAAAGGAAGGTTTCTACCTTGCTGCATCCAACGGCTTCCCGCAACTCTCCTTATATTGTCGGTCCATTTGGGGACCATCTTGCTTTTGGAAGTCGCCATTCGGGAAACATTCTTCCCCAACGTTACAGTAACGGTTTAACCGTTTGATAACAGCAAAAAAAAATAGCCTTTTTTTTTAATTACTATATAGGCAACTATTTGATCTCGATCTCACCTGATCCTTGACCATTTATGGCCTAGGACATACCATAGGTTATATTGGCGACCTGATTAGCTCAGTTGGTAGTGAGCCTGCCTTCTGCGCCGAGGGTCACGGGTTCGAAACCTGGTAGGGACAATCTTTATGTGATGATATTAGTATCCGAGTCTTGTTTATCATATCTATATAAGTATTATATACTAGGTTCATGCCCATTGTACGTAACCAATAATACAAGCGTTACTTAGTGCGGGACCTTCTAGTTGGTGTGTTCGTGTGGCGATATTATTGTTATATCTAAACAGGTCTTCTAAAGGATTAATGTGCGCAAGTGTGAATATTAAAAAAAGTTATAATGGCATTCGGAACAGTTCCGTTACTACCCACATGGTGATAAATCAGTTTAATTGCCTAACTCGGATGGAAATTTGAGAGTTGAAAGTTATTTTCTCACGCAAGGAAATAACTTAAACTTAATGCTCCGAGGTAACCTTAAATTTACGTTGCAGCATTAAGTTAATATTTAAGAGCTATAGGTATATCAAAAGGAAAGGCTTGTTAGATCATATACAAAAAAATAGTGTAAAATATTCTTGCCGATGAACCAGTAAGTTAAATGCATCACGTTGATGTATAAAATAATTCTGGAAATAATGTTTGATTTTTTAAACCTGGCGACCCAGTAGCATTCTGCCATGCTCTCAAAACAGGCTGTCATTTTTTAAATTACCTCTTTTATTATTATTTATTGTCCTCCCGTGACCATGGGAGAACGTACGAATAACAGTGTAAAATATTTCTACATGGCTAAAAGTTGAAATAAAAAAAATGGATTTTATCGCGTTTATATTATGTTCTTTACGTTCCCGACGTTTCGGCTGCTTTACAGCAACCATGGTCATGGGTGGACTGAGGTGGTTGACGTCCTAGTGCCATTATTTGAACTGAGGTGCCCTCATATTTACCACAAATTAGTTTAATTTCAATGTGGAGTATTCGCGTTAATATAAGAAATTACTACTCATAAGTGTTTTTTTTCACTACATGAATAGAAAAAAAATATTTTTGCATTCAATCTTAGTAGATTGAGATAGTGTAAGCTAGGTTAGATACAAGATACAATATCACAGGTTATGACTAATAACATATCCCTCTTATTTAGATCAGAGCTAGGCCAAGAGCACAATGGAAGCTTCATTAAATGACCTGCCATTTTATCAATAGCGATTGACCTACATGAAGGTAGTCTAGACTCTACAACAATACCTCGACTTGTATGAGGTTCCGTTTTTATGATGGAAAATATATCGATACAAAAGGGTGCGACTTTATTATATATTTTATACTAGCTGTTAATCGCGACTTCGTCCGCGTGGTATTTAACAAAAAAGTTTTTCTAAAATAAAATTAGCCTGAGTAACTCCTTGTTTCATCAGCTATCTGCCAGTGAAAGTCCCGTCAAAATCGGTCCAGCAATTTCAGAGATTAGCCGGAACAAACAGACAGACAAAAATGTTAAAGAATGTTGTTATGGTATATGTACCGTGTATAGATTCAAATGCACTTAGTAAAAAGCGGTTATTTTAATATTACACACAGACACTCCAATTTTATTTATTTGTATGTATAGATTTATTTATACCCCACCCTAGGATGATTTATGCTGCGACTCTGTACGCTAATAGACATTTTTATTGCGCATCAATCTATTCAATATGTACATCTATAATAAAAATAAATAAAATTGGAGTGTCTGTTTGTAATATTAAAATAACCACTTTTTACTAAGTGCATTTAGATGTATACACGGTACGGTTTTTACAATTTTTGTCTGTCTGTCTGTCTGTTTGTTCCCGCTAATCTCTGAAATGGCTGGACCGATTTTGACGGGACTTTCACTGGCAGATAGCTGATGTAACAAGGAGTAACTTAGGCTACTTTTATTTTAGAAAAAGAAAATAGGATCTCACGAAAAAAAATTAAAAGCAATGTTGCAGCGCTGCGCCTGATTAAGTTTGATGGCAACAACCTGCAATGCGTCCCGCGGGCTCATAACGCGCGAGCAGGCTGTTGCCAACGGTTGTGTCTTTGTCAAATACCACGCAGACGAAGTCGCGGGTAACAGCTAGTAGGTAATATAATCTGTCTGTGCGTGCTTTCGTACGATTCGCGTTATCATTGCACGCAGCCGGATGTATTTGTCGTATTGAAAATTTCATTTGTTTCGGATTTACGTTCAGTATTGAGTGAGGGTTGCCATATTTTGGTGATTAAATTTAATCGAGTGGACTGCTTTTACTGCCGAAAAATCTGTAATTTTCACAGAACTATCACTTCTGTATTTTTGAACGAGTAAGCAGAGAAGCTCTGATGGATACCCCATGTCAGCAATGGTATTATTAATACTAGTTATTCAGAAATTGTATACTAGACCTTGAACCTGGGCTACTTTAGCGCAGTTGTGAACACAATGTGATATCAGTATTTGGATATTTCAAAAGAAAAAATAAATGTCATTTTTTGGGAACAAAATACATATTTTTTTCAAAATACACATCGAAATTCTGACTTCTCATAGTTTTTATGCGCTTAAGAAGTTCAGGTGCCAGGCTGAGTATACGGTATCTGAAACACCCTGTATATTACAGTGAAGCATTAAAAAAAATGAAAGATGAATCGCTCGAAACACCCATCTCTCTTTAATCGAATATCCTTCGCAGACCGAGAGCCAGTGTTTGGTGAATTATTTTGCTGAGAGCGCATCGCGACATCGTAAATAACGATTGCTATAATCGATTATTCGTGTTCTCGATTATTGTTGTAGCATCGCATCGCTAACAGCTAGTCGAGATGGAATAATTTTCGTTATTTTGTGTCGATTGTTTGCATCTAGGTTATGTTTGCATCAGTTGGGGTCGAGTCACCTTCGTCCGTAGGAGAATTAAGTACCCTCGAGATACCCTACACGTGACCCTGGGTGGTGCCAACCAGGTGACAACTCCACTGGTGGTAGGCTTCGGCCGTGGCTAGTCACCACCCACTGAACAAAGCCATGTCGCCAAGCGGCCTAGCCGTGTTCCGGCATGATGTTCGGTGTTGCCATTCATGGATGGCGGGTCAGATCAGTTGCGCTGCATGTGCCTACTGCCTACTGCCGCCTTCCTACCTAGGTAAGTATGCTCTAGGTGAGATCGAGATCAAATACTTGCCTATAATGTAATAAAAAAAAAAAAGGATTTTTAGTTGAAGTTCCAAAAACGACTTTAGGATATATGGGACAAGTTCTAGTTTTTCTTTTTATTCGAGTAGCTTTTGCTGACTGTATCGGATAGTTGTAGGTCCTATTCCTGATTAGCGAATTTTGGAAATATTCTTTGCGTAATACTTCGATGGTTTTTTTTTTTTTTTTAGTCCGGGCGCTGTCCTGGCCCGGCCCCCGAATCCCTCTGACATGGGGGTCAGAGACCTTATTTAAACTAATATTAAAATATAAGTACATAGGATTTGTTTATTTAAATAAAGTAAAAGTAATCTTTATTGTACATTTTAAAAGGCAATGAAATCTTATAGCAAATAACAACTTAAAGCAACTTTTATAAAGAAAATAATCTAACATTTTAGGGTACAACTTATGACATCTTTTGGGACAGGGGAAATTCCCTCTGCCCACTGCACAAGACCGCTAGCCAGTGTAATCAGGATCGTGGTAGTGTTAAGATGCTGGATTTAAATATTAACATAATATTTATACAGACATACTTCGATGGTTTCCAGTAATTGGTATGGCACATACAAGCATTGGTATGGCACATACAAGCATTGGTATGGCACATACAAGCATTGGTATGGCACATACAAGCATTGGTATGGCACATACAAGCATTGGTATGGCACATACAAGCATTGGTATGGCACATACAAGCATTGGTATGGCACATACAAGCATTGGTATGGCACATACAAGCATTGGTATGGCACATACAAGCATTGGTATGGCACATACAAGCATTGGTATGGCACATACAAGCATTGGTATGGCACATACAAGCATTGGTATGGCACATACAAGCATTGGTATGGCACATACAAGCATTGGTATGGCACATACAAGCATTGGTATGGCACATACAAGCATTGGTATGGCACATACAAGCATTGGTATGGCACATACAAGCATTGGTATGGCACATACAAGCATTGGTATGGCACATACAAGCATTGGTATGGCACATACAAGCATTGGTATGGCACATACAAGCATTGGTATGGCACATACAAGCATTGGTATGGCACATACAAGCATTGGTATGGCACATACAAGCATTGGTATGGCACATACAAGCATTGGTATGGCACATACAAGCATTGGTATGGCACATACAAGCATTGGTATGGCACATACAAGCATTGGTATGGCACATACAAGCATTGGTATGGCACATACAAGCATTGGTATGGCACATACAAGCATTGGTATGGCACATACAAGCATTGGTATGGCACATACAAGCATTGGTATGGCACATACAAGCATTGGTATGGCACATACAAGCATTGGTATGGCACATACAAGCATTGGTATGGCACATACAAGCATTGGTATGGCACATACAAGCATTGGTATGGCACATACAAGCATTGGTATGGCACATACAAGCATTGGTATGGCACATACAAGCATTGGTATGGCACATACAAGCATTGGTATGGCACATACAGCATTGGTATGGCACATACAAGCATTGGTATGGCACATACAAGCATTGGTATGGCACATACAAGCATTGGTATGGCACATACAAGCATTGGTATGGCACATACAAGCATTGGTATGGCACATACAAGCATTGGTCTCGTTTGGGCCATGCAAATGGACGAAAACTATGTAAGTTTCGGAGGTAAAACTAGAGGAGGAGGTTAGACACTAGCCGTCATAAATCACACTAATATTATAAATGTGAAAGTTGGATGGATGGATGTTTGTTACTCAATCACGCCAGAACGGCTGAACGGATCTGGATGAAATTTGGCACAGAGATAGATTATAGTCTGGAATAGCACACAAGTTGCAAGTAGTTGCTAGAAGTTGCTAGTAGTTGCCGCTGCTAGTAAATAATAAAATAGCTTACAAGCTGTCTATAAACACAGACACAAAACTCAACTAGCTATATAACATTCCGTGAATATTACAATCAACATTGATACATCATGGTCTTCCACAATTCATAGCAATATGTCTCCATGCAATAACAGTTAAGAGTCGTAATTACTGATATACAACAACTGGAAGTGGCCTACGAGCAAGTTTTTAGTTGAGAGTATTTATCGAGAATGTTGTATACATTTTAAAATGTCGTTTAAATATAAAATATTTTTTCAAATGAAAAAGATATTCACTCATACATGAAACGTTTAGTGAATGAGTGAATAATTGACAACCTTTCACTCTTTGTGCTAGAAATCCGATTAAAGAATAAAATGAATGTTTCAGACTTGGTTAGGTTGTCAATCAATTATCGAGTTTCGCCATCGAATTGAGTAAGTATATGAATTGAATTTAAAAATATATCACATTTTCGACACACAAGATTGAAATTCAATTACATGAGAATGAACTCAACTAAGCCGGGATGAATTTCTATACCCTCGCCTCCCTTAACTTATAATTAAAAAAATATAGCTAGTACTCCGTAAACCAGCTACTCAAGCCTGCCTAGCCGTTTCTACATTGTTCTCACAAACCAGTAACAATATTAAAATGTAAACCATCAGTCCGGTACTTGCTCTGTGTCAGTGTATCCTGAGGACACAGGCCTCCTCCAACCAAGCTTTCCTCTCTCTGGCCACTCTCAGCCATAATGGCCCGGCTGCTCTTTTTGCATCATCTGACCATCTTTTATGTTGTCTGTCTCTTTTCCTTTTTGCGTTGTATCTTAGGATCCACTCTGTCAAAATTTTGGTCCATTTTTCCAATGGCTCCCTTAACATATACTAACATTAATCGTGTATTAAAAAATAACCTACCTATATTATGTAACTCTTGCCTCTCGTGCCTCGGAGAGCAGGTGAAGCCGTCGGTCCTGCGCCTGACCTCTCTCCGGTCGTGTCGGATAGTCGTCCCATCGGAGTATGAGAGTGAGAGAAGAGAGAGTGCACCGCTTGCGCACACACTTGTGCACTATGATGTCTGAAATCAGCCGCCGTGACCGAAATTCGGTCAGGAGGACTAATCACTCTCCGAAATTCGGTCAAGAGGACTATTTACACTTAAATCATTTTTCGAAAAGAAATAATCCTTTATTAGTCATATTGTTATTATTGAAACACATTACTTTCAGTTTAATTGTTTAATTAGAAATTATTTTATATTTTAACAAAATTAACATTCACACAGAGAGCGTTCGGGTGAGAGAGAGGGCCGGTGCTGCCAACGTCCGAATAATAAAAATAAATAGTCATAGAAAATTAAAAACTTAGTGTTTAGTATTAAACACATATCGTTCAACTAAATGCTCATTTGGGATATGAAAGTCGTTTGGATCGCAACCGTTCAAAATTCAGTGTGTCAGCTGAAAAAAATATATTCAGATTTCGCTGACGTCAAAATTACAGTCACCGACACGAATGTAGGTCGGTGCCTACTGCCCCCCCCCCCCCCTAACCCCCTATAATTATTTTCAGTGTGCAGTTTCCGCGAGAGGCTAAGCCGGCGAACTGTTACTGAACTGAACTGAACGTATTTTTTATGGTGGCCGGGAAATATATATTTTACACTCGTGTTTTTTTTTAACTTGTACAGAGAAATCATTTGTGTACTTAAATACGATGTATGCAAGAATTATATTATTAACTAGCTGTTACCCGCGACTTCGTCCGCGTGATATTTAACAAAAAGCGGAAGAAGTCGCAGGTAACAGCTAGTCTAAAATAAAAGTAGCCTAAGTTACTCCTTGTTACATCAGCTATCTGCCATTGAAAGTCCCGTCAAAATCGGTCCAGCCATTTCAGAGATTAGCCGGAACAAACAGACAGACAGACACAAATTGAAAAAAATGTTGTTTTGGTATATGTACCTTGTATATATCCAAATGCACTTAGTAAAAAGCGGTTATTTTATTATTACAAACAGACACTCCAATTTTATTTATTTGTATGTATAGATAATATAATATCGCCAGACGAACACGCTTACTAGATATACGGTCCCATACTAAGCAACGCTTGTATTATGGGTACCGTACCATGGACAAACTGTGTGTGATGAGCACGAATGTTTGTACCCGGGTCATGGACGTTTAATATCTATATAAGTATTTTTATAATGGGTTCGCCCCCAGTTCATTGTACGGTACCCATAAGGCACGCGTTCCTTAGTGTTGGACTGTATAGTTGGTATGTTGGTCTGGCAATATTATCATTATACAAAGTGTATATATTCGGTTAAATTCGAAATTGAAACATCCACCAAGTAAAATACCAATAAATTACACAGAATTCGCTTTTAGAAATCTCCGAACACTTTTGAATTGTGAATATTTCATTCGTTTTCAGCCCTTTGAGCACACACTTCCGGCTGAAAGAAAACCAAGCGAGTCAAATCTATTGGGAAATATTTCAGTTCTACTTGTTGTCGCCGATGTCAAAAATATCCTAACTCTGTACTTAGAGATAAAATACTGCAAGCGTCAACTACCTATCGTTAGGTATTTGATGATTGCAAGCGTCAACTACCTATCGTTAGGTATTTGATAATTGCAAGCGTCAACTACCTATCGTTAGGTCTTTAATGATTGCAAGCGTCAACTACCTATCGTTAGGTCTTTGATGATTGCAAGCGTCAACTACCTATCGTTAGGTATGTGATGATTGCAAGCGTCAACTACCTATCGTTAGGTCTTCGATGATTGCAAGCGTCAACTACCTATCGTTAGGTCCTTGAAGTTGGTATCTCGGATAATGCAAAGTATCATGTATCATGTTTTATTAAAAGTGTACAGATTAAAAATGTTCCCGGACATAGATATATGATCTCCTCTTATATCATTGTGCAATAATTGGGTGTGCAAAAGTGCACCTCTGGCGATCCCGTCTAGGACTAAAGGCATAAAATCATTTGTTTCTTTTACTGAATTGGCCAAATACCTATTATGTCTGTACCTGTCTCTGATTAGCACATTTATTAAAAAAACAGACTTACGAGGTTTGGTTTACGGGCATAGTGCAACAGTTCTCGTATGGTAAACACGTGCCATAGAGCAAAACGTGACTTTTGTTCCTAGCCCGAAACTACCAGCGGGCGGAGGGTTATAATGCTTTAAAAAGTTACCAAAAAAATGGGAGACGAATTCTTTTGTTGAATATTTTGGGGAAACTTGCAACGGCTGTTGTGTTGATCGAAAAGGAATATTTTTTTTTTGTATTGATTATAAATAAATATCGCCAGACGAACACACCAACTATACAGTCCTACACTATGAGCTACACTTGTATTATGGATACCGTACAATGCACTGAACGGCGAACTCAGTATATAATACTTATATAGATATTAAACATCCATGACTCGGGTACAAACATTCGTGCTTATCACACAAAGTTTGTCCCTATCATGATTCGAACCCGGCACGAGCAGCGCAGGAGGCAGGGTCACTACCCACTGACCTAATCAGGTCGTCAATATAAATTATATATTATATGATTGCGGTAACGTGTGTCCAATTTCGAGCCAGATGGTTTGAGTCGTAACCTTATACCGCGCTGACATTTACATATACGAGTATAGACATCTTAGTACCCCTCGTCGCTGATCACGCTCTGAAACAAGAGGTCCCTCCCGACGATACATATAAGGTCGCGCCTCCTCGACCCCTCATGTCATGACCCCTGTCGGGCACTCCTCTAACGTATGACGCATAGTGTACATGAGAGCTCCACACGTGTGGCAAATTGGTATTACCTCCCACCCCCTATCTGTTTACGCTACTTACCAAATCAGCCATGCCTGGTAAGTACCTCACCAGGACGTCAGGGTCCCCTCACGCCTCTTCGCCCAGCTGGCCAGATGGGGACGGATCGCGTCCACCGTGGCTCGGCCGTAGACTTGGGACCCCATCTGCTCCTCCCACCTCCATATCACCTCGTCCTGGACCTGTCTTTTCCTGCGCCGCACCTCCTCCCTATCTGGTGCGGCGCCCCTCGACCACTCACCAGCTTAGTACCAGGAGACCAGTACCGTCCCCGATCCAATGTCTTTAAGCCTTCCATCTCTCAAATGGTAAGCTCATTGTTTTCGACAATAAGCTTTACGCTTGAAGATACAAGGCTTAGACCGCATTCCCATTGATCCGTGCATCTGTGCCCAGTATTGCCACAATAAGCACAATGCATATTGTTAGATTCCGCCATTGTGTTCAACAATAATAAGACAACACTCGAGTTGCACTAAAAATACAACGTAAACTTACAAACAGCATGGTTACTATTTTAAGGAGATAGATATTTATTTAGTTACTAGCTATGTGCCCGATAGCAACATAAATAGAAAATTAATCATACAAACTTGTGACCTACTCGTATTTGATCCACTTAGGGGTCGAATTTCCAAAAATACTTCCTTAGTGCTAGCCTACAATATATATAAAGAACTCCTGTGCAAAATTGAAATAAAACTAATTTTAAGGATTTTATCGCGTTTATATAATGTTTTTTGAGTTCGCTGTAAAGCAGCCGACAAGTCGGGAACGTAAAAAACATAATATAAACGCGATAAAATCCTTAAAATTAGTTTTATTTCATTGTTTAGTATTCGCGAAAATCTAAGAAATCCTTCAAGGAGTAAAATGTAATTACTCCAAGTATTCTTCTAGGTAGTAAGTATTTCGGTATAATATTACAAATTGATAGTACTGAAACTGAAATATAATTTCATTTTCAGCCACAACAAACGGCGGAAATGCGAAACATCATGTCTAAACGATGTTTTAATTAAATTCCTTTGAATTTCTAAACAAGGTAGAGTAACTGTCTCACAAAGGAATTCCGATTGAATAACGGTAATAGGATGATTTTGTGTTAAATACCTATAATTATCTCCTTCAACTTCGCCCTAATCACATATACAATGTATAATCATAATAATAATTCTAGCCCTTTTTTTAATGTCCCACTGCTGGGCACGGGCCTCCCCTCAATGCGAGGGGGATTAGGCCATAGTCCACCACGCTGGCCCAGTGCGGATTGGCGGACTTCACACATCTTTAGAGGGGTTCTCTCAGACATGCAGGTTTCGTCACGATGTTTTCCTTCACCGTTTTTTAGCAAGTGATAATCATGGTTGAAAATGAGATTCGCACTTGAAAAATCCCAGAGGTGCGAGCCGGGGGGTTTGAACCTGCAATCCTCGTTACCGAGGCAAGCGTTCTACCAACTTGGCTATCAATGCTTCAATATACAACGTATTAGTATGTTAACTTAAAACCATACGTATGTATGTTTTAATTCTTATTTTTTATACCTTAGCATTTGACTGCAGTGATAGCCAAGTTCGTAGAACGCTTGCCTCGGTAACGAGGTTCGCATGTTCAAACCCCGGCTCGCACCTCTGGGATTTCTGTATTTCATGTGCGAATCTCATTTTCAACCACGATTATCACTTGCTAAACGGTGAAGGAAACATCGTGCGGAAACCTGCATGTCTGAGAGAACCCCTCGAAAGATGTGTGAAGTCCGCCAACCCGCACTGGGCCAGCGTGGTGCACTATGGCCTAATCCCCTCGCATTGAGAGGAGGCCCGCGCCCAACAGTGGGACATTAAAAAGGGCTGGTATTAATAATACCAGCCCTTTTTCGTCGTATTGACGTATATGTCGTGATTGACGACGGACCATGCTAGCCTCAAAGATACCTGACCACCTTACTTTTTAAAGTCCGCAGATTTTAGTTCTCAATCAAGTTAAAAACTCACATGCTACCTACTTAAGTACGTAGAATATATTATGCGTCGCTTAGTCCCGATAGTAACCATTAATAAAATCCAACCAGACTTTTTCTGCGAGGATTAGAATGGAAATTTACTATTTAATTCAGAATAGTTACTGAGATTAATAAAATATGATTAAAGACTGGCCCCGAGATGTTAAGAGCGCGATGTTGGTACTATTTGCACAGTCTAGCCTAGGCTTAATTGGATCGCGTATAAGGGTAGTAATACACTCAGGGGCCTTCAGGGCTTACAACTCGCTCGATATCTGCTGCGTGCGTGCTTAGGGTTGGCAAAAATGAAAATAGGCTCAGAATTATTTTTGAAAAAAAATAATTACCCGATTAGGTAGTGACTCTGCTTTATGTACCGAGGGTTTCCGAGTTCAAATTCTGATAGGACAAAATTTTATGTATTGGTGTTCGACTTCGACTGTCTTTTGAATGGCACCCATTATACAAGTGTTATTTGTTGTTTGCGATCGTATAGTTGGTGTGTTTGTCTGGAAATATTACTATTGTAGACCTTTTATAACATTATTAGGTTCCGCTTACTCTTCCCCTTAAATACTCCAACAATAAAATTATAATATGGCCCTTTAATAATGGATAAAAAAAGGCTAATTTAAAATGTAGCCAATTTTTTTCTTATAATAATTGCAGTAGGCAATCGGCGAGTGCCAACCCTATCCCACAGAGAGTCTCACACGGGGCATTAATTTGCATTATACTCTCCGCGCGGTGCATAACCCTATAAAATGTAGTAATGGACAAGCTTATGCGCAATAAAGTGTTATTTCGCGTGAGCTCCGAATCATCGGCGCCGTTCACTGTGATGAGGCGATTACATTGGAACACAAGGGATTTTCATCTTTATTGCACCGCGCCTTCGTTTGCGTTTGATGTTTTGGGAATTGCGAGATTATTCAGCCTAGATTTTCAGTTGTAAATCAGATGTGTTTAGGTTTTATTCAGGCTTTGGAGGTCCGTTACGTCACCGCCACCAGTCACCGCGTGTGCGACTGAAATAGAGCATAGCCCTACTCTTTCCCCACTGCTTGCTTTTACGAAGCATTAATAGCGAATCTTTGAAATTAATTAAATTATTAAAACAAAAAGTTATTGAAGTTATGGCACTTCACCATGACTGTATACAATTAAATGACTAAATCCAATAATAAAATACTAGCTAAATGATATAATTAGTTTAAATCAAGTCGAGAGTGAACAGGTACCTTCTAGGCAAGTATGCTCCATCGTAGATCTCATCGTCACTTACCATCAGGTGAGATCGAGATCAAATAATTGCCGATAACGTAATAAAAAAAAAAAATTGAATGAAACAATTTGGTATTTCGGCTTACAGAAGAGCGTTCATAATTCTGCGTTCCGCGTTCATATTAAATAATGACAAAGAAAGCGTTCCGCTAAGTGTGCTTGTCTCTGCGCGGGGTCTTATTCCTTTTAACAACGATAATTTCTGTCTATAATGTCCAAACATAACCAACCATTTTCAACTTTAAATACTACAGAACTATACACATCAAATAAACGTTAGTACATTTGTCGAACAATATACAAAGTAACCAGCCGTGCGTGTTCGTCGTTCCGACTAATTTTCAGCACGGACGAGGTATGTTTTCAGGGCGGAAAGTTTTACTTCAGTGGGGAACAACTGACATGGTAACATTATCAAGCGTTTGTGGTGTTGTAGGGATGTAGGGCATCCTTACTAGAAAGGGCTTCAAGTTTTTTTTTTTTAGTACGTATATTAGTAATGGAAACTATTAATTCGCATTGCTAAACCAGCATATATTTTTTATCTATGTTTAAATTTGTTCATTAATATAACTATAAGAATATAAATTAAATGTTTTTGGAAAAATAAATATGTAGGGGACATTATGCTCTTTACGGAAACCGAATCCGCCATTTTTGGATTTTTTATCTGACTGCTCGTCTGAACGCGGATATTGGGACAACTCGCGAACGGATTTTCATGACACTTGTTACGATGACAGCTGTAGGGAAGGAAATAGAGAGGACGGAGGATACACAAGAGTGACAAGGACAAAGTCCCATGCCTCGCTTACGCTCGTTTTTCTAGCTGCAAAGTGTTAAAAAGAACTGAACTTAAATTATAAAAATAATGTGTAATATTAATTAATTATAAAATTTAAAAAAAATATACCTAAATAAATTATATGCTTGTAACAAAATAAGTAGCTGACAGCTTTATTTTTACCAAGCACGCCTTTGAGCTAATAATTATGATATTAATATGTTGTTTCAGAGAGTATCCAGTAACTCTACATCTGTTTGTCCATTAAACATGTTTAAGTAAATGTAGAGTTTTGGTGTAGAGGCACAACAGAACACGTATAATCCATTCTTTGCGCACAAGCACTCTTCTGCAGCTGACACTTTCCCCGTTCACAAAATACAACCTTTATGTGACTATTTTCAGTAAAAATCGTTACATACGGTGTATAGTCGGTTCTTTAAAAAGGAAAAGTTGAATAATAATTTGTGAATGTTCTTATTGCTTGGTAAATGATAATGCCCTTTTAAATTACACTGAAATCGTAATTATTATTTATTGATAGAATGAAGCCAACAATACCGAACTCCTCTAAGATGTTAGTCGAGAAACTGTCTGTCACGAGTGTCGGGACCTCAACTAATATGTATTTCTCCGCGAAACGAAGCGAATCTAAAAAAGTATTCGACACGTGTTTCGCCTCCATCCAACGCGACTTCGCATTGATCCAACGACCTTTATCCATCCAACGATCCAACGATCTGCTGAATGAGTTCAGCAGATCGTTGGATCTGCTGAACTCATTCAGCAGATCGTCAGCGTAGAAGGCAGAGTCATTATCTACTGAGATTAGATAGTGACTCTGCCTTCTACGCTGAGGAGTCCCGGGTTCGAATCCTTGACAAACTTTGTGTGATGAGCATGAGACTCGAGTCATGTATTAATATCGATATAAGTATTATATACTTGTTCCGTCCCTCAGTCCATTGTACGGTACCCATACGTTGCTTTATATGGGACCGTATAGTTGGCGTTTTTTTATATGTGACTCAATAACATCACTCCCTTGCGCTCAATCAAAATAATAATTAAGAAATAGAAAACACCATAACAAATGATGTCTGTCACCAGTCAATAAACATTCTAAAGCCGTTATAATTAATGATCCAGCGATCCGCTCCACATCGAAACTTTAATGAAGTGCGCAATGTACATACGGAAGTAAACTCGCCCGAGCAAGCTCTAGTGTCTAGCTGATTCGATGTTCAGTATATCTGTGTGTATCTGAAATACGAGAGATTGCGTTGGACAGCATCATGTAGTCAAATGTTTAAGCTATCCATCAGTCAAAATGTGTTAATAATTGCACATGTTGTCTAAACGGCGATCCAATTAGCACAGTTGAGTGACGCATCATTGTGTACCGAGGATCCCGGGTTTGAATCCTGGTAAGGGCAAACTTTTTGTGATGCACTCGAATGTTTGTACCCGACTGATGGACGTTTATATATATTTAAGTGATTATAAACTAGAATCTAGTACCGATAATTCTCGCAACCAGTCAGCTGATTAAATTAATACAAGTTCGAATGTTCAGCTCGGCATTCTATCGTGCCGTGTGTCCCATGCAATAGATTCAGCCACTTCAACCGGATTGATTTACGGAGCCTTCTAATTATCGACAAACGAGATTGAAAGTAATTCGATGAAACAGAGTCTCGAGACTCTAATACAAGAGGAGAGATAACAGATTGGACGAGATTTATTCAGCAGATTGATTGTTTTGTTTGTCGATGTTATGCCGGATTTGGACAATGGGTGAATATTGACTTGGGCAAAAATTGGTAGGAGTTTTTTGTTAATGGTATACCCCGAAATTTATAAAAAAATAAATACAACGTATATGCACTCGAAACGAATTGACCAGATATAGCCGATGACAGAGAAAGATGGATGGTTATGGCCCCTTCCTTTGCCAAGTAGTGAGATGATATGATTACGTTAAAATTATTTATTATTATCATAAAAAAAATATTCCATTTACTATGGATTACTAAAGCAGTTTTCAGAAGAAACCTCTTTTATATAGCTAACTAGCTAGGATAGCTAAGTAAAAGCTTTGTTATTTAAAATAGCGAGACAGCAAAACTGAAATAGTGAACTTGGATGCAAACAAACTAGCAAGATCCTCTTGTGGGTATTTTACCGCCATGCTGTTTTCTACAATGTTGTGCACTTTAGACCCTGTAATGTCATTATGTAGCTCATAAGATATTACTGGGTTCAATTCTGGGAATTGTGGCTGTGATATAAACAGTACAAATGGAGATATTTTTATTTTGCACATATAGAATAAATTTGTATTCAGATTTGTATGATTTTACAGATATAGAAAAGATTTGTATACAGATTTGTATAATTTTACAGATATAGAAAAGATTTGTATACAGATTTGTATAATTTTACAGATATAGAAAAGATGTGTATACTTTAGATCCTGTTTTTGATTTAATTACTGTTTTGTTTCTAAAACCTTACCAGGTTAATTTTTGGAGCTTGATAAAACTCATAGAATGATGTGTACGACTAGAAACTTGAAATAAATACAATCCTGTTAAAATATATGAAAGAAAATAGATAAATTTAAAAAAAGAAAACTGTCACTAAAATAACGTGTCAAATAATATTTGAATGAAAAATCCTAGTAGTCCAATAACTAAGCTTATGTTTGTTGCAGAAGGAGTACTTTCATTACTAAGATTGGGATCAAACCCAGAACTTTGCGTTTCCTAGAGCCGACCTCTAAACACAAGGATGTAGATTTTACCTAAAAAAGCCTCAAAAACTTATTATATTTCACAATTACTTCTTTTACATGACTTTTTAATTACGTATGGTATTAAGAAAATGTATATTTTTTTATTTCTTTCAATCTCCTGATAAATATCGGTAATTAATCCTTCATTTCATACCAAAATAAAACTTCTTTTGTTAGAAAATTTAAACAAGAATTTTACACATGTTAAACCAGGAACAATGCCCTTGCACCGACAATTAAAACGAGCGATTTGCATACTTATCAAAGTAGGCCCCACCAGGTCACATTCAGGTCACGGAGCTACTAATTTTATTTACAATATCCACCTAGACCGACAGGGGACACTTTATCAAACTGACACACAATCCAGCACCTTTAGGGTTCGCTACCCTAAGCACTTCCCTTTCAATTCATTATTCCGCTTTCAATGATAAAATGGGTGCAATTTTTCAAAGATATGCCTCTTAAGGAATTTTAAATGGGGTAGGTATTCAATTATTTTTTTCCATCCATCCCCTACATTGAACCACTGGGGCAATGACTCGGAACTCGATCGCGATCGACGATTTTGGAGACTCGTCGTGTTTTCCTTGTTGACGTCTATTAAAATCTGATTGGAGTGGATCTTATGAATGAAAAAGAATTTTATGTTGATGAGACCCGATCGTGATTGTTAGTAATATTGGAAATAAATGTTTGGATTATATATTTTTATAGGTAGCCAAATAAAAACATTGATAGCCAAGAACGTTCGCTTCGGCCACAAGGGCCGCAAGTTCAAACCCAGCCTCGCAGTTCTGGTATTTTTAGTGTTCAATTGCGAATCTCATTTTAAGTATTTACGTAAGATTATTATCAATAAGTATTATATCATAAATCATCAAAGAATTTGTGTACCTATTTCGTGTAAACAAAATCAATCATAAGGCTATTATGGTATAGTTGACGGCCTGATTAGCGCAGTTGGTAGTGACCCTGCATTCTGTGCCGAGGGTCCCGGGCTCAAATCCTAGTAGGGACAGACCTGTTAGGGTCAAACTGTCAGCTATGAGCACGAATTTTTGTAACCGAGTCATGGATGTGTTTAATATATATTGAAGTATTAAATACTGAGCTCGCCCCCAGTCCATTGTACGGTACCCATAATACAAGTGTTGCTTAGTGTGGAACCGTATAGTTGGTGTGTTCGTCAGACGATATTATTATTATTATAGTATAGTTATACAATAGTATATACTATATTATACTATTCAGTACGAGACATAAGTCATACACATATAAGTTAAGATTTAAGGTACCTTTACTGGTACCCTTGAGGGGCTGGGCTGGAGAGCAAAATCTACGGTCACGCGGGTGAACCCAGAGGTGAATGCTAGTATAGAAGAATTCTGTAGATAAAAAAAACTTTTGTCTAAATGTTTCTCAAGAATACTCTCATCCCTCGAGACTCGGTACTAACCATTAAAAAACTGAAAATGTCATAAAAACTTGTGAAAATATTTTTTATTTCCTCTTGTAATTCCCCCGGCGTGTCAAGTGGACGAGTTAACCCTTTCGCTGACGACTTGCTAAATGGTAGGGATGAGATTTTTTTTTATTTTTAGGTTTAGGAGCTAGATCCGGATCTGTGTCTCAAATTAATTATTCGTAATGACCCTACTAGAACCTATTATTAACCTATTAGATTATACCAGGTACCTATTTTTCAACGTCATTGCTTCGATTTTGACTATTTCCACAAACTTTCTTGTTGGAGCAATCGTCTGTTTAAATATTTTGGTTCAATATTTGAGCTTTTAATTAATGTCAAGAGTCATGTTATCTTTTTCAAGGCAAGCCATTTATTAGTTATTACTCTTACTGTTACTTATTTTTGTATATATTCTAGTCCAAAAATATTAATTCGTAAATAATAATTAAAAATATTAAGCGGATTCATGTTCGAATTCCGAGTCCGCGGATTCAGACCTATCCAGGTATTCCCATCCCTACAAAAGGCAGGGGACGTTGTCCAAGGACAGATGTCTCACGTTGCCGGGGTTAAACTTCGATAATGGACGGAAAAAAGGCTTCTCATTCGTTTGTGTGGAAATTATTTCAACACGAAGGGACATTTTCGTATCGGTATTTTTTGGTTTACATGTTTCAAAATATTTGAGAACATATCTATGTGATCTACCGTATATAGGATGATTTAATAAGATTATACTAAGCCTAGAGCCTGGGCTTCGATTAAGTTGAGTCGAGAGTTTTTCAGATTCGCCTCGTTTCGCGGTGAATTGCATATTATTTGGGGTCCCGACACTCGTGGCCGACAGTTTCTCGACTAACATCTTAGAGGAGTTTGGTGTTGCTGGCTTCTTTAATTATCGATCAACTTATTTGGTTTATAATGGGAAAAGTTGACAAGCCAAGGGTAACTGGTGGGTTCCTCTTCGCCCATTTGTTTATCTTAGCATAATTTTATTAATCTTAGTCACCTCATCACCATTACTTCATCCATCATCTTCTTGTCTTGCTCTTGGTTAGTATGTGGTCTTGCGAAAATGCAATAACGAGACCAATTTTGGGTAATATTAATTGAAAACAGCTGCGGATGAATAGCTTATTATTTTTCTTGATGAAATCACATCAGAGTAGTTCTTAAACCTAGATTATCTAGTCCGTAACCAATTACACAACATTAGTACCTATTTATTCTAGTTTTCTCAATCAAATGCCAATAAATCCCATAAAATCACTCATACAACATCGACGCTATAATAATTATTAAGGAAACTAGCCATAAAACTGGTACAACGTGCCGCCCTTAGACGTGAGAGGGAACAAAATGGCGTCTCCTATTATGCCGTAGAACAATGAACTAGGTACTTTAATAAGAGCCCTGCCGACTGAAGGGCTCTTCAGCAAGAGGCAGCGCATGAAAAATCTGTTTCAAGGATGGTGAAGGGAACGTTATCCACTTCATTTTGCGAATTTGCTGTAGGGAAATTGTGATTTTGGGGAATGTTTTTGACGAACCGATTAGTACAGGTGGATGTGATCATACTATATGTAGATACTAATGGTCCAGGGTTCGAATCCCGGTAGGTGTAAACATTGTGTGATGACCGCGAATGTTTGTACCCGAGTCTTGTCTATATAAGTAATTTTGTACCTGCTGGATTTGCCTCCAGTCCATTGTCTGGTACTTACCCATAATACAAGCGTTGCGAACACGATTATTATTAGATAATAATATAAGTGAAGATTATTAGATATAATCTTCGCTAACGTACTATATTTTACGGGAGTACTATATTTTATTACTTATATATTTTTAATACATTTTTTTTTATCAAAATCGTGGTATTGATAAAATAAGTAATAAAGAACATGACAAAATAAATGCATCTTTGTATTTATTTATCACAATTAGGCTTATTTCTTATTTTATTAAAAGTTTATTCAAGTCTATTTTATCAGCAACGCACGTGTCATTACTTGTAAGTACGTTATCGTTTCAAAGAATTAATGGTCCCATTTAAATTACACCCCCAGAATAGCGAAGCGACAGAAGTAAAAATAAAATCCTACATTTTCCTTTCAAATTACAACAACGCCTCCAACTCCCATATTTCAATATCGCAGCAAAGAGGGGGGAATATCGAACGCCAAACAAATTTTTCGTCTTATTAAAACAGGGAATTTATCAATTCACCCCGGTCCACCCTCGGAATTGTAAGGTAAGATTATGTAAATTGGGTATAAACCGATAAATTGAGTGTTCTCTGTTGTTAATTGAAAATTGTCCGATGGAACAATTTTCAATTGACAACAATGAAAATGGTTCAATTTGTTCGACAATTTTTATGGTAATTGGTTTTCCGATAGTTATCCGCTTAGTTTGCGCCTACTTTTTAATGAGATTATCAGAACACAACGATTATGTCTTAGGGAGTGGGCATTGTGTAGATAATTGTATTAAGACTTTTTATAAAAGTAGAAGAATTGAAATAAAACTATTTTTTCGCATTTTATCGCGTTTATTTTATGTTATTACGTTCCAGACGTTTCGGCTGCTTTACAGCAACCATGGTCACGGGAGTACTGAGGTGGTTGACTTCCTAGTGTCATAGTTTGACGGGGGTACCCTCATATTTAGTTGTTACTTGCGGTCCGATCTACGCAGAAAGAGCTCACTGTGTCTTGAGGTCTTGCAATGGTACGCTTGGTTTTGGATTTTATAATGTAACGTCGGGAACGTAGTATTCGCGTAAATATAAGAAATCAATAGTAGCAGAATTGTCTGTCTCAGTGCTACCTAGATAGGTACCTTTAGTGGAAAAGGGAAGATCTTCCAGCCAGGCGGGTGGTTTGCCTGGCTGGAAGATCTTCCAGCCAGGCGGGCGGTATGCCTGGCGGGGCGGCCGCTATGCCCCGATGGTTATTGTTGGGATCTTGTATATATGTTACTTGCTCCGAAAACTCTTATAGCGCGATTCAGGATTGTGATGAGAATTGTCTATTGTTCTGAATGCGTCTGCAGCGCCATCTGTGTAGCTTGTGGTGCGGTTGAAGTGGTCGCTACGTACCTATTTGTATATTAGTATTACCTGGCTGTACCCACGTTCTTCGTACCGCCTCAAATGTATTTTTTCGCCGTGTTATAATCGTTGTTCTGCTATCCGGGGCCAATCTGCTAATCTGTTGTCAAGAATATCACAAAATTATACGCTAATATTCCACCGCTATTTCTATGAAGAAGTAAGGGCAAGAAACTCCATGGTTGCTCTTTTTATAAGGATTATACATTTTCGTTTAGCACATTGTGTGGCTCCCCAATTAACAGAAAAATAAAACAATCAAAGTGTATGGGGTCTAAAGCAATGCTATGCAGGAGGGCATGATAGCGAAAACTTTGAGTAAAAAATACATTTAATGCCTATAATAAAATCATATAAATTATTTACTTCGAAAGTCATCAGTTACAACTGTTGTGATTTTTGAGCGCACAATGTATCGTAAACAACGCGATCGCAACACAACGCTTCGTACGATAGTAGACTCGTGAGAGTGACGAACGCTTGATCGTATTGAGTTTTAATTTACATTGCAGTTTTAGGTCTAAATGATAAATAAGGATTGTCTTTATTTAAAATCACACTGAGATAGACTTATATAATGATATCATACGAAAATTTAAAAAATACTGAAAAAAGTGTGGTTGATTCACGAAAAGGTCGACTAAAAATTCCAACTCTTGCGGGTCCAGAATCATGAGTTGAATCCATGGTAACAGTTTACATTACGCATCCACTTACGCACATCGTAGATCTCATCGTCACTTACCATCAGGTGAGATCGTGATCAAATACTTGCCTATAATGTAATAAAAAAAAACAACCTGTATAATATTGCCATATACATTTTTTAAATTATGTTATGTTAATATCATGATACAGTGTCCAACATCGAGAAGTAGACGCATTACAAACAATTCGCACGCTTAATAATAGACTGACCAATTAGGGTTTAAGCCCAAAGTGAGATAAGCACACAGATAGATTTATTCCAACGTTATCTATCTACCAATCTCAGAATTTTTACGATATCTTATTCCTAGACTGAGTTACGAATATGTTGTCTTTTTTACTTATACAAATTTTGACAAAACTTTTAACATGAAAGTGACATAAATCATAATGCGTCTGAGATTGCGACAGTCAACTCGCGGTGCTTTTATATTATAGTGACCCATTCATGTTTCTGAAGTTAAAAATAAATACTACATAAAAATAATATGTTATTATTTTATCAAGTATAGACTTATAACATAAAAGGGAACGGGTTCTAGTGAAATGTTTAATAAAATACAGACACATAACAAAAAGTGTCATCACTAGTACAGAAATATATCATTGATTTTATTAATAAACAGGCGTATCTCAGGGACAACATTTTAAAAGCTATAAATAATTATAAATAATAATAAAATTTCTTCAAAATTACATTTTAGTATCAATAATTACTTAATCAAGTATTCTTACAATACATCATTTATTATTATGATGCTATTTTCATTGAGATATAAGTAATAAAGTCAGACAAGTTGTAAATGACAAAACGTTTTTGCGATTTCCCAACAAACAGCTTTTTTGAGTTAGGTCAGTCTATTATTAAGCGTGCGAATTGTTTTTTTTTTCTCAAAATGACGTCATATATTTCTAATACAATCAGAACATTCTCTATATATCATCTGTAACAATACTCTCGGTACATTATTACGCTCATTAGTAATCTCTGAATTATTCATGAGATTTTCGCGTATTTCGCTAAAATTGGCGTGCTTGCTGTATAACTGAGGCGCGAGTATGCTAACTTAATCGACTTGCAATGCAATGACAGTGGCATCGTTGTTACTATACTAAATATTAACAAGCAGTAATAGCCGAGTTGGTAGAACGCTCGCCTCGGTAACGAGGATCGCAGGTTCAAACCCCGGCTCGCGCCTCTGGGATTTCTGGATTTCATGTGCTGTCTCATTTTCAACCATGATTATCACTTGCTAAACGGTGAAGGAAAACATCGCGAGGAAACATGCATGTCTGAGAGGAACCCCTCAAAAGACGTGTGAAGTCCGCCAACCCGCACTGGGCCAGCGTGGTGGACTATGGCCTAATCCACCTCACATTGAGGGGAGGCCCTTGCCCAACAGTGGGACATGGGGGCTGGCATTATTAAAAAAAAATATCGCCAGACGAACACACCAACTAACTATACGGTCGCACACTAAGCTGCTCTTGTATTATGAGTACCGTACAATGCAATGGGGGGGAGGACTAGGTATCGCTTGTATAAGGTATAACAAAAATATTGTCAAACATTTTAAACGATGAATCAGTAAGTTATATGGATCACTTTGATGAATCAGTAAGTTATATGGATCACTTTGATGAATCAGTAAGTTATATGGATCACTTTGATGAATCAGTAAGTTATATGGATCACTTTGATGAATCAGTAAGTTATATGGATCACTTTGATGAATCAGTAAGTTATATGGATCACTTTGATGAATCAGTAAGTTATATGGATCACTTTGATGAATCAGTAAGTTATATGGATCACTTTGATGAATCAGTAAGTTATATGGATCACTTTGATGAATCAGTAAGTTATATGGATCACTTTGATGAATCAGTAAGTTATATGGATCACTTTGATGAATCAGTAAGTTATATGGATCACTTTGATGAATCAGTAAGTTATATGGATCACTTTGATGAATCAGTAAGTTATATGGATCACTTTGATGAATCAGTAAGTTATATGGATCACTTTGATGTTTAAAATAATTGTGTACAATAACTTTTTTTTTAAACTAGGCGAACAAGTGATGTCAGGCCGTGCGCTCAGTACAGGTGTATTTTTTAAAATATAAGCTTAATAACCTACTATTAGCCCTGTTAAAAATTATTTTACACTATTATTGAGACACCTTATATTATGGATACCATACAATGAGCCGTTCGCCTTTCACCATTCACCTTTCACCATTCACCTTTCACCATTCACCTTTCACCATTCACCTTTCACCATTCACCTTTCACCATTCACCTTTCACCATTCACCTTTCACCATTCACCTTTCACCATTCACCTTTCACCATTCACCTTTCACCATTCACCTTTCACCATTCACCTTTCACCATTCACCTTTCACCATTCACCTTTCACCATTCACCTTTCACCATTCACCTTTCACCATTCACCTTTCGCCATTCGAAATTCACTCGGCTTTCGACAGACATGCAGTTTTCATCGCACTCTTCCGTTCAGCAAATGACGATAAGATTAAAAAATGAGATTCGCTGACAAAATTCTAAAATCTCAGAACACAAGGAATTATATTATTTTAGAAAATTAACGAGATCCATTTGTTGATATAGCATCATTCGTAATTGCAAAAGGTCTACTCAACCAAATATGTCTGCGTCGTATTCCTTATATCCTTAATAACATACAAAGCAATCTGCCCTTTGCAAAATCCCCGTGAAATTCAGAATTACAAACACACAAGAAAGGCGCAGGTAATTTCCAAATATTATCGAGAATCCCACGCCTTCCAGAATATATTCCATCTCGCATAAATATATTAGATACCTACCTATTATAAAACAGATTAGAAAATAAATAAGGTCAAATCAAATCTTTATAGAAATTGGTTCCGTATCAGAATCAGAATATTTTTTTATTAATGTAAACCATTTTGTACAGTACTTATGAATCGTCAAAATAGTTACAAAATGCTAAGCTACAACTTTACCACCCGTTCGGAATGCCGTTCCTATGGAGGAGAACGGGCAAGAAGGTCCATTCCATTCCGTTGCTCTTTTTTTTAAATATCGTACACATTTTTGAACTTGAGTGAGTTTTCTTCTACATATATTTTTCTTCTCTAACTTATAATAAAGATATCTTGGACACTTTGACGGATTTTTGTTTAATTTGTGTTGCGGTATCAGATCTAGGTTTATATAAAATAATAAAAAATCATTGCTTATGCCTTTACTGAGAGATGAAGTTACTACTCATACCTTTCTTCAAAATCAATGCGAGCGAAGCCGCGATTGAAAAGTATATAAGACAGACCAACAAGTCTGTATTTTATTAACAAAACCACGGAACCCCAAACCGCTATCCCAATTTCGATGGGTAAACAAAAAATGCTAGTAGGTACACCTCAGTACCAAGGCCTATAAGAACCCACACGCTAACATTTTTAATTTCGCAGAGCAAACATTAATTTTCTCCCAAAGAGACTCCACTACGCTGGCAAGGTTAAAATCTTGCAAATTCAAAGTTTACCTTTCATTCCTTCAGACTTAGTTATTAAAAATAAATTGAACGGATGATTTATTATCCGTTTAAATCTTGCGAACTGAGTATATAATAACTAGAAAAGGCAGTGATAGTCTAGTTCGTAGAACGCTCGTCTGTGTAACGAAATTCTCGGGTTCAAACACCGACTCGTACATTTCGTATTTTGGATTGTATGACTGAATTATCATTTTCAACAGTGATTAACACTTGCTAAACGGGGAAGGAGTATTGATTTCTTATATTTAATTTGTGTTGCGGTATCTACACATTTTTGAACTTGAGTGAGTTTTCTTCTACATATATTTTTCTTCTCTAACTTATAATAAAGATATCTTGGACACTTTGACGGATTTTTGTTTAATTTGTGTTGCGGTATCTACGAGATCTAGGTTTATATAAAATAATAAAAAATCATTGCTTATGCCTTCACTGAGAGATGAAGTTACTACTCATACCCTTCTTATATTTTATTTCAACGGGGAAGGAGTGTGAAGTTTTAAACTAACTCTAGGCCAGCGTGGTCCACCACGATGGCCCAGTGCGGGTTGGCGGACTTCACACATCTTTCGAGGGCTTCTCTCAGACATGCAGGTTTCCTAACGATGTTTTCCTTCACTGTTCAGCAATTGATAATCGTGGTTGAAAATGAGATTTGCACATGATATCAAGAAATCCAAGAGATGCGAGCCGGGTTCTGAACCTGCGATCCTCGTTACCGAGGCCAGCGTTCTACCAACTTGGCTATCACTGCTATCGAGCTTCTTTAGCCCATTTGTAATCAATATGTGAAGTCAAAGCAAACAACAATTAAATATGAGGGTACCTCAGTAACAACTATGACACTAGGAAGTCTTACACCTCAGTCCTCCCGCGACCATGGTTGCTGTAAACCAGCCGAAATATCAGAAACGTAAAAATATAAAATAAATGCGATAAAATCCGTAAAATTTGTTTTATTTCAATCATTTTTTTTTACTGACCAATTGATTATGAATTGTCTTATACCCTTTGTGAATCACGCTGTATATAAGTAATTAACATAAAATCATTTTCCATAACAGTATCTTAGATTTCACGGCTCGCCCCAAAAGTAACGGTGGGCAGAACACACGCAACGGTCACAATTACCAAGACAACAAGGAAAGTCACTTCGGTAAATTTCCTTGAAGCTGACATTCCCTTCAATTAAGGCGGTTTAATGCTGAGTTATGGACGGACGGGGAAATTCCTGATTTCAGTAATAGCTACTTTCCTTGACACGTTTAGTTTAAGTATATACATATACAATGTAATAAAAAAAATATTTGTTTTTTTTGGTTTTTCGCCAGACGAACACACCAACTATACGGTCCCATACTAAGCAACGCTTGTATTATGTGTACCGTACAATGGACTGAGGGTGAACCCGGTATATAATACTTATATAAAAGTTAAACATACATAACTCGGGTACAAGCGTTCGTACTCATCACACAAAATTTGTCCCTACCAGGATTCGAGCCCGGGACCCTCGGCGTAGACGGCAGGGTCACTGCCAACTGAGCTAATTAGATCGTCAAGACCAATTTCTCCCATTAAAAATCAGCTAGCACCAAAAGTATTACAAACCTAAGTCGAAATAGGTTAAAACAGTGATCAATACTTTAATTTGTAACCGACTTCAAAAAGGAAGAGGTTCTCAATTAGTTTTTTTTATGCTTGTTGCCTCAGAACTCTGGCATTTATGAACCAACTGGCTGCGCCCCGCGGTGCTACCCGCGATTAAAAAGTATGTCTCTTTTTACCGGGATAAAAAGTAGCCTATGTGCTATTCCAGACTATAATCTATCTCTGTGCCAAATTTCATCCAGATCCGTTCAGCCGTTCTGGCGTGATTGAGTAACAAACATCCATCCATCCAAACTTTCACATTTATAATATTAGTGTGATTTGGAAAATTATTTTTTTTAACCAGCCTAACGCGACCTGCGTTCGAAGAAAAAAAAGGTCACCTGAGAAGATCTAGGATGATAATCAGCGCGCTTGTTTTATTCATTTAACATGCTTCATTTCCTCAATACTCAGATTCCTATCTTAAAAATTAATCAAATAACGCATTTAATTGAAGCCGTGGGAGCGATTCAGGACTGCCAATAGCCTCCCCTAGCCGGGGGTATTATGGACCCTATCCCATGCCATTCAATTATTTTTTACGACCAGGTGGGTCGAAATGACCCTCAGATAAAACGGGGGATACCCGCGTAGAAATATAATAGCCCCGAAGATTTCTGTTGGAAAGTTCAGCTATTTTTGACACGATATGTAAAATGTTCGCGTGAAATAAAACTAATTTTACGAATTTTATCGCGTTTGTTTTATGTTTTTTACGTTCGCGACGTTTCGGTTGCTTTACAGCGACCATTGTTACGGGAAAACTGAGGTGTTAATCGTCCTAGTGTCATTGTAAGAAACTGGGATACTGTTATATTAAGTTGTTGTTTGCAGTTCAAAGCATAATAATAAGCAGTGATAACCAAGTTGGTAGAACGCTTGCCTCGGTAACGAGGATCGCAGGTTCAAACCCCGGCACGCATCTCTGGGATTTGTGGATTTCATGTGCGAATCTCATTTTCAACCACGTTTATCACTTGCCAAAACGGTAAAGGAAAACATCGTAAGGAAACCTGAATGTCCGAGAGAACCCCTCGAAAGATGTCTGTGAAGTCCGCCAACCCGCACAGGGCCAGCGTGGTGGATTATGGCCTAATCCCCCTCGTATTGAGGGGAGGCCCGTGCCCAACAGTGGGACATTAAAAATGGCTGGTATTATTTTTTATTATTGCGGTCCGATCTACGCAGAAAGTGCTCACGTCGTCTTGAGTTTTATTTCAATCTCTCTTCCAAATATTTCGCCGACACTAAATTCGTTTAGAGGAAACCAATGGCAGGCGGAGCCGAGTGCTCGAATGCGTTTGCGCTTCGAATATTTGCGTTCGGTTTAATGCAATTAATATTTGTTGTGCCGATGCCTCTGTGGACGTGTTTGTTTAGCTGGTGGGGACCGCGTTATGCAGCGAACGCATAAATTGAATTGAATCGGAGAAAATAGTACTACAAACTTAAAACGACAGTCCAAATACAATGGAAATACGCCGCAATGTAATAAAAATTACCAATGGATGAGACACAAATGGGGGAAGAAGAACCCGCCAGTGACCCTCGGCTTGTCAACTTTTCTAATTATAAACCAAGTACATCAAAAACAAGTTCATCGATAATTAAAGAAGCCAGCAACACCGAACTCCTATAAGATGTTAGTCGACAAACTGTCTGTCACGACTGTCGGGACCCCAATTAATATGCAATTGTCCGCAAAATACATAAAGAATTATTATGTAACGAGCAGTGAAAAAATTCGTGACCAGCTTCTTAATAAGGTATATAGATTTTTGTTGTAAAGTAAAATTTAAATTTACTTAAGTTATCGAAAAATAAATTACTTATATCTTACAACATTGAACTAAATCGGCAACACCTATAGCACAAAAATATCAATTCTGATACCCAACAATGGAATTCTAACAAAAACTAATATAACTAAAAGGCAACAAATTAGGACATCCCGCATAAACCGATCCCGGGCCAGTGTGAACGTTGTAATCAATGTTGTTTGTTTATTATAGCTGCACCGGCGGGCAACACCGCGGCAATCGATTCCCGGGGAACGGATATTTGAGGAAAATTCCCGGGATTCTTGAAGCAAATTGAGTTTGGAGATGCTGTGTTAGCTGTGATACACAAAATATAATGTAACAGTTTTATAGAATACTGATGTAGGTAGCCATTGATTCACTACGATTGTCAGAGTATACTGAGTATGGGGGAATGTTCTGACGCACGACTGATGGTGAAATTATCATAAAAAATAATAATAGAATCTGACATAAATAATATCAAACAAATAGGGGAAGAGAAACCCACCACTGACCCTCACCTTGTCAACTTTTCTCATTATAAACCAAACAAGTTGATCGATAATTAAAGAAGCCAGCAACACCGAACTCCTCTAAGATGTTAGCCGAGAAACTGACTGTCACGAGTGTCGGGACCCCAATTAATATGCAATTCTCCGCGATTGAAAAAGTTGACAAGCCGAGGGTCAGTGGTGGGATACTCTTCCCCCATTTGTTTAACAATGGATTTCCGCCAAGTATCGCCTAGTTCTATCAATTATAAATAATATTAGTGATAACTTATTTGAAATAAATCAGTTATCAGTGCTCTGAATGAATTAGTTTAAATTAAACATAAATAATATTTAACATTGCATTAAATAGGTCCTTATAACTTGAGTAGTGAATTATTATTCAACAAAGGAGTTGTGGGAGTTTTGAACTTAAACAAGAAATATGATCATACTAGATATGACTCATAAAGCCACTATACTTACATACTACTACACTACACTACATACTTCAGACTACTTCACTTAGTGTAGTGAAGTAGTCTGAAGTATAGACTACTTCCCTACACTACACTACTACACTACACTACACTACACCACTATTGATGTAGTGGTGTAGTGTAGTGAAGTAGTATAGACTACTTCACTACACTACACTACTACACTACACTACACCACTATACTACTTCACTACACTACTACACTACACTACTACACTACACTACACCACTATACTACTTCACTACACTACTACACTACACTACTACACTACACTACTACACTACACTACTACACTACACTACTACACTACACTACTACACTACACTACTACACTACTACACTACACTACTACACTACACTACTACACTACACTACTACACTACACTACTACACTACACTACACTACACTACTACACTACACTACTACACTACACTACTACACTACACTACTACACTACACTACTACACTACACTACTACACTACACTACTACACTACACTACTACACTACACTACACTACACTACTACACTACACTACTACACTACACTACTACACTACACTACTACACTACACTACTACACTACACTACTACACTACACTACTACACTACACTACTACACTACACTACACTACACTACTACACTACACTACTACACTACACTACTACACTACACTACTACACTACACTACTACACTACTACACTACACTACTACACTAGACTTGTAAAAAATATTATAAAAATATTTCAAATCCCGGAAAATTCCCGGAAATGTACGCAATACCGCCACCTCTATAGGAACCGCGCTCGTTGCCTACAAAATAGGTCCAAAATCAAATTTGTAGAGGTTTTATTTACTCCACTATCGTTCACTATGCTAACTTTATAACAGGAAAATAGCTTGTATATTTTGTACAAATATATTTATATAGAGTCCACTGTTTCGAGCGAAATTCATGAGAGTTAAGTGGAGCTCCGAAGAATCAGGACATATTAGCTATCTTTGAATAACTCGTGTCTTGAGTGCGGGCTGGTTTCATCAGTAACAGTTTTTACCTACACTGAAAGGTCAACATTCCTATGCGGAATCTGTTAAAAAGAAGACAATTTAGAACCGACAAGATAGTCTTTTATTTTCAGGCATTTCCCTTCCCGGTCTGAACCCTGTCGATAATAATATATAGTCTCAGTTGTAATTGCAATTTTGACTGACAACGTGTGGAAACACGAGCGTTTTATTATTAGGATAAGTATGTATTGAAGCAGTGACAGCCAAGATGGAACGCTTGCCTCGGTAATTAAGAACGCAGGTTTAATCGCCGGCTCGTACCTCTAGGATTATTAGATTTCATGTGCGAATCTCATTTTTCAACCATGATTATCACTTGCTAAACGGTGAAGGAAAACATCGCGAGGAAACCTGCATGTCTGAGAGAGCCACTCGAAAGACGCGTGATGTCCGCTAACCCGCACTGGGCATGCGTGGTGGACTATTGTCTAATCCCCCTCGCATTGATGGGAGACCGGGCCCAACAAAGACATTAAAAAACTAATTTTATATTATTGAGTTAAAATAAAAAAAAAATGCCAGCCTATGCCTATTCAGTATTCTGCATGGAACAAAAGAGATCGTAGTACGTAGTAGTTTATATGATAACTGGCCATCGAACCCGCGAGCCGATACACCGACGATACTACTGCCCACATAGCCCGTCTCACCGTTATCAAAAGACGAAAAATCCAAACTCATTACCTATCCTTTGTTTCAGATGTCCACTTCACAAATAATTTCCACTTGCTTACTCAACTTTTCTCATTTCATATTTATCCGAGCCCCGAAAGAGGCTTAATCAAATGTTCCGAGAGCTTTATAAGAGAAAACTTCATAAACTTCGTTGAATTACAAGAACGCTGAACTTGGGATATGTTGTTGTTGGTTTTTTTGCATGTTTTTGATGTTTGTGCGTCTGATTTCTGTGGTCAAAATAAATAAATAAATATCGCCATACGAACACACCAACTATACGGTCCCACTTTAAGCTTAACGCTTGTGTTATGGGTATCGTACAATGGACTGAGGGCGAACTCAGTATATAATACTTATATACATATTAAACATCCATGACTCGGGTACAAACATTCGTGCTCATCACACAAAGCTTGTGTCCCTACCAGGATTCGAACCCAGGATCCTCGGCGCAGAAAGCAGAGTCACTGACACTGCGCTAATCAGGCCGTCATGATGGATTATCACTTCTTATCTAAAAGTCTGAATGCATTGACGGCCTGATTAGCGCAGTTGGTAGTGACCTTGCTTTCTGTGCCGAGGGTCCCGGGTCGGAGTCCTAATAGGGACAAGCTTTGTGTGATGAGCACGAATGTTTGTACCCAAGTCATGGATGTTTAATAACGACATAAGTATTATATACTGGATTCGCCCCAGACCATTGTACGGTACCCATAATACAGGCGTTGCTTAGTCTGGGACCGTATAGTTGGTGTGTTCGTCTGGCGATATTTATTATTTATACCTAATAATGGGGCAAAACCCGGGGATTAAGAATAACGAGAGTACTAGGTAGGTGTATAAAATACAGAGCTAAGTCTTGAGGGCAAATTGAATTTATAAAGGTAACACAGGGATGTCGAGATTACTTTGGGCTTGTTATTTTGGTAATAAATTATTATGTGAAAAACAAATACCGATTAGCGAGGTGAACTTTGTACTCTGACGTAATTGCCACCCACTTGTAATTTTTACGTTATGAAGAGGTTAGGATCAGAGGGTGTTGTATCATGGTACAAGGCTTTTTGTGAATTATGTATCAATGACAATAGCAAACAGCGAACATCGTTTCTCTCACGTATAAATAAAAAGTAATTATTCCCGAAAACATGAACACTTACAATTAAAAAAAAATACCAGTGGCATTTCAATCACATAGCACTAAAATAGTCCGGTAACAAAACTCGAATTAACTCCATTACTCGACTTAAAGTAGTAAACTTAAAGCGTAATTTAAGCTGCCGCCGATCGTAAATTTTGTCGTAAAAACGAATCGGATCGGGACTCGATGCTCTAAACTGTGATTGGTGGAATTCCTAACAGTCGTTCGAATTTTTGAAATTCAAATTTCGAACGCATTCGATACGGATTCCAAAGTTAACGTCACTACTAGTTTTTGTACGGATAAGTACTAAAATAAGGAATCACCTGGATTACAAGAATAAGTTGGCAACTAGAAAAATAAAAATATCTTCGTTTTAATAGTTTGTCAAGTTCAAAACAAGTAGGTAATGGACCAAAATAGTTTTCAAAATGAAAACTATCTATCTATCTATTTATCAGCCGAAAGACGTCCACTGCTGGACATAGGCCTCCCCCAATGATTTCCACACATCACAGTTCTCCGCCACTCGCATCCACCGGCTTCCTGCTACGCGTGTGATATCATCGGTCCACCTTGTAAGGGGCCGTCCTACACAATTTAAATTAAAACTAAACTAGAGTTTTGCCCTTTCCCCTCGCACTTAACCCTGCGTATGGCACACACGTTCTTCAATGAGCCGGCTGCGGCGGAAAACTTCAAAACGACTTGCGTGGCTCCAAGTCATCAATTCTTACCAACTTGCCCCGCGATTTCCAAGTTGACTTGCAACTTGTCTATGAGCCTTGTAAAACGCTAGCTAGATTTTTTTAGAACTGAATAAAATTAATCTTTCCTGTAATAACTATATAAAAACAATAATTAAACTTGATATCTATTGGTTTGGGACCACACAGTTGGTGTACTATTCGTCTGGCGTCATTTATTGATTTATAATGTAGCGATCTCTTCAACCTCGCCACAAGCTACACAGATGGCGCTACAGACAGACGACGAACAATTGACAATTCTCCATACAATCTTGAAATACGCTATGAGAGTTTTCGGAGCAAGTCACATATATAAAAGATCCCGACAATAACCGTCGGGGCATAGCGGCCGCCCCACCAGGAATACCAAACGCCTGGCTGGAAGATATTTTTTTTTTCCACCAAAATAATGTGGAAAAAAAATATTATGTTCATAATAAATTATTCAGGTCATATACTCATTATTACTTGGTAAGCTTTATTGTCAGTTATAACGAAAGTTAATCAGTGCTAACAATAAGTACCTTGCAAGGCGCGTCACCGCAACCTCGCGAATCGTTATAGGAGCAAGCTGAGGTTGTATAAAGCCAATTTAGACATGTTTGGCATTAATCAGACTATTGTGTACCTAGCAAGGGAATAGGGGATGTTTGGAGTGAAAGCAAGAAACAAAAAATCCTTAAAATATAACCAGAAATACTCGAAGAGATTCTTAGGCCATCCGTGGTAATAATTTTCTACATGTGTAGTGTTCAAAATAGAACACATATATTTGCTATCCAATCGTAATGACGGAATAAATATAAATATCGCCATACGAATACACCAACTATACGGTCCCACTTTAAGCAACGCTTGTGTTATGGGTACCGTACAATGGCCTGAGGGCGAACTCAGTATATAACACTTATATACATATTGAACATCCATGACTAGGGTACGAACATTCGTGCTCATCACACAAAGCTTGTCCCTACCAGGATTCGAACCCGGGACCCTCGGCGCAGAAAGCAGAGTCACTACCACTGCGCTAATCAGGCCGTAAATCTAGCATTTCCCGAATAAAGGGAGGTTATCAGTCAGTTTCGAATCAATATTCGTTACAGATTAGATTAAGTTGGACTAGGTAGATTTTTTACATTGAAATAAAACTATTTTTTATTAATCCTCCCATGACCATAGCGGCTGTAAAGCAGCCGAAACGTCGGGAACATAAAAACATAAAATAAACGCTTAAATAAAATCTGAAAAATGAGTTTTATTTCAATGTGTATTACTCGTATAAATATAAGAAATCAATATAGATTTTTTACATTAGATTAATTTTAGCTCTTCGGTTTTTTGAAGTCAGTTTTTTTTGTTAAAAGTTATTTTGTAATAAATAAATATGGGTCGAAATAAGAGTTTTATGTACACCCATGTGAGTTTAATTTTGAAAATATGTGCCACATAAGTTTATTGAATTGCCTATACGACAATTTAACGACATTCAGTCGTCACGATTTGTGACCATAATAATTATCTTCTAAAATCAATTTTCATTATTAGTAGCCGTCTATTTGGTAACCACGTGTCCGTAACAGTATGAATCGGAAACGGATGCGCTGACAACAGGAATCGGAAAGCGGAAATGCCGCGATCGCTACAACTTCCTGTTATTAGGATGTGCTTTGTAGTGGCGATGCGAGCGTTTCTATTGCAAAAGTAATATAAGGATCATGATACTAATTCATTCATAACTTAAGTTCCTTAATAGAAACTTAAGATATATCTTGAGTTCCAAGTTATTGGAACTTAATCCACGGCGTATATCTTGAGTTTCATTAAGGATCTCAAATTATTAGATCTCAATCCACGGTGTAAATCTTGAGTTTATATTAAGCAACTCAAATTATTAGATCTTAATTCACGGCGTATAACTTGAGTTTCTTAATAGAGACTCAAGTTATACGCCCTCTTTTACACTTTTTGGGGAAACAACAGGGCTAAAAAGATTTATCGATAAAAGCTCCATCACTTTCTGAAATCATAGGAGAGAACGAGATGGTCTACCTATATTTTGTCTTGTCACAGTCGCCTATATTGAGTAGGTTCTGGCGCTTAAAGTTTAATACAGGGTAATACAGAAAGGCTATAGCTAAGCATGGAACTTGGGCTTCTTTGGCGCATTAGTTGACACTATGCGAAGTCAGAATTCGCGTTCTGAGCCCGCGGGACGCATTGCAGGTTGTTGCTATCAAACTTAATCAGGCGCAGCGCTGCAACATTGGTTTTATTTTTTTTCGTAAGATCACACTATGTGAAGTTAGAATTTCGATATATATATTTTTTAACATATAATGATTGTAAATCCAGAATAGCAGCGCAGGTTCAACGCTTAGTTTACCCTTTATGAATCACCCTGTACAAAGTGTATAGTATCTTCGGACGTTGTAAACAAAATATTGTATCACTCCATACAATACACTGTCACATTTAGTTCGAGTTTTATAACAGAGTGCTATAATAAAATGGAAGGCATGTAACTACTGGTCGTAAAAGGACGCTTTGTACCAAAACGGGCTACCCCTCACCTTTATTGAAACATTGTTATAGGTTGTCATAAACTTATGACGGATGTGCCGTGGGTACAGGTCGCATCACATAAAATGATCAAAGATGGCGTTCTGCACATGTCGAATTATTTCAATGAGGCATGCGCAGAGCCGCCACCTTTGTTAATTTATGTGATGCGACCTTTACGATTAATTAATTGGAGCCTCGATGCTTATGAATGAGTACTGTCGCCAGCTTTCATGCCATCTTGGAGTGGATTGCTCTGTTTTCAACTGACGACGTCTCATCCTATTTTTTGCAATGGCTTGATTTTATATTCTTATAATAATTCATCCCGTATGTATTCCTAGGCCAACCGATTTTCAAACCATTGTGATTTTGTATAGCTTCGCAATGGAGTCGGTTAAAAATACTACGGTTCATTAAAGAAAAGAAATCGGTAGAATTAAGAATAAAAAAAAAAACGATTTTGTTTTTTATACCAATAACAGTTCAAATTCCCACCAAACACCCCATAAGGTGCAAAATTAATATTAGACGATCGGGCTACGGTAAAACAGGGATCTATAGGACGATAATCCTATTTTCATAAATATACCTCATCCCAACTACGTTTCGGTCTAGATTGAACATAAACATCCGGCTAGATTGCTTCGGGCTAGCCTAGAGATGCCTTGATATTACTTTACTTGGTATATAAAGTCCGTTATGGAGCGAGGTATGAGGAGGAACGAGGTATGGAGGTTTGGACACACAATTTTATAAGCAGTTTTCGGAATTGGACTGAAAGTTTGTGAAACTTGATTTCAGGCTGTCAGTCAATGTCTTCAGGTCACTATGGAATCACGAAAATAGGTTTCCCACTGAAAAAAAATCCTAAACCTGTAATATATGCACAGACATACGTTATATATTTCTACTGAGGAATAGTGTTATATATAAGCATGCAATCATTCCATCACTCATTCGCTCAACTCATTCATTCAAATGTATTTACATTCTATAGAGACCGATATATAGTCAGTTTGAATTCCCGCAAGCTCGTTGTATTACTTCAAAACCTCTTTATATATTCTTGTCCGTGAACTTTTAATAAACACTTAAACTTCGCATTGTTTCAAATCGCCAATTATTGACGCCAAGTAAGAGCCTTTTTCAAATTGTGCTAATAAACCCTATCTACAACTGATTTGGTAGATGGACATTAACTCTATCTCTCCGTGTCCTAAACACTATCTGAAACTTATTTGATACACGCCCTTACCATATTATAGCTAGTTCGACTGTTCTGACCCGGCGTCATGTTTAAAACCGATGACGACATGATTAGCACAGTTGATAGGTAGCCTGCTTTCTGTGCCAAGGGTCCAGGGTTCGAATCGTGGTAAGGGCAAAGTTAGTGTGATCAATATGAGACACACATGAGTAACCCACTGTATCTGACACACTATTGTTTAAATGTAATAATGATAAGCCGTTTATAGTTATAAGTTTGTTTATGTAATCTCGTGTCTTGTGTTGTTGCTAAATAAATGTTTTTTCTTTCTTTCTTTCTAATATATGTATACATTGGGTTCGCCCCTAGTCTATGGTAAGGTACCTATAATGCAAGCGTTGCTTAGTTTAGGACCGTACGGTGGGTGTATTCGTCTGGCGATATACATTTATTTAAAATATTGTTCCTTACCATCTCAAGTAGCCAGAAGGTGGCGACGTAAACCGGAAATTATAAAATTATGCCGTAACAGAGTCCATGCAGGTATGTTCCTGATCTTACAAAATTTAAGTGTACACTTCAAAAATGTTGGGGACCACTTTACCACGCCGTCGGTGGGTCGAGCCCCGAAATAAGTGGATGAACATTAACGGTTCAGTTATTTTAGGAACGCGAAATAGGATGTATTTCTGTTACTCTTTTAAAGACATAATTTATGTGTTGTGACTTACGATTTACTAAAAGCGACACAATTGTAGAAATAACTTAAAAAAATGCAATGGTGCAGACAGGAACGCGGTTTGAAATTATATATCAAACAACAACTAAATATAAGGGTACCCTAGGACAGTAGGACGTCTAACACCTCAGTCCTCCCGTGTCCATAGTTGCTGTAAAAAAGCCGACATGTCAAGAACATGAAAAACATAAAACTAACGCGATAAAATCCGTAAAACTACTTTTACTCCATGGTGTAGTATTCGTGTAAATATAAGAAATCAATATAATAAATATCAAACTTGATTGTAATCAGCTTAAAAATATTCACTTATAATTAGACCTTTCACCCTATTTATTACTCTTAATTTTTCAATACACCATAGCATCTCCTGCAATACGTGCCACTAGCTATCCATAACACTTGTTTTTTCAATACGCCGTGTCGCTTTTACTACTGCAGTTCGCCTTTTCTGTGGCCACAAAAGGCTTGCCAAGTACACTCGAGCGCGGAAAGTGCACAAGTGGCTTCGACTGACACCGGCCGGCCGGCCATTGTTTCCTGCCAGACATCCCCCCTTCCAGATAAGGACCGCCGGCAATTGTCTTTGATAATGTTTCTAAGCGACGCAAAAACGAAATGAAACGACATCTGTAATTTCTAGAAGACTAAGGAGATATAGATTGCTTAAGCATAGAAGTAGATTCTTCATAAAATTATTCATTAAAACATTATGTACTTACTTACATCACACGCCTAAAAGTCTGGTAATAAAATGAGAGCGAATTTATTCAAAAACATAATTAAAACACAATGCTTATAATCAAAACTTTATTAATATTATTTTTTCATGGCAGAACCCGACGTCATTTAGAAATTGTTTGACCCACGATTTCATATTAAAATTAATTACGTAGGTACCTATTGACTACGGCGCAAAATTAACACATTTCATTACAATGTTATTTTTATACACTAACTTACGTAAAAAGAACCTTTGGAGTAAGTATACATTTTGTTTTAAAACGTTTGAAAAATAATAGACAAATGTTCTGCGATTTTAAAACACGCATAATATTTTTACTGGACGTAAAAGTAAGACACACACTTAAAAAAATAAGCTGTTTTAATTACTTACATAATAATTGTTCAACCATATAAAGTAATGAAAAAGTTAATTATCTAACAAAATAATTATATTTACAATTTAGTAACATTAATTCCGAATTACTTTCAGTCTTATAAAAAAAAAACTATAGGTTTCATGTTTGTTTGTGGAATTAAAAAAAGTATACAGTAAGTTGTTTAAACATGGCTTATGGACTACCTACATAAATAATATAAACAGTATGATGTTATAATTAAAAGTCATATTTTGATTATATTATCATAATAACTAAAAATAAGATTATTCTAGATACATCAGTCGATAATTGAAAAAAATAATAGTTAAGATTAGTTATTTCACCTTCCTAGACATGATAAGCATAACCTCACTTAAAGGATGGACTGTAAACCTCAAATAGACCTCAGCGTCTTCGTTGGTCTAGCTAGACTTTCGATCCTGGCTGGTGTGTGGCGGGCTATCTCTACCTGCCCCGTTAAGATACAGGCGTGAAGGTATATATATCGTTTTATTTTAAGTTTTCTCCAAGAATCCTTAGTCGTTTATTTTTCGTTTCTTTAGGTATAACAAAGTGTTTTGAAATCCGAACTAGAATAAAAATAAGAGGAACAGAGTGGAACACTTATTTATTAAGTACAAATATAAAATTACAAGTATAACTTAAATCCCGCTAAATAATATTAACAAAGTTTATACTCCTCAGCTATTCAAACCAGATCTAATTATAAAACCACACTAAATTAGAAATTAAACTTAATTTTTATTCTTACGTTTTCTCTTTGAATATTTAAAGCTTTTTTAATTTTAGGCTTCTTTGTCGAACTTTCTAAATCTAATATTTACACTAAAGGACATTTTTTTCTCCATTAAAAATTTATAATATTCGCACCACTGTTAAGTAAAGTTAAATATTCTACTTAGTTTTTTTTAAAAGGTCACCGTTTTATTCAGTTGGCTATGTTTCGGTAACCAAAACGAAGGCGAAGGTTGTGTTATAACTATGCCATGTTTTTTTATTATCAACAATAATTTCCTCAATATCAGAGGCAAGTTTGTATTTCGTTGTTAACTCAATCCATAAATAATTACGACTTCAACTAACTATTATAAATTATAGTAAGAGTCAGACACTTTAAAAAAAAACTTAATTCAAGTATATTGAAATCTAAACGTACTACAATATATGGACATTTCATGTATTTTTTGGCCTATCTACATTATAATTCTATTAGTTACACATGAGTCCCAGTTGTCTTCTGCTTACTGTTACCTGAAAAAAGAATAAAAAAATTAAAAGAGGAATTAAAAAATATTGAGTAACTAAGCCCAAAGACCTTGCATGATTGGCCCGAGCCAAATGCTCGCGTTGCCTCGTCCAAGCGCGTATTTCGTCTCGCTGACATAACAAGTGTTGAAATGTCGTGCTCGTGTACTGATTGCTCGGATAGAACTAAGCAGCATGTGCCCGAGCTGGCCTTGTGAGGCTGCGTGGCCCCTTCCACGCAGGCCATGCAGTCTATGAGCGACGAAAAAAATCAACAACCAATTCTATTTTTAAAATTTAAAAATAATATAATGTCAAGCCAAAATTGCTGAACGAATAAATATTTGTAATTATATTTTTTTAATCCGTATCTCAGTCCACACAACTGATGCCGTTAAATCGTCATGATGTAAATCGTTAAGAATCGTTAAGAGCAGATCGAGGTCGAATGATTTGGGAACATTATACCTACTTATTATTATAAGCCGAACGATATTAAGTACATGACTTAAGACGGTCGAGTTTCGTAACATTATAAAATTGATGGCATAGCTACCCACTGCAATAATATGTTTACTGAAAAAGAAAGTTTAAGCGTTGGCCGCAGATTCTAATTCTCTTCTAGACAAATTTAAAAAATGGCCTTCTTGTTAATTTATCCAGTGAGCGACTCAGAACTCTACTATAAGTCACAAAATCGATTGGATGACCAGAATAGTCATTTTTAATTTAGGTTCTCTATAATTTGAGAAAATAATCACACTAATATTATAAATGTGAAAGTTTGGATGGATGGATGTTTGTTACTCAATCACGCCAGAACGGCTTAGGGGATCTGGATGAAATTTGGCACAGAGATAGATTATCTGGAATAGCCCACAGGCTACTTTTTATCCCAGTAAAAATACATACTTTTTAATCGCGGGTAACACCGCGGGACGCAGCTAGTATGAGTATATAATAAAAAATAAAATAAAAATACCTTTGGTCGTAATCTGACTCGGCTGCATACTTCCATGATTTGGCGGCGGCAGAATATACAGTGATGATGATTGAGAAGATAATTTAGGCACCTGTGAATGAACAAAATATAGGAATTAACCCAAAAACATATCTGCTCGATGCACGTCAGTAGCCAGCATACGTCCAATCCTGGACCAGGGCCATCTCAATGATTCCCACACAAGAATCATCCACCGGCCTCATCGGACATTAGTGATGTCATCGATCGACTTCTTTTTTTTTAGAAAACGACCTCTCCCTCCTTAGGGTATGTATTTTGCCAACGTCAAATGGAATGATTATTTTTCATATCAAATATGGGAGATTCTATGCAGGCCTAATCCGTAGACTAGGCCTAATAAACCCCCCTAACCCTATCAGTAAAATTGTGGATACTTTACTGTAAGTATCTTCAAGTTACTCAAGAATCTCTTATTTTTCATACAAATTGGTGAAATATTTTCTAGTACTCTAGTTAAGGTAATAGTAAACTTAATGTCCTTACTTGAGGCTGAGCTCCGCTGTTCGTTGATGACGACGACGCTAACGGGCTGGTAACAGGCCTTGATGATGATGACGATGATGGTGATGTGGTTGATGGCACTAAACATAAACATCCAGTTTAGAGAAGTACTGATATTGATAAACAGACAGACGATACTGCGCCGGTTATAGATGCAACAGGCAGGATCGCAAGTCATTTGAAAACTAAATTTGCAAGATAGAGAGTCGACATAAGATATAAATTCGCTTGACAGTGAACTTCCTTTGGGCGTGATCCACTTATAATGTGCGCCAGTTGAAAAAAGTTATTGAAAGTTGTTTAGTAGAATTTTTGAATGCAATTGACATTGTTATATCATTGTCACTTAAAATTCTAATCATTCCAAGCTATTCTCCCGTTTCTTTTTTATATCTGGGGTGGCCTTTAACTAATGTTAAGACCGTCGTTCAGAACATTACAGGCGGACTGACTGAGATTGTCTTTATATTTATTTATTAAAAGTCCTGAAAAAATTAAGAAGAGAAGATGAAACCAAAAGATGATTGAACATACCTTGTGGAGGGTGATTGGTATTCCTTATTGAGTAGTATGGGGGCGGTGCTGGCTTGCCAACTGGGTTGGAAGTGTTGAGCTGTGACGCGTACGCTGGGTGGAATTAAAAAAAAAGCATAATTTAGGCTATAGTTACTATCGCGGAAGTATGCGCAAGCGATCCCGTGTCCCCGACACAAGCGACCGTGAGGATTCACCATGTGGTTTTAGTGGGTATACCGGCCGCCGCCGGGGAGTCCCACATACCCCTCTCGTCCCCCCCGGGGCGTGAGGGACGATGCGTAATTGCATTTCCACAGGTAAAATAGTTACTTGCACCCAGTACTAAATAATGCTGTAACCCATCAAGATTATGAATTGAATAGTAAATGCTTACCGATGGGAGCGGTCCCCCTCAAGTATGGGTTGCCGTATGTTGCTGCGTATCTTACGTCATCTCCAGTAAGAACGATTCCTGGACCCGGCATTGGTATTACTGCAAAAAAAAAGTATAATATATCTTATACAACGTTATATAGAAAGGATATTCTACTACCGTGTGGAGTACGTTTGTTATCATTATGTGATATCATAATGTTGATATGTACCTATATTCATTTAAAAGTTACTAAGAATAAAAAACAACTATTGTAGGTAGCATATATTTTTTTAAATATGTTTTAGTTATGATAAGATTAAACTATAAACATGTTATTGTGTTATTTTATATGAGAATTGAACTTAAACGTTCATACACGCTTACATAATTATTAAAACTAGGAAATAACAATTGAAGGAAAACACAAGTCACAAATTTATCGGTTAGTGCGAAGATTTCTTGTGGATAATCATATAGGTGAACGAGCATCCAACATGGAAATAAATTAATGATTATAACTTATAAATAAATAAACTTATTTATAACAATTATTCATAAGATGTGGTGAACTTTTCAAGTGTGCGTGGATATGCGAAGCCATATGCGAAACTATAGGGAATAGCGAAAAATGCTTAAAGGACTCTGAAGATCGATTTTTATGACTAATGAAAAAATTATTCATTCTAGTATATAATACTTATATAGATGCTAAAATATGTTTTATTTATCACACAAGCTTTGTCTCTATCAGGATTTGAACTCCGTCGGTACAGAGAGCAAGGGTAATTAACAACTGTGCCAAATGAGAGTGAAATTAAGAGAACTCTTGAAGTGCCGTTTTCTTCTAAAACAGACGCAATCAAGTTCCATATATCAGAGTCTGTTAATCATTCAGATCTCACTTTCAACGGACAAAACGAACAAAAATAATACCGTAAGCTGCTGAAATATGTTAATACTATTACAATTATAAGTCTAATATAACGCCTCTTCAAGACTCAAATAATTCATAATTATATTGATGTGTATAATAAATCAGTATTATTCTAGACATGAATAATGTGAGAAATTCGCTCTACACAATTTTGCAGGAGTATAAATTATGCTTCCAACGGCACACATGCATTCAGTCGATTCGGTAGCAGCAAACAAAATGTTCTCTGTGCAATCAACTGTTGTTTTACTAGTCGCAGTGAATTGTTTCTTGTGTGAGTATAACATTTTATTCAGTCCAAAACCGTTAAACACAACGTGAATTTACATTGCTTCTATCTGACTTATCTGGTCAACCCTATTTTCTCCATAAAGTTTACTCGTATCAAATGAGCTGATCCACACAATGGGTATAATAATTTGAGGAGGCACGGTTCTCTGTAAAGAAATCAACGTGCTTGGTATGTACCCATACCTCAAGCATCTGCCTATGTAATACCCATACACATAGGCATATTTATGTACATAATTCCCATCAACTGTATGTCTGTGGACACTTACTTTATCCAGAGTTGCTAATGCTAGACCATCCCAAACATTTGTTCACAGTCACAGGAGCAAAGAAAGCATGCAGCTTTGAGGACTCGGCATGCACAACACGAGCAGCCAATGATGCCCACAAACTCCTCATCGAAGGAGTACCTGATCAAGTGAAGACATCGGACCCGCTAGTGAAGGCTGAGATCAAAGCTGAACTGCCTGATCTGAAGTACACACTAAGCAACGCTAAGTTGAAGGGCTTGAAGAATTGCAAAGTGGATTTGGTGAAGTAAGTAAATCGCTTGATTCTAAACATTGTCCATAAACCGACATAGGAGGACGTGTGTATGCTTTAGAAGCACACTCTTTTAATTAAATCTGGTCTAGATTATACTGGAATAGCTTAAGTCCATCATACCAAAATGTCAAGTGTTAAAACATTTACAATTCTTAGTCAGCATCATATTGTAACTTGCTTGTATTTTCTGAGTTATTTATTTTATATTCGATTTCAGAATCAATGGCAACGCAAAAAGCTTCGAATACAACTTGGCATGCCCCCACATTGTCGTGGAAGGAGACTATGATGTCAGTGGCAAACTCGACCACTTGCCCATCGAGGGCAACGGCAAATGCAAAGTCGATTGTGGTAAGGTTAAAAAAAAGTGCTACGTTAGTTATAAGAACTATGAGTTCCTGGACTTCATTTCCAGAGCACAGTTATTCGAATTTTCTGGTTTAGAAATTTAAAGGCAGGCATTTCGCTCTCTGAACCTTTCTCTTAATTGTGGAGTTTCTTCCAGTCAGCTCCTTTTCCTGCTAAATTCCTTAGCACCTAATACGGCACGACATTAACAGTTCCGTTGATCTAATCGAAATAGTTTCTCCTCTGCTTTCCTTTTCCTCTTTCCTTTTTACTATCTTCATCTGGAGATTACTAAGGACCACAACGTATTTGAAATATGGTCTTTACAAATTGTTTTGGATGAGGTTTATCAGTACATTGTTTTGGTTTTAACACTACTTTTCTTAGATAGTTAATTTCATTCCTCGTACATACGAGAACACCTGATAATTCTCTTTCTACTTTCCAGATGACTACCACATTCTCTTCAGCGGCAAATACGAGGCAGCTAAAGGCAGCGATAACAAGCTACACGTCCGCATCACCAGCTGGGATGTGAAGGTCGACGCAAAGGGCAAAGTGAACTATGACATCCAGAATCTGTTCAATGGCGACCAGGAGAAAGGTAAATAATTTCATACTCTATTTAGAAGTATCTGTTGCTCATATTGCTTTGCATCGTGGATGAGACTTTGGCACTAGAATGTTTTCCTGGAATAGCCAAATTAAACGGTATTCTAAAGTCCATTGAGTGGATTTTACTGGACGTGAAATCTATCATCTTTCATTCCAGCTGCTGCTATTGGAAAGCACGTGCATGAAAACTCGAAAGCCGTCGACGACAAACTTCGCCCGCCAGCCATCAACGGTCTTATGTCGGAATATATCAAAAACATCAATGACTACTTGAAACTAGTACCAGCTGAGGTGTTGTTCGCTCAGTAATCAGTACATCATCGCAAAGTAGTCCTATTTGATTGTGTGCAACCAAAATTGTAATAACCCATTCACATAAAAAACTACTGTCAATGAATTATAGGCAACTGATGTTATGTCTTATATGTTGTGGACTATGTCTCCAAAAACAGCTAATTCCAAATACTCACATTCAAATACTTACTCGTAGTTGACTTTAAAAAAAAAAATACACCCGACATTTGGTTTGAGCATCGTCAAATAGAAATTTTGGCAAAAAAAAAAAAAAAGTTGTTCATTTCGTGAACTGGATTCTATACTTTTTTTTTGTACAGCAATTTAAAAAATATATAAAAAAACATAGCTCTACGACTTGTTCAGGACACCGATTCTATTATTCTTTGGTGGTTTGTTTGAAGATGTATTAATCTGAATCCCTTTATTTCATTCAGTAAGGAAAACAGCAATTTAGTCGTGTGAGAATTAGTTTAGTTTTAGTGTTTATAATAGAATTGGTGTTAGTGGTAGAAATATTTTTATATTTATACACGATCCACTGTTTATCAGAAAATAACGCCATTAAATAAATATGTATTTACTACCTCCAAATATACTTCAAATTTGTATTTACTTATTGTCAATTGTGAAAAAAAATACTGCAATGTTTAAATATCTAATAAAACTGTGGATGCTATAAGATGTTTTCTTTGGTGAAATTGATGTGATGGTACCGAATCCTAAAAAAATAACAATTAGTATTTACATCTTCTCGAAAAAAAATCTCTATGTAGTATGTAATTAAATATAAGGCGGTATACTTTTTCGGCAGAATCAAATTCATATATATATATTGCATTTCTTTTCTTTTATTTCAAAAACACTAACTAAATTTAAAACAATACTGAGAATGTTAACAAGTACAATTGTTTTTTCTGATTGGCATCATGAACTTGACCTCTTCAATGTTAAAGACTCTACCATTTTTTTATGAATATCGTTCTCTATATACTATCTAACGACTGAGAGAGAAGGCTATAACTTTGTCCCTCTCTGTCGGCTTCAGAACATGTGATATGTAGGTACTTCAGGTACCTCATACAGATGAGATATCTTGATGCTAGCTCCTACATTTATTATACTGTAATGAATATCTCAAGATCTTAATTACTCATTCATTCCGAATCATTGCATGCAATATTAAAAAAAAAAAAAAGATCACAAGGTTCACGTAATGGGTCCTGAACTGTAAACTTAAATGAGAATGGAAAATGTATGATGGGTAAAATAACATTAAATGACACATCAACCTCATTTGAAAATCAAGAAACGATTTGATAAATGAATTGTATTTTTATGTAACCCAATGTATAACAAAACCTTTAACTAATTACGGCCAAGGTGGTAGAGCCGCCTTGGAAACTAAATGTCGAGAGGAGTGCCGTTTTTTCTCCAACGATACTCACAACGCTTTCCGCTTTAGCACTTTCACTCCTAAAGTATATAGCTTTAACAACCTTTTCTGGTCAGCCAACAAAAATGCACCAGTGTTGAAAACCATGTAGGTTTCCCTCAGTTCCTACTCGGCAGACAAATTAAGGAAGAACTTAACGTCGAGGTGAAGATCCTGACCAACCTTGTGGGGTACTTGGATCCATAGTATCACTACTCACCAGCGGGTCACCACGTGCTGCCTTGCAGGCTCATTATTATCTCTATTATATATTACTAAGAAATCACTCACCATCAGGCCCCATGATCCCTCCGAGTCTCGTACAGCTGGTCTGCCGATGCAAAGACCCGCAATGGCCAGGGTAAAAAGAACCGTCTGTGCTTCTGGTCACTGATCCATCGAGAGAGTCTGATAGAGGCACAGGAGGTGCGTAGTCTCGCGAATAGTCCACATAAGGAACGTACCCGTTGCTTTGACCTTGGAGCTATGAAGAAAGAAGGATTATTAATCACTAGCTGCGCCTTGCGGTGGTACCCGCGCAGAAAATCATGTCAATCCTTTGCGCTATGAAAAATTAAAACAAATCTATCCCACGGGAACCATACATTTTAGCGGGATATAAAGTAGCCTATGTGCTATTTCAGACTATAATATATCTCTGTGCTAAATTTCATACAGATCCGTTCAGCCGTTCAGGCGTGATTGAGTAACAAACATCCATCCATCCATCCATCTATCCATCCAAACTTTCACATTTATAATATTAGTAAGTAGTAAGTATTAGTATAGAAGTATAGATTAGTACCTACCTACAACGAATTCGGTCGCATAGGGTGAATACAAAATGCTTTGTTTTTTATTGTATAACTGCGAAATTTTAACAACGTTTTCATACATTAATCTTAAGTATCTAAAAGCCATTCTATTATTCAATCTTGATCAGTAGGTACTATCGTGAAACAGGAAAGATAATTTATTACTTTCGAAATGAGATCGTGTTATTTTCTTAGCTGCTATTTTTCGCTACTCAGTACAATATTCCAACCACGTATTGTATTATCATTTCTTAGGACATTTCTTCCTGTTGGTTTATTAGAGAACATGCCGTCTCGTTGATATTATCTAGGTATATTAAAAGTAACATTTCTGGTTGTTTGAAGGTATTCAGTAAGGAAATATTGAGATTTGCTTTTAGTGTAATGGAAACGATAACGTTAGCAAGTTTTGAAAGTAGTTTTATTTAGCCACGAAAATGGGAGCTCATTAGACCCGTTTAAGTGAAGGGAAATGCAATGGTAATATTTTAAAATGAAAATTTTTTCTATCTTCGATAAGCATACCTCATGTCGTATCAAATAGTGGTCTGCTAAGTATTTCATCTTTGTTTTGGGCTATTATGTTTTCTTAAGTCAGTAGTTATCATTAAATTTATATAATTCACGCCAATTTTTAAAGATTCATCTATCATTATTCTCATAATACTTTGTGCAGTTATTACTAGATTAAGACTTTTAGTGTCACTTACCTTAAAGTTCAAATTGCTAATAGGCTGATTGAAGTCCCCACTGTATCTTTGGTACTGCTTCATCAGCTCATTATCATAGCCTGTCTCTGGGAGTGGGACCGGCCCAGCGAGAGGCAGACCAAGGTTCGATGTGAGATGAAGGGTCGGATGCAAGTCCGCTTCTGAACCGGCGTTTGAATTGTCCTATGACAGATTTTCTTTGATTGTCTTATTCTAACTTTCTTTATGTCCTCACGACTTAAGATATGTTTGAGCTTTTTTTCATAAAAGTTACACCAACGTATACATATATAGGCGTAGGATATTTAAAGTAATTTATTTCGATATAACATCGTTGCGATAACAGATAGAAGATGTCTACTATGGGATATAGGAACTCACTACGGACTTCCACACATCAAGGTATTCCATAAATAAAGACATACCCGGCTTCGTTCAAATATTATGTTATTTATTGGTTCATCTTGTAGGGTCGTTACAGACTACCTACCATAAGTAATAATAATATCGCTAGACGAACACACCGACTACACGGTCCGTGTTCGGATCCTGGTAAGGACAAATTATGTGTGATGAGCATGAATGATTGTATTCGAGTCATGCATGTTTAATATACATACACTAAGCAACGCTTGTATTATGGGTACCGTACAATGAACTGCGAGCAAACTCAGTATATACCATACCCTTGGCACAGAACGCAGGGTCACTACCAACTGCGCTAATCAGGTCATCAGTCACATACTACTCACCATATCACAGCTTCCTTCCACTTGCCTCAACTCCAGCTTCATATCACTTATATTAGAGCTCCTATCGCTATCCTTGCACTGGTCAACGCAAGTCTTCAGATCTGTGATATCTGGCTTCTTGACCGTGTCAGTCTTTTTCGTCTTCCGATGACACAGCATCACGACTAGCATGATTATGAGGGCAAATATGACGGCCGAAGAGCATCCGGAGATCAACACAACTATGGAGTAAGACTCTGGAAATAAAATATTGATGCTGTCATTTGGAGGATGTTTCGAATGATGTTGTCTTATAGAAATGGCGAAAATCCGAACAGATTTGCGCGTGGCACAGTGGGACTTTGGATGGGTAACCGAATTAAGCAATCGAAGCTCATTCGTGAAGGGGAACCGATGCTGTCAAACCAGGTCATCATTACGAAATTGATTACGGCAAGATGGAAGCCTGAAAAACTCCGTAAAATGCTGTTACCTTATGGGACTGTTATCAGATAAACCAGAGTAGACTAGAAGTTGAATCCAATATACATAAACAGGTGATTCAGAAAGAGTTATGCTAAGCCTTGAAGCTGTGGTTCTTCAGCGACTTTGTTATCACTATGTGAAGTTAGAATTTCGAAATGTCGATTTAAAAAAAAAAAAATTACAATATAGGCAAGTATTTGATCTCGATCTCACCTGATGGTAAGTGACGATGAGATCTACGATGTAGCATACTTGCCTAGAAGGTAGTATGTTAAGGTAGTATGTTCCCAATAAAACGATAATTGTGATATTAAGTGTTTTTTTTTATTTGATATATTGATTTCTTATCTTTACGCGAATACTACACATTGAAATAAAACTTATTTTACAGGTTTAGTATACCCTCTTCGAATCTGGCTGTACAATAGCAACAGAAAAACACTAGCAACAATTTATGAATGCCTATTTGTTGCAAGCGTTTTTGTTTTTGATGACAAATTTATTACGCGAACCATTTTAGTAGATTGTGCTGGCTGACTATTAGCATAATACCGCCATCGTGTTGTTGGTTTAATTAATTAAAATACTCACTGTCAGGAACCAAATTAATTTGAACGCTGTCGCCGCCATAAAAATTGACGACAGTGCAATTATAAGCACCGAAATGTGTCGGCTCGCTGTTGCGTATAATCAAAGTGGACTTAGTCATTCCGTCTGTCAGGTATTCTTCTAGAAACGCGTAATCCTGAAATCGTTTTACACTTATAAAAAAAAACTATTGCGGTGACAAAGTTTCTCTCACTAAGCACTTTTGCGAGGATAATAACTGGAGAAAAAATATTTATTTCGAAACTCTTAAAAAAAATGAAATTCAGTGTTTTTTTCTAAATTTGTTTTTATCTCTTTAGTGTTTTCTGAATACATTTAAGTTTTATGAGTCTCTTGCAGTTCTGGTCTAAGTTTTGTTTCTGTTTAAGTCGTACTTTACTGTAGTAGATATAAACGACGTTGTTCTGAATGATAATGTCTTATTCATGGCTTTTGTATAAGCTAAATACTTTTTGGACTGCCAATTCACTAGGTTTCATATAATAAAGCTGACCAATTCTCTTCCAATGGCGTTACAAAGCAATTATTAGTTTTGTGATATAATTTTATGTGGAGTAAAACTCTAAATTTTTTGGACAAATGCATAATAAGAACTTCATGTTCACAATTGTATTACGATGTTATTAGCAAAGCAGTTCTTCCTATACATATATGTCCCACTGCTGGGCACGGGCCTCCGATCAATTCGAGGGGGATTAAGCGATAGTCCATCACGCTGGCCCAGTGCTGGTTGGCGTACTTCGCACATCTGTCGAGGGGTGCTCTCAGACATGCAGGTTTCCTCACGATGATTTCCTTCACCATTTAGCAAGCGATAATCGTGGTTGAAAAGTGAGATTCGAACATGAAATCCAGAAATCCCAGAGCTGCGATCCTCGATACCGAGGCATATTATTTTATTATTGGAACCCTATTCCTTGATGATCATCCGAGAAAAGTTTATATACCTGATTATAAAATGAGTTGATCTCGCTGCCACCGAACGTCCACGATATGTAGTCAGGTTTTGGCACAGAAAATGACACACACTCAATCTTCACACTGTCTCCTTCGACGCCGTATTGTGTTAGGTTCGACATTATCTTTGGTGGTCCTAGTAAATAAAAAAAACGAATATTAATTTCTTATTCCTTTTTGCTCTAATGTTAATATTTTGTCGGATTACGCTTTCAACACAAGGACATATTATAGAACTATGCTTATAGATAGAATACTAACTGTAGCTAGTATTATCCTTAGATCAAATCTTTGTTTACCGATTACCAAATCAATAAATACATATAACGGGACAAACACACAATTGACATTTACTACAATCTGGGTGTTTTCAAGTCGAGAGTGAACAGGTACCTTCTAGGCAAGTATGCTCCATCGTAGATCTCATCGTCACTTACCATCAGGTGAGATCGAGATCAAATACTTGCCTATAACGTAATAAAAAAATTATAAAAAAAAACACAAATTATACGGTCCCACACTACAACGCGGCAAGGCTTGTATTATGGGTATACTACTTTGATACCTTTAATATAAATCATAGCAGGCGCCTCCACATCTGGTCTATTTTCAATACTGCCTCTGCACCAATATTGACCGGCTGAATAAGGTGTTACTGTGACGGTCAGATTTGATGATTTCCCAACTCTCTGTTGAAAAATTATGTGTTTTATATATAGGTGATCCAGTAGGTGTACACTAGGCTTTGGACATGCGCTCTCTTAGCGTATTTGAAATCATTATGTGAAGTCACAATTTTAATATCGATTTTGAACAAAAAATTATGTGTTTTATATATAGGTGATCCAGTAGGTGTACACTAGGCTTTGGACATGCGCTCTCTTAGCGTATTTGAAATCATTATGTGAAGTCACAATTTTAATATCGATTTTGAACAAAAAATTATGTGTTTTATATATAGGTGATCCAGTAGGTGTACACTAGGCTTTGGACATGCGCTCTCTTAGCGTATTTGAAATCATTATGTGAAGTCACAATTTTAATATCGATTTTGAACAAAAAAAATGGTTCCCATAAAAATGACGATTATTGTTATACTGATTCCTTATATTTACGCGAATACTGCACATTGAAATAAAACTAATTTTACGGACTTTAACATCAAACACGTCCTCCCGTGACAGTGGTTGCTGTAAAGCAGCCGAAACGTAAACATAAAAAAAATGGGGTAAAATCCGTAAAATTAGTTTTATTTCAATTATGTATAGGTTATGTAATATTATTTATAATAATTCCAGCCCTTTTTTATGTCCCACTGCTGGGCACGGGCCTCCCCTCAATGCGAGGGGGGTTTAGGCCATAGTCCACCACGCTGGCCCAGTGCGGGTTGGCAGAGTTCATACATCTTTTGAGGGGGGTTCTCTCAGACATGCAGGTTTCACCGTTTAGCAAGTGATAATCTTGGTTGAAAATGAGATTCGCACATGAAAAATCCCAGAGGTGCGAGCCGGGGTTTGAACCTGCAATCCTCATTACCGAGGCAAGCGTTCTACCAACTTGGCTATCACTGCTTTACTTGGCTATCACTGCTTTTATACTTACAATAAACCGATCGTTCTCATATCTGAGCCACTGTGTCCTCGGTGACGGGTGACCTTCGACTAAACAGGTCAGTGTGACCACGGAACCAGGTTCACCTTCCGCATCCTGTGGTTTCATTTTAAATGTTGGACCGTCTGTAACAATAAAGCGAGCTTGAAATAAAACTAATCTTACGGATTTTTTCGCGTTTATTATACTTTTTTACGTTCCCCACGTTTTGGCTGCTTTACAGCAACCATGGTCACGGGAGGACTGAGGTGGTTGACGTCCTAGTGTCATAGTTTGACGGGGGTACCCTCATATTTAGTTGTTGCTTGTCCAAAAAATCATAAATTATGAAAATTGGCGCGCCCGTTATTGCGTTATTAATGGTGTAACTAACACGGCTTTGTTTTATATAATAATACAATATACGAAATGCTAATTAAAATGTACGGGTTCAAAATAAACAGTGTTTTTACATAATTAATTTGAAACACTTTTGAAGCTTTGCGAAATTTCTAAAATGAGATATGAAATATCGAGATCATAATTGCTGTAAAGGTAAGATAAAGTCAAATCATTTATTATCTATAGGCCTACGAGGCGATAACGAATTTTCGTTTAGCATTATTTTTCCCGACTACAACCAAAACGAAACATGACCTCTAACGAGAAGATCCGATATATAACTGTATATACGGCTCATTGTTTTAAAAAAAATGTTAGGAACTCAAAACAGACTTCTGATCCGAGAATTTCTAGTTGTACAAAACCGCAGACGTGACAACATTGCCACAAACATTCAATTCTCCAGATGGTTTACAGTGTTCTAGTTTTGTCGCATTTTACGGCATCCACAATGTATTCTGTATCTCTATTTTATACCTGTATAATAATAATTCCAGCCCTTTTTTAATGTGCGGCACGGGCCTCCCCTCAATGCGAGGGGGGATTAGGCCATAGTCCACCACGCTGGCCCAGTGCGGGTTGGCGGACTTCACACATCTTTCGAGGGGTTCTCTCAGACATGCAGGTTTCCTCACGATGTTTTCCTTCACCGTTTAGCAAGAGATAATAATGGTTGAAAATGAGATTCGCATATGAAATCCCAGAGGTGCGAGCCGGGGTTTGAACCTGCAATCCTCGTTACCGAGGCAAGCGTTCTACCAACTTGGCTATCACTGCCTGCTAAGCATTTTATACCTGTACTAAGTAATTATATACCTGAGCTGAATATTAAACTCTACAGAACTGAAATGAAATAATAGCCCAATTGTTACATAATAGAGGTCGCTGGTCAGCGTCAAGGATCACCCTAAATGCTCATAATTGTAAGAAAATTACTACAAGTATATAATTTTGTATTGTTCAGTTGAAGACATACTCTGAAACGTTAATCGACTCGGACTGTGGTAAATGTGGAAATTAATTTCTGTTTAACCTAAAAATGATAATGTTTATTAATAAATAAATATTGCCAGACGAACAGACTAGCCGTACAGCCCCAAACAACCTACACTCCTTTTTTGGCGAACTGTTTGCAGTTTTTAACGGACTTAAAAAAGGAGGAGGTTCTCAATTTGGTTGTATTTTTTTATGTTTGTTACCTCAGAACTCCGTCATTTATGAACCGATTTGGAAAATTATTTTTTGTTTGAACGGATATTCTTCTAGATTGGCCCAATTTTGGCACATTTGGTAAATATTTGATTTAGTTAGACGAGGTAGATTTCAAGATTGGATTTTTTTTTGCTTTTTAGATATTTGAAGGCCGTTTTTTTTGTTTACTTTTTTTGTGTAAACTGTTGCATAATTTAGTGCAAAGGTTATTTATTCTATAAAGTTCGGTAAAGATACTCACATCTCACTTCTAATGTTTGTGTATCAGCACTTTTGCCAATTTTGTTGTGAACTTCGCATTTGACAGCGGCCTCGTTAAATCTGCGAGATATATTTGGTAGTATCTGAAACAAGAAACATTAGAATATATAAGGTGTAACAAAAATTGTGTAAAATATTTTTACAGATGAATCAATAAGTTATAAGGGTCGCGTTGATATATAAAATAATTGTGTAAATGATGTTTGATTTTTTCTTAAACAAGACGAACAATTATCAGTACAGGGTGCCATTTTTTAAATGTCTAATTATTTCAATCGTTTCTTTGGTAATGTTATCTAAACCTACTGTTGACCCTGTTAAAATATTTTACACTATTTTTGTTACACCTTGTATAATATACATCATTGTCATCATGGATCATGACAGACAGACTTTCGACTGAGAGAGTTCTGTTTTCTTAGCCACGTCCATTATCGACCAACTTATTTGATTTATAATTTCAGTGGTAGATTCGGGAGAATCAAAGAGTTTTATCTAAATACACGAATAGGATGTAGGTGGTATACCTTTTGGGTGTCCAATTATAAACTATTGTATTAAAGGATAAATCAATCTAAATAATAAGGAAAATGTATCACTGAGGCAAATTCATTCGGTTTTTTTTTCAGTTAAAATAACATAAGGTTTGACTCTCAAAATAAGAGCATGTATTTCATACTACACCAGTTTCTGAAAGATGCGAGTATTATTGTTTCCTACTTTATACCTGCTGAATTATGCATACCCTGTATATACAAACTATGCATAATTCACTACATTGCGCCGTTTTAATAACAGCTCGTCCAAAAACACGTTTTAATATAGGTGTAATTTTTCCAGCATCCTCCCGGGCCGGGCCGCTATACACGGCTGGTGTAAAATTCATATTGCACGTGTGTTTTGTGCCAAGTTAATATTTTTAGAATTCCATCTCATATTCTTCAGTGTTCACACTTGCGCTTGCATCTTCAGCTAAAGTTTTATTTTGTCCCCAGTCCGTTACTCATAATACAATTTCTTTGTTTGTGAGTGCACAGTTAGTGTGTGTGTCTGGTGATATTATTATATCAAAAACAATTGGGGGAAGGGCAATCCACTACTGACCTTCGGCTTGTCTGGGCCTGGGCTACGACTGCTCGTAGCCCAGTCGTACTGAGGATACTTCGTTTAGAGGCGAAACACGTGTCGAATACTTTTTTAGATTCGCTTCGTTTCGCAGAGAATTACATTTTATTTGTGGTCCCGTCACTCGTGATAGATAGTTTCTCGACTAAAATCTTAGATGTGATCGATGTTGCTGGCTTCTTTAATTAATCGATCAACTTGTTTGGTTTATAATTGGAAAAGTTGACAAACCGAGGGTCAGTGGTGGGTTCCTCTTCCCCATTTATTTAATAAGTTACTACACCATCACGCCTATAATCTCCGAAAGGGTAGGCAGAGGAGCACTGCGGCTCACCAACATTTCGCCAAACGTATTTGGTCCCACTGTAATTATACCGAGTACATGCCACCTCAATATAAAAAGGATTTAGGCCGTATTCCCCTAATACGTGTTATCGCAGCAAAATGAGATTCCCACATGAAAATCCCAGAAATGAGAGCCGGGGTTTGAACCGGTACACCTTGGCTATCACTGCTGCAAACAATGTTATGGAATCTCTATTAGAATATTATGAGATATAATATTAATTTGTTTATAACATTGACTTACCAATTCGTTGCTGATGTCATCAACTATGAGGTCATTGTTCACATACCATTTGTATGTGAGATTGTTTGGGTTAGCACTGGCTTGACAACCTGTACAAAGGTAAATTATTATTACTCGTAATTATCTATGATTCACTAATTACTGATAATCCTTCTGTTAGCTCCATCTAGTGTTCTTGAAACGCTCACTAAAACGGACACTAGATGGCGCTAGCAAAAATTAATAGCATCTGTCACTGTCACTAATCTATATTCTAAGACCATAGACAAAGGTATTGGTCTGTGATATATTAAAAAGTTAATCAATACACTATAGACAGCAAAACACTCAGCAACAACACGAATTTTCACCATCTTATGGCCTATTATGAATGAGTTATCTAAATGATGGATTGATGACATTGATGTACTGATTAGCTCAATTGGTAGTCTGCCCTGCCCTGCCCTGCTCCCCCTGCTTTCTGTACCGAGTGTCGTGGGTACGTATCCCGGTGGGGCAAACGTTGTGTGATTTTTGTACCAGAGTCATAATTAACTATATACTGAGTTCGCCCTCAGTCCACTGTACGGTACCCATAATACAAGCTTTGCTTAGTTTGGGACCGTATAGTTGCTGTGTTCGCCTGGTGATTGTTTTTCAGAAGATGACTGATTTGAAAACTTTACAATACCATTAGGTATTGTAAAGTTTTATAAATTAAGGATTGAGTGCGTTATTTGATTACTTACCGATGATTATAGTTTGCCCTTCTTCTATCCTTCCTTTCATCACTCCAGTCTTCATGAATATACGGACCTTAGGTGCAAATTGTACCTGAAACAAATATTCTTTGAAATTTGCTTATTCACGAAATTCCTGAATATGTACAAAATGGCAATGTGCTGACAATGTTAATCCTGAAATATTTACGAGCGGAACGATAATGTAACAGTAGATATGTAGTAGAGATAGACTGTTAAGTAACATCTTTAAATCTCCAGGGTATACCTACTAGTGACATTTGACTATTAATAATTAGATTAATAGCCCCAATTAAACCGTTACCGCAACAAAATCGTTGCAATAGAAGAAACACATTTCCTTCATTGCAAAACAGCCGATATTGACGCTACATTCTAAAAATAAAGTTTTCTTGAACGTTAAAAAAACCTTGCAAAAAAACTACGGGACCATTTCTCGTTGTCTGAATCAGAAACAGTATTTTCCGGGCGTCGAGGACTGTGAGGGCCAACATACGGAACCTTAGTGACGATGTACACGAGCACGCATACTCGTCTTGCCTCGTTTAGCCTTGTCAGTTAATTTTAAGATACGAATTCCTTCGACAATCTTATGTCCCGTTTCTCTCGATAAAAAAATCATGTCGTTCCTTAAGCTCTTTGGACAGATTACGATATGATGAGACTGACATAATTAGAAAAAAAAACAATTCGTAGGCGAATACAATTTGAGTGGAATAAATCCTTACAAATAATGATATGCACACAAAAAACGTTCAAAATGGATTAGAATGAAATTGGGTTCAGAGAGAGGTAATATTCAGGAATAATACATAGGATATACTTTTTATTGTTGAAGTCTATATTAAAGTAAAATATTGTATCAGCTTCATTATTCTTAGCCAACACACACACACACACACACACACGACACACACACAACACACATTTAAAGAACGCTAAGAACAGTCTCTAGGTTATTAAAAAAATGTTACAATACAAATACAATACAATTAATCGTGGCCACCTTGTTCTTCGACATTTGCTTACATGCGTTTTTTGGCGAGAATACACTTTCGGGCCTTCGGTATGGCGAGACGCGTGCAAGAATCTTGCTCGTGTACGTGGTCACTTAATAAAAGAACGGGGGAAATAAATACAGGACCGTTAGTACACCTCGCTGGAGCTTCGATGGCTACGTCTGTTGTATTTTTCTTTCGAACTTTTATTTTCTGAGCAACCTGTGCCAACGATCTTTTTGCGTGATGGGCTTTTGAGGCAATTAAAATGGTGATTGTTCTTATGAATTGTATCGTATATAGAGATAGAGACTAGTTTCCTTTGTGTGCGTTCCTTCTACGTACTGGACTCAGTAATAGTAATTTTATTGATTTCTTATATTTACGCGAATACTACACATTGGTTGTTGTAAAGCAGCCGAAACGTCGATATGTTAAAACATAAAATAAACGCGATAAAATCCGAAAATATAGTTTTATTTCAATCGGTAATTTTTTCAGCTGATTTTATGAGCTGCCGAGGATTTAGGCATTGAGAGTATATTTGAGCTATTTTCAGTCATAATTATGTTCCAATTCCACTATTGGAATAAAAAAAATACTGTAATCAATACAAGCCCGCTGATTTTCATGCCGGATCTTTTCAGTTGAGGTCGCCTTCCGATTCGTTTGTAGAGTTAAGAAAAAAAAAATTAAAAATTTGTAAACGCCCCCGTAGACGAAAACGTAATAATTATTTGACATTTGACTTTATGACACCAGAGCAAACGTTCAGCCTACTTGGCTATCACTGTTATCAATTTAATGTTAAATAGTTGGTTAAACTTTGAACCCTGTTTCCCGGTATACCGATGTTTATTTTAAACCGTCCCTTTAATCCTTAATAGTGTTAACTTTTATTCAGGACCCAATGAAGCTCAAAGTCTAGACGAAGCCATACAGTGAGGAAATTAAACGAACAAAGCGTCTCTCTGGAGTGACAATAAAAGTGCTCTACAAAAGCGCCTAGCTAGCTGTCGAGAAGCATTCTTCTTCGACATTTTAAAGTATAAAACAATCTCTTTTACAGAGACTTCTTTATGCTTTAAAATGTTGAACTTTTAAATATGAAAGTCGATAGTTGAAATAAAGACACCATAGCACAATGCGCTTAGTGCTATTTAATTTTTGTTGCGATTTTAAACAAAGGTGAGACTTCTTATATCTTTTCCTTCTTCTTTGTTTGTCTATACAACAATTCGAACTGAAATTCGCACAGCATTATTTTTAGGTACATAAACTTGTACCCCCGAGTTTATAGACGATCTATAACATTATCAAACGCCACATAGTACCGCGCAAAGCAAACCTCTTGTGCGTAGTACTATTAACCGTTGGGTAAAGTTATAAAACGTCTATAAATTTGGAGGTAACTTAATAAATAAATATTAAACTAGATTAAAATAATAACCGGTTCACAAATGCCGGCAATATGAAACGGTAACCAAAAGAAAAAAAAAGATACGCGACGAATTGATATCCTTCTCCTCCTTTTTGAAGTAGATTAAAAACACTTATGATCAAAATAATATAAGTACCTACCCTAAATAAGGGTTACCATTATAACCGGTTACCCAAAAACCACTGAACAAAGCCATGTCGCCAAGCGGCCTAGCCGTGTTCCGGCATGATGTTCGGTGCTGCCATTCATGGATGGCGGGTCAGATTAGTTGCGCTGCATGTGCCTAGTGAATGTAGCGTCTCTATCTACTGCCGCCTTCCTACCTAGGCAAGTATGTTCTATCGTAGATCTCATCGTCACTTACCATCAGGTGAGATCGAGATCAAATACTTGCCTATAATGTAATAAAAAAAAAAAAACAAACCTCGGCTAGATGTACCCACCAGTTCTGCTGACACCCCTACAACGAGTCGTCGTGAATTAGGGCCTACACGGCTTCCTATTTTCACTTTTCCGGCATAGAACCCAGTCCAGATTTATTTGATCCCCCCTATTTAAGGTGACGCTATCAATTGGAGCAGCCTCAATAGACCAAATTGAACTGGCGGTATCTGTACGCCGAATCGGCGAATTTTGTTAAGGGGATGTACGAAATATGCGGTTCGGGATTTTTTTTTAACGGGCCCGTCTGTTTCCTTATTTCGTTTCGTATTTCTTTATATCTGTTTATTGGGAGCGCAGCTTAAGAAGTTATTTATGTGTACAAACTCGAATTAAGGTTTGTTTACTCTTGTTGTGGAGATTTTTCGTGTTTTATCGTTATTAGGGAGTTGAGGAGTTGTAATTAAGATATAATAATAATAATGAACACACCAACTATACGGTCCCACACTAAGCAATGCTTGTATTATGGGTACCGTACAATACAATGGACTAAGGGCGAACTCAGTATATAATAGTTATATAGACATTAAACATCCATGACACGTCTACAAACATTCGTGCTCATCATTCGTGCGCTCAAAAAACAAATTATTATAAATTAAAAAACAAAAACACCCTTATACTGAGCGCACAGTCAACGGTACTGACGCGCCTGTTTAAAAAAAAAAACTTCATTCACACAATTATTTTATACATCAACGTGATCCATATAACACACTGATTTATCCGTCAAAATATTTTACACAACTTTTGTTACAGCTTGTATAGTCTCTTGCTATATAATCACTACCTTGAAAATGAAGATATTTTCATCCACGCCACAATATCAGTAACATAATCAAAGATTGAACCTTTTGGAACTCGGTGAAATTTCAAGACGCGCGAACGCTCAGCCAATTTATTATCTTATGGTAATTCCTGAAAACATTTCCGAGGCACAACGTTCTACGTCAAAGGATGGCAACAACCACTTTCTCACCCCCCCCCCCCTTTCCACATACATTTAAATACAAAATTATACTTAAGATACACCAAGGGAATTTTAGTTGTAAAGTATTAAACAAAATGGCTGTTTAATCGTTGTATCAAATTATCATTTTTTTGTGGAGCTTAATAGCTCGATTATGGATATAAAGTGGTGGTTAAAGCTAACTGCTACTTTGATGACGCTAACTGCTACTTTGATGACTTACTTAACAACGATTCGCTCGTCGAGTAAAAAGACTTATAGTAATACCAGCCCTTTTAATACCCTACAGTTGGACACGGGCCTCCCCTCAATGCGAGGGAGATTAGGCCATAGTCCTCCACGCTGCCACGGCCCAGTGCGGGTTGGCGGACTTCACACGTCTTTCGAGGGGTTCTCTCACACATGCAGGTTTCCTCGCGATGTTTTCCTTCACCATTTAGCAAGTCATAATCGTGGTTGAAAATAAGATTCGCACATGAAATCCAGAAATACCAGAGGTGCGAGCCGGGGTCTGAACCTGCGATCCTCGTTGCCGAGGCAAGCGTTCTACTTACTTGGTTATCACTGCTTCCTAACCTAACCCAAACGGATGGGTTAATATTGTAACGAGATGCCAGAATATCTTGCTGTCATCAGACAAGGATGGCATAAAATCGCTAAGGCTAAAGATGGATAAATTTTACACAGCAGTGAAATGAATTAGGTTAATAAATACAAAAATAGGTTGTAAAATGATTCTAGAATACACAACTGTATGTACAATAAAACTTACACGTCTCGTTAAATATAACACGTTTATAATTAGCATTTAATAACAAATTATTTCAAGTTGAACCTACGCTAAATTTAAGCAAACAATTTACCTAAACACGCACGTAATATCAAAGCCAGAATCATTTGGAAGTTGGCAGATTAAATATAATAAACCTTATCTATGAATTAGCCGAATATTCGTAGGTCCTTTGATATGTAATTATAATTGTACATGTAATATTCCTTATAATTGATGCTATTACACTAATAAGCTTATGTAATTTGAATTTAAACAGGCAACATAGTGATGATTGTATAATTGAATTGTATTCAAACGACAAAGTAGATATAATTGTTTCTATAAATTACCAAAGGATTAGGGAGTAAGTGGTAGCCTAGTTACTGAAATAACCTAATAGATCTCGTGCTATAGGTACTAAGGCCTCGAATTTGATGGGTTGTCAAATGGTAACTGGTTTTCTTGTTTTATGTGCTTAATTTCAATAGGTGGTTGAAATAAACTGTTTTTCTTATATTTACGCGAACACTACACATTGAAATAAAACTTATTATAAGGATTTTATTGCATTTATTTTATGTGTTTACGTTCCCGACGTTTCGGCTGCTTTACATCAGCCTAGGTTACAGTATAATACCAGGGCACAAAAAAAGCTCTGGATTTTGTTTAAGAAATAAATAAAAGAAAAAGATTTAAGCATAAGTAATTTGAGGCCAAATTATCTCAGAGACTTGACGAGGGTGCAATCTCGGTGCTTCCGCTGGATTACAGAATAGATATTGTTGACAGTGTGACATGGACCAAGTCTCTTTGGCCTACAAGTCTTAGTAGGACCACCGGTAGCTTAAGTACCTACTCACCTGTAGCTTAATACTGACTGATCTGTAAGCTCTGTCAGCTGTGTTTTGAGCTTGACAGGTCAACGACTGATTGTGATGGTGTCTTCTTGGACGTAAGTGGAGTACGGACCTAAAGAACATATTTTAGAATTAGTTTAAATTACTTATCTCCGCCCTCCGGCAAAGTGAAGTACACATTAAGACAAGACGATTGGCACATTTCGTCGGGACCCTGCTTTCTGTACTAAAGGTCCTCAGTTAGGGGAAAACTTTGTATGATGACGACGTTCTTCATACAAAATGTCTAAATACGGTAGACTATAAAGTATACGGTTAGGTCACACTTGAAGTACTGAGGAGGTATATGTGTCCGGGATAGCTTGTTACACAATAGTATATTTAAACATCAATGACTCGCGTACAAGCATGGTCACCAACTAAAGTTTGCACCAACCGGAATTTGAACTCACAACTTAGAAAGCAGTGTCAGGCACACTACCAATGTACCAATCGGATCGTCAAACTTTTAGTTTAAAACTTAAAGCTATAGTAATATAGGACATACCTTGCTGTGTATCTCCGGCCATCAGTCATTGCTTCTATTGTATAGTTGACACCTTGCGTCAGCACTCCACCATCGCTATCCACCCAAGTAATCTGTTAAAAGATTTCTTATATAGACAAACAGCAATTTAAAGCATGCAGGTACTCAAATTGATTTCTTATCCGTGACCATGGTTGCTGTTAAGCAGCTACGAGAACGTTAAAACATAAAATAAATGCGATTAAATCCGCTAAATTAGTTTTATTTCAATCAAATTACTACCACAGACTATCCAAATATGGATCCAATACTATATATAACTACACCTTAAAGCAGGGATTCCCAAACTATTTTTGGGCACGAGACCCCTTTTCTAAAATTAACTGATATCTCAAACCCCCGTAGCCAAATTACTTTAAAAATCCTCTCTCAAGTTTTTTTCCTATTGATACAAAATAATAATTCCATCTTATAAGAACTTGTGCACGTTTATCGACTTGTTGAGTTTTTTAAAAGTACAACTATGAATCTTCCTACTACAATATTAGTAATTCTTATAACATGTTAATAAACGTAACACAACGTATACAGTATCTTAAGAGTTACAATTAAGAACTTTTGTTAATTAATAGGGGTCGATTTTTAGATCTCGTAGATCGACCTCCAAAATCAGTTTTCGTTTATGTCGACCCCTGGAAAACCGATATCGATCCCACGGGGTCAATATCGACAACTTTCGGAAACCCTACCTTAAGGAAACACAGTCGTCATGAAATTGTTCGTATGTGTCGGCAATACAATGTGTTGAATCATGATAATTTTAAGAGACAAATCCATAACATCCTCAAACAATAGTTATAAAATACGCCTAACTTCTCACAGTTACCTATGTATTTTAATTAAATGCCTGTTAACATTTAGTATTAATTATGTACATTAGTCGTGCCTAAGATTATCTTCTACTTATCTCGTAAATTGTATCATTTTGAAAACACAAGTTTTTGGGTTATAATTATATTTAAGCAACTGGATTCCATGTCACCATTAATGCAAACTTGATTGTAACCTTCTTGTGGTCAATAAAAAAAAATCAAAAGAGATTTCTACCTCCGCAGCAGGTTTTCCTCCCAAGGACACACACATCAAATCAATTTCTCTATCTTCAACTGCTTGGAGGACTGGTCCTTTGAGTATCCTCGGCGATTCTGGCGGAACGAGGACTAACAGCCGGGCATATCTGGACCTTATTGCTGGCTCACCTGTGACCAAGATAAAGGCTTAATAAAACTTTAGTAGGATTAATGCCTAATAGCCGTGTACAAACTAACCGCGAAGCCTCTCGAGGAGGCCTCGAGCATATTCAATGAGGCGAATGATGTTTTCACGTCTTTTTTATACCTTCATATCACATCCATTATTTTGTTTATAATTTGTATTTATTGATGTGTTATTGCTATTGATTACTCGACATTGGCAAAATACCCACTAAATTGTGGGTGAGGCCATACAGATGACAGCAGCAATTGTGTGAAGTTAGTGACGTACTGACTGACTGAATTAGCCATAGTTTATTGATGTTCTCACTAGTTGAGTCTCGGCTGACAGGTGGCCATGGCTCCACCTAAATATCGGTTGTCAACCAAATTAGAATAAACTGGAGCCGACCCCGATACAAAAAAGATATGGAAAAATGCATGAAGAGGGCCTCTTGCGGACTAAGCGAGGCACAACAACCTTGTGAGGCTGTTCAGTTAGTCAGTACTCAGTTGTTAGCCTAGCTGCCAAAATCACACCACCGACCGTTACAATCTTGATGTGACCCTACTCCTAGCGCCAACATTTTACATAGTTCGATAGAATGGTAGAGTGACTTGAACTGCATGGCTAATTGCACCGGGTTCGATACCCACCAGGGTAAAATTTCAACTGACGTGCAGATTTCCTCACAATGTTTCAAAGTTCCTCACAAAATTTCTCACACGAAAATCCGAAAATATTTTTCACCAAATAATTAATCCTAAATACTATATATGTCCTATTTTATTACTATTAATCGTGGAAACTACCGAGGCTTCATATTTCACGAGCAAACTCCATATTTGCCCAAACTAAATTAAAATTTAATGTCTAAGCGAAAATACTAAAAGCGTGTCCGTTGTTAATAATTGTTATTTAAATGTTGGGGCAAGTGTTGGTTAGCATTAAAGTTACGGCAAGCTGTTGGTTTATTATTTAGTTTTAGGTTTATTTATTCATATATAAAGGGTGGATTTTTTTAACTGTACCTAGAGAAAGTACTCTAAATACTGGAGATAGCAAATTTTACTTTAATGAAACCTTCCTTTATGTTTAAATAGAAACAAATCTGACTTCAAGGATTTTCGAAAACTCGCTTGCTACACTCGGGAATCGAACCGGCTAAAATCTAAAAAAAATAACACCATCTACTTTTATGGCATCAATCGATATGGTCAATGATAAGGATCAAATCTCTCTAACAAACATGATAGATTAAATGAGAGGAAATCCATGATGTGAATGAAATCTGACAAAACCAGTAAATTTTTCCCATGTTTTTATAGTTATTTTGCTATTTGGGGCGGAGACAAATTCTAAAAAAACAAAGTGCCATAAAAATCATCCCACCCATGCTTGAGTTATAAATAGGGTTACTAACACGACTTTGTTTTATGTTTATAGAATTTCAAACACACCAAATAATAACCAATAAAATTTACAAGCATGCAAGATAAACAGTATAAACACACTATAGTTGTAGTCGGTATAGTGAAATTGTCCAACTTTACGTCGCTTAAGTTACACTGTGTCACCGTTTCAGTTTGGCTTCGATTTGACACAGCACAAGTTTTAAGCGGCAGCGGGCTAAACGCGAAAAGCAGTGATAGCCAACTTGATATAGAACGCTAGCCTCAAAACAAGGGTCGGAGTGTCAAGTCCCGGCTCACAACTGGGTTTTCTGGATTTTATGTGCGAATTTTATTCTCAACCATGATTAGTTATAGCTAAACAGTGCAGGAAAACCTTCAAACTTGCACTGAGACTGCCTATAACCATACTAAATTAAGAAATACTCTCTCATCGGAATATCAGCGCATTTTTTTCTGCCATAAGGCATTCGTGACATTAGGCAGATCAAGCACTTTTTGACGCATATTGTTGCCAATAAACATATTATTTCGAGACGCGGTCAAATGACAAAAGAAAATTTTAAGCCTTCCTCTTCTGACTTGGGCCATACTCTAACCTCTAACAAAGCAGTAGTGGCTGAACAATTTGCGGGTGTGTTTGCCTTTGTCCATGCCTCGCAAAAGTGGCTGTTTCTTTGCCGCCCGCCTCAACTGTTTGACGTATGTCCGAATGTGAGGCATAATTAACTTGTACTGTGTGTTATACAACAGGCTGTACCAGTATTGTTTTAAGAACGGTGAGAGCCTTTTTGTGGGTATATTATATTGTTTGTTGTTTTGAACCTTTTTGTTTTCAATGAGTCCATTGTCGATGTTTTGTTTTCCTTTTGTTAGATTTATAGTAGTAGTAGTTGTATAGTAACATAATTAGTACGGAATTAAAATTTTGTTTAAGATCTTTTCTGTTGGAACGAAGTTCCTTATCGCGCGTTGCGAAAGGGGGCTAGACGGAAAAAATTAAGACGAAAAGTTGTAACGAAACTTTTTTGTAGGTAAGCCGTGCGGCGTGCACATGTTTCTCTGTCTGTCTCTCTCTCTCTCTTATAGAAAGCAAGCCAGATATTTTCGTTTCGTCTTTCTATTTCGCATTGATCAGTGTGGTGTCGCGATGATTATTTTTGTTGACTGTATACAGGTTTTTTGTACATAATAAATAATAAAAAATAATAAAGGAACTTCGTTCCATCCGGGTGTCCCTTGACACCTCTCAAGTTTTTTTATATTTGACTGTATCAATGGCTCAACGTAGAAATGAAAACTAACAATGAAATCGGCACGTTAAACCTGCCTACTTAAGAACTTTTATTAAAAGGTACAATTGCTAAGTATTCTCATGTGTGAATGTACTTAAGGTATCCAAGCATTCTAGTGCCTGTTAGAACCTTTCCATAGATAATGCGAAACTTATCAAAAAGTCTAATAACAAAAAAGATTGATTCAAAATTTATAAACGCAGAGTCACGAGACGAAAGTTAAGATTCAAGTTTGTAATAAAGTTACCTCCTGTGGCCAAAGTTCTTATCTAGACAATTTGCGAAAGTGAGGTGAAAAGCATCCCCTGGGAGTGGCTGGACAAAGAGGGGATGCTAATGGATGAGATAATGGACTCAGTGTTTAATGTAGTTAGAATTGAATTTGATTGATGAAACATGTTGAATAAATTGACTAAATGTAAAATTTTTATAAAAATACATTTGAATTTGTTTTTTTTTGCCTTGACTAAATTACTAAATAGAGACCAGACCTGATTAGCGCAGTTGGTAGGGAGCCTGCTTTCTGTGCCGAGGGTCCCAGGTTCGAATCCTGGAAGGGACAAACATTGTGCGATGAGCACGAATGTTTGTATCTGAGTAATGTAAGTTTAATCTATGTAAGTATTATATACTGACGCCCCCATTCCATTGTACGGTACCTACAATACAAGCGTTGTTTAGTGTGGAACCGTATAGTTAGTGCGTTCGTCTGGCGATATATGACATATTAATATAAAATACAAAGAGAGGGACCGATGCCCCCTATTTTTGTAATCGTAACAAACACTGTAGGTACATAAAAATCCTTTTAAAAATATTAAAGTAAATACCAAAAGAATCGTATCCAGCAACAATAAATCGCTATCAATGCCCTCTAAATAATTCAAAAATGATAACGAAGGAGTCCTGACACTGTCTCCGATAGAACGACGATCTCCCCCCCCCCGTCTCTGTTCCCCCATCCCTTTTCACCCCCCCGTGTTTATTTTGGCTACACTCGTAAGGATTCATGGGAATATTGCATGGCATTTTTTATGGCAACTTCGCCCCACTAAGACGCGGGAATGAGTAATAGAATGAATATCGGTATGGAAATACGGAATGAGTTGGTAATCTCTCCCTGTTATTGGAGGGGTGTTGAATAATGTAATAAGAGCGTGGTTAGGGGTTATTTTATGGCTTGATTTACAGTTGAGTATACTTATTACATACATACATACACTCACACATACCAACTTAAATGCACCTACCCAACACACATACGACCCTGCCTGTATAAATAGAGATCGCTAATATTTTATAGTACTTCACTTTTATATTTGTTTTTAGGTTTTATTTATTATACATTTTATATTTTACACTTATACTTGTAATGAAATAAAACTTGTGATGAACTAAAACTTAAAATTTTACGGATTTTGTCGCGTTTATTTTATGCTTTTTACGTTCTCGACATTTTATCAGAGTTATCAATCACAGATCCTCACAAAAGAATACCGATTCCGACCAAAAATGATACGTGAGGCCATTGAGATTTAAAAAAAAATCCTGAGTGTAATGGGGAATATGGCTGGGCGCTACAACCGACTTAGGATCCATTAATTAATAGAATTAAATCCAAAACCAAGCGCATTTTAAGACCTCAAGACACTGTGAGCACTTTCGGCATAAATCGGACCGCAAACAACATAATATGAGGGTACCCCAGTTCAAACTATAACACTATTTTTGCCAGTGTCAAGTGATATATTTCATCGTTATTTAAAATAATATAAGTACCCCTGATGATAATTGTTGAGGACTATGTTAATGATGAAATGAATCCCTACCCCTATCGGTAAAGCTGTGAATACTTTACTTAAAAAAACAGACATCTTGGGAGCACTCGAACAATCAAGCTATACTATTTTATTTTAATTTCCTTCGCTCGTGCACGTCTATAAATACACAATAGTTAACATCCCACTCATATTACACATTATATATCATACACAGACAATTTTCTGAAAATAAAACAAAATTGATAACTTTACGGTTCAATTTCCCGGCAAAAAGTCCCGCATTAACCGTACATATAATTGCGTGTCTGTACATTGGGTAAGTAGGCATTGTTGTGTTCTAAAATAGGGTGGTTCCCGGTAATAATCTTGTGCCGAACATGGCAACCAGCTAAATAAAGAAAATTGCCATTTATGACGTGTCCAGAGCGAAGACGGGGATTGGATGTGGCAACAGAACGAGGCAAACCATTTCAAAACCAAACAACTGAAAAAGATAGAAACATAGATGTTCAATCATTTGAAAATTCACTTAGTCTCTACGAATGTACCAACTTGGCACCCAATCTGTTGGGTCAATTAGTAGGGCCCTAAAAAACTAGCCAACTTGACGTGCCAATTTGTTGGGACTCTATATTTTGGGTGGCTAGTTGGGCCGTCCGTAGCGACTAACAAACTCAGACAACCGATACGTAAATGAATTGATATGATTGAGACAGTTTAATAGTGACCCTCCATGTACCGAGTACCAAGGGTCCCAGGTTCAAATCCCAGACTTTATGTGCACGAGCACGGTCGTTTGTACCTAATCATATAGTGGGACCGCTCTCCGTCCATCGCGCGGTACCCATAATACAAGAGCTGCTTAGTTTGGCACCGTACCGTTGGTGTGTTCGTCTGGCAATATTTTTATAAAAATATTATCATATCCTCCATTTATAGCATCCTAGTTCTCAGCATCCCCCGGGGCCGCATCCATCCGTTGTCTTGCTACAAAGCCGGCTGGCGGTTGACTCAAAGGAATAGCCAACCACTGTGCGAATATAAGCTTTGTGTACTTATTCTATTTTGCGGTGTAAGAATAAGATGTATTATTTTATTGCTAGTGATTGTTTGAGCCGAGACCGTTTCTACAATGCTCTATGGAATATTTGAATCTATGTTGTAAGTAATACCGGATTAGTGGTATAAATGATTTAGAAAAAAAAATAGTCTTCAGTCACAATTTCAATGTGCCTATTTCTTTTGATATTATGTATTATTAAATACCTAATGACAAATGTTATTTTTTGTAGCCAATTTTTTGGCGCTCAAGAAGCTCAGTTTTAAATGAAGAATGATAGTATACATTTTCTGAATCATGCTGTAGTCGGTATGTACACATATGCAAAAGGGAGGTCTTTGTAAGAAGACCATCTGTCGTGGTGAACTTCATACCGACTCGGAATCAAATTATGTTATTCTGCTATTCAGGTCAGAGACAAATTCACAAAAATCAAAGGTCACAAAATCGGCACACCCGTTTTTGAGTTATAAATGGTGCAACTAACACGACTTTGTTTTATATATAGAAGTCTTTATGATATATCAGAAGGACAAGAAAAAAGCATTTGAAATAAATAGACTATTCGAATCTTACTGGTGTGTCTTAACTTTATGGTATTTCTTTTTTCTTACCTCTTGCTCCAGAGCTAACTTGACACTGATATAGAGCATCATCATCCAGTGTCACTTCTTTAATGTCTAATGAGTAGTCGCCTGAAACAAAATAAAATATAAAAAATATGGGCAAAGAAACACACCAATAGTGTTGCCCAAATTAGGCGGTGTGCAGTGTTGCCCCCAAGGAGACCATTTAGATGGTGTTTATTGTTGCCCAATGCAGTATGTGTGTAGTGTTGCCCCAAGGGAAATCATGTAGATGGTGTGTAGTGTTGCCCAAAGTGTTGATCTTGGCTTGCATATCCGCAAGATCAAGGCGCTAGGGTCTTTCAGATTTCTCTTTAAAACTCTGCGAGACTCTCGTTTTGGTATGGTCTCGTAAAATACAAGCTAAGAACAAAATTTGGGCAACACTTACACACCAATTACATTTTAAAAGCATTTTTAAAAGCTTCTTGTGTGGTAGGCACTCATATTGCAAGCGCTACTCATTTTGGGACTATTGTAGAACGATACAGTTGGTTTATTTGTCTGGCGTTTATAATATAAAAATATTTTTGGGGGAAACGAATAAACACTGCGAATCCGATACACAAGAACTTATCTTTTCTTCAATGTTGCATGAAACTTGTCACGAGCCTGAAGCCACGTCTGCTGCTAAAAGTTTCTCGACGCATTCAACAAAACAAATACCCTAACACATGTTTATACAAACGAAAATTGCATCTGGCCCCATCTTTACCGGCGCGGGGGAAAAAATGTTTTGAAAAACTTTTAGATAAAGTCGCGGCTTAGGGGCTGAATACAACACACAAAAGATGACAAATTACCTTCTTCATCGCTCCCAATCATCTTGTATCGATCGTAGCCGGTAAGATGTCGGTGTGTGCCCAGCCCGAAATCATCCTTCGTCCACTGCAGCTGCCCAGCCTTATTCTCTACGCGACAGGGTAGAGTCACCCTGGATCCAACTACAGCCGTCTATGACAAAGAAACAGATGTAATAGGTATTCAATTGTTTTCGACATGGAATAACATTAAAGACAAATATAATTTTATTCTCTATCTTTATATATATTTTTAAATAACTATTGTACATAATTTACTGGTGGTAGGCTTCGGCCGTGGTTAGTCACCACCCACTGAACAAAGCCATGTCGCCAAGCGGCCTAGCCGTGTTCCGGCATGATGTTCGGTGCTGCCATTCATGGATGGCGGGTCAGATCAGTTGCGCTGCATGTGCCTAGTGAATGTAGCGTCTCTATCTACTGCCGCCTTCCTACCTAGGCAAGTATGCTCCATCGTAGATCTCATCGTCACTTACCATCAGGTGAGATCGAGATCAAATACTTGCCTATAATGTAATAAAAAAAAATATATAGTAAAGACAAATATTGTCTTAATGTATCTGACTGGAATATTAAATTTTGTTACTACAGGAGTTGGTGATTTTTGGGTTACTTTATTTTCATTAGCAATGGCTAAGTTTGCTGATTTAACTCTGCGGTGTTTCTGTGTTGGTATAAAAAATTATGTGTTCAGGTTCATATCAATTGTCATACGTCTATTACGTATACCGAATATAAATATGTTTTGTAGGCTGCTTATTTTTTAAATCGCTTCTGTTACCACCGTCAAATTATTTTCGACAATCTGTTTAACCGTTCTCTAACATAATTGACAGAACCAGGCGATACTTGGCGGAAATCCATTGTTAAACAAATGGGGAAAGAGGAACCCACCACTGAGCCTCGGCTTGTCAACTTTTCCAATTATAAACCAAACGAGTTTGATCGATAATTAAAGTAGCCAGCAACACCGTACTCCTCTAAGATGTTAGTCGAGAAACTATCTATCACGAGTGACGGGACCTCAAATAAAATGCAATTCTCCGCAAAACGAAGCAAATCTAAAAAAGTATTCGACATGTGTTTAAACTTTCTTTTTTTCGTTCCACTAAACGAGGCATCCTCAGGACTGCTGGGCTACGAATGAGCCAAACATTTTCCCCAACATTTTCTTTCGTAAAGTACTAAGTTGACACAGGGATGGTTTGTATTGAGTATCTGGTGATATTAAAAATTCTTGCCCCCGTGAACCCTTAGGGTACGGATGTTTTCATAGAGGACAGACCTTCTCGAATAATTCCCATAGCTCTTTTTAACCCTTTTTTATGAATGTATCTACCGTTATTTTTTTTTCTTTAGGAGCATATGTTACAAGATATATCGATGGTCTAGATGACAATGATGCTAAGAGCACAATTTTGGGTTTGTGACATTTTCTTGCCAAACGCACGAAATGAGCATTCTGCACTATTTCCGCTCACCAGAGTGCCATTTTTCATCTCTCTCTACTGAAATCATATTGGCACATATATAATAAGTGACATGGCAACAAAGACAAACATTCTTATCGAACCCCTAACTATTTTAGGGTAATGCGTTTTATTTAACTGTTGAAGAATTTATTGAAATGTGATACATAATTTTAATGAAGTTCGCTATTAAATTTGATAAAGCAGGACAAAAGAGAGGCCATACTCTTTCCCAGTCGCCCCTGTGTTTATTAATGGCGATCTAGTCACTTTACACTGCAACATATGTAAGTATTAGTTTTTTGCTGATCGGTTTTTTTGATAGTCCTTTTTTCATTCGTCGTTTTAAGAGTGATTTTTCACACTTATTAAAATGTCCGCTAGCTTTTTGCTTCACAAACAATTCCTGATAATTTGTCAAAATAATTGTCAATAATGTTCCATGAACTTGTAGCATTGTAATTCAAATAGAAACTCAAATTTATGAATCTATTCCATAAACTAATTACTGAAATGAAAACGGTAACATTTGCATAGTCAATAATTAACCCAACCGATTAATATAACACTGCAGGAATTACATCGGACGCATCGTTTATTAATTCGTTGGCCGTTCGAAATAAGTAAGTTATTGAGCATTTTGTTTGAACAATAATTTTCATTTGCACAACGGTATCGCCCGCAATGAGGATGTAATTAATTTGCAACTGAATTTGTTGCTACGGAAGTTTTACATTATCTTTTACAGAATCAGCATTCCTGGGAGCAGTAATAGGTATTAGTTTGTACTCAAAAATGCATATAATTGAAATGCAACTTCTTTTACTTATTTTACACATTTTATCGCGTATATTTTATGTTTTTACGTTCCCTACGATGCTTATAATTGATAGAACTAGGCGATACTTGGCAGAAATCTATTGTTAAGCAAATAGGGGAAGAGGGACCTACCACTGACTCTCGGCTTGTCAACTTTTCCAATTATAAACCAAACGAGTTGATCGATAATTAAAGAAGCCAGCAACACCGTACTCCTAAGATGTTAGTCGAGAAAATGTCTATCACAAGTGTTGGGATCCCAATAAATATGCCATCATCAGCGCTGCCAGTAGCGCAGTCACTACAAAACGCGGCAAAGATAACGCAGAATCTGCAAGTAGATTTCTATGACGCAATTAATCAACTTAACTTGATCTTAACTTAATAACACTAATGTCCCCTTTTTAATGTCCCACTGTTGGGCACGGGCCTCCCTTCAAGTTCAAGGGGAGGGCTGATACGGCCATCGTACACCATGCTGGTCCAGTAAAGGTTGGCGAACATCTCAGGGGATCATGGGGGCAAGGCAAGCGTTATTCCAGCTTGACAGCGTCTTGCTTCTTCATCATTCATCACTGCTTCTTAATTAAGCTGGACCTTAACACACTTAAGATAAAGGTATTTTTTAAGTACTCACCTGATCTTGTGGTTCTATCGCAAACCTCTGCTCCTTAAACGCACTCGCACTAACCAATAACGAAAACAACAACCATGGCTGCAGTAACATCTTTATCTTTAACGGCATCCTCAACAAAAGGAACAAGGTATTAGAACTTCTACTCGTTACTCGCTTTTGATTTAAACAGTCACTCCTAATAACACTATCAGAAAGTTTCACAGCGTCACGTTCATTTTTATCAACAACTTTATAATTATATTCACTTGTTGAATCCAAATGTCCACTTTGTAATATGTTGCGATCAGATTCACTGGTTTCGTCGTGTTCCATTTTGAATTTGTTTCGTTAGTCATGTGCTCATTGGACTTATCAATTGTTCAACAGTGTTGCACAAACACTGCCTATAATTTAGCATCTGAAACAAAAGAAGAGAGTAATTATGTTGGTATCCCTTTTGCCTGTAGTTTAGCTAAACCGATGTAGAATATTAATCTATAAGGAGTTAATGAATTGCCTAAAATGTTGCGTATGTCTACGGAGGCACATACAAATTGTTTTAGATCTGACTAATTTTCTACCTGGGCAAATGGTGATTCGTTATCACCCCTAATACTGTAATTGCTTAATTGCTTACTTTAGTGGCATAATACTATCTATAAGTGGGTTTATTTGATAATGTTTGGTTTAAAGACATTTATTTCACATAAAGAATAATGCAGTCTACTTCAAATGAGTCTTCTATACTTATTAAAAAAAAATACATATTTTTGTCTGCAAATCGGCTAAACAAGTTTTTTTTTCAATATTATAAAAATGGCAAAAGTAGAAAAAAAGTGTCCCAAGTGCTTGATAAATGGATGGTGTGAAGTACACGGATCGTTGCTTAAAGACTTTCCACAAACGCCTGTCAAACGATTATTAAATATTTGAATTATTTTTGCGGACACAATACTATGCGGCAATGCAATGTTTAAAATGTGTCTAAATACGTAAACTATAAAGTTTATGAATAATCTCGCACTTGAGTCCCCGATCTTAGTATCTCACTTCAGAATCTGATGTAGAATCAATTCAAGAAGTCACACAGAAGACAAAAGATAAAGCCCTTAATTTCATATTCAACTAATTGTTGGAATCATAAACTCTAAAACACTAAAATTTAAAGCGAAATTAGTTTCCTTGAAGCCAAAACTTCAGTCCATAAACATAAATAACTGTCTCGTACGCTTTCGAAATTCTATTCGGTATACAGCATAAATATGTCTTATCCATACAGTATTATGGAAGAGGATGTTATGAATAAATCATATAGGAGTATGGCAAAAGACGGCAATTTTGCTGCACCAGTTTATAGTCTCTGAGACGATAAAGACGTGGGTAGATGAAGCCGAATGGATTTTCGATTGCAATTTGATATTAAGGATACGCTTGGTGATTCAGAAGTTTCTTGACAAAATGCCTGCTATATTTTTTTTGTATTTTTATATTCAGAACATTATCCCAAACAATAAAATACAATTAAAATGAGAACCTTCTTCTTGGACTTTTTGGCGGGAAACTGAAAAGTCATAGCGTCAGTTCATAAGTGGAATATTAACCATTATGGGTTCGGTAAAGTGCACGAGTGTAGGTAATTGAAACAGAGTGACGAAACATGGCTTTTCAGTTTCTCACAAAATATCCATAAAAAAACATTCAGTAAAGTACCCATAACTTTACTGATTGCGGGATGGGGGGTATTTACTTGGGCCTAGCCTTTGGGCCTGTGCATATGCTCGAAAACTGAAATAATTTATATTACTTGACACTGGCAAAATATCTATCGTGATGCCAAATAAAAAAAATCCTTCTCATTTTAATCATTTGTTTTCATAAACACAACTCTTCTATAAATCTTAAAGTGTTAACAGACAACATTATTCTACGGAATAACTGTGGCCCCATATAGCTCCCTGCGCGCTCCTTACCGACCCAACAATACAATAAATTCAAACAACACATTTTAAAAAGTCCAAGCGTGGAGCGTTAAGAAAGCCAGGTGCTCCGACGTAGCTCTAAATAACTTTGATATATTGAGAATTCGCACATAAAACTATATTGCTACCGTTATAGTGGATATAAAGTTTACTGATATGGTAGCTGAAATTGGCAATGGCGATGAGGGTTAATAAGGATGTGTACTTTTAAGATTTCGCTCAGTCAGCAAGATTTTTCTATTGCAGTTGGAAATTGAGGATATCGTAAGACTATTCCTTATAAAGAGGAAAAAAATGCATATGTGGGGCACGTGATAAGACACTACAGATACGAAGTCCTACAGCTCATAATGATGGGCGAGATGGCCGAAAGAGAGGCTTCAGTCGTAGAAAGACATCGTGGTTGCACAACATCAGGGAATTTATAGACAGTACAGGGCCCCAAGTCTGCTGACACAATCGATATATAATCAGATCAGAATCAGATATATAATCAGAAACAGATATCCCATACAATATCTGTCAAAAGTGACAGTTACTATGCGGTTGCTGTTCGATTATGAATCGATTGTGTTAGCAGAATTGGGGCCCTGCAGAGCTGTTCCACCTTGCGAGAGACAAAAATGACTATGCCAAGATGATAGCCGACCTTCACTAGTTGGAGAGGCAAACACAGAAGATAAATTCAGAATATTATTTTACTTTAAATTTGATCACTGGTTGCTTAGTTATACGATAATAATATCTATTATCTAGACAATAACGTTCACGTGGGCAACAGTCAACTCCATAATCCATAATCCACATCGATCAAAACTAAGCCTTTCAACAAAGTTGTTGAAATCTTGAAAACATTTGTCAAGCAAGTTGAAACCATACAGGTAGATAATTATCAACTACTTTAGTTTAACAAAAGCCAAGTTTTAAGATCCACTGAGATGATAAAACCGTGTCTCAGAGAAGAACAAAAGTTTGCATCGTCGGTAACTGTGAGATCCATTTAGAAAGGTAATTGCGTAATACAAAGCTATACTGTCTTAAGTTTTGCATTAGGCTGAGTTACGGGCGAATAGTTTGGTGAGCTAACTTGCCGGGCTTCTTAACTCGGGTGTTGGACAAATGTCAAATTAAGTACGAATGAATAGTTTAGAATATCTTGTATACTTGAGCCACTCTTTTTGTGATGTTATTTAAAGATGACTACACTAAATCAAACTTTAGTCAAATCTTATATCACCATTATTTTGTGTCAGTATTGACGATTCCATACCGTCATAATACATTGTAATAAAACAAGTAGGAATTGGATGTTTGCAGCGATAGATTCACTACCTATCACGTATAATCTTATAGATGATAGCCTGGATAGCACAGTTGGTAGTGACACTGCTTTCTGTACCGAGGGTTCCGGGTTTGAATCCTGGTTGGGACAGTTTGAGTTTGTTGGGAATGTTTGTACCCAAATCATGGATGTTAAATCTATATATTTATATAAGTCATATATACTCGGTTCGCCCCAAGTCCATTGTACGGTACTCATATTAAAAGTGTTGTTTAGTGTGAGACCGTATTGTTGGTGTGCTAGTCTGGCGATGTTTATTATTTTACAACCCCATGGGATGTATATTAAGAAAAACAATACGCAATACAATCGAATATTCCGGTAAACTTTTTCAGTAACTAAACAAAATAACAGTTTTGTAGCGTCCACTTCAACCGCACCACAAGCTACGCAGATGGCACTGCAGACGCATTCGGAACAATAGACGATTGACGTCACAATCTTGAATCGCGCTATAAGAGTTTTCGGAGCAAGTAACATAATATACAAGATCCCGACAATAACCGTCGGGGCATAGCGGCCGCCCCGCCAGGCATACCACCCGCCTGGCTGGAAGATCTTCCCTTTTCCGCTAAAGTTTCATGTCAAACACAAATAAATATACCAATTTTTTTTAGCTCGGCACATTTTCGCCCCGTATGTCCTCGCCCTCGCCTCTGGTCTAGTATAATCCCCCAGACTATCGTCGCTTCCGTCCGTAGATTCTTTGAATAGTCCTACCTATTACAACCGCTCTGTACTGTAGTGGAACTCAATTTAATAATACGTGCTCCTTAATTTGCATAGGTTATGTGCGTGTATAGAATGTTATGCATATTCATGCTGCATTAAATGAATATACCCTTTTTGGCTAACGGCCAGATCTGTGAATTAGTTTCTTTAAGAGAAGCATGGTTTTTATTATTAATTTGCTTTTTGAAATAAAACTTATTTAAAGGACTATATCGTGTTTATTTTTATGTTTTTCTAAAAATAAATGCTATAAAATCCGTTAAATTATTTTTATTTCAATGTGTAGTATTCGCGTAAATGTAAGATATTAATTTGCTTTTTTTTTTTTGGGTTCACCTGTATTTGTGTGAAATCTTGCACATCGTTTCAACCGATTACTTCTGGTGGTAACTATAAAATTATTTGCTAGTTCGTTTATCTTCCAATCTTATAATCTATATAATATTTTTTTATATATAATGTCACCAGACGTATACACCTACTAAGCTACTATACGGTCCTAAGTTAAGCAACGCTTGTATTATGGGTACCGTACATTGGACTGAGGGCGAACCCAGTATATAATATTTATATAAATATTAAACATCCATGACTTGGGTACAAACATTCGTGCTTAGCACACAGAGTTTGTCCTTACCAGGATTCGAGCCCGGGACCTACAGCGCAGTAAGCAGGGTCACTACCGACTGTGCTTAGTATGGGACCGTATAGTTGGTGTGTTCGTCTGGTGATATTATACCTAGAACTTGCAATACAAGTTCAGACCATTCTAGATCCAGCTTTCGCCGTCAAACGTCCCCGTTTATGAATTAATTTCCTCCGAGACCAGCCGGGCTGGTTTTAGACTTAATAACTATGTCTTAGTAATGTTTTAATTAAGTAACGGATAGCAATAGCGACCGCTGTGCTATTAGAAACTCGAATCAGGCTTACACTATGCAATATCCGCGTTTTAGACTGATTTGCGCATCTGCAGTTTTAGTTCCTCCAAAACCGTAAACCATAAACAGAACGTTATTTTTTTTATTTTATAAAGTCAACAAAAGCGATGACAAACAGCACAGATAAAAAAAAATAGTTATGTATACAAAAAAAATGCTAAAAATCTAGTTACAACGGGATATACTTCAGCACGACAAGTGCGATCTAGCTGTATACTTTATAGTCTGCCGTATTTAGACATTTTGTATGGAGTATTCAAAAGCGCTTCTAGCGGGCGGTATTAAAAACTTTCTATTCTCCATACAAAATGTCTAAATACGGTAGACTATAAAGTATACGGTTAGCTTACGAATAATCTCGCACTTGACGTACAGGATCAACAATAACATTCATTCACAAATACCAAAACCCCTAAGATCAAGGACTGTATCCCATAGAGTTAAAGCAACATCTGTCAACAAAATGTTTTTAGTCGTTTTGTTTTTTAGTCAAACTATAAAGCACTCTTCATACATTTCAATTCACTGCGATAATCACTGAACTTCTAAATTGTTTTTTTATGAACATAAAGCAAAGGTAAGAATTAAAAGAAAATGTAAGAATAAAAAAAAAAAATAAGAATTCAAACAAATGGGGTAATAAGAACCCACCACTTACCCTCGGCTTGTCCACTTTTCCAATTACAAACCAAACAAGTTGGTCAATAACTAAAGAAGCCGAACTCCTCTAAGATGTTAGTCGAGAAACTATCTATCACGAGAGTCGGTACCCCCAAACAATAAACCCGTTAAAATACATTATATTCCTAAAATTTGACATTTCAACTAAAACAATTAGCCGTAACAAATTCAATACGAGCTTATAACAGATAATGGTACAGAATTAAAATTCGGTGTCGAATTACAACGCAGACCGCTAACCTAACCTAACCGCAACGTAGAAAGCGTTCCATATGAAGCGGCATTAATAAAAGATTATTAATAATGCCCTTCAGTTTATATTTAGATGGCAACCCTCCCGCATCGTGTAGCTTTCGAGCTTCTATTATTAGTATTGAAGTATACTCAATTACGTACCGTACTTAAGTATTTTCTGGGTAAATCTTTGGTGTAGGAAACTTAAATATACTCTAGCGACCTCTTCAAATTCGCCATAAAAACTACACAGATGGCGCTGCAGATAACATTCCGAACGATGGACAAATCTCCATACAATCCTGAAACGCGCTATGAGTGTTTTCGGAGCACGTAACATATATACAAGATCCCGACAATAACTGTTGGGGCATAGCGGCTGCCCCGCCAGGCATACCACCCGCCTGAAGATCTTCCCTTTTCGGATACAATACCATCACTCTTATATTCACTGTCTATCCATTCATGAGCCGAAAGATGTCCACTGCGGGACATAGCTCTCCCCCAATGACTTCCACACATAACAGTCCTCAGCCATTCGGATCCACCGCGATCCTGCGACGCGTGTGATACGAGTATCATCGGTTGACAAGGTTTAATGCAATTGTAGCAAGTGGCAGCTTGCTGAACTGCCACTTCAACTTTAAAACTCTTGAGCTATGTCAGTTTGAATGAATAAAAGAAAATGAAATGGAATCAGAAATAAGGAGATCCGTAGACGAACTAGAATAACCGGCATAGCTCAAAGAATTTCAAAGTTGTATCAGTGGGCGGGGCACATAGCTCAAAGAACCGATTGCCGTTGGGGCAGAAAGGTTCTAGAGTCGGAAGACGTAGTGTAGGACGGCCGCACACAAGGTGGACCAATGATATCACACGCGTCGCAGGTAGCCGGTGGATGCGAGCGGCGGAGATCTGCGATGTTTGGAAGTTATTGGGGGAGGTTTATGTCCAGAAGTGGACGTCTTTTGACGGGTGGCTGAATGGATGTTTATTTAGTCACGATGTTATAGCGGGAGAACCTATTTCAATTATTCCACGGGCACACTCAGTTTGGGCCATAATCCAACATGCTCTCCTAGTGCGGGTTGGCGATATAAACTCGGTTTTTATCTACTTCGCTTTCTCCTTTGTTCTTACGTTGCCTTTATTTTTAGCTGTCCACTAAAACAATCATGTCTATCAAAATTAAGCCAAAATAAATTGCATTAAGCTCGTTGCAAATTACATTTTTATTTTTGTGAGCCGATGCCTTCAGACATACCTACGCTTTTTTCGACTCGTAATTGCAACAGACTAGACGTAACCTTTGAAAGTACACTTTAATTCTCGCGAATAGGGTTGGAATTAGCTTACGTTCAAAGGGTACAAAGTAAATTTGTGATAAACAAGCGAATTTGGACTTTAATATTTTGGATGGGGGTTTAATATCGTTCCAAGAAAGGGCATGTCCATTTCGTTTTAAGGTTGGCTGCGATCCAAGCTATCCATTCGTGTGCAATAATTCTATCAGAGGCTGAATTAGAGATTATCTTTTGAAATTATTTCGCGGGTTCAAATGTAAATGGTTTGGTTACGCTGGGGTGGTTTCATAAACACCTAGTTAGCATAACATTGTAAAAAGATTATATACAGGGTGTATGTAAGTGGCTTTGCTACAAATACAGATACCATGGATTCAAGTCGTGATTCTGGACACCTCAAAGTTGGAGTTTCCCACTAATCTTTTCATCAATTGGAAGCTGAACCTTAAATAAAGCTTAGTCCACACAACGCCGACTTATTACACAGCTGTGCATGTAATTGCACGGTACAAAAGTCATTTTAGAACTACATACGAGTAAATCTTGTACTGTCAGAACTTGTTATCAATAATCTAGATTATAAACGATCTGCTATGATGTCATTTAATTTTGTAAAATTAGCAATAAATCCAGATTTATTTTTGTAATACTAAAATTATAGACAAAATAAGTATTGCTTAAAATTACTTAACCAAAAAGTCCGCGCAAACAGTTGCGTTATTAACGACTTTTATTATAAGACAAGGTACAAAATAGTGCAGACATTGGCGCGAACTTCAATCATTAAGTCTACAAGTCTCGTTTGCCCGAACTTATAGGTGTTGTGTGGATAAAGCTTTGAAACTGCTAAGTTGAACAAACAGTGCAAGTGCGGTGAGTCGATGATAAAAAAGCGTTATATTAGCAAGTTTTAACACAAAAGCGCTACATTACAAAAAAGGGTAAACATACAAGGAAATCTATTTATAAAAAAATAACCTATAATTTTGTGAGCCAATATTCATGATGAGGATCTTGTTTTGTTTCTATTTCTCTTGCTGAGTAGAAGTGGATGGTCCTAGTTTTAATGCGGCAGGGATTGATTGTAAGCTTATTCAAAGGCAAAAAAGGCTCCCGGCTGTATAAAATTTCGGTGGATTAAAAGGAAGTAAAAATTTTTAGGTTTTTACATTTTAATGCGAAATAGTACTAAATGAGAATTGTGCATCATTTGCACTCACTAGTAAAGCCAATTTATCATATTATCTACTATAAGCGCACGAAAAAAAGACAAAAAGCTCAAAGACGTTTATTATCTATCGATAATATAAAAGTATTTCTATTTGCCTATTGTTTAAAGTTTAACAAACTTCAACCGCTCTCCTAAAAGAATACCAATTCTATACTGAGCATGTTTGTCTTTTAGACCATCAATTTTATTTGGCGCTAACAGAGCTTGAAAAGCGTTAGTTATAACGCTGAAAGCGCTATATTGGCATCGCTCTGCAATTGGCGTTGCAATAATGGGTCATAACAAGCGAGCGATGGGAACAATACATTGTACATTGCTTGGTTACCATCGTGAGACATATTTGCCTGTGGTACAAGTCATAACCGCATCGCCTATTACTCATATTCAACTTAAATTCTAGAACTGTCTATTTAGTACAATCTATTAATTTCTTATTTTTAGGCGAATCATTGAAGTATTTCTTTTTCGGGTTACATCGCGTTAAACATAAAATAAACGCGATGAATCCTAACAATTGGTTTTATTTCAACTTTCTATCAATACAACTTTTGAGACAATAATATTAAGATATTATTATTATAATAGCTACCTATTATAAGTATCCATATTCTGATGCTCTGTATAAGATATAACACTAATATTGACGTAAATTTATTGTATAATTAATATGTAAATGACGTTTGACTTTTATACAAAGTTTTCAGAGTTATCAGTGTTTAGAATCAATGATTCGTGATTTGCTCATAATGCCTTTAGTGCTATTTGTTTGGGAGTGTTATCATTATAATCTACTGACGGACCTTTTTATGTAATGTACACTATTTTTGTCACACCTTCATGACCAGATTAGCCCAGTTGGTAGTGACTCTACTTTATATGCGGGTCCTGGGTTTCAATCCTGTTACGGGCAAAACTTTGTGTGATGAGTACGAATTGTTGTACTCGAGTCATGAATGTTTAATATCTATGTGTTAAATAATTATATACTGGGATCACCCCCAGACTATTGTACGGTACCCATAACAACCAGTGTTGCTTAGTATACGACCGTACAGTTGGTGTGTTCGTCTGGCAATATTTTATTATTACTTTATACAAATGCCCTTGTGCCGCTCGCGATATCTTTTAATTTGTACCATCCACGATATAAAGGTTGCATTCCATAGTGCCAGGTGCGAGACGACTTCACATACGATTTATGTTTCACTATTCACATCGAATCGCCTTGTATTATCGTGATTTGATAAGGCGGGCTATACACTATTGACAATTTTATGTCACGTACGACTGTCAAGAATAATGTAAGCATCAAAAATGCTAAACGTTTTCCATATCTTTATAGAACGATTGTGGAAACAATTCATAGAGGCTTAAGTTCAGCATTGGGCGTATTTCAATCGATGATTGGATGAAATTTGTTAATCTCAAGAAAAAAAAAACACAGTTTTGTAAAATAATAGGAAAGTATAATAAGACATTTAAAACAGTTACATAGTATTATACCTATTAGCATCTTGCTATAAAAAATACTCAATGTGCACTGCTCTTCGTTCCATGTTTTGTCTCTTTCTAATGTGTATATTTTACTGGTGTACAATAAATAATTATCTATATATCTACAGTCTATTCTATTTCCAAAGCTTACGAAAATAAATTAATTGTTAAAATTAAAATTATTTTTGGAACGTTGAAATAAAACTAATTAGTTTTATTGCAATGTGTAGTATTCGCGTAAATACTCGTATATGAAATCAATATATTTTTGTAACGTTTACGAACTTAATTTTATTTTTGACAATACCACTGTCAAAAAGCGTGTGCACAGCCTTAGCTCCAACGAAGGGTGCAAGTGTTTGATTACACAGATAACCAATGGTAGCCTTTCTAGTAATTGGGTTAATGTTATTTTCGAAATATTCGGAGGCGGTACTTACATACCGATTTTATCGATTCAAGTGTATAGCTCGATCACGTGATACTTATCGTTTAGTGAATGTTTTAATTTCTCGGAAGTTGGCTACTTACGTTTTTTTTTTAATAGGCAAAGTAATATTGATAAATCCAATGATACAGCGTGTGAATACATTATAATAGTAATTAACATTTACATTTTTAATTGAAATTGTTTTATCAATCAGATAATTTATTTTTATTTAATGTATACAATATAACGACATAGATTGGTAGCGCAGTTGGCAGTGACCCTGCTCTCTGTGCCGAGGGTCTCGGCTTTGAGTCCTGGTAGGGATAATCTTTGTGTGATGAGTACGATCGGGTACAAACGGTACCCGAGTCATGGATGTTTAATATCTATATAAGTATTATATACTGAGTTCGCCCTCAGTACAATGTCCCATCACTCGTGATACATTGATAGAGTTTCTCGACTAATATCTTAGAGGTGTTCGGTGTTGCTGGCTTTTTTAATTACCGATCAAACTTGTTCGGTTTATAATTGGAAAAGTGGACAAACCGAGGGTCAGTGGTGGGTTCTTCTTCCCCCATTTGTTTAACAATGGATTTCCGCTAAGTATCGCCTAGTTTTATCAATTATATATGGAGAATATACAAACATAAACACAGCACGGACACAAGCTTTCTGAACTGAATACGCCCTTATTATCACCACTATAAGCCAGTGAATACAACAAGGTGTTCTATAGAATCTAAGCACAGAATGGTATAAAATAAACAGGTATCAGCCGGATTGGCCAGCAGGTGCACAGCGGATAGAGCAACCGCTCACAAACGAGAATGTACGTTACGGTAAATGTGAAGAATCGGTGATTTTATTAAATTTCCAAACTTCTTGTCTGCTAGCTCAACTATGTATCTAATAAGCTACATAAGAAGCTACAGCAGCTCCACGATTCACAACCTTACGACAAGTCTTGTGTCGACCTTTTCGGTTATTATTTGAAATGTTCATTATGAAATGTACTATGTAAATATATCGAGTGGTCGAATCGAACCATTCGGTTGCGTAATCGTATCGAATCTTCGATTCGCTTATGAAGAATGGCTGTGAAAGATCGTAGAAAATTTGTATTTGAATCGATATGGATACTTGTCGAAATGTTCTGATTTGACCCGCGCCGGCGCCGGTTTGATAAAGAATGGCGACTAATTGAACCTGCTCTATATGCAGATTATTGTAATATCTAGTTATTTAAGTAAAAATATAATATTATTAGTTGTTACGCGCATTACTTGAGAACCGCTGGACCGATTTAGCTATTTCTTTTTTCTATGAAATGAAATGTTGAAAAAATCGGATCAGAAAAACGGCTGTTGGATCAGCTAGTATATAATATATCAATAATGGCGATATAATCACCGCGAATTTCACTATTAAATAATAATTTAATTTGAGTTAATATATAAATATACAAAAAAAACATAAAGAAACTTACGACTATTTAAGACAAGTATAATATATGACGATCTCTAAAGAGCAGATTGCCGATTGAATCAAACTTATCTAGGCATTTCTCAAACATCCCAATTTAAGAATTTTACTGCAACAAAAACACCGTCAGTCCTTATACAGCGTGTAGAAAATCAATTCGGAACATCGTAAAGCTCGCGCATGTGCAGATAACGTTCTTCGCTTCGTAGATCCGCACATTTTAATCGCAAACAAAAGGCTTAGCATGTCGTTTTAATTTATTTTCCGATGGTAACAATCGCTAGCATGGGATCCGCTATTTCTACGGATGGTTGAAAAAGTAGTTTAAAAAAAATTATGTATTTTAACCTGATTTATTCTCACATTATCAGCTGATTCTGATAATTCTATTGAAATTACATTCTATTAAAACATCCTAATTTCAATAGGGAAGATGGCTGGGTGATACCATCGATTTGCGATCCAGTAATTAACATTATTAAATCCAAAACCAAGCGCACCATTGCAAGACCTCAAGACACTGTGAGCACTTTCTGCGTAGATCGGACCGCAAACAACAACTAAATATGAGGGTACCCTAGTTCAAACATGATACTAGGACGTCAACTACCTCAGTCCTCCCGTGACCATGGTTGCTGTAAAGCAGCCGAAACGTCGGGAACATAAAAAAACATAATATAACGCGATAAAATCCGTAAAATTAGTTTTATTTCAATGTGTAGTATTCGCGTAAATATAAAAAATCAATAACCTAACGTTATAATTATCAACACCATGTATCGATAATTGATAAGGTCGTCTCTCTCGCACTACGGTTTATTGAACTTTAGAAAAAAAAAACGTCACCGCATACATCCAACATTAATTGCACCCTATTCATCACCAATTTATTCTAGATTACGGGTCTATTTAATTTTGTTGATAAAAGATGGAAACCAGTATAAGTAGACATGTATCTCTATGCATAAGGTTGTGGTGTGGGGACCACATGTTGGAATCGGTTGGGTGGACGAGTTTTTCTTTAGCTACATATTGTGTAATGACGTAATTGGTTACAACTTACAAGCTTGGAAACAGTTTAGTTACTTATTCATGATATAATATTCAATTTCGCCTATTAATTGAATGTCCTACTTTATAAGAGAGTTAACAAATAAAATTTAAAAAACTGGTGTATGTCGGGCTCTACATTTAAGTGCTTATAAGGATTATTTATTATTAACAATTAGAAAGAAAATAACTGAAATATTTACAAACTAATATAACTTAAAAAGTCCATGGGGTCCAAGCACCATTAATTTTGTAGAAAATCTTTCTAGAAGATTGGTCGACGCAACCGGCGACCCAAGGGCTGGGTATTTCCTCGCTCAGCGAGTAGCTTTGGCTATTCAGCGAGGAAATGCGACCAGCATCTTGGGCACGCTACCGCATGGGCCAAATTTTTTTCACTTTTTTTAGCTTTTCTATACTCTTTTTAAGTTATATTGGTTTGTAAATATTTCACTTATAAGGTATCCTATCTCTAGGCATATCGAGTCATAAAACACCAGGGTAAGTGGGTTATGTAAAAATGTACAGGGTATATGAAATACCCTGACTCGACGTCGACTATTTCAAGGTCATAAAGATTCTGATTATATGCAGTTTTTTATTCCGGATAATGGAGGGTTTCCCCGGGATATATAAAACAAATAAAATCCACTCCATAATCGTAAAACTATCTTTGATAGTAACGTTCAAATAACAAAAAAACACCGGATCGAAACCTTACTACGTATAAACGACTATCACGGCAATTAGCAATTAAAAAGAAATGAACGAACAATTTGGGCAATTCACGGCAATACGATTGTGTATCGGCCCGTTGCGACCTATTCGTGGAGGTCATTAGACTTCGTAGTTATTCAATTAGCGAATCGAAACAAAACTTCAATAATTAGAGGTTCATGGCGTAAAATTGTAAAGAATTCATAGCGAATCGGACAAACGCATAGCGTGAGGTCTTGGATTCGGTTACATTGTGAGTCATTGTACTTTACGCATATACCCTATAAGGATAAGGACAAGAAGTACAGTCAGAATCAAACGTATTAACAAACTCATGTTATCGAATAAATAAAAATAATATCGCCAGACGAACACACCAACTATAAGGTCCGGCAATAAGCACCGCTTGTATTATGGGTACCGTACAATGTTCTGAGGGCGAACCCATCCATGACTTGCGTACAAAGATTCATTCTTATCACACAAAGTTGGCCCTACTTGGTTTTGTTTTTTTTATTTGACACATTCTTTTTTTCACGCTTTCCAACTGAAAACTATTTTTACCAAAATTTACAACGACTTTTGTTGAGAAAACCCAGACAATATGTACTCTGGAATGACAGCTTTTTTTCGCGAAATCCACGTAGGTAGACGAAGCCGCGGGTAAATCACTCACTTGAGTTACAATAAAAATCTTTATTAACCTATGGAGAGAGAGAGAGAGAGAATAAGTAATATTAGATGGTAAATGGTCAGGAGTTTGAATAATAGAATGCTCGTCTACTATGAAAATGATATACATTACTGGTTACTTATGTACTTGCTCATTAACATTTAAACTGTCAACGACATTAAAATAACAAATTACTCAATAATCTTCAGAAAAAAAATATAATTATTGTGTCAGCCTGCAAAGGCCTGTATCCAGCTATCCATAAGCGGGACATTTGAAATGAATAATAATTATTGTGAGTGACTGTACTATAAAGAAAAAATGCACAAAAAAAAACACTTTCGAACAACAAACAATTTCGAACTCATTTCTGACATATCCAAGTAATTGTGACATTTTAAAACTCAAGTGTACTTATTACATATGATTCCCATGGTAATAGTGGCATTTAGCGACACCGTGTCATGTTCTTCAGTTGAAATAAGAAGTTATAAATATCTGTGGTAATGATGTTGAACGGTTTATGTCGAGACGTGTCCAACTGGTCTTGAAAGTCGATCTAGTTGGAGCAAATTATGTGCGAGTGGTAAATTATACATTGTACATAGAAGCAGGTAAAGAGTATATATAAACCTTGAACCTGGCTGGTATAGTCAGAATTAAAAAGTGACAATTAAAAATATTTTTTGGATAAATATCAGAAAAAAAGTTCAAGTTTGCTCATCACGGTAACATCAACTCGTATCAGGGTATTCAAAAATACAAATATCCGATATATTTACTAACCTTAAGAAGATTTGTATAGAGAAATGTTTATACAATTAAAGCTTTCAAAAGACGGTCGCTCCGTGCGAATATCGGTAAGCCACCAAATCAAGGCAGTCTCAAAATCACCAGACTAAAAGAACAAGATTCATAATAATATCGCCAGACAAAACACCAACTGTACGACCCCAAACTAGCCAACACTTGTATTATGGTTACCGCACAATGGACTGGGGCGACGCCAATATATAATCACTTATATAGATATAAAACATCTATGATTAGGGAACAAACAATCATGCTCTTTAAACAAAGTTTGTGTCTACCAGGATTCGAACCAATAATGCTATTAAACATTAATTGTGTGATGACTCGGGTACAAACATTGGTCCCCTTGGCACAAAGTTTTCCCCTACTAGGATTCGAACCAAGGCCTCTCGATACATTAAGTTGGGTCACTAACGTCTGTGCCCGGTCATTCCAGTCTATGTCCGGTCATTCCCGTCTATGCCCGGTCATTCCGGGATTATTTTTCTTGTTGATTATTATTGATTTCTTATATTAACGCGAACACTACACATTGAAATAAAACTAATCTTAAGGATTTTAGTTTGACGGGGGTACCCTCGAGGGTACCCCCGTCAAACTATGACACTAGGACGTCAACCACCTCCCGTGACCATGGTTGCTGCAAAGCAGCCGAAACGTCGGGAACGTAAAATTAAAAAATAAACCGCGATAAAATCCTTAAGATTAGTTTTATTTCATTGTTGATTATTGTTACACCTTACACTCCTATAAGACGCCGAAAGTATATTGAAACATTAAAGGTAATCAATACAGCTCCAGTAATTGTATTACCGGTTAACTCGTACAGTTAGCAGTTAACCGCAGTTATCGTGCGGTTAACCAACACGTTGCAAACGCGAAAGGGTTCAAGTAATGTAGCGACGGGCATACGAGGAAGTTATAAAGTTCATTTACATTGCTTGTTTTAATACAACGCTGCTGTAAATATCGAGGCTCAATTTGGAGTAATTCATGTAATACAAGCTCCTGCCTCGGCTCCGTTCATGGTACCTCAATGAAACATAGCCTATAGTGCTCCGGGATAAAGTAGCTTTCTATCGGTGAAATATTTTTTTCAAATCGGACCAGTCTTTACGAAGATAACCTCCTACATAATATGAGTATTTAAAGTTGCAGTGACAGTAAATGGGGCACATAGCTCGAAGAACCGATGCCCGTTGGGGCAGAAAGGTTCTTGAATATTTTTAGAGACTAGCCGTGCCCGTGACTCCGTTTTGCCGGCTTTAGTATTTTCGCCATTCCGGGGTACGCTTCTATAAAAAGTTAGTCCGCCAACCCGCACTGGGCCAGCGTAGTGGACTATGGCCTAATCCCCCCTCGCATTGAGGGGAGGCTCGTGCCCAGCAGTGGGACATTAAAAAAAGGGCTGGACTTATTATTCTATAAAAAATATTTTGGACGCCAATCACCATGCTGGGTTACCTTATAATTGACCGTGTGGATTTTGTAATGGGCTATCCCGCCGTCAATACGATTACCAATATATTGATTTCTTACGAGTATATTTACGCGAATACTACACATTGAAATAAAACTAATTTTACGTCGGGAACGTAAAGAACATAATAAAAACGAGATAAAATTCGCAAAATTAGTTTTATTTCAACGATTACCAATGTTAACAATAAATTAAACAGCGATTTAAAAGCCCTATAATGCATCATGGTATACTTGATCAAACAAATACTTTACATTTCTCACAGTGACATTTGGTTTCCATTACCCAGATCATTTAAACTTGGGCAAAGCGCTAAAGTACCGGCGGATGCTGTTCACAAAGATAGGATACCTGACGTGCTTCGGTGATTAGCCAGAGGGTGGGATTCTCCAATTGGAATGTAGTAACTACCGGATAAAGCTACGCCCGCGTAATGGACTTCGAAGCGAAAAGGAGACAAGGGAAATAATATTGGGCGTTGATCCAAAAGTCCTCAGGGCGGACACTATTATTATTATTATTTATTTGCCTAGAAAATTGAAAGTATATATATATCTGAGAGAACATCTCGAAAGCCATGTGAAGTCCGCCAACCCGCACAGGGCCAGCGTGGTGGGCTATGGCTTAATCCCCCTCACATTCAGGGGAGTCTCGTGCCTAACAGTGGAACATTAAAGAGGGCTATTATTAGTATATACATATATGATTTTGCATAGTCGACTGAAACTTGTCTCAATAAGCAAAACGTTCCTAAAATCATTAGTGTGTTTTAAAGGCTTATAATTAGTTGTGAAAGTGTGATGGTTAGATTGTATATTTGATTGAGGCTCACGCGAAAATTGCTAAGCAGCTTTAAATAAAATATCGTACAGATGTAGGTTCCTTTGAGGAATAACACTAAATGCTTTTATCCTTTAAGTCAAAGTGGGCGTGGATTCGGGTACTAGTAAATTGATATTCTATCGTTACTTCAAATCCCCAATCAACTTAACACTATCTTAAGATCTTAGCGTTCTCACTTAGCAAGGTACTTAACAACAACTTAATTAGTCTCTAAACTGGGGGCTTAGGCTCACTAATTGAGTAAACCAAACGTTATGTGCTAATTGAGTAGTGGACTGGATAGTACCTTCTTGTTATCGACAGTTTAACATAACTATATCTTGAAATAAAACTTATTTTATGGGTTTTATCGAGAATTTTAACACAAGATATAATCCTTAAAAAAATCTCAATGTGTAGTATTGGCGTTAATATAAGAAATCAATATATAACTATATCTGTAAGTAGGTAAATAGTGTCAAACAATTTGTTAGAACGCTTGCCTCGATAACGAGGATTACAGGTTCAAACCCCAGCTCGCACCTCTGGCATTTCTGGATTTCATGTACGAATCTCATTTTTAATCATGATTATCGCATGCTAAGCGGTGAAGGAAGACATCGCGAGGAAACCTGCATGGCTGAGAGAGCCCTCGAAAGACGTGCGAAGTCCCGCAAACTGCATTGGGTCAGCGAGGTGGACTACTTCCTTTTGGGGTCAAGTCACCTTCGTCCGTAGGAGAATTAAGTACCCTCGAGATACCCTACACGTGACCCTGGGTGGTGCCAACTAGGTGACAACTCTACTGGTGGTAGACTTCGGCCGTGGCTAGTCACCACCCACTGAACAAAGCCATGTCGCCAAGCGGCCTAGCCGTGTTCCGACATGATGTTCGGTGTTGCCATTCATGGATGGCGGGTCAGATCAGTTGCGCTGCATGTGCCTAGTGAATGTAGCGTCTCTATCTACTGCCGCCTTCCTACCTAGGCAAGTATGCTCCATCGTAGATCTCATCGTCACTTAACATCAGGTGAGATCGAGAACAAATACTAGCCTATAAACGTATAAAAAAAAACCCTCTGGCATTGATGAGAGACCCGTGCTCAACAGTGGGACATAAAAATGGCTAGGCTGCTCTAGCTAAAGTGCCCCAATGTATACAGTTATCTATTATAATTAATGTACTCGTAACACAATAGAAGGATCGCGTTACCAGCACCTGACGATTTGTGAGCGAAGCGCATTGCTACCAGGTAGGTTTGCTTCTAAGATAAGGTCATCTCCTGCCATGGCAATGGTATTACGTATCACTGATATAATCACTTTGTATAATTCTTAATGACTTATCAATAATCTATTGCTCTTTCCTACCCCGCCCCCCACCACGCCCCGCTAGTCTCAGGCGCGGCACAGAGGCAGTGGTCAAACTATAGTAGATATGTTACAGTCAAAACTCTTAACCAGTCAAAACTACTTTTGACAATCCAGTAGAGTTTTGACTGCAACATTAAGTATGGTACAATATGTAAACCAGCCGTGTGTGGAAGTTAAAAGATTTGTAATTTACGAGCGACCCACCGAGGGGTGGAGGGTGTGAATAACTTTCATCCCCACGTGTCTTGACGATAATGGCACACCCCTCGACTGTCATGATATCCAGTAAGTTTCCAGAAACGACACCGTGTTCGACGTGCTCGAAAAACTTACTGCCTATTTACAAAAAGTGGAAAAAATTTGGCCCATGCAGTAGCTTACCCAAGACGCGTGCGGCATTTCACGCTGTAAGGCCTCAGCCTCGAATTTAGCGGGCAGCGGGGCGGGGGCGGCAGGATCTTATGCGTAAAATCAAATGGACCGGCTCTCGAAAACAGCGGCGTGGCAGCGGCGCGGGCAGGCCAACGAGCGCAGCTCCCGCGCCGCCGCCCGCCGCCGCCCCGCTGCCCGCTAAATTCGAGGCTGAGGCCTAAGACTTAAGTAAAACCCTTGTTCAACAAATTGTGCCGTTAATCTGCAACACATAACGCCATCTAATAATAGTTCGATAAAACTAATCATATTTATTATGTCACTAGCTGCGCCGCGCGGTGTTACCCGCGATTAAAAAGTTAAGTTTAAAAAAAAACGGTTCCTGTATGCTATCCCATAGGAACCGTGCATTTTTCCGGGATAAACATTAGCCTATGTAATTTTCTGACCCCTAAACTACCACTACCTATGCAAAAAGTCAAGTCGATCCTTTGCTCTATGCAAAATTAAAACAAATCTATCCCACGGGAACCATACATTTTACCGGAATAAAAAGTAGCCTATGTGCTATTCCAGACTATAATCTATCTCCGTGCCAAATTTCATCCAGATCTATTTAGCCGGTCTGGCGTGATTGAGTAACAAACATCCATCCATCTATCCATACATCCAAACTTTCACATTTATAATATTAGTATAGATTATATAGCAATAATTAACTTAAAAGTATAATTTATATGCATTCATTCAAAATTCGGAAGCTATAAGGTCACAAAAAATACCATAGATGCGTTGTTGCCGGACCTATATTTAAATCCATGGGTTTCCAAGAAATCATTGCTATGCCGACAGCATAATGACTTGAAAAAACGACCGCAGGTAACCAGGCCGGGATTCGATTCCCGGATTGGGTGGAATGATCATTTTATTTTTTATTCTACGCTCGATCGCTTAATGTTGCTACTGGGTTTTTGTATTGAAATTATTTGGTTAAAAATGTAAGAACAAATTCAAGGTTGCTTGTGGGTTTAAAACAAAAAGCATGATGGATGAGTTTTTTTTTTTTTAAGAGGTTGTTTGAGGTCTTGGGAATAACCTCTATATACAGGATGAATCAGAAAATGTATACTAAGCCAGAAACTTGCGTTACTTTAGCGCATTTGTATTTATTATGTGAAGTTAGAATTTGGGTATGACCATTAAAAAAAGTGTTCGCAAAAAATCAACATTGCCGTTTTGTTGGCAACATTGTTTTTTTTAATCTACATATCAAAATACTGAGTTCATACAGTGTTTGCAAATGCGCTTAAGAAGCCCAGTTTCCAAGCTTAGTATACCGTTTTTGAATCACTTTGTATAATAAACAGTCATGTTAGTTCATAATTATCTTATTATGCTGGGGTCTCAATCAGCTGATTTGATTCTTATTAAAGATCAACATTTTTCAAAAGAAAAAAAAACATAAATAAAATTACAGCTTCGCTCGTCTCCATTGGATCTCATGACATTTTAATACCGCACCAACAACATACTTAGCTTATTTCGATCAAAAACGTATTTGGTTGGATAATAAACTGTTGATCTGGTATTAACAAAATAAATTATGCCACTTTAACTAATTTCTCTTCGTTTCTAACGTTGTTTTAAAATAACGCCCTCACCCAATACCATTGTCTCTCCCTCCGGCGTCTGTATCCAAGGTATTTCTGTCCTCGCCATGTGTGGACAAATACCCAGAACTATTGTTTCCCTGTCTATCTGTCGTTACAACTATTGACGGAATGTTTACCGTCTTCAAAGCCGTTACATGGAAAATGTTTAAAATAGACACTGCTGGAAGAGCAGTGATAGCCAAGTTGGTTGAACGCTTGCCTCGGTAACGAGGATCGCAGGTTCAAACCCCGGCTCGCAACAATGGGATTTCTGGATTTCATGTGCGAATCTCATTTTCAACCACGATTATCAATAGCTAAACGGTGTCGGAAAACATCGTGAGGTAACCTGCATGTCTGAGATAACTGTGGTGGACTATAGCCTAATCCCCCTCGCATTGAGGGGAGACCCGTGCCCAGAAGAGGGACATTAAAAAGGGCTGTTATTATTATTTTTATTAGACACTGCAAGTAAAACTGATACTATACGTAGCTACATTTATTGAAAGTTTCTTTGTTGAAGTATGGATGTAGTTGACTAGACTTGTTGTTTTACCATTAGGAAATCCAGTATCAAAGCAGATTGAAGCGGCGATCACTTGAATATCGGTATTTTTCCAAATCAGAAAATCCCGAAGAAATTCGGAAAAGTCTAAGTAAAATATTTTTACAGATTATGTTACAAAGGTATTTTTTTTGTATGGGATAATGTCGACTTGTTGCCACGTCCATAATTTGTGCAGTAATTACTTACATTACATTAAAATTGAGTGGTAAGGTACATATTAAAAAGGTTGATTCAATTAATTATTTTAGTCTAGATGACATAATATTGAAAAGGTTTTTTCAATTATGTTGTTGTGATAAACCAAAATTCAGAACAACTAGCTCCATCTAGGGAACAAGAAACCACAACAAACGTTTACCTCGGAAATGAGCAAGGTTGATAACAGTTCCTAAAATTAAAAAAACCCAAAGGCTACTGCGCTAAAAGCATAAAAATACTTGTATGTAATTAATTATTAATTTTACCTAGGATTGCACGTAGCAAGAGTAAAAAAAAACATAGCCTTGTCTGACTGCGTAGCCGGGAGTCTGGCTCGGGTACATAAGCAGGCCGTATTTTTATCCAAGCAATAAGTTTACAAGAAGTTGGCATAAATAGTCTGTCTGACAACGAGGGAAGTGGCACCACAGATGACATTGTTCAGTGTGCACTTGCCTCGCGTGAGGAACGTGATAAAGCGATGCTGCTCTAACAGTAAGTAGGCGACTAATTGGAAAACAATTCTATAAAAAAATAGCCTGTATACGCCATTTTGTTGAAGGAAAAATAATCGTGCGCTGTAACAGTAAACAACGCAGAACAATTTAAACGGAAAGCTAATAATTATAAAAGTTAACCATATCGATATTGCCACGCTCAAATATTTCCCGTTTCCTCGACCTCAAAGTTATTTCTAACGATAAAAACCATTATTTACACACGAATTATATACAATTGGTTTTCTGTTGCCACGCGAGTTCCTTTTTAAACGACAGTTGACTACAGAATCGGAATAGTTTTATTCATGTAAGCCAGTACTTATCTATCGTCAAAAATGTCACTAAATGCTAAGCTACGAATTCACCCGATCGAAGTCACTTTTTCAATACATTTGTAATGTTAAATGTTATCCATACAAAACTTGTTGCCTAGTAAATGGTCCGGCCATAGACTAAGAAGTTCTGGGCATTTTTTTTTATATTTGTGCGTGTGTTCACATGCTAGTCCAGAGATTTTTAGGCTTCACGTGTAGCGCACGCGATGTTGTCTGAATATTCTAACAAGTCTGTCGAGTATGCCTTATACCATTGGCAAAATGCTTACCTCAGCTTGCCACTACAGAAAATATTGGTATGATGATGGATTTACAGACTAAACCTATCCACGGTTGAATTTAACCATAGTCAGAACTCTAGAGAATTTTCCAGAATCTGTAGAGCTTTGATGGCAGTTAAAATTAACCATAGATGATGTACTCCAGCCAAGGTTTTTATATCATCTAATATTCCATGAAGGGGCAAAGGAATGGTCCCATATGTAAGGAGTATCTCAACCGTTGAGTGCTATAATTAATCTGTAACACCCTATTCTTTTACCATAAAACTCTCGGCGACATTGCTCCATCGAAAAAACCATGCACCTGCATACAATAAAACAAGAAACAAAATAATCATTGGATCCCTTGAGATGCCGCCATCTTTATTTTTTATCGGAACGGGTTTCGTCTGGGAACAAACCGAGACAACAGGTGTTAGGCTACTGATATATTTTTTTAGGGTTCCGTGATTTAAATTAAAATAAACAGAACGATGTTATAATGAATAATCGATTTGATGTAGAAGCTTTGAATGAATCGAGTAAGTGTGTATTACGAGATATTCCATATTTTTTAAAATCTTATCTCTTGAGCTAACACGTTATTGCCAGGTTCATTAGGATGTGTTTGGTTAATATATTACAACAAAAAATAGTTATTTTTTTTCGTCAGTCAAATAAAACCTGATCATTGAACCGTCATTGCACGGGCCTGTCTCGAACTTCATCAGTTTTATTTTAAACAAGGCAAAGGAAAGTTTATGTTGATAATATAAGTGTAACGAAACGTTTTTGTGTGTGACAAATTTTGATTTATTTTATTTTGACTCCATTTTCAGGTCTGTTGCGTTACAAGGTCTATGATCGCTTGTAATGTATGGTAAACTCGTTCACAAGTGTGAAATTGCGGTTTTGACGAGGCACCCGTAGTTATGTAAATAGGTTTTCATTTATTGTGTGCAGTTTACTGGCGATAGTCAATTTGTTTTTTTTCTGATCACCTACCGAAATTGCTTTTCGAGAGGTTTTGTTATTTTTTTTTATAAGCAATTCTTTGTGGCAGTCCATAGACTGTATGCGGGGCTAGTAAAATTGAGGTGTGTACAGACCGACTGCCCTGCCTTGTATGAGCACCGTCATCTGTCATTTAGTCATAATTATAATAGGTCTAATATGGTAAACACTCATTTAGTATAACCACCTACGAATGTAATGGATTAAGTAGTGCTAGTCAAATATATTCCCTATATTTAAATAGATCAACGTCTTACTTGTGATTACTTATAAAAACAATTAAAAAAACATTTGTTTACCCAAATAAAAAAACAATTTTTCACACCCATCAATGCTTAGTGCCAACAAATTATACTAAATACGCACTCACCATAATATTATTGAAACATAAAATCCAAACTCACTAACGTCCACACGAAAGAATACACAAAAATGATGAATTAAAATCCAAAAAGGTCACTATAGTAAAAGAAAAATGGCGTATTTATTTGTACACGTACTTAAATGTCAAAATGCGTGAGGCGTTCGCATTCGAAATTCGAATTTCGAAGGGACGACCGTTAAGCGCGTTGGCTCGCGGAGTACTGGCCGCATGAAAATTTTTTCCCGCCCTTACAACCATAGATTAATGCTTTTACAGACGCGACACATTTTCAGTTATTACCCTTCTAAGCTTTTTATCTTTCTGTTTATATTCATCAAAAAATATAGTCTCCTATGACTTAAGTATCAATTAGCTTTTAGTGTTTCATACTTTACAGCAACCATGATCACTGGAGGAGTAGGAAGGTACTCCCGTAAAAACATAAAATAAACGTGATCAAATCCGTAAAATTAGTTTTATTCCAATATATTATTCATGTAAAGACAAACCAACTGTCTATGAGTCTCTGTCAGACTAAAACATCTTCTTCTTCTTTCTTTACGAAAATAGATGCGATGAAATAAAATGGATATGAATATGGCCTCACCCACAACTTAGCGGGTATTTTGCCAATGTCAAGTAATTAATAGCTATAACACATTCAATAAATACACATTATAAATAAAATAATGGATATGACATGATGATATGAAAATGTCGTCTCCAGACTAAACATTACAATAAGATGTCATAAATGAAACATGACTGTCTTAAGCATGACTGTGCGCGTAGAAATTACTTGGAACATTAACAAATTAGCTAGCGATCATTAATTACTCGCTTCAGGTAAGCACAGACGAGTATCATTTCTCAAATAACAATCTACGGACAGCTATCTGTCAAGTAAGGAACTTGGAATGTTCAAGCTGCTTATGCATGATACAGGGTGTACCGAAAACTTTGGGTAAAAGTTACTCTGAATGCCTATAATCAAATTATAGAATTCATTTTTGTCGAATGTCATATTTTACACATGTTGTAATTTATGAGCGCACAATGTATGGTAAATTACGCGATCACAACGCAACGGGATGACCGGGATACCCGACGCGTACGAGTGACTAGTATTCTCGAGCGTATCTAAATTTGATTTACATTGAAGTTTTTGGTCTAAATAAGTAATTTTATTAAGATACACTAAAATCACGTTAAGATAGACTTCTATTGTTGTATTATTCTAAAATCAATTTTTAAGTACTAAAAAAATTTATTAAAGTCATGAAAAGACCGAAGATTTTTTTTCAACTCGGGGAAGTCCAGAATCATGAGCTGAATCCCTGGTATCAGTTTTCGGTGCTAATCCACTTACATCCTGTATAATATGCGGAGTACAATCAAATTTATTACTAAAACATCCAACAAGTATTTATAATTTTCCAAATTAACTGGAATTGCTAGCTAACAATGAAAATAACGGGTTGATTTTGAAATTAATAGTATTATATGCTATTTGGAAGTCTCTAAATCCAAAACAAGTGTAACAGAATCTTTATCTGTGTGTTGTTTGTTGGAGCACCACGGTAAAACTTTTGAACAAATTTTGATGAAAATTGGTATGGTGAGAGCCAACCTTTCGTATTATAGGATTATTTTTATTCCAGGAAATGGATGGATTATAGCCGGGTAGCTAAAAAGTCGTATCCAAAAATCTACTGTACAATGCTTACAGACCGGGGTTATGTAAGATACATTTTTCATACCGGGAAATGAAAAACTTCTACCGAGGTTATAAAAACTAATGCTCTATCGTACGTGGTCGCGGGCATTACTATTATTTAATAAGTAAGTTCTCAGTGGTGCCAGCTTTAGAATACAAATAAGTGCAAACATCGTTCCAAGAACCTGTCTATCATCATTCTGATGCCCCAGGGAGACTGTTAAGCTTCTTCTGGTAAAAAAAAATACTTGATCCTGCGGTTGCGGTTGCGCAAGGTCGGTTTATGGTACATGGATCACAGTATATTTGTAATTTATAGATAAAATCAGTTACATTGGTTGCAGCATGGTTTTGAGATTTGAGCGTAGACCGCGAGACGGGTCTTTGCGGTTTCAATTAGCGATTGATTAAGTTAGTTGCCCTGCCTTCCGATTCACCTTATGATTCGACATCTATCTATCTACCTATCAGCCGAAAGACGTCCACTGCTGGACATAGGCCTCCCCCAAGGATTTCCACACATCACGGTCCTCCGCCACTCGCATCCACCGGCTTCCTGCTACGCGTGTGATATCATCGGTCCACCTTGTGGGGGGCCGTCCTACACTACGTCTTTCGGTTCGTGGTCGCCATTCTGGAACCTTTCTGCCCCAACGGCCATCGGTTCTGCGAGCTATGAGCCGCCCACTGCCACTTACACTTTGAAATTTTTTGAGCTATGTCGGTTACTTTAGTTCGTCTACAGCTCTCGTCATGTCTGATTCTATCGCGTAGCGAAACCCCGAGCGTAGCTCTCTCCATTGCGCGTTGATTCGACAAGTCTTGTATATTATTCAGTGTACTCAGAAAATGTATCGAGTTGTGGATTTGAAGTGTTCGGTCGCATATCGAACTTAATGGTTATTAAAAGTGACTGTAATTTTTTTCTATGTCTCCAGAAAAAACTAATTCAAATTTGTTTTGTCTTATCTTTTTGCATATACCAAAAGTGCACCTGTATCGAATTGAACTTGGTCAGCAATCGACAGGCGTGCGAGCAGGATAGCTGTATTTACCGATGGCGTTAGAAAGTGACGGAGACAGTGCCTTTGTCAGTGGGAAGATGGGCTTTTATTACACTATTCTGCAAATATCATCATCGTTTTGTATTATTAAAACTATAAGTAGTTATTATTTTTAATGTAAATGTGTATAGAATAAGTTGAAAATAATTCATTTCAACTACCTATTATTTCCAACTCCTCATATTTTCCTTCGTTGCGGGTTCCAAGAGAATTATCAGTCTTCGTGGGTCATTGCTGAGGATCCTGACTTACAGGAATAACAGAGTGAGAGTATGTGGCGGGTCAAGTGCCATAAAAAATATAATAAGTAAATGTGTATACCGTTTTAATGTACACACATAATAAAAGCTTGTTTGAAATAGTTGATTATACAACAAGTGCATAAAGTAAATCATTTTAACCAAGACGTATCCACCCGAATTGATGGTGGGGGTAGATATTTAAGTCAACGTCAAAATGGCTTATTTTATAAATAAGTTGTACACTCTGCTTTTCACTTCGATTGCATGGAAATTATACTGTATGGTATAGATAGAGCATAAAAAGCAATTTTAGTCCGCTTCCATCTAGCATAAACAAGAATTTTACGCGCATAATAAGTAAAAAAGTTTTGTTTATTATACGTCATATAATACTGCGCACAAAAGTTTTGCTATGCGCAGTACTATATTTCGATTGATAAAGTTATAGAACGTCTATAAATTAGGGGGAATTTGTATTGACGACATTTATTAAAACAATACATTTTATTTTTTTCTTGATTTTCTTTGTATACAATTAATCACCGCAGACCATTCACGCCTATTTTTCAGGATCTACAGCTATTTCAGTGACAAACCTACGCAATTAATTTCCCGTTGCACACTCACCAATGTTCTTTCATGGATGGCGGGTCGGATCAGCTGCGCTGCATGTGCCTAGTGAATGTAGCGTCTCGGTCTACTGCCGCCTTCCTACCTAGGCAAGTATGCTCCATCGTAGATCTCATCGTCACTTACCATCAGGTGAGATCGAGATCAAATACTTGCCTATAATGTATAACAAAAAAAAAAAAAAAAAAAATGCTACCTATATATAGCCACCCCCTCTGTTAGTAGATAGTAGCTAGTAAGCCGGTATGAATTAAACAGGGGCTGGTCACGGGCGTCGCGTGCTACGGAACAGATTAAAAAAGAGGGTATTTTTAAAATTGCCATAAAACAAAATCTATTATGACGACGGCTTGATTAGCATAGCTGGTACCCTGGGCCCCAAGTCTGCTAACACAATCGATTCATAATCGAACAGCAACCGCATAGTAACTGTCACTTTTGACAGATATTGTATGGGGTATCTGTCAAAAGCGACAGTTACTATGCGGTTGCCGTTCGATTATGAATCGATTGTGTTAGCAGACTTGGGGCCCAGTTTTCTGCGCCGAGGTTCCCGGGATCGAGTCCTTGTAGGGACAAACTCTGTGTGATGAGCACTTTCATCCACCGGCTTTCTGCGACGCGTCTGCTCTTTTAGCGGAAAAGAGAAGATCTTCCAGCCAGGCGGGTGGTATGGCTGGCGGGGCGGCCGCTGTGCCCCGACGGTTATTTTCGGGATCTTGTATATATGTTACGTGCTCCGAAAACTCTCATAGCGCGATTCAGGATTGTATTGAGAATTGTCTATTGTTCTGAATGCGTTTGCAGCACTATCTGTGTAGCTGGTGGCGAGGTTGAAGAGTTCGCTACACTATCATCAATCCACCTTGTGGGGACCGCCCTACACCACGTCCTCCGGCTCGGGGTCGCCATTCTAGAAACTTTCTGCCCCAACGGCCATCCATTCTTCGAGTTGTGTGCCCACAGCCAATTCAACTTTGAAATTCTTTGAGCTATTTCATTTTGACGTAAGTATGTTAACCATATGCTTTAGATCTGAAAAATATAGGCTAGGGTTGACTATATTATATTTTTTTGCTTGTAACAGTTTGTCTACCTCATCTGCAACATGCAGGGATGCGTCACCCCTATGAAATGTCACTTGAAACCAGACAGACCTTTTAATATGAATACAGTTCACTACTACTTACACCCACGACTCGTCTACACGACGCACATTGACAATTTAAGCTTTATAGTGACGGCTATAAGACCTATTTTTGGTCTAGTGTTTAAATTGTCGCGTCGTGCAGAAAAATGTTACAACATAGACAATTTCGTCGGACGTTTGCTTTGGTATTGAGATTTATGCAGGTTCAACTCCCGCTTACATGTTTGTGATTTTCAAATTTCAAGTATGAACATTATGTTCAATGATGAATGATTAAAAAAATACTGTCAAAAGACAAGCTTGCTGAGTTTCTTGCGGTTGTAGAGTTAGAAAAAAAAATGATAATGATAATTTGTAAGTGCCCGTGTAGGCCGATACGAAATAATTTGACTTTGACTTGGTTAGCCGAAACGACGGGAACGTAAGAAAACATAAAATAATCGCGATAAAAGCCGCAACATTAGTTTTATTTCAATGTGTAGTATTCGCGTGAATATAAGAAATCACTATTCGACTTTGACTATTAATGTTAATGGGATAAGCATATTTGTACGCGTTTGTTTACGTTACTGACAACAATAACAGGATAATTCATAAATTCTCATCCCCTAGGTGCTTTGCGGTTTTATTTTTAAACTTCTAAACAGTAATCACGTAACAGATCCCCGAACCATTATTCATTGGGTTCCTTATATTTATCAAAACAAATGTTCGACAACAAAACCCTTGTCAAATAAACAAATTAGCAATCGGAACGAATTATGTTTTCAGTAATAACTGTTGACAAGTGAAAGTGTTTCAGTGGCAGTTGCGTTCAGGCGATTATACAGAGTAATACAGAAATGATATACTAAGTCTTGATCCTGGGCTTCTTTAGCGTATTTTTAAACACAATGAGATGTAAAAATTTGGGAATATGAATTAAAAAAAATTGTTCTGCAAACATATATTTTTTTAAGTCGACTTATTACTTCATAATAAGCTAAATAAAAAGAATGTATAGCTAGAGATCTTTATTCTTGTCTTTATCATAATAATCAAATGTCTTGAACTTCCACGGTGGCTACTAATCGCGCCGTCAATCGTAAAGTGTACCTTAAGTGTACCTACCAAACAAAGAAAATGATAGATCACATCATATTTTTCTCCTTTTGTTTTTAAACGGCTCTCGGGTTGCGTCCCCGTTGTAATGTAGATCATATTTTACGTGTGAAGGTCCCGGGGCAGCTCCGGGTCGCAAATCAAACGAAAACAACTACCCACGGGTTTTTCACTCCTATGTTCAACAACTGGTAGTGTTTTGATAAAAGAAACATGTGAATGTGATAGAATTGGCAAAATTTTCACATTATTATAAGTATAAAGATTTAAAAAAAATGGTGTATCATATTTTAGGATGTATATCATTGGGTTCTAGAGATCACATTCCCCGAAAAATAAATCATTTTACTCAGACATTTAAGAAATAGCAGGTACTAAGTGCGTGCGACAACTTAATGTTACGGTTTAGCTGAAAAAAAAAAAACGAAACCCATTTTACGTATCACAAGTTAATCAGTAAACTAAAATATATTTTACCACTTACAAGTAAGTAATTAGATTGGTCCGTAAGCATCGACTAAATATGAGGGGTACCCCAGTTCAAACTATGACACTAGGACATCAAACACCTCAGTTCTCCCGTGACCATGGTTGCTGTAAAGCAGCCGAAACGTCGGGAGCGTAAACACATAAAATAAATGCGATAAAATCTGTAAAATAAGTTTTATGTCAACTTACAAGTAAGTCTAGTATAAGAAATATACTGAGGTTAGACTTCCAATAATACACCACAGAATTAAATAATATAAAAGTATAATTAGATATGTAATTGAATTAGTTTTTGCTTACAAGCCTCTTCTCTTCTCTGAATTCTCGCCTCTTTTTTTCCACAGACTCCGAACTCCCGATGCGCTGATGTGCTGTTTCTATTTTTTTTTTTGGCCACTGACAGCTTTTATGTAAGATGCTTACTACACTAGTATTTGTATAGCTCTACATAGGTCGCGGGAGGCAAATCACAGCCGGTCCAAGTTGTGAGTTATGATAGTTTTTGCGACTCCCGCGCGACGTTTATGATGTGTAAGGGCAACCCTGAATGTTCAACCCTCCGACCTTCTGGCGCGGCCAATAGACGGTCTTTTTGCACCATGTTCGCGCGCAACGGGTTATAGGGCACTTTTTGCGTTACACTCGATAAAGTAGGGGTTATACGGTGGGCAGTATGAATAATTTGATGGTACAATATTAAGAAGTTTTGTATTTTCTATGCGTACAGAATAAATATACGACCGGACCTGTAGCTAACTTCACTCGCGAAAAGTTAATGGAAATTTTACTAATGCTGAGATTTGGAATGTTCCAAGTTCATGTTAATAACAAATAATGGAATAGACCTAGCCAACCTATGATGTGATGACATCATAGGTAGTTTGTGTTCTTAGTTTTTATTATTCTTCCAAGTATCTATATCTAGTGCTAGTTGTCTCTACATTGTCTCTACATTTTTAGTTTTTATTAAAATATTACGAGGGCGACACTGAAAGTTTTCAGAACTGGCCACTTGTAAACGATATAATAATAAAACTAATAACTTGTTAGTTTGTTCAGTTTTTGATTTTCTGAGAACTTTCAGTGTCACCCTCGTATAAATTAAATGGAACCTTAACATTTAACAAACTAAGTAGCTACTTATTTACTCTAAACAGAGAATAATGTTATATATTGTGAGTAGGAGAAAATAACATTCAATCTGTTGGCCGGTCATTCGCTTTGACGGCCTGATTTGCTCAGTCGGTAGTGACCCTGATTTCTATGCCAAGGGTCCCGGGTTCGAATCCTGGTAGGGAATCACTTTGTTTGATGAGCACGAATGTTTGTACCCGAGTCATGGATGTTTAATATCTATAGAAGTAATATATACTGGCTTTGCTCTCAGTTTGTTGTACGGTACCCATAATAGACGCGTTGCTTAGTGTGGTACCGTATAGTTGGTTAGTTCGTCCGGCGATATTTATTTATTTATCTTAATTTGATGAAGAAATTCTAAGCCGACCTCACTTACAAGTAGGAACTCAATCCGTATTACATTTACCCTGTAATATAAACCTTCTAAATTACCCAAGAATGTAATTACCTACCTCTGATTATCCATTTAATTAACTACAGTTAGGTAACCGAATTAGCTGGAGTAGATTGTTATGTGATTGTTACCCGAGTTCACTGCGCAACGGTAACACATACAAAATTCATGGTACAAACACATCCTGAATGTCTAATTCGATTGGAATCCATTGGATATACTATTCTAGAGCAGAAGGTCGTGGCTAAACAGACGGTTATTTCAGAGATTTGATTGGAGTAATTCAGAAAGGGTACACTAATCTTTTATAGCAGTGATAGCTAAGTTGGTAGAACGCTTGCCTCGGTAACGAAGATTGCAGGTTCAAACCCCGGTTGGCACCTCTGGGATTTCTGGATTTTCATGTGCGAATCTCATTTTTAACCACGATTATCACTTGCTAAACGGTCGGATCGGTCCGCAAACAACGACAAAATATAAGGATATCCCAGTTCAAACTACGACACTAGGACGTCAAACACCTCAGTCCTCCCGTGACCGTAGTTGCTGTAAAGCAGCCGAAACGTCGGAAACGTAAAAACATAAAATAAATGAGATAAAATCCGAAAAACTAGTTCTATTTCAATGTGTAGTATTCGCGTAAGCATTATAAATTATTATTACACATAATTTTATACATCAACTACCGATACACTATAATTGTTATACCTTATATAATCACGACAAACATTCACAATTCCGTTTATACGAAGCACTTAATGAATACACAATTTGAGCCATTTCCATTATATATACCGAGCGGGTCCTACCGTGGTGAGCACGGCTCGACGGTCAAAGCGAAATTTGTTCGGCTTCACAATTCGCTATGCTTGTTTGCTACTGTGTAGTGTTTTATATTCAACTATAGTTTATGCTCGGTGACTCTGTTTGAATTTGGGGCATCGCGGTGAATTGATAATCCAATTGGCATAGTTGTTGTAGTGACCCTGCTTCTGTATCGAGGCGCCCGGGTTCGAATCCCGGTAGGGTGAAACTCTGTGTTGAGCACGAATGTTTTTAGCCGGGTCATGGTTTTTTAGGGTACTTACTTATACAGGTGATTCAGAAAAGGTATACTAAGACAGGAAACTCGGCTTAATTAGCGCATTTTTTTACATTATGTGAAGTGATAATTTCGATAATATAACGATTTAGAAAAAAATATACTACTCCACAATATGACAATTGTGACTTTATGCGAACTATTTTGTTTTTAAGTAATTGACATAAATAAATAAATGAAAAGCCTTTATTTTTCCTGTGCAGCTAAAATATTATACATTTAATAATTTAATTAATAATTTAATTAGTTTAATTACGATAGCATCTACGGGCCACCGTACGGCCACCGTTAATAGTTTAGCAATGGCGCCTACTGTTGACGAAGAGCAATTTCCGTGTTAATAATTTTGCTTTAATATTTTAAGTAGGCGCTTAAAATAACTCATTATTTTTTAGGTTTTAAACTAAAGGCAAATATATTAATGTGTTTTAAAGTAGGCTCTAAAATAGGTGTTGATATTCCAGGAGTAAATGTTAGAAACATGTACATAACCAGAACATATTTGCTTTGCCGTAATACAGTAGCATAATCGTAATATGTATACGTAAATAACCATTGCCAAACATTTCTCTGAGGGGAAATTGATCCTGCAACCGCCTGATGCAATGAGTTTATAGGTCTACGCTCAAATCACTAGACTATGCTGTTGTCCAACCACGCAGGAGATATTATAGTGCACACGTGTTTGCGCAAGCACAGGTGCTCTCTCTCTCTTCCCTCACTCTAACTCACTCTGATTGGACGGCAAGCTGACACGACCGGAGAAACCCCAGAAATACAAGTGGGGTTTGAAACTACGTCTCGTTTCCAACGCGAGCGCTCTACAAACTTGGTTTGATAGCCATGCTATATGTACATAATAATATGCGTACCTACTTAAATACTAGCTCGTTCATGCAGTCCGATCCACTCGGCGACTAACATAAATCTAACTTAACCTGCGGTAACTTAGCGCGGGGTGGAAGTTACGCTAACTTAATTCTAACTTTAGCGTGTGTGTGTGTGTGTGTGTATAATGAAATTTTAGTGGGACTCAGCGGGGGATTAGTTTTTGTAGTTAAGAAACCTTGTGTGAAACGACTTTCGTGGAGTTATGGCAGTGGCGTAGCATGGGGGGGTGGAGGGGGTGGAGGGTGCAGTCCGCACCAGGCGGCATTTCACAGGTGGCGGTAAGAGAAAAAAGAAATTAAGATATGAAAAAAAAAATTGTAAAAAAAAAAATCTTTCAGTGTTTTTTTCGTAATTTTTTGTTGACGTTACCATGCCCCAAATTTTTTATAATGAATAGCAAAAATAAGAGGGGGGCAAATTTGAAATCCGCACCGGGTGCTAATGACATATGCTACGCCACTGAGTTATGGTGGCCTAGTACTTTTTTATTATAAATACGCCGGCTGCAACCAGTTGGCTTCGGAATCGATCTTCATCATGATTTAAAATGGATAAATAATGAAATGGTGGATACGAGTTGCGGAGGACCGTGATGTGGGGAAGTTATTAAGGAGCGTTCAAGTAATACGTAATGAATTTGGGGGGGGGGGGGGGGCTTCTGAAACGTTACGATGCGTTACAAGGGCGGGAGGGGGGTTTTTGAACTACGCGTTACGTACCATTGTTTTAACCCTTCAAAATGGTCGCGTAGAGATTTTACGTTTTACTAGAGAGAGGGGGGGGGGGGGTTAAGTAAAACGCTACGGCGTGTTACATGGGGGAGCGGGGGGGTCAAAATTGCGTTACGTAGTATTTGAACGCTCCCTTAGAGGAGGCTTATGTCCAGCAGTGGACGTCTTACAGCTGATGGATGGATTAACTGTGCCAGTATTTGGTAAAAGGCTAGCATTATCTAGTTCTATTCAGTATTATATTATTGCCAAATAATAAAGACTCATTACACGTCCGTACTTTATTACTCTTGTCGGATTCCCTTTTACAGAGATTGAGCTTTCGCCAATAGTAGGTAGTTAGCTAATAGTTATTCGTCCAACTTCACTGCCATCCAAGCTTTGCTATCCTCAGCCAACATTTGATATTCAATATTGAAGAAAATATCTTGTTTGAGATCCGACGATTTCGGTCGCAAACTTTTAAGAGGCTATTTGACTAATTGAGTTTGTTCTGCGACTTTAATAGTCGTGTTGGATTTGACTTGAACACTTTTGCATGGATTAATAATTGTTTTCATTTGTGGAGGAATTGGAAGGAAATTGAAGGGAGGAGAGCAAGTGAAAAGTGTCGATAGTTACAGTTAATATTGCGCGAATACTTCGAGTGGTTGGTTGGTTTTATTTTTCCATAAAATATGTACCACAACATGACCTTACTTCAAGGTACAGCTTTCCATGTTTCTGGTACCTCCTTGCTTTCTTTAGCTGGTTCAGTTTGGAGGTAGAAGCCTAGTAGTTTTAAGCGCTTGATGGATAGGCCCGCAACTTTAATGGATGACCATCATCATAACAGATCATCATGCTTTGGAGGGCATAGCATAATAGCGGTCCAGGTAATCAAAGTCAAATCATTTATTTCGTATAGGCCTACGGGGGCACTTACAAATTGTCTTTTCTTTTTCTTTTCTTCTCTTTTTTTTTTATCTATCTATTTTTATATTATTTTTAATCATTCTACCCCATAGAGCAGTAAAAGTAAATATAATTTGAGATGCAAACGCGAGCGTGCTGATCAATTGACAGACTATAACCCAGACCACGCCACCAAAAGCCTCTACGAACGATTCAACTTGCCAACCAAGCTGCTCAATGCGCGGGGGATTAGGCCATAGTCCACCGCGCTGGCCCAGTGCGGGTTGGTGGACTTCACACATCTTTCGAGGGGTTCCCTCAGACATGTAGGTTTCCTCACGGTGTTTTCCTTCACCGTTTAGCAAATGATAATCGTGGTTGAAAATGAGATTCGCATATGAAATCCAGAAATCCCAGAGGTGGAAGCCGGGGTTAGATCCTGCGATTCTCGTTACCGAGGCAAGCGTTCTACCAACTTGGCTGTCACGTTGGCTTGGCTGTGCTTGCTCTATGGGGGCGCCATAATCTGAGCTCACTCTATCCTAAAAATTGCCTCGGCCCGGCACTGCGTAGTTGTCACGGGAAAAGAATACCATGTGTAACATTATCACACCTTGTCGAGGTATAATTAATTGATTACAATAAGTCGTCTGTATAACCTATACGCCGGGTTCAATTACGAATTGTAATTGGCGTGAAATTATTTTTATGTAATTTTCATCGTAGATTCGCGTCTCAATTTGTATGAATTTGACTTCTACGTTGGCTTATAATAAATTACTGCCTGCATTCGCTGTCCAGTATTTGAGGTGTCCGGCAAACATATTTGAATCAAAAGGAAACTAACACTTGACACTAATGTCTAAAGGAAAAAACAAGATGAAATGAAGGCCTTGAGTCCTCCCGTGACCATGGTTGCTGTAAAGCAGCCGAAAAGTCAAGGACGTAAAAACATAAAATAAGCGCGATAAACTTCGTAAAATTAGTTTTATTTAAATTCCTTAAGGTTACCCTTTCAAAAGCTGTAAGGACAGTAAAACTCGGAGGGCGACGGCTCCACCTTCCGGCGCGGGCGGTAACAAAACTTGAAAAGCGCAATGCTCTCCGTACGCTGAATACTTTATGACTGCTGTAAATCCACGCAAATCGTAAATTTTGCAAACGCTTTGCGTGACCCGACGAAAAGACCCTCGACCCTTCCTATAACAGAATGGTTAACGTAACATTACCATTGGCAAACGAATTCTCTTTCGAGAATAGTATTCGTAAGCTACGCTGGCTTACTTGTAATTTTATTGAATGTAATTCATATAACTAGGCAATACTTGTCAAAAATCCATTGTTAAACAAATGGGACATTGCATTTTATTTGAGGTCCCGACACTCGTGATAGACAGTTTCTCGACTAACATCATAGAGGAGTTCGGTGTTGCTGGCTTCTTTAATTATCGATCAAACTTGTTTGGTTTATAATTGGAATAGTTGACAAGCCGAGGGTCAGTGGTGGGTTCCTCTTGCCCCATTTGTTTAATTGAATGTGTTAAGTACTTAGTATTATTGCATGTACCGTGGGGTGCCTGCATACATAGCATTGATAATAAAATTCCGAAAACACCAACTATACGGTCCCACACTAAGCAACGCTTGTAATATGGGTACCGTACAATGGACTGAGGGCGAACTCGGTATATAATGATACTTAATATTGATATTAAACATCCATGACTCAGTACGTCAAGTGCGAGATTACTCGAAGCTAACCGTATACTTAATAGTCTACCGTATTTAGACATTTTGTATGGAGAATTGAAAGTTTTAAATACCGTCCGCTAGAGGCGGTTTTCAATTCTCAATACTAAATGTCTAAATACGGTATACTATTAAGTATACAGTAAGCTCGCACTTGACGTGCTGTTGATGTTTCTGGGAATGACTACCCACCTTTTTTTTAAATAAGAATTACCATTGAGTTTCTTGCTGGCTCTTCTCAGTGGAATCTGTCCATTCGTAGGTGCATTTTTGGCCGAGGTATATGAATTAAAGTCGATTGATTTTGCATTAAAACTATTGATTTTAAAGCGAGGAATATCTCGCTAAATTAACGTTATCATCCTATGCTTAGCCAGTTCACCTGTACAGTTTAATAACTAGTGAAGGAGACGGTACTGTAAATTGACTTTAACTCGAATGTAACTCACTTTACAAAATGATTCATAATTCATGGCTCCCTTAGTAGTGGAGCTGTGAACACGCCAAAGGAACGGTCGAGGATGTGGGTTAGCCTCTTTATAATTCTGTACCTTTGATTAGATACCTGAAATTATATTGCGATTGTAATATTATATTTATATTAATGATAGACGCCCGGATAATAGTAATTGTTGTTTCGATTCAATCTTTTTTTTTATTACATTATAGGCAAGTATTTGATCTCGATCTCACCTGATGGTAAGTGACGATGAGATCTACGATGGAGCATACTTGCCTAGGTAGGAAGGCGGCAGTAGATAGAGACGCTACATTCACTAGGCACATGCAGCGCAACTGATCTGACCCGCCATCCATGAATGGCAACACCGAACATCATGCCGGAACACGGCTAGGCCGCTTGGCGACATGGCTTTGTTCAGTGGGTGGTGACTAGCCACGGCCGAAGCCTACCACCAGTAGAGTTGTCACCTGGTTGGCACCACCCAGGGTCACGTGTAGGGTATCTCGAGGGTACTTAATTCTCCTACGGACGAAGGTGACTAGACCCCGAATTTCATTTCATCATTTGTTACCTATGTATACATCTCCCTACAGGGAGGCTTCGTTAGAATATTAATGATGATTCTAGGGCCTTTTATAGTTATATATATCATATGTTTTTAAAAGATTTCCGGGGCACTGACAAATTGCCATTTTACATTCTATTTTCCTTAACTCTACAACCGAATCAGAACGCGACTTTTAATTGTTGTATGCGAGTACCCCAAATATGAGGGTACCCCAGTTCAAACTATCACACTAGGACGTCAAACACCTCAGTCCTCCCGTGACCATGGTCGCTGTAAACCAGCCGAAACTTCGAGAACGTAAAAACCTAAAATAAACGCGATAAAATCTGTAAAATTAGTTTTATTTCAGTGTGTAGTATTCGCGTAAATATAAGAAATCAATATTATCTGTAGAGAATTGACGCTAGTTAAATTTAACCACGATGGCCTTAGTACGATTTCTTACTTAATAAAACGGTATTATAAGGGAAACCCAAACTGAGATGACCATCGCAAGATACAAGACTATATTATTGCCTAACAAATATCATAAACAAAATCCAAGACAGCAATCTCCTAGGGTCGTTATAAATTGACCCTTTAGGGTCTCTATCAATAGCTCCGGATTGCGCCGGCCTATCTGTTTAATTTATTTGGGGACCACGTTTATGACTGTTAGTATGTACCTACCTTGCAGAATAATCATAACTTTACAAAAAAAAAACAGTAAGGGGAGCGTTCAAGTATTACGTAACGCAATTTTTGGATTTTTTTGAAATATATTATTTACATATATATATTTTTTTTAATAAATATTTGTTGTAATTTAATCATTTGCGTACCTAAGTCAGGCTCTGCTTCTAACTTCGAAAATATCAATGTGATTCTTTACAGGTTTAATTGTATTTGTATATTGGTTTTGAAGAGATTTTTGTATTACATAAGGGGCCATCCATAAATTACGTCACACGTTAAGGGGGAGGGAGGGGGTCGACGAAGTGTGACATTGTGTGACAAAGGGCGGGGAGGGGTCCCAAATTTTGTGACATCACATTTTTTCAAAATATAATATTTTATATCTAAGTATTACAACTATCGATTTTATTTCAGAATTAAAAAAAAAATGCGCAACCATGGAGTTTCTTGCCCGTTCTTCTCCATAGGAACGGCATTCCGAACGGGTGGTAAAGCAGTAGAATAATGTTTATGTAACTTGACGATTCATAAGTACTGTACAATAATGGTTTACATGAATAAAATATATTCTGATTCTGATTCTGATTCTATTGAAAAAAAAACGTAAATGGAAATAAAAACAATATCGGAACACTGCTTTTAATTTCATAAATTTATAAATGTAAAATTGCAAAATATGTGACATCACACTAGGTAGGGGGGGGGGGGGGTCTCACAAATGTGACCAGTTGTGACAAGGACGGGGGAGGGGTCAAAAATTCATGAAATTCGGATTTCGGATTTCGGAGAGTGTGCGACGGAATTACACGAGTTAATTCCCCCATCTCCATTCTATCGTCGGACAAGACGCACGGACAAGTGTCATCCGTACACTGTGGACATTCCTGCGGTACGCACTAAGCGTTTTGCTTCTACATTCATCGTGCGTACTGCCAAGGAATGGAACACGCTACCGGCGTCTTCGTTCCCCGTTGACTACAATCTGGGTGTTTTCAAGTCGAAAGTGAACAGGTACCTTCTAGGCAAGTATGCTACATCGTAGATCTCATCGTCACTTACCATCAGGTGAGATCGAGATCAAATACTTGCCTATATTGCAATAAAAAAAAATATTCGTGTGACGTAATTTATGGATGGCCCCTAAGTACTTATATACCGAAAGGTAAAAAAAAAACTAAAATAAATTAAATTAGGTAAGTACCTACCTAGTCGAATTTCGCCTACGTTACCGATTTTGATATTTCTCTGATTTCCATACGACATTGAGTACTTGGGTACTTTAGTTTGTTCTCCTAATTAAATTCGGACTTGCTTGCAAGGTGTGACAAAACAAAAAAAAATATTTCATTTTTACTTCGCTTATCGTCATGTGTGGCGTACGTTGCTACATTTTTATAATTTGTTCATTGCCATTATTTTCCATTGTGAGTTTTACAATTTCCTTATAAACTAACCCCCAAATTTATAGACGTTCTATAACTTTATCAAACATCAAATAGTGCTGCGCAAAGCTAAACTCTTGTGCGCAGAACTATATGACGTATGATAAAATGTTAGAACCGTCTATAAATTCGAGGGGTTCAAGAATATTTCATATGTGGGTAGATATTTAGGTTATTCAATTTTGATAGATATGACATATTTATTTTATTAGTAAATTCACCGTTGTGGACTTTATTATCAATATAAAATCCAGAAACCCTTTTTTTTTTTCTCTGGCAATGCTTACCACCATCTTTATTGTCCCAATCGTTACCATACAATTGTAATTGTCGGGATCTTGTATATATGTTACGTGGTCCGAAAACTCTCATAGCGCGTTTCAGGATTGTACGAAGCCATTTCGTCGTCATTTGTTCTCAATGTCGTCTGCAGCGCCTTCTGTGTAGCTTGTGGCGAGGTTGAAAAGGTCGCTAGAGGCCAAATGGGCAATGTTCTTGGTAGAGACACCTCTCTGCCTTTCGACGCCACATTCACGCTTATTGGTCCGAGATTAGGATAGAAATAACATACTGATAGCGCGGGCAAAGTAATCGTTTATATCATAACTATATTTGGTTATATTTTTCCTTTATTTGCAGAACACAGATGCTATCAGCATCGTTGATAAATCGTCAGAACGACTATCAGACTTAATGCATGATAAACACCCACTTATAATCTTAGTCAATGCTGACAATGTACCGAGCATTCCTGATTTCGATGAAGTGTCCAAGGAAGGTGATTCATCGTATGATGATTATACTGACGGCCAAGTGAAAGGTAGAGTCAAGTACGAACGAGAGGAAACGGTGCATCAACAAGCTGCTTCTATGCTAAAGGATATTATACAGGTAACTAGGGTCCGTAGGTACGAATCTCATTTTCAACCACGATTATCAATTGCTAAACGGTGAAGGAAAACATCGTGAGGAAAACCCGCGTGTCTGCGAGAACCGAGACTTCTTAAAGTATTTTACAGTCTTATTATTAAGCCTCATATGTAAGGTAACGAAAACTTCGGGTAAAGTTTACACTTAATGCCTATAATAAAATTATAGAAATCATTAATGTCCATAGTCATGGGTTACAAATGTGATTTTTGAGCGCGCAATGTATCTTGAATCAGGCAATCATAACACATCGCTCCGCGCGATACCCGGCTCGTGGGAGTGACGAGCGCGCTCGAACGTATCGAGTTTCAATTTACATTGCAGGATTAGTAATTAAGGTTTTTTGTTTTTTTTTTAATATTTTTGAGTGAGACTGTTATTATGATTTAAAGCTAAATTAAATGTAAAAATATTTTTTAAAAAAACGTACAATGCATGAATAGATCGACGGAAAATTCCAAATTGTCCTGTTTTCATTATAAAGCCACTCACAACATGTATATAATTTTTTGTTTTTTTTTAGTCTCCAGATAACGAAGCGGATGATCCATCAGTGATGAAGAGCAAACAAGCACTGCGTCAAGCGCTCAGATACCGTTGTCAAAAAGTTGACAAGTGTATACGAAAATGTCCTCCCAAGAAGCCGAAGTGTGAAGTCAGTTGTCAGCAGAAGTTCGACGATGAGAACCTGTGTGAGGAGCCGACGACGCGGAGACCTAAGAACTGTGCTACTGGGCGGACTATGCCTCCATCTTGGAGATTTTAGGGCTAAAATAAAAAAATATGAAATCTGAAGTTTATTTTTGGCACCATAAGTAACTACGTAAAACAATTTTAATAATATCGCCTGACGAACATACCAACTGTACGGTCCCAAACAAAGCAATGTTTGTTGTTATGGGATGATCCCAGTATACAGAGTGGTTCGGAAAGGGTACCTATACTAAGCCTTGAAACTTTCTTTAGTGCATTTTTAAACACTTTGTAAACTCAGAATTTGTATATGCCAATTTAAAAAAAAACGTTTGCAAATAATCACATATGTCATTTTGCAGAAGTTTTTTTTTAAATCGACCTAGTAAAATTTTGAATTCACATGGTGTTAACAAATGCGCTAAAGATGCCCGGGTTCCAGGCTTGGGATACTTTTTTTGAATCATTCTGTATAATAACGAGGATAAATAAAGGAACACCCATGACTCTGGTACAAGCGTCGTGCTCATCACAAAAAGGACCCTTAGCACTACCAGCTATGCTAACTAGATCGTAATTTTGAATGTAGGGATATTGTTTAGATGTTTGACGGCATGATTAGCGTAGTAAGTAGTGCCACTGCTTTCTGTGCCGGTCTCGGATTCGAACCCTAGTAGAAACAAACTTTTCGAGATGTGCACTAATGTTTGTACTCGAGTCATGGATATTTCATATCCATATAAGTATTATATACTGAGTGCGTCCTCAGTCCATTGACCATTGTACGGTACCCAGAATACTAGCGTTGCTTGGTGTAGACCGTATAGTCCGTGAGTTCGTCTGGCGATATTATTATTATTATGTAGGTATATTCTCCGAAACTACTGATCCAATTGCTAAAATTCTTTAACTCTTACGAAGCTACATTGTCTCTGAGTTCTAAAGGCTAGGTCTCATTGAGGTACCGTGAGCGGAGTCGCGGGCAACAGCTAGTTGTTCGCACATTATTCAGCTTATTAGTGCTATAATTTAACGTGTCATTATCGCAAGCATTTGCACGGTTTCATTTCATGCATTAACATTGCATTTCACAGGAAAAAACAATCAATATACTTTTAATTTACTGAACATAATCATTACCAATCATTAATTGAAGGACTATAATAACAAATGACGGCTCGCTAATGTGACCAAATCATATAATCGTCTTTTGGGTATGGTTATTGAGAATTATAAAAATGCAAACGCTAGTAAACTTGTTATATTACACTTTGTTTATAATGCATTCGTCTATGAGTGCAGAAGTCTGGGAATTCGGTAGAGCTCAAGGCGCTTCAACTGAAATATTCAATAACTACGGCACAATGGGAATCTTTGATAAATATAGACGTGTAGACATAATTGTGAGTATTAAAAATAATTAATTGGGAATGTTGATAAGCCGATGGTCAGTGGGGCCCTTTTCCTCCATTACCTTTTATTATTATAGAAATATAGATATACCAGCAAATTTATAGACGTTTACAACTTTATCCAACTTCATATAGTACTGCGCATAAGAGTGTTGCTTTGCGCAGTACTATATGACGTTTGATATAGTTATATAGCGTCTATAAATCTGGGGGTTAGGCTCCTAAGATCGCCCCCAGTCTATTGTATGGTTCCAAAACAAAAGCGTTGCTTATTTTTGGTACCATACAGTTGGTGTATTCGACTGCCGATATTTATTCGTTCGACAATATACATATATACTTACTAGCTGCGCTCCGCGGTGTTACCCGCGATTAAAAAGTGTGATAAAATTACTAACCTATGCAAAAAATCATGTCGATCCTATGCTCTATGAAAAATTATAACAAATCTATCCCACGGGATCCATACATTTTACCGGGATAAAAAGTAGCCTATGCGCTATTCCAGACTATAATCTATCTCTGTGCTAACTTTTATCCAGATCCGTTCAGCCGTTCTGGCGTGATTGAGTAACAAACATCCATCCATCCAAACTTTCACATTTATAATATTAGTGGGATAGTGGGATGTTTATATGCTTAAGTATCAGTTATATTTTTTTTATTTCAGGTTCCCGACGATCACGTGTTAACATTCGTCCGCGTGAGGATCTATAACGTGCTGGCTTCGCCCACGGTCCAGCTAATCAAGTATTCTCACACAGTGACCATTCAGTACGGTTGGTTGCAGAGCAGCTGGTGCGCATACGACGTGACAGCGCGAGGCGTGAAGAGGGACAGTTCGTGTACACCAAACTGTCAAGCGATCGACGAGCCAGGCTCCTAGATACCGTGGGTTTACTTCAGGCGCGGACACAGGGCCCCAAGTCTGCTAACACAATCGATTCACAATCGAACAGCGACTACATAGTAACTGTCACTTTTGACAGGTAATAATAATATAATTGCAGCCCTTTTTTTGAATGTCCCACTGCTGGGCACGGGCCTCCCCTCAGTGCGAGGGGGATTAGGCCATGGTCGACCACGCTGGCCCAGTGCGGGTTGGCGGACTTCACACGTGTTTCGAGGGGTTCTCTCACACATGCAGGTTTCCTCACGAGGTTTTCCTTCGCCTTTTGACAGATATTGTATGGGATATCTGTCAAAAGTGACAGTTACTATACGGTTGCTGTTCGATTAAGAATCGATTGTGTTAGCAGACTTGGGGCACCGGGGAGAGATGCGTTCAATACGCTAGTTGACTGTGTTGAAAAACTTATCTTAAATTGTTCATCAGTTTAATATTTATAATTAAAGTTAAGGTAAATAGGAAACAAAAAAAATGTTTGAAAACAAACTCTGTATCAATAAAAAAAATACAACCGAATTGAGAACCTCCTCCTTTTTGATGTCGGTTAAAAAGGCCTTGTCCGCGTGGAACGGTGGCAAGGATGCTGTATTATCAAGATAATTTTTTGAGCAAGGATTTTTTTTTTTTTAATATGTTGCTAACAATGTAGTTGTTTCATTGTACATTCCAGTATTTTCCGTAAAATTAAATGATAAAGATAATGAAATAAATAAAAATACCGCCAAAACGCGGCCTCCGGGTCACATGACCCTTGGCATTGCGATCATATAAACATCTAAAAAAAGGCCACTATCAAACACCATACCCCCCCCCCCCCCCCCCCGGTAACGTTAACGAAATCCTGCATCCACGTCTGGAATATACTTTTATTGTTACAACCTTTACCTTTTTTTTGTTGTTGACGGGGGGGGGGGAATCTTCGCGAAAGATACCCAGCCTCTGTGTGGGAGAGGGCCGGGTTATGTGGGATTCTTACCCACTAAAAACCCCCCGGTGGCCGCCTTCGACACATGTTGGAGGGGCTCCGGGATCTCCAAACGGAACGCACCGGTGCCCCTCTTGTGCCTCGGCCTCGGGGGCCGGTCTCGGGGGACCAGATGTTCGCTCCCCCTGCGCCCTCGCACGGCGGCGGGGAGCCACGCCCGCCGCCGTCCTCCTCAGGGGTCGTCATCGTCACCGGACGTCCGGGGCCAACACCCCAGTCGTCCTCGACCCCGAGGGTAGCCCGCTGTTTAAGGCCCTGGGCATCAGGGCCGTCACTAGTACAGTACTTATGAATCGTCAAGTTACAAAAATATTATGCTACTGCTTTACCACCCGTTCGGACCGCCGTTCCTATGGAGAAGAACGGGCAAGAAACTCCATGGTTGCTCTTTTTTTAAAATAGATCTTTTACATTTTTGAGCAATACATTGTTATATGTATGTGAGAACAATGCAGGAACGGCTAATCAGACTTTAGCAGCAGGTCAAAAAAACAAAAAGTACTCACGTAACAAACAACAATGATTTGTTTAGTTCGTATTCAATCAACTAGCAATTTAAAACAACATTATTAGTTGTCGCAACGATGTACTGTCGATCCGTAAAGAGAAATCCAGAATTGTCTATAGACAAATATTATAATACTCTAGCTGCGCCCGGCGGTGTTACCCGCGATAAAAAGTATGAAAAATTAAAACATCTATCCCACGGGAACCTTACATTTTACCGGGATAAAAAGCAGCCTATGTGCTATTCCAGACTATAATCTATCTCTGTGCCAAATTTCATCCAGATCCGTTCAGCCGTTCGGGCGTGAAAGAATAACAAACATCCATCCATCTATCCATCCATCCAAACTTTCACATTTATAATATTAGTATAGAGTATAGATTAGATCCACAATTCTTTACAGAAATATAATTATATGCTAGATAAAAGTATCAGAAACGATGGCAACCCCGGTTGCATGTTGATCTATCAATTTCACGGAAAGTTAATGCTAACATAGGCATTTTAATTTACTGAAAATAATGGTTAGTTCTTTAATTAAAGGAATTGAATAGATGGCGGGTCGTGCAAGTCGCAATTACCTTGTGTTAGTCATTGACTACGCACATATTATTATCTAGTTATAAAATTATTATGTAATGTTATAAAAAAATATGATGTCGTTATTTTTTAAATTAATTATTTTAATTTTAACGCATTACGCTGCTTGTGACGAAATATGGAAGTTTGGAAAGGATTTGCCCTCTTCGATTGAAATCCACTACGTGCGAGGCACCATGGGTGTTTTTGATAAATTTAAAAGGATTAACATAAATGTAAGAAGTACAATCTGTACAACGTAATTCGGAAAGGGTATACGTAAAATCTATTTTTCCTTGAATGTACTCAAAGTTAAACAATCCTTTCATTGCTCTTGTCTTTGAAATGATTGTATTAAATATAATACTAGCTCTTTTGGCTGTGTCCCCAGTAGGCAAACTGTTAGCGGCCGACTGAGTTTGCGGCGTATCGGTTCAGTACGCCCTTCCATATATTTGAAATGTAGTGTTCACAGTTTGCTAGTTTGCGCTCACTCTACGCAGTTTGCAGGGTTGCGCGCGCCGACTGATTCAGTGAGCGGCCGACTCACAGCAAAACCGGTTCCAGTCGGCGGCGGCGATATGCTTGTTCGCCGGGCGTAGTGAGTCCGTTTGCCGCAAACTGTTCATGTGGACAGTTGGAAAGAAGCTATTGACGTGTCCGGACGTGTTTTTTTGTATCGCTTACATAACTAATCTCTACGCATATAGCACATATAATATCCATCGTGACCAACACAACCACTCCCTTCGTACAACAATAGTAAAGTGAAAATTCAGTCGGTCGACCTAAATAAGCGGCTAACTCATAACACTTTGCTTGCGACGCACGCATTGTGATCTGAGTTTACAGCTAACTCAATTTCAGTTCGCCACAAATTTGCGGCTCACTTAGTCTGCCGCTAACAGTTTGCCTACTGGGGACACAGCCTTAATGTCCCACTTTGGGCACGGGCCTTCTATCATTGCGAGGGGGATTAGGTCATAGTCCACCGCGTTAACCCAGTAGTGGGGTGGTGGACTTCACTCGTCTTTCAATTGGTTCTCTCATACTTGCAAGGGAGCGTTCAAGTATTACGTAACGCAATTTTTGGAGATAGTTGTCCCCCCCTTCCCCCCATGTAACGCACCGTAACTTTTTTCTTTACCCCCCCCCCCCCCCCCCCTAGTAAAACGTAAAGTCTCTACACGACCGTTCTGAAGGGTTAAAACAATGTTTCGTTGCTTTCTGCGCCGAGGGTCCCGGGTTCGAATCCTGGTAGGGACACAAGCTTTGTGTGATGAGCACGAATGTTTGTACCCGAGTCATGGATGTTTAATATGTATATAAGTATTATATACTGAGTTCGCCCTCAGTCCATTGTACGGTACCCATAACACAAGCGTTAAGCTTAAAGTGGGACCGTATAGTTGGTGTGTTTGTATGGCGATAATTATTTATTTAATTCATTTCCTTTCTCTTAGGTGCCAGATTGCTATGATTTAGTATACGTTCAAGTCCGCGTTCATAACCTCCACAGCACGCCGGAGGTCGATTTGAATAAGGAAACGAGAGAACTGGAAATCAGATACAGCGAGAACCAAACTAGTGTGAGTTCATTCGATGTGAGCGCTAAAGGCATAGTCAAGGATACGCATGGATGTAAAAGCTATTGTATGGCTCAATGCAATATGCCACAATGTGGAAACCGCTGCCGTCCGCCTCAACGCCCATGGAATGAACGCCCAAGGAATGAACGCCCAAGGAATGAACGCCCAAGGAATGAACGCCCAAGGCCACGACGCCCTAGGCCTCCCAAAAATGCAAACGGCTGTAATCGATGCCGTATGAGACGTCGCGCTACAAGCACCCAATGGCCTGCGAATCGACGCCGGAGGAGACGCAACAAATACTCGAAGTACTAATACTAGTACTCCACGTGATGATACGAGTACTAATACCACTGAGAGTACGCACACCACAACACAATATACGGGCGAATCTTGAAAGGCAAAATTGTTCATGTCCAGTGACAGACCAAACACCTTAAATCCCACTGGTCAGCCTGCAGGCCAGTCTCTCCGCTTTGCCGTAAAGTGCCATCGGCCGCCTATCGTGCCGGTCGGCAATTTGCGAAATAAACTTTAACTGAATGCAAATATTGTGCTATTTGGCTTGTAGGGTTTTAGTGGCCTCATTCCAAAGGTAATAGACAATCGGATCGAATACTTCCGTCACTGCGCTTTTCGGTCAAGATTGTTTGCCACACTAATTTAGGCACTTACAAATAGTAGAAAAAAAAACACTGAAAGTACCGAAAACTGTTACCCCTGCCGCGACCTTTCCACTTTCCTTGAACAAACTACCAAGTTACGAACGGAAATTTAAAAAATTATGTGTTCCAACTGATGGTTTGTTCCTATCCATAGATCACTTAGTTGTTGATTAAAAAATATATGTTGTGTGCTTATCATAGTTTCATTTAGAGTTCTCGAAGATTTGTCCTGGGCAAAACGGTGTTTCTCCTGGGCAAAGCAGTGTTTCTCTTGGGCAAAGCAGTGTTTCTACTGGGCAAAGCAGTGTTTCTACTGGACAAAGCAGTGTTTCTACTGGGCAAAGCAGTGTTTCTCCTGGGCAAAGCAGTGTTTCTCCTGGGCAAAGCAGTGTTTCTACTTGGCAAAGCAGTGTTTCTACTGGACAAAGCAGTGTTTCTCCTAGGCAAAGCAGTGTTTCTCCTGGACAAAGCAGTGTTTCTCCTGGGCAAAGCAGTGTTTCTACTGGGCAAAGCAGTGTTTCTACTGGACAAAGCAGTGTTTCTACTGGGCAAAGCAGTGTTTCTACTAGGAAAAGCAGTGTTTCTTCTGGGCAAAGCAGTGTTTCTCCTAGGCAAAGCAGTGTTTGTTCTGGGCAAAGCAGTGTTTCTTCTGGGCAAAGCAGTGTTTTTTCCTGGAAAAAGCAGTGTTTCTCCTGGGCAAAGCAGTGTTTCTCCTAGGCAAAGTGGTGTTTCTCCTAAGAAAAGTAGTGTTTCTCCTGGGCAATGCAGTGTTTCTCCTGGGCAATGCAGTTTTTCTCCTGGCGTTGTACCAAACTACGCGTACATCCCTAATGGAACCTTATATATAAAAGTATGTTTCGTTGAGCTAGAACAAGTCAAGCTTTGAGCATCGTGGACGATGGTCACGCCACTCCTCGCTCCATATTCGAAGATAAATATTATACCCTTCGTATACCCTTTCTGAATCATGCTGTACTCGTATATACATCAAAACCCTATTTTGAAAGCACCAGCATATACGGTGGGATAAAATAATGTTTATTTATATAACAGTAAAGGTTATTGAGTAGCACTGATAGCCACGTTGGTAGAACGCTTGCCTTTGTAACGAGGATTGCAGTTTCAAACCCCGGCTCGCACCTCTGGGATTTCATGTGCGAATCTCATTTTTCAACCATGATTATCACTTGCTAAACGGTGAAGGAATACATCGTGAGGAAACCTGCATGTCTGAGAAAACCCCTCGAAAGATGTGTGAAGTCCGCCAATCCGTACTGGGCCAGTGTGGTGGACTATGGCCTAATCCCCCTCGCATTAAGTAGAGGCCCGTGCCCAGCAGTGGGACATTAAAAAGGGCTGGAATTATTAATATAAGGGTTATTAAAAAATAAGGTTTTGATTTTTTTCGTTTTAATTTTTACAACAATAAAATATGATGGATCCTCATTTTCTTTATGTACCGTCTCGTACATATATCGAACTAATTCATATTACTCTTTCTTATTAGAGTCATCAGAAGATTCTTCTGGCCACTCTATGTGTCTCTCGTGAATCCCAAAGCCTTCTTGTTTCAACGTATCTGTGTAAGACCTGCGCCTGTAATCATACAATCCCACTAATATTGTAAATGTGAAAATTTGGATGGATGGATGTTTGTTACTCAATCACGCCAGAACGGCTGAAAGGGTCTGGGTGAAGTTTGGCGATATTATTAAAAAATCGAAATGTGTGCTGGGACACATAGTAGAAGTGAAACTTCAACGGACAAGTGGGAAAACGAATCGCAACGGACAAGTGGCAAAACGAATGGCAACGGACAAGTGGGAAAACGAATCGCAACGGACAAGTGGCAAAACGAATGGCAACGGACAAGTGGAAAAACTAATGGCAACGGACAAGTGGAAAAACGAATCGCAACAAAATGTTAAGTTGAAGTTTACGGGCAGGTTTTCAAATTGAACAAGTACATTAACAATCTGCCCGTAAAACTTTAAGTTAAAATTTTATTACCGCCCTAAGCCAGAGGTGTGGTCTTACAAATAAATTAGTTATTCAGTAAATAATGCTTACATATTCGCGTTGGCGAGCATACACTGAATGATACTGCTCGTACAAGCGGTGCTCGTAAATAAGGCAGGCCCTATGCAGTTGTAGGAGGTATCGTAGACGGTAATGACCGCTACGCCTATAATCATCTCTTTTCGTCCTATGTATACAATAAGAGGTCCGCCGTGGTCATTCTAAAACAGAAGACAGATAAATTGAATCATCGCCAATCCCACCATCCCACTAATCCCACTAATATTATAAATGTGAAAGTTTGGATGGATGGATGTTTGTTACTCAATCACGCCAGAACGGCCAGACGAATCTGGATGAAATTTGGCACAGAGATAGATTATATCGGGAACGTAAAAACGTATAATAAACCCGATAAAATCCGTAAAATTTGTTTTATTTAAATCCCCCTGACGACATCCCTGTCGACGCAACCAGCGACCCAAGGGCTGGGTATTTCCTCGCTCAGCGAGTAGCTTTGGCTATTCAGCGAGGAAATGCGGCCAGCATCTTGGGCACGCTACCGCATGGGCCAAATTTTTTACACTTTTTGTAGCTTTTCTATACTCATTTTAATTTATATTAAAATTATATTATATTATTATTATTTATAGAAAAGCTACAAAAAGTTTGTAAATATTTGAAATAACATTAATTATTTATCTCCCTTATATTTCCCATAATTACCTGACATATCCCCCATGTCTCTACTTGATAATTATACACCAACTGTCTCCGTGCCTCCACCTGTGCTGTGTGATTCTCTGCCTCATTCAAATTTGAGTCTGAACACTTTTGGCCATTTCCTGACTGCAAAATAAAACACCTCCGAATTCATACAAGTTAGTGTACCTACCCTTTTTGATTCATATATATAATAATAATAATAATACCAGCCCTTTTAATGTCCCAGTGTTGGGCACGGGCCTCAATGTGAGGAGGATTAGATCATAGTCCACCACGCTGGCCCAGTGCAGGTTGGCGGACTTCACATGTCTTTTGAGGGATTCTCTCAGACATGCAGGTTTCCTCGCGATGTTCTCCTTCACCGTTTAGCAAGTGACAATCATGGTTGGAAATGAGATTCGCACATGAAATCCAGAAATCCCAGAGGTGCGAGCCGGGGTTTGAACATGCGATCCTCGTTACCGAGGCATGCGTTCTACCAACTCGGCTATCACTGCGTTTTGGTTCAGCTGTATAAAATCAATTCCAATATTATGTGCTAAATGATTGTATAGTAGTCAGCGGATCATAGGCCCAGCACAAACTGTAACAACTCCCAAGTTAAATTGCACTAATTCAAATAACACAACGACAACCGCGGGGATCAGCTTTTGAAGTAATTGGGGCCCTTACCAGTGGCGTAGCATGGGAGGGGCGGAGGGTGCGGTCCGCACCGGGCGGCACTTTGCCGGGGGCGGCATTTCACAGGTGGCGGTTAGAGAAAAAAAAAATAAGATATGAAAAAAAAATAAGTAAAAAAAAAATCTTTCAGTGTTTTTTCGCAATTTTCTTTGGTCGTTACCATGCCCCAATTTTTTAAAAATGAATAGCAAAAATAAGAGGGCGGCGAATTTGAAATCCGCATCGGGTGCTAATGACCTATGCTACGCCACTGGCCCTTACAGAAGAGCTTTTGTACTCACATCAGAACCGCCTCGTCTTCTGCACTCCGTAAAGTCGTTTTTATACAACAGTAACCTTCCGCCGTCATCCATAAACCCAGGGACCCGCGCGCACAGCATATACTTTTTTATAACATCCTCCATCCCCTCATATGCTTTCTTGCATTGTTTATAACTAGTCATTCTATATGATGCATATTGGATAATTATAATCAAGTGGATCTTCAGGCTGGAAAAACTTATTATATACCCATTGAAATTAAAGTAATTTTACAGATTTTATCGCGTTTATAATATGTATTTTCGTTCCCCGCGATTCGGCTGCTTTACAGCAACCATAGTCATGGGAGGACTGAGGTGTTTGACGTCCTAGTGTTATAGTTTGAACTCGGGTACCCTCGTATGTAGATTTTGTTTGCGATTCGTGGGTATCGTACAATGGACTTGGGGCGAACCCAGTATAAATAAATATCGCCATACGAACACACCAACTATACGGTCCCACACACACACAAAGCTTGTTCCTACCAGGATTCAAACCCGGGACTTCGGCGCAGAAAGCAGAGTCACTACGAACTGCGCTAATCAGGCCGAGCATGTATTACTTATATAAATATTAAACATCCATGACTTGGGTACAAACATTCGTGCTCGTCACACAAAGTTTGTCCCTACCGGGATTCGAACTCTCTGTATGCATATGCATGTGTAAATCGACACGTTCAGCGGAACACAGAGACTCAATCTTTGCTTATCGATAGCAAATCGATATCGAATCGACGGGTAATTAGAGGATTATTACCCGTCTCCCTCTCTTGAATCCCCACCCAAAAGCGAGCACATCCTGATCGTCATATGTGAAATATTTGTGATACAGTATTGGGATGGGTGTAGGTCTGTAATCGCAAATGGTCTTGAACGTATAATCGTTGGGTAGATAGGGTCTGTCCACTACGGCCACACCGATGTCCAAGGTCATCCAGGTCTTCACATCTGAGGGATCGTAGTTATATCCTGCAATTTGAAGAGATTGCGAGGTAAGTTTTTGGTAATATTTTCGTTTTTTTTTCCCTACACAATACATATTATGAATAAGCATCCGGTGAATAAGCATCCGACATGGACGTGTGTTTACAAATATATTCTACACGTATCCCATGAGCTAGGTCACGTGATTGTCTCAAGTGTCTCAAGTGACGTCATGGAAGAGAGTACATGGCGTAACATATTGTTAAAGCATGGTACATACGCTAATTAGAAACTATCGCGCGCACACACACACACACACACACAAACACACACACACACAAACACACGCACACAAACACACATACAAACACACACAAACACACATACAAACACACATACAAACACACACAATCACACACACACACACATCGTCATGCATTGTTTACTTACTTCGAGTGTTAAACCTACCGTATGGCACGCATATTTTAACGACTTTACGTCTTGTGGCTCGAGTGCAATTATCATTATCCAGGTTGTCTGTGCTGACGTACTTCCTGTATCCAGCTACTACGAAAATGTTAGTCGCTGTGACTAAACACGCGGCCGAAGTCAGTATCTTGTCAGTTCTCACCAGAGCGCCACCGCACAGCCACGCATTTAATCTGGGGTGCGAGTGCTTAGATTGTACTAAATATACCTGTGAATTATTTAAACGATTGCGCATCTTATGTCATGATGTGTGTTTCCTTTTTCATCACCCCGCAAGACCCTGTCTTGAGCTTGTTTGCATCCAAAACACCATAATGGGTAAGCCCATAAAGGTGTTTTGGTTGTAATTCTGTGTTGGTCTGTGTGTAGTTTTAGTCTAGTTTGTTGGTGCAATGTCAGGATCTGAAGCTTCTGTTTCCACGTGTATAGTGGACAGGGATACTACTTTTGTGATTTAGAGATTATTTGGCCTACCCCTGCCCAATCCCAAGCAGCCCAAGCCCAAGCAGGGGTAGGCCAAATTATCTGAGATAGCGCATCGGTGTGACGACTTGATTAGCTTAGTTTGTAGTGACTCTACCTTCTGTACTGAGGCTCTCAGGTTCGAATCCTGGTAGGGACAAACTATGTGTAATGAGCACCAATGTTTGTACCCGAGCCATGGATGTTTAATATTTATAGAAGTATTATTTATACTCGGTTTCGCAGTGTGGGACCGTACCGTACGTTGCTTAGTATGGGACTGTACAGTTGGTGGGACGTTTGACGATATTAATTGACAAGATGACTTACCATATATCTTTTTCGGACGGTAGTAATATTCATTCCTACTATTCGTCTTTGACAGTAAGACTCTGTAACACAATAGTAAGATTGAGGTATGAGCCAGCTACAATATATCTTATGGGTATATGTCAGTATACATATTTTTCCGCTTCGGGGACCATAGCGTAATAACGTTTACTATTCATATATTTCGACAAAAATAGTTTTAACTATTTGAACAAAACGTCAAGTGCGAGATTACTCGAAGCTAACCGTATACTTTATAGTCTACCGTATTTAGACATTTTGTATGGAGAATTGAATGTGTTTTACACCGTCCGCTAGAGGCGCTGTTCAATTCTCCATACAAAATGTCTAAATACGGTAGACTATAAAGTATACGGTTAGCTTCGCACAATCACGCACTTTTTTTTTAATATGACACAAAGCTTAACGAGTTGATAGTATCGATCGCGTTTATGTATATAAGGCTTAACGATTATAATGTAAAATATTTTATGTGTCCATCGGTAGGCTATAAAGGTCACATTCCCAAAAAATAATCAAATTGTTTGCAATTATATAAATAGCACTACATACTATGTCCGCGATGAAACGGTACTGTCTCGCTTTCTCACAAAAAAATCAAACACTGTATACACATATATGTGATACATAAACGTGATCGTTATCACCTACTTGTTAACCCCTTAAAATATTATACACTATTTTTGTTAAACCTAATATAATTTAAATGCCCAAATAGTGTTGGATATTTTTTATCGACATCGATCTAGTATCATTATACCGTGGACTTATTAAGTTATGTTATTTTTTAATTTCAAAAGTCACCATATTTTGAAATTTAGTACCAGTTAGTCTTTAAATATTTTACACTATTAATAGAATACTTATTACAAATCAATTTTACCATTTACACAAAACACGATCACAATCAGATAAAAAAAATGGAATGAAGCTTGCATTTTATGGCACACTGACTTTCGACGTCGTAAACTCGAAAATGACTTGTATGATTGAAATAAAACTAATTTTATGGATGTTATCGCGTTTATTTTATGTTTTTACGTTCCAACCGAAACCGAGCGCACCAGGGCCCTCACCTCGGCGTATCTTCGACGGCCGAGTGGAAACCGACGGTTGCTGTTTTGCCTTAGTTGGCTGTATATATGTAGAGGGTTCGTTAGAGTTATATGCTCCTGGGGTGGAAGTGTTAAAGGGCATAACGTCGCGAGAAACCACGGGAGAAAACGCAGCACTCCTTAGTACAGTCCCGTGCCGCTCATGCCAGTGTTGCCTCTTATCGTCTTATATTACGGCCTTTTCAGGGGGGGGGGGGGCACATAAAGAGCAGCGAATCACCTCCTGCCAGTCGTAATTAGATAAGGCTGATTATGGACACCTACCACCCCTTATAATGCCATTCTCCAAACCTCATAGCCATAGTCCCAGTTATCTTAGTTCTTCCGTCTGCTAAGATCAACTCGCTGTTTATACTATCATTTTCAGCAGTTGAGCCCAACAGGTGGCTAACATGACATTAACATTCTCAAAAAGGGGCTCTTCGTGTTGGATACTTCGTGGTATATGCCCGCGCAAACCTTACAAAGATCCGGGTATAGCCCGTATGGAAAAAGAGACATAATTATTAGTAGCCCTTTTAACGTCCCATTGCTAGGCACGGGCATACCCTCAATGCCAGGAAGATGCAGACCATAGTCCACCTAGTTGACCCAGTGCGGGTTGGCGAACTTCGCACTTCTTTCCAAAACTGATTCGCTTCCCTGAGACATAATTCAAGATTCTTCAATTTTAATTGCTGGTTTTTTAAACTCTCGGACTAAAACCTCCTTGGTCCACTATGATGTAACAATGAGTAGGTGTACGAAGTTCGCTGCAAGCGAGCCATTAAATCTTTGATAAATTTAAACGACAAATCATAGCATAAATAAACAATCCAAACGACGATAAAAGATTTGTAACAAAATCATAGCAAACAAATTTTTAACCAAAACAAAATTTAATCAAATTCAAGTTGTTAATTTGAAATATGTAAGCCGTGAAGTTAACGTAAAGAAGTTAACTGAATCAGAATACATTGGGAGTATAACTGGAGACGGCAATACATCAAACATGGCGGCTTCTATATCCAACATCAAGTTACCGATTGCCTTGTTTCTTTTGCTGATCGTAAGATATTTATGTTACTTATTTAACTTTACTTACATCTATTGGCAACGCTTCATTATTTGTTTCTTCAACACCATCCTTTTCAGAGATAGTTAGATTATTCGCTTCTTGTATTCTTTTGTTTTTAATAGTTTAACTGCTGTATTTTTTATTATGATTAGTTTATTTATCCTTTTAAAATAACAGTGAGTTTCAAACTCAAGTTGGTATGTAGTTTTGTTGTATTTGGTAATCTTCCTCTTCTTCTTTTTACGCCTGTATAGGGTAACAAATTTTAACTACTGTTATATATAATCTTAAAATTATAACTCACATTTTGGTTGTTTGGCTATTATTTTTTATTATAAGTATATTACACAATTTACTAAACAATTCATGTATCTTCAGACCATTTTGCTAACATTTTTGATTATTGTTTGTATGTTTTAAAAATATTATCTGTTTATTTTGAAGCTACATAAACGCGGTTGTATGAGATAAATCATTGCATCCATCAATCAATTTTAGATGACATGGTCTTCCTCGATTTAGCACATACTGATTAGTAAGATTTAATGAATATCTTAAGCCCTATCAATTGGCACTATAATATACGGGATATGGTTTTTTTTTCCGTAACTTGGTTTGATTCCTGGCACTGCAACTGCCTAACTCAAATAAAATTTGAATTCAGTTATACTTACTATTAAAAATAAAGGAATATACATTTTCAGTACAATTGAATATTGTGCATATTTTAGGTTCTTTCCCTTCACCGCTCTTGCTATCACCCTGTTTATTTATTTTGTTATCTATATATTATATTTGTCCATCCATAGCCAGTGATATGGTTGTACAAATTATAACCATATCACTACCAAACTAATTTAATTTATATTATAAATTGAAAATAAAATGTTTGGCAAATAATCACCAATCGATATTGTTTCAGAGCATCAGTCTATCTTGCGCCGACGAGTACTCCGGTCTTCTCTCGCGTCTGTACAAGAAGGCATCACAAAATAACCGCCCGTTGATCCTAGTTATAGAAAACTCCAAGCAAGGGAAAGTCAAGGATGATTTCAAGGTGAAGAGCTACCAGAGCAGCGGGGAGAATAAGGACAGCGTTAATCCGCTGACGTATTTGTATCAGATGGCTCAGGTGAGGTAAACCCATTACGATTCAGAAAGGTTATACTAAACCTGCGCTTCATTAGCAAATTTTCTAATCATCATGTGAAGTCAGAATTTTGAAGTCATTACAAAAAAAATTGCTTCCAAAAATTCACAATTGTCACATTGTTGGGAACGAAATGGCATACTCTTACTGAATCTTTATTATGTTAAGGTTTCCAACTGAAAAATTCTTAAGCACAATCAGCACTAGAGGAGTGGTACTCATTTCCTTCTATTATTTTTACTTATCTTAAAACTTCCAGTTGCCGGGAACACACAATTATTCCGCATTTTATAGCTACTTTCCGGTTCAATATTTCGTTTGTTTGGCCTTTCGTAATAAAAGTATTTATTTCAATTCACTCACCGACAACATCGGCATTTAATTATTCATGAAGGAATTGAGGAGTCCAACATATTAGTTTGAATAAATCATTATACAATTTAATCGTCTTCCAGTCCCAAAAGAAAACATCTGAAATGAAGAAGCCGTTGAAGATGAAGCATACGCACGTGCACGAAATAAAAGACCTCGCCATGAATCTCCAGAGCCGCGATAGCCGCGATAGAAGACAACGCCTTCGTTCTAGAGACGACCAGAGAGACTCCCAAGACAGACGCGACAAAAAAGACCGAAAAGACAACAAAATCCTTAACTCCCCTGTAATGAAGAGCTTGCTACGAATGGCCAATGGATTAAGATGTGCAGCTCGCGATGAATGTGAAGATAAATGCGATGCCAAATTCAACAACGGCAAGCAACATGAGGCGTGCGAGGATAAATGCGAACAGAAGTTCGACTGTGACGAAGAAGAAGAAGAGAAAGATCCGTGTAATGACACTGATGATGAGTGCGGTGAGACAACAACTGATTGCAACATGAGCACGAAGGCCGAACGGTTTTACGATGTGACCCCTAAATGTAAACGGTGCTAAATAAAGTATCTCGATGGGAGCATGGGTTAGTTTAATTTGTACTTTGATGAAGCATATCCTATAGCGCTTAGGGATAATGTGGCTTTCTGGTAGTGATATAATTTTAAGAGACATATCAGTAGTTTGGAAGATTACCTCATACATTAAAACTCACAAAGGAATCAAACCTTTACCTCTTAATAGAAAGTACAGAAGTATAGATTATAAACCCTTAGGACATACAACAGTGAGGCTATTAAAGTATACATATACAAAATAAATTAATAGCCATGATAAAAAGGTATTAACAAAGCCCATGCTTATGTCGACCTCCAATTTTTTTATTCATATAGTACCAGACTTACACGAAGACTCCTGATAATTGTTGTTGTTGTTTACTTGGGAACAGTCTTCGTGTAAACCGGGCATAAGGTAAATCCAATTTATCCGAGTATTCAAGTAGGTTAGATGCGAATAAGTTCATAGCTATAGCTAGATTTAAAAAATAAACATGGTCTACCTAGGTAATTAAAAAGATAAAAATATGCTTATGGGAGTCAAACAATGACAACATAGCTCCATTTGCCATATTGAATATTTTCACAAGTAAAATAGTTATTATTACACAAAGTACGATTATTATCTGTTCGAGAACTTGTCTCAAGTTGTCCCAAGGAAAGTTTTTATCGAAATGTCTTTTGAGTTCCGAGGCATCATAGCCAACTAGAATTTCGGATAACAGTGAAAATGTCTGCCCCAAAGAAGGTACTTATGTTTTATTTTTTACCTATTTAAATGGGGTAACGGTTTTTATGCCCGCGACTTTATTCGGTATTTTTAGTTTTTTACTAGCGTAGGAGTAAATGTTCATTCACCGGTATAAATGCATTATATTCATTCGGTATGTACTAGTATGCTCCGTTTGGGTGGAATATAATAAGGCCGACACACAAAAAGGCACCAGTAAAAACCACACTGAAATGCTAGTTACAAACAGCACGGTATCTTTGCATTTGAGACAAACGCGCTTAAGGAGTGTACACACCAAAGTCGCCGACGCCGCCGACAAAACGCGGCGGGTTGATGTCGGCGGAGAATGATTTTGCCGGCTTGCGCCCATGCGTCTTGTGGCGACTTACTTTAGAAAAGGCTGCCTGTTTCGCGTCACCAACAATGTTTTCCAACGCGATGTGAAGCGGCCGACTAACCCGCCAACAACAAAGCCGTCTGTGTGTGTGTGAAATCCATTATGTTACTGGCATTCATTAAATCAATTTAGGGGTGGGGGGGTTATAACACAAACACACATTAACCATTTCAAATAAAGGGCTTATTATTTCAATAAGTAATATGCTTTTGTGTTTTAGAATGTGCGTACTAACCATGCAGAAGAAGAATCGTCTCCTCAAGTTGAGGAACACACTCGTGTGAGTATAATGTGGGAACAAGCAAGCATATTTCGAATCTCGCGCAGGTCACACCGGCGGGGCGACACAGCGGCGTGTGCGCAGGGTGCGGGGCGCGGGGCAAGCAGCGCGCGCATCGCGCTGTCGCCTTGCTGGTGTGGCCAGCGCGAGAGTCTGTTAATTATTTGATAAAATATTGTTATTACACTTTTTATGACCCAGTAATGACACATATTACTTAACATACCTTTAAACTCTATCGTAATAAAACAGCTATTTGGGAGAAGGACCCACTCACCCTCTGATCGCCAAGCTCACAAATTATAAACCAAATTTACGACGGCCTGATTAGCGCAGTTGGTAGTGACCCCGCTTTCTGTGCCGAGGGTCCAGGGTCCCGGGAAAAAATACCTAAAGCGATACAACACCATAAAGAGTGGTTTTTACAAACCTTATGGTATTGTATAGCTTTAGGTATTTTTTTAAGGAAACTTAATACATTGAAACATCCATTGCTAGATGAATGCTAATATCGCAAAACACTAAATTACATCGTAAAGATGTCCAAATTTTTCGTAAAAAAATAAAAACCATTGACATTTTGAATTTCGCGCCCTGACCTGAGCTTCCACCTTAACAACGATAGAACATAATATCGGCGAAATACGGGAGTACACCTCCACCATGCAAACTCCACTTCAGCATATACCATGGTCATGGTATATAATATCTGTACTATGTTATTTTTTCAGAATAATACAAACAATGTTGAACCAGATACTTCCAATAATGATAATGACGTGAGGAGATTTATCAGTTTATTATAGTAATAGTAGGTGTATAGTATGAAGTTCATGAAGAAACAAGTTCAACATAATAATAGCTCGCAGAACCGATGGCCGTTGGGGCGGAAAGGTTCTAGAATGGCGACCACGAACCGGAAGACGTAGTGTAGGACGGCCCCCCACAAGGTGGACCGATGATATCACACGCGTAGCAGGAAGCCGGTGGATGCGAGTGGCGGAGGACCGTGATGTGTGGAAATCATTGGGGGAGGCCTATGTCCAGCAGTGGACGCCTTTCGGCTGATAGTATATAGTATAACATAATAATACTCCTCCTGACCGAACTTCGGTCACTAGACTAGCCAACTGCGCAGGAGACATTATAGTGTACACGTGTGTGCGCAAGCGCAGGTGCTCTCTCTCATCTCTCACTCTCATACTCGGCTGGGACGGCAATCCGACACGATCGGAGAGTGATCAGGCGCAGGGCAGACGATACTATCCCTAACGATTGTTGAAATTGATACCCGCTTCCAAAATGGTACTATTTGATAGCAGTCAACAAATTGTCCGTGCAGCCGTGATAGCCGTGATAGCCATGTTGGTAGAACGCTTGCCTCGGTAACGAGCATCGCAGGTTTAAACCCCGGCTCGCATCTCTGGTATTACTGAATTTCATGTGCGAATCACATTATCAACCATGATTATCACTTGGTTCACGGTGAAGGAAAACATCCTGCATGTTTGAGAGAGCCCCTCGGTAGACGTGTGAAGTCCGCCAGACCGTACTAGGCTAGCGTGGTGAACTATGACTTAATCCCCCCTCGCATTGAAGGATTGCCCGTGGCCAATATTGAGACCTTAGAAAAGTGATAGTATCTTTTTTTAAATTATCCGTTCACCATGGTCTCTAAATGGATATTCCTATGCCTACTAAGTCTATACTGTCTCACTTTTTATAGGAAAATTCATCACTCTACTCCTTAGAGCAGGAGGTCAGTGAGTATTTAGACAGGATGGGAAGAGAAAGCACTACATATCAGCTGTACCCTGGCGCAGAGATGGTGGACTATGACTTCACGGCGGAAAGGCATGGCATGTACAATACTAAGTAAGACAATAATATTTTTCGGTATCCCGGTAGGGGCAAACATTCTGTGATGAGCACGAATATTTGTACCTGAGTCATGAACGTTTAATATCAATCGATCAATCAGTCGATAGACGTCCACTGCTGGACATAGGCCTCCCCAATGATTTCCACACATCACGGACCTCTGCCACTCGCATCCACCGGCTTCCTGCTACGCGTGTGGTATCATCGGTCCACCTTGTGGGGCGCCGTCCTACACTACGTCTTCCGGTTCGTGGTCGCCATTCTAGAACCTTCCTGCCCCAGCGGCCATCGGTTCTGCGAGCTATGTGCCCTGCCCACTGCCACTTCAACGTTTAATATAAATATAAGTAATTAGTTGTATACCGTTCATTGTGCGCAATAGATAAATAATTGTACTTTATCTATACAAATAAATTAAATTGGAGTGTCTGTTGGTAATATTAAAATAACCGCTTTTTACTAAGTGCATTTGGATGTGTGCACGGTACATATATACCAAAACATTTTTTTTTTTAATTGTTGTGGTCTGTCTGTCTCTCTGTCTGTTTGTTCCGGCTAATCTCTGAAATGGCTGGACCGATTTTGACGGGGCTTTCACTGGCAGATAGCTGATGTAACAAGGAGTAACTTAGGCTACTTATATTTTAGACTAGCTGTTACCCGCGACATCGTCCGCCTTTTGTTAAATATCACGCGGACGAAGTCGCGGGTAACAGCTAGTCTATAATATAAGCATTGCTTAATTTGGGACCATACAGGGCCCCAAGTCTGCTAACACAATCGATTCATAATCGAACAGCAACTGCATAGTAACTGTCACTTTTGACAGATATCCCATACAATATCTGTCAAAAGTGACAGTTACTATTCGGTTGATGTTCGATTATGAATCGATTGTGTTAGCAGACTTGGGGCCCTGTTGGTGAGTTCGTCTCGTCTAGCGAAGATCCAAGAAAATTAAATAAGTATACTTATTCCAGTTTTGCTGAATCCACGGCTCATATAATCAAAGGTTGCTTAGGCGGTGGTATACTGAGTATGCACGAAGCCTTCATGTATGGTGGACTGTGGACATCTCTGGTCGCGACCATCATTATTGGGTCTGTGGTGGGCTACGCAATGCATGTAAGTTAAGTTATCACACTAATATTATAAATGTAAAAGTTTGGATGGATGGATGTTTGTTACTCAATCACGCCAGAACAGCTGAACAGATCTGGATGAAATTTGGCACAGATATAGATTATAGTTTGGAATAGCACATAGGTGCGAATTTTTATCCCGAAAAAATGCACGGTTGCTATGGGATGGCATACAGGAACCGTGTTTTTTTTTAACTTAACTTTTTAATCGCGGGTAACACTGCGGGGCGCAGCTAGTAGGACATAATACGCGAAAACTAAACTACATTATGTCATAAGGGTTATTACCACAGATCACGAGAGATATGCCGTGCGATTCAAAATGTATGGGAACTCGCTGTCTCCGTTTTGTTTCCCACCACTCGCTAAAACCAACCAATACGAAGTCTCTTCGGTGCGTGCTGCGTCGTCGCCGTATACAGCGGCCGTACCACGCGACGCACCAGTTTATTCAAAGTATCGTTAGACGATCTATCCATTGCCTCGTACATTCACTCAGTAGCGAACATAGGTGGTACTTAAAGAGCCATGTATTTTGTACAAAAATAAAAAAGTCGTTGTGCTACATGAAAACTAAAATAACATAATAAAGGCATTAAATATTTTTTGATTTGTTGTTTTTAATGATTTTAAAGACGAATAAATAAAATACTTAATACTGGCTGGTGAAATGAGATTCCATCTTTCGCGTAGTTCACTTTGCTGCTAGTATTTTAGCACACAACCACGGAATAACACGGCATTTAAAAAAAAAGTTAGAGCTCCGATACCGACGTGCAGTTGCAGTCGACTGACGGCGAAAACTCTATGTTAGCGTAATTTTGGCATAAGGTGAGCGCAAGCCCACCGCTTTCATAACATATCTCCTCTAATATATCTGTGGTTATTACAGAATCTTGGATTATTTGGATGATAAAGCAGCCTGGGAGTGATCGCTCAAATATCTAGATCAATTAATATTTATTATGTCTAAGTGTAGCGTGTCGCACGGCAACACACTGGATCTTTTTTTTTGTGTAAATTTGGTTGTAAATAAAAAGAAAAGACAATCCCGCTGAGTTTCTCGCCGGATCTTCTCAGTTGAGGTCGCGTTCCGATCTGGTTGTAGAGTTAAGAAAAAAAAATTAATGTTATTCGAGTGTGATTGCATTCGGAGCAAAAACAGATAACTCAACTTTTTAAATAATTGTAACTTACATCGATTTTGTCAATGATTTTGCCATCAACAGACTAAAATTCACTTAAAAAAACAGATCAATCGTGCGTGAAAGAATCAGCTGTCAAAATACTACAGAATTTGAAAAGACAAATTAATCGTGTGCAAAAAAATCAGTTCTCAAACAAAATACAAAAGAGTATGATAAGTCACTTGAAAAGCAAATCACGTGTGATACGAACGTGTTGTAGAAAGGCGGCTCATCTCAGTTTGTCAATTTTATTTCAGATGCTAACAAAGTGCGCTCAGATTATGTACATAAGATTAAGAGTGTCGAAGCTATCATATCCAGACCTGGCTGAAGTCGCTATAGCATCATCCTCCTGCAGGCAGATTCGAAAGCACAGTAAATATTTTAGGTATGTACTTATATAATCTATACATATAAATAAAATTGGAGTGTCTGTTTGTAATATTAAAATAACAGCTTTTTACTAAGTGCATTTGGATGTATACACGTTACCTATACCGAAACAACATGTTTTACAATTTTTGTCTGTTTGTCTGTCTGTCCGTCTGTCTGTCTGTCTGTTTGTTCCGGCTAATCTCTGAAATGGCTGGACCGATTTTGACAGGACTTTCACTGGCAGATAGCTGATGTAACAAGGAGTAACTTAGGCTACTTTTATTTTAGAAAAAAAATAGGATCTCACGAAAAAAAATTAAAACCAATGTTGCAGCGCAGCGCCTGATTAAGTTTGATAGCAACAACCTGCAATGCGTCCCGCGGGCTCAGAATGGGCGAGCAGGCTGTTGTCAACGGTTGTCTTTGTTAACGCGGACGAAGGCGCGGGCAACAGCTAGTGTAATATACAATCTGTCCCGACGAGCTTCGTACCGCCTCAGAATCAAATGCATGAGACAATGAATTATCTTTGTCTTTATTATTATTATTGTCTGGTGATTTTTTCCCATGTTTTAATAGTTATTCCGCTATTCGGGGCGGAGACAAATTAAAAAAATGACAGATCATAAAAATCTACCTACCTGTTCTTGAGTTATAAAGTGTGTATGTATAGATTATCTGCGTATACAAGGTGTAACAAATATGGTGTAAAATATGTTATACGGTTAACTGTTAAGAAGTAAAGTTTGTTAGTTTGGGTGTAGGGGGTAAATTCTACAGTTTAAGTTATCGGTTATAGAAATTCTTTCAGTATTAGAAAGCTGATTGCTATAGGCTATATTCCACCAAGTTACAGCGAGCGGAGCCGCGGGCAAGAGCTAGTATAAAATAAATTTGTAAATGACAATTGGTTTTTAAATAAAATTTATTGAAATTTAAATTTATTTTACAGATTTTAAGCTTTTTTCTGTTTATACGTTCCCGAGCGACGTTTTGGCTGCTTTATGATTTGTAAAATAAGTTTTGTTTCAATGTGGAGTATTCGCGAAAACATAAGAAATCAATACATTTTTTTTAGGTTGTCAGTAATAGTTTTAGTTTTAGTTTTTAGAGAGAGTTAGCTCTAGCATTTAGTACTGCAAAATGTTAAAACTATTAGACAATCATGTTAATATGAATAATATAGGTGATCATAGCTATTTATAGAAACGTCACTTTAATGCTATTATAAAGTATAGTAAGTACACTTTCTTGTTTTATGACACAAGGTTTTTTTTTTTAATCATTACAGATATTTGATCGATTTATGCCTCTTTCTGGAGATGTGTGGCACTTGCTGCATATATCAGATCATGATAGCCAACACCGTCAAGCAGGTATTTTTATTGATCAATCATAGAAAGTATAACCCCCATTATATGACTATAGAAATTGGACGTACTGAGACGAACAGACCCATAATAGCTTTGTGCTTGTAATTGTTCAATTGTTTATCTGTACGTGGGAAGTATAAGGATTACATTATTATTGGCGATACCAGTTTTCCAAATCGTTGCTATAGTTGTTATACATAATATTATACAGTACAAGTTTATTCGAAATCTAATAGTACGTCAAGTGCGAGATTATTCGTAAGCTAACCGTATACTTTATAGTCTACCGTATTTTGACATTTTGTATGGAGAATGGAGAGTTTTAAAACCGTCCGCTAGAGGCGCTTTTCAATTCTCCATACAAAATGTCTATGTACGGTAGACTATAAAGTGTACACTTAGCTCGCACTTGACGTGCAGTATACTTACAGTCTACGTATAATTTAGTTTTAAATAGGGTTGTTCAATTTCACATACAAAAATGAATGGCAGGGTATGTAGTAAAAGATTCGCTTAAACAAAAACTAGCACTCAAAGCGCTGAAAGTCCCCAGGTGTTGGAAGGAGCATGTTCCAAGGAGACAGGATGTCTCGAGGATACGCGCAAGTACATATTGATGGTGACAGCGCCCCTCGTGTTGGTTTGTTTAATAAGAAACCTCAAGTTTCTGGCGCCGTTCTCTATGATAGCCGACATCTTTGTTGGTAAAATGTTATTTCCTTTTTTTGTATTCATGTTCTTTACGGTGAAGGGAAACATCGTGAGGCAACCTGCATGTCTGAGAAAACCCCTCGAAAGATGTGTAAAGTCCGCCAACACGCACTGGGCCAGCGTGGTGGACTATGGCCTAATCCCCCTCGCATTGAGGGGAGGCCCGTGCCCAGCTTTGGGACATTAAAAAGGGCTGGAATTATTATGTACTATTCTATTCTATCAGCTGGAAGACGTCCACTACTGGACGTAGGCCTCCCCCAATGACTTTCACACATCACCGTTCTCCACCACTTGCATCCACCGGCTTCCTGCTACGCGTGTGATATCATCGCTATTCATGTCGATATTTTTTATTTCGTACATCTTGCGCTGTAATTGCGACTGAAATTGGCACAGCGGTTGATCCAACTTTCTGTAGGGTAGGCAGGAACTTATGTAATCGAGGAAACATGCTGTCACTCTCATACTTATTTATGTAATCTATGGTGTGAGAGGGATGGAAGACGTTACCGAAACGGAACGTAAAAGAGATTGTGCTTGAGGTACTGTATTGGAATCTTGGTAGACGCACACATTGAATATTGAGCACGAATGTTTGTTGTGGCTGGACCCTGTAGACAGAGCTCAGTGGGGGCATAGAGGGAGACCTGTATCTAGCACCTATGCCTGGCAGGAACTTACGTACGTAATCGTATCGTCATCGAGAAAGCAGGGTCTCACTGTCATTATTATCTATCAAGTCTGTGGTGTGAGCGAGTACGAATCACACGCTAACGTAGGTAACGCTACGTAAAAATATGGTACTTGAGCCTACAGTATTTGTTATAATTTTAATGTATTTTTTTTATGGATCGAGTCTACGCCACTATACAATAAATTGATATTTTAAATTTAATTAACACCGCTCATTGGTCGAAGATGGCCGATGGCATTAGACTTGGGCGAACTACTAGACCTGGCTGTCACGGAAGAGGTGGCATAGGTGTTATTATACCACTATCTGCGCCCCGCGGTGTTACCCGCTATTAAAAAGTATGTCCTTTTTACCGGGATAAAAAGTAGCCTATGTGCTATTCCAGACTATAATCTATCTCTGTGCCAAATGTCATCCAGATCCGTTAAGCCGTTCTGGCGTGATTGAAAAACAAACATCCAACCATCCAAATTTTCACATTTATAATATTAGTGGGATGATACACACTTTTCAGCAATATGCGTGCTCACGACATTGTACTACAGCCTCCGGGAAGCAGGCAGCATCAGCGAGCGGCCAGGGTGGAAGAACTTCAGCGGCTTCACGAAATTCTGCGGGATTTGTCTGTACAGCGTTGACGGGGTTGCCGTGTGCCTGCCAGTGGAGAATAACATGAGGAGACCCAAATACATGCCTCAGGTATTACGGACTGGTGAGTTCATTCGAAGACTAGCCCTACCAAACGGCTCTGCCCCCGGTTTTTTTTATATCGCCAGACGAACGCACCTACTATACGGTCCCACACTACGCAAAGTTTGTATTATGGGTACCGTACAATGGACTGAGGGCGAACTCAGTATATACTTAATACTTATATAGATATTAATCATCCATGACTCGGGTACAAACGTTCGTTGTCATCGCACAAAGTTTGTCCCTACCAGGATTCGAGCCCGGGACCCTCAGCACAGAAAGCAGGGTTACTACCAACTGTGCTAGTCAGCCTGTCATAATACCTATTGAATATTGCAGCGATGGCGGTAGTTATACTACTGGCAGCGTTGACTGGCTTCTTCGGATACTGGGGCTGGGGCGAGAAGTGTCGGAGCCCACTCACTGTGCATATGCCCTTAAACACGTATGTATTCACAATAAGGGTGTATCTCCCATGTCATTTATAGAAGGAACCACGCGAGTTGTTAATAGACGCAGAGAAAGAGACTGGGCCAGTGGGTAACTATGGCCCGAGTCCTCCTTATATTGACGGAGTAACTCGGACGTCATCTATTAAAAGCAACCACGCGAGTTGTTAATAGACGCAGAGTAAGAGACTGGGCCAGTGGGTAACTATGGCCCGAGTCCTCCTAATATTGACGGAGTAACTCCGACGTCGTTTAATAAAAGCACCCATTCGCGTTGTTAGACGCAGAGAAAGGTTTCTGAAATAAAAGTAGCCTAAGTTACTCCTTGTTATATCAGCTATCTGCCAGTGAAAGTCCCGTCAAAATCGGTACAGCCATTTCAGAGATTAGCCGGAACAAACAGACAGACAGACAGACAAAAATTGTAAAAAATGTTGTTTTGGTATGTGTACCGTGTATACATCCAAATGCACTTAGTAAACGGCGGTTATTTTAATATTACAAACAGACACTCCAATTTTATTTATTTGTATAGATAAGGCACAACGATGTAAAGACAATTCAAGAGAGCCCCCAACATAAGTTCAAGATTTAGCTAAGGAGCAGACTTTTGTTCAATTGATTGTCCTTTTCCACCTTCTTATTTATCAATGTTTGCTTTCAGTTTCACCATGGTCCTACAGATTTTACTAGCGATTATGCTTTGTGTCACGTTCGCTGTACAATTCCTGGTGCCGTTCAGGATAGTGTGGTATTACATTGGGCGCAGACACAAAAGGTATTTAAAAACTTTAGACATTATTAACAATTTAGTTAGTTTTGTATTACATACAATTGTATGTAAAGGTCGCTCAACGCGCAATGGAGAGCGCTATGCTCGGGGTTTCGCTACGCGATAGAATCAGCAATGAAGAGATCCGTAGACGAACTGGAGTAACCGACATAGCTCAAAGAATTTCCAACTTGAAGTGGCAGTGGGCAGGGCACATAGCTCGCAGAACCGATGGCCGTTGGGGCAGAAAGGTTCTAGAATGGCGACCACGAATCGGAAGACGAAGTGTAGGACGGCCCCCCACAAGGTGGACTGATGACATCACACGCGTCGCAGGAAGCCGGTTGATGCGAGTGGCGGAGGACCGTGATGTGTGGAAGTCGTTGGGGGAGGCCTATGTCCAGCAGTGGACGTCTATCGACTGATAGATAGATATATACAATTGTAAAAGTTAATGGTGGTTATATATACATGCGCTTAGGCATAAGATTGTGTCAGAAATGAGGGCATTTAGTATTTCGAAGTAAGTATATAGAAAACATAAAACTAACAGGACACCAAGGATCAGAAAGAATACACCTATTTCTTGTCAAATAAGTCCATATTTTTGACGGCCTGATTAGCGCAGTTGGTGGAGACCCTGCTTTCTGTGCCGAGGGTCCTGAGTTCGAAATGTGGTAAGTACAAACTTCGTGTGATGAGCACGAATGTTTGTACCCGAGTCATGGATGTTTTATATCTATATAAGTATTATATACTGAGTTCGCCCTCAGTCCATTGTACGGTACCCATAATACAAGCATTGCTTAGTGTGGAACCATACGGTACCACACTAAGCAATGCAAGTTGGTGAGTTCGTCTGGCGCCATTGTTATTATTATGTAGTAGTAGCATAATATATAGTAACTTTTGACGATTCATAAGTACTGTACTTAATGGTCTACGTGAATAAAAAATATTCTGATTCTGATTCTGTAGCAGTTATTGTTTCTTTGTTTCAGGAAACGAGGTTTATGGGAAAGATTCTATAGAACAATTCACGTGCTTATCATCACTGCTGTTGCTATGGCGTTCCCAAACCTGATTAATCTCGTGATTTTTGTAAGTGTGTGTTTATATTCTGTAGGATCAATCGCACAGATTTCAATGACGACCTGATTAGCGCAATTGGTAGTGACCCTGCTTTCTGTGCCGAGGGTCGTCCGAATCCAGCAGTGTGATTTTGAAACCTCGGAAATCGGAATCGGATTCGGAACGGTAGTTTGCGTTTACGAAGTTATTTTAATAATGGTAGGAAATAGTAAAAAAAATATTGATCGCGAAATTTTTAACTAATACGGGTTTTTTATGATAAAAAGCTTCAAACTTATAACCACACACATGAAACATTAAGTCAGACACTTGTTATTTTTGATATTCACGTTTCTAGGCCTATATGTTTTTATTATTCTTTTTGCTGTACCGAACTTTGTAAACAAATATTGCCATTTTGATTTCCGAATTCGAAGATTGTTGACGTTTCTCGACGGAAAATCATTCCGATCCGACAATAACTTTCCGATGAGATTTATGTGTAGGAAGTCTTTCCGATGGCATTTAGTCTTTTTTTTACTCAATTTGATATTATACGAATTATTGGATATTGCACTGGCTTTAATAGCAGAATTAAAGCCGTATTTTTGGATGAAACAATAAATACAACGCAATCCCAGTGGAGCTAAATGTATTTAGGTACCAACCTACTTATTTATTTAACACGTTGAGTGCGGTGCCATTTTCAGAGGACTTTCAGCCAGTGCGTTAGAGACCTATTCGACCTCTTAACCGAGCTTCACTCTAGTGCGTATGAGACCTAATCCATCTCGTAAAATAAGGTATTTTAAAAAAACTCATATCTTTATCAAAAAATAAGATACAATCTATGTTCTTTCTGTAAATAATAGAGAATTAACTGTTCTATCTCAAGTTTGCTACGCATGGGGATGTGAAAAGTGGGTTATGAGATATAACGAAAAAAAAATTAGGTATCCATTGAATCTCGCATCGCAACTAAAGATAGATTAGTTTGGGTTGTGACTAGTGATGGGATTAAAATAAAACCCCAGTTATCGATAGCTTAACTTTTTATGAAGTAATCATTTAAACATAGTAATATTGATTTCTTATATTTACGCGAATACTAGACATTTAAATAAAACTAATCTTACGGATTTTATCGTGTTTATTATTTGTTTTTTACGTTCCCGTCGTTTCGGCTGTTTTACAGCAACCATGGTCACGGGAGGACTGACCATGGTGACTGTCCTTCCGTGAATGATGAATTATGATAATCCATAAAATTAGTTTTATTTCAATAAACATAGTGACTAAAAAAATATTTAAGAAAAATGTTCCTCATGGAAGCATGGTAACCACATTTGTTGTTCGCATTGCACACATAGTGTATTTATTCGTTTGGTTTTTTTGGATGCATCTGTGCTACTAAATGTGAGCCGTAATTTACTGTAACAGCCTGTGCAACGACTTTTTTTGCTACCACGCTGACAAAATATAAGAGCGTATTTTTTTTAAATGGAGTGCGCAGGTACACGTTATCGACATTTGAACAACACTGAGCGCGAGCTAACGGCGCCCGCGCCGCCCGCGCTCCGCTCCTTGCGTCTACGACGCCTGTGTTTTAGGAGGTCCGAAAGATCTCCTCACGCAACAGATGTATATTATTACAACTCAGTGCGTTAGAGACCTCATCCATCTCCTATTTTTTTTATTACATTATTGAATCAAACTCGCAGCGGGAAGTAGGTATGTATATTTGTCTCTGTCAAACTCATAGAAATAAAGAAGTTACGACCTCCCGCACAGAGGTGGAGAACACGATTTTCGGCGCCGCACCAGCTGAAAGTCACGTTAGAGATCTTTTAGACCTCTTAACGCAGTCAACGTGTTAATTTAATACAATTTGTTCATTATACATTTAAAAAATATTTCATTCGCATCATTAGCACATACTCAAACTTTATAGGGACCGACAGGGGTGAATACGCAGGTTCGGTTGCCAAACATTTTTGATAGATGGCGCTGTATCCTTGCAACCTAGTTTTTTATTTTTACACGAATAGGGAGCATCTATGTGACATGATGTTACAAATTATGTAGGTAATCAACGTTCATTTTAGTTATTTTGTAATTTTCTCATCACAACAATAAACAAACCTCAGACATAGATAAAACAAACTTTTTTCATTGGATTTGTCAGTTTACAAAGATCGGTACAAAAAATAAAAAACTAACACGTAGGCTTAGAAACGTGAATATCAAAATAACAAGTGTTCAACTTAATGTTTGATTGATGTGGTTATATGTATGAAGCTTTTTATCACAAGAAACTGTAATAGTTTAGATTTTGCGTTCAATATATTTTCTACTATTTCCTACCATTATTAAAATAACTTCGTAAACGCAAACTACCGTTCCGAATCCGATTCCGATTTCCGAGGTTTCAAAATCACACTGCTGGTAGGGACAATCTTTGTGTGATGAGCATGAATGTTCGTACTCCGAGTCATGGATGTTTATTATCTAAAGTAGTATATACTGAGTTCGCCCTCATTCCATTGTACTTTTAGGCCATAGTCCACCACGCTGGCCAAGTGCGGGTTGGCGGACTTCACACATCTTTCGAGGGGTTCTCACAGACATGTAGGTTTCCTCACGATGTTTTCCTTCACCGTTTAGCAAGTGATAATCGTGGTTGAAAATGAGATTCGCACATGAAATCCTAGAGGTGCGAGCCGGGGTTTGAACCTGCGATCCTCGTTACCGAGGAAAGCGTTCTACCAACTTGGCTATCACTGCTTACTTGGCTATCACTGCTTGTATAGTATTGCACTGCCGTATTATTATTGATTGCAACTAATCTAGTTACCTGTTTTTTTATATTCACATTTTGCAACCTTTTTTTCAGTTGGGGAATTTCTTCATCGGTTTCATTGCCTTCATTTTCCCGGCTATCATTGAAACATCAGTGACTTGGACCAATTACCGTTTAGGAATGGTCAGGTAGACGCATTCTTATTATTGCCAACCAGTGCCTTTGCCAGTTAAGTTATAGAACGTCTATAGATTTGGGGGCTAGTATTTTCGTGGACTCTTTAAAATCCTGGAAAATGGAGCGGAAATACTTACCACTTATAGGGATAACTGTGTGTTTGTTTAAAGGTTGTAATCAAAATGTTATTGTTTATTTTTTCAGCTGGAAATTCTGTAAGAACTTGCTAATGTTTGTTACGGGTGTGGTTCTTAGCTGCAGTACATTTTATACGTTTACTGATTGAAATGTATAATTATCGTAATAATTTACAGTACACCCCTATACGCACCATCTGTGATAGGATTTATGTATCGACATTGCTCGATTTTGTCGATCATCGAGTGAATTTTGCAACAGCAAACGATTAACATGTAAATATCACAAGCATACAACTATAACGCAACTTACCGAGCGACAAAATCATTCAAATACGAGAGATAGAGACAATTAATTGGTACTCATAGATGGGAATGAGACAAAAAACGAGAAATCTCCCAATTTGTCGAAGTCACAGCAGGCCGTACTACTCAATCTGAAGACTATAACCAACTCCAATCGCTGGGAACTGAATGACCGAGGCTCGTGAGTGTAAATTGGCTCCCTCAGTCAGTACGCGGCTCATCCAAGCTAAACGCTCGCATTGCCTTACCCGAGCACTATCAACTGACATTGCTCGCTGCCAGCCCATTTGTTTATACAGAGTGTGACAAAATTATGTAATAATATTTTAAGATATGGACTTAAACCGAAACCGTCTCCCCAAGGAACATTGTCTAAATATTAAAAAAGAAAGAAATATATTTATTTGTGCAAACACATTTGAACGTAGGTTATCTACATATGAACATAGGTCCCATATGGGACTACAAGTTTGGGTAATATCCAAATGTTTGGCAAAAATTGGCCCCAACTCAGCATGTGCTGGTTGTAGAACAACCAGCGCTGGTCTTCCGTTGGAGCCGTTTGGTGACTTCACGGTTCAAAAAACACAAAAACATCTGTGTTAAAAAAAAAACATCGATTGCAAATTTTGATGACCCTACTACGGTGTAAACTATGCATATACAACATACAACTATGTTACAAACATTGTTTGTAGGAGGGGCGGCATGATGCTGGCAGTGTTGATTAAAACGAACGGTTGATACCGATCCCATACACGGCTTATCCTATACGCGGCTTATCCCATACGCGGCTTATCCCATACACGGCTTATCCCATACACGGCTTATCCCATACGTGGCTTATCCCATACACGGCTTATCCCATACACAGCTTATCCCATACACGGCTTATCCCTAACGTGGCTTATCCCACACACGGCTTATCCCATACACGGCTTATCCCATACAAGGCTTATCCCATACGCGGCTTATCCCATACGCGGCTTATCCCATACACAGCTTATCCCATACACGGCTTATCACAAACGCGGCTTATCCCATACACGGCTTATCCCATACACAGCTTATCCCATACACGGCTTATCCCATCCGCGGCTTATCCCATACGCGGCGTTTCCCATACACGGCGTATCCCATACACGACTTATCCCATACACGGCTTATCCCATACACGGCTTATCCCATACGCGGCTAAACGTATTCGTAAATTTTGACACCACATACTAACGACAGAATGAAACTGGGCTGGAAGACCATGTGGTGTGGCCAGAGGAGGCCGTTGGAGGCGATGGCAGGGCCAGGATGTGTGGAAGACCTTTGAGGAGGCTTTAAAGAAGAAGGATACGGCTTCCAGCTAAATGGTTCTCAGCTCCTCAGTATTATGTAGGCCACGTTTTTTTTATAGGTACATTATATTGTTAAGTACCCTTCCGTGTTAATATAACAACATTGTTTATCTATAATATATTTTGTTATTTATTTACACGTGTTGTTTTTGCTATCACAAATTTAGGAAGTATATATCAATCATTAGCAGTGATAGCTTAGTTGGTAGAACGCTTGCCACGGTAATGAGGATCGCAGGTTCAAACCCCAGCTCGCACTTGATCGATTTCTGGATATCATCTGCGAATCTAATTTTCAACCACTATTATCACTTGCTAAACGGTGAATAGTAGTAGTAATCCTGTGCCCAGTAGTGGGACATTAAAAAAGGGCTGGTAAATTTATTTATTATATTATTATATCAATCAATCTATTACATACTCGATAGTCGTGATACTTTTCATTCTAAATTTAAAATATGTGATAGTGCCCATTCTAGAATTTTCCATATTTGTAATGTCATTTCCAGGAATATTAAAAAAACCCTTTTTTTCGGACCTGAATATATTGTAAAGTAATGTATTTGCGGGGGTAAGTATATTTTACTCCCCTTTCCTATGTCCCGGCGGTGCAATTTCTTATTTTTTATTTTTATACACATTTTTGTAGCGGCACACGAAATCTACACTTATGCTAAATATGTTTCTAGCCCTAATATTCTCTGAATACAATTACTGTAACGTCGGACAGACGAACATGTGGAAACGAGTTAGGCTCTGATTGCTTCACCGTCTTATTGAGTAACACAAATTACTAGTTAGTTTAGTTACGTTACTGTTTCTAAAACGTTTTCTGTTAATTATCTTTAGTTATCTTTTCGTCATCGATATTATTTAATGTGTAAGACTTATTTAATGCGTGACTTTATTCATACGTGGGACTATTTTCTCCAATCAGCGTCTCTTATTGTAGGGGTTCTGGTACGTGGAGATCTTCTTATTCTAGGCGTAGTTGTTGTTGCCGTAGGCGTAGTTGTTGTAGTTGTAGGTGTAGTTGTTGTTGCCGTAGGCGTAGTTGTTGTAGTTGTAGGCGTAGTTGTTGTAGTTGTAGGCGTAGTTGTTGTAGTTGTAGGTGTAGTTGTTGTTGCCGTAGGCGTAGTTGTTGTAGTTGTAGGCGTAGTTGTTGTTGTCGTAGGCGTAGTTGTTGTAGTTGTAGGCGTAGTTGTTGTTGTCGTAGGCGTAGTTGTTGTAGTTGTAGGCGTAGTTGTTGTAGTTGTAGGCGTAGTTGTTGTAGTTGTAGGCGTAGTTGTTGTAGTTGTAGGCGTAGTTGTTGTTGTCGTAGGCGTAGTTGTTGTAGTTGTAGGCGTAGTTGTTGTTGTCGTAGGCGTAGTTGTTGTTGTCGTAGGCGTAGTTGTTGTAGTTGTAGGCGTAGCTGTTGTTGTAGGCATAGTTGTTGTTGTAGGCATAGGCGTCTAGTTGGACATGGAGTCGTTGTGGTTCTCTTCAAGTGCGTCGAGGCCTTGTGCGCCGTGTCTCAGGTCACAGGACAAGCATGGATTCATATAGCCTTTACACCTGTTCTTTAGTGTCCCTTTGGCTATCGCATCGTATGCACTAGCACTGCATTCTGACCTACCGTACTCGATTGTCAGTTTTCTGGTGTTTTTATTGAAATCAACAGACGGCGATGTTATTTCATTGTAAATGTAAGTGATCGTCCACTTGAACATATGTTAAATCATAACATTCTGGCACCTGAAATAAAATTAAATATAATAAAAAAAAAAATACAACCGAATTGAGAACCTTTTCTTTCTGAAGTCGGTTAAAAATAATACCAACTCTTTTAATGTCCCACTGTACGGCACGGGCCTCCCCTCAATGCGAGTGGGATTAGGCCATGGTCCACCACGCAAGCCCAGTGCGGGTAGGCGGACAAAAAAAAATACTCCAAAACATTATTAATGACAATTAAGAAAAACATTATTAATGACAATTTGTAAGTAGGCCTATTTTTTTTTTTATTACGTTATTGGCAAGTACCTATTTGATCTCGATCTCACCTGATGGTAAGTAACGATGAGATCTACGATGGAGCGAGCATACTTGCCTAGAAGGTACCTGCAGTGTGATTTTGAAACCTCGGAAATCGGAATCGGATTCGGAACAGTAGTTTGCGTCTACGAAGTTAGTTTAATAATGGTAGGAAATAGTAGAAAAATTATTGAACGCAAAATCTAAACTATTACAGTTTCTTGTGATAAAAAGCTTCATACTTATAACCACATAAATCAAACATTAAGTTGAACACTTGTTATTTTTGATATTAACGTTTCTAAGCCTACGTGTTGGTTTTTTTATTTTTTGTACCGATCTTTGTAAACTGACAAATCCAATGAAAAAAAAAGTTGGTTTAATCTATGTCTGAGGTTTGTTTATTGTTGATGACGAGAAAATTACAAATAACTAAAATGAACGTTGATTACCTATATAATTTGTAACATTATGTCACATAGATGCTCCATATTCGTGTAAAAATAAAAAACTAGGTTGCAAGGCTACAGCGCCATCTATTAAAAAATTTTGGCAACCGAACCTGCGTATTCACCCCTGTCCGACCCTATAAAGTTTGAGTATGTGCTTTTGTCTTGTTATAATGCGAATGAAATATTTTTTAAATGTATAATGACCAAATTGTATTAAATTAAATAAATAAGTAGGTTGGTACCTAAATACATTTAGCTACACTGGGATTGCGTATTATTTATTGTTTCATCCAAAAATACGGCTTTAATTATGCTATTAAAGCCAGTGCAATATCCAATAATTCTATAATATCAAATTGAGTAAAAAAAAAGACTAAATGCCATCGGAAAGACTTCCTACACATAAATCTCCTCGGAAAGTTATGGTCGGATCGGAATGATTTTCCGTCGACAAACGTCAACAATCTTCGAATTCGGAAATCAAAATAGCAATAACGTGTTTACAAAGTTCGGTACAGAAAAAAGAATAATAAAAACATATAGGCCTAGAAACGTGAATATCAAAAATAACAAGTGTCTGACTTAATATTTCTTGTGTGTGGTTATAAGTTTGAAGCTTTTTATCATAAAAAACCCGTATTAGTTAAAATTTCGCGATCAATATTTTTTCTACTATTTCCTACCATTATTAAACTAACTTCGAAGACGCAAACTACCGTTCCGAATCCGATTCCGATTTCCGAGGTTTCAAAATCACACTGCTGTTCACTCTCGACTTGAGTGAACAGGTTGCTTATAGTAACTTCTAGGCATCTTCTAGGCACCTATATTATTTAACTGTAACTTGCACTCTACGGCCGATACAAGCGGCCCTTATAATACTCACATTTATACGTAACGTCGTCTTTTTCTGGAACATACCTATTTGGCCGCGCTTCGAGAAGATGTGAGTGGAGGAGGCTTCATTCTTACCGAACTTCCACACTTCCTCACAAGCCACAAAATGCGTTGAAATTAAAATATTGAATGTAAGAAATAAATTGTTCATAGCGTGTGTAGTTATAATGAGTTTGTAGCAGATATTCACATGAACGTAGCCATTGACTGAAAAAAAATAGGATTGTAATGTTAAAACAAGCCGCTGTTTATTCAATTCCTTTAATTGAAGAAGTAACTATTATTTTGAGTACCGACATCAAAGTCTATGAGGAAATTAACTTTCCGTGAAATTGATAGAGCAAAGTAAAAATGGGGTTGCCATCCATCTGTTGTATTGTATCTTGGAATAATAAGACAGGCCCCACACCTTCCGATCCTATCGGATTAAATCAGATAATGTGAAGACCAATCGGACGTCCTAAATTAGAAAGATTGCCCTACATATTATTCGATTTCATCCGACAATTAAGATCGGATAGGAAGGTGTGGAGCCTGTCTTAGCTTGGACTTGGCGTTGAAAGGCGAACTCCTCTGCCAAGGCCTTATGATCGCTACTGCCATTTTGAATACCTGATTAGCACGGTTGGCAGTGGCCCTGCTTTCTGTGCTGGGGGTCCCGGGTTCGAATCTTGGTAGGGACATACTTTGTGTGCTAAGCACGAATGTTTGTACCCGAGTCATGGATGTTTAATATCTATATAAGTATAATATACAGAGTTCGCCCCCAGTCCATTGTACGATTCCCATAATACAAGCGTTGCTTAGTGTATTTATTTTATGCAAGTACTATTTATTGTTCGCAAGAAAAACAATTGTAGCTCTTTCAACACTTTGAAAATTTGTAAATTGTAATTTTTGACTCTTCCGACTCAAAGGGTTGCCGATATCTGCCCTAGGGGGTTAAAATAGGGGGCAAAGACTCATACTACGGGCGAAGCTTAAGTAAATAAAATGATGACATACTCAAAGCTTCAGACATTAAAATTATAATATAGTTAGTGCCTATAGAGAGAAACCTAATAACAATAAAAAAGTTTATTGCAGACTCAAAAGCCATATCCCACATTAATTACAATCCAAAATAATTGCGATATTAAATATTTATCTTATTTACAGTTGTAAGTATACGTTCATAAGGTTGAAAAGTCAGTGTGCAACAACATGCTGTTGTTTCGTATGTTCGTGATCTCGTTTTGTCTTGTTGGTAAGTCTATATGTCTAGCCCAAGAGCTGACGAATATTACATTGCAAATGGGGTCTAGCAGTGATAGCCAAGTTGGTATAACGCTTGCTTCGGTAACGAGGATCGCAGGTTCAAGCCCCGGCCCGCACCTGGGAGTTCTGGATTTCATGTGCGAATCTCATTTTCAACCACGATTATCACTTGCTAAACGGTGAAGGAAAACATCGTGAGGAAACCTGCATGTCTGAGAGAATCCGTCGAAAGATGTGTGAAGTCCGCCAACCCGCACTAGACCAGCGTGGTGGACTATGGCCTAATCCCCCTCGCATTAAGGAAAGCCCATGCCCAGCAGTGGTACATTAAATAGGGCTGGTATTGTTATTATATTATTATAAATGGAGTCTGTGCGAGTTTTAAAAACTGAGTTTTTGAGTTCTATGCAAAACATACGATTGGTACATAATTATATAATCTGTACCGCACTAGTGATTTAAACTTCACCTTTTATGGATCTCGGCAGATGTTTGCGGCAATGGTTTTATATCTCAAAAATAGTTAAATAAAATAAATAAATTATTTATTTTTGTCAACAAATATACATGGGAACATGTCGATAAATTAACAATAATTTATTTTATAAAATTATTAAAATATTTTTAAAGTTATCTGTGCCTTTTTGTCCACATGATTAAAAAATCCGTCATTTTTCAGAAATATGGTTCTAAACATAACTAGGTATCTACTTGAGCCGCCATTCTCATTTCACCATTATTTTATTTATAATGTGTATTTATTGAATGTGTTATTGCAATTAATTACTTGACATTGTGCAAAATACCCGCTGAGTTGTGGGTGAGGCCATATTCATATCCATTTTATTTCATCGCATCTCATTTCGTAAAGAAAGAAGAAGGTATCTACTTCTTTTTTTTTTAATTTTACAAGTGTTGAAAACCATCAAGTGTTGCGCATGCGAATTAGTAATTACACTCTCGGCTCCAGTACACCCTCGCCTTCGGCTGGGGCTGCAATCCAGTCTCGACTGTAATTACCAACTTGGCTCACTTACATCGTCATGTAATAATTTCGCTATCATCTACTACTATAGTAATATTCTTGTAGTATATGGCCTTTCATGGTTAATATTGTCTATGCTATGACAGGATGCCATTTGTGGCTGACGTTGTTGATCTGTCTTCGAATATAAGATGTCTCCTGACTTTTTGGCGGGAAACTGTAAAGTCATGGCGTCAGTTATGTTTTAATTTCTAAAACTAGTGTTCCTGCGAGTTATAGTGAGTGATATAAGTGGAATATTAACCATTATGGTTTCGGTAAAGTGCACGAGTGTAGGTAATTGAAACAGAGTGACGAAACTTGGCTTTTCAGTTTCTCACAAAAAATCCATAAAAAATCTTTCAGTAAAGTACCCATCACTCTACTGATTGAGGGACGCGGGGGTATTTTACTTGTGCCTAGCCTATGGGCCTGTGCATATGCTCAAAAACAGAAATAATTTATACTACTTGACACTGGCAAAATACTTACCTATGGTGATGCCAAATTAAAAAAAACAAAAAGATGTCTCCTACTCGAACGTGTATTATTTATAATATTATAATTCTGTTACAGTGTCCTATTGTCACAGACGAATAATAGAGCCGCTTTACATATCTAAAGATAAAAAGTACATGGTAAGTATTTACGCGAATACTACACATTGAACAAAACTAATCTTACGGATTTTATCGCGTTTATTTTATGTTGTTTTTACGTTTCCGACGTTCCGGCTGCTTTACAGCAACCATGGTCACGTAACGTAAAAATAAAACAAATAATAAACGCGATAAAATCCGTAAGATTAGTTTTATTCAACACGTACATGGTAAGTATTTAGGTAGATGTACCTTTTTTACGTGGGGAAATGCTTTTACGCAACCCCTCTCGCCCGGGGGGACGAGAGGGGTATGTGGGACTCCCCGACAGAGTGCCGGTATACCTACTAAAACCCCACGGTCCGCCTTCACCGCCTTTGAGTGGGGCGCCACAGGATCGCACGTGGCATACTACTGTGGTAGGTAGATGTACCTAACTCAAGCGCATCAATCCCTGGTGTCTTTTTAAAAATATCTTTCCACACACACACACACACACACACACACACACACACACACACACAACAAATAAAGGTGAACCATTTGCACCTTATTAGATTATTGTCCATCATTACGGCGTTTATGAGCCGATCAAAAGATCTAAACGGCCTGATTAGCGCAGCGGTAGTGACTCTGCTTTCGGCGCCGAGGGTCCCGGGTTCGAATCCTGGTAGGGACACAAGCTTTGTGTGATGAGCACGAATGTTTGTACCCGAGTCATGGATGTTTAATATCTATATAAGTATTATATACTGAGTTCGCCCTCAGTCCATTGTACGGTACCCGTAACACAAGCGTTGCTTAAAGTGAGACCGTATAGTTGGTGTGTTCCTATGGCGATATTATATTATTATTATAAACGGATCCTGTAAAATGATTTGTAGGTATATTTCATTCAATCAAGCCAGTCTCTTCCGAAATACGACGCGTGGTTATGTGGCGGCGCTGTCGTCACGACCGACAGGATCCTGACATCGGCTGCGTGCCTGTTAACCAGCTCCAACATTTACGCAATAGCTGGCTATGCGACGTACGTCCCCACCGAGGAGGTGGATAACGATAAATGTACCGGGTCCACGAAACGCAGGGTCACTAGAACTTGTGTGCCAAAATGTAAGTGAGTATGAATAAGATGTTTTAGCGGAAAAGGAAAGATCTTCCAGCCAAGCGGGTGGTATGCCTGGCGGGGCGGCCGCTATGCCCCGACGGTTATTGTCGGGATCTTGTATATATGTTACTTGCTCCGAAAACTCTTATAGCGCGATTCAGGATTGTGACGTCAATTGTCTATTGTTCTGAACGCGTCTGCAGCGCCATCTGCGTAGCTTATGGTGCGGTTGACATGGTCGCTACAATATCTATACAAATACATACAATTGGAGTGTCTGTTTGTAATATTAAAATAACCGCTTTTTACTAAGAGCATTTGGATGTATACACGGTACATATACCAAAACAAATTTTTTTACAATTTTTGTCCGTCTGTCTGTTTGTTTCGGCTAATCTCTGAAATGTCAGGACCGATTTTGACGGGACTTTCACTGGCAGATAGCTGATGTAACAAGGAGTATCTTAGGCTACATTTATTTTAGAAAAACTTTTTTATTAAATACCACGCGGATGACGTCCCGAGTAACAGCTAGTCTGATATAATGGCGGGTGCGATCCTGTACATGTTCACAGATTGCAGACATCGTGGTGCGCCGGTGTTGCCGGTAAAAATATAAAATGAACGCGATAAAATCCCAAAAAAATGATTTATATCAGTTCGATATTCCGGATAAATCAGGAGATTGCACGAGCGAGATATTTAACGGAAAATGTATGTTTCTATTGCAGCAGGATAGTGTATAGGGTTGACATGTTACTAGAATAGTTTTTTTTTTTTTGTTTATTAGGATTACCAACGATTGTTACATTGATACAAATATCTGAAACATTTTCCATATGAATCTAAGCTTAAATGCACAATCACTTAGAGGTAAACTCAACATGCAATTATAAAAGTACAGTTTTCTTCGTATTCAATTAAAAATTTGTTACAGCAGCTTACAGTTTTCCTTAAATATAACTTAATTCTACTTAACTAATTGTTGTATCTAATTATAACAATAGACTACTCTTTGTGTTATTCACTTAGGTATGTTAAAATAGAGATTGAAAATCATTTTCGATCTCTTCAAATTGCAGATTACAATTTCGATCCTTCAAACGCAACGACCTGGATGACCTTGGACATCGGCGTGGCTGTCGTGGACAGACCCTTCCATTCTCTCAACATGTTGTACATGACAATTTGTGATTACGCCCCGGAGCCCATACCTGTGCTGTATCACAAAAACATCACTTATCCAGGACTGGATACTATAACTCCAGGTTGGGGATTCAGGAGAGGAAGACGGGTAATAAAAATAAATAAAATAAATAAATATCGCCATACGAACACACCAACTATACGTTCCCACTTTAAGCTTAACGCTTGTGATATGGGTACCGTACAATGGACTGAGGGCGAACTCAGTATATAATACTTATATAGCACGGGAGGACTGAGGTGGTTGACGTCCTAGTGTCATAGTTTGGACCGGGGTACCCTCATATTTAATTGTTGCTTGTGGTCCGATCTACGCAGAAAGTGCTCACAGTGTCTTGAGGTCTTGCAATGGTACGCTTGGTTTTGGATTTAATAATATTAATTACTGGTTCCCAAGTCGGTGGTAGCACGCAGCCATTTTCCCTATTGAAATTAGGATGATGAAAAATAAACGCAATAAAATCTACTGGTAGGCTTCGGCCGTGGCTAGTCACCACCCACTGAACAAAGCCATGTCGCCAAGCGGCCTAGCCGTGTTCCGGCATAATGTTCGGTGTTGCCATTCATGGATGGCGGGTCAGATCAGTTGCGCTGCATGTGCCTAGTGAATGTAGCGTCTCGATCTACTGCCGCCTTCCTACCTAGGCAAGTATGCTCCATCGTCGATTTCATCGTCACTTACCATCAGGTGAGATCGAGATCAAATACTTGCCTATAATGTAATAAAAGAAAAAAAAACCCGTAAAATTAGTTTTATTTAAATGTGTAATATTTGCGTAAATATAAGAAAAAAAATCTATGTTACAGCCAGGCGACCCGGCTGATTATAATGCCGACACGCTTAAATACACTGCATCAAGAGTCGCGTTGCTCAGTGTTTGCAAGCGCGAGTACTTGGGCATTGGTGATATCATAGACAAATATATGCTGTGCTCGAAAAAATTAAATTTTGACAGTATGAATGATAACGGAGTACAAATATACAATGTGCACGGTTATAAAACTTACTGCGAACACATGCCGCAATCCGTAAGTAATACATTAGGCGTATTGACTTTGATTTTTTCTATGGATAATCCCACTATATATTATATATAATATTATAAATGTGAAAGTTTGGATGGACGGATGTTTGTTACTCAATCACGCCAGAACGGCTGAACGGATCTGGATGAATTTTGGCACAGAGATAGATTTTACACATAGGTTATTTTGTATCACGGTAAAATATATGGTTCCCGTGGGATAGATTTGTTTTAAATTTTCATAGAGCAAAGGATCGACATGATCTCCGGAAAAGCACATAGAGGAAAATCACATACCTTTTAATCGCGGGTAACACCACGGGGCGCAGCTAGTGGATTATAAAGCCATTATAACGCACTTTTTCCTCCAAAAAGTTTGTTGTAATGCTATTATAACTGTCTATACATTTGGGGGTTAATGTAAAGAAGTATGTAGGTACTAACCGATATTCCGGTTCCGGTGCCGGTTCCGGTTGTAGAGTTAAGGAAAAAAATGTAATGACAATTTGTAAGTGCCCCCGTAGGCGTATACGAAATAAATGATTTGACTTTGACTTTGATTTGACATTGTCTTTTAGTATCCGGAATATGAAGACGATGCTATTGAAGGAAACACGACTGACACAAAGCAGATGGATGCAAGAAGACAAGTTATATTTAATGCCAAGGGCAAAGGGATTTGTCAGGTAACTGTAGACAATTGACGTCACAATCCTGAATCGCGCTATGAGAGTTTTCGGAGCAAGTAACATATATACAAGATCCCGAAAACAACCGTTGGTGCATAGCGGCCGCCCCACCAGGCATACCACCCGCCTGGCTGGAAGATCTTCCCTTTTACAGTAGCGACCACTTCAACCGCACCACAAGCTACGCAGATGGCACTTCAGACGCATTCAGTACAATACTGTAGCGACCACTTCAACAGCACCACAAGCTACGCAGATGGCACTTCAGACGCATTCAGTACAATACTGTAGCGACCACTTCAACCGCACCACAAGCTACGCAGATGGCACTTCAGACGCATTCAGTACAATACTGTAGCGACCACTTCAACCGCACCACAAACTACGCAGATGGCGCTGCAGACGCATTCAGAACAATAGACAATTGACGTCACAATCCTGAATCGTGTCTGCAGCGCCATCTGCGTAGCTTGTGGTGCGGTTGAAGTGGTCGCTACATAACTATAACAAGGGACTTCAATAAAATCAAACCAGACGTCACCACCGAGAAGTTCGTCATTCATATTGATTTCTTATATTTACGCAAATACTACACACTGAAACAAAACTAATCTTACGGATTTTATAAATATACGCGTTTGTTTTATGTTTTTTTTACGTGTACGTGTGGGCAACGTAAAAAACATAAAATAAACGCGTATATTTATAAAATCCGTAAATTTGTTTTATTTCAACGTAACTACATCGAGAACCTAGAATTCAGTTAAGCAAGTAATTCTTCTTTCTTTACGAAATGAGATGCGATGAAATATACGCTACTAAACAATGGTGAAATAGCTGATAGGTAGTTCTTCTATTTAGACGTCGCACAATGTTTGTTCTTTTTTAACCGACTTCAAAAAGGAGGTGGTTATCAATCCGGTGGTGTTTTTATATTTTTTTTATATTTGCTACCTCAAATCTCCGTCATTTATGAACCGATTTGTATTTTTTTTTCTTTTACTTCAAATAATTTGTTTAGCAATGGATTTACTTCAAGTAGGCAGGTATCACTTACTTCTATCAATAATCCCGATCGGTGCAATTTAATTATATTATTTTTCAGAATGACCACGGCGGACCGCTTGTAGCATTTCTCGGAGTGACAGAGATGCTCATAGGCATTGCGGTGAACACCATTTATAATAGTAATTACGAGTGTATAGGCCCCAGTCTATATACAAGCACCGCTCAAACGAGCGACATTATCCATTGCATGCTTACCGACAACCCAGTGATGTAAGCGTTGTTTACTGAATTTGTCATTTGATTTCTTATATTCACGCGAATACTAGGCACACATTGAAATAAAACTAATTATACGGATTTTATCGCGTATGTTTTTACGTTCCCGACGTCCAGTAATTAACATCATTAAATCCAAAGCCAAGCGCACCATTGCAAGACCTCAAGACACTGTGAGCACTTTCTGCGTAGATCGGACCGCAAGCAACAACTAAATATGAGGGTACCCCGGTTCAAACTATGACACTAGGACGTCAACCACCTCAGTCCTCCCGTGACCATGGTTGCTGTAAAGCAGCCGAAACGTCGGGAACGTAAAAAACATAATATAAACGCGATAAAAACACTATATTGGAAATACTGCTATTGCCCGCGCGGTACTTTTCAAAGATAAAACTGTCTATGTGTAATACTACAGTAAAACCCACATATGTCGCAAATTTTATGAAAACCGTGTAGTTTTTTGGGTAGGGTAAGGTTAGTACACTGTAAAACATGGGAGAAAATCGTAACGAAATCTGTTTAGCAGTTTCTGAGATAAGCAAGACGAAAGAGGCGCTAATGTTCTTCGGAATAAGAAGTATTACTTCGTATCAGTTTAATCACTTATTATATAATTTCATTGTAAGGCCCGAGCTGATAACGCATGAAAGTAGCACCGACTCCTTGCTTCTTTAGAATCAACTACAATCGCGATGTTCTCAGTGAAGCGACACGACATTTTAATTACTGGCCAGCTCTGTTCAGTGCCATATACATACTTGAAGCTGCAGCAATTGAATGCAATTCTTAAGAAGTACCCACATAAAATAGTATTACTAACCGCTTTCCTCCTGAATAATGCTTTGTCCATTGCAATATTATCGTTAACTGGTTTAAACATCTATTAATTTGGGTTGTATGATTACAGGCGCAGGGCGTACACGAATGTGGTGAAAAAGAATGGCTTTGAAATTATTGAGAGAGCCGAGGTGTGGGCAGAAGAACCCACCGATAAGTTTGATCACAATATGCCAAAAAGTAATATGAATGTGTCTCATAATGAATCCGACCACATTATGGTAAAAAGTAATATAAATGTGACTCATAATGAATCCGACCACATTATGCTAAAAAGTAATATGAATGTATCCCATGATGAATCTGATCGCATTACGCTAAATAGTAATATGAATGTGTCTCATAATGAATCCGACCACATTATGCTAAAAAGTAATATGAATGTGTCTCATAATGAATCCGACCACATTATGCTAAATAGTAATATGAATGTGTCTCATAATGAATCCGACCACATTATGCTAAAAAGTAATATGAATGTGTCTCATAATGAATCCGACCACATTATGCTAAAAAGTAATATGAATGTGTCTCATAATGAATCCGACCACATTATGCTAAATAGTAATATGAATGTGTCTCATAATGAATCCGACCACATTATGCTAAAAAGTAATATGAATGTGTCTCATAATGAATCCGACCACATTATGCTAAAAAGTAATATGAATGTGTCTCATAATGAATCCGACCACATTATGCTAAAAAGTAATATGAATGTGTCTCATAATGAATCCGACCACATTATGCTAAAAACTAATATAAATGTGACTCATAATGAATCCGACCACATTATACTTAACTAAAAGTAATATCAATTTGTCCCGTGATGTGTCTGAACGCAATATGCTATGATGACGACGAATAAATAAAAATATAATATAAGAGTAACTTAAGACAAATAATTGAAGAAAATATACTTTATGATGCAAATAATGAATTGAAGAAAACCAAGACATAATACAATAGGTACGTACTACGCAAGTCGATATTTGTGTGGTATTGTTATTTTTCTTGTTTTTCTTGACATTAACATTTTGGCTTAAGTATTTTTTTTTCACATCTTGTACAATACCGAGAAATGCATGCGATATTTATTATTTTAATTTACTGTGTGTTTCTTAAGTTTGTATATCATTTATAAGTCCACGTTGATGATAAGAAAATAAAACAGACCCAATCTCCTGTACTATTTTAAATAAAAAGGGCTCATTTTATTAAAAAAGAAATATTCGTATTTAAGTTTAACTGTAGGTAATTGTTAGTGGTTCTCGGCCATCAATTACATGGGTATAATACCTACTGTGAGTGCTGTTGAAGTTCATTACGAGTGTGTTATGTCTATTAGAACATACATCAGGCCGTCTTAAGTTGCGTGAAACGTATACAATAATTCCTAAATTATAAATAAAATATTTCAAGTATGCAAACTGCTCTACAATTCCTTTGCCTTCGTATCGCGGTAGTTTGTCCGGCGCCAATACTGTTAGCCAGCCGTCGACGTTTAGGTGGCAGCCCTACTGAGCAAAACTCATCTACTTATGTACTTTTGTTTGCTTCACTACGACGGCGCTACACCTGGAGCTGGCTACAGATCTACCTTCAGAGATGAACATGGCAGCTTGTAACCCGTAGAGCCAAAGAACAAAATTATATTACGTCCGATACTGATACTGATTGTTGGCTCATACAACGTTCTACGAGTATGTAGTTTTCTGTCACGATCAAATCTCATCTCTTTCACGAGATCTTTGAATGTTGCTTTGCATAGGTATAGGGTAGGTGACATCACAAACATTATTATCGCAGTAGGTTGTAGAAAACGGTTTTAATTGTAATTTCCAAAATAATTATGTGTAATCGTAAATTGTGTTCCTTCTATGGTCATTATCAACCGAAATAAAAGTGATTTATTTATTATATTCGTTTATTTATCAAACCAAGATTTTCGAGCCCGATTTTCTTAGTCATGAAAATGTTTCATTAATGCAACAGAAGGAGTATAGCAGTGATAGCCGAGTTGGTAGAACGCTGGCCTCGGTAACAAGGATTGCAGGTTCAAACCCCGACTCGCGCCTGAGATTTCTGGATTTCAAGTGCGAATCTCATTTTCAACCACGATTATCACTTGCTAAACGGTGAAGGAAAACATCTCGAGGAAACCTGCATGTCTGTGAGAACCCCTCGAGAGACATGTGAAGTCCGCCAACCCGCACTGGCCCAGCGTGGTGAACTAGGGCCTAATCGCCCTCGCATTGAGGCGAGTTCCGTGCCCAACAGCGAGGCATTAAAAGGGCTGGTATTATTATATTATAATGCAACAGATGACCAAGCAAGCCAGCAGATGAACAGTTTAAAGGAAGCTAGATATATTCTAGTCTCTGTAAAAGAAAAAACGATCCTACCGTTACTCTAGTTATTAGGCCACGTCATTAACACCTAACCTGAGGTAACGATAGTTACTCGGTTAGTTAATATTATAAGCAAACAGAAAACAATGCGTCGAGCGGGCCTATAATAGCATCCATCTGTCAATAGTGACAGTTACTATGCGGTTGCTGTTCGATTATGAATCGATTGTGTCAGCAGACTTGGGGCCCTGATTGGCGACGACAACAACCGAAGCCAACGACTACATTTTCATATTCGATCAATCTGGTGCCCATACCTTGATTGTTTCTCCTATTGTGTATCTATAAATCTTTAATTCATAACAAACAAACAATAAACAAACAGTCAACAAATAAACATTCCGCTATTCATACTCCCAAATAGTTGTAAATCTAACGCGTTTAGTAGGTCGTTTCGTATGACATGGACTTGCAGTGGTTCTAGTCTTAGTACGCCGAGTCTTGGTGCGTCGAGTCCTACGGTGTCGATTCGTATGACATGGAGTTGCAGTGGTTCTAGTCCTAGTGCGCCGAGTCCTGGGGCGTCGAGTTCTGGAGCGCCGAGCCCCGGGGCGTCGAATTCTGGAGAGTCGAGACCTGGGGCGTCGAGTTCTGGAGTGTCGAGACCCGGGGCGTCGAGTTCTGGTGTGTCGAGACCCGGGGCGTCGAGTTCTGGAGAGTCGAGACCCGGGGGGTCGAGTTCTGGAGTGTCGAGAGCCGGGGCGTCGAGTTCTGGAGAGTCGAGACCCGGGGCGTCGAGTTCTGGAGTGTCGAGACCCGGGGCGTCGAGTTCTGGAGCGCCGAGCCCCGGGGCGTCGAATTCTGGAGAGTCGAGACCTGGGGCGTCGAGTTCTGGAGAGTCGAGACCCGGGGCGTCGAGTTCTGGAGTGTCGAGACCCGGGGCGTCGAGTTCTGGAGAGTCGAGACCCGGGGCGTCGAGTTCTGGAGAGTCGAGACCCGGGGCGTCGAATTCTGGAGTGTCGAGACCCGGGGCGTCGAGTTCTGGAGTGTCGAGACCCGGGGCGTCGAGTTCTGGAGAGTCGAGACCCGGGGCGTCGAGTTCTGGAGAGTCGAGACCCGGGGCGTCGAATTCTGGAGTGTCGAGTCCTGGGGCGTCGAGTTCTGGAGCATTGTGTCGTGGTAGTTTTTCTTCTTCGTCGAGTCCTACGGCGTCGACTCCTAGAACATGGACATCTAGTGGTTGTCCTTGCGCGTCGAGTCCTGATACGCCGAGTCGTAGTGGATATTATATTTGTACTAAGAGTCGTAGGATCTGGAGTCGCAGTGGTTGTAGTACTTTCCGTAGTGGATGTTGTTTTCGTACTTACAGTGGTAGGATCTGGACTCGCTGTGGTTGTAGGAGTTTCTTTAGCGTGCTGAGCCTCAGTAACTTGTGTTGTCCTAGGTTTTGTGGTATGACACGTAGTCAAATCGTTGTTTTTACACCTGTCCTGGATTGTTCCTGAAGCTATCACATCGTATATACTGCAACTATTTTGATACCACAGGTATTGGATTGTTATTGCCCTGTTTGCCATATTGAAATCAACAGTTGGCGAAGCCAACAAGTTTTGAATGCGCACTCGAACAAATTTTAAATCGTAACAGTCTGGTACCTGAAATAGAATTAAATACCTAAACTGTAAAATAATAATCATAATAAAAGGTAAGAGCAGCAGATTCTACTGTATATAAATATATTATATAATATAATAAGTGTACAGGTTAGTTCATAAAGGGTATATTAAACCGTGAGTCAGTATTTGGATATTTCGATTTTTTTAAATACATTTAATTGCCAACATAATTGCATTCTTTGTTTTAATTGAGTCATCCAAATTCTGACTTCACATAATAAATACGAATACACTAACAAACGCAAGTTCAAAGCTTAGTATACCCTTTCCGAGTCACGCTGTATGGTAAATATTTGATGAACCAACTAATTTCAAGTGTAGCGTCGTATAGCTCTAACTTTTGTAGCCAAAAAACCACACACCACAGGTACCCGGACATTTTTTTTTAATAAGTACCTACTTACTTTTATATATATCGTTTTAAATTTCTCAAATATACCCATCTCGCCGTGAGCTTGGAAGATTTCGACTGATGACTCTACATTCGTACCGAAATCCCATGACTCTAAGTTACAAGCTGCAAATTTCGTTAAGCTGAAATAATAAAATGTAAGAAATAACGATTTCATAGCGAGTATAAATATAATGAAATTATGCACTGAGTAACAGAAGCAAATGACTATACGGTTACACAAGCACCTATAGTGAGGTAACCATTACATTCCTAACATTAAAAATGCCTACGTAAATTTAACTTTCCATGAAATTGATGATAAAAGTATTTAGGAGATATGTTACATAGTTTTGCACGAGCGAAATATACGTAGTTGTCTGTTTTTTTAATATAGGTATTCAGACAAGAAAATTGGACGTCTCTGAACTTAAAAAGGTGAGAAGTAAATCACTCCAAAATAACATAGAATAATAATATACATGTATATTAATATCACAACCCGTGGTCAGAAACTGGTTCATCTATACAAATAAATAAAATTGGAGTGTCTGTTTGTAATATTAAAATAACCGCTTTTTACTAAGTCCATTCGGATGTATACAAGGTACCTATACCAAAACAACATTTTTTTTTTTAAATTGTCTGTCTGTCTGTTTGTTCCGACTAATCTCTGAAATGACTGGGCCGATTTTGACGGGACTTTCTCTGGCAGATAGCTGATGTAACAAGGAGTAACTTAGGCTACTTTTATTTTAGAAAAAAAAATAGGATCTCACGAAAAAAAATTAAAACCAATGTTGCAGCGCTGCGCCTGATTAAGTTTGATAGCAACAACCTGCAATGCGTCCCGCGGGCTCAGAACGCGCGAGCACACATACCTAAAATTAATTTACATTTTGTGAATTAAAGCGAAACTTCAAGTGAGAAGATCCGGCAAGAGACACAGTGGGCTTGTCTGTATGTTTATCTGTAGGTAGGTACAACATAGTAGTAATGTTACCTAAAAAGTGTTTTAAGTTCAAGTGTTTTGTCATTCCAATCGATTAACTCACACGCATCACGCTACACTTTGATATCATCATTGACATATCATGGACAATTAATTAAAAATTTTGTTACAGGAGCAAGTCCATATGACGGTACCTATTGATCTCATGCATCTAGGTCATAAGTAGCTATTTAGTTACGTACCAACATTTCATTTAAAAAATAACATCCATTCGAAAAAGGAATGTGGGTTTCGAATTAAGAATTTAATCCAAGATTATCAATTAGCTACACTTAGGTACCTTTGGTGCGTTTGAAATCGTATTCCTAAATATTAAAGTTGATTTTCATTTGCGTTTATCAATTTAACTGTCAGTCGCGGGAAAATAGCAGAACTCGCAACTCGAGGCGCTGAAGTTTTTTTTTAAAGAACATCGTATACATATATTTGATTTAAAAAATCACGCCGCGAGTTAATAGGGCAGTGTGGTGGACTATGGCCTAATCCCCCTCGCATTGAGGGGAGGCCCGTACCCAGCGGTGGGGCTTTAAAAAGGGCTGGTGTTATTACTGTAATAATACCATCGAAATCTCCAAAGTTCCATATTTGTATACATATTAGGGGCACGCAAGGGAGGTTTGAAATAGGATTTCGCACCAGCTTAAAACTTGCCTCGGGCCGGCAGTGCTTATTGCCATAAGGCAGCCTTTCCCAAAGTGGACGATAAGGCCCCCTGTGGGCTTTGCAGGCCTAAAGGGGGGCGGTAAGAGACCCAGAAAAAAAATGGGGGTGTTGTGTAGGGGCTTAAAATAATTAATTTAATTTGAAGTTATAGTGGTTTTTAAGTAGGTGAAAAAATAGGGGCGCAAAAAAATTCATTCTCAAAGTGGGCAGTAGACAAAATAAGTTTAGGAACCCCTGGCATAAGGGTTTTATTGTTAAACTTATCGGTCTCCGCAACGCACACAGCATTGCTTGGGAAACGTTTAATTAGGTACAAATTACCTACTTACGTAAATACAAATTACGCTTGCATTCGGCAATTTCACGGAAAAATTATATCGAAACACTTTCAATCTTGTGAACATGGAATTTTCGGTTCGCATATAAGGACTGAATCAAATCATTTGGCTTTGTTAATTCATGTATTCATATTATTTCAATGATTATGAAGGTGCTGCTAGTTATATTTTGTACTTTAACTATATTTCACCCGTGTGTCTGTGACGAAATATGGGAATTTGGCAAGGACCGTGGCTTTTCGGCCGAGATATACCATTCGCAAGGATCAATGGGAGTTTTTGAGAAATATAAAGCAATAAAAATACCGGTGAGTATAAATTCAAACACAGGTCAAGTGCGAGATAAGCTGGCGCTATAAGGGTTCTGTAGGTAAGTACGTACCTACAAAGGTGTCTGTAATGTACATCAAGCTAACTATAAAAAAAAACAAATTAGTAAGTACTTCAATCAACTCAAACTTGTAGTTGAAAGTTCGCGTACTTATATCTTAGACTAAATAGCCTAGAAATGGTATCGAAAGGCGTAGGTACTCCTCTGACAAAAACTGTGGTCATAAGACCATAATAATAATATCGCCAGACGAAGACACTAACTGTACGGACCCAAACTAAGTAACCCTTGTATTATGGGTACCGTACAATGGACTGGAGGCGAACCCAGTATATAGAATAATACTTACTTATATAGATATTAAACATTTACGACTCGGGTAAAAATATTCGTGCTCATCATACAAAGTTTGTCCCTACCAGGATTCAAACCATTCAGCGCAGAAGGCAGGGTCACCCACTACCCACTGAGCTAGCCAGGACGTCAAAAAGCTGTACCTACATATAAACTAGTTTACTCTTACATCGCTGTCATTTGGAAACATTCTTTTCTTCTTTTTTAGGTTGGCAATAAGCTACAAAATAGTGCCATTTTTGCCAGTGTCGAGTAATTCTTCATAATTGTTTTTGAACTATATGTACCCCTGATGATAATGATAATATTGATGACGATGATGATGATGAAATGAATCCCCTACCCCTATCAGTAAAGCTGTGGATACCTTACTGAAACTTTACCGGACTTCTTGGGAGAACTTGAAAAGTCAAGTTATACAAGTTTATATCAATTTCCATTACTCGTGCACGTTTATGAAAACACAGTGGTTAATATTCCAATAATGTAACACATTATGTATCAAAAAACAATATTATTTTTTTTGGAAAATTTATCAAATTGACAACTTCACGGTTCAACTTCCCACCAGAAAGCCCCTTAAAATACCTATATACAAGCATTGGCAAAAAAAAAATATGTTGTCTGTAGGCTCAATTTGTTACATAATTAGGTACTACTCAAAGAGCTGTAGTCTATACTCATTTCTTTTTATTACAGGTGCCTGACCTTTACAATTTGATATTCGTCCGGGTGCGGATAAACAATATACTTGCTAAGCCTTCAGTCCTAATGGACAAACATACCAATACAGTGACAATTCAATACAACTGGTATGAGCACAGCTGGAGTAGCTATGACGTGGTGGCCCGGGGTGTGTTAAGGGAGAGCAAGCGCACGCGCAACTCTCGTGACGGCGGCAGACGACGGCAGGGAGTGCGCGCACAGGGCCAGGGGCGCGGCTCCAATGTCTCAATCCATATTTTAAACGATAAAAACTCATACTAAGGGCTCAGCTAGGCACCGCGCATTTCTTGAGCAGTCAGTGGAATTCTACCGAAGTAGACATGCCTCTTTATAATCGAGTTTCAATGTTACATTATTGTTTTAAATAGTTTAAAGAAATTATAAAAACGTTTAAAATAATAGATATTGATATTGATTTCTTATATTTACGCCAATACTACACATTGTTTGTTGTATGTCTTTTACGTTCCCGACGTTTCGGCTGCTTTACAGCAACCACCGACGAAACGTCGGGAACGTGAAAAACATAAAATAAACGCGAAGAAATCCGTAAAATTAGTTTTATTTCACCACACTTACTTACCCATTTTTTTTTCATTCTTTTTTAATGAGCTACGTCAGTTTTGACAATGTCGATCCATAGTGATCTTTGCTTTATACATTCCTACTTAAATATGGAATGTAATTTATATTGTGCTTTGGCTTCCTCATACATTGAAGCTGCCGGAGCACTATTACATGTATCCACCCACCCACACATAATGGATCGGTGTTACTCCTAAACGGAGATCTGTTCGTTCCGCACATGCTCAGATCAAAACTTGGTACTTCACAGTTAGGGGAAGGTTATACCCATAAGGTAGGACAGAAAGGCTGACAGTCTGGATCAGGGATTCCCAAACTATTTTGGGCAAGAGACCCCTTTTCCAAAATGAATTGATACCTCAGAGCCCCCATAACCAAATTACTTTAAAAATCCTATCTCTAGTTTTTTTCTAATTGATACAAAATAATAATTTCATCTTGTACGAACTTGTGCATACTTATCGACTTGTTGAGTTTTTAAGTTCCACAACGATACTTCCCACTAAAATATTAGTCATTCTTATAACAAGTTTATAAACGTAACGCAACTTATACAGTATCTTGAAAGTTTGAAATAACAACTTGTGTTAATTAATAGGGGTCGATTTTTAGACCTCGTCGACCCCAAAATCAGTTTTCGTTTATGTCGACCTCTGGGAAGCCGATATCGACTCCAAGGGGTCTATATCGACCACTTCGGGAATCCGTGGTCTGAATGATAAGCTCGCGGACGTATTAGCTTATAAATCTCATGATACCAGACTTCACACGCGGGGCGCATAAACTGCACTGCGCTTTCCCTTTATTATTATGTCTCTCTCCACACGGGCTATACCCGGACCTTTGGAAGGCTTGCACGGGGACATGGGTCCAACACGTAGAGGCCGTTTTTGAGAATTTTAATGTTATGTTAGCCACCTGCTGGGATCAATTGCTGAAAATGATAGCATAAACAGCGAATTGACCTCAGCAGGCGGAGAAACTATTGCAGGAATATGGAAAGATAACTGGGACTATGGATTGAGGATTGGAGGGATATGGGATGGGAATATTGGAAGGGTTGCGGACACCTGCCATAATCAGCTTTTATCTAATTACTATTGTTATTACCTTATATCTGTTATATACAAACATTATGTTCAAATAACATTTAATTAACAACCCCATCGTTATCGGGATCTTTTAATGTATTTATCACCAAATTATTAGGCTTATGTCTCTTCCAAGGGTCTACTTCGAACTTTTCACCCCTTCTCGCATTTATGTAGCAGTGCCAAATCACTTGTTTGATTGCTTCCTTACCCGGCTGTTCTATATAGTTCACCATTTTCCTTAATTTATCCATCACTTCTTTAGTCTTCTCAATCCTTTTGACCTCGTTGAATAAGTAAAGAGTGGTCATGTAATTGTTTGTCATAAACTGCATCACCTTAGCCATTCTTTTTTGATGCTGCTCACGGACCAGCTTGGCTTTCTTCATTTCTTTCTTCTCTTCATATGAAAAAGGTGATCCCGATTGAAATGGGACTCGTCTTCTAACCAAGAATACTTCTTTAGAACCTTCTTCTGATGTGCCCTCTTCATCTGACAGAGTATTATCGTCAGGTAATATGACAGAGTATTTTTTGGGTGACAATTTGTGGTTAGGTGATGAATAATTTAGATTATTTATCGGAATTTTCATCATAGCGTTTATGATTTCTTCTAGGTAATCCGTTGCGAATGTGAGTGATTGGTGGCTTATCTGTCAAATAAATACGTTTCAAATAAATTACAATCGGCCATTTGTATATTTCTGAAGCTAAATAGCTGCGTACTGATTGACCGCGCAACCTTGCGATGTTTGAACCCTAACAATCCTTAAAGGTGACCTGGAGATAGTGGAGTATGAGGATATAGAGCCTATAACAGTTGCGTAAGCGAGACACATGCATTGACATTTGCGTTACAATGAGTGGGATGCATAGAGTAGAATGTTAATACGCCTCATTCTAAAACGACCCTGTTTTGTAAATCAATTCACCTGCGACATATGCGTCGCCTCAACGATCCTCATTAACCAGCATAGACAAGACAGTGAGCATCTGTCTCGTTCTTTCTTAAAGAAGGGCGCCGCCGACCCTTTCCCGCACCCTGCGCACACCGCAATCGGGACATGATCGTTTCTATTGTAACCTTTATTTCGATGGCACTACAAGTCACTTACGTGACTATCCGAAGCGCAATTTGAACAACGAACGCGTGACGTACGCCCTCTCATATATCTGCGCGTACGCCTCTATGGACAGGAGGTATATTTTTTTTAATTTAATCACCATAGAATACACTTACAACTATGAATATTTTCAATAAAAATACGCCATTCATATTAATACAAGGCGTGCATAAAATTAGATTGGATCATAAAACTGTATTTGACTTTCGATAAGGTATCTCACGTCTCTAAATTAATTGTGTATTAATTCCATGCATATTAAAAGAACATAATGAGCGTGAAGTTATTGTTTTTGGTTTTATTGACGTCGGTTAAGTCAAGCACCTACTTCACCTTAAGATTAGAACCCTATTCCACCATGCTGGCCCCATGCATTATTGTACAAACTGGATTAGTGGAGGAGGGTAGGGGGAGCATGAGTATACATGATATGATTCAGAGAGATATTATACTAATCTTTGAACTTTCGCTTGTTTAGCGCATTTGAAATCATTCAGTGTAGCCAGAATTTCGAAGTCGATTAAAAATAAATATTTTGTTCCAAGCAAAAGGTATTTTTTTTTAATCAACATACTAAAATTCTGACATTACATAATGACTACGAATGTGCTTAAGAAGCACAGGTTCCATTTGTATACCCTTTCTGAATCAAGCTGTATAAGTTATATATTCTTACTATCTGTAACTGTAGATATTTTGCTGTGTCTCTTTGTTCACTATTCAATATGAAATATGTCCTTAGAGTCCCTTGTAACCTCAAGTTAGATACCTACATTTAACATAATATATTTAAAACAGCCAATTAAAAAATGTGTTTACATAAAGCTTAAATTTGCACTGGACAAATGTTAATGACACAAGCAACAAAATAGAAGTCAACCCTTTCAATGTCATGGGCTCTGTCCATAAAATATTAAAAATAATTTGTCTACTTACTGCCTGCTTACTCAATTTTATTCTACCCCCATCCACAGAGACTTGCATTTGTGAAGTCTTCTATCTTGGTTCTTTTAATACTAGGTGGCAAGCTGTCTCCATAAGCATCAAGTGTGGCATTATAAGTCCATGGAAAGACATGGGTAATTCCATTTGCATCATCCATTATAGTGGTACCCTCGTTTGATTCCTGCGGTTCATTTGACCTTTCGTTTTGGAGTTTGGAGTAAAGATCTTCAAAAGACGGCTGTAAGATGTCAGATTTTGGAGTGATTTTTGATGCCACTGAAATTAGAAAAGAGACAAAGAAATTGATTACTGCCAAAGACAGTAAATTTCAATATTCATTAACTAGCTTATTCGGAATTTCTAATCAGAAAATACAGCTAACACTATACAATGTGAGAATCAAACCCAGGTCCTAATGATAAGGTGTCTTTATATTTTAAGTATTACTTTATGTGTGTGTACTTAAAAACATACCTTAAAAAAAAAACATCCTTATTTAGATTTCATTTGATTTGATTCAAAATTAACCAACTATTGTTACCCATATCATTGTAGCATCAATGTCCAAACCAATAAATCATTATAACCAATAAAATAATAATAAAACATATTCAGATTCTGACTTACCATACTGCCTCAATGCGTGCAATTCCTCTCGGGAATAATGTGAATATCGGCATATGACACCAAATGGACAGTCTCCACTCCCAAACCTGGTGCACGGCTTCTTAACACTCTCTTCAGCTAGGATTGATTCAGGATCTGAAACGGCATAATAGATAGATAATAAACATCATAATAATTTTTACTGGTGGTAGGCTTCGGCCGTGGCTAGTCACCACCCACTGAACAAAGCCATGTCGCCAAGCGGCCTAGCCGTGTTCCGGCATGATGTTCGGTGTTGCCATTCATGGATGGCGGGTCAGATCAGCTGCGCTGCATGTGCCTCGTGAATGTAGCGTCTCTATCTACTGCCGCCTTCCTATCTAGGCAAGTATGCTCCATCGTAGATCTCATCGTCACTTACCATCAGGTGAGATCGAGATCAAATACTTGCCTATAAAGTAATAAAAAAAAATAAAAAAAAAAATCATTGGACAATCAAACCAATTGGACAATCCCAAAGTAAATGTATAGTTGGTACCATAAAATAGACTGGCGGCAGTCCCAGTATATAAATAATTATAAAGATAATTATCATCCATGACTAGGGTACAAACATTTGTGCTCATCACACAAAGTTTGCCGCTACCAGGTTTCGTACCCGGAACCTTTGTTATGGAAAGCAGGGTTACCTATAGACTCGACTAATCAGGTGTTATCAGGGCAAGTACACTTACTTGCCAAAATCACATGATTTCAAGAAAATCATCATTTTGCAAAATATATATCTTTATTTGGGAGCATTTAAAATATATATAACAAGTTTCAATGCTATTAAAGGATTCACAAGTTATTTGCTCTCCACTTCCCCCCTTCTTGTCGGTCTACGTTATGCAATGATATATCTAACGATTGAAAGGATCTTGGATATGATGAAAAGGCCACATTAGTGGAAGCAAAGCCAGTACCCACATCACACTGACTTACTTGCAATATCTCTTTGTAAATGGTGAAGAAAAATATTCCGAAAATATCAGCATAATCCATGAGTTATAAAATTCACCAACACGCACTGGACATAGTGGTAGACCAGCCTGAATGCCGCTCTCACTGAGGGGAGGCCTATGTCCACCAGTGAAACCTTGTTAATTTTTAATGATTTTTACATAGATACCTTTATACTGTTGGTAGTGGCTCAAAACTAATTTCTGGTGAGCCATGCCCTTGTTATGCGTCTTGATGATCGATGGTGTGGCCACCATTGTCTTGTCACAGTACTCACAATGATATCGTTTACCCATAATTGTGTATTTAAATGTTAAGTAAACAGCAACAATGAGATGACAATAATAGCAATATTAGCAATGAGCACGCACATGCACAACCGCGCATTTTTTTGTTTTGGTTTGGTCTCCTTGTCGAGTAACCAGGGTTGCCAGGTGTGATTTTGTATTTATACCAAAATTTGATATATTTTTTCTCCAAAATGATATAATTTGCTTAAGATTTACCCAAAGGCAAAAAGTTAATAATATCGACTAATTAATTAACCTAACGGGAAATTTGTTATTATTAGTTTTTTGCCTTATGATTTTCTTTTCATCAAAACACTGTTCCGATTTCTAAAACGAAACAGTAGAAAAACCTAACAAACAAAATAAGTGAGCGAATCAAAAGAATGAATAATAGAATATGTTCATTTTATGTAGTAAACGACCAAGTGAACTGTTTTAAACGGGTGCGTTCGTTAAATGTACTCAAATACACAAATGTAAATGTTTTCAGTTAGAGCCTACTGGTAGGCTCGGAAACTAATAACTATTTTTATTTTCCAAAAACCCCAGACTTTTCTCCAAGTATTTCATTTCTCCAAAATTTCTCCAAGAGCCAAATTTTTACGCAAAATTGCGAGAAAAACCCGATCTGGTAACCCTGCTTGTAACCTGTCAATGTTATTTTATAATCATTTGTTTCACGGTTTTGGATACAATCTTTTTGAGCTCACCGGTAGTATTTTTCACATTTTCATAATATCTCCTGATAAAAATAATGGTAATAATGCAAACATTTTTGGCAAAATAGTTGCCTGTGGTAATGTCAAAAGAAAATAGTAAATAGTTAATTTCGATTCTTGGCGGGAAATTTAAGAGCGAGAGTGATGATTTATTATTTAATTTGTCTTTTCAACAAAAATTGGGTTGACGAAGTAAGTGAGCGTGAGATCATGATTTAATTTAGAAAGTAACTCATATTTTTTAACAAGTAGATACTTATAGTTACTTATAACACTATTTATATGTCCAAGAATACAGTAAGTGGGTAAGTTTTTGGGGTCGAGTCACCTTCGTCCGTAGGAGAATTAAGTACCCTCGAGATACCCTACACGTGACCCTGGGTGGTGCCAACCAGGTGACAACTCTACTGGTGGTAGGCTTCGGCCGTGGCTAGTCACCACCCACTGAACAAAGCCATGTCTCCAAGCGGCCTAGCCGTGTTCCGGCATGATGTTCGGTGTTGCCATTCATGGATGGCGGGTCAGATCAGTTGCGCTGCATGTGCCTCTATCTACTGCCGCCTTCCTACCTAGGCAAGTATGCTCCATCGTAGATCTCATCGTCACTTACCATCAGGTGAGATCGAGATCAAATACTTGCCTATAATGTAATAAAAAAAAATAAAAAAAAAGTAGGTACGTAAGTAAAATAAAATGATCTATCATTTGATTTTTAATAAAATCTTGCATGAACTCCATAAGGATAGTTTGCAGCATATTGCAAAGGACTTAGTTCATTACTGTATGGATTTATCTGCGGTAGATGCTTCTGTTGGAAGCCAACGTTCTGGGATGGCGATGGTGCCATTCTTTGCATTAGTACATTGCTTGTTACTGGCATGTAAGGATAAGCATTAGAATCAGGATCTGTGTACTCTTCTATACGCTTGAGATCTTGAACAGATTCTGTTGAGTACGTGCCGGTTCTCCGCGTATTATGTTGAACACTATTTTCAAATCGCCTGTTCTGTTCTGGTGCAGGGTTTGTTAACCTCCCGAAGTATGGCGGTCTTGCGTTCTGGAAATTGTATGAGCTAGGAGGAAACGCGCTTCTAGATAATCCTCTGAAGTAATTAGGGATGATTGTGTCGCTTAATCTTCTATGGGGAATACTATCTGAAATTGAAATGTTTCATTAGGATGATGGTACCAACTTAACAACTTAATACGTGGAGTACCACTGAAAGTGGTAGGTCTGAGTGTGTGGGAGTGTGAGCGTGAAATGCTATAAGTACGTATAGTTCTCTACACCCTTTTTATAGATACCTTTATAATATAGGCTCTTTTATAGTATGTCCATATTTTTTAAATAATTAAATTTCAATAATAAAAATAGTATTGAGAATCTGTTAAAATAGTATTTAAATTTTATATTAAGCTAATACTGCAGATAGAGAAAATAAAATTCTATAGGTACTTAATTCGTTCTTACTATGAAATGGTTTGAGTCTATTAAAAGTTCGAACATCTTCAGGAAATATTGATTTCACCCCTTCCCAACTTTCAAAACTGTCTCCCTTTATCCCTTTAGTCTCTAGCATGACATCTTGTATCATTGACTTTCCTTCGCTTTTAACAGATACAAGAGCATCATTCCCTTCGTTGGATGCTGCATTCTTCGAAACAACTTCTTCGCGAAGACTTGGTACGTTTATTTCATCGGAATTTTGTGGCAATGTTTTCATGTCAAATTCAAGATCTTTGCGACTATCATTTTCATCATCTAATACAGAGTGTTCCTGAATTTCTATATCTTCGCCGTCCCTAGTTTCTGGTTCTTCATCTACAGCATCCTCTAGTGAACCAATTCGTTTGTCGTTCTCTGTCAAAGGTGATGTAGTTTCTGCTGATCGTTTAAGATTGCCATCATTTTCATTATCTAACCGGCTATTATCTTTTTCAAGAGGTTCAGCATTTATCATTTTGATATTTATCGTACGGGAATCATCGTTGGGTTTTAAATCTTCTTGGATTACTATTCTTTCGTTTAAATCAGCACTTTGTGATATTACTGCGGGAGACTCCTGTAATAGTTATGAAAAAATTATAAGCACGATTACACAAAAGAGACAATTTTGTTTACCGTGCCTTATCTAAGTAGGCCGGTTGATAGTTTTTCCCTTGTGTTTGTAGCGACCTCTTCAACCTCGCCATAAGCTATACAGATGGCGCTGTAGACGACATTCAGAACAAATGACGAGGCTCTACACAATCCTGAAACGCGCTATGAGAGTTTCCGCTATATGTTCAAACATTTTGACTACTTCTAAATGCAATTACTTATTCATTTTGAATATTTTCTTCATGGCTGATTGCCCCGCAGATATTTATTAGCACCACATAAATTTCTGTTAGTAGGTAGATACTTATGCAAGTATGTGATTTATGACAAAAATAACTGTTTTCTGTGTTTTTTATTGAGTAAGTAGGTATCAAATGTTACCTCTTCACCTCGAACTGTATTCAAAACACAAAAGCCCAACAAGATTACATTTAATTTTGACATTATATACTAAAAGGTATTTACACAACAAAGAAACATAATACACTAAAAACTAAAATGCGTAGTAGACTACTTACCTATGTATTTAGTGTTCATTACTGCCTCACTATGAAATCGAATTCGTTTCTAAGTGTTTTTACGACAGCCGTGGATAATGGACACGTCATTTTCATTTATTTACTTTTGTTTTTACTGCTGATTAATTTTTACGGTATTTAGTTGTGTTCATGGCATTTAGATGCCAGTTTATTGGTACCTAGTTGATGGTGACAGAGTCGAACATAAGAATGATCCCTTCTAAGAATAATTGATACGTGGCGGAAATCCATTGTTAAAAAAATGGGGGAAGAGGAACGCACCACTGACCCTCGGCTTGGCAACTGTTCCAATTATAAACCAAACAAGTTTGATCGGTAATTAAAGAAGTCAGCAACACCGAACTCCTCAAAAAACAGTAGAAAAATAGAACAAACATTAAAATAAATCTATCCCACGAAAACCATACATTGTACCGTGGGGGATAAAAAGTAGCCTTTGTGCTATTCCAGACTATAAACTATCTATGTGCCATATTTCATCCAGATTCGTTCAGCCGTTCTGGCGTGATATGAGTAACAAACATCCATCCATCCATCCAAACTTTCACATTTATAATATTAGTGGGACTCTGTCTGATAATGTAACAATCTTAGCTCTAAGCCAGCCCTGGCTTAGTCTTATCAATATGCAGTATCTTATCACACACAGATTTATCACGTTGAGTTGCCAACTGCAGATCATACTAGATAAGCCTACCATTGTAGGAAAGAGAGATCTGATTTGGTCAGTTATGGAGAGAAAGGTAAAAAGCATTCGAAATAATTGATAAGGTATATCCGAGGTCTCAGTTTTATTAGGCCCACCATTGTTACTATCAAATCTACGGTGGTGGTGGTGGCGATAAGATACCTACGTAAGACCATTGTGAATCCCAGGGCAAAGCTTTGTCTCGGAACTGCTAGAGTTGCCATAGATCTGGAATTATCCTACCCGCGCACTTTAAAATCAAAAATTAATTATTCCTTATTAGTGCATAAAGTGTATAAAAATAGTTTAAAATTATTTAACTGATGAATCAGTAAGTTATATGGATCACGTTGGTGTATAAAATAATTATGTCAATGATGTTTGTTTTTTTTTAAACAAGGCGATCGGAATCCCCTCGGCCAAGTATCAGTAATCCACAGCTTTACTATTCAAGCTGTGGATTACTGATACTTTACCGTACTTGGGAGAACTTGAAAAGTCAGTTTATAATATTTTATTTCAATTTCTTTCACTCGTGCACGTTTATGAACACACAATGGTTAATATACCACTAATATCACACATTATTTATCAAAGAAACAATTCTTTTGGAAAATTAAACAAAATTGACAAGTTCACGGTTCAAATCCCCGCCAAAAAGTCCAAGAAGAATGTTTCTTTTCAAACAGCCAGTTATAGAATAAAACCTCATTTGCTTAATAGAAGATGCGGTTTACACTAGAAGAATAAAGTTGACATTATTCCATAAAAATTTAAAAACGGTAGACTTGGAATTTTGTTTGCAGCATTATGACTAGGTTTATTTTTTAAATATATTTAGCTAAATGAGTGAAGGTGATAGCGGATTTTAATTATGGTATGTTTCATTTTACTATTAATTGCTATAAAGGATCCTCTAGTCTTTGTTCAATTCTTTTCTGACCTTAGCATGGGCTTAGCTTCGAATTGGCTCTTATGTGGCTGGTTGTTTAACATCTGTCCACCAAAATCTAATTCTTAGTTGTGCCGGTCTTACCTGACAAGAAAGTTGTGCGTTCTGCGTTCCGCATAACTACTGTGTTCTTTTTGATTTGAGGCTACATGGCCCTCTCACAAACAGCACACTATGCATTTTAAAGAACGCGGAGCCCTGAACTATCCTGTCTATGGTAGCTTTCTCTAGCTCTTTAAAAATTACACCAGTTTAAAAAAAATAACATGCTCGTCCTTCCGTTACGGTGTGATCTGTATGGGTAATGCATGCTGTCCAAAAATTTGGCCAGTGTTTTGGTCAATGCATATGCCATCATGGAGTACTAGCTATACAGGGTGTAAGTGGCTTCGTAACGAAAACTGATGCCAAGGATTCAACTCATGATTCTGAACCACCAGAGTTGAAATTTTCCGTCGATCTTTTCATGGATTAAACGCATTTTTTAAATTGATTTTATCTTGAAATCATAAATAAATTCTAAGTATAACAACGCGATTTAAATTAAAAATAAATAATTACTAATTAAGTCGTAAAACTGCAAGGTACATTAAAACTCGATAGGCTAGAGCGTGCTCGTCACTCGCACGCGTCAGTTATCGCACGGAGCGTTATGTTGTGATCGCGTTGTTTACGATACATTGCGTGTTCAAAACTTTCATTTGTAAAAAATGGGTCCTTCTTTATTTATCATAAGATTAATTATGTATCTTTTGACTAGGCGGGACCTAAAGAGCCAGCTTTCAAGATCGTCGCTACCACACAACAGGAGGAGGATGCTTACGACTTTGTGAAACATCGAACCAATGTGAAGTTCACTGGGTATGTAAATAAAATAATATCGCCACACGAACACATCAATTGTATGGGGCCGTACAAAATGTACTGGGGGCGATCCCACCTTATAATTACCACCACCTTATATTTGACGGCCTGATTAGCGCAGTGGTAGTGACTCTGTTTTCTGCGCCGAGAGTCCCGGGTTCGAATCCTAGTAGGGACACAAGCTTTGTGTGATGAGCACGAATGTTTGTACCCCAGTCATGGATGTTTAATATGTATATAAGTATTATATACTGAGTTCGCCCTCAGTCCATTGTACGGTACCCATAACACAAGCCATACTATCGCCATACTATACGGTCCCACTTTAAGCTGAACGTTAAAGTGGGACCGTATAGTATGGCGATATTTATTTAATTACTTATAAGATAATGTTAATTACTCTAGTGAGTTTTCTTTAGTGGTATCCGAACCCGGAACCATCGGTACAGAAAGCAGGGTCGCTACGGTACAGTACAGCACCCGCTGGGTCCACTATTGATCTACACAAAGCACTTTTACAGCACATTCGCTCGTTTTCCACTTTGTTACCGCACTTGTGTTTTTAACATTCCTTTTTGTCATATGTTGGCAAAGAGTTTTCATGCTTAAACAATTGTTTAAAATTTTTGTGATTAAATAAACTGTGTTATTTAAAATGTTTGCCTACTTATAGATAAATAAACAATTTATATCTACAAATTATTTATTTCTGTCTAAAAATTAACATTGAATTGGGTTATATAATTAAAAACATATTAATTTTAATCATTATATTTTTAAAATTAAGTTTTTTTTTAGCTTTATTACCTGTGCAACTCTCTTTTGACTAGTACGTCAAGTGCGAGATTATTCCGCATACTTTATAGTCTACCGTATTTAGACATGTGTGGGGAATTGAAAGTTTTACATACCGTCCGCTAGAGGCGCTGTTCAATTCTCCATACAAAATGTCTAAATACGGTAGACTATAAAGTATACGGTTAGCTTACGAATAATCTCGCACATGACGTACAGGGCGCGACAAAAAAACCGTGCGCTGATTTTTGTGCTATGGCAATTTTTCACAAATATGTGTCGAAGTACCTACTCATAGTGTGTTTTTTTTTATATTTTTTTTCCTAAATAGGTTATAACAGTCTTGGCTCCATTACTCACTATACACTTTTTTTTATTTTTTTTATTACTCACAAATATCATACTACCTATTAGTTAACACGTTATTGGAATGCGAATTAAATTAACACGTATAATGTGTTATTCACAGGGTGGTCGGATCCATAGCCCACATAGTGAAGGGTGCTCTCGGTGGTGGGATTCTGGGGGGCCATGTGGCTTACAAGAAGGCCGGTGCAGCATCGGCCGCACCCCTCAATATTATCTTCGGCATATACATGGGGTATTGTCTGCATGTAAGTATGAAAAAGCAGTGATAGCCAAGTTGGTAGAACGCTTGCCTCGGCAACGAGGATCGCAGGTTCAAACCACCCGGCTCGCACCTCTGGAATTTCTGGATTTGTGCGAATCTCATTTTAAACCACGATTATCACTTCCTAAACGGTGAAGGAGAACATCGTGAGGAAACCTGCATATCTGAGAGAACCCCTCGAAAGCCGTGTGAAGTCCGCCAACCTGCACTGGGCCAACGTGGTGGACTATGGCCTAATCCCCCTCGCCTTAAGGGGAGGCCCGTGCCCAGCAGTGGGACATTAAAAAAGGGCTGAAAATATTATAAAAAATATTATTATTAGATATATATCTAAAATCTCAAGTTCACAATTGATATTAGTGTGACCCATGCTGAAAGGCGATTGGCTCAGCATCATCCAAAGCCAAAGCCTTTTCCGCAATCACTAAGATTTGAAATTCTTATAATCCTCTTTTGTGTGATTCAGTTACTGGTGTCCTCCGCCCAAGTCCTGTATCGAAGAACGAGGATACCAACCATGTCCTATGCTGACGTGGGCGAAGCAGCTGTCATTTGTTTTCCTAACCCCAAGGTCCAAAGGTTCGCGAAACCGGTCAGGTTGGTAAAACTTTTAGCAACACCTACAGCCAAAATAACATACTACGGTCTTAGAATAATGATAACCAAGTTGGTAGAACGCTCGCCTTGGTAACCAGGGTCACAGTTACTCTGCGATCTCTGGGATTTGTTGATTGTACGTGCGAATCTCATTTTCAACCATGATTATAACTTGCTAAACGGCGAAGGAACATATCGTGAGGAAGTCCGAGTGAACGAGAACCCCTCGAAAGTCATGTGAATCCGCCAGCTCGCATTGGGCCAGCGTCGTGAACTATGGCCTAATAGCCCTCGCATTGTTAGTACGCTCGTGCCCCGCAGTGGGTTTTTTTTTTATTACATTATAGGCAAATATTTGATCTCGATCTCACCTGATGGTAAGTGACGATGAGATCTAGGATGGAGCATACTTGCCTAGAAGGTACCTGTCCACTCTCGACTTGAAAACACCCAGATTGAAGTCAACGGGGAACAAAGACGCCGGTAGCGTGTTACATTCCTTGGCAGTTTTTTTTTCTTTTTTTTTCCTTGGGTCATTAAAAAGGGCATTTTTTATTGAAATATCGAAATTGTGACATCACATAATCGGCAATTACAAATGCGCTTAAGAAGCGGTGGTTCAGAAGGCAATATACTCTTTCGGAGTCACGCTTGACAATATTAAAAATAGTTTTGAACTCGGTTCGTGTCTACAGCCGTATTATTGTTGCCCTGCACAGGTACACTATAGACACACTGATATGTATGGATCTGTTTGGTTCCTGTGTGTGCTATCAGATTATAATTGCGAAATCTCTGAAGCAGCTGGTCGAGAATACATTAGAGACATCTATGAAGGGGCTAGATGGTAAGTGCTTTTTCTATTTAACGTTTCCTAGTAAGCAAGTTTCGTCTATACATACACATTAATAAAATTGGAGTGTCTGTTTGTAATATTAAAATAACCGCTTTTTACGAAGTGCATTTGGATGTATACACGGTACATATACCAAAACATTTTTTTTTTAAATTTTTGTTTGTCTGTCTGTCTGTCTGTTTGTTCCGGCTAATCTCTGAAATGGCTGGACCGATTTTGACGGGACTTTCACTGGCAGATAGCTGATGTAACAAGGAGTAATGTAGGCTACTTTTATTTTAGATAAAAAATCCCCAACCCCCGCTAACTACTTAATATCACAAAGGCTGCCGGTCGCGCGGGCTCAGAAAGCGCGAGCGGGCTATTGCTAACGGTTGTCTTTGTTAAATACCATGCGGACAAAGTCGCGGGTAACAGCTAGTTACGAAATATAATCAGCAATTATGAGATCCGTGGATGAAGTAGACTAGGTAGCCCACATAGCTCAAACAGCACGAATGTTTGTACCCGAGTCATGGATGTTTAATATGTATATAAGTATTATATACAGAGTTCGCCCTCAGTCCATTGTACGGTACCCATAGCACAAGCGTTAAGCTTAAAGTGAGACCGTATAGTTGGTGTGTTCGTATGGCGATATTTATATTTATTTATTTATATTTTCAGGGTACCCGGATTTGAGGGTATACATGGCTTGTATGATACTGCCCATCGTTTGCATATGCCTCATCACACATCTGAAGTATTTGGCTCCGTTCTCTCTTGGGGCCAACATGGTTATATGTAAGTGAGGTCAAGTTCCCTGTTACAATAACAAAAAGGCTAGTCAGAAGATTCTAGAAGACCAGTCTGCTGTAGCTGTAGATCATCTTACTAGATTCATAATAGGAGGTCGGCAAGTGGCGGTTTCGTCGCCCAAGAAATTACGTAAGGTTCTAATTATTTACAGATTTAGCGCCAATATAGGTATCTACTAGCAGCCCAAACAGTTTGAGACTATTGTATACAACAATGGACGCTCTAGGGTTCTGTTCTTATTGAATATTATTAAAAATTGCTCAAGTTTGACATTACTGCGAGACGCAAGAGTCGATCATCCTTAAAACTACTTCCTTAAAACCTCAATCCATAGTCCCAATCATCTTTCCATATTCCAGCAATAGTTCCTCAGCCTGCTGAGGTCAATTCGCTGCTTATGCTATCATTTTGAGGTGTTGACCCCAGCAGGTAGGTAGCTAACATAAGATTAAAATTGCCGGGGCATGTCCCAGTAATATATATATACTTGTCTAATATATGTCTCGGGTACAAACATTCGTTCTCAACACACAAAGTTTGTCCCTACCAGGCTTCGAAACCGGGTACCTCAGCGTAATACGTTATTTATATTTCAGTGCTTTGCATATGCCTAGCGATGTACTACGCTTTTGAGAATAACCCGAAGTTCGAGAAGATGCACGCGTTCACCAATGTATACCAACAGTTCGAGTTCATTGGGATGATTGTGTTCAGCATGTCATGCTCTGGAGTTGTTGTGGCCATTGAGAATAACATGAGGGAGCCCCACAAGTTCCCATTCGCGCTCGCTGTGGGTACGTATAGCTCAAACCAGTCTATTAACGTTCGATGGTTGTAAATAAAGCCAGGCCCGCTGAGTTTCTCGCCGGTTCTTCTCAGTTGAGGTCGCGCTCTGATCGGGTTGTAGAGCTTAGAAAAAACTGGTAATGATAATATGTAAGTAGGCCTATACGAATTAAACGATTTGCCTTTGACTTTGACTTCGAAGCCCGAAACTCAGACGCACCTTTTTTACGGCGTTTTATAGCCGTTTTGAAGGGACTGATTAGGTTTGATAGCAACAACCTGCAATGCGTCCCGCGGGCTCAGAACGCGCCCGCAGGTAATTGCCAACGGTTGTGTCTTTGTTAAATACCACGCGGACGAAGTCGCGGGTAACAGCTAGTAAATAATTATAGTGATAAATACTTAATTAAAATTAATTTATTTGTATGCTGTAAAGGCTAAACATGTGTGCACATGCATACTTATGTTTTTACAAATCAATATATTTTTATCTTTAAAAACACGGCCGTCAGTTTTGTATGAATACATAAGGGAGCATTTCTAAAGTGAATCTTACTTAAATCTGGATAGTTAAAATTTAAAATTAAAGTTAAACTAAATAGGAAAATAAAAATAGTACGACAACAAACTATGTATCAAAAAGATCTTGTCCGCAAGAATGCTGGCTGCATTTCCTCGCTGTATTATCAAGCTCATTTATTGAGCGAGGAAAGAGTCAGCCCTCCCTTTACCTGTGGAGGCAATCAACCCAGGTGATAATTTGTGTATAAACGGACAAGGTCAATAAAAAAATGTTGATTACCTGGTTCGCTGAAATTGCCACAAAAAAAAAAACTTAAATCTTTACAATTACATTTGCAGGAATGGGTTTTATAATAGGCTGCACCTTTTTCGTCTCTTTCTTCGGTTACGCAGCGTTTTTGGAAAAAGCTGAATCGCCAATCACCGTCAATTTCCCAATGACACTGTGAGTATATCGCCACCTATTTTTCAGAAGTGTATTAGGCTTTATAAACCTACAGATATTATATAATATCGAATCAGTCAGTTCGTTGAGACGAGGGGGTTTTGCCATCCGAATTTGGGCTATCGTTTGGTCCCAGTTTAAATATCGTACACTAAGTTCTGCCACATACACAAGCGGTGATAGCCAAGTTGGTAGAACGCTTGCCTCGGTAACGAGGATCGCAGGTTCAAACCCCGGCACGCACCTCTGGGATTTCGGATTTTCATGTGCGAATCTCATTTTCAACCACGATTATCACTTGCTAAACGGTGAAGGAAAACATCGTGAGAAAACCTGCATATCTGAGAGAACCCCTCGAAAGATGTGTGAAGTCTGCCAATCCGCATTGAGCCAGCGCGGTGGACTATGGCCTAATCCCCCTCGAATTGAGGGGAGGCCCGTGCCCAGCAGTGGGACATTAAAAAGGGCTGGTGTATGTTTTTTTTTTTTTTTTATTACATTATAGGCAAGTATTTGATCTCGATCTCACCTGATGGTAAGTGACAATGAGATCTACGATGGAGCATACTTGCCTAGGTAGGAAGGCGGCAGTAGATAGAGACGCTACATTCACTAGGCACATGCAGCGCAACTGATCTGACCCGCCATCCATGAATGGCAACACCGAACATCATGCCGGAACACGGCTAGGCCGCTTGGCGACATGGCTTTGTTCAGTGGGTGGTGACTAGCCACGGCCGAAGCCTACCACCAGTAGAGTTGTCACCTGGTTGGCACCACCCAGGGTCACGTGTAGGGTATCTCGAGGGTACTTAATTCTCCTACGGACGAAGGTGACTCGACCCAAATATACCCCAATATTATTCTTATAAGTTCTGCCTGTGAATGTAAAAACTGATTAAAAGGAATTATCTTTGCGGCGATCGGCTCACTATGTTATATTGGCGACGTGATTAGCGCAGTTGGTGGTAACCCTGCTTCCTGTGCCGAGGGTCCCGGGTTCGAATCCTGGTAGGGAACGATCATTGTGTGATGAGCAGGAATGTTTGTATCCGAGTCATGGATGTTTAAGATCTATAGAAGTATTATATACTGAGCTCGTCCTCAGGCCATTGTACGGTACCCGTAATACAAGCATTGATTAAGGTGGAAGCGCAAGGTCAGGGCGCGAAATTCAAAATGTCAAAAGTTAGTAAAAACAGCGGTTTTTACTAATGGTGTTGTATCGCTTTAGGTATTTTTTTAGGCAAACTTAATACATCGAGACATCCAATGCAGAATGCTAATATCGCAAAACACTAAATTACATTGTAAAGATGTCCAAATTTTTCGTAAAAAAATAAAAACCATTGACTTTTTGAATTTCGCGCCCTGGCCTTGCGCTTCCCTCTTATGTGGAACCATATTGGTGTTTGTCTGGCGATATTTATTTATTTATATTGTAATTTTGATTCTCCAAAACTAGAATTTGTAATGTATAAGTAGGAGCAGTCGTCAGTCCCGCTTCCACACCGGCTGCAGCTGCGGCTGAGGTCGCGCCTCCCAGGGCCCCAAGTCTGCTAACACAATCGATTCATAATCGAACATCAACCGCATAGTAACTGTCACTTTTGACAGATACCCCATACAATATCTGTCAAAAGTGACAGTTACTATGCGGCTGATGTTCGATTATGTTAGCAGACTTGGGGCCCAGGTGCCCGTGACCGAGTAGCCCCCTAACCTTCTAGCTGAAGAGTATTTAACCCTCAGCTGCTGTTACCGCTGTTACCCAACAGCCTTCAATAAAAAAAACAAGTCCTGATAAAAGTACAATGTAGCTACCATGTTCTTATCACCTTCAAGTCGGCAATGTATACGCTTCTATAATAAACTTTCCAAAGGAATCCGAGATTTGCCCATTAATAAGTTTAAAACAACTGTAAAAAGTAATCTTTGTCGTAAGGGTTATTACAGGATCTTGGATTATTTGGATGATAAAGCAGCCTGGGACTGATCGCTTAAATATCAATATATATAATGTTAAAGTGTAGCGTGTGTGCGCCCCGCATGGCAACACACTGGAGCTAACTTTTATATTTTATTTTGTAAAAATAATGAATTTAAAAAAAAAGACAAGCCCGCTGAGTTTCTTGCCGGATCTTCAGTTGAGGTCGCGTTCCGATCCGGTGGTAGACTTAAGAAAAAAAAATGTAATGACAATTTGTAAGTGCCCCCGTAGGCCTATACGAAATGAATGATTTGACTTTGAAAAAAAATCAACTTACTGTAATCCGTGGTTTTTATTAATTTTAGGGGACCGAAAATCCTCAAGGGTGCTATTGTGCTAATGATCTACGTAACCCATGCTTTGAACTTCTACGTGCCGTTCAACCTTTGCTTCCACTATATCAAGAAGATGCACAAACCTGAAAAGATATATATGTGGGAGTTAGTCTACAGGGCAATATTCGTCGTTGCGATCGGCCTTACTGCAATAGCTTTTCCTAACATTGATGCTTTGATGGGATTTGTAAGTATTTTGCTTTATCTACGTTTATTTTCCTTTTCATTATTATTCGTTACGGGTTGCAATACTTATTTAAGGATGGATCTACTGACGGTCATGTATAGCTAAGTGTCAAAACTAATCTGTTAGTTCGGTGACTTCAAAATTTCGAATTCCTCCAAAACAGATGAAGGCAGAAGGACATCATTAGAAGAATGGCCAATATTTAAACTGTGACCTGTGTCTTAGAAATATGAGAGCTATTAAGATAATTGTTTCTATCGCCTGTGTTATTTTATTATGGTATATTAAAATTCAACTAGTCTAACCGACATTATTCCACATAGTTAAAATGCATCGGACTGTCATCTCTATCTTGTCTGAGCTTAAGACTATGGTCTAAAATTTTAATGAAAATCGTTCCTTCTGTGTTGACTATTAGCTGGATGATTTGGGCATCATTGCATTATATAATAATAATTCTAGCCCTTTTTAATGTCCCACTGCTGGGCACGGGCCTCCCCTCAATGCGAGGGGGATTAGGCCATAGTCCACCACGCTGGCCCAGTGCGGGTTGGCGGACTTCATACATCTTTCGAGGGGTTCTCTCAGACATGCAGGTCTCCTCACTGTGTTTTCCTTCACCGTTTAGCAAGTTATAATCGTGGCTGAAAATGAGATTCGCACATGAAATCCAGAAATCTCAGAGGTGCGAGCCGGGATTTGAGCCTGCGATCCTCGTTACCGAGACGAGCGTTCTACCAACTTGGCTATCACTGCTATTTTAAAGATTGATTACATATTTTTTCTAGCTTGGTGCGTTCGCCCTGTCAAACATGGCTTTCATCTGGCCCAACACGATCAACTTGCTCGTCATATGGGAACGGCCTGGCCCCGGCAAATACAAGTGGAGGCTCTGGAGGAACTTTACCTTCATTGCGATTGGAATCTTCATACTTATATGCGGAAGCCTGGTCAACGCTGTGGAACTCGTTTCTGTGTTCTTCACAAAGGATCCCACTAAAAGTGGTGGTGGTGGTGGTGGTGGTGGTGGTCCTTAAGCTTGTTCATATAAAGCAAACAAGGGTTTTGGGGCGTACGGTAAAGCATTTATTACTTTCCTTGCTGTCGAAGAGTTGCCCACTTTTTCGTGCGCTTATTGTACCATACTTATGATTGCACAACGTGTGTGCTTTGCTACAGACATTGGTCCATCGTCACAGCTAGTTGTCTTATTATATGATTGTATCATATCGTTGTGCAGCATAAGTTTCTGCCATATGGACTGGCTACTATACGCTACTACTATTGCTACTATACAACAGTCAACCTGGCCAATCCAACATGGGGATGTAGTGGAATTAATTCAGAAATTGTCCGTAGATTCTCTATTCGCAATACACCAGTGTTGGATTGGATTATATGGATTGTCTTTTGGCCTAGGTTAGGTCCAGTTAGTCCGGAGGCAGTAGGGTTACTTTGTTTGCTTCATGAATCTTAAAGCACGCTTACACCATCCGTTTCGATGCTTATTATTTTATTATAGGTCCAGTGTATTTGATCAGTGCGTAGCGATGTTTTAAAATCAAATATACATGTAACTGAAGGCAAACAATTTGAGAATTTAAACATGGAAATGGTTCCGATTTCAAGGGGTGGGAGAGACCCTTGTTATTTGATTTTACAAAAAAATTGGTATTTTGTGTTATGTCGCTACCTGCTTACCAAAAACATTGTCTAGGTATTGTTACAGTATCCGATGGCCACAATAGAGTCGGATTGAAACTGTGCTGTGAGTCCTCAATAAACTCTAGGTATAGTTTGACTTGGCGTACATCTACATATATTATATACGTTCATAACTAATGCGATAGATTCGGTCGCCTAATGTGGGTGGGTGGAATTTTATAATGCTTTTTCTACTATGTTATTTTTAGTCTTATATATTATGGTCGTTTTAATATAAATTGTTGCCGTTGTTTCTGATTAATATTTATTATTAATTTATATACTCTAAATAAAAAATCCTGTTTTATTTAGAATCGCGATTGGAGCACGGATTTTTACTTAGATTTCGAGTCCACCATATATGGTTAAATTTAACAACCGTCTAATCTTTTAAGATCTGTCAGAATTTGTACACACTTGACTGTAGTTAAATTTAACCGTCGATGATGCACTTCCCGTTTAAAATAGTGCCTTTTGGAATCTTTTATTTTTAGTATGCATGCGTCAGGCTGGCCCGGCCACCTTGACATGCGATTTTCTCCGGAATTATAGAGGTACATTGAAAAAGAAAGCAGTACATATGCTTCTCGCGAGGAGTACATTCGAATAGACAAAACCACAAGTCTCTAGGATAGTGGGGGTTGGGCCAGCCTGACGGACGTTTATTTTGTCTGGAAAGATGAATAAATCAGCAATTCGAAATCGCATGCCATGGAATCCAGTAAACATGACCTGGAGATATTTTTTTATTTTTACAGATTAGCTATCAACCCTCTTAGGTTAGAATAAGTACCAGACACGAATAAAAATAGTCCTAAGATTATAACAAAAATGTTCTTCCAAAGGCGCCATCTGTATTGTCCAAGCCCTGGGCTCTCCCACGTCACCAGGAGCTCGATCAGAGCGGGGAATATGAAGCCAATGTTGGATAAACAAAATGCTCCCAGCTGAAATAAAAGAGACGTTATTAAGACCCGTTAATGGAAAGATGTACGAGTTGGTAGTACGCTTGCCTCTGTAACCAGGATCGCAGGTTCTGGTATAAATAGGAAAGACCTAGAGATAGGATTTTGAAATTAATTTGGCTATGGGGGTCTGATGTATCAGTTCATTTTGCAAAAAGTGTCTCTAGGCCGAAATAGTTTAGGAATCCCTGCTCTAAATGCTTGAAGGACTTATGAACTCATCCATCTTCTAATGTAAGGGTAACCCTTATCAGTGTATCTGATGAAGCTCTTTCCACTTGCCTCTATAACTAGTCCTTTCACATACTTATACGACATGACACCAACCTTTTCTTTTATCTAACTCATGTAGTTTATAATTTTTATGGGACTAGGACCGCTACCTCCTGTAAGCCAGGATCTACAGTGGTGTCCAATGATGACATCGAGGTTTGACCCTCGGCGAGTCCCGGGATAAAGTTAATTGTCTTGGAACCCGCACGAAATTAATCGAAAGATAAAAATAGGAGGATTTGGAAGAAAATTATCCACATCCCTCCATTGCAATGCGGGAGACAAAAAAGATCTGGTAGACAAATTTCCACAGAAGCAAGACTCTTACAGCTGGACTAAGTCCAAGTGTAAGGCACCACGGCGAGTTTAAATACTAGTTTGTTCTAAACTTGTGAGCTGATTTAACTTGTAGTTTATACTTACCAAACCCATTAGGTTTCCAATGTTCGGGAAAGCGATGGCTGTGGAAGTGATGATCACAATAAAGGCAGCTCGGTACACCCGCTCCCATATCCAGTGCTTCTTCGGGTCATGTCTCTTGGAGACGTAGTACCAGACCAGGTTGAACGGTGCCCAGAAGTTGAGGGCAAACGTTATGAATATCATGATAGCCATTAGGCATTTGAGGATCATTGGAAAACTGAAAGAGACGTGAAGTCATGAAGGTCTCCATTCCTGACTTGTTTTTAACAAACATTTCTGTGCAAGTCTATTCATAAGCTAACCATTATACTTGGCCACTTTGTTTGGAGAATTCAGTTTCGTGAAGTTTCCGCTCAAGGTGCTGTTAAATTGCCTTAAAAATGACAAATACGCAAACTGTATAGTACACGTTTTTCTTACGCATAACTCGCACTCAAACTCGGAGGATAATATAGTATCATAATTAATGATCTACTGCACAATTTATATACCTACCTTTACGTTAAAATGTTCGTTCATAATGGAGGTTATCAATCCATAACAATTGGGACACTAGTATATTACTGGTTACCAGACACTTCCAAGTTGTGAGTTGTTACTCCTTATAGAATCGGTTTATTCGAAAGGACACCAATGTTCTAGATTATTTTTTTTCGATGACGTCATGTTCCATGGAACAAATGTGAACCACCCGTTAATTTTACACTTACATTTCTGATGGAAAATTTAAAGTGACTGGTGACCTCGAGCTCTCTCCAAAGCCCCAATAGCCGAAGAATCCAACGAGCATCATGAAGGAAACCACTACTGACATACCTGGAACGTATGTACATTTTAAATAAGTACTTGCTCCTTGAGTGTTATCTTAAATTACGTGCCACTGAACCCTTAAACCTGCCCTCAAACGCAACACAAAACTTAGGGATATAAAGTTAATTGATCAACAATAATGTAAGATAACGAAAATGTTTCAACAGATTAATTACCTGTACACAATACTATAGGGAACTGCTTGGGATCCTTCATGTTATTCTCAATAGGCAAGGACACCCCAACGCCCTCCATGCTAAAAACTACAATCCCGCAGAACTCGAAGAAGCCGGTGACGTCCTTCCACGCGGGCACTGTGGAGATCTCAGGAGCTACCCGGAGACTGTACACTATTGTGGCGGCTACGCATGATACTGAAAAATATTAGAAAATGCTTCAATACTAGGTAGAGGACTTCCTGTAGTTAAAACGCCTGACGCAAATAAAACAAGAACGCCAACACATAGCAGTCTATGCTATGGTCTTTCGGCGGTGCCTGCTCACACATTATTGCTGATTCTGTAGATATATACTAACAATTATCTTTTAGAAGATTATCCCAAAAAATTCATGCCGGTTCTCCTTAGTAGAACCAACATTTTTGGCCATTATCATATTTAGGATCGAGGTACTTTAACTTTTCATTAATGTTAGGTGCACATAGCTGAATCTAGTGAACATTACCCCATTAAGGCATGTTAAAAGATCTATATTAACATATTAACTAACGCAGATGACGTTCCTCGCATATTTGAAGTTAAACTTATCAAATATTGAATCTTACCAATAAATACATCAGCTATCAACGTAAAAGGCGCCAAATACTTTAACGTTGTTATCATACACAGCAGCAGTATTGGCACCAATAGGGCCAATATGTAGAGCCTCAAGTGCCCCAAATCCCCAGAGTCCACGGTATTCTCCATTAATTGCTGGACCGTCTTTGCTATGATGATCTGGTACACACAACACGCTCCAAATAGATCTATACATATTATTACGTCTACTGAATACCTGGAATCGCATAAGAATTTTACTAGACAGGTCTGGTGATCCCGAAGTAAGGATGTATTCGACATAGCTCTAGGTATTCTATTCAATTCTATCAGCCGAAAGACGTCCACTGCTGGACATAGGCCTCCCCCAATGATTTCCACATAACACGGTCCTCCGCCATTCGCATCCACCGGCTTCCTGCTACGGGTGTGATATCATCGGTGCACCTTGCTCTAGGTATTGCTACATAGAAATGGCAATCGATGGAACAGACAGCTTACAGAATCGATGGCCGTTAGGGAAAAAGTTTCTGGAATTGCAAACATTAGCCAAAAGACGTAATTTGGGATGGGCATCAAAAGGCTGACCGGTGACCTCCCACGCGTCATTGCACAAGTGCTTGGGCTTGTGGTACTTGTGCGCACATAAGCACATTGGTGCGCACGAATTTGAACCCGTGCAACCAAGCCGATGACTATGAGGAAATACAGTATTATGGCTTTAAAAGTGCGTACCTAAACCATTTGCTATACTTCCTTAAGCTCGGGAACGGCCCGACTTCTAACGACGCTTCAGCGATATCTGGGTATGACATTTGCGGCAAATGTAGGCGCTTGTATAGTATTTGTGCTGAAGATACTAATATCTGAAAATTACACATACAATATTTGATTTATCGTATAGGGATTCATAAGAACATTGCCGGAAAATTCTATTTTCCTTACATCATTATATTGATTTATGTCAATGCTTCCTTACAGATAAGTGTTGCTCTTATATCGATACAGTTTAGTTTATCCGCTCGACTGTATTAAGAATATGTTCATATTGACTAGGTGGGTACCTAAATAAGCCGTTCGTACATTATTCTTGCATACTACGCTAGAAAATGCTTTAAAAATTCTTTAAAAACCTCAGGCGCAGAGAATGAAGATATTAATGAGAAACTAGTGTATAAGTAGACCAGCGGGGCTTGACCTATAGAGCAATTATGGAGTTTCTTGCCCCTTCTTTGGAACGGTATTCCGAATAAACGGCAGAATCTTAGTATGTATATCATTTTGATACATTTTGATGATCTTTCAATAGCTGTCCTTTAAACTCCCAAAGTGATCGATATTGGTTTTCCAGGGGTCGACATAAACAAAAACTGATTTTGGGGGTCGACGAGGTCTAAAAATATACCCCTATCTTAAAAGTTTAAAATAAGAACTTGTGTTAATTAACACAAGTTTTTATTTTAAACTTTTAAGATATTGTATAAGTTGAGTTACGTGTACCAACATGTTATAAGAATGGTTAATGTTTTAGTAGGAAGTATCATTGTTGTATGTAGTTTTAAAAAACTCAACAAGTCGATAAGCGTGCACAAGTTCATACAAGATGATAGGTAGTATTATTTTGTATCAATAGGAAAAAACTAAAGATTTTTAAAGTAATTTGGCTATGGGGGTCTGAGGTCTCAGATAATTTTGGAAAAGGGGTCTCTTGCCCAACATAGTTTGGGAATCCCTGGTCTACATGAATGGAGAAGAAGAAGAAGAGGCGAGAAATTGAGGAGCATTAACTTACATGTATACAATAAGTGATGTAGAGCCCAAATGCTATGGTGACTATGAGCGATGTCCATAGACCACATTTCATGTACGCCTCGTGAATACCCAGAAGGCCTCCGCCAAGGCAGCCTTTTATGAGGTGGCCCGTCGATTCCAAAGTACTAAAAAGTAACAAATTATATAAAGTATGGGTATTATAAAGCTTCTACGTGTGCCTGCTCATTCTTCAAATTTTCTCGATATGTTATGCCTGGTGCCTCAGCGTCATCATTAGTGATCTCTTGGCAAAATGATTTTTTAATGACACGCTAACAAATAGTGTTGTTCCCCGTAATATTGCTACACAGGTACTGAAAATATGTGTTATTAAGGGTGATTGGTGCAAGTTTTAAAATTACTTATTAAAAACGGCATTCATTATCAAATCGGGAATTCGATGATAAAGCAGCCTGGGACTGATCGCTCAAATATCAGGAATATCAGGATATGATGTCAAAGTGTAGCGTGTGTGCGCCTTGCATGGCAACACACTGGAGTTTATTTTTTTTATTTTAGGCAAAAATTATGGCTTTAAAAAAAAAGACAAGCCCGCTGAGTTTCTCGCCGGATCGTCTTAGTTGAGGTCGCGTCCCGAACCGGTTGTAAGAGTTAAGAAAAAAAAAATGTGAATGACAATTTGTAAGTGCCCCCGCAGGCCTATATGAAATAAACGCTTTGACTTTGAATCTTCGTAAATAGCAATCCCTAGCAGATACATGCTGTTTTGCTTCGCTCAATTGTACAGTCAGTCTGTACAGCGCTGTTAAGTAAGTACCATCGTGAACAAAAGGGAGAGAAGGAAACTGTCACACGCAAACATGTTAGTTGGCGTACCTAACTAATGTATATAGAATTTGGCTTCAAGGTCGAATCAGTTGTGTTGCCCGTTAAATAGATACTTGACACAAACAAATTGATGGTAACATTAGATGCTTAATAAGCCAATCTAAATAGCACATCAATGAAGTGTACCGTAGAGTCGTACACCACGATCTTTTAGATAAGAAAAATAATATTGGTCTGTTTTCGTTTTCGCCTTCATAGCCCTAGTTTTAAAAAGGGGGTCAGAGATGTGGTCATCACTATAGCTGTACGACAATTGAGCTAGGCTGGGCCCCAAGTCTGCTAACACAACCGATTGATAATCGAACAGTAACCGCATAGTAACTGTTACTTTTGACAGATATTGTATGGGATATCTGTCAAAAGTGGCAGTTACTATGCGGTTGCTGTTGGATTATGAATCGATTGTGTTAGCAGACTTGAGGCCCTGGTCATGTGGCTAGAATGAGTAGCCGCTGGACAAAGCGGCTTATGGAGTAGGGACTGTGGCAGAACCAGGCCACGAGGAAGGTCACCTATGCGATGGAGCGACGATATACAAAGGCACGCTGGGCACGACTGGATGGGCAAGGCAGCAAACCGCTAATCATGGAGGAATTTGAGAAACGCCTATGACCATAAATAGACACTTGCAGGCTGATGAAGAAGAATCTTTGATATAAAGTCAGTACAGCTGATTCTGTAAATAAATTCGTATACGTATTTGTGACAGCGCCAAATTCGCGCCGTATTTTCGTTGAGTAATTTCGCTTGTGTTTGTATACATACAACCAACCCAACTAGAGTCGCGCGAACTGGTTATTAAGATCTCTCTTATTTTGGCATGTTGTTATCCCAGTTTTTTGGATTTTATAAGACGTGTTATACAAGTACTTACTTGGTAGGTTTCGGAACACATCTTTGAGCAACGAAATCGTAATCATCCTTGTCTGAATGTAGCACGTATTTATGTTTTTCCGTGTCGTCTGTTGGTGTATTTTTTGATGGATCTGGATTTTCTATATTTTTTGCGCTATGAACCTGTGTTGCAAAACATTAGAGAAATTAACACGGAGATGTGAATAGATTAATTACGTGAATATTAAAACTAATATTTTTAGTTTGTCGTGTTATATTGTATACTTAGTGCGATCAAGAATTAATTCTATATATTTAAGTATAGGTATTGTTTTGTATTATGAGTTTCTATCAGGAAAACGCAACATTTTCCTTAAAGGTTTTTTTTTCGAGAAATCCCTACGACCTTTAACTTTTAATAAGATTGTATAATTTCTGAATGATATTTTTTTATAGATTAATTCAGAATCCGTGATGATATAAACCCCATTAAAATCATAAATACTATATCTCAATATTTTAAACCTTAAATATTCTGCAGTAGGTACCTATATTCGTAGGTGCCGCAGAATATTTAAGGTCTAGGTCTATAATGTTAAAATTAATGTACCGTAAATTGATGTTAAACCTTATATCATGACAATGGATATTTATATTGTAGTTAGTTATTGGCAAAGTGTATTGGTGAAAACCTGTTTTGAATAAATGTGACTTTTCCTTATAAGAAGTAAATAACAGTATTATGGATATCGTATAACTTGTCTATGACGAAAATATTTACATAAGTATTGTCTTACAAGGCCATTGGTGTTATACATGGCCCGTGCTACTTAGAATTTCTTAACAGAAAATTTCAACTTCCAAAAAATGTCCAATTGTTTTGAGAACGGTTTCTATTGGGCAAGCAGGAACTCCTAATGTAATCGTAACGTCATAGAAAGCATGCTGTCACTTTCATACTTTTTAATGAATTCTGTCGTGTGAGAGGGATGCAAGACTTTCCGTTACCGAAACGGTACAATAAAATGGGTGTGATTTGGTAACGAATGCTTTTAATTTTATCGCTTATCGTACTGGTGTAGTTAATACCAGATAAGACTTAGTTACACGGGAATCCTGGACCGAACCCGGGACCTTGCGATCCTGCAACGACTTCTAAACTATGGAATAAAAATTTAAGTAGGTACCTATAATAATATTAATTAGCTCTTCAGCCCACTTGCTAGGTACAGGCCTCTTCTCAATACGAAGACGATTTGGGTCATAATTCCACGACACTGACCCTGTGCAGGCTGGTTGACTTCACATGACTTCCAAGAACTGAGATTCTCTCAAACATGCAGTTTTCCTCAAGATGTTTTCCTTCACCATTTATAATTCCAGCCAGAATCAGAATATGTTTTATTCACGTAGACCATTATGTACAGTACTTATGAATCGTCAAAAGTTACAAAATACTATGCTACTACTTTACCACCCGTTCGTAACGCCGTTCCTATGGAGAAGAACGGACAAGAGCTCCATGGAGTTCCATGGTTGCTATTTTTTTTAAAAGATCTTTTACATTTTTGAGCAAGCACCAGCAGCCCTTTTAATTGTCCCACTGTTGGGCACGAGTCTCCCCTCAATGCGAGGGGGATTAGGCCATAGTCCACCATTTAATAATGGTTGAATATATGAGATTCACACATTCAATTTAATCCGTAAATCCCAGAGGATTATAACTTAATATGTGCCAGATGTGCGAGTCGGGGTTTGAACCTTCGACACATTTTTCCAAGGCAAGCGTGCTGCTAACTTGGCTACCAATGCCACAGACCACAAACTGCCTCATAAAATAAACATCTCTAACATACATTTAATTATTATTACAACTGATAAGGTTTGTTATCGGATTCATATTTAAGGTTTAATTAAGATAAGTCGCAAAAAACATAGGTAAGTAGGTGCCTATCTACTACATATTTTTGAGAAAAAAAATCTGTATAATTTAGTGTCAAACTGTTGATTTCTCATATTTACGCTAATCGTAAACGTTCGAAACAAAATCGAAAACGTTCCCGACGTTTCGGCTGCTTTACAGCAACCATGGTCACGGGAGGACTGAGGTGGATGACGTCCTAGTGCCATAGTTTGAAATGGGGTACCCTCATATTTAGTTGTTGCTTGCGGACCGATCTACGCAGAAAGTGCTCACAGTGTCTTGAACGTAAAAAACATAATATAAACGCGATAAAATCCTTTAAATTAGTTTTGTTTCAATGTGTAACTATTGTCTAAATGGATTTACCTAAATTTAAATGGAATCAAAAAGATTAATGATTCAAAAAGATTCATGATGTTCCGTATCAAAATAGTATAAACGGAGCCCTTATTATGTCTCTCTGTATGTCTGTCTGTCCGTCTGATTAACTCGGTAACTACAAATGCTATCGACTTGAAACTTGAAATTAAATAATGACCGTCAAAATCTTCTGCATATAAAAGAATTAAAAAATATATATTATGTAATCGGTGTAAACGGGCAGACAAAAATATAATTTTATTAATTTTTTGTGTCACATAGTACTTAGTTTTTGAGTTATGATGTCAAAAAAATACCATTCGCTCTGATCTCCGAAGTTTGCAATATGGAAAAATCTATAATAATTACAGTTTATATATGTAAATATTACACATAAAATAAAACGATATCTCTACCCATCATAGTTTTTTTTTAGAAATCGGCCAAAATTAATAACAAACCAACTTAGTTATGGGGTCCAAAATACCTTGAGAAAATACTTTATGAAACCAAGATACGTATTATTATCTCCTTGTTTTACAAATCGACTAAAATATTTTCTGTTACTAAATTAAAACTTACAAATTCAACAAATGTTAAAAATGCTATATTACGGAACCCTCAATGTGCAGGTCTGACATGCACTTGTCCGGTTTCTAGATTCTGTTTTTATATCACCTTGCTAGACGGTAAAGAAAAACATTGTAAAGAAATCGGTAGGTCTATTTGAGATAACCAATACAAGGCTACCATGGTAGACTAGCCCAAACCCCACTCGCATTGGAAGGAGACCCGTGCTCAATATTCTGCTAAAATAACGAAATTTAATTGAGGTTTAATGATATCATACAACACTTATCTCGAAGAGGTTGGCAGATTGACGACCTGATTAGCGCAGTTGGCAGTGACCCTGCTTTCTGTGCCGAGGGTCCCCGGTTCGACTCCTAGTAGGGACAAGCTTTGTGTGATGAGCATGAATGTTTTGTATCCGAGTCATGGCTGTTTAATATGTTTAGTGTGGGACCGTATAGTTGGTGTGTTCGTCGGGCGATATTATACTATATATTATTATAGACCAATTAATTTTCAGATTTGTTTCATAATATAAAATTAATTTAAACAAGCCAGGTCCACACTTACACAATTTGAGTCCATCTCCATCATTTTTAACACTCTAATGTAACACAAAACACTACCATTTCCTGTTGTAGCCAGCCTCCGTATCAATTAGGTACGAAGACATTTCAACGACGCGGCGCGCGGCCTTCCGATTACATTTAGTGCCAAAAAAACTGTGCAACCTTATGGAAATAAAATTGCGAAATGTGAAGCGGTATCGAAAATACTAAGGTATAGGCTCGGAGCGAAGTGGGCCGGAGCGGAGCGGGCAGGGGTGGAGTGGGGCGGCGTGGGGCAGAATGGGGCGAATCGGAGCGGAGCAGAGCTGGGCCTTTTTCTCCATTTTTAACCCTAGTAAAGAAAATTGCCGGTGCGAAGTGGAGCGGGCCGGAGCGGAACGGGCGGAGTAAATAGGGGCGCCTAGGAGCAGCGTGGAGTGAGGGGATGTGCGGAGTGGAGCGGGGTTGAGTGAAGCGGAGCGGGGCGGAGCGGAGCGGATCGGGGCGATTATTGGGCGGGGGGAAAGATTATTTCAGCTCGGTTTAATATACATTTTCATGCAACGTAGTTCACTTATAACTTCTATAATAAGCGTTTTATTTAACTTTGCGGTAGGTAGTGCGTATAAGTACAAAATGTAACGCGATATTCCTTATCTCAACCATACAATGTGTAGTAAGATGTCTATTATACATATACATACACATCTATGTTGTTCTTCTTCCTATGTTTTTCTTCATGTTTTACATTGGAGTTGGCTTCCATCACCGATGCAGATTATCAATTAATTTCAAGGGAGAAACCGGCGTCCGGCCTCCAATACGAACAGGATAATATTTCAATCCGCTAAGACAGTTGAATAAAAAGCGACTTTGCTAAAACGCAATAAAGTGCACTTCACCGCGATTGTGTTTGGTCCCAATGTAATAGGGGGCGAGCCAATTACCTCTATACTGCGTACACTTCCCCAGAATGCAAGGGAATTCAGACTTTAGATCAAAGTCTATACGTATCTGACATAGCCACACAGCAGAAAGAGATGAGGAAAGTTTGAAGGCGTTCAAGATAATATGGTCTTGGAGAAGGATGAAAATACAGATCTAATACTTTTTAGCGGAAAAGGGATGATCTTCCAGCCAGGCCGCTATGCCCCAACAGTTATTGTCGGGATCCTTTATATATGTTACGTGCTTCGAAAACTCTCATATCGCGGTTCAGGATTTTACTGAATGCGTCTGCAGCGCCATCTGTATAGCTTGTGTCGTGGTTGAAGAAGCCGCTACAACTTAAAAAAGATTGTAACTTTATATATAAGCCCTAACAAAGTGAGTGGGTAGGATACCTAATACACGTTGTTTTTTTAATTCGCCAATAGGCAGGCAAAGGACAGAGCCATACAGCTTGGTCATATTTTGGAATGAATTCAATTCCGAGGGTATTTTATTTCATTACCTAATACACGACACTGACAGAAGCCAACCTAAAAATGAAGAAAGAAACATAAAAAAGTACGGGTAGTAAATTTTAAACAGTTATGGCAACAATTTTTTGACAGGTATGGCGGAGAAACTGACTGACATCTTTTATTTGACATCTTATTTCCTGTCAGCTGAACAATGCATTCTGTGTTTGGTATTCATTATTCACAATTACATTATAATATAATACAAATATTTATTTAATTAGTTCCTGTATTTTAATTAAGCCCAAAATTGACTTTTCAAATTAACTAGTCAGATCGTGTGATTGTGTGGTCTTGTATGTGCGTCGGTACCGTTGAACCTTTGTTGTTTTTCTTGTAAATTTGTTGAGCAATGTTTGGGAGGCCAAGATGCAGAGAATGGACGCCTTTAGCGACCCAGCAACTACGATTGAGGAGTCTGATACAGGTATTTTTGAGGAATATTTCAACCATAAAAGTTAGCGGTCAAATTTGAGTATTTACAACAAGATTTACTAACATACGCCTACTCGTACCTTGCCCACGGCGTTGAATATACTATGGCTATATAAACCTGAAGATGACCTCAACTATCATATTGCAATCATAGTGGGATGAGGAATGTAATAAAAAAAAAATGATTATTATATTTCACTGTTGAAGTAGGTACTTACATAATTTTTAATTCTAAATGATCTTTTTATGAGCCACAAATGGTGAGTAAGCAGTTATTATATTGGATACTTACCAGTCATCAATGTGGTCTATAGTTACTTGAATATGGACTTATTTGGACTTGAAAATTGAAGGGTTGTAATACTAAAGGGTCCAAGTGCCAAAAAAAATAACTATATTATTACAAAAATACAATCTATGTGCCAAGCCAAGCAACTTTTTTTTGTTATATCTCTAAAAAATAAAATTGGCACTTAGACCCTTTAGACTTACAACCCTTCAATTGTACTTTGTTACTAGTAATTTTATTTAAATTAAGAATAATTAGAAATGTGTCAATTGAGCTAAGCTTGCAATGTTCTTGCCAGGCTATAGTTACAAATACATTTTGGTATTAATAAACTTGTATCATTATTACATATAGAATACTAGCTGCTCCCTGCGGTGTTACCCACGATAAAAAAAATAAGTTTAAGAAAACACAACCTGTATGCTATCCCATAGGAACTGTGCATTTTTCTGGCATAAAAGTTAGCCTATGTCATTTTCTGACCCCTAAACTACCACTACCTATGCAAAAAATTATGTTGATCCTTTGCTCTATGAAAAATTACAACAAAGCTATCCCACGGGAACCATATATTTACCGGGATAAAAAGTAGCCTATGTGCTATTCCAGACTATAATCTATCGCTGTGCCAAATTTCATCCAGATCCGTTCAGCCGTTCTGGCGTGATTGAGTTACAAACATCCATCCATCCAAACTTCCACATTTATAATATTAGTGGGATTATTGGGATATCAGTGGCATTCCTAATCTAGTCACATAAGAATGTGACTAGATTTCCAGACCAGAGATTTCATAGTTAGATCTAATCTTCACATTTTTTATTGAGATTTGAGAATATGGTAGGAACGTAGCTGCAGGGGGTCCACCGGAACCAGCTAAATTTTGAAAGTGATCTATGAGAAAAAAAGTCTAGGAACCTCTGTGTTAGATAGACTAACTAGTATATATATGATGAGCATTATTCTTTCCAGATTGTCGGGTACAACATAAGACCACCCGAATGGTGTTCCTCCCAGTACAGTTTCTACTTGACATTGCATCACACCACAATGTCAGCGCCGTTCTATACCAGTGAAAGGATATGCTCACCTCATCCGAAGTGGAAGGAGATTGATTCCGGTATACAAATAATAGGCAATTTAGGGCATTGTCCTTATTAGGCATCAGGGTTTGATTAAAATAATTTGAAGATGATTAAATCTATACAAATAAATAAAATTGGAGTGTCTGTTTGTAATATTAAAATAACCGCTTTTTAATGTATACACGTGCATTTGGATGTATACACGGTACATATACCAAAACATTTTTTTTTACAATTTTTGTCTGTCTGTCTGTTTATTCCCGCTAATCTCTGAAATGGCAGGACCGATTTTGACGGGACTTTCACTGGCAGATAGCTGATGTAACAAGGAGTAACTTAGGCTACTTTTATTTTAGACTAGCTGTTACACGTGACTTCGTCCGCTTTTTGTTAAATACCATGCGGACGAAGTCGCGGGTAACAGCTAGTACATTCATAAAACTTGTCAGGCAGATGGAATCAAGATTTAATAATCTGTCTGATATGTTTTATTGTTGTAATGGAAACATAATGACCAATCAAATAAAGAACTTAATAAAATAAACATTTACACTAAGTGGAAAAAAAATGCACTGCACTATTTGGCCTATGACTTAATCTTGGGCCGTTCATGTGCGTGACCTAGCTGTCACGGGATGGGAATATTTTTATTTTTATACCATGGTATTGGCTAGACAGACAGCCATGCAAAGTTGGAGGGTAAAATCTACTTTGTCCCTCCTATTTAAGGTTGGGCGATTTTAAACGAAATTTAGTTGTCATGTAACTGTATACCTTAAGAACACCGAAATGCAGTCATTATTGTATATTTTTGTGACATACCTAGTAATAATATTATGGCGTTACTATGTCGATGTACCCTGGTCCAATACACTTGAAGCATATGCCCAAATTTGAGACATTGTTAATTCTATATTACGCATCGCAATTAATATAGCCAGATAAACTTTAACAACAAACGTTCAATTCACGTCATATTCGTCATAAATGCTATCACTTTATGCGTCATATTTGATTACAGAAATAACACAGCGCATGTCGTCAACGAACGTTGTCATTCGGATATGGTGTCATATACTGCATCCTAATAATGACACCATACTCCAGGACACGATAATACAAACATGGGGGGTGTATTTCACCGGCCTAAGGTATATAGGTGCTAATTTGGCTTCCAACTTCACTTCGGACTGTTTCAAAAGCAACACCCTAGTTTTCCAAATGCTCGGAGGATATTTTTGCTCTTACAAAAGTCTCAAATTAGACGTCATCCCTCCAGAAAATGAAATGGAACACGGCTCACTCTCGTCAGATTCGTCCGGAAAGACAAATCTCTCCAAAATAACTCTAGATTCGAAGCACATTTTAAGTCATAAGCCAGGCAAAGAGTCCAGGTCTATATCTCCAAGTAAATACTCAAAGAAATCCGATAAAGAGTATTCTAAAAGTCACAGTCCCGTTGAAAGAAGTTTTCAGCAAAACTTCCCCACAATAAGATCTTCGGCAAGCTTGAACATGGCCCAGACTCAAAGAGACTACAGACGGAGAGACGACCTAGGCAAAAGCGATCCGAATAACATATACGAGCATTCTCCGGAGAATTTAGACGTTAAAGAGTTTACTACAAGCGATGTTTACTGTGACAAGGTATCCAAGAAGGCGTCCCAAGAGGAATTATCGAGTAAAGTTGATTTAAGCGAAACAGCCGAGAGCTACGATTTGAGAAATGAGTCGGACGGCACACCTAAATTAAGATACATGGCTCTAAGTTTCTTGAAGTCGGAAATAAGGCCGAGTTACAACGCAACGAAACTGCAAAAGCTGCATTTGCTACAGTATTCAATTAAAAAGAGACAAGAGGCAGTACAGGAGATAAAAGAACGTATATATAAGAAGTCTGCATTAAATAACGATGATTGGATACCATATGACGACCAAGGTGATGTTAGAATGAAGTTTAGAAGTAGATCTCAGAGGAGTTTATTCTCAACTGATGATGATGATGGCTTGGGTGATGATAAATCGCGTTCGCAAAGCGATTTGAGTAATAAAAATGGAAGGGTGAAGGAAGATAGGCCGGCGGTGTCGAATGGACCGCGGTTGACGTTGAAGCTGAATGATCTCTTATCTTTTAAGGTGAGTAACTTTGTTATGATGAAGTACTTGAAGGTCATAGGTACCATGATACAATACTATGCTAGCCAGGTGTTCTCTTCCGACGATGGTCCAAGAGTACCTGGAGAGAGGAGAATACCTGGTATTGTTATGCATGATAGGTACCATTCTGATTGGCATAGTGTTACCCAAAGTCTTAATTTAGGTCTTGTCAAAATGCAAGATCAAATTTTTGCCTGTCTTTCCGTCTGCACATTTCAGAAAACTACTGGATGGGGGGATGAATATGCCAAGTTTTATCATGATCTGGATGGATCATGATAAAACTTGGCATATTCATAGCCTATAGCCTAGGTCAACATATGGGATAGTTTTTATCCAGGGAGTTGGAAGGGTTCCTCGAAAAAGTAAAAACAACTAAAGTCCGCGCGACAAATTCGTGGGTTTTGCTGGTAATATAATAATTCCCATTTAATTTTCAGGCAAAACCGTCACCCTTCCAAAGGGCGGAACACGTAAGACTCACTAAACAAATAGAGATATTGAGGTTCAAGCGTATCATACTGTCAGATGAGAGAGATAGCAAATTGGCCAATATAAGAAGACTGAAAGAGAGGCGCGCTAAATTGTTCGAAGAGAATCAGGATGTTGGTAAGTATTCTTAGCATGGAATATTTGGATGGCTCTCAGTCATTATTAATTTTCGATTCCATGTAGAACCGAAGTCCTTGAGATTCAATTATTATGTAGACTAGGTAATTCAGAAAGAGTATACTTAACCATTGAACCTGTTCTTTAGCGCATTTGTAATCAGCATCATATAATATTTCCCAAAAATGTACAAACAGAACCAAATTAAAGTCTTATCATATGTATATAGAAAGAATTCCCCCCGAATTTATAGAACTTCGATGACATCAACATATGGCATATAGCACTGCGCAAAGTAAAACTCGTGCGCAGTGTTTACAGGATGGATTCAACTCATGATTCTGGACCCCCAGAGTTCGATCATCTATTCATAAATTATTACGCATTTTTTCAGTGCTTTTAAATTTATTTTAACATTTAATCATAAAGGATGTCTGTCTCAACGCGATTTTAAATAAAAACTAAATAAAGCTAAATCTGCGATGTAAATTAAAACTCAATACGCTCGAGCACGCTCGTCACTGGGACGAGTTCGGTAACGCGAGGAGCGTTGTGTTGCGATCACGTGGTTTACAATACATTGCGAGCTCAAAATTTACATTTGTAAACCATAACTTTAGATATAAATTATTTCTATAATTCGACTATAGTCATTATAAATCACATTTACCCAAAGTTTTCGTTTACTGTGTATACTGTGACCGCCCCCAATCCACTTTACGCTACCGACAATACAAGCGTTACTTAGTTTAGGACCGGAGAGATAGTATATTCATCTGGCGATATATCTCGTTGTATTATTGTTTATTTGAGGAGTCTTGGCCCCATGTGCTATTACTCTTAGACTTAGACTACCATCATACTATCTTCCCAAATGTGTCGCAACCAGGCACCGAGCTGATGCAGAACTACCACACGCTCTCGCGACGGAGCGACAGCGTCAAGGAGTCGCGCCAGTCGTGCGGGGCGCTGCGCGAGCTGGCCGCGGCCTCGCACCGCTCGCTCGCCGACCAGCGGAGCGAGCTGCTCGCACAGCTTCATCAGATATTTTACATTGAACAGGTATTATTATCAGCCGTTCCTTCTGTTGTCTGATTAGGGAGCTTTCAAGTATTACGTAACGCGGATTTTTGACACCACCCCTCCTAGTAAAACGTAAAGTCTACGCGACCGTTATCAAGGGTTACAACAATGTTACGTAACGCGTAGTTCAACCCCCCGCTGTAACGCACCGTAACGTTTCAGAAGACCCCCCCCCCCCCCATTCGTTACGTAATACTTGAACGCTTCCTTACTTGGGTGATAGAAATCGACCGCAAGCTTGAATCAAATGGGGTATAAATACTAAGCTTTGTACCTTCTGAATAAATTTTAGTTGCTGAATATTATATAAATTGAAGATGTTTGTGAATTGAAGTGAGCAAAGTTTTCGAAATTCTGACTTTAGCTATGATCACAAATGCGCAGATTAAAGGCATATATAAAATAAATTTAATGTATAAAATGAAATGTTGATCATTGGAAAGCGCATCGCTTGAGAATGGCGGGACCTATTTTGAATTCGGGACAATTCTTTTTTCGATGTTCACAATAGTTCATATCGGGCAAAGTGATAGCGTATAACCCAGGGTTAGTGCTGTGATCTATGACTAAAACCCACTCCCATTTGGGGGGTGTGTGTCCTGTATAATGGTAACAGACTTGCCCCTATGACATTGGGGCCAGATACCATCAGCGAAATGTGTTGTTGCACATGCAATGAGGTGTTCTACCTACTCCTTGGTGACAGGATTAAACGATTTTCCAACAGAAAGACGCCACAACATGGACGATACTAAACGTGCCTCTCCCAGTGTGTGGGGATGAAAACCCTCGCGCGAGCAACCCCGTGAGCGACTCAGTGGCGGCTGGCTTCGTTGCTCAGGCGACGTGTCTAGCGGCCGCGTTGCTCAACCAGCCGCTCAGATACAACATAACGCTGTTGGGGTCCGCTTCTAAGATACTGGACATCACTCCCGACTTGCCGGATCCGAAGTAAGTTCATTTTATATGAGCAACCTTGTGTACAACTCAGTGGCGGCTGGCTTCGTTGCTCAGGCGACGTGTCTAGCGGCCGCGTTGCTCAACCAGCCGCTCAGATACAACATCACGCTGTTGGGGTCCGCTTCTAAGATACTGGACATCACTCCCGACTTGCCGGATCCGAAGTAAGTTCATTTTATATGAGCAACCTTGTGTACAACTCAGTGGCGGCTGGCTTCGTTGCTCAGGCGACGTGTCTAGCGGCCGCGTTGCTCAACCAGCCGCTCAGATACAACATCACGCTGTTGGGGTCCGCTTCCAAGATACTGGACATCACTCCCGACTTGCCGGATCCGAAGTAAGTTCATTTTATATGAGCAACCTTGTGTACAGCTTAGTGGAGGTGGGGTTTATTGCTCAGGCGGCCTGCCTAGCGGCCGCGTTGCTCAACCAGCCGCTCGGATACAACAGTGTAACATCCAAAGTAAGTTTCTTTTACTTTAATATGTATATGAGCAACCGCGTGAGCTACTTTATTGGTCGAGCGAATTGAGCTGGTATTCATATTCGAGATCAAATACTTGCCTTGAAGTAATAAAAAAAAACCATTATTAAAATGTCGTAGGTGCTGCGAGATAAATCCTTGATACGCACATGGACGTAAAACAAGAATGGCGGATCCGGCAGATGTATCAAAAATAATGTCTCCTACGATTATTATTTCCAAAAATATTCAATGTACAAACACGACTTTTTTATACAGGGTGATTCAGAAAGGGTATACTAAGCCTGCGCTTCTTTAGCGAATCCCACTAATATTATAAATGTGAAAGTTTGGATGGATGAATGGATGTTTGTTACTCAATCACGCCAGAACGGCTGAACGGATCTGGATGAAATTTGGCACGGAGATAGATAGTCTGGAATAGCACATAGGCTACTTTTTATCCCGGTAAAATGTATGGTCCCGTGGGATAGTTTTTCATAGAGCAAAGGATCGACATGATTTTTGCATAGGTAGTGGTAGTTTAGGGGTACAGAAAGGGACATAGAGGAATGGGACATACTTCTTAATCGCGGGTAACACCGCGGGGCGCAGCTAGTAGATACATATTACTCTTTAATTGCAGCATCCCTCTGTTCGCTCGCGGCGGTGACACAACATTATTTCGCTACGCACTTTTTTTACTGAACAAGTGCATAGCCCAACTAATGGTGGGCCGAGGACTGCCGCCCGCAGACATTCGACCGACACTGGCGAACCTGCAGAGGCTACTCACTACACCTGTCAATTTGTAAGTCTCATTTTATTATTAAACTAGATGTTACCCGCGACTTCGTCCGCGTGGTATTTAACAAAAAGGTTTTTCTACAATAAAAGTAGCCTAAGATACTCTTTGTTACATCAGCTATCTGCCAGTGAAAGTCCCGTCAAAATTGGTCCAGCCATTTCAGAGATTAGCCGAAACAAACAAACAGACAGACAGACAAAAATTGTAAAAAATGTTGTTTTGGTATATGTACCGTGTATACATCCAAATGCACTTCGTAAAAAGCGGTTATTTTAATATTACAAACAGACTCCAATTTTATTTATTTGTATAGGCTAGGGTGTTAGTTTAATAAAGTATTTGTCCTACTAAGTTGTGTTCAAATTAATTTATTTCGTTTCTTCTATTTGTTTTAAGCCGTACGTCGAGAGTGTCAGACGAAATTGAACCTTACATTCCAGGTCAGACTCGTCCAAAATGTTTGGCGTGTACAAATGGCTGGTGGACAGCCAGTGTCCGCGAACTCAATCCCTGAGAAGCCTCGTGGCCTCGGAGAGGGGAAAATATAGACAGTTCAACAGGTTTAAGGTATGATATTGATGATAATATATTTTAATATCCCCCCTATCAGATAATTGGGGGGAAAGGACCCACCCCAGTGGCGAAGGCTCCATATAACACGATTCGGCTATACAATCACAACATTGTTTATTCATGTAAACCAGGGATTCCCAAAGTGGTGGATATCGACCCTAAGGGGTCATGGATTCGATCGATTTCCCAGGCGTCGACATAAACGAAAACTGATTTTGGGGGTCGACGAGGTCTAAAAATCGACCCCTATTAATTAACACAAGTTCTTATTTGAAACATTCAAGATACTGTTTAAGTTGTGTTTTCGTCTACCAACTTGTTATAAGAGAATGACTAATATTTTAGTAGGAAGTATTATTGGTGTACTTTTAAAAACCTAACAAGTCGATAAGCGTGCAAAAGTTCGTACAAGGTGAAATAATCGGTAAGTCAATAAGCGTGGACAAATTAAGAAGAAACTAGAGATAGGATTTTTAAAGTAATTTGGGGGTCTGAGGTATCAGTTCATTTTGGAGAAGGGGTCTCTAGCCCAAATAGTTTGGGAATCCCTGATGTAAGCTATTACAGTACTTATGAATCGTCGATTATGTCACAAAATGCTTTAACGTGTCTACCCTGTGTATTCATTAACTTTCTTTCGACATGATGAACGCAGGACTCAGTGGACGGCCAATCTCCGCAGTCTGCGATGAATCTGCGCATGCACAGGCATTCGAGGAGCGTGGGCAGCTATCACGACGATCATGTGAGTTAATATTTTTGGTATCCCACTTCCCACTAATATTATAAATGTGAAAGTTTGGATGGATGGATGTTTGTTACTCAATCACGCCAGAACGGCTGAACGGGTCTGGTTGAAATTTAGCACAGAGATAGATTATAGTCTGGAATAGCACATAGGCTACTTTTTGTCCCCGTAAAATGTATGGTTCCCGTGGGTACTTTTTAATCGCGGGTAACACCGCGGGGCGCAGCTAGTGGTTTCATAATTGGAGATGTGGATGCGAGTGGCGGAGGACCGGGATGTGTGGAAGTCATTGGAGGAGGCCTATGTCCAGTAGTGGACACGTTTCGGCTGTACCTCACACGCAAATAGGTTCCAAAAATGTGTAATCAATATGTGAAATTGTAATTGAAATTATATTTTATAAATTTTAAATGGTAAATTAAATTAAAAAGATGTGCCAATATTGTTTACTAAAGTCCCCGAGTATTGAAAAATAAGGTATATAGTATAATATTTTTAAACTTATCTCACAGGAACTGCCAGCACTCGACGACTCAACCACGTCAATCATGGGAAGCGAATCCAATATATATCACATGAAACTGACACAAGATGACTCGCGGACTTTGAAGTCTCACGGCTCAGACTCAGAGATGCTAGGACACAACGATCTCCAACAAAAAGTCATATTCACATTAGGTGATTGCGTCACAGAGCAGAAATTAGTCAGAATGTCAACTAACAACGATGACGAAGTTACGTTGCGAGATGTGACAAAGATTTGCTCGGAAATATCTGACTTTTGTTCCAGTGACCGAGTGTATGAAGGCATTGATATAGCTAAGCATATAGATTTAGCTAATAGTGAGAATTTGGATATCGATGAGCATTTGGTGTTAGCTAGTTGTGAGAATATAGATGTAGCTAATCATATGGATTTAGCTAATAGGGAGATTGTGGATATCGGTGATCACTTAGTTTTAGCTAATTGTGAGAATATTGATATAGCTAATCATCTGCATTTAGCTAATAGTGAGAATGTGGATATTAGTGATCACTTGGACTTAGCTAATAGTGAGACTGTTGATATTACTCATCATAGAGATTTAGCTAGTTTTGAGAATATCTCGATTACAACCTCAAATTTAGCCAAGAACGAGACTACAGTTAATAAGTTGGAAGATTTAACCAATCGTTTGGCTGTAGAAGATATGGATATAGCTGAGTATATGGAAAGGAGGGCAAGTGCGGTGTCTCAGTGCGTGGAATACGATGGGTGTGCCAAAGTGACTGAAGTGATTGTGATACCTAGTGCTGAGGCGATTATCGATACGGGACAGTGCGTTGGCCCATTGAACGAAAGTAGTTATAAATAGTTCGTATACTGTCATTTGTTAGAGTCGAGTTTTAAGGGTGGAGAGAAAAAAAATGGACCAATAAATGATGACCAGAATACACGGAAATATTACTTACCTGTAACCTCGAAGTTATCTGAAAAATTTCTTTAATTCACATAGAAAAAAAAACAACTCAATTTTAACAAATGACTGTGTCGTAATGTAAATAAATTATAATTTGCGCCTAGTTTTGGTGTTATTCTTTATTTAAAGGTATCGATACATATGCAATGCACTTGCATAAAGGTAAGTTTACAAGCAGCTGGGAAATTATACCATTAAACTGTAATATATTTTCATTCTCGTCGATTTTTTTTTAATTGTGTATAGTGCAATTTGAAATGTATATGTACTATCTAAAGCATGAATATTGATTTTGCTCACTGAAAACGGTGATTCTACTGGCTAAACAGCTAACCCTATTGCCCGGTTTACACGAGAACAGTACGCAAGTAAACAAGTACTCAAGTGTGTCACACATCTTATTTATTAGTCACAAAAACTTTTTATGGTTTTGAATGTAATCAAATACCGATCTACTGTTTGATTTTTTGTCAGTAAAGCCATACGTTTCCGCTAGGGGCGCTGTTGTGGAATGCATGTACGGATTCAATCAATCGATTCAGTGCTAACTAACCAAACTCGTACTAGGCCCTTGGGTGCGTTCAAGTATACGTAACGCAATTTTTGGAGATTTTTTACCCCCCTCCCCCCATGTAACGCGCCGTAACGATTTTCTCTCTGATCTGATTTACGCGACCGTTCTGAAGGGTTAAAACAATGTTACGTAACACCTAGTTCAAACCGCCCCCCTCCCGCCCCTGTAACGCATCGTAACGTTTCAGAAGACCCCCCCCCCCCAAATTCGTTACGTAATACTTGACCGCTCCCCTTGTAGTGTAAGGAAAACAATAAATAAGCGGACAAGGTCTCCGCCACACCACCGCACCGGTGTACCTGCGGCTCAATTCAGCTAATTTACAAACGCTTCAGTGGAGTGTCGATAGTGTGTCGATTGAATAACTTAAGACATTTGGTAGTCTACTAGTTTTTTAAGACCAGCGGCTTTCCACTGACCAGCCATTCAACTGCCATTGAACTATTTCGTATTGTGTACTTCAGTCGCGTATCAATATAATGTAGCTAAGTAATGGTAGTCTACTTGTTATCCGACGTGTCTAGCAGTCGACACACAACCATAGACATTGAAATGAGACTCCATCGAGACGACATTAAAGTTTTAGCAGAATAGCCAATCTGTCACAGTCGTAATGGAACCTCAATGGTTTGTCGCTGGAATGCCAATTGTATGTCATTGTATATAAATTAGCAGAATTGGGCCCCTGTTTGCATTAAGAATGAACCGAATTGCCTTCATCAACGAATACAATACGAATAGGGATTTAGGTTATTTGCCTTAAAAGAAAAAACATTTCGCAATAAAGTATGCAATAATTTTCAGAATAGTTAAGTAAAAGTAAAACAATAGTCTAGAAAGTTCTGTTAGGGTCGCTGTGCAAAGTCTCTTCCATGTAAAAATTGTATGTAAATTTGTATATATGTATCCAATACTCTAACGTATGGCGTCTTTGTAATCGGCTGATGTTACAAATATAATTTATTTCGATTCATAAAGGTGTTTTTTATTGAAAATAAAAAATTAAACCCTACACCTCTTAATCTGGCGCCTTACTGGAGAGAGGAACGAGCTGATTCCACATCCTTAAAGCAGGGGTGTGGATACAAGGGGGGGGGGGGGGGCAGCAATGAGCAAGGTACATCCGTATCCGTGCACTGTTGACATTCCTTCGGTTCGTACTAAGCGTTTTGCTTCTACTTTCATCGTGCGAACTGCCAAGGAATGGAATAAGCTTTTTTTTTTTTTTTCTTTTTTTTTTTTATTACGATATAGGCAAGTATTTGATCTCGATCTCACCTGATGGTAATTGACGATCCCCCCCCCCATCCTCTGACTCACGAATGAAGTAGTTTATTGCGACTAATGTCAATATTTTTCCCAACGAGCTAATGTATCCTTATTCGTAGGTAGGGCCGATTTATGTGGTCCCTAGCAATTACCATGTAAATGACTATCGATGGGTAGAGGGTATCGACCGTTTCAACTCACTCGTCAGCTATTCAGAGTTCCCATCATAATGGCTTATGTGCTATGTTACCAAGGGCCCGGGACAAAATTGAAATTGGAGCCCCATTTCAACATAAATAAATTGACATATGGTACTGAGACGACGTCGCTTACTATGGGCCTCATAAGAAAGCTCAAGGTCCCTCAATGCGCAATGGAGAGAGCTATGCTCGGGGTTTCGCTACGCGATAGAATCAGAAATCAGGAGATCCGTGGACGTACTAAAGTAACCGACATAGCTCAAAGAATTTCAAAGTTGAAGTGGTAGTGGGCGGCACATAGCTCGCAGAACCGATGGCCGTTGGGGCAGAAAGGTTTTAAATGGCGACCACGAACCGAAAGACGTAGTGTTGGACGGCCCCCACAAGGTGGACCGATGATATCACACGCGTCGCAGGAAGCCGGTAGATGCGAGTGGCGGAGGACCGTGATGAGTGGAAATCATTGGGGGAGGCCTATGTCGAGCAGTGGACGTCTTTCGGCTGATAGGATAGAATAGGATAGGAAAAAACTACTTCATCATCAGACCCTCACGCCCACGTACCTACGCCTCTGCTTATGTGATCTATTACGATTCCTTGTCGAATAGCGCTTAATTAAGTGGCGGAATACTAATGAGTGCATACTCTCTGTTGCTAACAGCAACTTAAAATAACTCTCGGTACTTATATCTCTATTTACAGCTCCATATTGTAAAGACTAACGAAATTTTTCAGATGTTTTCTCGCGTATACCTAAGTTTTTCAGCCTACAGAGATTTGTTTAGCTCATCTGTCATCTCTAGTCGTGTGTTAGGCCACGTGAGAATGTTAATCTGTGTAATTTACTGATTAGAAGAGTATAGGTATGTTTTTATAAAAGTTGAAATGACATTGTTTCATAGAGCACCATATTTATACCTCTAGGCCGTTGACTTTTAATTTTACAATCAACTAGGTACTTAAACACGCTATCCCTGATTTTTCAATAGTATAATTCTCAGTCAAAATATTAGCAGTGACCACCATTATAAATTGCGCTCCCGCTAGGTATAGAAGTACGGCGCATTAAACTGTATGATTGCAGGAATGGGGGGTCATAATTAGCTGGTGGTTGAGGAACCCAGCGAAAATATAAATAGAACGGTACCGGCGCGCATGCGCGCTCTCGATCTTGTTCTAAATCCAAATCGTCCGGCGCTTGAGCAGCCCGGACGTTCGAAAATCGAAAATTTAAATCTAAATTTTCGAAATTCCCATCCCGACTCCGACTGGAAAGGCCACCTGATTGGTTGATTCGTAAAATACGTGTGATACCGAGTAATTGAATAGTGATTATTAGTGATCTGTGTACAGGAAGATGTGCGACCATTGCGTGCAGCGTTAATTCCAGAAACACGGATTTATTTTGTGCGACACCGCATGTGGTGAGTACCCAATTCTATTTTCAAATTCAAAATTGGAATTTACGTCTTTATTTCAAATTTGGAAAAAAAATATGTCACCGAAAATCTAATAAAAGTGATGCCAGTTACATAACTAAAAATAAAGAGTTACCATAGGCAATTAATTTTATTTGAGCACTTTGGCTGGGAGCCGGTTTCACGATAGATGCTAATTAATTGTAGGCCGTGTCATTAATCGGAGATATATGTATCGAATGGACGTACCTACGACATTTTAAACTGCTCAAGATAAGTACCCAAGTACACAGTGCACACCAAATTACCTATTTAATTCGATATATTAACACCCAAATTCATAGATTACAAATCGAAGAGTATTTTCACTAAGTCCTAACTATTTTATCACTCTTGTGATGATTATAGATACGCTCTTACGCTCCCAAATTTATAGTACCTATAAATCTATTCACAATTGTATTACAAAGCATTTTTTGGATTAACAGTATAATTACATTTTGTGGTTAGTCTTTAAGTTGATCTACTAAACGCCCGTTTCACAATGTGCTCATAAAACCTATCCACAACTTATTCGACAGAATTCGTATGACAAATAGCTGTCAAATAACCTGTAGAAAAATAACCTAATGATACACAATGCGGGAGAGACGGCATTGTCATATCATCATGTCACATCCATTCTTGTATTTATAATGTTGCTATTAATTACTTGACATTGGCAAAATACCCGCTATGTTGTGGGCGAGGCCATATTCATATACATTTTATTTCATCGCATCTCATTTCGTAAAGAAAGAAAGAAAAATGAAAGATACACAACGCGTTTTATAGCGTTTCTTTAATAGCCTGGTGGCTACAGGGACCGCCGTCGTAATTGGGAGGTTAAGATTCACATTGAGGAGGGTGTGTACCCGGTATAATGGCAATAGGCCCGCCCACTATTACATTGGGACCAAATACCATACGCGAAATACGGGTGCACTACAGTGTACCTCTGCTTACCCCTTCTGAAATAACTAGCGTGGTGGTGATTGTATTTTAAAACAAAATCCAGCGCTACATAATGCATTATTGCACTAGAACCAGAGTTACCAACACCAAACCTGAAATTCAGGCGGAAAATTATGTTTAATTTGGCCTGAAACCCTCTACAGTATATTTAGTATCGTTTAATATCGTTAGTGTGATTTAAAATTTAATAATTTACCAAGTAGGTAAGTATTGCATATTTAAATAAAATCATTCGCAATTATATAGCTGTGCCAAACATTCACGAACAAAATCCAAGCTAAAAGGCAACATAAACTACATTATTAGCTAACTACATTTTCGTCGAAAACATACAACTATTTAATTAATCCATTGTTCTCAATTTCTCCCACATTCTCCGTTAATTTGGCATCGCTGGCAACACTTGTTCGCTGACAGGTTTATCGCCTTGCAGCTTTCAGTTCCCTGCGGCGTTTTGCCGCCCGATGACCTATCTGTGCGTGATCCAAAACAAAAATGTACACATTTTTAAATAAAATTACCGAAGTTCACTGCAGTGTTTTGTGTGTAAAAGTTGCCAGTGTGTGAATTGAATATGCCTTGTTTGTTAAATTAATGTCGTTAAGGTTCGTTTTCGATTGTTTGTGTGTAATTTACAGATTGTGATATTGTCTGTATGTGGATAATTGAAGTTTTCCGTGTATTGGGTCAGGTCGCGTGGGCTTGGCTTTCGCTCGTACGAAGATTTTCTTTGTTATCATAGTGATACGAGGTTCTCAGTTCGAATTGGATTGCTTTACTTATAAGAGCAACATGTTGTATATTTTGCGTCTTATTAATGAAACCAAACCTATAATATATACTTACAAATATTGCTTTAGTTTAGACAAAGATCGGATTGAATAAAAATGTTTTTTTTTATACCATTCACAGGTAATAAACAAATATTGTCGTGAAGTTAATTTAAAAAAACGAATACCTACAGCTATAGGTAGAGGGTCAATGAACTATTTCCCATTTTAACATAAAGCACGGAGTAGGTATCTACATACGAATTTTCATACATAGTCCTGAAACAGTCATGAAAGTATGTGTCGAAATAATAAGAAAATTATTGATAAATACCTAATAGAACGGATATACCGGCTGATTCAAATAGTGTATACTAGGCCTTGAACCTGAGCTTTGGTGCATTAGTTATTATTATGTGAAATCAGAATTTAATTGTGTCGATTTAAATAAATAAATTTTGTTTCTTAATTCTTAATTTCGATACGTCATCGACGACGTATCGAAAAACTGACTTAATAATAATATGATAACAAATGCGCAAAAAACCGCAAATTCAAAGTCAAAGTCAAATCATTTATTTCGTATAGGCCTACGGGGGCACTTACAAATTGTCATTACATATTTTTTTTCTTAAGTCTACAACCGGATCGGAACGCGACCTCAACTGTGAAGATCCGGCAAGAAACTCAGCGGGCTTGTCTTTTTTTTTAAATTCATTATTTTTACAAAATAAAATATAAAAGTAAGCTCCAGTGTGTTGCCATGCGGGGCGCACACATTCAAGGATTAGTATACCGTTTCTCTATCAACCTGTATTTAAGTTTGTAATCAGTTTAACACCATGATTCCTAGGCTGTTTTACTTAACTCTACAACCGCTCCTTGGGATTCGGTAAGAAACGGCGGGCTTTTAAGGGTTTATTTGGCCGAGTCTACGGATTAACAATGCATATAATCTCACATATCATATTTAATAGTTATTTGATAAAAGTATCAGAATTTTCATCATTCATATTATGAGATCATTAGTTAAGTATATTTACCGAGCCCTTGCTTCGTCATCATTTTCTACCTTATAAGGTACTGTGCTTAAGCAGAAATAGGCCGATTCTTCATTAGCATTTAGACGATATTTGCCTGCATTTAAATATTAAACGTTTGGGAGACAGAGCAAAAGGAGATCATAGCCTGGCTGGTAAACACGCCTACACGATGGGCCCATGACTTGGTTGGAACTTAAATGGGTGAGCCAATTGGCTATTTGACTATGTTCGAAAAAACTATCTTAAGTTGTTCATTAGTTTAATATGATAACAATATAGTTCTTTCATTGGAAATTCCAGTATTTTCCATAAAATTTGAGGATAAATAAAAATACCACCAAAACGCGGTCTCCGGGTCACGTGACCCTCGTGAAAGAAAATGGCTGTAAACAAATTAAAATTCCAAATATTACCTGACAATCTGACACTGATTACGATTTTACGACGGTGTAAAGTCACAACGCATCAACCAACTGTCACTTTTGACAGATATTGTAAGGGATATCTGTCAAAAGTGACAGTTAATATGCAGTTGCTGTTCGATTATGAATCGATTGTGTTAGCAGACTCGAGGCTCAGCGCTTTGATCACGTAACCGATCCAAAAAACAAGCATTATTTTATTTTATGATTTAAAAAAAAATCATTTTTTTTTATATCTTATTTAACTGTATCGTTGTCTGAAGAAAAATCTGAGATAAACAAAAAGTACCTAGTAGCGACAAAAAAACAAATCCAAGATGGCATCCTAATAAATAATCCCTCTTTCGGTGACTTCCCGGCTGAGACGGTTGATCGCCTATTTTTAACGATTGAGGAAATAGGTCAACGTCTAGCGGGTGGGGGTTCGAAGTATGGCGGTATCTTGGAAGTTGCTCATAGAATTGATCTTGCTATTCATTGAATTGTTCGCAAAAGGATTCATGGATGTTGTTTATTAAAATGCATCTCTGGAATCCCCTGTTCACAATATTATTGCTGTAGCCAAAATGACATGGTTATCGCCAAATGTCACCGTGCTCCGCCAATCGCATTCACCAGCTCCCTGCAACCCTTATCATAATTATCTCCTACGACTTATGACGGACTGTCTTGCACTAACGATGGTCTGAGTAGCGCAGTTGATAGTGACCCTGCTTTCTGTGCCGCGGGTCGGGTCGGGTGCCGCTCGAATTCTGGTAGGGACAAACTTTGTGTGACGAGCACGAATGTTCTTACTGATACTGGGTTCGCCCCTAGTCCATTGTACGGTACCCATGATACAAGCGTTACTTAGTGTGAGCCCGTATAATTGGTGTGTTTGTCTGGCGATATTAAGTCTTCAGGCTTGTAGTCGATATTCCAGAACCTTTCTGTCCCAATATGGTATTAGGGGTTTCTTCAAACGGCCCATTAAAGTTCTTGCGTATAATTTGTAAACAGCAATCTTACCAAATGTATGCGCAATATAACCCGAGAACGTGAGCTAATACACCTTATAAATGTTCCCAACCTTTTTCGAATACAAATTATCGGAATAAATCATCACAAAAACATATTGATGTTATTCTCACATCTTTGCCATTATTCCCGTCGTCTCGAATGAAGGTCGTCTTAGACAAAAATATTTTTTTTATTCCTTGACTCAAAAGCAAAAGCTGTGTGTTTAATATGATATTAGAATAGGAATAAAAAATATTCATGTGAGGACATAAACTCTCCAATATTACACAACATATTTTTTTAAATAAGATAACGAAACGGCATTCCGTAAGAGTAGCTGCGTTCGGAACGCCGTTACAATAAAAAGGAGGGGCTAGAAGATCAATCAATCTCGGAAGCCATACTTACCAACGTTGTATTTCGTGATCGACTTCCAGTTTTATATAAATATGTACATGGACACTGACTTATGACACCGTTTGAGACTTGAACTACCGTCCAAAAAAAACTGGGCTACTTAAAACGTCTAAAAGGAATATTTACGCCATCTACTCCAAAGAAGTTTTTATTATTACTCAAAATGTATCATCACCCTAACACTAAGGCACTAAGATCTAAGGACTTAGCACACAGCACTAAGCTCCTCGCGGCCCTGACAACTCACATGGGATTCGAGCAGGAAATGGGTGGCCTTACTTTTATCACCAAGCCTGGGGTCGCGGAAATGCTCCCATTAACCTTGCATCCGGATTAGCTACGAGTAGTTTATTTGTAAACGAATTGTTTAGTGACAAGACTTTGACCTTAGTGGATTAGAATTCGGGATTTTTGCGCAGAAAGGTCTCTGCATTACGGGAGATTGAGGTGTAGGACGTCTTATAGTTGTCCACATAACGCGATGAAATCTTATGCCCAGTTCCCATTTAGAACTAAGAATTGTTTTCACATTGATTTCTTATATTTACACGAATACTACAAATTGAAATAAAACGAATCTTACGGATTTTATCGTGTTTATTTTACGTTTTTTACGTTCCCGACGTTTCGGCTTGTTTACAGCAACCATGGTCACGGGAGGACTTAGGTGGTTGACATCACAGATCACGAGAGATATGCCGTGCGGTTCAAAATGTATCGGAACTCGCTGTCTCCGTTTTGTTCCCCACCACTCGCCACAAAACACATGCAATTACATAAAACCAACCAATACGAAGTCTCACACTCACACGCGTGCCAATAATTCGGTGCGTGCTGCGTCGTCGCCGCATACAGCGGCCGTACCACGCGACGCACCAGTTTATTCAAAGTATCGTTAGACGATCTATCCATTGCCTCGTACATTCACTCAGTAGCGAACATAGGTGGTACTTAAAGAGCCATGTATTTTGTACAAAAATAAAAAAGTCGTTGTGCTATATGAAAACTAAAATAACATAATAAAGGCATTAAATATTTTTTGATTTGTTGTTTTTAATGATTTTAAAGACGAATAAATAAAATACTTAATACTGGCTGGTGAAATGAGATTCCATCTTTCGCGTAGTTCACTTTGCTGCTAGTATTTTTGCACACAACCACGGAATAACACGGCATTTAAACAAAAAGTTAGAGCTCCGATACCGACGTGCAGTTGCAGTCGACTGACGGCGAAAACTCTATGTTAGCCTAATTTTGGCTAAAGGTGAGCGCAAGCCCACCGCTTTCATAACATATCTCCTCTAATATATCTGTGGTTGACATCTTAGTGTCATAGTTTGAAACGCGTTTCGCGCGTAAATATAAGAAAGAAAGAAATATAAGATAGCACATGGTTAACCTTGACAATAGTTAAAGTATACCGCACGACTGTTAAGATATTACTCTAACCTACTTAAAGTTCTCGAATACTAAGAACTGACTGAATTGAAATATATTTTATATAACTCAGTTTAACTAAATATATGAATAATAATTTATCGTTTGCGAATGGTGATATTTTATATTGTACTTTTGCAGCACGGGAACAAAATAAACTTGCTCGTGTTCTAAGCATAGTTTTGAGTCACACAGAGTCGTGGATTATAAAGTTAAAAAGTTAGCTTCTCTGGGGATTGATATAGTTTGTCTTGTTTGTGAGAAAAATGTTGTGGCTCTACAAGCAACATCAATTTTAGTTGGAGTGGTTTAAGAGGGAAGAGCCTCTTAAACCACTCCAACTAGAATTGATTCAGGTTTGGCTATCGTGCGTCTATATACATAGCTACTTATTTTATTACATCCTTGTGCCTTACGATACTTAGCGGAATTTGCTTGGTTTAGTCAGTCTTTAAAAAGATTAACTTTCAGCTTCAAAATAACTCTAGGATGTTATTACCCTAGGGCAGTGGTGCTCAACCTTTTTTTCATCGGGGCCACAAACACGTGTAAGTAGGGGTGTCGCGGGGCGCATAAAAAAATTGCAAATTATTTCTTAGGTTTTCGCTATTGTTACATATTGAATTAAACAACTATTAACGTATTCATCTCGGCGTGGTAGTGTTATATAGAACCTATTTACTCACCGCGCTCTCTACTTTACTTATGGGCGCGAAATTCAAAATGGTTTAAAATAAAGTAACACCAGATGGGCCAACCACGAAAGCCCAGCGGGCCGCCGGTTGAGTATAGCTGCCCTAGGGGTTCCTCTTCATAAGTGCCATTACCGAGATATCGATTACAGTTCAGCAGTATCGATATATCGGCATTCAGAAACGATGTTATAAAAAAAACGACTTCCCGAAGGTTGGTAGTAGGATCATAACACTTGTTTACCCTACTAATGCACGTTATTATGGACCGAAACACGTATGTGGAACGGCCCATTACTGCGTGGTCCTGAAGGAATAGCCGATGACTTTACACAGAACGCAAATACAGCGTGATTCAGAAAGATATACACATTTCCGCGAATAGTGAAGTATTCGCGGAATTGAAGTGAAACTAATTTTATCGCGTTTATTTTGATTAATTCAAAATGCGTAATCAAAAAAGAACAAATCACCAGAAAATGCTGCATAGAAATTTGTTTCTAAATTTAAAGAATATCTTCTGCACAACGAAACATTTACTTTTTCTACTTAAAGAAAATCTTTGGAAGCATTATATTGCCAGTGTTTTCCAATTCACCCAGCTGTATAAGTTGCTACCTTATATCCAAGCGTTTTTTATTTATTCCAACGAAATGAATTACACCTGTCATTTCTCCGACATATCCCAACCGTTTCATCTGCAAATATTTCAGCATACCTACCTTACCATCTCTCGCTGTGAGCATGAAAATATGCGTACTCAAATATTTTTATATACCGTTTCCCAACGGAATATTTTGGGAACAATCCGAAGTTAAATACACACACACATATAGATTGTTACAGATTGTTTGGAAGAAGTCAATTAAACTCACGTTGTTGTAAAATCGTCTTGTGAGAAAATAATAATATCGCCAGACGAACACACAAACTATACGGTCCCACACTAAGCAACGCTTGTGTTATGGGTACCGTGCAATGGACTGGGTGCGAACTCAGTATATAATACTTATATAGATCTTAAACATCCATGACTCAGGTACAAACATTCTTGCTCATATAGTACTACGCATAAAAGTTTTGCTTTGCGCAGTACTATATGACGTTTGATAAAGTTATAAAACGTGTATACATTCGGGGGATAGTTTTTAACGTTTTCTTTTGTTTTGAATCTTTATAATTTGAAGGTTAACGAGTTTATATCTTACATCAAAAGTAGGTACTTCCCTTCAGTTTTAAGATACAAACATTATCTATCCAATGCAGATTCCGTATTTAAGCTGCTCTTAAGTATTCTGATAAAATATTTAACATCTTTTTTATCGATAAACTTAACTACGCCCCTGAAAAGTTATCGTTTATAGATACGAATGTTAATTCTATCAACCTTGATTTAGTTTATGTTGGCCAATTATTTTGACCTCTGAGGGTCAGTGCTGTGACCTTAGAGTTGGAAATTAACATGTCTAGACAATGTGTCGTTGGATTTCGTATTGCTATATTTATTGGAAACATAACTCTTTTCGGGCAATTACAATCGGTGAATGAGATGAAAGCTTTTATAAATTTCGGGGTTAATGTCGTTACGCTTTGTTAAGCTATATTCCGCTACGCTACAATGTAAACATAGCCTAAATATATTTATAACGCCTGCACCCTTGGCATTTAACAGCTGTACTGCGGAATAGCACATATAATTACTATTTACGACGCCATGCAAGGCTTTAGTGCAGCCTTTCCCAATGTGGGCGATAACGCCCCCTTGTGGGCGCTGCAGGCCTAAAGGGGGGCGGTAAGAGACCCAGAAAAAAATTGGAGCGTTGTGTAGAGGCTTACAATAATTAATTGAATTTGAAGTTATAGTGGTTTTTAAGTAGGTGAAAAAATGGGGGCGCTAAAAATAATTCATTCTCAAAGTGGGCTTTAGACAAAATAAGTTCGGGAACCCCTGCTTTAGTGCATAATTTACAGGGCTATAAAGTTTATTTTATTCATCAATATTTTATTAGAGAAATACTACAGTACTTTAAGTCTGACATTATTTGTAAGCTAACCGTATACTTTATAGTCTACGTATACACACACTTCGTCTGGAGAATTGAACAAATGCTCTAATTTTCTATACAGATAAGGGACTCTAAACATAAGACAGTCCGAGATAAATCATATCGCCGATATCGCCACATGATTATACCAACTGTACAGTCCCAATCTAAGCAATATTTGTATTACTGGTACCGTACAATGGACTGGAGATGATCACTGTATACAATACATATGGATAAATAAATATCTATGAATCGGCTACAAACTTCAATGCTCACATATCACTCAAATATTGCCCCTACCAGGATTCGAAACCGGTTCCCTCGGCATAGAAAACTAGTTCACTACCAACTGAGCTAAGGTCGCCAAATTAATTATTCCAATCTAGAATTTAATCCATAGCAGCTGTATATATGGCGTAGTAAACTGCTACGAGCTACGAATTCACTACGTGTGCTACGAACTTTGTAGGAATGACTACGATAAGTACATGCGCTACGGGTCAACAACTTGAGCTATGACAAAGCTATATTGCGTAATTCGTTTTATAAAGTATGTTCTGTTGCAAAATTATTATCACAGTAACTATGACCAAGGTATATGAATCTCTTTTAAAAAAACAATATACAGAGTAAATAAGAAAGGGTATACTAATAAGCCTTAAACCTGCTCTTCCTCGGCGCATTTGTAATTATTATGTGAAGTAATAATTTCGGTATGTCAATTTAAAATTTATGTTGCGCTTAAAAATTAATGAACAAATTATTTTTTTTAGCCTCAGTGTCCGAATATTTTTTTATTCATGTTCCTAATCCATTAAGTACAGTACTTATGAATCGTCAAAATAGTTACAAAACGCTAAGCTACAACTTTACCACCGGAACTTACTTACTACCTAACTTTACCTTTCGGAATGCCGTTCCTATGGAGAAGAACTAAAGACTAATCGAAATTCTGACTTTACAAGATGATAACAAAATGCACTACGGAAGCGCAGGTTTAAATATTAGTATACACTTTCTGAGTCAGCCTGTATAGAGCTCATAAATATTTTCCTACATTTTTTATTCTCGAACTAGCTGTTGCCCGCGACTTCGTCCGCGTGGTATTTAACAAAGACAACCGTTGACAACAGCCTGCTCGCCCATTCTGAGCCCGCGGGACGCATTGCTGCAGGTTGTTGCTATCAAACTTAATCAGGCGCTGCGCTGCAACATTGGTTTTAATTTTTTTTCGTGAGATCCTATTTTTTTTTTCTAAAATAAAAGTAGCCTAAGTTACTCCTTGTTACATCAGCTATCTGCCAGTGAAAGTCCCGTCAAAATCGGTCCAGCCATTTCAGAGATTAGCCGGAATAAACAGACAGACAGACAGACAGACAGACAAAAATTGTAAAAAATGTTGTTTCGGTTCGGGTAACGTGTATACATCCAAATGCACTTAGTAAGAAGCGGTTATTTTAATATTACAAACAGACACTCCAATTTTATTTATATGTATAGATGTATAGATAAAAATGTGGGTTATTTTTTGCACGGCGGGCTTCCCACGAGGATTCTAAGGGTTGAATTTGAATACATACTTTTTGATTGTGCTGAATGAGGCTTCAGTCGAATACCCTTTGAGTTTTATTCAATTCTATTTGTGTACAGTTTTTGTACACCGACACTCAATTTAGTGATACTCCGTTCTTTTTGTGTAGTTTTGTTTGCCTTGAAAGAGATCAATTTACAAAGAGGCGTGGATAGAGGGGGTGACTATGAAAGTTATTGAACCGCCCTCCCCACTGACTCACCACTGAAGTACTTTATTTTGACTAACTTCCGATAGGTAAAATCACACAAATATTGCCTTCCACCCCCGCCCCCAACCCCCTATATCCGCACCGGTTTTAAGCCCCATACTTGTACTTTTAAATGCTTTAATGTTTTTCAGACAGGTATATACCTATCTAGTTTTTTATCTTAACACTGAAATATTTTTTTTTTACAATACATAATCTGTAAATTGATAGCACAACGATGTTAGTCTGGCTGCCCCTTCGGATATCATAGGCGTTTTTTTTTCTTATACAGAATGATATAGAACGGGTATACTAAACATAAAAGCTGCGGGTTCTATAGCGCATTTGTAATCATTATTGATTGATAGAATTCTGACTTCATATTTTTACAAATGTGCTAAAGCAGCGCAGTTTCAAATGGTAGTACAACCTTTCTGTATCAACCTGTATACCACTTCATTTCAGTTGTTTTGTATTCATTCATTCATGTATCTAATGTAAGCGGGAAGTTACACAAACAACTGGCTTAAATTATGTCATATACCCCTCCAAGGTATTAAAGCGCCCTTGTAAACTCCGAAGCCTCTGAAAGTCTACAACAGGTTGTAGTTACGTTATTTATAACTAGTGATGTGACAATTGATATGTTAGGTATTTATCGAGCTCGATGAATCGTGTGCCGATAGTTTGTTTTGTAACCTATATCTACATCTTATTCATTAGTTTGTGCGTTTGGATGTAGGGGGTAAACTCCGGGGCCCCAAGTCTGCTAACACAATCGATTCATAATCGAACAGCAACCGCATAGTAACTGTCACTTTTGACAGATATTGTATGGGATATCTGTTAAAAGTGACAGTTACAATGCGGTTGCTGATCCGATTATGGGAAATTCTTTCACTAATTGAAAGCTACATTATCCTTCGGTGATATACGCTATGTTTCATAGAGGTATCGCGAGTGGAGCCATGGGGAAAAGCTAGTCTAATATATGCCTATTACTACAGCTAATCAAGGACTTTATTTCATTTAGTTAGTGTTCAAACTGCTGTTTAACGTATTTTAGCTGAAGTGACACGAGATAATTTGATACTTGTGTTGTGACAGAGTTACTTATACTGCTGCAATCACATACTAATATTTGGTCTTATAATTGTTATGTTCGAAAGATTATCGATCAATGCACTACGCGAAAATGTATAACATCCTTATAAATATAGCAACCATGGAGTTTCTTGCCCGTTCTTCTCCATAGGAACGGCATTTCGAACGGGCGGTAAAATTGTAGTATAAAATTTTGTGACATTTTTGACTACAAGTAAATAAAAAGTATTCTTGTTTTAATGCCTGTCGAAAATAACTCTGCAGAGTCGCATCACTAGCAGTGATTTATATCCGAACCCTTCGTAAGGTGTTGTAAGCTGGGTTATTAATAATATTAAACCGTTTCATTACCTCAGCGTGAAAATACTAATGAGTATTTAATTTATACTGGTAAGCACGTTTCCTTAGTTAGCGGTATATATTTTTATGAAAGCCGTAACTTTACGTGACTCTCCGTGGCGAACATAGAGTCACGGCGAACAGACTCTATGTTCGCCATGACTCTATGTTCGGCGTGACTCTATGTTCGCCGTGACTCTATGTCTTGAGCTTTTTAGCTCAATAAATTAATTGTTGTATTATAAAATGTAATTGTATTTGGAAACGCTTTGATCAATAATTCAGCAATTATGACGCACTGAGAAACCCTATTCGCGAGTTATTGGACAGAATTTGTATGGGCCATTCTCAGACAAAATTATAGCCGACAGGGCTATCTGTCAAATTAGATGTGGATAGGGATTATCAGGATATTGTGCAACATGCCTCTTGTATTTAATAATATTCTTAACTGACTGATAGACAACGCACAGCATCAACCATTAAATCTAGAGATTTGGAATTAAGTGTATAATATATTCCTTGAGTTCCTATATCGCCAGACGATCACACCTACTATACGGTCCCACACTAAGTAACGCTTGTATTATGGGTACCGTACAATGGACTGGGGGCGAGCCCACTATATATTACTTATATAGATAAACATCCATGTTCATCACACAAATTTGGTCCCTGCCAGAATTCGAACCCGGGACCCTCGGCACAGAAAGTAGAGTCACTACCAACTGAGCTAATCAGGCCGTTCTAATGGTGCACTTAGGCAGGATTTTTGAAAATGTTCCCAAGGGCAAATGGGGGCTCCAAGATTGTATGAATATTATACACTTAGGCAGGATTTTTGAAAATGTTCCCAAGGGCAAATGGGGGCTCCAAGATTGTATGAATATTATACACTTAGGCAGGATTTTTGAAAATGTTCCCAAGGGCAAATGGGGGCTCCAAGATTGTATGAATATTATACACTTAGGCAGGATTTTTGAAAATGTTCCCAAGGGCAAATGGGGGCTCCAAGATTGTATGAATATTATACACTTAGGCAGGATTTTTGAAAATGTTCCCAAGGGCAAATGGGGGCTCCAAGATTGTATGAATATTATACATTTTTTTATTATAAAATAATAAAAATAAAATGTTGTTAATTTTGTTCACAGTGATGCATTTATGGAAACACTGCAGTAGAGCGGTGACCGTGTGATAAGCTACCAATATGGCGGAAGCGGAGGGGGGTGCGAGCGAGCAAGATGATGTCTCATTCTTGCGCACGGTAAGTTCCTTTAATTATTGAAAATAATAACACTAGGTATATATAGAAAATTATTGACCTTTGAAGCTATATTTAACTAACCCTAAATTTATAGAAAGGGTTGCCGACGTGTTCACTTATGGTGTTGAAGGCACATTACACGACAGTATTAATGCTTTCGTCAAATATGTTGTGATGTCGTCACATTACACGACAGTATTAATGCTTTCGTCAAATATGTTGTGATGTCGTCACATTACACTACAGTATTGATGCCTTTATCAAATGTGTTGTGTTGACGTCACATTATACTACAGTATTAAAGCTTTCGTCAAATATATTGTGATGACGTCACATTACACAATAGTATTAATGCTTTGGTAAAATGTGTTGTGTTGTCGTCACATTACACTACAGTAATAATGCTTCCGTCTTTTCTTTGATCGGAAGTAGATCAATGGTTCGGAAACACTATGCCTGTATTTTTATCATTTTAAGGATTATTTCGAAAGCTTGAAATCAGCTGTGTCCTCTAGGACTCGCCGAGGGTCAAACCTCGGCGTCTTCGTTGGTCACTGCTATAGATACTGGCTTACAGGAGAAACAGTGGAGCGTGTCGCGAGCCAAGTCCCATATTCAATTATTTCCCCGATAATAATCGTTCCCTAAACATTTACGGGAGACTTGGGTGGTTTATTTTATAAAGGTTGTACCATAGACAATGGCGTGACGTTGTGACTCGACCAAATTGGGTGGAGCCCTGTAATTATAATCAGGGGACATTGTCGTAGCCTTGTTCAATTTACATGTGACCTCGTTTATATGCTACTAGCTGTACCCGCGAATTCGTTCACGCGACTTTCTTCTCCCTTTAATACGATCGTCGAATGAGTGTAATATGTCCTCCTATGTTATTTATTATTATTTACCTGTAATGTACATAATTATCCTAATAAAATCAGCTCGGACTCACGGCCTGCGTCTGATATGTCTTGTCGCTACCAACAGTATCCTACCGCCGCTCTCCGGCATGTTGGTATTTTTTTTAATATATATTAGGCCTAGTCTACGGATTAGGCCTGTATAGAATCTCCCATTTTGGATATTAAAACCATTCCACGTGACGTTGGCAAAATATCTACCCAAAGGTGGGAGGCCATTTTCTAAAAAAAAATATATATAAATATTACTTATATTTATATATCCGTAAACAATTGTGTATATAATTGTTTTAAACAATTACATTACCGATGAAAAAAGGAAGATGACGTCAGCTTGGTCTTGTGGTTTGAACGTAGGCCGGCTGGGTCGCAGCACTGGTTAGTTGCGGCTTCGATTCCCGCCTAGGAAGAATTCGGAAACGATCTTTTCGTAATTTGCCCTGGTCTGGGTGTTACTGGGATCGCCCCCACCAGAGTACGGTACCTGTAATACAAGCATCGTTTCGTTTGGGGCCATACAGTTGGTGTATTCGTCTAGTTTTTTTTCTCTGGCTGCCTATTTCTAATTCTATTTGCATTAATGCCAAACTAAATGACTCAAGGCCCGGTTTTGGCAAGTTCCGAGACACAGCGTCTGTTGTCGATCGGACACTGACTATTTATAGTTGATGCACGCGGCCTACGAGTGACGGAAATGCGGATCGTATTGTGTAAGTAATAAGATCGGTATTTAAGGTCGCGAGGCCGTGACTGAATTTCAGTTACGATACGATTCTGTCACTGAATGCCATCGGTATGATATCTCAATCTGCGGGGTGAGCAGAAACTTCTATTTAAAGATTTTTATCTGAATCCGCCTAGTATTAAAATACTAGCTGCGCCCCGAATGTTGCCCGCGATTAAAAAGTTAAGTTAAAAAAAACACGGTTCCTGTATGCTATCCCATAGGAACCGTGCATTTTTTCGGGATAAAAATTAGCCTATGTCATTTTCTGACCCCTAAACTACCACTACCTATGCAAAAAATCATGTCGATCCTTTGCTCTATGAAAAATTAAAACAAATCTATCTCACGGGAACGATACATTTGACCGGGATAAAAAGTAGCCTATGTGCTTTTCCATACTATAATCTATCTCTGTGCCAAATTTCATCCAGCTCCGTTCAGCCGTTCTGGCGTGATTGAGTAACAAACATCCATCCATCCAAACTTTCACATTTATAATATTAGTGGGATTAGTGGGATTGATGTCCTATATTTACGCGAATACCATACATTGTCATAAAACTATTTTTTGGATTTTATCGAGAGAAGACTGACAGTCCCCACGTGACCATGGTTGCTGTAAAGCAGCCGAAACGTGGCGAACGTATACAACATAATATAAAGCGATAAAAATCGACCAAATAGTTTTATTTCAAAAGCATTTTTTATGTGGCCGAAAATCTTATGCTTTCTGCGACGACGGTCCTGGGTTCGAATCCTAGGATTCGAACCACACTAGGGACAATCTTTGTGTGATGAGCATTAATGTTTGTACCCGAGACATGGATGTTTAATATGTATAAGTATTTATATATTGAGTTCGCCCTCAGTACATTGTACGGTACCCATAATACAAGCGTTGCTTAGTGTAGTACCGGTCACCAGTTACCACCAGTTCGGAAAGTTGGTTCCACTGAGAAGAGCCGGCAAAAAACTCAGTGGTACTCCTTTATTGAGGGGAAGTGTGCCTGATATACAAGCCGTAGGGCTCTTCCCCTATCAAGTATCTAGATAGGGTTATATTACTATACTGCTCCTCTAACTGGAGATATGTACCTCCTTTTTTTTCGTCGGTTAAAACGGTGAGGTCATTGACACAACTGACCTCATAAAAATGAAAGTTCATACGTTAGTACGACAATAGAATAACAACTTGTTTGTACGGACGCTTCGCCTTTATGCCCTTGGAATAAGGACGACAGTCACATATATCCTTTAATGAGAATCGATTTTATTCCTTGAAAAAAAAATAGAATTTATAAGGAGGTTACCTACCTTGTCGCATTGGCGTAAAAAACCGGGAAAATAAATTCTCCAGGGATATTTATTATGTACCCATAATTACCCCACAGGTATGTTTCATTCTAAATATTTAATTTTCCCCAAAGTACAGGTTTAAAATCTTTTATTATTTTTAATCAAGCTCAATCAAAATTGATGAAACTAACACTTGACACGCAAGCCTTCTTCAAAAATCTGTCATACCTAAAGCCTGTAGCTTAGTTCGTAATTGTTTAGCGATGACCAAAATATCCAAGCACTACTCTTCACAACTTATAAACTTGGCCTTGGCCCTTGAATCAGAATATTTTTTATTCACGTAGACCATTAAGTACAGTACTTATGAATCGTCAAAAGTTACAAAATACTATGCTATTACTTGCCGAACGAAGCCGGTGGATGCGAGTGGCGGAGGACCGTGATGTGTGGAAGTCGTTGGTGGAGGCCTATGTCCAGCAGTGGACGTCTATCGGCTGATAGATTAGATTACATGCTACTACTTTACCACCCGTTCGGAATGCCGTTCCTATGGAGAAGAACGGGCAAGAAACTTCATGGTTGCTCTTTTTTTAAAAAGATCTTTTACATTTTTGAGCAGTACATTGTTATAGGTATGTGAGAACAATGTAGGAACGGCTAATTTAACTCCCTTTCAACAAGACGATAGAAAGGCATTTTTAAAATAATAATACAAACTTTGTGTGATAAGCAGGAATGCATGTACCCGAGTCATGGATTTAATGTTTAATAACTAAATAAGTAATTATATACTGTGATCGCCCCAGTCAATTGTACGGTACCAATAATACAAGCGTTTCGTAGCTTGGGACCGAACAGATGGTGTGTTCGCCTCGCGATAATTAATAGAAAGGAACCTAAATTACTTCGAGTCCAATTCACGACTTTTTCGTGAAGAATAAATGAAACTGTGAACGAAGCGCCATTCCGCGCGAACGGAACCGGTAATTAATGGTAGCCGGCCCCATTTAATGCAGAGCAGCTACCCTTAATCTATCCCAATTAAGGTATTTCTTAAAAAAAAATATGATAATATCTTTTCCGCATGCTGAGGTCAATTCGCTGTTTATGCTATCATTTTCAGCAGTTGACTCCAGCAGGTGGCTAACATAACATTAAAATTCTCAAAAAGGGCCTCTACGTGTTGGACCCATGTCCCTGCGCAAGCCTTCCAAAGATCCGTGTGGTGAGAGACATAATAATAATATAATATCGCCAGACGAACACACCAACTATACGGTCCCACACTAGGCAACGCTTGTATTATGAGTACCGTACAATGGACTGAGGGCGAACTCGGTATATAATAATTTTATAGATATTAAACATCCATGACTCGGATACAAACATTCATGCTCATCACACAAAGTATGTCCCTACCAGGATTCGAACCCGGTAGGTACCCTTGGCACCGAAAGCAGAGTCACTGTGTATGGTGTACGCGGCATTCTGTCTACCTTTCCCTTTTCTGAAAAAAAGAGGAGTTTCTCAATTCGATTGTATTTTTTTTTAATCTGAGGCTTCGGTTTTATTCAAATACTAGGAAAGATCTACGTTCAATAATCATTACTGGTTAGTACTTAACTCCTTCAATTACCACACTTTTAGGCTTATCTTCACAATATCTCGGCAACTTTACCAGTTTTAACCGGATCGCGATACATATTGCATAACCTCGAAGCAAATAAATTTTGATTACAGCCTCCAACTTCGTCCCGGGGGTACTACACAATTTGGTAGGTTGTAATCCCGCAAGATTAAAGGCTCAAGCATTCCGGCCTCCAACGGTTTTGTGTTACTAAATTAAATATTACCCTTGGTTGGTGTGAAACAGTCTGGCCTTCGTAACGGTAATGCCTACGTATACTTAACCATAATAACAGGTACGTAGATACTGCAGATTGAAGCGGTTTTAGGGGGGAAAAGGGAAGATCTTTCAGCCAGACGGTGGACTGCCTGGCCGAGCGGCCGCTATGCCCCAACGGTTATTGTCGGGATCTTGTATATATGTTACGTGCTTCGAAAACTCTCATAGCGCGTTTCAGGATTGTATGGAGCCTTCGTCATTTGTTCTGAAGGTCGTCTGCAGCGCCATCTGTATAGCTTGTGGCGAGATTGAAGAGGTGGCTACAAGGTATTTGTTCTAGGAATACCATGTCTATCTGAATGATTCCAGTATTACCATAGGAATAGTAGTAGTATATACCAAAGAATTTAAAGTTCAAATTCTTTAATAAGGCGATACGTAAAACTTCTCCAGGTAAATAATTCAAATTAGATTTTTTTGTCAACGATATTTATTTCTATACAAAATCTAAAATATGTCTCACCATATCGTAGGAATGCAGCTGATTCTTAGATCTATCGGTTTAAGAGGTAAATAAGTGTCTATATTTAAAAAAACACTCAAGCTTTGCGCAGTACTACATGACGTTTGATAAAGTAATAAATCAGTCATCATCAGTGTATGACAGATTAATCTAAATCAATGTTATTATTACTGGCAGACATGTTTGGCACTACGTACGTACTGACACTTGAAGGTACTGATTGATGATCTAATTTATAACGACCTTTTCCCCCCGCTAACATTGATTTAACTCCACTCTCGATGATGATAAAGTAATGATACCCCCCCCCCCCCCCCTTTATTAGTCATCTGTGCTTATACTAAGAGTTCTGGTTGTATCCTTTATCAATTGCTATTATCTATACTTACTAATATTATAAATGTGAAAGTTTGGATGGATGGATGTTTGTTACTCAATCACGCCAGAACGACTGAACGGATCTGGATGAAATTTGGCACAGAGATATATTATAGTCTGGAATAGCACAGAGGCTATTTTTTAACCCGGTAAAAATACTCTTTAATCGCGGGTAGCACCGCGGGGCGCAGCTAGTTGCTTATATATTCCTTATTAAGTGTCTGCTATTATAGAGAGAAGCCAAACCAAATGCATAAAGAAAATAATTAGTACAAGTAACTGTATTCCTTAGCGCACGCTCGAACTCCTAATTGTGTCATGTCAGTAACGAAATTGAAGAGAAACGTCATCCCAACGGATCGGCTAATTTCCTCGCCTCAGAGACCCGTTTACTGGAGTTTGTTTACTTGGATTCTCAAGTTTGTGTGCTTACACTCGACCCCTTGAAAGATAAATTGATACTTCCTTTAGAGCCGGGATTCCCAAAGTGGTCGATATAAATGAAAACTGATTTTGGGAGCCGACGAAGTTTAAAAATCGACCTCTATTAATTAACACAAGTTCTTATTTGAAACTTTCAAGATACTTTATTATACTTTATACTTTATTATCGATCAAACTTGTTTGGTTTATAATCGAAGAAGTTGACAAGCCTAGGGTCAGTGGTGGGTCCTCTTTCCCCATAGGTTAACAATGGATTTCCGCCAAGTATCGCCTAGTTCTATCAATTATATATCAAGATACTGTATAAGTTGTGTAACGTTTACCAACTTGTTATAAGATAGACTAATATTTTAGTAGGAAGTATCACTGTTGTACTTTATAAACTCAACAAGTCGATAAGCGTGCCCAAGTTCTTACAAGATCAAATTATTATTCTTTTGTATCAATAGGAAAAAAACTAGAGATTAAGATTAGGATTTTTTAAGGTAATTTGGCTATGGCGGTCTGAGGTATTAGTTCATTTTGGAAAAGGGGTCTCTAGCCCATAAATAGTTTGGGAATCCCTGCTTTATAGTCTCCTATTAGAATATTATTTGTCCTTAAATTTTGGTGAATACCTATTTGCTATCCTACATGTTTAAATTAGTGTTGCCAAAATTATATTTTCAGGCTTCTGACTGTAATAATGTTAGATTGACATCTGGTACCGCCATTCATATTTTATCTGATGGAGTTCTGTCTATATTTATTGATTTAACCACAGCAACATCAATTCCTTTGGTTGCCTTTTATGAGAACCGCACTACTGACTGCGGTGTTAGAGATGGTGGTATTATTTAATCCATTGCGTTTAACTTTTATTTGTACAAATAATTCCCAGCAAATAGATTTAGCAGTACTTTATTTACGCCTTGACCTTATTTGCACTAGCCAAGTTTGGCTTCGAGAACGTGCGGACTTCCAATCGTCTTTGATTGAAATGTTTTATAGACTTGATTTGGCTAGAATATATCGCACGCTTCATAATAGACTGACCTAACTCAAAAAAGCTGTTTGTTGGGAAATCGCAAAAACGTTTTGTCATTTACAACTTGTCTGACTTTATTACTTATATCTCAATGAAAATAGCATCATAATAATAAATGATGTATTGTAAGAATACTAGATTAAGTAATTATTGATACTAAAATGTAATTTTGAAGAAATGTTATTATTATTTATAATTATTTATAGCTTTTAAAATGTTGTCCCTGAGATACGTCTGTTTATTAATAAAATCAATGATATATTTCTGTACTAGTGATGACACTTTTTGTTATATGTCTGTATTTTATTAAACATTTCACTAAAACCCTTTCTCTTTTATGTTGTAAGTCTATACTTGATAAAATAATAACATATTATTTTTATGTTGTAAGTTTTTTAAGTTCAGAAACATGAATGGGTCACTATAATATAAAAGCACCGCGAGTTGACTGTCGCAATCTCAGACGCATTATGATTTATGTCACTTTCAAGTTAAAAGTTTTATCAAAATTTGTATAAGTAAAAAAGACAACATATTCGTTACTCAGTCTAGGAATAAGATATCGTAAAAATTCTGAGATTGGTAGATAGATAACGTTGGAATAAATATATCTGTGTGCTTATCTCACTTTGGGCTTAAACCCTAATTGGTCAGTCTATTATTAAGCGTGCGATATATAATAATTGAAAGTGTCGCCAATTATTTGTTTACAAATTAATAATCTGCCATTTCAGTCCCACTACTATGGGCCTCCCCTCAATACGAGGGGGATTTAGGCCTCAGTCCACGATGTTGACCCAGTGAGGGATTCGAACTCCGTGCAGTTTCCTCACGATGTTTTCCGGCCCAGCAGGGTCATTTTAAACCATTCAAAATCGATATCGGAAACGGAATCGAAAACTTTCGAACTGGATTACCGCAATCGCAGTTAAAATTTCCGATTTTGATTATCTTCGATGTATCTTGATGACAATACCAAATCGTTTTGTGTAAAAGTTTCCGTGGGAAAGCTCGTCGGGAGCGACACCAACATCGGAAAGTTTCAAATCCGTTTCCGATGTCGATTTCGAATGATTTAAAATAACCCACCTGGTTACTGTAGCCCCCCCCCCCCCCCACAAGGTGGACCGATGATATCACACGCGTCGCAGGAAGCCAGTGGATGCGAGTAGCGGAGGGCCGTGATGTGTGGAAGTAATTGGTGGAGGCCTATGGCCAGCAGTGGACGTCTATCGGCTGATAGATAGTTACTATAGTACCTAGGTAGATACTAATATATAATAATGTTGTCCAACAGGAAGACATGGTCTGCCTGTCGTGCACGGCGACAGGCGAACGAGTCTGCCTGGCCGCGGAGGGCTTCGGCAACAGGCACTGTTTCCTCGAGAACATCGCCGACAAGAACATACCGCCTGACCTGTCGCAGTGTGTTTTCGTCATTGAACAGGCGAGTTGCTTTTATTATACTGCTAACGTCACAGGTGGCTATCATAAAAAGGAATGTGTGCTACAGCAGGGCTAGCACGCCGGCCAATAAAATACTCATGGCACTGATTTTTGTGTAAGGAACAAAACTGATATAACCTAAACTTTTGTCTTGGCAAATCCAGCCGTGCTAGGCCTGAAGGATAACTAGCCATAATATATTTTTACTCCTTTCAAAAGCAATTTTGGCAACAAAATGAAGCGTAGATGTATTTTTTATTCTGGACTGCAACCTAGCTCTGTAATTTATTTCAAGTTTTCAAGTTTTGCGTAATTCTCAGACATACTAACGAACGGATCATTAAATCAAATAATTGAGAAACAAAAACTTAACATTTCGCCAAATGGACAGACCATTTGAATAAAATAAATGTGTGAATGGAACTTGGGATATTTTTTTGAAATTATATGTTGTCGTTTCTCCTTGCAACTAGTACGGGTTGTGATTTTAAAAATATACAATATTTTTATTTAAATGTAGTCTTTATAATCTACCGATGGACCCCCTGAAATATTTTACACTATTCATGTTAACTGAAATATGAAACTGAACTTCGCGTTTGTTTTTCAGGCGTTATCGGTACGAGCGTTGCAGGAGTTAGTGACGGCGGCTGGATCCGAAACTGTAAGTACATTTCAACTTTATTATCATAAGTATATTATGTACATTATATATTTAATCACATTATATATTATGTACCTGTATAATTAACCGTTGAAGCCCTGATCCAAAGTATAATAATATCACTCTTTGAATAATTTTTGGTTATAAAAGGTGCAACAAAAATAGTTTAAAATATAAAACTAATTATGCGAGTTTTATCGCGTTTATTTTATTTTTTTACGTTCCCGAATTTTCGGCTGCTTTACAGCAACCGTGGTCACGGGAGGACTGAGGTGTTTGATGTCCTAGTGTCATAGTTGAAACTAGGTTACCCTCATATTAATTTGATGTTTACGAATAATTTGTTTTATTTCCATGTGTAGTATTCGCGTAAATATAAAAAATAAATAGTGTAAAATATTTTAAGAGGTTAATAAGTAGGTCATAACGATCACGTTTAGGTATAAAATTCATGTGAAGACAGTGTTTGATTTATCTCTGAGAACGCTAGGCAGGCAGTGTTATTATTAAAATTTCAAATAATTTAAATATATTTTGCGACAATGTGACCTCGTTCTCCTCCTCTTACCCTTCTCCTCTCCTCTTCTCCTCCTCTCCCGCCTCCTCCTCCCCTTCTCTCCTCCCTCCTCTCCCTCCCTCCCTTCCTCTCCGGCTTCTCTTAAAATATTTTACACTATTATTGTTACACCTTATATTTTAACACTAAAATACACTTTAAAAATGTTCTAATAGAGGTTGGTTACATCACTTTTATCATAAAGTTACTGAAAACACTGAAAAAGGGGTATAATTCATGAAAATTCCAACGGGGTCCAGAGTCATGAGTAGAAGCCATGGTGTCAGTTTTCGTTATAAATCCACTTACAGCCTGTACAATAGAATATTCTGTAAAGAAGTGATGTTAACAACCTTCACAGCTGCAAAGATTTCAGAGGGCAAATCTTTGTGTATGACAGACCTACACACATTTTAAATTTGTGTTTTTTCCCCCCTCTGTGAATAATTCCGAATAACGTCAACGCATTCGTGTTTCAAATTTTTCCAGGGGACAGAAAACTTAGTGAGTATAACGGCCTCTCGGTAAAAGAATATGCATGCAAATCAAATGTTTTGGCCTTAATAATTGACAAATTAAAAAAAAAAACTGCTATTTTCGTTTTATATTTTCAAAATTTTACTCTGACACATTTTAATATCGTTAACATTTTGACAGCTCCATCTAGGGGTTACAGCTTAAATTGTGAAATAAACGGAGTACACTAGATAGATAGTATATTTCACGATTTAAACTGTAAACACTACATGGAGCTGTCATACTATTTTTTTTATTTTAGGTTCTTTATAACTTTTTTAACCATTAAAATTCATTACTTATTTTGTTTTCTAATTTTCTACTAATGGTATTATTATATTTACTTTAATATAAGTATGCCATCTGTTGGTACGTTTGTTTTTTATTGTGAGATTTATTTCTGTACTTTTTTTACAAAGGCACTTGTAAAATTATATCAGAGCTTATGTAAAAAATATATTAGGAACCCCTTCGAATATTAAATCTTTAATATACGTTTAGTTTCTCACTGGAAACCTCAAAAAAGCATTAATTGTCTATTCTTTTATTCGACTTATCTGGTGGTTATATTATTTTGTTTCTAAAACTAATGCATGTACCGAGATTTATAATTTGTACTTTACTATTTTGAGTACGTAAGTACTAATTTGGAGTATACAGGCGTAATGGTATATAATTCCCAATAATGATCATTAAAAAAAACCTTAGACTCTCCATCCGATTGGCAATATGGGTAATCGGTATTTTTTTATCAGATGGGTGCTATACCTATAAGTAAAAATGCTCACTGTTTCTACTTTCTGTGCGTAGGGTCCCGGGTTCGAATCCTGGTATGAACAAACTTTATGTGATGAGCACTATGTTTATACCCAAGTCTTTGATATCTATTTTATTAGTATTACTGAGTTCACCCTCAGTCCATTGCACGGTATCCATAATACAAGCGTTGCTTAGCGTGGGACCGTATAGTTGGTGTGTTCGTCTGTGCGATATTATTATTATTACTAGCTGATATAATAATAGAATCTACCATTATATGGAAAATATTTATATGTTTTTTCAGGGCAAAGGCACTGGATCCGGCCATCGAACTCTACTGTATGGCAATGCTATACTGCTACGACATCTCAACAGTGACATGGTATGTTTCTTTAAAAAAACAACATAGCTCTATAACCGGTTAAATTTAAAAAACCGATGTTGATCACGTGGCTCAATCCGGAATTATTGAATAAGATATATTTAGACTGTGAAGTCAAACTTAACTTAAAATGTTTGTGTCCATTTAGAATGACTATAAAATGCCATTTTAAACATGGAATTTGCTTTGTAACCCTATTATAAATGTATATAAAATTGACCTTACATATTCGTATAAAACAGGGGTTCCCAAACTTATTTTGTCTACTGCCCACTTTGAGATTGAATTATTTTTAGCGCCCCCATTTCTTCACCTACTTAAAAATCACTATATATTTAAATTAAATTAATTATTGTAAGCCTCTACACAACGCCAAAATTTTTTTCTGGGTCCCTTATCGCCCCCTCTTTAGGCCTGCAGCGCCCACAAGGGAGCGTTATCGCCCACTTTGGGAATAAATAAAATGTTTTCTATCAATCAAATATGTGTGGGTAGGTGTCTACTATAAACATTAATCATGGTCCAAATTCCAGTACCTGGCATGCCTGTCGACATCGTCATCGCAAGACAAGCTAGCCTTCGACGTGGGTCTTCAAGAGCACTCCAAGGGGGAAGCGTGCTGGTGGACCCTGCACCCGGCTAGCAAGCAGAGGTATGTTCTTTATTGAGCCTGTAGCGACCATGTCAACCGCACCACAAGCTACAAAGATGGCGCTGCAGACGCATTCAGAACAATAGACAATTGAAGTAACAATCCTGAATCGCGCTATAAGAGTTTTCGGAGCAAGTAACATATATATAAGATCCCGACAATAACCGTCGGGGCAAAGCGGCCGCCTCGCCAGGCATACCACCCGCCTGGCTAGAAGATCTTGCCTTTTCCGCTAAAAGCCCATGGGAAAATTTAGTAAAAATGCTCTATGAGAGAGAGAGTGAGGTAATATAATGCTTGCCTGCTTACATAGTGTTGATGTTCCTGGGAATGTATACCAACCTATTTCTGTTAATAAAAGAAACCATTGAGTTTCTAACCACCTTTCGCATTAACCTACGTTAAAAAAAACATTCCACTTGAGTGACAGCCAAGTTGGTTAGTGATAGCCAAGTTCGTAGAACGCTTGCCTCGGTAACGAGGATCGCAGGTTCAAACCCCAGTTCACACCTCTGGGATTTCTGGATTTCATGTGCGAATCTCATTTTCAACCACGATTATCACTTGCTAAACGGTGAAGGAAAAAATCTTTACGAAACCTGCATGCAGAGAGAACTCCTCGAAAGATGTGTGAAGTCCGCCAACCCGCACTGGGCCAGCGTGGTGGACTATGGCCTAAGCCCTCGCATTGAGGGGAGGCCCGTGCCCAGCAGTGGGTCATTAAAAAGGGCTGGCATTATTTTAAGTTTCCTTATGTTGCAAATAAGTTTGCTCATTGTTACCGCGATTAGCAACTCGAATATGGCTTCCAAGTTTAATTTGAACTTGCAGGTCTGAGGGCGAGAAAGTGCGGGTCGGTGATGACCTTATTTTAGTGTCCGTCGCCACTGAGAGATACTTGGTAAGTTGTCTATTCATTGTAACTAGATAAATACTTTGACTGACTTTTTGGCGGGAAACTGGAAAGGCATGGCGTCAGTTATGATTTCATTTCTAAAACCAGTGTTCCTGCAAGTTATAGTGAGTGATATAATTGGAATATTAACCACTATGGGTTCGGTAAAGTACACGAGTGTAGGTAATTGAAACAGAGTGACGAAACTTGGCTTTTCAGTTTCTCACAAAAAAAACATAAAAAATCTTTCAGTAATGTATCCATCACTTTACTGATTGAGGGATGGGGGTTATTTTACTTGGGCCTAGCCTTTGGGCCTGTGCGAAAACTGAAATAATTTATATTACTTGACACTGGCAAAATACCTATGGTGATGCCAGAATAAAAAAAAATGATTTATTTGAATTGTTGTACAATTTATTTCGTTAGGTAATACAACGTAGTAAGACTATTGGACTATTTATAACATAAGTAGGTACTTACTAACAATAAAGTAACAATATACATTTGAAATGTGAATTTATCTTGAAAATGCTTTTTAAATGTAAAAAAATAGTTACACCTATTTTAACGTTTTTTTATTTATGAAACTATATTTTTTGAGTCTTGATTTATTTTTGAAGTCTTGTCTCGATTCTTCATAACTTAAAAGAGTCTTGTTGACCTAATTAGCCAGAGATTTTTTTTTTACCACAAAGTTGTATCTGACTATAGGGCAAGGTCATAATGGCGCAGTCGGCTTGCTTCCCCCGCCACAATCAGGGATTGTCTTTTATATTATCGGTGAGGTGACGTAGTCGGTATCAATGTGTTTCGTATTGTGGTTCTTGTGTTCACAGCCATATGTGTCTATATCGACTGTTTTCATATCTGTCAGAAAACCCATACATTGTGTTATTGTCTTATTTAGAATAAAATGCCCTTATATTTCTATTTCAATGATGAAGTCGGTTAAAAACAAAAAATAAAGTATTGAGTATAATATAATTTACAGTAAAGTAAACAAGGGTTGAAATTAGATTAACTTGAGATTGAAATTCAACCCATTTCATTGATAAATATTGTTAATTCGTGTGTTCTTTTAATATCTACTTTTTAACGACTGAAATAGAGTTTTTTTTTAATTAATTGCCCATTTTGTTAAACATTATTTACCTACTATACATAGTTACTTATTGACTTAAGAATTATATACCTTTGATGATATTTTTAATTAGGTTATCTGTATTTAGCGCTCATATTCGATAGTTAAAATAATAGTTAAACATTGTGATATTTATTTTATTTACATCTGAAATGACTCAATGCTAACATACTCCATCGTAAATTTAAACAATATTTGTTTGACTTTTCACGTCTGTAAGTTCATTAGAAGTCGCGAGATACGTTGATCTTTCTTCCAAATAATTTATTTCCATTTCTTAATACTTCCAATTCGACTCCACAACCCAATTCATAATTGCAAGATTCTCAAGTCGCTTAATTTAATTGCACAAGACTTATAATTCAACCTTACAAGACTTGTAATTCAACTTCAAAAGACTTGTAATTCAAATTTACAAGACTTGTAATTCAACTTTACAAGACTTGTAATTCAACTTTACAAGACTTGTAATTCAACTTTACAAGACTTGTAATTCAACTTTACAAGACTTGTAATTCAACTTATCAAGACTTCAAATTCAATTTTATGAGACGATAAAATCAATAAATAAAATCTTGCTCGACGGTATCTCGACATAAATCAACATATTACCCAACAGTTGTTCAATATTGTAATCACATTTCACATTTTCAGCACACGACTAAAGAAAACGAAGTGTCTATTGTGAATGCGTCATTCCACGTCACTCATTGGTCCGTTCAGCCGTACGGTACCGGTATATCGCGTATGAAGTACGTGGGATACGTGTTCGGAGGCGACGTGCTAAGGTTCTTCCACGGTGGGGACGAGTGTCTGACTATACCGAGCACTTGGACAAAGGATGGGGGGCAGAAGTGAGTATACTCGTGTAATATCATTGCGGTACGCCAAACGTGCGGTGGTCATTGCGGTGCGGTAGCTAGGCAAGTATGCTCCATCGTAGATCTCATCGTCACTTACCATCAGGTGAGATCGAGATCAAATACTTGCCTATAATGTATAAAAAAAAAAAAAAAAAAACGGTATCTTGACATTCTTTACATTACAGCCTTTCCCAAAGTGGGCGATAACGCCCCCTTGTGAGCGCTGCAAGCTCAAAGGGGGGCAAGAGACCAAGAAAAAAAATGGCGTTGTGTAGAGGCTTACAATAATTGATTTAATTTGAAGTTATAGTGGTTTTTAAGTAGGTGAAAAAATGGGGGCGCTAAAAAATAATTCATTCTCAAAGTGGGCAGTAGACAATATAAGTTTGAGAACCCCTGCTTTATAATGACAGCGTGAGGTGGGCGCCGGCATAATCTCTTCTAAGTCATGGTGTCTAAAAACTTTTTTGTAATCCTTCGTATACGTAAAAGAGAGCGCATAATTCCTTCTACAATGTTTTTTTTAAAACGGTGTGCGAGCTGAAGTGCACGTTATTGCGTTGCAGCAAGCGTCGCTATTTATTTGAATGTCCTTGTGGATTGAAATATCTGTTCATAAGAATTATTGGTTAATCTGTGTTTATGATCACAATGGTATCGTCACTCGCAGCATCGTGGTGTACGAGGGCGGGTCGGTGATGTCACAAGCTCGCTCGCTGTGGCGGCTGGAACTGGCGCGCACCAAGTGGGCGGGCGGCTTCATCAACTGGTACCATCCCATGCGCATTCGCCACATCACCACCGGCCGCTACCTTGGGGTCAACGACCAGAACGAACTGTATTTGGTTAGCAGGTAACTGGGCTCGACATTACTGTTCACTGTAATAACCACCGATATAACTTCCGGCGGTTCTGAATTCAAATGAATTGATTGCTGGCGGTTCTAAATTCAAGTGAACTTTTTTGTGGCAGTACAAAATTGAATTCAATTAATTGCTGGCTGTTCTAAATTCAAGTGAATTGATTGCTGGCGATTCTGAATTCGAGTGAATTGATTGCTGGCATTTCTAAATTCAACTGAATTGATTGCTGGCAGTGCTAAATTCTAATCTATATTTAAGTTTATAAATCCTCCGACGTTTTGTCAGTGAGAAACTTTAGCTAAAAGTTAAATTCAAATGTGTCTTTTAAATTGAAGAGGTTTAACTAAATTTACGATCATTTGGGAAACAAAAGCTTGCTTGCAAGACGTATCGTTATTCCTTATATTTATAAAAAAAATCATTAATAATTAACAAAGACATTACAAAGCAATTTTCAGATGAAATGTGTATTATATAACCATTATAAATGAATAAAACCGCAAACTCCGGGCAAAGTATTTTAATATATTTTGGCATTTTGGTAGCTTATTGAAGTTTCTATTTGTTTTTGTTTGTTTGGAATAAAAATCTGTTTTTTTTTTATTTATTATCTTAGCGAGGAAGCAACCACAGCCTCTTGCGCATTCTGTCTGCGCCAAGAGAAGGACGATCAGAAGCAAGTGTTGGAAGACAAGGATTTGGAAGTGATCGGTGCGCCGATCATCAAGTATGGTGACTCCACGGTCATCGTTCAACACTCGGAGACTGGACTGTGGTTGTCCTATAAGGTACAGTTAGGACAAGACAGTTTAAAAGGATACAGAATCAGAATCAGAATCAGAATATTTTTTATTCACGTAGACCATTAAGTACAGTACTTATGAATCGTCAAAAGTTACAAAATACTATGCTACTACGTTACCGCCCGTTCGGAATACCGTTCCTATGGAGAAGAACGGGCAAGAAACTCCATGGTTGCTCTTTTTTAAAAATATCTTTTACATTTTTGAGCAATACATTGTTATAGGTATGTGAGAACAATGATGGAACGGCTAATCAGACTCTAGCAGCAGGTCAAAAAAAATTACTATTTTATTTTTAGATTCGAACCCGGAACCCTTGACACGTATAATAGGGGCACTACTAACAGCTGTTAATCCTCGCTAGTGCTGGCTCTGTGGGCGGGTCACTCTTCCCTCTAATATGGTTGAGAATAGCGATGGCTGCTCCTCAAGTCAAGCTCGTCTTTGAGTGCTTATTTTAAAAATAAATAAATCAAATATCGCCAGACGAACACCAACTGTACGGTACCACCAACTGTACAGTACCACACTAAGCAACGCTTGTATTATGGGTACCATACAATCGACTGGGGGCGAACTCAGTATATAATACTTACATAGATAGAAAATTTGTGTTTATCAAACAAAGTTAGTCGTTACCAGGATTCGAACCCGGGACCGGCAGCACAGAAAGCAGGGTCACTACCCACTGAGCTAATCAGGTCGTGTTCTTGTCCGCCCATTTAGCAACATTGTGTCTTTTTGTCCTTGATCTTGGCCATACCGTAATAGATATGCCTGGGTCAACTAAACCGAACAATCTACATATAATAATGCTCAAAAATATTCTCCCAACAGTCATACGAGACCAAGAAGAAGGGTCTGGGCAAAGTGGAGGAGAAGCAAGCGATCCTCCACGAGGAAGGCAAGATGGACGACGGCCTTGATTTCTCCAGGTCACAGGAGGAGGAGTCCAGGACCGCCAGGGTCATCAGGAAGTGTTCCTCGCTGTTCACTAAGTTTATTACGTACGTAATTGTTCTCTCATCATTTGATGTTTAATAATATGCTGCTGACCGAATTTCGGTCACGGCGGCCAATGCCTAAGTAGACTAGCCAACAACGAAATAGATATTATAGTGCGCAAGCGCAGGTGCACTCTCTCTCTCCCTCACTCTCACAGTCCGATGGGACGGCAATCCGACACGACCGGAGAGAGATGGCGCAGGACCCACAGCTCCGAGTAACAAGAAGGTTATATATACTCGTAACTGTCTTGTTCAAATCTCATTTTAATTATAATTAACAATTACTATAGTCATAGTTAATTATTAGCACTCACATAAAATCCGCAGTGATAGAGGATCGCAGGTTCAAACCCCGGCTCGCACCTCTGGGATTTCATGTGTGAATCTCATTTTCAACCACGATTATCACTTGCTAAACGGTGAAGGAAAACATCGTGAGGAAACCTGCATGTCTGAGAGAACCCCTCGAAAGACGTGTGAAGTCTGCCAACCCGCACTGGGCCAGCGTGGTGGACTATGGCCTAATCCCCCTCGCATTGAGGGGAGGCCCGTGCCCAGCAGTGGGACAAAAAATGAGCTAGTATTATTATTATTATTATACATAATATCCAGAACTCTCAGAGGTACGAGCCGGGATTTGAAATAGCGACACTCGTCTCCAAGGTGAACGTTCTTCCAACTCGGCCATTACTGGTTATGGGGGGCTTATATAAGGCTTATTTTAGCCATGGATACTGACCTTTATAATTATTTTCTAGTGGACTGGAGACGTTACAGGGGAACCGGCGGTACTCCATGTTCTTCGCGTCAGTGAACCTCGGCGAGATGGTCATGTGCCTTGAGGATCTGATCAATTATTTCGCGCAGCCCGACGAGGATATGGGTAAGTGTGTCTTCGGCAGTGTACCAATTGACCGCGTATCCTTGAAATACTGGACCGGTAAAGTCTTTCAAGGCTACCGAGAATTTGTCTAGGTCTCCGGCAGGGTTGTCAGATGTGATTTTCAAATTATACCAAAATTTTAAATATTTTTTTCCAAAATTATATAAAATGCTTAAGCTTTACCCAAAGGCAAAATGTTAATAATATCAATATTTTTAGGTTTTTGACGTTTTTTTCATCAAAACACTGTCGGACACCTAGACAAATTCTCGGTCGATCGCTGCGGTCTGGACACGGTCATTAAATTTTATATCACCGCTTTTATTATGGGCTATGGTGCTCCCTGTTCCAGAAACGTTGATGTTCCTGAGAATGTACTTCTATGAAAGAGTAACCATTGAGTTTCCTGCTGGGTCTTCTCAGTTATGGTTGTTTTTAAATAACACTTTGCAAGTGCCTATATATGAAAAAAATTAAATGCTCTTGGTTGGTAATCACATCACTTGAGAACAGCTGAACTGATCTGGTTTTTTTTTCTAAATTTTTGTACTCATCCGAGTAAGGTAGTTCTAGTGAAAGCAGGATTGAAAAAAATCATCCGGAAAATTGGGATAGGGACAATTAATACCAAATAAATGATTTGATTTTGACTCGACCACCAATCTCTGTGTAACAGAACACGAGGAGAAACAGAACAGGCTCCGCGCCCTCCGCAACCGACAGGACCTGTTCCAGGAGGAAGGTATCCTCAACCTGATCCTGGAGGCGATAGACAAGATCAACGTCATCACCTCCCAGGGCTACCTGGCCGGGTTCCTGGCCGGCGACGAGTCCGGACAGAGCTGGGAGATGATATCTGGCTACTTGTATCAGCTGTTGGGTAAGTTGGTCGCACAAGAATAATATACGTGGAGAATGTTCATCCCATAACATATCTATTTCTTACATTTTTAAAACTGACTGTAAATAAGTTTAACTGTCATCATTCTTTCTCGATGGCGTACCTGCTGGCATCGATAAACATCAATTAAATTAAACAAATGGGGGAAGAGGGACCCTCCATTGACCTTCGGCTTGTCAACTTTTCCAATTATAAGCCAAACAAGTAGATCGATAGCGAAGCCAGCAATACCGAACTCCCGATCTTGATGTTAGTCGAGAAACTGTCTGTCACGAGTGTCGTGATCCCAAATAACAAACAATTCTCCGCGAAACGAACATCAACTTGTTTGGTTTATAATTGTAAAAGTTGACAAGCCGAAGGTCAGTGGTGGGTTGCTCTTTCTCCATTTGTTTAACAATGGATATCTACCAAGGATCGCCTAGTTCTATCAAGTAAGTTAACATGTAAGGCCTCTTAAATTTCATAATTTCTTCCAACAGCGGCCATTATTAAAGGCAACCACACCAACTGCGCTCAGTTCGCCAACTCGAACCGCCTCAACTGGTTGTTCTCTCGGCTGGGTTCGCAGGCGTCGGGTGAAGGCACCGGCATGCTAGACGTGCTTCATTGCGTGCTCATTGACTCTCCGGAAGCCTTGAACATGATGAGGGTGAGTAGTGGATGCTGAAATTGTTAAAACATCCTGCTTCTAAAAGACTATTAATTGATCATACTCATTTATCTATTACACAAATCAAGGATATTTTTTATCGATACAGTGTAACTCAGGAAGTACATAGCCCCCAACCCTGGACTCTTGGAACAGAGAGCAGGGTCACCAACTGTCGCTATCGGGTCGTCGTAACTAGTCCACGTTTTCCAGGACGAGCACATAAAAGTGATAATCTCGCTGCTGGAGAAGCACGGGCGCGACCCCAAGGTGCTGGACGTGCTGTGCTCGCTGTGCGTGGGCAACGGCGTCGCGGTGCGCTCCTCGCAGAACAACATCTGCGACTACCTGCTGCCGGGCAAGAACCTGCTGCTGCAGACGCAGCTCGTCGACCACGTGTCCAGGTAACCTTAGCAACGGACTTATAATATTAATATGGACTATTTTTTCTTAAACCCGTGTGGGAGTTCTGTTTATAAGTCCCAAAAAATTAACATTGAATATTTCTGTAATTATGGGCTGGATTTTAATAAGTAAATATGCAAAGGTAGTGTTTTGGGCCACGATTTTACGTTTTCGATTTTAACTTTTTTTATAATAATAATAATATCAGCCCTTTTTAATGCCCCACTATTGGCCATGGGGCTCCCGCCAATACGAGGGGAATTCAGAGGGAATTCAGAGGGCCATATCAGAATCAGAATATTTTTTATTCACGTAGACCATTATTGTACAGTACTTATGAATCGTCAAGTTACAAAAATATTATGCTACTGCTTTACCACCCGTTCGGAATGCCGTTCCTATGGAGAAGAACGGGCAAGAAACTCCATGGTTGCTCTTTTTTTAAAATAGATCTTTATCTCATAGGTATAGCCATAGGTCCACCACGCTGGCCCGATGCGGGTTGGCAGTCTTCAAACATATTTCGAGCGGTTCAGACAGGCAGGTTTCCTCACGATGTTTTCCTTCACCGTTTAGCAAGTGATAATCATGATTGAAAATGAGATGCGCACATTAAATCCAGAAATCCCAGAGATGCTAGCCAAGCTTTGAACCTGCGATCCTCGTTATCGAGGCAAGCGTTCTACCAACTTGACTATCACTGCTCTCCTACATAGTCTCGTATTATTCAGTGTCCGTCCAAACATCTTCGTGGGTCGCGTGGAAGGGTCGGCGGTCTACCGCAAGTGGTACTTCGAGGTGACCATGGACCATATCGAGAAGACCACGCATATGATGCCCCATCTCCGCATCGGATGGGCTAATACTACGGGGTAAGAACATCTTTTAAATAAATAAATATCGCCAGACGAACACACCAACTATACCTACAGTCCTACACTAAGCAGCGCTTGAATTATGGTTACCGTACAATGGACTGAGGACGAACTCAGTATATAATACTTTTATAGATGTTTAACATCCCTGACTCGGGTACAAATATTCGTGTTCATCGCACAAAGATTGTTCCCTACCAGGATTAGAACCCGGGACCCTCGGTTCAGAAAGCAGGGTCACTACCAACTGCGCTAATCAGGTCGTCACGTCGATGTATTTAATAACATCCTTGACATTGACTGACAGACAAGCCACCGTCTAAGCCGATAGACAGAGATTTGAACATTTGGAAGATCTCCTTGAGTACCTACTCTAGAGGTGTACTACGGAAGGATTATTGGAAATTCGACATCTAAGGGTCAAATGGGGCCAATATATTATTTTTAATTACAACCGGGCACATTTACAGTCGGTCTATGAATTATAATTCTGGCACGTAATAATATAAGTTTTATTATTTTTCTTAAATCGGATACCTTTTAAGGCAAGCATGGAAAAAATAGACTCATTCATTACTATTAGGCTTGCGTTTAAGGTCAAGATGGCAATTATATGGTGGCACCACATTACAGCTACGTCCCGTACCCCGGCGGCGGCGAGAAGTGGGGCGGGAACGGCGTGGGGGACGACCTCTACTCGTTCGGGTTTGATGGAGCTTATCTCTGGTCCGGAGGACGCAAGACACCCGTCAACAGAACCCATGCCGAAGAACCCTTCATCAGGAAAGGCGACGTGATCGGCTGCGCTCTCGACCTGACCGTGCCGATAATCAACTTTATGTTCAACGGAGTAAGGGTCACGGGATCCTTCACCAACTTCAACCTGGAGGGGATGTTCTTCCCCGTTATTAGCTGTTCCAGTAAACTAAGGTAACTATTGTAGCTCTTATACAGAATTTAAGTGGCTTCGTACCGAAAACTGTTACCATCAATTCAACTCATGATTTTGGACTCTCCAGAATTTTAATTTACCGTCGGTTTTTTATAAATTATTAAAAGGTTTTTTTTTCTGTATTTCTACATTGATTTTAGCATGAAATCTTAATAGAAGTCTATCTCAACGTGATTAAAAATAAAAAAAAACCAATAATAACAAATTTAGACCTGCAACTGCAATGTAATTTAAAACTCGAGCGCGCTCGTAACTCTCACGAGTCGGATTTCGCGCGGAACGTGTTGTTGTGATCGCGCAGGTGACGTTACATTTCGCGCTTAAAAATTACAACATTTGTAGTCCATGGCGTCTGACATAATCACTTGCAATCTAGCCCGATGATTACCCATTCACTTGGCTTACCTTTTGAAAGGGCTTTCCAATAACCCCGATGAATAAGAAACTCCTTGAACGACTTAAGCACATTGACCGAGTTGTCCGGGTCCTGCTTATAAGTAAACTGTGATGACGAGTACCAACCCGCTTCCCTGACTCCCTCAGCTGTCGCTTCCTGCTGGGCGGCGAGCACGGGCGCCTGCGCTACGCCGCGCCCGAGGGCTACTCCCCGCTCGTGGAGTCCCTGCTCCCGCAGCAGATCCTCAGCCTAGAGCCCTGCTTCTACTTCGGCAACCTGTCCAAGCGGGCTCTGGCCGGACCACCCTTGGTCCAGGACGATACTGCCTTCGTACCGACGCCTGTTGACACTTTACAGGTAAGTCATGTTTCTGTTACCTCAAGTATTTGGGGAGACAGCCCATTGAAGACAGATCAGTGAACGGTACCCATAGTACAAGCATTCAGGGCCCGAAGTCTGCTAACACTATCGATTCATAATCGAACAGCAACCGCATAGTAACTGTCACTTTTGGCAGACATCCCATACAATATCTGTCAAAAGTGACAGTTACTATGCGGTTCCTGTTCGATTATGAATGGATTGTGTTAGCAGACTTGGGGCCCTGAGTACGTGAAACCGTCGGTCTTACGCCTGATCTCTCTCCGGTCGTGTTGGATTGCCGACCCATCGGACTGTGAGAGTGAGGGAGAGAGAGTGTACCTGCGCCTGCGCACTATAATATCTCCGCCGGAGATTGGCTGCCGTGACCGAACATTCGGTAAAGCGTTGCTGGAGAGCGTGCAGTTGGTGTGTTCGTCTGGCGATATTGCCTGGCGATATAAAAAAATTGTTCTGTCTAGATCACGCCAAATATATGTTACACGACTTTTTTTTTTTGTAATATTTTATTTATTTTTGCTTTTACGAAGTTATTTAAAATTAGAAGAATATGTTATCTGTTTCTTTCATTAACATGTGTTTGGGAGACAGTATTATATGCGTGTGTATTGTAGTATGGTAATTTTCTTTTCAGATCACATTACCATCTTATGTTGAACAAATTAGGGACAAGCTCGCTGAAAACATCCATGAAATGTGGGCCATGAATAAGGTAAGACCACAATTTCAATCGGTATTTTCCCGCATCACGGCATCGGCTTGCTTTGTTGTACTCTGATATATTGTTCGCGATACTCCGTCTGCTTCTAAGGGTGAAACAGATATATGAAAAGTGTAACAATAGACCTTTTTTAAACATCCCACAGTTTGCATTTCCCTCCGCTCAATGCGAGGTGGAATAGGCCACAGTCCACCACCCTGGCGCAGTGCGCATTGGCGGACTTCACACGTCTTTCGAGGGATTCTCTCAAATATGCAGGTTTCCCCACGATGTTTTCCTTCACCGTTCAGTGAGTGATAATAATGGTCGAAAATGAGATTTGCACATGAAGTTCCAGAGCTCTGAGCTTGGGTTTGGACCTCCTTACTGAAGCAAGCGTTCTACCAACTTCTTCATAGTATGTTTCAATATATCGATATATACGCTTTGTTAGATCGAAGCTGGTTGGATGTACGGCGATCAGCGCGAAGACGTGCACAAGATCCATCCGTGCTTGGTGCCATTCGAGCGTCTGCCGCCCGCTGAGAAGAGATACGACATTCAACTCGCCGTACAGACTCTCAAGTAAGTATATTTCATCTTATCACAGCTGATGCTAAGTGAAGAGCCTCTTCTTTATCGCCATTCGGTCCATTCATGTTTGGTGATGAGGGAGGGGAGGATTTAAATAGTCCTTTTTGTAGAATAGGGTCAGCTGTTTTGAGATTTCTTCCCAGTAAAACCCGTACCCGACTCTGTGATCTGTTAGGCTTAAGGGAAAGCGCTATTTCAGGGCGGACAATTTTAAATTATGACTGAATTTGTTTTATTACCCCAATAAAACTACTAATGCTAGCTAATATGCTACATAAGTTTGTAAGAAGCGATGATTTTTCATACTTTGGAGTTTTTTTTTAATTTCTCACAATTAGATTTATTTGTTGAGAATGTTATCTTTATACCTACTTGCTGTCGCAGCGAAGTATATATTACTTACACTCGCTTCTACTCATAGCTATACATCATTATTATGATTTACTAGCTGTCCCGGCGACCTTCATACCACCTCAGAATCAAATGTATGAGAAAATTAATTTATTGGTACTCTATGAAAAATTAAAACAAATCTATCCCACGGGAACCATACATTTTACCAGGATAAAAAGTAGCCTATGCGCTATTTCAGACTATAATCTATGTCTGTGCCAAATTTCATACAGATCTGTTCAGCCGTTCTGGCGTGATTGAGTAACAAACATCCATCCATCCAAACTTTCACATTTATAATATTAGTGGGATTAAGATGCTAATGCCTCTCCCAGAACGATCCTGGCGCTCGGCTACTACATCAGCCTGGACAAGCCGCCGGCGCGCATACGCAACGTGCGCCTGCCCAACGAGCCCTTCATGCAGGTAATGATCTAATACCTATCGTATTTCATTAAAGTCTAAACACTTACTCACAACCACAGCCTCTACCGGTGTACCTTGAGATCTAAAACTTGGTGGTGCATTAAGGGAGAAATTCCAAAAAAATATACAACCGAGGCTAGGGGATCAAGGCTTGAGCTCTAGACCAAAGACCATTTTAAGCGACAGTGACACGTACCATACCTCAAACCTTGTACAAAAACGTAAGTAAACGTTACATGTTCGAAAACTACATGTCAAAAATCAAAAGGTTTTAAGGACGTCTATGATAGTGACCAGATCACTTAATAACAAAAGCCCTTTCTAATGTCCCACTGCTGGGCACGGGCCTCCCCTCAATGCGAGGGGGATTAGACCATAGTCCACCACTTTGGCCCCGTGCGGTTTGGAGGACTTCACACATCTTTCAAAGGGTTCTCTCAGACATACAGGTTTCCTCACAATGCTTTCCTTCACCGTTTAATAAGTGATAATCGTGGTTGAAAATGAGATTTGCACATAAAGTTCCAGAGGTCTGAGCTTGGGTTTGAACCTCCTTACTAAGGCAAGCGTTCTACCAACTTGGCTACCACTGCTGCAGAGATAACTTATTATATTATTGTGTTGGCAGTCCAACGGGTACAAGCCAGCTCCACTAGACCTGAGCGCTGTCACCCTGACACCCAAGATGGACGAACTAGTTGACCAACTCGCGGAGAACACGCACAACCTCTGGGCCAGGGAGCGGATACAGCAGGGCTGGACTTACGGACTCAATGAGGTGAGAACAAATTATGAAAACTTTTTTTTTAAATTCCATTATAGGCAAGTATCGATCCTTTGCTCTATGAAAAATTGAAACAAATCTATCCCACGGGAACCATACATTTTACCGGGATAAAAAGTAGCCTAGGTGCTATTCCACATATAATCTATTTCTGTGCCAAATTTCATCCAGATCCGTTCAGCCGATCTGGCGTGACTGATTAACAAACATCCATCGATCCAAACATTTACATTTATAATATTAGTGGGATTATCCCGTTTTTCATGTTGACTTAGATCCTCGTACATCAATGCAAATTATAACAGGGACCGAATCAATATTGACTTAGTGGCTTTTGAGATTAATTTCCTTCTTTCACATAGTTATTTGACGACCTGATTAGCGCAGTTGCTAGTTGACCCTGCTTTCTGTGCCGACAGTTGCCGGGTTCGAATCGTGGTAGGGAGAAACTTTGTAACCAAGTCTAGAATGTTTAATATTTATATAAGTAATATATACTAGGTTCGCCTTCAGTCCATTGTACGGTACCCATAATACAAGCGTTGCTTAGTGTGCGACCGTTGGTGTGTTAGTCTGGCGATATTTATGTAATGTGTTAGTGTATAATATTTTCAATCGCGTCTGCTGTCACTCTCACACTTAGTATGTGTCGTCTTTATTAGGTGTGAGGGTCACAGCTAGAAGCGTTTGTACGAAACTACGCAGAAGACCGAAGAAATATATATCTACATTGCTATTATTTTAATATTATACATTGTATAAGTGGAAAGGTAACGAAAACTTTGGATAAAGTTTACACTTAATGCTTATAATAACATTATTAGCCCTTCTAATGTTCCACAGTTGGGCACGGTTGGGTGATTAGGCCATAGTCCACCACCCTGGCACAGTGGGGTTGACAGACTTCACACATCTTTAAAGGGGTTCTCTCAGACATGCAGGTTTCCTCACATTTTCCTTCACTGTTCAGCAAGTAATAATCATTGTTAAAATGAGATTCGCACATGAAATCCAGAAATCGTAGAGATTCGAGTCAGGGTTCCAACCTGTGACACTCGTTGCCAAGGCGAACGTTCTACCAACCTGCCTATCACTGTTATTATTATTTATTTTTTTGAAATATCTTTCTCTCTCCTTGTTGAAGGGGAGGTAAATCCGAAGGCACGGGCCGGAGCCAAGTGTCTAAGGTGTAAAAAGTGCTTGGATATTTAGGTCATTCCTAGAAATTTACGAACTAATCTACATGTATTGAGTACGACTGCTTTTTGAAGAATTGTGTATGTGGATGGATGTGAATTAAGTGTGCTAAGGCTTGCGTGTAATGTGTGGGGTATTACTCCTGTCGAGGACATAATTATTGGGACTGTTTTGACAGTATTGACTTTCCATTGGGTTTTAATTTCTATTGCTAAGTCTTTATATTATTATTATTTTATCTAGGATCCCGAAATGCATCGTTCTCCCCATCTGGTGCCTTACCCGAAGGTCGATGACGCCATCAAGAAGGCGAACCGCGACACCGCCTCTGAGACAGTGAGGACTCTGCTGGTGTACGGGTACAACCTGGACCCACCCACTGGGGAGCAGCATGAAGGTAAGCATAGGTCTCAGTCACACCAACATACCGAAATGCTGGCAACTTCAGACCATTCATAGGTGCTATTTTCAAAAAATCTGGGATCCTGTAATTATATCCAAAACCAAGCGCACCATTGCAAGACTTCAAGATACCGTGAGCACTTTCTGCGTAGATCAGACCGCAAACAAGAACTAAATATGACTGTACCCCAGTTGTAACTATGACACTTGGACGTCTAACACTTACGTCCTCCCGTGACCATGGTTGCTGAAAAGCATCCGAAACGTCGGGAACGTAAAAAACATAAAATTCGTAAAATTAGTTTCATTTAATTGTGTAGTATTCGCGTAAATATTAGAAATCAATAAAAAAAACAAAATATTGACAAATGCGAAATAAATTGAAATCTTAAAATCAGATTCGCACAGGAAATCCAGATAGCCCAGAGGTGCGAGCCGGGGTCTGAACCTGCGTGTCTTGTTACCGAGTCAAGCATTCTATCAACCTGGCTATCACTGCTTACATATATATACCATACTAATTATTTTTTTTAATTCCCCGCAGCCCTTTTGGCCGAAGCATCTAAACAGAAGCAAGCAGACTTCAGAACATACAGAGCGGAGAAGAACTACGCCGTCGGCTCCGGGAAGTGGTACTTCGAGTTCGAGATATTGACTGCCGGGCCTATGAGGGTGAGTTAGGAGCACGGCTGTGCGCCCGCCAAGTCAGGCAAAAAATATTGTCAAAAAGGCGATTTTTTTTGTTCGGATTGTTTGTGGCACACATTATGTCATTTAATTTGAGTCTATTCCCGTTTAAGTGTTTTGTATTAGAATCGCTCCTAATGTGTTGTATAAGGCAAGTGTGTTTATCAATACACATGCTTAATGAGACTGTACCTTTGTTGGGTCCTGTACAATATTTATTTTAAAAAATACCGCCCTTTTTGGCATTTTGCTTGTCCATTTGTGCACGCATCACGGGGGAACTACTGGACGTATTTAGAAGTAATTAGACATAGTGATAACTTATAATCAAATCAACGTCTATAAAATGTACAGTAATATTAATAAATTGAATAATGGTCTACGCGATTAGAAAACAGTAGGTATTATGATGATTGGTAAATATACCATGGGCCCTGGGGTGGAAACTATAGACTAAGTGATAGTTATATAATCATAATTTTATTAAATACTCAGAACACTTTTTAGAACAAACAATGCCAAGGAGGCGCCATAGAGAAGAGAGAGAAAACCATAGAGAACATTATATATAGAGCATTTTTCATAGATTATTGTCCAGTGATATTTATTAATTTCCTTCATCGCAGGTGGGTTGGGCACACGCGGACATGGCTCCAGGAATGATGCTGGGACAAGATGAACACTCTTGGGCATTCGATGGATACAATGTAAGTAATAGCTTGTGTGATCCAGCCCTTATATAAGATTCTCTGGTACATAAACTGATGATCCAATTGATAAAGACTTAAAAAAAAAGTGTTTTATCGAACATGGTCTTGATCTACTTTGCACCATTTTTTTATTTTTATTTTAAAGTTAATGTCCCCATCGTGCATTTTTCATACTTATTTCATAAAGTTTATTTTATTTTATTGATAAATATGTTAATGGAATATTGTGCTTATTACAAGGCAAAATGGTACATCGTAGTTTATTTCACTAGAATCTGTCCCAAATGAAATCAACCAACTCAAATTCTTAAGCTGATTACCAATAATTAATAGGGTTGATTACTATCTCCGACCTCATAAATAGGCCTGCCAATAATCTATGAGCCAATATTGTATCCACAACACCATTAAAATGAAACAAATTTTACTGTTTTATCGCGTTTATTTATGTTTTTTACGTTCCCAAAAACATGGAACGTTTCACGATTATGCGTGTCATCCTCGCGCAAAATCGTTCGCGTTCCACATCGAACGCGATAAAATCCATAAAATTAGTTTTATTTATATGTGTAGTATTTGTGTGCATAAAAGAAATCAATACAAAAGACCATTATTAAAAGTATTGTGACTATGCAGTCACTAAAAGTGCACGGTGGATCGAGTGACACGTTCGGACAGCAACTCAAAGTGGGTGACATAGTGGGCTGCTTCCTCGATGTACAGGACCAAACCATTAGTGAGTTACCACTAGTAGGGGCTAGGGGAGCGCTACTCTGATAGTATTGCCTTAAATGTACGTGAAGAGAAGCGGGGATAAATAGTGCCTATTTGAAATTCTATTCGATTTTGGCTGAAACAAAAACGTCTGCACTTGGTTGTTCGATTTAAAAAAAAGAAGCATAATTTAAACAAACACATTCTTTATTAGTTTTTGCAAAAAGATTAAATTTGCAACAATATTTTTATTTTACTTAACCTAATTTATTTCCAAAGCAAGTTGTATCTTTGAGAATTTTTCAATTATTTAGTACATTTATCGCCATCTAAAAATTAACGTCCGATTTGTATTTCTTTTTTTCTTATTGGAAAAATGAGCAATATTTTGAACTGGCACACGGCTGTGCACCAGCAAAGTTCATTTTAACGCAATACTATCAGCGTGGTTCCTCTCCGAAATAAAAGTGTTAAATGTGACTATGTGGTTAACTTGAGGTAACTTCTTCTGTAACTATAAAATACCTATCCTATACTGCTGCCCTTTGTGGAATGTAATGTGTTTGCCCCGTTACCTAATTATATGTTATCATTGAAAATATGAATGGGAACAAAATCGATATAAATTATAAATATCATGTAAAAATATGAAAGTGTATTCACAATATGTTCTTCGACCATTAACATTATTACAAGGCGACCGTAGATAATAAACTATGCAAAGTTTATAACATAGACGTGTTTTTTTTTTCAAAAAATATCTGGATCATTCGTCGTCAAGTTGATCAAAAACATTTTTTCCCGACATTCAAGGAGGAAAAAGTGTACAGCGGTAGCACAGAGTTGTTTGGCAAGCAATGGGCCGTCGGTGACGTAGTCGGAGTGTTCCTAGATCTCATTGATAAGACGATAAGTAAATATCATTGGGTTTGCATTACTGCGAAATTGACAGCTGGGCTTTCATTAGTCACGTGGCAGGAACATTTTTTGTGTGCGGACTTGGCGTTGCTTATTTAAAACAAAAATTCAAAAACAAAAAAGTCTATAATTTACTTTTCTTGTTTGACCTACTTTTCGGCAACATTTATAAACACCTTTTATGGCAGGTTTTATTTGCTTTTTAAAATAATTCCCCATATGATTTTTTCGAATCTTTATTTTTGCTTTTGCTTCGTATTTTATTCCAATGATACTTTAAATAAAACCTACCTCCATCAATTATTCCTCTTTCGAAACCATTTTCATACAATAATCTCTATAAAAATCTTCATCCACATAATTACGCACTTTAAGATGAATTTCCATAATTTTGTATGCCATTGTTTGTTTTTTCACCAACACAAAAGAATTCTTAAAAATGTTCCTGCCAACACTCGAGGCGTGTAATGACATGCTTAGATATGCTTTGGAAACTATGAGACGAGACACCGCATCGCTTAGCTTGCTGTAGCTACATCTAGCACGAGCACTTTGGGCTGGATAATCGATCGCAAGCATTACCTCACCCCTACACTAGAATCATTCATTTTATGCGATTAGCATTTTACAAATTACGTACACATTGAGTCAAAATTTCAAATGAAAATTTTTTGAGCATGAACTTGGCGGAATCACTGCCGTGCCCCGTTCCTTTTGTTAGTGTAATTCAGTAGTTACAATGACATTTTGATTGTATAACGATAATACGTAATATGCTTTGTCAGTAAAATATTGAATTCTCGTATGTTTATATGTGCACCCGTTACGCAAAAACCATTGGATCGATTTTAATGTAACCTTGAAACAGTGATTGCTTTCATTCCAGGCTATTGTCTAGACCAATTATTAAAAACGGGAATAGCCTAGTGAGAGTAGACGCCCTTATATAAGCAAGGTGGCGGATTCGATCTCGCCTTGGTCGTTAACTTATCGGTGAGAGCAATCCTAAAACAAGCGGTGTTTAAAAAAATATATATTAAAAAAAGGAAAGACTATATGAATAAGCTAGTTAATTGCATTATTGTAGATTAGATTTAGCAATATTCTAGTAATAGGGGTGAGTAAATAAAAATAACGATTACTAGTAGTAAGTATTGGTTAATAAATTAGTAAGTACTAGGTAAAATAATCAACGCAACAAGGTCGGGTAAATGAAGCATGAAACATAGAAATCTTCCCAGTATTAATTAAATACAAGATAAATAATAATATAGGAAATAACTTTGTTGTTTAACATCTATTAATTTTGTTAATTAACCAGTAACCTTGTGTTGTCGTGTCTGTTAATAGTGAACCAAATAACTCATTCACTAAAACCAAACTGTGTATATTAGTATCGTGTAAAATACCTCCCCCCATAGACAATTAACTCCTACATTTTTAATAGAGAGACCTTATGTTATTTATAATATATCTACGGCATAGAACTAGGATCATATATGTGGTCATAGACAGAACGTATGAAACTATCAGAAACTATGATCTAAATATGCCTGTCTTTTGAGACAGATTTTGATGGAACTTGACATGATGATAGCTTATAGCCCGAAACAACATTTGACATACTTTTTTATCCTGGGAATTGGATGGGTTCCAGGCTAGTTCTAAAGCTGCATCTCAAAATCCACAAAACGGGTTTTGATCAAACTTGGCATAGTAATAGCTAATGACTCAACACCTAGGATGACATGAAGAGTTCCCCGGGGTATGAAAAAGAAATAATCGCGAAAAAATTTTCAGGACGTGCAGTTTTAAAATAAAGATGTACCTACCCAATTACAGTTATGTTACATTCTTTTTAAACAACCTACTTATACTACCTAAGAATGGTTTTCTAATACAAAATACTTATGTACCAGGTTTCTCTTTGAACGGAGAGCTTCTAATGGACGCTCTAGGCGGAGAGACGACCTTCGCCGATGTGCAAGGCGACAATTTTGTACCAGCTTGCACGCTCGGAGTGGGGCAGAAAGCTAGGTGAGTCATTCAGTTGGGAATAGGGCAAGTTTATTGCTCATCAGACACCCAATCGAAAGGGACATATACATACAAAGGAACGAGACGCCATGTTAGCTGCCTTCATCGGACAGAAATAGCCGAGCGCGCTTTGGGATCTTTGAAATGGAAGAGCGTTCGCGTTCTACGTACCGCGTTCTTGGTATTGTATGGACTTAAATAACGGCAATAATAAATAAAGAGCAAAAAATCTACCTTATCTAACTAAATCAAATATTTAACGAATGCAAAGTTGTTGAGAACTTTGGAGAAAAAGAATATTCCATATCGGTTCATACATTCCGGAGTTTTTAGGTAACATACATTAAAAAAAAAATAGAACTGAATTGACAACTTCCTCCTTTTTGAAGTCGGTTAAAAATAATGTTTTTTTTGTACAGGTTGACGTATGGACAGGATGTAAACACACTTAAGTACTTCACTACGTGCGGACTGCAAGAAGGTTACGAGCCGTTCTGTGTGTAAGTATATAAATAGCCCTCCGGCGGGGTTATTTTAAACCATTCGAAATCGATATCGGAAACGAAATCGAAAACTTCCGAGCTGGATTACCGCAATCACTATTAAAAATTCCAAATTTGATTATTTTAGATGTTTCTCGATGACAATACCAAATCGTTTTTTTTTAAGTTTCAGTCGGAAAGCTCCTCGGGAGCGACATCAACATCGGAAAGTTACAAATCCGTTTCCGATGTCGATTCCGAACGATTTAAAATACCCCTGCTGACCGAATTTCGGTCAGGTTACGTGTTGGACCCATGACCCGCGCAAGCCTTTCAATATTCCGGGTATAGCCCGTGTGGAAATTAAAGAGATACAATAATAATAAGATGATTTTTTTGTAGCAATATGAAGCGAGATGTCACTCACTGGTACACAAAAGATCAGCCCATCTTCGAGAATACGGACGAAATGCCTGACACCAAGATCGACGTTACCAGAATACCAGCTGGCTCAGGTTTGTGGTTCATCATATACTATATTATAAAGTGATAATGTTTATGAGTATGCATGTGTGTATATACTAGTTTCTGCCCGCGGGTCTGTCCTCGATTTCTATCAATAAAATAATTATCAGTATTGGATCAGTAGTTCCGTAGATTATCGTCTACTACATCCAAACTAATTTATATTATTAGTATAGAACATGAATGTATGTTTGTTTGTCCCGTACGCGTTTTGAAGTCGTTTAAAAATAAACCCAACGCTCCTATTAACATAGTTCAATTTCCAATGCACTTAAGTATGTTCTTCTTATTCAGATACACCTCCATGTCTGAAGATATCTCATAACACCTTCGAAACCATGGAGAAGGCTAACTGGGAGTTCCTGAGACTGTCGCTACCTGTGATTTGTCATCAAGAGTTCATTGAGTAAGTACTTTGGCGGAAAAGGGAAGAAGCCTGGCGGGACGGCCGCTATGCCCTGACGGTTATTGTCGGGATTTTGTATATATGTTACGTGCTCCGAAAACTATCATAGCGCGTTTCAGGATTGTATTCTGAATGCGTCTGCGTCGTCATCTGTGTAACTTGTGGCGAGGTTGAAGAGGTCGCTACAGTACATTGATTACCACTTAATGCGCATACGCAGAAGGCGAATTGTCGGTATACTCAATTGTTGGGATGACAATCGAGAATATTCCAGCTCAGTATTTTTTTATACATCGTGATTCAGAGAGAAATTGCGACCCTTTAATCCTTGCGCTTGTTTACCGCATTTGTACTAATTATGTGCATTTTTGTTATTTGCCCACAAAATATTAAAATTGTAATTTTCTTGTTTTTTTTTTAAATTGACGTAACGAAATTCTGGCTTCACGTAAAAATGAGCCAAAGAAGCGCAGGTTTAAAGAGTTAGTATACGCTTTTTGAATCACGCTATATATAGTTGAGTTTTATATTGGTATTTTTCTCAATCCCAGTGAATCGGAAAAAGCAAGAAGATGGGTAGAGATCAAAGAACGCCAACAGATCTTAATGAAGGAGGCTGTGCAAGCGCAGATGCCGGCGCACATCGACCAGATCATGCGAAGTGGCTTCACTATGAACGACATCAAAGGTATGCGACCGACGTTTATGTAGAATAGTCCATTCTGTTTATAAAAAATAGTCCATTCTGTTTATATAGAATAGTCCATTCTGTTTTTATTTTAACCCTATTTTTGACCATATAATGGAGTACCCGTTGTGCTATTTCATCAACTAGCTTTTTAGGTTCAACCAAGCTGTATAAATATTATTTTTTGTCCATTGTTAAGTATATCTCCTGCAGGCAAATGTAATGTTTATTAGTGTGTTGTATTTCGGTGTCTTACTATTTGTGGTAAATGCTTTTCCCTGTTGGATGGAGTATCAGCATTGCATTGCCCCAAACATTGCCACCCCAATTCATCGCTTATTTGAACCCCATTATTTTACCCCGCCCCCCTCCCATAGGGCTGCACTACGGGGACGGCCAGGAGGAAATGCCCACCAGCTCGAAGGTCAAGAGGCAGCCCTCCCGGCCCCCGCGCAAGGGCTCTATAACACAAGGTGTTAATATACATAATTATGATTTGCAAATTAACAAATTATTTATGGTATAGGTAGCATCATCTTAAATGAGAAAATAGGACGGCTCTGCGCATCTTGAATACATATAATTAGTCATGCGCAGAGCTTATATCTTTGCACAATTAAATGATGCGAGCTATACTTATTGATAATATTTGGCTTTATTGGTCGATCTGATTTAAAAAAAACTGCTTCTAGACAAAAACGTAACATTGAATCTTACACCATAAGCAAATATGATTGCTTTTCCACATAGCCTGACATTAAAGGCTCCAACTAATCGCTCTATCCTATGCTTAGACAGCCAAGAATATTTTGCAATAGGATTATATGCACTAAGTCTTCATAACAAAGCACACTATCGAGAAAAGTTCTGCTAAGAATTTTCAACACGCTTTAGTTATGAAAACATTACTAACCAAAACTCAACTTTAAGCACTCGTAACTTGAATTCGTTTGTGCAGGTCAAGTGAATGGCATGCAGCGGTCTACAAGTGAAGCTGAGATGGCGCGATACGATCTTGGCGGTCAGACATTGATGCCTGATGAAAAGAAGGACAAAAGAGGACGATCACCTTTCAAGTGAGTCCTTTCTTTTTCTTTCTTTTAATGGCCTCACCCACACGAGGGTAGGTATTCTGCCAGTGTCAAGTATAATAATAATACCAGCCCTTTTTAATGTCCCACTGCTGGGCACGAGCGTCCCCTCAATGCGTAGCCTAATACCCCCTGCATTAGGCCATGGTCCACCACGCCGGCCCAGTGGGGTTTGGCAGTATTTAATAGGAATAACAAATTAAATTAATTAAATTAACAAATTAAAGTAGTAAAAGTATAATGTAAAAGTATAATGTAGTCTGATGAAATATTATTTATGTAATTCCATTTAATCATTTATGATCCCTACTAATAATAATAAATAATAAATCAAGTCGGGGTCACCAGTGTAGAAATAGCTCGAGTCTATTTCTGCAACATAAATAGGATGGCGAAGATAGTGTTAACAAATAATAATAACCTTGTCTTGCTGTTTAAATATATAATATAATTCTTCATTTAGCATTTACATGAAGCGCAAATAAAACAAGAGAACTCTAACCACAAACGTCATGCTGACATCGATTCGAAACCGGCCGTGAAGCCGGAAGAAGAAGTAGCTGGACTTCTCGCGGACATAGAACCTCCGCTACAAGTCCTACTGGCCAAATTTCGGTTTCGCGTGAAGGAAATTGAAATAAAATAGTATAACTTGACTTTTCAAGTTTTCCCAAGATGTCCGGGAAATTTTCAGTGAAGTATCCACAGCTTTACTGATAGGGGTAGGCCATTAAATTTCATCACCATAATCGTCATCAACATTATCTTTATCATCAGGGGTACTTAGAATTCAATAGCAATTATCAAGAATTACTCGACACTGGCAAAATGGCACTATTTGTTAGCTGATTGCTAATTTAAAAATGAGGAGAAAAAGAGGGATAGCCCGTGCTGTGCAATGGGACATTAAGGGGCTTAATAATATGAATATTTATGCAGGTTCTTCCGAAGCAAGCGTGGGGAGAGCGGTGAACGCACTAAAACCCGGAAATCCAAGACCCCAGACCCCTTCAGCGACACCGAAATATCGCCCGAGAGGGGCATCAGAAGACCGAACCCGCAGATCAAAGTTTCACAGGTATTTTCAACCTTATTGTTGAGAGTAATAGTTCTGGTTAAGTATGATATTTAGTGTGCCGGAAATGCAACTTTATCAGTGTGTTGCAAAAGTTCATTTTTCATTGTGTTAACATGTTTTTAGATAATATTTTGTTTTTGCTCTCCAAATGTGCGAGGCATTTGAAAAAGGTGGACACCAAAAAGTGATTTTTAGTTCATTTCTTACCATTTAATTCCTCTTTCCTATATTTATTCATTAATTTCATACATATATTTTTTTTATGTTTCATTTTCATATTATGATTTTCGTTGTGCAAAGGCGAATCAGAGATATAATGGCATGCACGCGAGGCCGAGCAGACCCAACTTGTATGGAAGCCAAGTCGGTTTGAATGTAAGTCCCGACCGACTATAATTGTTTCACTAACCGCTTAGTAAAGCCTTAACACGTGTTGGCGAATCGCACTAAACGCAATTAAAACTAGCCGCAAATGTAATACACTGCACTCCAAAACTATCTGTCATTGTATTTTTGCCCGACAACGTTTAGAATGTAGTTCTTTTATTAGATATCTATACAAATAAATAAAATTTGAGTGTCGGTTTGTAATATTAAAATAACCGCTTTTTGCTAAGTGCATTTGGATGTATACACGGTACATATAGTAAAACAATTTTTGTCTGTCTGTCTATTTGTTTCGGCTAATCTCTGAAATTGCCAAGCAGTTCAGCACGTACTTCGCCCCTAGAGGCCTTTACTGTACTTTCATATGAACCTTGCAAAGATATTAGAGCAAAATTCAAACTTCCCTGTTCAATCAAACCGAATACGCAATGACAACGAAACTACATTTACATCAATAAACAATCTAACCTCCCATTATTGATTCTTAAATTGTATCCGTCACAGGCCACCGCACAGATGGCCACACCAACCCAGGAACGGAAGCAGATGACGACAAGCACCCTGGCCGCGGCGCCAACAGAGACGGTGGGCAACGAGATCTTCGATTCGGAGTGCTTGAAGCTCATCAATGAGTACTTTTATGGAGTAAGGTATGTGATGATGATTCCGAACTATACTTTTATAGGGTTCAGACGTGAAAAAACATATTTTCGGAACGTCAATGTGACTTACTTTGTCTTATTTGTTAAACAACAACGTGACTTAAATTGTTTTCTTCGCAAAACGTCATCGTGACTCACATTGACTTCTACGAAAAACGGCAACGTGACTCACATTGTCTTTTTCGGTAAACTTCAACATGAACTCACACAGTCTTATTCGCAAAACGATGACGTGACCCACATTGTCTTATTCGCAAACCGACAATGTGACTCACATTGTCTTATTCGCAAGACGACAACGTGACTCCCATTGTCTTATTCGCAAACCGACAATGTGACTCACATTGTCTTATTCGCTAAACTTCAACGTGACTCACATTATCTTATTCGCTAAACTTCAACGTGACTCACATTCTCTTATTCGCAAAACGTCAACGTGACTCACATTGTCTTATTCGCAAAACGTCAACGTGACTCACATTGTCTTATTCGCAAAACGACAACGTGACGTACATTTGTCATATTAAAACACTATTATTTATACTATTGTTTCCGTGAATACTATCATTGTAACTCATGTTTTTGCACCAGGATCTTCCCCGGCCAAGACCCGACGCACGTGTACATCGGCTGGGTGACCACACAATACCATCTGCACTCCAAAGACTTCAACCAGAGCAAGGTCACCAGGTCCTCTGTCATCATCACTGATGATTATGATAGAGTCATAGAGAAGTAAGTTTTCAGTTTTATTGTTTTTTAGAAGAGATTGATTGAATGACTGCCTTGGACAAGGAAGCCTTGGGAGACAAACAGAGATCGCGGGTTCTATTCCCTGCAAGCAAAGAGGTGTGTAATATATCGAACTTTTCAGAGGAAACAGTGCGTTATAATTATTATAACTCTCTATAAATTTAAGGGATAGTCTTTGGCGTGGACTGGCAATACTCGACTCAGTTGTTTGTTTGGCACCGACTTCACATTCGTTAAATATTTGACTTGACGTGATTTGGCAAAGTAGATTTCAGGATTAGATAATTTTTTTGCTTTTTAGTTTTTTTGACGACAGCAATACTTGACTTAGTTGTTTGTTTGGCACCGAATTTTTAGTTTTTTATTTGTATTTTTTTTTATTTATATGTTATTACTTCTTTAAACAGTGTGAATCGGCATTCGTGCTACATGGTCCGCGCGGACGAGCTCTACAACCAGGTGATGGCGGAGGCGACCGCGAAGGGCGCGTCGCAGGGCATGTTCATCGGCTGCTCCGTGGACACCTCCACCGGGACGGTCAGCTTCACCTGCGAGGGGAAGGAGACTAGCTTCAAATTCAAGGTGAGGAGGAACATGCTACAAAAATACAGCTGATTTAGATAGGGTATACTAAACTGTGATCGTTTCTTTTGGCGCATTTTTAATCATTATGTAAACTCACAATATCGAAAGAAATTTAAGTTAAAAAAAATTGTTTTCAACATAATGGCGATTGTGTTTTTTTTTGTGAGGAAAACTCTTTTAAATTGATATATTGAAGTTCTGACTTCATGTGTTATATATAGGTTATAAAAAATGAAGAACCTGATTATGAAGCTTACGTAAGATTGCACACGAGATTTGCCTTTTAAAACTATTAAGTATTATACTAGGTAAAAAGTGTTACTACAAAAGTTCAGAAAATGGGATAACCTACCTATTGGGATAAAACACCTTGGGGCTGAACGCTCGTATATTCAGAGTCTATAAAGATGTCAAATTACAACCGCTTTTGCAAGTGTCAAATGTCTTAATCGTTTTTTTCTAAGAATAAATTACCTTTGTTTTCTGACACCAGATGGAGCCAGAAACTAAGCTCTTCCCAGCGATCTTCGTGGAGGCAACCTCCAGGGAGATTCTGCAGATCGAACTCGGCCGGTCGTCCACCAGCCTGCCGCTGAGCGCCGCGGTGCTGCCCACCAGCGACAAGCACGTCATACCGCAGTTCCCGCCGCGGCTCAAGGTCCAGTGTCTGAAGCCGCATCAGTGGGCTAGGGTCAGTATTGCCTGTTAAAAACCTCGCTATAAAAAAACTTGTTTAATACGTTGATACATAGATGGCGCTGCATTTGACGTCCAAGAACAAATGACGATTCTCCATACAATGCATCCTCAGTATATGCTAGCTCTGTTTTTTTACTCACGTAGACCATTAAGTACAGTACTTATGAATCGTCAAAGTTACAAAATACTATGCTACAACTTTACCACCCGTTCGGAATGCCGTTCCTATGGAGAAGAGCGGGCAAGAAACTCCATGGTTGCTCTTTTTTTTAAAGATCTTTTACATTTTATATTATTCTTGTTTTATAGGTACCAAACCAATCTCTGCAAGTGCATGCTCTGAAGCTGTCGGATATCCGAGGCTGGTCCATGCTGTGTGAAGATGCGGTCTCAATGCTGGCGTTACACATACCAGGTAAATAAATAAATATCGCCAGACGAACACATCAACTGTGCAGTTCCACACTAAGCCAACGTTTGTATTATGGATACCGTACAATTAACTGGGGTTGTTCTAATATTTACAACCAACGAAGAATAATAATAGTATACTCAGTAACGAGATGCGCGGACCAATTTGTAGGTATAGTCTTTGGCGTGGACCGGCAATACTCGACTCAGTTGTTTGTTTGGCACCGACTTCACATTCGTTAAATATTTGATTTAGTTAGACAAGGTAACTTTTCAAGATTAGATTGCTTTTTAGTTTTTTGTAGACGGTTTTTATTTTAAACAAATGGGGGAAGAGGAACCTAGCACTGACCCTCGGCTTGTCAACTTTTCCAATTATAAACCAAACCAAGATTGATCGATAATTAAAGAAGCAAGCATCACCGAACTTCTCTTAGATATTAGTCGAGAAATTATCTATCACGAGTGACGGGACCTCAAATAAAATGCAATTCGACGCGAAACGAAGCGAATCTAAAAAAGTATTAGACATGTGTTTCGCCTCTAAACGTTTTATTTTGTTATTTTTTTTTTAGTTATTCTACTATTCGGCACGGAGAAAAAATAAAAAAAAACAAAGGTCATAAAAGTCAGCCTACCCGTTCATGATTTATAAATGGTGTAACTAATAAGACTTTCTTTTGATATGTATTGATTGATGTGTGAACGATTTGTCTTACAGAGGAGGACCGCTGCATAGATATTTTAGAGCTGATAGAAATGGACAAGCTGCTGGGCTTCCACTCGCACACTCTCACCTTGTATGCTGCACTATGCTACCAGAGTAATTATAGGTAAGACACCCATAGTTTTATATCCTAGTCAGAATTGCATTTCAAACCTGCTAATGTTGTAATGCCAGTGGATGCGAGTGGCGGAGGACCGTGATGTCTGGAAGTCATTGGGGGAGGCCTATTTCCAGCAGTGGACGTCTTTCGGCCAATAGAATAGAATGTTGCAAGACACACAGGGCCCGTAGCCGGAAAGCCTATGAATGAATGGGTTTTTAAACGATTTAAATGCTGGCAGATTTGACTTATGATTACCCATTCGCTTGGTTTACTATTTGAAAGCCATATGATTCGGGTCAGTGAATCTCAAAACCATATAAAACCGGTTCAAACGAGTTTCCCGAAAGGGTCTTTCATGGAGATTTTTTCTTTGTTTCGATTCAAAACCCAGGAAACCCAATGGTTTCCAAGGGGTTTCCATTGGGAAACCCCTTGGAAACCATTGGGTTTCCTCCACCCCTTCATGACTCAGCCCAATAAATGGATTTGATGGTTGCGCGACGACTGTTACCCACGTCTTTGTGTTCCGCCCAAAGTTCAATGGTACCGCTTTTTGAAACGTATTGTGGTACTGCGAATTCGATCTGTCAACCTAATGTTATCTTCCAGGGCTGCGCACGCGCTGTGCCAACACGTGGACCAGAAACAGCTGCTGTACGCCATCCAGTCCCCGTACATGTCGGGCCCCTTGCGGCAAGGCTTCTACGATCTGCTCATCGCGTTGCACCTGGAGTCCCATGCCACCACCATGTAAGTTACCACATGGAAACAACCTTTAAACAACCGAGTTAAGTACCGCCGGTCCGCGCCAATGACTACCTGTTGGAATATGTAAACCACATCCCAATAGAAAATGGTTTTAATATTATCATAGTGAAGAAAGTTGCATCTGTCAACTTTCTTGACACCTTTTTTTGACATCATATTTTTACGGTCCTTATATTTTTATATCCAATTATATCTCATTTACCACATTCAATCCTGGTTTTTCTTTGCCCATAACCCATCACACCTACAAATTGGTCCGCGCACCAAGCCAGTTAGTTGTTTGTTTTGCAATATAAACGATGTTCTATCCCTTTCTTGTGTATAGAAATTGCATTTCATATGCAGTGGTAGGGAGGAGGTTGAGGAGTGAGGTTGTCTATATGCTATTTTTTTAATTTCCTACCAATGTCGATCCCACTAATATTATAAATGTGAAAGTTTGGATGGATGGATGTTTGTTACTTACTCAATCACGCTAGAACGGCCGAACGGATCGGAATGAAATTTGGCACAGAGATAGATTATAGTCTAGAATAGCACATAGGCTACTTTTTATCCCGGTCAAATGTTAACGCGGGGAACACCGCGGGGCGCAGCTAGTGATTGATAATGTGCAATATTAGCGGGATATTAACCACTGTGTGTTCATAAACGTGCACGAGTGAAGGAAATTAAAATACAACAGTATAATTTGACTTTTTAAGTCGTCGCAAAATGTCCGGTAGTCTCCACACCGCTCTGCTGATAGGTATAGGGGATCCATTTCATCATCATCAATATCATCAGACGCACTAACATCACTGCTTAGCAAGCAGTGATAGCCAAGTTGGTAGAACGCTTGCCTCGGTAACGAGGATTGTAGGTTCAAACACCGGCTCGCATCTCTGGGATTTTTCATGTGCGAATCTTATTTTCAACCATGATTATCACTTGCTAAACGGTGAAGGAAAACATCGTGAGGAAACCTGCATGTCTGAGAGAACCCCTCGAAAGATGTGTGAAGTCCGCCAACCCGCACTGGGCCAGCGTGGTGGACTATGGACTAATCCCCCCTCGCATTGAGGAGAGGCCCGTGCCCAGCAGTGGGACATAAAAAAGGGGTGGAATTATTATACTAACATCAACGATTAAGTCATTTTACTGGACACTGGCAAAAGTGGCTCCATTCTAGCCGATTGTCAACGTAAAGAAAAGCTGCTTACGATGATGACGTATCTCTGAATTTCAGGGAAGCGTGCAAGAACGAGTTCGTAATCCCGCTCGGTCCTGAACTGAAATGTCTGTACGACTACCCGGACATGGGCCACAGCCTGCGCTCCCTACAGACTGAGAGCGTCAGGCCGCAGATGAAGATGACTGATATCGCGTGAGTATTGGCATTTTAAACTAACTTTTGCCCTCGGCTTTGGCCGTGGTACCTTAGTAAAATAAAGCCGATTTAATTCAGGGAAATTATAGCTTTCTCTCAGTGAAAGAGTTTTCAGAATCGGATCAGAAACGGAATATTTTTTATTCGTGTAAACCATTAAGCGCAGTACTTATGAATCGTCAAAATAGTTACAAAATGCTAAGCTACAACTTTACCACCCGTTTGAAATGCCGTTCTTATTGAGAAGAATGGGCAAGAAACTCCAAAGTTGCTCTATTTGAATGATCCGTTACCTTGTTATGGGTATGTGAAAACAATGTAGGAACGGCTGGGAAGACTTTATCAGTTTATCAAAAAGTACTAACTCTAAGTATATCAAGATCAGTATAAAGGGCTAAAAAAATATATTGTATTTATTGTTCTGCTCAGTTGTCAATATAGTTATTTTATTCATACACTGTGAACAGGGAGAGTATAATGGAGATCAGTAACCTGTACTCGCCCCACTTCCCGCTGGAGGTGGTTCGCGAGTTCGTGATGCAAGCGCTGGCGGAGGCCGTCGAGACGAACCAGGTGCACAACAGGGACCCAGTCGGAGGCAGCAATGAGAACCTGTTCCTGTAAGCCCACACGCCATGATAATCAATTCTATCTGACAGAAACCATTATACATTAATCCCACTAATATTATAAATGTGAAAGTTTGGATGGATGTATGTTTGTTACTCAATCACGCCAGAACGGCTGAATGGATCTGGATGAAATTTGGCACAGAGATAGATTATAGTCTGAAATAGCACATAAGCTTCTTTTATCCCGGTAAAATGTATGGTTCCCATGGGATAGATTTGTTTTAATTTTTTATATTTTTTAATCGCGGGTAACACCGCGGGCGCAGCTAGTAATCTATATAAATAATAATCTTCTCCTATTTTTCTTGTCGGTTAAAAATTTAATTATGTTAGTTGGTAAGCTTATCAGTTGAGAAAGACTGAACCAATGTAGCATTATTTGTAAGGAAAGAAAAACCGAAAAAGTTATCCAAAATTCGAGCAAAATTTAAGTGCTTTACCTTTGGGATTTGGATAGGACAATTTCTGTTGGGTCACGTAATAATAAAATAATTATATCGCCAGACCAAAACCAACTGTACAACAATAAATCAATGAAACTTAGCATGGTGTGATCTTGTGGCTCTGGAACCACAGTTTATTGGAACGCAATGATTGTTTTGTGCGCACATTCTGGTTCTTAGATTAATACATATTATATTATTATGTGCTCATTCGTAGCGCAGCCGTCCTGAAGATGCCTCGTTTAGAGGCGAAATACGTGTCGAATACTTTTTTAGATTCGCTTCGTTTCGCGGAGAATTGCATTTTATTTGGGGTCCCGTCACTAGTGACAGATAGTTTCTCGACTAACATCTTAAAGGAGTTCGGTGTTGCTGCCTTCTTTAACTATCGATCAAACTTGTTTAGTTTATAATTGGAAAAGTTGACAAGCCGAGGGTCAGTGGTGGGTTCCTCTTCCCCCGTTTGTTTAACATATTATATCGATGGCCGTACTAAATATGACTTGTGTCGCAGGCCGCTCATAAAACTGGTGGACCGTCTGCTGTTGGTCGGAATGATGCGAGATGAAGACGTCGAGAAGCTGCTCATCATGATCAACCCTGAAACCTGGGACCCCACATTCGACAAAGGTACGTTTACGTAATAATATTTTAGTTCTATGTGTACATAATAATATTTTAGGTACCTAGTAGCTACTAATGTAGGAAGAGTATCCTACACACTAAACTCGCTTGGGGGGGAGGGGGTTCAGAAATGGTATCAGCATTTTGATGTGTAAAAAAAATTTGCAACAAAACGAAAATTGAGATTTTGTGTGAGCATTTATTTTTTAATTGGCTTTTAAAATGATTGTAAGATTGAATTCGTTAATATACCCTTTCTCAATCACCTTATATGTCCATAGTACACGAGCTGAGCATCCCACTAATATTATAAATGGGAAAGTTTCGATCGATGGATGGATGGATGTTTGTTACTCAATCACGCCAGAACGGCTGAGCCGATCTGTATGAAATTTAGCACAGAAAATCTTATAGACTGGAATAGCACATAGGCTACTTCTTATCCTGGTAAAATGTATGGTTCCCGTGGGATAGGTTTGTTTTAATTTTTCATAGAGCAAAGAATTGACATGATTTACATAAAAGTACATACTTTTTAATCGCGGGTAACACCGCGGGGCGCAGCTAGTCACCTTATATGTGTTAGTCTACGAGCAAAACATAACAAATATAATAATATCAGTAATAGTTAAATATTTTCACTGAGTTATGTTTTTTTTTCGTCTAAAAAGGCAAAGACGAGCACAGGAAAGGTCTGCTCCACATGAAGATGGCGGAAGGCGCGAAGCTCCAGATGTGCTACCTGCTGCAGCATCTCAATGACATCCAGCTAAGGCACCGAGTCGAGTCCATCGTCGCGTTCGCACACGATTTCGTCGGAGATCTGCAGTCCGACCAACTCAGGTAATACTATTATATTGATCCTTATACTTAAGAATGTCTGTACTTACATATTAATAAGACTTAAAAAAACATATGAAGTTTTTTTTTTAAATTGAATGTCTATCTGTTCCCATCACGGGAAAACTACTCGTCGGATAATGATAAAACTAGGAATGGTGATAGCTTATAATCTGGCTCAAAATGCAAAATACATTACTGAAAATTTACCGGACATCTATACTCAGAACACTTTTCAAAACAAACGATGTCGCGGAAACGCCAAAGAGAAGAGAGAGAAAACCATAGAGAACATTATGTATAGATAATTTTTAAATCATAGATTATTGTCCACACTAGTCCTAACGTTTTTTTTTCAGACGTTACACTGAGATCAAGCAGTCTGATCTGCCGAGCGCCGTAGCTGCCAAGAAGACCAAAGAGTTCCGGTGTCCCCCCAGGGAACAGATGAACGCTATACTCAGTACGTAGACTATTCAATACCACTTAAATAAAATGCTAATGCTTTTTCATTAAAAAGGTTGAAATCAAAATGTCATGCCTGATCCATTAAATAGCTATACTATACTATACTTATCAAAGTCTCTTTTTAACCGACTTCAAAAAAGGAGGAGGTTCTCAATTCGGTTGTATTGTTTTTTATGATTAAAGTATACATGTTGAAATAAAACTAATCTTATGGATTTTATCGCGTTTATTATTTGTTTTTACGTTCCCGACGTTTCGGCTGCTTTACAGCCACCCTACACTTGGACGTCAACCACCTCAGTCCCTCTTGACCATGGTTGCTGCAAAGCAACCGAAACGTCGGGAACGTAAAAAAGCAAATAATAAACGCGATAAAATCCGTAAGATTAGTTTTATTTCAATGTGTAGTATTCGCGTAAATATAAGAAATCAATATAAATTATACATGGTTAATTTGGGTTAAGTAACTGAATTTTGTTTTTCAACCATCGTACGCTAGATTTGCTTGTCAAAGAGCATGTTGGAATTTGTGTATTTTAGAAGCTATTTTATACATGTTACAAGATTGCGAAATTTATTTATTTACATTTTTGACTTCAGGTTTCAAGCACCTAGAAGACGAGGATCGGGAGAACTGTCCGTGCGGGGAGGAGCTGATCGCGCGCATGAACCACTTCCACGACAGCCTCATGGCGCACGTCTCCCTCAGCGCGCTGCAGGAGGACCTGGGAGAGGTAACACATCATCAGCCACGATAATTAACTTAAAAAATATTATAATGTAATTGATAGAACTAGGCGATACTTGGCGGAAATCAATTGTTAAATAGCTGGGGGACGAGGATCCCACCACTGACCCTCGGCTTGTCAACTTTTCCAATTATAAACCAAACAAGTTTGATCGATAACTAAAGAAGCCAGCAACACCGAACTCCTCTAAGATGTTAGTCGAGAAACTATCTAGAAAAAAAGTATTACAATGTGTGTCACTGAATAATGTCCACAAACGAAAATAGGCGAAACTAGATCACCATTTACTGATGGAAAAAAAAAGAAATTAAAACATAGGTTTTTAGGAGAAATGAAGCCCCTGTTTACATTGTCAATCACAACCGGTTTAATTGGTAATCAAACATAAAAGAACACATAAAACAATCAATTATAATGTAGCAAAGAATATAACATTGTTACTTATTATAAGAACTGACTTCTGGGGACCGCCAAAACGCTCTGACAGACCTCCCCGTCTACCAACATTAACATCCTCACGGTGCGTTCGGAAACGCGAACGCCACAGGTTTAATGGCGATCGATTATTTTTAGTTTTTTTTTATTGCTTACTAAAGAGAAAAAAATACTTTTTTAGTTTTTTTCTTAATTCGCAAAAAGGTATCTTCCGTTCTCAATAATCGTTTGAACACTTTAACATTGAATACCGATTTTTTATATGTAACACCCATGGCTTTTCAGGAACCCACCGAACCGGAAGCGAAGCCGGGCGCCATTGGAAAGCTATACAACATTATAAACACCGTGAAAGATATGGAAGAGGAAGCTAAGGTGAGATGACATTTTTAACAAAACCGTACTCATCCTGTATCCATTAGCAGGATAGATATAACGTTTTACACAACACCATTTAACAAGCCCCCCCTAAAAACCTAACAAGCACCAACAAAAGGCTTACCCTCAAATGTATAGAAAGTTATAATGGATTCTAAAGCTATTATAACACACTTTTTCCTCTGAAAAGTTCGTTAAGATGCCATTGTAACTTTCTATAAATTTGGGGGTTAATATCCAAAAAAAAACACACTTTGTTTTTAGATTCTTTCTAATTGTATTGAAATCAAGAAAATATCTTAGCTGAAGTTTGCCTAGGCAGCAATTAAGCACTAACTGGTGCAGTGAGCTTAGTGGACCACGCTCAAAGTACAACACTAGCACGAATTATACTAATATTACTTTTACACACAGGCGATAGAAGAAGCTCCAAGGAAGACTCCCGAGGAGAAGTTCCGCAAAGTTCTGATTCAGACCATCGTCAACTGGGCTGAGGAGGCGCAGATCGAAACGCCTAAGCTCGTTAGGGAGATGTTCAGGTACAACATTATAAGTCATGTCTACTTCTAACCCTTTTGCTTCAGTACTTAGTTAGTCCTTTTTTTTGACCAGCTGCTAAAGTCTGCTTAGCCGTTCCTACATTGTTCACATATACTTATAACAATCATGGCAACCCCATACTACCTCCCACTTCGGAGGATAGAGGTTCCATAGATGTTATATAACCTCGGTAATGAGTATCGCAGGTTCAAACCCTGGCTCGCACCTCTGGGATATCTGGATTTCATGTGCGAATCTCATTTTCAACCATGATTATCACTTGCTAAACGGTGAAGGAAAACATCGCGAGGAAACCTGCATGTCTGAGAGAACCCCTCGAAAGACGTGTGAAGTCCCCAACCCGCAATGGGCCAGCGTGGTGGACTATAGCCTAATCCCCCTCGCATTGAGGGGAGGCACGTACCCAACAGTGGGACATTAAAAAAAAGGGCTGGTATTATTATTATTATTTTTTGTTTCCTCTAGCCTCCTAGTCCGCCAATACGATGCTGTTGGAGAGCTGATCCGTGCTCTGGAGAAGACTTACGTCATCAACGCGAAGACTAAACTGGACGTGGCGGAGATGTGGGTGGGACTCAGTCAGATCAGAGCCCTGCTGCCGGTGCAGATGAGCCAGGAGGAGGAGGAGCTCATGAGGAAGAGGCTGTGGTAAGATAACATTCGCCTATTCAATTCTTTTCAAACATTAGTATCCTCCATACATTGGTATGGAAGTTGTAGTGTATTATTAATCTTGTATTTATTTTAATCTATGGATAGGGGGGGGGGGATACTTTTTTCCCCATAAATTGTTGAGTATAGAAAATCCGCATGTAGTGTAATTGTATACATATTTTTTTATTGTTACAGGAAGCTTGTAAACAACCACACGTTCTTCCAGCATCCGGATTTAATAAGGTAATCCTTAGAATAATTCTATACCAGTAGCATTTTCAAAAATAGAAATGGTAAGACCATATTTTTAAGAATCAGTAATGACTTGGTAAAACAATATCTTGTAATTATAATAAATAATTTTATATAGTGCAATATATATGCTTTTACAATAAACTTACTGTAAGTTCTAATTATTTGACTGATGAATAATTTGATTTGGGTTATTTTCACTGACCTGTACCTACTATTGGACTCGCTATAGACATCGTCGTTTTGTACCTATTTGATTTTCGCCATATTGGCGCTGATAGAAGTGACAGCTGTTAGTGAGCGTCTACGGAACTAATGATAGAGTTTTGACATGAGTGTTAATTATGTCCACAAGAAGTCAATAAAGTAATAACTTAGTACTTTAAAGTAACATATTTTTTTTTATTAAAATGTATTTTTGAATTGTTTTTTCACTGAAATAAACAGATGCGTTACAAACAACGCGACGGCCATTTGCATTAATTGTCAATTTTAATTCTGGTAATGCTCTAGGAGGCGTTTCAAATCGGCACAAAAAATAGTTGTCATTTTGTACTGGGCCCTAAGTCTGCTAACACAATCGAGTCATAATCGAACAGCAACCGCATAGTAACTGTCACTTTAGACAGATATCCCATACAATATCTGTCAAAAGTGACAGTTACTATGCGGTTGCTGTTCGATTATTTATGAATCGATTGTGTTAGCAGACTTGGGGCCCGGTAATCAAGTCTAGTAGTAATATTTCGCGTCCACGCTGTATACCTACGTGTCCTGGTGCGCAGGGTGCTGCGCGTGCACGAGAACGTGATGGCGGTGATGATGAACACGCTGGGGCGGCGCGCGCAGGCGCAGTCCGACGCGCCGCCCGCCGCGCCGCCCGTCGCCGACGACAAGGAGAAGGTACTAGGCTTCTTATTTTTTTACTTTAGCAATCGGCTTCAAAATACTGCTAGTCTTCTTATTTTTTTTTTAGTTTGGTAATTGGCTGCAGAACAGTGTCATTCTTGCCAGTGTTGCGTAAAACGTCTTCAGCGTGGTTTTAAATATAAGTGCCCTTGATAATAATGATGACGATGGTGATGATAAAATTAATCCCCGACCCCTATCAGTGAAGCTGTGGCTACTTTACTGAAAATTTTACTGGCATCTTGGAAGAACTTGAAAAGACAACTCAAGCTATTTTATTTCAATATCCTTCACTCGTGCACGTCTATGAAGACTCAATGGTTAATATATCACACATTATATATCAAAGAAACACATTTAAAAAAAAAACATAATTGCGAACTTCACGGATCAACCTCCCACCAAAATGTCTGAAAGTACTATTAAGCCCCCCCCCCCCCCCTTTAATAGACCTTGTCTCACTAATGCCCAATACCACAGATTATTAATGGGGGGGCGGTTGTCTCACCAATGCCCAGTACCACCGATTATTAAGTGGGGGTTGATAATGTCGACATTCAGTGTTAAATCTCAAAGGCCAATAATTCTTCAACCCCAGGACACCTCGCACGAGATGGTAGTCGCGTGCTGCCGGTTCCTCTGCTACTTCTGCCGCACGGGCCGCCAGAACCAGAAGGCCATGTTCGACCACTTCGACTTCCTGCTGGAGAACTCCAACATCCTGCTGTCCAGACCCTCGCTGCGAGGCTCCACGCCGCTGGACGTGGCGTACTCCAGCCTTATGGAGAACACTGAACTTGCGTTGGCTTTGAGGTGAGACGCGATCTTATGAAATCATCAATATAAAATATTATATGGATGATTTGATAGCAAAATTCATCCTCATACAATTTATATAGATGACGTTATTTCACTCAGTCAACAGTAACTAAGTAACACTTAAACTTACTAAGTACGTTAGTACGTTAAGTACTTACTGTAAGTAGTTACAGTAAGTAAGTTACTTAGTTAGTTGTAGTTTACAATATAACATTGCCCAAGATATCTGTTTGCCAATTGAAGGAGTAAATGTATCGGCGGATGAAGGGTTATCAGAGAGAGATAGACTTATACACAGATTGACCACAATACTCAAAGACCTTCTGATGTCTCAGGGAACACTATTTAGAGAAGATCGCCGTCTACCTGTCCCGATGTGGCCTCCAAAGCAACTCGGAGCTGGTGGAGAAGGGATACCCTGACCTCGGCTGGGACCCAGTGGAAGGTGAAAGATACCTGGACTTCCTGCGTTTCTGTGTCTGGGTAAGTATTCTTATGTTATGTCAACCAAACAGGACCGTGGTTGAAGTGTTGCAATAATAATAATATCGCCAGAATACCAACTAAGTAACGATAATGATAAAGATAAAGATATATTTATTTGGAACGTTTGTAATATGGGTACCGTACAATAGACTGGGGGCGATCCAAGTATAAAATACTTCTATAGATATTAAACATCTATGACTCGGCTATAAACATTCTTGCTTATCACACTAAACTTGCCGCTTAGATATTTCAATCCGGGCCCTTCGGTACAGAAAGCAGGATCACTACGAACTATGCCTATCGGATATTCTGGTCGTACAGATCTGGCCTAATAGTAAATCATGCCAAAACTCTACTGCAATGTAAACTTGTGTTTATATCAACAGGTGAACGGTGAAAGCGTGGAAGAGAATGCCAATCTAGTGATCAGGCTTCTGATCCGTCGTCCGGAGTGCTTGGGGCCAGCGCTCCGCGGCGAGGGCGAAGGCCTACTCAAGGCCATAGTGGACGCGAACAAGATGAGCGAGAGGATCGCGGACAGGAGGAAACTGAGGGAGATGGAGCAGGAAGGAGACGTAAACGTTAGTTGACTTTTCCATTTAGGAATTTAAATATCACAAACTTTTCTTTATACAGTTGCAAAAAATAATTTGGGACCCATTTAAGGTGTGAATATCGTATAGCAAATTATTTTGACTAACGTTACTCCAAGCAGCTGGTGTCAGATGTGACGATACCTATACACAAATAGGACCTTATTGCATACATACAATGCAATAAGGTCATAAAACGTGTTAAAAAATAGGTCCCATATTAATGACTTCACTATTTTGTAATAAACGTTGCATAATGAAGTATCCGGGATATTACTGTCTGGACGGCTTTAAAGTCATATTTGCATGGCAATAGCAAGCCCAAGCGTCACTGCTTACTACTGCCTTGTACGAAGAATTTACTTAATGAGTAGGAGGACTGGTCAATCTCATATAGTCTATGGTAATTTCAACACAATATTCACGGCATACTTTCCCATAAATATTGCAGACTATCTCAACAATTAGCACTGGCACCCAGAATCTGCTTATATTACAAAATGTCAGCCCCCTCGGACCCACAGACAATGTGTTCGATGTCGTAAGTTATAAAAAAAAAATATAATAACATCAACTACATTATATGTGGACATTGTTTTTAATTCATAAACATTTACATCAGGATGCCAATATAGATGTTTCATTTAGAAATCGGCGGAGACAAATCTCTGTGATTTGATGTAATGATAGCCAAAACCAATATAAAGATGAAACATATTTTAAATTCGAGCAACTTCTATTGTCCCATACTTTTTCATCCTATACAATAGAATGATCCTTTCATGAACCTGAGTCGATCCGCATAAAAATAATCGTCAATTTATTCATTTTTATGGTTAACACACAATTCACCAAAAAACTCACAATGCCAAAATTCTGTTCACAAAAAGGACTTAATGTTTGCTAAGACAGTTGTCCCAGTTTAGGTCTATCTATGTACCTTTATAAAAAAAAGCATTTTCTTTGTTCATCCCATACGCGTTTCCATACCATTAATCAGATTGCGACGAAATTTTGGTGAGTTGTTGTGTAGCTCGCTAGTCTTTTATACATAAAATAACCAATATTATTTTATACAGTTCAGCCACCCACTGCCGGAGTCCGAAGAAGACGAAGACTATATAGACACTGGCGCGGCCATATTGAACTTCTACTGCACACTTGTAGACCTGCTGGGTCGGTGCGCGCCCGACGCCGGCGTTATAGCGCTGGTAAATCAATTCTTTTGTTTGTTTTTCAATGTTGCCAGTATTCCCCGAAAGCGTAGGCAGGTATATTATGAGCTGCACCCACATTTTGCCAGTGGTATTAAATCCTAGTCAAAAAAAGATACTTGTCTCCTAGAGTATTTCTTTAGTCTTAAAAAGTATCAGGCAAATTTTGACGGTCTGATTAGTGCAGTTAGTAGTGACCCTGCTTTCTGTGCCGATAGTCCCGGGTTCGAATCCTGGTAGGGACAAACTTTGTGTGATGAGAACGAATGTTTGTGCCCAAGTCATGGATGTTTAATATCTGTATAAGTAATATATACTGGGTTCGCTCCCAGTCCATTGTACGGTATCCATAATACAAGCGTTGCTTAGTGTGGGACCGTATAGTTGGGGGATTCGTCTGGCGGTATTTAAAAAATATATAATGTTCAGGGCAAGAACGAGTCGCTCCGTGCGCGCGCCATCCTGCGCTCGCTGGTGCCGCTGGAGGACCTGCAGGGCGTGCTCAGCCTGCGCTTCACGCTCAACAACCCCGCCGCCGGGGAGGAGAGACCCAAGTCTGGTAATACTATTTACATTTGAGATTCACATTCTTCCCGACCCTTTGAGAATAATCTTCTTCTAAGCCTTTCAAGATTAACCTTTAACTTGTCTTATGAGTTAGCATTCTTCTTAGAATTTGGAAATTAATATTTCTAGCATAAGTATTAAAAAAATAAAAATAAATTGTATGGAGAACCGTCTTTTGTTCTGAATGTCCGTCTGCAGCGCCATCTGTGTATCTTGTGGCGAGATTGAAGAGGTCACTACCTAATATGCTGATACTGTTAGGAATTGATTTACATCAAACTATTCGTCCAAAGCATAAAGTAAAACAAATTATAAGTATAATTTTGGCATTCCATCCTAAGTCGGCTGGTCATGGAGAAAACTGTCCAAAAATATTTTCTTATGCCATCTAGTCCGTTTAACTTGAATCTTTCTCCACAGACATGCCATCAGGCCTTATTCCTGGTCACAAGCAGAGTGTGGGTCTGTTCTTAGAGCGAGTCTATGGCATCGAAACCCAGGAGTTGTTCTATAAGCTGCTGGAGGAAGCCTTCCTGCCGGACTTGAGGGCGGCCACTATGTTGGATCGGGTGAGTTGAATCAGAATCAGAATATGTTTTATTCACGTAGACCATTAAGTACAGTACTTATGAATCGTCAAAAGTTACTACTTTACCACCCGTTCGGAATGCCGTTCCTATGGAGATGAACGGGCAAGAAACTCCATGGTTGCTCTTTTTTTAAAAATATCTTTTAAATTTTTTAACAATACATTGTTATAGGTATGTGAGTTGTTATCCTTGGCTTGAATAACCTAAAAAAATCCTATTCACAACGCCGAATACAGATGGCTCTGATTTGACGACCCAATATGCACACTTGGTTGTAACCCTGCTGTCTGAGCCGATGATCTCGGGTTCGAATCCCGGTAGCGGCAAACTTTGTATGATGAGCAGTAATGGTTGTGACCGAGTCATGGGCGTTTAATTGTACACTTGGATTGCCCCTAGTATATTGTACGATACCCATAATACAAGCGTTCTCAGTTTGGTGTGTTCAATATTTTTGAAATTGAAGTAAAATTATATATAAAATTCAATAAAAAATAATTTAAAAGTTGCCAAGACGAGAGCCAGTGGTGGGTTCTTCTTCCCCAATTTGTTCAACAATGAGTTTCCGCCAAGAATCGCCTAGTTCTATCAACTGTAACAAAAGTAAATTTAATGAAAATTCGACCTTAAATGAAAAGTAAGTTTCTTTAAACTCCTAACACACAATTGTGTACGTACATAGCAAATCAATCGCGCCAATGCGCATACGACCTCACTGATAAGGTGTTTGGTGACAGAACGACGGCTGCGAATCCGACATGGCGCTGTCAATGAACCGGTACATCGGCAACTCGATCCTGCCGCTGCTGATCAAGCACGCCAACTTCTACAACGAGGCCGAGAACTACAGCAGCCTGCTGGATGCAACATTGCATACTGTGTACAGGTGAGATTCACGGTCTATCTAATCTTATCTATCAACCGATAGACGTCCACAGCTGGATATAGGCCTCCCCCAATGATTTCCATACATCACGGTCCTCCGCCACTCGCATGCACCGGCTTCCTGCGACGCGTGTGATATCATCGGTCCACCTTGTGGGGGGCCGTCTACACTACGTCTTCCGGTTCGTGGTCGCCATTCTAGAACCTTTCACAAACCCCCCAACGGCCATCGGTTCTGCGAGCTATGTGCCGCCCACTGCCACTTCAACTTTAAAATTCTTTGAGCTATATCGATTACTTTAGTTCGTCTACGGATCTCCTCATTTCTGATTCTTCACTTCAGATTCACGATAGGTGTGGTTAATTCCCCCCCCCCGGACTTTTTGACTAAATAATAATAATACTAGCCCGTTAAATGGTCCACTGTTGGGCACGGGCGACCCCTCAACGTGAGGGGGATTAGGCCATAGTCCACCACGTTTTTCGAGGGGTTCTCTCGGACATGCAGGTTTCCTCACAATTTTTTCCCTTCATGGAGAATTTGCTCGTATGGATTAAGATTTCCGCATACCAAATTGCCCCCCTCCCCTCCCCCTTTTGACTAAATAATAATAATATTAGCCCGTTAAATGGCCCACTGTTGGGCACGGGCGACCCCTCAATGCCAGAGGGATTAGGCCGTAGTCCACCACGTTTTTCGAGGGGTTCTCTCAGACATGCAGGTTTCCTCACGATTTTCTTCCTTCACGGACAATTTGCTCGTGCTTCCTATGGATTTGAATTTCCGCATACTGACCCAGAATAAAAAACTATGTACGTTTATTTATTTATTGCCCAGGTTGTCCAAAAACCGCATGCTCACCAAGGGGCAGCGTGAAGCTGTCTCCGACTTCCTGGTGGCGCTGACATCAGCGATGCAGCCCTCCATGTTGTTGAAACTGCTGAGGAAACTCACGGTCGACGTGTCCAGGCTGTCCGAATACACCACGGTGGCTTTGAGGGTGAGAAATACCTATACAAATATTAATAAAACAAGGAGTAATTTAATAATTAATTATATCAACCCCTTTAATGTCCTACTGACGGCACGGGCCTCCCCTCAATGTAAGGGGGATTTGAGTATACTCCCACCCTGGCCCAGTGCTGGTTGGCGGACTTCACACGCTTTTTGAGGTGTGCCTCGTTCCTAGCGATGTTTTCCTTCACCGTTTAGTACCGTTTTCACTGTGCCTGCCGGAGCTTGAACCTGCGACTCTCGTTACCAAGGTGAGCGTGATACCAGATTCCAGCTTCAACCGTGACTAATGCTCGCGTCACAGGGAGCACTTAAAGCCGTGGTACCTGCGCCTGATTTCTCTCCGGTCGTGTGTCAGATCGCCGTCCCATCGGACTGTGAGAATGTGGAGAGAGTGCGCCGGCGCTTGCTCTGAAACTTGTGTACCATAATATCTTCTCCGTTAAAATTGGCCGTCGTGATCGAACTTCGGGCAGGAGAAGTTATACGGGTTATTATTATATATATATAGAAGCGGGTACGGCGCCTGCTATAATATAATAATCCGTGGCGCGTGTAGTTGCTGACGCTGCACTACGAGCGCTGCGCGCGCTACTACGGCAGCGCGGGCGGCGGCGCGCAGGGCGGGTACGGCGCCTCCTCCGACGAGGAGAAGCGGCTGACCATGATGCTGTTCTCCAACATCTTCGACTCACTCAGCAAGATGGACTACGAGCCGGAGCTGTTCGGGAAAGCGCTGCCTTGCCTCATCGCCATCGGTGAGCTATTACATACACTAATTGATATAAATATATACATAGTTAGCACTTTTTTTTTTACCAGCTGCTGAAGTCTGCCTAACCGTTCCTACATTGTTCTCACACACCCATAACAATTGACTGCCCAACAATTTAAAAGATATTTTTTTAAAAAGAGCAACCAAGGAGTTTCTTTCATACTGAAGAAAAAAGGCATCGTTATTTTATCACAATATTGATTGTGTCAACATTCATCTGGTTCCTTAGCACATTTTTTTTTCTGTTATAGTTTTAAAAGTACTGACCCATCTCAATATTACACTCAGTATAATTAAGACACCGCATGTGCATCGTTGCGCAAACAAGATACAGTTTTATAATAAGTATACTTCTACGTGTAGGGTGCGCATGCGACGCTTAACATTATTAAAACGTATCCCTCTCTCTACAGGCTGTGCGTTACCACCGGACTACTCGCTCTCCAAGAACTACGATGATGAGTTCTACGGAAAAGAACAGACCAACGGTAAGGGGGATATTACATATATCTTAGGTACATCATATATATCTAGGATTCTATCTATGATCCTAGACCAGGGGTCGGCAAACTGCGGCTCGCTAGCCACATGCGGCTCTTTAGTTCCATACGCAAATATTATTTATTTTATATATAGAAAAACATTTGAAAAATCGTTCTGAATCGATTAACGAGGATTAAGTACCATTTCTATCTCTCAGCCACTTGTACTCGTTTTTTTTCAATTTGTCCACTTTTTGGACACCCTGTGTATTATCTAATTTATTGTGAAAAAACACTACTTATATATGAATAAATAAGATATTTTTAAATTTTGTGGCGCTGTAAAAACTTTGAAATGTTGTAAATTGTAATTTTTGACTCGTCGGGCTCAAAAGGTTGCCGGCCCCTGTCCTAGACCAAATGTACGATACTATCATCATAAATAGAATCTAAGATGTCCTAGATCTATTACAAAGATAAGCTACCGGTGAGCTAACTAATCGTAGTATAAGTTTACTATAGTAGCCCAGCGCGCAGCGGTATTATTAATTAATTTAATTCTAATAAGTACCTAAGTAATTTTCGTTTAATATCTATATAAATAATTGTAGACCTACTCGGAGCGCCCCCACTCCATTGTACGGTACCCGCAACTCAAACGCTGCTTGGTTTGGGACCGTACTGCCTGGGATACTACATTATCACCTTCTTCCAGTCGGCTCCGACAACCCGCAGTACGACCCGCAACCCATCAACACTTCGACGGTGGCCCTCAACAACGACCTCAACACTATAGTGCAGAAGTTCTCCGAGCACTACCACGACGCGTGGGCGTCGAGGAAGATAGAAAATGGATGGGTGTACGGCGAGTCGAGGTCCGACAGCCAGAAAGCTCACCCGAGACTGAAGCCTTATAACATGCTTAATGACTATGTAAGTCCTCTTTTTCGTATTTTCCACTTAATTTCATTTTTTCGTATTTTTATATATTATACGTTTATTATTTGTTTATTTTTATGTAAACAAATGCTGGATGAGCCGCCAAGTATCGCCCAGTTCTATCAATATTATCAAAAATAAAAAAAATAGTGTCTAGTATAGAAATATATCTTGCTGGAAATCAATATTGCCGGCGATACTCCCTTGCTGTAATTCTAATGTCAAGCGCATCAAATTGATTGCGGAAAGCGCCGCGCGATATACACGGCAACTCGACGACTATAAGCAATGGCAGCTAGAAATTGCCACAAAAATTGGTAGAACGCTTGCCTCGGTAACGAGGATCGCAGGTTCAAAATCCAGCTCTCACGTCTGGGATTTCTGGATTTCATGTGCGGATCTCATTTTCAACCACGATTATCACTTTCTAAACGGTGAAAGCAAACATCGCATGGAAACCTGTATGTCTAAGAGAACCCCTTGAAAGAAGTGTGTAGTCCGCCAACCTGCACTGGGCCAGCGTGGTGGACTATTGCCTAATCTCCCTCGCATTTAGTGGAAGCCCGTGCCCAACAGGGGGACATTAAAAGGGCTGGCATTATATTATTATGTTGTAAAACTAATTGTTGAGCAGGAGAAAGAGCGGTACAAGGAGCCGGTGCGCGAGTCGCTGAAGGCGCTGCTGGCCATCGGCTGGTCCGTGGAGCACTCCGAGGTGGACGTGCCCAGCAACAACCGCAGCTCCATGCGCAGGCAGTCCAAGTCGGGGGGCGTGAGTACTTTACATACTTATATTGGTGTAACAATAATAGTTGTTGAAATATTGGAACGAAGTTCCTTATCGCGCGTTACGAAAGGGGGCTAGACGGAAAAAATTAAGACGAAAAGTTGTAACCACACTTTTCGCTATCTTTGTCGTTTGCATTTACATAATGGTCAGTATTTTCGAGACATTGCACAAGTGCCTCCGTGGCGCAATTGGCTAGCGCGTTCGGCTGTAAACCGAAAGGTTGGTGGTTCGAGCCCACCAGGGGGCGATATATTTTTGTTTCCCAAAATTATTGATTTTTTGTACATAATAAATAATAAAGGAACTTCGTTCCATCCGGGTGTCCCTTGACACCTCTCAAGTTTATTTACACTATTATTGTTACACCTTTTATTCATACACGTATATACACGGTGCTACCTAAAAGGGTAAACTACCCTTTGTATCTGCATATATATGCCGTATATATATAGATTGCCATCTAAAGGCCGTAATAGGTAATTTATACAATATTATTTTTGTGTATAAATAATTTAATTGTTGTACAATGTTGTGCATGCATGCAGGAAGATAAAATTGACAAAGACACGGTACAATTTCTTAATAATTTATAGATATAACAAACCTTTTATTTATTTATTTTATAAGGTGTAACAATAATAGTGTAAAATATTTTAAGAGATTAACGAGTTAACACACCGAACAAGTTTAAAAAAAAATACAAACGTGTAAATGGGATTTGATTTTTTTTAAGACGGCGAACTACGAGTATTAACATTTGACCGTGCATTTATTTTGATGTATTTTTTTACACTATTATTGCTACACCTCAAATATTTTAATGTAAAAAAAAATATTGTACATTTTAGATATACACTAAATTATTTAGCATGTCTTCTCGCTTTACCCGTTGTTCGATACTATTAAAAATATATTTAATATCCACTTTAATTGACAACTGACTGTGTATCACGTGACGTCGGCCATGACGTCACGCCCACACACCCACACACATGTGGACGCAACGTGAACTATGTGTGTGTTGTTTCCATATACCTGCTTCGACTCCAGCGCGCTCCCGATATTGTGGTGAGTTTTGTTTTTTAAACACACCTCTTAAATGTAGACCTTAGCTGACAATGGATAGAGTTGTAATTCTTTTAGTATGCTAACTGCTTTGGGTGACTAACAAATTCGATTAGTATTACGGGAGGATTAACAAATTGCTAATTAACTGCCTGATAATCTTCTATATATATAAAACAAAGTCGTGTTAGTTACACCGTTTATAACTCAAGAATGGGTTGGCCGATTTTTGTGATCTTTGTTTTTTTTAATTGGCTCAGCCCCGAATAGCAGAATAACTATTTGAACATGGGAAAATTTCACAAAATAAATATAAAGATAATTCATTTTCTCATACATTTAATTTTGAGGCGGTACGAAGTTCGCCGGGACAGATAATAACAGATAGGTACGAGTACATATTTCAGTTTCCTTACTTTAAAAAGCTTATAATATTTTTCGTCCGGATTCCATTTGTCATTTTATGTTTGTCATGTTTTTAAAATATTTACCAACATAAGTTTATTGTATACCTAATTAATTGCTTACAATTTGAAAAAGTGAGTAAATTTTTGAAATAGCTCTCAAATGATATAAATAGATAGAAAATAAACACAGCATCATTACACTGCAGTGTAAAATGACGTCACAACCAATGGTGAGTGAGCACGAGTTAGACAACCTTAATAAAATAAATATTCAGATTCTACTAAGTGCAGTTCCTATGAATCGTCAAAAAAGTTACAAAATGCTAAGCTACAACTTTACCACCCGTTCGGAATGCCGTTCCTATGGAGAAGAACGGCCAAGAAACTCCATGGTTGCTCTTTTTAAAAAGATCTTTTAAATTTTTGAGCAGTACATTGTTATAGGTATGTGAGAACAATGTAGGAACGGCTACGCAGACTTTATAGCTGGCCAAAAAAAAATACTAACTCTAAGTATATAATAACGAGTTAATGGCTACATGGTTCCCACATTGTCACCTGATGGGTGACCATGGCCAGGTTTTTTTTTATTACATTATAGGCAAGTATTTGATCTCGATCTCAAGTGACGATGAGATCTACGATGGAGCACACTTGCCTAGAAGGAACCTGTTCACTCTCGACTTGAAAACACCCTGATTTGAAAACACTTGGGTGACCTAATGGATTTCTCTACAGATGGATTCGGCCACCCCATTCAACTACAACCCCCACCCTGTGGACATGACCAACCTGACGCTGTCCAGGGAGATGCAGAACATGGCCGAGCGGCTCGCTGACAACGCGCACGACATATGGGCGAAGAAGAAGAAAGAAGAGCTCGTCACCAACGGAGGTAAGAATGAGAAGGGAGAGGATCGCGGCTAGGCACGTCGATTAAATTTACAGTTAACATTTAAAAAATAAATATAAATAAATAAAATAAATAAAACAAATAAAACAAATAAAATAAATAAAATGAATAAAACAAATAAAATAAATAAAATAAATAAAATAAATAAAATAAATAAAATAAATAAAATAAATAAAATAAATAAAATAAATAAAATAAATAAAATAAATAAAATAAATAAAATAAATAAAATAAATAAAATAAATAAAATAAATAAAATAAATAAAATAAATAAAATAAATAAAATAAATAAAATAAATAAAATAAATAAAATAAATAAAATAAATAAAATAAATAAAATAAATAAATAAAATAAATAAAATAAATAAAATAAATAAAATAAATAAAATAAATAAAATAAATAAAATAAATAAAATAAATAAAATAAATAAAATAAATAAAATAAATAAAATAAATAAAATAAATAAAATAAATAAAATAAATAAAATAAATAAAATAAATAAAATAAATAAAATAAAATAAGTTGGTAGTGACCCCGCTGTCTGTACCGAGGGCCCCAGCTTCGAATCCCGTAGGATCAAATTATGTGTGACTCATCACACAAATTTCAATGACTCTGGTACAAACATTCATGGTCATCACGCAATGATTGCCCTCACCAGGATTTGAACCAGCGACCCTCGGCACAGAAAGCAGGGTCACTGCCTACTGTCAATAACTACCTATATATAATATGATACATAAATTTGCTCTAACATTCTCAGACGAATAATTTATATAGATAGAGTTATGCGTACAGTATATTGGAGCATAAAAACCAAGCCGATTTGTATAGTACAACTGAATTCGCTAGTACTACACACATCGACTTGGTTTATAGTCCTTTATTTTTATTACGTTATAGGCAAGTATTTGATCTCGATCTCACCGGATGGTAAGTGACGATGAGATCGACGATTATCCTTCAATATATTGGTCGTTATATAATTGTTTCGTCCGAGCTAACTTCATGTTCTTTTCCTACAGGCGGCATCCACCCCCAACTGGTGCCATACGACCTCCTAACAGACAAAGAGAAAAAGAAAGACCGCGAACGATCCCAAGAGTTCCTCAAGTACCTCCAATACCAGGGGTACAAACTGCACAGGCCCAGCAAGGTCACCGCCAGTGATACGGAACAGACCACTACGGGTGTGGCGATAGAGCTCAGATTCGCGTACTCGCTGCTGGAGAAGCTGATACAATATATTGACAGGGCGACTATTAATATGAAGCTGTTGAAGCCGTCGACCACGTTCAGTAGGAGGAGTAGTTTTAAGACTAGTACACGGGACATTAAGTTCTTTTCCAAGGTGAGTTAAGAGTCATTTTTGAAGTAGATATAATTTAGCTGGGTACTGATTAGCCGCGCGGCCTCGTGAGTCTGGCAAAAGATACCCTCAGATTTAATCTGAGTAAATTGTTCAGGTTAAATTGTCATAAACGAAACACGTTTTGAGTGAACGAGGCACAGCAGCTTCGCGAGGCAGCCCGAGGCTATTGTAGTTTTTTATGATGATTATGTAGGTACTTACTTAGTACATTTATACTTTTTCTAACACAAAACCTACCAACGTGCATTCACAAAGCAAAAGGAAATCCGATTTTATAATTTGGTCACCCATCCAAAGTCCGGCCGAGACAAGCATACTTGACATATATGTTAAATTATTTTACACATTTAAATGTTTCACATTACATGCAACTCAAGTCGGAGCTAAAGTATTTCAAGAAGGTACTGGCAACAAATAATAATATATTAAAAATGTACCCAGTATCTATCTATCTATACTAATATTATAATCTATACTAATATTATAAATGTGATAGTTTGGATGGATGGATAGATGGATGGATGTTTGTTACTCAATCACGCCCGAACGGCTGAACGGATCTGGATGAAATTTGGCACAGAGATAGATTATAGTCTGGAATGAAAATAGCACATAGGCTACTTTTTATCCCGGTAAAATGTATGGTTCCCGTGGGATAGATGTTTTAATTTTTCATACTTTTTATCGCGGGTAACACCGCCAGGCGCAGCTAGTTATTATATAAGGCTTAACAATAATAGTGTAAAATATTTTAAGGGGTCCATCGGTAGGCTATAAAGGTCGCATTCCCGAAATAATAATCACATGCTTTTTCAAAGAAAAATCAAACACTGTATACACACATACTTTATACATAAACGTGATCTTTTTATACCTACTTGTAACCCCCTTCAAATATTTTACACTGATTTTGTTACACCTTATATAAGAAATCAACCAACCAATAAAAAAAAAACTTAAAAATGCAAAATAAAACATAGACAAAAAAAAACATGCAGCATGAAGTAAACTCATTGACTCCTCAGAAAATACGCAGTGACCCTAGTAAGTGCGTGAAACAAGAATTATCTCCCTCCCTTTCCTTATTCAAAGGAGAGAGCGAAACCGCTATATTTCTCATATTCATATCAATTGTGTTAGCCGGGGGGAAACTCAGGTCAGGGCGCGAAATTCTGCATTGGATGTCTCGATGTATTAAGTTTGCTTAAAAAAGTACCTAAAGCGATACAACACCATTAAGTTAGTAAAAGTAGCGGTTTTTACAAACCTTATGGTATTGTATCGGATTAGGTTCTTTTTTAAGCAAACTTAATACATCGAGACATCCATTGCAGAATGCTAATATCGCAAAACACTAAATTACATCGTAAAGATGTCCACATTTTTCGTAAAAAAATAAAAACCATTGACATTTTGAATTTCGCGCCCTGACCCTGAGCTTCCCCCTTAACCAACGCTCCTACCAATACGAAATCAACTCTATCACGGGCACAATTAACTCCAATCTCCCTTGCAGGTGGTGCTGCCGCTAATGGAAAAGTATTTCTCCACTCACCGCAACTACTTCATAGCTGTTGCCACCGCGACCAACAACGTGGGGGCCGCCGCCAGCTTGAAGGAGAAGGAGATGGTGGCGGCTCTGTTCTGCAAACTGGCCAGTCTGCTGAGATCGAGGTATGTTGGGTTTGTTAGGGTTCCGTACCTATATGATAAAAACAGATCTCTTATAGGGGGACTACGTTCGTCTGTCAGACCTGATTAACTTACCAACTACAAATTATATCGACTTGAAATTTGGAATAGGTTTAAACCATGGGCTTTCAAATATTTTGCATATACTAGACTTAAAAAAAATCGTTAATGTGAACGGGGGGATAAGGGGATTTTAGTAGAGGTTAATATAAATTAAAAAGAGTATAGAAAAGCTACAAAAAGCCATTTGGTGTATGCGGTAGCGTGCCCCAGATGCTGGCCGCATTTCCTCGCTGAATAGCCAACACTACTCGCTGAGCGAGGAAATACCCAGCCCATGCGTCGCCGGTTGCGTCGTCCAATCTTCTAGAAAGATTTTCTATATATATATATATAGAGGTAGAACCTTTACTTTTAAATTATCGAATTTTAGAAGATTCGAAAATATAGTTTTATTTATTGTTATAACTCATATTTTAAAGGTTTGATGTAAATTGTTTAAAGAATAGTGTGTTCGTCTGGCAATATTATATTATTCTCATTCTGATGTTTCCTGTTCATCATCAGGCTCGCTGCCTTCGGCCCCGACGTGCGCATAACAGTCCGCTGTCTCCAAGTCCTGGTTAAAGGCATAGACGCCAAGTCTCTGGTGAAGAACTGTCCCGAGTTCATAAGAACATCCATGCTGACCTTCTTCAACAACGTGGCTGATGATGTTGGGCATACTATCCTTAATCTTCAAGAGGTAATGTGTAACCTGCTTTATATACAGGGATATATTGGAAATATATCCTAGTATATACAGGTGATTCAGAAATGGTATACAACACAACTAAAGAAATTTGATATGTCAATGTTAAAAAAAAACAAAATTACATTTGTGAGCATTTTTTTTTTAAATTGATACATCGAAATTCTGTCTTCACATAATTCAATGTACTTTTTTCTAATCATTCTGTATATATCGAAATATAAGTTATTCTATATTTGAAAATCCGATCAACACACTCTAAAATGTGCCCTACAAGAAACATTTTGATCCGAACTACAATAATTATGCTTCCCAATTATGAAACCCAGAAATCCCAGAGGTACGAGCCGGGGTTTGAACCTGCGATCCTCGTTGCCGAGGCAAGCGTTCTACCAACTTGGCTATCACTGCTTTTCTCGAGTCTCGTCTCCGTGTTACTAGTTCCATAAATGATAGCAACACTGCGTATGTTCCAGGGTAAATACGCGCATCTCCGGGGGACTCACCTGAAGACTTCCACCTCGCTGGGCTACATCAACGGAGTCCTTCTACCAATACTCACCGCCATGTTCGACCATCTTGCTAACTGCGAGTATGGTGCCGACCTACTTTGTGAGTATACTTGGCACAGACCAGTGGCGAAGGATGACTATGTACATAGGGGAAAAAAAACCTTAGGGTGTTGCAAATACGGAGATGAGTACAAATTAAATCAGGTGATGATACGGGGGGGGGGGGAATGGGTGCTATGCCACCCCTCCCCGCTCCCCGTATAGAAACAAATGCTTTAAAAATTGTTCATGGCATTAGTTTACAGTAACAAAGAATTTTGTTTCATTTTACTTCTTACTTTGTATTTCAATAAGCTAGCATTCTGTTTCCGAAATATTATTAAGATTTATTTGGTGACCCGTATTCGTTGCTACCGAGTGTATTATTTATTGCATTTGTATATTTTGTTATCCTGTGTCCCTCTACCTACCCCTCCAAGGATTACAGGCGTGGTAGATTTTGTGTTGTCTAAATTTTATTGTGGATAAATCTAGCAAATAAAACACCCATCATACCAATCTCTATAATACAAACTAAATGGAATCACTGCTGTCACTGCTGCCACTGCTATCACTGCTATCGCTGCTGTCGTCACTGCTATCGTCGCTGTCGTCACTGCTACCGCTCTTTTTCTTCTTATCGTCACCGTACATAATCTTGCATTGTGACTTACAGTCCTTCTTAAACGACTTCTTCATACGCTCGCTACAATCGTAGCCGGCGCAAGACGTGGTGTATGAATATTTACATGCGCGCACGCATTGTCCCGTGGAGACCTTCTGGCAGGCTCGCTCGTATCTATCTCTCAGCACGTTCAACTCTTTATCTGGACTTACAGGGCTCACGGATAAAGGTGTGCTATTACGGGCGGCCAATAGCTGGAAAGCAGAAAAAAAGTCAATGTAATAAAAGAAAATACAACCGAACTGAGAACCTCCTCCTTTTTGAAGTCGGTTAAAATTAAGGTCAATGTAAGTTATGGCTGTTGGTCAATTCTCGTTTTGGAAACGTGCTGTATTCAAATATTTAGGATTTGATTACCGAATCTACTTATTAATAAGGGGATTTTAAAATATATTGTGTTCCCCTCTATATCAAGATTAACTCACCGGATTTTACTGACTAACCTAACTTACATACCGCGTCAGTTTATAATTATTTTTTTTTAAAAAGGACCTATTTCTGAATGGTCAGTCAGTCCGCGCAACATAGCAATGTAACTGGTCCGAAACGAAGGCAAAGTAAATATTATAAAATCCGTTTACCGGTTCACTTGCGTAGGGCCAGCAAGCCGCCGCTAGGTATCCACCCCGCGTCACATCCGTAAAATCCTCACCTCCCGCTAAAAGAAAAACCATTTCAATAGGAGTCGTTAAACTATTGGGGGAAAGGGCCCACAACTGACCCTCGGCTTGTCATCTTTTCCAATTGCAAACCAAACAAATTGATCGATAAATTAAAGAAGCCAACAAAAACCGAACTCCTTTAAGATGTCAGTTGAAAGCAGGTATGTAGGGACCTTAACTAATACACAATTCCCCACGAAGCGAAGTGAATAAAAAAAAATTTTGTACTGGTTCACCTCTAAATGAGACTTCCTCATGACGGCTGACACCAAAAATGAGTGATGATGCGTATGCGACAACGCCTTAGGGTCGTTGTTTCTGAACTAGCAACACTCCCTATTGCTCTAAGGAAATTGTGTAAGGTCTTCTCTACATTCGTAGGGTCTTCTTCATATGACCTCAATGTCTGATGTCAAAGATTCTTGACCAGTGTGTGCTGTCAGTGACATCGGCACTAAGATATGGTTGCTTATAACTAGGGTTAGTCGCAATGGAGTTAAGTCCCGAGGTTCTTTATATGATAAAATCCGAAATGAGGATGTCTGTAGTCTAAATAGCTAGATGGACAAAGCGACTGCCGCAGGAACTTCGCCATTCGGGGTGTTCAACTCTGGTCTGTCGTTATAGTCACCCAGGAAACCATAGGCGGTCGTAGGATTTAGCGACGTATCTGCCTCTGCCGTATGAAGCTGCAGTCGGTTGCTGTGGTCGCCTTCGGAATTATATCTTAACGAGCATACCTCTAAGAATTTCAAAGCTTCATCTTCGCAAATCCGCCAATGACCGTCGCTTCTGCTATATTACACAGCTTGCAGAAGCGATGGTCGTTGGAGATGGGAGAAACGTTCTAAGTTGTCCACCTCTAGCCGGAAGACATGGCATAAGACGTACCACCACCAGCTGGATCAGAGGACCGTGCTACTTACCATTAGGTCCGCCACGATAATTCATCGTTTTATTAGTTTTTTCATTACCACGGAAGTACTTGATGCATGCAATCTTTGAGTTCTCCTTGAATATCTCCTTGAATCTACTCTTACATTTAAATCGCATGCAAGCCCTTTTACCTGCTACCTTGCAAGCCTGAAATATTATAATTTATTGTCTGATTGATGCCAATATTTCGTTGCTTCGTTGCGCTTACAAGGACTGTTATTACCAACCTTAAAACATTTTCTAACAACCAACTTTAAACAAGCGTCGCCGTAAGCTTTCCTAAGTATGCTGGTTTTAAACATGTCTTTGTTTATATCTTCCTCCTCATCAGATAAGTCAGACTTGGATTCCTTTAGTGACTTTTTCTGTAAATTTAAGTCTTTATAATAACATTTAATTTGTCTTTCATTCGCAATTATTGTAAGAAATGATATAGTTTATGTATATCCTCCTCATGATCTTATCTTATTAAATCACAATAAATGTAGATGTTACTGTTATATGAAAAAAAAATCTGGCTCGAAAAATATTTACATTCCAGTACCATCAACAGAAATAAAGCAGTAAAAGCGTTGATGGTGGGAAAGTAACCATTAAAACACAAAATGATTGCTACAATAGAATCGATAAGGTTTATGTCCTGAAGATGATGACTTACCGTATTAATATCAGTGACTAAAACCAAGGCATTTTTAACCTTATCACTTCTCAAGTTCGTATCAGAGTCATTAAAAGTGCGATGCATATCGTCATAGTTGGTAGCCACCTTTTCCTTTTTCAATTGTATTGGTTTATGATTAGCTATTTGATCCCATATACTTTTAGAAGGGAAACGTTCACCGTACACAATATTTTTGATATCATGCTTCGAGCCATTGACGCTATTGGGGCCTTGTCTTAAAAATGAATTTGGGTGTATATCATTATCTTTATGATTTACGGGATGGATGTGTTCTTTTACATTGTATACACTTTTAATTTTCATTGTAACATCGCCTAATTTTAATTCTGGAAATACAGTCGGCTTCGATCCGGATTTGTGCCATAGTTTCTTTTGTGTATCATTCAATATTGTTTTGACGTTTTGCGAATTTTGCGCTACGTTTGGCACTTTATTGGAATTAATGTTATCTTTTTTCAGTTGATATTTTTCATTCCTGAAAGCAATGAAATTGGCAAATGGTTTTTTTTCCTTTTCACCCATCAGCCAACTCTCAATTTTTGGTGTTTGCGGTGTAGTGCTCTTGATTAGTTCGTTCTCATTAGTTTCAGATGATGAATCACTACTAGCGTCGTCGTCATTGGTGGAATCGTCGTCATTGTTGGCATCGGACCATATGATTGGCGTTGCTGGTCGATTCTTGTTGGCTTTGATAGTGCTAGTTTCCTGCATACTTCTCTCATTTTGATTAGATTTTGTATGTGATTTTTTCTTATCGCTCGCCTCATCGTCGCTATCAGAGTCACTGCCGATATCCTCTTGCGAATCGTACAGCTTCTGCAGATGCTTGTAATTGGTGATCAGCTCTTGAAGTACATCGTTGACGCGCGAGATGTTCTTGATGACATCAGCGAAAACAGTCTCCGAGTCGGTGTTTGAATGCTTTTTGTGTGTTATGTCTACGTCGGAGGCCTGAAATTGAACATACATGTTTTTGCCCATATATCGCTACTAAAAGACGATCTACGGCTAATGTAAAACAGATGATACTGTGTGTGTGCGTCAAGTATATAGTCTCATCTAAGCTTGGTTTATCTCGTCGTGTTGCCAGAGTACAATAATATGATACGCCTGACATTCTCTTCCCGTGACAGATAAGTCAACTAAATGGCTCAGACTACTACATAGGCTATTTTCGACAAATATTCGGTGTCAATTCTATTTGAAGGTGTTTTCTAGACTTTAGCCATCAGTCAGAACATAATACCTGGAATAGCATATTGTTATACCATGTGTGTCACCTGGCGTTTATGTGGTGGTTAGCTACTTGTATTTTTTTATTTGCGTAGGTATGTTAGTGATTTGAAAAACAAATATTTACCAACGTAAGTCTACTTATAAAAAACACTGTCCAGCACCAGATATAAACCAACATTTAATGTTTTTTTATAGATTTTCATAGAGTCCGAAGTGCATGCGATAAAAATACCGCAATATAATTGTGTCCGCTGTGTTTTATCGATTATTGCCTTTGCAATTCAATCGACATTTTTATGGTGTTATCGCGATAATGATTTCCTTGTGATTTTTTCGTGATTTATAAAAAGGACTCATACCTACTGACTGCTTTTTTATATGACGATTTTTATATCAATAATTTTTTCCTTGCGTGCAAACCTGACTCGGACTATTACGAACATTTTAAAAATAAATTTGTCAAATCGGGCCAGCCGTTCTCAAGTTATGAACTTACCGACGACCAGCATTTCACTTTTATTTCTATAAATAGATTCACTCAGATTAAAGCGTCGTGTACACTGAGAGTGTTTCTCGCATGATACGCGATTATTGTCGCTCTACGACTTGCGGCAATCGCACGAATAGTTTATATGATGCAACTTTTGTTTTGTTGATTGTTTTTCTATAATAATTGTATCTCTGCAGCGATAAACTTCCTCCGTGTGCATGGCGCTTTACTAGTAATTACAAACCAGACGTGTAATATTTTGTCACGGTAGATGTCGAGAACTCGTGGGTATATTTATTTACTGATTGAATTTGATTAAATGAAACCATTAGCTTAATTAAAACTGTTAATTATAATTAATCATATTCTCTCAACTAAAACACCGATCAGCTTGTATGGTACCTGACCATTTTGACAACCCAATGGGCATAATTGGTAGTGACAATGCTTTCTGTACCAAGGGTCGCGGGATAAAATTTATGTGGGGTCAAACTTGCAAGAATGTTTGTACCTGAGTCATGGGTGTTTCGATCTATATAAATAATTGTGTACTCGGATCTCCTCCAGTCCGTTGTTTGGTATCCATAATACAAGCGTCCTTTAGTTTGCCCATAATCTAAGCTCGCCTTCTTAGTTATACTAGTAGGTATCTAGGTTATTGGTTTACGAGCGCCATCTCTTGTCTTTTCTTACAGATAATCACGCCAAATCTGCTTAATGGTTTTGCATTACATTAAGTACAGAAGTAGGCATGTGTTATATAGAGCCTTGACTGTAACAACATATCTGTAGGTATCCGCCAAGTCCACACAATCAGTGTTTGTTAGTTGAACATCCATCGCCATTTTATCAGATTTGATAAACCACAGATCCTCGCAAAAGAACACCGATTCTGACCAAGGTTGATACGCGAGGCCATTGAAATTAAAAACATCCTAATTTCAATAGGGAAAATTAACTTGGGATCCTGTAATTAATATAATTAAATCAAAAACCAAGCACACCATGACCTCAAGACACTGTGAGCACCTTCTGCGTAGATCGGACCGCAAGCAACAACTAAATATGCGGGTACCAGTTCAAACTATGACACTAGGACGTCAACCACCTCAGTCCTCCCGTGACCATGGTTGCTGTAAAGCAACCGTAACGTCGGGAACGTAAAAAGAGAAAATAAACGCGATACAATTCCAAAAAGTATTTTTATTTCAAAGTTCAAGATCCGTTTTGTTTGTTCCAGTGGACGAGATCCAGGTGGCTTCATACAAGATGCTGGGGTCGCTGTACGCTCTGGGCACCGACGCAACACTTACGCATGACAGGAAATACCTCAAGACTGAGATCGAGAGGCACAAGCCGGCTCTGGTTAGTTCGATAAACACTTTGCTTATACAATGTGAATCAGAAATGGTGTACTACCATTCGAACCTGCGCTTCTGTAGCGTATTTGACGACCTGATTAGCGCAGTTGGTAGTGGTCTTGCACGACACGCTTCGGTGCCGAAGGACCTCGGTTCGAATCCTGGTGGGAACAATTTTTGTATGATGACCACGATTGTTTGTATCGTAGTCATGGATGTTTAATATGTATATAAGTATTATATACTGAGATCGCTTTCAGTCCATTGTAGGTACCCATAATACAAGCGTTTCTTAGTGTGGCCTGTCGCTGAATTCCCTGTCGCTGTACTTAACGAATTTCGTACGCTTCTCAATTGAGTTTATACGCAAGTTGCATAAAATATTATCATTATGTAATTATTATTTTGTTTTATAATGATTTCAACCATAATGCACGAATACGAAACTGAAACAATACTTAAGTATGATTAGCACAGCACTAGTTTAAGTGTATTTTATCGATATACTATCACTTATTACGTCGCAGCACTGCGGTCACTACTATTAGTGCTAATCGAGTCATCAAAACCTATTGTAAAATATACCTTATTTTTTGTTTGTTAGGGTTCATGTCTAGGTGCGTTCAGCTCTACGTTCCCGGTGGCGTTCCTGGAGCCGCATCTCAATAAGCACAACCAGTTCTCGCTGCTCAACAGAATCGCTGACCACTCATTGGAAGCTCAAGGTACGAAACAAGCACCGCCAATAGTCTATTGGTCGGACTTTTTAGCAGAGAGGTTGAAGACTGAAGTCCCGGGGAAAATTGTCTTGGAACCCGCAAAACGACAAATAAAACTATCCACTTCCAAAACGACTGTATAGTCTAATGATACTGACTTTAGTCATAAGCCGCAGGCAAGATGTCACTAAGGAAAATGATAGGCATTGTTCGGGTGAGATAGCGCGGTCGGTTTGGAACCGGCCATTATTTCAAACCGATAACTTTTATTTGTAAAATACATAATTAAATGCTGTTTGATATCTTTTTGCTGCACTTCAGGTCTGGTTAGCCGATGGCTGATAGTCCTCATTTACAAAATTATGTGACGGAATGTGTATGTCTTATCTGTCAGATATGTTGTTAATAAGTTTCATTGCCACATTGTAAAATAGGCCGTAAGAAACGCGACATATGATTGACTCTTAATTGATGACTTACTTTTGTAAATCTTATCTATGTAACCAACCGTGCTCTTTGAATAGTTTCCATTATTTTTTGCTACACATGTATACAGGGGCATTCAGAAACAGTATACTAAGCCATGAACTTGCGCTTCTTAAGGGCATTTGTAATGATTATGTGAAGTCAAAATTTCGATACCTGTTTAAGTCGATTTTAAAAAATTAATTTCATTCCCAACAAAATGCCAATCGTAATTTTTTGTGAGCAAGTTTTTTTGTTTGGGTTGTCTTAGTACACCCTTTCCTAACAACCCTATATACAGACTTAACGGCAAAACTGACATTGCACCATACACCCACAGATATTATGTCGAAAATGGAGCAATGCATGCCGACCTTGGAGACGATTCTTGGAGAAGTGGACCAGTTCGTGGAGTCCGACAAGACTTACAACGAAGCCCCGCACATCATAGACGTGGTTCTGCCGCTGCTGTGCTCCTACTTGCCCTTCTGGTGGGCCCAGGGTCCAGACAACGTCACGCCGACAGGGGGGTGAGTAAATTAAAGTTCAGTCTCCATCCATCCTCAGCCGAAAAACATCCACAGATCCCTCAAATATCAAGATTTATAATGTTAAAGTGTAGCGTGTGTGCGCCTCGCATTGCAACACACTGGAGCTCGCTTACTTTTTTATTTTTGTGGCTTTAAAAAAAAGACAACCCCGCTGAGTTTCTCGACGGATCTTCTCAGTCGTATTATCTTCCAAATGTAATGACAATTTGTAACTGCCCTCGTAGGCCTATACGAAATAAACGATTTGACTTTGACCACTGTTGGACACAGCTGTTCCCCAATGACTTCCACACATCCTGGTGCTCCGCCACTCGCATCCACCGGCTTCCAGCGATGGCTGTGATATCATCGGTCCACCTGGTGGGGTAGCAAATGCCTCAAATATGTACCCTACACCGAGGGAACCATATTTGCGGCGTTCGAGGCAACCAAAACTATTGTATTTAAGTGTACCAAAACTTTGTGTGAATTAGCTTCCACTATCTCCCCAGCAACCACGTAACCATGGTGACGGCCGAACACATGAACCAACTCCTGAAAAACGTGTTGAAACTCATCAAGAAGAACATTGGCAATGAGAACGCGCCGTGGATGACGCGCATCGCGACCTACACGCAACAGATCATTATCAACAGCTCGGAGGAGCTGCTGAGGGACTCGTTCCTGCCGCTGGCGGAGAGAGTGAGGAAGAGGACCGACAATATGTTCCACAAGGAGGAGAGCTTGAGAGGTTTTATTAAGGTTAGTATTCCGATTTGAATAATAAATAAATAAATACATATCGCCATACGAACACACCAACTATACGGTCCCACATTAAGCAACGCTTGTGTTATGGGTACCGAACAATGGACTGAGGGCGAACTCAGTATATAATACTTATATACATAATAAACATCCCATGACTCGGGTACAAACATTCGTGCTCATCACACAAAGAAAGAAGAATAGGAGTTATAGACGTCCGTTCTGCGCCTGATCTCTCTACGCTCGTGTTGGATTGACATCTCATTGGACTATGAGAGTGAGGTAGACTATGAGAGTGAGAGATAGAAAAAGAGATCTCTTGCGCTTGCGCATACACTTGTGCATTATTATATCTCCAGCGTAGTTGACTAGTGACTAATGCCAATCCACACCGGGCCAGCGTGGTGGACTATGAACTAATCCCCCTTGCAGACCTTTCCCCAGTAGTGGGACATTAAAAAGGGCTGTTATTATTATTTTAAGTTGACTAGTCTCCGTTGAAATTGGCCACTGTGGCCGAAATTGATGAAAGTATGAAGGGGCATTCAGAAGGAGTATACTAACCTTTGAACCTGCACTTCTTTGGTGCATTTGTAATCACCATGCTTTGTCAGAATTTCGAAGATGGCGATTTAAGAATAAATAATGCTCCCACCCAATATCACAATTGTGATTTATGGTGAGTTTTGCTCTCTGACGTACGGACAAATGGTAATCATGGTTGAAAAACTAGGTTCGCACATGAAATCCAGAAATCACACAGTTGCGAGTCGGGGTTTGAACCAGCGACGTACGTTACCAATGCGAGCGTTCTACCAACTTGGCTATCACTGCTAGCAATAGCTAAACTTATATGCAAAGTTAAATTATGTGTCTATCTCCAGTCGTCAACGGATGACACCTCCCAAGTGGAGTCCCAGATCCAGGAGGACTGGCAGCTGCTGGTGAGAGACATCTACTCCTTCTACCCCCTGCTCATCAAGTATGTGGACCTTCAGAGGAACCACTGGCTCAGGAACAACGTGCCAGGTATGCTCTTCCTACGTTCAATCAATAAATATCGCCAGACGAACACACCAACTGTGCGATCCCAAATTAAGCAAACGCTTGTTTTATGACTACCGTACAATGGACTGGGGACATCCCAGTATGTAGTTGTTACTCACATCCATGATCTAAGTAAAAATATTCGTGCTCATAACATAGAGTTTGTCCCTACCGGGATTCGAACCCGTACCCAGGAAGCAGATTCGCTACAAACTGTGCCAATAGAGTCGTCAAACATTGTTCTCATAAACAAAATCTTTCTCACATACAAGATTATATAACATTATTATAATAGACCGTGACGTCGAAACGCCGAAATTAACCGGTAAATTCGCATTTTTTTAACGATTTAACAGAGATAAAAAAAGCGGTTTCCTTAAGCAAATGGGGAAGAAGTGCCACGATTGACCCTCGGCTTGTCAACTTTCCCAATTATAACCCAAGCAAGTTGATCGAAAATTGTAAAAGCCAACAAAACCGAACTCTTCTAAAATATCAGTCGAAAATCTGTCCTTCATGTGAGTCGAGCCCCTAATTAATATGCGATTCTCCGTAGAACGAATCAATCAAGGTTTTTTTTTTTTTTATTACGATATAGGCAAGTATTTGATCTCGATCTCACCTGATGGTAAGTGACGATGAGATCTACGATGTAGCATACTTGCCTAGAAAGTACCTGTTCACTCTCGACTTGAAAACACCCAGATTATAGTCGACGGGGAACAATTGACTAACCGATATTTTGACCGATAATTACCGGTTTTTGTTAAACGGTGTAGAGCCCTGATTTGACTTGTATGTAACCTATATAGGTCACAAAACGATATTAATTCAGCGTATTATTTGTTTTTTTATAAACAGAGGCAGAAGAATTATACAACCACGTAGCGGAGATATTCAATATTTGGTCCAAGAGCCAGTATTTCTTGAAAGAAGAACAGAACTTTATTTCAGCCAATGAGATTGACAACATGGTAAGGATTCAACGCTAAACGGTATGCCTTTTATAAAACATTTAGATTTAAAAAATCTGCAGGCAATTTTGAGCTATATTATTTGAATGTCAAAGTCTAAAATGGATTTGTGACACAGCCCTTTCAGCCCTTAGACCAAGAAATGTTATAGACGGAGTAATCTAACAACACATTGAAGTAAAAAACCTACACGTTTTGCGTAGTATACGCGAATTACGCCCTTACGTACACGAGAATTCGCGTGTACTTAACACAAATCTGCTTAGTTTTTTATGCTTTAATACGTTGTCTATATTATTTCTTCGTCCGCGCTTCGGCCATGGAAAACCTTTGTCAAACTATTACCCTCAATTTCAGAGAAAGCTGTTATCTATTTAGCAATGTAAGGATAATCTCATATTTTTCTTTCATATAGGTACCTAACAATGTATTTCATTACAATTCAATATGTTAAAACCCTCATAAATAACTAAGAAAGTCAATTCACAAGTCTCCAAATAAGGCATAACTAAAAATACTGCTGTCTTGCTTGCACATCACCAGTATGATTACTTTAAGCGCAATCATTTTTACGTGCCCTTTCGGTAACGTAACATCTTCCATCCCTCTCACATCACAGATTTCATAAATACGTATGACAGTGACAGCATGTTTTCTCGATGACATTACGATTGCATTAGAAGTTCCTGCTCACTCAACATGTCGGCAGTACAGCTAGTTCAAGTTTAGATTGTGTACCAAACAAAATCAGCACGAACTATGCCATTCTTGACTAACTTACCCCCTCCATTCAATGTTACATTGTGTGTCTAACAGGTGCTAATAATGCCTACAGCAACTAGAAGGGTGACGGCAGTCGTCGATGGTACACCGCAGGCTGGTGGAAAGGTGAGATACACAATTATCTGAAGCTATACTCCGTGCGTTATATCATAGTACAGTCGATATGATTATTATGTGTCGTAATTGAACGGCTTAGAGTCAGATATTGCCTGTAGGAGATTGACAAAGAACATGCCATGGACAGCACTAAAAGGGATTGTCAGTTGTTTTCCGTCTTTTGCAAAGAGAGGACGTCTCTTTCGTTCTTTAAATGGCCTAACTCACCCAACGGTAGGTATTATGCCAATTTCAAGTGTTAATAGATTGTAACAAGAATCCTCAGATAAATTCGAATAACAATCAAGAGCAATAAAAAAAACTTTGAAGTTAGAATGAAGATCAAAATTAGAATCAGAATATATTTTTATTGAAGTAAACCATTAAGTTTATGAATCGTCAAAATAGTTAGAAAATGCTAAGCTACAACTTTACCGCCCGTTCGGAATGCCGTTCCTAAGGAGAAGAACGGGCAAGAATATCCATGGTTGCTCTTTTTATATAAGTTCTTTTACATTTATGAGCAGTACATTGTTATGGGTATGTGATAACAATGTAGAAACGGCTAGGCAGCCTTGAGCAGCTGGTGAAAAAAAAATTTAGTATATATTTACAAGTTAATGGCTACATGGTTCCCACATTTACAAATTATTTTTATGAATGAAAATAAGTAGAAAGAGGAGAAAAACAAAATCAAAATAATCCGCTCGAACAAGGTCATTTATATTCCTGTTCAGTTCAAATTCCTAGATTGTCAGTTGGACGAATAGAAATAATAATATTTAAAATAGGAATTTTATGTTCATATTTAATTGACATTACTTGTGCATTTCTATTGTTACATTATCTGTTACATAGCGACAATGTTCCATCGCATTATGTTGGTACTCTAACCTTAACAAACAATATTGTCCTTTAGATGAAGAAAGCAGTCGTAAGTATTCAAGACTTGATCTGACACCGTGTCACTCGTAACTGGTCGGAGGCATTAGTGCCTCAATCAATCAGGTTTTAAGTCACGTGGACAGATTGTTGGATTTCTTTTTAATTATCACACCCCGCATATTTCCCAGAAATTAGCAAATTATTTTGATTGATTCAGAAAAAAAATGATCGATAAATCCCATGATTGATTGGCTTATTTAGCTTTCTGGAATCCCCTTGTCTTTTTTTTCGTTTGTTTGACTTCAACACCCGACTAAGACTATAAAACTTTAAATTTGATGATTAAATTAAATTGATTGGCTTGATAATTTTCACCGCTTCTCCTTAGTTACTTTATCAATCGTGTGCTAAGTGCCAATGTATTGGCAAAATGGTGACAGCGTTAAATATTCCGTTCGTGATTGATCGAATCAATCAAAAAGCTAAAAATACTGTACACGTTAATGTTTAAAAAATGACGCATTGATTACAAAGTTTTTAAATCATTTGATCGAAGCAAGATTGATTGAATCAATCAACAACTTCAAATAAATTATTTGCCAAATGATATAAAGAATGGCGCATGAAGATAATAAAATCACTTTTTTGGCCGCGGTAACTCAAAAACCACTGTAGAGTCTGCCTTACACGAGTGACAGTAAGACATGTACCCACAAAAAAGGCATGTCACAAAATTTATTTATGATTGATTCATGATTGATTGAATCAATCAACGTGTTAATATGATGTAGAAAAAGAAGAAACACCGTGACAAGAAGCGTGATAAGGACAAGGAGGTGCAGGCGTCGTTGATGGTGGCGTGTCTGAAGAGGCTGCTGCCGGTCGGGCTGAACCTGTTCGCTGGGAGAGAACAAGAATTGGTCCAGCACTGTAAGGACAGATTTTTGAAGGTGAGATGATATACCAATTAAAAAAAAATACTTTTTATGTTCACCACTGTATACATCAGCCTCCAGCCCAGCGGCAGCGCTCCAGGCCTAAAGGTTTTAAACTTTTTTTATGGTAAGAGACCCATAAAAAAATGGGGGCGTTGTGTAGAGGCTTACAATAATTAATTTAATTTGATGTTATAGTGGTTTTTAAGTAGGTAAAAAAATGGGGGCGCTAAAAAATAATTCATTCTCAAAGTGGGCAGTAGACTAAATAAGTTTGGGAACCCCTGGTATACATTAAGGCTAGTTGTATTGTCAACTAATCATGATTAAACGGCGTTAGAGAACTGATTAGGTTCTCTGAGACATGCAGGTGTCCTCACGATGTTTTTTTAGATCGTTTAGAAATTCGTTAATCATTATTGGAAATACGATGCGCGCGCATTAGATCGTATAAACACAAAACCAGTACCTAGTTCATTAGCCCCGCCGACTAAACCATAGCTTGTGCTATGAGTAGGCTCACGTAACTAGCTTAATGGCCCGGTGTATATCAAGCCGACTCTTCTACGACAGCGGCGCCTCTAACCACTGCGCAATTGACCCTAAAAATCTTACAGAAAATGTCCGAACAAGACGTGGCCGAGTTCGCGAAGACCCAGCTAACGTTGCCAGACAAAATCGACCCGGCAGACGAGATGTCCTGGCAACACTATCTGTACAGCAAGTTGGGGTCTAAGAGCAAGACCAACATCACCATAGAGACCGCCGAGAACAAAGTCAAGATCATAGACGACACTGTGGAACGCATCGTGGCTATGAGCAAAGTGTTGTTTGGATTGCATATGGTGAGTAAATATTGGATCTCTCGCTCCACACGGGCTATACCCGGATCTTGGAAGGCTTGTGCGGGGACATGGGTCCAACACGTACGGGCCCTTTTTGAGAATGTTAATGTTATGTTAGCCACCTGCTGGGGTCAACTGCTGAAAATGATAGTATAAACAGCGAATTGACCTCAGCAGGCGGAGGAGCTATTTCAGGAATATGGAAAGACAATTGGGACTATGGATTGAGGATTGTATGGATGTGGGATGGGAATATCGGAAGGGTTGCGGACACCTGCCATAATCAGCTTTTATCTAATTACTATTGGCAGGTAATGACTCGCCGCTCTTTAGGTTAAAAATGTTGGATTATTATTAGAGGATTTGTAGGTTTACAGTTGACGATGCGTTGCTAAGGGTTCTGGGTTCGTATCCTGGTAGGGTCAAACTTTGTGTAATGAGCACACATGTTTGTACCCGAGTCATGTACGTTTAATATCTACGAGTATGTAAGTAATATATACTGGGTATAACTCTTCAAATATTTGATTTAGTTAGACAAGGTAGACATTTAAATAAAACTAATTTAAATTTTAAGTCTGTGTTACAGCAAACGAAATGTCGGTAACTTAAAAACATAAAATAAACGCCATAAAATCCGTTAACTTAGTTTTATATCAATGTGTAGTAATCGCGAAAATATAATAAAATCAATAATAGACAAGGTAGATAATATTTAGATTCGATTATATTTGCTTTTTAGTTTTTTTGAAGCGGTTTTTTATTTTTATTTTTCGGTCGAAAAATGTTGGTCTAAAACTTTCGTTTGTGTTTTTTTTTATCCAGGTACACACATTGTATTGTTTTTATTTTTATTTATAATATATTCTTCATCAACATAGATCGATCATCCCCAACAAATGAGTAAGAACGTATACCGGTCAGTGGTGTCGATCCAGAGGAAGCGAGCGGTCATCGCTTGCTTCCGCCAAACCTCGCTGCATTCCTTGCCAAGGTTCATTTGGTTCATAGCGTGTGACGTGTGTGTGTGTTATACGTTAGCGATTCGATTGCGATGTAATCAATAATTTAAGAGTATTGTTCATAATAATGTCTGATAGCTTAGTATCACTTTTGACGGCATCTTGACTGTTAAAAGCTGCATGATTATTTAACTATATGAAGATATTCATCAATCGTTAATTAACAATATCAATTAGAGCCAGTAGCTAACATCGATGAGGGTCTCAGTCGTGACTTAAGGCCAACGAAGCTGGTTGAAGACATAACAGTCTACTTTGATTATCACTCGCTCATGTCTCGTAGAGCACGTAGCTGTGGTACCTGCGCCTGATCTCTCTCCGGTCGCGTCGGATTGCCGTCCCATTGGACTGTTAGAGTGTGCACCTGCGCACCACACTTGTGCACTAGCGTCCGTCAGCCCAGCCCAACCCCCACTATCCTAGGATAGTGCTACGCCACTGCCACAAGTCTCTAGAGACGTGTGGCAGTGGCGTAGCATAGGTTACCCCCCCCCCCCATATGCTACGCCACTGACTTGTGGTGTAGTCTATTCGAATGTACTCCTCGCGAGAAGCATATGTACGGCTTTCTTTTTCAATGTATTGTAGTTAGCTCGTCTAGGTTGACATTGGCCATCGTCACCGAAATGTGTTCTGGAGGATTACTACTAATAATATCAGTCTACTTTATATGTATACCTAACCGTTTGTGCATGCCGCATTGGACTAAATAGGCAACTAAACCTAAACATTGCGCGAGTAACTGGAAGCGAGTACTGTGCGCTGCTAGAAAGAGAGCCGCGGTTGCTTGTTTGAGAGCTCTACATCTTTATAAGATGAGCCGGTATGTACTATGTATGTATATAAGGTATAACAAAAATAATGTAAAATATTTTAACAGTTGAATCAGTAAGTTATATGGATATTTCTTTTAATTATACTGGTTTTTTTCGGCAAGGCAAACTAGCGTAGCGTGTCTATGTGCTCAGTGCTGTGTATTTTTTCAAATGTCTTGTAATTTGAATTGATTTCTGAGGGAATGTTAATTTTTTTTTAACGAGAATCACGAGTATTTATTAGCAAGTCGTCAAAATCTTATATGTTTTAATTTCTAGACATCGCGCTTGCAACATCTTCGCTAGAACGTACTACGAGCTTTGGTTGGAAGAAGAAAACATCGGACAAGAAGTGATGATAGAAGATTTAACGGTAGGTCGATATAACATACCTAATATCTACTCTATGTAGTTACAACAAACATGTATTGCTACGAGGATACACAGATGGCGCTGACGATTCTCCGTACAATCCTGAAACGCGCTATGAGAGTTTAAGCGTTGCGTAATGTGGGACCGTATTGTTGGTGTGTTCGTCTGGCGATATTTAGTTATTTATTTATTTGTGGAATCAATATTGCTTAAGAACAAGGTGTGGTTCCGGAACCATAGTTCAGTGGAACACATTGAATGTTTCGAGCGCGCAATCTTGTACATAGTAGGAACCTACATGAATATCGATGTCTGTACTTACAAAGCACTCCAATAACAATTCATAACAAGCTTTGAGCCACGCAAACGGTTTACCGTAGTTTCTTAGTCGAAGAGTTAAGACTTTATTTTATCATTATTATAGCAATCATTCGAAGACGCTGAGCTGAAGAAAAGCGACGTGGTAGAAGAGGAAGGCAAGTCGGACCCTCTCACGCAGCTCGTCACAACCTTCTGTAGAGGGGCCATGACCGAGAGATCGGGCGCATTGCAGGTATAGCCATCATCTTCAACAAATCTTTCAAACTCTTGCGCACGCGCGTTCTTTTGTCTTCCAGCGGAGTTATTCTGCATCATTCGAAATCCATTTCGAAAACTGATGCGACAATAGAAAGTTTTCGAACTGCCATTCGATTGTTATTTAAAATTGCCATTTGACGGCTTCGAGAAAGTTCTCGAATCCGCCGGTCGATTTAGTACGTCAAGTGCGAGATTATTCCTTAGGTAGCTGTATAGTTTATCGATATAATAATAATATCGTATCGATTTCAAATTAATTAACATACCTCGCGTTTAAGGTAATTAATGAGTAAGAGTCTCAATTATACGGAATTTATCAATTTCCAGGAGGATCCACTGTACATGTCGTATGCGCACATCATAGCGAAGTCTTGTGGCGAGGAAGAGGAAGAAGGAGGCGGGGAGGAGGAGGAGGGGGGAGGCGAAGCTGAGGGCGAGGAGGAAGGCCGTGCTAGTATACACGTGAGTACAATTACGACATTAGAGTCTGTGCGGTAAAGTTTAATTTTGCATCACAAAGTTCCTTACCTGAAATTGTGATACCATATAATACAGGATGTAAGTATATATATATATTCTATAAATAAAATTAAATTTATAGAAATCATTTTAGTCTAAAGTCACTGGTCACAAATGTTTTTGTTTGAAATCTCGTTGAGATAGACTTCCATTATGATTTCATGCTAAAATCAATTTAGAAATACTGAAAAAAATGCCTGTAATTCATGAAAAGATCGACGGCAAATTCCAACTCTTAAGAGTCCAGAATCATGTGTTGACTCCTTTGCTACAGCTTTCGTTACGAAGTTATATACGCCCTTTTAAAATAAGTGTTAAGGTTTATTTTAGAATGCAATCTCAAACTGCATGATTGTAATATTGATCGCTGATATGGTATACCTTGGTTGCATGCAGAAGACAGTGGATATGTTCATGGTATGTATGGTAAACACTCCCTTCTCTCTTCTAACTTAAGGGGTAGACCCTTGTCGGTGTAGCTGATGAAGCTCTTTCTGTCTCTATCTAGAGCAGCTTCTTTCACCTTCCTATACGACATGACACCGATCCTTTCTTTTATCTGACTCATGTAGCTTATTCTTGGTCTTCCTCGTCCACGCTTTCCTTCGATCTTCCCCTCTGTGATGTTCTTTATGAAGGTATCATGTCGTATGAGATGGCTGTCAAAGTGATAACTATATTTTTTTTTAATATTGGTTTCACTGACCGAAAGACAAAGCTCAACCCAATAACCAACTATTATTTAATTATTATCAAGTTACTGTATTTAACTTTAATCACTTCGGAACCATACCATGTTAAATAAATAAAGAATAAAAAATAAAAATTTCAACTTAGAACATTCCAAATCTTAGAATAGTTTTTTTTTATACTGGTATTCGATAAACATTTGCAATAATTTGTTTTATTTATGGTACCTATCATATTCAGTTTAAAAGTAAAGTTTCACGGAACCTTTTCTTCTCAATTTTCTTCATGAATAATGATGGCATGCTTCACCAGGAGCAAGAGATGGAGAAGCAGAAGCTCCTCTTCCACCAAGCCCGGCTCGCGGACAGGGGGGTGGCGGAAATGGTGCTGCTGCATATATCGGCGTCCAAGGGTCTGCCCAGCGACATGGTGATGAAGACATTGCAGTTGGGCATATCCATACTGAGGGGGGGCAACATTGATATTCAAATGGTGAGTCATTATGGAGTGGATATTTTTTTTTCTTTTATAGCGACCTCGTCAACCTCGTCACAAGCTGCACAGATAGTGCAGCAAACGCATTCAGAACACTAGACAATTCCCAATACAATCCTGAATCGCGCCGCTATGAGAGTTTTCGGAGCACGTAACATATATACAAGATCCCGACGATAACCGTCGGGGCATAGCGGCCGCCCCGCCAGGCATACCACCCGCCTGGCTGGAAGATCTACCCTTTTCCGCTAAACTTTTCTTTCTGATTAATTTATTTGCGGGCTCCAAGATCTCGTCGAGGCTCAAACCTCGGCCTCTTCATAGATCACCATGTGTAACAGTGGAGGGCGTGTATTTTTATATAGATAAGTCTGTAGCGAGCTCTTCAACCGCGCCACAAGCTACACAGATGGCGCTGCAAACGCATTCAGAACGATTGACAATTCTGCATACAATCCTGAAACACGCTATGAGAGTTTTCGGACCACGTAACATATATATACAAGATCCCGACAATGTTAACCACCTGCTGGGTTCAATTGCTGAAAATGATAGCATAAACAGCGAATTGACCTCAGCAGGCGGAGGAACTATTGCAGGATTATTATTATGTAAGTCTTAAATTGTATGGTTTGTTTCAGGGCATGTTGAATCACTTGAAGGACAAAAAGGACGTCGGTTTCTTCACCTCAATAGCGGGACTCATGAACTCCTGTTCTGTGCTGGACCTGGACGCCTTCGAGAGGAACACGAAGGCTGAAGGTGAGCAGACAATCTCAGAGAAATACAAATACTTGCCTATATTGTAATAAAAAAAAAAAGAGAAATCGTAAAAGGTCTTCATTTTACATCAGTTTGCCACGAATCCGCCAACCAGCACTGGGCCAGTGTGGTGGACTATGGCCTTATTCCCCCTCGAATTGAGGGGAGGCTCGTGCCCAGCAGTGGGACATTAAAAAGGGCTGGTATTAGTATTGCCACGAATTTAGATTATTGTTTAATATGCTTCTACCTACTTAATTTCTCTCAATATTTTAGAAAAAAAAACTCGTTTCGCCTGTTACCCATAGTACAAGTGTTGCTTAGTTTGGGACAATACAGTTAGTGTGTTCGTCTGGCGATATTAAAAAACTAAGCAAAAAAATTATTCAACTTAAGTATATTAGAACTTGTCTATTTCCTTCGCACTAAGCACATGCTTGTATCACAAACAATGTCGCCAGAGTCTTGTGTGTTCGTCTGTCTGCCAGACGAACACACCAACTGTGTGGTTCCACACTAATCAACGCTTGTATTATGGGTACCGTACAATGAAGTGAGTGCGAACTCAGCATATAATACTTATATAAAAGAAAACATCCTTGTCTGGTACACACATTCGTATTCATCACACAAAGTTTGCCCCTACCAAGATCCGAACCCGGGACCTTAAGTACAGAAAGCATAGTCACTACCAACATTACTATTCCGGTCGATATATAATATCAATATCGTGTCTTATTTGGAAGCAATCAATCATTATCACTTGCTCAGCTCACTTGTGGGCTAAGTCTGACGTGTATCCCCAGGCCTGGGCGTGGGCTTAGAGGGCGCTGCGGGCGAGAAGAACATGCACGACGCGGAGTTCACGTGCGCGCTGTTCCGGTTCATACAACTCACCTGCGAAGGTCACAACTTGGGTGAGTATTCAACATTAACTTTATCACAATTAAGAATCAGAACAATCTATACATATAAATAAAATTGGAGTGTCTGTTTGTAATATTAAAATAACCGCTTCTTACTAAGTGCATTTGGATGTATACACGTTACCTATACCGAAACAACATTTTTTACAATTTTTGTCTGTCTGTCTGTCCGTCTGTCTGTCTGTCTGTCTGTCTGTTTGTTCCGGCTAATCTTTGAAATGGCTGGACCGATTTTGACGGGACTTTCACTGGAAGATAGCTGATGTAACAAGGAGTAACTTAGGCTACTTTTATTTTAGAAAAAAAAATAGGATCTCACGAAAAAAAATTAAAACCAATGTTGCAGCGCAGCGCCTGATTAAGTTTGATAGCAACCTGCAATGCGTCCCGCGGGCTCAGAATGGGCGAACAGGCTGTTGTCAACGGTTGTTTTTGTCAAATACCACGCGGACGAAGTCGCGGGCAACAGCTAGTATAAATTAAAAGAGAATAGAAAAGCTTTTTTTTTTCAATTTTTGTCTGTCTGCATGTCTGTCTGTTTGTTTCGGCTAATCTCTGAAATGGCTGGACTGATTTTGACGGGATTTTTACTGGCAGATAGCTGATTTTACAAGGAGTAACTAAGGCTACTTTTATTTTAGACTAGCTGTTACCCGCGACTTCGTCCGCTTTATGTTAAATACCACGCGGACGAAGTCGCGGGTAACAGCTAGTTTATGTATAAAATAATTGATTCTATATTGCGTCCAGAATGGCAGAACTACCTCCGTACCCAAGCTGGCAACACCACCACGGTGAACGTGGTCATCTGCACCGTGGACTACCTGCTGCGGCTTCAGGAGTCCATCATGGATTTCTACTGGCACTACTCTAGCAAGGTGTGTTGAAAAACAAACAAGAAGACGAAACAAACAAGTATTTTTAGCATGGACAGACAACTCCATTTACCGATACCTACCTTTAAAAATATCTGAGAGGTTAATTGACCATAATTAATCTCATCCATCAGCTCAGAATAAATTTGGAACATAACCATTTAAATTTTAAACATTTAATAAAAATAGATTGCAAGTTTTGACAACCCTATGTTGGAAACCATGCCTCTATATAAACCTCGCCACCTCGTTCTCCATCCGCTACGCCACCTGCCCCCGCCGCCTTCGCCTCGATTTAATAAAATCCTTAAAATTGACTAACTGACAGGCACAACGAACAGTCTACTGGTACCCGTCCGTGTACTTAGGACCTTTGAAATTTGGAGGATATAATCCTTGAGTACCCTAAAGGTACACTAAGCAGGGATCTTTGGAAATTCGATCCCTAACGGTGTCAAATAGTTAGTACAGATTGCATGATCATTTTTGTTTTTAATGTTGATTTTTTTCACGCTCCAAGTATATCTTCATAATAAATCGTTCGCAGGAACTGATCGATCCCGCTGGCAAGGCGAACTTCTTCAAAGCCATAGGCGTCGCGTCGCAAGTCTTCAACACGTTAACTGAAGTCATACAGGGACCCTGCACACAGAACCAACAGGCCTTGGCGCATTCCAGGTGATCTAGACTTATAATATTATAATTATAATGGTATATCTATCTAATCTATCAGCCGATAGACGTCCACTGCTGGACATAGGCCTCCCCCAATGATTTCCACACATCACGGTCCTCCGCCACTCGCATCCACCGGCTTCCTGCGACGCGTGTGATATCATCGGTCCACCTTGTAGGGATCCTACACTACGTCTTCCGATTCGTGGTCGACATTCTAGGACCTTTTTGCCCCAACGGCCATCGGTTCTGCGAGCTATGTACCGCCCACTGCGACTAATATAATTATAATGGCCCTCTTGACCGAATGTCGGTCACGGTAGCCAATCGCAACGGGAACTAGCCACATGCGAAGGAGGTATAGTTTACAAGTGTGTGCACAAGCACAGGTGTACTTTCTCTTTCCGCAATTTCATAGTCGGCTGGGACGGCAATCCGAAACGACTGGAGAGTGATTAAGTGCAGGACCTACCTCTCCGAGACACAAGAAAGTGACAAGGAGAGCTCTAAATTATCCCTAAGTCGTAACCAAATATACTGTATGTGTCGCGTCACGATACGGCTGTTAAAACTCAGATATTAGTATGAGAACCGTTTCATAAATCAAATGGGGGTTGAGGAACCCACCACTGACCCTCGGCTTGTCAACTTTTCCAATTATAAACTAAACAAGTTGATCGATAATTAAAGAAGCCAGCAACACCGAACTCCTCTAACATGTTAGTCGAGAAACTGTCTGTCACGAATGTCGGGACCCCAAATGAAATGCAATTCGCCGCGAAACGAAGCGAATCTAAAAAAGTATTCTTCATTTTCATAAATCACCAACTTAACGATATTAACCTGACGGCCTGATTAGCGCAGTTGGTAGTGACGCTGCTCTCTGCGCCGAGGGTCCCGGGTTCGAATCTTGGTAGGGACAATCTTTGTGTGATGAGCATAAATGTTTGTATCCGAGTCATGCATCTTTAATATCTATATACGTATTGTATACTAAGTTCGCCTCAGTCCATTGTAAGGTACCCATAATACAAGCGTTGCTTAGTGTGGGACCGTATAGTTGGTGTGTTCGTCTGGCGATATTATTATTATATTATAATACTAGTTGCGCTCCTCGGAGTTACCCGCGATTAAAAAGTATGTCCCTATGTCATTTTCTGACCCCTAAACTACCACTACCTATGCAAAAAATCATGTCGATCCTTTGCTCTATGAAAAATTAGAACAAATCTATCCCACAGGAACCATACATTTTACCGGGATAAAAAGTAGCCTTTGTGCTATTCCATCCATCCATATCCAGACTATAATCTATCTCTGTGCTCAAATTTCATCCAGATCCGTTCAGCCGTTCGGGCATGATTGAGTAACAAACATCCATCCATCCAAACTATCACATTTATAATATTAATGGGATTATCTCAGGTTATGGGACGCGGTGGGCGGTTTCCTGTTCCTGTTCTCGCACATGCAGGACAAGCTGTCCAAGCACTCGTCGCAGGTGGACCTTCTGAAGGAACTCCTCAATCTGCAGAAGGACATGATCACCATGATGCTCTCGATGCTGGAAGGAAACGTCGTCAATGGTGAGAATGATGAGCACTACCATTTGTATCGGCCATGCAAATTATAACCTTATTGCTTACTACCACTACCTCAGACCAAAAAGACTGGACGTGGTATCGAAAGGAGTACCCCTCCGCCAAACCACACCACACCACAGAACAGCACTGAACCACAGAACAGCAGTGATAGCCAAGTTGGTAGAACGCTTGCCTCGGTAACGAGGATCGCAGGTTCAAACCCCGGCTCGCACCTCTGGGATTTCTTGATTTCATGTGCGAATCTCATTTTCAATCATGATTATCACTTGCTAAACGGTGAAGGAAAACATCGCGAGGAAACCTGCATGTCTGGGAGAACCCCTCGACAGATGTGTAATGCCCGCCAACCGTACTGGGCCAGCGTAGTGGACTATGGCCTAATCCCCCTCGTATTGAGGGGAAGCCCGTGCCCAGCAGTGGGACATTAAAAAGGGCTGGTATTATTATATACATTTGAACCTGCGCTTCTTCGCCGCATTTGTAATCCGTAAGTAAAGTCAGAATTGCAATATGTCCATAATATTCGCATCCACTTCTAGGTACCATCGGCAAGCAGATGGTAGACACCCTGGTGGAGTCCGCCTCCAACGTGGAGCTGATCCTCAAGTACTTCGACATGTTCCTGAAGCTGAAGGACCTCACGTCTAGCGCCAGTTTCCAGGAGATAGACGCCAATAACGACGGTTGGGTCCTCCCCAAGGATTTCAAGGAGAAGATGGAACAGCAGAAGAGTTATACGCCGTGAGTAAATAACATCTAATATATAATAATACCAGCCCTTTTATTAATGTCCCACTGTTGGGCACGGGCCTCCCCTCAATGCGAGGGGGATTAGGCCATAGTCCACCACGCTGGCCCAGTGCGGGTTGGCGGACTTCACACGTCTTTCGAGGGGTTCTCTCAGACATGCAGGTTTCCTCCAAGTGATAATCGTGGTTGAAAATGAGATTCGCACATGAAATCCAGAAACCCAGAGGTGCGAGCCGGGGTTTGAACCTGCGATCCTCGTTACCTAGGTTGAATAACACCTATCGAGTCTGTATCCTCCGAAGTGGGCGGTAGGATGGGGTTGCCATAATTCACTTATTGCCTGAGCATACTCCAGCTGTAAGTCCTCACTCAGAGCTGGATTATGCACATGCCTCTCTATGATTTGACTCTATGGTTACCATAAATCTAGTTTATAAAAAGTAACCATAATTCACTTATTGCCTGGGCATACTCTTATCTATAAGCCCTCCCATAAGAGCTGGACTATGCACATACCTCTCTATGATTTAACTCTATGGTTACCATAAAGCTAGTTTATAAAAAAGAACCATAATTCACTTATTGCCTGAGCATACTCCAGCTGTAAGTCCTCACTCAGAGCTGGATTATGCACATACCTCTCTATGATTTGACTCTATGGTTACCATAAATCTAGTTTATAAAAAGTAACCATAATTCACTTATTGCCTGGGCATACTCTTATCTATAAGTCCTCCCATAGGAGCTGGACTATGCACATGCCTCTCTATGGTTACCATAAAGCTAGTTTATAAAAAGTAACCATAATTCACTTATTGCCTGGGCATACTCTTATCTATAAGCCCTCCCATAAGAGCTGGACTATGCACATGCCTCTCTATGGTTACCATAAAGCTAGTTTATAAAAAAAACTTTTTAACAAAATAAAAACCGTCTTCAAAAAACTAAAAAGCCAAAAATAATCTAATCTTGAAATCTACCTTGTCTAACTAAATCAAATATTTAACTAATCTGAAGTCGGTGCCAAACAAACAGCTGAGTCGAATATTGCCGGTCTGCGCCAAAGACTATACCTACAAATTGGTCAGCGCATCTCGTTACTGAGTATACTTTTGTTATTCTTCATCGTTAGTTTATTTGGCACCGACTTCAGATTAGTTAAATATTTGATTTAGTTAGACAAGGTAGATTTCAAGATTAGATTATTTTTGGCTTTTTAGTTTTTTGAAGACGGTTTTTATTTTGTTAAAAAGTTTTTTATTTTACACTTTTTAGTGGATATATTTACTATTATTTGTCACTAAAAAGAATGTAATATCAATCTTTTTTACTGGATAATAGGTATACCAATTATAACATCATCGCGAGAAAAACATAGATTCAAAGAAATCAAGATAAAACAAAAACCACTGAATCAATCTCGCTGAATTTTAAAAAGGTATACCTTATTTTGTAAAAAAGAATAATCGAAATCGGAACATCCACGAAAAAGATTTATTTATAGCCAAAGTGCATCCTATAACAATTTCAATAAGCCCAAACACGGCTTGGATACATTGTTTTATTACAATGTTCCGGTTCCTCCTGGGTTTATCATCAGATCAGTTCGATGGTACCATATTCATCAGAACCATTTCTTTAAATTTGCTTTTTCATTGTCGCTTAACGATCATAATCGAGATTATCTTGGCGCAACCCGTGAAATACGTATCACTGACAAGTTCCGGTGGCCATTTGTGGTCTTCTTCATCACTTTCACTTCAGCAAATGATACTTTCTGAATGCAAATGCTTGACTTCTTGATGAAAATACCAAAATTGCTATAGGTTTACCTATAAAATTTGAGGAGTCCTCTCAATTCCTCATGGATCCCATGATCAGAACAATTTTTTGAAAAAAATGGGACAAATCTGTAAGCATATCCTTTCATATAAAAAAATAATTTTCGAAATCGGTTCATAAATGACGGAGATCTGAGGTAACAAACATAAATAAAAAAAATAAAAAAAATAAAAATAAAAAAAATACAACCGAATTGAGAACCTCCTCCTTTTTTTTGAAGTCGGTTAAAAAGTAACCATAATTCACTTATTGCCTGGGCATACTCTTATCTATAAGTCCTCCCATAGGAGCTGGACTATGCACATGCCTCTCTATGGTTACCATAAAGCTAGTTTATAAAAAGTAACCATAATTCACTTATTGCCTGGGCATACTCTTATCTATAAGCCCTCCCATAAGAGCTGGACTATGCACATACCTCTCTATGATTTAACTCTATGGTTACCATAAAGCTAGTTTATAAAAAGTAACCATAATTCACTTATTGCCTGGGCATACTCTTATCTATAAGTCCTCCCATAGGAGCTGGACTATGCACATGCCTCTCTATGGTTACCATAAAGCTAGTTTATAAAAAGTAACGAGGAAATATTTTCGTTACAGAGAAGAAATAGAGTTCCTTCTCGCGTGTTGCGAGACCAACCATGACGGGAAACTCGACTACATAGGCTTCTGCGACCGCTTCCACGAGCCGGCCAAGGAGATTGGCTTCAACTTGGCTGTGTTGCTCACCAACTTGTCTGAGCACATGCCCAACGAGCCCAGGTGGGTTATTTTAAATCATTCGGAATCGACATCGGAAACGGATTCGAAACTTTCCGATGTTGGTGTCGCTCCCGACGAGCTTTCCGACGGAGATTTTTTGACAAAACCGATTTGGTATTGTCATCAAGATACATCGAAGATGATCAAATTTGGAAATTTTAATAGCGATTGCGGTAACCCAGGGCCCCAAGTCTGCTAACACAATCTATTCATAATCGAACAGCAACCGCATATTAACTGTCACTTTTGACAGATATTATATGGGAGATCTGTCAAAAGTGACAGTTACTATGCAGTTGCTGTTCGATTATGAATCGATGATGTTAGCAGACTTGGGGCCCTGTTTGGAAGTTTTCCATTCCGTTTCCGATATCGATTCCGACTGGTTTAAAATAGCAGCGCAGGTGAGGAATTACTATCTTTCCAACGAGCTAGACACCTATGATACTCCTGTAACCCAGGATCCATAGCCGTATCCAAAGAAGTTGTGAAGATTGAACCTGGGTGAGTCCGTGGGACAGCTACTTGTCTTGGAACTCACAACGAATTTGGCATCACTATCAAGTCTTTAATCCCTAACGGCCTGGCCACGGGACATTCGCCATAGCGAAAATTCGCGCGGCGCGAACGGCGGCGCGTCTTGCGACTGAAACAAACGCATAGAAATGTACTGATCAAGCCACGCGAAGCGGCGAACGGCGGCGCGGCCGGCGGCTTGTACCGGGCGAAGTATTTTAATGGTTTATATATATGCAGAATAGCCTGATTCTGATTCTTGATATAACCCATTAAATTTTGTCTCCAGGTTGGCGCGTTTCCTCGAAACTGCTGGATCGGTATTGAACTATTTCGAGCCGTTCCTGGGCCGTATTGAGATCATGGGTGGCGCCAAGCGGATAGAGCGGGTCTACTTTGAGATCAAAGAGTCCAACATCGAGCAATGGGAGAAACCACAGATTAAGGTAATTGTGCTTTGATTGACAATCGAAAAAAACAATTATAATAGTCCTCTTGACTGAATTTCGGTTACGGATAGCTCTACGTAGGAGTTATTATAGTGCATAATTGAGTGCGCAAGCGCAGGTGCACTCTCTCTCTCCCTCACTCTCATAAACGGCAATCCGACAGAACTGGAGTGAGATCAGGCGCAGACTTTACGAGTGCTTCTTGACACGAGCAGTTGATAATCATGGTTGAAAATGAGGTTTGCACATGAAATCCAGATATCCCAGAGCTGTGGGGCTTGAACCTACGATGCTCGTTTCCAAGACCAACGGTCTACCAACTTGGCTGTCACTGCGAAACAAACCGAACACCCACTAACCCGCACCTTTAACCATCCATCCATCAGCCGAAAGACGTCCACTGCTGGACAAAGGCCTCCCCTCAATTACTTCCACACATCACGGTCTTCCGGCACTTGCGTCTACCGGCTTCCAGCGACGACTGTGATATCATCGGTCCACCTTGTGGGGGGACGACATACTCTACGTTTTCCGACTCGTGGTCGCCATTCTAGAACCTTTCTAGATCTTTAATAGTCGAGGGATTAAAGATGTTATCGTCTACATTGCTAATGTCTTCCAGGAATCGAAGCGAGCGTTCTTCTACAGCATAGTAACAGAAGGAGGCGACAAGGAGAAGTTGGAGGCGTTCGTCAACTTCTGTGAGGACGCCATCTTTGAGATGACCCACGCTTCGGGCCTGATGGCGGCCTCGGAGGAGTCCGCGGGAGGACCGAAGAACAGGGAAGCCAGTTACATGTACATGGGAGATGATGATGATGAGAGGTAACTAATCATGTTATCGCCAGACTAACACACCAATTGTACGGTCCCAAAATAAGCAACGCTTTTATTATGGGACTGTACTATAAACTGACGGCGATTCTTATACAGAGTGAATCAGAAAGTATATTCTTATTCGAATCTAGGACTCTTCGTACGGAGAGCAGGGTCACTGTGCCAATCGGATCTTCTATTATTATTTTTTTCAGATCCGGCAAAGATCCATTCCGTCGCGGCCTCCAATCAGTCAAGGACGGCATGTCCGCGGCATTCTCGTCCTTATCACCCTCGAACATAAAGTGTAAAATCGCGGACCTGCACCAAATGCCGCCCGCGGAACTTGCCGTCGGATTCTTCAAGATGTTCTTCTATTTGTTCCATTACTTGGGATATGGTGCACTCGTTGTAGTCAGGTGAGTTGGATATATTGATAACCTTCTAATTACGTCGGGTTTAATCTCTTTCATCTTCATAATCATATCATCTCTTTGTGCAGTATAGTTTTTGGTCCAGGGATTCCATACATTTCCCGGGATGAAAAATATCCATAAACTATCGGATTGTCATTCCGATGTTCAATTAAATATGCGCAGTGATTTTTGAACTACACTTGTATTTTCATGTCTTGATGAAACCCATCCATTTTTGGAATAAAAAGTATTTTATATTACGACTCGGGTTATCAGCTATCACCATGTCAAGATTGATAAGAAATCGTCCGTTAGTTTTCCCGTGATACGCGAACAGACGTAGACGAAAATTACGGACATGGCCTCAGTATCAAAAATATTCAGAGTATACACATTATAATATGTATAGATGTATAATATTGTATAATTATAAGTTTTTACAATTAAATGTATGTTACCATACATTTATTTTGTAATGTTTGTTACACGCTACATACGATGCACAGTCATTGGTAATTCATTGTTTAACTACCTTGTATAATCTTTTTATAGCTACAACGTAATATTGCCAGACAAACGCCATACTTGGTTCTAAACTAAGTAACGCTTGTATTATGGTACCGTACAATGGCATGGGGGCGATCCCAGTATATAATAACGTGTATAGATATTTAATATTGGGTACAAAATTTCATGCTCATCTGACAAAGTTTGTCCCTACCAGGATTTGAAACCAGGACCATCCGGATAGAAAGCAGGGTACAAATATTAGTGTTCATGACACAAAGATTGTCTCTACCCGGAATATGAACCCACTGCCGAATCAGTGGGGTTATTTTAAACCATTCGAAATCGATATCGGGAACGGAATCGAAAATTTCCGAACTGGATTACCGCAAGCGCTATTAAAATTTCCGAATTTGATTATTTTCGTTGTATCTTGATGACAATACCAAATCGTTTTTTTCTCAAAGTCTCCGTCGGAAAGCTCGTCCGGAGCGACACCAACATCGGAAATTTTTCAAATCCGTTTCCGATGTCGATTCCGAATGATTTAAAATAACCCACCAGGTCGTTCATGTAACATGGAATAATATGTTCAGTATAAGTCAAATTTGGACCTTCTACTATTGGCGAAATGTCTCTACCTAACCCCCAGGGATAATAAGTATGATGATGTTTCCTAATGACTTATTTTTATTTACTTAAATAAATCTGTAATCTATGGCCTAATCCCCCTCACACTGAGGCTAGACTAGTGCCCAAAAGTTGGCCATTCAGACAGGCTATTTTTAAATTTTACTTAACATGTTAAGTAGTGCTTAAGTACTGTTACTTAGTATCCTGGCCATGCTGTTGTCTGATCACATGATAATGTATACCAACCTCTTTTTTTTAATAGTATTACTCTTGAGTTTCTCATCGGCTCTATACAGTAGAACCAACATTCCGAATATTTGATAGCTTCTGACTTAATAAGTGCTATTCTTGTGCCAATATGAATAAAACAACAATTTTGACGTAGGTACATATTCGGGGTCCTGCTGGGTCTGATGCGAGGCCCCCAGATGGACGAGACGCCGCCGGATCCCACGGAAGAGGAGAAAATTGGTCAGTTGAAACACAGATTGCTTGCAAACCAACAAAGTAAGATATACACACGTACTATAGAGTGCCGCTTCTAATGGCTCGCGATTGGTCACTGGACTTAGACTTTTTTTTAAACAGTCATTAAAACTTATCTCTGTCAATAGACAATCCAAATCTCTTTTACAGAAATATTGGATGGTAAATCAGCTTGGGACTGATTCTCAAATATTTAGCGTCAATTAAGATGTCAAAGTGTAGCGTGTGTGCGCCTCGCAAGACAACACAGGTCGGTAGAACCCTCGCCTTGGAAACGAGTATCGCAAGTTTAAACCCCGGCTCGCACCTCTGAGATTTCATGTGCGAATCTCATATTCAACCATGACTATCGATCGTGCCTCGGAGAACTCGGGACGCCGTCGGGTCTCTCTCCCGTCGTGTCGGATTGCCGTCCCATCGGACTATGAGAGCGAGGGAGAGAGAGTGCACCTGCGCTTGCGCAAACACTTTTGCACTATAATATCTCCTGCGTAGTTGGTTAGTCTCCCTCAAGATTGACAGTCGTAAACGAAATTCTTTCGGAAGAGATATTATATTATTAATATTGAAATCAAATCTATTTTTGTTATCACCTCTCTTTCTCTCTCTCTCTCATCTTAGTCGGTGACCAAACGCACACACAAACAGAAACACAAAATAATCGCCAAATGCAGGTTTAACATGAAACTGTAACATAGTTATTTCAAAATAATTATAAAATAAAAATGATTGGCATTAATAAAATAATGATTGTGCTTTTGGGTAATAAAGTAAGCTTTATATATTCGCGTGTCGTGTTCTATGTTGTATTAATTTTTCTTCTAAAGATAGGTTTTTATTTAGCACTATTATTATTATTAACGAATTCCGTTACATAAATTATTACAACTAACTACTACAAATGTTTTTATTGAATTAAAAGTTACAATTACAGTTAAACTAAATAGGAAACTAAAAAAAAACACTTAAAAATAGTATGACAACATATGTTGTGTTGAATTAATTACGCGAAAAGAAACTGATTATGACGTCTTGTCGAATAACACAAGAGACTTTTGACTAGTTTCTGCCCGCGGCTGCGCCCTCGGTACCTCTATGAAACATAACCTATCAGTAGCACACAAGCATTTTGAGATAAAATATATATATTCCATAGAGAAAATATTTTGAGATCAAAATTCGAACTCGCAAATTCATATCCTGATCATACCGAAAATTTGTACGCCATTCACGCGGTGAATATGAGTAAAATATACCTCAGACCTTTTTAAATTTTGTATCTGTAGCAAGCTCTTCAGCCTTGCCACAAGCTACACAGATGGCGCTGCTAACAACATTTCAGAACGAACCACGATTGTCTTTAAAATACTGAAACGCGCTATGAGAGTTCTCGGAGCACGTAACATATATAGAAGACCCCGAGAACAACCATCGGGGCATACCACCCGCTATAACCGCCCGGATGAAAGATCTTCCTTTTTCCGCTAAATCTCTTTTTTTTTTAATTACATTATAGGCAAGTATTTGATCTCGATCTCACCTGATGGTATGTGACGATGAGATCTACGATGGAGCATACTTGCCTAAAAGGCTGTTCACTCTCGACTTGAAAACATATCTCTATATCTGTTATCTGATCTTACTTTATCGGGCCAGGTCCGTCCCGGCACCTGCCAGCGCTGGCGCCGGCGGACGACACGGGGCAGCTGCAGGTCTCCGCCTTCGGCCTGGACATCACTAAAGAGGACAATGGACAGTGCGTATTCGATTTTTTTTTGTCCACTAACGACCCTTTTAGGCACCACGGACGGTAAAGAACTAAGTTGCTTAGAACTAAATTATGCTTATGGAAATAATTATTATTATGTTTCTCTCCACACAGGCTATACCCGGATCTTTGTAAGGGTTGCTCGGGGACTTGGGTCCAACACGTAGAGGCCATTTTTCAGAATTTTAATGTTATCTTAGCCACCTGCTGAAAATGATAGCGTAAACGGCGAATTGACCTATGATAATTGGGACTATGGATTGAGGATTGGCTGGATATGGGATGGGAATATTTGAAGGGTTGCGGACACCTGCCATAATCAGCTTTTATCTAATTACTATTGGCAGGTGGCGTCTCGCCGCTCTTTAGGTGGGGCCCCTAAGGCCGTCATATAAGACTCTGGTGGGGCAACAATAGGGATGTAGAGAGGTGCTGCGCGGCCTCCCGTGGTCACTCACGGCGTTATGCCCTTTAACACTTCCACCCCTGCAGCATATAGCTCTAACAACCTCTCTCTGGACAGCCAATTAAGACAGAGCTGAGATTCTCCCCGTCCCCGTCGGTTTCCACTCGGCCGACGAAGACACACCGAGGTGGTGGCCTTGACCGAATATCTGAGGCACTCGGTTTATTATAATGTCAGTATGGATGGTTGTCAGGATTCAAGTGAAGCCGCACGAGTCCCCCGGCGCGTCCACGCCGTCGTCGGAGGAGGCGGACGCGGCGCCGGACGAGGCGGCGGACTTGCCCGACGACCAGCGCCCGCCCTCGCTCATCGACCTGCTGGGGTAACACCACACACTCACTAGCCAATCACAATGACATGATTTTAATTGAATTACCCTGTGTGTGTGATCATTTGTGCTGGAAGAGACTCCGTCCCTTGTCAGACTTACCAAAACTTCTTTTATCACAGGTCACACAGGCTGCGCTATCTCGTCTAGTTGGGGTACATTTATGATTGCCACTTGATAAATGTAATGTCCTAACTGTACCCGAAGTCGGCCAGGTCCGCACGTCACTGGCGTCTCCTCAAGACACATTGCTCTTTTTCTGCCTACAAGATAAAAAAAATAATGAAATCGATGCGGCTCGAAAAACTCTAAATCGACTCGTGGATCTAAGACTTGATATTGAACTTTAACTTGTTCAACAGAGGCGAGCAAGCCAAGAAGCAAGCCCAGGAGAGGATGGAAGCCCAAGCCGTTCAACAAGCCGCCATGACAGCTATAGAGGCGGAGAGCAAAAAGGTATTTCATTATTACTTCATAACGGTATTTCATATTATTAAAGCATTCCGAAAATCCTGGGCCCCATGTGTGCTAAGACAATCGATTCATAATCGAACAGCGACCGCATAGTATCCGTCACTTTTGACAGATATTGTATGGGATATCTGTCAAAAGTGACAGTTACTATGCGGTCGCTGTTCGATTATGAATCGATTGTGTTAGCAGACTTGGGGCCCTGGTAAAGTCGTAATTTTGTAACATTTTCAATGATCCATAAGTAATGTAATTGTTTACATGAAAAACAATATTCTGATTCTACTACAGTCGGAGGCAATGAATCTGGGTCACCAGACAAAATTACCACATTAATTAATATGGAATACCGGGAACGCTTATTATATTAATTTATTTTTAAATTGCATAATAGCTTTACAGACTCATTGTTATTTTTATAACCGCGTACTGGCTGACCAAGCCTTGCAAGCGGGCCTCCACTAGTTATAGCTCTAAACCCAGCGTCGCCTGTATTGCATAGCGGGAACTGATTTCTATGATCTAGATCTAGATAATTAATACTACCGCGCACAGTAAGTGCCTGAGTCAGCTTCGCGAGGCTACGCGGTCGGCTTGTACACAGCTATCGATTATACAGGGTGTAACACAATAATCAAATAATAATTTAAGGGATGAACGTACCTATTCATAAAAACGAACAAGTTTCCCCAAAGCTCATAGGGTGATTTTTTTTTTCATTCACGTTAATTGTTTTTATTGCAAGTTCATCAACCCTACCCCCCTACTTCCACCACACCGCTCGTCTCCGATAAAATTCCCTAACTATAATTTTTTATTACAACCTGTATAGAGATCGATGCACTTAAAAATTGCAAAAAAAAATGTCATAATAGCTTAGATTCACCATACATTTTTGCCATTTAAATGCAGCATGGACGTCCGAAAACATATTCAAAGTTCACAAAGGTTGGTCATTCATCGCTTATAATGCAGTTAATAGAGTAGAGTTAATAGAACCAAGATAGTTGTAGAGATAGCACTGTAGCGACCTCTTCAACGCGCCACAGGCTACACAGATGGCGCTGCAGACGCATTCAGAACTATTAACAATTATCCATACAATCCTAAATCGCGCTATGAGAGTTTTCGGAGCACGTAACATATATACAAGATCCCGACAATAACCATCGGAGCATAGCGGCCGCCCGCCAGGCATAACGCCCGCCTGGCTGGAAGATCTTCCCTTTTCCGCCAAAACACTATTATAAAACTGTTAGGAGCTGTGTTGGGGTATTCCCCATGGACTAGTCCCATTAATGGGAATTTCTTCGTGCTTTGAGCTCCAGGCGCCAAGTCCCAGGATCCGCCTTATAGTGAGCCAAATTAGACAGAGACTTAAGATGTTGTTGAGATCATCCAAGTTCTACGCTTGCACGCACAACTGGTATAAATACGGTCCCACACTATGCAGCGCTAGTATTATGGGTACCCTACAATGGATTGAGGGCGAACTCAGTATATAATACTTATATGGATATTAAACACCCATGACTCGGGTGCAAAAAAAAGCCCTCAGTTCAGTGTACTGCCGGGAAATAAGGTTCATAGTTGCCCCCAGGTTCATCACCAGCTGTACTAATAAGTTCATTTACAGAGGTGATGGTGAGGTATTTATAGCTTCAAGGCCTAATTGAAGTGTTGTGTTCCAGCAAGCGGTCCACGGGCCCGGCCCTTCCGCCCTATCGCAGGTGGATCTGACGCAGTACACCCGTCGCGCGGTGTCGTTCCTGGCTCGCAATTTCTACAACCTAAAGTACATCGCCCTAGTGCTTGCTTTCTGCATCAACTTTGTACTCCTGTTCTATAAGGTACGACACTATTTTTTACAAGCCTAGCCTATCAGTCTGTTTCGCCACCCTATCTAGAACTTACTTGACAGATGTCCCAAATTCTGTCTAATAAGTTGCGATTATGATTTATCAGCATACTGTAGAAGAGCAGTGTTATTTCGAAAAATATTTAATTACTTACAACTGGGTCATAAGATCATTCCGTGGTGCCTTACAACATTCCGTGGTGCCTTACAACATTCCGTGGTACCCTACAACAGTTCATGGTGCCTTACAACACTCCGTGGTACATTACAACATTTCATGGTGCCTTACAAACATGGTACCTTACAACATTCCGTGGTACCTTACAACATTCCGTGGCACCTTACAACATTTCATGGTGCCTTACAACATTATATGGTACCTTACAACATTCCCTGGTGCCTTACAACATTCTGTGGTGCCTTACAAGATTCCGTGGTGCCTTACTTTATTCAGGCACCACGGATGATTTTAAACTAGTTGGTTCTAATCTACTGAGTTGATTATATTTGATGGTATACCTACTTACAATAATTCTGTTCATGTCAGGTATCCTCGACGGATTCGGAAGGCAACCGCGAAGGTTCCGGTCTGGGCAGCATCATTGCTGGCTCCGGTTCAGGACAAGGGTCCGGCAGTGGAGATGGTATTTATATTGCATTTCTTACAGTTACACTCGCCCGCAATTGAATATCACAAACGCTACTCACAAATATGATATTCAGTTTTTATTTAACCAATACATTATTTCGTTGAAATGTTAAATAGTATCGTGGAATTTGTCTTATAAAATGGCACTACGTCAGGACACGGCCCCAAGTCTGCTAACACAATCGATTCATAATCGAACACCAACCGCATAGTAGCTGTCACTTTTGACAGATACCCATACAATATCTGTAAAAAGTGACAGTTACTGTGCGGTTGCTATTCGATTATGAATCGATTGTGTTAGCAGACTTGGGGCGTTGTCATTTAATGTTTAGTGACTTGTACCGTGTGGGATTGAGTTGTATTATCGCTCGCGCAGACGGCAGCGGCGACTCGGGCGAGGACGACGATAGTTTGGAAGTGGTTCATATAGACGAGGACTTCTTCTACATGGTTCACGTGATCAACATGGCCGCCGTGCTGCACTCCATCGTGTCGCTCGCCATACTCATCGGATACTACCATCTTAAGGTCCGTGGTATATGCTACTCACCGAGTATACAGGTTGATTCGGAAAGTGTATACTAAGCCTTGATACTAGGTTTCTTTAGCGCATTTGCAATCGCAATTCTGAATTCACATAACGATTACGGTACGTAACGTTAGTATACCTGTTCTGAATCATTCTGTATACTTGGGTTGAGTACTTTTTAAGCACATACTCAAGCCTTCAGGACCGTTCCTACATTGTTCTAGGATATCCTGTAAAATGTTTGGTATCCTTATAGAAACAGCAAGCATAGAGGTTCTCGCTCATTCTTTTCGAAAGGAACGGCATTCCGAACGGGCGGTAAAATCATACCTTAACATTTTATGTCATTTTCGCGGGCGTCCTCTCAATGCGAGGGAGATAAGACCATAGTCCACCACGCTTGCCCAGTGCGGGAATTCACACGTCTATCGAGGGGTTCTCTTAGACATGTAGGTTTCATCGCGATGTTTTCCTTCACCGTTTAGAAAATGATAATCATGGTTGAAAATGAGATTCGCACATGAAATCCAGAAATCCCAGGGATGCGGGGTTTGAATCTGCGATCCTCGTTACCGAGGCAAGAGTTCTACCACTTGGCTTTCACTGCAATAAAAATATATTTATTGCGATGTTAGCGCAGTCCCAGTAGACAACGATCGAAGACAATTTTGACATAAAGCTCTATCTCTCTTCTCAGGTGCCGCTAGCGATCTTCAAGCGTGAGAAAGAGATAGCCCGCAAACTGGAGTTCGACGGGCTATACATTGCGGAGCAACCGGAAGACGACGACCTCAAGAGCCACTGGGACAAACTCGTGATATCCGCCAAGTTAGTACACACTTTGACATTTAGTCTTTATCGTTATAGAACCTTTTTCCAGCGGCTCCGCTCGCGGTACCTCAATAAACCCATCTATAACCTATAAAAAATAGCCTATGTGCTATTCCAGACTATAATCTATCTCTGTGCCAAATTTCATCAAGATCCGTTCAGCCGTTCTGGCGTGATTAAGTAACAAAACAAACATCCATCCAACCATCCATCTAAAGTTTCACATTTATAATATTAGTGGGATTCTTGTAAAAGTTAAACAATAACTTAATAAATCTAATACATTATTAGAGGCGTAACTCGTGTCGAATTATTTTTTAGATTCGCTTCGTTTCGCAAAGAATTGAATTTTATTTGGGGTCCCGTCGTGATAGATAGTTTCTCGACTAACATCTTAGAGGAGTTCGGTGTTGCTGGCTTCTTTAGTTATCGATCAAACTTGTTTGGTTTATAATTGGAAAAGTTAACAAGCCGAGGGTCAGTGGTGAGTTCCTCTTCCCCCATTTGTTTGACTTTCAATATGTTTTTAAAGTGTAGATCTAATCTTAATTTATTTTATTTTAATTTCCAGATCGTTCCCAGTGAATTATTGGGATAAGTTTGTTAAGAAGAAAGTGCGCGCTAAGTACTCGGAGACTTACGACTTCGACTCCATATCCAACATGCTTGGCATGGAGAAGACTTCCTTCTCCACGCAGGAAGAGGAAGGCAACACGGGACTCATGCATTAGTGAGTACCTAGAGTACTGCAGAGTGCACATTGTAACATGAACTTTATTTCAATGATATTTCAAAATAAATTACAAAAAAAACGACTGATTTGTTGTTATATTCATAATAATTAATATGAATGTAACAAGTATTTTTTGTAATATTTGCTCACATTCGTGAATATAGATAGAAACTAATTTTAATTAAACTGTAACCGCCTGTTTGTACCTATATTTAGTGGAAATAAAACGGTGATTGATTGAGTAACGGACGGACCCGATCTCTCCTTGCTTTTGCCAAGCTTTTTAAAAACCGGCGAAAAAAAAATCGTATTTTCGTTATTTTTGTTGTGACGTTATGACCATGGATAACTTTTTTTATGGATGATCCTAATTTTTTTAATCGATTACCTCAAATTGGGTCCCATTAGGTTAAGCACTGCAGTGTTAAATTACGAAGATATATAAGTACATCAGATTATTTTTGCTATTCCTTTTTGAATTATTATTATTTTTATACTATTTGAACTCCAATAAATCTCTTTCTCCCCAGCATAATCAATATAGATTGGCGTTACCAAGTGTGGAAGGCGGGAGTGACGATCACAGACAACTCGTTCCTCTATTCTCTATGGTACTTCTCCTTCTCCGTGATGGGTAACTTCAACAACTTCTTCTTCGCGGCGCATCTGCTAGATGTCGCTGTCGGATTCAAGACTTTAAGGACTATACTACAGTCCGTCACGCATAACGGAAAACAGGTGACATTTTTTATTATACAGGCTGTTTGAAATAAAATATCTGTTTAAATTACAATATATCTACAATACATGACGTCTTGTAATAAATAGGACACTTTAAATTTTTTTTTTTTTTTATTTCTTATTACATGTTTCAATATTTACATACATATATTATATATATATTATTTTCGCTTATGAATAAGAATCGTACAAATATTGTATGGTAAGTATATACATACAGTATATATCCGGTTCTCATTCATTCGTTTATATTGCCTAAATTAAATTCCCTATCATATACTCATAATCCTTTTGCGAATGGATTTAAAAAGTATACAAAAAAACCCTACATTATATTGATCAAAATCATGAGACTAAGGTACCACGTTAGGGCATTGTCCTTGGCATCTCGTTTTTTTTTCTGCAATAAAATTAATGTGACACTAAGGTACCATGTTAAGGCATTGTCCTTTATTATCGTTCTTTATCTCGTTTTTTTTTCTGTAACAAAATATGACGCCATTTTTTTTTATCATCCCCAGTTGGTGTTGACCGTGATGCTCCTAATCATCATAGTATACATATACACCGTGATCGCGTTCAACTTCTTCCGCAAGTTCTACGTGCAAGAGGAGGACGACGAGGTCAACAGGAACTGCCACGACATGCTGACGGTGAGGAGTACAACGATACGACTTTTAGAACAATAGAGAGAGACGGACAGAAATACTTCTGGGCCCCAAGTCTGCTAACACAATCGATTCATAATCGAACAGCAACCGCATAGTAACTGTCACTTTTGACAGATATTGTATGGGATATCTGTCACAAGTGACACTGTACACAAATCCAGCCGAACGCTCTTAATAGAGTAGTAGACATTAAAGAAAAAAAAACATTATTTTGACGTCATCGTGGTGCCATGATGGTGTAGAACGAAAATCATATTTTAGTGAAAATTACGAATATATATATTTTTTTAGTATGAACAAGCTGTAATTATTTTAATGTTACGCTTGTTTAGTTGACTTTACTTTGCTAGCCTCAATTGTTATATTAAAAAAGTTACACTTTTCCCCGTGTCCTTTACAAAATTGAGGGCCTGATTAGCGCAGTTGGTAGTGATCTTGCTTTCTGTGCTGAGGGTCCCGGGTTCGTCTGCCGATATTTATATTTGAAATATAACTAATCTTACGGATTTTATCGCGTTTATTATACGTTTTTTACGTTCCCGACGTTTTGGCTGCTTTACAGCAACCGTGGTAACGGGAGGACTGAGGTGTTTGACGTCCTAGTGTCATAGTTAAAACTGGAGCACCCTCATATTTAGTTGTTTCTTGCGGTCCGATCTACGCAGAAAGTGCTCACAGTGTCTTGAGGTCTTGCAATGGTCCGTAAGATTGATTTTTATATCAAAGTGTAGTATTCGCGTAAATATAAGAAATCAAGATATTTTTATTTATTTATTAAATGGTCTTTATTTTATTGTGTCGTAGTGTTTCGTATTCCACCTGTACAAGGGTGTGCGCGCGGGCGGCGGCATCGGCGACGAGATAGAACCACCAGACGGCGATGACTCGGAGGTGTACCGCATCATCTTCGACATCACCTTCTTCTTCTTCATCATCATCATCCTGCTCGCCATCTTGCAGGGTACGTATCCCCTTTAAATGGCCCACAGTTGGGCATATATATATTTTGACGGCCTGATTAGCGCAGTGGTAGTGACTCTGCTTTCTGCGCCGAGGGTCCCGTGTTCGAATCCTGGTAGGGACACAAGCTTTGTGTGATGAGCACGAATGTTTGTACCCGAGTCATGGATGTTTAATATATATATAAGTACTATATACTGAGTTCGCCCTCAGTCCATTGTACGGTACCCATAACACAAGCGTTAAGCTTAAAGTGGGACCGTATAGTTGGTGTGTTCGTATGGCGATATTTATATTATACTAGCTGACCCTGCAAACGTTGCTTTGCCATATAAAATAAATTGAGATATAAACTATCCTATCTCTCAAGTTGGATCGAACTGCACATGGTGTGCGAATTTTATTATAATCGGTTAAGTGGTTTAGGAGTCCATTGAGGACAAACATTGTGACACGAGATTTATATATATTAAGATTTATATATCTCTCCTCAACGCGAAGGGGAATAGGCCATAGCCCACCGCCCTGACCCGGTGGATTTGATCATTTGATTTATTTTCGGGTACGAGACCTTTATATTGTCAACAGCCTTATTTTAAAATTGCCTTATTTTTTTTACAAAGCTATGTTGTGCTGGCCGAAACAATCCTTTATCACCTTAAGATCGAATATCGTTTGCACATAGCGAGGTCTATCATATAATATTAACATTCTAATTGAGGATTTTTGGGGTGAGGTCGAACCGTGAAGTTGTCAATTTCGTTTTATTTTCCAAAAAATGTGTTTCTCTGATAAGTAATGTGTAATGTTAGTGGGATATTAACCATTAAGTGTTCGTTAATGTGCACGAGTGAAGGAAATTGAAATAAAATATTATAACTTGACTATTCAAGTTCTCTCAAGATGTCTGGTAAATTATCAGTAAAGTATCCACAGCTTTACTGATAGGGGTGGGGGATTAATTTCATCATCATCGTGGTCATCTAAATTATAATTAGCATCAGGGGTACTTATAATTAAAAAAAAAATTCAAGACACTGGCAAAATGGCTCTATTTTGCAGCCGATCGCCAACCTAAAAAAAGAAATAGAAGGACATTCTAATTTTCAGCCTTATAGACATTTGCCAACACTGATGAACCATTTTCATTTCCGTCTTTACTTACGCTAATTGCTGAACAATAAATAATATTCCACTGCTCTGCGACAGGTTTGATCATCGACGCGTTCGGTGAGCTCCGTGACCAGCTGGAGTCGGTGAAGGAGGACATGGAGTCCAACTGCTTCATATGCGGCATGGGGAAGGACTATTTAGATAAAGTAAGTCGTAAAATTATTATATTAGTTGGTGTGTGTGACCCTAGTTCTGTGTCGAAGGTCCCAGGCTCGAATCCTAGTAGGGGCAAACTTTTGTTCAATGAGCACGAATGTTGCACCCCAGACATGAATGCTTAATATCTATGTAAGTGTATACTGAGATCGCCTCCAGTCCATTGTACGGTACCCTATACCCTTGTATTTCTGAGTTTGGGACCGTACAGTTGGTGTGTTCGTCTGGCGATATTTATTTATTTAATTGATCTGCTCTCAAATTTGAGTTGTTTTTTTTATTTAATAATGTTCTTTTGGTATCGTTCCTTTTGATTCAATCTCATATTATTATATTTATATTTAAATTGGACTTGCACTTCAATACCGCATTTGCAATCGTATGTGACGTCAGAATTTCGTAGTCGATTTAAAAATAAATATTGATCCCAACAAAATGATGATGATGATGAAGATTGATTTTTCGAAATGTTGTAACTGACAAGGCCATTTCTGAATTAATTAATTAATATTTAATATGGCGGAATGCCGCTCCATAAATAAAATCAAAACAAAATTCCGCTTACGGAACACCGCTTCGGAATTTCCGTTTCATTGATCCCTTGTTTAACTATAACTTTGTTCGCAGGTACCGCACGGGTTTGACACACACGTGCAACGGGAGCATAATCTAGCTAACTACATGTTCTTCCTGATGCATCTTATAAACAAACCCGACACTGAATATACAGGTATAATACTCCATACGTGAAAAGTCTAGTAGGTAGAGAATTTAGTTGTATAGGGCAACGAAAGCACTTACAAATATCTTGAAAAGAGAGAAGAGAACTCAACTGAGAAGATCCGTAACTCAGCGGACTCTCCTTATTTTAACTATTTTTCTCTGTCTCGGAGTTAATTCGATATCATAAAAACTCGATACTGGAAACTGAATCGGAAATTTCCCGAAACGGATTCTTCGTTAATGCATACTATCTTTAAGCGTTCGAAAGGTTTCGGAATGTCACCCTACAGTAATTTCAAACAGCCTTTTGAGAACTCGTAGGGTCGCGTCGTCGACGTCAACTTTGGGATTTGTCGAATGATCTAGAATAACACTGTAGGCGTAGAGTAGACTTGCAGCAAGCTCTTTGATGCTTAAAAAGTTATTAGCATCCTTTGGTCTATAAATTTTCTTTTAGTCTGTGGAAATTAATGTCAATTTTACACACAGTGCTTTAAAGTTCGAATATTGGCCGGCTCTAACAACGATTATTTTCAGGTCAAGAAACGTTCGTATGGAACATGTACACACAGAGATGCTGGGACTTCTTCCCGGTGGGAGACTGCTTCAGGAAACAGAACGAAGATCCGAAGGAAGAGTAGCCAACAGTACAAACATTAAATATATGTAGTTCGCTTCAGTCAATATCAATCGGAATTGCTCAAACGACAACAAATTGGAGATATTTTTACATTTAATCAAATAATGCCTCAGTGTTGAGCACGAGCCTCCCCTCAACGCGAGGAGGATTCGGGCCATAGTAACGCGATTTTCAGAAATATTTGATATACATCAAAGTACTTTATTTATTTGCGATTTTTAATTAAATGTAAATAAATCTACACCTTTCTCTTAATAAACTCATTATTAATAGCTTAAAATTCACGTCGAAAGTAAGCTATAAACAAAATGTAAAATGAATATTTCTATTATATGTCTTATGTAAGTTAACTTAAGGTGGCCTTTCCAAGTAAACTTTTCTATTTTGAACTATGTCGATATAGTTTATGTGAGATAAAATAAAACAAAATGTTAATTAAAAATTTTCAATATAATGCTTTTGAATTGATTTATTTTTATTATCCTTATGTTATCAGTCTTAGACACACTATAACTTAAAACTAATGTACTTGATCATAAAAAAAAATAGAAATCGGCAATATACAGCGTGATTCGGAAAGGTTATACTCCCATTTGAACTTCGCTTTAGCGTATTTATAATCATTATGTGAGATCCGAAATTCAATACAAAGTAATAATTGAGTTTTTTTAGCATTAACCAATGCACTAACGAAGCGCAGGTTCAAATGGTAGTATACCCTTTCTGAATTATGCTGTACACCAATTATCAGGAACAATTCCGTACTCATAATGTTGCAGAACTGCCCCCAAATTTATAGAATGTTTAAATCCATTTACAATTGGACAAAGGACTTATCTTCTGGTATTTTTTTTTTGTAATACCATTTTTTTAACTCCACATTTTTTCATCATGTTTAAATTACATTTTCTAACTAACAGAAGGTTGTTTATGAGCTAAATACATGGTAAATATACTAGTGAGGGCACTTACTAGGAATATGACGTCAAACCACCTGTGGTAGAAGTTGAACTGCAGGTCTCCCAATACCTGTGTCATATATAAAAAATATATAGCCCTTTGTACAAAATTAAATAATAATAGTCCATCCTGACCGAATTTCGGTCACGACGGCTAATCCGAACGGGGACTAGCCAACTACGTAGCAGTACGTCAAGCGCGAGATTACTCGAAGCTAACCGTATACTTTATAGTCCACCGTATTTAGACATTTTGTATGGAGTATTGAAAGTTTTAAACACCGTCCGCTAGAGGCGCTTTACAATTCTCCATACAAAATGTCTGAATACGGTAGACTATAAACTATACGGTTAGCTCGCACTTGCCGTGCAGATATTATAGTACGCAAGTGTGTGCCCAAGTGCAGGTGCACTCTCTCCCTCACTCTCATAGTGCGATGGGACGGCTACCCGACACGACCGGAGAGATCAGGCGCCCGACCGATGACTTCGGAAGGTCAACGCAACTTTAATAGGCCGTGTATTTATCAAGCAACGTCGCGCGCTGTTGCGCTACATATCGAGAGCACACATATCGAGAGTGACGTGCAGTGGCGTAGCATGGGGGGGGGGGGCGGAGGGAGCGGTCCCCACCGGGCGGCACTTTGGCGGGGGCGGCCTTTCACAGGTGGCGGTTAGAGAAAAAAAAGATAGAAAAAAAGATATGAAAAAATATACCTAAGTAAAACAAATAATAATAATTTCTTTCAGTGTTTTCTTCGTCATTTTTTTTGTCGTTACCATGCCCCAATTTTTTTATAATGAATAGCAAAAATAAAAGGGCGGCAAATTTGAAATCCGCACCGGGTGCTAATCACCTACGTTACGCCACTGGTGACGTGTTGTCTTATGAAAATATGAAATTAAAAATACCCACAGTTTGGCATCATTATTGTTTACCTGGCAATAATTATGTATCTATAAACTATCTCACTTGTGTAATGATTATCCGGTACTCCGAGGGCATGTTCATTCGCATCAGCAGCACGGAGGAGCAGAAGTACATGCCCATAATCTGCGCGAGGATCAGCACAATGATGTTTGATGACTTCGATGACGAGATCTTGTAGAAGAACTGAAAGAAAATTAAGGGTATAATCTATCTGTAAACTTCAGTAAACTCGCTGGATTTCAATTAACTGCATGAATTTCAGTAAACTCGTAGAATTCCAGGACCCCAAGTCTGCTAACACAATCGATTCATAGAAAGTGACAGTTACTATGCGATCGCTGTTCGATTATGAATCGATTGTGTTAGCAGACTTGGGGCCCAGTAGTCACTGCATTTCAGTAAATTCACTGCATTCAATAAACTCATTTGCAGTAAACGCTGAATTTTAACGTAATGGTTATATTTACTGTCCCAGTTAAAAAAAACATTTTATAATATCGATTAAAATAGAACTTTACAATGTAATATTCAGAAGAAAATACCTTTGTATGGCTATTGTAAATTTCTACTAATTTGCGGGGTTACACAAAGTAAAACTGTACAAGACACATTATGGGAAAAATAAGGGCTCACCATTAATAACCATGGAATATTAACCAATCAGGTATTCCCCCATTTGTTTAACAATGGATTTCCGCCAAGTATCGCCTAGTTCTATCAATTATAATTATGTAGTGCAAATGTGAGCTATTATGTAGTGCAAATGTGAGCTATTATGTAGTGCAAATGTGAGCTATTATGTAGTGCAAATGTGAGCTAACCTTAGTGAGTGTGAGCAGGAGTCCTCGTATACTGGTGAGTACGATGCAGCCGACGAGGATGAAGGACACGTGCTGGGACCAGAAGGCGACGTCGATGTTCCAGCCCAGCCAGTGCACCACGATCTCGAGGCCCCGAGTCACCGGGTCCTTCTTGCCGACTCGATCGAACACAATGTTAATTGTTGACTGAAACGTTTGTTTAATATTAAGATATCATGCTGATGAAATAGTTAGGACGGCAGCCACGAAGTGGACCAATAATATACTTCTTATTTGAATGAGCTAACCTTTGTAAGTTTCTTATATTATGTCATAACCAGGTTCCCAAGATACAAGCCTACGCTTAGTTTGGGACCGCAACACAAATACTTTGTAACTATGCTTATCGAAATAAATATTATTATTATTCGTAGTTAATGCCGGGATATTAAGGTTTATTCGGTGACCTGCGGGGTTTATTTCAATATTTCGACATCGAATCCGGAAACGGAATCGAAATATTTCCGAGACGGATCTCCGAAATCATTGTCGATACATATAGTATATATTCATATAGTAATAAATAGTATATGTATAGTAGTATATAGTATACATTCTTCGAGCATTTAAGAAGAATTTACCTTCAACGATCAAAAGTAATGGAAAAGTCATCCAACCGCAATTTAAAATAAAATAAGCCTTGTCAGCTTGTCGCGAGCGACATTAACATCGGAGAGTTGTCGAATACGTTAACGACATCGATTTCGAATGGTTTTACAATAGTAGCATTTAAAATAATCAGTATTTGTCAACTTAACTAGATAAACCAAGTCATATCCCGGCTCGCACCTCTGAGATTTTAAGATATTTAAGAACAAATCATATTTTCAAAAATTATTATTAAATCAATTGGCTATTCAGCGAGGAAATGCGGCCCGCATCTTGGGCACGCTACCGCATGGGCCAAATTTTTTACACTTTTTATTTTTTTATACTAGTTTGTAAATATTTCAGTTATTTTCTTTTTAATTGTTTACAAAATAAATAAAAATTTGTGAATAAATAAATAATTAAATCAATTATTAAAAAAAACCCCACTCAATTAAAATTATTTTAAAGTACTCACAATGAATATCTTCCATATGCAGTATATGGAGAAGAAGTAGCCGAGCACGTTGAAGTACTTGCCCTGGAAGGTGCGCGACCACTCGATCTTCTCTCGCACCGAGCGCGCCGCGTGCGCCTCCAGGAACAGCTGCCGCGACAGCTCCTCTAGCGCTGATAGCTCGCGTCGCAGCTGCCAGATGTCTGCACCGACCATCTTGCACTATAGTGTGACCACTACCGCTGCGCCGCGCGCTACGAGTGCGGGGCGCGGTGGGGGGCGGGGTATTTTAAATCATTCGGAATCGACATCGGAAACGGATTTGAAACTTTCCGATGTCGATGTCGCTCCCGACGAGCTATCCGACGGAAACTTTTTGAAAAAACCATTTGGTATTGTCGTCAAGATACATCGAAGATAATCCAATTCGGAAATTTTAATAGCGATTGCGGTAATCCAGCTAGGAAGTTTTCGATTCCGTTTCCGATACCGATTTCGAATGGTTTAAAATAACCCTGCTGGTAACCGTAGTCATACACCGCCCCCCGCCACGCCCCGCACTCCTAGGGCGCGGCACAGCGGTAGTGCTCAAACTATAGTCCTCATCATGTTCCCAGCCTTTTTCAAAGTACAACGCCTAAACGTGCTATTAGCAACATGTATGAGCATTCTCCTTTGATAAGTGCTACGAGATCTTGATAATGTAGGTTGTTTTTATTAGAATGTAGATGTAGGATAAACATGGTTGTTAAAAAAAGTAAGAGTTAAATAAATATATACCAGCCGGATTTCCTATGTTGAGGTCGCGTTGCGACCCGGTTATAGAGAGTTAAGAAAAACAATGTAAATGACAATTTGTAAGTGCCCCCGTACGCCTATACGAAATAAATGTTTTGACTTTGACTTTGACCTAGATTTCGAACAGAAATTTCATTTAAGCTATTAAAGTAAGTGAAACTAAGTTACAGTCTAGTCATACAGTGTGTTTTAGAAAGAGTATACTAAACCTGGAACGTGGGCATCTTTAGTCCATTTGTAAAAACAACAATTTTAAATTGACATGTCCAAATCTGACTTTACATCGTGTTCACAAATGCCCTAATGAAGCCCAAGTTCAAGGTTTAGTGTATATACCCTTTCAGATTCACACTGTATTTGATAGATACAGAATATACTCACTTTCACTCCCATGGCCCAACGGATTAGCAATACTACCAACACTCGACCAAATGTTGTTCCAAAATCCTCTATTCTTCACATTGGACTGGTCCAACATGTTATATTGTCTCGCTCCAACGCTATTGGATTCGGCTAACGCTATCCTTTTCTTTTTCACCAATATCATGTCCATGGTTTGGAGTAGTTTCTTTTCTATTGACACTACATCCGCTTGGGTGACTGGCCTGAAATGTATGGATTTTATTTGAAGACTATCTATTCCCGCCGCTTTTTTTTATTGTTTTTTTTTTACTTTCCTCAGTTCTCTCCATGTATACATTTGAGGATTAATTTACAACTATATGTCTAATTGCATCGAGGGGAGGCCCGTGCCCAACAGTGGGACATTAAAAGGGCTAGTATTATTATTATATTATTATATTGTCCAATTAATAAACATATTTTTTTAAATTAAAATGGATTGTGTTCTCGTTTCTTTGTGCCTTAGTGACTGTATACAGATTGATTCAGAAAGGATATACTAAACCTGCGCTTTATGTGAAGTCAAAAATTCAATATGTCAATTTTAAAACATATTTTTTATTCAAATAAAAGGACAATTGTGAATTTTGGTGGTTCAAGGTTATACTTAGCTTAAGGTGAATGCTAGGTAAGGGAGTATTTAACAAAACTACCTGCAAAATAATGTCCAAATTTTCCTAAAAAAAAAAAAAAGAAAAACCCGCGTAATTTTTGAATGTCACGCCCTTAACTAGCGCTGTCACCTTAGCGTTTTAAATCTTGATGCTATTTTTATAGCACGTCTACAAGCTCTATATATATTTTTTACCTTATAAATATAGCCATCGATGTGTATGGATAGTTGACCGCGCCGAATCCCGAGAGTAGCGCCATGACTGTCACCCCAATGACACCGATACGAGACACACCTTGCTCTATCGAAAATATACCCTGGTGGGGGAAAACATACTTTATTACGACGCCCTGATAAGCGCATTTGGTAGTGACCCTGCATTCGGTGCCGATGATTCGAATCCAGGATCCCAAGTCTGCGAACACAATCGATACATAATCGTATAGCAACCGCATAGTAACTGTCACTTTTGACGGATATTGTATGGGATATCTGTCAAAAGTGACAGTTACTATGCGGTTGCTGTTCGATTATGTATCGATTGTGTTAGCAGACTTGGGGCCCTGGTAGGGACCCACATAGTGTGATGAGCATGAATGTTTGTACTCGAGTCATGGATGTTTAATATCTATATAAGTATTATATACTGGGTTCGCCCTCAGTCCATTGTCCGGTACCCATAAAGCAAGCTATGCTTAATGTGGGACCGCATAGTTGGTGTGTTCGTCTGTCGATATTATATGGAAACATAAATGTCCTTTCCAAAACACACATGGAATATGCCAGCAGTTACTAAGAATATGTTACTTGCAGCATTGAACCAACATGCCCTTGCAAATGGCAAACCACTTGCATGCCATCGCCAATTAATAACCAACTTAAAATCTCACCTGTTTAGAGCTCATTATTGGGAACGGATCTCCAATCTTCCAGAAGAAATACAAGTATATGAACCAGACGAACATGGTCAATGGTCTTATGGCGTTTTTTGAAACTAGAAAAGAAAAAAATAGGTACCGATCATGAATGATTCATTGAAACTTAAATGTTGCATTAAGATTCTATCTGTATACTGCACTGCTAAAGAGATAGCGTGAGTGACTTCTGCATGCGGTAAACAGTGGTGGAGTAATTGCGCTATTAGATTAAAGAGCCGAATTATTAATAAAAACTACTTATCTACCAAAATGGTAGATTTCTCATTTCAGCGCGCGTCCGTCGAATAAATGAACAAAGATCAGCGCATGCCTGATTCATTAAATTACGCATGCGCAGAGGCGCCATCTTTGTTATATTTTATTTGACAGGCGCTATTCGTATCAATGCATCTTTTATGAGTAAATTTCACATGTTCCAACATGGTTAATTTTGGGTTAAGTAACTCAATTTTTTTTTTCTACCTTCGTCAAACTTCATTTGCAAAGAGCATGTGGGACTTTGTATATTTGAGATGCTATTTCAACATGTTACAAAATATATTTAGAATACTTTACGTACCAAATCGTATGTTGCTGATGCAGAAGTATGCAATGTAGAACGGTATGAGAGCTATCACCATGAAGAGCAATGAGTACAGACCCAGGTTCCAATGGAAATATCTGGAACTGAAAACCGACAACATATTACTCTTTTGACCATAATAACTTGACCATATAGTCACAGTTGATAGTGACTGCTTTCCATACTAAGGGTCCTCGGTTTGAATCACGGTAGGGTCACTTTGTGTAATGAGTACAAATGTTTGTACTTTTGTCTTGGATGTTTAACATACAAGTAATTATGTCCCGTGATACAGTACCCATAATAATTTTGTGTGGTGGTATTTACAATAAAATCAGGATTATTTTATAACTACTCTTTGAGTATTATCATCTTGTATAATAACAATGGTGCTGCTAATCATATGATGTTAATGTTTCTAAGAATAACATCTATAAATTAGGGGGTTATTTTTTAAAAGATCAACCATTGAGTTTCTTGCCCACTCTTCTGAGTGTAACTAATTTTCCAAACTGGTAGTAGATTGTAACAGAATAAAAAAAAATGTATTTATTTATGTTTCCCGAATTGTTACCTTGTGTCCAAATATCCAATGATCTCAAATATAATGAGCTCGAACATGGTGCAACTAAGAGCAAATGTCACTGAGAATATGAGCTGTACAAGTGTGTGGTGGACTTCATAGTCTCGGAATAGCTGTTTCACAAAGAATATCCACCCACCTACAAAGAAAAATATCTGAAAATTGATAACAAAAAACAGATTAATGACATTATAATGCAGAAACATAGAAACAAACGCATAATAGAAATAACATTTCATCCATCCATCAGCCGAAAGTCATTCACAGCTGGACATAGAGCTCCCGTAACGACTTCGACACATCACAGTCCTCCACCACTCACATCAACTGTCTTCCTGCAATGCATGTGCTATCACCTATCCACAACAAATGTATTTAATTAACTCGCACATCTGTTTTAGTGTTATACCAAACAGTCCTGAGAGGCCTAGAAGGCAATAAGCCATATTTACATACAGTTTTTGTCAGATCTAAAATAAATAAATAAATATAAATAAATAAATTTGTTAGATATATTGTTCAAAAATAGATAATGGGTTGGTCTCCAACCAGCCACCCAGCGATAAATTTCAGATACAATGCCAAATTTGCCGGTCAATCTATAACTTCAAGAATATCTAACCAAACATGAATAATGAATATAAAGTATGAGGCAAAAGGATAAGTACTTACTTGAGAAATTAGTACAATGAGTGTATCTTCTAAAAAAGTCATCTTGTGTTCCTAAATTACACGTGATGAATAGATTTTCTCATGCAAAAATTTAAAATAAATATACTACATTGAATAATATTTTGACAGCTCCACAAAACAAACAAATTGTCTTTTTTTTTGTCCTGAAATTTTGTAGTCTATGGTCCGATGACTGATTCATGGACGAACTAGAGATGCCACGCATTGATTGAATAGAGCAGTGATTAGTAATTCAAATAATATTAGTCGATTTATAGACAAATACCATCACACCGTTATACTAAGATTATGTTCATGCCTATAATCATCGCTAGGGTTGGCTAAGATGGGTCCAAAGAGCGGAGATCTACAGATACATTTTGCAAATGGTCATATCTTATACAGCAGACAATGCTAATAACTAAGTACTACTCTGTAAAATTCACAAAAAGCTGCAATGTATTGGACATTGCAGCAATTGCATTAATTGAAATGTGTGAGAAACATGCATTTGCATCCTGACGCAAACCGCCTGTTACTTGCACCCATGAATCTTTGCTTACACCGCTTGCGCAGGCGCTAGCTATGACACCCATACATTTACATAGCCAAGTGAAGAATAAAGCTCCGTTTTCTAGACGTGACGCTTTTGGCCTCTAACCTTTGCTTCACGTTAACGTATATTTAAAAAAACTATAGGCGTTACAATTCTGGCCAGCACCAGCCAAAATTATTATAGCAGTGCCAGTTCCTTATAATGCAGGATGGATGTTTTTCGTTCTTTGAGATAAGGCATTGGGAGGGAAGGGAGATAAAGGAAAAGCATTAATACTTATTTTTAGCATTTCATTACTTAATCAAAATTTATTTATTAAAACACTTCATAAAGGTACAGCTACTTGACTGGAATATTAATATGTAAACTTTCACTATGTCTGCCACCCCACAATCCCCTCATATTGAAAGGAGGCTTGTAACCAACAGTGGGACATTAAAAACGGGCTAGTATTATATGACAAACTTTCACTATAGACCTGTTATTGCAACATACTCTTGAGCATCATCAGGAACTTCTAAATAAATATTATCTTCTGACAGTTGGATAACTTCACTTCTGAAGTTATGCATATCAACTACATTTGATTCAAATATATTTTGCAAGCTGACATCATTGATCTTCCATATTTCTTCCACTTCAACATTATTATTAGGTTTTATAGCATCATGACTTTTATTTGGATACTTACTGATTCCAGAATCAGTGTTTTTGCACTCTAATTTATTGTGAACTCTTTTATGCTTTTGCAAACATAACCTAGAGTTGAATTTGCCATGGCAAATATCACATTCATGTGAGCCACCTTTATAGTGACATTTTACATGTACCGATCTCCGTGAAGCTGACAGAAATCTGCAGTCACAGTGAGGACATTTGTAAGGCTTCTCTCCTGTATGAGTCCTTGTGTGGTACAGTAAGGATTCCTTCGAAACAAATTTCCCATCGCACAACAAACATGTGAAGTTCTTCTCACGTGTGTGTTTCACTATGTGAGCCTTCAGTCTACTAGGTGCCCAAAACTTTTTACCACACCACTTGCAAATATGGGATTTGTAATTCCCATGTTCATATTGTATGTGCACCCTCAGAGACACTTTCTGAGTGTATTTTTTATTGCAATAATCACATGTAAACTTGGCTTCTGAAGGATGTGCTCTAGATTCACGTCCACAAACATTCAATTCAATGTGTTTTTTAAAGGTATACTTGTTTTTATATACCCTGCCACAGTCTGGGCACACTACAGTCATTTTGTGACTAAATTCATGCATTTTTAATGTGCTTTTATTACTAAATATTTTGCCACATTTACTGCACACAAAACAGGAATGACTTTCCATTTTGTGAGTGTTTAGATTTGAGGCGGAACCATATTTCTTGGGACATTCTGGGCATTTAAAAACTTTTGGAGCATGAACTCGGATGCAATGTTTCTTCAAAGAAATATTATTATGATACTCTTTGTGGCATTCTTTGCATTTAAAAAGTTCTAGGTCATTGTCGAACGACATTTCACTAATTGATATATTGTCGAAACTTCTTTGTCTCTCTCTTACTACATAATTCAATGTTTCCTCTTTTATTATTTCTTCAAGCTTAACATCTGTTTTTAATTTCTCAATATTGTCTAACGAGTGGAATCTTCGTAATGCTGCTTGTGGAGTGTTAACTTTTTTCTTCATATCATAGTAATGATTACTGGTATAATCATTCAAGTTCAATGACACATACAATGATTTGCAGTCATGGACTTCATCAGTAGTATAGTCGAAGCTATTGGCTACACTGGCTAAAACACTTGTGAGCTGAGCAACACTCTTTTGGCTGCTTTGAATGAATCTATAGCAAGTGATAGCTGATGTAATGCATAGTTCACACAACGTGTTGAACGTAGTGATGTATTTGAAGGTCTGAAAAATCAAATAAGGGCATTAATAAAAATGATTAGTTGACATTTTAAAGTCTCATATCAACGCCCAAGCAGGCGTTCGAAGGTATGCCAAATGTTATTAGCTAGGGTATCATGTATTTTTGGAGGTTTCAAGAATTATTATTATCTAAACAAGGCGCTAATGTTTCATGAATTTATCTTACCTCCTCACCCAATACAGAGCTTAGGACTTCAGCTATATCAATATTGATCTCATTATTATTAATTCTTACTGTAATTTCATCATCAACACTTATAGTTTCTTCTTTATTAGGTTTCAAACACAAACAGCAAAAATCTTTTTTACCAATTATAATACTACGCAAGGCACTATTTAGTGCTGACATCTTATTTTTTTCTAATTTCGACAATAAATGATTGTTTTAACCGATATTTTGGAGCATTAAAAAAAAACAATCACTCAATAATGTGTTTCATCTTGTTTTCATCAGTGCTCGATAATAAATACACAATCTCAGAATCCTTATTTTTTGCTTGCTTGCTTGGCACACCGCAACTTTCTTTAGTCTGTGACCAAAGAGTATTCAATTCAAAATGCCAGTTAACTTTTTAATAATCTTTTTCTCAAAAAGAGATGTTTAGTTTACGAAAGGCCGAGACGAAAGGAAACGCTTCCTCTTTTTTTAGGTTGGTAATCGGCTACGAAATGGAGCCGTATTTGCCAGTGTCCAGAATTTCTTGATAATTTTCAATAAAATTATAAGTAACCTGATGATGATGTTGATAGAAATAATGATGAAATTAATCCCTTGCCTAATTTTCGGCGACACCTCAATCATAAACTATTGAGTTAATAAAAAGGATACCATACCATGTCATTGGTGTTTGATTTGAATTTGATTCTGTCTGTGGCTCTTTGGTCTGTGGCAAGTGTGTGGTTTGACGTGCGTGAGCGAGAGTGTATTTTAGAAATCAATTATTTTATAAAAAATAGAACTTTTGTTTTAGATTAACTAAAAAAGTATGTAAATATTGATCCGTGGTAAAATCGTAATTCCATCTGTATCGAGTTCAAATACTAAAGGTAAGACAATTATTAACATCGATAATGCTCACGACAGTCTTTCACATTGATTTTGGTGATAAGAACTATAAAATTGTGAAATTTAAATGATGATGACTGAACTATATACAAAACAATATAACCGCGGATAAAGATGTGTAATATTTGCTTATTTTCTTTCGTTTTATATATATAAAACGAAAGCCGGGCTGCACATTCCTACGCATATTTTATTATTTTATCCGGCAAAGGAAAGTGTTATGTTATGCCGATTTAAAAAAAAAACTTATGTTCCTATAACTTGCAATATGCCTACTTGGAGTTTAGCTCGGCTGTCCCCTAGTCAATATAAATATTATGCAATTTGAAATGTCTGAATATAGCATAAAAACATACCTATGAAATTCAACCTTATTTCTATGGGACATAAAGACTACAGTAAAATGTTTTATTTATGTATTTAGGTTGTAGTGTGCCTATTCTAGTGTTCAGGTGAACTTACATAATTGAATTTGTTGTAACTAAGTTTCAGGAACATTATTAGTTAAGTACCTATTCACTCAGCATGCTTGTGCCTATCTTGGCATGGATTTTAGTTTTTTTGAGAATCTTTTGGAAACCCAACCATTAATAATTTTCAAGGATGAAAAGTATTAAAAAAGGCCATAAGTATTAGCTTATAGATACATAGCATCCATTTTATTTAAAAACAGTTCTTTGGCTATTCTAAAATAACTCATAATTTTCACCCTGAAATAAAAGCTATCCGTCATGTTGAACTGCCATTTAATTACTTACCTTGCCAGGTTTGATTGAAATCTTTCATGTAGTTTTTTTTTATAAGCCAACAGACAGACAAATCTTTCCAAAGATAATAGATTATCCTACCATTTTTTTACAATAAGCAATAAAGGTAATGTCCCTAAAAGCCTTATTAAACAAAATCACAACATAGTCAGCCAGTACTTTAACATTATTGACCTTTTTTATTATCAGTTGACTTGAGTTTGTTTACAATCATACATATTGATGGGTATATGCAGCTGTGGATGTTTAGTTATGTTTGTTATTTTTAATTCAATACACTTACTAGTTATGTAAAATATTTTAACAGGGTTAACAGTAGGTTACAAAGATAACATGACACTCTGTACCGAGCGCATGACCAAACGCGTAAGGGTTGACTTGTTTTAAAAAAACACATCATTTACACAATTATTTTATACATCAATGTGATCTATACTATACTTACTGATTCATTGGTTAAAATATATATTTTTTTTTTGTTTTGCCTTATACCACTATACCATACCACTTACCACTAATATTATAAATGTGAAAGTTTGGATGGATGGATGTTTGTTACTCAATCACACCAGAACGGCTGAACGGATCTGGATGAAAATAGGCTAATTTTTATCCCGGAAAAATGCACAGTTCCTATGGGATAGCGTACAGCAACCGAGCATTTGAAAAAGGATATAGAGGAAAAGGAAATAATTTTCAATCGCGGTTAACACCGCGAGGCGCAGCTAGTATAATATAAATAAAAATTAAATGGTAAGCACATTGCTTGAGAATGGCCGTATCTTGTAATTTCTTTTTAAATGCTCGCAATTGGCCGATCCATTTTAAAACTTATATTCGAAGAGGACAAATTCATCGGGTCAGTCATTAAGTAAATAATAACATTGAACCTTCTGATAAAGGTAGGTATAGGTCCACATGGTAACAACTTGAAGGCAGTAATATTTTACGATCTTATATCTTATTTTATTAGCGTTATCTATATATTTTTATTACGAACTTATATTTTCCTCCTTCAATTATTGTGACAGTTAGTTTTTCCGATTCCGTAACGGAAAGCTAAAATTCCGGACGTGTCAGGAAATTTCTTATCTTCTGGTAACACTAGGCGTGTTGAACATCAATTATCTAATTTTAGTTAAATCAAATAATAGATGGAAGATTGACAAGACAAATCGAAAGATCAAACAAACCTATTATAAACACAGCACTCTACACCTTAAACCATAGCTCATCTTGTCATTATTAACAAAAATAACCTGCAATAAGTCATTTCGCAAATTCATTAACAAAAAACTGTCTTTTTTCTTGGTTAACGACAATTTGTTTTATTGTCTATACATACAAATAAATAAAATTGGAGTGTCTGTTTGTAATATTAAAATAACCGCTTTTTACTAAGTGCATTTGGATGTATACACGGTACCTATACCGAAACAACATTTTTTACAATTTTATTCCGTCTGTCTGTCTGTTTGTTCCGGGTAATCTCAGAAATGGCTGGACCGATTTTGACCGGACTTTCACTGGCAGATAGCTGATGAAACAAAGAGTAACTTAGGCTACTTTTATTTTAGAAAAAAACATAGGATCTCACGAAAAAAAAATTAAACCAATGTTGCAGCGTTGCGCCTGATTAAGTTTAATAGCAACAACCTGCAGTGCGTCCCGCGGGCTCAGAACGCGCGAGCAGGCTGTTGCGAACGGCTGTGTCTTTGATAAATACCACGCGGACGAAGTCGCGGGTAACAGCTAGTATAAAATATAAAAGTACACACCTACCTACCTCATACACAGGTAATGAGATTGATTACTGTTGTTACCTACGTCTTTCGACACACGTTGTTTACTAAGATGCGATGTGGAAACTACGCGTCTCAATGTTAGTTTATTAACTAGGAAATAAAACGACACAATTTGTGGTACGCCTTTGCATATACGCTTTGACCTTGTTTCTGACCGACCATTGAGGCGACACGGTCATGGGAGAAAATGTTTACCTTTACTCACAGACAAATTAACCTGGTGGGTTATTTTAAATCATTCGGAATCGGTATCGGAAACGGATTTGAAAGTTTCCGCTGTTGGTGTCGTCGCTCCCGACAAGCTTTCCGACGGAAACTTTTTGAAAAACGAATTGATATTTCCATTGAGAGCCGTCGAAAGTCAATATACAGTTAGGAAGATTTCGATTCCGATTTAGATTCCGTTTCCGATATCGATTTCTAATGATTTAAAATAACCCTGCTGGACTGGGCTTCCCTAGGCGTATTCTTGTGCTAATGCCTTATACAGGTGATTCAGAAAGAGTATACTTACCCCTAAACCTGCCCTTTTTAGCGCAGTTGTAATCATTATGTGAAGTCAGATTTTCGGTGTGTTCTTTTTTTTATTTTCTCACTAAAAGTCACAACTGTCATTTTGTTGGGATTAATATTGAGTTTTTAATAAGATCCGTTACACTTTTAGGCAGAAATTGTTTCGGGTACGGATTTGAGAACAATATAGGAACGGCTAGGCAGAGTTTAGCAGCTAATCAAAAAAAATACTAACTCTAAGTATATCATTACAAGTTAATGACTACATGGTTCCCACATTTACAAATTACTATTGTAAATAAAGAAATGAATCAGTATTGTTAAGATGACCATAAACATGTATTTTCTACTAAAATTGTTATTAATTAAAATCTTTTAAGTGTTGTTGCGATTATAGCATTGGGTTTATCTTATCAGCACCCGGATATTATAAATTTAGATCCGTGTGTCTAGCAGGAGCTCGACTAATATATCTGAATAGAGAACAAAATTGTGTAAGTAAATAATATATTTGAAATTTTTTAAACAATATGTCATTACAACGCTAATAGCTATACTTACCTAACGTCTCTTTCAAACATACAAAAAATCTGAGTATCTCTATCTATCAATTGATTCGGAATATCACTGTTTTCAACTCGATAGAACTACCAAAGTATTGCCAAGTATTAAAAATATGCTGCTTATGTAATCGATCAACATAATTCGCTACTTTGTTGCAAGTGCTAATACGTATCTAGCAGAGAGAAAAACAGAATAATTTATGCGTACTATTATCGTGCAAGTAATAACAATTGGAAAACATCTTGTGACTGAATGTGTAGACCGCGCGACACGATTGTATCGTAAAAATAGCGAGTACGTAGGCGGGACACGAATCAAGGGCGGACGGTGCGAAAATTTCAAGCTGATTATACACTATATGGCTGCTTATTCGGAATAAAATAACATTGCATAAAACACCTTGCTTACAAAATACAAAGAAAGCTGTTAAGAATAACGCTATAAGTTTGATTTATGCCAGAGATTATCAAAGGACAAAGCACAAGCATGGTACCATATTTTTGTCTTATGCATCAAGATCATACTAATATTATACTAATATTTTTTTACAGCAATTCTCGAATTTCGTTCAAGCTATAACAGTTGATCGACTAGCTTCGCTCCTAGCATTAAAGTTGAATTTAAATTACTTTTGTGTCAATAACTGTTAATTGCGGTAAAATGTGGATCGCGCACCCTGGGTTATAAGGCTTTCGTTCAAAACAAATACTCCGAGAGTTAATAGAAAAGCTATAGTCTTTAAGAAAACAATATTTTGATGCAACTTTGTATGGTCGTCTATAGTTCCGTGGGCATAGATAAGTTCTTCTGAACAGTTTCGTTTTAGTGCACGCTACTTCACAAGTGATTGCTAATGATCTGTCCATCCATGGAAGATGGATAGTGGAAAATTCCGTTTTATAATTAAACGTTTAGAGCGTCTATTGATTATTGCACTAAGGTCATGTATCTATAAACAAATAAATAAAATTGGAGTGTCTGTTTGTAATATTAAAATAACCGCTTTTTACTAAGTGCATTTGGATGTATACACGGTACCTATACCAAAACAACATTTTTTACAATTTTTGTCTGTCTGTCTGTCTGTTTGTTCCGGGTAATCTCTGAAATGGCTGGACCGATTTTGACGAGACTTTCACTGGCAGATAGCTGATGTAACAAGGAGTAACTTAGGCTACTTTTATTTTAGAAAAAAACATAGGATCTCACGAAAAAAAATTAAAACCAATGTTGCAGCGTTGCGCCTGAATAAGTTTGAGAGCAACAACCTGAAATGCGTCCCGCGGGCTCAGAACGCGCGAGCAGGCTGTTGCCAACGGTTGTGTCTTTGTTAAATACCACGCGAACGAAGACGCGGGTAACAGCTAGTTTGAAAATAAAAACAATAATAAATTAATACTGAAACCCTTGATGTGAATAAAATAAAACTTCTTATGGAATTATCTCGTTAACAACTTTCTACAATGTTGCCTTGTGTCCTTACGTTTATTCATTTGTACCTATCGTACTAATGTAAAGCTGTGGGAGAAGTATGTAACGTTATATGTATTTAAAAATAGCGACGTTTCCTCCAATAGAGAAATATGGTTCCCGCAGATGCTGGTGCTGTTCTTCATCCCCCCTAATGAAGTCTTCATTAGGGGGGATGAAGAACAGCACACTAGCGCTCAGGCCAAGGCCCTTATGAGAGGTTTAGGAGGCGCAGATAGCTCAATGGCATCTTGAGGACTGAAAACAAAGCCCTATCTCAAAACTAAACTGCCTACCTTTCAAGCCAATATTGCAGAAAAAACACAAATTTACCGGGTAACACCCCAGAGAGGTTATTCTAAATCATTCCAAAATTGGAAACGGAATTTTCGGACTTCACGAGATAGATTACCGTGCTATTGGTATTAATTCTTCGTAAATACACACCATCTTTCCGCCATTGAAATTTTCCGAACTGTCATCTTTGCATCCGACCGATTCATTAAAATAGCCTTTTAAGCTGTCAAAAGGTCCGAAGTCGATATGGCTGGAAGCCATATCGACTTCGGAAAGTTTTCGAATCCGTTTCCGATGTTCATTTCGTGTGATAAAACTCGTAAATTTGTTAAATACCATCCAGTAAAGAAAGGAAGAGATAAAAATTGACACGCTTATGTATCGTGGCTGCCGCGGCTGTGAGGTCGCAGACAGGCTCACTACGCTGTTGCGTTGATCTGGGCCCCAAGTAACTGTCACTTTTGACAGATATTGTATGGGATATCTGTCAAAAGTGACAGTTACTATGCGGTTGTTGTTCGATTATGAATCGATTGTGATAGCAGACTTGGGGCCCTGATCATAGCGCACGACTATAGCGATGCTGCAGCGCGTTTGTATGTGTTCTGCATCGTGATAGCAGCGATGTAGAATCGTGGCTACGTGGGCGATGGTATACGACCGGTATCGTGACTTTATCGTGGTCTCGTTGCGATTGTATCGCTACTAAATCGCTGCAAAACGTCGTCGCTATGGGCGACTTACCTTAGGATGATTAGTTTTTGTAATCGGGTGTTCATTAATCATGTACTTTGCTCCATAATACCATCTATATCGCGATAGCAAATTTATATATCTGTCATGGGCTTATACCAAATTTTATTCATAATTATTATCGAATCAATTGTTAATTATTGTGGACATTGATTATCAGTTGTCAACAAAATTTGCACAATGATTAAAAGTCGTATTTTAAGGACAATATTATAGTAATGTTGATTAAAGCTAAGTCGTTATAATATGTCAGTCGGACATCCGACAGAAATGTTACTTTATTATCACAATTTAGTATCCTTGTGTATACGTATTAGACACCTCATAATATGTCGAAACAGTACCGTAGACCAGATTCAATTATCCGAGGTTTAATTGAAAGTTGAATTGTAACTTAAGTGACATCCAACAATTGCTATAAATACTGTTGTACGGAATAGGTCTATACTTAGTTCTCTTGCGGTCAACCTTGCAAAGCCAGTCTCTTATAGAAGTGGAAATTCTCTTCATAGTTCTGTATTTATACATGTCTCTACTCCATGTATTCAGTTCCAAACAGTCACATTGAGAAATGGGACATGCCATTCTGTTATGCCGTTATGAATGAAACAAACCATTGCCAAATCTGAAACTAAGAATTGAATGATTTATACACGCGTTCAATCATTCATCCTTTCACTTATGATTCATTTAGAATCATTATCCACCTGAAACATCTGTTATGTTCGCAAAATCACGTGTTTCATAATTAACGATGCAATTAAAATTATTTGGCGTTTGTATACACCTCCTAAGTTTTATTTTAGTACTGATCTACCTTATACAACATGCGATTGGCCAGTTCAGTCACCAGATTGTAATGTAAGTACATAGTATCGAATTAGTTCCGTGTCAGTAGTCGCCAGTATTTAGTCGACATTCGCAGACGATCGAGCGCTAGGTAAACAACCTGTTGACTGTTATCAAAGTAAGTTGTTGTTTTTATTATCGATCAAAATAATTTATCGTATGATTTAGCACACGTATTAGTATGTTTTTTTTAATAAGACGCATTAATCTTACCCATCAAGTATCAAATAACTTTTAAAAATACTCGTTATTTTTTTATCTTCATGTAATTCGGACTATGCGGAAATGTAGGTATTCTTCGTGCCAAATTACAATAGCATGTTGGGGTGATAGCCCAGTATGAGGTTCAAGCGCGAGTTTTTTTTTTCATGAGCGAAACGTTATATAGCTTGCGTATTTGTCTTTTGGATAGAAAATTTAACATCGCCTGTAGCGGATGGTATATAACTCAATTCTCCGTATAAACTGTAAAATATGTATACGTAGGTACCTACGTAAAGGATCTCATAAGGAAATAGAAGCAAATTGGGAAATGTAAAGAGTTAGTGTTTCAGTTTCAAAAAGTAACGTCTCATTTTGATTTTTCGCGAGTTATATCACACTATATTGCTATACACTCTATGGTTGCGATAAAAAGGGATTCCGTTACACCAACATTTGGCGCGATAGCACCGCCAAATTGCCTCTTATCTGCTATAAAGATTATTTATACGACTTAATGACATGTTTTTATGCCTTCATTGTTATATACTTACTTTCATGAATAATACGTCATTGTCCGGCTGTCTGTGTGATAACTCGGTGAGTGGGTGTGGTGTGTACACTGTACACCGCCGCGCCTCCACAGTGCGATTGTACGTTTACGCGGGAATGCGCGTGTTTGACACAATCCAAATACGAATTTCCCGCTAAAAATATAAATATCTTTTTTTAATTATTGGAAATATTTTGTGACAGCCAGTGTGGTGATTTGTGTTTTTTAAAAATAAAATGGAAAACGGTATGTTGTTATGTAAGGAAGAGTATGTTTTAGGTATAATTTAATTAACACAATTTGTTGTGACGGGATTTTACCGTAAAAGCACCTATTTATATAAGGTGCTATACAATTTTCTCAAAGTAGACCAAGGTAATCAGGCAGTATCAGAAAGCTTATGCACAGGTTTATTTATCCATTGGTAAGGCAAGAAAAAAGACTAACCGAAACAGAATACTCCCCACTACACTAAATATATGTTTAAGCAGGTATTTTATTTTTATTATAGAGACAATATTGGTTTTTTTTAATAAGAAATATTAAATGCGTTGCGTGCGTTATGTGTTGTGTGTAATCATCAAAGAAACGTTATCTACCTCTGGTATAAAAAAAATAAAATTGATCATAACATGTGCATTATTGTTATCCGTACAAAGTACACATAATTGCAATATCGTAAACATTCTTGCGTCAGTATTCGAAACGGGCAAACAGGTTTAGTTCTTTATTCAAGTTCCTAATTGCAGTTGAATTCGATTCGATTAGTACCTACTGGTACTGGTACGATAAGCATTTCCAGGTTTTTAAATATGTTTTTAAATATTTTTTTTTTTTAAATGTCTTGTAATGTACGGTAGTCACTTAAGCCCTTCCAACTTAGTAGCATAGTAGTAAGTTGGTGTTAGGAGTAGGTTCACGTCAACAGTTAAGCCAGGGTTTGGAGTGAACTTGAAATTATCTACTTATATTACCTACGCGTAAAGCCCTGATATCGACTTGGTTATTGACGCTCAATATAACGTATTGATTTCTTACATTTACGCGAATACTATATATTGAATTTAAACTATGACACTAGGACGTCTAACACCTCAGTCCTCCCGTGATCATGGTTGCTGTAAAGCCGCCGAAACGTTCGGGAACGTAAAATAACATAAAATAAACGCGATAAAATTTGTAAAACTAGTTTTATTTCAATGATTAATATAACTTTATAATTTAAAGAAACACAGTGTTTGATTTTGTATTAACGGCAAACTGCGGCGCAAAACCCAGTAAAAGTCGGCGTTATTTTTTTTAACGCAGTAAAAGTTTGCGTATTTATCTAGTCTTGCTAACCCATCTTTCTACGGCACAACAGCGGCTTAACTCGAATTTAAAAACAAACTAAAATTGGAGGTAGGCACGACTTTGTTTCTTGATCATCATCATTCATCATCATCATTCATTTTACTGGTGGTAGGCTTGGGCCGTGGCTAGTCACCACCCACTGAACAAAGCCATGTCGCCAAGCGGCCTAGCCGTGTTCCGGCATGATGTTCGGTGTTGCCATTCATGGATGGCGGGTCAGATCAGCTGCACTGCATGTGCCTAGTGAATGTAGCGTCTCTATCTACTGCCGCCTTCCTACCTAGGCAAGTATGCTCCATCGTAGATCTCATCGTCACTTACCATCAGGTGAGATCGAGATCAAATACTTGCCTATAATGTAATAAAAAAAAAGTCCACCAAAATTGGTACTTACATCATAAATTACCGATTACTACCTACTTATCATCTATAAGACAGTTTGCTTTTGCACGCAGCACATCCTGACCGAGTGCAAAAAGCAATAAATAATTGTAGTCAAATATCGATAATACTATAATATTGACGTTGATTTTTATTGCGTTTAATCTCGTGATAACATGTAGGTACAATAATGGAGATTCGGTAAAAAAAATCTGCTTGGATTGGTGGTTGGACCACCTGAGCAACAATTTTGAATACCTACGGCCCTGTGAGCGGGTTCTTGAAGATAACAGGAAAAACAATAGTAAACCACGATGGCCCAATGTAGGCACGTCTTTGGATACGACGACACGACCTATATAGGTTCTCTCAGACATGCAGGTTTTCTTACGACGCAAATAAAATTATTTTCTCTACAATCTATGTTATATTGTTTCGTAGGAAGTTCCATACAGGTATAATTATGATAAATTGCATGAAATTTGCATGCAATCATAAGAATGGATTGTCAGCTATTACAACATAGGTAGGTACCTACGGTATAACAAAAATGATGTTTAGTCAAAAAAGGTACATTACAGAAGTTGTTTTTGAATCGGGTAGGTATTGACTGTATAGTATATGTAGATAGCTCTTCACGTTTTTCTGATGATTTTTCAAGTGTTGCCATTTGTAAATTTATTTTGTTTTTCTTTATCAAGTATGAAATCCTTACATTTTAAAAGAGATACCAATAGTAATTTTGCACGTGTGGCTAAAACATTTGAACCACATTATTAAGATATATTTTCTTCTAGTGACATTGTTCTACCTAGTATTATGTTGATGTTCCGTACAAGTTACATAATGTCGCAAGGAATATTTTGAAATAAGACAGTTGATCAAATTGCTTGAAGAAAAATCTGGGATTCGTTTAATCAAATTAGTGTGATTTTATATTCGTTCATTATCTCCTAGGTCCTCACGACTCGTAAAATGTTATTTTAACCCATTCGAAATTTATATCGGAAGCGGAATCTGAAAACTTTCCGAGACGGATTTTCGTAAACGCTATATAAATTCGTCGTAAATGCGCAAACATTTCGCGATCGCTTTTTTTTTAATCATAGAAACGTTATTTAAAACAGCCGTTTTTTTTTCCTCGCTTTGGGTGCTACATCCACATATTAATGTTTTCAAATACGTTATGACCGACATTAAACAAAGTTGCAAACCTTTATTTATTTTGAGCTGTCCCGGCGAACTTCGTACCGCCTCAGAATCAAATGTATAAGGAAATGAATTATCTTTATTATTATTTTGCTTTGCTATTAGGGGCGGAGACGAAATCAAAAAATCAAGGCTCATAAAAATCGGTCCACACGTTCTTGAGTTATAAATGGTGTAACTAATACGACTTTGTTTTATATAATAAGATTTCGAATTAGGAACGTTCTGCTTTAGAATATAGGTAATTTTGAATTAGGGATATTCTACTTGCGTATATAATTTTCCTTACGTGTATATAATAACAACACTTGTATGTTCTTCAAAAGCCCAAAGATAACCTAGCAACATTTCGTCAATACCAATAAATCGATAAACTTGTTATTGGGATGACTCCTATAAAATGTTATCTCTGTTGTCCAAAGGTCTTGTTTATAAGTAATATACTTATACGCTACTGTTTTTAAACTTTAAACTCGCGATATCTTGTGAAATGTGAATCATGGGGCTAGTCCGACTAACTAACGTACGACATGTGAAGTTAGACGCTCATCGTTATTAGGGAAAGGCAAACGTTGTGGGGAAATTTGGATGTCTTTTGAAAGCCGTGTGAGGTTCACCAACTCGCACCGGGCCAGCGTAGTGGACTATGGCGCCAACCCACCTCGCATTGATGGGAAGTGTGCCGGTATAATAGCGGTATCCCCTAAAGTTGGGACCTCAGAGTGTGGAGTATTTGTTTGTTTGTCAGAATAATAAAGAATAAACGTACTCTCAGAATAATATCATAATTTTGAACTCAATTAAGGATATATTGATTTCTTATATTTACGTGAATACTACACATTAAAATAAAACGAATTCTACGGATTTCGTTGGGAACGTAAAAAACATAAAATAAACGCGAAAAAATCCGTAAAATTAGTTTTATTTCAATCAATTAAGGATATGTAGCATATTTGTGTAGCTACGATTCCCCGCAATATTTACAGACTCCACACATTTAGCGATCACTTGAAGATTTTCCTTAACTGCCCTCCAAGGCTCTTTGAGTAATTCCAACCAGTTAGTGCATTTAGTTTTATTGGAAAATCTATGTTACCTACAAAGATTTATGTAATAGATTTGTTTGGCTTCATTGATTTGTTTCTGAACTAGCTTTTGCACGTTGCTCCGCACTCGCATTCACTGCAGCTCGGATTCCAAGGGTCATAGAGTCACGTCTTTAGAGTCAAACCATACACGTGCAGGCTTCCTCACGATATTAACTTTTAACCTTGAAACAAGTGTGTGTAGATACTCAGATGCTACTCAAATATTTGAGTCGTACTGGTTGAGTAGTTAATTATGAGTGGTGCCACAAACGCTTGTACCTTTAACCTTAAAGCAAGTGTATGTAATTACTCAGATGCTACTCAAATATTTGAGTCGTACTGGTTGAGTAGTTAATTATGATTGGTACCACAAACGCTTGAGAAAAACGTTCGGAACGGCGTATTTTTAATAGTTTATAACTAATTTCTACGACGGATCACAGATAAGTCGTTATCTAAGACACATATAATTAATACTATCTTCAGTGGAAAATTCTGTTAGTATACAGTGTATTATGTCACGATCTAGCGATAATCCAGGTCACAAACTACACCTCATTTCATAGACAAAACACTTAGATCGTCATCCCTCATCTGGTTTTTGAGTTAGGCGCAATGATTTTGAGAGCGATATATGTCATAAACCCAATTCTATGTCCATCGACATTATTGTGGAATGCAAAGAAAAACACTGCGTCCGAGATGAAGAGGCTACCTATTTTAGTATTTATGTGTATTGAAATTAGGCCTAGTTTTTAATGCCATATTCTCGCTAGTCCATGACCAAATGCACTGTATAAATAGATTAGTTATCACGTGAGCAAAAGCAATGAAGCCTAGTAAGTTCGTATTTCATTATTGTTTCCTATACATTGCAGTTTTAATTATCTTTCAATGTTTGTATTAGATTATATTCGTTGACAGACAATTAGTTTTTTCCCTAGGGACTCGCCGAGGGTCAAACCTCGGCGTCTTCGTTGAACAGCACTGTAGCTCCTGGTTTACACGAGTTAGAGGCTGGTATATGGTCGGATTAACCTACCAGGGAGTGATAATGCGGTTAGAAAAAAAGAGGCATTTGGTAACTCTGATATCGCGATTCAGGCTTGCGTGGCTATTTATACTTGTATAGAGTGGTGTATTCAGCGCCATCTGTATTTAAAGTAGTGGATACGGTTCTTGTAGCGATGTTATAAAGATCACTATACAATATTCAATAGGCCTGGGCCCCAAGTCTGCTAACAAATCGAACTGCAAACGCATAGTATCTGTCACTTTTGACAGATATCCCATACAATATCTGTCAAAAGTGACAGTTACAATGCGGTTGCAGTTTGATTGTGTTAGCAGACTTGGGCCCTGGACGTGACATTGAAAGGCATACCCCTCAGTCGCGGATAAAGGAATTCGTACAAGAAAAAAAATGTTTTCAGTCGTGAGGGTGCCTGACCCCCAAAAACATTATACATTTTCCCATAATTAGTCTTATATACAACTAGTTCACTCTCGCTGCCATTTTATATGGATATGTATTTGTATCCCTCCGCCCCGCAAGTATTGGTAGAGAAATACAGTTCAGGCGGTGGCTGTGTGCGGTTCCATTAGTTAAATACCATGTCGAAGTTAACGCATCATCATTTGTCCTCAGGCGCCGATATGCCAGTAAAGGAAGGCGCTAAGAAATCGCTGGTCGGCGTCATTGACGATGGAACCAAGACAGTCAGATTTGTGGTAAGCTAACTCAACCTACTCCAGAATCTGGGTGTTTTCAAGTCGAAAGTGAACAGGTACCTTCTAGGCAAGTATGCTCCATTCGCACTTGAAAAATCCCAGAGGTGCGAGCCGGGGTTTGAACCTGCAATCCTCGTTACTGGGGCAAGCGTTCTACCAACTTGGCTGCTTTGTTATCACAATTATCTCAGCATTTAAATGTTTGGTAGTACTTACTCAGCTAGGTAGTTATACCTCGCTTTTCTTTTTTCTTTTTTTTATATAAATGGATCAATATTACGCAAATGATGCGATTGAGTAATTATCTTGATAAATGTAGTTATAACGAAATTCCAAGGTCCACGATCGGGTCGGTTTATCTGCGGGCTATTTGGGTCGCGAGTGACGTGTGACCACACCCCATTAGTATAACGATAACCTAAACATATACTGAATAATAAATTATTAAGATCTCGTTTCTATGTACAGTACGACCAGAAAATGTAGACAAAAATGAGGGCGCCAGTGTTGTTTTTACTGGTGGTAGGCTTCGGCCGTGGCTAGTCACCACCCACTGAACAAAGCCATGTCGCCAAGCGGCCTAGCCGTGTTCCGGCATGATGTTCGGTGTTGCCATTCATGGACGGCGGGTCAGATCAGTTGCGCTGCATGTGCCTAGTGAATGTAGCGTCTCTATCTACTGCCGCCTTCCTACCTAGGCAAGTATGCTCCATCCTAGATCTCATCGTCACTTACCATCAGGTGAGATCGAGATCAAATACTTGCCTATAATGTAATAAAAAAAAAAAATCGATTGTGTTAGCCGACTTGGGGCCCAGGCGACTTTGGCTTGATTGTTTTGGAGTGCGTTCTCCAAACCTTTGACAGCATCACAACATCTGTCAAAAGTGACAGTTACTATGCGGTTGCTGTTCGATTATGAATCGATTGTGTTAGCAGACTAGGGGGGCCTGCGTTTCTGTATACGCATATTCAATACCTTTATTGAACAGATATTATTTTCAATTTGTCTCCTTTAATTGCACAGTTGTACGAGGCCGAGCGGTCGGACGAGCTGGCTTCTTACCAGCTTGACAAGACAGAGGTCCAGCCGCAGGAGGGATGGTCCGAGCAGGATCCATTGGAGATCATGCATCACATCAAATTGTGCGCGGAGAACGCCATAGACCAGCTGACTGAATTAGGTAAGAAATTATAGATTTTCAAACATTTTCTGGTAAAGCGCTAGGTTAGGATGCGAAATTAAAAAAATCTACGGTTTTAAATTTCTTGCACAAAAAAGGAAAGTTTATGAGTCGTAATTAGTTTGATTGCGACTGCGGCATAATGCATGGAATTTGTTTGCCCATTTAAATTAATTTGCTTTTAAATTAATTTTAAATGATACAGAGTTCGTAAAAGCATATGCTCTTCAGCCTGCATAAATAATTAATTACAATGCGTCCTTCGTTTCGTCTACACAATGAGATTAATTAAGTTGAATGGACTGTATACAAAGAATGTTTGTTTTCAGGTTATTCAAAAGAAGATATAGTGACGTTGGGCATCACTAATCAGAGGGAGACGACGATAGCGTGGGACAAATATACAGGGGAACCTTTACACCCTGCTATCGGTAATTATAAACTTTTTTTTTTTAATTTGGCATCACCATAGGTATTTTGCCAGTGTCAAGTAATATAAATTATTTCTGTTTTTGAGCATATGCACAGGCCCAAAGGCTAGGCCCAAGTAAAATACCCCCCCATCCCTCAATCAGTAAAGTGATGGATACTTTACTGAAAGATTTTTCATGGATTTTTTGTGAGAAACTGAAAAGCCATGTTTCGTCACTCTGTTTCAATTACCTACACTTGTGCACTTTACCGAACTCATAATGGTTAATATTCCACTTATATCACTCACTATAACTCGCAGAAACACTAGTTTTAGAAATTAAAACATAACTGACGCCATGACTTTTCAGTTTCCCGCCAAAAAGTCTAATAATAAACTTATTATCTGTCTTAAAAACGCACAGAAGAAGCAGTCTCACATTTCTTACGGATTATTGAAATAAGTATCTCTCATTCCTGCATCTGTCTCTCATAGGTCACATAATTCTGTTACCATAGAGTTGGCGTGAAGTCCAGTTCCCGCCAACTTAGCTGTCAATTGTCATAGTTTTCTTGTATTTTGTCGGGTAACAGTCCATGGAGTAGCTTTTAATTCAGTGATTTAAAAAAAATAGAGATCAAAAAACCATTGATGGAACCTTGTATCGAATTATGGCCCCTACGATTATTCAAAACCAAAAAAAAATATCAGATTGAGGCAATACAAAACACAGTTTTTCCGAAAAAATATTTGTAAAACCATTGTACCTAATTCTTGTTTCGGAGCGCAGAGGTACATTCGTAACATTCGTGCTCATCACACGTTGTTTGCCCCTACAGGGATTCGAACCCTGGTCCCACGGTACAAAAGGTAGGGTCACTACCAACTGTGCTCATAGGGTCGTCATATTCATGGTTACATATGAAATAATAATCTTAGTAACAGCCCTTTATTGTCCCACCGTTGAGCACGGGCCTCACATCAATGCGAGGGAGAATGGGGAAAGTAGGAAGGTATTGTATTGTTTGACGGCCTGATTAGCGCAGTGGTAGTGATTCTGCTTTCTGCGCCGAGGGTCCCGGGTTCGAATCCTGGTAGGGACAAGCTTTGTGTGATGAGCACGAATGTTTGTACCTTAGTCATGAATGTTTAATATGTATATAAGTATTATATACTGAGTTCGCCCACAGTCCATTGTACGGTACCCATAACACAAGCGTTAAGCTTAAAGTGGGACCATATAGTTGTTGTGTTCGTATGGCGATATTTATTTATTTATTGTAAAAATTCAATTCTCAATTTCCAGCATGGAACGACATACGCACAGACAGTACCGTGGACGCCATACTGGCGAAGATACCAGACAGGAACAAGAACTATCTGAAGCACATATGCGGTCTGCCCATATCGCCGTACTTCAGCGCGCTGAAGATGCGGTGGATGAAGGATAACATCAAAGCCGTGCGCAGAGCGAGCAGGGACAAGAGATTGCTGTTTGGTACTGTGGACTCCTGGATCGTCTGGGTAAGCCATCCCACACCACCACACCATCCCACTAATATTGGATGGATGGATGGATGTTTTGATGAATATGATGAATTGACCTCAGCCGGCGGAGGAACTATTGCAGGAATATGGAAGACAATTGGAAGTATGGATTGAGGATTGGATGGATATGGGATGAGAATATTGGAAGGGTTGCGGACACCTGCCATAATCAGCTTTTATGTAATTACTATTGGCAGGTGGCGACTCGCCGCTCTTTCGGTGGGCCCCTTAAAAAGGCCGTCATATAATAATAATACCAGCCCTTTTTAATGTCCCACTGCTGGGCACTGGCCTCACCTCAATGCGAGGGGGATTAGGCCATAGTCCACCACGCTCGCCCAGTGCGGGTTGGCGGACTTCACACGTCTTTCGAGGCGTTCTCTCAGACATGCAGGTTTCCTCACGATGTATTCCTTCACCGTGTAGCAAGTGATAATCGTGGTTGAAAATGAGATTCGCACATGAAATCCAGAAATCCCGGAGGTGCGAGCTGGGGTTTGAACCTGCAATCCTCGTTGCCGAGGCAAGCGTTCTACCAACTTGGCTATCACTATATACTTATATAGTTATATTATATTACGTTATACTACTATTATAATATTTTATCAGAATCTAACCGGCGGCGCGCGCGGCGGTCTCCACATCACCGACGTCACGAACGCCTCCAGAACTCTACTCATGAACTTGGAGACACTGAATTGGGACCCAATGTTGTGTAGGTAAGTCGATCAATTTAAATTATATGTATTGGTTTGAGTGACTGACTTTTATAATAATTATTTCACTCAACAATTCAATCATTTATACTGTGGTCTAGTTGACTCTGGCCGACCCCTAGAGTAGCTTGGCTAGGTAGACTTGACATACTAAAGAGGTTCAGTTGACTCCTGAGAGTCGATGCTACAGCGGTATAGGCTACTCTAAGGTTATTAGCAGTATAGGCTACTCTAAGGTTTTTTCATTATATATGTAGAATTGAATCCTCTAGGTCAGGGGTTCCCAAACTTATTTTGTCTACTGCCCACTTTGAGAAACAATATTTTTTTAGCGCCCCCATTTTTTCCACCTACTTAAAAACACTATAACTTAAAATTAAATTAATTATTGTAAGCCTCTACACAACGCCTCCATTTTTTTCTGGGTCTCTTACCGCCCCCTTTAGCCCTGTAGCGCCCACAAGGGGGCGTTATCGCCCACTTTGGGAAAGGCTGCTTTAGAGATTTAGTCAACTCTAGGGTTCAATACTTTAGGTCAATTGTATACTAGGAATGTTTAATACAAGTTATTGTTGTTTTAGATTATTCGGCATACATCGTGACTCGTTGCCGCAAATATTGAGCAGCTCAGAAATATACGGCTCAGTTAAAGACGGGTCTATATTAGACGGCATTAGGATATCAGGGGTGAGTCTAATAAAATCTATACTACAAATAAATAAAATTGGAGTGTCTGTTTGTATTATTAAAAAAACAGCTTTTTACTAAGTGCATTTGGATGTATACACGGTACATATCAATACATATAAATAAAATTGGAGTGTCTGTTTGTAATATTCAATAACCGCTTCTTACTAAGTGCATTTGGATGTATACACGTTACCTATGCCGAAACAACATTTTTTACAATTTTTGTCTGTCTGTCCGTCTGTCTGTCTGTCTGTTTGTTCCGGCTAATCTCTGAAATGGCTGGACCGATTTTGACGGGACTTTCACTGGCAGATAGCTGATGTAACAAGGAGTAACTTAGGCCACTTTTATTTTAGAAAAAAAAATAGGATCTCACGAAAAAAAATTAAAACCAATGTTGCAGCGCAGCGCCTGATTAAGTTTGATAGCAACCTGCAATGCGTCTCGCGGGCTCAGAATGGGCGAGCAGGCTGTTGTCAACGGTTGTCTTTGTTAAATACCACGCGGACGAAGTCGCGGGCAACAGCTAGTACCAAAATAACATTTTTTACAATTTTTGTCTGTCTGTCTGTTTGTTCCGGCTAATCTCTGAAATGGCTGGACCGATTTTGACGCGACTTTCACTGGCAGATAGCTGATGTAACAAGGAGTAACTTGGGCTACTTTTATTTTAGACTAGCTGTTACCCGCGACTTCGTCCGCTTTGTTTAAATACCTCGCGGACGAAGTCGCGGGTAACAGCTAGTTAATAATAACCAATTAGCTCCAGTGTGTTGCCTTTTAGAAGCGCACGCGCACTACAGTCTTACTTCTTTATTTACCCGAAGTTGCTGTATGATACAAATAATCAGAAATTCTGCAATAAATACTCTTCTGACCACTGGGTTCAGTTTTGACGATCGTTTAAAACCTAAATCTCAGATGTTTTTGGGAAGTTTATCGCAGAAGCATACTTACGTTGCCTTAGGATAGCTTAATTGTATGATCATTCCGTGTGTTAATTGTATGAGCATCGCAAATTTTTTTTAAATATTTAACCTTCTATAAATTCATGTTTACAAAATTGAGATACCACAGTGAAAAAATTATACCACTTTAAAAATGTATCGCTAAAAGAAACTCTAGGAGACAGCTTGTAATAGCCCTTTTCTACAATACGAAAGGTTAGAACTCTTCAAGAACCATCATAGTAATCCAATGACCACCGCCCACAGATACTGGGCAACCAGCAATCAGCCCTTGTCGGTCAGAACTGCTTGCAAGCTGGCCAGGCCAAGAACACTTACCGGAGCGGTTGCTTCCTGCTCTACAACACTGGGACGCGTCGGGTGCACTCCACACACGGACTCGTCACTACCTTGGCGTATAAACTGGGGCCTAATGCACCTGCTGTATATGCTTTGGAAGGTAATTTTGCGAAAAATTATCAAACTACGATGTAAGTGAGCATAATATAATGTAAGCGAGCATACTACGATGTAAGCGAGCATAATATAATGTAAGCGAGCATACTACGATGTAAGCGAGCGTGCTACGATGTAAGCGAGCATGCTACGATATAAGCGAGCAATCTTCCAGTTAGATTATTATGTTATGGATACAATATTATTGATTATATGCTAGTCTAGGTACTCGGGAACATAACTCATTTAAATTATCTGGATATTTTAATTAGTAACTTAATATTTTATTATTATTTCCATGTCATCCTTTTAATCCAGAATTATTGACATACATATCTTATGGACATGGAGTTTCTTGCCCGTTCTCCATATGAACGGCAATCCAAATGGTCGGTAGAATCTCAGCATTATCACTGTGTGACATTTCTTACTTTTCATAAATACTGTAATGGCTTACTTACATGGACAGAAACTATCTTATAAATGTCGCCAGAGCAACAAACCATTTATATAGTTCAAAAACAGGAATTCTCTTATTAAAAAAATAGAAAGAACCTACTTACTACATTCTATTGCATAACATTCACCTGCCCCATTACTCAACAGGTTCAATAGCAGTGGCCGGCGGCGCGATGAAGTTCCTTCGCGACAATCTCCATCTGATCAAGGACGTCGCCCAGGACACAGAGCACATAGCCGGGCAGGTGTTCTCTACGGGCGACGTGTACTTCGTGCCGGCGTTCAGTGGACTGTACGCGCCGTACTGGAGGAAGGACGCGAGAGGGTAAGACACACGTCGAGAACACACTTGGGACCAATAAATCCGGGTCACCAATATAACCCTTCCAAATTCCAATTGGTTTCTATGACTCCATCGTTTACCGATGATTGGGCCAACGACAAGTGGATGAATGAAAAGAAAGAAAACTAAAATGATTAGGTATACAGTAAGTGCATGACAATTAACCGGTAGTTTGATAGCTGGTTTTATGTGGGCATACTGTAAGAAAGAAAAACAACATGTTAAAGTGAAAATTATAAAAGTAGAAAAAATCGCAAGGAAAAAGGAGAGGAAAACAATATAAACCTTAATATATCTGCAAGAACTTTGGTATTGTTAACAAGTGTTAATTACATAAATAATGTGGACGCTTTTTGTTGTGACAGAACCGAAACAAACGCAAATCGTAGTTCGATTTATAAAAATAAAAATTGTTTTTAGTATTTTTATGGCATTACTTTACAGCCACCGAGAACCGGGAACGTAAAAATCTAAATATAAACGCGATAAAGCCCTTAAAATTAGTTTTATTTCAAAGCCACCGAGAAGTTTATGAATAGTATTAAATAGATATTTATTAAGCTAGTGTTCTTAGATTTATATGTTGGTAACCCAATTAATTGCTTCCGAGTATAGTAGAAGTAATCTAAAGCTGAGTTACTCACGGAATTCGATATGATTGGTTTTTTTTTCTTGTTCCAGAATAATCTGCGGCTTAACAGCGTTCACAACTAAGAATCATATAATTCGGGCCGCTTTGGAAGCAGTGTGTTTCCAGACTAGGTGAGTGTTGTCAATATATTTTTAAAATAACATTTATTTATTGTGTTAATTAGTACGGTCACAAAACAACTGCAAGAGTAATTTAACAAACAAAAGACTATAAATTATTAAAAAAGCATTACAATAACAGCTAATAAAGATCGACGCAAATTACAGAGTCGCTTCTGATGTTTTTGTTCCGAGTAGTAATTTTCACAAACATCCGAAAATGACCTTAAAGAGACACATATTAAGTAAACTATATTATTTGGTTTTTTTTTTTCAGGGATATATTAGAAGCGATGAACAAGGATTGTGGTATGCCACTCTCCAAGTTGCATGTGGACGGGAAAATGACCTCTAATGATCTGCTGATGCAGTTGCAAGCCGATTTGACTGGCATACCAGTGTGTAAGTATTTGAAAAGCTGTATTATGAGTATTTAAACTGATATTACCATTGGTATATTTCCAGTATCATACCATAGATGTATATCAGTATATAAGCAGTGATAGCCACGTTGGTAGAACGCTTGCCTGGGTAACGAGGATCGCAGGTTCAAACGCCCGCTCGCACCTCTAGGATTTCTGAATTTCATGTGCGAATCTCATTTTCAACCACGATTATCACTTGCTAAGCGGTGAACGAAAACATTGCGAAAAATTTTACGTTTACCTATATGGAAGGCTTATTTCAATGTGTGGTAATAATAAAAAAAATGGGGCAGAAAAACTTGGTTATATTTCTTTTTTTTTTTACTAAATTGTATTTTTTATTTCCATGCGGAACGAGTCAGTTCTTTGTAAGGATCATTTCATTGTGTCTATAGAAAAAAAAAAGGGACACAACAAAAATTATAATAATATACTTTGTCGTACTACTACACTCCTCCCTTTAAATGGAAAGTTTTATTCTTTTTCGAATCACACCGAATCTCAACCGTCTAGGCAGCGAAAAGAATATTTTTCTGTTAATAAACTTTGTTCTCATGCACGGGAGTGCACTTACCCCCACTGCGAGTGATATTAAAGTCCCACTGTGTCGGCAGTGCGCGCCCACTCGTGGGACATGTCGGCGCTGGGCGTGGGCGTGGCGGCGGGCGGCGCGGTGGGCGTGTGGAGCTGCGAGGCGTGGCGCCGGCACGCCACGCCCGCCGACACCTTCCTGCCCACCACCACCGACGACGGTAACAACCACATTATTATTATTATGTCTCTCTCCGCACGGGCTATACCCGGATCTTTGGAAGGCTGGTGCGAGGACGTGGGTCCAACACGTAGAGGTCCTTTTTGAGAATTCTAATGTTATGGTAGCCACCTGCTAGTGTCAACTGCTAAAAATGCCTGCCATAAGGTTTGTAAAAACCGCTACTTTTACTAACTTTATGGTGTTGTATCGCTTTAGGTATTTTTTTAAGCAAACTTAATACATCGAGACATCCAATGCAGAATGCTAATATCGCAAAAAACTAAATTACTTCGTAAAGATGTCCAAATTTTTCGTAAAAAAATAAAAACCATTGACATTTGGAATTTCGCGCCCTGACCTGAGCTTCCCCCTTAAAGTACGCAATCACTATTTGGTTTCCCTTATGTTATTTCTATCTTGAAGCATATCACCAAGTATAGGCCTTATCTTTTAAAGTAATCGTATGTCTATGGCATTGTAGCTCCTATACCCATTACATTTAATTTCAGATCGCGACGCCCGATACACGAAATGGAAGATGGCGGTCCAACGTTCCCTTGGATGGGCGTCCACCAAAAAATCAATCACCATGACAGGTCAGGCCAAACGAAAGAATAGTGTTGTAACACAAGCGAGCGTTGACGCACAGTCGCCCCCGGGCAGTAGAAAGAACTCCTTAATAGACCAGATAGACCTAAAACTAGACACCACTCTAGACGATGGTGTCAACCCTTACGTGGAAGAATTACACCAATACTCCGCTCGAAAATTCTCAATATTCGTCCCGGTTAAGACCAAAAAAATCGAACACACAATACTCGATGACATAGAGTATTTTATGAGCAAAAAAGAATGTGACTACGGCATGTGCGAGTGTTGCCCTATCGAGAAAAAGATACCCACAAATTGGGAGTCCATCGGGGAGATTATAGAGAACGATCCGGAGATAATTTTCGATAGTGATGACAACCCTATCATGGTTGAACCTGTCAAGGACATTTTAAATTCGAATTTGAATGTAGGCGCGGTTGCGTTGAGTAAAAAGATCGATTTCGATAAGCTGCCAGCGATTTTTAAGACTATTTACAGTAAGTTCTCGAATACTTCATTAACATGAGTGCTGTTGGGGTGGATGGGACGAAATGAAAATTAAAAATACGCTATGAATATTACTACTGCTCTGTCTATTGTTTGCCTGTGACAAATTTATATGCAAGGTAAAACAAACATGTTGTTTTGATATCTAATATCATAATTAAATACAAAGAACCAAGTTCTTAAGTACCATTAGTTCCATAGTCAATTAACGATTGGTTTAACATTTTGATCTGTGTAGGGGTATCTAAAAAAGTATACTTTTGAATTCATAATTATGAGTGTGAGTGTTATCCTTAATAATAGTACTTATGGTAAAACCATTTCTATGTTTAATTGTATAGGAACTAATATGGGATATTTTGACTTATTATTCATCTAGATATTTGGGTGATTGATGAGCACAGTACAGCCTAATCGTATTTTTATTTTGTCTCCATGTTTCAAAGTATGCCGAATGACGTAATTTCAACGTATATTATTCTTATAGCTATAGTTGGTGTCGTTTATGACGTTGTCTTGTGATATTTTTATAATTGCGAATGTAATCACTATTTATAAACGATTGTACTTAAATATACCTACGTATAGAGGGTACCAAGTACTATAAACACCTAACATGGATAAAGTATTCATACAGTATTTAAAAAAAAATATGCAAACATTTTCGAAAAGCCAAAAATTTAAATTAATAATTGAATACAATAATATGTATTATGAAATATGATTAAGAAACGAATTTTATTCGAATTATTTTGTGTCGATCGACAATGTGAATTGAGTTGCGCACACGCAGAAATGGGCCGATAGGAATGTCTCACTATTGTTAAGAAAATATTTAGAACTCACCATAACTATTTTGACTTCTTTTAAAAAAAAAACATGTTGGACCGGGAAAATATTTAGGACTATTATTATACATAAACATGTTAGCTGCTTGGTAAAATAAATATCATGGTGGACGATAATTGATATATCTTTGAGCGCTTAAAATGCTTGTCAACCATGCTTGACAAGTTATTTTGACCGATTAAGGAGTTTTTTTAGTATGATATAGTGTCCCTTTAAAGACCCTAGTCGAATAGTAGTGGTATGATTGTAATTTAAGAATTGATAGGTAGTAATTTTTTTTTTAGTAGTGTGTGCGATTCTAATACACATCTGGACTTATAGTCCCAGACTAGGCCCATTTCGTTGCCAAATAATGTGCGTTCAAACTTATCACATTGAGTAGAATTAGTTGTTTTTGAGCTATATTTGTCGGAAGCCTAGCTAGGCGTCGTGGCGTCACTATGAAATGTAATATTTTTACTAACATTAAAATAAGACTGGTATTAACTTGAATATTTAATAAAATATTTATTTATTGTTTTGGGTCTTTAATTATTTTTTTCTTTACTCCTTGCATGTACTGCACTAAACCTAAAAAATGGAATCATAATTTCATCCATGCATGTTTTGAGTTTAATTTTATTTAAAAGAAATACAACCATGGCGCGATACCTCTTACTTTATGGTTCACTTAAAACAAAAATAACCTGTCACTGTCATCCTTATTAATTAAATCTGTCGTTTGAGAGGGATGGATACGTTACTGAAACGGTACGTAAAAAATAATGTGCTTTAAGTTCCCAAGGCGCGAGGGAGTCGATAAAGACTGCAAAGTTGAAACACCAAAATAGCTCTTACATATACATCAATAAACGAGATAAGCCTACACATTAATCTGATAAGGTATAAGGCAATGCAATGTTATTTAATCTTTATTGTTATAGAGTACAATCACACTAAATTTAACGTTAGAAACATGGTATAAGATTAAATTCATTTTAATACGAACGCATGTTAAATATTGCGTACTTATAAGAGTTATATGAACAGGTTATTTTAACACGTAATTTAACTACTTTATGAATAAAAGAATAATATACCCTGAATACACAGACACGTTTGGTTAATTAGCTCTAGATTTATAGCAAGTTTTTGTCCATTTGCAATGCTACGATGCTATTCTATAATATACCGTGGTTTTTTTTAAATGGGCGTGGCGTGATTGGCCAAATCCGAAAGCAGGTAGCGAAATACGTTCAATGGAGTCCCGAGGCCTATTTTGATAAAAACTAAAACTTCATTCGATTTTTAAAACAATAATTTCCTTATACGGGAATTGAGCCAGTTGATCGAGTAAAAAGTATGGAAGTGTATTTCTTCTTTTTTGAATAATAAATATTATGTATATGAATATAAAATTAATGTAAATGTTATTTTGACAACCTACCGATTAATAAATGAAATAGTGGATAAATGTTGTGCAACATGGCCCAATTGTGTCGCCTGCAACATCGCGTCGTCGAAATTATTATGCTGAGTAATATTTCTGAAACATTTAAAAATAAAAGAATGTATAGTTCGGCTGCTGAGAGAATCCGTTCCAAAATTTCGCTCACCTAAATCGTTTCTTGTAATAATTGGACATAATGATATATTTTTTAATAAAAAAATGTGTCCGTAGTGCATATGAGTAAACGATAAAAATCTATACATATAAATAAAATTGGAGTGTCTGTTTGTAATATTAAAATAACCGCTTTTTACTAAGTGCATTTGGATGTATACACGTTACCTATACCGAAACAACATTTTTTACAATTTTTGTCTGTCTGTCTGTTTGTTCCGGCTAATCTCTGAAATGGCTGGACCGATTTTGACGGGACTTTCAATGGCAGATAGCTGATGTAACAAGGAGTAACTTAGGCTACTTTTATTTTAGAAAAAAAAAATAGGATCTCACGAAAAAAAAATAAAACCAATGTTGCAGCCCAGCGCCTGATTAAGTTTGATAGCAACAACCTGCAATGCGTCCCGCGGGCTCAGAACGCGCGAGCCTGCTGTTGTCAACAGTTGTCTTTGTTAAATACCACGCGGACGAAGTCGCGGGCAACAGCTAGTACTAAATAATTATCATCGTACGAAAGAAATACGATAAAACACGACCTGGGAACGCATTATCTCAGCGGCCGATCTTTAGTCTTTTATAATGTTGGAGTTCAATGGAAAAGGGCCATTAGAGAAAAAAAAATGTTGGAGTTTAGCAATCGTCTTTCGAAGTTTGGTTTCTATGAAAAGCTCGTGCGAATTATTATAATGTAGCTGAGCAGTATATTTCTTTTGAATTTAGAATTTTATTCAAAAAAATAATTTTGGTTTTTTTTTTCAGAGGAACGTTACAAACTGCTGGCGTCGATTCCTGCAACTTTATTTATCATCGGCAGCTTTTCAATGCTGGTCGCTTCGAACGTGCTCAAGAATAGGTGATAAGTTAAAATGATATCTACCTATTTATTTTAGTGTAAGTGTTAATATTTTGTGGCTAGGTACCTACCTACTTCCTTGACCAGTGATCAATGTTAGTTGTGATTTTGTATTCGATTCTACCAACGGGCTGGTGACAACGTAATGTTGTAGTTTTGAAAGTAATTTATTTATACTTTTACCGTGAATGTATATTATAGTTTTGTTTCTTAAAAACGTGAGCTCTTGTGATCAAATACATCAACTTTTTGGGACTTGTGTCGAAATCTGATCCAATCCAACATAACCACAAACCTTTTCAGTCGATCGATTTGATTTGTCAATTCACGTGTTTTGTTTTTTGTATAAATTACAATTCTCATAACTATGATATTATATTGTTACCAACATAACTAAAGCCTAAAAAAGTTTTTAAACATATTTGTAAAGATCAACAGAATCATTTATTGCTACTCTGCATCAATTTACCCCCAAATGTATAGTAGTTTCAACATACAACGGTAACGGATAATGGTACGTTACAAAGAATTTTCAGAGGAAAACTGCTTTGTAAAACCATTGTATATTGATGATACCTTTCTCTATGTTCGGGGTTAAATTTATGTCGATGTTACTTCGTCGTTTTTACGTACGTTTGTTAAAAATGTTATATTTTGATCGAGGAACTGCCTATTTACAATAATGTTCCTATTATTTTATAAATCATTTTATTAAACATGACCTTAGTGAGATCTATAATTAGTTTATTTGTGACAATTTTTCGGGACATTTTCCAAAATCATTCCTTATATTTGTTCGACCTTTTTTTATGCATTTTTATAATTCCTATCCAATGTTTGGTGTCTGTATTGAGTGTACAAATATAATCTGATGTAAAATCAATGAATATATGGATGTGACAATTTAAATTGTAATTTTATACAATCAAGTACTTACCTATTTATATTAATATGTTATATACCAATTGTACATAACGTGGGTTGGAAAAGCGTTGAAATAAGTTTATATAGGTGCCTATGGTTTTTCTACCGGGTTTCATCTTCCATGTGTTATAAGGTACTATTTAATAAGTAGGTACCTAATGCATCATTCTTGTTTAAATGCTTTTTTGTTGCACGTTAGAGAATCAAACCTGCGAGACTCAGTTTTTGATGTTTATTAGTGTCAAATTCGATTGTTACGAAATATATTATTATGAGACTTCAATCGCCTGATTTATAGTAATTATTATTATAACTGTACTGTGTGTGGTATGAAAACGGATGTTATAAATTATATGTTTTTGGGATGGCTAATTTGGAATAATATTACCAAAGAATGTGAAATGGCAGAAAATAAATGACATAAAAAATATCGGATGCGAGTTATTCATTATGACAATATGTAGGAACACTAGGCAATCGAATTGAAACAAAAACCAATTTGAAAAAACAAAAATGAGTACATATTATTTTTGTAGTTACATAAAGTTTTGTAATTAGTTAAGTAAGTTATTATTGTATTTTGTTTCTGAAGCAACATTGTATCAATATTTTGTAAGTGAATATCTATCTACAAAATTATGGTAACACATCACAATAACATACTTAGTTAATTAAGTACCTACTGTATGTGGCATAATTTATAATATACTACTCCCAAGTACCTGGACAGCTATTATAATGCCTAATGTCTATCAAATGTATCTACCTGGGTCGAGTCGTTTGGGGTCGAGTCACCTTCGTCCGTAGGAGAATAAAGTACCCTCGAGATACCCTACACGTGACCCTGGGTGGTGCCAACTAGGTGACAACTCTACTGGTGGTAGGCTTCGGCCGTGGCTAGTCACCACCCACTGTTCCGGCATGATGTTCGGTGTTGCCATTCATGGATGGCGGGTCAGATCAGCTGCGCTGCATGTGCCTAGTGAATGTAGCGTCTCGATCTACTGCCGCCTTCCTACCTAGGCAAGTATGCTCCATCGTAGATCTCATCGTCACTTACCATCAGGTGAGATCGAGATCAAATAGGTACTTGCCTATAATGTAATAAAAAAAAAAATACCTACAAAATTATTAAATCACACAACTAGACTACTAAAAGAAAATAAAGCAATATACGCTTTATTTTCTTTTATTCGGTTGACAATCGGCTACAAAATGAAGCCATTTTTGCCAGAGTCGAGTATTTCTTGATAATAGTTATACAAAATTATAAGTATCCCTGATGACACTGATGATGTTGATATCAATGACGATGATGGAATGTATCCCCTACCCCTATCAGTAAAGGTGTGGTTACATTACTTAAAATTTACTGGACCTCTTGGGTGAAGTTGAAAAATCAAGTTATACTTACTATCCTTTCTTGTGCACCTTTATGAATACAATCGTTAATAGCCAATTAATATTTATCAAAGAAAAGCATTTTTTTTGGAAAATAAAATGTAATGGACAACTTCACTGTTTAACTTCCCGCTAAAAAGTCTCATTGTTTAGTTTGACGCTACCAACCACAGATCTAAATAAAATAATCCGCCAAGGAATGCTCGGTTTGCACGAGGACATTTGCTACCTGATTGATCTCGTGTAAGAGCGGGCTTATATATGCGGAATTTCAAATTATGAAACGAAGACGATGAGTATTGCTTACGATTCTATTCTACATCACACACATTCAGAATTTTTGAGACTGTTTTTTTTCAGATCGATCTGATAGAGTGATACTGCCGAGCCAAGGTCTGAAGCGAGTGTCCGTTTTTAAGATTATGAAATTTCGGATGCATAAGCCCGCCCTAAGTGGGCTCGGAATCCGGTAAGCTTATGAATAGGTTTTTAAACGATTTAACTGCTGTCTTATTTCACGTATGGTTTCCCATTCACTTTGCTCACCCTTTGAAAGGGCTTTCCTATATCACGAGGTAAGATATATCTTTCATCGACGAAGTGCGTAATCTCCATTCAAAACCCAGGAAACCCTCCGGAAACCCCTTCATAAGGGAATGTTACATTATATATACCAGTCGTCGGAAAGGTAAGTAACATTTTAGGGAACCACAATGGGAAACCCTTGATCAACTGTGACTGGATGTTACAAGTTCTACCAACATAACAATACAAAACGTCAAAATCACGAGTTATCAGTCAAATGTTATCAGATAAAATTGTAAACACGGTAGGTTTTGATAGTAAAACACAAAAACATTTAAATTTATGAATTACTGGTAAATTTTCTATATACTTATTTGTGCAACACAATATAATTCAATTCTTTACCTTTATTACAGTAAATAACACATTATCATGTGACAAATCAATATTGGGGACAAATTATTCTTCAAAATGATTGAAATAAATAGCTTACCACTGGAAACTTTCGTGGAAATACTAATAAAAACTGATGGGTTTACACTTGGAAAGTGCCGTAGAGTCTGCAAAGCATGGAAAGATACTATAGATAACACAGACCTTTTGTGGGAGAAAATATGCACCATTGAGTATAAATACTCATCGCTGATAGCTAAAAATAAATCTGGGAACGACTGTAAATGGAGCCATATCTACAAGAACCTTACAATGTGGTCTAAAGTTGCCACCTACGAGATAAACATCCGTGAGTTTTATAATTTCTCTCTGCACGACAAATCTCATGCTTTAGACATCAACTACGGGGTTCTACCTTTAAAAGACACTAGAGGCATCGTTCTCTACGATATGAATACATTGAAATACATCCCAGTAGCGGTACCTGAAAAGAATTGCCTGAAAATTGCCAACAATGATCAGGCAACTGTCATCTTACTGAAATCAGGCATACTGCTCCAAAGAACAGACGATAACATAACGCATATGACCGAAGCATTCTTCAAAGCGGATAACTTCACACTACACGGTGACAAATTATACTTCTTTAATAATAGAGATGTTTTCTTATGTGATTTGAGAAAGGCTAATTTGGAGTCAAAATTAATATTGCACTGCGATTATGATATAAAAGAGATCCAGTATAATAATAGTTTTATATATTTATTTACCGATTGTGGCAAAATTTTAACGATTAACAAAGACAGAACGGTTTCCGTTAAACCGTTGAGATGCCCACCGGAGTGGATAAAACAGATCAAGCATATAACAGCTATTAATGATAGGAATTTCGTTTGTTATTCCCGAAACCTTTTCAAAATTGAAACCGACAAGTACCAGCATTTGTATCTAGAGTTTCCACCAATCACAGCGCTGTTTTTCTATGGAGACTTTGTCCTGATTGGTACAAAGGCCGGTGAGATATTACTGTATCGTTTATCAAGTCAGAAGAGGGCTACAAAGCCCATATTTGAAGTATTAGCGCAGTTGCCAGATGGAAAATTTGCTGTAAAATTAGATGTGTGTGAAAGGAAAACTGGACCGGTAATTGTAGCGGCAACATTCTTTGAAATTATAATTTTGGAGATTGACTTCTTTTCACATGTGAGTATGTATTTAGCACTAGTCAGTATTGTGTTAATAATAACAGTATGATAAATTGAGTCCCCTCAATGAGATTGTATCTAGTCTAGATCTTAGAAGTCAATTATAATATGGCTGTCGTAGAGTCCATGAATATCAATGTAGGTAGATGTATGTAAATAACACTAGTAATGTATGTAAAAAAACTGATATATTTCAATGTTACAGGAGAAAGAATCAAAGACAAGCTTCCCAAACAACAAGTTGTACATGTACAAAAGACTCCTGAGGCTGCGGGACCGATTACGGCTGGGCGTACCTTCGATAAAATCTATAGCTTAAAGGGCCGGTAAATGGGCTATAAAAAATATCTTAGCGAGCACTATAGCCAGCGATACTCTCATGCTGCTATGCTATTGTCAATACCTTCAACATTGAATACCGCGCGATATAGACAACAACTCGACATAAATACAATTGACACAAAACTAGCCCGTGTACGAGCGCCTTTAAGAATATCTTTATGTGGATACAGTATGTCAAATGCGAGATTACTCCTAAGCTAACCGTATTCATAAGTTTTAGTTACCGTCCGCTAGCGGAGCTGTTCAATTTGAAATACATAGTGATAAAGACGCAGACTATATAGGACTCGTTTATGTTACGAGAAAACTCACACTTGAGGCTTGGAAACTTTAAGCTAATACACTAATTAAACGTAACGCATAAGACCGTTTGTAGAGCGAGAAAAAAAGGCTAAGAAGACAGCCTACGAAATTATGTAAGTAAATGGTAGTATCATTAAATGTATTGGTATAATTATCTATGAATAAAAAAATCGCTTAAGCATTGTTTTTACATTATAAAAAGTATATTTATTTGAAAATTTATTTATTATAGGTTGGTATACTTTCTCAATGTAGATAATGTACTACGTGATGAAAAGTATTAAAAGTTTTTAAATAACCATTAGTATGTTGTTTTTCTTATTTCAAATCATATGTAAGTATAAGTACCTACTTGTAATAAGTAAGAAAGAAACCCAATTATTGTTTCCCGGGATGTTTCATAAACGGAATGAAACATGTTGCTGTTAAACAAATGTTGCCTAACTAAACCCAACTTTGCAACCTTAGTATGTACTTAGGTATATAAAAAGATAATTATAATAATACGTAGGTACCTAACTAGGGTAAGTGTACCAGTGAATGAACACCCCCCAGTGAATGGACAAAACCCACTTTTTTCCAAATACTAAGAAATCTGAACATATCTATCATACACATTATTTTTTTTTGTATTGACAACAATTTATTCAATATTGTGGTAGCAGTTGTTTCTTGTATCGATGATTCATTTCAAAATGACGAGCATTTGAAGTTTTCCGTTTCGTTGTAGTCCAGATTTGTATGGGCCGGAATTAAGGACACAGGTAGGTCAAAATATTTTTGATGTTATTTTGTATCAATTTAGGTAGTTATTGGTATTAGTACTATAGTTATTTGACTAAAGATAGGTTAAATTGTTACTTTTAACCCGTTTCTATGCCAATTTTATCGTGAATTTAGTAAAATATTAGGGGTCCCAGTATTGGTACAAGAAATCGGAAAAAATCCAGTGAATGAAAGAGTGTTTATTTACTGGAACATGACAGATTTCATGTTTTTGTTAAATAATGTAACTCATTATTACGTTAATAAAGTTTTTCCACTGGTATATTGTTTTAAAATAGATTTCCGATCTTTTGGCCAATATTGGAACAGGTGTGTTCATTTATTGGTTTTAAAAACCTAGTTAATGAACTAGGCTTTTTATGTCCACTGACACTAGTCCCACAACTAAGTTTCCTCTAGTTCAGGATCTACAGTGGCCCACTATGATGACACTGAGACTAGTCCCACTACTAAGTTTCTTGTAGGACAGGATCTACAGTGGCCTCCTATGGTGACACTGAGACTAGTCCCACAACTAAGTTTCCTGTAGGACAGGATCTACAGTGGCCTCCTATGGTGACACTGAGACTAGTCCCACAACTAAGTTTCCTGTAGCACAGGATCTACAGTGGCCTCCTATGATAACACTGAGACTAGTCCAACAACTAAGTTTCCTGTAGGACAGGATCTACAGTGGCCTTCTATGATGACACTGAGAATAGTCCCTCAACTAAGTTTCCTGTAGGACAGGATCTACGGTGGCCTCCTATGCTGACACTGAGACTAGTCTCACAACTAGGTTTCCTGTAGGACAGGATCTACAGTGGCCTTCTATGATGACACTGAGACTAGTCCCACAACTAAGTTTTCTGTAGGACAGGATCTACAGTGGCCTCCTATGATGACACTGAGACTAGTCCCACAACTAAGTTTTCTGCAGGACAGGATCTACAGCGGCCTCCTATGATGACACTGAGACTAGTCCCACAACTAAGTTTTCTGTAGGACAGGATCTAGTGGCCTCCTATGATGACACTGAGACTAGTCCCACAACTAAGTTTTCTGTAGGACAGGATCTACAGCGGCCTCCTATGATGACACTGAGACTAGTCCCACAACTAAGTTTTCTGTAGGACAGGATCTACAGCGGCCTCCTATGATGACACTGAGACTAGTCCCACAACTAAGTTTTCTTAAGGACAGGATCTACAGTGGCCTCCTATGATGACACTGAGACTAGTCCCACAACTAAGTTTTCTGTAGGACAGGATCTACAGTGGTCTCCTATGATGACACTGAGACTAGTCCCAGAACTAAGTTTTCTGTAGGACAGGATCTACAGTGGCCTTCTATGATGACACTGAGACTAGTCCCACAACTAAGTTTTCTGTAGGACAGGATCTACAGTGGCCTCCTATGATGACACTGAGACTAGTCCCACAACTAAGTTTTCTGTAGGACAGGATCTACAGTGGCCTCCTATGATGACACTGAGACTAGTCCCACAACTAAGTTTTCTGTAGGACAGGATCTACAGTGGCCTCCTATGATGACACTGAGACTAGTCCCACAACTAAGTTTTCTGTAGGACAGGATCTACAGCGGCCTCCTATGATGACACTGAGACTAGTCCCACAACTAAGTTTACTGTAGGACAGGATCTACAGTGGTCTCCTATGATGACACTGAGACTAGTCCCAGAACTAAGTTTTCTGTAGGACAGGATCTACAGTAGCCTTCTATGATGACACTGAGACTAGTCCCACAACTAAGTTTTCTGTAGGACAGGATCTACAGTGGCCTCCTATGATGACACTGAGACTAGTCCCACAACTAAGTTTTCTGTAGGACAGGATCTACAGTGGCCTCCTATGATGACACTGAGACTAGTCCCACAACTAAGTTTTCTGTAGGACAGGATCTACAGCGGCCTCCTATGATGACACTGAGACTAGTCTCACAACTAAGTTTTCTGTAGGACAGGATCTACAGCGGCCTCCTATGATGACACTGAGACTAGTCCCAGAACTAAGTTTTCTGTAGGACAGGATCTACACTAACGGTACATAGAACATATTCTATAAAAAACAATAGGAGAAGAAAAAAAAGAAGAAGCAGTAGAAAAGCTTTTGGGCAAGCGTAAAGTTATTATGTTAAAAAAATAAGAACAAAAAATTATATCTTCAAAGAAAAACAAAGAAGAGATTAAGAATAAAAAGAGGAAACACTTTTTTTAATTTTATTCATTGTAGGAGTATTACTTTAACAATATATTTTTTACCTATTTTCGTTAAAATATGCCTTTTATAGTTAATTAAATTAAATAATATTTTTGTTCATTTACTGGGTTCATTTCGTTTATTTACTGGAAAATACCGTTCATTCACTGGTGATTTTGCGGATTTTTCGCTTTATCGTCAAATATTTATTAAACCTATTTTCATTTATATAATAACTTAATACATTCTTAATCTTGAATGATTGCTATATACAAAAACATAGCCATGTACTTTAATTTCCCGTGTTAACATATTTATATTAATTTTCAAAGGCAAAAATTTCCTTAAGGTTTCATTCACTGGTACACTTACCCTAGTCAATTTATTTTAATCTCTTGGGGGTCTAGTAAGTATTGTACCTAAGATCGTTCGAGTTAATAAAACATATGAAAGTTTACATATTAATGTCTTATATTTACGCGAATACTACACATTGAAATAAAACTAATCTCAGAAAAGAACACTCTCACTCTTGCAAAAGAACACCGATTCCGACCAAGGATGATACGCGAGGCCATTGAAATAAAAAAAAAATCCTAATTTCAATAGGGAAGATGGCTGGGTGCTACCACCGCCTTGGGATCCAGTAATTAATATTATTAAATCCAAAACCAAGCGCACCATTGCAAGACCTCAAGACATTGTGAGCAACCCGGTTCAAATTATGACACTAGGACGTCAACCACCTCAGTCCTCCCGTGACCATGGTTGCTGTAAAGCAGCCGAAACGTCAGGAACGTAAAAAACGTATAATAAACGCGATAAGATCCGTAAGATTAGTTTTATTTCAATATAAAAGTTGTTAAGATAAAATCTTAAGTAACTATCCCTCTGTATCCTTTCCCTCTCGCCTCGGGGGGAGGCTAGAAGTATTTCCAAGACCCACGCCGCCGTAGACATAATTAGTCAAGGCGTGCAAAGTTAGCATCCAGCCGGCGACAGACTGTACCGTTGAAAAGTTTCCGCTCGGATAATTAACACGCTCGCGATACACAACAGCCTTTATCTTGTTGTTTTAGACCAGGGATTCCCAAACTATTTTGGGCAAAAGACCCCTTTTCCAAAGTGAACTGATACCTCAAACCCTCAGGGCCAAATTACTTTAAATTTCATATCTCTAGTTTTTTTTTCCTATTGATACAAAATAATAATTTCATCTTGTACGAACTTGTGCACGCATATCGACTTGTTGAGTTTTTTAATAGTACAACAATGACACTTCCTACTAAAATATTAACCTATGGGGAAAGAGGACCACTGACCCTCGGCTTGTCAACTTTTTCGCCTAGTTCTATCAATTATACTAAAATATTAGTCATTCTTATAACAAGTTGGTACATGTAACACAACTTATACAGTGTCTAGAAAGTTACAAATAAGAACTTGTTTTTAATTATTATGGGTCGATTTTTAGACCTCGTCGACCCCCAAAATCAGTTTTCGTTTATGTCGACCGCTGGGAAACCTATATCGACCACTTTGGGAATCCTTGTTTTAAACATTTTCGTCAACTTTGTTACCAAGCAGTTAGTGCTATTCTGTAAAATCGTTTAGGTACGATCTCGAGTCTTTTTCGAACGCTGTATTTGAGGTGAAATATCGAATTCGTAAAAATCGACAGCTGAGTTAGCGCCGCACTTTCGAGTGCGGAGAGGAGTTGAACTATAATAAGTGAGAATTTTGGAAATAACCCACGTCAAGTGCGAGATTATTCGTAAGCTAACCATATACTTTATAGTCCACCGTATTTAGTATTTTTTATGGAGAATTGAAAGTTTTAAATAGCGTCCGCTAGAGGCGCTTTTCAATACTCCATACAAAATGTCTAATTACGGTAGACTATTAAGTATACGGTTAGCTCGTAATGTACGGTATTCGGTAATGGTTCGGCCACATCTAGATGGAAGTTACTGTTAATGTTAATGATAATTAATTAATGGCTTAAAATTGCCACACTCCGTCCCGCTCCATTCCGCCCTGCTCCGCTCCGCCCCGCCCCGCTCCGTTCCACTTTCCACACCGTTCCGCTCCACTCCGCTCTGCTCTGCTCTGAATGACAGAGTTTAAACCTGCGGATAGAGTTCAAGTAGGTACCTAAAGCAATCCCTTTCTAATAGGGTAACCACTGAGTATCCTGCCGGCTCTTTTAAACGAAACCTATATTCCGAACCGGTGGTAACTCTTGACTATTCATAATTTCATATTTGCTTTTTTATCTACATCAGGCTTTCCCAAAGTGGGCGATAACGCCCCCTTGAGGGCGCTGCAGGCCTAAAGGGGGGCGGTAAGAGACCCAGAAAAAAAATGGGGGCGTTCGGTAGAGGCTTACAAAAATTAATTTAATTTGAAGTTATTATGGTTTTTAAGTAGGTGAAAAAATGGGGGCGCTAAAAATAATTCATTCTCAAAGTGGGCAGTAGACAAAACAAGTATGGGAACCCCTGATCTACATGAATAAAAATAAATATTTTGATTTTGCAGCCCCTTGGCTACCACAGCTCTTCAAGAAACAGACCTTTTGTGTTTAGAGTTAATCTATCCTTAAATGTCATTATAATATAATTAATTTAAGTGAAATAGGTATCTCAAAGTAACGTCGGCTCCACGACTTCGCGACAGACTATGACAAGTTTTGAACGCTCCGCTCGAATAACTCGCTCGTAGCTACTTAGCAGACTTGTTTCAACTTTGTTTTTAATGTTTTTCATTAAAGAATGCGAGACATGACTGGAATTCTCATTATAACAAAGTACTTCGTTGAGTAGGTACCCGTTTGCCTAGTTGTATTTATATAACGCTAAGAAGTTAGGTGGGAATATAAAATTAGCGAATTGTATTCTTAGGTTAGTAGGTACTATATGCTTTATTTTATCAGCAAAACAAAGTCGATTTAGGAAAATAGTCAATGAAATATCTTAGAATAACGGCTCTTTGTCGACTCAGACTGCTATCTATTCTGGGTGTGTTATTGCTATTAATTACTTGACATTGGCAAAATACCCGCTAAGTTGTGGGCGAGGCCATATTCATATCCATTTTATTTCATCGCTTCTCATTTCGTAAAGAAAGAAGAAGAAGATTTGCACACACACTTAGAGTACTTTATTTTGAGTCTGTATTGAGTACCTACCTATGTACAGGTAGGTAAGTACTCTAGCTATTCTCCGCCCAACCATGACTGTCACGACTCACTAGCTTTGTCTAGACTTGCTTGTATATTTTCACTAGAAATTATGCGAACAATGTTACAATACGTACTACAACACAAATAGGTACATAGATAAATTACGGTGAAAGGGTGAATTACAAAACATTGCAGCACCGGAATACAAATAGGTATCTAGGTAAAGTTGTGAACTTCACAGCAATGGCACAGATTCACGAATATGTCTTACGCACAGATATTACACCCCTGTAAGACATTTGAATAAATATCGACTCTTGCTTCAACGCAATAAAGCGCACTTCAACTCACATACCGCTGCGTTTTATATATTTTTTTAAATTGCAACAAAACTAATTTTAAGGATTTTATTGCGTTTATATTATGTTTTTACGTTCCATTTCGATAAAATCCTTAACATTAGTTTCATTTCAATGTGTAGTGTTCGCGTAAATATAAGAAATCAATATATTATTTTTTAATTATAGTTACGTAGCATTGCGTTTCTTGCGAGCGAGTTGCGGCCTCGCGATGTAGGTACCTGTCGCGGTAGGATCGACGAGTGAGGGATGGCTGAAATTGGCAATATATAAATCTATGTTCCTACATTACATCTAAAGACAGAATGTCACTAACAAATAGTTGTAGCCAGAAAACCATGTTTTTTAAAAATAGATAGTACCTACTTATACATATTCTAAATTCCGATTACATTCAGTAAGTTAAGTGCCTAGACGGCATTAAACTGAATATAAGTGGCTAGGTTTTAATGTGTATTTGTCCTTAATTTTCGTATTCCAAGGCTGTAGACAGGAGGGGTGAGGTTCAAAACCCCCCCTCAATGTCTCCACTGATCCACGGTTTACATAGGTACCTACTTAATAGCCTATTTTGACCCTTTTTTCGGATTATTGTCGTTGCTCATTGTCTCTGATCCAGAGCTCGACCCACCCCTCCCCCCAAGTGAATTCCTGTCTACGGCCTTGACCTACCTTACAATAAATTGACAGTAACTCCTAACACAAATAAATCTACATTTCACCGGTTGTTATGGATCACAATATTCCTGATCTCAGTGGCACAAAGGTAAAGGTTTTCCTTCAAAATACTTCAAATCAATCCTTTAAGAAAGCCGAGATTCGCGCTGAAGATAGTGGGGTGTTTTTATTTCTTTTTCTTTTTTCCAATATAGACCAAGAGTAGCGAGAAAAAAATACCGCACGCTAAGTGCGAGTTTATCGTATACTTTATAGTCTACCGTATTTATCGTCGGGGCATAGCGTCCGCCCCGCTAGGCATTCCACCCGCCTGGCTGGATAATCCATTTTCCGCCAAACATTCATTGTTAAAAAGATAATTTCATCAAAAAATTACATGGAAATACCTATAAACGATCTGATTTGCCTTTGAAAATGGCCGCGACACGCCATTCCAGCACCAGCCGACAATGGTGATACAATTACAATATTTTATTCAATTTGTTCTTCCTGTAAAGTTAGGAATTAATTGTTTAATATTAATGGCTCAAGTTGGTCAAGGTTCGGGCGAATTTCCTTCGGAATTATTTAATAGTAGACTAACTTTGTTCGGCCATCTTGTATTTAATGTTTATCGCGTCATCCTTTCGCCCAGAACTTATTACGCTCAGATAAAACAATGTAAAACTTTGCTTATTATTTGGATTATAAAACGTTTAAGTGAACGAAAATAATGTTTAAATTTGGTTACGTTCTCGCCTATTTTTGCTCTGAGTATGAGTCTATCCTACATTGTATATTCGTGGTCCTTTATCCTCAAGCCGGCAGAAAGGCGGACTTGCAGAGAACCGTATGCATGTAGCTTGGTCTCTGTAGGGACTTTTTACTCGTGTGGTAGAAATATAGAAATAAAATCCCATAAAATATCTAGATAGGTAGAAATCTAGGTTTTACGTGTTCGCCATTGCCTCAATAGCCTAGTGGATAGAAAGGCTGTCCTCATAACTCCGAACCTTGCCATTAAACTATTGACGTGACCCTACGTGTAGTACAACCTTTAGCTTAGTCGGGGAGGCTAACAGGACACATTCTATCGTGAACTTTCACAAGGCATATTTTTATGTGGTATTTTTATTAAGCTCGTAAGGCACTAAATAGTTAGTCTAGCTCCTAGCCTTACCCTGCGCCTTTGCGTTCAGGTATCAAAGAGTTAGATCCCCTTTGTCTTTACGCGATTCTCGGGAAATAGTGCAAGTTATTTTTTTTTTTAATTTTCACAACGATGGGTTGTAAGATTATGTTTGTTAAGAGCGAAATGCAGTTGTGTAACGATTGATTTTAAATTGCTATTCTCAATAAGGTTAGGTCCTTATCGTCGTAGTTGGTGTTTTTAATTTTAAAGTAATATTTAAAAAAAAAGAGGATATCAATTGCTTACGGTGAAGGCTAACATTATGAGGAAAGCTGTAAATGACGTAGATTGGAGAAGTCCACCAATCCCAACCATATCTCACTATTATTTAAAGGAATGCAAAAAAAACACATGATGATTCTGATTCTGAAAGTATACCTTCGGTAGTGGGGTTAAAGACGATTTGAGATTACAACAGCACCTCTGCCTATCTATTCTGGTAAAACAGGCGTGATGCTAATGATATATTTTTGAACCGACTTCCAAAAGGAGGGGGTTCTCAATTTTTTGTCGCTTTTTTATGTTTGTTACCTCGGATCTCCGTCATTTATGAATCGATTTGGAAATGAAATGAAATGAAATTTATTTATTCGCTAGATATGGTTTGGTTTACATAAAGATGTTAAATAAATTAATTGTACAGCATATCTCGCCTGCAATAGGCATGCGAATATTGAGTATATGATGAATAACATCATATGAATCAAAACTTAAAACTATTCTTAAAGCTATGAGTATAATAATTAACAATTCTAATCTTATCCTTATAAATATATTATATTATTCTTTATGTTTGAAAAACTCTTCGACACTGTAGAAGCAATTTTTAAGGAGCCATAATTTTAAAGCTAATATTAATATTATTATTATTATTTTAATATTTGGATAATTATTTTTTGTCTTATCTCTAATATGCGAGAGACAGATGGAACGGTATTTTCTTTTTTAATTTTAATATTGTATGAGAAAGTGAATTTAGTAGGAAATGTATCCACCACTCACCTGCACTTGAAGATCAGCTTCCTCGGGGTACCCCGGCGGAGATGGTGGCTTAGCTCGCTGGTTGCTACACTAGGAACCTTAGGTCTCGTACTGGGCACTAGTTTTATTTGGTTTTGATACGAATTGTTAAAGGTTTTGGGTATTTTACACGGAGCGCTCGCTAACTGCGTCGCAACGGTCGGTTACGTGTTTTTCAAGTTAAAATATATTGTAGAGGGCAGCACTTGTCGCTGCTTGCGGTGCGTTCAGATATTGTGGACAGATACATTCCTTTGAAATTATGAAAATACAGATATAGCAATAGGCTTGTGCGAGCATATAGGAACTAACTGATAAAAATAGGGAACAAATATTATAATAGCCCGCACTGGGCCCGCGTGGTGGCCTATGGCCTATTCCCCCACGCTTTGAGGGGAGGCTCCCGGCCAATAGTGGGGTATGAAGAACGGCGAATATTATTTTAGAATATTAGAATACAAAAAGAAAATTTATTCCATCCACACCTTATGGTGATTTTCTCAAACATTCATTCAGATCGTCAGTTAACGAATTGTGAAAATTTCAGGGTTCATGCCAATTAGCTCACACGAGCGAACGTCTGAAACTCTGTTTACTTTGTATATTAAAGTATTATGAAGTTTACATTGTTAATTCTATATTGTTTCATGTAAATTTCGTGGCTTTGAAATATTTTACGTTGATTTCGTATAACTCTGACCATGCCTTTGGGGATTTAACGTCGTAATGTTATGTGTATTTTATGTGGAATTATAGTCATGGTCCCTCCTTCTATATCTCCATATTTTGTAAACTTATTAAAATGAAATACTTAAATTTGAAATTAATTATAATATTTATTATTACTTAATTAAGTAGATACAAAAACCTCCAAACATACGTTCTCATCGCACAAAGTTTGCCACTACCGGGATTCGAACCAGGGACCCTTGGTATAGGAAACAGGGTCATTACTAGCTCAGCCAACCGGGTCCTCGGGTTATCTCTATGACGAAAGTTTTTTTTTTTGACAGTAGGTATCTTGTAGTACCTAGTTACTACTTATGAATTCAGATTTTTATAACCAACTTACACAAATTAAAGTTCCCATCAGAATAACTCAAGCATAACTACAATCTTGGTTCGCCGCTCACGGAATACGAAATTATGTATATTTTTGAGGAAGATATGATCTGACGTCACTTCGCTTGATGAGGGTTGAGTGCCGCGAAGTTGAGGGCTCCGACGCGTCAACCCTACACAATTTGTAGGGCTATTATGACAGTCGAGTTTTTGTAATCGATAGTAATATCGAGTAGATTTCGACTAAATTCTAATACCTAGATAGGTTGTAGTGACCGACCTATTAAAAACTAGTTACAAAAACATGTTTAATCATAATATAAATAATGTTTAAATCCCAGAGGTGCGAGCCGGGGTTTGAAGATGCAATCTTCGTTACCGTAGCACGCGTTCTACCATTGCTTCGTTCTACTACGAACATATAAAACACAGCCAAATCGGTCCAGCCGTTTTCAAGTTATGCGCCTACCAACGTACACCATTTAATTTTTATTCAAAGTGATATTACAAGGACCATCACGATTCTCTTCTCTCTTCGGCCGACGCCCTATACTAATCCGGATCGCGAGCCGGTTAATCTTAACTTAGGACGAAGTTCGAACTTTGTGATTGTAGCTGACACAGCATCCGGGCTTATCCGGCTCATCTGCTCGTGACATCCGGATTTATGAAATCAACTAAAAAATAATAGTTTTTGTTGAATTTCATGTGCGAATCTAATTTTCAACCATGATTATCACTTGCTAAACGGTGAAGGAAAAACATCGCGCGGAAACCTGCATGTCTGAGAGAACCCCTCGAAAGACGTGTGAAGACCGCCAACCCGCACTGGGTAGCCTGGTGGACTACGCCCTTATCCTCCTCGCATTGAGGGGAGGCCCGTGCCCAACAGTGGGACATTAAAAGGGCTGGTATTATATTTAGAGAGAGTGAAACGAACAGCTTTTCTGGCAAACGTAGAGGTATTCGATCACTTGATAATTATTTGTATACGTTCTAAACTCACACTCAGGGCGCAGTATCTGTTATACATAGATACTCACAAACTATTCAAACTACAGATAGTATAGTTGCGTTTCCGTACGTACGCGTCTCTCGAGTGGCTCTGAACAATGGTCGGGATTTTGTAATTTCGCGCAGAAGCGGAACTTTGTAACTGAAAAGCTTTTGTTTCAGTATTTCTTCTGCTTCAGGTGATGTGTAAGTACTTTGTGTGAGAATGTAAATGTTTTCTTTTCGCGTTTATATTTTACTATACGCTTTCATTTTTATACCCTCTAGAGATAACTAATAATAATTCCAGCCCTTTTTAATGTCCCACTGCTGGGCACGGGCCTCCCTTCAATGCGAGGGGGATTAGGCCATAGTCCACCACGCTGGCCCAGTGCGGGTTGGCAGACTTCACATATCTCCTATTTACTGCTGTTAACATATATCTGGCGTGGGTAAGCAACCATAAAAACAGGAAGAAATACATTAGCTACGCGTCAAGAGCGCTGTATAGTTCATGCGCACCACTCACATAGTCTGGTCTGACTGTATAATGGTCCAATTTGTGAGCTGAAGCGCTGATACTGGCGAAATTAATTGTGAATTAATTTATTTTTCACGATTCGGGAATCAGCCTTTTGGCGGAAAAGGGAAGATCTTCCAGCCAGGCGGGTGGTATGCCTGGCGGGGCGGCCGCTATGCCCCGTCGTTTAATGTCGGAATCTTTTATATATGTTACGTGCTCCGAAAACTCGAAACACGTTTCAGGATTGTACTGAGAATTGTCAATTGTTCTGAATGCGTCTGTAGCGCCATCTGTGTAGCTTGTGGCGAAGTTGAAGTAGTCGCTACAAGAGAAATGCAGACCATACGAGCTTGCGCTAAAGCGGGATATCGTTTAACAAGCGATAGGTATCAAGCGTTAGCGAAAAGCTAGGCTGTAGTTACTTAGGTAGCTTATACTCCTATAAGCTACCTAAGTACTATGGGTGCGCCATAGTAGCGCTGCCTGAGCAACTACACTATATTTAGTCGGATTTTTGAGTGTTTGACATTAGCGTTCATAATTCAGCTTACTTACAATCCAAAAATGCTATGTATAGAAGCACATACCGTGGTTTATAACTGTATAAGCAATAATAACACAACGCTAGCAAACACTCCGACGCTCTTTGAATGTGTATGTGTGTCATCGTTCACAACTTAACTGAATCCAGCGATGCTATGTAGAAGCACTTCAATGTTTTATAGAAGCATATCTATAGTGTGGTATTCTTATATAATATACTACGAGCTAAAACTTCTATGCTTCTTAAGGGTGTGTTCTCTCATCGCTCCTAACTTAATTCGCGTCATAATCCAGGGATGCAATATAAAAGCATTTTGTCGGTTTATGATAAAGTAAGTCAAAGTGACATCACTATTGTTGGTTTTCTACATCACTAAATGTCTATGCTTCTAAAAAAAATATCTTGTCTGTGATGTATGGCGTTCCTGCAATGAACGCCAAGTTGAGAGTATTGAGTCAATAAATATAAGATATCTCGAACCCTAAACACTTTCTTTCCCTGAAGTCTCACACATCCTAACAATTCACGCTCACATAGCAATTAGACAACTCTGCATTGTGAGCAAGCCAACGCTCACTAAGTGGACCATGGTCTCTCATCGCTCATAACTTAATTTGTGTCATAATCCAGCCGTGCTATGTAGGAGCACGTTGTGCGGTGTTCTTACATGAGCAACTAGACAACACGGCGCACGCTGCGAGCAAACACTCCGACGCTCTTTGAGTGTGTTTTTACGTGTTTGCTACTCGTGATTCTGTGCTGTTTTCCACTGGAGATGGTTATTGACGGAGCGCGGAGTTAGGATGCGAAATATTAATAGATTTTTTTTGAATAAATTATTTAAATCATTCAGATTTAAGAAGTCTTGCGTTTTTGTAAGACCAAGACGCAATTCTCGTAGTGTTTGCTCTGCGAAACACAGGATTTAGTTTTTTGGGCAGTTCTGGATCCTTGTTTCAGAAAATACGTTCTAAAGCAAAAAAAAAATATTAAATTTGAGTTTGCTATCTATCTCATAGTTGTCATTACATAATTGATAGAACTAGGCGATACTTGGCGGAAATCCACTGTTAAACAAATGGGGGAAGAGGAACCCACCACTGACCCTCAGCTTGTCATCTTTTCCAATTATAAACCAAACAAGTTTGATCGATCATTAAAGACCAGCAACACCGAACTCCTCTAAGATGTTAGTCGAGAAACTATCTATCACGAGTGACGGGACCCCAAATAAAATGCAATTCTCCGCGAAACGATCATCTATACATATAAATAAAATTGGAGTGTCTGTTTGTAATATTAAAATAACCGCTTTTTACTAAGTTCATTTGGATGTATACACGTTACCTATACCGAAACAACATTTTTTAAAATTTTTGTCTGTCTGTCTGTCTGTCCGTCTGTCTGTCTGTCTGTCTGTCTGTCTGTCTGTTTGTTCCGGCTAATCTCTGAAATGGCTGGACCGATTTTGACGGGACTTTCACTGGCAGATAGCTGATGTAACAAGGAGTAACTTAGGCTACTTTTATTTTAGAAAAAAAATAAGGATCTCACGAAAAAAAATTAAAACCAATGTTGCAGCGCAGCGCCTGATTAAGTTTGATAGCAACAACCTGCATTGCGTCCCGCGGGCTCAGAATGGGCGAGCAGGCTGTTGTCAACGGTTGTCTTTGTTAAATACCACGCGGACGAAGTCGCGGGCAACAGCTAGTTACGTCATATATCAGTACGAGTGGTCTTATTTTTTTTTAAGTTATAAATGATATATTATCTAAGCTTGGTTCTTGGTGTTAACGTGCAGAAATGAAGGATAGTGTAAACATCGCAGCATCCCGAGTTACTCCCAGCTTTTGTGTGAACTAGACACTTTTGTTCAGTATCCTGAAAGAGTTCTTCATACCGTAGATGTATAATTTACAATTGACGGCCTGATCAGCGCAGTGGTAGTAGTTTGGGGTCGAGTCACTTTCGTCCGTAGGAGAATTAAGTACCCTCGAAATACCCTACACGTGACCCTGGGTGGTGCCAACCAGGTGACAACTCTACTGGTGGTAGGCTTCGGCCGTGGCTAGTCACCACCCACTGAACAAAGCCATGTCGCCAAGCGGCCTAGCCGTGTTCCGGCATGATGTTCGGTGTTGCCATTCATGGATGGCGGGTCAGATCAGTTGCGCTGCATGTGCCTAGTGAATGTAGCGTCTCGATCTACTGCCGCCTTCCTACCTAGGCAAGTATGCTCCATCGTAGATCTCATCGTCACTTACCATCAGGTGAGATCGAGATCAAATACTTGCCTATAATGTAATAAAAAAAAAAAAAAAAAAAGTAACTCTGCTTTCTACGCCGAGGGTCCCGGGTTCGAATCCTGGTAGGGACACAAGCTTTGTGCGATGAACACGAATGTTTGTACCCGAGTCATGGATGTTTAATATGTATATAAGTATTATATACTGAGTTCGCCCTCAGTCCATTGTACGGTACCCATAACACAAGCGTTGCTTAATGTGGGACCGTATAGTTGGTGAGTTCGTATAAAAAAAAAAATATTTTGGTTTCTCCTATAGTTTTGTTTCCGAAAGTCCACCATTTACGTTAAACGTTAACGTTTATTCTATAAGAGCTAGGTACAAAGCGATCGTATAAGGGCTATCTACGTGATGCAGTCTTACAAGCCAATTTTATGGACTAAAGTCGTGTGTATGCCGCTTTTCTAGTGGGTAAGCCATTGTAGATCTACTAATAATACTGTTGCGGACGCCGAGCCTCGACACTGCGTAAGATCGTACGAGTTGCGACCCCGTGCGAGCGAGAGCACTGAACGAGTTGCAACCCCGTGCGAGCGAGAGGACCGAACGAGCCGCAACCCGTGCGAGCGAGCGCACCGATTTAACTGGACACAACGCCTACTAGTTGTGACCCCGAACTTTGTATATAGACCCTGTATTTTGTAAATAAAATCACTCACCAGTCACCATTCTACCTCTACAATCAACAAGAGCAACGAAACAAGAACCCATCTTTCAATACAGTCCACTCTGAACCTGAACCTGAACCTGAACATACTAGAACTATACACAACAAATACCTAATATCGATTCATATAGGATGACTCAACATACAATGTGCATTTAAAAAAAATCCCTTTCTAAGTGTTCTAGCGCCCTTATTCATGGCTTAAATAAGCGTTTTGTCATCTATAAATTTGGGCACAAGAAATGTGTTACTGCATATCCAATGTAACAGGATCACTACGGCTTAGTTTGGTTTAAGGAATTTATTTAGTCTTACTAAATTTATTAATTTAAATGTATTTATTTTTTGTTCTTCTTGTTCCTTTATTTTATTACTTTATTTAAGTTTTTTTTTTTTAAACCAAGCCTTTCGCCCAGTTTGGATACCGTATTGTATTCTGCCATACCAATGATTTTATGAATATAAATAACATTTTTATCGATAAACTAAAAATTACACCTTATACATTCAGAAAGGGCATACTAAGCCTGAAACCTGGGCGTCTTAAGCGCATTAATGAAAACTATGCGAAGTCAGATCTTGGATACAATAATAAAAAAAAACGCAAAAAAGTACAATTGACATTTTGCTGCGAAGCATTCCCAAACCCTATCTGAATCACCACGCACATACCATCAACTCGAAAATGAAAAACGTCGTATCCAGCATCTCTAGTTCCACCCCAGACATCCTCCACACATATAGTTGCGAGGCAACAACACTTTGCCAACGATGGCGCGTCTGGGAACACGTTACATTGTGTCTTGACTCAACAACAACACCGCGTTCAGACTCCGAATAATTAGACATGAGCACTCTTTATTTTCATATGCTTTGTATACTTGTCTACGTGGTCTGTACGTTCTCAAGGTTCTTAAGGTTCATTTGTGAATGATAGACAGTTTATAAATAAGTAAATAATTTGTTTATTTGCATAGGTGTGTGTGTGTGTGTGTGTGTGTGTGTGTGTGGAAACCTGTATGTCTTATAGAACCCCTTGAAAGACGTGTGAAGTCCGCCAACCTGCACTGGGCCAGCGTGGTGGACTATGGCCTAATCCCCTTCGCATTGAAGGGAGGCCCGTGCCCAACAGTCGTACATTAAAAAGGGTCTAAAATTCTTAATAAACAATAAGCCAAGCCATAGGGCGAATTGAATGGAAGCAGATACGTAGATCTTCAGTCGTGAAAGATTTGTTTTCATTTGTAGTTCTTAAACCTTAACTGTAGTTGGGACATTACAGTGCACCAAGTAAGACTACAATAATTTACAGTTAATGCTACTTGCATTTATGCTGTACATAGATACTTAAGTACCGTGAAGTGTGTTTTATTCAGTAGAAATTCTTACTAGTATAAGAGGTTGTGGTAATAACGCCAACATTATGTTAAAACACTGCCTGGATCGCGGTGATAGCCAGTTGTAGAGCGCTCGCCGTGGAAGCAGAATCAGAATCAGAATCTAATTTCTATTCATGTAAACCATTAAGTACAGTACTGATGAACCGTCAAAATTCGTAACAAAATGCAAAACTACAACTTTACCGCCCGTTCTGAATGCCGTTCCTATGGAGAAAACGGGCAAGAAACTCCATGGTTGCTCTTTTCAAAAAGATCTTTTACATTTTTGAGCAGTACATTGTTATGGGTATGTGAGAACGATGTAGGAACGGCTATAGGCAGGCTTGAGCAGCAATCTTATACAAGATTGTTGCCTACAAATATGTACTCGTATATATGACCACGGGTTAACGGGATGGCAACTCGAATTTAACCATTATCTTATCTTCGTGAAAAAGTCTGACAAACCTAAATTAAAAGAGGGGGCGGAGGGGCAGAAATTACTCATATAGATATTAAACGTCCATCAGCTGGGTACAAACATTCGTGCTCATCACACAAAGTTTGCCCCTAACTGGATCAAATCAATCAATCGACTTGCAAAAAGGGTCGCCAACAATAAATATTAGAAAAAAAATACAGCAATTGCGTGGTCTATGCCCACTAATATTTTTATCACCGTCGGCTCTCCAACCATTTATATATTTGTGCAACATAGAATGGCACATGCAAATTCGTGCCAATACAATGTACACGATGTACATTGGATTATGCCGCGGCCTCGGTCGGGTTGTCTCGCTTTTAATTTCGCCCGATCTGAATTAGTAATGTCTTTGTTTGGTGAAGATATTCGCTATCTGGGGCAACGGCGGTGGTGTCCATGAAGATAAAGAATTTGGGATACAGCAAGTAGACAAAAGATCTTTATAGAATTCGTCAAAAGGCCCATAAACCTTAAGCCGTGCGTTTTGTGAATGCAGCAATTATCTTGTAATTATACACTTATGGTTAAGTTTAACTGCCTACTTAAGAAATTATCTTGTACAGCAACCATGGTCACGGGAGGACTCCTCCTATTCCTCCCGTGACCATGGTTGCTGTTAAGCAGCCGAAACGTCGGGAACGTAAAAACAAAAAAATAAACGCGATAAAATCCGTAAGATTAGTTTTATTTCAATGTGTAGTATTTGCGTAAATATAAGGAATCAATATAATATAAAATCACTGAATAACTGCCTGCGCGCCGGTCGCCTCCTGCGTTGTATTGCTCGGAGTATCTTCGGGGTTTCGGGATGGGATTTTTTTGTATGTAATGAAACTGCCGTGTTGCTGCTTAGTGTTTAAGGAAGTCTCTATTCTCTATTGTATTGACTTTTTCATATCATAGACCAATACGATTTGTCTATGGTCTAACAAAAACTATTGCCTATGGTTTGACACTGCTTATGCATAGACGCTAATCAAAATAGATTAAAGTAAGGATTACTATTCATTATCGCTAGCGCCATCTAGTGTTCGTTTAAATAAGTATACCGAGAACACTATATGGAGCTAATAATCACAGAGCTCTATTATTAATTTTGCTACATTGGACCTGATTCATTACTGTACTGTACAAAAATGTGTACATTATCCTGTACAAAAATGTGTACATTATCCTGTACAAAAATGTGTACATTATCCTGTACACAAATGTGTACATTATCCTGTACAAAAATGTGTACATTATCCTGTACACAAATGTGTACATTATCCTGTACAAAAATGTGTACATTATCCTGTACACAAATGTGTACATTATCCTGTACAAAAATGTGTACATTATCCTGTACACAAATGTGTACATTATCCTGTACAAAAATGTGTACATTATCCTGTACACAAATGTGTACATTATCCTGTACAAAAATGTGTACATTATCCTGTACACAAATGTGTACATTATCCTGTACAAAAATGTGTACATTATCCTGTACACAAATGTGTACATTATCCTGTACAAAAATGTGTACATTATCCTGTACACAAATGTGTACATTATCCTGTACAAAAATTAGTACATGGTGACACTAGTCATGATCCGCGAGCAAATGGAATACGGCTTGTACTTTCAGAATCCCACGCAGGGGTAGGCGGAAACGGAAGTGCCTATTATCTATTTCATGATTGGACATACCAGCTCAGACGAAGAAATAATATAGATCGAGTTTCGCGAACAACAATTATTAATCACAATTAATTTTGTGAAAGTACAAGTTGCAAGGTAATTTAAAAAAAAAACGAATTTCTAAAACGTCTAAATATAATGCGGTACATAATGATTTGGAAGCTAATTGCCAAATTAACGATATCAAACGTCTGTATAAAATATTTTTTATAGTTTAACATTCAATTTATCTGATTGAAGGTTTTTTTATCTTATCTGCCAAATATTGATTTCTTATAATTACGCGAATACTACATATTTAAATAAAACAAATTTTATGGAACCATGGTCACGGGAGTACTGAGGTATTTGAAGTTCCAGTGTCATAGTAAGAACTGGGGTACCCTCATATTTAGTTTTAATTTCGGGAGCGTAAAAACATACATAACATAACGTTTTGTTCAGCTATGTGCTATTAATATTAATTATTAATATAATTCTTTAAAAAAATACTTTGTATTGCAATTGTATACGGTCTATGTATCTGGTACCGAATCTACGGCTGTAATTAAATAATTATCTATACCTGACTACATATATAAATTGATACAACATACTTACAAGGGGCACTCAAAATATCATAAACAAAACAATTTTCCGCGAGTACTTTATAAGTGTTCTGAAAACATGAATTCATGTTAATATTCCTTCCGTTTTCCTGTGGTTACGCATTCATTAAATTATGTTACCTACTTATATTAACGACAACCGTCATGCGATGGGACCATTTGTTATACCGACGTATATAAATATATACCTTATATACAGCGTGATTGAGAAAGCCTGGCTACCATTCTTCGCTTCTTTACCGCATTTATCGTTTCGCCCGCTTTTCCGGTGCAGCCGCAATGACCAATAACGTTATCATGAATCAAAAAACAACCTTGATCCACCTGTCTAGGTATATTCTGACGACGGTATTAGCTCAGTTGGTAGTGACACTGCCTTCCGCGCTGTGGGTCCCGGGTTCGAATGCTCGTAGCGACAAACTTTGTAAGATGAGCACAACGTTTGTACCCGAGTCATGGATGTTTAATATCCATATGAGTATTATATACTGATTTCGTCCTCAGTCCATTGTACGGTATCCACAATACAAGCGTTGCTTAGTGTGGCATCGCATATTATATTGATTTTATTATTATTCTGTAAGAGCTAAGTTCACCTAAAACGTACAAGTCAACCGAATCCCGCATAAAATATAACAAGTGGATCAATCATTTCGCAATCGTATAGAGTTCGTTGCAGAGTTTCTCGGCACAATGAAATGTAATGGTCTCTCGCGTTGCCGACTTCCCGGAACACTCGGGAACTGTGAAACTGCATAGCTGAGTACCTGGTGATATATATAGATGGGTAATTCGGCGAGCATTTGGGTAACTTGTCTATACATATAAATAAAATTGGAGTGTCTGTTTGTAATATTAAAATAACCGCTTTTTACTAAGTGCATTTGGATGTATACACGTTACCTATACCGAAACAACATTTTTTACAATTTTTGTCTGTCTGTCTGTCTGTCTGTCTGTCTGTCTGTCTGTCTGTCTGTCCGTCCGTCTGTCTGTCTGTCTGTCTGTCTGTTTGTTCCGGCTAATCTCTGAAATGGCTGGACCGATTTTGACGGGACTTTCACTGGCAGATAGCTGATGTAACAAGGAGTAACTTAGGCTACTTTTATTTTAGAATAAAAAAATAGGATCTCACGAAAAAAAAATTAAAACCAATGTTGCAGCGCAGCGCCTGATTAAGTTTGATAGCAACAACCTGCAATGCGTCCCGCGGGCTCAGAATGGGCGAGCAGGCTGTTGTCAACGGTTGTCTTTGTTAAATACCACGCGGACGAAGTCGCGGGCAACAGCTAGTTGGCTAATAAAATATCTGAGTAGAAAATCTACCCCCTTACCGTTCCGGGGTTATAGGCTTTACGGTGGTGTTTTTAAGGCTTAAATTAATTACCTCGGTGACCCTCGGCGCAAAAGCATGGTCACTATGAACTGCGCTGATCAGCAGAATGTCACCATCAAATGCGCTAAGCAGGTCGTCAATTTCTGACTAGACGAATTCTGAAAGTTAAAAAAACATCCTAATTTCGACCAAGGATGATACGCGAGGCTATTGAAATTAAAAAACATCCTAATTTCAATAGATGACTGGTGCTACCACCGATTTGGGAACCAGTAATTAATATAATTAAATTCAAAAACAAGCTCGCCATTGCTAGACCTCAAGACACTCTGAGCAATTTCTGCGTAGATCGGACCGCAAGCAACACCTAAATATGAGGGTACCCCGGTTCAAACTATGACACTAGGACGTCAAACACCTTAGTCCTCCGGTGACCACGGTTGCTGTAAAGCAGCCGAAACGTTGGGAACGTAAAAACATAAATGCGATAAAATCCGACAAAAATACTTTTATTTCAACGAAGTTCCTATAAAATATTCTCCATCCTACACGTCCGTGTGTCCGCGTCGCCGGCAACACTGTTATCTCTACACTCGGCTGGCGTAGCTAGTGGAAATTTAACGGATCAAGAAGTGTCGCGTTCAAAAAGACCTCTGTGCTATTATATTTCATATTCGATTGTAAGAGTTTTTTTTAATCAAAATACTTATTTGAAATAACTGTAGTACGTTCCCCTACAATTACTTTAAAACTAATTCAGAAGTGATGAAGGTAAATTCTTTAGATACCTTAAAAGGAATTTTTACTACCTTTTTTTTTTTACCTGCGGAAATGCGTTCCCCACACACATCCCCTCCGCCCGGGGGGGCAAGAGGGGCATGTGGGAATCCCCGGCAAAAGGGTATTACTACCTGCCCGTGGCATAAAAACACATTATGCATCAATTTACGTTAATTAACATGATCCATCTCATCACATTACAGCACGTCAAGTGCGAGCTAACTGTATACTTTATAGTCTACCATATTTTAACATTTTGTTTGGAGAATTGAAAAGCGCCTCTAGCGGACGGTATTTAAAACTATCAATTCTCCATTCAAAATGTCCGAATACAGTAGACTATAAAGTATACGGTTAGCTTACGAATAATCTCGCGGTGTTTGACAGAATCTAAGAACTGACGTTTCTGACTGTGTGCATGACTCTTCTAAACATTACATTGTTTAGAAAAGTCCCATACGTATTTAGGAGTAATTTGTATCCTAGGTTAATTTAAAACTAACTATAGCCCGCTAGGCGTGATTGAAATAATAATAGCCGGGTCTATTTTTCATACAGAATCAGCTGAGTTTAAGGAAAGATTTATGATGAGAGCCAGCATCCAATTAAGGAGTTTATTTCGAGAATTATTTAATCGGGACTTCATAAAACTTTCAAGAGCTTTTTTTTTGGTCGTATTTTGCGCATATACTCAACAAAGAGAAGAAATTACTTGCGGCTTTTACTTAGCCTGGTTTATGAATGAGATATATATTGATGCAATTTCTGTTGTTTTAAAATTAAGTCCCTACGAATAAACTACATTTTACACGGCTAAAGATTATGTTCATCGTAATAATTATTATAACCATCCACCGGATGTAAGGGTATATTATATTATCATGGAGGTCCAATTTATAAGATAATTCAATTAAGACAGTTGATTCGCTATACTCGGCTCCGCTCGGCCCCAGTCCTCTCCGCCCCGCTCGGCCCCACTCCGCTTCTCTCCGCCCCGCTCTACCCTGCTCCGCCTCGTACCGCTCTAACTGGACTCAACTGCCCTATCTCTCCGTCACCCGGACACTTCCTTACCGTTAAACTGAACATTATCCATTCCATGACTTTGACTTTGAGAAAGCGAAGAGTGTCACGAGGAGAAACTACAAGTTTAACTCTGATGTTGGTCATTAGATGAGGTTTTGATGATTAGATTAGATATTTTAGGTAAACGAATTTATACAGACACGTTAAAAATATATACATTTGAAGAATATGTCTGATAACAACATAGTTAAGACTGTGTGACCGCTAAATTCGAGAATTACCCATATAAATGTATATTTCAAGACATAGGTTTGATTTATAAAAAATCAAACGCAAAACGCGAATAGTTCAACCGTGTGAATTCTCACAAAAACCGAACAAAACTCCCCTAACGATAGAAGTTTTCCTTTGAATTAATAGTTTAGTGATAGTTATCGTTACATAGTGTTAGTTTGATGATAGTTAGGACTTGCTGAGTGCACGTTAAAATTATTATCGATTCCCATTATATGGTCGTAGAAACTAAACGTAATAATAATATTGCCAGACGAACACACCAGATGTACGGTATTAAACTAAGCAAAGTCTGTTTTATTGGTACCGTATAGTTGACTGGGGGTGATCCGAGTATACCTATAATTACTATACTATACCTATAATGCATGTATATAATTACTATATACGCCCATGACTCGGGTACAAACATTCGTAGTCTTCACACTAAGATGCCCTTACCGAAATTCGAACTCGGGATCTTCGATACAAAAAGCAGGATAACTGGTAAATTAAAAGTCGAAACGTCATAGTGAAAAAAAAAACTTGAGAGGTGTCAAGGGACACCCGGATGGAACGAAGTTCCTTTATTATTTTTTATTATTTATTATGTACAAAAAATCAATAATTTTGGGAAACAAAAATATATCGCCCCCGGGTTGGCTCGAACCACCAACCTTTCGGTTAACAGCCGAACGCGCTAGCCAATTGCGCCACGGATGCACTTGTGCAATGTCTCGAAAATACTGACCATTATGTAAATGCAAACGACAAAGATAGCAAAAAGTGTCGTTACAACTTTTCGTCTTAATTTTTTCCGTCTAGCCCCCTTTCGTAACGCGCGATAAGGATTTCGTTCCAAAAAACAACCCTATCCTGTATGGTCTTAAACTAAGCAGCACTTGTATTATGGGTAGCAAACAATGATCCCAGTTGATACCGAAAATATGATACGGGATTCGAACCCGCAACCGTAAGGTGCAGCGAGCCCAGCGGCCTACGTTCAAACTAAACCAAGCTATTATATAAAATTATCTGCGCGTCGAATTGAGAACCTCCTTAATTTTTTTCTCCGGCTATAAACAACATTCAAACAATTTTAGAAAGGATTTTTCGTTCCCAATGCGGAACCCAAAACTGTGGGTTACCGTACATGAATAGCTCGTTAACGCATTCGTTAGGGCGTTTATTGTTTATAAACTTCACTCTCTCGCTGAAAACTGAAAATATACAACCTTCGCGTGAATCTTCCACTGCGTTTTCACATATCGCGAAAAATACTCAAGTCAAACATCAAATTAAAAGTAATGGCTCAATAGCCGTGTTGGAACCGACCGTGCAGCCTTGCGAGGCTGGCTCGGGTTTGTGTCGCGACTGGAACGCAGCCAGACGAATGACAGGTTAACAACCTGGAGGACGCCATTTTCCTATCATCATGTCACATCCATTATTTTATTTATTGAATGTGTTATTGCTATTAATTACTTGACATTGGCAAAATACCCGCTAAGTTGTGGGTGAGGCCATATTCATATACATTTTATTTCATCGCATCTCATTTCGTAAAGAATGAAGAAGAAAGAGGCAAGCACTGACAGACTGAAGCCCGCGCGTGACGCATACCCGAGTCAGACTTGCGAGGTTGCGCGGCCGGTCTGTGTGCAACCAATTTCAATAATCATAAAGTAGCAGACTTGTTCCCCGTTGACTTTAATCTATATAATGTAATAAAAAAAAAAGACATTTTTTTTCAAACTGAAAATGACTTAAGAGCAGGTTTGATTCCCATCAGTCGCAATATAGGAAACGTTCTCTGTTGCGTGCGTGCAAAGACAAGACTAGACTTAAGGTTCTGTAGAGTTTTTCATTCAGAATTTCGACAGGTCGCCTTAAAAAAATATGACAATTGGAATTTGTTGTTAATTTTTTTTAACTAACAATTCGAAATTCGAAATTTTGTTTGTAGGTGTGTAGGGACGCCATTTTCATATCATCATGTCACATCCATTATTTTATTTATAATGTGTATTTATTGAATGTTTTATTGCTATTAATTACTCGACATTGGCAAAATACCCGCTAAGTTGTGGGTGAGGCCATTTGCATATCCATTTTATTTCATCGCATTTCATTTCGTAAAAAAAGAAGAATTCGAAATTCTGACTCCCATAATGATCACAAAAGCGCTACAGGAGCGCTGGTTCAAGGGTTAGTTTACGCTTTCTGAATCATTCTGTACGGTAATAGGGGTAAGCAGATTACGTGAAAACAATTAGCACGTACCACATGGAGATCAGTTTTGTCCAAGTGCCCACTACTAAGAACTGTCACCCACCTGCGGTTAATTAGCAATGATTGATTACGCTATGAGTAGGAGCCGGCTTGTTTATTCAACTAACTGTTAGATAGGTAGGTACTTTATAATGATGAGTAATCCCGAATAATAGACACTGGCGTGACTCCAGGCATTGTACGAATTTCACCCTACAAAACATTAAAATAAAACCTTTTTTTCGGATTTTATCGCGTTTAATGTATGTTTTTACGTTGCCGACGTTTCGGCTGCTTTACACCAACGATGGTCACGGGAGGACTGAGGTGTGTCCTAGTGTCATAGTTAGAAACTGAGGTACCCTAATTTTTAACCGACTTCAAAAAGGAGGAGGTTCTCAATTCGGTTGTATTTTTAATTGTTGTTTGCGGTCCGATCTACACAGAAGGTGTTCACAGTGTCTTAAGTTCTTGCAACGGTGCGCATGGTATTGGATTTATTTTTTAATTTCTTTAAATAATGATGGTTTCGAAAGAACTTTAACAAATTAGTAGGTACATGTTACGAGCTCAGACAAATGAAAACAATTTTGAACACGCGCAACATCTGTTGTACACAAACTTTGTTGACTGAAACTACTATTTTGGGGCATTTAGTGTACATACTTACTGACTTGACTTGTATCTTTGCAATATTGAAGTAGTAAATATTAAACAGGGTTCTTGACCCGTCTCAATTTGCCCTTGGCCCACAGCCTGCTCAACTCTACGAGACTATCCTACACTTGTAGAGTTCTTCTCCTTCTTCTTTTTCAGGTTGGTATATCGTAAAATCTTTCAGTAAAGTATCCGTCACTTTACTGATTGAGGGATGGGGGGGGGGGGGTACTTTACATTGGCCTAGCCTTTGGGCCTGTGCATATGCTTGAAAGCTGATAATTTTTTTTTTACTTGACACTGGCAAAGTATCTATGGTGATGCCAAATTGAAAAAAAAACATATCAATGACATAAAACAAAAAGCCATAAAAGAGAAGACTAGTGGTACGGGATGGTACGGGAGGTACGGGATTCATTTCATTATCATTATGATCAGGGGTACATATAACTCAATGACAATTATCAAGAATAACTCGACACTGGCAAAATGGCACTATTTTGTAGCTGATGGCCAGCCTAAAAAAAGAAAAAGAAGAACATGGGCGGCCTCTTAAATTAAGTATTTAACAAATTTACTACGTCTATCTATCCCCACACACTATCAAAAAGAAATCACATCACACAAAAAGGGTTCAGTAAGTAAATTGCAATAAAAGTCAAACAGATGTTTTTGGGGGGTGGAATAATAAAACAGAGGGGGGTTGCGAGGCAATATATCTCACCGAATAGATTCAGCGCCTAATCAGAGCGGTCGCGACGTCCTGCGCACCCTTTTCAACCCACACGCGATACGGGACCACTGTTATCCAATACCTTCTCTCTTACGATGTACTAAGAAGTATGGAGTTGGTATAATAGAAGACCATTAGTCTTCTCTTTTATGTCTTTGACATGTTGTTTTTTCAATTGGGCATCACCATAGATACTTTGCCAGTGTCAAGTTAAAAAAAATATATCAGCTTTCGAGCATATGCACAGGCCCAAAGGCCAGGCCAATGTAAAGTACCCACCCCATCCCTCAATCAGTAAAGTGATGGATACTTTACTGAAAGATTTTTTATGGATTTTTTGTGAGAAACTGAAAAGCCAAGTTTCGTCACTCTGTTTGAATTACCTACACTCGTGCACTTTACCGAACTCATAATGGTTAATATTCCACTTATACCACTCACTATAACTCGCAGGGACACTAGTTTTAGAAATTAAATCATAACTGACGCCATGACTTTTCAGTTTCCCGCCAAAAAGTCCTTTGACATGTTATATGTCTTTGACATAAGACCATATCTTTACCCATCATAGATTTTCGGAAATATTCAGAAAACATTTACAAACAAACTAAGTTATGAAGTCCGAAAAATCTTCCGAAAACCCTTTACGAAATACTTAGTTGATCGGTCCAAGGTACATTATTATTACCTTGTTTTATAAATCGGGTAAAATATTTTTTTTATAGTGTATTCGTAGCTCTCTGTCCCACTTGTATAGGAAGGTTTTATTTGACACGTTTTCCTTCCTTCTTTGGGTGAAAAGGAATTCGCTATTGTACGGAACCTTTTACCCAATTTAAGGGTGCAAGTTACCCTAATGAATTAATGTCCAAAAATACCTAACTGAGTATGATATTTGTATAAGTAGAAAAGTTGGTTTAATGACAATAATAACGCCAGACGAAGAGGTCAGCTGTACCCTTTCAAACTAAGTTACCCTAGTACAATGGACTCGGGGCAATCCGAGCATATAAATGCTTTTATAAATAGATATTATTGTCCATGACTCGGGTATAAACATTCGTGCTCATCACACAAATGCAGAAGTGCTCATCATACTCGTCAAACTCATTACACTCATCACACAAATGCACAAGTGCTCATCACACTCGTCAAACTCATTACACTCATCACACAAATGCACAAGTGCTCATCACACTCTTCAAACTCATTACACTCATCACACAAATGCACAAGTGCTCATCACACTCGTCAAACTCATTACACTCATCACACAAATGCACAAGTGCTCATCACACTCGTCAAACTCATTAAACTCATCAACTAATTTCAATAGGGAAGATGGCTGGGTGCTACCACCGACTTGGGATCCAGTAATATATTTTTAAATCCAAACGCACTATTGCAAGACCTCATGACACTGTGAGCACTTTCTGTGTAGATCGGACCGAAAACAACAAATAAACATTAGGGTACCCTAGTTAAAACTATGACACTAGTACGTCAACCAACTCAGTCATCCCGAGACCATGGTTGCTGTAAAGCAGCCGAAACGTCGGGAACGTAAAAAACGTATAATAAACGCGATAAAATCCGTAAGATTAGTTTTATTTCAAGGTGTCAACTATTTTGAATCTAACTCGAGTATTATTCTTCTCGAGATTTATTCTCTCTCCGCCAGCTCCGTAGGATAAAGGAGTACGAAGGGAAATAACAAAAGAAAAATAAGCAAATAGGAAATAAAACTCAAGTAAATTACAATTTAACAGAATTGTACGCTTGATGTTGGAAAGCTTATTATAAGTTTTCGCGTTACCGAAACAGTTGGGGATGGTTCAAAGTAAATTCGATTCTCTCGCATTGCTCTTTTAGTGTTTTTTCGTTTATTGAACAAGTTTTTAAGGGCGTGACATTAATTATACTTATTGTCTCGCTAATATCAATGTGTATGAGTGTTTGTTCATCATCAGAATTTAATGAAATTTGGTATAGAGATGAATTTCAAATAATCTGATGGAAGTCTCAAAGCTAGGTAGTTGATTATAGGTTGTCAGTATATAGGCACAATTTAATGCTATAATTAAGACCCCTTTTCCTAAATGAACTGATACATCAGACCATCATAGCCAAATTACTTTAAAAATCCTATCTCTAGTTTTTTTTCCTATTGATACAAAATAATAATTTCATCTTGTACGAACTTGGGCACGCTTATCAATTTGTTGAGTTTTATTAAAGTACAACAATGATATTACGTCTACTAAAATATTAGTCATTCTTATAACAAGTTGGTACACGTAACACAACTTATACAGTATCTTGAAAGTTTCAAATAAGAACTTGTGTTAATTAATAGGGGTCGATTTTAAACCTCGTCGACCCCCAAAATCAGTTTTCGTTTACGTCGACCCCCAGGAAACCGATATCGACTCCAAGGGGTCGATTTCGATGACTTTGGGAATCCCTGATCTAGAGAATAGAGTGCTGATAATACGGTACCGACGGTTGGTCCGAAGCGGACTAAATCCGTGGTCTGGCCCGTACCAAGTTCGATCATCTGTTAATACTATAAGAATTCGATCATTTCTACTTACTCTCTAAGCAATCAGTCCTTATTGTTCATTTAAACAAGGTAGGTAAAAAACTTAAAACACACTTAAACAACACCTTAGAAACAATAAAAAACTCCAATTATAAGCAAAACGCTCAAATTTGAATAACGCGCAGGGATTTTTTTTCAGGAGACGCTTCGCAAATTGATCAGAATGTTACGCTTGACTTGCTCGCAAACTTTGTTAAGCTTGTTTGAGCACCAGGATGACGTCATAACTCAAGATTGGATGACGTCATCGAGAAACGGATACACACGGTATGAAAAAAGTTGGTTTGAAATAAATTCAAATGTGTGTTTGTTTCATAGAGCACGACGCAAAAATGACTGCACGAAATAAAACGAATTTTAAGGATTTTATCGCGCTTATACGGACCGCAGGCAACAACTAAATATGAGGGTAGCCCACGAAACGTCGATAACATAAAAACATAATACAAACGCGATAAAATCCTTAAAATTCGCTTTATTTCAATGTGAAGTATTCCGTAAATATAAGAAATCAATCCCACTAAGCCCACCAATATTATAAATGTGAAAGTTTGGATGGATGGATGGATGGATGTTTATTAATCAATCACGCCAGAACGGCTGAACGGATCTGGATGAAATTTGGCACAGAGATAGATTATAGTCTGGAATAGCACATAGGCTACTTTTTATCCCGGTATAATGTATGGTTCCCGTGGGATAGATTTGTTTTAATTTTAATAGAGCAAAGGATCGACATGATTTTTTGCATAGTAGTGGTAGTAGTATTTTTTTATCCCGGGAAAATGCACGGTTGCTATGGGATAGCATACAGGAACCGTGTTTTTTTAAACTTAACTTTTTAATCGCGGGTAACACCGCGGGGCGCAGCTAGTGTATTATAATTATCTTCAGTCGCTTCGCGAAACGAACCATCGATGGTATTACTTCAGAGTTTAATTACAAAGGCATTCAGCACACATCCTGTAACATTCTTCTAAGTAACACTACGGTGAGTTTCTAAGACGGTCGCCTTGTTAAGGGCTCGTTCGCTGAGCTCAATGGGCCCTTGCCTACATTCCCCAAAACTCCAATAACGTATTGATTTTACGAGTAGATTGGGGGAAACAAATTGGTTCATGTCGTTCACGGTTCCATCTTAACATAAGGGCAGACACGACGGTATTTTCTTCCTTAGATTATGACTAAAATGGTTTGTTTATTTTTTTATTAAGACTAAGACTGGTGGGATACTTAATGGTAACTAGAAAACAGGTAACGTAAAAGTAATCGATAACATAAAGGTAAAAGGTAATATAAAGGAACAGGTAATCTAAAGGCAACAGGTAATCTAAAGGTAACAGGTAATATAAGGAAACACCTCTACGTTAGCTGTTACCTTTAATCTAAAGGTAATATCTAAAGGTAGGTAACCTTAAGTAAACAGACAACGTAGGGAACCGAGAGAGAAGACCCAAATTTGCAAACTAACACACATTTACTCTGAATAATATATTAATGTTTAATAAAATCAAAAAGTACCATATTATGTATGGTAAATAGAATATTTGTGAAAGCTGGTCGCAGTAATATGTGACAAAACCCGTATTACAAGTCACTAGTTCCCAGAGATTAATAAATTGTATGCGAGGTTGTAACATTAATAGTATGGATCCATTACCATTACGTCAAGTGTGAGATAATTCGTAACCTAACCGTATACTTTATAGTCTACGTATTACTTTAGACACATTGTATGGGGAAGTTTTAAATTCTGTCCGCTGGAGGTGCCGCTCAATTTGCCATACCATGTGTCTAAATACATAAACTGTAAACGATACAGTTAGCTAACGAACAATCTCGTACTTGACGCACTGGTATTTTTGTTTTAGATATTTATTTTGGTTTTGTCGATGTCGAAGTGATACGTATATGTTTGGTTTTATTAACACTACACATTCTATAAATGAATTGACTATTTAAGTGAGACAGTATAGGTGATTAAACCACTTAAGAGGGATTTATTTAATCTCTGTTCGCGCGATATCTTTAAGCTTGGTATACAGGGTGTAGGTAACATGGTAACGAAAACATTGGTTAAATGTTACTTATAAAATTTTAGAAATCATTTGTATCGAAAGTTATGGGTTACAAAAGTTATAATTTTTGAGCGCGCAATGTATCTTAAACCACGGGATTAAAACACAACGCTCCGCGCGATACGCGACTCGTGCTAGTAACAAGCGCGCTCGACCGTATCGAGTTTTAATTTACATTGCAATTTTAGGTTTACATTAGAAATTATGTTTTTTTCTATTAAAAACATTATTACACATTCTGAAAATAAAATTATAATTCATGAAAAGATTGACGGAAAATTCCAACTCCTAGGATCCACAATCATGAGTAGAATCTATGGCATCAGTTTTTGTTACGAAGCCAGTTACATCCTGTATATCTATATTGCTTTTAAAAGCAGCTAAATAATAATTGATTTTTCAATTTGCTTATCGGCGTGTCACTGTGGAGCATAACGAGTACAGTCGGGGCTAAAAGTGTTATCCGAAATAATGATTTATTATGGTGATTGATTGAAAGCGAGAAGAACCATGAATCATCAGAATACATAGACTAATGACCGGATTAAAAAACAAAAAGGTTGGTTATATTTTTATTTGTCTAATACTCTTTCAAGCACTAGTTGTGCCTGCGACTGCGATTGTTTTTAAGTTTTGGACTAACTATCCCATTGTAAAATGGGATAGTTAGTCCCAACATCTAAAGCAATGAGAAGATCATGTAATTTTCACTGTTATCAGTGAAAATTACATCTTTATACGTTCAGTTGTTCTCAAGATTGGCGCATTCAAACAGATAGGCGCGAACCTGGGACATACTTTTATAATAGGTATGTATGTAGTGTTACCGGTGATCGTTCACTCGCTGTGCAGCGGGATATCACTAGCGGCGCAACTCTTTGATGACAGGAGAGTAGGTTGACAGTTCGTGTGTGCCGCCAAAATAAACAAAGTTTTGGCCCGTTGAATAAAAGTATTTATTAAGTATTCCCGCATTTATTATTCTATTTAACAGTAGTGACATATTACTCAACTTAAACTGCGAGTAAAACATAATATAAACCTGATATCCCTCACGGTTTAAATTGGTTCTGTAATTACTAATAAACACTTAAATAATAAATAAACAGAGTATTCAACGTAAAATAAATTTGCTGTCAACTGACTTTAACACCAACTGTTTATTCGATATTTGAATGAAAATTAAAATTTAAATGGAATTTCTGTGTTGTTATTAATTTGATGAATTTTGTTTGCGATAGTACACTACTAACTAAGTGCATTGATGTCAGTCAACTTAAATAAAGTGTGATGGATCTGTATCAAGTGATGAGAGACGAGCGATGGTCACAACAACATTTTTTTTTCTTATGAAAGCCACCACTTTTATTTCAAGAGTGTAACGTCAGGACTGAGAATAAATAACCGATATAAAAAAAAAACATAAACTTGACACTTATCAAAAAACCTCGAAATAACTTGTTTTTTCGCAAATTCATGTATAATTACGTATTTAAGTTACGTAATGTACGTTTTAATAAAATATTTATGTTTGTTATTTTATGTTTTGATGACAATTAAATCTCTTTGTTTTATAAGCTCAACCGATGACAAATATACCCACTTCCAAAGGGAGGAGGTGGAGTATGAGAGGAGACAATTAATTTTTTTTTTGTGTGTTGTATGCCGGATATATCCCGCATTCTACAAGCAATTTCGATAATTCTACATTAGTCGGGTAAGGGATACCACCTGTGTGATTTTACTTTAGTCAACTTTCGAGGGAAGGGTTCAAATCAGTGGTACAAAACAAAAAAAGGGTTTCGTACGTTCCAAATTTAAATATTTACATGTGATTTTGCTTGGACGCCAACCTTCCCTTGGTACATTATTATACAGCGATTAAATAAACCGAAATCGCTTTACGCCTCTGAACTGGCCCACCCATCGTTCAATTAAAACGCTCTCTTATATTGATATGAACCCTTTTATCAGTACATCTTGAAGACGCGTCGGCCAATCGCCATTACTGTTCCAGCTTTGACGTTTAAAGATGTTATTTTTAGTTTATTTACTTATTGGTTTGGACTTAGACATATATCGATCAATGCTATCGTTATTTACTAACTGTACAGTCCCAAATAAAGCAACGTTTATATTATGGGTACGTGCAATGGCATGGGAGCGATCCCAGTATATACTTTTAATAGATATTAAACGTCTAAGACTAAGGTACAAAAATTTCGTTCTACCAAGATTCGAATCTGGGAATCTAAGGGAAGGCTTCTTTAATTATCGATCAACTTGTTTGGTTTATAATTGAAAAAGTTGACAAGCCGAGGGTCAGTGGTGGGTTCCTCTTCCCCCATTTGTTTAACAAGGGATTTCCGCCAAGTATCGCCTAGCTCTATCAATTATAATAAAAATATGCACTCACAATCCTTTGGAGTGAATGCAAACATTGTGAGGAAACTTCCACGTCTTTCCGTGTGAAGTTCGCGAACCCGCTCTGAACCAGCGTGGTGGATTATGAAACCCCCTCCTATTTAGGGGGAGTGCGCCCGGCATAATGTTAATAGCATCGCCCCTAATTACATGATGGTGTTTATTTAATAGTTATATAGTACCTATCTACGGTTATGTTCTCGCATTAAAACAGTGATAGCCAAGCCAAGGGTCGCAGGTTCAAACCCCGGCCCCGCAACTTTGTCCGCGTCTTTAAATTGATGTAACTTTTTTATTTACTAACTGATTATTTAAGTGAACCTTACCACAATATATTAGTGAAAACCGCACGCAAAACCCTCGAGCCGTTTCTGAGATTAGCGTGCACAAACGTACAGACAAACAAACAAAAATTCCAACAATCATTGTTTTGGGTTTTATTGCGTTGATAAAGGCCCCCAATAATAGTTATTCTCATATATCTTTTATGTACAGACAGCGATCAGTTATATTTTTATTATATGTATACATTATATAATGGTATACCCCAACATCTAATGTCCAAGAAATATTTTCATGAAGCTGTCACCCCATATCATGTCTCCTTCCGGCAATACTCGCCGCGGTACACTCGGTTTCAAAAATACATAACATAACTTATAAAAAAAGTTATCGTTAGGAATAAAAAAAACCATTATAATTCTGCTGTTGGTTCAGAATGAGTTCTATTACAGCATAAATCGTGGATAAAAATGACGCGTTTTAATTTATAACATTATTCGGTGGTTCGGTTTTTTTCACTTCGTCTGAGCCAATCAGATACCTACTATTTCACCAAACAATAAAGATGATATTTTTTTATATTAGGACTAGGCCCGCCACACACTCCCACCACTGTTACTCCTGTAAGCCAGGATCTACAGTGGCGTCCAATGATGACACCGAGTTTCGACCCTCAGCGAGTCCCGGGATAAAGCTAATTGTCTTGGAGCCCGCACGAATTTGATCGAAAGATAAAAATAGGAGAAAATTGTAAGAAAATTATCCACTTCTCTCCATTGCAAAGCGGGAGTCAAAAAAGATCTAGTAGACAAATTTACACAGAAGCAAGACTCTTACAGCTGGACTAAGTCCAGGTATAGATATAATAAAGACTAGCCGTTACCCGCGACTTCGTCCGCGTGGTATTTAACAAAAAAGATTTCTAAAATAAAAGTAGCCTAAGTTCCTCCTTTTTACATCAGCTATCTGCCCGTGAAAGTCCCGTCAAAATCGGTCCAGCCATTTCAGAGGTTAGCCGAAACAAACAGACAGACAGACAAAAATTTTAATAAAATGTTGTTTTGGTATATGTACCGTGTATACATCCAAATGCACTTAGTAAAAAGCTGTTAATTTAATATTACAAACAAATACTTCAATTTTATTTATTTGTATAGATGATATAGTTAATGTTTTCCATACCGACTGTACTTTCGATATATCTACAAGCAATTTCCATCGTGACATAGATAGTTCTGGGGACCACAAGTTCGGCATATTGAGGCTACTATTGGGATTAACGGATTCCGAGTGGCAATGATTATTCGCCATTTTGTGGAAGAAAAGTGTATGAGGATTATTTGGAGATACCATGGATTTATTTGATGCGTCTTATGGTGTGTGTGGATTTACCATTCAACGTGGCAATGCTGTCAGCGTTTTGGGCACCCTCCCGGCCGATGGTGGTGGGGATTTGTTGAGTGCATTTTGAAATCAGCCTAATTTTAATTTTAATTTATCAGTTATGTAATGTTACATGTGGCAATGGATGGAAAGTTGAATTTGATATTACCTATCATAATAATAAGGGCATGGGCGTAAGAGGATAATCGACCTCTTCAAGTTCACCACACAGATGGCGTTGCAGACGACGTTCAGAACAAACATGACGATTCTTCACACGATCCTGAAACGCGCTATGAGAGTTTTCGGAGCACGTAACATATATACAAGCTCCCGACAGTAACCGTCGGGGCATAGCGGCCGCCCCGCCAGCCATACCACCCGCCTGGCTGGAAGATCTTCCCTTTTTCGCTAAAAGGATACATATGGCCAATTTGGATTTTTAAAGATAAGGTACCTACTTACCTAACGTTTCAGCCCTGAAAGTTGTCACTGGAATAGAATTAAAGGTTTTATTTAAGAAGTTTTGTTACTTCTCTGAACGTTCTAAGTGAAACGTGATGTCAAATATACATAAATGAATACATTGTCTTTATTAAAATGTTGTATTTTGGAAATATATAATCATTACCAGACAATTAATCACCGTTTAAACTGTGCAAGCTTATCGATAACGTACATATAATGGTCTGAGTGCGATGCGATCATAATAGAACATAAAAAAATACAACCGAATTGAGAACCTCCTCCTTTTTCAAGTCGGTTAAAAACCGAGACCATAGCAAATTACGAAAATAGAAAATTATGAATGAACACTCTGAAATCGAACCTGCAACCGACAAATCCTACCGAGCACCCGACACAACCCACACAGCCTCCAATGGAAGAGATAAAACATGTTAGTCTTTATGAAAATGTATTTTATACAGACATTTTTCAGGTAGGCGAATTGCGCACAAGTTAAGGTAATGTTCTGTGTGAATACTAAAGATATGTAAGCTACTTAAGAGCTTTGCAGCCTCTTTGCGAGAGTTGATTGAGTGTTTCGCATACACCTAAGCGCTTTTAGGGCTGAGCGAAAACACATGGAAAATGTTTAAAGCATACATAAACAATGAGTAATTCCGGACTGCATAACCTAACCAGTTCCTGTAAAATAAAAAAATATTTTTGGTCGACCAAAATTTTTGGATCCGGGGATCGTAGTCAGATCCCCTGATTCTAGGGGTATCAGGAACTACTAAGCTGTTTCCCTGTAGCGCAGGCGACCTGGCTTAAGCTGGGCTGTTCGCTGGGGCTTCGCAGTTCATGCTAGCCCGATCCCGTGGATCCCCCTTTTGAAACGCGAAGGATGGTATCACCATGGGCTTTTGGCGGGTACACAGCTACTCTAGCCGGGACTCCCGTATACTCTTCTATGGGGATCCATAGACATGTTTTTTCCACGCAAAAATAAGGTTTTCTGACACACATTAACACAAGGTATAATATTGTCTATACTGTACCTGGCTTTGCTCCTGATGATTGATAATCAAGTAACACACAAAAGAGTCGATCCGACGGAGTTGAAGAAACAAACTCACCAAGCAAATTATAGAACAAAAGAATATTCTATTCCATTTTTGTTATTGTTTGGTACTTCAGCATCGATTTATATCCGATCAGAAAGAAAATGTCCCTTCTTAGGGCTGCTATCTTTGTCATTCTTTATAAATCATCTATACAAATAAATATAATTGGAGTGTCTGTTTGTAATATTAAAATAACCGCTTTTTACTAAGTGCATTTGGATGTATACACGGTACATATACCAAAACAACATTTTTTAAAATTTTAGTCAGTCTGTCTGTTTGTTTCGGCTAATATCTGAAATGGCTGGACCGATTTTGACGGGACTTTCACTGGCAGATAGCTGATGTAACAAGGAGTAACATTGGCTCCTTTTATTAGACAAAAACTTTTTTGTTAAATACCACGCGGACGAAGTAGCGGGTAACAGCTAGTCAGAAATAAAATGCCCCTTAGGGCTGCTACCATTGTCATTCATTATAAATCATTGTCGATAAACTCCGAATCGGAGGCTTAAGATAACGTTAAGTAATTAAAAGCTGCTGAGAATAAAAAATCGACGAGATTCGGTGCTGTACGTGACGATTGCGAAGCGAATTATATTTCTGTGCTATATTTTATAATTAATATGGGTATTGGGTAGGTTATTGTTGTAAGTGTCTCTTTAACCACGATGATTGGCGTGCTGGTAAAGAATCCTTCAATCAGGTTGTGACGATAGATTGGTCGTCACGACCGTGTTGAGCCCTTTTTATGGCCCACTGTTGAGCACGAGCCCAATGCGAGGGGGATTAGGCCATAGTCCACCACGCTGACCCAGTGCGGGTTGGCGGACTTCACACGTCTTTCGAGGGGTTCTCTCAGACATGCAGGTTTCCTCGCGATGTTTTCCTTCACCGTTTAGCAAGTGATAATCATGGTTGAAAATGAGATTCGCACATGAAATCCAGAAATCCCAGAGGTGCGAGCCAAGGTTTGAACCTGCGATCCTCGTTACCGAGGCAAGCATTCTACCAACTTGGCTATCACTGCTTTTATTAATTCTTATTAGGCATAGATAATTGCGATAAGTAGCCGTAAAAAGGAAGATATAAAGTATAGCATAGCTTACCCGTTGTGTGAGACGCCACGAATCCAAAATTTCTATATTTTAATTTCCAAAGTGACAAACTGACAAAGGTAGGAAGTGTGCGTGGGGACAATCTCCACAGCCGGCCCTTTGGCTACGCTGTGGTACAAGTTATAAAACATTGGCGGGAATAATAAATAATAATTTAACGGATTGAGGAAGATCTTCCAGCCGGCCGGGTGGTATGCCTGGTGGGGCAGCCGCTATACCCCAATGATTATTGTCGGGATCTTGTATATATGTTACGTACTCCGAAAACTCTTATAGCGCGAGGATTGTCAATTGTTCTGAATGTCGTCGGCAGCGCCATCTGGGTAGCTTGCGGCGAGGTTGAAGAGATCGCTACAATAATAATAAAATATATACCTTATTAGGTGCCAATATTCTATGGAACGGGATTATGGGAATCAGACCCCACTCCTGCCTTGTGCAACATGAAACGACTCGAATGTAGCGAATATGTACCCGTTTATTATCAAGGCAAGCGTTTTACCAACTTGGATATCTTTGCCGACATTCAGAGGTATTATTTACTTCATTAATTAGTGCAAGCATTTACAAAAACATGCTTTATCAATATGGACAGTTGGCACTACACCACTGTGAGGTCATCGTATTATGGAGTTATATTATAGAGCCTACGTAGAGAGTAGAATAGACAGAAAGAGATAGTTCGTGAGGACGGAAAGAGAGCTAGAAGAACGATGGACTAATGCAGTGTCCCGTGTAAACAATTTCATAGAAAAAAAATGTACTCATTAAATCGCTTGCCGCTTATCACTTATGAACCGGCAAAAAATAAAACAAATTCGTTAATTTAAAGTTTAAACAATCGTTTGAGTAAATTGTCGAAAATAATGATATTGATTTGACATTTATTTTTATAGGACCCTGATGTATTACCGTATAATTCGAAACAGAAAACTCTGTAGTATTATCATTGCGGGTTTAACGATTATAATCCTTATAGCTCTTAGTCATACGGCTTTCTTTTAGCTCGCAGAATGTACTAGTTTTACTTGTATGGGTAGCACACTAACCATATAAGTAAGTCAACTACTGGATTCCGTTCGAATAGTCTGTTGTGGGAATTAAAGAAAGTTCAATGTCTAATTCTACGGATGGTTCTAGTGTAGGCCGCTCAGTGCGAGATTATTCTTAAGTTGAAAGTTTTAAATGCCGTCCGCTAGAGGCGCTGTTCAATTCTGCACACAAAATGTCTAAATACGGTAGACTTAAAGCAAGGCCTATTGTGTACATAGTACCTACACTCGAATTCGCGTGTACGTAAGGACGCAATTCGCTTGTACTTCACAAATCGGCTCGGGTCTAATCTAATTTATTTCTTCGTCTAAATTTCGTTTTGGGGTCGAGTCACCTTCGTCCGTAGGAGAATTAAGTACCCTCGAGATACCCTACACGTGACCTTGGGTGGTGCCAACCAGGTGACAACTCTACTGGTGGTAGGCTTCGGCCGTGGCTAGTCACCACCCACTGAACAAAGCCATGTCGCCAAGCGGCCTAGCCGTGTTCCGGCATGATGTTCGGTGCTGCCATTCATGGATGGCGGGTCAGATCAGTTGCGCTACATGTGCCTAGTGAATGTAGCGTCTCTATCCACTGCCGCCTTCCTACCTAGGCAAGTATGCTCCATCGTAGATCTCATCGTCACTTACCATCAGGTGAGATTGAGATCAAATACTTGCCTATAATGTAATAAAAAAAAAAAGTCTTAGATTTAACTAGTTGTCCTGGCGAACTTCGTACCGCCACAGAATCAAATTTATGAGAAAATTTAATTATCTTCATAATATATTTTTTTGTGAAACTTCCCATGTTTGTGTCAAAGTGCTATTCGGGGCAGAGACAAACTAAAAAAACAAAGATCATAACAATCGGCCCACCCGTTCTTGAGTTATCAATGGTGTAACTAACACGAGTTTGTTTTATATATACAGATTTAAATAGACAGACGAACACACACACCAACGGTACGGTACCAAACTAAGCGCAGCTTGTTATGGGTAATCAAATTTCGTTCCGTGTCGGGAGGATCGAGTTGAGATTTTATTTAATAAATATTCATCGCGATCGCTCCAGCCGTTGAGGTGTACAAGGCGAAGACATTTCTCGTTCTATTAGAGAAAGGATTTTGTGCGCAATTCAAGAGCACGGCTGAACAATAACATAGTGTGCGACGGCGCCCTCGGTAGTGCAATTTGCGGCAATTTTATTGGTATTGTTATTCTAAACTCGGGAATAGGGTAGGGTCTGAGTGTGAGCGAGTAGCGATGTACTTTTTTGATACATGTATCGCCAGACGATTATTTTCCGAAAATTGTGGTTTTTGAGTTAAGTATCGACAGTTTACTGATAGGGGGTACTTTTTACTATCATCCTCATCACACTATCATCCTGATCAACATTATTATTATCAGCAGAGGTATATTTAAAATAACAAAGAAACTTTTTACTTGACACTGGCAAAAATTACACTATTATGTAGCCAATTGCCAACATAACAAAAAAGAAGAAGAAAGCTAAGACATGCAATTTTAAAAAAAATGGTTTTGAAGTTTCCATTTTGATAAAAAGTGTTTTTTTTTTGTGTATAGGGTATTGTTTAAACTAAAAACTGTGGTGAAATATTTCAAGCTATGCCAATTGAAGGTCCTTTTGCTAGGTTAATACAAACATAGATAGTAGCGCGGGCTCACGCCAAGCCCGCTTTCAGTACGGCCACACCTTTACTCGCTAACTAGATAGAGGAAGGCAATTCGCGGTTACAACCTAATGTTTAGCAAACACGATCCTTGTTAGTATTGTATTTTAAACAAATTATTGTGTAAGCCTTGCATTTGTAATACGATTTGTTGAAGCAAAACTATTGTTAGCGACAATTTTATTTCGTAAATGGTAGATTTCAAATCCTTTTTGGTAACGTAACAACGTCCATCATCCCTCTCACACCATCGATGTCATACACTAATATGACAGTGACAGCATGTTTTCTCGATAACAACGTTACGATTACATTCGAATCCCTGGTTACCGCATTGATCACAAAACTACCGTTTACAACAGAATTTTAATCTAGTACAAACAGTACCCGGATTTAGTTTGCACCACATCAAAATTTATTCGCTAACCCCCCGACCGCCATGTTTCCAATTAGTCCCGGCGAGTAATATTTAATCCTTCGGATGCGGCGGTAGCACGCGGTCCATTCGACTGCGGGTTATTATCAGCCCCGTGGTCTATCGGACCGGTTTACTACGCAAACTGTCGATGGGTTGTGTTCTACTGTTTTGTGAATCATTTACGATATGCTTTGGGTATTAAACGGGCTTAGCGGGACGAAATTTGGGGTGGTTTTAATATTATATAGGGTTAAGCAGTGAATGGCAGGTTTAAATATACGATATTCGTTTGGTGTCCTTTTCTGTCTTACTTTTTCTCGATACTCGTGTCCTTGTCTGCGACAAACCGTCTTTCAGCGGAATTTGAGTTTCCGAATAGTAGCTGCATCGCGTTAAGTATGAGAAGAACGTGATGTAGAGACCTCTTCATCCTCGCCATAAGCTACACAGATGGCGCTACAGACGGATATTCAAAACTATTGACAATTCTCCTTTAAATCCTGAAACGCGCTATGAGAGTTTTTGGAGCATGTAACATATATACAAGGCGACCGACAATAATCGTCAAGGCATAGCGGGCGCCCCGTCAATCATACCACTCGCCTGGCTGGAAGATCTTCTCTTTTCCGCCAAAGCATGTTCGCCAAAGCAGATTTTGCAATAACAAACGAAGATCAAAATATAGATGTTTGTTTGTTACTACAAAATTGTTTGGCGTCCTTTTCTCTCGTACTGCTATTATCTAATACCATCATTGATTTAAATAATACATTCTCAATGCGCAAATCCAACTTGTAAATGGCATATTATAACCGTTCAATATCTGGTACGTACAATCAAATACAAATATATAAAACTGCTACTATCTAATATTCACCATCCGATTGTGTGAATCAAGATAATCTCAATCCCAACATTACAATGATCTCCTCTTAAGATTCAGATAGCCCGAAACAATTTTCCGATGTCTCACCCGACTGCGTCGGCATAAATAAGTGTGTTGTTATCGCCGCGCCGCTAAATCCACCCATTCACGGTCTTATCTTGCTCTAACGAAGTCTTATACCCTTTGTGGACATTAGATGTACGTGGATGGCGGAATAAGGGGTGATCGGACACGGCAACTAATAATACTACTAATATTATAAATGTGAAAGTTTGGATGGATGGATGTTTGTTACTCATTCACGCCAGAACGGCTGAACGGATCTGGATGAAATTTGGCACAGAGATAAATTATAGTTTGGAATAGCACATAGACTACATTTTATCCCGATAAAAAGGACATACTTTTTAATCGCGGGTAACACCGCGGGGCGCAGCTAGTGGGATATAATAACAATAATACCAGCCCTTTTAATGTCCCACTATTGGGCACGGGCCTCCCCTCAATGCGAGGGGGATTAGGCCGTAGTCCACCACGCTGGCCCAGTGCGGGTTGGCGGACTCCACACATCTTTCGAGGGGTTCTCTCAGACATGCAGGTTTCCTCGCGATGTTTTCCTTCACCGTTTAGCAAGTGATAATCGTGGTTGAAAATGAGATTCGCACAAGAAAATCCAGAAATCCCAGAGGTGCGAGCCGGGGTTTGAGTCTGCGATCCTCGTTACCGAGGCAAGCGTTCTACCAACTTGGCTGTCACTGCTAATCCTAATAAATGTAGCGTCTTAAAAGCGAATTATAATAATCTATATGTTGTACATATAATACAAAGTTGTGTTAGTTACGCCACTTATAAGTACGGGTGGGCCGATTTATATGATATCAGATTTTTTTGAATTCGTCTCCGTCCCGAATAGCGGAATAACTATTAAAACATGAGCAATATGGAAAAAAAACACCAACATACATTGAACTCTCGAGGCGGTAACGACGCTCGCCGGGACAGCTAGTATTAGTATAGATTTAAATCGAAAAAAAGTTCGCAAATTACCGTATCCATTCGAATCCTTGAAATCAAAATGTTTTAACGCAAATTGCTAATGTCACAAGATCTAGATCTTAAGTCGGTACTTCTAACCCCCTCACCCAGGGGGTTGCTTCCATGTAGTCGCTCGTAGACATATGTAGTTCTGTGTAGTTCATTTGCATGTTATAACAATGAAACGTTGAGTGAGAATTTGCTGTTGTGTACTCGTTTGCATGTTGCAATTGTGCATGTTGTATTGTTGAGAATAATTATGGTTCTACCATGATTACATACTAGCTGCGCCCCGCGGCGTTACCCGCGATGAAAAAGTATGTCGATGCCTATGTCATTTTCTGACCCCTAAACTACCAAACTGCAAAAAATCATGTCGCTCCTTTGCTCTATGAAAAATGAAAACAAATCTATCCCACGGGAACCATACATTTTATCAGGATAAAAAGTAGCCCATGTTCTATTCCAGACTATAATCTATGTCTGTGCCAAAATTCATCCAGATCCGTTTAGCCGTTCTGGCGTGATTGAGTAACAAACATCCATCCATCCATCCATCAAAACTTTCACATTTAAAATATTAGTGGGATTGTCACTATTACGAGCGTTTTCTTTGAAAGTGTAAGTAGAGATGTCATATACCGGTGATAAAATAATCCAAAGCAAATCGCTTGTGTTAAGGCCACCGTATACCATGAACTGAGGCCGAGTCCAGAGAGTTACAGACTAGGGCAGATTGTAAAAGAAAAATACTTGCCTAAAATACCTATATATTGCACAGGTATTTTAGAAAAAAAAAACCAATTGTAAAAAAAGACAAACCCGCTGAGTTTTTCGGCGGATCTTCTCCGTTGAGGTCGCGTTCCGATCCGGTTGGAGAGTTAAAAAAATGTGAATGACAATTTTTACGTGCCCCTGTAGGTCTATACGTAATAATTTATTTGACTTTGAGAGGAATCGAACCCGCTATCACCTAAATCGTCTAGCCGTAGTGGTCTTCGTCCTTATTGATTTTAAAAACAGATAAAAGTCCAAAATTCATTCTACTGTTGAATATCTCTATCCAGCTCTTAGGAAAACTAAAAGTCTACATGTTCCATGTACGAAGGATTACAGGTAAAACAATATAGTATTCCATGCATGTTCCTCATAATTTTTTTCTTTTAAAACACCCCAGGGGTGTATATATCGAGGGAAAAGTGTTGAATTTCCATATAGCTATGTGTCAAAAGTTATAAGTTTTGACAGGGTAAAAACTACACCTCGGCGGATGAAAGTTTGCCCTTTGAACATAGTCACGGGTGCGGCTGTGAGCGCAGATGTAGCGGAAGCGATTTATAAAACACTTTTAGACATCGAACTTAATGTATTTTTACAACACTAAAGTATGGACAGCAGTGATAGCTAAGTTGGTAGAACGCTTGCCTCGGTAACGAGGATCGCAGGTTCAAACCCCGGCTTGCACGTCTGGGATTTCTGGATTTCATATGCGAATCTCAATTTCAACCACGATTATCACTTGCTAAACGGTGAAGGAAAACATCGCGAGGAAACCTGCATGTCTGAGAGAACCTCTCGAAAGATGTGTGAAGTCCGCCAACCTGCACTGGGCCAGCGTGGAGGACTATGGCCTAATTCCCCTCGCATTGAGGGGAGGCACGTGCCCAACAGTGGGACATTAAAATGGGCTGGTATTATTAAAGTATGGACTGTCATGGTGTTATGTTCAATAGAACATTATATAAAAAAGCTTAAGTTTAATGTTGTTGCTCTTTGTTCTGCATACTTTTTTCAATCAAGATTGGAGTGCAGAGCTACTAGGCGATTTGGCTATGCTAGTAATTGACGAGTGCATCAGAGAACTGGAGGCTTACTATGAACTATTCAAGCGACTCAAATTAGGACCTCAATTGATCTTCATCACAGATTCGTACTAGCTGACATAATGTTCCAATTGAGGTCCTGATTTAAGTCGCATTCAAAGTTCATGGTAAGGGACCTGACCATCTTACTTCCCCAAATTCATTTTCCATAACAATGTACTGCTCAAAAATGTAAAAGGTCTTTTTATAAAAAGCAACCATGGAGGGTCTTGCCCGTTCTTCTCCATTGGAACGGCATTTCGAACGGGCGGTAAAGTTGTAGCTTGGCATTTTGTAACTATTTTGACGATTCATAAGTACTGTACTTAATGGGTTACTTAAATAAAAAAATATTCTGATTGTGATTCTGAATTTTTTGAAGTCCAAACACGATTGTTTTAACCAATAACGGCCATCATTGATATGTCGATGTTTAAAATAACGCCTCTATATCTCTCTCTTTCTGATAGTATGATCAGAATAAGATAGCTATACACTAAAACCGTTTCGTCTTAGATGTTTAAAATAACGCCTCTATCTCCCTCTCTTTCTTATAGTGTGATCAGAATAAGCTAGCTATACACTAATACTGCTTCCAAATCCGTATCGCTCCGCGTATCACAAAGCTACAGCTTCATATCGCAACTATTTAGTAGCCGCAAGCAATTTAAAACTTTATAGCTGAAAGCGTAAGACTCGTTATTGGAATAATAAAGTTATATCCGGTGTATCACTGCGTCCTTCGTATATATTTTTTTTTCAGTTTCTTATAGACAAGTTACAGGTTATGTACATACAGATTAAGAGCTTGTCGGACAAGCGTGGTTGGTCATAAATAACGACTAAGTAAAATTTGACACAACTTTAAATATCTTGCGTATATAGTCTATGCATATATAACTCTACATTTGAGCATCTTTAGCACGTATTTTGTAATCATTAATTACGAGAAATCTGAATAAATTTTGTTCCCAACAAAATTGCAATTGTGATTCTTTGCGAAAAAAAAAATTTTTTTCAAACTATATTATTTCTTGTTATTGTTGTAGATATGTATGTCATTGTTCTCGACCGTGTGTCACTATACAAGTCCGAACTAAGTTTCCTTTGTAAGAAAAACCGATACAAGTTTCGTAAAGTTTCGGTTCGCATTCAGGGCGCGGTTTGTTTTTTTTTCAGATGGCAACACTGACATTCTTTCAATACTTCCGTAGTCAGTTATGTGTTATCACGGCTGGTCACTTCCGGGGTGAACAGACCTGATGTTTGGGTAACATATTGTGTCTTACTACCTCGTTGGTCTGCACAGAGTGATTCAGAAAGGGTATATAAGACTTGAACCTGCGCTTCCTTAGATCGTATATAATCATTATGTGAAGTCCGACCTTTATCTCATCATAAATAACACTTGCTTTCCGGTTGCCAGTTAAAATTAAATTCAACATAAATTACATAAAAAATATGAGCAAGGAGATCGCGAATCGAAGACCGCATGCCAATTATTTGGGTCGTATTTTAAAAAAAGTAAAAAAGCAAGATGGCGGCGCTGTGTGTCGTTCCCGCCACAACAAAATACGCGAGAAAAATATCATCGGTGAGATGGGTGCAACAGATACGTTCAAAAGACAAAGCCAATTCGATTTTATTCTGCTATTAAATTAAATAAAGCTCTATCTCCACAGAACAGAGTTTACAAACGCTTCTTAAAAATCGATGCAATACGGTATGATAAGGAATTTTATTTTTAAATTCACAAGAACGACTCCTTCTTTTACTTGAAAAATAATAATAAAGCGTCACTGTCATAGCTATTTTGCCAGTGTCAAGTATATGTTAAAACTATTCGAAACCAATTCTTTGAGTAGATATTTACATGCTTGGGCAAGGCCATACCTCCCCCAAACCTACCTAGAAGTTTTTAAATTTACGTAATCTATTTTGACAGTTAATGTCATTTTTATAGGCACAATTTATCAGTGCTAAGACTGGACCATGGTATTTTATCGATATTATTCTAGGGTTATGTAGCTTGCCGTTTGCGCAAGAAAATTTCTAGAATAGCGACTACGAGACCGAAGATGTAAAATAGTGTAGATAGGCCCCCTGCTAGGTTGACCGATGATATCACACGCGTCACGGGAGCCGGTGGATGCGATTGGCGGAGGACTTTGATGTTTGGACGTAATAACCCCCTTATTACGCCTATGTCTAGATGTTAAGGGTCGATCGATGGATGGATGGGAGAATTGAATATTCGGAAACTGCTGGAGTCACAATTATGGTTCTTTATCCAATATTCTGCCATTTGCCTATCTTACTATCGGAGTTTTATCTCGTTCTTCGGTCACCATATTCTTCTGCCATCAGGCCTCCATCAATCTGTTTTCCCCTGAATAATAAGTCTGTCTTATCTACGTCTCAGGTTGATATTTTTTTCCATCCTCCACTATTCTAACACGTGGAAACTAACCCATAATTATACGCATTCTATCCGCACTGCAAATAAAAGCAACATGGCAGTCTAGTTTGTTCCAAATATTCATTAGCATCGCTGCCCGGGGGTGTGTAATAATATCCGTCGCTTGTATTGTGTTGAAATTGGTCATTTTTAATAATAGCTAGATGTTTCAAAATATGAAATATTTTTTATCGTACGTATTCATATTTAATAATTGTTAATTAAGATATTAATATTGATATTAACTTTTCATAATTTTAATAAACAGCCACCTCTAGCTAAAAAAAATCATCCCGCGACTGGTATTTGATTACTTACGTTCAAACTTTACACTAGAAAAAAGTAAATTAATCTGGGAATGAAGCCCAGAATGTTATTATGTTCATGATTAGGTACCTATAAACTAAACTAACAAGGTGAAATTATTAATATCCAACCGTAGGATATCAGTGAAATGCAATGATTACAAATTCGTGCCCACCGAATCTACCCTAGTTTAATATCCTTGTTCTCTAGAAGACAATGAAAGTACTAATGAAAACGCTTTTTTGATAGAAATATTTAAAAAAATATTTAAGCCCCACCAACACCAACAATACAATTCCGCATTGCTACATGTTTCCATTTTTAAAACGGCTGATTGAAAAGAAGAAAAAAAATGATTCTTTTTTTTTCGCTGCGCCCCGTCGTTCGCTACCGGCTTTATGCAAATATTGTTCGGTCAATTTAATGAAAATATCCAGATGCAAATGTCAAGTGAAACGGCAATATTGTTATCAACACGCCCGAGTGCATGTTGGACTACGAATACAGCTGGGTTCCGCACTCGCCGTCGCTTCGTTTCGCGGTGACTTGCATATTAGTTAAGATATCAACACTCATGACAGACAGACTGACAGACAGACTGTCGGCTGACATTTTAAAGGAGTTCGGTTTTTTTTTATCGCCAGACGCACCAAGCATACGGTCCCACACTTAGCAACAATTGTATTATAGGTACCGTACAAAGGACTGAGGGCGAACTCAGTATATAATACTTATATAGATATTTAACATTCATGGTTCGGGTACAAACATTTGTGCTCATCACATAACATTTATCCCTACCAGGATTCGAAGCCGAACCTGTCAGCACGGAAAGCAGGGTCACTCCCAACTATGCTATTCGAGTCGGGTTTTGTTAGCGTTTTCAATTATCGATCAACTTTTATAAATTGATAATGTTAACAAGCCGAGGGGTCCCCTCGATTGTTTAAAAATATTTTTCATAGAGTGTTCCTATTACGGCTTACCCACATAGACCATCAAGGACATCGGGGTTTTTTAAAATAAAGCAGCTCAACCGGCTAATTAAAAAAAAACATGAATTTGTCACGCAACAGCATAGAATACCTAGTATTATAGTCATTTGTCAGATTACAAACTTCACCCACGACTTCGTCGTATAATGGGCCTACAAGAGGTAATAAGATTTTGTTCATATCTTTAGATGAGATCTTGATATTAAAATCGGCGAACGTATCGTGAATGCTAAACAGAAGTCTGCTCATTTACATGAGAAGAATGTTCATAGCTTCTGTATAAATACTGCTTTGAAATAAACACAACGACATGGAAAAAATATGAGACCACCAACACTGAACCTCTGCTTACCCCTTTGGATACTACAGGATTGAAGATGTTCATCCCGTAACTATATTTGTTACTACTTTTTTTCCTTACTTAAAAATGCAGTTTGATAAAACAGCCAGCATTCTTGCCACTTGCCACGGACAAAGTACTTTTAAAGTGCATAATTTATTTTCTCACTTATTTTAACTTTAATTGTATATAATTTAAGGTAACAAAAAAAATATAAAACATTATATTTAACAATATATATTAAAATAATAAATATATGATAAAAATAACACAATAAGGTTTGATTATTGAAACATCATTTATCCTACATTTATCAAACGCACTCCCTTCATTTTGTATATAACTAAAACCAATATTTACGAATAACTGCGCAATTAATTCAATTATTCAATTACATTAGTTGCGATTTGAATTGCAAATACACGTAATTACGGTGCACTCGGCCGCTGGAAAAAGGTACACAACTATGGCAACGCTTATGTAAATTTTTCGCACATCGGTGTATACTTTTTGTGGCAACCGATTGTAAATTTTTAACAAGAATTTCGGAGGCGATAAAGTAATTCGACATGTGATCATTTTCTTATTTCAAATACAGATGGATGGTATATGCAGTGATAGAAATAAACAAGGACTTTCTTTAGATTTTTTTTGTAGTTATGTGCCAGTCAATGATAGCCAAGTTGGTAGAACGCTTGCGTCGGTAACGACGCTCGCAAGTTCAAACCCCGGCTCGCACCTCTGAGACTTCTGGATTTCATGAGAAAAATCTCCATTTTCAATCCTAATTATCATTTTCTAAACGGTGAAGGAAAATATCGTAAAGAAACCTGCGTGTCTGAGAGAACCCCTGGAAAGACGTGTGTGAAGTCCGCCAACCCGCACTGGGCCAGCGTGGTAGACTATGACCTAATCCCCTCGCATTTATGGGAGGCCAGTGCCCAACAGTGGGACATTACAAGGGCGAGTATTATCATTTAAGCGTATAAAACATTCCGATACGAAACTAATACGTATAAATTTACAAACGCCCTAAGGCCGGTTTACACGCGTCGCATGTAAAAGTTTAAGTCTTTTCGGAAACTATTCTGAAGCGGAAACTTGAAACTTGACTTGTGTTACGTCGCGGTCATGCTGCGCACATATTGTTCTATGTTCAAATTTTAAAGACAAGACTTTTGTTTTTCTATTTCAAGGAGAGTAGAGCGAACATCTTAAAATACCTATTTTTTTTCTTGGCCATGGTATGGTGTCGTTTTCAAATAGCTATTTTAAGAATCCCAAAAATACTGGAATCAACGGACGGGTAAGAAATTGTGTTCGTTTTTTAAAAACTAACAAGATCATCACGCTTAGTGCGAGATTGTTCGTAAGCTAACTATATAATTCATATTTTTATTTTTTATGGGTAGTTGAAAGTTTTGAATACTGTCCGCTAAAGACGCTTTTCAAATTGTCATACAATGTGTCTTAAAACTTAAACTATACAGTTAGCTTACGAATAATCTCGCATTTGAAATACTGTAGAGTAAGCAAGAACTTCTAATGTAATCGTCACGTTATCGAGAAAATGTGCTGCCGTTGTCATACTTATTTTTGAAATTTGTGGTGTAAGAGGGATGGAAGACGTTACTGAAACGGTACCTAAAAAAATGTGCTTGAGATATTGGTAGTAGATATATTAAAAAAGGGCTACGATAATTATAGTGGTAGATAGTCGTACATTGGATATTTTTGAAACAAAAAAAATCTCATTTTCGATACAAACACCAAATCCAGCATTTTTTAAATTTGTTTCTGTATGTCTGCACTTCACGGGAAGTCTTACAGACAGATTTTTATTCGTTTGGTGATAACTGATAACCCGGGTAAATGTACAGAGTGATTCAGAAACGGTACAAACTCGCGAGCACTGTTACTCTCACATAAACCCGTCCACATCCAACTTAAATGCCGGTATGCAAAATTGTACAACCCACAAAATTGACCATCATAAATCCACGCTTGTAACTAAAAATCATGTTTGCTGATTTATTCCTTTTTCACAGTCGGCTACGGGCGCTTTTATAACTCTATTTTAGTGTTATTGACACGGTATTGGGGGTCGAGAAGACCCGCGATGTTTATTGAGGGTCGAGAAGACCCGCGATGTTTAAAAATTGGTGGTATTTTTATGGTCATTTAAATTTGAAAGTCCATTGCGGGTTGAATGTTGCTTATAAAATGAGGCCATAATAATGTTATTGTAAAATCATCTTTCACAGGTGACTAACTAGCAAGGCAGGGGGGAGGGGTTTGCGGGTTCAACCCCCAACCCAATTACCCAAACAGTTGCACATTTTAAATTAAATAATAATAATATCGCCAGACGAATACACCAACTGTACGGTCCCACACTAAGCAAACGCTTGTATTATGGATGTGGATATTAAACATCCATGACTCGGGTACAAACATTCGTGCTCATCACACAAAGGTTGTCGCTACCAGGATTCGAATCCAGCACCCAGCGCAGGAGGCACTTTAATTTTTTACTGTAATCTTCGGTGATAAAATTAAGATATAAAACACTCAATTTATGAAACACATTAAGATGCATTTAAAACTGGAATGATTTTAATTATAAGCCATATGTGAAGTTTTAAATTGAAAAACACGTTTAAAAAACGATTGGTGTTGCAAATATGAAATATTATATTAACGGATATTTTTTTTTTCTTATTTTTTTTATAGCTGCATTTTTAATTATTTGGCAGCACCTAACATGTATCCGAAAGTCTTGAATAGAATATAATGTGTACTTTGACGACTACGGTACAAAGGTACAAATATTCCTGCTCACAGAATGATTTATCCCTACAGCAGCATTCTATACAATGGCTGAAAATACATTAAAATCCCAAATATGACCAAACTCGTATTGACAACCTGACACTGATTACGACGGTGTGACGTCACAACGCATCAACCAACAATCCATAGCGTGTTTGATCACGTGACCGAAACAAAATATAAAAATATTTTATAATTTTAAAGAAAATAATCCATATCTTTGCAGAAAATTGAAGATTAATAGTAATAAAAAGCTATAATCTTTTAAGATGGCCCCAATTTAAAGCTTAATTCAGATACAGTCTTTAGAATTGCGGGAATCACATCGTAAAATCGGAATAATAACGACACAATAAAATGTCGCCGCCATTTTGCATTCGAACGTCAACTTTTCCCGCCACAATTTTAATTAATTTTTAATTGTCTATGAAAGCATGAAGCCGTTGCGCAATGAGGTCATAAACTCTATTCTGTTTTTTATTGCGAAGTCCAGTTATAATTTTCTTTGTAGGTACGACGCCTGAAATGGATTGGGTATATCATAGGTTTGACGCAATTTTTCTTATAGTTTTTTTTTGTAAGAAGAGCAGGTACGTTTTAAGTGTAACACAAAAAAAACTAATTATTCAGCGAGCATTATTAAAAAAAATGCAATTATTGTTACTACCAAACAGAATGAGGCTGCAATCTGTAACTAATCTATGCCCACGAAATGTTGTATAAACATTCTAAAAAAACAAACGTTCTAAAATATTGTAGAACTAATGAAATAAAACTAATTATACGGATTGTATCGCGTTTAATTTATGTTTTCCTTTACATAACATAACATCTATTTGAACACAAGATAAACGCCATAAAATCCGTATAATTAGTATTATTCCAATTTGTAATTTTCGTGTAAATAAAATCAATCAATAAATGCACTTTTATTTTTAGCCGCCATTCTACCTAGGCAAGTATACTCCATCATAGATCTCATCATCACTTATCATCAGGTGAGATCGAGATCAAATACTTGCCTATAATGTAATAAAAAAAAAATATATCAAATCGGCCTAGAGAGGGCTTTAATTTTTTTCGCTATACTCTATAGTTTCGAACTTGGCCATCTACGCACGCAAGAAAAAATCACCTGTATTTGTATATTAACAGAGTCCAATCAGTGACCAGCCTCCATTATGTGAAATTATAACAAGAACCATATAGTAAATAGGTACTGAACTGTTCTTTTATTCATTAGTGACCTTATCGATATAGTCGCTATCTTTAAAAAAAAAGATCTAATTTGCATATTGTTATTGGAGTACCTACAGAAGCGAAGAGGTTAGGGTGACCATGATTAAGAGTTATGATTATTGGATAATGAATACTTTACATTATAATGGAAGGTTATAGGGGCGAGGGTATGTAAGCTTAGTATTATCGCACACAGGATTGCTTCTACGCATGACTATCAGATACTGAATGGGCACCTTTAAGATCATTTCCTCTTGGCAAAACATAGCTCTATCCTTCACTATGACTTTCCACGTAGTTTACTTGCCTCAATTATGTGCAATAAACCAAAAAGTTGCCAGATCGCAATCCCTGGTATATAAATCTACTGCAGTTAGTACACTCTACGTACGGCCGTCTTTACTAAGGTGTTTACGGAACTGACAGTTGACATTTAGAATATTTTAGGCGCAGAAGTCCAGTAATGTAACATGAAGTGTTGTCACCCTGCAACCCTTTTTGGATGCGACCCAAACAGCTCCGAGTGGGATCCAGGGGATTATGAAGTTAAGGAAAACTGCTTTTGTCAATGTTTTACGAGGTTTTTTGAGTTGGTACCCCTTACATTATAATTATAATATCGCCAGACGTACGCACCAACTATAAGGTCCCACACTAAGCAACGCATATTATTATACCATGCCTCTGACCAGGGGATAGACAAATGGCTACTTTACGGTATCCTTGCTCCCACTTTTCACTTTAAACTTCGAGCACCGTGATCTAAAATATTTTTGTTTAGTACAAAATTAACTATTTTAGTGTTTAAGAAACTCATTACCAATGGAATGTTAAATTAATTGCTTTTTTTACGACTACCGCTGACAAATCCTGTCGTAAATTATGCTGTATTTATAAAGTTGTGGGCTACCAGCCGTGTCTATCTAAAATTATTGTTTTGTGGCAATTTTCAGTGGAGACGAATTATTTTAAAACGGCATAATATTGAATTGTTATGGTTACTGTAAAGCAGCCGAAACGTTGGGAACGTAAAAATCATAATATAAACGCAATAAAATCCTTTATATTAGTTTTATTTCAATGTGTAGTATTCGCGTAAATATAAGAAAAACAGATCACCACGCTGGCCCAGTGCGGGTTGGCGGACTTCACACGTCTTTCGAGGGGTTCTCTCAGACATGCAGGTTTCCTCGCGATGTTTTCCTTCACCGTTTAGCGAGTGATAATGATGGTTGAAAATGAGAATCGCACATGTAATCCAGAAATCCCAGAGGTTCGAGCCGTGGTTTGAACTTGCGATCGTAGTTACCGAGGCATGTGTCCTACTAACTTGGCTATCACTGCTTTTTTTACTCGTTCACGCGGATTGAGTCGTATTTATCTTGCATTTTTTGGATAGAGTCGATTTCCATTTACCGGGAATACATCGAGACTAGAATGTTTTCTTATTTTATTATTACGTGAAATTATAATTTGCTATTAATATCTCTAATAGAGATAGCGAGTTTAATAAAAACGTCTAGAGTCACAAAACTTTTTAAAATATAACACAGCTCTATCTTATATCCATTAGCAAAAAAAAGTTATATATTTTCGCACGGTTAGAGTTCGTCGGCAATAAAGTTAGAGATTCATTCGATATCGGCGCTATCATTTTGCATTTAGAGCGAAAATGCATTTAGATTGCAGTATTTTTTCGTCCTAACTCTAAAGTTTGAAGTTTGTTTAAAAAACCGGCCGCTAACCTTTAACTAAAATATGCAATTCATACGGGAATTCTGGGGGAGGATTTCCATTAAAATGCTCTGGTTCAAATCTTCTGTCTTACTCTGTCGGGTAAGGTACGTAAATATATTTTCCTTTATCGTTCAGTTAGTGATAATCATGGTTGAATATGAAATCTGAAAATCCCAGAGCCGGAGTTTGAATCTGCGACCCTGGTTTCCAAGGCAAGCGCTCTATCAACTTTGCTATCACTGATGCTTCCGATATTTAATCTATCTATATATTTATATATAAAACAGAGTCGTGTTAGTTACACCATTTATAACTCGAGAACGGGTTGGACAATTTTTATGACAACTGATTTTTTAAAATTCTTCTCCGACCGTAATAGCAGAATAACTACTATAACATCGGAAAATTTGACAAAAAATAATCATAAAACCAATTCATTTTCTCATACATTTGTTTATGAGGCGGTACGAAGTTCGCTGGGACAGCTAGTTAGGTATTATAACAATTTATAAAAACAATAATGTGTATTCAAATTTGTTTATAAGTGACAAAGCAATTTATTATTAACAATTTATTATTTTGGGGTCGAGTCACCTTCGTCCGTAGGAGAATTAAGTACCCTCGAGATACCCTACACGTGACCCTGGGTGGTGCCAACCAGGTGACAACTCTACTGGTGGTAGGCTTCGGCCGTGGTTAGTCACCACCCACTGAACAAAGCCATGTCGCCAAGCGGCCTAGCCGTGTTCTGACATGATGTTCGGTGTTGCCATTCATGGATGGCGGGTCAGATCAGTTGCGCTGCATGTGCCTAGTGAATGTAGCGTCTCGATCTACTGCCGCCTTCCTACCTAGGCGAGTATGCTCCATCGTAGATCTCATCATCACTTACCATCAGGTGAGATCGAGATCAAATACTTGCCTATAATGTATAAAAAAAAAAAAAGCAATTTATTATTAACTGTATGTTTTGTTTTTTTTATTAGTTTTTTTTAAAAGTCATAAAATTTAATACGCCTTGTTAACCTATTGTTTATAACCGACTCTATAACTAAATTAACGCAATAAAAGTAGCAAGCAGGTGTACCTACGGGCGATAAAACAAACTTAACTAACGACACGCACCCGCTGTGCACACAAACCATAGCGATTGAGATAATATAAGGATGTTTAGTTTAAAACTAATTGAGTTTCCGTTATGGTTATCCTATTGTTAGTCAGTGATGGATAAGATCTATTGAAATAAAACTTTCTTTTTTCGGATTTATCGTGTTTATTTTCTTTTTAAGTTCCCGACGTTTCTACGAGAAAGCAAGCCAGTAAAGTTTCATCGCGCACTTAATATGTGGTTTTATTTTTTATAATTTCAAATAATTTGATTTTTTTTTTTGGAAATGTGACTTTAATACCCTACCAGTATTATTGTTAAGCCTTATATAACTAATGTTACGGGGAATGCAGGTACTTGCACTTATCTATTTTCCTTGCCGGCTCCTCTCGATGGACCCAGCATTCCAAACCGGTGATTTATATATAAAGCCACTAATTTTTTTCTTAAATAGCTGACTGAAATAAATAATACTAAATCGTTCGTGACACGTTTCGCTGCCAATTTTCTCATCCAAGGCATATTAATCTCTGAGTACCTAAAACGAAAGATACAAATTGTATTATCAACCTAAAGATCACACACATAGATGAAGGATTATCAAAGATATCTGGAGGTCGAGGAAAGGGCGGGTTACATAAGAGGCGGTCCAGACACAGTCCTCGCTAATTCGAGAGCTCATCCGTAACAATGGCAACGTATAATCATCACATACATTATTATTTGTATTGTGGTACAATACCCAGGCAAAGGACAGAAGTTTATGTTTTGGTTTATCTAATTTCAGCTCCTTCTATTATCTAATAAAAAAAACTTTTGAACAAAAAATAGCCGTCTTCAAAGCGCGAAAAATAATCTAATCTTGATATCTACCTTGCCTAACTAAATCTATACAAATAAATAAAATTGGAGTGTCTGTTTGTAATCTTAAAATAACCGCTTTTTACTGAGTGCATTTGGATGTACACCAAAACAACATTTTTTTAAATTTGTATTTGTCGGTCTGTCTATTTGTTTCGGCTAATCTCTGAAATGGCTAGACCGATTGTGACGGGACTTTCACTGGCAGATAGCTGATGTAACAAGGAGTAAGTTATGCGACTTTTATTATAGAAAAACTTTTTTGTTAAATACCACGCGGACGAAGTCGTGGATAACAGCTAGTCAAAAATATAACGAATGTGATGTTGGGTGCCAAACAAACAACTAAATCGAGTATTGCCGGTCCGCGCCAAAGACTATAACTACAAATTGGTCCGCGCATCTCGTTACTAAGTATACTTGTATTATTCTTCGTCGGTTGTTTATTTGGCACCGACTGCGCATTCGTTAAATATATGATTTAGTTAGACAAGGTGGATTTTATGATTAGTTTTTTTTCTTTTTAGTTATTTGACGACAGTTTTTTTTTGTTTAAAAGGCTTTTTATTGTATAAAAGAAGGAGCTCAAATTGTCTTTCGGCTGATGGATGGATTTTGATTTAATTATAACATTTTTTATTTAAGTCTTTCGTAACAATATTTTTATTTGGAACTTCTGCCACATTTTTGCGCGACATACGCCACAGTTTGCGAAATAGCCATACATCTTGCTAATTGACGTTATCTCAACGCGCAGGACGTCTGCGTTCCTCTTCATTTTTTCCTCCGCACACGCGTCGCGGTGCAAATATAAACTTCAGACTTTTTACGGTATGCCCAGCCGGAGGAGCGGATATTTGAAATTCAAATTTCACGTTTAAACAAGACAGATGTTTTGAGGGCTTCGTTTCGACGTTGTTTAAGACAAGGTGTGTTTGTTGTGTATGAAGAAACTGAACGTCTGATCTGAATTATAATACTGATGTCATAATGACGGCCTCATTAGCGCAGTTGGTAGTGACTCTGCTTTCTGCGCTGAGGGTCCCGGGTTCGAATCCAGGTTGGGACAAGCTTTGTGTCATGAGCACGAATGTTTGTACCAGAGTCATGGATGTTTAATATGTATAAAAGTATTATATACTGAGTTCGCCCTCAGTCCCATTGTACGGTACCCATAACACAAGCGTTGCTTAATGTGGGACCGTATAGTTGGTGTGTTCGTATGGCGATGTTTATTTATTTACTTATTATACGTAAATGTGGACAACCTTAATTTAAAAGATCAATCACGATGGGAGATTGAAGATTGGATATAATTTTTACTTCACCGCTGATGCTGGTCCGGCTCCTCAGGAATATAAATGACCTTGTTCGAGCAGACTATTGAGATTTTGTTGTTCTCGACCTCCTTCTTATTTGCATTTACAAAAGTAATTTGTAAATGTGGGAACCATGTAGCCATTAACTTGTAATTATATACATAGTTAGTATTTTTTTTGACCAGCTGCTAAAGTCTGCCTAGCCGTTCCTACATTGTTCTCATATACCTATAACAATGTACTGCTCAAAAATTTAAAAGTACACAAAGTACTCCCGTGACCATGGTTGCCATATAGCAGCCGAAACGTCGTCGGGAACGTAAGAAACATGAAATAAACGCGATAAAATCCATACATTTTGTATTATTTCAATTGTGACAATTATTTTAAACGTTTCATAAGTACCTACTGTAATGGTTTACGTGCATAAAAAATATTGTGACTGAAAAAAACACACTTTTAGTCTATGGCTCTATAACATATCTACATACGCATTCTAGATTATTCAAACTATCCCATTCTAAGTTAGGTCCTTGCTCAGTCCGCGCTGCCAAGTTTCGTGGCGATTGTTTGTCGGTCGCCTCAGGGGTGGCAAATGCTGAAGACAGATGGTTAAGCCAGTGTGTAACTAACCGAATTCAGTTAACCGACTTGTTTTCAATTGGGTTGAGTACAGTGTTTTGTTATGACAGTTGGACGTCATACATCGCGATTATGTCCGTGCGAGAATTCTTCGTGACTTCGGTCTTCAAAGTAGGTACTCTACTGGCTGAATGTCGCGAATATACCCGGCGAGAATATACCTTATATATATAATATAATAATATCGCCAGACGAACACACCAACTATACGGTCCCACACTAAGCAACGCTTGTATAATGGGTGCCGTATAATGGACTGGGGCCCTGACTTGGGTACAAACATTCGTGCTCATCACACAAAGATCGCACTAAGCAACGCTTGTATAATGGGTACCGTAAAATAGACTGAGGTCGAATTCAGTATACAATACTCATATAGATTTTATTATTATTTTTGTATAGTACAGTTAAAAATTTTAGAGAAATAGTATCGAGTAAGGATAATTATCTCTTTCAACTCACACTTGACCGCATTTTTATTCATAAAACCGACGACAAACCATCGTCATTTCCCCTATCTTGCTCATGTGTAGATGTTAACTTCCGGCCGCATGCCGGATGTTCTATGAAAGCCACCCTAGCCAACTTCCGGTGGGCTTTTAGTCATAAAGGGATGGAATGTTTATTCATTTTTTCGGAGGCAAAGGTATTATAACCCTTAAGTCAACAATAGGCCTTTGGATATAAGTATTAGGCTCCTATAATTGGACAGTTTGAGCTAAAATGAGGATAGTAATCAAACCTTGTACCTCATGACCAGCGGGATGCATTTGCGACTTCTAAACTAACGAGACAAGACATCTAATCTAGGTATATTAATCTATTGATTTCTAATATTTACGCAAATTCTGCACATTGAAATAAAACTATTTTTGCGGATTTTATCGCGATTATTTTATGTTTTTTACGTTCCCGACGTTTCTGTTGCTTTACAGCAACCTTGGTTACGGGAGGACTGAGATGTTAGACGTCCTTGTGGCATAGTTAGAAACTGGGGTACCCTCATATTTAGTTGTTGATTGCGGTCCGATCTACGCAGAAAGTGCTCACAGTGTCTAGAGGTCTTGCAATGTTTTGGATTTATTTTTATTGTTTACAGGATCCCAAGTCGGTATATAAGTATATATAAAACAAACTCGTGTTCGTTATACCATTTATAACTCAAGAACGGGCGGACCGAATTTTGTGACCTTAGATTTTTTTGGAATTTGTCTGCGCTGCGAATAGAAGAATCACAAAAAACAGCTACTAAATAAATAAATTACAACCATATTTTATTCAGTGCTTTCTGGTATTATTGAATCGCACAATCTTATTTTTACGAACGAAACTTGGTTACCATAACTAACTGAACAAAGTCTTCACTATATTTTTTGCCTGTCAAAAGAACTTTAGCAACAAACAAATCGATCACAACTCGACTACATGAATCGGTGTTATCTATCATCTATTGTAAATCGATATACCCGGAGCGGAGTCGGCAGCTCCGCTGAGTTATGCGATGTCGGTATAGACATCGATTATTCGGATAGTGATGTGATGTGACTGTTTCGAATCGATATTATTTTATTGTGTTTTTTTTTGGTTTGGTTAATAGCGATGGTAGAAATAATATTTTTGTGTCACATAAAAGCCAAAGCACAAATCACTCAAGGATAATGTAGCTGTCTATTAGATAAATTATTGTCAGAATAGGTTTAGTAGTTATGTACAAACTCACAAATGTTAACTCCTTATAATATTAGTATTTGTTTTGGCGGCCTGATTAGCGCAGTTGGTAGTGACCCTGCTTTCTGTGCCGAAGGTCCCGGGTTCGAATCCTGTATGAACAAACTTTGTGTGACGAGAACAAATGTGTGTACCCATGTCATGGATGCTAAGTATCTATATAAGTGTTAGATTCTGAGTTCGCCCTCAGTCCATTGTAAGGTACCGTATAGTTGGTGTGTTCGTCTGGCGATATTATTATATTAGTACTTATAAAAGTATATACAAGACCATAGCTATACATTGTTTAAATTGTGATTATATAGCAGTTGTTATTTATAAAGTTAATATATAAGGTGTAACAATAATAGCGTAAAATATTTTAAGAGGTCCATCTGAAAGCTATAAAGGTCACATTCCCAAAAAAAACATTATTTTTTAAATAACTACATACCTACTAAGTGCGCGGTGGAAAGTTACTGTCTCGCTTTCTCAGAGAAAAATCAAACACATGTATTTTATACATAAACGTGATCGTTATCGGTTCAACTTCCCGCAAAAACAGACAAACTCGACTTACTTATCCATTCTTAGAATTTTATATTCCTTTACCTAATTTTGCCACAGATTAAAAAAAACATCAAACATTTTCCACATTGCTCTACTGTCATTTGAATATGGAAACATTGAATAACATCTACTCTGTGTCTACCAAAAATCTTGTCTCGTCAATACTCTACCAATCACTTGTTTTACAACTGACATAAATTCAACGTTCGATCGTTTAACGTACGACCAATAATCATTGAGCTACGTTGTTATCATTATTTGTTTGTATATTTATCATAAAAAGTGGGTCAAATTACACTGGGTACTAATAATCGTCCAGTTTAGATTGAACTCCGATTCAATATAGATCTCTCTACATTCCTTTGAAGAAGTCAGTTCTTTTTATAATGGCAGCCTTATACTAATGCCAACGGTTTGGTAAAGAACCGATAAACGACGGTTATTCGACTATATCACGATATAACTTTTTATGCAACATTTTAATGTATTCCGAAACGAGATATATTCGATTTTTTATAATCTTTTAAAATGACGACAACGTTGCAAATATAGCTTTAGATTTAACGACGCGAATTATTGAGGAAATTGGCTTTAAATTATGTTTTTTATTAGATCCTTTTTTTGCGTCATAAGGAGTAGCTGAACTGTGAACACTGTTTAACTATTATTCCAAATATTCTATACATCACTAAGGAAAATGATTCAAATTTCCACGTATGGGGTAAAGTGTCATCTCCACAAAGCCTGTAATGTCTATGATGATTGTTAAGGTCATACAGGAATTGAAATAAAACTATGCAACCGAAACGTCAGGAACGTAAAAACATAAAATAAACGCGATAAAATTGGTAAAATTAGTTTTATTTATAATAAATTAATGAAATAGTTTTTTTTAAATAATCCGTTAAATTAGTTTTATTTCAATGTGTAGTATTCGCGTGAATATAAGAAATCAGTATTTTGTTTACTCTAAATCTAGCCCCTATTCATTTTTTCTCCGGGGCCCTTAGTTACAAAGATACGGCACTGCTGTACACTATATTTCGTGCGTAATCGGTTAGTCTGCATTGAGATTGGCCACCGTGACCGAAATTCGGTCAGGACGAGGATGACGATATACCTAAAATACGTCTTATTGATGAACGTCAGAAAACTCAATGTTGTTCGTTGCAGCGGGGCGTCGCGTCGTCCTGTCCTCACGATCTTTGATGAATTATGAAACGCTGCCTCCTACTTATGCACGCCTAGTACAAGAGTCTCAAGCTTAAACACAGATCGATCCTTGTCTTCACTTTGATCTTAAGATCACCACAGATTCTGTGACACAGAATTAGATTATTCAGGGAAAACCGAGAGAAAAGTACCGTACAAATGTAATGGAGTCGCGGATAATAAATTGTGTTGTGTCATAATAGGAGCTTTTAGTATCCCATAGGACGCATCCGAAGAGGTGCCAAAAGGTCTCAATGATATTTTGAGCAAAACTAAATTTTACAAAGCAGTGATAGTCAAGTTGGTAGAACGCTTGCCTTGGTAACGAGGATCGCAAGTTCAAACCCCTCGACTCGCACCTCTGGGATTTCTGGATTTCATGTGCGAATCTCATTTTCGACCACGATTATCACTTGCTAAACGGTGAAGGAAAACATCGTGAGGAAATCTGCATGTCTGAGAGAACCCCTCGAAAGATGTGTGAAGTCCGCCAACCTGCACTGGGCCAACGTGGTGGACTATGGCCTAATCCCCCTCGAATTGAGGGGAGGTCCGTGCCCAGCTGTGGGACATTAAAAAGAGCTGATATTATTATTATTATATATAAATTTTACAAACAATTATATCGGTATGATTCGAGCACAGTGGGACAATTATATTTGTATTGAAGTGTTAAATTACTGATAGGCTCCAAAAGGCTAGCACCCAGGGTCAAAAACCAAATTTAAAAAAACATAAAAAGGTACTGCTGTCAGAATTTGATACTCCGTACCAGTAATACGTTTGTTTGTATGTTTGTTTCCCTAAAGGTTCCATAAGGCGTTGATTGTACAAATTGTACTTTAGTATATAACACGAGTAAACCTTAGTAATTTTAATACAAAAAAATCCTATCTTTCATTTATAACACAAATGCGTAGAATCATTATTTATAGAGCCTAAAATATATTATCTTTTACCATACAGGGCCCCAAGACTGCTGACACAATCGATTCATAATCGAACAGCAACCGCATAGTAACTGTCACTTTAGACAGATATTGTATGGGATATCTGTCAAAAGTGAGAGTTACTATGCGGTTGCTGTTCGATTATGAATCGATTGTGTTAGCAGACTTGGGGCCCAGTTGCTGTGTGCGTCTGGCGATATTTATTTCTAGTAACACGTTATGTATATGACCGTCTAGCTCCCGGCCCATCCCGGTACAAGTCAATGAGAGTTTCTGTATGAATGTATTCGCGAATAAATTCTAACAATGAATTATTCAGCGTTCCCTTCTTATAAAGAAAATGCGACGGTTTAATTTTAAGATTTTTTTTTGTTCGTTAGGTATTTTCTTTCTGCGGGAACGTTGGGAACTGTTTTACTTTTAGTTTACACCCAAGACATATTTTGAATTGGTATTCTGAGTGAATTGAAATTCAACGATCCGTGCCGTTCTGTCTCACTGGAGCATTCCTCTGAGTACACCAATGTTAACCGCACCATCACTATTATTCTAAGGACACCGTAAGCTTTAGATAACTAGTCATAAGCAATATCAAATAATCATAATATTAATAAAATTTAGAACCCTCGCTCCAAACACAAAAGTTTAAAAAGTTTAAAACAAATATTATTTTTCAAATGATTATTTATACTTAATGGCATCTGCGCGATTAGTCAGTACCAGGGCCCGGACAAGTCGTTCAATGACTTGAAGTAGTTCATGGGGTACACCAGTCATTGGGACTCCCGAAAATTATACATACCCATGGTATCCCAAAAGTTTCCTTGATTTTGAATCGAATTTAAAAAAAAAGTATGGGAAACCCTTTCATGAGCAAAGTGAATGGGTAACCATAAGTAAAATCTGACAGCTTCATCGCTGTCTTTCAGAAATCCAATCAAAACCCGTTCATAGGCTTACCAGGCTCCGGGCCCTGATCAATACACTGCGATTTGATGTGCAACAGAGTAAATATCGTTCTGTCCCACTCTGCAACCATTGAAGGTCGTTTTAATTTTGTTTTGACTCGTTACCGACTGGCACTCAATTACGCGAATCAAACTCGCGTAACCAGAATCCATCGGTCCGTCGTGGACGTTTCTTTGAACACAATAATTGGATTCAATTTACAGGTGGCTATTTGAATAGAAAAGGGACTTAGTTAATACGAAATTGATTGGTCTTTGAGACGGCACCATTACTAAGGCTCAATTCAAGCTAGCGCAAAATTGAAGCATCAAATTCTGTACAATTCGAAGCGAGGTTGCACGAATGCGGGCATATTCACGTAAATTCGCGTGCATTCGCATGTTTATACGATCAGTTGAATTGATGTTTATTGCAAGTTGACTGACGATGACGTTTTAGTTTGCGTAGTAGGCGCCTGAATTCGCGCGAACGCGCGCCCACCCCAACCAGCGCTGGTCTCATGAATCGCTTAGAATCTAATCGAATTTAATTCGTGCGTCTTTTCTTTATCTCGGAAGAAATATGGGCATTACGTTGTGGAGATAACGGTGAAGGAAAACATCGTGAGGAAACCTGCATGTCTGAGAGAATCCCTCGAAAGATGTGTGAAGTCCACCAACCCGTACTGGGCCAGTGTGGTGGACTATGGCCTAATCCCCGTTGCATTGAGGGGAGGCCCGTGCCCAGCGGGACATAAAAAGGGCTGGTACTGGCTGGGCTGGCCGTATACAGAGAATATTCTATTAAAACCTACTTATTATATAAAGATAATCAAAGTACTAGCATGTTTTCATATTCCGATATTTAAATTATTATATTGATTTAAATAACACAAATTTTACGGATTTTATCGCGTTTTTTTTTGTTTTTTACGTTCCCGACGTTTCGCCTTATTATATTGATTTTTGTGTATTATTTTTTCTCCTTCTTCAATGATGTCCCTATTATAGAGTACATCTTCATCTGTTATTCTCCAAATCTTTTTGTCTTCAATCACCTGCCATTCTGTCTGGGACTTCGGTTCCCCGATATTCATTGGTATGTATACTATATTCAATTGACAATACCGGTTGGTACCTATATTACTTATTTGGGCTTTTATATTCAAGCTACATTCAATAAGAATACTTAGAGAAACACTTCCCATGTAAATTGGCGCATAAAATCGTATTAGATTCTCTACATACAAATACTCCCAATGTATTAAGTGTGTTGGCAAATAAAACGTTTGAATTTCTGTCTGTTTGTTGAAAATATCTTAGTTTAAAAGATATTTTAATTGAAATAAAACTAATTTTTCGGATTTTATCGCGTATATTTTATGTGTTTACGTTCCCGACGTTTCTACAACATCCAAGACTCGGATAAAAACATTCATGGTCATCACACAAGATTGACCCTACCAGGAGTCGAACCCGGGACCCGCGGCGCAGAAAGCAGGGTCACTACCAACTGCGCTAATCAGCGCATCAATATATATATATATTTATACTTACCATTAGTTAATGCTATGCCATAAGCGTTAAGCAATCTACCTATATCCCCAAATTCATAAATAGTTTAAATACTACAAAGGATAATATCCTCTGTAGGTATGATATTTATATATTTGGTCATATAAGCGAAGCAAGGAGTTGTTTCATGTATCTCTTAGTGCAGGGGTTGGTAACCTGCGGCTCTTTAGTTACGCAAAGCAAATATTATTTATTTTATAAAAAAAACCATTGAAAAATCATTCTGAATCGAATAACGAGGACCAGGCACCATTTCTATCTCTCAGCCACTTATAATCGCTTTCTTTCTATTTGGCCACTCTTTGGACACCCTGTAATTATCTAGTTTGTTGTGAAAAAACACTACTTATATATGAATAAATAGATAGTTTTCTTATGAATAAATAGATTAGTTTTTTGTTTTATCAAAGCACTTTATTTATGCAAGTACTATTTATCGTTCGCAAGAAAAAAAAATGTGGCTCTTTAAAAACTTTGAAATTTAGTAAATTTTAATTTTTTACTCTTCCGACTCTTCAAAAGGTTGTCGGCCCCTGTCTTACTGGTATAATAGGCCACAAAATTGTTTTATTTTACGCCCTAACCAACCTTTTTACGGTTTTTTATCGATATTGACGAGCTTACTCGCGTACCTATCGGAAAGCGTTCGTTTACGATTCCTTATTTTTATGGATCATTGATAAATATCTTTTGATGTCGGCATCTAAAAGTCTGAAACAATGAATAATAAGTACTTATTTATTATGATGACTTATATATAAGTACCTTAGTCCGTACGTATTATGAAATTATAACTTAGCTGTAAACGCCCAAATCCTAAACAAGTATATCCTACATATATATATCGCCAGACGAACACCAACTATACGGTCCCACACTAAGCAACGCTTGTATTACGGATACCGTACAATGGACTGAGGGTGAGCTCAGTATATAATGCTTATATACATATTAAACATCAATGACTCGGGTACAAAAATTAATGCTCATCACACAAAGATTGTCCCTACCAGGATTCGAACCCGGGACCCTCGGCGCAGAAAGCACCGAGCACGAGCACTACCAACTGCGCTAATCGGGTGTTTTTTTTATTTCAAGCATCAGGAGAAACCTAGCAGACCATTATCAAGGGAATTTTTTAATATTCAATAAAGTATGGTACCTTCCTTACCTGACTCTGCTTTCTGTGCGGACGGATCCTGATAGGGACAAACTTTGTGTTAAGCACGAATGTCTGTACCCAAGTCAAGGATTTTTAATATCTATATAAGTATTATTTCCAGGGTTCGCCGCCAGTCCATTGCACGGTGCCCATAATACAAGCGTTGCTTAGTGTGGGACCGTATAGTTGGTGTGTTCGTCTGGCGATATTATTATTAGTGTAGGTATAGAAGATTGTTCAAATGAACCCTTGGCCGTGAGTCAGAATCAGAATCAGAATATTTTTTATTCACGTAGACCATTAAGTACAGTACTTATGAATCGTCAGAAGTTACAAAATGCTAAGCTACTACTTCACCACCCGTTCGGAATGCCGTTCCTATGGAGAAGAACGGGCAAGAAACGTGATCGGTAAAATAAAATAAACAAAGTAAAATAATAATATGCTGGTTATTAAACAAATCCAGTCTAGAAAACTAGTCTAACGTGATTTTAATTACATCAGCGATCAGGCCACACATGAAAGCTCGATTTAAATTAATCGATTAATCAACCAACTCGATTAGAAGAGAGTTCATAATCGATAAACGTTAATTAGATTGTATATTTATAGTCTCGTTTAGATTATAAAATTATTGTAGTTATTGAATAAAATTATAATAAACTTGTTGGCGACATATTGACAAGTGCGGAAGTGAATCATGAGATGAGATGGGTTTGATTCCCGAGTTATGCCAATAAACAACCGACGAAGAATAACAAAAGTATACTCAGTAACGAGATGCGCGGACCAATTTGTAGGTATAGTCTTTGGCGCAGACCGGCAATACTCGACTCAGTTGTTTGTTTGGCACCGACTTCAGATTACTTAAATATTTGATGTGGTTAGACAAGGTAGATTTCAAGATTAGATTATTTTTTGCTTTTTAGTTTTTTGAAGACGGTTTTTATTTTGTTAAAAAGTTTTTTATTTATTATTAAGACAAAATGTCATCACACCTTATGTGCCCGTCTCTGTTCAATTTGAATTTGAGTAAAATCTCTCAATTAGTTACTAGTAGCGCCCCGCGGTGTTACCCACGATAAAAAGTGTACATTTTACCGGGATAAAAAGTAGCCTATGTGCTATTGCCGGACTATAATCTATCACTGTGCCAAATTTCGTCTAGATCCGTTCAGCCGTTCTGGCGTGATTGAGTAACAAACATCCATCCATCCAAACATTCACATTTATAATATTAGTGGGATTTCCTAGATAGCTTTTCCATACATATCTGGAGCCCATCATTGCAGACCTTCGATAGGAGATGCCCCCAGGAAAGAGAACTTAATATTTCGAGTGTTCGTTAAAAGAGTATCAGAATCCTATGATCAGATCGACTACAAGGTTTGAAGATCAATCTTGCTTCTCAAACACCAGTATTGTAGCTGACCACGGCTATAATAATAATCCTGGATCTCTGACATAGTTAAATGATAATATAATAGCACCCTAACGCAAACTCGTTTAACATAGTGGATACATTGTCAGTAATTTAGTTGGGACATTCCAGTTGGAGCATCAATTTGGATATCACAAATCGATTAACCACAATAGTATTCCATGTAGAGCACCGATGGGTGCGCTAATAATGATTATTAAAAATATTTTTATTCTATTCCACTTAGCGCACCAACGGTCATAACTCATAATGCAAATAGGGATTTTTATTCGGTACTAGCTGTTGCCCGCGACCTCTTTTAAATTGATATAACTTTTTTATTTATCAGCTGATTGAAATAACCCACTAAATGTTAATTGAAGCTTACCACAATACATAATGGAAAACCGCACCCAAATCGGTTAAGCCGTTTCTGAGATTAGCGCGCACAAACGCACAGATAAAGAAACCATACATCTAACAATCATTGTTTTGGGTTCTATTGCGTTGATAAGGGCCCCCGATAATATGTTTTCTCATATATCTTCATCATATGTATATAGATATAAAAATACCTCTGTCTATACGCAATATGATCGTTGGTGCGCTAAGTGGAATAGAATAAAAAAGTGGAATACTATTGGTGTTACGATTGGTGATATTTAAATAGGTGCTCGAACTGGAATGTTACATTTAGTTGTAGCGCTGAATAAATAATGTTAATGTCGATTTTGTAAGTCAATGACGAGTACTGTATATACTGATACAACTACCTCGTGAATATTCCAATAAGGAACGGATACTTATTGTTTGGTCATGTAATGATATCGTACAAGCTGTACAATGGACGTAATATGTACATCATCTTCTCTTTTAAGGTCGCGTTCCGATCCAGTTGTGGAGTTAAGAAAAAAAAATGTAATGACAATTTGTAAGTGCCCCCGTAGGCCTATACGAAATAAACGATTTGACTTTGACATTGACATTGACTACCCCAGTGACATAGTTTATAGTGACAATGCTTTCTGTGCCGAGTGCCCTCGGTTCGAATCCCGGTGTGTGTGTGGAAATCATTGGGGGAGGCCTATGTCCAGCAGTTGACGTCTATCGGCTGATAGATAGATAGATAGAACCATGTTTTACTGGTGGTAGGCTTCGGCCGTGGCTAGTCACCACCCACTGAACAAAGCCATGTCGCCAAGCGGCCTAGCCGTGTTCCGGCATGATGTTCGGTGCTGCCATTCATGGATGGCAGATCAGTTGCGCTGCATGTGCCTCTATCTACTGCCGCCTTCCTACCTAGGCAAGTATGCTCCATCGTAGATCTCATCGTCACTTACCATCAGGTGAGATCGAGATCAAATACTTGCCTATAATGTAATAAAAAAAAAAAAATGTCAACAAAATAAATTTTATCATAGATACCTAAGTAAACCACAGTTATTAATTACAAGTCGAAATTACGAATTGAGCGTTCATTTTTTATATACATTGAATTAGTTCAGACATGATAGGGGTATAAATATTGTATTAACTGGGGCGCGTGCGTGACTAGTTGACCCTTGACTCACGTGATCATTGTCATTATTAATTCGTGAATATTCAAATGGCAGGCCATGATAAAACTATAAGGCCTCAGCCTCGAATTTAGCGGGCATCGGGGCGGCGGCGGCAGCGGCGCTGGAGCGGAGCTCGTTGGCCGCCCCGCGCCACTGCCGCGCCGCTGCTTTCGAGAACCGGTCCATTTGATTATACGCATAAGATACTGCCGCTCCCGCGCCGCCGTCGCCGCCGCCCCGCTGCCCGCTAAATTCGGGCTGAGGGCTAAGAGTTTGACTATGGAACCTTTAAAAGGCCAGTTGCATATGTACAATACAAACGTTGCTAAGTTTGGGATCAAACGATTGGTATTGTCTGGCGGTATTCTCTATTCCTCGCTCGTGTAATCTTCGCTAGACCAATTTCTCAATACACAGATACACATAAATATCAGAATCAGAATATCTTTATTCATGTAAACCATTAAGTACAGTACTTATGTATCGTCAAAATAGTTACAAAATGCTAAGCTACAACTTTACCGCCCGTTCGGAATGCCGTTCCTATGGAGAAGATCGGGCAAGAAACGCCATGGTTGCTCTTTTCAAAAAGATCTTTTACATTTTGAGCAGTACATTGTTATGGGTATGTGAGAACAATGTAGGAACGGCTAGGCAGACTTTAGCAGCTGGTCAAAAACAGTACTAACTCTAAGTATATAATACGTATATATCTAAAGCCAATTAAATGAGAACAAAGGGATTTTTGCTACAATATAACATTATTTGATTAGTGGTTGCCCAATTCGAGATTCTATTGGCCATTCAAGGGACCAGGAACCGCAATTGTAACAAATGAATCACTGTTTAATAGTCAATTATAAATTGCTTATAGGGGGAATTTATGGAACCGAATTGGTTAGAATTTGATCTTTGGTCAGCTCCATCCGTTACACTGTATGATTGTATAAGGATATTATTGCTTAACATCTTAATGTATATATATATATATAAATTACGTGTCACGGTGTTTGTCCCGTATGAACACCTAAACTACTAAAGCGATTTAAATAAAATTTTGCACACTGTGTGCAGTTTTATCCAACTTGAAAGATAGGATAGTTTATATCTCAATTTATTGTATATTGCATAGGTAGTGGTAGTTTAGGGTTCAGAAAATTACATAGGCTAATTTTTATCCCGGAAAAATGAATGGTTCCTATGGGATAGCATACAGGAACCGTGCATTTGCAAAAGGACATAGAGGAAAAGGACATACTTTTTAATCGCGGGTAACACCGCGCGGCGCAGCTAGTAGTTTATATAACAACTGAGAAAATGAAATTTAACTCGTTAACAAAAGATTAAAAGGAATTGCCTTCATAGCTAAACATATTAAAACAGCTAAGTACTTCATACAAAAACAAACTGCACAACACAGGCCTGGATCGCGAGTCTGAAGCCCGCACGTGCGATCTACACCAATTAGTCGAAATTGTTTCCATTGTTTAAACATTTGTATTCATTTTCCATCTCTCTCTCTCTATGGTCGGTCCCTCATGTCTGAGGATCGCGATCAGTCTCTGTTCATGGCGCTTCTGACCACAGAGCTGAATTTGGTTGAAGATGAGTCCTTTGCTTGATCGCTTTGCTCGGTCCATCTGGTTGGGGACCGTCCTCGAGCTCCCTTGCCCTCGGTGTTCCCAACTACGATCAGCTTTTCGAGGTTCTCATCTCCTCTCCGTGCTCTCCGTACTCATCATCTCTATAAGTAGTTCATCAATCATTTTCTATTGTCAAAGTTTTATTTGGTGTAGTATTGAATACTCGACGTTAGCAGAATATACATACATACTGAAATTAAAATAATTTTAAGGATTTTATCGCGTTTATATTATCCAAAACCAAGAACACCGTTGCAAGATCTCAAGACACAGTGAGCACTTTCGGCGTAGATCGGACCGCAAACAATGACTAAAAATGAGGGTACCCCAGTTCTAATTATGACACTAGGATGTCCTTAGTTCCCCACCGTGACCATGGTTGCTGTAAAGCGGCCGAAACGTTGGGAACGTAAAAAAAAACGTGATAAAATCCGCAAAGTTAGTTTTATTTCAATTATAATTTCTACTTGTGTCGAATAAATTTTTCCTTTCTTTATCTTTCTCGCTTGCACTATCGGTATATTGGTCCAATCCCGGATCACCGTGGAAACGCGTCATATATCGCTGGTGTTTAATTAATATTGGTGTAACGTGCCTAGTTGGGGCAGCCACTGTGGGCGGGCAGTCTTTGTTACTGCGATATACCTTATTGGATAGATTTCCTGTGGTTCTGATATGCGACGCATGATGGGAACAAATGCAACCGCCGACAACCAACATCTGTATGGTATACAGGGTGCTAATAAACGAGGACTTTGATTAAATTATAGGAAATATTAATGTGAAAAGTAATGGATTAGAAATGTAGTTTTTTTGAGCGCGCGATGTATCGTAAACAAAGCGGTCACAACACAACGCTCCGCGTGGTACCCGACTCGTGCGGGCATTGATCAATTTGCGTGTCAGCGACGAGCCCGCTCGAGCGTATCGAGTTTTGATTTACATGGCAGTTTTAGGTCTTATTTAGGGATATAGTTTTTTTATTTAAAATCACATTATGTTTCACTTATATATCATATCAAAATTAATTCAAAAATACTCAAAAAAATTCGTATGAAGAGATCGTCGGAAAATTCCAACTTTGCGGGGGGTCCAGAATCATGAGATGAATCAATGTTATCAGGGCCCCAAGTCTGCTTACACAATCGATTCATAATCGAACAGCAACCGCATAGTACCTAACTGTCACTTTTGACATATATTGTATCAGATATCTGTCAAAAGTGACAGTCATTTTGCGGTTGCTGTTCGATTATGAATCGATTGTGTAAGCAGACTTGGGCTCCAGTTTTCTTTACGCAGCCACTTACAACCTATATATTTTCTGCCAATTCCTGAGGTATAAATTGAAATTTCATTTTCACAGTGTGTCATATAAACTATTTTATACAACAAGCTTCTGCCCGCGTGTCTACCCGCGGAATGTCGATGGAACAAAGCTTCTAGAACTCAAGCATAATGCAGCTTGATATCAGTGAAAGAATTTCCTGAATCGGACCAGTAGATCCAAAGATTACCCCTTACACCCATACTCACAAACTGTCCGTCTTTTTAATAGTGTACACATTATAGTAGACGTCACGGTTCAACTTCCCGCCAAAAAAAGCACTTGTTTAAAAAAACTCAGAACGTAAAAGACAAAAGAGAGCGACATTTTAATTTGATCATTTAGCACATAATTGGTGTTCGTTTTTTCAAATTTTCAACGCTAAACTACAAATATATCAACTCTAACATTTACTTTTCATTCATCCCCATCTCAAAATCAATGCAAATAAAAAAAAAATGCTTGTCTCTAGAACAAAACACGTAGGTACTGCTATACACATCCAATCCGGCCAATTATAAAGCCGTCATTTCACTTCCGCGCGACGCGAGTAAAAAGATAATTGCGCTGATGCCCCGCCGGGACTCATTCACTCAACCATTCACTCGTTCGTTCGTTCCTTCATTCACAGCGGGCAGGTATTTTAACAAGCAAAAAGTTGGGAGACACGCGACCGGCGCGAGGCGGCGAACGAAATTGGAATTATTTAACATCCATGGGTGGTTTTAATTAATATGTATGATTTTTCTTGAATTTCTTGTTACTTACTAACGTTTAATTACTTTATATAACGGTGCGGACGGCTCAACAAATATAATTGACCTATTTAGACCATTATGACGTGAAAGCAAAGCAAAACACCATGTTGTACTACATATAATTATGTAGTTGTAGGCTTAGACGAAGAAATAACACAGACAGAGTATATTAAAGCACAAACAACCAAGATGATTCGTGTAGTGTAGTACACGCGAATTACAACCTTACATACACAAAAAATTGCGTGTTATACCTACACAAATCGGCTTGGTATTTTGGGCTTCAATGTGGTGGAATTCCGTATGTATTTATTTATTCGTCTGAGGTTGTCGGTAATAGCTCACACTGCTAGCAGCTTGTTTAGTCAAAGCTATAAGCACAGATTAGATTACTATCCAAATGTCGATATCCTACAGTGGACCTCTGCTTGCCCTTATTGGAATAACAAGTGTGATTGCCTTTTTAATCGACTTAAAAAAAAGAAGGAGGTTCTCAATTTGATTTTTTTTTACATTTTTTTTATTTATGCACATTGCCAATCGAATCTTATTTTCAACCATGATTGAAGTCCGCCAATTCGCACTGGGCCAGCGTGGTGGACTATGGCCTAATCCCCCTCGCATTGAGGGGAGGCCCGTGCCCAGCAGTGGGACATTAAAGAGCTGGAATTATTATTATATACATTGCCAAGTGGCTGCGACGTAGAAGTTTTGTGCATAATATTTTCGACGCGACTATTCCATCTACCGTATCCGCGACTACAATATACATTGTATGTATCGATAGTCTTCTTATCTGGTATTCGACGAGTAGCCGTTTCGGAACTACCTTTATACGACACATTGTATACGATAGGATACATTATCTTTATCAGTTGTATATGTCGTAGCCGGATTATAAAATCCACGCTTTTACAAAACGGCTAGCCACTGTATAAAAAGCCCCAGTAGGACGCCCAATGTAATCGTAACAAATCGTAACAAAAAATGACAGTAAAAATGCTGTCACTGTCAAACTTATAATTAAATCTGTGGTGTGATAAAGATGGAAGGCGCGGTCGTACTGCAACGGTAATTAAAAAGGATTGTTCTTGAGTTAGAGTTCTGTAAAACGGCTGGCTAACGTTTGAGCGAAATGTGATTCGGCTAGCCATTTTGTAATGGCGTCCGTCGTTCTATAATTCGGCTAGATATTGTGCGCCCTTTTTGTAATTCGGCGTTTTGACGTTCAGCTGAATTGTAAAACAACGTACTAATTATTCACGGGTTCGAACTGTTAAAAAGCACGCGTGAACGAGCAAAGCAAGCTCGGGGATTCGGGGAACCAGGACTTGGATGGTTTATATTCGAAGTCTTGTCATTCCCTTCTTGGTAGGTTCCTGGTGATCTTACACCTAACAAAAGGAACCCCGCTCCGTCTAGCCAATTCTCTAGATTCGTTTAGGAATATGTTTGGGATAGTGTCATAGTTCAGAGCAACTTAGTGTTCAACACCAAAATCTTTTTATATGTAAATCTATATCAGCCGTTTAGTTGAACGTATTGGTTCGACATTCCGCCTATACCAGCCGATTTACAGCACTAATGCCATTTGTAAAGCGCCTAGCCGTATTGTAAAAAAGTGGATTCTTCAATCTAGCTGCGACAGATACACTACGTTTGACAAGGTTTCTTTTATAAAATGTCTTTTGGGAGCAAGTATTCCACAAAATATTTATATATTAATATATATATATATATTGGCATCGCTAGCTAGAATCAGAATCAGAATATCTCATATTCACGTAAACCATTAAGTACAGTACTTGTGAATCGTCAATATTTGCACAAAATACTGAGCTACGACTTTACCACCCGTTCGGAATACCGTACCTATGGCGAAAAATGGGCAAGATGGTTGCTCGTTGGCATGGCAAGATAATGGTAGCTGGTTAAAAAAAGTACTAACACTATTAGGCCATAGTCCACCACGTTGGCCCAGTGCGGGTTGGCGGACTTCACACATCTTTCGAGGATCTCTCAGACATGCAAGTTTGCTCGCGATGTTTTCCTTCACCGTTTAGCAAGTGATAATCATAGTTGAAAATGAGATTCGCACATGAAATCCAAAAATCCGAGAGGTGCGAGCCGGGGTTTGAACCTGCGATCCTCGTTACCGAGGCAAGCGTTACCAACTTGGCTAGCACTGCTCCCAGTGTACGGTATTTCGAGTAATGAGCCTATTTATGGTTATATCTATAGCCTAAACTTATTGAAGTAAGCTTAAGAAGTTAGAAACAACCAATTACTTGAACCGTCAAAAACAGTAAATCCATCATATTACAAACTTTACATAATCCCTATATTACTCCATTATGTAATTTTGTTGAGTTGATTCCAAACAAAATTTCTCGTTAATAATAGCAAGGATTACGTAATCTCTCCCCTCCCTCCTCCACCAACCTTGAACCTCCGAGAGTTCGTATCTCCCCCTATCGGTTCGGAAAATGAAATGTCTTGGTGTCTTAGGGTGGTGTCCCACGGGTTCACATAAGGAAACCTGCAATGCTGAAAAGACTTTGGAAAACATGTGGAAAAGTGTCTGATCTACAGTTATACTACTACACACTAACTATAGTTGTTTTTTTATCGCCAGACGATCTCACCAAATATACGGTCCCACACAAAGCCATTTTTCAATTATAGATACCGTACAATAGACTGGGGCAAACCCAGTATATAATACTTATATTAAATCAAACATTAATGACTCAGGTACAAAAAATGTGCTTATTGCACAAAGTCGAACCCGAACTCGAACCCGGGACCCTCGGCAAAGAAAGCAGGGTCACTACCGCGGCGCTAATCAGGACGGAATAAATTATATCAGTCTGACGCCGTTTTCAGCCTGCGAGATAGGATTGACCCATTTTATTATACGCTTTTTGTGTCCGATAGCTAAAATCAGTGATAATTGTGGTTCTAGCTATAAACAAGGAAATCAGAACATAGCTACGTCATAGCATAAGCATTAGGAACGTCGAAGTTCAAATTGAAACGCTTCGTCGAGTTGTATTAATTTTGTTGGGCAGTAACGCACTTTTCTGCTTTCAAATCCGTAGCCATGGGAATGCACCTTTATCCGATGTTCGGTGCACGAGCCCTGATTATGATAAATGATCACTGTGCTCATTCTAGCGTTATTAAAAAGGGTCTCTTTTCTACTGGATGCTGTTCACTTACATTTGTTTGTCGTGGGACAAAGATCTTTATTTTTGTACGAAAGTTAATTCATTTGGGAGTTATTTTTAGACGTCTTAGGAGAAAGGATACTAGAAAAAGTGATCTATAGATCGATTGCATTAATAGGCATTATAAAAAAATGTAGAAATATGTGCAAATCAGAACTCAGGACATCCGTAAAATATCTGGAATCAATGATGAAGCTCGAAGTAGTTGAGAAGTTGAAGTATCTGTGGGCCTGGCATAATAGCTCACTGTACCGATGGCCTTTAGGAATGAACTCATCAAAAACATTTAGCGGAAAAGGAAAGATCTTCCAGCCAGGCGGGTGGTATGCCTGGCGGGGCGGCCGCTATGCCCCAACGGTTATTGTCGGGATCTTGTATATATGTTAGTTGCTCCGAAAACTCTTATAGCGCGATTCAGGATTGTGATGACAATTGTCTATTGTTCTGAATGCGTCTGCAGTGCCAGCTGTGTAGCTTGTTGTGCGGTTGAAGTGGTCGCTATAAACATATAAAATATAAGGTTCCATTTCAATTCATTTCTTACACAACCCTAAAAGTTACAGACACAAAAGTAGCAAGAAACTCCTCAGGAATAAAAGACACAAAACTACACAAAAAAACCCCAATAACATCATGGACCACACGCGTAGTTAGGAAATTTGCATTTCCGGTTCGTTACTACCTCAATTTGGCATCTTATTTCCTTCAAATAGAATATAAAATCGAATGTCATGTGTCATGTAAATCAGTATTCCTTAAAGTCGCTCGAATGAATAATTTGTCGAACTGAAAACGGCTCTTTGTTGGACAAATGTAACGGAAATGAATGTGGAGTGTCATGAATATATAATAAATAATGATACCAGCTCTTTTTGAAGTCCCACTGCTGGGCACAGGCATCCCCTCAATGCGAGGGGGATGAGGCCATAGTCCACCACGCTGGCCCAGTGCGGGTTGGCGGACTTCAAACATCTTTCGAGGGGTTCTCTCAGACATCCAGGCAAGTGATAATCGTGGTTGAAAGTAAGATCCAGAAATCCCAGATGTGCGAGTCGGGGTTTGAACCAGCGATCGTTACCGAGGCAAGCGTTCTACCAACTTGGCTACCACTGCTTCTTTTGTTCCTCATTAATATCATGACAATATATTGTATCATCCCTAATATCTAATTATGGGGTTCCAGTTTGTTAAGATGGTACCAAAAACTACCAACCTGTGCTAATTCAAGTTATTTGAGAATTATTAAGTAAGTTTTCATATTTGACGCAAAAACTGCCGTACAGATGAAACAGAATCTGGTAGGGTAGCAGCTCATACTCACATACTAAGTATACTTTAAAAAAAATAAAGGTACAAGCCGCAAGACATAACTAGTCGGCAATAAATAACATATCAAAGTCGGACGAACAAGTTTTTTGGTAACGAAACAAATTTCCTTGGCAATTTATATTCGATTGCGTATCTTCGTTAAAATAACTCGGATCAATTTGAAAGTTAAGAAAAACTACACAGGTGGGAAGTAGTTAAATTACTTTAACTGCTACAGCTTGAACGCTTTAACATTTAACTATCTATCAGCCGAAAGACGTCCACTGCTGGACATAGGCCTTCCCCAATGATTTCCACACATCACGGTCCTCCGCCACTCGCATCCACCGGCTTCCAGCTACGCGTGTGATATCATCGCTCCACCTTGTGGGAGGCAGTCAAACGTCGCGTATCCATACCCATTGCGGTATTTTGGACAATTTATAAGTATTGGTTGGTTGGCTTGCGCTTGGTTATGGATCCAGTAATTAATATCATTAAATCCAAAACCAAGCGCACCATTGCAAGACCTCAAGACCCAGTGAGCTCCTTCTGTGTAGATCGGACCGCAAGTAACAACTAAATATGAGGGTACCCCAGTTCAAACTATGACACTAGGACGTCAAACACCTCGGTCCTCCCGTGATCATGGTTGCTGTAAAGCAACCGAAACTTCGGGAACGTAAAAACATAAAATAGACGCGATAAAATCCAAACAAATAGTTTTATTTCAATGTGTAGTATTCGCGTAAATGTAAGAAATCAATATGAATAAAAATATATTTTGGCCTAAAAAAATATATAAATACTGACATAACATTATAATGTATAATAAAAACAGTATAAAATAAATAAATGTGTACAGATCTGATATTGAATTAATATTAAAAAGATCGTAGAAGACATTGGCCATGCTGAGCCATTCTTCGATCTTTTCTCCGTCCAAACCTTTACATAATAAACTCACAAACAGCTCAATTTTGAAGAACTCCACCTTTATTAGGCAAATACCGCCCTAAGGTCCCTAAGCCGCCCTATAACTCAAAGCGTGGCCGGATCCCATATATTTTGCCTAAAGAAGTGAAGAAAAAAAGTCATTTATCCAAGATTTATACCGACGCGCCTTTGAGAGGCCCTAAGAGGTTTTATTAGTTTGCCTTATTGATTGAACATTTGGAGATTTTCTTTTATTATTATGTAAGAGAGATTTGTAATACTATATTATATAAATATATAAAAATTTCATGTTCTTCCTCTCCCGCCGTTTTTTTTCCAATGCCTTGTTTTTTCCCCCGTTCTCACCAGCCAGTGTCAATCTCAAAACATATATATATAATATATACCTATCTAATAGCAGCGATAGCCAAGTTGGTGGAACGCTTGCCTCGGTAACGAGGATCGCAGGTTCAAACCCCGACTCGCACCTCTGGGATTTTTGGATTTCATGTGTGAATCTCATTTTCAACCACGATGATCAATTGCTAAACGGTGAAGGAAAAACATCAACAACAGTCGTCAGAAAACCTGCACGTCTGAGAGAACCCCTCGAAAGATGTATGAAGTCTACCAACCCGCACTGGGCCAGCGTGGTGGACTATGGCCTAATCCCTCTCGCATTGAGGGGAGGCCCGTGCCCAGCAGTGCAATGGGACATTAAAAAGCGCTGGTATTATTATTATATTGTAAACAAGTAAATATTGGTAAAACAGCCACGCTCTGGCAGCACATGCATCAAATATAAAAAACTAGTAATTTTTTTTTTTAATTTCTTACTTAAATAAATCACAATTGGTGCCACTCTCAAATCAAATCCTTTCGTTACTACATAATTAATACCCGCTCGTTTGGGTACCGACAGATGCTGGGGCGATTAACTTCGATACCATTAAGAGGGACTTGAAATAAGCCGACTTACAGACGAAACATCGGAGTAAATAAAAGAGTTTGTTGTCAAAGAATTGAGAACTACAGGATAAGAATGTTGAATGGTAACGGATTTGACGGCCTGGTTAGCGCAGTTGGCAGTGACCCTGCTTTCTGTGCGCAGGGTCCCGGTTTCGAATCCTGGTAGGGACAAACATTGTGTGATGAGCACGAATGTTTGTACCGAGTCATGGATGTTTAATATCTATATAAGTATTATGTACTGAGTTCGCCCTCAGTCCATTGTACGGTACCCATAATACAAGCGTTGCTTAGTGTGGGACCGTATAGTTGGTGTGTTCGTCTGGCGATATTAATAAATGAATTAAACATCGTGGAAAAATCTGTGCGCCTTTTGAAAGACCCAGATGAAGGACGTTTTGTTCAGCATAATTCTGGGATGGGTGATGCTGGGTGGTGATAGGTGATTCGCATCCTTCGTTTACTTCAATCATGACTTTTATTCCTATTCCATAATTTTAAAATCCAAAGCCCATCCGCTCCACTGGTTAAACTGGTTCCGTGGCGCCTATCCATTGACAAGAAAATGGGTGGCATTGCGACCAAAAAAAAACCATGAATGATCTACCAAATAAATACACAAAAACCTACCCTACTACTCAGACAATTTAACTCATATTCTTTTAGCATGATCTGTCCTTACACGTCAGTGTGAGATCGCTTGCACGGTTGCAAAACGTCAAGAATTTTTGTACAAAACGAACTATTCAATTTTCGCTCTTTTTTTAAAGTGGCTTTATTAAGATAAGGGTTGTTTTCGCTTGCAAGTTTAAGTCTTAGCTTATGCCCTTTGGGCTGGTTATGGGTGGTACCGTTTTAACAAGTATTGGGTATGTATTACGCTATTGGAGTGCTGTTTGTAACTACTGTTGGACTTAAAATGGTTGCCCAAGGCGACGAAACCAATTATTATCCATCCATTACCATGTACCAGTTATAGAAACACGTATTATAGTATTGATATTAAAAGAAATATTGTAAACCAGATATAAGCGGTTTAAATTTTAGTTCACATATTTATTTCTTACTAGCTGTTGCCCGCGACTTCGTCCGCGTGGTATTTAACAAAGACAACCGTTGACAACAGCCTGCTCGCCCATTCTGAGCCCGCGGGACGCATTACAGGTTGTTGCTATCAAACTTAATCAGGCGCTGCGCTGCAACATTGGTTTTATTTTTTTTTCGTGAGATCCTATTTTTTTTCTAAAATAAAAGTAGCCTAAGTTACTCCTTGTTACATCAGCTATCTGCCAGTGAAAGTCCCGTCAAAATCGGTCCAGCCATTTCAGAGATTAGCCGGAACAAACAGACAGACAGACAGACAGACAGACAGACAGACAGACGGACAGACAGACAGACAGACAAAAATTGTAAAAAATTTTGTTTCGGTATAGGTATCGTGTATACATCTAAATGCACTTAGTAATAAAAATCGGTAAAAAAACTTTTAAGTTAAACGGTTTTATTTTATGTGCACTGAAAACTACAAAATAAATAAATAGTTACTTACCTATCAACCTACGTAGGTGATCTCGGTCATTAATATCTCTGATGGTAGTGGTTGTCATAACATGAACCATGTCAGCGGCCGAAAGGCAGTTCATGAAAGAACACTAACACCAGGGTTTGCTTGGTAGGTAAACTAAGCAGCCCACACTATAACAAGTAGGTATTTTGACCTTCTAGTTCAGAAATATTTTAGTACTAGGCAGAATAGCTTTTAGGCATATTAGACTAAAATAAAAACGTGGGGCCCATTAACTATTTCTGTATTACTTTCTACTATACTAAGTGTGGATTGCATCGACTTATTATAATCGTCATCATCATCATCCTAGCGGTTTATCCCGGTCGCATCCGAAACCTCATAGCTCCGGAGTCCAGGGTCCGCTGAATCGACTTACTATAATCGTAACTGGAGGTTTTGACCATCAATAACCAGCCGTTACGGCTTCACCAGCGAACGCCGAGCTCATGATCTACCAAAGTATAAGATATGCTCTGCCATAGGTACGATTTCAGAGGGGCCCCACGTTTTTATTTTAGTCTAATATGCCTAAAAGCTATTCTGCCTAGTACTAAAATATTTCTGAACTAGAAGGTCAAAATACCTACTTGTTATAGTGTGGGCTGCTTAGTTTACCTACCAAGCAAACCCTGGTGTTAGTGTTCTTTCATGAACTGCCTTTCGGCCGCTGACATGGTTCATGTTATGACAACCACTACCATCAGAGATATTAATGACCGAGATCACCTACGTAGGTTGATAGGTAAGTAACTATTTATTTATTTTGTAGTTTTCAGTGCACATAAAATAAAACCGTTTAACTTAAAAGTTTTTTTACCGATTTTTATTTTCTTGTTTTTAGTGTTTAGTGAAATTGTCTACCGAATATTCCTCATTCTATTTAATTCATTCAGTGCATCATTATTACATGGTTTCATACCTGATAATTTAGTACAATCTAATTCCTCAATACATAGCCCTTCCAGAGACTTGACTCGACTTAGAGCCACGTATGCTTGTCCTTCCTCAAACAATTTTGAGCCCAAATATACTACTGCATGGTCGACAGTGCTGCCCTGCATTTTATGGACGGTGGATGCCCATGACAAAACTAAGGGCAACGTCCTTCTTTCAGCCGTACCATAATTGAATTTTGCTGGAAACTGTATGGCTTTAGGGTAAATAACGTGCATGCCGTCTCTGCCAAAGTCAATTTGAACTGATGGTATATCTGTTTCGTACATTTGGGTTCGACGGAACTGAGGCCAAACAATTTCTGTAATGTGGCCTATAGCGCCATTTACCAATCCTTTTGTAACGTCAATGTTGGACCGCAACATTACTTTTGCACCTACAAATATTTCAAGTACTGATGGTAAGCCTCCAGTCTTATTTATATCTGTTGGTATTATATTTGCTAAATTTAGATTATCTGTATTTCGTGTGGCGTCAATTATTTGATCCTGTGCTTTTATGGTATAAATTCGAGATCCCTTGCTTCGGAACAGATTTAAAACCGCAGCGTTGTGATTGTTTACTTGCTGATTAGTGGGGTATATACCCTTAACGCTTTGTCTGTTGCAAACTCATCACTTGGGTTTTGAATAACTCTTTGCATCAAAATACTAAAATGGTTAGCGGTTATTTTTTTTTTATTACATTATAGGCAAGTATTTGATCTCAATCTCACCTGATGGTAAGTGACGATGAGATCTACGATGGAGCATACTTGCCTAGGTAGGAAGGCGGCAGTAGATCGAGACGCTACATTCACTAGGCACATGCAGCGCAACTGATCTGACCCGCCATCCATGAATGGCAACACCGAACATCATGCCGGAACACGGCTAGGCCGCTTGGCGACATGGCTTTGTTCAGTGGGTGGTGACTAACCACGGCCGAAGCCTACCACCAGTAGAGTGGTCACCTGGTTGGCACCACCCAGGGTCACGTGTAGGGTATCTCGAGGATACTTAATTCTCCTACGGACGAAGGTGACTCGACCCCAAAAGCTCACCTATTCTCAAAGCATTTAATATGTCAATAAAAGTATGGTCCCCTTGCTGACGCATATTCTCCGTCAGCTCACAGAGCGTGAACAAACGCCATAGATGCGTGGCTGGTTGGATATTGGACTATAACACTAACATTAATAATTATTTATTTGTTATATACGTGGATGCTCAGGTGTTTCTGAAGCTTCTAACTCCTTTCGTCTCTCACGCCGTCCTGTTAACCTGGCTTCATGTTGGTCAGGTGTTTCTGACGCTAATAGCTCTCTTTGTCTGTTACGTTGTAATCTTAGCCTGGACTCATGACGCTCAAGTGTTTCTGACGCTATTAGCTCTCTTCGTCTGTCACGTTGTGATGCTAGCCTGGACTCATGACGCTCGGGTGTTTCTGACGCTATTAGCTCTCTTCGTCTGCCACGTTGTGATGCTAGCCTGCACTCATGACGCTCAGGTGTTTCTGACTCTACCAGCTGCCTTTGTCTCTCACGATGTGCTATTAACCTGGTATCATGTTGCTCAGGTGTTTCTGTTGCTAACCGTTCTCTTCGTTTCTGTAGTCGACTATGGGTTTCATTTTCACTTTCCTTTGCACGTTTCGTTCTATACTTTTCTTTTGCCTTTTCGAGCCTTCTTTTTCGTTGTGTAGCAGTTTCGTTTTTATTTTTGTTTGCTTTTTTATTTATTGTTACCATGTTGTTCCCACGATTAAGGGGCATTTTGACGGTCGACCCCATTTTTTTTATCTGCCCCTCTAACGTCACACAATCTTGGACGCAACTGTTCTCGACACGACTAATCATGCCCCCACCTAATACGCCATTTTGTAACAGCGTCCATCTTGAGTTTGAAATTTTGACATAATGACAGTATTCTGCTAGTGTAGTCCTATTATTTGATACCCATATTGTGGTGGTTGTGGAAAAATATGTACCTAGTCCGCCATATTGGAACGGCGTCCATCTTGAATTTAAAATTTTGACGTAATCATCGTGTTTTACTAGTGTAGCCCTTTCATTTGATACCCATATTGAGGGGGTTAAAGAAAAATATGTAATCCGCCATTTTGTATCGGCGGCCATCTTAGATTTATAATATTATTGATTTTATTATATTGTATTGTCATCTAAATTAAATGTGTGTACCAAATTTCAGATCAATCTGACAACGGGAAGGTGCTTAAATTTCAATTTCTAATTTTGACCCAAATAAATAAATTCCGTACGGGTCGAGCTAAATAAAACCGTTTAAAAAGCGGTTATTTTAATATTACAAACAGACACTCCAATTTTATTTATATGTATGTATAGATGTATAGATATTTACGCGAATACTACACATTGAAATAAAACTATTTTTTCAAAGAAACGAAACGACGGGAACGTAAAAATATACGAAAAAAATTGTTTTATTTCATACCCACAAAGTTATTAACGTTTTATACCTTTATCAAACGTCATATAGTACTGCACACAGCAAAAAATTAACTATAAAGAAAAACATCGCGAGGAAACCTGCATGTCTGAGAGAGCCCTCGAAAGACATGTAAAGTCCGCCAACCCGCACTGGGCCAGCGTGGTGGACTATGGCCTAATCCCCCCCACATTGAAGGGAGGCCCGTGCCCAACAGTGGGACATTAAAAGGGCTGGTATTATTATTATTTGAAATTACTTCTTTCATACTTGCGCTATATATACAACATGATTATCGAACACGAACTCCATAAAATTATCTTATTACTTTAAGTGACTACCTAGTTAATGAAGGTACGTTCCAAAGAAAATTTTAATTAAAACCGCGATAATTAACTTTAGTTGCTCGTGAGGCGTGTAGCTAATTAGTTCTTACCTTAAAAATGAAAATTACAGTGGGCCTTTGTTGGAGGTTGTAAAATTTTATGATCTCAAACACCGCGTGTATCTTCGGTTTCGCTTGAGTCCGTAAATATTGCCAGAGCACACACCAATTAACCAGATCAGGGTATGAGTATGTTCCATCCCGTTCGCACTACCGGCTTCATAAATAATAATGACAGTGACAGCTTCCCCAATGACGCTACAATTACATTAGGATTAGGAGTAAGGTACTCCTAGGTATACTGCTGTAGCGACCTCTTCAACCACACCACAAGATACACAGATGGCGCTGCAGACGACATTCAGAATAAATGACGATTCTCGATACAAACCTGAAACTCGCTATTAGAGTTTTCGGAGCACGTAACATATATACAAGATCTCTATAATAACCGTTGGGGCATAGCGGCCGCCCCGCCAGGCATACCGGGCTGGAAGATCTTCCCTTTTCCGCTAAACTGCCTTGCGAGACCTAACTAGTATGACCTTAGAGTTAGGTAAATTATGAGATTTTTTCCGGCTTCTCGGTCTGGGCTATCAGTAACCATACCGTCTACTTCCATGAGCCTGTAATTACAATGAATAACGATAAAGATTACATAAGGTAACATTTTAAAAGCATTCCTTGGAGTGCGACTATTTAAATAACACCAAAACTTTTATTTTCTATATTACTAAGTGCGCCAAAGGACTTAAGAAATGGGTGTTATAAAAAAATATCGAACCACGCCTACTGTAATGGTAACGTCATCGAGAAAAACATGCTGTCACTATCAAACTTATTTATGTAATCTGTTGTGTGGGACGGCTGGAAGGCGCTTACGTACCGTGTCGGTACGTAAGCGCCGGTACAGTACGTTATTTATTTATTCTACACCATGAGAACTGCGGAGAAATACGCCTGACACACTTAAAGAGCTTTCGTGTGTAAAGTAGAATAGTCTCGGTGCAATTCACATTGGTTCGAATCAAATTTGTGCGCTCTGAGGTATGCTCCACTTTGTGTGTACCGGAAGCCGCGGTGTAATTTATCGAAATACGGTATTTCGATCATGGCGCCGTGTCGGCGGTGGATCCGTAATGAACTGTGTGAATAATATATGGTACCGCTCGTTACTCTTCCACCAATATTAGGGTACCTCGACGGAACATAGCCTAAAGCACTCAGAGATAATGTTGCATCCATTGACCAGCTGCTAAAGTCTGCCTAGCCGTTCCTACATTGTTCTCACATACCCATAGTAATACTGCTTAAAAATGTAAAAGATCTTTTTAAAAGGAGCAACCATGGAGTTTCTTGTCTGTTCATCTCCATAGGAACGGCATTCTGAACGGGTGGTTGTAGCTTAGCATTTTGTAACTATATTGACGATTCATAAGTACTGCACTTAATGGTTTACTTACATGAATAAGATGTTAGCCAGGATTCTTAGTAGTAGAATACTTTTTTAGATTAACTTCGTTTCACGGAGAATTGCATTTTATTTGGGGTCCCGTCACTCGTGACAGATAATTTCTCGAGGAACATCTTAGAGGAGTTCGGTGTTGCTGGCTTCTTTAATTATCGATCAAACTTGTTTGGTTTATAATTGGAAAAGTTAACAAGCCGAGGGTCAGTGGTGGGTTCCTCTTCCCTATTTGTTTAATTGTTACATAATTAAAAGTACCCCGATGATAATGATGATGTTGATAACGACGAAGGTGATAAAATTACTCCCCTAACTCTATCAGTATATCTGTGGATACTTTACTGAAAATTTACCGGACATCTTGGGAGAACTTGAAAAGTCAAGTTATACTATTTTATTTCAATTGCGTTCACTCGTGCACGTTTATGAACACACAATGGCTAGCATCCCACTAATATTACACATTATTTATCAAATCAACACATACTTTGGAAAATAAAACAATGTTACGGTTCAAATTACCGCCAAAAATTTTATTTGATACTTAAACGATATCATAAATAAAATGATTAAGCCAAGCCCTTAGGACAAAACATCTAAGGGAATTTGTCCCACTTCTCGCACGTGTACAATAATCGTTACTAATCGATTCAATTGCAGCAATCGATTCTTAGAATCGATACGCAACACTATTTATCATCGCATCATATTTGGAGTTTACAGTAGGCCCAGTGCGGGTTGGCGGACTTCACACGTCTTTCGAGGGGTTCTCTCAGACATGCAAACGCTACTGGTTAGCCATGTTTAAAAAAATCAAACATCTTTTACACAATTATTTTATACATCAACGTAATCCATATAACTTAATCACTCATCTGTTAAATTATTTTACACTATTATTGTTGAACCTTATATATTACTAGCTGTTACCCGCGACTTAGTTCGCGTGGTATTTAACAAAGACACAACCGTTGGCAACAGCCTGCTCGCGCGTTCTGAGCCCGCGGGATGCATTTCAGGTTGATGCTATCAAACTTAATCAGGCGCAACGCTGCAACATTGGTTTTTTTTTTTCCTGAGATCCTATGTTTTTTTCTAAAATAAAAGTAGCCTAATTTACTCCTTGTTACATTAGCTATCTGCCAGTGAAAGTCCCGTCAAAATCGGTCCAGCCATTTCAGAGATTACCCGGAACAAACAGACAGACAGACAAACAGACAGACAAAAATTGTAAAAAATGTTGTTTTGGTATAGGTACCGTGTATATACATCCAAATGCACTTAGTAAAATGCGGTTATTTTAATATTACAAACAGACACTCCAATTTTATTTATATGTATAAATGTATAAATATGATCACTAATTCCAAAAGTTCATAGACTATAGATGAAAAAAACTTTTTTTTAATGGCATTAGCGATCACATACACAATGCCAGTAGCCATTACACTGCAACTATAATAACTTTCAGTGTGCTTTTCATATTTTAATTTATTTTTTTTGAAACTTTTTTTAATAAGTACCTATCAATATAGTTCTCAATACGACTTCATACACTATCAATAATATTACCGACACATTTTAATGGGGCATCGATTTAAAACTCCCTGTCACTATTAAATGATAATCTATACTCTATACTTACTCTATACTAATATTATAAATGTGAAAGTTTGGATGGATGGATAGATGGATGGATGTTTGTTACTCTTTCAGGCCCGAACGGCTGAACGGATCTGGATGAAATTTGGCACAGAGATAGATTATAGTCTGGAATAGCACATAGGCTAATTTTTATCCCGGTAAAATGTATGGTTCCCGTGGGATAGATATTTTAATTTTTCATACTTTTTATCGCGGGTAACACCGTCGGGCGCAGCTAGTTTATCATATTATTTTAATCTCAATGGATGTAATAAAAGCGATTTATGCTAGATCTCGCAAGATTTATGTGTTTGTTGTGGGCAATTTGTTATTTTGTTGTGCAACGCTTGATTGGTCTGCCGCATGGGACTCGTGTAACATTCAGCCGCTTAAAATTACCTGATAATTGCGCTGAAAATGTTTATTTTGTTGCTATTGAAACTATATTTGGATGATATAGCAGCCTGGGACTGATCGCTCAAATATCAGTGTTTATAATGTTAAAGTGTAGCGTGTGTGCGCCTCGCATGGCAACACACTGGAGCTTACTTTTTTATGTTTTTTTGTAAAAATAATGGATTAAAATAAATACATGCCCGCTGAGTTTCTCGCCGCATCTTCTCAGTTGAGGTCGCGTTCCGATCCGGATGTAGAGTTAAGTAAAAAAAAATGTAATGACAATTTGTAAGTGCCCCCATAGGCCTATACGAAATAAACGATTCGACTATGACTTTGATATAGCCATATGCCTGATCGTAACATAAAAAGATATGTTTTTAAATAACAACTTTGACGAGCCATTTGAGGGGTCGGAATTCCGAAAATTCCGCCTTAGTCCTACCTCTCCTACCTACCTACGTCACATGAGGAACCCCTGTGCGAAATTTCATCCCGAAAAAAACTTTTGAATTTGACTACCTGATTAGCGCAGTTGGTAGTGATCCTGCTTTCTGCGCCGAGGGCCCCGGGTTCGAGTCCTGGTAGGGACAAGCTTTGTGTGATGAGCACGAATGTTCGTACCGAGTCATGGATGTTTAATATCTATATAAGTATTATATACTGAGTTCGCCCTCAGTCCATTGTACGGTACCCATAACACAAGCGTTGCTTAGTGTGGGACCGTATAGTTGGTGTGTTCGTGTGGCGATATTTATATTTATTTTTCTTACCCTTTAACATCCGAATAAGGTAATTCGAATTCTTGCTAACGTTAAATAGTAGCCAATTCGGCCCAGCCGTTCTCAAACGATGCGTTTACAAACGAACAGCATTTTTGTTATTTTTTTATACAACGTGATTCAGTAAGGCCATACCGCGTCTGTCCCGAGGCTCGAATGTAACATTACTTTAATCCGCCCGCCATTAAGACATTCAATTAATGTACACCTAAAGGGTGCTCATAAATTAACCGACTGCGCGATCAGTCGCTAATTACAGACGTATTTTTATGTCCAGTCAGTTTGTGCTTATTTATAGTTGTTTAAACGAAACTTATATACAGGGTGGAAAGGGAATGGTAACGAACGAATGCACTTTGGATAAATGTTACACTTATGCTTATAAAAAACACATAGAAACCGTCAGTGTTGACAATCATAGGTTGCAAATGTGGAAATTTTTGAGCGCGCAATGTATCATAAACGATGCGTTTGAACCTGCACACCTTGTTTCCAAGGCGAGCGTTCTACCAACTTGGCTATCACTGCTGAATGCAAAGGGACCATTATGATAAAAATCGATTCAGATAAATGTTATTCCACTTTAACAAATTGTTAGGTATTCTGTACCTACTGTATAGGCATAGAATGCTTAAAGTCGACTGCGCAAATGAAGGCAGACATGGCGTGGGAGACAAATGATTTTATCTTTTATTAAGTGCAATGGCATTGATAGCAAAGTAGGTAGAACTCTTGCCTCGGTAACGGGGATCGCAGGTCCAAACCTCCGCAGGCACTTTTGGGATTACTGCATTTCATGTGAGAATCTCATTTTTAACTATGATTATCACTCATTAAACGGTGAAGGAAAACATCGGTACTTTCTACGATCCGGTTGTAAAGTTAAGAAAATAAATGTAATGAAAATTTGTAAGTGCCCCCGTGCCTATACGAAATAAACTATTTGACTTTGACTTGACTACATATACATAGGTACTTTCTCAAATATATTTTCTGTCTCAGGTCCAGAGCTTGACCCCCCACCCCCTACCCCCCGATGTGAATTCCTGGCTACGGCGCTGCCATCGACTGTACATTTGAAACAAGATCCTCTATAGAGACCCTCATACGAAAATCCAATCGAACGGTCTGTCGAGTGACGTCAGACGAGTCTTGACACACCCATTTAGCTCGTGCCGAACATTTCATACCTCGCGACGTGTGTATAAAAGAAAATATAGTGTTTGTGAAATATTCGCTATCGAATGCCTCCAAGAATTTATGGTACTGTCGTTGACAGAATCGGAATACACTCCAAACGATTTTCTGTGTGAGTGTTTGCAATTTTTGTCGGCGACAGTTCGAAACGTTTAATATTCTTGCGACAAAACACGCTTCAAAGAAGTTTGTGATCGCTTCTTGGAATAGAAGTGCTAGTTTTGGAAAGTATGTCTGACGGCGTGATTAGCGCAGTTGGTAGTAACCCTGCTTTCTTTGCTGCAGGCCCCGGGTTCTAAACTTGGTAGGGAAAAACTTTGTGTGATGAACAATGAATGTTTTTAACAAAGTCACGGATGTTTAGTATCTATATAAGTAATATATACTGGGTTCTCGCCCCAAGTCCATTGTACGGTACACATATACAAGCGTTGCTTAGTGTGGGACCGTATAGTTGGTGTGTTCGTATGGCGATATTATTATTATTATATAAAAGTGCGCAAGCACAGGTGTATTCTCTTCCCTTACTCTCTTAGTCTATTAGGACGGCAATCAGGTATGACCGAGAGATCAGGCTATACGTACGCTTCGAGGCAGGAGCAAATGATAATCATTGTTGAAAATGAGATTCGCACAAAAAGTCTAGATATGCCAGCGGTACGAACTGGGGTTTGAACCACCAATCCTCGTTTCCGCCAAGCGTTCTACCAACTTGACTATTGTTGCTATATATACCTGGGTAAAATAGAGTACCTAATACTGGCAATAATCCGGTTTCAATTCCTGCAGCAGACATATTATTTAGGTCGTCCTAAACTCGCAAAGATTATGAGACCTCATAGCAATGGCCCATTAAGCCAATATCATGAGCAATAAAATCTAAATTCTATCAGGAAATGGATTCGGTCCAAATGCGATGCTCCTAGACGATTTTATAATTGAGTTAGCGGCACTATGATTGCGATGCGATAGATATACATTTTACGTTATACATAGATAAAGTATTGGAACGAAGTTCCTTATCGCGCGTTACGAAAGGGGGCTAGACGGAAAAAATTAAGACGAAAAGTTGTAACGACACTTTTTGCTATCTTTGTCGTTTGCATTTACATAATGGTCAGTATTTTCGAGACATTGCACAAGTGCATCCGTGGCGCAATTGGCTAGCGCGTTCGGCTGTTAACCGAAATGTTGGTGGTTCGAGCCCACCCGGGGGCGATATATTTTTGTTACCCAAAATTATTGATTTTTTGTACATAATAAATAATAAAGGAACTTCGTTCCATCCGGGTATAGCTATATATATAGCTAATAATATTTTATTCATAGCTATGGTTGGTACGTTTATTTTAACGCATAGTTCACTGTGGAATTCTGTCCTTATGCTAACTAGCGAGTATGTTTCGTTCGATATCGAAATATGGCGACATTCTAATCTCCGGCAAATGCGACGCGAATGCATTAAACGTAGCTGGCAATATTGCACCGGCTTAAAAACTATGCGGCTATGCGACTTTAAGCTTTATTTATTAGAGATTCGGACCTTTTCGTTTCCCTATATTTGGCACCGGCTGGTTTTCAAAAGGATTCTTTTTTCAGTATCCTTTTGTTGTACTAGTACTACTGAAATACCAACGTGACTACGTGTATACTCACAAGGCGCGAGTATTCGTCTCGAGCGAGGCACGTACTGACTAAGCGACCCAAAGTAGGTTGCCCAATCTGAGTACGCGGCTTTTTAGTTCATGTACCTTTTATGACGGGATAATTAAAATTAAAAAAAAAACATACTCTATGCTTTCAGAATCAGAATATATTTTTATGTATGTTAACAATTAGACAGTACTTATGAATCGTCAAAAATATCACAAAATGCTAAGCTACAATTTTACCGCCCCTTCGACGACATGATGAGCGCAGTTGGTAGTGACCCTGCTTTCTGTGCCGCGGGTCCCGGATTCGAATCTTTGTGTGATGAGCACGAATTATTGTATCAGAGTCATGGATGTTTATTATCTATATAAGTATTATATACTGAGTTCGCCCTCAGTCCATGGTACGGTATCCATAATACAAGCGTTGCTTAGTGTGGGACCGTATAGTTGGTGTGTTCGTCTGGCGATATTATTATGTAGAAGTACGGGTAAGAAACACCATGGTTGCTCTTTTTTAACGATGCTATACATTGTTAAGGGTATTATTATAATATACGGATTCGAACCCGGGACCCTCGGCACAGAAAGCAGGGTCACTACCAACTGCGCTTATCAGGCCGTCCGTATGTAACTGATAACATAATATAAGTGTGACTAAGCCTCTAATAATTTCATAGCCACTCATTATTGATACCAAACCCATTTGCGAATGTTGGCGTACAGCGGAAAGTCGTTTCAGTTAACTGCACCAACTTTGGTAATAATTAGTATTGCGGCGCAACCAATATGCCCCTGATAATGTACCAACCATTTAACTATATTAGGATGCTGTGTGCAAATGCGACGGAGTGTTAATTTACGTGTGCTAGAGAGGGATATCGAATTTAGGACGTCGGTGAATTACGGTGATAAGGACTTGTGTTTTGATAGCTTAGCGGAAAAGGGAAGATCTTCTAGCCAGGCGAGTAGTATGCCTGTGGGACTGGCCGTAAGGCCCCGACGGTTGTTGTCGTGTTCTTGTATACAGCGTGAATCAGAAAGGGTATACTCACCCTTAATCCTGCGCTTCTATTGAGCATTTGCAATCATTAAGTGAAGTCACAATTCGTGTCGATTTAAAAAAAAATACAATGGTGTTAAATGACAATCGTGTTTTTTTACCAACTTTTTACTATAAATCTATAAATAAATATAATCTATAAAATCCATAAATTACCAACTTTTTACTATAAATGTTGGTAAATATTTTTGTTTTAATTAAAACATAGGTAAATTAATTAGTATTTAATTTTTTGTAAGCTTTTATCATAGCTAAAATGTCACACCTGCGAGACTTGCACAATGGAAAACAAACTTAAGTACCTATACACATAAGTATGAACAGATAATGTTGCAGGTGTGCTAACCTACGCGATTACGTTAGCGTAAAAAATAGTGCATAACCATTTAAAACCGTTCAATGAAATTTATAACCGGGCTTATCTTCAAAATATATTATAACCGGGCTTATCTTCAAAATATATTATAACCGGGCTTATCTTCAAAATATATTATAACCGGGCGTTCAATTTAACCGGTCGCTTTACGATAACCGATTAACGATTTTATCCCCAGAGTGCTTTATGCACGGTTGACATCAAAAATGGATAATAATTTAACTAAATAATCTGTCAACCTACTCTATATAAAATATAAATAAAAATGATTATATGTTCGTTGGTAAGCGGATAACTTGAGAACGGCTGGACCGATTTGGATATGTGTGACGTGGCAAAATGTAACTAACCTCCGTGCGATGACACGAACGGAGGGGGTTGTTGTTTGTGGTCGGATGACGGACAAAGATGTCGGTGCGTACCTAATCTGTTCTTTATTATTAACTAGCTGCGCCCGGCGGTGTTACCCGCGATAAAAAGTATGAAAAATTAAAACATCTATCCCACGGAAACCATACATTTTACCGGGATAAAAAAGCCTATGTGCTATTCCAGACTATAATATATCTCTGTGCCAAATTTCATCCAGATCCGTTCAGCCGTTCGGGCGTGAAAGAGTAACAAACATCCATCCATCTATCCATCCATCCATCCAAACTTTCACATTTATAATATTAGTATGGATTTCTTACATTCTTACATTACTACATATGTTTTTTCATATTCGTAATTTGTTAATAATAGTCCGAATAAAGTTTTTCGGAATGAATAATTTAAAGAGTTTTTCAAAATTTTGAAAAAATTGTGAATGATTGAATGTGTTTTTTTAACTAGACGTAACTTCTCTCGGGTCATCTAAGTACTTACTTGTATTGATATTATAAATTCCCAATTGTCGCTTATATGTTCTGTATTCTCTGTATCTGCTCGATAATTGTGAGGCCATTGTCAGTCAATAATGAGTCAGTTGTGATCGCAGACTTGGTGCCTAGTAAGTACTAATGAAACTTTAATAATCTCGCCCCCTATGACATTGGAAATAAAAAACTTATAGCGCAATAGAGGTGTACTGCGTTGCCTCTCTACCTACCCCTTCAGGAACTACAGTCGTGATGGCATTGATTTTTCAACCAAATATTGGCCTATTTAGTCACAGACACATATGGGAATCATCTCGTCACGCGATTGTCTGGTGACCTGAATATTTATTATTTTTCCCATATTATATTGTATGTCTACCGCGAATGGAGGCCACAGTGTTCAGCTATAAATTACACGCAGCTCTATATATTATAGCTTTAGATGGGTAGCCGGATTATAAAATTATAGTTTTTACCTTATCAGAATCAGAATATTTTTTTTTTATTCACGTTGACCATTAAGTACAGTACTTATGAATCGTACGTACGTAAAGTACAGTTATTATCCACGACTCCGCACGTAACCATCGATCCCAGTATACAGGATTTAAGTGGTTTTGCAATGAAGAGAATGCCTTCGATTTAACTCATGATTTTGGACCCGCCAGAGTTATTAATTAAATAACACTTTAAGTCGATCTTTTCATGTATTATATTCATTGAAATAAAACTAATTTTACGGATTTTATCACGTTTATGTGGTGGAACCCCAGTTAAAACTATGACACCAGGACGTCAACCACTTCAGTCCTCCCGTGACCATGGTTGCTGTAAAGCAGCCGAAACGTCGGGAACGTAAACACATAAAATAAACGCGATAAAATCCGAAAAATGAGTTTTATTTCAATTGAAAATTATATTATATTTAATTTATATTATTTCTTAACTCATGACAAAATTATTTCTATCATTTAATTATAGGCATTAAATTAAGTGTAACCTTTACCCAAAGATTTCGCTACCATGCCACATACATCCTGCATAAATACTTATAAAGATATTAAACATCCATGACTCGGGAACAAACATTCGTGGTCATCACAATAAGTTTGCCACTACCGGGACTCGAACTCTTGGTGGTACGCCATCGTCGTCGGGTCGTCAAATCGTCTTAATCTATAAACCTAAAACATCGTCCCAAATACCCAATATACAAATGGGGCAGCCATTAAATATGAAACAGATAAATTGTGGCGAGGCGCGTTACGCAGAAGTGCTTGTATAGAGACTAATAAAATACAGTTCTGTCAACGAGAGATCCGTCACTCGAGCTGGAGATAAAGGGGATTGTACACTGGCGGGGAAAACGCTGCGGCAAAACGTGCACGTTGGTTTTACCAAGAGTTTAGCCGACCGCATCAAAAAAGTGTAGAGCAACTGTTTTTAAATTCTCATCGGTTCAGTTGCTATTTGTTGTTTTTTTTCTAGATGACGTATATGTACATATTTTGTTAGACAAACAGACCAACTATATGGTCCCAAACTAGGTAACTCTTGTATTATAGTTGTCGTTCAATGGACTGAAACGATCCTAGTATATACATACTTACTTATATGGATATGAAATGTCCATTGCACGTGTACAAACATTCGTGCTCATCAAGTTTGTTTTTATGTTTGTTACCTCAGATCTCCGTCATTTATGAACCAATTTGGAAAATTATTTTTTTATGAAGGATATGCTTACAGAGTGGTCCCATTCTTTTTAATGTTCTGATGATGGAATCCAACATGACATTCGTTAAATATTTGATTTAGTTAGACAAGTTATATTTCAAGATTAGATTATTTTGTGCTTTTTAGTTTTTGGAAGACGGTTTTGTTTTTTTTTTAAGTTTTTATACATATTTGTTATCCTTTTTAAAAAATCGTAGCGACTATTATTCACAAGTGTGAAGGCCTCTCTGCTATTCTAAATCCCGTATACTACCACGTATTAATCTAGATCTGTGGTGACAAACCTTCTCCTTCAAATTCAGACGCGCTAGAGCCTTGTTGAAAGGGGGAATGTATTAACTAATAAATCAGGGATTTTTAGGGTAGGGAATTATACAAAATATGTTTTAAAAAATGCGCTATTTAAAGTCTTATTGCCAGGCAAATACCGCCTTTGTATAGGAAAGGTATTCACGCAATAGTTCACCAGGCCGCTTTTCTATTGGCAATTCAGGGCCTAGTTCCTGAGATCACAAACCGACAAATATATATATCTGTTGGAGTATGTAAACCACATCCCAATAGCAACTTAAACGATAGTTACAGACTATCGTACTTACCTATATACAGTTATAAGGAACCCCATTATACGACAGTCCCTAAGCACCTTGAATACGTTAAAGGGCTATGTAATCCAACAAACTATTGTCATGCAGATTGGCCAGTCATTTCTTCATTCATTCATCATTCATTGCTTCATTCATTCATTCAGTCATTTCTAATTGGTTGGGAGCCTACAGATCGGCCCTACAGATCGGGTTGCAAGTTGTGCCGTGTGTTGAGGCCTAAACGCTATAAACAGTTAATTAGGCTACCTAGCTTATAAACTCTTATATATACCCGCTATGTCTTCAGCAAAGTAAGTTATAAGCGCTGCATAAAAAAAATACAATCGAATTGAGAACCTCCTCCTTTTTTTTAAGTCGGTTAAAAATAACGTAAAACCGTTATTGAATGGAATTTTTAGCATTACATTTTTGAATAACTAATACCGGAACTATGCATATGAAAAAAGTTTAATCCAGCTTCCGGCGAACGGATATATATTTATTCGTAGCCGGCTCCCATTTTGATTGCTTTTCATCTCGCTGTTCTTAAAGGGATAGGATTATAATGATATACTACAAATATCTATACTAAGTACGCTAATAGGTGTGTACTGACTGACCGCACAGCCTCGCGGAACTGCGTCGAGTCAAGTCAATGTCAAGTCAAAGTCAAATCGTTTATTTCGTATAGGCCTACGGGGGCACTTACAAATTGTCATTACATTTTTTTTTCTTTACTCTACAACCGGATCGGAACGCGACCTCTGATGGGTTATGGGCAGCAAAGTAAACGATGTAGAAAGATAGAAATGGATTTAATTAGTAAGATTACGAACAGACATCTCGTATAGATACTGACAAGCAAGTGACAGACATATTTGCTTTTCTGTACACAGAGGAGTATACTATCTAACACTCCCCCTTAAACTACTCCGACATAGTACAAAACATAAGACATACAACTTATACTCACAGCAAACTAAAAACAACAACATATCAACATTCTTAAAAAACAAACATAACTAAACCGTCATAGCATATGACAACTCTAAGTACCTATGTCTAATAACCTTATTATAAACTAGCTGTTGCCCGCGACTTCGTCCGCGTGGTATTTAACAAAAACAACCGTTGACAACAGCCTGCTCGCCCATTCTGAGCCCGCGGGACGCATTGCAGGTTGCTATCAAACTTAATCAGGCGCTGCGCTGCAACATTGGTTTTAATTTTTTTTCGTGAGATCCTATTTTTTTTTCTAAAATAAAAGTAGCCTAAGTTACTCCTTGTTACATCAGCTATCTGCCAGTGAAAGTCCCGTCAAAATCGGTCCAGCCATTTCAGAGATTAGCCGGAACAAACAGACAGACAGACAGACAGACAGACAGACAGACAGACAGACGGACAGACAGACAGACAGACAGACAGACAGACAGACAGACAGACAGACAGACAGACAGACAGACGGACAGACAGACAGACAGACAAAAATTGTAAAAAATGTTGTTTCGGTATAGGTAACGTATATACATCCAAATGCACTTAGTAAGAAGCGGTTATTTTAATATTACAAACAGACACTCCAATTTTATTTATATGTATAGATGTATAGATTAGACAAACATAAACCTATAACAAACTGTTCATGTTTTTCTTTTGTCAGAGGTTTAGTCAATATATCTGCGATCATTAAATCTGTTGATACATTATAAATATTGATATTTGAGCGATCAGTCCCAGGCTGCTTTATTATACAAATAATCCATGATACTGTAATAACCCTTACGACATAGAAACATACTCAAACGTACTTTCGTCGTGTCTCTTCCGCGCGTGTGTGTCGTATCGGGCTGACAACATGGCATGTGACGGAAGACAGCGCTCGGGCAAGGACGCGCGAGCCTTTGCCTCACCCACGTACCCATGGCACGAGTGGAGGCAGCCATGCGACGCTACTTGTTAAGTCAGTATAATAATAATAAATAATAATACCAGCTCTTTTTAATGCCCCACTGCTAAGCATGGGCCTCCCCTGCGTTCGAGGGGGATTAGGCCATAGTCCACCACGCTGGCCCAGTGCGGGTTGGCGGACTTCACACATCTTTCGAGGGGTTCTCTCATTTGAGAGAACCCCTCGAAAGATGTGTGATAATATGTGCAATTGTGCATATCTATGCAGGTTTCCTCATCGTGTTTTCCTTCACCGTTTAGCAAGTTATATTCGTGGTTGAAAATGAGATTCGCACATGAAATCCAGAAATCCCGGAGGTGCGAGCCGGGGGTTTGAACCTGCGATCCTCGTTACCGAGGCAACTGTTCTACCAACTTTGCTATAACTGCTTAAGTTAAGTCAGTAAACGGCTATTAACTCTAAGAAACTTATACGTACATTTCAGTAGTTTAGATATATTTTGAACACTGGCTGTAGTAATTGTTGAACCATTACCCGTGTACAGACCGCCGTGCAGTCTGACAAGACTGGATGCGATACAGTTTGCCTCGATGCCTCATCGTGTGCCTAAGTACCTATCGCAAGGCTGCGCGGCGGGTCTGGACACGGCTATTGATATATTATTCTTTGCGTGGAACTTAAAAAGTACGTAGGCACCTCATGGATGGAGAAAACAAAATGTAGATTGGAATAAAGACGATAAATTATTTATTAACAGAAACAAAGTGTACAGGTTCAAACCCCGGTGCGCACCTCTGAGATTTCCGGATTTTCATGTGCGAAAATAATTTTCTATAAAGATTATCACTTGCTGTACGGTGAGGGCAAACATCGTGAGGAAACCTGCACGTCCGTTAAAAGGCAAGTGAAGTTCACCGAACCGCACTGGGCCAGCGTGGTGGACTACGGCCTAAATTCTCCTAATATTGAGAAGGAAAGTGACCAGTATGTTGACAATAGGCTCACCCCCTATTACAGTGGAACCAAATAACATGGCGAAATTTGGATGCACTACATTGCACCTCTGCCTACACCTTCTTGTATTGTAGGTGTGATGGTGTATTATCTAAACAAATAAATAAAATTGGAGTGTCTGTTTGTAATATTAAAATAACCGCTTTTTACTAAGTGCATTTGGATGTATACACCAAAACAATTTTTTTTACCATTTTTGTCTGTCTGTCTGTCTGTCTGTCTGTTCCGGCTAATCTCTGAAATGGCTAGACCGATTTTGACGGGACTTTCACTGGCAGATAGCTGATGTAACAATGAGTAACTCAGGCTACTTTTATTTTAGACTAGCTGTTACCCGCGACTTCGTCTGCTTTTTGTTAAATACCACGCGGACGAAGTCGCTGGTAACAGCTAGTCTAAAATAAATTATTAAACATATTACTATTATTATTTTAACTCATATTTTCACCCGCAAAAAGTTTAGATTCCACCAAAAAGGTGTGACTTCCCACAGTCCACATTGAACTTTGACATCGCGTGGGCATATCGGAAGCCTTATGAATATTACAAAATTATTATAATGTCGTTGGCCCTTAACACTATAGGAATAGAGTTGAGGATTCATGGAATGTAAATGAAGAGGATGCTAATATTTCTAAGTGATAAAGATAAGGAATTCATGAATTAGTTTAGAGGACTAGCCATTGCGCATGATTCGGTTACAAACCCTTTTATTTACTAACATCTTGAAGGCACGAAGTTGAATTACAAATTTGTAGAATTTCTCAGCCAGTCTGGCAGGGGTAGGATGAACTGGCATGCCAGTATCTCCACCAATTAAACTAGGTTCCTAGGGGATGTCTAGTAAATTGATCGAATCCCTAAACTGGTTTTGTGAAACAAAAAACTAACATTTTTTTTTAAATAATTAGTGTTTTTTACCTGATTATTATCTTACTTCTTTATGTTATAAACTATATACTGCATTATTTATATTCTTGTGTACACGCTATATAGAATCAGAATCAGAATCAGAATATTTTTTTATTCACGTAGACCATTATGTACAGTACTTATGAATCGTCAAGTTACAAAAATATTATGCTACTGCTCTACCACCCGTTCGGAATGCCGTTCCTACGGAGACGAACGGGCAAGAAACTCCATGGTTGCTGTTTTTAAAAAAATATCTTTTAAATTTTTGAGCAATATATAATAAATAATATATTATATAGTCTGAATAATACTGAACACAGGTGGTTTGATTTGAATATTTTCCCTATTATGAAACTTAATAGCCACAATTACTTTTCATATTCTGCATAACATTATAGCGGTTCTAAATATTGAATTTACTGTTCTTTTATGTACTATGGAGTATCTATGCCAATTGTATTTATTAGTGACCACATAGTGGCCACTGGCTGGTCTACAGGCGAAGTACACAAATCTAAAGGATTTTTAAATGTATGGCCAATTAAAAAGAAACCTTCCAGTAAGAGCACCGATTTGAATATCACCAATAGTGTTCCACTTAGAGCACTTGACGGTAACAATCAAAATTAAAAATACCTATCTATATGCATTATGCATTATGCGAGCCGGGGCTTGAACCTGCGATCCTCGTAACCGAAGCAAGCGCTCTACCAACTTGCCTATCACTGCTAACCCACCGTTTTAAACATAGGTAATCGGTTCGGAGCTCGACCGCCCCCCTCCCCCCCTCCCGCCCCCTCCAAAGAAGTGAACTCCTGAGTTCTGCCTTGGACAAAACCCTACAAAATACTTTGGTTACTTGTGTGCAACCCATAAATATAAGAGTAAGGTATCGTTAATAGAAAAATAAAGCGTCCCCGGCGCCCCCTGGTGGCGCGGCCATAAATCGCCGTAAAACAAAAGAAAAAGCTGCTTTTATGAACACCATAAAACACACGGCTCACGTGTCGCTTTGGGTGTGTGTCGTGTTTAATGTACACAGGTTATATAAAACAATAATAATGTAAGGAAATATATTCTCAAAAAATTATCATAGGAAAATAATAAATAATATCAGAATCAGAATATTTTTTATTCATGTATACCAGCCTTTCCCAAAGTGGGCGATAACGCCCCCATGTGGGCGCTGCAAGCCTAAAGGGTAAGAGACCTAGAAAACAAATGGAGGCGTTGTGTAGAGGCTTACAATAATTAATTTAATTTGAAGTTATAGTGTTTTTTAAGTTGGTGAAAAAAGGGGGGCGCTAAAAAATAATTCATTCTCAAAATGGGCAGTAGACAAAATAAGTTTGGGAAGCCCTGATGTATACCATTAAGTACAGTACTTATGAATCGTCAAAATAGTTACGAAATACTAAGCTACATCTTTACCACCCGTTCGGAATGTCATATCGTCGACGACGAACACACCAACTATACGGTCCCGCACTAAGCAACGCTTGTATTATAAATACCGTACAATGGACTGAGGGTGAACTCAGTATATAATACTTATATAGATATTACACATCCATGACTCGGGTATAAACATTCGTGCTCATCACACAAATGCCTATGTGCTATTCCAGAATATAATCTATCTCTGTGCCAAATTTCATCCAGATCCGTTCAGCCGTTCTGGCGTGATTGAGTAACAAACATCCATCCAAACTTTCACATTTTTAATATTAGTGCGATAATACCTCCCATACATCAATCCAAATCACACATAAAAACTTCATACAATCCGATCTATTTACTCGAAACTCCACTCGCAACGAAAATAACTACAAAAAAATCGTAAACAACGAAAACACAGTTAAAACTGCAGTTTACCGGTTAATTTATTGCCGGTTAACTACAAAGGGTTACGATTGATATACGGACGGTTAATCTCAGTTAACTGGTGTCGAAACGCGGTCAACCAGCCACTGTACCACTATTAAGGTAAATATTTATCTGATAGTGCTATAACGGCGTTAGCTGAATCTATACTAATATAATAAATGTGAAAGTTTGGATGGATGGATGGATGGATGGATGGATGGATAGATGGATGGATGTTTGTTACTCTTTCACGCCCGAACGGCTGAACGGATCTGGATGAAATTTGGCACAGAGATAGATTATAGTCTGGAATAGCACATAGGCTACTTTTTATCCCGGTAAAATGTATGGTTCCCGTGGGATAGATGTTTTAATTTTTCATACTTTTTATCGCGGGTAACACCGCCGGGCGCAGCTAGTGGGGTGATAAATATGAAAAAGACAATGATGAAAAAAAGCGCCAAGTTCTTTTTGTATTCAATAGATAGCACCAGAAGTTGAAGTGGCAGTGGGCACGGCACATAGCTCGCAGAACCGATGGCCGTTGGGGCAGAAAGGTTCTAGAATGGCGACCACGAATCGGAAGACGAAGTGTAGGACGGCCCCCCACAAGGTGGACTGATAACATCACACGCGTCGCAGGAAGCCGGTGGATGCGAGTGGCGGAGGACCGTGATGTGTGGAAGTCGTTGGGGGACGCCTATGTCCAGCAGTGGACGTGTATATCGGCTGATAGCTAGACATAGCACCAGATAAATGCACCAGCTGTATGGTGCCAAACCGAACAATGCTTGTATTTCTGGTACCATACAATGGACCAGCTCAAAGTCAAAGTAAAATCTCTTAACTCTACAACCGGATCGGAACGCCCCACCTCAACTGAGAAGATCCGGCGACAAACTCAGCGGACTTGTCTTTTTTTTTACAGTTTTTTTTATAACCATTAAATTATTTTTGTTTGTAATAAGCATTTATTGCAAAAAAAAGCTCCAATGTATTGCCATGCGAGAAGCACGGACGATGTTCCCCTTGTTGATATCATACTATATAACTATATAATATTGTCTTTATTGTTGGGTTTTTACTGTGAAAAGTGTTTCTATATTTGTCGATTCTTAGTTTGCTAGGATCTTGATTTCTTATATTTACGCGAATACTACACATTGAAATAAAACTAATCTTAAGGACACATAACATAACATCATAAAATCCAGAACCAAGCGTACCATTGCAAGACCTCAAGACACAGTGAGCTCTTTCTGCGTAGATCGGACCGCAAGTAACAACTAAATATGAGGGTACCCCCGTCAAACTATGACACTAGGACGTCAACCACCTCAGTCCTCCCGTGACCATGGTTGCTGCAAAGCAGCCGAAACGTCGGGAACGTAAAGTAAAAAATAAACCGCGATAAAATCCTTAAGATTAGTTTTATTTCAATTGCTAGGATCTCTTTGTGCATGTCACAGCCGTCATTTACCCGAGAGAGTAACTTATATTTTTATTACAAACATGCCAATTTCAATTCTTTTCCAATTCAATTCTCTGTCAGTTAGTCAGAATTCAATGAAATAGATGATTGAGTTGGTCTTCTATTGTAACTAGTTAACCTTGAGTGCAGTGATAGCCAAATTGGTAGAACGCCTCGGTAACGAGGATCGCAGGTTCAAACCCCCGCTCACACCTCTCGGATTTCAGGATTTCATGTGCGAATCTCATTTTCAACCACGATTATGACCTGCTAAACGGTGAAGGAAAACATCGCGAGGAAACCTGCATGTCTGAGAGAACCCCTCGAAAGACGTGTGTAAACATTTGCCATATTTAAAAGTGCGTTGTAGCGCACTCAATTCCATTCTATACATACTTATTACTCTTTAAAACAATGGCAGCCACTGAATCTAGACAGTACTGAGCATTAAGTACTTACAGAATGGTCTCAGTAGCAAGGCGCCGCAGCCGGACGGTTAGGCTAACTGCACACTGCTCGATTTAAGGACAATAAAGCGGCCACGATTTATAATCAACGCTGGAAGTTGGTCGAGGAAGCGGTGCGGCCACTCGAGCTGACCGTCGATTAGGGAGGTGAAAGATATTCTTACCGAAATTGAAATATCGATATTTTTTTGTTCGGCCGATCTCATGTCACGACTTCATAAGCCAATGATTGCATATTACACAATGCTAGTTGCAGCATCTCTATATGATAGATAAGCAAACAAAGGAATTTATCATGCGAAAAGTTTAAAAGAAATGTTTAAAGCCCCTTTTTTTCTAAAAAATTTACATAAGTTCCAGCTTTTTGACTTCTTCTAGAAAATTGGTGCTCGCGCAATTATCCATTCTTAATTCCTCCTACAAACTGACTAGAAATACCCTTTTAAAAGCAAAACATCGGGAAGTTCATTGATATGAATATAGCCGAAGTAAATTCACAAACGTTACCACGTTACAATCCATTACTGCACCTACAAATTGTTACATGAAACTCAATACTATCGATAAGATCCCATCACTGTCGTACACGACTTGAGAGCAGCCAGCTGAAGCTTCACGCAACGTGAACCAAAATCGATGGCGTAAGATTATCGTGATAAGAATGGACGTCATGCCCAACACTATCAAGTTTTATTGGCATTAATAATATACCCAGTATAGCGTCAGTTTACTAGAAGGAAAATGGATGTAGATTTTTTTGAAGTACCACGTTTTTGTTATAGCTGGACAGTGGTTCCATCACGAATGTCTTTTATCTCTTCTTGGGCACGTTTCTTTCTTTCAATCTCCAATCCTGGATAAACATGTGGGAAATAGAGACAGTTGAGTATCGCTTCTGTCTGATGTAGGGGGAGAGAAGAAAAGCTCTTAAATTCGGAAGAGTTTAGTATGTTACTCTTCTGAATTTAAGAAATTTTCTCCTGTTGGCGTCGCTCTTCCAGGCCATGAGTGGAGCTCATTTACCTTTTTTTCATTATCTGGATAAAATCGCTTCTACTAGGTTTTCCTCTTCTCCTGTTCGGTCTATCATCCTTTTGAAGATTATCTTCATAAGTCGGATCTCTTTACTGACCAGTTTTAACTCTAATATTCTTTATGATTTGTTGCAACTAAGAGAAAAAGGTCCATCCGTCTACCAGCCGAATGATGTCCACAGCTGGACATAAGCCTTCCCCAGTGACTTCCACTCATCACGGTCCCCCACCTCTTGCCTGTACCGACTCCCTGTGACGCGTGTGATATAATCGGTCCACCTTGTAGGGACCGTGCTACAATACGTCTTCCGGCTCAAGGTTGCCAGTCTAGAACCTTTCTGCCCAAACTATAGCTAACAACATGCCAATCAGTATTTTGCTTCTTTATTGAATATCTCTGCTATTTTTTTATTACATTATAGGCAAGTATTTGATCTCGATCTCACCTGATGGTAATTGGCGATGAGATCTACGATGGAGGCATACTTGCCTAGAAGGTACCTGTTCACTATCGACTTGAAACCACCCAGATTGTAGTCAACGGGGAACAAAGACGCCGGTAGCGTGTTCCATTCCTTGGCAGTTCGCACGATGAAAGCTGTGGGTAAATATAGGTCGTGATATTTAGAGGACATATCCTTGGTGGTCGGTCACAATGCTTCTCGGTCGGGTGGCTATGAATGACCAACACGCTCTATTAAATACTATGCGTACACATATTGGGCACTTCTAGTAAACACGACTACTCGTATTATTGTCTTTGGGAACGTTCAAGTATTACGTAACGAATTTGGGGGGCGAAGGGGGTCTTCTGAAACGTTACGATGCGTCATAGGGGCAAGAGGGGGTATGTGAATTTGAAAAGTGATAGTTAAGTCCCCACCTGAATTAGTACATTGGGAGTCCCTGCTTTCTATGCTGTAGGTCCTGTGATCGAATTCTGGTAGAGGCAGACTTCGATTATATATATATATATATATATATATTAGATAGTCCATTGTACAGTACCGATACTACAAGCGTTGCTTAGTTTGAGACCGTACAGTTGGTGTGTTCGTGTGGCGATATGTTTTTTGTATTTTGTTCAATGTTGGTAGAACTGAAGAAAAATGTTTTCCAGTACTCCATGTGTGTAAACACACATCCGTATATTACGCGGTGCTTGATTTTCTACGTAACCTCATATAATATGCTGCTGTACGGTCTCATATTGCGTAATACGCAATCGTGGGGATTTTTTTCCAAATCTAGAAAACTGGTCAAAATTGAATCAACTGCGTCCGAGACATACTTAAGATTATAATATAATAATAATACCAGCCCTTTTTAATATCCCACTGCTGGGCACGGGCCTCCCATCAATGCGAGGGATTAGGCCATAGTCCACCACGCCGGCCCAGTGCGGGTTGGCGGACTTCACACATCTTTCGAGGGGTTCTCTCAGACATGCAGGTTTTCTCGCGATGTTTTCCTTCACCGTTTAGCAAGTCATTTTATGTTTAGCAACCGAAATGTTGGCAACGTAAAAACAAAAAATAAACGCGATAAAATCCGCAAAAATAGTTTTATTTAAATATGTAGTATTCGCGTACATATAAGGACTTAAATATTTACGTTGCATTTAAGTATTCGGCCCACATTTTCATATAGAAAACGCTAATTCAATGATATCTGTTCATTTAAGTCCTGTTTAAGACTTCCATATGAGAGATTCAAATTAAGTAGCTCTCAAGTTAAATTTGAGTACGTATCCCACTGTCAACGGTTTCGGCAATCCGACTAAAATGCCAGACAATTGAAGCAAAGCCGCTTTGATTGTCAAGTGGCAATTTTCTGGCCACATCCCACGACAGATCACTTCCGTCCGCTGGACGCCGCGTGACCTATCGCCTGCCCGGATAATCCGGCTTACGATTGTTTACCCGGACCGCTCGTGCGTCAACAAACACGGTATAAAAACCCGGGTGTGATAAAAAATAAGTATGTCTGTTTGTTTGTACTTATGACACAACCTTTGTTTGTTGTCTTAAAGGGAATTACAATCACTGAGCTCTTAAAATAATGGTTAATTTTTAAAACTATATGCATTGAACAGTATTAACAGAATCAGAATATTACGTTAAGTAAAGTACTTATGAATCGTCAAAAGTTACAAAATACTATGCCACTTCTTTACCACCCGTTCGGAATGCCGTTCCTATGGAGAAGAATGGGAAAGAAACTCCATGGTTGCTCTTTTTTAACAAAGATCTTTTTAATTTTTCACCAATACACTGTTATAGGTAGGTATGTGAGAACAATGTAGGAACGGCTAATCAGACTTAACCGCAAGGTACTCAAAGTCAAAGTCAAAGTCTAATCATTTATTTCGTATAGGCCTACGGGGGCACTTACAAATTGTCATTACATTTTTTTTTTCTTAAGTCTACAACCGGATCGGAACGCGACCTCAACTGAGAAGATCCGGCAAGAAACTCAGCGGGCTTGTCTTTTTTTTTAAATTCATTATTTTTACAATATAAAAGTAAGCTCCAGTGTGTTGCCATGCGGGGCGCACACACGCTACACTTTAACATTATATATATTGATATTTACTATCTGGGATAGCTTCAACCGTCTGCTTAGCTCTCGATAGAGAATCATGAGGCGATGACCAATTAACAATGATCACATACAACATTTCATAAACATGAATTGGTGGGTCTTGCTGGAACTGGTGGGTCTTGCTGGAACTGGTGGGTCTTGCTGGAACTGGTGGGTCTTGCTGGAATTGGTGGGTCTTGCTGGAACTGGTGGGTCTTGCTGGAACTGGTGGGTCTTGCTGGAACTGGTGGGTCTTGCTGGAATTGGTGGGTCTTGCTGGAACTGGTGGGTCTTGCTGGAACTGGTGGGTCTTGCTGGAACTGGTGGGTCTTGCTGGAACTGGTGGGTCTTGCTGGAACTGGCCAAGGAAACCTGGCTATGATTATGTTTATATTTATATATATAAAATATTTGAACGAATATTTGAACGAATCCACAGCCCAAGCCTAGTGTTTCAAAGGATTTGTGAAGAGAAATGGTTTGATTGTACCATCGTTGTCTATGGGGTCGGTTTGGTTTGTTCCGAGGATTTGCTGGAACTAAGTGTTAGATTGACTCGAACATTTAAGGGGTGGGGGGGGGGGGGGTCGTTATTATATTGACCTAGTGTTTCTCATAATGGAGTATTACAATATCATATATCTATGACATAGAATGAGGAACAAATGTTCGGCTGCTTTACAGCAACCGTGGCCACGGGAGGACTGTGATGTTGTGAGGAGTGTCATGGTTTGAACTGGGGTACCCTCATATTTAGTTGTTGGGATCTCCCTCACCCCATTATTCGATACCTATAATACAAGCGTCGCTTCGTATGGAACCGTACAGTTGGTGTGTTCGTCTGGCGATATCATTATTATTCATTAGACACATAGCTCACTGGTGCGTTCCGTCTTCCATCAAAATCAAGAAACTAAACGCTCGAGCCAAAAATCAAAAAACTAAACGCGCAAGCCAAAAATCGTCCAACGGGACACACAAAAATTCTCTGTAACATCAGCATCCATCACAGATTCAGACGTAGATAAACTGAGAGATATATTTTGATCATTTTCTGACAGTTACCATTGGAGATGTAAAGATGTACTGGAAGTGCCTCGTTTCATCTTACAACGTCGCTTATACCTTCAACATGTTGGCAACTTGGAGTACAACACTCACTCGGATCAATACGTACTATAGTACAACATGGCAATAATAATAGGTACTCTATAATCTCCATCCATGATTATCCGTCTTTGTTCCCCGTTGACTTCAATCTGGGTGTTTTCAAGTCGAGAGTGAACATGTACCTTCTAGGCAAGTATGCTCCATCGTAGATCTCATCGTCACTTACCATCAGGTGAGATCGATATCAAATACTTACCTATAATGTAATAAAAAAAATCACTAGTTCGTGCCTTGGAGAGCACAGTACCGTCATTCCTGCGTCTGATTTCTCTCTGATCGTGTCGGCTTGCCTATTGGAATATGAGACTGAGGGAAGAAAGAGAGAGAGAAAGAGCACCTGTGCTTGTGCACACACTAATGCACTATAATATCTCCTACGTGGTTGGTCGCCATTTAGATGAGCCGCCGTGACCGAAATTCGGTCAGGAGGTATTTTATGTCGTTGGCATTGCGAATGTATTATTTAATTTATTTTTTTGTGGATTAATCTCGAACAATTGACGTATGAAATGAAAGTGAAGTGATATCAAATGCAACCTATACAAAAAATATAATGCCAACAAGCTTTTGCAATCAAACCATATTAAACCGTTTTTTTTTTGCAAACTTGCCAGCTACATTGAAAAAATATATTTACATTCTGTCACTGGCATGCTTACATATGTCAATATGACAAACACGCGGCTAGTGGCATGCATTTAATCAAATGTCTCGTGATCTACTTAATGATTGTGTTGAAAAAATCTTTTGATTGTACTGTAGCGACCACTCCAACCGCACCACAAGCTACACAGATGACGCTGCAGACGCATTCAGAACAATAGACAATTGTCATCACAATCCTGAATCGCGCTATGAGATTTTTCGGAGCAAGAAACATATATACAAGATCCCGACAATAACCGTCGGGGCATAACGGCCGCCCTGCCAGGCATACCACCCGCCTGGCTGGAAGATCTATCCATCGCCGCTAAAGTACTATCAAAGTTATAATGTCACTTCCAGTCATCTGTCTGAACCTCTGTATGCTCCCGGAAGCAACGCCGGATCTCTGCTCGTTTGTCTTGCGAGGTCAATGCACTCTTCCCTTCGCCCTACAAAGTAATCTATGTTACTTACACTTCTATGGTTGTCGCTCGCTGACTCCTTCGGAGACTGTAATTAAGGAGAAATGAAATATAACTAGGTACATTGCCCTCCTTGCTGGGCACAGTCGAGTAAAATATATTATACAACGTGGACTTTTTTCCTGAAAATGGTCACCCCATTAATAATTATGAACGACTCTTTTAAAGGATTGACCTTGACCTTTGGACGGACCAAACATTAATATTAAAAAAAACGTCTACAGCCTTTTGAGCAACTGCGAATTCGCGCGAAGCAGGCTTCGGCACACAGTTTCAACTTTCGATTCAAGCAGTTCTTGATCGAAGTAGAAGGGTCGGGTCACAGTGGAATGCGAATAATTCCAGTGTAAATTGCAGAACGGGGTTGAATCAATCTCACCATTAGTTCCACGGAATGGTCAAATAAGTTTCCAACCTTGTTACTTCCGCTTGCGTGCACATAAAAGACCCTGTCTAACAAATGGATTCGGCCACATTAACTGCGGGTTCAAACTAACTTTGTCAACCCTAATTGATGCTGGATCTAGTTTAGTTTTGCACTTATACAGGCTGATTCAGAAATGGTAAAAGTGCTTACCTTTGAACCAGCGCTTCTTTGGGCATTTGTACTTTTATGCGACCATTTTTTTTTCTTGAATCATTAATTACAAATGCGTTTTTAAAGCATGGTTTCAAAGGATTGTAAATATAAATTAAATACCAACTGTATAAACCTATACTACTACTACTGTATAAGGATTTATACGCGATTAGCCCCAAACGTACGAGGCACGCGTACGATTGGTTGGGCAAAAGGGTAGTTGACTCAATTATATTGTTAAAGTGTTTTCAACCTGTTGCAAATCCAATCAGTGTATCTAGATAACAATTGATAAATCGCTATAAGGATCGTCCACAGGCCTTACTTAGTCCAGCTGTAAGAGTTAGGGTCGCAACACTCATGAAATACAGATTCTCGATTGACATCTTAGAGCTGTTCGGTTTCGTTGGCTTCTTTAATTATCGATCAACTTGTTTGGTAATTGAAAAAGTTGTCACGACAAGGGTCAGAGGTAGGTGCCTCTTCCCCCATTCGTTTATACAGATAGCCAGTTAACGAGATCTCACCATGGGTTCCGTAGATAAAGTTACTGTATTTTAATTGATAGAATCAAAACCAGTATGTTGATGTAGGTACCAACAAAAGAGATTCCGCCATTTCCTACATAAAATATACTGGCGCATTAATTATCACGTAATTTCAAATAATACCAATTGACTAGTTCTATAATTAAATTAATATACAAACGTGTAACAGGATCGTTAAATAACCAACGGTTAATATCAAAACGTAAGACCATCACATTATTATTTACGAACTAGTTGGATAGTATTTCTCAGTACTTCAGCAACCACATAAGTTTTATGTTGTTTGAACCCTATGTAATAGTGGGCGAGCCTGGTATACTAGGCACTCCCCCTCAATGCGAGAGGCTTTCGGGTTATAGTCACCTGGCCCAGAGCGGGGCAGCAAACATCTCACGGCCTTCAAAAGTCGTGAAGGTTTCGTCACGATGTTAGTCTTTACCGTTTAGCAAATTATAACCTTATATTATTTGAGATCTTATTTGAGATCTTATATTTACGTGAATACTACACATTGAAATACATACAACGAATTTATGGAATTTTTGAGTTTCCCATTTCCATTTCCCAACGTTTCATCCTAGTGTCATAGTTTGAACTGGGGTACAACTATATATGAGGGTACCCCAGTTCAAACTATGACACTAGGACTTCAACCACCTCAGTCCTCCCGTGACCATGGTTGCTGTAAAGCAGCCGAAACGTCGGGAACGTAAATAACGTAGAATAAACGCGATAAAATCCGTAAGAGTAGTTTTATTTCAATTAGAAACGCCTTATCCCAAAGGTGATGTATAAACAACATATTCCTAGAATTCCTGCTTGTTTTACTCTGCCGCCATGTTGGAACCATAAACTCGATTAATAAAGCAATGAATGTCTAGTTAGACCAAATACAAGCGCGTGTTTTATATTTATTTAATTACGAAGACGAGAAAATAATTTTATTTCGTTTCTGGATCTGTTATAATCTTTTTAATGAATGTGGAATGAAAATAGAGTAAGAATCGGGGCATGTTTAAATTTTTTTTTTATTCATATTTTAATATGAAAGAGAAAGAAATAAGCAAAAGGTTGAAATGGTTCGTGTATAAGATGAGATGAAATGAGAGCCATGTGACTAAAAGAGTGAGAATTATGAATGTACCTAAGAGCGAAAGAAAGACCAAAGTAAACATTCTGAGTGTATTATAATAATGCCAGCCCTTTTTAATGTACCACTGCTGGGCACGGGCCTCCCCTCAATGCGAGGGGGATACGGCCATAGTCCACCGCGCTGGCCCAGTGCGGGTTGGCGGACTTCACACATCTTACGAGCGGTTCTCGCAGACATGCAGGTTTCCTCACGATGTTTTCCTTCATCGCTTAGCAAGTGCTAATCGTGGTTGAAAATGAGATTCGCACATGAAATGGTGTGAGCCGGGGTTTGAACCTGCGATCCTCGTTACCTCGTTAACTGGTTCGCCTTGTTCGAAATAAATTCAAATATCATTTACACAATAGTTTTTTATATATCAACGTGATCGATATAACTTACTTAATATGTGTTACACTATTTTTTGTTATACCTTAAATAACATTGTTGATTACAGTAAGTGCTTGTCCAGAAAGGGCGAATTCGCCGCGATTCTCTCGCGCGTATTACGCGCGACCGTTGCGTCCACAAGGTGCGTACCAACGCGCGAGCAAACGAGCGTCTATAAACAATTCCGTGTCAAAATTTTGGCGCTCCATTTCCCTCGATACGTGCACTCGCTCTAGAGTTCGCGCGTTAACTGGACTGGACGCAACAAGGCAAGGCGTCCCTAGTATCTCGACTCGCGCGCAATACACGCGAATCAAGCGCGAGTCGAGAGTCTGGCGTAGTGCCGACACGACGCGAGTCGAGAGTGGCGTTTTGAATTCGCGCGATGCTTGTGGACGCGATGTATTGATGTCTAGTACCTCGACAACGCGCGTATGAATTCGCGCGATACGATTCGCGACGAATTCGCCCCTTCTGGACAAGGTCTAAGAGTAGTAAGTATTGTTAAGCTAGTGCACGGCTCCATTTCCAAGCACGATACAATTTGTATAGCCCGCTTACAGGCCCTTTAAGAGAGGCACCTCAAGAAGAGTTATGGCGCATAGATTTTCACCGAAGACTTTCGTTTGTCACCAACATTAGTTATACTCACATGTGAATCGCATATATGACAGTAGTAAAACCCACCGCAAGCATGTGGTTCCTATTTGAATTTCTCGTTCGAAAGTATGGGCACAGATTTCGGTTAGTTTGAAGTATGTTCATGATTCTTATATATGGCTGCGGCTAACACGTTGATGCTTTAGCGGTAAAGGGAAGATCTTCCAGCCAGGCGGGTGGTATGCCTGGCGGGGCGGCCGCTATGCCCCGACGGTTGTTGTCGGGATCTTGTATATATGTTACGTGCTCCGAAAACTCTAATAGCGCGTTTCAGGATTGTATGGAGAACGTTATTTGTACTGAATGTCGTCTGCAGCGCCATCTGTGTATCTTGTGGCGAGGTTGAAGTGGTCGCTACAATGCTATTATCATGAAATCCTATCGGACCGCTTATTAACAACTAAGAACGCGACTCAAATCAGGACCTCAATTGGAACATAATATCATTTAAATCAAGACCATTGATAAATTCAGCCATGGGAGTGATTTATCAGTTTTGTAGTTTTTTGGGGTCGAGTCACCTTCGTCCGTAGGAGAATTAAGTACCCTCGAGATACCCTACACGTGACCCTGGGTGGTGCCAACCAGGTGACAACTCTACTGGTGGTAGGCTTCGGCCGTGGCTAGTCACCACCCACTGAACAAAGCCATGTCGCCAAGCGGCCTAGCCGTGTTCCGGCATGATGTTCGGTGTTGCCATTCATGGATGGCGGGTCAGATCAGTTGCGCTGCATGTGCCTCTATCTACTGCCGCCTTCCTACCTAGGCAAGTATGCTCCATCGTAGATCTCATCGTCACTTACCATCAGGTGAGATCGAGATCAAATACTTGCCTATAATGTAATAAAAAAAAAAAAAAAAAAAAAAAAGTTTAAATAAATTTCACGAAGGCTCAAATTTGGAATGTCCTATGTTGCAAATAATAACAAATGACGAAAATAGATCTTACTATCCTATGATGTGCAAATGATATTCGACTGTAAGGTATACGCGTTTGCGTTGTAGATCGATTGAGGTACAGATTTGAGTCGAATTAATAGTTCATGGTAAGCCTTAGTCCTACAAACGGTTGCACTAAATTGACATCAGCAAGCAAAGGTGTCGTTAAACATCTCTGATATTGCAGTCGATTTAATTTCCTATTGGGCTGCCTGAGTTGGCCTGTTGGACTTAATTTTACGAATCGGAAATGTTCAGATTATGCGTTCGCGTAATCAAAAATTAGAGTTGAGCACTTCAGCTCGTGACGACAAATTATCGTGTCGGCAAAAATGTCGATAGGTTTTTTGTCGAGCCGGTAAAATGATCGAGTATCGATATTAATCATGTTAAACTTCACAATGGACATTGATTGGAAATTAAAACAAAAGGACTCGTTTTGTCAGATAGACTGACAAAAATTGTCGTTTTTTTTTAAATACAGACACGACGAAATTAGGCTTACTAATATATTTTAATTGAGCAATGGTATTGGTTCACTGGACGAGAATGAAATGTATTGGAATGTTTTGAACGTGCTAATGGTTGCGTTTTCGTGATCTTGCTTTTTTAATGTGTTAGTCTAGAGAACTAATAAAAAACACCACAGATTACCGAATCGGTAGTAATGAAGTAAATGGAGGTGTTTAAAAAAATCCTTTTCTAAATAGATATAAGGACGCTTAATGAAAAATGTTGACCCTGAGATGAGATGAGACACCAACTTAGATATTAAAATGTGAGTCTGTATTTATAAGCGTAGTTTAAAGAAAAAAAGGTTGAATATTTCAAGTGCGCATGGATAGCCAACTCCGAATTCCCTATAATGAATGGGTTTATTGTGGCTCGTGAATTTTGCCGTACGTTACTTTCCAGAACTTGATCCTTATTAGCGATATTGTCGGATGGTGCAATAATATTATGTTGTTCATTTCTTATATTTACGCGAATACTACATATTGAAATAAAACTAATTTTAAGAATTTTATCGCGGTTTATTTTTGATTTTACGTTCCGACGTCAACCACCTCCAGTCCTCCCGTGACCATGGTTGCTGTAAAGCAGCCGAAACGTCGGGAACGTAAAATCAAAAATAAACCGCGATAAAATTCTTAAAATTAGTTTTATTTCAATATTATGTTGTTTATTTTTTCGAAATTGATAGGCTCAATGCTAGCAAGGGGATTTATTTTGTTAAAAATGTAATGATGCAGTTTTAGTATTTATTAAAATCGGTCTCAGGATCCCATTCATTATCCGAACTGGCTATACCATATAGTTCAGATCAAGTATACAAACAGTACTTACCATCTTAATAAAAAAAATAAATATCGATAATGAACAGGCCGCTCTATTTTTTTTCGGGAGCGATCGTAGGCGAGCGGGCACACACAGCACTCGGCTCGGCTCGCTCGGCCGCGCGCGCCAGTCGGGCTTTTCCGCTCGTTCTGATCGCACGTATCAGGGAACGCCGTGAGCTCGCTCTCCCGAATCTCGTCCAGTCGTAAAACTGATGTTAAACAGACGGATTACAGTGTTATATTATACATTACGGTGAAGTTTTAAAACTAACAAATAGAGTTTATTGAGTTTGGTGTGTGATTATAATGTTTTATTGTGACAGAATTATGTGATTCGAGATTTATTGTGTTTAGTGGGTTTCCGTGCAGCATTTTGGGAATTCAAGGAATTCGATCTGGTGTTTAACAGGTTAGTAATTAAACAGTGTCTATGTATAAAGGCTGTTAACAGCTATCACAATCGCAAACCTGGCTATGCTACTCATAAACCTGACTTTGTACTTACCTATTTATTCGATCTCGTACTTTGTAAAGATTGTAGATATTTTATCATCAATAAACAATGTATATGCTTCCAATTAATAGAGACATTTACAAACGGTAGCGTAGGAATAATTCCAGCCCTTTTTTAATGACCCACTGCTGGGGACGGGCCTCCCCTCAATGCGAGGGGGATTAGGCCATAGTCCACCACGCTGGCCCAGTGCGGGTTGGCGGACTTCACACATCTTTCGAGGGGTTCTCTCAGACATGCAGGTTTCCTCACGATGTTTTCCTTCACCGTTTAGCAAGTGATAATCATGGTTGAAAATGAGATTCGCACATAAATAATCCCAGAGGTACGAGCCGGGGTTTGAACCTGCAATCCTCTTTACCAAGGCCAGCGTTCTACCAACTTGGCTATCACTGCTTGGGAGCGTAGGAAAGTAGGTACTAAAATAAATAGTGGTGCTACACCTATTAATAAGTAGTTAGGTAGGTATTTACTTAATTTTACGCATCGCTGGCAATTAAAAGCTTCGTAGACCTATAGGTTAGTAAGTTAGGTATTTTACTACCCATTACATTCGGAGTCATCATTTTCAAACTGATTTTCGAAGACGCAGTTAATTAAAACATATCTGAAAACATTTAAGTAGGTATCAGCTTTAGATTAGAGTAGGATAATATTGACAGAGATCTAGAGGTACCTACCTATCTTTGCCTTCCACCAAGCTTATCGAGTCCAAGAATTGATCTATTTGCTATGTTTAGTAGGTAGGTAATTATCAACTCGAGCTTTGGCGCGTAAATAACCTAGGAACCTAGGTAGGCCTACTACGTTTTGCTGCAGTAAAATAGGTAGGTACCTACGTGTACTCTGAGGAATGATTTAACGTAGATACCTATCTAGACGATAAGCCAACGAGTACAAATGCGTTTATTTTAGTGCTGGATTAATTAAACATTCACAAAATGTAGGTACGTAACTATAATTATAAGAGATGAATGGGTAGGATTATCTTAGGAGCTTACCTATTCGTGTGTCGTTCAATCCGTCACTCGCCCCTACCTATTCACGTAGAAATCTTAACAGGATTTGTGTGCCTGAGACATGGATCTGCCCCAAATCTAGGTAGGTGCCTATAAAAAACTTAATAATTATGGTACCTACCTACATTGAAATAAAACTTATTTTCAGGATTTTATCGCGTTTATTATCTGTTTTTACGTTCCCGACGTTTCGGCTGCTTTACAGCAACCATGGTCACGGGAGGACTGAGGTGTCTGACGTCCTAGTGTCATAGTTAGAACTGGGCTACCCTCATATTTAGTTGTTGCTTGCGGTCCGATTTACGCAGAAAGTGATCACAGTGTCTTGAGGTCTTGCAATGGTGCGCTTGGTTTTGGATTTAATTATATTAATTACTGGATCCCAAGTCGGTGATAACACCAAGCCATCATTCCTATTGTTTTATTTCAATGTGTAGTATTCATGTAAATACTAGATTATATTGTAAGTATAGGTACCAACCTACTAGGTGTATGAGAGCCATATGTTTAGGTTTCATTTCGATAGACGTGATATCAAAAATTATGTTAAGCTTATTGGCATTCTACGTTCAAAAAAGTAACAAATGACGAGAGAATATAGCCATTTTATGATGTTCAATTTCTTGTCCGACTTTATGTACCTATTGAATCGTACGTAGTTTCATCAAAATATTGTTACACTTATTGAAATTAGATACCTACCTACTTACAGTAAATGCTTACCCAGGGTCTCTACTGAATTCTCTACTTATCTACTTCAAGATAGCTTGTTCGTAATTCAATAGAGATGAATTGAATATTCTAAAAGCCTTATTCTAAAATTAGTCCGTTATTTTTTTATTAGAAAAAAGAGGAAAAAATATGTTTCATTGGATACGAAGAACATGAAGAAAATTTTCTACAGAATATAATAGGAGCTAGGTAAGCTCATTACTGTCTGAGCTCCGGGAAATAGAGAAACATTATAAGACTTTATTTTATTTCAAAATGAAAATCTGTTTTATAACAAAAGAAGGATTCTGCCTGCAACGAAGTCTTCTCAAAAGGTTCTAAGTACTTAGTGACGGAAAGAATTAAGCTACTTTCATTACCTACATAAAGACAGCGCGCATAGGCAACAATTTATCTAGGATTGCCAACAGGGTCCCAAGTCTGCTAACACAATCGATTCATAATCGAACAGCAACCGCATGGTAACTGTCACTTTTGACAGATATCCCATACAGTATTCGTCAAAAGTGACAGTTACAGTGCGTTTGCTGTTCGATTATGAATCAATTGTGTTAGCAGACTTGGGCCCAGAGTTTACAATGTGAAATTATCACTAAAAATATGAGTGATCTTAGGTAATTGTAACTCTAATGACAGGCAACCACATCATGTGCCACAGATACAGTGTAAGTAATAATAATAATAAATATGTATCAAAGTAGCTGTTACCCGCGACTTCGTCCGCGTGGTATTTAACAAAGACAACCGTTGACAACAGCCTGCTCGCCCATTCTGAGCCCGCGGGACGCATTGCAGGTTGTTGCTATCAAACTTAATCAGGCGCTGCGCTGCAACATTGGTTTTAATTTTTTTTCGTGAGATCCTATTTTTTTTTCTAAAATAAAAGTAGCCTAAGTTACTCCTTGTTACATCAGCTATCTGCCAGTGAAAGTCCCGTCTAAATCGGTCCAGCCATTTCAGAGATTAGCCGGATCAAACAGACAGACAGACAAACAAAAATTGTAAAAAAATGTTGTTTCGGTATAGGTAACGTGTATACATCCAAATGCACTTAGTAAAAAGCGGTTATTTTAATATTACAAACAGACACTCCAATTTTATTTATATGTATAGATGTAGAGTACACCAGAGGTAGCACTTAAACAGAGGTTCCACAACAATAGGCCTATGTGGTAAAACGTGTGTAAATAAATAAATAAATGAATGTAGAACAAAGCGTCGGGAACGTAAAAATCAAAATATAAACGCGATAAAATCCTTAAAATTAGTTTTATTTCAAAATGAATGTAGGGTTCAAGAGTTTACGTTAGAAACTTAAGAAATGTTGTGTTTAAATTTAAAGAATGAATCGTGAAATATATCGAGATCATCAATTTGATCCAATTTTTTTTTATATAGACGGGAAATACGAGGAACAGGCGAGTGTGTCCCTAGGTTGCTTTGGCAAAAGCGGACGTTTCAGGAACCAGTTGCCTCCAATGAAGTGCTGTATAACAGTTGCTGAAGTAATCTTTACCGCACATATTGTAGTCACATAAGCGACTATTATAGGTCTCGGGCGACTACTAGACATAAATCTAGCAAAATATCTCGGTAAATAGTCGCTTGAAGCGATAGTAGCCCAAGTGCAGTCAGCCTTTTACACGGAGTTTGTAATAAAACTGTGAAACTATGAACATTGTTTGCGCTATTAGCAAGTTCACATAAAGCATTCCTTGGAGTGCACCCATTTAAATCGCACCAGAAGTATATTTTCTATTCCACACTAATTCGTACACTAAGCGCGTTATTTGTTATAAGTACGTTAAGCGTTGTCTAATATTCTTCTCTTCTTCTAATTTAAGGGCTCGACCCCTGTCGGTGTAGCTGATGAAGCTTCCATATTTCGTCAGCTATATTTATGGGAGATTAGTGCAGTAGTTTCCCATTGCTTTCTGCGCCGCAGTTCAAAAATCGGCGTACCGTTCCTTGATGATCCGTCACAAGCCCTTCCAGAAAACTATTCTTCGGCCTTCTGCCAGTACTGATATGGCTGCTGCCCCGCATCAGGGGAATGCCTATTTACTGCCGCTGCTACTACATTCAATTGCCATGACACAGAGTCGTCAACGGATTCTTGTAGCTTTTTATAGGTAACCTTGTCCCACCAAAGTTCCCACTACACCCTGTTAACTCTGCCGCTGCTTGGTTGGGGACTCCTTATTCAATATATTCGGAGCTAACCATCATATCTGATGGCTATTCCACTATCCACCACCTGTGGACCCCGTTGGTAGCCTATTAACATTGATAATTAAAAGCATGCATTTAAAATTACTATAGGATATCTATCCTACAATAAATGCATGTTCATAAAATATTTATCAAATATTAGTTTCTCGGGAAGTAAATACTGTATTTATTCGAATTATTTGATTATTGGGTTATATTCTTGGGTTAATTAAAATCATGATTTATTTAATTTCTGACAGATTTTTGTTATTTAAAGATAAAAACTAAATAAAATAAATAAAAAGTAAATAATATATTTTCTTTGAAATTAATTCGAGCAAAAAGAAAATGTTTGTTTGTCTTTTAGGCTTGAGAGATTATTTATGTTAAAAAGTGCATTGCAATTTTTTTTTCAGTGTAAATAACATTAACATTATTGCGCTCCAAGGAATGCTCCATTTTCACTACTCTCTCTGCTCTAGAAACTAATGGATAGAACTAGAAGTCGGTAACAAGCGAGTAAAGTTTACGAGAGAGGTTAGATACATGACAAGGTTGTTACATTTGCTTTAACCTTTAGTAATTTAACTAAGTATATTAACTAAGATTGAAAATGTTTAAGCCCTGAGCCCAGGGTGCAGGTATGTTCGTAAGCTAACCGAATACTTTATAGTCTACGTATTCGTCCTATTATATGGAGCTTTGAATATTAACGATACCGTCCGTTCAAGGCGCTGTAAAACGTTCCATTGAAAACAAAAAATATGACACCATACCACGTTGCGCTTACGAAAATAAAAATTCACACTTGAGACTCTTAAAAATGGCAGAAGCGATTTCAGACACTCTGCTAATAAGCTTACTGATTGATACTAGGTATCAATTCGAAACACTGGAGCTATCTCATCTCTCTACGTGCTCAAAAACCAACCAGAACACCAAGATTATGCCCAAAAAACTCCACCAAAATTCCTTTTACAGCTTTTATTTCATCTCCTAAATATCCTTTTCCATTTTTTAATATTCAAAATAATGTCTACAATTTCATTCCTATTAAAATTCGCTTTCGGGGCATAGAATCCAACAAATCAACCCTGTCCCCTTATCCTGAAAAAGTCAACCCTTCTAAAACAAAAGGTGTCGACAAGACCCCGCGCCCCACAAAAACATTCAACCCAAGAGGTGGCCATTTTTCATCCCCGCGACTCCGCCATTGAAAAGGTGTAAAACAGAAGTCTTAAAAAGGCTAAATTTGTTATTATACTTGCATAACATCGCCACTGAGTCATTAGACTGCCAACACAATTGGCTCGCCATGGAATGACAATGACACTTTCGATATTGATATTTAATTATGACACAATTACTTAAGCAGTTTGTGGCTTGGTAAAAAATACAAAGCTTTTATGACACTGGCCAGGTGAACCTATTGTAGTGTGTGTGTGTGTGTGTGTGTGTGTGTGTGTCTTGGGAAACTTTAAACGGCTTTAAGACATTTAGGTTCAATTATCATGTTTACTTTTACCGTACAGAAAATTCTAAACAATTCATCATTGAAAATAAGATTCGCAAGTACAATCCGACAATCCCAAATATAATTGGAATTTGCTCTTACACACTAAACATGTTCAATCAACTTGGCTAAGTTCATAAATCTTGAAAGTTAACCTTCTGTACCTAATCTGTCTGCATTACCGTGGACTGTTCTTGAGTGATAAAAAAATCGACCCTCCTTTGTAGGGACGGAATATTATCCACGGATTGATTTTATAGCTTCTGTTTTCGGGACTTACTATATCGTTCATAACTCACTTTTACTCCCTTTAATAACGCCAGGTTGACTTTCCATTTGATGGGAAATCGTTGACTTTCGTTTTTATATGCGGTTTGCCGGAAAATTTCATATTATAGATCAGGGGCTCCCAAACTTATTTTGTCTACTGCCCACTTTGAGAATGAATTATTTTTTAGAGCCCCCATTTTTTCACCTTCTTAAAAACCTCTATAACTTCAAATTAAATTAATTATTGTAAGCCTCTACACAGCGCTTTTTTTCTGGGTCTCTTACCGCCCTTTAGGCCTGCAGCGCCCATAAAGGGGGCGTTATCGCCCACTTTGGGAAAGGCTGTTATAGATGGACCTAAACTTAGGCGTGGGTTATACAAAATGGTTGTGCGTAGGTGAGTCGCGAGCGCTATGCTGTGACATAGATCTAATATCTTACCCCCGATTTTATAAGCGTGCTATAAGTTAATCAAACGTCATATGGTTCTGCGAAAAATAAACTCTTACGCGCAGTACTATATGACGTTTAATAATGTTATAGAGCGTCTACATATTGATCTCTTATATTTATGCGAATACTTCACATTGAAATAAAACTATTTTTAATGTTTTATACGTTTCCGACGTTTCGGCTACTTTACAGCAACCATGGTCACGAGAGGAAAGAGGCGCTTGACGTCCTAGTGTCATGGTGTGAATTTGGGTACCCCCACATTTAGTTGAAGTTCGCGGTCCGATCTACGCAAAAAGTGCTCACAGTGTCTTGAGGTCGTGCAATGGTGCGCTTGGTTTTGGATTTAATTATATTAATTGCTGTATCGCAAGTCGCTGGTAGCACCTAGCCATGTTCCCTTTTAAAATTAGCGTGAATAGTACAGTGAATTTCTCCAATCTTCTCAACGTTGCTTAGCAAATAACATACTTCACCGTTAACTAAAGGTAACAAAGTCAAATTTACATTTTAACTTGCCAGTTTTAAACATTGAACACCTCCATAGGAAAATTCTGAAATATTTTTAATAACGAAGAGAAGTTTTGCAGTTTGACCCAATTGCGAGGAATAAAGATGGACATTAAATAAAAAGTTCGCAAGATCGAACCTGGAGAGGGCAGAGGGGCGGAGGGGTTTGGGGTCGTGAAATGTCAAATTTGATTTAAGGGGATCATGAACTTTTTTTCGGGATAATACAATAGACGCAATAATTATAATAATAATAATATCGCCAGACGAACACACCAACTATACGGTCCCACACTAAGCAACGCTTGCATTAAAGGTACCGTACATTGGACTGAGCGCGAACCATATCGAAGCGAAACACCTTATCAAACATCTGCCCACCGTTTCCTGTCCTTATCTACACAAGCCCTTAAGTAACATGTCAGGCCAATATACTCTTTAATTTATTAGCCGTAATGGTTGTTATCGCTCGAGGAGGGTCAGGTTATGTCTAGGTGTGGACGGGAGGTAAACTTGTGTTTTTTTATTGAACTTGAATGAGGATTTATTATTTTACTAATCTGTATAGTGTAAATATTGTATTTGTTAGTAAGTTAAATGTGAGGTCCGGAACCGGAAAGCCTAGGAACGGGTTTTGATTGGGTTTTTAAACGACTTATCTGCTTATGATTAACCATGTTTTGCTTACCTTTTGAAAGGGCTTTTAGATAACACGAGGATACTTTATGATTCGGCAAAGTCATAATTGATAGAACTAGGCGATACTTAGCGGAAATCCATGGTTAACCTAAAGGGGAAAGAGGACCCACCACTGACCCTCGGCTTGTCAACTTTTTCGATTATAAACCAAACATAAAACCCCAGAAAACTAGTTCAAAAGAGTTTCTCATACAACACACCTATGCCTTTTCTAGGCAAAGATCGTTTTTTTTTATTTCGATTCAAAATCTAGGAAACCCTTGGGAAACCCATTCATAAGGGAATGTTACGTTATTAGGCCAGTCGTTCGATGGGTAAGTAAAATTTTAGGGCATCCCGATGAATAGGAATCCCCTTGAACGACTTAAGCTCATTGTACGACTTTTTCGAGCACTGGTTACAAGGTACGTTAATGCTTTTTAAGGCAAATTCGTTAATCTTGGACCCTTTCAGAGAATATAGAGACAGAGAAATATGTGTATATCCCGTTATGAGCATTTAATTTTGCAGGTAGTGATAAGAGTCAGGACATTTACATAGACTCAAAATCCTGACAAACTATTCCGAATATTCGGAGATTATTTTTCAACTGCCATTAAGAAGTACTCAAAACGAAATAATCTCATCCGTGTTCCGGTGGACACCTTCAGCGCTGACAGTTAGAAGTCTGAAAAATCTGACAACAAGCTTCTCTTAGGATACTCTGAAAAGTTTGATCTCGGATGCAATCGTTTCGTGTAAATATCGTTCATCTGACATATTAGGGTAGCCTAGAAGCCGACCCAAACCCAAAAGAAAAAAACTTGAGAGGTGTCAAGGGACACCCGGATGGAACGAAGTTCCTTTATTATTTTTTATTATTTATTATGTACAAAAAACCTGTATACACTCAATAAAAATAATCGTCGCGACACCACACTGTTCAATGCGAAATAGAAAGACGAAACGAAAATATCTGGCTTGCTTTCTATAAGAGAGAGAGAGAGAGAGAGACAGACAGAGAAACATGCGCACGCCGCACGGCTTACAAAAAAGTGTCGTTACAACTTTTCGTCTTATTTTTTTCCGTCTAGCCCCCTTTCGCTACGCGCGATAAGGAACTTCGTTCCAAAACAGAAAATACTAGATAGGAATACGTACAGACATACAATATGGTTATAGTTTTCCCATACACTATGTATTTCGCCATCATAAACAATGCATCCACCTTTCAATACGGAACTAATTACGGTAACGCCAAACAGACCGCTAATTAGAATGGAAACGTCTGTCTGTTTACCTAGCCCCGTTTCTCGGGAACGCGTCGGAACTGCTGTTTTAAATGTCCGTCAACTTGTCTGATACGTTGGTTGTTACAAGTATTTGTTTTCACTAATTGATCGCTTTTTATTTGGGAGGAAATGTTGCTATGTTACAAATAATGGTCGGTAGCTCGGGCACAATCTTTTAATGTAGTGTTGCAGGATCGTTATCGTCTACTGTCCCTCTCGCACTAAATATTTCATTAATTAGTATGAGAGTGACATCGTGTTTTCTCGATGACGTTACGATTACATTGGGAGTTCTTGCTTTAGTGTGTTAACTGAATCATCGTGAATGTTTGAAAGTCCGTTTTGTACACCAACTATAAGTTGGCTAAAATCTTTGAACAGAACCAAGCTCGCCGGAGCTATGGTATACTTTGTGACGTCACAACTATAAACTTTGCACTTTTCTGTCACTTGATAATTTTATTGTTGTTTACTTAATGATTGTTGATGACATTTCATTTTACTATACATTTTATAGTAAGTATATTATTTCTATTGAGTGGAAAAAAAGCACAGATTAATTTGACTTGGCATTTCTGCAACTTCTGGATTTCATCCACGAATCTTATTTTCAATCACGATTATCGCTTGCTTAACCCGGTAAGAAGAAAACCTACATGTCTAAGAGGGCCCCTCGCAAGACGTGTGAAATCCGCCAACCCGCACTGGGTCAGAGTGGTGGACTATGGCCTGATCCCCTTCGCATTGAGGGGAGGCCCGTGCCCAACAGTGAGACATTCAAAAGGGCTATGAAAAAAAAAGAAAAATATAACTGGCCAGTATTTTTTCCAAATTCATACACTGAATTCTTATAGCACCTACGAAGGTTACTAAAAACATCGAAGATCAAGTGAAAATTGCATCATTACAACAGCTGTTATAGCACTTAGTAGGAGAGAACGCGGTTTACGACTTTCACTAGAGAGTATTACACTTTTACACCCTTGAGCTACTTAATCAGCTTTCAGCGCTTATACTTGAGGCGTTACGGAGCCTATTTACTTAACTTGATTAGTTAAGTTACCATTCGTTTGTAAGTAACATACGAATCCAATTCTGTTTTCGTTGGGCGTACAAGTGATATATTACTTGAAGTGATATTACATTATCACATTTCTATGACGCAGACCGTCGATTTCACATTTATATGGTAATCTAATTTATATATTTTTTTTTTAAACCGTGCAATACATTTAAATAAAACTAATTAAAGGATTTTACGGATTTTACGGACGTGTCGGATTAAATAAATAACCGGGTTTTGTTCTAAAAAGTGCTTCCAGTTCCTTGCCCGGATTTCTGGACACAGACGACATAAAGTAAGTAGGTACTCTGAATGCAATAATTTTCGGAAATACTAGCTGCGCCCGGCGGTGTTACCCGCGATTAAAAAGTATGCAAAAAATCATGTCGATCCTTTGCTCTATGAAAAATTTAAACAAACCTATCCCACGCCAAACCATACATTTTACCCGGATAAAAAGTAGCCTATGTGCAATTACAGACTATAATCTATCTCTGTGCCAAAATTCATCCAGATCCGTTCAGCCGTTCTGGCGTGATTGAGTAACAAACATCCATCCATCCATCCATCCAAACTTTCACATTAATAATATTAGTGGGATAAAACATAGTTTATTGATCATTTTATAAATAGGTACTCACACTATTTTGTCCGTCGTACTAATTTGTTTCGCGCGTTCTCAAACATACTTTAAAACTATTATATACTTTCACAATGCACAATAATTCAATAAACCTACACAAGTTACAACACACCCTAATGTATTAAAACATGGCTTTTTCATCAACTAATAACGGCTTCTGTCCGATAGTACTTACCCAATAATTAATATCCACAATGACATTAAATGGCTTACCGTCAATTTGGGTGTGTCTCTGGGTAAGTCATGAATGACGGGAGAGTCGGTACCTAATTGAAAAGAGAAGTAATAGCTGTGTAATGTTGCGTGAATGTTTATGAGACGCGTATAACAATACGGATGGACAGGTTCAAATGATACTGATTGTACGGTACCATGATTCGCATGACAAGTGTAACTTTGATAGTTCAGCGGGGTTTTTTTAAACCATTCGAAATCGATATCGGAAACGGAATCGGAAGTATCCGAACCGGATTACCGCAATTGCTATTAAAATTTCCGAATTTGATTATCTTCGATGTATCCTGATGACAATACCAAGTCGTTTTTACAAAAAGTTTCCGTCGGAAAGGTCGCCGGAAGCGACACCAACATCGGAAAGGTTCAAATCCGTTTCCGATGTCGATTCCGAATGATTTAAAATAACCCACCAGATGAAGAATTTACAGATAAAAACATCGATACGTACTTCTTTAACCAGATACTTAAGCCTGCTTAGCCGTTTTCTCACGTACCTACAACAATTTACGTCTCAAAAATATATGAGATCCTTTTAAATAGAGCAAACATGGAGTTTCTCGCCCATTCTTCTCCATAGGAACAGCATTCCGAACGGGTGGTAAAGTTGTAGCTTAGCATTTTGTAACTATTTTGACGGTTCATAAGTACTGTACTTAATGGATTACATTAATAAAAAAATATACTGATTTTGATTGGCCGTGTTGAATATTGTATTCGGTTGTAGGAATGGCGCAGCAAAATATATTTAGGACACGAGAAAATTCAATCGAAACGGAAAGTAAATTTTATTGAAAGTGAAAAAAGTTCTGAATTGACTCACAGAGTAAACTAGAAGGAAACCATGGGAAAATAAATGGCTAGAACCTGTTACCATACCTATATACCTTTATTATAATATAATAATACTAGCTTTTTCCAGCGGCTCCGCCCGCGGTACCTCGATAAACCCACCTATAACCTATAAAAAGTAGCCTATGTGCTATTCCAGACTATAATCTATCGCTGTGCCAAATTTCATCCAGATCTGTTCAGCCGTTCTGGCGTGATTGAGTAACAAACATCCATCCATCCATACATCTATCCATCCATCCAAACATTCACATTTATAATATTAGTGGGATAATATAATACTGTACGGTCCCAAGCTATAATGCTTGTCTTATGGGTACCGTACAATGGACTGGTGGCGCTCCCGGTCTATAAATAGAAATACGTATGTGGATAAACGTCCACGACTCGGGTACAAACATTCGTGCTCATCGTACAAAGATTGTCCCTACCGGGATTCGAACCGACTGTGCCTATCGGTAACCTGACACACACCCTACTTCTTCTTTCTTTACGAAATGAAATGCGATGAAATAAAATGGATATGAATATGGCCTCACCCGCAACATAGCGGGTATTTTGCCAGTGTCAAGTAATTAATAGCAATATTAAATTAAATAAATACACATTATAATTTTACACATTATTATTTATTTATTATTAAAATGAGATTAGCGCATGAAATCCGAAAATACCATCGTGAGCCGAGACTTGGACCTGCACACCTTGTTTTCAAAGCGAGGGTTCGGCCATCTTTGTTTTTATCTTTGGGTAGAATCAATTGCCCAACCTTTGAAACGTGAAGGTTTAACAGTTTTCCTGTTTTATATTAGTGAGTGTTATATTTTCGCGCCGTGCCCTTGCTTGCTATAAAATAACCGTGCGTGTTGAAATGAACCACGTTCAACGTTTTTATCGATGCCTGTGAAATATTTATAGCTATCAAGATGATTGATCATCTAAATAAAAGATTCCTGTACGCGGGAAGGAACTCGGCTAAAAATATTCATGTTCAAATAAGTACTATCTATTGATTTCTTATATTTACGCGAATACTACAATACTATTGTGACACTAGGACGTCAACCACCTCAGTCCTCCCGTGACCGTGGTGGCTGTAAAGCAGCCGAAACGTCGGGAACGTAAAAAACAAAAAATAAACGCGATGAAATCCGAAAAAAATGTTTTATTTCAATGTACCTTCTAATTCTTTTATGAAAATAATCGAAAGAGTTCTTACTGGACTTTCTATAGAACGTTGAAGAGTCGACCTATATATAATACTTACACGAATGCCAAGTTTATCGGACCTTTTGTCAGGAACTCAATGACTCCAAACCTTACAACTTTGATCTTAGACCAAATAGCCTGAACATTGCATAGGAAGGGTACCCCTCTGCCAAAAAAGGTGGCCATAGGACCCTAAGCAGTACATACAAAACTAGTTCACTCGGTCTCTCGATTGCTGTCATTCTGAATCTCTTTGAATGTTTGCCCTCCATTCCATCAGGAATTAGCTGACAAATTACAGTAAATTCAGAGGTTGGCTATAACTGGCTCCATTGGTTAAATACTTAAAGATTTTGATTGACGAAGAAATGGTCATATCTTTGTAATTTTTTTTAAATTTATATATTGTATTTATTGAATTTATCGTCGCTATTAAAATACTTGACACAGGCGAAATACCCACTAATCATAGAACTGGCCATATGTCACCCGATTCATTTAATTTCAAAAAGAAAGAAAGAAGAACGAACGTTTGAATTTTAGAGCTATAAAAAACCTAGTTCGAATAGTCCACGACGCACAGGGCACAGTAATCGGCTAGCTATTTCCGCTGAAATCTTTGATCATTTTTCAAGCGACATGAAGAACCAACTAATGAACGAGAGAAGCATTTAAATTAATGACACGACAAGACAAGAGTAATTTTTTTTACGTTCGCCATTCTTTATTTCACCCCATCCCCGATGTAACTAAAGGAAAATTGATTATATCCCTGTCTGTCGCCTTGGGTCGGACGCGTGTTAGGTGATATTGACATTTTTACGATGTTTACAGAACGAATGAACGACTGAACGGTGGGGTACGAGAATTATATTTATTTTTAAATTGTAATTTACTTATTCAAATTTGGAATCCATATGCAGTGAGTGTCTAGCTCAATTTAAAAAAAGTTTCGTTGGTTTTCAAAATTGGAACATTCATTTTCTCGGAAACAGTATGCAGAAAATTTATAAACGGGCATTTTTTTAAAGCATTACTTGCATGGCGAGTGTTGTCAGTGCCTAGTGCTGCAATTCTGAAGCACAAAACGAACGCTCTCCTCAAAAATTAACGCCAGCGCACACTTCACTATTTAGTAGAGCCGCAACGCACATACCATTTCTTGCAAACTCTGATAGCTCTCTGACACTATAATTAGTCAAAATAAAATGTCCGTCCAAGTACACGGTAGGCTTTACAAGTAGGTATCTGTAGAAGCGTGTTTTAAAGGAAATAAATCACACGCCACCTGTCGACAGAAGCGTGAAATACGCGTGAAATATTGACATTCTTACCACGTTGAACCCGAAGGGCCCAATGGGAAACAAAGAAATGGAATTTAATTTCAGCAAGGCTTAGGTAATTAATTACCATCTGATAATGGAAACGGATGTGCTACTGAAACTAGTCCCTGTATCCATTAGCCGAAAGACGATGACTGCATGGCCTTACCGCAAGCCTCTGAGACCCTACCTAATTCGCTTCTGAATGAATTTGAACTTGAATTAGCCTAATCATTTCGTAGGTACCAATGGCGAACACATTGGCACATGGGAATCCAAAATGAACCCTTACTGATGTTCCAGATTCAACACACACTATAATAAATATAGTCGCTGAATAAGAGTTACCATTTTGGTACACAACTCTGTATAATATTTTCACATTTCACATACAAAAAGAAAATAATTTTAAAGCGAGTAACCTAAATTGATTTCTTATATTTTCGCGAATACTACACATTGAAATAAAACTAATTTTACGGATTTTATCGCGTTTATTATTCGCTTTTTACGTTCCCGACGTTTCGGCTGCTTTACAGCAACCATGGTCACGAGAGGACTGCGGTGGTTGACGTCCTAGTGTCATAGTTTGAACTGGGGTACCCTCATATTTAGTGGTTGATTGCGGTCCGATCTACGCAGAAAGTGCTCGCAGTGTCTTGACGTCTTGCAATGGTGCGCAACATAATATTGTTACGATGCGTATAAAAGAGGTATCGATAACTCGAGAAATAGTCATCGAAGCTTCTAGAAACAAAAACGCATTGTTGGGTCCAAGGTCCCCTATCGATCTGTGAAGAAAGATCTAGAATCGTCAACAATGTTGCAACCGGCTTCCGGAATATACCTCATATTATTTTTATTAAAATTATTATTAGTAAACAAAAGGCGAGGACAATGCAATTCCTGGAACTGGGAGTTCTCGGAATAATACCGATTTGACGAATGCAGCTACGTACACTAGAACATTCTAGCGCCTCCTTATTACCGTGTACATAAGGTTCATTTTCCTAATGAAACATTTCTGTTTAGTGGGTTTTTTTTCGACACCTTTCTGGAAAGATCCACCCTCGCTATTTTCGGATTATAAATAGTGTGCAGGACCAGCAACGTGACAGTTTCTATTTGAAAGCGATAGTGAACACATCTCTCGGAAGCGAACTAAGAAGACTATACCGGCGACTCTAGCGAATACTGTGGACAACTGTGTTACAAGTGATTTGGTGTATTGTTGTTTGAGTGTTAACTAGTTAGTGTACTGGTGTGTACTATTTTTGCCTTCTGTGTGGAGAGCGATTAAAGTAATTTTCACGTAATCGGCATTTGATTACCCCCGCACGTAACAATTGGTGTCAGAAGTGGGATGCCGTTACTACCGCGTGAAGACGAAGGGCGTACCCCACGAACCAGACGGCAAGTGGAAATGGATGCTGCACGTCAACGTAGCCTTGAAGAAGAAGAGCATCGGGCTGGTGCTGAGATTCCAGTGGAACCTGTGGCAGCACCAGGTGTTAGCTCGCCAGACATGAACATGTCAGCACTACTGGCTTCTTTGCAGAAAATGATCCAGGCTAGTCAAGAGGCCAACCAGAAAATGCTCCAGACTAACCAAGAAGCTGTAGTAGGGAAAATCGATGCTGGCATAATAGCTATCGGAGAAAAGGTAAAGTCTCTTGAAGATCGCGTGGATGTCCTAGACAAAGAAGTTACCAGGAAGACAGGGAACCTCGAAGACCGCTTGAAAGCCCTGAATAAGGAGGTAACTCTGAAGAATGAGACTTTGGAAGACCGCGTGCAAGAACTTAATAAGGAGGTCATAAAACTGAGAATAAATGGACCTATTGCTGTAGCTTCACCATCTCCTGCAAAACTTGACCTACCACGCTTCGATGGGACTTCGTCGTGGTCGGCGTTCAGGTACCAGTTTGAGGTACTTGCAAGAGGTAATGGCTGGAACAACGAGCAATCTTTTATGGCTCTTACGCTTGCACTACGTGGGGATGCTTTATCAATTCTCGAGAACCTGCCGCCTGAAAGAAGGACGCTGGAGACACTAATGGAAGCGTTAGACACGCGCTACAGTGATAAGCACCTGGAACATGTCTACCGCGTGCAACTCCGTGAGCGATCACAGAAGGCTGGTGAAAGCCTCCAGCAGTGGGCCCAAGAAATTGAAAGGCTGGTACGTCGGGCTTACTCATCGGCACCAGAAGTCATCGAAGTGAACCTACTGCAGGCATTTGTCGATGGCATAAGAAATTCAGAAGTTCGAGGCGCTGTGAAATTGGGTCATCACCAGTCCTTGAAGAACGCACTCGCTCATGCTCTTGAGGTGGAAGCTGTGCAACAAGACACGAGGCTACATAAAGTTAGAGCGATGATACCAGAAGAGAAAAAGTCTCGGTTTGCCCCCACGTGCTATGAGTGTGGAGAAAAAGGGCACATTCGTCTCGAATGCCCTAAGAAAAAGAGAAGGGTCACGGACTCCGAGACCCAGGTCGTTCAAGATACACCGTTAAACTAAAGGTCGCCAGGGCCGCGGGGCGGGCGCTGGCTGGTCATCATAAAGCCCCTACAGTGACCATAACTCAAGTCTTTAATGGGAATAGTCTGATCCTCGAGGGCACCGTAGATAATAAATCATGTAGTTTAACAGTGGACACCGGAGCATCACGTACCATTGTGAGACCAGAGCTACTGAGACGCACCATAATGTGGAATAGACGATCTCCAAAATGTCATCTACAGACAGCCACGGGCCAGCCAGTTTCCGTCCTCGGCGAAACAGACGTAAAGTTTAGAATTGGTGACCGAGTGTATCTACAGGCAGTGCTGATTGCTAATATTACCGACGATTGTATTTTGGGGCTGGATTTCTTGAAGAATCAGCATTGTGTTTTGGATGTTTCTAAAGGAGTGTTAAGGTTTCCTGACCAAGAAGTTTGTCTGCAAGGATCACGCCCGTGCAATATTTATTGCTTGAAGGACACTACACTGGCTTCGAGATCAGAAAACTTGGTAGTAGTGAAATTTCCTCGTAATATTAAACAAAGAAGATGTCTCATCGTCGAAGACGCTGGAAATTACCCACATTTAATTACAGCAAGGACCTTACTCATGTCGAATGGAATTGCTAAGGTGAGAATCCTTAACCTTGGTAATGAAGACGTTCACCTCAAGAAGAATAGTGTGGTTGGAAGATGTGAGGAAGTGAAGTACCTGAGACGATTGAATAGTGATACAGTTAAACAAGATGGTACCCACGTGAAGGAGGATCACATCCAGCAACTACTGGAATCTTCTAAGGAGAATTTATCCGCAACAGAACTACAGCAAGCCAAAGAACTCTTGCATAAATTCAACGACATTTTTGCCACTGGAAATGACTGTGGAAGGACAGGGCTCGTAAAACATCGGATCGACACAGGCGACGCCAGGCCTATAAAACAAAGACCACGACGCATACCATGGGCAAGAGAAAAGGAGGTGACAGATATGATAAAGGATATGGCTGATAACGGAATAATTGAACCTTCTACGAGTCCATGGTCATCACCTGTGGTGCTGGTGAAAAAGAAGGATGGCAGTACAAGGTTTTGTGTGGATTACCGGATGTTGAATAACGTCACGAAGAAAGACAGCTATCCCTTACCTCGGATCGACGACACACTGGACATGCTCAGTGGTATGAAATGGTTCTCAACTATCGACTTAAAAAGTGGCTATTGGCAGGTTGAACTAAGCCCAGAAGACAAAGAGAAGACGGCCTTCAGCACTGGAATTGGAAACGGATTGTGGCAGTTTAATGTTATGCCTTTTGGGTTATGTAATGCTCCAGCCACATTTGAGCGCCTTATGGAAAGAGTGATGGTGGGTTTACTCGGAGACGTATGCCTGGTCTACCTTGACGACGTAATCGTTATGGGTCGTAGCTTCAAGGAGAACCTGAAGAATTTAGAACGAGTGTTCACCCGGATCCGTGAGGCTAATCTAAAACTTAGTCCAAAGAAGTGCGCTTTATTTAAAAAGGAAGTCAGTTATCTTGGACACGTCATCTCAACGGAAGGAGTCCAAACCGACTCTGAGAAGATAAAAGCTGTCCAAGAATGGCCTGTCCCAAGAAATAAAACAGATGTGCGCGCCTTTCTGGGATTATGCGCATATTACAGACGATTCATTAAGAGCTTCTCGGACATTGCAAAACCGTTGCATCGACTTACAGAAGAAAAGCGCGATTTTGTTTGGGACCTAACTTGTGAGGAAGCCTTCAGTGAGCTCAAGCAACGGTTATGTGAAGCCCCTATTTTGGGTTACCCAAATAGAGACGGAAGATTTATCGTGGATACAGACGCCAGTAACACAGGAATAGGTGGTGTTCTATCTCAGATACAGGGAGATCGTCAAGTTGTAATAGCATATTTCAGTAAGTCACTTTCCAAACCAGAAAGAAATTACTGTGTTACTCGCCGTGAACTACTTGCTGTGGTGAAGACCCTACAACATTTTCAGAAGTATCTTATAGGAAGGGAGTTTACTATAAGAACAGATCATGCTGCTTTAAAATGGCTGTTACAATTCAAGAACCCAGAAGGTCAAGTAGCTAGATGGCTCGAACAACTACAGGAATTTCATTTTGTAATAGAACACCGAAGTGGAAAAGGACATAGCAACGCCGATGCTTTGTCACGAAGACCGTGTGCCGAAGACTGCAAGCACTGTCAGAAGAATGAAGTACGAGAAGAGGTTAAAGTCATCAGGACACACGGACTTGATGTCGAATGGACTGGAACTAACATGAAGAAGGCCCAAGAAGAGGACGATGACCTTCGACCTATACTGGACTGGAAACGACTTGGAAACAAACCCCAATGGAGTGATGTGTCTGCTCATAGTTCGACCACCAAAAGCTATTGGGCTCAGTGGGACAGCTTGACTCTGGAAGACAGTATGCTATGTAGAAAATGGGAGTCCAACGACGGGAAAGAAGTAACCATGCAAGTCGTAGTACCTCGGAGTAAGGTGGCCCCTCTTCTGCGGCACATTCACGATGGTGTTTCTGGTGGGCATCTTGGAGTCAAGAAGACCCTGGTTAAAGTGCGACAACGGTTCTACTGGGTCCGTTGTCGGGAAGATGTCGAGGATTGGTGCCGTAAGTGTACTGCTTGTGCTTCAGTGAAAGGCCCGCAGACAAGAAGCAGGGGAAAATTAAAGTCGTACAATGTTGGAGCGCCATGGGAGCGCATCGCCATTGATGTTGCTGGACTTTTTCCAATGACGGATGATGGGAACAAATACATCATAGTAGTGCAAGATTACTTCACTAAGTGGCCCGAAGTCTTTGCGACACCCAATCAAGAAGCTATAACTGTGGCGAAGAAACTGGTCCAGGAAGTGGTCTGTCGATATGGCGTACCCATGGAACTTCACTCAGACCAAGGGCGGAATTTTGAGTCTGCCTTATTTCAGGAAATGTGCAAACTGCTGGGAATCAATAAGACCCGTACGACTCCAGCGCATCCGCAGTCAGACGGAATGGTCGAGAGGTTCAACCAGACCTTAGAGAACTACTTGGCTAAAGTCGTGGACGATCATCAGAGAGATTGGGACCAATACATTCCGCTGTTTCTGATGTCCTATCGATCTGCGGTGCATGATAGTACGGGACATACTCCGGCCAAGGTAAATTTCGGTCGTGAAATAAGGCTCCCAGTTGATGCAATAACAGGCACGCCACCCGATAGTCCAAAGCCTGTTACGGACTATGTGAGTGACCTTCAAAACCAGCTGGATGAAGTGCACAGAAGAGTACGGGAGAATAATTTCAAGACCAGTACAAGGATGAAGACCCGATACGATCGGAATGCGAACACCAATGGGTTTGAAGAAGGAACACTAGTGTGGCTTCATAATCCGCTTCGCAAAAAGGGAAAGTCTCCGAAACTTCAAGCTCGCTGGGAAGGACCGTACACCGTCATTACAAGGATCAATGATGTTACCTTCCGCATCAAGAAGGGACTTAGAGGAAAACCAAAGGTAGTCCATGTGGACCGGTTAGCTCGATATCATGGCTCGAATAATGCTCGGGACGAGCATGACTAAGAGGGGGGTAATGTTACGATGCGTATAAAAGAGGTATCGATAACTCGAGAAATAGTCATCGAAGCTTCTAGAAACAAAAACGCATTGTTGGGTCCAAGGTCCCCTATCGATCTGTGAAGAAAGATCTAGAATCGTCAACAATGTTGCAACCGGCTTCCGGAATATACCTCATATTATTTTTATTAAAATTATTATTAGTAAACAAAAGGCGAGGACAATGCAATTCCTGGAACTGGGAGTTCTCGGAATAATACCGATTTGACGAATGCAGCTACGTACACTAGAACATTCTAGCGCCTCCTTATTACCGTGTACATAAGGTTCATTTTCCTAATGAAACATTTCTGTTTAGTGGGTTTTTTTTCGACACCTTTCTGGAAAGATCCACCCTCGCTATTTTCGGATTATAAATAGTGTGCAGGACCAGCAACGTGACAGTTTCTATTTGAAAGCGATAGTGAACACATCTCTCGGAAGCGAACTAAGAAGACTATACCGGCGACTCTAGCGAATACTGTGGACAACTGTGTTACAAGTGATTTGGTGTATTGTTGTTTGAGTGTTAACTAGTTAGTGTACTGGTGTGTACTATTTTTGCCTTCTGTGTGGAGAGCGATTAAAGTAATTTTCACGTAATCGGCATTTGATTACCCCCGCACGTAACAATATAAACGCGATAAAACCCCGTAAAATTCGTATTATTTCAAAGCAAGTAACCTACCCAAATTTTTGTATCGAAAGGGAAGCCTATAGAAATCTTGTTGTATGAACCGTTCGCCTCTAATAGTTATCCCATGATTTCCTGAAATAACATTTATATGCACATAATTATAGCTCAAATTAGATGCCAAACGAAAATATCTTAGTAAAGGTCGTAATAACATCTCAGTGTTCGGTCGAACCCGGGCACGGAAAACTAAATATTATTCCAGGATATACGCTATTTATTTAATCTACTCCCTAATTGCTATATTCATGGTAGATTATCTATTACATATGCAGTAGATTTTCCATGTTGTTCTTACATTTCCGTGTAGATAACTATTCAATTATCTTAGACAGAGTTAAATAATCCATGCTTTTGATTTTTGTATTGTTACGTGCGGGGGTAATTAAATGCCGATTCTCGTGAAAATTACTTTAATCGCTTCTCCACACACAAGGCAAGAAAGTACACACCAGTACTCTAACTAGTTAACACTCAAACAACAATACACCAAATCGCTTGAATCACAGTAGTCCACAGTATTCGCTAGAGTCGCCGGTATAGTCTTCTTAGTTCGCTTCCGAGAGATGTGTTCACTATCGCTTTCGAATAGAAACTGTCTCGTCGCTGGTCCTGCACACTATTTATAATCCGAAAATAGCGAGGGTGGATCTTTCCAGAAAGGTGTCGATAAAATCCCACAAAACAGAAATGTTCCATAAGGAAAATGAACCTTATTTACACGGTAATAAGGAGGGGCTAGAATGTTCTAGTGTACGTAGCTGCATTCGTGAAATCGGTATTATTCCGAGATCTCCCAGTTCCAGGAATTGCATTGTCCTTGCCTTTTGTTTACTAATAATTTTAATAAAAATAATACGAGATATATTCTGGAAGCCGGTTGCAACATTGTTGGCGATTCTAGATCTTTCTTCACAGATCGATAGTAGACCTTGGACCCAACAATGCGTTTTTGTTTCTAGAAGCTTCGATAACTATTTCTCGAGTTATCGATACCTCTTTTATACGCATCGTAACAGTATGTTTAGCCCTGAATGTATAGACGTTTATGGCGTTTATTAAAGGTTGTATATAACTTCTATGAATTTGGGGTTTGGCTTTAACCGCACCAGTGCGTTATAACTGTCAATATAAATGCATCGCAAAATTCACAAACATTGGATAAGTCTCGACCGATTCGGTTATTAATTAAAACTTGCATCATGAAAGTTATTATCTAAACACAGCGAGCGGTCCAATCGAACGGTTTGGTTAGTCGTATCGAGTCTGCAATTCGGTCATGAAGAATGTCTCTCGTCGTCGAAATGAGAAAATTTCTAATTGAATAGATTCGGATTCTTGTCGGAACGTTCTGATTTGAGCCGCTGTCTTCGCTGAACATTCACCATTTTTTTTCCATCAACAAAATGGGCGGAATCAAGAAGTCTTTGTAGGTACACAAATGCCTTTTTTATTATGTCAATAAAAGTATTTTGTTGCTATTCGCCTCGGGCTTTATAAGATATACTTTTCCTCGCGCCGGTAACGGCTCTATTTCGTGATCAGATAGCATTGTACCATTTGATAATGGGATGGATCGCGACGGTAGGCTTCACTAGCGTAATAAGTACTCAAATTTGAAATCTGAAACTAGTACAAAAAAAAAACTAAATTAAAAAAAACTTGAGAGGTGTCAAGGGACACCCGGATGGAACGAAGTTCCTTTATAATTTTTATTATTTATTATGTACAAAAAACATGTATACACTCAACAAAAATAATCGTCGCGACACCACACTGTTCAATGCGAAAAAGAAAGACGAAACGAAAATATCTGGCTTGCTTTCTATAAGAGAGAGAGAGAGACAGACAGAGAAACATGCGCACGCCGCACGGCTTACAAAAAAGTGTCGTTACAACTTTTCGTCTTAATTTTTTCCGTCTAGCCCCCTTTCGCAACGCGCGATAAGGAACTTCGTTCCAAAAACATCACGCCTGTAATCCCCAATGGGTTAGGCAGTAGTAAACTGCAGTGCACCCACAACTCGCCGATGGTATTGGGTCCCAATGCGATAGGGGGCCTATTGTCATTATACTAGGTACACTCCTCCTCATACGCAAGCGTTGCTTAGTTTGGGACCGTACAAATGGCGGTTCGTCTGGCGATATTAAAAATGCTTATATATTGCTATGAATGAACATACTAATTTCAGGTTTCGCGTTAGTTCAATTAAATTTGTATTTTGGGGCCGTACAGTTAGTGGTTAGTCTGGCGATATAAAAAAAAACAATGTAAAAAGATAGTTCAACGAACGAAAAACTAAATTCAGGCTTTGCGTTAGTTCAAATACAAATTGTATATGGAACACGGCTTATACTCAAAGAATTCTTTTAAGGATGAGCGACTAATCAGTACACGGCTATTTCACACAAATCTAGTCTTCTGCTAAATTAACTCAAGGCGTATTTTCGTTCTTTTCCCGCTCAAAAAGGATTTAATCGAGTTGTTTGAAGAATGCCGACTCCTCAGCCCTTCGATTGGGAAAGTCGATTGAACAACTCCGAGTGAAGTTAATGAAAAACCTTCCAACATTGAAGAACGCATTAAGTTGAAAATACAATTCTCCATTGAAATGTTGGTGAAATGTTTTCTTGTGTAGGCATTCCAATTACGTTGGGAAATCCTACATTTTTATTATGACTTATAATCTAGAATTGACATACGATTCAATACAGCATTCTCTTAATCTAAGTTGAACAAAATAAGAGATACATTTGTCAAATACATATTGCGTAGTCTGACGCCCAACTTATTGAAATAAAACAAATTTTTCGGACTTCCCGTGACCACGGTTGCTGTAAAGCAGCCAAAACGTCGGAAACGTAAAAACATAAAATAAACGCGATAAAATCCGAAAAATTCGTTTCATTTCAATGTGTAGCATTCGTGTAAATATGAGAAATCAATAGGCCCAACTTATCTGTAAATGTCATGATTTTTTGTAAATGTTTGAATGACTGCATTTTTTTTATTTACAGAGAAGGAAAGAACGTCCCTTAAAAGGGCTGTATGGGTTAGATTCTGGATATGAAATATTGATTTTATTAATGTTAGATAATTGATTATTGCTGAATTAACGAAATGACCCATCCGACGGTGGGTATTTTGCCAATGACAAGTATTTAAGAGCAATACCGAAAAGTTAATTAATACCATTAATATTTTGCCAATGACAAGTAATTAAGAACAATAACAACAAGTTAATGAATACTAATAATTAAAAGTCCATGATGATATCTAGGCCTGCAGTCTATTTTATAAAAAAAACAATCTCACCCCTTATGGGTACTAACTTACTTTTTTTTTGTACTTGTTCAAACAACAAAAATAACAAAAAACTAAACATTCCCCGTCAGTTTAAATAAGCAAAGGTCGGTGTTTTGTTTTATCGAATGTTTGGAATGTTCGATTTGCGTGAGCGACGCTCATTTGAAAGCTTTTTGTTCTACAAGTGTAGTACTAAAGCTCGGTGGATGGTTTTATTCGTTATATCACAAGTAAAGTTTTATTTTAAACTTTACTTGTGATATAACGCATTAAATGGTTTTGGTTCAATTGCTCATTTAATTGTTTATCATCTATCTCATCCATCAGCCGGTAGACGTCCACTGCTGGACATGGCCTCCCTCAATGACTTCCACACTTCACGGTCCTCCGCCACTCGCATCCACCGGCTTCCTGCGACGCGTGTGATATCATAGGTCCACCATGTGGGGGCCGTCATACACTACGTCATCCACCTCGTGGTCGCCATTATAGAACCTTTTTGCATCTTTGCTGGTATTGTGATAGCCAACGTGGCTTGCCAGTGGTGGTCCTGGATTCTTTTCCCGGTCATTCAAAATGTAAAAGTAACGGCACAAGTCTTGATAGCATGTCTAATGGCAATGGTCTGCCACGAATTTTTCAATATTGGTTGACAACATTACTCAAAAAGTATTCGTAGTTTATGAAGTCATTTATAAAATAAGTAGGTGGATTTTTTTTTAATAGTTCTTTATACAATAATTATAAGTGACATAATTTCTCTTAAGGTATTTCCCTCATGTAATTTACTAAAATGAAACACCACAAAATATAAAACACATTAAATAATATAATAATAATAATTTCGCTACACTAACACACCAACTGTACGGTCCCACACTAACAAAGCAACGCTTGTATTATGGTTACCGTACAATGGACTGAGAGCGAACTCAGTACATAATACTTATATATATATTAAACATCGATGCCTCGGGTATATACATTCGTACTCATCACACAAAGCTTGTCCCTACTAGGGACCTTACCTATTCGAACCCAGGCCCGTCGGCACAGAAAGCAGGGTCACTACCAACTGCGCTAATCAGCCCGTCAAATGAAATTGAATTTTCTAAGATATGAAATCCTGACTCATTCCCACATAAAACCATCCACATTCTAAGGTTAGCGTGCAATACAAACTGTGAGTCTAATCACAGAATACATTAAAAACCTCTGCATGTATATGTTACATTAAGACATACACAAAAACACATATATTTCAACATATTAACATATCCATAATATGTAGATAAATAGCTTGAATTAGTGTTATTACAAATTAAAACTGTTACAAAACACTTTTATAGCTGTATGAAAATGTTTAGTTAATCTAAACGATTGTTGGAATGTGTTTCACGTTAACATATGAAATACTTTTGTTTGATGCGAAATTGCTCGTGTTCAGACCAGCCGCGTAGCCTCGCAAGGCTGGCTCGAGATTAAAGGCAAGCCTTGTTTGAAACTATATTTGTAATACTCAGCTCAGCTGCTAAATGTTTTGAGTATTTAAAAGTGTTCTGTACTGAATGAATCCTGCTTATTCTTGGTATAGTAAGTTAGGTACCACCCGCGCACAATAGCAAAAAAAAATATCTCATTACAAACTCATTTTTTGACCACTGCTTGTGTCGGCCATTTTTATCTATCGATCTATCAGCCGAAAGACGTCCAACGCTGGACATCGGCCTCCCCCAATGATTTCCACACATCACGGACCTCCGCCACTCGCCTCCACCGGCTTCCTGCGACGCGTGTGATATCATCGCTCCACCTTGTGGGGGGCCGTCGTACACTACGTCTTCCGGTTCGTGGTCGCCATTCTAGAACCTTCTGCCCCAACGGCCGTCGGTTCCGTGCCGCCCACTGCCACTTCCACTTTGAAATTCTTTGAGCTATGTCGGTTACTTTAGTTCGTCTACGGATCTCCTCATTTCTGATTCTGTCGCGTAGCAAAACCCCGAGCATAGCTCTCTCTATTACGCGTTGAGCGACCTTGAGCCTTCTTATGAATCTCAGTCGGCGATTTAGTACGCCTGGACAAGAATTTTTTTACCCGACTGCGGAGGGTATTGTGTTTATCGGCGTATGTTTGTTCCTCTTTGCCGCTCTAAAGACCAAACGCGTGGGCCGATTTTGATGATGATTACGTCAATCGAGTTGTCTCCTTCTTGTTATTACTTTAAAATACGAAATGAAATGCGATGAAATAAAATAGATAATATTCATATCTGATAATATTCATAGTCGGGATGTTGATTTTTATATTTACTTTTCTTGTAATATACCGGAGGAAGCCTTCCGAAGCCCGGGCTGAAAGAGTCATATACATCGACCCGGTGTTAAGTTAGCGTCTTGCCAAGTTTTAGTAATAGCCGACTAGTAGACTTGAGTATACAGTTCCTTTGGCTGTCCCAGGGATTTTATCCCGGGAAACGAAAGAGTTCCTTATTTCGTTTCATGCCTAGTTTCACAAAATCAGACTGGTATCTTTCTTAAGATAGCTCATTGAAATAAAACTAATTTCACGGAGTTTATCGCGTTTATTTTATGTTTTTTACGTTCCCGATGTTTCGGCTGCTTTACAGCAACCATGCTCACGGGAGGACTGCCATCCCGTTTTATTTCAATGTGTAGTATTCGTGTAAATATAAGAAATCAATAGTATAGCTTATATTCATAGTGTAGCGTATACATTGTTCTATCGGAACAATTACCAGTATAATCTGATCCTTGCACGGACCGTGGTTCCGGTGATCGGTGTGATAACACCCTAATGATTTGCATAATCATTTGCATCAGCTATGGGAACTATAAGCTCTATGGAATTGTTTGTAACACCAGAATACACATAGATATATTGTAGAGTTTGGTAAATTAAGCTAGAGTCTCTATAATAATAATAATATCGCCAGACGAACACACCAACTATACAGTCCAACACTAAGCAACGCTTGTTTTATGGGTCGTACAATGGATTGAGGGCGAACTTAGTATATAACACTTATATAGATATTAAACATCCATGACTCGGGTACAAACATTAATTCTCATAATGAAAAAAATATCTTTTTTGAAAATTATGTAGTATCTTTTTCTACATCCTTTCCTAGAAGGTAAGTAAGGTTCAGAAAAAGTTATAGCTTTGTTTCTTTTAAATTCCAGATTGTAATTTGTGGATTTTATATGTTGCCCGCGACAACTTATGAGTCTTTCGAGTGATATAACATTTTTTTTTAACTGATTGAAATAAAACAAACACACCATTTTAAGTGAAACCTACTACAAATCCAATAGTGAAAACCCAAATCGGTTAAGCCCTTCCTGAGATTAGCGCGCGAGATAAACAGTCAAAAATTCAAACTATCATTGTTTTGGGTTCTATTGCATTTATATAAAGGCCCCAATAATAGTTTTTCTCATATATCTTCCATGTACAGACAGCGATCAGTTACATTTAATTAATGTATACAAATAAATAAAATTGGAGTGTTTGTTTGTTATATTAAAATAACAGCTTTTTACTAAGTGCATTTGGATGTATACACGGTACATATACCAAAACAACGCTTTTTACAATTTTTGTCTGTCTGTCTGTCTGTTTGTTCCGGCTAATGCTAATGTAAGGAAATGGCTGGTCCGATTTTCACTGGCAGAAAGCTGATGTAACAAGGAGTAACTTAGGCTACTTTTATTTTAGAAAAGACCCCCCAACCCCCGCCAACGAATTAATATCACAAAGGCTGACGGTCGCGCGGGCTTAGAACGCGCGAGCGGGCTAATTGCTAACGGCTGTGTCTTTGTTAAATACCACGCGAACGAAGTCGCGGGTAACAGCTAGTGTATACATATAGATATGGATTATGTGAGATCGCATAAGTAATTCCTTAGCTCAAAAAGTTCAGACATGCGCAAAAAATTGGCCTGTATGGAGAGGCGTTTATGAGCGCTTCATATTTTCCTCATATGCGCCGTTTTGCATCATACACTCGAGTTGTGTTGGGAAATTGTTTGGCAAAATGTTTGTATGGAAAATGTGTTTTTTTTTTAAGTTATGATATTCTTCCGAGCATTTACTTTTTGAGGAAAACTACGTGGTTTGTGTTACGATGTCGTCGTCATTATTAAAAACAATTGCAGTCTCATTCGAGAGCAACATAACATTATTATCATGTTTCTTACTTTTTTGCTCTGACTAATGACCCAATTATGAACCCTGCTTTCCAAGAATCACTATTTATATACCAGTTCCGAAATATAGGGAAATTACAAAAAATATGTTTCCATATTTAGCGGAATGAAAAGCATTTATTATTTACTAGCTGCGCCCCGCGGTATTACCCGCGGTTAAAAAGTATGTCCTTTATCCCACGGGAACCATACATTTTACCGGGATAAAAAGCCTATGTGCTATTCCAGACTATAATCTATCTCTGTGCCAAATTTCATCCAGATCCGTTTTAACCGTTCTGGCGTGATTGAGTTACAAACATCCATCCTTCCATCCATCCATCCAAACTTTCACATTCATAATATTAGTGGGATTTCTAACTAGCTGTCCGGGCAAAATTCGTACCGCCTCAGACACACAATGAATCACCTTATTATTTTTTTAGTGTATTGTTACCATGTTTTAAATATTATTCTGCTATGCGGGACGGAAAGAAAAAAAAAATCTAATATCAAAAAAATCGGCCCACCCGTTCTTAAGTTATAAACGGTGTAACTAACACGACTTTGTTTTATATATATAAAAACTATATTATTTTAATGACCGATTTAAACATGGATGAAAAAAGTGGGCTTTCAATATAGTTTGAGAACCGCTATAAATAAAAAAAAATTCATGCGTCACCATTTGTTCTCAAGGTTTAAATACACTCAATTAAAATAGTACAATGAGACTCAACCTGTAAAGGCGAAATTAAAAGCAATTTGCTGAATACCGCTGACAATAGAATTATTTGCAGTGTTTGAAGCAGCCCTTTTATTCAGATAAGTGCGTTCGTAAAAAAGACCAATCCAATTTGAAGTCTTCTTACTAACATGAAATTAGCAGAGTATATATTTTTTTTTCTGTTTGTACTTTCGTTCGGGCGCGAGATTTTTTGAAATAACTGCTCGCTTTCAGATGTTGTAGATGGATTTTCTTTATACAGGATAGTTGTAGCAAAACCGCCCGTCAGATCGGCGCATGCCTTGGTTTGGTTAGATGGTGCCATACTTGGATGGATGACTGATTTCCATCATTCGTCTTGCGTTGCTAATGTCGCAAATGCAAATGTAGCTTCGATTGCTGTTACCAAGCCAAAGGCTCAAAGTGCTCAATGGTGAGCTTCACTAAGTATGACATCGGATTTAATCTTAGAAATCAGCAATGCAAGACGGTTTCACTTTGAAAATCTGATCCAGTTTTAGCTTCCGGGAATTGAAATCCATTTAAATGCGAGGAAAGTGGTTGCCTTTTGAAGTTATTAAATTCAAGAACTGCGCTGTAAACTTAGTTATTGTGCGGATTTTATTCTCGAACGAGAGGTAGGTATTCTGACTAAGCTGTACGGGTTCGCTAAGTTAGATTAGCAGTTCAACGTGTATTTTATCACTGAGTATATTAATGGCTATAGAAATGGCGGTCTATGTTCGCTCAGTCAGTACGTGCCTCGACTAAGACAAACCCTAACGCCGCTACTGCCGAGCGCTGTCATTTTAGCTTTCCACCCTATTAGTTAACATATCATGCTATCTTTTTCTTGTGGTCTGATTGTTCGTTAGAAACTGAGGCTGCGCGTACCATTTGTCCGAGGGGGCATCGGGAGCTGGGTTGATTGATTAATTAAAATCATGTGTTTTTATTTAATCAAACTTTTTAATTTTTATATGTAAACCTTTGATTTATTTCAACCATAAATAAGTTTAACATGCTTCGTAATTGTCTTTGCAATGGGAACATAACAAACTACATATTTATCAACATTTACACTAGGTCCAAAAAAATGCACTGCACTTTTAACATAAAAAACGTATTGTATAAAAACAACACAAATCTCCTTAAAGACAAACAAGCATTTTCTTTGCTCAAATCAAATTAACAAAAAAAAACCATTATATATTAGATTTTTTTCTTTATATCACAAAAATATGTCAGACCATCATTTACGGCCATAAAGAAGAAATTTATCAAAACATGATTTTAATGAACCCTTTTTTTTACATATGGCAATGCGTTACGCATCCCCTCATGCCCCGGGGGGACGAGAGGGGTATGTGGGACTCCCCGGCGGCGGCCGGTATACCCACTAAAACCACATGGTGAATCCTCACGGTCGCTTGTGTCGGGGACACGGGAACGCTTGCGCATACTTCCGCGATGATTTTTATCAACCCTGCTCGCAAGGCTATGCAATCAGTCAATACCCGGCTAATGAGTAAGCATTGCTTAGAATGACGTGAACAACTGAATGATTTTCATGCGCTCGTTACCTTATCGCTATGGTCAAATATATCGCGTCTATTTCTCCATGGATGGACCCATGGATTTTTCTGTAGATATTTTCTAGCCAATAATTATCTCTTCATAGTTAAAAGTTTCTAAGATCAATATAAAACAAAGATAATACATAACACGGAAGGTAGGAGCTATCGTTCAAAGAACTTCGAAACTTTAAAGATCTTTTAACGAACCAAGCCAAGGAAAGAGCAATTAAAACTAACACAAACTATTCCCTGTCTGTTATTAAAGCTGAAACGACTAAACAATAGAACTTTTGTGCTCCGAGTGTGAACATAGTAATTTTCTTCGTAGCAGTGTGGAAAATAAAAATGTAATACAACGGTGTAAGGTGCAATATGGCTAAATAGTGTGATATTGATAAAAATATATCGATTGGGAATTAATTAGTACACTATAAAAAAGCCTTGATTGAGCTGTTGATTGTTTCCATTAAGCGGGTTTTTGCTGTGGAAAAAAATAACGAATATTTTTTTTAACAACCTGATTAGCGCAGTAGCTAGTAACCCTGCTTACTATGCAGTGCGTCCCGGGTTCGAATCCTGGTAGGTACAATCTTTGTGTGATGAGCGCGAATATTTGTACCCGAGTCATGGATGATCAATATCGATATATGTTTTATATACTGAGTATATGCAAGTGTTGCTTAGTGTGAGACAATAGATAGATAGATAGATAGATAACTCTTTATTGTTCCACCACATAAAATTAATACAAAATTACACAAACTTAACTTATACAGCGAGTGTCACAATGGGCGGCCTTATCACGACAATATAGTTAGTGTGTTTGTCTAGCGATATTATTATAATATTATTTATTATTTCAATGTTGTTTGTGAGGGGCGTTGGCATACATTTTGAGAACTACTGCGTTCTTGATATGTAGAAAAAGAATATTATATTAAGGGTTCTCAAAAAATCAATATTTATTTTCTTGTTGATTTATCGCAGGTTGTCTAGAACCTTTACAATTTACATAATTCATGAAGGAATCCCATTTTAACACGTGACATAAAAAGGTGTTATAAGTATGAAGCCTGTACCAACCAAACGTGGTGTTATAAGTATGAAGCCTGTACCAATCTGTGGCATTTGTACGTTCTAAATATGAGGGTACCCCCGTTCAAACTATCACACTAGGACGTCAACCACCTCAGTCCTCCCGTGACCACGGTTGCTTTAAAGCAGCCGAAACGTCGTTAACGTAAAAAACATAAAATAAACGCGATAACATCCGTAAAATTATTTTTATTTCAAGTCGTAAATGCTAGCTTAGCTTTATTGGAAGCGCTTCGCTATAACATGCGGAATGTTGTAATCTAATTGTATCAACGTTTTACCACCGTTTTATCGGACAATCGGCTTCTAATCGGTCAGGCGTTATCTTATTCTTGCGACAGATAAAATAGTTAAGGTCAGCGCATACCACCCAAAGCGCGAGAGTCGTGAACTCGGGACGCATGCTTAAACTTTTCATGTGAATAGATACGCGCTTGCGCACGAATAAACTTTTTTATAGTTATAATTAAATTATAGTAAGGACAGCACAGGTAGTAGAACGCTCTTTGAAACAAGGTGTGCTACTGTTGGTATGTTAGTCTGGCAATATTGTTATTGTTAAAGCAGAGCTTAATATTGTCTGAAAAGACCCAAATCCACTACCTGGAGTCTGTCCCTAATAGGACATTAGCTTGATCATTAATTCGACTTTACAATTCATTTCCATTAATACAGATCCCAGTGGATCCTTAATCTTTATGGCGTCTTTATAGATCGCGGTCTTCATTGCAACTGGCAATAAATCGCACACCAAAAGTCTACATTAATGCCACGTTCAAACATAGGTGGAATACGCCAGCGCGTGGGATGGCCTGTGCGTCATAGCTTATTATGTTTCAGTAGGTATAAAACTAATCTAAATATTTTTTATTTATTTCCCGCATTACGTTCTTCACGTATTACAGTGACTGATTACGGAAACAATTGTGCACAATACTTGAGATTGGCGGCTGAGACCGAAATTCGGACGAAGCCTATTATTTCGATAATGATTGAACGATATTTATCGATGTCGAAACAATAAAGGCGGCGGTGTGAAATACTGCTCATGTCTAAACAGAACATAGTGAAGTACTACGGATTGCTCAGTTTGTATGAGGCTGGCCTTTTTCCTTATTCGCGTGTTATTTATTCTGTGGCAGTTTGTGGTCTTTTGTTAGTGCGATACTGGTTTTATGACGTCACCGTATTGTATGTATGCATTGAATTATTGTAATGCGTTCACTACAATGGGTGGACGGTTTTTTTGCATGTAAACTCGGATACAATAAACATCTTTGGCTCGGACAAAAAATATATTGAGATTTAATATTGTAGGTATGTATTTCTTATGACTACAATGCTTTTGATGGATTTGGGTAAAATTTTGTAAAATGGTTGTGCCTTAACTAATGTAAATATAATAATATGTATTTACCTGTTCGTCAAGTGCATAGTTATTCATAAACTAACTGTATAGTTTATAGTCTAGCGGCCAGTATTTCAATCTTTCAATTCTCCATAAAATGTGTCTAAATACGTAGACTATGAAGTATATGGTTAACTTACGAATAATCTCGCAACTATCTAATCTAATCTAACTTCACTTATCAACCTATATAATAGGTTGAACAGTGAACATAAAAAACAGGAACTATTTTTTTGGGGAAATATGTTTATTTAAAAATTCGTAGATAGAACTTATGTTGTGGTTTATGATATTTGTAATTTAGTCCTCAAAGGTTGTTAGTAATTTTCAGTTAACCCGGACATGTTCATGGTGGCCCACCGGGAATGGCCCGCCTTGCGTTCCAAAGGTCGTAGATTCAAATCCCGGTAGCGTGTACGAATGAGTTTTTAACTCGCAAAAAGTACTTTTTAGCTCTTCGCTTGCCATTAGACAGGACCAATGAATTATTAATATTATACATTAGTAAGGCAAGCCACGCTATATTTTTTATCTTTATTGGATCTTATTAAAAAGCTTATTAAAAAAAAAGTCAAGACGTTTTTTGTGAAACACAAATGATCAAATTGCGTTTTGAATTTCCCTCCACCGTACAACGACAACGAGCTCCCTTAAGCAATCAATAAGTTAGTATTTTTCTTCCCCCTTACATCGGGGGGGGGGGGAAATTTTGTACAAAATACTCGCCTTACTTAAGTAAATGAACTGCCGCTGGGTACGCGACCGGCCTGCATTATTACAGGCCCTGTTGTTTCTTCGAACAACCTAACGAATAAATTAAATTACGCGGAAAAGTTTGGGAACCGCTGGCTGGTGTTCGTGGGTCTTGAAAATAGAATTGTGACAAAAGTGGGCGCGTGTTTTTTTTTGCTGTACATTTTAATATCATTTACATAGCCTTACGATTATTATTCTCGAAGAATTGGTCTGTACGTCAAGTGCGAGATCATTCGTAAGCTACCCGAATACTTGATAGTCACCGTATTTAGCCATTTTGAATGGAGAATTGAATGTTTTAAATACGCTCCGCTAGAGGCGCTGTTCAATTCTGCATAATATGTGTCTTAATACGTAGACTATAAAGTATACGGATAGCTTCTGAATAATCTCACACCTCACGTACAGATTCTGTAAAAAAAATTAGATCACATTCAGAACATGATCATACCTTTGACTAAAATTTGATTAGAGTACGTGACAGGTGAATGTATTGGCGCTCTTATTTCTTTTTTCATCGACTGTTTCGCCATATTTGGAAACACAGAAAACTAACATTTCTAACAGTGTCACGAAATCGCAGCCAAACGAACCCTGTTTGTATATAAGTTAAACGAATTAAAAAGCACATTTAAGATCCTTTTGCGTTCAAGACGGCTCTGGTCTTTACATAGGGCTGTTTTGGGGCTAACAACAGTTAATTGATGTAATCAGCCTCTTGCTTCATCTTGTTTTCGGAGATCCGTTATTTGACAGTACTTCCTGTTTTTGAGGTGGGGGGGACATTAATTTGATGGGCATTGAGGGTTTGGGGCAAACAATTAAATTATATTTGCAAATATGGAATTTAATAAATGAAAGAATTTTAAAAACGTATTAAGTACCAGGTTAACGACATTCTTATGAATTAGATTAATATTACTGACATTCTTGTCAGATTTAATGTCAATGGCAAATACATCAAGATGTTGATTGGAACGACTATATGCTGAACAAGTTGGTATCAGACGCCATTAATAATTAAGTTCATCTGTCCTATTACCCATATGATGTCGTACTTAACCCTAAAGATTTTCCAATCCACGAAATATTTTGCACTAATCACTCACATGCGCTTAATTCCTCAAAAGGGCTTACTAAGCCTGAAAATATATAATAATCTAAATAACTCGATTATCTTAAGGATACTCTATTCGAGAGGCCAACAGTTACTCATTCGGAAGCAAACAAAACGGCAGCGATGCTCAAAGTTTTCCTATTCGCCCACTTTGCTTCTTCGCGCCCCCTAACTTCTATCACATAGGATAACATTACATGCTATTGATGAAACTTTTTCAATTTATTTGACGTTGAGCACTCAAGTTTTAATTACTTCTTCGTCCGCTAAAGGGCGTCCAATGACAGACGAATGGAAAAAAAAACGCTGGCGGAGGCGTTTCTTGGAAAAAGTGCCGTTGTATCTTAATTAATGGTTTGAAACAACGGAGAAATTAATTGAATTAAATCTTGGGATTAATTTATGAAATTACAAAGACATCTTTTTGAATTTCCGTGTCGGAGATACCTATTTGGGATGGCATTTCGAATTAGAACTTTTTGAGTAGATATTTTGTTTTATATCTTATGACAAAATTCAGTCGCTAATTGTTAATGCGACATTTAAATTTTGTTTTGGACTTCTTTGTCTACTTTGAAGTGTCATTTTTTTTTTTTGAGTATACGGTACCTATAAATCCGAAGCCTAAAGACTGGCCACGGTGCTAAGGTCATTCTGGTTTTAAGTAAATGGACATTAGGGAAACATAAGTACGCATTCGTTTGTTCGAAATTTAATTCTATTTTTTTTATTTTGCAGAGAGAAAGCAGTTTTTTTAAGAATTGATTATTTTACATAATCTTATTATATTCCACAGACTTTTTTTCGTTTTCTCGTTTCATTATTTTCCTACACACGCCTGCTCTGAGGAACGCATTGAAATTTAAGTCGCACATAAATTTCCCAAATCACATGCAGATATAACCTACCCGCCGCTGTTCAGTTGCATACATTAACATGTCATTTGCTTCTGTTAACGCTCTAAAGCTACTCACACTTAAGCTTCGACGTCAAAAGACTTCGTAATAACAGCGTAATATACAGGGATCGTGGATTTAGTGTTTCCATTATCTATTTAGTATACAATAAAAGCGTATTTCGGCTTCCTTCGATTATCATTTACTGCAATGATAGTTCGCGCTAGTTTTACATGGATCTATGGAATTTGTCAAGGCTGATAGATATTTGATCGTTACTTAAACTCTTGTTTGTCATAATTATATTACTGTAATCTGAATTAGAAATGAGGAGATCCGTAGACGAACTGGAGTAACCGACATAGCTCAAAGAATTTCAAAGTTGAAGTGGCAGTGGGCATGCTACATAGCTCGCAGAACCGATGGCCGTTGGGGCAGAATGGTTTTAGAATGGCGACCACAAATCGGAAGACGTAGTGTAGTACGGCCCCCCCACAAGGTGGATCGATGATATCACACGCGTCGCAGGAAGCCGGTGGATGCGAGTGGCGGAGGACCGTGATGTGTGGAAGTCGTTGGGGGAGGCCTATGCCCAGCTGTGGACGTTTATCGGCTGATAGATAGTATGTCTGTAATCTACAGATATACTACCATAAGTAGTTACCTTATCTCGGACTAAGAAAACTATTGACCAGATTTCATTAACATTTTTTTTTATCGTAATGTTTGGATGCTTTGTTGTGTGTTGCGGACTAGTTAAAGAGTATTTTTTCTCAGTCTGTGGTCCTAAATTAGCGTACAACTAACGCAACATAATAATTGTGTCTTTATTGTTTTACAACATTTTATATTGTGTCTATTATTTTTTTAACAACATGTCGTAATTAAGAAGTGGCTACCCGTTACACGTAGTAAAATTTTAATGTTTTTTTTATGATATCATTAAATGTATAGTACCAAGACCGCTCGCTGCAATGTTTAATGACTTTCATCACGAATCATGTTATGTTAAAAATTAATTTAATTGTTTATAATAATAATAACACCAGCCCTTTTTAATGTTCCACTGCTGGGCACGGGCCTCCCCTCAATGCGAGGGCATTAGGCCATAGTCCACCACGCTGGCCTAGTGCGGGTTGGCGGACTTCACACATCTTTCGAGGGGTTCTCTCAGACATGTCTCCTCACGATGTGTTCCTTCACCGTTTAACATGTGATAATCGTGGTCGAAAATGAAATTCGCACATGAAATCCAGAAATCCCAGAGATGCGAGCCGGGGTTGGAACCTGCGATCCTCGTTATCGAGGCAAGCGTTCTACCAACTTGGCTATAACTGCTATTTAATTCTTGAATCTCCTTTTAATAATCTATATGTTTGTATGTTCATACTGATGAAAGATTGCACATAATTTCAACATATTGTCTTCAAAAGCATTGGAAAAATTACACACCATTTATTATGTATACATTTGGTGTGTGATATTGATTATTTTGATAGCCCACTATCCATAACGATCCGAACGAAAAACTTTGAGAAACTTACTTTTTATAATAAAAATCACTAATTACATTTTATTAAAAAAATATTCGGCTCAACATCATACAGTTTTGGACAATAGTTTCTGCTTTCGGAAAGCGGGGGAACGAATTAAATACTTTCGTATTAAGTCAGTTACCTAATGGCTGTAATTAGGAACGGATGTCGAGCTTTTTCAGGCGACTTTCAGTATGTGGAATACTTGTAATGAGCTCTTCGAAAGCTTGTATTGTCGCATTCAAGAAAATGTATGTGTGCTACGAGAATTTTCTTGGAAAATGATTCGTATAGAACGAGTGACTGTTTTATCTCATTTTAGCTCGGCGTCAAAGTTATTTTTATGGCTTACTTAAATTAAATTGACTTAAATTCCATAGCAACCTGTTTTTAACCGACTTCAATAAAGGGGAGGTTCTCAATTCGGTTGTATTTTTTTTATGTTTGTTACCTCAGATCTCAGTCATTTATGAACCGATTTGGAGTATCTTTTTTTATTTGTTGTTATATGAAATTGACAGTGCCTTTAAAAACCTTTGCCACGTAAATGTCTATTTAATGTTTTGATGTCTTAATAATAATGTTCTTTTTATTTTCATTTCTGTTTTAGCATAGGTCAGTTTATTATTTAAAACATTAAAATAAATTTGCATTTCAAATACTCACATATGGATATTATTTATGGGAAGCATATTTAGTTTTCTTTTTCAAAATTAAACCAATGTAAACATAGATAATTAAACATCAATCACTCGATATGTTAGATCCCTATGACCTGTTTAATTACATTCCCATCTCATTTCGCGCTCTGCTGAATCTATGGAAGCGTCTTTTTTATATTAAGTAGGTATCTCAGGATATGAGATTACGTGACCTTTTTGGCTGCTAATTTTGGGAAATTGTATTCTGAATTCTGCCCTCTGTTTATTAAAGGTTTTAATAATATCCTTGAATGTTGATAACGGCAATGTTGCTATGTACGAACGTGATAAATAAATAAATATCGCCAGACGACCACACCAACTATACGATACCACACTAAGCAACGCTTGTATTATGGGTACCGTACAATGAACTGGGGGCGAACCTAGTATATATTACTTATATAGATATTAAACATCCAAGACTTGGGTACAAACATTCGAGCTCATCACACAAAGTTCGTCCCTACCAGGATTCGAACCCGGGACCCTCGGCCAACTGCGCTAATCGGATCGAACCGGGATAAAAAGCCTATGTGCTATTCCAGACTTTAATGTGTCTCTGTGCCAAATTTCATCCAGATCCGTTCAGCCGTTCTGGCGTGATTGAGTAACAAACATCCATCCAAACTTTCAGATTTATAATATTAGTGGGATTTACTCAGCGCGCTCTAAATTTTTCTAATGGGCGGGAAATTCAAAATGGTTTAAAATAAATTAACACCAGATGGGCCAGCCGCAAAAGCCCAGCGGGCCGCAGGTTGAGTATACCTGGATTAGACCCTTAACTATCAATAAAATATTCTACTACATTTATAGGTTCTGAGAGAGATGGTACCCCAAGAATTTACTGCTCAGCCTCACGTAACAGACATATTATAACACTAATTACGACAGTGCCTTCGTGCCTCGGGAGCCGTTAAATCTGCGCTAGATGGCGCTTGTTATGCCCGCCGGAAGGTACTTCCGAGATACAAAGATGCAGGTTTACTGGTGGTAAATCTAAGAGCGGGCTTAGTCGTTTGTCGAGCGAAGTAAATTAAAATTATTATACGAAAATATTTTGCAAGCAAACGTTATTTTGGGGCTTTTGTATAAAAAAATACTTACCAAGGTAAATGCGTAGGCGTATACAGGCTGATTCATAAAGGTAATACTGACATTTAAACCTGCGCTTATTTAGGGCATATCTGATCATTACGTGAAATCGGAATTTGATATGTTTTAAATATATTTTGTTCGCAATACAAGGAAAAATATGTAACTTTTTATAATTGATAGAACTAGGCGATACTTGGCGGAAATCCATTGTTAACCTATGGGGAAAGAGGACCCACCACTGACCCTCGGCTTGTCAACCTCTTCGATTATAAACCAAACAAGTTTGATCGATAATAAAAGAAGCCAACAACACCCGAACTCCTCTAAGATGTTAATCGAGAAACTATCTATCACGAGTGACGGGACCTTAAATAAAATGCAATTCTCCGCGACACTAAGCGAATCTATAAAGTATTCGACACGTGTTTCGCCTCTAAACGAGGCATCCTCAGGACCGCTGGGCTACGAATGAGCGACGATGCACCGCACGCGCGCCTTATATAAGCAACCGACCGCCATCCCCACTACCCCCGCTACTCTCGCTACTACGTGAATCAATTGAGCGACTAATTTGATGATGTGAAAATAAATTAAGCAAAGGGGAAGTGTCAAAACTAATCTGTTCGTTCAGCAACTCGTTCCTATTTCGTCTAACAATTTCTAATCGCTCCAAAACAGACAATCTAAGACCCTTGCCACATATGTGAACAACATTAAAAGTGTGACCATTATTCAAACTATGACCTGTATCTAACAAATGTTTAGCAAAATGAGACCTATCTAGGCGATTGTGTCTAAAATCGGCTATATGTTCCCTATATCTAATATCAAAATTGCGACCTGTCTGACCGATATAAACGTTATTACATTGATCGCAAATCAATTCATAAATACCCGATTTTTTGGACTTATCTACCCTATCTTTGCCATTACACAATGATTTTAAGGAGGCACATGGCTTAAAGGCTGAACGAATACCGTTCCCCCTCAGAACCCTCGCTAGTCTGTCTGTTATATGTCCAAAATATGTCAGAGTAGAAGTGAAATTTAACGGTTCTTTTATGGATGGATATAGTAAACTGTTTACAATTTTATGTTGTTTGACTTTAATGATTTTATTAATCATGGACCTACTATACCCATTGGCCTGAGCTATGTAATAAATAATATCTAATTCTTTTTTAAAAGAATCTTTACTGAGTGGAGTATTGAATAGTCTATGTATCAAACTGTGGAATGCAGCTAATTTATGATGCCAAGGATGGCTAGATGACGCGGGAATAGTTGTATCTGTATAGGTAGGTTTACGATAAATCTCAAATTTATGATAACCTTTATCTTTATGAATGGTCAAGTCTAAAAAGTTTATTGAACTATTCTGTTCTAACTCTAATTTGAATTTAATTTTGGGATGTATGCTGTTCAATTTATTAATAAAAATATTGAGTAAACGATCTGTGCCCGTCCAAGCCATCAAAATATCATCTACAAAACGATGATAATAAAGGATATTACTATTTTTGACAATATATTTACGCTCATAATGATCCATAAATATATCTGCCATTAATGGACTAAGAGGGGACCCCATTGCTAACCCCTCTCTTTGTAAAAAATACTCCTGATTAAATTTAAAATAATTTTGTTTCATACAAAGTTCTGTCATCCGTAAAATATCATCAATTTGTCTAGGATGTAACTTTTTCATCTCAAACAAATTTTTAATGATACTTAGGCACTCATTATATGGGACATTTGTGAATAGACTTTCTACATCTAACGAAACAAGTTTGACATTGTGTGGTAAATGGACATCTTGAATTTTTTCAATTAAATTTTGACTATTTTTTAAACTAAATTCTGGTTTAAATGATGACTTTTCTTTAATTAATGAATTTAAATATTTAGCTAATTTATATGCTGGGGCGTTCATATATGAAACTACTGGCCGGACAGGCACATGATCTTTATGAATTTTGGGTAGTCCGTATAGCAAAGGGCACTGAGGGTTCATAGGTATAAGACTATTGACAACAAACGACTTAGGCGGAAAATGGTATGTACAAGACTTTAGACAAAGCTTCAACTCCGCGTGAAATCGCTTTGTTGGATCAGAAGCTAAACGCTGGAACTCGTCAGTGAAAATTACGTCCTCAACCTTACTGTTATAATCTGAACGAGCCATAATAACTATAGAATGTCCCTTATCTGCTTTATTTACGACTAAACTATAACTTTTTGTTGACATAGGCATCGATATTCTGACTTCAAAGCACAGTTTCGAAGGTTAGTATACCCCTTCTGATTCAGCCTGTAAAATTGTACATGAGAAAAAATACCCTACAGAGACTATCCACATAGGTGCGTGATCTGAAACAAGAAGTTAACGTTTAATCATACAACAATAACCAAACTAGTACTCTAATATAAAGATTAATTATATATTTAGGGCTAGTACTTCTTTAACCAGCTGAGCAGGCCAGCCTAGCCATTCCTTCATCATTCTCATATACAATGAACTCAAATCATGAAAATGAGCTCAGATGTATAAGATCTTTTTAAATAGAGCAACCATGGAGTTTCTTGGCGTTCTTCTCATTAGGATCGGTATTCGGAACTGGTGGTAAAGTTGTAGCTTAGCATTTTGTGAAATTTTTGACGATAGACTGTACAATGGGTTACGTGAATAAAAAATATTCTGATTCCAAATTAGCACACGAGTGAATAATCCCTACAGAGACCAAGCTACAGACGGCCCACTACGAGTCCAGTCACACAGCGCGGCGCGGCGATGAATTACGAATATGAAATTAAACAATTGCTATTGGTTGAGCAAATAATAGTAATCAGTTGAATAAAAAAAAAGTATACGATGAAACGTCATAGTTTGAAAAAGGAACAGCCCTATCTACTAGAACATACGATTCCCAATACATTTGATAAGAACGGCCACTGATCCAGGAGTGTGTTGTTACGTCATTTGGATTGTACTATCGAAACCCAAGGGACTGGGACGAAATTGCTATCTGTTTTGTTAGGCATATTGAGGTCAGGTGCCCTTGATCATATACGGCTGCGGTCTGGTTAGATTTCAGAACGTCTGATACATATTGTAGGGATTTTTATTTTTTTATTTTTGAAAATTTTTTATTCGATGATGCGTTCTGAAATTCGATTATTTACATTCCTGTGGAATGGTGTGCACACATTTTAGTAACTACTTATAATGCCAGCATTTTTAATGTCCCACGTATCAGTTCATTTTGGAAAAGGGGCTCATGCTCAAAATAGTTTGGGAATCCCTGATCTAAATTTACAAGGGAAAATGAAATGGGCCCATGCGGTACCCAAGCTTATTTTATTGTAAACTCTCAGTGAAGAGTAGGTAATATTTCGAAGACCTTACAGTAATGCACTTATAGTTGAGTGCCTACTACATAATGTATCCAAGAATCTCATACGAATATGAAACTCCCAAAAAAATCTTAAGTGCGCACCCCAACTCATTTTTTCATCTCATTATTTTTTCTCATTTGGAGTCCTGAAGCCGCGGCTGTAATCTCACTTGCGAGAGAGAGACGAAACACGTGACAAATGTATAGACATTAACGTAAAGTATTACTTAACCTCCAACATACATCATAACAAATGGCTGTTGGGGAACAACAATTTTGTTGAACCAAAAGCTAGTGATGTGACCTGGCCTAGTACCTTCATAATTAAATAAATACCTTCCCTCAGTGCGTGGGGATTTAGGACATGGTCCACCATGCTCCCGTGTTCTCGGACCTCACACGTTTCTTAAGAATAGTGATATTGTTCTCTAACGACAATCTTATTGCAAATTACAATCAATACAAATTTTACATTTTACCCGAGGATTCACGCGTGGGATACGAGATTGTCGTTACAGAATAGCACCACCATTGAAATTGGATTAAGATTCTGTCTGTGTGTTTATTCATCGTTAAGCATGAGATAATCATGGTCGAAAATGTGATTTGCACATGACATTCGGAAATCGTAGAAACGTGATGAAATAAATAAAACTTCTTGTGTCTTCATGAGGTCCTGGTTTATCTATCTAGCTGCTAATCAATAAAAAAAAAATGTCGGCATTTTTTTTTTAAATAGGAACTCTTTTTCAATACATATTGGTGTTAGACCATCGACACAGTATTGACTCCTCTGCCTACCCTTCGGGTAGTACGGGCATAGTGGTATTTATTTTACCCTTAAGCGTAGAAAGGGGATACAAAAGACATTTCTCTTCCCCATATCAGTATCTCACGTCACATCCCTAACCCGTGTCCGCTCGGGCGCCCTTAACTATAGATTAAATCGACGTTTACTGAGTTATAACTACTCTATCGTAGTATAGTTTTGGGTAACATGGCAACCACAGGCGCGGGTGTCCGCTAATACATATTGAGATTATTCCAAATTAATGTAAACATATGAAGTTTAATTACGGCCTGATTAGCGCAGTGGTAGTGACTCTGCTTTCTGCGCCGAGGGTCCCGGGTTCGAATCCTGGTAGGGACACAAGCTTTGTGTGATGAGCACGAATGTTTGTACCCGAGTTATGGATGTTTAATATGTATATAAGTATTATATACTGAGTTCGCCCTCAGTCCATTGTACGGTACCCATAACACAAGCGTTAAGCTTAAATTGGGATCGTATAGTTGGTGTGTTCGTATAACGATATTTATTTATTAATATTACTAGCTATTGCTTGCGTCTCCGCTCCGCCCATATATTTATTCAGATTTATAGAAAGAAAAAACAATTTCGGTCGGTGTTGGGGTTTTATTATCTGTTCAAGAATTCAGCAAATATTATTTTTATGGCCCAATGCTGGGCTTCTATGCGAGCCTGCCCACGGTGGCTCTTTGAGAGTTGGCGGATTTCGCACAGCTTTCGAAGACTGATTAGATGCTCTAGGCCATGCGGTTTTCTTCACTGTGTTTGCCATCACCGTTTAGCAAGTGTTAATTACCGTTGAAAATGAAATGCGAACATGAAATCTTGACATCACAGCAGTCATAGTTCATACTCCTAATAAATGCTACCAACGATTCATCGATCTTGTTTTTCCAAAGCCTTAAGAGATATTCGCCGATAGGTTATTAACTGCGTCGCGTTTTACATTATTCATAGCAATCTGACCTTTCTTATATCAAGGTCGACACGCCATTTTTAACTCGTATTTTATATAATAGTAAAGTACAAAAGAACTCGCATTGCGTATTTACATAAAGACTTGAAACAAGAATGGCTTTCACAAGCATTTCAACCGTACAAAATGCGTAATTTTATAGAATCACTAGCTGTCCCGGCGAACTTCGTACCGCCTCAGAATCAAATGTATGAGAAAATTAATTTATTGGCATTCTATCCCACGGGAACCATACATTTTTCCGGGATAAAAAGTAGCCTATGTGCTATTCCAGACTATAATCTATCTCTGTGCCAAATTTCATCCAGATCCCTTCAGCCGTTCTGGCGTGAAAGAGTAACAAACATCCATCCATCCATCTATCCATCCATCCACACTTTCACATTTATAATATTAGTATAGATTAGTATAGATTATCACTATAGCGTGTAGCCACAAAATTATGATATAATATATTAGTTTTTATAGCCTTCTATAAAAGTATACCATTTCAAGTCTTAAAACGTATCTTATCTTAAACGCTTGACGTAAATTTATTAAAAATACATAATACTTAATAAAGTTGTCACTTAATGTTAGTCGAGATACCGTAGACTAGCTTTGCCCGGTACGTCAAGTGCGAGATTATTCGTAAGCTAACCGTATACTTTATAGTCTGCCGTATTTAGACATTTTGTATGGGGAATTGAAAGTTTTAAATACCGTCCGCTAGAGGCGCTTTTCAATTCTCTATACAAAATGTCTAAATACGGTAGACTATAAAGTATACGGTTATCTCGCACTTGACGTGCTGTAGTTTCATCTGATACTGCTTTGACTGCAATAATGTTTTTATAGCAGACTCCATATCAAGAAAGAATGTATGAAAAGTGTCGTTTCCTAGATTTGCTCGATCAATATTACGTAGTAGGAATGATTCCACTATCTATCTATAAATCTATCTATCTATCAGCCGATATACACGTCCACTGCTGGACATAGGCCTCCCCTAACGACTTCCACACATCACGGTCCTCCGCCACTCGCATCCACCGGCTTCCATGATTCAATGATTGAATGAATTCTATGAATGATTCCACTATCGCAATTGATTTCACGATTGATTGACTTTTAAGTATACATTATCTTAAAGTTTTCTTTGAATATTTGACTGAAAAAAGAACACATTTGAAATCAATCACCACCAGATCACCACCATCAGAATGCGTTGGCCGATTTTTGTGAACTTAGGTATTTAGAATTTGTCTCAGCCCCGAATAGCAGCAGAATAAATTTGATTCGGAGGCAATACGAAGTTCGCAGGGACAGCTAGTATGTGAATTAGATACTGCAGCAATGTATTCTTCACAAATCTGAGCCATGGCGGACGGTGCAACAGAAGACTTGACTATCATTTAACAGATACAACTAATTGGTTTATCGCCGTAACAAACAGACAAATACACCGTCATTACACTCGTCAAACACATTTTGTCGTCATTACATTCGTCTTCGTCATCATTACTAATTATTTGGTCGTCATTTCAAAATAATAATACCAGCCCTTTTAATGTCCCACTGTTGGGCACGGGCCTCCCCTCAATGCGAGGAGGATTAGGCCATAGTCATAGTCCACCACACTGGCCCAGTGTGGGTTGGCGGCCTTCACACGTCTTTTGAGGGGTTCTCTCAGACTTGCAGGTTTCCTCGCGATGTTTTCCTTCACCATTTAGAAAGTGTTAAGAATGGTTGAAAATGTGATTCGCACATGAAATCCTGAAATCTCAGAGGTACGAGCCGGGGTTTGAACCTGCAATCCTCATTACTGAGTCAAGCGTTCTACCCACTTGGCTATCACTGCTTTGTCATTTGAAAAGGCGTAATGTAATAAATTTATTTTATAAGGATAAAATCCTCTCCCAATTTGATATACCTCGTGACTAAACAACGCAAATAACATTTAATGAAGCGATCCTATGTCCTCTGTAATCCTCACCGGAGCTCATTCGGCGCGCCCGGCTAGTTTCCGGGAAGATACGCCATTAGCTTTGTTAAAGATGGGTCAGGTGACTTCGGGTGGCTTGATAGTGACTTTTATGGGAATAGATATCTATCTTAAGATACCTCTGCGGTTCGGGCTAAGATTAAGGTAAATTGGAGGCAAGGAGTCGTTGCGTTCTTGACAAATCGCAATGAATTGTTTTTCTACAGACTTGGAAGAAAATATAGACCAACCAAATGAAGTTTTCCTAAGGTTTTGAAGCACGATAAACCTTGCTGATTTGCGTATACCTATTACATTTCGATGTTTCTCGATACCAATTGGCAAGGTTTAAATTTGTTTGTGTGAGTAATTTGTGTTAACATCTCCTATGGGTGCGTAAGGTTTTATGTGCTTCTGTACCCGAGCCTATGTCCAGCAGTGGACGTCTTTCGGCTGATATATAGTACCTGTTGGATGTTTAATATCTATATGAGCCCCCACCCCCCCGAGTCCATAGTATATAACATGGTACCCATACTACAGTGCTAGAAAAAAAATGTCGTCTACGTATATTTTATTGTTGCTCTTCTGAAGCTTGGAAAGTCAAATTCATGTACATAATAGTAGAGAGAAATGAGAACATTTCTGTCAACGAAACTATATCAATTGAGAATTCTCAGAACTCTTATTTACTTAGGACTACTTATTTTCGTTTTGTACACTTACTAGCTGTCATGGAGTAGGTTTGTCGATGTCCATTCTATTTGTTTTATTCATCATGTATCGTTTTTTTTAATTAACACAAAGAGATCTTGTTTGTTACCTTTTTAAGCATAAAACTGATTCAATGTGATGTATTTAATCTATGAGTTTTAAATTAATGTGGCGTGTGGTCTGTGACCTTATGATTCGTTATCACTGAATACGCTTTCATTGTAATTTTAAGTAATGCTGATAGAGAGCTATATTAATCCGTTAATCGTGTAGGCCTTTTCTATTAGCCAGAAAGAGATGGCTAGAAATTTGATGATTTTACTCTTTTCCCAAAAGTTGAATCAATCTTAATTAATTAATTGAAATTAACAAAAGAAATGCCGCATTATTAACCATGTTTTTCATACTTCTCCTTCTGCAATTGCCCTGTTTTGTGGGCTCTACAATAGGTTAAACCGCCTCGATGAAGTTTTTCTAAGAACGCTAAGTTGCGTTCCTGGAGCTAAGTTGCATTTAACTTGGCCTCTCATCTCTGCTATGATTCGCCCAGCTTGATTCTTAAGTAATTGAGTTATGACCACTAAAACTGTGGAGTTTGGTAGATTGCCATGGCTAACGATATTAATTTTATTGCTGTTGGATTTGTGGCAACTGACCTTCCATCTCGTGGACGTTTAATATCTGTTCTTTGCTGTGTTGCTCTTGACAGAGCCGTCGTTGTCGTCATGAGGAGATGTCAGCGGTAGAATGTGATTTACTTCACGATCACTTGCCATTTTTCCCTGTTGGTGGTGTTCTGGTGAACTCATGCAAGGGTTCGCTTAAACAGAATAATTGATCTGATCGGTCCATCGCATGGTCTTGTGCCTTTCACTTTGTCTTGCACGACAGCAATATAAGTAATGATAAACTGGATTAGCCCTCGGTCTACACGGTACCCATTATACAAGTGTTGCTTGGTTTCGGACCGTACAGGGCCCCAAGTCTGCTAACACAATCGATTCATAATCGAACAGCAACCGCATACTAACTGTCGCTTTTGACAGATATCCCATACAATATATATCTAAAGTGACAGTTACTATGGGGTTGCTGTTCGATTATGAATCGTTCTGTTAGCAGATTTGGGGCCCAGTTGGTGTGTTCGTCTGGTGATATTCTTTTATTTATTATTAACATTCGTGCTCATCACGCAATGTTAGTCCTTATTGGGGTGCCAACTCAAATATTAATTTGTATAGAGAGATAAGCTCAGCCCTAGCTCAATATTAATCCGGATCAATTGATGAGGTTCTCAGTCTTAGTGGTCATTCCTCAGGCCTCTTGTTTGTTTGATTACAGTTATTAGGGTGGCGCCGGACAGCGCTGGCGGCTACTTTCCACACATTGTTAGGCCTCAGCCTCGAATTTAGCGGGCAGCGGGGCGGCGGCGGCGGCGGCGTGGGAGCGGCAGGATCTTATGGATATATTAATTCGAGGCTGAGGCCTTAGAGGGGCACAACACTTTTGATGTACACTCGGGTACACAATCGTGTTTTATTATCGTATTAAAAATGAGTACTCAAGTGTTTTTGTTGTCGAAATTATATAAAGGGAATTTGTGGGCAGAAATTTTAAGTAATCTATTTTTGTATTATTTTCTAAAATACTTAATATTTTTATTGATGTATAATAATTTGATTTCATTTTGCGCGAGTCTCTCCCTCAATAATTGGCGGGAAAAAAACAGTAGACTTACGTAGCTATTTAATAACTCCATTTATAGATTCACAGCAGAGGCGGATACCGCCATTTTTGTGCTGATAAACATAATTTGGTATCGATGCTCATCATGGAAAAACTGCTGCACGGATTTGTATAAATCTTAACACAAAAAAAGACAAACCCGCTGAGTTTCTTGCCAGATCTTCTCAGTTGAGGTCGCGTTCCCATCCGATTGTAGAGTTAAAAAGAAAAAATATGATAATTTGTAAGTGCCCCCGTAGACATATACGAAATAAATAATTTGACTCAACTTACAAAGTACGTAGTTTTATCCCGGGAAACGTATGCTTTGCAGTGGATTCGCCAAAAAAGCAATTCGAAAAATTTATAAGGAGGATTTTTGCCATTTAACAACAATAACTAGTAACTCAAAAACTAAAAAACATATCCACCACCTATTTTTATTATTTCGCTTATCGCATCCATTTGCCACATTGTATACACGATGTCTGCCATCGCGAATTAACCTGTCCGATTGTCAGTCCGTTTTGGCACTCAAATTGTTTATGGTAACCGGCTGTATCATGTTAAACCAGACAAGCTATCATTAACACCTATCCGATTGATATTATAAATCAGGGATTCCCAAACTATTTTGGGTAAGCGACCCCTTTTCCAAAATGAACTGTTACCTCAGACCCCAATAACCAAATTACTTTAAAAATCTTATCTCTAGTTTTTTTTCCTATTTGTACAAAATTATAATTTCATCTTGTATGAACTTGTGCACGCTTATAGACTTGTTGATTTTTTTTAAAGTACAATAATGATACTTCCTACTAAAATATTTGATCATTCTTATAACAAGTTTGTACACGTAACACAACTTATACAGTATCTTAAAAGTTTCAAATAGGAACTTGAGATAATTAATAGGGGTCGATTTTGACACCTTGTTGACCCCCAAAATCAGTTTTCGTTTATGTCGACCCCTTGGGAATATCGACCACTTTGAAAATCCCTGGTCTAAATCATGGTATAAAAATGTGCTAGGCCTTCCGACGATGCTCAAAGAAGACATCGATGAGTGCTGCCATTAATTAACATCTTCAATAGAATTACTCCCGCTCATCGGCCGAAGTTGCCCGATGGCGTAGTCTTCGGCCAATCACGTGACCCAGCTGTCAATAGAAAAACACCAGGCGTAGCATATGTATATACCATGTTATAAATATAATATGGCACATTAAACTAAGGTCACATTATAACATAATCAACATGTACATAATTAAACTGTCGTCACGGAACGCCAATCATAATTAATGTAACAATTATATTAATTAAGCCAAGGAAACGCACTACGGATGCTGGAACGGTTGATTTATCAAATTTGTCACGGTAGGATGTTTCACACTGATCGCACTTAGCGTTTGATTATATATGACATGTATATGTTAGAGCAGAGCAAAATGAACTTTATGTATCCGAGTTAAGTATTATGTTAATGTAAAGCGAAATGTTTTTATTAAAAATCTTATTAGGAACTTTGTCACAAAAGAAATCAATACGGAGGACTAACAAATTATTTCTAATTTTATTTAGAGTCGGTGCCAATCCAAGTTCATTTAAAATTAGTGTTAGTGCACCCAATTAAGATTATTTGAATTAGGATCGCCCGTTTTTGTATATTTACAACTCCAACATTTTTGAAGTCGGTATTTTGTAATAATAATACTTTTATTTCGCTATTTTTATTGGATTGAACACAAACCAAGTTTCAAAGTTATACACTTTTATCTCGTCCATGCTTAAGCCCCTAGTTAGATCACATTTTAATCATTTTTCAAAAAAAAAAGATGTACCTGAAACTCTGGATATTTTTCGGAAATATCCGGTAGCATAAATGAAACAAAAACACTTTAACGTCTCATTTCACCTCTACAAAGGGTGATTTTCCGGAAATTGCGATACGAGTAAAATTACATACCTACGTGAAAACACGTGTATAATACGGAAACACGTCAAACATTCTGCGTACCTATTGTTATAGCGCGTAATTTTCTTAACTAGGTGACGCTTTTTCAAAATCGACTTTGCCCTTTTTTTTCAAGTAAAAAATATGCCGTGTGAAAAAATATTGATGTGACTAGATAATTAACAAGTATTCAGCTTGTGGTGGATCGCCTAATTATTAGAGCACAATAAAACTCGACCGTCCGTTACAGCAGAAGAAAAGCAGATAGAGATTTAATAGCAGAGAGAGATATGAGTCCTGCCCGATACATTTGTACTTAATATTAATGTTCATCTACCCTATCCCACTATCCCACTAATATTATAAATGTGAAAGTTTGGATGGATGTTTGTTACTCAATCACGCCAGAACGGCTGAACGGATCTGCATGAAATTTGGCACAGATATACATTATAGTCTGGAACAGCACATAGGCTACTTTTTATCCCGGTATAATGTATAGTTCCCGTAGGATAGATTTGTTTCAATTTTAATCGAGGTAGTAACATATATTACAATAATATTGTTTTGTTTTTTTTTCATGTGTCAATCTCAAGTCACTCTACTATTTCACCAATCTCCCTCTCTATTAGAGCCACTCAATTTAGCGGCACGTCAGAGAGGAGGAACCCAATGTCGGAAATTGATCAATTAAATTTGTCATATTGCCACTATGCATCACGAGCGACGTTGATGGAATTCGAAGTAATTATAGATAACTGAATTAAGTGGTACGTTTCGATTGAAATAAAACTAATTTTACGGATTTTGTCGCGTTTATTTTATGTTTTTTAGGTTCTCGACGTTACGGCTGCTTTACAGCAACCAAAAATTACATCCTGTACTAAGTGCATGGCCAGACGCTACTGGTTCGCATTGTTTAAAAAAAACATCATTTCCACAATCATTTTATACATCAACTTGATCCATATAATTTACTGATTCACTGTTTTTGTTATACCTTATATACCGGGTTTCGCCCCCAGTCCATTGTACGGCATCCATAATACCAAGCATTGCTTAGACTGGAACCGTATTAAGTCTGTTCGTCTGGCGATATAATTATTATTCTCACATCTTTTCAGGTACATCCACAATAAACCGATCGAAAAGGTTTTCCTTTCATCATGGTAAGAGAATCCGAGTAAGACGACTCAGCGCTAACGCTTTCGATTTCCTCGGGATCCCCCACCTATTACCGGGGGGACGTTTGTTTACAAGATACATCTGATCATTTTAGGGTTGGGTGATATTTGGGTCTCGCATTAGGTGTAAGTGGCGGACTCTTGTGTAAAAGAAAGATACTTTCGTGTTGAATTCTGAACCTTATTTTCATCGGATTTTATAATCCGATGAAAATAAGGTTTTAAAGGATTTTGTAAAATTAAATGTGAGTATGGCCGTTACTACTCAAGGATTTTGTCGACGTGTTTCATCACTCTAATAACATTAATTGCGGTTTTTTTTTCGATTCTCTTTTCTCGCTTCCATCTGCTGGATATTGTACAAAGCGTAATGATGTATACCCTACCTATCGAGTCTAACTATAGGCTATCGGATATTAAAAACCCTGTTGAATTCGGTCCAGTAGTTTATGTTGTGATGCTCGAAAAAAAGGAAAACAAAAATTCTAAAACACTTCCTTTGATCGCAGTGACGCTCAAATAGTCGATTCCACCATTTTTTTTAATATCTTTAATTTTTCTGATCGTATCGCGTTTATCTTGTGTTTTTACGTACGGATACGTACGGACGGGAACGTAAAAACATAAAATAAACGCGATAAAATATGTAAAATAAGTCTTATGTCAATGTATAGATACAGTACAGTTGTATAATAGCAAAGAAAACATACGGAACCCGTCACCTCCTTTTTACTTGCCCCCTTTTCATTGCCTTCGCACGTCAAAGGCGTATCACGTGAAAAGATGTTTGCTCTGAAGGTATATTGAGTTACCGATCCAATATTGCATTTCTATTCAACCCAGTATGCGAGGTGAACTTTAAATTCTAAAAGGCCTTGGTACGAAAACCAGCGTTGAGGCGTTCCTCGGATGTCCCAACTTAGTGCTGAGAGCAGACCTTGTTGGTTGCAGCTACGTACGCCGGGAAACTAACATTTTATTTTATTTTATTAATTAATTTCTACTTTAATATTTACATTAAGTACTCAATGTATATTTTTAATTGTGTTGCCTGCGTAGCTGATTTACCAATAAACCAATTTTTATTTTTTTATTAAAGGTTATTTTGATTTGAAATCTTTTTGGTGCAAATCAAAGTATGGTCCAATAGTACTACTAAATCCGTGACGGCTCTAGTGGTAAGCGAGGCATTGATAACATTTATAATCTCGCCAGCAGCATAGCCAAGTTGGTAGAACGCTTGCCTCGCTAACGAGGATCGCAGGTTCAAACACTGGCTCGCGCCTCTGAGATTTCTGGATTTCATGTGCGCATGTCATTTTCAACCAAGGGTGAAGGAAAACATCGCGAGGAAACCTGCATGTCTGAGAGAATTCCTCAGAAGACGTGTGAAGTCCGCCAACCCGCACTAGGCCAGCGTGTCACATTGAGGGGAGGCCCGTGCCCAACAGTGGGACATTAAAAGGGATGGTATTATTATTATAATTATAATCTCGCCAGACGAACAGACTAACGATACGGTCCCAAACTAAGCAACGTTCGTATTATGGATACTTGGACTAGGGGCGATCCCAGTATTTATATAATTACTAATATAGACATCAACGACTCGGGTTCAAAAATTTGTGCTCATTACACAATGAGCCTTAACCAACCGAGATTCAAACCTCAGATGCTCGGTAGAAAATGTAGGGTCAGGTGTGCGAATCTGAACGAATGTATTTTTAACACCGTATCAAGGATAGAACCAGAAATATCTTCCAAAAATATAGTCCCCAAGGGCACAAAACTATGCTGAAGTATGGATAAGGGCACGGCAAAATCCGACCGCTCCAAATCACTAACGCACACATCCCAAGGGCTGAGAGTTATAATTCCCAAAATGCTCGTATACCTCGGCCCGTACGAGTGCTGTATTCTTCACGGGGTCTTCTGATAGTTTCATTTTGTATGTAGGAAGGTCAGCCATTGTGGCAACACAAAGAATTTAAATCTACTAACAAATTATTCCCACTCAGTTCGGGCGTGTCAACTAACCAACAAAACTAATAAAAAAAATTACAATTCTATGAAACACCTAAAAACTACGAATGCCTACCCAAGCGCGCTTAGATGAAATCGTCGAATCAAACAAAGGCTATTTACAAGAAAAGCACAATATAAAAAAAAACCTAATCTACCAACGAACTCGAAGATTTACGAAGCCACATACACTTATAATCTTGAAATATCTTAGGCTTTTCGAGATCTGATCGAATATTTTTTAAAAACAAAGTGCATTCAGATTTTGTATTAATCGCATTTACACTCATCCGTTTTAAGATTATGATTTAATAATTGTAAATATCAAACACTTAGCTCACATAAATACTGAGATTGAGATCAATAAAGGTCGTCGAAATTTGCACATGCAGCCTCTTAACCACGGTTTTTGTGGAACACGCGCGTCAAGCAAATAGAAAATAAATGGGATTCTCATCAATCATTTACGATCGAATAAAGCTACACCAATGGCTATCAACGCCTCGTGAATAATGTAACTCTTGACTTAGCTACACTTCTATGAAAAACATGTAACAAAAATAGTGTAAATATTTTTAGAGGTTATCGATAGGGTCATACCGATCACGGCGTATAAGATATTTATGTAAATTATTGTATTTGTTTTTTTTTTTTTATGGGTACGTTGTTTCACACCATGGTGCGAATCGGCCAATGTAATTTAGACTTCGTCGATTCGAACCAATACCAAAAGAGTTAAATTATCGTGTGAATTCGTCTGGAACCAAGCCTCAAATAGTATACATTCCAAGCTCCAAATTTGGTTCAACTAATAAAACATTATTATACATAATGAACTACTCGCTAGTCCGCTTTATCAAAATCAACAATTTATGATAATTAATTGTCATTACGATAAGGATGGGTTCCCCAGGACAGAAATGTAAACTAATGGCCACATAAACAATATTATATATATATTTTGAATATTTTCCACGTGAGAAATATAAAAGAAATAATAGTTATATTTGATTAATGTGATCGAGTAACCAAAGTCTAGACCGTGATGGATGCCTCGCGTCTGACTCGACGGAAAATATCCCATCTAGGCGTCTGGAAAAAGGACTTAGATCCAACGGATTTAGGCAACTATTTTTAGCATTTTTTGTGACGTCTAGCCTATTTAGCTTAGTCCAGAATGATGGACCTTCAACTGGATGTCATGTATACCTTCAGTATGTCCTCTGAATATTGATCAAGCAAAACATGGTGAATGACGTGGTCACGAATTATAACTTTTCCTCTGATTATTTTCGGTCTGATTTGATTGGATTTTGTTTCGATATTTTTATGTACAATAAACATTCAGTGTTCAAATAATAGTTTACGATTTACTAGCTGCGCCCCGCGGTGTTACCCGCGATTAAAAAGTATAAAAATTCAAACAAATGAGTTACAAACATCCATCCATCCATCCATCCATCCATCCAAACTTTCACATTTATTTATAATATTAGTGGGATAGCCTGCGTTTCGTTTGATCCATACTTTTAGGAACAACCTGTATAGTAAACATTTAACAAGATCAGATACGTTATAGCGGGTTCTGTTTTCTTATGATCGGGCTATAACACTGATGACACCAAAGCAGTAGTTTGTTTCAAGTGGCATTGGTCATGCCCAAATCCAGGGTTCTTTATATACATTTGGTCTGGAGTTCTGGCCATGGGGAAAAAGGGCGCTGGAAAGATGACGTAAAGAATATCTGGATTGTGCTGGATACAGGTCGTAAAGAGAAACTATGAAAGAGAAAGAAGATATTCTACTCTGACATATCATCCAGACAAAGCCAGAACACACAAACCCCTCGTGTCCCTGACAGAACCCATAAATTTTAGGATTCCCAAAATTTATTTTGCCGCTAATTCTAACAGTAATCCTAAGTTGGAACTTAGGAAATGGAATTTATCTAAAGATTTCGTTTGGATGGCGTCGAGGCTCATTTTCGCGTGTCGCTTCTTATATTCTGCCCAATCCTTGTTACCCACTTTGGTATAATCCTGGACTTTAGATGTGGGACAAGTTACAAGACCTAGAGACTATAACCCCTAAATTCAAGGTCGCGTTCCGGTTGCCGAGTTAAAAATAAATGTAAAGTGACAATTTGTAAGTGCTCCCGTAGGTCTATGCGAAATAAATGATCTGACTTTGACTTTGACTACTACCATGTAGTATCGTTAAGAAACTTTACTACTAAGAAATTGGAGCTACAATGGTGGAACGGAGTGGTGACCCAAGTCCCGAAAAATCCGAGTCTGGTTTTTTTTTCCTTCTGTCTAGCCCTCTCTCCCTATGTCACTCGCTACCGCGTATGCCTTGCACGCACAAAGCCTAAGCACGTACCTTCATAAATCCGCGAATTCTTCGTCGGACGCTCACAGAATAATTTATATTAAAGAGTTACATCTCAAGTGTGTTACCGAAACGTGCTCAAACATGTGGAACAAATAAACTTACGGATGTTTGAGGTGTTTACCTTGGAAACTCGACCATCGCGCCTGGTTTCCCTGAAGCGCAATGTTAATGTCGATCGTCTTATACCACTAATTCCACTAATATTATAAATGTGAAATTTTGGATCGATGGATGTTTGTTACTTAATAACGCCATAATGTCTGAACGGATCTGGATGAAATTTGGCACAGAGATAGATTTTAGTCTGGAATAGCACATAGGCTACCATTTATCCCGAAAAAATGTATGGTTCCCGTGGGATAGATTTGTTGTAATTTTTCATAGAGCAAAGGATCGACATGATTTTTTTGCATGGGTAGTGGTAGTTTAGGGGTCGGAAAATGATACATAGAGGAAAAGGACATACTTTTTAACTAGCTACTTAGTACTTACTAACTAGCTGCGCCCCGCGGGTAACACCGCGGGGCGCAGCTATTTAAATTCATAATTATTTTGTAATACTGATACCTGATGTATACAACACAGATGAATATTCAATGTTAACTATTAATACAAACTATATTACTTCACATAAGACTTGATAGTGGGGATGAGATTAACCCAACAAGAGGGTTTAAACTTAGTTATTATAATGTTGCTCAAAGATTAATCTAACCCGTTCAGACTTTGACAGATTCAATAACATATTAACTAGGATTTACTGGTGTTAATAGCTGCACAAATTAGTTAGGTATCGCTATTTATATTATTATCTGGCGACCTGATTAGCTCAGTGGGTAGTGACTCTGCTTTGTGTGCTGCGGGTCCCGGGTTCGAATCTTGGTAGGGAGAAACTTTGTGTGACGAGCACGAACGTTTGTACCCAAGTCCATTGTACGTAACCCATAATAAAAGCGTTGCTTAGTGTGGGACCGTGTAGTTGGTGTGTTCGTCTGTCGAAATTAATATTAATATTTAAATACAGTCTTGTATCTTGTTGTTACAGGTATGTTGAGTAATCTATACATACATTTAAATAAAATTGGAGTGTCTGTTTGTAATATTAAAATAACCGCTTTTTACTAAGTGCATTTGGATGTATACACGGTACATATACCGAAACAACATTTTTTAAAAATTTTGTCTGTCTGTCTGTCTGTCTGTTTGTTCCGGGTAATCTCTGAAATGGCTGGACCGATTTTGACGGGACTTTCACTGGCAGATAGCTGATGTAACAAGGAGTAACTTAGGCTACTTTTATTTTAGAAAAAAACATAGGATCTCACGAAAAAAATTAAAACCAATGTTGCAGCGTTGCGCCTGATTAAGTTTGGTAGCAACAACCTGAAATGCGTCCCGCGGGCTCAGAACGCGCGAGCAGGCTGTTTCCAACGGTTGTGTCTTTGTTAAATAACACGCGAACGAAGTCGCGGGTAACAGCTAGTAAAAGATATGCGATGTACTAATTAATTTTCAGGTGTTACAAAAATAACCCTGAGTTTATTATACAGTGTCCATAGTACGAACGTTGTTTAGTTAGAGAACGTATAACAGGCGCGTATGTCAGGCGAAAATGGCTATACGGATTTTAATACCGTTGTGTGTAGTAAATATACCATGGGGCCTTGGGGTGGAAATTACAGACTTCTCGATAATCATAATTTAATTAAATACTCAGAACACTTTTTAGAACAAACGATGGCAAGAAGGCGCCCTAGAGAAGAGAGAGAAAACCATAGAGAACATTATATAGAGCATTTTTCATAGATTATTGTCCAGTGTGTAAAATAAGGCTCCCCACACGGTGGACCGGTGATATCACACGCGTCGCAGGAAGCCGGTGGATGCGAGTGGCGGAGGACCGTGATGGGTGGCAGTCATCGGGGGAGGTCTTTGTATAGCAGTTGGGTTTCGGCTGATAGATTGATATAGATCTGGGGTTCCTAAACTTATTTTGTCTACTGCCAAGTTTGAGAATGATTTATTTTTTAGCGCCCCCATTTTTTCACCTACTTAAAAACCACAATAAATTCAAATTAACGCGATAGAATCCTTAAAAATAGTTTTATTTCAATGTGTAGTATTCGCGTAAATATAAGAAATCAATAATTCAAATTAGATTAATTATTGTAAGCTTCTACCCAACGCAACCATCTTTTTCTGGGTCTCTTACCGCCCCCTTTAGGCCTGCAGCGCCCACAAGGGAGCGTTATCGCACACTTTGGGAAAGGCTGATATAGATAGTAAAAATAAAGTAAATATACGAAAAATATTATGTCCAAGGGAATCTCCAAATAGCGCAACATTTGTGTAGTATGCAAATGTGAGATATATTGATTGTCTCTTTCACTCCTATGAGTTAAGATATAAGTCTTCTCTTGTTCCGCGTGCTAGCTCCAGAGATCTCGATGGGTGAAGCTAGCTAGCTTCCACTGCCGCACATACCTACCTAAGTCCCTTCGTGATAAATTATAGCTAATTCTGCTTGCCTATCCTTGTTTCAGTACGCCAACGTATTCCGTAGTAATTCATTCGCCGTACAAACATATCCCTAATTGATTAGTTTTTGTGTGTATTGATATAATTGTTCGGTATCACTTCGACCTTAATAGGGATGGATGATTTTCTATTTTACCTATTTTTTTAGATACAATATCAGAACAGTTCTTCGTAAAGAGCTGGTGTGGTGGGAAATAATCGTGTCTGTTGATGCTGAGATGATTATGCGAAAAGTATTTGGATAAGACTGGCTCGTTGGTTGGCTTTCCGATTATGAGGACTTATGTTCGATTCTCAACCGAAAAAAAAACTGAATGCTTATATAACATACTATTTCATTTGTTAAAATATTTGACACTATTTTTGGTATATTAATATGCAGGTAATTGTCCCAACAAACAAACTAACAATTGATCACAGAATTCGCGAAAACAACAGTTGTTACATCTACTGTAATCTTTGAGTTCTCCGAAATATTTACTCAAAACAGTGTTCCCAATAAGTAAACAACACAACCATTTCTTTCCTAGATTTTTTTGTAAACAAAAATATCCAGAAATTACAAACGAATTAGTAAAAAAAAGGTGTGCATTCCGCACCGGGTGCTAAAGACCTATGCTACGCCACTGGATGGCTTCAAAGAGTAAGAGAGAAAAAAGAGTGAACCATCCGACCGACATTCAACGTTCACTAAACACGTGACTTGGTAGAAATATGGCTGCCAGTAGAAGAATATATTTTTCTACTGCTAGAAAATGAGCTATGTATATTGATTTGGTTTTCAATGGATACGAGGACATTGGAACTGTGGGATAGCGTGCTCCTAATGTAATCGTAGCAGCAGTGATAGCCAAGTTTTTAGAACGCTTGCCTCGGTAACGAGGATTGCAGGTTCAAATCCCGGCTCGCACCTCTGGAATTTCATGTGCGAATCTCATTTTCAACCATGATTATCACTTGCTAAACGGTGAAGGAAAACATCGTGAGGAAACCTGCATGTCTGAGAGAACCCCTCGAAAGATGTGTGAAGTCCGCTAACCCGCACTGGGCCGGCGTGGTGGACAATGGCCTAATCCCCCTCGCATTGAGGGGAGGCTCGTGCCCAGCAGTGGGACATTAAAAATGGACTGAAATTATTATTATTATAATGTAATCGTTACGTCATCGGTAAAGCATACTGTCACATTCATATTTATTTATAAAATTGGTGTGAGTGGGATAGAAGACGCGTACTTTACCGAAATTAGCGCTCCGTAAAAAGATTGTTCTTGAGCCGCTAGAATGAAAATACGTAACTTGGACCAATTTAATAGCCAAAAGGCTGCCTCGCGCACATGCTTCTTGTGAGGTTAAAATATACTGTTGGGCTGAAAGCGAGGGTAAGGCAAAGCGAGTTTTTGTCCCAAGTAAGCATTGTCCTAACTCAGTAAGCAGATACAACCTCGTGAGACAGCTATTGTATATAATTTGTATTTAATCTCAAAACGGTACCTCCAATTATTTGCGTACACAAAATATCTACAAGTTTCATAACAATCTTCTTCACTGGCTATTAAATTTTAATTTAACCCTGAAACTTTTCAGACTAGTCCTTCATTAAAAGCTTCAAATGTAACTCGGCACCTTCAGGATTCTAGGTCACAGCCTACGCAACACAGCAAAATGTTAATTGTCATTCTGCAGATACAGCCGGCGGTATAATTGGATCTTATCTGTCATGTGGCGGTCAGTATTGCCATGGCAGACGGGGCCATGGGATCTAGGCTATGTAATTTGATTCAATTTGGAGGCCTTTACGTCATCGAATATAGCATATATATCATTATTGTATATAATTTATGACCAAGCATTTATATGTTGTAGGAGTTTTATGATGATACTATAGAATTGTTTTATATTTTATGACAAAGGTGACGACATGTTTATATTAGGCGCAGTCATGTGTACTTTTTCTTATTTAGCTAATCGACAATTAATGATTTCTTTTTATACAGGAATACTGTATCGATTTTTTTAAAATAAATTTCGTTCCCAATGAAAAGACTACTATGATATTTTGCATTATTTTTAAATTGATGTTTCGAATTTCTAACTTCAGATACCTACTTAATGGTTAAAAATGCGCTAAACAAGCGCACGATAAAGAATTAGTATGGCCTTTCTGAGTCACCTGTATACTATAGACATTGTTGCAGCAACAACAATGGTAATTAAGATAATAATTAATACCAAAAGTAAAGTAACTACCAAAAACGGCTAATGTTCAAAAAAAATTAAATGTTCTTTTACAAAATGATTAAATCAGAGTGGCCTAATATTTCAACGGAATATTAAATCAAAACATTGGTATTCTGTTGAAAGACGCCTGAAATGGGTCTCGCGAAACGGAAATCAACCGGGGCGCGGATGAAAACGAGCCTTAAATTTGAAATATAACGTTTTCCGTGTGTTTTAATACGAAAAATTTACAGAAAAGAAATTGTCGAGGTCTCAAAATTTTGGGCACAAAAAAAGTGAAGTTTAAGCAAAGATTCGAAAAAAAAAACAGTCTACCAAATTTATAAAGGATTTGTTTATAAACTTCAAGCGAAAGCAGAAGAAGAATTCAATATATTTTTTTTACTAAAAGCAAAAGAAGTTTCAGAATTATAGCTGAAAGCTGTATCTATATACTAAATGTTGACTTACTCGCCGGCTCTTCTCAGAGCAACCTACGCTATGAACGAGCCCGTGGTAGATTCTGATAATTCATAAGTCTTTTTGGCGTGAATGAATAAACTTTTCATTTTATTATCTCTTATATTGATTTCTTATTGAAATAAACCTAGTTTTTCGGATTTTATCGCGTTTATTTTATGTTTTTACGTTCCCCACGTTTCGGCTGCTTTACAGCGACCATGGTCACGGGAGGACTGAGGTGGTTGACGTCCTAGTGTTGTCCGTAAAAACATAATATGAACGCTATAAAATCCGAAAAAATATGTTTTATTTCAATTTATTGTTTCTATTTCTGTAAATATGGTCGTGCGTGAAATGCGTGTTATTATTATTGAACTACCACTTCGATACAGCAATAGCAAGTGTATCAACATCTATAACTCTTAATCATGCTACGATCGACCTTAGCCATTTAGTTCAACTGTTTCGGACAGCGTGACTTTTTTTCAAACGTCAAATGGTTTTTAATAAAAGTCTCGGTATTCAAGGTCGTTAGGGCCTACAGGAATCTAGACTGAATCCTTGTAATAGCATATGAATGATATTTCGTTGCCTTGTAGGGCTTTGTATTACGACAAGTTGTCATGCTTCGAGGTTACTAGAAACGTGTATTTTATGAGTTCCTAGACATAGGTCAAGGTCGTCAACTCCGACAAGCAACTATGTGCTTGACAAGCATACTTGATTGAAAAACATGCTCCAGCCCATTCTATGATATAAAAAAAATAATTTGACGTAATTTTAGCGCCATATCAGTGTAGACGATTTAGCAGATATTTTCATAGTTCAATTAACAAAGTGCATATATTAAAAAAAATACGACAATAAATTTAACAAATGATGTTTCTTTAGGGTTATAAAGTCGAATGCAAATGACCGTTTAAAGTCAGAGAAAGAATTTTATCATTTTTCAATGTGGGAACCATGTAGCCATTAACTTGTAATGATATACAAGTTAGTCTTTTTTTTTGACCAGCTGCTAAAGACTGCCTAGCCGTTCCTACATTGTTCTCACATACCCATAACAATGTACCGCTCAAAAATTTAGCGGGTCCTTTTAAAAACAGCAACCATGGAGTTTCTTGTCCGTTCTTCTCCACAGGAACGGCATTCCGAACGGGTGGTAAAGTTGTAGCTTAGCATTATGTCACTACTAGCTGCGCCCCGCGGTGTTACCCGCGATTAAAAAGTATGAAAAATTTAAACAAATCTATCCCACGGAAGCCATACATTTTACAGACATAAAAAGTAGCTTATGTGCTATTCCAGACTATAATCTAACTCTGTGCCAAATTTCATCCAGATCCGTTCAGCCGTTCTGGCGTGATTGAGTAACAAACATCCATCCATCCATCCAAACTTTCACATTTATAATATTAGTGGGCCTAGTGGGATTTTGACGATTCATAAGTACTGTACTTAATGGTTTACATGAATAAAATATATTCTGATTCTGATTACTCTACCAGGTAATACCGGTCTAGGTTTTCCATTTTGCCCACGTTGACACACTTTGGAAGGTATTTAGGTTACCTACGAATAAAATAGTAAACCTTATGTGCGTTTACAGTTATATCACCCTTAACATTTGAGTGCTTTCTTCATGATGTTTGCCTCTGAACCTTTTCATTCGCTCTAACGAATACAAAACCCACCTATAAATACTCATTCATTCCTTTTATCTTCAATGGCGCAACGTATTTATATAAATACCCATTCCCATCTTTGGGGGCTCTCAAAAGTCGCGACTAACATAAGATCGGTCAAAGGGCACCCGAGGCTCTCAAAGGGCTACATAAAATCCTATAGATTTCCGTAAATAGTGGTAAAGGAGTCGCATAAAAGTGTGTTAAGGGCATAAGTGCGAGGGACTTGCGTGTTTAAAGGCTTATTGCGAACGTAAGCACTTCGAAATTTGAGTACACTTGGCTGGCCGAGTACTCTGAATATCGTAAAATGTTACGTGTTTGGGGCAAGGTATGGGATATAGCGATTAAGTGGTTCGGGCTTGGTAACCTTGGATATCGGAGGTATACGAGCATACCTACTGTCCGATTGGTTTGATATCGTAGCATGGACTCAACAATATTTGCAAATAACTCTGCTCTAGTTCGGATTTCGAGTTTGGATAGCGTATTCAATAACCAATCGGCTTGGTTTTGTTTTATAATTGGGAAGTTAACATGCCGATGGCCAGTGGTGCGTTCCATCCCCTATTTGATTCACAATGGATTTCCACCAAATGTTCTCTAGTTCTATCAATTGACGGCCTGATTAGCGCAGTGGTAGTAACTCTGCTTTCTGCGCCGAGGGTCCCGGGTTCGAATCCTGGTAGGGACACAAGCTTTGTGTGATGAGCACGAATGTTTGTCCCCGAGTCATGGATGTTTAATATGTATATAAGTATTATATACTGAGTTCGCCCTCAGTCCATTGTACGGTACCCATAACACAAGCGTTAAGCTTAAAGTGGGACCGTATAGTTGGTGTGTTCGTATGGCGATATTTATTTTTATTTTATTTTAATTATAACAGTATTTTCGATTCACAAGTCGTATCGAGGGTCACATGACAAGATTTTCGTCGAACCCGATTAAGACTTTTCAAAATGACTTCGAAATGCGATGTAGGAATTCAGCGACACAAAAAAAGTGTCCTGCATTCAATAAAATTGAACCAGTTTCCTCATCGAAAAGTTCAGAATTAGGGTACAGTTTTGTTTATCACATCGACCGTCTCCTATAGTGTTCCCCCATTATCACCTCAGCTATTTATTGGGCTCACTTAGAGACTTTTGCATGTGCAAAGAGGTCTTTAGTTATAACCACAGAATAAATAAGATGATTAGAATGATAATCCGCTTCCTTCTCGTACTTTAACCCATCACAGATAATCTTATATCGGCTTTCATGCGTAACATCATAGCCTCTACATAGAAATGGCAATATACCACCAGCGTGGACTGCTTAAAATTCGCCTTAATCTCTTGGCAGCTCGCGGGAAGTATTTGCTCCGTTTCGTTCCAGACTTATGTAATCTTATATAACAAAAATCTGCTAGCAAGAGAAATTTATTATTTCAGTGCAACTAAGCTGGTGTGCCTTCTATTGGTAAACTAATAAGCAAATCTACCTATCTATCTATCAGCCGAAAAACGTTCACTGCTGGACATAGGTCTCAATGATTTCCACACATCACGGTCCTCCGCCACACGCCGCCACTCTGCTACGCGTATGATAAATTTTTTATGCACTTACTTGCATTGATGGAAGGCCAGTCCCGAAAATTGGGACATTAAAATGGCTAGTATTATTAATGTCAGTAGTTTTACCGTGATGCGCTAACAGATAGACAAACAGACAGATGTACTGATCGACATAAAAATCCAAATATGGCGAATTTGGTTTGTGTCGCAATTTTTTTTTTTTTAACCTTCGATGTATAGACACGACAATGCTATAGCCTTATTATATGCATAGATAGACAGCAGAATACATACCTACAGGAACCAAAGTAAATTGAACCACAATCAAATCGAACTGACTCTATTATTCAAGGGTCTTCTTCATTTACTTTAACAAGCTCTCCACTGAGATTTATACGAAAAATACGAAGTCCAAGAAATAACTAACAATATTTCACCGAGAGAAATCTATCCACCGTAACAAATGATCCTTTCCATTTAAGAGCTAGGAGTCTGTGGCTGGACCAAATAGTTTAATGTAATAGAAGTTTATAACTTTAACTAGTTTATTGATGTCGTTTTCTTTTGATGAAACATTAGAACGATTTGGAGAGATTTTAGTTATTTACCGAGTTGTTTTGGTTTGATAGGACAGTTTGTCAAAGTCAAAGTCAAATCGTTTATTTCGTATAGGCCTACGGAGGCACTTATAAACTGTCATTATCGTTTTTTTTTTCTTAACTCTACAACCGGATCGGAACGCGACCTCAACTTAGAAGATTCGGCGAGAAAGTCAGCGGGCTTGTCTTTTTTTTTAAAAGCCATTTATTAGTAGACTTATGTCACCTTATGACCTGAATCCTCCTCGCATTGAGGGGAGGTTTGTCGTCAATAGTGGCGTAGTAAGTCACATTATTATAATAAGCAGTGATAGTCGAGTTGGTAGAACGCTGGCTTTGGAATTGAGAGTAGCAGGTTAAAACCCCAGCGTGCACCTCTGGGATTTCCAGATTTCATGTGCCAATCTAATTTTCAGCCATGATTATCACTTGTTCATACCTCGAAGAGCAGGTAAAGCCTGGGGTTTAGTTAAATAATTCCTCTAAAATCTTGCTATCTATCATAATAACAGATTATATAATGACACAATAAATAACGTACTAGGATAAAAAATTGACGACCTGATTAGCTCAGTTGGAAGTGTCCGACGACCGACTTCTGCGCCGAGTGTCTCGTGTTCGAATCCTAGTAGGGACAAACTTTGTGTGATAGACATGAATGTTTGTAACCGATTCATGGATGTTTAATATCTATATAAGTATTATAGGAGGAGTCGAGAGTGAACAAGTACCTTCTAAGCAAGTAAGCTCCATCGTAGATCTCATCGTCACTTACCATCAGGTGAGATCGAAATCAATAAGTACTTGCCTATAATGTATTAAAAAAAAATATACTAAATTCGCCTTCAGTCCATTGATCGATACATATAATCCAAGCGTTGCTTAGTGTGGGACCGTATAGTAAAGTGTGTTCTTCTCGCGATAAAAAACACTAGTTACCTAATTGAAAACATCTCCGGCCTTACACGGCCTTACTTATTACAAGTACATCATTAAACTTGGACTTTAACCGTTATTCTTAGAGTAATTTAACTAAGTAAATAAGACGAGGTTTGTGCTGAATAACTTGAGACACTGTCGCGCGATCTAATTTAAAGAAAAATGAAATAAACTCAAAGAATCGGAGTAGAGCAAAGTTTAATATTTTTTCTCAACTAACTGGATTACGAAGTTAAAAGTGTTGGGAATGATAATGAATTTAAATCAAGTTCAGTCTGAAACATATTATAAATAAATTAAATGAAAAATATAATACTTATATTGATTTCTTATATTTACGCGAATACTACACGTTGATATATAACGAATGTTTCGGATTTTATCGCGTTCGGACCGCATGCAACGACTAAATATGAACCACCAGTTCAAACTATGACACCAGGACGTCAACCACCTCAGTCCTCCCTCGACCATGGTTGCTGTAAAGCAGCTGAAACGTCAGGAACGTAAAAACATAAAATAAACGCAATATATTTTTATAATATTTCATTGTAATATTTATTATAAATTTAATGAAAAATATTGTTCTTCTTGAAGATGAGATCACAACACGACCATGTTCACAGAATAAAATAAAATGTCTGTAATATGTAGCGTAATAGATCGACGTATAGAAAGTAGGTTCACCCTGCGTCTGCGGTGCCAGGTTCGAATCCCTGTAGGGGCAATCTTTAGGATGAGCTTGAGCACCATTCTTTGTACCCGAACTATGAATGTGTATTATACGGCATCCATGATTCAAGCGTTACTTTGTTTCGGGCCGTAGTAGGTTTGTTTATCTGGCGATGTAGAATGACCATTATGATGCCACTGTCATTAAATTGCGATTTAATTGTGTTAGCAGACGTCTGCGGTCTCTTCATTACCTACTTGTAGTCCTACTTGATCAGAAACTCCTTATGTTTGTTTTCTAATATACAATAAGTACAGTAGACAATGTATAATTAACGAAATATACAGGGTATAAATTAGGAAATTATACTTAATGAAGGTAGATTAAAACACTTTACAAAATATATACAATTATAGAGCGACAAGTAAACAGAAATGTCACGAGCAATTAATTCTGTGAAGCGATAAATTGCGGCCGGTAAAACAGAGGTCGCCACCCGAGCGTGGAGGGTATTAAAATGAAATAAACCTGTTAAATGCTGATGGAAACTTCCAGTAATGTAAAATTATCAAAAGCTCGTATACAACCTTATTATGAAGAACAAAACACCTGGCATTTTGCCGGCTACTCACACCAATCACCAATCCCCGAATAGCGAATAGAAATACAAGATAAAGTATGTTTGGATCCAATATTTAATCAGAATAAGAATCAGAATATTTTTTATTCATGTTTTAAACCATTAAGTACAGTACTTATGAATCGTCAAAAGTTACAAAATGCTAAGCTACTACTTTACCACCCGTTCGGAATGTTCCTATGGGGAAGAACGAACAAGAAACTCCATGGTTGCTCTTTTTTAAAAAGATCTTTTACATTTTTGAGCAGTACATTGTTATAGGTATGCTAGAACAATGTAGGAACGTCTAAGCAGACTTTATGAACTACCGTTGGAATTCTGATTAAAATATTTTACACTATTATTTTTACATCTTATTAATGTATATACATAAAGCAAAGCCGTGTTAGTGAAAAGATTTATAACTCAAGAACGGGTGGGCCGATTTTTATGATTTTTGAATAACTATTAAAACACTGGAAAAATTCACAAAAACAAATATAAGGATAAAACTACACAGAAATTGTATAAAAAGATAACTGTAGCAAAGATGCCTCTCCAAATGAAATTGCAATACACTTCCGAATATTTCTGAGTCGATTTAATTAAAATAATATTTCGCCTATTTTTCGCCTAACAACATCCGTTACACGTTTGTAGGGTAACCATACAATATGCAAATACAAGAAATTGAATTAAAAAGCACAGTAATTATTACCATCTTATTCGAGCTGTTGCCAGTCAGTATAAAAAGTCAACAGCTAAATGATATAAGTTTGAACCAATTCTCTATTATTCATTGATTTTTTAATAGCAAATATTTTTCAATTACTGTTAGTTGGCATTAAGTAACATACATTAATTCTGCTCTCGTATTATGTAGGGCTACAGTCCGAAAATGGTACTATTTTATTCAAGAAACGAAAACCTAAATTATTTTGTACATATGAATTGAAGCGAACGCGAAGTGGGTACGTTGACTGACACTTATTAGTTTACGTATCTCCATCATTCCTCGTGTGGCGTGGACCACTTAGCCTCAATTGCACCCTTTATCTACTGTGAGAGACTTAACAGCAGGGCGGGACCGGTACCGCTTTTTCACGTAACAATATTTTGTTACTTTTGTGACAGGTGTCCTAAAAAAGGCTAAAAATGTAGTGTTACCCTATCGCGTTCATTTTCCTCTGCAGGTAAAATTTACAAAATTAATTAATGTAAGCATATAAAATGGAAACGGAACTATACTGTTCTTAAAATACATTTTAAAGCTCTTTAACAGTATTAACATATTTGAAGTCTTGTTGGAATATTCCAAGGAGTTTGTTGTACGTTTTGCTCAGGTTTTGAAGGTTTTCATATTTTTCATTTATGACTCTTAAATATATGATTATAAATGTGAAAGTTTGGATGGATGTATGTTTGTTACTAAATCACGCCAGAACGGCTGAGCGGATCCGGATGAAATTTGGCACAGAGATAAATTATTGTCTGGAATAGTACATAGGCTACTTTTTATCCCGGTAAAAAGGACATCAGTACTTTTTAATCGCGCGTAACACCGCGGAGCGCAGCTAGTCTTGTATATTTTCTAGAGTTGCATCCATGCAGCTCATATTATATATTATTAACCTGTTTATTCACAATTCATAAACACGACGCAGCACTATAACTCGTGTTATCCGCACAGATTTGTCCTACTTTCAGAAGTGGATTCATCTTTCAAGTTTTGCCAAGTCGCCTCTCTTGTTTACTCTATGCGGAATATTTTGCAGGAAGATATGTCGTTATGCAACATCTTGCTTGGATGACTAATAAAACAGTTTTTTTTTTAAATTTCAATCATAAGAGAGAGTGTTATATTATATAAGGTGTAAGTCGAGAGTGAACAGGCACCTTCTAGGCAAGTATGCTCCATCGTAGATCTCATCGTCACTTACCATCAGGTGAGATCGAGATCAAATGCTTGCCTATAATGTAATAAAAAAAACCTATTTTTTACACATTGAAATGAATCTAAATTTTAAGGATTTTATCGCGATTTTATTTCTATTTTACGTCGGGGACGTAAAATAGAAATAAAATCCTTAAAATTTAGATTCATTTCAATATTTTTTACACATTGAAATAAAACTATTTTTTAAGGATTTTATTTCAATGTGTAGTATTCGCGTACATATAAGAAATCAATATCATTTACACGATCATTTTGTACATCAACGAGATCCATATAAATTACTAATTCATCTGTTAAAATATTTTAAGTTACTTTTTATATTATTTATATATAACTTATATAGTAGAATGCCGCCAGACGAACACACCAACATATACAATGCCACACTAAGCCACGCTACTTGTATGGATGGTACTTGTACTTGTATGGACTGGGGACGGTCCCAGAATACAATTGCATCAATAGATAGTTATTAAATGTTTATGATTTGGGAACAAACACTCGTGCTCAGCACACAAATTTTGCCCCTGTCGGAATTCGAGCCCGAGACCCTCGGTACAGAAAGTAGGGTCATTTTGCACTGTGTCTATTGGGTCAAACATTCGTTTGTAATGACCTTATAATGAAATAATAATAATGGGCAGCACGGCACCTCATAAAATAATTGAAGGTCATTGACACGAATGAATGAATATCGCGACCCTACAGTAATGAACCCAGCCTAGATTTACAGAATACATCCATGAAAGGTTTCTAAAACAATAGTTTCAAAGGTAACCCTCCTGAAAGGTCACTTCCGGTGGGACAAAACCTGTATATTTTTTCATAATTTACGATTTAACCGTATACTTTGTAGTCTACGTATTTAGACATTTTGTATAGCGAATTGAACAGCGCCTCTAGCGAACAGTATTTAAAACTTTCGATTCTCCATACAAAATATCTAAATACGTAGACTATAAAGTATACGGTTAGCTTACGAATAATCTTGCTTATTGCGTTCACTGTGCTACGATTCAGCTACGCTAATTTGTGGCGTAGCAAAACCGTAGTACTGCTACGGTTGTGTTGTACTACGCTATGATTCTACTACGCGACGCTAACTTTGCCTTCGACAAATCTCTTTCGCTTATTTGGACAAACTAATTTCGGTCAAACGTCTAGTCTACTCTTCGAATCTTTTGGTCAGCTGTAGGAAAATGAATAATTTCAGTTTTTTTTTATTCACTAGGTATATATAATGTATTTTAAGCAATCGTACAGGACTTTCTAAGTCCATGTCGATATTTTTTTTTTGGCTTTTATTTATATAAAAAAATACTTTTTTAATTATTTATTTTCTCCGTAATCCTCCGGCCGCAGCAACCGTAATGAATTACGAACCGACCGTACAAATTACGAGCGTACCTGTATTGGAAATTTCCGAAAAAAAAATCTATAACACCGGCCATTGTTCGAATTTAAAAACAAACACCTTTTGTTTTCGTGTCTTTGCCGACCCCGGAAATCCGCGACCGAATTTTATTGGACTTTGAAAAGTAGACAACAATGGCTTTTATTGTTGACTATTGAGTGGTGTCGTGCAGCTTCGCGTGTCAGGGTTGGGGGTGTTGGGATTTGATTCCCGCTTCGGAAATTTTTTCATAAACGGAAAAATACAGAGTAGCCTAGATTTTGTTTACTGCAATGTTTGGTTTACTCTACCCACCCGTTAATGGAACCAAAGCGTAATGGTGTATGTTTAAACTTTGAGAATTATATCTAGTTTATAGTAACATTGTAGATTGAACGATCTTTATCTGTTACGGTTCGGCCACATCTGGGTTAGCGTTAAATGTGAATGCCAATAAAGGCGTATATTAAGGCATTAAAAATTATCACGTTAAATGCTTGGCTACATTATTATAGTTCTGTTCTTATAGCTTTATGTCTAACTTCGTTAGTGAAGTCGTTAGTAAATGAATGTGTTAAACTGTTGACCACACAAGCCACATGTGTGGCTGCAGCATTACTTTATAGTCTATCCCTTGTACGAAAATCGAACAAAAGTATGTTCGAAATTTAAATAAAAAATGCAATTTCAAATTCTTACGAACTTATTGAATTTTTTTCTGTCCAGTCTCCATTGCAAATACGCGCGAACATTTTCTATTATCAAAAATCAATTTTAAATTAAATTTCGAACATGCCGCGGTTTGAATTTTTTTTTTTTTTTTTTTTTTTATTACATTATAGGCAAGCATTTGATCTCAATCTCACCTGATGGTAAGTGACGATGAGATCTACGATGAAGCATACTTGCCTAGGTAGGAAGGCGGCAGTAGATCAAGACGCTACATTCACTAGGCACATGCAGCGCAACTGATCCGACCCGCCATCCATGAATGGCAACACCGAACATCATGCCGGAACACGGCTAGGCCGCTTGGCGACATGGCTTTGTTCAGTGGGTGGTGACTAGCCACGGCCGAAGCCTACCACCAGTGAAAAATTATTTTTTTATCGCTTAAAAGCAATAACCGTTACAGATTTCGGTTCGTTTTCTAAATGCAATTGTTATTGGCCAATTCTGGGAGAAGCCACACGTATCGGGTGGGGGTTGGATCGCCACAAAAATGGTATTGTTGGCGATCACACCGGGTGGGTGTGGGCAGTCAGGTGGTCCACGAACTTTTACAATGAGAGTGAGGACATAGTGATGGGAGAAAGTGGGGCTGTACTGATGACGTACGGAGTGTACTGACAACCCGATGTGCAGAGTTGGAAAGTGACCCTGCTTTCCGTACCGATGGTACCGGGTTGCAGTCACGGTAGAGGCAAATTTTGTGGGATAAACACGAATATTTACACGTGTGTTAAATAATTTGAATTTGGAATCTACCTACTATTATCAAACCTCATGGGTAGGGATAACTTCGGTGCGTTCAAGCGGTTTTGCCATACCTACTACTGGAATCAAGTTTAATCAGCTCACAAGTTTAGGACCAATTAGTATTTAAATAAATAGCCTTACACCTGGAATTAGTCCAGCTGTAAGACTCTTACTTCTGTGGACATTTGTCTACCAGATCTTTTTGTCTCCCGCTTTGCAATGGAGGGAAGTGGATAATTTTCTTCCAACTCCTCCTATTTATCTTTCGATTAATTTCGTGCGGGTTCCAAGACTAAATTAACTAAATTAACTTTATCCCGGGACTCGCCGAGGGTCAAACCTCGGTGTCTTCATTGGACACCACTGTAGATCCTGGCTTACAGGAGTAGCAGTGGTGGGAGTGTGTGGCGGGCCTAGTCCCAAAAAAAAACCTCATGGGTTTAACAAAAATAGTGTAAAATATTTTTAGGGGTTAACAATATGTGTATACGGTGTTTGATTTTTCTGTGAGCAAGCGAGACAGTACAGTTTCACCGCGCATTTAGTACGTAGTGTTATATTGATTTCTTAATCGACTTCAAAAAGGAGGAGGTTCTCAATTCGGTTGTATTTTTTTTTTTTTATATTTACGCGAATACTATACATTGAAATAAAACTTTATTTTTTTCGGACGTTATCGCGTTTATTTTATGTTGTTTTATTTCAATACGTAGTGTTATCTTAGAAAAATTTGAAATAATTCGTTTTTTTTTTTCGAGAATGTGACCTTTACAGCCCACCGATGGACCCCTTAATCTATTTTACACTATTATTGTATAGCCTTATATAAGGTAGCGTGCTGGCAGGCAGTTAATCGACGATTAAAGTCTCGTTTATCTTTGATCAACACCAGTTTATGGCGTCGGCAGCTATTAAAGATATTGGATTACCGCGTTTTGTGTTATCGTTAATGTTGTTTGTGTCACGAGTTAACTGAAAATTACATTACATTTTACGTAGCGTTTCGTCTTCCATCCCTCTCACACCACAGATTTCATTAATAAATATGACAGTGACGGCATGTTTTCTTGATATCGTTACCATTGTATTATAAGTTGCTGCGTGCCTTGCAGTTGACTGCAAGCCAAACCCAAGCTAATACTTGTGCTGGGGTCGGCTTACGTCAATAATTTAATAGTCACGATGGGAATCGAACACAGAACTTCTCGGTTAAAAGTGCAGCCCCTCTAACCACTTGGCTATGAACACTTCCTTAGTTTTAATCAATACTAGCTGTTACCCGCCACTTCGTCCGCGTAGTATTTAACAAAAAGCGGACAAAGTCGCGGGTAACAGATAGTCTAAAATAAAAGTAGCCTAAGTTACTCCTTGTTACATCAGCTATCTGCCAGTGAAAGTCCCGACAAAATCGGTCCAGCCATTTCAGAGATTAGCCGGAACAAACAGACAGACAGACAGACAAACAGACAGACAAAAATTGTAAAAAAATTGTTTTGGTATATGTACCGTGTATACATCCAAATGCAATTATTTATTTAGTAAAAAGCGGTTATTTGAATATTACAAACAGACTCTCCAATTTTATTTATTTGTATTGATAAAGTTACTTTATCCGCTAATCGCTCCGCTACACTCTATAATCCTCACCCGAACCTTTCGTCCATATCGCATCGGTACGCACGTGACAATTGGGACTTGAATCCGATAGCTATCACTGGCTAGTGACGTCACAGAGCGATTATTGAAATTTTATGTCTCCTCCCTGCCAATAAAACGATTCATAATGGCTTGTATGTGAACGTGGAAAAATTGTGTTTAAAAATAGAACACCATCACGCCTGTAACCCTCGAACGGGTAAGCAGTTGCACATTTTACCGAATGAAAGGGTGAGTCTATTGTATACCAAGAACCTCCCCTTCATATACTTGGCCAGTGAACGGAATTTGGCATTGAGTTTGTAAATATGTAAATAGTCCAAGCGACTCCCGAGAGACGCGTGAACTATTTGCATGCTATTCCCTGTAATTCTTTATTCCATGCAGTAGTTGCTCGTTTGTCTAGTACGACGCAGTCTACCGATTATGTGCCCCTTGGTTTCTTTTTTTTAATTAATTAATTATTCAAAACACAACTCACATTCTAGGATGTGTGTCCTTAACTCATAATTGAGGCATTGTCCGTGTTCGTGGCACTTTATATATATCTATCTATCAGCCGATAGACGTCCACTGCTGGACATAGGCCTCTCCCAATGATTTCCACACATCGCGGTCCTCCGCCACTCGCATCCACCGGCTTCCTGCGACGCGTGTGATATCATCGGTCCACCTTGTGGTGAGCCCTCCTACAAATACGTCTTCCGATTCGTGGTCGCCATTCTAGAATCTTTCTGCCCCAACGGCCATCGGTTCTGCGAGCTATGTGCCCTGCCAACTGCCACATCAACTTTGAAATTCTTTGAGCTATGTCGGTTACTTTTTACTTTATATATATGTATATCCAAAAAAAAAATTAACTATTCGCTCATCCCTTAGACCGCACTAACTAGCCACGCCATTGGTGTACTCCCAAGGCTCACTCGTTAGGTTCTCGCGGAATTCTATTTTGAAATAATACTGATCAAATATTCATTATCATAAAAAAATCTATTTTACTAATAGTACGATACAGTACAAAATCATTATGCGGATTGTAAAGTAACATCATCAATTGTGGTCAAGTCAAAGTCGGATCTTTTGTTTTGTATCTGAAAATGGAAACATTTTATTGATTACTAGCTGTTAACCGCGACTTCGTCGGCGTGGTATTTAACAAGAAAGATTATCTAAAATAAAGCAAGTTACTCCTTGTTACATCAGCTATCTGCCAGTGAAAGTCCCGTCAAAATCGGTCCAGCTATTTCAGAGATTAGCCGAAACAGACAGACAGACAGACAAAATTTGTAAAAAATGTTGTTTTGGTATATGTACCGTGTATACATCCAAATGCACTTAGTAAAAAGCGATTATTTTAATATTACAAACGGACACTCCAATTTTATGTATTTGTATGTAATAGATTTCCAATCCATTTCGATGTTGAGTAAGCGGGATCACACAAATAGTTAAATATTCATGATCTATATAAGAATATGGAGATGTAGTATGCAAGATGCAAGTTGGGCACGCGTTCTGAACGCGAGACGCGCATTTATAATGAATTGAACAGTCCACACAGTGCTGGCGAGTGACATACTGCTTTTAAGAATGCAGAGCATAAGTCTCCGCAAAGTTGGTAATCAACATCCAACCACGGCTTTTAATTTAAATCCTTGCGTGTACGTCAACCATATATCCTAAATTAATCTTTTTTTTTTACATAATAGGCAAGTACAGCACCCGGCCGTAAATATTGCACATCGGCAATAGAAAAAAAATCGGCTTTGTAGAGCGTCATCTCTTTCACTCTCGCCTCCAGCCAATAGTCCCTTTCTAAAGGTCGATCTCGATCTCACCTGATGGTAAGTGACGATGAGATCTACGATGGAGCATACTTGCCTAGAAGGTACCTATTCACTCTCGACTTGAAAACACCCAGATTGAAGTCAACGGGGAACAAAGACGCCGGCAGCGTGTTCCATTCCTTGGCAGTTCGCACGATGCAAGTAGAAGCAAAACGCTTAGTACGAACCGAAGGAATGTCAACAGTGTCTTATGTAGATAGTATTATTTAAGACTAGCTGTTGCCCGCGACTTCGTCCGCGTGGTATTTAACAAAGACAACCGTTGACAACAGCCTGCTCGCCCATTCTGAGCCCGCGGGACGCATTGCAGGTTGTTGCTATCAAACTTAATCAGGCGCTGCGCTGCAACATTGGTTTTAATTTTTTTTCGTGAGATCCTATTGTTTTTCTAAAATAAAAGTAGCCTAAGTTACTCCTTGTTACATCAGCTATCTGCCAGTGAAAGTCCCGTCAAAATCGGTCCAGCCTTTTCAGAGATTAGCCGGAACAAACAGACAGACAGACAGACAGACAGACAGACAAAAATTGTAAAAAGTGTTGTTTCGGTATAGGTAACGTGTATACATCCAAATGCACTTAGTAAAAAGCGGTTATTTTAATATTACAAACAGACACTCCAATTTATATGTAGATGTTCCTGCTGCTGGAAGGCCATTGCTATTACATAATGATGTTGATAAATAAATATCGCCAGGGAAAATGTCATTATCTGTGACTTATCAGCCTTCATTTGTTAAATGTGTAGACCGATATTTCAGTAAGCACGTCATTAATGTGTCTACTACTATTATGTTACCAATGATAAGCTTTCAGGACATCAAGTGCGAGATTATCCGTAAGCTAGCCGTATACTTCATAGTCTACGTATTGAGACACATTGTATGGAGAATTTAAAGTTAAAATGTAAGGCAAATTGAACAGCGCCTCTAGCGGACAATCTAGGCGCACTGTTAAATTTGCCAAAAAATGTGTCTAAATATGTAAACTATACAGTTGGCTTACGAATAATCTCGAACTTGACGGACCGCCATCAGCACGTGAAGTAAGGGAGCGGTCAAGTATTACGTAAAGCAATTTTTGGAGAGGTTTAACCCCCCCCCCCCCCCCTCCCTCGCCCTAGTAAAACGTAAAATCTCTATGCGACCGTTCTGAAGGGTTAAAACAATGTTATTTAACGCGTAGTTCAAACCCCCCCCCCCTCTCGCCCGTGTAACACATCGTAACGTTTCTGAAGACACCCCCCCCCCCCCCCCCCATATTCGTTACGTAATACTTGAACGATCCCTAAGTCATTTTGTTACTTTGCTTGCTATACTTTTTATTTGCCGTATGTCCATCGTCATCTGAAAACATGAGGAGACAGCTTCAGCTGAGTACTCGTATGCACAAAGCCGCGTATCATCTGTAAAGCTCAAACTCGTGCAAACACTGTCTTTAAGTTAAATTGACTTGGACCGCTCCGTGACGGGGAAATTATTCTATATCCTTTGACGCAGCGAAATATATTCGCGCTGGTTTAATATTCCGGGGTAGTTAGAAGCATTTAATAGGGTTAAGATATGTTGGCGAGTCCCTTATATGGATGGGTCGCTGATTCGTGACATATTTTTATCTGGGGACAAGGCAGTGCCACCGCCATGGTTGCCTACCCTCGGGACACAACAACACGAGAAAAAAGGTGTTCTTCTTTTTAACCGACTTCAAAAAGGAGGAGGTCAATATTCTAGTCCTAAGGTTCCCAACTCTATTATTTCAAGATAAACATGCTGCAGATATCTTAATGAATCGATCGAGGCATAAAGTCGGTTCGTGAATTCCTAGCGTTTTTTTTTAGCTAGGTTTATAAATCCTCGCCAGCATAACAGTATAGCAGTGATAGCCAAGTGGGTAGAACGCTTGCCTCGGTAACGAGGATTGCAGGTTCAAACCCCGGCTCGCACCTCTGGGATTTCATGTGCGAATCTCATTTTTCAACCATGATTATCACTCGCTAAACGGTGAAGGAAAACATGGTCAGGAAACCTGCATGTCTGAGAGAACCCCTCGAAAGATGTTTGAAGTCCGCCAACCCGCACTGGGCCAGCGTGGTGGACTATGCCCTAATCCCCCTCGCATTGAGGGGTGGCTATTATTATTACGAGTATATAAATCCTCGCCTAGTTTCATTGGCGAAAAATTCCACTATATTATCGGAAGCTATTTATCGAGTAAACTTTGTTTTAGTGATTTAGTTTTAGGAATAAAGAAGAAAGGCTGTAAGACCGGGATGGCTCTGGTAGTTTCATACAAACACAGAAAACGTGACTGTCCTTTTGTAGTACAAGTTATGAGCTGTTGGCGAATTCATTATCGCGCAAACACACACGACAATATGCACCTTTAGTATTAACAATTAGATTCGCTATTCGATTACTCGATTGATATTTAAATGGTATGATTGATTATACAGCGAGGAAACGCAGCCATTCTTGCCACCATTCCACGCGGACAAGGTCTTTTTGATACATAGTTTGTTGTCATACTATTTTTAAGTTTTTTTTATTTTCCTGTTCTGTAAATATTTAAGTTATTTGAAAACGAAAATTTTATAAATTGAATCTATTTTACGGTATAATAAAATAAAAAATCTTATATAGAATTTAAAAAAAAATGGTACGTTCAAAACTCTAAAGCCCACATTGTTTATTACAAATTACAAACAAATAACATAAAGTCGAGTTCCAATGATCTACATTTTTATTTTGAACTGTCCAATTCTGTTTTGAATATTGCAATGGCAAAAATAAATTTGGGGTTTAACATCAACATACGCCCACATTTAAATGTATCTGTGAAAACGCATAATAATGTTGCCATTTTAAAACGCGGGCTAAGCATATACTCTCGTGACTTGTACCACACCCCTTCTATGCATTCCCGCGGCGTCCCTCCCCAAAGGGGTCAGTCAGACAAATGACGTCATCAATAATGATCGATCGCCCCAAAACGTTACACAGACGTACCTTATCTGGTCACATACGAAGTATCTTTGCCAAATGTCTGTTTAGGCCGAAATATTTTATTTTATTTTTCCCTATTCCCTTTGCTCGTTTTATTGCTTTCATTAATAATCCCACTTCCCACTAATATTATAAATGTGAATGTTTGGATGGATGGATGGATGTTTGTCACTCAATCACGCCAGACCGGCTGAACGGATCTGGATGAAATTTGGCACAGAGATAGAATATAGTCTGGAATAGCACATAGGCTACATTTTCTCCGTAAAATGTATGGTTCCCGTGGAATAGATTTGTTTTAATTTTTCACAGAGCAAAGGATCGACATGATTTTTTGCATATGTAGTGGTAGTTTAGGGGTCCGAAAATAACATAGGCTAATTTTTATCCCGGAAAATGCACAGCGGTACAGAACAGGCCATAGAGGAAAAGGACATACTTTTTAATCGCGGGTGACACCGCGGGGCGCAGCTAGTTAATAATATTATTGTTCAATCAAGTATTTTTTGAGGGTAGACATGTTGATTGTTTGTACAGTACGTCAGGTGCGAGATTATTCGTAAGCTAACCGCATACTTCATGGTTTACGTATTTAGAAACATTGTATGAAGAATTGTGAGTTTTAAATACTGTCCGCTAGAGGCGTTGTTCAATTTGCCATCAAATGTGTATAATGCGTAAACTATAAAGTATTCAGTTAGCTTACGAATAATCTCCCATTTTTCGTATAGATATTTAAGATTATAGTTGATGTTAGTATAGTGTGAATTGCTTTCGGAGGAGGGGCTTCAATTTTTCAAACTGCCTTGGTTATTATAATTTATTTTGTTTCTGATTTAACTCCTATTTCCAGGCCATAATTTGTGGCCATAATAGTTGAATATGTATATAATAAGTGATTAGGTATACTGGGATCGCCCCCAGTCCAGTCCATTGTACGGTACACATAATATAAGCGTTGTAGAGTCAGGGACCGTAAGTTTTATATGTTTCTGGTGATATTATTATTACTTCACCGTTCACTAAAAATAGCCTCTTACAAAAACCGGAGCGTCCTATTTCGCTCTGTTGGCCGAACAAAAGTGGCGTCATGAAACTTGCACGCCACTGTAAAAATACAGGTCATTTCTCTATAGCCGGTCGCCCTTTGAATGGTTCAGCGAACGGGCATTGGACGGCGTGTTTGACTTTGCATACGCAATTAGTTTTTTTTTTATAAGTTTTTATAAGGCGACCTGGTGGAATAAAAATATTTCTACGAAATGTGACGTAGCTTTTTGTAACTGGAAGCTATTATGTGTTTGTTATCAGGTTTTAGATACGCGTTTATCGAGACACTTATAGGTAGTCCTCGAGATAATTATAGTCCATTATCGAGGATGGAATAAAAATTATTACTATACTATACTAATTATTACTATACTATACTATACTATACTACTATACTTATACCATGACGACCGGATAAGCGCAGTGGTAGTGACTCTGCTTTCTGCGCCGAGGGTCCCGGGTTCGAATCCTGGTAGGGACACAAGCTTTGTGTGATGAGCACGAATGTTTGTACCCGAGTCATGGATGTTTAATATGTATATGAGTATTATATACTGAGTTCGCCCTCAGTCCATTGTACGGCACCCATAACACAAGCGTTAAGCTTAAAGTGGGACGGTATAGTTGGTGTGTTCGTATGGCGATATTTATTATTATTTATTTATACCAGCTTATAATTATGACCGCATTAACCGTGGCCCTGCTACCTTGGCGTAGCAGCATACATGATTATCTCATAGACACGATTTCGTATACTTTTTTAATTATTCTATGGTATTACAAGCTCAATAATTCAGTAAAGATATAGTCAAACCATTTATTTCGTATAGGCCTACGGGGGCACTTACAAATTGTCATTACATTTTTTCCTTAACACTACAACCGGATCGGAACGCGACCTAGTAAAGATATAGTTTAAGATGTGCCAATATTTTGCATAAATTAATAATAATAATAATATCGCCAGACGAACACACTAAATATACCGTCGTGTGGGACGGTATAGTTATAGTTAAGCAACGCTTGTATTATGGGTACCGCACAATGGACTGGGGGCGAACCCAGTATATATTACTTATATAGATACTAAACATCCATGACTTGGGTACAAACATTCGTGCTCACCACACAAAGATTGTGCCTACCAGCATTCAAACCCAGGACCCTCGGCACAGAAAGCAGGAACACGGCCAACTGCGCTAATCAGGTCGTCAAAAAACAAGATAAGGAGCATTACAAGCCCAATTCTTCAGTAAAGATATCCATTGAAAGATGTGCCAATATTTTGCACAAATTAGTTTAATATTTGTGCCACCTTGTTATCAGACAATTTGCTTTGCAAACATTGGTGGCACAATTGATTTTTCAGCATTCAGACTCGTCCTAAATCGAATCACTGTCGTGTGACGTCAATAGGAATCTCGTATTGACATGCAGACTTCGCAGAGTTGGCCCATTGTTGTCCTCGACAGCGGATCAATCGGCGAATGGACGAACGTTGAATGATTCACGGGTTGGAATGGACACGCGGCCTTTTGGGCCCAATGAATTTGAGGGTTATAGTTAACTTTGTAACGACTTCTTAGAATTCTCACTAGAAACGTGTTCACCGGCCCGCTACATAGATGGCGCTGCATACGACGGTCAAGAACAAATGACGATTCTTCATACAATCCTGAAACGCTATGTGAGATTTTTCGAAAACATCGCGAGGAAAGCTGCATGTCGCCAACCCGCACTGGGCAAGCGTGGTGGCCTATGGCCTAATCCTAACCCCCCTCGCATTGAGGGGAGGCCCGTGCCCAACAGTGGGACATGAAAAGGGCTGGTATTATACAAGTTGCATGCCCACACAGCATTATTAAATTGATTCTTTTGGTTTCAGGTAATCCTCTATGATTTATACATCTTATGAAACGAAGGATGATAAATGTAAGTGAATTATTTTTATAGAATTTCATGGTTTCTAGTTGATATAAATTATCTACTGGGCACAGGTCTCCATTAAAACTAGCGGCGACTTTTTGGCGGGAAAAAATTGTTTTATTTTCCAAAAAAATGAGATTCTTTGATGAATAATGTGTAATATTAGTGGTATATTAACCATTGTGTGCTCATAAACGTGCACGAGTGAAGGACATTGAAATAAAATGGTATAACTTGACTTTTGAAGTTCTCCCAAGATGTCCGGTAAATTTTCAGTAAAGTGTTCACAGTTTTACTGATAGGGGGGGGGGGGGGGATTCATTTCATTATCATCATCGTTATCAACATTATCCATATCATCAGGGATACATATAATTTAATATCAATTAGCAAGAATTACTCGATACTGACAAAATCAGCACTATTTTGTAGCTGATTGCCAACCTAAAAAAACAAGAAGAAAACACAACAGACACAACATCATCGAAGTCCTTTATCCCCGAAAAAATATTTTCGGAATAAACAATTTAATAAATGACAACAGAATTGCTCTTATAAAAAATAATCCTTCAAAATCCTTTGCATCGCTGAAATATTCCGGCGGAAGATTAATTATGGAAACAGTAATAAATAAAACGTCTCCTCACGCAATACCTAAATAAATCTCGGATCAAACTGTTTGTAATTCACAATGCATTTTGTGTCTTGCTGTAATCGGATTAAGTGTAAGCTTAGCTTAGCTGCGAATACATTGCGAACGGATGTAAACATTTAAGAAAAAAAAAACTTACTTTATTATTTTTGGAGCATGAAACAAATTGGCAAGTATCATGAGCTTTGTACTTTTAGATCAATGACAAAAAAAAAACAAAATAGGCGTCAAAGTAAAACTGAAAAATCCAATGATTGAATTGACTAAATTAACTAAAGAGAAAGATTAACACTATCGAGGTCTCTCTTCGGTCGTTCCCTCATGACTGAGGATCGTGATCATCACGGCAGTTCTTTGGATCGGACGAACTGTCTCCATCGGCTCCGGTCTGTGGCCATCTTCACCGCGGCGTAGAAGCGGGACGTTGGTGTTTCTTTAAGTTGGTCAGACCACCTGGTCGGGGACCGGCCTCGTGAACGTTTCCCTTCCACATTTCCCCATCTATCTACTATCGAGGTAAGTTGTACAAAACCACACATGTTGAATTTCAGTTCAATGAAATGAAATTGAGGTTGAAGTCAAAGTCTAATTAAATTTTTACTTTTATAGATCTGTAGAGACCACTTCAACCGCACAACAAACTACACAGATGGCACTGCAGACGCATTCAGAGCAATAGACAATTGTCATCACAATCCTGAATCGCGCTATAAGAGTTTTCGGAGCAAGTAACATATATACAAGATCCCGACAATAACCGTTGGGGCATAGCTGCCGCCCCGCCATGCATACCACCCGCCTGGCTGGAAGATCTTCCCTTTTCCGCTAAAGATCTAACAATTAAAGATTGTAGTTTTTATGTCCATTAGTTTTTTGGGCCATTGTTGCTGTAAAGCAGCCGAAACGTCGGGAATCTGTAAAATAAGTTTTATTACAAGGCCTGGTATTATCATTATTTTTATACCAATGTTCAGATAACCTTACAATATTGAAACTAGGGTCTCGTTCGAGTGCTATAACCATAGTTTATCTTCTCAACTAACTGACAACACTCAAGATAACCGCCCCATCGTCCGTTTATTCCGTTTTTATTTCCCGTTCGTTAGACTCTCGCAATCTATTTATCTGGCTTTCGCTCTTTTTGTGAGAGCCCCGGGCCGTAATTATTTCTTTTCCGTGATGAAGGATGGATTCGATCGAGTGGATGTTTCTGTGTATTTATAATTGTCTATGATAGTGATGTGACAGTGAAAAAAACTTAGCGCAAAGATCAGCGCTTTTTATTGCGAAGATATTTGTGGAATTACTAGCTGCGCCCCGCGGTGTTACCCGCGATTAAAAAGTTAAGTTTTAAAAACACGGTTCCTGTATGCTATCCCATAGGAACCGTGCATTTTTCCGGGATAAAAATTAGCCTATGCTATTTTCTGACCCCTAAACTACCACTAGCTATGCAAAAAATTATGTCGATCCTTTGCTCTATGAAAAATTTAAACAAGTCTATCCCACGGGAGCCATACATTTTACTGGGATAAAATAGCCTATGTGCTATTTCAGACTGTAATCTATCTCTGTGCCAAATTTCATCCAGATCCGTTCAGCCGTTCTGGCGTGATTGAGTAACAAACATCCATCCATCCAAACTTTCACATTTATAATATTAGTGGGAAGTGGGATTAAAACCGGTTCAATATTAACCTTTATAGCAACTTGAAAATGAAAATCTCAAACATTAACGATGTACGGATGTGTCTCATGTACTTAAAAGTTATTCCTAACGTTTACGTATATTATTAAATTGGCGCAGTGTGCCCCGCGTCGGAAAGCTTGCCCGTAATCCAAGCTCTCTATTTGTTTGCCACTAATTGGAGCCAGTTGACACTGTGTAAATTACGTTCTATGTATAACACGCACTTTAGAAAAAAAGTACTCTTTAACCGCCGACTTCGCCTTTTAATTATCGACAGATAAGAATAGTATGGATTTCTTACATTTACGCGAGTACTACACATTAAAATAAAACGAATCTTACGGATTTTATGGCATTTATTATATGTTTTTTATGTTCCCGAAGCTTCGGCTGCTTTACAGCAACCATGGTCACGGGAGGACTGACTTCAGGAACGTAATAAGTTTTTTAGTAATTAGTTTAGTTTAGTAATTAGTTTTTTTACAAAATTAATCGTCGATTGTTTTAATTTTTTTAAGTTACATGTACCATTGACTTACCACTATCGGGTAAATGTGGGCGTACAGCAGTACACCTCGGTCTATCGCTTCTAGGCCTAAAAGCGTGATGGTATTTTTTTCATTTATTCAAAATTTGTCTAAACACAGTAGGCATTAGGCAAATTATTTCGATGTTCATGTTGAATTAGTAATTTTTATGCAAAACATCATCAGACCTGTAATCCCGTAGGAGTAGCCAGAGGTGCCTTGCATTGCACCCACATTTCGCTGATGGTATTTTGGTCCTCACGTTATAGGGGGCTAGCCTATTGCCATCATACCGGGCACTTTCCCCCTCAATACGAGGAGGATTTAGGCCGAAGTCCAACACGCTGCCCCAGTGCGGGTTGGTTAACTTCACACGACTTTTGACAGACGTGCAGGTTTCCTCACCACTATGTCATTTTAATTTGAATTTAAAATTTGACTGTGATGTGATGGAAATCCACTGACCAGATTTTACAAAAAATAAATGCCATAATAATAGCTTTGCTCAATATTTTTTTATAACTTTTGTCCCGGAAAATGGAAGAGATCCCCCGGGATGGACAAAAACGTACACGCGTAGGAAGGGACCGGCACAGATAGTTAATATACATATTAATATACTAGATGGCACAGTTGGTAGTCCCCGTTTTATGTACTCGAGGTTGTAGCGGTAGTGTGCGATACGCACACATGTTTGTCCCGGAGTCATGACCGTTTAACATCTAACCAATTACATAATTATATACTGGGTTTACCTCCAGTCGGGAGGTACGGCACCCACAGCACTAGGGTTCCTTCCTTTGCGACCATACAATAAGTGTGTTCGGTTGGCGATTTTTTTTAATATTTATGCTTACAAAAATTGACTATTTTCCCTAGCACCTTCCATCCATACACGCCGAATTATTAATCCCAGCCTCCGATGCCCGCCTACTCTTACAAATGACCATACACGGCAAATTAATGGTCACAGCGATTTGAATTTCAAATCAGATTCGCGGCCGCGTTACAAGATTCAAAGCCGCCTCTGACGAGGAGGGCACACGTCAATCGTCGAGAAAGGAAAATGGGTGCATAATAAAAGAGGGCGTTTGCGGATTTGGGTGAATTTCGGATGAGCGAGGCTTAGATGAATAGGTTTTGTGGCGATAGAAAATCTTTAATAGTTGGTGATTGAGATGTCAATTTTCAAAAAAATGTGTTCCTTAGATAATGAATGTGTGATATTAGTGGGATATTAACCATTGTGTGTTCGTAAACGTGCACGAGTGATGGAAATCAAAATGAATGAATAGTATGAATTAACTTTTGATGTTCACATTTTCAGTAAAGTATCCACAGGGGATTCATTTCATTGACAACATCATTATTATCATCGAGGGTACTTATATTTTTTAAATAACAAAGAAATATTTTACTTGACACTGGCAAAATGGCACTATTTTGTAGTCGAGTGCCAATTTATAAAAAGAAGTGTATCCAAAAAAAAACTACCGACTTGGTGGATCGCTGTACGGCCCCCTGATTACGTAACTTACAATAGCCTAGCGATAGCAGTAATCGCGCAATATTTGCTTTTAAATTGCTAATTCGTATTACGTAGCGCTGCGACGCCATACAAATCTGCTATTTGAAAGCAATTATTGCGAGATTATTGCTGTCGCTTTGCTATCGTTAGGCTAGGCAAGATACGTAATCAGGGGGCCGTACTTAATAAATCAGAATATATTTAGTTCCTGCAAACCATACAATACTTTTTGTTAGTTCCTCTAAAATGCCACAAGATGGCGTTAATATTACTATTAACATTCTACCCAGTCGTAGGGGCTAAGAAACTTCGCCTGAAACAACTTTAAGTTACCGTATCACCTCCTGAACTAACTTATTATAAAGCAATTAGTACAACACATTCTGAGAACCCGTAACTAATATCACTGAAGACTATGATTATCAAAGACCAAGTTTCGTTGAGACTTACTTAGTCCATGCCCCTCACTCGCAAAACCTAACCTGATAATAAAAGTAAATATAACATAAATGTGCATGATTAAGTTACAACCAAGTTGACTAACTTATCATTTACTTAGCAACATTATATTGATACGCGACTGAAGTACAGAATACGAAATGTTCTATGGCATTTGAGTGGCTGGTCAGTGGAAAGCCGCTGGTCTTAAAAAACTAGTAGACTACCAAATGTCTATAATCATTCAATCGACACACTATCGACACTCCACTGAAGCGTTCGTGAATTAGCAGAATTGAGCCCCCGTTGGTGTGTTCGTCTGGCGATACTGTATTCGTGAAACGCTAGCGTCAGATGATTGCGCTGTTAATCAAGAAATTATGTTAGAATTTATGAAACCGCACCTCCCAGCCTCCGGTGATCCAGGCCCTCTGCCACAGTCGTGGATTTGTTGGAAATTTAATAAGATTATTTGGCTTCCGCGAATTATTCCAACACAACTTTGTTAATGTTTCATCGGAGTCTGTAATTCATTTTCGGAGTTGTCGTTGTTTAGTTTATTTTAATTTTCTTAATTGAGGTAGGGCTATTAATCCCCCCACTGTTATAAGACATCTAGAAGTAAACAAGCAAGCAACACACAAGCAAATCTGTACAATAAATATACTTACATTAAGAACTGATTACAATTTGAGACGGCTGGGGCAGCCCGTTGCTAAGAACAATATCGCCAGACGAACACACCCAACAGTACGGTCCCACACTAAGCAACGCTTGGATTATTATGGATGCCGTACAATGGACTGGGGGCGAACCCAGTATATAATACTTAGTATAGATATTAAACATCCATGCCTCGGTTCTGACATTCGTGCTCATCACACAAAGTTTGTCCCTACCAGGATTAGAACCCAGGACCCTCGGCAAGAAGGTAGGATCTATATGTCACTAGCTCTGGTTTATACTCCCTGATTTTTAAACGTTGGTTGAATTTCAGCGCTTTAAAACCCCAAGAGCTGTTGTAACGGTCGGCTACCCGAGACCGCTCTCTGTAACTTGCTGAAGTGATGTAGGTTTCAGCTGAAATATTCTTCATCCGGTTCTCTGTAAATATATGTGGCATTAGGGGAAGTGGGGTAAGTAATTTTCTTCTTGAAAATTGATTTAAACTGTTAAGAAAATAACATATTTTTGAAACAACATAAATAGAGATAAGAAGAAATATTGGAGAAAAAAAACATTAACATTCATACTCTATGGATCGGTATTTAATATACAGCATAATTCAGAATAGGTATCATGTTGACATATTTTTTTTATATACATAATAACGACAAATGCGCTAAATAAGTACCTTTTCTTTATCTGAATACAAAAAAGTCTATGAAATTCTTGTCTATGTCTGATCGTGAAAAGAGAGTGCTCTTTTAAACATATATTATTTCTGTACACACTATCAAATCAGCGTAGTCTCAAATAACATTTCAATATTAAATCCGGCTTGGATATAACAACGCCACAAATACATTATCTCAAAGAAAATACTCAACAAAAATGATAAATACATTTTCCTATAAAACAACCAAACGAGGGATCTTGGAAATGTAAGAAAAAAAAGCAAAAAAAAAAAAGCAATACACACCAGTTACCGTCGACGACGGTGAGATATTTCGTAGCGAATCGTAGCGTGAAGCGTAGCGCCGCTGCTCGTAGCCTGCGTAGCCGTACCGTAAGTATTCTGATATTATTTTGCTACATAGTAATTCTCGCTAGTGAGATTTCGTATCGATGTATCTCGAAACAGACTTATATTAGTTATACTAACTTTAAATACTTTATATTTACGCGAATACTACACATTGATGTCTGCAATCTGTGAACATGTACAAGATCGCACCCGCCATTATATCAGATTTGATCAACCACAGAACCACGAAAACGAACACCGATTCCGACAAAAAATGATACGTGAGGCCATTAAAATTTAAAAAAAAAACATTCTAATTTCAATAGGGAAGATGGGTGGGTGCTACGACTAACTTAGGATTCAGTAATTCATATAATTAGTAATACTCAAGCACACCAAGTAAGACCTCAAGACACTGAGCACTTTCTGCGTAGATCGAACCGCAAACAGCAACTAAATTTGAGGGTACCCCAGTTCTAAATATGACACTAGGACGTCTAACACCTCAGCCCTCCCGTGACCATTGCTGCTGTAAAGCAGCCGAAACGTCGGGAATGTAAAAGCATAAAATAAACGCGATAAAATCCCTAAAACTAGTTTTGCTCCTGGTCAGCTGCTTTTTAAATTCTTCTTCTTTCTGTACGAAATGAAATGCGATGAAATAAAATGGATAATATGAATATGGCCTCACCCGCAACTTGGCGGGTATTTTGCCAGTGTCAAGTAATTAATAGCAATATTAAATTCAATAAATACACATTATAAATAAAATAATGGATGTGACATGAAGAAATGAAAATGGCGTGTCCTGCTTTTTAAATTAAAATAGGTTAAATTTTTTGACAACAGAACGTATAAGCGTCAATTGTACAGTGTTAATTATAAATAATTTACATTTATTAGATTACAGCTATCATTTTATATCAACCCAAAATTCCATACATATTACGAACCCCATACTGATCCGGACCAATTTTGGCGAAGCAACACACCAACTACCGTTTTAGATAACATGGCGACCATTAAAACTATTATAATGGGTTCTAAAATATCGTACGTAACCCGATAACATTGAATTACCGTTTCTGTTACAGAATATCAAAGTTAGTTTAAAATATTTTAAGATTTTGTTGTTGAGCATTGTAAAAGTTTTGAATTATTTAAGAATTATAATATAATATCGCAAGACGAACACACCGAATATACGGTCCCACACTAAGCAACGCTTGTATTATGGGTACCGTACAATGGACTGAGTGCGCACTCAGTATATAATACTTAAATAGATATTGAACATCCATGACTCGGGTACAAACATTCGTGCTCATCACACAAAGTTTATCCCTACACACATCACCTTTCACAACTAACAGACCTAACCATTTGAGGCTCATTCGTAGCTCAGCCGTCCCGAGGATGCCTCGTCTAGAGGAGAAACACGTGTCGAATACTTTTATTGATCACCATTGTTTCGCGGAGGATTGCATATTTATTGGGATCCCGACACTCGTGACAGACAGTTTCTCGACTAACGTTGAGAATGTTTGTATTGTATGTTATGGTAACTTTAAGAGCAAATTATTCTATTTTAAATTAGTACCCTCGCCTCTGTGTCAATGTTCAACGCCGTATAACGAAAACGAGCAATCTGCACATCACATCCTCTGGGAGTGCAATCTCTGGCAAAACGAACGGAACATTATGCTTAATAGTTTGCAAGTAACTTCTGGGGTTGTATACTACACAGACCTTGTGGAAACCAGGGATAACTTCCGTGCGTTCAAGCGTTTTTGCCATACCTACTACTGGAATCAAGTTTAATCAGCTCACAAGTTTAGGACCAATTAGTATTTAAACTCTCCGTGGTGCCTTACACCTGGAATTAGTCCAGCTGTAACAGTCTTACTTCTGTGGACATTTGTCTACCAGATCTTTTTGTCTCCCGCTTTGCAATGGAGGGAAGTGGATAATTTTCTTCCAACTCCTCCTATTTATCTTTCGATTAATTTCGTGCGGGTTCCAAGACAATTAACTTTATCCCGGGACTCGCCGAGGGTCAAACCTCGGTGTCTTCATTGGACACCACTGTAGATCCTGGCTCACAGGAGTAGCAGTGGTGGGAGTGTGTGGCGGGCCTAGTACCATTAAAAAAAAAAAAAATAACGTTGAGAATCAGAATCAGAATATTTTTTATTCACGTAGACCAGAGTTCCCCAAACTTTTTTGTGTCGTAGACCCCTTGCCATGTTTTTCCGTGTTGGGTAGACCCCCTACTTACCTGATATTGATTTCCTGTAAATTTCTAACTGTAGTGAAGTTTAGTGTTAAAAACTTAAAGTAAAAACACATGTTAATTTATACATTTATTAATTGAATTTAAATTAAAACTACTCAAAATAAAATTTTGTATCTGTTATGTAAAATATACGTAGCATTAAATAAACATAAAATAAACTATAAATAAAATAACATAAGCAATAAGTCAATATTTTTAGTGAGAAGGATGAACCTGATGCTTTAATAATAAATTATCAACATTTGGCGTCAATTTTGTAAGGGTTAATCTTAAATCTCCTCGGCTAGGTACTTTTATAAATAATGTATATGTTTTGATATTATAAGATAGTATGATGTAAGTAAATAGGTACTATCAGTGTATGTGTTGAGATCCACTATCGTGGACCCCCATTTTCATTTCATGGACCCCCAATTTTTTTTTCGCTGACGTAGACCCCTTGCAGGTTGTCATGGACCCCTAGGGGTCGATATAGACCACTTTGGGAATCACTGACGTAGACCATTATGTACAGTACTTATGAATCGTCAAAAGTTACAAAAATATTATGCTACTGCTTTACCACCCGTTCGGAATGCCGTTCCTATGGAGACGTCTTTAAAGGAAAGGTGTTGCTGGCTTCTTTAACTATCGATCAGCTTGTTTAGTTTATAATTGGAAAAGTTGACAAGGGAGTGGTGGGTTCCTCTTCCCCCATTTGCTTGACAATGGATTTCCGCCAAGTATCGCCTAGTTCTATCAATTTGAGCCAACCATGTCGTCAAAAAAAATCCCCCTCAAATTGAGGGGAGGCCCGTGCCCAGCAGTGGGACATTTACTAGCTGTCCCGGCGAACTTCGTACCGCCTCAGAATCAAATGTATGAGAAAATGAATTTATTGGTACTCTATGAAAAATTTAAACAAATCTATCCCACGGGAACCATACATTTTACCGGGATAAAAAGTAGCCTATGTGCTATTCCAGACTATAGTCTATCTCTGTGCCAAATTTCATCCAGATCCGTTCAGCCGTTCTGGCGTAAAAGAGTAACAAACATCCATCCATCCATCCAAAATTTACTAGTATAGATTGCTTATATGTCGTCAAAACAAGACAATCCTTAAACATCTCCCGAAAAACAAATGAATCCGACATCAAATTCCGCCATGAAGTCCCATCAATTGTAAATATACCGGCATAAAGTGTGGGCCCATAATACAAGAGTATATCAGTCGCATCGGCTGGTCCCCTGAGATTTATGACGTCATTTGTCCCCATCCGCGGACCGCCCTTAATGTACTTTGATTTATCGATGTACTATGTCTAAGAATATTGACTTACATGCTTTTAAACTTACAACAATACCAAGTTCACAATCTAATTGACGTTTTAAGATATTATATGTACGAAACTTTGAAGATATTATACGTATCAGTCAAGTTGGTAGCACGCTTGACTTAAGAACAAGGTTCGCCGATTCAAACCCCGGCTCGCACCTATAGAATTTTCGGATTTTCATGTGCGAATTTCATTTTTAATCATGATTATCGCTTGTTGTACGTTAATGGCAAAAATCGTGAGGAAACCTGCTCGTCTGTCCTGTAAATTGACCAAATACGTTCCTGTGAATACGGTAGTATTAAAAAAAAAACATCTGCAACAGTTTCATAATAGAATCAGACTGGCATTTTGCTACATAATAAAATTATCTTCTTTACAGATACCAACATACGGAACATTAAAAGATCTTTTAACAACAAAAGTCATTCCCCCCACTGCCCTATAAGAATTTATTTCTATTCACGCCTCTTGCCTTTCGGTATTACGCTCTACCACCATCCATATCAACCTTTCACACCCGTAATTGGGTTGGTTTTCGCTCGTCAGCTATGATATGACTATTGAACAAACGACATGCCCTAACGACGCCCCATCTTTGATAACGGAAGTCAGGTTGCGGTATATGTATCAATACTCCCTTTTATGTTTGTTATGTAAGTACTTGGTTTTATCATTTATGGTACTATCGCCGGAGATATTTCGAGTTCATGAATAAACAACGCACTGTGAAACTATTACGATACTAAATTGGAAATGCTAAAAAAAACAACTGTGCACTGATTGTCAACTAGGTCCTGACGTCATCGCGATGGGCGTGGCCTTGTTCAGTCTGTCGGCGGTCGATTAAGTCAAAACTGCTATGGACTAGGACTTTAATCATCCTCGCATTAAGAAAAGGGTTGGAAAGGCTGTACATAAAGGGCTATATTATTAAGAGAATATCATTGTGCCTGAAATTCCTTATGGTGTAGGCAGAGATGCATTACTATACGACCACATTTCGCCGATGTTATTGAAAAGAGGATGGCATTGAAGTCAGCTGATGTATCTCAGGCCCTTTAAATTATTAGGTACAAGCTTCTCTCCGTGGCTGCGCCCGCGGTACCTACATGACACATAACCTATAGCACTCACAGATAATGTAGGTTTGTATGAGTGAAAGTATTTTCAAAGTCGGATCAGTAGATCCGGAGATTGACCCCCACATCTAAACATACAAACTCACAAGCATTACCTCTTTATTATATTATGAGTATAGATATCCAAGTTGCATCTATCCTCTTTCAAATATATTTTTGTATTCAGACCTCCTACGAAATGTATTGTTGAAAGTACCTGAAAACCCGCTGAATAGTACTCTGAAGTATCTCTATCCTAAATAAGTAAGCGATGCCGCGAACGTTTTAAATTTTTAAATACTTTCCAGTTATTTTCGAAGCTTAGAGTTTTGCTAATGAGTTTCCTTCTGACGTGATTAAGTTTTCAGTCGCTTTGACTTGTTCAGAACTGAAAATAATATAAACGTTAAATTAAAAATATATATATAAAAACTCGACACAAATTTCTGTATATAAAATAATAGTTTATTTGAACACGCGTCCGGGACCGCAAGATTTTTTTTTTGTTGCCCTTTGTACAGCGGTCCGCGATGCATTTATAAATATAAAATATGAACACTTTGAAACGTTATTTTTTTGTCGAAGGTTTTTTTTGTCATATTCAAACGGTATTGTAGGTATATGTGTGTTATTTTGTCGTTCTAACGAGCGGTCTGGCCTAACTGTTTGCACGGCTGAGATTTCTATACGAGTTTAAGGCTTATTTTGATATCACTGAACTGATATATATCTAACATGGCTAAGAACCATCTCAGGGGTAGGCTTAGAAAAAAACAACCGCAAAATCTAACGAAATAATATTTTTCCGTTATATCAGTTTAAAATTTTACACGCAGGTGCGTAAAAACATTAAGGAGGTATATATAAAAGCACATTATGGGCCTGTTTGCTACACGTGCTTAGACTTTACCCTATCCTCAACTTATTTCACAGACGGCGTATACACATTCCGTCAAATAATTTGTGAATAAAGCTTATAATCACATTGTAAATCTAGACCTAAACAAATATTACGTCGCATTAAAAATAGGGCATAATATACCATCCATAACTGAAAGTTCAAATCTATTTCGAAAAGTTTAATATAGGTACCTCATACCCAATTCATAAAACATAATATCAATTCAGTGGTCCATAGAAGGTCTTCTCCATTTGGCCCGAATAACAGAATGAGACCTCTATTCATTGGTTTCGGAAAAAGCCCTTTGTGAGGCCCTTTCAAACGTTTTATCCAATTTGTGGTGGACCTAACCAAGCTTGATGAAGATTGTTAGCTAGGTTTTAGTATTGCGTATCGTAAGTGTTATTTGAAGTCAAAGAGTATCATTGAACGTTATTTCGTAGCGACGAAAACAATTTTTTAACAAGAGCGCAGTCGTGGGTAGATCCAAGTTTAAAAAGAAAACGTAAATCGAATGAAAAAAAGATAAAAAAAAAATTCAACGTTTTGTATGCGACTTTAAAAAAGGTGTGTGATCTCATGCAGAGCCAAGTCTTCCATTCTGATTTCGGTTGACTCTTTAATTAATTATACTATCAGCTGAAAGACGTCCACTGCTGGACATAGGCCTCCCCCAATGATTTCCCCACATCACGGTCCTCCGCCACTCGAATCCACCGGCTTCCTGCTACGCGTGTGGTATCATCGCTCGCCTTTAATTAATTACTCAATAACTATTATATTTATTTGTGTACTTTTATAATTTGTGTCTTGCAATCACATTCTAGATTTTCACAACCTAGTTCAAAATTAGGTCTTTCGCTTCCTTAACTGTACGCACCCGAACCATCTCGAGTCTGTCCATTATTCATCTTCTAATCTTCCAATCCAATCCATTGTTCATGCCATCAATTTGGAAGCTTTTAGTCTTTGGAAGCAATTTATTGGGATATTATTGAATCGATGCCCATCAATTTCGTGACCTCAGCTAAGTTACCGAACAAAACAATTATTCACCGACTCAGTTAAAGATGTCAATTTATTAGCTGACCCAATGAATCCGGCGGCACGGCAGTAACCCCGTCAAGTCGATGTAGTCAAACATGTCTTGAAGTTACTTGGCGTATACTACGTTGATATATTATTTCGTTTTTATGCCTTGGATATTTTCTTCCTTTTTGATTAGCAATTAGTGCCTAACTCGCTAAAACTTGATGCTTCTCACCGCCAGTCAAAACATTCCTAATAGCAGTTGAATCGATTTTCAAAGGAAATTTTGAACATTTGTTAACGCCGATAACACGTCGCGCTCCCCCACGCAGTGGGGGGGAGCTCGTGACGTCAATCAATCATGAAATACGTCATTAATGTTGGGATATTTGTTTTAGAAATCGCTCATAAGTTTGGTCGTTAGTATTCGGATTTTACTTACATTTATGTAATTTGGACGTTCACTGAAATCGAATTTGTTTGTTTAGGTCATATCACATTGTATTTGGGTTTATTTTAGATCGACAAACTTATACAGCTCAGATGTATTCTGATTATCGTTGGGCAGAGTTTATACAATATGTTTCCTTACCACGTGGCTCCCCGCATCGCGTGCATGCGGGTTCGATTCCCGTCGGGGCAACCTGAGATTATATTACCGCATATTTGTTTTGGACCATACTGTTGGTGTTTGCCGATATTTATTTATTATTGAATACCTGTTGGGTGCAGCTAATGTCCCTGGTCTGCTTTTTCGGATGAGGGCGTAGTGCTAACTTGTCTATCCCTTAGGAGTGCTACAGGAGTGCTATATCAAGGGCGGGTGACGCACAAAACTTGCTCGAGTTGTTGTTATAGCATATTTATACGGTTATGTTGGAAATACAAGTTTCTTCATCAGATAAACCCTAACAATTTTGTTTACCAATTTTTTTTTTAACTTTCATCTTGATCGCATATCGTGTTACTCTCGTCTTATGTAGGTACCCTCAACATGAACCAATAAAATTTAAAATAATCCCGATATCAAATAGAACGATATTGGATTGAGAAATCGATTCCATTATACCATTATTTGCAACATAAAGTGTGAGACAGCGGTTCTCAAAGTGCCCGGGGGCGCCATTAGACTTGAGAGGTAATGGAACGTTGAAGACAAAGGGCTTCAGATTCCTTGTCCAATATATCAGACTGTGATTTGATTTTTCTGCATTAGCGCTGTATTTACACTGAGTATGATAGAGTGGTGTATATTATTGGTTCTGAAAGTGTGTGAGGTTACATTGACATAAGTAAGAACGTAAAATTACACATTAAGAATAAATTTTGTTCAGACTATAAAGGCAATCATTTGACGACCTAATTAGCGCAGTTGGTAGTGACCCTGCTTTCTGTGCCGCCCGTCCCGGGTTCGGATCCTAGTAGGGACAATCTTTGTGTAATGATCACGAATGTTTGTATCCGAGTCATGGATGTTTAATATCTACATAAGTATTATATACTGAGTTCGCCCTCAGTCCATTGTACGGTACCCATAATACAAGCGTTGCTTAGTGTGGGACCGTATAGTTTGTATGTTCGTCTGGCGAAATTATATTAATCAACCCGAGGAATAGTATAGATTGCCCAAACCACACAAAATTTCTATAGGTCCGTTTATTTATCTATATAAAATACATTCCAATTGTTATTCTCAAAGCGTCGTGACGTCATTCAGAACATCGACCATTTTTAACAAAATAAAACTACATTCCAATTAGAATTAACTGCTCTCCTCCGTGTGGGCGTTAATGAGAACGTTAGCTCAGAAGGGCGTCATTAGCTAACTTTGAGAATCACCGGAAAGTAGGGGAAGACTTCATTGAGTTTCAAAGTTTGGTGACTGGATTTTACGGTTCACACACACGAAATTAGTCTAGCAGAGTTTGTGTAATGGTTAGCTCACACCTGACAGAGTACGGATATCAAAGGAGGCAGCGACGAAATTGAGGACTGTTTAGTCATCAACCGGTCACTATCCGCGCGCTGACTAGCGACGGAGTATGCCTCGCTCAGACAGTAGATATGTGTCTCGTCCGAGCGCTGTAATCTTTAATTTGCCTCGATGTCATCCCGATACAGAATCGAAACTAAAGCCATCGTACGTGGTATGTAACGGACGCAGCCTCGCGATCATCAATTATTACCATCTTATGCTCAAGCGAGGCAGGGAATCGATGAAGAAACCCCTCGGCTACGAGAGCGACTACTCTATCCACTCGGCTGTTGACACTTCGCTCTTTCTTGTGACCATGTAAATACACCCTTACTCTACTATCAGATTCAAAATTGTTTGAGCGTCAGATAAATACACTTTGTTTTTGTGTGAATATGAACAATAAACGTTGTTGTTCTTGAACGCACAGAAAAGCGAAACTCGTAAAACAATGTTTGGCATACTGTTTATGTATTTGTGCTTTTTGTTTTGTGTATCGTTTGTGTTGTTGTGACACAAGTAGTTCGTTTTTGTTGTTATGTCTGCGACGTTGGCTTTGCCTGAAGTTGCGCCGTCGCATAAAAACTGTTATTCTCGTAGCCTCAAGGATTATAACCCTTTGGCTTAAGCTTCTGAGACCACTGACCTCACATGAATAGGAATGCATACTGCAATGTGCCTATTGCATACAATATTTTATAATTTTATCACAATCATATATTATATCATAAGCTATGTAAAATTAGGTTTTTTTTAATAAAGGTCATTATAACAATTATTTTGAAAGCTTGATCAATTTTTTTTAATCTACACCCGACAAGGCGATGCACAAACCAAAAAAAAAACTAAAAGAACGAACAACTTATACAATGTAACATTGACATAGCTGTTTTATCAGCTATGCTATCAATAGTTGCAAACACTGGCTGGATATTCAAGCTATTTCAAGCTCGAAATTTGAACATTCACGAGACAAGGATTCTATCAATTTACGAGTTTGCTACTTGAGCTATAAGTTCCTGAGTAAATACCAATCTATATGTTGATCATATACCGCGAGCAGTTTATTATTTACTTCAAGATTTGGCAGTCATGCACCCGACTGGCCCGGCTGTGACGCCAGTCTTCGCCCGCCATTCGCGCTGTACTTTCATGATTAGCTACCAAATTATGGACCCGATTTTTAACCAATTTCAAAAAGGAGGAGGTTCTCAATTCGGTTGAATTTTTTTTTATGTTTGTATTACATCATGACAAATGTAACCACAACATAATTAAACCCCCAAAAATGTTGTTATATAGACAACAAATTAAGAGAATAACGTTTCTTGTCTTTTTCGCATACTTTTCAAAAGAGTTTTACTACCATAAAGTCCTCAGGTTTTGTAATTAGGAATCTTCCGATAATTGGGAATAAGTCTTGACTTTTTCCAGCTTGAATTACAGAATGATCTCCCTTGCATTGATAGGGGGCCCGTGCCCAACAGTGGGACATTAAAAGGTATAATTATTATTACAGACTACTCTGATTGGCTTGAACTTAAAGTTTAACGTGTCTGAATGCGCCGATCTATTGGCATGTGTGTATCTTGCTACGCATTCATCTGAGACCACTAGTCAAACAAACTAAATTTAGTAACTAACACAGAATTCGGTCATTCGCACATGATATTCCCAAAAAAAAACCCAGCGAAATATACATTGTTTACACTTACTCCTATTGGGGCCATGCCAAATAGGGTCTGATTTCAGATACCGCGTCGCTATGCCAAATGGGTTTTATAGAAACCATTAGAACTATCTATGGGAATCGTAACATTTTCGCTCGGCGAAATATGGGCCCAAATGTTGCTCTTTTTTTCCATCCAATTACTTGAAAGCTTATGTGTTTATGTACCGTATTTTCAGCAAATTTATTGCCTAGTTATGTGGACTTGGTATTTAAGATCGTTGTTGCTTAACCTATAAGCGTATACTTAAGCAAGTCCGCAGAATATTGGTCATTACGGCCGACCAAAGTCTGAGAGTGAAAACCAATGCTTTAAAATCAAATCTACCATTCTTTGGATCTTATATTTGGAGGCAGAAGACTTGATATCCCTCAGCCGCTAATATTAATCAGTGTTAGTAATTATTTTGTTTGTGGCTACTAATACATAAACACATATAAGTTAAAAATAAATGTTGTCCGTTTTAAGGCTTCAGAGAAAGAAAATGAAAAACAAACCCCGGAAAATTGGAATATTCGGGAAAAACTGAATGTGCTTGGTTCTATGGGAATTTGGATAGGATTACGTCTGTCGGGACAGACAGGACAATCTTACCTCCTTATGCATATGAATAAATCAGAAAAAAAAAAAATTGTACTTAAATTTACAATTGGCTATTTGATTTTGTTTATAACAGGGACCGGGAGTCGAGAGTGAACAGGTACCTTCTAGGCAAGTATGCTACATCGTAGATCTCATCGTCACTTATCATCAGGTGAGATCGAGATCAAATACTTGCCTATATAGTAATAAAAAAATTAAAAAAAGACCTCTATATCGGCCTACGTAAACCAGCCATCATTGAGCTCTTGGCGTGAAGCCAATAAACTACGGGTTTTGTTTAATTTAAAGTGCATGGATCTGACGGCGGTTCGTGTTCTACGTTTTCGTGGAACGAATAGCGAATAAGCAGCAATTTGGAGCTAACTTCGTTATATTCATAATTAGAAGAAAATTAAATTAATGGGAGAATTACTAGAATATTATGTTACTGGCGAGCTCAGACGAAAAAAACTGTAGAGACGCGTAGTCGCGAACAACATACAGAAACCTAAATAACCAAGTTTATTTGAGTAGAGAACGCAAATTCGCGTGTACTTTATTGATTTAAAAAATAATACACATTGAAATAAAACTTATTTTACAGATTTTATCGCATCACTAGATCATAACCAGCATTATATCAGATTTGATAAGCCACAGATCCTCGCAAAAGAACACCGATTCCGACCAAGGATGATACGTGTGGCTATTGAATTTAAAAAAAAACCATCCTAATTTCAATAGGAAAGATGGCTGGGTGCTACCACCGACTTGAAATCCAGTTATTAATCAAAACTAAGCCAACCATTGCAAGACCTCAAGACACTGTGAGCTCTTTCTGCGTTGATCGGATCGCAAGGAACAACTAAATATGAGGGCACCCCAGTTCAAACTATGACACTAGGACGTCAAACACCTCAGTCCTCCCGTGACCATGGTTGTTGTAAAGCAGCCGAAACGTCGAGAACGTAAAAATATACAATAAATGTGATAAAATCCGTAAGATTCGTTTAGTTCAATTTATCGCTATATTAAAAAAATAATAGAAATTGGAAGCGTGAAAAAAGTTCTACAATCCAAGGTTGACCAAGTACTTATATTTATTCCATACCCAAAAATAATTACCATCCACCGGCTGACGTCACAATAAATTTTTCGAATCGCTCGCTAAATGTATGATGCTGCGCCGAAACAGCCCGATCCACATTTTGGGCCGAATTTATGTACTTACCATAATATGCCTCGTGTTTTTTTTCTTCTGAATAATCAGTTACGGTATTTTAAATATGCGGATGTATCCAAAAAAAATGTAAAAAAATAAATTTGCTTTTAGCTGGTGGATGCGGCGATAAATTATATTGAATATACAAAAAAAGGTTTGAAAAGCTTATCAAAAAAAAAACGGCAAGTTTTTTTTTGAACTCGCCTCATCGTTACTCCTGTGAGATCATGAACAATTAACGAAGACACCGCAATTTGATGCCATAATTAATACAAGCGTTGCTTAGTTTGACGCTATACAGTTGGTGTGTTCGTCTGGCGATATTATTATTATATGATACTACTTTTCTCTAGAAGTTTAAGGGCACCTACAGGTTAGCTAAGTAACTAAAGCGTATGTACGAAGTAGCGAACACAGGTAGTATGTAAATGGCTCAAACCGCAGAAGCCTGGGCCGCAATATCTTGTAGGTCGAATGCGGTCCATAAATCCAATGTTTGCGGTGAAATATGACATATCGGATGCTGCCATATGCGTTGGTGTATTGGAATATAGAACGCAAAACAGAATGGCTACTAAAATTTTGATCAAGATTTATATTTATTGACATATTCTATAATTCGCTTCTCAAGTTTACCGTGTCTGAGGTATCAGTTCATTTTGGAAAAGGGGTAATTTGCCCCAAAATAGTTTGGGAATCCCTGGTCTAAACCCTCCTTATATTGAGGAGTGTGCTCGGTATAATGGCTATGGGATCGCCTCCTATTTATTACATTGGAACCAAATACCATCAGGAAAATTTAGATGCACTGAAGTGAACTGCTGCCTACCCTTCGGGAATTACAGGCGTGATGGTATGTTAGCGCAATAATTATTGAAATAGTAAAACTGAAATAGCCCAAGGACCCTTGTTTCGCAATTCGCTATCAACGCTAAAATACAAGATAATTAAATCATGGAATTATTAATTATCAAGATGGAACACGAGATTCGAGAAACCGCTTACATTTCCATCTCAATGGTATGTGAATTATACGTACTCCAGTAACTTTTTGCACCAAAATACCCCCGAGTTTCCGAACAGTTTCAACCCTTGCCCGAAGTTTTCGAGTGTGGGAAACGGTGATGGGTCTTTTATAACCCTTCTTAGATAATTGGGGTATCAAACGGTCTTATTGCGGAGTTTTGAGTGGGTTAATATAATGTGCAATAACCAAGTGTGATTGAAGATATTTAGGGGGTCGGATTTCATTAGGAGATTCTTAGGATTCCGAGCTTTATGAGGAATCAACAGACGCTTTATAAAATTATTCGCGTGTCATCTGTCACCGATTATGTTATATTGGAAAGTGTCTCACAAACGTTTCCTGTATTTCTATGGTTCCCCATTGTGCGTAAACCTGACTCTGTCTAGAGATACTTAGTAGAGATCCTTAGGCAGATCTCTGACGATAGAGATACGTTGTACAGATTAATATAGCTCTGGTAGTAGAGATACTTAGAAAACTTTTATTTCAATTTCAAGCCAATTAAAAAGTCTCTAAAACCATTTAAGTAATTAAATAGAAACATACACTGAATTTGTGTATATACTCGCTACCATTTTGAAAATATCGAGCCTTTGTCAGCGCAATTCAGTCGGCGTTATAGGGCCATTTTGCTGACACGTCGGCCATTTGGCAGTCATTAGAATGTGCGCGGAATTCACACGTTTGGCAAATGTTCGACAGAGCGAGTAAGCAGTTTGAATGGCGAGTTCCAGTGTAGGTAGCTCATGTTTTCAATGTGTGCTATTAAAATGTAGAGCTGTAGGGTAAGCGGGAACTCCAAACGTAATCGTAACGTCATCGACAAAGCAAGACATGCTGTCATTGTCATTCTTATTATACAACTAGCTGTAACCCGCGACTTCGTCCGCGTGGTATTTAACCAAAAAGTTTTTTTTTAAATAAAAGTAGCCTAAGTTAAGTAAGTAGTAAGCCCTTGTTACATCAGCTATCTGCCAGTGAAAGTCCCGTCAAAATCGGTCCAGCCATTTCAGAGATTAGCCGAAACAAACAGACAGACAAAAATTGTAAAAAAAAAGTTTTGGTATATGTACCGTGTATACATCCAAATGCACTAAGTAAAAAGTGGTTATTTTAATATTACAAACAGACACTCCAATTTTATTTATTTGTAGTATAAATTTAGACAAGGTGTGATTTAAAATTTTGCCGTTTTATTTTACATATATTTTTTATGCATATACGGGATGGAAGACGCTTACTTTACCGCTACTCAAAAAGATGCTGCTTCTGCCACTGATAGTATTTTGTATAACGCAGTTTTGTTATTTGTATCTTAAGTATATATAGTATCTTGATATCGATACAAGTGTTACATAATAAAATATCAGCTGAAATGAAAATGTAGAGAACAAAATATTGTTTTTATAAAGGGTGGCGGACGCGAGCCATAGAGCCCGCCTTCCTTATATTTGAAGAGCTAGCACTCCACTTCAAGCTATGCGAAGAGACGCTACCGCTATCGGTGCTCTACTCTTAAAATTAACATTATGACCCTGAGTATATGATAAAAATTGGCTTCTCAATATTCTTTAAATGTAATTAAGTTCGTACATTTCTGAATAAACAAACTGTACGTATACAAAAACAATATAATGCGATCATACTTTTATACAAGCACAGTTGAGGTGCTTAATAGGGGGGGGGGGGGGGGGGGGGGGGGATTCAGGCCATAGTCCAGCATACTGGTCTAGTGCGGGTTGGCGGACTTCACACGTCTTTCCAGGGGTTCTCTCAGACGTGCAGGTTTCCTCACGATGATTTCCTTCAGCGTTTAAAAAGTTATAATCATGCTTGAAAGTGAGATTCGCATATGAATATCAAAAATCCCAGTGGTGCTAGCCGGGGTTTGATTCTGTGAAACTCGTTGCGGTCGCAAGCGTTCTACCAACTTGGCTATCACTGCTATGATTGAAATTATTAATCATCTTCTGAAAAAAAGCAAAGTAGCTATAGCAAAGCGTATTATGGAAAACCAGCTATATCTCTCCTTGAACCCTACTTTATATACGGCGATAAAATATAGTTACCACTACAAAAAGACGGCCATATGAGCTGTTTTTTATATCACGAAGTAAGTACCGCGCGATCTATCTCGGTTGTGTAGGTACTTTCGCTGTAGACTTAATAATCACCTTCTGAAAAAAAAGAAGCTATAGCAAAGCGTATTATGGCAAACCAACTTTATATCCACACACCAAAAGTACCAGATCAGCGCTGCAGCGCTTCACCAACGAAATGGTTTTTGGAAATTCAGCGGTTTTTCCGATGTTAGGTATCGGTCCCGCATCGCGGCGGGGTGTCAGCACAAATCATTTCTACCTGCGTGGGTATCGATCACGCGTGGTATTATTCTGTGTACGAGCGGACATTATAGGTTTTGAAGGGAAAATATGGAACGCCATTTTTGAGATTTTATTTGAATAATAATTCCAGCCCTATTAATGTCCCACTGGCACGGGCCTCCCCTCATTGCGAGGGGGATTCGGCCATAGTCCAGCACGCCGGCACAGTGCGGGTTGGCGGACTTCACACATCTTTCGATGTCTTCATCATCTTTCCTCACGATGTTTTCCTTCACCGTTTAGCAAGTGATAATAATGGTTCAAAATGAGACTCGCACATGTAATCCAGAAATCCCAGAGATTCGAGCCGGGGTTTGAACCAGCGATCCTCGTTACCTAGGCAAGCGTTCTACCAACTTGCCTATCACTGGTATAAACCTCTTACAATAATTTGATAAAACTTATAATATATATAATACGATAAAGGCAACGAGATTATTGCACGATTCGTAACGTATATGAAGTGTCACGATGACAGCTGTCACAGTGACGATGACAGCTGTCATAGTGACATTTTTTTTTTAATTCTTATGGCTACGGCAGCGTGGGGTATTTTTTTTCATGCAATTTGTTTTTAATTATTCAGTCCGTTCGTTAATACTATTTTAGGTCGCTTATTATACAGCCTAATATTATAAGCTTGAGTGTAGTAATATTTATTTCAAGAAACTCGGCCAGAATTCTTGGCAGACTCAATGGAACATTTCACATTCTCATTATTTTCTTTTCTCGAAGGTATTTTATGCTCTACGTGATAGTGTAGTGGCGGTCTTATATTTTCTAGGATTTACAGTTTTCCTTACATTGTTCTACTTAATCTTTTGCAAGCAAGTGAATATAAAAATCCTTGAGCATACATTCTGAATACCTCAACAAGTGGATTACATATTCCAAGAATTAATATTCGATTATAAGGTGAGTGTTGTAAAATCTTGTATCTCTTTCGATCACTGGCCGCTCGACACAACGCATTGGGTGCTTGTGGGTTCGATTCCCGCATTGGCAAATTTCGGGTTTTAACGTACGGTACCCAGAGTACATGATTTGCTTAGTGAGGGACCATACAGTTAGTGTTTGTTCTGGCTTTACGTAATTATCTATTCATAACTAAGGGATATTTGTAATACGGAATCCTAAATCCAAATCTCATGCCTTTGTATAAATCGCGAGATGAAAAATACAAACATTAAGCACAAAACAAATGCTGTATAGCATCACAAGCCTCTGAAAATGTGCTTTAATTTAAATTCTCCTTTCCCGCGAATAAATCAGCCGCGACTAGTGTTGGCGGGTGTCCGGGAATTCCCGGGACGTCCCGTCTGACCTGACACGTGTTCCCGGGAGCACTTAAGCTGTTGATTTTTAATGCGCTGTGTGTTTCATCTTTGGTGGTAACGATATATTTGAACATTACATTAGGATGATCTCATTCACTCATACCTTTTGCTTAACTTTTTTTATTGGGATTGAGATTGCCCAAGTACATAGCAAGCGTTTCCGACCTTAGCGCTCATAGTAGTGTAAAGTGACGTAACCACCTTAATTGAGCATGGGTGCGAGCGAGAGAGAGCTTGACCCCACACTCTCCCCACAACTTGGTTTGACCAAAGTGAATATCATTGAAATTATACAACATGTTTCGAATTTGTGGTACCCACTTATTAATATAATATTAAATTACGTATAAACCTTTTTATTTCGACGACCTAATTAGCTCAGTTCAGTTCCGGGTTCGAGTCCTGGTAGCAACAAACTTTGTGTGATGAGCATGAATGTTTAACATCTATATAAGTATTATATACTAGATTCGTCCCCCGTCCATTGTACGGTACCCACTATACAAACGTTGCTTAGTGTGGGACCGTATAGTTGGTGTGTTCGTCTGGTGATATTACTATTATTATTATATGATAGTAAATAGCAAAACAATCTGCCCGCGGCCTTGCCTGCATGGACTTTGAGGATAAGCGTTTATTAGTTATTTCTGAGCATACTCAATGTTTTGAAAGAAATAAATCATTCAAATCTGTTCATAAATTTTGCGTGATTCTATTATTTATTTATTTGACGAATCCCGGTGTTATCGTAACAAACAACAACACTAAAACCTCAATGTTGACGCGTACGGTGTAGATAGCAACCGCAAATCGGCGGTATGAAAATACAGACGGAACAATTTTGTTAAATGACCTGAGTGACAAACGAATATGCGTTTTACGGGTGGCTGGTTGTTGCTTGCCGCTTTTTTGCGCCATCTGTAAGCTTTATACCTTTGGTGACATTGTTTTTATGCATATTTTTTGTTTTATTTTATTACATTATAGGCAAGTATATGATCCCGATCTCACCTGATGGTAAGTGACGATGAGATCTACGATGGAGCATGCTTGCCTAGAAGGTAACTCTTCACTCTCGACTTGAAAACACCCAGATTGTAGTCAACGGGGAACAAAGACGCCGGCAGCGTGTTCCATTCCTTGGCAGTTCGCACGATGAAAGTAGAAGCGAGTTGGATATTATGATGTATATCATGAGTATATGTTGTGTGTGTTTTCAGTAGTGCTGTGACTGTAAAAGTTGTTTACAGGAATTAAGCTGGAAAAAAACTTGCAAAGAACCAGTCAGACTCTTGAGGTTCCAGAATTATGGCGTTAATAACAGCATAGTTAAGGTACCCTAACCATTCTTGTAAGACCCCTGGCCCATTACAGCATTATTCGAGCTAGCAGCCCCATGTTATATGAAAGCTCTTTGAAGGTTCATTCAATATTGTGGCAGCTAGGTTCAAAGTTAGCGTGAAATGTGTCATAACAATATACAAATTTGACCAATGTTCTCATTAACAATGGGTCAACAGTTACGAATTATTCTGTGATCATTATAATCAGAGCACAATAATCTTATGTATACTATGCAATTATATCATATTACATGCAAATTTTTCAGCTGCAAGAAATCGGAAAGTACGTCTCATCAAATCTTGTAGACAGCCCTAATAAAAATAGGAAATGGCCAGCAAGAAGTTTATAAACATTAAGGTAGCACCCCTAACTAAACATAATCCTGGGACCCACAAGGGAAGCGAGCGCTAAAAGCTTGTTATAATTTAAAAAGGTGAAAAGGGTTTGCTTTTAAAAGTCGTGTTTATAAAGAAAAGTGTGTTAAGGTGAAATGGTTCTTAAAGGCGTTCGGAGCTTAGGGGTCGACTTTTTTGTTAAAGGCTTAATTTTGAATGTTATGGTGATTTTTAATGGTGCCATCAAAGGATTCAATTTACAATACTTACGTTATAATTAGAAGCAGTGAAAAATTGGTAGAACGCTTGCCTTGGAAACGAGAATCACAGGTTCTTACCCTGCCTCGCGTCTGGGGCTTCTAGAGTTCTTGGACGAATCTCATTTCCAACCATAATATTCACTTGTATCGTGTCTTGGAGAGCTCGTAAAGCCGTAGGTCCTGCGCCTGATCTCACTGCAGTCGTGTCGGCTTGCCGTCCCATCGGACTATGAGTAGGAAAGAGAGAGTGCACCTGCGCTTGCGCAAACACTTATACACTATAGCTATCCTTTGTTGGCTAGTCTCCATTGAATATAACTTTAATATTCCCGTTGAATATTATCTAATAAGGAAATATAAAAGGAAATGCGATCAGTAGAGTAAGCATGAACTCCTAATGTAATCGTAACGTCATCGTGAAATCATGCTGTCACTGTCATACTTATTTATGAAATCTGTAGTGTGAGAGGGATGGATGACGTTACATTACCAAAACGGTACTTAAAATGGATTGTGCTTGAGGTACTGGTACGTAAATCGTTTGTGATCGCCGAAAGATGTCAAAAATATGTCAGTTGTTTTGTTTGTACACACAAATGATACAATTATATTGATCGTGCCTACCATTAGGGGTAGTTACCCACAGGATACGGAAATAATGAGCTAATTTCGTGGTTGATTGGCCCACATCTACGAGGCAAAAGAGGCTAATGTTCCGTCCTTATTCGGATAAGCCGTTTGTATGCCCCTATTAGGATCATAAATAGTACAAATTGAAGATATAGTCCCTGATACAGATTACAACTAAGATTTGTTATAATCTTGCAACTGACAAGTGGTTTATCTGGATATTGCATTATCATATATCTATGACATAGAACTAGGTTTGGTGATTTAATGTTTTTACATTCCCAATGGCCTGGTGAGGACGGCGCGCTCCACGAAGTCTGCAATCTGTGAACATATACAGGATTGCGAAGGATGATACGTGAGGCCATTGAAATTATAAAAAACATCCTAATTTCAAAGGGGAAGATGGCTGGGTGCTACTAGTGACTTGGGCTCCAGTAATTAATATAATTAAATCCAAAACAAGTGCACCATTGCAAGAGCTCAAGACATTGTGAGAAATTTGTGCATAGATCGGAACGCAAACAACAACTAAATATGAGGTTACCCCAGTTCTTACTTTAACACTAGGACGTCAAACACCTCAGTCCTCCCGTGACCATGCTTGCTGTAAAGCAGCCGAAACGTTAGCAACGTAGAAACATAAAATAAACGCGATAAAATCCGAAAACTAGTATCATTTCAATACATTCAGAAAACCTAACAACATATTCTTGCTCCAAAAATACTTTTGTCCCCAATAAATTAAATCAAGATGGGATGGGACTATTGGAAGGGTGACGCATGGGTTACTCGCGGTTACTCGCGGCGTTATGACCTTTAACACTTCCACCTCTGGAGCATATAGCTCTAACGACAGCCCTCTCTGGACAGCCATCGAAGGTAAGCCAGAGCGTTCTGCGAGAGAGAGTCCTGCGGGCCACCGCCGGTCTCCACTCGGCCGACGAAGGCACGCCGAGGTGGGGGCTCTAATCTATTCTCTGAGGCACTCGGGTACGTGCAAGCCGAGGCGGGGGCCCTAATCGACTCTCTGAGACAGTCGGGTCCGTGGTGTCGCTACACGCTGCCCTATTATTATTATTATTAATCCAATAAGTATGAAATGATCCCTATAAAAAACGACAAACTCAATGATATCTCATTCCACTCTGATTACATTTCAGATCAAATGTTACATTGGAATGACACAATATCGTTAATTAATATTAGATGTATTTGCCGATAGTAATAAGGCTTTGTATAGATTATCGGTAAATGGGAATGTAGGATTCGACCAATGGGACCACTTAGAAATAACGTCATATTGCTATGGCGTGATAATGAAGTGGATGCTATTGGTCGATATTTTCTCCTCGCTGTTGATTGGGAATTAGCTATTATTTGAAGTTCAACAAACCAATGGTTCCATTAACCTTATGTTTTATTTTAATGTATTTGACAGACTATATAAGGTGTAACAATAGTAGCGTAAAATTTTAACAGGGTCGACATTAAGTTATAAAGATAACATTACAAAAGAAATAAATCAAATTACTAGACATTAAAAAAATTACATCCTGTACTGACCGCATGGCCAAACGCTACTGGGTCGTCTTGCTTAATAAAAAAAAACCATTTTTTTAGACAGTTATTTTTTTATACATCAACGTGATCCATATAACTTATTGATTCATCTGTTAAAATATTTAACACTATTTTTGTTATACCTTACATACTATAACTATCAGATTACGAAAACTGCATTGCAATTCGATCAGTTGTTTTGCGTGATTTTAGTATCCAGATACGCCAAAATGAACTGTGTTTTATAAACAATCCAAAGAAGCATATATATATTTACGCAAATAGTCATTGCTTTGTAAGTAGCTACAATGTACACAGCCTTAGTGGTGAAATCCAGTGTAGTGCGACCTCCGATTCCGTCCAAACGTCTTACGTTTATTGAACACTTCTAATCAAATAGGGGTCTCTTAATATGGTTTCGTATAATCTAATTAAGATTATCTTTATGAAGGGTGTATACCCCCTTTCGGTCTTTGAACTCCGGAATTCGGATTAATTTGGGGGTTAATAAGGGTGCTTATCGTGTGTAAGTGTAATATTCCATCTTGATTTGATTTATTGAGGACAAATGTATTTTTGGAGCAAATGTATATTCGGCTGTTAGCTTTTCTGAATGTAATTTAATATTTTTTGTGTTCTGTGCTCCAGTGTGTGTATAAACACGTGTCAAATTACAATAATTCAACATGTTGAATCGAAGTCAAAGTCAAATCATTTATTTCGTATAGGCCTACGGGGGCACTTACAAATTGTCATTACATTTTTTTTTCTTAACTCTACAACTGCACGGTGAAGGAACACATCGTGAGGAAACCTGCATGTCTAAGAGAACACCTCGAAAGACGTGTGAAGTCCGCCAACCCGTACTTGGCCAGCGTAGTGGACTATGGCCTTATCCCCCTTGCATTGAGGGGAGGCCTGTGCCCTACACTGGGACATTAAAAAGGGCTGGTACTATTATTATTATAGAGGCTAAAGAAGTAGCTTGCAAGACGATGTGGATAATTATCACTGACTGGTCAGAAGAATATTAGTCTGTAGCGACCACTTCAACCGCCCCACAAGCTACAAAGATGGCACTGCAGACGCATTCAGAACAATAGACAATTGTCATCACAATCCTGAATCGCGCTATAAGAGTTTTCGGAGCAAGTAACATATATACAAGATCCCGGCAATAACCGTCGGGGCATAGCGGCCGCCCGTCAGGCATACCACCCGCCTGGCTGGAAGATCTTCCCTTTTCAGCTAAAAGTGTTTCCCAATATCTTTTTAAAAAACTCAATACCAAAGAGTTAACCCAGATAAGGTAAATTCACTATTTTTAGTTGACAACGGTAACTACTCACATTATAACACTATAATTTTATGTTCAAAACATTTAAACGCAGCTGAAGCGAAGCCGGGGCTATGGTCATAACTTATATTCACTGCAGTCGGATTTCGTCGCGTAGGTAAGCTTTTTAAGGAAGTCCACTTTGAGCTTCTACCGACAAACTTCTTGCTAAATAGGGTTGCCAATCGCAATATTTATTCTGATAAAAATAAATATCGCCAGCCGAACACTAACTGCTCAGTCCCAAAACAAGCAACGCTTCTGGTATGGGCACCATACAATGGACTGGGGGTTATCCCAGTATATAGTTATTTATATTTAAAACGTCCTCAGTTCGGGTATAAACATTCGTACTGAAAGTCAAGTGCGAGATTATTTGTAAGCTAACCATATACTTTATAGTTTACGTATTTCAACATTTTGTATTGAGAATTGAATGTTTTCAAATACCTTCTGTTAGAGGCGCTGTTCAATTCTCCATACAAAATGTTATAATACGTTGACTATAAAGTATACGGTTAGCTTACGAATAATCTCGCACTTGATGATCACACAAAGTTTGCCCCCACCGGGATTCGGACCCGCGACCCTCAGCACAGAAAGCTGGATCACTACCAACTACGCCATAATCCTGTCGTGATAACCAAATTATAATAAAGTTTGTTTTTATTGTAACACGCAATGCTTTTTGTTCGGAACCTATTTACTGAGACCTTCCTTGCTGAAAAAAAATTATACAACCGAATTGAGAATTCCTCCTTCTTGAAGTCGGTTAAAATTTAAATGGGTTTCTAGCTGAAAAACTACCACAAAACATATTTTTGTTTATTGGTATGTCCGCGCCTGCAAGCCCATGTAACATTCAAGTAGGTATCGAAATAAAAAAAATGCAGGGCACTTTCTGGTTTGCAGAAAAAAAAATCTAGACCTTACTTTTGTCACTGAGTTGTGCATGTGTTCTCGCAGTCGGGCTTTTTTGTTTTTTTGTCTTTACTTTTTATTCACGCTTATAAATTATTAGGCATACCTATTAGAATGGTACATTACGTGGTGGCAACCCTAGCCTTGACTATGTGTCAGAATAAACGGGTATATCCATTCGTTGTGCGCCGTAAGAACCGCTGTAATGGCGCTGAAACTCTTGGAGAACACTGCGGAGGGTATTTTAAATACTTGTTGACGCCAGACTTATTGGGTACGATTTCGAAAGGAAGGGTAAGTGAATTGGTTAAAAGATTCTATTTACTACTTATCGGTGACCAAAATTCTGACCGAATTTCGGTCACCGCGGATTATCTCGACGGAGACCTGCCTACTACGTTAGATAGAGGGTCATACTTAAATTATTTTACACTATTATTGTTACACCTTATATACTTATGTTAGGTATACGATACCACAAAAAATATAATGGTGACATTATGTAGAGTAGACTTAGTAGGACCAAAAATTAATTAAAAATAATATCGATACAATGGCAAAAATGCGCAATTTGTTGACCAAATTAACAACGTTCCCTGTGACTCGGGTTAGCATACAACTTTACGTTAGTATACTTAAAAGATAGCTTTGGAATTTATTACTAAAATAATTAGGCTACAAGTTACCTAGCTACCAGAATTTATTCACTATTCTCAAACCTAAAATACCATTTCGTGGTGACAATATTTTTAATGCCTGCTTTAAGCTACGCCCATTATAAGAGATAACAACGCTGTATCGTGCTCATAGTTTAAGTAAAACGACTCATCTAGTTTTATTAACCGCTCTACTTGCTACGACTGCGCTTTGTTCGTTTACATTGGCGTGCATAATAACTTATACCTACCATCAAAAAGGTAATGCCGTCAGTGACATGATCATTTTGAATGGAATCTCTGTACTTATTGGAAAACTTAAAAAGTATTCATTTTAAACAGTAAAAGTAATTCAGTTGATTTGCTCATTAGAATTGTCAACTGAAATGAAGTAAAATGCTAGAAATACAAATATCCTTCGATCTATATTGTTCTCTATTATTTTTTTTACTTTCACATTCATATGTTTAATATGTTATGAGTATTTTTATAGATTGGCAACAGTAGGTACACTAAGTAGGTAAAGTCGAAGAAGGAACCCCTTTATCATCTTAAGGTTGAATATCATTTGCACATCGATGAATCGCAAGGCCTTTTTGTCATTTGTTATTTATTTGAACTTAGAACGTATCAAATATGAACCTTGGTAGAATTGTTATTAACTAGGATTTTTTGTTAAAACTGATATACCACTTTCACGGCTGACCTTACATTAATAGCGCTCCGCTATCACCTTGATTAATATTATTTTTATTTAACAATTTAGTGTACATATGAAATTAATTTAATGACCAATTTATTCTGTCCGCCATAATATAACAACAGAATCACACGCCAACACATAACGTGCGAAGTTTGGGTTCTTTTTTGTCGACATTGCGAAAGTTTCCGCTAAGACCCGTGGCCTAAGCTCGACCTACTTTAGTTTTTCTCGTCTCCTAATGAGCAGGAATCGGGAGACTTGATGGAAGACCAGCCATAGGTATAGGAAACGTGATGGTGTTCATTTAGAAAAACTTAATTACAACTTTAGCCCATGGGGATAAGCTTACATATCATAGATAAATATTCATGTACAGGATGATTCATAAAGGGTATACTAAGCTTTGGAACTGCGATTCTTTACCACCATTGTAATTTGTTATTTTTTGTTATAATTTTATTCCGCATATTTAAATCGTTATTTTACTTGTCCTATTTCAACGGGGCTTCCACAATTGAACAGCATATATATGGTTAAATGTAAATCATTGAGGGCTGAGTTACCGAACAAAATCGATGACTGCACGGGCGAAGCTGCGAGAAAAACTATATTTAAACCGTATTCCCAAATCCACACACTCATCGTTTAATTTTATTTATTCGATACATATTCTTTTGGCATTTTCCTCCAAGGATTTGAGATGCTGTTGAAATATTGCTATCACTGTACAAAGCAAAGGGCTCGGGATAGCAGTTTTCCCGGGGGTAGACACAGGAATTCAATAAATGCGCCCCAAACCGCAGATTTTATCTTTGTGGAAACATACGGTGATATACTTCGTTCATGATCGCTACAAACAGTTGTATAGGAGTTCTAGGCATAGGCTTATTACAGCTTAATGCTGTATATGAGCCTCCAACAAATAGTGCTACGTGAATTTTCGAAGGTCATCTACCTATCTGGCGCATCACGGCGCCCTACACTGTGTTTGCGTAGTTGTGGTTTCCACTCAGATCCCTTCTACTCTAGCGCTTGTAGCGCTATTTAAATACTACAAGTCACGTTGGATACCAAAAGCAGTTATATCAAATAATTAATATAAATATTGCTGTATTTTTTTATAAACTCCCGATGGCTAATTTTGTCAACATATATTTTTCATTAAATAAAAAAATGTACTCAAGGAAATGAAACATCGTGTTCGAACAAGCAATAGACACAGGCACATGTGAAATAAAACATTACCTTTATTATGTTCATCATAACGATCAATCAATATAATTATTAGTGTTACACAACACTATCTATCTACTGCCGCCTTCCTACCTAGGCAAGTATGCTCCATCGTAGATCTCATCGTCACTTACCAACAGGTGAGATCGAGATCAAATACATGCCTATAATGTAATAAAAAAAAAAAAAAAAACAACATAGTATTTCAAATTAAGGAACACTGCAAAACAACATAGTGCAAGAAAAACCGAATAAGATATAAGAAAAAAATAGCTGCCCAAGGAACTCTTATGCAGCTCATTTAACTACAACTTTATGCTATTTTATATGCAATATAGCTCCGTATATCAACCGAACCAATCTATTGAGTGAGTCAGCAAGTTTACAAGTAGTGAGCCAATATTTGACATAGTGACCGCGGACTCACTTTTTCCCGATGACTGGGTTAAACTCTAGATAATACAGAACGTGACCCAATTATATACTAACATCAAGTAGACAGTAAGTAAGTTAGTATATATGTATCTTTGCTTATATAATAATGGGTCATTATTGTATGTTTAGATGTAGGGGTAATCTCTGATTTGTAAATTCTTTCACTAATAGACAGCTATTATGCAGCTTATTGGTGCTATAAGCTGTGTTTCATGGAGGTACCAGCAGAAACTATATAAACTGTAGTACGTATATAAAATTTTATGGCAACCTTTAATTTATTCGGTTGCCCCGTTTGGCACAGTTTACTTGCTTTTTGTACAGAGGATCCCGGCTTCGAATTGCGGTATCCCGAGTCGTGGTTACTTAGTTTTTATGTCAGTAATTATATACTGAGATCGCCTCCCCTTATCATTAGTTTGGGACCGTATATTAAACATCCATGTCTTGGGTACAAAAATTGGAGATCATCAAAGTTTGTCTCTACCGGATTCAAACCCGGGACCATCGGTACAGAAAGCAGGGTCACTATCAACTGTACGAATTGGGTCGTCATACTCCATTCAGGGATAACATTCAACGATACATACAATATGTAATTCATGACATCTTACACCCGGCAATCAAATCGAAGCAGTAAATGGCTACTTTACTGCGTCTAATAAAGATAACCTTTATGTTTTAGTATTCAAACGGCACTCTTATCTTAAGATTTATAACTGGGGTGTATAATAACTAACTGGGTTGTTATGACCAGGTAAAAGAGCTATAAGGTAGAGCAGAGAGAGATAATCTGGGGCTCAATTCTGCTAATTTATAAACACTTCAGTGGAGTGTCGATTGAATGATTTTAGACATTCGGTATTCCACTAGTTTTTTAAGACCAGCGGCTTTCCACTGACCAGCCATTCAACTTCTATAGAACAATTTTTTTTTTTATTACATTATAGGCAAGTATTTGATCTCGATCTCACCTGATGATAAGTGACGATGAGATCTACGATGGAGCATACTTGCCTAGGTAGGAAGGCGGCAGTAGATAGAGACGCTACATTCACTAGGCACATGCAGCGCAACTGATCTGACCCGCCATCCATGAATGGCAGCACCGAACATCATGCCGGAACACGGCTAGGCCGTTTGGCGACATGGCTTTGTTCAGTGGGTGGTGACTAGCCACGGCAGAAGCCTACCACCAGTAGAGTTGTCACCTGGTTGGCACCACCCAGGGTCACGTGTAGGGTATCTCGAGGGTACTTAGTTCTCCTACGGACGAAGGTGACTCGACCCCAAAAGACTATTTCGTATTCCATACTTCAGTCGCGTATCAATAAAATGTAGCTAAGTAATGGTATTCTATTCGTTATCTGACGTTTCTAGCAGTCGACACACAACCATTGACACTGAAATGAGAATCCATCGAGACGACATTAAAGTTTTAGCAGAATAGCTAGAATTAGTTAACAGAAGACCACAACATACATACGTGAAAGCCAGTTCCAGGCCTTTCCTATATCTATGGAGTACGAATAGTAGCGTAAGCAGGATTCATCAAAGCTAGAAAGCATAATATCACTCTCACTCTTATTTATAAGCTTTTTGGTGTGAGCGGGATGGAACACGCTTAAGTCAACTTTGCGTTAGGTAAAACGTAGTAAGTGGTTTTCAAGAATTTTGAAATGTGTTTCATAATCCTGAAAAGTGCACCAAGCTATTACGTCACAGGTCTCTACCAATATGAAGCGGAGGTCAAGATATACTGGTGTTAGAGGCAGTTGAAGAGGCCCAAGTGCGTTCTTGACACACCCCGTCGGTAGAGGCTGCTCTACCTACGAGTATAACGAAAAAACCCGGCATTAGCTCTGGTTAGTTATAATTATGTGAGACGATCAACTTGCGATCGTAGACTTGTTTTATGATAATTCTACAGAGTGATTCAGAAAGGGTATACGAAGCCATAAACTGGTACTACTTTAGCGCATTTGTTATCATTGTGTGAAGTAAAAATTTCGATACATCAATTTAAATATTTCCCACTGTATGGAGAATTGAATGTTTTAAATACTGTCCGCTAGAGGCGCTGTTGAATTTTCCATACAATGTATCTAAATACGTAAACTAAACAGTGAGCTTACGAATAATCTCGCACTTGACGTACTGTTCTTAAGTATTAGTTCGCCACGTTCGAAATTAATTCGAAAACATTTTCCACTCATGGGGATATAATGGAATATTGTGGAATATTGCAAGCAGATTTCAAACAATACAGGCCGCCTTTCTGAGCCAGTGAGATCAACTATAAATTAATAAGAAAATATTGTATTTTTTTTAACGTCAACTAAAGTAGACATTAATTGAACTTTCGATCAAATTTACGTTAGGTTTTTTTTACCAAAGATAAGTCAGCTTTAGGTATGTATGGAACCCTTGTTTGTATGGTAAATACTTAACAACACACAACAATACTGTCTAATGCAATATAGTACGATTTTTAGTACATATTCGCGAATGGAAAGGTTCGGGCTTACAATAAAATCTACCTTTTATGTGTGTACTCAAATACGGTAAACTATACCTACATTTGAAGATTAGGTACCATTTACCTGTTTCATTAGTTTTAGTGGCCACCATATTGGCCTCCCTTTTTTTAAGTATAGCTGTCTAAAGATGTATCTAAAGAGAGAGGCCGTGCTTCTATCCCATGAAGTCGGCAGAAATATTAAAATTATACCCACAATTCCCTAGATTATAATCGCCCCCAAAGCCCACATTCTTGCATCCCATAAATTAACTTTACCCGTTGAATTTTACAATTTTACTGTGCGCCCGAACGCCGGCCATTCGCTGTCCCTACCATTGACAGGAGGGGTGGAATCCGGGGTCTTTGTTTTATCTGGGCGTTTTTACAAGGCCTTTTTGGCGGGGGTCCATCGAGACATTTTTGCGACGCAACTCGTTTGTCACGTTTTAGTGATGGGATTAATTTAATTATCGATAAAATATCAGATTTTTTTTTTCTCATATTCATAATGATTTTTATTATAAAAAAAAAGACATGAGCGTCGAAAGTGTATTTTACATTATCTTAACATAGGTATATATCACACCGCTCGAAGATTATAATTATGTGATCATAAATAAATTTATAATTTTAAAAAAATATGTTCAACTTACATTAAGTATCGTAAATACTTATAATGTCCTAGTCAAATGGTATACACATATTATAATGCAATATTCCTAGTATTATTTCCTTCTATAAATAGACAGTGTATTATGAATGTATTTTTAAGATCAAAATCGGTTAGCTTTCGAGTGTGGCGATCTTAATGGAACATGCATCCCCAGATTGTTGTTGTGATTTGTTGATGCATATACAAGTCGGTCTAACGCAGCCGTAGAGCGCGGACGTGTGTTAACTTATTTAAATGCTTTTATCGAGTCGCGAGTTTTTTATCGATAAATAATAAATACAATACTGTTTTGATACAAACACTACTGAAATTGTGGAATATATGTCTGGTGTTTTTTGTAGGTATATCGAGTGAGACGATTGTATGTTTGATGCAAATTTTTGTGTATAGTGCGATATTGGATACAGTTCTTTAGGGATGTGTTGAAGGTAATTATTTTGAATAAATTTGTTTTAAATATCGAATAAGCATAAATAAAAATTCCTACATAAATGATTTGACAGCCCTTTTGAATTGAGGACAGAAAACTTACTTATTCACCCATTATTATTGTTGAAGTATCCCTTTTTGGATATGTTCTTTTGCAGAATACGTGTGTGTACAGTAGTGTGCGTATGTGTGTGTGTGTGTGTGTGTGTGTGTGTACAGCAGTACAACAGTCGATAGTTGAACGCAAACTGTCGACACATCACCTTTTGACAATTAAGCTATTAGCGCTCACAAATTTATAATTCATTGAAATAAAATTTACCATTTTATAGATTATATAGATTTTTTGTAGGATATTTTTACCATTGCAAGACCTCAAGACACAGTGAGCTCTTTCTGCGTAGATCGGACCGCAAGTAACAACTAAATATGAGGGTACCCCCGTCAAACTATGACACTAGGACGTCAACCACCTCAGTCCTCCCGTGACCATGGTTGCTGTAAAGCAGCCGAAACGTCGGGAACGTAAAAATAAAAAATAAACGCGATAGAATCCTTAAAAATAGTTTTATTTCAATGTGTAGTATTCGCGTAAATATAAGAAATCAAATTTATAATTCATAAAGCATTTTGGTCTATTTATTAATAATACCTTTAGATCTACATTTGCTTTAATTTATATCTATAGTTCGTTCGAATTAACATTGGAATGCCGACGTTCGAAAAATTATTTATGAAATAATTTTATTCTATCACATTCAGCCAGGTTGAAATTTTAGAATTATCTGAAAATTCGAAAAACGGAGGCTATTCACGATTGAATAACTCAATTAATAATTCAACATTTTGTATTTTTAACCGACGTAAAAACTTTATAAAAAAAATGACTTCTAAAACTGAAAAGCGAGACATAATCTAATCTAAAATTCTACCTAGTCTAATTAAATCGGTCGGTGCCTAAATAACAACCAACGAAGAATAATAAAAGTGTTCATAGTGGCACACGGACCAATTTGTTGGAAGTCTTTGGCGCGGTCAAGTTGTTTGTTTGGCACCAAATTAACCTTCGTTACATATTAGATTTAGTTAGTCTACATAGATTTTAGATTAGAATATTTGTTACTTTTCAGTTTTTGATGTCGAATTTAACTTTTGTTAATAGTTGCTTGTTTGTTTTTTTTTAAACACGTCAATCCTATAGCGTTTGGCCGTGCGCTCAGTGCAGGGTGTAATTTTTTTAAAACACGTTTTTTTTTTAATTTAAACTTTAACCCCTGTAGGCCCTGTTAATATATGTTATACTATAATTGTTAAGCCTTACATATACAAAAAAGCATTTTTTAACTCATCCCCACCACTTGGTCTACGAGGAAAACTGGCGGAAAACAGTCGGCTATTAAGCTAACTCTTTATGCGGTTTATGATCAATACAATATGAGTTTTAACTAACTTTAAAAAAGAAGAAGAAGAACCAGTGAGGATAACTGGAAAATGCATAAAGTAATTTATTTCATAGCTTTATAATAATAATGTTGAATATTATTTGTCACATAAGCAAACGTCAGACCTCGACATTTTTGCAGGCTTTTTTATTGTATATTACCCTGATATTTTTGTCTCAGACATGATGTCTGTAAGTACATAATGTATAATGCCTAATAGTTTTTCTCCGTCTTGATAAATGTGTGAAATATATTTTGGTAAAGAAATATTACTGACACGACTAGAGTCGTATAATGCAGAAACTTTTTGATTTAAAAGTACTTGTGTTAATTTGTGATTAAGACAAAATCTATAAAACAAAGTCGTGTTAGTTACACCATTTATAACTCAAGAACGAGCGGGCCGATTTTTAACACAGTCCCAATTCATTTTGTAACATTGTTCTGTACCTCTTAAACTATACTTTGTCTTGGTTCCAAAGAACGTCGCATGTTAGCGGAACAGTGACAACTAACTAAGGGCCCCTATTGACGGCCTGATTAGCGCAGTTGGTAGTGACCCTGCTTTCTGTGCTAAGGGTCCCGGGTTTTGATTCCTGGTAGGGACAAACTTCGTGTGATGAGGACCAATGTTTGTACCCAAGTCATGGATGTTTAATATCTATATAAGTAATATATAGTGGGTTCGCCCCCAGTCCATTGTACGGTACCCATGCTACAAGCGTTGCTTAGTGTGGGTCTGTATGGTTGGTGTGTTTGCCTGGCGATATTTATTATTTACTCCAAAATGTCTTCCCTCGTATCCGGCCATAGCTAATGATATTCAAAAAGCCATGTTTCTATAGCAAACGTTTTATTAACAAAGTTATTTAAAGCTACGTTTAAAACTAACTAATAACTCTACAACACCTTTCATAGTGCTAATAGCCCATTTAAGGCTACATTCAAACAGCACAGTGGCACATTATGCGCACGTTGCATTGCTTGTGACAGGCCTTATTTATGTCACCCACGTTCTACACTGCGCGCTATATATCTCGGGTTCAGAGCCAAGACAATCGCGGATGTAAGTGACTTGGTGATTCTAAAAACATACGGGATTGTGTTATGCAGGGAAACGTGAGCGAGCTTCGAATTAAAAGAAAACTGTTCTTAATTTGAATTAGTAGCTGTCAGGTTAGATTGGCTTATTTGCGCTCTCCTAGACTAGACTTACCTTACATCTTACATTTTGTCTGCTCGTAACTGTTACACAAGAAAAAATAGGCATAAGGAGATCTGTAGTCGAACTGGAGTAACTGAAATCAAAGATTTGAATGTTGAAAGGGCAGTGGGCGGCACATAGCTCGAGGAACCGATGGCCGTTGGGGCAGAAAGACGTAGAGTAGGACTACCCCCAACAAGTTGGAACGATCATATCACACGTGTTGCAAGACGCCGCTAGATGCGAATTGCGGAAGACCGTGATATGTGAAAATCATTGGGGGATAGTTGGAAAACCCATTATATGTCTTAACACGGCGATCAATCAGGCAGCGTTACCAAAGTTATCAAACTTTAAAAAATATAAAGGTAATAAAAAAAGGTAAATTAATAGCGCCATGGCGTGTTTTGACAGATAATGAAGGAGGCAACAGCAAAAAATACGAACATAATTCAAGATTTTATAATAACGTCCCGTGCCCGCGTGTTGTAAGCCCCCGTATGTTTACTAGAACTACTAAGTTAATGCCCAGCCGTACTGCAAATGAATATGAAATAGCAGATGTACTAGACATATTAATATGGCGTCAACATGAATAATGCATTTAGGAATATTTTTGTGACGTCTCCCCTAAAAGCTTACTTAGCTGTACATATGTTTGCCGTATTTCAAACAGTTTCGTAGATCCAAATAATAACATTGTATCCCGCAAAATTGCGCTCAAAACGCTAAAGCGCTATGTTCGTGTTACATTGTAAAAATAGAAAAATAGTTGATAACTTAAGTTTAATTTCTTTTTTCTTTTTTGGATTAGCAACGTTGATTACGGAACTATTGCTCAATATTTTACTAAGCTACATTTTGTTAACTATAAATTATGTACAATACGTAATAAATTAAAAAGTAATTTAATTTAGTTCATAGCGAATCTCCAATGTATAATTTTAATTGATGCTTTTTTTTGTTTTTGTTTTAATTTTCTTGATTCTAAAAGCAAGTATGTGGTTGATCCACATAAACTATGTATAAAAGATCCACAATTCTCGCATTTTTTTTTCATGAAAATTAACTTTACTTCGCTTTAATAATAATAATAATATCGCCAGACGAACACAGCCAACTATACGGTCCCAAACTAAGCAACGCTTGTATTATGGGTACTGTACAATGAACTAAGGGCGCACTCAGTATACAATACTTACGTAGATATTAAATATCCATGACTCGGGTACAAACATTCGTGCTCATCAAAGCTTGTCCCAACCAGGATTCAAACCCGGGACCTCGACATAAATAGCAGTGTCACTACCAACTGCCCTAATCAGGTCGTCATAATCTTTAATGATTATTACAAAATCTCGGTGTCTGTGATATAATGCCTTGTATTTCAGAGCGAGACTTGGATTACACTTTTAATTGTATACATTATGTGTCTGCGAGGATCGCGTTATATTAGTGTATATATTTAATGTCGGCCATTTTGGAAGAAGCGGGAAAATGTCGTTTAAATATGAGACTAGCGCTTAAATGTGGCACTTAAATTTTATGGTCCACTTTAATATTTGTGATATCGTTAACATGCATTTTGGTATGACGTGTTAACATTGAGGAGAACTCAAATTTGAGTTCCGTTTGAGAACTTGGCGGTAGCACGAATACAGGCGAGTCTATACTTAGTGGAAATTTGGCCAGTCATTGACGGAAAATAAAATATAAATTATGTAAAATATAAACATATTGGTAGTGTGCCCTACTTTGTGTGTCCAGGGTCCCGGGTTAAAATCCTGGTAGAGGCAAACTTTGTGTGATGAGCACGAATTGTACACAAGTCATGGACGTTTAATATCTATATAAGTATAATTATATACTGGGTTCGCCCTCAGTCCTTTGTACGGTACCCATAATACAAGCGTTGCTCACACTGGGACTGTACAGCTAGTGTATTCATTTATCATTATATTGTTTTTAATGTTATAGCTGTGCTGATTGGAAACCAAAGCTTTTAGTGTCCTATTTATCTGGACTTGCTTATTATAACAAGTATAAAATATTATAATTTAATTAAGCAGGTAAAAATAATATGCTTCCTAACTAGACTTGGCTCCAGCACTGCCTTGTCGTTTTTATACCGTTGGCTGTAAACAATTGAATTCAATTTATATTAGTCCAGCACTTTCCGAGATCACAAACAAACCATACATACATCTTTATTATTGAGATAAGCCAATTTTATTGGATCGCGTTGGAAGCCCACAATCTACACGCCCACGCGTGAACATCAATTGTGGGAATGTCTTAATAATAAAAAGATATATGGCCATCCAGTTTTTTATTGGACTAATGCATTTAACTAGTATAAACTCAAGAGGAACTAGCACACAGATACGATCGTTTCTGTGCTGTGTCCGTCAGTTCGCGGGGGAGGTGAGGTAAATACCTTTATCACACATATATGTAATTATATATAACTAGCTGCGCCCCGCGGTGTTACCCGCGATTAAAAAGTACGAAAAATTAAAACAAATCTATCCCACGGGAACCATACATTTTACCGGGATAAAAAGTAGCCCATGTGCTATTCCAGACTATAATCTATCTCTGTGCCAAATTTCATCCAGATCCGTTCAGCCGTTCTTGCGTGATTGAGTAACAAACATCCATCCATCCATCCAAAAATTCACATTTATAATATTAGTGGGATAACAATAATAATACCACCCCTTTTTAATGGTCCACTGTTGGGCTGTTGGCCACGGGCCTCCCCTCAATGCGAGGGGGATTAGGCCATAATCCACCACGCGGGCCCATTACGCGTTGGCGAACTTCACACATCTTTCGAGGGGTTCTCTCAGACATGGTGGTTTCCTGGCGATGTTTTCCTTCACCGTTTAGCAAGTGATAAAGATGGTTGAAAAATGAGATTACAGTCAATCTACTATAGATATTAAATTCACTAAACTAAACAACGTGAAGTGAAAATAATTTCAATTTACTAAGAAATTAACTTCTTAGAGTTTCATTTGAATGCTGGGAAATAAAATACATCATTGATTTAACATATCATTACTGACATTTAGTAGTGACACCATAAATTCTAGGTTTAGGAGGTATATCTCTTTTGTGGTTGGGTGGTACAATGTTTATGGTTTTTTTTTCTATGGAGAATGATTTCGTCGATCGGACCATATATTATTTTCAAGAGAAATCTTTATTATGTTGTTTGACATTTTAACCTGTTTATAGTGTACCGAGTAATGCATTGGGTATTGTGTTATAATCTTCACAGTTAGTTGGTTATTTGTCGGAATTTAGAACTGTCTATTAAAAATATAAATGTTCCGAACAAAATGTCAATTATGATTTTTAAATTGACATATTTATTATATTTACACGAATACTACACATTGAAATTAAAATTTTTTTTTTTATTTTATCGCGTTTATTTTATGTTTTTACGTGCCTGACGTTCGACGTTCAAATTAAAAAAAGTCCTAATTTCAATAGGGAAGATGGCTGAGAGCTACTACCGCCTTGGGATCCACTAATTAATATAATGAAATCCAAAACCAAGCGCACCATTGCAAGACCTCAAGACACTGTCAACACTTTCTGCATAGCTCGGACCGCAAACAACAACTAAATATGAGGGTACCCTAGTTCAAACTATGACACTAAGACGTCTAAAACTTCAGTCCTCCCGTGACCATGGTTGCTGTAAAGCAGCCCAAACGTCGGGAACGTAAAAACATAACATAAACGTATTAAACTTGTTTTTTTTATTTCAATTCACATATCTAAGTTCTGACTTCACATAATAATTACAAATTCACTAAAGAAGCGCTGGTTCAAATGTTAATATACCCTTTCTGCATATAAATATAAAGAATGTTTTCAACCAACAAAGCAATTTGTCTAGCTAGGTATTTAGGCATCTGCTGTAAAATTTGTCTAGCTAGGTATTTAGGCATCTGCTGTAAAATTTGTCTAGCTAGGTATTTAGGCATCTGCTGTAAAATTTGTCTAGCTAGGTATTTAGGCATCTGCTGTAAAATTTGTCTAGCTAGGTATTTAGGCATCTGCTGTAAAATTTGTCTAGCTAGGTATTTAGGCATCTGCTGTAAAATTTGTCTAGCTAGGTATTTAGGCATCTGCTGTAAAATTACCACCCGTTCAGTATGTCGGCTTGATTGCAAAGAGCCTAGCCACAAAACAAGTAGAACACAGTAATATTCGTACACAAAATATTCATCAAATGATTCTCATTTAAAACTAGCTATATTACAGCAATATAATTGCTGTAATATATCTAGTTTTAATATAATTGCTGTCACTCGCACTATGCAATGAATTAATAACAGTACAAGTTATTAGAATGCGACTATTCTAATATGTTATACGGCTTCGCAAATATTAATCATCTGAAATAGTAATCCATAGTCATATTAATTACATTGGCTTCTACTGTCGTGTAATTTAGTGACATTTAATATGTATTTATGATAACGTTTTGTGGTTTATTACACTGTGTAGTAATACTGTTGGAGACTTGTTACATTTGAACTTGGAAGTTTTGATCTTGAAATTTTTGCTATACATCCATCTATCAGCCGCAGGACGTTAAAAACTGTACATAGGCGTTTCCCAATGGCATTCGTGTTCCCGCAACGCGTGTGATATCATCGGTCAACATATTGATTTCTTATACTTACGCGAATACTACACATAGAAATAAATTTATTTTATCGCGTTTATTTTGTTTTTACGTTCCTCGGTTGCTTTACAGCAACCAACCTCCCGTGTCCGACCATGACGTGAGAGTCATCCCGTGACCATGGTTGCTGTAAAGCAGCCGAAAACGTAGGAATATAAAAGTATAAAATAAACGCGATAATATCTGTAAAATAAGTTTTATTTCAATCCTCCGTCCATCTTGTGAGGGCCGTCGTACACTACGTCTTTCGTCTCGTAGTCGCCATTTTTTTTTTATTGCAATATAGGCAAGTATTTGATCTCGATCTCACCTGATGGTAAGTGACGATGAGATCTACGATGTAGCATACTTGCCTAGAAGGTACCTGTTCACTCTCGACTTGGCGCCATTCTAGAACCTTCGTAATATTTGAATCAGAATATACTAGTTATTTATGTAGGTACTTAAACCATTATAATCTTGAGTAATTTACAATAGTAATATCAATAAATTATTATTTTAACAAAAAATTAAGTAAGAAAAACAAATAAAGATAATTAATAACAAACAAAGTCCAAAAACGAGGCCTCATCCCCATATTTCAGGCCGCGGCCTCGCGCTAACAGCCAAAATGGCAGCGGCAGTCGCCCACGACTCGTGAAAAAGCAATTAAAATAAAATAACTTTATACTGCAATGTGCCACTCGTGCTTTGTTGTTGCCATACAAAATTGGTAATTTAAATTAAGGTTGTATAATTGGAGTTGTAAGGTATGAGAACAACTAATTGAATGGTCTCAAAATTTAGTCTTTATCTGTAGTCATAGGAACAACTTACTCCATCAGACCAACTATGTGGTCTCCAACTAGGTAGCGCTTGTGTTATGGGTACCGTACATGGTTTGGGGGCGATACCAGTATATCAGTACTTATATAGATATTAAACACCCATGACTCGGGTACAAACATTCATGCTCATCACACAAAGTTTACCCTTACCGACCCTTGGTGCTGAAAACAGAATCACAAACAATTGCTAACGGTGCTAAAACTCTTTTACAACATCCAAAGACACGCTAGACTAAAAGAAATAAAAATCCAAAGTGACATAGAAACCATAAATACATTTGTTATATCTTGAACGTCGTAAAAACTAACCAAAGGTTAATCTGAATCGGATAAGGATAACGAAACGTTCGGTTTTCAAAAAAGCCGATTTCAAAGCAATCTGACGTGCTAAACTGGAGTTTAGGGAGATTTATGTTTATATTTTATTAGCCGACGAAATCGGTAATAAGATTTATTGTTTAAGAATACCGGTTTTTGCGGAGTCACGGCCGACAGAATCTGTCAAGATATTGGAGTCATGCTTTACAACTGCAAAGTCAACTATTACGGGGATGTAACATAATCATATTTCTCGGATCATTTATGAGATCTTATATAATGGAAGAAATTTATAAAACCCTTTTACGTACCGTTCCGGTACGTAAGCGTGGTCCGTCCCTCTCCCACTACAGTTTTTATACATTAGTGTGACAGTGACAGCATGTTTTCTCGATGACGTTACGATTACATTAGGAGAGCCTGCTTACCCTACAGATGTTTGAATTACATTATCATATACGGGACGATTCAGAAGGCGTATAAAAACGTTTTGCTCACAAAAACTTACAATTTTAATTTTGTTGGGAACAATTTTTTTTTTGTAAATTAACATCAAAAACGATATTAGTTATTTAACATCACATAATGCCCAAGAAACGCAGGTTCAAAGGTTAATATACCCTTTCGGAATCAGCCTGTATAGGACGTCCTAGATCTATGGAAAAGATAAATGATAATGTAATATGCCCCTATATAGTGATTGTCTTCGGTTGATCGACCCCCACATACAGTTTGTCAAACGGGTTTGTAAAATGCCCGGTTTATACGATTCAATATCAATTTGTCAAGTGCTCTGACCATCTTGTCAAATTGCAAGATTGCATCCATAGTCACAGGATGTCCAGTTATCCATCAACGTTCGGGCTATGTCAGGCGGCCATGCGGTAACCATTTCCAGAGAAAATTTGTACAACCGTATGACCAACCAGTGCCTATTATTTAGAAACCGGATCGTGTCTCAATGGAAATCTCCGCCGCCAAAGAATAACGCTCAGTTCTGAACGAGATTTCAAAAATGAAAAAGTTTATACTTTTTGAGACACAAAAGTTATTTGATCTTAGACCGTCCTATTAAAATGGAGACGCGAATAATCCGCGCCTACGGTGCTTTGATGTCGCCGACGACGGACCGCAATCCAAATAACGGCGAGAAAATTAATTTTTCATGAAATACTGTATGATTCAAATGGCGGAGTTTAACTAGAATGTATCCTTTTATATATTTCTAAATAATATTATTGCCAGACGACCACAAAAACTAAGCAACGCTTGTATAGGTACCATACAAAAGATTGGGACGATCCCGGTATATAAAACTTGCATAATTTAAATTATCGGCTTATTCAATAAATGTCAGTCTAATGACGAGATAGTTAGAAATGACCTTTTAATAGTACATTATGAGACAAGTGAGCTACGTTGGTCATTCCACTCTTGGCTCATTTACACCTCGCGTTCGGCTCAGACTGTAATGCTGCTTTGAGAGTAATGACACCATTCTTGTTAGACAGTGTATATATATATATTTGTAATTGAACTACTGTTTCGCCTGCAACATGACCCCGGGAAATAAGGCAGCGGAATTTTCTTAATTCTTCTACGAAATGAAATTCATTTTTTTTTTGTGGTTTTGTGGTTGAAATTCATGAGGACCTTTTTTGTTGATTATATTATATGAGAACAAGCTGATTTAGGACCCCCCCCCCCCCCCCCGGTTTACGTTTACGTTACGCTAATAAAGATGTTTTTACGTTAGCAAATTAGAGTTTAGGATCTTTACGATACTTTTTTGTGGCTGATTTCTTTTTACAGGTTTTTTAGGGTTTATGTATTGTGCCCTGCTTTTAGGTCATATTTTTTAGGTCATGTTTTGTTAAGGAATCGTATTATGATTACAAAGCACGCAAATTCGTGCGCGAAACTAAACTTAATCATAATCGAACCAACAGTCAAAGCGAAGGGGATTAGGCCATAGTCCACTACACTGGCCTAGAGCGGGTTGGCGGACTTCCAACGTCTTTCAAACATGCAGGTTTTCTCGCGATGTTTTCTTTCAATTCTACCTAGTTTGAAATTTGATTAGCACAAGAACTCCAGAAATCCCAGTGATGCGAACCAGGGCTTGAATCTGCACACCTTGTTGTTTAAGCGAACGTTCGACCCATGTTCGGCCAATTTGGTTGTAATTGTTGATAATTTATAACACCTAACAGGAATCGAACCCTGGACCTTTTAATCGGCAGGCCGCGATTGAGGTCAACTAGACAAAACACTATGTATGACGAACTTATTGCATTAATCTCTTTGATAAAGATAAAATTGGCTCATAAAAATTCTGTGGTTTTAAAGGTTCAGGATCATGAATTTTTATGATACATTTTAACACCTTTTGTGTATTCAATCTCGAATACCCTCTTGACGGGATTATTTGATGGTTTTAGTATATATATTTTTTAGATAGACAGTCTACATGATGAATGATAATTGGTTTTATCTTAAAACTGTGATGAACCAAGGCTAAATTCGAATTTAGCTAACTGCATTCTGACCGTGCACCCTATCTAGCTTGGGCAAACCGTGTGGCAATCCCCCCCCCCCCACCCCTATTGCAAATTGTCTAGGTGACAGCGAGGCAACATTTGACTAAAAGTATTTCAATTGACTAACATTTGACTAAAAGTATTTCAATTGACTAATGTATTTCAAATGACTAACTTATTCTAAGTTTAAAAATTAAACTCTTATTCTTCTAACTTGATGACTGCGAATGAAAAAATGTCACGATAAAAATCTAAACACGGTTCATTAGTGGCGCATATGTAAATTACAAGCCTTGGAGCTAAATTCTTAGAAGTTGTGGAAAAATATTTAATTTGAAATCCCACGTTTATAATCAAAGGGCCTACTTACCGAGTGTTTCACAATGCATTGTAAGTATGGCAAAAGCTCAATCTAAAAAGGTAATCGGTTAGGTCAACCGCCCAACAGATAGAGACCGAGTTATTAGAAAGAAAGAGGCAGTCAATGTGGATTTTTATTATCTCGACGACTTTCTCTTTGGGTGTTTGATTTGACCTATTAAAAATTGTCCTCGGCTAATTTCGATAATTCGATCATTAACGAAGGTGCTGCGAACAGCGAATGGCAACCGCTCATTTTCACGGCGACGCGATAGTGAGCAGTTGCTATTGGTGATTTGATATAAACTGACGTAATTGACTCATTTCAAAACGTACAAGAACGCAATATATTATTGTGTGATATCGAAATATAAGTCTACCCACAAGAGTATTCCAGCAATTTCTAAACTAGCACAAAATCGTGATATAGCGAAAAAAAAACTCGACCACAAAAAAAATCGGGTCGCCATTGTGAAATTTGAACGCAAATATGTCATACGAGTATAATCTTTTGTGCGCCGTACATTGATGAATAACAGAGCGCTATTGTACGAAACGATACTGAAATGAAGTCAATAGACGGTTTTATTATTATGATTCCGGTTAGATATGGTGTAGTATGGTGAAATCGAGCATGCAGGATGACCATGACATTATATTTTAAGCAGGACAGAACACGGTATAACCCTTATTGTCTGTTAATTAAGGTTCTGTCTTCAAAAGTCGACCACCCAATTGGCACAGTGGGTAGTAGTGACAGTGAAATAAAACTAATTTTACGGATTTTATCGCGTTATTTTATGTTTTTACGTTCCCGACGTTTCGGCTGCTTTACAGCAACCATGGTCACGGGAGGACTGAGGTGTTAGACGTTCTAGTGTCATAGTTTGAACTGGGGCACCTCATATCTAGTTGTTGCTTGCGGTCCGATCTATGCAGAAAGAGCTCACAGTATCTTAAGGTCTTGCAATGGTGCATTTGGTTGTGGATTTAATTCTATTAATTACTGGATCCCAAGTCGGTGGTAGCAACCAGCCATCTTCCCTATTGAAATTAGGATGTTTTTAATTTAAATGGCCTCACGTATCATCCTTGGCCGGAATAGGTGTTCTTTTGCGAGGATCTGTGGTTAATCAAATCTGAACGGTGGGGGGTGGGGTTAGTTTTATTTAACCGAGTCATAGATGTTTAAAATCCATATAAATAATTTTATACCGGGATCGCCTCCACTCCATTATACAGTACCCATACTACAAGCATAGCCTAGTTGGGGCGCGTAAATTTAGTGTGTTCGTCTGACGATATTGCTTGTTATAAGAAAATATTAGTTAATCTGTGGTTTTGATCTTAGAATGTTGGAAGGTCATACTTAAATAGTCTTAAAAATATTTATAAAGGACTTCACGAGTAGGTGGTACTTAACTGATTACGTTTATTTTTAGAATAAAAGCGTAAATAGTTTATTTTCGACTAGAGGCTCATCAAACCTGACGGTGACCTGATTAACTCAGTAGGTAGTGACCCTGCCGTCTACGCTTAGGGTCCCGGGTTCGAATACTAGTAGAGACGAACCTTGTGTGATTGACACGAATGTTTGTACCCGAGTCATGGATGTTTAATATCTATATTAATATTATATACTGGGTTCGCGTCCAGTCCATTGTACGGTACCCATAATACAAGCGTTGTTTGGTGTGGGACCGTGTAGTTGGTGTGTTCGTCTGGCGATATTTATTTATACCTTTTGTTCGGGAAATGAAATGATAGCGAGCTCCCTCCAAGTGAAATGATGATTTAAAAAGTTAATAAAAAACTAAAAGTATCGAATCGTAGTAAAGAAATCTAGTTTCGACGTGCATGCGTTAGTTACGCAAGTTTTTTTTTCTTGCAAGTTCTTCTTCTTTCTTTACGAAATCAGATGCAATGAAATATAATAGATATGACTATGGCCTCACCCACAACTTAGCGGGTATTTTGCCAATGTCAAGTAATTAATAGCAATAACACATTATAATGGATGTCTCGGCAGCTCACTGTTGCGAATGCGACTGACAGCTGACGTTGACATTGACAGTTTTCACCTTCAAGGTTCGTCTATGTAGGTTTCTTTCTTGTTTTTTTTTTTTTAATGTTGGCAATCGGCCTCAAAATAGTGCTATTTTTGCCATTTTCGAGTAATTCTTGATAATTGTTATTGAATTATATGTAGCCCTGATAATGTTGATGACGATAATGATACATACTATAATAGCTGCAAGTTTAATTAAATATAACTGATTTTAATTAAAGTTGCACTTAAACTTACAATACCAGCATTTAAAAATGGAACACTCGATCACACTCCGTCACCAATCGCAATGCCTTAATTGCAAAAATTTAAACGTCACTTCACAAACGGACCAATCAGAACCCTAGACGCGCCCATCAATTTCTGAACAAGCAATAAAAGATCGAATGAAACGTCATTAACTGCAATGCTGATGGCAATACGTCGAACGGACGTTTTAATTTGTTTGTATGGAGACAGCTTATTAACACATCTGTAGTGTATTGGTAAATGCCGATATTTATAAATTACCGCGACATATTGTTACGCGCTACGACATAGTGACGAATGGATATGAGTAAGCAATTATTGCATATAAATAATTGTGTAACTTCGATTAAAGAGCCTTTTATACAATGCTAGCTGCACCCCGCGGTTAAAACCTAGCCTATAAAGTATACGGTTAGCTTACGAATAATCTCGCACTAGACGTTCTGGTATATTTTTAACCAAACGCATAATAAACACCAACCATTATTATTATAATTAACAGTCCTATAACAATTATAAAACAGGCGTACAAACATATATTCATTTATTATTACAAACACATTGCGCCTGTAAAAGTTTAAAGGCATACCGTGGAAAATTAAAAAGGATTTCTCTGTGTGAATTTTCTAGAAGTTTTTGATAGAAAGCTGGTCGTAAAATGCGAGGCTAACGCGAATTTGTATTCATACATTCATGTAAAGTGAGTGCACCGTTTTTTGTAGTTTGTAGTTCACTGTGTAGGGACAGCATGTGGTTCTGAAATAACAGGACACGTGCGAGACATTTAAAATAAATATTAAGTGGACATTTGTGGGAATCCTTTTTATTATTGACTATGTTAGGAAAGTGGTGGAAATTTTAAAAGAAATATAGGTTAGTTTTCACTGGTTACATTAGCTAACTTTGATATCAATAGAATTATAAAACAGCAAAAATAACAGCAGATGTTTAGAAAGGTGTATTCAAATATAATAGCTCTAGTACCATAATCCACCCGAATTGTATACCACTGTATACAGTTGTCATTCTTTCAAACAACCTTTGGACTTATCTCACCAATTAAAAAAATTTTTGCCACCGTGGTGAAAGTATGAGCCTATCCTCAACGATTCTTAGGGAAACATACTAAAATGAATGTCGCCTGGTGAGGCCTCTTTTTCGTTACATTTGGACTATCCTAGATATAACCGCACAGATGGTGAACCTACATTTATAACAAGATATTTATTTGTATTGTTTTTGTAATTGGAACGACGGCGACGCACACACCAAATATTTTCTTAAAAACCCAATGTTACATCAATCTAGGTGTCTGGTACAGTTTCACCGCGCACCTAGTACAAAGTGTTATTTTTTTATATTTTAAACTAGCTGTTACCCGCGACTCGTTCGCGTGGTATTTAACACAACAACAAAGACACAACCATTGGCAACAGCCTGCTCGCGGGTTCTGAGCCCGCGGGACGCATTTCAGGTTGTTGCTATCAAACTTAATCAGGCGCAACGCTGCAACATTGGTTTTAATTTTTTTACGTGAGATCTTATGTTTTTTTCTAAAATAAAAGTAGTCTAAGTTACTCCTTTTTACATCAGCTATCTGCCAGTGAAAGTCCCGTCAAAATCGGTCCAGCCATTTCAGAGATTACCCGGAACAAACAGACAGACAGACCGACAGACAAAAATTGTAAAAAATGTTGTTTTGGTATAGGTACCGTGTATACATCCAAATGCACTTAGTAAAAAGCGGTTATTTTAATATTACAAACAGACACTCCAATTTTATTTATATGTATAGATAATTGGTTTTCTTTTCGAGAACTATTTTAAACCAATAGACACCTTAGTATATTGTACACTATTATTGTCAAGCAAATAATAGTTATAAGACTACCTACGACTGAATAAAGTGACCTCATAACTCATGTACATTTTTGCTTGTTACAGAAACCAACATAAACGGTCAGTGTGAAGTGCTAGTGATGTGCTTCGTGCGTGTCGATAGATAGCGACTAGTGTTGTGCCATCATGCCGTTCACGCGATCGCACGTGATATCGAGCGTGCTGTTCAGCTTGCTGATGCAGTACTGCGTCGAGAGTCAACAGGAGATATTGATTGAGGAGTCGTGTAAGTTGTGTTTGTAATTAACCATTTTGTTTTAAATAACATTGATGATTTATCGTGTTATTACAGCGAACAATATTGAATTCTTATATTTACGCGAATACAACACATTGAAATAAAACAAATTTTAAGAATTCCCCGTGGCAATGGTTGCTGTAAAGTAGCCGAAACGGAAACTTAAAAACATATACTGAACGCGATAAAATCCTTAAAATTAGTTTCATATCAACAACGAATAATTGTAAAAACCTAATAGATTGAATTGACTAAGCAACGCTTGTAGTATGGGTACTGTACAATAGACGGGGAACGAACCCAGTTAGAATAATTCTTAAATAGATATTAAACACCCATGACTCGAGTACAAAAAATCCTGCTCATCACACAAAGTTTGTCGAATCCTGGTAGGTATTCGAACCTGGGACCCGCAAGACAGAAAGCAGGGTCGCACCCCACTGAGCTAATCAGGTCGTCAATAACACCAACACTTGGCTTTAATTAAAGCCGCTAGTAACACTATCCCACAACTGGCCCATCCACCCTCATTAACCTATAAAATAAATAACGAACACGTGTTGGGTCTCATAAAATACACCTTAATATTAAAGCTATAAGGATAAAAATAACAGTTAATTTTTATGGTGCCCGCATCGGCGCACTAATTGCGTATGGTTAAGGAATTTTGGATTAGCAACGTAACGTAACGTAAAGTTACGCAATTATATGCCCGTAATATAGGTGATGGATTGGAATGTGGAATTTGCCAGCTTGCCAGGGTTGCCAGATGTGATTTTCAATTTCTACCCAAATGTGAAATTATTTTTCTCCAAAAAGATACAAATTTCTTATGTTTTACCCAAAGGTAAAACAGTTCATAATACCGATTAATTAAGCGTTTTCATTCCATCGAAGTACTGGTCTGATTTCCTAACCAAAGCTAAGTGTATAGCGTATTAAGCTAACGGTATAGCTTATAGTTTACGTATTGATTTACATTTTATGGCAAACTGAAAAGCGCCTCTAGCGGACGGTATTTAAAACTTTCAATTGGCCATACAATGTTTCTAAATGCGTAAACTATAAACTATATAGATAGCTTACGAATAATCACTTGGAACCCTGAACGGACAAATCGGCCAACTTAAATAATTTGACCAAGAGGTAAAATTTTACAAATCATGCTATCGTTTCTTTTTTTTATTCTTATTAATGAAATTGTGATTTTTATCGCAAAATATGAGGAGTAGCAAGCTATTAAGGATTACATTCCTACAAATGCAAGTTTGATTAGAATTACCATTCAAATTTGCGACGAAACAACAAAACGTGACAATCTTAAAAAAAAATCTATTAAGCCCGACCGTTTGGCCTATAGAATTCATTATGTCAAATTGACATAAGACAAATTACATTTATCACACAATTGTCGTAATAACATAAGAGTGAAAGAAAACACTGATAATGTCACAATATTATATTAAAACCAACAATCAGTAATTATCACCCTTTTCATGTTTTTTCTTTATCCCGCTTTTTCTTCCAATAACTTCTTTTTCTTCGCCTGTCATCCACCTGCCAGTGTCAAACTTCGGTGATGCCAGTCTCTTACGACATTGTGAACTCTTTTCTAATAAGTCTATTTATTTATTTTTACTGACTAAAATAGAGTATACAAACAAAAGTCTAAGCACACAAATTATTATTCAGGAATTGCTTACAAGAGTAAATTGTCCAATAATGTCACCATAAATACGTTGTTACTGACGGACAAACTAATTATTCCGTACGTCTTCCGCAAGTCATGGTAATGAAATTAATCATTGAGTTGTGAAGGAGGGATACATAGAGAGAGAGGGATAGAGGGAGCGATAATCTTGTGATTAGATTGTGAGAAGGAACATGTTGAGCCGTCTCATTGTTAAAATATCTTTGAGTACCTACGGTCCACTGTTACCCTAGCATTATTATTAAGTCATAATAGGGTTTTCAAAATTAAGTAAATCCCACTAATATTATAAATGTGAAAGTTTGGATGGATGAATGTTTGTTACGCAATCACGCCAGAACGGCTGAACGGATCTGGATGAAATTTGGCACAGAGATAGATTATAGTCTGGACTACCACATAGGCTAGTTTTTATCCTGGTAAAATGTATGGTTCCCGTGGGATAGATTTGTTTTAATTTTTCATAGAGGACTAGGACATACTCTTCAATCGCGGGTAACACCGAGGGGCGCAGCTAGTAGGTAGTTATCCACTAAATGACTACACCAACCCGCACTGGGCCAGCGTGGTGGACTATGGCCTAATCCCTCTCGCATTGAGGGGAGGCCCGTGCCCAACAGTGGGACATTAAGAAGGGCTGGTATTATTATTAAATTATAAATGACTAATTGTTTTCTGTGTAAATATAAAAACAGCTATTGTTTTAAAGTAACACGAAATACGAAATGAGCACTTACTTATTGTAAATTGATTTTGCTCCAATACACTCTAAACCAATTAAGCAGCAATTCGTTTAATTCAATTTGGGGCATCACAAAAAAATACAAAACGCTTCCGAAAGCTTTGTACCGACAAATTAATAGCGACGATCCAATACTTTCGTATAAAGCCATCGAGGCTCTTTAAAAAAACCTATTTGGACATCGAGAGTCTCATCAAACGGCCGATCAGAGATACTCGAGTCGAACGGTCAAAAGATAATTATTATTTCGAACGAAAAAGGAAACAAATTTCGAACGCAATTTATTTAAATCCCATTTTTAGGACATTATTTATGCACACCCTATTAGAGAGATGGAACATACAAATTGTATTTATTCAATCAATATCGCGAGACAAACACCAATTATATTAATTACTATTTGGTTCTAGTTTAACCCAAAGATTACTGACAAACGACGCTTATCAAAATAGCGAATTATTCAGATAGATTAATTACACTTTGACATCACACGATCAAGTTTCAGACGTCAAGTGCGAGATTATTCGCAAGCTAACCATATACGTTAATAATATAATACAATAATACCAGCCCTTTTTAATGTCCCACAATTGGGCAACGGCCTCCACTCAATGCGAGGGGGATTAGGCCATAGTCCAACACGCTGGCTCAGTGTGGGTTAACGGACTTCACACGTCTTTCGAGGTGTTCTCTCAGACATGCAGGTTTCCTCACGATGTTTTCCTTCACCGTTTAGCAAGTGATAATCATGGCTGAAAATGAGATTCGCACATGAAATCCAGAAAATCCATGGGTGCGAGCCGGGGTTTGAACCTGCGATCCTCGTTACCGAGGCAAGCGTTCTACCAACTTGGCTGTCACTGCTATGCTGCTATGCTGCTGCTACTGTATACGTTATATATTTAGACATTTTGTATCGAGAATTGAACGTTTTAAATACCGTCCGCTAGAGGCGCTTTTCAATTCGCCATACAAAGTGTCTAAACACGTATACTATAAAGTAGAGAAGCAGTGATAGCCAAGTTGGTAGAATGCTTGCCTCGGTAACGAGGATTGCAGGTTCAAACCCCGGCTCGCACCTCTGGGACTTTTCATGTGCGAATCTCATTTTAACCATGATTATCACTTGCTAAACGGTGAAGGAAAACATCGTGAGGAAACCTGCATGTCTGAGAGAACCCCTCGAAAGATGTGTGAAGTCCGCCAATCCGCACTGGGCCAGCGTGGTGAACTATGGCCTAATCCCCCCTCGCATTGAGGGGAGGCCCGTGCCCAGCAGTGGGACATTAAAAAAAAAGGGCTGGAATTATTATTATATAAAGTAGACAGTCGGCTTACGCATAATTTCGCACTTGAAGTACTGTTTTATTAAACAAACTAGTGTAAAGCTATGAAAAAGATATAGATAGATGACATAATTGTAAATTCAAATTGACTAAATTTAAATTCTGATTGCTAAGACTACCCCTCATGTTTATAAAATATGTAAGTTGGTCTATGGAATATATTTTACAAGTATAATTCTAATACCTATTCTAGGATTATTTCTTAGGATTCATATTTGAAAGTGGGGTGGAGTGGAGTGGAGACTAGGGTGGAGGATCTAATCAACAGGACTAAATAATAGACTTGAAAGGAACCATCACACTCCTTGCATATGGCGCCAGATAGCCTGAGCCCCAAGTCCGCTAACACAATCGATTCATTTTCGAACAGCAACCGCATAGTAACTGTCACTTTTGACAGATATCCTATACAATTGGGGTCGAGTCACCTTCGTCCGTAGGAGAATTAAGTACCCTCGAGATACCCTACACGTGACCCTGGGTGGTGCCAACCAGGTGACAACTCTACTGGTGGTAGGCTTCGGCCGTGGCTAGTCACCACCCACTGAACAAAGCCATGTCGCCAAGCGGCCTAGCCGTGTTCCGGCATGATGTTCGGTGTTGCCATTCATGGATGGCGGGTCAGATCAGTTGCGCTGCATGTGCCTAGTGAATGTAGCGTCTCTATCTACTGCCGCCTTCCTACCTAGGCAAGTATGCTCCATCGTAGATCTCATCGTCACTTACCATCAGGTGAGATCGAGATCAAATACTTGCCTATAATGTAATAAAAAAAAAAAAAAAAAAAAAACAATATCTGTCAGCAGTGACAGTTACTATGCGGTTGCTGTTCGATACAGTGTTTGATTTTTCTGTGGACTTAATTATGAAGTGTTATTTAAAAAAATCAAACAATTTGATCATAATTTTCAGGAATGTGACCTTTATAGCCTACCGATGGACCACTTAAAATATTCTACTCTATTATTGTTAAACCTTATACAGTACAAATTAACTTATATTTACGTACTTTTTTATTTTGGTATCATTTATTAGCTATAAATTATATAATTGATAGAACTAGGCGATACTTGGCGGAAATCCATTGTTAACCTATGGGGAAATATTTGTATATAAATTATATACAAATATTTTCTGATACATTTAAAACAGCACTAAGTGTAATTCAAACTTTTACTTTCGACGATTTAAGGTTTGCGTGCAATGGCGTCGAGTTACGTCCTAATAAATTTAAAAATAAAACTTTAGTCGTTCGACTTCGGTCGGTCGGTCGACAACATTTTTGGGGATAGATTGACGTAACTACTACCGTTGCATCGGTCGCCAACAATTTTGTTAGCGACCGTAAAAATAGTTTTTTTTCTGCACGAAATGTGTGAAACTTCGTCATTCGTTAGTGGTATTATTCACCAAAAAAATATAGTAGGAAATGCTTTTTTTTGTTGGCAAACGGTAGTTTTTTTATGATTTATATATAAAATAGCTGTTCCGGCGAACTTCGTGCCGTCTCCGAATCTAATAATTTGAGTTATAAATTTTGGAATGTTATCGTTATAAGTTACTGTTAGACCTGTTATACAAATAAAAATGTTGTGATATTCAGACGCTGAAGTCTTATTATAGTGGCTAGTTAAAAATGTAAAATTGTATTTCAAGCTACAAATAAAATACTGAAATCACCACTCTTCAGTTGAGTTTTTTGAAAGATTTCTTTTACCATAGCCAAGGCCGGTGTGCGTTTATATTTTAAGTGAGAACACAAACTCTACTCGAACAAACTTTGATTATACTTAATAGTTCCTCGCTACTTCCACCGAAAGTTTTAATTGAATTCACAATTTTGTGTTAACGTTGCCTCATTTTTCTAGACACAAAAATTTGCGATGGATAAAAGTTTATATCATCGTTAACTTTCTGACGCCATAATAGTTCTGGTTAGGAGTCAGAAGTCGTAACTAAATTCTGAACTAATTCGGTCAGACGCGAAATAAACACGCACGGAAATATATTAGAGTGAAAATGTATCATGCCACAATGCAGAAAGTGCTCTCAGTGTCTTGAGATCTTGCAAGACACTATGAGCACTCTCTCGAGTCTAACACCTCAGTCCTCCCGCGACCATGGTTGCTGTAAAGCAGCCGAAACGTCGAGAACGGGAAAACATAAAATAAACGCGATAAAATTTGTAAGATTAGTTTTATTTCAATGTGTTATATTCGCGTAAATATAAGTTATCATAGACCCAATAGGTCACTAAGTACTTCTTCTAAGTACTACTACTTCTATATATTTCTGTCCTACAATCCCATTAGTTCCTTCCCATATCGCTCCAACCACACATTGCGACCGGAAAGTCGTATATAAGATTTATTAACCATCAAATACTCGCGTAAAACGGTAACATCATATTTTTTCTTTTTACGCCTAAAACCATAAATCTTTGTTTGGTGTTATTAGAACCGTATGCGAGTTATAATGTTGCTTATATTACTTAAGCCTGCATATACGCGGCCTGATGATGACACCTGAATTCGGTAGGTTTATAATTTATATTCTCATACATTTGATTCTAGTTCAAACTATGACACTAGGACGTTAACCACCGCAGTCATCTCGTGACCATGGTTGCTGTAAAGCAGCCGAAACGTCGTGAACGTAAAAACATAAAATAAACGCGATAACATCCGAAAATAAAAGTTTTAGGTCAATTATTTATTATTCCAGCCCTTTTTTATATCACACTGCTGGGCACGGGCCTCCCCTGGGGGGATTAGGCCATAGTCCACCACGCTGGCCCAGTGCGGGTTGGCAGACTTCACACATCTTTCGAGGGGTTCTCTCAGACATGCAGGTTTCCTCACGATGTTTTCCTTCACCGTTTAGCAAGTGATAATCTTGGTTGAAAATGAGATTCGCACGTGAAAAATCCCAGAGGTGCGAGCCGGGGTTTGTACCTGCAATCCTCGTTACCGAGGCAAACGTTCTACCAACTTGGCTATCACTGCTTCTTATGTCAATTATAGATACTACATAAATGCGACACGTGGTGACCCCATCGCCGTCCATGGTTGTAATGCTATTTCATTTAGTCGTCTTTTACGACATCTACAATTAGTTTCACATAATATTCACTCCCCTATCATTACAAAAACAACGCTATAAATAATTAAACTCATTCCATTATCAATTATAACACTTCGTAATAACGTCCATAATTGCAGGGTATATCAGTCTGTCTCGCTCCATCTCCGAAACTAAACCCTTTGTAATGAGTTGTTCAAAGGGATGGTTTGATGACAGACGGTATTCCTTTCATACCAATTTTAGACACACTGACAGATTGAATGGCAAGCTTTATTAATTAGATATAATTGATCAAGGTCGTTTTGGGGTTAAATATTCGGGGAGAAAGGTTATTAAATTGATTTTGTGAACATTGTATTTTTTTTTATTTACTTACTATACTTTTATTGTTACACCTACATTACAGACAAAACTTACTATACTTTACTTATATTTACGCGAATACTGCACATTGAAATAAAACTAATTTAACGGATTTTATTGCGTTTATTTTATGTTTTTACGTTATCTAAGTTTCGTTTCGCAACGTAAAAACATATAATAAACGCGATAAAATCTGTTAGATTAGTGTTAGTTAATGATTACGTACGGCGCTTAATAAAGTTTCCGACATAACGAACTATATTTAATACTAGCTGTTGCCCGCGACTTCGTCCGCGTGGTATTTAACAAAGACAACCGTTGACAACAGCCTGCTCGCCCATTCTGAGCCCGCGGGACGCATTGCAGGTTGTTGCTATCAAACTTAATCAGGCGCTGCGCTGCAACATTGGTTTTAATTTTTTTCGTGAGATACTATTTTTTTTTCTAAAATAAAAGTAGCCTAAGTTACTCCTTGTTACATCAGCTATCTGCCAGTGAAAGTCCCGTCAAAATCGGTCCAGCCATTTCAGAGATTAGCCGGAACAAACAGACAGACAGACAGACGGACTGACAGACAAACAGACAAAAATTGTAAAAAATGTTGTTTCGGTATAGGTTACGTGTATACATCCAAATGCACTTAGTAAAAAGCGGTTATTTTAATATTACAAACAGACACTCCAATTTTATTTATATGTATAGATGTATAGATTAATTGCGATGTAAAAAGGTTCGCAGGGACGTTTCGGCGGGAAGTTGAACCGCGAAGTTGTAAATTTCGTTCTATTTTCCAAAAAAGATATATGTATTTCTTTGATAAATAATGTAATATATAAGTGGGATATTAACCATTGTGTGTTCATAAACGTGCACGAGCAAAGGAAATTAAAATAAAATAGTATAACTTGACTTTTCAAGTTCTCCTAATATGTCCGGTAAATTTGGTTGGAAATACCTTCTATTTTTTTAATTCGACATATCTAAATTCAAAGGTAAGTATACGCTTTTTAAATCACCTTGTGTAATTGAGTAGATAGATATATTCATACCAAAAAGCCTCCAAAAGTATTAACTCCGTCCCAACAGCGCTACCAATTAATTTCGGTCGGCCGTCGCTCGCGGGACGCTACGAATTAATTATTAATAAGTGAGTAATTACAAACGCTGATTATGTTGTTAATTGCATACAACATTGCTTTTCAACATTTACAAATTCTTGAAGAAGGGTTTTAAAAATAGAATTTACAGTATAACAATATTTTTTATTCATGTAAACCATTTAGTACAGTAATTATGAATCGTCAAAATTGTCACAAAATGCTAAACTACGACTTTACCGCCCGTACGGAATGCCGTTCCTATGGAGATGAACGAGCATGAAACTCCATGGTTGCTCTTTAAAAAGATCTTATACATTTTTTAGCGGTGGGCTAGGCTGGCTTGAGTTAAAAAAAGTACTAACTCCAAGTATATAATACTGCCGAGCAACCCTATACTGTATTTTTTTGGAAATGTCACTTTCAATGATTACAACATAAAATAAACACAAAGGCTGAAGGGCTAAACTTCAAAATGGCGTGATATGACGTCACTTTCTGCATTTCTGATGTGACGTTGTGCTAATATGAGTGTTTTTGTAATATTTACACAATGATCTCGAAGTAATAAACATAGATAAGTCATGTTGGTACTAACGCGATGTTATTCACGACTCAGGTGACTCACACACGTGAACATGTACACATTAAACGATACTATGCCAGTGTTAACGAGATAGCATGAGAACTAGCTTCAGCAAAAGAAAGACAGATATATGTTGCGCTGCGTCGTTGCGATATAGCTAGACTCTAGTACATACGATCTTTTGGTGTTTCTGAAAGAATATGAGCAATAACCAATAAATTAAGTATAAACGTATGACACGTGATCTCTAGATTTTTATGAGACTTCAATGTAATATCCACATTACCGAATCACACAGGACGCCATTATTATGATAATAATTATATCTGGGGTTACACGCATGTGACCGTCGCCAACGCTTTCGCGAAACTGAGTAGCAGGTGCGCTGCGCAGCCTAGTTCTAAGTTGTCATTTTCAAGCGTAAGTCAACACATCTATGTATTTATTTTTACATCATTGTTTACGCTACACATTCCAGGGATCTGTTACAATAAAGTATGGAAAAACAATAATATGTATTTGTGTACTTTTAGTTTGGACAACCGTTTTGGTACCACAGATACATGAATGAGCCACAAACAGCCTTAAGGGGGAAGCTCAGGGTCAGGGCGCGAAATTCAAAATGTCAATGGTTTTTATTTTTTTACGAAAAATTTGGACATCTTTACGATGTAATTTAGTGTTTTGCGATATTAGCATTCTGCATTATGTCTCTATGTAATAAGTTTGCTTAAAAAAGAACCTAATCCGATACAATACCAATAAGGTTTGTAAAAACCGCTACTTTTACTAACTTAATGGTGTTGTATCGCTTTAGGTATTATTTTAAGCAAACTTAATACATCGAGACATCCAATGCAGAATGCTAATATCGCAAAACACTAAATTACATCGTAAAGATGTCCAAATTTTTCGTAAAAAAATAAAAACCATTGACATTTTGAATTTCGCGCCCTGACCCTGAGCTTCCACCTTAATATTTCCATGCCGATGCCGCCGCGTATTAAGGCCACGTCCCGCTGAAATATAAATATTTAGCTTGTTAATTATTCCATATCCCGTATTCCGTGTTGCGTTTTGAATTCCGAACCCCATCCGTAATGTAATCCGTTTACACCGTTGACCCTTCCACTATTCCATTTTCAAATCTGCGCCTCAACGGAGGTTCGTTATTATAACATTCTAAATTTATATTGGCTTTGTTACTGAATAGACATTTTACTGGTCAAATACGGCCTTATCTATGGATTATATTTAATTATCATTCATCCTATAAATAGGCCATAGCCAAGTTGGTAGAACGCTTGCCTCGGTAACGAGGATCGCAGGTTCCAACACCGGCTCGCACCTCTGGGATTTCTGGATTTCATGTGTGAATCTCATTTTCAACCATGATTATCACTTGCTAAACGGTGAACGAAAACATTGCGGGGAAACCTGCAAGTCTGAGAGAACCGCTCGAAAGAGGTGTGAAGTCCGCCAATCCGCACTGGGCCAGCGTGGTGGACTATGATCTAATCCCCCTCGCATTGAGGGGAGGCCCGTGCCCAACAGTGGGACATTAAAAGGGCTGGTGTTATAATCCTATAAAAAAATATACAAATGCACGAAACTATTGGAATCTATGATTGTAAATAGAATCATAATGTCTAAATAACATTATAATCGTCCTAGACCATTTTGTATGGATTATTGAAAAGCGCCTCTAACGGACAGTATTTAAAACTTTCAATTCTCCATACAAAATGTCTAAATACGGTAGACTATAAAGTATACGGTTGGCCTACAAATAATCTCGCACTTAACGTCCCGGACATTAGATTAAGTTGTTTTTTTTTTATTTCGTAATAGGCAAGTATTTGATCTCGATCTCACCTGATGGCAAGTGACGATAAGATCTACGATGGAGCATACTTGCCTAGGTAGGAAGGCGGCAGTAGATAGAGACGCTACATTCACTAGGCACATGCAGCGCAACTGATCTGACCCGCCATCCATGAATGGCAGCACCGAACATCATGCCGGAACACGGCTAGGCCGCTTGGCGACATGGCTTTGTTCAGTGGGTGGTGACTAGCCACGGCCGAAGCCTACCACCAGTAGAGTTGTCACCTGGTTGGCACCACCCAGGGTCACGTGTAGGGTGTCTCGAGGGTACTTAATTCTCCTACGGACGAAGGTGACTCGACCCCAAAAAACCTGTAATTTTACAAATATGTTGTTTATCATCCAGGATTTTACGAAAACACGTCTAAAACGTTTTACTCATGTTCTAATACACTCCCCTAAAGGTTTACCTACAGCCGGGACCGGGCCCAAGTCAATATTTGCGTAGTGAGTGCCCGAAGGTTTTGTTTAAGCCCTTCGGTAGACATAATGCGAATTACCTTGAATGTATTTTGATGGAAGGTAGAGACTTATAATCGATGTTTGACTTATTGTTTTAAACGTAATCATAAAGTAGCTAGGATTATTGGTTTCGATTAGGGAACATTGTACGTTTTAGCACACTATTGAGATTTAGTTTTTCTCCGCTTCCTTTTTAATTTCTTTTACAAAAGTACTTTGTAAACGTGGGAATCATGTAGCCATTAACTTGTAATTATATACTTAGAGTTAGTACTTTTTTTTTGACCAGCTGCTAAATTCTGCCTAGCCGTTCCTACATTGTTCTCACGTACTTACCTACAACAATGTACTGCTCAAAAATGTAAAAGATATTTTTAAAAAGAGCCACCTTAGAGTTTCTTGCTCGTTCTTCTCCATAGGAACGGCATTCCGAACGGGTGGTTAAGTTGTAGCTTAGCGCTTTGTCACTAACATGCATAAAAAAAAATCTGATTCTTTTATCTGTGAGTATTTAACAAATTGAGCGGCCTACAGCTAATATCTGTGTACTTACTGTATTTCTCTGCCAATTCTTGAGAGTTGTGGGTTTAAAAATTCAAAACGATTCAGAATGACAGCCGTCCAAAGTGAATTAGTTTTATATAACCACTGTTTTTGGTCTTTCGACGCCATGTCCGAGCTATCTGGTCTGCGATTTTTAAGGTCGTTTCCTCGCATTTATGATACTGTTCTTACGATACTATGACACTAAGTACTAACGTGTGGATCATGCTTCCCAGTTTACAGTCGCCATAAAACCCAACATTTTCGAAATTGGCAAACTTTTCAATGCCAACAACTTGCACTTTAAGTATGTGGCTATAAAGTTGTTATTTTGTCGTTCTACCAACGGATATAACTTTGTAGTTTGCAGCATCCTTGTTTCTTGGGTTTTATTGGAGGTATTAAGAATGCAAATATAACATTCAAATGCTTATCAAATGTAGATTTTTCGAGTTTTGTGTTGTGTGTTTCGGTGCCTTTGAGCGTGGGAAGCGGCTTTGTTTCATCAACAAAAGGGATCCTTGGTTTGTTGTCTGTCAGTAACGTACACATTTTCATTGAAATATAACTATTTTTAAACATTTAATCGCGTTTATATTATGATTTTTACGTTCTCGATGTTTCGGCTGCTTTACAGCAACCATGCTGCAACTCTTACATAGGACAAACTAAAACTTTTTGCCGGTAAAATGTTTATCGTAAAACACTACCACAAATACTAACAGCTTGATACTATTGTGATCTGTATAAAAGGGCCCAATGGACATTATATCCAGTTACACAAACACTGGGAATTTCATACGACCCATATTTGGGCCGTACCACAAATGGTACAAACACATATTGGATTACCAATAGGGTTGACATTCATAAAATGTTTATTCGAGAATTGTTTTTGATGGCCTGATTAGTGCAGTTGGTAGTGACATTGCTTCCTGCGCAGAGGGTCCCGGGTTCGAATCCCGGTAGGGACAATATTTGTGTGATGAGCACGAATGTTTGTACCAGAGTCGTGGATGTTTAATATATATATATAAGTATTATATTTGAGTTCGCCCTCAGTCCATTGTATCGTACCCGTAATACAAGCGTTGCTTCATGTGTGACCGTAGAGTTGGTGTGTTCGTCTGGCGATATTATTATTATTGTATGATAGTAAATAGCAAAACAATCTGCCCGCGGCCTTGCCTGCATGTACTTTGAGGATAAGCATTAGTTATACCAGAGTATATGTACTCAAAGCTCTGAACTAAATAGATGTAGATCATTGAAATCTGTTCATATGTTTTGCGTGGTACTCGGTCAAAGATGCAAATTAACTGACGAACCATGATTAGGGTTACTAGGTACACGCCCTTTAAAGATGACAATGTAAAGGCTAAGCACAATTTCAAATGACGACTATCCTCATAGACCTCCGTATTAAGTGCAAAAGTAAAACAGCATCGCTCCGACAAATATTATTTTCACTTTAGCCAACCCTATTAACACTCGTATCAAAAATATTACGACAGTCGAGATGTCGTAAGTGTTGTTTGAATTAACGGGATCAACCCATCGTTGTCGTGTATAGTGATGTGACCATGATTAGTTTCTTATCGATACCTGTCTCGTACCGATGACAGCCGGATATCATAACTTGTCACTTTGTAATGTTAGAATATTGAATGTTGACAGACGCACGAATTATTTTAGTAAAATTAAATCTCGGTTATTTTAATTATATTTAAACCGGTTTGAGTTGTGGCAGGAAATTGTGACTTAATTAGACATTTAATTAAGGCAGTATCCGATCGTAAATATATTATTGAATTCCGCACGTAATAGACGGGGTCAGTTCTGATAAACACCTGTTCGTGTGTTGGCAGCGAGTAATTAAATTACCTATGCATTAGATTAAATGATAACCGATACCGATAGATATGAAAAGCTGAGGAGTATTGCAACGAAATACACATTTGAGAGCTAGTTTTTTTTTTTAAACAATATTTAATAAATGCCCTTTATTGATTTCTCAAATATTTAATTAGTAAGTACTTAAGTGTTTCAGTAGCGTTTGATTATTTGGCCGAAATGGTGTTGGGATAATTTGTATAGATGATAAAAGCTAAATTATGAAATTCTTGTCGTATTGACTTATTTATCTATTCGTTATTTCTCCTGCTCTGGGTGGTACGGGGAACGCCCCCAGTACGGTACCAATAATACTCGCCTTGCTTAATTTGGGACTACAAAAATATCGTGCTCATCTGACGACATATTTATTATTAACTAATTGTATCTATCGATATATCGATATTGTCCATCACTTATCGCCACCCGTTGGTCCGCACGAATATCGAATTTCAAATACAAATCCCGCAACTACGCCCGCAAAGGGCGCATTCCCCATCCCGCTCACACACCACACGCTAGAGAGAGATAAACATGTAAGGATATCTCGAAAACTGACAAGTGTGATATTTACAGGATCCGTGGAGCGTTAAAAGTAGCTACTTGAAAACGAGGTCGTTGGCGCTTAAGTTTAAGTTGTTGATTCAATTTCACACACTGGGCAATGGGCATGTACTGTGAACTTTTATGTGACCGCATGATTGGCGCAGTTGGTGATGGCTCTGCTTTCCGTGCCGAGGGTCCCGGGTTTAAATCCTGGTTGGGACAAAGATGTGTGATGAGCACTAATTTTTATACCCGAGTCATACGTGTACGTTCGTTAATTATTATGTCTTGAAAGAAAAAAAATATTTTTATCATAAAATTAATATTAATAAAGATATTGATTTCTTATATTTACGCGAATACTACATATAGAAATAAAAATAATTTAAGGATTTAATCGCGTTTTATATTATGTGTTTACGTTCCCGACGTTTCGGCTGCTTTACAGCAACCATGGTCACGTGAGGACGGATACGTCGGGAACGTAAAAATCATAATATAATCGATAACAGCTGACAAACATTTAATATCCTTAAATTAGTTATATTTCAATTACTAAAGATATCAATTTAGAACTATGTGTAGAATGAGAAAGCACATACAACATTAAAAAAAAAAAACTTTTAATTTTTTATATTAACTAAATGTTAGTCCATAACAAGCTACCCACTTGAAAACATCCAATTATCTAAGTACACCAATTTTCCTTGAGTATCTTAAGTCAGATACCTACTACGCTAGTAAAGTTTCCCACTGAATGTCAAAATATGTTGTCACGGCACATAAAGTATAATAAAACGTGACTGAATAGCCGACTTTCTTGTGATAGGGTGTATACTTATGTTGCTTTTATAAGGACAAGTCTTCCGAAAAGAATTATGCAAAAACGTTATTTAAACGAGATGAACTCATAGTTTATTATCCTATTATTATCAGTACTCCGAACACAATCCTATTTTCGTACCGTTGCGGCAACATAACGTCTTCCCTTTCACACCACATATTTCATAAATAAGTATGACAGTGAGAGCTTATTTTCTCGATGACGCTACGATTACATTAGAAGTCCCTGCTTTTCCTACATTTGATAAATGGTGAAAGAAAACATCGTGAGGAAATCTGCATGTCTGTGAGAACCTAACTAGCTCTCAGAATATGTGTGAAGTCCGCCAACACGCACTGAGCTAGTATATCGTACTGACTGAATCCTCCTCGCGCTGAGGAGAGGCGTGTGCCCAACAGAAGGATGTTAAAAGGCTATTAATTACTATAATGAGGATCATAAACTTAATGACCTGATAAATTTAGTGGGTTGTGATCCTGCTTTCTGTGCTTAGGGTCCAAGTTCGTCCTGGTACGGATAACCTTTGGGTGATGAGCATGAATATTTACATCCGAGTCATGGATGTTTAATATTTATATAAGTATTGTATACTGGGATCGCCCCTAGTTCATTGAACCGTACCTATAATACAAGTATTGCTTAGTTTGGGACTGTACAGTTGGTGTGTTCGTCTGGCGAGATTATAATTATAAATAGAAGAATTTGGTCACCCTACTTCGATGTATACGACCGATACTAAAATCACAAAACTAGCGACCCAAAGAAAGCAACATTTTTGTACACAACAAAACCAATGGACCGACGAGTAAATATTACAAAAAGTTTGACAATTTCTGGCCGGAGTACACCGATAGAGAATCAGTGTAGTTATGTTACCGTGCATAATATTATTCTGACGTATAATACAGGATGTTAGAAGATACCAAGTAGATATTTTGATTATTTTAAAAATGATTTACACTAATTTGTTAAATCTTATATTTTTTTTTTCAGTTTTCGCTTCCATTCTTTGTACTACAGCCTGCTCCTCCCACTAGCAATAAGTATATCTGTGTCATATCTAGAACCGTAAATTCAATCTTAGATAAAATGTATAAAATTACTGGTGACTATGATCATAGATACAACCAACAAATAAGACGACCTAAATCTATTCCATAAAAGTATTTTTTTTTTGCAAGTAAAATAACGAATGGTAATTCATTCAAAAATAACAAAAGGCTCCATATTCTTTTGTATGATTCAATAAATATGATCTAGGACACGAAAAACTGAACTAGTTATCCAATACCTCATTATGACGCTTGAGCTACAAGCTAGCCTTTTGTAACGCAGATTTTATTTTTAGGATTCCGTACGTAAATGCACGAGTACCTTCGTTAAAGATGGCATTATATTTAGTTAAATAGATAGCATCCTGAATGTTGGCGGCGGTTATTTAATAATAATAATACCAGCCCTTTTTAATGTCCCACTTCTGGGCACGGGCCTCCCCTCAATGCGAGGGGGGATGGCGGCGGTTATTTATTCCACGCTTATTCCAATCCTAATTTTGATTAACGGCTTAACCTGAAAAAATCCTATAAGTTCATAATAATCAACATTGAAACCATTTTTGATGTTACAAATAAGTAATACATGAATTACAGTCAACGAATTTCAAGCGGCAGCAAAATGCGCCATTCGTATATATGACGTTTAAAAAGTCACAAACGTCATCGAGTTTGAAAGTCCAGACCGATTTAGGGGTTCGAAAATGAGCCCGCATTATAGACACTATACCTGGTCACTGTTGCAGGAATCTCAGTCGTACTTAAAATATATACGGACTATTTTATAAATATACAATGCCGTTTAAATTGCATTGTTCTACAGCGTTCCCTAGTTTTTTTTAATGTTAATATATTTATACATTTAGACAATTATTTGCTAGTGTTGGCGATTATTACGTTTTTAATTTATTGTTTTAATAGCATCCATAAAAATGCAGAGAGTGGTGTACTACGGAACCACACTCGAAACCTCGCGCTCGCACTTGACCATTTCTTTATTCGCGTAAGTAATGACTTTCTGTCGGCGCGTAATTACGGGGCATGTATAGAAAAGTTCACGAAATTTGAGTTACCTAGTGCCGACCTTAATGTAAGTAATTCAAGTTAACTCATAATTTGTTCAGCGTTCCGAATTGTTAGCTCGTTTGGAAGGTAGTGAAGGTATTTTTTTTAAAGTTGGTGAAATTTTGACGAAGGTAAATTAAGGAAATTATTTGGGGACGATTTGTGGGAAACATTTGAACAAATACTGCTTAACGGAAACGTAAACATCGGGAACGTTAAAAACATAATATAAACCGCGATAAAATTCGTAAAATTTGTTGTATTTCAAAATACTGCTTAAACTTTTGTGGTATGTGGTATGGCAATATATTTAATGCATTTGTTACAAAGTTTTATTCTTATTCGTCTATGCGTTGGTAATTTTTATAATTTTCTTTTAAGTGTATCAACTGTATTAAAGACACCTTAAAGATAAGCAACTGATAACGCAACAAAAAGTACCCCTGTATAAAAGAAAGCATATACTAGAATATATTTTGGAATTCCAATAAATATAAAATGGTTTCAACAGACGGACAGAAAGACGCACGGAGAAACAGTACAATGATACTAAATGAGAACCGTTCTAATTGAGGTACGTACGAAACCCCCAAAAAAAAAATTCATCCTCATCTTTATGGTTAAAAAATTTGACGATTTTTGGTCCTTGTGCACAAGCCGTATAGGGTTCAGTATTAATCAAACTTTATGCCACCATTACAAAGTCTCCAATTCCCATAAAAAACATCTGAAGTCGCAACAACCAAAATGTATGTGCACCCTAAGTAATAGGGAGTTTTAGGAAGAGTGAGATTCCATGTAGCGAACGAGGAAATTGAAAAAAATTGCCACCATCTATTCGACCTTATTTGACTGTCTTTAGGGAGTATAAGGGTATGTTTCTTTATTTGCACTGTTTGTAGTTATTATTTATAATTATGCAAAGTCGTGTATCACGTCACATCCAATGATATTTTGAGGTTTAACCATCAGCCTACGTTTAATCCATATAGTCCTAGAACATCGTAGGTGACATGACGTTTCAGGACTATTGCTGTACAGTAGACCACGCGGACATTAAAAAAAAAGGTGGTCTGAATTAATGAGCGTACACAATTAGTTCATTCTCTAAATATGTGTCGTTCATTCATCGCTTCCTAAAATAAAAACTTAAATCATAGCTTCCTTCAAAAGCGCTGTTCTGTTTACTGAATAAGGAGAGACGTTAATTAAACACACGCATTAAAATCATGTTTCATTAACATTTTAGATCTAAACTTAGTTCTTTATCCTCTAAAGTACATAGTTATGAACCCAGCTGCCTATAGTAAAAAATAAAAAAAAAATATTAACTTTTCTCCTCATTATTTAAGTATTATCTGGTATTATAATTAATTTTCTAGTGCAGCTTATAGCCTAATTATTTTTTATTGATAAGTAAAATATGTTTAACAAGTTTTTTAAAATTAATATTCCGACATTTGTAATCATTGGTAACTGAATACATTAATTATTACAAATAATAACGCAGTTAATTATTATAAAATGCAAATTAACAAAGAGTTTAATGAGCTTGATGAATGAATGAATGAATGCAAGATCGGAAGAATGGGAACGATAATTACACAATTAAACAGCTCACTCAGCTAATTAAACGCGAATCGGTGTTGGACATATTACTCGCATGCCTTTAATTATGCTCCCAGTGACGGCGCCTGATTGGCTGATTCGATATTCAGCTCGTAATACGCACGAGTTGACATACTGAATTTGTAATGTACTTATTACATTTTGAGGCAAAACATAGTAACTGGAAAAAACCCCGATACGGATTCTCTACTCCCTGTATAAATAGTTTGTATTTCTTATTGCAAATCGAGTACAAAAATCGGCTACTTATGCTAAAATCGAGAAAAAAATCGTGTTTTTGTTTGATTATTATAGCCTTGACGATTTTGATGATGAAATGAGTCTTCAACCCCTATAAGTACCTATAGCAGAAGCAGTTGCTACTTTACTAAATAATCACTGGCCATCTTGGAAGAACTAAAAAAACTAAATTGAAAACTTCACTCTGCATCTTGCCGCCAAAAAACCTACTAGCAATATAGCCGCCTAGCTATCGCATGCACGCGGATAGATCAAAACTAGCCAGTCTATGATTTAAATTCAAAAATAGAATTAAAATTACCGCCAGTATACAATATAAATCAACACCTACGTGCAACTCGGTTCGCTCCCAGAAGGTCGAACAAAACCTTCATTGTTCTACACCAACCATATTTTTTTTAAAGATAAACCTGGCACATTAGGCGATGGCATACGTTATTGGTCGACCGCCCGCGGAGTTCAACTCTTTTGTGGGATGTAAGCATGGGATATGTTTGTAAAAAAAGAAACAGAGTATTTTTTTAAATTTCGAATTTATAATTTGATTATGCTGTGCGTGTGATGCTTGGATGTTTAAATTGAATTCAGAATTCGCTATGCAATGTTAATTGGATAAGGACATTTTTTTTTAAATATGATCGATACCCTTGAAGTATATTTATATCGCAACGGTTGGTACGCATGCGAAAATTTCGTTTAGTGAAAAATACCAATTCTAAAAGATGTAAGCTATTTACTGTTTTATTTTTTTACGTCGCTAAATAAACAATTTTAACAAATGCGAGTGAATGTAATCTCTATTTACAGATGTTATTACGGTTCGTTCCAGTTCATTAAACATGTCTGTGTCTACGCCGAATCCTATCTGTCTTGCTGCAAATTAAATTTGATGGAGTCCACGCCGGTTCGCCCTAGGGACGAAAGTTCGTTAGACTTATAAAGATTACGTGAAATAAAAATCACTGAATCTTTTTTTAATAACCCAATGGGCTGAGAACCTTCAATAGGGCATTTATTATTTTTTTTATTATTGAAAGTGTCTGGGCACGGGCCTCCCCTCAATGCGAGGGGGGATTAGGCCATAGTCCACCACGCTGGCCCAGTGCGGGTTGGCGGACTTCACACGTCTTTCGAGGGGTTCTCTCAGACATGCAGGTTTCCTCACGATGTTTTCCTTCACCGTTTTAGCAAGTGATAATCATGGTTGAAAATTGTTTTTAATGTTTTACAAAAAAAAATGGAACACGTATTTTCTTTTGGCGGCTGCGGCATATTTAATCAAATTTATTTATCATTTAAATTCGCTCTGAAATTAATTGAAAACAAATTAAATAAAAATAAATCAGCGCTTACACATTTATTTTATACATAAACATGATCGGCATTACCTACTTGAAAACGCCTTAAAATATTTTTCACTGGGCCTCAGCCTCGAATTTAGCGGGCAGTGGGGCGGCGGGTGGCGGCGGCGCGGGAGCGGAGCTCGTTGGCCGCCCCACGCCGCTGCCGCGCCGCTGTTTTCGAGAACCGGTCCATTTGATTATACGCATAAGATCCTGCCGCTCCCACGCCACCCCCGCCGCCGCCCCGCTGCCCGCTAAATTCGAGGCTGAGGCCTTATTATTGTTACACCTTATATATATTATTATCGGTATAACCAGAGACTATTACCCAGATTTTTAATACGCAGTATAAATACCTATACACGGTGATTCAGAAAGGGGATACTAAGCCTGGAGCCTGGGTTTCTTTAGCGTATTATTAAACGCTATGAGAAATCCGAATATCTATGGGTCGATTAAAACAAAAATGCCCATTGTAAAGAAGCACAGGTTCAAGGCTTTTTTTTTAATTATTATTACGATATAGGCAAGTATTTGATCTCGATCTCACCTGATGGTAAGTGACGATGAGATCTACGATGTAGCATACTTACCTAGAAGGTACCTGTTCACTCTCGACTTGAAAACACCCAGATTATAGTCGACGGGGAACAAAGACGCCGGTAGCGTGTTCCATTCCTTGGCAGTTCGCACGATGAAAGTAGAAGCAAACCGCTTAGTACGTACCGAAGGAATGTCCACAGTGTACGGATGACACTTGTCCGTGCGTCTTGTCGACCGATGATAGAATGGAGATGGGGGAATTAACTCGTGTAATTCCGTCGCTTATACCCTTATATACCTTAGCCTTATACCCTTTCTGAATAACCCTGTATAGTTTGCATCGGACACCGTAATAACACAGTTAGGCTAGAACAAGAATTTATTAACAGTAAACATTCCCCTTCATCCTACAAATCAACTGACTAGTTCAAAGGTAATCAGAGTATTATTCATTGGAATTCCTCTTCCAATCTCCACAGAGTCGATGTTCCAATAATTTGATTAGATATTAAATTACTTTGCTGTTCAAATCAATATCTGAGTCTGATTTAGTTAATATAATTAACCAGCGTTTCCTTGATCGCGGCATTTGAATCGTTTGTACGGTAGGTATTGTCACACTTCTATACATACAAATAAATAAAATTGGAGTGTCTGTTTGTAATATTAAAATAACCGCTTTTTACTAAGTGCATTTGGATTTATACACGGTACATATACCAAAACAATTTTTTTTTTCAATTTATGTGTCTGTCTGTGTGTTTGTTCCGGCTAATCTCTGAAATGGCTGGACCGATTTTGACGGGACTTTTACTGGCAGATAGCTGATGTAACAAGGAGTAACTTAGGCTACTTTTATTTTAGACTAGCTGTTACCCGCGCCTTCGTCCAAGTAAGTTTGTTATGTCGTACAAACAAAACTTATCAACAATCCCACTAATATTATAAATGTGAAAGTTTGGATGGATGGATAGAATGATGTTTGTTACTCAATCACGCCAGAATGGCTGAACGCATCTGGATGAAATTTGGCACATAGATAGATTATAGTCTAGAATAGCACATAGGCTACTTTTTATCCCCGTATAATGTATGATTCTCGTGGTATAGATTTGTTTTAATTGTTCATAGACCAAAAGATCGACAATATTTTTTCCATAGGTAGTGGTGGTTTAGGGGTTAGAAAACGACATAGGGATATACAGTTTAATCGCGGGTAACACCGCAGGGCGCAGCTAGTATTAACTAATCAACGTTATGTTCGTAATTAAAAACGTACTTCCTCATAATAAATCGCATAGAAATGGAATCCAGCTCGTAATTAAGCGCACTTTGTCAAACAATGTAATATAAGACTACACAGCGCAAGGAATATAGGTTGATTACTATGTAAGTAGAAAGAGAGTAGTGTTGTCCGAGACGTCCTGGTCTTGAGAGAATTAAAGACCAAGACTGCCCAATATCGCAAGAACAAGACTGATCCTGCGATTCGCCTGCCTCTCGCAGTGACGGCAAACTAGCTAATTCAAATTCGTTTATTGTTGATCACAGGTGAAAAAAGGGTGTTATAGAGTTTACAATAGTGTCATTGTTAAATACCTATTAATTGAGAGTACAATATTGTTGCAAATAGATACAATCCGGCCGATGGTGGTGGGGATTTGGTGAGTGCATTTTGAAACCTGCCTAATTTTAATTTTAATCTTAATTTATTTTTAATTTATTAGGTACAATTAAATTTTAATGTCAGCTCAAGTAATGATAATAATGAGCTTTCCAAACGTCTGGTGGAGACATCAGGTGACCAGAACGCTGGCACATATTTTGGCCAACACATCAGCATTGCCATTCCACGTGACAATGCTGCCAGCGTTCTGGGCACCCTGCCGGCCAATGGTTGTGGGGATTTGGAAGGCTGAGTGCATTCCGAAACATGCCCAATTTTAATTTTAATTTTTACTTATTTTAATTTTAATTTTTAATTTATGTAGGGTTATATTTAGTTATGGTAATAGACGGCGTAATTTTAAGTTCTTCATAATGAATAGGTATTATATTGTTTAGTTATACATGGATGCCAGGATATTATATTAATTTCAACACATAAGTATTCATGACAGTTATTTTTGTGTCTCACTATCCATTTTATCCGTCCAAAGTTATTCTTATTTAAATATTTAATATTGACACATCATAACAATGAATTGCCATTAAAAAAAAATCTTAGTTCTTATTTTGAAATTCTATTGGATTGGATCGTCAGTCATTTCTTTTGGCAGGTGATTGTACAGCATTTTTTTACATAATGTTCTACAGAACAAAACACTATGATAGTCTATATTGTTTATTGATTTCTTATATTTACGCGAATACTACAAATTGAAATAAAGCTAATCTTACTAATTGCAAAACTAATACAACCTATGTAATATAGACCTGAAATAAAACTAATTTTACGGATTTTATCGCGTTTATTGTATAATTTTTTACGTTCCCGCAAGACATAGTGAGCACTTTCTGCATAGATCGGATCCCAGTTCAAACTTTGCCACTAAGACGTCAAACACCTCAGTCCTCCCGTGACCATGGTTGCTGTAAAGCAGCCGAAACGTCGGGAACGTAAAAAACATACAATAAACGCCATAAAAACCGCAAGATTCGTTTTATTTTAAGTCTATATTGTTGTCTAAAGGTTGTATTGGTCTTGCGAGAATACAACACCTAGATCAAGACTTGAGACAACACTAGAAGGAAGCACTCCCTGTTTCTAGCGAAGAAGCGGGATGTTTTAATTAAAACACTTGAAACTTTTATTAAGTACTAGCTGCGCCCCGCGGTGTTACCGATTAAAAAGTATGTCCTTTTCCTTTATGTCCTTTTGCAAATGCAAGGTTCCTGTATGCTATCCCATAGGAACCGTGCATTTTTCCGGGATAAAAATTAGCCTATGTCATTTTCTGACCCCTAAACTACCACTACGTATGCAAAAGATCACGTCGATCCTTTGCTCTATGAAAAATTAAAACAAATCTATCCCACGGGAACCATACACTTTACCGGGATAAAAAGTAGCCTATGTGCTATTCCAGACTATAATCTATCTCTGTGCCAAAATTCATTCAGATCCGTTCAGCCGTTGTGGCGTGATTGAGTAACAAAGATCCATCCATCCAAACTTTCACATTTATAATATTAGTAGGGTTGCTACTAGTACTCAACTATAATACTTTCTTGTGTAGCGGTGAATTAATATTATGTATGATAGTTAAAAAGGCTCAATTACTTTGTGAAAAGGGTAGTAGCAGGGTCTGACGTGTTTTGGCCGAGGAACTGTCCGTATCTTCATACATAAATTTCATGAATAATAAATAAAATTATTCACCGCAGCCGTATTTTTGTAATAAAATCTTGATTAAAATATTTTTGTAGGAGCAAGTTATCAAAAAAAAATTCAAAAATATTTTTTTTTTCTATAATCTATAACCGGAACGCGGCCTCAGCTGGTCTTTGTTTTTTTTTTTTTTTTATAATGGATGACCATTCACCATTATTGAAAGTTAAATAGTTATTCTGCTATTTAGGGTGAAGGTAAAATTACAAAAATCTAAGATCATAAAAATCAGCCCACCTGTTCTTGAGTTAGAAATGGTGTCACTAACACGACTTTGTTATATATATATGTGTGTGTTCTTTAAGTACATATAAATAAATGTAAGTCAAAACACTTACAATTTGAACGTTCTGAAGTATATACCTTAACAATGTCGCAATAGAACACTTTTCATAAAAATATGTAGTAAATACAAAACTTGTAACATTATGTTTTAACATATGATATAAAATTTCAATTTCTCTAGCAGTAAGGAGGCTATCGTATATTAAATGTAAAACTTTGGAAGGAGATACGGAACTTTGTTCGAACACTACGCTATGTGTGGGGCCTTACTTCGAACAATTAGTGATGTCTTAAACAATATCGATAAATTATCTAATATACAAGTAACACACTTATACCAATTAGATTGTAATTATATACTTAGAGTTAGTAATTTCTCGACCAGTTGTTCTAGTCAGTCTAGCCGTTCCTACATCGTTCTCACATACCCATAACAATGTACTGCTCAAAAATGTAAAAGCTCTTTTTTAAAATAGGAACATGGAGTTTCTCGCCCGTTCTTCTCCATAGGAACGGCATTCCGAACGGGTGGTAAAGTTGTAGCTTAGCATTTTATAACTATTTTGACGATTCACGTCCCAACGTTCTGTTATACGCATAGACTTGAATTGATTTGGTAGTGACCCTGCTTTTTGCGCCGAGGGTCCCGGGTTCGAATCCTGGTAGGAACAACATTTTATTTGATAAGCATGAATGTTTGTACCCGAGTCATGGATGTTTAATAAGTATTATACACCGAGTTCGCCCTCAGTCCATTGTACGGAACCCATAATACAAGCGTTGCTTAGTGTGGGACCGTATGGTCTGTTCGCCTGGCGACATTATTACGCATGGTTTACGATATGGAATACATTTATATCGACCGAATGTATTTATATCGACATTTTCCACCGCGCGTGCTACAACACTACATGAATGATACAGTTTTACTAAAATTCTCCACATCAACAATAATAATAAAAGTTTACGATTTTGTGTTGAACGCGTCGAACGCATTCGTTATAAAATGTCGAGCGAGTGCCCGTTTAGTTTTAATTGTGTATTTCATTTTATGGCACTCGCGGAATGGTTTAGTGCTATCGTGTTTTTATATTGTTTGTTTTGAGACTGTGTCAACATAGTTTGAGGGTTGGTCTGCTAACACAATGAACTCGCAATGAAATGACATTGGCGTCATCAATGTCAATTTTAATGTGGGTATAGTTCATCCATCAGCCAGCAATTTGAGATTTGGACCAATTGAGGTCCTGCTTTGAGTCGAATTAATAGTTCATAGTAAGACCTATTTCAACTTGTAAGTCGATGGTTTTTTGTATAACGTAATAAAATCAATACATACTTTTGTTCGAATTTCAAACAAAAAGAAAATTGATTGAAATAAAGCCATTTTTTTCGGATTTTATTGAGTTTAGTTTTATTTAAATGTGTAGTATTCGCGTGAATACAAGTAATCAATATTGTTTATTGATTTAACGTTATACTAAAAGCGAGCTGTATTATGCTGTATAAAACCATCCCTGGCTAACATAGTTTAAATCCAATTATAACTCATAAAATACATTAATATGAAGTATAAACAAATTAATTTATGAGTTCCAATAACGCTTGATCAGGGGCCTCGCCGTTATAAGTGAAACAACGACGCCCGTATACCCATTTCCCGTTCGCATTAAACATTCACTTAGTAGCGACCACAAATTGTACGCATACTTTGTTTCTGGAGGAGAAAGATTTTATGAATAAACTAGCATTCGTTTCTATCTTATAGAGTTATTAAATAAATGGGGGAAGAGGAACCCACCACAATAAAAGAAGCCAGCAGCACCGAACTCCTCTAAGATGTTAGTCGAGAAACTATCTGTCACGAGTGGATGGACCCCAAATAGAATGCAATTCTCCGCGAAACGAAGCGAATGTAAAAAAGTATTCGACACGTGTTTCGCCTCTAAACGAGGCATCCTCAGGACGGCTGGACTACGAATGAGCTATATATCAATTATATAATTATGATGGTCAAATGGGAAAATAAAAAATCCTAAAAATAGTATGACAACAAACTATGTATCAAAAAGACCTTGTCCGCGTGGAATGGTGGCAAGAATGCTGGCTGCATTTCCTCGCTGTTTAATCAAACTAACTTTTTGAGCGAGGAAAGAGCCAGCCAGTCACCTGTGGAGGCAATCAACCTAGGTGATATTTTGTCTATAAATTATTTAGCGCTATGGCTCCATGGGCCTAACGTCTCTACGGCAAACGGCAGAAATGCGTAACTATTGTTTAATAGGGCAATTATTTACCTATTCAATTGGTTGATACTGATGCTGTGACAGACACATCTGCTGCGAGCTCCATTTGAAAAAGAAAATGAAAGCTACGCTTGTTTTATTATTTTAGTGACTTTTCCTCTACATTTTCTGTCCTGATTAAACATTCAGTACCCACCGCTAAATGAGCACATACTGTGTTATTCTTTGTGGCAGCCGGGTCGAATGAAGTTGCCAGTATTGAAGGTTTTCATAAATAAATTAAATTGTTACATACGTGGGGTTATACAAATGTTGTTGTTTAAAAAAAACACAACGCTATTAAATTTTACCCGGGATTGGAATTGCTAAATATAGCCAGACTTACGAACCCAGACACGTAACTGTGTGGTCTCAAACGAAGCAACGCTTGTGTTTATGGATACCATACACACCTTGGGATGGTGCTATTACGAAAAGATCATAGCTGGCTTTATACAGGTTGATTCAAAAAGGGTATACTAAGCCTTCAAGCTGGGCTTCTTTAGCTTATTTGTGAATAGTGAAGTCAGAAATTGAATAAGTACTTTTTTTTTAATTTGTTTTTTTTACATCACTATTGTCACTTTGTTGGAAACATTCTTTTTTATAAATTGACTTATTGAAATTCAGACTTCACATAGTGTTAACAAATGCGTTAGGGAATCAAATGAGCTGTCGAGTTGGATAAATATATTTATTTTAGTATGCCACTCACAGGAATCAAACCTGCGACTACTAAGGGATGCAACTGAGCTCAATAAGCAACTGAGCTTTTGAGTTTTCTAAATACATATTTATTTTAATTTGCCACTCACAGGCAAACCTGCAACCACCCAGTGTTGTGGCGTTGCTCGGGTCACTACACACTTTTGACCGGTATATCACCAAGTTTTTTTTTTTCGAAAGTCTATTACCGCTAGTTTTGATCCAGATTACCGGCTCCGTCCGGGTACACCCGGATGATTTTCTATCCGTATGCGCCTCAAACGCGAAGTTTTCAAACAACTGATCGTTGTTTGCGATAGTGATTTCACTTCCAAACTATTCTATAAAGTTCGCCGAACATATTATTCGTGGAACCTCGCCGAGCATAAAATTAGGGTTCCATCCGGACCCGTAGGATTAACTAACGGTACGCTCGATTAGGGTTGCCCCTACCACAAAGTAATACTACACTGTTGTAGAGTGAACGTCAGCGGTATTATGTTCGCAAAGTACTGTCCTGTATGAAGTTAGCTTCAATTCCCCATTTCAACGCACTCCAAAGCTCTATGATGCCTAGAATTGTGTTCTGCCTAACCCAAGCGCACCATTGCAAGACGTCAAAACACTGTGAGCACTTTTTGCGTAGATCGGACCGCAAACAACTAAATATAAGGGTACCCCAGTTCTAGATTTGACACTAGGACGTCTAACACCTCAGTCCTCCCGTGACGATGGTTGCTGTAGAGCAGCCGAAATGACGGGAACGTAAAAACATAAAATAAACGCGATAAAAACCGTATAATTCGTTTAATTTCAATCATGTTCTGCACAACGTCGTAATCGTAATTTCAGATGCTTACTTATTTGGCGGACATAGTAACAAAACTAATTAAGCTTCTGTGTATGGTGTGGTAGTGTCAGATATCGTAAGAAAACTTGCACGCCTATCGTGTGAAGGTCACCAACCTAAACTAGGTCAGCTTAGAACTATGGCCTAAATCCCTATCATTTTGAGGAGAAGCATGCCCGTTATGGTCATAGGTTCATCCCCTATTTAATGGTGACCAAATACCTACTAAGTGCGTACAAATCATACAGGGGGAAAACAAACATGGTTTTAATTTCTTTCAAATTTACTTGATGAGTGACAGCCCTAATACCTACTGATAAAACTAGTCATAATTAATTTTATGAAAATTTATTGCCTTGGACCAAAACCAGCCTAAATGGATTATGATAGAGGGGATGGGTGGATTTTGATATTGATTTATTAAGTTCGGATATCGGCTTTTGTAGTTTTAGACACTGTATGTTGAAATATACATAATGATACAGAAAGGGTATACTAACCTTGCAACCTGCGTTTCTTTATCGTATTTACAATAATTATGTGAAGTCAGACTTTTGATATTAGGTCTATTTAAAAAAAATATTGCTGTCCCCAACCAAAATGTGACTCGTGTTTTTGTGAGCAAATCTGTTTTTTTAAATTAGATATGGAAATTCTGATTTCGCTGGTTCAATTATTAGAATACCCGTTCCAAATCTGCCTGTATAATGACTTCATCAAGTTACTAGGATTCTGGACCTTGTATATTTTCTAATGTTAAATAAGTAATTTTGGGTGTCTAGATAAACTATTCTGTATATTATATCTATTAAGTAAACAACATTGATACTACTAGATTTTGCCCACGGCTTTGTTCGCATTATTATCGATTCTGTTTTGCAACTTCACTCCCTATAGCCTAAGCACTGCGTCTCAACATCAACAATCAGAGCAAAATAAAACCCGCATACAAAAAAATATATATTTAAAAAATATATATTTAAAAATATACTTGAAAAAATGGAAACGTAGTTAAAAACAGAAATAATTAGTTAAACTGTCACTTAAGTATCTTAAACGAAATATAATGATCATGTCTGAAGTATTGAAAAGATCACCAGCACCCAAACTTGCTAACACTTTCTACTTGTAATAGAATAAAAGTCCATCCCATCCACCAATCAGCCGAAAGACGTCCACTGCTGGACATAGGCCTTCCCCAACGACTTCCACACATCACGGTCCTCCGCCACTCACATCCACCGGCTTCCTGCGACGCGTGTGATCAGATCAGATGCGATGTGTGTCATCAGTCCACCTTGTGGGGGGCCGTCCTACACTTCGTCTTCCGATTCGTGGTCGCCATTCTAGAACCTGACAGCTTTAGTATGGGGAAAAAGTGGCTTTTCTATACTCTCCAAATATGAATAAATTGTGTTGATAAAAAAAAATCGTCTTTGTCTCATTCTAGATGGGCGAGTAAAGAATTATTTGATTTGGGCACAGTGACAATGGAACATGACTTTTTACTCGAGCTAAAAGCTTACCGTGCATTTTAAGCTTTATCGTGATGTGAGCTATCTTATCGAGATTGTCTATGTTGGAAGTGTTGAATAATTGATCACTTACAACTTACTTGAACGGTTTTTAATATTGTTTTTTTTATCCATGTAAAATGTAAACCATTAAGTACAGTACTTATGAATCGTCAAATTCTAAATTTTAAGCTACAACTTTACCACCCGTTCGGAATTCCGTTCCTATGGAGTAGAACGGACAAGATCTTTTTAAAAAGATTTGAGAAGAGGTTGTTCTTTTTAAAAAGTACTTTTACATTTTTGAGCAGTACATTGTTATAGGTATGTGAGAACAATGTTGGAACGGCTACGCAGACTAGCAGCTGGTCAAAATGTTAATATTACTACATAAATTATAATCAGTATATTATAATGATTAATTCACTGGAGTTTATGTTGCACCACTTTAACAAAATTGTATACATTCTTTGTAATTTAAATAAATAAATAAAATAAAAATGCAATAAAAATTGTCTTCAATTCAATTTTACAATAAGGTGGTGAACCGTGAATTATGCAAATCAGAACCTCAATTTGATCTACACCGCAAATGATCACCAACCGACTTGATTAAGGTGACATAATATTCCAATTGAGGTCATCGATTTGACTCACATTTTTTTTTTATTCAGCTTACTTATTAGAAGAAGACCACAAAAAATAGTTCACGGTAAAGGGGCAGCCAACGAAATGAATAGTCTATACAATCCATATTTGGTAACTTTTATTACCAAAACAAACATATAACAATACAGACAAATCCATATATGAAACTAGTTTAGATTCCAAACATGGTGCTATCACGGGGTCATCGTTCATCAATCAACATGTGATTTATTTAGTTTTTTCTAGTTCAAATTTATGTTAAGTTTTATAACAATGGGATAATTTACAGCCCATTTATAAAGTTGTGTTATCGGTAAAAAGCGATTTAGTTTTGTACATTAACCTACCTACCTCCCTCCTCCTTTTTGTAGTCGGTTAAAAACAGGACCTGTATTGATTTATTATATCTACGCAACTACTACACTAAATAAGACTAATTTTAAAAATTATATCGCGTTTTTTATGTTTTTATGCAAGCAACAACTAAATACGGAATACCCCAGTTCGAACGATGACACTAGGACGTCAAACACCTCAGTCGTCCCGTGACCATGGTTGCTGTAAAGCAGCCGAAACGTCGGGAACGTAAAAACATAAAATAAACGCGATATATTCTGTTAAATTAGTTTTATTTCAACAAGCCCTGTAATTAATAAATTTACCGGGTTATAGTGCTGCGCTTGGCAGCACTGTATAGAAAATGTGAAGCTGGCGTGGTGCCAGCCAACCAAACAGCACGAATGGGTTTGCAGGTCAAATTTGGGATGTATGAATTTGATCGTTATTACTTATTCCTTAGAGGTCTTCTGTTTTTTTTACTCCAGACGAACTTGCTAACTATACAGTCCCACACTAAGCAACGCTTGTATTATGGGCACCGTACAATGGACTAAGGGCGGACCCAGTATATAACCCTTATATTGTATAGATAGTAAACATCCATGACTCGGATACAAACATTCATGCTCATCACGCAAAGTTTGTCCCTACCGGGATTCGAGCCCGGTACCCTCGATACAGAAGGCAGGGTAACTACCAACTGCGCTAATCAGGTCGTCAAATGACGAATGAAATTTGAATGTTGTCAACGATTTTTTTTATTTAACGAGCCTACTATCCATTTTTAATAAAATCTAATACATATCTTAAGAAACAAAATTTTAACGTATCAGTCACATCACATTGTACAAGGAAATATGGACGTTATCTATACATATATTTGGGGTTGCAAATTATTTGCGGAATAATGTGGGTACTTTATTTCCGTTCGTTGGTCACGGTTGTAGATCCTGGCTTACAGGAGTGGCGGGAGTGCGTGACGGGCCCTATTAAAAAAAAACCACAATATTTCTTAATATATTTCAAATTACCGTGTGGTTTTTCAATTTGTCAGACGAACCCACATACATTTTAATGACATACAGATTGATACAATAATGACACGGTCATGTTATCATCAGTTCCCCACTGTGATCCCTATTAATATAATTTAAAATTTGGATCGATCGAGAATCACGCTTAATCACTAGTTCATGCGAGTTTAGACTTAATACCTTAATAGTTAAAGTGGATAATTTCAGTAACAAAATGCGATACGTTGTTAGGGAATAAAGGGCTGACTATACGTCATTGAAATATAAATGTTAATTTCTTGTGTTTAGAGTAGCTATTATGTTGTAGCGTTGTTCATCGGTGCCCAATAGAAATCGCATTGCAATCTAGACTTTAAGCTTCAAGTTTAGGGTACTTATTGTAATGTTAAACCGCTAAGAGAATCTCACGATATTTTGCGATCAATCATAGAATTATAATAGGTGACGTTGATTTGGTGTATTTAATTTTATTATATCTAATGTTATTATTCAGGTGTTAGGTACATATGTACTGAATATACAGGATGTAAGTGGCTTCTTAACAAAAACTGATACCATGGATTCAACTCATGATCCTGGATCCCCCAGAGTTGAAATTTTCCGTCGATGAATTCATGAACTATACGATTTTTTAATTTTTGTACAATTGATTTTGGCATGAAATCATAACAAAAGTATATCTCAACGTAATTTTAAATAAAAAAAAAACTAATTTAGGCCTAAAACTGCAATGTAAATTAAAACTCAGTACGCTTGAGAGCGCTCGTCACTCCCACGTGTCGGGTGTCGCGCGGAGCGCTGTGTTGTGATTGCGTTGTTTACGATACATTGCGCTTTCATGAATTACAACATTTGTAACCCATGACTTTACAATTTTATTATAGGCATTAAATGTAACTTTTACACAAAGTTTTCGTTACCATTGCCCTTACACCTGTATAAATGTATAAAATTTAATAGCTTGTACAGGATTAAGACGGACTGACGATCATCGGACGGTAATCTGGGCGATCTCATGAGGGTTCTTAAAAGAGGCTAAGGAACCCTAAAAACTGAAAAGAAAAAATAAACACCTAAATTGATTGGTTCTTACTTACCCACTTACAAGTCACTGTTTACCTTATTATCCATAAAAAAACGGAAAATTCTCGCTTTTTTTCTCTTAAAAGCCTTATTTTAAGGACGTCCTTTTTTAATTACAGAAGGTGCTCTTTTAATTTCTTTTTAATTTGATCACAGAATCTTAATTATTTCACGTTTAGAGAGTGTTAAAAGAAAAAAATATATTATGCCTATATTAATTGGAGGCTGTTTGTTTGCGACCGTCTTTTGATATTATTAAAGTCTGAAATGAAAAATGTGGGGCTTTTTATGTTTGCACGTAACAAATTGATATTAATAGTTTGTCTATTACTCTAGTGAATTCAAATTTAGAACATTCGGTAGAGTTCTTGCTTTCTGTGCCGAGGGTCCGGGTCCGAATCCTGGTAGGGGCAAACTTGTGTGATGAGCACGAATGTTTGTACCCGAGTCATGGCTGTTTATTATTTATTTTGAAGTAATTATATACTGGGATCACCCTCAATACATTATGCGGTACTCCTAAAATAATACAAGCGTTACATACCCATAATACGCAATATCTATATCTCCTATATACCATATATATATATATATTTATTACATTATAGGCAAGTATTTGATCTCGATCTCACCTGATGGTAAGTGACGATGAGATCTACGATAGAAAAAAATATATATAAAACGAAGTCATGTTAGTTACACCATTTATAACTCAAAAACGGGTGGGCCGATTTTGATGATCGACTAGCTGTTGCCCGCGACTTCATCCGCGTCTTTTTATAAAATGATTGAAATAAAACAAACACTAGATATTAAGTGAAGCTTACCACAATACATTCGTGAAAACCGCACTAAAATCGGTTAAGCCGTTTCTGATGCACACTTCACGTACATATTATTATTAGCGTAAGTGCCTTAGAAATTGACGCATGCAATCCTGTGTGTGGTCTTCTCAATTAGGTACATAACTTCACTCGCCTCGTTGAGTTCTTCAATACAATGTATCGCAAAATATGCATCGTAAAGATGTCCATCCTTTCGTAAATAAATAAATATAATTGACATTTTGAATTTCGCGCCCTGACCTGAGCTTCCACCTTTTTTTTTTTTTTTAATTTGGTATCACCATAGGTATTTTGCCAGTGTCAAGTAATATAAATTATTTCTGTTTTTTAATATATGCACAAGCCCAAAGGCTAGGCCCAAGTAAAATACCCCCCCATCCCTCAATCAGTAAAGTGATGGATACTTTACCGAAAGATTTTTCAAGGATTTTTGTGAGAAACTGAAAAGCCATGTTTCGTCACTCTGTTTCAATTACCTACACTTGTGCACTTTACCGAACCCATAATGGTTAATATTCCACTTATATCACTCACTATAAGTCGCAGGAACACTAGTTTTAGAAATTAAAACATAACTGACGCCATGACTTTTCAGTTTCCCGCCAAAAAAAAACCAGCTTCCACCTTAATTAACGTTCTATATACAAAATTTAAAATTCAAACAACAATTTGGAACGTTACAATTTATTCGTTTTTTAAATGGCCTCGTCCACACACAACAATAGTTAGTTTGTGTCTCGCTTGCCCGAACTAGTTTAATTATGCAAATTTGACTTTTTATTGAAACTTAAATTGTACTGTATTGACTCATTAGGGCGAAATTGAAATTTTATCGATTCTTTCTACACTTAAAAGGAAATGAGATGTCAGTTACCGTCTTTTTTTTACTTAAATCGAGTTTATTTATTCGAATCGATGAATAAAACATCGGTTCCTATTTAGAGTAACAGAGAAAACAAAAGGAGCAAGTGGATTAGAGGGATGTAATAAAATACTTTTTAAGGTGAAAAGCTGTTATTGAATTGGTATTGATTGAATTTATAAAAGGAGCTTGAATGGATAACTTTCTCTCACTCTGACTAACCTATATTTGAAAAGACATACATATTTTGATAAAGTAGGAGTAAAATCTCCTTGTAGATGTAAATGTAAAAGGTCTTTTTAAAAAGAGTACTCATGGATTTTTTTGCCCGTTCTTCTCCATAGGAACGGCATTCCGAACGGGCGGTAAAGTTGTAGCTTAGCATTAGGTAACTATTTTGTACGATTCATAAGTAACTTTACTTAATGGTTTACATGAATAAAAATATTCCGTTCCGGATTCTGATGAAACGTGTTGGGTTTAAGCACAAACTAGTTGGCAGAACGATAGTCTAGTCTAGTACTAGTCCTATCATCAGTGGCACGCTACTTATATTAGCGGAAAGGTATCCTTAACTAGGCTATTTTCGTTGCAGTTGCTACCTGCAATTATATTGCCGTCGAGTTGCTGTCTATATCGTGAAATACTTGCCGCAATCTCATACTATATCTCGGCAAAATTGCACGTATAGTTCGATGTAGCCACACCACGTTCGATGTGAATCTGGCTTAATTACAATTGCTTTAACCCGTGACAATGATTGGGAAACAATTGCCGGATTATGCCCACGCTGCAAGGTGCTGCACTGTAACATTGCCGCAAGAGGGTGCCGCTGGCAATATTGCTGAGCTAGTTGTAAATTTTGTAGCCCGTTTACGAACATTTTAATGGACTTGTACAATATTTATATTCATTTGTCGGTCGTTTTATCTCAGCGTGAGGCTTCTTTGTTGTTGATTGTATCTTTATAGTGTTCGCCTAAAATAAAATGAACCTCAATTGTTTGTGTTTTTCTTTTTTGTGTATTATTTAATGTTTGATAAACAATTTGGTATAATTTCAGTGAATACTGTTCACTTGTTTTTGAGAGATCTCGGAGTATGGCCACATTTTTTTTAACATTTGTAGACACTTCGACAAAGAGAGATGGAATTATTAGAGGCGTTTGAGATCTGTTGCTAGAGAAGGATAGAGGAAAATAGTCACACACCGTGGAGTGTTGGATAGAATAATGAAGAAGGAAAGATGATAGGACACACTAGTGAAGATGTTTATGGAATTGACTATAACGGTTAAACGAGAAAAAAGTAGGCTGAGGACAAACGTGATGACCTGATTTACTTGTTTGGTAGTTTGCCTTCTGTGCCGAGGGTCTCGGATTTAACCCTTAGTAGCCTGATTTACGAAAGTGATTTATTTTTAATATTACTGTGTTTAATAATAATGACATTTGATTTTTTTTTTAATTTCGTTGGAAAGAATATTATACAACAGTAAAATACGTACAGCCAACCTATAAAAAAAAACTAATAGTAATGTGAACATTCGGTTTAAAAGATTGGTATCAAAATTGAAACTCTAGGCTAATAAGGGTTAAATCCCGGTAAGGGTAAACCATGTGTGATCACCACGAATGTTTGGACTTGAATTATGGAGTACATATAAGGCGTCCAATTTAAATACATCAAATAGCTCACAAAAAAAATTATCACAACTGTCATTTCGTTGGGCGTAATTTTTTTTTAATAGACTTATTGACATTGTAAGGTCGCATACTTACCTATTAATTACAAATGGGCAAAAGAAGCGTAGGATTAAGATTGAGTACTTTATATCCTTTCTGAATCCCCTGTATATGTACTACAATAGTGCATCGTGTTACTACTACTACTAATTTATCAACGTTTGTCTGAGAAATAAAAAAAAATATAGTAGCATGTTATTATTTTTCTTTCTTACAAACTTGAATAAATAGACTGAATGACCTGACAGTTGTATGTCAAAGCAATGTCGCATGCGTCTGAGTCGTCCCACGCCGAGTCTGACGCGAAAGTTTTGATTTCATTATTAGTTCCAGAAATTTCTATGAGCTAGGTGTGACAGGAGTAAACTTAGTGTATTAGTATAGAATACTGAACACCTATTAGGCATTCCTCTTGTCATAAAGGTGATCGTACATCTACCCGCGCTGAACGCGACGCGTCTCGATTGCGGGAAACACGTCAAAATTTAATTAAATTTAATACAAATTATCGGGTACTTGACGTGATCAGATGTACTTACCCGTACGATCAACTTAAGGCTGGGTTGTTGATCGTGCCGTCTTAGTTTTGATTCCAGCGTTCATTAGATAAAGTTGTAAATTCTACCCATAACAGCCTATCTCATGGTGATTCAAGCTATAGTCCACACTGAGTTAGTGTGATAGTATGAAATGTAAGAGTACGGCACTACGGGTATCCGGAAAACTATATCTGTCCCGTTTTATTTCGAGTCAGAATCAGAATATTTTTGATTCATGTAAACCATAAAGTACAGTACTTATGAATCGTCAAAATATTTACGAAATGCTAAGCTACAACTTTACCACCCGTTCGGAATGCCTTTCCTATGCAGAAGAACGGGCAAGAAACTCCATGGTTGTTTTTTTTAAAAGATCTTCTACATTTTTGAGCAGTACATTGTTATAGGGCGGTTGTTATTATTTCAAGGCGTTCGACTCCGCTCGAGTGTTGACGCATGTTGCCGCAGTTCGGTATGCGTCCGATCCAGTGAAGTAGCACCTTAAGAAATCCCTAAAACTTTATCATAATACAATCGTTTTAATTTGGGGTTAGTTCTGGCCATGTGGGTACTAGCTTCACATACATAATTCAATACATGGTTGGTCCAATTTTGCACAGAGTACGGCGAATAGTACTCGTATAGTACAATTAACAACTGGCCATTCGGACCCGGCCGGCGGCGGAAGTGTTAACTTTTGCACTTTACGAGCTCGCGACGGGTTAGTTTTGTAAAGTTGTAATATTGGAAACGCGATTTCAGGAGTTGCTTTGTCAGATATATTGTGAGTTCTTGTGTCCAATAAATGGCTTACGTTTTTTTTCATAGTTTTCATATCGCAAATGGAACTAAACTATAGTAACGTAGTATAATAGCTTACTTGTTGTGTTTGTTAGTTAAGTAAACAACACTCTCATGACTAAAATAGCAACAAGGTGATTCAGAAAGTGTATACTAAGCTTTAAACTGACGCTTGTCATTAGTATCTATATTTAAAGACAGAATTTCTATTCGTCAATTTATAAATAAAAAAAAATTGTAATTTTGTTACGAACAAACTTTATTTCTTTAAATGGACATACCGACATTCAGACTTCACAAAATGATTACAAATGAGCTAAAGAAGCGCAAGTTCAAAGCTTAGTATACCCTTTCTGAATCATCCTGTACGACAAGTATAATAGTATGTTCAAACGCACACACCTACTATACGGTCTCGAACTAAGCTAGGCTTGTGTTATTGCTATCCCAGTGTAAAACACTGACTTTGGTACATACAAGGGTTCTATACATGTTCCTAGAGGGAGGGAACAGAACATGTAAAATACATGATATAACATAATTAGCCGTGTACTGAACAGCCGTGCAACCTCGCGAGCTGCCTCGGTTACATACCGAGCGTGGCAACTTTAGTTTTGAGAGCAATTGGTTCAAGGGAATTAAGGCACCTATTACCGGCCTCACAGGGTCCGAAATCTGCTAGCACAATCGATTCATAATCGAACAGCAACCGCATAGTAACTGTCACTATTGACATATTGTATGGGATATATATACTGACCGAGCTGTGTTGGCCTGTAGCTGCGCTTTCATTACATCAGTCATTACAGGCCGCGGCACTAATGTACTAAGGTTTATCACTTCGCTAGACGGTCTGCCGGTCCTAAGTTCCATTCCCGTCGTGAAAGTGTTATTAAAATTTCCTACTAACGTTCATTACGCAAATTGACTTATACACTTGATTTTCAACGGCCATAGCCTGAATTTCATAAATCAATTCGTAACATGAAAGCACTTTATTCGGCCCAACGAACTAGTAACTAAATTATACAATTATAACTTTGTACAGCCGGACCGTACAATTAATTTATTATTATGTAACAAAATTTAATTGAATTTTATAGTTTAATTATAATGTAGGTAAGTGAGTTTTTGGCAGTTAAGTTGTAAAGGATTATTAATTAATAAAAATATTACTTATGAGATCACTTCGTCATAAAACGTTGAGTTCCAGCAAGATTTTTCTTTTACACTAAAATGTGTTTTCACATATTGCGATAGGGAAACAAATGCACTTTCGCGGTGCCTATTCGCCTTGCTTTAATATTTTTTAGTCCAGGTGGCTTGCGGATTTAGAAGTATTAGTATAAAACGATTACATTTCGCGGGGCGAGTAGGTCCAACACCAAATGCCAGATAGGTAATAAAACCTCGACTGATTTATTAAATAAATTTTAATTATTAAATAAATATCAGATGGCTCTTTTTTTAAATTCCGCCCCAAAAGACAATGTCGCTTCCAAAACTTAACTTGAAACTTTTAACTTGATAATATTCTCTTTTAATTAACGTCGATTGTGTCATCATCATCCCTTAAGAACAAAGGGTAGGTTGAACTTTCGTTCTCAATTTACAATTTAAAGTTCAAAGGAACTTAATTGTTTTTCCTCCGTTGTTATGACTGATATACTTAATAGGGAAAATGATGTAAAGGCCTCACAGTGTACTGATGAACACTATCCAGTATGTTACTGATAGTTCGATAGCTCAGAGGAGGGTGAAAAAATCTGGGGATAAGGAAGAAAAGAACACTATTTTATATGCAAACATTATAATGGACAGAACCAAACTAAACTATGACAAATAAAACAAAATATAAAATACAATTGAAATAAAACAATTTTTTTCGCGTTTATTTTATGTTTTTTACGTTCCCGACCTTTCGGCTGCTCTACAGCAACAATGGTCAGAGTTCTTCCGTGACCATGGTTGCTGTTAAGCAGCCGAAACGTCGGGTAAGTAAAACCATGAAAATAAACGTGAAAATATCCGTTAAAATTAGTTTTATTTCAATGGGTAGCATTCGCGTAAATATAAGAAATAAATAGATTAAAAAACAGTTTATATTCAAAAGGACCAATAATTTAGCCCTCCCCTCGCCGACCCATAGATAAATCAAATTAAAAAAAGACAACGTTGCACCCAACCGCCAAACAAATACCCCATAGGCCTTTCCCATAAAATCATGGCTTTATCAGTGTAACATCTATGTGGCAATAAACCCCATACAGACCCCATGGCAGCGCCTTTTACCATGATTGTCCTGTCCACGCTGGTTTATGGGGAAATTATAACATAAAACCAAATAATGGTGGGGCCTACTATTAGTTCTCGAGTTTTAAATATCTCGATTGTAGACTATAAATATGATGGTTTAATTTAATTTTGGAATTTTAAAATGTCCTTTTATTGGATAAACCATTTTGTTTTTCTTATGAAGGTTTGGTTAAGTATTAAGCTTAAATTCATTAAGTATTCAGGCAGGCTCACTTAACAAAGAAAGTTTAAGGCTTTTTAATAAAAAAATATTTAAATTATCATTCCTATTTGCCGACCTGGTTAGCGTAGTTGGTAGTGAGCCTGCTTTCTGCGCTGTGGGTCTCAAGTTCGAATCCTGGTAAGGACAATCTTCGTGTGATGAGCATGAATGTTTGTACCCGAGTTATGGATGTTTCATATCTATATAATTATTATACACTGAATTCGCCCTCAGTCTATTGTACGGTACCCACGGTACAAGCGTTGCTTAGTGTGGGACCGTATAGTTGGAGTGTTCGTCTGACGATATTATTATTATTTCACTGTTGGGTACATTGTGATCTTGGTGTTTTTTTTATTAAGATATGACATTAAACAGTTTTGAAATTTGAGTTAAGTTTTTGCCGTCTCAATGCAAAGCTAACTAGAATTTAGGAAATAGTGAACAAAACCTTTTTGGAAAAAGTAAATCATTAAAAAAAACTTCGAATATAAAGTTAAATATCTCGAATCAAAATATTCCATTCGAGAACTCATAGAACCGGCCGGGCAGTAGTAACGAGACCCCATTAAAACAGACACAAATTTACGATCGCGCACCGGCCAACCCTTATTTATTTAAATTACAACATTTCATTCAAAACTACCTGAAATTGAGATCAATTTAAACGAACACAAATCGATTTTGAAAAAAAATATAGCGTATCGATATTATAGGGTATCGATATTATGGGGTATCGATATTATTTTGTCACACTTTGTAATATTGGTGTTTGGGAATTTATACTTTGACGGGTCGGCTACATCTGAGTTATCGTTGGTGTTAATTTTAATGCCAATAAACGCGCTAATTAGAGCCTTAAAATTACCACGTTAAGCGCTACATTAATGTAATTCTACTCTTATAGCGTAATGTCTAACGTCATTAGTAAGGACGTAATTACGTTATCTAAGTGTCAGCTGCTTTACAGCAACCATGGTCACATGACGACTGAGGTGTTTGACGTCCTAGTGTCACAGTTTGAACTGGGGTACCCTCATATTTAGTTGTTGTTTGCGGTTCGATCTACGCTGCAATTGATAAACGCGATTAAATCCGTAAAATTTGTTTTATTTCAATTTATAGTAATTGCGTAAATATATAAAATCAATACAGTGATAGTGGGCTTAAGTACACGCTCCTTAAAAATACTTGGAGTTGATGTTTGTCTTTGGACAATGACAATGCAAATGTCATTTATTCCAATCATGAATCAATCGTGTTAGCCAACTTGGGCTCTAAGTTTGACCTCACACAACTAAAAAGGGCATAGCTTCAAGGAAATCTTTGAGGAATGTTATTGTCGTCGATCTAAACGGGCGAGAGTAAATTTCATCCATTGTAGTCCTAATGTAATATTTTGACAAATAGCTCGGCAAACCGACAGCTGTCGGGGCAGAAAGGTTCATGGAAATCGGGGGCATTATGGTCTGCAAATATTTTGTATGTTTTTATCGAACTGCCCATTTAAAGCTCTTCCAGCCGGGCAGGTGGTATGGCTGGCGCAGCGGCCGCTATGCCCCGACGATTATTGTCGGGATCTTGTATATATGTTACGTGCTCGGAAAACTCTCATAGCGCGTTTCAGGATTGTATGAAGAATTGTCAATTGTTCTGAATGCGTCTGCAGCGCCATTTGTGTAGCTTGTGGCGCGGTTGAAGAGGTCTCTACAATATTTCAAATGAATAAGCATTTGGACTTTCATACGTCAATTGAGCTAAATCAATCTTAAAACGATGACTATTAATAAATACTTCAGTGACGCTCCGTTTGTGACAGAACACATAATCATTACACAAACAAATCTCATTTCGGTTTGTTTGTTCGATTTAATCTGTGGCATTGGAGTGTAGGGGCTCCAGAAATTATGGTTTGTTGAGATTTTCCTAACCTGGGAATAACGTCAGCGTTATGATTTCGCGGCGGCCTGTACATGCACAAGTATGCATATATTTTGGACTACCGCGTCGGACTGCAAGGATCGCCGCTTGCTAGAAAACTGCACTATGTACGCTTGATTTTCTTTTATTGGTTTTGTCCATTCTATATTTGGATTTATGATATCCAATAAAGACTTATTCAAATATCCAAAGAACCTTTTAACGTTCTGTATTGGTTTAGTTTTTTTTTATAGGCTTGTTTTACAGCTAATTCATATAACTATAAGTATATAAAATATAAATAAATAAATATATAAATAATAAATAAATAAATAAATACAAATACTTGCCTATATCGTAATAATAAAAAAAAAAAAAAGTATCACGAGTAAAAAAAAAACGTTCTACTCAATCGTTCTCATACATAATATATTTATGTATCGAGTATATTTAATTGTGGCCTGTATGCATGTTGATATTTTTTTTATTCCCGTATGTCCTAAATTAATCGTTCTCATGGTCACCCGAAGTATTGCGTGCGTACGATCAAAGACCCTTTATATTAATCTATTTGTTGATTACATGTGTGAGTTGTTTACATAAAGAATATGAATATAAGAAAACGGTACCTAATATACAGGGTGATTCAGAAAGGGTATACAAAGCCTTGACCCTGTGATTATTTAGCGCATTTGTATCCATTATCTGGACTCAGAATTGACATTTTTTTTTTAAATCGACCTAATTGTAATTCTCACTTTCTTTAGTATCTACAAATGTGCTAAAGAAACCCAAGTACCTGGCTTAGTATACCCTTTTTGAGTCATCCTGTATTGAGGCAACATTTTCTGTAAACTCTAGTCGTGTCAGACTAATAAAATTGTACAACCATACGCCTCTGCTTACCCCCTTCACGGAATACAAGCGTGATGGTATCATTAAATGATCAACTCATCCCGATCAAGGTTGATCATTATATTCCCCACAAACTTGTCTAATCCTTGGGCTATCGTAAAACCCGGGTGAGTAATAAATCCCAATCCGGGCCCGGTGCGGTTAATCCGGATATTTTGTTGGATGCCCCCATACAACGGTTATAAATTGTCGTTTATTTGTGCTTAGGTACCACACGGATTGTCGTGTACAAAGGTGTTTAGTATATTTATTAATGGATAGGCTATTTGACTGTGTTTGAAAAACTATCTTAAATTGTTCATTAGTTTAATACGATGCTAACATTTTTTTTTTTTTAACATTTATAGGCAATTGATAGAACTAGGCGATACTTGGCGGAAATCCATTGTTAACCTATGGGGAAATCGGGTGTTGTATCGGGTGTTGGCTTCTTTTATTATCGATCAAACTTGTTTGGTTTATAATCGAAGAAGTTGACAAGCCGAGGGTCAGTGGTGGGTCCTCTTTCCCCATAGGTTATTTATAGGCAAGTATTTGTAACGATCTCACCTGATGGCAAGTGACGATGAGATCTACGATGGAGCATACTTGCATAGGTAGGAAGGCGGCAGTAGATCGAGACGCTACATTCACTAGGCACATGCAGTGCAACTGATCTGACCCGCCATCCATGAATGGCAACACCGAACATCATGCCGGAACACGGCTAGGCCGCTTGGCGACATGGCTTGGTTCAGTGGGTGGTGACTAACCACGGCCGAAGCCTACCACCAGTAGAGTTGTCACCTAGTTGGCACCACCCAGGGTCACGTGTAGAGTATCTCGAGGGTACTTCATTCTCCTACAGACGAAAGTGACTTGACCCCAAAACAATATAGTTATTTCATTATAAATTCCATAAAATTCGATGTATTTTCCATAAAATTCGATGATAATGTTTAAATAAATAAAAATACCGCCAAAACTGCGGCCTCCGGGTCACGTGACCCTTGTGAAAAATGGCTGAAAACATAAAAATCACAAATATTACCAAACTCTTATCGCGCAGTCAGTACACGGCTATGTCTAACGATAGCCTTTGATCCTATCTGATTAGCCGTTCCTACATTGTTCTCACATACCTATAACAATGTATTGCTCAAAAATGTAAAAGATCTTTTAAAAAAAACAGCAACCAAGGAGTTTCTTGGCCGTTCTTCTCCATAGGAACGGCATTCCGAACGGGTGGTAAATTAGTAGCTTAGTATTTTGTAACTTTTGACTATTCATAAATACTGTTAATGGTGTTGTAGCGACCACTTCAACCGCACCACAAGCTAAGCAGATGGCACTGCAGACGCAGTCAGAACAATAGACGATTGACGTCACAATCCTGAATCGCGCTATAAGAGTTTTCGGAGCACGTAACATATATACAAGATCCCGACAATAACCGTCGGGGCATAGCGGCCGCCCCGCCAGGCATACCACCCGCCTGGCTGGAAGATCTTCCCCTTTCCGCTAAAGTCTAATTGAATAAAACATATTCTGATTCTGATATCAAAACTGTAGCTCGCGTCTGTACACAATATTGTGCGTGGCCATAAAATGAGCGATTGCCCAGTAAACCGGCCGCCGATGGTATCCTGCGACAGATTGTCGCGGACCAGACAATAAAAACGCACAGTTATAATAAAAAGCAATTTGTTTTGGTTATATGAAATGTTCAGGACAGCTGGATGAGTTATTTACAATGTCGAAATGAGGGCAATTTGAACGAGTGGAAAGTTGTAATCATTCATGCTTTTATTGATGACAGGGGTAAGCAGATATACACTTCCTTGACGATGGAATAAATAAATAAATATCGCCAGACGAACACACCAACTATACGGTCCCATACTAAGCAACGCTTGTATTATGGGTACCGTACAATGGACTGGGGACGAACCCAGGATATAATACTTATATAGATTTTAAACATCCATGACTTGGCTACAAACACTCGTGCTCCTCACACAAAGTTTGTCCCTACCAGGATTCGAACTCGGGACCCTTGGCACAGAAAGCAGGTTTAAAACCAACTGCGCTAACCAGGCCGTCAAATACAATACTATCATGACAGCGATGGCTGTCGGGGTCACAAGTACCATCTGTCGAATAGGTTGTGAATAGAGTCGGCCATGGGTCATGTGTCGAATAAGTTGTGGATAGCGTTAATCAACACATTGTGTGAAACTGACTATTAGGATTTCAAATGTATAACAAATTATACTACTATTATTTTTCATATGTCAATGAATAAATAACTTGAAATTGAATCGAATTGTTCGGCCGAACATTCTCCTTAGCGCTCAACCGACTAATGTTCGGTATTCGGTAAGCTTTAAAATTCCATATTTGACGCATCTCTATTATTTATGATATTCATACTTAATGTAATATAAAATACTTATCAAGCACATGTACGTTGGGGATTCGAATCTAGGACTCCCGGTACAGAAACCAGGCTCACCACCAACTAAGACAATCGGGTCATCAATAAACACTTTGTTGACCCCCATCTTCCGATGCCAATCAACTCGGTAAACTCGATAAAAAAACTTTTTGATTTGTTCCAGTAGCTTTTGCTGGCGCCAATTAATTGACTAATTGTTCCCTAATCAATGTTTATAAACTGCTAACTAGTACCGGGCATGCGCTGCGAACCCCTCGGAAACCTTCGTGGGCGTGCGCGAAGCAAGTCAACCAAGTATCTTCGCAATCAGGGCCCCAAGTCTGCTAACACAATCGACTCATAATCGAACAGCAACCGCATAGTAACTGTCGCTTTTGACAGATATCCCATACAATATCTGTCAAAAGTGAAGGTTACTTGCGGTTGCTGTTCGATTATGAGTCGATTGTGTTAGCAGACTTGGGGCCCAGATGAATGGTATAGGAAGGAACGTACGTAATATAATAAGCTCGTTGATAATAAGCCTTTTGCTTTTGGCGGGAAGTTGACCCGTCATGTTGACAATTTAGATTTATTTTCCAAAAAATGTGTAATATTAGTGGGATATTAACCATTGTGTGTTCATAAATGTGCACGAGTGAAGGAAATTAAAATAAAATAGTATAACTTGACTTTTAAAGTTCTCGCGAAATTTTCAGTAATTTTTCAGTAAAGTATCGAGAGCTTTACTGATAGGGGTAGGGTATTCATTTCACACGAGTGCCTCGTCGTGCTACGACTGAGGCACCCGAGGCTGTTCGCTCAGTCAGTACATGGTTATGTAATACTAGTATTTATCTTAATCAAGAATAATTGCACACTTGGCACTTGGCAGAACGCCGGGTGCCAATTATTTGGCACAATCGAACACCTGGCACTGATTGCTGAACGCTGACGGCTACAATTCAATGCCGCTGCTAGCTGTACTTATAGTGTATGGCTGTTGCGAATAATACCAATTGTGTGGTACGGTTTGCAAAAACACACAACATAAATTTATATCACACTGGCTGTTGCCCGCGACTTCGTCTGCGTAGAAAAGTAGAACATTATATTGAAATAAAACTATTTTTACCGTATTTTATCGTGTTTATTTTATGATTTTACATTCCCGACGTTTCGGCTGCTATACAGCAACCATGGTCACGGGAGGACTGAGGTGTTAGACGTGCTAGGCCAGGCGGGTGGTATGCCTGGCGGGGCAGCCGCTATGCCGCAACGGCTATTATCGGCATCTTGTATATATTATGTTACGTGCTCCGAAAACTCTCCTAGCGCGTTTTAGGATTGTATGGAGAATCGTCAATTGTTCTGAATGTCGTCTGCAGCGCCAACTGTGAAACTTGTGACGAGGTGGTAGCTACAGATATAAGGTTTTATATACTGGGGTTGCCCCAAAATAAAATTAGCCCCAATTGGGGCGTTAACGTGCTTAAAGTGGTCAGCCACCGATCCAATACAATACGTCCAGAAAATGGAAGGCTACCGGAAACTATCGCTGAAAAGTATCAGGAACTATAGAACTCTTCTGCATGCGGCCAGAACTCGTTTTTTTTGATCTGCTGGGAAATGATCTGCTAAGTTCACTGACATTTCCACAGGGTAGTTAAAAAGCGTAATTCCACGCGTAGAAAGTCGTGGGCGCTGCTAGTTTATTGAATAAATACACAAGCACTGGATTTGCGGACACTACATCAGCTGATCAATCAATTGGCGCTGATTGGTCGTGATATTTCTCTTTAATTTAAACATTAATAGGTACGGCGGTGCAATACGATTGTATGGGTGTTGGGCAGTTGGACTCTGATCCTGGATCCTGCAGTCCAGGGCGTCTGGGTGCTCAAGATCCTGTTTTTTTACGTATTTGTACGCTTTGTATAGAGCATCAAAGTTGTAGATACCGTTCGCTAGACGCGATGTCCAATTAGCCATACAGAATGACAAATAAGTAGGCAGACTATTTAAAGTCGACCAAGAAACTCCTTTAACACCATAAGGTTGAATATCATTTGCACATCGTAGAATCGCAAGGTCTATTTTTGTCATTTGTTATTTATTTGAACTTAGAACGTATCAACTATGAACCTTAGTACAATTTTGATAATTACTCGAAGCACTCGAAGCACACCTCTTGCTTACCACTGATGATATCAGGAACCCGGAACACGGCTAGGCCGCTTGGCGACATGGCTTTGTTCAGTGGGTGGTGACTAACCACGGCCGAAGCCTACCACCAGTAGAGTTGTCACCTAGTTGGCACCACCCAGGGTCACGTGTAGGGTATCTCGAGGGTACTTAATTCTCCTACGGACGAATAATTCTAATTATTTTTTATCAATAAGTATATTCTACAAGCCGAGAATTCCGAGAAACCTTAGCGCGTTGCTATAGCAATATTTTCAAGCATTTGTCCGATTTCATAGCAACATTGATTTAGTCAAAGCGTTTATATTCCGTTTTGATTTTAATTAGGTTGTTATTTGTATGTTTATGTAATGATTTCTTATATTTACGCGAATACGTCACATTGAAATAAAACTTATTTTACAGATTTTATCGCGTTTATTTTATATTTTTACGTTCCCGACGTTTAGGCTGCTTTTTCTGCGTAGATCGGAACGCAAGCAACAACTAAATCTGAGGGTATCACACACTGACCTCTATGGTATACATCGCTGGACTAATCATAAGCCCGGTTATCGTGTGCCTATTTGATTTTCGCCATTTTGGCGCTGATAGCGGCAGTGAGGGGGAATGGAACTAATAATAGAGATGGGACAGTGATATGATACATCGATAAAAATGTTTATGCTTAAACCTACCCATGCAGTAAAATGAAAATAATTATGATCCATTCCTTTAACAATGGCTAATGTCCAAAATAGTCGAGTGGTTAATACTAAGATGAAGCAAATAATGATAATGATTAGCCGAATCGCTCATGGGTAGGGTAGGTAATCTTAGGATAAGCCGAAACCGGACTAAAGAGTGGTGTGTGACTAGCTAGATCCTACTTAAATAAGGATCGTTTTTAATTAGAAATGAGGTAATGTAATGTTGTTTGGGAAGCAATGGAGTAGGTAAGGTATTAATAGAAAATAAAAATCATCAAAGTAGTACATGAGTTATGTTTAATAAAACAGTCATCAGAGAAGTGTTTTGAACAGATGTAATCATATTTTTTCGGACGCCAACTAGGCTTTTCAATGTTTTTGAGCCATAATTCTAGTCTTCTATTGTCAGTCGGAAACCTGTGAATTAGTAAACATTGTTTTAAAATAATATGTATTTGATAATACAAATCTGTCTTCGGCGATTTTTACGTTCTTGAACGTTCTATCTATTTAAGATATTGATAGAAAAAATATCGATAAATTTTATCGACAAGGAACTTTTACAGCACTATTGAATTTTATTGTTTATAAAAAACCGATAATACAAAGACAAATGCGTTGTAATCACGTATAAATAAGATTAGTAACATATTTTTAAGGGCCTATAATATCAATAGAAGTTTTAATTTCTTGAATATTAGCCGTAAATTCACTTACTTGTGGAATGTAACCCCACTTCCCTTCTGGTAAAGAGTTTTGCATAACACGCACTCTTTCATGGTTTACCTATTAACTAACACCACTTATTTATGTATTAACTATATTAATACGACACAACAAACAAGTTTAATCGCGTTAAACCTTCAAAATCACTTTATAAACACGGAGACAATGTAAACAAAACAACGGCCATTTGCATTTTACGTCAGATTTAGTTCCTTTCCCCCACGCTGAGGGCGCTTCAAATAGGCATAATAGATAGCTGTCATTTTAAAGGATATCATTAGTCTAGCGTACTTCTTCTTCTTTCTTTACGAAATGAAATGCGATGAAATAAAATGGATATGAATATGGCCTCACCCGCAACTTAGCGGGTATTTTGCCAGTGTCAAGTAATTAATAGCAATATTAAATTCAATAAATACACATTATACATAAAATAATGAATGTGACATGATGAAATGAAAATGCTCTAGCGTACTTGTATCATGGACGTCAGTGGTATCACAGTTCAAACTATGACACTAGGACGTCAAACACCTCAGTCCTTCCGTTACCATGGTTCCTGTAAAACAGCCGAAACGTCGGAAAAGTAAAAACATAAAATAATCGCGATAAAATCGGTAAAATAAGTTTTGTTTCAATGTGTAGTATTCGCGTTAATATATGAAATTATTACATAAGCAATGTAATGTATGCTTCAGTATTCATAATCATTGGGTTTAAGAATACTACTTTCCGTACATGGCCTCCAGTTTAAACGGGAGGTAATAAATTAACTAACACAGCAAAACCAAAACAACAACATCAAAATGATCCCGCAATCTACGGTTACCTTAAGGCCTTATCTACAGGTAATTAATTACTAACTTAGAAAATATTATCGGTCTGTTGCAAAGAGGTGTTCGCAGTTATTTTTTGCAGAACACGGCGAGAAGCTACCAGCATTATAGTAATAAATTTAAAAGCAATTATAAACAGCGACAATAGGCGTAATTTTAAAAACATAATTTTCCATTAAAATGATAATACTCCTTTTGTTTACAAATTTGTGTGGATTACCTTTGTTACTTGTTATTTTCGAAATTAACGGAGGTGATGATACATTAGCTTGGACACGGAATTTATGTTTCAATTTGGAGCTGGTAATTGCAATTCTTATAATATGAAAGACTTATATTATAACTCTTCATAATAGGTCGGCAGAGTTTTAGGAAAGTTAGCCAAGCATTAGTTATACAATCGCACCTCTGACATTTCACGTGCGAGTCTCATTTTCAACCAAGATTATCACTTGCTAAACGGTGAAGGAAAACATCGCGAGGAAACCTGCATGTCTGAGAGAATCCCTCGAAAGATGTGTGAAGTCCGCCAACCCGCACTGGGCCAGCGTGGTGGACTATTGCCTAATCCCCCTCGCATTGAGGGGAGACCCGTGCCCAGCAATGGGACATTAAAAAGGGCTGGAATTATTATAATTATAGTTATACAATCGTTTCATTTTGTATTTCGCTAAACAAATATACCGGCTTTCTCTTAAGGATCCATATCAAAATCTCCATAATAGTTACATTCCATGATACGCCGTGTACGTACTGACTGAAAAGCTTCATGCGGCTGCCTCAGCTCGTTGAGTCCGTACATGCCTCGCTCGCGCTGCCTCCTCCGACCGCTGTCATTTAACCCTAAATTCTCCCCCTAACGATGCGGGAACAGACTTAGGCTGCCACACGAAACGGTCGAGGCGGCCTCGCGAGCCTGCGTAGTTAATCTATACAATAATAATATCGCCAGACGAACACACCAACCATACGGTCCCACACTAAACAACGCTTGTATTATGGGTACCGTACAATGGACCGAGGGCGAACTCAGTATATAATACTTATATAGATACTAAACATCCATGACTCGGGTACAAACATTCGTGCTCATCATACAAAGTTTGTCCCTACCAGGATTCGAACCCGGGCCCCTAGGCACAGGAAGCAGAATCACTACCAACTGCGCTAATCAAGCCGTCTAAAGGCTGTAAGGCTGTAAAATCTTTATTTCTAAAAAACATATTATAAATGTTATAAGGTAACGTAGCAAGGGTCCAGGGTGACCATAATTCATCCAATATTATGGACATACCTTAAACTATAACAAGAATGTATTGCGACCACATCTGTGGGTAAAAGAATGCGGACAACTTCTAATTATTTCGTCGGTATTTAATTAATAGCTCCGATAATAGCCGTTTTGTGACAATTTTGTTTGTCCCCTATGGCGCGCCGCAATGATATATGTGCCACCATTATTAGACATGATTGGTGGCCACCATACCAATGTTATGGGATGGTTGTGAAAGCCAGCAGCTGTTTGGAAGGCGCTATTTTATTATTGAGGGGTGACAAATATTGCGGCCTTGAGAGTGAGGAGGAATGTCTGTTTATGATTTATTCGACGGCCTGATTAGCGCAGTGGTAGTGACTCTGCTTTCTGCGCCGAGGATCCCGGGTTCGAATCCTGGTAGGGACACAAGCTTTGTGTGATGAGCACGAATGTTTGTACCCGAGTCATGGATGTTTAATATGTATATAAGTATTATATACTGAGTTCGCCCTCAGTCCATTGTACGGTACCCATAACACAAGCGTTAAGCTTAAAGTGGGACCGTATAGTTGGTGTGTTCGTAAGGCGATATTTATTTATATGACATATAATATAAATTAATTATGAAATATACACAAATAATAATAATAATATCGCCAGACGAACACAAGCTGAACAGTTACAAACTGAGCGACGTTTGTATTATTGGTACTGTACAATGGACTTGGGACCAACCCAGTATACAATTATTATTATTATTGCGCTCGTCGCACAATGTATTCCCCTACCAGGATTCGAACCCGGGACTCTCAGTACAAAATCAGTATCTGCCAACTGTGCCAATCGGGTCGTCAATAAATTATAATCACAATTAATTACGAAACCAACGATTTCGATGACGTTTCCGATACTCTACATTCAATAGGGTGACCATGCGTCCGGATTATTGAGGGATTAAAACCGGACGATAATTTATGACCAAGCATTAATGTGGTATGTGCGGTCAAAATAAGTAGCAGGGTGATAAAATAGGCGATCAAATTTAGTAAGTTTTCAAGATAATTCGGTAACTCTAGAAGGGTCGACGTCACTCCATGTTAATCAATTATAGTAATTAGCGCCTATGACGTCCCAATGCTGGGCAGGCCTCCCCTCAAAGCAAGGGGGAATCAATGTAAGTTCACACGCCTTTCAGTAACTATTTGATCTTACATGTAGGTTGCTGTATTATTTTTAACTTAAGGTACACTTATATTGAAAATGTTCCCAAAGATTATAAATTAATAAAACAGTCACCGGAGATTCGAGCCTAAGTCTCCTATTTTCTAGGCGAGCGTTTGAACTACATTACAATATTGATTATGTACCCCGAAATAAAATACATTGCACATTCTAGAAGGATAACTAATTGAAATAGTCAACACAAACAGAGCAAGTACGTTAAAAAAAAGTCAGCTTCAGTTGAAACTTCAACAACCAATACACGTCCTAATACTATATCGGAAATATAAATGGGATTTCATGACTGAAAATTTAATCAATACTATGTTATCTCTGAGCAGCGGATCACGTAATTGTCTTTTAAAAAAAATGTCGTTGGGTAACACGGGGGTGGAATATCAATGGCGTCCTGTACTCCGATTCCCTGAAATTATGGTAAGCATGTATCGACTTTCCTACGAAAATGTTTGGACCTATAAAACGTTGTTTATATGTGGTCAACCTAACTCATCTGTCACTAAAATGTTTTCGTTCACGTTACTACCAGTGCGCAATTATAGGCCAAATAAAAATATGTTTTGTATGCTGAAATAAAACTAATTATACTATTTAGAATTGGGGTACCCTCGGAAGATGGCTGGGTGCTACCACTAAGACCAAGCGCACCATTGCAAGACCTCAAGACACTGTGAGCACTTTCTGCGTAGATCGGACCGCAAGCAACAACTAAATATGAGGGTACCCCAGTTCAAACTATGACACTAAAACGTCAAACACCTCAGTCCTATTTTTTTTTTTTTTTACGTGGAGAATGCGTTACGCATCCCCTTTCGCCTCGGGGGGACGAGAGGGGTATGTGGGACTCCCCGGCAGAGTGCCGGCATACCCACTAAAACTCCACGGTCCGCCTTCACCGCCTTTGAGTGGGGCGCCACAGGATCGCACATGGCATACTACTGTGGCGAAACACCTCAGTCCTACCGTGACCATGGTTGGTAATGATTGGGATTTTAATATGTTTGCAGCCAATTTTTTTTCACAAGGGTCATGTGATCTGGAAGCCGCGTTTTGGCGGTATTTTTATTTATTTAAACTATATCATCGACTTTTATGAAAAATACTGGAATTTACAATGAAAGAACTATATTGTTAGCATCATATTAATCTAATGAACAATTTAAAATAGTTTTTTTCATACACATTCAATTAGCCTATTATACTGGGACACCCTTGTCTTGTAAGGTACACATAATACAAGCGTTGTTTAGTTTGGGACCGTACAATTTGAAATAAAACTAATTTTAAGAATTTTATCGCGGTTTATTTTTTGATTTTACGTTCCCGACGCTCACGTAAAACACCGGCGCTCCACGAAGTCTGCAATCTGTGAACATGTACAAGATCGCACCCGCCATTATATCAGATTTGATAAGCCACAGATCCTCGCAAAAGAACACCGATTCCGACCAAGGATGATACGCGAGGCCATTGAAATTAAAAAACATCCTAATTTCAATAGGGAAGATGGCTGGGTGCTACCACCAGCTTGGGACCCTGTAGTAAACATCATAAAATCCAAAACCTAGCGTACCATTGCAAGACCTCAAGACACAGTGGGCTCTTTCTGCGTAGATCGGACCGCAAGTAACAACTAAATATGAGGGTACCCCCGTCAAACTATGACACTAGGACGTCAACCACCTCAGTTCTCCCGTGACCATGGTTGCTGTAAAGCAGCCGAAACGTCGGGAACGTAAAATCAAAAAAATAAACCGCGATAACATTCTTAAAATTAGTTTTATTTCAATGTGTAGTATTCGCGTAAATATAAGAAACCGTACAATTTGTTCGTCTGGGGATTTTTATTTATTTTTATGTATGTATACGAACAGTACTCAATATTTGGTACAGGATAATGATATGTGGCTTCTCATCGACTTTAGGGGTGCCCTCAAAGTCGACCCTTACCCACTCAAAGGACAAGGCAAACAGAAGGAAAGGACTCAAGTAGCCCTTCTAACGCTTAAGTGCTCCAAGTACTTGTACCCTGCAAATAAGAAGTAGGGACTTATTTTTTACTAGTTTCCACCCGCGGTTTGGCTCGTGTCAACGTGTGGAGATTAACAGTGAGATATTTCGTTTGTATCGATATACAAGTTGGTTCAAAAAGGGTATACTAAGCCTCCTGCGCTCGTTTAGTGCATTTGTAATCATTATGTAAAGTCAGAAATTTGATGGCTAAATTTTGTGTCTAATCTCAATTGGCATTTTGTTGAGAACATTTTTTTTAAATCGTCATATCGAAATTCTGACTTCACATAATAAACATAAATGCCCTAAAGACGCGCAGGATTAAGCGCTTAGTATAGCCTTTCTGAATCATTCTGTATTAATTCCGAATTCAGTGGCATTTTTCTTTAATCTTAAGTGTTTCTATTTGAAAATGATATCGATCTTTGTTTACTGAACATACATGGATCAAATATTATAGATAATGTCGATAATTCACATTCAAAACGCATAAACGCGCGCACACACACACACACATACACACACACACACACACACACACACACACACACACACACACACACACACACACACACACACATACAGGCATACGACGATACACGTACTGTCACGACGGGTGTATTATTAAAAATTATCAATTAATTAATTAATTTTACTCACCATAATATTTTACGGGATAAAAAACGCTTCTATGAATGTGACGTCACAAGGTATGCCCTCATACCCAGGACCCGAGGCACCCGAGCAAGAGAAATCCTCGGTCCTCCACAATTACATTTCCCAAATCCCTTTCAACGAAGTCAAGCTAATTTCGGCTCTATTTCCTGGAAAATTTCACTTCGCCCAAACCCCGACTTCGCTTATTAAATTATGCGTATATTAGCACGGGTGACGGAAGCGTCGCGATGGGGCATTAAAATTTAATTATGCCCCATTTGATGTTCGCTGGGTAAGTTGTACAAGTTCCTGATGTATGACGTCATATTTGAAAGGGGCATGAAAACAAGCTTCGGTTTCGGGCCATTCATCATGCCTTTATTCCGTGCAGGGGTAGGCAGTTTACTGTTGTGCAGAAACGTAATGAAAAGGTATGTCAGTACGTCAAGTACGAGATTATTCGTAAGCTAACCGTATACTTTATTGTCTACCGTATTTAGACATTTTGTATGGAGAATTGAAAGTTTTAAATACTGTTCGCTAGAGGCGCTTTTCGATTCTCCATACAAAATGTGTAAATACGGTAGACTATAAAGTATACGGTTAGCTTACGAATAATCTCGCACTTGACGTACTGTTTCCCACAATTTAATGTTGGGATTACGGTTCTTGAACTTTTGCATGCAGACGTCAAAGGTTTCGGCACCTTTGACGTCTGCATGCAAAAGTTCATTTCGAGACTGTACAAACAGCCATACTACAAGCGTTGTTTAGTGTAGTTTAGGACCGTATAGTTGGTGTGTTCGTCGGGCAATATATATTTTTATTTATTTATTTATAGATCTGTCGTAAAGCTAAAGTCTCCATTGAAACAAACGAGGGAAGGCGATTGCCGCTGTCATAATTAATAATTGCTATCTAAATCATTATTGCCATCGTATAGCAATAGGGTTGTCATCGCGTTGATATGTTTCTATATTATTTTATAGTATTTTATTTTATATTGATTTCTTATATTTACGCGAATACTACACATTGAAATAAAACTATCCAGACAACCAATGATTACTTTCATATAAATCTTAAAAGTAGGTTCCTCACAATTCCTTGATTTTTTAAACCATCGTTTAAATTAAATGAGGATCAAAAACCGAACCATGGTTACAGTATTATAACTATCCAAGATAAATAATCATCAGAGATTAATTAGGACATTTTTTCCTGTATGTGTGGCAACCCTGATCATAAACACACCATGTAGATTGATGGCAATTACTCCCGGCGCCGCCGGTCGGAACGTATCCCAATAGCAATAGGAATCGTTGTCACATTACTTTATATAATAGTTATTGTGTATCGCCAGGCAAACACAATTTAGCGGAAAAGGGAAGATCTTCCAGCCAGGCGGGTGGTATGCCTGGCGGAGCGGCCGCTATGCCCTCACAGTTATTATCGGGATCTTGTATATATATTGCGTGCTCCGAAAACTCTCATCGCGCGTTTTAGGATTGTATGAAGACTTGTCAATTGTTCTGAATGTCGTCTGCAGCGCCATCTGTGTAGCTTGTGGCGAGGTTGAAGAGGTCGCTACAACACCAAAAGTGCGGTTCCACACTAAGCAACGCTTGTATTACGGGTACCGTACAATGGACTGCAGGCGATCCCAGTATATAATACTTATATAGATACTCCACTGTACGGTACCCATAACACAAGTGATACGTAGTGTGGCACCGTATAGTTGGTGTGTTCGTCTGGCGATATTATATTATAGCTATGCCTTAGTCGTGTAATAACAGTACCCATTTTTACAAGGCGTGTAAAACAATTTGCTTGTACGACACCAAAGCAAACATCATGGAATAAGATTCACAAAAGCTGTAAAAGTGCAATAAATACTAATAAAAGCTAGAGGCGAGTGTTTCAATTTACTTGTGTACTGTAATTAATATTGACGATGTATAGATGGCAAAAAAATCTGTTTGAATGCAGAATACAATTATCGTAGCGTTATTTTTATTGAAAAAAAAAAACATACGCGGTGTTCCATTTTTAAATTTAAAAGCTATTCTTATTGAAATGGTCGTTTGTTCAATTTGGTCGCAAATAATAATAATTGATAGAATCACGAAATAATCCCATAATGCGAAAACCTCTGACGCATTGGGGCCTGTGTATATATTACCGGAGGCTGTAAATTCGCACTCTTCTGCGACGTTTCAATAAAAAAAAATTATAACCCAAAGTTTCATGCGCAATTCCTTCCCAATTAAAGCAACCGAGAAACTTAATATATTCAAACTCTACATACTTTTCAAGCGTCTTTAGCATCAATTTTAATTTAGCTTTTATATGGCACATGTACGCAAGCCGTAATGTTATCGCATTGACTTTTTTGCCCACCGTACCAGCTCAAGTACGGTGCTCAGATTCAACGACTGATCGTACAACGAGTTGTGTAGTATCAAGATATCCAATTACTGTAGTTTATAGAGACGGAGTTTATTTGTTGACGGTACTTTGCTGTTATGGCGCACAATGCTTTATACTGGCAATACATGATCGGTATTGTTTGATATAGGCATAAACAAAATGAAACCTTATTAATGCAGACAATGGATTGGTTTTTCCTTCACTTTCAACGTTGACGGCTTCAACTATTGTGATAAATAAGCTGTAGGCATCCGGGTACTTAGTGCCAGTTATATCTGACGAGGTTAAAATGTTATATAGATACATCAGGGTATGGACAAATCTAGCGAAGATTTTAATTGGAAAAGTTGACAAGCCGAGGGTCAGTGGTGGGTTCCTCTTCCCCCATTTGTTTAACAATGGATTTCCACCAAATATCGCCTAGTTCTATCAATTATAAGATTATGCAAGTAAAATTTCAATTCTATGTACTTCAATCAGACCTCAAATGCCGAATCTATCAAAATTACCCGAAATACCCGAAACTAATAATGTACGTACTTAAAAGAAAAATAATTCGCGAATTTCCTCGCGCCAATTTTTCGCTAGATTTGTCACAAGCCTATCGTCACAGTAGGTACATACGGAATCGTTACGTAAACAAAGAAAACCTTAATCTAACACACAAAGTATTTTTCATAATGCAGCCAGCATCCTTGCCACCATTCCACGCGGACAAGGTGTTTTTGATACATAGTTTGCTGTCGTACTATTTTAAAGTTTTTTTATTTTCCTATTTAGTTTAATTGGAGATTTTAATTCAATAAATACATTGTGTAAAAAATCATAATAGTGAATAGTTACTTCATTCACGTCAAATAATATTAACGTTGCTATAAACATACACACAAAACAATATATTTCGTCTAAATAACGACGCCACTTTTTGGTAATTTACGAGAAGAGCCGCTCCCTCGCCGCGCCCGGGGACCCATAAAATGCTATTTCAGAGACCGTAAAGAGATTTTTTTACCATTTATTGCTCCCTAGGATACGGGATCTTGCAGTGGTTTTTTTGTCTACAATAATATTATTTTTCTTTTTAGTTAGTCCCTGTCATTTTTTTATTTAATAACACCCTTCAAACGTAGCTAAAATTTAGCGAATCACGCGAGAATATGACAAAACATGCGAAAATTCGGCAAAACTTGCGAAAATGCGACAAAACTTGCGAAAATTTAATGGTAAACGATGTGTATCAAGATAATTATAGGTAATACGGTTTTAGGGCGATCGTCAAACTAGTTTATATAATCTGTAGTGATGCGCTTCTTGATAGTCTTTTTGTTTAGCCCGGACATATATTCAAACTAGCTGCTCCCCGCGGTGTTACCTGCTTTTACACTTTACCGCGATAAACAGTAGCCTATGTGCTATTCCAGACTATAATCTATACCTGTGCCAAACGTCATCCAGTTCCGTTCAGCCGTTCTGGCGTGATTGAGTAACAAACCTCCATCCATCTATGCATCCAAACTTTCACCTTTATAATTCCATCCATCCATCCATTTATGCATCCAAACTTTCACATTTATAATATTAGTGGGATGTTAGTAGTCAGAAAATATTGACGTATTCGCATCGCGCATCGCCATCAAAAAAGGTTGCTATCACTGTCATTCCTTATTTATGGATTCTGTGGTGTGAGCGGTTCGGAAGACATACGACACTGGTATACTACGTAAAAAGGAATCGATATATTGTTTTATCTGACATGAGATCAAGATAAATGGCCACGTCGCTTCCGCTCTACAAAACGGTAATACCAACATACTCACATTTTATTCATCCCATGACGTCATCAAACTATTTCGCATTTAATCCGGTTAAAATAACCGGGATTATGCTACTTAATATTCAGACCGTATCTCGAAGTAGGTTATACACACGGTGCTGGATAGTGAAGACAAACATTATGTTGGGGTGACAAGGTCTTCAAACAAACATAAATACTGTTGCACACTATGACGTTGTATTTTTTTTATGTTTGTGCATATTCTTATTAATAGGTAAAATAAAGAAAGTAAATAAAATAAAGAGAATAATGGTTCATTTTGGACCGGTGGGACGCCATTTTCATATCATCATGTCACATCCATTATTTTATTTATAATGTGTATTTAATGAATGTTTTATTGGTATTAATTACTTGACATTGGCAAAATACCTGCTAAGTTGTGGGTGAGGCCATTTTCATATCCATTTTATTTCATCGCATTTCATTTCGTAAAGAAAGAAGACGAAATAAAATAAAGACATTGTATAATAAATATAAAATTATTTACATAAAAATGCCTCTACATCGTCGTCGATGCCAAAAGTGTCCAGCGATGCCCCAAGTCTGCTAACACAATCGATTCATAATCGAACAGCAACCGCATAGTAACTGTCACTTTTGACAGATATTGTATGGGATATCTGTCAAAAATGACAGTTACTATGCGCTTGCCGTTCGATTCTGAATCGATTGTGTTAGCAGACTTGGGGCCCAGGCTGGCCGCGTTTCCGTGCTGAATAGCGAAGCTCAACTTGCGCGAAATAGAGGCCAGCCCGCCGGTCACGGGTAGCGGCGAAAAGTTGTGCAGCGATATCCCTGTATATTTATGTCCGAAATAGTGAATCACAACTAAAAACCTAATTGTAAAAGAGAGGGGTAGAGACATTGGGTCCGTGGGGACCGGATGCGCATCGGATTTCCAAAGAGCTTTCAAAATGTCTGGTGGAGACAACGCTGGCACTTATTTTGGCCAACACATCAGCATTGTCATTCAACGTGGCAATGCTGCCAGCGTTTTGGGCACCCTGCCGGCCGATGGTGGTGGGGATTTGCTGAGTGCACACTGATACCTGTTTAATTTAATGTATTATATCTTTAGGTATAGAACGTTTAAAACGAGTAAATAATATTTAATTTATTGTGTGAATAAAATGACCATTTTAAAATGACAATTTGTAAGCCCCCCCTGGTCCTTTAAGAAATAAACTTTTTGACCTATATATTCTATTTTCGGTATTTTTTTAAGATTGCGACTTGAATCGGAGTTACTATCATAACCATCATTTCAAAATTGCAGAGACTAATCTATTCTGTTCCCATGGTATAATAATATGCTACGCTAGGTGTTCTGTTCCCGTGACAGCTACGTGATTGGCCCAAGTCTACGCCATCGGGCGCGGTTTTTTTTTATTATTACATTATAGGCAAGTATTTGATCTCGATCTCACCTGATGGTAAGTGACGATGAGATCTACGATGGAGCATACTTGCCTAGAAAGTACCTGTTCACTGTCGACTTGAAAACACGGTGTCTTCGACCAATGAGCCGTATTAATTCTATTGAATATGTCCATCAATGGCAACACTGGTTGTGACGTAATTTTGGGCTATCGTGGGAAGATTAGCATATTATCATACCATGTCTGTGCCTATCTTTTTAATAAGTATATAGAGATGTTAATATAACCTACCCTCATTTTTAGGGGTTCGTAAACAAACTAATAACCCATTTCGCACAAAGACACCATTAAGCTGCGTGCACACGTATGGCGAAGAATTTCATTAAAACGATGAACTTTGCTCGGATTTTCTGATGGACGTTTGAATAAAGGGGTATACACGACACACACACACACACACACGGATGAGAGAATATGAGGCGGTTATCCCACTAATATTATAAATGTGAAAGTTTGGATGGATGGATGTTTGTTACTCAATCACGCCAGAACGGCTGAACGGATCTGGGTGAAATTTATCACCGAGATAGATTATAGTCTGGAATAGCACATAGGCTACTTTTATCCCGGCGAAATGTATGATTCCTGTGGGATAGATTTGGTTTAATTTTTCATAAAGCAAAAGATCGACATGATTTACAGAAAAGGGCATAGAGGAAAGAGACATACTTTTTAATCGCGGGCAACACCGCGAGGCGCAGCTAGTGATCAATAACATTAGAAGTGCGTTAAGCACACGAAGTCATTTAAAGATAATACTGGTTGGAAGGTACTGGTCCCTTAAAATGTTAATAGCCGACATGTTACGTCTATTTAGCCTATACAAGGGCTTATATTGAAGTGTTTGTAATTACTGAAACGTCTACCATATTTTATAGGAGTTTCGCTAAATTTAATATTGTCATACTAAGATTTGAACCTTGAAGAAAATGACAATTATGATTTTCGTGAGGCATTTTTTTTTAATTGACGTAACTAAATTCTGACTTTACACAGTGTTTACAAATGCGCCTAAGAAGCCCAGGTTTTAGGTTTAGTATAGCCTTTCTGTACCACCATGTACACATTGAGAATGAATAAAATTATACCAGACGAAATTTGCAATAAGCCATTCCAGTTTCACGTTAAATATTTACATACAAACAAACTACCGTCAAAGAAAAAGAAATGCTATACACAAAACAAAATGGGGTAAAACTCGAGTTACGAGACACACAAAGAGGCATATCAAATATTAAACCGGATACGATTGTAACCCTTGAATGTTTTATTACTAGACATGAAAAGATATTTGGGGGTAAAAAGGACCGAAATTACTTGAGGTTTGGGGTAAATATTATATACTTAAAGGGCTTATGAACCAACTCAAATGTGAGGTCTTTTGAAATGAGATGTATAATTCATGCATTACGCAAAGAACTATAAATATATTAATAAAAAAAAAAGATCAAAATTCACACATTATTTTCGGAAAAGGATCTCATCGTCACTTACCATCAGGTGAGATCGAGATCAAATAGTTGCCTATATTGTAATAAAAAAAAAAGGATTTAACAGATCATCACGTCTGTGATCCCCAAAAGGGTAAGCAGAGGTACATTACTGTGGACACACATTTATGACGAACTAGCTGCGCCCCGCGGTGTCACCCGCAATTCAAAATTATGTCCTATTTACCGGGATAAAAAGTAGCCTATGTGCTATTCCAGACTATAATCTACAATCTACAATACAAAAAAGAAAAAGTATCCAATAGGGGGGGGGCCTACTTTACCTGACACAATTCCCGTCAATGTGAGGGGATATACTATATAAATTTCAAAGGGTGATTCTACCAGTAAAATTCACATAGCTATGTTATTTAAGTGGAAATCTTAAGGCTGAATTAAGTACGAATTTTCGGAAAAGCCTATCATCTCATTTAAATGGAATTCCAGGTTAAAATCTATTGCATGTTTCAAGTAATGTATGTAATGTATGTTCCTAGTAAGATAATAGGTATGTCTGTATCAACAATTTCGTAGAAATTACCTCGCAGACAAATCATAACAATTTTATTTTGAAGTAGACACATTCCTATCCAAATTGACCTGAATAAACCCATACAAATATCTCCGACGAAATCAAGACATTTTTCTAACAGAAATCCAGAAAAAAAGTCTAACAAAAGCGCGGGAACACACAAAACGCGTTTGACGGGCGGCCATATTTCTTTTCTTGTTTTTTTTTTCACGGGCAGGCGTCAATGGCACCTCATTATTATTCCACAAAATAATCGAATAATGGATCGATTTTACGTATTCGATTATCTCAGTTTCGAAGAACGATCGCTAGATTATACCAGAAATGAACGGGCTCTTTGTTGGGAACGGAATCTGGACCGGCGATTGGGAACACCTGGCGTTGTTCGTTTGTAGTTGATAAGGATGCGACATCGATTTATTATTATCGATATTTTTGTAGAAAATACTTGTAAATGTTGTGAATAACGCTTATATGTATTTTGCACCTTATATTTTTTATTCTAGCTGAAAGGACTTACTTCCAAATAAATCTCTTCTTTTCTCCATCCCCTTGTGACTATGAGGGGTATAATTTTTAATGTATGATATTTAAGTTTTTACATTGCTTCCAATCCATAATGAATACTTTCCAATAGCTTCATAAATTTTGTCTATGATCACATATATTTTTCTATATTTCATAAAACCATAAGGAATTATATTCACAAATTACTTCTGTTGTTCTATTTTTAATAAATCCACCTTCACTGATAAATGGTATAATAATATTCCACCGATATCGACCGCCTCCGACTTCTCATCTCATCCCTAGTCAATAGACCGTAGAATCGTAAAACTGTAGTACAAAAGCATTCCTTCACCAAAGCTTAATACTTGAGCAGGCGCACATATGCACAAAATAATCATTCGGTACATGCTAACATTGATATAGAACGTATGGAAGGGCCATAAACAATAGAGCATTTGTATAAGAGTTGTATAAAAGCTAAACTATAGTCAAATCTTGACGATAACATTCTCTGATTACGCCTTTCCTTGTGAGGGCTAGAGGAATACGACTTCAAAACTTATTATAAGAATATTGTATTAGTGTAAGCAGTGATAGCCAAGTTGGTAGAAAGCTCGCCTTGGTAACAAGGATCACAGGTTCATACTCTGGCTTGGATCTCTGAGATTTCTGGATTTCATGTGAAAATATTTTATTCAACCATGATGATCACTTGCTAAACGGCGGAGGAAAAATATCGAAAGACGTTTGAAGTTTCCAACCCATTCTGGGCCAGCGTGGTGGACCATGGCCTAATCCCCGTCGCATTGATGAGAGGATTGTGCCCAACAGTGGAACATTAAAATGGCTGGTATTATTTGTTGTATTAAGTATCTACATACCTTTGAAATCCTAATAAAATACTATCGACTTTAGATTTTTGAGATTTTCAACTACGCTCAATGTATCATCGTAACTACGTCCCAAGTCTTATCCAGATAATCTACAGCTTCACAAAAGCCCGTTTTCATCAACGTGGGTGTTTAAAAGAAGGCAAAAAAGGAGGTATTGGCTCGCTAACTCCTAAAAGCCCTATTATGTGCGAGCGTTGAAAATTAGTATCTGGTTTGCAACCCTTTGTGGATACCATGAAGGTAAAATGTTTTCTTGTAACTTTTTTAAATTATTGTTTATGGATAATATATATTATTAGTCACAGTTGTATATTAGTAGGTATAAGAGTAGAAGGTACAATTATATTTAAAATATACTTTTTGTAGTTACTCTTTTGTTGACTATTCTTGAGGGTTTTTTCTTAAATTATTGTTAAAAATATTTTTTGTTTTATACTTAGCTTTTAGACCTCATTATTTAAATTTTAATTACCCACAGGCAACGCCGCTTGGTTATAATAAATTAAATTACTAACAAGGGATACCTCATGCTCTATTTTTTTTGTATCTGTATTAAAAGGGAGAATAAAAAATACATGATTACCATAAACACGTTTAGTATACGTTACACTATCATTGTTAACCTTTTTATAAGTTTGAATATTCATGTTGTAAGGACTGTTGTTTCGGCACAAATATACTTGATCTACATAAAGTTTGAGATGACTAAGATTTATTTTTTATTCACGACTAGATGACCTGGTGTACTCCGTACCACCTATCCCAAAGACATTAAAACTCTCCCTTCGCTAAAATGTTGACCGTGCTTCTTCTTCTTCTTTCTCAATTCGAGTAGACCCGAGTCTACCGTACCTAACGTATAATGGTGACATAATGACATATTACCTTTCATCTGACGTTGGACAGACCAACTGACAGTCAGAAAAAATAAAGCACAATAAAACTTATTTTTCGTCCTCGCAACTTTTCCATATTTTCTCACCGGGTAAACCTTCCCTGGGCTACGACAAACATTTCAAAACCAAAATCAGCTAAATCGGCCCAGCCGTTCTCGAGTTTTAGCGAGACAAACGAACAGCAATTGATTTTTATTAAATAGATTTTGAGAGTTTAAATAATCTCATATATTACGAATTGTTCTGTTATTCTATGTGTAAAATTAACTTTTGGTGATTATATTTATGGTCGATTACATTGATTTATGCAAATCAATATTTTATGAGAAATTATACAAAATGCCCAAAACATTCCTACAACTAAGAATATTGTATTGACTGCACGAAAATAGTTGGTAATAAAATTAAAACGTAGATCCCTTTTCGACAGAAGTAGAGCGTCGCGTAGCGTAACCTAAATATATCGAGAACTATATTAACATTCAATTTATCCGTTCGGATTCAGAGGGTACTTATACACTAATTAAAAATATTCTTTTTCATATTGTTTACAGTCCGCCCGTTGGGCAAATTGGTTAGCAGGATAAGCTCTTAACATACTGTATGTATTGGCTTCGTAACGAAAACTGATAGCATGGATTGAACTCGTGATTCTAAACCCCCAAGAGTTGAAATTTCCCGACGACCTTGCCATGAAAATTAGGCATTTTTTTGGCATTTTTTATATTGATTTTAGCATGAAATCATCTCAGCATGATTATAAATAAAAAAATACATATTTACTAATTTAGACCTAAAACTGCAATGTAAATTAAAACTTGATATGCTAGAGCGCGCTCGTCACTCGCACGCGTCGGTAATCGCGATGAGCGTTGTGTTGCGTTCGCGTGGTTTACGATACATTGCGAGGTCAACAATTATAACATTTCTAACCCAGAACCTTCGACATAAATGATTTCTATATTTTTTTTACCCAAAGTTTTTTTATCACGCCCCTACACCCTGTATTTAACCTATTAACATATTTATAATGTATTTTAAAAAGGTAGCCTCTCGTGGTCACATAATTAAGAATTGCTTTAAGTGCCGGGATAGTACTTAAGAAGACAACATAGACTGTCTAATCAGAAAAATAACTTGAGTTCATGCCGGTACGTACTTATGTAACTTAGTACCTATTAAAAATAATATGTATTCATTCCTTATATTTACGTGAATACTACACATTGAAATAAAACTAATTTTGGTCTTTGACCTAAAGACCTCAAGACACTGAGCACACTCCGCGTAGATCGGAACACAAACAACAACTAAATATGAGGGTTCGCCAGTTCTAACCTATGACACTAGGACGTCTAACACCTCAGTCTTCCCGTATCCATGGTTGCTGTAAAGCAGCCGAAACGTCGGGAACGTAAAAAACATAAAACAAACTCGATAAAACACGTGAAATTAGTTTTATTCAATGTGTAGTATTCGCGTAAATATAAGAAGTCAATATATTAAGTACTGACTTACAAATAATATTGTTTCGCCATTGTCATTGAACGCCATACATGATGATCATAGATGACTAGTTTATAATTATGATATACTAGCTGTTGCCCGCGACTTCGTCCGCGTGGTATTTAACAAAGACAACCGTTGACAACAGCCTGCTCTGCCCATTCTGAGCCCGCGGGACGCATTGCAGGTTGTTGCTATCAAACTTAATCAGGCGCTGCGCTGCAACATTGGTTTTAATTTTTTTTCGTGAGATCCTATTTTTTTTTCTAAAATATAAGTATCCTAAGTTACTCCTTGTTACATCAGCTATCTGCCAGTGAAAGTACCGTCAAAATCGGTCCAGCCATTTCAGAGATTAGCCGGAACAAACAGACAGACAGACAGACAGACAGACAGACAGACAAAAATTGTAAAAAATTTTGTTTCGGTATAGGTAACGTGTATACATCCAAATGCACTTAGTAAAAAGCAGTTATTTTAATATTACAAACAGACACTCCAATTTTATTTATATGTATAGATGTATAAGTTTATGTAACCTGTGGTAAACAGTAATAAATTGAATTTGAATTTGAAAGTCTATAATTCCGCTTTGTACTTGAATTGGCGGCACTCGTTTCCAAGGCCAGCATTTTACGAATTTCGCTATCATTGCTTTCTGTCACAATAACTTGGCTTTATGTTATAACTTGGGACGCTTAACTTATTTTATAACTAAAACCAGGCATAAAATAAATTTCAAAGATTTCCGCCATGTCCGACTCGGATGACTTTTGATTCATTCAATTTTCTCTAATTCAAGGCCTAGTGCCTTGCTTCATTGCTGATCATATCAGTCTCTTGCGACAGACGTACTACCGACTAATCTCGTCAGTTGAATCCAATCAATTAACAGCGGATGTAGAAAAATATATCTAATCCTCGAAAAACGCACTTAGTCAGTGTGAAACTAAGTCTTCTTCTGCTTGGTCAGTTTCCAATCTTGTTTGTCTGATTCCTTACATACTATCGGAACGATTGCAGACTACCCTCCGCGCCGAGACATGACTAGTGGGGCTTGATAATAAATTGGTATTTGCTTCTTCTGCCGTATCATTTATTGAGTGAATAAAAGAGATTTTTTTTTTTAAATCTTTATTTTTAAAGGGGTTTTGTCACCATGTGACTATGTTACCCCCGTAAGGTGAATCAATTTGTGTTATTAATTAACAAAAGAAAACATAATACAGTTCCTACTTAGTAACATATAAATAAAGCTTAACTAACATCTTGGCTTCCTCGGATAACGGAGAAGCCAAGATGCTATTACATATACCTAAATTATAACTAAACATAAAACTCATGTCTTGTCGTTGGGCCTCATTCCGGACGCACTCCATCAACACATGGTAAACATCTTCTACTATGTCACACTCCGTGCAGTTAGGTGAATCCGCAATACCCATTAACCATTTGAACTTGTTCGTCGGAATGTGTCCAGAACGAAGCCTCAGTAGACTTACCACATTTTTCCTCGTCATTACTTGCCGATCAAACCATGGAAAACGAGGAGGCTGACACTGAATTGTTTTATACCAGATCCCTTTTGATTTGGAACGCTCATCAAAATATTCCTTCCATATTTGTCGGCAATTAATTTTCACCTCCTTCAGTACCTCAGTATGCAATGGTAAACAAATGTATGGGATGCCGTCGCTAGTCGCTTGCCTCGCCGCTCGATCAGCCTTCTCGTTTCCCATAACGCCGATATGAGAAGGTATCCATTGGATTATCACTTCCCTATTCAATTCGCGAAGCATACGGATGGAATCTAGGATACTGTAGGCTATCGGGTGTCCTCGACTACTCGAGGGTAACCGAGCCAAGTGTAAAAGGGCACTTTGAGAGTCAGATAAAATGATACATTTACTGTTATCTAAAGATGCTAAGTATGATAATCCTTCGGATATAGCAATTAATTCACAGTGCAATAAAAGAGATGCCAACATGATTATGCACTTCCATACTTTTTGTTCGGGGCGAGGTAAACACACACACACAGCACACTGACATAAGTTCGCGTGAAACGAATGTTGTTTCTTAACACGCACACTTAAACAATCCTGCCTCACAAATACAGAACGCAAACACATAGTTAGGCATGTATATAATATAATATGATCGCGAAAACAAATCAACTATACGGTCCCACACTAAGCAACGCTTGTATTATGGGTATACACCATACAATGGACTGAGGGCGAACCCAGTATATAATACTTATATAGATACTAAACATCCATGACTAGAGTACAAATATTCGTGCGTATCACACAAAGTTTGTCTCTACCAGGATTCAAACCCAGGACCCTCAGCGCAGAAAGCAGAGTCACTACCCGCTGCGCTAATCAGGTCGACAATAAATATATATAATAATATAGAAAGCGACTACAAAAAAAAACATAAAAAATATCGAATCTCACATACCCAAATGGCTGTCCAAATTTTGTCATGACTGACCATAAAATCTTTTCAGTCATAATATACATTGGCGAGAGTTCCCCACACGTAACCGACGCCCCGGGCGAATGTCCTGGCCATAACAACTGCCTTCCACCATCACGGTATAACCACTCGGTACCCGATAGCAATCATTAAAATAATACTCGAGGAAACTCTACCGTATAATTTAGAGGCGATATTTCGTCGGCGTCTCATCATTTCACTGTCATTATAACAAGATGATTATTGCACTTCTGTTTTTTTAAGCTTTGGGCGTTTCTTTCTTGTTGGTTGTCGTTTGATTGTGGCGAGATGAAAAGCTATTGATAGCTTGTGTTGTCGACTTTTTGCTACTACTCTATTTCTTTTTTATGATCAAACTATCTTAATATATCTAAATTACGTGTCACGGTGTTTGTCCGCTATGGACTCCTAAACTACTAAACCTTTTAATATTTTTTTTTTCACTGTGTGCAGTTTTATCCAACTTGAAAGATAGGTTAGTTTTTTTTTTTTTTTTTTTTTTGTCCGGGCGCTATCAGGCCCGGCCCGCGAACACCTCTGACATGGGGGTCAGAGAATTTATTTTTCTTAAAATTATTGCCAGGAATTAAATGAGTGAACAAAAAAAAAACAGCAATTATATGAGTTCTTATTATAAAGTGTACACAAAAATATACAACTTTTAAAATTATTATTATACATTCTTTTACACTGTGCACAATAGTACACAGTGTAAGGCTGTTTCTTACTAACTATTGACTGCACACAACAGTGTACAGTCATACACAGAACACAGGATCAGAATTATTGTATAGGGTCCTATCACCCACTGCTCAGACTGGCCTGCTGGTGTGAATGGTTGCATGTGATATAAGATGCTAGCTGCGCTTATTACCATAATAAGTTGCTAGCAGTCTTCTTTGTTTTGCAATTTGTTCCTATTCACACCAGCCACCTTCTCCGTACACTGGTGCGGTAGGATCCTATACTCTGTGCTTAAAAACCTGTACCACCATGACCATACTCCTTCTTCCACCTGGTCGTTGTTACGGTTCTTCCAACTCTCTGAGTGTACCATCTTGGTTTTTTCCACGTATTTTTTCTTTGCTTGCGGTCGCCGCTCGACGACTCCCGCTCTTCGGGCTTGCGCTGCACATTTGACTCTGCGCTTCTCGATGTTGACGTCTCGCTTCATTTCCTCACGATCCTCAGACCACCACGGCATAGTGAGTTTGTGATTTAGCCTATTTTTATTTATTGTTTGGTTGCATGTTTCTAAGACTAATTGTGTAAAGGTTACATGTCTTTTTAATTTACTATTTACTTTAACTTCTGTTTTACTGATTTTATTTGCGAATTTTAGTTTTTTTTTAGTTTTAGTAGATAGGTTAGTTTATATCTCAATTTATAATCGCAAATATTTAACTATAAAAATATTTCCTAGAAATAATGTATATGGCAAAACGTTTGCCGGGTAAGCTAGTTTTTGTATATTTTTGAAGTGTATTTAAAATATTTTAAGAGTGTCAGATTGTCTTCAGTGAACGAGAGGTAGGTTTTGATTTCCCCAAAATACTAATATTATATTATTTCATGATCATCAAAGTGATTCATTAGTGTACAGTCCACACGCATTCGCTTCAGCTTGTAATTTATAAGTTACTAATTATATATTTATTAGTTACACCGTCACGCCTGTAATCCCAGAAGAGGTAGGCAGGGGTGCATTCCAGTGCACCCGCATTTCGCTGATGGTATTTCGGTCCCAATGTAATAGGGGGCGAGCGTATTCCCATTGTCCCGGGTACGTTCCGCTTCTATATGAGGAGAATTTAGACCATAGTAAACCACGCTGGTCCAGTGCCTTCAAGGATATCTATACAAATAAATAAAATTCTCCAATTTTTGTTGTAATATATATTGTAATAATTTTAATATTACAATATATTGTCTGTCTGTCTGTCTGTTTGTTCCGGCTAATCTCTGAAATGGCTGGACCGATTTTGACGGGACTTTCACTGGCAGATAGCTAATGTAACAAGGAGTAACTTGGGCTACTTTTATTTTAGAAGAACCCCCTCGCCAACCCCCGCCAACGACTAAATATCAACAAACAAACAAACAACAAAGGCTGCCGGTCGCGCGGGCTCAGAACGCGCGAGCGGGCTATTGCTAACGGTTGTGTCTTTGTTAAATACCACGCGGACGAAGTCGTGGGTAACAGCTATTATTAATGTTCCTGAATGGAAAATAGCAGCAGCAGAATCGAAAATTGTCCAAAGCGGGAGTCAAAAATTACTGAGAGTATTAGGCTAACCAGGCCACGGAAATCAAGACTCTTACAACTAGCCGGCGCGCCCAGTCGCTGCTTGAACTGCAATGTTCGTCACTCATTCCATAAGTCATTTCTAATGATAATGTGTCTTTTGTTACAGCGCTGATAGAGTCGCTGCACGCGCCAACGGGGGGTGGTGTAGAGCTGCCCTGTGACGTCACTCCCACTCTACCTGATGACCATATGGGGCTGGTTATATGGTATAAACAAGGACACGACTCACCTATTTACACGTAAGTAAATGAGGCCCGTATTCTTAGATCGATCTCTACTCTGAGAGCGAATTTGAGTGCGCACTTAAGATAATTTATAGAAGTTTACAATTATATTACAAAGCACTTTTCGTCTGAAAATGCTTTGTGATACAAATAATTTGGGATGCATCATTGGGGTTTCTTGCTTTCATTCGAATCTCAATGACATGATTATTACTTCTGCCACCAAGAGCAAAGATGATAGTTGATAGTTGGGGTCGAGTCACCTTCGTCCGTAGGAGAATTAAGTACCCTCGAGATACCCTACACGTGACCCTGGGTGGTGCCAACCAGGTGACAACTCTACTGGTGGTAGGCTTCGGCCGTGGCTAGTCACCACCCACTGAACAAAGCCATGTCGCCAAGCGGCCTAGCCGTGTTCCGGCATGATGTTCGGTGTTGCCATTCATGGATGGCGGGTCAGATCAGTTGCGCTGCATGTGCCTCGTGAATGTAGCGTCTCGATCCACTGCCGCCTTCCTACCTTGAAAGTATGCTCCATCGTAGATCTCATCGTCACTTACCATCAGGTGAGATTGAGATCAAATACTTGCCTATAATGTAATAAAAAAAAAACAAAAAAAAAAAAAAAAGAGGTTGGACCTGCGCCTGATCAACGATCCTTTACTGTCAGATTGCCTTCCTATCGGACTGTCAGAGTGAGGAAAGAGAGAGAGCAGGTGTGCTAGCGCACACACTTGTGCATTTTAATATCTCCTGCGCAGTTGGCTAGTATTTGTTGAGAACGGCCGCAGTGACCGAAATTCGGTCAGGAGAGATAATGGTAGTGAATTAAAACAAATTTTACGGTTTTTATCGCGTTTATTTTATGTTTTTTACACTCCCGACGTTTCGGCTGCTTTACAGCAACCATGGTCACTTGAGGACTGTGGTGTTTGACTTTCTAGTGTCATAGTTTGAACTGGGGTACCCTCATATTTTACTTCAAACTATGACACTTGGTTTATTTAGTTCGTTTTATTTACTCTATGTGTAGTATTCGCGTTAATATAAGAAATCAAATTATGTGACAGTGTTTTCTCGAAGGTTTCGAGATTATCTTAAGACCCCTGATGCACAATTTAAATAATCAAACGCCATAAGCATGAACCATGGGATTATTTTTTAGTTCAAGATTACCATCGTATCGTGAGATAATACGGCGTTAACCCAATTTGTCGGATCAAAAACGCCGACAGTCGGTTTTCATGCTTACTGGAGCGATTAGTTAATATCGAATGTAGAGTCGATTGTCACAAGTGCAGGGTATTTATTGTACAATGACGACAGCTTGGTCTAGTGGTTTGAGCGTAGGCCGGTCGGGTCAGTGCACCAGGTAGTAGTGGGTTCGATTCCTGCCTGGGCAAATTTCGGAAACTGTCTTTTCGTAATTCGCCCTGGTCTGGGTGTTACTGGGATCGCCCCCAGTCCATTGTACGGTACCTATAACACAAGCGTTGCTTTGTATGGGCCCATACAGTTGGTGTGTTCGTCTGGCGATATTTATTTATTTATTTTATTTATTAATGGTCTGGCGGCGAACCCAGTATATAATACTTATATAGATATTAAACATCCATGCCTCCGTTACAAACATTCCGTGATAATCACACAAAGTTTGCTCTCTACTTTCATACTCTTGTTGAATATAGTATATTATACAGGTATAATCAAAGTCTAAGTCAAATCATTTATTTCGTATAGGCCTACGGGGGCACTTACAAATTGTCATTACATTTTTTTTTTCTTAACTCTACAACCGGATCGGAACGCGACCTCAACTGAGAAGATCCGGCAAGAAACTCAGCGGGCTTGTCTTTTTTTTTGAAATCCATTATTTTTACAAAATAAAATAAAAAAGTAAGCTCCAGTGTGTTGCCATGCGAGGCGCACACACGCTACACTTTATATAATATACTAAACCTGCCGATTAAGTTTACCTAACACCTTAAGGCTAAAAGCATCACGTTAACTGCGTTAAGATGCACCGCGTCGCGTTAGTTATAGTGTGGTGTGTCACCGTTGAGTATCTTAATCTAAATTCGTTATTCGCTAAAGGAAAATGCCCAAACATAGTAACAATTTATCTACAGCTTCAATATAAAAATAGGATCGATTTCATGTTTTATACATTAATTTGCAAGTGATTTGTAGTTCAAATAGAGTAATCAATAATTTAAATTAAATACGGGCTGATTAGCGCCGTTGGTGGTGACGCTGCTTTCTGAGTAGGGGGTTCCGGTTTCGAATCCTGGTAGGGATACACTTTGTGTGATGAGCACGAATGTTTGTACCCAAGCCATGGATGTTTAATATCTATATAAATATTATATATTGAGTTCGCCCTCAGTCCATTGTGCGGTACCCATAATACAAGCGTTGCTTAGTGTGGGACCGTATAGCTGATGTGTTCGTCTGGCGATACTATTATTAATACTTACTTCGTTGGAATAATGCCCTAGCCGCGGGTTTCACCATATTGATGTAATGATAGTTTTGTACACAAACGCAATTAAAATGTACTTTAATGCCTAGCTATAATGCTAATAAAAAAAACATGGGTCATTGTTATTTTTTAATTCAACACGATAACCCGGAAAAATACGAGTTCGGTCTGATGCGATTGGTGTATTTAATAAAAGGTCAAATTTGATTTGGACGCAACTTGGTACGAGGGGCCATAGTAGCTTGAGCTTGAGCATTGTTCTTTTATTTTGGGTTAAAATGTAATTTGGGTTCTAGACTATAGAGTCTAGAGTCCAAATTAAATTTAAATCTGGAAGAGTTAGGTTCAAATAAATGTTAGTTAAATTATATAATCATGATTAGTACTTATTAACCAGTTACTCAAGCCTGGCTAGCCGTTCCCACATTGTACTTACTTACCCATAATAATGTACTACACAAAAACAAATACACATCGTATTGATAACCGCCTCCCTTTTTTCGTCAGTTAAAAATGTAAAAGATCTTTTTAAAAAGAGCAACCTCGGAGTTTCTTTCCCGTTCTTCTCCATATAATAGGAACGGTATTGCGATATTTTATATCGATATATTATTTATGATAGTTTTGATAGTTCATAAGAACTGTACTAGTGTACATGGAACATACGAAATATTGTTTTTTTTTCTAATCTATAAATATATTTTTTTTTATTTGTCTCCGTCCCGAATAGCCGCATAATAGTTAAAAAAAACATTTTCTCATACATTTGATTTATTTATTTAATAAAAAACACAAAACAGTTGCATACCTTACGTAAGTAGGTAGTAAATACCATAATATAGGCAGAATATTAATAGAAATGGCGGTAGGTATACAATTTAACGCGGCAAATTTGAAGGCGGTACGTTCGTCGGGACAGCTAGCAATGAATAATCAAGAGCTCTCACAACTTTCCCACAGACTATAACAATCTTCAAGTAGGTAGCAACAACTATTACATGTATGTCACAATTTAATCCCATAATCTCACTCCTTGTCTATGGCATGTCAGACCCAAATCGTAGCGATCACGCACTCAACCCGCTTCCTGCGTCGGCTGTCATTTATAGATTCTTTTTTGTGATCGAACGCTTATGGTCGATTCGTGATGTACGGATTCTGGTGTTAGCGGCTTCTAAGCGATGTAAGGGTTAAATGCGATGGTGTAATAGTGTTTTTTTTTTACTTTGACGACCTGATTAGCTCATTTGTTAATGGACCTGCCTTTTACGCTGAAGGTTCCGGGTTCGAATCTTGGTACAGACAAACTTTGTGTGATGAGCACGAATGTTTGTAGCCGAGTCATGGATGTTTAGTATCTATGTGAGTTTTAACAAAAAATGTATAAAATTTTTTAACCTTTGAATCTGTATGTTATATGGATCCCGTTGATGTATACAATAATTGTGTAAATATTTTTTTTTTTTTTTATCTTCATTACCTACTATTAGCACTGTTAATATATTTTACACAATTAATTTAACACCTTATATAAGTATTATATGTATAATGGGTTCGCCCCCAGTCCATTGTACGGTACGCATAATACAAGCGCTAATTACTGTAGGCCGAATAGTTGGTGTGTTCGTCTGGCGATATTTATTTAATTTAATCAGCTTTTCTAGAATTAAATCAATCCTTTTTTAGGGTTAGACATTTTACCAAAATAATCAACAAAACCACTACGGTACGGAACACTAAATACGCTACTTCTAATTCTGACTTAAGCTTAACCAATTGTCTAATAAAATAAGATTTTTTACGAATTTCGATCACATTCATAAATATTATGCCCAACATTTTTACATAAAAATGCAAAGACCCACAATACGTTTTAAATATAAAAAAGCTTAACATAATGAACAATTAAAATTTAAATTAACAATATGTTATGAACTTAATGCGTTTTATAAACATAAAACTATCACCTTGGAATAAACTATCAATGGTTGCTTTCCGTGTCAACGTTTAGAGTTAATGAAAACACACTTAGCATCTACCTTCTCACGACGGACCGAAACCATTCAAAAATAAGCAATAAATAAGCAAAAGGTCACAGTGTCACAATCCTCAACCTCAAGACACTGTGAGCACCTTCTGCGTAGATCGGACCGCAAGCAACAACTAAATATGAGGGTACCCCAGCTCAAACTATGACACTAGGACGTCAACCACCTCAGTCGTCCCGTGAACATTGTTGCTGTAAAGCAGCCGAATAGTCGGGAACGTAAAAACATAAAATAAACGCGAAAAAAAACGCGTTTTCTATCAACATAAATTATATATAATAATGCTGTAACGTGACCTTATGTGCGTTTTAACGAATACGATCAAAAGTTTGATATCATAATATCATAACTAAATTACTATCTTTCAAGCAGGTGGCTTAATTTATTTCCTCGACTATGTATTACATAGCAAATTTTATTATCATTTTCGCGAAGAAATCTTTTTAAAATATACACCAGAAGTATGTGGTTGCGTTCAACAAATTTCTCATTTAACATCATTTAAATTTTCTTGTCCGAAACTTAGGAGACTTAAGTTTCATCAAGCTTCTAATGTTTTCATTCTAAACTTATTCAATTTAGACGAAAATTTCCTTTACATTTTGGACATGGCTTCCTGAAAGGCATGTTATTGTCCGACGCAAGATGTATTTGATTGAATACTTTGCCATCGTACCAAACGTTGTTTTGAACACTAAAATTATTACGATACATTTAAGGCCCTCTATACTGTAAAAGTTAGTATTATCAACAATCATCATACTTGTACAAAAAAAAATTCTGGTATAAATTAAATTGACTTATTAAACATGAGACGTACATTGTTGGTGTCATTAAAAATAAAGTTAAGTTTTCAAAAAGTAACTTATGCTTCAATATTGAAATAAAACTAATTTTACGGATTTTATCGCGTTTATTCTATATTTGTTACGTTCCGCCCGTTTCAGCTGCTTTACAGCAACCATGATCACGAGAGAACTGAGGTGTTAGACGTCCTAGTGTCATAGGTATAAACTGGGGTACCCTCACATTTAGTTGTTGTTTGCGAACGCGATAAAATTCGTAAAATTATTTTTATTTGAATGTGTAGTATTCGCGTAAATATAAGAAATCAATGCATACTTCAATAGATAAAAAAAAATCACACGCAGAATTATTTATTAATACACAGTTATTAATAACTTGCTCTATTTCTTTTAATGTAACGTATACTAAGCATGTTAGTCTGTCAGCATCAACAACATTATTTTACGGCCATCAATGTGGATCGTTTTTTTTTAACAAAAGATGTCGGTATTTTTGTCCCCTGTATTATCAAGAATTAAATAGCTTATTAACGCGTTTTATCTCAAACGTTACTTAAAGATTATACCATTTAAATATTTAAGAAGGATTTAAATGTAGCTTTAATGTTCTTTAAAAGTTAGATTAAGTTAAATATGGCCTGTGACGGGAGTAAAGTATGTAATTCTAAGCTTTGATTTGAAGCTTAAAACTATTATAGCTATGAGTTTTATAGCTCGTTCTTAGAAGTATCTAGTGCTTAGATCTTTGTAAAATATGATTTTATATTGATTTTCTTATATTTACGAAAATACTACACATTGAAATAATTAAAAAAAAAACGAATTTTACAGATTTTATTGCGTTTATTATACGTTTTTAAAATTAGTTTTATTTCAATTTATTTATATTTTGTTTCAGGCTTGACACCCGTGAAGGTGTGACGTCACACTGGGCGGACGCCACCCTCGGAGTGAGGGCCACCTTCCGGAGTGACACCAGGCCTGCTGTGCTGGTTCTCACTAAGCTGAGGTAGATGTTTATTTCAAATAAAGGTACGTTGTACGGTACCCATAATACAAGCGTTGCTTAGTGTGGGACCGTACTTCTAATGTGTTCGTCTGGCGATATTGATTTGGTTACTGCGTAGTGCAGGACGCTCGGTTCACTGGACCTCTGTGTCGTGTTAGGCAAATTTTGAAAAACAGGAGACAATCAAATTTTTTCCTCTGTCTAACCCCCGAATTTATAGACCTTATATAACTTTATCAAACGTATAGTACTGCGCAAAGCAAAACTCTTGTGCGCAGTACTATATGACGTTTGATAAAGTTATATAAGGTCTATAAATTCGGGGGTTAGACAGAGGGGTAAATGTTTAAGTAGATTGTCCCATAGTTTGGGACCATACGATTGTTGTGGTCGCCTGGCGATATACTTTTAAAACCAGTCAATTCAATTAGGGAAGTGTTGACACAAAAATCAATAGCAATCCCGTTCTATTAAGATCTCGATGTAATTCTACTCGATGTATCGAATTACTCGGTACCATCGGTCAAAGGTAATCTCGATCGTTAGAATTGTTTTCAGATATAAGTTGTTTTGTTTATGCCATTTGATTGTTTTGATAACAGAATTTGATGTTTTGATAACAGAATTTGATGTTTTGATAACAGAATTTGATGTTTTGATAACAGAATTTGATGTTTTGATAACAGAATTTGATGTTTTGTTAACAGAATTTGATGTTTTGATAACAGAATTTGATGTTTTGATAACAGAATTTGATGTTTTGATAACAGAATTTGATGTTTTGATAACAGAATTTGATGTTTTGATAACAGAATTTGATGTTTTGATAACAGAATTTGATGTTTTGTTTGCGTGGGAAAGCTTTGAAACTTATAAATATGAATTAAGTATGTTTTCATTGGTTGTCGCTAACCGTTTTAACCAGTTTTGTCTACCAGATCTTTTTGTCTCCCGCTTTGCAATGGAGGGAAGTGGATAATTTTCTTCCAACTCCTCCTATTTATCTTTCGATTAATTTCGTGCGGGTTCCAAGACAATTAACTTTATCCCGGGACTCGCCGAGGGTCAAACCTCGGTGTCTTCATTGGACACCACTGTAGATCCTGGCTTACAGGAGTAGCAGTGGTGGGAGTGTGTGGCGGGCCTAGTCCCATAAAAAAAAAAAAAAAAAAAAAAACCGTTTTAACCATGTTATTTTTTTTTAATAAGAACATGCAATGATAACTGATTAGAAATTTAAGCATTCTTTTTTAATTTTTATTAATAAATATATTTGTTTTCAGACCTGAAGACAGTGGGCAATACAGATGTCGGGTCGACTTCATTAAATCGCCGACAAAAAACACACGACTTAACCTCACGGTGTTGAGTAAGTGTACATTTTCTTTTTTTTTATGAAAAAAATATGTAGTGTCTATTGCTTAGTTGAATGAAGCCTTGGTTAAATAAACAGTCAATGAGTCATCATAGACAATGTGATAATAGATCAAACTGTTTCAAAATGTTTAATGTTGCTATCCAACACTCTTGTGTATTAATTTATTATTATTTATTGTTTTTTTTTTCTGTTTCTGTCGTACAATTAATTAATTAGTGCCATTTCCATTATATAATCTACGGTCAGACCTTCCGTCAAATCCCTCAAAAGTTGTAATCCATATTGTTTTCCCCCCAGTACCTCCTGAAAGGCTGATAATCCTGAACCACGAAGGCAACGAGGTCCGAGGCGGTATGCTAGGACCCTATGACGAAGGGACAGAGGTCAATTTGACTTGCATCGCTGTGGGCGGTGAGTATTCATCTCTTAAATACTCTCTTAATAATAATTAACACCGGCACGCCTGTTCTCCGGTAGGCAGTTGACAAATGTAGTCCCAAAACAATGGGGACCTTGTTCCCATTACACCGAGCAAATTCCCCTACCTGATTAGCTCAGTTGGTAGTGAACCTGCTTCCTGTGCCAAGGATCCCGGGTTCGTATTCTGGTAGGGGCAAACTTTGTATTTTGACAAAAAAAATCTGAACCCGAGTCACGGGTGTTAAATGTCTATATGTATCTGGGATCGCCCCCAGTCTATTGTACGGTATCTATCATACAAGTATTGCGTTGTTTGGGACCGTATAGTTGGTCTATTCGTCTGGCGATATTATTTATTTCATGTACAAAAGGTAATGTTAATATTGAATACTTTTTTAGATTCGTATCGTTTCTATAATTTAATTGGGGTCCCAACACTCGTCACAGACAGTTGCTCGACTAACATCTTAGAGGAGTTCGGTGTTGGTGGCTTCTTTAATTATCGACCAACATGTTTGGTTTATAAATGTAAAAGTTGACAAGCCGAGGGTCAGTGGTGAGTTCCTCTTCCCATCCATCCCATCCCATTCCATCCCCATTTATTTGAAAATTATATTCACACATGTAATAAAAAAATCCCAGAGGGGGGTTAGGACTGACACACATTGTTCTCAAAGCGACGGTTTAAACTGGAACACTCATAACATTACGGTCGTATGTAATCCCTTACGGGGCGGGTAGAGATATTCCAAACAACTGGTGACCAAAGTTGAAACATTCACTTTTTAAAGAAGAACTTAGCTTAATACCTGGTTCAGATATGGGTTAATTTTTATCCTGGATAATGGATGGGTATGTCAATCGATCGTATACTGTGCGGTATAGCCATACAATATGGGATCGACTGGGGACGATCCTAGTCATATCAAGTCTAGGACAAATCACTAAAACCAGATAGGAATCGAAGCAGCAACCACCTGGTACCACAAAACTAATATCCTATTTTTGAATCGGATTGGACCTTCTAAATAACACATTTATGTAGTCAAGGGATGATTGTATTTCAATACAGGGGTGTTGTTTCTGAATCTCGTTTATATTCCGTGTTCAACCCCCGTCAAACGTCACGGGCCGCGTCGGAAGCCCCCGTGGGCTGGTTTAAGGGAAAAATGTCCAATTCACGCGCACAGATTGAGATTGGAACAACTTGGAAGGTGAAGCGATCTTTTAAGACGCTCACAGAATCAGAATCAGAATAATTATATAATAATTCCAGCCCTTTTTAATGTCCCACTGCTGGGCACGGGCCTCCTCTCAATGCGAGGGGGATTAGGCCATTGTCCACCACGCTGGCCCACTGCGGGTTGGCGGACTTCACACATCTTTCGAGGGGTTCTCTCAGACATGCAGGTTTCCTCGCGATGTTTTCCTTCACCGTTTAGCAAGTGATAATCGGGGTTGAAAATGAGATTCGCACATGAAATCCAGAAATCCCAGAGGTGCGAGCCGGGGTTTGAACCTGCAATCCCCGTTACCGAGGCAAGCGTTCTACCAACTTTGCCAACACTGCTTTTTTGAATCAGATAACATATTTTTTTTTCATGTAAACCATTAAGTACAGTACTTATGACTCGTCAAGAGAGTTACAAAATGCCAAGCTATAACTTTACCACCCATTCGGAATGCCGTTCCTATGCAGAAGAACGGTCGAGAAACTCCATGGTTGCTCTTTTTAAAACGATCTTTAAATTTTTTGAGCAGTACATTGTTATAGGTATGTGAGAACAATGTAGGAACGGCTAGGCAGACTTAAGCAGCTGGTCAAAAAACAAAAGTACTTATTACAAGTTAATGGCTACATGGTTTCCACATTTACAAATTACTTTTTTAAATGAAAATAAGAAGGAAGAGGAGAAAAACAAAATCTTAATAGTCTGCTCGAACAAGGTCATTTATATTCCTAAGGAGCCGGACCAGTATGTACCATAAGAACATGAATATCAAAAACATAGTCAAAACTGTCTTAGCTTGTAGCAGATTAGTTTCGGATTAAATTTATTTATAATCCTTTAAAAGGCCCAGTCTGCAGTCCTTAACGATGAAACAGATTAACTAAGAAAATGAATTACAAGTCAGATCAATAATTTTATTACGTCTTGATTAGCTCATTTGATAGTGACCCTGCCTTATACGCTTAGGGTCCCGGGTTCGAAGCTTGGTAGCGACAAGCTTTGTGTGAAGAGCACTGTATAATTGTAAACTATTGTTTCCGATAGATGTCGCTAACGTCAAATTAGTGCGCGGTCTTAAGTTAGAGTATCTCAAGTAGTCTGTTAAGTTTATTTTTATAGCAAGCTATAATTCTCTACATACCCCACATACCCTGCTGGTTTATTAGAAGATAAACCTAGAGGTACGTCACCTTGGGACATATACTGGCGTTGTATAATATAAACACGAATGTTTATACGAGTCATGGATGTTTAGTATCTATATAAGTATTATATACTGGGTTCGCTCCCAGCCCATTGTACGGTACCCATAATAAAAGCGGTGCTTAATGTGGGACCGTATAGTTGGGGTGTTCGTCTGGCGATATTATTATTATTATGTATCTCTCCACATGTGCTCTACCCGGACCTTTAAAGGGTTGTCCGTATCACCATTATTTTATTAATATAAGGTTTAACACAATTTTTTTTTATTCCTTATATACTACTAGCAGACCCGGCCACGCGTTGCTGTGGCTAAGATTAATAACCAAATAATTCGCAATAAAATAATATTGCGATTATAAATTGAGATATAAACTATCCTATCTTTCAAGTTGGATAAAACTGCACACAGTGTGCAAAATTTTATTAAAATCGGTTTAGTAGTTTAGGAGTCCATAGCGGACAAACACCGTGACACATAATTTATATATATTAAGATAACATTTAACTAATATTTTGTTGCCAATATTTCGAAGTCATTATCATTAATTCAACAGAATGGCATGGATTTCATGGCTTACATTTTATTGTATATATTTTTCCGAATACCTATATTGATTATAATTAATCAATCGTCGGTAACATTAACATTGGGTTACGAAGACCTGAGGCAGATAGGTGCTAATTACTTTGATTAAATTTTTAATTATACATAAAGCGTGCTCGCATAATGAGCCATGAAAAATTATTGTTCGAAATGCAAGCAAATTTTAAATCTTACCCAAAACAGTATTAGCTAGTTAGAAACTTTTGTATAATGTATTATTTCAATTTAAAGTTTTTGAAGTTTGTCACTTTTTAACGCTCGCACAATAATGTTGCAACCACACTTTGCAACTTTAATAAAACTTAAGTGCCCTTGGGAATTTGTTAAATTATTGAGATGTCTAGGCTAGACCGGGTATAAAAAAAACATTTGAACGATGCCTACAGTTTGCACTAGTTACATCGTATATACAACCTTTTTCATGGGACCTATACCGCCGATACGCAGATAATACTAATGGGCGTTTTTACAATCTTACACGGTACCCCACGATTATTTTACCGTCTCAATTTGACAGGACGATATAATATTGTCATTCTTCGGCATGAGGACATTTTTCGGCACGAGGACATTCTTCGGCACGAGGACATTCTTCGATTCTTTGCTGCTTTCTATTGATTCGAACATTTAACAGAAATGGATTACTACCATTTTGGTAATTTGTTTTTGTTAGCTTTGTGGGGGAGTCTCACTTCTCACACTGATACGGAATCACATTGCGTATTAGTGGGAGAAATCCTGGCTTCGTTCGGCTACCTGGCCATCCCATATAGAAATTGAAATAAAACGAATTTTAAACATTAATTTATGATTTTTACGTTCCCGACGTTTCGGCTGCTTTACAGCAACCATGGTCACGGGAGGACTGAGGTGGTTGACGTCCTAGTATCATAGTTTGACCGGGGTACCCACATATTTATTTTTTGCGTGCCTCAAAATTAGTTTTATTTCAATGCGTAGTATGCGCGTAAATATAAGAAATCAATATCATATAGAAATATCGCTGTTGCGTACACATTGTACCACACGTACCGGTCCCGTTTGATAAGGGTACACACACCGTCGACGGTCTTTGTTTTACACATTTTTTTATGTACCAAACTCATTCACGGCTCGCCACAAACATCAAATGAACCCCGCGCGTGGGTTTAATGTGCCCGCGGTCTTTAGTTCTGTCGGCAATTGAGTGTGATGTTGAGAAAAATATTATCTATACAAATAAATAAAATTGGAGTGTCTGTTTGTAATATTAAAATAACCGCTTTTTACTAAGTGCATTTGGATGTATATACGGTACATATACCAAAACAACATTTTTTACAATTTTTGTCTGTCTGTCTGTCTGTCTGTTTGTTCCGGCTAATCTCTGAAATAGCTGGCCCGATTTTGACGGGACTTTCACTGGCAGATAGCTGATGAAACAAGGAGTAACTTAGGCTACTTTTATTTTAGACTGGCTGTTACCCGTGACTTCGTCCGCTTTTTGTTAAATACCACACGGACGAAGTCGCGGGTAACAGCTAGTTTTTAATATTTTTTGGTGGGAATTTCTGGGTTGGTGGCTTTTGGATCAAGCGGCGACAGCATTTTGAAGATGCTTTGATGTAATCAGCGTGAAGAGATACCTTACTCATGTTGTGTTAGAATTAAAAGTGGTGCCCTATTTGATCGAGCGCATGCCTTGGAATACATAGGGTGCTAATTCCAATCATGGCTACTATTACTATGTGGAAACTACCTATGTAGCTAAATCAGTTTCAGTCAACTCATATTGTTAGGCTTAATATTTTTTTACAAATTACTCAAGGCAGCCTAGCCGCTCCTACATCGTTCGCACATACCCGTAACAATGTGCTTCACAAATATGTATATAACGTTCCTATAAAAAGAGCAACCATGGAGTTTCTTGCCCCATCTTCTCCATAGGAATAACATTCCGAACGGGCGGTACAGTCGTAGCATTATATTTTGGGACGATTCATGTGTATACCATTTCTGAATCATTCTGTATATATGATAATGACGTGTTAATTGATATAGTGCCTATTTGATGTGTCCACACAGGTCGTCCGACGGCCCGAGTCTCCTGGTGGAAGTCCCACGCTCTGCTTGCCAACTCCGAAGCCAGGGCCACTATGTCCATCAGACTGCAGAGGTCTGACTACGGAACTGATGTCACTTGCCAGGTATGCTCTCATTGGATCACTGACCTCTATCGAATACGCTGGCAGGCTATACATTACTCAACAAGTAGACTAGGGGTTCCCAAACTTATTTAGTCTACTGCCCACCACTACCCTTGAGAATGAATTATTGTTTAGCGCCCCCATTTTTTCACCTATACTTAAAAACCACTATAAGTACAAATTAAATTAATTATTGTAAGCCTCTACACAACGCGCCCATTTTTTTCTGGGTCTCTTACCGCCCCCCTTTAGGCCTGCAGCGCCCACAAGGGGGCGTTATCGCCCACTTTGGGAAAGGCTGAAGTAGACAATTGTCGATACTGTCTAGTATACTTAATCATTACTCAGCTCCATGTTCTTTTTATATGTATACATCTATACAAATAAATAAAATTGGAGTGTCTGTTTGTAATATGAAAATAACCGCGTTTTACTAAGTGCATTTGGATGTATACACGGCACATATACCAAAACAATGTTTTGTTTTCAACTTTTGTGTGTCTGTTTGTTTCGGCTAATCTCTGAAATGGCTGGACCGATTTTGACGGGACGTTCACTGGCAAACAGCTGATGTAATAAGGAGTATCTTAGGCTACTTTTATTTTAGAAAAACTCTTTTTTTTTGTTAACAGGCAGTGACGGATCCCCTCATAGCGCCAGTGTCGGAAAATATTTCAATCGACGTCAATTGTGAGTACCGACTTATTTTGAATACGCTACTAAGTAAACTTATTATTCAAACAGGGTCTTCAGGAACAGACAGGAGTCTGTTCCCCGAGATCCTGGTGATTCTGGAGGCTGATAGGAATCAGCACTATTATATACATTAAAGCAGTGATAGCCAAGCTGGTAGAACGCTTGCCTCGGTAACAAGGATCGCAGGTTCAAACCCTCCGGCTCGCACCTCTGGGATTTCTGGATTTCATGTGCGAATCTCATTTTCGACCACGATTATCACTTGCTAAACGGTGAAGGAAAACATAGTGAGAAAACCTGCATACCTGAGAGAACCCCTCGAAAGTTGTGTGAAGTCCGGCCTACCCGCACTGGGCCAGTGTGGTAGACTATGGACTTATCCCCCTTAAATTCAGGGGAGGCCCGTGCCCAGCAGTGGGACATAAAAAAGGGCTGGTATTATTATTATTATTATATTTTATACATTATAATCAAATGTTATCGGTGAAATGTAAGTGATATTATACTTGACGACTTGATTAGCGCAGTTGGTAGAGCTCCTGCTTTCTGTGCAGCGGGTCCCGGGTTCGAATCCTGGTAGGGACAATCTTTGTGTGATGAGCACTAATGTTTGTACCCAAGTCATGGTTGCTTTATATGTATATAAGTGTTATATACTGAGTTCGCCGTCAGTCCATTGTACGGTACCGTTGCTACAAGCGTTGCTTAGTGTGGGACCGTATAGTTGGTGTGTTCGTCTGGCGATATTATATTATATTACGTATTGGTTGTCACAATGTAAAGAAACAACGTCCTCTTAAAATAGCCTGGGAATTTAAACTCGGTCCATACTTGGATGGGTTACCCAACACAACCTGACCTACTCCGTAGCTTCGGAAGACATGTTAAGCTGGTGGTCCTGGCTGTCATTCTTATCTATTTTGTGTGGCTAGAGTATAGTCGTTATTCCATTGTTATAAGGTCCATTTTGTTTATAAAAAAAATCTCCAATACAACATATACCATAAATACGTTTGACATTCTTATCTATTTTTTATGGCTAGAGTATAGTCGTTAAGCCATTGCTATAAGGTTCATTTTGTTTATAAAAACCTCCAACACAACATGTGCCATGTAACATTAAAACCGATCGGCTCAGCACAGTACCAACTGATTGACGTGTTATTACCGCCACAGATTATATTTATACGTGACTTGCACATATCCGTCATATTTCCTTCTCTATCGCACACTATAAGGACACATCGTGCGTCTCTCTCGGTTCCTCTGATGGGATTATCTTGTTCATTTGGATGTATGCTTGTGTATTGATATGTAATGGTGGACACAGAAGTGATTAGTTACGGCGTGGTACAGTTGCGTAAGTATGTATACAGGTACTTGCTCAACGAGTGATATTTTAATTTGTATTTTTTTTTTAAGTTAAAACAATGAAGAATATGTCAAATCGATTTATCATTATGATATTAACAATGGAACGCTTTGCTTTATACACGACACTGGCAAAATACCTAAGATGGGGACGTCATTCTTTTTAAGAAGAAAAAGGATTTTGTGTCATCTCGCAGCGACTATCATAGATGTGTGGAGACGGCGTTTTCATATTTTCATGTCGGCATCCATTTTTATTTATATCGTTATTGGAACGAAGTTCCTTATCGCGCGTTGCGAAAGGGGGCTAGACGGAAAAAAATATCACGAAAAGTTGTAACGACACTTTTTGCTGTCTTTGTCGTTTGCATTTACATAATGGTCAGTATTTTCGAGACATTGCACAAATGCATCCGTGGCTCAATTGGCTAGCGCGTTCGGCTGTTAACCGAAAGGTTGGTGGTTCGAGCCCACCCGTAGGCGATATATTTTTGTTTCCCAAAATTATTGATTTTTTGTACATAATAAATAATAAAGGAACTTCGTTCCATCCGGGTGTCCCTTGACACCTCTCAAGTTTTTGTAATACTTATATTCTGGCAAAATGCCTACTAATTGTGGGTGAGGCCGAAACTTATCTTATTCCATTTTATTTCATTTCATAAAGATAGAAAAAGTGTCTGACTAATGGAAACGTATTCGATGGTCTGACTGAATCTGTCATAGATATTAAAATTACAATCGGGATCTCTATGCCTTCTTTTCCTAACGCTTGCGACGCCCAAATCTAAGATCTAAACACCGATTCGGAAAAACGAAAACCACAAATCACAAACTTCACTGAGGATAACCGCAAATCAGTGACATCACGTAAATCACCAGAAATCCCAAAACACGATAATAATCAGCCCATATGTAACCTGGCGAGATCTGCTCGAGACAGAATCATACTATAACATGTTATCTCACTTCAATGTTATATCTCAATTTCAACTTCAACAACGTATATATAAGGTCTAATTTGCAGCAAAGCATTGTTGTTGGTTGACGTGTTACAGCGAGATGGTTATCTGCAAAGGAGAGTCTCTAATTGACAGCTTGATATACTTTCGTGCGCGAGTGTACTGATCGTTTGGGAATGAAATTGTAGGGATGTGGCGAAGAGGTTTTTTTTTTTATTAACCTGATTTATTTATGGAATACGATTCGAGTTAATAATCTATCGACGTCGGTGCCTATCTGACTCGGTGCTGTAACTTACCGAGTCAGAGTACCGAGTGAGTTATTCGATTACCGAGTAACAAGATTGAGACTTTTAAAAACCAGTTTGCCGTCATTATGAGAGGCAATTTTCATTGATGTATGAACCAGCGAGTGTATACTAGCTATCGCGGCAAAATCGACGATAATTCAATGGTTTATTCGTTCGAAACTGCGGTACCAAAGTAGGTGAAAGTTAATCCACATTTCTTGAGACCCCCATACATCTTGGAGCCACAATGTCTGACGGGGGTTCGGGCCATAATCCACCAGTACTCTTCAAGTCCCCAGATTACAGAAGACGTGCAAGCGTCCTCTTGATGTCTGCCTTCACCGTACAGCAAGTTATAATTGTCATTTGAAATAAGATTCACGAATAAAGTTTGAACATTTCAAAGGTGCCATGACGCTCGATTTGAACCCGCACAACTAGCATCTAAAGCAATCGTTCCAACAACTTGACAATCACTACTTTTTAAACGATACGTCAGGGCGCCAAGTCTGCTAACACAATCGATTCTTAATCGAACAGCAACCGCATAGTAACTGTCACTTTTGACAGTTACTATGCGGTTGCTGTTCGATTATGAATCGATTGTGTTAGCAGACTTGGCGCCCAGAAGTCAAAACACAATATACATGGTGTTTTCAAAAGGCAATAAAGGAATGTCCACATTATACTTTCGCCGGTAGCGACACTCTGACAGTTTTTAAGATACCGCGGCCATATATTATGGGCAAACAGTAGCGCCAGTTCCGCGAAATTAACTTGTATTTTATCTCTCTCTCTCTCTCTCTCTCTCTCTCTCTCTCTCTCTCTCTCTCTCTCTCTCTCTCTCTCTCTCTCTCTCTCTCTCTCTATGGTCGGTCCCTCATGTCTGAGAATCGCGATCATCGCTGGATAGTCCACACTTGGATCGATCGATTAATCTCCATCGGTCTCTGTTCATGGCGCTTCTGACCACCGAACTGAATTTGGTTGAAGATAAGTCCTTTACTTCATCGGTCTATCTGGCTGGGGACCGTCCTCGAGCTCTGTGTGTGGTTTTATAGTCCGCCATAATATAAGCTTTGGCTAGGGTCGCCAACTACCTATACTACTATAGATACAGCGTGATTCGGAAAGAGTATACTAACCTTCGAACCTGCGCTTTTAGCGCAATTGTGACCATTATGTAAAGTCAGAATTTCGATACGGCGTTTTAAAATTTGTGTAGGTACTTATTTTGGTAAATTCAAGTGGAATGTTTTTTTTAAATATCAAACATGGGAGATTCTATGCAGGCCTAATCCGTAGACTAGGCCTAATAAACCCCCCTAACCCTATCAGTAATGTTGAGGATACTTTACTGACAAATTACCGGACTGCTTGGGAGAACTGGAAAAGTCATGTTTTACTATTTAGTTTTATTTTCCTACACTCGTGCACTTTTGTAAGCACATAATGGTTAATATTCCACCGAAACTACACAAGATATTTCAAAGAAACACATTTTTCACAAAATAAAACAAAATTGATAACCTTTCCCTTCGACTAACCCCGAAAAGTCCAGAACTATTTGTTTTTAAATACTAATGTGTTTTGTGACGTTTATTAGAAACATACTTCAATAAAAAATTTACAAGAGCCGGCTGCTATGAAACCCATATATTACAAAATACGTAGAACATAGAACGCTCTCGTGCGTGCTCACAACTCTTTTGAGGTGCGGTGTAACTTTGCAAAAACCTTGGATCAGTAGCAGTACATAACAATCTACATAGCTAAATGAATTATGGACCAAGTTATCTGAAGTTTGATGACGTGCACGGCCCGGAAGCGATCATATTTCATTATTACGACAGATAAACTTCTGTATCCCTTTGAATTTTGAGGTTTCCGTCACGAGTTTGATTTGGGGCTTGGAGTCCTTTGCCTACTAAATGTTTGGCATTACAACTTTCTTGCTGCTTGTTGCTTATGACTCGTTGAAATGATGTCTCGAAGGTATACATATTACCTAAAATCTTGATCACACGTAACAAGCAATAATTATTAAATATTCTTCGCTGCTGAGCAGTCAAATATGGTGATACTTTTCTGAATGTAGCAAATTATTGTTGGCAACCCAAAAATTATTTAAAAAAAATTTACATGCAAATGATATATAGAAAATTACATTATTATACATCTATACATATAAATAAAATTGGAGTGTCTGTTTGTAATATTAAAATAACCGCTTTTTACTAAGTGCATTTGGATGTATACACGTTACCTATACCGAAACAACACTTTTTACAATTTTTGTCTGTCTGTCTGTTTGTTCCGGCTAATCTCTGAAATGGCTGGACCGATTTTGACGGGACTTTCACTGGCAGATAGCTGATGTAACAAGGAGTAACTTAGGCTACTTTTATATTAGAAAAAAAAATAGGATCTCACGAAAAAAAATTAAAACCAATGTTGCAGCGCAGCGCCTGATTAATTTTGATAGCAACAACCTGCAATGCGTGCCGCGGGCTCAGAATGGGCGAGCACGCTGTTGTCAACGGTTGTCTTTGTTAAATACCACGCGGACGAAGTCGCGGGCAACAGCTAGTAACAAATATAAATTAAAATAGAATAGAAAGCTACTTAATATTTACAAAATGTGTAAAAAAATTGGCCCACGCGATAGTCATGTTGCTAGAACGCTTGCCTCGGTAACGAGGATCACAATTTCAAACCCCGGCTCGCACCTCTGGGATTTCTGCCATGATTATCACTTGCTAAACGGTAAAGGAAAACATCTTGAAAACTGCATGTCTGAGTGAACTCCTCGAAGGATGTGTGAAGTCCACCAGCCCGCACTGACCAGCGCGGTGGACTATGGCCTTAATCCCCCCTCGCATCGATGGGAGGCCCGTGCCCAACAGTGGGACATTAAAAGGGCTGGTATTATTATTATTAAACAGCTCATAACAAACAAAGCCCTGTTAAACGGACTCAAAGATCGTTAATTCAACACCTATAAAAGATTACCGATAAAATCAACCGGTACTTTAAAACAAAAACTCAGTAGTTCGCACTTCATTCTATAGGTTCTCACACTTTAAAACACAGCATTGATTTTCACCCTTAATTAATAAGAAAAGTACACCAACTTGAATCGTATAACGATAGCTGTAAGGTTGGTTTTTCACGGTTAGGTTTACTTAATTGATTATATATATATTTTTAAATGTCGTGGGACCCGTATGTTATTTAATTTTATTAGCGGGCGTGCGAAATCGGTTTGTTCTTATGATCGTGAGAAGTTTTCGTGCATTTAGTATATACCATATATTGCAAAACTAGTTGCTAAATTTGTTTGACAATTTGTTGATTTGACGACGCGTAATTGTACTTTTCGTGTTAATTTTTTTTTATTTGAATGTGCTCATATTACTTTTTAAACTGTTTTGATCTCGACTTCGTTTATATTCGTACCAAATATCATCGGCGAGGTATGCCTTTGATGATAAAACGGTTGATGATGTAAAAATAAGTTCTAAATTTTAATATTTCAATCAGTCCCTGGATATATATTTTTTTATTACATAGTAAGCAAGTATTTGATCTCGATCTCACCTGATGGTAAGTGACGATGAGATCTACGATGAAGCATACTTGCCTAGAAGGTACCTGTTCACTCTTGACTTAGAATACCTGGGTGAACCGTTAAAATTTTTCTATTAATAATCTCACTGAACCCTAAAAAGGGTTACGGAAAACAAAAAAAACGCTGTTTAATTGTCTTAAGTGGTCTAAATAAAGGGACTGTGATCCTTTGAATACTAGTTAAGTTCGCCTTTTGTGCTAAACAAGTGGGCTATTGTTGGATCCGTACAATGGTTTTGTTAAAAAAATCCCGGGACCCTAAAGTTTTTGTATAAAATTTATGGTTAAAAAAATTGTGCGAAGTTTATTATTGTAATGAAAAATATTTTAGCATCGATAGCCGAGCTGGTCAAAGGCACGTTTTAGAAACAAACGGAACATAGATTCGAATCAAATTTAACAACCGATTTAAAAAAAAACCTTCAAATCTTTTCAAACTTAAGGCAATCGTTGTTAACTTACTTGCATGTATGAGATAACCTTAAAGACGTATGAAGTCCATAAACTTTTTTTTTTATTACAAATAAGGCAAGTATTTGATCTCGATCTCACCTGATGGTAAGTGATGAGTGATGAGATCTACGATGGAGCATACTTGCCTAGAAGGTACTTGTTCACTCTCGACTTGAAAACACCCAGATTGTAGTCAACGGGGAACAAAGACGCCGGTAGCTTGTTCCATTCCTTGGCAGTTCGCACGATGAAAGTAGAAGCAAAACGCTTAGTACGAACCGAAGGAATGTCAACAGTGTACGGATGACACTTGTCCATAAACTCATCTCAATAATAAATTATATCACTATCCTTATAAACCATAAACAATCAAGCAAATTGAATATTAATGACAGTTTTTAATAAAAAAAAAGTCGGTTTTCTTTTTGTCGGCCCCTCGATGCATGCATATTAAATAACAATCAATCAGGGCTCGAAATTAATCGTTTCCAAATAGGGTCGGCCACCTGAGCATATGGCAGAGCATATGGTCTTAATGCGGTAGTAGACAAAAACAGACGCACATGGTACACCGGCGGATAGAGGTTCCGTTTTTACCATTTTACACACATTCATGGAATAAGAACAATGAGAATTTATAGTTTTGTGTTTCCGATAAATGATGGACGACCCTATTATCTATAGATTTTTGTAGCTCGTGATCAAAAGTCCGACCGCCCTTATAGTAATTTCGTGGATTAAATTTTCATTTACCGTATTATACTACCACTGTTAAGTGCGAGCCTCCCCTCGAAGCGAAGGTATTCAGATTATGGTTAACTTAGAACAAACTTTATTCCCCGTTAACTACAATCTGGGTGTTTTCAAGTCGAGAGTGAACAGGTACCTTCTAGGTAAGTATGCTCCATCGTAGATCTCATCGTCACTTACCATCAGGTGAGATCGAGATCAAATACTTGCCTATAATGTAATAAAATGTACAGTTTGTCAGAATTCACGTCTTTCGAACGCTGGTTAACATTTGAGAGAATGTGTATACATATACAACCGGGCCCCTGATTACGTAACTTGCAATAGCGATAGCAGTAATTGCGCAATATTTGCTTTTAAATTGCTAATTCGTATTATGTAGCGCTGCGACGCCATACAAATCGGCGATTTGAAAGCAATTATTGCGAGATTATTGCTGTCGCTTTGCTATCGTTAGGCTAGGCAAGATACGTAATCAGGGGGCCGATCGAGCTAACTCCGCACCTGACATCCGTGACGTCACATCGACACCCTGCTACACCGCATTCCACCGAGGTGTGTAGTTAGCTCGTTCAGGTTGTAATTGAGAAGATATGCCAACCATGGCATGCGCCGATCCATCGCACCTTTTACTGCGATCCATCCATCCAACAGCCGAAAGACGTCCACTGCTAGACATAGGCCTACCTCAATGACTTCCTCATATTACGGTCTTCCGCCACTCGCGTGCCCTGCGACGAGTGTGATATCATCGGTCCACCTTGTGGGGGCCATCATACACGAGATCCTCCAACTCGTGGTCGCCATTCTAGGATATTTCTACCTCAACGGCCATTGGTTCTTCGAGCTATGTGCCCTGTTCACTGCCATTTAAAGTTTGAAATTCTTTGAGCTATGTTGGTTATTCTATTTCGTCTACGGATCACCTCATTTCAACCTTGCATACTCAACCTTGCATAGCTCCCTCCATTGCACGTTGAGCGACCTTGAGCTTTCCTATCAGGTCCATAGTAAGCGACATATGTCATCGCTGGCAGCACACACTGGTTGTAAACCTTTGTCCATAGACAATAAGGTAACACTGACGTTCTACATTCTGTTCTCCTTCATTATTTACTTTTTAATTAATTTATTAATTATTTATTTTCATCCCTCAGTGCGACCACTCTGGGTGCGGCTGCAAGGCGGCAAACGCCCTCTCGTGGCGGGGCAGAGCACCGAACTGGTCTGCCAAGCGGTCGGCGCCAGACCGAAGCCGACTATATCCTGGTGGAAAGGAGGTACCAGACTTAAGACTGTGAGAGAAACTGTGAGTATAGACACACAATATTCTTTATAAGAAAAAGTTCAAGCCTTATCTTCAAGGAGTCAAGTATAAACTTTTGCTTGCACGTACAAAATACATATTTAATCTAAACAATAGGTATATTACAATTATATAGAACAGTCCTCACCCTGAAGAACGCTCTTAATTTTATCCGCTGTCCAAATCAAATTGAAAGCCTCTTAAAAGCAATCTTCAAATATTGGTTTCTTATATCTACGCGAATACTACACATTGCAATAAAACGAATTTTAAGGATTTTATCGCGTTTATTTTATGTTTTTTACGTTCCCGACGTTTCAAGAACTCAAGACACTGTAAGCACTTTCTACGTAGATCGGGTCCGCAAACAACAACTGAATATGAAGGTACCCCAGTTCTAACTATGACACTAGTACGTCTAACACCTGAGTCCTCCCGTGACCATGGTTGCTGTAAAGCAGCTGAAATGTCGGGAACGTAAAAAACATAAAATAAACGCGATAAAATCCTTAAAATTAGTTTTATTTCAAAACAGTCTCCAAAATTTAAACAGTAACTCCCAAAAACACCATCAAAACATCATTATTAGTGAGTTCCGAGAAATTTCCAAACTTTTCATCGTCAAGTGATGGTGCCTTATGTTTTTAATTGATGCCTTTTGATGAAGTAGTCTGAAGGCTCGCGACTGAAAACAAAAGATCAAAGATTCCTTTCTGCCGAATTATTCAGTAGCACTTATCTTGAATTATTGATTTTGGGTTTCGAGTACGACACGATCAGCAATTTTACTAAGTTTGTGTTATCATACCAGTGTTACCCAAGTTAGTCGAACGGTCGCTTCGAAAGCAAGAGTTGCAGGTTCAAACCTCTATTTGTACCACTTTGATTACCGAATTTTTTGGGTGAATCTCAATATTAAACCATGACTATTACTACTACTACTACTTAGCGGTAGTGGAAAACTTTGCGAAAAAACATGCATCTCTGAGGGAATAAGTTCCCTAAGACATGTAAAACTAGTTAGGACCAGTTTTCGAAATACGTCAAAAGATATGGAGACCCATGCCCAAAACTTTTAATAGTTCCTTCAAACTGTGCATATATCATTACTTATGAGGATATTTGACGTTCATGACTCGGGTACGAACGTTCGTACTCATTACACAAAGATTTCCCCTACCAGGTTTTGAAGCTAGGACCCTCGGCACAGAAAACAGGGTTATTACCAACTGTGTTTATCGGGTCGAGCGAGTCGCGAGCGAGTCGGGTGGACCATGCCCTTAACTTTTATTAGTTCCTTCAAACTATATAACTGCTACTTGTGGGGTTCTCTTACGACCCTTTAACACATTGCTTGATCCAATCCTTTCGTAATCCAGTTCTGAGTCATCATCTCAAATATTTACGGAGCATCGACATAATCTATCAGAATCAGAATCAGAATATTTTTTATTCACGTAGACCATTAAGTACAGTACTTATGAATCGTCAAAAGTTACAAAATATGCTACTACTTTACCACCCGTTCGGAATGCCGTTCCTATGGAGAAGAACGGGCGAGAAACTCCATGGTTGCTCTTTTTTTTAAAAAGATCTTTTACATTTATACGGTCTAAAAAATAGAATAACATACGTAATTATACTAATCACTGAAGTGCTACCTAAGGAAATTAACTGTCAAGATTATTCCTTTATCAGACTGCTGCACTGGCCGGTCCATGTCGATGGTGTTTACACAGCATCCCAGACGCCAGATGGCGGTGTATCATTAAATAAACAAATTCACTTGCACACAATGCACTATTTTAGAACAATAGGGCTCTGCTTGTACTTAAGAGCTATTTTCGTTCGCGGTGGACGCCGCTATCATCAAATGGAGAAAGCTTATACCCTATTCAAATCGGATCGTTCATGGCAAATTAATGAATATTGCAACACCAACTTAGCAACTCTTGTATTATAGGTACTGTTGACTGGGAGTGATCCCAGTGTAGCGACCTCTTCATCCTCGCCACAAGCTACACAGATAGTGCTGCAGACGCATGCAGAACAATAGACAATTCTCAACACAATCCTGAATCGCGCTATAAGAGTTTTCGGAGCGCGTAACATATATACAAGATCCCGACAATAACCGTCGGGGCATAGCGGTCGCCCCACCAGGCATACCAGCCGCCTGGCTGGAAGATCTTCTCTTTTCCGCTAAACCAGTAATACCCAGATCAGAGCAAATTACGAAATAATATTTACCAAAATGTACCATGACGAAAACGTAACCCGGTACTGTGAGGCGAGCCAATACGCTAGTATATTATTACGTCTCTGTATCTGAACTCCATAGATGGCAATCAGTCTGGTTTCCCGAACAGCCTATTATGGTACAGATATCTACGAGGTACACAGTACAACATACGATCAAATGGCTACTATTGTGCCGTCCCGTTGGTGATGAAGATTGACGTTATGTTCAACTAATTAGGAATACGATATATGCGACAAGTATCGACATCTGTTGACCAGTTTACGGAACTTTGTAGTTTAATATAGAGAGTATAGATGTCGCTAGTTGTGGTAGAATGCTGAATCGTGCGTGCGATATTATATATATCAATGGAATAGGCATATTTCCTATAATTTTAATTGATAAATGACAGATATTAATAATGAATAATTACGGAATCTGCCTTAATTTGATTTTCGAAACTAATTGACGTCTTGAACAATCTCGGACTCGATGAGAGGAAAGATCATTAAGGTTGTCCTTCATTCCTTAATTACATTGAATATTTGATGATGATATATATTATTCCGTAAACTTCCGTAGGTATTCAATTGACAATTCCTTGCTACCACACCGTGCCAAATATCTTATTATTAGACTATTGGGGATCAATCTGTTGATAAAAATCGATGTCTGCGCGGGGCGAGACATGGAATAAAGCTAGCTTTATAAAACATATTCTAAAACCTATGTAAATAATGAACGACCCGATAAACACAGTTGTTAATAACCCTGTTTTCTGTGCCAAGGGTCCTAGCTTCAAAACCTGGTAGGGGTTCTTTCGAAGAATTCTCTCAGCCAGTCATGCATATAATCATGGTTGAAAATAGCACATGAAATCCAGAAATCCCAGGTGCAAGCCAGGGCTTGATCTAGCGACCTAGGTTGCGAAGGCGCGCCTTCTAATAACTTAACTATCACTGATGTCCATTGTCCATTGCTATATGCGTAACTCTTCTCCACCAGACGTCGACTGATGGGAACGTAACAAGTAGCATCCTCACCTTCGTGCCGTCCATCGACGACGCCGGCAGGGTCTTGTCCTGTAGAGCTCTGCAGCCCAGCTTGCCGCATTCTACCCACGAGGATGGATGGAAGATGGAAATACAGCGTAAGTATCAGGCCCCAGAACCTGGTAAGCCTATGAACGGGTTTTGATTGGGTTTTGGACTGATTTAACTGCTGTCAGATTTGACTTATTATGGCTATTCACTTTGCGTACCGATGGGCTTATTTTTAACCCACTTCAAAAAGGAGGAGGTTCTCAATTCGGTTGTATTTTTTTTATTTTTTATGTTTGTTACCTCAGATCTCCGTCAATTATGAACCGATTTCGAAAATTATATGTCATCGCATTTCATTTCGTAAAGAAAGCAGAAGAAGAAAAGGGCTTTACTTATGTCACGAGATGAATTAGGATTCTGCTCAGTTATATACAAAACCCGATAAAACCTGTTCCAATGGGTTTCCTATATAACACCTATGTCATTAACAAAATTCGTACTTTCGATTCAAAATCCAGCAACCCCGTCGTGTAATCAAGGCATGAAGTTTACGGTCGAATTACAAAAAGTTTGAATCCGTTATTGTTTGCATTAAAGATATCCAGTGTATCTTAGCAATGTAAGCTTTAATTTTTAGTTTTTTAAGTTAACTTTCAAGTGTTCATGATGTGTAATTTTTGTTAATATATAAAGGTACTTAAATAACTTTAATACTTTTAAAATTGTAATATAAACTATTTAGTCCTTATATATTTTGTTATCAGATCTTCCTGTAGCAAAGCTAGAACTCGGTGCCAATCTGGACGCCAGCAAAGTGGTGGAAGGATCAGATGTCTACTTGGACTGCAGAGTGCGAGCGAACCCGTGGCATAACCATGTATATTTCACGCACAATGTAAGTACATATTTTGTAAGTCAATATTTAAGTTCCGCGATACATAACGATTACAAATGCGGTAAATAGGCGCTGGTTCAACACATAATATACCTTTTCTGAATCATTTTCTATCAGCGAATGTAATTCTTGTAAGCAAAATAAAGTTATCAAACCGAACTTGGTATAGTTTGACTACTACCGCTGTACCGCGCCGTGGGTACGTGCGCGGCGAGGCGGGGGGAGTACCGGCCGTCAGTCCGCCGTCACTCCGCCACCAATTCTCTTTCCTACCCGTCCCCCACCACGCCCCGCATTCCTAGGGCGCGGCACAGCGGTAGTGGTCAAACTATAGCTAAAATGGTCTTCTGGCTATCGCAATTAAACAAACTAAGTCACATTAAATAAAAGTAATTTTATTCCACTAGGGTGCAATAGTGAAGCCCGGTACCGGGGTGCTGTTAGCCAATCAGAGCTTAGTCCTACAGCGGGTGTCGCGGAAGGCGGCCGGTGCTTACGTCTGCTCAGCAAGGAACAGCCTCGGCGAGGGGTCCAGCGAGAACCTTGTCCTGGATGTTAAGTGTAAGTACGGCTTTAAAGACACCCAGAGCAAGAAAGTCATAACAAAAACTATGTATAAAGGTTTTAAAACACAAATAGGTCAATTCTTTAAGAGTTTTTATAACATTTAAAACGAAGTAATTTCGATGTAGAGCTGCACGCACACAGTTGGTATTGACCCGGCTTTCTGTACAGAGGGTCTTGGGTTCGAATCATGATAGGGACAAACTTCGTGTGACGAGCACGACTGATTGAACCCGAGACATCGGGACCGCCCGCCATGGTTTGTACTATACCGGACCGTTGCTAATAGGTTGGGACCGTACAGTTGGTGTGTTCGTCTGGCGATATTATTATTATTCACTTTGTCTAGTTGTGCCTACGTGTAAGACGTCACAGCCGATCGCACTGAGGGCAGCAAGGGGTGAGGTCATTGACATACCCTGCGAGTTGGATGCTAATCCCAAGGTGAGCATATGCTTATACCATTTTATAGTCCTTAAGGGGGAAGCTCAGGGTCAGGGCGCGAAATTCAAAATGTCAATGGTTTTTATTTTTTTACGAAAAATTTGGACATCTTTACGATGTAATTTAGTGTTTTGCGATATTAGCATTCTGCATTGGATGTCTCGATGTATTAAGTTTGCTTAAAATAATACCTAAAACGATACAACACCATAAAGTTAGTAAAAGTAGCGGTTTTTACAAACCTTATGGTATTGTATCGGATTAGGTACTTTTTTAAGCAAACTTAATACATCGAGACATCCAATGCAGAATGCTAATATCGCAAAACACTAAATTACATCGTAAAGATGTCCAAATTTTTCATAAAAAAATAAAAACCATTGACATTTTGAATTTCGCGCCCTGACCCTGAGCTTCCACCTTAAGAGGAAACGCGGCCAGCGTTTGGTTCATACAAACTCATTCCTTTGTTGTATCCCTAGATAATGGCACTAGAGCAAATATATGTTTACCATAAAATCTATATCTACAACTGCAGTGTTTCTGTTTATATAGAAACTAAGAATTAAAACATCACTAAAATGATGCAGTTTTACCGCCGTTTTTAGAAATCCAGCAAAGTCATTTTAAAAATTAAGATAGAGAAATAAAAATAAAGATAGAGAATAAAATCATACAACTAGTCCCTTTTATAATACTTTAGCGGAAAAGGGAAGATCTTCCAGCCAGGCGGGAGGTATGCCTGTCGGGGCGGCCGCTATGCCCCGACGGTTGTTGTCAGGAGACCTTGTATATATGTTTCGTGCTCCGAAAACTCTCATAGCGCGTTGCAGGATTGAGTCGAGAACTGTCAATTGTTCTGAATGTCGTCTGCAGCGCCATCTGTGTAGCTTGTGGCGGGGTTAAAGTGGTCGCTACGATATTCATGAAAATATGTATTAAAATCAGTCTAGTTTTAGAAGTGAAGACAGGGGAATACGAAATTATGAATCGTCCAAGCTGTCTTTGTCTCTCTTGCGCTCTATTCAAGCGGTTCGAGGGAGCGTGACAGCAATAGATTTGTGTAATGCCCATTCTTCAAACGTGTTTCCGACAGCGTTTCCTCTTAAGACTAATAGATGTCAGGATAATTAAACCGATTGTCATAATATAATTATATACATAATGTAATTAGTTTTGTGCTCTACGTGTTTACAATGTCTCACAAGAGAAGGCAGAAAAAAAACAATTCAGATATTGGCTCCTAACAACTCCTTTGTTAGATAGTCCTCACAGCATCCCAAGATTCTTTCAAAACCTATTAATCACTTAAAGATATAAAACTTCTTATAGAAGCTCTAACTATCTTAATACTTCACTAATTTAAGTAATAGTTTACCAACAAACAATACATTGAACTACAAAAGCGAGCCAACTAATAAAGGAAACTAAAGACAATGACGAAGTTGTTAAAGAACACCAAAGTCATGTTTATATTAATTGGCTGTTGCTCGCGGCGCCACTTACACCATCGATTTGGCTCTACAGCCCAACTCTCATTGCTCAAAGCGTGATAATATGTATCCCTTCCTTTGAGTCAAACCATAGGCTATCCAATACTGAAAACCCCGTTGAAATCGGCCCAGTGGTTTTAGATTAATAGTCGAACTAATATGCACAAAGATAAGAATTCCAAATAAATTATATTTAGGATTCAGAGACGTTCAAATAGATTAATATATTTTTTTTATGAATATCTCAAATGTACAGACGTAACTAAGTAACAGTTTAATAATAGAAAATGAGTATTAGTACATGTATCGCGATATTTTAGATACCTACTCATAAATACATCAATATTTCTATTCACCCCATAAAGAAGTTATACATAAGTTAGATTTAGTTACGATTGCTTGGGACCCATGGCTTACCTACAGTGGTCCCGGGAGAAGAATCTCATGAATATAGTAATGGTTTATCATTGGTTTTCCTTTTCAGTTTACTCAGTAGGTATACAGATATCCCATACAATATCTGTCAAAAGTGACGGTTACTATGTGGTTGCTGTTCGATTATGAATCGATTGTGTTAGCAGACTTGGGTCCCACTACTTCCGAAGTCACAAGCTAACAAAATCTCTTTATAATATAAGTATAGATTAACAAATATTTTTTCGTACACAGGACCCAATGGCTTATCACTGGTGGTTCAACAGCTCGGCTCACAGTAAACACGAGCTGACCACATCATCGATGACAACTGTGCCTAATATGCCTGGTAAGTTAACCTTTGGCAGCGACAGGGTCGATACAACCCCTAGACAAATCAACTCCACACTTTAAGGTGAAGGTGATAAGCGTCAAGACATATGTGATGACCTATGAACACTGATAGCGCAAAACGTTAAAATAACATAATCAAGGATTTAATCCCTGAATTTCATTTAACTACGATCTTGAAATAAAACTAATTTTGCCTATTTTATCGCATTTATTTTATGTTTTTTACGTTCCCGACATTTCGGCTGCTTAACAGCAACCGTGGTCACAGGAGGACTGAGGTGTTTGACGTCTTTGTGTCATATTTAGAACTGCGGTACTCTATAATTAGTTGTTGTTCGCGGTCCGATCTACGCAGTCAGTGCTCACAGTGTCTTAAGGTCTTGCAATGGTGCGCTTGGTTTTGGATTTAATTATATTAATTACAGGATCCCAAGTTGGTGGTAGCACCCAGCCATCTTCCCTATTGAAATAAGGATGTATTTTCATTTCAATGGCCTCACGTATCATCCTTGGTCGTTGATACTCTACGGCGATACGATATACCGCACTGACAATGGACTTTTCTTCCAGGTACATACGTCTATATGGTCAACAATTCGGCGGACTACGGTTGGGTTCAATGTTCCGGAACTAATTCTGTGGGACGACAGACGAAGCCGTGTCTCTTTCATATACTGCCAGCTGGTAAGCAGATTGATAAAAACAGTTAATAGTTAATTGAGTGAACAAAATTATTATATTACTGATTTGAGCGCCACAGGGATGTTATGGCGTGATTCCCTATAACACTACCACCCTCGGAGCATATTATCTAGGCTGTCCAGAAAAGATTTGTTAGAGCTGTAGCGACCTCTTCAACCTCGCCACAAGCTACACAGATGGCGCTGCAGACGTCATTCAGAACAATTGACGACGCTCCACACAATCCTGAAACGCGCTATGAGAGTTTTCGGTGCACGTAACATATATACAAGATCCCGACATTAACCGTCGGGACATAGCGGCCGCCCCGCCAGGCATACCACCCGCCTGGCTGGAAGATCTTCCCTTTTCTGCCAAAGAGCTTTAGAGCTCTAATGACCCTCTCTGGACAGCAGAGAGCTCAGAGTCCTGTGGGCCCCTGTCGGTCCTCGCCCGATGATACGCCGAGGTGGATGCCCTGTCCTACTTTACAGCGCTCGGGTACATGGTGTCACTACTCACCAATAGCTCGGTACAAGCTGCACGACTACCTATTATTAGTATTTTTTTATATAATCTGTGCAGATAAGCCGTCATCGCTGAAGGCGTGTGAGATCACTAACGTGACATACGACTCCTTGACCCTGAACTGCACACCAGGCCACGATGGCGGGATACATCAGTCCTTTTTGCTTGAAGTGAGTACTCATGACTTAAATATTTGTGGTTCTATTGCTCATTTACGCAGTGACAGCCCTGGCGTGATCGTAGCAACAAGTACATCGGTCCACCTTGGCGGGCCTTTCAGTGGGTTGTCGCGCGTCAGAAGAGATAAGAGTTATGCGTCTGAAAGAGAGGGGTTCTTCTTCTTCTTCTAATTTAAGGGTTAGACCCTTGTCGGTGTAGCTGATGAAGATTTCATCAGCTATATTTATGGGAGAATAGTGCAGCAGTTTCCCATTGCTTTCTGCGCCGCAGTTCAAACATCGGCGTACCGCTCCTTAAAGATCCGTCAGAAGCCCTTCCAGAACACTATTCTTCGGCCTTTTGCCAGTACTGATACCGCTGCTGCCCCGCACCAGCGGAATGCTTATTTGCTGGCGGCATTTAATCGCCATGACACAGAGTCGTCAAAGGAATCTTGTAGCTTTTTATAGGTAACCTTGTCCCACCAAAGTTCCCACTACATCATGTTAACTTAAGAAGAAGTTAAGAGAGGAGCGTTGTAGGTAAATATACTTTTCGGTATGCAGCGCTATGCGAGCTGAATTGCACTTTATTGAGTTGTTGTATGAGTCATTATCATAAAGTAACTCATCAGTCAGCTAGGTGCAGCAATAGGGTTCGATATAAAATGATAGAATCACAACTGGGACCTGTACACAACTGGCTCATAATCGAACGATAATGGCATGACAATGGCATACCGTGGCCTTCTTATAAGAATTCCGTTATTTCAAACAGATCTTCGAAATGGGCACCGGCCAGCTGCTCCGCAACATGAGCGGTGATGACCCTGAGTTTGAAGTGTCAGGGCTGTCCGCGAGCAACTCTCTAGCGGTGTCTGTGAGAGCGTTCAACAGGAAAGGGTTCAGTGAAGCACTTACACTTACTTCCAATTTGCTGAAATATCCACAAAGGCATACAGGTAGTCCATATAATTTTATATACTATAATAATTTAAAAAAAAACTTACAATTATAAAATTTAGGCAGACGTTGAACTAAATAAAATATTCAGTCATCACATCCGAATGTGTATCTAACTCCTCTGGAGAAGTTCGTGAAATTAAAAAGTTGATGGTTGTTTTTTTTTTCAATTTGTGTTGTGACCGTTATATGTTAATTTAAAAAAATACTATTTGTTGAGAACAATTGGTATATGGAAACTGTGTTAACATCACAAAATGATTACAAATGTGCTACAGAAACGCAGTCTTGAGGCTTAGTACACCCGGTCTGAATCACTCTGCAAAAAGATAGATCAGATAACGCCGGGACCGAACGCATCTTCGTCGAGATGTTTCTAAGACTAATCATGTAACTTATTGTATAGCTGAAGTCATGAGATGATTTGTCACCAGCTCAAGTGCCCGTCAAAGTGGAACTCACAACGATTCTAGTGATCGTGCTGATCGCTGTCGGAGTCATAGCCGCCATGACAGCCGTCTCCGCAGTCGTGTTCTGCTGCAAGTACTGCCGCAAGAGAGACAGTAAGTAAATACATGAAGGGGAACTCAAAAAAAACCTATTTTCCTCTTTGTGGACCTGATTAGCTCACTGGGTAGTTAGTAGTTCGAATCCTGGTAGGGACAATCTTTGTGTGATGATCACGAATGTTTGTACCCGAGTCATGGATGTTTATTATCTATATGTGTTATATACTGAGTTCGCCCTCAGTCATTGTACGGTACCCATAATACAAGCGTTGCTTAGTGTTCTAAACGATTTTGGGCAAAAGACCTTTTTCCAAAATGAATTGATACCTCAGATCCCCATAGCCAAATTACTTTAAAAATCCCATCTAGTTTTTTCCTACTGATACAACATAATTACAAAATAATAATTTCATCTTGTACGAACTTGTGTGCGCTTATTGACTTGTTGAGTTTTTTAAAAACACAACAATGATACTTCCTACTATAATATTAGTTGTACTTATAACAAGTTGGTACACGTAACACAACTTCTACAGTATCTTGAAAGTTTCAAATAAGAACTTGTAGTAGGCGTCGTTTTTTAGGCCTCGTCAACCCCTAAAATCAGTTTTCGTTGATGTTAAACCCTGGGAAACCCATATCGATCACTTTGGAAATCCCAGCTCTAAAATTATATATCTATTTGTTGCAGCAAAAAATGAAAAGGACAAGCGACAACAGGACGAAACATCAAATATCCCTCTCACTGGTACTAAGGAATCCGACAGTGTTGATAGTCTAGGTAAGGACAGTTGCTAATCTCAATGAAGATTACATTAAAATCCCACTCCGGGGTCATTTTAAATCATGTCAGATCGAGTTTCGAGTGCGAGTTCATTCTAAGACCAACCGTACACTTATAAAACAAATGGGGGAAGAGGAACCCACCACTGACCCTTGGCTAGTCAACTTTTCCAATTATAAACCAAACATGTTGATAGATAATTAAAGAAGCCAGCAACACCGAACTCATCTAAGATTTTGTCTTATATTTACGCGAATAGTACACATTGAAATAAAACGAATTTTACGAATTTTATCGCGTTTATTTTATGAGTTTTACGTTTCCGACGTTTCCGTTGCTTTACAGCAACCATGGTCACGGGAGGACTGAGGTGGTTGACGTCCTAGTGTCGTAGTTTGAACCGAGGTACCCTCATATTTAGTTGTTGCTTGCGGTCCGATCTACGCAGAAAGTGCTCACAGTGTCTTGAGATCTTGCAATGGTGCGCTTGGTTTTGAACGTAAAACACATAAAATAAAAACGCGATAAAATTCGCAAAATCACTTTTAATTACTTTGGGACCGTACAGTTGGTGTGTTCGTCTGGCGATATTAGTATTATAACTTCACCACTGGCACCTTTGCAATGTAACTTAATCTCACCAACCCACGTGCCAGAAATTTAGCTTGAAAGCTCTCCATAATTCCCCCAATATTTCATCACTAACCTTTAAAATATTAAATTTCACAAACGGCGTTGAAATTCACTATCGAGTTTGCTACCAATCTAACAATAATTGACCTTTAAGGTCCTACCGGTCTCTCGTATTTAAATGTTCTGGATTAGTTTGTTTTCAAAAGGTCAGTTGAATAAATTCAACTTCAAAATGGGTCGGGTGAGGAATATTTATCTATGTCGGTAACTATTTGCATATATTATTAATTGAGGTTTTAAAAAAAATTAAATTTGAAGTTTGGGTCTGATTTGGGTTGTAATGAGAGGCTGGGCAAGCGAATTGTTGCGAGGCCCCTTGATGACGCATGATAACGGATTTTATAGTTGAGTTTTATTGATGTCATATATTTCCGCGAATACTACACATTGAAATAATACTAATTTAAAAAATAGTTTTATTTCAATGTGTAGTATTCGCGGAAATATAAGAAATCAATATATTCTATCGCGTTTATTTCGCAAGCTTATTCGTTCAAGCAACAACTAAATATGAGGGTACCTCAGTTCAAGCTATGACACTAGGACGTCAACCACCTCAGTCCTCCCGTGACCATGGTTGCTGAAAGCAGCTGAAACGTCGGAAACGTAAAAACGTACATTAAATGCGTTCCAAAAAAAATGTTTTATTTCAATGTGTAACATTCGCGTACACATAAGAAATCAACATACTTTACTGTAAAAAAATATGCTTATGGTAACCAAAACTGTGGTTTATGTCGACGTCTCTAAGTATCTGCACGTCAAGTAAGAGCTACCGAATTAAATGTTTTAAATGTCTAAATACGGTAGACTTTAAAGTATACGGTTAACTTTCGAATAATCTCGCACTTGACGTACTGTAGTTTGTAACTAGAGCAAATTAGGCAGAAAAGCTCTTCCAAATAGGACTCAATAAATCACATATTACATTCATGATGTATTCAACCAACCCAAAAAAGTCGAAAGCTATCAAAGGTACACTCATCCACATACATTTCTTGAACGTACCGCAATAAAAATGTATTTCCTTTCACCACACAGATAAAAATCCGGACATAATACCGCTGGACGGGAAAATAAGTGACAGCTGCTCAAATAAATCGTCCACGACCGAATACAGTGCAATACGACCGCTTATATCGAAAACGTCGACCGACAAATACGATGTGTCGCCGAATTGCGACCGATTTTATGACCACAACATCGACCCGTGCAATCAGTACATTCAAGTGCGACCGATGGATTACCGAAGACCCACTTATGCGCCGAGCTTACAAATGCCGAACCTTGGACCGAGTATACAGAACATTGGTCCAATGAGCAGCTTGCATTTACCAAATGTTGGTCCCAATGATTGTCATAGACAACCGTACGATAAAGTTTATGAGGATTGGTTAAAGTATAAGAATGCTTTGCCATTGAATACAAGTGGTTTGGTAAGTACTTTAACGATTATAAACTTTCTAAATATTTTTGTTTTTAAATTCTCGTTGAGCGTTGTTGTGTGGGGTCGTAGGTCCAACTCAAAGCGCAGTGGGTAGTGGCCCTGCTTTCTGCGAAGGTCCCGAGTTCGAAACCTGGTGGGGACAAACTTCGTGTGATGAGCACGAATCTTTGTACCCGAATCATGCATGTTTAGCATCTATATAAGTATATATACTGAGTTCGCCTCCAGTCCATTGTACAAGCGTTGCTTAGTGTGGGACCGTATAATTGGTGTGTTAATCTGGCGATATTATAACTATTATGTTGTGTTCTTGAACAAAAACGATGAAGGAATATTGCTAAATAGTATGAAGTTGGAAGGACCGACTTATGATTACTGAACTCAAAATGAGGCCCTAAAAATGTTGTTGCTGCCGGCCGTTTCAAGGCCCCACATAATTATTAAAACGTGCCTCAAAAACTTATTTTCCAGTTACCAGCAGAACATCTACTGCCACCGGAGCTCTACGCGACCCCCCCACCACCCTCACTGTACAGCAACCCACACAGAAACCCATTAAACCTGACCCAAATGCCGGAGCTAGAACACCGATACCACCTGGAACCGAGGTCGTTAGCGATCTCGCAAGACATCAGGAGCTGCACCAATTCACCCCCCGTCAGATTCAACGCTGAGAACAACAGTGTTTATTTCAGTAAGACTGTACATGATAGAACTAATACGTTGCCTCATTTGAAGGGTAGGATAAATGGTGAGTATGTTTTTTTTCTCTTTTTAACGTAGTGGAAGTATTATAGCATATACGTACGGCACAATTTGGCAGCCAATCTGTCGGGCTGATTTGTAGGAGCCCTACAAATTGGTATGTCTGGAGGCAAGTTGGCTAGTGATGGATGGAGAAATGGTTGGGACTCCTCAAATCGGACCTAAAATGGATGCCAAGCTGATTCGTTTATAGAGGTCTGGAGGACACACACACACACACTTACCCGGATTTTTGAGTATATAAAATCACTCCGGTATGCAGTTTGGTTTGAACAGGACCAATTTCGGACTTCTTTGATGTAAAGGGCAACAAAAGTAATGATCTATTATGATTTACTGAATGTTTGCGACGCTGGACTCACCAGCTGTCACGTATCAAATCTTGGCGAATGGAGGATGTTTCTGAATAACCCATAGAGATCGTGTTTAAGATTTGTATGTCTTTGTCAAGTTATCCTCTACGAAACCGGAGATCTTAGATCCAAAACATGGACTAGCTCTGGATATTGGAGAGTTCGATGTTTGTCTATTTCGACCCAAAAATATTAACCTCTTGGGATTTAAATAGATTGAAGATGTCTGGCTATAGAAAAAAGAAAATAGGTATTTAATAATGTGTAATCTTTCAGCCAACTCACCAACCCAAACGGGGTGCGAGCCCAAATCATGCGCAACCAAGTCAACGGAAACTAATTTAGAACATACCAAAGTGAGCAAAGAGTGTGATTGAGAACAGTACTGAACTGTTTAAACAAGGACACAGTGCAGATCGTGCATGCCAGACTATATATGGCCTTAAATTTGACAGATGTCAAAACGGACGTGTGTCAAAAGTGACAGCTGTCAGAGTGATAAGCCATGGCTCCGTTAATGGTTTTTAATGGCCTATAAATCAGTGTATAAAGTGAATTAGATAGTGATGAATGTTTTGAACTATATCGACCCGTCCGTTGTGATTTTTATTTCTAACCATTGTGTAACGATGATTGCTGGATAATTGAGATTATTATTTAAGTTTTATTTTTTGTAACTGACCTAATAATAATATAATAGTATCTTAATTTGCTATATTTACTTATGTATTTAAATGCTATAGTACGATTTTGCTGACACTGACCTGAAATTAAGTAATTTGACAAGACTCTATTTTATTTTATACTACTATCGAGTCCTATACAATTTTGTATTCATCTGAAATTTGATTTATTATAAACTTTTGATGTTCATCAATTATTTACTAGCAAGTACTTTATTTTCAGAATGATTTGGCCTCATGAAAGTACTTACTTAAATCTTTTTTTATTTTTTGCTATAATCATGTACTTATTTTTTATCACTTACTTCATTTTATTGGAAGAGATGCCAAATACAATTTTACAGATACAGTTTTTTTTTATACTTCAAACAATGTGCAAACTAGACTTATTAAATTATTCATGGATGTCAATTTCAAAAATCGTTTTACATCTTCCAAAAGGATGTATAAGACTGAATTCGTGTAGATATACTTGTTACACAAAAAAAAGAAAATTAATTACTTGTATGAGCAGGATTACAGTTAAGTATCCAATTCAAATTAATATTTTAACCTAAAAACACGTTTTAATTACTATGACTTAAAGTATTACAATGACATGATATATAATGTCAATGTCAAGTAAATGCTACGAAAACTCCTGAAAGCTCTCGACTTGACTATAAAAATTAACCCGCGAATTTATAGACATTATATATTGGAACTTTATCAAACGTCATATAGTACTGCGCAAAGCAAAACTCTTGTGCGCAGTACTATATAACGTTTAACAAAGGTATAGAATGTCTATAAATTTTGGGGCAAGCGTTGAATTGTGTCCATGCTAAACATGATTGTCAAAATACGGCATTTGATCGCTTTGTTGTCTGTCAAAAGAAACGTCATACTACGTTTTAAGTATAGCGAGTAACTTTTCATCACTCAAAAAACATGATTGGTTTATAGAATTATTTGTTTATTGTTTTTTCCAGGACGGTTCGTAATCGTAAAGAAGACTAAGTATATTATTGTAGTTAAATTAAAATTATAATCTATCGCGGCTGTACATAATGTAAATATATAATTAAGTATGTTATACGAAACGTTGCCATAGTAGTTGAATAGTTAATAATTATAATCTAATTAATTATTATTGTCATAAAATCGAGCTTTTATGTTATTGGATAATTTTCTTTTTCTTTTTTAATTGTGATTAAAATTAGGAAATTGTAGAGTTATACTCCGTTCCAAATATGATTAGAATTTTGAGTGACAGCTGTCAAATCAGTATTAGACCAAATGATCTACTGGCTTGAGTGCAGACCACTAGGCTCGATCTAGAACTTGTGGTTTCGTCAAGTCAATTGTCTTAGTATGGGTTTCACTATTTAAGATAGCACTCCCTCCCAGACCATTGCATGGCACCCATAAGTGTTGCTTTTATGTTTTTATGTCTTCAATTCTACGTTGTGTCAAAAAAAATCAAAATAATATTTTTAACCGTCTTCATAAAGTTTATTAATTTCACGCGTGTATTTGGGTTATAAAATCAATAACGAACCGGGTTTATTAAAAAATACCACTAGTTTTTTTTAGTTCTCCAATATTTTTAAGACTATTCTTGTATTTGTGTAACTATACCCGTACGTCAAGCCCGACATTATTCGTAAGCTAACCTTATACTTTATAATCTATCCCCCAAATTTATAGACGTTTTATAACTTTGTCAAACGTCATATAATAACTGCGCATAAGAAAATTGTTTTGCGCAGTACTATATGACGTTTGATAATGTTATAAAACGTCTATAAATTTGAGGGTTAGTATTTAGACTTGTTGCGTGGAGAATTTGATGTTTTTAGTACCATCCGCTAGAGGCGCTGTTCAATTCTCCAAAAATAATGTTGTACTACGGGATAGTAGGTACTGTCATCAACAAAATAAGATCACATTTGAACGGAGTGTAAACGATCATAATAATCATTGACACTTAAAAAGTGAAAATATAAATAAAATGTTAAAATAAATGTATCATATAAATGTGTGTTAATATCTTTGGATTGTTGATAAAAAAAATACTGTGCTCACCCGTGAAGGAATAACAGCATAGACGATTCCTGATTAAACATTAAAAAAAATATATATAACAGGCATAATACATAATAATGTTTATTTATTTAACGAGGCTCCGATACCGAGAAAAAAAATACACCCATCTTATTACAATCCCGTTCATTTTTCGGGTCTAAAAGCTGTATATTTTTTTTGGATTTACGTTACAATACAATACGAGGTGCAGTAGAAGTATCTAAGCAAAAATACTAAATAAAAACTTAGGTGGTATATATTTTTTTTCTTTTACTTGACTCTAGAGTTTTATATTTTTTCACTCGAGCTAATAATATTAAATTACTTCAGAAGTATCGCGTTCACCTTTTGTTTTTAAACATACCAAATTCTATAACAGCATAGATTAATTTAATAACTTAATTTTAATTGTAAAAAACAATATAATTAGCATAGATTCTATAGAACAAAACGAATAACAGTCGCTGGTGTTATTTTATACCGAACAAAAACTTGTAATAAATAAATGTGTTTAATATTTTCTCGAGCGACTGTACTTCGTGTTGCCCGAAGCGCTTTCACAATCGGTCGTGTTACTTTTAAAAGTGATTATTTAAAAACAATCGGACTTATTATTCTACTGATGTAAAAATCCATTGGAAATAATAAATGATAAATGTGAGTTCATAATATTTGTATTTTTATTTGACATCATAATTAATTAATAACGCAAATGTTTTTTTTTTTTATTACATTATAGGCAAGTATTTGATCTCGATCTCACCTGATGGTAAGTGACGATGAGATCTACGATGGAGCATACTTGCCTAGGTAGGAAGGCGGCAGTAGATAGAGACGCTACATTCACTTGGCACATGCAGCGCAACTGATCTGACCCGCCATCCATGAATGGCAGCACCGAACATCATGCCGGAACACGGCTAGGCCGCTTGGCGACATGGCTTTGTTCAGTGGGTGGTGACTAGCCACGGCCGAAGCCTACCACCAGTAGAGTTGTCACCTGGTTGGCACCACCCAGGGTCACGTGTAGGGTATCTCGAGGGTACTTAATTCTCTTACGGACGAAGGTGACTCGACCCCAAATTTTTCAAATCCAATTTTTATGGAGTTAAAGAAAAATATGTTCGCCGCTACAGGCGAAATAAAACAAGAGTATTAAGCCAATAAAATATATACCCTGGGGGCATATAAATACCCTATCTATAGCCATGGCATACTACATATTCCTTGCTTTATATTTATAATATAATCAAGGACCTAAATTTTTTATTTTTTTATTTTTATTTATTTAAATTACAAAGAATGTATACAATTTTGTTAAAGTGGTGCAACATAAACTCCAGTGAATTTTTCTGTACACCACTGAGTCGACCATAATAACTTACGCCTATTACATTAATTTATCTTATGGCTACCGTATTTAAGTCTATAGTATCGTCTCTATCTACCACCGCATAACAATATGATTGCGTCTCGCTCACAGGCTACTCGGCCCATCTGCGACCGCTTCCCTCACCAGTAATGCATACTTCGCGTAGTAACTAGAATCTATCTATACGTACATACAGTTAGCATGTATGCAAAAATAGCATATGATTATATTAAAATAGGTTTTTTTTTAAATTAATAGCCGCTACTGGACGATGCAACAAACAAACAGTCATGTTTGCTTTCCGAACGCCTACGTGCTGAGAACGGAATAAAGGGTAAACAAAAACTTAAGTGATCCATGTTTTTGATTAATGTCAATATTTAGAGCGATATGCGACTTATATTTTTAGTGCCGACTGTACTTTGGTAAGGCGTAATCAACACTGAGTGTGACAATATCATGGAACAATGTCTGCATTGTGAAAAAGAAATTGCCTGTTCAAGTTAGAAATGTACTGGCAAGCAAGATGAGCGCGTCAAAAAATTTAAATTTAGAACAACACGCAGAATAACAGTACTATCTTGGCCGGTTTAACTTTTTAAATTGATTATTTTATATTCCCGCCTTTTTTTGTTATATTTTTCGCTTGTCTTCTAACTATTGCACGAAATACACATTTTTACAAGTAATTTACATTGTTGAAAGATTTATTGTCATCTTCACGCCAACATTGCCTATATTTCACGTAACAAGTGAAATGGCAAGACAGTGCATTCGGCCGAGTGCTCGGTACGTGCAAACAGTGCTCAGCAGAGTGCACTGTTTCGCCATTTTATTCGTTACGTGTAATCCAGGCATAAGTATGCCTTGGGATGATCGCGTATTTGATCAGGCTGCTTAGCTATGAGAATGTTTTCTTTGTATTACCAACATTTTTATTTAATTTTATACGCATTTGTTTTTTCAAATTTTATATATTGCAGACAGCAGTTTAAAAATAATTGCGTTGAGAAGTTTCATAGAAGTCTGTCCAGTAGTATTCCCGTGACATCCGAACAGACAGTCTGTTCATATCTCTTTGTTAAGCATACATTTCAAAAATGACGGAGTCAGACTAGCTTTTTTTATACTTAGTACTTTTTTTTTGACCTGCTGCTAAAGTCTGATTAGCCGTTCCTACATTGTTTTCACATACCTACAACAATGTATTGCTCAAAAATGTAAAAGATCTTTTTAAAAAAAAAGAGCAACCATGGAGTTTCTTGCCCGTTCTTCTCCATAGGAACGGCATTCCGAACGGGTGGTAAAGTAGTAGCATAATATTTTGTAACTTTTGACGATTCATAAGTACTGTACTTAATGGTCTACGTGAATAAGAAATATTCTGATTCAGATTTAATATTAAAAAAACTACTAAGTTAACAGTTTTAATATAATGCTTAGAGAAAAATCTCTTAACATTTTCTTAGCAACAATGAAAAAAAACTACCCAGTACCTTCTCTCGATTATAACATGATACTTTTCAGTGCTACCCTTTTTTATCTCATTTTAACCGTTTATTTTTGAAATATCTCAATTTGTCTCGCGATTTAAATTGTTTTAACCTTCGAGCGATCCGATACTCAGTTTTTTTTTTCACACTTGATTTATTTATTGAGTAAAAGCATTTTTGTCCTGCGGCTTTATTCACGCTCCATCATTGACTGTTCAAGTGATCGTAAGTGTTCAATATCCCGTTTAGTACCTATATGGTTCATAAGTTATATAAAAGTAACTAGCTGTTGCCAGCGACTTCGTCCGCGTAGAAAATTAGAACATCATAATATTTTCCATACACATGTTGACTTTTTAGACTCAAAAATCCTTTCTTAGTGAGCGCCTAAAAGCCCAGAGGAACCTGTGCGCCAAATTTCAAGTCCCTAGGTCTCATGGTTTTATAGATTTCGTGATGACTGAGTGCAGTGCAGTACGTCAATATATATATAAATAGATAATAATTAGCGTTGAAGAACTTACGTACTAGGACAGATATTACTATTCTCCGCGCGGATAAAGGGAATGCGACGGTTATAATGGACACGTCAGATTACAATGCAAACATTATCGAACTTTTATCGGATGTGAGCGCATACAAAAAGGTCAAAACAGACCCAACCTCAAACGTGTTAAAAACAACCACCGGACTTATAAAGAAACACTCCGAAGCATTGAATCTAGACGTCAAATCACTGACACCTTCCTGCGCAAAACCACCAAAACTGTATGGGTTACCCAAAATACACAAACCTGAAGCCCCGCTGCGTCCCATTGTGAGCCAGATTGACACACCAACCTACAGTCTGGCCCAGCACGTAGCTAAGGTGCTCTCACCACTAAGAGCACACACAGAGGATTCCTACCATTTTGTCAATGAGATTAAACACCTGTATCTTGTGATAAAGAAGCGCAGGTTCAAAGGTTAGTATACCCCTTCTGAATTGCCCTGTATGCTTTAGCTAAACTAATAAGCAGTGTTACAAAAATATTTAAAAAAATGGTAATCTTCTTCTGTGTGTGCTTCTACAACTAGTGAATATGGTCAGTCCGTCAGCTTGGCATACATACAACTATTCTTAATCACTTGTATAACAAGCAATCGTGCGTTCCTGACATGATTAGATGCACTCCGTATCCTTACTTTCGCTAACAGAATATGATAATGCGAATTTCCGACCACAGGCGCGTGATGGACTCCGTGAAACGGATTTATAGCCACCAAATTGCCAGTAATTAGCATTCTACCCGGCGATACAACCGTAATCGTTATTGTAATCTGTCATGCAGGTGATTCGTTATTACCAGAATGGTGAGATATGCCTAATAAGCAATTATATTCATGGTCTAACGCTTTGGCTACAAGGTGTGCGTTTCATACCCTGGCTGATACCGGATTCCATGTGTAAATCTCATTCCGGATAATGATTATCATTTGCTGAACCGTGACGGCATCTAGGCATCTGGGCCCCAAGTCTGCTAACACAATCGATTCATAATCGTACAGCAACCACATAGTAACTGTCACTTTTGACAGATATTGTATGGGATATCTGTCAAAAGTGACAGTTATTATGCGGTTGCTGTTCGATTATGAATCGATTGTGTAAGCAGACTTGGGGCCCTGTTGGGTCTAACCGACTACAGACTTAAGAACGAATAGAATCAGAATAGTTATCGAATAGAAAAAGGATCTTTTTTTTTATAAGCAGACTTGAGGCCCTGGAGGATTGCGTCAATATCAGAACAACGAGATTTTTAATTTATTTGTTTTGCCCTTCGGTCCCTTGGTGCTTTGTGGAGCAATCAGTCAATCACTTAGGAAAAAAAAATTGGAGACCCCTGGTCTAAATTAATCCCTCACGTATAGTGGGGGAGTGTGCTTGGGATATGGGCTATAGACTCACCCCTATTGGGTACATTGGGACCAAATGCGTGGAGAAACGTGAGTGGACTACTTTGTTTCATAAAATAGAAAAAAAAAATTGTAACGATACACCCGACTCGGCTAAATAAAAAAAATACAACTCAAAGAAATGACAACAAATTGCAGTACAGTAGCGGAAGTTTACCTACGCGATTCTCCCATCCCCACTTGCTTGAGGGGGTGGCTCAGCCCCTCTTATCTTCAACTTGAGGGCTTTGCAGAATCACGATAGGTACTGTTACTTAAGCGATAGTTTTGTCCACTTTTCGTGTTCTTTTGAGACTTTGTTCGTAGTTTTCTGTACGGCTGTGACTTTAGTTAAGACCGAGCATGTGACGTCACAACAGTAGTCGAATACTTAGTTTTTGTTAGAAGTAGTCTAATCTTGAGAATACTATCTTTTCTGTACCGAAAGTTTTCTTCCACATTTTTTTTGCAAAGTAAAATAAATACGACTACTGAACAACTTGGTATATGTCCCAAGGTCCTACCTTTAGGTTTACTAAGTAATAAAAAAATAGGGTATGTGGGGTACGTAGATATATTGCTTACTATCAAAATGATCTTTAGAGGTTAGATGAAATATTCAACCATCTTAACACCGCGCGCTAATTTTAGATTAGCGACATCTATCGTGAACACTGGTAATATGAATTATACTACTACTAGTAGATAGGTAACTTTTTATTTTTGGAAATCGGGCTCATCGTACTCCAACAACATATCTACTAGAATCGTCATTACTAAAATGGGTTGGCATTAATTTATTTATTTATTTGGTTATTGCAATCTTGCAATTATTGGTAGAATACCAACCTACCGTTGGGTGGGGTGAATAAAATGATGGTACAGTATTATCTACTATGCTCCTACAATTTATGCCATAAAAATATCATTTAAACACGCCCTTAATTATAGACCTCTATTCTAGGGCGAAACTACACCTAATAACTCACCCCACAATAGAAAACTCAACTTTCGTCCCAAACACCAAAAAACATTAGTCGACCTTATCTCTCGTAGTAACTCGCCCCACGGATCCTGTTTAAGAAATCACCCCAGTGGCGTAGCATAGGTCATTAGCACCCGGTGCGGATTTCAAATTTGTCGCCCTCTTATTTTTGCTATTCAATATAAAAAAAATTGGGGCATTGTAACGACAAAAAAAATGACGAAAAAACACAGAATTTTTTTTAGTATTTCTTTTTTCGTATGGTTTTTTTTTTCTCTAACCGCCACCTGTGAAATGCCACCCCCGGCAAAGGGCCGCCCGGTGCGGACCGCACCCTCCGCCCCCCCCATGCTACGCCACTGAATCACCCTCTAGGTAAGGGTAGATAAGATTATCAAGGGTTATTTATAAAACCAGCCTTGGGTACGGATTAATGATGTCGACTTTTGTCTTGCGGTTTTATCTTAAGTCACTTGTCTCTCTCTCTTGTGTTATCTTCTAAGTAGTCTAGCGGCGTGGAATAGATGGAAAAATATATATGTCGGCTGATGAAAATCTGGATACTTATATGACTAGACTAAACGCAAACTGTTACTATTTCAAACCGCGGCTCGCACCTCTGGGATTTCTGGATTTCATGTGCGAATCTCATTTTCAACCATGATTATCAATTGCTAAACGGTGAAGGAAAACATCGCGAGGAAACCTGCATGTCTGAGAGAACCCCTCGAAAGATGTGTGAAGTCCGCCAACCCGCATTGGGCCAGCGTGGTGGACTATGGCCTAATCCCCCTCGCATTGAGGGGAGGCCCGTGCCCAGCAGTGGGACATTAAAAAGGGCTGGTATTATTATTATTAAACGCAAACTATTATGTTTTTTTTAAACATAATTGTGTGTATAAAGTTAATCTAAGCGGATCTTGTGTTATGGGTACTGTACTGTATTGTATTGTAATGGGCCAGGGTGAACCGATTACTTCAAACATAATTCTTTTTACGTACCGCCTTCCATCTCGCTCACACCACAGATTTCATGAATAAGTATGACAGTGACAGCATGTTTTCTCGATGACGTTACGGTTACATTAGAAGTTCCTGCTTACCCCACTGTACATAATAACTATACAGGTGATTCAGAAAGGGTGTACTAACCTTTGAACATGTGCTTTTTAAGAGCATTTCGATATGTCAAATTTAAAAAAAAAAAATTGAAAAAAATCACAATTGTCATTTCGTTGGAAACATTATTTTAATGGATTTCGAATTCATTTTTTTAAATAGATAATAAACATTCATGAGTCAGCTACAAACATTCGTGCTCATCACACAAAGTTTGCGACTACCGAGAACCTAACCTAAGACCTTCGGTACAAAAAGCAGGGTCACTGCGAATTGTACCAATCAGCCCGCTACAATAGCATAGCTGAACGAATCTAAGCTATATTTGCGACCTCGCCATCCTATTAACCTCTAAAATCTCGATTCATATTCATAAGTACATCATATTTTAGCTAGAATACATATTCATTAAGTACAAGAGAATTTGTTTGTACATAAGACAGGTCAGCGAAACATATACTTCGCTGACTGGTGTATTATCTATCTTTATGGAAATGCTAATTTAAGTATTTGGACCCATCGTCGTAAATACGTGGAGATTGGCTCAGTTGTTAGTGCCCCTGCTTTCTGGGCCCCAAGTCTACTAACACAATCGATTCATAATCGAACAGCGACCCCATACTTCTGTGATAGCTATCGTATTTGTAATAAACAAGTATTCACAACAGTTGTCAATTTGTTGAAATTTTATTTTTAAACCGACGAAGAATAATAAACGTATACTTAGTAAGAAGATGCACGGACCAATTTGTAGGTATAGTCTTTAGCGCGGACCGGCAATACTCGACTCAGTTGTTTGTTTGGCACCGACGTCACATTCGTTAAATATTTGATTTAATTAGACAAGGTAGATTTCAAGATGAGATAATGCTGATGATGATAATAATGATTAGCTTTTTTTGTAACAAAGTTTTTTTTTAATCGACATTTCGAACTTCTAACTTTTAAATGGTAGTCTACCTTTTCTGGATAACTTTGTATAACATAGAGCTAACAAAACAAAAACTACTAAAGCATATTATCCCTTACAATGCCAGCGATATTGGAGCTGATAGATCTGTCCATCAATATATATATATATAGAGCTAATAATAACTAGTGTCGATCTTAATAAACAGCTTTTCGACGCGAGACAGCGCGACCTTTGCGTACTCTCTATAAAGTATCAGGGCACCACGCCGGTGGTACCAATGATACTCGATTCTAAATCCATCATCGATTTAATACAATTCTTAACACTTACTGACTGACAGACAGCTAATAGCCTAAACCAGGGGTCGGCAACCTTTTGAGTCGGAAGAGTCAAAAATTACAGAAAGGCCATACTTTTTAATCGCGGGGCGCAACTAGTAAGACAATGAAGTGAGTTATAAGTGACAATGAAGTGAGAATGCAACAGATGGTAGATCCAGTAAACGTGACACCGCAAGGGCAGTGTATGTACAGCCACACGGACAGATTTTTGTACAAGCACCCCTTAACAGGCCATTATTGGCAAATAAATTCAGAATTCACTGCATCTGTTCTCCGAAAAAAAAAAAGATCGACAACGCAAACTTTTTTTAACGGTCTGCTTGGTAAGACTGTGTAGTTATATTGGTATTATTTGAACATCGAAAAAAGCGATGGGTACATAGAAGTTTGCACACAGTAATCATGCTAACAGCGAGGCAGAGCTTGTCTGAGGCGAGGCCCGGTATAGGGGGACGCCATTTTCATTATTTTATTTATACTGTGTATTTATTGAATATAATATTGCTATTAATAACTTGACATTGGCAAAATACCCGCTAAGTTGTGGGTGAGGCCATATTCATATCCATTCTATTTCATCACATTTCATTTCTTAAAAAATTATGAAGAAAAAGAAGAAGTGAGAACGAATTTCCTTACCCAAATCATGGACGTTTAATGGGATCAAATACCATCGGCGAAAACAATTTGTTTAAATAAAGTGGTTTTGGGTCAAATGCACCCATTGCCCCCCACCCCCCCTGTATCCGCGCCTGCCTCTGTCTACTCCTTCGGGAACTACAGACGTGATGGTGGGCGCTGGCAACTGATGAAGTCTCCATTTTCAGAGGGAATATGAGTAATCCCTCAAAATAAAACTTCCCCGACTCTCACTCAGACACGATAAATTATAGCCCCAAAAAGTAGGTAACGCATAATAAAAAAGTGAGATTTTTCATGTGAAACTTTCCTGAAATTATACTTACTGAAAGTCTCCAAAGCTTGGTGTGACAAATAGGTTACATGAAACACGAACGACTTACAGGACCGAAGTAACTAGTTATTTCATATTTGTAACATCAAAATAAATAAAAATTAAACAAATTCAGCATTTCCTCGCTGTAGGTATTATTATACATCCAGTATTCCTGCCACCATTCCTAGCTGACAACATCTTTATGATACATAATTTGTTTCCATAATTATTTTTTTTAATAATAATTGATATAAATATATAGTATTTAGATAAACTTTTTAATGCAAAGATTTCTTATATTTACACGAATACTACACATTGAAATAAAACTAATTTTACGAATTATATCGCGTTTATAATTATGTTTTTTTACGGTCCCGACGTTTCGGCTGCTTTACAGCAACCATGGTGACGAGGGGGCTGAGGTGTTTGACGTCCTAGTATCATAGTTAGAATTGGGGTACCCTAATGGTTATTTGTTATTTGCGGTGCGATCTATACAGAAAGTGCTCACGGTGTCTTGAGGTCTTGCAATGCTGCGCTTGGTTTTGTATTTAATTATATTAGTTACTGGATCCCAAGTTCGTGGTAGCAGCCAGCCATCTTCCCTATTGATTTTTTTCTTTTTTTTTTAATTCAATGGCCTCACTTATCACCCTTGGTCGGAATCGGTGTTCTTCGTAAATATAAGAAATCGATATAAAAACATTTCCAATAACATCAGCAGTAAATAAATGTAACAAAATAGCGTTTTTGAACACCTCACCCCACTTTCAACCTTAACACACACTGAAACTAAAGCTGAATTCACAAAAAGCAAAGTTGAATTTAATTTCAGCCGTGTGCAAGCGTAAAAGGATTTCCTGAAAATCGCACTGCTGAAAATATATTGCATTTGCTATTAAATTTCTCGATCTCAACTGTGGACGATGCAAGAATACTCCATATATACAGCGTGATTCAGAAAGGGTATGAATACGTGATGATTATGTGAAGTCACGACTTTCGTCTCGATCAGAATCAGAATATTTTTTATTCATGTAAACCATAAAGTACAGTACTTATGAATCGTCAAAATAGTTACAAAATGCTAAGCTACAACTTTACCACCCGTTCGGAATGCCGTTCCTATGGAGAAGAACGGCCAAGAAACTCCATGGTTGCTCTTTTTAGAAAAGATCAATTAAAAAGAGCAACCATGCCATTTTGAGCAGTACATTGTTATGGGTATGTGAGAACAATGTAGGAACGGCTAGGCAGACTAGAGCAGCTGGTCAAAAAAGTACTAGCTCTACTTAGAGCTACTTACATAATTACAAGTTAATGGCTACATTGTTCCCTCATTAACAAATTACTTTTGTAAATGAAGATAAGAAGGAAGAGGAGAAAATAACAATGTAGGAACGGCTTGATCGAGAGAATATCTGTAGCTCTGCATATGTTTATACCATGGTATCAAATGAAAATAGCCGCTAACTGACCTTATGAAAGGACTCGTAGGAGCCAAAAAGTCACGGTCGAATAAAAATGGTTCGTTTTAAAAGTTCACACAATTGTAGAACCTAGTAAGTTGTAGTCGTTTTGGGACAGGACCAAACCGTCTGTGGTCATATTTATAGGTCTCAAGTGGCTAACCCAACTTGCCTGTAGATAATATATTCTGTATTTTTACGGAGTATTTAAAAAAATACATTTTATTTTCTTTACTTTTTGGTGCACCTTACTAGCTTGGGCCTATACAAGTATAATATTTGCGTGGGTATATCGTACGTACTCGTTCCAAAATGTGAGTATTCTATAATGTATGAGAATTATAAATATACACAAAGCCTTTTTGCAAAATAAATAATGCACACATATTCCACACATTTTTTCCACAAATAAATATTATGGGGTGTTTGTTATAATAATGTGATTTTTTAAACCTTATTCGAACAGTGGCCATAAACAACGTTTTAACACATGAATCATAAGTGCCAAAATTGCAATAATGCTGTAATTTATTTGCCATAATTTCGCCACGATTGCCGTGTTTCGCGAAATTTGCTGGGCTTCGAGGTGTACTGGTGAACAAAAAGATCGTATGCTCGAGCGCTAATAGGATTAAAAATACGAGTACAATCGCATTCAAAATAGTTACAAAACAATACATTTATATTCCCAGTTGGAGTACACAGAGGTACCCAGTCGTACACCCACATTTTGCCGACAACATTTGAGTGTTCTTGTAATGCTCTGAGTGCAACTCTGTAGTCATTTATTGAACACAATTCCGGAATCAGAATGGAAATATTTTTCATATTACAGTACATCATTACAGTAATTATGAATTGACAAACATGACACAAAATGCTATGCTAGAATTTTACCACTCGTTGGAGAAGGGATGAGAAACTCTATGGCTTGTTAAAGCTAATATCCATTTTTGTGTAGTATTTTTTTTTTTTTTTTTATTACGTTATAGACAAGTATTTGATCTCGATCTCACCTGATGGTAAGTGACGATGAGATCTACGATGGAGCATACTTGCCTAGGTGGGAAGGCGGCAGTAGATAGAGACGCTACATTCACTAGGCACATGCAGCGCAACTGATCTGACCCGCCATCCATGAATGGCAGCACCGAACATCATGCCGGAACACGGCTAGGCCGCTTGGCGACATGGCTTTGTTCAGTGGGTGGTGACTAGCCACGGCCGAAGCCTACCACCAGTAGAGTTGTCACCTGGTTGGCACCACCCAGGGTCACGTGTAGGGTATCTCGAGGGTACTTAATTCTCCTACGGACGAAGGTGACTCGACCCCAAAAACAGTAGTAGTACATTGTTACGGGTGTGTTGAGAACGTCTGGGCGGACTTGAGATTTGAACAGAAATCCCATTCAACAGTCCATTGTATAGGTATTTATAAAATTACAAGTGTGGCTTGGTTTCAGACCATACAATCGATGTGATCTGGCGATATTCATTTCATTATAATATCGCCAGACAAACACCAACTATTCGCGGTCCCACACTAAGCAACGCTTGTATTACGGGTACCGTACAATGGACTGAGGGCGAACTCAGTATATAAATAACACTTATATAAATATAAAACATCCATGAGCCTGATATAAACATTAGTGCTGGTCACACAATTGTTGGTCCCTACCGGGATTCGAAACCGAGACCCTCGGCGCAGAAAGCAGGGTCACTACCAACTGCGCTAAATAGGACACCAATTAATTTTCAGACCACTTTTCTTCTCCCCATTACACCGTTTAAGGTATACATTTTTTTCTTGACCACACTGAGATTTATAGCTTTGAACGTTCGCACTCTTTGTAAAACTTTTAACTACAAACATTCGCTTTCAAAGGATTACTTGACGATAGTAGGTATTTTTTTTATCTTTTTTATTTTAAGCGGGCTGGCGACATGGTTTTTTATATTTGTATTTATTTAGTCAACAAAATGTATTGATGGAATAAAAAATATTTTTGAATTTTTTTACCCGAGACGCCGAGTAAAAGTCCTAAGATAAAATGATTTCATCTCGCTAGAGACAGAAATAGGAACGGATATCCAATTGTAATTAATCTATGGTTATGTTTTCGTTGGATAAATCCTAGACCTCTATTTACGTAGGTACAACATTTTTTTTAGGCTAAATCTAATTATTGGGATAATCCCATCGTGACGTCTTACGACCCAATCTATCATTATAGTAACGAGACTTAGAAAAAAAATTTTTAGGCATCAAATGATTCGGCTTATCAGACCGAGAATATACCTATATAAAAAAGTGATCTAGGAATTCACGAAAACTTGATAAAGGTACGTTCATATATGAACAGTATTCGCTTGAAATGGAATGATATGAAAAAAATAATTGATTTTTTTTTTTGTCGAAGGTACAAGTTGCTATTTAGTCAACAGATTATGAGGAAAAGAAAATAACGGACATAGATAAGATTAAATAAAGATATCTTAAAATAAAACTAATTTTCATCATTTTTTTATTCATCATTTCATCAATTTTACCGCGTTTATATTATGTTTTTTACAGTAAGCCATAATTAATACTGAATTATAGCCATGTAAATTACTTAAGTACTAAACGCATTTTTTGTTACATTACGATTAAATATATATTTACAACATTATTTAAGCTATTTTAAACTTTGTAACTGGTATAATAAAATTATCTTACATTGGGACTTGAAACTTTCTTCACAACAGTAGTAACAGCAAAAGAGTATCGACGTGAATCAGTAATAAGAAGCAAGAATTTAATCATCTACAATTAACGAAATAAACTAATGCAAATTAATATAAGACAACTCGGCTGTAGGGCTCTACCGCCTATATTTGAACCAGTCTTCTGCTAATATTGGAGAGTCATTTTTCATTCTAGCCGCCCCCCCTCTGGCCTTCCCCCCAGGGCACACTTTTTATTGGAATCTAATTTGGCCGGATAGTTGACAAGTATCCGGATTATAAGATCGGTCAAAACGGCGATCCATCAATGTACCACGTGCTTTGGTAAGCACGAATAATTTGGAAAACTTTTCTCGGCATTATTTGGGTACGTTGCCCCCCGTAATAAGGTTGTTAGTTACAAGCCTAATTGTCTATGATACCAAGTCTCGACGACATAAAAAATAAAATTATTTAAAAAAATATTTTTAGTTCCGGTGAACGGTGAAGGAAAACATCGTGAGGGAACCTGCATGTCTGAGAGAACCCCTCGAAAGACGTGTGAAGTCCGCCAACCCGCACTGGGCCAGCGTGGTGAACTATGGCCTTATCCCCCTCGCATTGACGGGAAGCCCGTGCCCAGCAGTGGGACATTAAAAAGGGCTGGTATTATTATTATAAATGTAAAAAAAATGGCGTTACGACTTTTACGTGTCTCTGGCGAGTGGAATGTGGGAAATGTCTAGCTAAACTAAACACATCGTTGCCTTCAGAATTAAAATTAAACATAGCTATCCTCGGCCAATACCCCTGACATTTTGAAGGATTCGAGACGGGCTCTCGTAACAGAATCTTCGACGACGCTGTATAGTTAATGAGACACCGCCGGGCTATAAAGCTTGTGTTACACGATGCTTGTAAAGCGATGTGAAGCGATAAATTATTTCATAAAAGAGTTTAGTATTTTTCCGATGCTAAAGGTCCCAATGTAATGGAGGACTGTTCAGACTCATAATCAGGGCCCCAAGTCTGCTAACAAAATCGATTCATAATCGAACAGCAACCGCATAGCAACTGTCACTTTAGACAGATATTGTATGGGATACCTGTGAAAAGTGACAGTTACTATGCGGTTGCTGTTCGATTATGAATCGATTGTGTTAGCAGACTTGGGGCCCAGAACTGCTGCAAATGTACCCATCATAGCCACACGAGAAGCTGCGCGATAAATAATTACGCGCTGCTACCGAACAATCGTGCTGTCACTGTCATTAATAGTTACAAAACCTGTGGTGTGAGCAAGATGGCACACGCTTACGTCAGCGTATTCCAACTTATAAAATTATAGCAAATAAATCTTATCATCGCAATGAAATGTCACTAGAAAACGAGCACCAACGAACTAATTTCAGAACGTCCCAATGTAGATTTTGGCCGGCGCTGGTCCGGAATTTGGTTAAAATCACAACGGCCGTGCGCCATGTCCGGCACACGTCCGGAACTAATCCGTATATATCCGGACTTCAAAACTGTATCTTCCAGGATTAGGATTCTTGTTTTGATATGCTATGGTGCGTCTGAATCTGAACATATGTTTGTGATTTTGTGCTTGCTAAATGCCTAATTAATTGTTCCAGCAGCCGAAAGACGTCCACTGCTGGACACAGGCCTCCTCTAAATGACTTCCACACATCCCGGTCCTCCGCCACTCGCATCCTAAAGCCCAATATTTCCCTCCCGCTCATACCGCGTATTTCATAGCTGAGAGTAACAGTGATAGCATGTCTATACATCAGAAGTTCCTGTGATGACCGCCAACCAGCACTGGAACCCTGAACCAGCCAGCCAGCTTGAGCTAGCCAGGTTCCGCTTTTTCAGTAGCCTTTATGTCAAGTGCCCAAGACGCCGCGATCCATGACCCCCCCCCCCCCCTAGTTCCTGCCAGATCACTAACCGATAACCTATATTACCGATAAATATGTATATTCGTTTTCCGAAAATGAACCAATAATTATCCTAAAGCCCAATAGGTTAAAGATAGCCTAAATTCCCCCAGCATTGAGGGGAGGCCGGATTATTTGTACATACAAGAAGTCCATTTTACAGTTTCAAAAACGTGTACACCACAAAGGTCGCCACTTGGTAAATCATTAATTTCCATCAGTTTCGTGTGAATAATTACCTAACTCATACGGTAGAGTTTATATTTCATCTTATATTTAGCAAGTGGACCTTAGAGAGAGTCGGTTAATTAGTGCACCGAGTCGGGCTATGTAGAGCTTATCGCTATGAAACGTATTGTTGGATGTAGGTATTATTATTATTCCGGTTAAATTACTAGGTCTGTTATGATGAAGATCGACCTAGTTTAGTAATGTTACACTCAGAGCGAGTAAATAGTTTTTTCTTTTTAATTACACTCGCTTGGCGGCGGGCGGTCGCTATGCCCCAACAGTTATGGTCACAATCTTAAAGACAAAAGAAGAAGAAGTAACATTTATTTATGACAAATACATTTGAACAACACTACATATAACATAGCCTATCTTTGTGCATCACTTTAGGCAGACGTTCAAATGCTTATCACAAATCGGCTTCCACTCAGCGTATGCTAAATGTGCAAACAACCAGCGCTGGTCTTCGGTGGAAGCCTTCTAGTGATGTCACGGACATCCTACTGCTACACATGCTACATGCTACTGCTACTATCTTGTATATATGTTACGTGCTCCGAAAACTCTCCTAGCGCGTTGCAGGATTGTATGGAGAATTGTCAATCGTTTTGAATGTCGTCTGCAGCGCTAGCGGTGTATTTTGTGGCTACAGTATCACGGTGCGTCATTCCTTCTTATATGGTCAGTCAATTAACAGTATTACTACAGCAATAAGTACTCTCCAAAAAATGTGGTTTCCCCAAAACAATCTCTTCCGAGCAAGACTGACGTGGATTTTCATTTATCATACCCTGTGCTCCATTACCCATAGTCAGTTCACATACACGGGACATTGATGGATGGAATGTCACATTATGTGTAATAATACCACTGTAACATGACCTGCCTCGCCTCTCGTAGCCGCAGTGAAGTGCAGGAGCTGTTGGTAGAGCAGAAGATCATAGTGAAATGGTTGATGACAAAACGTTTGGAGTGCTTACAGGGTAACGTGTCTTATGAATATTTATAGGTAGATTTGTTGGCGGTTTGTTGAGAAAAAATATTGCAATTTGTTGATTTTTTTAACTAATCTACATAAGGTTGTAGTATATGGCCTTCATGCTTAATATTGTCTATGCTATGACAGGATGCCCTTTGTGGCTGACGTTGTTCATTTGTTCGATTATAAGATGTTCCCTACTCGAACGTGTATTATTTATAATATCTCCTAATATAGGATAAAGGTATAACAAAAATATTTTAATGGGGTCAATAGTAGGTTATAAAGATAACATTCCTAAAGAAATAAATCAAATTATAGACCATTTGACGTAGAACCCATCCATTCTCTGGAATTAAAAATATCCAATACCATGATTGGGATTATAAGCTATCACCGCGTTCAAGTTTCATCAAAATCCACTCAGCAGATTTACCGTGACTCGTGAACAGTCAGACAGACAAAAAATCCAAAAATATCGGTTTCTGCCTCATTACCTTTTAATAATGTCCGTAACAATGTTCTTTTTGCAAAAATATTTATAGTCGAAATACAAATTCGTTGCGTTATTTCCAGCAGCACGTCAAGTGCGAGCTAACTGTATACTTTATAGTCTACCGTATTTAGACATTTTGTATGGAGAATTGAAAAGCGCCTCTAGCGGACGGTATATAATTTTTTTAATCCTCTATTCAAAATGTCTGAATACGGTAGACTATAAAGTATACGGTTAGCTTACGAATAATCTGGCACTTGACGTACCGGTAACGTAGGTATCCATAGATATTTTTTTTTTCACCAAACTTTTTAATTTCGAAAAAGTATTTATTATGCCAATTTGTACAGTGCATGCCAGAATAACGTAGCCACATTTAACGATATAAAAAAATAACAACATCATGGGATGCTGTTAATTTTTTAACGTTTAACGGCCATCCATCCTTTTTATAGTGCGCGCGAGTATGCTACCATTATGAGTAGGGTAACCATGAGCCAGTACGCCTTGAGACAACAGATTGTCATGGTGGAAAATGGTGAACCCTATAATTAAGTATATTTAAATGAAACAGTACAACAATTACAAAGAAAATAACTTAAATATTTACAAACTAATATAAATTAAAAAGAGTATAGAAAAGCTACAAAAAGTGTAAAAAATGCGGTAGCGTGCCCAAGATGCTGGCCGCATTTCCTCGCTGAATATCCAAAGCTACTCGCTGAGCGAGGAAATGCCCAGCCCTTGGGTCACCGGTAGCGTCGACTGTCCCATTAGTTTGATCATTAAGCTATTATAAAACTGAAATACTATAAAATTACCGTCACGGCACTAAGCTATTGCTTCTTAATTTTTATTTAAATAATAATATCATATTTTCGTAGCTTCTATATGCATAATAATACCATTGATTATAATATAGTATACCCACTATATAATATAACATCTCAATAATCCTGTATGATGCAAATAAATAAATTATATTTGTAAAACAGTCGCACTATCTTGAAATTAAATTACTTGTACTGTTGCGGACGCCGAGCCGGCCGTAGAAGGGGGACGGAGGCGTGGCCGGCAAACTTGCACTCCGTAGAGACACTACTAAGTGTGACCCTCTAAGATTGTATATTAAAAATGTATTTTTGTTAATAAATCACGATTACTGCGATCACGATTACGACGGAGAACGATCTTTTACTAAAGTCCACAACAAGAAGAGAACCTGAACACACACAAGTTAGGATAGACCTATCCACAACATGTACCGTTACGAAAAGCCGACACTGTAATTTTTTTCTGAACTCATGGTCACCCTACATTTAGGGGTACCATTATACATTAATTTTCCACTGTTCTCGCGAAGTAGCCGAGTCGGGTGTGCACGCTTTATTGATTTAAATTACACATCCCGGGCATAACAGCCTGGTGCGATCGCTCGATCCTATCTCGCGAGCTTTTAAGAGGTATTTAAGTACCATAAATACCTACTTACACAGCGAGTTGAGAAGTAACTTAAGTGATACTTAGGTACATCATTACATGATTATTCAGTTAAACTTAGATCATTAGAACCCTAAAGTTATTTTCACACAGCGCTTGTTAACACAGATCATATACTCAAACTAAATTCAATCATAAAATTATAATTTACCTAAATTGTAATGAAATTTTACGATGTTCTAATTAGCTCAGTCAGTAGTGACCCTGCATTCTGTGCCGAGGGTCCGGGTTCCAATCCTGGTAAAGGCAAACTTTGTATGATGAGCACGAATGTCTGTACCCGAGTCATTGATGTTTAATATCTATCTAATACCATATTATAATTACTATATCGCAAAAAAAAAATATTTTCCTTCCTTGCTCTAAACCCCAATAGTGTTATATAAATATTTCGGAAATACTTACCCACAAATATATACAGGTGATTCAGAAAGCGTACACTAACATGTGAACCTGGGCTCCTTTAGCGCATTTGTAAACACTATGTGAAATCAGAACTAAATTTACTTTTTAAAATTGAATGTGATATTTTGAGGCAGTACGTCACAGGCTAGTATACCCTTTTTGAATCACCTTGTATATATTTGGAGGTATTTTCGAAATAATGTGTATGACACTCTTGGGCTTTAAAGCCAGGGAGGAAGATAAATCTTCTAACAAAAGTTATTATAGACCAGTTATTATCACAATAGATCTAGTCGGATGCATGCAGCTATAGATTACCTAATAAATACAGTGACGGCCTATACTGCAAAATTGCAGTTAAAGTGTTACTAAACCGTTAAACCTCACGTATAAATAGGTCGGTATTTGTAACGCAAAGTTAAACTCTTAAAATGTTTGATGTGAGGAATTAAAAGCTTCCCCGAACTCGAGAACAAGCAAACAAATGTTAATGTAGCCGCAATGAAGTATGTGAGATGTTATATATAGCTATAATGTCGGTAAAGAAGATTTGATTGCTCTGTAGGTAAAACAGTTCCATCATCGTTTACAATGAAGAAAATCATATTTTCCGATGCCCTACCTTTAAAAATGACACTGGCAATATACACGAAGGTGTGATGCCAAAAAGGAAAAAAAAATATATTTAATAGGACTTTTTGGCGGGAAACTGAAAAGTCATGGCGTCAGTTACGATTTAATTTCTAAAACTAGTGTTCCTGCGAGTTATAGTGAGTGATATAAGTGGAATATTAACCATTATGAGTTCGGTAAAGTGCACGAGTGTAGGTAATTGAAACAGAGTGACGAAACATGGCTTTTCAGTTTCTCACAAAAAGTCCATAAAAAATCTTTCAGTGAAGTATCCATCACTTTACTGATTGAGGGATGGGGGGGGGGGGGGGTATTTTACTTGGTCCAGCCTTTGGGCTTGTGCATATGCTCGAAAATTGAAATAATTTATATTACTTGACACTGGCAAAATACCTATGGTGACGCCAAATTAAAAAAAAATCCATAAACTAAGAGACAACTATATTATTAACTATATTATTATCTATTAAACCTAAAGAAAGATATTTTTAAAAATCTTTAAAAAAATGTTATTTATTTATTTTGATGAATTCAATAAAATTGTGCTACACTGTCATGGCTGTGTCTATGCTGTGTTACTTGCATTGAAGATGACGTCATTCGGGCGCCATGACAGTGTAGCACAATTTTATTGAATTCATCAAAATAAATAAATAACATTTTTTTAAAGATTTTTAAAAATATCTTTCTTTAGGTTTAATAGATAACGACCTGTAATTAGTGTTTATAATAAAAATGAAATTTTGTTTGGTGGTAAGTGCATCTCGTGAACCGCTGAAGCGATTTAGATAATTTGTTTTTTCAAACGTTCGCAGAAGTCCGAATTTGGTTTGGAGAAAAAAAAAAAATTTGTCCTGAAAATTGGAAAATTCAAAATCTGAAAGTACTTTCTTGAGAAGAAAACGTGTGCCGGGACAGCTAGTCATATAATGATTATTAGCCAGGGCAAAAACGATATGCCCCGGGTGAGGATCGAACTCACGACCTTAAGATTATGAGACTTACGCGCTGCCTACTGCGCCACCGAGGCTTGATATGACATGTCAAAATTAGCAAATCCTTTGTATATCAGATCGTCTACAGGCTGTAAAAAACAACAAATAATGAAAAAAACAAACGAGTATCGGGCATATAGCTAAATAGTAAACAATATAAACTTATCTCTGGTAGGTATCTCGGTGAACCAAAGTAATGAATTGCTTACAAGCAACAAAGTTATGTTTGCGGTTGATTTCTTTATGTCTCTATTGAATTTGTTCAGCGTAGACGCGGAATAAATTTTACATTAACTTTGTCGGGTATAACTAGTGATCTATTTGATCCTTAACTGTCGCGAAAATGTTCATTGTAATATCCTTCTGTGTGCAACCAACCACGAAATGTTCAGGTTTTTTTTCATAACTCTCGACTTCCTACGCCTGGACTTTAGTTTTCGAGTTATTCCAGGGAAACTTTTCTGTCTTACGGGACAACATCCTAGATGTTAATCTGGTTAGTTAATCGTAGTAACGGTCCGTCGGACCGCATTGGGGCAGGGCGGTAGACTATGGCCTAATCCCCTTCGCATTGTGGGGAGGCCCGTGCCCAACAATGGGACATTAAATGGGGCTGGATTTTTTACCTATATGATTTGGCTTTAAAGCTATTACCGAGCCATACTTCATCAAATTCCTTCTAGTATTTTCCCGTAATATATTACGACAAAAACATCCCAAATCAATTGGCATTTAGATGAGTATATCAAAATAATTCATAATATTATTCGGTTTTATTCGCTGAAATCCATCTGTCGATAGTATAAACATTCAGTTTTATGTTCGACATATCTTATCTGCGCCGCTCAGATTAATGCTAATGTGATTCCGAACATTGATTGATCGATGGCTCTTCAATTATATTGATCTCGAAACGATCGCGGCGCGTTTAAAAGCGGTGCATGAGTTCACTCGAACGAAATTAACAAACGAAGAATGTTTGTTATTGTTTTTTCTATTTATTTAACTGATGAACCACGTACGTAGTAGTCCAGTCTAATTTGTCTGTGGTAAAGGTGTAGGATGGTGGACATTGCCGCGATGGTAAAGTATTGCTATTCTAGCGGTAAAGAGAAGATCTTCCAGCCAGGCGGGGCGCAGCCAGCCCCCACGGTTATTGTCGGGATCTTGTATATATGTTGCGTGCTCCGAAAACTCTCATAGCGCATTTCAGGATTGTATGAAGAGTTGTCAATTGTTCGGAGCGCCATCTGTGTAGCTTGCGGCGAGGTCGAAGAGGTCGCTACACTATCCTCAATGCGTGGCGGTTTCGGGCCATAGTCCACACCAGCGAGAACTATTATTTGTATCGTAGCATGATACGATTTGCACAATTCTTAAAAAGCCAACTAAAGCTACCTCTGTCTCTCTTGCAGACTATCCAAAGGAGAATATCAAAGCATTGTTCACGTAAACTACTTCACGGGTGACGTCACAGGGCGAGAGGGAGCACGATTTTATTGGAATACCGACGTGTCAGATTGCTACTGGAATTAATCCACGATACGCGATATAAGACAATACCTAGCAGCATGAAAAATGGTGGAACTAGATAAGGCATGTTTATACCAGCTGAGCTCACCATAACACTATATAAATAAATATCGCCATACGAACACACCAACCCCAACACCAACTATACGGTCCCACATTAAGCAACGCTTGTGTTATGGGTACCGTACAATGGACTGAGGGTGAACTCAGTATAAAATACTTATATACTATTATATATTTAGGTACAGCAGGGCTAGGCGAACATGTCTCACACAAACAGGCGTAAGCAGAGTGACATGTGTCACTCTATGGTCTTACACATTCGCACAACGTAGGTTGCATACCTAACATATACATTACATTACATTATAAACATCCATGACTCGGGTACAATCATTCGTGCTCATCACACAAAGCTTGTCCCTACCAGGATTCCAACCCGGGACCCTCGGCGCAGAAAGCAGTCACTACCAACTGCGCTGATCAGGCCGTCATTATAAATATATAACTTGCTTGCAGATTTTGACCGGCTGCTAAAGTCTGCCTAGTCGTTCCTACATTGTTCTCACATACTCATAACAATGTACTGCTGGGAATTTTTAAAGAGCTATTTTAAAATAAAAAAAACCTTTAAACAAAAAAAACAGTCTTCAAAAATTCAAAAAAAGTAATCTTATCTTGATATCTACCTTGTCTATCTAAATCAAATATTTAACGAATGTGAAGTCGGTGCCAAATAAAAAAAGTTTATTTTTATTTTACACTATTTAGTGGTTATATTTAATGTTTTTTTGTCATTAACAAGATTTTTTTATCGATCTTTTTACTAGATAATAGGTATACCAGTTATTACATCATCGCTTAGGTATTTTTTTTTGTTGAAATTGAGGTTTTATACCATTTCAATTCTTGCCTTTCCTATGCAGGAATTGAATCGCTATAATTATCTTTCAAAATCTAATAATGCAGTTTTATTTTTCATCAAAATCGCGTTCTCGAGAGTCCTCTAAGCATTCTTCGCTGTTCCCTATAATTTCAGATTTAGCCTTTCATGCAGACATGAAAATTGATCATGTATACTGAAATTTATAATTAATAATCAATGAGCAGGCAAAGCCCGAAATCAAATGCCACAACTGAGAGCGGTCCCATACAGCTACGTCCACTTCCGGTTCCGAACGGGGCGCAGCGGTCGCCGAATGCACCGGAAGTTGCGGAACTAACCGCTGATATACACCAATAAACATTATCCGGGAACCTACCTCCGGTTTAAAACTTCCGTTTTAATTTGAAATTATAGGCATGTTTAATGTTCCATTATTAATTAAATTATGCTTTAAAGTAAGCAATTCATATATGGAACGTAAGCATGGAATAAATAATAATTATTAGATATAGCATGTTACCACAGATCATACAATAATTCTTATGAACAGATATTTCACTCTGCAAAGACATTAAAATAAAACAAATCTCATGCTGTAAAGCAATAAAGCGCACTTCAGCTCGCTCACTGCTGCATTTTATGCGTTTTAAAAACTATTATTACGTAACAATGCGCTTCTCCAATCTTACTCTATCTTTTGCAGGCGCGTTGCGGCCCCTACCTTAGCCACATTCGTTACTATCACACAAAGTTTAACCCTACCGGAATACGAACCCGGGATACTCGGTACAAAAAGCATGGTCGCTATGATCTGACGTACGAGCGAGAAAAATCAACCAAATACAGTACAACTCAAATTAAGCAAACCAATACTTGCAATAGGCTCTCACCCAACATACTGAAATACCAACACAGCTCTGCCTACCCTTGCGAAAATAATGGCATGATAATTATTTAACTTTTGACCGGAAACCGTTGGTTGGTAATTTACCAATTTACAACAACGACTTTGCAAATGAAACAGTCAAAATTTTCAAATTACAGGGTGTTCGCACCCAAGCTGTAGGCTAGGAGGTAGAGAGCTAATATAAAAAAAAATACAATCGAATTGAGAACCTCCTAATTTTTTGAAGTCGGTTAAAATTATCCGCGGCTCCACCTGCAGTACCTCGCCTAACATTAAACCTGCAGCCTACTCCTGAAACATAGCCTATAGTGTAGCTCTCAATCAGTGAAACAATTTTTCAGAATCTTATCAGTAATTCCGGAGATTACCCCCTACATCCAAACTCACAAACGACCCCTTTATAATGTTCGTATAAAAGTATAACACAGCTGGTAGTGACACTGCTCCCTATAGCGAAGGTCTCGGGTTCAAATCTTGGGAGAGGCTAACTCTATACGCGCGAATGTTTGTACCCGAGTCATAGATGTTTAAAATCTATATAAGTAAACATATACTGGGATCGTACCGAGCCTAATGTTCGGTGCCCATAATACAAGCGTTGCTTACTTTGGGACCGTACAGTTGCTGGCGTTATTATTGTACAGCTTATTTGTAACAAGAATAGTTTTATCGAAATTAAAATATTTTTTCGGATTTTATCGCGTTTATTTTGTTTTTACGTTCCCAACGTGAGAAAGAGAAAAGAGAGAAAGAGTTTTATTTCAATGCGTAGTGTTCGCGTAAATATAAGAAATCCAGAATAGTTTCAATTATAACTAAAAATAATAATGGCCACGGTACTTAAAATCAATATGGTTTTTGTTAAGAGTACACCTATTAACCATAGCATTTTTTTTTATTAGAATAAAAACCGGATTGAATGAATCTTAATTTAAACACCTCCTTGCTTTTTTCATCCGTTCGCGCTGCGATGCTCGGGTAACATCTTAATCCAAAAATAATGTTTCGACTCGGGTTCCATCTCCTCGCCTACATTTCGTTGTCAGTAGATAATAACCCGGTTACTTTTATCTTTTCCTTATTATCTTATATCTTTGTTTATTTCGCGAATTCACGTAACCGTGAACATGGTATTTTGAGTCGACTAGGTGAAGCGTCATTCATTGATTCTAAAAAAAAAATACAACCGAATTGAGAACCTCCTCCTTTTTGAAGTCGGTTAAAAATATCTGGTTCATATTTATACTCGTATCATATAAGATATGTAGTTTCAGATAAGTTAATAGAAAAAAATGCTTTTTTGATGGCAGTCCCTTATAAGTCTGATAGGTTTTAACGATTAGGGGAGTATTAACGGAGCGGAGCAGAGTGGGGCTGAGGGGTGCGGAGCAAGATGGACAGGGGTGGAGTGTAGCGCAGTGGGGCAGGGTGGAGCGAGCAAGTGTAGCGGAGGGGGGTGGAGCGGAGTGGAGTTGAGCGGAGTGGAGCGGATGAGAGGGGTGGAGCGGAGTGAAGCGGGGTGGATCGGAGCGGAAATTTTTTCCCAACAAAATTAAAATTTGAACGAACAATCTTCATGTGTAATTTACATATTCTTACCTCACATAATGATTACGAATGTACTTAAGAAGCGCTGGTTCCACGCTTAGCATACCCATTCTGAATCCTCCTGTATAATGTAGTACATATGTATCTACGTTAACAAATTGTCACGCTCGCATACCCAACAGAGTTGTAATCGTTAATTTACAAGCCGACCCGTCCAGCAGACACTAATTCCGTTAAAATACGGGCCCTTCGACCGCCAGCCGCAATTGGAAAGTTTTGACCTATAAAATGTTGGACCAGACACATTTTGACCCCAAAACCCGATGCGAATGTCCCTTTTCAGGAAGCATGTACCTACGTTTATTTTAAAGTTGGTTAATTTAATTGACGAGTTTAAGGTATGCTAATAAAATAGATTTCTACAATAAACACTTGATTTGTTATTCTCTATTTAGTTGTGAAAGAAACTGAGACGCCTAAAAAACAATGAAGATTGGCCTCATTAGCTGCTGTGTGATATGTACACAGAACGATTGACAAGTGGCATCATAGACCCAACTATAGTGGGACTAGCGGATACCTAAGGCTAACACCAAAGTACACCGAGACCGCCAGCTTAATGTGGCCTCCCAAGATTGAACGAGATCTGTCACAGTTCAACCCAGCCAACAACTAAGCTAGGCACGCTGATCTTTCAAATATTTTAACCAACTAAGCTAGCAAAGAGACTAACAAGTATTACGCAAGGCCAATTGTACCAAAACTGCCTAAAATGCAAATTATAAATACCAAACAAAAACCCTTTGGCAAAATCAGAGGGTCCAAAGAGAAAAAAACAACTAAGCTTAAACATACGTTAACCGAAATCCCCTAAAAAACTAATAAGCGCCACCAAAAAGGTTGAAATCTTAAAAATCGTATACTGAAAAAAACTGAAAACTAAATAACCGCTTCAGTCTATGGTCTGTACCGACAGTTTGCCCGGGGCACTGCAATATAAGTTACTGGAGGGCAATACCGCGGTGATGTGTGTTTTTCGCCATTCAGCGAGGTCGCGGCTACAGCGCCTCGGCGCTAGCACTGCGCTTAGATTAATACCACTTGTATCCGACTGCAATTCAATACGGTTACCCAAACTATTTTGGGCAAGAGACCCCTTTTCCAAAATAAATACTTAATTTCTTTAAAAATCCTATCTCTAGTCTTTTGATACAAAATAATAATTTCATCTTGTACGAACTTGTGCACGCTTATCGACTTGCTGAGTTTTTTAAGAGTGCAACATTGATACTTCCTACTATAATATTAGTCATTCTTATAACAAGTTGGTACACGTAACACAACTTACGTGATCTTGAAAGGTTCAAATAAGAACAATAGGTACAATATTTGTGCTCATCACACAAAGTCTGTTCCTTACCAGGATTCGAACCCAACACCCGTGGCGCAGAAGGTAGGTTCACTACCAACTGAGCTGATAAGGTCTTCAATTTAAATGTGATATTTTTTAAGGAAAATGGGCACATAGATAATTTTCTTATTTTTTTTAGACGAGATATGTGCACGACTCTATTATTATACTGGTTTGTAGTAAGTAGTTTAGTTGTCCTATGGAGGAATCTGTAATCTAACCCCCAAGTTTATAGAAAAGTACGCTATTTTTATTCCCATCAATGCTTTGTATTACCGGCATTCCGGCGGAACGGGTGGTAAAGTAGTAGCATAATATTTTGTAACTTTAGACGATTCATAAGTACTGTACTGAATGGTCCACGTGAATAAAAAATATTCTGATTCTGATTCTGATTCTGATACCATTGTAAATGGACGAAATCTTTCGGCAGTCGCCTCTTATGGAGATCGACAATCAGCCAAATCAAGCCGGAATGGCGGCAAACCCCAATATAACGTCATTCATAGGCTGCTTTCCTAAATTATGACGTCAATATTTTTCATCATTTTATTAGGGTCCGCTTAGAACATACAAACAAAGTATAGTAAGCACGTACTCTTTATTTAAATGTCATCGCTATTCCCAAAAAAGAAATCCTTCTAAAAGAAAAAGTTCGTGAGTATAATAATTAATTTCCCATCGCAGAGATTTCGCCGCTTTTCCTCGCGTGAAAGATGAATGGCCGGCCGAAAGAGAAATTACAACACTTGCATTCATGGTTACATTAATTTTGAACACGCCATTTCCTTTGTCGGGTAAGAATTTTAGACAAGGAGCCGAAGACGTTCTAAATATTTTATATAAAACTAATTTTCAGGATTTTATCGCGTTTAAATTATGATTTTTACGTTCCCGACGTTTCGGCTGCTTTACAGCAACCATGGTCACGGGAGGTGGTGGTTGCCGTCCTAGTGTCATAGTTTGACCGGGGTGCTCTCATATTTAGTTGTTGCTTGCGGTCCGATCTACGCAGAAAGTGCTCACAGTGTCTTGAGGTTTTGCAATGATGTGCTTGGTTTTGGATTTTATTATATTTATTACTGGATCTCAAGTCGGTGGTAGCACCCAGCCGTCTTCCGTTTTTTTAAATTCAATGGCCTCGCGTATCATCCTTGGTCAGAATTTGTGTTCTTTGTGTCTGGGTGTAATTGTGGATGTTAAATACAAAGAACTGTTGCATTTAAACAGAAGAATTTCTTATTAAGTGTAGCTCCTAGACTAGGTAATATTTCGCCTTGGCTTGATAATATGATCAATGAGCAACGTTTGTAATATCCCCCGAACAAATGGTTGCATATAACGTTACATTGTTTATATACTTCTTGTACATATCATTACGCCTCCCCCATGTGACTCGTGAAACGAGCTCTATGCTCAAGCTATGCATTGCTCGTAATAAAAAAAAATAATTTGACAGATTTTATCGCGTTTATTTTATGTTTTTACTTTCCCGATGTTTCGCGCGATACGCGAACTACCAGTTACTATGCGGTTGCTGTTCGATTATGAATCGATTGTGTTAGCAGACTTGGGGCCCAGAACCCTTGATACGGTGGTGATCGACCGTCCATACATCATTGCCCCAATCTTTCAACGCGTCCAGATCATCGGAGCATGCCGCCCTGCTCTTACACTCTATATTGGAGGGAATATAAACAGCTTTACCCACGAACGCGCCGAAATAGTGGCCGATATAGCTTGTAATATATTTTGATTTAGTACGACCCGATAACACCATAAAAAATCTGGTATGCCCTAAGATATAGGAGCTGAGCGTGCCACCATGGAATACTTAACTATGATTTACTTATATTTAATGACATCCTAGTACTTCGGATAAAACACATCGATAAAAAGAGCGATAGATTGAATAAGCGTGCGTCAATCTCTACAGTACTCCTATTGACCAAATTTCGGTCAAGGTGGCCAATCTCAACGGAGACTAGAGATCAGAACCAGAACCGACGGCTTTACGGAGCTCTCGAAAGCACGTTCAGGTGACAATAAGGGTATAGCGACCTCTTCAACCTCGCCACAAGCTACACATATGGCGCTGCAGACAACAATCTGAACTGAACTGAACAAATCACGGGGCTTCACACAGTCCTGAATCGCGCTACGAGAGTTTTCGGAGCACGTAACATATATACAAGATCCCGACAATAACCGTCGGGGCATAGCGGCCGCCACGCCAAGCATACCGCCTGCCTGGCTGGAAGATCTTCCCATTTCCGCCAAAAGGGTTTAAAATGAAAATCGTAGGGGCTGGTGTTAAGGCCCTTGTTGCAACACCTCTGCTGATTGTGAGGCATCACTCACAGGTTCAGAACTATTCTCTTTAGACACTGCGGTAATCAGCACACCAATGCGAGCTAACTGTATACTTTATAGTCTACCGTATTTAGACATTTTGTATGGAGACTTGAAAAGCGCCTCTAGCGGACGGTATTTAAAACATTCAATTCTCCATTCAAAATGTCTAAACACGGTAGACCATAAAGTATAGGGTTAGCTTACGAATATCTCGCACTTGACGTACTGGACGTTGGGAACGCCTAAAGTTTTTAAATCGCACCATGCTCTGAACTTATAATAGTACCCACCATTACTCTTATTGATAGATATTGCGTAAAACATTATATTTTCTGTGATACTCCAACAATTTTCTCTTGCTAAAGACTTAGAAAGAGATTTTTCTGAACATATTTGATTGAAATAAAACTATTTTTACGGATTTTATCGCGTTTTTTTTTGTTTTTTACGTTCCCGACGTTTCGGCTGCTTTATAGCAACCATGGTCACGGGAGGACTGAGGTGGTTGACGTCCTGTTTTCATAGTTTAAAACGGGGTACCCTCATATTTGATTGTTGCTCGTGGTCCGATCTACGCAGAAAGTGCTCACACACACCCACACACAATTGCAAGACCTCAAGACACTGTGAGCACTTTCTGCATATATAAGAAATCAACATATTTGTTTGAATGAGTGTATGAATTATTAATACAAATTGAAACAAAAATCTGAGAATTCAGGAAGAATATTGTCAACCTCCTAGTTACAATTTTTTTTCATCAAAACATTCAGAAATCCTTATCAAAATCCAATTCAGTAACGATAAAAGCGCCGTAACCGGAATTTGTCAAACATTCAACGCAAACTCGGTTATTTGGAAATAGTCAACATATTTCCGTATCCGGTGTTCAGGAAATAACATTCAAAAGGACGCGAGCATGTATATCCGGATATATTGGTGATTTCATATTGAATTTTCTACCCAATATCATTTGTTACTGCTATACAACGTGTTATAAAACATCAGAAATTCCAACCATAATTATTATAACAGCTTATTGAACTAAAACTAAATTTTACGCAGATTATCGCGTTTTCGTTCCCGACGTTTTGGCTGCTTTACAGCAACCATGGTCACGGGAGGACTGAGGTGTTTGACGTCCTAGTGTTTTTTTTTATTACATTATAGGCAAGTATTTGATCTCGATCTCACCTGATGGTAAGTGATGATGAGATCTACGATGGAGCATACTTGCCTAGGTAGGAAGGCGGCAGTAGATCGAGACGATACATTCACTAGGCACATGCAGCGCAGCTGATCTGACCCGCCATCCATGAATGGCAACACCGAACATCATGCCGGAACACGGCTAGGCCGCTTGGCGACATTGCTTTGTTCAGTGGGTGGTGACTAATCACGGCCGAAGCCTACCACCAGTAGAGTTGTCACCTAGTTGGCACCACCCAGGGTCACGTGTAGGGTATCTCGAGGGTATTTAATTCTCCTACGGACGAAGGTGACTCGACCCCAAATGTCATAGGTTGATCCAGGGTACCGTCATATTTCCGGAGGACGGTCCGCTCGGGCCAGTCTCCCTTCCCACGGTGGGCTCTCACCCGCCTGGACAGGGAGGCAGCGGTGGAGGCGGCGTTCCTCCAGGACTGGCTCGCGCCTCGTGCCGGTGTCCTGGACGTGGACGCCGCAGCGGTCCAGCTAAGGGGGTCTATGACCGAGGTGTGCAACTCCAGCATGCCTCGGTCTCGCCGCCCACCTCCCCGTCGCGCCGTCTATTGGTGGTCGGAGGAACTGGCGGGGCTCCGGGCCGCCTGCGTGGCGGCAAGGAGGGCCTACACGCGGAGTCGGCGGCGCAACCCTCGGGATCCGGCCAACGAGGACCGCCTCTACGCCTTGTACGTAGAGGCAAAGACGGTCCTCAAGTTGGCAATGTGCGCTGCCGACGACTCGGCGAGAGCCGAAATGCTGGAGGGTCTCGACAGGGACCCGTATGGGAGACCATACAAGGCGGCGCGGAATACACTGCGCCCCTGTGGTCCCCCACTGACGGAGACCCTCGAGCCGGCGTTGCTGGATGGGGTGGTCCGGTCTCTGTTTCCGTCCGGGACCGACTTCACCCCGCCAGGGATGGACCCTCCGCGGGAGGCGGCCCCGCCGGATGAGGAGGTCCCCCCGGTCACGGCGGAGGAGTTCGAAGCGGGGACTCTTCGCCTCCGCGCGAAGAAGACGGCCCCTGGACCGGACGGCGTCCCAGCACGGGTGGTGGCCATCGCCACCTCCCAAATGGAGGATAGGTTTCGGGACCTCTTCAGCGCGTGTCTCACGACTGGGAGGTTCCCGAAACTATGGAAGGAGGGGCAGTTATGCCTCCTCCGAAAGGAGGGACGCCCGGTGGACTCCCCCTCGGCATACCGGCCCATCGTTCTGCTCGATGAGGTCGGTAAGTTGTTCGAGGGGATTGTCGCCGCCCGGCTGAACAGCCTCCTGCGGGTGGAGGGGCCGGACCTGTCGGACGCCCAATTCGGTTTCCGAAGGGGGCGTTCGACCATCGACGCGTTGGCCCTGCTCAAGGGCCAAGTTATGGAGGCCGTTGAGGCGGGGGACGGAGTGTTGGCTGTGTCATTTGACATAGCAAACGCTTTCAACTCCGTCCCCCACTCGACAATCTTGGAGGCACTCCGGTATCACGGAGTGCCTCAGTACCTGCGCCGACTCTTGGCCAGCTACTTGGAGGACCGTGTTGTCCTCCTCGTAGACAAGACGGCTAGAGTCAGGCGATACGGCGCAGAGTCCGGTGTTCCGCAGGGGTCGGTCCTAGGGCCTCTCCTGTGGAACATCGGATTTGATTGGCTTCTGCGGGGAACCCTCCTCCGTGGCACGAGTGTCATCTGCTATGCGGATGACACTCTTCTCACTGCCCGGGGGAGGGACTACAGGGAGGCGGCCAGTCTGGCCTCGGCTGGCGGATCCTTAGTCGCAGGGAGGATCCGCCGCCTAGGATTGAAGGTGGCGCTCAGTAAGACCGAGGCCGTGTTCTTCCACGGGCCTCGGCAGCGCGTCCCTCCTGACGCCCACATTGTCGTGGAGGGCGTCAGGATCGGGGTCGGGGCCCAGATGAAATATCTGGGCCTCACACTCGACAGCAGGTGGCGCTTCGGCCCGCACTTCAGCGCGCTGTCGACCCGCCTGCTGAGGGCTGCGGATGCCCTCTCGTGGCTCCTCCCGAACCTGGGAGGGCCCAAGGCGCGATGCCGGCACCTGTACGCCGGCATCCTGAGGAGTATGGCCCTCTACGGGGCCCCCATCTGGGCGGACTCCCTCCAAAGGAGGGAGAACGCCACCGCCATTCGCAGGCCCCAAAGGGCCATTGCACTGCGGGTGGCGAGGGCCTACCGCTCGGTGGGCTTCGCGGCGGCGTGCGCTCTGGCCGGCACCCCTCCTTGGGAGCTCGAGGCGTGGGTGCTCGCCAGAGTGTACGAGTGGACGGCGCGGCGTAAGGCGCTCGGGGAGAGCCCCGCCGCGGAGGAGCGGGAGGCCGTCCGGCGAGAGGCGAGGGCAGCGATCGTCCATCACTGGACGGAGGACCTCGCCACCGCCACCTTCGGCCGTCGGACGCTGGACGCGCTCGGGCCAGTCTTGCGGGACTGGCTCGAGCGGTCCCACGGGTTCCTCTCCTTCCGTCTGGTGCAGGTGTTATCCGGCCACGGATGCTTCGGATCTCACCTTCACCGGATCCGGAGGGAGGAGACCCCGGCGTGCCACGACTGCGGCGCGTCGGAGGACACGGCACAGCACACCCTCGAGGTGTGCCCAGCCTGGTCCGAGCTGCGCCGCAGTCTAACCGCGGTGGTTGGACAGGACCTCTCGCTTCCCAGCGTGGTCGAATCCGTGCTGGGGGGTGAGGAGGCCTGGTCGGCGCTCGCCTCCTTCTGCGAGGAAGTGATGTCGCAGAAGGAGGCAGCGGAGCGTGCGCGGGAGGACGACCCTCTCGCAACGCCGCTCCGTAGGCGAAGAAGAGGTGGGAGAAGGCGACGGTACGATCGTCGTCTTCCCCCGCCTGGTGGTGAATAGCGGGAGACGGGCGCGGGGGCGCCTTCTCCCGCACTGCACTGTTCACCACCCCCGTCGGGTGGGAATGGCCGAGCACTCGCGGTCGTTCCCAGACCCCTCCCTTAGGGAGGGGCGTGAAGGCCCCGCTGTAAAGGCGGGCGGTCGTCGGCGGGGGACTGGATGTAAAGGCTCTGCCGGCTTCCCAGTCCCCCTCCTCATAGACGATGCGGTAGTGCCGGGGGGGTTTTAGCCGGTAGGAGTCCGGCATAACCCGCGCCGCGCCCCCGCGCGGCCGGGTATCCATGAGGATTTCCCCCCCGAAAACAAAAAAAAAAAAAAAAAAAAAAAAAAAGGGTACCGTCATATTTAGTTGTTGCTTGCGGTCCGATCTACGCAGAAAGTGCTCACAGTTCCTTGAGGTCCTGCAATGGTGCGCTTGGTTTTGGATTTAATTACTGGATCCCAAGTTGGTGGCAGCACCCAGCCATCTTCCCTTAAATCAATATGTTTTTGTTTATTTAAATGGGCTCACGCATCATCCTTGGTCGACGACTTTGTTTTAAATACATAGAAAAGAGGAATTTACAAAAAATATATCAAACATGAATTTCAAAAACGTCCTATCGATCTAAAGCTGTTATCTAATAATAACAAAAATAGGTCGTGCGGTCGTAACGTACGGAACTCAATAATACAAAAAGAAGCAATAAAGTGGAATGTCGGTCGGAATCTCGTAATTAGGTTGAGTGCACACATCCGCTACTGTTATCCCTTAGGAATGTGGAAATATGAGAGAGATAGCATAATGCTTTTACTCTCAGATAAAGGACTTAAAGTTATACCCAAGTTGACCATGTATCGTTAGAACGAGATAATCTTTTGGTAGCTAGAAGTCATGCTTAAATAATAATAATATCGCTGAACGAACACACCGCTTGTATTATGGGTACCGTACAATGGACTGGGGGCAATCCCGGTACCATACAAAGTGTCCCCTAAGGGGCAAACTTTATTTTCAGGGGCAAACTTTTCGTTTGATTTGGGTTTAGTTTATTTATTTTTAAAAGCAAACTTTTGGTATTGGAACCCGGGACCCTCGGTAAAGGAAGCAGGATCACTACCAACTATATCCCTACCAGGATTCGAACCTGGGACCCGCCGCCCAGAAGGCAGGATCACTACCCACTGCGCTAATCAGGTCGTCTCATCATAATATAATACTTGCTGAACACGTATAAATGTATTGAAATAAGTATGTATAAAATATTGTGGAATTCGCTTTTCCAATTCCATCTTGGTGTTACTCGTATGTTAAAAATATGAAAAATATCCGGGAATACATCGCTAACTGTTCGGGCAGTAAATACTTTGTCGCCAACATATTTCGTACCGGTACGCTTTTATATGGGACGCTTAGACGGAAAGGAGTATAAGTATTAAAATAGGTGTATTTTTTTTGCGGAAAGTTGAACGTGAAGTTGTCAATGTTGTTTTTTTGATATATAATGTGTACTGTTGGTGGGATATTAACCTTTGTGTATTTATAAACGTGCACGAGTGAATGAAATTAAAATAATACAGTATAGCTTTACTGATAGTGGTAGGGGATTCATTTCATCATCTTTATCATCATCAACACCATTATTATCATCTGGGGTACTTATATTATTAAATAACGAAGTGTCTTCTTACACTGGCACTTGACACTGGCAAAAATGGCACTATTTTGTATCCAATTGCCAATATAAAAACAAGAAGAAAGAAGTAATAAAATTATTTGAATATTAGAAGTATTTGATTTAGAAAATTGTGAAAAAAAATGCAACATCTCCTATTGCCTATGCTACATATGGGCTAACGATAGTGTTATTGTTACTGCCAATATACGCCTTAATTAAGGGATTAAAATGACCACGACATTAATGTAGTTCTGCTCTTATAGCTTAACGTTAAGTAAAATAATGTGCTAAATTGTCGGCCACATCTGCTTAGTGACATTATTGAGGCACTAATTAGTTCACTAAGCCACAGGCGTAGCCGTAGCATTAGAATATTAAAAACCATTGTAGTAATGAAAACAGAGACTCCAGAACAGGTCCCCAAGTCTGGTAACACAATCGATTCATAATCGAATAGCAACCGCATAGTAACTGTCACTTTTGACAGATAGTGTATGGGATATCTGTCAAAAGTGACAGTTACTATGCGGTTGCTGTTCGATTATAAAACGATTGTGTTAGCAGACTTGGGACCCGGGTGGGCTGATATTTATGATTTCAGATTTTTTAATTTCTCCTGCAATTAGCAAAATGAACTATTCTAACATGGGAAAAATTCAATATTCTAATGCATTTGATTCCGAGACGGTACGAAGTTCGCCGGGATAGCTAGTTTTACATAGATATCGATGGATAAACTCTGCATTCAAATCAATTTCTTGATTTTAATTTAGGTGTAGCTTTGTGGGTCCAATATAATAAGGGCCTTTATATGTACAAGTTTGCCTGCTCCTCGCTTTCAATTCCAACAACTGTCTTGTGAACTGTGCAGTACATAGCTTAGCCTCATAATAATTGTCGATAAAATATCAGACAATATTGATTTCTTATATTGACGCGAATACTACACATTGAAATAAAACTATTTTTTTTCAGACAATAATATTTTTTTCTAAAAAATGAAGTTGTGCACTTTCACCTCCCTGTGCCCACAACGTATTTACTCGGCGTATATTTTACGATCAGCCCGCACCGGATCGACAGCTGACGTGCCCGTATATTACCTACTAGCAGCCAGTTTTTACTACCTTTTGCACTTACCCCGCCTACGTAATGAGAAATGGGAAACGGGTGACATTTTTCATTTTCGCCCTTTTTAAAATACACTTGCACTATTTTTCGCCAAGTGAATATATGTTTATTTTTTACTTTTATATTATTACTTACTTTTTTTTTCTAATGAGTAAATATATTTTTCAATTATGATAGACAAAAACCTAAATTGAAAATGATTCAAGTAAGCCCGTAGCGAGCTTTTTATTTAATTAATAAATATCGCCAGACGAACTCACGAAGTGTACGGTCCCACATTAGTGTGGTGTGTGTTGTATTATGGGTACCACTGGGGGCGATCCCAGTATATAATTACTTATATATATTAAACAACAATTATAATAATTAAAAACCCATGACTCCCGTACAAACTTCCGTGCTAATCACACAAATTTTGAGTGTACCGGGATTCGAACCCGATACTCTCGGTACAGGAAGCAGGGTCACTACCAACTGTGCCAGTCGAGTCGTCAATTTATACATTGACACACACGTGTTAGTGAAAAGCCCAAGAAGTATTTTCTGGGGAAGAATATCATACTTTTAAAGCTTTTTACCGACAAAAAAGTGGCGGAGGTTATGAGTTTGACGCATATATTTATTTTATACGAGACACCAATTTAAATTATCTACATTTCCAATTAAAGTTTAGTTCATGTTTAAAGGATTAGTCCCGGACTGGTCCAACAAGAATTACTAATCTGGTAAGTCAGAACATTGTAATCAAAGTAAATACTGACTGCTGATTGTCAGAACTTGGTAAGTAACATTTTAATTACATCTTTTTTATACATATTTTGGCGAGAAATATCATATTTATGGGAGCTATCGATCGATAATAGGTAAAAACAGGAAGTTAGTCCATCTTTCTTAGATTTCTTATATCTACAAGAACACTAAATATTGAAATGTAACTAATTTTCAGGATGTTTACAGCGTCTTATGTATTAAAGCTATTATTTTATTATCTTCAGACGGCCTAGTCCTTGTCCTTCTTTCATATTATGGCATCTAGTCTAGCTGATTACCGATAAGTACAAAGTACTATTACCATCTCTCCTCCGAGACCCAACTAGTAGGACTACCGGTAACCACCAGGGTAAGACCATTTCAAAATCGTTCAGGCTTCTGACTGCCCGCAACAACTGTCAAAAACTTGCAGTATGAAAAACAAAACTAAGGTCCTGTATCTCAATTTGCTGATAATGCCTATCCACATTTTCTTTGATATGTGGTCTATACACAATATTAATTATTAAAAAAAAATGCTGGCCTATAATAATTGTATCAAACAAATTGTGGATAGGGTCACTTTGAACCAGGTGCTAAGAGTAGGTATACGGATCTCAAATAAAAATGTTAGCTACTGTATTTCAGTTTACGCCAGTCGGCAGTTTCGAAATTTGCTACCGAGATCAGAAGGACCCCAGACCAAGAGTTCGAGTTTCAAGTTTAATCGAATCAAGTTAGAATTCTTAACAGCTGGGTACATAGAGCAAGTAAGTAGTTGGATGTCTATCTTAACAAATAAGTCACATAAAGACTGCAAAATGTTAAGTTGCATGGCCACAGAGTAGGCTATTTGACTGTGTTTAAAAAACGAATATATAAAATATATGTAGTTATTTCATTGCAAATTCCATTATTTTCCATATATACCGCCAAAAGGCAGCCTCCAGGTCACGTGACCGTTGTGAAAAGAAATGGCTGAAAACACATTAAAATCCCAAATATTACCAAACTCGTATTGACAACCTGACACTGATCACGACGGTGTGACGTCACAACGCATCAACCAACAATCCAGAGCGTGTTTGATCACGTGACCAAACCAAAAAACATTATTTTATTTTGTGATTTAAAAAAAAAACCATATTTTTTTCAGAATAATGAAGACTAATAGTTGGTCACAATTTAAAGCTTATTTTTCATACAGTCAAACACCCTATTGTTTGATATATCTTAACGCTTCCTTCATTTTCCTCTCCGGAGGTATGCAGAGGTGCACAAGGTGGGCTGATTTGTACGGTCTCTGCCAATTGGCATGGCTATTTACAAATCGGTCCTACAGTTCCAAATTGTGCCGTTCGCAGAGACTTTTACCAATGAACTGGGCCCCAAGTCTGCTCACACAATCGATTCATAATCGAACAGCAACCGCATAGTAACTGTCACTTTTGACAGATATCCCATACAATATCTGTCATAAGTGACATCGATTCGATCATCATCGGATCGATTGTGTTAGGGGACACGCAATTTTCATATCTTCATGTCACATCCATTATTTTATTTATAATGTGTATTTATTGAATTTAATATTGCTATTAATTACATGACATTGGCAAACTACCCGCTAAATCGCGGGTGAGGCCATATTCATATCCATTTTATTTCATCGCATTTCATTTCGTAAAGAAAGAAGAGGAAGATTGTGTTAGCAGACTTGGGGCCCAAATCCTTCTGTCAGTGAGACCTCCTTCTATTATATTTAACACAAGCACAAAATAAAAATAAAGAACAATAAATAGCCAAAGAAGATTACAATACGTCAATCTAACGTCAAAGTTACAAAATTTTCTTACGTGAACACGTTTTAAATGATGTTTTTTTGAACATTTAAAATTAACAAATTGTTATAAAGCAAATCTCAGTTTGATATTGTGGTGTACAATGACTTAATATTTTTATATTTTCGGTAAGTTTGCACATTGTTTTATATACTTACTTTGGGTCGTTTGGCCCATATGGGCTTGTCTGTACGGCTCAGTTCGTATGGGCCCACTGTTGGGTAGTGGGCACAGCGTTAAGGAAAAGGAAATATCAAACCTTAACTTCACATGCTGCAATTGTAGCAAAATATCGTCAAGCCAAATTCCATACGGAGACCGCGAAATTAATGTATTTATCTTGTAAGGTTTTTTTACGGTATAATTTATATACCTTCATGCCTGTAATCCCCGAAGGCGTAAGCAGAGGTGGACTGCAGTGCACCCACATTTTGCATTTTTTTTTATAATCGATATATGTGCAACTACGTTTATTCTGTTTCCAAAGAAACTTTGGTACCCAAGATTGAACGCTCCTTTTTAACTAGGGATCATCGGGGAAAAAAGATGCAGGAATTAACACAAGAACTCATGATACGTCATCGACTCTTATTGCTTGAAGACTAAAACGATATATGAGTGCGACAAAGATGAAAAGAATACTAATATTTATGCTTTCAGAGATCAAGACTATATTATATTTATGAAGCAAACCATGGGCAAATGTAACGTCGCGAACCGTCAAGAAAAGGGAAGCTACACTAAACTACTGTACAAGAAATCTAACAACACGATATTCACACACTCCAGAACATGTTCTGGTGTCTCGCAGCTGTACTCGAGAAGCGCTGTGCTGCAGATCAAGAGAAATCTACAAGAAAGCAGCAATTACTACAATTCAGGTGGGAAAATTCGAAGAGACCTGAGTTTGGAAACAGACATATGCGTCCTCAGAAGATATTATAAAAACAAAAGGTATAAAACCTCTACATACGATAGCTCTGCCAAGTCTAGATATTCCACAGTCATTGACACTGAAGTAGAAACAATTGAAGAGTTTCCAGATACAAGCGCTTGTGGAGATAACGATCAAGCTGATATAAGAAGCAATCCAACATTAGATATAGCGACGTTAATGATTGATAATTTAAAGGATTTACTAAGTCAATGGTTTCAGAGGCATTTGGTTGATAATAAGAAGAATAGGGAGAAGATAGACACAGTTATTGAAGTTCTTCTGTCTCAGCTGGAACAGAGGTCTGATGGGTCGTCGTCTTACGCCACTTATATAGTCCATAGAGCAGAAAATAACCAGCGTGTTAAGGACAAAAAGATCGATACTCAGTCGTTTACTTTTCGCAAGCGTAGATCTTTTTGTAAAACTGAGTCTTCAGGAAAGTTAACACGTAATGAGTCATCAATTGTTACAATCCCTTTCCCGCATATGATTTCGACGCTTAGTATACCGAGAAATTATAACAAAAAAAATATCAATAAGAAGAAAATGAAGCCCGGAAGCTCGCTGTGTAAATTGAACAATATGAAACACAAAGATGTAATACTGACATTCGATCCATCTAATAAATGTTTGGCAAGGTCCAGCTTGGATTTATTAGATTTCTCAAACCCGTCTAGGACGAAATATGTTGATGCTAATTCGAGGAATAAAATGACTCAAATAATATTCAAACCAGTTTATAAGAGCGCTACAAATAACACCTCAAGAATGTTGCCTAAAGCCAAACAAGTGAATAACTATAAAATAAAAAATTTCAATGACATACCAAAACTGTTAAAGAGTCTATACACGAATGATCCAGCTAACGTAACGAGTACAGATAAAAATTACGTTTGCGAGATCCATCGACATGAAACATTCACCATGACTGATAACAGTGACATTTCAAAACGTAGTGTAAACTTTAATATTTCTGAAGAATTTGGTAGCCAAGACGACAACTGCAGAAGAACACAAGATTCAATGGCACCAACGGTCACTATTGGTTTCATGGATAATACTGTTGAATACCCAAATACTTCAAAGCCTAAAGCTCGGAATCCTCGAAAGGCTAACACATGCAATATTAAGAATAAAACAAAAATTACTACTAGGAAGCGAATAAGACCGTTTCCTAACAAATTCCAAGGCAACCAAAACAAGCAGTTCACATTCCTCTACAATAAAGCGAACAATCATTCACAAGGACGTGATTTTCTCAAGCACTGCAGAAGCGTATTCGAATATTTTGTCAATTACGATAGCAATAGGAATATTAAACTTGATATACAAGTGAACGTGTTACCAATACACGAAGAGGCAAAGAGAGACGCGAGCACAGTCACTAGCACACCTAAACTGATTGTTAATGATGTCCAAAGAGGTCCCACTTTAATGTACAACGTAGTACCTAAAATCGATGTTATAACTACAAGTTATGTGAAAGAAAAGGCAGTAATAGATCCTTCGTGTTCCTCTTCAGGAAACAATGCTGATTTAATCACTCTACTAGATGGAGCTGTCAGTCAAAGCAAATATATATTCGGTACGATTGAAAAAGAAAGTGAACTTAATGTTACCTGTGTAGACCGAAGTACGATAACAAGTGAACTACAGATTGTGCAAGAGATAAGCGAATTGAGATCTATAATAAAGGACTTAGTTTTGGCAGCAGAAAAACTTGTTAACGAGAACTTAAAGAGGGATTCAAGTAAATTGTATACTGGAACGGCACATGCAGAGACTAGTGTGTCACAGACGAGTTACAATTTCTCGTCAAGCTCAAAATGGGGAGCAGTTATTAATTTAACAAATATGTCTAAAGCTATACAATGTTCAAATGATTCTACCAAAAACCCTTTGCTATCCGGAATTAAATTAAGCAAAGAGCCTAAGAAGAAAGATTACACCGAACTCACTAACAGACTGATGAAGAAAAGTACATCCTACCGTATTATAGACAGTGAATCCATACTTAGAGTTACAGACATGACTTCAAATAACAAAGAATTAGACAGAGAAAGAGTTGGGGATGAAGCGTTGTCGTGCTCTTTACCGAAATCAAGATCTCTATTCGAAATGACGACCAAGAGAAATAAACGTAAGCTGATGGCGTTCTTCTGTGACGGTACTTGTGGCCCGACTACCGCTAAATACGAAGTTGATGATTGCTACGATTATGAGACTTGCGCGAAGAAATGGACAATATGCACTAAGAGAAGAGAAGAGAAACAAGAAAACAGTTCAAGACCATTGTTTAACTGCAGTCAATCTTGTATTGTGCCTACCTCTCAAGAAATAGATTGTGAATCATCAGCTTACTCCCAAGCTGCAGATGATCCTGAAGCGAATAAGTGTACCGAGCACCGCCAAGGAATGAGCTTCTGTGAAGGCTGTTTCTACTGCACACTTCTATGGATCCCTGTGATCTTTCTTGTATGTTTATTCTACGTGTATGTCATAAAGGATTTGGTCCAACCGAAACCATTAGTGAAAACCCGCTTATTATATTTGAAACTTTCAGATTTTGGCTTTTGATGTACCTACCGTCACTGTCTTTGTTATTCAATAAAATTGTTCGAGTTTAATCTTTTTCAATAATATCTAGTTTTATTAATGTCTTATAATATTTAGTTTATGTCTATAGCTAAGGCATAGTAAACATTTATCTTGAACCTGTGGCAGATTCAATACTGTCTCGGCGTTTTAACAAAGTAAAATCTGCTGAGCACTGATTGTAGTTTGTATCACTATAACACGCCAAATTTTTCACAATTCCATTATGTTCGGATTACAATTCTACTATAAATTATCTTTGTTACAGATTTAAAATTACTGAAAGTGTAAATCAAATTGAAATGGAAAGAGATGCCCCAAAACATAGTTTTAAAAATGAAAAGAGACCAACATCACCATCACGATATCCCAAACGTATGCCCACTTACGTGGTAGCATTTTCCGTACAAGAATCTTACGATGACCCGGTAAAGCCACAAATGATAGAAAACACAAGAAGCTTTCAACGAAGTATCGATAATGACAATTCTGTATCATCTAATGATCCAACTGATTCTTCTCAAACTTTGATTATGCACCCCACTGAAGAGTCATCTAATAGCTTTGAAACTCGCAGTGAAGTTAAGATAAACATACCATTAGACAACGATTGTGGAGATGTCGCAGCGTCCCCTAAAATAGATAACTATGTCGTAGTTGAAAACAATACGGCGGACGGACAACCACAAGTCATATTTAACGCTATAAAACATAAAAAATGTAAAAAGTTCAACAATCAATTTCTAAAGCGAAGGTCTAAGAAATGCAAGCGTGTGGTAACACTGAAAAAAGTCCATTTTAAATGTAAACATCTCAAGAATAATGTATCAAAAAGATTATATAAGTATTCAAAAAAGGCAAAGAAGAACTCGTCTTTGTCGAAAATCGTGTCTCGAGTTTTGAAAAAAGTTTCTGCTAAAGCAAACTTGCTTGATAATTTTGAGACATCCTCAATGAATGAATCGTTTGGTTTTGATGGTGAATCATTAAACTCCTCGCCTTGCACCGGAAATAAATCATTTATAAGCCATTCCAGTCAGAACACATTGGTTCTGAAATCATCATCATCATCATCTAGGAACGATGACTGGTACAGCATAAATACAACCAACTCCGTGATTCATGTGACTACTGACGTGACACCTTACAAAACAGACGTTATTAACGTCTCTGTTGCTGTAGCTTATAATCCTATGCAAAGGAATATTGAATCTGAAAATGTACCTAGTAACGACAATTTGATTCATAATGCAAGTTCAACTAGCAATGCTACATTTTTAATGCCTAACGTCGGATTAACTTCTCTGAGATCTTCAACGGAAAAAATTAAAGATTCCAGAAATCACTACAATATGACTACGTTGAATGGTGAAGTTTTTAGTGTGGAAACTCTCAAAATGTTTAGTAAAAAAGTAAGTTTAGAAACGGCCAGCGATGATGACGCTGCTTTTGAAATTGCACGAACCAGTTCTGAATTTAACAAATCAAGTGTTCAGTCTGATGTAACGTTAATAACCAATTCGGAAAATACAATTGGTTCTGAGAACATTAGCCCACAGGAGCTGCAATACGATAACTTTACCAAATATACTACAGATAGAACAAGATGTAATTTTCTAGATACTGTATTAAACCTAGGACTGTTCCCTGAAATATCTCCGGCGACTAGTTCTGCTATTGATTACGATCACGATTTAAATGTAATAGTTACAGAAAATGTCATGACGAGCTACTCTTTGAATCCCAAGAATAAAAAAGACGATTGCCTACTAGATATGACCAAAGATATTACAAAGAATGTACTAAAGAAGTCATGCCAAGCAGAAAATAATAATGCCGAACCACGAAAGAACATAAATCTACCGAACGAAGATGCGATAAAGGCAATTTTTAAGGAAAGCGAGAAATTAAAAAAGACTAATTCAAAGGATGTTATCGATAACTATTCTATAAACACAGAACTGTGGGATAGACTGATTGTATTTCTAGATTTAGCCCTGAATAGATTAGAGGACAGTTTGGCTGAAAAGATTATCAAAGATCTGAAGAGTTCACTCCTAATCTTGTTTGATCAGTTCAAACTGTCACACGATGAAAACAACGCGCAATTTGACACCAAAAACAAAGAAACAAAAACAAAAATAAAAGATGAAGAGAAAAAGTCCAACAATGAAGTATTCGTAGAAACAGAGAGACTTCAAATAGAGGCTAACCGATCAGTGCAATGTGATATAGTACAGAATAAATGTATAGACAATCTCATGTTGAAATTGAGCGTAGAAGAGCCAAGGGCGGTGCCCGAATGCTCAGATATGCAGAACGTTAAAAAACCCAAGATTATTAAGAACTATTTTAAAGTGTTGAAGCCTCCCGTCGTCTGTAGTGCTACGGATGTCGCTGTTGCAGACATTGCGACTGTGTCTGTATCTACGGCGACTCCTGGTGTTGAAAATGAGAAATTTCAGACTGCCGGTCGTTTTAAACAGCTCATTGCTGGTCCATCGGCGTTCGTGAGGGAGAATGTGTTTGTGATAACGAGTGTACCGGCGTTCCTGTTCGTCCTGTTGTGTTTCTATAGCATGATTGTCTTGATTATAAAGCCTTGGTAATTCTTGAGATGAAATCTTATTGTGTGTTATTGTAGTAAACGCGAGCTGATTAACAATAATACCATTCTTTTCTATTTGGTTGTATGTTGTACTTTTGGCACAGAATACTTTTTTCTATTTCGTTGGCTATCGGCTACAAAATAGAGCCGCCTTTGCCAGTGTCGGGTTAAACGTCTCGATCATTGTTTTAATTAATATTCTTAAAACAATGATCGAGATTTTCTATTATAATGATGAAATAAATCCCCAACCCCTATCAGTAAACTTAACTGACAATGTTAAGTTGCAAGAGCTTGGAAAGTCGAGTTACTTATACTATTTTATGTTAATTCCTTCACTCGTGCATGTTTATAAACTCACTATGGCTGGTATCCCGCCATAATGTATCTAACGAACATTTTTTTTAATAAAAAAACTGCTACTTCCCGCCAGAAAGTATGCACAGTACTTAAAGTAGTAAATAAAGTGGAAATTACTAATACAACTGGGTCAGGTATTCAAATAAAAAATATTATTTGCATAATTAGTTCATCGTACACCGATCTTTGAAAGAGTAACAAAGTGTTTAATTGAAAACAATAAGTAGTAAGTACTAATAAAGCTTACCATAGACAAATAAAAAATAAGTTATCAGTAAGTATTACAAATAAATAAAAATAGAAATAATAAGCCCCGTCACCTAAAATTTAACTTCGCAAAATTGTTTTTTTCAAAACAAAAACTGGTTCACAATAAATGAATAAACAAATGTATGTATTCATAATATATTTCTAACCCCCAATCTTATAGACGTTTTATAACTTTATCAAACTTCATTCAGAACTGCGCACAAGAGTTTTGCTCTGCGCAGTACTATATGACGTTTGATAAAGTTATAAAACGTCTATAAATTCGGGGGTAACAATATCAACATTTATTAATTGATATACGTAAGTATAGTGTTCAAGTCAAGTTGTTATAATTTACAAGTCAATTATTATACATCGAAATTAAACTATTTTTTCGGATTTTATCGCGTTCATTTTATGTTTTTACGTTCCCGACGTTCCCGACGCGATAAAATCGGAAAAAAATGTTTTATATCAATGTGTAGTATTCGCGTGAATATACGAAATCAATTAGTATAGTACACAAGTCAGCATTTTTTTTAATTTGCAATTTAAAAAAGCACGTTGCCTTTCTTCCTTTAACTCGCGTCGCCCACTTAACAGTGAGTATTTTCCTATCGTCAACAAATTAATAGCATTAACAAAAGAGATTAATTGAAAACATATTGTAGAGAAAGTGATGACAATGATGGATCATAAATAAATAATACTAGTATTATTGCAGTCGTATTATAGTGTGCCGTGTGTAGTATGTATTATTGGCCTTGTGCCAACACTAAGTGTCCGGATCTATCCAGCGTGAAGAGGGGACGGACCCTACGGCTCCTGGAAAACAATACGATCGATTATAAAACCAACTTTTAAGAATTGATTAGCGCAGGCTCCTGGAAAACAAAACGATCGATTATAAAACCAACTTTTAAGAATTGATTAGCGCAGTTGGTAGTGACCCTAATTGCTGTGCCGAGCGTCCCGGGTTCCAATCCTGGCAGCGACGAACTTTGTGTGATGACCACGAATGTTTGTACCCGAGTCGTGGATTGTTAATATTAATTTAACCAAAGCATCTTATTCATGTCTCTAGAACAAGGAACAAGCCCAGAAACGATTTTTTGTGCGAACGCCTTTGCCTGTGACCATATAATATCAGCCCTTTTAATGTCCCACGGTTGGGCACGGGCCTCCCCTCAATGCGAGGGGGATTAAGCCATAGTCCACCACGCTGGCCCTGTGCAGGTTGGTGGACTTCACACATCTTTCGAGGGATTCTCTCAGACATGCATGTTTCCTCTCGATGTTTTCCTTCACCGTTTAGCAAGTGATAATCATGGTTAAAAATTTGATGTGACCATATGACCAAAGTAAAATTAGCCCAGCCACGTACTAACTAAACGAGCATAAGCAATCTCGATAGGTACAGGTATACGTCGCATCAAATAAAATGCGGAAAAATGGCGGCTCTGCGCATGCGCAATTCATACAATTAGTCCTTCGCAGAGCCGCCATCTTTGGTCATTTTATTTTTAGCGACCTGTACAGGGTTTGCGTTTATAATTTTCTGGTCTAAGACAATAAATATTGCTTGTTTTGATGAAATTACCTTAGTTTAGCGCTCTTCCTCCTGCCGTCAGCGACGGCTACTGCTTGGGCTACGATTGGAGCATCCTCAGTTATATCCTGCAATCAGATTATTATAGTAATTAGTTCCATTATGGTATTGATTATATAATAAACTAGCTGTTACCCGCGACTTCGTTCGCGTGGTATTTAACAAAGACACAACCGTTGGCAACAGCCTGCTCGCGCGTTCTGAGCCCGCGGGACGCATTGCAGGTTATTGCTATCAAACTTAATCAGGCGCAACGCTGCAACATTGGTTTTAATTTTTTTTCGTGAGATCCTATGTTTTTTTCTAAAATAAAAGTAGCCTAAGTTACTCCTTGTTACATCAGCTATCTGCCAGTGAAAGTCCCGTCAAAATCGGTCCAGCCATTTCAGAGATTACCCGGAACAAACAGACAGACAGACAAAAAATTTAAAAAAGGTTGTTTTGGTATAGGTACCGTGTATACATCCAAATGCAATTAGTAAAAAGCGGTTATTTTAATATTACAAACAGACACTCCAATTTTATTTATATGTATAGATTAATATGTTAACTTACTTCAACCGGTGATTCGGTGGTGGTATATCCGGGGCCCGCCTGCACTTTCGGCACCGGGAATGGGGCCCCGTATTGCATGTACACCCGCGGTGCTGTGCGCGGCTGGGTCCTGGAGTACACAAAACCTGATTAAAAAAAACAACCAACGAAGAATAATAAAAAGTATATCGGCCTGATGCTTTGATCCATTATGTTTTGTTGTTAGTTTTTTGAAAACTTTTTTAATAGAAGATTATCTATATTATTTATCATTTATTCGTTTTTTGAAAACTGGATGGCGGGTATAGAACTAACTAGATAGCCAAAAATTAAATCCCCGCCAAAAATTACATAATGCATTGTGATACAGTAAGGGTATAAACCTTGAACCTACGCTTCTTTGGTTCATTTGTAACCAGTATATGAATTCAGAATTCGGATATTTCCATTTGTTTGTCATATTGATGTTTTTTTTAAACCTGATTTATCGAAATTCTGACTTCATATAGTGTTTACGAATGCGCAATAAAAGTTAGTATACCATTTCTGAATAACTCTGTACAGTTTTTCACGATGCAATATGCAAATCTGTGAAGCAAGTGACATTAAATTCATTAAGTACAACAATAGCTGTGTATTGCCCAAATATGGTGCAACACGGGCATTTCAAGCCCTCATCGTCACGTGTGGATCGTAACATATACATCAATATTCTATGTCAATATAGGGTAATGTGTCTTATTGGCTGCACGAATTTGCATTTACTATGAAGAGATACGTGACCGGCCGGTCGGTAAGATTGAACGCACCGTTGCGACTGTCATTTGTTGTTTTAAAAGTAAAATACAGTACGTAGAGGTTAAACCATAGATGTATTTTAATTAAAACCTTAGTTTGATTACCAAATTCAAAAACGTTACTTTTTATTTATCAAATTTAAAACTGAACTTAATCGGACGTTTCAAAAATCCAATTAACCAATCCAGTAACTTCAAAGCTTCCAATTATTTGTCGTTCTAATTTCAAAGCAATTGATCAAGTCATGCCAATTATTATCATATTTAACGACCAATATGTTCGGAAAAAAAACCAAATAAAAAAATTAAAAAGGGAAACTGATATGAAGTCATCATTGACATACTCGTTACCAAATAAAATTACAGAAGTCATAACTGGGTTTATACTAGTTAGTGATACTTAAGGGGGAAGCTCAGGTCAGGGCGCGAAAAGCGATACAACACCATAAAGTTAGTAAATGTAGCGGTTTTTACAAACCTTATGGTATTGTATCGGATTAGGTATTTTTTAAGCAAACTTAATACATCGAGACATCCAATGCAGAATGCTAATATCGCAAAACACTAAATTACATCGTAAATATGTCCAAATTTTTCGTAAAAAAATAAAAACCATTGACATTTTGAATTTCGCGCCCTGACCTGAGCTTCCACCTTAAGGTATGCTCAATTGAAATCAGCGCTCCACTTACCGGATATCATCGATCAGTAACCGATATTTTTTTTTGTGGTTTTTTAATCTCCTTTACACTTGTCGTTGGCAGAATCATCGGTAAACGATGGAGCCATAATATTTAAATGGAATTGGAATCATAACTGATCACGCTTATTTGGAAACACTATCGAAGGCTAAACGCAAATGCGCGCATCACGTAACATCATTATCATTCTAAAGGCTAACTAACCTTGTACCGAACGCTGTCGCGACTGCAGTAGCCTTATTCCCTTCGTCCTCGCCTTCCAACTCTTCATCTTCGGGCTCCTCAATGTCATTGCCTTGCTGGTTCACATCCAGACCGCTTTGAAGAGCATCCGGGCTTTGGGGCTGCTGTTGAGTCAAGAATACTTCTTGATTGGGATATGTTACAGGCTGAGCTTGAATCACAGCCGGTTGCGGTTGAAATTGCCCTTGCTGCAGTTGAAATTGACCTTGTTGTGGCTGAACCTGAATTAATTCCATTTGGGGTTGATATTGAGCTTGTTGAAATTGACTTTCTTGTGAAGCCTGAATCAAAGCAGGTTGGGGTTGAAATTGAGCTTGCTGCGGCTGAAATTGTCCTTGTTGTGGCTGAGCCTGAATCAATGCCGGTTGGGCTTGAAATTGAGGTTGAAATTGACCTTGTTGTGGTTGAAATTGATTTTGTTGGGGAACTAGGAACGGTTGTTGATATAATTGCGGTGGTTGGTATTGATTGTCAATTGGTTCTGCATCTGGGTTGTTCGGCTGCGGCTGTCCACGTTGTGCCTGAGGTTGTAATACAACCGATTGAGGAGGAAATTGCTGTGGTTGGTATTGTACTGTATTCGGTTGCGCGTACACCGTCTGCGGTTGAATTATAGCTTCGGGTTGCAACTGAGGTTGTGGTTGGTACTGAGCAAATTGTTGTTGAGGTTGTAGAGCTACTGGTTCAGATTGCAATATAGGTTGTTGGTAAGAATTAACCGGTTGATACTGGGGTAACGGCTGTCGCTGTTGAGCTATCAACGCCCCTGAAATCTGAGGGATTTGAATAATTTTCTGTTGCTGCAATTGCTGTTGAGCTAAAACTGAGGGCAACGCAGCAAAGTGCGTCTGCGCATCGTATCCTGCTACTTGTTTTTGAGACTGTTGCTGAAGAATTAATGGAGCTCTCTGCCCAAGCTGTTGTAGAGGCACGAATTGAGGTTGCAATTGCAACTGTGCTAATGAACTTAAGAATAGTTCTCCAGGGTACTCCTGCAACTTCTGTCTGGAAACTTCTACAGATACTTTAGCGTCTTTAGGTGCGTCGAGTGTTTCTCCTTCGTTCAAGCTTAGCTCTGTTGTAGTGACTTCTGTGGTGGGCGCTTCGGTAGGAGCCGGTGTGGTCCTGGCGAAGGTGCTCGGCGGTTGCAGCTTGGGTAATCGGTTAATGTTTTGAGCGTCTATCTGTCTCTGTCTATCGAATTCACGGTAGGTTTGTTGCTGCTGTTGGTACTGAAAGAATTAGACATCATTTTTGGTATCGTTATGAATAAGTTTATTTTTTTTCGTGCATGAAGTGGCTTATAATTCGATCATTAAAAATTGCAACTTTCTGGGCAAACTAAGCTATTCTGCTACATAACGGGGAGACCATAAAAATATACATAGACACGTCAATATTGCAGTACTCAAAGCTGTTTATTAGTCTAGACAACGAATTGACGCGGCTATATATCGAATATAAACGCAATATAGCCGGAATACACCGCAACATTACAGCAAATGTTGCGCAATATAACCTGGTCTGTTCATAAGGACCTTTAGTTAACGCAAGCTTTTTAATGTAAGGGTTTAATGGTGCCCTACTGAACAGCAACAGCAACTCATACATTTCAGAGAACGTGGAACGTAGTACACTTTGCCTGTTATGCCCTATAAAGACCTCTACGCACGACACAACATGGAACCTACTCGTTTGGGGGTCCCCACAAATTGGCTTGTCAATAGGAAAGTCATTGACATACCACTTAGTAGGAACTCTACCGATCGTCACTCAAATCATGCCTTTGTAGAGCCTTTTAGTTAGTGCTATGTAGGTGCTACAAACCTGTGTCTGCTTAATACCCCTATCCAAGTTCCTGATATCGGATTTAAACTGCACTCCGACGTTTTGCTGTCCATTAATGGGTGAGTTTTGAAAGAACAGTACCTCCTCCTGTACGGGCAGTCCTTGGACGGACACATCTTCTTCGGGAACGCCGTATTCCACGCTAGGACCGCTTGGGTTGCGAGGGTCGAGGGGTGGCAGGTATTCCTGGGCCTGTGGGGACTGATAAGAAGAAAAAACATATGCAATCTTATCGTCTTGAAAACCCTACCCAGTAATGGTTTACTTGTGAAGCCAACAACCACAGGGCTTGTGTATTGGAGTATGGACTAAATAGCTTGGAATGAAATAATTAACTTTTCCAATTCCCTACTACGCTGTGGAAAGGATAGCCTTAGTTCCTGTGGCCACCTTCCTACTCCATCGTCAGGTCCTGATCACTTAATATGTGAGCCAACTACTTATTCAGACCTGCTGCTAGTTTTCCAGGAGTTCTGTAGTCTGAAGACACACGAGATATGGAATGCTAATGATTTTATTCCATTCAATGTTATCCGTTATTCGTTTATGTTTAATGGCTCACGGAAGAATTTATTTTCTAGCGTTATGCTACGACCACACCTGTGGCATAATTAGTGCCTTTATAATGTCACTAAGCAGATGTGGCCGACAGTTTAACACATTAATTTACTAATGTCATTAATAATGACTTTACACATTAATCTATAAGAGTTAAACTACATTAATATAGCCAAGCGTTTGGACATTTTTAATGCATAAATTAAGGCTCATATTGGCATCAACATTAACACTAATGTTAGCCTAGATGTGGCCGTAGGATTATAATAATGTTATAGCATCTTCCCGGCTTCGAGGGTGGCGACTTCATCATCAAAGCTCCACCTCTATAGGCAAATTTTTACTGACCTGCTCTCGTTGTGGTAAGTCGAACCTGGAGCCACTGGGCCTCCACCCGCTGGGAGGATACGGCGCTGGTGGCTCGGCCACCGCCCCACACACCACCACCAATAAAGCAACCAACAACTCCTGTAGAAAACACCACTAAATATACCAACTATCTATATAGTTATTTTCACTTTTTATTAACCGACTTCAAGAAGGATCTCAATTTGGTTGTTTTTTTTTAGCTTTCCATACGGTTATTTTTTATATGGCTATACAGGCTGATCCAGAAAGGGTATACTCAACCTGGAACCTAGGCTTCTGTAGCGCATTTGCAAATGAAATTTTGATGCGATTTTTTTTCCCCAACGCAATGACAGCGGTGATTTTAAGCGATTTCTTTTACAAATTGGTATATCCAAATCCTAACTTCATATACAGATTACAATATAATTCGCTAGAGAAGTGCAGGCTCAAGGTTTAGGGTCTACTTTCCGCATCACACTGTATATAGATGTATGATAAAGCAGCCTGGCACTCAATATCATCGCTCAAATATCAATATATATAATGTTAAAGTGTAGCGTGTGTGCGCCTCGCATGGCAACACACTGGAGCTTACTTTTTATTTTATTTTGTAAAAATAATGAATTTAAAAAAAAAGACAAGCCCGCTGAGTTTCTTGCCGGATCTTCTCAGTTGAGGTCGCGTTCCGATCCGGTTTTAGAGTTAAGGAAAAAAATGTAATGACAATTTGTAAGTGCCCCCGTAGGCCTGTACGAAATAAATGATTTGACTTTGACTTTGAGATATTATTATTTAATTTTGAGTTCAGTATTTTATAAAGAAATATATTCAAAAACCTATTTAATTTCAAAAATCGTTTTTTTGTTAGCATTTTAGGTATCTTATAGTCCTTCATAATAGGGTTGCTGACTTTTTTATTGCATTTTCTGTTGATTCAATTTTTACGATTACCAGTTGTAACAGTGATACAATTTTTGTGTGAATAGCTTTTTATAAATTCCAATGATTATCTAACAAGAATTTATTTATTCTGAATTTAAGTACTTAATTAATTTAATAAGAAAATTCTATAACAGTAACTACTTATGTCTTGACAACATTGGTAAGTACTTATCATGGAATACAACATATAAACTAAATTCAATGAAAGTCTACCACCCAATTAAACGTAATTTTAAATTCATTCATTTCTCAACAATAGGTAAATTTTTTTTTGATGGGTAAATTAGACATTATGTTTTTTTTATTCACTAAATAATTACAACAGAAAAATTAAAAAAAACTTAAAAATTACATGAAAACAAACTATGTATCAAAAAGACCTTGTCCGCGTGGAATGGTGGCAAGAATGCTGGCTGCATTTCCTCGCTGTATAATCAAACTAATTTTTTGAGCGAGGAAAGAGCCAGCCCTCCTGTCATAGGTAAATTATTGTCCGAATAATGAATAAATCTAAATCACTATTGTACATTTAAAAATGTGATAGTCTATATCGGCTAACCTTCTAAACTAGCAAACCGATTTTAATTAAATTGTATAAATTTTAAATTATAATGTAACACAATTATATTTTTTTATCCCGGACATTTTTTTTTTATCCAAAACATCACGAACGTTAATTAATAAATCATGGTGTTAAAAAAAAATATCAATTATAAATAAATAAAATCAAATTGTATCATCGATAATCCAATTGTATCAAAACGCCACACACACACAAACACACACATAATACAGAGAGCACACATAAAAAACGTGTTATCACCTTCATTTTCGACGACTTTCGTTTAATTGAGTGCGCTTACGCATCGCTTTTATAGACAAATGCGTTTGCGCATTGGCATTCGTTGCGCGCGCTTTATCGACCTTATAGTGAATAATAGGGTTGCCTCTTAATAAACCTTTAAACATGGGTACAGTAAAAATGTCGTATTATTGGTGTGTTTATACTAAAGAAATAAATATCATCGAGCCTGTACTCCCCGAAAGGGGGGAAGCAGATATTCATATCGCCAGACGAACACACAAACTATACGGCCCCACACTAAGCAACGCTTGTATTATGGGTACCGTACAATGGATTGAGAGCGAAACCAGTATATAATACTTATATATATATTAAACATCCATGACTCAGGTACAGGTACAATGATGGGTTATTAGCTAATAAAACAAGGAGACATTTTTTTCAAATCTTTTCACTTTGACGTCTGCGTTTGACATATATTTACTTTTTCTACAACACTAGCCCTTAAATTATGGCAACACACAACACTAGCCCTTAAACAAAACATCTACTAAACAAAAACATGTTACTTTCAACAAACAAAAAAAACCTTACTTCTGCAAATAACATACTTATGAAACCTTCAGTAACTTTGAAACAAAATGTAGGTGTTTTTCCCTAGGTAAAGACTTAGTACAAACATCCGCTATCATCTCGTCAGTGGGAACATATAATAAATTCACAATTTTCTTATTAACTAACTCCCTGATGTAATGATGACGAATGTCTATGTGCTTCGTTCGTGAATGACAAACAGAATTATTACAAATTTTCTGAGCTGACTGATTATCGTTACTTAAATTAATTTTACAAATAACATCAATACACTCTTTTACAAAAACTTGTAAAAATATAGCCTCCTTGCAGGAGTCAGAAATAGCCATGTACTCGGCCTCGGTGCTTGAGAGCGCCACGGTTCGTTGTTTGCGACTCTCCCACGACACAACCGACTTGCCAAGCCAGAATATATACCCCGTATATGATCGTCGATCTGTATGATCCCCACCCCAATCGGCGTCAGCGAAACCAGTAATACTCATGCTTTCTTCACCTTGCCTAAAAGTAAGACAGTAATCTGAAGTACCTTTCAAGTACCGCAGTACCCTTTTGGCTGCATTCCAATGTGATTCCGAGTAACAATTGTTGAACTGACTGAGGTAGCTCACTGTATAAGCTATGTCTGGCCTGGAACACACTGACAAATACATGAGACATCCTATAAGATTTCTGTAATCATAAGTACAGGTCTTATCTTCACTCTTCTCCAGTTTCAACCCAACCTCCATGGGTGTCTTTGCTGGTTTGCAATTAGACATTTTAAATTTATCCAATATTCTACTAATATACCTGGATTGGTCTAATGTGAATACTCCATCCTCTGTTTTAGTAATCTTCAAACCCAAAATATGATTTATATCTCCTAAATCCTTCATTTCGAATTCTCTCATCAGTTGTTCCTTAATAATAGTTTTCTTATTCGAATTTTTGCTCGAAAACAACATAATATCGTCAACGTACAGAGAAATAATGATTATCTCTTTGTTATCATTATAAATATACACACATGGTTCAGAAGACAATCTCTTAAATTTTAATTTATTGATTAAAACATGACTGATTTTTTCATACCATGCTCTCCCCGCCTGTTTTAATCCATAAATTGCCTTGTGTAATTTATATACCTTGTTCTCATTATTTTTACTAATAAAACCCTTCGGCTGTTCCATATAGACCGTCTTCACCAGTTCACCATTCAAGAATGCTGTTTTGACGTCCATGTGCTCAACATTCATATCATACTGAGCAGCTAGGGCTAACAGTATTCTGATCGAAGCATACCGGACAACCGGTGAAAAGGTTTCCTCGTAGTCTATACCATATTTTTGGGTATAGCCTTTAGCTACTAGACGGGCTTTATATCTCAATAATTCTCCATTTACTCCTTTCTTTTTACAAAATACCCATTTACACTTCACGGGCTTCTGGCCCTTAGGTAAATCCACCAATGTCCAGCATTTATTTTTAATAAAGGAATTATACTCATCAACCATAGCTTCTTTCCATTTCTGTGATTCATGACTACTCATCACGTCCTCCACAGTCTCAGGTACATCATCCTCGCTCATCAGACCTGCTAGCCCGGCAAATCCGCCTGTCGAAGCAGCGTCTTCAAATGATGGAGGGTTCGAATCTTCAGAATCTATGTCTGAGATACCTGGAACGTATATAGCATCCGACGAGTCATCTGCACAAAAACTCTCAGAATCATCTAGACTTGTGTTAGTCTGTCTATGGAGATTTATGTCATCAGCTCCAGGTGATAATGTAGTCTCGGTACTCACTGAACTACTAGTTGATTCATCACTGTTTGAAACAGGCGTGTTTTCTAAAAACACCACTCTGTTCTTATGTTTATCATCATGCGACTTATCATTTCCCAAAAATACACTTTCCAAGAAAGTTACATGCCTCGCCTTGACACACTTCCCTGGGCACGTGGGGTCAATGAGCCTATAGCCCTTGGTATTTTCACAATATCCCACAAAAATGTATTGTTTGCTTCTTGAATCAAGTTTTCTACAATTCATGACAAGTGCATATGCCACACAACCAAAAATACGCAAATGTTTAAGATCTACCTTCTTAGACGTCCACTTCTCCTCCGGAGTGGTACCCATTACAGCCTTGGTTGGTGATCGATTCTTCAAGTAGACAGCCGTATTGACAGCTTCCGCCCAATAGCGCTGCTCCAGTCCCGCATCTTGAAGCATGCAGCGAGCTTTCTCCATGATCGTCCGGTTGGCTCTCTCTGCAACTCCATTCTGCTCGCTGCAATGAGGGACCGTAGTATTGTGCTTGATCCCACAAGTCCTGAGATACTCCTGGAAAACAACACTGGTATATTCTCCGCCATTGTCACTTCTGATTGCCTTTATTCTTTTATTTGTTTCATTCTCAACAAGCGCTTTGAAATGTTTAAATTTATCGAACACTTCTGCTTTACTACGTAAGAAATAAATAAAAGTTTTCCTTGAACAGTCATCAATGAATGTGACAAAATACCGAGCACCACTAAACGATGCTGTTTGTATTGGCCCACATACATCAGTGTGTACTAACGCTAACAATACAGTTGACCTACTAAAACTCTTCTTTGGAAAAGGTAGCTTAGTCTGCTTCCCTTTTATACACGCCACACATGGACTGAACGAATTACTATTAAAATTCATACCTGTGACTAAACCATTTTTCATTAAATTCATGCTTCTTGAATTCAGGTGTCCCAGTCTCCGATGCCAGATGCCAGACTCTGTGTTGTCTGCTACAAGCCCAGCAACTTCATCATTTACCAATGACACATCACCAGCTCCAGACTCCACACGTACCGAGTTCATAGCTATCCCTGACTTTACCTGACAGTGTAATATATTTTCAACAATATCAAGCTGAAAAACACCATTAACATCCGAAGCAGTGGCTATTATTTCATTACCATCTAAAACTTTACACATTTTAGATTCAAAAACAACATTATAGCCTTTTCTGTTTAACTCGCTAACTGACAATAAATTAGTAGATAGTTTAGGTATAAAATAAACATTACTTATTGTCTTAACGCCTTTCTTCAGTTGCACTCGAACTTTACCGTAACCTTCCGTCGATAATTTCTCACCATTTGCCACATTTACATCTACAGGTTTGGTACACATAAAGTCAAACATAATTTCTTTATTATTGCACATGTGGTTTGTCGCCCCTGAGTCAATAAACCAGACATCATTTTTGACATTCACTGACAATGCAACTAATAAAGATTTTTCTTGTTGTACTGATACTTTATGGTCCATTTTCTTATCCTTATGTACATATGACTGGTTCTGTGGACAGTCTTTCTTCATATGACCAGTTTTCTTGCATCTGAAGCATCTAATAGGTTTTCTCAAAGCAAGCGCATTCATCGCAGGACACTCAACCTTCTCATGTCGACGCTGCTGTTCCAAAAGTAGCTTCGACTTGACCGTCTCAGTATTGAGTTTTACACTTGAGTTTTCCAGTGCCATTATCAGCGGATCATAATCGTCTGAGAGTCCACTAAGCATTATGATGGCCACAAACTCATCCTCCAGCGGTGAACTGATGTCAGATAGCTGCTGAGCGAGCTCAGTTACCTTCATCAAATAGCTCTGCATATCCTCTGCCTCCTTCAATTTTACACCAAAAAGTGACCGCAGCAAACCTAGTCTTCTAGTCAATCCCTTGTCTTCAAAAGCACGTTGCAGACTAGTCCACGCCTCGTACGGCGTTTTCGCATTGCGGACGTGCGGCAACGCTGTCGGACCAACGGACAAGCAAATTTTCGCTAATGCTTTCTGCGATTTTTTTTCGTCCTTACATTTATCGTCGGATTGAATGCACTCGTAAAGGTCTTCGTGCATAAGGACCATCTTCATTACAAATTTCCAATTGTTGTAGTCCCCGATCCCTTTTAATTTCTCTACAGGGATCCCCATTGAAACTGTAGAAGACATGGTGTGAAAATAAAAGCTATAGCAGGGCACAGCAAAACGACCCTGGGCCCATAACCTGATGGGTTATTAGCTAATAAAACAAGGAGACATTTTTTTCAAATCTTTTCACTTTGACGTCTGCGTTTGACATATATTTACTTTTTCTACAACACATTCGTCCTCAACACGCAAAGTTTGTCCCTACCAGGTTTCGAACCCGGGACACTGAGCACAGAAAGCAGAAGCAGTTGTCGTTGAGTGTTTCGTAAATTTTCGGGGTCGAGTCACCTTCGTCCGTAGGAGAATTAGGTACCCTCGAGATACCCTACACGTGGCCCTGAGTGGTGCCAACCAGGTGACAACTCTACTGGTGGTAGGCTTCGGCCGTGGCTAGTCACCACCCACTGAACAAAGCCATGTGGCCAAGCGGCCTAGCCGTGTTCCGGCATGATGTTCGGTGTTGCCATTCATGGATGGCGGGTCAGATAAGTTGCGCTGCATGTGCCTCTATCTACTGCCGCCTTCCTACCTAGGCAAGTATGCTCCATCGTAGATCTCATCGTCACTTACCATCAGGTGAGATCGAGATCAAATACTTGCCTATAATGTAATAAAAAAAAAAAAAAAAATTTTGGGGCTTTAAAAAAATCATGAATTCTAGATAAAATCTCATCAAAGCTACAAAGATATTTATCTAAAAACGACGTAGTTTTTTTAAAAAAAGTACTACCCTCATAATTAAATATGTATTTATGTAAAATTTATCGACTTATTCGAGTCGAGAGAATATTTTCATCACTTATCCAATGGCCGCCGCGGTGGGAACACATCATTGTCGTTTAATGGAAACACACAAAAACTCGTACATTGTTCGTCAATCATTTAATATCGAGTTCCTGTGTTACTTGTTTTAATGTGTGAACAGAATATATTTCGTAATTGAATCGCATGCTAATATTCCGTAGCGTTCTTTTTTTTATTGTTGACGGGGGGGCATTCTTCTAAAGATACCGGCATCTGTGTGGGAGAGGGCCGGGTTATGTGGGATTCTTACCGACTAAAACCCCCCCGGTGGCCGCCTTCGACACATGTTGGAGGGACTCCGGGATCTCCAAACGGTCCGCACCGGTGCCCCTCTTGTGCCTCGCCCCCCTTATGGGGGCCCGTCTCGGGGGAGCAGATGTTTGCTCGCCCTGTGCCCTCGCTGCGCACGGCGGCGGGGAGCCACGCCCGCCGCCGTCCTCCTCAGGAGTCGTCATCGTCACCGGACGTCCGGAGCCCACACCCCAGTCGTTCCTTAGCGTACCTAACTTGGTTTTTCGTTATTTCCTTTTCGAGTCCATACTATTCAACAACTAAAGAAGGTATGCAGTACGTCTAGTGCGAGATTATTCGTAAGCTAACAGTATACTTTATAGTCTACGTATTTAGACATTTTGTTCGGAGAATTTAATGTTTTATAAACTGTCCACTAGAGGCGCTGTTAAATTCTCGATGTGATCAAATGTTTGGTGACAGCCCTGGACTCGGTCATACATTCGATCTAGAAACATTAAGGTCCTGACAAGTTATTTGTTAGCTCTTCACTGCTAAACTCCTGTGCCGATTTTGATTAAATTTAAATAACAATATCATCACACCTTCCCCTACTCCTTGGTAGGCTCAGCTGCTTCATTGTTATACTGACTTAAGCACATATTTTTCCGATGGTACTTATAGCACGGATTTAAAAATATCCTATACAATATAGTAGGCCCCATTCTGATAGTGAAAATAATGTTATGATTTAATCATTATAACAATATGAATTGGTGCTTTGCATGGTGATATTTTTTTTATGAACTGGCAACACTTTGTTTCACAAATTTAACATATTGCTTTCTTATATTTACGCGAATACTACACATTGAAATAAAACTACTTTTATAGATTTCATTTGGCGTCTTAAAGTCTAAAGTGATTTGGATAAAACAAATTGCATCATCTTCGTACCGATAGCTTAACGCAAAACAACAACATCCGTTTTGGCATTCCGCAAGCGATGTGTTGAACCCTTTGTCATGTGGAACACGTTCCGTACGTCTGATTTGATATACACCGTACCATAGTTACTTATACATTATTATATTTACAAAGCCTACACAATCTCGAGCAGCACGTTGGACAATAATCTATGCAAAATGCTCTATACATAATGTTCTCTATGGTTTTCTCTCTCTTCTCTATGGCGCCTCCTTGACATCGTTAGTTTTGAAAAGTGTTCTGAGTATTTAATTAAATTATAATTATATAAATCACAAGCAGTCTATATTTTTTTATGGGGTCGAGTCACCTTCGTCCGTAGGAGAATTAAGTACCCTCGAGATACCCTACACGTGACCCTGGGTGGTGCCAACCAAGTGACAACTCTACTGGTGGTAGGCTTCGGCCGTGGCTAGTCACCACCCACTGAACAAAGCCATGTCGCCAAGCGGCCTAGCCGTGTTCCGGCATGATGTTCGGTGTTGCCATTCATGGATGGCGGGTCAGATCAGTTGCGCTGCATGTGCCTAGTGAATGTAGCGTCTCTTATCTACTGCCGCCTTCCTACCTAGGCAAGTATGCTCCATCGTAGATCTCATCGTCACTTACCATCAGGGCCCCAAGTCTGCTAACACAATCGATTCATAAACGTACACCAACGGCATAGTAACTGTCACTTTTGACACATATCCCATACAATATCTGTCAAAAGTGACAGTTACTATGCCGTTGGTGTACGATTATGAATCGATTGTGTTAGCAGACTTGGGGCCCAGGTGAGATCGAGATCAAGTACTTGCCTATAATGTAATAAAAAAAAAAAAATTTCACCCCAAGGGCCCTTGGTATATTAACCACACGTCAAATGCGAGATTATTCGTAAGCTAACCGTGTACTTCATAGTCCACGTATTTAGACACACTGTATGGAGAGTTGAACGTTTTAAATACTGTCCGCTAGAGGCGTTGTTCAACCCGCCATACAGTATGTCTAAATACGTAAACTATACAGTTAACTCACGAATAATCTCCCAGTTGACGTATAGTTAGTCGTTCGACGTCACGGGAGGACTGAGGTAGTTGCGCCACAGTAGTATGCCATGTGCGATCCTGTGGCGCCCCACTCAAAGGCGGTGAAGGCGGACCGTGGAGTTTTAGTGGGTATACCGGCACTCAGCCGGGGAGTCCCACATACCCCTCTCGTCCCCCCGGGCGGGAGGGGATGCGTAACGCATTTCTCCAGGTTAAAAAAAAAAAAAGGACTGAGGTAGTTGACGTCCTAGTGTCATAGTTTGAACCGGGGTACCCTCATATTTAGTTGTTGCTTGCGGTCCGATCTACGAAGAAAGTGCTCTAACAGTGTCTTGAGGTCTTGCCCTTAACCCCTTATTTAATCATCTCGTATACAACACAAAACCATCACAAGTCACATTCCTATATTACCAATGTTATGGAACCTCAAAATTTCGCTCGTAAATCTGACTGCGCGTTATTTTTGGTGTGCCAATGAATTATGGCCTTTCCGGCGTAAACACGTCAACAAGGAAAGCGAGCTGTGGGGTAAAATCGATGCTTGCTCGGGCGAAACCGCGGGTAAAAGCCAGTTTAAATAAATATGATCGTACAACGTACACATAGAGAAGAAAATATTATAAAATGTTTGCAACTGGCCGCGTTCCAAGCGAATCCATTGTAATATTTGGCGGGAATCCTGCATCGTAAGTGGCACGGTGTCTGGTTCTTGCGCGAGGCGAATATTGGCCAATGTTTGTACAAATGTTTGTGGAAAATAGAAGAAAACGAGGCAATCTATACTAATATTATAAATGTGAAAGTTTGGATGGATGGATAGATGGATGGATGGATGTTTGTTACTCTTTCACGCCAGAACGTGTCAAATCTTATCTAACTAACAAAAAACTAAACAAATTTTATCCAGGATAAAATTTGGCACAGAGATAGATTTTAGTCTGGAATATCACATAGGCTACTTTTTATCCCGGTAAAATGTATGGTTCCCGTGAGATAGATTTGTTAACATTTTATATAGAATACCCATAAATTCATTTTCTAATACATTTGATTCTGAGGTGGTACGAAGTTCGCCGGGACAGCTAGTAACTCCATAAAGAAAAGTCCAACGGTTTTATTAACAATCGGGTCGTTGAATGTTATTGAATTTAGTTAATTTCTATTTATGTTTTTTTATACAAATTATGGGATTTATTTTAAGGTTTGGCAATAGTAAGTGTAGGAAGAGTGTAGTAGTGTTCTTTCTTTATCCCCCGCGCATAGTACTAACATAGCTGTGACGTCGCAGCCCTGCAACTTAGTACTGTGTTCGTTTTTTCTGATCGAAAACTTTTAATGTGGAAAAAATATGGCGCTTATTCTCGAATACTTAATTTTTGACAAAATTGCCAGAGCGCAGGTTACATAACGAATTGATTGAACATATAGTCATCTATTATTATATATACAAATAAATAAAATTGGAGTGTCTGTTTGTAATATTAAAATAACCGCTTTTTACTAAGTGCATTTGGATGTATACACGGCACATATACCAAAACAACATTTTCTACAATTTTTGTCTGTCTGTCTGTTTGTTTGTTTCGGCTAATCTCTGAAATGGCTGGACCGATTTTGACGGGACTTTCACTGGCACATAGCTGATGTAACAAGGAGTAACTTAGGCTACTTTTACTTTAGAAACCAACCAACCACTTAATATCACAAAGGCTGCCGGTCGCGCGGGCTATTGCTAATGGTTGTGTCTTTGTTAAATACCACGCGGACGAAGTCGCGGGTAACAGCTAGTCGATAGTATAAACGCTCCTCTGTCACCCTGGTATCCAGATGATGAATGAGAATGTTTACAGCATACCAAATTCACCGACAAGCAGAAATAAACGCTGCAAAATAAATTTGGCTGGCCTACTACTCCAAGGCGAACGTCCAAGGGAAAAAATGCAAATCAGAGTTGAGTCAGATTGCTTATTTACGTAGAGAGGACCTCTACCCGTTTTCCTTGTCTCATTAACATTAAGAACCTCGACGCCTAATGTCTGAGGTACCTGTCAGATGCAGGAGGGATGGACCACAATATAGCACCGGGTCCAACCCAGCACGAGTACCTATAAGGAGAAATTATCGTATGTTTCATTGAGATGTAATTAATATCAGTAGATTCCCATTCATCGGTTACACAGTCAAATAGGTTTTACCCATTTGTCATACCAATCTAAATAATGGGAATTCATCTTCTTATTCATCCAAATATATACATGTAAATCGATTCGTTTTCGTAATAGCATAGTGAGGCCTTAGCTGTGAAAATGTGTGCTGCCTGAATGCAACTACTTATTGAAGTAGAAACCTATCTATACAAATAAATAAAATTGGAGTGTCCAACATTTTTACAATTTTTGTCTGTCTGTCTGTCTGTCTGTTTGTTCCGGCTGATCTCTGAAATGGCTGGACCGATTTTGACGGGACTTTCACTGGCAGATAGCTGATGTAACAAGGAGTAACTTAGGCTACTTTTATTTATGAAAAAGCCATTTTCTTAATTGGCGTGAGTATCGAAATTCTGACTTGACAGGTTCAAATCTTAGTATACCCTTTCTATATCACCCTGAATAGTTAGTTGTATGGATATGATCGTCCATGACTCGGGTGCAAACATTCGTGCTCATCACACAAATTTTGTCCCTACCAGGTTTCGAACCCAGGGCCTTAAGCACAGAGACCAGGGTCACTACCAACTATGCTAATCAGTTCGTCGTCAGTGAGAGACACTCTGTTCATCAATATGCCAGTACGGCTAGTCTATGCTATTTAGCGGGCAAATGTATGGAATTTTCTGGTCACAGCTTGCACACAATGAATGGCCGAAACATTCCATACAATGTAACACCTCCATTATATTCGCAAATCTCGTACATTTGTGTAACAGTTCTAGGGTTTTTTTTTCTATTTAGACGACGCGCACATTCAAACCACGATTCGATATTGACCCCGACAAGCGGCGAATCGTAATACGACGGTACAAGTGACCCCGACATGTAGTTTAGGGTTACTTGCACATCTTAATTAAAGGACGTAAATATTATTACAAACCATAGGCCGGAGTGCACTGTCTATGGTTAAAACTACCGTCGAATCTCAACAGAGTTTGTCAGATTGTCTATAGATTTAACTTTAGTTAAATTTAACCGCGGGTGGTGCATTCCCTCCCTTACATTCCTAGGTTCATCTTACTTTAGGAGACTCGTAACGGAGATTATTAGCGATTCAAAGGCCGACAATCTACATTTTTCGAAGGTTTATAATCTATTGGTTAGTCGAGTGCGAGATTATTTGTAAGCTAACCGTATACTTTATAGTCTACGTATTTCGACGCTTTGTATGCAGAATTTAACAGCGCCTCTAGCGGATGGTGTGTAAAACGTTCCATTCTGTTTACAACATGTCCTTTATCAAAATGATTTTTTTCTTTATCAAAGGGAATTGAAAGGTTTTAGGATGGAAAGTAAACAAAATAAGGCTCACACGTACAAAGTCGCAGGTACCTACTAGTCGCCAATAAAATGCCAGAGATGCGAACCGAACCTGGAACCTTGAAACGACGCCTTGTTCCAAAGCAAACAAACCAACTCTACTAAGTATAACTCATTTGGTTTTATTATTTGTTTTAAAGCTTCAATATTCACCACTAATAAACTTGATAAAATGACGAACTAACTAGCTCAGTGGGTAGTGAACCCGCCTTCTACGTTGAGGGTCGCTGGTTCGAATCCTGGTAGGGACAAACTTTATATGATGTTTGTTACCCGAGTCATGGATGTTTAATATCTATATAATTACTAGCTGACTCGGCAAACGTTGTTTTGCCATATAAAATAAATTGAGATATAAACTATCCTATCTCTCAAGTTGGATCGAACTGCACATGGTGTGCGAATTTTATTATAATCGGTTAAGTGGTTTAGGAGTCCATTGAGGACAAACATTGTGACACGAGATTTATATATATTAAGATTATATACTAGGTTCGCTCTCAGTCCATTGTACGGTACGCATAAAACAAGCGTTACTCAGTATGAGGCCGTATAGTTGGTGTGTTCGTCTGGCGATATTTATTTATTAAACTAGCTGTTGCCCGCGACTTCGTCCGCGTGGTATTTAACAAAGACAACCGTTACAACAGCCTGCTCGCCCATTCTGAGCCCGCGGGACGCATTGCAGGTTGTTGCTATCAAACTTAATCAGGCGCTGCGCTGCAACATTGTTTTTTTTTTTTTTCGTGAGATCCTATTTTTTTTTCTAAAATAAAAGTAGCCTAAGTTACTCCTTGTTACATCAGCTATCTGCCAGTGAAAGTCCCGTCAAAATCGGTCCAGCCATTTCAGAGATTAGCCGGAACAAACAGACAGACAGACAGACAGACAGACGGACAGACGGACAGACGGACAGACAGACAGACAGACAGACAAAAATTGTAAAAAATGTTGTTTCGGTAATGGTAACGTGTATAGGTACATCCAAATGCACTTAGTAAAAAGCGGTTATTTTAATATTACAAACAGACACTCCAATTTTATTTATATGTATAGATGTAGCGAAGCAAGGGCATACTGAATTGATATTCCGGTCCCTCTGCCTACCCTATACAGGACACGGCATTCGTGCTATAAGGCGAGGGGGTGACGTCATTTTGTTACTAACTTATAACATCTAACTTCGCCTGTGATTTGTGATTTTTATCAGCGGGCCTAAATTCGGGTCGGGGCATAGCAGTGATAGCCAAGTTGGTCGAACGCTTGCCCCGGTAACGAGGATTGCAGGTTCAAACCCCGGCTCACACCTCTGGGATTTCTGGATTTCGTGTGCGAATCTCATTTTCAACCACGATTATCACTTGCTATACTGTGAAGGAAAACATCGTAAGAAAACCTACATGTCTGAGGGAACCCCTCGAAAGATTTGTGAAGTCCGCCAACCCGCACTGGGCCAGCGTGGTGGACTATGGCCTAATCCCCTCGCATTGAGGGGAGGCCCGTGGGCCCTTTTTTTTTTTTTTTTTTTTTTTTTCAGGGGAAAATGCCTAACGCATGCCCCCCCGCCGAGGGCACGGCGGGGGGGGTATGTCCGATCTGCCCGGACTAAAAACCCCTGGTGTTCCTTCTTCTGCCTGCGCCGGAGCTGCGGGATCGCTTGCGCATTCGCAGCGCTGCTCCGGCAGGGCCCGTGCGCCCTGCAGTGGGCGTGCCAACATTAAAATGGGCTGGAATTATTATTATTATATTATTATCTTCGATTCGACAATCATGAAACATATCTTATTATTTAGTAGGTACAAATGTTATTCACATTAGCTGTTTTAAAGGCAGACATACAGACAAACAGACAAGGGGATAGACATACAAGTTGATATATATTATTGTTAGCATATGTAGTGTATGGTACAAACAAAACGCTTCAACGCTGTTCACTGTATCTGTACATATAAATAGCGTCGTCGGTATGTCTCGTTGTTTATTGCGAATTGCTTTACTGCCATGTATACAGAGTGATTCAGAAAGGCCTTGAACCTGGGCTTCTTTGGCGCATTTGCAATCATTGTGCGAAGTCAGAATTTCGAGGTGAAATTTCTTTCTTTACGAAATGAGATGCGATGAAAAAAAATGGATATGAATATGGCCTCACCCACAACTTAGCGGGTATTTTGCCAATGTCAAGTAATTATTAGCAATAATACATTCAATAAATACACATTCTTCTTCTTCTTTCTTTACGAAATGAAATGCGATGAAATAAAATGGATATGAATACGCCTCACCCGCTTATCGGGTATTTTGCCAGTGTCAAGTAATTAATAGCAATATTAAATTCAATAAATACATATTATAAATAAAATAATGGATGTGACATGATGAAATGAAAATGGCGTCCCCAAATAAATACACATTATAAATAGAAAAATGGATGTGCCATGGTGATATGAAAATGGCGTGTCGAGGTGAAATTAAAAAAATCACTTCAATTCAATTCAATTTTTAGAGTAAATGGCTGCACCGATCGTCGGTGATTTTGCCAGTGTCAAGGTTGAAAAGGAAAAAAGAACGCACATTATGTCCGATGAGCAATTAAGAATCAATTTGAAGAGCGTTGAGAATCTGTAAAAAAAAACTTTTCACACTATCTACTTAAATACGTGTGTACACAAAATAAGCTAATAATATAAAAAGATGCGATGAACCAAAGAAAAAAATCGCTTGTAAAAATATCATTGAATTATTATTTTTTTAATTGACGTATCAAAATTCTGACTTCACATGTGCTAATTAAGCGCAGATTCAAGGCTTAGTGTAACCTTTCTGAATAACTCTGTAGACTATAAGAGTCTCCTTTCATGCTTTTTGCGGTAGCCTTTTTGTCTCGGCTGCTGGTCTACCCTGATTGGATTGATCAACTATATTCATCCGCCCCTCCAAGACCCAACTACCCACTTCACATGCTTTTGTCTGTCAAAATACACTTGCCAGTAAGTAGCACGCATTTTCAAGTTACTGGTTTGCTTTTCTACAATTATTAACATCCATGCGCATTGCGGTATTATCTCAATGGCTCAAAACATAATCTCGGTACAATCAGAACCAGAATATTTTTTATTCATCTAAACACAGTACTTATGAATCATCAAAATACTTACAAAATGCTAAGCTACAACTTTACTTTACCACCCGCTCGGAATGCCGTTCCTATGGAGAAGAACGGGCAAGAAACTCCATGGTTGTTGTTTTTAAAAAGATCCGTTACATTTTTGAGCAGTACATTGTTATGGGTGTGTGAGAACAATGTAGGAACGGCTAGACAGACTTTTGCAGCTGGTCAAAAACAAGTATTAACTCTAAGTATATCATTACAAATTATAGGCTACATGGTACTGTAAGGAAGTTGTAAATATAATGAAATTACTTGTTTTCATCTGCTCTCTTATCCGCTACTGATAACGTCCGTAGGTAAGTAAGTAAACATGGGAAATATAAATGCATGATAATGTTATCTTAAGACCGACCTGACCTTAGGTAAGGGTGCATAGTTTAATGATTGATAATGCGGATTTTAAGCGAAATGTTATTACAAGTGTTTATATAATAATAATATCGCCAGACGAACACACGAACTGTACGGTCCCACACTAAGCGACGCTTGTATTATGATTACCGTACAATCGACTGGGGCGAACTCAGTATATAATACTTATGTAGATATTAAACATCCATAGTACCTGAGGTACAAACATTCGTGCTCATCACTCAATGTTTGTCCCTACCAGGCTTCCAACCCGGTACCCTCGGCACAGAAAGCAGGGTCACTACCAACTGCGTTAATTTGTATTACTATTCTGGAACCACAAAGTCATATCTCACGCGCGAGTCCAAAAGTGAATTGGAAAATTTCAATTCAAATTTTACATTTTACTCGAGAATTCACGTGTGAGATATGAAGATCTTCATTTCATCTCATAATCACACGCGTGAAATGTAAAATTTGAATTGACATTTTACAATTACCTCTCGGACTCACTTTTCAGTACGTCATATGCGAGATTATTCGTAAGTTAATCGTATACTTTATAGTCTATCGTATTTAGAAATTTTGTATGGAGAATTGAAAGTCTTAAATACCGTCCGCTAGAGTCGCTGTTCAATTCTCCATAAAATTTAACTATTTTTAATAGGTTTTTTTATTACAAATTATTAGTATCTAACAATGTACTTACCTTACCTTTTCTCAATAAAAGCGGTTACCCAAATAAAACAATATATTTTGCGGCAATAAATATCTATTATTAAACAGTTACAAGTGTCGAAGAAAATTGAGTATTTACAACAAGTATATTTGTCCCGTAATTTATTGCAATTACAGTGTGTCTGTGTGACCAACCCTCGTTGCGTGCGGCTCCTCATAAAACGAAGCAACCATTTTCTTCATCGTTTCCCCCCATCCATCATTCTTCACCCTGCACCTCCCATAATTAGGCGTTAAATAAAACAATTTTTCTGTATCGGAATCGTAATAAATAACGTTATTGTAATTATCAAACACAATTTTAACAGGGGAGCCATTAGAAAACGCACCCACCTCAGTTTGATTCCCCGTCCTGTAATCGACTTTATATAAACCCCTGTTCACACTTTGAGTGAAGTATACACTATCATTAATATCCGTTGATAACGAATAAACAATATTGGAAAACATTGTCGGCTTTTTCTCACCCTTTTTCAATACAAACATCGTTAAATTACTCATAAAATAAATGTCATCCCGTTTATCGATAACAAAATCATCGATCTTGTAATCGACTAGAGCTGGAATACTTATCGATTTACCAGAATATGTGTACAATCCTTTCTTCATGAACTCTGTGTAATAAATCTTATCTTTATACTGGATATGCCAAATAGTTTTATCGAATAGTCCAACTCGAGTCGTTTTGTTGGAAATCGAGTTGTATTTGAATATACCGTTCCCACCTCCAATGTAGACGTCTCTAGTTGCTTGATCGACTGCTCGGGCGAATGAGAACTCTATATCAGGTACGTTTAGAAACCTAATATCATCTAAATCAAAGGCTTCTGTATGATCCTTGGACTTGGAATCTGCGTAGTGATAATGTACTATGTTACCCTTTCTCTCGACGGCTAATTGGCCTGATATACGGTATTTTTGGAATATCGGCGATCTGGAGTAGCATATACTGTTGAAACACGCGTGGCATTGGGGCTTGCGTTTGTATGAGGCGCCTGATTGAATTGTTATGGCAAATATAATTATGTACAGCTTCATTGTGCACCTGCAAAGTCAAAACATTTATTTCGTATAGGCCTACGGGGGCACTTACAAATTGTCATTACATTATTTTTTTTCCTTAACTCTACAACCGGATCGGAACGCGACCTCAACTGAGAAGATCCGGCAAGAAACTCAGCGGGCTTGTCTTTTTTTTTTAAATTCATTATTTTTACAAAATAAAATATAAAAGTAAGCTCCAGTGTGTTGCCATGCGGGGCGCACACACGCTACACTTTAACATTATATATATTGATATTTAAGCGATCAGTCCCAGGCTGCTTTATCATCCAAATAATCCAAGATCCTGTAATAACCCTTACGACAAAGATTACTATTTGTTTTAAACAGTTGTTTTAAACTTATTAATGGGCAAATCTCGAATTCCTTTGGGAAGTTTATTATAGAAGCGTATACATTGCCCCTTAAAATAATTATTTATTCTGTGGGGACGAGTGACATGCACGGATAGTTTGTCCTTATTACGAGTGTTTATAACATGAACATCTCTCCCTTTTTTCAAAATTATGAATATTTTTCTTAACATACCATTAGATTTTCATAAATAAATTGAGACACAACAGTTAGAATATTTATTTCTTTGAATTGCAACAAATTGCTATTTGCATATTATAAGGGGTAATTCCGTAAGAAATTCCATAATATAATTTGTTCATTATAGGATGACAAGGTCTATTTTGGTAATTACTTTTAACACATACAGAAGAACAAGAACTTTCTCCTGACAACTTGCTTTTACTTAACTCAGATAGCCATAATAAATTTGAGATTATGTACTTAACATGATTCGAAGATTCTGGGTCATATAAGTAATAGAATATTAGAAATAAAGCAGCGATAGCCAAGTTGTTAGAACGCTCGCCATGGAAACAAGGGTGGCAGGTTCAAACCCCGTTTGCGCCCCTGGGATTCCTATATTTAATCTGCGAGTCTCATTTTCAGACATGATTTTAACATGCTGAGAAACATCGTGAGGAAACCTGCACGTCTATGAGAGCCTGACTAGGACTCAAAAGACATGTGAAGTCCGCCAAACCGCACTGGGACGTGGACTGTGGCCTGAATCCCTACTGCATTGGGGGGAGGCCTGTGCCCAACAGTGGGAAATTAGAATGGGCAATATATAAAAAAATACTCATTTTCCTATAACACTAATGATATGAGCGGATTCGAATGGGATAAATAATTCTAACAATAGGGGTTGAACCTATGGTATCATTATCAATCTGTAACCATGTATTATTTCTAGAAGCTACTATAAGACAACACAGCCAACGATTACTGCATTATCATATAAATATGACATAGATTGCAGACATCCTACCTTACCAGTGATCGTAATTTCGCAAGTTTCAAACATTGTGACTATGATCGCATATTATGGTCTTAGATCTAAGTCATAGATGTGTGATCATGTTACAACTGCTCTAAGACAAGAACACTTATACTTACTTATATAAATACCGTGTGCAACACTCCACAATTGTGCAAATTCTTATATAAAGATTTCAAGTTATCAAATTCACAACTTCTCGACACCGTAAATAGCTAGACATTAAAATCAACTTGTTTACGCCAAGTTCATCTCAATACTGATAATAAACTAAAATTACATATAAGTGTTTAACTACATAAGTTATTATCAGTGTGTAATGTAATTAACAGTTTCCTATACTAAAACTGTCAAGTGAAGTAGCTATAACTTTATCGTTAATTATCATTGCATTGCGACTCAATTGTCTATGTTGACTGATAATCGAATGCCAATGGAGTATTAAATGTTGTATATCAACTGCAATGTTATTCTTCTTTCTCTACGAAATGAAATACGATTATATAAAGTGGAATGTGGTGTCATCCATAAATTTGTCGTACCGATATTCAATTCAATAAATACACATTATTAATAAATCACGGCTGTTGGGCCTAAAATTGTTTGTGTGAGAAATTATTGATTTCTTATATTTACGCGAATACTACACATTGAAATAAAACTAATCTTAAAGGAAAATCTTAAGGAACGTAGAATAAAAAATAAACCGCGATAAAATCCTTAAGATTAGTTTTATTTCAATGTGTGAGAAATTTTTAGACATTTGCTTGGACGCACAGTGTTTTACGTTGACTATTATTAAACCCCTTAAAAAAATATTATCCTTCTTTTTTACCCCTTATAAGAGCATAGAATAATTCCTGAAAATGAAACGGTTTCTAAGAGGTAATAAAAAAAAACTTATTTAATATAAACTTTATTCTAGATTTGAGCAGCACAACATAATTTGAACGAATCAAGCAAAAACGAGACACCATTTTATAATATAAAGCAATTATACATACTTGTATGCAGGTTATAACTTTTAATTTAAAATAGGTATAAACTTTTGTGACTCTCATTTTACATTTTTTTTGCTAAAGACTAAACATTTTTCTGTTTTTTTAATTTTACAAAAATAATTAATATTTAGTAGGTATGTTTCCTATACATATACAACAACAATACTTTTTAACCACACACATATATCACGAACAATAATTAAATATTTTGTAGGCATTTGTTTTTAGTATAACAAGTTTTAACAATTTTAAGTTTCCAATATTTTTTATATAATTTATATTTGCAATTTGCAAAAATCGTGTCAACATTTTTTTTGAATTAAATATAACACCCTTAAATATATTTATAAAATATAAAGATTGTATAAAACATTGTCAGTTCTCCTCCTCACAGTGTTCCATGCATTGACGGTTTTTTTTAATTGTTTCGATATCCAAAACATGTCTCTGGAGTTTACCACACATTGGTACTCGTACATTATATAGATACGCACATAAAGATCAGCTTTTATATGGCAACACACATTTAAAAAAAGTAGATTAAACAAAAATGTCCTAATAAGTTATCGTGATAGTGCTGTGGATAAATCTAGCAGGAAGACCGCGGCGGAATTCCGCTCCATTGCAGCCAGCTATTTCGCAAACATCATATATCTGAACGAACAAAACTCCGTCGAAAATTGCAAACTAAATTCCGCGCGTACAAATCACTGCCTTATTTGCGTTAGATTTGCAATGTACCTGCTAGCCGGTTCACACGACATCAACTTGGATCGGTGCAGACATTATTTGGTGTCGTGTTGACCGGCCTTAACAATGACGTCCACTGAACGTCCAATTTATCTCAACTCGAATTTACATAGTCATATTCTTAATAACAGCGTTCTATGAAATGGAAGGATTTATCTTATTGATAAAAATAACAGTCTCATAGTTTCCGAGCAGTCAAAACTTACCAAAAAACACTAAAATCACTCAGCAATGAGTACTAAAATCAGTCATAGACCACGTAGGTAGAGGTTCTGTTATCCAATAATCGAATCAAATATTACCGTCGCAAAGTTTAATTTACTCTAACTTTAACGATTTATGGTCCAAGCAACAAGTTTTTATGCAAAATTTACGAGATACGACGAAACTAACAGTCGTTCTTGGGTAGTAGTCTATAGTTTGCATATATGCGTACTCAATCCATTTATACAGCATGATTTAGAAAGGTTATACTAACATTCGAAACTGCGCGTCTTTAGTATATTTTTAATTATTATGTGAAGCCAATATTTCGATGTCAAATTAAAAAAAAAATCTCCCAATAAAACAATATTTTGTGAGCCATTTTTTGTTGTTTCACATCTAAGTTATGACATAATCATTACAAATGCTGTGAAGACATGTAAAATTTTTCTGTTCAAATTTTAGTATACGCTTTATGAATCACGTTGTATAATAGAATTTACAATTCTGACCATTCACAATACTGAGCATTTTTATAATCGCAATTTTCAGTGAATACGACGGTATGTCATTATACAACACGAGCTCAAATCGCTAAAGAGACCAAGCAACATAGAGCAACGAGTCCACTCATACATAACGGGCCGTTTCTAGCTTGGTCTCTGTAGGGATCTTTTACTCATGTGATTACACAATACAAACGCATCGAAAAACCAAACGGTTATACATTTATATAATAAGTAACCTCTACCATCAAAACAACCCACTAAACGAAACTTTTACAAAGTACAACAACCATTGCGTGTCAACAATGAGCTCTTATATCAGTATACATGATAGAACCGTCAATGCATCGGCCACTACACCCGGCTGCGTTGGCATCGCCTCTCGGTCCATATAGCGTGGATGGGCGCCAGCGGGCACGCGTGGAACACCTTCAGCCAGTGCTTAGGGCTTCGACTCTGTCTGAAATATAGGAATGTTTGGTGGTACTGGATTTAATGATGCCAACTACAATACCAACCCTTTTTAACAGACTACATTTATAAAACAAGTGCCTTAGAGTCATAGGCTTGATTCCGATAGCATTATTATTTTTCTGTATGATGTAATTTAACATTAGTAATAAAGGCGTGTCCACACTGAGCACACCAACGCGTGTTGGCGGAGCTTCGTAATTGATGATATAATATTCATAATTAAACGGTAATTAGTTCCTTCATAGTTCATTCGTAGCCCAGCAGTCCTGGGCTCCAAGTCTGCTAACACAAGCGTTTCATAATCGAACAGCAACCGCATAGTGTCAAAAGTGACAGTTATCCCATACAATATCTGTCAAAAGTGACAGTTACTATGCGGTTGCTGTTCGATTATGAAACACTTGTGTTAGCAGACTTGGAGTCCTGAGGATGCCTCGTTTTGAGGCGAAACACGTGTCGAATACTTTTTTAGATTCGCTTCGTTTCGCGGAGAATTGCATTTTATTTGGGGTCCCGTCACTCGTGATGGATAGTTTCTCGAGTAACATCTTAGAGGAGTTCGGTGTTGCTGGCTTCTTTATTTATCGATCAAACTTGTTTGGTTTATAATTGGAAAAGTTGACAAGCCGAAAGTCAGTGGTAGGTTCCCCTTCCCCCATTTGTTTATCAATAAATCTTGTTACTTGCCTTACCCTATAGAACGAAGCCTAAAAGATTTTCAGACGTAATTCTTTCTTTTCAATAATAATTTGTGGACCACCCTATTATATAAAATTTACATAATAGGGTATTCAACTTATTATTGTAAAAATGGTACGAATGTACCGTCCCGTTACTTAGACGTTTCCGATGGTTTCGTACTATCTGTCTATGATCAAACATAATTATGATCATAGTTCTATATAATAGTTTATCCGCATAACGACTCATAATTATATAGATATAAAGGTGTATACATACAGCGCACTCTCTCTCCTCCTGTTTCTTGTTCCCCATAGTTTCAGCATTGTACTCGTTCTCCAAGTCGAAATGCTGAAATACAAAAATAATTATCCGACAGCCCGAATAGTTGATAGTGACGCTACTCTCTGTACCGAGGGACCCGAGTGCGATTCCCGGTAGGGACAAACTTCGTGTGATGAGCACGAATGTTTAATTAAGTAATTATATACTGCGCAATAAGCGCATCACTGGAATACGGCTGGATCTATTTGTATATTTTTAAGGTATTTTTTTTTAGGTTATTAATTAAGGTATCCTATATAGAGAAAGAATAATTATAAAAGTTATCCGTAACTTAGCCAATTCGGAATGTTATTAAGCGAACGGTCCCCAACGCCATTAATGTTCAATAATAATTTGATAACGAACGGACAGATATTTTCTATGACTTTTAAACGTTTGTATTTGAGAGGCATTTGTTTTTATTAAAAAGCGCATTGCTTTTGTTTTCTGGCAGTAGGAATTCAAGATAACTCACCATTGAAATTTAATCAGGACAACGTCTGTGGGTTCAGCTAGTTCTTTAATACCACCTATACATATGTCCTATTCTTACCTTCAAAATATCCTTATTAGGCAAATGGTCGCCGGGTCCTGTCTGCACAAAATGGCGGACCAAATTCCCGCCCTTTTCCACCAGTAACGCACCACCCGTCTGACCCCAGTCACCTTTTAAGTCGCCACCCAAGCCTATTTACGAGAAAGAGATAGAAATATTAACCTTCGCAATCTTCTTATTGGCCAATCGATCGGCCGGTCCGATTTGTATGAAGTGACACAATATTTTCCCGCCATCTTTCACGAGCAACGCGCCGCCATTTTGTAAACCGTCGCCGATAATGTCGTTATCCAAACCTGTTATACGGTGTTGTTAAATATTTAAATATGGAGCTTCTCTAAGTATTTGTTATTCTCTGTAGCATTCACAGATATTTGAGATCATGGAAGTGTGTAATTGTAATAAAGCTTATTTTACAGATTCTATCGCGTTAATTTTATGTTTTTACATTCCCGACGTTTCGACTGCTTTACAGCAGCGCTTATAACAGAGAAACTAAGAAGCTGGAGTTTACAATGGTTCGGGCATACGATGACATGAGATGAGAAGCATATGACCAAAAGAGGGATGACTAAAAACGTTGATGGAAACAGCTAAAGATGACTCAAGAAAAGATTGAAGGAACTCTGAATTGAAGATTGATTTGTTTTAAGACTAATCAAAAGAAGATGGAGTGGGATGAATGGAAGAAAAAGTCATACTGGAAAGAGATGAGAAGACATACTAGAAAAGGACATAGACATGGATGGATAATGGAAGGACTTAAGAGGGTAAAATGACTTATGTGCCAATGGAATCGGGAAGTACTCACCCATGCCGCGTCCTTTGAATATGGCGTCTCTGGACTGCTTCCAGAAGAGCGAGCCAATGATGGTGACCGCGTTGAACCGCTTGAACCCGAGCAACTGATACGTAGATATGTTCTCCACGTAGTACAGATCTGAAAATCATGTCTAACATTTTAAACGATCTGATTGGCAGTTGGTATTGGGCCCTGCTTTCTGTGGCGAGGGCTTCGGGCTCGAATCATGGTAGGGCCAAACTTTGTGTGATGACCACGAATGTTTGTACCCGAGTCATGGACGTTTAATATCTATACAATTTATAATATACTTAGATCGCCCCAAGTCCATGGTACAAGTGTTGTTTAGTTTGGCACCTTACAGTTGGTGGTCGTCTGGCGATATAATTATTATGTTCTTAGACCATAGAACGTATAGACTATAGACGGACCACGGCAAGCTGAACAGAGTTGGATCTCAAGACAAATATGCTAGCTAGACAGACACCTAGACGAGGGAAGGTTTTACTGAAATAAAACAACATTATAGACATAAACTAATTAGTAAATTACATATGGCATTTGATAACCTATACAGGCGAAACACATGTCGAATACTTTTTTAGATTCGCATCGTTTCGCGGAGAATTGCATATTAATTGGGGTCCCGACACTCATGACAGACAGTTTCTCGACTAACATCTTAGAGGAGTTCGGTGTTGCTTGGCTTTCTTAATTATCGATCAACTTGTTTGGTTTATAATTGGAAAAGTTGACAAGCCGAGGGTCAGTGGTGGGTTCCTCTTCCCCCATTTGTTAAACAATGGATTTCCACCAAGTATCGCCTAGTTCTAACAATTACATTAATTAGATACTTACTTATTTTTATAAATTATCGTAGAAGATATTTTATTTTTATTCTCATAATTATTCTGTTTCATTCATAGCTCTAGACTCATTCATTATCAGTGGCGCGCGCAGAGCGATAATCTTTTAGGCTTCGCGTGATAAAAAAAATGTTTAAAATATTATCAATATTAAAAAGTTGTGTAATCGATTCTAGTCTAAATTCTAAACAAGGTTTTAGACTGGCGACCACGAGCCAGAAGACGTTGGTGTAGGACGGCCCCAACAAGTTTGACAGATGATATCGGGTTGCGGGAATCCGGTAGATGCCAGTAACAGAAGACCATGATGTTTGGAAGTAATTGGGGGAGGCCTATGTCCAGCAGTGGACGTCTTTCGGCTGTTGAATGGTAGACTCAATATCCGACTCACCTCCGTCGAAGAATTTTCCGTTGACGAACTCCTTGGAGCCTGCCTCCTCGACCCCAACTCCCACCAGCCGGATGTTGTGTTTTTTCAGCACCGCCGATATTTCATTGAGCTGCAACATAATATATATAATGTCGAAGTCGAGACGAGCAAAAGCCAGTTGCCAGGGTCCTAAATTCAGCAGTTGACTCATAATGGAATTGCAATGGATTCGTGATTGTCCTCGCTTTATTATCATACTAAAGTACAGTCTAACTCTACCTATGTTTACTTTTAAAATATCCCGCAGTAACTCTTCGATTTCCCGGGATATAAAGTACCCAGGTAATAAGTTACCACTATGCCAAGATTCACCAAAATCTGTGTTATAGTTTTCCCGTGATGGGCGTACAGGCAGACAAATAAAAAATACAAAATGGCGGATTCACACTCTATTGATTCATTTAATTATTATTAATTATAGGCTTGCTTGACCACTATCTCACCTCTTCATATGAAAATAATGGCCCCTACGATTTTTTTCCAATAATCAAACAATGTGAGTAATTTGTAAATGTGGAAACCATGTAGCCATTAACTTGTAATTATACAATTAGTTAGTACTTTTTTGACCGGCTGCTAAAGTCTGCCTAGCCGTTTCTACATTGTTGCCACATACCTATAACAATGTATTGCTCAAAAATGTAAACGAACTTTTTAAAAAGAGCAACCATGGAGTTGGTCGCCCGTTCTTCTACATAGAACCGCATTCCTAACGGGTGGTAAAGTTGTAGCTTAGCATTTTGTAAATATTTTGACGGTTTAAAGTACTGTACTTAATGGTTTACATTAAAGAAAAAAACTGGTTTTTTTTTTTATACATTATAGGCAAGTATTTGATCTCGATCTCACCTGATGGTAAGTGACGATGAGATCTACGATGGAGCATACTTGCCTAGGTAGGAAGGCGGCAGTAGATCGAGACGCTACATTCACTAGGCACATGCAGCGCAACTGATCTGACCCGCCATCCATGAATGGCAGCAACTACAGTACAGTACAGTACCTACACTGCCTTATTTTATGTATGGTTTGATGTACTTACATACATCATTATCATTCTTTAGCATTTTATATTATTACTAGCTGACCCGGCAAACGTTGTTTTGCCATATAAAATAAATTGAGATATAAACTATCCTATCTTTCAAGTTGGATAAAACTGCACAGTGTGCAAAATTCTATTAAAATCGGTTTAGTAGTTTAGGAGTCCATAGCGGACAAACACCGTGACACGTAATCTATACATATAAATAAAATTGGAGTGTCTGTTTGTAATATTAAAATAACCGCTTTTTACTAAGTGCATTTAGATGTATACACGTTACCTATACCGAAACAACATTTTTACAATTTTTGTCTGTCTGTCCGTCTGTCTGTCTGTCTGTCTGTCTGTTTGTTCCGGCTAATCTCTGAAATGGCTGGACCGATTTTGACGGGACTTTCACTGGCAGATAGCTGATGTAACAAGGAGTAACTAAGGCTACTTTTATTTTAGAAAAAAAAATAGGATCTCACGAAAAAAAATTAAAACTAATGTTGCAGCGCAGCGCCTGATTAAGTTTGATAGCAACAACCTGCAATGCGTCCCGCGGGCTCAGAATGGGCGAGCAGGCTGTTGTCAACGGTTCTCTTTGTTAAATACCACGCGGACGAAGTCGCGGGCAACAGCTAGTTTATATATATTATTAAAGAAGATTATCGCCCGACGAACACAACGACTATTAAAAGTATTTCTCATAGCGGTATAAAAACATGACCCTGAAATCTGAATTAACATTTTAAAACGCATGGAAATTACTGGCGATTTGAATAATAATAATTTGACGTAGATATAAACCTGATTATTACGAAACCGCTAAGGTTCCGTAGCGACAATAGCTAAGTACGGATTATATCGAATTGTTACTGCTTTAGGAGTTGACCTATACACAGCTTTTGGGACCTTCCATATTCATTAGCTATCTTTCGTTAACTGATGGAGTGGTAAACGTCATAGGCCCACGGCTCTTAGCCCCGGGGCGACAAATCTTATAGACCGCGACTGTTTATAGATATAATATCATTGTCTCTAAAGATTGAGACAAAAAATAACGTTATGGAACCTCCATACCTACACTCAAGAAGGCTGAATAAAAAATCTTCTGGCTAGTCTTTTTAAAGTTCTTTTGGGTGTTGAGGGTGGCTTCCAGTCTGCCCTGGTGACTGGTATATCCTGTTACTGATGGGTATCCTACTTTTTTTTTTTGGTACCAATATTAAGAATCTAGAGAAAGTTAGTATACCTACTTAATTTGTTGTTTCATGTCGTGCCGGCGTACGAAAAGATCGAACCGTACCTCTACATCCAACTTTACCATCTACAAATGTTTGTGCGTCAAAACTATATGGTTCGTAAATCAGTGGCGTAGCGTAGGTCATTAGCAGCCGGTGCGGATTTCAAATTTGCCGCCCTCTTATTTTTGCTATTCATTATAAAACATTTGGGGCGTGGTAACGACAAAAAAAAATTACGAAAAAACACAAAGATTTTTTTTTTTACTTTATTTTTTTTTTCTCTAACCGCCACCTGTTAAATGCCGCCCCCGGCAAAGTGCCGCCCGGTGCGGACCGCACCCTCCGCCCCCCCCCCCCCATGCTACGCCACTGTCGTAATTGGTATCCGCATTCCATTTAAGGAACCCCAAAGTACCACCAATCTATCTATTGATATTCTTTATCTTGTTGACGCGTGTTGAATATATTATCGATATATGTACCTATTTTTTTTTCTTAAATCGCTTCCATTATCGTTTTAGAGGTGTAACATAGGCTACTATACTTTTTAAGCGGCAAAGGGAAGATCTTTCTGCCAGGCGGGTGGTATGCCTGGGGCGGTGCGGCCGCTATGCCCCGACGGTTATTATCGGGATCTTGTATATATATATTACGTTCCCCGAAAACTCTCATAGCGCGTTTTAGGATAGTATGGAGAGATCGCTACATTTCATAAATAATTTGAATATACAAATACAATTAACATTAATTGGCATAGCTATAGTATACACCTCAAAGGCATCCAAAGCCAGCCTGCCACTTCTCTAGATGATGAGCCCATTGTCGCAAACATTGTTATTGTGTTATTTACAGTTGCCTACATTGTGGATAATCTGGTACTGGTTATTACCATCGTCACATATTGTCTCATGGTCAGAAACACTGTAGTCACCTAACCCAGCATTTTTTACTATGTATACAATAAAATCTTTTGTATTCATTGTATAATTATTACTCAAATTCAATACATATAGCCCCCACTCAATAGTTAGCTTGGTAGCAATAAAAATAGCTACATGGTCTGATGAGGTAGCCTTCAGATCTTCAGCAACATCAAGAGGCTCAGGTCTTCTCTAGTAGTCGGCAAGAGAAAATAAAGAATCTCACCTCTTTAGCCCACAGTCTGCAGAGCATGCATCCCCAGCGGCGGAAGAATATGAAGGCCACATTCTTCTCCTCCCAGAAACTCTTCAACTCCACAACCTGAATATTTTAATAATGCTTCAAATTACTATGGTTGGCGTTTGATTGTGTCAACCAACACAAGTTGTCTATAGTATATTGTAAGCATCCCAAAAATATTACAGACTATATAGACTTTATAATACAGTTCTTTTTTTTAATATTATTATATAACAACTTAATTTTGCAATTTGCAAACAAATTGTAAAGAATTAAGTATATTTTAGTATTTGGTGTGTAAAGTACAAAATTTGTAAATTTGATATACATATATCTGAAATTTTGCAACAGACCCCCAAAAAGTCATATTATAATCAATGAAAATTTACACATGACGTGATTTCACATGTAACATTGTTAGTAAACTCTGTTGGCAATCCTAAATAAATAACTCAAAAAATATATGCTCGCCCTTTTTATGTATGGGAGGGGCACAATCAATTATAAATTAGGAAAAAATAATTAAGAGTTTATTTATCATACATTTCAAGTACCAGCCTCATTTAGTTTGGAAGCTACAAGCTTCTGACAACATTGGCACTACCTACAATGGAGATGGTTTGGATATTTCGGGTATGGAATCCTAAAGATGAATATCTATAGCTATACCACGTTAACTGCGAATATAAAAGACAGACGGTCACACAAGACTGATTATTGCACTTTTTTAGTTTACAGTTGACTGATTTGTTGCTTCCTACGCCATGCGAAAATCAGACCGTAGAACAATAAAAAATGAATATAATACATCTATAATAAATTATTTTAACAACTAGAAACGATCGTAAAACACAAAATACCTTGCTAACATTATCTTGAGAGTTTTTACTTAGGTGTTCTCAAAAATAATTTCGTATTGTAAATATTGTAATTTACTTACCTCTCCGTTAACAACGCTCACAACCTTTTGCGCACCAATTTCAGTAATATCCGCACTCGCAGACATTTCGCATAAGTTTTAAAAAGCCTCGTAAATTTATTAAGATTTGCAATCAATAGTTCGGCGGTCGCTCTGCCTGCACAATTTGATTTTGATTGAATAATTTTTTCGGTCCGTTAGGTTGGTCAGTCGCACAGACCAATAGGCGTCGGCTACTCGGCGTCGGCTTTGACGTTAATAATCTAATGACTCTGACAGTGACACTCTAATCAAGGAGGATCACCTACGTTTTCTAAGAGCAAGAAATAAAGTTGCAAACTATAACTGAAAGTCTTTGACCAAATGAAAAGAATAGTTCCATAGGTTCCACCTTGGTTCCACCCTGGATCCATCTCAGATATTATATAATACGCTCATTCCGAATCTACGTATAATACCAATATAATACGGTAAGCACCGTAAATATAGAGTAGTAAGCCTTAGAGTTTCACACACAAATAGGTTTTAAAGGCAAAAAGGGATTAAAATCATATTATTATAGGAGATTACAGGACTAAATATGATTTATAGTATTTTCTTACTGTTTCCGAGAAAGACGCTTAAGGAGGCTCTCGAGCGTCTGGAACTGGATTTTTGAAAACATTTTTTTGTGGGAGTGGGTAATTTGCTAAACAATAGGCAGCACTGTTTCTCTCTGTTTGTCATCTCTACTTTCTGTTCTGTCTAGATTTGAAAAGCTTGCTGTTGACGAACGCACAGGGCTTCCAGATAGGGTATTTTGTTCGTAATTCTGGGTAAAAATTTGGCTCTTGGAGAAATTTTGGAGTAATGAAATACTTGGAGTAAGGTTTGGAGAAATCAAAAAGTCTCGGAGAATATTGGGTATTTTTTTTAGTTTCAGAGTCTAATCACATATACATTTATGTATTTGAGTGCATTTAATGAGCGAACCCGTTTAAAACAGTTCACTTGGTCATTTTACTCTACATAAAATGAACATATTCTATTATTCATTCTTTTGATTCACATACTTGTTTTGTTTTTTAAGTTATTCTGGTGTTTCGGTTTGGAAATCACAACAGTATTTTGATGAAAAAAAATGGCAAAAAGCTAATAATATCGAGGATTTAATTACCCATTAGGTTAATTAATCGATATTATTATTTTTTTGCCTTTGGGTAAAACTTAGGCAAATTGTATAATTTTGGAGAAAAATAATTTCAAATTTGGGTAGAAATAGATAATCACATCTGGCAGCCCTGCAAATGCAGTGATTACTTTCTCTGTGGCTCTTGAGTGATTTTGTTCTGTGAGCTTGCTTGTCACCGCGTGTTTCACACTTATTTTAATTTTCTTCATAATCTGGTAAGTTATTTAACCATTATTAATTGTTTTAATAGTTTTGTTCCGTGTCTATATTTAAGTGTATGTTTTGTGTTAGGAAATCACGCGATTGATAGTATAAATGCAAATGACCTTGTACAATCGAATGTAATTGATTTTTACGCTCTAAGTCAGTCATAATTGTATTTTTTTTTTGTTAGTCCTCATCGGGGCGGTAAATTACTTTATATAGTTTATTACGATTTGTAAATTTCGATAACACAAGTGGCAGGTAAATTGGGTAAGGACAAGTACGTACTTATCGTTTTTAACAGGTACCTACTGGATTCTATTACGATCCAATTTTTACGCGGAATGTCTTGCTTTGACACCGCTTAAACTTTTCAACTAATAAAAACGTGATTAAGAGCCACCTATCTACTGTATTTATTTTAGCTACCTACTTTATCAAATACTAGATAGCTAGCGCTAGACTGACTCATTTTGTTGGTATCACCTTCAGAGAGACCTTGAAAATCTGTGTGCTAAATCAGCATAGCAATCATTACATTGTAACACAAAAAGTTGGAATTATTACAACTTAGAAACAATCGAAGAAATTTTAAGACTGCGCCTTATCAAGACAAAGCCAGAAAATGAATAAGATATACAATAATTTACTTGGTACTTTGTATGTAATAAAAAGCAACCAAGAAGGCTTGCATGCTTGATATACATGCTGAATAAAATAATTCTTATTTATAATGAAACTATATGCAACAACACACAAGCTGTATTTTTTATATAAGAATAGAATAATCCTTAACTATAAAGCAAACTAATAAGGTTACCAAGATACAGGCTTCCGCCTAGTTTGGAACCGCAACTTAACCTACCATCGCAAATGACTAAACTGAAATAAACTTTACTTTACTTTACTTAGTACAAGATCCTGCCTGAAATCTACCAACTATGTTATGCTTAATTTTTTAGGTTGGCAATCAGCTTCGAAATAGCGCTATTTTTGGGAGTGTTAAGTAAAATATTTCAGCATTAATAAATATAAGTAGCTCTGTTAAAGTTGGTGAAATTAATACCCTACCTCTATCATTATAGCTTTATCCAAAATTTACTGGATGTCTTAGGAAAAGTTCTTTCACTTTTTCCTTGTTCATACAGGCACACAATGGTTAATATCTCACTAATATTACATATTGTATGGCAAAAAATAAATGTTTTTAGACACAGCAAAATTGACAACTTACGGCCAAAAAGCCATCCTATTATCATCTGTACTTTTTATAATAATAATATGTATACTATAAAGCAAATAGGGGAAGGGGTTGCCTAATCTGTGTGATTTTTTTTTTCTAATTAGAAATATTCTCATAATTTCATTTTCCAATTATTCTGTTTATAAGATACAGTCGGAAGCCTAAATAAATCTAGCAAATGGTTGTAGCCCTAGCCTTTAGGTTGCAACTAGTTGCACTAATGCTCTTTCGCATAAGGCATAGTATCAAATTATGCATCTGTAATTAGTTTATACTGCAAGGCGACCGAAATAAAAAAAAAACTGGGAAAAAGCTAGCTAGGAAGATGAAGTATCTATTACAGCTTCAAGTATATTTATTGGCACGGATTCAAAGTGTGGCGATAAAAGTGCGGCGCCGCCATGACTGCATCAATATAGGTCGTTGGTCGTTCGTTTATTGCTTTATTCCGATTAGGCTCCTCACACATTGCCGACTTTATACTTCTTATTGGTAAAAAAATGGCATCACCATCTAAGGTATTTTGCCAGTATCGAGCAGGTATATCGCAAAGCCATTTGAAAGTCTCAAATAGTTACTGTCGCGAAAAGTCGCAAGGTTTTTAGGGGTGCTGGGCTAGAACAGGGGGGCGCTATACAGTGGGGAAAATGTCAGCGTCTTGTGTGGGACCTTACCGGCACATGGGGTGAGCACAGTCTTCAGGCTGGAGGCTGGATCCGCAGGGTTTTTGGGCACAACACAACACAGGAGAATTCACCAGGTTCACTTATCACAATAACACCAGTAGATACAGTCTTCACGGAATGTTAGGTAATTAGGTCACGGAGCTCAGCTTGGTAGGTCCGAGCCACACGGTAGTCAGTACAAGAAGAAGGATTCAAATCAAAGGGGGGAACGAGACAGCACCATTCAATATTAAATCCTTTAAGGGTACATCTGACAGAATGTTCTACAATCTACCTACATACAAAATTATAAATTAAACAGTTACCTATATCAAGACATTATCTGCGACTTCTGTCAGTGTCATCATCTTTCTGTCTCTTTCTTTACGAAATGAAATGCGATGAAATAAAATGAATATGAATGTGGCTTCACCCACAACTCGGGTATTTTGCCAATGTCAAGTAATTAATAGCCTATGTGCTATTCCAGACTATAATCGATCTCTGTGCCAAATTTCATCCCAAATTTCATCCCTTCAGCCGTTTGGGCGTGATTGAGTAACAAACATCCATCCATCCAAACTTTCACATTTATAATATTAGTGAGTGATTAGTGAGATAACGAATTGACGTTTTACTTGACACAAGCGAAATGGCACTATTTTACAGCCTATTGCCAATATAAAAAGAAGAAGACACTTCTTCAAACGTGACACAACCCTTAATGTACCGAAATTTGGAGCACCCACCCTAGTAACTAAATGTAACGAAAGTGTATAAATGCAATTTTATAAACAGACGAATGTATTTAATGTTAGATCTACGTCGGTGGACGGACAAAACGTCTAGTGAAAAAAAGAAGTCGCGCAAACATTTTCACGAGCTAATTTTATTTTTTGTTCTGGGCCCCAAGTCTGCTAACACAATCGTTTCATAATCGAACAGCAACCGCATTAAACTGTCACTTTTGACAGATATTGTATGGGATATCTGTCAGAAGTGACAGTTACTATGCGGTTACTGTTCGATTATGAAACGATTGTGTTAGCAGACTTGGGGCCCTGTTCAATATCTTTGCTCAGACGTGCTGGTAGGATAGCATTAACTCGTATAGTACGAAATTGGTAGGTACAACTTGCCCTATACCTAAAAACATGGGTAAGTAAGTATTACTAATGATGATTATTTTTCCTGTTTATAGCTGTAGCAATTACTGTCGTAGCTTTCCAATGTGTACCTATACATTACGCGCTTATCACGAAATAAACCGCAACTGAACACGCAAACTCTATTTAGGTACTTCAGGACCTATTTGCGTTGTGAATAACAAGATTAGTAATATTATACCTATGCATTTATCATAGCTGTATTTGCCTAAAAGTATTCGCCACGGCACGCCAGCAGAAGGTAATTCGTGAATCATTGATAAAAAACCGAATGACGTCAGACGGTGACAGAGACGGGAAACACGCTGAGTTATATTATCGTTATCCTTTTCACTCGTACAACTATTCATATTAGAATGATGATACAACTCGATTTCACAAGCATTAATACTCATTTATAAGGCGTTTAAAAATGAGTATCTTATAATGCTCTCTCTGTCTCTCTCAGCTGTATTTACCATCTCATCGTTTAGAACGCTTTTGAATGGCTTTACTATTAATTAGCATGTTATGCAACAACATATCATGATGCAAAAGAGTAGATATTTAAAATGCACTCTGTGGCTCATTGTTAGAGAGCATTATTGCGAACGTTTCACATATCAATGAAAACACTATTACATAGCACTTAATAGACCGCCAAAATACAAATCTGTAGGTATAATATCTCTTCTCGCTTGCTCCTATTATTTAGTATTAATCCGAACGTTGCCCGGGAAAGACGCTAGTTTTTAAAATAAAACCGGCACAATAATCCATAGTGATAATATATTTTTTTTTTTAAGTGTACTTTAATAAATCTAGGTGAGTAGTGATGTGAACTTAGATTGCGGTATCGAATTTTCCGTGGCCTTGATTTTAATCGACTTTTTATAATAATGATTGTGTTGATAGGTCTGTTCATACACGTACTAATGATTTATTATTGAGTAACCTCGTACTTAGGTTGGTGCGAACACGCTGCTTGCTCGTGGTAGCTATTAATAATAGTTTGATTGATCATTAGTAATATTGATTGAATGTTAATGGGTGTCTATTTCTAAGAAACGTCGCTTTGATGATTTTTCGCGTTTAAAAATGTATCATTGAGTGTAGTTTCTAGAGTGCTAGTCGGAGGAGGCAATATATAATAGAATAAGGAATGGCGAGAGCGTCGCTGCATACATAGGACACCGTGTTCGCTAAGACGATTGGCTGATCATTAAATGGCTATGGCATCATTAATGGTCAATTTAGAGAGTTTTCCCTTATGACTATTCGACTAATGCTCGATTTATATGAGTCAAGATCGCACTGTGCCCGGCAGAGGGACACTAAAAAAGCTTATTTAAAAAAAAATATGTGGGCAAGTAACAAAAAAAAAGACTTGAGAGGTGTCAAGGGACACCCGGATGGAACGAAGTTCCTTTCGATTAATTAGTGAAGGAATTGTAATAAAATTTTATTTATTTAAAGTTATTTATTATGTACAAAAAACCTGTATACACTCAACAAAAATAATCGTCGCGACACCACACTGTTCAATGCGAAATAGAAAGACGAAATGAAAATACCTGGCTTGCTTTCTATAAGAGAGAGAGAGAGACAGACAGAGAAACATGCGCACGCCGCACGGCTTACAAAAAGTGTCGTTACAACTTTTTGTCTTAATTTTTTCCGTCTAGCCCCCTTTCGCAACGCGCTATAAGGAACTTCGTTCCAAAAACAGAAATCTATGTCGGATAGGTACTTGTCACTTTGTACTTGCCGAGTTTGTATGGGAACACTGTTACTAGCGTACTGTCCTCATGTAAACAATAAATCCTCACTCTGTCAAAAGAGAAAATTACAATCCCATTGGCATTCCACGGCGAGCAGACTTGGGGCCAAGGTCTTTTGTCAAGACTGACGAAAGACTACAGACGTATTTATATGAATTTTGTACTTTTCTTCACTGGCCACGTGTACCTTGGCAGAATTATCAACGAATTTTATCGCTAGAAGCTATTTTTACATAATTATCTGTATGTATGTAATAAGTGAGGTCCAAGTCATGGATGTTTAATATCTATACATATAAGTGTATATACTGGGTTCATTGGGGATGATGTCCATTGTACGGTACCCATAATACAAGCGTTGCTTAGTGTGGGACCGTATAGCTGGTGTGATCGTCTGGCGATATTTATTTATTTGTTAGATCCATCCTGCATTCACTCAAGGACACACCATCCGTTGTCATAAGTGCTTCGAAACATAATCGTTTATAACTGACTGCTATTATTTCCAGCAAACATGTCAATCCACATTAAGGACATTGATGACCTGAAGACCAGGCTGAACGACGCCGGCGAGAAGCTGGTGGTGATCGACTTCATGGCGACCTGGTGCGGGCCCTGCAAGATGATCGGACCCAAACTAGACGAGATGGCCAACGAAATGGCTGACTCTATTGTGGTCCTTAAGGTATGTATTTTAAGACTACCCGCGGATTCAGTGGCGATAAAAAAAAGTGCAACCATGGTTCCCATGTACAGACTTTTTTTCGAATAGACAGACTAAATTTAAAAAAAAGATTCGGCGTGAGTATCAAAAATAATATCCGCAATGATTATTTTTTTCGAATCCAATTACAGATATATAAGCCGACCATGTCAATATGTATAGATGTAACCATTTCGAGTTATTGACCTCTTATAATCTAATCACACATCCGACGGACTGATAGGAACAGGTGCGATGGCTTGGTGGCCGGCCTGTGGGCCCAGAGATTCCGGGCTCGATTCCCGAATGAATCCAATTTGTGGGTGGGGCAAGGCAAGTAAACTCGATAAAACCATTATCTGTTCTTGAAACATTTTGACACCATTAGAAAGTTGATATTTCCCGTATAGACACTCATATTACTGCTCTTATTTGCCTAGAAACTAAAGAGATATATAATTTGTTGACATAAGTAGAGAAATGATATGATATTTTTCACTGACTCCATGGGACAGAGTGGGGCATTTGTCCCACCGTGGGCGATGCCCATGCGCACAAGCATATACGACAGTGTGTATACGACTCGTATGTTGATGCGTCATTTTATATCGACACCTGTCTTGGAAAAATGATGTCATCAAGTGAACCTGGCAACATATGTTTCAAAGTAGATAGAGTATGATCTTTGCAGTTCACAGTTTCCAAAGTCCAGGGCCCCAAGTCTGCTAACACAATCGATTCATAATCGAACAGCAACCGTATAGTAACTGTCACTTTTGACAGATATGCCTTACAATACTGTCAAAAGTGACAGTTACTATGAGTCGATTGTGTTACCAGACTTGGGGCCCAGCAATAACACCGTCAAGTTTACTCTTACGTCCACGCCACACTTGGGCTTACTGCCGTTAATAACGTCATTGGTGCAAGTGTAGCGGGAGCATTACTGATAAAATTTGAATAAATTAAAAAGGCGTCTTTTCAACACATTCGGATCGACCAACCATACAGAGAGCTGTATAAAAGTGTGCCCAAAAATAAAGAGACTTAAGTTGTAGCGACCTCTTCAACAGAACAGAACAGAACAATTGACAATTCTCGATACAATCCTGAAACGCGCTATGAGAGTTTTCCGAGCACATAACATATATACAAAATCCCGACAATAACCGTCGGGGCATAGCGGCCGCCCCGCCAGGCATACCACCCGCCTTGCCGGAAGATCTTCCCTTTTCCGCCAAAATGTAATAAGGACTAGACTTAATCATTGACAGAAAAATACTTTATAACATACTAAATAAGCCTTATTAGTTTGCTCCATCATTTTAGCGACACCCTACAGCGCAGGCGTCCTAATTCCCTCTTATCTAATCTTGCAATTTGTTGGCAGGTCGACGTCGACGAGTGCGAAGACATCGCGGCCGAGTACAACATCAACTCGATGCCCACATTCGTGTTCGTCAAGAGCACCAAGAAAATCGAGGAGTTCTCCGGCGCGAACGTGGACAAACTCAGAAACACCGTCCTCAAGCTGAAGTAGATGTAACATGCATTTTGTACGCTCGCCGTGGCACCCCTCGACTGGCCCCAAACAACGTGGCATTTAACTGCATTTTATCAATCAAAAAGCGATTTTAGTCGAATTGTGAACCATCGATATATTTACTCGGGTTATTCACTCGAGCATTTTTGTCCATCGTGCCGATATTTTAGTCGAGTGATTCACTTCCGAGTGAGTAATAATCATTATCGTATCGATATTTTAGTCGACTAATGGACTGCTCTGTTACTTAACTCAGCTAGAGCACATTTTGGTCCAATATATGACGGTAATTTTTAATGATATTTCGTATACAAGACGGGCTAGTTGAGGGCAATAAAACATAACATAACCGCTCACGGCACACGGCATACTGTCGAATTTATTTTCTCAGGATCACAATTATTTTATTTTAGTAGTGTTGTATATTAGATGCGTATTTTTGTACTTTGCATTGTCAGGCACGTGCTTCGTTAAACAGCACTAGGTCAGCGTACAAACTCGTATGTCGTCGTATTATTTTTTTTCTGTGTATTTTGCATTATATATGTATGTTACAAAGTATTGTTACTTCAATAAAATATTGTCTGAATTTGGTGCAGTTTACCTTTTAATTGTTGTCAACGGGGTTATTTTTAACCGACTTAAAAATACGAGGTTCTCAATTCGATTGTTTTTTTTTTAATCGGAAATGGATTCTAAAACGTTCCCCCTCGACGAGCCGCTGTCATGATGACAGTTCGAAAAGGGCGATCGTAGAGATATGGTCTTAACTTTTAACCAACTTCAAGACACGCCATTTTCATTTCATCATGTCACATCCATTATTTTATTTATAACTAGCTGTTGCCCGCGACTTCGTCCGCGTGGTATTTAACAAAGACTCAACCGTTGGCAATAGCCTGCTCGCCCGTTCTAAGCCCGCGGGCGCATTGCAGGTTGTTGCTATCAAACTTAATCAGGCGCTGCGCTGCAACATTGGTTTTAATTTTTTTTCGTGAGATCCTATTTATTTTTTCTAAAATAAAAGTAGCCTAAGTTACTCCTTGTTACATCAGCTATCTGCCAGTGAAAGTCCCGTCAAAATCGGTCCAGCCATTTCAGAGATTAACCGGAACAAACAGACAGACAGACAAAAAATTTAAAAAAGGTTGTTTTGGTATAGGTACCGTGTATACATCCAAATGCATTTAGTAAAAAGCGGTTATTTTAATATTACAAACAGACACTCCAATTTTATTTATATGTATAGATGTGTATTTATTGAAAGTTTTATTGGTATTAATTACTTGACATTGTGCAAAATACCCGCTAAGTTGCGGGTGAGGCCATATTCATATCCATTTTATTTCATCGCACCTCATTTCGTAAAGAAAGAAGAAGAAGAACCAACTTCAAAAAAAAAGACAAGGTTCTCAATTCAATGGTATTTTTTAGCATATAAATTTTAGATTGCTTTTCCGATATCGATTTCAAATTATTTAGATTAGACCCGCAGTTATAAAAAAAAATTATGACTGAATAAACATTTAACATGTTATGCCGTAATGCCACAACACGAAAAAGCTATTACGGTCAAATAAAACTCGAAATAATTACAAACATTAAATTTACTATTAAAAATGAAACCTTATAATTAGTTATTTATACCTATAATAAATCTACACAATGCACATTTGTTGATGCATATTGAACAGCCTTGGTCCGTACGGAAATTGGCTTGATTATACCACAATGCAGTCCATAATCTTAGTGCTACAATATAACTATCGTTGTCTTTATGTACATTATCCATATCTGAAACAAGCCAAATTTATTTATCAGAAATAGGTTTAGAAGCGATAAAAATTGCCTAGAAAACAGTTATTGCCATACATATAAGTACCTATTTACAATGGCACTATAAAACAAGAGAATCCCTTTGTAATACCATTTGAAAACGAACACTTTCTATAAATACGGTAGTGAATCTGGATCTTGTTTTTCGATTACAATCGCTTGTACTGTAAAGTCTGACAACCCTTATAAAACATAGCCTGTACTTAGACTGATTGATTAGCTCAGTTGGTAGTGACCCTTACGCCGAGGGCCCCGGGTTCGAATTCTGGTAGGGACAAACTTTTAGTGTGATGAGCGCGAATGCTTGTACCTGAGTCATGGATGTTAAATATCAATCTAAGTATTACATACTGAGATCGCCCTCAGTCCGTTGTACGGTACCCATAGTACAAGCGCTGCTTAGTTTGGGACCGTACAGTTCGTATGATCGTTTGGCGATTTCATCCGGACGGGTAGCATTTTAATTTTGTGCACCCCGAAACTAAAATTATAGGTACTCTGTGTACCTCTTTCAATATAAAGTCGTGATATAACAATATTATATAAGCAGTGATAGCCAAGTTGGTAGAACGCTTGCCACGGTAACGAGGATCGCAGGTTCAAACCTGCATGTCTGAGAGAACCCCTCAAAAGATGTGTAAAGTCCGCCAACCCGCACTGGGCCAGCGTGGTGGACTATGGCCTAATCCCCCTCGCATTGAGGGGAGGCCCGTGCCCAGCAGTGGGACATTAAAAAGGGCTGGAATTATTATAATAACATTAGTACCGCGGTGTTCAGTCGCGTCGCTTCTTGCCGTGCTGGTCGTGTCGGTCGTGATGGTCGCGCTTGCGGCCCGACTTGTCCGCGCGCTTCGCCTCGCTCAAGAACCGGTCCAGACCGAACGGATCGAAGTCCGCGTCCGGCTGGCTGCTGCGACTCTGCAAGTATAATAAAATATGGCTAAACAGTGGTAAATAGCATTGATCTATTTCTGCAGCAGCAGGTTCTTAGCAGGTAGTATACTTTCTGAATAATGTTGTATATATGATAATGTCATAGCCCTCTTAGACAGATCAAGTGTTTTTTTATCTATACAAATAAATAAAATTGGAGCGTCTGTTTGTAATATTAAAATAACCGCTTTTTACTAAGTGCATTTGGATGTATAGATGGCGCATGTACCAAAACAACATTTTTGTCAATTTTTATCTGTCTATCTGACTGTTTGTTCCGGCTAATTCTGAAATGGCTGGACCGATTTTGACGGGACTTTCACTGGCAGATAGCTGATGTAACAAGGAGTAACTTAGGCTACTTATATTTTAGAACCCCCCCCCCCCGCCCCAACCCCCGTATGTGAGTGACGAGTATTCGCATTTGCGAATGCGAGTGACGAGTATTCGCATTTGCGAATGTGAGTGACGAGTATTCGCATTTGCGAATGTGTGAGAGCCGACATTCGATACATCACTAATCAGGGCATTAGTACTAGTATCGAGTGTCGGTGCAGCGTGCACTCACCGGCTCGGGCCGGGCGCCGGGCGCCGGCTTCTCGAACTGCACGGGGCCGGCGCGCGCGGCGCCGCTGCTGGTGCCCGCGAACTCCTTGTCCGCCACGAACCTGCACGAATAAACCAATAATAATACCAGACCTTTTTAATGTCCCGCTGCTGGGCACGGGCCTCTCCTCAATTCGAGGGGGATTCGGCCATAGTCCACCACGCTGGCCCAGTCCGGGTTGGCGGACTTCACACATCTTTCGAGGGGTTCTCTCAGGTATGCAGGTTTCCTCACGATGTTTTCCTTCACCGTTTAGCAAGTGATAATCGTGGTTGAAAATGAGATTCGCACATGAAATCCAGAAATCCCAGAGGTGCGAGCCGGGGGGTTTGAACCTGAATACAGCACCTGCATGGTAAGCAGGAACTCCTAATACAATCGTGACGTCATCAAGAAGACATGCTGTCACTATCATACTTTTAATGATATCCGTGGTATGATAGGGATGGAAGACTTTTACATTACCGAAACGCTAGGTAATAAAAAACTTTTTAACAAAATAAAAACCGTCTTCAAAAAACTAAAAAGCAAAAAATAATCTTTTCTTGAAATCTACCTTGTCTAACTAAATGAAATATTTAACTAATCTGTGGTCGGTGGTCACCTCCTCCTTTTTGAAGTCGGTTAAAAATGAATATGCTTGAGGCACTCGGTCGTCCATTTATGTATTTGTACAACCTAATGGTAGGTACCGCGGAACGGGTCAGGGAAGAGGATGCCGTGGCGGACCCGACCCGCAGAGCGAGGCGGGGGCGAAGAAGGGGGCGATACGCTCGCCTCCTGCCCCCGCCGTAAGAGGGTTCTATATCGGCAACTAGCCGGAAGGGGGCCCCCGAACCCGAGGTTTCGAACCGGGGCGTCACGATAGTGTGCTCGTAGAGCGATCCCGTGGCGCCCCACAACAGGCAGAGGGCGGCGCTGGGTGTTAGTGGGTAGTCTGGACTCGTCCAGGAGCCTCACATAACCGCTCGAGTCCCACCGCACTCGGACGGTATGCGTAAATGCATTTCCCAGCGAAAACGAAAAGGTTCTAGAATGGCGACCACGAATCGGAAGACGAAGTGTAGGACGGCTCCCCACAAGGTGGACCGATGACATCACACGCGTCGCAGGAAGCCGGTGGATGCGAGTGGCGGAGGACCGGGATGTGTAGAAGTTGTTGGGGGAGGCCGTGTCCAGCAGTGGGCGTCTATCGGCTGATAGATGGTACCTGCGCGTGTTGGCGATGGCGTCGATGTCCCCCCCGTAGTTGTCCTTGTCCGCGTTGCGCGAGGGCCGGTAGATGTGCGCGCCCACGGTGTCCTGGTTGCGCCACGGCTTGTCGTACACGTTGTACGCCTCGTCGTCGCCATACCCTGGACATTCAATACAAAATAAGGTGTTAACAGCAATACTTATGTGTTTACTGCACATTACAACTAATCTCATCAACTATCCAACAAGTGAAAATTTAAAAAAATATATATTGCAAAATAAGGTGTTAACAGCAATACTTATGTGTTTACTGCACATTTTAACTAATCCCATCATATATCCAACAAGTAAAAAATTAAAAAAAAAAAAATTGCCAGACGAAGACACCAACTATATGGTCTAACACTTAGCAACGCTTGGTACTATTGGTACCGTACAATGGACTGGAGGCGAACTCAGTATATAAGCTTATATAGATATTAAACACCCATGGCTCGAGTACAAACATCATCACACAAAATGTGTCCCTATCAGGATTCGAACCTGGGACCCTGGGTACAGAAAGCAGGGTCACTACCGACTACGCTAATCGCTATTTTCCTTTCAATTTATTTCGTTGCCGATTCCCAGTCCATTGTACCGAGAAGTACAGGTACCGACCCATAACACAACCGTTGTATATTTTAGGACTGTACACTTGGTGTGTTCGTCTGGCTAAATTTATATTATACAACCGAGAAAAGAAATAGTACTTCTACACTTATAAAAAAAACTTATGTCCACTTGTAATCCGGGCATAAGTACTTCCAGTGAGAAAAATAATTCTAGGCTTGATCAGTGCAACTCACCGCTGTCCATGCCCTTGCTGTTATTGAATAGTCTCTGGTCGAACATGGCTTCGCTGCCCTGGTTCGCCTTGGCCGGCAGACCCAGAGCGATCTGTTCGGATATATCGCGCTCGCGATCTTTGCCGACTTTCGACCTGGAAATATAACATTATCTCAAGTATTATTACTTCAACATATTAAAATGTCAGTCACATTACATTTTATATGTTGAAGTTGTGGACTACACTACGCAAATTATTGTGTTCACATCATTTATACAGTTATGTGTACATGGTGAGAAAACTCGAATTGACTCGTAATCGAAGGCGCGATCCAAGTATACAAATATTTATATAGATACTAGCTGCGCCCGGCGGTGTTACCCGCGATAAAAAGTATGAAAAATTAAAACATCTATCCCACGGGAACCATACATTTTACCGGGATAAAAAGTAGCCTATGTGCTATTCCAGACTATAATCTATCTCTGTGCCAAATTTCATCCAGATCCGTTCAGCCGTTCGGGCGTGAAAGAGTAACAAACATCCATCCATCCATCCAAACTTTCACATTTATAATATTAAGTATAGATAGTATAGATTAGTATAGATATAGATTAAACGATATAGATATTGACGGCCTGATAAACACAGTTGGTAGTGACCCTGCTCTCCTGTGCCGAGGGTCCCGGGTTCGAATCCTGGTAGGGACAAACTTTGTGTGGTGAGCATGAAAGTTTGTACCCAAATCATGGATGTTGGTCCGGCGATATATTTATAAACGTTCACGACTCGCTTACCAATATTTGTGCTTAACTTTTAACCTTAACCGGGGTCAGGCACAGATCCTGGAGGGGGGGGGGGGGGGGGGGGGGTTTGACCAATTTCAATGGTTATATTTTCTAAAAGATAGGTAGAATCAAACCAGAAGTGCCTAAGCGAAATCCTGTACCCGCGCCTGACCGGGGCTTGAAACCGGAACCATTGGTACAGAAAGCATGGTCACTACCAAGTGTGCCAGTCGGGTCCTCCAACTATTACTTCTACTAATTCCATTCGATTATGAATCGATTATGCAATCGATTGTTACTCGACATAGTGGTCTAACCTCTTATCCGGCGCGGCCCTCGCCAGGTTGCGCTCGCGCTGCCGGTCCTTGTGTCGCTCGACTCGAAGCTTGTCTCTCTCGGCGGCTGTCAGACCGCTCTCATCGATCTCAGTAGTTTCTGGCTCCTCGTCCGGGGCTCGGATACCTGAAATCAATTATACGCTAATGGAAGAAAAGAGATACTGCAATGATTCCATTCTTCAGAGTTGGGTACGAAGCAAGTCTTACAGCGCTCGTTAAGGGAGCGTTCAAGAATTACGTAACGAATTTGGGGGTAGGGGGGGTGTTCTTCTGAAACGTTACGATGCGTTACATGGGCGGGAGGGGGCTTTGAACTACGCGTTACGTAACATTGTTTTAACCCTTCAGAACGGTCGCGTAGATTTTACGTTTCACTAGGGGGGAGGGGGAGGGGGGGGTAACGAAAAATGTTACGGCGCGTTACATGGGGGGGGGGGGGGATCAAAAATCTCCAAAAATTGCGTTACGTAATACTTGAACGATCCCTAAGACCCCATATCTGTGCATCGCGGCGATAATTACTTCGAAGTGTGATAAACAGTATGTCAAGTGCAAGATTACTCGTACGCTAACTGTATAGTTTACGTATTTACTATTTAGACACTGTATGGCAAATTGAACAGCGCCTCTGGCGGACAGTATTTAGAACTTTCCATTCTCCATACAATGTGTCCAAATACGTAGACTATAAAGTATACGGTTAGCTTACGAACAATCTCGCACTTGACGTACTGGTGTGTTTGCGCGCTTATATTGAAGCACCGCCGAATTAAGTAAATGTTGTTATTACAAGAAAACTATTACCTTAAACGCTTATAAATAGTTGCCATAGTACTAAACTAGCTGAGTAATTAAAAATAAAACACGCTATGGCTTACGAAGAGACACGCATGAATGAGAATGCGCATACTTAGCAATGCATGTAAACGGGCTGGGCCCTAAGTCTGCTGACACAATCGATTCATAATCGAACAGCAACCACATAGTAACTGTCACTTTTGACAGATATTGTATGGGATATTTGTCAAAAGTGACAGTTACCATGCGATTGCTGTTCGATTATGAATCGATTGTGTTAGCAGACTTGGGGCCCTGTACCGGTTTGTAAATTAATGCCATTCCATTTAATTTCCGTATTCTGTGCTCTACATTCTCTCACCAGCTCTATGATCTCTCGCCTTCTGCGCCAACATCCTCAGATGTTCCTCTTTCTTCTCCTTCTCCCTCTGTGCGAGTCTTCTCTCGAGCTGGGCCCTCGCTTCGACCGCCTCCCTGGCCTTCCTGTCGGCTATGTACAACGCTTCGGCGAGCTTCGAGAAGTTCTCGTTAATGTGCACTTGCTGGAGTCCTCGTCCGTCTGCTGCGAGCCGCTTGTCCAGGGGGATCGTGTAACCTGGGGATAGAAACTAAGTTTAAATAATGGCTTATAATACGAACCCTTTTAATGTCCCACTGTTTGGCACGGTCCTCTCATCAATGCGAGGGGGATTAGGCCATAGTCCACCACGCTTCCCCAGTGCTGGTTGGCGGACTTCACACGTCTTTCGAGGGGATCTCTCAGACATGCAGGTTTTCTCGCGATGTTTGCCTTCACCGTTTAGCAAGTGATAATCAGAATATTTTTTATTCATGTTAACCATTAAGTAGAGTACTTATGAATCGTCATTAAGTTACAAAATGCTGAGCTACTACTTTACCACCCGTTCGGAATGTCGTTCCTATGAAGACGAATGGGCAAGAAACTCCATGGATGCTCTTGTTAAAAAGATTTTTTACATTTTTGAGCAGTACATTGTTATGGGTATGTGAGAACAATGTAGGAACGGCTAGGCAGACTTTAGCAGCTGGTCAAAAAAAAGGACTAAAGTACTAATGTACCAAGGAACCATGGTCCTCGATTTTAGAGATAAGAATAACTGCATTCATAGATGTCAGTCTTCCAACTCCTCCTTCTTCCAACTCCTCCTATTTTTATCTTTCGATTAAATTCTTGCGGGTTACAAGACAATTAACTTTAATCCCGGGACTCGCTTAGGGTCAAACCTCGGTGTCATCATGGGACACAACAGCAACCGCATAGTAATTGTCACTTTTGACAGATATCCCATACAATATCTGTCAAAAGTGACAGTTACTATACGGTTGCTGTTCGATTATGAATCGATTGTGTTAGCAGACTTGGGGCCCTGGAGTAGCAGTGCTGGGAGTGTGTGGCGGGCCTAGTCCCAAAAAAAAGTCGGTACCTTTGGCGTTCTTCCAGTGCGAGACGCAGGGCGGCACCTTCCAGTCGCGCTGCTGCTTGACGGACACGCGGCGCGGCGGCGAGTGCAGCACGGGCGCGGGCGGCGACGGCGCCGCGCGCGGGATCTTCTTGTTGATCTGGAAGCGCGGCGGCTCCATCGGGTCCGCCTGCGCCTCCACCATCCTGCCGCCGCACGTACCCATTACCCACACACGTACCGTCCACATGTACCATCCACATGTACCGCCCGCACGTACAGTCGACACCGCATGTACGGTGGACTACATATGTACAGTAGACTACACATGTACGGTGGACTACACATGTACATTGGACTACACATGTACAGTAGACTACACATGTACTGTGGACTCCACATGTACGGTGGAAACTATGTTATGGTGGTGATGGACTGTTCAAGTAATGTGATGGTGGCCCACCAGAACCAAGTAATATAACATTGACTGGCCAAGTAATGTGTGATGTGATTTGTTGGGCAATGTAATGTAGCTGTAACTAGCCAAGTAATGTGACATTGAATGGTAAAGTTGTCTGTTATGTGTCCAAGTATTGTACAATTCAAGCACTATAACAGTTTGTGGGTCAACTAACTTAACAGTAAATTACCAAGTAATGAAACAGTGGCGAGCTAAATAATGCGACAGAAGTGGGCACAGTATTGTGACATTGACTGACCAGTAATGTGACAGAGGTGAGCACAGTATTGTGACATTGACTGGTCTACAAATGTAATAAATAAATAAAAAATAAAATAAAATAGCCTTTATTACTGTAAAGAAAATATAACAAGTAAAGTAAATAAAAAGTTATAGAATATAATAAAATAAAATAAAAGTTTGCACATCAGTACGGTACTTGCTCTGTGTCAGTGTATCCTGAGGACACATAGGCCTCCTCCAACTCTTTCCAAGCTTCCCTGTCTCTGGCCACTCTCAGCCATAGTGGCCCGGCTGCTCTTTTTATATCGTCTGACCATCTTTTATGTTGTCTGCCTCTTTTCCTTTTTGCGTTGTATTTTGGGATCCACTCTGTCAAGATTTTGGTCCATTTTTCCACTGGCTCCCTTATTATAAAAGACAGGGAAAACAACGAAACCAAAGGGAATGAGGTCTACAAATGTACTAACAATCAACAAATGTCAATGTCACAATACCGTCTGTTGCTATGGAGACTGTTAGATTACATACCTGATAACTCTCTGCTTGGCCCCCGAGTTGAACTGCCCCCCTTGCTGCGCCGGCGTGTAGCGGATATATTGCGCGGGCGCCTGTAAATTTAGTGCACTATCAAAGCGATTGGTAATCATATGTTCTTCACGAATAAAGTTTATAGCATAAAACAGAGCAGTCAATAATTATTCTAATCTTTTAGTCAGTTTCGAAATTGCCGATCACAAAAGCTTTCAGATAGTCAGCCAAACCAACTCCACCACCAACCAACCAATCCTGCTAACACAATCGATTCATAATCGAACAGCAACCGCATAGTAACTGTCACTCTTAACAGATATTGTATGGGATATCTGTATTTCATGTCGATAAAAACTAACAATTTAGAAAATTGTCCATGTCTGTGTTAATCTCAATGAGAAATAAAATCCTTCTGGGAGACAGGCCTGACCTAGAGCTCAATACCAGGCAACAAGTGATTTATCAACGTTATATTCTCATTACTCAAATTAGCCGCAATGCATATCTATAAATCTCTTTTTGGTTAATCTTAACATATATAAATTACGTGTCACGGTGTTTGTCTGCTATGGACTCAACTACTAAACCGATTTTAATAAAATTTTGCACACTGTGTGCAGTTTCATCCAACTTGAAAGATAGGATGATTTATATCTCAATATATTTTATATGGCAAAACAATGTTTGCTGGGTCAGTTAGTAATAAATAAATTAAGAAAATAATATGAATGCAGAATGATCCAACTCACAGCTTTGGGAGCAGCCTTCACAGGCAGCGCTGCAGATATCTTAGCATTTGTTATCTTCTCCAATGCTTGTTTGGTCTTCTCTGTTAAATCCTGGATGTTATCTTCATCCGGTTTCTGTAGTGTCGGATCATCTTCTGCTAGAACTTCTGATGGTAATAGATCTGTGAGTTTTGTGTAGATTATCTGGAAATAATATGCTAAGTATCAAAGACAATAAGTAACCGTAACTACAAAAAACTTATAAACATCGGTGTAATTTTTTGTAAAGGAGAATGCTCATGGGACAATAGACCCCTAAGTTGCATTAAAATTATCTTATATTCTTTAGACCATACCTATTCTATTAACTCTATGTGAGAATTTTCTTTAAAAAAATTACCAATATACTTATTTAAGAAAAACATCGAAAATTTGTTTTTACATGAACTTTTTATAGCTTAAAAAAATCTATATACAAATCTTAAAAAAAAAATCATATGCATATTCATATTAAGATTTTTTTCTTTTCCTGGAACATGAGACAAATTGGTGGGACCATTTTCAAGCATTCTCCTTTTACTTTTTTTATTTTAAGCAGAGCTCTATGCCCTGCTGTTAGATGCTTAAACAAACCTTATCCGCACTATGTCCCTGCCTTGCGATAGCAGAATACTTGACACGTCCTGACTCATCAAGCTGGACTGCGAGGGCATTGGATGTACTCTCCTTGCCCCTCACACCCATGCTGAGAGGATACTGTGCCACATGTATCTCGGGAAAGGCTCCACCGTCTAGGGAGAGAGTTTCAATTTTCATAATGACTGATTAATTGGATGATTGTTATCTACTTTAATAAAAAACAGTATTTTAAGTAGGTATATTTGTACTTTTGAGCACTTATGTAAATTAAATATTTGATGACTACTTATGAAATATGTAATCCCTCAAGGGGTAGACAGAGATTCACTACAGTACACACACTTTTTGTCACTGGTATTTTAAGCAGAAAGGTCCTTAGATCTGCTTTTTAATATTTTTTTGTACACAACACACTACCACAGGCTAAAGGTAACTATATTCTACAGTAAGTGCAATTATTTTATACTCATAAAATACTAAATAAGTTTCTCTAATGTTTATTACTTTAATATCATGATGATCTATACTAATATTATAAATCTGAATGATGTTTGTTACTCTTTCACGCCAGAACGGATCTGGATGAAATTTGGCACAGAGATAGATTAGTCTGGAATAGCATATAGGCATTTTTATCCCAGTAAAATGTATGGTTCCCGTGGGATAGATTTGTTAAAATTTTCATAGAATACCAATAAATTAATTTTCTCATACATTTGATTCTGAGGCGGTACGAAGTTCGCCGGGACAGCTAGTTGTTAATAAATCTGACCTCCATAATCCTCCTCCGCTCGTGGAATCCATCCTTTTCTCTGGCCGTAGGGAGGGACTGAAGTCTGGGATACAACCAGAGCACTACCGACGCGCTTGGCCTTCCTCTCATCATCACGGTCCCACACTTGTTGGGTAGGAGCTGGTAGTAAGCTGAAAATGGGTCAATGTTAAGTAAATATTTGCATATGAAAATATAGACGTATATAATTTATAGGTTATACTAGCATTAATATAAATGTGTACTTTGATAAAGCAGCTCACATTAATTATGGTAGTGCTGAGATCAGTAAATAAATTGGATTTTGCTTAAAAGTAATTCGTTGAAACGACAATAAATAACTCAAAACAAAAAAGATCTAACACATTATGAATTCACTTCACGGCGTAAATTTTTGTCGTTGCTCATAGACCGTCGATGATGTTAGGGGAAAAGCGTTACACAGCCTAGAACTATAAATTTCCAAATTATTTCAATAATATCTAAGGATAAAATACCACAACCCACCTCGACAACGACGCCATTTTCTTGAGTGAAGTGATAAATGAACGTGCGATTGAATGAGAATGGCGGAATGAATGAAGCAGGAGTTCGTTCAGTAATTTGATTTTATCTTTTAAAACTTATTTATTTCACGTAATAAGAGATTATCCAGAAATATGTTAAGAAAACATACAAAAAAAAGATGACATTCATCAAACCTCGCGTAGAAGTTATGAATAACGAAGCAAAGGTCTTGATATGTTGTTCTTGATTCAAATAGACGAATTCGTTAATAGTAATTCAAGCAATATGTTTCTAGACGAACATAAGCTTTTTTTTACACGGGAACATTATTCATTAAGCCAAAGATGGAATTTAATTTATTTCATTGTAATTATATATTATTGTGCACATTGTACACAATTGTTTCATTCTAATCCACAGTTTTTCAATTATGAATAACGTCAAGTATTTATTTAGTACACAACTTCAGTAGATTACGTGGTAAATCCTCAATTGACCATAAAAAATGGTGGAGAAACTGTCAGATTCCTATATAAATGAAGTGGGTTGCGGACGTCCCCCTTTTATAACCTTAAAAATGCGCGAGAAGTACTAACATTCTGATGGCGAAGTGAGCCAATTTTACCTTTTATTGGTATTTAAAGTGAGCGGATTACCACTATGCCGTCAAAGAAGAGAAAATACAATGCGAGGTTTCCCGCCGTAAGTTGAAAAATATAAACAGACTGTCACAACAATGAGAAATTCGGTTTTGTTTTCGTCAATAACTAAGAGATTTGTGGTATCATGACATTGTTTGTTTGTAGGGGCGCATCAAGAAGATTATGCAGACTGACGAAGAAGTGGGGAAAGTTGCCCAAGCTGTGCCAATCATAATCTATATCCTTTTAAAAACCTACACCAAATTCTTAGTGTATTGTACTGAACCCATATTTTGTATTTACATTGATCTAAATAATAATATTTTATGTATTTTACTGGATATCATAAGAAGCGATTACCTAAAGATCTACGAAAATTAGTATTTATCATGAGCAAGATAATCCATACAACCTTTGATTTTGGTTTACATAATCATAAACTAGTTATGTTTGTTTTATTACGGGCGTATAAACCGAGTGATGTCCGGCGTACACAGCGGTCAGAGGGCAAATAGTATAGCTCTGCTAACAAACAAACCAAATGAGATTTAATTGGAATCCTATTTGAGTTAAACCAGGTTGCATGATTGATGAGTAAATGGAATGAAGATTGATTCAAGATTGTACAGTATTGCGATTGCTGAACACACTCAATACCTATAAAAATTGTCACTACCATATGATTTGTATGTACTAATCCATATTTAGTTAGGATACAAACCACTTATGGGCTTGCTATAGATTAAATTGTATTTGTCTGAGAAAAAATTGGATACTGAAAACAAAGTGCATAAATATCTACCATAGACAGAATTTTGAGAAATGTGAACATGCAGAAGAGAACTATTGGGATATTGTCTTTTTTAATTTATTTAGGATAACAAACAATTAAACTTGTAGGTATACTGCTGGATTACTTATGCTAGGTACATAGTTTTTAAAGTGAAACCACACTACTAATATTGAAGAAAATAATTAATAATTGCTTTACTTATACTTCATTTATGAGAATGTTACCTATATTTACAAGAAAAACTGAGCTCTTTATCTCTGTAGCATGCCCGCAAATTCTGCATCAATATAACAACAAAGCCACCATTGATAAAATTATTGTAATAATAACATTCCCATCATTTTCTATGAAATATAATGAGCATGTAAAATGTTGAATAAGGAAAATGATTGTATTAATAATCCTATTTATTAAGTGCTTTTAAGTTTCATAGTTTTAATATTATTTTTAAATTTGGTTACCAAAAGTTGTGAGAATTGAGTTCCAAGACCAAACTTTTTGGTACTAGGCATTTATGTTCTCAGTGTTTGGTTTATTCAGTAATACATTAGTGAAATTGCAGGAATCACAGATCTTTCTAAATCTGATTAGGTCTCTCAAACGCTCACGCAGGTTTACTCGCGATGATTGCATTCACCATTGAGCGAGCAAGTGTAGATGTATGATCACAAAATTAAACTTATGACCCCAACGAAATGAAAGTACTACGTACTAGATTGAGCGCTCGATACAATTACTGTTCCACTGAACTGAGGTTCCGGAGCCACACCTCGTTCAGTATCACATTAACGCTTGCGAAGTGCGGACTTACGCAAAGTAGTAAAATTACGCAACTGAATTGTAATATTGTAGTTGAGAATAATCGGTAACAATATTAGTGGTTCATATCATAGGGACAAGTAATGTTTACATTGAATTACAAATAATAATATTGCAATAGCGTACGATTACAACGATTAAAACAGCTTTTTTCCGCACATGGGCTCGTCGAATCGCAATCTCGCCCAACCTAATCAAGACGGTGTCTATCTATCTCGTTCTTTCATGTTGCCGGGTGCCGCGCGTATCGCGTTCTTGTGCACACCGCAAGCGGAACATGAACGTTGTTCTGATTTGCTATTCTAGTGTATACTTTATTTCAATGTATGCCACCAGATTTCGAAGCTATTGTTCAAACAACTTGGCTATCACTAATAGCGCGAATACACAAACGTAATTGAGTACGCCGTTAAACTTTTAAATTAAGTTTAATACTTTTTTTTTTATTACGATATAGTATATATATTTATTATATATATACTTTATTAATAGTTGTCGCGCCTCAGCGGGTCGATGTGCGACTTCCACAGCAAAGATAAAGAAGAGTTATTGCATCTGTGCAAATATTAATTTTGAACACGCGACAGTAAATTACTTACTTGTAATTATTCAGGTTGGTTTGAAAGGCTCGTGTCCATTTGTATAGAAAATTTATTCAGTGTTTATGTCTTTTGTGATAAAATATGTAATAAAGCCAGACAAACACCAACTGCGCTATACTAAGCAACGCTATTATTATAGGTACAGTACAATGGATTGGAGGCGATCCCAGTATATATAATTAATTTTATAGCTATTTATGAAATAGATTAAATATCCACGACTGGTGCAAACATCCGTGCTCATCGCGCATAGTTTGTGTCTACCGGGATTGAAACCCAGGACCCAGGACCCGATCCGTCACCCGGCTTTAGCTTGGGTGGAGGAAGAAGACGTACATAGTGTCTCCGTCCTCTGCGCCAGAACGTCTGCGCCAGAGCGTCAGGGTGGTTATCTCCCCAGGCCACCCGTGACGTAATATCTCCTAGGGCGTTCCGAAGTCCACCCTGTCACAGCCTGACCTGCCACGAACCAGGCTGAGACACCAAGCTTTTTACAAGCCTTGCTTACACCTGGACTTAGTCCAGCTGTAGAGTCTTGCTTCTGTGGAAATTTATCTACCAGATCTTTTTTGTCTCCCGCTTTGTAATGGAGGGAAGTGGATAATTTTCTTCCAACTCCTCCTATTTTTATCTTTCGATTGAATTCTTGCGGGTTCCAAGACAATTAACTTTATCCCGGGACACCACTGTAGATCCTGGCTTACAGGAGTAGCAGTGGTGGGAGTGTATGGCGGGCCTAGTCCCAAAAAAAAGCCTTCCTTTCTTTGGAAAATCACTCATAATGTGTTTATCGTGTGCTTTGTTGGCCAACCATAACATTGTTTTCATTTATTTACTTCCAACTCCTTAACTCTAATCTGTTAACTGGAACACCTCGTACCCTGGAGTTGTTCGTGGAGTCCTTACTCAGCAAGGCGATGCAGGTGACAATGGCGAGGAACGCGAAAACCCTCAGCCCTTCGCACGTGAAGCAATGCATATTGGCAGAGTCCAGGTTCGACTTCTTGAGGGATCTGGTGAGTGTTTGCCGTAGTAAGTCTCCTAAATTGGTCCACCCTCATTTCCTTAATATTAGTGTCAAGTGTTAAAGACTTCGGCCATACCAATTGAGACCGGATCAATTGAGGATTGATTTGGAGCTGATCACAGTATTAAGAGTAATGGGAAAGGGCTAAAAAGTCTAAGAGCAAGGTTCTACTATGCTATTCCATATTAGGAAGCGAACTATTTAGTATTTTTTCTGGTCCAGCAATTTTCTTATGGCGTTCAGTCTTTTGTATACTCATGGAGTAATTGTTGTAAAGGTCGTTGAGGGCGGGGAATAAAATAATAATGTATTAATTTCCCCAACTCCCCCCCTCCGCGCAGCCTCCCCAGGAACTGACCTGGGTAAACGATAGACCCCCAAAGTCTTCCAGGACATGCGGATTCTTAATTCTTTCTCTCCCATGCAATCTCCTCAAAGTGGTATTTACATTCCCATACGACTTCGATTATGAGGCAATCGTCGTGTTGAAGATTTCGGGTGCACAACACCCAATAGGACACCGCAGTCAAATCCTCTGAAACATATACAATACTTTCTATATGAAATACATAATATAATTAGGTGGCCAATGATGTTTTTTGTTGTTTTCAGGTCAAAAACATACCAGACGTTTCAGCGGCCGAGGAGAAGGAATCGATGAGCGCCGAAAGCTCACCAAACTCGACGAGGTAATAATATTGCCATTGTGCGAATTTCCCTAAGGGGGTAAACACCCATTATTTAGCCGATGCATTGTTGTTCTCACGGGCGATTCTCCCCCAACGCGAGGGGGATTTGCCCAGTCCGGTCTGGTCCGGATTCGCGAACTTTATACGTACTTTACTCGAGTTTAATTATAAATGAATATCGCCATACGAACACACCAACTGTACAGTCCCAAACTACTTGTATTGGGTGCCTTACAATACAACGCTTGTATTGGGTGCCTTACAATAAACTGGGTGATCCTAGTAGTTGTTTCCTATTTACTATTCATGCCTGAAGTAAAAACATTCGTGCTCATCACACAGTGTTGTTAGTCAGTTGGATCTTGGGTTCGAATTCTGGTAGGGGCAACCAGAATTCGAACCCAAGATCCAACTGAGCTAATCAGGTCGTTTTAATTGTAATCTTCTCCACTTTCGGGAGTGGTCCAAGTAACACGACTTCTTCATCTTAACACCCGCCTTTTTACAGATTTTCAGACACAACCGTGCCACCTAGAAGAATAGTCAGACAAGATTCGAATAGTTCAAATAGTTGTGACATCAAAATGCAACCGATAACCCAACCGATCATCAAACGAGCCCTCTCCGCCGAAACGGAAATACCAAAAACCGTAAAAACGGAAACCGTAACATCCACGTCGGTGACCGACACAGCTATAGATTTATCCAAGAAGACGCTCGACGAAAAACCGGTTAGAACCGCAAACTTTTACCAAGAAACGTTACTTACCGATGAGGTTCAGCACAGAAGTGTGATTACCGTCAACCCATCTTATTCGAGTCCTCAGCCATCCACCAGCTACACGACGGCGGAGATTGTACATAAATTAGATATTACTAAAACGGCATTTATCGATAAACCGTTAGTTTCTCCTCGGACGCCTGTTACACCTATTATAAATATAGACTTTTCGAAAAATCTAGCGAGCCCCGAGATAAAATTACTAGATAGGCCTGTCGCTAGTATCATGAGCGTACCCAAAGAAAAGAACCCACTGAGGCAGATCCATCGGCAGAATTCCAAACCCAAAGTTGAGGTGAAGAAGGTTGAAATTAAACCGATACAGATACAGACGCATCCAGTGGACATAGACAGCTTAAATTCCGGTAATTTACAGATAGACGAAGACTATGATACCTGAGTATGTTTGTAAGTTTGTTTGTTTTGTTTTGTGGTGTTGTTTCTGACGCGATTTTTGTTATCTATGCTTTATTTTGTTTTCCAAAGACAAAAATGTCGACTGTACTTGAATTTTTATACTTTCACCAAAGACAGTATAAAAATGGCCCTTCTGATAAAAACCCTTATAATGAAGAAACAAGCTTGAATCTCGAAGAACCAATGGCCGTTGGGGCAGAAAGGTTCTAGAAATGCGACCACGAGCCGGAAGACGTAGTGTAGGACGGCCTTCGAGCGCGAGTTTATGTGCGAAAAGCGAAACGAATACTACATAGTCTGCGTAGGTACTTGACATATTGTATGGCAAATTGAACAGCGCCTCTAGCGGACGGTATCTAAAACCTTCAATTCATTACACAAAGTGGTCAAATATATAGCCCCGAATTTATAGACGTTCTAAAACTTTATCAAACTACTGTACTACTATATGACGTTTAATAAATTTATAGAACATCTATAAATTCGGGGGTAGACTATAAGTGCCCTACTATTAGGTTAGCCTATGAATAAACAAGCCCTTGGCTTCGTCTATGAGGTCTATAAAAAAATAATTATTATGATATCTTAAGATCTACCTTGATAACAATTATCGCGTTCAAGTCATACGTTGTTTACCAATTTTAGTTGATAGATGGTATGTTTACAATGTAAAATTATATCTATGTAAGTGTATGTTAATTTTGTATGCTGTTGTTCCAACAATATTCATGAATATTTCGAATACCGTGAACTCGGACTACACGAATAAGGACTTGTTAAACAATGTTCTAATACACCCAATCCACAACTTGTTTGATAGAATTCGTATCATCTATCCGTCGAATAAGTTGCGGATAGGGTTTAAAGCACATTATGGAATCCCTTTAGGATAGCACGTGTAGAAATACTCTGTGAGGCTGGCTAAAGGAATACCAAGTTCAGTTCTGTTTTTGGCGTTTGGTTGATGTGTTTTACAATCAGAATCAGAATATTATTATTTATCCACGTAGACCATTAAGTACAGTACTTATGTATCGTCAAAAGTTACAGATATTATGCTACTACTTTACCACCCGTTCGGAATGCCGTTCCTATGGAGAAGAACGGGCAAGAAACTCCATGGTTGCTCTTTTTTTTTTAAAGATACAAGTATAAGGTATCAATAACTTGTGAAGGTCGAAGGCGCTACCGAAACACTACGGCCGAAATGGTATTCCTTTGCTATTTGGTATTCTTGTAGTGGACTTCACTTGTAGTTCTACACGCGCTATAATAACTTATCCTTGTAGTCTAAAAACAGTGAATTGGTTTCTGTTCCCTAAATTAGGTCCCCTGCTGGGCGCCAAGTCTGGTAACACAATTGATGACAATGGCATAGTGTTTGTCCCCGAATGTCGGTTTTATAATACCTACCAAAACTGTTAAAGTGGCAATTGTGCCCAGGGCCCGGAGCCCGGTATGCATATGAACGGGTTTTGATCGGATTTTTGAACGTTATAACTGCTGTCAGATTTGAATTATGGTTACCTATACGCTGCTTACCTTTTGAAAGGGCTTCCTAATACGAGGTGAATTTGGATTCGGCTAAGTTTACCGTAAAACCCGATTGAAAGGGTTTCCCATAAACACACTTATCACTTTCATCGGCAAAGTTTGTTAATTCGATTAAAACACCCAGGAATCCCCTCTAAGGGAAAGTAACGTTGTTTAGCCAGTCATTCGATGTATAAGCAAAATTATAGGGAATCCCGATGAATGGGATACCTCATGAACAGCAACTCGCTAAACGACTTGTCCGTACCCCGACTTTGCCAATGACATTCGATTTTATAAGTGGATTTTGTTAGCAGACTTGGGATCCGGATCGCTAAAGAAATATGTGATGAGTGAGACTGCCAATCGGATGAGTGGGTAACTAAATTATTTTTCTAGTTGCGGACATCCCGAATGAACTGAGATTTTTTTTTCAGATATACAGGGTCATTGAGAAAGGGCATACTGAGCTCTAAACCCGTGCTTCTTAAGCTCAGGTTTAGATGTCCGCATCTTAATCACCTTTGTCTGAAGGAAAAAATATATCACGTTAATGATTTATAAAAAGCCTATCTGAATTATTACTGTATACTTAGTGGGATTTATTGAAATCTTTGTTGTGTCCTACGGCCTTATTCGGGGTCATTTAAACATTAATTTGAGTCTCGTCCTTCCGTTTCGCAGCTTTATCGCTATATCTAGGTATGTATCTCGCTCGGCATACGTATGTCCGGCTGCAGTATTTCCAGGCGACCATCTTATGTTGTGTTGATCATTGGCGTCCTAAATTTCAAGCAGTAAGCATCGCTTAAAATAAAACGCTGTTAGCGTTCGGTTAATAAATTAATAAATTAATAAATTAAATTTTCTTATAAATTTTAAGTTATATTGGGTTTTTAAAAATTATAATTAGAAAGTGAGTGTAAAAGTATCTCAAGATGGCGGATGAAGAAATTAATAATGGCGGTTCTACATCAGATTCATCGTCTACTAGCTCTTCCGAAGACTGTAGAGGCGAAGGAAAAAGAAAGAAAAAGCAAAAGCCTTCCAAAAGTAAGCGCCATCGGAGCCAGGGCATGGTATTAAAGCATCTTGCCGAACAGGTTGGTGAATTGCAACAATTTTTATATAACTACCCCGCAATGTTTTATGATGGGGAGGCAGGTGCACAAAAAGATAACGTACAAGAAGAATCATTGCCGGATTCGAACCCGGAATCAAGTTGTCAGCCGTTAAGGTTTGATTTGTGTACTCGATTGAAGGAGCCGGCGGTGCCGGTTACTCCTAATGAGCACTTAAATTTATTACAATCTTTACAACACTTTAACACCGAAAATTGGAGTAATGTGCGTTATTCTGACGTTGAAAAATTGTATACCTCACGTCCGGGCTTTACCGACTTGGAGGTAAATGATGAGATTAAACCTTTTGATAGGCAAAATAATTTGGCTCATCCTGAAAAATTTGTAGCTGCCGTGACACACGCACTAATTTTGCAAAGTGAAACTTTACAACAGGGTTTTAGCAATTTGATTAATTGGGCAAGAGAAACAAATTCTATAAAACCTGATACCCTCAATGACAAAATTATTGATATTTTTTCCGCAAACTATCAAAAAATTTCGCACGACTGTTTGCAGTTACTTTGTGGTCGAAGGGCAAACATAATACAGCAGAGACGAGATGTCTTTTTAAATAATTTTGTAAAAGATAGGTTATTCCGGTCGGGTTTAAAGAAAATACCACCCTCTAATGAGTTTTTATTTGACAAAGTGCAATTTTCTGAGTTTATTAAAAGTAATGGGGGTGTTAATAAGGTTTTTAGTTTGCAAAAAGTTAATTTAAATAACGATAAAAGCAATATGCCCGGGTCCCAGGCGGCTCACCCTGGACCTAGTGGCTTGCAACAACCGACCGGTCGCAGCCTGGCACCGTCGGTAAGTTCCCATAGATTCATGCCGTATAATATGAACGTACCTTTTCGAAATCAGTACCCGAGACAAGTCTTTAATCCCGCAACGCCTACTTTTAATGGTGGAAACTTTTTTCGTTTCCCGGGAAGATACCAGCTGGCAGGACCTCGCCTCCTCCAGTCCCAGAATTTTAGAGAGGGCCCACGGCCTTTCAATTTTAAGGGAAAAGGCATTGGAAAACAGAGTAGGAAATATTGACACGCATCAAGTGTTTCGGGGGGGTTGTTTAATAGGGTATCTATCAGAATGGAAGAAATTAAGAGCCCCAATACCCTTGCTAAAAATGTTAGAGGGGTACCGGATTCCTTTCAAAGCAAAACCACCTCTTTTACCGATGGAGGAGATAGAAGACAGATTTCAAACCATACCGTCTCTAGAGATGGATTTAGTTATTCAGTCCCTTCTGGATCAAGGTATTCTGGAGTATGCCCCCAAAACGCCGAGTTTTATTTCAAATCTCTTTTTAATCCCCAAGCCGGACGGGAGCACACGACCTATTTTCAATCTGAAAAGGCTAAATGTATTCTTAACAGTAAAGAAATTCCGTCTAATTTCAGTAAATCGTATTCGAGACTTTTTACAGAAGAAGGATTGGTTAGTAAAAATCGATCTGACACAAGCCTATTATCATTTAAGAATCGCATCAGCTCATCGTTGTTTTCTCCGTTTGTCGTACAGAGGCCAACTATACCAAATGACCTGTTTACCGTTCGGGCTTGCCTCGGCACCGAAGGCTTTCGCTTCTCTGACAAATTGGACGGCCGAGATTTTCAGAGAAAAGGGAATCCGGGTAGTAGTGTTTTTAGACGATTATCTGTTGGTAGCCCAGGACAGAACAACGTTAATGGACCATATGAACTTTGTTCTTCAAACACTTCGCCAATTGGGCTGGCATGTAAACTACAACAAATCAATTTTAGTTCCTCAGAAAGCGTTGGAGTATCTAGGCCTGATGTGGGATCCGTGGCAAAATTTAGTGTCGCTGCCAGAGAAAAAGATTCAACGTCTTCAGAAAGACATCTCAAGTCTTCTGCAACAGAAGAAGGCTACTCTGCACGATATCCAAAGTATTGTAGGTCAGATGAATTTTGCTCGGTTAGCGGTTCCGCTCGGGCGATTAAACTTTCGTCACATGTTAGCACATTCCAATATCCTTTTAAAACTCCAGTCATTGAAGGCATTTCCTTTAACACCCAACGTGATAGAGGAATTAATTTGGTGGATGGAACATTGCCGAGAAAAGTCGTTCCTGCACCCTCCGACGGTGATGAATTTTCTCACCACGGACGCAGCAGACTTAGGGTGGGGAGCAGAATTGAATGGCGTTTATTTGAGCGGGGGGTGGACGAAGGAGGAAGATCAACTTCATTCAAACCACAAAGAAATGTTAACAGTTTTGAAAGTTTTGTTAGAGTTCGCTCCCAATCTCTCCCAAACATCCCTGCTGTTGCAGTGCGACAACAAGGCAGTTGTAGCTCATTTGAAAAAGGAGGGGGGCAACAAGTCGAGAACATTGATGCGTTTAACTTATCAGATTTTTCATGTGTTGCAGAAGTACGGCATTCACGTCATGCCACATCACATTCCAGGGAGATACAACTGCATAGCGGACAGTTTATCCCGTGGGTCAAAACTGCCAGAGTGGCATCTCCGATCCAGTGTAACGAAAGTAGTTTTCATGAAATGGGGTATTCCGGAGGTCGATCTTTTTGCGTCGAAGACTGCTCACGTTGTTCCTCGATATGTGACTCTAGACCAGCGCGATCAAAAAGCGTGGGGGCACAACGCTTTTGCCATCGCGTGGAATTTCAAAATAGCGTGGGTCTTTCCGCCCCCGAACCTGTTGCCACGAGTGCTAATGCAATTAAATCAGGCAAGAGGTATCTATTTGGTCGTAGCACCGAGGTGGCCTCGAGCTTTTTGGAGAGCGGACCTGAAGGCTCGAGGGACGGCACCCCCGTTCATACTTCACGGGTTGGAGGAAGTGTTGGTGGACACCGCGACGGGTCGACCACCACCGCGCGTCGAAGATCTGACCCTCGAAGTTTGGAGATGTGGGGGTGGACAGAGTCGGTAGTTGATTGGACGGAGGAGCAAAAACTCTTACTGCAGGAGGGTTGGCGATTATCAACTATCAGAACTTACAAACCAGCTTGGCGCAGATGGTTGACGTGGTGCCAAACATTAGGTGTAAGTGTTACAGACCCTTCAGGTGCAGATTTAGCAAAATTTCTAGCTGATTTACATTTAAAAGAAAATTTGTCGTATCGTACCATTTTACTTCACAAGTCGGTTGTGTCCACTCTTTGTAATGCTAAGAATGAGGTTCGTTTAAGTTCAAATATTTTAGTGAAACAAATGCTTAAATCTATTGCCGTAAAGGCACCTAAGATACGTCCAGGTCCTATTTGGGACCCTAATTCTTTAGTTTCTTGGTTACAGGGGAAATCATTTCAAAATCAGAGTTTATTTGAAGTATCGCGGATCAGTGCAGTTCTATTATTATTATGTTCGGGACGAAGGGTACATGATCTTACTCTATTAAGTGTTTCAGATGATAAATGTTTTATAAGCGAAGATAGTATACTTTTTTGGCCACACTTTGGTTCAAAAACTGATTCGGAAAATTATATACAATCAGGATGGAAACTTTTAAGTGACTCCCAAAATCGAGCACTCGATCCAGTTTTTTGGCTTAAGCAGTTAATAGAAATTGGAGCGACACGTCGTAGGGCGTGTTCTAGTGATAGATTATTTGTAACTGTTAAGGGACAGGAAAAGGCTGCCTCGCGGACTGTGATTGCAGGTTGGGTAAAATCTATTCTAAGGGAGGCAGGCATCAACGCGACTCCAGGTAGTTTTCGTTCTGCAGTCTCTTCTCGCAGTTGGCTTGATAATGAATCCTTGGAAGTGATAATGTCAAGAGCAAACTGGAGATCTGGAAATACTTTCAAGGGTTTCTATAGAAAAGAATTACGGAGTAATCAGCCTATTGTAAATAATATATCTTTAAGTCGTCTTTTCCAGCCAATTTGATTAAAAAAAAAAAAAAAAAAAAAAAAAAAAAAAAAAAAAAAAAAAAAAAAAAATTCACAAATTGAAATAATGAAAAGATGTCTCTAATAGGGTAATTAAATTAAGTTGCAAATATAAGTAAGTTTTAAATGAGAGTAAGTATTTAAATATAAATGAAAATGATTGGGTATGTATCTTTTATTGTATTACTATTAATTACTTAGAACATTGTTTATTTATTATTATTATTTTTTTTTTTTTTATTTTTTTTTTTTATATAACATTTTTATTTTTTCCTAGATTCTAAATCACACACATTGGCGTCCTGTTTACCAGGCGATAACAAACAATGCCTCAAATTAATGTTTAAATGACCCCGAATAAGGCCGTAGGACACAATAGTAGCGTTTTACATACCAATAAAACGCTTGTTGTGTCCGGAGACTTATTCGGGGTCATACCCTTTTTAACCCTGCCTGGTTTAGAATTCCCTGTATAAAAGTTTTCAGTTATTTGAGGCCGCAATGATCAACACAACATAAGATGGTCGCCTGGAAATACTGCAGCCGGACATACGTATGCCGAGCGAGATACATACCTAGATATAGCGATAAAGCTGCGAAACGGAAGGACGAGACTCAAATTAATGTTTAAATGACCCCGAATAAGTCTCCGGACACAACAAGCGTTTTATTGGTATGTAAAACGCTACTATTATTCTTTAGTTTAGTGAGTAATTCAAGTAATTGTTTTTTTTTAACTGTTTCTGTTGTCTTTTATTTTTATGTTACTGTGGGTAGACTTGGAGATCTTTGCCCAGCAGTGGGAAACATACGTTAGAAAAAAAACTGTTCCAATTAAAAAGTAGGTAAGTAAGAACTTACCTACTTTTTAACCGTTTGGTTGACATGCTTTAGTTCTTTGGAAAGGTGAAAAGTCAAGCCATATTTATGGTCGTTCTAGTCTATGAATTTTGAAAACAGAACGAATGAACGAGACTCACTCATCTGATTCTATGGTTTCGGTCAGCATTATTTACTCCACTCATGTAATATCATAAGAATTAAAGCTTTATTACAATTGAGTTGGGCTACATTTTGTGCGACAAATTGTTCGTAGTACTTTACTTACTTTTCTTGCGTAGAAATAAACAGAATACGAAAAACAACGATCTTTTTATATAAGTTTTCTTTTTTTGTTACAGTGTACTAATAAATAATTGTGCGCGTCGACAGTCTTCGTATATTTTTGGAGATAGGATCGTTAATGGTATGAAATTAAGGTCTAAATTAGAATGACAATATTTTGCTAGCTGTAGGTAACGATTATTGCCGAGACGCATAATTAATTTGATACTTCTAAAGAAAAAAACTTAATGACCAAGCTGGGTCGCTGAATTCTGTACTTTAAGTCTGTTCATTTAAAATTCATTATTCATTGGTATATATTTTTGACAATGCTAACACATACTAGAATTAACTAAGACAGTGTTATTGCTGTCCTTCTCATACCTATGAGTTTGTCCTCACATTTTAATGTTTAAGATATTATGGAACAATGTTTTCTAAAAGATATTAGGGTTCTTACTAAACAAAGAGCTATGTGGGAATATTTTTTTGTTGTTGCTACGTTTCATTGTGTACCTTATCTAACATTGTATAAAGCACAAAGTCGATGCACCATGATTACCGTTTGATAATATTGTATAGCCTCAATTTATTTAAAGACTGATTCATGCATAGCTCTTTTTAATTACAATTCCAAGTCATTTCTCAAAACTGATTATGTAGAGTGATTCAGAACAGGTATACTAAACCTTAAAAAATAATTGTCATTTTTTTTTAACATATGTCTTTTTTTGTACAATGGCTTCACCCACCTTTGGGTAGGTACTTTGCCAACGTCAAGTGGAATGTTGTTTTTTATATTAAATATGGGAGATTCTATGCAGGCCTAATCCGCAGACTTGGCCTAATAAATATAATAAACCCCCCCCTAACCCTATCAGTAAAGTTGTGGATACTTTACTGACAAATTACCGAACTTTTTGGGAGAATTGGAAAAGTCGTGTTTTACTATTTAGTTTTATTTTCCTACACTCGTGCACGTTTATGAACACATAATGGTTAATACGAGTATTCCACCAAAATTACACGTTATATTTCAAAGAAACACATATTTCTCAAAATAAAACAAAATTGATAACTTTTCTCTTCGACTGCCCCCAAAAAGTCCTGAACAAATGTTATATTTTAAAATCGGCATAATACCGAAATTCAAATTACTCATAATGATTACAAATGTGCTAAAGAGGCGCAGGTTCAAGCCTTAGTATACCCTTTCTGAATCATCCTGTACATAGATTTATTATTCCACCCTCTATGGTTTGAAAATGACTTATCAAACTACCCTCATATAAACCATTGTGTTAATTAAGTTGGATGTTGGAAGCCTTCTTTTAAACTCCCGACGCAACGAATAAAGTAATGTTATAAGGTTATCCCTTTGTAGATCTGTGGCATAGTAGATAACTGTGGCCCAAGCACAAGCTTCTTACGCAACGTTACGTTAGTATCAGTACCGTGTAACTAGCCCCACAGATTTTAAATATAGTGACAGGATGCTTTATTGATGACGATACGATAACGTTCGCTGTGCCAAGCACAAACTCTTAAGGTTATCGAGAATACATGCTGTCACTGTTATTGACGAAATCTGTGGTGTAAGCGGGACGTTACACCTTTTCGTTAAATTTACGTAAAAAAGTTGTACTTGAGCCACACACTCTGATATTAGCAGGATGGTTATTGGCTGTTTCATGAAGATCAGTCTATGTTTTCAGGATACACGCATCGGGGTTTCAAAATGTTCTAGTTTGTTATTAGCCGTGTACTGACTGAGTGAGCAAGATGAGAATGTGATGTACCCATAATGTCATATTTTAGTAATTATTTTGCAAATTAATTAAGTAATAATAACGAGATCGCCAGACTAACACACCAACTGTACAGTCCCAAACGAAGCAACGCTTGTATTATGGGTACCGTACAATGGACTGGGGGCGAGCCCAGTTATAATTGCTTATCTAGATATTTAACATCCATGACTCGGGTACAGACATTCGTGCTTATCACACAAAGTTTGCCTCTCACAGGATTCGAACCCGAGACCCTGGATACAGAAAGCAGAGTCACCACCTAGTATGCCAATCGGGTCGTCATATTTGACAATGGTCGGAAGGTCAGCACCACAGTTTGCCTCGGTCGAGGCTCACTATTCGAGTGTGATGCAGTCGCTTCGAGGCAGGTCGGATAGTCAGTACGCGGCTATTGACTGTGTCGTATAACAGTGATATCGTCCATGTATACAAAAGCAATAAGTTTACAAGAGTGTGTATATTATATTATTATGATACAAACGTTAGTTTATCCTGTACAACGCTATTGTATGTTAAATATGTTGTAAATTATGATTAGAAATACAATTTGGTGATACGTATGTTTTTATCTTTATTCCTTTTAGTATCTAAACCTGAGGTGGTGGGGACAATTTTTTGTGTGTTTTTTTTTTATTACATTATAGGCAAGTATTTGATCTCGATCTCACCTGATGGTAAGTGACGATGAGATCTACGATGGAGCATACTTGCCTAGGTAGGAAGGCGGCAGTAGATAAGAGACGCTACATTCACTAGGCACATGCAGCGCAACTGATCTGACCCGCCATCCATGAATGGCAACACCGAACATCATGCCGGAACACGGCTAGGCCGCTTGGCGACATGGCTTTGTTCAGTGGGTGGTGACTAGCCACGGCCGAAACCTACCACCAGTAGAGTTGTCACCTGGTTGGCACCACCCAGGGTCACGTGTAGGGTATCTCGAGGGTACTTAATTCTCCTACGGACGAAGGTGACTTCGTAACCTTCCTTCGTCGTGAAGGTGGTTTCGTAACCTTCAGAAAAAATAATTGTTAAAAATCTTCAGTCGTGAGGGACAATAACAATTGCACTCGTACATGATCCATATGTAATGGCGGGCGAGCAGTTTGCCATTGCATACTGAAATTTCTAAGCCTTTGGGCAGTGATCAGTTTCCTAAGAAATCAATGTTTTTTTTAAGGTTTTTTATATGAATCACAGATCACAATCAGAATAAAACCAAAGAACTTGTCATCATGTACAAAAATATTTCATTTTTAATGTCGATATTTAAATTAAATTATTGTTACTTAACAATAACAAGTTACTTATAGTATACGTCTTATTTAAAAATACAAAATTTTGAATTTTCGTTTTTGCCAATCCAATAAAACAAAACGAACTGAAACTTTCTCGACGTAGACAACATTTGTATGTTTGCAGTGATGTATGGGATTCGAAAGTGGGGTATTAACTTTATTAATTACATACGTTTTTGTAAGCGTCTCACAGACGGACGCGGTGGCGTCAGGGGACGATTAGTTGTATTTGACCCTTTGCACACACATGGCTTACCAATCAGCGAGCACAAGGGCGTAAAGCACGCACCACACCTTCCTATCCTATCTTAATTTTCGGATGAAATTGTGTGTACGCCAATTGGACGTACAAAATTAAGATATAGGACGTCCGATTGCCCTACACATAACCCGATAATTGAGATAGGATAGGAAGGTGTGCAGCTAGCTTGAACCAATCACACGTACACGGTTGCTTCTGCCTGTGCCACCGGGGTCATGTTCTCAGTGAATATCAAGAATTAATAGTGATGCTCCTGGATGGCGCCCGTCCCGTGCCCATGTCCGTGTGAACGGTTTCGTACTACGCAATAGACCACTACTACCACCGCGTCATTCTGCGAGGTGCTTTAATTGTAAAAGGTATACTCCAAAATATTGTTTTCATTCATTAGAAAGTACTTATATTTTATAAAGGAACATGGTGGCAAGTGATAAGCGTTTTATTGGTGAAAAACTTGGGCATTGTTGTTTGTTTTTAATTTGAAATCTGGATATACATTTTTCTTTATTAACCTTTTCACCAAACAGCCGGAAATGTTTTATCCGACATCTCGCAAGTGTCTCCAGTTGTTTATTACACAAGGCATCTGACACTCCATACTGTTCACACAATTGACTCAAAATCGAATGACGATGGAATCGTAAAAGTCCTGTTTAATAGTTTATTCACAAAAAAACTCCTAAGTAACAATTGCTAAGTGCCATTGTCGTTCTATGATGACTCGATTGTGATAGCAGACTTCGGGCCTTGCACATGGGCAAGTGTGTGAGTGAATTCGATATATTCACTCGCTCCTCTCGAGTCACAGGCGTGATAGAGATAGCTGCTGCGCTTACCTACGATCTGCGCCTATCAAGTCCCGTCAGCAGTCAGATACCGAATACTTAGCGACTCCTAGGTTTAATACGACCATGGTACAAAAATATGCTACGGCAGGTATTCTCTTTCGTGACAGCTAGGTTACGTGATAGGCCCAAGACTACGTCAGTGGCCATCATCGAACAATGAGCGGTGTTAATTCTACTGAAGATGTAAATTTATTGCAACACTGATCATGATGTACCCTATGGACCATCATAAGAGAATACCTGACGTAGCGTATTTTTATACCATGGTCAGACTCTACCGGAGACATTGGCGAACCGTCGGAAAAAAAAAATGAGTAGTTCGTTGAGACAACTTATTATATGATTGTAACCGATTGTTCGTAATTACAATCCCGAATATTGAGATTCAGAAATAATAACATCCAATGAAAAAGAATATACTAAATCAACATCTTATCAACTATAATGGGAGTAACAAAATGGACAGCTTAGTATACCTACATAACAGTCTGTTGTCGTTCTAAAACTTAAAGCTACCGTAAAACAATTAAAAAATAAAAGATCCCGTAGTCATAGATGTGTATTGTGACTTGGTAAACTTACTGGACCTATGTATTTTGTCTACATATCGCTAAACCATGCAGAGGGGGGTGTTACGATCACCGTTTTTATACAGTACATTGATGATCATCATATACAGGTTGATGACGACATATGGGCATTGATTTTAAATTAATTAATTTTTACATATGGAGTTTTCAAATGTTAGATTGGATATAAAAAAAAAATATGTTGCTTACTGGCTCGCTACAGAGAAATTATATTTTCAAACCAATTGTAGATTGGCTGGCTAAATGACTATACAGAATGTAACATCGAGATAGCTCAGTGGGAGGATCTACGAAATTATAAGAGATAGACAAATATGATCTAATGAACCACATCCTCGATTTTGGATATAAGATTAAACTGCATAGTTGCCGATGTCCCCACACTGACCCATTTCGATGTAACACCCCGTAATATTAAAAAGGACTTCCAGGGATAAGTTGGGCTGCATGAGTTTATTTTTTTTCACTATGTTAAATGATGATTGCACTTCCTTCACTCAATAAGTTTACCAAGACACAAAATGTATTTTCTTATATTAAAAATGTTGATATAAATTAGGATATTGTATTAATACTGATTATATTTACTTATAAAATGGTAATTGATGGCATTTATTTACATTGTTGTGGCATGGAATATAATTTAGTTAAAAAAAAATGTAAGACCCGCATTTTATATGCAATATAAAACTAAAATGTATAATACAACCGAACAGCTAAATACTAAAATAAATTAACACTACAACTGATAATAAGACGGTAGTTTAACTAAAAACTATTAAGACCATAAGACTTATGGTTTTTTTTTATATAGGTTTATATAAATATTTTGTGCAAACCATGAATTAATTGCTAATTAATATAAGTTTTAATTACTGAGCACCTTATTTTTACATAACAGTAAGGCACATTAAGTAGGTTTCATTGTTTATGTAACACTTTATCGTATTTATGTGTCCCAGCACAAAATTTTACAGATTTGTAAATTTTATCATGAAAGAATTGACATAAAATAGTCAAATTCACTTCTCAAAGCGCACATTTAAGTTTTTACTTACTTCATTTATGTAAAATCTATTGAAAAATATTTTTAATCCAATATTGGATATGGTCAAATTTTGAGTAAAGGAAAAAAAAATATTTTTGTGCCTCGCTGAATTTTATAAAACGATATTGAATTGAGGTACATAAACTAAGGGAAGACCAAGTAGACGTTTAACAATATTACCATAAATACACATAAACATCACTATTATTACAAATATTACAAAACTATAATTAATATAAATTAAATATAACTAATCACTATGAAATTCTATGCAAACTTTTGGAATGTAATATGATTGGCAGTCTTTGTTGATAGTGGCTATGGAAATGAAAATTCTTTAAACTATTCTCGATCTGAACTTTTAATGATATTTTCATAAAATAATAAACTTCAGTCTGATCTAATTGATGTTTATAATTCTTAGTCAAATGTCGAATCTACATTTTGTCATTAACATCACTTAAAGATTATTTTCCCAATTCATTAGAAAATATTATTCAAATCTGAGTAGTAACATTATATACTTAACAGATGAATAAGCCAAAATCTTCTCGGAAAGAGGTTCAACTAAACTCATTACCTTCGTACAGACTCTCGCACACTTCCAGGAGTCTTAGTACAGGGCTTATATTATATGGAAATAGAGATTTTGACACCAATCTGCTTATTTGCAGCCTCAACCTTATGAGAACCCGCATCGTATCATCCAACCCCCTGTTCCCCCCAGAATCGCTTTGCTGACATGTTTCAAGAAATTTCGGCCAGTTTCTCCTGACATACTTTAAAAATCTCAGCAAATATAACAAGAAACACGTCTCGTTGCTTACTAGATAATCCAATAACACATCACTATCATGCGAGACGACTTTCAGAAACTCTATGAATGAGGATATGGGATTCAACATTGGTATTAAGTCTGGATACATCGAGTTACGGTATACAATACCAACTGTAATATCTAGTGTGCATACCATTGATTCTATCAGGTAATCATCCTGTTCACTAAATAGATGGATCAACATCTTCGTAAAAGCAGTTTCTGGATGAAACTCAAGACTGTTTCTGATAAATCCATCAAGCTTTTTCAACACATCCCGTATTGATCGTTCTACGATTTGCATGTCTTGGATAGCATTGTAGTCCGAAGAATCTATTGAACTATCAGAGGAATCGCAACGCATCTCTTTCACTGTGACAGCGACCGATTTTAGCACTAATAGCGACATCCTCTGCAGCATTGTTTTATCCACTTCCGACCGCGATTGTGCGGTCTCATCGTTTTCATCGTCCCCATAACTCTGATCTACTAATTGTATGGAAGATGACAACGGAGCCATCTCGGGGCCTAAAGAGTAGTCCCTTTGTATTGTACACTCATGTCCCAAAAAGCCAAACCCACTTCTACTACTATGTACTCTTACATCGTTTAGCAGCCTAAAATCTTTTACGTATCTCACGATCGAGTGAGCGAGACAGCAAATTTCCTCTGGCAAAATGTCTTGCAGAGCCAACGTCGATCCGTAACATAGTACTTCATTGAACAAACTTAGTAAATGAGTATAAATTAAACTGGGCAGCATCGCATTCCGTAAAAGATCAACAAAGCCCTGTAAATCAGCGTAGAACGGCTTCGTGTCTATAACGGAGAGATTCGCTTTCACACTTATAATATTCTCCCATAGAGAGAAAAATGTTAATATACAGTTTTCAGCATTAGCTAAATTCAGGTACCTTAGTAGAAGAAGCTTCATGTTTTTGACTAAAACAGGCCAGTGGTTTTGTAGGGTTTTTATTGTTAGGCACTTTATATGCGAGGTGTCAAAGGACTCCGAGTCTGTTAGTACGACTGTGATACAGCCATGTTCGTTCACCCTTTCTATTCTAAACTGAGGTGGTTCTGGAGACTCTGATTGTTCCATGTCTCCCTGCTCGTTTGTAGCGAACTTTAATACTGGCTCATTGAGTCTGAGTGTTGATGGTTTATCTTGTTCAGACGACGTTGACGGAGCACTGTGGGTCTGTAGATTCGAAAATGCATTGTGGAGATTACTGTGAGAGCTGGAAGGCATCTCACTACCGCTACCATACCCTACACTACTTCTGAACGGATTATCTTCCTGCACGGGAGTGTTACCTGACGAATTTATATAACTATTGTCTTCTAGAGGATGCTGGTCCACATCCTTCCATTCCACTATCCTCTTTATTATATCCAGACTGAAGTTTATCTTTTGTACTGTGATTCTGTTTATTCTATCAAACAAATATATGTTCTCAGCAATCTGCTGAAGCCAATTCTCATCAACGGTATCCTTGGACACTATCAAAAAGCTGGCCAGCACTCGGCATGCAACAAATGTTATGAATTTACTCTTATGATCTGCCAATTCAACCACTTCTGTGATCCAATCATGCCTATTTCTAACAAATATATCACATGCCTGCATTAATTTTGAACATATTGTGCCCGTATTGTTTTGTTTCAAGTATATATCAAACATTAGCTGCATTGTGGACAAATATGTGAGTGAACATGTTAGCGGCCAAGATACAATATTCAATCGCCTATCAAAGAGCTGGGTTACTACATTTTCATCAAACCTACACAAGCATGTACCTACTAAAGCATCTTGTAGTACTCTGAGTTCAGCGAGCAGTTTATCATCTTCAGAGCTCCAAAGTGGTGTTGTATTTGAACATGATGGAATGATTTCAATGTTGGTATCACTTGGGAGTCTCAAGAGACTCGAACAATCAACTGCATCCTCACTTACGGTACCACTGTCGGGCGATTCCCCATTCCTCGAGGGGAACTCCTCCGAGGTTTCGACTGGTGGTGTCTCAGAGTCGAAGATGTCAGTGAGCACATCCTCCGCGGACCTGTCGCTACCATCGTCGATGTCGGGCGCGTCAATCCGCTGTTTCTTTTTCACAGGTTGATCAGAGGCCATACCTTCATCTATCGGTGGTTCACAAAGGTAACCCCTCAAAACCATTAACTCCAGCGCTCGGCCTCACGGAAAATTATAATATGTGTTGCACCAACACTGCGTTACGTTTTATAGCACGACGATCATCATTCTGGAAACAAAAAGGCGAATATGAATGCATGACCTTTCCGTTTTGCTACTCAATTACGCGGGTGACAAAGCCTTCGAATTCCTGTAGCATTACGACTAAGCAAGAGGTGGGAATCATAAAATAATCAACAATTGAGATGATAAGACGTGTGTTTGAGAATATTTGCACACTAATAAACGATTTACGAGCGATATTCAATGAACTTTCCAAAATATTTTGATGTCACACATACCATTGATGAAATGAGGTTGTTTGAATGATTATTACTGCCTATGGTATCCATAAATTACATGTAACCATTCACTGCAATCCAATAAAGCACAGTAACACAGAGTTTTATGTGATATTTCGTTGGAACTTATATAATTATTTCAATTACAACTTGTTGAAAAGAACTTCGACTCCATTACGTACAAATGACGCTCTATCAATAAAGATACTCTTTGTAAAGGAATTTGTCTAAATTTGAGGAAAAAAAATATCATTTATAACTCACTGCTTATTTAAAATTCACAAAATAATTTACTTTAATGTTAAAGAGCAATATTATACACTTAAAAAGCAAAATTACGATGAAAGAATATTAAACTATAAAATGACTCAATGCACATCTGAATCTACGTCCGGTAGAGACGTTGCCAGTCAGACGACTTCTGAATTTAGCCTACAGTAGTAAAACTGCTACATTTTTTGATTTTTTCTTGAGCGGCTTTGCTTTGTCCAATGTTATATTATTATAATAGCTATTTTATTTATGCAAGCATCAAGCATCTAAAAGTAATATTCTAAAAAAATATATATGTTGTACATTGGTTTCAATTACGACAGATTTTTAAAACTAGCCACACTGTCAGTGTCCCCGAGCAAAATGTCTGCTTCGAAAATATCGAAAAATAATTTATACAAAATGATTCAATAGCCAAATCTAAAGTCAATTATACCCAACGGAATACTCAGGTGAATATCACAATTATTGTGATCTAGTGTCGAATGAAAGTGTAAACTATGACTCATTTCAGTGTTTTTGCATAACAATCGATAGAAAAAATATAGGTTAAGAACTCAGTGCAATTGTGTTCTGCAAGAGGCGATATAAAAATGTATTGAAAATAGAATCATATCAACGCAACGCTGTATTTGTTACGCGCAAGTATATGTTATTGTTTATTTATAGTCGCGATGCGGAAATCGCTTCGATATGTCATGATGGTAGTCTTTTCTTTTTTGTTTTAATAATGTACATAAAAGTTCAATTAGCAAGGGATTGCGGATTACGAAAGCGTTCTGGTATTTTGTGACACTCGCAACCTTGTAATGAGCGAATAGAAAGCGGTTGTCGCCTTTCGGTTTGGTAGACAATAGCTAAAATCGTGTCGGATTTCCTGTTCCTGTTCCTAAGGCAATAGATCTGTGGGCAACGCCAGTAATACCCCGGCGGCTAGTTGTAATGCCGATTTATTTTTAACTAATTAGTGTCTGCAGTACTAAATTTTCCTGTTCATTTGAACATAAATGTTGCATGAGTCATTTTAATATATCTATACCTACCTACCCCTTTTAAGAGCAGAAGGTAATTTCTTCCTTTGCTTAAAAAAACAAAAATATCTTTACTCAATTTGTCTTGTCAATGCTTATGGTTGTCCCTTATTATTATAATATGTAGTGTGTTTTCTACTGTAAACAGTAGCTTAGTTTATCACATACCATATTGATTATATAAATTCCCACAGTAAAATATTATGATGGCTATTTCATTGCTTAAAAATTAACCATGCATTTAATATTTACACCACTGTCCTGCACATGCATTGCAACCATGGGGACGATGATGGCAATCCATTTATTTCAGTCATGTTCAGTAAAAAAGCTTAAAATGTTTGCATCACAAAAGAATTAGAAATTATCAGGATAATGCTTACCGACCCCATAAATAACAGTTTTTAGATAACACTAATTACCCATAGAGTACCTTGAGTACATTATTTTCAAGTTAAATTTGAGATTGTTTTGTGTAGCAATGGAATTTGTTCCCTACGATTCTGTGTGGGACAAAATATTGCTACTTCATGTCTTTCCGTGTGAAGGTACCCACACCCTGAACCATCTTATGGTACTCCATGGGTTAGGCTCAGCACTTGTGTACACATATTATAAAAAAAAATAGTTTTATGTGTCTGTACATAGATTTTTTTGGAAGAAAATAGTCACACTATGACCTAACATAAATAACAATACAGTCCCTGAATCGGCTCTATTTGGATTTTATGTTTGTTTGTTGATTATCATGAGATAACTGCTGGACTTATTTTGATGTAAATTGGCCTGGTGATAGTGACAATTAATATCCCATAAGATCTTTGATAATTTTTGTTCAGAAAATGGTAGGTATCCACAGGATAGCTACAAAACTAAGACCTTTATTCTGGTCACTTCAAATATTAAGAGCAAAAACACAGTAGAGTTTTGTGTTTCCATTATGGTCTTTGTAATGTATGGGATGCATAGCACCCACACAAACAGTCAGCAACAGGCAGTTTGTAAATTGCATTATTTGAAACACATACATCTGAGCACCATAATGTTTTTATTGTGGTTAATAGAAAATGTTCTAGCTATCTATATATATAAAGCAAAGATATGTTAGTTACACCATTTATAAATCAAGAATGGGTGGGCAGATTTTTATGATCTTAGAAATTTTATATTTGTCTCAGCCCCAAATAGCTGAATTACTATTAAATTATATTATGAAACATTCACTAAAAACTTGTAATATGCAGGGATTGCTAGTTGTATAAATAAAATATTATCTATAAAACTGTGTGGAATGTCATTCCCTTAGGGCTTTTGGTTGTAATGTTGTATGCATTGATCATACCTTAACATATTAAATATAAAATCTACATCATCATACAGATAAGCAGGCAAATAAAGCCTACATTTGTTGTTGATTTCTTATATTTATGTGAATACTACACATTGAAATGAATCCAATTTTACAGATTTTACCGCTTCATAAAATCATGCAATAAAATTCATAAAATTAATTTTATTTCAACCTAGTATTTCTCATTAGTACCTAATCTTCTGGGAGTGGTGCTATTCAACCTTTTAAGTAAGATTTTTTTTTTCAGATGTTCAAAATTATACCATGGAATCAAAGCACAGTGTCACAGAAATAACAACAAACTGCACAACTTAATTTCCTAAAAAAACCCTAGATTTTGTACAAATGAATCTCCTAGTGTAGTTGTAAGTGAACATGAAGTGACTTGGTCCAGGCCCTGACATTAAGAGTGTGAAATAAATGGTGGAAGTGAACGGAGCAAATATGTCTGATGATGAGGACTCGTCGCCTGATCGGGCATTGGGACCCACTAACAGTGTGCCTGGTGAGTTGGAAACATAATACGCAACATAATTAGACGGCCTGATTAGCGCAGTTGGTAGTGACTTTGCTTTCCGCCCCGGGTATCCCAGGCTCGAATCTTGGTAGGGACAAACTTTGTGTGATGAGCACGAATTTTCGTACCCGACTCATAGATGTTTAGGACCTATGTAAGTATTATATACTGAGTTCGCCCTCAGTCCATTGTACGGTACCCATAATACGAGCGCTGCTAGTGTAAGACAGTATAGGTGGGGTGTTCTTCAAGGGATATTTAAAAAAAATACAAATTAACAACTCGGTTCTCAAATACGTAAACAATATTTTTATAATCATTTATTACAACTTTTTTTTTGCGTGGGGAAATCCTCATGGATACCCGTAAGCCCCGAGGGAGGCAAGCGGGTTATGCCGGACTTTTACCGACTAAAACCCCACGATGGTCCTTCTCCCGCCTTGTTGGGGGGGTCACGGGAACGCTCTCGCACACATCCGTGACCATAATTTATTACACCTAGACCAAGGTTGTTCATTATTCAACCAATTATCTAGCCGCACATAATTAACATTGCGGGCGTTGGAACTGATTCATAAACACCGGCTTGCATTCGCGACGTACTTACACGTGCGTTGTTGTTATTCGTTTACAGTAATAGGATGTCCTTTTTTTATGAAGCCAATGTTTCCTGTTCTTTCATTTCATGGTCAAAGCATGCGTTGTGGCTTGGTGGAAGTGAGACAACATCTCGCAGGCCGCTTCGCCCGAGTTATTTAGAGTTTTCCAAATATACCAATTATTCACATTGTTTTATTATGATTACGACTTTTTGGGGGTTGGTAGTCGAAGTGAAGGTCAATCTTGTTTTATTTCGTGAGAAATGTTGTTTCTTTGAAGTATAATGAGTAATATTGGTGGAATATTAACCATTATGTGTTCATAGAATCTCCCATGTTTTATATTTAAAATAACAATATTCCACTTGATGGTGGCAACATACCTACCCAAAGGTGGGTGAGGCCATTTTTCTAAAAAAAAAAACCATTCCATTCCATCATTCATTCATTTTCCAATTTCCATTACGACTGTGACAGATTGGCTATTCTGCTAAAACTTTAATGTCGCCTTGATGGAGTCTCATTTCAGTGTCAATGGTTGTGTGTCGACTGCTAGAAACGTCAGATAACAAGTAGAATACCTTTACTTAGCTACATTATATTAATACGCGACTTAAGTACACAATACAAAATAGTTCTATGGCAGTTAATGGCTGGTCGGTGGAAAGCCGCTGGCCTAAAAAACTAGTTGACTATCAAATGTCTCAAAATCATTCAATCGACACGCTATCGATACTCCACTGAGGCGTTTGTAAATTTGCAGAATTGAGCCCCAGTTCTACCAACAATAATCCTCCTCGCATTGAGGGAAGGCCCGTGCCCAACAGTGGGACATTAAAAGGGCCTTTACTACTCTACCAACAAGCTTTCTATTAACTCGGCTATTATTTATGTCTTGTATATCGTTATCAGTATTGGGCCTCAAGCGTCTCAAGCAGATCGAGACGCTGTTCCTCTCCCGCCGGCTGCAAGGTCCTCGCACCCATGGCCTCAGTGTGGAAACGCTGGTGGATGTACTGCTTGTTCTGTACGATGAGTGCTGCAACAGCAGCCTCAGGAGGGAGAAGGCGGTTGCAGACTTTATACAGTACGGTAAGTGTCACGTCAGTGCCACGTTAGAAGGACCTTACGTCACAATGGATGGACTCAGCGCTAGACAGAGATAGAATGAAAAAGCTGGTAAAGGCCTTCATCCAAGAGCCGTTCTAAATCACGTTCCACCGATTCGGTTATTGATTGCAACGTGCATTGTAAAAGAACTCTTCGTAAACACAACGTGTTGTTGAGTTGATCCGATCGATTGCCGAGTCGTGTTCAATCGATAGTTATGTATGAGATATATCTGCGGCACGAGAAAATGTCAAATCGAATCGTAGTATCGCAAAAATGTGTAAACATACTCCTTGTCACTGTTTCATATTTGCAGTGAAGCCAGTGGCGACCGCTCTGAAGCGGTTGCGGCTGTCCAGGGACGACTTCGAGCTGGTCAAGGTGATCGGGAGGGGGGCCTTCGGCGAAGTGTGCGTCGTGCGAGGCTCCTTCGTTCAGGTATGGAAGTCTCAATATCTCGTTGGCTAGTACTGTTGCTATGTTGTCTGTCTTTCTGTGACGTCTTAGAGCTAAAATGCAAAGGACAATATTGTTAGAATAGTAAATCTTTGTCCTGGGTCAGTCTGCTAACACAATCGATTCATAGTCGAACAGCAACCTCATAGTAACTGTCACTTTTGACAGCTATCCCATACAATATCTGTCAAAAGTGACAGATACTATGCGGTTGCTATTCGATTATGAATCGATTGTGTTAGCAGACTTGGGGCCCTGGGTCAATGTCAATAGTTGGTATTGACTATCCTTATAAAATAATCTTTTAAAGGATAACTGAGTAGGAGACTTCCAATAATACGCCACAGTCACATCAGTGGAATAACTTTCTTTTAAAGTTGCCTACGGCCATTTTCATCTTTCATGTCGTCATCCAGTATTTATTTGTAATGTGTTTTTATTGAATTTGATATCGCCATTAAATACTTGACACTGGCAAAATATCCACTAATTTGTGGGTGAGGCCATATTTCATTTTATTCCATTGTATTTCATTTCATAAAGAATTGCCTATGTTAACAAAGTTGCCTACTTTTTATGTGCCACAGACTACGAACTATCGACGCGCTGATTGTGTTTTTTTTGTTATGGCAACGCTCGTTGTTCTATAAAATGCTTACACTATGGTTGTGATGGCAGGGCGCGGATGGCGGTGGCAACATGGCGGCGGTGGCCGGCGGCGCGGTGTCCGCGACGACGGGCGAGCGTGTCTACGCCATGAAGATACTCAACAAGTGGGAAATGTTGAAGGTAACCATTTTGTACACAGAAATATGTAAGGTATAACACAACTAGTGTAAAATATTTTAACAGATTAATCAGTAACTTACATGGATCACGTTGATGTATGAAATAATGTTTTTTTTTAACTAGGCGTACCAGTAGCGTTTTGCCGTGCGCTGTGTGTTTTTTTATGGCTTCGGTATAATTTTTTAAACGTATATATGACATTTGATAAAGTTATAAAATATCTATAAATTGGAGGGTAAGTGCTTATGTCAGTCACACTTGTATCTTGTTGTAGAGAGCGGAGACTGCCTGCTTCCAAGAAGAGCGAGACGTGCTCGTGTTCGGCGACAGGCGATGGATCACCAACCTGCACTACGCCTTCCAGGACGAACACAATTTGGTAAGCACATACACATTCCTTCGATAAAACTATATTTTTTTTTATTACATTTTTATTACACAGGTAAGTATTTGATCTCGATCTCACCTGATGGTGAGTGACGATGAGATCTACGATGTAGCATACTTGCCTAGAAGGTACCTGTTCACTCTCGACTGGAAAACACCCAGATTGTAGTCGACGGGGAACAAAGATGCCGGTAGCGTGTTCCATTCCTTGGCAGTTCGCACGATGGAAGTAGAAGCAAAACGCTTAGTATAAAGGCACCGATAAATCGGAATTTTGTTAATGAAATTTTTTCATAACTTTTAAGGGGGAAGGGAGGAGCTTTTAAGGGAAGGTCAGGGCGCGAAATTCAAAATGTCAATGGTTTGGTTTATTTTTTTACGAAAAATTTGGACATCTTTACGATGTAATTTAGTTTTTTGCGATATTAGCATTTTGCATTGGATGTGCTCGATGTATTAAATTTGCTTAAAAAATACCTAAAGCGATACAATACTCCAAAGTAAGTAAAAGTAGCGGTTTTTACAAATTGACATTTTGCGCTTCCACCTTAACATAGCAATATGTAAATACGTTCCGTCTTTGTTGCCAGTACCTGGTGATGGATTACTACTGCGGCGGAGACCTGCTCACGCTGCTGTCCAAGTTTGAAGACCGCCTGCCGGAGGACATGGCCAAGTTCTACATCTCCGAGATGGTCCTCGCCATCCAGAGCGTGCACGAGCTCAGATATGTGCACAGGTGATTATTTTATTCTCTATATTAATTGGATCGTTGTCGCTGACATGTCAGTGAGTTTACTAAGACATCTAGGACCGGTCGGAGTTTATATTGTGATTTCGGAAAACACGAAAATCTGTAGTACATATATTATTATTGAATCTTAATTACTTATTTATTTATCACATACCGTGTAAGAATTATCGTAAAATATAACATAATTTCAAGGATATTCTTTTTGATTATTAAAAAGGACTGGTATTATTATTATTATTATAGAAAGCCATTCCGGCTAATTGAGTCAAGCAATTGTTTGCGTTTATCATTTTGAGTCTGTACACAAAAATGTTTTCAAATAAAAAACTTATTAGTTTGATATTGTCAACAGGGATATAAAGCCAGACAACGTGCTATTGGATGCGAGTGGTCACATCAGATTGGCGGACTTCGGTTCCTGTTTGCGATTGGGCGACGACGGAAAGGTATGTCTAAAACATAGTTAAACATAATCTAGTTAGCTTGTACTAAGTTAGCTTGGACTAAGTCAGCTTGGACTAAGTCAACTTGGACTAAGTCAGCTTGGACTAAGCTGCCTAAGACGTATATTTTCTGAATATTTTTTTATTCCCAAGTGTAGATCTTATTATAAGGCTTATTTATGTTTTTGATTCCTATGAATTGAGTAAAGGAGACAGCGACTCTATGTGTTGCTATTTAGTAGTGACTTTTCAAATTGTGTTTTTTTTTTCAGGTACAAAGCAACGTGGCTGTCGGCACGCCGGATTACATTTCACCTGAAATATTGAGGGTAATAATGAATATTGAATCTTATCTGTTTTTATACAATGTTGAAGTATAATGTATAACATATTAAAGCGGAAAAACTAGAGCTATTGGCGTAGTACACGCGAATTGCGACCTTACGTACCCACCCTAATGAAGTACACATATCGGCATGGTTTTTCTTGCGCTTCAATATGTTGTTCGCGACACTGTCTATATAATTTTTTCGTCTGAGCAATATTATTTAAGTAATTGACTCATTTTTTATTCTAATCTTATTCAGGCAATGGAAGATGGCCAAGGCAGATATGGACCAGAGTGTGATTGGTGGTCATTGGGTAAGTAATCTGAAGTGTATTACTTTGCAGCACATCTGAATAAGATTTCAGCAGGTGCCTGCTATCGGCTATACCTAGACACTAAGTTCATTTTCGCATGGCAATATTTTGCTCTAGCGCCAAACTTTGGTACGGCTTAGTATCGGTCAGGATGAAGTGAAAAATATTTTAAGACCGCACGTATGCATCGCAGCGAGAGCGAATTAAAAGTGATAGTGTTGTGTGTTAATATAATGATAATGATATACTAATTTATTATTATGACTCGCCATGTGGCCGAAACTTAAAAAAAAAGTTTCATCATACAAACATATACCCTTTTTTGGCGGTCGAATTTGCAAAACTCCCTCCTTAGTACACCTCTAGGGTACTCGAGACATATATCCACAAAATATCAAATGTCTAGGTCGTAGGGTTTAGGTGTGTAGCGACCTCTCCAAGCTCGAATACTAATACTACTGTAGTATTCGAGGTTTAAGAGGGAGGACATCTGAACCTCCCGTGACCATGGTTGCTGTAAAGCAGCCGAAACATCGGCAACGTAAAAACATAAAATAAACGCGATAAAATCCTTACTTTTTTTATTTCAATAATTAATTTGTGTCCTAGAATGTCGTGTACTATTCCTGAATGGGTCTGTGACACTATACACTAATAAGTGTTATTATGTTTCAGGTGTTTGTATGTATGAAATGCTGTTTGGCGAGACGCCCTTCTACGCGGAATCTTTAGTGGAAACGTACGGGAAGATCATGAACCACGCGCGATCCTTCCACTGCCCACCCCCCGACGAACACGCCGCACAGGTATGACAACCAGAATCGGCCCCCTGATTACGTATCTTGCCTAGCCTAACGATAGCAAAGCGACAGCAATAATTGCTTTCAAATCGTAGATTTGTATGGCGTCGTAGCGCTACGTAATACGAATTACGCAATTTAAAAGCAAATATTGCGCGATTACAGCTATCGCTAGGCTATTGCAAGTTACGTAATCAGGGGGCCGATCAGTGTTATGTATGTTGGAGTATGTAAACGACATCCCAGTAGTAAAAAGGTTTTAGGAACAAAGAGAAGAAAGTTGCACATGTCAACTTTCTTGACACCTCTTTTTTGACATCATATGTTTACACTGCTTATATTTTATATCCAATTATATCTCATTTACTTCATTCAATCCTGGTCTTCTTGGCCCATAACCCATCAATGTAAATAATAATAAATATCTCCAGACGAACACACCAACTATACGGTACCACGCTAAGCGACGCTTGTATTATGGGTACCGTACAATGGACTGGGGGCTAATCCAGGATATATTAAACATCCATGACTTGGGTACAAAGTTCGTGCTTATCACACAAAGTTTGTCTCTACCCGGATTCAAACCCGGGACCCTCGGCACAGAAAGCAGGATCACTACTAACTGCGCTAATCAGGCTGTCAATCTCTCTTTTATTATAGATCAATTTTTTTTCATGGAAACTATTGAGTACGAATCATTAAAAATAACACAAATTGCTAAGCTACGATTTTACCACCCGTTCGGCGGTCCGATTACGTATCTTGCAGAAGGTTAGCGATGGCGAAAATTTTGCCATATTCGCTTTAGAATGGCTAATTCGTATTACGTATCAGCGATAGCCAAGCCATAGCAGAAAGATGACAGTGCTGCCTCTTTGGAACAATCGATGAACTAAAATGTGCATTTTTCTGTATTGTCATCTAAATATTTCGTATCACGTATGATTTTAATAGCAAAGCGATAGCCATCGAAGAGCAGTTTGAGCTGTCAAAATTGCGATCACCTTTTAGGTGATGTTGATCGATGGCTTACCTATCGCTCTATTCGCTTACTAACTATTTGAAACTTTAATTATTTTTTTCCATAAAATCAATTCATTTCGTGTATTTTATAAGCTTAACAGACGGTTTGTTTATATTGTGCGCGACCAAATTCAAACCATCTTCAAACTTATACAGGCGTAATGATATGTAATACTATATGAAGGTAGGTTTATGTGTATTCTTTTGAAATGATTTCATTTATATCAAGACAAGGTATACTTTTCTGACTTATGTATAAATTATACCTACTGTGCTTGCATTTGTTGTCTTTTAAAAATCCCCATGTTATAATATTCTATTATTCATATCCTTTACTCAAATGTATTTTAGTGTTTCAAGTAGTTATCAAAAGTTTACTTACTGTACTGGGATATCTATACATTAAAAAAATATGAAAAGAAAATAATCTCAAGTAAGTGTTTATGAAACTGTTATCTTTTTGTCCTGAAATACAGAAAAACTGATAGAACTAGGTCAGTCTGCGCAACCATCGAATTTGTTCTGTAGGTAGACCATCAATGGTCTTGGCGCGATTATAATTATGTACCTATCTTATTAATATATTTCAAACATTGTGAAACTACTATGGAAATAGGAGATATACCGTAAGATAATAAAAGCAAATTACTTGTTAAATATCTTTAATAATACACATACACGGATAAACTAACTAAGGTTCCCGTATCTAGCAGCCTGCTGGTCTGCTTTCACGTGAGTTCCATCACATCATCACGCCGCCTTTGGCTAAAGCGGGATGCTTTGCAAGCCAATTAATGTCCACCAAGAGATGTTCCAGTTGGTCGTACGAAGCACTATTTGTCTTCATAGAAATAATTCACTGAGTTGATGACATTATAACCTAACCTTATTCCTTTGTATTTATAAACAATTTATGACTGCTGGGATCCAAATACAACACTGAACCCGACAGAATCGTAGGTCGGCTTCTTGAAACTATCACAAAACAGACGACACGGTAATATTGTAAGATTTCAGTGTGTTTTTCTATTTGCATACGACTATTTGATGTCTAACAGATGTTCTGTTTGACATTAAGTTAGTTCCTGTTATCGCTACTTAATCGTTTTTGGCGCTATTGTCGCCGCGAAAAGTGCATGGAGCCATCGGTGAGCCATAAGGAAGCGATCTCATACGTAATATGATTTTTTTTGACACGAAGCGATTCATCGCGCGTCGATGGAGCCATCACCGCGCGATTTTCTGCTATCGCAAATTCTTAGCTAATAGGGCGGCGGAATGCCGTTCTTATGGCGAATTATTACATTGCCTGGAATTTTGGGCATTAAGTAGTCCCTCTTTATCTTTGTGAAGAGTTTTCAGTTTTTCGTCGACTTTTCTTAATGGTACCAATATTTGGGATTGATGGTAGATTTGGACTATTCATAAGTGCTTTTCCGTCTATAGTATTTAACTGAATGTTTACAACAAAGTTCAGAACATCTAGAACAAGGATCTTTTCTGTTTTCAGGTTTCAGAGGAGGCCATAGATTTAATCCGCAGACTGATATGCTCCTCCGAAGATAGATTAGGAAAGAATGGACTACAAGACTTCAAGGTCTGTATATATATATATATAATAATATGTTAGTCATTCTTCTTCACGTGGATGATGATGATGTGGATCCCCATGATGAGCGAACAGATAGACAGACAAGAATACCAAAATATGGTGATTTGGGTTCAAAAAAAATATTCAATTTACAGACCCAACCAATTTACAGTCTTGTCATGTACTAGATAATTCCGCCGTTTCGCCCGCGGTACTTCGATGAAACGTATTCTAAAAACACTCAGCGATAATTTAGCTTCCTAATAATGCAAGAATTTATAGAATCGGTTCAGTAAAGCCGGAGATTAAGCCCTACATACATACTCACACGCGTTACCTCTGTCTAAATATAAGTAACTAGCTGTCCCGGCGAACCTCGCACCGCCTCAAAATCAAATGTATGAGAAAATGAATTTATTCACCCAAACTTTCACATTTATAATATTAGTGGGAAGTGGGATTGAATAGAAAACTTAGTAACGATGCAGGGAAAACAAAATTTTTGATAGTGCGTGCGCTTATTTCTTATCGAATCGTCTCGAAATAATTACTATTTTATCTACAGAACCACCCGTGGTTTTTGGGCCTCGAGTGGGACAACGTGCGCGATATGCAAGCGCCCTTCGTCCCGGACGTGTCCAGCCCGACGGACACGTCCAACTTCGACGTGGACGACACCGACATCAGGTATGTGCTGCACTCTGGAGGGGGGGGGGGGGGGGGGTGCACCCCGGCCGCCGCCCTACGCCTGCAGTTTGCTGTTTTTGTTTTTGCCACAGACAAGTGGGTGGAACGCTCGCTTTAAAACAGCCTTTCCCAAAGTGGACGATGACGCCCCCTCGTGGTCGCTGCAGGCCTAATGGGCGAACCCAGTATATAATACTTATATAGATATTGAACATCCATGACTCAGGCTTCAACATTTGTGCTCATCACACAAAGTTTGCCTGTACCAGGATTCGAACCCGAGACATTCCGCATAGAAAACAGGGGCACTACCAAGTGTGATCAGGTCGTCAAAATGAATGAAGGCTTACTGTTATGGTGTGCAGGTTGTCGGAGGCGGTGCCGCCGCCGTCCGCGTCGTCGGCGTTCTCCGGCCTGCACCTGCCCTTCGTGGGCTTCACGTTCACGGCGGGCTCGCGCCTCAGCGACCGCGGCGCGCCCGCCGGCCCGCTCAGCCCCGCCAAGAACGCGCCCAGACAGGTACACACGCATAGGTACCATCATAGCAGCCCTTTTAATGTCCCACTGTTGGGCACGGGCCTACCCTCAATGCGAGGGGTATTAGGCCATAGTCCACCACGCTGGCCCAGTGCGGGTTGTCAGAATCAGAATATTTTTTATTCACGTAGACCATTATGTACAGTACTTATGAATCGTCAAAAGTTACAAAAATATTATGCTACTGCTTTACCACCGGTTCGGAATGCCGTTCCTATGGAGAAGAACAAGCAAGAAACTCCGTGGTTGCTCTTTTTTAAAATAGATCGATCGAGATAGAGGGGATGTCGGACTTCACACCTTTTTTCTTCACACATCTTCATTCAGGGGTTCTCTCAGTCATGCAGGTTTCCTCGCGATGTTTTCCTTCACCGTTTAGCAAGTGATAATCGTGGTTGAAAATGAGATTCCTACATGAAATCCAGAAATCTCAGAGGTGCGAGCCGGGGTTTGCACCTGCGATCCTCGTTACCGAGGCAAGCGTTCTACCAACTTGGCTATCACTGCTTATTGCTGCACTAATACTATATCCCACTAATATTATAAATGTGAAAGTTTGGATGGATAAATGTTTGTTACTCAATCACGCCAAAACGGCTGAACGGATCTGGATGAAATTTGGCACAGAGATAGATTATAGTTTGGAATAGCACATAGGCTACTGTTTATCCTGCTAAAAATACATACCTTTTAATCGCGGGTAACACCGTGGGGCGCAGCTAGTATATATATATATATATATATACTAGCCTGCGCATATATATATATATATATATATATATATATATATATATATATATATATATATATATGCGAGTCAGTGTTTGAACCTTGCTTCCAAAGCGAGTGGTTTAACATCTTAACTGGGCCCCAAGTCTGCTGACACAATCGATTCATAATCGAACAGCGACCGCATAGTAACTGTCACTTTTGACAGATATTCCATTATTGAATGTGTGTATTTGTATGTCTCCAGGCGCCATCGAACGCGGGTGATCGCGCAGCGGTTAAAGCGCTCGAGCGGGAGAACGCGCTTCTAGCGCAGACCATTGCTGAACTAAGGGCTGGCGGCGCTGCGCTCGACGTCGGCAGCGGTGAGTTCGTCCCACCAGACCATTGTTATCACCAGACAACACGGATATGTGCTACTATATTGATTTCTTATATTTACGCGAATACTACACATTTAAATAAAACAAATTTTATGGATTTTACGGGTATCCCGTTTCAAACTATGACACCAGGACGTCAACCACCTCAGTCCTCCCGTGACCATGGTTGCTGTAAAGCAGCCGAAACGTCGGGAACGTAAAAAACATAAAATAAACGCGATAAAGTCCGTAAAATTAGTTTTATTTAAATATGTGCTACTAGTTGAAAAGCAAACCTAAACCAATATTTGATAGCTTATGTTTCCATATACAGGATGATTAGAAAATGGTATTCTAAGCTTTGAACCTCCGCTTTCATCAGTGCATCAGTAATCATTATGTGAAGTCTTCTTATTTTTTGTTTAGGTTGGCATTGGGCTATTTTTGCAATTTTCACCAGTGTCGAGTAGTTCTTGATATTTTTTTTTTGTTGTTCAATATACCCCTGATGATAATGAAAATGTTGACGACGATGGTGATGTTGAAATGAATCCTCTATCACTATCAGTAAAGCTGTGGATACTTTACTAAAAAAATACTGGGCCCTCTTGGGAGAGTTTGAAAAGTCAAGTTATACTACTTTATTTCAATCTCCTTCACTTGAGCCCGTTTAGGAACACACAATGTCCCACTAATATTACACACTAGATGCGCCCGGCGGTGTTACCCGCGATAAAAAGTATGAAAAATTAAAACATCTATCCCACGGGAACCATACATTTTACCGGGATAAAAAGTAGCCTATGTGTTATTCCAGACTATAATCTATCTCTGTGCCAAATTTCATCCAGATCCGTTCAGCCGTTCGGGCGTGAAAGAGTAACAAACATCCATCCATCCATCCATCCAAACTTTCACATTTATAATATTAGTATAGATTTATTATCAAAAAAAAATTTTTTTGGGCAATAAAACAAAATTGACAACTTCACGGTTCAAATTCCCGCCAAAAAGCCAATGTGAAGTCACAATTGTCATTTTTTTGGGAACAAAGTTTTTTTTTAATCAAAATTCTGCCATCACATGGCATTCTGACAGGTTCAAAGGTTAGTGTACCCTTTTTGAATCATTCTGTATAGCAAGGCAGTGGTGTGTATATAATTTGCAGAAGAACTGATCCAACTCAAGGAGGAGTTGTCCACGTTGTCCAAGAGGAACGGGGAATTAGAAGCGCAAGTCAGGTGTTACGAGCAATTGGACACCAGTGTGAGTCAACAGGTACATCGTTTGTTGTTCTCTAGGTTATATCAGTCGGCCATTTTGACGGATGGCGATAATTACGTCTATTCTGTGCAGTATTCTCCAAATCTAAGGTGCACTAAATTACAAGGTTTGTTGAGAGTCAATCAGCCACGGGTGTCTGTCTGGGACCATACTTAACATTATTTTTCGCATATTTTTCTTAGTAACATTTTGTTAAACAAATGGGGGAAGAGGACCCCACCACTGACCCTCGGCTTGTCAACTTTGACAATTATAAACCAAACAAGTTTGTTCGATAATTAATGAAGCCAGCAACACCGATCTCCTCTAAGATGTTAGTAGATAAACTATCCATCACGAGTGACGGGACCCCAAATAAAATGCAATTCTCCGCGAAACGAAGCGAATCTAAAAAAAGTATTCGACACGTGTTTCGCCTCGAAACAAGGCATCCTCAGGACCTGGGCTACGAATGAGCCCAACATTTTGTTGTTGACAGGAGATGCCGGCCACCCCGCAAGAAATGGAAGTCCGCTTTCACGAAATGGACGCTATCATACAGGCCCTCAACATGGAGAAAGAGGAGCTGATGAAGGAGAGAAACGACTCCGTTGAGAAATTGAGACTGCAGGTAAACATATTTCGCATTTTTTTGTTGTAGGTACTTATCGATCTTGGACTTGACATGGCCAGGCCCGTCCTAGTCTGGAAAGTCCAATTGGGGGGTTTATTTCTTTCTTTTTAGGTTGGCTATTTGGGATATTGGTTTTTTTTTAAAACATTCCTTAGCGATATTGGAAAGTGAATCAAAATCTTTTCGATCGAGATTGCTGTAATCGCTATATACATTCTCCGTAATTGTACAGAATATTTACGCAATCAAATGTTTCCAATCTGTCATCCGACCTGTCACTTGGACTGGAGACAGAGATAGTCGTTTAGTGCCGCTTCGCCCCGTTCCGCTTCGCCCCGCTCCGCTTCGCCCCGCTCCGCTTCGCCCCGTTCTGCTTCGCCCCGCTATGCTTCGCCCCGCTCTGCTTCGCTCCGGTCTGCTTCGCCCCGGTCCGCTTCGCCCCGCTCCGCTTCGCCCCGTTCTGCTTCGCCCCGCTATGCTTCGCCCCGCTATGCTTCGCCCCGCTCTGCTTCGCTCCGGTCTGCTTCGCCCCGCTCCGCTTCGCCCCGCTCCGCTTCGCCCCGTTCTGCTTCGCCCCGCTATGCTTCGCCCCGCTCTGCTTCGCTCCGGTCTGCTTCGCCCCGGTCCGCTTCGCCCCACTCCACCAAAATGATTAGAAATGCGGTAAAGGAGCGGAGGTTCAAGGCTTATACCCTATCTGAATCACCTGTATACTGGAATCGCGCCCCGTCTATTTTACGGAACCCATATATAACAAGCGTTGCTTAGTGGGACCGTGCAGATTTTGTGTTCGTCTAGCGATAGTTACTTATTATAACTGGTTTTTTCAGGACAAGGAACTGAAGGACGCTTTGTCACAGCGGAAACTGGCCATGACTGAGTACAACGAGGTCACCGAACGACTCTCCGAGCTGAGGCAGCAGAAACAGAAGCTGTCGCGACAGGTTAGAAATATATATGATCCCAGACAAATTGAATTAAATTATCGGACGCTCTGATAGAATCATAGTCACAGTGCCATCTACATGGCATACCATGCATTACGGCGCCTCCTGCTGTCGCGCCTGGGTGCCACCGCTATCGATACATAGCAGGTGGTACCAGGCGGCGTCAGGAGATGACGCCACTTATAAACCAATCTTTGTAAGACGACGAACACGATTTCGAAACAAAAACACATGAACAAGTTTAATTTCTCCGCCCCTATTATATTGCTGCCCGATTAAACTGAAATCGACAGCTTTACACATGCTTACAGCCAACTCGGCCACCACTGCCGCCCATTTACTATAGTTTGTCCACTACCGCTGTGCCGCGGCCTAGGAGTGCGGGGCGGGGCAGGACAGATGTCACGTGCGCGTCGGCGGCGGACTCCCCGGCGGTGCAGCGGTGGGGCTCAAACTATAATGAAATGAATGTACCAGGTGCGCGACAAGGAGGAGGAGTTGGAAGTGGCGATGCAGAAGATCGACGCGCTGCGGCAGGACATCCGGCGCGCGGAGAAGGGCCGGCGCGAGCTGGAGGCGAGGCTGGACGCCGCCGTCGCTGAGGCCACCAAGGTACCACTGTACTTTCAAATATACCGCCCTGGGCTATGAGGTTACTCGCCCCGTACATTTTAGGGAGCGTTCAAGTATTACTTAAGGAATTTCGGGGAAGGGGGGGGGGGGGGTCTTCCGAAACGTTACGATGCGTTAGAGGGGCGGGATTTGAACTTTGCGTTACGTAACATTGTTTTAACACTTCAGAACGGTTGCGTAGAGATTTTACGTTTTACTAGGGGGGATAAAGAAAAACGTGATAGTGCGTTACGTGGGGGAGGGGGGGGGGGGGGTTAAAAATTCTAAAAATTGCGTTACGTAATACTTGAACGCTTACTTAATGAAATATATATAGTATGGCAATCTTTGTGAGTAATTATGGCTTCTTTATGGGTGGAAGCTATGCAAATATGGTCGTAGATAACAAAATATATGGGAAAAGTTTATTTCTATTTATAACATTTCTATTAGATATATAGGGTAATATAGGGGGGTTAATATAGGGTATTACTTTTATTTCTTTGTTTTATCGTGGGGTAATCCTCATGGATATTCCCCCGCAATCCTCGAGGGAGACAAGCGCGCTATGTCGGACTCCTACCGACTAGAGCCCCACGGTGGTCCTTCTCCCGCCTTGTGGGAAGGGGGCCACGGGAACGCAATTTGACTACCAATTGCGGTAATCAAGTTGTTTTATACCGCGCGTGTCCCGTCCCGTGCCGTGTGAAAATGGGTGAACTTTATACCCAACGCGAATGAAGAAAAACCAAAAAAAAAACATATTGAATTTATTACGGCTTTTTCTTACTTTTTTATTGCCTGATAAAAACATTTCTAGTTTTTTTTATTATTGTCTAGTGTGGGTATTTCTGTATGTGCACACTATCCAGACACGCACTGCATGTATTAATAGTATTGCGTGACTTGCAGGAGCGCAAGGTGCGCGAGGAAGGGGCGCGGCAGCAGCGCGCGGAAGTGGGCGGGGCGGCGGTGGGCGGGGCGGTGGGCGGGGCGGGCGCGCAGGTGGCGCGGCTGCAGGCCGAGGTCGACGCGCTAGAGGTACCACCACAGATATATGAGAGGAGATATGTTATGAAAGCGGTGGGCTTGCGCTCACATTTAGCCAAAATTAGGCTAACATAGAGTTTTCGCCGTCAGTCGACTGCAACTGCACGTCGGTATCGGAGCTCTAACTTTTTTTTTAAATGCCGTGTTATTCCGTGGTTGTGTGCAAAAATACTAGCAGCAAAGTGAACTACGCGAAAGATGGAATCTCATTTCACCAGCCAGTATTCAGTATTTTATTTATTCGTCTTTAAAATCATTAAAAACAACAAATCAAAAAATATTTAATGCCTTTATTATGTTATTTTAGTTTTCATGTAGTACAACTACTTTTTTATTTTTGTACAAAATACATGGCTCTTTAAGTACCACCTATGTTCGCTACTGAGTGAATGTACGAGGCAATGGATAGATCGTCTAACGATACTTTGAATAAACTGGTGCGTCGCGTGGTACGGCCGCTGTATACGGCGACGACGCAGCACGCACCGAAGAGACTTCGTATTGGTTGGTTTTAGCGAGTGGTGGGAAACAAAACGGAGACAGCGAGTTCCCATACATTTTGAACCGCACGGCATATCTCTCGTGATCTGTGGGTACCACTGTTCTTCTTCTTTTTTTATCTAGCCAATCGGCTTCTAAATTGTGGCATTTCTTGCCAGTGTCGACCAAAATGTTTCTTCTTTATTTTCTATATAAATACACCGGGGATAATAATGATGTTGATGACGATGATGGTGATGAAATGAATCTCCTGCCCCTATCAGTAAAGCTGTGGAAAATGGTTTAGATCCCACTAATATTATACATTACATATTAAAGAAGCACAATTTTCAGAAAGTAAAACAAAATTGATAACTTCCCTTTTCAACTTCCCGACAAAAAGTCGTACCACTGTTATATTATACAAACTTTGTACTAGAGTTTTTTTTTTTTTTTTTTTTATTACATTATAGGCAAGTATTTGATCTCGATCTCACCTGATGGTAAGTGACGATGAGATCTACGATGGAGCATACTTGCCTAGGTAGGAAGGCGGCAGTAGATAGAGGCACATGCAGCGCAACTGATCTGACCCGCCATCCATGAATGGCAGCACCGAACATCATGCCGGAACACGGCTAGGCCGCTTGGCGACATGGCTTTGTTCAGTGGGTGGTGACTAGCCACGGCCGAAGCCTACCACCAGTAAAGTTGCCACCTTTTAGCAAATATACACGGTGCAACAAAATAAAATCCGAAGAATTAGTTTTATTTCAACGTGAAGTATTCGCGTAAATATCTTAAATCTTATATACATATATTACCCGTCGTCACCCGTAAAACATAGCGTTTGTTGTCACAGCTGCAGTACAAGGAGTCGCTGGCTCAGCAGCAGGCGCGGTTCAACGAAGAGTTGACGGCGCTCAGCGAACAACTGCAGGAGGGCGATGCTATGCGAAGCGTGCTCAGCCGAGAGGTGAACACATACACATCATTCCCCTTCATTTTTTTTTATTTGGCATCACCATAGGTATTTTGCCAGTGTCAAGTCATACATATTACTTCTGTTTTTGAGCATATGCACAGGCCCAAAGGCTAGGCCCAAGTAAAATACCCACCCATCCCTAAATCAGTAAAGTGATGGATACTTTACTGAAATATTATTTTGTTTTTTTTTTGTGAGAAACTAAAAAGCCATGTTTCGTCACTCTGTTTCAGTTACCTACACTCGTGCACTCTACCGAACCCATAATGGTTAATATTCCACTTATATCACTCACTATAACTCGCAGGAACACTAGTTTTAGAAATGAAATCGTAACTGACGCCATGACTTTTCAGTTTCCCGACAAAAAGTCCCTTTCCTCTTCTTCTTACAGCCTTTTTTTTATTGTTAACGCTGGGAAATGCTTTTACGCATACCGCTCGGGCCCGGGCTCGAACGGCTATGTGGGGGGTCCTGGACACGTCCAGACTAACCGCTGAAACCCAGCGGTCCGCCTTCACCGCCTTAAAGTGGGACGCCACAGGATCGCACATGGCATACAACTGTAATGAATCTCTTCTTACGGCCTGCGTCAACCCTCTACTGGGTATAGGGTTCTGTTTCACTCCATTTTTATATCGAAGTTAGGCTTGCGTTTGATCACTGAATCACCTAATGTTAAGCGATGATCAGGCATGTATGCCTAGAAGATACCTGATCGCTAGAGACTTGAATAAACCAAGTTTAAGGACCTCGTGGTTGAGGTCTCGGGTTCCACTTCCCCCATTTGTTATATTCACATTCATAACTTCACATTCACTACCATTTTGTCCTTGAAGATTTTTTTCGCGGTTTGGTTGGCTTATTGGTCTATCTTCCACAGCTACAATCGCAGAAGGAGAAGTTGGAGAACCGGCGGCTGGAGCAGCTCGGCGACACGGAGGACAAGCAGCTGCTGATGAACGAGAACCGCAAGCTGGCGAAGGACCTGGACGCTGTGAATAGCAAAGTCAATTATATGCTTATACTAACACTAGCGTTACGCCTGTAACCCTCCCAGGGGAAGGCAGACGTGCCTTGTGGTGTACTAACATTTTTCTAATTTTATGGGTCGAGTTTGATGGGTGATGGGCTAAGAAAGACCAGGATTGAATATAGTAAATGAGATATATTGCAGTGGCGTAGCATAGGTCATTAGCACCCGGTGCGGATTTCAAATTTTCCGCCCTCTTATTATTGCTATTCATTATTAAAAAAATTGGGGCATGGTGAAAAGGGTAATTGTATTCAATAACGCCAACCTGAAAAGTGAAATTAACATTTTTTGACATGGAATTATCTTTAATGTAAAAAAATATATATTATACCTGGATATATGGTAACGACAAAAAAAATTACGGGAAAAACATTGAAAGAAATTATTATGTTTATATTTACTTAATTATTTTTTTATATCTTATCGTTTTTTGTGAAATGCCGTCCCCGGAAAAGTGCCACCCGGTGCGGACCGCACCCTCCGCCCCCCTCCCTCCCCCCATGCTACGCCACTGATATATTGGGATATAAAAATAAAAGGACCATAAAAATACAATGTCAAAAAGAGGTGTCAAGATAGTTAACGGGTGCAACTTTCTTCTCTTCGATACTAAAACCTTTTTGCTATTGGGATGTGGTTTACAACCAGTTTATACAGGTTTCTCCCTCCATGCGAGGGGAATTCGGGCCGTAGTCTACCTAGTATATATGTGGAATAGTAAAATTTACACGGCTTAAAAACATAGGATGGTTCAGATAGGTTATGCTATCCTTTGGACATGCACTTCTTAAGCGCATTTGTAAACAGTATGTTCACATACACTACGGACTGATGTTAGACGTCCTAGTGTCATATATTGAACTGGGATACACTCGTATGTAGTTGTTGTTTGCAGTCCGATCTACGTAGAAAGTCCTCACGGTGTCTTGAGGTCTCACTATGAGAACTTTCTGCGTAGATAACGTACCAAAACATAAAAATAAACGCTTTTTACTGGTGGTAGGCTTCGGCCGTGGTTAGTCACCACCCACTGAACAAAGCCATGTCCCCAAGAGGCCTAGCCGTGTTCCGGCATGATGTTCGGTGTTGCCATTCATGGATGGCGGGTCAGATCAGCAGCGCTGCATGTGCCTAGTGAATGTAGCGTCTCGATCTACTGCCGCCTTCCTACCTAGGCAAGTATGCTCCATCGTAGATCTCATCGTCACTTACCATCAGGTGAGATCGAGATCAAATACTTGCCTATAATTTAATAAAAAAAAAACGCGATAAAATCCCTAAAATTATGTTTATTACAATGTCTACATATAGTATATTTCTGTACAGTTAGCGGAGAATGGGAGGCGATGGCAGGCGGAGAGAAGGCAGATGGAGATGGAATTGGAAGATCTCAGGGCTAAACGTGACACCATGCACCATTGGGAGGCTCAGGTACACAATAGAGTTAAAATTGCATTCGTAATAGTCTTGACTAAATCTCGATCACGGTGGCCAATCTTAACGGAGACTAACCAACCACGCTACAGATACTATAGTGCACAAGTGTGGGCGCAAGCGCAGGTGCACTCTCTCCCTCGCTCTCATTGTCCGATGGGACGGCACTCGACACGACCGGAGAGAGATCAGGCGCAGGACCGACGGCGTTACGTGCTCTCCGAGACACGAGCAAGTTAATTAAGGTTGAAAATGAGATTCGCACTTGATATCCAGAAGTCCCAGACGTGCGAGACGGGGTTTGAACCTGGGACACTCGTTTTCAAGGCGAGTGTTCTATCAACTTCGCTATCACTGCAATAATAATATGTATAACTAGCTGTTACCCGCGACTTCGGCAGCGTGGTATTTAACAAAGACACAACCGTTAGCAATAGCACCCTCACCCATTCTAAAATAAGTAGCCTAAGTTACTCCTTGTTACATCAGCTATCTGCCAGTGAAAGTCCCGTCAAAATCGGTCCATCCATTTCAGAGATTAGCCGGAACAAACAGACAGACAGACAGACAAAAATTGTAAAAAAAAAATGTGTTGGTATATGTACCGCGTATACATCCAAATGCACTTAGTAAAAAGCGGTTATTTTCAAGCGTTGCTTAGTTTGATGTAAAGTTGGTGTTCGTCTGGCGATATTCATTTACTTTTGACAGTGTTTATATAGCAAGATGTCTGGTTATAGATCGCGGATATAATCCGATGGGTGGCGGACGAGAAGGAGGCGCGCGGCTATTTACAAGCTCTCGCGACAAAAATGACCGAAGAATTGGATTACTTGAAACATGGTGAGTGTTAACATAAGATAATAATATAATAATACCAGCCCTTTTTTTTAATGTTCCACTGTTGGGCACGGGACTCCCCTCAATGCGAGGGGGATTAGGCCATAGTCCACCACGCTGGCCCAGTGCGGGTTGGGGGACTTCACACATCTTTCGAGGGGTTCTCTCGGACATGCAGGTTTCCTCAAGATGTTTTCCTTCACTGTTTAGCAAGTGATAATCATGGTTGAAAATGAGATTCGCACATGAAATCCCAGAGGTGCGAGCCGGGGTTTGAACCTGCGATCCTCGTTACCGAGGCAAGCGTTCTACCAGACTGGCTATCACTGCTTCAACAACATAAGATAGAGATATTAAAGAGATATTAAATACATGGTTCAGTATTGTTTACTCCGACCAGATAGCCTGGACATGGCATTGGAAGGCGTACCCCTCTGCCAAAGTCACTGACCCTAGGACCATACGATGTTCATATAAAACTTGTTCATTCTCATTTGTTGCTGTATATACAGGGTGTTAGTTGCCTCGTAACGAAAACTGGTGATACCATGGATTCAACTCGTGATTCTGGATTCACCAGAGTTGGAATATTCCGTTGATCTTTTAATTTATTATACGCATTTTTGATAAGAATGAAATGACAGTAGAAGTCTATCAAGGTGGTATTTATGACAAGAACATAATTACCAAATTAAATACTGTTTTTTTTTTCACTAATAGTAAGCTACATAATCTCTGAGTACCTAAAGGCAATGTTTTGTCGACGTATCCCGGGCGGAGCCGCAAGCAGAAACCAGTGATTAATAAGTTTTTTTAAACATATTACTTCCATTTAAACATTTTGAAGCAGTTTCTAAGATTCCGTATATTCGTGTCGATTCCAAGTACAATGTTACAATACGTGTTACTGTTGATAGGTGTTGTATGAGAATACTAGTGGGGCCATAAACTAATAATAATTATTTCAGGTGTTTCGTTATACATATTCCATACAATTTGTATTGAAGACAGTTTCTTACTGTTCAGTGAACGACTAGCAACAGCGGATCCACTAAATAGATTTTTTATATTCATCGATCGTCCAGCGAGTGCGTCCCGCTCGTCGCTGGTGGCGGCGTCCCCGCCGGGCGCGGGGGCGGGGGTGGTGGCGGTAGGGGCGAGCGCGGTGGACGGGCGCGGAGGCGGCGGCGGCGGCGGGGGCGGGACGGGCGGCTGGCGGAACCGGCGCTCGCAGAAGCTGGACAAGATGGAGATCCTGAGCCTGCAGTCGTCGCTGCACTCGGAGATCCAGGCCAAGCAGGCCGTGGGCGAGGAGCTCAGCCGCACCCGCGCCGAGCTGCTCGCCAGCCAGAGGTACGCACACATACACACACACACACACACACACCCGCCACCGGGACACTCATTACGTATCCCGCAAATGACTAGTGATTGCGATAATCTCACAATATTTGCCTTCAAATCGCAAATTCGTATTAAATATCTATATATAAGGCTTAACACAAATAGTGTAACATATTTCAAGGGGTTAACAAGTAGGTGATTACGATCACGTTTATGTATAAAATATATGTGTATACCACAGATATATGAGAGGAGATATGTTATGAAAGCGGTGGGCTTGCGCTCACATTTGGCCAAAATTAGGCTAACATAGAGTTTTCGCCGTCAGTCGACTGCAACTGTACGTCGGTATCGGAGCTCTAACTTTTTTTTTAAATGCCGTGTTATTCCGTGGTTGTGTGCAAAAATACTAGCAGCAAAGTGAACTACGCGAAAGATGGAATCTCATTTCACCAGCCAGTATTAAGTATTTTATTTATTCGTCTTTAAAATCATTAAAAACAACAAATCAAAAAATATTTAATGCCTTTATTATGTTATTTTAGTTTTCATGTAGCACAATGACTTTTTAATTTTTGTACAAAATACATGGCTATTGAAGTACCACCTATGTTCGCTACTGAGTGAATGTACGAGGCAATGGACAGATCGTCTAACGATACTTTGAATAAACTGGTGCGTCGCGTGGTACGGCCGCTGTATACGGCGACGACGCAGCACGCACCGAAGAGACTTCGTATTGGTTGGTTTTATGGAATTGCATGTGTATTGCGGCGAGTGGTGGGGAACAAAACGGAGACAGCGAGTTCCCATACATTTTGAACCGCACGGCATATCTATCATGATCTGTGGTGTATACAGTGTTTGATTTGTCTGTGACAAAGTGAGACAGTACCGTTTCAGCGCAGACTTAGTATGTAGTGTTATTTTTTAAAATTCCAAATAATTTGTTTTATTTTCGGGAATGTGACCCCTTAAATATTTTACACTATTATTTTTAAACCTTATATACCGAGATCGTCCCCAGAGCATTGTATGATACCCATAATACAAACGTTGCTTAGTTTGGGACAGTACGGTTGTTGTGTTCGTCTGGCGAGATAATATCATTGGTTTATCTGTATTTTTTTTCTGTCAATATATATGACCTGTTAAGCAACTATAGATCAGTGTAATATGTGTAGTGTTGTTGACGATTATTATTGTTCTATAGACGTATCCCCTTGTGGCGTCAGAGTTCGTGCAAGTAAGCTATCGACTTGTGCAACCCCATACCAAAACCTGTAATTAATATAAAAGTAAAAAAATAACTTGATTTGTTTGGTGTACAGCAAAGACTTCACGTTCATTGAACCCTCTGTAATGTGACAGGAAATAATGTTGTACGATTGTCTGCATAATTATTTAATTTAAAAAATCTGCACGAGTGATTAAGTTTTTTTGTTGAGTGAATTTGTTGATAATGTATATAATACTAGCTGCGCCCCGCGGTGTTGCCCGCGATTAAAAAGTATGTCCTTTTTACCGGGATATAAAGTAGCCTATGTGCTATTCCAGACTTTATCTCTGTGCCAAATTTCATCCTGATCCGTTCAGTCGTTCTGGCGTGATTGAGTAACAAGCATCCATCCATCCAAATTTTCACTTTTATAATATTAGTGTGATAAATGAAATGATGTTCGTTGGTAAACGCAACACTTGAGAACGGCTGAACCTATTTGGATAATTTTGAAGAACTGAAACTGCTTTTATCGCTGGAACAGCTAGTTCTCATATTAAACAATGTGTGCTCGTCCGTTTGTTTGTTAGATTCTCATGTTAAAAAACCTTGTTGTATATTCAGAGGTAATTTATATGAAGGGTGGTTTATGATAAAAATAGTTAAGCGATCTGTGATTAAGCCCCCGGCGGCGGTGTAGCCAAGTATGCTTCATGGCGGGGCAAAGCAAGGAAACTCAAAATGAACCATATGTTTTGTTTTTTCTTCTATACATATAAATAAAATTGGAGTGTCTGTTTGTAATATTAAAATAACCGCTTTTTACTAAGTGCATTTGGATGTATACACGGTACATATACCGAAACAACATTTTTTAAAAATTTTGTCTGTCTGTCTGTCTGTTTGTTCCGGGTAATCTCTGAAATGGCTGGACCGATTTTGACGGGACTTTCACTGGCAGATAGCTGATGTAACAAGGAGTAACTTAGGCTACTTTTAATTTAGAAAAAAAAATAGGATCTCACGAAATGAAATTAAAACCAATATTGCAACGCAGCGCCTGATTAAGTTTGATAGCAACAACCTGCAATGCGTCCCGCGGGCTCAGAATGGGCGAGCAGGCTGTTGTCAATGGTTGTCTTTGTTAAATACCACGCGGACGGAGTCGCGGCCAACAGCTAGTCGTCAATAAAATTGACACAAATAGTGTAGTGTGTGCAGTCATATGTAAAGCTCTATCAGTAGTGAAAGGGTCATATTTTTTTTGTGATTGTCTCCATGAGCCCGGGGTGGGGCAGCTGCCCCACTCTTCCGCACGGTAGGCTACACCCATACCCGGTTATTTATGCAGGATGATTCAGAAATGGGATCAGTTAGAATTTCGATAAGTTATGTTTTTTTAATTTTTGTTCCCAACTAAATGACAATTGAGACTGCGTTTTTTTTTATTGACATATCGAAATTTCGACTTCGAATAATAATAACAAATGCGCTCAAGAAGCACAGGCTCAAAGGTTAGCTTACCCTTTCTGGATGGCTCTGTATACGAATATTCCCGAACAGAGACCTGCTGGAGACTCGTCAGCGGTTAGATGCGCTTGCGCACGACATGAAGCGCAAGGAGCAGCACATCCGGGATATGCAGACGCGCCTCGACCAGCCGCACCAGCCGGGCAACTCGTGTGAGTATTACATACATGTTATATACACAGCCGTGTTTACCGACAAACCACGTATTTTTATACTCTTGGGTGATTACTATTTTTATACATTTAAGTATAAATAGATTTATATATGAAATAGCGTGTTTCAGAAATGGTGTACCACCATTTGTACCCGCGATTGGTTAGCACATTTGTAATCAATATACACACATATTTAATGTGAAATCGGAATTTCGATATTTAAAAAAAAATGGTTTTCGATATATATATTTTTTTTAATTTCGACATCGCGTCATAATTATTTCAAATGCGCTAAGGGAGCGCAGGTTCAAATGGCAGTATACCCATTCCGAATCACGTTGTATATTACAATTATTATATATCATCAACGCGCAATTATATCAATAATATTTATTATAATATGTTTATTTAGTGCACCATTTCTTTTTGTTTTCGTTACATGTTACCGCACATTCCCACCCAATACACATTCGAAACGTTTACGTTACCGTGACGTCACAATAACGCACGACACGCGTCGATATACCGCACAATTGTCGCCAAATGGATTCTTGGGATCCCACCACAAAGTCCAACGTCGTCCGCGACGGAAAAAACGAAAATAAACCACAACACATATCGGGACCTCGTTATTTTTAATATGGACTCTATTGTGAAAATATCCAATTGGAACTGTGATTTGATATTCCAAAAAAAAAATAAATAAAATTGTTCGAAAATTCGGCATCCGTTTTAAAAATGGAAGACACCATTTTTATGCTTATAATGTAATGAACATGTATTATCTGTGGCATTTAACGCGTTAAACGCGCTTTTTTTAATTGTTTTTTTTGTCATCCTCAAACCATTTGTTTTCCTCACTGTGCTGTTCTTATTTTTCATTTATGTTAGTTCGAGCGTGGTTTAGGCCGTACATACCGCTATTTATAGGGATGACGTCATGCATATGGGGTGTTGCCATACTAGTGTATCACCATATATACGACTAATATATTCTTTTCGATATGATAAGCAGATTTATCGAGATTCAGAGCTGTTTTACAAAACGACCTAAATCACTTACACAAAAGTAATATGGGTGATAAGTCTTCCTTTGGCGACTAAAAAAAAGTCAAAGTTGGTTTAAAAAGTTAAATTTTAAAAACAAAAATATACATCTATAGAATTGTCCCTTCTTACATGTATATTATGTATTACCAAGAGTTTACCAACAAAATGAGATTTTAATGATATTATGTAGCTAATTGTATTTTTTTTTAATCAATGTATTGTCGAAATTGATTATTATTTCGTAGTAAGTGCTATTTTTTTAATAATATGCGTTTATAACAAAATTCAAGCTTTTAGGTTGTGTAATTGTTATAAATTAAAATCGTTTATTGCAGTATTTTAAAACTATAATCTCACCAAAGTATTTATTTCTAGTCCATGGAAATTAGTCTAGTCTCAAGCGATGGTAGCCAAAGATTTGTTTTTACGTTTTACGAAACAACGAACCTCGACCGTTCGAACTAGTCATTTCAATCGAATCGGTATTTTAATATTGGCATTACAACAATATATTGCCGTCCTTTTCTAGGTCAAAGAATTCAGCATGACAACCGTATTATATAAGTAATATTTTTTTTTTCGAATGCAATCTTGCTCAGTCTTTTTATTTGAATAGCATACAAGTTTGTTTTAAACTTAGGTAAAATTAAATACAAAAGTGTTTATCGATTTTCCGTTTCAATATTTTATTATTATATTATGCTTTATTTTTTTTTGCAAGCTCTAATATAATATGTATTATGAAGTGGCATTATCGTAAATTTTAAATGAAAAAACACGTTTTTTATTTCTGTACTCAATCATTTTTAAAATATTAGATTGTTATTGAAATTTATTTTAATGAATTACTTTACTTGTCACATAATTGATTACCGATTGATTGAGAAAAATATTGACAGCACAATGCAGGTTTTTTTTTTAAATTATTTATGGCTTAGTATTTAAGGTTTTATTTTTTCTTTTAGAACAGATTTAGAATCTCAGTACTCTATGTTTTTATTTGTCTTTTTAAATGGAGTGTTGAGACCATATACATTATTAAATATAATGTAATAAAAAACTCACATTATTAGTATTATTTATTTATGTAAAATATATTTTTTCGATCAGAGAAAACTCAGTGGTAATATTTTTATCAAGAACAATATTTGTTTTGTTTATGGTCTTAAAACTTTTAGTATCTTGTTTTATCTTTCTTTGCATTTTATTTATGTTTACTTCTAAGTTAATGTCGACACATCTATTCTGCATTTAACTTGTCTATTGCTGTTAACTGTTATTATTAGGTACAATTTACACATCAGTGCGTAACTGTACGTGCGTTGTGCAGTGTTTTATGTACATAAGTTATTAAAAAATCCGTTTTATTTAATTCTGGGTAGTTTTTTTTTGTTTACTTATAAGAGGTAATTCTATGAATATGATGAAAAACATCAAAAATTTATTTTTATAGTACTTACTACCTTCGTACATTTTGGAGAAATTTATTTCACCCCAAATTTATGGAAACTAAAATCCATTATAAATGGATGAAAGGTTTCTGGAAATTTCGGGGTCGGTTTGAAAAAAAAAAAAAAATATTTTTATTGTTTTTGATCATTGATATTTAATGTTTCAAAAATGCTCAGTAATCATTTTCCAAATTCGATCTTATAACCATAAACTTTAAGTACAAAGTGTATGCGCAAGCAGCTAGACAGGGATCGGCGAAATCATCGACCTACTGGAGCGGTAAAGAAGAGAACGGTTCGTTAATATTTACTAGCCATACATATACTAAGCTCTATTCAGACGTGGGCGGTATCCGCACCCATTCGCGATTTTCGTTGCCGTGTACGCGACAAAGCCTGTACTTCTCTTGAAGCGTCCGCGTGTTAAGTTGCACTTTATAAAAACCTCTAAGTCTAGTATTTATAAATACATCTCAACTCTGAGAATGAAGTTGAGTGAGCTCCTGAGATGCCATTTTGGTTTAGAATGACATTTGCAAGCTATAGGTGTCAAAGTTGAGAACGATTTATTAATATCAGCGTAGGATACATGAGCGAATTAAGTGCCTGCCATCTCGTCCAAGAAACCAGCAGAGGCCCGATGTGGCCAACATCAATGCTCGATTTGAAAATAATAACTATGATGCGGAAACCGCTCAAGTCTGAACGGAGCCTAGCCTATACATGCTACTTAGAAGTAGTTCATCGTATGTGACTGTGTTTATTTTGTCCCTGTAACATTATCTGTTGTTATTTTTTTTGAAATATGCTTTCGTGGGCTACTTTTTTTCTCGGCTCAAAAATAACTCGGAGTATTGGTCTTTTTATACTGTATTAACGTTTAAATGCTGTATGCTGTATAACAGCTGTAAATATTTGATTAATATACTCACTAAACACGAATTTTGTTTCCAATTTCAGTGACAAATTAGAAATGATCTGCTTAATAATTCAATAGTAATCAGTCCTTATCGTTAAGTAAATCGTCTATCAATTACTTTTAACAGTCTTAATTAATTAATTAATGTGACTTATCGACAACCGTTGGCGAAGAAGATTAGCATTGAATTATACACTGAACTCAACAATAAAATAACTTTTGTAATTAATTTAAAATCTTTCTTGAAGTAAATAAATAAATTAAAACCATTGCTCAATCTCAAACTTAAGAAATTATTTTTATTTTTTTTTATTTATGAGATTCTTGAGTTTTTCCACAAACGTAACGACAGATTTTGTTGTATTCTTTTTAAAGGTGTAAGTTTTTTATCTTTGTCTTTGTGCTGCGTACGTAGTTTCTATCAACCAGTCCATCTATCAACCGTGTCCATTGTAAATACGAGCAAGTGTCAAGGAAAACATTCGAAAAGTAGCTCTAATATCACTGTTCTCTGGGTCCATAATAGAAACTAATTTTATTTCAAACTAATCGCTTCCAAAACTTGAATTTATTAATAATATTGTACAAAAGAATAAACTATTACTTATTATTTCAGGAGTCTTCTTTTAAAGCTAAATTAGTTTATTTTAAGAATACATTTAAGTCGAAAATTGTTATCAAAATATTATGTTCATAACCTTTTTGGACTCGGGAACAGTGACATTAAACTTATAATTGGGTTAGATAATGTAAAACATCAAAAACTTATATTTTTTTTTTATTTCAAATCGCTTTGCTTCTGCTTGAGCTTGTTGACGTGGCTAGAATGTTACGAAAAAAAAAGGAATTTTGTTTTTGAACGACTATAGACTCGCCCTCGACTATAATATGAGATTTTACACTGCCTACCCTTTGAGAGTATATATATATATAGACGCGATCATATATAAAAAAATCAAGGCTTCTAACATTCTTGATTTTTTTCTTTTAAATCTCGCTTATGTTCATTCTACGTCACATAACGCGCTGAGCGATTGTTTTTTTTTCCTTTAACACTTGTTTGTATACGCACTTAACGTATTGACTAATCTGTTTTTTTTAAATTGTAATTTACTCTATTCCTCAGTTGTTTTTTTTTTCTATGTAAACCTTAGTAGCTCAACACACGAGTTAACATTGTAGCCTTTAATTTAGATTTTTTTTATTTAAACATTAATAGCCAAGTTGATAGAATTTTTGACTCGGTAAGGAGGATCGCAGGTTCAAAGGATTTCTGGATTTCATGTGCGATTCGAATTTTCCATCATGATGATCACTTGCTAAACGGTGAAGTAAAACATCGTGAGGAAACCTGCTTGTCTGAGAGAACCCCTCGAAAGACTGGCCAGCGTGGTGGACTATGGCCTAATCCTCCTCGAAATTATGGGAGGTCCGTGCCCAACAGTGGGACATTTGATAACGGCTGGTATTATTATTATTTTTAAACGGCCTAACCGATGAGGGGGTTCATATTTTACAAATTTTTAATGATATTTTTTTTTGCAAACAAATTATACAAGGTCTCTGGAAATACTGGTTTGGGATTCAGTGATACCCACATAGCATATTTCACCAAGTACAATCACTATCCGGTTAGAATTTTATGGAATACAAAAAAAACAATATAATGACGTCAGCGAATGGTTTTCTTTTATTGAATAATTTATTTTGTAGTATGTCTGTTATCTCTGTCTGTCTAATCAACAGTTGTGAGGTATGAGTGAGGGGTGTTTGGCTTTTTTGCGTAATAGTACATCACGCAGGCTTTATGTGGCCTGTTATTATTCTTTATCGATTTTATTTAAATTTTGCATTTATTATTTACATGCTATTCAATAAATTGGGTAAATGTTACCTCGTGTGTTCGTGGGCGTTATATTGTTTGTACAGCGTCATTTTGTAAGCGTCCAACCAATGTGCATGGTCATAGTCCCGGTTTTTGAACTGACTAAAATGTGTTCTCGTATAGATGAGCACAAAATACCTTACGCAAACGTAAGGTATTTTTTTTTACTGTACGAAGTGATTTGTAAGGTTGAAAAACGAATTAGTGATTGTATATTTTATGAAGAAAAAAAATACACTTGTGTAGTTAATACTTTTGTGCTCGTCTGTACTCCAATGATCTAATAGTGTACTGTTTGTTTGTTTAATTTATTGTATTGTGAACGCGGTTTGGGTTGGGGGTTGGTTTATTTGTTTTATTTCATTCCTTTTAGTATTTAAACATAGTTCATACCCACCATTATTTTGTAGTGCAGGGTGTTGATGTGTTACGTTCTCTAATTGAGTTTATAAAAAAGTTTGTAAAGAAAAAAATAAAAAATTTGGAACACTATAAAGCTGCATTTTTCCCAACATTTTTTTTTATTTATAGCAAATATAATTTTCAATAAAGAGGTTCACAGTTGAACAATAAAAACGAGACCGCGGAACGAAACACATCAACTATTTGTTAAAAACATATCTGAAGCCATAGATTAACTCAACTTTAAATATTTACAGTCCTGGACCGGCCGCCATCACAAATCAGCTACCTAGATCAGTTCCTGAAGGAGGCGCCGACGGAGCGACACTACGACAATGTGGCCTCTATCAACGAGCAGAAGGTACGCTTTGCTTCAACACAGTACTTGTGTATACAACAATGTGTTAACAATGTGCTTTTTTCACCGTATCATTTCATAAAAAAATAATTATTAATTTAAAGTGACAGTTCTCAAAATTGTTTGTCTGTATGGAAATCAATTATTCCGATCGTTCCATTCCATTCCATTTTTTTTTAAGATTTTTTTTCTACGGACATCTCTTTTGTGAGCTTGCAATTCGCTGCATTTTTTTGTGACTAATTACATGGTGATAAGTTTTTAATTTTTGTAACAGGTATTACATTTGTGCCTTACGGGGGTTTTCATTTAATTTTGATCCCAATTTTCTATAAGTACTGTCAGTTTTGGTAATTCAAATATTGCTGCTAATTCGCTTGCACACTCTCTAAACTTAACTAAACTAGCTAAAATTTTAAGTATAGTTTAGAAATCATTAAAATCAATTCTGTTGTCACATCGAACTTAATTTAAATATCGTAATTGACAGGACTAATTTGATTTTGACAGCACCTAAATTGAATTGAGGTATGTTGCCAGTATTTAAAAAATATATCTGAAGAATGAATGAAAATAAGGTGAATGGAAAAGAAAATCGAAATAACATGATTAAATTCTTTTAAAATAACCTTAAAATATATAAAAGTTTAATTTAAAATATATGTCGGCGTCTAAATATTTTTATTGTAATTTTTTTATGATATTTACAATAATAAATTATAGAAACTTGTTCTATATCGTCTGTGGTTAAGTGTTCCATATCTATTGTTCTGTGGTAAATTCGATTTTGTATCTGTTGACAGTAGGTAAACAAAACACCGTTTTCAGATCAGACGGGTGTGCTACAATGTAGTTGTTGTAATAAGTTATCTAGTGGCTTGAATCTAATATGGAAAACGATAGGAAACGGTCTAATGAGAGACAACAGGAGTTGCTTGTGGAGCGACTCCACAACAACATCAAAATAGCGAGGGGTAAGCATTTAAAAGGATTCAAAGTTTTGTTTTACTTATAATCAATCAATGGTAATAATTACATCGGCGCGCGAGGACATCTATCTAAAAATCAATTATATTTTCAGGAAACCAAGCAGATTCTGCCGTGGTAGATTTTTAGGGGGCCCTACCAACCACGACGAGCTCAACTAACTCGGCTGCAGAAGAACTGCACAGCAGTGGGAGCATGTAAGTTTTGTGTTCTGAATATTATGCATTTTTTTCGTTTAAATGGTTTTTATATGGTTTTTTTATCAACAGGTTTGGAGTGTGGGTGGCGAAGTTATAGACCAAGGCTCGCAAGGTGCGAACTTCAATAAGCGCCACAGGTGGCGGTCCGGCAGGAGGAGCCCTGACAGACATAGAATCCAAAATTTTGGATATTGTTGGGCATGCCTATGTGGATGGATTTTGCCGCCTGGAAGTGTACCATAATACTATGTAATAAGTTAGTAATACATAGTTGTTATCTTCGGTAGTGCCATTTTCATTGAGTGTGGGCAACAAATGGCCCCCATGTGCAGAAGCTTGTTGTTTAAGCCTTTCAAATTCTATTACTTACAAATTTGTTTATTATTTTGATTGTTAATTATTTTTAATGTTGATGTTTATTATTGATTATTGATAACAGTAATAAGTAAAAAGCTTTATTATAATAATTCAGAAATTAAAGTCTTGTTTATGATTTGCCATATTTTTATTAATTTTGAGTAAAATAGTGTTTATTAACACTTGCCAAATGAGTCTTGCTTCAGCAAGGAAATCTGTTTCAATGTACTCTTCCACCATAGATAGCTTATCAGTATGATCTAAATCAATGGTATAATTCTCATCCGTATCTGCAAAAGTAGAAACATTTACATGTTATAACTTGATGTCAAGATATTTTTTTATGCTAATATTATAAAGACAAAAGATATATTGGTTCGACGGCCTGATTAACCTAATGGTAATGACTCTGCTTTCTGCGCTGAGAGTCCTGGGTTTCAATCCTGGTAGGGACACAAGCTTTGTGTGATGAGCACGAATGTTTGTACCCGAGTCATGGATGTTTAATATGTATATAAGTATTATAAACTGAGTTCACCCTCAGTCCATTGTACAGTACCCACAACACAAGCGTTAAGCTTAAAGTGGGACCGTTTGGTTATGTGTTCATATGGCGATATTTATTTATTTATTTGTTTATAATGTATGAGCTCAAAAATTACTAAACCAATTTAGTGGATATGAAATGAAACTTACTCAGTTTTTGCAGATTCTTTCTCCGTCTGTGTTGTAGGGAACTTTATATTTTGGAGTGTCAATTTTTGCACAATTATGTTCAACACTATTCCCAAACATCTACTCACTGCTGGTTGGCTCATTCCTGGTAAACTATCTTGGCCTACAGCAGCCTAATAGCTCCCATGAGCGTAAAATTACATACATAACTGCCTTAATTTTGTGTTTAAAGTAAGTACTTTGAAGTAGGCTCTGTTTTATTATTATTTTGGTAATATTAGCACTTTCAGATGAATCCACAAGAGCCGCAACCACATATTCCTCCATCGTGTTTGATAAAATAGTTTTTCACAACTTATCTTAATAAAAACATCACCTGAAAAACTACGAACTAAATTTAGATGGCACCAAATTAGATGCCGACCAAATAAGGCGGATTATAGTTTGACGTTTCTAATTTTAGACGCAATTTGACGTAAAGTGTGTGTAACAGAATAGAAAAATGACCAACTAAGCTAAGTTGAGTAACTAAACCAATTTTAGGAGCTGTCAAACTAAAATTAGTCTAATCTGCTGTTAACAGAATACCGAACGCCGTTTGACAGGAGTAAACTAAAATTTGGTCTAGTTTAGGCTAGTTGGTGCCAAGCGAATTAGCAGCATTGACATATATAAGGTCTAACAATAATAGTGCAACATATTTTAACAGGGCTAATAGTAGGCTATATAGATAATATTCCCAAAGGAATAAATCAATTTATAAGACATTTATAAAATGTCACCCTGTACCGAGCGCCGAGGCCAGACGTAACTATTAATATTTAAGCATTAATAGACTCTGTTCAAGCGTATAAATGAAATTATAAGAAATTCTTTTAAGATAACTTTATTCACAAAACTGGTAGTTCTCGTGGGTGACATAAAAGTCAAACAAAACAGCAATCAAATTTAAACTAAGAAAAAAAAAAATATTTTTTTCTTTCAATGGCCAGATGTAAAATTCTGCTAAAACCTAAACCTTCTTATTCAAATCTTAACAGTAACTAGCTGGCCGTGTTTAAAAAAAACAAACATCATAATTATTTTGTACATTAACATGATCCATATAACTTACTTATTCATTGGTTGAAATATTTTACACTAATTTTTTTTTGTTTAACTTATATAATTGTAAACACTACAAGCGTTCGATCAAAACACGCCATCTGTTGGTAGCGTTCGGCAATCGATACCGACTCTACGTCATCCTTGAGGTTGTCTAACGTTTTCCCTGTTTTTATCGACCGAATGTTTATAAAACACCGTTGTTTATTTTTCAGAAATATACCACTAAAAGCGAGTTACAAATTTCATACATTTATCAAGTCTAATAGTACTTATAATACCCTTCATAAATAATATTTAGTGTAATTATAACACAGTTTGGTAATACATTAGTGGTGGTTTTTCTTTGTGTTGCCATTTTTTGTTTTCTATTTACTCGCACAGATGTCGCCGCAGTACCGTTACAGAAACCAGCATTGTTGCAATGCAAAGGTATTTTTTATTTTATTTTACTGATATTTTTACTGATATACTCGTTATTTATTTTTAATTTTGATACACCTACCAAAGGTCCATTTAGAAATTAAATACAATGTAAAAATAACTCCTATATACAAGTAAAAGAACAATATTTTTATATTTATCAAAAGTAAATAAAGTAGGAATTTTTATTGATATTTAATCTCAAGTGATCGTTTGCTTGTTATTTGTGCTGTTTTATTATTTGTATTGTTGCCATTATCTGTTATTATTGTTTTAACTACCATTTCGTGCTTGCATTCATAATATTCATTGCTTAATTATTATGCAAGGTTTCTTAATAACAATTATTTAGGAAACTTATTTCGTTTCAATGTTATTTTAAATAAATATGTCTCCTTATATAAATAGCAAAAATAAGAGGGCGGCAAATTTGAAATCCGCACCGGGTGCTAATGACCTATGCTACGCCACTGGCGCTGGGTCGTTGCGATGTAGCTAGACTGAGTAGACTGTGTAGTAGCACTGCGCAGCCCAGTTTTGTGGTGCCATTTCTGAGCGCAAGAATTCTATCTACGATTTGTTTTTATTAAACATCGATGAGGATATGTATGTATCATTGAGTGTTAATATAAAATCATCAGGCAGTACCAGTATACTGCCTGGAAATAACAGTTCGTAATACGCCCCCTGAAATGGCAGCTGTCAAAACGCCAAGTGATTTCCTCATACAGCTGATGTACGGATCCCAGCAGTCGGCCGCGTTGAGCGGCTCCGTTGAACTCCACGACGACTTGGAACCCAGGCCTGCGTCGCCAGCCTCCAGCAAGAGCTCGCCCAGTGAAATGTCCACAGTGAGTACGACAATATTTACGACACAAGATGTAGTGTTCTTTTTTGTGTAACTGGCATAGTATGGGTATTTCCGAATCTTTTGGAGATACCGGGGAAATGAGTCAGGATCTATTAGGACCTTTTTGTTAAAGCTTTTTTGGTATAGGCATAGTATTTTTTTTGGTGAGTAAATAAAATTTACTCGAAGTGTGTGTCAAGTCCGCCAATGTGCGGTGGATTGGACGTAGCCGTGCCGATTAACATGTAATGCGCGCAAAGTATTTCTCTGCATAGGACGATTCTTTTTTAGCGTCATACAGATAACAAATAGTTGTAACTACATGGTCTCGTAAGATAGTTTCCAAAGATAATTTAGTACATGTTGCAGGAGGCGCCCATGGGGCCGGCAATGCCGGGCAAGCAGAAGGTGCACCAATTCTTAGTCAGAACACTTAGCAGTCCTACCAAATGTAACCATTGTACGTCGCTCATGGTAAGTCCCAGCTCAGCCAGGCTTCACACCTTCCGATTCTATACTAATTATCGGATAATGTGTAACGATCGGACGTCTTAAATTAGGACGAATGCCCAGCACATAATTATATTTTATTCGGTAATTAGGTTCGGATCGGAGAGTGTGGAGCCTGCTTTAGGGCTTAGACATTAAGTAACCAGCCTGTTACCCTCCCGCTGATGAATATATTTCTTCTTTTATTTTTTCTGTACCTTAACCACAATCCCTTTTACGTATCGTGTCAGCAACGTTACGTCATCCATCCCGCTCACACCACAGATTTCATGAATAAGTATAAAAGTGACGGCATGTTTTCGATGACGTTACTGTTACATTAGAAGTTCCTGCTTACCTGCTACTGTTCTTCTGATTATTATAAAGTAATTATATTCGTGGGTTTTGTTTTATAAAAATATATATTAACCCCCAAATTTATAAACGTCATATAGTCCTGCGCAAGGCAAATCTCTTGTGCGCAGTGCTATGTGACGTCTGATAAAGTGATAAAACGTCTGTAAATTTGGGGGTTAGAATATATAGAAGTAGGTACCTATTAAAATATACCTCCAAGGAAAATGGAATTTTCAATTTTAAAGGTATATTTATTGAGTTGTCTATGAGTGTATTATAATTGTTAGACCACGTATAGCTCTTTTTATACTTTTTTTTTATTGCATCATAGGCAAGTATTTGATCTCGATCTCACCTGATGGTGAGTGACGATGAGATATACGATGGAGCATACTTGCCTAGAAGGCACCTGTTCATTCTCGACTTGAAATCAAGTAACAACGACCATATCTAAGCATTTTTAGCCGGTTTTAGCTGCGTAAGTAGCCTCTCGTTAACAAGTGTTTGGTCTGTCTCGTGGGTCAGATCGGTCTGACGCGGCAGGGCGTGGTGTGCGAGACGTGCGGGCTGGCGGTGCACACGTGGTGCTGCGCGCGCGTGGCGGCGCGCTGCCCGCTGCCCGCCGAGCGCTCGCGCCGCCCGCTCGGCATCGACCCCGCGCGCGGCCAGGGCACCGCCTACGAGGGATACGTCAAGGTGCGTACAACACGTGCAACACTATTGGCGATGGGTGCGAGAAGAATGTAACGTAATTGGTGATACTGCGAGAAGAATGCAAGGTAATTGGTGATGGATGCGATAAATATGCAAGGTAATAAGGGATGGATTGAAAACCATTAGGAATGGATGAGAAATTTGCAAAATGGCTTAGGGCGCATGCAAGACATACTTAAAAAAATGTAAATGTATATTGAGTGTACATGTAAATGTATAGTGTTGCCAAACTGCTTGGAAGAGCTATGCGAAACAGAGAAAATAATGATAACTTTTATAATAATGTCATTGAAATAATACAAATTTAACGGATTTTTTCGCGTTTATTTTATGTTTTTACGTTCCCGACGTTTCGGCTGCTTTACAGCAACCGTGGTCACGGGAGGACTGAGGTGTTTGACGTCCTGGTGTCATAGTGTGAACTGGGATACTCTCATATTTAGGTTTAATTCGCAAACAAACGCGAAAAAGTCCGTAAAATTAGTTTCATTTCAATGTGTAGTATTCGCGTAAATATAAGAAATCATTGTACACACTAGTGGTATTAACTGTTTACAATGTGTGCAGGTCCCGAAGCCCGGTGGAGTGAAGAAAGGCTGGATGCGGCAGTTCGTCGTGGTGTGTGACTTCAAACTGTTCCTATACGACATATCACAGGACAGGTGACATATTTGAAACTTTTTAATAAAACAAAACAAGCAGTTATCACATAAATTATTTACGAATTAAAGATAACATATATAGGTAACCAGAGAGTAAGAATAAAAAAATAAAACTGTGTATTAAATGTACCGTGTCCGCGTGGAATGGTTATTGGTCTTCTTAGCTCGCAAGAAAAATGTTTATCCAGGAATAATTTAATTTCCGGTGGTATAAATAAAGGATTCCTTCATGCTTTATGAAGCTGGGTGAATTTTCATTAAAATCGATCATACATAATTATGTATGGTGGTCTCCAAATTATTACTTAGTATGGAATTTTAGTAATTTTAAAATGGCACTCAATGTTTTATGGTCAGGAGTCTTGACAGCTATTAGTATTTGTTGTTACTTTTGTTAGTAATTTGTAACTGTTTTCCTTAGTTTTAATGTGCTGATGTAATGAAACGACGTCTTACCAAACATAGATCACCCCCTACCCTAGACAGGGGCTCCCAAACTTGTTTTGTCTACTGCCCTACTTTGAGAATGAATTATTGTTTAGCGCCCCCATTTATTCACCTACTTAAAAACCACTATAACTGCAAATTGAATTAATTGTTGTAAGCCTCTACACAACGCCCCCATTTTTTTCTAGGTCTCTTACCCTTTAGGCCTGCAGCGCCCACAAGGGGGCCTTATCGCCCACTTTGGGAAAGGCTATCCTAGACCTATGTAATTGGTGTATGATTATGCAATATCCCCCGATAGGAACGCGTTGCCGTCGGTGTGCGTAAGCCAGGTGTTGGACATGCGGGACCCCGAGTTCAGCGTCGCCTCCGTCAAGGACTCTGACGTCATACACGCCAGCAAACGAGACATACCATGCATATTTAGGGTGAGTATAAAATACATAGGTATCTATACTATACCAGTGTGCCAGTGGCGAAGGCTAAAATAAAAAAAAATTACCGTAAAAATCACAAGCCCGCTGCGTTTCTTGCCAGATCTTATCAGTTGTGGCCGCGTTCCGTTTCAGTTGTAGACTTAAGAATAAAAAATTTTATGACAATATGTAAGTAGACCTATACGAAATAATTTTTTTGATGAAGGTTTATATATAAGGAAGGCGGTGTATACATTCTTGCCTTGTTCATGTGTGGTTTCTAATATTAACTTCATGCGTATTTGCGATAAAATATTATTAATGCCAAACAGTAAACTAGTTACTGTAATTTTTTGAAAGGGAGGCCGGTCGAAATCGGGTTGTATGAAGTATAGTAGTATAGTGAGTAGGCATGAAATGGAACATAGCCACCGGTACCTACGTAAGATACTGGAACGTAAGGGAATGTGAGAGAAAAGGATGTACGAAAGAGAGAGAGGTAATTATTTGTATAACCTCGTCTACAGATATCCACGTCCCAATTGGAAGGTGGCAAGCGATCTCACACACTTATGCTAGCAGAGTCCGAGTCGGAGAAGACCAAATGGGTGGTCGCGCTCAGTGAACTGCACAGGATACTGAAGAGGAATAATCTACCCGACAAATATGTGAGTATACCAGAATAGATATATATTTTTATTACGTTATAGGCAAGTATTTGATCTCGATCTCACCTGATGGTAAGTGACGATGAGATCTACGATGAAGACCCAGATTGAAGTCAACGGGGAACAAAGACGCCGGTAGCTTGTTCCATTCCTTGGCAGTTTGCACGATGAAGGTAGAAGCAAAACGCTTAGTACGTACCGAAGGAATGTCCACAGTGTACGGATGACACTTGTCCGTGCGTCTTGTCGACCGACGACAGAATGGAGATGGGGGAATTGATTCATGTAATTCCATCGCACACTCTCCGAAATGTATTCTGTAGAAGACTGATAGGCTAATTCGGCGAACAATTTTGACAGGTGAGCTGTTGCCAGTTCATTTGTCTTATTTATGCTTTTTTTTAGGTTGGCAATTAAGGCTTCAAAATAGTGCCATTTTGCCAGTGTCGAGTAATTCTTGATAGTTGTTATTGAATTATATGTACCCCTGATGATAATGATAGTGTTGATGATGATGATGAAATTAATCCCCCTACCCCTATCAGTAAAGCTGTGGGTACTTTACTGAAAATTTACCGGACATCTTGCGAGAACTTGAAAAGTCATTTTAAACGATTTTATTTCAATGTCCTTCACTCGTGCACGTTTATGAACACACAATGGTTAATATCCCACTAGTATTACACATTATTTATCAAAGATACTCGAGCTTATTTTTTTTATTCAGTGAAGTGTTTTTGCAGTCAGGTTATTTGTTATTTTTTTAATAATTTGTATTTTGGTCTTTGTCTTTGCGGAATTCGGCCAATTTTCATTCATGGCGGCCAGTATTTATTCGAAATAATAATGTTTGCATTGCTGTGTCATTTATTTTCCTAACAATATGTATGGGATTTTTTTTTCGATTTGTGCCGTTTCTAGTACCCTAATCTAATATGGCCCCGTAGAGCCTTTTGATCCACGTCGGAGTTATTTTTTGTTTTTCGAATATGGCGGTTTTCTCGTTGGCGTTTTTTTCAATAAGTAGGGATGTGTGACCATATTGGCGTAATTGCCACTCTTTTGTTAGCTGCCTTTACGGACCCGTCTAAAATATCCACCCTGCATTGTTCGTTTACGGGCGTTCTAAACCATATGTGTGTGTGTGTGTGTGTGACGGCCTGATTAGCGCAGTTGGTAGTGACTCTGCTTTCTGCGCCGAGGGTCCCGGGTTCGAATCCTGGTAGGGACAGGCTTTGTGTGATGAGCACGAATGTTTGTACCCGAGTCATGGATGTTTAATATGTATATAAGTGTTATATACTGAGTTCGCCCTCAGAACATTGTACGGTACCCATAACACAAGCGTTACTTAATGTGGGACTGTACAGTTGGTGTGTTCGTATGGCGATATCTATACTAATCATACTTATCTATACTAATATTATAAATGTGAAAGTTTGGATGGATAGATGGATGTTTGTTTCTCTTTCACGCCAGAACGGCTGAATGGATCTGGATGAAATTTGGCACATAGTTAGATTATAGTCTGGAATAGCACATAGGCTATATTTTTATCCCGGTAAAATGTATGGTTCCCGTGGGATAGATTTGTTTAAATTTTTCATAGAACACCAATGAATTCATTTTGTCATACATTTGATTCGGAGGCGGTACGAAGTTCGCCGGGACAGCTAGTTGCGTCGCGCAGTACGGCACCGGTTCGTATGGTGTATCGCGATATGGTGACGGTGTGTGCGTGCAGGTGTTCAGCGCGTGCGTGGTGGCGGACGCGGCGGCGGCGAGCGCGGTGCGCGGCGCGCTGTGCGCGTGCGTGCTGGAGCGCGCGCGCCTGGCGCTGGGCGGCGAGGCGGGGCTGGCGCTGCTGGACCTGGAGCGCGCCGAGCTCACGCCGCGCCGCCAGCACGCGCCCGTCGCCAGCCTCGTCTACGTGCCGCACGAGCAGCTGCTGTGTGAGTAAACAACCACTATAGTTTTTATTCACCTAGATCATTTTTTTTTATTATTATTCACGTAGACCATTATGTAAAGTACTTTTTTTTTGTTTTATTGTCCGGGCGCTATCAGGCCCGGCCCGCGAACACCTCTGACATGGGGGTCAGAGACTGTATTTTGTCTTAAAATTAGTGACATGTGTAAAATTAATTATAAAAAAACAACCGCAGTAATAAATATCTTCTTATAAAGTGTACGCAAATATATACATCTTTTAGATTACTTTTATACATTATTTTTACACTGTGCACAATAATACACAGTGTAAGGCTGTTTCTTATATGTACAGTACTTGTGAATCGTCAAAAGTTACAAAAATATTATGCTACTGCTTCACCACCCGTTCGGAATGCCGTTCCTGTGGAGAAGAACGGGCGAGAGACTCCGTGGTTGCTCTTTTTTTAAGTATCCTTGTATACCCTTGGTGTGTTACGCTCGGACACCTAGCTAGGAGGGGGGGGGGGGGGGGGGGGGGGCAATGGGTGTGGTTGTCATCCCTTCATGTGATAGAACCATATCTCAAATGCTTCTACTTTTCAATTGCTTCGCTACCGTACAATTGGTCAGATAATAATCGGATGATTATCAACTAGGGACGGTATCTGTGAACGCAAGACTAGACAAAGTCTGTATCTTAGAGCATTTCAGGAGCCGGGATCTTACTAAAAGACACACACTGAGGTTAGATTTCCAATAACACACCACAGATGTAAAGAATATCCAAAGTAATTAGATATGTAATTGAATTAGTTTTTTTTCAAGCCACCAGCACAACCACTTTTCCAAATTCCCGCCTTTTTTTCCTCCATAGACTTCGAATATGCTCACACAATGGTTAATATCCCACTAATATTACACACTATTTATCAAAGAAACGCACACAGTTGCGAACTCGATCGACAGCTGTCGACTTCACAGGGCCCCAAGTCTGCTAACACAAACGATTCATAATCGAACAGCAGCCGCATAGTAACTGTTACTTTTGATAGATATCCCATACAATATCTGTCAAAATTCCCATAAAATATTCTCATACAATACACATACAATATTGTATGTTATATCCGTCACTTTTGACAGATATCCCATACAATATGTGTCAAAAGTGACAGTTACTATGCGGTCGCTGTTCGATTATGAGTCGATTGTGTTAGCAGACTTGGGGCCCAGTACTATTTTGTATACGAAAGAGCGGTTACGAGCGGTTGAACGTTGTGTGCAGTGGCGATCGCGGGGCGCGGGCGCTACGTGCGCATGGTGCCGGTGCGCGCGCTGGAGTGCGCCGAGGTGGAGTGCGTGAAGCTGGCGGAGACCAAGGGCGCGCTGGCGCTGGCCGCCGGCCCGCTGCACGCCGCCGCGCACGGGTTCGCCGTGCTCTGCAAGAAGCAGGTGACGCGCGCCGCACCCACACTCACTATACACACACACACACACACACACACACACACTATACATACACACACACTCACACACTATACATACACACTCACACACTATACACGCACACTCACACACTATACACGCACACTCACACACTATACACGCACACACACACACTATACATACACACACACACTATACACGCACACTCACACACTATACACGCCCACACACACACTATACATACACACACACACTATACACGCACACTCACACACTATACACACTTTTGTTTTTTCAAATTGTCATATACGTGATGTCCCCGCAGAACTCGTACATAGTGAACGTGTACGAGATCACGCGCACGGCGCTGCGGCGCGTGCGCGTGGCGGAGCTGCGCGCGCCCGGCGCCGTGTGCAGCCTGCAGCTGCGCGCCGGCCGCCTGCTGCTGGGCCACCGCGGGGGGTTCGCGGCGCACGCGCTGCCCGACCAGCGCCGCCCGCACCACGACCAGCCCGCCGTCTGTACGTACCGCACGCTATATATATATATAGCAGCTGCGCGCCGGCCGCCTGCTGCTGGGCCACCGCGGGGGGTTCGCGGCGCACGCGCTGCCCGACCAGCGCCGCCCGCACCACGACCAGCCCGCCGTCTGTACGTACCGCACGCTATATATATATATAGCAGCTGCGCGCCGGCCGCCTGCTGCTGGGCCACCGCGGGGGGTTCGCGGCGCACGCGCTGCCCGACCAGCGCCGCCCGCACCACGACCAGCCCGCCGTCTGTACGTACCGCACGCTATATATATATATAGCAGCTGCGCGCCGGCCGCCTGCTGCTGGGCCACCGCGGGGGGTTCGCGGCGCACGCGCTGCCCGACCAGCGCCGCCCGCACCACGACCAGCCCGCCGTCTGTACGTACCGCACGCTATATATATATATAGCAGCTGCGCGCCGGCCGCCTGCTGCTGGGCCACCGCGGGGGGTTCGCGGCGCACGCGCTGCCCGACCAGCGCCGCCCGCACCACGACCAGCCCGCCGTCTGTACGTACCGCACGCTATATATATATATAGCAGCTGCGCGCCGGCCGCCTGCTGCTGGGCCACCGCGGGGGGTTCGCGGCGCACGCGCTGCCCGACCAGCGCCGCCCGCACCACGACCAGCCCGCCGTCTGTACGTACCGCACGCTATATATATATATAGCAGCTGCGCGCCGGCCGCCTGCTGCTGGGCCACCGCGGGGGGTTCGCGGCGCACGCGCTGCCCGACCAGCGCCGCCCGCACCACGACCAGCCCGCCGTCTGTACGTACCGCACGCTATATATATATATAGCAGCTGCGCGCCGGCCGCCTGCTGCTGGGCCACCGCGGGGGGTTCGCGGCGCACGCGCTGCCCGACCAGCGCCGCCCGCACCACGACCAGCCCGCCGTCTGTACGTACCGCACGCTATATATATATATAGCAGCTGCGCGCCGGCCGCCTGCTGCTGGGCCACCGCGGGGGGTTCGCGGCGCACGCGCTGCCCGACCAGCGCCGCCCGCACCACGACCAGCCCGCCGTGTGTACGTACCGCACGCTATATATATGTGGGATATTAAAAAAAAAAAGAAAGACACGTTTGTTGACTTGCTCTGTGGTTTTGAAGTTGTGTGTTAGTATCTGTAAACGATGGCTGACGAGTGTAAAATTAATAAATAAAAAAAGTGAAAATTACTGTGAAAACCGGCGTTTTGTCACATCCTTTCACTACAACTTTTGGGGGCTCGTCCGGGATGGTGAGAAGAGTCGATTTTCAAGACGATCAAGACGTAAACAACATCATTATTAAACAGTGAGTCTATACGATGACATTACATTTTATGCATTCAAGATGTCCGTCGAACCATAGACAATGACTTAAAGAATGTACGCATTCCTGATGCACTGATGCACGGTTTACACGAGGACGATATTTTTGTCAAGACAACGTGAATATTAATGAATACGATGCGTTCAAGTTAAATTGAATTTGATAATTTCCTACCAAGAATATTTGAAGATAACTGATTTTAAAAAGATTGAAGATGCCGCCGAAGAAAATAGTAGAACCCAAGATTGATGACCTGAGTGAAGACGATAAAGATGATAAGAAAGATAAAAAGAGGATGAATAATGACTATCGACCGCACATATCATTTAATGATTTGGAAAAATCGATGATACCGTTCAGTGGTGATGATACTTACCCTATTAAATTATGGATTAACGAATTTGAAGATACATCCGAAATGATGGAATGGGGTGATGCGCAAGAACTGATTTATGCGAAGAGACTTCTTACCGGCACCGCTAAGTTATTTTTACGTTCGCTGGGTAGTGTTAAGACATGGAAAGATTTAAAAGCAGAATTATTGGAAGAATTTGGCGCACATTTTAATAGCGCGACTGTCCACAAGAAACTAGCGTCTCGGAAGATGAAGAGTGATGAAACCTTTCAACAATACTTCCTACAGATGAGAGAGATGGCACTACACGGTAATGTTGAAGACGAAGCATTGATGGAATATGTCATAGATGGTATTAGGGACTCTGAAACAAATAAAATGATTCTCTATGGAGCCTCGAATTTGAAAGAATTCCGAAAGAAGTTAGAATTGTACAGCGAAATAAGAAAGAAGAATGCCAATAAAGCTTACACAAGTAGCCGACCTGATTCCACTAACTGCCCGACTACATCTACTACACGCAAACCTCACGTCACGCCAACATCACGTCCATCCAGATGCTATAATTGTGGTGATAAGGATCACTATACATCAGCTTGTACGAAAGGCATTAAATGCTTTAAATGTAATGAGTATGGCCATAAATCTAACGAATGCAAAACTGATGCTAAAAAGACACTGAAGATCCAAGAAACACATAAAGAAGACAGAAGTATTACACCTTATAAAAATATTAAAATCAAGAACTTACAGATAAGAGCACTTATAGATACCGGCAGCGACGTTAATTTAATTAGCATGAACGAATTTAAAAGATTTAATGAAGATGATTTTAGATATGATCCCGAAGCTACTCTCTGTATCTCTGGTATAGCGGAAAACGAAATGAAGACTGAAGGCTCGTTTCCTGCTAGAGTACAAATAGATGATTGCTATTTCGATACTACCTTTCATGTTGTTAAAAGCGATATGATACCTGTAGATCTGATTCTTGGTAACCCAATATTAAAAGAATTGGAGGTTAACTTCTCAGCATGTGGAATAACAGTAAGAAAGATACAACACATGACGCTGTTGATGGAACACGCACAAGAAGTTAACGAGATCTATGATATTGGACAGATGAATTCAGCAAAACAGATAGAACGTATGATAGAAGAGTATAATCCAACTGGAGTTAAGAAAGAAAGTGCTGTTGAACTGAAGATAATACTGACAGATGAAAACCCAATTTACCAGAATCCACGACGACTTTCACCCTATGAGATGGATATAGTAAGAGAACAAATAGAAGAGTGGTGTGCCCAGAAAATTATTAAACCTAGTAACTCTGATTTTGCTAGCCCTGTAGTTTTAGCGAAGAAGAAAAACGGCCAATACAGACTATGTGTAGATTACAGGAAACTTAATAAGAACATTATTAAAGAAAGATTTCCACTACCACTTATTGAAGATCAAGTAGATAAGTTGAAGGGAGCGAAGATGTTTAGCACATTGGATTTAAAAAATGGCTTCCTACATGTAAACATTAACGAAGACAGCCAGAAGTATACTGCCTTCGTAACACCTCAAGGCCAGTATGAATTTATGAAAATGCCTTTTGGCTTATGCACAGCTCCATCAGTATTCCAGAGGTTCATAAATAATATTTTTAGAGACCTTATTAATGACGGTACGGTTCTAACGTACTTAGATGACTTGATTATCCCCTCCACTACAGAAGAAGAAGGAATAATGAAGCTAAAGAATGTATTTAAAAGAGCTGAAGAGTACGGACTACAATTAAATTGGCAGAAATGTCATTTTCTGAAAACTGAAATTGAATACTTAGGCTACGTAATCCACGAAAATGAAGTAAGACCATCCTCCAGAAAAATAACTGCTGTCTCAAAGTTTCCGATTCCACAAACCATAAAAGCACTACAATCCTTTTTGGGTCTGACTGGATACTTCAGAAAATTTATTAGAGATTACTCGCTGATCGCCAAACCGCTTACAGACCTGTTAAGAAAAGAATCAGTTTATAATTTTGACCTAAAATGTGAAGAAGCATTTGAACAATTAAAGAAAATACTGTGTGACTCACCAGTCCTCCGTATTTATGACCCAGATCTTGAAACAGAACTCCACACTGATGCAAGCGCTGACGGCTACGGAGCCGTATTGCTGCAAAAAAGTCCCAAAGATAATAAGATGCATCCGGTCTATTACATGAGCAAAAAGACTACGCCTACTGAAAAGAAATATCACAGCTACTATCTTGAAATTCTCGCCATTGCTGAAGCTGTAAAGAAATTTAGAGTCTATCTACTTGGCATACGTTTTAAAATTATAACCGACTGCTCTGCCTTGACTATGACCTTACAAAAGAAAGATTTACCTCCAAGAGTGGCACGCTGGGCGTTGTTGCTCGAAGAATACAACTACGTAGTAGAACATCGACCTGGAAAACAAATGAAACATGCCGATGCTTTAAGTCGATACCCGATTACAATGATGATTACTGAGACTGCTGCAAGAATAAAGAAAGCTCAAGAAGAAGATGAAAAGATTATACTGATTAAGACATTATTAGAGAAAGAACCATATAAGGACTACGTTATGGAAGGAGAAGTACTATGTAAAGAGATAAAAGGAGAAAGACTCATAGTGATACCTAAAAAGATGCAAAGTGAAATTATAAAAAAGAATCATGATAAAGGACATTTTGGAATTATAAAGACAAAAGAACTAATAAACAGAGAATACTACATCGAGAATCTGAATGATAAAATTAAATCCATAATAGATAATTGCGTTGAGTGTATACTTGTGTCACAGAAAAGAGGAAAGAAAGAAGGCTATTTACACTGTATAGATAAAGGAAAAACACCTTTGTCTACTTACCATATTGACCATCTTGGCCCGCTGACTTCTACAAATAAGAATTACAAGTATATCCTTACAGTTGTTGACGGATTCACCAAATTTACATGGATCTACCCAACAAAGACACTATCATCAGAAGAAGTACTAGATAAGTTAAGATTACAACAGCAAACATTTGGTTCACCGCAGAGAATTATAACTGATCGCAACGCTTCGTTCACTTCAAATGCGTTTAAAGACTACTGTGAAGCAGAAGGGATTACCCATCATAAGATTACGACTGGTCAGCCTAGAGGCAATGGACAGGTGGAAAGGATCCATCAAATTATAATTAATGTGTTGAGTAAACTAACCAGTGATGATCCAACTAAATGGTACCGACGAGTTAGTGCTGTACAACGAAGCCTGAATAGTACTTACCAAAGAAGCGTCGGAATGACACCTTTTGAACTATTAACGGGTATAAAAATGAATGACAAAAATGATGAAATTTTAAAACTAATTAATGAAGAAACAATCCAAAACTTTAACAAACAAAGAGAAGATCTCAGAAAGAAAGCGAAAGAAAGTATACTAAAAATTCAAGAGGAAAATAGAAGGAGTTATAACAAAAAACGAAAGCAAGCTTGTGACTACAATGTCGGAGACTTAGTCGCTATAAAACGAACGCAGTTTACCCAGGGCTATAAGCTTTACCCGAAGTTCCTTGGTCCGTATGAGATAGTTAAGAAGAAAAACAATGATCGATATGATCTGAAGAAAATTGGAACTGGCGAAGGACCGATAAATACATCTAGCTCGGCCGATATGATGAAACCATGGCGGACACCCTGCAGTGATGATTCGGAACACTCATCCGGGACGGATGAATAATCCAGGATGGCCGTGTGGGATATTAAAAAAAAAAAGAAAGACACGTTTGTTGACTTGCTCTGTGGTTTTGAAGTTGTGTGTTAGTATCTGTAAACGATGGCTGACGAGTGTAAAATTAATAAATAAAAAAAGTGAAAATTACTGTGAAAACCGGCGTTTTGTCACATCCTTTCACTACATATATATATAGCAATAAACATTTATTTACAGGGAATTTAGTCCATAGAGTGTTACAAACAATATATTGACTGCGCAGCTCACATTTTGATCTCGTGATTATTCCCTTCATTGTAGCTTTGATTGTTGATATAGTTTGGAAACAAGAGCGGTCCGAGATTTGAACCCTGCGGAACGCCCATTAAGACTACAGCCGACAATTCCCTGATTATTGCCTACATTGTAGTTTAAAGCATTTATATAGGTTAGAAACAAAAATGGCCCACGATCTGAACCCTGTGGAACACCCATTCAGACTAGAGCCGAGGGATTTCTTATAATTAACAGCAACCCTCTGAAACCCATTGTTTAAATATTAAATCAAAATGTCAATAAATTACTCAAAACACATTAAAATTCCAAATATAACCAAACTCTTATTGGCAACCTGACACTGATTACGACGGTGTGACGTCACAACGCATCAACCAACAATCCAGAGCGTTGTTGATCACGTGACCGAACCAAAAAGAACATTATTTTATTATATGGTTTTAACGAAAATAATCCTTATTTTTAACCGACTTCAAAAAGGAGGAGGTTCTCAATTCGGTTGTATTTTTTTTTTAATTTTTATTTTTTTGCAAAAAAACTTAAGTCTAAAATTTAAAGCTTATTTTGTATACAGTCAAACACTCTCTCGTCCCCAGCCCTGGTGCACCCCGAGAACCAGGTGAACGTGTTCCTGTCCCGCTCGGGCGCGCGGCCGCTGGGCTGCGCGCCCGTTCCCCACTCCACCGACACGCTGCTCGTGTTCAACTCGCTGGCGCTGTACGTGGACCGGCACGGCCACCGCGCCAGGGACACGGAGCTCATGTACACCGCCAACCCCACGTACCACGGTGAGTTGCGCACTTCGGGTCTATAAGCACTTTGGCCGGGAGGGGGGGGGGGGGGGGAGTTGAACCTGGAAGTTGTGAATTTTGTTTAATTTTCAAAAAAAAATGTGTTTGATATACAACGTGTAGTATTCGTATGAGATAGGGAGCGTTCAAGTATTACGTAAGGCATTTTTTTTTTACACCCTCTCCCCCCCTAGTATAACGTAAAATCTCTACGCGACTGTTCGGAAGGGTCAAAACAATGTTACGTAACGCGATGTTCGATGTCCCCCCCTCCCGCTCCTGTAATGCATCGTAACGTTTCAGAAGAACGTTACCCCCCCCCCCCCCCCCCATTCGTTACGTAATACTTGAACGCTCCCATAAATCATGAGGAATAAAACTGAAAATGGTCTTTTTTTTTTTTATTACATTATAGGCAAGTATTTGATCTCAATCTCACCTGATGGTAAGTGACGATGAGATCCACGATGGAGCATACTTGCCTAGGTAGGAAGGCGGCAGTAGATAGAGACGCTACATTCACTAGGCACATGCAGCGCAACTGATCTGACCCGCCATCCATGAATGGCAACACCGAACATCATGCCGGAACACGGCTAGGCCGCTTGGCGACATGGCTTTGTTCAGTGGGTGGTGACTAGCCACGGCCGAAGCCTACCACCAGTAGAGTTGTCACCTAGTTGGCACCACCCAGGGTCACGTGTAGGGTATCTCGAGGGTATTTAATTCTCCTACGGACGAAGGTGACTCGACCCCAAAATCACGTCACGGGAGGGCGGGGCCCTCTCGTGACCATTTTCAGTTTTATTTCATACTTCATACATCTTTTTGTTCCATACAATGTTCAGCAATCAACGAGACCCACCTGCTGATATTCACCGCCACCCACATCGACGTGTACGACATCGAGTCGGGCGAGTGGGTGCAGACCATGAATATACGTGAGTGTTGCCACTAATCAAATTGTTCCTCACATAGCGTAACAATAATGTATAAGAAGGGAAAAGCTTCTGCGGGAGTTTTGATACTTGATGAGAATACTTGGCGGAAATCCATTGTTAAACTAATGGTGGAAGAGCAACCCACCACTAACCCTCGCTTATCAACCTTTCCAATTATAAACCAAACAATAACACATAGTACAAAAAGAACAATAACGATCTTCTCTTCCCGCTGACACCCTATATCTAAATAGGTATTATATACTGGGGTCGCCCCTATTGCATTGTACGGTATCCATAATACAAGCGTTGCTTTGTGTGGGACCGTACTGTTGGTGTGTTCGTTTAGCGATATTATTATTAAACTAGCTGCGCTCCACGGTGTTACCTGCGATTAAAAAGTATGAAAAATTCAAACAAATTATCCCACTATCCACATTATTATTAATTGTAAATGTTTTTTTTCTTTCTTTCCCACGGGAACCCTACATTTTACCGGGATAAAAAGTAGCCTATATGCTATTCCAGACTATAATCTATCACTGTGCCAAATTTCATCCAGATCCATTGAGCCGTTTTGGCGTGATTGAGTAACACACATCCATTCATCCAAACTTTCACATTTATAATATTAGTGAGATTGCCTCTTGATATGCCGTTTCGAAGGGACCATGCACTGTTCGTAGAGTCAAGGATTGTAGTGTATGTATTGCGCGCGCAGCGAACGCGCGGCCGCTGGACGAGGCCGGGTGGGTGTGCTGCGCGGGGGGCGGCGCGGGCGGGGGCGGCGGCGGCGGGGGCGGGGGCGGCTTCCCCTTCTCCAGCGACGCCGCGCCCTACCTCGTGTACCTGCGCCCGCTGCTCTCGCGTGAGTGGAAAGAAAGAAATATATTTATTGATTTCTTATATTTACGCGAATACTACACATTGAAATAAAACTATTTTTAAGGATTTTATCGCGTTTATTTTTCGTTTTTACGTTCCCGACGTTTCGGCTGCTTTACAGCAACCATGGTCACGGGAGGACTGAGGTGGTGGACGTCCAGGTGTCATAGTTAGAAACGGGCTACCCTCATATTTAATTGTTGATTGTGGTCCGATCTACGCAGAAAGTGCTCACAGTATCTTGAGATCTTGCAATGGTACGCTTGGTTTTCGATTTAATAATATTAATCACTGGATCCCAAGTCGGTGGTAGCACCCAGCCATCTTCCCTATTGAAATTAGGATGTTTCTTAATTTCAATGGCCTCGCGTATCATCCTTGGTCGGAATCGGTGTTCTTTTGCGAGGATATGTGGTTTATCTGTGGTCGGGAACGTAAAAACGAAAAATAAACGCGATAAAATCCTTAAAAATAGTTTTATTTCAAGAAATATATTTATTTGTGCAGATACATTTGAACGTAGGTTATGTACATTTGAACATAGGTCCCATATGGGACTACAAGTACACGCCCAGCCGGCCACATACTGGCCGCGGGGATAATATCAAATAATTATGATTTAATGTGATACTTTTAAATGTTATATACTGAGTCGGCTCGATGTTCTGGCGGCATACGCCAGTCTATACTGTAGTTTCAGTACCTTTATCCGGACAGACAGTCGATATTTAGTTGTTTACTTTCTCATGCATGTGCGTAATATGCGCACCAACTCACATACACACACACACATGCACGCGCAAACACACATACGATGCTTATATATACACATATACACGCGCATATACACATAGACGTGCAAACACACACACACACGAACACTCACACACTCTTATACACGCAATTGCGAACAAATATAATATATATATTTATATTTATATATATATATTTTCATAATTCTTCTAGTCATTTAATCATATTTGTTTCTAATTGATAGAATTGATTGATTGTTATTTCTTGTTTCTTTCTCGTTACCATAAAATGTGTCAGTATTTAAAAATAAACATGTATTGTAGATATATGTATAATATATTACGTAAGCTGCAATTGCCTTATCGTAAAGTAAGATCCAACTGGTAACATACCTTAGCTTAAGGCTGGTGCTATCCTTAACAAATATATAATAAAATATACATAGATCCGCGCGCATCGGACCCGCCGCTGTGCATAGACCCGGCGTCGCTGTGGGGCGCCGGCAAGCGCAGGTTCTCACTGCGCGAACAGTCGCACCAGGCCATCGAGGCGCACAACAGATTGTGAGTACCTATTCCATTACAATAAGGGTCATTTTGCACACGCGATATAGCAATGAATCGATTGACATAGTTGGTAGTGACACCATTTTCGAATCTCGGTACATTTTTACATGGGTACATTTTGTGTGATGAGCGCGAATGTTTTTACCCTGGTCGTGGATGCGTAATATCTACACAATTATTATATACTGAGTTCGCCCTCGGTCCGTTGTACGGTACCCATAATACAAGCGTTGCCCAGTGTGAGACCGTGTAGTTGGTGTGTTTTTTAATATCCCACTGTTGGGCATGGGCCTCCCCTCAATGCGAGGGGGGTTAGGCCATAGTCCACCACGCTGCCCCAGTGCGCGTTGGCAGACTTCACACATCTTTGGAGAGGTTCTCGCTCAGACATGCAGGTTTCCTCACAATGTTTTCCTTCACCGTTCAGCAAGTGATAATCGTGGTTGAAAATGTTATTCGCACATGAAATCCAGAAATCGCTACCGAGGCAAGCGTTCTACCAACTTGGCTATCACTGCATTCTGGGTATATAACATGGGTGAGCCTTTATGAGGGAATTTTGACCCCTAAGGGGGTTCAAAGTGTGTATGGGCGCATGGCTAGTGACGGCACGGCCCCGCAGGTCGGAGCGGCGCTCGCGGCTGATCTCGGCGCCCACGAACTTCGCGCACCTGTCGCACATGGGCCCGGGCGACGGCATCCGCTCGCAGCGCCTGCTGGACCTGCCCACCACGCTCGAGACCGCCGACGAACACCCGCAGGTGACCATCACACACTACACGTGTTGACAAACACTCGACCATTTATTGGCTACTTGGTATTAGTGCCCGCGAATTCGAACGAGTGGACTTTAGTTTTGGCTGTCAATATGCGGGGTACTCATATATTTCACGGGCCAGCCAATTCGTATGACTCCTGGGCCCCAAGTCTGCTAACACATCGATTCATAATCGAACAGCAACCGCATAGTAACTGTCACCTTGGCAGATATCGTGGGATATCTCTCAAAAGTGACAGTTACTATGCGATTGCTGTTCGATTATGAATCGATTGTGTTTGTAGACTTGGGCCCCTGGGTGTATTTTAGGCATTTGCCAAAAACAACACTTGTTAGAATATTCAGACAACACACGACACGTTAAAAGTGGCGCCTAAACTAATATTCTTATAAGTCTTACTGTGTACCCAATAAACGTGCTGGACACTGGTTTCCAATAGCTATCGCCATGCCAAGTTTCGTAGAAATTCGTCGATTAGTTTTCACGTGATACGCGAACAGACACAAAAAAATCACTTCTACAATTTTTAAATCGTCTACGATTTTGTATAAAAAGAAATATGATCAATATATTCTTAATAATGGAAATATAGACGTTTGAAGTAGCAAGCACAGCTTAGCTCAGTAAGTATAAAATAAATGTATGTTGCTAAGTTGAATTTCCATTAAATTGGGGTGTTAATTTCTTCGTTATTGTTACCACACAGATGTACAGCAGCAGGGATAGTAGTAAACGAACTTCGCCTCTCACCATTTCGCACGGGACGGGCTCCTATAATGGTGAGTTACTTTATCTACACCAGGGATTCCCAAACTATATATACTATTCTTTGTTCCCCGTTGACTTCAATCTGGGTGTTTTCAAGTCGAGAATGAACAGGTACCTTCTAGGCAAGTATGCTACATCGCAGATCTCATCGTCACTTACCATCAGGTGAGATCGAGATCAAATACTTGCCTATAATGTAATAAAAAAAATAAAAAAACTAGTTTGGGCAAAAGACCCCTTTTCCAAAATGAACTGATACCTCAGACCCCCATAACAAAATTACTTTAAAAATCCTATCTCTAGTTTATTTTTTTCCCATTGATACAAAATAATAATTTCATATTGCACGAACTTGTGCACGCTTATCGACTTGAGTTTTTCAAAAGTACAACCATGATACTTCCTTCCTACTATAAAATAATTGTGTAAATGATGTTTGATTTTGTTTAAACAAAGCGAACCAGCAGCAGTTGGCCATGCGCTCCGAACGGGATGTCATTCTTTAAATGTTTATTAATTTGATTTATTTCATTGGGAACATTACCTTTATAACCTACTGGTGGCCGTGTTAAAATATTTTACACTATTATTTTTACTCCTTATATAAGTATTATATAGTGGGTTCAGCCGTGTGATAAGTGTTAGTTGTAATGTAGCGAGCGTGTGCGCAGGGTCGTGGCGGGCGGGCGGGCGCGCGGCCGGCGCGGGGGACGCCCCGCCCTCGCCGCCGCTGTCGCACCACCGCCCCATGGAGAGGTACGTGACACTTTCAGCTATTTAAAATGCCATCACCAACGATTTTAATGTATGTATTTCGTAACTAGATTTAGCGACTCGAAACGATCACTGTGTTCCACTGAACTGAGGTTCCGGAACCACACCTTGTTCTATATCACATTGATGTCGACGATATGCGAGCGAAGCCGAGCTTGACAAACGCAAAATAATTAAATTGCGGTAATAAAGTTGTAGCGTAGCGTTTTGTGACAATTTTGACGATTCGAAAGTACTGTACTTAAAAAAAATACTGTGTTCTGATTTTTGAAGTGAATAAAGAATGATGATTGTATATATTGGCAGGTCGATAGGCGGCGGGTCGCAGGGCAGCGGCTCGCTGCTGGAGCGGTCCATCACGCCGCTGAGCCTCGGCAGCATGAGCTCGCTGCACGACGTACTCAAGGTAATAACACCACCGTTAACCCCCCCCCCCCCCCCCCCCCACAAGGTGGAGCGTCGCAGGAAGCCGGCGGATGCGAGTGGCGGAGGACCGTGATGTGTGGAAGTCGTTGGGGGAGGCCTATGTCCCGCAGTGGACGACTATCGGCTGATAGATTAGAATGGATTCTCGACTAGCATCTTAGAGGAGTTCGGTTTTGCTGGCTTCTTTAATTATCGATCAAACGTGTTTGGTTTGTAATTGGAAAATTTGACAAGCCGAGAGAGAGTCAGTGGTGGGTTCCTCTTCCCCCATTTGTTGTAACAATGGATTTTCACCAAGTATCGCCTAGTTCTATCAATTGTAATAATAATTCACATTAGCGATTAGCGCAGCTGCTAGTGACCCTCCTTTCTGTGCCGACGGTCCCGGGCTCGAATCCTGGTAGGGACAAGTGTGATGAGCACGAATCTTTGTACCCGAGTCATGAATGTTTTATATCTGTATAAGTATTATATACTGAGTTCGCCCTCAGTTCGTTATACGGTACCCATAATACAAGCGTTGTTAAGTGTGGGACCGGTTAGTTGGTTTGTTCGTCTGACGTCCGACAATATGTTTTGTAATTCCATTGTAAAGGAATTGTAACTAGTTTGAATGCGATGGATAGTGTTATATGGTGCAGGTGGGCACGGACATGGGCGACCCGCTGCACTCGGAGGACAGCAGCTGCGGCGCGTCGCCGCCGCACCCCATGGACCCCTGATGGTGAGGGAACAGCGTGACATCTACATATACAGGATGTAATAAAATTTCAAACAAATATTTTAGGAGACGAAAGTACTCATAAAACCACACAAGTTTGCCCAGGGAATATAGTGCGAAATATTAAAAAAAACCGTTGAAACATTAAGAACACATTGTCATTGCAAATTTTGACAACCCTACGGTGTAACTATTCGTTTGCAAGGTGTAACAAAATTGTAAAATAGTCTAGGTGAGGTATCTATACGAAGCATGCACGTGAGGAAAATATTATACTTCCGTAATGTTTTTTTTTCTTTAATATCACGAACTATGACTCTTCGGGAAACTTGTTCGGTTCAATGAGGACATTCATCCCCTAACATATTATTGTTACAGCCTGTATAACGTCAATCCCTAGTCAACCCAACTTATATTTAAAAGGTATTCTATAATCTGGGAAAACTACTAGGTTATGAACAACCTGATCAGCTCAGTTGGTAGAGATACCGCCTTCTGTGTCGAGGGTCCCGGGTTCGAATCCTGGTAGTGACACACATTGCGCGATGAGCACGAATGTGCGTACCCGAGTCGGGAATTCACCCCCAGTCGGTACGGTACCCATATTACTAGCGTTGCTTAGTGCGGGACCGTGCAGTCGGTGTTTGCATTTTTTTTTAAATTGCTTTTAATTTTTTATCGAGAATATTATCCCACTAAAATTATAAATGTGAGAGTTTTGATGGATGAATGGGTGTTTGTTACTCAATCACGCCAGAACGGCTGAACGGATCTGGATGAAATTTGGCACAGAGATAGATTATAGTCTGAAAGAGCACATAGGCTACTTTTTATAGGTTATAGGTGGGTTTATTGAGGTACCACGGGCGGAGCCGCTGGAAAAAGCTAGTTTTTGATAATTTCATAATTATTGGTTTATTTTCAGAAACCAACTGAACACATACTGGACTATAGACATGTCCCGTTTCTACGCTTGCTTTTGTTAGTGTTCTGTTCGAGGCTACACATGCGTACCTACCTATATACATATTACGCCATAATATATTATTTACTAATAATAATTTATAATACTAATTGTGTATTAATCAGATTTGAAGAATGAACTAAAATGGTATCAATCGTAAAATGTCCAATTTAATGCTTGGTTCACACGTTTCTTTTAAAATCTATTTGTTTTTAAATAGCCTTAAAATAATTGGACGTACCTACTTGCTAAGTTTGACTTGTTTCTTGAATCGTGTATACTAGCTTTATAAACTGGACGTGACCCTGAGGGTCCCGGGTTCGAATCCTGGTAGGGACAAACTTTGTGTGATGAGCACGAATGTTTGTGCCCGAGTCGTGGATGTTTAATATCTATATAAGTATTATATTCTGAGTTCGCCCTCAGTCCATTGTGCGGTACCCATAATAATAAGTCTTCGGTACGTACATTGCATAATAAGATTAAATGTGAAGTGTTAAGGTTGAAATCTGGTTAATACACCGTTGTGCCCAGTCTTCGCTTTTGAAACGGAATATTGTAATCTAGTAGACACGTGCATTAAAATATGTAAACGCTTATATTTTTGTATGTGAGAGCTAAGCTATATGGGCTATAAAAACCTATGGCTAATCAAGAAGCCAAAAAATAAAGCAAATGAGTCATAATGCAATGGTTGTATATAATAACTATTAAAATTGTAGAGTAGCAATGACTCAGGGGGCGTTCAAGTATTACGTAACGAATTTGGGGGTGGGGGGGGGGGGTCTTCTGAAACGTTACGATGCGTTACATGGGCGGGAGGGGGGTTTGAACTACGCGTTACGTAACATTGTTTTAACCCTTCAGAACGATCGCGTAGGGATTTTACGTTTTACTAGGGGCGGATGGAAGGGGGGGGGGGTAAAGAAAAACGTTACGGCGCGTTACATGGAGGGGAGGGGGGTCAAAAATCTCCAAAAATTGCTTTACGTAATACTTGAACGCTCCCTATGTTGGTAATACGCTCGCTTCAGACACCTAAGTCGCTAGTTCAAACCCTGACTCGCATTTCTGAGATTTCCGGATTTTCAATCATGATCGATAAACGGTGATGGTAAAAATATCGTAAGAAAGTCTGTATGCCGTATGCCTCAAGAGACGCGCTAAGTCCGCCAACCCGTTCTGGGCTAGCGTGGTGGACTATGGCCTGAATCACCCTCGCATTCGGGGGAGACCAGCACGTCAAGTGCGAGCTAACTGTATACTTTATAGTCTACCGTATTTAGACGTTTTGTATGGAGAATTGAAAAGCGCCTCTAGCGGACGCTATTTAAAACTGTCAATTCTCCATACAAAATGTCTAAATACGGTAGACTATAAAGTATACGGTTAGCCTACGAATAATCTCGCACTTGACGTACTGCACCTAATAGTGGAACACTGACTACCCTCGCTTGATATACTGGCGCTCAAGTCATATTAAGTACTTATTTGTGACCCTTGTGGGGTATGTGCGGGCCAGAAGAGCGCAGGGAGTGTGAGTGAGCGAGAAGGCGCGACGTGGCCGCTGTAGCTCTCACACACAATAGCCTGAAATATATTTGGTTCCTATAAGTATATATAATATTGAGGATTTATTTTGCAATATTATTGAAATTATTATAATTATTAGAAGCGAATGAATTAATTTGCAAACTATAATAAAGAACTCGACAACTGACTCGGTTGGTAGATCTCACAGGTATAGTGATACTATATGTTGATGATTCGGTTCAATATCGACTCGTGATCTATAATATTAATGATGAATTGAGTAATAATGTGTACGAATATGCGACCTTAAAGCGTCGTCCTAATTGGTTAACGATGTGAACTGGCATTGATTCCAGGGCCCCAAGTCTGCTAACACAATCGATTCATCATCATCACATAGTAACTGTCACTTTGACAGATATTGTTTGGGGTATCTGTCAAAAGTGACAGTTACTATGCGGTCGCTGTTCGATTATGAATCGATTGTGTTAGCAGACTTGGGGCCCTGTGCTCGCGCGATGACTAGCGAGCTTCAATTTGGACACTCTTAAGTGGTTTGTGTGTATAACCTCGTCGTGCGACGAAATCAAACCTTTCCTTGTACGATCGTTTGCCAATTAGGACGATGCCAGAGAATTCCCCAAACTGACTCGAGCGAATTGTTGAGTGTGTCGCAACTGAGTAGCATTATGGTTCCACCGTCGATACTATCAGTGCATCTCATATGTATCTTCTACCTTCCACTAAGCGATGATAAGATAATAAAATAAAAAATGGTTTTTAAACTGTACGTAACACATGCGATATAGGTAAACCCCCAAATTAATAGACATTTATCGTCCCAATAGAATTTCCTTTGGATTTTTTTTTATGTGTGTGCTAGTTAACTCGTATTAATTAAACATCATAATCAGAATATTTTTTATTCATGTAAACCATTAAGTACAGTACAGTGTGAATCGTCAAAATAGTTACAAAATGCTAAGCTACAACTTTATCTTTATCGATATACAGATGTGTCAAAGTAAAATATAAACAAATCTGATTGAACGTCGTCGGTAGTAATAAAATGAACAAACTACAATGCACAAAAAAGACAAATGACCATTTTGTTTTTTTTTTTAATTTGTCTCTGGCCCATGCTATAAATTGTCATTACCTATGTTATAATAACTGGCCTATAATAAAATTCTCCGAAAATCAACATTATGTACCTATAAATATTGTTCAATATCGCATGTGTGTACGTTCAGTGCGTTTCGTACGGGGCCTCGAGTCTGGCTGACAATCGAATTGCAATGACTTGTGAATGTCTCTACTGTAGCGTCGATTCGTTTGTGATGACAGACTAGGGGCCCAGACCCGATGTGGCTTTTAGGTCAATTAGATTCCACCTTTGTATCTCAACGTATTTTATAACGAAATATCTAGCTAGCTAGTTAGGCGAGTGCGGATGGAGGCGGCCATATTATATAGTACAAAATATGGGATACATGTTGATTGAGAACGCGTATACTAAGTAGCAAGTAAGCCCTTGAACCTTGGCTTATTTAAGGCATTTTATAACAACTATTTGAAGCTAGAATGTGGATGTCAAATTTAAAACGCAAGAAATCACAATCGTAATTTTACTGGTGGTAGGCTTCGGCCGTGGCTAGCCACCACCCACTGAACAAAGCCATGTCGCCAAGCGCCTAGCCGTGTTCCGGCATGATGTTCGGTGTTGCCATTAATGGATGGCGGGTCAGATCGGATGCGCTGCATGTGCCTAGTGAATGTAGCGTCTCGATCTACTGCCGCCTTCCTACCTAGGCAGGTATGCTCCATCGTAGATCTCATCGTCACTTACCATCAGGTGAGATCGAGATCAAATATTTGCCTATAATGTATGTAATTTTTTTTATATTGACGTATCGAAATTCTGACTTCACAGTGTTTACATATGCGCTAAAGTAGTGCCGGCTTCAGGCTCAATATACGCTTTCTGAATCATCCTGTATAGGTTACCTATTAATGAATTATAGCAGTCCACTTGCTTGCGACTCTAATCAGGACCTCAATTGAATATTATGACCGTTGGTAAAATTTGTGATGTAGGTCAGTTGAGGTCTTGGTTTAATAGTTCATGGTACGCCCCCAGTTTTTTGAATTGATCCTTTCATGATAACTCTGACTGTACGCAAATGAAACCAACCCCTAATGTTATTTCAGTTTGGTATCAATTTACAATGTCATTTAATTTTGCATAACCGTTTAAAATTGAGTAAAACTTGTATAACATTTAGTAGTAAATGTACCGCTGTAGCTCTCATCGTTGTTATGTATGAGTGGGACGGCGATATGTTTGGCTGTGTCACATTTTTGACGCGGTTTGTAGATAACAGAATCATTGTTCACTTGCTTATGAACTCAACAATATGACCTATCCATCCGCAATATAATAACTTATACTTAATAAAAAATATAAATTAGTATGTAGGTTTTATTAACCAAATTTTGTATTTAATTGAATAAAATACTCTCTGGATCAACTCGGAGTAGGCGGATAATTTGTCGAGCAATTTTCCACAGACATATGATAATTTAGGAGCGCGCCCGCAGTGTCCGATGAGACGCTGAATATGCAACTCTATTGGTATATGATTAGGACGATATTAACTTGAGTTGAAAAATGCTCGGACAGTTCTTCGCCTTTTTAATCTACGTTGATCGTAAGTCGTGACGTAAGCATACACCGCCGATTTTTTTTTTATATTATGTATAAATATAAATGGTGTCCAGTAAGTTATGTATTTTTTTACATAAGTTTATCGAACGATAAGTATGTATTGTGATCGTCCGAACAAATTGTTTAATAGTTTGCTTTTTTAAATTTAATATCCGAGACAATTGTTTAAAAAGAGAAAAGTTGGTTGGTATCTTTTCTTTTTGATAAAAATGGTTTTTAAACAACATTAATATTTTATCGAATTAATATAAAACACTGCCATTCCTAAACACAATAATGTAATGAAATCCATCAGATTATGTATATCGACATAATTATTGTACCGTCTTTCGATATCGATAGAATAGGGTGCTTTAGTGGTAATAATATAAACTTATATCGAATTGTGCAACTTGTTTGCGATAACCCAGTCAGAGTCGTGTCTGCACAAAATGAAAAGGTATGTCCGTACATTAAAAAAAATGTGTTAGCCTTTTGTATTGTGTGTGGTCAGATTAAAAAGAAATAAGTAGTTAGATTACTGTTCCATCCGAGATACGAATCAAATAATGCGTCTGTGACTAAAGACCTTCGCCAGTCGTAGAGAAAAAAAGGTTTGCGGACAGAGCCGAAAAAAAAAGTTTTATAATATCCCACTACCTAGTATCGTAAATGTGAACGTTTGGATGAATGGATTCATAATCAATCACGCCAGAACGGCTGAACGGATCTTGATGAAATTTGGCACAGAGATAGATTTTAGTTAATACACTGGATAGTAGAACTCTCCTCACAATATAACAATGCTTAGGTTTGCTAGAGTGTCACTATTTATTTATTGTTTTTTATTGTTTCGGACATTTTTTTTGCAATCCATTGTAATTTATTTAAAATTCTATAAACTTTTCGGGTCATACATTTGCGAAATGACCACCTACTAAAATAAATAGTCAAGTGCCCTATTCGCATTTGTCGATATCGATAAACGCTTTTGTTTAAACTGCTCTAGCGACGTATACTGTATACATAAGAATTGTATATAAATAAGATATTATAATTAAAGCTAATTGTTTCAATGAAAATTATAAATATTCAACCAAAATAACCAGCACATTTGTAATGTATAAATTTTGATTATTTATATACGAACAAATATTAGCTTTGTGTGTAAAATGAAGCTTATTATTTTAACCGCTTAAGGAAATAACGATAGATACATAAGATTATAAACATTATATAAAAAAATGTTTGGGACAATTCTGCCGTATTACAGATATTTGAGATTGTCAAGCACTTATGATTCATATGTAATTCATATGTACCTAAGTTTTTTTTTTTGCTAAATGGGCTAACTCAAGTTATGTGTGGGCAACACAGCCATGTGCAACCACGATAGAAAACCATCATAAAAGAGCCTTTACAATCTATCTATCTATCTATTGTTATCGAGGGGGTTACCAACATTTTACTTCAAAATATTTGAATAGTTTTATTTATTTGATTGACAAGTCGAAATGTATCCGTACTAAGCGATAAGTTATTATAGTTCACAAACTATAGTAAACTTATAGTCCACAAACCCTGTAGTTTGTGATTTTTCAACACGTATTTGTAAGCAATACTTCTAATCTTTTGTATTAATTGTTAATTTTTTTTAACAATCTAGTCTCCTTTTGTTTTATATATACTTACGACAGTAATACGATTTTTGTCTTAACACGTATGTTTTTTTTTATGACGAATAAAATTAGTTTTGATTTAGCGAAATGAGATTGTATTTAGGTAATATTTTGTAGTGTTTAATGTTTTTGTGAAAACGCTGGCGGCCTTTTTGGTTTAAGTTCTAAAACACTCATTTTCTTTATATCATTTTATGATCTTTATAATGATATCAATATTGGTACGAGAATTGTTATAATTGATGGGAATCTCAAGAAAATGGGTGTTTCCGAATTTTTATCTTTCTCTATTTTATATTTCAATGTGTACACCTTTTTTTAATTTTATTTAAATGTACCTAATAATTATTTATATTGTTTTTATGTAAACATCGACGAATATAAAGTTATCCAAAGATCTTCGTATCAAAACATGAAAAATTTTAATGTTTTGTGTAATCTCAGTTCTTGCAATGTTGAAAAAAATATTGGATAAATTAAGCTTGAAATTAATGTTCGCTAAATATTTGCATTTATTTCACAAAATTTGTCTACTTATTTACTTTCAAGTGTGTATTCAAAAACAATTTCTGCTAATACTGAGCATGATGAGATCCTGCTAATACTGAGATGAGAAGATTTACAACAATCGGATTTTCGTGAAGGTCTGCTTGCCTAGCACAGTTTGTTAAATGGGAATGGGACGAATTTGAGATGTCACATTTTTTCTTGTCACAACCGGTCGTGCTAAGCCTGCAGTTGTAGATCATTGACCAGCCTTTGACAATTGAAAATTATCTTTGAATACATAGTTTGAACATTACCTAATTTGTCTCAATGTTTTCAATTCGAAATATATCGATAAGTTATGATTATTCTTTAGTTGGAAAATGCTAGTTTTAAATTTAGCGCCCGAAGAACTGATTGTATATTGCTTTTTTATATTATTGTGTATATTGCTATGATGATGAGATTTCGTGAGATAATTAATAGCTTCAATGAAAAATCTATAAGTAATAAAGAATATCGCATAAAAATGTGTTTATATTTTACTACTAAAACATAAAACAATCTTCAGTTACCTTCGGTTTGAAAATATTACAATATGGATTTACCGATGATTTCACATAACTATCGATGCCTAGTGTCACAACACTATCCAATGCATTAACTTTTTCAATTTCGTCTATTGATATAAAAATGGTACCATATTTGTATAATATTTTTTTATATTTATTTACACAATTTTCACTTACGTAAAAAGATGTGACAAATTAATCACTAATTTGAATTTATTATTTTCGTTTTTTTAACTTTTGTACTCAATTTTAATTATGTACATTTTTTTTTTTTTTTTTTTTTTTATTTGTCCGGGCGCTATCACACCCGGCCCGCGAACACCTCTGACATGGGGGTCAGAGACTTTGTAAATCTTAATATTAGTGACAGAAAGTGTAAAATGAATTTAAAAAAAACAGCAATAAAATGACTTCTTATAAAAGTAAACATAGAAAAAGATACATTATTTATATGTTATCTTACATTATTTCTACACTGTGCACAATAATACACAGTGTAAGGCTGTTTCTTATTAACTATTGACTGCACACAACAGTGTGCAGTCATACACAGTACACAGGATCAGAATTGTAGTATAGGGTCCTATCATCCACTGCTCAGTCTGACCTGCTGGTGTGAATGGTTGCATGTGATATAAGATGCTAGCTGGGCTTATTACCATAATAAGCTGCTAGCAGTCTTCTTTGTTTTGCAATTTGTTCCCATTCACACCAGCCACCTTCTCCGTACACTGGTGCGGTAGGATCCTATACTCTGTGCTTAAAAACCTGTACCACCATGACCATACTCCTTCTTCCACTTGGTCATTGTAACAGTTCTTCCAACTCTTAAGGTGTGCCGTCTTGGCTTTATCCTCATATTTTTCCTTTGCCTGCGGTCGCCGTTCGACGACTCCCGCTCTTCGGGCTTGCTCTGCACATTTGACTCTGCGCTTCTCGATGTTGACATCTCGCTTCGTTTCCCCACGATCCTCAGACCACCACTGTATAGTGAGTTTGTAAATTGGCCTATTTGTGTCTGTTGTTTGGTTGCATGTTTCTATGAATGATTGTGTAAAGCTTGCATGTCTTTTTAAAAATGTACTATTTTCTTTAACTACTGTCTGACTGATTTTATATGCAAATTTTAACTGATCCAGTTTCTCATGAAACTGGATACAGTTAGCATGTTTTGTTTTTAAAAGCATGATTCTACTGATTTTAACGCTGAGTACTTTACACAATTTAATTTGGAAAAGTATACCGTTGAGGCCTGAGCCCGCGGGGCTTTCAGCCACTCTCCAGTCTTTCACCAGCGCTAGTTGGTCATTTTTGCAGGCTGCGACTTGGACGATGCATGTTGGTCGTCGTCCTCCCCTAACTTTGTCAATAGTGGGGTTGTCGCCGTCGTTCGGCGTCCGCAGGCCCATGTCTATCTGCGCACCCGGCGTATTTGCCATTCTGATGTCGTTTGTGGTGCTGCCACACCACAAGCTCTTGGCTTTTGCGTTGCCTCCTGCTACTATCTTATAGCGGAGGTTCGCTTCTGCTGTCTTGTACGCCGGGGTGCGTGTACCGAGTGGGACCCTAGCGACCACCTTAGCAATAGGCTATGGCGGTTCTCGCTAAGGCGTCCCACTTCTTCCTAGTTGGGCATTCCAGGCCGAAGGCAGTATGGGCTGTGTCGGGAACTTTTGCGGTTACGCAGTTCCGACACACTGGTGGTTCGCCTGACCCCCATTTTGGGCAGTCGGACTTCAGGTGCGTCCCACCGCAATGCGCGCAGAGGTCGGTCGACTCCTTACATGTCTTCCGGCCGTGTCCGTATGCCAGGCACCGCGTACACTGTATCAGCGGTGTCTGATCGTGCACTTGGACGTACTGAATGTCGATGAAGATCTTATCGACCGACGTCAGCCGTTGCCACATTTTAGGGGGAACCTGCAGAACCACATGGTTCTGTAGCGGGTTCCGCGCCCTTCTCCTGTACTTGACCGTGACGGCCGAATCGTCGGCCGAGAGATCTCCCAGCAGCCGCATGTTTTGGGTCTTAAGTGCGGCCTTGATATCCTCATCAGTGATGTATTTTTGGACATCTCTGATTATGACCAAGGGGTTCTTGTTCTTGGCCTCCTCGATCTTGAGCTTCTTATCTTTTCTCAGCTGTGTCACCGTTTTCTCAATCTCCACCTTGGTGGCACAGCTGAGAACGACTTTCTGGTCCTTGATCTTACGGACCCGCTCAATTTGAAGACCGCACTTCTTGGCATCCAGTGCCTGCCGAACTCTGTCTATTACGTCGGCGCCTGTGTCCATGATGTCATCGGAGGACACGATGACGGAGTGTTTAGGCCCCTCTACTGGAGTGGGCCGCGGTTTTGACAGCATCTCTGAGTATGAAGGAGTATTCTCCTTCATCTCCGAGAGCCGTCCACTCATCTCTTCGGTTGTGCGCCGCAGAGATTGGACCTCGGCCATGAGCTCCTCGTGGTCCCGTCCTCCGGTGACACCTGGCGCCGGTACAGCCTCAGCCATCTTTTTCTGATGGCTGTCGATCGCGGCTTGGAGAACGTGCATCCTTTCGGTATTTTCCCTCGATAGCTTCGAGTTCTCCTCTATTTTGCGGCAGAGTTTGGTGATTTGCTCCGAACCTTGCGCGTCTTTTGCATTCCCCTTTTTTCTTTCTGCAGGCTTTGCTTGCATGGCCCCACCATTGGCCATCTCCGACTCCTTAACCAGCTGGTAGAGACGGTCGATGGCCGCCGTAACTTCCGTCTTAATCTCTGTCTTTATGTTTCTTGAGTTACCGAGGTGGAGCTTCGCCCTGTTTAGGCATGCTCTTGCCTCGGCAACTTTGGACAGAGGGACGGACTGTTTGGGCGGACTGCTGATGGTGCCAGATGGTGAGTGGGCAGTGGCCTGCCTGGCCTCTTGGGTGGAGGCCGCCTTGGAAGGTGGCTTGGTCACCGTCAGGTTGGGGTTGATTGTTTGAGGTGGGGTTGAGGGGTTTTGTTGCGATTCCGGCTTTGAGGATTCCCACTCCCCGATGCTCCGGCTTACACTTGGCAACCCTTCGGGCTGCTTGTGCTGGTTTCCGCTCGGGGAAGCGGGTCCCCTCTGCCTTTTCGCGGGTGTGCGGTGGGTCGCGTACATTTTAAAGGGTGGTCGCGGGTTAGTCAATCCAAAATTTGTAAAAGTTGTAAATTGGGATTGACTGTAAACTTATTAATAGGGTGTAAAAATAATTGTAAATTATAAAATATTTTAAAAATGTGTAAAAAGTTAAAATTATTCGTCCTGACTAGCAGGTACGTCAAATCAAAATTTACAGAAAATTATGGGTCCAAATTAAATTAAAAAGTAAAATATATTTTCGTCAAATGGGTAAAAATCTCTTCGCAAAAAACCAAGAGACAGTCTTAATCTAACTTAGAACTATTGTCGAACTCGAAGACGGGCCCGACGGTCGTACCAGGTGTGATGCTCCGGGACTTGGCGAGGCTTGGGTACACACAAAAAAGTTGTGGTATCTGAAGTCAGCTGGTGATTTTGGAGGGCAGCAGGGTGTGAGGACTCTGCTCTGGTGTCGTGGTGCCCCAAGAGCAGCAACAATAGTTGGCGCTTGGAGTGTGGTGGTTGCGGTGTGAGCTCGCGGTTGTAAACACCGACGAGCTCTGTTCCACGATCACTTTAGGCCTCGCTCACTGTGTCCCACTCTCTGCGGTGTAGGGGGAATTTTTTGGGGATTTTGGGATTTTGGGACTTTTTTGGGATTTGGGGTCACAAATTTTTTGGGGCAGATTTTTGGGGCCAGAAGTTGCGCCCAGATGTTAGCAACCTGCCAAGACCACTCTCGCTATTCCACTACCTGCGGCTCAAAAACTCTGGGCCGAGGGGAAATCCTAACGAGGGGGGTCGGGAGGAGGGGTCCAAAAACTAGTTTTTCGGAGAGGGGGTGAAGGAGGGGGGAGGGGGAGGGGGAATTTGTAGGGGAGGTAAAAGTGGAAGGGGCAGGGTGCGGAGGGGATACCTACTTGAGAGAGCTCGCACTTTCCGCTACTGCCGCCAGGTGGCGCTCGCACGATATCTGGAGCTGTGCTGGTGGGGCGTGCTGTTCAATTATGTACATTGGTACTATAGTGTAACGATCCGATAATAAAAAAATAAAAGGCAACCGTTTACAAATACAATTTTATTCAGCAGGTCAATAGTTAATATAAACGCAACACTTAAAACAATCTTAAGTCTTTGTACAAGGCAATTTTTTCAATGTCAACTATTAACTGTGTCGATTCTACGCCGCAAGATGGCGGCACTAAGGCTGTGTCCCCAGTAGGCAAACTGTTAGCGGCCGACTGAGTTAGCGGCGTATCGGTTTAGTACGCCCTTCCATATATTTGAAATGGAGTGTTCACAGTTTGCTAGTTTGCGCTCACTCTACGCAGTTTGCTGTGTTGCGCGCGCCGATTGATTCAGTGAGCGGCCGACTCACAGCAAAACCGGTTGCAGTCGGCGGCGGCGATATGCTTGTTCGCCGGGCGTAGTGAGTCCGTTTGTCGCAAACTGTCATATGGACAGTTGACAGTGAAAGTTCAGTCGGTCGGTCGACCTAAATAAGCGGCTAACACATAACAGTTTGCTTGCGACGCACGCAAATTGATCTGAGTTTGCAGCTAACTCGAATTTCAGTTCGCCACAAATTTGCGGCTCACTCAGTCGGCCGCTAACAGTTTGCCTACTGGGGACACAGCCTAACAGTAAACTACGTCGAACGGTACTTCACTGCTCATAATAGACTTATGACAATATTTTGTGTATTGTAGCGAACGTAATGCCATCGTTGTTTTGGCTAGTAGCGAGCTAGCCCGCACTCGGCTTAACGGTAAGTTTATTTTCAGTACCAACATCTGTTATACAACTGTAAGTTGCACAAATACAATCTGATTGCACCCGAACGAATGTATTGCGTAATAATATAAAATTATATTTATATTAAAAATAATAGATTGCAATAAAAACAAGCAGCTGATTTGAGTATTAAATAAATATTTCGAATAATAGATGGCGTATAATCTCGTAAGTACGTAGTGAATGAATGAATTATATTATTGAGCATCCAAATCGTTCACTCTTCAAGAGGAATGTATTCTGTCCTAGTCTTTGGAAAAGCGACGATTTTAAACTTTTGATAGTTCAAATTGATCTATGATATTTAATGTATGATATTTTCAGCCCTGGAAGCAGAGGCTCGCGCGCGGCGTCGCTGACGGAGAAAGCGGAATACTTTAAAGTATTTTAGAACCTGGTTCTCGAATCTGGTATTTTGACATACTCGTACATGGAAGCCCTAGTATTTAATTTTGCAATTCAATTATAGGCCTATACTCGATACATGTAACTCCTTCCGAGTGAGGTTACCGCTAGTGTGTGCCGCCGTAATGTGAAGTGTAAACCGACCCCCAAGTGTTATAAAAAAATGGGTTACTAAAACATTTATAAATTTGGGGACTTCGACTCGTGGAATTATTCATCCTCGTCGCTTGTCCCAAGCTGGTATACATGTATTTGTAATAACATGAGGGTTTTCACATGATAACGTAACTTTGTATAATCTTGAATCGATTCACAATATCTGCAAAGAAATGTCAAATGACAATATAATTCAAGTTAAAAACTATGGTAGTATTAAAGTTATTTAATTTATCTAATAATTATAACCAACACATTTTTATAGATTTTAAATTAATATATTTTAGATGCACGTCAGTATCATAGCTAAAGAATGATTTCATTCTTGGGAATTTATCAAACAACCTTCGAATTTACCAACTTACAATCGATTTACAATTGCGTTTATAAAGCATAAATAATTATTCTTCCAAAGATGGCTCGTAAAGTAATTGTAAATTAATTGTTTATGGGGTAGGCATTTCATATAAGTATAACAAAACGTAGAAAATTCATAATATAAATATGATAATAATACTTTTTATATTAAACATTTAGCTCCAAATTTATAGTAAATTTTCACCCATTTACAAACGGCATCGCAAATCATTTTCCACAAGTAAATCGCAATATAATGCTATTGTAAACGGAACGAAATAATTCTATAAATTTGGGAGTCAACATACACGATTACCAACTAATTTAATGTAATTATTACACTTACATTTGGTGCTAACGAAAATGAAACCACTCGTGCGCATGATTGGATAAATACAATAATTATAAAGAGTTGTAGCAACCACTTCAACTGCACCACAAGCTACACAGATGGCGCAGCAGACACATTCAGAACAATAGACAATTGTCATCACAATCCTGAATCGCGCTATAAGAGTTTTCGCGCTACAAGAGGCACACCACCCGCCTGGCTGGAAAATCTTCCCTTTTCCGCCAAATTCCGCTATGCCCCAACGGTTATTGTCGGGATCTTGTATATACATATGTTACTTGCTCCGAAAACTCTTATAGCGCGATTCAGGATTGTGATGACAATTGTCTATTGTTCTGAATGCGTCTGCAGTGCCATCTGTGTAGCTTGTGGTTGCTACAGAGTCATCGAGTCACCAACACGCTTATAATCTATCGCCATTCCCCGACAACTCCCCACAGGGCAAGGGGGGTGAGATTACAAAATAATTTACTGCTAGCTTATGAAATGCATATTACTATTGAGCTCGTGGTACCATAACCAGTCTTACATATTGTATTCAACTGATTTCATAATAACTCAAATTAAATTTCTCAAATATTTATCCCAGAGTTTATTGACATTCTATAACGTTTGATAAAGTTCTAGAACGTCTATAAATTTGGGGGTTGATGTATTAACTTATTATTAATTTATGGTTAAACTGAGCAAAGCAAATTGATTAAGGAAGTAATTGTTTGGGGTAATTTTGAACCCTATTTTCGTTCTACTATGAATAGCGTTCGATGTTTTGATTGTTGTATAGGCGCCGTTCATACTGTCAGTCCGGAACACGATCCAATGTTGAAAGGTTCGCGATTTTTTAAGATACCGTTCACACAATGTGAATAGGATACTTACTTGTGAACACTCTGATAGTGTGAACGGCGCCGTACATACATTTTTGATGGAAATGAGTTATAAGCGGAGCACGGTTTCAGGACAAAAATTGGGGTATCATTTGAAAAATCTTTAACCGTCAATTCGGGTGACTAATTTCATATAAAAACCGTTACTTGAAGTCGATAAAAATATTTATTTCGCCGAGATTTCTTAATCAGTTCAAAGTCTTGCAACGGTTATCTTGGACACCAAGGGTAGTCAGTTCATCGCGGTCTACAACCTGGAGACCCAATTAGGTTAACACCCAGTGGCGTAGCATAGGTCATTAGCACCCGGTGCGGATTTCAAATTTGCCGCCCTCTTATTTTTGGTAATCATTATAAAAAAATTGGAGCATGGTAACGACAAAAAAAAACTGAAAGAACATTTTTTTCATGTCTTAATTTTTTTTTGTCTAACCACCTGTGAAATGCCGCCCCCGGCAAAGTGCCTCTGCCCCCCCCCCCCATGCTACGCCACTGTTAACACCGTAGATTTTATAGAGTCTAGGGTACATTCATAAGTTGAACTCCCAATATTGGTCCTGCGCCCGCGCCCGCCAGATGGCATAGCTCTCGCGTGGTACTACGTATCGGATACGTTACAATTTAGTCGGCCTTCCGGGGCCTTCGCTTGCGGACCTCGGCCGGTCTGTCCTCCTTGTCCACGGATTTGGTGTCGCCGCCGGCGTCCTTCAGCTTCTCCTTCTCATCTTCCGATGTCTATGGTAAGAGATAAAAGTAATTTTAATAAGTCATTTTGTGATTGACTAGCTTCGGCTTTCGGTTCCGCCCACAGTACCTCCATGAAACAGCCTAAAGTACTCAGGGATAATGTAGCTTTCGAGCCGTGAAATAATTTGCAGATTCGGGTCAGTACCCCCTACATCTACTCATAAACTTTACTGCTTCATGATAATTATTTTAAGTACGACCAATACGCGACTTGACAAAACTATTGTGGATCTAATCTAATTACATATTATATTAACATACGAGTGCAAGAATTCAAAATGAAATGTTGAAACGTGATATTTCAAGGTGTCCTAAGAAGTCAGATATTTTTCATAACATAAACTATCCTCCACAACAGGGTTGGGGGTGGTTTATAAGGCCTAGTCTCCAGGTAAGGCTCGCATATAAGAAGGCATGTGTATGTTTTTTTGGTGACGTCGACAAAATACCTATTCAATGGTGGTTTTGAAGGCTTTTTTGAAGGCTTGCCTAAAAAAGGTGGAACAGACTGATTGACAGTAGTTACTCACGTCGCTGGGCGAGTTCTTCTCGGCATCACTGTTAGCGATCTCCGCGTCGTCCACAATGTCATCGTTGATCAGCTCCTAGAATAATCATTTAATGATTTACTAGCATTCAAAAAATTCCAAAATGGCTTATTGCTTCATTTTTAACACCTTCAATGCCACCCAAATGTACGAGTTGAGTCGTCAACTATACCACCCCATCCAGCTATCAGACGAGAACCCTCCACTGCTGGACATAGGTCTCCCTCAACGACAATTCATCATTGGTAGGGGTTTGCGATATACACCGCGCCTGGCAATGACGCCTTGGGGACCGCAGTATGTTGTTTGACACAGCAGGACGCCGCTGCCCGACCTCTGATTTAGTCCCTATGTCGCCTCTTAAGACATCCACTGGAAGAGTTGGATAGGTGATATTCCAATTCTACGAATATTTCTTAAATCCTTCTTGAACTTTCTGCGCAAGCCTGTAGTGGAATACAGTTACACACACAAAGTCAGAATAACACAAATTATACTGTAAAAAAGAAATGAGGTCGTGTATATCCCAAAAAAAACACTATTTGTAACACTAACCTGTATTACTACTAGACATGATTTACAGTACAAAATCATAACTATTTATTTTTGCCGTTAAAGTGAAGTGAAAAAAATAGACACAAAATACAATTTTAAGGCAAAATGCATAAAATATGCATTATTAATATTATATACACCATAAAGTAATCTATTTTAATGAATGTTTGTCAACTTAGTTGTCATATTTCTCATCTGTATTATTAGTTCCGTGGACACTCACTACTTGCTATCACTACAATCAGCGCCAAAATGTCGCAGACGCTGATCTAACAGGCACAACGACGATGTTTATCTCGAGTCCAGTAGCAGTACAGGTCAGTACTATGTGAGTGCCCACGGCACTCACCTTAACAAAATAAATGATATATGACATGGTTTCCTGCACTCACTCCCTCACTCACCAGGTCGTCGTCGGACTTGTCCTTGGAGTCCTGGTCGCCGCGCGCGCGCCGGTCCAGCTCGGCCTGCGACACGAACACCTTGTCCGCGCGCCGCGGCGGGTACAGCAGGTCGATGAGACACACCAGGAGCTGTGACACCAGACATCACAACAATTACACCTGCTCATCTATTTAATATTTTTTTTTTTTTTTATTACATTATAGGCAAGTATTTGATCTCGATCTCACCTGATGGTAAGTGACGATGAGATCTACGATGGAGCATACTTGCCTAGGTAGGAAGGCGGCAGTAGATAGAGACGCCACATTCACTAGGCACATGCAGCGCAACTGATCTGACCCGCCATCCATGATGATTTACACTGTGATTGACACATTTACACTGTGATGATATACACAGTTTAGTCGTGATGACGTTTTAAAAAGCCGTAACTACTAACTAAGTTAGCAGTTGAACATTCCTGGCTCGCTTTCGTACAGAAAAATATCAATCACAATTCACACATTACATGATATCACACAGATATACATGATCAGTATGACATACTAGGTAAACTCTACACAAACAGTAGAAACTTAATATCAATTCGATAGTTTTCATTGATACTTAAATATCAATCTATCTTAAATATCTGATACTTTAACATACAGAATTGGAAAAAATCTAAAGTGACTTGTTTTGCATTTAGAGACATCCATATAGCTACTGGAACAAAATAGTGGATGCAAGTGGCGGAAGACCGTGATGTATGGAAATGATTGGGGGAGGCCTGTGTCCAGCAATGGACGTCTTACGGCTGATGGATGGAATTTGGCAGTTAAAATACTCACCAATCCCAGCAGTGCTCCAATAAATATGGTGGCCACAGCAAAGATGAGGTAGGAGCCCCAGGTAGGAAGTCCATAAGTTTCCATCAGCATGTTGTGGACACTCTGTAAGATAGAACATAAATAAATATCGCCACAAACACACTGTATGGTTCCACACTAAGCAGCGCTTGTACAATGGAATGGGGTCTCCCAGTAGCACGAAATAATTGGTAATTTCAATTCCATTATATGTCAATGGAAATGAACTGGACAACCGATTTTCATAAAAAAAATAATTATTAGATCAGGGTTGATAAAAATCATGTTTTTTTTTGGGAGTCATGTTTTTTTTAAATTTCAGCGGTATAGTTAAGATCTTCCAGCCAGGCGGGGCTGGCCGCCATGAGGTAAAGTAACGGTCATTATCGGGGTCTTGTATGAACATGTTACGTGTTCCGAAAACTCTCATAGCGCGTTTCAGACGGTATGGAGAATCGTCATTTGTTCTGGACGTCGTAAGCAGCGCCATCTGTGTATCCGCGCGGTAAACATGTTTTTTGTAGCGAGGATTACAAGAGGTCGCTACAATACAATTTCTTATTATTGCCCATGAAAGATTACTTACTCTCAAAGCCTGGCTGAGCTTAAAGAACTCAGCGACTAAGCTCATCTGGAGCGAGTGCGGCGCCTTCCAGCCGGGCACGGGCTCGGTCTGCTTCCAGCGCTGCTCCTCGATGTAGCCCAGCATCGAGTCCACGTCGCGCGGACCCTTGTACTGGCGGAACTCTCCCTCTATCACGCTGGGGAAGAATACACAATGAGTCACTGACATTTTACAACATGAGTCGCTGACATTTTACAACATGAGTCACTGACATTTTACAATATGAGTCGCTGACATTTTACAATATGAGTCGCTGACATTTTACAATATGAGTCGCTGACACTTTACAATATGAGTCGCTGACATTTTACAACATGAGTCGCTGACATTTTACAACATGAGTCGCTGACGTTTTACAATATGAGTCGCTGACATTTTACAATATGGGTGAGGGACTTTGTACAACATGAGTCACTGACATTTTACGACACGAGCCGCTGAATATATTTTTGACTTCGTACTTTTTGGCGAGAATTTTTATTTTCAAGAAATGAGTTTCTATGACAAATTATGTGTAATATTTGTGGGATATATTTATGATCAATGTGTGTCTAAAATGTACACATGTCAAGGGAAAACTTATATCAGCGGACGTCCTGTAAGCGGGGCAATGTAAATTTTACCCGGTGTAAGTTTACCCTTCGCGGGGTATTTAGCGTTTTGAACCAGTGTACATACTATTCTGTGTGTGTACCGTAAACACAGCCCAGTTAGTTTTCATCTTTACTGACAGGGGATTCATTTAATTATCGTCATTACACAATTATCTGCCGAGTTACGTATAATACTCACTGGAATATCGTAGGCAGGGCTGTCACCACGAATCTGCCGCTGAGTCCGGGGCTCTTGGTGACGTCGACGGCGCCGGTGCGTACGCCGAGCGCCTTGCGGGTGACGCGCGACGACAGCTCGCGCCACGCGGCCGAAAGCTGGTTACACGCGGGGCACCATGGCGCGTAGCTGAGCGAGTTGAATATTTTCATTGAAATGATGATAGAAGTTTAATAGGACCACAGTTATATCCTAGTCTAAGGTATATCCTATTAGAATAATACAAATCAGATCAAGTAAAAAGTTGTGTTGTCAAAAATAAAAAAAAATATTCATGTATTGAGCACCTCCTGCTTTTTTTCGTCGGTTAGAAATGACTACCTATTATCTATCTATACAAACATAGGATTAGTGTATACCTTGTTTTATCTGTACATAGAATTTTTCAAAAAAATAAATCATAGTGGAAATTATTGTCTATATTGTGGCCGAATCCGACACATTTATTTTAACGTGCACCCGAAAACTACAAGACGGATTTTGATAAATTTTGACATACTAATAGTTCATACCTGATTTCAATATTACCTGGGATTATTTTTATTCCGGGAAGTGATAGTGAGAGCTTTGTGTGATCAGCATGAATGATTGTACCCGAGTCATGGATTTTTAATATCTATGTAAGTATTATATACTGGGTTCGCCTTCAGTCCATTGTATGGTACCTATAATACAAGTGTTGCTTAATGTGGACGATATAATTGGAGTGTTCGTCTGGCGATATATTATTTTAATATATATAAATTACGTGTCACGGTGTTTGTCCGCTATGGACTCCTAAACTACTAAATGTGCAGTTTTATCCAACTTGAAGGATAGGATAGTTTATATTCAATTTATTTTATATAGCAAAACAACGTTTGCGGGGTCAGCTAGTTATTTATATGTTCTGATAAATAGTAACATAATGAATAATTGGTAATGCCATCTGAATAAATAAATGCATTGAACAATGCAAACTTATTGTAAACATTGAATGTACCTGGCCTTCAATGTCAAGTTGTCAGTATTATTATCATTTATTGCTAAGCAGATAATTGGCTGTATCTTTCATTATTAATTGGAGTTGGCTTTTTTATATTCACTCTCTACTTTTTTCCATAACTTTTTTTGTCATGGCTCAGATGAAATTATTTAGATGGAGTGTCACAAACAATATAATTCAGCCCAGAAAACAAACCGATTTGTGTCACGTAAATTGTGTTCTTATGTATACGAAAATTAGCATTTACTACACAAGTCCACTTGGTTTTTTGTGCTTGAATATGTTGTATGTGATACTCCGTCTATATTGTTTTTTTGTGTAAGATTGGGCATCTACACAGAATGAATTAATTATATACTGATTGATTTGCCAAGGAATAATAGGTATGTATTACATGCTAGGTGTCCCAGCGAATTTGGTACTGTCTCAGAATCAAATGTACAAGAAAATGGATTATCTTTATTATCATTTTTATAGGATATTCGCCTACTATAATAGCTATCCTGCTATTTGGAGCGGAGACAAATTAAAAAAGATTATAGAAATCGGCCCACCCATTCTTGAGTTATAAGTGTTGTAACTAACATGTCCTTGTTTCATATATAAGTATACAGATACATATATACTCACATACATACAAAAAGTGCATGTTGCAAGCTGTTTACTAATTACCATTGTGTTTTGGCTAGACGTGATGATGCAACATGTCTGCCATTATTCAATTATGACTCAGACTTACCACTACAAGCGGTGCCGCTTACCAATTGCAAAAAATTAGACTTCCTAAACACCACTACCTGAAAGACATATCATTAGTAATTTGTCTAGGACCGTAAGGTTTCTGTGTCAATCAACTTTAACAGATTGAAAATAATATATGCATTCATTATTCAAATATGCATTAGGTATATATCTATACCTAGAGTATGTGTCAATTTAAAATGCTGATGTCATAAGCGGCACTTACTAACTTCCTCATCATTATTATGTAGATGATGTTAACTGTGTCATAGCAAGTTGGTATTGATTTGACATCAATAAGATGATTCTTAATGAATACAAGTACTTAATTGAGAGGCCTCAAATATCAATTTAGACAAATTCTAACTAGGTATCATACATTTGATATAATACTACATAAAAACAATTACGGTTCTAGAAATTAATATTACCAGACAAATACATCAACTGTCGCTACGGTCCCAAACTGAGTAACTCTTGTAGTATGTGTCCATACACTGGAATGGCGCGATCAGGCGATAGTTCAACATTCATGCTCTCACACAAAGTTTGTCCTTACTGGGGCGCAAATGTGGTACCCTCGGTACAGTAAGTAGGGTTTACTACCCATCAGGCGTCAAATAGTTTATATGTAAAGATACACCATTTTGAACTGTTACTTCAATTTGTGGCACCAAAGGCAAACACAGCCATAAGTCTACAAATATAATAAATTAGTAATCTAATGGCTTTTCTAACTAAATGCTTACTAGGACAGATTTTGTATGAGAACTGTTAAGTGACTATGATGCAATTGCTATTTGATTATGACTATTATGAGTCGATTATGATAACCTTAAGTACAGAACTTGCACTAATTGATTTTAGAACACATAATTCGGTACCATTTTTATGTCATGTCTTTACGAATATTATTATATATAAGTCTGTTTGGGAATCAGTAGAAAACAAAATGGATGCTGAATTTCATAATAAAACCACCGAGGTGTGAGGTAACAACGACGAACAATAGCTTGACAATGCGTCACGGTTTTGAAAACGGTTCTTAGAGACCCCCCATTAGCCTTGAAATGGTTATTGAACCCAAACGTGCGGGCTAGTCTTGAGGTACAGAAAAACACCTTAAAATTACATAAAATACATGTCTTTTTCTAATTTATCATCGCTCAAACCGTCATATAACATGTTAGCCCACAAACCCAGGAACCTCTAAAGCAAACAATCGCGTAATTTACACATAAAAGTGAGGAGAAAAATCTTGACACGTTTCGGTGTATTCATGAAACCGGCATAGAAAAAATACTCACAACTCGACCATCCATTCTCCATCGAGGATATCTCTCCAATTGTCTTCATCTAACTCGCGGTTGGCACTGGCGAAACTCGTAAAACAACATAATGTAATCGTCAAATAAAGGAAAAAATTAAAAAATTGCGGAACTATGAGTACGCGCGCCATGTTTGATTTTGATACAGTGTTGCCAGCTACGCTAGCTCCAAGCAAGACTTGAACTTGAACAACCAACAAGCTCTTTTCAATTATTGTCAAAGTAAAAATGGATTTTTGATTTATTTCATACATTGTTATTTTATGTTATTTATCATGAAAATGTTATGATATTTTATTTCTATAATTGTAGTATTTTATAATTCCACATTGTATTTTGAACCCCTATTCAGCCATCTAGTAACGAAGAAGGCAAAACACACTTCAGCGACATTTCGCTAGATGTCATCAGTAGTTTTTAAAATAGGTGATTATAAAATAGACATACCTACCTACGTAATCAAATGTAAAGTAATTAAATTTGTAGCGTACCTACCTCGCTACACTATTAATGATTACATTATAAATAGTTCATTCAAGCACTCATCCTATTTGATTGTCCGTGGGGGCGGAGCGTGCAAACGAACAAACTGATTTAAAGGTATTGGTATAGGCGAGATCTTTGAAATGCCAGTCATAGATTTTTCTGTTGTTTTTTTAAATAAAAACTAAAGTAAGACCTAGTGAAGTGTCGTCTCAATATCGGTGTCGATGTCGCCGCTCGTAGGGCTTCGGCCGCGCGGGCTTCGTCTACTATCGATCCGGGTCGCGGGTTCGAGGCGCGTCCTTACCCTGCGACACTTTTATTGTGTAAAGAAAATAGTGGGTACGGTTGTGAATTTGTTTCCCGAGTATTTTACTAGTAATGAGGGATTAATAAACAAATTAGTTACCTACTAGTACCTACTTAGTCCTATAAGATTCTTCAACTAAGTCAAAACTTATCATGTCATTAGTTCAATAGCCAGGTAGGGCATCGAAGACGGAACCTCTCTGTTACGAGGGCGGCCTCTACTGTGCAATTGACTCTAATGACATGTTAAGGTGGAAGCTCAGGGTCAGGGCGCGAAATTCAAAATGTCAATGGTTTTTATTTTTTTTTACGAGAAATTTGGACATCTTTACGATGTAATTTAGTGTTTTGCGATATTAGCATTCTGCATTGGATGTCTCGATGTATTAAGATTGCTTAAAAAAATACCTAAAGCGATACAACACCATAAAGTTAGTAAAAGTAGCGGTTTTTACAAACCTTATGGCATTGTATCGCAAAACACTAAATTACATCGTAAAAATGTCCAAATTTTTCGTAAAAAAATAAAAACCATTGACATTTTGAATTTCGCGCCCTGACCCTGAGCTTCCCCCTTAAAAGCGCTTGTAGCTTTTGCCGAAGTATATGTAAGTGCTTTTTTTGGCCTACATGAAAGAAAAAAGAAATTTGAATGGTAAAAGTCCACATTTATGATGTGAGTTGTCGCCACATTTTAAGTTGGGAGTAGTACTTGGCAAGATGCAGGTTTCCACTGACAAATCTTGTCGATAATGGTTTATGGTCGAGTGGCATAGATTCACCATGAATTCAGTTTGTTGGACAACAGCATCGACTTTTATCAATCCATGCATATATATAGGTGCCTACCTAAACTGTGATAATATTGCATTTCATTTATCATAAAGCATGAAGAAGAGAAAATAGTGTCTATTCTAGGAAAACTTTTCAATATATTCACTGAACTAAAATATGTTGTTGTATGCATTCCTTATAATCATAGGTAACGTAATAATAAAACTAAATTGTTCACGCAAGTCTAACGCACGGCATAAGCATTTTAAATAAATAAATAGATATCGATCAAATCTACCATGACAGTTGTCAAACATCAAAATATTTTACGCGCGCTTTTTGTTGATACGTTCCGCTGTCCTATGTGCAGGGGTGGCCCTTGAAGTGTGCTTACAATTACATTAAAATCGATTAGTTACTAATCAGGATATGCGATTCATATGATAATACCTGTTTCTTTGGTTCAAATTAGGTCCTTGTTAAGTGATTTAATAAGTTAGTTTTAAGCCAAATCAATTATCTTTTTGTTTTCCAAGTTAAGTGGCGACACAAAAAATTGCTGTACATAGATATACATCTTATCGATAAAGAGGCAACTTTTTGTTGTAGGTATACATAATAATGTTAGAAAATTAAATTAAGAATGACCTATACTTACCTAATTTTTACCATATGAAACTGACAACCCTGCAAACTGGCCCTATTTCAATTCAAAATTCGAACGCGCCGCCGGCGTGTCTATGGTGAATGTTTTATTTTTTAATTTTCAAATATCGAATAGAAGCCTCGAGCCGTTTGTTTATTTTCATAAAGTATAATGGCATTGTTTGTGGACAAGATTATTTCGTATCTCGATCAAAATGGCGGCTGTTTTAATTTTATTTTTCGAGTGTGTGTAACAACAAGAGTTTTTGTGGATGACTGTGCGTTTCACTGTCTACCGGGACTATTGATATTTTTTTGTCGTCGTGTTAGACTAGTGGTCACAAGCATGGCCTGCCAATCATGAGGTTCGGGTTTGATTTTCCGATAGCTCGCAGTTTCACTTGTATTTTCTGGTATAAAGGAATCCAATGCATTTTGGTTTCCCAAACATTCTCGATACGGTTATGGTATGCTACGGTTAGATAATATATATTCCCTGGAAATGAAATTAAAAATGAAAAAGTTTATATGGACTCGACTACGACGTAAGCTCTGGTTCTGTGCCCGAAAAAAATAGGATATACTTACTTAGATATCTCATAACCACCAAGTTTGTCACCGTTAAACTGCATTTAAAGCTAGAACTTTAAAAAAATCATGATTTAGGCTATGTAAAAAAAAATACCAAATAAATAAAACGGTATCTTAATTTGGCAGTCAAGAAAATCTTGTCAATTGACGTATTACAATAGACGAGTGGTCCCCAAATAGTGTAGGTAGGTACGTATGTATAATTTGCAAATAGGTAGGTACTATGGAATTCAGCGAGGTACTTACTTTTGGCTTCAAAGTTTCACTAGCGACTTTTGGTGTGTCTGTGAATCGTAAATCAAATTATTTTTTCATATAGACCACCTCGATGCCTATGTTAGAATGGTCATAGATAATGGATCTGTTGTCCTAATACTTAAGTGACCTTATAAAAACAATTCGATCTGATTGAACGAAGCGGTTGCGCCGTCAAGTCACGAGATTTATCCGTGTGGTCTATAGTATGACGTCCGAAGACATTGAGATGCGTTTGATATTCCCAAGTTCTTCTATTTCGTTTGAGAAATAATGTTGGTTGCAAATTGCCTTTACGTTATACCGAGCGGGGGGCAGAGTGCACGAGCAGAGGCACAGACAAGACAGAGGATATTGAAAGGAATTGCCTTGATACAGGATTGAACTTAACAATGAAACCTTTAAACTTGACACTGGCAATACACAAACGTGTGATGCCAAAAAAGGAAAAAAAAAACAATGAAACCGAAGTCGAAAGGAATATTAGTTAGAAAACAACAGAAACGAGGAATTCTGTAGACAAAAAGAGTGGCACATAGCTTGCAGCATCGCTGGCTGTTGGGGCGGACAGGTTCTAGAATAGCGACTAAGAGTCGTATAAAGTCGTAAACTGATCATGTGCATTGTAGGGAGTTTATCGATACGAATGGCGGAGGAACCGTATTATCTTATTGTCCAGTAGCATTGTCTGTGTCCAGTAGTGGATGTCTTCTTGTCCAGATGGAGAAATTGAAGCCAGCTATGTACCTACTGATCTCATTGGAAATTAATTGTAATTATTATAATGCGTGGGTTAACAATTGCACTTTCCAAATCCTAACTAATCTTCAAACCAGTTTATTATTGATGACAAAAAAAGCTAATGTAATTTTCGTTGAAAATCACAATCACACATGCCATCCCCGTGTCGGCGGCGCACACCTCCGTATCGAACTGTCAAATCAGAAATGTGACACGTCTGACAGATTTTTTTTATATGTGCAAGATATTTGGGTTGCCATGTTTGATGTAATAAACTTAAAGAAATGGTGTTTGGTAGTTGGGTTACATTTTTATTAGCCCGGCTAAGAAGGATAAGGCGTCGCGACGCCAACTAAAAATAATCGTGCTGAATAATAAATAATTACCGAATATTCGGCGCATCCCTAGATAAGAATTGGAACATGTACTCTTTTTTCAAGATATCAAAGGAGTGGTCTTGATTAAGGTTCTTAGGTTTTAAGCTACGTTCAGTTACGCCACAGGGCCGACTGCAAATTCCCTCCTCCCAATTCCTACCGGCTGGTGAAAAACAATACTATTACATAATAAGAATTACGAAATATTTCTTATTGTTCGGGAAATCTTTAATCTGGCAATACCATCCGAAATATTCTTCCAACCGCACTTGTCAAATTAGACGGTGTGTTCGATATTTAACACTTTGACACTGGCAGCTAATCCTCCCGCATTTGTTCCTCTTTTTGTCGATGGTCTCGAGTGTCATGGCCGCCACGAAATAATCCTTTTAAACGAGCGCTCTTATTTAATAACCTGTGTCGTATTTCTGTCCTTATGTGCTCGGGTTGTATGTAAAAAAATAAAATGGTAATCGGAAACTTGAGAGTCTAATTATTGTTCGCATCACATCACGCCTCTCCCAAAGAGGTAAGCAAAGATATAATTTGTATCTTCAGAGTTCCATAAAAATTCTAAAATTCTCTCGACGTCCCAAGGACTTCCAACATTTCATAGATCATCTTGTTCTGTAAGGCAGATGGAATGCCTATCAGATCGCAAGGATGGACATCCATCCACACGATGGATTATTAAAGCCAGAGTTCTTTGCGTGCGTGGGCTCTTGCAGGAGTCGACCAGAATCCAAGTCCTGGCAATCAAGTTCACTCCGTGAAGAGTGGAACGATATGTTAAAAAATTACATAAGCGAGCCTTTTATTATTTGTTAGTACACGTATGGGAAGATATTCGTCGCTGGAGACGATTTAACCTTAGCTCAAATCTCTGAATCTTCATTCCAGGCCACTGTAGGGATTGGTTACAGGTATGAAAGCTGTAGGAGTTTATGCCATGAAAAAAAATCCATCGATTTAAAAAATACGATGCAAAACATGTCATTTTCACACGAATACGTTAAACATTCGAATTTCGAATAGTTTTTGACAAGTCACACTTAAATAATCTTCAATCGTGTCCACCCGCGTCAAATGTAAAAATGGCTACCCAAGTAGTCCTATTGTGATAGTTATTGCCAAATCATTGATCGACGATAAATATGTGGATCATTCACACGGTGGATCGCGACAGGTGGCAGTACTTGCGCACTGTCACAGTGACGGTTGAATCGATCGAATCACACCTTTTGAATCAAATTCCTTTATTTTTAATTGATCGTAACTTATGGATTATGGTTCCGTAGTATGATTTTCCTTGTATTTAACTAGTATCTTTTCACTAATAGTAAGCAATGTTGAACATAGGTTTCGCACATGAATAGCCCAGAGGTGTAAATATCCCAGATAATTATTATTTGGTTTGAAAAGTATATCGTTATAATATAATTATGGTACAGCCGGGCTAGGTGAAGATGTCTTGCACAATCAGCCCAAAGCACGAGGGTCATGTCAGTCTCTATGGTAATACACTTTTGCACAACGTAGGATGCATACCTAACAATCCTCAAATAAAACCATGCCTCTAAAGAAGATGATCTTCCAGCGGGATTCTAAAAATAGACAAAACACCTACGACAAATATTTTGAAGGCGTTCGAACGTTCCTTTTTTGAAATTTGAATTTGGAAGCATCGAGTTCAGTGTGGCCAACCAAAATGCGTTTGTCGTGTAATCCTCGAGGGATATGGATTATTATTTTTTTGTATTTTCAATCAATTATTATTTTTTTGAAACATTGTCCTTTGCGTGGGATATTGGGACGATGGCACGTAGAGCATTCTGTACGGTTTATTAATTTTCTATTAGTCATCGTCGCTCGAATGATGGACAGGCCGTAGATCAATCTAATCAGATCAGGATTAAAAAAAAAAGTTGTAGGTGAGTAACATGATTTCATTAACTAAATGATAAACTTGTTTTGTTTTTAATGAATAATAACGAGATTATAAGGGTCTAAGAACAATTCGCGGTAGTCATATTCGCAATGACACTTATTATTTAAAAGTCATGAGAGTAAGCATTAAATACCTACACTAATCAATGTTGACAGACAAACCAATCTTAGGATCCTAAATAACGCAGAGCTTGCTGTATGGGTACACCGTACAATGGACTTCTATGATCCCTGTAACATTCCAGAGCTTACGAAAATACCAATTTTATTAAGTTTTTTTGGGTAATGACCACGAATGTTTGTACCCAAGTCATGTATATTTTTATATATAGATACATAAATATTATAGCTACTAGAACTAGTAAGTATTATAGAACTAGTTATACAGAAACACAGCCTCAGCACAGAAAGAAGAATCACTACCAATCAGGCCCCCAAGTCTGCTAACACAATCGATTCATAATCGAACAGCAACCGCATAGTAGCTGTCACTTTTGACAGATATCCCATACAATATCCGTCAAAAGTGACAGTAACTATGCGGTTGCTTCTCGATCATGAATCGATTGTGTTAGCAGACTTGGGGCCCAGGTCGTCTGTTCATTTGGAAGATAGATCTAGCTTGGTCCAGGAGCTAGTTATAGAGAATAGGCCAGTTCCAGACTCCCTGTAGCCTCGCCCCATTAATATTTACAGACGCTATTAATACCAAAGCGATCTCCAAAGTGAAGCTTGTGCGGTTCTGTCCACTCCCCAGGGGTGTACGGTGTTGTGTTACATTGCGCTTTGTGCTGACGTAACGGAATAATAGAAATGTTTATGGGATCGCCACTCCTTTTCTTTTTTATAGTGGTAATAAGTACCTAGGTTTTTTATATTCGTTATTTGAAATTTGGGTAAAGCAAGTAGTGAGAAGAGAGTGGGGGTGAATGGGAGAGTGGGAGTGTGCTCTCTCGCTCGAGCACACGCCCTTTCCAGTGACGTCACTATGTAGGTATCTAGGTTGTAGTTTCAATATCATCATTGTTGGTAGTTGGGGGTACTTGATTTCCCACCCTTTTCTGCCAGTTGCTGTCTAAAGTGAGTGATGGCTGGACAGTGGATTAGATAATGTGCTAGCGTAGTAGATAGTTACTTCACTCTGTTAAAAAAAAATAGTTATTTTAATCTCACTACAAAGGGGTTCGTAATTTTTATTGTCAGTGTAGTGTTCCATAACGAAAAAAGCGTTGGCGTTTAAAAAAGGAATCCTCGATTCGGATTTGAAAAAAAAAACCGCGCTTCGGATTAAGGAGCTCGCTTCATTGCCGATTATATATTTTCGCTCGGAAAGACTTGGGTGTTTTTCTTTGATTGAACTATTTCCTTGCCGTGGGTTTGCTTGTAAGTTGTGTCAGAAGAATTTTTGATATTAAAAGGAGTCATAGTAAGTAGTGTAGGCCGGTGAGCGTGAGCCAACCTTACTAATAACTTACCCTATAATCGGTTATTTATTCAAAGTTTCCCTATAAATAATAAACTTTAAAACATAAAACCGTGAAATACCTACAAGATCCTGGTAATTCGGACTATATTTACGTACCTCCTATTTCGCTCATTCACAGACAGACATTTTTTATTATATTTACTTTTTTATTGCACACGTGGGCACAGAATGCTTTTTAATTGCAACGTTTTGGTGTGATGCAACCCTTGAAAGAAATATATAAAAAAAATAACGGCTCACAATGTAGCCAGTAGCGATCACAGTGGGAGGCAAATACGGAACATGAGCCCTTTCAATTTGTTTATGGCTTTAAAAAAAAAAATTAGACAAGGACGTCTATGTACATCATAATATAAAAATGTTCATAGACAAATTTGTCTATGAACTCGCACGTAGAAATATATGTGTCGGTAGGTACGAAGGTATAAATAATGTAATACCTATGTCTGTGTGTAAAACCTATATAAGTTTTTTTTCACCAATCATAATTTATCTCTCTCTCTTTGGTACTCAAAAAATGCAAATCATAATCAGAATAAAGAGGTGGTATAGTTTCTAAATTATGCAGGTAGGTATTTTTTTTATCTCTAACAAAACAGTCGCGATAAAAAGTGACTAATACATTTTCTAATTGATCTAATAAATCAAATTATAATCTCACAATCACGTAACGGTCATATTAGGGCCGTGAGCAATAATCTCAGGTATTTCCTGTCCATAGCTATTCAGTTTACAGACACATCCGTTCTATTATATTTTGAACACATTAAAAATACTGTTCCCTCGTAATAATCCGAAAAAAATACCTGTAACCAAATCGATTGTTAAAAAAACTATTCTAAAAAAACATAAAAGTGACCTTCCGATCGGTCAGGAAACGTCTCTACAAATAAAAAACTATAAAACCCATAATTCACAATTAAAATCGGCTACTGGTCATGGCCAAAAGTATACATAATAAATTTCTTCTTTAAAAAGGTCGAATGAAAGGGCAGGATACAGGCACAAAGGCGGGACAGCCTCGAGCATGGCGAGAAAAAAATAAATGTTGTTTATGGTCATTTTGCCGCCAACGCTCGGCTGGATTTAAATTTAGAATTTCAACTTTTTAAAGCGAAGTAGCGAGTGGATCTTTTCGGTAATTCTTGATTATAATTTGTCGTATGTCATTTGATTTTTTAAGAGACGATGTACTATAGCTAATTTGTAATGGAGGGGTATCGTTATTTATATGTGTCCAGCACTCTGTTTAGAGCAATTAAAGTGTTCCGTAAAATATATACAAACTTTTAAAGTCCGCAACGTGAGCCGATTTTTTTTCGCTTGGAGACATTGACGAAAAAGTCTTGCAATGTCATTGTCGGAATCTGCGTATCACCGAGGTTTTCCTCTTAAATGCAGCGTTGAGACGTTCCTCGTATACCGCCCATCTTGCTGAGAGCGGTCCCCAAGTGGTTGCACGTACGTATAGCACGTAAACTAATTTTCATTGTTTTGTCTTATGTTCATTTTAGAACCTACCTATATTATATTTGCTGCGTAGCTGTAAATCTAAGTAATTATAATACGTTTTTCTGTTGTTTCTTTTGATGTCTATTCTATGATTCACTTAGCTAAATAACTTAACTAACTTAGGTTGCCTTTAGAGCTAAGGTGGGGAGCGTAATTTGTAATTCTTATTGTTTAATTACAAAGTAAAAGTAAGGCAATGATTTTGATGGGATGGTTGAAGAATATTAATGTAATACCTATACTTATCTACGTTGAATTGCGCGAATAATAGAATAGCATGTAACTTTTGTTTATTTCGTTACAAATAACAAACAAATGGATCCACCTGTGCACACATCGATACAAAATAAAAATACAACACAATGCTCCATTCATTCGAGAACGGAACTGACAGGGCTCGGACAAAGGATGTGCCGGAGCTTAGACAAATTCTCACGTTTTTTTTCTCCTAACGACCCATTGATGACCACGGTAGCAAAATTTATGACAGCTAGGTGCGAAAAAGTTAAAAAGAAGCTTGAATAAAATGTATCTTTTTATGTGACATTAGCTTTACCAAAGAGCAGGCAAAGGTGAACGCCAAGCCCTATAATGGTCCCCAAAGAAGGCACGGTTTAACCTCTAGCAAGTCCCGGGGAAACGCTATTAATAGTTTCCGAACTCACAGTTAATTACATCTGCAATATACCTTGCAGCTGGATAGATTATTAGAATCTCATTTGCAATAATAATATTATCGCTTGCCGCACGGTGAAGGCAGATATCGTAAGGAAACCTGCACGTCCGTCGAATATCGTGTGAAGATCACCAAACCGCGCTTCACCAGAGTGATGGACTATGGCCTTAATTATAATAATAATTCCAGCCCTTTTTTAATGTCCCACTGCTGGGCACGGGCCTCCCCTCAATGCGAGGGGGATTAGGCCATAGTCCACCACGCTAGCCCAGTGCGGATAGGCGGACTTCACACATCTTTCGAGGGGTTCTCTCAGACATGCAGGTTTCCTCACGATGTTTTCCTTCACCGTTTAGCAAGTGATAATCATGATTGAAAATGAGATTCGCACATGAAATCCCAGAGGTGCGAGCCGGGGTTTGAACCTGCAATCCTCGTTACCGAGGCAACTTGGCTATACTGCTTTTGACTATGGCCTTATTCCTCCTTAAATGGAAGATAACTGTGCCTGTTATAATGGCAGAAGGCTTGCCCCCTATTACATTTACCCGATTACCCGATTAGATCAGTGGTTAGTGACCCTGCCTTTTGCACTGCGGGTCCGGTTCAAATCCATGCAGGAATATACTTTGTGTGATTAGCACGAATGTTTGTACCAGAGTCATGGATGTTTAATATGTATATAAGTATTATATACTGAGTACGCCCTCAGTCCATTGTACGGTACCCATGATATAGGCGTTGCTTAGTGTGGGACCGTATAGTTGGTGTGTTTGTCTGGCGATAATGATCACATAATGTGAGTGCACTAAGTTTTTACTTTGAATGCCCTAACACAAAACTATACTACCCGAACCTGGGGCTTCGAGATCCAGTGCCGCAGTACCAGCTACAAAACCACCGGCTCAAAATGAAAGAGGTTAAATAAGGCTTAGAAAAAAATAATGATTTAAATAAGTCTCATATTAATGATTAGAATACTTAAGTTGCAAAATGTATAATTTGTTACGTATTCGCTGAAAATTTCAGGTCAAAAATTAATCCTTTACTTAGCGGTTTTCTTTCTAACGATCCTCATAATGGCTTCTTAGAACAATTTTACTTATGCTTAGTATATGCTGGTAATTTTATGCAGAATTTATAATAACAAATATCTAGCTATAAGTAGATTTTAGATATCACAATATATATATATAGCATACATAATAAAAAAGGAACACTATATTTTTTAATAATTACAAAGAAAATAACTTAAATATTTACTAACTAATATAAATTATAAAGATTATAGAAAAGCTACTTAATGTTTACAAAAAGAGTAAAAAAATTGGCCCGTGCGGTAGCGTGCCCAAGACGCTGGCCGCATTTCCTCGCTGAACAGCCAAAGCTACTCGCTGAGCGAGGAAATGCCCGGCCCTTGGGTCGCCGGTTGCGTCGACCAATCTTCTTGAAAGATTTTGTATAAAATTTATGGCGGTTGGACCCCATGGTTCTAGGGTCTCGACTCCGAACGGAACGAATATGTATTCGGAACCGATAACCTTATACTTGCCTTGCGTAAGTTAAGTATTACTTATCGCATTGGTGCTATAATTAGCCATTGAATATCCCACTGCTACGTACCTGTCTCTCCATAATGCGAGGGGAATCAGGCTATAGGCCACCACACTAGCTCAGCGCGGATTGATAGACTTATTACATGATTCTCGAGTACTGGGTTGGGTTCTCTAAGACTTGCGGATTCCCACATCTTCGGCTTTACGTTGTGGTGACCTGATAAGCACTTGATAGTGACAAATTGACCATACTTTCTGTACCAAACTCGATAGGGGCCAACTTGAAGTGATGAGCACGAAAGTTGGAACCAGAATCATGGTGGACGTTACAAGTGATTATATATACTGGGTTCGCCCCCAGTCCATTGTACGGTACCTATATAATGCAAGCGTTGCTTATAGTTTGGGACCGTATAGTTGGTGTGTTCGTCTGGCATTATAATTATTATCGACAAGATGTGTAGTTCGAATTGTGAATAAAAAAAAATAATGACATTTACTGCTCTCCGATTTCCCGCAAAGAAGACCGAATTCCAATTTCGAAAATAATTAAAGACCACCAACCATCAACTATTCATACATTTTTAATCTATCATCATATTGTTGGCACAGATGATATAGAGCATAGACAATTAAGAGACGCGCGTGCGCTGCACGGGGGCGCCACGCGGCTGCAAGTGGCGCAAATTGAGTGCTCCAATTACTGGTGTCAGGTTATATGGGGTAGTACAGGATGATGGTACAACGCAAAGGTACTATTGCCATAAAAAGAGTTTGAATGCGTATGTTTGACAAAAAGAGGGAAGGTACAGGTAGGATCATTCTTTTTTTAAATTTGACATTATGTAGCTAATTCACTAGGTCTTAAGGTAGGATAGTTTTGACTATAAATGTCATGGGATATACCTATATACATGATAGATATTATATACCTACCTATTGTTAAACACTGATTATGATAGGTAATGTATTTTACATGATTGTTTTTTTTGGACTTAGGTTAAGAAATTACAATCATTTTTGAAAAAGGAACTCCTGGTAATTCTACGAAATTATCTCACTTTATGTTTGATGAATGATTATAATAGTTATATACCTACATAAGAGTCAAAAGCCAATAATGGTGGTAAGAGAGGGGTCGTCCAGTTATACGAGAATGTTCTTGATCAATCCCCCCCTGCTCATTTAACTATTGACGTCAGCCTTAGCTTAATTGAGATGCCTCACGGGACTACTAGTAATGTGTTTACTAACATTCGTTTTTTTTTTTGAAATTAAATCGTGTATTCAATGACAACATGCTGTATAACAAAACTATCTCGTATTCCCGCCTCATTCGCGGCGCGCACGTGACCCTCAAAATGGCGGCATTCGAAAATCGAATAAATCAAGAGGATTGGCGACTAATCGACTGCTTCAGGCGGGAAAACATTACAAACGGAAGTGGCTACCCACCGTGTGAGTAAGTAGGACAAATAAAATTTAAATAAATACTTATTGGTGGGATGTTGAAATACTCAGATAATCATTATTATTAAAATAAGGAAACAATAACTAAACAAACATAATTAGATAATAATTTAATTTGGGAATTTAAATAAAATGGTATTTAACTTGACGTAAGTCGGAAACGACCGACACGGCTTCGGCTGCATTCGGGAAAAACCGCCGAAGTTATAGCTGTAATCCCTGAACCTGCATTTCTCTGATGGTTTTAGTATGTCTCTTGTTATTTATACTGGGAACACTTCCCATCGATGCTAGACGACTTCGATCCAGAATCCACCTCGCGAGCCCAGTGCAGGTTGGCGACTTCACACGACTTTCGAAAGACGTGCACGCTTCCTACCGATGGATGTTTGCTTTTACCGTAGAGCAAGTAATAATTCATTATTGAAAAGATATTCGCACATGAAATCCGAACGTCCTGGGGTTTAAACCAGCAGACATTGTTCATAAAGCGAACAGATTGTGTGTCTATATTAATTGCTCAAAAATGTAACGGATCTTTTTAAATAAAGAGCAACCATGGAGTTTCTTGCCCGTTCTTCTCCATAGGAACGGCATTCCGAACGGGTGGTAAAGCAGTAGCATAATATTTTTGTAACTTTTGACGATTCATAAGTACTGTACATAATTGTCTACGTGAATAAAAAATATTCTGATTCTGATTTTTAACATTACTATAATAAAAGTAGGTAGTAAGGTACCTATATATTATACACACAGCATATAAGACCTTTATAGGAAGCTCTTATAAGTCTGTCTGTTGTACGTATTATGAAGATTTAATACGTCCATGTTGATACGATAAAACAACGGGAATTCTGACATTATGAATGAATCAACAACCAAATGAGTTCTCGGAAATATATCTCAAAATATTTATATTCAAATCGATTTATATTTGATATATATCTAATTAACATATTAGTTAGATCGATCTACATAATAATTTTGGAGCATTGGCATTTCTCGGAGGCGGCGACAAAACTTGTCTTGGTGATATAAAAAAAATATGATATTCTATATTTATCTCGTTCTATCTTAATATAAGATTGTTATGCAACGTGGTAGCTGTCTCGTTTTAACGTTAAGATCTTTGGTGTATTAGTCAAAGATCAACGCGGTGGTCTTTTTAGGGTTCCATAAGTGTACGAATGATGAACCCATTCCTATACAACGCTACTAGAAGGTATTTAACTATTGAGAGCAATCACTAATTTGTAACACAAATTACTTACGTAGCTAAAGATTTAGGTATCGTAAGACGACCACATCAACTATACGGTGCCACACTAAGCAACGCTTGTATTATGGGTACCGTACAATGGACTGAGGGCGAACCCAGAATACATTACTTGTATAGATATTAAACATCCATGACTTGGGTACAAACATTCGTGCTCATCACACAAAGTTTGTCCCTACCAGGATTCGAACCCGGCCCCCAGCACAGTAAGCAGGGTCACTACCATCTGCGCTAAACAGACCGTGGATTATATTTCCGAATTCGTTCGTTAATATATAGACATTGGCTTCATGGAGAAATAAATTGAAACAAAACAAACCACCCGCCTGGCTGGAAGATCTTCCCTTGTTCTTAAGTATAATATCATAACATTTTAATAATCACGTACGGAACCATTCACATTATTTTTAAAACACCCGTGATGTTATTTTTTATCCTTATTTGCAGTAAGTGCATTACGTAGTGAATCCAGTCGATTGTACATAATTACCTACATCATCAGTTCTGAGAGTTGCTTATCGTGATGTCGCCATACGAGACTGGACTTAGACACATCCTGGCTTAGGTATAGTAGGTACTTACCATAGTACACGTTTATTTGGATAAATTCATAATTATTCTCCTTCATCTTTTTTTATTCAAAATAATACTTCAAATTATTGAGTAGATGTAATATCTGTGCCAAAACCATAGCAAAAAAAAAATAAGTCTGTGACCATAACGTATCTAGAGTTTTATTAGTTTCATGGACATAGGTGGGTACTTAAACGAAATTAAATTGAAAATAACCTTTTTTTTTTCTGCTTACACCGACCATTTCCCAAACAGATAGAACAGGGGGCGGCAAATTGAAAAGTCGAGTTCGCATAATCGAATGATCGATACCGTTTAACATCAAAGAAATATCAATTTAATCGAGTAGAAATTACCGACCGTGCGGAATTTCATTGGCGCGTCCCTACAACAGGGAAATGTCATTTGGGTATCTACTTATTCTGTTTTCGCGGGTTTTTTAATCTGTTAAATATTACATTTTATCGAATCATTTTTCGTGAAGGTATAATAGTATAAGTAACTAGCTGCGCCCGGCGGTGTTACCCGCGATAAAAAGTATGAAAAATTAAAAAATCTATCCCACGGGAACCATACATTTTACCGGGATAAAAATTAGCCTATGTGCTATTCCAGACTATAATCTATCTCTGTGCCAAATTTCATCCAGATCCGTTCAGCCGTTCGGGCGTGAAAGAGTAACAAACATCCATCCATCTATCCATCCATCCATCTATCCATCCATCCAAACTTTCACATTTATAATATTAGTATAGATTTGTAATAGCGTTATCTTTCGACGAAAATAGTTCAATAACGTTTATTTATTTACTACTGCACTTTGCACATAAAATACCTACTTAAGAATGGAACTGTCAGGACGCCATTTAATTTATATATAAAAACACAAAAAACTACTTGGTATTTTATGCCATGAAATTAAAAATAATCAGGGAAGTAAGTAGGTATGCTTCAGTTTATAAAGCTTTCTTGAGGGCTATCAATACTTTATTTGTAGGTAGCTAAATAGAGCTGGTACCTAACAGGGTGTGGTGGTGGTGTACCAACCTACAAATAAATTGATATTATGCTTGGGTTTCACGAGGACAGACCACAAGCAGCAAGTGACCTTGTCTAAACTGTCCTGCAAGATTGATGAGACATGTTTAGTGTCCGGGATATATACCTGTAGAAACATTTTCCAAGTGATACACTTGATAGGTATTTGCGTTCTGTCATTCCAGATTATTTATTCGGGTGATTTTTATTCATCTCTCAATTTCTGAACTCTGAATTAAAATTGCTAGTGTGGCTGGCAAACAAGTGAAGTTTGTGTTTGGATTGAAAAAAGAACGCGCCAAAACGCAATTCCAATTTCAAAATTAGATGGCTTATTCTGAATATTCTTGCATATTAAAACCAAAAAGATTTATGCCGCGGAGAAGAATTGTTTTTTTTTTGTTTTTTAAAAGATCCGTGGCCGCGTTCGTTAAAGCGTTGCGATTCGATTTGTCGCCATGTTAGGTCCAAAAAAGTAAATTTATTACGTTACTACCGCATGGGCTGCCCCTCGTTTTGCCCTCTTTTGATGTACAATTTTCCCTTTTCCCTCGTAACGGTTACTGATTGCTTTTTATGTCATCGCGATTTTTCTAATTTCATTTTTTTATGGTCGCGGTTTGAGGGAAAATTAACCTTTTCCGGAGATGCTTAGGTATTGGTGCGTGGATACTTATTTCTATATAACCACGGGATACATAATTGTGTGTTTTAGGTAAAACGATAAATATTTGTAAAGAAAAATATAATTTTCTTTCATTTAAATATTCCCGCGCATTAAGCGCCATCGTGGGATTTTGATTTTGTTATCTGTGGTCGAATTATAAACTAGGTAGCATCTAGCTGTCATGAGAAAACAATTTATTATTTTGTTACATAGAAAGCGAATTACTGTACCTAATTGTGATTTAGGAATCGACATAGTAGATTAATAACATTAAATGTCGTTTCTTTTCTTACAGGTAAAGTTTTGTTACTAAATACTTGTATTTATTGAATAAGACGTGTAAAGTTAACACAATAAATCTTTTCTTACAGAGAAACTCAGTTGTGTTTACATTGACTGTGTCGCCCCAATCACTAGAAAACAATATCTTATATATTTATGCATTTTAACATAGAATATTTTAAAAAAGTGATCCAATAGCCTATTTGGACGTCTCTGAATCCAAACAATTGGTTCTAAAATTCTTGTCCATGTGTATTGGTGGAGCGAGTATCATGAAAAAGCTATTGGACCATTTTCACCGGGGTTTTCACTATTGAATTGTTTATGGGTAGAATCAAAAGATTAAATATGTATCATCACCCTATAATTATTTGCAACAAAAAATCGATTGCTGCCGAGGTACGCCATGTGTATTGTTACAACATTGCTATGATAGCTTTTAGGGAGATACCTTTAAAAACAATTGATAAATATAATTGTTTTGTTGCGTCAAACCATTTTGCTGGGACCACAGATGGACTCTCCTTGAAATCAACAGATAATTAAACCGCACTTAGACCGCAACCCCACAAATAATTTCGCGTGTAATATCGAGAAAGCCCCTCTATGCCCACCGACGCGGAAGAAACACTTCCTTGCGCCAAATGTCCGATGTATTTGTGATCCGACGCCCTCACCGTTCCTCGCAGCCCTCCAAGCCCTTACATGTTAAAGAATCCATAAATAATAGAGTTGACGTGCGCGGATTGTGTTACCGAATCACCCTCCCCCATGTAAATAGCGATCGCTCCTTGTCTATGGTGCGCCTAATGCCTCTATTGTCTGTGGTACGGATTTATTATTCATTCTACTAATACATCGGACGGTTATGAGTTTACTATTGATGTATTTGTAATAGCTGCATCTTATATTTGACATTGGCAGCATACCTACCTACCTAAGATGGTGACGGAATATTTTTTTTTAAGAATGATAGTTTTTTCCCGAATGGCCTTTTATTATTGACATTATTCGTCAGCTAACCATATACTTTATAGTCTACGTACATTTTGTATGGAGTATTGAATGTTTTGAATATAGTCCGCTAGAGGCACTGTTCAATTCACCATAGGAAGTGTCTAAATACGTAGACTATAAAGTATACGGTTAGCTTACGAATAATCTCGCATTTCACGTCCTGATACCTAGATATTAAAATATTCATCGACTTCTTCCAAGATACTTAGGTATCTACTTAATTTTTTATTCTATTTTCAATTTACCCTAGCTACCGACCTTTTAAGCAATATAAAGACCATTTTAAAATGGTAACTGGCTTATAAAACCTAATATTATGTCTCACGGTTAAAGCTTAAATATCATTATGCCAATCTAGCTGCAATATCTTATTCTTCTAAATAAAATATAGTATTTAGGTACTTTGATGTAATGTCCATTATTTTGCGCTTATTTTTATAGCCGTCTGACCTTTGGTCACGGACGGCGCCTGGCTCGACCTTTTCTATTTATTTTTGTTTTGTTCCTATTGTCACGGTCTTATTTTTTTTTTTTTAATTTGGCATCACCATAGGTATTTTGCCAGTATCAAGTAATATAAATTATTTCAGTTTTCGAGAATATGCACAGGCCCAAGGCTAGGCCCAAGTAAAATACCCCCCCATCCCTCAATCAGTAAAGAGATGGCTACTTTACTGAAAGATTTTTTTATGTTTTTTTTGTGAGAAACTGAAAAGCCAAGTTTCGTCACTCTGTTTCAATTACATACACTCGTGAACTTTACCGAACCCATAATGGTTAATATTCCACTTATACCACTCACTATAACTCGCAGGAACACTAGTTTAAGAAATTAAATCATAACTGACGCCATGACTTTTCAGTTTCCCGCCAAAAAGCCCGTCTTATTATTTATCTAACTAAGACTGCTAGGACTGTATATGAAATATAATTGTTTTCCGATCCCATAGACAAGAATACTCTCAAGGGACCACATCCACTGACCTCAGAATACTCCAGCATTTGTTTGGATCACCGTCGTGTGGCGCCACTTAGATGCGTTTATTAAGAGTTCGTGCAGACAGAAGAGCGTTCAGCATTCTGCGTTCCGCGTGCTGCAGCTTTTTCGGTAGATCAAGATAAGATAGTAGATACCTATTTCTTATTCTTCTTTTTTTAAGGTTGGCAATCAGCTACAGAATAGTGCCATTATGGCCGGTGTCGAGTAATTCTTGATAATTTTTATTGAATTATAAGTACCCCTGATGATAATGATAATGTTGATGACTGTGATGATGATGAAATGAATCCCCTACCCCTATCAGTAAAAATGTGGATACTTTAAAATTAACACCTTCACGGTTCAACTTTCCGCCAAAAAGCCCTAAGCGTTATTTTGTTTAAATATATTCGTTATTCGTAGTCTTTATTTTGGGAAGCATTTACATGAATCCTTAATGAAACTTATTAAGTTTCTGATAAAAATACTATTCGACTCGTAATTTTTATACCTATCCTTCGTGGCTGCCATTGGTTGATTATACTTATCTGATGTCTTCGTAGCAGTTAGATAGGTAAGTAATATGCTTCATCGTTTATATCCTTCTAAGAGCCCCGACTGATAAGAGCGTTCATCGTTCTACGTTCCGCGTTCTTTAAATTGTATGGTTTTCTAACCGCCTGCTGTTTGCGTAATCGCTATGTAATCCATAATACCTACTTACGTACAGTACCAAGAACGGGAACGTAGAACGCTCACTTGTGTGTTTGGCCTCTAACAATTACTTACGGTTGAACAAAACAATATAACGAATTTTAAATATGAAATTCGAATTTCGAATAAAAATATTCAACATGCAAAACCATAGACCGAAATGCCATTCGAATATTAAAATCGAATGTGACGTCGATATTTCTAGTTTGAAATTCAGTGAATCGATTGTTGGTCGTTATATAAGTGAATACCTATATAGGCTGTGTTATGTGTACGAGGGAGACGCCAGCGAGAGTGCTGGAGCCTCTTCTTGTAATATATATCGCTGGAGACGTATTCTGTAACGGTTTTGAAATAGAATTTTTAAATCAAGAACATTGGATTTTTTTTAATTTACGTCAGACAAATTGAGTCCATTGTGTATTTTTTGTGGATGTAAATCTATAAATTTTAAAATGAAATGCTGTTTATTCTTAAGCGCATCATTTGAGTACCCATGGCTGGATTGAATGGCGTTGTTTTTAAGTTCGTAATCAATTTGGTCAGGACGTCTTCTTATAATAAATACAGTCCTAATATAATATTTGATGGGAATATTACAACTGTATTAAAGAATAGTGGTGCTTATGAGGTGAATATTTTTCGTAAGTAGCAAATAAAGTAAAAGAAAAAAAACATTGCGAATGAGTGTACTTATATTTTTTTATTATATGTTCAGTTTTTTATTGTATAAGTTTTCATGATCATAGGCAAAATGCTCATTTCTGAAAAATCGTGTATACCTTGACGGCCTGATTAGCGCAGTTGGTAGTGACTCTGATTTCTGTGCTGAGGGTCCCGGATTCGAATTCTGTTAAGGACAAACTTTGTGTGTTGAGCACGAATGTTTGTACCCGAGTCATGGATGTTTAATATATACATATAAGTGTTTTATACTGAGTTCGCCCTCAGTCGATTGTACGGTACCCATAATACAAGCGTTACTTAGTGTGGGACCGTATAGTTAGTGTTGTTCGTCTGGCGATATTTATTTATTAGTTAATATCTATAAGGTATCTTATGCACATACAGGTAGGTACCCATTTCCATCACTATTAATAAGTAGGTAATAGAAAAATACACTTTATTGGTTCGTATCTAAATGCCAACTAATAAGAACAGTGTTCTTTGCTACTTCAAGATCATAAATCAATTATTTTACGACTTATTATGTTTTAAAATAAAATAAAAATGAAATGCAAACAAATTGCAGAATGTGGCATGTTACTCACAGCAGCCGGGCGGGGGCCGGGGCGCGGCGTGCGGGCAGGAGATAAGCGGCTTAACTCTGCGCCCGAGCGAGACGACGGCATACGACAACACCACAAGTAGAAGGGAGAGAGCAACACATCACTATATACAGCTGCAAACATTACTGCGTACGTTCGCCGTTGGGCGTTCTTAATTTAAACGTTGTAAGTTACGTCAGTACCATTTGATTTTGAAGCTTAGTGTGTGCAGTTAAAGTTGTTTTTTCTGTGCACAGTGTTGGTAGGTTAGCCAACAGGGGTTGCCCCAATAAAATAAAAATACATTTTCCAGGGAATATCTACGTGGATATAAGTAAAGTTTGCGTTGTAAACTATACGTGCTATAGCTAGGTGTGTCGGGGATACAATTCAACGGGCTCCGTCTCAACAGCTAATTTTAAAGAAGTCAACAGTCCTTCATAAGGTATCTAGAATTGTTAGGTATACAACCTGCGTTGTGCGAAAAGTGTAAAACCATAGAACACATGTCACTCTAAGGGCTGATTGTGTGGGGAACAATAAAAACAATCCCATCACACTAATATTATAAATGTGAAAGTTTGGATGGATGGATGTTTGTTACTCAATCACGCCAGAACGGCTGAACGGATCTGGATTAAATTTGGCACAGAGATAGATTATAGTCTGGAATAGCACATAGGCTACTACATACTTTTTAATCGCGGGTAACACCGCGGGGCGCAGCTTGTCTATAATAAACTTCAATTAACTAAACATCGACAGCCTAGTGGTTAGCGGGGCCGCCTCCGGAGAGTTACGGGTTCGATCACCACTCCGGCCATTAAACTATAATAATAATAATATCTCCAGATGAGCACACCAACTATACGGTCCCACACTAAGCAACGCTTGTATTATGGGTACCGTACAATGGACTGAGGGCGAACTCAGTATATAATGCTTATATATTCATTAAACATCCATGACTCGGGTATAAACATACTCATCACACAAAGCTTGTCCCTACCAGGATTCGAGCCCGGTACCCTCGGCGCAGAAAGCAGGGTCGCCACCAACTGCGCTAATCGGTGTCAGTTGAATACAGAATAAAACTAGGTTGAATTAGAAAAAAATATAATTATAGAATGAGGCGTCATAGGATGAAAAAGAAAACAACCCTTGTTGAGGCATTTTTTGTAATACGAAGTGTAGGTTACTCTAGTCGTCCTCGGGTCGACCTCGTGCCGTGTCCGGCGGGGTCACGTCGTCGTAGGACGTCCGCGGCCTCGTCCGGCTTCAGTGAACGAACCCGCTACCTATCAGGTTACTATTCACCACAATACTCCGTGGGTATTTTTGAGAAATGAAGTATTTGTTATACAGATTCTGTCTGTTGCTTGTCAGTATCATGTCTAATAGATGTAGGCGTAATATTACGTCTATTGTTGTTGAACCTCTGTTTAAGTACTACCTTTAGTGTACTCTACATTTAATCTCTTTTTTTTATTATTATTATGTCTCTCACCTAACGGGCTATACCCGATCATTGGAAGGCTTGCGCGGGGACATGGGTCCAACACGAAGAGGCCCTTTTTGAGAATTTTAATGTTATGTTACCCACCTGCTGGGGTCAATTGCTGAAAATGATAGCACAAACAGCGAATTGACCTCAACGGGCGGAGGAACTATTGCAGGAATATGGAAAGATAATTGGAACTATGGATTGAGGTTTGGATGGATGTGGGATGGGAATATTGGTAGGGTTTTGGACACCTGCCATAATCAGCTTTTATCTAATTACTGTTGGCAGGTGGTTATATTATTACTTGCACTGTATCTGTGGCGCACGATGTGGTTGCCTGTCATTAGGGTTACAATGACCAAATATCACTCATATTTTTATTTTTATTGATTATTTCACACGTAACATTGTAAACTCTGTTGGTAATCCTAGATAAATAAATAAATAACAAGCTGGTTTTTTTTGGTTTTGAAAACTATTAAGCTCGCGTTCGTTTTAAAGAACCATTTCTGTTTATGGTTAGGTATTGTTTATGGTTAGGTATTGTTTCATGATTTGTGTGAAAACTACCTCGGTACATTTGAACGAAACTTAGTACGTTATAGAGTAGATTGCATTAACATTGGCTTAGGAATTAGCTAGCAAAGTACAAAGTTCGTATTCCTGATATATCCTTTGTGCGGCTGAGTGTATCAGAAATGTTGTATTTTTTTAGATAAGTACTTACTAATGAGGAATCGTGTTCATTGTTCTATTGTAAGAGCACAGTACCTATCTACTTACCTAATTGAGATGTATTACTTATTGTGAACGCGACCGCAGATGTCAATTTGACAAATTACATATATTGACAGGCATTTTGGCGGGAATTTGAACCGTGAAATTGTCAATATTGTTTTATTTTCCAAAATCTGTGTTTCTTTGATAAATAAGGTGTTATCTTTTAAATGTATATTATTCTTGAATTAATCCATAACTAGTCGATAAGAACGTATTTGTTCCTAGGTTGGTCTATTTTTACATGGGCTTAAGTTCCAATGAAACACAACACATGTATTTTATATGCATATATTCGGATTCAATATTTCAATAGCTATCAGTTAATAATTAATACAACTTAACTTAAAAAAAAATACACTGACTCTTTATAGAACGGTACAGTAACGTACTTAACTAATTAACTATGTCCAAGCTTAATATTTACTATAAATTACAAATTTCATTACATTTAAATACTACCGAAATAATTGGGTGATTTTTTATTTTTGCGTCTTGCATCCCTGAACATCGATTTTGAAAAGAAAATATATTCTATAAAATTTAAATTTGTCTATGACGATACTGTGTTTGCGTTCGTTGAATAAAACGCAGGTAGGAGACAGATAAACTCCTTATAAATTCTTTTGCAGTTAAATAAATCGTATCGATTTCAATAAACTTCGCAATGAATCGATGTTTAAGTTCGCCATTCGCGTAACGGGTGCTTACTTTTGGCCACTAATGAATCAATTAGTGACCAAATCTAAGAGCCACAATTAAAATACATAAATTAAGTAATAATCTCATTTAGATCGCTTTTGTTCTTCATTAGAGCTAAAAGTGCTCGACTTTAAGTCCATAACTTTTTAGTTGATAACTAAAGCCGCCATTTTCGATGTGAAACTAATTGATTGCCAAGTAATTTTAAGTTTTTTTTCCAATAACTCGGGCAAAACCATGTTTATTTATTTTGAATCGAAATTATTTTCTGTAATACAATTTTCGTACGTGTCAAAATGGCGCGTCACTGGTGTTTCATAAAATAAACATTAGATAAATATAATTAGACACTAAAATATTAAATTATTTATGGCAGGGTTGTCACTGGTCTAAAATTAAATGTGTATATAAAAAATTACAATTCATTAAAACCTAATCGTTAAACCCACATATACATTCGAAGCACACACATTATACAAAATAAATTTCTTAACATACACTTTATGTACAAACATTATTGCAACCGCTACTTCTATTACAAGTTTCCTGAAAAAAAAAATGGTTTTTGGAAAAAAAAAACTGATTTGAAACTGGAACGAAACTGCATTTGTCACAGCTCTTGTCAAAGATACCATAAAAAAATATTAGTTTTGTTAAATCTTTACTATATTTAATGTTTGTGTAACGATCCAGCCGCGCTGAAGTTTCTGTCGGAAAATAATTGAAGTTTAGCAAAACAATTTCTTGTTTTTTGTCTTTTTCGTATCATCTTTTTATGTAATAAAAGTAACGGATCTTTATGTTAACTTAGCGATTTCCATCACTAAATATAGCCTAAAGTTTACTCGTTTTAAATATAATAAGTGATATGATTAGGTTGTTTTTACATGGGCGCAAGGGAGAGAAAATATAAGATTTAATTAAAATGTATAACATTGTTTTATCTTTTTGGAACGTCAAATATATTACCATAATTTCGCCTTTTCCGGGCAAATTTTTAATTTAACGTCCAAAAAAATAAAAAAATACAGCAAAACTCGATAACGTTTCGTTTTCGTTACACACATAGGCCTTTCGACATTGATAATTTATGTTTCGTTGAAAATCGTTAGTAGAAGCGTCAGATGGGAAATTATAATTATATTGTGGCAACATTGCAAATTAAATTTCGAGTAACATTCGAGTTCATACGTAGTTAATACAATTTATACGTTAAATACAAACCCGTTTAGACATAAGCTGCATTATTTATGTACTCGATATCGAGTAGCGGTATGCTTGAGTGACGACACGACTGTCAAAATGGACTAGTCAGCAGAAACCGCGAGTGGTATGGAATTCTACTGTTGTCTAACTAGGCATTCAGTATTCGCTTTTTAATTATACTTTTTGTAAGAATAAAGTTTCATACTATGATCTCGAATTATACTCAAAATTATAATTTTACAACCGACAACGCTTTCTACTATGAAGAGAAATTACTCTAGTTTTTTAGAATAACGGTTTTATGGGAATTTGAATGTTTTGTATTTAAATAGCTGTTTAAGCATTGATATGTAGTCTCGTCGTATTTTCCAAAATTTTCAAAATTAATCTTGTGAACGAAGTAGGTAATAAACCATTTGTAAAGATCAAGAAAAAATGAAAATTATCGAGAATACGAAACCATGATTTTATACAAAATAAAGAACTTTCTAAAAAATGCATCAAGTACCTTTTACTATTAGAATGTATTTACAAATAACAAAGATGACGAAGATAATAAAATAAAAATAAATTAATTAAACATATTCATTCAAATAAGAAACACTATTGTTCTAAAACATACAAACCCCCAAAAAATCATTCGCAAAACTCACACACCCGACTCATTTACATAATACTAAGTATTTACAATAAGACAAAAAATAAACTACAAAACAAGGGACTAGATGAACTAAACCATATTGATTCCGTACTTCTCTGGCGCGAAATAACTGTTGCCGGAATTTGAAAAGTTCGTGATTTGCGATGCCTGCAGCATACTCAGATGGGGGGAGTTCTGGGACTGGTTTTCCGGGGATTCGGGGCCCGAGGACAGGATGTTGTGGTGCGAAGGCCAGGCCCCCGGCGGTGATGGGTTGCCGAACGAGACCTGGTTGTAGAGCTGGTTCCCGTTCGCGGTTAAATTGTGCCCGTGATGGCTGCCGTGCGTCTGGTTCACTGATGATCCGTTGAAGTACTCCATCTGCGAAAAAGTGGAGTTTTAAGTCTTGGGAGTATTTTTCGAAATGTGTTGATGAGTGAAGATAAAGACGTTACTGGCTTAATCTTCTAGTAATAAAAAAAAAACGCTTTGCACTATGTCTTTAGGCCTTTTTACAGAGGCAAAGCACCACAAGTTTTTCCGGACGAAAATCTTAGGTACCTGGGTTTTAAAGACCAAAAAGTGACGCCGCATTAAAACGCAGTGTTTTGCCGGTATGAAAGAGACCCTTATAAAAGATAAAATGTAGAGATCATACACGGTAGGTAGTTTAAAATGGAGGTTGGGTTTGTAAAGAGAAAATGCTTGACTACAAAAAAATTTATGAGTAGCTTCTTGAATATTTTATTTAAATCACGATAGATTTTGTAGAGGCATGTGTAGCAAAAATGTGGAGATCAAGTAATTTGAAGTCTAAATAGTATTCATAGATATATTTTGGCATCGATTTAGAAGTATACAAATGAAGAAATCATCATAAATTATTAGTTTTAATATATTTTATTGATACAATTATACGTCAAGTTTGACGACATCTCGAACCGTGTCCGGGAGATTAGCACTAGTTGTTTATAATGATTAGAAATGCATGCATTTTGAAATTCAACGACCTATAAATACAACGGGATATGTGATGTTATTTTATGAAAAAGTTTAATTGAAAGTAAAACGAAGAGTTCAGTAGAACTTATTGCAGTTGTAATAATTTCCAGTCTACATTTGGATGAAGAGGATTCTCATTTCATAGCGGATCCACCGACTTAAGGCATTGTTTTCGCAATCTAGCTAATTGAAATAAAACCAATTTTACGGATTTTATCGCCTTTATATTATGTTTTTTATGTTCTCGACGTTTCGGCTGCTTTACAGCAACCATGGTCACGGGAGGACTGAGGTGGTTGACGTCGTAGTGTCATAGTTTGAACCGGGGTACCCTCATATTTAGTTAACATAACATAATATACACGCGATAAAATCCGTAAAATAAGTTTTATTTGTAGTATTCGCGTAAATATAAGAAATCAATCTAGCTAATAATTATAGCGTTAGGTTTATAACTTTATCTTTTAAGAGTAACTAAACAAATCAAATTAGTAGAATCTCCTTAATGCTTAATGGGATTCAGAGCCATTCAAATAGATTTACATCGCAGCTTAGTTGCAAATGTATAATAGAGTAATTTAACAGTGTAGTTTTCAAGAAATCTTACCTGACTAGGATAATACGGTGAATTATACGCGCTCTGGCCATACCCCTGATGATGATGAGATGACGAATAACTTCTTATGTAGTCCGAACTGCCCGGCCAATGAAAACTGTTGTAGCTATCTGGATGATACACATTTCCTGGACCATTAATACTCTGAGGAGTGATGGGTGGAGAAGGTGTCGTCATGATAGACGAGTTCGATCCCAAAGGGGTGAGGTTTCCAGTCAATCTCGAGCTGTATTGGTCTTTAACCAAATTACTACCAAACTTTTCTGAATAATCTAACTTGCTTGAGTAGTCCAATCTTTTGGGACTGCTGTATAACTCTTGTTTTGGGGTTACACCGTAACCGTGATTGTGGGATACAGGATCCGATGGAGATGATTCTTTACCGGATATCCTCAGCTCGTTGTTGTAATGTGATAGTGATGTTAAACTATTATTCTTGTTTAGAGGAGAACTTTCATAGTTGGTTGCGGATTCCTTTTTGCAGATCACATTGATCGGTGGACTGACAGACGTCGTTGGTGTGATGGGCAGATTAGGTGATGATGTGGTTATACTAGAGTTCTGGGTGGTAGGGACGTTTGAAGAGCTCGTTAGGGATTTTGAGGATGAAATCTTGGATGAGCTGCCCGAAGCTTTGATGGTGTTACTTGATGATGTTGTTTTAGAGTTGGACGAGGATTTGCTTGATATTTGTGTGTTGGTCTGCTGTTGGAGTTGCTGTCGGCATTTTGCTCTTCGGTTCTTGAACCAGACCTGTGGGGGAGGAAATAATTTAATTATAAATAATAATGACAACATAAATTATGTAAGTAAAGTACATCAATTTGCAAAGAAGATCTTGATGTCTTAAATATCACAACTAAACAAGCGCAGGGAGCATATAATTTAGCGGAACGTAAAAAAGTCTAACTCCCAAATTTATAGACGTTTCATAACTTTATCAAACGTCATATAGTACTGCGCAAAGCAAAACTCTTGGGCCCAGTGCGTTTGATAAAGTTATAAAACCTCTATAAAATGGGGGGCAAAAGTGTAAGATAATTTTATTTTGAAAAACCAATATTACCCTTTTTTATATAAGATTCTTTATTATGTCGTTTTTAATATCAGTAAAATAAACGTTTTTCGAAATTAAATTGTTATTTACGTAATTTGTTTGTCTTTTTATTTTTCACCAAAATGGCCGCGCGCATGCGCGTGGGTACCCACAAAGAGATAATCCCGATAAAGCAACAAACATTCAATGGTGAGTAAATATTTTTTATTGTCACTGTTAACGATATCTCCAGATACTGGGAGGTGGATATTCTTACGCGGCAACACAGGATATTTTGGGGTCATTGACCTTTAAGCGGGAAATTGAAGAGTAAAATTGAGAATTTTATGTAGTTTTTCAAAAAAACATGTGTCTTCTTGAATTATATAGGAGTATTTAATTAAAGACGAGCGCGAGTGTAAGAAATTTAATTGAAATAGTGAAACTTGACTTCAAGTCCTTTCAAGATGCGGAGGGGATGGGCCTTTCAAATAGGGATTAATATATAAAATAAACATTAATAGGTATCTAATATTTATGAAATGGTAAAAAGTCTGTAAACTAACAATAAAATAGGCTCAAAAAGACTAGTACCCAAACTTGCAAAAAAACAGTTAAATAAAAATATATCGGCCTATTCTTTCGATTACTCTTTCCAATTAAGCAAATTACTCTAGTGAAATGGTACGAGGACCTATAATTCCTCACCTACCCTAGCTATCAACAATCAGAGGCACATGCCTCGAGCGAGGTAGATCAGCGCGCGCGCATGTGTGCCGACCAATTACATCGCGCGTTCTCGCCTCGTGTTTGTAGTGTGGATTATGTGTGATTTATTACTCGGCTTGAGGGGGCTGGATTTTTACGAGGATGTTGTCGGTCGGTTGTAATGGATGTAGCAAGCAGTTGTAGTCGAGTGTACATTTGATATTTGTTGAAGAGAGAGAGGGAGAGAAGAGAAGGTCGAAGTTGGTAAAAGCGCTGGGTTATTCCGTTTTCATCTTATAACGTCTCATCAGCCTTAGTCTGTACGTTCGTCTGGCGATACTATAAAAAAAAACATGACCGACAACTTTTATTCATATCACGTCATGATATTACCTCAGAAATTCAGTAGCTCTCCTAGCTACACACACAGCATCCGTGCCTCGCCATACCAACCCCGGATTACAACCCCCCGGCAACCCTTAGCTTTTGTTCGCCCCAAATAATGAGTTAATAACGGCTTGAAAAGAGCAGTCTACCGACAGATGTGAAGGTGGAAGCTAATCATTGAAACACACCTGATTTGGTGAATTATTGTAGAGAGGCCTCTACTTGAGGGTGGGAGGAATGTCGGTATTAAATGCTAGCAGTAATTCTACTTAATACTACACACTGAAATAAAACTAATCTTACGGCTTTTATCGCGTTTATTATATGTTTTTTACGTTCCCGATGTTACGGCTGCTTTTCAGCAGCGAGGACCCCCGTGGCCATGGTTGCTGTAAAGCAGCCGAAACGTGGAGAACGTAAAACCAACGTAAAAAAACATAAAAGAAACGCGATAAAATCTGTAAAATTGGTTTTATTTCAATGTGTAGTATTCGCGTAAATATAAGAAATCAATAAAAATGTTGATATTTAAAATCGGTTCAATCCTTAACAATGTTGTCAGGGCATAAAGTATACCAATGTTTTATGTTAGTCAAACAACCTATAACGATTGTTTTCATAACTAAAGACCCTTATACGACTAATTAACCATGAAAGCGGCGCACTATCAGTTTGTGCGATCAAAACGTCCCAATTAGAGCGAATCAAATGGTCTCTGATGTCGGTACTGAGGGAGAATGATGCAGCCTTATTATAAGCGATTTAAAATCACTATTAGAACCAATTAAACGAAGGATAGTCCTTTTCGAAGTGGTTATCAGATCGCAATGTTGTTTTTTTTTAATATAGCTGCTCGAACAACCATAGAGTTTTGTTGTGGGGTCAGCAAGAGTCTTCTGTTTTTTTTAGGTTGGTAATAGGCTACAAAATAGTGCCATTTTTGCCGGTGTCGAGTATTTCGTGATAATTGTTATACAATTATAAGTAACCCTGGTGATGATGATAAAATGAATCCCCTACCCCTGTCACTAAAGCTAAATAAAACAAAATTAACAACGTCACGGTTGAACTTCCCGTCAAAGAGTCGTCCCCAAGAGTGGTAGCGTGATGATTTTTAAGCATTACCTATCTATAGAGAAAACTGCATTATCTTAAATTAGTCTAGCAGTTTTAGCGTGAAGCTCGAATGAATAAAACCTAAGTCATTTTATTTAGGTGTCTGAACTGTCCTTGAAAAAAATGCTTATTGCATTATACGCCCAGCATTGTACTCTTAAAAACATCAAGAAAAAATATTCAGAAAGATCGTTGGACACGTAATAGGATCCCCTAAAAGCCTAACAAGTACTTACCAACTCCACAAACGTCAACGGAAAACAATCGAATAATTCGATTTTCAAATTTCAAAATCGGAACGTAATTCGATTGGTCGCGCTAATGCTCTATCCGTGTTGGTATAAATTGAACGTTTGAACGAATTAGAAGTCAGTCAACCGTCACCCGCCGCCTGAGACGAAACCGGGCTTTGAAAACTTTATTTTTTAATGGAGTTATGGGTGGCAGCCATTATGATGGATGTTTACGTATTATGTCTAGTACAGAGCAAGTGAGCTAAGGCCTAAATCAAAGTAAAAAGTATCGTAAGAGTATTAATAGGAAGTGAGTGACCAATTCGCTCGCACTGGTTGCTCTATCCTGTAAAGTTCGCTCGCTCTCATAGCTTTAGCGATACACGCGAGCAAATCCTTCGCTCGTTCCTAACCAGTGTAGTACCGCTTTTTTTAATAAAAAAAAGGTTCCTACTATTCTGCAATATACACATTAATTACTAGTAGGTAGTCCTTTTAGCCCCACCAACTAAACTAGAGCTTGCGCTAGGAGTATATAGGCTCACGTCTATAGTTTATCGGTCAACATGGCGATTGAATCCGGGACCTGTCGGTTAAGCGCAGCCCCTCTAATCACTAAGCGCTTAACGCTTTACTACCGCTATTTGCTGTGTCTGTACATGCTATAATATTATCTTTAGATAATTGAAAATGAATGAAGGGATTTTCTATGCTTGATTCTGAAGTCGGTTTTATAATGTATTTACGTCACACAGAAGATAACTAACCATCAATAGTTATCTTCTGTGTGACGCAAAACGTCGATAATGGCCGTTTCATTTGCTTACATGTGTGGTCTTTACCGCGTGAATAGATGCATCGTGGGGGAAAGAGCGCTCGTGTAAAGATAGACAAGGAGAAAGCGTTTCCGACGGCCGCGCCATCAGACGCGAAAGTCGCCCGCAGAAATCTGCGCGTGATTATGGCCATTCACAGACGCTCTTTCAGTTTGGAACAAAAAAGAGCATTCATGGGCAAAAGAATCGACCAACAAATAAACAATCACCCGCGATTGAGTCTGCAAGCATTCACGCGTTCGGTCACTCAGTCTGATTGATTAGTTTCTGCTAATTCGTTTATCTTTTGTTCCTAATGTGAATCTTTAAAGCCTACTGATGGACCTATTAAATTATTTGATACAATCAATGTTACATAGTTTTTTTTTTATAAAATAGAGTTTAAAAAGTTTTATTAAAAAGCCTCAGACGAGGAAATAATATATATATACGGGGTGCCGCGGGCAAAAAACCAAGCTGACTTGCGGCTTGGTATTTAACCTTGCGGCTTGTTATTAAACCGTAAAAAAACCAAGCTGACTTGCGGCTTGGTATTTTGTGCTTTTATAAATGTTAATCGGGGCACCCTGTCTGAATATTACTTAGCCTAAGTAAAAAAACACGTTTTTTTATATCAATTTTCATGTATTTACGCTAATAGGTACCTACAGTTACGTGTTTTTGTAACACCTGTATATCCTGCTACCATTACAATAATTATCATTGTGGCGCCCTATCCGCCACCATTTATTTGTTGTGGCAACATTTCTATTTGGAGGAAAATTGAATAGAGATGTGGCAACAGCCGTATTTTTATAGCACTGGGACCAAGTAACCCCAAGCCGTCTAGCTCCTCACCTGCACCCTGGACTCCGGCAGGTTGATCTTCAGGGCCACCTCCTCCCTCATGAAGATGTCAGGGTACCTCGTCTTGCCGAACAATGACTCCAGCACGTCCAGTTGCGCGCGAGTGAATGTCGTCCTTTCCCGTCGCTGCTTTCTTGGATTGACTCCTGAGGACAAGATAAGATACTTTTAATATAACGATTGGATTAACACAGTTGGTAGGGGTCACTACCTGCTTTCTGTATAGAAAGTGCGGGGTTCGAATACTGGTGATGTGGGCAAAGAAATTTGACGTGGGCAAGAAAGTTTGCGTTGGGCAAGAAAAATTTATGTGGGCAATAAAATTTGACGTGTGCTATACAATTTAAGGGGGGGGGGGGGGGGGGGGAATTTTGCGGTGCCCTCTGGTGCCGCCAAGAGGGTGGATTTTATACATAGCTTTTATTGGAAATGTAAACAAAATAGTGCAAATATTGCCAGTGCCGAGTAATTCTTGATAATTGTTATCTTCGTCCGAGTTCCAAACTCACAAACTTTACCTAGATATAGTTTGTATAGATGACAACAATGTATAGACAACTCAGTTTTTTTCTTTTAATAGTGGACATGAGATAGATAGAATGTTATTAAGTTCTATTGCCTCCGTATCTTCATAAAACAACATTATTTATGCGATATTATATTCACAGCGAGTCGTAAAATATTCTCATTTTAAATAATTCAAATAATTCGTTTCATAGTGATGTGACAATTATTACTAATACTAATATTTTAACTAATCTGTGTTACTAAAATTAGAGATTAAGTCGATACTACTGTATTATCATAATATGCATGTTAAAATAAAAAAAACGGGTCTCTTTTTACGACATATGACTTTTTATTGAGTATTCGTATATAATAAAGGTGAAAGTTTTAGACAAGTATCGATATAAATTGTTGTTGTGATCTCAGTTATTATTGGATTAATGTATAATATTGACAGATGATCTTAGAATTTAACGTTCACGTTAGACTTGTTATAGGCAAGTTAGGGAAGATTGGAAGCTAAATTAAAAAAAAAAACAATAGAACAAAGGCCAGAAACAATAAACGTGACTTAATTAACGGTTAAATTTTTTTATCACTACAGAATAACGGATTAACGGTATCTATCAATTTACCACTTTTTATCCGAATGTGTAACAAAATATTTCATTGAAAAAAAAGCGTGTACAGTAAAAATGCACTTTTGGCTACTAGATCTAATAATTTTGAATTAAAATTTTACTCTGTATTTTTCATTGTTAGTTATCTATTTAATAAAATTCTTAACACTGGCCGACTGACAGACAATGCAAAGCCTGGTACTGGTGTATCTAAAGATTGTTTGGAAAATGTATTCCTTGGGTACCCTAGAGCTGCACTAAAGAGGAGCATTTTTAAAAAATCGACCTCTGAGAAGGTCAGAGGGGTCAAAGGTTGTATGGACAAACATATTTTTTTAATATTTCCGATCAGGCACGGCTGTATTTTAATTAAATTGTTTCGGCGTACTTTTATTAGGAGCTAACAAAAACTTTAAAACCAAAAATCATATAAAATCCCATTCTAGATTAAAACACTTACAATCAAACTAATTAAGTATACACCAATCGATCTTGCTTATCGATCAGTCGATTTTATCGGTCCCATCACTAATCCCAGCCGGTTTTTCCCGCGTATATTTTATTATCTGTGTTAAATAATGACGGCGTTAATTGTGTTCATCATATTATGATAATTAGATGCTACTGTGTTACGGCCGCTTTCTTTTGATGTTTCCAATCAATTACCCTCACGACGTGTGGATTTGGCGTGGGCAGGCAAGGGCAGATAGATTTTTATTTGGTTAAAAAACAACAGGCTTCTTAAGTTCGTTGCCACACACACAGATTCTCTCATAATTGTTTAGTGCATGTGTAACTTTCACGACGTCTGTACATACATGCGTTAAAATTATGAAGAAAAAAACAATTTATTAAGATTTTAAAAAACTACGTTGGGTAGAAATTTGTTGATGAAGTCTATTGATCATTTGCTGTATGCAATATAGTACATCTCTTTTCTTAAGGTAGGCAATCGACTACAAAAAAAGAGCATTTTTTGCCAGTGTCGAGTATTCCTTGATAATATTAGTGCCTCTGATAAATATGATGATGATGTAGTAAATCCCCGACCTCTATCAGTAAAGGTGTGGATACTTTACTGAAAATATACCGAACATCATGGGAAAACCACCACCAACCAACCTAAAAAAAGGAAAAGTATCTACGAGGAAATAAGTTTATTTTATTTAAACTTCACACTGGCAATATACACAAACGTGTGATGCCAAAAAAGAAAAAAAAGTTAATTTTATTAATAATAAATTATCACATAAATATCAGTAGTCGACATACTAACCCAGTTTGGACAACGTCACTAAAAAGGTATCCAACTTTCAAACTGTGAAAGCATCGCTAACTAAATAATATTTGACTAACAATAACCATTCAAAATGTTAAACAAACAAACCAGAGACTGACAAGCAAAGGAATCCATCCGCCATTTGTCAGCCAAACCTTACGACGTGTTAATACTCTGTAATCCTCATAAAAATCATTAACTAGTCTATGTCCAAATTACATCTAGCGAGATGATTAATTACTTTGACACATGTTTTTCAAGATGTTTCCTTGTCTGTAGTCATAGACAGACTGCGCGACGCGCGCACGAGCACGCCTTTGTCTGCCATAGACAAGTAGAGTGGGTATAGAGATTTACGATTGTGGAATTCTTTTTTTTAAGGATTAGACTGGTTATAGTGGATTTAGAGGTTAGTCGATATGGGCCAAAGGGTTATTTATTGCAAGTATTCTAAGTTCAAACATTTGATCTTATTTGATTAATGGGGGCACGGTATGTTTTACTTTTATTCATATTACAATATAGTGAGTTAAGCTTGTATTATTGCAAACAAGAGAATAAATCGCTATAATAGCTAACTATTATTCAGAATAGTGGTATAAGCATGGTCTATCAGCCGAAAGACGTCCACTGCTGGACATATGCTTCCCCCAATGACTTCCACACATCACGGTCCTCCGCCGCTCGCATCCACCGGCTTCCTGCTACGCGTGTGATATCATCGATCCACCTTGTGGGGGACCATAAGCATGGTATGATAGAAGAATGTGAGTACGAAACATCTAAGCACACATTTTAATCATTGATTGATCGTTTCGCCATAAAATATAATCGTGTTGGGAGCCTCTCTCCTCCTTGAAGTCGGTTAATAAAAACATGTAAGTGATAATGCGTAACAAGAAAAAACATACTTTTTAGTGCGAGCCAAGAAATGATATAGTTCTGGTTGCGATTATTAATATGAGACCTAGTTTCTTTAATATTTTCAATGACACTTATATGCAATAAGATCGTATATCGTCATATCTGAGAGCAGCGAGCTAACCGTATACTTAATAGTCTATCGTATTGAGACATTTTGTATGGAGAATTGAAAAGCGACTCTTGCGGACGGTATTTAAAACTTTCAATTCTCCATACGAAATGTCTAAATACGATAGACTATAAAGTATACAGTTAGCTCGCACTTGACGTGCGAGTGTAAGGTAAGTGTAAGATAAAGATCGTGAGGGAATCCTGCACGTGTTTCGAAAGCCGTATGAACTTCGCCAATCCACTCTGGGTCAGCGTGGTGGTCTATGGCCTACAGTCTCCTCTATGGCCTCACATTAAGATGAAATGCCCCTTAAAATGGCAATAGATTCGCTCCCTTTTACATACCTAGATAAATGTGAAAGCAATGCTGTCCAGAGTTGCCTACCCCGAGTATTGTAGGCGTTCTTTTTCCAAATTTATGTTCCATATACCGGTTAGTGTTGCCAAATACCCTGTTGCCTTCTCACCTTGCCATAGAGCTTGTAGTCTGAACCATAGAGCTATAATGGTCCGACTGAACAGAGCTATTGGCAAAAAAAAATGATCACAGTCAGAACGGATTAAAATATATAAAAATAATACAGCATCCATTCTGTAACTGGCCCGCGATACCCTATTGTGTATATCCAAACAAACATTTCAAACGAAACTGTCACATGTTGAAAAGTGAAAATAAATACGTACGCCCGTCCCTTTCTCGCGCGTTCTACAGATGAATGACAGAGGAGGATGGGTAGATTTCAATTGTTATTTGACAATGGCGCGCGCGCTAATCCTAGTGACATGGTGGAGTTTTTGGGGGTCCGTAGCAGAGGGTTACCTTTAGAACTTAGTTTGTTAATGGAAAATAAATTACGATTGTATTAGAAGATTCTATTAAATCGAAAATATTACTTAGTATTAACGATGATTTCAAATTAAAATTGGGTACGTACCTAATTTAAATTAAATCATAAATTAACATATAATTATTAAGCTCAAGTTAACTTAATAATTCGCAAACTTGTCCAATGTTAATCAATAATGCCATTTATTCCAAAACATTAAAGATGTGTATAAAAATACCGATCTACAGAACTCAACGACTACCTATTCATTTTTTTTGTCACTCGATCGTGGCTTCACGACCGATTGCCGATAGCTACCGATCGTTCTTATCGATACTAATGGTGTATTCGTGTTTGGACTCTTGTTACGCATCGAGTTTAGATCCGAGTTCGATAATCGTTTTAATGTTGTTTTTTTTTGTGCACTCACTTGAGGTTAGCAGGCTTATATGGGGTGTCTTTCTACTTCTAGTGGAAGTACGGTCGCGAACATTAATATGGGACCCATTACTGTAATATTTTCAATGACACTTATAATGCAATAAGGTCGTATATCTGTAAAACGTCATATCTGAAAGCAGTTGCTCCTTGTAACGTCAATGAAAATAGTATATCTTATGGTATACGTTTGCTGTACGATATTCAACCTTAAATGGGTCTCAAATTGAAGTCCGCGACTGTACATACTTATATGTTTCATATTATGTCCTTGTATGTAATACATGCTTCGAGTTTTCTAAATTTGTTCCTGGTTTGTTTTGTTCATCTGTTATATATTATTCACCCGAATATTTTATGTTGTTATTATCAAAATACGTCAGTAATTAAATACTAGTTAAGTAGTGATAATAATAAAACATAATTTTATTGTAAGGCCATATATAAAAAGCAGACATTTGGCAATACATCACCAGCGCAAAAGAAAAAAAAAACCATCGATTACATAATTCAAATGTAATTCTTAGTGTACATAAAGGGGGAGCATTCATTATTTTCCCATTTTTCAGGGCGTTTGACCCCGCCGCATCCCCCCGTGGGTATATCTGTTAATGACGTGTGAAATGCATTTAGGGGTTCCAAACACATCTTGCTAACAAGGCATCTGTTAGAAAGGCAAAATGAACTTTATTGTTATGTATGAAAAGTTATATTTATGAATATTGTATTATAAGTATTTTATTCAATTGTTGTAATTTAGATTGATTATTTAAGTTTGAAACAATTACAAAGAGGCTTGAGGTGTTTTTCAATTTTCCACACAAAATTACAAACACACAGGCTATGTTCAAACAAAAAAAACATCATGTGCACCATAAGCAATCTATACTAATATTATAAATGTGAAAGTTTGGATGGATGGATGGATGGATGGATGGATGGATAGATGGATGGATGTTTGTTACTCTTTCACGCCCGAACGGCTGAACGGATCTGGATGAAATTTATTGGCACAGAGATAGATTATAGTCTGGAATAGCACATAGGCTACTTTTTATCCCGGTAAAATGTATGGTTCCCGTGGGATAGATGTTTTAATTTTTCATACTTTTTATCGCGGGTAACACCGCCGGGCGCATCTAGTTATGCCATAAATTCTTTAAGTGTAAAATTAAGTTTTCACATACAACACATAACAAACAAATAAACGTATTTGATAAAATAAATATAAATATACAAATTCACTACGGAACCCGCAAACTACATAAATACATTTCACTCTGCTCCGGGAAAATGGCGGGAGCGTCAACTGTCAAAGTGACATTTCCGAGGGGATTGTTAATGGGCGCGTTCGGATTTAAAACCGGATTGTTATTTTAGAGGAGCGCTCTGTAACGGGGGTTCAATTCCAAACATAGATTAGATGTTAGATTGTTGCATAGATTTTATATCTATAGCTTTGTTTGTGTTTTTTAAGTTAATTTTTATCCACGAAAAAAGGAGATTATACATTCGGCACGAACATGTTTGTTATTTGTTTTAAGTTTGACCAAGCGTAAGTTTTCGTAGCAAACTTTCTGAGCTCTCTTGTAATTAATTAATTACATTTTGTATTAAGTTCGGTTTTCAAACGATTTAGTTATTACCGATATTTGGACGGAGCAGCTGCCGTCGGTGGTAGATCCAGCTACTTGGACTAGTAACTAGTTATTAGAATCTGAAAAGTCATGGCGTCATTTATGATTTAATTCCTAAAACTAGTGTTCCTGCGAGTTATAGTGAGTGATATAAGAGAATATTAACCATTATTTGACACTGGCAAAATACATATGGTGATGCCAAATTGAAAAAAAAAAATGCAATTCTCCGCGACTCTAAACGTCCTGAGGATGCCTCGTTTAGAGGCGAAACACGTGTCGAATACTTTTATAGATTCGCTTAGTGTCGCGGAGAATTGCATTTTATTTGAGGTCCCGTCACTCGTGATAGATAGTTTCTCGATTAACATCTTAGAGGAGTTCGGGTGTTGTTGGCTTCTTTTATTATCGATCAAACTTGTTTGGTTTATAATCGAAGAAGTTGACAAGCCGAGGGTCAGTGGTGGGTCCTCTTTCCCCATAGGTTAAATACATGGCTCTTTAAGTACCACCTATGTTCGCTACTGAGTGAATGTACGCGCCAATGGACAGATCGTCTAACGATACTTTGAATAAACTGGTGCGTCGCGTGGTACGGCCGCTGTATACGGCGACGACGCAGCACGCACCGAAGATACTTCGGATTGGTTGGTTTTATGGAATTGCATTTGTTTTGCGGCGAGTGGTGGGGAACAAAACGGAGACAGCGAGTTCCCATACATTTTGAACCGCACGGCATATCTATCATGATCTGTGGTTTTTACGTTCCCGACGTTTCGGCTGCTTTACAGCAACCATTGTCATAGGAGGACTCCCGTAACAGTGGTTGGCAAAAAAATATATGCACGCGATAACAACTGTAAAATTAGTTTTATTCCAAAAATCAAATCAAAATATTAGGCATTTAAAAAATGACACCCCGTACTGAGCGCACGGCCAAAGACTACTGGACCGTTATGTTTTAAAAAAAAGAATCAAACATTCACACAATTATTTTATACATCAACGTGATCCATATATTTGACTGATTTATTGGTTAAAATAGTTTAAACTATTTTTGCTAATTCATATATAGACTGGAGCGATATATATTATGTACATTACTTTACACATACTTAGGTACGATTGAAATATTACACACACATAGATACATTAAATACAGCAACAGCCGCAGTCGCGAGGGTTGCCTACCAATAAATCATGTTAACACATAAATTGCACTGGCAACATTACCCTAGGGGTGGAAGACACGACAAGTTGTGATAGATCACCATTAAGGGTTGCCTGAAACATCATCCAACTCTGAGTCGTATCCCCTTGAAATAAGGACCGATATTTTGTTAATACACACAGTATGGGCTGAGTTATTTTATTACCATGATAATGTGGCAGCCCTGCGCCGGGGGTGCTAACCGAATTGTCGGTAAATTGAAATATATCTAATAAATTATTGTGTATTTTGTTACTGTTTGAGATAGGGATACTTTTGTCGATAAATATGAAAGTTGTAACAAGGGTGGCCTGCTGAGCGAGAGGTCCGGGTTCGAATCTTGAGTCGCGCAAAGTGATACTTAACTAAGACATAAGTCTCGAACACAGGGGGGCGTACTACGAACTTTTATTTTCAAGCAGTATACTGAACTACCTGGCGATTTTATAATTTTACTCAATAATAGGTACATAGTTATCTTATTAAATCAACTATCTGGTTCCATACGCTGTCAGTCAAAATTACAATTACAGACAGACGAAGTACTGTCTACCAGAATTGCGTTTCCACAATTGCGTTGTGTATGCATAATATTTTTCTTCTTTGGTACAATTTAGGCTTTATCTGGCCAGTGGGAACAACTTGTTCCTTTCCATAACAAGAAGGAGAGATCCAATACACCTATCTCGTTCTTTTACGGATTAGTGTTATCGTGCCGCCACCGTGAACTCACGAGTGGGCGGCCGAGATAAGGGGACGGGGGTTCGATTCCCGGGACCCATTTAGAATTTATTAGTCACGTTAATGAGTGAGCATAGATGTAAGAGGGGTGGGTTTTATTCGTATCTTCATGGTCGTTTTCTTTTATGGGGTGGGTTGAATAGTTGAGTGGAAACTTTATAATATTATCTCCAATCACTTTATGGTAATTACTTCAACTTTTTTTCAACAACAATAGTGTTGTGTCATTTCATTTTACTCAATGATGAAGTCCTCTAGATCAGGGGCTCCCAAACTTATTTTGCCTACTGCCCACTTTGAGAATGAATTATTTTTTAGCGCCCCCATTCTTCTCACCTGCTTAAAAACCACTATAACTTCAAATTAAATTAATTATTGTAAGCCTTTACACAACGCCCTCATTTTTTTCTGGGTCTCTTACCACCCCCTTTAGGCCTGCAGCGCCCACAAGGGGGCGTTATCGGCCACTTTGGGAAAGGCTGCTCTAGATCCTGAATGTCAGGACTAAAGGTATGTTGTGGTGGACTCAGCCTCTGGAGACTTGTCCCACAACACCATTATTTTCTATTCGACGCAACGCAAAAAAGACTTTAAGTTAACCAACAAGGGTAATGTTTTACCTTATTAAAAACATCGATATAATCACGGACAAAATAAAAACAGAATGTCGATAGCAATATTTGCACCCTTAAATACCTGGCCCAGTCTTATAGTCCAGTAAATGTGTTTGATGCATAAAAAGTACATTCCTTGAAAAAAAACTAATCTTACGGATTTTATCGCGTTTATTTTATGTTTTCACGTTCCCGACGTTTCTGCTGATTTACAGCAACCATGGTCACGGGAGGACTGAGGTGGTTCCGCCGGGGTGCCACAGTAGTATGCCAAGTGCGATCCTGTGGCGCCCCGCTCAAAGGCGGTGAAGGCGGACCGTGGGGTTTTAGCCGGTAAGAGTCCGGCATAACCACATCGTCACCCCCGTGGCGGTGTGGTATCCATGAGGATTTCCACACGTAAAAAAAAAAAAAAAAAAGGACTGAGGTGGTTGACGTCCTAGTGTCATGGTTTGAACCGGGGTACCCTCATATGTAGTTGTTGTTTGCGGTCCGATCTATGCTTAAAGTGCTTACAGTGTCTTGAGGTCTTGCAATGGTGCGCTTGACTTTGGATTTAATTATATTAATAACTGGATCCCAAACCTTTAATTTCAATGTGCAGTATTCGCGTAAATATAACAAATCAATAAGTACATTTTTGATTCAAACGAGTTTATTTGAGGAACTAAAATTTATTACATATTTACAAACAGGCAAATAAAATAAAGAAACTTAAAAATAATATGAAAACAAACTATGTATCACAAAGACCTTGTCCGCGTGGAATGGTGGCAAGAATGCTGGCCGCATTACCTCGCTGTATAATCATACTAATTTTTTGAGCGAGGATAGAGCCATTACTTTTAGGAATAATATATTAATTGTATTGCCGTCTACTTGTAGTCAAGTGTGAAAACACTTGAAGTGCAGTGTGGTGTCACATCCCACGGCACGTGCCGGTAAGTAGCTCGGATCTCCCACACTAGGGACACACACGTGGGGAGTAAGGAAAATAACTTCAAGCATCGAAATATAATGTTGCCCTAGAATAACAGTGATGGGCACGATGTTAGATGATAGCTTGCCTTGGCAGCCTGACTCGCACCTCTGGGATTATCAGATTTTCATGTGCAAATTACATGCAGTGATTATCAGTGGCGTAGCGTAGGTCATTAGCACCCGGTGCGGATTTCAAATTTGCCGCCCTCTTATTTTTGCTATTCATTATAAAAAATTTGGGGTATGGTAACGACAAAAAAAATGTCGAAAAAACCTCACCGCATGGGGCATGCTACGCCACTGGTGATTATAATTTGCTGTAGGTACGTACGGTGAAGGGAAACATCGTGACAAAACCCGCGGTTCAGTCGTGTGAAGTTCATCAAACCGCACTGGGCCAGCGTGGAGGACTAAGGCCTAAAACCTCCTCATCATCCGGAGGAGTGTGCCCGCTCGATATTGGCAATTATCTGGTCCTCTTATTACATTGGGGCCAAATACCATCGCCGAAATGTGAGTGCACAACTTCATTTAAAAAAAACCTTGCGAAAACTCATTATTTATGGTTGTTGAAAAAGTATAAAGTCATTCACTTATCGTTCGGATAGCGGAGAGCGCGCACGTGCCGGACACGCGACGGCTTTTTATCTGTTTGCACAGCAATTTGCACTGAATAATTTCTCGGTACTCTTACATTACCTACTGATAGTCCAGATGGTTACAGGAGATCAGTACGTCAAGTGCGAGATTATTAGTTTTTTTTTATTACATTATAGGCAAGTATTTGATCTCGATCTCACCTGATGGTAAGTGACGATGAGATCTACGATGGAGCATACTTGCCTAGGTAGGAAGGCGGCAGTAGATAGAGACGCTACATTCACTAGGCACATGCAGCGCAACTGATCTGACCCGCCATCCATAAATGGCAGCACCGAACATCATCATCATCAGTAAGCTAACCGTATACTTTATAGTGTACCGTATTGAAATATTTTGTATGGAGAATTTAACAGTGCCTCTAAAGGAATTTAAAACGTTCGATTCTCCATACAAAATGTCTAAATACGGAGGCTATAAAATATACTGTTAGCTTAGGAATAATCTCGCACTTGACGGGCTGAAGACATTTCTTGTTCATTGTATACCTACTTATAAGTAGGTACATGTATAGGTACCTATAAGTAATAATATGTTGGTGCTATCGCTGTCACGAAATAATATGTACAATAATAATTTGTCACAAAAATCGGCCCACCCGTTCTTGAGTTATGAATGGTGTAACTAACACGACTTTGTTTTATTTATATATGGATGTGTATTTATTGAATTTTTTATTAATAGTTGACACTGATAAAATACTCACTAATTTGTGGGTGACGCCATATCTCATCTTATTCCATTATATTTTATTGCATTTCATTTCATAAGAAAGAAGAAGAAGTAGTCATCAGTTTTAGCAGACATTGTACCAGAGTCATTTTACAACTAATTATGTTGCTTAGAGGAGTTCGGTGTTGCTGGCTTATTTAATTATCGATCAAACTTGTTTGGTTTATAAATGCGAAAGTTGACAAGCCGAGGTTCGGTGGTGGGTTCTTCTTCCCCCATTTATTTAACAATAGATTTCTGCCAAGTATCGTCTAGTTCTTGTAGCTATCACCATAGAGGCATTAAAACAAAACACCTTCAAAAAGCCTCCAACCGCTTCAGGCTACCTCCAACTTGATACATTTAAATTTTTACTCCGAGGGCACTTTCGACCCCCATGCCCTGCGGCTGCCGACGTCCCGCTAATTGTAAAGTCAACACTGTGTGTGCTAGGTAAACTGTTTTTAGTGATTGTTTGTGTTTTTTGGCAAGTGCATCGTTGGGGGGTTAGAATTGTGGCGGGACCCTCGGAGGAGAGAACAGCAAATGTATGGAGAGATGAAAGTTCACACGGCTTCTCGCCCGTTCTTCTGCATAAGAACGGCATTCCAAACGGGTGGTAAAGTTGTAGCTAAGCGTTTCGTAACAATTTTGACGATTCATAAGTACTGTCCTTAATGGTTTACATGAATAAAAAAAATATATGATTCTGATTCTGTAAGGCATGCAGGTATCAACAGTATGCTCACCATCACCGTAGAAATCAAAACAAATTAGGTCATCATTTTAAGTATTTGTAAAACATTGATAATGATATTATAATTAAAAAGTACAATGCAGGTTTTGAACTCCCGCTCACCTGGTTTTCAAAGCAAATATTCGAACAGCTTGGCCATCAATGACGTTTGAATCTAAAAACAATGGAACGAAAGAGTTTTCGCTTCAAACCAAGAACCATTTAATTAGTTGCGCGCCCGCCGCCGCCCCGTACGGGGCGTTATACACCCATTGCATAAATAAACACGGAGTGCGTTAAGTCGCACACTATCCCAGCGGACAAACACACACAAACAAACAGACAAATTGTTGTTTAATTGAATAATAACAGGGAACCCAAAAACTCGCTGGTGGGCCTAGCAGTGGACATTATATATAAATACTAGCTGTTACCCGCGAGTTCGTCTGCGTGGTATTTAACAAAAAAGATTTTCTAAAATAAAAGTAGCCTAAGTCACTCCTTGTTACATCAGCTATCTGCCAGTGAAAGTCCCGTCAAAGTCGGTCTAGCCAATTCAGAGATTAGCCAAAACAAACAGACGGACAGACAGACAGACAAACATTTTTTTTTGGTATATGTACCGTGTATACATCCAAATGCACTTAGTACAAAGCGGTTATTTTAATATTACAAACAGACACTCCAATTTAATTTATTTGTATAGATTAGTTTATACCCGCGGTGGATATTAATTTGATGAAAACAAAAAATAGATTGTTATTTAAAATGGCGAGGAACCCATGGAACTCGGTTTTAGTCGTCACATTAGGTCTAGTTCTTGAACATCGCTGATCCGAGACTTAACTGTATAGCTGTATAACATGACTAAGCTATATAACATGAATTAATGATTACTTAATAGTCATATAATAATAGTTATATAACTCTAATTGCTTAACGTAGGTTGGCGTTGCCCAATACATACTTATTTATTGCTTATTGATGATATTGGAAAGAATTAATGACTTTCTGTCTCCTATTTAAATAATCATTACAAGAACTCTGTTCATATTTATATTATCACTAGCTGTTGCCCGCGACTTCGTCCGCGTGGTATTTAACAAAGACAACCGTTGACAACAGCCTGCTCGCGTGTTCTGAGCCCGCGGGACGCAATGCAGGTTGTTGCTATCAAACTTAATCAGGCGCTGCGCTGCAACATTGGTTTTAATTTTTTTTCGTGAGATTCTATTTTCTTTCTAAAATAAAAGTAGCCTAAGTTACTCCTTGTTACATCAGCTATCTGCCAGTGAAAGTCCCGTCAAAATCGGTCCAGCCATTTCAGAGATTAGCCGGAACAAACAGACAGACAGACAGACAGACAGACAGACAAAAATTGTAAAAAAATGTTGTTTCGGTATAGGTAACGTGTATACATCTAAATGCACTTAGTAAAAGGCGGTTATTTTAATATTACAAACAGACACTCCAATTTTATTTATATGTATAGATAGTTGTGGGAGTTCTGTTTTGATGTCGTAACTTATACCTAATTGTAACTTACTTAAGCTTGTCTAGCCGTTCTTATAATGTTCTCGCGAGCGTTGAATGGAAATCAGTAAATCCAATTTCTAGGAAATTCTCTTTTCGCAATTTGCTCTGACCTAGACCTAGGACTCGGGTCGCCCCAGACCATTCTGCGGTGCCCATAACAGGTATATACAAGCATTGCTTAGTTTTGATATGACCGACAATTTTCAGAGATCTAAGGTTATAGGTTGTCTTAGATATAATTGGATTATATACCCTAAAGAAATCATTCATATTAACATGATCAATAAAGAAACTCGAATAAATTATGCAAATAAAGAAACAATGCAATCAAATCAACTGTTGATAAACCTTAAAATGGCTCGGATGTCTCGACAAATGAACTAACCCTCCAAACGCAACGGGGGCCCGGGAGACCCGACTGTGAAAAACCGGGTGTCGATTTTCACACGGTAAAATTTTAGTTGCGATTTTTCCTTCGTGAATAAATGTTTTTTTTTATTTGGCAAGCGTTGTTTGTTATTTGTGTGGTAACTTCACAATGATTTTGAACACTCTGTTTTTTTTTATTTAAGTAGTAGCTAAGTTTTTTTTTAAACATTCCTGTGAACACTTTCAACAGCGGTCAAGAGTAAACAGCGCAGCAAATTCGAGTTGACTAGTGTCGGACACAAGGTCAGATATTTCTCGCAAAAGTTTTCTTGCAAAAGTCTTACTTATACTGGCATAATGTCCGCTGGTGGACAACGCCACAAGAAAAAAAAACCTCACTATTAAAGTGCGGTTACTCATAAAGTTATCTTAAAGCTTTGTTATCAATATGGAGGTAGGTAGCAAATAAATATTTTTTTTAATGTCATTCCAACAAAAATGATGCGCAGATAACGGTTGACGGTGACAGGAGCAACGCATTAACGTTTCAAATTATACAGAAACTCGGTCGTTTCGACCGTGTTGCGGTCGGGGGGTTGGGTTCCGTGTCCTTGAGACCCTGGACGTCTAAGCAGATATACCTTGATAGTTAGGCGCTTCTATATGGTTCCAAGAATTGCAAAGAATTGTGATAGCCAAGTTGGTAGAACGCTTGCCTCGGTAAAGAGGGTTCAAACCCGTCGGCTCACACCTCTGGTATTTCTGGATTTCATGTGCGAATCTCATTTTCAACCACGATTATCACTTGCTAAACGGTGAAGGAAAACATCGTGAGGAAACCTGCATGTCTGAGAGAACCCCTCGAAAGATGTGTGAAGTCCGCCAACCCGCACTGGGCCAACGTGGTGGACTATGGCCTAACCCCCCTCGAATTGAGGGGAGGCCCGTGCCCAGCAGTGGGACATTAAAAAAGGCTGATATTATTATAGATGGCCGTTGGGGCGGAAAGGTTCTAGAATGGCGAACACCGGCTCAAAGAATTAGTGTCGTCCGGCCTTCTTCCACGAGGTGGACCGATGATATCACACGCGTGACGCTGATGACTGTGATGTGTGGAAGTCATTGGGGGAGGCCTATGTCTTCCAGCAGGACGTCTTTCGGCTGATGGATGGAAATGTCATCGAAATGGGGTGGGTGGACATCGCTTTTGAAGTTGTCCCATTAACGGGGCAAGAGTGTATGGTACCTTTCTAAGGGTGCTGGGGCAATGTGGGGTCAAATTTACGGTTCAAATGGGTCTATGATCGTATCTGAACGTTTTAATGCATGCATTTTGAGATGTCCTCCTTGCATGTCTTTATATTTTTTTATGTCCGATCAAATTGGTGCACACGCAATAACATTAGACCAATGAATACGAATTGCTATAAAGCCACTCATAAATCAATATTTATTTGTCACCTATTGTCAGTGCAGGCGTCTTTAAACCTAGAGGGTTTTATAACCAGGGATCCCTGAAAAAAAAAACAAAACAAACATGGCCGCGCAAGATGGCAGCGCGTCAAAGGGCGCCGACGGTAGCCGCTCTCGGCATCGGAATTCATAAATGATAAATTTAATATTATTTATTACATTTTATACCATATTTGGAGCTGCGCGTGTGTGACAAAGAATAATTTTGGTGTGACAATCGTTTTCGTAATGTGTAATACGGTAGTAAACATTTTTGTCGGTGCAGGTACGTACTTATGTAAATTTTATATCGGAAATAGGTTTAGAAAGGAACATGCTCTCATTGGTAATGTGTGATTATAATCGGGTTAGAAGTTTAGATTTGATACTATTCATAGGGTGAGGACGTAAAATAAACCGCGTACCTGTCGGTATTTTATTGGGATTTAGAAGTGAACTTTAGTATTTACCGATTTTATTATTTGGGATGATACTTTTTTTCTTTCCTGCCCAGTTTTTCAGTAAGGTATATCATAGCAGCAGATATAGCTAAGTTGGTAGACAGCTTGCCTCGGTAACGAGGATCGCAGGTTCAAACCCCGGCTCGCACCTCTGAGATTTATGGGTTTCATGCGCGAATCTCATTTACAACCACGATTATCACTTGCTAAACGGTGAAGGAAAACATCGTGAGGAAACCTGCATATCTGAGAGAACCTCTCGAAAGATGTGTGAAGGCCGCCAACCCGCACTGGGCCAGCATGGTGGACTATGGCCTAATCCCCCTCGAATTGAGGGGAGGCTCGTGCCCAGCAGAGGAACATTAAAAAGGGCTGGTATTATATCATACAAAACTTGGCACACAAGCGAACATTTTAAAAAGTTCAGCTTGAGTAACATAAGGTACTATAATGACAACAATAGAAAAAAAAATGTTTTGGTATTATCACCTCTATTAATTCCCAGGTGCTCTTGCGCATAAAATATGATAGTTAATTTAAGTGGCCGCCGCGACACCGCTGCTGACCTCGAGCCGTGTGAAGGACCTCGTCTCGATTTTAACAGCCGTGTCGGAAAAATTATAAAACTGACGTACACATTAATTATCCACATTATTTTCTATTTTTTTACTTCTTCTTTGCCGAAAACGTTTACATTGACCATTACAGAAATGATAGGCCATTAATTCATCGAGAATGAGGAGCCGGTGTTGGAAAAAAAATATGTTATATTTTATTTATGTTTGTCTATGGGAATCGTAAGGTTGTGTTGAAAAATTAAAGGTCTAGAATGTTGTCCGTTCACTTTAGTATAATTGTATCATTAGTATTTTGACCCTAGATCGCATAAAAATCTAGGTCTAACTGGTAAAGACGTCCGATAGATTTCATTTTGTTCTTTGTTTTTGACCTTATTTCTCTATGACCTACTCTATTTATAAAGGTCATCGGTCAGCTCCAAGCCTTATTTGGAGCATCTAACGTAATCTTGATTCCTGTCCATTCTCTGATGTTTCATAACCATGACATGATGCGCCTTCCGAAAATTTATTTTCCGGTACTGTGTCTTATGGTATGTTGTCCATAGCTTAGCCATGTTGGGCCGGTTAGCACAGTTGGTAGTGAAACTGTTTTCTGTGCTGTGGATCCCGGATTTGGATCCCGATTGGCTCAATCTTTGTATGATGACCACGAATATTTGTATCCGAGTCATGAACGTTAAATATCTATATTAGAAATTATATTATACTAGGATCTTCCCCAGTCCATTGTAAGGACCTTGGTTACTTTTACAAAAATAAAAAAAAAGTAAGCTCCAGTGTGTGGGCCATGCAAGGCGCACACACGCTACACTTTGACATCATATATCTATGTTCATATAGATATGTGCCACCTGTGTATTGATTAAGGAAGCCTGGCAAGTGATGTTATCCGTTGCGGAACTCTGACACCCGCCGCTAGCGGTGACTTCTGTCACATTCACACCAAGGCCCCTGAGGAGTAAGCGGACTATATATTTTTTTTATTATAGTAGGCACTGTCATTAAATAATGAATGCATGGATGGACGCTTGCAAAGAGCACAACATTATTTACGATCTAAGCTAGCGCAATTCGTTCCAAAACAACTAGTAAGTATAGTCTGTTTTTATACATCTATATATATAAAACTACTAGCTGCGCCCTGCGGTGTTACCCGCGCAAAAAATCATGTCGATCCTTTGCTCTATGAAAAATTTAAACAAATCTATCCCACGGGAACCATACATTTTACCGGGTTATAAAACGTAGCCTATGTGCTACTCCACACTATAATCTATCTCTGTGCCAAATTTCATCCAGATCCGTTCAGCCGTTCTGGCGTGATTGAGTAACAAACATCCATCCATCCATCCATCTATCCATCCATCCAAACTTTCACATTTATAATATTAGTATAGTATAGAAGTCGTGTTAGTTACGCCATTTATAAGTCAGGAACAGGTGCGCCGATTTTTATATCTGAATTTTTGAATTTGTCTCAGACACGAATAGGAGAATAACTATTAAAACATGGGAAAAAATACTTAAAAGTAAATAAATACAGATAAAGAATTTTCTAACACATTTGATTCTGTGGCGGTGCGAAGTTCGCCGGGACAGCTAGTGACTAAATATTAGCTTTGAGTTCTGTCTTCATATTTTTATCGCATCAAGTAATGGCATTTAATGGCATTTTTTTAGGCTTTGGGTACCAGCTCTTTGGAAACTCTCAGTAGTATTGATTTCTTATATTTACGCGAATACTACACATTGAAATAAAACTATTTTTAAGGATTAAAACCAAGCGTACCATTGCAAGACCTCAAGATACTGTGAGCACTTTCTGCGTAGATCGGACAACAATCAACAATTAAATATGAGGGTAGCCCGTTTCTAACTATGACACCAGGACGTCCACCACCTCAGTCCTCCCGTGACCATGGTTGCTGTAAAGCAGCCGAAACGTCGGGAACGTAAAAACGAAAAATAAACGCGATAAAATCCTTAAAAATAGTTCTGTTTTAATTCAACTCTCAGTAGTATTTTTAACATTTCCATAGACCCCCCTGATGATAATGATATCGATGAAGATGATCTCATAATATCCAGTATATACCTATCAGTAAACGGGTGGATGCTTTCCTGAAAAAATATCGGACATCTCGCTTGAGTAATAATGAAAAAATAAACAAGTTTCACCAATTAATACACTCGAGCAAGTTTATGAACTCATAGTGGGTAAATATTCCAACAATATATCATGGCAACATATTAAAAAAAAAAAACTACAACATCACTCTTCGTTTTCCCTTCCTTTTAATGTGAGTTGTAAGTGTTGCCGATTCGTCCGAATTACATAGTGCATATTGGCTATCAGAATCAGGACCGCAGTTTAATCTAAAGAAACGCTAAAACAGCTAACCCAATAAAATGAGAGTTTTTTAATAATTCCGGGGGACTGATGATATTGGTCATTGCGTAACTCCCATATCCGGCTTCCGAATCAATTATTATTTATCATCTCTAGAAAAAAAAACTCCTCTTATTAATTTATTCCCGCCAAAAGATTAAAAAACCAACTGCCCATAAAATTCTAAGGGAGGCCATTAACAAAAAGTTGTACAATGAAAAAAAATATCAAAAAACGCCCAGCTGCCGTCGTTACGCTGAACGCATCTATTGGGGGAGCGAGATGTCGCTATTTTAAGCGCAGGAAAGACGGAGACATAGTTATATGGATTAAAATTGGAAGTTCGGATTAATTTTATTCGAGTATTTAAACCTGTTCAGACTCCCTGCGGTGCCTATCACACTGGTAGACAAGGAGAATACATATGCCAGGAGAAGCAGATACCACCAGAGATCTAAACAGACCACAACAACCGACTGTGATAGTCCTGTTAAAGTTGCTCATATAACTTACTTACTAGAAAAAAAAGTAAAATCTGAGGTGCGAGTGCGAGTTATTTTTGTAAGAGATACGTGAACTACATAGTTCGCGTATTTGTCATTGTGTATGACAAATTTAACAGCGTCTCTAGCGGACGGTATCTATAACTTTCAATGGTCCTTTAAACATATATCTACTAGTAGCTGAAGCTAGTACGTCAAGTGCGAGATTATTCGTAAGCTAACCGTATACTTTATAGTCTACCGTATTTAGACATTTTGTATTTCATTATGACATTTTGTACCGTATTTAGACGTTATTTAAAACATTCAATTCTCCATACAAAATGTCTGAATACGGTAGACTATAAAGTATACGGTTAGCTTACGAATAATCTCGCACTTGACGTAAAGACTAGTCTACTTCTTTTCAGAACTCGTTTTAGGCAAGTTATGCATTTTTTTAACTTTAAAAATAATCTAAGTGCGTATCTACTTGCTTGTAAGTACCTACGTAAAAATGTTGCCATGTTTTTCCTCGAACAACCCTTTTTGGGATTAAAAATCCCTGTATTTTTTTTTACTGATAGCTTATTTGTATACTGCGAGCATACTCTTTTGTGTCTACCCTTCACGGAAAGCGTTAAGAAGGAATATTGAATCGTAGGTATCATCACATACATATGTCTTCATAGATCTTTGGCATGGATAAAAGTGTACGATAACGTCATTCTTGTGAATGATGGTTATTAATTTAGGTTTTGCATTTTTATGGTGGTATTTTTTTCCTGAAGGCAATGCTTATTAGTAAATAAATAAACATGCTAGGTTAACACGACAATTATAACTACACAATGTACTGAGCGCACATGCTATTGGGTTACCATGATTATAGAAAAATATAATTTTTAATCCCATATAAAATTAATTTTGTTTACATTTTAAATTTAAAATGTTCTTATAATGGTAATTATATTATTCATAAGAAACGCGTATTCGTCTGAAATAAGTGTTTATTTAAACAAAAATTGGAGATGGCGAAAAATATTAAAAATATTTTTTACTAACGCCTTTGATTTACTAGACGTCAAAGATCAATAACTACAGCACAATGACATTTATAACAATCCTACGTAGGTATTGGAACATTTTATCAAATGGTTCCATACCATAAAAAAAACGAGTGTGGTGCGGTTAAAACAGCACGCTCAATGTTACCAACAACAAAACTCAAACTTGCTACTAATTAAAGCGAACTAACAAGCGACTTCCGTTTCCCCCGCAATTTCGAGGGTAGCGTGGCAGCACCGCGCAGCGGGGGTGGGGATAAGCGGCTTACGAGGGTGGGGCGGGCCTGTTTTGATTATTTCACGAAGGATGTCTTCTTGGAACGTAAATTATGCAACGTTTTCTACCTCTGTTGTTTGGGCGTCGTTGATTTCATCTTTGTGTAGATAGATGGTGTGTTTATGGTTCGACATGGTTTTTATTATTTTTCTAGGATTATCTAGAAGTCGAGAGAGCCATAGCTGGTCTTAGGCTGTATATCCCGGATTCGTCCTACGTGACAGAACACCCTTGGAGAGAACATTATGAAGTCGTTTGAATAATTTTCCTTAGATGGCATAGGCTAAGTTGAATAGACTATTATCATGAGGGTTTATTATTCTAACAATGTGTTTAGTTTTGCGACCATTGTATGTAATACATATACAGAGAAGAAAACTTTGACTCCGTGAATGCACCGATAAATACAACCAAGCCCATCATCTTATGATAATTTAAATGGATAAAAAAATATGAATAAAAAATTAGACTACTTATTTGGCAGAAAATTATTGTATCATTTATGTTGGCAACATTGGAAACGTGTTTGCGTGTGTTTTGTGTAAAGAATCAAATTTATAAAAAAAATAACTAGTATAACTACGCCAAGCCGGCAAATGATATTAGCATTTTTAGCCAATTTCACATAATGAGATGCTTAAAAAAGAAATAAACATTTTACATGACGAGTTTGCAATTTTGTTTGTAGACGCGCCGTACGGTAAAATATTCCGTTCGGAATTGAGGAAAAATATAGACAAAATTTTCAAATGTCGAACGGCGAACCTATCTCGTTAAAATGTTACTCGAACATGGAAAAGAGCTGGCACAAATTAAAAACTGGTCTCAAAATGGAAATGTATTTTTCGAATTGCGTTTTTAATAATGGTACAATTTTATTTCATTTAGGCGAGAATCTTGTCTTTTTAGTAACATTTTTAATTTTGGAATTTCGTTTCACGTAAGCATTTTGTTGGGTAAATGTGACAAAAATTTATGATTAGGAACTATAAACATCTGGATAATATCCTATGTGCTGTTCGACATTTTTTAATTTACTTAAATGAGAGACATTATACTTACGAAAATAACGATCATAAAATATTTAGTTACGAACTGACATCGCTTATTGTTAAACGTCATTTTGTTTTCAGATTAAGTAATCTATTGCCATCCTAAAAAATACGATTTTTAGAAAAAAATATTTTGGCTACTACAGCGCTATTAATCATAGATTATAGTAACGAAGCGCCATTTTTTTATGACGTCGGGTCTTTGTAGTTTTTATTCAAATTCTAGTTTCAAAAACCGTGTAAGAAGATGTTTGTGCTGGTAGACAACGTCTTAAAAAGTAAAGTACCTATGAATTTATGATTTTTGAGTACATGTAGTTTAAGTAACACATTATTACTTACATAGGTATATTTACTTTCACACATTTAATGATAGATAGGTACATGGAAAGTGAGTAACCAAAAAATTAAGTCGAGAACAATATTTATCATGAAAATATAAATTTTATTTTGGAAATATTAAAAGGGATATATATATTTTTTTAATTCACAGCTATCACTCAATCACATATTTTATAATAATATTTAAGTCTATTATAAAGATTAACCACTTTCTCAAAGTTTAGCTGATACATTATTGAATTCATAAAATTAGAGATCAAACTCACCTTGAGGAAATCCAACCGCCTCCAGTCCGTGGGGCGTCAGCCCAAACGGGCCCAGTCCCCCCAGCGGCCCCGGGCCCATGCCCATGTGATGCGCACTAGAGTGGTGCGCGTAGGGGTTCTGCGCAAGCGGCGACGGCTGCTTCAAATAGTGGAAGTAGTGGTGCAGCGGGGTCGCAGAGTGCGCTTGCGGCGCCGTCGGCCCCGGACCCGTCGGGCCACTCGCTGACGCCGAGTTCGTCAGCAACGCCATGTTGGATTTAAATCCTTTTATATTCTTTTTAATATTTAGTCACCGCATCAGCCTCTTCCGTGTGTGTATTGACATGTTTGTGGCTGTTTCGCGGTTTTATTGCCTTTGGATGAGTAAGTTCAGGAGCGGTGACATATTTGATGATCTGTAAAAAAAGAGAAATTAAATCGTCATTTTGTGTTTTTTTTTTAATTATACCTTCTCTGTTGGATAAATATTAGGGTAATAAAATTGGTTGATAATGATAATAATATCGCCAGACGAACACACCAAATATACTGTCCACACTATAAGCAACGCTTGTGTTATGGGTAGGTACCGTGCAATGGACTGGGGGGAACCCAGTATATAATACTTATACAGCTATTAAACATCCACGACTCGGGTACAATCATTCGTGTTAATCACACAAATGTTGTCCCTTCTAGGATTCGATCCCGGGACCCTCAACACACAAAGCAGGGTCAGTACCAACTGTGCTAATCAATTCGTCAAATCAAATCAAGTAAAATCTTTAACATCTCCAACTTTGAGATAGTGTATCATCAAATACCTTATAGGTACTTAAGTTTTGTTTCCCTTCCAGCTGGAGAAAACTAGCTATTTAGTAATTCAGTAAAAGAAGGATACATTCAAACCACATTATCAGGTAAGTCCTTATGCAACAAGAATAACAGAATCAAACAGATCGTTTTATAATTTGCTGATAACTATAACTTAAAAAGCTATTGTACCAAATGCATTTTTAAGTTATACAAAAACTAAATTGTATGATTCAATTTATGTTAACACATCACTGAACACCTCATAGTTCATGGCTCATGCGTTTAAGTAATGCGTGCCCAATTGCACATGTATTTCAATCAAATGTTATTTCAAAATATTTTTTGTACTCAAATTGCTCCAATTACCCGTATAAATGGTGAATTTTCTGCGGATGCATCCCCATAAAAAAAAGTAAAGTCAAGCACGTGAACGTATAATGGTTTGAATGGCCGTTCGATTCGTCATGATTGGAAGGTTCGTATTCGTCGTCGTCGTGTATTCGAAATTCAAAAGTGTTCTTTATTAGAATAGATATGTACTGACATCGAACTGTCTGCAAAAGTTTGTAGTGCAAAGAACTTTGTTAAAATAAAAAAAATCGATGGGTTGTTTTCTTAATTTCGTTGCCAAAAATATCTCTGGATAAGAAGTCTTTTTTGCAATACTTTGTTTCGATTTCGAGTAGTTGATGCTTTATTACGGGTATTGTGGCAGTAAACTGGTGTTAAAATTTTTCTTTTTTTAGTATTTATAGACTTCCAGTAGCTTGAAATGAATTAAAACAATAAAATTAAATTTATAGATTACGTAATTGCTTTTCTGCGCCATTCTGGCCGGTCAAAAATTGCACTCTTAGTATCGTTAAATCTAAATAATAATGACATAGCAGCATCTAATACACGAATTAATTGCAAAAATATAAATAATTTTAATTTTCGCTACAACCTCAGAGATAACAAACGTTCAAATCAAACTATGTTGACAAAAAATTGCACACACAGCCCGCCATTGTGTTTTTTTTTCTGATGTTGGCAAAGGTGTAGTAGGTACATGTTTACTGACATTTTGTCACGTTTATTTTTTTTTCGGAGCCTTACCTGAGTTATCTTTGGTAAATTGAGGGGCGTGCTTTTGTGTTTAGAAAAAAAAGTTGACGAGCTATATCAATAGTGATGACATATGAGATGAAAGAGAGTATGATATAATACTGGGACATTAGAATATGTTCGGTATTTTTTTTGGACTGTAATTATTTTTGTGTTAGTTAGAAGTCTCAGATAGTCTTTGATTTTCGGGTCATGATGTGAACCAACGAAAAGCAAGGAGGTTATAACAATAAGAAGTGATACCAAGTTGGTAGAACGCTTGCCTCAGTAAGGAGGATCCCAGGTTGAAAGCCCTGCTCGCACCTCTGGGATTTATGGATTATCATTTGCTAAACGGTGAGGAGAACATCGTGAGGAAACCTGCATGTCTGAGAGTCGTGTCTTTACACGGCGCACTTCCCCACTAACCCGCACTGGGCCAGCGTTGTGGACTATGGCCTAATCCCCCTTGCATTGGGGGGTGGCCTGTCCCAACAGTGGAACATGAATATGAGCCATTATTATTATAATGAAATAAGTACCTATTTAGATGTTATTTAATGTTTGTACCTGCACGTCTTTTGAAATTCATATCAAGTTTGCCATTCTGATTTGGGAGAGGAAGTGTGCCCGGCATGACAATAGACTGGCCGGCTAATTACATTGGGACCGAAAAGCCCCCTACATCACGGGTATGCTACTTTACATTACTTAATAAAGTTTTCTATTAATTATCAGTTAACTATCCAGCACTTGACTGACAGGCTTAGAGTAGTATTTATAAGGCCTAGCCAAAAGCTTTCGAGAGATAGAAGTATTATGAAAACTTGACAATGTTTAATTAAGTACTTGATAATGGATGGGGTTGCCAAAGCATAAAAAAATCCTACTATTTAAGTAATTATTATCTAACTAAGTCCCCATGAAAAGTGCGAGTCTTTACAAAAAGTGGGAGTATTAAAAAATCATTGTCAATTTCAACCGCCTAGCTGTTCCCAGAAACCGCGGCTCGTACCTCGAAATCTATCAACAACAGCTTATCCTAAACCCAGAGATAGTATCTTAGGCAGCCAAAACACGGTCACAGCAAATGCAACTGTAATCCAAGGCCATAAGATTTAAGATTTCTGAGCCTTTTGCAAAGGATTTCCGCTCCGCTGAAATTTTAGCGTTTTGGCGGCAAAACCCTTAAAAGGTGTTCAATTGTATAACTAAAAGTAAGTTTTTCTGTATAGCCGGTGGCTACGAAGAGTTTCCACGTCAATGGTTTATTGACAATTACATACCAATTTTTGGGTAAGCACATACCCTTATTTGAAAGTTAAGACTTAGTCAAATGTACTCGAGTCATAGCAAGTACTTACTTGTTAAAAAATATATTTGCAATAGTAGCTTAACTGAAATTTACACTAGAAACTAATCTTATTCATATTTATTTAATTACATTAATATTATAAATGTGAAAGTTTGGATGGATGGATGTTTGTTACTCAATCACGCCAGAACGGATGAACGGATCTGGATGGAATTTGGCATAGAGATGGATTATAGTCTGGAATAGCACATAGGCTACTTTTTATCCCGGTAAAAATGACATACTTTTGAATCGCGGGTGAAACCGCGGGGCGCAGCTAGTAAAGTATAAAGGAAAAGGAATGACATATACTGAGCTTCTTTAGATCATTTGTAATCATTATCTGAAGTCAGAATTTCGATATGTTAATTTAAAAAAAATGTTTGCAATGTAATGACAATTGTGTGTTTCTGAGCGTTTTTTTTAATTGACATCAGTATTCTGACTTAACATCTTAATTTCAAAGGCTGAGTACAGGTACCCGTTGTGAAACACTAAGGATACGACTGAGTTCAATAGTTGTTAAAAATCTGACGTATCTTTTCAACTTTCATTTAAATATTGGTGTGTATTACTTAACACCCCATAAATAAACGGTGTCGATCTCCCGAAATCTATTTGTCGAAGTTCAAATGAACGCCATAAATAATATCAGCGCAAACATCGGCCATATTGTGTGAAGAGAAACAATCGTTTCGCGCCCTCGCGTTTGCTGTTTGCGCAGTTGGCAGCGCTGGCTGTCAGTGTGACAAATTGATTGCGCGGGCAACGGTAAGGGGTCAAAAGTCATTGATACTTTGCCAAAAAATTACAAACAACATTCGTTTTTTTATATCATATTTTAGCGGTTAGATTTTATTTCCGTAATATATTTTTATCGATGAATCATTTGAAGAACGAGTATTTTTCATTACTCATAACTTAATTGGAACTTTGTAATTAAAATTAGTGTTACTATTTACTGAATGCAATGTTGTTACATACAGCAATCAATTATTATAAATTCCAGCCTTATCAGATAAAGGTGTGCATTACTTAGTTTTATCTCAATCAGGGTCTTCCAGATACAGTGCTTGAATGGAAAACTGACTATCCTATCTTCATTGCCAGGCAAATCACTCTGTGGCTCCGAAGCTACATCAACGAGATGTTAATGACATATATTTGACTCCAACTAGGGGCTCTAGTTAGGGTATATATCATTTTCAAAATTTTCCAATTATTTATCCGACAGCGAACCCACATGGACCCACAGATATCCAAACCAACCGCCGCATGTTATGACAAAGACGTTAATTCCGGGCGTGATAATTGCCCATCGGTGTTGGCATTGTGACAAATTTCTCGCATCGGAACACACTATTAACTATTTCAATGGCGGCAATGTATATTTTTTTTGGCGTAAAATTTCCGAGTAACCATTTGTCGTGGTCACAATGGGCTTTCGGCACTTTTTGTGCGGTTTGAGCTCATGTTAATGCTTGGATGGTTTGATTTGCAACGTCTGAGCCTGAAAGTGTTTGAATATGTATGTACACACCTCAGGCGCGGGGTATGACGATATTAGTGGAAAACCTGTGCATGTGTATACCGGCGTGGCGTGACCTGTAGCCCTTTTAATTAATATCCTGTAATGGGGTAAAGAACTCTCCTAAATGCGAGGCGGACTACGCCTAATGAAAACTGGATAGGTTTTCGGATAGATAGCTCTTGATGATAAAACTAAATACCTGGCTAAAAACTCCCTTTCGACAAAAAAATAATATTGGAACAATTGTATAATCTATTAAGAGCTTTGTGAGCGATTTTATTTGTAAGAGATACGTACGGCACATAGGCTACGGATTTGTCATATTGTATGGCAAATTGAACAGCGCTTCTAGCGGACGGTACTCAATTCGCAAACAAAGTGTCTAAGCACGTAGACTATATAGTATATCGTAAGCTTACGGTTATAGGTATTCGCATTTGACAGGCCATCATCACCGCAAACGTGAAGTTCCTATTACATGATCCACAGACGCCTCAGCAAATAACTCTTGAAATCTGAAGATGGCCCTGACAGTAATAATATATAAAAATACTGACACTTTGTTGACTTATAAATCTACAAACATACTTATAATCACATATCAGTGATAAAAGAAACAAGCTACACTACAGTAGCATATTTCCATTCTTAAAACGAAAAATAAATGCTGTTATTGGACACGCATATTTGGGATGAACGCCTCACGCTGTCCATTGTTCAAGATGACAGTTGCTAAACATTCCCCGTCTTTGGTACATGCACAATAGAAAATATTGAAATTGGAACGTCTCTATTTCGAATTTTAAATTTTCTTTTGTCACGCATAGAAGGATTCTTGCCGTAATGTTGGTACACGATTTATAAACAGATATATTATCGACTTGTATTGTATTTTTATTTTAAAATTGCTAATTTACGCGAATTATTAATTTTGTTACATCAATAAGTACTTACCTACGTTTAATCAGTGTGATAAAAGTATCTATTAACCTATGCATGAAGAGTTAATTCGTATCACGTTACATAATCTTTCTATTAGGAAGAGGTAAACTGTGGTAGGGGATTCATTTCATCATCATCAACATTATAATTATCATTAGGAGTACATATCATTCAAATAACAACTATCATGAATTACTAGACACTGGCAAAAATGCCACTATGTTGTAGCTGATTGCCAATATAAAAATAGAAGAAGAAATTCCTTTATCTCTTTCTTCTTTATCTATGCTATAAAGCAAAAAAAGAAGGCAAAGTTTGTGATTTGGATCTAGTTAGCTATCTCTGGATACACTGATCGGATTCTGAAAATTCTTTCACATATACAAAGCTGCATTATTCCTGATTGCTAGGCTACAACTTCATGGAGATATCGCAGACGGGGCCGCGGGCTGAAGCGAGTCTAACTATGTTCGTTACGCAAGTAATCCCACTAATATTATAAATGTGAAAGTTTGGATGGATGGATGTTTGTTACTCAATCACGCCAGAACGGCTGAACGGATCTGGATGCAATTTGCCACAGAGATAGATTATAGTCTGGAATAGGCTACTTTTTATCCCGGTAAAATGTATAATCACCGTGGGAGAGATTTGTTTTAATTTTTCATAGAGCAAAGGATCGACATGATTTACAAAAAAGAATATACTTTTTAATCGCGGGGCGCAGCTAGTCAAGTATATTTTACTTAGGTACTCTAAAAAAATAACTAAGAATCTGCATTTTCCAAAATAAAAACACTTATGACGTAAAAAGCCAAATCCACTCCGAGTCTCCCTCACAGTGAGCCCTTTGCATAATGGAGTGAGATCACAAGGAAATTCCCCAGAGGATACTCCGGGGAGGCGTACGGAAAACAATTACGTGCACAGTGGTACAATTATTCAACCGGACAAAATGCTAAAAGCAAATCAGTGGAACCACTGGGGATGTAACCGGATACCCCTCGTTTGTGCAATGATTTTATAAATGATTCTGTTAGAAGATAGTAGGGAGTGTTTCGATTACGCGAAATATGTATTTCATTTAAAAAGCATTAGCTGCGCCCCGCGGTTAAAAAGTATGTCCTTTTCCTCTCAGTCCTTTTGCAAATGCACGGTTCCTGTATGCTATCCTATAGGAACCGTGCATTTTCCGGGATAAAAATTGGCCTATGTCATTTTCTGACCCCTAAATTACCACTACCCATGCTATTAATATTATTACCACTACCCATGCTATTAATATTATTAATTTAAATTGAATTGTAAATATAGTTAGATCTTAATAATTACATAATTATTATAACTTCAATTGTATAAATCGACTTTTAAGGTTGTCCCAACATGTCCGGTAACTTTTTTTTAGTAAAACAGCTTTACTGATAGGAGTAGGGGACTCATTTCATCATCATCATTATCATCAGGGGTACTGAAATTTATAACAGTACTGAAAATGTTTTACTCGATACTGGCATAATGGCATAATTTTGTAGCCGATTGCTAACCTTAAGGGAGAAAAATAAAGAAGTTCTCCACCGCTATTACGTCGGCGATTGCGCATCAATTCCCTGCGGGGGGCGTCCCCGGGGCGGCTGCTAATGGGCGCGCGAGTCGGTAAACACTGCCCCTGTTGCGGTTGGTGATGGGAGGTTTATTGAATATTAACTGCGCAAGCGACTCTGTACGCGTTGATTTCAGTTCTTTCATGTCGTTATAAAGTATTACCGTGCTAAATTAGAAAACTACCTAGTTGATTCTGATATCGTTTTTACATTCCTGGCGTATTATAATAATAATATCGCCAAACGAACACACTAACTTTACAATTCCAAACTAATCAACGCTTGTATTATTGGTACCGTACAATGGACTAGGGTTGAACCCGGAATAAAACCCCTCGTATACGTTGATCTGGGTTGGAAGCTGTCATCATGCCAATTTTCATCAAAAACCGTTCGGCACTGTTGACTTGGCGTAGAGACACAGACAGACAAAATATTTTAAGTTGACAGATTATGTGACGATGTTATATTAAAAAGTTTATGGGCTTACCCATATTAAAGTTTGTCAGAAATACGCCGTAAGCCAAGTCCAGGCTAATTTGTGCCAGGCTAGAAAGTAGGATCTTTACACAGTGGTGGTGAAATAAAACTAATTTTCAGGATAATATCGCGTTTATTTTATGTTTTACGTTGCCGATGTTTCGGCTGCTTTACAGCAACCATGGTCACGGGAGGACTAAGGTGTTAGATGTCCTAGTGCCATAGTTTGAACCGGGGTACCCTCATATTTAGTTGTTGCTTGCGGTCCGATCTACGCAGCAAGCGACCACAGTGTTTTGAGGTCTTGCCATTGTGCGCTTGGTTTTGGATTTAATTATATAAATTACTTGATCCCAAGTCGACGGTAGCACCCAGCCAGCGTAGATACCTATAAGAAATTAATATGCAATCCAAAGACTTTTTTATTGCGAATGTTATCACTCAATCTGCAATCCCCAATACTTATTTAAAGTAATAATACCTACAAACTGTATTATCTCGATTAGGATCTGGACCGCTATGGTTTCCTATTTGAGTGCCTGATATCAATTCGTTTCATATTTTCTGTATTCCGATATGTAATTTAGTCCGGTTCGCGCGTGCACCGGCACAATGTGCACGTGGCCGCCTTTGTAATCTGAATCAATGTTGCCAATTGATTATTTCAATTTCGCTGAGTGTTCCGGCGCCACAGATTAATAAATTCCAGTGTGTATTTCTTTTTGTTATGTTTCAACGGCTTATGGCCAGTTAACACGGGGATAGGTAAAGGCAAGTAAACAAGTAGCGAGAGGGATTTTTAGCGGAAATTTAAAGAGTGAAGATGACAATTTAGTTTTTTTTATAGCTAATGTAGATTTAATATTGGTGGGTATTTGACCATTGTATGTTGACTAACCCACACTTGGTAGTTTGTACTTGCATACTGTCTTCGTGTTAACCGAGCAAGTGAAGTAGGGGTATACGGGGTATAAATTGAATATGACTGCAGTGTTGATGGCCCTATAAAGGCAAGCTATTCATTAGGTACCAGGTAGGATGGCATCGCATAAATATTGAAGCAACTTGCTAATTTAAATGCATGCTTCAAATCCTTCATAATAAAATAAGTATGGACATAAAATTATAATTTATGATTCATTAGAGTTGTCGTTATTTTAATTTGGTTTTATTTTTTTTACCAAAGTTCATTGTCGGTAAGCTCGAAGTTGCATTGACATTATAATTTAATTAATAACGTTCAGCATTTAAAATAATCATATATATTAACATTATTGTTGCAACCAGCGATTGACTTATTAATAAACATAACCTATTTATAACTACGACCACAGTAACTAATAAAAAGAAAACAATCCGAACGCTGGCAACACACAACACACATATAACCCAGCCATGTCTAGTATACACAAGTTATAACAACCCACTGTACTAAATATAGCTATGGAATTCGGCCGGGTAAACAAACTCGCGCCCGGTAATCGATAGTCGCGAGCGAGCGAAACAGAAACACATTTTGTGCGTACAGAAAAGGACAGATAGATGTCGTAAGGCGTGGTTACAATGCTAGAAGTGTTTGTAATAAGAGAGAGTGGGATAGATGATCGTTCCTTTGCTGCGATTAAAGGGGTTTTATTTGAAGTCTAGATTGTAAATAAAGTCAAGAGCTTTTCAAATAGAGACGGTCGTGGTGGTGCTCGTCGGCGGTGGTGGCAGTCAGTTGTCAGGGCGGCGATGGAAAGCTAAAAAGCGCGGGCAAAAGGATACTAGCGGCCACCGCGCCCGTAACGTTAGCATCTCCATTTGTTGAGCACTTAATATATTTTTTTTTTAGTTTATGATTGGAAAATTGTCCGCGGTTTTGTTACATTACGTGTGATTTGTTATCGGTGTACGGACTCAAACCCACTTAAAGGGCTGTTTATGTCTGGATCTTGTAATAAATATGGAATCGTTTTTGCTTACTAGTCGTTTTTTTTATTTTATCTGTAGCATGAATGCGTTGATACGAGCGACAAAAAATATAGAGACGGCTTGAGTCTGATTTTTCACATGAATTTAAAATAATTTACGGACACCTTCGCATACATAATCTATGCCATCTATGAAATAATATGCATTATCTATATCTACGTATACCTACCAGCAACTTATGTATTATAGAACATAAAATGTCAAAAATCATGGCGAATCAAAGTTTTTAGAATTATTTTCTGTGTCTGTTTGTTCGAGGGTCACGGAAAATTAAAAGATTGAATAACTCATAGTTATTGGACCTTTTAATTTTATGTTTTCATAATAAAAATCAAATAATTAAGCAATGGTAAAGTAAGCTTCTCGATTTAAAAAAAACTACCCAATATTCTATTATTTTCCAGCTGACAACCCAAACCCTGTTCTACCAACACGCACACATTAATTAAAATGTGTATCCTCTACGTGACGTTTGAAAATGGAACGCCGAACAAAAGTTAATTTATAATGTCAAGTTTCGCGCCACATGAATGAGTGTACGTGATTACAACAAATAGGTTAGTTTTATTGTGTAATGGCGATTATAAAGAACCTATTTTTAGATAGTTTTTTTTATTATTTCGTCGTCGTGTGTGGTTGTGTGGGAGTAATGTGAATGAATGAATTGCTAAAGAACGATAATGAATGATTTATTGTACATTGTAAAAAAAAACATAATTTTATCGCGTAAATTTTATACTTCTATGAAATCGTTTTATGACGCTTGCCATGTTGTCTAGTGTCTAGGCAATAGTAATGTGGTAGAAAGTTACCTAGGCAGGCCGCATTTGGACTCAGGATGCGTGTATGTTCAAAAAAGGCCACCAAAGGTAAGACCAATATCCTTCACATGGATACTATCTAGCATTTCCCCGCGGCCTCGCCTGCTAAAACTTTAAAGATAAACATTATGTTATTACAAATTATATTAAATTATACCTGCCACTAGGTATACGAAATTTCATTCAAAACCGTTCAGACGTTTTTGCGTGCTCTTCTTAAATGACTAACACTATCACATTTAGTAAAAGAGTCAAAAATGCAGAAATTGGTAGGCCAATATTGACATGTTATCAATATGAGGAAGATTTGGGCCGTAGTCCACCACGCTGGCCCAGTGAGGTTTCGTGAACTTCACTCGGCTTTCAACAGACGTGCAGGTTCCAGAAGCAGAATCAGAATATATTTTAATTCACGAAACCATTGAGAACAGAATGAATGAATATACTTATAAAATACTTATGAATCGTCGAAATTGTCACAAAATGCTAGGCCACAACTTTACCGCCCGTTCGGAATGCCGTTCCTGTGGAGAAGAACGGGCAAGAAACTCCATGGTTGCTCTTATTAAAAAGATCTTTAACATTTTTGAGCAGTGCATTGTTATGGGTGTGTGAGAACATGTAGGAACGGCTTCCTCACCACGTGTACCTCACCGTACAGCAAGTGATAGACAATCATTACCTTCTATATTGACTGATGGAGGTTAATCGTTCGATCAAAGTGTGGACTACCTAATTAACGATGATCGCGATCCTCAGACATGAGTGACCGACCATAGAGAGAGAGACCTTCTATATCAGTTCATGCATACGACTTTTATGGCAATCATATAATTTACGGCACCCGTATTTAAATAATTATTTACTATTATCAAAACGCGGGTAGCTATTTCTATAAGGGGCGTTCACCCCTCAAGGGTTGATCGAGGGTTGGTTATTGTGATGTTTAGTGGGTATATAACCGTTATGTGTTCGAATTTCGAACATCTGCCGGTGCGTGTGTGACAAAAAAAAATGTTAATTGTTTATGGTCTTCAAAATGGCGGGCAGTTGTTTGTTGTTTATGAATGAACTGAAATAGTATAACTGGGGTTTTTAGAAGTCGAATAATATCTGCGCGCTTTTTGTCTGGGTTAATAAATAAATTGCCCAACAGAGACCTATTAAGTTTAATGTATTATATAATTCGTTTTACGTAGATATGTAGGTAAGTATGTATTTACTAATAAACATATTCTATGACACATTTTGTGATAGATACAGTAAAGTTATGGATTTCTTATTGGTATTTACGCGAATACTTCACATTGAAATAAAACTAATTTTACAGATTTTATCGCGTTTATATTATGTTTTTTACGTACATTTGATACACTTCGTAAGGTTCACCGGGACAGCTAGATCATCTATGTAATAGATTTCTTCACACTGACTGACTGACGGGAACAACACAGCCTAAAACATGTGGACCTACATGAGATTTCAAATTTGGAAGATATACTCCTTCCCTCAAATTTATAGACGTTTTATAACTTTATCAAACGTCATTTAGTACTGCGCATAAGAGTTTTGCTTTGCGCAGTACTATGTGACGTTGGATAAATTTATAAAGCGTTTATAAATTAGGGGCCTTAAGTATATATTCCCTATTGGTGTAGCAAGGATGGAATTATGGAAATACAACCCCTAAGACGATCAAATAGGGGTCAAAGTTGGTATGAAGAAACTTTATTTTTTTAATTACCAATCGAACACATGGCTAGTTTATACTTCGCCGAAACACGAAAAGCCCTCTCGAGCACGAAATAAACGTCTAATTATAAACTTTATAATAATAATATCAATGAAATCATTCTACCATTTGGTACTTACATACAATAATTGTATTATGTGTGTAATTCTGTGTGTGTAAGCTGGACCGCACGGTATCTTAATTGGAGGCGGCGGGCAGTGAGTCAGCGGTTGTTTTTGTATAGTAAATCACTACCGAACTACGCGTCGAAGGCTGCACTCGCGGCATGAGCGGAGCGGCGAGCGAGCTAAAGTATTACTAAGTAGGTCGATCGTAGGTCACAAAAAGTTGAACTCATAATCTTAAAATTGATGCGTGCAAACACTCTTTACGTCAGTAGGTTGGTAGAAATTTATTGTGTTGTGTTGCAAGCTAAGGCACAAATATTAAATAATTTCAAGCAGCTAAATATATCTATAGGTATTTAGTAACTCGAAGCAATAGCTATAGTATTTACTTAGCCATTTCAAATTAGGTACCTCCTAACTAACATTAATTTAGTAATTTGGAATGATTTCTTAATCTTCTTATACATATAAAACAAAGTCGTGTTAGTAACACCATTTTAAACTCAAGAACGGGAGGGCCAATATTTATGATCTTTGATTTTTTTAATTTGTCTCCGCTGCGAATAGAAGAATAAGTGTTAAAACATAGGAAAAATCCTCAAAAAATTAATAATGAAGAACACACTTGATTCTGTAACTACATAGCTAAAAGTAATTACAATTAAAGTAAAACCAAATAGGAAAATAAAAAAAAAACTTAGAAATAGTAGTATGACAACAAACGATGTATCAGAATGAAATGAAACAGCTATAGTTAGTTCGCTAGGACAGCTATAGTTATTCATAAATTAATATTCCGCCCTAAACACTGCACAATAACCGCTACCTTAGTGACAATACTAAAATGCGTTCCTTGCTAACGATACGTTCAAAACCCACAACAAATATTGTAACGAAACATGTTTTGATTGCACGCAACGGAGCAACGTGAAGTAGACTTGAGCTGCGTGTACGCATTTTACAAATTAACATTAGCCTCTAAACAGGCTATAGATTAGAATAATAGCAGTAGGTTATATTAAAAGGGGTTGTTCCGTTTTCATCCTAAGACGTCCCATCCTAATATAATCCTTATCCCACTGATGTTATAAATGTGAAAGTTTGGATGGGTGGATGTTTGTTACTCAATCACGCCAGAACGGCTGAACGGATATGGATGAAATTTGGCACAGAGTTAGATTTTAGTCTGGAATAGCACATAGGCTACTTTTTATCCCGGTAAAATGTAGATAGATTTGTTTTAATTTTTCATAGAGCAAAGGATCTACATGGTTTTTTGCATATGCTAATTTTATCCCAGAAAAATGCGCGGGTCCTATGGGATAGCATACAGGAACCGTATTTTTTTAAACTTAACTTTTTAATCGCGGGTGACACCGCGGGGCGCATCTAGTGTGTTATACAGCAAGAAAGATCCAAACACAGCTAAATTACAGAATATAATAATAAAAGACAAAATAGTCCTTTTTCATATCCCACGGTTGGGTACGAGCCTCACCTTAATGGGGGATTACGCTATAGTCCACTAAGTTGGCCCAGTGCGGGTTGGCGGACTTCACACGTCTTTCGAGGGGTTCTCTCAGACATGTAGGTTTCCTCACAATGTTTTTCTTCACCGTTTGGCAAGTGATAATCGTGTTTGAAAATAAGATTCGCACATGAAATCGAGAAATCTCACGAGGTGCGAGCCGGGGTTTGAACCTGCGATTCTCGTTAGCGCAGCAAGCGTTACCATCTGCTTATAAAACTAATAATTACCAAGTAAATACTAAATGTAATATGTGTGTGTATATATATGTGTGTATGTAATGTAATGTGTGTCTTTAACTATATTATTAACCTATTCTAATGAAATTAGAAGGGCTAATATATACTAAGCATACCTACTAGTATACCTATAGTTTATTTCCATATATAGGCAATATCATGGCACTGTATGGTGGGGTTACGTAAGGCAAGGTGGTAAGCGAAGTAAGGTACGAATCCTATCGGAAAAACCATCGAATTTAACTTGTACCTATCGGTCCTCCCGTGACCATGGTTGCTGTAAAGCGGCCGAAACGTCGGGAACGTTAAAATAAACGCGATATACTGTGTAATATTCATTTTATTTCAATGTGTAGTATTCGCGTATATATAAGAAATCAATATTTGTGCCTATCATCAAACAATAAATAAATTAAAAAGCCTAAGAACGAATCATGAATCAAAGATCGGCCATTTTTTCAAGGCAAACGTTCTGTCAACATTGCCCTATGGGAATAATTGTTTGAGAGCAGATTGCATGCTGCAAGAAGTTTACCAGATTTTCTTTAGATGAATGTGAAGACCAGAATTTTTGGTATGCTTGTAGGGTGATAGATTGAATGCGCAGTTTCAAACCCTGTCTCGCAACTGAATAAGAGTTACAGGTTTCAGGTGCGAATCTCATTATCACTTGCTAAACGATGAAGGAAAATATCGTGAGGAATCCTATATATTTTGGGAGCTTATCCCGTTCACGAAAGATTTGTGGTATCCTCTGTAGGCCTGGGTGGTGGACTATGCCCCAGTCCGTCTTGCATGAAGGGGAGGCAAGTTTACACTCATGAAGTCGTGATTTAAAAAATTACAAGGCAATTGAATTGTCTGTTATTTACTTAAAGATGTATATCTATAGGAAATGGTAGTGATTACAATAAAATAATATACACGTTGCTACTGTGTCTACTCAATCATGATACGATATCAGCCCGATAACGGTCGCATTATCATGTTTTTTTTAATCAATTTCAAGTTATACGTGACCTCCTTGCAGCGATTATGAGTGTCTTGAGTGTTTTTGTATGGAGGCAAAGTTGTAGTAAGGAATAAAACATCGATGATGGGGCAGTTGTGTCTTGTAGACGGAATTCTGTCGCTTCAACGATTGTCTGGAATTATGCGGAGGCAAAGTTGTTCCTTTGAATTTATATACGTTTGATAATTTATATAAGTTATAAAATGACTATAAAGTTGGGGGTGGGGAGGGGTAATCTATATTTATAAAACAGTATCGTGTTGGTTACACTCAAGAACGAGTGGGCCGATTTTTATGATATTTTATTTTTGTCTCCGCCCCGAATAGGAGAATGAGATGGCAAAATTTACAAAAAAATATTGTAAAGATAGTTAATTTTACCATACATTTGATTTACTTATCGTGCTGATCACACAATGTTTTCACCTACCTGAATACGAACCCGAGACGCTCGGTACAGAAAGCAGGGTCTGTACCAAATGTGCCTCTTGGGTCATCAACACACTCGGCTTACATCACTTTTTTTATGGTTTTTTTTCGCGTATTTCTTAACTATGATAAATGCCATGCAAAATGCCATGTTATAACCCTAATTGGTTAAATGAACGGCTAATTACTATTCCCAGTTAAATCAACCCTACGCTCAATTTAATCTGAGATTAGATTCAAAGTGCACATAAAACGTCCAATTAGGATGTTTGTCTGTTGGGGTCGCAGCCCCTAAGTGATCCCTAGACTAATTAAGTGACTTCCGATAAAAATCCCTACTATAATGATAAGAGATATTTCGCTCATTTGTCGCGTACTGACTGAGCGCTTTGCCTCGATTAATCACTACGAGCCTCGCTCGAGGCACATGATCATGATGGCATCCGTCATTGGCCTCGTTGTTGACTTGACTATTAATGTCATGCTGTATGATCAAAACTGATCTGGGGCGGATCCAGGATTTGTTTATGGGGGGGAGAACCTTTTGAATTGAATTGTTAGGGATAATAATGGTGGACTATTACCGATCATGAGTTGAAATACGTGCATGAATGAGTAAATAGTTAAGTAAGGATTGAGTACCAAAGATTTTCAAGAGTTTTTTTTGTAGTTAATGGAAAGGTAAGTTATTCAGGCCTAGCTAAAGGCCTGCAAATGCTTGAAGCATTGTTTTTAAATACTCCTTTGAGACACATGACACAGGCAAAATATTTTTTTAAAGAAGCCTGCCGCGCCTCTTTCCAAGTCAACATCGCGAGGTCACGCGGTCTGCCTACACGCGGCTATTTGCTAGTTCAAAAAAAAAAAGAACAATGACCTTGCTCTTACATTTAAAGAATCACGTGAAAACCACTTCAAAGTGTTCACACATAATCAATATCATTTGGTTATTTTTTTTTTATTTCGTAATTAGATTACCGAAAAATAAATCATCAATTCCCCGTTTAATCTACATCCTGACATGTCAGATAATATCGATACAAATTACTTATCGATAGCCGTGTCGCTATCGAGAATTCTCGGTGATTACAGATAAATAATACGAATTACTGATTCGATTTATTTTTAAAACAAACTTACATGCGTAATACGGTAATATTGGCAGATTATAAAGTTATTTTGTTGTCGTCGGTATTTAGATTAAAAATTATGATTTTTGTTTTTTTTAAATTTATTGTAGTCGATAGATATTCTTATGAGTCTGTAGGTATGTAGGTATATTGAGTTTATCAGATAAGCTTGGTGTTTACAGGTGCATTAATAAATGTCTTGCAAAAAATAAAGTTTAGCTAAGTTAACATTATTTGATGTAGTCAGAAAAGTTTGGAAAAAAATTAAGAAAATTCAATAGTTATGGTTGATGAAATAACAAAACGACGAATAGAAAGTTTCTGAAATAATCCGATCAGGCTTACAATTCGATAAATTGAGGGTCGTTATTACGTTAAAATGTCTTACGATATTATTATAAACTAGCTGTTGCCCGCGACTTCGTCCGCGTGGTATTTAACAAAGACAACCGTTGACAACAGCCTGCTCGCCCATTCTGAGCCCGCGGGACGCATTGCTGCAGGTTGTTGCTATCAAACTTAATTCAGGCGCTGCGCTGCAACATTGGTTTTAATTTTTTTTCGTGAGATCCTATTTTTTTTTTCTAAAATAAAAGTAGCCTAAGTTACTCCTTGTTATATCAGCTATCTGCCAGTGAAAGTCCCGTCAAAATCGGTCCAGCCATTTCAGAGATTAGCCGGAACAAACAGACAGACAGACAGACAGACAGACAGACAGACAGACAGACAGACGGACAGACAGACAGACAGACAGACAGACAAAAATTATAAAAATTGTTGTTTCGGTATAGGTAACGTGTATACATCCAAATGCACTTAGTAAAAAGCGGTTATTTTAATATTACAAACAGACACTCCAATTTTATTTATATGTATAGATGTTTGAATTTTAACTAGAACTTGCATCCAGTGGACTTAGTGCAAGTTTCGACAGCACCAAATACCGATCGAATGATCGAATTCGTTTCCGTACGTTTCATAGCAACGGTCCTAGTGGAGGCACGGCGCTTAACTCTTATTTTTAAGCCTTTCACCTAAATGAAAGCGTATAGTTAGATATCTGTCGATATTAATCTACCTAATCATTTGATTAGTATCAAATGTATAGGCATTTAAGCGAATACTACACATTGAAATAAAACTAATTGTAAGGAATTCATCGCGTTTATTTTATGTTTTATACTTTCCCGACGTTTCGGCTGCTTTACAGCAACCATGGTCACGCGAGGACTGAAATGTTAGACGTCCGAAACGTAAAAATAAACGCGATAATTTCCGTAAAATTTGTTTTATTTCAATGTGTAGTTTTCGTTAAATATCTATACTAATATTATAAATGTGAAAGTTTGGATGGATGGATAGATGGATGGATGTTTGTTACTTTTTCACGCCAGAACGGCTGAACGGATCTGGATGAAATTTGGCAAAGAGATAGATATAGATTATAGTATAGAATAGCACATAGCTACTTTTTATCCCAGTAAAATGTATGGTTCGCGTGGGATAATTTGTTTAAATTTTTCATAGAATACCAATAAATTCATTTTCTCATACATTTGATTCTGAGGCGGTACGAAGTTCGCCGGGACAGCTAGTAAGAAATAAATCCAATTAATTAGAAATTCAATGATGACACCCTCTACTGAGCGCACCGCCATACGCTAATGGCGGGCATTGATAAAAAAAATCAAACAAAATTTACACAAATATTTTGTACATCAACCTGATCCATATATCATACTGATTCATCGGTTAAAATATTTAACACTATTTTTGGTACACCTTATAATATAATGTAGATCTCATAATATCTAAGTGAGCAAGGGCCCCACAATGAAAGTGGGGTAACTCAAAAACGCAATAAATTCTCGGCTTGTGGGCGTGCCACGCCCCGTCACGCCCCTCCGCGGGGGGCGCTGGCACCCTCCTAAGTTATGGGTGTGGAGCACGACTATGAATACTGAAACACCTTTATTGTTGTGAAAAAATATGTTTCGGTTGGGAAAATAAAATTAAAAAGACAATATGATTCTCTTTTACAAACATTTTTTTTGGCAGATTATTTTGTTTTTTTAGATATTAGCTTAGTTTACATTGTTACACAATTTATAAATTAGTATCGTACTTATGTCTCGCTATGAAAATGAGTAATTTTGGTATAACCAATTAATATATTCTGTGTTTTATTTATTTTTAAATACGAGGCCCTATCGTTGTAAAAGCGTTCTAAATTAACAAGAAAATTTAATTATTACCATATTAATATACAAAAATTACCTATATTATGTTTCAATTCAATAAAATATTAAGAACAGACATATATTTAACATAAAAAAAATGATATATCGTTACTTTTTTATTCAATAGGTTTTCGAAGATTAAATTCCTTCCAACAATAGCTATTTTACACCCCACAGTATTAAAACATTGTGCGTGTAGGCACATTACCCATATCGACCCCGGCTCATTGTTGCCACACGCGAAAATGAATTATTATTACTGGCAACTATAGGGGCGGGGTGATTTAATAGTTTATGGTGAAATGCAATAAGTATGCGCATAGTGCCAATTGTTGTTTGGGGCAGGAGGTGGGGCGTACTCTAGTTAGGTACTTGATTGATTTTTTTTTCTTCTAAAATTGGGGTATTCCATTTTTATCCTATGACGTCTAATTCTTCATTATAATCTCATAGTATGCCTATACTGTCAAAAATGTATAAGCTTCGTAAGCGTTTGAATTAGGAATAGGCACTTATATGATCATTTAAAAATATAAAAAAAAATGCTGTCGGTGGATTAACATAGAGACATCAGTTGAATAAAGAAAACAAATTGGATGAGACGTCATGTGAGATTTTTTTAATCGACTAAAACACCCAATATCATGTTTATGCTACCCGTTCAGAATGTCATTTCTATGGTGGAGAAGAGCCAATAATGTCTATGGTTCCTTTTTTAAAACGACGTCTACATTTTTGTGTAGCCAGTCAGTACTTTGTAGTATATCAACGTAGTAAAATCATTGTTATGGAGAAGAATATAACATTCCTACATTTAAAAAAAAACATACGTGTCGAATTGATAATTTCCTTCTTTTTGAAGTCGGTCAAATATATATGAATAACGTCAAAACTCAAATTCGTTTTTATGCAAAAACGCGACCTTTGTATAAGGTATTAGAATATCAAATTAAATATTTTATAAAACATGTCGTCGCTATACGCAGAGGCGGATATTTTGCGACTCAACAGCAAGTTGTGTGTGTCTATAAAATTAATTTAATAATAATAATAAATACTATCGCATTATAATATGTGACACATCAAAAAAGATATGGTTATGTACCTATATTTAGCATATATTTGCTAATTCAATTATTCTGTGAATTAATAGTGAGGCAAAGTTACCGAACTTTGATTTTTATAATAATCTGTATTTTTGTTTTTTTTTTCACTTTAGTTCTATGTTATATATTTCTGGTTTTCATGTGCGAATCCCATTTTCGGCCAAGATTATCACTTGCTAATCGGTGAACAAAAGCATCGTGAGGAAACCTGCATGTCTGATAGAACCGCTCAAAAGGCATACGAAGTCAGCCAGGCCGCACCGGGCTATGGCCTAATCCCCCTTGCATTGAGGGGAGGCCACAGCCTAACAGTGGGACATTAAAAATGGCTAGTATTATTATTAGTTCTATGTACTTACGTAGTATATTATATTGTATTATAAAGTAGTTGAATCACGTGCGTGAAAAAAGGTTTAAAAAATTAAAACTTAATACTTCAGATAATAACTAAAAATAAAAGTTACTTATTCTTTTACTAGTGACCATGTTAAGGTGATTAATATAAAATTACTTATTGTATTTATAAATCGTAGATACAAATAATATTGATATAAAAAATCGTTATCGATGTGTAGACATTGTAGATAGGCCTAACTATCACGTGACATATGCGCGGGATTACATTATTTTTTAAATAGCTTTCAAGCACTGACAAAAAATATTAGCTTTAAAAAAACACATTGTGGCATTTTTAATATTAAGGTAAGTATAGAAATGACTTTTGAACGTATATTTAAATTATTCTGCAAATTATATTGAGGGTATTCCAATAAAAATAAATTTGGACTTATATTGATTATTTGATCTATATATCAAATGGAAATTTTATAAACAAAGATCATTCGAAAAGTCACGGCCGACATTATTAATGTTACATATAAAAATGTAAGAAAACACTCACCTTTTAATGTCAAAATCCAAACTTTCAAATGTCAAACGCACTGGCCGTAAAACTTATGCACTCGACAAAAAAAATAATGCTTTAAAAAAAACTAATTCTAATCCGCGAGCGAACACACAATGCACGACTGAATAACAGTAAACAAATTATCTTATCGTAGTGTTTGTACGGTGGAAATAATATTTCGTTGTGTAGTTAGGCCTTTTTGGTTATACACTGCACTCAGAGTCTTTACGCGCCGACGCGAACGGTGGCGAGGTCGGTGCCAGACTGCCGCATCGAGTCGCCCCGCGCGCCCCACGCCCCTCCCCTCTTCCATTTTTCAGGTAAAAAAAAAAACGGGAAAATAGATAACAAGTCTGTTTATCTATTGCGGTGACATTTTTTGGGAAATAACTTGGCCGCTGGTGGTCTTTGTTTTTTTTGGTTGTATTCTATGGAGTTTTGCGTTTTGGCGCCGGCACGTGCTAATTGTTTTTACGATAATTACGATAGTTTTATTAATGGTTGTTAAATTACGGTGTTATTTAAACAGTATTATAAGCACTGATTAGTTCTTGAACAGTAGATACAGTATCAATGTTTAATAATTTACTAGTTATAGTTGATCGAACTAAGCGATACTTGGTGGAAATCCATTGTTTAACAAATGGGGGAGGAGGAAACCACCAGTGAACCTCGCCTTGTCATCTTTTCCAATTTAAAAAAAGTATTTCTAGTAAGTAGTAGTAGGTAGTTAGGTGAATACTTTTTTAGATTCGCTTCGTTTCGCGGAGAATTGCATATTAATTGGGGTCCCGACACTCGTGACAGACAGTTTCTCGACTAACATCTTAGAGGAGTTCGGTGTTGCTGGCTTCTTTAATTATCGATCAACTTGTTTGGTTAAAATTTGAAAAGTTGACAAGCCGAGGGTCAGTGGTGGGGTCCTCTTCCCCCCATTTGTTTAATTTACGAGTTGTTTTTAACATTTTATTGTCCCCATATTTTAATTTCAATAGGTATCTTGTCGACTTTTTTTTTATTTAACTATGCTAGGAAATAATTTCAAAAAAATAATTCATTTATTATAAGGTGTAACAATAAAAGTGTATTTTTTTTGACTTTATAAACTTTATCAAACGTCATATAGTACTGCGCAAAGCAAAACTCTTGTGCGCAGTACTATATGACGTTTGATATAGTTATAGAACGTCTATAAATTCGGTGGGTAGACTCTAAAGTAGGTATAAGGGTTAGCTTACGAATAATCTCGCACTTGTATACTGACCAAAACCGTGTGAGAAATAAGGTATCTTTTTTTTTTTAATTTAGCTATCGCTTCCAACAACTGACATTACAAGGAAACCATTGTACCACTGAAATATATTTTTTTAAAGCACCACTTTCTTTACCACTAATCATGCTTTTTAAGTATTTTCTAATCCGACCTTTTTGGCCGTCTTCTTAACGAGAAATTATGAATAAAACTCTCCTTTTTTTTCTTAATTTATTCTTTTCTCTGAAACGAAACGGATTACAGTAATCCATGGTGCCAGGACTTGAAACCCTTATACACGGCTGATACAACCACCCAACGGAGTGAGACAGCGCTATACGAATAAAAGAGACAGTTGGCTTACGTCTCATTGTTTTCCCGATCATGCAGAAGCTCATGGCAAAGACAAATAACATTGAGCCTTTGTGTAACTATCAATTTTAATCTAATTTTTAGGAATTAACGATCAAATTGTTAACTAGATAATTAATTATTATTTATTCTTGCCTCAGACAAATTGGCCTGCTTTTAGCTTCCCGAATTGTAGGCTAGGCAAGTTAAGGTTTGGAGTAGGGGGTAATTGGTCTGCGGGTCAAAGTCAAAGTCAAAGTCAAATCATTTATTTCGTATAGGCCTACGGGGGCACTTACAAATTGTCATTACATTTTTTTTTCTTAAGTCTACAATCGGAAGCTAACCGTATACTTTATAGTCTACTGTATTTAGACATTTTGTATGGATAATTGAAGGTTTTAAGTACCGTCCTCTAGAGGCGGTTTTCAATTCTCCATACTAAATTTCTAAATACGGTAGACTATAAAGTATACAGTTAGCTCGCACTTGACGTGCCGTTCCGCGAGGCAGTGCTATAGGATGCTGTGATGACTCTGCCCGTAAACCAAAATACTAACGCCAAAAGCTTAAGTAATCTTATCGTCATCAAGAAAGAATACATTCTTAGTAGGAGCAGAACAAAAGCAGCTTACGTTAGCATAATGTTAACAGTTTATGCTTAGGACACAGCTTCCAAGTTTGTAACCGCAGACTAACAAAAAATAAAAAAATACAACCGAATTGAGAACCTCTTTTTTGTTTTTTTTTTAAATCGGTTAAAAATAGACAAATATGCTTTTATAAAAATCAAATTAACGTTGGTATATTAAAATATCGAATGCGCAACGAAAATTCAAATTTCGAACACCGTGCGTGCCTACTTAAATGTCATAAGATTCACACCTGTCAAATACGTCCTATTTCTTTCTGTACCTGTTAAAGGAACATTAACTTTATGTGTGTGCTGTTTAGGGTGTGGTTCTCGTTGTATGTTTTTTTACTCGTTGCTCTTTAGACTTCGAGTGCAGCGATGGTAAATGTCATTGGTATTGTTCGACTAATGAAGAAGTATTTATATGGATAAGACCTTGAAGTTTAATGCTGCGCATTTAAAATACTACAAATATACGTTAGAAATACGATCCATTTACTTCACCATCGCGATTCGATTATTGGTCGATCGTGCCAGCTGACTTGGGGTCCGGTCTCAAAATAGTAGGCAGGTTAAGTAGCTTTGATGCTTGGGCTGACAATCAGCGAGGGGTATCCGTTCCCCACCAGCTCGTACTGAGCCAAGCATCTTGTAGAACAGCTCACACCGAGGTCACTTTTTCAAGTCGAGAGTGAACAGGTACCTTCTAGGCAATTATGCTCCTTCTTAGATCTCAGCGTCACTTACCATCAGGTGAGATCGAGATCAAATACTTGCCTATAACGTAATTAAAAAAAACCATTTCTGTTTAATCATACTTTCCGTTATGTTTCCATACAATCTGTCGACTATAAGTATCATATTTCCGTGTCAAAATTAATGTTATAATTTCATCGAGAAAGCATGTTGTTATTGTCTTTCTTATTCATGAACTCTGTGGTGCGAGCGAGACGCAAGTCTTTTACTGTCACTATCAACTTGAACAGCCGAAAGACGTCCAGTGCTGAACATAGGCATCTCCCATACACCGCCAAGAGACAGTTGCTAGCTATCTGCATCCACCAGCTCGCCAAGACTCTCCGCTTGCTTCGCACGTTCAAACCCCGGCTCGCAACCTCTTTCTCTCTCCTCACTCGCAAATTATTTTTGGATTCATATGCGAATCTCATTTTCAACCACGATTATCACTTGCTAAACGGTGAAGGAAAACATCGCGAGGAAACCTGCATGTCTGAGAGAGCCCCTCGAAAGAGGTGTGAAGTCCGCCAACCCGCGCTGAACCAGCGTGGTGGACTATGGCCTAATCCCTCGCATTGAAGCGTGCCCAACAGTTGGACATTAAAAAAAAAGGCGTAGCATTATCCACGCAATGCTATCGCCCCATCCGCGGCGGCCACAAAAGTATAAGATGCGCGTTGAGTATTATATTTTTATTTTTATACATTTCAGTTGGGGTCTCGTATCACCGGCGTATGAATTTATGACGAGCGTTGTTCACGACCCGGCGGCGCGGCGGAGCGGGGCGTTGTGACGCGTTTTATGGCCCCACACGCCGTTGTTGTTGTAAATCACTAATGAGATGGGATACACGGTTTTCTTGTAAGTTAACCAGCTACTCGAGCCTGTCTAGCCGTTCCTACATTGTTCCCACAACAAGTACTGCTCGAAAAAGTCTTTTTTAAAAGATCCAACCATGGAGTTTCTTGCCCGTTCTTCTCCAGGAACGGCATTTCGAACGGGTGGTAAAGTTGTAGCTTAGCATTTCGTAACTATTTTGACGATTCATAAGTACTGTGCTTAATGGTTTACATGAATAAAAAGATTTTGATTCTGGTTCCTCCGACATAATTGTGAGTACGATATGAGAATACGAGCGTTGCTTAGTGTGGGACTTAGTGTTTGTCTGGCGATAAAAAAATGGCAGGTAAAACAAATCTAAGTAGGTAGGTACCTACTGTTTCCTACGCAACCTGTCTGCCTACCCCCGTGATCTAGAGGCCGTGAAGATATTACGTAATCAAGTTTCTATGACAAACATTGGCCTATTACATTTCGGGTTCGTAGACCGTATTTTTCATATACATTTTGACATAATTATGAGTACCATTATGACTCGTCGCTGTAAAGGCGTGGTGCCACTGAGCGAGGGTACACAATATTGGTAGTGACCTTGCTTTGTGTACCGAGGTTCCTCGGTTCGAATCCCGGTGGGGGCCAGCTTTGTGTGATGAGCACAAATGTTTGTACCCGAGTCATGGACGGTAAATCACACTAATCACACTAATATTATAAATGTGAAAGTTTGGATGGATGGATGGATGTTTGTTACTCAATCACGCCAGAACGGGTGAACGGATCTGGATGAAATTTGGCACGGAGATAGATCATAGTCTGGAATAGTACATAGGCTACTTTTTGTCCCGGTAAAAAGAACATACTTTTTAATCGCTGGTAACACCGCGGGGCGCATCTAGTATTTTTATAAGTTTCTTATATACTGGGTTCGTCCACAGAAAATTGACGGAACCCAAACCAGTTTTGCTCAGTTTGGAACCGTACAGTCTGTGTGTTCGTCTGGCGATATTATTATTATTTATTTTTATAATATGTTTTTTTTTAATATCGCTACCCACTCACAAAGAAGCCCCGACCAAAACCCGGTACTGTACAAAACTTAATTTACAAATAACTAAAGAAAGCCGACACTGATCAAATATAACACAAATTAATTTTAAATACGTTACTCGTTCGACAGCGACACGTTCAATGTTTAACCTACAGTTTAAATGCAACGTATTTTGTACTTTGAAAACTATTGTTTAGCCGTCTAAAATCTTATATGGATTTATTAACGACCTGATAAGCACAGTCGGTAATGACCTTGCTATTATACCGAAGGTCCCAGGTTCGAATTCCGGTATGGACAAACTTTGTGTGATGACCACAATTTTTTGTACCTGCGTCACGGACGTAAAATTTTGGTATCAATTAAAAAAAAATATTGACACCAATATAATAATTAAAAATGCGCAGGTTTAAATGGTAGTATACCATTTCTATATAACACTGTATTGCAAGCAAAGAGCCCCATGACAAAGATATACGAAAAATCCCGCGAGCGAACACGCGGGTGAGTCTAGTTCATACAATCGGTACGGTTCAACAGTGGAATCCCGCCGCCCGGAAACGCCATAAAAAGCGCGGCACAACTTTTTCAAATTCGAAACGTTGAATGGAACGTAATTTTTTACCTCGGTCAGGGTTGTCGCAGTGAAAAATGATATAATTTATATCGGCTGGTAGCGGCTACCCGTTTTGTTCAATAAAATACAAATAAGAAAAAGAAATATAAAAAAATATGTATATATTATAGCGTTTTTTTTACACTTTTTATTACTAATTTAAAATGTTTCCTTATCAACGCGCGGCGCGCTGCGACAAAAGGTTCGGTGATGTCATCTTTTCGTAGCGCAGATTTACCGATATCGATAACTCCTTGGAATAATATGCAAAAATTGACACATGAAATATTTTGTTCTTCATCTACCACTCACATGCATTTAAATTTTTTATATTGATGTTAGAAATCATAAAGTTGTAATGTAAAATATCATCAAAACAATAATAGAACGATCTTAATCGCAAATCGTTATAGAAAATTGAATACGCAAGGTTTGACAGTATTTCTCATTACGTACATAATACTTCCTCGTACAATTCTTCCGAATATATGCATATAATAATACCCTTAAGAGTGGCTAACCCCTCTCGGGGGAATCAGCAAGCGTCAGTGACCCTTACCTACTAAAAAAGGCTAAGTATAAAGTCTACACAGACAAAATCCTTCTTGTATGTTGTTAATACTAACTGCTGTATGTACTAGCAGTAGAAATAAATTATTTGATACAGAGTGTTAACTTATTTCCTATAATCCTATTATCTTGATGGAGCAAACAATTGGATTAATTAATAAGCTGTGTAATTTGCGCGGCTTATGCATTTTATATAAATTTCTTAATCCAATAAAAACTAGAGACTTCCATAAATAAGAGTTGAGAAGTGAAAAAACAAGTATGCACTTTGAGTTTCTGTTTTTAGATGGCGACTCATAGTTGAATTTAGAATAAAACCTACCTTACCAAGTTCTTAGCTAACCAGCATATATCACACCCAATTAACTTTGTATAGCTCTGAGTGATTTGACGATGCGTTAGTATATATACCACACAACATACAACCTTTTTAAAAGCCGATGTAACTTATATCGATATGAGACCATCACTAGCAACGCACACACCCAAAAAAAACGGTTCCACACAAATCAGTGAGCGCGCGTCGTACGATCGAGAATGAAATATTCAAATTTGGAAGCTGATTCCGTTTATGGCTACTTAATTTGGGTGATTCGATTTGAATATTTAAAAAAAGATGCGTTCGAAAAAAGTACTACGGCCATAGACATTCCATGCCGCTTCGGCCACGAGGTGGACACAGGTTTTTTGTTAATATAGCAGATTTCAAATAATTTATAGTCAGCGGCAGGTCGTTAGATCGTTGCGGTTAAGCGGTGGTTATTAGGTTACTATTTGGATGGGTTCTCACGTTACAAAGGTACTTAATAAAAATGTGTGGCTTCTGTTTTTTATAATGAATTCGGGATACATTATTAGGCTTTTGAAGACTGCTAAAGTCAATCTTCAACATCGAATATAATATGAGCCTAAGTCAATGGGGAAATGCCATTAGGAGAAAAAAACTAATTGCCGTACAATTGTCTTTGGAATATGATTTGATTGTGTTATGAGGCTAAGGGCCTTGGCCGAGTTTTTGGCGGGAAGTTTAAGAGTGTTGCAAGAGTGCTGTTAACAATTTCGTATTATTATCCAAAAAATGTGTTTCTTTGATGTATAATGTGTTATTGTGGGTGTGTCTATTGGTGGGTTATTGACCATTGTATATTGTTATAAATCGACGGTCCCCTACATAAAGGCATGTCAAAAATTAATATTTTTTTTATTGCTCATTGGCTCTATATTCTCCATATACACATGACATGAGCGGTGTTCATAGTATTGAAGATTTCAACTGACCATGTGGTTCACATATTGATTTCTTATATTTACGCGAATACTACACATTGAAATAACAACTTATTTTATCGCATTTATTTGATGTTTTTACGTTCCCGACCGCGATCCCGAACGTCGGGAACGTAAAAAAGGAATAATAAACGCGATAAAATCCGTAAGATTAGTTTTATTTCAATGTGTAGTATTCGTGTAAATATGAGAAATGAATACATACCTCGTCTGATAAGTAGCTAAACATATCTACAATAGATAATCTGCCCACGCATAGTCCTTTTACGATCCAAGATGGCCCTCACAATTCTCCTTTAAAAAGCCCGTATATGTATATCAAATATTAACGAATACACAGAATAACGATTGCCCAATGCATCTTTCGATAAGCCCGTAGGATCAACGTAGTGATGTGTGAATTATCGATATTCGGCCGGTATCGATGAATGCAATTGAGTGGGTACTTAAGTGTGCCGACTGCGAAGTGGCGGAATTTATTTAACTGCGCATTTTTGAGTTTGAACGTTGAAACGAAAGATTTGCAAGTGAATATTACTGTAATAGTAAATTAAAGAATAGTTTCTTTAGTTTATATTTATAAAATTTAAGTTACCTATATATAGATCCTTTATTAACGCTAGTACTGATCGCTCAAATATCAATATTTAGGTATAATGTTAAAGTGTAGCGTGTGTGCGCCTCGCATGGCAACACACTGGAGCTTATTTTATTGTTATTTTTTTTTGTAAAAATAATGGATATAAAAAAATAGACAAGCCCGCTGAGTTTCTTGCCGGATCTTCTCAGTTGAGGTCGCGTTCCGATCCGGTTGTAGAGTTAAGGAAAAATAATGTAATGACAATTTGTAAGTGCCCCCGTAAGCTTATACGAAATAAACGATTTGACTTTGACTTTGACTTTGAGTAGCCCATGGGAGTAGGCAGAGACTACTAATTTTAAAATAATATTCCTCTATTCCTAATCTATACTTCTATACTAATATTATAAATGTGAAAGTTTGGATGGATGGATAGATGGATGGATGTTTGTTACTCTTTCACGCCCGAACGGCTGAACGGATCTGGATGAAATTTGGCACAGAGATAGATTATAGTCTGGAATAACACATAGGCTACTTTTTATCCCGGTAAAATGTATGGTTCCCGTGGGATAGATGTTTTAATTTTTCATACTTTTTATCGCGGGTAACACCGCCGGGCGCAACTAGTATATCATACTTAACGTTCCGTTTCATATAAATTTCCATGCCCTACCATCGGTTAAGGGCGCTTAGGTCTTGCCCTTACTGAAATATACTAAATATAGAAATATAAAAAAATTGTAAAAAGTAATAATTAGCCCAAAGTACTTTAAAAAAAATCAAGAAAGTCCTAACAATCAAAAATATTATTAGGATACCTTCAAAAACATTGGTGTAAATATGACACCATTAGTACTATTACTAGCATTTTTTTAATAAACAACAACAGCTGACAGTAATCTTTATAAAAGTGCGCACTAAATTATGTGAAAACATGATATAAACAATCCAACAGCCGCGTCGTTTAAAATGACTGCTCTCGTCCACGGACGGAGAGCGAATGAGCAAAAAAGCACACGAGACGTTCATCTGACATTCAACACGGGGTGGGGCTTACAGTTTCCCGCCTCCACCAGCGAGCATCACTATTGGCTCATTTAAAAATCGATTCCATTTTATAAATATGTAACCACTTGCGTCTCCTGCACGAGAAAACCGTTACATCGCACAAAATAATTTGAAACAAAACTCGTCTCTATTTCAACTCAAAGAGAATTCAACATTCGAATTTAAAACGTCAGTGATGGGACATTACTTATCGATAAACACTCAATTGTTTTACCGACATGTCTTTGTGGTCTCTTTTGTTTTATTTAAACGAGAACAAGGCCCAAGATGTTTTTTTTTACGCAGAGCTATTTTTTTTTCGTTCATGTAGGTAGGTCGACGTAAACAGAGGACGTAGGTGGGTGAAATTGTATCGGTAATAAATAATGGTGTATTTATGATTTATGATGGAGGGACTGGGGATTGAGTAGTAGATTATACCGGCGTGTTCCGTTCGTTTAATAGTAATGATCTTACTATGCATAACTTTGTTTAAGATGGTTTTATATCTAAGCAAGGATATTAGAAGGAATATCCTTGTTAATGTTTAATTGAAGCTGTTGTTATTGTCTGCTCAACAAATTAGACATTTAATTTTATTGAAGATTATAAAATTGAATTGATTTGATCAAATATAAGTAACTTGATGAAGTTTTGTACAGGAAAAAAAACACGACCGAGGGGAAAACAGCAACAAAATTTGTTTAGTTATTTCTGAGATTATTGTTAGGTATTTTATAAAAAAAACTGCATCAGATAAAAACATATTCGGGGCTATATTTTGTGATCCAGAGTTTGAACGCCCCAGCGGACAAAAATAGTTCTTAAAAGTGTTTAAAAAAAATATAAGAAGTTTTTATCAATTTACATATGAAGTAAGTACGTTTTTACTGAAAGTTATTTAGTAATACCTTTGTAGGTATGACAATTTAAATTTCAAGGGAAGACTTAGGTTTCTATAAAAATCGACTTTGATTATATACCCTAACGCCCTGTAGGCCCTATAAACTAAAATTTTGAGGGCAAAACCTACATTTTTATGCAATTTCCTGTAGGCATTATCAGAAGACCTTTTTTAATATCATTAGTACCAACTTTCAATTCTAGATATCTGATGGGACCATTCTTAAAAAGAAAGCAGTGATAGCCATGTTGATAGAACGCTTGCCTCGGTAACGAGGATCGCAGTTTCAAACCCCAGTTTCAAGCACCTCTGAGATTTATGGATTCCATGTGCGAATCTCATTTTAAACCATAATTAAACATGATAAACTGAGCTGTCTGAGAGAATCCCTCGGAAGATGTGTGAAGTCCGCCAACCCGCACTGGGCCAGCATGGTGGACAATGGCTCATCCCCCTCGCATTGAGGGGAGGCCCGTGCCCAACAGTGGGACATTAAAAAGGGCTGGTATTATTATTTATAATATATTCTTAAAAATATCGACGGCCGCGCAACAAATTTCGCAACATCACGTTCAAATTATAATTATTCTTTTGGAAACTCCAAAAAGAATTAGGTAAACACATAACCGCCTGCTTATAACGAAACCGGAGCGACATAATACCTTGAAAAATGAGTCTTGAGTGTTATTACCATTGGTGTGCATTTTACGTGACGATCTATTAATGAGTTTATTAATGACTCTAATTGCAATGACCGGTAAGTATACAGATACTCATATATCAAGCTATACCTACACTCTTACAATCTGTAAATTAAGTATCGGTAGTTAAATTTGAGGCAATAGGTACGCACTCAAGTGAGGCTTACTATTCTGGGACGAAAGGGGATCAATATCATCTGACAATCCCACAAAGATGGAGAGTACAATTCACCATTGTTGTAATCCACCTGAGTAGAGAGAGGTACCTAATTAATTATCACCGACGCAAAGAAATAGTGTTGTAGGTTTGACAAGTTAGTTTGCCAGTAGCATTTTTTTATTCGATAGCTGAGTACCAGTAAGTAAGTAACAGTACTGGCTAATTCACAGCCAATGTTGCCACATCATTGGCCCGTGTAGTCCAACCTATTTATTTTGGTCCGTTTCATCTTTCATTTAATTTAATTCCAAAATCGTAGTATCTTGAATCAAAATCCACTTACTATATAGCGTTTACAACTAAAATAGCCGGTGATATAGCTCAGCCCACCTAAATAAAAAAAAAGTGATTCTCATTTCAATTAAAACGCTGTGAAACGATGAGATGTGACCAGGTGACAACTCTACTGGTGGTAGGCTTCGGCCGTGGCTAGTCACCACCCACTGAACAAAGCCATGTCGCCAAGCGGCCTAGCCGTGTTCCGGCATGATGTTCGGTGCTGCCATTCATGGAAGGCGGGTCAGATCAGTTGCGCTGCATGTGCCTAGTGAATGTAGTGTCTCTATCTACTGCCGCATTCCTACCTAGGCAAGTATGCTCCATCGTAGATCTCATCGTTACTTACCATCAGGTGAGATCGAGATCAAATACTTGCCTATAATGTAATAAAAAAAAAAAAAAAAAAAAAAAAAAAAGATCCGTCCATTTAATTAAACAACAGCTCGGAGCAAGTTTCATTTTCATAATGGCTGCCAGGTTTAGCGAACGTTTTGTTGCTTTTTATTATAACGTTTATTGATATACTAATTTTGCAGAGCGATTTGGTGTATTATAATTATTTAGCTATACATAGTTTGGTTGGATACAATTGGGTGAATAAGAACATTTATATAAATACCATCAAAATGATTGTATAATAGTTTTGATAGTAAGCTAGAGTTTTTTGACTCTGGTTTATACATTGATTAGTCAGTCTGATAAATAATAATAATACCGAACCAACTATATCTGTACCGCTCACACTCACCACCTAACATTTTTCTTATCTGATGATTCACACACCTACCAAAAATGAAAAAAACAAACAACCTGAATCCTATCTATCCTCTGTGTCAAAATCGAGAAAAAAAAAACTAAATAGAAAGCATAGACCATAATAAGAACTTCAATATCTCAGTGCTGGGTATGGGTTCGGGCCTACCCTCGATATGAAGGAGACTCAGGCAGTCCACCGCGCTGGCCTAGTGCAGATTTACTGGCCAGTCCAATTCCAGAGGTACGAGCCGGGGTTCTAAAGCAACTTTTGTTTCCAAGGCTAGCCATCTACCAACTGGGATATCGCTGCTTCATATTGAAACATTAGTTTTTTGAGATTTTATGTCATTTAAGGTACCTAATAGCGCCCCTAAAAGTTTAAAGGATATACGAAAGGTCTCGTAAAACTCAAATCGTGAATTAAAAACCACAGGCTTACCATAGTTTCGTAAAAAAAAACATTCGTTACTCATAAATATTTTTTTTTTAATTTATTCTTGACTTCTACGAAATCTTTGGCATAAAAACATTATTATTGATATAGTTTTAAACTACTTTTTTTTAAATATCGAATTTCGAATTATGTCAAATATGTGACGTAATAAAACCTCAAAAGCTTGCAAACCGACGGCATAACAGCTCTTACGTTAAAAAAAGAAAAAGTCTAACAATAGCCGCTGGTCTCCACTCAACGCCATCGTTTGATGAGTCCCATTGGCCCCATGGCGCTGGAACCGCGAAATGGCAAAACAAACGCGCGCATGTTGCTACTATGAATATTAAATTTCACCCCTCATCTGTGTAGGCGGCGGGATGCATTGAAAGTATCCATATCGATATTTTTTAGTAGCAAGCGCCATTTAGATTTGTTTGTAACGTAATATCTGTTTTTAATACGTGGTTTTTTAAATAAGGAACGTTAAATTTATCGAAATATTAATAATTTACAATTAAAAAATAACCTATATATATATAATACATATTATTAAGCACATTCTTAAGTGTGGCGTCACAAATCTCGCGTTTCCATTCGGTTCTAGAATAATGAGTATACATATTATATAAAAAAAAAACTTATTGTAAGTGGCCCTGTAGATTTGACACAATATTTTCAAATTAGCAAAAAAAATTATGTAATAACAAGCATATAGGAATTTAAGAGAAAATAAACTTAAAAAAAAAACTATCGATATTTCATCACACCCCCCTACCGCCCACTTGTCAAAAGATTTGGCGCCAATTTTCACCACGGGGTTGCTAGTAATGAATATTCCCCGGTTGCCTGCCGACACTCGCGCCGCACATGTGGCGAGATTGCGTTCTGAAACCAAATCGAGTGCCCACTCTTGGGGTATTTTACGCTTGCCTAGTAGGGGTAGTGCTGGAAGACGGATTTATGGGAGATTTTGAACTTTATCTGTAAATAAAATAAGGCTGAAATTAGCAATTGGAATCATGAATATAATGTAATAGGAAGAATTGTTGTTGTTCAAACAAACATTTGTGTCTAATTAGACATAATTTAATCAATGTTAAAAAATATCTGTGAACCGGAAAATAGGTAGCGAGAGACGATATTTTCAGATAATTAATACAAAATAGACTATTGCTCAAATTGACCATTGCCCCCCCTCCCCGTTGTTTCCGCCCCTTCGAGAAGTATACGCAAGACAAGTGCCTGGAATATATTTTATACATTAAACATACATTTTTATATAGTCACGTCTTTGAGTATGCCAGGCATAAAGGACGGATGCGCAAGGTCGAATACATAAAGTTTTATTATAAAAAAAAATATTTATTGGCCGCTTCGTCCTTTCGGTAGGTCAAGTCGATTCAAACTTTTTGCATTTGAATTTGGAACGCGATGAATTTCCGGTCAAAGTAGCATCCATTATACTTAGAGCTATCGCCATCTTGCCTTGTGCCTCGTGTTACACCGCCAATGGAGGTCAAGTTACAGAAGTCCAGATATTTAATGCTTTCCCGTGTTTGTTGTTGGAATAACACATAGTTTACGATTATGAATAATTTAAAGCGCAATAAGTTGTTTAGTTGTAAGTAGGCAAGATTTTTCTTAGTTAATCTTTTGCAGCGATGCCCATAATATTCATCTGTGGCGCTAGCGACATCTATCGCGTTTCATCGATAACATATTAAAAAAAAACTTGGAAGGGTCAAGGGTCATCAAAAACAAGAATATTGTTCTTACATTTATTTCCATGCCAATTATTGGTACCTAAACAAAATTGTGTCATTACGTGTTGATATTCACTCGTGTGGGTGTTCGCTTCACTAATTGTACAAATTTCCTGGAACAATAAATTATATATCTAAGTTATTTTAAAAAGAGCGTCAACCGCAACCTTAATAAAACGCCCTTGTGTCCATCAGCCAATTAGCCAGGGGATGATTTGGATCATCAGTCCACTGTTGGACACAGGGCTCCCCCAATGACTTTCACTCATCAAGGTCCTCAGTAACTCGCATCTGAGGCTTCCTGCGTCTACTGGTAACAGCCGGGCGGGGCCCTGCTAGATACAGGGAACAGCCCGGCGGGGCCCTGCTAGATACAGGGAACAGCCGGGCGGGGCCCTGCTAGATACAGGGAACAGCCGGGCGGGCCCGAGTAAATACTGGCAACAGCCGGGCAGGTCCGAGTAAATATTGGCAACAGCCGGGCAGGTCCGATTAAATACTGGCAACAGCCGGGCAGGTCCGATTAAATACTGGCAACAGCCGGGCAGGTCCGAGTAAATACTGGCAACAGCCGGGCAGGTCCGATTAAATACTGGCAACAGCCGGGCAGGTCCGAGTAAATACTGGCAACAGCCGGGTAGGTCCGAGTAAATACTTGCAACAGCCGGGCGGGGTCGAGTAAATACTAGGCACAATCGGACGGCTCCCGGGTAAATACTGGCAAAAGCCGGGCGGGCCCGGGTAAATATTATAATTTAAAAAAAAACGACCCACGCCTCTGTGGCCGAGTATACCGCTCACCCCACGACATCCTGAAGCTCGGTGGCCTCACATAGGTTGTTGTGCCCAAGCCCCATCCCCCTCTCGAAGGAGTGGAACACCAGGGGACCGCCTGTGCCGCGACGAGACGCCGACACTGTGTCATGCAGCTGGAACGAACAACAACATGACTCTTATAGGAGCTAACACAATACACAAAGGAGCTAAACCACTCTCTCCCAGTCACAATTCATTCAGTTGCAACATGGTTTCCAGCTTAAATTGTGAAATATACAGAGTAAACTAGATGGAGCTATCACACTCCCCCCTTGAAGTAGATCAATTCAAGAAGTTTAGTAGCCTCCTCTGAAATTATTATATATATATGTTAATTAGACCGAAATATGATATACGATATATGATATTGCTTTGATACAAGTAAGAGACTAATTTATGTAAATAAAAATAAACGATTAGTAAGCATTCAGCCAATCTATACATATAAATAAAATTGGAGTGTCTGTTTGTAATATTAAAATAACCGCTTTTTACTAAATGCATTTGGATGTATACACGTTACCTATCCCGAAACAACATTTTTTAAATTTTTTGTCTGTCTGTCCGTCTGTCTGTCTGTCTGTCTGTCTGTCTGTCTGTCTGTTTGTTCCGGCTAATCTCTGAAATGGCTGGACCGATTTTGACGGGACTTTCACTGGCAGATAGCTGATGTAACAAGGAGTAACTTAGGCTACTTTTATTTTAGAAAAAAAAAATAGGATCTCACGAAAAAAACTTAATACCAATGTTGCAGCGCTGCGCGGGATTAAGTTTGATAGCAACAACCTGCAATGCGTCCCGCGGGCTCAGAACACGAGAGCAGGCTGTTGTCAACGGTTGTCTTTGCTAATTACCACGCGGACGAAGTCGCGGGCAACAGCTAGTTATATATATGTTAATTAGACCGAAATATTATTTACGTTATATGATATTGCTTTGATACAAGTAAGAGACTAATTTATGTAAATAAAAATAAACGATTAGTAAGCATTCAGCCAATAAATAAATAAATATCGCCATACGAACACACCAACTATACGGTCCCACTTTAAGCAACGCTTGTGTTATGGGTACCGTACAATGGACTGAGGGCGAGCTCAGTATATAATACTTATATACATATTAAACATCTATGACTCGGGTACGAACATTCGTGCTCATCACACAAAGCTTGTGTCCCTACCAGGATTCGAACCCGGGACCCTCGGCGCAGAAAGCAGAGTCACTACCACTGCGCTAATCAGGCCGTCAAATCCAATCTAATTGAGCTCTACCAAATTACATATTAAATGCACGCTAGATATAGCTAGCACGTCTCATTAACAAGTCAATTAGTACGGACTCTACCGATACAGGCAGGAATCAAATTGTACTGTTTGTAGAGACTTAACAGATCATGGCGCTATCATGGGTCTATAAAGTATGTCGACTTACCTTGACAGCAAGATCATATGGCACAATCTTATCGCCCTTAGAGTGCATCATCAGAATTGGCATATGTGGCACCATGGCTAAATATTGGTCGGTTGTGAAGGCATATTCTGATGACACTGTAAACGGCTTCACGAAGGTATCCTTGAAGTATGGCAGCCAGGATACGAGCTGGGAAATAAGTATGGTACCGATTTTGAAAGTAGTACCATAGTATTGATTTCTTATATTTACGCTAACTACTACTACTAACTAATTTTACGGATTACGAATCGATAAAAGCGATAAAATCCTTAAAATTAGTACCATAGTACATATTTTGTAACTTTGACGATCCATAAGTACTGTATTTAATAGTCTACGACTACGCGAATAAAAAATATTCTGATTCTGATTCTGACTAAACAATAGACGGCATAAACTAGAGAGTAAGCATTTATAGCCTAGTTGGTAGAACGATTATCTTGGAAACTAAACTTGCCAGTTCAGACCCCGGCTCGGACATCTGGGATTCCTAGATTTCATTAGAGCGAGGCCAAGCGAGGTATGTTTCAAACGAACCACTTAATTACTGAACGAGCAGTGTGCCTCGCGAAGCTACTCGAGTAGCCAGCACTACACTGCTATTAAAAAGATTTTGTACCTACACACTACTTTGCACTGAGCCAGCATATGGCATTAAATTGGACCTGCGTGTGTTAGTGGCATTAAACTGTGCCAGTGTGTTTAAGTGGCACTAGATTGGACCTGCGTGTGTTAGAGGCATTGTTCTTGACCAATGTGTGTTAGCGGCATTAAGCGGTTCCAGCGTGTGTAAGCGGCATTAAACTATGCCAGAGTGTGTTAACAGCATTAAAAGTACCTTAGAGAAAGGATGACTCTCAATCTCATCCTTAAGGTTGTTAAATGGAGCTTCAAGCACTATTCCATCAGGAGTTGGTAATTTTGGCTTGCCTTGGTCTACGCACAGCGCTGGTAGGTGGGCAACCATGTTCGCTGCGACTGCTGTCCCTGTTTTCATACAGAATGAGAGAGAGAAGGATAAAGAATTCTTAGTGAGTGGGAAGAAATTTAGGGTAGGGGCGTTAGGTAGTGGCGTAGTGGTGTCTGTGTGTGTGTGTGTGTGTGTGTGTGTGTGTGTGTGTGTGTGTGTGTGTGTGTGTGTGTGTGTGTGTGTGTGTGTGTGCGTGTGTAAGTGTGTGTGTTTGTGGATCTGCTAGCATTATATCTGAGATAATAAATTAGTCTAAATAACAAGGTGCTTGCCCAAAGAGTGACCCCATATCAAAACAGTTGGTCTGTTCTGAGGGTCGAGAGCTTCCATCAGCCAGGCGTACACCTCCAAGGCGTCTTCCACCACCCCGCGCTCCGTTGGCCTCACCTGAGTGGAATCGCCGTACCCTGGAGTAAACAATAATAATCACGATCTATTAATAAGCATAAGCAATGAGCAGAAGTATCAATATAGCTTGGCGGTTAAAGGCTGCGCTCTAAATTGAGAGGTTCCGGGTTTGATTCCTATCCATGGGCCGATAAACTATTGGTATAGTTTGTTAGTTATTTGGATACCTAATCTTCGGAAGTACTGATCTGATTGCAAAACAATATAATCTCTACTAAAAAGCTACATTACCTCTGAGTGCTATAGCTTGTGTGTTTTACCGATGTACCGTGGGCGGTGCCGGGGGCCGAAGCTAGTTACTTATATAGATATCAAACATCCACGACTCGGGTACAAACGTCCGCGCCCATCACACAAACTTTGCAGCAACCAGGATTCGAGCCCGCGACCCTCGGCACAGAAAGCAGGGCCACTACGATCTGTACTTATTGGGTCAGCGTAAAATGATTGAGAAGTTAACACTAACCCCTATAGTCAAAAGTTATGACGTGAAAGTTCAAATCCTGAAAAACTTTGTACATCTGCAATCGGTGAGGAGACGCGCGGTGATTGGAGTTTCCTGAAAAAAAATTTAATAATTAAATAATAACAAATAAATATCGCCATACGAACACACCAATTATTCGGGCCCACTTTAAGCTTAACGCGTTATGGGTACCGTACAATGGACTGAGGGCGAACTCAGTATATAATACTTATATACATATTAAACATCCATGACTCGGGTACAAACATTCGTGCTCATCACACAAAGCTTGTGTCCCTACCAGGATTCAAACCCTCGGCGCAGAAAGCAGAGTCACTACCACTGCGCTAATCAGGACGTCATATTTAAACCTATCGTCTTTTAAGTAGGTTGAGACATCCCACCATCGTTGTCTCACTCGTCAGAATATCACCAAGTGCTATTTTTTAAATGACAAAAGATGAACACACCAACTGTACGGTCCCAATCTAAGCAACGCTTGTATTTTGGGTGCCGCACAATGGACTGGGGATGACCCCAGTATATAATACTTATATAGACATTAAATATTCATGACTAGGGCACAAACATACGTGCTAATACCAGGATAGGTATCTGATACCCCCGTTGCAGAACTTAGCGTCAGTAACAACTGTGCTATTTAGGTTGTCAAAATACAATGTAATTTTAAAATAAACTTGGCTTTCAGGCGCTCGCTAAGTCATTAAAAGGAACAATAATATTGCTATAGAATACTGCACTCAAATATATGAATAACATGTAAAGTAATACTGATAACTAAAATGTATAATTAGTTGGTACATAGTGTACCAAAAAGGCATGATTATCACAAAATATAAAACAGCGCCTGCAAGTTTTCATATAGCAATCATTGCTACAGTGTTTGCTATACAAAATGTATCAGGCGTATGCCAATGATACGCTCACCATACTTTGACTAAGAAATAAGAGTTCAATGTTACCATGACAATACAAAACAATAGTATTCTGAGTCCTCTTCAGCTCTTTATGTAGTCTCAAGTCTACAGCGGTGTAGTCTCTTATAACGAAGACTTCACGGAACATGGAGCAAGGGACTATATGCCATACGCCTGAAAACCAATACAAGTGCTGTCAAGACTAGTTATACAACCTCGACTGAAGTTTATATGATGAGTTGCAGATAAACTCTAGAATCCGCCGCAACACAAAACGGCTAGCCGTCTTATAAAACGCTTTGTAATGCATATTGTCGTTCAGCTGAATTGCTATACGGTTGAAATAGGTGCGCCGCATTATTAAAGAGTTTCTCAGTTACATTGTAAACTTCTCTCTAATACTAAACTGTTTTTTTTTAAATTAGCTTTTTTTATGTCCCACCACTGGACACGGGCCTCCACCTAATGCGAGGGGCCCATAGTCCACCAAACTGGCCCAGTGCCAGTTGGCAGATTTCACATGTCTAACACAAAGATCTCTCAGACATGCAGGTTTCCTCACGATGTTTTCCTTCACCGTTTAGCAAGTGATAATCATGGTTAAAACTAATTTAACTGGTTAAGTTACGTCAGCAATTGCGATTAAACTATTTACATCTAAATCTAATTTAAGAGGCTTTTATCGTTGCCAGTACTTGTGTTGAACATAGGTAGTAGTACTAAGCGGCCCGGTTTTGTGAAGTGGCCAGCCGTTTTGCAAAAGAGCGGATTCTACAATTCAGTTGCGACATTTATGAAAAATAAATTGTCACCTAGTTTAATGGGACACCCGTCGGCTTTCGACTGAAACTCGATGCTGAAGTTCCTACCGCCGATGACGTTACAGCTCGACGGATTGTCGTAATCCAGATTTCTGGGGTAGTTGACTGAAAAAAATGCATAAAAAAAAATGGGACTAGGCCCTCCACTCCCACCACTGCTACTCCTGTAAGCCAGGATCTACAGTGGTGTCCAATGATGACACCGAGGTTTGACCCTCGGCGAGTCCCGACGAGCGGCGAGAAAAAAATGCATAAGTATGAAATAATAACGAACGGACATAATTGTTGTAGATTGGTCTGGTATATTTGACATTGTTTTGCTAATTAAGGCATTAAAAATACCACGTTAAAAGCTTGACTACATAAATTTAGTTCTACTCTTATAGTTTTATGTTTAACGACAATAGTAATTAAATAAGCAAATACATTTTAACTAAATGTTAAATAACACGAAGTTTACCCCTTAGTTTACTCAGCCCCCGAACTCGGGTCCCTTGGCACAGAGAGCAGGACCACAATCAACTGTGCTAATCAGCCCAGCTACCTAGTATAGCTAAGCAAGCACCTTTTATGCGCCGACTCGACTCGGCGAGGATTATCGTTAAAACTATAACTACAAAGTAGACGAACACTAACTACAGTTCGAGAAGACCATCTTCCTCTGCACCGCTTTACTGTATTTGAAGAGTAGTGGCAGAACAGCCACCTGCACCACCAGGATGCTGGCTGTCACCGAAGCGCCGGTCACTAAAATAGTCCTGGAACAGAGGTCACTCAAAGTCAAAGACAAAACTTTTACTTTTATTATGTAATTGTTTGTTATCCCAAATAAAATAGTAAAAAAAAAAGTAAGACAGAAATAATACACACGAAGCTATGTGACAACATATTAAAGCCGAAAAAACCAAGCCGATATGTGTTTTACACGCGAACGACCTTACGTACTACATGAGAATTCAACTATGTACTACAAAATTGGCTTGGTTCTTTGTTCTTCAATACTTATTATATATTTTTTTTTTGTATTTATTACGTACGTATTACGTACTTACAAATTGTTAATTCACTTTTTTTTCTTTACTCTATAAACAGAATTAAGTTGAAACCACCAGGCAACGCACTAAGAGTAGTAGTAAAAGTAGTAGAAATAAAAGATTTACTAGATATAACGAATGCCCAGTTATTAAGTTGAAATAAAACTAATTTTACAGATTTTATCGCGTGTATATTTAAGTTTTTAGGTTCCCGACCATTTGGCTGCTTTACAGTGGCCATGGTCACGGCAGGACTGATGGTTGATGGTTGCATATACACGCGATAAAATCTGTAAAATTAGTTTTATTTCAATGTATAGTATTCGCGTAAATATATATTCAAAAAGAACAGTTGTTACATTCTTTATTCGAACTTACCCAATAACCATACTGTGTAGGTATCAATTTATATATTATTTTTGATGTTTTGCTGTATTTTTTGTTCATTTTTTTTAAATATTTTAGTGTTTTTTGCTATGAAAACATTTCTTGTTAATTTTGATGTGTTGTCATTTTTGCAATACCAACCATGGCGCATCTGTCACACGCCCGTCTTTGTGGTTTCTATGACTTTTGGTTTTAAAAAAGTTTTAGTTAGAAGTGTAAATTAATTAATTCTATTTTGACTTTTTGGCGGGAAGTTGAACCGCGAAGTTGTCAATTTTGTTTTATCCTCCAAAAAATGTGTTTCTTTGATAAATAATGTGTAATATTAGTGGGATATTAGCCATCGTATGTTCATAAATGTGCACGAGTGAAGAAAATTTGAATAAAATAGTATAACTTAACTTTTCACATTCTCCCAATATGTCCGGTAAACTATCAGTAAAGAAACCACAGCTTTACGGATAGGGGTACGGGATTCATTTCATTATCCTCATCAACATCATTATTATCATCAGGGGTATTTATAATTGTATATCACATATCAAGAAACACTCGACACTGGCAAAAATTGCACTATTTTGTAGCCGAGTGGCAAACTAAAAAAAAAGAAGAAGAAAAGAACAAGTAAAGCTGATTATTATTGTTTTCTCACAGAACATGTAGATAGCAGCAGCGGTGGCGACGAAACTGAGAGCCCGATCTGCAATAGAGGTAAGTTTAGTTTTTAAAGATTCCCCTTACAACGTAAAGCATGCCAGTGTTGCTAACTTCCTACTACACGGTTCAACTTCGCGCCAAATAGTCCAGAAACCCAAGATTTTATTGCGGAGCTTTAAATTATAAATTCATTCTAAACAATATAGATACAAATATAGGCTATATTTGTGTCTATATTGTTTTCACGAGGTGGATTTCACTTCATTTACTAGTAAAAATATACATCGGGCTTGCCCTATTTGGATCCCCAGGCACGCTACTGAATATAGCAACAAATAATGATTTAAAACTGTACTCGGCTCTATGATAATCTCATTCCTTTTTAAGGATAGTGTTCCAGTTAAGCTTTGATTACACGATGGCCGGACAGTACAGCACTGTCACTGCACTGGCACGGTCAAGTGTTATGTACTATATTGATTTCTTATATTTACGCGAATACTGCATTGAACATTGAAATAAAACAAATCTTTCGGATTTTATTGCATTTATTATTCGCTTTTACGTTCCCGACGTTTCGTCTGCTTAACAGCAACCATGGTCACGGGTGGACTGAGGTGGTTGACGTCCTAGTGTCATAGTTTGAACTGGGGTACCCTCATTTTTAGTTGTTGCTTGCGGACCGATCTACGCAGAAAGTGCTCACAGTGTCTTGAGGTCTTGCAATGCTGCGCTTGGTTTTGGATTGGATTATTTCAATGTGTAGTTCGCTAAATATCTGATAATGGCGGTATGACTGGGCAATTTTAATTACATAGTACTCTTAGAAGGCTCGTAGTTATACTAATATTTAAACAAGTAAAAAATCACCATAAATGTATGGTGTGTATTTTTTTTTTAATTTAACAGAAACAAACAAAGTGTGTTTATTGTATGGATTTATTTATTTCAATCAATTAATTTTGGATGAATAGAATATGAAGTGCCAAATACAGGAACATAATTCCGTTAGATGTCAGTAATTTTTCCATTTGTTTATCCCGTACGGGACTCCAATTAGGGCATTCCGTTTGAATGGGCCTGAAAACAGATCGAAATGTTGAAATACGGACTGGAGCGGGAAAGTGGAACGAGGAGTCAGGAGCTGATTGGCGCAAACAGCTGTTCTGGCACACGAGTAAAAAATGCCAACAGAGACCAAGGTACATGCAAACGGCCAGCTGCCGCAATTGGAGCCGGTGCTACCGGTGTCATCGCCGGATTACCGTCCGTGAACCTGTCGGTGTGAGGTCATGTGCACATCGCCCCGCTAAAATTACTGGACTCACAGCGGCCCGTTTGTTAGGCCTCAGCCTCGAATTTAGCGGGCAGCGGGGCGGCAGCGGCGGCGGCGCGGGAGCGGAGCTCGTTGGCCGCCCCAAGCCGCTGCCACGCCGCTGTTTTCGAGAACCGGTCCATTTGATTTTACGCATAAGATCCTGCCGCTCCCGCGCCGCCGCCGCCGCCGCCCCGCTGCCCGCTAAATTCGAGGCTGAGGCTTTACACAATACAAATTTAGCACGCTTATCTAGCGCTCTGCAAATTGGATAATGTAATGGGCGCTTTAATGCTTGTCGCTAATACGACATCGAAATAAAACAATAAAATGTGCTATGCGCAAGCGCGTGTATGTAGCGGATAGGAACTACATGAGACGCGCTAAGCGCCGAGGGTCCCGCTGAGGGTCTCGAACCCGAGCGTAGTCCAACTAAGCTATAATAAAAAAAAACCTTCTATATAGAAAACTATTTTTTTTTTATTCTACAAGAGTAGAGCAGAATCGTAGGCCACCACCCGCCATTATCTCTTTGACTAAGAATCTTCAGTATTCTGTAAAATGAAAAAAAAATGTGATACCATAAAGCTATTTGAAAAGCAAATAAAAGTAATAAGTATGAATTACGACAATAACCGACCGAGGTTCATGACCGAAGCCATGGATTGGCAATAAAATGAATATGGCCTCACCCACAACTTAGCGGGTATTTGCCAATGTCAAGTAGGGGAAAGTGGGGGAAATACGAACACCTAAGGGAAAACTTAAATAAAACCGTGGAATTTGATCACAGATTTTTTTTATTATAAAGTTTACTTATCTGTCTAACTAATTCACTAATCAACATTAAGATTTTTTTAATGTATTGCAACAATATGACAGAAAAACACAACCCTTACGGCCTTATTAATAAATATGGACTAAAGCAAGATTAACTTCATTCTTAGAATTAAGGTAATATTAATGAAATTCAGTATTAATAAACATGCAGTAAGGAGCTAGTAAACTACAATATCCGGCCATAAATATTGCACATCGGCAATAGAAAAAGCATCGGCTTTGTAGAGCGTCAACTCTTTCACTCTTGCCTCTAGCCGCTAGTCCCTTTCTAAAGGTCGACGTGCAATATTTACGGCCGGGTGCTGTAATCCGAATCTTCTCTCGTAATAAATTTTAATCGTCGCGGCACATGGTTTTACGTCTGAATACGCATGTAATAAGAAGACAGTGCGAGATTATTCGTAAACTAACCGTAGACATTATAGTCTACCGTATTTAGACATTTCGTATGGAGAATGAAAGTTTTAAATACCGTCGGCTAGAGGCGCTTTTCAATTCTCCGTACAAAATGTCTAAATACGGTAGACTATAAAGTATACAGTTAGCTCGCACTTGACGTGCTGATCACGAGTTAATTATCCAAACCGAACGACTTCAGCGTACAGAAACACGTGTTAATTATACATTATAATTAGTGGAGATAATATTATTTGTTCAGCTGAGCTATAATTAATATTTCATGAGAAAGTGCAATAAGCGTGTCGCTGAACGTGTTCAATGTCATCTTGAAACAATGTCAATGTCTAGCAGTTGTGTCAATATTGCGCTGGATTATTATGCCCCGGAATTTGATTGGGTTCCGTACCATTATTTTTATGTAAGCGTCGCACGGAGGCGTTCGTGCGCCGCGTGTACTGCGTGTGCGGCGTGGAGCTACGCGAGCGATATATCCGAGCCAGCCACGCGTGTTGCAATGACGTCACCGAACACGGATTCGTGCGTAGCGTGTTCGTAGGTTGCAGTGGACGTTTTGACATATATTTTCTACAAAGCTAAGTTAAATCAACAGGCGTAGCGTGCCCGTGCGCAGCTATGGAACACGTCGACTTTACAGCATATTTCCCGTTGCCGCGCTGCATGGTATTCGCACCAGCACAACCAGCCGTATATTTGATGGATTCAATTTCAATTCTGCAATTTAAATGGTTAGTAGTGATGTCGTCAAGTAGGTATTTATGGAATGATGCTAATATCATAAACGAAAACTGGAACGGAACCTTAATTATCGATGTGTTGATTTTAAAACGATGAAAGAATAAATTGTTATTGTAGGAACCTTGATAAGTTTTTCAGCTCGATGCGTGACTAATTGTCACGTGTCGCGTGCTTACATCAATTCGGGTAATAATTGGGTGTCAAAAACTGAATTCCAAATCTAATCGATTAGATTTTTTTTTTATTGTCTGATTTCGTATATATCTTTGAGAGCTCTTAATATAACCGAATCGATGATTCATATAGTTGCTAATTAAAAACCAAATCTAAATCTATATACCTATACTAAATATTAAAAAGAGGTTTGTTAGTTTATGAGCTTGGATGTAGGCGGTAATCTTTGATGGTACTGATCTGAGTGAAAAAAATCGTACTATTATAGAAAACTACATTATAGCTCGAGCGCTGTAAGGTCTATATTCCCTTGACGTACCGCTGGCCGAGCCGGGGTTAGAAGCTAGTTGTTAAATCAAAGATTCACTTTAAGGATGTAGGGTGTAATAGTGAATCACTTTCTTGCCCGTTCTCCTCATAGGAACGGCATTCCGAACGAGTGGTAAAGTAGTAGCTTAGTTTTTTGTAACTTTTGACGATTCATAAGTACTGTATGATCTACGTCAGCCTTTCCTGAAGTGGGTGATAACGCCCCCTTATGGGCGCTGCAGGCCTAAAGGGGGCGGTAAGGGGCCCAGAAAAAAAATGGGGGCTTTGTGTCGAGGCTTAATATTATTAATTTAATTTCAAGTTATAGTGGTTTTTAAGTAGGTGAAAAAATGGGGGCGCTAAAAATAATTCATTCTCAAAGTGGGCAGTAGACTAAATAAGTTTGGGAACCCCGGTCTACGTGAATAAAAAATATTCTGATTCTGATCCTTTGAAACAATTAAACACAACAAAATAACGTTTTAATCCATATGTTTATTCTATCAAATTATTTTTCAATTTGTTCGCAAAATAGATAGTTCCATTGGAGGGAAGAAGAGGAGAGTCAGAGTCCATCGCCAGTCGTGAGGTAGGTATTCGTTCGATTAACAATCTTCACTTTGCTGTGAACAGAAACAATAGTTCTAGAATACCGTAATGCAACTTGAAAAGCATTTATATAATACTAGCTGTTACCCGCGACTTCGTCCGCGTGGTATTTAACAAAGACACGACCATTGACAACAGCCTGCTCGCGCGTTCTGAGCCCGCGGGACGCATTGCAGGTTGTTGCTATCAAACTTAATCAGGCGCAGAGCTGCAACACTGGTTTTTTTTTCGTGAGATCCTATTTTTTTTCTAAAATAAAAGTAGCCTAAGTTACTCCTTGTTACATCAGCTATCTGCCAGTGAAAGTCCCGTCAAAATCGGTCCAGCCATTTCAGAGATTACCCGGAACAAACAGACAGACAGACAAAATTTTTAAAAAATGTTGTTTTGGTATACCCTGTATATACATCTAAATGCACTTGGTAAAAAGAAACACACGAACTATACGGTCCCACAATAAGAAATGCTTGTATTATGGGTACCATACAATGGACTGGAGGTGAACCCAGTATATAATAATTATACAGATATTAAACATCTATAACTTGGATACAAAAATTCATCACACAAAGTTTGTCCCTACCAGCATTCGAGCCCGGGACCCTCGGCGCAGAAGGCAGGGTCACTACCAACTGACCCGGCTCGCACCTCTGGGATTTCTGGATTTCATATGTTAATCTCATTTACAACTATGATTATCACTTGCTAAACGGTGAAGGAAAACAACACACGCACTGGGCCATCGTGGTGGACTATGGCCTAATCCCCCTCGCATTGAGGGGAGGCCTGTGCCCAACAGTGGGACATTAAAAAGGGCTGGTATTATTATTTATAATTATAAAGATTAGTTAAACTTACCGCCTTTATTGCAGACAGCTGAATAACTTTCAACGTCACTACTGGTGCTGTCTACCTGTGCTGTAAGAAAAGCATAATAATCAGTCCTCGATCATCCTCACAGTGAGGCCGTCACTAAACAGTTGGCTTTGTCGTTCACCTTTTGGATTCCTAGTTAAATGAATCTGAGCGAGTTTTCAAAGTCAAAGTCACATTTATCTCGTATAGGCCTACGGGGGCACTTACAAATTGTCATTTACATTTTGATTTAACTTACAATAATGAGTTAAGTACTGCATGGAAATAATACTAATTTTACAGATTTTATCGCGTTTATTTAGTAGTAGCACCCGCCATCTTTCCTATTGATGTCGCTCCCACCGAATTGAGATCCAGAAATTAATATAATTAAATCCAAGCGCACCACTGCAAGACCTCAAGACACTGTGACCACTAGCTCCGTAGATCGGACCGCAAGCAACAACTAAATATGTGGGTACCGCAGTTCAAACTATGACACTAAGACGTTAACCACCTCAGTACTCCTGTGACCAAAAAATCTAAATATCCGTCTGCGTAAAACAATAGCTTTAAATAAAAAAAAACTGAAAAAAAAAGAGTTTCTCGCCGACTCATCTCAGTGGAACCAACGTTCCGCCTATTTGGTCTGCATGAATAAAAATACAATTTAATTTTGATTTCATAGTAAAACAAATTGACTAATATTCCGAAAGTTTAACGAAACAAATATGCGACATTTGGCTCTAAATAACTAAGTATTATCATTTTTCAAAGGTTTTTTTAGTAAAGAAACATAATTATGGTATACACATTACTACTTAGACGTAATTGATCTATCGTATAGTTTAGAAGAACTTACCTCCTTTGCAGTATGGGTAGCCCTCGGATTTGATGTCACCACAGCTTCTAGACACAACCATAACACACAGCATACATTCATTTGTAAATTAACAAAGCGTTACAAAGCATTTTTACTAAAGGAAAGCTTTGAACCACACGTTCATTGCAATCGATGCTTAAGCTACTTATCGTATTATTTATTCCTTGGTTAATATAGCTCAATTAATAGTCGTGATGGTTTTGGCTTAGTCTCTTTTATTTATATAAGGTGCAAGAATATTTTGGGGTCGAGTCACCTTCGTCCGTAGGAGAATTAAGTACCCTCGAGATACCCTACACGTGACCCTGGGTGGTGCCAACCAGGTGACAACTCTACTGGTGGTAGGCTTCGGCCGTGGCTAGTCACCACCCACTGAACAAAGCCATGTCGCCAAGCGGCCTAGCCGTGTTCCGGCATGATGTTCGGTGTTGCCATTCATGGATGGCGGGTCGGATTAGCTGCGCTGCGTGTGCCTAGTGAATGTAGCGTCTCTATCTACTGCCGCCTTCCTACCTAGGCAAGTATGCTCCATCGTAGATCTCATCGTCACTTACCATCAGGTGAGATCGAGATCAAATACTTGCCTATAATGTAATATAAAAAAAAAGAAAAAGAATAATAGTGTAAAATATTTTACCAGGTCCAACAGTAGGTAGTAAAGATAACATTATCCAAAAGAAATCAATCAATTTATTAGACATTAAAAAAAACTTCAATAAACCGTCTTCAAACTACTAAAAAGCAAAAAAAAAATCTTATCCTGAAATCCACTTTGTGTAACTAAATCAAATATTTAACGATTGTGAAGTTGATGCTCATAAACGACGGAGAACTGAGGTAACAATCATAAAAAACAATCGAATTGAGAACCTCCTCCTTTTGTCTGAAGTCGGTTAAAAAGACACCCCGTACTGAGCGCACCATCAAAAGCACCTGGCGCGTTTAAAAAAAAACTAACATCATTTACACAATTATTTTATACATTAACGTGATCCATATAACACAGTAATTCACCTGTTAAAAATATTTTACGCAATTTTTGTTACACCTTGTATTTTCTAAACTTTTTTATCTATATGCAATACACGGTATTTTTTCTTAAAAATGATTGATTCAAATAATCGTTGCCAAATATGTTTAGAACTACTCAAACGAAAGAGAATAAATTATAATAATGTAGTAATTAATTGACACATAGTGATTATAATAAGTGATCTTAAAACTCACCAGAAGATGTTTTTTTTTTATTACATTATAGGCAAGTATTTGATCTCGATCTCACCTGATGGTAAGTGACGATGAGATCTACGATTGAGCATACTTGCCTAGGTAGGAAGGCGGCAGTAGATCGAGACGCTACATTCACTAGGCACACGCAGCGCAGCTGATCTGACCCGCCATCCATGAATGGCAGCACCGAACATCATGCCGGAACACTGCTAGGCCGCTTTGCGACATGGCTTTGTTCAGTGGGTGGTGACTAGCCACGGCCGAAGCCTACCACCAGTAGAGTTGTCACCTGGTTGGCACCACCCAGGATCACGTATAGGGTATCTCGAGGGTACTTAATTCTCCTACGGACGAAGGTGACTCGACCCGATGTGTCTTAAAACTCACCAGAAGCTGTGTCTTGCAGACTCTGCAACAACGAAGTACAAATATTAAAACACATTAAGTAATCATGTACTACGTAAAAGAGGACGTCAAGTGCGAGATTATTCGTAAGCTAACCGAATACTTCATAGTCTACGTATTGAGACACATTGTATGGAGAATTTAATGGTTTAAATACCACCCGCAAGAGGCGCTGTTCAATTTTCCATTCAATGTGTCTAAATACGTCAGCTTTAAAAAACTGTTTTTATTTCTAGAAAGTGTTTTGTAAAGCCATTATAAATGGATTAAAATTTCTATAAATATAGTGGACACAATAGTAATAAAAATACCAAGGCGATAATGTTAGCTTTCAAACAATAAGTAACTAAAACAATACTAATAAACATTGCTTACCTCTGAGATCAGGAGTGCAGAAACAAGAACGAAGACGAAGAGTTTGAACATTTTGGATTTTCAGGATGAAGATACTATGACAGTCGTCGGCTGGGTAGGCGTTTATATACCTATCGTTACTTGCTGTAATGTTAATGCCGCAAACAATTAACTTGGTACATTTAGTTACATTATTTTTTCAGGTGTTTGTGGTATTATGTAGTGTGTTTGAATAAGAAAATTTCTTTTATCAAAACCTCTTATCGATCTCGGCAGTATTCCAACATTTAGAGCTGTATTTTTTTACATGCACCTTACTGCAACGAACATTTTGGGTAAAGGTTACAAATATTGTAATTTTGGAGCGCGCAATGTATCGTAAACAACGCTATTACAACATAGCGCTCCGCGCGATCCACGACGCGTGCGAGTGGCGAGCGCGCTCAAGCGTATCTATTTTTAATTTACATTGCAGTTTTGGGTCTAAATGAGTGATTCCGTTTTTTTTTTATTTAAAATCAAGTGAGATAGATGTCTTTTATGATATCATGCTAAAATCAATTAAAAAAATACTGAACAAAATGCGTATAGTTTATGAAAAGATCTAGGGAAATTCCAACTCTGGGTTGTCAAGAATCATGAGTTGTATCCATAGTATCAGTTTTCGTTACGAATCCACTTACACCCTGCATTTTGTTTAACATTTTACTACTGCGGGGTACTAGTGAGGCGCTTTCTATGTGAGGGCAAACATTTCTAACCGACTTCAAAAAAGAGGAGGTTCTTAATTCTCAATTTTTTGTTATCTCAAATCACCGTCATTTTATGGTGTATAAATTTGTTCGACGCCCTGATTATCGCAGTTGTTCGTGACTCTGCTTAGGTGCCGAGGGACCCGGTTTGAATCCTGGTAGGGAACAATCTTTGTGTGATGAGCACGAAAGTTTGTACCCAAGTCGACGATGTTAAATATCTATATAAGTATTATATACTGAGTTCGCCCTCAGTCCATTGTACGGCATGCATAATACAAGCGTTGCTTAGTATGGGGCCGTATACTTGATGTGTTCGTCTGGCGATATTTATTATTTATTTTCAATGCACGTGACCCATAAGGCTGGCAACACTGTCACGTTGAATTTCTTTACAAGTATACTTACATAATATTGATACACGTGGTCTTGGAATGAAAGACGTAAGTGTTAAGTATATGAACTTATGCAAATTCACAAGGTCGGAATGAGAGCGAAATTGAAAGAAAAACAAACACTAACTCGTCCGGGCGGCTCCGCCTGCCTAGTTATGAAACCAACGCCCTTAAGTTACGTTTTCGCGCGCGAGCGTCATAATATTTATTTTTATAATTATACTTCAAGTAGCAGTAGCATGAATTTTATGCCCACAATTCGTTAGCGATGATTAATCAGGAACGTTAGCTGAACTTTCAGCGGAATGATAGCCGGCAATAGCTTACGTTTTAATATTAATTATTCATCACTATTATTTCATTTTAAACTATTATATACTATACTATACTATCAGCCGAAAGACGTCCACTGCTGGACACAGGCCTCCCCCAATGATTTCCACACATCACGGTCCTCTGCCACTCGCATCGACCGGCTTCCTGCTACGCTTGTGATATCATCGGTCCACCAACCCAATCAATCCAATATACGTTAAGCATACTTAAATATGCTTTCCATTGAGACGGTGCGTGTTTAAGAGAGCTATCTTTATTGTATTTAAGCAATTCTTTCGTGTGTTCCCTTAGCAAGCATCACTCCGTAGAAATACACAATTTAATAAATTCATAATTATCTTGAAGTAAAACTAATTTTACGTTTTTTTTTTTTATTACATTATAGGCAAGTATTTGTTCTCGATCTCACCTGATGGTAAGTGATGATGAGATCTACGATGGAGCATTCTTGCCTAGGTAGGAAGGCGGCAGTAGATCGAGACGCTACATTCACCAGGCACATGCAGCGCAGCTGATCTGACCCGCCATCCATGAATGGCAACACCGAACATCATGCTGGAACACGGCTAGGCCGCTTGGCGACATGGCTTTGTTCAGTGGGTGGTGACTAACCACGGCCGAAGCCTACCACCAGTAGAGTTGTCACCTAGTTGGCACCACCCAGGGTCACGTGTAGGGTATCTCGAGGGTATTTAATTCTCCTACGGACGAAGGTGACTCGACCCCGAAAACATTGCAGACTTCACATCGGCCGATTGTTATATCGGACTTTAATAATAGCAACCCTTTCTAATGTCCCACTGCTGGGCACGGGCCTCCCCTAATCGAGGGGGATTAGGCCATAGTCCACCACGCTGGCCCAGTGCGGGTTGGCGGACTTCACACATGCAGGTTTCCTCACGATGTTTTCCTTCACCGTTTAGCAAGTGATAATCATGGTTGAAAATGAGATTCGCACTTGAAAAATCCCAGAGGTGCGAGCCGGGGTTTGAACGTGCAATCCTCGTTACCGAGGCAAGCGTTCTACCAACTTGGCTATCACTGCTTCAAGCAACTGTCAAATAATAAGTAATTAAAATAAAATAAAATATATAAATGTCGCCAGAGAAACACACCAACTATACGGTCCCGCACTAAGCAACGCTTGTATTATGGGTACCGTACCATGGACTGAGGGCAAACTCAGTATATAATACTTATATAGATATTAAACACCCATGTCTCGGGTACAAACACTCGTGCTGATCACACAAAGTTTGTCCCTACCAGGATTCAAACCCGGGACCCGCAACACAGAAAGCGGGGTCGTGTCACGCTATTTACGCAAAACTAAGAATAATAATGCAACAATGTAAAGAAGCGCGTTTTTTATTTAAAAGTTGTATTGAACATAATCTTGACAAGTAATGAATAAATTCGCGGTTATATAGGAGAGCGGGGTCATATTTCGTCAGCCATTTTTATTGTAGTTGTTCCTTGCGTCTGGTGAAGTGTTCATTTACTGTGGCCTGAAATATTGAAAAAAGTTGGTGAATACGAGGCACATGTAGGAAGCAGCAGCGAGGACGCGGGGCGAGGCACTGCTCCAAGCGCTCGGCGGCTCGTCCTTGCGCCTCGCTCCGCATATTGCCTCGCTTCGCTTCCCCGCTCCAATCGCTTTACTACACAAACAGTAGGTTACATTATCATTTAACTAGCGCAACGTTTATGTGAAGTAATGTTATATAATTATATGATCCTATTCAGTGGCGTAGCATAGGTCATTAGCACCCGGTGCGGATTTCAAAATTGCCGCCCTCTTATTTTCGCCATTCATTATAAAAAAAATTGGGGCATGGTAACGACAAAAAAGTGACGAAAAAAATAACCGAAGAATATTTTTTTACTTATTTTTTTTTTTATATCTTAATTTTTGTTTCTCTAACCGCCACCTGTGAAATGCCGGCCCCGGCAAAGGGCCGCCCGGTGCGGACCCCCCCCCCCCCCCCCCATGCTACACCACTGATCCTATTACGATCATAGTTCCACACATTACTTCTATGATCATCGATGTGTGTTTAGATAAATAATAATTAAATATTTCCAAACTCACCTTCACCTCCTTTGGATGGGCCACTCGGCATACCTGCAACAGATATAATGTTTAGCCTCGAATTTAGCGGGCAGCGGGGCAGCGGCGGCGGCGGCGCGGGAGCGGAGCTCGTTGGCCGGCCCGCGCCGCTGCCGCGCCGCTGTTTTCGAGAACCGGTCCATTTGATTTTACGCATAAGATCCTGCCGCTCCCGCGCCACCGCCGCCGCTGCCCCGCTGCCCGCTAAATTCGAGGCTGAAGCCTTATAGCCAAGTTGCTAGAACGCTCGCCTCGGTAACGAGCATCGTTGGTTCAAACCCCGGCTCGCACCTCTCGGATATCTGGATTTCATGTGCGAATCTCATTTTCAAACATGGCTATTTCTTGCCAAACGATGAAGGAAAACATCGCGAGGAAACCTGCATGTCTGAGAGAATCCCTCGAAAGACGTGTGAAGTCCAACCCTCACTGGGCTAGCGTGGTGGACTATAGCCTAATCCCCCAGCATTGATGGGAGGCCCGTGCCCAACAGTGGGACATTAAAAAGGCTGGTATTTATTATACAATATAGTATAATGCAAACACACTGCATTTAATTTAATATAATAGAGTTCTTACTTGTATCAACGGATGTCGTGGAATCTGTAAGAATGCAATTTGTATTAGTTAAGACCATTTTATAGTTCTATCATTAACTAAACCATGTTGCGTAGTTAAACTAGAACCTTTTATATTTTTGCTCCATCCGGTCCCAGTTACGAAATATTAATTTATAAAGTCTTTTTACATGTGTCGAATGTTGCATTATATTTACTCTTACTACTCTTACTCTACTCCTCTACTCTTAGTCTACTCCAGGGCCTCAAGTCTGCTAACACAATCGATTCATAATCGAACAGCAACCGCATAGGAACTATCATTTTTGACAGATATTGCATGGGATATCTGTCAAAAGTGACAGTTACTATGCGGTTGCTGTTCGATTATGAATCAAATGTGTTAGCAGGCTTGGGGCCCTGAACTACTGTTCCGGAAAATCGGACAGAATGATACCAAAAGTGAGGCTTAAAAGTAGTAAGGGATGGTTTTGCCGTGCCCATGGTGTTTTCTCGACATGGCAGGGACATTGCTGTGCCCTCAGATACGGACAGTTGATAGTTACATCAACATAACAAGTTAATCCATCGACATTTCATCACAAATTCAATTGGAGATAAATTCGTTATTTTTCCCCGTAATTTGTGACATTTTTTTTATTTATTATTACAGTAAAGGCTACTTAGTAACTATTTATTTAGTTGACCTCCAATTAGTTTTCGTTGTCGATACGGTCACGGAACCTTACTCTAAAGAAACCATCTTTTAGTAACTTGTATTTTCTTTTAAGTAGGTTCTTATTGAGATTTGTGCCTGCGTGGATATTCACTGACTGCGCATGCGCGAGTGAGAACTCTCGCGTGTAGCGCGAATACTAACCGTCGGTAGAGACGTCGCCCTTTTCCGCAATGGTCACGGTGTCAACATCGACTGAGTCTGTGGAAAAATACATTAAATAAAATAAAAGATTTAAAAAAATACTTTTTTCATATTGTTCATTTCTATATAATATTTTTTTCATATTCTCGTTCGTTATTTTTTAAATAAAAAAAATAACAAGAACGCATATTCTTTGTTTTGAACAATAAAGAATTTGCGATTATATGATTTCATTGTTAAATTTTATAATTTTATTGTTATACAAAATACGTATTTGTATACTGAATTAAATATGAATTCGTAAAGAAAATACATGAATTCACAAAGACATAAGTACAATGTCTGTGACTAAATTAAAATTATACAACTCACCATCTTCGGTTTGCATACTCTGCAACAATGAAGTAACATATAAAAACAGGTAGATTTTATGGGGAATCAAATTAAGTTCTTGCCTGCTATAATTATTTTATTTCAATAAATTATTTACACAGATATCTACATGGAAAAACAAAAATACTAAAATATACTTATTAATAGGAAAAATAAACAAAGTACTCGTAAATAAAATAATGACATTGCATAATAAAATAAAAAACCTGAATTTTCCTTCAATAACGATGTCCAAAGTACTCAGATAAAATTGGAAAATTAAATATTTATGAACTCAATGATATTGCCACACCAATATAAAAGTTCAATTTATTCACACTGAGGAACGCCTAATTATATAAAAAATACCCCACCAGGAATTGTGCCCGATACCACCCGATGCACCCAACCCAGCGCTCTGGGCTCAAACTTATAAGCCAAGTACGTGGATACACAATTTACGAAAAATTAAAATAAAATATCACAATAAAAAAACTCACCTCTGTAATCAGGAGCGCAGCCACAAAGACGAAGACGAAGAGTTTGAACATTTTGAAAGTTTCGAGTTTTCAGATGTAATGTGCCTTTCACCCGCTGGCTTGGTGCTTATATACCCAATTTTTCCATTATATAAGTTAATACTGACGCATCATTGCGACACATGCCAATTAGTCACCCATCGAAAGACAAATTAGCACCTAGGATGCATAATTCATATTTATCTTTCAACGTTGCAAATTCAACACAGGATTCCGTTCTGTTTTTCGTTTAAAATTTCAGCAACATTCAATACCTACTTAGTGGAAAACAAATGGGGGAAGAGGAACCCACCACTGATCCTCGGCTTGTCAACTTTTCCAATTATGAACCAAACCAGTTGATCGATAATTACAGAAGCCAGCAACACCGAACTCCTTTAAGATGTTAGTAGATAAACTATCCACCACGAGTGTCTAATTAATATGCAGTTCTCCGCTAAACGATGCGAATGCGTTTAAAAATAGATTTCCGTCAAGTATCGCCTAGTTCTATCAATTACACTTGGTGGCAGGTACGTTACAAATCATCAACATCACCGGTTATTTTTATTTAACTGTAATAATATTAAGGATTCTATCTTCTAATATAAGGGTGGTCGCGCCGGGACGAACACAGTGCAGCGCGGCCACTGAACAAATGCAATCAAGGCGCTGTCCCATTGCTGCGCACGCGCACATTACGCCCGTTCACTTAGCTTCGCTTTGTATTAAATAAAAGAACGCGCCAACCACGATAACGTGTTCGGTGACGTCATTGCAACACGCGTGGCTGGCTCGGATATATCGCTCGCGTAGCTCCACGCCGCACACGTAGTACACGCGGCGCACGGAGGCGACGCTTAAGAGACTGACGCAAAATAATGGTACGGATCCCAATGAACTTTCAGGGCATAATAATCCAGCGCCATATTGACACAACTGCGAGACATTGCCATTGTTTCAAGATGGCATTGAACACGTTTATCGACACTCATACTTTCTTATATTAATTATTAATATCGCTTATATTCATTACTAGCTGTTACCCGCGACTTCGTCCGCGCGGTATTTAACAAAGACACAACCGTTAGCAGAAGCCCGCTCGCGCGTTCTGAGCCCGCGACCGGCAGCCTTTGTGATATTAAGTCGTTGGCGGGGGTCGGGGTTTTTTTTTCTTCTAAAATAAAAGTAGCCTAAGTTACTCCTTGTTACATCAGCTATCTGCCAGTGAAAGTCCCGTCAAAATCGGTCCAGCCATTTCAGAGATTAGCCGGAACAAACAGACATACAGACGGACAAAAATTGCAAAAAATGTTGTTTTGGTATATGTACCGTGTATACATCCAAATGCACTTAGTAAAAAGCGGTTATTTTAATATTACAAACAGACACTCCAATTTTATTTATTTGTATGTATAGATTGTTCAGCTGCGAGCAAATAAAATGATCATGACTGTCTGTAAATTTGCAAGTAACACATTGTAGGTGCAGTTCGTGTATGTAGGTACGTTGAAGTTCCTTGGTTAGGATAATTACTCAATTTTCATATAATTCTATCCACGTAATAGTTACGCTATGATAGTGTTTCTATTCACCTCAAAGAGAATATAATATCTAATAGAAAAGTTATACATTTTATCACTTGTATACTTATGTTAGTAACACCATTTATAGCTCAAGAACGGGCGGACCGATTTTTAATGATCTTTGAATTTTTGAATTTGTCTCCGTCCCGAATAGCGGAATAACTATTAAAACATATTATGAGAAAGTCACACATTTAATTCTGAGATAAGATAAAGATATATTTATTTGTAAAAAATTCTTCATTTTTTACGAAATGAGATGCGAAGAAATAAAATGGATATGAAAATGGCCTCACCCACAAACTTAGCGGTTATTTTGCCAATGTCAAGTAATTAATAGCAATACAAACTTGAATATGCATACTTAGACCCCCGAATTTATAGATGTTTTATAACTTTATCAAACGTCACATAGTACTGCACACAAGAGATTTTCTTTGTGCAGTACTATAATATGACGTTTGATTAAGTTATACGACGTCTATAAATTTGGGGGTAAGTATGCAAGATGGTCAGCTGTAATGATGTGCATACATGTCTAGCTTATACAGCGTACAAATATATTATTTAAATTAAGTACTTATCACTCATATGACTAGTATTATTTATTAAATTAATTGCATAACGGGTATACTAAATTGCTTCTTTTAAAAATTCTAATATATAGTATTCTAATATATAGTATGCTCGGTTTATTAAAAGTTTTTTTGGAACGAAGTTCCTTATCGCGCGTTGCGAAAGGGGGCTAGACGGAAAAAAATATCACGGAAAGTTGTAACGACACTTTTTGCTATCTTTGTCGTTTGCATTTACATAATGGTCAGTATTTTCGAGACATTGCACAAGTGCATCCGTGGCGCAATTGGCTAGCGCGTTCGGCTGTTAACCGAAAGGTTGGTGGTTCGAGCCCACCCGGGGGCGATATATTTTTGTTTCCCAAAATTATTGATTTTTTGTACATAATAAATAATAAAAAATAATAAAGGAACTTCGTTCCATCCGGGTGTCCCTTGACACCTCTCAAGTTTTTTATTTTAAATTTATTTTTGTATGGCATAGCATTCAGTTCCCTCCAGCTGTGTAAGCAGAGTTTGTTATCGCGTCTGCTGCGACTGACCACATCCGATAAACGTTGATAAAGCTGATGAGGATAAATTTCACGAACATAGCAGTTGGTAAATATACCCAGGGCCTTGGGGTGGAAATTATAGACTTCTTCTTTTTCTTGCTTTACGAAATGAATTGTGATGAAATAAAATGGATATGAAAATGGCCTCACCCACAACTTAGCGGGTATTTTGCCAGTGTCAAGTAATTAATAGCAATAAAACATTCAATAAATACACATTATCAATAAAATAATGGATGTGACATGATGATATGAAAATGGCGTGTCCTATAGACTTCTTGAGATTTATATAATTATTATTTAATTAAATACTCAGAACTCTTTTTAAAACAAAGCTGTCAAGGAGGCGCCATAGAGAAGAGAGAGAAAACCAAAGAGAATGCATAGAGCATTTTTCATAGGTTATTGTCCAGCAGTTTCTATAACATATAGTGAAGGCGCAGCCAACATTGTTTGTATCCTGAAATATGCTTGACAACTATCAATTGGTTGTAATTTAAACGTGGCTCTACTGCATCTCTTTTCAGCCTTAAATGCTGTATCTTTGTTGGTAGAGTTGCCTCAAAATATTATACCGTATAAGTATCGCCAGACGAACACACCAACTATACGGTCCCACGCTAAGCAACGCTTGTGTTATGGACACCGTACAATTGACTGGGGGCGAACCCACTATCATAAGCCTCATGCCGCCACTGACTCGCATGTGACCACGTAACTATGAGACGGTGGTGTACATCGCGCGCAGAGACCGGAACGAATGATTATTGGTTTTTCTTTCATTATCGTTTTTGTTATTCGGTTGACCTTGTGCATTTTAATAAGCTCTTATACCGAACAACTTACGTGGTTCTTTCCACGACCATGTGTGTCAATATTACGTAATAAAGAAATTCGATGTAAGTGTTGCCAGGTGTTTAGGCCACGTGTATATTTTTTGCAAATATATAATCACCTCACCTTGCTTACCATCGCCGTACATAAAATGTGAGTGTAGGACCGTATACTTGGTTTTCGTCTGGCGATATTATATTATTATTATATAGCTATGATTCTATGAATGTATACTAATGCAACACCGACACACAGTCAGAAACATGCGCATAAAAGGTCGCCGTCAACTAATTTCTACCAGACGTACCCTGGTCCTTCATCATATGCCTATCTCCGGCAGAGAGGAACGAGTGCGCCTGGAGACTCCCTATCTCTTTTCTCTACAAAAAAATGGGGTAAGAGGAACCCACTACTGATCCTCGGCTTGTCAACTTTTCCAATTATAAAACAAACAAGTTTGATCAGCAATAAAGAAGCCAGCAACATCGAACTCCTCTAAAATGTTAGTCGAGAAACTGTCTGTCACGAGGGTCGTGACCCCAAATAATATGCAATTCTCCGCGAAACGAAGCGAATCTAAACAAGTATTCCATTTCTCTATGGTTGAAGGCGGCTTAAGAGTCATTAGTAAGTATAGTGTGCTTTTTAATCGGAGATGTTTGAATAGTATTGAGATGGTTCTGATAAAATACATTAGTTCATGAAAAGAAACACAAACACAAACAATACTTGGCTTATACAAACACCTGGATAAATAATGTAAAATACAAAATCATAATTACTTTCGGTATTGTCATTTCAGTATATTACTAGGCAGGTAGGCAGGTTGCGAGACATCGACATTGATTCAAGGTGACATTGAAGACAGCCGATCCGCTTATACTCTCTCTTTAAATGTTTAAATATTGCTCAGCTGAGCAAATGCAATTATCTTCGCTATAAAGCTATAAGAAACACATTTAAGTTGTCTGTACGTTGAAAATACTCGGTTTGGATATGTCGAGCAAACAACACGAGCACGAACGTACCATCCTTTGCTCAATAATAATAATATCAACAACCCTACAAAAATCTAAAACATGCAGAATAGTTGAGAGTTTTTGCAGTGTGACAAAAAGGCATGCGCAAACATGACACATTTAAAAACATTGTCCTCTGAGCTACCCGAAATTTTACACTACAATAATAGGGATAGGCGACGCGGTAGAACTAATAAGTGCTGAACATCTGCTCCCCCGAGACGGGCCCCCATAAGGGAGCGAGGCACAAGAGGGGCACTGGTGCGTTCCGTTTGGAGATCCCGGAGCCCCTCCAACGTGTGTCGAAGGCGGCCACCGGGGGGGTTTAGTGGGTAAGAATCCCACATAACCCGGCCCTCTCCGGTTCAGCTACAAGTTCGGTTTTGACTCACTGCAGACCTGGAGCCTCTACAACACACTGCTTGGTTTTGACTCACTGCAGACCTCAGGCTAATACGACACACAACGCTCGGTCTCGACTCACTGCAGACCTGTAGCCTCTACAACACACTGCTCGGTCTTGACTCACTGTAGACCTGGAGCTACTACGACACACACCGCTGGGTCTCAACTCACGGCAGATCATCAGCTAACTTTCTAGCCCTTGCACGCACGTACTACGCCGACATTCAGGATGATCGACCCTTGGTCTTGGGGGAGGAGTACTGTAGCAACCTCGTCAACCACGCTGCAAGATCTGAAACGCGCTATGAGAGTTTTCAGAGCACGTTACATATATACAAGTCCCGCATTGGGGCCAGCCCCGCCGGGCATACCACTTGCCTGGATGGAAGATCTTCCGTTTTCCCCCTAGAATTGTGTACCAACTTATAAGGCCCTTGCACATTTTTTTTTTTAAATTACATTATAGGCAAGTATTTTATCTCGATCTCACCTGATGGTAAGTGATGATGAGATCTACGATGGAGCATTCTTGCCTAGGTAGGAAGGCGGCAGTAGATCGAGACGCTACATTCACCAGGCACATGCAGCGCAGCTGATCTGACCCGCCATCCATGAATGGCAACACCGAACATCATGCTGGAACACGGCTAGGCCGCTTGGCGACATGGCTTTGTTCAGTGGGTGGTGACTAACCACGGCCGAAGCCTACCACCAGTAGAGTTGTCACCTAGTTGGCACCACCCAGGGTCACGTGTAGGGTATCTCGAGGGTATTTAATTCTCCTACGGACGAAGGTGACTCGACCCCGAAAACATTGCAGACTTCACATCGGCCGATTGTTATATCGGACTTTAATAATAGCAACCCTTTCTAATGTCCCACTGCTGGGCACGGGCCTCCCCTAATCGAGGGGGATTAGGCCATAGTCCACCACGCTGGCCCAGTGCGGGTTGGCGGACTTCACACATGCAGGTTTCCTCACGATGTTTTCCTTCACCGTTTAGCAAGTGATAATCATGGTTGAAAATGAGATTCGCACTTGAAAAATCCCAGAGGTGCGAGCCGGGGTTTGAACCTGCAATCCTCGTTACCGAGGCAAGCGTTCTACCAACTTGGCTATCACTGCTTCAAGCAACTGTCAAATAATAAGTAATTAAAATAAAATAAAATATATAAATGTCGCCAGAGAAACACACCAACTATACGGTCCCGCACTAAGCAACGCTTGTATTATGGGTAACGTACCATGGACTGAGGGCAAACTCAGTATATAATACTTATATAGATATTAAACACCCATGTCTCGGGTACAAACACTCGTGCTGATCTCACAAAGTTTGTCTCTACCAGGATTCAAACCCGGGACCCGCAACACAGAAAGCGGGGTCGTGTCACGCTATTTACGCAAAACTAAGAATAATAATGCAACAATGTAAAGAAGCGCGTTTTTTATTTAAAAGTTGTATTGAACATAATCTTGACAAGTAATGAATAAATTCGCGGTTATATAGGAGAGCGGGGTCATATTTCGTCAGCCATTTTTATTGTAGTTGTTCCTTGCGTCTGGTGAAGTGTTCATTTACTGTGGCCTGAAATATTGAAAAAAGTTGGTGAATACGAGGCACATGTAGGAAGCAGCAGCGAGGACGCGGGGCGAGGCACTGCTCCAAGCGCTCGGCGGCTCGTCCTTGCGCCTCGCTCCGCATATTGCCTCGCTTCGCTTCCCCGCTCCAATCGCTTTACTACACAAACAGTAGGTTACATTATCATTTAACTAGCGCAACGTTTATGTGAAGTAATGTTATATAATTATATGATCCTATTCAGTGGCGTAGCATAGGTCATTAGCACCCGGTGCGGATTTCAAAATTGGCGCCCTCTTATTTTCGCCATTCATTATAAAAAAAATTGGGGCATGGTAACGACAAAAAAGTGACGAAAAAAATAACCGAAGAATATTTTTTTACTTATTTTTTTTTTTCATATCTTAATTTTTGTTTCTCTAACCGCCACCTGTGAAATGCCGGCCCCGGCAAAGGGCCGCCCGGTGCGGACCCCCCCCCCCCCCATGCTACACCACTGATCCTATTACGATCATAGTTCCACACATTACTTCTATGATCATCGATGTGTGTTTAGATAAATAATAATTAAATATTTCCAAACTCACCTGCACCTCCTTTGGATGGGCCACTCGGCATACCTGCAACAGATATAATGTTTAGTATATGTAAGTTAGGCCTCAGCCTCGAATTTAGCGGGCCGCGGGGCGGCGGCGGCGCGGGAGCGGAGCTCGTTGGCCGGCCCGCGCCGCTGCCGCGCCGCTGTTTTCGAGAACCGGTCCATTTGATTTTACGCATAAGATGCTGCCGCTCCCGCGCCACCGCCGCCGCTGCCCCGCTGCCCGCTAAATTCGAGGCTGAAGCCTTATAGCCAAGTTGCTAGAACGCTCGCCTCGGTAACGAGCATCGTTGGTTCAAACCCCGGCTCGCACCTCTCGGATATCTGGATTTCATGTGCGAATCTCATTTTCAAACATGGCTATTTCTTGCCAAACGATGAAGGAAAACATCGCGAGGAAACCTGCATGTCTGAGAGAATCCCTCGAAAGACGTGTGAAGTCCAACCCTCACTGGGCTAGCGTGGTGGACTATAGCCTAATCCCCCAGCATTGATGGGAGGCCCGTGCCCAACAGTGGGACATTAAAAAGGCTGGTATTATTATACAATATAGTATAATGCAAACACACACACTGCATTTAATTTAATATAATAGAGTTCTTACTTGTATCAACGGATGTCGTGGAATCTGTAAGAATGCAATTTGTATTAGTTAAGACCATTTTATAGTTCTATCATTAACTAAACCATGTTGCGTAGTTAAACTAGAACCTTTTATATTTTTGCTCCATCCGGTCCCAGTTACGAAATATTAATATATAAAGTCTTTTTACATGTGTCGAATGTTGCATTATATTTACTCTTACTACTCTTATTCTACTCCTCTACTCTTACTCTACTCCAGGGCCTCAAGTCTGCTAACACAATCGATTCATAATCGAACAGCAACCGCATAGGAACTATCACTTTTGACAGATATTGCATGGGATATCTGTCAAAAGTGACAGTTACTATGCGGTTGCTGTTCGATTATGAATCAAATGTGTTAGCAGGCTTGGGGCCCTGAACTACTGTTCCGGAAAATCGGACAGAATGATACCAAAAGTGAGGCTTAAAAGTAGTAAGGGATGGTTTTGCCGTGCCCATGGTGTTTTCTCGACATGGCAGGGACATTGCTGTGCCCTCAGATACGGACAGTTGATAGTTACATCAACATAACAAGTTAATCCATCGACATTTCATCACAAATTCAATTGGAGATAAATTCGTTATTTTTCCCCGTAATTTGTGACATTTTTTTTATTTATTATTACATTAAAGGCTACTTAGTAACTATTTATTTAGTTGACCTCCAATTAGTTTTCGTTGTCGATACGGTCACGGAACCTTACTCTAAAGAAACCATCTTTTAGTAATTTGTATTTTCTTATTGAGATTTGTGCCTGCGTGGATATTCACTGACTGCGCATGCGCGAGTGAGAACTCTCGCGTGTAGCGCGAATACTAACCGTCGGTAGAGACGTCGCCCTTTTCCGCAATGGTCACGGTGTCAACATCGACTGAGTCTGTGGAAAAATACATTAAATAAAATAAAAGATTTAAAAAAATACTTTTTTCATATTGTTCATTTCTATATAATATTTTTTTCATGTTCTCGTTCGTTATTTTTTAAATAAAAAAAATATCAAAAACGCATATTCTTTGTTTTGAACAATAAAGAATTTGCGATTATATGATTTCATTGTTACATTTTATAATTTTATTGTTATACAAAATACGTATTTGTATACTGAATTAAATATGAATTCGTAAAGAAAATACATGAATTCACAAAGACATAAGTACAATGTCTGTGACTAAATTAAAATTATACAACTCACCATCTTCGGTTTGCATACTCTGCAACAATGAGGTAACATATAAAAACAGGTAGATTTTATGGGGAATCAAATTAAGTTCTTGCCTGCTATAATTATTTTATTTCAATAAATTATTTACACAGATATCTACATGGAAAAACAAAAATACTAAAATATACTTATTAATAGGAAAAATAAACAAAGTACTCGTAAATAAAATAATGACATTGCATAATAAAATAAAAAACCGGAATTTTCCTTCAATAACGATGTCCAAAGTACTCAGATAAAATTGGAAAATTAAATATTTATGAACTCAATGATATTGCCACACCAATACAAAAGTTCATATAAAAAATACCCCACCAGGAATTGTGCCCGATACCACCCGATGCACCCAACCCAGCGCTCTGGGCTCAAACTTATAAGCCAAGTACGTGGATACACAATTTACGAAAAATTAAAATAAAATATCACAATAAAAAAAACTCACCTCTGTAATCAGGAGCGCAGCCACAAAGACGAAGACGAAGAGTTTGAACATTTTGAAAGTTTCGAGTTTTCAGATGTAATGTGCCTTTCACCCGCTGGCTTGGTGCTTATATACCCAATTTTTCCATTATATAAGTTAATACTGACGCATCATTGCGACACATGCCAATTAGTCACCCATCGAAAGACAAATTAGCACCTAGGATGCATAATTCATATTTATCTTTCAACGTTGCAAATTCAACACAGGATTCCGTTCTGTTTTTCGTTTAAAATTTCAGCAACATTCAATACCTACTTAGTGGAAAACAAATGGGGGAAGAGGAACCCACCACTGATCCTCGGCTTGTCAACTTTTCCAATTATGAACCAAACCAGTTGATCGATAATTACAGAAGCCAGCAACACCGAACTCCTTTAAGATGTTAGTAGATAAACTATCCACCACGAGTGTCTAATTAATATGCAGTTCTCCGCTAAACGATGCGAATGCGTTTAAAAATAGATTTCCGTCAAGTATCGCCTAGTTCTATCAATTACACTTGGTGGCAGGTACGTTACAAATCATCAACATCACCGGTTATTTTTATTTAACTGTAATAATATTAAGGATTCTATCTTCTAATATAAGGGTGGTCGCGCCGGGACGAACACAGTGCAGCGCGGCCACTGAACAAATGCAATCAAGGCGCTGTCCCATTGCTGCGCACGCGCACATTACGCCCGTTCACTTAGCTTCGCTTTGTATTAAATAAAAGAACGCGCCAACCACGATAACGTGTTCGGTGACGTCATTGCAACACGCGTGGCTGGCTCGGATATATCGCTCGCGTAGCTCCACGCCGCACACGTAGTACACGCGGCGCACGGAGGCGACGCTTAAGAGACTGACGCAAAATAATGGTACGGATCCCAATGAACTTTCAGGGCATAATAATCCAGCGCCATATTGACACAACTGCGAGACATTGCCATTGTTTCAAGATGGCATTGAACACGTTTATCGACACTCATACTTTCTTATATTAATTATTAATATCGCTTATATTCATTACTAGCTGTTACCCGCGACTTCGTCCGCGCGGTATTTAACAAAGACACAACCGTTAGCAGAAGCCCGCTCGCGCGTTCTGAGCCCGCGACCGGCAGCCTTTGTGATATTAAGTCGTTGGCGGGGGTCGGGGTTTTTTTTTCTTCTAAAATAAAAGTAGCCTAAGTTACTCCTTGTTACATCAGCTATCTGCCAGTGAAAGTCCCGTCAAAATCGGTCCAGGCATTTCAGAGATTAGCCGGAACAAACAGACATACAGACAGACAAAAATTGCAAAAAATGTTGTTTTGGTATATGTACCGTGTATACATCCAAATGCACTTAGTAAAAAGCGGTTATTTTAATATTACAAACAGACACTCCAATTTTATTTATTTGTATGTATAGATTGTTCAGCTGCGAGCAAATAAAATGATCATGACTGTCTGTAAATTTGCAAGTAACACATTGTAGGTGCAGTTCGTGTATGTAGGTACGTTGAAGTTCCTTGGTTAGGATAATTACTCAATTTTCATATAATTCTATCCACGTAATAGTTACGCTATGATAGTGTTTCTATTCACCTCAAAGAGAATATAATATCTAATAGAAAAGTTATACATTTTATCACTTGTATACTTATGTTAGTAACACCATTTATAGCTCAAGAACGGGCGGACCGATTTTTAATGATCTTTGAATTTTTGAATTTGTCTCCGTCCCGAATAGCGGAATAACTATTAAAACATATTATGAGAAAGTCACACATTTAATTCTGAGATAAGATAAAGATATATTTATTTGTAAAAAATTCTTCATTTTTTACGAAATGAGATGCGAAGAAATAAAATGGATATGAAAATGGCCTCACCCACAAACTTAGCGGTTATTTTGCCAATGTCAAGTAATTAATAGCAATACAAACTTGAATATGCATACTTAGACCCCCGAATTTATAGATGTTTTATAACTTTATCAAACGTCACATAGTACTGCACACAAGAGATTTTCTTTGTGCAGTACTATAATATGACGTTTGATTAAGTTATACGACGTCTATAAATTTGGGGGTAAGTATGCAAGATGGTCAGCTGTAATGATGTGCATACATGTCTAGCTTATACAGCGTACAAATATATTATTTAAATTAAGTACTTATCACTCATATGACTAGTATTATTTATTAAATTAATTGCATAACGGGTATACTAAATTGCTTCTTTTAAAAATTCTAATATATAGTATTCTAATATATAGTATGCTCGGTTTATTAAAAGTTTTTTTGGAACGAAGTTCCTTATCGCGCGTTGCGAAAGGGGGCTAGACGGAAAAAAATATCACGGAAAGTTGTAACGACACTTTTTGCTATCTTTGTCGTTTGCATTTACATAATGGTCAGTATTTTCGAGACATTGCACAAGTGCATCCGTGGCGCAATTGGCTAGCGCGTTCGGCTGTTAACCGAAAGGTTGGTGGTTCGAGCCCACCCGGGGGCGATATATTTTTGTTTCCCAAAATTATTGATTTTTTGTACATAATAAATAATAAAAAATAATAAAGGAACTTCGTTCCATCCGGGTGTCCCTTGACACCTCTCAAGTTTTTTATTTTAAATTTATTTTTGTATGGCATAGCATTCAGTTCCCTCCAGCTGTGTAAGCAGAGTTTGTTATCGCGTCTGCTGCGACTGACCACATCCGATAAACGTTGATAAAGCTGATGAGGATAAATTTCACGAACATAGCAGTTGGTAAATATACCCAGGGCCTTGGGGTGGAAATTATAGACTTCTTCTTTTTCTTGCTTTACGAAATGAATTGTGATGAAATAAAATGGATATGAAAATGGCCTCACCCACAACTTAGCGGGTATTTTGCCAGTGTCAAGTAATTAATAGCAATAAAACATTCAATAAATACACATTATCAATAAAATAATGGATGTGACATGATGATATGAAAATGGCGTGTCCTATAGACTTCTTGAGATTTATATAATTATTATTTAATTAAATACTCAGAACTCTTTTTAAAACAAAGCTGTCAAGGAGGCGCCATAGAGAAGAGAGAGAAAACCAAAGAGAATGCATAGAGCATTTTTCATAGGTTATTGTCCAGCAGTTTCTATAACATATAGTGAAGGCGCAGCCAACATTGTTTGTATCCTGAAATATGCTTGACAACTATCAATTGGTTGTAATTTAAACGTGGCTCTACTGCATCTCTTTTCAGCCTTAAATGCTGTATCTTTGTTGGTAGAGTTGCCTCAAAATATTATACCGTATAAGTATCGCCAGACGAACACACCAACTATACGGTCCCACGCTAAGCAACGCTTGTGTTATGGACACCGTACAATTGACTGGGGGCGAACCCACTATCATAAGCCTCATGCCGCCACTGACTCGCATGTGACCACGTAACTATGAGACGGTGGTGTACATCGCGCGCAGAGACCGGAACGAATGATTATTGGTTTTTCTTTCATTATCGTTTTTGTTATTCGGTTGACCTTGTGCATTTTAATAAGCTCTTATACCGAACAACTTACGTGGTTCTTTCCACGACCATGTGTGTCAATATTACGTAATAAAGAAATTCGATGTAAGTGTTGCCAGGTGTTTAGGCCACGTGTATATTTTTTGCAAATATATAATCACCTCACCTTGCTTACCATCGCCGTACATAAAATGTGAGTGTAGGACCGTATACTTGGTTTTCGTCTGGCGATATTATATTATTATTATATAGCTATGATTCTATGAATGTATACTAATGCAACACCGACACACAGTCAGAAACATGCGCATAAAAGGTCGCCGTCAACTAATTTCTACCAGACGTACCCTGGTCCTTCATCATATGCCTATCTCCGGCAGAGAGGAACGAGTGCGCCTGGAGACTCCCTATCTCTTTTCTCTACAAAAAAATGGGGTAAGAGGAACCCACTACTGATCCTCGGCTTGTCAACTTTTCCAATTATAAAACAAACAAGTTTGATCAGCAATAAAGAAGCCAGCAACATCGAACTCCTCTAAAATGTTAGTCGAGAAACTGTCTGTCACGAGGGTCGTGACCCCAAATAATATGCAATTCTCCGCGAAACGAAGCGAATCTAAACAAGTATTCCATTTCTCTATGGTTGAAGGCGGCTTAAGAGTCATTAGTAAGTATAGTGTGCTTTTTAATCGGAGATGTTTGAATAGTATTGAGATGGTTCTGATAAAATACATTAGTTCATGAAAAGAAACACAAACACAAACAATACTTGGCTTATACAAACACCTGGATAAATAATGTAAAATACAAAATCATAATTACTTTCGGTATTGTCATTTCAGTATATTACTAGGCAGGTAGGCAGGTTGCGAGACATCGACATTGATTCAAGGTGACATTGAAGACAGCCGATCCGCTTATACTCTCTCTTTAAATGTTTAAATATTGCTCAGCTGAGCAAATGCAATTATCTTCGCTATAAAGCTATAAGAAACACATTTAAGTTGTCTGTACGTTGAAAATACTCGGTTTGGATATGTCGAGCAAACAACACGAGCACGAACGTACCATCCTTTGCTCAATAATAATAATATCAACAACCCTACAAAAATCTAAAACATGCAGAATAGTTGAGAGTTTTTGCAGTGTGACAAAAAGGCATGCGCAAACATGACACATTTAAAAACATTGTCCTCTGAGCTACCCGAAATTTTACACTACAATAATAGGGATAGGCGACGCGGTAGAACTAATAAGTGCTGAACATCTGCTCCCCCGAGACGGGCCCCCATAAGGGAGCGAGGCACAAGAGGGGCACTGGTGCGTTCCGTTTGGAGATCCCGGAGCCCCTCCAACGTGTGTCGAAGGCGGCCACCGGGGGGGTTTAGTGGGTAAGAATCCCACATAACCCGGCCCTCTCCGGTTCAGCTACAAGTTCGGTTTTGACTCACTGCAGACCTGGAGCCTCTACAACACACTGCTTGGTTTTGACTCACTGCAGACCTCAGGCTAATACGACACACAACGCTCGGTCTCGACTCACTGCAGACCTGTAGCCTCTACAACACACTGCTCGGTCTTGACTCACTGTAGACCTGGAGCTACTACGACACACACCGCTGGGTCTCAACTCACGGCAGATCATCAGCTAACTTTCTAGCCCTTGCACGCACGTACTACGCCGACATTCAGGATGATCGACCCTTGGTCTTGGGGGAGGAGTACTGTAGCAACCTCGTCAACCACGCTGCAAGATCTGAAACGCGCTATGAGAGTTTTCAGAGCACGTTACATATATACAAGTCCCGCATTGGGGCCAGCCCCGCCGGGCATACCACTTGCCTGGATGGAAGATCTTCCGTTTTCCCCCTAGAATTGTGTACCAACTTATAAGGCCCTTGCACATTTTTTTTTTTAAATTACATTATAGGCAAGTATTTTATCTCGATCTCACCTGATGGTAAGTGATGATGAGATCTACGATGGAGCATTCTTGCCTAGGTAGGAAGGCGGCAGTAGATCGAGACGCTACATTCACCAGGCACATGCAGCGCAGCTGATCTGACCCGCCATCCATGAATGGCAACACCGAACATCATGCTGGAACACGGCTAGGCCGCTTGGCGACATGGCTTTGTTCAGTGGGTGGTGACTAACCACGGCCGAAGCCTACCACCAGTAGAGTTGTCACCTAGTTGGCACCACCCAGGGTCACGTGTAGGGTATCTCGAGGGTATTTAATTCTCCTACGGACGAAGGTGACTCGACCCCGAAAACATTGCAGACTTCACATCGGCCGATTGTTATATCGGACTTTAATAATAGCAACCCTTTCTAATGTCCCACTGCTGGGCACGGGCCTCCCCTAATCGAGGGGGATTAGGCCATAGTCCACCACGCTGGCCCAGTGCGGGTTGGCGGACTTCACACATGCAGGTTTCCTCACGATGTTTTCCTTCACCGTTTAGCAAGTGATAATCATGGTTGAAAATGAGATTCGCACTTGAAAAATCCCAGAGGTGCGAGCCGGGGTTTGAACCTGCAATCCTCGTTACCGAGGCAAGCGTTCTACCAACTTGGCTATCACTGCTTCAAGCAACTGTCAAATAATAAGTAATTAAAATAAAATAAAATATATAAATGTCGCCAGAGAAACACACCAACTATACGGTCCCGCACTAAGCAACGCTTGTATTATGGGTAACGTACCATGGACTGAGGGCAAACTCAGTATATAATACTTATATAGATATTAAACACCCATGTCTCGGGTACAAACACTCGTGCTGATCTCACAAAGTTTGTCTCTACCAGGATTCAAACCCGGGACCCGCAACACAGAAAGCGGGGTCGTGTCACGCTATTTACGCAAAACTAAGAATAATAATGCAACAATGTAAAGAAGCGCGTTTTTTATTTAAAAGTTGTATTGAACATAATCTTGACAAGTAATGAATAAATTCGCGGTTATATAGGAGAGCGGGGTCATATTTCGTCAGCCATTTTTATTGTAGTTGTTCCTTGCGTCTGGTGAAGTGTTCATTTACTGTGGCCTGAAATATTGAAAAAAGTTGGTGAATACGAGGCACATGTAGGAAGCAGCAGCGAGGACGCGGGGCGAGGCACTGCTCCAAGCGCTCGGCGGCTCGTCCTTGCGCCTCGCTCCGCATATTGCCTCGCTTCGCTTCCCCGCTCCAATCGCTTTACTACACAAACAGTAGGTTACATTATCATTTAACTAGCGCAACGTTTATGTGAAGTAATGTTATATAATTATATGATCCTATTCAGTGGCGTAGCATAGGTCATTAGCACCCGGTGCGGATTTCAAAATTGGCGCCCTCTTATTTTCGCCATTCATTATAAAAAAAATTGGGGCATGGTAACGACAAAAAAGTGACGAAAAAAATAACCGAAGAATATTTTTTTACTTATTTTTTTTTTTCATATCTTAATTTTTGTTTCTCTAACCGCCACCTGTGAAATGCCGGCCCCGGCAAAGGGCCGCCCGGTGCGGACCCCCCCCCCCCCCATGCTACACCACTGATCCTATTACGATCATAGTTCCACACATTACTTCTATGATCATCGATGTGTGTTTAGATAAATAATAATTAAATATTTCCAAACTCACCTGCACCTCCTTTGGATGGGCCACTCGGCATACCTGCAACAGATATAATGTTTAGTATATGTAAGTTAGGCCTCAGCCTCGAATTTAGCGGGCCGCGGGGCGGCGGCGGCGCGGGAGCGGAGCTCGTTGGCCGGCCCGCGCCGCTGCCGCGCCGCTGTTTTCGAGAACCGGTCCATTTGATTTTACGCATAAGATGCTGCCGCTCCCGCGCCACCGCCGCCGCTGCCCCGCTGCCCGCTAAATTCGAGGCTGAAGCCTTATAGCCAAGTTGCTAGAACGCTCGCCTCGGTAACGAGCATCGTTGGTTCAAACCCCGGCTCGCACCTCTCGGATATCTGGATTTCATGTGCGAATCTCATTTTCAAACATGGCTATTTCTTGCCAAACGATGAAGGAAAACATCGCGAGGAAACCTGCATGTCTGAGAGAATCCCTCGAAAGACGTGTGAAGTCCAACCCTCACTGGGCTAGCGTGGTGGACTATAGCCTAATCCCCCAGCATTGATGGGAGGCCCGTGCCCAACAGTGGGACATTAAAAAGGCTGGTATTATTATACAATATAGTATAATGCAAACACACACACTGCATTTAATTTAATATAATAGAGTTCTTACTTGTATCAACGGATGTCGTGGAATCTGTAAGAATGCAATTTGTATTAGTTAAGACCATTTTATAGTTCTATCATTAACTAAACCATGTTGCGTAGTTAAACTAGAACCTTTTATATTTTTGCTCCATCCGGTCCCAGTTACGAAATATTAATATATAAAGTCTTTTTACATGTGTCGAATGTTGCATTATATTTACTCTTACTACTCTTATTCTACTCCTCTACTCTTACTCTACTCCAGGGCCTCAAGTCTGCTAACACAATCGATTCATAATCGAACAGCAACCGCATAGGAACTATCACTTTTGACAGATATTGCATGGGATATCTGTCAAAAGTGACAGTTACTATGCGGTTGCTGTTCGATTATGAATCAAATGTGTTAGCAGGCTTGGGGCCCTGAACTACTGTTCCGGAAAATCGGACAGAATGATACCAAAAGTGAGGCTTAAAAGTAGTAAGGGATGGTTTTGCCGTGCCCATGGTGTTTTCTCGACATGGCAGGGACATTGCTGTGCCCTCAGATACGGACAGTTGATAGTTACATCAACATAACAAGTTAATCCATCGACATTTCATCACAAATTCAATTGGAGATAAATTCGTTATTTTTCCCCGTAATTTGTGACATTTTTTTTATTTATTATTACATTAAAGGCTACTTAGTAACTATTTATTTAGTTGACCTCCAATTAGTTTTCGTTGTCGATACGGTCACGGAACCTTACTCTAAAGAAACCATCTTTTAGTAATTTGTATTTTCTTATTGAGATTTGTGCCTGCGTGGATATTCACTGACTGCGCATGCGCGAGTGAGAACTCTCGCGTGTAGCGCGAATACTAACCGTCGGTAGAGACGTCGCCCTTTTCCGCAATGGTCACGGTGTCAACATCGACTGAGTCTGTGGAAAAATACATTAAATAAAATAAAAGATTTAAAAAAATACTTTTTTCATATTGTTCATTTCTATATAATATTTTTTTCATGTTCTCGTTCGTTATTTTTTAAATAAAAAAAATATCAAAAACGCATATTCTTTGTTTTGAACAATAAAGAATTTGCGATTATATGATTTCATTGTTACATTTTATAATTTTATTGTTATACAAAATACGTATTTGTATACTGAATTAAATATGAATTCGTAAAGAAAATACATGAATTCACAAAGACATAAGTACAATGTCTGTGACTAAATTAAAATTATACAACTCACCATCTTCGGTTTGCATACTCTGCAACAATGAGGTAACATATAAAAACAGGTAGATTTTATGGGGAATCAAATTAAGTTCTTGCCTGCTATAATTATTTTATTTCAATAAATTATTTACACAGATATCTACATGGAAAAACAAAAATACTAAAATATACTTATTAATAGGAAAAATAAACAAAGTACTCGTAAATAAAATAATGACATTGCATAATAAAATAAAAAACCGGAATTTTCCTTCAATAACGATGTCCAAAGTACTCAGATAAAATTGGAAAATTAAATATTTATGAACTCAATGATATTGCCACACCAATACAAAAGTTCATATAAAAAATACCCCACCAGGAATTGTGCCCGATACCACCCGATGCACCCAACCCAGCGCTCTGGGCTCAAACTTATAAGCCAAGTACGTGGATACACAATTTACGAAAAATTAAAATAAAATATCACAATAAAAAAAACTCACCTCTGTAATCAGGAGCGCAGCCACAAAGACGAAGACGAAGAGTTTGAACATTTTGAAAGTTTCGAGTTTTCAGATGTAATGTGCCTTTCACCCGCTGGCTTGGTGCTTATATACCCAATTTTTCCATTATATAAGTTAATACTGACGCATCATTGCGACACATGCCAATTAGTCACCCATCGAAAGACAAATTAGCACCTAGGATGCATAATTCATATTTATCTTTCAACGTTGCAAATTCAACACAGGATTCCGTTCTGTTTTTCGTTTAAAATTTCAGCAACATTCAATACCTACTTAGTGGAAAACAAATGGGGGAAGAGGAACCCACCACTGATCCTCGGCTTGTCAACTTTTCCAATTATGAACCAAACCAGTTGATCGATAATTACAGAAGCCAGCAACACCGAACTCCTTTAAGATGTTAGTAGATAAACTATCCACCACGAGTGTCTAATTAATATGCAGTTCTCCGCTAAACGATGCGAATGCGTTTAAAAATAGATTTCCGTCAAGTATCGCCTAGTTCTATCAATTACACTTGGTGGCAGGTACGTTACAAATCATCAACATCACCGGTTATTTTTATTTAACTGTAATAATATTAAGGATTCTATCTTCTAATATAAGGGTGGTCGCGCCGGGACGAACACAGTGCAGCGCGGCCACTGAACAAATGCAATCAAGGCGCTGTCCCATTGCTGCGCACGCGCACATTACGCCCGTTCACTTAGCTTCGCTTTGTATTAAATAAAAGAACGCGCCAACCACGATAACGTGTTCGGTGACGTCATTGCAACACGCGTGGCTGGCTCGGATATATCGCTCGCGTAGCTCCACGCCGCACACGTAGTACACGCGGCGCACGGAGGCGACGCTTAAGAGACTGACGCAAAATAATGGTACGGATCCCAATGAACTTTCAGGGCATAATAATCCAGCGCCATATTGACACAACTGCGAGACATTGCCATTGTTTCAAGATGGCATTGAACACGTTTATCGACACTCATACTTTCTTATATTAATTATTAATATCGCTTATATTCATTACTAGCTGTTACCCGCGACTTCGTCCGCGCGGTATTTAACAAAGACACAACCGTTAGCAGAAGCCCGCTCGCGCGTTCTGAGCCCGCGACCGGCAGCCTTTGTGATATTAAGTCGTTGGCGGGGGTCGGGGTTTTTTTTTCTTCTAAAATAAAAGTAGCCTAAGTTACTCCTTGTTACATCAGCTATCTGCCAGTGAAAGTCCCGTCAAAATCGGTCCAGGCATTTCAGAGATTAGCCGGAACAAACAGACATACAGACAGACAAAAATTGCAAAAAATGTTGTTTTGGTATATGTACCGTGTATACATCCAAATGCACTTAGTAAAAAGCGGTTATTTTAATATTACAAACAGACACTCCAATTTTATTTATTTGTATGTATAGATTGTTCAGCTGCGAGCAAATAAAATGATCATGACTGTCTGTAAATTTGCAAGTAACACATTGTAGGTGCAGTTCGTGTATGTAGGTACGTTGAAGTTCCTTGGTTAGGATAATTACTCAATTTTCATATAATTCTATCCACGTAATAGTTACGCTATGATAGTGTTTCTATTCACCTTAAAGAGAATATAATATCTAATAGAAAAGTTATACATTTTATCACTTGTATACTTATGTTAGTAACACCATTTATAGCTCAAGAACGGGCGGGCCGATTTTTAATGATCTTTGAATTTTTGAATTTGTCTCCGTCCCGAATAGCGGAATAACTATTAAAACATATTATGAGAAAGTCACACATTTAATTCTGAGATAAGATAAAGATATATTTATTTGTAAAAAATTCTTCATTTTTTACGAAATGAGATGCGAAGAAATAAAATGGATATGAAAATGGCCTCACCCACAACTTAGCGGGTATTTTGCCAATGTCAAGTAATTAATAGCAATACAAACTTGAATATGCATACTTAGACCCCCGAAATTTATAGATGTTTTATAACTTTATCAAACGTCACATAGTACTGCACACAAGATATTTTCTTTGTGCAGTACTATAATATGACGTTTGATTAAGTTATACGACGTCTATAAATTTGGGGGTAAGTATGCAAGATGGTCAGCTGTAATGATGTGCATACATGTCTAGCTTATACAGCGTACAAATATATTATTTAAATTAAGTACTTATCACTCATATGACTAGTATTATTTATTAAATTAATTGCATAACGGGTATACCTACTAAATTGCTTCTTTTAAAAATTCTAATATATAGTATTCTAATATATAGTATGCTGGGTTTATTAAAAGTTTTTTTGGAACGAAGTTCCTTATCGCGCGTTGCGAAAGGGGGCTAGACGGAAAAAAATATCACGGAAAGTTGTAACGACACTTTTTGCTATCTTTGTCGTTTGCATTTACATAATGGTCAGTATTTTCGAGAAATTGCACAAGTGCATCCGTGGCGCAATTGGCTAGCGCGTTCGGCTGTTAACCGAAAGGTTGGTGGTTCGAGCCCACCCGGGGGCGATATATTTTTGTTTCCCAAAATTATTGATTTTTTGTACATAATAAATAATAAAAAATAATAAAGGAACTTCGTTCCATCCGGGTGTCCCTTGACACCTCTCAAGTTTTTTATTTTAAATTTATTTTTGTATGGCATAGCATTCAGTTCCCTCCAGCTGTGTAAGCAGAGTTTGTTATCGCGTCTGCTGCGACTGACCACATCCGATAAACGTTGATAAAGCTGATGAGGATAAATTTCACGAACATAGCAGTTGGTAAATATACCAAGGGCCTTGGGGTGGAAATTATAGACTTCTTCTTTTTCTTTCTTTACGAAATGAATTGTGATGAAATAAAATGGATATGAAAATGGCCTCACCCACAACTTAGCGGGTATTTTGCCAGTGTCAAGTAATTAATAGCAATAAAACATTCAATAAATACACATTATCAATAAAATAATGGATGTGACATGATGATATGAAAATGGCGTGTCCTATAGACTTCTTGAGATTTATATAATTATTATTTAATTAAATACTCAGAACTCTTTTTAAAACAAAGCTGTCAAGGAGGCGCCATAGAGAAGAGAGAGAAAACCAAAGAGAATGCATAGAGCATTTTTCATAGGTTATTGTCCAGCAGTTTCTATAACATATAGTGAAGGCGCAGCCAACATTGTTTGTATCCTGAAATATGCTTGACAACTATCAATTGGTTGTAATTTAAACGTGGCTCTACTGCATTTCTTTTCAGCCTTAAATGCTGTATCTTTGTTGGTAGAGTTGCCTCAAAATATTATACCGTATAAGTATCGCCAGACGAACACACCAACTATACGGTCCCACGCTAAGCAACGCTTGTGTTATGGACACCGTACAATTGACTGGGGGCGAACCCACTATCATAAGCCTCATGCCGCCACTGACTCGCACGTGACCACGTAACTATGAGACGGTGGTGTACATCGCACGCAGAGATCCGGAACGAATGATTATTGGTTTTTCTTTCATTATCGTTTTTGTTATTCGGTTGACCTTGTGCATTTTAATAAGCTCTTATACCGAACAACTTACGTGGTTCTTTCCACGACCATGTGTGTCAATATTACGAAATAAAGAAATTCGACGTAAGTGTTGCCAGGTGTTTAGGCCACGTGTATATTTTTTGCAAATATATCACCTCACCTTGCTTACCATCGCCGTACATAAAATGTGAGTGTAGGACCGTATACTTGGTTTTCGTCTGGCGATATTATATTATTATTATATAGCTATGATTCTATGAATGTATACCAATGCAACACCGACACACAGTCAGAAACATGCGCATAAAAGGTCGCCGTCAACTAATTTCTACCAGACGTGTCCTGGTCCTTCATCATATGCCTATCTCCGGCAGAGAGGAACGAGTGCGCCTGGAGACTCCCTATCTCTTTTCTCTACAAAAAAATGGGGTAAGAGGAACCCACTACTGATCCTCGGCTTGTCAACTTTTCCAATTATAAAACAAACAAGTTTGATCAGCAATAAAGAAGCCAGCAACATCGAACTCTTCTAAAATGTTAGTCGAGAAACTGTCTGTCACGAGGGTCGTGACCCCAAATAATATGAAATTCTCCGCGAAACGAAGCGAATCTAAACAAGTATTCCATTTCTCTATGGTTGAAGGCGGCTTAAGAGTCATTAGTAAGTATAGTGTGCTTTTTAATCGGAGATGTTTGAATAGTATTGAGATGGTTCTGATAAAATACATTAGTTCATGAAAAGAAACACAAACACAAACAATACTTGGTTTATACAAACACCTGGATAAATAATGTAAAATACAAAATCATAATTACTTTCGGTATTGTCATTTCAGTATATTACTAGGCAGGTAGGCAGGTTGCGAGACATCGGCATTGATTCAAGGTGACATTGAAGACAGCCGATCCGCTTATACTCTCTCTTTAAATGTTTAAATATTGCTCAGCTGAGCAAATGCAATTATCTTCGCTATAAAGCTATAAGAAACACATTTAAGTTGTCTGTACGTTGAAAATACTCGGTTTGGATATGTCGAGCAAACAACACGAGCACGAACGTACCATCCTTTGCTCAATAATAATAATATCAACAACCCTACAAAAATCTAAAAACATGCAGAATAGTTGAGAGTTTTTGCAGTGTGACAAAAAGGCATGCGCAAACATGACACATTTAAAAACATTGTCCTCTGAGCTACCCGAAATTTTACACTACAATAATAAGGATAGGCGACGCGGTAGAACTAATAAGTGCTGAACATCTGCTCCCCCGAGACGGGCCCCCATAAGGGGGCGAGGCACAAGAGAGGCACCGGTGCGTTCCGTTTGGAGATCCCGGAGCCCCTCCAACGTGTGTCGAAGGCGGCCACCGGGGGGGTTTAGTGGGTAAGAATCCCACATAACCCGGCCCTCTCCGGTTCAGCTACAAGTTCGGTTTTGACTCACTGCAGACCTGGAGCCTCTACAACACACTGCTTGGTTTTGACTCACTGCAGACCTCAGGCTAATACGACACACAACGCTCGGTCTCGACTCACTGCAGACCTGTAGCCTCTACAACACACTGCTCGGTCTTGACTCACTGTAGACCTGGAGCTACTACGACACACACCGCTGGGTCTCAACTCACGGCAGATCATCAGCTAACTTTCTAGCCCTTGCACGCACGTACTACGCCGACATTCAGGATGATCGACCCTTGGTCTTGGGGGAGGAGTACTGTAGCAACCTCGTCAACCACGCTGCAAGATCTGAAACGCGCTATGAGAGTTTTCAGAGCACGTTACATATATACAAGTCCCGCATTGGGGCCAGCCCCGCCGGGCATACCACTTGCCTGGATGGAAGATCTTCCGTTTTCCCCCTAGAATTGTGTACCAACTTATAAGGCCCTTGCACATTTTTTTTTTTAAATTACATTATAGGCAAGTATTTTATCTCGATCTCACCTGATGGTAAGTGATGATGAGATCTACGATGGAGCATTCTTGCCTAGGTAGGAAGGCGGCAGTAGATCGAGACGCTACATTCACCAGGCACATGCAGCGCAGCTGATCTGACCCGCCATCCATGAATGGCAACACCGAACATCATGCTGGAACACGGCTAGGCCGCTTGGCGACATGGCTTTGTTCAGTGGGTGGTGACTAACCACGGCCGAAGCCTACCACCAGTAGAGTTGTCACCTAGTTGGCACCACCCAGGGTCACGTGTAGGGTATCTCGAGGGTATTTAATTCTCCTACGGACGAAGGTGACTCGACCCCGAAAACATTGCAGACTTCACATCGGCCGATTGTTATATCGGACTTTAATAATAGCAACCCTTTCTAATGTCCCACTGCTGGGCACGGGCCTCCCCTAATCGAGGGGGATTAGGCCATAGTCCACCACGCTGGCCCAGTGCGGGTTGGCGGACTTCACACATGCAGGTTTCCTCACGATGTTTTCCTTCACCGTTTAGCAAGTGATAATCATGGTTGAAAATGAGATTCGCACTTGAAAAATCCCAGAGGTGCGAGCCGGGGTTTGAACCTGCAATCCTCGTTACCGAGGCAAGCGTTCTACCAACTTGGCTATCACTGCTTCAAGCAACTGTCAAATAATAAGTAATTAAAATAAAATAAAATATATAAATGTCGCCAGAGAAACACACCAACTATACGGTCCCGCACTAAGCAACGCTTGTATTATGGGTACCGTACCATGGACTGAGGGCAAACTCAGTATATAATACTTATATAGATATTAAACACCCATGTCTCGGGTACAAACACTCGTGCTGATCTCACAAAGTTTGTCTCTACCAGGATTCGAACCCGGGACCCGCAGCACAGAAAGCGGGGTCGTGTCACGCTATTTACGCAAAACTAAGAATAATAATGCAACAATGTAAAGAAGCGCGTTTTTTATTTAAAAGTTGTATTGAACATAATCTTGACAAGTAATGAATAAATTCGCGGTTATATAGGAGAGCGGGGTCATATTTCGTCAGCCATTTTTATTGTAGTTGTTCCTTGCGTCTGGTGAAGTGTTCATTTACTGTGGCCTGAAATATTGAAAAAAGTTGGTGAATACGAGGCACATGTAGGAAGCAGCAGCGAGGACGCGGGGCGAGGCACTGCTCCAAGCGCTCGGCGGCTCGTCCTTGCGCCTCGCTCCGCATATTGCCTCGCTTCGCTTCCCCGCTCCAATCGCTTTACTACACAAACAGTAGGTTACATTATCATTTAACTAGCGCAACGTTTATGTGAAGTAATGTTATATAATTATATGATCCTATTCAGTGGCGTAGCATAGGTCATTAGCACCCGGTGCGGATTTCAAAATTGCCGCCCTCTTATTTTCGCCATTCATTATAAAAAAAATTGGGGCATGGTAACGACAAAAAAGTGACGAAAAAAATAACCGAAGAATATTTTTTTTACTTATTTTTTTTTTTATATCTTAATTTTTGTTTCTCTAACCGCCACCTGTGAAATGCCGGCCCCGGCAAAGGGCCGCCCGGTGCGGACCCCCCCCCCCCCCCCCCCCATGCTACACCACTGATCCTATTACGATCATAGTTCCACACATTACTTCTATGATCATCGATGTGTGTTTAGATAAATAATAATTAAATATTTCCAAACTCACCTTCACCTCCTTTGGATGGGCCACTCGGCATACCTGCAACAGATATAATGTTTAGCCTCGAATTTAGCGGGCAGCGGGGCAGCGGCGGCGGCGGCGCGGGAGCGGAGCTCGTTGGCCGGCCCGCGCCGCTGCCGCGCCGCTGTTTTCGAGAACCGGTCCATTTGATTTTACGCATAAGATCCTGCCGCTCCCGCGCCACCGCCGCCGCTGCCCCGCTGCCCGCTAAATTCGAGGCTGAAGCCTTATAGCCAAGTTGCTAGAACGCTCGCCTCGGTAACGAGCATCGTTGGTTCAAACCCCGGCTCGCACCTCTCGGATATCTGGATTTCATGTGCGAATCTCATTTTCAAACATGGCTATTTCTTGCCAAACGATGAAGGAAAACATCGCGAGGAAACCTGCATGTCTGAGAGAATCCCTCGAAAGACGTGTGAAGTCCAACCCTCACTGGGCTAGCGTGGTGGACTATAGCCTAATCCCCCAGCATTGATGGGAGGCCCGTGCCCAACAGTGGGACATTAAAAAGGCTGGTATTTATTATACAATATAGTATAATGCAAACACACTGCATTTAATTTAATATAATAGAGTTCTTACTTGTATCAACGGATGTCGTGGAATCTGTAAGAATGCAATTTGTATTAGTTAAGACCATTTTATAGTTCTATCATTAACTAAACCATGTTGCGTAGTTAAACTAGAACCTTTTATATTTTTGCTCCATCCGGTCCCAGTTACGAAATATTAATTTATAAAGTCTTTTTACATGTGTCGAATGTTGCATTATATTTACTCTTACTACTCTTACTCTACTCCTCTACTCTAACTCTACTCCAGGGCCTCAAGTCTGCTAACACAATCGATTCATAATCGAACAGCAACCGCATAGGAACTATCATTTTTGACAGATATTGCATGGGATATCTGTCAAAAGTGACAGTTACTATGCGGTTGCTGTTCGATTATGAATCAAATGTGTTAGCAGGCTTGGGGCCCTGAACTACTGTTCCGGAAAATCGGACAGAATGATACCAAAAGTGAGGCTTAAAAGTAGTAAGGGATGGTTTTGCCGTGCCCATGGTGTTTTCTCGACATGGCAGGGACATTGCTGTGCCCTCAGATACGGACAGTTGATAGTTACATCAACATAACAAGTTAATCCATCGACATTTCATCACAAATTCAATTGGAGATAAATTCGTTATTTTTCCCCGTAATTTGTGACATTTTTTTTATTTATTATTACAGTAAAGGCTACTTAGTAACTATTTATTTAATTGACCTCCAATTAGTTTTCGTTGTCGATACGGTCACGGAACCTTACTCTAAAGAAACCATCTTTTAGTAATTTGTATTTTCTATTAAGTAGGTTCTTATTGAGATTTGTGCCTGCGTGGATATTCACTGACTGCGCATGCGCGAGTGAGAACTCTCGCGTGTAGCGCGAATACTAACCGTCGGTAGAGACGTCGCCCTTTTCCGCAATGGTCACGGTGTCAACATCGACTGAGTCTGTGGAAAAATACATTAAATAAAATAAAAGATTTAAAAAAATACTTTATTCATATTGTTCATTTCTATATAATATTTTTTTCATATTCTCGTTCGTTATTTTTTAAATAAAAAAAATAACAAAAACGCATATTCTTTGTTTTGAACAATAAAGAATTTGCGATTATATGATTTCATTGTTACATTTTATAATTTTATTGTTATACAAAATACGTATTTGTATACTGAATTAAATATGAATTCGTAAAGAAAATACATGAATTCACAAAGACATAAGTACAATGTCTGTGACTAAATTAAAATTATACAACTCACCATCTTCGGTTTGCATACTCTGCAACAATGAAGTAACATATAAAAACAGGTAGATTTTATGGGGAATCAAATTAAGTTCTTGCCTGCTATAATTATTTTATTTCAATAAATTATTTACACAGATATCTACATGGAAAAACAAAAATACTAAAATATACTTATTAATAGGAAAAATAAACAAAGTACTCGTAAATAAAATAATGACATTGCATAATAAAATAAAAAACCGGAATTTTCCTTCAATAACGATGTCCAAAGTACTCAGATAAAATTGGAAAATTAAATATTTATGAACTCAATGATATTGCCACACCAATACAAAAGTTCAATTTATTCACACTAAGGAACGCCTAATTATATAAAAAATACCCCACCGGGAATTGTGCCCGATACCACCCGATGCACCCAACCCAGCGCTCTGGGCTCAAACTTATAAGCCAAGTACGTGGATACACAATTTACGAAAAATTAAAATAAAATATCACAATAAAAAAAACTCACCTCTGTAATCAGGAGCGCAGCCACAAAGACGAAGACGAAGAGTTTGAACATTTTGAAAGTTTCGAGTTTTCAGATGTAATGTGCCTTTCACCCGCTGGCTTGGTGCTTATATACCCAATTTTTCCATTATATAAGTTAATACTGACGCATCATTGCGACACATGCCAATTAGTCACCCATCGAAAGACAAATTAGCACCTAGGATGCATAATTCATATTTATCTTTCAACGTTGCAAATTCAACACAGGATTCCGTTCTGTTTTTCGTTTAAAATTTCAGCAACATTCAATACCTACTTAGTGGAAAACAAATGGGGGAAGAGGAACCCACCACTGATCCTCGGCTTGTCAACTTTTCCAATTATGAACCAAACCAGTTGATCGATAATTACAGAAGCCAGCAACACCGAACTCCTTTAAGATGTTAGTAGATAAACTATCCACCACGAGTGTCTAATTAATATGCAGTTCTCCGCTAAACGATGCGAATGCGTTTAAAAATAGATTTCCGTCAAGTATCGCCTAGTTCTATCAATTACGCTTGGTGGCAGGTACGTTACAAATCATCAACATCGCCCGTAATTTTTATTTAAATTAAATAATATTAAGGATTCTATCAAATATAAGGGTGGTCGCGCTGGGACAAACACAGTGCAGCGCAGCCACTGAACAAATGCAATCAAGGCGCTGTCCCATTGCTGCGCACGCGCACACTACGCCCGTTCACTTAGCTTCGCTTTGTATTAAATAAAAGAACGCGCCAACCACGATAACGTGTTCGGTGACGTCATTGCAACACGCGTGGCTGGCTCGAATATATCGCTCGCGTAGCTCCACGCCGCACACGTAGTACACGCGGCGCACGGAGGCGACGCTTAAGAGACTGACGCAAAATAATGGTACGGATCCCAATGAACTTTCAGGGCATAATAATCCAGCGCCATATTGACACAACTGCGAGACATTGCCATTGTTTCAAGATGGCATTGAACACGTTTATCGACACTCATACTTTCTTATATTAATTATTAATATCGCTTATATTCATTACTAGCTGTTACCCGCGACTTCGTCCGCGCGGTATTTAACAAAGACACAACCGTTAGCAGAAGCCCGCTCGCGCGTTCTGAGCCCGCGACCGGCAGCCTTTGTGATATTAAGTCGTTGGCGGGGGTCGGGGTTTTTTTTTCTTCTAAAATAAAAGTAGCCTAAGTTACTCCTTGTTACATCAGCTATCTGCCAGTGAAAGTCCCGTCAAAATCGGTCCAGCCATTTCAGAGATTAGCCGGAACAAACAGACATACAGACAGACAAAAATTGCAAAAAATGTTGTTTTGGTATATGTACCGTGTATACATCCAAATGCACTTAGTAAAAAGCGGTTATTTTAATATTACAAACAGACACTCCAATTTTATTTATTTGTATGTATAGATTGTTCAGCTGCGAGCAAATAAAATGATCATGACTGTCTGTAAATTTGCAAGTAACACATTGTAGGTGCAGTTCGTGTATGTAGGTACGTTGAAGTTCCTTGGTTAGGATAATTACTCAATTTTCATATAATTCTATCCACGTAATAGTTACGCTATGATAGTGTTTCTATTCACCTCAAAGAGAATATAATATCTAATAGAAAAGTTATACATTTTATCACTTGTATACTTATGTTAGTAACACCATTTATAGCTCAAGAACGGGCGGACCGATTTTTAATGATCTTTGAATTTTTGAATTTGTCTCCGTCCCGAATAGCGGAATAACTATTAAAACATATTATGAGAAAGTCACACATTTAATTCTGAGATAAGATAAAGATATATTTATTTGTAAAAAATTCTTCATTTTTTACGAAATGAGATGCGAAGAAATAAAATGGATATGAAAATGGCCTCACCCACAACTTAGCGGGTATTTTGCCAGTGTCATGTAATTAATAGCAATACAAACTTGAATATGCATACTTAGACCCCGAAATTTATAGATGTTTTATAACTTTATCAAACGTCACATAGTACTGCACACAAGAGATTTTCTTTGTGCAGTACTATAATATGACGTTTGATTAAGTTATACGACGTCTATAAATTTGGGGGTAAGTATGCAAGATGGTCAGCTGTAATGATGTGCATACATGTCTAGCTTATACAGCGTACAAATATATTATTTAAATTAAGTACTTATCACTCATATGACTAGTATTATTTATTAAATTAATTGCATAACGGGTATACTAAATTGCTTCTTTTAAAAATTCTAATATATAGTATTCTAATATATAGTATGCTGGGTTTATTAAAAGTTTTTTTGGAACGAAGTTCCTTATCGCGCGTTGCGAAAGGGGGCTAGACGGAAAAAAATATCACGGAAAGTTGTAACGACACTTTTTGCTATCTTTGTCGTTTGCATTTACATAATGGTCAGTATTTTCGAGACATTGCACAAGTGCATCCGTGGCGCAATTGGCTAGCGCGTTCGGCTGTTAACCGAAAGGTTGGTGGTTCGAGCCCACCCGGGGGCGATATATTTTTGTTTCCCAAAATTATTGATTTTTTGTACATAATAAATAATAAAAAATAATAAAGGAACTTCGTTCCATCCGGGTGTCCCTTGACACCTCTCAAGTTTTTTATTTTAAATTTATTTTTGTATGGCATAGCATTCAGTTCCCTCCAGCTGTGTAAGCAGAGTTTGTTATCGCGTCTGCTGCGACTGACCACATCCGATAAACGTTGATAAAGCTGATGAGGATAAATTTCACGAACATAGCAGTTGGTAAATATACCAAGGGCCTTGGGGTGGAAATTATAGACTTCTTCTTTTTCTTTCTTTACGAAATGAATTGTGATGAAATAAAATGGATATGAAAATGGCCTCACCCACAACTTAGCGGGTATTTTGCCAGTGTCAAGTAATTAATAGCAATAAAACATTCAATAAATACACATTATCAATAAAATAATGGATGTGACATGATGATATGAAAATGGCGTGTCCTATAGACTTCTTGAGATTTATATAATTATTATTTAATTAAATACTCAGAACTCTTTTTAAAACAAAGCTGTCAAGGAGGCGCCATAGAGAAGAGAGAGAAAACCAAAGAGAATGCATAGAGCATTTTTCATAGGTTATTGTCCAGCAGTTTCTATAACATATAGTGAAGGCGCAGCCAACATTGTTTGTATCCTGAAATATGCTTGACAACTATCAATTGGTTGTAATTTAAACGTGGCTCTACTGCATCTCTTTTCAGCCTTAAATGCTGTATCTTTGTTGGTAGAGTTGCCTCAAAATATTATACCGTATAAGTATCGCCAGACGAACACACCAACTATACGGTCCCACGCTAAGCAACGCTTGTGTTATGGACACCGTACAATTGACTGGGGGCGAACCCACTATCATAAGCCTCATGCCGCCACTGACTCGCATGTGACCACGTAACTATGAGACGGTGGTGTACATCGCGCGCAGAGACCGGAACGAATGATTATTGGTTTTTCTTTCATTATCGTTTTTGTTATTCGGTTGACCTTGTGCATTTTAATAAGCTCTTATACCGAACAACTTACGTGGTTCTTTCCACGACCATGTGTGTCAATATTACGTAATGAAGAAATTCGATGTAAGTGTTGCCAGGTGTTTAGGCCACGTGTATATTTTTTGCAAATATATAATCACCTCACCTTGCTTACCATCGCCGTACATAAAATGTGAGTGTAGGACCGTATACTTGGTTTTCGTCTGGCGATATTATATTATTATTATATAGCTATGATTCTATGAATGTATACCAATGCAACACCGACACACAGTCAGAAACATGCGCATAAAAGGTCGCCGTCAACTAATTTCTACCAGACGTGTCCTGGTCCTTCATCATATGCCTATCTCCGGCAGAGAGGAACGAGTGCGCCTGGAGACTCCCTATCTCTTTTCTCTACAAAAAAATGGGGTAAGAGGAACCCACTACTGATCCTCGGCTTGTCAACTTTTCCAATTATAAAACAAACAAGTTTGATCAGCAATAAAGAAGCCAGCAACATCGAACTCCTCTAAAATGTTAGTCGAGAAACTGTCTGTCACGAGGGTCGTGACCCCAAATAATATGCAATTCTCCGCGAAACGAAGCGAATCTAAACAAGTATTCCATTTCTCTATGGTTGAAGGCGGCTTAAGAGTCATTAGTAAGTATAGTGTGCTTTTTCATCGGAGATGTTTGAATAGTATTGAGATGGTTCTGATAAAATACATTAGTTCATGAAAAGAAACAGAAACACAAACAAGACTTGGTTTATACAAACACCTGGATAAATAATGTAAAATACAAAATCATAATTACTTTCGGTATTGTCATTTCAGTATATTACTAGGCAGGTAGGCAGGTTGCGAGACATCGGCATTGATTCAAGGTGACATTGAAGACAGCCGATCCGCTTATACTCTCTCTTTAAATGTTTAAATATTGCTCAGCTGAGCAAATGCAATTATCTTCGCAATAAAGCTATAAGAAACACATTTAAGTTGTCTGTACGTTGAAAATACTCGGTTTGGATATGTCGAGCAAACAACACGAGCACGAACGTACCATCCTTTGCTCAATAATAATAATATCAACAACCCTACAAAAATCTAAAAACATGCAGAATAGTTGAGAGTTTTTGCAGTGTGACAAAAAGGCATGCGCAAACATGACACATTTAAAAACATTGTCCTCTGAGCTACCCGAAATTTTACACTACAATAATAAGGATAGGCGACGCGGTAGAACTAATAAGTGCTGAACATCTGCTCCCCCGAGACGGGCCCCCATAAGGGGGCGAGGCACAAGAGGGGCACCGGTGCGTTCCGTTTGGAGATCCCGGAGCCCCTCCAACGTGTGTCGAAGGCGGCCACCGGGGGGGTTTAGTGGGTAAGAATCCCACATAACCCGGCCCTCTCCGGTTCAGCTACAAGTTCGGTTTTGACTCACTGCAGACCTGGAGCCTCTACAACACACTGCTTGGTTTTGACTCACTGCAGACCTCAGGCTAATACGACACACAACGCTCGGTCTCGACTCACTGCAGACCTGTAGCCTCTACAACACACTGCTCGGTCTTGACTCACTGTAGACCTGGAGCTACTACGACACACACCGCTGGGTCTCAACTCACGGCAGATCATCAGCTAACTTTCTAGCCCTTGCACGCACGTACTACGCCGACATTCAGGATGATCGACCCTTGGTCTTGGGGGAGGAGTACTGTAGCAACCTCGTCAACCACGCTGCAAGATCTGAAACGCGCTATGAGAGTTTTCAGAGCACGTTACATATATACAAGTCCCGCATTGGGGCCAGCCCCGCCGGGCATACCACTTGCCTGGATGGAAGATCTTCCGTTTTCCCCCTAGAATTGTGTACCAACTTATAAGGCCCTTGCACATTTTTTTTTTTTAATTACATTATAGGCAAGTATTTTATCTCGATCTCACCTGATGGTAAGTGATGATGAGATCTACGATGGAGCATTCTTGCCTAGGTAGGAAGGCGGCAGTAGATCGAGACGCTACATTCACCAGGCACATGCAGCGCAGCTGATCTGACCCGCCATCCATGAATGGCAACACCGAACATCATGCTGGAACACGGCTAGGCCGCTTGGCGACATGGCTTTGTTCAGTGGGTGGTGACTAACCACGGCCGAAGCCTACCACCAGTAGAGTTGTCACCTAGTTGGCACCACCCAGGGTCACGTGTAGGGTATCTCGAGGGTATTTAATTCTCCTACGGACGAAGGTGACTCGACCCCGAAAACATTGCAGACTTCACATCGGCCGATTGTTATATCGGACTTTAATAATAGCAACCCTTTCTAATGTCCCACTGCTGGGCACGGGCCTCCCCTAATCGAGGGGGATTAGGCCATAGTCCACCACGCTGGCCCAGTGCGGGTTGGCGGACTTCACACATGCAGGTTTCCTCACGATGTTTTCCTTCACCGTTTAGCAAGTGATAATCATGGTTGAAAATGAGATTCGCACTTGAAAAATCCCAGAGGTGCGAGCCGGGGTTTGAACCTGCAATCCTCGTTACCGAGGCAAGCGTTCTACCAACTTGGCCATCACTGCTTCAAGCAACTGTCAAATAATAAGTAATTAAAATAAAATAAAATATATAAATGTCGCCAGAGAAACACACCAACTATACGGTCCCGCACTAAGCAACGCTTGTATTATGGGTACCGTACCATGGACTGAGGGCAAACTCAGTATATAATACTTATATAGATATTAAACACCCATGTCTCGGGTACAAACACTCGTGCTGATCTCACAAAGTTTGTCTCTACCAGGATTCAAACCCGGGACCCGCAACACAGAAAGCGGGGTCGTGTCACGCTATTTACGCAAAACTAAGAATAATAATGCAACAATGTAAAGAAGCGCGTTTTTTATTTAAAAGTTGTATTGAACATAATCTTGACAAGTAATGAATAAATTCGCGGTTATATAGGAGAGCGGGGTCATATTTCGTCAGCCATTTTTATTGTAGTTGTTCCTTGCGTCTGGTGAAGTGTTCATTTACTGTGGCCTGAAATATTGAAAAAAGTTGGTGAATACGAGGCACATGTAGGAAGCAGCAGCGAGGACGCGGGGCGAGGCACTGCTCCAAGCGCTCGGCGGCTCGTCCTTGCGCCTCGCTCCGCATATTGCCTCGCTTCGCTTCCCCGCTCCAATCGCTTTACTACACAAACAGTAGGTTACATTATCATTTAACTAGCGCAACGTTTATGTGAAGTAATGTTATATAATTATATGATCCTATTCAGTGGCGTAGCATAGGTCATTAGCACCCGGTGCGGATTTCAAAATTGCCGCCCTCTTATTTTCGCCATTCATTATAAAAAAAATTGGGGCATGGTAACGACAAAAAAAGTGACGGAAAAAATAACCGAAAGAATATTTTTTTTACTTATTTTTTTTTCATATCTTAATTTTTGTTTCTCTAACCGCCACCTGTGAAATGCCGGCCCCGGCAAAGGGCCGCCCGGTGCGGACCGCACCCCCCCCTCCCATGCTACACCACTGATCCTATTACGATCATAGTTCCACACATTACTTCTATGATCATCGATGTGTGTTTAGATAAATAATAATTAAATATTTCCAAACTCACCTGCACCTCCTTTGGATGGGCCACTCGGCATACCTGCAACAGATATAATGTTTAGTATATGTAAGTTAGGCCTCAGCCTCGAATTTAGCGGGCCGCGGGGCGGCGGCGGCGCGGGAGCGGAGCTCGTTGGCCGGCCCGCGCCGCTGCCGCGCCGCTGTTTTCGAGAACCGGTCCATTTGATTTTACGCATAAGATCCTGCCGCTCCCGCGCCACCGCTGCCGCTGCCCCGCTGCCCGCTAAATTCGAGGCTGAAGCCTTATAGCCAAGTTGCTAGAACGCTCGCCTCGGTAACGAGCATCGTTGGTTCAAACCCCGGCTCGCACCTCTCGGATATCTGGATTTCATGTGCGAATCTCATTTTCAAACATGGCTATTTCTTGCCAAACGATGAAGGAAAACATCGCGAGGAAACCTGCATGTCTGAGAGAATCCCTCGAAAGACGTGTGAAGTCCAACCCTCACTGGGCTAGCGTGGTGGACTATAGCCTAATCCCCCAGCATTGATGGGAGGCCCGTGCCCAACAGTGGGACATTAAAAAGGCTGGTATTATTATACAATATAGTATAATGCAAACACACTGCATTTAATTTAATATAATAGAGTTCTTACTTGTATCAACGGATGTCGTGGAATCTGTAAGAATGCAATTTGTATTAGTTAAGACCATTTTATAGTTCTATCATTAACTAAACCATGTTGCGTAGTTAAACTAGAACCTTTTATATTTTTGCTCCATCCGGTCCCAGTTACGAAATATTAATTTATAAAGTCTTTTTACATGTGTCGAATGTTGCATTATATTTACTCTTACTACTCTTTCTCTACTCCTCTACTCTTACTCTACTCCAGGGCCTCAAGTCTGCTAACACAATCGATTCATAATCGAACAGCAACCGCATAGGAACTATCACTTTTGACAGATATTGTATGGGATATCTGTCAAAAGTGACAGTTACTATGCGGTTGCTGTTCGATTATGAATCAAATGTGTTAGCAGGCTTGGGGCCCTGAACTACTGTTCCGGAAAATCGGACAGAATGATACCAAAAGTGAGGCTTAAAAGTAGTAAGGGATGGTTTTGCCGTGCCAATGGTGTTTTCTCGACATGGCAGGGACATTGCTGTGCCCTCAGATACGGACAGTAGATAGTTACGTCAACATAACAAGTTAATCCATCGACATTTCATCACAAATTCAATTGGAGATAAATTCGTTATTTTTCCCCGTAATTTGTGACATTTTTTTTATTTATTATTACAGTAAAGGCTACTTAGTAACTATTTATTTAGTTGACCTCCAATTAGTTTTCGTTGTCGATACGGTCACGGAACCTTACTCTAAAGAAACCATCTTTTAGTAATTTGTATTTTCTCTTAAGTAGGTTCTTATTGAGATTTGTGCCTGCGTGGATATTCACTGACTGCGCATGCGCGAGTGAGAACTCTCGCGTGTAGCGCGATTACTAACCGTCGGTAGAGACGTCGCCCTTTTCCGCAATGGTCACGGTGTCAACATCGACTGAGTCTGTGGAAAAATACATTAAATAAAATAAAAGATTTAAAAAAATACTTTATTTATATTGTTCATTTCTATATAATATTTTTTTCATGTTCTCGTTCGTTATTTTTTAAATAAAAAAAATATCAAAAACGCATATTCTTTGTTTTGAACAATAAAGAATTTGCGATTATATGATTTCATTGTTACATTTTATAATTTTATTGTTATACAAAATACGTATTTGTATACTGAATTAAATATGAATTCGTAAAGAAAATACATGAATTCACAAAGACATAAGTACAATGTCTGTGACTAAATTAAAATTATACAACTCACCATCTTCGGTTTGCATACTCTGCAACAATGAAGTAACATATAAAAACAGGTAGATTTTATGGGGAATCAAATTAAGTTCTTGCCTGCTATAATTATTTTATTTCTATAAATTATTTACACAGATATCTACATGGAAAAACAAAAATACTAAAATATACTTATTAATAGGAAAAATAAACAAAGTACTCGTAAATAAAATAATGACATTGCATAATAAAATAAAAAACCTGAATTTTCCTTCAATAACGATGTCCAAAGTACTCAGATAAAATTGGAAAATTAAATATTTATGAACTCAATGATATTGCCACACCAATACAAAAGTTCAATTTATTCACACTAAGGAACGCCTAATTATATAAAAAATACCCCACCGGGAATTGTGCCCGATACCACCCGATGCACCCAACCCAGCGCTCTGGGCTCAAACTTATAAGCCAAGTACGTGGATACACAATTTACGAAAAATTAAAATAAAATATCACAATAAAAAAAACTCACCTCTGTAATCAGGAGCGCAGCCACAAAGACGAAGACGAAGAGTTTGAACATTTTGAAAGTTTCGAGTTTTCAGATGTAATGTGCCTTTCACCCGCTGGCTTGGTGCTTATATACCCAATTTTTCCATTATATAAGTTAATACTGACGCATCATTGCGACACATGCCAATTAGTCACCCATCGAAAGACAAATTAGCACCTAGGATGCATAATTCATATTTATCTTTCAACGTTGCAAATTCAACACAGGATTCCGTTCTGTTTTTCGTTTAAAATTTCAGCAACATTCAATACCTACTTAGTGGAAAACAAATGGGGGAAGAGGAACCCACCACTGATCCTCGGCTTGTCAACTTTTCCAATTATGAACCAAACCAGTTGATCGATAATTACAGAAGCCAGCAACACCGAACTCCTTTAAGATGTTAGTAGATAAACTATCCACCACGAGTGTCTAATTAATATGCAGTTCTCCGCTAAACGATGCGAATGCGTTTAAAAATAGATTTCCGTCAAGTATCGCCTAGTTCTATCAATTACACTTGGTGGCAGGTACGTTACAAATCATCAACATCACCGGTTATTTTTATTTAACTGTAATAATATTACGGATTCTATCTTCTAATATAAGGGTGGTCGCGCCGGGACGAACACGGTGCAGCGCGGCCACTGAACAAATGCAATCAAGGCGCTGTCCCATTGCTGCGCACGCGCACATTACGCCCGTTCACTTAGCTTCGCTTTGTATTAAATAAAAGAACGCGCCAACCACGATAACGTGTTCGGTGACGTCATTGCAACACGCGTGGCTGGCTCGGATATATCGCTCGCGTAGCTCCACGCCGCACACGTAGTACACGCGGCGCACGGAGGCGACGCTTAAGAGACTGACGCAAAATAATGGTACGGATCCCAATGAACTTTCAGGGCATAATAATCCAGCGCCATATTGACACAACTGCGAGACATTGCCATTGTTTCAAGATGGCATTGAACACGTTTATCGACACTCATACTTTCTTATATTAATTATTAATATCGCTTATATTCATTACTAGCTGTTACCCGCGACTTCGTCCGCGTAGTATTTAACAAAGACACAACCGTTAGCAGTAGCCCGCTCGCGCGTTCTGAGCCCGCGCGACCGGCAGCCTTTGCGATAATAAGTCGTTGGCGGGGGTCGGGGTTTTTTTTTTTTCTAAAATAAAAGTAGCCTATGTTACTCCTTGTTACATCAGCTATCTGCCAGTGAAAGTCCCGTCAAAATCGGTCCAGCCATTTCAGAGATTAGCCGGAACAAACAGACATACAGACGGACAAAAATTGCAAAAAATGTTGTTTTGGTATATGTACCGTGTATACATCCAAATGCACTTAGTAAAAAGCGGTTATTTTAATATTACAAACAGACACTCCAATTTTATTTATTTGTATGTATAGATTGTTCAGCTGCGAGCAAATAAAATGATCATGACTGTCTGTAAATTTGCAAGTAACACATTGTAGGTGCAGTTCGTGTATGTAGGTACGTTGAAGTTCCTTGGTTAGGATAATTACTCAATTTTCATATAATTCTATCCACGTAATAGTTACGCTATGATAGTGTTTCTATTCACCTCAAAGAGAATATAATATCTAATAGAAAAGTTATACATTTTATCACTTGTATACTTATGTTAGTAACACCATTTATAGCTCAAGAACGGGCGGACCGATTTTTAATGATCTTTGAATTTTTGAATTTGTCTCCGTCCCGAATAGCGGAATAACTATTAAAACATATTATGAGAAAGTCACACATTTAATTCTGAGATAAGATAAAGATATATTTATTTGTAAAAAATTCTTCATTTTTTACGAAATGAGATGCGAAGAAATAAAATGGATATGAAAATGGCCTCACCCACAAACTTAGCGGTTATTTTGCCAATGTCAAGTAATTAATAGCAATACAAACTTGAATATGCATACTTAGACCCCCGAATTTATAGATGTTTTATAACTTTATCAAACGTCACATAGTACTGCACACAAGAGATTTTCTTTGTGCAGTACTATAATATGACGTTTGATTAAGTTATACGACGTCTATAAATTTGGGGGTAAGTATGCAAGATGGTCAGCTGTAATGATGTGCATACATGTCTAGCTTATACAGCGTACAAATATATTATTTAAATTAAGTACTTATCACTCATATGACTAGTATTATTTATTAAATTAATTGCATAACGGGTATACTAAATTGCTTCTTTTAAAAATTCTAATATATAGTATTCTAATATATAGTATGCTCGGTTTATTAAAAGTTTTTTTTGGAACGAAGTTCCTTATCGCGCGTTGCGAAAGGGGGCTAGACGGAAAAAAATATCACGGAAAGTTGTAACGACACTTTTTGCTATCTTTGTCGTTTGCATTTACATAATGGTCAGTATTTTCGAGACATTGCACAAGTGCATCCGTGGCGCAATTGGCTAGCGCGTTCGGCTGTTAACCGAAAGGTTGGTGGTTCGAGCCCACCCGGGGGCGATATATTTTTGTTTCCCAAAATTATTGATTTTTTGTACATAATAAATAATAAAAAATAATAAAGGAACTTCGTTCCATCCGGGTGTCCCTTGACACCTCTCAAGTTTTTTATTTTAAATTTATTTTTGTATGGCATAGCATTCAGTTCCCTCCAGCTGTGTAAGCAGAGTTTGTTATCGCGTCTGCTGCGACTGACCACATCCGATAAACGTTGATAAAGCTGATGAGGATAAATTTCACGAACATAGCAGTTGGTAAATATACCAAGGGCCTTGGGGTGGAAATTATAGACTTCTTCTTTTTCTTTCTTTACGAAATGAATTGTGATGAAATAAAATGGATATGAAAATGGCCTCACCCACAACTTAGCGGGTATTTTGCCAGTGTCAAGTAATTATAAAACATTCAATAAATACACATTATCAATAAAATAATGGATGTGACATGATGATATGAAAATGGCGTGTCCTATAGACTTCTTGAGATTTATATAATTATTATTTAATTAAATACTCAGAACTCTTTTTAAAACAAAGCTGTCAAGGAGGCGCCATAGAGAAGAGAGAGAAAACCAAAGAGAATGCATAGAGCATTTTTCATAGGTTATTGTCCAGCAGTTTCTATAACATATAGTGAAGGCGCAGCCAACATTGTTTGTATCCTGAAATATGCTTGACAACTATCAATTGGTTGTAATTTAAACGTGGCTCTACTGCATCTATTTTCAGCCTTAAATGCTGTATCTTTGTTGGTAGAGTTGCCTCAAAATATTATACCGTATAAGTATCGCCAGACGAACACACCAACTATACGGTCCCACGCTAAGCAACGCTTGTGTTATGGACACCGTACAATTGACTGGGGGCGAACCCACTATCATAAGCCTCGTGCCGCCACTGACTCGCACGTGACCACGTAACTATGAGACGGTGGTGTACATCGCGCGCAGAGATCCGGAACGAATGATTATTGGTTTTTCTTTCATTATCGTTTTTGTTATTCGGTTCACCTTGTGCATTTTAATAAGCTCTTATACCGAACAACTTACGTGGTTCTTTCCACGACCATGTGTGTCAATATTACGTAATATAGAAATTCGATGTAAGTGTTGCCAGGTGTTTAGGCCACGTGTATATTTTTTGCAAATATATAATCACCTCACCTTGCTTACCATCGCCGTACATAAAATGTGAGTGTAGGACCGTATACTTGGTTTTCGTCTGGCGATATTATATTATTATTATACAGCTATGATTCTATGAATGTATACTAATGCAACACCGACACACAGTCAGAAACATGCGCATAAAAGGTCGCCGTCAACTAATTTCTACCAGACGTGTCCTGGTCCTTCATCATATGCCTATCTCCGGCAGAGAGGAACGAGTGCGCCTGGAGACTCCCTATCTCTTTTCTCTACAAAAAAATGGGGTAAGAGGAACCCACTACTGATCCTCGGCTTGTCAACTTTTCCAATTATAAAACAAACAAGTTTGATCAGCAATAAAGAAGCCAGCAACATCGAACTCCTCTAAAATGTTAGTCGAGAAACTGTCTGTCACGAGGGTCGTGACCCCAAATAATATGCAATTCTCCGCGAAACGAAGCGAATCTAAACAAGTATTCCATTTCTCTATGGTTGAAGGCGGCTTAAGAGTCATTAGTAAGTATAGTGTGCTTTTTAATCGGAGATGTTTGAATAGTATTGAGATGGTTCTGATAAAATACATTAGTTCATGAAAAGAAACACAAACACAAACAATACTTGGTTTATACAAACACCTGGATAAATAATGTAAAATACAAAATCATAATTACTTTCGGTATTGTCATTTCAGTATATTACTAGGCAGGTAGGCAGGTTGCGAGACATCGGCATTGATTCAAGGTGACATTGAAGACAGCCGATCCGCTTATACTCTCTCTTTAAATGTTTAAATATTGCTCAGCTGAGCAAATGCAATTATCTTCGCTATAAAGCTATAAGAAACACATTTAAGTTGTCTGTACGTTGAAAATACTGGGTTTGGATATGTCGAGCAAACAACACGAGCACGAACGTACCATCCTTTGCTCAATAATAATAATATCAACAACCCTACAAAAATCTAAAAACATGCAGAATAGTTGAGATTTTTTGCAGTGTGACAAAAAGGCATGCGCAAACATGACACATTTAAAAACATTGTCCTCTGAGCTACCCGAAATTTCACACTACAATAATAAGGATAGGCGACGCGGTAGAACTAATAAGTGCTGAACATCTGCTCCCCCGAGACGGGCTCCCATAAGGGGGCGAGGCACAAGAGGGGCACCGGTGCGTTCCGTTTGGAGATCCCGGAGCCCCTCCAACGTGTGTCGAAGGCGGCCACCGGGGGGGTTTAGTGGGTAAGAATCCCAAATAACCCGGCCCTCTCCGGTTCAGCTACAAGTTCGGTTTTGACTCACTGCAGATCTGGAGCCTCTACAACACACTGCTTGGTTTTGACTCACTGCAGACCTCAGGCTAATACGACACACAACGCTCGGTCTCGACTCACTGCAGACCTGTAGCCTCTACAACACACTGCTCGGTCTTGACTCACTGTAGACCTGGAGCTACTACGACACACACCGCTGGGTCTCAACTCACGGCAGATCATCAGCTAACTTTCTAGCCCTTGCACGCACGTACTACGCCGACATTCAGGATGATCGACCCTTGGTCTTGGGGGAGGAGTACTGTAGCAACCTCGTCAACCACGCTGCAAGATCTGAAACGCGCTATGAGAGTTTTCAGAGCACGTTACATATATACAAGTCCCGCATTGGGGCCAGCCCCGCCTGGCATACCACTTGCCTGGATGGAAGATCTTCCGTTTTCCCCCTAGAATTGTGTACCAACTTATAAGGCCCTTGCACATTTTTTTTTTTAATTACATTATAGGCAAGTATTTGATCTCGATCTCACCTGATGGTAAGTGATGATGAGATCTACGATGGAGCATTCTTGCCTAGGTAGGAAGGCGGCAGTAGATCGAGACGCTACATTCACCAGGCACATGCAGCGCAGCTGATCTGACCCGCCATCCATGAATGGCAACACCGAACATCATGCTGGAACACGGCTAGGCCGCTTGGCGACATGGCTTTGTTCAGTGGGTGGTGACTAACCACGGCCGAAGCCTACCACCAGTAGAGTTGTCACCTAGTTGGCACCACCCAGGGTCACGTGTAGGGTATCTCGAGGGTATTTAATTCTCCTACGGACGAAGGTGACTCGACCCCGAAAACATTGCAGACTTCACATCGGCCGATTGTTATATCGGACTTTAATAATAGCAACCCTTTCTAATGTCCCACTGCTGGGCACGGGCCTCCCCTAATCGAGGGGGATTAGGCCATAGTCCACCACGCTGGCCCAGTGCGGGTTGGCGGACTTCACACATGCAGGTTTCCTCACGATGTTTTCCTTCACCGTTTAGCAAGTGATAATCATGGTTGAAAATGAGATTCGCACTTGAAAAATCCCAGAGGTGCGAGCCAGGGTTTGAACCTGCAATCCTCGTTACCGAGGCAAGCGTTCTACCAACTTGGCTATCACTGCTTCAAGCAACTGTCAAATAATAAGTAATTAAAATAAAATAAAATATATAAATGTCGCCAGAGAAACACACCAACTATACGGTCCCGCACTAAGCAACGCTTGTATTATGGGTACCGTACCATGGACTGAGGGCAAACTCAGTATATAATACTTATATAGATATTAAACACCCATGTCTCGGGTACAAACACTCGTGCTGATCTCACAAAGTTTGTCTCTACCAGGATTCGAACCCGGGACCCGCAGCACAGAAAGCGGGGTCGTGTCACGCTATTTACGCAAAACTAAGAATAATAATGCAACAATGTAAAGAAGCGCGTTTTTTATTTAAAAGTTGTATTGAACATAATCTTGACAAGTAATGAATAAATTCGCGGTTATATAGGAGAGCGGGGTCATATTTCGTCAGCCATTTTTATTGTAGTTGTTCCTTGCGTCTGGTGAAGTGTTCATTTATTGTGGCCTGAAATATTGAAAAAAGTTGGTGAATACGAGGCACATGTAGGAAGCAGCAGCGAGGACGCGGGGCGAGGCACTGCTCCAAGCGCTCGGCGGCTCGTCCTTGCGCCTCGCTCCGCATATTGCCTCGCTTCGCTTCCCCGCTCCAATCGCTTTACTACACAAACAGTAGGTTACATTATCATTTAACTAGCGTAACGTTTATGTGAAGTAATGTTATATAATTATATGATCCTATTCAGTGGCGTAGCATAGGTCATTAGCACCCGGTGCGGATTTCAAAATTGCCGCCCTCTTATTTTCGCCATTCATTATAAAAAAAATTGGGGCATGGTAACGACAAAAAAAGTGACGGAAAAAATAACCGAAAGAATATTTTTTTACTCTAACCGCCACCTGTGAAATGCCGGCCCCGGCAAAGGGCCGCCCGGTGCGGACCGCACCCCCCATGCTACACCACTGATCATATTACGATCATAGTTCCACACATTACTTCTATGATCATCGATGTGTGTTTAGATAAATAATAATTAAATATTTCCAAACTCACCTGCACCTCCTTTGGATGGGCCACTCGGCATACCTGCAACAGATATAATGTTTAGCCTCGAATTTAGCGGGCCGCGGGGCGGCGGCGGCGCGGGAGTGGAGCTCGTTGGCCGGCCCGCGCCGCTGCCGCGCCGCTGTTTTCGAGAACCGGTCCATTTGATTTTACGCATAAGATCCTGCCGCTCCCGCGCCACCGCCGCCGCTGCCCCGCTGCCCGCTAAATTCGAGGCTGAAGCCTTATAGCCAAGTTGCTAGAACGCTCGCCTCGGTAACGAGCATCGTTGGTTCAAACCCCGGCTCGCACCTCTCGGATATCTGGATTTCATGTGCGAATCTCATTTTCAAACATGGCTATTTCTTGCCAAACGATGAAGGAAAACATCGCGAGGAAACCTGCATGTCTGAGAGAATCCCTCGAAAGACGTGTGAAGTCCAACCCTCACTGGGCTAGCGTGGTGGACTATAGCCTAATCCCCCAGCATTGATGGGAGGCCCGTGCCCAACAGTGGGACATTAAAAAGGCTGGTATTATTATACAATATAGTATAATGCAAACACACTGCATTTAATTTAATATAATAGAGTTCTTACTTGTATCAACGGATGTCGTGGAATCTGTAAGAATGCAATTTGTATTAGTTAAGACCATTTTATAGTTCTATCATTAACTAAACCATGTTGCGTAGTTAAACTAGAACCTTTTATATTTTTGCTCCATCCGGTCCCAGTTACGAAATATTAATTTATAAAGTCTTTTTACATGTGTCGAATGTTGCATTATATTTACTCTTACTACTCTTACTCTACTCCTCTACTCTTACTCTACTCCAGGGCCTCAAGTCTGCTAACACAATCGATTCATAATCGAACAGCAACCGCATAGGAACTATCACTTTTGACAGATATTGCATGGGATATCTGTCAAAAGTGACAGTTACTATGCGGTTGCTGTTCGATTATGAATCAAATGTGTTAGCAGGCTTGGGGCCCTGAACTACTGTTCCGGAAAATCGGACAGAATGATACCAAAAGTGAGGCTTAAAAGTAGTAAGGGATGGTTTTGCCGTGCCAATGGTGTTTTCTCGACATGGCAGGGACATTGCTGTGCCCTCAGATACGGACAGTAGATAGTTACGTCAACATAACAAGTTAATCCATCGACATTTCATCACAAATTCAATTGGAGATAAATTCGTTATTTTTCCCCGTAATTTGTGACATTTTTTTTATTTATTATTACAGTAAAGGCTACTTAGTAACTATTTATTTAGTTGACCTCCAATTAGTTTTCGTTGTCGATACGGTCACGGAACCTTACTCTAAAGAAACCATCTTTTAGTAATTTGTATTTTCTTATTGAGATTTGTGCCTGCGTGGATATTCACTGACTGCGCATGCGCGAGTGAGAACTCTCGCGTGTAGCGCGAATACTAACCGTCGGTAGAGACGTCGCCCTTTTCCGCAATGGTCACGGTGTCAACATCGACTGAGTCTGTGGAAAAATACATTAAATAAAATAAAAGATTTAAAAAAATACTTTTTTCATATTGTTCATTTCTATATAATATTTTTTTCATATTCTCGTTCGTTATTTTTTAAATAAAAAAAATAACAAAAACGCATATTCTTTGTTTTGAACAATAAAGAATTTGCGATTATATGATTTCATTGTTACATTTTATAATTTTATTGTTATACAAAATACGTATTTGTATTCTGAATTTAATATGAATTCGTAAAGAAAATACATGAATTCACAAAGACATAAGTACAATGTCTGTGACTAAATTAAAATTATACAACTCACCATCTTCGGTTTGCATACTCTGCAACAATGAAGTAACATATAAAAACAGGTAGATTTTATGGGGAATCAAATTAAGTTCTTGCCTGCTATAATTATTTTATTTCTATAAATTATTTACACAGATATCTACATGGAAAAACAAAAATACTAAAATATACTTATTAATAGGAAAAATAAACAAAGTACTCGTAAATAAAATAATGACATTGCATAATAAAATAAAAAACCTGAATTTTCCTTCAATAACGATGTCCAAAGTACTCAGATAAAATTGGAAAATTAAATATTTATGAACTCAATGATATTGCCACACCAATACAAAAGTTCAATTTATTCACACTAAGGAACGCCTAATTATATAAAAAATACCCCACCGGGAATTGTGCCCGATACCACCCGATGCACCCAACCCAGCGCTCTTTGGGTCAAACTTATAAGCCAAGTACGTGGATACACAATTTACGAAAAATTAAAATAAAATATCACAATAAAAAAAACTCACCTCTGTAATCAGGAGCGCAGCCACAAAGACGAAGACGAAGAGTTTGAACATTTTGAAAGTTTCGAGTTTTCAGATGTAATGTGCCTTTCACCCGCTGGCTTGGTGCTTATATACCCAATTTTTCCATTATATAAGTTAATACTGACGCATCATTGCGACACATGCCAATTAGTCACCCATCGAAAGACAAATTAGCACCTAGGATGCATAATTCATATTTATCTTTCAACGTTGCAAATTCAACACAGGATTCCGTTCTGTTTTTCGTTTAAAATTTCAGCAACATTCAATACCTACTTAGTGGAAAACAAATGGGGGAAGAGGAACCCACCACTGATCCTCGGCTTGTCAACTTTTCCAATTATGAACCAAACCAGTTGATCGATAATTACAGAAGCCAGCAACACCGAACTCCTTTAAGATGTTAGTAGATAAACTATCCACCACGAGTGTCTAATTAATATGCAGTTCTCCGCTAAACGATGCGAATGCGTTTAAAAATAGATTTCCGTCAAGTATCGCCTAGTTCTATCAATTACACTTGGTGGCAGGTACGTTACAAATCATCAACATCACCGGTTATTTTTATTTAACTGTAATAATATTAAGGATTCTATCTTCTAATATAAGGGTGGTCGCGCCGGGACGAACACAGTGCAGCGCGGCCACTGAACAAATGCAATCAAGGCGCTGTCCCATTGCTGCGCACGCGCACAATACGCCCGTTCACTTAGCTTCGCTTTGTATTAAATAAAAGAACGCGCCAACCACGATAACATGTTCGGTGACGTCATTGCAACACGCGTGGCTGGCTCGGATATATCGCTCGCGTAGCTCCACGCCGCACACGTAGTACACGCGGCGCACGGAGGCGACGCTCAAGAGACTGACGCAAAATAATGGTACGGATCCCAATGAACTTTCAGGGCATAATAATCCAGCGCCATATTGACACAACTGCGAGACATTGCCATTGTTTCAAGATGGCATTGAACACGTTTATCGACACTCATACTTTCTTATATTAATTATTAATATCGCTTATATTCATTACTAGCTGTTACCCACGATTTCGTCCGCGCGGTATTTAACAAAGACACAACCGTTAGCAGAAGCCCGCTCGCGCGTTCTGAGCCCGCGACCGGCAGCCTTTGTGATATTAAGTCGTTGGCGGGGGTCGGGGTTTTTTTTTCTTCTAAAATAAAAGTAGCCTAAGTTACTCCTTGTTACATCAGCTATCTGCCAGTGAAAGTCCCGTCAAAATCGGTCCAGCCATTTCAGAGATTAGCCGGAACAAACAGACATACAGACAGACAAAAATTGCAAAAAATGTTGTTTTGGTATATGTACCGTGTATACATCCAAATGCACTTAGTAAAAAGCGGTTATTTTAATATTACAAACAGACACTCCAATTTTATTTATTTGTATGTATAGATTGTTCAGCTGCGAGCAAATAAAATGATCATGACTGTCTGTAAATTTGCAAGTAACACATTGTAGGTGCAGTTCGTGTATGTAGGTACGTTGAAGTTCCTTGGTTAGGATAATTACTCAATTTTCATATAATTCTATCCACGTAATAGTTACGCTATGATAGTGTTTCTCAAAGAGTACCTCAAAGAGAATATAATATCTAATAGAAAAGTTATACATTTTATCACTTGTATACTTATGTTAGTAACACCATTTATAGCTCAAGAACGGGCGGGCCGATTTTTAATGATCTTTTAAATTTTTGAATTTGTCTCCGTCCCGAATAGCGGAATAACTATTGGAACATATTATGAGAAAGTCACACATTTAATTCTGAGATAAGATAAAGATATATTTATTTGTAAAAAATTCTTCATTTTTTACGAAATGAGATGCGAAGAAATAAAATGGATATGAAAATGGCCTCACCCACAAACCTAGCGGTTATTTTGCCAATGTCAAGTAATTAATAGCAATACAAACTTGAATATGCATACTTAGACCCCGAAATTTATAGATGTTTTATAACTTTATCAAACGTCACATAGTACTGCACACAAGAGATTTTCTTTGTGCAGTACTATAATATGACGTTTGATTAAGTTATACGACGTCTATAAATTTGGGGGTAAGTATGCAAGATGGTCAGCTGTAATGATGTGCATACATGTCTAGCTTATACAGCGTACAAATATATTATTTAAATTAAGTACTTATCACTCATATGACTAGTATTATTTATTAAATTAATTGCATAACGGGTATACTAAATTGCTTCTTTTAAAAATTCTAATATATAGTATTCTAATATATAGTATGCTCGGTTTATTAAAAGTTTTTTTTGGAACGAAGTTCCTTATCGCGCGTTGCGAAAGGGGGCTAGACGGAAAAAAATATCACGGAAAGTTGTAACGACACTTTTTGCTATCTTTGTCGTTTGCATTTACATAATGATCAGTATTTTGGAGACATTGCACAAGTGCATCCGTGGCGCAATTGGCTAGCGCGTTCGGCTGTTAACCGAAATGTTGGTGGTGCAAGCCCACCCGGGGGCGATATATTTTTGTTTCCCAAAATTATTGATTTTTTGTACATAATAAATAATAAAAAATAATAAAGGAACTTCGTTCCATCCGGGTGTCCCTTGACACCTCTCAAGTTTTTTATTTTAAATTTATTTTTGTATGGCATAGCATTCAGTTCCCTCCAGCTGTGTAAGCAGAGTTTGTTATCGCGTCTGCTGCGACTGACCACATCCGATAAACGTTGATAAAGCTGATGAGGATAAATTTCACGAACATAGCAGTTGGTAAATATACCAAGGGCCTTGGGGTGGAAATTATAGACTTCTTCTTTTTCTTTCTTTACGAAATGAATTGTGATGAAATAAAATGGATATGAAAATGGCCTCACCCACAACTTAGCGGGTATTTTGCCAGTGTCAAGTAATTAATAGCAATAAAACATTCAATAAATACACATTATCAATAAAATAATGGATGTGACATGATGATATGAAAATGGCGTGTCCTATAGACTTCTTGAGATTTATATAATTATTATTTAATTAAATACTCAGAACTCTTTTTAAAACAAAGCTGTCAAGGAGGCGCCATAGAGAAGAGAGAGAAAACCAAAGAGAATGCATAGAGCATTTTTCATAGGTTATTGTCCAGCAGTTTCTATAACATATAGTGAAGGCGCAGCCAACATTGTTTGTATCCTGAAATATGCTTGACAACTATCAATTGGTTGTAATTTAAACGTGGCTCTACTGCATCTATTTTCAGCCTTAAATGCTGTATCTTTGTTGGTAGAGTTGCCTCAAAATATTATACCGTATAAGTATCGCCAGACGAACACACCAACTATACGGTCCCACGCTAAGCAACGCTTGTGTTATGGACACCGTACAATTGACTGGGGGCGAACCCACTATCATAAGCCTCGTGCCGCCACTGACTCGCACGTGACCACGTAACTATGAGACGGTGGTGTACATCGCGCGCAGAGATCCGGAACGAATGATTATTGGTTTTTCTTTCATTATCGTTTTTGTTATTCGGTTCACCTTGTGCATTTTAATAAGCTCTTATACCGAACAACTTACGTGGTTCTTTCCACGACCATGTGTGTCAATATTACGTAATATAGAAATTCGATGTAAGTGTTGCCAGGTGTTTAGGCCACGTGTATATTTTTTGCAAATATATAATCACCTCACCTTGCTTACCATCGCCGTACATAAAATGTGAGTGTAGGACCGTATACTTGGTTTTCGTCTGGCGATATTATATTATTATTATACAGCTATGATTCTATGAATGTATACCAATGCAACACCGACACACAGTCAGAAACATGCGCATAAAAGGTCGCCGTCAACTAATTTCTACCAGACGTGTCCTGGTCCTTCATCATATGCCTATCTCCGGCAGAGAGGAACGAGTGCGCTTGGTGACTCCCTATCTCTTTTCTCTACAAAAAAATGGGGTAAGAGGAACCCACTACTGATCCTCGGCTTGTCAACTTTTCCAATTATAAAACAAACAAGTTTGATCAGCAATAAAGAAGCCAGCAACATCGAACTCCTCTAAAATGTTAGTCGAGAAACTGTCTGTCACGAGGGTCGTGACCCCAAATAATATGCAATTCTCCGCGAAACGAAGCGAATCTAAACAAGTATTCCATTTCTCTATGGTTGAAGGCGGCTTAAGAGTCATTAGTAAGTATAGTGTGCTTTTTAATCGGAGATGTTTGAATAGTATTGAGATGGTTCTGATAAAATACATTAGTTCATGAAAAGAAACACAAACACAAACAATACTTGGTTTATACAAACACCTGGATAAATAATGTAAAATACAAAATCATAATTACTTTCGGTATTGTCATTTCAGTATATTACTAGGCAGGTAGGCAGGTTGCGAGACATCGGCATTGATTCAAGGTGACATTGAAGACAGCCGATCCGCTTATACTCTCTCTTTAAATGTTTAAATATTGCTCAGCTGAGCAAATGCAATTATCTTCGCTATAAAGCTATAAGAAACACATTTAAGTTGTCTGTACGTTGAAAATACTGGGTTTGGATATGTCGAGCAAACAACACGAGCACGAACGTACCATCCTTTGCTCAATAATAATAATATCAACAACCCTACAAAAATCTAAAAACATGCAGAATAGTTGAGATTTTTTGCAGTGTGACAAAAAGGCATGCGCAAACATGACACATTTAAAAACATTGTCCTCTGAGCTACCCGAAATTTCACACTACAATAATAAGGATAGGCGACGCGGTAGAACTAATAAGTGCTGAACATCTGCTCCCCCGAGACGGGCTCCCATAAGGGGGCGAGGCACAAGAGGGGCACCGGTGCGTTCCGTTTGGAGATCCCGGAGCCCCTCCAACGTGTGTCGAAGGCGGCCACCGGGGGGGTTTAGTGGGTAAGAATCCCAAATAACCCGGCCCTCTCCGGTTCAGCTACAAGTTCGGTTTTGACTCACTGCAGATCTGGAGCCTCTACAACACACTGCTTGGTTTTGACTCACTGCAGACCTCAGGCTAATACGACACACAACGCTCGGTCTCGACTCACTGCAGACCTGTAGCCTCTACAACACACTGCTCGGTCTTGACTCACTGTAGACCTGGAGCTACTACGACACACACCGCTGGGTCTCAACTCACGGCAGATCATCAGCTAACTTTCTAGCCCTTGCACGCACGTACTACGCCGACATTCAGGATGATCGACCCTTGGTCTTGGGGGAGGAGTACTGTAGCAACCTCGTCAACCACGCTGCAAGATCTGAAACGCGCTATGAGAGTTTTCAGAGCACGTTACATATATACAAGTCCCGCATTGGGGCCAGCCCCGCCTGGCATACCACTTGCCTGGATGGAAGATCTTCCGTTTTCCCCCTAGAATTGTGTACCAACTTATAAGGCCCTTGCACATTTTTTTTTTTAATTACATTATAGGCAAGTATTTGATCTCGATCTCACCTGATGGTAAGTGATGATGAGATCTACGATGGAGCATTCTTGCCTAGGTAGGAAGGCGGCAGTAGATCGAGACGCTACATTCACCAGGCACATGCAGCGCAGCTGATCTGACCCGCCATCCATGAATGGCAACACCGAACATCATGCTGGAACACGGCTAGGCCGCTTGGCGACATGGCTTTGTTCAGTGGGTGGTGACTAACCACGGCCGAAGCCTACCACCAGTAGAGTTGTCACCTAGTTGGCACCACCCAGGGTCACGTGTAGGGTATCTCGAGGGTATTTAATTCTCCTACGGACGAAGGTGACTCGACCCCGAAAACATTGCAGACTTCACATCGGCCGATTGTTATATCGGACTTTAATAATAGCAACCCTTTCTAATGTCCCACTGCTGGGCACGGGCCTCCCCTAATCGAGGGGGATTAGGCCATAGTCCACCACGCTGGCCCAGTGCGGGTTGGCGGACTTCACACATGCAGGTTTCCTCACGATGTTTTCCTTCACCGTTTAGCAAGTGATAATCATGGTTGAAAATGAGATTCGCACTTGAAAAATCCCAGAGGTGCGAGCCAGGGTTTGAACCTGCAATCCTCGTTACCGAGGCAAGCGTTCTACCAACTTGGCTATCACTGCTTCAAGCAACTGTCAAATAATAAGTAATTAAAATAAAATAAAATATATAAATGTCGCCAGAGAAACACACCAACTATACGGTCCCGCACTAAGCAACGCTTGTATTATGGGTACCGTACCATGGACTGAGGGCAAACTCAGTATATAATACTTATATAGATATTAAACACCCATGTCTCGGGTACAAACACTCGTGCTGATCTCACAAAGTTTGTCTCTACCAGGATTCGAACCCGGGACCCGCAGCACAGAAAGCGGGGTCGTGTCACGCTATTTACGCAAAACTAAGAATAATAATGCAACAATGTAAAGAAGCGCGTTTTTTATTTAAAAGTTGTATTGAACATAATCTTGACAAGTAATGAATAAATTCGCGGTTATATAGGAGAGCGGGGTCATATTTCGTCAGCCATTTTTATTGTAGTTGTTCCTTGCGTCTGGTGAAGTGTTCATTTATTGTGGCCTGAAATATTGAAAAAAGTTGGTGAATACGAGGCACATGTAGGAAGCAGCAGCGAGGACGCGGGGCGAGGCACTGCTCCAAGCGCTCGGCGGCTCGTCCTTGCGCCTCGCTCCGCATATTGCCTCGCTTCGCTTCCCCGCTCCAATCGCTTTACTACACAAACAGTAGGTTACATTATCATTTAACTAGCGTAACGTTTATGTGAAGTAATGTTATATAATTATATGATCCTATTCAGTGGCGTAGCATAGGTCATTAGCACCCGGTGCGGATTTCAAAATTGCCGCCCTCTTATTTTCGCCATTCATTATAAAAAAAATTGGGGCATGGTAACGACAAAAAAAGTGACGGAAAAAATAACCGAAAGAATATTTTTTTACTCTAACCGCCACCTGTGAAATGCCGGCCCCGGCAAAGGGCCGCCCGGTGCGGACCGCACCCCCCATGCTACACCACTGATCATATTACGATCATAGTTCCACACATTACTTCTATGATCATCGATGTGTGTTTAGATAAATAATAATTAAATATTTCCAAACTCACCTGCACCTCCTTTGGATGGGCCACTCGGCATACCTGCAACAGATATAATGTTTAGCCTCGAATTTAGCGGGCCGCGGGGCGGCGGCGGCGCGGGAGTGGAGCTCGTTGGCCGGCCCGCGCCGCTGCCGCGCCGCTGTTTTCGAGAACCGGTCCATTTGATTTTACGCATAAGATCCTGCCGCTCCCGCGCCACCGCCGCCGCTGCCCCGCTGCCCGCTAAATTCGAGGCTGAAGCCTTATAGCCAAGTTGCTAGAACGCTCGCCTCGGTAACGAGCATCGTTGGTTCAAACCCCGGCTCGCACCTCTCGGATATCTGGATTTCATGTGCGAATCTCATTTTCAAACATGGCTATTTCTTGCCAAACGATGAAGGAAAACATCGCGAGGAAACCTGCATGTCTGAGAGAATCCCTCGAAAGACGTGTGAAGTCCAACCCTCACTGGGCTAGCGTGGTGGACTATAGCCTAATCCCCCAGCATTGATGGGAGGCCCGTGCCCAACAGTGGGACATTAAAAAGGCTGGTATTATTATACAATATAGTATAATGCAAACACACTGCATTTAATTTAATATAATAGAGTTCTTACTTGTATCAACGGATGTCGTGGAATCTGTAAGAATGCAATTTGTATTAGTTAAGACCATTTTATAGTTCTATCATTAACTAAACCATGTTGCGTAGTTAAACTAGAACCTTTTATATTTTTGCTCCATCCGGTCCCAGTTACGAAATATTAATTTATAAAGTCTTTTTACATGTGTCGAATGTTGCATTATATTTACTCTTACTACTCTTACTCTACTCCTCTACTCTTACTCTACTCCAGGGCCTCAAGTCTGCTAACACAATCGATTCATAATCGAACAGCAACCGCATAGGAACTATCACTTTTGACAGATATTGCATGGGATATCTGTCAAAAGTGACAGTTACTATGCGGTTGCTGTTCGATTATGAATCAAATGTGTTAGCAGGCTTGGGGCCCTGAACTACTGTTCCGGAAAATCGGACAGAATGATACCAAAAGTGAGGCTTAAAAGTAGTAAGGGATGGTTTTGCCGTGCCAATGGTGTTTTCTCGACATGGCAGGGACATTGCTGTGCCCTCAGATACGGACAGTAGATAGTTACGTCAACATAACAAGTTAATCCATCGACATTTCATCACAAATTCAATTGGAGATAAATTCGTTATTTTTCCCCGTAATTTGTGACATTTTTTTTATTTATTATTACAGTAAAGGCTACTTAGTAACTATTTATTTAGTTGACCTCCAATTAGTTTTCGTTGTCGATACGGTCACGGAACCTTACTCTAAAGAAACCATCTTTTAGTAATTTGTATTTTCTTATTGAGATTTGTGCCTGCGTGGATATTCACTGACTGCGCATGCGCGAGTGAGAACTCTCGCGTGTAGCGCGAATACTAACCGTCGGTAGAGACGTCGCCCTTTTCCGCAATGGTCACGGTGTCAACATCGACTGAGTCTGTGGAAAAATACATTAAATAAAATAAAAGATTTAAAAAAATACTTTTTTCATATTGTTCATTTCTATATAATATTTTTTTCATATTCTCGTTCGTAATTTTTTAAATAAAAAAAATAACAAAAACGCATATTCTTTGTTTTGAACAATAAAGAATTTGCGATTATATGATTTCATTGTTACATTTTATAATTTTATTGTTATACAAAATACGTATTTGTATTCTGAATTTAATATGAATTCGTAAAGAAAATACATGAATTCACAAAGACATAAGTACAATGTCTGTGACTAAATTAAAATTATACAACTCACCATCTTCGGTTTGCATACTCTGCAACTATGAAGTAACATATAAAAACAGGTAGATTTTATGGGGAATCAAATTAAGTTCTTGCCTGCTATAATTATTTTATTTCTATAAATTATTTACACAGATATCTACATGGAAAAACAAAAATACTAAAATATACTTATTAATAGGAAAAATAAACAAAGTACTCGTAAATAAAATAATGACATTGCATAATAAAATAAAAAACCTGAATTTTCCTTCAATAACGATGTCCAAAGTACTCAGATAAAATTGGAAAATTAAATATTTATGAACTCAATGATATTGCCACACCAATACAAAAGTTCAATTTATTCACACTAAGGAACGCCTAATTATATAAAAAATACCCCACCGGGAATTGTGCCCGATACCACCCGATGCACCCAACCCAGCGCTCTTTGGGTCAAACTTATAAGCCAAGTACGTGGATACACAATTTACGAAAAATTAAAATAAAATATCACAATAAAAAAAACTCACCTCTGTAATCAGGAGCGCAGCCACAAAGACGAAGACGAAGAGTTTGAACATTTTGAAAGTTTCGAGTTTTCAGATGTAATGTGCCTTTCACCCGCTGGCTTGGTGCTTATATACCCAATTTTTCCATTATATAAGTTAATACTGACGCATCATTGCGACACATGCCAATTAGTCACCCATCGAAAGACAAATTAGCACCTAGGATGCATAATTCATATTTATCTTTCAACGTTGCAAATTCAACACAGGATTCCGTTCTGTTTTTCGTTTAAAATTTCAGCAACATTCAATACCTACTTAGTGGAAAACAAATGGGGGAAGAGGAACCCACCACTGATCCTCGGCTTGTCAACTTTTCCAATTATGAACCAAACCAGTTGATCGATAATTACAGAAGCCAGCAACACCGAACTCCTTTAAGATGTTAGTAGATAAACTATCCACCACGAGTGTCTAATTAATATGCAGTTCTCCGCTAAACGATGCGAATGCGTTTAAAAATAGATTTCCGTCAAGTATCGCCTAGTTCTATCAATTACACTTGGTGGCAGGTACGTTACAAATCATCAACATCACCGGTTATTTTTATTTAACTGTAATAATATTAAGGATTCTATCTTCTAATATAAGGGTGGTCGCGCCGGGACGAACACAGTGCAGCGCGGCCACTGAACAAATGCAATCAAGGCGCTGTCCCATTGCTGCGCACGCGCACAATACGCCCGTTCACTTAGCTTCGCTTTGTATTAAATAAAAGAACGCGCCAACCACGATAACATGTTCGGTGACGTCATTGCAACACGCGTGGCTGGCTCGGATATATCGCTCGCGTAGCTCCACGCCGCACACGTAGTACACGCGGCGCACGGAGGCGACGCTCAAGAGACTGACGCAAAATAATGGTACGGATCCCAATGAACTTTCAGGGCATAATAATCCAGCGCCATATTGACACAACTGCGAGACATTGCCATTGTTTCAAGATGGCATTGAACACGTTTATCGACACTCATACTTTCTTATATTAATTATTAATATCGCTTATATTCATTACTAGCTGTTACCCACGATTTCGTCCGCGCGGTATTTAACAAAGACACAACCGTTAGCAGAAGCCCGCTCGCGCGTTCTGAGCCCGCGACCGGCAGCCTTTGTGATATTAAGTCGTTGGCGGGGGTCGGGGTTTTTTTTTCTTCTAAAATAAAAGTAGCCTAAGTTACTCCTTGTTACATCAGCTATCTGCCAGTGAAAGTCCCGTCAAAATCGGTCCAGCCATTTCAGAGATTAGCCGGAACAAACAGACATACAGACAGACAAAAATTGCAAAAAATGTTGTTTTGGTATATGTACCGTGTATACATCCAAATGCACTTAGTAAAAAGCGGTTATTTTAATATTACAAACAGACACTCCAATTTTATTTATTTGTATGTATAGATTGTTCAGCTGCGAGCAAATAAAATGATCATGACTGTCTGTAAATTTGCAAGTAACACATTGTAGGTGCAGTTCGTGTATGTAGGTACGTTGAAGTTCCTTGGTTAGGATAATTACTCAATTTTCATATAATTCTATCCACGTAATAGTTACGCTATGATAGTGTTTCTATTCACCTCAAAGAGAATATAATATCTAATAGAAAAGTTATACATTTTATCACTTGTATACTTATGTTAGTAACACCATTTATAGCTCAAGAACGGGCGGACCGATTTTTAATGATCTTTGAATTTTTGAATTTGTCTCCGTCCCGAATAGCGGAATAACTATTAAAACATATTATGAGAAAGTCACACATTTAATTCTGAGATAAGATAAAGATATATTTATTTGTAAAAAATTCTTCATTTTTTACGAAATGAGATGCGAAGAAATAAAATGGATATGAAAATGGCCTCACCCACAAACTTAGCGGTTATTTTGCCAATGTCAAGTAATTAATAGCAATACAAACTTGAATATGCATACTTAGACCCCCGAATTTATAGATGTTTTATAACTTTATCAAACGTCACATAGTACTGCACACAAGAGATTTTCTTTGTGCAGTACTATAATATGACGTTTGATTAAGTTATACGACGTCTATAAATTTGGGGGTAAGTATGCAAGATGGTCAGCTGTAATGATGTGCATACATGTCTAGCTTATACAGCGTACAAATATATTATTTAAATTAAGTACTTATCACTCATATGACTATTATTATTTATTAAATTAATTACATAACAGATATACTAAATTGCTTCTTTTAAAAATTCTAATATATAGTATTCTAATATATAGTATGCTCGGTTTATTAAAAGTTTTTTTGGAACGAAGTTCCTTATCGCGCGTTGCGAAAGGGGGCTAGACGGAAAAAAATATCACGGAAAGTTGTAACGACACTTTTTGCTATCTTTGTCGTTTGCATTTACATAATGATCAGTATTTTGGAGACATTGCACAAGTGCATCGGTGGCGCAATTGGCTAGCGCGTTCGGCTGTTAACCGAAAGGTTGGTGGTTCGAGCCCACCCGGGGGCGATATATTTTTGTTTCCCAAAATTATTGATTTTTTGTACATAATAAATAATAAAAAATAATAAAGGAACTTCGTTCCATCCGGGTGTCCCTTGACACCTCTCAAGTTTTTTATTTTAAATTTATTTTTGTATGGCATAGCATTCAGTTCCCTCCAGCTGTGTAAGCAGAGTTTGTTATCGCGTCTGCTGCGACTGACCACATCCGATAAACGTTGATAAAGCTGATGAGGATAAATTTCACGAACATAGCAGTTGGTAAATATACCAAGGGCCTTGGGGTGGAAATTATAGACTTCTTCTTTTTCTTGCTTTACGAAATGAATTGTGATGAAATAAAATGGATATGAAAATGGCCTCACCCACAACTTAGCGGGTATTTTGCCAGTGTCAAGTAATTAATAGCAATAAAACATTCAATAAATACACATTATCAATAAAATAATGGATGTGACATGATGATATGAAAATGGCGTGTCCTATAGACTTCTTGAGATTTATATAATTATTATTTAATTAAATACTCAGAACTCTTTTTAAAACAAAGCTGTCAAGGAGGCGCCATAGAGAAGAGAGAGAAAACCAAAGAGAATGCATAGAGCATTTTTCATAGGTTATTGTCCAGCAGTTTCTATAACATATAGTGAAGGCGCAGCCAACATTGTTTGTATCCTGAAATATGCTTGACAACTATCAATTGGTTGTAATTTAAACGTGGCTCTACTGCATCTCTTTTCAGCCTTAAATGCTGTATCTTTGTTGGTAGAGTTGCCTCAAAATATTATACCGTATAAGTATCGCCAGACGAACACACCAACTATACGGTCCCACGCTAAGCAACGCTTGTGTTATGGACACCGTACAATTGACTGGGGGCGAACCCACTATCATAAGCCTCGTGCCGCCACTGACTCGCACGTGACCACGTAACTATGAGACGGTGGTGTACATCGCGCGCAGAGATCCGGAACGAATGATTATTGGTTTTTCTTTCATTATCGTTTTTGTTATTCGGTTGACCTTGTGCATTTTAATAAGCTCTTATACCGAACAACTTACGTGGTTCTTTCCACGACCATGTGTGTCAATATTACGTAATAAAGAAATTCGACGTAAGTGTTGCCAGGTGTTTAGGCCACGTGTATATTTTTTGCAAATATATCACCTCACCTTGCTTACCATCGCCGTACATAAAATGTGAGTGTAGGACCGTATACTTGGTTTTCGTCTGGCGATATTATATTATTATTATATAGCTATGATTCTATGAATGTATACCAATGCAACACCGACACACAGTCAGAAACATGCGCATAAAAGGTCGCCGTCAACTAATTTCTACCAGACGTGTCCTGGTCCTTCATCATATGCCTATCTCCGGCAGAGAGGAACGAGTGCGCCTGGAGACTCCCTATCTCTTTTCTCTACAAAAAAATGGGGTAAGAGGAACCCACTACTGATCCTCGGCTTGTCAACTTTTCCAATTATAAAACAAACAAGTTTGATCAGCAATAAAGAAGCCAGCAACATTGAACTCCTCTAAAATGTTAGTCGAGAAACTGTCTGTCACGAGGGTCGTGACCCCAAATAATATGAAATTCTCCGCGAAACGAAGCGAATCTAAACAAGTATTCCATTTCTCTATGGTTGAAGGCGGCTTAAGAGTCATTAGTAAGTATAGTGTGCTTTTTAATCGGAGATGTTTGAATAGTATTGAGATGGTTCTGATAAAATACATTAGTTCATGAAAAGAAACACAAACACAAACAATACTTGGTTTATACAAACACCTGGATAAATAATGTAAAATACAAAATCATAATTACTTTCGGTATTGTCATTTCAGTATATTACTAGGCAGGTAGGCAGGTTGCGAGACATCGGCATTGATTCAAGGTGACATTGAAGACAGCCGATCCGCTTATACTCTCTCTTTAAATGTTTAAATATTGCTCAGCTGAGCAAATGCAATTATCTTCGCTATAAAGCTATAAGAAACACATTTAAGTTGTCTGTACGTTGAAAATACTCGGTTTGGATATGTCGAGCAAACAACACGAGCACGAACGTACCATCCTTTGCTCAATAATAATAATATCAACAACCCTACAAAAATCTAAAAACATGCAGAATAGTTGAGAGTTTTTGCAGTGTGACAAAAAGGCATGCGCAAACATGACACATTTAAAAACATTGTCCTCTGAGCTACCCGAAATTTTACACTACAATAATAAGGATAGGCGACGCGGTAGAACTAATAAGTGCTGAACATCTGCTCCCCCGAGACGGGCCCCCATAAGGGGGCGAGGCACAAGAGGGGCACCGGTGCGTTCCGTTTGGAGATCCCGGAGCCCCTCCAACGTGTGTCGAAGGCGGCCACCGGGGGGGTTTAGTGGGTAAGAATCCCACATAACCCGGCCCTCTCCGGTTCAGCTACAAGTTCGGTTTTGACTCACTGCAGACCTGGAGCCTCTACAACACACTGCTTGGTTTTGACTCACTGCAGACCTCAGGCTAATACGACACACAACGCTCGGTCTCGACTCACTGCAGACCTGTAGCCTCTACAACACACTGCTCGGTCTTGACTCACTGTAGACCTGGAGCTACTACGACACACACCGCTGGGTCTCAACTCACGGCAGATCATCAGCTAACTTTCTAGCCCTTGCACGCACGTACTACGCCGACATTCAGGATGATCGACCCTTGGTCTTGGGGGAGGAGTACTGTAGCAACCTCGTCAACCACGCTGCAAGATCTGAAACGCGCTATGAGAGTTTTCAGAGCACGTTACATATATACAAGTCCCGCATTGGGGCCAGCCCCGCCTGGCATACCACTTGCCTGGATGGAAGATCTTCCGTTTTCCCCCTAGAATTGTGTACCAACTTATAAGGCCCTTGCACATTTTTTTTTTAATTACATTATAGGCAAGTATTTGATCTCGATCTCACCTGATGGTAAGTGATGATGAGATCTACGATGGAGCATTCTTGCCTAGGTAGGAAGGCGGCAGTAGATCGAGACGCTACATTCACCAGGCACATGCAGCGCAGCTGATCTGACCCGCCATCCATGAATGGCAACACCGAACATCATGCTGGAACACGGCTAGGCCGCTTGGCGACATGGCTTTGTTCAGTGGGTGGTGACTAACCACGGCCGAAGCCTACCACCAGTAGAGTTGTCACCTAGTTGGCACCACCCAGGGTCACGTGTAGGGTATCTCGAGGGTATTTAATTCTCCTACGGACGAAGGTGACTCGACCCCGAAAACATTGCAGACTTCACATCGGCCGATTGTTATATCGGACTTTAATAATAGCAACCCTTTCTAATGTCCCACTGCTGGGCACGGGCCTCCCCTAATCGAGGGGGATTAGGCCATAGTCCACCACGCTGGCCCAGTGCGGGTTGGCGGACTTCACACATGCAGGTTTCCTCACGATGTTTTCCTTCACCGTTTAGCAAGTGATAATCATGGTTGAAAATGAGATTCGCACTTGAAAAATCCCAGAGGTGCGAGCCGGGGTTTGAACCTGCAATCCTCGTTACCGAGGCAAGCGTTCTACCAACTTGGCTATCACTGCTTCAAGCAACTGTCAAATAATAAGTAATTAAAATAAAATAAAATATATAAATGTCGCCAGAGAAACACACCAACTATACGGTCCCGCACTAAGCAACGCTTGTATTATGGGTACCGTACCATGGACTGAGGGCAAACTCAGTATATAATACTTATATAGATATTAAACACCCATGTCTCGGGTACAAACACTCGTGCTGATCACACAAAGTTTGTCCCTACCAGGATTCGAACCCGGGACCCGCAACACAGAAAGCGGGGTCGTGTCACGCTACTTACGCAAAACTAAGAATAATAATGCAACAATGTAAAGAAGCGCGTTTTTTATTTAAAAGTTGTATTGAACATAATCTTGACAAGTAATGAATAAATTCGCGGTTATATAGGAGAGCGGGGTCATATTTCGTCAGCCATTTTTATTGTAGTTGTTCCTTGCGTCTGGTGAAGTGTTCATTTACTGTGGCCTGAAATATTGAAAAAAGTTGGTGAATACGAGGCACATGTAGGAAGCAGCAGCGAGGACGCGGGGCGAGGCACTGCTCCAAGCGCTCGGCGGCTCGTCCTTGCGCCTCGCTCCGCATATTGCCTCGCTTCGCTTCCCCGCTCCAATCGCTTTACTACACAAACAGTAGGTTACATTATCATTTAACTAGCGCAACGTTTATGTGAAGTAATGTTATATAATTATATGATCCTATTCAGTGGCGTAGCATAGGTCATTAGCACCCGGTGCGGATTTCAAAATTGCCGCCCACTTATTTTCGCCATTCATTATAAAAAAAATTGGGGCATGGTAACGACAAAAAAGTGACGAAAAAAATAACCGAAGAATATTTTTTTACTTATTTTTTTTTTTCATATCTTAATTTTTGTTTCTCTAACCGCCACCTGTGAAATGCCGGCCCCGGCAAAGGGCCGCCCGGTGCGGACCCCCCCCCCCCCCCCATGCTACACCACTGATCCTATTACGATCATAGTTCCACACATTACTTCTATGATCATCGATGTGTGTTTAGATAAATAATAATTAAATATTTCCAAACTCACCTGCACCTCCTTTGGATGGGCCACTCGGCATACCTGCAACAGATATAATGTTTAGTATATGTAAGTTAGGCCTCAGCCTCGAATTTAGCGGCCCGCGCCGCTGCCGCGCCGCTGTTTTCGAGAACCGGTCCATTTGATTTTACGCATAAGATCCTGCCGCTCCCGCGCCACCGCCGCCGCTGCCCCGCTGCCCGCTAAATTCGAGGCTGAAGCCTTATAGCCAAGTTGCTAGAACGCTCGCCTCGGTAACGAGCATCGTTGGTTCAAACCCCGGCTCGCACCTCTCGGATATCTGGATTTCATGTGCGAATCTCATTTTCAAACATGGCTATTTCTTGCCAAACGATGAAGGAAAACATCGCGAGGAAACCTGCATGTCTGAGAGAATCCCTCGAAAGACGTGTGAAGTCCAACCCTCACTGGGCTAGCGTGGTGGACTATAGCCTAATCCCCCAGCATTGATGGGAGGCCCGTGCCCAACAGTGGGACATTAAAAAGGCTGGTATTATTATACAATATAGTATAATGCAAACACACTGCATTTAATTTAATATAATAGAGTTCTTACTTGTATCAACGGATGTCGTGGAATCTGTAAGAATGCAATTTGTATTAGTTAAGACCATTTTATAGTTCTATCATTAACTAAACCATGTTGCGTAGTTAAACTAGAACCTTTTATATTTTTGCTCCATCCGGTCCCAGTTACGAAATATTAATATATAAAGTCTTTTTACATGTGTCGAATGTTGCATTATATTTACTCTTACTACTCTTATTCTACTCCTCTACTCTTACTCTACTCCAGGGCCTCAAGTCTGCTAACACAATCGATTCATAATCGAACAGCAACCGCATAGGAACTATCACTTTTGACAGATATTGCATGGGATATCTGTCAAAAGTGACAGTTACTATGCGGTTGCTGTTCGATTATGAATCAAATGTGTTAGCAGGCTTGGGGCCCTGAACTACTGTTCCGGAAAATCGGACAGAATGATACCAAAAGTGAGGCTTAAAAGTAGTAAGGGATGGTTTTGCCGTGCCCATGGTGTTTTCTCGACATGGCAGGGACATTGCTGTGCCCTCAGATACGGACAGTAGATAGTTACGTCAACATAACAAGTTAATCCATCGACATTTCATCACAAATTCAATTGGAGATAAATTCGTTATTTTTCCCCGTAATTTGTGACATTTTTTTTATTTATTATTACAGTAAAGGCTACTTAGTAACTATTTATTTAGTTGACCTCCAATTAGTTTTCGTTGTCGATACGGTCACGGAACCTTACTCTAAAGAAACCATCTTTTAGTAATTTGTATTTTCTTATTGAGATTTGTGCCTGCGTGGATATTCACTGACTGCGCATGCGCGAGTGAGAACTCTCGCGTGTAGCGCGATTACTAACCGTCGGTAGAGACGTCGCCCTTTTCCGCAATGGTCACGGTGTCAACATCGACTGAGTCTGTGGAAAAATACATTAAATAAAATAAAAGATTAAAAAAATACTTTATTCATATTGTTCATTTCTATATAATATTTTTTTCATGTTCTCGTTCGTTATTTTTTAAATAAAAAAAATAACAAGAACGCATATTCTTTGTTTTGAACAATAAAGAATTTGCGATTATATGATTTCATTGTTACATTTTATTGTTATACAAAATACGTATTTGTATTCTGAATTAAATATGAATTCGTAAAGAAAATACATGAATTCACAAAGACATAAGTACAATGTCTGTGACTAAATTAAAATTATACAACTCACCATCTTCGGTTTGCATACTCTGCAACAATGAAGTAACATATAAAAACAGGTAGATTTTATGGGGAATCAAATTAAGTTCTTGCCTGCTATAATTATTTTATTTCTATAAATTATTTACACAGATATCTACATGGAAAAACAAAAATACTAAAATATACTTATTAATAGGAAAAACAAACAAAGTACTCGTAAATAAAATAATGACATTGCATAATAAAATAAAAAACCTGAATTTTCCTTCAATAACGATGTCCAAAGTACTCAGATAAAATTGGAAAATTAAATATTTATGAACTCAATGATATTGCCACACCAATACAAAAGTTCAATTTATTCACACTAAGGAACGCCTAATTATATAAAAAATACCCCACCGGGAATTGAGCCCGATACCACCCGATGCACCCAACCCAGCGCTCTGGGCTCAAACTTATAAGCCAAGTACGTGGATACACAATTTACGAAAAATTAAAATAAAATATCACAATAAAAAAAACTCACCTCTGTAATCAGGAGCGCAGCCACAAAGACGAAGACGAAGAGTTTGAACATTTTGAAAGTTTCGAGTTTTCAGATGTAATGTGCCTTTCACCCGCTGGCTTGGTGCTTATATACCCAATTTTTCCATTATATAAGTTAATACTGACGCATCATTGCGACACATGCCAATTAGTCACCCATCGAAAGACAAATTAGCACCTAGGATGCATAATTCATATTTATCTTTCAACGTTGCAAATTCAACACAGGATTCCGTTCTGTTTTTCGTTTAAAATTTCAGCAACATTCAATACCTACTTAGTGGAAAACAAATGGGGGAAGAGGAACCCACCACTGATCCTCGGCTTGTCAACTTTTCCAATTATGAACCAAACCAGTTGATCGATAATTACAGAAGCCAGCAACACCGAACTCCTTTAAGATGTTAGTAGATAAACTATCCACCACGAGTGTCTAATTAATATGCAGTTCTCCGCTAAACGATGCGAATGCGTTTAAAAATAGATTTCCGTCAAGTATCGCCTAGTTCTATCAATTACACTTGGTGGCAGGTACGTTACAAATCATCAACATCACCGGTTATTTTTATTTAACTGTAATAATATTAAGGATTCTATCTTCTAATATAAGGGTGGTCGCGCCGGGACGAACACAGTGCAGCGCGGCCACTGAACAAATGCAATCAAGGCGCTGTCCCATTGCAGCGCACGCGCACATTACGCCCGTTCACTTAGCTTCGCTTTGTATTAAATAAAAGAACGCGCCAACCACGATAACGTGTTCGGTGACGTCATTGCAACACGCGTGGCTGGCTCGGATATATCGCTCGCGTAGCTCCACGCCGCACACGTAGTACACGCGGCGCACGGAGGCGACGCTTAAGAGACTGACGCAAAATAATGGTACGGATCCCAATGAACTTTCAGGGCATAATAATCCAGCGCCATATTGACACAACTGCGAGACATTGCCATTGTTTCAAGATGGCATTGAACACGTTTATCGACACTCATACTTTCTTATATTAATTATTAATATCGCTTATATTCATTACTAGCTGTTACCCGCGACTTCGTCCGCGCGGTATTTAACAAAGACACAACCGTTAGCAGAAGCCCGCTCGCGCGTTCTGAGCCCGCGACCGGCAGCCTTTGTGATATTAAGTCGTTGGCGGGGGTCGGGGTTTTTTTTTCTTCTAAAATAAAAGTAGCCTAAGTTACTCCTTGTTACATCAGCTATCTGCCAGTGAAAGTCCCGTCAAAATCGGTCCAGCCATTTCAGAGATTAGCCGGAACAAACAGACATACAGACGGACAAAAATTGCAAAAAATGTTGTTTTGGTATATGTACCGTGTATACATCCAAATGCACTTAGTAAAAAGCGGTTATTTTAATATTACAAACAGACACTCCAATTTTATTTATTTGTATGTATAGATTGTTCAGCTGCGAGCAAATAAAATGATCATGACTGTCTGTAAATTTGCAAGTAACACATTGTAGGTGCAGTTCGTGTATGTAGGTACGTTGAAGTTCCTTGGTTAGGATAATTACTCAATTTTCATATAATTCTATCCACGTAATAGTTACGCTATGATAGTGTTTCTATTCACCTCAAAGAGAATATAATATCTAATAGAAAAGTTATACATTTTATCACTTGTATACTTATGTTAGTAACACCATTTATAGCTCAAGAACGGGCGGACCGATTTTTAATGATCTTTGAATTTTTGAATTTGTCTCCGTCCCGAATAGCGGAATAACTATTAAAACATATTATGAGAAAATCACACATTTAATTCTGAGATAAGATAAAGATATATTTATTTGTAAAAAATTCTTCATTTTTTACGAAATGAGATGCGAAGAAATAAAATGGATATGAAAATGGCCTCACCCACAAACTTAGCGGTTATTTTGCCAATGTCAAGTAATTAATAGCAATACAAACTTGAATATGCATACTTAGACCCCCGAATTTATAGATGTTTTATAACTTTATCAAACGTCACATAGTACTGCACACAAGAGATTTTCTTTGTGCAGTACTATAATATGACGTTTGATTAAGTTATACGACGTCTATAAATTTGGGGGTAAGTATGCAAGATGGTCAGCTGTAATGATGTGCATACATGTCTAGCTTATACAGCGTACAAATATATTATTTAAATTAAGTACTTATCACTCATATGACTAGTATTATTTATTAAATTAATTGCATAACGGGTATACCTACTAAATTGCTTCTTTTAAAAATTCTAATATATAGTATTCTAATATATAGTATGCTGGGTTTATTAAAAGTTTTTTTGGAACGAAGTTCCTTATCGCGCGTTGCGAAAGGGGGCTAGACGGAAAAAAATATCACGGAAAGTTGTAACGACACTTTTTGCTATCTTTGTCGTTTGCATTTACATAATGGTCAGTATTTTCGAGACATTGCACAAGTGCATCCGTGGCGCAATTGGCTAGCGCGTTCGGCTGTTAACCGAAAGGTTGGTGGTTCGAGCCCACCCGGGGGCGATATATTTTTGTTTCCCAAAATTATTGATTTTTTGTACATAATAAATAATAAAAAATAATAAAGGAACTTCGTTCCATCCGGGTGTCCCTTGACACCTCTCAAGTTTTTTATTTTAAATTTATTTTTGTATGGCATAGCATTCAGTTCCCTCCAGCTGTGTAAGCAGAGTTTGTTATCGCGTCTGCTGCGACTGACCACATCCGATAAACGTTGATAAAGCTGATGAGGATAAATTTCACGAACATAGCAGTTGGTAAATATACCAAGGGCCTTGGGGTGGAAATTATAGACTTCTTCTTTTTCTTTCTTTACGAAATGAATTGTGATGAAATAAAATGGATATGAAAATGGCCTCACCCACAACTTAGCGGGTATTTTGCCAGTGTCAAGTAATTAATAGCAATAAAACATTCAATAAATACACATTATCAATAAAATAATGGATGTGACATGATGATATGAAAATGGCGTGTCCTATAGACTTCTTGAGATTTATATAATTATTATTTAATTAAATACTCAGAACTCTTTTTAAAACAAAGCTGTCAAGGAGGCGCCATAGAGAAGAGAGAGAAAACCAAAGAGAATGCATAGAGCATTTTTCATAGGTTATTGTCCAGCAGTTTCTATAACATATAGTGAAGGCGCAGCCAACATTGTTTGTATCCTGAAATATGCTTGACAACTATCAATTGGTTGTAATTTAAACGTGGCTCTACTGCATTTCTTTTCAGCCTTAAATGCTGTATCTTTGTTGGTAGAGTTGCCTCAAAATATTATACCGTATAAGTATCGCCAGACGAACACACCAACTATACGGTCCCACGCTAAGCAACGCTTGTGTTATGGACACCGTACAATTGACTGGGGGCGAACCCACTATCATAAGCCTCATGCCGCCACTGACTCGCACGTGACCACGTAACTATGAGACGGTGGTGTACATCGCACGCAGAGATCCGGAACGAATGATTATTGGTTTTTCTTTCATTATCGTTTTTGTTATTCGGTTGACCTTGTGCATTTTAATAAGCTCTTATACCGAACAACTTACGTGGTTCTTTCCACGACCATGTGTGTCAATATTACGAAATAAAGAAATTCGACGTAAGTGTTGCCAGGTGTTTAGGCCACGTGTATATTTTTTGCAAATATATCACCTCACCTTGCTTACCATCGCCGTACATAAAATGTGAGTGTAGGACCGTATACTTGGTTTTCGTCTGGCGATATTATATTATTATTATATAGCTATGATTCTATGAATGTATACCAATGCAACACCGACACACAGTCAGAAACATGCGCATAAAAGGTCGCCGTCAACTAATTTCTACCAGACGTGTCCTGGTCCTTCATCATATGCCTATCTCCGGCAGAGAGGAACGAGTGCGCCTGGAGACTCCCTATCTCTTTTCTCTACAAAAAAATGGGGTAAGAGGAACCCACTACTGATCCTCGGCTTGTCAACTTTTCCAATTATAAAACAAACAAGTTTGATCAGCAATAAAGAAGCCAGCAACATCGAACTCCTCTAAAATGTTAGTCGAGAAACTGTCTGTCACGAGGGTCGTGACCCCAAATAATATGCAATTCTCCGCGAAACGAAGCGAATCTAAACAAGTATTCCATTTCTCTATGGTTGAAGGCGGCTTAAGAGTCATTAGTAAGTATAGTGTGCTTTTTAATCGGAGATGTTTGAATAGTATTGAGATGGTTCTGATAAAATACATTAGTTCATGAAAAGAAACACAAACACAAACAATACTTGGTTTATACAAACACCTGGATAAATAATGTAAAATACAAAATCATAATTACTTTCGGTATTGTCATTTCAGTATATTACTAGGCAGGTAGGCAGGTTGCGAGACATCGGCATTGATTCAAGGTGACATTGAAGACAGCCGATCCGCTTATACTTTCTCTTTAAATGTTTAAATATTGCTCAGCTGAGCAAATGCAATTATCTTCGCTATAAAGCTATAAGAAACACATTTAAGTTGTCTGAACGTTGAAAATACTCGGTTTGGATATGTCGAGCAAACAACACGAGCACGAACGTACCATCCTTTGCTCAATAATAATAATATCAACAACCCTACAAAAATCTAAAAAAATGCAGAATAGTTAAGAGTTTTTGCAGTGTGACAAAAAGGCATGCGCAAACATGACACATTTAAAAACATTGTCCTCTGAGCTACCCGAAATTTTACACTACAATAATAAGGATAGGCGACGCGGTAGAACTAATAAGTGCTGAACATCTGCTCCCCCGAGACGGGCTCCCATAAGGGGGCGAGGCACAAGAGGGGCACCGGTGCGTTCCGTTTGGAGATCCCGGAGCCCCTCCAACGTGTGTCGAAGGCGGCCACCGGGGGCGTTTTAGTGGACCCACAGAGGTCGGGTATCTTTCGAAGATTTCCCCCCCGTCAACAAAAAAAAAAGGGCTAAGGACTAAGAAGCTCGCTGAGGGAACACCAAAATGAATTGATTAATTATTGTAGTAAAGTTATCTAAGTTATAAGTTATCTAAGTAATATTCAATACCAGGGCTTTCAAGTGCGAGTATGTAAAAATACTCGGGGTGGAAGCCAGGTTTTAAAATACTTGGAAGTATTTGGCAGCGTTCGACCCGGCAGACTGAATCGCACGTGCCCAAAGTAAAACACAGATTTCGGTACATGCACTCGTGAAACTTCGGAATAGTTCGGGACGGCAACCGAGCGCCGAACTTGAAGCCTGCGCCCACGCCAGCCCGTTTCGCGCCATCTTCGCATGGGCGGTAAATAGGCTTGTAGGTGTTAAAGTACTTACGATTCGCGCGTGGGGCCTGGCTTCTCGAGCAAGAAATACTTGCATTGGAAATCGTTTCTTATGATGTTATAAATAAGGGGCACATTCTTATTCACGATAAACATAATTGGAAGTTCAAATATATGATTTTGACGATCTGATTAACGCAGTTGGTGGTGACCCTGCTCTCTGCGCCGAGGGTCCCGGGGTTGAATCCTGGTAGGGACAACCTTCTTGTGATCAGCATGAATGTTTGTACCCGAGTCATGGATGTTTAATATCTACATAAGTATTATATACTGAGTTCGCCCTCAGTCCATTTTATGGTACCCATAATACAAGCGTTGCTTAGTGTGGGATTGTATAGTTGGTGTGTTCGTCTGGCGATATTACTATTACTCTTATTCGTATGAAGACAACGATCACACAAAGATAAGGATCGATTTCCAATGCAAGTATTCTCAGCCCTCGGGCAACGACAACTCGGGCAGAGCCGTCGGAACGAGTTAGTGATTGTTTTTCTCTCAATTTCGTTTTTATTTGGTTGACCTTGTGAATTTTAATAAGCTCTTATACCCAGCTACTTCTATGGTTCCATCTGCGACCACATGTTTCAATATTAGCTAAGTACATGTACTAGTGTAAAGAAATTCAACGTGACAACGCGCGGTTATTTCTTTTGTCACGTTTTTTTTTGTCATATACAAACACATTTAAAATGATATTGTCACGTGAAATCTGAAAATCCTAGGGAGCCCGCGCATGTTATATAAGGACCGAGTTCTTCTTGTTCTTCTTTTTTTAAGTTTTTTTTTTTGTATCGAAAATAAAAGTTGGATTTTAGTAAATTTGAACTTTGTTGTGGAACAATTAATCATATTTTTCCATGCTACACTCTGTTCTGTGACATAGTTTGACAAGGTAACATGAGCTCGCGAACGTTAAATGAATCAAAAGTCAGTTGAAAACTAACGAACCTTTCCATTCCACTATTGTACACTATGATTCTATAAACGCACACCAAAGTCAAAGTCAAACCATTTATTTCGTATAGGCCTACGGGGGTACATAAAAATTGACCTCTACATTTTTTTTTCTTAACTCTACAACCGGTTTGGAACGCGACCTCAACTGAGAAGATCGTGCGAGCTTGCGAGAGAGCTATGATTTTTACAAAAAATAAGCTCCAGTGTGTTGCCATGCGAGGCGCACACACGCTACACTTTGACATCATAAATCTTGATATTGGAGCGATCAGTCCCAGGCTGCTTTATCATCCAATGACACACCGACCATAGATCTTCTGCAGAGAGGAGCGCATGCGCCTGGTGACCCTTTATCTCATTGGTCTATGATGAAGGCGGCTTGAACCCAGCGCCGTCAGTGACAGTAGTACCTGAGTGTGCTTTGTAATCGGAGATGTTTGAATATAGTGTTGAGATCGAACAATGGTTTTGATATTTTTTTGTCTTAAACAAATAGGTGCACTGCTTGGATAATACAACCATCTGAATAAATAATAAAAATAATGTTTGCAATTGAAATGCCAGTTAGTTACTGGGTATATAAGCGCCGAGCCAGCCGACGACTTTCACTGTATCTTCATCCTGAAAATCCAAAATGTTCAAACTCTTCGTCTTCGTTCTTGTTTCTGCACTCCTGATCTCAGAGGTAAGCAATGTTTATTAGTATTGTTTTAGTTACCTTATTATTGTTTAAAAGCCAACTTTATCGCCTAGCTATATTCATATTTTTTATTAAGTATTTTCATCTTTCTTTTAGGGGGTAACTAATGTGTTACTTAAGTACTTAATATGTTTTAATATTTGAACTTCGTTTTTGCAGAGTCTGCAAGACACAGTGTCTGGTGAGTACTACGATCACTTAATATAATCGCAATGTGACAATTAAGTACTCACATGGTAATAATTTATTATTTATCCATTCATGTGAGTATACTTCTAGATATCTATATATATCTTTTCGATTGTTATATTTTAAATCTGTGTTTTATCTATGACTCATAACGCAGATACCATTAGTTGGTTTACCATTACTTTTTCATGTAGTAAACCTTATTTTATTATTACTTTTCATGAATGATTTATTCCTGTTATTATTGGTAAACATATAAAAAATAACAACATATATAATTGATATACATATATATAATTATTAATTTTGGTTTTCTCACAGATCAGATAGATAGCACCAGTAATAGCACTGTCGCAACTGATGGCTCCTGTCACCGCGAAGGCGGCGGCGGTAGCAAGGGACATGACGGTATGTTTTTATAATCTTAACTATACGACGCATTAACAAACGCACAACATGAACTCCATATATTGATAATACCAGCCCTTTTTTTCCCACTGTTGGGTACGGGCCTCCCATCAATGCGAGGGGATCAGGCCATAGTCCACCAGGCTGGCCCAGTGCGGGTTGGCGGACTTCACACGTCTTTCGAGGGGTTCTCTCAGACATGCAGGTTTCCTCGCGATGTTTGCCTTTACCGTTTAGCAAGTGATAATCATGGTTGAAAATGAGATTCGCACATGAAATCCAGAAATCCCAGCGGTGTGAGCCGGGGTTTGAATCTGCGATCCTCGTTACCGAGGCAAGCGTTGTACCAACTTAGCTATCACTGCTTTATCAACTTCATATATTATGAAACAATAATGACCCCCGTTATTCCAAAACAACCTTATAATATCACGTCAATCAGTGCTGCTAGCTTATTTCTTATAGAACCAAAATCAGATCTCAATTGGTTTGTGAAATATTTGCATTATTTAATCGTATTATTAACGTTTACTATGAATTTGCGGTTTGAAGCTCCGTAGTGAAAACGTACATGTAGCACCAGGCTTAGTTACAAAGTACTTATCGCTGATTATTGTGATTTTCTCACAGGTGAGGTAGATAGCACCAGTGATGCTGTCGGTACTGATGGCTGGGTCTGCAAAGGCGGTAAGTTGTTTAACACCTAACGACGCTTCAACTATGCGCAGGTTGGCATAAAATATGATAGTACTAAACACTTTAATTTTTTTGTGCCCATAACAATGTACAGCTCAAAAATTAAACGGATCTTTTTGAAAAGAGCAACCATGGAGTTTCTTGCCCGTTCTTCTCCATAGGAACGGCATTCCGAACGGGTGGTAAAGTTGTAGCTTCGCGTTTTTTTTCATTCCATTCAAGTTGGTACTTATGCATTTTTTTTTCTATTACAGCCAAATGAAGATTATTAATCAAACGACTGACGGCTGGCAATGGACTCCGATTCTTCTCCTCTTGTCTCCAATGTAACTCTTTCTGTTGCACAAATTGTAACATGAAAAAAAAACAAATATTGTGGATTGAATAAACATGGAGACAGGCATTATTTTATTGTATTTATTTTTTCCACCCCACATATCACCTGTCCCCCGATTTACGACCTTAAGATACGAGAGGATAAGATAAAGATTCGGTTATTAGTTGCAACTATCATTTTGCATGTATTCTGTATCCGTATATGACACGAGTGGTTGAGTGAGTGAGTGAGTGAGTGGTAGAGCGAGTGAGTGAGTGAGTGGTAGAACGAGTGAGTAAATGAGTGAGTAACTGGTTTAGCGAGTGAGTGAATGAGTGAGTGAGTGGTTGAGCGATTGAGTGAATGAGTGACTGAGTGTTTGAGCGAGTGAGTGAGTGAATGAATGAGTGAGTGAGTGGTAAAGGGGTTGAGTGAATGAGTGAGTGAGAGCTTGAGTTGAGAATGGGTCGTCCTATTGAATCTTCGATTCGGTTGATTGAAAATGATCTGTGAGAGTTGTACGATATGAGAAACTTTCTAATCAAATCGATTTGATGCGATACCTAAGCAAAGATATGAATGAGGAATAATTATTGTCCGTTACAATACTGATATTATTATAAAGGTTGCTCTTAATGCTTATAATAATATTATTAGTGCTAAATGTAAGCATGCAATCATTCCATCACTCATTCGTTCAATTCATTCACTCAAAGTAACTTCATTCAATGGAGACCGAATAAAGTTAGTTTAAATTCCAGCAAGTTCCTTGTTTTACTTCAAGCACATATCACAATCTATAGACGCGGGTGTGGAGTTAATAAAGAACATCTATGGTGCCTGGGAGAACTCCCAGGATGCTTTAGGTGTGTTCTGTGACCTGTCGAAGGCCTTTGACTGCGTCCATCATGAAATACTTACCCGGAAACTGCACCACTACGGTATTAGGAACAAGGCTCTTGACCTCTTGACTTCATATTTAAATAATAGGATTCAAAAGGTCGATGTTAATGGTATAAAATCGCCCGGCTCTCTAGTGTCAATGGGCGTTCCACAAGGTTCGATATTAGGGCCATTCTTATTCCTAATATACATCAATGACTTGCCTTACTATATAGGGAATAATCACGAGATTGTATTGTTTGCAGATGACACTTCACTGCTTTTTAAACTTAAGAGCACTCGCTAAAGTTGTTGATTGGTTCACTATAAATAATCTTCTCCTTAATGAGAAGAAAACTAAATGCGTCAAGTTCTCAACACCAAATGTTAGACAAGTTGGAACCAATTTACAAATGAATGGAACTGATTTGGACCTTGTGGAGTCAACAGTGTTTCTCGGTATTACCATAGATGCTAAATTGCAATGGGGTCCACATATTAAAAAACTATCTGGTAGGCTGAGTTCGGCAGCTTATGCTGTTAAAAAAATTCGACTATTAACGGATATAGACACAGCTAGAATTGTTTATTTCAGTTATTTCCATAGCGTTATGTCCTATGGCATCTTGCTCTGGGGTTGCTCTGCAGATCTTAATACTATCTTCATCTTGCAGAAAAGGGCAATACGAGCAATTTACGGCATGGGTCCTAGAGACTCCCTTAAGGATAAATTCAAAGAAATAAATATTCTAACTGTTGTGTCTCAATTTATTTATGAAAATCTAATGTATGTTAAGAAAAATATTCATAATTTTGAAAAAAGGAGTGATGTTCATGTTATTAACACTCGTAATAAGGACAAACTATCCGTGCATGTCACTCGTCTCCACAGAATAAATAACTATTTTATGGCGCAAAGTATACGCTTCTATAATAAACTTCCCAAAGGAATCCGAGATTTGCCCATTAGTAAGTTTAAAAGAACTGTTAAAAGTAATTTATGTCGTAAGGGTTATTACAGAATCTTGGATTATTTGGATGATAAAGCAGCCTGGGACTGATCGCTCAAATATCAATATTTATAATATTAAAGTGTAGCGTGTGTGCGCCTCGCATGGCAACACACTGGAGCTTACTTTTTATTTATTTTTTTGTAAAAATAATGGATAAAAAAAAAGACAAGCCCGCTGAGTTTCTTGCCGGATCTTCTCAGTTGAGGTCGCGTTCCGATCCAGTTGTAGAGTTAAGGAAAAAAATTTATGACAATTTGTAAGTGCCCCCGTAGGCCTATACGAAATAAATGAATTGACTTTGACTTTGAGTTATCGCGTCTGCTGCGCCTGACCACATCCGATAAACGTGGAAGCTGATGAGGATTACATTTCACGAACATAGCAGTTGGTAAATATACCAAGGGCCTTGGGGTGGAAATTATAGACTTCTTGAGGTTTATATAATTATAATTTAATTAAATACTCAGAACACTTTTCAAAATATACGATTTCAAGGAGGCGTCATAGAGAAGAGAGAGAAAACCATAGAGAATGCGTAGAGCATGTAGAGCATTTTTCAGGTTATTGTCCAGCAATTTCTATACTATATAATGAAGGCACAGTCAATATTATATGTATCCTGAAATATGCTTGACAACTATGAGTTGGTTGTAAATTAAAAATGACTCTACTGCGTCCCTTTTGAGCCTTAAATGCTGTATCTTTGTTGGTAGAGTTGCCTCAAAATATTATACCGTATAAGTAAGTATCGCCAGACGAACACACCAACTATACGGTCCCACGCTAAGCAACGCTTGTATTATGGACACCGTGGACAATAATCTATGAAAAATGCCCTATATAATGATCTCTATGCTTTTCTCTCTCTTCTCTATGGCGCCTCCTTGACATCGTTTGTTCTAAAAAGTGTTCTGAGTATTTAATAATATAATGATTATATAAATATTAATAAGTCAACGGGCGGATGTGTGGACAATAATCTATGAAAAATGCTCTAGATAATGGTCTCTATGTTTTTCTCTCTCTTCTCTATGGTCGCCTCCTTGGCATCGTTTGTTCTAAAAAGTGTTCTGAGTATTTAATTAGAATTATGATTATATAAACCTCAAGAAGTCTATAATTTCCACCCCAGGTCCCATGGTATATTGGCCACACCGTACAATTGACTGGGGGCGAACCCAGTATCGTAAGTCTCAAGCCGCCACTGACTCGCACGTGACCACGTAACTATGAGACGGTGGTGTACATCGTGCGCAGAGATCCGGAACGAATGATTATTGGTTTTTCTTTCATTATCGTTTTTGTTATTCGGTTGACCTTGTGCATTTTAATAAGCTCTTATACCGAACAACTTACGTGGTTCTTTCCACGACCATATATGTCAATATTACGTAATAAAGAAATTCGATGTAAGTGTTGCCAGGTGTTTAGGCCACGTGTATATTTTTTGCAAATATATCACCTCACCTTGCTTACCATCGCCGTACATAAAATGTGAGTGTAGGACCGTATACTTGGTTTTCGTCTGGCGATATTATATTATTATTATATAGCTATGATTCTATTAATGTATACCAATGCAACACCGACACACAGTCAGAAACATGCGCATAAAAGGTCGCCGTCAACTAATTTCTACCAGACGTGTCCTGGTCCTTCATCATATGCCTATCTCCGGCAGAGAGGAACGAGTGCGCCTGGAGACTCCCTATCTCTTTTCTCTACAAAAAAATGGGGTAAGAGGAACCCACTACTGATCCTCGGCTTGTCAACTTTTCCAATTATAAAACAAACAAGTTTGATCAGCAATAAAGAAGCCAGCAACATCGAACTCCTCTAAAATGTTAGTCGAGAAACTGTCTGTCACGAGGGTCGTGACCCCAAATAATATGCAATTCTCCGCGAAACGAAGCGAATCTAAACAAGTATTCCATTTCTCTATGGTTGAAGGCGGCTTAAGAGTCATTAGTAAGTATAGTGTGCTTTTTAATCGGAGATGTTTGAATAGTATTGAGATGGTTCTGATAAAATACATTAGTTCATGAAAAGAAACACAAACACAAACAATACTTGGTTTATACAAACACCTGGATAAATAATGTAAAATACAAAATCATAATTACTTTCGGTATTGTCATTTCAGTATATTACTAGGCAGGTAGGCAGGTTGCGAGACATCGGCATTGATTCAAGGTGACATTGAAGACAGCCGATCCGCTTATACTTTCTCTTTAAATGTTTAAATATTGCTCAGCTGAGCAAATGCAATTATCTTCGCTATAAAGCTATAAGAAACACATTTAAGTTGTCTGTACGTTGAAAATACTCGGTTTGGATATGTCGAGCAAACAACACGAGCACGAACGTACCATCCTTTGCTCAATAATAATAATATCAACAACCCTACAAAAATCTAAAAACATGCAGAATAGTTGAGAGTTTTTGCAGTGTGACAAAAAGGCATGCGCAAACATGACACATTTAAAAACATTGTCCTCTGAGCTACCCGAAATTTCACACTACAATAATAAGGATAGGCGACGCGGTAGAACTAATAAGTGCTGAACATCTGCTCCCCCGAGACGGGCTCCCATAAGGGGGCGAGGCACAAGAGGGGCACCGGTGCGTTCCGTTTGGAGATCCCGGAGCCCCTCCAACGTGTGTCGAAGGCGGCCACCGGGGGCGTTTTAGTGGACCCACAGAGGTCGGATATCTTTCGAAGATTTCCCCCCCGTCAACAAAAAAAAAAGGGCTAAGGACTAAGAAGCTCGCTGAGGGAACACCAAAATGAATTGATTAATTATTGTAGTAAAGTTATCTAAGTTATAAGTTATCTAAGTAATATTCAATACCAGGGCTTTCAAGTGCGAGTATGTAAAAATACTCGGGGTGGAAGCCAGGTTTTAAAATACTTGGAAGTATTTGGCAGCGTTCGACCCGGCAGACCGAATCGCACGTGCCCAAAGTAAAACACAGATTTCGGTACATGCACTCGTGAAACTTCGGAATAGTTCGGGACGGCAACCGGGCGCCGAACTTGAAGCCTGCGCCCACGCCAGCCCGTTTCGCGCCATCTTCAAATGGGCGGTAAATAGGCTTGTAGGTGTTAAAGTACTTACGATTCGCGCGTGGGGCCTGGCTTCTCGAGCAAGAAATACTTGCATTGGAAATCGATTCTTATGATGTTATAAATAAGGGGCACATTCTTATTCACGATAAACATAATTGGAAGTTCAAATATATGATTTTGACGATCTGATTAACGCAGTTGGTGGTGACCCTGCTCTCTGCGCCGAGGGTCCCGGGGTTGAATCCTGGTAGGGACAACCTTCTTGTGATCAGCATGAATGTTTGTACCCGAGTCATGGATGTTTAATATCTACATAAGTATTATATACTGAGTTCGCCCTCAGTCCATTTTATGGTACCCATAATACAAGCGTTGCTTAGTGTGGGATTGTATAGTGGGTGTGTTCGTCTGGCGATATTACTATTACTCTTATTCGTATGAAGACAACGATCACACAAAGATAAGGATCGATTTCCAATGCAAGTATTCTCAGCCCTCGGGCAACGACAACTCGGGCAGAGCCGTCGGAACGAGTTAGTGATTGTTTTTCTCTCAATTTCGTTTTTATTTGGTTGACCTTGTGAATTTTAATAAGCTCTTATACCCAGCTACTTCTATGGTTCCATCTGCGACCACATGTTTCAATATTAGCTAAGTACATGTACTAGTGTAAAGAAATTCAACGTGACAACGCGCGGTTATTTCTTTTATCACGTTTTTTTTTGTCATATACAAACACATTTAAAATGATATTGTCACGTGAAATCTGAAAATCCTAGGGAGCCCCCGCATGTTATATAAGGACCGAGTTCTTCTTGTTCTTCTTTTTTTAAGTTTTTTTTTTGTATCAAAATAAAAGTTAGATTTTAGTAAATTTGAACTTTGTTGTGGAACAATTAATCATATTTTTCCATGCTACACTCTGTTCTGTGACATAGTTTGACAAGGTAACATGAGCTCGCGAACGTTAAATGAATCAAAAGTCAGTTGAAAACTAACGAACCTTTCCATTCCACTATTGTACACTATGATTCTATAAACGCACACCAAAGTCAAAGTCAAACCATTTATTTCGTATAGGCCTACGGGGGTACATAAAAATTGACCTCTACATTTTTTTTTCTTAACTCTACAACCGGTTTGGAACGCGACCTCAACTGAGAAGATCGTGCGAGCTTGCGAGAGAGCTATGATTTTTACAAAAAATAAGCTCCAGTGTGTTGCCATGCGAGGCGCACACACGCTACACTTTGACATCATAAATCTTGATATTGGAGCGATCAGTCCCAGGCTGCTTTATCATCCAATGACACACCGACCATAGATCTTCTGCAGAGAGGAGCGCATGCGCCTGGTGACCCTTTATCTCATTGGTCTATGATGAAGGCGGCTTGAACCCAGCGCCGTCAGTGACAGTAGTACCTGAGTGTGCTTTGTAATCGGAGATGTTTGAATATAGTGTTGAGATCGAACAATGGTTTTGATATTTTTTTGTCTTAAACAAATAGGTGCACTGCTTGGATAATACAACCATCTGAATAAATAATAAAAATAATGTTTGCAATTGAAATGCCAGTTAGTTACTGGGTATATAAGCGCCGAGCCAGCCGACGACTTTCACTGTATCTTCATCCTGAAAATCCAAAATGTTCAAACTCTTCGTCTTCGTTCTTGTTTCTGCACTCCTGATCTCAGAGGTAAGCAATGTTTATTAGTATTGTTTTAGTTACCTTATTATTGTTTAAAAGCCAACTTTATCGCCTAGCTATATTCATATTTTTTATTAAGTATTTTCATCTTTCTTTTAGGGGGTAACTAATGTGTTACTTAAGTACTTAATATGTTTTAATATTTGAACTTCGTTTTTGCAGAGTCTGCAAGACACAGTGTCTGGTGAGTACTACGATCACTTAATATAATCGCAATGTGACAATTAAGTACTCACATGGTAATAATTTATTATTTATCCATTCGTGTGAGTATACTACTAGATATCTATATATATCTTTTCGATTGTTATCTTTTAAATCTGTGTTTTATCTATGACTCATAACGCAGATACCATTAGTTGGTTTACCATTACTTTTTCATGTAGTAAACCTTATTTTATTATTACTTTTCATGAATGATTTATTCCTGTTATTATTGGTAAACATATAAAAAATAACAACATGTATAATTGATATACATATATATAATTATTAATTTTGGTTTCCTCACAGATCAGATAGATAGCACCAGTAATAGCACTGTCGCAACTGATGGCGTCTCCTGTACGCGCGAACGCGGCGGCGGTAGCAAGGGACATGACGGTATGTTTTTATAATCTTAACTATACGACGCATGAACGAACGCACAACATGAACTCCATATATTGATAATACCAGCCCTTTTTGTCCCACTGTTGGGTACGGGCCTCCCATCAATGCGAGGGGATCAGGCCATAGTCCACCAGGCTGGCCCAGTGCGGGTTGGCGGACTTCACACGTCTTTCGAGGGGTTCTCTCAGACATGCAGGTTTCCTCGCGATGTTTGCCTTTACCGTTTAGCAAGTGATAATCATGGTTGAAAATGAGATTCGCACATGAAATCCAGAAATCCCAGCGGTGTGAGCCGGGGTTTGAATCTGCGATCCTCGTTACCGAGGCAAGCGTTGTACCAACTTAGCTATCACTGCTTTATCAACTTCATATATTATGAAACAATAATGACCCCCGTTATTCCAAAACAACCTTATAATATCACGTCAATCAGTGCTGCTAGCTTATTTCTTATAGAACCAAAATCAGATCTCAATTGGTTTGTGAAATATTTGCATTATTTAATCGTATTATTAACGTTTACTATGAATTTGCGGTTTGAAGCTCCGTAGTGAAAACGTACATGTAGCACCAGGCTTAGTTACAAAGTACTTATCGCTGATTATTGTGATTTTCTCACAGGTGAGGTAGATAGCACCAGTGATGTTGTCGGTACTGATGGCTGGGTCTGCAAAGGCGGTAAGTTGTTTAACACCTAACGACGCTTCAACTATGCGCAGGTTGGCATAAAATATGATAGTACTAAACACTTTAATTTTTTTGTGCCCATAACAATGTACAGCTCAAAAATTAAACGGATCTTTTTGAAAAGAGCAACCATGGAGTTTCTTGCCCGTTCTTCTCCATAGGAACGGCATTCCGAACGGGTGGTAAAGTTGTAGCTTAGCGTTTTTTTTCATTCCATTCAAGTTGGTACTTATGCATTTTTTTTTCTATTACAGCCAAATGAAGATTATTAATCAAACGACTGACGGCTGGCAATGGACTCCGATTCTTCTCCTCTTGTCTCCAATGTAACTCTTACTGTTTTTGCACAAATTGTAACATGAAAAAAAAACAAATATTGTGGATTGAATAAACATGGAGACAGGCATTATTTTATTGTATTTATTTTTTCCACCCCACATATCACCTGTCCCCCGATTTACGACCTTAAGATACGAGAGGATAAGATAAAGATTCGGTTATTAGTTGCAACTATCATTTTGCATGTATTCTGTATCTGTATATGACACGAGTGGTTGAGTGAGTGAGTGAGTGAGTGGTAGAGCGAGTGAGTGAGTGAGTGGTAGAACGAGTGAGTAAATGAGTGAGTAACTGGTTTAGCGAGTGAGTGAATGAGTGAGTGAGTGGTTGAGCGTGTGAGTGAGTGAGTGTTTGAGCGATTGAGTGAATGAGTGACTGAGTGTTTGAGCGAGTGAGTGAGTGAATGAATGAGTGAGTGAGTGGTAAAGGGGTTGAGTGAATGAGTGAGTGAGAGCTTGAGTTGAGAATGGGTCGTCCTATTGAATCTTCGATTCGGTTGATTGAAAATGATCTGTGAGAGTTGTACGATATGAGAAACTTTCTAATCAAATCGATTTGATGCGATACCTAAGCAAAGATATGAATGAGGAATAATTATTGTCCGTTACAATACTGATATTATTATAAAGGTTGCTCTTAATGCTTATAATAATATTATTAGTGCTAAATGTAAGCATGCAATCATTCCATCACTCATTCGTTCAATTCATTCACTCAAAGTAACTTCATTCAATGGAGACCGAATAAAGTTAGTTTAAATTCCAGCAAGTTCCTTGTTTTACTTCAAGCACATATCACAATCTATAGACGCGGGTGTGGAGTTAATAAAGAACATCTATGGTGCCTGGGAGAACTCCCAGGATGCTTTAGGTGTGTTCTGTGACCTGTCGAAGGCCTTTGACTGCGTCCATCATGAAATACTTACCCGGAAACTGCACCACTACGGTATTAGGAACAAGGCTCTTGACCTCTTGACTTCATATTTAAATAATAGGATTCAAAAGGTCGATGTTAATGGTATAAAATCGCCCGGCTCTCTAGTGTCAATGGGCGTTCCACAAGGTTCGATATTAGGGCCATTCTTATTCCTAATATACATCAATGACTTGCCTTACTATATAGGGAATAATCACGAGATTGTATTGTTTGCAGATGACACTTCACTGCTTTTTAAACTTAAGAGCACTCGCTAAAGTTGTTGATTGGTTCACTATAAATAATCTTCTCCTTAATGAGAAGAAAACTAAATGCGTCAAGTTCTCAACACCAAATGTTAGACAAGTTGGAACCAATTTACAAATGAATGGAACTGATTTGGACCTTGTGGAGTCAACAGTGTTTCTCGGTATTACCATAGATGCTAAATTGCAATGGGGTCCACATATTAAAAAACTATCTGGTAGGCTGAGTTCGGCAGCTTATGCTGTTAAAAAAATTCGACTATTAACGGATATAGACACAGCTAGAATTGTCTATTTCAGTTATTTCCATAGCGTTATGTCCTATGGCATCTTGCTCTGGGGTTGCTCTGCAGATCTTAATACTATCTTCATCTTGCAGAAAAGGGCAATACGAGCAATTTACGGCATGGGTCCTAGAGACTCCCTTAAGGATAAATTCAAAGAAATAAATATTCTAACTGTTGTGTCTCAATTTATTTATGAAAATCTAATGTATGTTAAGAAAAATATTCATAATTTTGAAAAAAGGAGTGATGTTCATGTTATTAACACTCGTAATAAGGACAAACTATCCGTGCATGTCACTCGTCTCCACAGAATAAATAATTATTTTATGGCGCAAAGTATACGCTTCTATAATAAACTTCCCAAAGGAATCCGAGATTTGCCCATTAGTAAGTTTAAAAGAACTGTTAAAAGTAATTTATGTCGTAAGGGTTATTACAGAATCTTGGATTATTTGGATGATAAAGCAGCCTGGGACTGATCGCTCAAATATCAATATTTATAATGTTAAAGTGTAGCGTGTGTGCGCCTCGCATGGCAACACACTGGAGCTTACTTTTTATTATTTTTTTTGTAAAAATAATGGATAAAAAAAAAGACAAGCCCGCTGAGTTTCTTGCCGGATCTTCTCAGTTGAGGTCGCGTTCCGATCCAGTTGTAGAGTTAAGGAAAAAAAATTATGACAATTTGTAAGTGCCCCCGTAGGCCTATACGAAATAAATGAATTGACTTTGACTTTGAGTTATCGCGTCTGCTGCGCCTGACCACATCCGATAAACGTGGAAGCTGATGAGGATTACATTTCACGAACATAGCAGTTGGTAAATATACCAAGGGCCTTGGGGTGGAAATTATAGACTTCTTGAGGTTTATATAATTATAATTTAATTAAATACTCAGAACACTTTTCAAAATATACGATTTCAAGGAGGCGTCATAGAGAAGAGAGAGAAAACCATAGAGAATGCGTAGAGCATTTTTCATAGGTTATTGTCCAGCAATTTCTATACTATATAATGAAGGCACAGTCAATATTATATGTATCCTGAAATATGCTTGACAACTATGAGTTGGTTGTAAATTAAAAATGACTCTAATGCGTCCCTTTTGAGCCTTAAATGCTGTATCTTTGTTGGTAGAGTTGCCTCAAAATATTATACCGTATAAGTAAGTATCGCCAGACGAACACACCAACTATACGGTCCCACGCTAAGCAACGCTTGTATTATGGACACCGTGGACAATAATCTATGAAAAATGCCCTATATAATGATCTCTATGCTTTTCTCTCTCTTCTCTATGGCGCCTCCTTGACATCGTTTGTTCTAAAAAGTGTTCTGAGTATTTAATAATATAATGATTATATAAATATTAATAAGTCAACGGGCGGATGTGTGGACAATAATCTATGAAAAATGCTCTAGATAATGGTCTCTATGTTTTTCTCTCTCTTCTCTATGGTCGCCTCCTTGGCATCGTTTGTTCTAAAAAGTGTTCTGAGTATTTAATTAGAATTATGATTATATAAACCTCAAGAAGTCTATAATTTCCACCCCAGGTCCCATGGTATATTGGCCACACCGTACAATTGACTGGGGGCGAACCCAGTATCGTAAGTCTCAAGCCGCCACTGACTCGCACGTGACCACGTAACTATGAGACGGTGGTGTACATCGTGCGCAGAGATCCGGAACGAATGATTATTGGTTTTTCTTTCATTATCGTTTTTGTTATTCGGTTGACCTTGTGCATTTTAATAAGCTCTTATACCGAACAACTTACGTGGTTCTTTCCACGACCATATATGTCAATATTACGTAATAAAGAAATTCGATGTAAGTGTTGCCAGGTGTTTAGGCCACGTGTATATTTTTTGCAAATATATCACCTCACCTTGCTTACCATCGCCGTACATAAAATGTGAGTGTAGGACCGTATACTTGGTTTTCGTCTGGCGATATTATATTATTATTATATAGCTATGATTCTATTAATGTATACCAATGCAACACCGACACACAGTCAGAAACATGCGCATAAAAGGTCGCCGTCAACTAATTTCTACCAGACGTGTCCTGGTCCTTCATCATATGCCTATCTCCGGCAGAGAGGAACGAGTGCGCCTGGAGACTCCCTATCTCTTTTCTCTACAAAAAAATGGGGTAAGAGGAACCCACTACTGATCCTCGGCTTGTCAACTTTTCCAATTATAAAACAAACAAGTTTGATCAGCAATAAAGAAGCCAGCAACATCGAACTCCTCTAAAATGTTAGTCGAGAAACTGTCTGTCACGAGGGTCGTGACCCCAAATAATATGCAATTCTCCGCGAAACGAAGCGAATCTAAACAAGTATTCCATTTCTCTATGGTTGAAGGCGGCTTAAGAGTCATTAGTAAGTATAGTGTGCTTTTTAATCGGAGATGTTTGAATAGTATTGAGATGGTTCTGATAAAATACATTAGTTCATGAAAAGAAACACAAACACAAACAATACTTGGTTTATACAAACACCTGGATAAATAATGTAAAATACAAAATCATAATTACTTTCGGTATTGTCATTTCAGTATATTACTAGGCAGGTAGGCAGGTTGCGAGACATCGGCATTGATTCAAGGTGACATTGAAGACAGCCGATCCGCTTATACTTTCTCTTTAAATGTTTAAATATTGCTCAGCTGAGCAAATGCAATTATCTTCGCTATAAAGCTATAAGAAACACATTTAAGTTGTCTGTACGTTGAAAATACTCGGTTTGGATATGTCGAGCAAACAACACGAGCACGAACGTACCATCCTTTGCTCAATAATAATAATATCAACAACCCTACAAAAATCTAAAAACATGCAGAATAGTTGAGAGTTTTTGCAGTGTGACAAAAAGGCATGCGCAAACATGACACATTTAAAAACATTGTCCTCTGAGCTACCCGAAATTTCACACTACAATAATAAGGATAGGCGACGCGGTAGAACTAATAAGTGCTGAACATCTGCTCCCCCGAGACGGGCTCCCATAAGGGGGCGAGGCACAAGAGGGGCACCGGTGCGTTCCGTTTGGAGATCCCGGAGCCCCTCCAACGTGTGTCGAAGGCGGCCACCGGGGGCGTTTTAGTGGACCCACAGAGGTCGGATATCTTTCGAAGATTTCCCCCCCGTCAACAAAAAAAAAAGGGCTAAGGACTAAGAAGCTCGCTGAGGGAACACCAAAATGAATTGATTAATTATTGTAGTAAAGTTATCTAAGTTATAAGTTATCTAAGTAATATTCAATACCAGGGCTTTCAAGTGCGAGTATGTAAAAATACTCGGGGTGGAAGCCAGGTTTTAAAATACTTGGAAGTATTTGGCAGCGTTCGACCCGGCAGACCGAATCGCACGTGCCCAAAGTAAAACACAGATTTCGGTACATGCACTCGTGAAACTTCGGAATAGTTCGGGACGGCAACCGGGCGCCGAACTTGAAGCCTGCGCCCACGCCAGCCCGTTTCGCGCCATCTTCAAATGGGCGGTAAATAGGCTTGTAGGTGTTAAAGTACTTACGATTCGCGCGTGGGGCCTGGCTTCTCGAGCAAGAAATACTTGCATTGGAAATCGATTCTTATGATGTTATAAATAAGGGGCACATTCTTATTCACGATAAACATAATTGGAAGTTCAAATATATGATTTTGACGATCTGATTAACGCAGTTGGTGGTGACCCTGCTCTCTGCGCCGAGGGTCCCGGGGTTGAATCCTGGTAGGGACAACCTTCTTGTGATCAGCATGAATGTTTGTACCCGAGTCATGGATGTTTAATATCTACATAAGTATTATATACTGAGTTCGCCCTCAGTCCATTTTATGGTACCCATAATACAAGCGTTGCTTAGTGTGGGATTGTATAGTTGGTGTGTTCGTCTGGCGATATTACTATTACTCTTATTCGTATGAAGACAACGATCACACAAAGATAAGGATCGATTTCCAATGCAAGTATTCTCAGCCCTCGGGCAACGACAACTCGGGCAGAGCCGTCGGAACGAGTTAGTGATTGTTTTTCTCTCAATTTCGTTTTTATTTGGTTGACCTTGTGAATTTTAATAAGCTCTTATACCCAGCTACTTCTATGGTTCCATCTGCGACCACATGTTTCAATATTAGCTAAGTACATGTACTAGTGTAAAGAAATTCAACGTGACAACGCGCGGTTATTTCTTTTGTCACGTTTTTTTTTGTCATATACAAACACATTTAAAATGATATTGTCACGTGAAATCTGAAAATCCTAGGGAGCCCGCGCATGTTATATAAGGACCGAGTTCTTCTTGTTCTTCTTTTTTTAAGTTTTTTTTTTTGTATCGAAAATAAAAGTTAGATTTTAGTAAATTTGAACTTTGTTGTGGAACAATTAATCATATTTTTCCATGCTACACTCTGTTCTGTGACATAGTTTGACAAGGTAACATGAGCTCGCGAACGTTAAATGAATCAAAAGTCAGTTGAAAACTAACGAACCTTTCCATTCCACTATTGTACACTATGATTCTATAAACGCACACCAAAGTCAAAGTCAAACCATTTATTTCGTATAGGCCTACGGGGGTACATAAAAATTGACCTCTACATTTTTTTTTCTTAACTCTACAACCGGTTTGGAACGCGACCTCAACTGAGAAGATCGTGCGAGCTTGCGAGAGAGCTATGATTTTTACAAAAAATAAGCTCCAGTGTGTTGCCATGCGAGGCGCACACACGCTACACTTTGACATCATAAATCTTGATATTGGAGCGATCAGTCCCAGGCTGCTTTATCATCCAATGACACACCGACCATAGATCTTCTGCAGAGAGGAGCGCATGCGCCTGGTGACCCTTTATCTCATTGGTCTATGATGAAGGCGGCTTGAACCCAGCGCCGTCAGTGACAGTAGTACCTGAGTGTGCTTTGTAATCGGAGATGTTTGAATATAGTGTTGAGATCGAACAATGGTTTTGATATTTTTTTGTCTTAAACAAATAGGTGCACTGCTTGGATAATACAACCATCTGAATAAATAATAAAAATAATGTTTGCAATTGAAATGCCAGTTAGTTACTGGGTATATAAGCGCCGAGCCAGCCGACGACTTTCACTGTATCTTCATCCTGAAAATCCAAAATGTTCAAACTCTTCGTCTTCGTTCTTGTTTCTGCACTCCTGATCTCAGAGGTAAGCAATGTTTATTAGTATTGTTTTAGTTACCTTATTATTGTTTAAAAGCCAACTTTATCGCCTAGCTATATTCATATTTTTTATTAAGTATTTTCATCTTTCTTTTAGGGGGTAACTAATGTGTTACTTAAGTACTTAATATGTTTTAATATTTGAACTTCGTTTTTGCAGAGTCTGCAAGACACAGTGTCTGGTGAGTACTACGATCACTTAATATAATCGCAATGTGACAATTAAGTACTCACATGGTAATAATTTATTATTTATCCATTCATGTGAGTATACTTCTAGATATCTATATATATCTTTTCGATTGTTATATTTTAAATCTGTGTTTTATCTATGACTCATAACGCAGATACCATTAGTTGGTTTACCATTACTTTTTCATGTAGTAAACCTTATTTTATTATTACTTTTCATGAATGATTTATTCCTGTTATTATTGGTAAACATATAAAAAATAACAACATATATAATTGATATACATATATATAATTATTAATTTTGGTTTTCTCACAGATCAGATAGATAGCACCAGTAATAGCACTGTCGCAACTGATGGCTCCTGTCACCGCGAAGGCGGCGGCGGTAGCAAGGGACATGACGGTATGTTTTTATAATCTTAACTATACGACGCATTAACAAACGCACAACATGAACTCCATATATTGATAATACCAGCCCTTTTTTTCCCACTGTTGGGTACGGGCCTCCCATCAATGCGAGGGGATCAGGCCATAGTCCACCAGGCTGGCCCAGTGCGGGTTGGCGGACTTCACACGTCTTTCGAGGGGTTCTCTCAGACATGCAGGTTTCCTCGCGATGTTTGCCTTTACCGTTTAGCAAGTGATAATCATGGTTGAAAATGAGATTCGCACATGAAATCCAGAAATCCCAGCGGTGTGAGCCGGGGTTTGAATCTGCGATCCTCGTTACCGAGGCAAGCGTTGTACCAACTTAGCTATCACTGCTTTATCAACTTCATATATTATGAAACAATAATGACCCCCGTTATTCCAAAACAACCTTATAATATCACGTCAATCAGTGCTGCTAGCTTATTTCTTATAGAACCAAAATCAGATCTCAATTGGTTTGTGAAATATTTGCATTATTTAATCGTATTATTAACGTTTACTATGAATTTGCGGTTTGAAGCTCCGTAGTGAAAACGTACATGTAGCACCAGGCTTAGTTACAAAGTACTTATCGCTGATTATTGTGATTTTCTCACAGGTGAGGTAGATAGCACCAGTGATGCTGTCGGTACTGATGGCTGGGTCTGCAAAGGCGGTAAGTTGTTTAACACCTAACGACGCTTCAACTATGCGCAGGTTGGCATAAAATATGATAGTACTAAACACTTTAATTTTTTTGTGCCCATAACAATGTACAGCTCAAAAATTAAACGGATCTTTTTGAAAAGAGCAACCATGGAGTTTCTTGCCCGTTCTTCTCCATAGGAACGGCATTCCGAACGGGTGGTAAAGTTGTAGCTTCGCGTTTTTTTTCATTCCATTCAAGTTGGTACTTTTGCATTTTTTTTTCTATTACAGCCAAATGAAGATTATTAATCAAACGACTGACGGCTGGCAATGGACTCCGATTCTTCTCCTCTTGTCTCCAATGTAACTCTTTCTGTTGCACAAATTGTAACATGAAAAAAAAACAAATATTGTGGATTGAATAAACATGGAGACAGGCATTATTTTATTGTATTTATTTTTTCCACCCCACATATCACCTGTCCCCCGATTTACGACCTTAAGATACGAGAGGATAAGATAAAGATTCGGTTATTAGTTGCAACTATCATTTTGCATGTATTCTGTATCCGTATATGACACGAGTGGTTGAGTGAGTGAGTGAGTGAGTGGTAGAGCGAGTGAGTGAGTGAGTGGTAGAACGAGTGAGTAAATGAGTGAGTAACTGGTTTAGCGAGTGAGTGAATGAGTGAGTGAGTGGTTGAGCGATTGAGTGAATGAGTGACTGAGTGTTTGAGCGAGTGAGTGAGTGAATGAATGAGTGAGTGAGTGGTAAAGGGGTTGAGTGAATGAGTGAGTGAGAGCTTGAGTTGAGAATGGGTCGTCCTATTGAATCTTCGATTCGGTTGATTGAAAATGATCTGTGAGAGTTGTACGATATGAGAAACTTTCTAATCAAATCGATTTGATGCGATACCTAAGCAAAGATATGAATGAGGAATAATTATTGTCCGTTACAATACTGATATTATTATAAAGGTTGCTCTTAATGCTTATAATAATATTATTAGTGCTAAATGTAAGCATGCAATCATTCCATCACTCATTCGTTCAATTCATTCACTCAAAGTAACTTCATTCAATGGAGACCGAATAAAGTTAGTTTAAATTCCAGCAAGTTCCTTGTTTTACTTCAAGCACATATCACAATCTATAGACGCGGGTGTGGAGTTAATAAAGAACATCTATGGTGCCTGGGAGAACTCCCAGGATGCTTTAGGTGTGTTCTGTGACCTGTCGAAGGCCTTTGACTGCGTCCATCATGAAATACTTACCCGGAAACTGCACCACTACGGTATTAGGAACAAGGCTCTTGACCTCTTGACTTCATATTTAAATAATAGGATTCAAAAGGTCGATGTTAATGGTATAAAATCGCCCGGCTCTCTAGTGTCAATGGGCGTTCCACAAGGTTCGATATTAGGGCCATTCTTATTCCTAATATACATCAATGACTTGCCTTACTATATAGGGAATAATCACGAGATTGTATTGTTTGCAGATGACACTTCACTGCTTTTTAAACTTAAGAGCACTCGCTAAAGTTGTTGATTGGTTCACTATAAATAATCTTCTCCTTAATGAGAAGAAAACTAAATGCGTCAAGTTCTCAACACCAAATGTTAGACAAGTTGGAACCAATTTACAAATGAATGGAACTGATTTGGACCTTGTGGAGTCAACAGTGTTTCTCGGTATTACCATAGATGCTAAATTGCAATGGGGTCCACATATTAAAAAACTATCTGGTAGGCTGAGTTCGGCAGCTTATGCTGTTAAAAAAATTCGACTATTAACGGATATAGACACAGCTAGAATTGTTTATTTCAGTTATTTCCATAGCGTTATGTCCTATGGCATCTTGCTCTGGGGTTGCTCTGCAGATCTTAATACTATCTTCATCTTGCAGAAAAGGGCAATACGAGCAATTTACGGCATGGGTCCTAGAGACTCCCTTAAGGATAAATTCAAAGAAATAAATATTCTAACTGTTGTGTCTCAATTTATTTATGAAAATCTAATGTATGTTAAGAAAAATATTCATAATTTTGAAAAAAGGAGTGATGTTCATGTTATTAACACTCGTAATAAGGACAAACTATCCGTGCATGTCACTCGTCTCCACAGAATAAATAACTATTTTATGGCGCAAAGTATACGCTTCTATAATAAACTTCCCAAAGGAATCCGAGATTTGCCCATTAGTAAGTTTAAAAGAACTGTTAAAAGTAATTTATGTCGTAAGGGTTATTACAGAATCTTGGATTATTTGGATGATAAAGCAGCCTGGGACTGATCGCTCAAATATCAATATTTATAATATTAAAGTGTAGCGTGTGTGCGCCTCGCATGGCAACACACTGGAGCTTACTTTTTATTTATTTTTTTGTAAAAATAATGGATAAAAAAAAAGACAAGCCCGCTGAGTTTCTTGCCGGATCTTCTCAGTTGAGGTCGCGTTCCGATCCAGTTGTAGAGTTAAGGAAAAAAATTTATGACAATTTGTAAGTGCCCCCGTAGGCCTATACGAAATAAATGAATTGACTTTGACTTTGAGTTATCGCGTCTGCTGCGCCTGACCACATCCGATAAACGTGGAAGCTGATGAGGATTACATTTCACGAACATAGCAGTTGGTAAATATACCAAGGGCCTTGGGGTGGAAATTATAGACTTCTTGAGGTTTATATAATTATAATTTAATTAAATACTCAGAACACTTTTCAAAATATACGATTTCAAGGAGGCGTCATAGAGAAGAGAGAGAAAACCATAGAGAATGCGTAGAGCATTTTTCATAGGTTATTGTCCAGCAATTTCTATACTATATAATGAAGGCACAGTCAATATTATATGTATCCTGAAATATGCTTGACAACTATGAGTTGGTTGTAAATTAAAAATGACTCTAATGCGTCCCTTTTGAGCCTTAAATGCTGTATCTTTGTTGGTAGAGTTGCCTCAAAATATTATACCGTATAAGTAAGTATCGCCAGACGAACACACCAACTATACGGTCCCACGCTAAGCAACGCTTGTATTATGGACACCGTGGACAATAATCTATGAAAAATGCCCTATATAATGATCTCTATGCTTTTCTCTCTCTTCTCTATGGCGCCTCCTTGACATCGTTTGTTCTAAAAAGTGTTCTGAGTATTTAATAATATTATGATTATATAAATATTAATAAGTCAACGGGCGGATGTGTGGACAATAATCTATGAAAAATGCTCTAGATAATGGTCTCTATGTTTTTCTCTCTCTTCTCTATGGTCGCCTCCTTGGCATCGTTTGTTCTAAAAAGTGTTCTGAGTATTTAATTAGAATTATGATTATATAAACCTCAAGAAGTCTATAATTTCCACCCCAGGTCCCATGGTATATTGGCCACACCGTACAATTGACTGGGGGCGAACCCAGTATCGTAAGTCTCAAGCCGCCACTGACTCGCACGTGACCACGTAACTATGAGACGGTGGTGTACATCGTGCGCAGAGATCCGGAACGAATGATTATTGGTTTTTCTTTCATTATCGTTTTTGTTATTCGGTTGACCTTGTGCATTTTAATAAGCTCTTATACCGAACAACTTACGTGGTTCTTTCCACGACCATATATGTCAATATTACGTAATAAAGAAATTCGATGTAAGTGTTGCCAGGTGTTTAGGCCACGTGTATATTTTTTGCAAATATATCACCTCACCTTGCTTACCATCGCCGTACATAAAATGTGAGTGTAGGACCGTATACTTGGTTTTCGTCTGGCGATATTATATTATTATTATATAGCTATGATTCTATGAATGTATACCAATGCAACACCGACACACAGTCAGAAACATGCGCATAAAAGGTCGCCGTCAACTAATTTCTACCAGACGTGTCCTGGTCCTTCATCATATGCCTATCTCCGGCAGAGAGGAACGAGTGCGCCTGGAGACTCTCTATCTCTTTTCTCTACAAAAAAATGGGGTAAGAGGAACCCACTACTGATCCTCGGCTTGTCAACTTTTCCAATTATGAAACAAACAAGTTTGATCAGCAATAAAGAAGCCAGCAACATCGAACTCCTCTAAAATGTTAGTCGAGAAACTGTCTGTCACGAGGGTCGTGACACCAAATAATATGCAATTCTCCGCGAAACGAAGCGAATCTAAACAAGTATTCCATTTCTCTATGGTTGAAGGCGGCTTAAGAGTCATTAGTAAGTATAGTGTGCTTTTTAATCGGAGATGTTTGAATAGTATTGAGATGGTTCTGATAAAATACATTAGTTCATGAAAAGAAACACAAACACAAACAATACTTGGTTTATACAAACACCTGGATAAATAATGTAAAATACAAAATCATAATTACTTTCGGTATTGTCATTTCAGTATATTACTAGGCAGGTAGGCAGGTTGCGAGACATCGGCATTGATTCAAGGTGACATTGAAGACAGCCGATCCGCTTATACTCTCTCTTTAAATGTTTAAATATTGCTCAGCTGAGCAAATGCAATTATCTTCGCTATAAAGCTATAAGAAACACATTTAAGTTGTCTGAACGTTGAAAATACTCGGTTTGGATATGTCGAGCAAACAACACGAGCACGAACGTACCATCCTTTGCTCAATAATAATAATATCAATAACCCTACAAAAATCTAAAAAAATGCAGAATAGTTGAGAGTTTTTGCAGTGTGACAAAAAGGCATGCGCAAACATGACACATTTAAAAACATTGTCCTCTGAGCTACCCGAAATTTTACACTACAATAATAAGGATAGGCGACGCGGTAGAACTAATAAGTGCTGAACATCTGCTCCCCCGAGACGGGCTCCCATAAGGGGGCGAGGCACAAGAGGGGTACCGGTGCGTTCCGTTTGGAGATCCCGGAGCCCCTCCAACGTGTGTCGAAGGCGGCCACCGGGGGCGTTTTAGTGGACCCACAGAGGTCGGGTATCTTTCGAAGATTTCCCCCCCGTCAACAAAAAAAAAGGGCTAAGGACTAAGAAGCTCGCTGAGGGAACACCAAAATGAATTGATTAATTATTATAGTAAAGTTATCTAAGTTATAAGTTATCTAAGTAATATTCAATACCAGGGCTTTCAAGTGCGAGTATGTAAAAATACTCGGGGTGGAAGCCAGGTTTTAAAATACTTGGAAGTATTTGGCAGCGTTCGACCCGGCAGACCGAATCGCACGTGCCCAAAGTAAAACACAGATTTCGGTACATGCACTCGTGAAACTTCGGAATAGTTCGGGACGGCAACCGAGCGCCGAACTTGAAGCCTGCGCCCACGCCAGCCCGTTTCGCGCCATCTTCGCATGGGCGGTAAATAGGCTTGTAGGTGTTAAAGTACTTACGATTCGCGCGTGGGGCCTGGCTTCTCGAGCAAGAAATACTTGCATTGGAAATCGATTCTTATGATGTTATAAATAAGGGGCACATTCTTATTCACGATAAACATAATTGGAAGTTCAAATATATGATTTTGACGATCTGATTAACGCAGTTGGTGGTGACCCTGCTCTCTGCGCCGAGGGTCCCGGGGTTGAATCCTGGTAGGGACAACCTTCTTGTGATCAGCATGAATGTTTGTACCCGAGTCATGGATGTTTAATATCTACATAAGTATTATATACTGAGTTCGCCCTCAGTCCATTTTATGGTACCCATAATACAAGCGTTGCTTAGTGTGGGATTGTATAGTTGGTGTGTTCGTCTGGCGATATTACTATTACTCTTATTCGTATGAAGACAACGATCACACAAAGATAAGGATCGATTTCCAATGCAAGTATTCTCAGCCCTCGGGCAACGACAACTCGGGCAGAGCCGTCGGAACGAGTTAGTGATTGTTTTTCTCTCAATTTCGTTTTTATTTGGTTGACCTTGTGAATTTTAATAAGCTCTTATACCCAGCTACTTCTATGGTTCCATCTGCGACCACATGTTTCAATATTAGCTAAGTACATGTACTAGTGTAAAGAAATTCAACGTGACAACGCGCGGTTATTTCTTTTGTCACGTTTTTTTTTGTCATATACAAACACATTTAAAATGATATTGTCACGTGAAATCTGAAAATCCTAGGGAGCCCGCGCATGTTATATAAGGACCGAGTTCTTCTTGTTCTTCTTTTTTTAAGTTTTTTTTTTTGTATCGAAAATAAAAGTTGGATTTTAGTAAATTTGAACTTTGTTGTGGAACAATTAATCATATTTTTCCATGCTACACTCTGTTCTGTGACATAGTTTGACAAGGTAACATGAGCTCGCGAACGTTAAATGAATCAAAAGTCAGTTGAAAACTAACGAACCTTTCCATTCCACTATTGTACACTATGATTCTATAAACGCACACCAAAGTCAAAGTCAAACCATTTATTTCGTATAGGCCTACGGGGGTACATAAAAATTGACCTCTACATTTTTTTTCTTAACTCTACAACCGGTTTGGAACGCGACCTCAACTGAGAAGATCGTGCGAGCGAGCGAGAGAGCTATGATTTTTACAAAAAATAAGCTCCAGTGTGTTGCCATGCGAGGCGCACACACGCTACACTTTGACATCATAAATCTTGATATTGGAGCGATCAGTCCCAGGCTGCTTTATCATCCAATGACACACCGACCATAGATCTTCTGCAGAGAGGAGCGCATGCGCCTGGTGACCCTTTATCTCATTGGTCTATGATGAAGGCGGCTTGAACCCAGCGCCGTCAGTGACAGTAGTACCTGAGTGTGCTTTGTAATCGGAGATGTTTGAATATAGTGTTGAGATCGAACAATGGTTTTGATATTTTTTTGTCTTAAACAAATAGGTGCACTGCTTGGATAATACAACCATCTGAATAAATAATAAAAATAATGTTTGCAATTGAAATGCCAGTTAGTTACTGGGTATATAAGCGCCGAGCCAGCCGACGACTTTCACTGTATCTTCATCCTGAAAATCCAAAATGTTCAAACTCTTCGTCTTCGTTCTTGTTTCTGCACTCCTGATCTCAGAGGTAAGCAATGTTTATTAGTATTGTTTTAGTTACCTTATTATTGTTTAAAAGCCAACTTTATCGCCTAGCTATATTCATATTTTTTATTAAGTATTTTCATCTTTCTTTTAGGGGGTAACTAATGTGTTACTTAAGTACTTAATATGTTTTAATATTTGAACTTCGTTTTTGCAGAGTCTGCAAGACACAGTGTCTGGTGAGTACTACGATCACTTAATATAATCGCAATGTGACAATTAAGTACTCACATGGTAATAATTTATTGTTTATCCATTCATGTGAGTATACTACTAGATATCTATATATATCTTTTCGATTGTTATCTTTTAAATCTGTGTTTTATCTATGACTCATAACGCAGATACCATTAGTTGGTTTACCATTACTTTTTCATGTAGTAAACCTTATTTTATTATTACTTTTCATGAATGATTTATTCCTGTTATTATTGGTAAACATATAAAAAATAACAACATATATAATTGATATACATATATATAATTATTAATTTTGGTTTCCTCACAGATCAGATAGATAGCACCAGTAATAGCACTGTCGCAACTGATGGCGTCTCCTGTACGCGCGAACGCGGCGGCGGTAGCAAGGGACATGACGGTATGTTTTTATAATCTTAACTATACGACGCATGAACGAACGCACAACATGAACTCCATATATTGATAATACCAGCCCTTTTTGTCCCACTGTTGGGTACGGGCCTCCCATCAATGCGAGGGGATCAGGCCATAGTCCACCAGGCTGGCCCAGTGCGGGTTGGCGGACTTCACACGTCTTTCGAGGGGTTCTCTCAGACATGCAGGTTTCCTCGCGATGTTTGCCTTTACCGTTTAGCAAGTGATAATCATGGTTGAAAATGAGATTCGCACATGAAATCCAGAAATCCCAGCGGTGTGAGCCGGGGTTTGAATCTGCGATCCTCGTTACCGAGGCAAGCGTTGTACCAACTTAGCTATCACTGCTTTATCAACTTCATATATTATGAAACAATAATGACCCCCGTTATTCCAAAACAACCTTATAATATCACGTCAATCAGTGCTGCTAGCTTATTTCTTATAGAACCAAAATCAGATCTCAATTGGTTTGTGAAATATTTGCATTATTTAATCGTATTATTAACGTTTACTATGAATTTGCGGTTTGAAGCTCCGTAGTGAAAACGTACATGTAGCACCAGGCTTAGTTACAAAGTACTTATCGCTGATTATTGTGATTTTCTCACAGGTGAGGTAGATAGCACCAGTGATGTTGTCGGTACTGATGGCTGGGTCTGCAAAGGCGGTAAGTTGTTTAACACCTAACGACGCTTCAACTATGCGCAGGTTGGCATAAAATATGATAGTACTAAACACTTTAATTTTTTTGTGCCCATAACAATGTACAGCTCAAAAATTAAACGGATCTTTTTGAAAAGAGCAACCATGGAGTTTCTTGCCCGTTCTTCTCCATAGGAACGGCATTCCGAACGGGTGGTAAAGTTGTAGCTTAGCGTTTTTTTTCATTCCATTCAAGTTGGTACTTATGCATTTTTTTTCTATTACAGCCAAATGAAGATTATTAATCAAACGACTGACGGCTGGCAATGGACTCCGATTCTTCTCCTCTTGTCTCCAATGTAACTCTTTCTGTTTTTGCACAAATTGTAACATGAAAAAAAAACAAATATTGTGGATTGAATAAACATGGAGACAGGCATTATTTTATTGTATTTATTTTTTCCACCCCACATATCACCTGTCCCCCGATTTACGACCTTAAGATACGAGAGGATAAGATAAAGATTCGGTTATTAGTTGCAACTATCATTTTGCATGTATTCTGTATCCGTATATGACACGAGTGGTTGAGTGAGTGAGTGGTAGAGCGAGTGAGTGAGTGAGTGGTAGAACGAGTGAGTAAATGAGTGAGTAACTGGTTTAGCGAGTGAGTGAATGAGTGAGTGAGTGGTTGAGCGTGTGAGTGAGTGAGTGTTTGAGCGATTGAGTGAATGAGTGACTGAGTGTTTGAGCGAGTGAGTGAGTGAATGAATGAGTGAGTGAGTGGTAAAGGGGTTGAGTGAATGAGTGAGTGAGAGCTTGAGTTGAGAATGGGTCGTCCTATTGAATCTTCGATTCGGTTGATTGAAAATGATCTGTGAGAGTTGTACGATAGGAGAAACTTTCTAATCAAATCGATTTGATGCGATACCTAAGCAAAGATATGAATGAGGAATAATTATTGTCCGTTACAATACTGATATTATTATAAAGGTTGCTCTTAATGCTTATAATAATATTATTAGTGCTAAATGTAAGCATGCAATCATTCCATCACTCATGCGTTCAATTCATTCACTCAAACTAACTTCATTCAATGGAGACCGAATAAAGTTAGTTTAAATTCCAGCAAGTTCCTTGTTTTACTTCAAGCACATATCACAATATTTAGAGGTCTCTGGATACAGCCCAAGGGTTTTTAGAATCCTTGTGTGTCTGTAATATCTAGAGTGGTAAACTTATTACTTGTCGAATGTCAACGGGTGTTTCTAGATTTTAATTAGTTTCAAAACTTAGTCAGCCTCATAGGAAGTCATGTTCGAGCTAACCGTATACTTTATAGTCTACCGTATTTAGACATTTTGTATGGAGAATTAAAAGCGCCTCTAGCGGACATTATTTAAAACTCTCAATTCTCCACACAAAATCTCTAAATACGGTAGACTATAAAGTATACGGTTAGCTTACGAATAATCTCGCACTTGATGTACATATCACGTACGAAAGTAGGTATGTAATGATAAGTCCCACATGAGAACTAGTACGTTTTTATTCAAAAGTTAAATTGAATACAATTTTGTCATCAGAGAAATAAATAGGTATGAAGTTGGTATGTCAGGGTCATATATCGTCAGCCATTTGTAATGTATTTGTTTCCTCGGTTTGGTGAAGTGTTCAACCCTTCTTGTGACCTGAAATATTGAAATTAGTTGGTGAATACGAGCCACGTATAGGAAGCAGCAGCGAGGACGCGGAGCGAGGCACTGCTCCAAGCGTGCGGCGGCTCGTCCTCGCGCCTCGCGCCTCGCACCGCCGCACATTGCCTCGCTCCGCCTGCTCGCTCATACCGCTCGCTTTGGTACACAAGCCGTCGGTTATATCATAATATATCTGGGATCATTAATATAAAATGTGGCGCGGATATACATATATGCTTTTATATATTATATAAAGGAAACCATTCAATTCGCTTTATCAATCGGTTTATTTACCAGAAAAGTAATTATCTCAGAACAAAAACCAAACATAACTTGACATCTCTTCTAATTAAGCCATAGATAAAAAAAAAGAAAAATGATCATGGCATGCAGTTATTATGCTCATATCACTTGTCAATCGACTAAATGTTTAAATTAACATACAGCAATAATAGTTATGGATAACAGTAAAACAAGACGATTCTTACATATATCACTATTATTTTTCTATTCTATCAGCCGAAAGATGCCTACTACTGGACATAGGCCTCCCCCAATAATTTCCACACAACACGGTTCTCCGTCACTCGCATCCACCGGCTTCCTGCTACGCGTGTGATTTCATCGGTCCACCTTGTAGGGACCGTCCTACACTACGTCTTCCGGCTCGTGGACGCCATTCAATTTTTCATTCATTCACCTTTCTGCCCCAACGGCCATCGGTTCTGCGAGCTATGTGCCGCCCACTGCCACTTCAACTTTGAAATGCTTTGAGCTATGTCGGTTACTTTAGTTTGTCTACGGATCTCCTCATTTCTGATTGGTAACTTCTGATTTCTGATTTTTTTAATACTATTTATAACTATTTTTTTAATAGGTATCCCCATACATACCTAATCCTCCTTTGGATTGGCCACTCAAGCCTGCAATGGAAATAGTGATTAGTATACAATGTTGTGGAATGGAAACAAATTGGTGTGGTTAATAATAATATTATAATAATTCTAGCCCTTTTTTAATGTCCCACTGCTGGGCACGGGCCTCCCCTCAATGTGAGGGGGGATTAGGCTATAGTCCATCACGCTGGCCCAGTGCGGGTTGGCGGACTTCACACATTTTTCGAGGGGTTCTCACAGACTATGATGTTTTCCCTTACCGTTTAGCAAGTGATAATCATGGTTGAAAGCGAGATTCGCACCTGAAATCCCAGGGGTACGAGCCCGGGTTTGAACCTGCAATCCTCGTTACCGAGGCAAGCGTTCTACCAACTTCGCTATCAGTTCTACCAACTTGACTATCACTTCTACCAACTTGGCTGGATATGTGATTAAATTCACATTGTTGAGGTCTTACTTGAATTAACTGATGACGCGGTATCTGTAAGAAATATACGCTTTATATTAGTTAGGTATATTTAATAGTTGAATCGACCGCTAACTTAACCGTTGTCCGCAATTAAATTAGAACCTTTAAGAGAAAATCTTACTACTACACTAATTCGTCTTTTTCCTTCACTAGCAATTAGTTGTTGTTGTCAACCAAGTCACGGAGCCTAAGTAGGTGCTTATTGAGATTCGTGTTTCTATAAGCTCTGGGCCCCAAGGCTGCTAACACAATCGATTCATAATCGAACAGCAACCGCATAGTAACTGTCTTTTGACAGATATACCGGTATCTGTCAACAGTGACAGTCACTATGCGGTTCCTGTATATCTGTCAAAAGAGACAGTTACTATGCGGTCACAGTCACATGACTACTTCTCACTTATCGATAGCCGAATTATCACCAAGGATGCTTCAATTAAACTTATTTTCCAACTGATCTAAAAACATCAACATCCTATTTAATTTCAGGAACATCTACTCCAATCCACGAACACGCTACGTCGGAATACGTGTTCGGTGACGTCATGGCAGCACGCGTGGCTGCTCGGATATATCGCTCGCGTAGCTCCACGACGCACACGCCGCACACGCGGCGCACGGAGGCGACGCTCAATACACTGACACGCAAAATAATGGTACGGATCCCAATGAAAATAATGGTACGGATCCCAATGAAAATAATGGTACGGATCCCAATGAAAATAATGGTACGGATCCCAATGAACATTCAGAGCACAATAATCCAGTACAATATTGACACAACTGCGAGAAATTGGCATTGTTTCAAGATGACATTGAACACGTTACCGATACGCTTATATAATTTCTCTTGAAATATTTTATTTGCTCAGCTGAGCAAATAAAATAACCTTAACCACACAATTTTTAAAGGCAAATAACTCATGTGTTTCTGTACGTTGCAGAATTTATCCATCTCCTTAACTAACATATCATGTGAGGTACCGACACATGCTGAACCGATTAAAATTATGTTTTTAATGTTCACAGCAATAAAATGCTAACCCCAAATTTATAGGCGTTGTATAACTTTATCAAACTTCATATAGTACTGCGCACATAAGTTTTGCTTTGCGCTGTACTATAGGACGTTTGATAATGTTATAAAACATCTATAAATTCGGGGGTAATAATATATAGTCACATTACAAAAAGATAGACACGCCGCGAATAATAATGTAATTATTGTCGACAGTACACACGCACGGGCCTCCCCTCAATGCGAGGGGGATTAGGCCATAGTCCACCACGCTGGCCCAGTGCGGGTTGGCGGACTTCACACATCTTTCGAGGGGTTCTCTCAGACATGCAGGTTTCCTCACGATGTTTACCTTAACCGTTTAGCAAGTGACAATCGTGGTTGAAAATGAGATTCGCACATGAAATCCAGAAATCCCAGAGGTGAGAGCCGGGGTTTGAACCTGCGATCCTCGTTGCCGAGGCAAGCGTTCTACCACCTTGGCTATCACTGCTTTTGAGCCCGCTAAGGGAAGACCAAAAGGAGTTAGATAAACACAATAAAGATAGCTAACTGTAACACTCACTACCACCTCAGCACACACACAAAAATACATCCAAGTCCAAGGGTAAAAAGATGCCAAATATTTAGGAATTCCCGATCTCCACAATAACTAACAAAGCACTTGGATTCGGTCCGTACCACTACCGAGTTCCCACACTACCGTGCTACTAGTAGAGACGATAAAAACCGTCTTCAAAAAACTAAAAAGCCAAAAATAATCTGATCTTGAAATCTACCTTGTTTAACTAAATCAAATATTTAACTAATCTGAAGTCGGTGCCAAACAAACTACTGAGTCGAGTATTGCCGGTCTGCGCCAAAGACTATACCTACAAATTGGTCCGCGCATCTCGCTACTGGAGTATACTTTTGCTATTCTTCGTTGTTTGTTTATTTGGCACCGACTTCAGATTAGTTAAATATTTGATTTAGTTAAACAAGGTAGATTTCAAGATCAGATTATTTTTGGCTTTTTAGTTTTTTGAAGACGGTTTTTATTTTGTTAAAAAGTTTTTTATTTTACACTTTTTAGTGGATGTATTTATTATTCTTTGTCACTAAAAAGTATTTTATATCAACAATTTTACTGGATAATAGGTATACCAAATACAACATCATCGCGAGATAAATATAGATTCAAAGAAATCAAGATAAAACAAAAACCATTGAATCAATCTCGTTGAATTTTAAAAGGTTATACCTTATTCTGTAAAAAAAAGAATAATCCAAATCGGAACATCCACGAAAAAGTTTTATTTATAGCCAAAGTGCATCCCATAACAATTTCAATAAGCCCAAACACGGCTTGGATACATTGTTTTATTACAATGTTCCGGTTCCTCTTGGGTTTATCATCAGATCAGTTCGATGGTACCATATTCCTCAGAACCAATTCTTTAAATTTGCTGTGTCATAGTCGCTTAACGAACATAATCGAGATTATCTTGGCGCAACCCGTGAAATACGTATCACTGACAAGTTCCGGTGGCCATTTGTGGTCTTCTTTATCACTTTCACTTCAGCAAATGATACTTTCTGAATGCAAATGCTTGAGTTCTTGATGAAAATACCAAAATTGCTATAGGTTTCCCTATAAAATTTGAGGAGTCCTCTCAATTCCTCATGGATCCCATGATCTGAACAATTTTTTGAAAAAAATGGGACCAATCTGTAAGCATATCCTTTCATATAAAAAAATAATTTTCCTAATCGGTTCATAAATGACGGAAATCTGAGGTAAGAAACATAAAAAAAAAAAAAAAAAAAAAAAAATACAACCGAATTGAGAACCTCCTCCTTTTTTTTGAAGTCGGTTAAAAAGAGTACAAAGTATAAATTAAAATATAAGACATAGCATTTATAAATCATTATTATGTCTCTCACCACACGGGCTATATCCGGTACTTTGGAAGGCTTGCGCGGGGACATGGGTCCAACACGTAGAGGCCCTTTTTAAAAAAATATCTGTTATGTTAGCCACCTGCTGGGGTCAACTGCTGAAAGTGATAGCAAGAACAGCGAATTGACCTCAGCAGGCGGCGGAACTAATGCAGGAATATGGAAAGATAATTGGGGCTATGGATTAAGGTTTGGATGGATATGGGATGGGAATATTGGAGAGGTTGCTGACACCTGCCATAATCATAAATTATTATTATAACAAAGGATAGTTCCAGTATGCTTTCTGGTGAAATTTAGCTAATTTACCAACATTGGATTGGATTGGCTTAAATATGACGTAGGGATGTGACGTATTAACGCTACCAGGTTTGAAAACCAGGACTTCGCTTCCAAGTAAGGCGCCACGGTACTAACGGTAAATACGAATTCCTATGCACGAATTTTCGACCCTGGAAGTCGGGGCTCGAACGCGATTAGCAAGTACTCTCACACCTGCAGGTATTGGCTGCCCGTACCAGCGCAGACCAACGGGGGCAGGAGCATACGAGGTGCGGGGCTCGGTGGCCGCCCCGAAGTATTCCGAAGTTGCCCGAGTGCACGAACCGAAATCTGAGTGATATTTTAGGCACGTGCGACTCTGTCGGGCCAAAAGCTGCCACACAAACAGACCAGCTCAGTGCGATTCCTGTACAGAGTTCAGTTCAGAGAGAGACTCCTGTATCCAGCACAAAGTAAAAATAAATTTCTTAGGAACAACACATAGGACATTAAAGGAAAAAAAAAGTTGACATCTGCATAGTTAAGAAACTGTGTCGCAGTGTCAGCGCCCACCTCTTACAATTATCAGACTTATAGTAAATTGCTCCAATAAACAATTACATAGATTGGTCTTAAACTATGGAATTACATAAAAAAAGAAATAGGAATAAAAAATAATTAGAAAAATAATATTTCGCCATGTGAGCGAAAAATAATTATCGCTCACATAGCGTGTGTGTGTGCGTATGTGTGTGTAACATCGTTGTCCAGATTAGGCAACAAAATTTAAGATTCCTTCTGTTTCGACATAGGATATTGATAAAAGCCATGAAACACATTTGATTTGCATTTATGAAGTGGCAGAGAATAAATTTCTAAGATAATATTAACTTTATTGTAAAGTTAAATAAAATGCCTAGCTGTAGAAAAATAATAGTTATTACATAACAAAAATAATACATGACTATTCTGGGGGCACGGAGTGTACATGGGTACAGCAAATAAAACAACACGAGCTTACTTTTACAAATAAATATAAAGTATAAAAAAGTGATGAAACGAAGAGTCATTTTAAAACAAGGTGAGCAGGTTCAGCCCCTGCTCGCTCCTCTCAGGTTTTTGGATTACTTGTCAATCTCATTTTCAAACAAGTTGTTTACTTAAGCAAAAAATATTCACGTGATCCAAGGAGCTGGCAGCACTGCCACGTCCATTTCTTTATAAGCACTCTGCTAATATTGGTACATGTGGTCGTGGAAAGAACCACGTCAGTGGTAAGCACTTATAAGAACTAATTAATATTCACAAGGTCAACCGAATAAAAGCGAAATTGAGAGAAAAACAAGTACTGTCTTGTTCCAGCGGCTCCGCCCGCCTTGTTGTAAAACCGCCGTCCCCTTGTTAAGTTTGCTCCACGATTCGATGTTCAATAGCAGAGGCCTGAAAATATGTCATCTGAGCCGATTCAGTCAACGTTCTTCGGTAGATCATTGGCTGAACTTTCACCTGAATGCAATACGGCAAGCGACTCTGATTGAATAATAATTGATTAATGCGTTCCCTTATATTTTAAATTAAAACATTTACTTCTTGCTCTTCTCTAGTAGTAGCACAGTCCGAATCCAAGTGCTTTGTGTGTAAGTGGAGAAAAATATTTGCTAAATATGTTGCATCTTTTCAGCCTTGAACTTAGATATGTTTTCAGTGTGTGTGCTGAGGAGATAATGAGTGTTTCAGTTAGCCATCTTTATTGTGTTTATCTAAATCCTTTTGGTTTTCCTGAGCGGACTTCACTCTGTAGGTGTACACACGACGCACGTAGTCTGAGGTTTGCATACAGGAAATGTTGTTGAATGTGCATGCCTCTTTGTCTGTGTGCAGGCACTATCTAGTTTTTCTACGCGTGTCTAGATTTTTGTTAGGTTGTGTATATCAATAGCATTTTAATACTGTGAATATTCACAACGCCATTTTAATGGGATCAGCATGTCGGTACCTATTATTACGTGTCAATTAAGGAGATGGATTAATTATCCCAACCGAATGTCTGCAACGTACAAAAACACATGTGTTACTTAAAACTTAATAATATTTATAGTGAATTAATTGTATTTACTCAGCTGAGGAAATAATAAATGATTCAAAGGAAAGTATAAGAGTATCTGTAAACGTGTTCAATGTCATCTTGAAACAATGGCAATGTCTCGCAGTTGTGCCAATATTGCGCTGGATTATTATGCCCCGAAAGTTTATTGGGATCCGTACCATTATTTTGCATTGCAGACTATATAGCGTCGCCTCCGTGTGCCGTGTGCAGCGTGGAGCTACGCGAGCGATATATGGCCACGCGTGTTGCAATGACGTCACCGAACACGGATTCGTGGGTTGCTGTGGACTTATGCAGCCACATTGTAATACAAAAGCGAAGCTAAGTCAACGGGCGTGCCCGAGCGCAGCAATGAGACAACGCCTTTACAGAATATTTTCGTTGGCCGCGCTGCATAGTACTCTTTCCAGCGCGGCCGCCTTTACAATTGGTGGAAACCTGAATATAATTCAATTTAGAAGGTTATGAGTAATGTTGATGGTATAACGTAGGTGTCCCAAGGTAGGTGTCCATTATTGCTGAAAATATAAACGAAAAACAGAACGGAACCCTAATTACCGAAATGTTCATTTAAAAAGTTTGGAAAATGAAATTAATTACAGCAACCTTGGTAATAATTTGGCTATGACATGCGTGACTAATTGACACGTGTCTCAATAATGCGAAATTTGGTATATAAGCACCGAGCAAGCCGATGAGAGGCACATTACATCTGAAAACTCAAAATTTTCAAAATGTTCAAATTATTCGTCTTCGTCTTCGTGGCTACACTCCTGATTTCAGAGGTGAGTTTTTTAAATTGTTTTTTTTTATTTTCTTATTTTCGTTGCTGTAAATAGCGTAACCAGCAACCAACCACCTGTTGGTCCGTTGCTTTGGGCGTTGGGCGCTGCGCTCACTGCATCCTGTGGTCGCAAGTACAATTCTATTTTCGTCGGGCATTTAGGAAATTATAATATCGTAACTTGCCCTACGGTGCCCATAATAAAAGCGTTGCATTGTTGGTGTCACGATTTTTATTTACATAAGTATTAAATTTTTAACAGTACAGCACCTCATAAAACTTGGCTATTGAAAATAAAATATTTTATTAAATAATTTGATTCTTCATAATATGTAACATTGTTATAATTTGACTTCATTGTTGCAGAGTGTGCAAGCCGCCGATGGTAAGTTTAACATTAAAACTTATTTTTTCTTCGCACCCGCCACGTAATAAAGTCGTAAGATCAGAATCACTACTTTTCAGGAAATTTTAAAAACGACCACTGATGAATTAATTTTCATGTACATTTTCGTCTCACGAATAAGGTCATAATTGCTGTTAGATAATGACTTGCACGATTGATGTTTCTAGAAAACAGGACTTTTGTAATTATGCTATACGTATTTTAATCTGAGACACTATTTGTAACAATAAGGAAATCAAGCCTTTGTTTTTGGAAATATCGAAAAAATGTTTTGAAATATTTCAGACGGCGATAGGCTGTTGGATCTATATTATTTTATACCATCATTACTTACTTATGTAACTTAAGTTATTTCATTGCTAACAATGAAGCAAAAAATATCATTTTTGTAATTGCAATTTAATTCCAAAAATTATAAAATTATCAAAAGGTACACATATGGTTTAATATCAAAAAAATATTAAAATCCATGTTCATCAAACACCCTATTGTGTTTGCAGTTGCATTTTTTTTTAACATTTTATTTTTCCACAGAGACAGTGTCAGTTGACAACGCTTCCATTCCGGAAAAAGGCGACGCCTCTACAGACGGTAGGTGTCCGCGGTACTCGCGCGCTCTCCACCCAGAGCTTGAAACACAAACCCCAATAAGTAATCCTCACTTTGCTTGTTGGCGAGGCACCCTAGTGATTTTTTCAAGTTTTTAATATAATATAATGATTGTATTGGTGTCAAATATATATACCTAAATGTACGTAATGTAAATATGTGTGAGCCACAGGACATAATACGACTACAAGGGGTCCTAGTTTAACTACAGAAATAGTTTAGTATGCGCTTAAGCTATACATTGATACTATATCTAATACAAAGTGTATTTCTTACAGGTGCCGTGTCATCAGTTGAGACAAGTAAGATCTCAATAATACAGAACTAAATAGTTTCCATTCCGCCGTGTCGTATACTAAACCTTCTTTCTATTACAGGCCTGGCAGGTCAGTCCAAAGGAGGAGCCGGTAAGTGTAAGGGGGATATTATGTTATCATTTATCTAGGATCACATCTATAGTCGTATAGAAACGTATGATAGTATGCTAATAGATATGATACCCGTACCTCACATTATAAATGATCCTAGGTAAATGTAACTGACGGGAGCGAGGCGCGAGGACGAGCCGCGCGCTTGGAGCAGTGCCTCGCGCTGCGTCCTCGCTGCTGCTGCCTTGACTTGATTCGTATTCACCAACTCATTTCAATATTCCAGGACACAAGGGCTGAACACTTCACCAAACCGAGGAAACAAATGCACTGACAATTGCTGACGGAATATGATCCTGATCTACTAACCGCGAATTTATTTCATTCATGTCAAGATAATGTTGATTCAAGTTTTAAATAAAATCGTACTTCTTTTCATTTTTGCATTATTATTACCTACCTACCATATGATATATGAGATTATCTTTAAGACGTTGTTACTCTAGTTTATAAGAAATTAGTTTTTGCCCGCGGCTCTGCACGGGCCATGGGCGATCATGCCCTGCAGCCTGAAATTCAATGGCTACAGCGTGATGACATTTACTCTTCCATCTTTTGAGACTAACTATAGACTATCCAAAGACGAAAGCCTTGGCGGAATTATACCTGTAGTATTTATACAATGCTGAAAAAAATAGACATACATAAGAATTCTTAAAACATGTTGTATTTAGAGACCTCCAATTTCATAATATCTTCATAACAATAGGCTATACAATAATGCACGATACAAACATAAAATACACAAACATAAAGTAGGTACCTACCTAGGTAATTAAAGTCATGAATTTCAAGACAATGTTGTATTTGCGGTTAATTTCAATGGATCTCTGGTTGATCTAATTAAGTTGATCTCTTTGGAGTATATTTCTCATCTCCGCTTTGCCGACGATATTGGTGTCATGGCAGAGTCACTGGAAGACCTCAGACAAATGCTCAAAGACCTTAATTAATAGAGTCTCCCAACTGCTGGGTCTGAAAATGAGCGTAGACAAAACAAAAAATCAAGTCGAGCGTTCTTGTCAATCCCAGAACAAAAGCCGTTGGGCGCTCTGTAGGGTAAGCAGGAACCTCTGATGTAATCGTTACGTCATTGAGAAAACATGTTGTCACTGTCGTACTCATTGAAAGCTGTGGTGTGAGAGGGATGGCAGGTGTTAAGTTACCGAAAAGGTAGGGAAAAAAGATTGTGCTCTAGGTACTGTTCTTGAAGTCGTGCATTAGTACGCTTACCGAAGGCAGATTGTCCAGATAGGTCGACACAAAGTATGAAAAAGTGATGCCATTGCTCTCCCTTCTCTACACACTACCCACCCCCGACTTACAACCTTAAGATAAGATTTGTATCGAACAATTCGCTTATTCACTGCAGGTAGGTACTGTGTGAACACAACAATGGGCAGTCAATTTTCATCGAATCGATTACGAGTGCGGCACTAAAAGTTTTTAGAACAGGCCGCTGTAAACAATATAATAAAACTAAAAACTTGCTAGTTTGATCAGTTTTTGATTTTCTAAGAACTTTCAGGGTCAAGCTCGTATGTTTTCCATAGAAAGATCTGATTTCCAAATGCTTAAGACGTATTGACTCTAACTGTCTCCGTCTCCACTCAGATAAAAGTCTTATCTTAAGATTGTGAATCTGGGGCAGATCGTGTGTAGAGTGCTATGCTACATCACTTTTTCACACTTTTGAACCACTTTCTCGATGTTGTGTCTAACTGGACAACCACTCCCACCACAACCGATCAGGCTTAGTTATATGGTCTGATTCAGTTATTCTTGAACTTGGATTATGAAATATAGGTTTTTAGGAAACTCGAGGTCGAAGTCAAATCGTTATCGTATAGAATATTCGATTCCGTTATTGACGAATGACAGACTCTGACAAATATCAACAGATTCAGTTACATATCTAGTCGTGTGTAGGGAGTGTCATGCTTGAACTGCTTTTGAAAAAAAAACTCCACAGAATAATGCTTGTATCCATGTTTATTCAATTACCAAATTGTTTTTTTTATTAATTTTGTACGGATAAAGAAATAGTTACATAGGAGACAAGAAGAATCACAGTCCATCGCCAGCCATTAGTCGTTTGATTAATAATCTTCGTTTTCCTGTTGACAAATAAACAGTCCTAGAATACCATGAAGCAACTTGAATGGCATAGTAAACTTAAGCAACGGATCGGAGTGAGGATTGCTGGACGAGGAACTGATCGGTTGTCATTGTCATTTCACTGCGAGTCAATTGTGGGGTCATGATCTCATTGTATTGTGTCGTCGGTCGGTTGAACCAGCCGCTCTCTATTTCCTCGCTCCAATCTCTCGCTTTGGCTGTCAAATACTTTGTTGGTTACATACCTTAGGTTCTTGCGTATCCTTATTCTTCAACTGTAAAAATATATATATTATAAGACAATTATAATTATTTGACGACCTGATTAACTCAGTTGGTAGTGAATGTCTTTACATTGAAAATGTTAATAGTTAGTATATATTTAATAAACAAGAGCCGACTTCAAAGAACGCACTAAGAACCAAAAAAAAATGAATGATTTCAATTTAAATATCTACCTATAATAACTATTTTTGGAGTAAGTGCGAAGCGAAGGTGTTCAAACTGAAAAATATCTTGGCTCAGCACTTAATTTGAACTTGTGAGGTGGTCACAAAGAATCTGCTTCCTCAGAGACTCTACGTGTGGTTGGCCTACGCGCATTGACAAGCACAATCCCTACTACGCCACGCCTACGCTCGTAGCAAGATCGCGCGTAGCCATTAACATGTTCGCTATCGTAGACCTGCGGGCCGATTCAGAACGTTTCGACATGTATCCGAATCGATTTCATTTGAAATTTTCTTGTTTCAAGGACGATTCTTAAAGCCAGTAATAGAATCGAAGATTCGATACGACCACTCGCCATGTTAACCTAATACATTTCATAATGCAAGTTTCAATTAATAACCGAACCGGTTGATACAAGACTTATCGTAAGGTTCTGAATCGCGGGGTTGTTGTGAAATCTATTTTGAAATGAGTGCTTAAGCATAAGCATACGCCGACTAGATGCTCAATTTTTGAATAAATAAAGTTCAATAAAAAAAATATACAGTCAAGGGCATAGTGAATGAAATTTAATGAGTGTATTGTTACCGCTGCCGTTGCTGCCAGGGGTGCCACCGTTGCCAGGGTTGCCACCGTTGCCGGGGTTGCTACCGCCACTGTTGCCGGGGTTGCTACCGTCCAGGCTGGCGTCAGTTTCCACGCTATCACTGGTGCCAGCATCTACCTGATCTGTAAAAAATGTACTCAGTACATTTCTTATTATATTTGTTTGTAGCTTTAAGTCGTTTGCATTGAATTTGCTTACAATAAACATAATAATTTTACCATCCCATTTAATGCCCTACTATTGGGTATGGGCCTCCCAACAATGCGAGGGGGATTAGTTCGTAGTCCACCATGCTAGTGGCCCGGTGCTGGTTAGCGGACTTCACACATCTTTCAGGGCTTCTTTATGTCATATTATTACTTTTATGGATGTTAATTTATTAATTTTTTCCTGGGAATGATTTATTCTACTTATCGTTAGTAAAATTACAAAATAAAAAATCTGTAGAATATAGGTTATAGGTACAAAGAGAACGTCAGACTCACCAGAAACTGCGACTTGCAGACTCTGCAACAATGAGGTACAAATATTAAAACTAATACAATAAACCAGCTATTTCCCGCGACTTCGTTCACGTATAACCGTGAAACATAATAATTATTAGTTAGAACATTTAAACCCTGGCAATGATGTGTGACCAAAGTACTCTATAAGACCGATCAAATGAACCCAAGCTCAATGGGTCTGGCCCATGACCACTTCCCGGCCCATATCATCATCAGACCCTAGTAACTATGTGTGACCAAAGTGTTTTTCAAGAAAGATAGTACTAAATTCCCTCATCGAATTATATGACAAAGACCCCAATCCCGGGAAGTGCACTGTATCATGGCAATAAGCTCGCCCCCTATCCAATTGAGACCAAATATTATCGTCAAAATGTTGGGTTGGTGCACCCGTGCCTACATTAAATTTTATTTTAAATTGCATGTCATTAGGTAGGTAGAGTATAAATGTAAAACATTACTTAATATAATACTGAAATCATTGCTTACCTCTGAAATCAGGAGTGCGGAAACAATAACGAAGACGAAGAGTTTGAACATTTTGAAATTTTCAGGATGTACTGTGACAGTCGTCGGCTGGCTCGGCGCTTATAGGTATACCCAATTGTCAATGACACAACTATTTATTTAGGCGGTTGTGTGTTTTTGCAGAAGAACGATTAAAATACATGAATGTACTTTTACAAGAACCATTGTTCGATCACACACTGCCCGGTCTCGACTCTCTGTAGACCTGGAGCTACTACGACCGGTGTGTGTCGTAGTAGTTCAAGGTTCACATCAATTCACGGCAGATCATCAGCTAACTTTCTAGCCCTTGCACGCACGCACGACGCCAACATTGATGATGATCGACCCCCGGTCTTGGGGAGGAGTACTGTAGCAACCTCGTCAACCACGCTGCAAGATCTGAAACGCGCTATGAGAGTTTTCAGAGCACGTAACATATATATAACTCCCGCATAGGGGCCAGCCCTGCCTGGCATACCTACCACTCGCTTTGCCGGAAGATCTTTCGTTTTCGACTAAAATTGTGTATCCACTTTAAGAGCCCTTGCACATTACAGATTTGATATGTTGATAGTTATATCTGTCTTTAATTTACCTTGAATTATCAAAATTATTATTTTTATTCATGTACGAGTAGGACAAGAAGCACATATGATTAGTCAGAAGTGTGTTGAGGTCAGATCGGGTGGTTTGACTTTACCAGACCTCTTACTAGCCCATCGATAGCCGAATCATTTCCAAGGATGCTTCAATAAAATTTATTTTCAAATTGCTACGTTGCAAATTCAACACATAGGTAGTTAGGGTTCCGGTCTGTTTTTTCATAAATAATTTCAGCAACTTTAAATATTACCCCTAATTATAAAGGAATCCATTAAGTATGCGGCCGCGCTGGGACGAATACTATGCAGCGCGGCCACTAGTAATATGCTTCGAAGGCGCTGTCCCATCAATGCGCAAGGGCTGCGACTATGCCCGTTGAGTTAGCTTCGCTTTGTATTAAATATGGGTGAAAATTTTCACTGCAACCCACGAACACGCCAACCACGATTACGTGTTCGGTGACGTCATTGCAACACGCGTGGCTGCTCGGATATATCGCTCGCGTAGCTCCACGCCGCACACGCCGCACACGCGGCGCACGGAGGCGACGCTTACATAACAATAATGGTACGGATCCCAATAAAATTACGCGACATAATAATCCAGCGCAATGTTGACACAACTGCGAGACATTGACATTGTTTCAAGATGACATTGAACACGTTCAGCGACACGCTTATACTTTCTTTTGAAATATTAATTATTGCCCAGCTGTGCAAGTATAATTAGCGACACTTAGGTCACATATTAATTCTGGTGATGTCTGTACGTTTAAGATGCTCAATTCGGATAAATATTCTAACTTCTTACAAAACTACGGATAGAATAATAATATCTAATACAAGAATAATACAAATAATCACTTAGTTGCTAAGTCCAAATCATTAAATAATAATACAATTAAAGAATGTAGAAGAAAGGAGTACATAAATAGTTTAAATTAAAATAAGAGAAAAAAGCATTGATTAATTTATAATTAGAACGTAGTATATTTCCCATTTGCGTTCCTGTGAAAATTCAGCCAATGATTGTGGCTTATATTTGACCAATGAACGCTTACAGATCTAGTAGGAATCGCATTGTGAGTGAAGATCAAGACGCTCACACGTGAAAACGTGACTATGGAACACGGGTTATTAGTTATTAGGCGGGCGGAGCCGCCAGTACGAGCTAGTATTTGTTTTTCCTCCAATTTCGCTTGTATTCGATTGACCTTGTGAATTTTAATAAGTTCTTAAACCGAACTACTTACGTGGTTCTTTCCACGACCACATGTACCAATATCAGGTAAGTAGGTACTTATAAAGAGATTCCACGTGACAGTGTTGCCAGCTCTTTGTGCCACGTGTATATTTTTTGCAAATATAAACACTTCACAATGTTTGCCTTCACCATACAGCAAATGATAATTATCATTGCAAATGAGATTGGCACAAGTAATCCGAATATCCTTTCATTAGTCGTCACCCCGCATGTTATATAACGAACGGAATATGCTCCTATGAAATTCAGCGTTTAGATATTGATTTCTTATATTTACGCGAATACTACACAGTGAAACAAAACAAGTTTAGAGGATGTTATATCGCATTTATTTTTATGCTTACGTTCTTCTTATGTTCCCGATGTTTTGGTTGCTTTACAGCAACCATGGTCGTGGGAGGACGGGAACGTAAAAACGCGATAAAATCCAATAAATTAGTTTTATTTCAACTCAGCGTTGAGACTAGGTTCTGTGTGCAGCGAGGAATGAACAGAACACAATCATTCTATAACACCAAGTTAACACCGACCCTATAACTTCTGCAGAGAGGAACTAATGCACTCGGTGACCCTTAATCTCATTCGTCTATGATGAAGGCGGCTTGAACCCGAGCGCCGTCAGTGACAGTAGTACCTAAGTGTGGTTTGTAACCGGAGATGTTTGAATATAGTGTTGAGATCGAACAATGGTTTTGATATTTTTTGTCTTAAACAAATAGGTACACTGCTTGGTTAATACAACCATCTGAATAAATAATAAAAATAATGTTTGCAATTGAAATGCCAGTTAGTTACTGGGTATATAAGCGCCGAGCCCGCCGACGACTTTCACTGTATCTTCATCCTGAAAATCCAAAATGTTCAAACTCTTCGTCTTCGTTCTTGTTTCTGCACTCCTGATCTCAGAGGTAAGCAATGTTTATTAGTATTCTTTTAATTTCCTAATTATTGTTTTAAAGCTAAATTTATCGCCTAAGTATACTCATATTTTTTATTCAGTATTCTGATCTGCCTTTTAGGGGGTAACTTATGTATTAGATAAGTAGTTAATACGTTCTAATATATGAACTTCATTGTTGCAGAGTCTGCAAGACACAGTTTCTGGTGAGTTTTACGATCACATAAGTAGTGTAATCGCAATGTGACAATTAAGTACTCGTATTTTTTTTCCATGTGAACAAACTACTAGATATATATGTTGTTATTTTTTAAATGTTTACCCTTAATAACTGAAATAAATCATTAATAAGAAATAATAATAAAACAAGGTTTAGTGTATGAAAAATGAATATAAGGTATATCGGTAGAACTAACTCATGGTAGCTGCGTTATCAGTCATAGATAAAACACAGATTTAAAAGATAACAATAGAAAAGACAAAGAAAAGTTTATTAATAATAATTCCAGCTAAAATAAGCGAGAAATAATCAATCGGATTACGAATTTTGGCATCTAAGAGATTATATTCTTAGCGGCGCAATATTTTGATTGGTTCACATAAACTATTTGTAGCCTTAAAAAACTTGTCTCAATACTTCCAGGACATTTTAATAAGCATGCGCGATTGTTTATCAGCAATGTTTGCCATGGATACTTAGAGCTCCTTAAAAAAGAACTCGGTTGAGCGCCGTATTTATGTATAGAGTTGTAAAACTGAGTATTAATTTTGGATTTGTCACAGATCAGGTAGATAGCACCAGTGATGGCACCAGTAATAGCACTATCGTAACTGATAGCGTACACTGTGAGCCCGAAGGCGGCGGCAGGAGCAAGGGACATGACGGTAAGTTTTTATAAACTTAACTATACGACGCATCAATTATGCGCAAAGAGACGTAAAATAATTACTTCACAATGAAATGATAATGATCTCCTTTATTTGTAAATCACCCTTATAAAAGCACAGCAGTGAGTGTCCAACTTAGTTCTTATTGAATTGAATTCAGAACTAAATTGTTCGTTCAATTTTCGCATGTTTGCTATGAATTTGGGGTTTGAAGCTCCGTAGTAAAAATTGCATAAAGCAACAGGCTTGGTTACAAAGTACTTGTCGCTGATTATTATGGTTTTCTCACAGGTGAGGTAGATAGCACCAGTGATGCTGTCAATACTGATGGCTTGGTCTGCAAAGGCGGTAAGTTGTTTAAGACCTAACGACGCTTCAACTATGCGCAGGTTGGCATAAAGTATGATATTACTAAACACTATCATATTTTATGCCCATAACAATGTACTGCTCAAAAATGTAACGGATATTTTTAATAAGAGCAAGCATGGAGTTTCTTGCCCGCTCTTCTCCATAGGAACGGCATTCCGAACGGTGGGTAAAGTTGTAGCTTAGCGTTTTGTAGCTATTTTGACGATTCATAAGTACTGTACTTAATCGTTTACATGATTATAAAATATTCTAATTCTGATTCTATAATTTTTTTAGTAATTCGTTATTAAGTTAACCAATTAAATTATGTATATAAGAGCAGAATTCAGGTCAAAATTAAATTTGGTAGCTCAAAAATAATCGTACTTAGCGCTAAAGCTCTTCTTTAGTAAGTTACTAGCTTATAGCTTCGCCATATCCATACGTCAGTCTGTTCTGGGTCAAAATCCAATTTATTCAGAGACTATAAAGCTAATCATTGGCATATTTATACATATTTTATCGCTACGAAGATGTGTATCAAAATGTTGAAAAGAAAATTATTCTCGAGTTCCTCCATTGTGTATGGGGTGGGCTGGTGACTATTTCGTTGCTAGGTATTATATAATCATTATGAGGTTTCTTTGACAGGTTATTCAAACTTTAATCTCGATTAGGAAATATTGAGCTCTTAGGCATTCATGATACAGCCTTTTATTCAGAGACCATCTGAATTTTGGCTTCACTCTTCACTCCAATCCATACCTTTTATTGGTAGTTTACTTAAATTCGTTTTCTATTATTTTCAATTAGCCCTATGGTATTTATTCATGAACTTTTTTCTATTACAGCAAAATGAAGATTATTAATCAAACGACTGACGACTGGCAATGGACTCCGATTCATCTCTTCTCATCTCGTCACCAATGTAACTCCTTCTGTATTTGTACAAATTGTAACATAGAAAAAAAAACAATATTGTCAATCGAATAAACATGGAGACAAGCATTATTTTATTGTATTATTTTTTCCACCGCACATATCACCTGTGCCCAACGGCAGCTTTTGGAACGACAGGGTCGCACGTGCCTATTTGAGGCACAAAGTAAAAACAAAATGCCTAGCTCTATAAAAAAAATAGTTATTACATAACAAAAATAATCAACAACTATTCTGGGGGCACGGAGTGTTCACACCATGTACAGCAAATAAAACAACACGAGCTTACATTTGCAAATAAATGTAATTTATAAAAAGATGTGATGAAAACAAAGAGTCATTTTTAACACAAGTTGTGCAAGTTCGGCCGCTGCTCGCTTCTCTCAGGTTTTTGGATTACGTGTCCATCTCCTTTTTAATAACAAGATGTTTACTTTAGCAAAACATATTCACGTGATCCAAGGAGCTGGCAGTACGCAGTGTTTTCTTGATAAGCACTCTGCTAATATTGGTACATGTACGAGGCATGCCTTTTAAGTTTTGTCGTTTGATGAAAAAAACACAACTAGAACCTTATAGTACTTTTTATTGTTTTTCAAAGTATTCACCACGTAGCTTAATACACTTTTCCATTCGCTCCAACCCGTTATTATAACATTTATTCCACTCTAAAGTGGGGGTGTTCAAAATGGCTGACTTGAAAGCGTCGACTGCTTCTTCACCGGACTGGAACCTTTGACCACGAAGACTTTTCTTAATTTTACGAAATGTAAAGAAATCGTTAGGGCTTAGGTCAGGACTGTATGGAGGATGGTCAAGAATTTCTTCTTTTTCCTGCTTCAAATACTCAATCGTTTGACGAGCGCTGTGTGAGCTTGCGTTGTCGTGGTGCAGGTTGATGCGCCGCTTTGAGTTAGATTTTCGAAGTTCGGCGATGACTTGTGGTAAACAAACTGTGGTATACCACTCTGCGTTAACCGTTCTACGATCTTCAAGTGCAATAGTCGCAACATGGCCGGTTTTTCCAAAGAACGTGGCCACCATCTTCTTTGAAGTGCTTCGAGAACGAACAACTTTAGTCGGCTTTGGCTCGTCTTGAAAGACCCAGATTGTAGATTGTTGTTTGGAATCAGGATCGTAGGCATAGATCCAAGATTCGTCACCACTGATGATGTCGTAGACGTGATTTGACTCTCCTCGGTTGAACCTTTGCAGAGTTTTCTTACACCATCTGACGCGGGCCGCCTTGTGATCGTCGGAAAGCAGATGCGGTATCCAACGGCAAACTAGCTTTCTCACACCAAGCGCTTCATGCAAGATCTTCTGAATGGTTGTCCCTGAGATGCCTAATAGAGCCTCTATCTCTCGATACGTCACATGACGATCTTCGAGAATTAGTTGTCTCACAGCAATGATGTTATCTTCAGTGAAGGCGGATTTTGGGCGTCCTTCGCGAGATTTGTCACTAACACTAGTATGTCCACGCTGGAATTCTAATACCTTGAGTTATTATTCTGGTGGAAACAGATCAATTCCTCGTAACGCAATCCTCACTCCAATCCATCGCTTTGGTCATTATCCTAATTTGTTGTCTATGCTTTTCATGTTGCCTTATGGTGTTCTAGAACTTTTTTGTCTGTTTACAGTCAAATGAAGATTGTTAATCAAACGAATAACGGCTGGCGATGGACTACGATTCTTCTCTTCTCTTTTGTCCTATGTGCAATGTAATTTATTCTCATTTTTTGCACAAATCGTAAAAAAATGACGGTCACATGAATAAACATGGGTAAAAGGATTATTTTGTTCTGTTTATTTTATCCAAAATTATTCCCCGTTACACTCCGCCCAAAACAGATTGATATAGATAAGGCCCAGTGGCATAGCTACTGTAGGGCCCCAAAGGTAAAATGATTTTTAAAATCTTTGATTTCTTTGCTGAGTAGCTGAATAACTGTTAAAACATGATAAAAATAAAATATCTATACAAGGTAAAGGCACCTATTTCCGCGGCATTTTCAACAAAATTAGAAAGGACTCTAAAAATCAAGCATTTACCATTATGTAGGTTTGGCTATTTTTACCAAAAGCTTTATAGTGTATACTCTTGAAATACACTTTAGGTTTAGGTTGGGTGGTGCCAACCAGGTGAAAACTCTACTGGTGGTAGGCTTCGGCCGTGGCTAGTCACCACCCACTGAACAAAGCCATGTCGCCAAGCGGCCTAGCCGTGTTCCGGCATGATGTTCGGTGCTGCCATTCATGGATGGCGGGTCAGATCAGCTGCGCTGCATGTGCCTAGTGAATGTAGCGTCTCGATCTACTGCCGCCTTCCTACCTAGGCAAGTATGCTCCATCGTAGATCTCATCGTCACTTACCATCAGGTGAGATAGAGATCAAATACTTGCCTATAATGTAATAAAAAAATAAAAAATAAAAATTCGCTATTTTCATCATTTCATGTCATCCAATTTTTTTTATTTATAAAATCTTTTATTGATTGATGATTTGATACCGCTATTCAATACTTCACATTGGCAAAATACCCACTATCATGTCATATCCATTTTATTTCATCGCATTTCATTTCGTAGAGAAGAAGATATTGCTAGGCATTTTATTTTAATCTGTGTACTTCGTGACCCCAACAGTTCCACTAGCAAGGCAGGCCGTAGGCAGGGTATGGGGGTCCCCCCCCCCTCCAAAATGCCTTAGCTATTCCAACTAGGTGCAGTCAAGGAATGATAAAGTGCGTCACCTTAAAGTCGACTTTTGGTTGACACGACACTAGCAGACATGAGTCTTTGTAGCCGATTTGCAACCTTAAAAAGATGAACAAAAGAAGTAGAATGCAATGGCGATATTGACAGACACTGGGACTATATCTTCATTTGTTTAATCCACAGATAACGTTAACAGAATCATCAAATATGTTCGGCTCTTCGGATTGTTATTTTTGTTGCGACCCAGCTCAATGTGAATTCCTGGCTACGGCCCTGACTACTAGTGTTATACTGGTTGTATCAAATAATATGAGCAAAGTTGGCAGCTCTGCGCATTCTCAATTGTATGAATTCGGCTTGCGCCTGAGTCGCCATCCTTGCTCGACATATACTTGTAGTTCCACTCCTCAGCTAAGCTTAATACTTTGACTAGATGTGGCGTCACAATCAATATAGATACACAGTTAGCGGTGACCGTCGCACCCAAATAATATAATACCTAAATGAAGAAAATGCAAAACATCCCCAAATTGAAAAGTTACTGTAGGTAACTAATCTGCTTTATATTCGGATATGTCTGCAATTGCATTGAGATCGAACAATAGTTCCGGTAAAAGTACATAATGTCTTTTAATTGTTCTTCGACAATGCGCATGAATAAATAGATGTGTCATTGACAATTGGGTATATAAGCGCCGAGCCAGCCGACGACTGTCACAGTACATACTGAAAATTTACAAAATGTTCAAACTGTTCGTCTTCGTTATTGTATCTGCACTCCTGATCTCAGAGGTAAGCTACTTTTATTTTATTGTATTAATTATTATTTTTTAAACTGTTATTCCACTTATTAGCATAAATATGGAAAATGGCGCGCAATTAAATAATTAAACGCAGGCGCAGGCGAGTCAATATTTTAGCGAACGTATTTAGTATCAATTTATTAGGGAGTGAGCTTATTGCCATTATACCATGGACACTCCTTGCGAGGGGGAGTCGGGCCATAGTCTGTCACGCTAACAAATTAACACGTTTTTCGGAACACATGCAGGTTTCCTCACGATGTTTGTTATGCGCGGACAAAGTCGAGGGAAACTGCTGGTTTTAAATATTTGTACCTCATTGTTGCAGTCTGCAAGCCGCAGTGTCTGGTGAGTTTAACGATCTCTTAGTACAACCAACATTTGTTAATTATGGGCTAAACATTTACTCTTATCTATGTAACTAACAACAAGTAGTATTGATATATACACACAAGTACAAGGTCAAAAGGATATCTCGTAAAATATCTGTCAAAAGTGACAGTTACTATCCGGTTGCTGTTCGATTATGAATCGATTGTGTTAGCAGACTTGGGGCCCAGTTTTGTTTCATCAGTTTCGTTCTTCATGTAATAGTAGAATATAATTTATTACGGCGCACTCGTTCTGTGCACGTCGTATCGTTCGAGAGTTGAAGTAGAAGTAAAAGTTTTTGGTCAGGTTGCGCGCGCGTCGCCTGCGCGGTGGCGCCATCTCGTATCCGCGCCGCTGTAGTTCTACAAGCGCCGGCGGTGCTGCCGTTTTATTATGATCAAAGTTTAACGGTGTCGCTTAAAAGTCCGTTGTAAAATGCCCGATTTCCGTGCCTTGCGCACTACTTAGGTACCAGAGTACTATATCAGTAAGTTTATTGCAAGAAATTTCATTACATACGACTTACCGTACGCTACAAATAAATATAATAAAAGGTGTTCTGAGTTACAAGTTGCAGGGTAAAGCTGATGATAATGGGTTTCTCACAGATCAGGTAACGGGCGACAGTTGTAGTGACAGTGCTGCCGCCAGTGGTGGCGTCGAAACTGAAGGCGGTCACTCGGGTCCAAGCGACCCTGGCAACGGCGGAAATCCTGGCGGTGAGTTTCGTAAAATACACTGAGAAAAATGACTCCCGTGCTTCATAAAATATAAACATGAAGAATGATATCTAATTTAGACAACCGTAAATTTAGCATGAACATGTTGACATATCGTTCCGTCGGGTTCGATTTACGTTTTACAACTACTAGTTAACGTGAAGATAATGATTGGATTTCATTCTGATGTTTATTGGTGAAGCCAATTCATGTTAAATTGTTATTATTTACGCACAAAGTGTCCGTAGCAACTCTTGGCCCTTTTTTTAACAGGAATACGGATAAAAGTTGCAGAATACTTATAAATTATTCGTAATCATGCAAGGTATTTTTCTCATTGTATCCTCCGTATATATATCCACTTATATTGTGTATGGTGCTGTGTTGACGTGGCAATGGTGACGTCACGGACCTGGACGACTTCGGTTATAATTAGGACTTAAATTAATCAATTGGCACCGCTATGCCCCTCACTGAGCGAGAGGCCACAACTCGGGAATTTTGAGTCGCACCATTTTGAAATAAAGCATTACAAAATATACCCTATTTCGACTTCCCGTCGATCCTACTGCGATAAATGTCTAGTGCCCTGTACCCCGGCGGTTGGGGCCGCAACGCGCTTGCAAGAGACAGAGTTACGCGATGAAAAGAGCCGCGCATAGTTCAAAGAATTATTTATAAAAATCAAACTTAATCACTTAGATACTTTATCTATCAACTAAAACAAGATCGCTATTATTTATAAAATAAATCTTGCATTTTGGCCTGAGAATATTCTTTTATTATGCTATTTTTCACTGAACAATGAGCTCTATTCGAGTGTTCTTATAATTCATTTCAAATCGCGAGTTTGCAGCTGACCAATGACATTGATATAGCCTTTGCTGAGGATAAGGAATGCCTACGAGAACTACTACGCGGCATTGTGCTACGAGCGTAGGCGTGGCGTAGTAGGAATTGTGCATGTCTACGCGCGTAGGCCTACAGCGCTTACGTTATCGTAGGCCTCAGTATTTCCAACACAAAGAATCCTTGAGCCTGAACACCTTGCTTTATATGTTGCTTTTTCTTGGCTGGCAATCGACTACAAAATAGTGCCGTTTTGCCAGTGTCGAGTAAAACATATACCGCGTTGTTTTAAATTTAATTAGCTACTCCTGATGATAATTATGATCACGAAATGAATCTCCTACCCCTATCAGTGATCTGTGGATACTTTACTTTAAATTTACCGGATCTTGGGAGAACTTGAAATGTCAAGTTATACTAATATATTTCAGTTTCCTTCACTCGTGCACGTATGTGAATATCCCACTGATATTACACATTATATATCAAAGAAAATTGACAACTTCATAGTTCAACATCCCGCCAATAAGTCCTTTTAATATGTTATACCAATATTTTATGCAACTTTTTCTTCCCACAGGAAACCCTTGAAGATGCTCAATAACCTGAGGTTGGTAACAATATATTTGACGGTCAAAGCGAGAGATTGGAGCGAGGATAATTAGATCCCACAGACGGCACCATATATAGAGTACTAAGTACCCCAAGTCCTCTAGCACAATTGACTCGTCATAACACAATATGATACTGCATCCTATATATAGTTGTCACCGGTGAAATTATATATATTGAAAAGTAAAAAAAAAAACAATTTCGCCCATTCTTTTTGCGTGGAATTATCCTCGTGTAACCCGCCAGTCCCGAGGAAGGCAAGGCAAGTTATGTTGGACTCTTGCAGACCAAAACCCAACGGTGGTCCTTCTCCCACCTTGTGGGGAGGGGGGAGGCACGGGAACGCTTTCCCACAGAACCGTGACCCCACCACTCCTCTGCCCTGCGGCGTGGTGTGCCCCATGACCTTCTCGGGTTCGCTTGACTGACTAACCCAGACGTCCTCCAGCTGATGGTATGGCGAGGGGAATTAGGCTTAGCTAGCGTATTGCACCTATTGCGCGTACGCACGACTCCTCGAGGATGTCCAGAATGTGCGCAGGCGCCAGTTGTCCTTTAACCTGCGTTATCTACACAGTATCGGCGAATTAGATATTGGGTATGTTTAACGTGATTGAATGTATTGGCTGTATTTATTTGAGTAGATTTTTGGAGATGCTTGTCTTCAATCGTGTTGTCGTAATTCTATTACAAAATTGTCTGCACTTTTTTTTTAAAGTTCAAAGTGGCGCCATCTGTTAACGCCGCGTGGTACTACCTGCTATTTGTCGATAGTCAAGCGGCACCCAGCCGCGTCAGCAAGTGGCGTTGTAGTGTGCCGTAGATCGTATAGATGGCACTGTTGTAAATTAGTCCTGAGTGTTAGGCGGCCCTAGACCTACCATGGCTTATGGCATTGCCATGGAAGGACTGGACCCATGGCTATATCTCCGATATTTACGGAACCAATTTAAAAAAAATGAAATGACACATATTTTTACTCACATTTTGATTCTACGGGAAAAAAATTATCAAAATCTAACATTTTTTCTCAATTTAGTCGAAATGGATCGAAATCAAAGAACCAGCCGAGAGCTCCATATTCTGTGGTGAGACTTACTGCCTCTAGTGTTGGTGACAGTCGGGAAAAGGACTGGACCCCTATCGGTTAAGCCGGCTGTTGGAAAAAAAAAGTATGTCAAAAAAAAAAAACCGTTACAAAAAAATTATAATCAAGATTACAACTCACCAACCGGGTTTTGAAGACTCTGCAACAATCAGTCAACATAACAAGAATTAGAAAAAAAATGTATTCAATCAAACCACTAATTTACTTATATTATTATAATGATTATAACAATTCCAAAATCCAATAGCAGATAGCCAAGTTGGTAGCCAAGTGATCGCTTGCCTCGGCAACGAGGACCGCAGGTTCATATCAAACCCCGGCGCGCACCTCCAAGATTTATGGGTGATTATATCACTTCCTGAACGGTGAAGGAAAACATCGCGAGGAAACCTGCATGTCTGAGAACCCCTCGAAGGACGTGTGAAGTCCGCCAACCCGTTCTGGGCCATCGTGGTGAACTATGGCCTAATCCCCCTAGCATTGAAGCGAGGCCCGTGCCCAACAGTGGGACATGAAAAAGAGCTATTATTATTTTAATTAACAATTCCAATGATGTATCATGTTGTTTTTTGAAAAAAATATTATAACTCACCTCTGAAATCAGGAGGATAGAAACGAGAACGAAGATAAACAATTTAAACATTCTCAATGTTTTGATTTTTTATATTGCAGTGTGACCGCTATCGTCTGTAGAGCCCTTTTATTAACTTACATTATTAACAATGTATAAAGTAAGTAAATATTGATCCATGTGGCCGGCAAGAAAACATGTTTATTAGTAGAGAAGAATTATTAACCCCCGGCGCACTCGTCGCGGGTGTTTTGAGTTTGAAGCCTATGTCTGTCTGTCTAAGGCAGGGATTCCCAAATATTATGGGCAAGATATCTCTTTTCCAAAATACCCGCTAAGTTGTGGGTAAGGCCATATTCATATCCATTTTATTTCAACGCATCTCATTTCGTAAAGAAATAAGATGTTACCCATGTTCCTGGTTTTGCAATCCTCACTCCAAACTATCGCTTTGGTCAAGATGCTCTAGTGAGTTAGAGTCGCAATTCAAATTTGTTTTCGTTAGAGTCGCAATTCAAATTTGTTTTCGTTAGAGACGCAATTCTAATTTGTTTTCGTTAGAGTCGCAATTCAAATTTGTTTTCGTTAGAGTCGCAATTCAAATTTGTTTTCGTTAGAGTCGCAATTCAAATTTGTTTGCGATGCTTTTTAAGTTACCTTATGGTGTAACTTTTTTATTTGTGTTCACAGCACAATGAAGATTGCTAATCAAACGAACAATGGCCGTCAATGGACTACGATTATTGTCTCTTGTCTCCTGTCATTAGCCAATGAAACACTGGAATCCAGTGTTTCGATAAAATGGTAAAATAAAATTTGTAAATTGAATAAACATGGATACAAGCATTCTGTATTTTGTTTTTTTTTTAATTTCTCCAAAATGATTCACCTATTTGATGATTTTTGGGGTCAAGTCACCTTCGTCCGTAGGAGAATTAAGTACCCTCGAGATACCCTACACGTGACCTTGGGTGGTGCCAACCAGGTGACAACTCTACTGGTGGTAGGCTTCGGCCGTGGCTAGTCACCACCCACTGAACAAAGCCATGTCGCCAAGCGGCCTAGCCGTGTTCCGGCATGATGTTCGGTGTTGCCATTCATGGATGGCGGGTCAGATCAGTTGCGCTGCATGTGCCTAGTGAATGTAGCGTCTCGATCTACTGTCGCCTTCCTTCCTAGGCAAGTATGCTCCATCGTAGATCTCATCGTCACTTACCATCAGGTGAGATCGAGATCAAATACTTACCTATAAATGTATAAAAAAAAAAAAAAATATTACATACTACCTCAAGGCAAGATAGCCAGAAATTGACCTCGGAGGGGTTCGAGATTGTCTAAGACATTTCTTGGGGGGGGGGGTGGATCCTGTAGACCTCCCCCCCCCCCCCCCCCCCGCGCAGCTTACGGCCACTTTGATAGTGGCGACGTTACGTCTGAACTTCTACACGAAGTCTTTGATCAATGAAAAACCAGACCGACTGAGGAGTTACATAGTTATCATGACATCTGTACAATTCGTACACAAATTTATAATATAATTATATTTCATCTGGCAACACTGTGTTAGTTGGTACCGACCCGCCACCGCGATAGCCATTGTAATTACATTTAATAACATTATATAAATAAATACAGTCCGCTATAAATATTATCTCATGTTTGATTGCGCCTCCTACAACATCTACTTCTCACCTTCTTCGTAAACTCTCATAGCGCGTTTCAGGATTGTATGGAGTACGTTATTTGTTCTGAATATATATAGATATATAGATTATTTCTGTTCATTAGCAAGCGCATTACTTCAGAACGGCTGGACTGATTCGGTATAATTTTTTTAATGTGTAAAAAGTAATTAATAAAAATGAATTGTAAACTAAGTATAATTTTATTATCCCATTACATTAACATAATAATAAATAATTAAATAAAAATAAACGTACAAAAATGCAAAACAAACAATAGTTTCTTTTTAATTACTACAAAAAATGACAAGCGTCACGCTTATATTTCCCCAAGGGGTAGACCACAGGGGTAGACAGAGGTGCTCTCCGGTACACCCACATTGTATTTGGTCCCAATATAATAGGAGGCGAGACCATTGCCATGAACCAGGCAATCTTTTGAACTCCGAGCTTAGAAATTCCTAGTAGGTATTCCTAAAAAACATTACCATAACTGGAATTGAATGCAGTACCTTATGAACAATGGTCTGTTATATTATACAGAATGATTCAGAAATAGTATACTAGTATTTGTTATCATTATGTGAAGTCATAATTTTAAAAAAAAATAAAGAATACAAAATCACTAATGTCATTTTGTTTGGGTACACAAATTATGTTTCAAAATCGACATATCAATTTCTTACTTGCTCACACATTACTGGCATGAAAAGGACGGCAATACGTTTCCAACCAAGCAACGCTTATATTATGGGTGCCGTTAAATGGAATAGTAAGCAGTGATAGCCAAGTTGGTAGAATGCTTGCCTCGGTAACGAGGATCGCAGATTCAAACCCTCACACTTCTGGGATTTCTGGATTTCATGTGCGAATCTCATTTTCAACAACGATTATCACTTGCTAAACGGCGAAGGAAAACATCGCGAGGAAACCTGCATGTGTGAGAGAACCCCTCGAAAGACGTGTGAAGTCCGCCAACGCGCACTGGGCCAGCGTGGTGGACTATGGCCTAATCCCCCTGGCATTGAGGTGAGGCCCGTGCCCACCAGTGGGACATTAAAAGGGCTGGTATTATTATAGTATTATAAAATGGAATACGGGGTTATACCATAACACCCAGGCCGTAGCTAATCACCAATCAATCGTAAGTCCATTTCCACTCTGCGACCACTCTCCAATGAGCTGAACAGCCTGCATTCAAGACCCTAGACTAGGTCCCAAAGGCTTCCAGCACAATTGAATTAAAATCGAATAGCAACCGCTTCGTAGTTGCCATATTTCCATAACTAAACTAGTCAAGTGACAACTACGATGTCATGATCATTCCATTGATATTCAATGTTTAAACAGGCTTCAGGCTCAGACGTTAGTAAATATTGTTTTAAAATGAGACAGCTACACTACTTATAATAAATAAATAAATAAATTACTAGTATAATTATTATTGTGACATGATTTTTTTTAATAATACCTAGAAAATACAAGGCACCATTGCGAGCGAATGGGATTTTGCACCTTACCAATGTTATGTTAACTCTTATTTTGCAGTAATGTAATAATCTTGAGATCTTCATTTGTGAACTGTGACGAAATCTCTGAAAACAAAAAGCAAACAATGTTAGCGCAGACGACCTTGTTAGCGTAGTCGGTAGTTGTCTTACTTTCTGTGCCTAGGATCCCGGGTTCGAATCCTGGTAGGGACCAACTTTGTGTAATGAGCACGGGTACAAATACCCGAGTCATGGATGTTTAATATCTATATAAGTATTATATACTGAGTTCGCCCTCAGTTCATGGTACGGTACCCATAATACAAGCGTTGCTTAGTGTGGGACCGTATAGTTGGTGTGTTTATCTAGATATTTGAGCGATGAATCAGGATTGAAAATGAGATTTGCACATGAAAATCCCAGAAGTGCAAGCCCGGATTTGAACCTGCACACCCTGTTCCCAAGGAGTGTTCTACCAACTTGGCTATCACAAATTTTTTTTTTTTCAATTATTATGTTATGGCTACAAAGTGGATACCAACATTTACAAAATAAGGTAATTTTAAAAAGTATTTTATTATCGAAAGCGAAAGGTCCGAATTTCAACTACAGTACGGACTTTCAAGTCAACAATAGTTAATACTGACCCAATGACTTCGTCCAAGTCGTTCGCGTGGCAAATCCACTTGTGACCCAAGTTCTCGCGCTTGTCGTAAGCGTGTAGTTTCACAGTGGCGCCCCCCTCCGATCGGGACTGCAGTATAGATCTGTATAACTGGAACATAATTGAACGAGATTTATAAATAAACTAGCTGATACCCGCGACTTCGTCCGCGTGGTATTTAACAAAGACACAACCGTTGGCAACAGCCTGCTCGCGTGTTCTGAGCCCGCGGGACACATTACAGGTTGTTGCTATCAAACTTAATCAGGCGCAACGCTCCAACATTGGTTTTTTTTATTTTCGTGAGATCCTATTTTTTTCTACAATAAAAGTAGCCTGCGTTACTCCTTGTTACATCAGCTATATGCCAGTGAAAGTCCCGTCAAAATCGGTTCAGCCATTTCAGAGGTTAGCCGGAACAAACAGACAGACAGACAGACAAAAATTTTAAAAAATGTTGTTTTGGTATAGGTACATTGTATTCATCCAAATGCACTTAGTAAAAACCGGTTATTTTAATATTACAAACAGACACTCCAATTTTATTTATTTGTGTGTATAGATAATAAATATCGCCATACGAGCACACCAACTATACGGTCCCACACTAAGCAACGCTTGTGTTATGGGTACCGTACCATGGACTGAGGGCGAACCCAGTATATAATACTTATTATAGATACTAAACATCCATGACTCGGGCACAAAGATTCGTGCTTATCACACAAAGTTTGTCCCTACCAGGATTCGAACCCGGGACCCTCGGCGCAGAAAGCAGGGTCACTACCCACTGCCCTAATCAGGTCGTATGGGTGCACACCCACACACATTTATATACAGAGTGATTTAGAAAGGGTGTTCTAAGCCTTGAACCTTTGCTTCGTTAGGGCATTTGTTATCATTATGTGAAGTCAGAATTTATAAATATCGATTGTAAAAAGAAATTTTGTTTTTTTGTTGTGGATTTTTTTTTATTGATATCGAAGTTCTGCCTTCACAAGATGACACATGCGCAAAACAAATGCAGGTTGAAGGCTTAGTATACTCTTTACTAGCTGTTACCCGCGACTTCGTCCGCGTGGTATTTCTATAGTCTCCATAGTCTATAGTATCTATAGTCCACCACGCTGGCCCAGTGCGGGTTGGCGGACTTCACACACCTTTCGAGGGGTTCTCTCAGACATGCAGGTTTCCTCGCGATGTTTTCCTTCACCGTTTAACAAGCGATAATCATGGTTGAAAACGAGATTCGCACATGAAATCCAGAAATCCCAGAGGTGCGAGCCGGGTTTCGAACCTGCAATCCTCTTCTACCAACTTGGCTATCTGTGCTATTTTTTGTTGTTCGACTATGCTACCCTAAATATACACCTACCTTTAAGCCAACAACGAATGGTACAATGACGTCATCCTTAGCGTGCAATATGAGTACCGGCAAAGTTGTAGCTTTATTCAAATACTCGTCGGATTTAAACGTTTGTTCGTGTTCCGATCGAAATGGAGCCACGAACGTCGACTCGTAGTACGGGAGCCATGTTACGAGCTGAAACAAATATGTGTCTTGTTGTTATGTACATAAGGTCTGACGTTGGTATTGTAGCGACCTCTTGAAAACCGTGTTCACCGCGCCGATACATAGATGGCGCTGCATACGAGATCCAGAACAAATGACGGTTCTCTAAGCAATCCCGAATCGCGCTATGAGAGTTTTCGGAGCACGTAACATATATAGAAGATCCCGCCGTTATCTGTCAAGGCAGGCCACCCGCCTGTCTGAAAGATCTAACCTATCCACTAAATTATTATTGATTGGATTTATTATGGGTCAATTTTCAAATTTAATTCAATATTGCAGTTTGAGCTTTATCTCCATTGTGTAACGTACAATTCAATGACATCATTAATCCCACTAATATTATAAACGTGAAAGTTTGGATGGATGGATGTTTGCTACTCAATCACGCCAGAACGGCTGAACGGATCTGGATGAAATTTGGCACAGAGATTGATTATTGTCTGGAATAGCACATAGGCTACTTTTTATCCCGGTAAAAAGGACATACTTTTTAATCGCGGGCAACACCGCGGGGCGCATCTAGCATTTAATATAGCGGTAATTCATCTGGTGTTAATTATTAAATGGCCATACCTTTGACAATGGATGTTTGGCCACTTCGTCTGCTAAATTGTTGAATGGCGCCTCTAATATTAATCCATTTGGCATCGGTAAAGGTGTATGCCGGTCTAATAGTGTCGTGGATAGTTCGCCCAAGTTTCCTAGTAAATGAGACGATATGGCTGTGCCTGAAATTAAATAAAAAATTGTTAGAGCGCCCATAGAGACAGGGTTACTATTAAACCCATCCACGGTGCTGCCATCTTTTTGTCTCAAACGCGTTTGGCTGTCCTAAAAAATGCGCTAGATACTTATTTCATTATTCCAAAACGCTTTGTTGAATTTTACGCGAACATAAATTTCACAAATATAATTTTGTGACATTTTGGCACGCGTAGCAGTTTAAAAACAAATATAATACAGAACACTAGCGGATAATTATTGTGATCTTTAACTGTCTTATATATGAATGTGTTTGATTTAAATTTTTGATTGACCTATGAAAATATACCACTCAAAAGGACTAGTACCCAGGGCCGTAAATCGTTATATAAGAAGAAGGCCCACGCACGGCTTTTTGGCGGGAAGTTGAACAGTGGACTTGTCAATTTTGTTTTATTTTCCATACGTGTTTCTTTGATATATCATGTGTTATATTAGTGGGATATTAACCATTGTGTGTTCATAAACGTGCACGAGTGAAGTTAGTTAAAATTAAATAGGTAGGTATAACTGGACTTTTCATGTTCTCCCAAGATGTCCGGAAAATTTTCAGTAAAGTGTCCACAGCTTTACTGATAGGGATAGATAATTAATTGTATAATCATCATCGTTATGTAAGCATCTTACATTAAAATTGTAATTGACAAAAAAAAAGAAACAGCACATCAGCGCATCGGGAGTTCGGAGTCTGTGGAGAAAAAAAGGCGGGAATTTGGAAAAGGAGAAAAGTGCTTGTACTGGTGGCTTGTATACAAAGACTGATTCAATTACTTATCTAATTACATTTTATATTCTTTGAACCTGTGGTGTGTTATTGGAAGTCTAACCTCAGTATATTTCTTTTAATTATCATCAGGGTTACTTATACTAACTAAGAAAAATATCAAAAAAAAAAACAATACATGACACTGGCAAAACTGGCTCTATTTTGTAGCTGATTGCCAACCAAAAAAAAAAACAAAAACTTACCTAGCGAATGGCCCCACACAAACACGGCAGGTCTCTTCCCTGCCTTATCCACTATATTGAGCAGCCATTCATACACGACCAGGGAATCTTCCACCACTCCTTCTTCACTGGGTGTCAGGTTGGTCGAGTCTCCATACCCTGGAGAATAATATAATAATAATATCGCCAGACGAACAAATCAACTGTACGGTCCCAAACAAAGTTTAATATATATCCCACTAATATTATAAATGTGAAAGTTTGGACGGATGGATGAACGGATGGAGGAACGGCTGAACGGATCTGGATGAAATTTGGCACCGAGATAGATTATAGTCTGGAATAGCACATAGGCTACCGCTTTTTATCCCGGTAAAATGTATGGTTCCCGTGGGATAGATTTGTTTAAATTTTTCATAGAGTACCAATAAATTAATTTTCTCATCCATTTGATTCTGAGGCGGTACGAAGTTCGCCGGGACAGCTAGTATATATATATTAAATATATCCATCAGATACAAACATTCGTACTCAGCACATAAAGTCTGCTCGTATCAGAATTCGAACCAACTGTGCCAATGTAGTCGGCGTTGTGTTAAACTAACCTCTATAGTCGAAGGCAATAGTGTGAAAATCCATTTTCTGGAAAAACTTGTACAGTTCTATCCTGTGCGTGGCGGCTCGCGAGTTCGAGTTACCTGGAAGTCATAAACAACATATAATAAGCTTTTTTTTTTTCAAAATACATGGTGTAAGGGGCATGCTAATATTAACTTTGGGTAATGATTACATATAATGTCTGCAATAAAATAACAGAATTAATTTATGTCGAAAGTCATGGGTAACAAATGTTGCAATTTTCGAACGCGCAATGTATCGTATACCACGCGATCACAACACAACGCACCGCGCGATACGCGTCTCGTGCGAATGACGAGCGCCATCAAGCGTATCGAGTTTTGAGTTACATTGCAGTTTTAAGTCTAAATTAGTAATTATGTTTTTTTTTAATTAAAATCACGTTGATTCAGACGTCTATTTTAATTTCATGCTAAAATCAGTTTAATTTTTTAGCGGAAAAGGTAAGATCCAGCCAGGCGGGTGGTATGCTGGCGGGGCGGCCGCTATGCCCCGACGGTTATTGTCGGGATCTTGTATATATGTTACTTGCTCCAAAAACTCTTATAGCGCGATTCAGAATTATGATGACAATCGTCTATTGTTCTGAATGTGTTTGCAGTGCCATCTGTGTAGCTTGTTGTGCGGTTGAAGTGGTCGCTACAATTTTTTTTCTAAAAAAGTTATTCATGTTTCATTCATGAAAAGATCAAATGAAAATTCCAACTCTGTGGTGTTCAGAATCACGAGTTAAATCCATGGTATGAGTTTTTGTTACGAAGCCACTAGACTTAGCTTAGTCAGAGGAATCTTCGCTATTGGTCCCCGATGACGCGATGCCATACGGACCACCAATCAGACGACGCGGACGAAAAAGATATGGAAGACGCTTGGCTGTTACTGTTTTCTTACGTTGCTATTATGAGCTGGCGTTACTACATAAATATTTTGTGTCTAAAATAGGAATTATATTTGTTTATGCCTACATTGATGATCCGTTTTGGCCTCAAAGTGCGTGTGTCTGGGCTCTAATATGGTCATTTTTTTATATAACTGTCAGTTTAAGTTTGACGTTTTTTTTTCTCTATGCCTCGTTCCTACACGAAAAACAAAATTTGTAATAGCTATAAAGAAAATATATTTGAATTACAAGAATGCAAGCCGTTTTTGTACCTAACCACTCTTAGAGAAAAAATAAGACTGCTTGGGCCATAACATAAGCAAGCGGCACAGACAATATTTTTCTTTTAAATTTTCTCCCATCACAATGTGTAATGTTGGTAGTACCAAAACATAAAGTAATATAAATTGTACACTGTATATATAAAAGTGTTGAATCATAGACAGAGTGATATTATTTTTATTTACTCACCATGACAGTATAGCATTATAGGTGTTTCAGAGTTAGCCAACTCTTCGTCGAGTATCCTGTTCAACTCTTCCTTGTCTGTGGTCGCGTCGAAGTTGCCCTTCAATCGTTCGTACACCGATTTCGGTAAAATATGCCATATTCCTGAAAGACACGAATTTATAGTTTAGAATTATTGTAGTTACATTGAATAGTAGGATATATTATACTTGGTGGCATAATAGGGAAGTCTGAATCAGAATCAGGATATTTATTATTCATGTAAGTAAACCATTAAGTACAGTACTTATGAAACGTCAAAATAGTTATAAAATGCTAAGCGACAACTTTACCACCTGTTCGGAATGCCGTTCCTATGGAGAAGAACGGGCAAGAATGTTGCTCCATGGTTGCTCTTTTTGAAAAGATCCGTTACATTTTTGAGCAGTACATTGTTATGGGTATGTGAGAACAATGTAGAACGGCAAAAAAGTATTAACTCTAAGTATATCATTACCATATAATGGCTACCCGGTTCCCACATTTAAAAATTACTTTTGTAAATGAAAATAAGAAGGAAGATCAAATAAAATCTAAATAGTTTGCTCGAACAAGGTCATTTATATTCCTGAGTAGCCGGACCAGCATCTAACCAAGCATTTTTATCCTCAAGATAAGCATCGAAAAATATTTCAAAAAGGATTACAAACCTATTTTAACGTTGCACATGTCAACTTTGGATTGATACTCTATGCTGAGGTTACGAGCTCCGTCGATACCTCGCGACGACGGCTCCTCAAAGTCTATGTGGAGAGGCCATTGCACTAAAAAAAAGTCAGTCTATCAATCGAGCAGTACTTGGATGGGTGGTCAATTTATAGCATATCTCATCTATTCAGGGCCCCAAGTCTGCTAACACAATCGATTCATAATCGAACAGCAACAGCTTACTATGCGGTCACTTTTGACAGATATTGTATGGGATATCTGTCAAAAGTTTCCATCGGAGAGCTCGTCGGGAGCGACATCAACATCGGAAAGTTTCAAATCCGTTTCCGATGTCGATTCCGAATGATTTCAAATAACCTTGCTGGTACACTGTATAAGTTAAGTGGGTTTGTGTAATTTTATATTATGTGGTGGAACTTTTATCTATCTATCTATCTACACTGTTTAGAACTCACCAAAGTTAGCAAACACGAGATTCCGCCTGAACGCCTTCGAGTATTTAAAGATGAGGGGCACCACTGCCACGTGGAACACGAACAGACCAGCCGATATCGACGTACCCAGCAGTACCACCCTGTAGATGATACGATAAGACTTAAGAACAGGGATTTCCAGGGGTTGACATAAAGCAGGGCCTCAAGTCTGTTAACACAATACAAGTTATAAGTAAGTACAGCTTCTTGAAAGTTACAAATAAGATCTTGTGTTAATAGGGGTCGATATTTAGACCCCGTCCCCCCAATTTCGGTTCTGGGCCCCAAGTCTACTAACAATCGATTCATAATCGAACATCAAACGCATAGTAACTGTCACTTTTGACAGATATTGTATGGGATATCTGTCAAAAGTGACAGTTGCTATGCGTAGAGGACATACGTACTTTTTTGGGCTACAAGAAATCCATTCAATTTTGAACCTTTTAATACAAAACACAAGAGGCAGTCGCTCGCCAAATATTGTAGGTACCTATAATATATATACATAAGTCTCTACATACCTACCTCTGAATGACGTAACTAAGCAAATAAAACGCGAACCAAAATACCTACCAAGTAGGAAGCAACGACACATTTGCTATTAGTCAAGATTAAAATAATCTTTTGTGTAATGAACATAATAGCTGTTAGATGTTTGCAAAAAAAAAGTTTACTAGGTAGTTGGGTTGGCGAGTCGTGCTCGCGCAATGACGGTTCCGTACCAGTACGTCAAGTGCGAGATTATTCGTAAACTAACCGAAAACTTTATAGTCTACGGTATTTACACATTTTGTATGGAGAATTGAATGTTTCAATACCGTCCGATAGAGGCGCTTTTCAATACTCCATACAATGGAGCATGTCTAAATACGGTAGACTATAAAGTATACAGTTAGCTCGACGTGTATATTAATAAATAAAGGAATACCGCCATACGAACACATCAAAAATACGGTCCCACATTAAGCAACGCTTGTGTTATGGGTACCGTACAATGGACTGAGGGCGAACTCAGTGTATAATCTATACTACTATTATAAATGTGAAAGTTTGGATGGATGGATTTCACGCCCGAACGGCTGAACGGATCTGGATTAAATTTGGCACAGAGATAGATTATAGTCTGGAATAGCACATAGGCTACTTTTTATCCCGGTAAAATGTATGGTTCCCATGGGATAGATGTTTTAATTTTTCATACTTTTTATCGCGGGTAACACTGCCGGGCGCAGCTAGTACTTACATACATATTAAAGATCCATGACTCGGGTACAAACATTCGTGCTCGTCACACAAAGCTTGCCTTACCAGGATTCTAACCCGGCACCCTCGGCGCAGAAAGCAGAGTCACTACCAACTGCGCTAATCAGGATAGTGTTTTACAGTCTAAGTACTACACTAATCGGCTTAGATTTTTGTGCTTTAACACGTTGTTCGCGACACTCCATTAATTTCTTCGTTTTAGAAAACCATTATTAGCCATTACTTGAACTGCACGTCAAATGCGAGATTATTCGTAAGCTAACCGTATACTTTATAGTCTACGTATTGCGACATTTTGTATAGATTGAAAGTTTTAAATACCGCCCGCTAGAGGCGCTGTTCAATTCTCCATACAAAATGTCTAAATTCGTAGAATATAAAGTATACGGTTAGCTTACGAATAATCTCGCACTTGACGTGCTGTTTATTAAAGATATTTCAATATAAATGGTTCAGTGTACTATATTTGTTTGTCCCTGAATCTTAAATCGGGATGGGCCGAATATTCTTTAATTATTTGGCACAATTGGCAAGATTTTATATGTTCGGTATTCGGCCGAATATTCGGTTCATGTGCCGAATATTAACCGAACTTTTATAATAAATAAAATAAAAGTTCAATCAACATTTATTATAGTTCCGAATTCAACCTAAGCCCGTGCGTAGTATTTAATTAATAAATATTAAAATAAGACCCTAAAACAATATGGCCTTTGTTGAAGGTTTAGTTAGTATATAACCAAATTAATAAATATATAACAACAGAAAATTAGACCCACAAATAAACCAAGCAACACTTGTGATATAAGTATTGGGTACCAATCTATGAATTGGGGACAATCCCAGTGACACCCAGATGGGAATATTAAGAAAATATATATTCCGCAATTAGTCCTGCATGGGAATAAAAAAAACTGGCTCAGTAAATTATGTACCTACATATGATTTTCATGAAGCCACTGGATTGATGCATTATCATTGAAATTAGCGGAGATAAGATATAACATAAGGATACCTATTTAACTGAAGGTGAATGTATTAGCATTTTTAATAAAGCAATTAATAAATATCTTCAAATGGATTTTAATTAATTAATAAAGAAAAAACAAAGGCTTTTAGTAGGACCATAGAGGATCTTGCTGCATAGCAAACCTGAAAATTGTCCGACAGAGCCGTAGAATACAGCTAGTATTAACTATACAACTGGTTAGGATATTTCAGACGTAAATATAAATTGAAATAAAGCTCTTTTTTCAGATTGTATCGCTTTTATTTCATGTTTTCACGTCTTCCTTATGCTTTTAAGAGTCCTCCCGTGACCATGGTTGCTGTAAATTTGCCGAAACGTCTCGGAAACGTAAACACATAAAATAAACACAATAACATCAGAAAAAATAGTTTTATTTGAAAGTGAAGTATTTGCGTAAATATAAGAAATCAGTACATAAATATACATTATGACCGCCTCACCATACATGTTTTTGCTTTTTTTAATGCATTGTAATTTGTTATTTTCATTCTAAGTACTCTATTGTATTCAAATTCAAATCATAAGTGAATTTTAATGTATTTTCTGGAGGTCATAGCTTAGGTAACAAAAATGATTCTTATCTAGGCCAACTTTGGAAATTATCATCTCATAAATTGGTATGGTTTGGCCGTTGTTGGGACCACTTATTGGAATCATACATATTATAGATTTGTAGTTATGTTTATAGTTGAGAAATTCACATCAAAACTGTAGATGGCTCCCATTTATTTACATGTTTACTTATAGTTGTTTCTAGTAGTAACATTTGAAAATACATACAATATAAGCAATATATACTTAAATAGATATAGGTAGAACACTCCAGTAAGTACCTACGTAGTATAATGTAATACGATTTACGTAGATAAATAATTATAATTCAAAGATTATTTACTAATCTAGGTACTTACTATGGTTGCGCTTACTTTCTCATTTTCACTCATTTTTTTTAACTGTAATTAAAAAAAGAGAAAGGATGGCTAAGCGGGTACGACTACCATGTTTCTTAAAAAAAAACAAATGTTTTACTTACCCGGCGGTGTAGAGCGGAACACATATTAACAGCCCTTGGAGATCTAACATGATTCGTATTTAGGAACAACTCGACACCGTGCAGATTATTTTAATAAAATAAACAACCCAACACACAAAGGAATCTACAAATCGAATGAGTTATTTAGTCATTAGGTAGGATAGATACAAACCAAAAGTACAAAATAGTTACGACTATGATAAATGAAATATCAACAGAAACTACACTAAAATATTATATCTTGCTAATTTACGCCGGTTATGTTAGAATTATTGATTAACGATTAAATAATTTGATAATAAATTACGCAAATCACGTATCGGACCTTCGAACTTTCGACGACATTTGGTTGGTGGACTACATTTTTGAATAATTAAATATTGACGTCGACTGTCATATTGACAATGACGGTTGTTGTCTCGTCTAGAAATGTTACAAAAATAAGCCAAAATACCCACTAAGCTGTGGGTGAGGCCATATTCATATCCATTTTATTTCACAGCATTTAATTTTGTAAAGAAAGAAGAAGAAGCAAGCTTGTTAATTGTTAGCTATTAATATTGAAATTAATACAATCAATACAATACATTATACTTTATTTCAGATATTTTCTTCCTTTTCAAATACAAAACACGATTCACTTTCTTATTCTTAAATATTTTCATCAATGGCTTCTTTTTCATCATTGGTTCAACAATCTTACCAGTCAACTTATCGACAACCACTAACTTCGGATTTGTGTAATATCTCAACACAACGCGCTCCACTGATTCAATTTCATTCTTTATTCCAACAGCTTTCATTATATTGTGTATAGATGGAGCCCAAAAATGATAGTTTCCATATAATTTGGCGTAATTTCCAATAACATTACCTACAAGAGTGGTTTCATAAATAACGTCCAATAATAAACTTGTTTGAAAAGCTGATAACTTAGCTATAATGGTTTGACCAGGGTCAATATTTAAAAAAACATCTTTGGTGGTACCGAATGGTAGAAAAATACTTTTGGAAGTATCATTGCGGCATTTAAATTTACCGCTATAGGTTCCGTATTTAAAATCAACGTTCAAATCATAATATATTTCGTCGCTTGGTATATTATATTTACTATACCATAACAAGTTAATTGAATTTTCTACATTTTGGTGCATGTCTATTTTAGTTTTTATAGGACCCGTAGTGTTGTTAATGTGTTCAAAGGATGTTATAAATAAATTTTTATTAATAATATCAATTAATTTTGCATTTTTAATTTTCAAATTGCTCTTGGTCTCTTCCCATTTGTATTTTTTAAATAAGTTATGGTACGGGGTTGGTTCTTTCAAGAAAATGTCGTTTGGAACTTTACCAAGTTCCGTTCTGAAACCTTTTTTCAAATTCTCTTCAGTTAAATTAAAAATGTATCTCTCATTTTCTGTTATTATTCTTTGTTCGTTGCCACCATAGTTTATAAGGACACAATTTTCGCTTGCAGCCACTGTTATGTTTATTGATATTTTTGCTTCATTACAAATTGGAAAAATAAAAATGGTGATAACGATTTTTAGGTCACACAACATTTTGAATTATGTTTTATTTAATGTACCGCCTATATCTCTCTATCACTTTGCGTCTTACGACACTAAACAGATAAACTTAACTCTTCATTATTCAAATATAAAGGAAAGGCACACGAATGACGTAAATAAATCTGGACTTGACAAAATAACAACTATTTGACATAGACTTTTTGGCGGGAAACTGAAAAGTCATGCCGTCCGCGTCAGTTATAATTCAATTTCCAAAACTTGTGTTCCCACGAGTTATAGTGAGTGATATAACTGGAATATTAATCATAATGGGTTCGGTAATGTGCACGAGTGCAGGTAATTGAAACAAAGCGACGAAACCTGGCTTTTCAGTTTCTCACAAAAAATACATAAAATAATCTTTCAGTAAAGTATCCATCTCTTTACTAATTGAGGGATGGGGGGGTATTTTACTTGGGCCTAGCCTTTAGGCCTGTGCATATGCTCGAAAACTGAAATAATTTATATTACTTAACATTGGAAAAATACCTATGGTGATGCCAAATTAAAAAAAAACACTATTTGACATTTCCAGAACTAAATTTGACAGTTATTGTAAATGACCGTCGCGGTGTTCGGAGCACTTCTGTATTTTTTATGGATTGCTGTGAAAAAAACCACTAAGGATTACCTTTATTAATCAAATATATTTATGAAAGATATTTTTGTTATATAAGTAGATACTTATATAAGTACTTACTTGAAGTTCTTAATCCATTTATTGAACGTTTACCGACGTAGCTGTCACATTACTGACTATATGAATGCGAAATTTTTAAAAGTTAATGCATAAGATTAAGACGTAAGTTAACCGTACTCGTGTATTTTATTGTCTACGTATCTAGACGCTTTTTATTGAGAATTGAACAGCACCTCAAGCGGTTGGTAAATAAAACACACAATTTTCCATGCAAAATGTTTAACTACATAGACTATAAAGTATACGTTAGCTTACGAATAATCTCGCACTTGACGTACGGCACCAAAATGACTAAATTCATATCTCCAGTCCAGTAAGTAGAGGTCACTGCTTGATCATAATGTTTATATTGTTGAACAACTCGATCTTGAACTTCTTATCTACATTGATTACGTTGTTCTTACTTCGTAAAAGCTAAGAAAATTTAAATTATTCTGTCTATCTGTAAAATTAAGTAAGTATGTTTGGGCGACTTATCCCAAAAAATTGGGTGCGGTTTTCACTAATGTATTGTGGTAAGCGTCATTTAAAATTTTGGTTTTATTTTATTATAATCAATGCATAAACAAAAAAAAATAATATCAATTTAAAGACGCGGACGAAGTCGCGGGCAACAGCTATAGACAATAAGGTCATAGCCGCGACTGAGATATATGTTATTAAAAAAATATTTTCAGAACTTATGGATAAATTGGGCATAGAGGAACAGGCACCTACTTACCTACATTGTTGCTTGAACTTTATTGCTATAACGTCATTAAGTTAATACTTGCGTCTCATTCAATCTAATTTATGAGCAGTGACAATGAATCTTAAAATAATAGTGTTGTGTGTCATGATAACAATCGTTAAATCACGAATCAACATCGATTTAAAAATGGAGCACGATGGCAATGTATCGATTAATTACTCGGGAATCGAAGTGCACGTGATCACAGATGATGACATTCAATCATTTGGCATTGACGAAGATAATTTACAAAATGCTCTGACAGCACATTATGGAAGGTGTCCTAGTCATATATATTTAAAAAGTCCAACCCCTTGGGGTGATTTGTACAACACCTACAAATGGGAACAAATATCAAGGGTGCTATCGATAAAATCCGCAAGACTGAAGGGCATAACAAACCGTCCAGTCGTAGTGATGTCCCACGATTTCGAGAACGCATCGAATAAACCGATAAAAGTTAACACAGGTATAAGTCATACGATTGAAAATACTTTAACGACTAGTTGGTCTCGAGAAAAAGAAATGACGGTCTCTCAAGAGATCGAATACGATGTGAACGTGATTTTTGCGAAATTATCGGGAACTACCGGTTTTTCGTACACCTCTAACTGGGGGGTCAGTGAAGAGAAGTCGGAAACTGAAACTATCGGCACGAGCAGCGGTGTTGAAACGGAGTTGCAGCCGGGGCAGGCAGTGACAGCGGTTTTGTCGGCAAATGCCGGTTATTTGGAAATAGAAGTTGTGCATAAAGCCGCACTGCGGGGTAACTTGGCGGTAAATTTCAAAAAAAGTTATCACGGACATCATTTTTGGGGACCACCTATACAAAATGTGATGAAAAGCGGAGGTTTGTCGAATGAGATTACGGTTTTGGAATCGATAAAGTTCGGTTTTCATGTGGACGCGTCATTGAAAGTGTATGACAAGAAAACAGGGTTACCATTGTGAAAATAAAGTGTAATAAAACTATTTTTTTTTTAACTTTTCGTAGTCTGTGACTTTCTTCGTGTAGTTTTTTTAAAGCATTTCAATGTTTAATGAACAGACATATATACAATAAATTATACTACTAAGCTAGTTTTTCACGAACGGGTAGGCAGACGTAATACATATCCAATTTTGCCGATAGCAGGTACCTAAATAGTAGGCCAAATGTAATAGAAGGCGAACTTATCGCTATTTATTGACGCTCAAAGAAACTATGAGCTGCTTTGCACAACTCAGAAATCAAACCTAGGACCTCATTTGCAACCATTAGCCAACGACGTATGTACCAGAACAATTTACCATCTTTCTTAAGGATTTTGTAAACCTATATAAAAGGCTTTAGATGTATTACATGACCTACCATACGGAGACAGTGTTGCGTAAACTAAGCTCATCTTAAATTGGATTAATGCTATCAAATAAAGTGGCCATCATTTAACACGAGTGTCAACCTTTCTTACGATGTCCTAGAGCTTAATGATGGCGGATTGCACCGTGTCAAAGTTACATTAAACTATGGTTAACTTAACCTTGTCTGTTGGACGAGTGCGAGTTCAATCGTAAGGTAACCGAGTTCCTTTGGCTAAGCAGATTTTACAAAATATGCATAACTCGCGATCCTGGGCCAATAACTCATCATAGGTTATGGGCAAAGAAGAACCAGGATTGAAGGTGGTAAATGAGATATATTTGGCTAGAAAAAAAAATAAGGAGCCTAAAAAATACGATGTAAAAAACAGGTGTCAGAAAGTTGACGGGTGCAACTTTCTTCTCTTTGATATTAAAACCTTATTGAAAGTTTAATACACTATCCGTTAATCCGCTATTAAATTAGTAATACGAAATGACAAATATGCAGACTATGTAGTTCACGTTTGCTTTTTAATAAACTTGCGCTTGAAATTCTGTCTACTCTAGTAGGTCTAGTCTAATCACCATTTTACCCAATCCGTGGTGGTGTAAATAAATAATGAAGTCGTTACCGTGAACGAGATTTGTCCCGCTCATATAACGGACTTCATAGACAAGAATGACAGTGTCAACACGCCTTCTCGATATACTGATTTCGTTAGAACTATATGGTATTAGGACGGTCACCCACAAGGTGGACTGATGACATCACACGCGTCGCAGGAAGCCGGTGGATGCGAGTGGCGGAGGACCGGGATGTGTGGAAGTCGTTGGGGGAGGCCTATGTCCAGCAGTGGACGTGTATAACGGCTGATAGATAGATATGGTATTGGCACAGACTATTGTCTGTTTTTGCTTTTAAGGGTTTACCCGTACCGCGTTGCACATGACAAGACTTACATACTCCTGTCAAAGATGACGTCATACCGAGTTATTTGCTCTCTTTCTCAACGCATAGGAGAGAATAAAACAAAATCTATACCTATTACAAGTTAAGCTTGGATAAATGAAATGGTGTAACCCGTCGAAGATCACCTTTCGTACGACTACAATACACCACTAATTTACCGACATTATGTACACTTCGGTTAAACAGAAAACAACCTTATCTTTACTAGCATAAGAATCTCAATACGTGCTTTATTTGATTTGTCGTAATTACTTAAGTGAGAATGACTTTTAGTTTTTCAATCGGTTTAATTTAATTTAGACTAAGTAGATACCCACCTGCGTATTATGTATTGGGAATGTTATACGCAAGGCTGGACCGATTTTAATTGATTTAAATTTTCATATGTGCGCGCATTTTCGTGTGTGCGCCTCGCATGGCAACACACTGGAGCTTACTTTTTATTTTATTTTTTTTGTAAAAATAATGGATAAAAAAAAAGACAAGCCCGCTGAGTTTCTTGCCGGATCTTCTCAGTTCAGGTCGCGTTCCGATCCGGTTGTAGAGTTAAGGAAAAAAATGTAATGACAATTTGTAAGTGCCCCCGTAGGCCTATACGAAATAAGTGATTTGACTTTGACTTTGACTTTGACTATACTTACTAATTGATTAAGTAGGTACCTACCTACATACTCTGTTATCACCCTGTTTATAACATTGTTAGGTTTTTTTTTTAGTCCGGGCGCTTTCTGGCCCGTCCCGCGAATCCCTCTGACATGGGGGTCAGAGACTTTATTTAAACTATTCTAAAATATATGTACCTACATAGGTTTGTTTATTTAAATAAAAAGTAAAAATATTCTGTAATCTACATATTACAGCAGGCAACATTTCTTACAGCAATTTTGTTAGGAATATTGGAAATATACAAATATAGGTGAATATTTAAATCAAGTTTGTGTTTGTTTGACCTTGCTTAACTCATCAACAGCTAGCTTAGTTTTGATGGAATTTGGTGTGGAGACAGAGCATAGACAATATACAATAATTATACTACATAAATTAGATTCTATTACTCTAGAAAACAATAGCACATGTCTCTAAAAGTTTGTAACGAATCGTCTGTTTGCTTTAGAAAAGCGACCATTCGATCTATGGTTTGCATTTCTATAGATAAATAAGCGTCCTCGCCCTTAATAGACATAGACCAGCCCCCTTTGTTGATGTCGTGATGATCAAAGTACCTAGGTATATATCCTTGTAGATAACGGATTTAGAAAATAATGTAAGTATGTACTTATTAGCGTATCTTAGTCTGAGATTTCTATATCTTAAAACGCTTTAATTTATGGGAATTAAGAATTTATTAGTTAAAGAGGGACAAAAAATAAAATAAATAATAATTCTTAGAACGTAATGTTATAACCCTTATTTGTATGCGCATAAAGCGTACTCGGAATACCAGTTCAAGACGCTGTTGTATCTGTAATGCAATTCAGCAATTTTGCCCTTTTCCCTAATACATTTAATTTTAACATTCAGTCAGAATCAAGACCTCGCGGAGTTCGGAAGCCAGTTAGTCGTGTGTAGTACTGAGGGTGCAGGGTTCGAATCCTAGGAAGGACAACTTTGTGTGATGAGCGGGAATCTTTGTCCCCGTGTTATGGATGTTTTGGTATCTATATAAGTATTATATACCAGGTTCGCCCCTAGTCCATTGTACGGTACTCATAATACAAGCGTTTGCTTAGTGTGGGACCGTATAGTTGGTGTGTTCATCTGGCGACATTATTATTGGAACGAAGTTCCTTATCGTGCGTTGCGAAAGGGGGCTAGACGGAAAAAATTAAGACGAAAAGTTGTAACGACACTTTTTGTAAGCCGTGCGGCGTGCGCATGTTTCTCTGTCTGTCTCTCTCTCTTATAGAAAGCAAGCCAGATATTTTCGTTTCGTCTTTCTATTTCGCATTGAACAGTGTGGTGTCGCGACGATTATTTTTGTTGAGTGTATACAGGTTTTTTGTACATAATAAATAATAAATAACTTAAACATTTTATTACAATTCCTTCACTAATTAATCGAAAGGAACTTCGTTCCATCCGGGTGTCCCTTGACACCTCTCAAGTTTTATAACTAGTTATTGTTATAGCCATATATAAAACGACTCCAAGCATCGACATGCACGCATGGGTTGCAAAACATGCCTCGCTATGGGCTAACCTAATTTGATTTGCCGACGATGCTCTAGCGCATTTGTATTTACAAATTATGTTTTGATACTTAAGAGGAGGTATTGCGATTTTGCGGACGCGGAAAGCGGACGAAGTCGCGGGTAACTGCTAGTCTAAAATAAAAGTAGCCTTAGTTACTCCTTGTTACATGAGCTATCTGCCAGTGAAAGTCTCGTCAAAATCGGTCCAGCCGTTTCAGAGATTAGCCGGAACAAACAGAAATACAGACACACAAAAATTGTAAAATATGTTGTTATGGTATATGTACCGTGTATACATCCAAATGCACTTAGTAAAAAGCGGTTATTATAATATTACAAACAGACACTCCAATTTTATTTATTTGTATAGATGAACCAAATTTTTGGATTTATACAATATTTAAGTACATGATCTAGAATCGCTCAAAAGAAAAACATGATTACGTGAAATTTGCTCAATAAAAGAAATAATTAAACTAGGCCCTAATTATTTTCATTTTTCCTTGTCACCGCGATATTATTCCGAATTAGTTCACGAAATTATTTTTAAAACATAGTTAATGATTCTAGGTGCACTCGAACTATTTTTTGATTCATTAATTAGTTTTGTTAAAAGTATATGTTGAATGATAGCCAAGTTGGTGCGTCGCATGGGGCTCGGAAAAGACATCCTCGTAGATCTAGGTTCGAATAGATTGTCAACTATTGGACTTCATATAGTTATGTGCAAAAGTTAAAAATCAGAGCTTAGAATGACTAACTAATGACTATAATCTAGGTGTTTTCAAGTCGAGAGTGAACAGGTACCTTCTAGGCAAGTATGCTTCATCGTAGATCTCATCGTCACTTACCATCAGGTGAGATCGAGATCAAATACTTGCCAATATCGAAATAAAAAATAAATAAAAAAAAGTACAAATATATAAAACTAGCTGCGCCCCGCGGTGTTACCATGATTGAATAGTATGTTCTTTTCCTCTATGTCCTTTTGCAAATGCACGGTTCCTGTATGCTATCCCATAGGCACCGTGCATTTTTCCGGGATAAAAATTTGCCTATGTCATTTTCTGACCCCTAAGCTACCACTACCTATGCAAAAAATCATGTCGATCCTTTGCCATAGGATCGACATGCGATCCTCGTTACCGAGGCAAGCGTTCTACCAACTTGGCTTTCACTGCTTTTCGTCTGGCTAAAGAGCAGTCTGGCTTATATACCTTATAATAATAATATCTTTAAGTATTAGTAAGTATTTATAGCAGCAGTGATAGCCAAGTTGGCAGAACGTTTGCCTCGGTAACGAGGATTGTAGGTTCAAACCCCGGCTCGCACCTCTGGGATTTCAAGTGCAAACCTGTTTAACCATGATTATCACTTATTAAACGGTGAAGGAAAACATCGTGAGGAAACCTGCATGTCTGAGAGAACCCCTCAAAAGATGCGTGAAGTCCGCCAACACGCACTGGGCCAGCATGGTGGACTATGGCCTAATCCCCCTCGCATTGAGGGTAGGCCCGTGCCCAGCAGTGGGACATTAAAAAAGGGCTGGAATTATTATTAAGTGTTTATAGCAATCAATTTGTCTCCTTATTTCTATGATTCCGTGGTCTGACAAGATCCTGATCTTACCGTGAAGATTCCTACAATGTATCAACAACTGGATCATTTAAGTGTCGACACGCATGCGCTATCAATCCACAATGAAACTATTCACAAAGCATCGATGCCGTCCACGAACACACTAATAAACCCTCACCGTCACACTATAAGATTTGTATTCGTTTGGCAATTGTTTTGGTAGTGGCAACGCTATGTTTGTGAAGAAGACGGTATTGTTAAGTTAAGCCAGTATAAATAGTTGTGAAGATTCTGATGACAGCATTCGAAGTTCACCTCTCATTCGGAGCCGCATCTGCTAAGGGTAGGTAGAAAACGAAACTTTATTTATAGAATTAATAGAAGGGCTTTTAGAAAACTCTTCAAGTGGCCTAGAAATTGTCATCAGGATAGTGATTTTGATAATTTGGTATGACACTATCTTTAAACCCTATTATTAATTGATATAATATCCACAGACTTATTAGAATATTCAGACAACACACGGCGTACCCTAAACGGCAAGCCTAGAAAAACTCGATCTAGCATGTTCTTGAAATTGTAGACCAGAACTTTTTTAGCATTCACTTATAGCGTACGCCGTGTGATGTCTGATTATTCTAACAAGTCTGTGATAGTATCATTGAATATATCCTGAAATTCATAAAGAATTCATTATTAGGTTTATTCCCAAAATGTGATTACTTGATAATGATAATTATTATGATATTGATAGAAGTTAATTGTCAATCAAACAACAGATTGCAATTTTAGAGTATATATTATTGATAGATCTAAGAATGGATATTTTTTACACTGCAAGACAAGAAACAGCGATTGCTAATTTATAATCTTGTATATTTTCAGATAGTACCGGAGTTATTACAATTGCTGCAAGATGAAGGTAAGTTTTTTTTTTTAAATATACCAATGTATAAAATAATCGAGTCTGAGTGTGCTGGCAATAAGCTCGCCCGCTATTACATTGTAATCAAATGGCATTTTTACTGAACTGGAGAGCACCTCTGCATACCCCTTTTTTTTCGCTGGGAAATGCATTTACGCATACCGCCCGAGCCCGGGGGAACTCGAGCGGTTATGTGGGGCTCCTGGACAAGTCCAGACTACCCTCTGAAACCCAGCGCTGCCCTCTCTGCCTATTGTGGGGCGCCACGGGATCGCTCTACGAGCACACTACCGTGACGCCCCGGCGGAAACCTCGGGTTCGTGGGCTCCTCTGCCCACCCCTTAGGTGATCACAGTCGTGATGGTCATTTGTTTATTGATTATTGTCATTATAAATGTGAAAATATAATGGATTCTGTTACAGATGTTCATCCCGCTAATATGTTTACTGTCGATGGCCCTCGCCGAACCTCCAGTCGGGTAAGCATCCAAATTCTTCAAAATTATTTCAAAATAACTTCAAATTAAAAATCTAACAGTATCTATTACAAATGGTATTCAAACTATGTATACTAAAAGAGCTAGGTCAACAAAGTTGGCATAAATTGTCTGGGTCTTAAGACACTCTTTTCATTACTGAAAATAAATAGTATCTCCTTTAAATTACAGCGACAGCTATGCATCAGCTCACTCCAGCTACGATCACGATCACATATCAGACTTCCAAAGATCCGTCTCCCAAGAGTACGGACCACCTTCTGGTAGGTCCTCCGGCGCCTCTTCCAACTCTCTATCCACTGAATATGGCCCACCAAATGCAAGAACAGCCGCCCCGAGCCTAAGAAATGGTCAAACTTATCTGCCACCTAGTGCGCGCGGAATTTCTCAAGAGTACGGTGTGCCCAATGCAAGAAGTCAGACTGTCAATTCACGAGGACTTTCTACTGAATACGGAGTGCCAAACGCAAGAAGCCAGTCAGCTTCGTCGCGAGGACTTTCTACTGAATACGGGGTTCCACATGCAAGAGGCCAGTCGGCATCGTCGAGAGGACTTTCTACTGAATACGGGGTCCCAAATGCAAGAAGCCATGCCGCAACAGCTGGAGGAGTGTCCACAGAGTACGGTGCCCCAAATGCAAGAAACCAATTGGCTTCACGAGGACTTTCTACTGAATATGGCGTACCAAACTCTCGTTCTGCCCCATCGCACGAATACGGTGCCCCTTCAAGCAGTTTGTCTGATGAGTACAGTGTACCGTCTTCAAGAGCATCTGATTCTTACGCCCGGTCTCCATCTACGCAATACGGTACTCCTGAATTCAGGACACCTTCAGAAGAATATGGAGCCCCACAAAGGAGATTTGGGGCAAAATCGCCCTCTCAGAAATATGGTGCACCTCACCAGTCTCAGATCTCAGCAAATTCTTTGCCAGAACATTCTATCACTTCAGCCAGGAACATAGATTCTGGAAGATCAACACCCAAAACTTTTGCCAAATCCCTTTCTGCTAGCTCTAGGTCATTCAACGCTCAAACTCCTCGGTCTTCTTACAAGGCAGCTGCAAAAAAATCCGACTCTTATTCTCAGGACTTCAAGGGTTACAGTGCTGCAGATAGGGACCTTTCTGATACTTATGGAGTGCCGAGTGCGAGGGGCCTGTCTCAGGAGTATGGTGTACCCAGTCGTTCTGAGAAGACCAGTGCTATTGTGTCGTCTTATTCTTCTGCTAGTGCCAGGTACCTATCTTAAATCCGAATATAGTTCTTCCTACTACAGTTTATGGTCTGTATGAGGAGCCGGGTCTATATTGAAGCAGTGATACCTGAGTTGGTATCACTTGCTGAACGGTGAAGGAAATCATCGTGAGGAAACCTGCATGTCTGAGAGAACCGCTCGAAAGACGTGTGCAGTCAACCCGTACAGTCTTATCCTCTCACATTGATGGGAGGCCCGTGCACAGCACTTGGACATTAAAACTGCTGGTATTATTATAAGCAATTGCTTCCTTAGGGAGCTGACATTTTAGTCACCAGCCTTAATTGCCGAAATCCCCACATTAGAGAATATGGAAAACCTGCTGAAAGGATTTTAGCATCTGTACTCTTAAATACTATTGGAGGATTTGGAGGTGACTTCACGAGGCACCAATTTGTGACCTTTTTCGACCTATATTTCCTTATATTATAGTCTGTATCCTTCAAATCGCATCTCTTCTAAACTTAAGAGTAGCCAAAAAGCATATTTCTTTGCGAAGACTGTTTCACAAGTATACATTTTCAGGTCATCACCATCTGAAAGCTACGGCGTCCCGTCCGCCCGCGACTCTATGCCCTCAGACCAGTACGGAGTGCCGGAATCCTACAACTCGCTTTCAAACCAGGGGTACTCTTACGCGAAAGAAGCGCTCAACGAACTGCTCAACCAGGTAACATTCGACTAACAATAATCTTTTTGCACCAAGTTCTTAGAGCATCATGAAGATGCAAGAAGTTTTCTCCAAATTAGGAGTTGTAGATTTGGTTCTCAAATGTGGCATATTACGCAAGAAACTATCAGCGAATATTCTTTTACAGACATAATTCATAATTTCAAAGATATGACGCCACGGCCCCTCAGTTTTGGAATGTTATAGATCTTTTAAATTCAATGTTTGGTCGTCATCTCTAAGGTTATTTCGATATTTACTTAAGTACTTACTCAATCTTAAAACCAATTCAATTGTTACAATGAGCCCCAATTGATGCATTCGTATACTTGATTTGCGATTGTGATATATTACGAGGGTTTCTTCGATTGCTTCGACGTCACTACATGTTCTTTCCGTTTTCAATCAGGAGCCAGCAAGCTACGACTTCTCTTACAAAGTGAACGACTACGACTCTGGCAGTGACTTCGGTCATACCGAGACCCGACAGGATAATAGAGCTGAGGGCACATACTTCGTGGTACTGCCTGATGGTACGAAACAGGTGAGATCATGAAAAAAAAACCCTGCCAGCCACACAATGAAGGGGCTTTTAAGCTATGATAAAAGAAACCTTACTGTAGGTACTTCGATGAACCAAATTAGCTAATGAATGCCAGTAATAAAATTATTTTTGCTGTTGATTTTTGTCTCCCTCCATTCAGTTCGTTGAGCAAAGATATCGGGGCGGGGATATCATAGCCTTAACTTATAGCTATAGCTTATAGCTATAGCTTGTGATGTTGACCCTTGACTATTGTGATAGTTTTAGTTCTAAAAGCGCTAATGTACTAGCATCATAGTTATATTTTAGTTTTTTCTGAAATTTGGGTCAGCAGTTTGTCATCATCAATTTCTTAGTTTGACTAAAAAACCCCAATAAAAGAAAGCAAATTAATGTTTGATGTAAGAAAAAAAAGTTGATTTGCTACTAGCCTGTACTCACTACTTTGTTCGTAAGGTCTTTAATATTCTGGCTATCCCGGGAAACATTACCTTTTTCTTGGATTACAGTTTATCCTGGATATTGATCTTGTTATAAGCTGTCATCGTCTAAGAATATTTCACGCTTAAATAAATGTCAAATAGGCCAATGATGGGGCACCCTCATCACCGAGAGGTTCCGAGTAAGATCCCGACTGTTCTATCATTTGACGTGCTTTAGCTTAGTTCGAGAGGCTAACCAGGATATTAGTGAAGTGAAAGTTATAAATAGATGAAAGAATAAAAACAGTGTTAGCAAAGTTGGTAGACAGTGATACAGTTGGTAGACGTGCCCAACAGTGGGACATTAAAAACAATGGCTGGTATTATTATATAATAAATATGATCCGGTACCTACTGATAATTGTATGTGTCACCAGGTCGTGGAATACGAAGCTGACGAGAGGGGTTTTAAGCCTAGAATCTCCGTGGAGCCAGTGGACTTGGCCAGATCCGAAGGATACGACGACAATGCTGCGGATCTCGCGAGATCCGGCGACGGACCTTACTAACGGATCTCATGATATGTTTGCAAGGAGAAGCACCACACTACATTACTTCCCGTAGTTGTGTCTTGAAAATGGCGATGTATATGGACATTGTATATTATTCGATTATTTATTTAGATTTAGCAAAATGAATTAAAAAAAACGTGTTTAAAAAAATTTTGATGTACCTCATAGATGTAAGATGCTTGTGATGTAGTTATAGAGCAAAATATATTTTTTGAGTTTATTTTTGTATTTTTTAAACTTCGTAAATACCTGCCTACCTACCATACGACGTAGCCTTTATATAAAGCTCTAAAAAAAATATTAGTCATAATATCCGATAAACACATTAACTAAATAGTAGACCCTAAAGTATAATGATCTAGTTGGGAATCGAACACAGAGCCTCTCGGCTACTAGCCCATCTAATAGGCTTTTGATTTTATATAATTAATTTTACGATTTTAGAATATGTTACGATGAGCACATTACCGAAAATTTGGACATCATAGCATTTATTGAGTACTTACCTACAGTAGCGAAGGCTCTATACAAGGTCTGCCGGAGCAGCGCTGCGAATGCGCAAGCGATCCCGCAGCTCCGGCGCAGGCAGAAGAAGGGACACCAGGGGTTTTTAGTCCGGGCAGATCGGACATACCCCCCCCCCCCCCCCCCCGTGCCCTCGGCGGGGGGGCATGCGTTAGGCATTTTCCCCTGGAAAAAATAAAAAAAAGGCTCTATACAAGGTGTAACAAAAATAGTGTATAATATTTTAACAGGGTCAACAGTAGGTTATAAAGATAACATTCCCAAAGAAATAAATCAAATTATTAGACATTTAAAATTTGACATTCTGTACCAAACGCTACTGGTTTGCATTGTTTAAAATAACGATCACGTTTATATATAAAATACTATACTATCTTTCAAGTTGGATAAAACTGCACTCAGTGTGCAAAATTTCATTAAAATCGGTTCAGTAGTTTAGTAGTCCATATCGGACAAACACCGTGACATGTAATTTATGTATATTAAGATGTGTGATTGATTGTTGATTGATGAGTGATTGTTTTTCTTTGAGAAAGCGAGCCAGTACCGTTTAACCGCACACATCGTATGTAGGACAATTTTTAGAATTTTAAATAATTTGAATATTTTTTTCTGGAATGTGACCTTTTTAGAGATGGACCTATTAAAATATTTACACTATTATTTTTACACATTATATAACTCGACTCATGTCGGGTACCTATACGAAATAAATATTTTGGTACCTACCTACTTGAAAACTTTTAGTTTTTTTTACAAATACCTACTAGGGTCTACTCTGACTACACTAAATTTTTCCATTAAAATTTAAAAAAAATGCCGTATGAACACACCAACCGCGTGCTCCCAAACTAAGCAACCCTTGTCTTATGAGTATCGTACGATGGGCTGGACGCCATATAATCATAGCTATATACTTATTAAATATCCTTAACTCGGGTACGAACATTCGGGCTCATGTGCGCAAGCGCAGGTACACCGTCTTTTACCTCACTCTCATAGTCCGACGTGTCAGATTTGTTGAAATAAAGTTATGAGAATATTATTGTATCTATATGTATGAATAGCTGATACCCGCGACTTCGTCCGCGTGGTATTTAACAATAAAGTTTTTCTAAAATAAAAGTAGACTAAGTTGCTCCTTATTACATTAGCTATCTGCCAGTGAAGTTATTTGTATACATGTATAAATGATTGGCTCTACTTAAATACTATCCCCAAATTTATAGACGTTTTATAACTTTATCAAACGTCGTATAGTGCTACGCACTTTTGGTTTTGCTTAGCGCAGTACTATATGACGTTTGCTAAAGTTATAAAACGTCTATAAATTTGGGGGTTAGTTTATAAGATATCTGTGACTTCACATGTTTTGAAATAAAACTTATGTTAAGGATTTTATTGCGTTTATTTTCTGTTTTTACGTTCCCAACGTTTCGACCTCAGGTTTCGACTATTAATAGCAACCATGGTCACGGGAGGACTGAGCTGTTTGACGTCCTAGTGTCAAATTTGAACCCTGGTACCCTGATATTTTGTTGTTGTTCGACTTTTTTATGTTTTGGCGGGAATTGAGATTCTGTGGCGATGGCGGACAGGCAAGGAGGTGAAAAGGGATATAACGTTTGTTTGAGTTTAAAGAAATGTTTTGATTCATTGAAGATTCGTTTCGACAAACCGATTTTAATTTATATAAACATCCTGATATCCTGTACATGTGACAGCAATCTGACACGACCGGAGAAAGATCAGGCGCAGGACCGACGGCTTTACATTCCGAACAACAAGAAATTGATAATCTTGGTTGGAAATTATATTCGCACATGAAATCCAGAAATCGCAGTGGGGTTTGATCCTGCGATCCTCGTTACTAAGGCAAGCGTTCTCGACTTAGCTGTCACTGGTTTTTGATATATACATTGAGACTTAATACCATCTGCGAGCGGTGAAGGAAAACATCGCGAGGAAACCTGCATGTCCGAGAGAACCACTCAAAAGATGTGTGAAGTCCGCCGATCCGCATTGGGCCAGCGTGGTGGACTATGGCCTAATCCCTCTCGAATTGAGGGAAGGCCCGTGCCCAGCAGTGGGACATTAAAAAAGGGCTGGTGTTATTATTATTATTATATACCATCTGCGAGACCTCTGCATTCCCCTTCAGGGTACATAGTCGTGATGGTGTCAAAGCACCAAGGTCACACCATTGTACAAAAGCGTACATGTAAGTACCTAATCATCACGGTGTTAATTCGGAGTAAGGTCAGCGGATAATTCAGAGCGTGGTATTAGGAAGCTGCGCGAATCGTGTCGCCGACTGTACCAACATCCTTGAGTGAGATTTTGGTGGACAGAGAAAACTGTCGAGTCGAAATTTGACAAGTATATTTTGTAGCTTTGTCCGCGACGGCCCCAGCACTACTATCGATTTTGTTTTGCAGTTTGTCCCTCAATGTTTATAGCATGATGTTTTGGACTATATTATTTAAATCTTACTATAGGCTAACCAGCAACGAAAACCCCGTTGAAATTGGTCCACTTGGTACCTTTACCGTGATGCTGCAACAAACAGACAATAATTCTCTAACCACTCAGGCTTATGTTAAAAAACTTGTAAACAGCGTTTTAAATCAAATAATGTTTAATGCTTCATAATAGTATTGATACAGAGAAAAGTAATCCAATTTTTTTTTATAAATTGATAGCGCATGGTCAGACTTAAGCATACATATCACGCTTCGACCATTGGGGATTATTTTCAAAAGGAAATCGATCGTTGCTTGGAACGTCTTAATATATCGTCATAATTTTAGTATCGATGTCAAAAGAGCGACTCGACCTTTTCATTTGTTCTCAAAGCCGCTGTACCTTGAAAGCTCATCTTTTATCTCGCTAATGAGTGTCGATATTTCATCCCCTACCTCCTAAACTGGTCTCGTATAAAAGCTACACAAGAGACGACGTAAGTATCACTCAAGTGTTACATCGCTAAGTATCCACTTAAGCTTCGACTCCATTCAATATGAAGGTATTAAGATAACTTAAATGGTTCTTAAGTTCAAAGATTCTGTTGCAATTTCAAAATATCTTTCAAAAATATTATTTACGGGTTGACAATAATTTAAACTAATTAGTATATTTTTGTTTTAATACTTATTTCAATCCTATCAAGGAATATAATTCAAAGAAATATCGTTTCGCGGAGAATTGCATTTATTTGGGGTCCCGACACTCGTGATAGATAGTTTCTCGACTAACATCTTAGAGGAGTTCCGTGTTGCAAGCTTCTTTAACTATCGATCAAATTGTTTATTTTATAATTGGAAAAGTTGACAAGCCGAGCGTCAGTGGTGGGTTCCTCTTCCCCCGCTTGTCTATCAAGGAATATGTTGACTTCCTAAGTTATAACATAAACATTTACTTGATAAACAAACTCATTAGAAATCAATTAATGTCTTTTGAAATAACAGCTCCACTATTTCATTTGTAATTGTTGCTCAACATTTAACAACAAATTTACAGAAAGTTTTCATTCATTTTGCAACTTGGTGTGACAAAGTACATTTATTCCATTAACAATTGAATTACTTCTATAAATCTAGAGATCATATTGTTCTATGCACTTAAAGATTATTTTTTTGCAATTTTCAGACCATTATCGCCTCTATTTGCCTGGTCGCGCTCGCTATAGCTGAACCTCCGCCATCTAACAGGTAAATATTTATTATTATCAACCATATTAGCAAGGAAGCAGTGATAGCCAAGTTGGTAGAACGCTTGCCTCGGTAACGAGGATCGCAGGTCCAAACCCCGGCTCGCACCTCTGGGATTTCATGTGCGAATCTCATTTTCAACCACGATTATCACTTGCTAAACGGTGAAAGAAAACATCGTGAGGAAACCTGCACGTCTGAGAGAACCCCTCGAAAGACGTGTGAAGTCCGCCAAACCGCACTGGGCCAGCGTGGTGGACTATGGCCTAATCCGCCTCGCATTGAAGGGAGGCCCGTGCCCAGCAATGGGACATTAAAAAGGGCTGGTATTATCAACTATTGTATTATGGGTACCTTACTAGGGACTTGACTAATCTTTTCAAATATATTTCAGCTACCTCCCCCCGCCTCCTGCAAGCCGTGGTACCGGGTACTCATCGGGGCCAGCTAACCAAAACTTCGGATCTGCGCCACAGATCATATCAGCCAGGACCTTGGACAGCCAGGAACACGGATCCCATGGAAACCATGGCGTTGGAGCTCATGGGCCTCAGGCTAATAGTTTCGGAAGGTATATAGAACTTTGTATCTAAAAACTCAGGCTTTTTCAAACTATTTTGGGCAAGAGACCCTTTTTTCCAAAATGAACTGATATGGTATAAATATGACGTTTGATTATTCTCACGGGGTAAGATTGTTGGTGTATATAATCATGGTGTCATCAGGTCAAGGCCTCATGATCACGGCTCCCCCCAAAGTCGCTTCAACCCTGAAGAGCAAGCTGGCTACGATCACAACGCCGCTGCCGTCGCCAGAAACGCTCTGGAGGAAATCAATGCTGTAAGTAGAAGTGTCAAGTAATAATATCGCCAGACGAACACACCAACTGGGCCCCAAGTCTGCTAACACAATCGATTCATAATCGATCAGAAAGCGCATAGTAACTGTAACTTTTGACAGATATTGTATGCGATATCTTTGAAAAGTGACAGTTACTATGCGGTTATATATGCGGAGTTTGGTGTTGATGGCTTCTTTAATCATCAATCACCTTGTTTGGTATATAATGAAAAAGTTGACACGCCGAGGGTCAGTGGTGGGTTCCCCGTCCCCCATTTGTTTAACAATGGATTTAAGCTAAGTATCGCCTATAGTTCTAACAATTATAAGGCTACATAATCCTTAAGTACTTAAGCCTATATTTTATAGAGGAACTGCGCATGGGCAGAAGCTTATTTGGTATATACACAGCGACTAGGTATAGGTATAAATGTCGGTATTGCGTGCGCAGGAACCAGCGAACTACAACTTCGGTTACATGGTGAATGATTACCAGGAGGGGACGGACTTCGGTCACCATGAGGAGAGGCAGGAGGAGAGGGCGCAGGGGGAGTACCACGTTGTCCTGCCCGACGGAAGGAAGCAGGTAGGAATCTAACATTATCTTTTAACACCATTGAGTAAGTCCATGTTTTTCAAACGCCATTTTACTTGGAGAATAGGTACTTTTTATCTTGTCATAAGTATCCAAAAATATTGATCCGAGATATAAGCTATCACCACGCTGGGATTCATCAAAATATATTTACTAGTTTGGGAGTGATAAGTCCAGAGGCAGACGGACCAAATTTAAAAAAAAACATGAACCACTCCATAAATTTTATGATCCATCCATTAGCCGAAAAAGTCCACTGCCGGACGTAGGCCTCCCCCAATGACTTCCACACATCCCGGTCCTCCGCCACTCGCATCCACCGGCTTCCTGCGACGCGTGTGATGTCATCAGTCCACCGTGTGGGGTCCGTCCTACACTACGTATTCCGTCTTGTAGCCGCCTTCCCTTTCTAGAACTTTTCTTTATTTTTTTTCTATTTTGACTTTCAGACTGTGAGCTACGAAGCTGACGAGCGTGGCTTCAAACCGCAGATCTCCTACGAAGATTCCGAGGACTACGCCCGTTCAGGCTACGACAGCAATGCTGCCAATCTCCGTAGCAGTAACCATGGCAACGGCTACAGTAGCCACGCCGGTAATCAGGGCTACAGCGGTAACCATGGGAACCAAGGTGGCTCCCCCAACGCGCGTTCCAACGGCTACAATTGATTTGAAAATCCTTCACATAGAAATAATTGTGTTTTATTACTTATATATTTATTTTTAATTGGCACATAAAAGTACAAAATGGATTTAGTGTTTCCCTTTTCATTGCAGCATCGAAAATGTAAAAAAAAAATATTGTAGTAGTTCTTGTATTATATATCTTATTTTTATTGTTATATTAAACACTTTTAGTCTATTAAAAAACTTTATTGTAATATGCCTTTTTTATTTGAGTATACCTTGAAAAGCGAATATAAAGTGTTTACTTACCTAATACAAATCCTCTTCGCGTTGATTAATATCGTAATAATATAATAATATCGCCAGACGAACACACCAATTATACGGTCCCATACTAAGCAACGCTTGTATTATGGGTACCGTGCAATGGATTAAGTTCTAACTCAGTATATAAAACTTACATAGATATTAAACATCCATGACTCGGGTACAGACATTCATGCTCATCACACAAAGTGTTCCCAACCAGGATTCGAACCAGGGACCCTCGGCACAGAAAGCAGGGTCACTACCAACTGCGCTAAACAGCGTTGTCGATTGAAATAAGTATGCCTTGTACTATAGTAATAGGTTCCTCGTTCACAATAACAATTCGTTCCACAGCACATATTACATCTTATATAACAACATACATAAAACAAAGTCGTGTTAGTTACACCATTTATAACTCGAGAACGGGTGGGCCGATTTTTATGATCTTTTGAATTTGTCTCCGCCCCAAACAACTATTAAAATATGGAAAAGAAATACACAAAAAAAAATTAGTGATATTAATTCCGAGGCGGTACGAAGTTCGCCGGGACAGCTATATTTATTTCTCTGTCGAATAACCATTTAAGAAGCAATCATTGTTTTACGATCGATATAAGTTACGATCGATCAGACACATTGCTAGTAAGAATAGACAATATTACTTAGTATTGCGCTTCGAACTGCGTGTACTCAAAGCTCTACCTTTTTAATTGTTAGTCGAGTTATATATTTACTTAAATCTAATTACATAATAATGACGTCAGAGCTGTTGTCTAATTAATTAAATATTTAATCCAGATCGAAGACAAGGCGTCCGACCTTGAAGATACCAATTACATGACAAGATATTTCCGGAATATCATGTTTTTTGTAGGCTATCCCACAGCTGGACAAAGGTGTTTGATTGTGAATAGCTGTCATTCTTGAGCCATATGTGTTATTGTCAACCGGGTTGGTTGGAGTAGCAGTTGGTCGTGGGACAGATGCAGGGGAAGCGCTCCAGGGGCTGAATTCAAACTCGATGGAGTAAAAGTATTGTAGAGGCAATAAGATAAACTCTACAGCGATCTATTGACCTGGCAGAGGACAGAAGTAAATGGAGATATATGGTCACGGTACTCATTAGTGAGGGAACGACAAAGAAGATGAAGAAGAAGTATTAGGTATATACTGATTTCACCATCAGACTATTGTACGGTACTCATAATACAAGCGTTACTTAGTGTGGGGCCGTATAGTTGGTGTGTGCGTCTGGCGATATGATTGTTATTATTAAACATTGTTAATCATCACACAAAGTTCGCCCCTTACTGGATTTCTAACCTAGAAGTTTTTTAATTCAATTTATTTGTCTCTTTTTTTTTTATTACATTATAGGCAAGTATTTGATCTCGATCTCACCTGATGGTAAGTGACGATGAGATCTACGATGGAGCATACTTGGCTAGGTAGGAAGGCGGCAATAGAAAGAGACGCTACATTCACTAGGCACATGCAGCGCAACTGATCTGACCCGCCATCCATGAATGGCAACACCGAACATCATGCCGGAACACGGCTAGGCCGCTTGGCGACATGGCTTTGTTCAGTGGGTGGTGACTAGCCACGGCCGAAGCCTACCACCAGTAAAAGGTCCTCTCTGTTGGGAGTTCAAAATCACAAGAGTATAAAATTTAGCTCATTTTGTTTCATGCATTCTAATTTGAGGCCTGGATTGGCATTACCCGCGATTTGATACGGGTTTTGCCAAAATCCAGATTCTCATTTCGAACCCAGAAGTTAGGTACCTACAACGCAGGTCCACTACTATTAGTGCCAATCGGGTAGTGTTTGTCTGCTTTCCATTAGTGGCAAAGCTCGTTCCTTTTTGAGACCACATCTCTGCTTACCCCGTAGCTGAGTACATGCGCGATGATAATAATACTTATCCTCGACCTTCAATAACGCGTTCAACAGTTTTTCCTCATTAAAAATTGCACAATCCAATAAAACCAATCATAATTCGTTCAGCAAATATTTGAAAACTTACGTACGAAGGTCAATAGAGTATATTGTTTTATTTATTTTGTTTTGAGTATAAAAACGGATTGCTCAAGGAGCAAGCCATCACAATCATCTCGACGGATCTCATCTTATCATTGAATATGAAGGTATGTTAATAATTTTGTTCAAACTAGACATTAAAAAAAAATCTTCTTACATACTTTGATCCCTCATCTGACCTGCTTAAGGGTGGAATTTCCGAAAATCCCTTCTTAGTTATGCACTAAAAAGGGATTTTCAGATGCTGATCCTGCGCTATATAAGGATCCCTTATGCAGAATTGTATGTTTCTGGGTTCAGCAGTTTGAGCTGTATGTAATCAGTACTAAGATTTTTATTAAGTAGATAGATGATACCTTATAAGTCGTTTTGTGAGAACTCCTCAAGACTTTTGACAGACGAAGTTTGCCTTCAGCGCCCAGCAAGTGATAATCATTATTAAAATTGAGATTCTCACCATGAAGTTTAGAAAATCTTGGAGGAGCAAACCTGCCAGGGTTTGAACCTGCACACCTTGATACTAAGGCGAGCGTTCTAGCATTCGACTGTAACTGCTTTTTGCTAAGTTTATGATAATAATTGTCCGATTCCACAGGTCCTGATTACATTCATCTGCGCCATTGGCTCGGCGGCGGCGGCAGGGTCGGGGCCCTATCTGCCAAGTGGTTGGAGACCTGATGGTCCATCATTCTACCTACCGTCTGAAGTACAGGTAAAGGTATCAAGTCGAGTGGGAGTTAACTGGGCAACTTGAAATGATATACTTAGAGTTAATATATATATATTTCTTTACCAGCTACTTAAGCCTGCCTAGCTGTTCTTTCATTGCTATATTTTGTTGTAGTAAATTTACTTCAAAAAATGAATAACATCCTTAACAAGTGAGAAACTAAGGAGTTTCTTGCCCGTTCCTTTCCATAGGAATGGAACTCCGAAAATACGGTCTTTAGCGTTCATTCTACGACTTTCATTCTACGACTTTTCGTAGCATAACGTTTTGTAACATTCTTGAATATCCAAAAGTAGTGGTTTCCATAATTAAGTTATTATAAAAAATACTAGCTGACTCGGCAAACGTTGTTTTGCCATAAAAAATAAATCGATATATAAACTATCCTATCTCTCAAGTTGGATCGAACTGCACATGGTGTGCGAATTTTATTATAATCGGTTAAGTGGTTTAGGAGTCCATTGAGGACAAACATTGTGACACGAGATTTATATATATTAAGATATCCTGATTCTCAATTAAAACAATTTGTTCCGTAGCAAAATAGACTGAAAAAAATATATATTTATTTTAATCTAAGAATATTTTTTCATTCCAATGGAAGCACGATAAAGTAGACCTATCCCAAAATGTATAGTCGTTTTATAACTTTATCAAACGTCATATACTATTACGCAAAGCAAAACGAATGTGCGCAGTGCCATATGGCTTTTAATAAACTCGTATTACGTCTATAAATTTGGGGGGCTAATCTATTACAATATGTTATTCTAAAATCCACAGAAACCAGCAGAGAATCCGTTAAAGGAGACGTTATTCCAAGAAACTGAAGCGTCAGGTTCGGATGCCCTCAGGGAGTACGGTCCTCCTAAGCTAGACGAGTCTCCTCTGCAAGTGACCAATCAGGGCTTGCCAGACGTCATCACGGAACAGACCTTCCTCATTGAGGCTCAGTCTGCACAAAATGGCGCTGTTGAAGTAATTACTGTTCAAGAAGCTAGTCGTGTTGGAGGTAAGTAAAGTCATCATAATTTTGTTGTAGCAAGCCTAAGTAAAAGAGCTACGTGCCATGCGATAATGCGCCTAATGTGTCAAGACAGTTAAGTCTAAATTAGTACGATCGGACGAATATTTTTCTTGTTCTTATTCATGAACCGACAGACATACAATTTCTTAGTATAATTATTTCATTTTCAGCAAACAGTGAACAATTTGCAGAGATCGTTGAAACTCTCACGGTGACAGAATCCCAAGAAGCTATTTCAGAAGATAAGACGTATGAGGCTACTACTTCTGAAGCCACTTTACTTGAAGTGCAACCTACTTTTGAAGCTGGTTTGCCTGAAGTACAACCTACTTTTGAAGCTGGTTTGCTTGAAGTACAACCTACCTTTGACGCTAGTGTGCTTGAAGTACAACCTACCTTTGAAGCTAGTGTGCTTGGAGAACAACCTACTTTTGAACCTAGTGTGCTTGAAGTGCAACCTACCTTTGAAGCGAATATACTTGGAGTCGGACTTACCTTGGAAACAAACGAGTTTGAAGACCATACTACCATTGACGAAAGCATTCTTGAAGTGCAACCTACTATTGACGCTAGTGTAATTGAAGTACAACCTACCTTTGAAGCCAGCGTACTCGAAATCCAACCTAGCCTTGAAGTCAGAGGTTTGAATATTGAACAGGTTGAAGTTAAAAAGGGTACAGAAGTGGCGTCAGAAACTACTGAGAAAGTGGACGAATTCGTGCCAGCAGTTGAAGAAGAAGTAGAAGATAATGTAGCACCTGGCGTGAAGAATATAGCTGATGCTTTAGAGAACTTGGAGAAGGAAATCAAAGCGGTTGAGGTAAGACGTGGTATATTTAAAAGTAAATTTTCATATCGCAGTGGTGCCCGCGTGGTTAGTACTATCGATAATAATGAACCTTTAAAAACTACTTCACATAGTTACCTATCTATAAATGACCCATATAGAACATTTAGATAATGCTACCTTGCATTTGACTATTTGTTGAATTTTACCGCGTTTATTTTAATAATGCTACCTATTAATTTTACAGATACAAACTGAGGCAGATCTGACTGATGGGGTCGGATCGAAGACTGCGTAAGTTTAATTATCATTATCTAATAATGCTTATAATATAATAGTGTTTCTAGAATCCAGAGTGTGGTCTAACGATGATCTGTTGACTTTTATACCAGGTCCTTGGAACAGGCCCCTGAAGGCTTCTTGGAATACGGACCCCCTGGTTTCAGGGAATACGGGCCGCCTCAAGAGGAGGATCTCCTTAGATCTGCTCTTATTCAGGTATGACACTTTATATCAGGAAAAAAAATGAGATGCCATTCCGGTAATCCAATTCGGATGTTTTCGATTCCGTTTCCGATATTGATTTCGAATGGTGTAGAATAACCCCGCTGATCTGTTTTTTTTTCTACCAGGTCGCCTCCACTGACGCTTTGGATACCAACGAAGTCAGGAGAAGGCGTTTCTCTCCTAAATTCAGGTAAAATTACTTGAGTAAAAACGTTCCTCTAATTTAAGCTTTGTACTAAAACAAGATTTTTAATGATATTTGCTATTTTGATTTTTTCAGGTCATCTAAGAAGGCACATTGATAAGGCAAATAACTGGCAAACTATAAAAAAAACAACCAAATTGAGAACCGCCCTCTTTTTTTTAAGTCAGTTAATAAGTAAGATTTAAGTATGGAATGGGCTATGGGAATATTCGGAATTATTGAAGTAAGAGGTCTGTTCAGACTGGTTGTAAACTACCTCATGATTATAGGTCTTATCTACCGCCTATGAGGATACTACACTGAGTCTGAACACACTTAATATTATTATTAAAAAAGATTATTACTTTATAACATAATAATTATATTGCATAACTTTGCTGTCCCGGTGAACTTCGCACCTCAAAATCAAATGTAGGAACAAAATAATTTATCTTTATTAATTTGTTTGTGAATTTTTCCCATGTTTTAAGAATAACTACTGCTAAATATTGTTATTGAAAGTTTGAAATACTGTCCACTAGAGGTACTGTTCAATTCTCCATACAACGTGTCTAAATACGTACCCCCAAATTTATAGACGTTATATAACTTTATCACACGTCATATTGTACTTCGCAAAGCAAAACTCTTATACGCATTACTATATGACGGTAGATAAAGTTATACAACGTCTTTTCGTCTTTAAATTTGGGGGTAGACTATAAAGTATACGGTTAGCTTACAAATAATCTCGCACTTCACGTAACTTTCAACTCTTATGTCCTCTTAACATGGTTTATATTACAATCACTGACAGCCCGTCCGCTATTTCTATCTTTTATAGCTTAGTTATTTAGTAATTGTACTTTGTGCATTATAATAGTATGTTTATGTAAAGGGAAAAAAATATATTAAAAATAAATGGTAAAGAAAAAAAATCTTGATTAATCTATTCCTATCCTTAAAAGTCTTTGCAGACGGCCCAACGTGCGATCCAATCTGATGGTGCTGATTTTTAGGGGTAGGAACCCAATTATCATGTAAATTAGCCAATATTTAGCGACTCTACAAATCGGCCTTACAGATTGGGTGGCACGTTGGGCTGATCGTAAAGGCTTCTATTAATTTTACTCGACACTGCAGAAGTTTTCATCCCTCTCACACGTCTAATGGGCCACAAGTCTACTAACACAATCGATTCATAATCGAACAGCAACCGCATAGTAACTGTCACATTTGACAGATAGACCATAGGTGACAGTTACTATGCGGTTGCTGTTCGATTATGAATCGATTGTGTTAGCAGACTTGGCGCACTGGATTAAAGCCCTCCCTTTCTACAGGTTTCTGTCTTTGCCTAATTTTCATAGACAATCTATTTAAAAAAAAACAATATGAGACAAATGGGTAACAAGCTTAGCGAAATAAGTGTAGGTTCCAACATCAAAATAAAGATAAAACATCATATTGATATAATTTATCAATTTTATTCAATTATTTTATTGTTCTATGCTACAAAGTGTTACATGTTACGTGTTACATGTTACAAAGACAAGTACGTACTCATATTTACTAAATTAAAATGACCGATCTGCGTAAGTAAATAAAACTAAATATAAGGCAATATAAATATTATTCTGCATTTTAACAATATTTCTTAATGATAATATATGGGTAGGAACATATAACAATAAATCTACAATATATATTGATTAAATAACTATTTGTATTTAATCTCGAAGTATCCTTTTTTAGCCTGTTCCATGGTATTTTTTTTATTTCAATCTGCCTCAGACGTTCATCCGTCGCACGGTACACCCACAATCCAACAATTTGTAAGGAAGCCTTTCTTCGATTAACTTCTTCATCAAGATTTTCTGTAAAACAATATACGAGTCGAATTAACATCCACCTTTTTTTTTATTCGGTAATATAATAATACCAGCCCTTTTCATGTCCCACTGTTGGCCACAGGCCTCCCTCAATGCGAGGGTGATTACGCCATAGTCCACCACGCTGGCCCAGTGCGGGTTGGCGGACTTCACACGTCTTTCGAGTGGTTCTCTCAGACATGCAGGTTTCCTCACGATATTCTCCGTCACCGATTAGCAAGTAATAATCATGGTTGAAAATGAGATTCGTACACGAAATCCAGAAATCCCAAAGGCGCGAGCCGGGGTTTGAACCAGCGATCCTCGTTACCGAGGCAAGCGTTCTACCCACTTGGCTATTATTTCAATAGATTATTATATATTGATTTCTTATATTTACGCGAATACTACACATTGAAATAAAACTAATTTTAAGAATTTTATCGCGGCTTATTTTTGATTTTACGTTCCCGACGCGACGTTTCGGCTGCTTTACAGCAACCATGGTCACGGGAGGACTGAGGTGGTTGACGTCCTGGTGTCATAGTTTGACGGGGTACCCCCGTCAAAATTCTTAAAATTAGTTTTATTTCAATAGATTATTATAGTTTAAAAAATGTGTAATATTTTAAGCGGTTACCTACTACGTCATTACCTACTACGTCATACCGATCATAATTATGTACTAACTAATATAATTATACTGTGTTAGTAGTGTTTGATTTTTTTTCTAAAAAATACATTCCAAATAGTTTGTACGAATAAAAATATAAAAGTACTAGCTGCGCCCCGCGGTGTTACCCGCGATTAAAAAGTGTACATTTTACCGGGATAAAAGTAGCCTATGTGCTATTCCAGACTATAATCTACCTCTGTGCCAAATTTCATCCAGATCCGTTCAGCCGTTCAGCCGTGATTGAGTATCAAACATCCATCCAAACTTTCACATTTATAATATTAGTGGGATGACGTGTAAGAAAGATAAATTAATATACACCTCTTAGAATCAGATCCCGACCTTCACCAATGAACCTATAAATTAGGTACTGTGCAGTTAGTATGTCGTCAACAAAAACTAAGCCTATATATTTTACTCACAGCAAATGCCCCATATGCCTTCGGAGATGGAACATCTTCACTGCCTCTTGCGATATAATGTCGTGCTCTTTGTCTGTCGCCAGTCGACTCCCGTATGGGTTCAGGGATGTAGCGGTAGTGTTTGGTTCTGAAATTATAATATCAACGCATCAAACCTTTGCGACAAGTGACGGTTATTGTCGGGATCTTGTATATCTGTTACGTGCTCCGAAAACTCTCATAGCGCGTTTCAGGATTGTATTGAGAATTGTCTATTTTTGGCGCGGTTGAAGAGATCGCTACATAGGTGTTACAGAAATAGTTTAAAATGAATCAGTCACATGTATTGATCATGTTAATGTATAAAATAATTGTGTAAATGATGTTTGTTTTTTTTAAACAATGCAAGCCAGTAGCGTTTGGCCATGCGCTCAGTATAGAGTGTATTTTTTTCTTAATATCGTATAATTTGTTTTTTTTTCTATGGCAATGTTATCTTTATAACCTATACTTTCTTGACGTTTGGTTAAGGGGAAGCTCAGGATCAGGGCGCGAAATTCAAAATGTCAATGGTTTTTATTTTTTTATTTAAAATTTGGACATCTTTACGATGTAATTTAGTGTTTTACAATATTAGCATTCTGCATTGGATGTCTCGATGTATTAATTTTGCTTAAATAAATACCTAATCCGATACAATACCATAAGGTTTGTAATGTATCGCAAAACACTAAATTACATCGTAAAGATGTCCAAATTTTTAGTAAAAAAATAAAAACCATTGACATTTTGAATTTCGCGCCCTGACCCTGAGCTTCCACCTTAATGAGGAATCATAAACTAACCCTGGATTTTTAGATCCATCTTCGGTTGATCCATTCGAATGTTTAGCCGCTTTATTCCTGTTATTAGTATTTGAACTGAAACGGAAGAAAATGATGAAGATAATAGGTAAGTACTATGGTCAACTTTTTGCAGGAAAGTTGAAATTTGAAGTTGTCAATTTTGTTTATTTTTGAAAAAAAATCGAGGCTTGGGGGACCCGTTTGGCCGGTATTTTAAAGAATATAAACTCACATGGTTACATTTCCATATATCTTTCGCTTGGAATTCCTTAGTTCCTCGTATAGATCGACGTCCTCTTCTGATGCTGCTTCGTTGAATCTGAAATAATAAATAAACAATGATAATAATATCGCCAGCCAACTATACGGTACCACACAAAGCAGCTCTCGTATTGTGGGTACCGTACAATAGACTGAGACCGAACTCGGGTACAAATATTCATGTTTATCACACAAAGTTAGGTCTCTACGAGGATTCGAACTCGGGATCCTCGGCGCAGAAGGCATTTCAGATATGGCCAAATCAAAAATGAATAGGGTATTTGAAAAAGTGCTTAAAGGACTCTCGGGATCGATTTTTATGAAACCTAAAACTGCGTCGTTACATTTTTTTTTATAATTTCCCTAGCCAGGAATTGAATCTGTTGATTTTAAAAATGAACATACTGGTTTAGCTATATGAACATATGATGTGTTGTCTTTCATTATGGTCTAACCGCGAAAAGACGAACAAGAAATTAGAAAGATTTGTTGTGATGCTGAATCGATTCATCCATCCATTTGTTGTGGTCGTACGGTCTGAACAATTTGGACCGGTACGGTTTATATATAAAAACTAGCTGTTACCCGCGACTTCGTCCGCGTGGTATTTAACAAAGACTCAACCGTTGGCAACAGCCTGCTCGCGCGTTCTGTTCCCGCGGGACGCATTTCAGGTTGTTGCTATCAAACTTAATCAGGCACAACGCTGCAACATTGGTTTTAATTATTTTTCGAGAGATCCTTTTTTTTCTAAAATAAAAGTAGCCTAAGTCTAAAATAAAAGGTACTCAATCTGGAAACCTTGACCGACATGATGTCTTCTTGACGTTGTTGGTTAATGAGGAATCATAGACTAACCTTCTATTTTGAGATTTATCTTCGTTTGATCCCGTCGAATGTCCGAGCTGGTTATACCTGTTCCTCGTATATTGACTGAAAAAGAAGAAAATAATGAAGATCACGGGCACAGGCCTCCCCTTAATGCGAGGGGGATTAGGCCACAGTCCACCACACTGGCCCAGGGCGGGTTGGCGGACTTGACACGTCTTTCGAGGGGTTCTCACACACATTAAGGTTTCCTCGCGATGTTTTCCTTCACCGTTTGGCAAGTGATAATCGTGGTTGAAAATGAGATTCGCACATGAAATCCAGAAATCCCAGTGGTGCGAGCCGGGGCTTGAATTTGCAATCCTCGTTACCGAGGCAAGCGTTCTACCCACTTGGCTATCACTGCTTGCACAAAAAAAAAATGACGCTTGTGGAATACATTAGGCTGGTCTTATTAATAAACTAAACTCACTTGGCCGGCATATCATAAGATATGTGTCCATCTCGCCTCGAATCAATCATTTCTTCGTATAGATCAACATCCTCTTCCAATGATGCTCCGATGAATCTGAAATAATAAACATAAACAATAATAATAAAAGCGCCAGACGAAAACATTAAAAAATACCAAATTAAGCAACTCTTATATGTTACCGTAAATTGAATGGTGGATCATAGTATATCATTACTTAAAAATGTAATAGGTTTTTATATATGATATTGCCGTTCTGCAGTACCGGCCATTGCAGATCAAAATATTGTTTGTTAGGCTCAGAAGTTTGAATCCTGGTAGGAACAAACTTTGTGTAATGACAGGGGCGTAGCTACCGCCGTATTTGCCGTATCAATTATACGGGGCCCCCGGGCCACGGGGGCCCCCAAAGTGTGTAAGGAAAAAGAATAAAAACTTTCTAATTTATTTTATTTTACAAATGACAAAATTCTATAAAGCAATTCCTTTTTTTCCCGCCTTAAGCGTGCGTTCAAAAGTTGGCAACACTACATCGTTATGGCGGGCTGCGGGACTTCCCCGTTTTACTTACTTCATCTTCAACTCAGCGGGGAATCCCCGGGAACCCTTCATCGATATCGCGATGTACGTGTACGTTGTTGTACTTTGCATTGGATGTTAAACCACGGAGTGCAGTGCACTGTTTATTTACGCGCTTTATATAAATGTGCATTACATTGTAATTCAGTACAAACAATATTGTTCTTCTGGTTTAGCAGTATTAGTAACGATTTGTAAAAGAAATGAGTGAAAGAAAAAGAGATTATCCCAGCGGCGCTGAGAAAAGAAAAATTAAACAGAAAAGGGACGAGGTTATAAAAAAAGTGCCCAAAATTTCTTCATTTTTTCAGAGACAAGATACTGTGAGTGATTTAGATTGGAAAGGTAAGTACTACACTACTACCCAACCCATTTATTAGGGGCCCGTAGTGATAAACAAGGAAATCTTTTAATTTCGGTCTGTCCATCTGTCCGTCACAAAAAGTTGTCTCCCCCCTCGATTTTCCCAATTATACTGTTTTTAGGGTTCCATGCCTTGATTAAAAAAAACAAAATTCTAACTTATCTATAGGATCGATTTGTTTTGTTGTTTGTTTATCAGTCCGTATCGTATCGTTAATTGCGTGTTGAGAACTTCAGATGTGCAGACTCGCTTTCGGGTTCTCGTTTTGTATGACCACTACACTACGCGCTGCGTTTAAATAGCACGCAGGTGTATAGTAATGCACGGACGGGCTGCAGGTGATTTTGTATCTACTAATAGGTACGAGCACAATCCTCGTAGAATCTGTGTGCGTCTGAACTGAACACTCTCTAACTGTGACCCTTAGTAACGTTATTTATTTATATATAACTCTTTTTAGTTTAGTATCAAAGCATTCGTCTTTATTTTTTAACAATTACTCGTTTATTTTTAGATTCTTCTGAAGCATGTTCTTCGTCACATATCCATCCGGAAATAGAAGAAAGCCAAGCACATACTTTATCGGATGTCCATCCAGAAATCGAGGAACCCCAAGTCAACGATTCTGATATATCTGCAGATAATGCAGATTGTAATATAATTTCATCAGATAGAGGAAATTTTGGTGACAATTTAACTGAATGCGAACGAAAAATAATTTTTAAATTGGGTCCATTTAAACCACAAGGACCATTTCCAAAAGTTTCAGAAAATAACCGACCTTTTTCAGCTTATTATTATTCATATTTCAATCAGGCAGGCATAAAAATTATAAGACCATGGTTATGTTATTCTAACGTTTTAAACAAACCGTACTGTCACTTCTGTTGGTTATTAGCAGATCGTCAAAACAAATCGTACTCCTCTGCTTGGGTTAACGGTGTTTCGGTTAGAAGCAATTTCACACAAACTATTCTTGACCATGAAAAGTCACAGCAGCATATTAGTGCCTCACTCTCTTATAATAATTGGTTGCAAGGAAATACCATCGATACTCTATTGAAAAGTGAAATCCATAGTAAAATTACATTCTGGAGAGATGTACTGCATCGTATAATTAATGTTATAATTACTTTAGTATCTTGTAATCTACCTTTGAGGGGGCATGATTCTGATTCTGGCAATTTTATGGCAATTTCACGTCTGTTATCTAACTATGATGCAACTTTAAAAGAACTTTTTCTAAAACCGAAAGGTGAAATAAATTATTTAAGCCCTACGATTCAAAACGAAATTATTAGTTTGCTTGGTACTAACGTTAGGAACAGTATTATCTCAGAAATTAAAAAAGCTCCATTTCTGACAATAATTCTGGATACAACACAAGACTTGTCAAAAATTGACCAACTATCTGTAGTTTTTCGATATATCTCGGTTACAGGAAATGATGATAATGTGCCTAAAGAAATAAAAATCTGTGAGTCCTTTTTAGGATTCATAGCAGTAACCGATTGCAGTGCTGCAGGTCTGAAAACTGTCATTTTAAATTTGACTAAAGAATATGGAATTGATTTGACTAAATGTAGAGGACAGGGATACGATGGAGCAAATGTTATGTCGGGTGTGTATGGAGGATTACAAACCCTAATAAAAGAGCATGCTCCAAATGCCGATTATGTTCATTGTGCTGCGCACGCTTTAAACTTGGTTTTGAACGATGCTGCGAGACATGTTCGTGAAGTATCGACTTTTTTCGATAATTTAGAAAAAATATATACTTTTTTTGGCAATAGTATAAAACGCTGGGCTATGCTAAGTGACGATTCATCTGAAAAATATTTGATTACCCTTAAAAAGGTATGTCCTACCAGATGGTCTTCTAGGAACGACGCTTTATTAGCAGTAAAGAAAAATTTTTTACTAATCATGAAAACTTTGTACCAACTAAATTTAATTTCAAATAAAAATGATGAACGTGAAGAATGTAAAAGTATAATTAATATTTTAGAGAGTTTTGATTTCTTAGTGCTCGTTACATTTTTTTCTTCACTATTTGAAATTATTAATCCTGTTTCTAAAGCTCTACAGCATGAAAATAATGACTTACAGAAATCTAGTATTTTATTAAGTAATCTTTTAAATAGACTGTGCCAATTAAGAAATCAGAATTCATTTAATAGTTTGCTAAATGAATCCAAAGATTTAGCAAAAAAGTGGGGGGTAACAACTGTTTTTAAAAACAGTAGGCGAAAGATAACGAAGCGTTTTTTTGATGAGTTATCACAAGATGAGAGAATTTCCGACCCGGAATCCTATTTCAAAGTCAATGTATACTATTGCTGTTTAGATATATTAATTTCTCAAACTAAAGAAAGATTTCAGAGCCTTTGCAACCTGAGTAGTATATTCGAAATATTACAACCGGAGAAACTCCTATCTTCTTCAAGCGAAGAGATATTAAACGCTTCCGGAAAACTGTCTGCTAAATACAGTAAAGACATCTCACTTAATCTTTGTGACCAATTAAAGACTCTAAAAACATGCTTAAATTCTGAAATTAAAAAAAATTATTCCATTAAAGAACTCATTGAATTATTGCTAGTAAAATTCAATAGTCTTGCATCCAGTTTTCCCGAGGTAATCACAGCATGCTTTTTAGTCTTGACCCTTCCAGTTACAACCGCAACGGCAGAAAGAAGTTTTTCAAAATTAAAACTAATAAAAAATTACTTAAGAACTTCGATGGGACAAGAACGGCTGTCAGACATCTCACTATTGTCCATAGAGGCAGAAACTTTAGAAAAACTAAAATCATCATCAGCCATAAATGATTTAATAAATCAGTTTGCCGATAAAAAGGCAAGGAGAGTGAATATTTAAAATTCGATTTTTATTTGTAAAATGGGTAAATTATGTGATAAATAAATATTACTTCTCACAATATTTTTTTTCTTTTGTGAAAAATCTTTACCTCCATATAAGGGCCTCCAAAAAAATTTTTATACGGGGCCCCGACAAGGCACGCTACGCCACTGTGTAATGAGCACGAATGTTTGTGCCCGAGTTATGGATGTATAAATCTTCTAATATAAATATTTTATACAGGATTCGCCCCCAGTTTATTGTACGGTTACGTTAATACAAGCGTTGTTTAATGTGGGGCCGTATAGTTGGTGTGTCCATCCGGAGATATTATTATTATTATGTATTATTTGGGTATTTTTTTTTCCTCGGTTTTAACCGGTTTTCTGGTGTGCACGGGCCTAAGCCAAGTGTACATCAGATAGGGATTTGAAGTACGTCAGGTGATGTGTGTGAGTGTGTGGATGTTGTTTGCTGGGTAGTAGTGTGTATGTTATCCTGTTCAGTTTGGAGGAATTTTCTGACTGCACGGCATGTGTTCAGGATTGCTGCTTTTTGAAGAAAAAAATATATATTGGGGGGCTATTACACGTAACAAAGAAACAATATAGTTAGGTACTCACACAGCGAACGACACGACTACGAACAAAATTCCCAAAACCGTTGATTTCATTTTGGTGTAGACAAAACGAAAGCTTTCCACAGAATGATTATGTGAAACCCCATTGAGCAGTATTTATACTAAGCCATCTTATCAAAATGGTAATAGCTCCATAATAAACAATTATTATGTATTGAACATTATTATAATTTTCACCAATCATGTAATTTTTCATGTCGCTCAACGCGTAATGGATAGAGCAACGCTCGGGGTTCGCTACGCGATAGAATCAGAATTTAGGAGATCCGTAAACGAAGTAAAGTAACTGACATACCTCAAAGAATTTTAAAGTTGAAGTGGCAGCGGGCGGCACAATTAGCTCGCAGAACCGATGGCCGTTGGTAAGTTCCCCGCGCCATTTGAAAGACAGTGTAAAACCAGGTAGGTGCGTAGATGTTTAAGTGGGTTCCTATTTTAGTAGAGAGGGTGAGCTATGCTCGTAGATTCTTTCCGCGATAAGATCCAAAGCAAGGATATTTATTTATTTGGACAACATAATAGATAAATTCCTTATGGCCTAAATTGATATCTGAAAACGAATCAAAGTGACCGCTAGGCAAGGCGGGTTTTGAGGGTTCAACCCAGCCTTAGACAACCCTCCGTTTTACACACAGTTACTTACTATACTCTGTTTAGAGCACGATCCCCCCCCCCCCCCCCCCCGAAGTGAGTTTGCCATCCCTCCCCGAAGTGGATTCTTGGGTACAGCCCTGCTGTACTGGATAATCCATATAGGCATGAGCCTAGGGACACCGCAGCCCGTAAGAAAAAAAACTAAGAAATATAGAGGAAAAGATTAAATAATTACCTATAAATTATTCTAATACATATTTTCTCGTCTATGTTGATCATTATAATGTTAATTGATAATTAAAAAAATGAGTTAAAACGCCATCTTACGGTAAAATACTGAACTACGAACGTTTCAAACCTTTTTACAAATTTACCCTTGAAGTCTCAATTTTGTTTCTTAGAAGTGCTTAGCTAATATTACGAGAGATGGCATCAGTGCCAAAAGCAAGAAGTAAAAAGTTTTACTCTATCAGCGAAATACTATCTAATTCTACAGATTAGGCATACATAAGGGTTGCTAGTAAAATAGTATTAGCCATGGTACGGTATGTATCATTCCGTTATCAAATTAACACAATGTATTTTTTTATGAAATATATTATTTGACATTCATAAACTAAAAAGGTACTTTTATTTAAACTTTGTTTTTTCAAGTAAACAAGTGATATTATGATTTAACACATTATCTATGAATCTTAGACTTTTCTTCTTGTTTCAGCTGCCTTCAAATATTCTCATCAATATCTGTTCTCTCAGTTTTCACATGTTTACTATGCTGGCTGTCTCTCATAATTAAATAATAACTAATAAGACAGTAGTAATCCGGTGCTACTGTGCCTGTTACTGTTATTACTCTGATAACTAGTACCGCATGCTTGTACAGCACTAACAACGAACGATCCATCAGAAAATTAATCAGCTGGCAACACCACTTATCTGCCAGTCAGTTCATAAAAGTAAGTTAAAATACTCTACTCTATGGTCAGTTCGATCGAAATCGCTCGGTGTTCGGTGTGTGTCGTTTGTTTGTTTTGTTTACGTTTTATTTTGATTTATAAAATTCTCTTCGTTGCTCCATTCTTTTGTTTGTATTAATTAATACCAATTAGCAAATGACCTAACCATCAAGTGTTGTGCGCAACTGTGATATGTTGTTATAAGTTATTTTCGCAAATATTTGCAAGGGTTTAGTCATCGGGCCGTGATTAAAGTTTTGGGTGTCTGTTTAGTGATATTGTATCGTGTTTGTGACATTATTTTGGTTTCGTGATACGTTAGCAAAGGTTAGTTTATTTTTTTATTTGTTGAGATCACAAAATTCATGGAGCAACACATTAATGTTGATTTTGCCTTCATTGACATTGCATGTTTTTTTTTCCTTTCGCCGTTGGTGACCTCAAAAGAAGTGGAGAAAAGTAAATTAGGCAATACTTACATACTATTATATTTGCCTAGTACAATAAAACATGAATTAAAAATGTGTTATTTTTTATCTCTGACATGTTTTGTGAAAATAAGTTTCGTAATCGCACGAAACTAAAAACATGTCTTATGATAATATTATATGTGCATGCCAACCATAGTTTAAGACAAATAATATAACTTGAGTTTGTTTATCAAGTTTTGACTATCAGCTCTTCTCAATGCTTGGCTAAGTATGACATTTTCTATATTACTAGTATAGACTATTATTGTTTTTTAGTGCTCCCAAAATCCTTAGCATATGTTTCATAAGAACTTATATGATAGGCAGGTTCAAACCCTAGCTCAGACAAATTCTATGTGTGGATTCCATTGCTATAAAGTGACTGTGAGTGTTGCGAAAAATTGTGTACATATTTTCAAAGGTATGTTAATGTGCCCCACGCAAATTGGCCACTGTGGTAGGCTATAGGCTCAATCCTCCTTGTAGTGAGAGGGAGTTTGCCCAGTATAATGGTAATGGAGTCGCCCCTGTTAGATTGGGATCATATTGTATACTGGGTGTGTCTTAATTAATTAACTTGTACCATGTTGATGTTTTGTTGACCTTGTCTTAAATAAAAAACTAAAATTTTAGGAATAAAATTCAATAATAACAAAGAATTTTATATACAAACTATTTAAAAAAAAAACCAGGAAATTTTGTATGGATCTTCACAAATTAACTAGAAGCCTTTAACATTGATCCTTTGATTAATATATTTTTTTAATTATCTCAACATAGGTAGATATATTGTAAAAGTAGCTTTGTACATTCACATTAATTCTGTTTAATTTGCATGTTAAGTAAGTATTTTCAAATGTAAAATTTTCTTTATTTTTCTTTTTTGGCATCACATGGTAACTGTAAAATGTTACTGGGTACAATCTTGTTGCCATTTTAGTAAATCTGGATTGCCATAATTGGGTTTTCATGTGGGTTGCCAAGTATTCGGCCCAGCGATGCAACTTTTTAATATGAAAATGTTATGTGTGGGATTTATAATGGTTCATTTCAACATGTAGTTATTTTATTTTATCATATTTGTTATATAAACAATGCACAGTGGGCTACCATTTGGAACTATCTATACATATAAATAAAATTGGAGTGTCTGTTTGTAATATTAAAATAACCGCTTTTTACTAAGTGCATTTGGATGTATACACGTTACCTATACCGAAACAACATTTTTTACAATTTTTGTCTGTCTGTCTGTCTGTCTGTCTGTCTGTCTGTCCGTCTGTCTGTCTGTCTGTCTGTCTGTCTGTCTGTCTGTTTGTTCCGGCTAATCTCTGAAATGGCTGGACCGATTTTGACGGGACTTTCACTGGCAGATAGCTGATGTAACAAGGAGTAACTTAGGCTACTTTTATTTTAGAAAAAAAAATAGGATCTCACGAAAAAAAATTAAAACCAATGTTGCAGCGCAGCGCCTGAATTAATTTTGATAGCAACAACCTGTAATGCGTGCCGCGGGCTCAGAATGGGCGAGCAGGCTGTTGTCAACGGTTGTCTTTGTTAAATACCACGCGGACGAAGTCGCGGGCAACAGCTAGTGTTCGGAATAGATAACCCTTTGACAAAGTTTGGTCGGAGGTAGATTTCACCTTAAAGTCTACCCCCTGTTTTTATTATTTGAAACGGCTGAGCCGTGCCCCGCGCTTACGAGCGCTGTCGAGTCGACCCAGCGAGCCCGTGAATGAAGGTTGATTGTTCGCCGCCGGTATCGGACACGGTTCACCGTAATTAGTAATTTTGGACCCTTTTTGCATTTATGATCAACTGCTGCGCCCGCGATTACCTTATTAGTGCGAATATAGTGTCGTGGTTTTGATTGCGCGTAGCCCGCGAGTGCTAGTGACTAGTTTTGCCCCTCGCTGTTGAAGACATTTTTACGGTGGTTCGGTGACACGTCTCACGCGGTGGTGCTATAGGCGGTCGCCACACGGTGGATGTTTGGCAGTAGGTCACTGGACCAGGGTATTGTATGGACCTTAATTCCCCGTACGCTTTCCTTGCTTTTGCCAGCTAATTTTATGCGCTTGTACTGTATCCTCTTTAGGGGCCCCTCCCCCTAACCTAGACTAGACTGACGTACGCAGGTGACCCTATCTGTTTGGAGCTACACCAGCCCGCAAATTTGGTAAGTCGAAGTACCTATTTAATTGTAAGCAAAATCGTTTGGGGTTTGTGTCGTCGGGCCACCGATCCCGTTGAGTATACGACACAAAATTTGGTAGCAGAGCGTGGTTTGGTTCCGTTTTATGATACGCGGAAACAGTCACGCCCCCTATCGGTTATAGTAGAACTTACTTGTTGCGATTATAGGACTACCTCTTACTTACCTACTTATTGTGACAATTTGTTTTACGGTGTACGGCACCTGTGTAATAAATTTAAGTAGGTACGTAAGTTATGGTGCAGTGATAGGTAGGTAATTAGCATTGTATAGGCCGCGTCGTTAATGAGCGTTCTATTGTTATGATTTCAAGATAAGAGATAATTGTTAATTGGTTTTCTTATTGAGTTTCGTTAGCGTATTGTTTTGTTTACATGTTAGCCGCGTATTTAATGTAACTGTTTTGAATAAAGTTTTAATTTCTGGGCGCGTATTTAACTTCCCAGTTTTGGTGTTGTATTTAATTGTATTTAGTTTGCGATAGTTAAATATGACAAGTAAACATACTGCTCGGATTGCCGGGGTACTGCGGTGGCTCGGCTCGGCCGTTTTAAATATATCAAGGAAGGACCGTGCGCAGGCTTTATTATCCCGTTATGATGGGTTGGATAACCAGATGGCCGACTTGTATGACGCTTACCGCGCATTGTTGGAACTGAGTTTGGAGCCAGGGGTGATGGATAAAATTAATGCTGACGTCGATCAGGCTGACGACTTAGCCGATCAGATTCGTCAGGCAGTAGGTATTTTGAGATCGTCATTGGATGTTACTAGCCTGCCTCCCTGCCTGAAGTCTGATGGAGACGCTTCGCCCGCGCTCATTAGTAGGTTGCCCAAGTTAGATTTACCCCACTTTAATGGAGACTTAGGTCAGTGGGTGGCCTTCAATAACTTATATGATAGTTTGGTTCACACTCGCAGGGATTTGACTCCGGCCCAAAAGTTGGCTTATTTGTTGGCCTCTCTTACCGGTGAAGCCAAGGGGCTTATCCAACATTTGGAGCTCGTCGATTCCAATTATGAGATCGCTCGGGAATTACTTATGCGCCGATACCAGAATGTCCGGCTGTTAGCGGACAGTCATGTGTCGGTCATTTTAGGCCTGCCAAGGATTTTCGGAACGCAAATGTTACGGACACAGCTGCTTAATCCTTTGTTAGTGGCGTTCAATGGCTTAAAGGTTTTGGATTTACCAGTAACAAGTTGGTCCTTTATATTATTGCATATAGTTCTGGCGAAACTTCCCCATGATCTGCGGAATAGGTTTGAACAGGAGCATGGCGGGGACACCGCCACCCACCTCCCCGCGTTTGATGATTTAGTCTCGTTTTTGGAGGTTGAGTGTCGTCGTGCGGAAAATGTTCCCCCTCCCGGACCGTCCGAAGTCAGTTCTAGGGCAAAGGTGCAACCGCCCGCGCGCATGGAGCGCCGTCAACCGGACCGGCACCGAGAGGCGCGAGTATTCAATGCAGCTTCCGCGCAGAATCCTCGTTGCACGTATTGTAGGGAGACTGGTCATGGTATTACGTCTTGTTTTAAGTTCAAGCAAATGCGTTGGCAAGCTCGGCGGAATATAGCTCGTCAGCGGAATTGGTGTTATGCTTGCCTGGGCGACCACTACGCGTCTCAGTGCCAGACCGCCCGACCATGTGGGGAGTGTGGAGGTAATCACCATCTGCTTCTGTGCGGCAATAGAAACGGATCGCCTAAGCCGGCTGCTCCGGCACCGATAGCCAATGCTGCAGTGAATCAGATAGGAAGGGATGATCAATGGTCTGGAGGCACTCAGATGATTCCGCCTAGAAGTAATGCTCGCTCTCCTCGCCTTCGTAAACATCGAACACGTCGTGGTAGTCCTCCTTGTCAACCACAGCTTGCCAAGGGCGGGGGCACTCCCCCTCCTCCCTTGTTGACGCATGCAGCTGTGGACCAGGAGCGTCGTGTTGGTTGCAGTTTACCACTTCCCTATGTCGACTGGCCTCGGCTGGATCAGCGTTCCAAGATCACGGTACCCCCGCATGCGTATGGTCCGCATGCGTACGACCCGCTTGCGTACGGTCCGCATCCGGCGTACCAGTTTAGGGATCCTCGGGAAGTGCAGGGTTATTCTGCAACCCGTTATAAAAATAATAATTTTCAGTCGGAGTGTTGACTCCAAGTGAAACCTCCACTCGCATCTGCCCCCTCTGTTTTAACGGTTTTATTGCCCACCGCTCAGGTTCGCGTTGGTTCTCCTCGTGGTGAGTACGTAACGGCGCGCGCGATGTTGGATTCAGGTTCTCAGGGGTGCATTGCGTCAACACGGTTAGTGGAGCGTTTACGGCTGCATGTCAATCCAGGCGCAGATTATATCCGAGGCATAGGTGGAGTTAAGGTGTCTGGTTTGGTGGGACAAGTCTCACTCTCTTTCTTTCCCCTTCGATCTCCTCGTCCGTTGATTTTAACGTCTGCTATAGTTCTGGATAATATTATAGGTAGACACCCAGTTGTTTCTTTACCTTCAGAGGTCGTTAGTTTGACGTCGGGACTATCACTGGCAGATTCAGAGTTTCACGTTCCCGGTCCTGTGGACCTGTTACTTGGTGCGGACGTGTTAGGACTGTTACGGTTGGGTAATGGAAGATTACTGCAGTCCGGTGGTCTGGTAGCTGTCCCGACCGACCTTGGTGACATCATTATGGGCCCAGCATTTTCTGTTTGCCCTCCTCTCGTGGAGGATGGTAATCTGCAGGTAGGACTCTCACTCGCTGAAGCGGTTCAGCGCTTTTGGGAAGTCGAAGAGCCCCCTACTGCGTCTCGTGACAACCCAGAACATTTAGAATGTGAATCGTTCTTCAAAAATAATACAGGTCGCCTCTGTTCTGGTCAGTTTGTCACGAGATTACCTTTTTTGTCGTCCCGGCCCCGTCTTGGCTACTCCAGGATGCTAGCTGAAAGGAGGTTAGCTTCCATGGAAAGGCGCATGAAGCGGGACACGGTGTTCCATCAGAAGTATATTGACTTCATGCGGGAGTACGTGGAGCTGGGCCATATGTCTATTTCCAAATTTAATTGGCGTGCGCAAGAGCACTACTTTATCCCCCACCATGCGGTGTTTAAGGGCGGGAAAATTAGGGTAGTGTTTGATGGGTCTGCGCCCACCTCTAATGGGGTCTCACTTAATCAGTGCTTACATTCAGGACCTAAGTTACAACGGGATATCTCCGACATTCTGACTAACTTTCGCCGACATCAGGTCGTGTTTGTTGCGGATATCAGAATGATGTTTCGTCAGACTTTGATACATCCCGATGACCGTCGTTACCAACTCATCTTATGGCGAGAAGACGTGTCCAGGCCAATCACGGTTTTTGAACTGAATACTAATACGTATGGGCTGAAGTCTAGCCCATTCATAGCGATCCGTGCGTTATTAGAATTGGCCGAGCGCGAACGTCTGAACTTCCCCAGAGCAGCCGCTGTTATTTCCACTGACGCGTATGTGGATGACATCTGTTCGGGCGCTGCTAGCGAGGAAGAAGCATTGGTATTGCGCGATGAGCTGATAGGGCTTCTGAAAGCTGGTGGGTATGAGTTGAGGAAATGGTTGTCCAACTCTCAGGCTGTACTTGCTGGCCTTCCTGAGGAGCACCAACAGGATCCTCATATCTTCCAGAATGTTGGTAATCCTGATGCTATAGCTGTGCTGGGAGTTCAATATCAGCCAATACCAGATGTCTTTACATTTCGCGTGCAAGATTTGGAAGTTTCCAGAACGTGGACTAAGCGATTAGTACTCTCTACAGTGGCACGGATTTTTGACCCAAATGGTTGGCTGTCGCCAGTTGTGTTTTGGGCAAAATGCTTCCTTCAGAGGCTTTGGTTGGGAGATTTGACATGGGATGCCCCTCTCAGTGGAGACTTATTGTTGTTGTGGACCAGGTTTGTTACGTCGCTGCCTGATATTCACTTGATTAAGCTGGATAGGGCTTTGTTACCCCCTGGAAAATGTAAGGTGACCCTTCATGGGTTTTGTGATGCCTCGGAGTGCGGTTATGCTGCGGCTGTATATGTTCGTACTGTCGATAGGACCGGTGCCATAGCAGTTAAGTTGGTTATGGGCAAAAGTAAGGTCGCTCCTGTTCGAACACGGCATACCATTCCAAAATTAGAGTTGTCAGGGGCAGCACTTCTGAATCGCCTTCTCAATCACGTGATGTCAACGTTGGGACAGTCTGTGGAGATTGATAAGGTGTTTGCGTGGACTGACAGCCAGATTGTTCTCTCGTGGTTGCGAGCATCTGTCCACGCTTTGGAGGTTTTTGTAGCCAATAGGGTTTCTCAAATTCAGAACTCGGCTACCCCCTTGATTTGGAGACATGTCCCCGGAGAATGGAACCCAGCAGACTGCGCTTCCCGTGGCTGTGAGGCTCCGGCTTTGTTGGATCATCAGTTGTGGTGGGGACCAGCCTGGCTTTCTCAGCCTGACGCTAGCTGGCCTCATTCTGTTGTAGAGCTTGTGGAACCCCTTCCAGGGCTGCGGGCGCTCGCTTTAATTAATGAATTGCCGCAGGATTTGCATTCCCTGTTGAATAGGTTTAGTTCACTAGACAAGCTACTAGGTGTGACTGGATGGGTCAAGAGATTCATCCACAATCTTAAACATCCCACTGAACGGATCTTGTCTTCGATTTTGTCGCCTGCAGAACGACAGGATGCGTTATTATTTTGGGTTCGATTTGTACAAACTGAACAGTTTGCGTCTGTGTTTTCTACCTTGAAGGGCGGCCGAACCAAGTTGAAGGGTGCTGTTGCTCGATTGAACCCGTTTATTGACGAGAAGGGATTGTTACTCGTAGGAGGACGGCTGCGCAACTCCAAGTTAGCGTATGAATCTCGGCACCCCCTCCTTCTTCCACGGGAAGGTACCCTTTCGTCGTTGATAATCACTGATCGGCACGTGAAGAACGCTCACGCTGGATTAAACACCCTTCTGGCTATCCTCCATAGGGAGTTTTGGATTTTATCGGCCAGACGAGCTATTCGAAATGTGGTATTTCGTTGCATCCCTTGTTATAGGCTTAAGGCTGCAATAAAGCAACCCATGATGGGGGATCTGCCTCCAGATCGGGTGAATGCTTCCAGGCCTTTCTCTGGAGTTGGCACGGATTTTGCAGGTCCTTTCTCGATTAAGGTCTCTTCGGTTCGCAATGCTAGGGTGGTGAAGGCCTACTTGTGCGTCTTCGTTTGCCTCGTTACCAAGGCCGTACATCTAGAGGTAGTTTCTGCCCTTAGCACCGAAGCTTTCATCGCTTGTTTGTCCCGGTTCGTCAGTCGTCGTGGGTTACCGAGTCTGATTCGGTCCGACTGCGGTACAAACTATAAGGGTAGCGATCGGTATTTATCGGAAGTTCACAGATTTTTGTCTGATAATCAGGCCTCGATAGGTTATGGTCTTTCTCGCCGTGGTATTACATGGCAGTTTAGCCCTCCCACATATCCTTCTTGGGGTGGTATTTTTGAAGCGGTTGTCAAGGTCTCTAAGACCCATCTTCGTCGGGTCATAGGTGAAACCGTCCTCTCCTTTGAGGAATTGACCACGGTGTTCTGCAAGATTGAAGCAGTGCTGAATTCGCGGCCACTCTGTCCTGTATCCTCGGATCCAAATGACCTGGAAGTTTTAACGCCTGGTCATTTTTTGATTGGAGGTCCACTCACGGCACTTCCGGAGTACCCATTTGTTGATACTCCAGTTTATCGGCTGTCCCGTTTTGAACTTCTGCAACAGCTCTCACAAAGTTTTTGGAAGAGATTCAATTTAGAATATCTGCATCTGTTGCAGCAGCGTGTTCGTTGGTCGGACAAAACTGACCCACCTGCGGTAGGCGACCTCGTCCTTGTAAAGGAGATGAATATGCCACCCCTGTGCTGGAGACGGGGTAGAATACTGAGGCTTTTTCCCGGTGCGGATGGTATACCGCGGGTTGCCGAGGTCCTGGTGGGCGATTCTGTTTTAAAGAGAGCCGTGGCGAGCTTGTCACGTCTGCCGGTGGCTTAGTTTAGGTTGAGTTATCCTGATCCTCTGGCTTTGGACTCAGCCCGGTTACGCCTGGCTGGGGCGGGGGACTGTTCGGAATAGATAACCCTTTGACAAAGTTTGGTCGGAGGTAGATTTCACCTTAAAGTCTACCCCCTGTTTTTATTATTTGAAACGGCTGAGCCGTGCCCCGCGCTTACGAGCGCTGTCGAGTCGACCCAGCGAGCCCGTGAATGAAGGTTGATTGTTCGCCGCCGGTATCGGACACGGTTCACCGTAATTAGTAATTTTGGACCCTTTTTGCATTTATGATCAACTGCTGCGCCCGCGATTACCTTATTAGTGCGAATATAGTGTCGTGGTTTTGATTGCGCGTAGCCCGCGAGTGCTAGTGACTAGTTTTGCCCCTCGCTGTTGAAGACATTTTTACGGTGGTTCGGTGACACGTCTCACGCGGTGGTGCTATAGGCGGTCGCCACACGGTGGATGTTTGGCAGTAGGTCACTGGACCAGGGTATTGTATGGACCTTAATTCCCCGTACGCTTTCCTTGCTTTTGCCAGCTAATTTTATGCGCTTGTACTGTATCCTCTTTAGGGGCCCCTCCCCCTAACCTAGACTAGACTGACGTACGCAGGTGACCCTATCTGTTTGGAGCTACACCAGCCCGCAAATTTGGTAAGTCGAAGTACCTATTTAATTGTAAGCAAAATCGTTTGGGGTTTGTGTCGTCGGGCCACCGATCCCGTTGAGTATACGACACAGCTAGTATTTAATAAATTAAATAATTAAATTCCGTAAGTACCTATATATTCTTGATTACTCTTAAAAACTGACTCTACTATAATATAATTGATAGAACTAGGCGATACTTGGCGGAAATCCATTGTTAACCTATGGGGAAAGAGGACCCACCACTGACCCTCGGCTTGTCAACTTCTTCGATTATAATAAATTAAATATAAGATTCAACTAAGATATCATCTTATTTAATTGCCCTTCACGCCTCTAAGGACAAATATCCTTCTCCAAAAGATATTTAAATACTGAAACAACCATTCAGCTTCTTTTAGACTGTTGCTTTATCATATTAGGTGTTTTGCCAGTGTCAAGTACATATAAGGTAGCTATTTCTAACAACTAACTAATATGTAGTAGTTAGTTTTTAGGAGCTAATTCATAACAATGTTTCAAGCATTTTCAGGCCTACTTGAAAAACCATGTTACACCATTTGTCTCAATTGCGCTCACTCTCTCTATATATACATACAAATAAATAAAATTGGAGTGTCTGTTTGTAATATTAAAATAACCGCATTTTACTGAGTGCATTTGGATGTGTACACGGTACTATATACCAAAGCAACATTTTTTACAATGTTTGTCTGTCTATCTGTCTGTTTGTTTGTTCCGGCTATTCTCTGAAATGGCTGGACCAATTTTGATGGGACTTTCACTGGCAGATAGCTGATGTAACAAGGAGTCACCTAGTCTACTTTTATTTTAGAAAATCTTTTTTTGTTAAATACCACGCGGACGAAGTCGCGGGTAACAGCTAGTGAAACATACAATGCGGCACGTTCGTGCTAACATATGCATTTTGAATGTTGTCATTTCCGTGAAAAACACGCGAATAGGTATATTTGATTTTTGTTTACCCAATCTACTTTTGTTTGATCAATATTTTAGGGATTGAAAAAATATGGCGGTTTAGGGTACTCGAGTAGTGAAAAAATAGATACTTACGATTATAGTACCAATTTTTTTTTTACTTGATGATTATGACTGGAGATAGTTGAGGACGGCGGGAGAGATTGTGTCTATGTAACAGAGAAGTTTATACCTTTGCATTATAACCTTTGACCCTATTTAATAAAACAATAGGCATGTCCATATTGCTACTTAACAGAGTTGAAGATACACCGCTAACAGATGGCATTTGAAGCTAATCTCTATTCTTCATATTATAAACCTAGAACGCGGTAAAACAGTTTCCGCAGAACGAAACGAATAACGGCTGGCGGCAGGAATCTTGGTCAAATTCGTTCGAATCATTCAATTATTTTGTAGATGAAAAATGGAGCCAGCGTAAAGTATGATCTAAATGACATATTGAGGCGAAATGTTCCTACCCATTTAAATATGCCGCGGAATTTATTAAACTTCTTATTGTTAAGACGTAAGAAACATATTAATTTTAGTTCGAATGTTAACAATAGATGTCGCTGACATGTTATTGAACGCGGTATCGTTTGGTCTTTGGATTTTCAAGGCTACACTGTACTTTCCGTCCCATACTGGGTGATTCTATGGAGCATACATATCATAATCATTTGGATGGACCTTTTTAGAACTCTTGTCACTTATGCTTTAGAACTCGTCCGTCAATAACTTTCCTTCAATCTTTTTTTTTCATTACAATTTAAATTATAGGCAAGTATTTGATCTCGATCTCACCTGATGGTAAGTGACGATGAGATCTACGATGGAGCATACTTGCCTAGAAGGTACTCTAGTTACTTACTACTAGTTCACTCTCGATTTAAAAACACCCAGATTGTAGTCAATTGGGAACAAAGACGCCGGTAGTATCTTACGCTCCATAAAGGAAATTGCATGGTAGCTTCAGTCTACAAATTTAATCTTCTGACCTAAATACATAAAACAAAGATTCGTGAATCACACAAACAAGTAGCGAGTCATTAATGCATTTTTCTCACACATCACGAACGCACTAAACAGTGAGCAATTGAGAGCGGTTTGATAGCTCTAACACGTGTGAAACTGGGACGCGGGCCGATGCAGGATGCGACTGGACCCAATTCAGTTAATTATAGCAAGTAGCGACGTTGTTGGAAGATCAATATGACGTGTAACTATAAATTAAAACTAAATCTATCAGCCGAAAGACGTCCACTGCTGGACATAGGACTCGACCAATGACTTCCACAGATCACGGTCCTCCGGCACTCGCATCCACCGGCTTCCTGCGACGCGTGTGATATCATCGTTCCACCTTGTGGGGGCCGTCCTACACTACGTCTTCCGGTTCGTGGTCGCCATTCTAGAACCTTTCTGCCCCAACGGCCATCGGTTCTGCGAGCTATGTGGTAAACACTAAATAGGTAGTTCAAATGTACCCACTTAACTCGTAAGTCCTATCTTTATCAGATACTAGCTCCTGTCCGCGGCTCCATCCGCGGTACTTCCATCAAACAGCCTGTAGAACTCAGGGACAATGTAGCTTGTTGTTAGTGAAAGAATTTTCTAAATTGGATCAGTAGATCTGGAGATTAACCCCTACGTCCGAACTCACAAAATAACTTTACTTCTGTAATAGTATAATTGTCGTCCTTATCAAATTTCGGACACGGTGGCTAATCTCAACGGAGAATAGCCAAACTTCGCAGGAGATATTATAGTCCACAAATGAGCGCAAGCGCAGGTGCACTCTTCCCTCACTCTCATAGCCTCACGCTCTAAGAGGCACGAACTCTCACTTCTCTCTCTTACTAATATTACATAGAGATGAGACCTCTATATAATATGTAGATATAGATTGTATTTAAATTCATTTTTTTTTTATACATTATAGGCAAGTATTTGATCTCGATCTCACCTGATGGTAAGTGACGATGAGATCTACGATGGAGCATACTTGCCTAGGTAGGAAGGCGGCAGTAGATCGAGACGCTACATTCACTAGGCACATGCAGCGCAACTGATCTGACCCGCCATCCATGAATGGCAACACCGAACATCATGCCGGAACACGGCTAGGCCGCTTGGCGACATAGCTTTATTCAGTGGGTGGTGACTAACCACGGCCGAAGCCTACCACCAGTAGAGTTGTCACCTGGTTGGCACCACCCAGGGTCACGTGTACGGTATCTCGAGGGTACTTAATTCTCCTACGGACGAAGGTGACTCCATCCCAAAGAAGATTCATATAAGATTTAAGATGCGGCAGTCGTTTATAATAGGCGATAAACGCCTGTATATTAGAAATGTCTTACAGATAACAAAAAGCATATTTCACACGACGATAGAACAACGGATTTGCATCACGAACTTAAGAGCCAGCCGATACTTAAAATATATCATTACTTTAAAAACAGAACTCAGATGTACCGCTTTTGAAAATATGTAAGTATGTAAATTTCTTCGAAATCGTCGCTGTTAACATCATTTGTCTAAAATTACTCTTCAGAAATTCATTTTGAGATGCATAAATTATGTCAATAGTGTCTTGAAATTCTCAGAAATTCAAGAATGGTAGGTATAACGATTGCGGTTTTTCGATTGTCCTATTTGTTTATATTATGCAGCAACCTATTGTTAAAGCTGTACCTAACGGTGAAAACGTCTTAATTGAGAGCGCATTACATTAACATATAACTTTGTAAGATGTTAATCATTTCTGACACAAAATACGTGTTGCTGAAGCGAATTTATGTTAATATCAACCGAGCTTGGATTTTTTTAATGCTCTGTCGCACACAAGTGGGGGAAGAGGAACCCACAACTGACGTTCGGCTTGTCAACTTTTCCAATTATAAAACAAAAAAGTTGATTGATAATTGAAGAAGTCAGCAACACCGAACTCCTCTAAGATATTAGTCGGGAAACTGTCTGTCACGAGTGTTGGGACTCCAATTAATATGCAACTCTCCGTGAAACGATGCGAATCTAAAATAGTATTCGACACTTGTTTCGCCTCTAAAAGAGACTCCTTAGGACGGCTGGCCTACGAATGAGCCTCCCCCCATTTGTTTGACGATGGATTTGCGCCAAGTATCGCATATAAATTTGACCCAACATGAGTTGTCGATAAGTCAATCACTCATATCAATTGCAAATAAAAATGTATATCTATGCATAAAAATGTTTATAGACAATCATCTTGTTTACAAGATTGTATAGACTCTCCATTTTGACTTGAAGTACTAATGCATCGTGGTTCCCTAGTACATAAGCCATTAACTCCAACATATGTATACCTACTTGCTAAGCTTCTAGACATATCAATGATGTCATCGTATAATTGCGAAGATGAATCAAGCCACTCAGACTTGTACTCCTAAGCAATAGTACACGCAACTTTCACATCTAAAACAATGCACTATAGTGTTTAGAATGGTGCAAGCATATTTGCCGTAACGCGGTAGGCGTTAGAAAGTCAAACTGGACAAATTGGTCGAAGAGGATCACTGGGTCAACGACTTTTTGACTGATGTAATGATGGATGCAGATATCACGCTTTTAAGGTACCACAATGGTTCGAATCTTAAAACAAGTAGGTACTTACATGGGATTGTTATAGTTACATTAATTGCTAATCTCTAGTCTGTGGTCGAATTTGGTTCTGAAGAATGTATCAATGTTTTGCGTGGTTTCCATGTACAGTCTACAATGGTACAGTCTTGTATAGTAATGTCTATTTTTATAATGATATGAATATGTTTGCATTCAGAACGGGTGGTAAAGTAGTAGCATAATATTTTGTAACTTTTGACGATTCATAAGTACTGTACTTAATGGTGTACGTGAATAAAAAAATATTCTGATTCTGAATCTAATGATGAAATACTTTGTATAATAAAATCTACGTATTTTTTCTTTTTTTTTTAAGTGTGCGATCGGCTACAAAATAGCCAGTAGACAATTGAATGGTTTAAATACTGATCACTAGAGGCGCTGTTCAATTTTGTCGTACAATGTGTCAAACGTAAAAACTAAAAACTATACAGTAAGCTTACGAATAATCTCGCACTTGACGTACTGTTTAAACCATGCTAAGCTGGCTTGCATTTTTTAAAAGTCGTTCATTCATTTAAATAAACCATTATACGCATTTCAAGTTGATTTTATGAAACAAATCGTTGATTTTTATAAATCAGAAATTCGACATACATGCTTCGTAATTATCCTTGTTATGGTATCATAAACTACAAATAAAATTAGTACCTTACTTACAACATTTCCCTAACTTAAACAAAACCACTTCACTTTATAGGTAACATGGAATAATATCTAAATTTTGCTAAGGCTATAGACTAGAAATCTATTAAGACAAACTACCATTTTCTTTGGTAATTATACATTTCTAAACGTAGGGTCACAAACATTAATATGGGACCCATTTCCTTGATATTTTCAATGACACTTATAATGCAATAAGGTCGTATATCTAAGAGCAGTTGCCCTTAGTAACGACAGACACAATAGTAGCTCGTAATGTATACGTTTGCTGTATGATATTCAACTCTAAATGGGTCCCAAATTTATGTTCGCGACTGTACCTACCTACCTACCTACCTATAATTAAATACAAAAACATCTGCCGGCTTGTTTAGTAACATAAAACACTAATGGAAACGACGGCGCGTGCCAAGTAGCATTTTTCCGCTTGGCCGGAATGTTTCCTAAACATTTTATAATTGTTATATAACACTGTTGTGTAAATATAAAAGAAACATAGACTATTAGAAATCCAGAATATTTTTTATTCACGTACACCATTAAGTACAGTACTTATGAATCGTCAAAAGTTACAAAATATTATGCTACTACTTTACCACCCGTTCGGAATGCCGTTCCTGTGGAGAAGAACAGGCTAGAACGTCCATGGTTGCTCTTGTTAAAGAAGATCTTTTACATTTTTGTGCAGTACATTGTTATAGGTATGTGAGGAGAATGTAGGAACGGCTAATCAGACTTTAGCAGCAGGTCAAAAAAACAAAAAGTACTAAGTATAAAATTACAGTTAATGGCTACATGGTTCCCACATTTACAATTTACTTATGTAAATGAAAATAAGTATATATATATAGTAGATACCTACTTTAATAATAATGTTCTTAAGCAATATGGCACCTTGCTTTTGTATTAAGATACCTAACCTTCCTACAGCTAATATTTATTGTTTGCATAGGAATAAATCTGCCTCAGATTAAGATAAGGTCAGACTAAACTTTAATTCTTATAAAGTACCTACTGAGTTTATCTTTGACCCACTTAATTGTTACCTTTCGTGGGCAAATGTGTTCACAAAAGATACGTTTTACACAAAGCTATCTGCCATTGTGTAGCGGCCTTTAAATTGCTTCATTTTAAAATTAAGATAATTCTTCCCACAATAAAAGCTCGCTTGTTTTATCTCCATGATACCTATTCGTTATGCAAGTTTGGCAATAGCGAGATGAAGATGGAGTCGCGATGTGTGACGACAATTGTGTGATAAGCATGAATGTTTGTACCCGAGTCATGGATGTGTAATGTCTATATAAATATTATATACTGAGTTCGTCCTCAGTCCATTGCACAGTACCCATAATACAAGCGTTGCTTAGTGTGGGTCTGTATAGTTGCGTGTGTTCGTCTGGCGATATCATAATTATCCCACTTCCAACTAATATTATAAATGTGAAAGTTTGGATGGATGGATGTTTGTTACTCAATCACGCCAGAACGGCTGAACGGATCTGGCTGAAATTTGGCACAGAGATCGATTATAGTCTGGAATAGCACATAGGCTTTTTATCCCGCTAAAATGTATGGTTCCCGTGAGATAGATTTGATTTAATTTTTCATACTTTTTAATCGCGGGTAACACCGCGGGGCGCAGCTATATATAAGTATTATATATACTGAGTTCACCCCCAGTCCATTGTACGGTACCCATAATACAAGCGTTGCTTAGTATGGGACTGTAATGTTGGTGTGTTCGTCTGGCGATATTATAATAATTATTATTGTATGTAAGACTATGGTTGGTGAAGTACTCTATTATGAAAAATAGGGTATATTGAGCGTGCAACCAAGATTCTTGGGAACAATAAATTGTATCAGTCAGTACTATGGTATAATAAAATAATAATATCAACAGAGGTTGTCTTCAAAGGTGACGTCATTCGATGCGAAGTGCTTGCATCACGATTGGAGCGATCTTGCGAGATAAACTCTATGTCTCTCTTATGAACTGTGTACTCGTACAAAATTATCTCGACCACGATGATTTTGCGGCTAAGCTCGGACCATACTGTTATCTATACTTCTATACTATCTATACTAATATTATAAATGTGAATGTTTGGATGGATGGATGGATGGATGTTTGTTACTCTTTCACGCCAGAACGGCTGAACGGATCTGGATGAAATTTGGCACAGAGATAGATTATAGGCTGGAATAGCACATAGGCTACTTTTTATCCCGGTAAAATGTATGGTTCCCGTGGGATAGATGTTTTAATTTTTCATACTTTTTATCGCGGGTAACACCGCCGGGCGCAACTAGTAATATTATAAATGTGAAAGTTTGGATGGATGGATGGATGTTTGTTACTCTTTCACGCCAGAACGGCTGAACGGATCTGGCTGAAATTTGGCACAGAGATAGATTATATGCTGGAATAGCACATAGGCTACTTTTTATCCCGGTAAAATGTATGGTTCCCGTGGGATAGATTTGTTTACATTTTTCATAGAATACCAATAAATTAATTTTGTCATACGATTGATTCTGAGGCGGTACGAAGTTCGCCGGGACAGATATTTTATATAAGCCGATGATATCATACTGCAAATACGATTTACAAGTATAATGCGCTTCTAAACCAACACTAGCGGAACATTTTCGACCATAGACCATATACGTGCACATTTTCTGAAAATATTCAGTTTTCAGACGCGACTAAGTTACAGTCATATTACATACTAGCTACTGCCCGCGGCTCCGCCCGCGGTACCTCGATGAAATAGAGCCTATAGCACTCAGGGATAATGTAGTTTATTATCGGTGAAAGAATGTTCAAAATCGGATGAGTAGTTCCATAGATTACCCAGTACATCGGAACTCACAAACTAACAAACTTCACCTCTTTATGATATTAAGCATATATTATTGTAGATAGACCTATAGGTCGCATCAGGTAAAATGATGATTGGAGCTCTAGGCATGCCTAATTGTATGAATTCGTGATAGTCAGAGCCGCCCTCTTTGTTCATTTTACCTGGGCCCCATGTCTGCTAACACAATCGATTCATAATCGAACAGAAACCGCATATTAACTGTCACTTTTGACAGATATTGTATAGTCTACTACTGTCTGTCAAAAGTGACAGTTACTATGCGGTTGCTGGTCGATTATGGATCGATTGTGCTAGCAGACTTGGGCTCAGTACTTATGTGTAAATAACTTATCCTTGAACTAAAAAAAAATCAACTATACTTACTGTTGTTTGTTTTCCTCATCATCAAGCCACCTCACCTCATTAACCAATCAAACGGGTCGGTCGATAATGATGCTGTAACGAGATCTGTGAAGCAGAACAATACTCCGAGATTATTATCATGAGCGATGTTGATGCACTTTCATTGTTCTTGATGCCAAATTTACTTTCATTCTAAGTAAGACATGGTCATGTTGAAGAATAACTTCAGTAGTGTAAGTCTAAATTAAACTGAAATAAATATTGCTGCCCTAATCTAATCCACTAATGTCCAGAGGTGCCCAGCAGTGGGACATTAAATATTGCTGTGGCAACTTCATGCACATGTTGATAATTGACAATTCTCCATACAATCCTGACAGATTGTTGTCCTCAGTTGGTAGAAACCCTGCCTTCTGCGCCGAGTGTGCCGGGTGCGAATCCTGGTAGGAACCAAACTTTGTGTGATGAGCATGAATGTTTGTACCCGAGTCATGGATGTTTAATATCTATATAAGTACTAACTGACTCGGCAAACGTTGTTTTGCCATATACATTATTTTCAGGAAATATTTTTTTAGTTAAATATTTGCGATTATAAATTGAGATATAAAATATCCTATCTTTCATGTTGGATAAAACTGCACACACTGTGCAAAATTTAATTTAAATCGGTTTAGTAGTTTAGGAGTCCATAGCGGACAAACACCGTGACACGTAATTGTATATTAAGATTACATACTGGGTTCGCCCCCAGTCCATTGTTCACTACCCATAATACAAGCATTGCTTATTGTTGGACCGTATAGTTGGTGACTTTGTCTGGCGATGTTTCTGACTACAACTGTTACTTATTGCTACTTATATATGTATAGGTTACATTTTTCTTTATATAAAATGTTAATAGTCGTAAGGCAAAATAATAGTTTATTACAAAATCACCAAGGTTGTACTAATTTAAAAAAAAAGCTGTCATAAATCACAGCAAGTTTTAAAACTACACTACTGCCATTTACGTATACATTGTCTGCGGACTGTATCATTAATTAATTCAATAAAAGTCACCTCAATTACATTGGACTATATTGGTATGGTATTAAGATCGTTTATACATTACCACAGAGTTTTGTTGAAGTTCACATTTCACAGGCCAATAGTCTGGTTGTGCACTTTGATAACAATTTGTTGAAAAACTGGTTTTTGAAATGTATTCGACGCGAAGGCCAGTATTGTGTTATTTTATTTGGTTACAAACTTCAGCTAAAAAAGTAATTAAAATAAAAACTATCACGACAGTGTTCCCCGAAGCGGTAGGCGGAGGTGCACTGCAGAGCAAACACATTCCTAATACAATGGGGGTAGAGCCTATTGTAATAAATGTGAGTGGAATTCCAGCCATAATCCACTGTAGCGACCTCTTCAACCTCGCCACAAGCTACAGAGATAGTGCTGTAGACGCATTCAGAACAATAGACAATTCTCAATACAGTCCTGAATCGCGCTATTAGAGTTTTCGGAGCGCGTAACATATATACAAGATCCCGACAATAACCGTCGGGGCAAAGCGGCCGCCCCGCCACGCATACCACCCGCCAGGCTGGAAGACCTTCCCTTTTCCGCTAAACCACCATGCTTTAACACACTGGGCTCACCGTACACCAAGTGAGAACAATCCGAGAGGTGCGAGCCGGGGCTTGAACCTGTAAACTTTGTTACCACACTGTTGTCGGATGGCACCTGATAGGCCACCATAGACAAAAAAGACCGTGAATTTGAACTCGCTTTCATCTTCACTAAACAGCAACTATGGCCTCCCGCCAGACGATTTATCCCAGCGACCATAACTTGCTGGTAGGCTGCGAATTATGCTACAATGACGTCATCTGAAGCGTGACGTCAGACGACTGTCTGCAATAAAAATATATTAAATCATTCGGCCTTGCTCAAGTCACGTTGAAAGCACGTAACGAATCGTTATAGCTTTTTAAAAGATGGATGACGGTGTAACACAGACGTATGTAATTGTTATAGGTATCAAATATTCTGCTCGGATTCCACAGTGCTAAGAGTTACTAGAATGGGTACATGGATACCTACTTATAACCGTTGGTACACGGTAAAGGAAAATATCAAGGAAGTCTGCATTTCGTGATGACTGGGCCCCAAGTCTGCTAACACAATCGATTCATGATCGACCAGCAACCGCATAGTAACTGTCACTTTGGACAGATATCCCATACAATATCTGTCAAAAGTGACTGTTACTATGCGGTTGCTGTTCGATTATGAATCGATTGTGTTAGCAGTCTTGGGGCCCTGGACCCTGAGTCGCAAATTGCAAAAAGCATCGTAATTTTTGAGTTTCGCGCCCCTAACTAGCGCTTCCACCTTAAGGTTTTGCTGGCACGGATAACTCTAGAGATATATGCCCTCCGAGCAAAATCAAGAAATTGATTATTATAAAATATGTACACACCAATGTTTTTTTTATATTTACTGTAATATAAATATCGTCAAACGAAAGTTATTCTACTACAAGTTTTTAGTTAGAATATAATGTTTTCCTCCTTTCTCTTGTAACAACAGTTAAACCATACATATAGATATTCGCTATAGGTACCTAATTATACTTAATTCTAGCTAGATCATGTCGCTAATTATTATACAAGTGATCGAGTACAAACTCAAAATTCGGTTTCACGTAGCGCTCCCAAGAACTCTACACTCGTATCTTCAAGATTCCTAGAAAAATAAACATAAAATCAATCGAGTAGGCAGAATCGATTCGTAGAATCGAGATGAGCTTAACGATACCTAATATGTTTTGAGTGTTTTAGGGCGGATAGTTCAAATGACGGTTAAATTTATCAAACTGCAGATACTTCCGTCACCTGTTTTCAAATTTGGAACCGATTAGGATTGGACTATCTACTCGAAGTAGAGACAGCGCTACGTACTCTATTATCAACGTAGGTGAACAGTTATAATGATGACTTTATGTAATATAGTCCAAATCAAATTTTAATCATCTTTGCGCAAAGACTCTATATCGACAAGCTATTCGCGATCGCATAGCTAACAAGACGCTCTCAGCAAGTGTTAACGGAACTGCGCGTGCGCATCGTAAGTATTGTATCAATATGACAGTACGCAATACGCATGTATAATGTATAAACAGTCTAAATTGCCTATAGTGTGATTGTCAGACACTTTTTAATATATATGGCGGATGTTGGCACGACATAGAAGATGTAGCGATTTGAAACTTCGTTTAGATTTATCAATATTGATTCCATGGCTGGCTTGTTACGTATTTCTTCTAAGCCTCCTTAACCTGACAACAAGACTCAAATAATTAACAGAATCATGCGAACCGCGGTCGACGACGGTATGGAAAATCTAAAGCCTATGTGCAATAAAAAAATATATCAATTTTCGACATGTCTTTATGTACATAAATAAGTATTTACGTAGGGATCGTCGCTATTATAACATACTTTGTAAAAAAACGTCGTACAATTTGTAGATAAAACCTTTGTCAATATTTTGGTCAAAGAATCGTGCAAAACTTCTCATCGCCTAAAATTTTGAATCCAAACTTTGAGTCAAATATAGCATGACTTTGAAAATATTTTTTTATTGACTCAATAAAGAAGAAATTCCCGTCAAATTTTCGTCTCAATACCATCAGCTTGTGCCTTGCGCCACATCACAACACCATTAGACCAAGTGACTCAGCATCATTTCATCCATTGTTCGATGTTGTCTCACTTCACCTTCATTAAATATGACCGGTAATTTAGCGGTTTCTATAATATAGGCACTTATGTGAGTTAATAGGTCCATTCACAATGTTAAAATACCTGGTCATATAATATTTTTCTATTCTACCGGTATTGCTTTGGGTAGTACATCGTTCTTATCACACAAAGTGTGCATCTATCGGGATTCGCTCCCGGGACCCTCAGTACAGAAAGCAGGCTCTCTGCCAATTCTTCCAATTGGGTCATCAAAAAATCACTTTATAGATATATCCATCATAATTTCCTGCCATTACTGACATCATATGCAATCTGTCTTCCCAACCCGCCCCGGAAACCATGTCGTCTATGAATAATTGTAAAACATTATTTTGATTTCTTACCCGAAACTATATGATCGTGATAAATCCATTTCAGTTTGCAAATTGATTGAAGATAAACTCAGTTTATTTTCATGATCTATCCATCGAAAATATTCCATTTATCTCGACAACAACTGATTATATGAGATAAGATCTTGAGGTGGCTACAGGCAGATAAACGTTAACCACCAAAACTACAACACTAACTGAATATATTAAAGTTAAAATCCAAGAATAATGAATTGAAATAAAACTAGTCTTACGCATTTTATCGCGTTTATTTTATGTTTTTACGTTCCCGACGTTTCCACTGCTTTACATGAACCATGGTCACGGGAGTGCTGAGGTGTTAGACGTCCTAGTGTCATTGCACTGGGGTACACTCTTATTTAGTTGTTGTTTGCGGTCCGATCTATGCAGAAAGTGCTCACAGTGTCTTGAGGTCTTGCAATGATGACCTTGGTTTTGGATTTAATTATATTAACGACTGATTCCCAAGTCTGGTTGCTGTAAGCAGCCAAAACGTCGAGAACGTAAAAACATAAAATAAACGCGATAAAATCTGTAAAATTAGTTTTATTTCCATCCAAGAATATTGTTTGTTTTGAAAGACACGGATCGTGTTAGCTGTGCCTACATTACACAAATGGCGTAATATGTCATTAGCTTGAGTTGCCATGGCCTGAAAACTTATAGTAAACAGATTTGACGCGTAGGCTCAGTGATAATTAGGTCAATGCTAGCGGGTGACGAACCTTTGATATTCTTTAGGCAAAGAACAGAAAGAAGCCGGTAATTAAGTATACCTTATTGATTTCTTATATTTACGCACATACTACACATTGAAATAAAGCTAATCTTACGGATTTTATCGCGTTTGTTATACTTTTTTACGTTCCCGACGTTTCGGCTGCTTTACAGCAACCATGGTCACGGGAGGACTGACTGACGTCGGGAACGTAAAAAAGTATAATAAACGCGATAAAATCCGTAAGATTAGTTTTATTCCAATAAGTATACCTTGTCATTACATTGCGAGTCAATGGTCTCACAAAATATATTTTAATACTATTCGAATTAACTGTGAACTTTTTCTTTTGATGACATGGTTACTGAGGAATCCTCTGAAATTCTTAACAATGACTGACTAACACACGAAACCGGTGGACCTAGATATTTAAAATATAGTAGACATATTCCTTGAGTGTCCAAGAGGAAATCAACCCATAAGGGTGTCAAATTGCTTTTATAAAGCTTTTTTTAAGTTACCTTCGAGCACATGACTCATAAGCAGTGATAGCCAAGTTGGTAGAACACTTGCCTCGGTAACGAGGATTGCAGGTTCAAACCCCGGCTCGCACCTCTGGTATTTTTCAAGTGCGAATCTCATTTTCAACCATGATTATCACTTGCTAAAACGGTGAAGGGAAACATCGTGAGGAATCCTGCATGTCTGAGAGAACCCCTCGAAAGATGTGTGAAGTCCGCCAATCCGCACTGGGCCAGCGTGGTGGACTATGGCCTAATCCCCCCTCGCATTGAGGGGAGGCCCGTGCCCAGCAGTGGGACATTAAAAAAAGGGGCTGGAATTATTATTATTATTATTACATGACTCATAATTTGTAATTTCTAAATCTCTCTCCTACATCACAGCAACAGACGCAAATTAAAAAGCAATAAATGTTCAGGCCGTAAACATTAGAAACACGCTTTCCTTTAGTCGTCGTTACACAGAATCGGCTTAGTTAACGAGTCGGTAGCCATAAAACGGATTTACGATATCAATGATCTGTTTATCGCGAATGTAGAGTATGTCATAGTTTGCCCAAAATGTAAACTGCTCGTGAGATACGTCTAGATAAGTAAGATTGTTACTGTCCCCAAAGATGACCATACATGAATTCCTTCACTATCGCGATAATACCTAAGTAAAGTAGAGGAAGGTCCGTTTACTGACTGTAGTTATACCGCTTATTCATACATACATACGAATAAATAAAATTGAAGTGTCTGTTATAATAATATAATAATAATTCCAGCCCTTTTTTAATGTCCCACTGCTGGGCACGGGCCTCCCCTCAATGCGAGGAGGGATTAGGCCATAGTCCACCACGCTGGCCCAGTGCGGATTGGCGGACTTCACACATCTTTCGAGGGGTTCTCTCAGACATGCAGGTTTCCTCACGATGTTTTCCTTCACCGTTTTAGCAAGTGATAATCATGGTTGAAAATGAGATTCGCACATTGTCAGTGCGATTCGCACATTGGTTGCTCATTTGTCGATAGAGACAGTCTAGTTACTCATGTTTTGAAGTCCGCTGAGGGGCACCGACCACTCGTCTGTTACGACTCTTGGCTACGGCTAATATGTTTCCAGTTTAAGACTGGTTTTACATACATATATGTATAGAAGCTGTCACAAAGCTGTCTGCAAAAAGTATTACGTCACAGCGGTATGACGCAAAAGCATTGAAACTGTGAAACTGTTGTATAATACAATGAACATAAAAACAGTAATGTTTTCGCAACGAAAAACAAAAAACATTATGAGCATGATTATTTTACTGGTGGTAGGCTTCGGCCGTGGCTAGTCACCACCCACTGAACAAAGCCATGTCGCCAAGCGGCCTAGCCGTGTTCCGGCATGATGTTCGGTGCTGCCATTCATGGATGGCGGGTCAGATCAGTTGCGCTGCATGTGCCTAGTGAATATAGCGTCTCGATCTACTGCCGCCTTCCTACCTAGGCAAGTATGCTCCATCGTAGATCTCATCGTCACTTACCATCAGGTGAGATCGAGATCAAATACTTGCCTATAATGTAATAAAAAGAAAAAAAATGAAAAGCGTACCTACCTAAAAATGGTGTGTAAAAATACTGTCTTAGTGTGGTAATTTCAGCTAGGTTTTCAAGAAATGTTAGTGTTTATCTGCAACTTTTCTAAGAGTTATTCTGTTTGACTACACATATACCGAAAATGGTGTATTTATTCAAGAATATATTTGATGTTTTAGCAGAATTCAAATTTGCTTTCGATATAACTTGGTGCCTACCGTAGGGGAGGAGGGAAGGTCCATCGTTACGTGGACATTATTCATAAAACACGTTCCATACCATGGATTCTTCGTTATCCTGAACAAACTGTGGACACTGGACAAAAACCGTAATCGCCTCGGGTACATCAATATTTTTGGCCACATAGACGCCATTTGCCAGTAATCCCATACTTAATCCCAAGCAAGGTCTTTCTCGATTAAGCTGTTCTTTGTTTATGTTTTTTTTCTTTCGCAATATACCGAGGAACCGGCTCCACTAATATGGCAACCAGCAACTTGGATGTGGTTCCATTTCGTTTACGTACCTACCGTCTATAATATACTAGTCGATTAAGAAACGTTCCTTTCATCTTTATACTTGTATGGGGTTACTAAATTCGTCTCAGCAAGACGCTATGTGGTCAGAGAGATTTATAAATATGCATTTAGTTCTGTTCTTTGTCGTTCCCTCACTAAAGAAAGATCTTCTTAAAAAAAGAACAACCATGGAGTTTCTTGCGCGTTCCTCTCCATAGGAACGGCATTCCGAACGGGTGGTAAAGTAGTAGTATAGTATTTTGTAACTTTTGACGGTTCATAAGTAATGTACTTAATGGTCTACGTGAATAAAAAAATATTCTGATTCTGATAAAGAGGATCGTGACCATATATGATTCGTCTCCATTTGCTTCTGTTCTGCGCCAGTTCAATAGATCGCTGTAGAGTTTCTCTTATTGCCTCTACAATACTTTTACTCCATCGTATTAGAATTCGGCCTCTGGAGCGCTTCCCCTGCATCTGTCTAACGATCAGCTGCTTCGATGATTGATGGATTTAGTAAGCATAATAGCTAATTTGGAGGGTAACGAAATGTATAACGAGGAAGACATAGCCTGAATATTAATAATGTATAGAAATTTCCACAGTCTCTGAATGTTTCCTTAGGCCCAGACACACGAGCGGCGCTTTGCCGTCGGCAGAACAAACTGCAGCTGCCTTTACATATAGAAAACCTTGTGATAGTGATGAGCCCATTCTTGTTAGATGGCGGTTAAATATAATGTACAAACACGCCATGTGAAGTGCCAACTACCTTCACACATTCTAACACCAAGTTACGCAACATTGACCCACAAATGCCCACACAGCGACGTCACTCTACCCACGGTGAGGCACAGACAATTGATGTAGCGCCATAGATCATAGCTCCAATGAGTCGACCTTAATTTGAATATATCGATGTTATTTGATTAATACATCCCAACTGACTTCTTAAAACGTCCTTCCTAGTTAGATTTGCTAAGCAGTAGCCATTTTTGTCTGTCGAAGCCAGGACAACATAGTCCGATATTTTAAAGCCTAGAATATTCCACCGAGGTCTGGCCCTTACCATTGAGGGTAAATGACGCAAGGAGCAGGACGAGAAGCCAGTATGTTCACAAAGAAATGTCATACTAACGTTACAAAAATATACCTTATCCTCATTGCCAACAATCATTATAATTTTCCTGTGTCTCGGAGAGCACGTCAAGCCGTCGATCCTGTGCTCTGTCTCTCTCTCTCTGCCGCTGTCTCTCTCCCAGTCGTATCGAATTGGCGTCCCATCGGACTATAAGAGTTAGGGAATAGAGACTAAACCTGTGCTTGCGCACACACATGTGCACTGAATTATCTCCTGCGTAGTTGTGTAGTCGCCATGATCGAGATTCAATCAGGAAGACTGTTATTAAGCACTTAATTATTCCTACTAACGCCATCGTAACTTCTGAGGAAGAACGTCTAGCTATGCTTCATAATGTAAGCTTCAAAAACATTCCATTTTAGGTCATATTGTGATACAGTACCGGCATGCCAACAGCGTCCACGCCACTGTCATGAGTGTGTCGGGAAAATAACTCGAAGTTAAGAGTCGCGTCACGTAGAGCTCAGTTGCCGTGTGGTGTAAGTAACGTGAGTGTAGCGGGTTCATCTCTTGCAGGAGAGATCTATGCGTCATCTACTCTGGTAAAGATCGATTCGAAGTGAACCTAGCCCTAAGTACACCTATTGTGTGGTTCTAAACTAAGAATCTCTCGTCCAAGATCATATCACAGTGAGAAGATTTATCAAATTCAGTTTAGCCATCAGCCTAAACTTCGATTTTTACGGATTAATAAGTCCGTGGACACTGAGAGAGCTATGCTCGGTAGTTCTCTATAAAAGATAAACGTAATTCTGAAGATAGTAATGTCTGAGAGAATCCCTCGAGAGACGTGATATATCCGCTAATCCGGACTGGGCCAGCGTGGTGAACTATGGTATTATCCCCTCACACATTGAGGGGAGGCCCGTACCCAAAAGTGGGACATTACAAGCGATTCGACAGAAACCCAGAATGATAATAAAATAGTATTTTTCTTAAATACCAGCTGTTAAAGTCTGCCTAGCCGTTCCTACATTGTTCTTACATACCCATAACAAAGTACTGCTCAAAAAATCTTTTTAAAAAGAGCAACCATGGAGTTTCTTGTCCGTTCTCCATAGGAACGGCATTCTGAACGGGTGGTAAAGTTGTAGCTTAGCATTTTGTAATTATTTTGACGATTCGATAGTAAGTACGGTACTTTATGGTTTACATGAATAAAAATATTCTGATTCTGAATTAATAGAAACGCGGAATTTTATGATTTGCATCACTCTTTCGAAGGTATTAAGCCCGCATGACGAAGTGACACGAGAATAATAGTATGTTTACTCGTACAACACACGCTGTTTAAATAGCTAATTGACTAAAATGGAACTTGTACTTAGATCGACAAATCATAATATTGCGTATCATACAAACCACTGTATTCCAACCCCCAAATTTATAGTCATTATATAACTTTATCAAACGCCATACAATGTAAAAGATCTTTTTAAAAAGAGCAACAATGGAGTTCCTTGCCCGCTCTTCCCCATAGAAACGGGATTCCGAACGGGTGGCTTAGCATTTTGTAACTTTTGACGATTCATAAGTACTGTACTTAATGGTTTGCATTAATAAAAATATTCTGATTCAGTAGTCGATCTTGAGACATTCTACTTTTAATTGCGTAAGCGGCATTGTTAATTATCCCCAATCCAACATTTCGGCACATCAATGTCATAGATAGTCAATATTGTAACAGCTGCTAATTACTCTGATTGGCGTATCAGCAACGGATCATTAGTATATGCATTGATTGCACATTGATAGACAGACAGTAATTAACACTTGTCGGATTCCCCCACTATCCCCTCATAGTGCTTACAAAACTCGTGAATCTGAAGGCAAACAGTTGTAGTGATGACAGCTACGATTTTTTTTTGCCGTTGGCCTCGCCCCACGCAGGGCTACTAGATTGGGTATTTTTTCACAAGTGTGGTTAAACAATTTGGCTCTTGGAGAAAATCATAGAAAAATTTCAAATCATAGAGAATTTTTGGTACTTTTTTTTTAAGTTTCAGAGCGTAACCGTAGGCTGTTAATAAACACGTTTACATTTATGTATTTGAGTGCATTTAACGAACGCACCCGTTTAAAAGTTCACTTGGTCGTTGCATTCTACATGAAATGAACGTAATATATTATTCATTCTTTTGATTCGCTCACTTATTTTGTTTGTTAGGTTATTCTGCTGTTTCGGTTCTGATTTCCGAACAGTATTTTGATGAAAAAAAAAAAAAAAAGGGCAAAAGGCTAATAATATCGAGCAATTACTCATTAGGTTGATTAATCGATATTATTAACTTTTTGCCTTCGGGTAAAACTTACGCAAATCGTATCATTTTTGAGAAAAAAAATATTTCAAATTTGGGTAGAATTAGAAAATCATATCTGGCAACCCTGGGCCCATGTCGTCTACACTGGCTACACTATCTGGTATATTGTTTTTTTTTGTAGCCTAGGCATAGCTAAAACTAAACTATTCGGTGTCCTGTTGTAACAATATATACATTGATTTATTGGGATCGATATAATTCAAAATGTATTTCGATGAAATACATATTCGTTCCGTTCGGAGTCGAGACCCTAGGTCCATAGGGTCCAAGCACCATTCATTTTATAGAAAATCTTTCAAGAAGATTGGTCGACGCAACCGGTGACCCAAGGGCCGGGCATTTCCTCGCTCAGCGAGTAGCTTTGGCTATTCAGCGAGGAAATGCGGCCAGCATCTTGGGCACGACCGCATGGGCCAAATTTTTTACACTTTTTGTAGCTTTTCTATACTCTTTTTAATTTATATTAATTCGTAAATATCTAAGTTATTTTCTTTCTAATTATTGTACATATTATCTTAATTAAACGGTCTTTCGATGAATAAGTAAATAGTTCATGATATAAGTTGTTAATTACTATTCGTTGGTGACACATAACCTTAGATTATAATCTATCCCAAGATATGAGAGGCCTTTATTTGCCCGAATAATGACAGCTATTCATAGTAGGTTTGTATCGTTACTTTTATTAAGTAGTTTATCTATCGCTTGCAAGGGTGTTAAAACACTTTTTCACGCTTGCAACATTTTTTTTCATTTAGTAAACGGTACTTGACAACCCTAACGAACAGAGGCACTTAAATTAGTATGAGTCGTGTGAACATTGTGCAATTCATTTGCACTTACGCACTTATACCTTATCGCGCGTATAGCACAGCATTGCCGAAGAATTGAAGGATCATTCATAATATATAAGGTGTAACAAAAATAGTGCAAAATATTTTAACACAGGAAGCTATGACGACCTAATTAGCGCAGTTGGTAGTGACCCTGCTTTCTGCGCCGAAGGTCCCGGGTTCGAATGCTGGTAGGGCCAAGCTTTGTGTGATAAGCATGAATGTTTGTATCCGAGTCATGGATGTTTAATATCTATATAAGTATTATATACTGAGTTCGCCCTCAGTCCATGGTACGGTACCCATAATACAAGCGTTGCTTTGTATGGGACCGTACAGTTGGCGTGTCCGTCGGGCGATATTGTATATTATATTATAATAAGTTATATGGATCACTTTGATGCGTAAAATAATTGCGTAAATGATGTTTATTTTTAAACAAGGCGATCCAGTAGTCTTTGGCCGTGCGCTCAGTACGGGGTGTCATTTTTTTAAATATCCAATAATTTGATTTATTTCTTTGGGAATGTTATCTTTATAACCTACTGTTGGCCGTGTTGAAATCTTTTACACTATTATTGTTACAGCTTATAATACGGGGTGACCTTCAGTAACTCAGACTTCACTCAGACGTCACTGATAATTTAAAAAAAATGTTTTATATATTTTGTAGTTTATAATTATTATTGCAAAGAAAAATTAACAGCGCCCATAGTTCTGTGTGTATTGCCCGCTATAAATGCATTCATAATTACGACAAATTCAGCACGTATAAAAAAAATATTTACACAATATGTTAGATGTTTGAAGACTTAAAAGAAATGATCATTTTTAGAGTCATCAATGACATAAAAAAACTAATGAATAATCATTTATATAATACGTATGTGAACTTGACCGGGGTCAGCGTCCTATTTATTATTAACTAGCTGTTACCCGCGACATCGTCCGCGTGGTATTTAACAAAAAGCGGACGAAGTCGCGGGTAACAGCTAGTCTAAAATAAAAGTAGCCTAAGTTACTCCTTGTTACATCAGCTATCTGCCAGTGAAAGTCCCGTCAAAATCGGTCCAGCCATTTCAGAGATTAGCTGGAACAAACAGACTGACACACAGACTAAAATTGTAAAAAAAATCGTTTTGGTATATGTACCGTGTATACGAGTACATTCAAATGCACTTAGTAAAAAGCGGTTATTTTAATATTACAAACAGACACTCCAATTTGATTTATTTGTATAGATGGTTATTTAAAATCTTAAGGTCATCAACTCTGTTTTCAATTTGATTTAAATATTAATGTTGATTTCTTTTATTACGCGAATACTACATATTGAATTAAAACTTATATTACAGATTTTATCGCAAGCAACAACTAAATATGAGAGTACCCCAGTTCAAACTATGACAACTAGGACGTCAAACAGCTCAGTCCTCCCGTGACCATGGTTGCTGTAAAGCAGCCGAAACGTCGGGAACGTAAAAATAAAATAAGCGCCATGAAATCTGTAAAAATAAGTTTTATCTTAATGTTAAATATTAATTTCACTTTATTCATCTTCCTTGACGTGACTACTTATCCAGTCCACAAACGGGCTCACAGGCGTCAACATACCGACCAAATGGCTCCTATCTCGGTCCTCTGTTATTGTTGCGTAACAATCCCCGTGTATAGCTAACGAATTTAATGCTACGATGCCAGAAGAGTGCAAAGCCGGTCCGCCAGAATCCCCCGGGCACAGCGACGAGGACTCCCCGCACCGTCTCGCCACACACATCCTCGGCATAAGAAGGTTGACCATCTCAGGTGGATTAGACGAGCAGCCGATCACGATTGCGTCCAACACCTGCAGCGGCTTCCACAAATCCAATGTGGTTCCCTTGAACTTACTGGAATTAGTTACTCCGAAACCCACTAACGTGATCTGCTGTCCGCGCAGACTGATTGGATCAAGGTTGCTGACTTTAGCATACTGCTTGAGAGTTATCCATTCTGTTTTCAACAACGCTATGTCGCTACGAACTTTGGTCGTGTAGTTAATTAAGTACGCTGGGTGACGTAGACGCGATAGTACTCTGCTGAAAGCGTTCTCTGACAGTATTCCGTATCGTATGACGTATTCTGAAGCGTTTTCTGCGACGCAATGAGCTGATGTTAGCGTCGTTGTTGGGGTTAGGGCCGAGCAAGTGCATACATGGATTGGGTACGCTATCGTCACGTGATCAGGTACCGTGATTGATATGTGTCTCTCGAGTCTGAGGACGTATGGTAGCTCGTTCTGTTCCGCGTCTCTACCGCCGATAACGCGCAAGCCACATCGCACTGTTGAAATGTTTATTGCAAAGAATAGAGCCAATATGGTGTTCATGTTGTTGAGTTGAATGTATTTTTATGTGTGATTGTTGTTGGTTTACGATGGAATAATATGATTTTTAAGAGTACTACACAAATGGAATACATTTATGTTTTTTAGGGTTCCATTGTCAAACAAACACACTTATAGTTTTTTTTTTTTATTTCAATATAGGCAAGTATTTTATATCGATCTCACCTGATGGTAAGTGACGATGAGATCTACGATGGAGCATACTTGCCTAGAAGGTACCTGTTCACTCTCGACTTGAAAACACCCAGATTGTGTTCAACGGGGAACAAAGACGCCGGTAGCGTGTTCCATTCCTTGGCAGTTCGCACGATGAAAGTAGAAGCAAAACGCTTAGTGCGTACTGAAGGAATGTCCACAGTGTACGGATGACACTTGTCCGTGCGTCTTGTCGACCGACGATAGAATTTGTTAGTGTTCAGATCACGAGTTTTAAAACTGTATTGCTAAAATTTGAACAAATTTTGGATACTTTCGTCCTACGATGCCTCTAGTGGCACTCGTGACGCGAGCATTCGATGTCTATAGTCGCTTCAAGTGTCCATTATGTGATGCAACTAAGTGACCAAATTGCTTAGAAAGTCCTTCTTTGGCGTGACAACATCCATTATTTATCTATTATCTTGCAAATTGGCTGCCAGAGCGCGGTGAACGTTTGTGAATTGATAGATTTGCCACGTACTCGTATTTTATGTTAATATTGGACGCTCCACTTTATAGTGATTTACAATGGCATTTCAAAGCGCTTTTCTTTTGAAATGATTCCTTGTAATACTTTTGTGAAGTTCTACAAATTACGTGGGTTGATTCACAGCCTCCGTAGCGAATATGCATTTGTTTTTTAAATATCTGTAACCTAGATTTGATAAATACTTCGGGAGTTAATGGTTTGGTGTATTCTATAAAAAGTAATTATTGATTTTGTTGTAACCATCGGACAACTTGGCAGTCGGTAACCATATACGACGGATATTCCATCTATACGCACTAAAATACACCCTCAAATTTATAGAAAGTAATAATGGATTGTAAAGCTATTATAACGCATTCGTTATAAAGTCATTGGGCGACGCATGATTGTTCGTTTTAATTTTTATTGTCTATTTTTTGTATTTTGTTTTTGAATAAAGATTGTTGTTGAAGCAGACGTTTTGACGGACATTTGTTACCGAACCGTCTTATTTTGTCTCTTTTTCTTCCTCACTGTCCCATCACCAACAGTCATTATAATCTATTATTATTATTATTTTTATTTTATGATGAGATCCGCGTTGGAATGAAATAAATGGTCGGCATCTGTGTTAAGATCTACAATAAGACTACGGTCAAATGCTAGTCTATAAGGAATACCAAACGTTGAACTTGTGGGCTGTAGCTCTGAGTGCATTCTACTTTAGGTATATTTATCGTTTAGCTTTCTGACCGACGCTAAACTAGTTAGCCAACTAACCAGGCTATCTGTCCCGTCTATCGGTCTATTCTATATTTAGCCTAAGTTATTAGTGCGATGCGCTTGCGCCGATGTAACGCGGGAAGTGCGCTTGCCACAAGTCTTGCTGATGCTGCCGAATGATAATGAAAAGTTGAATACACCGCCCTAAGGGGCATATTATAGTATCATATATCTGTGTCATAGATCTAGGAATATATATATGTATGAGCTTATCAAAATATATGAAACTATGATTGAAGCCTGATATAAGAAGTAAAATAATATATGTAGAGGTTCAATTTTTTCATTTTAAAACTTTATTATTCACAAAAACAAAAAGAAACATTATTTCATAAATCATTGAAACATCTCAACGTCGCACAAAACACCAAAAATGTTTCCCAGCAGCTGGTAAACAAACCGGAAACTATAATTTCCCCAAAAATCGGTCACATATTCAGGGCACCTGCAGATGGTACAGTTACATCCTTTGCCAGGGCTGGCAAACAGCGGCAAATATGCTAGGGATGGCAGACAGATGTGATGTTTATAAATATTGCGATATCAAATCTAGTTCCATTACATGTACTTATTACACTCACACACGCGCGCGCACACACACACTCACACACACACACACTCACACACACACAAGCGCCTAGTATGATGGCCACTGTTATATTATTTGTATGTTATTTTGAATATTTTTTTAAGATTTTTTAAAAATATTATCAATATTGGACTTAGAGTTGCACCCCTGCCAGTGTTCTTAAAAAGTATTTTACACCATGGACCATTTAATTGGAATTTTATGTAAGCTATATGGCCATATAGTCCACATGGATCTCGGTCAGAATTAACCAACTCCAAATCATTCGACTAGCACGACATGCGAAGACATGTTACTTTACCAGTATAATTACATACCTCGGGCCTCAAAACGTACATTACTGGCCGTAGGCCTCCCCAAATGACCATACATCACGGTCCTCCGCCACTCGCATCCACTGGCTCCCTGCCACGCGTGTGATATCATCGGTCCACCTTCTGGAGGATCGTCCTACACTACGTCTTTCGAAGCTCATATTAGTTGAAATAAAACAAATTTTTCTGATTTGATCGCGGTCATTTTATGTTTTTACGTTGCCGGCGCTCCACGAAGTCTGTAATCTTTAAACCTGTACAGGATCGCATCCGCTATTATATCAGATTAGGTAAACCACAGATCCTCGCAAAAGAATACCGAGTCCAACCAAGGATGATACGTGAGGTCATTGACATCCTAATTTCAATTAAGAGGATGGCTGGGGTGGGGTGCTACCACCGACTTGGGATCCAGTAATTAATAAAATCCAAAACCAAGCGCACCATTGCAAGACCTCAAGACACTGTGAGCACCTTCTGGGTAGATCAGACCACAAGCAACAACTAAATATGAGGGTACCCCAGTTCAAACTAAGACACTAGGACGTCAAACACCTCAGTCCTCCCGTGACCATGGTTTCTGTAAAGCAGCCGAAACGTCGGGAATCCGAAAAATTAGTTTATTTCAATGTGTAGTATTCGCGTAAATATAAGAGCTCCTATTTAATTGCCAACCCTATATGCATTATCCTTCACCTAATCAGTAGTCCATTTAACAGTTATATAACCGCTATGTCTATGGTGTTACCGTAAGTGTCACTTCCTGTCCGCCATAAGTCGTATAACCAAAGAATTTCAATTCAACAGAACGATGATCTACGCCGTGTCGTTGAGCGGCGCGCGATTCGTCGACACGTCCCAGTGATGACACAGACTGCGCTGTGATTGATGGAGCTGGCTGACAGCGTGCTCCGATTGGTGGAAAATGTCAGGTCTGCAGGCGAGGAATGAAGACCCAATCAATGGGGTGGATGTTAGGGAGCAAGGAAGCGCTTTGAGGTCAGTTAATTGGGTCATTTATATATCCAATTTCTTATAAACAAATGGGGGAAGAGGAACCCACCACTGACCCTCGGCTTGTCAACTTTTCCAATTATAAACCAAACAAGTTTGATCGATAATTAAAGAAGCCAGCAACACCGAACTCCTCTGAGATGTTAGTCGAGAAACTATCTATCACGAGTGACGGGACCTCGAATAAAATGCAATTCTCCGCGAAACGAAGCGAATCTAAAAATGTTTTCGACACGTGTTTCGCCTCTAAACGAGGCATCCTCAGGACTGCTGGGCTAGGAATGAGCAATTTCCTATGGTATCGGTAGGGCATAACTCTATCTGAGGATGGCGTAATTACTGAAGGACACCATGGAATCGTCCATGGGTCAAAGAAACTGCATGTTTGCAGTGTTAAGCTCACCACACGTATTTGGGTTTCCTATACTAATCTTATAATTTTGGTGATAAGTTGGTAAAACGCTTGCCTCGGTAACGAAGATTGCAGGTTAAAACCCCGTTTCGCGCCTCTAGGATTTCTAGATTTCATGTGCGAATCTCATTTTCAACCAATATTATCACTTGCTAAACGGCGAAGGAAAACATCGTGAGGAAACCTGCATGTCTAAGAGAACCCCTCGAAAGATGTGTGAAGTCCGCCAACCCGCACTGGGCCAGCGTGGTGGACTATGGCCTAATCCCCCTCGAATTGAGGGGAGGCCTGTGTCCAGCAGTGGGGGATTAAAAAGGGCTGGTATTATTATTATTATATTATTCAGCAGTTCTCTATTGTACCTAAATTCTATTACAATAGATAATAATAATCTACTACTTCACTTTTTATTTTTTATTTTTTTTTATTACATTATAGGCAAGTATTTGATCTCGTTCTCACCTGATGGTAAGTGACGATGAGATCTACGACGGAGCATACTTGCCTAGGTAGGAAGGCGGCAGTAGATCGAGACGCTACATGCACTAGGCACATGCAGCGCAGCTGATCTGACCCGCCATCCATGAATGGCAACACCGAACATCATGCCGGAACACGGCTAGGCCGTTTGGCGACATGGCTTTGTTCAGTGTACCATACTTTTTCCATTACAAAACCACAAACACATAAACCATTTTATTTTCCATCGTCGAGATTAGATAATTCGATTGGATTACGTAGGTACCCTCAAACCATAATAGCATCTGTCACATTTACATAAGTATTACATTGGCGCGTCCATGCGTTGCCGCAATCTTGTTGTGCGCGGGAAGCAGCCAGTGGAGCGAAAAATTGTTCATTAACTCTCACGATTTGTTCTTTCAGTACTTTGGTTTTAGAAATGCTTAGTGCTATATATGTCTATGGTAAAAGAGTAATGCGTCTATGGACATCGAAATATATGTTAGTCTAGAACAGGGGTTCCTAAACTTATTTTGTCTACTGCCCACATTGAGAATGAATTATTTTTAGGGCCGCCATTTTTTTTCTGGGTTTCTTAGGGGGGCGGCCCCCTTTAGGCCTGCAGTGCCCACAAGGGGGCGTTATCGCTCACTTTGGGAAAGGCTGGTCTAAAATAGCAAATAAGAACAGCGATTATGTTCCGCTTGCTGCGTGCGGGATTTCGAATGACGAATGTGATTCTGAAAAAGTTGTGGTTCCGGAACCACAGTTCAGTGGCACGTAGTGATTGATTTCAGCGCCTAATCTAGTAAGTAATAGATACATATATATCGATGGATTGCTGAATAAAGAATGAGTGAAGAAGAAATAAATAAGTAGGTAACTATATGTATGGTCCCATACTAAGCACCGCTTACACTGCGTAATGCACAATGGACTGAGCTGGATGCCACAGATTAAGGAAAGATTTATGCCCAAATATGGTACCAATTAATGTCAGGCGTCAATATCTAAACCAGGGATTCCCAAACTGTTTTGGGCAAGAGACCCCTTTTCCAAAATGAACTGATACCTCAGAAATTAGAAATTACTTTAAAAATGTTATCTCTAGTTTTTTTTCCTATTGATATAAAATAATCATTTCATCTTGTACGACACTTGTGCACGCTTATCGACTTGTTGAGTTTTTTAAAAGTACAACTATGATATTACTACTAAAATATTTGTCATTCTTATAACAAGTTGGTACACGTAACACAACTTATACAGTATCTTGAAAGTTTCAAATAAGAACTTTTGTTAACTAATAGGGGTCGATTTTTGGACTTCGTCTACCTCCGAAGTCGTTTTTCGTTTATGTCGACGTTTCTTTCTTTCTTTCTTTCTTTCTTTCTATGGTCTTGGAGGAAGCCGCTTATGTGTCCGCTCCTTCAGAAAATGTATAAAATTATTGTGTGTGTAATAAGTACACTTATAAATAATGTGTGAATCATACCCTTTCGAAATTATATCAACGGTTTTCAGTCGAAATGATGACGATTCATTTTCAGTGAATCGCCGAAAATAAAAACAGATTATCGTGAAAAACATACTAAGAAGTATTTTCTTTGACATTTTTTATACAACAAAATAATTATTGTAAGTAGAAGAAAAGGTGTAGTAAAAAAAAAGACTATCATTTTGATAGCAATACCGTGCCGGTACGAGAAGTGTACAGTACGTCAAGTGCGAGATTATTCGTAAGCTAACCGTATACTTTATAGTCTACCGTATTTAGACATTTTGTATGGAGAATTGAAAGGTTTAAATACCGTCCGCTAGAGGCGCTTTTCAATTCTCCATACAAAATGTCTAAATACGGTAGACTATAAAGTATACAGTTAGCTCGCACTTGACGTGCTGTATTATGTTGACGCAATGATCCATCGTAAAGATGTAGTACCTATTATATAGTATCTCCTTACGGCAACAGTCGGCCATATGTGATGGGTTCCCAGTATCACAAAACTAAACAGACTAACATGCATTTATATTTGATTATAACAACAGATAACAGTTATCAGTCATTATCATAACGGGGCAATATTTATTACACGTTTAATTAGTAGATAATGATTATATACAGGTGATTCAGAAAGGGTATAATTATACTGAGGGTATTTTAAAAAAAGCGTTATACACATTGGCCGTAAGTTATGTCATATAGTGATAACAAATGCGTTGACAAAGTGCAGCTTCAGGCTTAGTAAACCCTTTCTGAACCACTTGGTATATAATCGTTTCGCCCTAAGATAGTTAGAGCAGATCTATGCCATAATTATAGGATTAATAAACCAAAGATATCGACACATAATCATAGTTATATATATGTATTACTTATGGCCAATGTCCATAACGCTTTTTTTTAAATTACGCCAGACTAGCACACCAACTGTACGGTCCCAAACTAAGCAGAGCTTGTATAATGGGTACGCGTGGGTTGGACTGGGGGCGATCCCAGTGTATAATTACTTATATAGATATTTAACGTCCATGACTCGGATACAAACATTCGTGGTCTTCACACAAAGTTTGCCCCTACCAGGATTCGAACCCGGGACCCTCGGCGCAGAAATCAAACGAACGTTCGACAAATCGTTATTTTTTGTTTATCATATCAAACAACAAGAAACACTCAAACATTATAATCGCGTCCACAAAAACCGTAATTATTGTTTTGTAATCGGTTTGAAACAACGTGAGATTACGTTGTTACCGGTTAATTGCCGGTAATCACGGGACCATGGTCAATGACGAAGCGTTAACGTATTTCCTTCTCATATATTGGAATTGAATTATTTTTTTTTAAGCTTACCCGTCACATGCTCTAAGTGGAATACAATCCCACTAATATTATAAATGTGAAAGTTTGGATGGATGGATGTTTGTTACTCAATCACGCCAGAACGGCTGAACGGATCTGGATGAAATTTGGCACAGAGATAGATTATAGTCTGGAATAGCACATAGACTTATTCTTATCCCGGTAAAATGTATGGTTCCTGTGGGATAGATTTGCTTTAAGTTTTCATACAGCAAAGGATCGACATGATTTTTTGCATAGGTGGTAGTTTATGGGTCAGAAAATGACTTAGGCATCGACATTCTTTTTAATCGCGGGTAACACCGCGATGCGCAGCTAGTTGGTCATATTGGATTGTATAATATTCAAATTTGTGCTCTCACTGGAATCTCACGAATCCCCAACAGTCATTAATCCCAGTTAATGTTCATACCAAAGTATAGCGATCCAATAAGTGACATCCTCAGCAAGGTTAAGAGTCGGAAGCCCATGAAGCCATACGGTGGCGTGTCGGAGCTCACGTTCGTCGAGATGGTAACATTCCACTGGCAATATTAATATCAGAGATCTACCAAATAATTGAACCAATTTGGAACACCCTACTTTATAAATAAATAAAATATCATTAAATGAACAAACTGCATGTTACAAACCATTGTACGGTACCCATAATACAAGCGCTGCTTAGTGTGGGACCGTATAGTTCAGCCTTTCCCAAAGTGGGCGATAACGTCCCCTTGTGGGCGCTGCAGGACTAGAGGGGGGCGGTAAGAGACCCAGAAAAAAATTGGGGCGTTGTGTAGAGGCTTACAATAATTAATTTAATTTGAAGTTAAAGTGGTTTTTGAGTAGGTGAAAAAATGGGGGCGCTAAGAAATAATTCATTCTCAAAGTTGGCAGTAGACAACATAAGTTTGGGAACCGCTGGTATAGTTGGTGTGCTCGCCTGGCGATGTTTATTTATTATTTTTTATGTCAGTCAAGAATCTGTCCGTCACGAATTAAATTAAACCTTAATTAAAATGCAATTCTCCGCGAAACGAAGTGAATCTAAAAAAGTATTTGACACGTGTTTCGCCTCTAAATTAGAAATCTTCAGGAAGGTTGGGTTGGCTAGCCTCATTCGTAGCGTAGTATTCTTTAGTACTAGATCCATGTGAATTAGGCCGATGTGACTCATCAAATTCAAGTCGGATCCAGATTAGATCTAATTTAGGTGGCCAGATAAATCTGGTTCAGGTCTGTTGGTTTCCGTGTTATGGACAGGATGTGTAATCACGTGTATATTGTAAACATTACTGCACCTTATGTTGACTCATCACAGAGTAGCTTATCCTTTAAAGATCTAGTTGGTAGGAGATATACGTACCAACCAGATATTTTCCGTTACAGACCCGACATTTTTAACAACCGCATGAATAAACAGGTAGTAAGCCCGTTGCCACAAAAGTTAACTTTGTATTTAAATGTCCAAAGGTTCTTATTCCTTTGATTGTTTACCACACCCAAAGCAAGAGTTCGAATGGGGAATGGAATTAGCAAGGCCCTATAACAGCAATTTTAGCCCTACATCACAACGTACACATGCTTATACAATTATAATAAAATAAAATTAACATTAATAAAATAAAATTAAACAAGATGAAAATCTAATTTTGTGTGAGTGCTTGTATGTATGTTTGTGTGTGACTGTAGATGTGTGTGTATTGCGCTAGAGTGAGTTTGACATATTTGAGTGTTCGGAACACACAATCGAAAACTTAAATCGTCTATAAAAATAAGACCTGTGAAACCATTATGGACGTTACGAAACGCCGCTTCCAAACATTCCCAGTCCACACTATTTACGAGGGGAAGCCATTTTTCAGTGACGCGATCAAAGCGACCTCACTGGTTTTCATGGGGAAATAAAATAAACAAAGTTTCCCGGGACAGGGCTCGCACTTCGTAGAATATCTAGTCTATACATCTATACAAATAAATAAAATTGGAGTGTCTGTTTGTAATATTAAAATAACCGCTTTTTACTAAGTGCATTTGGATGTATACGCGGTACAAACCCCAAAACAACATTTTTTACAAATTTTGTCTGTCTGTCTGTTTGTTTAGGCTAATCTCTGAAATGGCTGAACCGATTTTGACGAGACTTTCACTGGCAGATAGCTAAAGTAACTAAACTATTATTTTAGAAAAACTTTTTTGTTAAATACCACGCGGACGAAGTCTTTTTTTTTTTTTATACATTTATAGGCAAGTATTTGATCTCGATCTCACCTGATGGTAAGTGACGATGAGATCTACGATGGAGCATACTTGCCTAGGTAGGAAGGCGGCAGTAGATCGAGACGCTACATTCACTAGGCACATGCAGCGCAACTGATCTGACCCGCCATCCATGAATGGCAACACCGAACATCATGCCGGAACACGGCTAGGCCGCTTGGCGACATGGCTTTGTTCAGTGGGTGGTGACTAACCACGGCCGAAGCCTACCAGTAGAGTTGTCACCTAGTTGGCACCACCCAGGGTCACGTGTAGGGTATCTCGAGGGTACTTAATTCTCCTACGGACGAAGGTGACTCGACCCCAAAAGGTCGCGGGTAACAGCTAGTGTGTAATATAATAGTAATGTATATTAATTGAATTTGCCAACCCTATCCGTTGCACTAACAATTAAACTGAATTGATGCATCTATTAGGGGTCAACGAACCGTCCAGTCAGTTGTTTATTCCTGGTTCAACTCATAGAATATGCAGTGACACAGATAGGGGCGCACAATGCGCCTATTATTAGATTTATTCACCGAGGCATTGCGACGATAGTTCGGATTTAAATTGTCCATTTTTTCTAAAATTAAATCTGGTATCGATTCGCGGAGAATGTTAAAATGGTATTGATTTGGTTATTTCCAATTGATCAAACACTAAAAGCAGTTGAATAAACAAAATAGTCGTTGACGTAATAGTTCATGCTCACGTTCTTAGGATAGTATTTAGATTTATGTCAATTTTCAATGGTTTTCGCCGGGACAGCTAGTATTAGTATAGATTTTAAAAACAAACTAGGGCTCACATGAAAAATTTGGATAATATATTTAATGTAAATAATCTTTGACACAGATTAGCAACCGTGACGAGGGAATGATGGCGGGAATGTGTGAGTTTTACTCGTATTTCATACGGAATTGTGTCTAATTTTACATCGGCGTGTGAGTGTGGGCGGCGCCGCGGCGTGAATCATGTACACACGGGAGATTAACTGCGATCATTGCAGAATAGAGTCTGGGAGGTCGAGGATCTGTCGTATCCGTTGTTTTGTGAATGAATTCGCCGTGAAACGCTGACAGATAAATACATGCGGTAAATAAACTGTGATAGCCACGCGGGTAGAACGCTTGCCTCGACAACGAGGATCGCAGGTTCAAACCCCGGCTCGCACCTCTGCGATTTCTGGATTTCATGTGGGAATCTCATTTTCAGCCATGATTATCACTTGCTAAACGGTGAAGGAAACATCGCGAGGAAACCTGCATGTGTGAGAGAACCCCTCGAAAGACGTGTGAAGTCCGCCAACCCGCACTGGGCCAGCGTGGTGGAGGAGGCCTGAGAGACGAATTCAAAAACCATTTGAACGATATTCAAATATGTAATTATGTGTTAAACGTTGAATACTTAATAACATTTACATACACATAAAATCGTGTATCTGTATATATACACGATTTTATGTGTATGTATATATAGCATTACTATTAAAAGAAAATGGCATTATACCTACATGATTCATTCGCCATCAAGGTTACTCCGAACCCACATGCAAACAGCACATTCATTGATTAATCTTTGACCCAACGCTATTAATCTCAATAATAGCGAAACACAATAAATAACATTATTACAATGAGTTGTATTTTAGGGTCGAACAGACCCCATTATTATTGATTATGTGTATGTCGGAATGTTGGTTACACTGAGAAGAGCATACAAGGGACTTTTTGGCGGGAAACTGAAAAGTCATGGCGTCAGTTATGATTTAATTTCTAACACTAGTGTTCCTGCGAGTTACAGTGAGTGATATAAGTGGAATATTAACCATTATAGGTTCGGTAAAGTGCACGAGTGTAGGTAATCGAAACAGAGTGACGAAACTTGGCTTTTCAGTTTCTCACAAAAAATCCATAAAAAATCATTCAGTAAAGTATACATCACTTTACTGATTGAGGGATGGGGGTTAATTTACTTTAGGCCTGTGCATATGCTAGAAAACTGAAATAATTTATATTACTTGACACTGGCAAAATACTTACCTATGGTGATGCCAAATTAAAAAAAAAGAGCATACAAGAAAGTCAATGGTTACTGTTTTTAATAAAAGGTTCTTGTAGTTACAAAGCTCCATTCCTAGTCCATTCGATTTTCATCTTATATATCGCCAGAAAAAATCACTAATAATACGGTCCCACACTAAGCAACGCTTGTATTATGGGTACCGTGCAATGGACTGAGGGCGAACTTGAATGACTTTTCTAATTCTCCCAAGAAGTCCGGTAATATGTCAGTAAAGTCTACTTTACTGATAGGGTTAGGGGGGGTTTATTAGGCCTCGTCTACGGCTGAGGCGGGCATAGAATCTCCCATGTTTGATCTTTTAAAAAACATTCCACTTTACGTTGGCAAAATACCTACCCACAGGTGGTTGAGGCCATTTACTAAAAAAAATAAACAATTTCGCTTTCAAAACAGATTTTCTTAGCAGTGCTATAATTTTCTGAGTCACAGTGAAAGCGTCGATGTTAATCCGAGCGGAAACTAACTTGAAGCGTTAAGTAAATAATAATATAAAAAAACCGTTATCGGCCGCAAATTGGCGCAGTTACCTTATTCAAAATGGTTTGTATGGTAATGATGGGTGTCTCAATGCTGATTTGGATTCCTTTGTTTGCCTTGAACCATGCTCCTCGGTATAGAAAGCAGGGCTACTAAAATATATTTGAACTTACTCATCAAAATGGGTAAACAATTTTGATATGGCTCTCTAATGTTGTATTAAAAAAGACATGTTTATAACACATTTATAATTACACATAGAAATTAATTTTACGGATTGTATCCCGTTTCATTGATGTTTTTTACCTTCCCGATGTTTCGGCTGCTTTACAGCAACCATGGTCACGGGAGGACTGAGGTGTTAGACGTCCTAGTGTCATAGTTAGAACTGGGGTACCCTCATATTTAGATGTTGTTTGCGGTTCGATCCACGCAGAATGCCTCACGTAGCACCCTTAGTCGGAATCGGTGTTCTTTTGCGAGGATCTGTGTGTGTCTGTTGATCAAATTCCTTTTTAGCGGCAAAGGGAAGATCTTCCAGCCAGGCGGGTTGTATGCCTGGCGGGGCGGCCGCTATGCCCCGACGGTTATTGTCGGGATCTTGTATATATGTTACGTGCTCCGAAAACTCTCAAAGCGCGTTTCAGGACTGCATGGAGAATTGTCAATTGTTCCGAAAGCGTCTGCAGCGCCATCTGTGTAGCTTGTGGCGCAGTTGAAGAGGTCGCTACGGCTTTTTCCGAGACATTATTTTGAGTATCGCAACAGTTAGATATAACAGAGTAAGGTGTGCGTTAGGCACGTTCGCACGCATGTTTAGATAAGAGAGATAAGGGCGAGTTTCGCAACGGACTCATCTCGGCTTGGCATGTGTATGGAGGGTGGTTCGGATCCAGGTTGGTTACTTTGTCGCTTTCAAGGTCGTGTCATAAACTACAGAGAACAATAGCGTCTGTTTATTTACAGGACTAGCTGTTACCCGCGACTTCGTCGGCGAGGTATTTAACAAAAAAGTTTTTCTAAAATAAAAGTAGCCTATGTTACTCCTTGTTACATCAGCTATCTGCCAGTGAAAGTCCCGTCAAAATCGGGCCACCCATTTCAGAGATTAGCCGAAACAAACAGACAGACAGACATCCAAAAATTGAAAAAAAAATTGGTATATGTACAGTGTAAACATCCAAATGCGCTTAGTAAAAAGCGGTTATTTTAATATTACAAACAGACACTACAATTTTATTTATTTGTATGTATATGTAGATGTATGTATTATATTTATATATGTATAAATACTAGCTGTCCTGGCGAACTTCGTACCGGCTCAGAATTAAATAAAAAAATAAAAAAACTGATATTCGAGGCGGAGACTAATTAAAAAAACAAATGAAAAGCACTTTTAATTTATTTCAATTGCTATCCAATAATATCAATATATATCTGGTTACGTCAGTAAAGTAACTTGATCACTCAGTATTGCACTGGAGCAACCGTACACCTCGTGTTGGTTTATGTAACCTGAGGTTTTACCGTTTTAGCTCCAGTGGTTGCAGCAGTGAACGGTGTAATTGTGAGGTTACCGATACCAGCAGAAAAGCAAACATCTTACATCATTTACACAATCTATACATATAAATAAAATTGGATTGTCTGTTTGTAATATTAAAATAACCGCTTTTTACTAAGTGCATTTGGATGTACGTTACCTATACCGAAACAACATTTTTTACAATTTTTGTCTGTCTGTCCGTCTGTCTGTCTGTCTGTCTGTCTGTCTGTCTGTCTGTTTGTTCCGGCTAATCTCTGAAATGGCTGGACCGATTTTGACGGGACTTTCACTGGCAGATAGCTGATGTAACAGGGAGTAACTTAGGCTACTTTTATTTTAGAAAAAAACATAGGATCTCACGGTAAAAAAAAAAAACCAATGTTGCAGCGCAGCGCCTGATTAAGTTTGATAGCAACAACCTGCAATGCGTCCCGCGGGCTCAGAATGGGCGAGCAGGCTGTTGTCAACGGTTGTCTTTGTTAAATACCACGCGGACGAAGTCGCGGGCAACAGCTAGTTATTTTATACATCATGACATATGGCGCCGAGACGTGGTCGCTGACTATGGGCCGCATAAGAAGGCCCAAGGTCGCTCAACGCGCAATGGAGAGAGCTATGCTCGGGGTTTCGCTACGCGATACAATCAGAAATGAAGAGATCCGTAGACGAACTGGAGTAACCGACATAGCTCAAAGAATTTCCAAGTTGAAGTGGCAGTGGGCGGCACATAGCTCGCAGAACCGATGGCCGTTGGGGCAGAAAGGTACTAGAATGGCGACCACGAATCGGAAGACGAAGTATAGGACGGCCCTCCACAAGGTGGACCGATGACATCACACGCGTCGCAGGAAGCCGGTGGATGCGAGTGGCGGAGGACCGTGATGTGTGGAAGTCGTTGGGGGAGGCCTATGTCCAGCAGTGGACGTCTATCGGCTAATTAGATTAGATTAGATTTATACATAAACATGATCCATATAGACCATATAATATAACATTTTACACAAGTTTTTGGTACACTATATACCGGCGAATTTAGTCACATAAAAATAACAAATAAAACAAAAACAGCATTCCTTACTTGCATTTTTGTTCTTATTTCTTTACGAAATGAGATGCGATGAAATAAAATGGATATTAATATGGCCTCACCCACAACTTAGCGGGTATTTTGCCAGTGTCAAGTAATTAATAGCAATAAAACATTAAATAAATACACATTATAAATAAAATAATGGATGTGACATGATGAAATGAAAATGGCGTATCTACTTGCATTTTTAAAAGTGTTCCAAAAAAAAGTTACAATCTCTCAAAAATATTTGACATGCATCACTAAAAAGCAAACGAAAAATAAACAACCATTATTTTGAAAATAGAATTTAAAAAAAATACTTGCCAAAGAGACGTGGGTTGTCTGCACCTATTTCTGTCAACAAATACAATCACCATGAAAACAAACTAAAATGCACTTTAAAACAAACACTGCAAGGAATAAATAACCGCAATAATTAATCCCTCTCACCCACCAAGACATTTTGGCTTGCTATGCCGAAACAAACCTTAACTTTATCCAAATAAAGAAAATTCAACGACAAAATTTATATACCGCACTAACTCATAAAACATCACGTTTGCAACATCTTGCCACGGAAATTTGAACTTTAAACCAAAAGCATAAAGCTTATTTACATGTTGGTGTCTAAATATAACACCGGATCCTGTTAATGCGACAGACGGATAACGTTCTGTACAGTGATTGATGCGATGCAGAACGGGAGTCGAACCTGGTACTCGTCATTCGAGTGACACGGTATAAGAACAGAGACGTTTTAACAAAAAGTACCTCATCCTCATATAAATATATATAGTTCCTTTGAACGAATATCGTGTTGTGAAAATTGAAAGTTTTAAATACCGTCCGCTAGAGGCGCTTTTCAATTGTCCATACAAAATGCCATACATTTTTTTTTTTTTTTATTACATTTTAGGCAAATATTTGATCTCGATCTCACCTAATGGTAAGTGACGATGAGATCTACGATGGAGCATACTTGCCTAGATAGGAAGGCGGCAGTAGATAGAGACGCTACATTCACTAGGCACATGCAGCGCAACTGATCTGACCCGCCATCCATGAATGGCAACACCGAACATCATGCCGGAACACGGCTAGGCCGCTTGGCGACATGGCTTTGTTCAGTGGGTGGTGACTAGCCACGGCCGAAGCCTACCACCAGTAGAGTTGTCACCTGGTTGGCACCACCCAGGGTCACGTGTAGGGTATCTCGAGGGTACTTAATTCTCCTACGGACGAAGATGACTCGACCACAAAATACGGTAGTCTATAAAGTATACAGTTAAATCGCACTTGACGTGCTGGTTAGAAAGACTATAAGAATATTTATTGACGTCTTAATTCAAAGACCTATTTCATTGTTTATAAGATTGATTACATACAACAACCTTGGTACTCGCGTTACTTAGTAAAAAGAAAAACGTTAAACTATTAATAAACGCTGTTGTACTTGGATCGCTTTTTATAGCACTTGCAATGGATTTTATGTCGTGCTTATCGCATTATTGATTGGTTGAAGGAGCTTCCTGCAATCAATATAAACTGGACATAGTTACTTAATTTGATTTCTTATATTTACGCGAATACTGCACATTGAAATAAAACTAATCTCACGATTTTTTACGTTCCTTTCGTTTCGGCTGCTTTACAGCAACCATGATCATCTCTAGGAAAAATCCGAAGGAAAACATCGCGAGCAAATCTGCATGCCGCGAGACCCTTGAAAAAACGTGTGAAATTCACCAACCCTCACCGGGCCAGTGTGGTGGCCTAATCCCCCTCGCATTGAGGGGAGGCTCGTGCCTAACTGTGGAACATTATAAGGGTTTATACTTATTTTTATAACAGGTGGAATATGGTTATTCGGTTATATTCAACCATTGAAACTTGTTTCATATATTTTATCACGTTTATTTTACATTGTAACCATGGTTGCTGTAAAGCAGCCAAAACGTCGTGAATGTAAAAACATAAAATAAACGCAATAAAATAAGTTTTATTTCAATGTGTAGTATTCGCGTAAATATAAGAAATCAATTGAAATAAAACATTTTTTTCGGATATTATCGCGTTTATTTTATGTGTTAACGTTCCCGACGTTTCGGCTGCTTTACATAAAATCCGAAAACAATCGTTTTATTTCAATGTGCAGTATTCGCGTAAATATAAGAAATCAACATTGAAATAGTAAAAAAAAATGATGTTTACTAATTCTATGTATTCATCTTTGTATGGTCTTTATTTCCAGGGTGGTCACGAACACGCCCCACCTGGTGAGCCTTGGTACAGGCAGGCTAAGCACAGCGGTCACCTTGCATCCCATCAAACAAGGTAGGTACCGACCTGAAATAATTGCATTTTAATTCCAATTATTTACTAGGTTTAATAATAAATATCGCCACACGAACACACAACTATTTGGCAAAATATCCAGCTACGGGAGCGTTCAAGTATTACGTAACGCAATTTTTGTTCCCCCCTCTCCCCCATGTAACGCGCCGTAACGTTTTTCATTAGCCCCCCACCCTCCCCCCTAGTAAAACGTAAAGTCTACGCGACCGTTCTGAAGGGTTAAAACAATGTAACGTAACGCGTAGTTCAACCCCCCCCCCCCCTCTCCCGCCCCTGTAACGCATCGTAACGTTTCAGAAGACCCCCCCCCCCAAATTCGTTACGTAATACTTGAACGGTCCCTACGCTACAGCGTACAACCTCCATACATTACAATGTAGGGAAGTTGTCGATCTTGTATTTAGTTTAATCTTTATGTTTCCAGGCCGCGTGACAATAGGCTCGGACCCCACATGCGACATCTATGTGGTGGGCACGGGCGTCGCGAGCGTGCACTGTCGCGTGGAGAACTCGCACGGCGTGGTCACGCTGTACCCGCTCAGCGGGAGCACGCTGCTCGACACGCTGCCCGTCGATAAGCCCACCAGGCTGTCCCAAGGTGTGTGATTAGCATTAAAACTAGACTTAAAACGTCGAATACATAGGCAATAAGGGTGAACAGTGAATTAACGCTCAATAGAAGCCAGAAAATGACACAAAAAAGTTGTGCAAAAATATCTAAAAAAAAATATAAATAAATAAATATCGCCAGACGAACACAGCAACTATACGGTCCCACACTAAGCAACGCTTGTATTATGAGTATCGTACAACGGACTGTTGACGAACTCAGTATATAATACTTATATAGATAAAAATATTCATGGCTCGAGTACAAACATTATTTTAACTGCAAACTTTTTAATATATCACAGAACAATACAGTTTGTCTATGGTCTCACACAGAACTAATCGTCTATTTAGATGAGTGACAGGTGCTATTCAGTTTAGCTCGCGCCATCTAGTGTTCGTTTAAGTAAGCGTTTCGAGAACATGAGATGGAGCTAATAACATATATTTTGTTTCTATTTTGATTATAGGTAGCATGCTGACCATCGGTCGGTCGAACTACCTCCGGTTCAACCACCCCGCTGAAGCCAAGCTGATGAAGTCGGTGCTACCCTCGGCGCATGTCTCCATGGCGCCGGTGCAGTTCCAACCGAACGATCAGTGCATAACTGGTATGTAGAAACCGGTATATTACCGGTAAATTACGGTTTACCGGTTCTATACGCGATCTCGGTACTATACGCAATCTAAAGAGGGTCATTCGTTAATATGAGAAACAAATTGTTAGATATCAAAATATTATTTTAAGTGTCTAACATCTTCACACTTCACTACAAAAATTCACTCCGTTTGCGTAGAAAAAAACATTTTCCACACATGTTTTGAACCCCCCCCCCCCTTAGCCCTTATGGGTACAAATTTTCTAAAATCGTTTCTTAGCGACCACCGAGGGGTCCAGACGAACCCGCGTGCCAAATTACAAGTCCCAAGGTCTCATGGTTTCGGAGATTTCGTCGATTCGAAACATATGATTATGAATTACCTCCACCTTTCTGAAGACGGCTAATAAATGATATTATTAATAATAATGCCCTATACACAGATGCACCTATCGTTTTATAAGGGTACCCATTACCTTTTGAGGTACTTACAAATCCCTGAGAAAATGTGGAGGAAAATCATTATAATCAACCGCCTTTCATTGCCCACAGGATACGTCAACCACCACACAGAGACCTACCAAACGTCGAGCATTCAAAATATATACAAGCAAGACACTACCTTAACGCAATTGGATCAAGAGTTAGACATGACCTTAAGAGAAATGTCTAGACTGAAACCGCCGGTCGCACCTCGGAAATCCTACAGAGATATAGACCAATCAGACTCCAATTCAGACCAAGAATCGAAGCCCAAGACGACAAGCATAATGGCAAAAGTATCAAAGTTCGAGTACTACGCTAAACAACACAAAATAGGACGCAGCCAATTCTACACTTCGAGCGACAATGAAATATCTCCTAAAGTATTCAGTTCCAATTCCCTCACGGTGAACACCCCAGCTAAAGACGTGCTAGGCGGCAAATCCATGCCTAATTACATGAACAAAATTAAAAACGATCCAAAACCGGTAATGGTGAACGAAAATAATGTCGTCGACCCCAAAAATTGCTCCTATGCCAACGTAGCTATAAGAAACAAAACAAAAATCGATGATATAGTCAAAAACTTCAGCGATTCCAGCAATAAGCTACCGAAAAAGGTGAATAACGACCAACAGAACGATAATATTTACGGTAAAATCAATGTGGATAGAAAGAATGACGAGAAAACCGGTAAAAGTTGTTTGGAATCGTGTAAAAATGTCATGGAATCCGGTAAAAGTGTGTTAGAATCTGCGAAAAGTAATTTGGAATCGGTAGAAGGTTACGGGAGGATTTGTGATATGCCAGCTAACAAGGGAATGTGTTTACCGTCGCCAGCGTTCGACAGGAACCCGCAGTATTCGCCAGTGTACGCGAATAGCGTTTATGATCGAAGCATAGAAGCTGAAAGCCGGAGAATGAAGGTAAGACATGACTTTTTTTTTTTTTTTAAATCTTGGTCAAAATTTTGTGGTTTTATTTTGCACGAATCAGGAACGTCATATCGTAGTGGTGTGCTGGGGCGTATTATGTTTTTTTTATTTTCAGCCAGGATTCTGAAGTAACTGGCAATTGTTTTTTTTAAATTTCAAAAATTCACATAACATAAGTATGCTAAAAAAAACAACTATCTTGTTTCGAAACGTTCTCGATCAAAATTACAATTACAGACTGAAAAAGAAAAAGGTAAATATCGCCACTGCCCAGTGTTACCAGATGAAAATTTTAAACTACCTTGTCTGCAGACCAAAATTACCGTGTTTTAAGTATAATTACCTTGATTTTATTTTAAAATTACAGTGTAGCAAAAATACCCATGCAGTGGGGATGCGTAACGTAAAAAAAAAAAAGGTCATTCTGCTGCTTCTTCCAAACTGAAGCAGCAGAATGACCTTTTTTTTTTTACGTTACGCATCCCAATGCAATGTTGCCCTAATATTTTTTGAGTATTATTTACACGGTAATTAATATTTTAAAATACCGTAGAAAAGAACACGGTAATAGCTCATTACCGTAGACCGTGTTTTGCTCAAAATTACCGTGCATCTACGGTAATTACCGTGTATCTGGTAACACTGCCACTGCCTAAAGTATGGGCAAAAGAAATATTAAAGAAACGAGCTACTTTCTTTTTCTTAAATGTTTTTTTTTGAACTCCCTTTTTTCCATTTACTTTACATTACAACTTTAATGTTTTAAATAATTCATATTTTATTCCATCAATAGTGTGACCAGAATAGTTTTCATGATATACGGGGCTTAATTTAAATTATATAAAACTTAGCCCTTCCAAAAATATAATTATACAAACATTTTTATCAATTCTCTATTAGCAGTACTAGTTCTTCGATACAAGTATATTATTATGTGATGTACAAAACGACTTCTTGTTTAATTTTCTAGCAGCGACATCTATCGAGTAAAAGCAAAAACTTCCTAAAAGTCGTGCCCAAATCTGTCTATTGCAAAAATGATTTCAAATATGTTCTAATGGAGTTTATTGTATTTTCCACGTTTTCCCCACATCAGTTTTCAGTGTATGATTTCAAGTATGAAACCCTTTAGCTCACGTGAATAGGTACCGAGATAGATCGATAAATATAACCAAAATTAGCGCAGTCTTAAGTATAGTCATATTTTATAACACATTACATGTTTTTAAACATAAATGGTAATTTGACATTTATTTCAACCAATGAGAAGGTTTCAAATATTATTCAGAAATGTATCAGTGGCTTTCATTGCGTAAATGAATCGCTACGCCATCTATGGTTCCATTAAAAATACTATAGTACACACTCTACTCAATAGATGGCGCCTGAATCCGATCGATGAAGAATATAGATCTGTACGTCAAGTGCGAGATTATTTTCGAGAATTGAAGGTTTTAAATACCATCCGCTAGAGGCGCTGTGCAATTCTCCATACAAAATGTGTAAATACGGTAGACTATAAACTATACAGTTAGCAAACGAGTAATCTCGCACTTGACGTGCTGTAAGTAGGCCAACAGCCTGATTCAGAATAACAAAAAAAAAATACAACCGAATTGAGAACCTCCTCCTTTTTGAAGTCGGTTAAAAAGTATTCTACCATTTGAACCTATGCGCCTCTAAAGTGCATTTAAAATTATTCTGTGAAGTCTGAACTTAGATAAGTCAATTTAAAAAAATGTTCCGACAAAATGACAATTGTGAGTAGTTGTGAGCAAATTGTTTAAAAAAATCAATGCATATCGAAATTCTGACTTCGCGCAATGGATAGGTACAAATGCGTTAAAGAAACGCGGGTTCAAAGTTTAGTATACCCTTTCCTAATCACGCTGTATATTGAAATGAAACTAATTTTAAGGATTTTATCGCGTTTTCGCGGTTGACGTCCTAGTGTCATAGTTTGAACTGGGGTACCCTCATATTTAGTTGTTGCTTGCGGTCCGATCTACGCAGAAAGTTCTCACACACTATGACACTAGGACGACAACCACATCAGTCCTCCCGTGACCATGGTTGCTGTAAAGCAGCCGAAACGTCGGGAACGTAAAAAACGTATAATAAACGCGATAAAATCCGTAAGATTAGTTTTATTTCAACAATGTCGAGTCTCGAGCACCTTGAAATAAAACAATAGAATCACGTTTCAGTTTATCAGCAAATATTTTTAATTTATAATTGGTACGTACTGTATTTATAGATGAATGAAATGTAAGATGCTGAGTGAAATTCGTTCGATCGCGTGGATGTAGTTGATGGGAGCCCCGTGCCCAACAGTAGGACATTAAAAGGGCTGGTATTATTATTATATGTTTCTCACCACACGGGCTACACCCGGACCTTTGGAAGGCTTGCGCCGGCACATAGGTCCAACACGTAGAGGCCCTTTTTCAGAATTTTAATATTATACCAGCCACCTTTTGGGGTCAACTGCTGAAAATGATAGCATAATCAGTTGTTGCAGTGAATTGTTTTTTTTATTTTTTATTACACTATAGGCAAGTATTTGATCTCGATCTCACCTGATGGTGAGTGACGATGAGATCTACGATGGAGCATACTTGCCTAGAAGGTACCTGTTCACTCTCGACTTGAAAACACCCAGATTGAAGTCAACGGAGAACAAAGACGCCGGTAGCTTGTTCCATTCCTTGGCAGTTCGCACGATGATAAAAGAAGTAAAACGCTTAGTACGTACCGAAGGAATGTCCACAGTGTACGGATGACACTTGTCCGTGCGTCTTGTCGACCGACGATAGAATGGAGATGGGGGAATTAATTCGTGTAATTCCATCGCACACTCTCCGAAATGTATTCTGTAGAAGACTGATAGGCTGGCAACCCTACGTCGGTGTTCCAGGCTCTGTAGCTTGGCTTGTTATTATTAATAAACGTACGGCACTCACGGAAGGTAGAATTTTTTATCACAAATTTTTTATCACAAAAATCAAGCAACCTTGATAAGCCGAGTACTTAAATTATAATTTGATATTAAAGAAACAATGGTCTTATCAGCTGATAAGCATTGACGTTACATTACATAGTTATAGTACATGAGTACGTACAACTACTGCGGTCGAGAATGCGACAAACTCTGTTTACTTTGATTTAATTGTGACATTAGTTTGGTATATGTACGATGTACATTTTGAAAGTTAATTGAGCGAAGCGGCTGTGCTTTTTATTCTTTATGAATTTGTAGGTTTGTGTTGTGACGTGTGCCTGATAGGAACAGTGTTTTGGGATTGTTACTTATATTATTATATTATACTTATATATTATATTATTAGTATATCAGCCCTTGTCCATGTCCCACTGCTGGGCACGGGCCTCCCCTCAATGCGAAGGGGATTAGGCCATAGTCCACCACGCTGGCCCAGTGTGGGTTGGCGGACTTCACACATCTTTCGAGGCGTTCTCTCAGATATGCAGGTTTCCTCGCGATGTTTTCCTTTTACCGTTTAGCATATGATAATCGTGGTTGAACATGAGATTCGCACATGAAATCTAGGAATCCCGGGGGGTTTGCACCTGCGATCCTCGTTACCGAGGCAAGCGTTCTACAAACTTGTGTATCACTGCTGATATTTATTGTTACTTAGATTACGTAAAAACAAAACGTTTACATAAAAAACACATTACTTAATCCTAATTAAGTATAGTTCAAATTGAGTGTGGAGGATGTGCGCTAACACATATTTTATGTCAAAGTCGAATAATATAAGTAGGTAAGTATGTACTCTGAATAAATTCTGAAAAAACTATTTATGAATAGTTGTAACCAAAAAACCCCGGTTTTTGTAAATATATATGATGAGCACACTAAAAAAAACCAGAATTCAAACCTATCATAAATGTGCAAACGGCATCAAAATAAATCCTGCCGATTTCAAGTTACGATTGAGACAACTTAAATAATTAAAGCAACAAAGTTCGAACCCTTGACTTTCACGCGAAATATCAATAAAGGGCTTGCAAGGGCAAGGTCCGACAATAAAAACGGCCACCCATCCAAATACATGTCTTAGAGTGTGTTCATTCACAGCTGTCGACAGACATTATAAAATGTTATCGACAAACAATCGCCAAAGGAAAATAACATTTATGTGAATAGAGATAAAGGCATTTGCATAATCTGTGTCAATCGCGTAAAATGATAATATAAGCTATCAATGTCGTATTGCGTTGCAACTTTCATTTTTTAAGTTAATTTTTTTTTAGTTCACTTTATAATGTTGCGGTGTCTGCACGTTTTAATTATAAATAGTTGTATAATAGTCGCATAAAAGTGTTAAAAGGGTGCCTTAAATGAGCCTTATATGGTGTTTAATAATATAACATTGTGAAGCAATAAATGCGATAGAATATACGATAAGAGCCGCATGTTGGCGGCGATGGACTTACTGCCCCTCACGTTTGTGGTCTTATATCTGAATTTAGTTAAAAGAAAGTTAGTTTGGTTTATTTATGAAAATATCGTCTTAAAATCCAACTCTGGGGGGTCCAAAATCATGAGCTGGGCCCCAAGTCTGCTAACACAATCGATTCATAATCGAACAGCAACCGCATAGTAACTGTCATTTTTGACAGTTATCCCATTCAATATCTGTCAAAAGTGACAATTACTATGCGGTTGCTGTTAGATTATGAATCGATTGTGTTAGCAGACTTGGGGCCCTGAATCAATGGTATCAGTTTACGATACGAATTCACCTACATCCTGTATATAAAGACTATTAAAATCAACTACGCACCATTTCAAAGACCATTAATAGCCGGGCAACAATGTGTTGTGTTAGCATACATCCTTACACAAGTTTAATAGTTAACTAACGACTTCTAACTTCGGTGATTGTGACAGAACGGTTCAATAAAATTGTGAAAAACTTGTACTGGATCAGTGAAGTGTCAGTAACGAAACGAGATAGAATGTTATAAATGTGCGTGTGTTACTAGAAGGAGTGAGCAGTCTAGCAGCATATTTTTATGTACCGTAACATAAGCATCTTCCGTCCCGTTCACACCATACGTTTTATAAACGTGAATGACAGTGACAGCATACTTTCTCGATGACGTTACGATTACATTAGGAGTTGCTACTTACACTACTGAAATGTGCAATTTATCTACATTACGCTAATAATATTACTTATGCTCAAGTCCAAGACCTATTTAGAAGAATTGTCGAGCAGAATAGTCGATTAACTTCACTTAAGTCGAATAATACCTACAAGCAATAATGACGGTGAAACATAAAAAAGAACCGTCCCACAAGAACTTACTTAAGTTGTTTGTAGACAACTTAAAGAGAAACACGCTAGCATTGAAGGAACTGAAACTATCAATCGATTTGAAACATCGAAACAATGATTACGAGAAGATAATCGATATATCGAAATCGGTAAACGATAAACTCGATGTAATGTACAAATTAAGAAACGATATTAAAATATATAAAACAATAAACACTATATTAAGTAACCACTACATAAAAGTGACGCGAGACCGTGAAAATACCATAGAGAGTAAAATTTTAAAATTGGAAGAGAACATCAAACTGTCATACGATGATTTGAAAGTGGAAATATCGAAGATGGCGGCCAGAAATGTTGCCAGCCAGAATATATCGTCGCCAATACAGAACAGCAATGTGATATTAGTGGGGAACGATTTAAAATGCAATCAATTCAATCAACTGTATATTAGGAATGAGATGTACAACAACATTATTAGGAAGATCGATAAATTGTTTTGTGGACTGGTAAGTTTATAACACTAGACGTTTAAGTAATGCTCGGTCTACACGAAGACGAACGAGTACGCAAGTCAACAAGTAAACGTCTTCTGGCTCGTGACTTACATCCCAAAACCTTCTGCTTGAGCGAATTCGGCTCTGAGAGCTCTATCCTCCTACTGGGAGTCCAAGATGTCTTTATATATGTTATTTTTTTTTTCCAGGCGTACCAGGATCGCATAAAGGAGGAGGAGCAGAAGGAAGCGGAGACGGCGCGCCTCGAGGAGATACTCAATATGTGCGCGGAATACGAGAGACAGATCGCTACAGGTAAAACTTTACTACCTACCTACTAAAAATACAAATGGCTGGCCTTAAGGCCGAGAGATTATCAAGGATACTTCGGGATGCTGAAGCATTCCGTGGCATGTCACGGCAAAGCAGTAGCATAATATTTTTGTAACTTGACGATTCATAAGTACTGTACAATAATGGTCTACGTGAATAAAAAATATTCTGATTCTGATTCTGATTCACCAACTATACGGTCTCACTAAGCAGCGCTTTTATTATGGGTACCGTACAATGGACTGAGGGCGAACCTAGTATATATTACTTATATAAATATTAAACATCCATGACTTGGGTACAAACATCACACAAAGTTTGACTCGACCAGGATTCTAGCCCAGGACCCATGGCACAGAAAGCAGAGTCACTACCAACTGCGCTAATCAGGCCGTCAAATGCCGAAGCATCCCGTGGCATGGCACAGCTTTTAGATATCCCGCGAACAGTTGTCCATTTCCAGGGATATAAAGCATCCCATACATAGTCTCAGGCTATAAGCCAACAAGTTACAGTGGTTTTTTTTTAAATGGGACTAGGCCCGCCACACACTCCCACCACTGCTACTCTTGTTAGCCAGGATCTACAGTGGTGTCAAATGATGACACCGAGGTTTGACCCTCGGCGAGTCCCGGGATTAAGTTAATTGTCTTGCAACCCGCGCGAATTTAATCAAAGGATAAAAATAGGAGGAGTTGGAAGAACATTATCCACTTCCCTCCATTGCAAAGCGGGAGACAAAAACGATCTGGTAGACAAATTTCCACAGAAGCAAGAGTCTTACAGCTGGACTAAGTCCAGGTGTGGGGAGGCATGTCACAGTATTATGAATGAGTACATAGTCTCTTTGTACGTCAATGGTGACCTTGTTTTGGACGGCCTGATTAGCGCAGTGGTAGTGACTCTGCTTTCTGCGCCGAGAGCCCCGGGTTCGAATCCTGGTAGGGACAAGATTTGTGTGAAGAGCACGAATGTTTGTACCCGAGTCATGGATGTTTAATACGTATATAAGTATTATATACTGAGTTCGCCCTCAGTCCATTGTACGGTACCCATAACACAAGCGTTGCTTAATTTGGGACCGTATAGTTGGTGTGTTCGTATTCGGCGATATTTATTTTATTTATTTATTTTGTTTCCAGGCATCCCGATAACGCCGACTGAGAAACGGCCCCATAACAAGATCATAACGAACGGGTCGCTGCCGAGGAGCGTCGCGCACAACAACCCCAACTTCGTGCAGACCAGCGACGGTAGCTACAAGTAAGTTATTCACAACATACAAGTATCTTTGCCGACCGAATAACATTTATAGCGTGGACGGCTCCGAAGAGGTGGTGTCAGCTTTTTTGAAGAACAGTACCACAGAACTTCTATTCCATGCTGCTGGCGTCGTACCCTCGTGTATGATGGAGTCGAACAGCTAATGAAGGACTTTCAGAACTGGTGTTCCACCTGAAATTTGGTCATCATCTGGTTGGTGCCTTGTTGTTTTTCAGCTGTTTGCAGCTGTCAAAAGATAATAATAAACTAATGATAAGCACTTAACAAAAAATAATCTTGATTTTGTAAGCACATCTTTTTATTGAGATATGTCCAAATTGTCACTTTACAAAATGATTACAGCCGCCAATAGTATATCCTTTCTGGGTCACGCTGCAGATATTAACTTATTTTCTAATGAAATAATGTAGTGAGCGTAATTTTGCTAGCGAAGAAGTTAGTGCAGCTGAACATACATAACAATCTCCTCTTCTTTGCCTTTCAGATTCGACACTAGTCAAAACAGAACCAGTCCCATGAGCAGATCCCTGCCCCTGCAGAGGAACCTCTCCAGCTACGAGAACTTCGACACGTCCACCTCCCCCACCAACCTCACCCCCGAAGTCACAATCCCACACAACAACTACGAAAATGTTGGCAGAATGGATGAAATCGGAATACCGGTGTTTGATGACCCAACACCAAGAACGCATGAACTATCTAGTCCAATTATGATAAGGAAACTACACACCCAAAATGCAGATAGGGTTGCTAATCTCACACCAGTCTCGAGTCCATATGAAAACGTTTACTTTAGAAATAATGTGTATAACAATTTGAAACCTAAGTCCCCGACCACGCAGAGTCCACGAACAAGAATCAAGACCTCATTCGCACATAAGAATATACCTTCACCGCAGTATTTCATTTTCCCTACACCACCTCCTAAAGACAATTCGAATAAGCCAAACTTTGAAGCAGAAATTGATAGAACATTTGCTGGCATTGAAAAGCAGTTGAGTTTAGAAGAGGAAATACCAATGATAGACGATGATTTGACAAACGATTTGGAATTCAGATATTCTAGAGTCACAGAGGACCCTATAAAAACGGATAGTCCGGACAAAACTCCGGAAAAGAGTCCGGAGATCGTGTTAACAAAGAATCAAAGTTTTGACGATATGAAAAAGGAGTTAATGGCCGACATTCCAGAGTTAGAAGAGTTTGAAAAAGACTTAAAAGAGAATAAAAGAGAGAAGATAATTCAAAATATCACAGAAGGTATCAAGAAGATAGATGTGGAAGCCGATTCTATTGATAGCACGGTGCTGGATGATAATGTAGATGATTTGAAAGCTAAATATGAGAAGTTAAAAGAAGAAAGGAAGAAATTGGTGACCGAAATACATGAGATCAAGTGTAAGATGTCTGAAATTAGGTCGCAGGAGGATGACATTTTGAGAGAGGTAAGATTTTTACTTGGATTTCTTTTTACAATTGAAAATACTAATCCCCCCCCCCCCCCACCCCTATTTATAGACGTTTTATTATTAAGGGCATCAAATAATTATGGTGATCATAGTAACAGGACATCAGAGATCACAGAACATCACTAAATTAGGAAAAGATCGAAAATTTACTGTTTTTTTTTAACTTACAGCTGGAAATGGAAAAGGCTCTTATTAAAGGCGAATACGATTCCGAGATAGCGATACTGAACATAGAACATAAGAAGAAGACGGCGCTAGTGGAGAACGCCAAGAGGATAGAGGAGGAGATCCGACAGCTGAAAGTGAAGCAGGAAGCGAGGCAGAACGAGATGAAAGATCGGGTGGAGATTGCTACGTTGAAAGTGGAGAGGTAAGAAGACTCATTTAGATGCGACAATTTTTTTCTCTTAATAAGGAAAGGGAAGGAAAGAGAAGGTGGAAGCGTTCAGACCACAGATCACGAGAGATATGCCGTGCGATTCAAAATGTATGGGAACTCGCTGTCTCCGTTTTGTTTCCCACCACTCGCTAAAACCAACCAATACGAAGTCTCTTCGGTGCGTGCTGCGTCGTCGCCGTATACAGCGGCCGTACCACGCGACGCACCAGTTTATTCAAAGTATCGTTAGACGATCTATCCATTGCCTCGTACATTCACTCAGTAGCGAACATAGGTGGTACTTAAAGAGCCATGTATTTTGTACAAAAATAAAAAAGTCGTTGTGCTACATGAAAACTAAAATAACATAATAAAGGCATTAAATATTTTTTGATTTGTTGTTTTTAATGATTTTAAAGACGAATAAATAAAATACTTAATACTGGCTGGTGAAATGAGATTCCATCTTTCGCGTAGTTCACTTTGCTGCTAGTATTTTAGCACACAACCACGGAATAACACGGCATTTAAAAAAAAAGTTAGAGCTCCGATACCGACGTGCAGTTGCAGTCGACTGACGGCGAAAACTCTATGTAAGCGTAATTTTGGCATAAGGTGAGCGCAAGCCCACCGTTTTCATAACATATCTCCTCTAATATATCTGTGGTTCAGACATAGTCCGAAATTCAAAATTTGACAGTTATAATTTTAAAAAAAAAACATGTATAAGACGTTATTTTATTGTTCGCGATCACTATTTACACATGTATTTTTACATAAACGTACTCGATTAGACCTTATTTATACAGGGTGGTACAGAATGGGTATAATAGCTTTCAAACTTCAGTTTCTCAAGCGAATTGGTAATCATTATGTGAATTCAGAATTTCGACGAGATTTAAAAAAAAAGTTGCCTTTTTTTGTGCGCTATATTAAAAAAGACTGCATGTCCAAATGTAGTAAGTTTAGTATTTTTGAATCACCTGTATAAATCAATGGCTTATTATTTATCATTGTATATTCCCTCTGGCCAGGATTGAAAAATATCTAAGGGAAAACACGGCAACCCTTGAAGAACTGCAAAACGCTCAAGACATTCTCGATAACGAGACCAAGATATCTGAGGACTTGGAGTTCCAACATCTCGAGGAGGAATCGGAATTGTGAGTGAATTAATTAAAATCAGTTGGTCCTGTGGCAACATTTTTGGAATGGTTCAATCGTAATTCGCCCTGATTTGGGTGATACTGGTTTCGCTCCCAGTCCATTGCACGGTGCCCATAACACAAGGGTTGCTTAGTTTGGGACTATACATGGCTTCAAGTCTGCTAACACAATCGATTCAGAATCGAACAGCGACCGCATAGTAACTGTCACTTTTGACACATACTGTATGGGATATCTGTCAAAAGTGACAGTTACTATGCGGTTGCTGTTCGATTATGAATCGATTGTGTTAGCAGTATTGGGGACCGGTTTGGATGCTACTGGTATCGCTCCCAGTCTATTGTACGGTGCTCATGACACAGGGCACTGCTGCTTAGTTTGGGTCTATACATAAGATGTGTCCATATATTAATCAACTGGACGGATTGTAATGATACTTTAAATTATGACAGCTTATACCCAAGATCAACATATAAGAGGGTAATGAAAATACTCTCCCGGAATAGTAAATAAACCAATTTTTGGGGCGTTGACATTCAGGCATCTTGTTCTTAGTTCGTGTATAATATATATTTGGCCATATTATTCTTGTTAACAGGGCAACTATAGTACAAAGAAATCCTTTTCAATAATTACTATCTCATAAAAATTTGATCCACAGATTATCAAACCGCGAAGACATACAAAACGAAATAATACTTCTAACAAAGAAGATCGAAGCTCAAAAAACGAGAATACTAACACTAAAATCTGAGGCCAATAACAACCTTACATCCGCATTAGACGAGACAAAAATTCTGCACGCAGAGTACGTTAGATTGTTAAACTTAGTCGAAAAACTGACTGGAAAAGTACAAACCACAGAGAAAGAACTAAAACCTTTAGTCGCAAAACTAAATGACATAGAGCGAGCTCAGTCACCGGATAGTGCGTTTTATACCGATCAAACAAGAGCTAAATCCGGTGAATTCGGTTACTCCCCTCAAAGTTCTGATAGTGATGACATTGACCTAAAAATATCCACCTTCGAAGACCATTCCAAACAAATCAAAGACAAATTCAATTCACTAGACCAAATGTCACAATCGATGACCGTCGATATCGAAAGAAGAGCTATAACGGACTTGGATGAGAGGTACAGCGAAAGTCCATCCAAGTCGTCGACTTCATCGAAAGAGAAGAAAGGCTTTTGGGAGAGAAATTTCGATTCATTGAAACGCAAGAATAAGAAGACTAAATCTCCTGAAAAGGTCGATATTATGTCGCAAAGTCTGAATGAAAATCTATTCTACAATGATAATATAGAAGCGGATGTAGGTTTAGACAAATTCAATAGTCTCAGACACTCTAAAAAGAAAGAGAAAGTACATGGTCCAGTCAAAAGTAGCTCGTCATCTAAAATCCCAACGTTCGCCGCGTTCGGTAAAATAATTAAGAAGGAATCATTCGGAAAACGTTCCCGGGAAAACAGCATCAAAAACGACGAGTCAGACAAAGAGAATAACTCCAAGAGCCGATATATTAAAAACCCGAAACCTGTAAACGTTGACAACAAGTACGTGAAAGCTAAGTCTCTTTCTCCTGATAAGAGAGAAGAAGATATAGCAGAAGAAGACGAGGATAAAACTAAAGTGACATTCGACAATACTCCCAAAGAAAAGATCTTTGATTCTACATCGAAAACTGACATAGGCAGTGTGCAGACAGCCAAAATACTCCACAGAAAGAGTTGTGGCGACGAGCCTAGCATCAGAGAGTTTCAGAAGAGCGCTGAATTTCAGAAGATAAGTGACGGTAACAAGGTACCGTCGCAGGATGATATTGATAGGATATCCAAAGTGACGACTGACGCTCCGTTGTTGCCGAGCGACGCTGACATGAACTCTTTAGGCAAACGGACCCTGGACAGTCTGATGGAGATTGAGAGGAAGAGGCTAGAGATGCTGGAGGAGCAAGGTGACGGTCACTTCATAATACAGGCTTATTTTTTTTTATTAAGTGTCTCTCTGTTGGGAGCTTCAAATCGCAAGAGTATATTTTTTTTTCTCATTTTGTTTGATGATGTATAATTTGAGGCCTGGGCCCCAAGTCTGCGAACAGATATCCAATATAATATCTGTCAAAAGTGACAGTTACTATGCGGTTGCTGTTCGATTATGTATCGATTGTGTTAGCAGACTTGGGGCCCTGGATTGACATTACACGCGATTTGACAGTTGTTGGTGTTAGGAAAGTTGGTAGAACTAGGGATGGGACGTTACTAGGTTTTAAAACCAGGGCTTCGCTTCGAAATAGGGCGGCAAGGTACGGGCGGGAAATACTTCCTAGTATGAAAGTACTCGCAAGTCGCGCGCGAGTCGTCCTCGTCGTCGTCGTAGAGAACGACTCGCGCGCGACTTGCAAGTACTTCCATACTAGGAAGTATTTCCCGCTTACGAATAATCTCGCACTTGACGTACAGGGCTGAACATATTAGAATTGTACATCGTTCGATAAACGTTGAAAGGGAAAAAACATCAAACCCAAACACGTTAAAAATAAGTGAATATCACAATGTTCAAATGTTTTTTTCTAATAATTTTAGGAGAAAAACCTGGTCCCGCTTCATATTTATTAATCGTTACACCTATTCCAGGTTGTCAAGTCATAGAAAACGAGCGAGAGAAAATATCCGAGTTGAAACGTCGCGTTCAAGACGAAACGAAAAAGTTATGGGACCAGAGGTGTCTGCAGAAGTCCATGGAGGATCAGTGCCACAGCCTCCCCCCCGAGATGCCGGGGCGTGACGCGCACAGATTCGACGGAAGCCTGGTGGAAGACTCCAGTTTAATAGACGACAGTTTTATGGCGAATTCGTCTATCTTTGAGGAGAGGTTAGTGTCTTTTTATTATACTAGCTGTGACCGACTCCGCCCGCGACACGTCGATAAAACATAGCCTATAAAATTTTGGAATAATGTAGCTTTCTATTTGTGAAAGAATTTTTAGTAAAGGATCAGTAGTTCCGGAGATTACCCCCTACATCCAAACTCACAAACTTACAACCATTTCTCTGTATAATATTAGTATAGACCAGCCTTCGAATTTATAGACGTTCTATAATTTCAATCAACGTCATATATTACTGCGCAAAGCAAAACTTGTGCGAAAGAAAAGTACTAAGTATAAATAATGTTTCATTTACTATATTTTTTTTAAATTATTTTTAAACGTCGTTACTCTACCAAGTTTCAACACAATCAGTTTCAATACAAAATCACATTCCTTCTGTACCCACCTACATCAATATTTTCATAGACCACGATGAATCAGAAAGCAACCGCAAACACGTAATCTTTGATAAGATAACGCAGTTAGTTGTACCGCGACTCGCGCCGCGAACGAACGCCAAATATTGCATATATATATATTAGTAGCTTATATCGTGAGGTGTGGCACTCTTATTTACCCGACTGCCCCTGAAAGTGGGTGATGTTTTATTGATAAAAGTTATAAGCAGCCCTCTGATATCTAGAAAGTATAGGCTGGAGCCGTGAGTGAAAATATACACAATGTTTATAACTAAATATTATAAATAAATATCGCCATGCGAACACACCAACTTTACGGTCCCACTTTAAGCTTAACGCTTGTGTTATGGCTACCGTACAATGGACTTAGAGCGAACCCAGTATATATTACTTATATAGATTTTTTTTTTTTTTTTTTTAATTAGTCCGGCCGCTATCATACCCGGCCCGCGAACACCTCTGACATGGGGGTCAGAGACTTTGTAAATCTTAATATTAGTGACAGAAAGTGTAAAATGAATATAAAAAAAACAGCAATAAAATGACTTCTTATAAAAGTAAACATAGAAAAAGATACATTATTTATATGTTATCTTACATTATTTCTACACTGTGCACAATAATACACAGTGTAAGGCTGTTTCTTATTAACTATTGACTGTACACAACAGTGTACAGTCATACACAGTACACAGAATCAGAATTGTAGTATATAGATATATAGATATTTAACATCCATGACTTGGGTACACACATTCATGCTCATCACACAAAGTTTGTCCCTACCAGGATTCGAACCCGGGACCCTCGGCACAGAAAGCAGGGTACTACCAACTGCGCTAATCAGGTCCCGTTTCAGCATGAGCTGCGGCTGGTAGGCTACAGCGCTGGGTTTCAGTTAGATGATTATTCGATACTGTTCTGAATCACGCAAGTGAAGTTTTCACGTCGCGCGGTATATAATACAAACACTTCGTACCAGATTTGCGCTCTGAAAAACTGTTAACTGTGCTCTGATTTATCTAGCTATCTCAACTGCGAGATAGCGCCATCTCCTCCTATTTCAACACTTCCCTAGTGATTCGCTTATCTATGCCAATTCAATAATATCGATACATATAATAATAATACCAGCCCTTTAAAATGTCCCACTGTTGGGCACGGGCCTCCTCTAAATGCGAGGGGGATTAGGCCATCTTCCACCACGCTGGCCCAGTGCGGGTGTAAAAGCGGGTTGTAAAAGCTGTCGTTCTTTCTTCTTTCTTTACCAAACTATAATTTGAGTTACTATTGTATATTCGGTGCGTTGTCTCATTATGCCTCGGTATACGTTGTACCAGCACTCCGCTCTACCTTGTATTAAAGGTCGACTCCCTGCCTATAACTCCTATAAGCAATCATAGCCAGTCGACAAATGAGTCGACAATATGGCAATGCACGTATTTAGGCCATCCTTATAGAGCTCATCGATATACAGCATGATTCCATTTTGCTACGCAGTCTTCACTATAACAAAAAATAGTTTTCTACAAACTCGCGGAAACTAATGATGACAAAAATAAACTAATTTACTAATTTAAATTATTACTAGTTGTTGCCCGCGACTTCATCCGCGAAGAAATTTAAATTTAGAACATCTCCCCCCCCCCCCCCCCACTTGGGGCGAATTTTCAAATATCCCTTCTTAGCGAGGACCTAGGGGCCCAGAGGAACCCGCGCGCCGAATTTCAAGTCCCTAGGTCTCATGGTTTCGGAGATTTCGTGATGAGTGAGTGAGTCAGTCCGTCAGTGGATTTCGTTTTTATATATATAGATTCTTTTTCGATAAATTATTAGTCTCCATTCAAGACTTGTTATATTGTGATATCACCACAGTAGTTAGGCATTCGTTGCCACAAGTGACTTAAAAATAAGAAAAATAAACGCAAAGAAAAAACCAGTTGAAAATTTCACCACGGAAAAAAAATATTGATTCCTTATTTTTACGCGTATACTACACATTGAAATAAAACTAATCTTACGTAAAAAAACAAATAATTAACGCGATAAAATCCATAAGACTAGTTTTATTTCAACGGAAAAAAAAAATTAAACCTATTTTAAGCCTGTCTCCCACCAATAAAAGAGTTTAAATGTCAACAGTTAAAAACGACGGTACTGACAAACAGAACGACGGAAATAAAATGTAATAGTTGCCCTGAAATAGAACTGACAGTTCAAAGCTAGTCCGGTTCCGTCACATCTATTAAGCGAGTTATGACGTGGTGAATTTAGACTTTTAATTAAGTTTATGTCGGAGATGTGCGTGCTGTCAAGTGCGGGATTATTCTTAAGCTAACTGTATACTTTATAGTCTGCGTATTTAGATATTTTATAAGGAGAATTATAAAGTTGAAAGAACACCCGTCAAGTGCGAGCTAACTGTATACTTTATAGTCTACCGTATTTAGACATTTTGTATGGAGAATTGAAAAGCGCCTCTAGCGAACGGTATTTAAAAACTTTCAATTCACTTGACGTGCAGAAATGTTTACCGTTAAATTGTTAGAGTAGACATATATAATTCAACTTAAATAATTACATAGTGAGATAAAGTGAATGCCCTAAATATAATACTGTTTGAATTATGTTGACAAAAATCAATTGTTTAATTTAAATTGTATATAAAAAAACTTAAAGGTACGTGTCTAATTGAGAACCTCCTTATTTATCTTCGGTTAATGTATGATAATATCAATATTACAACAACCTGTATATATGTCATGAGCCATGCCATTATGCACTAATGGTAAACTTCCTCGTACAGTCGAATACAGCAGATGGTGTTGATTAAACGTTTTGTCGGTGAATTAAATATTAAAAAAATATATATAAAGAAATAACTCTTATAGTGGAAATCTTCAGTCTTCACCGCGAAGGTATTTTTTTTTATAAATCTTTATTCTTGACCATGGATACCAGTCCTTCAGTCGAATACATTATAATGGAAATAAATCTAATAATTGTAACGATACATTTTAAATATTATGGTTATATATATAGTTAAACAATATGGCTACCAAAAAATTACTACTATAGTGGTTGTGGTCACTCTTCACCGCTAAGGTGTGTTTTTATTATTTGTAATTAGTGGTAGTATAAGTTTTATTTCAATGTGTAGTATTCGCGTAAATATAAGAAATCAATATATGTAGATAGATGTTTTTTTCTTATAACTCGTTGCATATTGTTTAAAAGCAACATAAGACATGTAGAAACTCTTCTAATAATTTCTCGAAAATTATTCATAAAAGAACACTCTATAGATCACCGCGCTGTGTCAATGCATATGATAAACTTCCTGCGACAATTGAGTTCAACAGATGTTTTCGCTCCAACGCCCCGCGTTGCCTTCAACAATATTACAACACGTTTTAACCGATTACGAAAGATAGTGTGATGAGTGTGTGCCAAATATAACAGATTTGTGATAAATTGTTATTGAAATAAAACTAATTTTACGGATTTTTACGTGCACGACGTTTTGGCTGCTTTACAGCAACCATGGTCACGGGAGGACTGAGGTGGTTGACGTCCTAGTGTCATAGTTTGAACTGGGGTACCCTCATATTTAGTTGTTGTTTGTGGTCCGATCTATGCGAGAAGTGCTCACAGTGTCTTGAGGTCTTGCAATGGTGCGCTTCGTTTTGAATTTCGAACGTCATGAACGTAAAATCATAAAAAAATATTATCTATAAATTTACTACTAGTAAGTAAATTTATAGATTACTAGTAATGTGTTAGTTAGTAGTTACAACGTAATCCTTAGCCGTGTTAGGCTCTCCAACTGAGCTATGGCTTGAGCTTGAGCGCTTCAATTCTTGAGAATATTATACTTTTTTTAGATAAATTAAGACAAAGTAGTCATATTGTCAAGATCGCGTTTTTATGTATTTTTTTTGGCTTGAAAACGGCCGGGGTTATCTGTTTAATTTTAATGGGGTTAAATCACAGACTTATTAAAATATTCAGATAAGACACGGCGTACGCTCAAAGTGAAGCCTAAAAAAATGTTATTTAAATGGTAGACCATAGTTTTTTTATGCTTCACTTTTAGCGTACGCCGTGCTTTGTCTGAATATTCTAATAAGTCTGTGTGTTAGATAAACATTTTGATATTGCAAAATTCTTCCTCTGATTTATCATTAAGTGCTTAATTAAAACCTGACCAATGGCAGACTATTCATATTAGGTGACACAGTTTTTAATTCATTGCCTTCATATGTGCAACTGCTTATAATAATGTTGTTAACAATTACTGTGTTGGTAATGTCAGAACAAGAATTATAATTAAGTGAACTTTAAGTGGGTACTTAAATGTACTTTTTAAGTGGTATTGTAATCTGAGCATGGCGTCTAATGTGATGGAAAATAAAACAAAATGTCCGATGTTGTGTTGGTAAGTAAAACCGACGAAAGCAGAAATTTCCTGATGTCATTGTAGCGTCATCAAAAAGCTAGCTAGCTGTCACAGTCATACTTATGTATAAAAACTGTGGTGTGAGCAGGATGAAAGACGCTTTCGTTACCTTAATCTGTGTTTAGTTCAAAAGTTGTCGTTTTTAAATAACGTTTTTTTTGTTTTTTTTTTTACGCCGCTTCCAATATTCTCTTAACCGAAGTCTGTCTGAAAAGAACCATATATCTATTTACTTTATTTTCTAATGGCTAAATCGACTCAGTCTGAAATTAAATTATTTATTATACGTAGTAGATATTTGAGAGCAACTTTTTTAATTAGACGTACATACATAAAATGAATACTTACAGTAAACTATAAGACCTTGTACCGTAGGTACTACAGCACCGAAAAAACTAACCAACCAAATTAATATTTTTTCATGCATAATTAAATTAATGGGGATGTGTGTCAGAGGGTTTGCGTTCATTCATTAACATGAACGAACGTGTATATGAATGAACTATTTATTGTTAATGGTGCGGTCACATCTGGTTTATCGTTAGTGTTCATATTAATGCCAATATACGCCTTAATTAAGGCATTAAGAATACCACGTTAAACGCGAATGTAGTTCAGCACGTCAAGTGCGAGCTAACTGTATACTTTATAGTCTACCGTATTTAGACATTTTATATTGAGAATTGAAAAGCGCCTCTAGCGGACGGTATTTAAAACTTTCAATTCTCCATTCAAATGTCTAAATACGGTACACTATAAAATACACGGTTAGCTTACAAATAATCTCGCACTTGACGTACTGCTCTTATGTCTAAATATCAAACTTCATTAGTAATGAAGTCAGTAGCTGCTATGTCACATTACTAAGGCACTAATTAGTGAATGAAACCACAGGTGTGGCTGCACCATAGCTACATAAGTGACACACAGTAAAACTGTTTTCTTTTTCGTTTCAGTTCCGGACTCTTGTCGTCCTCTATTGAAGAGGTGAGTACCCCCTACGAGTATAATTATTTTTTATTGCATTCACTGGCATGTGTGATGTGGCTCTTAGCCAGTGTGGTTAGTGGCCAGAATCCCTCTCGTATTGAGGGGAGGCTCGTGCAAAACAGTGGGACATTAAAACAACACACAAACATTTCGCGGGAAGTCCACAAGTGATGTTGTCAGTTTTGTTTAATTTTAGAAAAAAACACACGTTTTCTTTGATAAATAATGTCTAATATTGGTGAAATATTTACCACACTACCTTAACGTGCAACCCTGTCAGTAAAGCTGTGGATACTTTACTGAGAATCGGACGTCTTGGGAGAACTTTAAAAGTCAAGTTATACTATTTTATTTATATTTCCTTCACTCGTGCGCGTTTATGAACACACAACTGTTAATATCCTACTAATATTACACATTATATATAAAAAAAAACATTTTTTTTATATAAAACAAAATTGACAACTCCGCGGATCAACGTCCCGCCAGAAAGTCCTTCGTGGTATTTTAATCCCTCCAAATCACATCACATTTCAATAGTTCTACTCTATTTGTATATATACAATGTCTAATTCACAATGACCGCGTATCATTGCTACGTTTTATTGAACCGCTCGAAGATTCTTGAGTCGTTGTGTTAGCAGTTAAAATGAAGTAAAAGTATTGTTGGGCTTAGCAACGGAGAATATGACATTTACAGATGCAGTGGTCACACACAAGCTGTGTGGAATTTTATTTAACCACAGCTTCAAGGCTTAATATAAATCAGCTTGTATACACAGGATGATTCACGGAAGGTATACTAACACCTTAATCCTGCGCTTTTATAGCGCATTTTCGATATGTCAATACTTTTTTTTCATAAATCACGCATTTTTTTTGTTTTTTTTTTAAATTGACATATGGTGATTGAAGAAGTACAGAATCAGTGTAGTGTAGACAATAATGAGAGAAATTCTATTTTAATAGCTTATAAACGTCATGAGAATTTGTATGAGATTTGTCTATTTCAATTTTATAATAGCCTTGACTGGCCTCCCTGTCCGCCCTCATGCTCGTTATAGCGTGATAGCATTCCTGAGAGACGAATTTTAAAAGTAGGTATAGCATATAGTAGTAGTTTATTTTTTTTTTTACATTGGCATAATATGTGTATGGTCCCCGCCAACTCCTTTTAAAAATCGAATGATTTTTGTTTTTAAATACTTCCTGTCGTTTATTATAATTTCTACTTTCCATTTGCCTGTCTGTACGTCAAGTACGAAATTACTCGAAGCTAACCGTATACTTTATAGTCTACCGTATTTAGACATTTTGTATGGAGAATTGAGAGTTTAAAATATCGTCCCCTAGAGACGCTGTTCAATTCTGCATACAAATTACTGTAGACTATAGTTAGTTTACGAATAATCTTGCACTTGACGTACTGATTTTAAAACGTATAATGTTATGCGTAAAACATATTACTTTTTATTAAAAATTGCTGTCAACATATATTTTAATGTAGTCAGCCTCCATGCCAGTCTAAAAAAATACAGAACAAACAAAATAAGGACTACAAAAATCTATACTAATTTAGAGGAAATAAAACCCCTATTTGACTTTATCAATTATAACAGGTTTAATTGGTAATCATATATAAAAGTAACACACATCACAATCACATAGAATGTAGAAAAATATATTTTTGCCTCCATTTATCGCTTAGCCAGTGTACCAACATTAACGCTCAAACGGCGCGTTCGGAAACGCGAACGCCACACTATCATATTAAATCCGCTGTGACATTTTGGTTCGCGCCTAAATATAAATATGTAATATAAAAATATACACCTGTCTGTACTTACGAAGACAAACGTTCATTTCCCTTGCTAGTTGGAGACCGGACGAACCGAATTAGAAGTTTCCTTTATACGTTATACCAGAAATAGTAATGTTATTTATGGTACACACATACATATGAAAAAAAAAACAAATTTCGTGTAGTACGACTATCAGCATTTTTATATTTAAAAACATTTGGAATTAGATGGTTTTACAAATTCAATATATTAAGGTAAAAAAAATATTTTTTTAAACCTATAAATACTTAAAATCAGTATTGTATTCCAAAAGTAAATATGTACTTACTTATGGGTACATTTTTTTTTATAATATTGTAATTAAAAAAATTACCAAAATGTACCAGACTTGGCTGTAAAAATCTTGGCATGCTTATGAAATATTACACATGCACCGTTAAAATTGCTATGAAGTCACGCGCATAACTTATACTATTTAAAATATATAGAATTTTTACGTTTGACAGCTGTCCAATTTTATTTTCACTACCCCGCTTTGAACGCTGACATACCACGATCAGTGATTTCCTCCTCTCATTAATTATCTAATTCAAAATAAGTGAGACTCAGTTTAAAATTTAATCAAATCATTTATGTTTTCCGGTATTTTATGGCCACTTTTTTTTAACTTGTATCTATCTCCGCGCGTAACGTAACAGCCTTAAGATTGTTTGATCCTAATTATGTTTGGTAACATTAAAATATGTCTTTGCTTCGACATATTAAAACTATAGCATTCTTCTTTATTCATTCATTCAGCTGTCAGGGCTTTTGGCGGGAAGTTAAACCGTGAAGTTGTCAATTTTGTTCTAGTTCATTTTTTTTTCTGAACTCTTGGCCTTTGTTGTAGTTCGGTATCAAATATCCGTCAATACGTCAGCTTCGACAGCAATCTTTATTCAAAAAATGACATACAAAAAATAGACAATAATATTAACACAAACATAAAAAAAATACAACCGAATTGAGAATCTCCTCCTTTTTGAAAGGTTAAAATATAGTAACTATGCGTCGCCAACATTACGCGCTAACCAAGCCCGCGGGTTCAAATGGTACTGTACCTTTACTGATTCAAACTTAATATCATAGATATATTTCTCGAACCCTTACATTCCCAATCAATCAATAAAACTTGAACCCAAAATAAACCCATTTATCATCAATTAACATTATCTAATCTCGTTGCGTCCGCCATTTTTGTTGTGGAATCCAACATCGATTATTGACCAATTTGCTATCTCCGATAAAAATTTTCGTAAGGACGACATTGCAATGAGTACTCTTTTGCTACTGTTCGCGAGTTAAGGTTAGAACCGAGTTATTTTATTATTAATATCGTAGTATTAATCGTGTTTTGCGTTAGTTTGGTTCAATAAAGTGTTGTTAAATATTGTTGACGTTTGCTTTTGAGGAGTAAATTAGGTGCGATGCATAAGAAATCGGTAAGTTGAGACTTTATAGTCATTTGTATAAGGTGTAAAAATAATAGTGGAAAATATTTCAACAGGGCAAACAGTAGATTATTAAGTTCCCCAAGAAATAAAATAAATTATTCGACATTTGAAAAATGGTTCGCCTTGTTTAAAAAGTAAACCAACATTTACACAATTATTTTATACATCAACGTGATCCATATAACTTACTGATTCATCTGTTAAAATATTTTACACTAATTTTTGTTACACATTATGTATTGAAAACTTTACTCACGCACGTCCTATGGTACTGTTTTTTTTATTAAAAAAGTAATAATAAAATTCTTAAATGCCTCTAGAATATTTTGCAGTCATTAAAATTAAATACGTCACCCGCGGCACAACGAGCTGAAATGTCATGTCACGTCGTCTTGTAAACAAACGAAAAAAAAATAAACATTGTCAATATCGTTAATATGTGCTTACGATAAATTGTATTTAGAGTGACAGGTCGCGTAATTGGCACAGAAAGGGTTAAAAAAGTAAACATTTTTGACAGCTGTCATTGTTCGCGGGTTCATTAATTTATGGACTTTGCGAAACGACGTTGTAAGACGATCAGTCCATGCAAAAAGTGAGAAAGTTTAAATGTTAAGTCGTAGAAAGGATATATTTTATCAACAGTAGTGATAAGATAAAGATGCATTTCTGTATTTATATATGGGTACGTAGGTACTTGGTTATTTTGCAATAAAGTTTATTGAATAAAAACATAATTATTATTGTGAAACAAATAATATAAGTATCCTTTTTTTGAAGTGTCAAGGATCTCTTTTTTTAATTCCAATCAATATAATTAACATGTGTTTATGCCTTAAGGGGGAAGCTCAGGGTCAGGGCGCGAAATTCAAAATGTCAATGGTTTTTATTTTTTTACGAAAAATTTGGACATCTTTACGATGTAATTTAGTGTTTTGCGATATTAGCATTCTGCATTGAATGTCTCGATGTATTAAGTTTGCTTAAAGAAGTACCTAATCCGATACAATACCATAGGGTTTGTAAAAACCGCTACTTTTACTAACTTTATGGTGTTGTATCGCTTTAGGTATTTTTTTAAGCAAACTTAATATATCGAGACATCCAATGTAGAATGCTAATATCGCAAAACACTAAATTACATCGTAAAGATGTCCAAATTTTCCGTAAAAAAATAAAAACCATTGACATTTTGAATTTCGCGCCCTGACCCTGAGCTTCCCCCTTAATAGAAATGTGCTCACTTCACACTGAGGAACTTAATTTTATTCATCTCTAGATACACTCATTCACACCCAATCCAGTCAATAAATAGTCTTCACACCAGAATGTAAATAATATACCGTTAATTCATACTCAATTCCATCCCACGCGCCTCGACAATACTAAAATAAACATTTTTTTAATTTTGTCTACCTAAAATTGTCAGTATACCGCCGGACGTACGCCGCGTGACTTCTCTCTCTGTGCCGGCTCTAAGGGCGAGGGCGAAATAAAAAAAAACGAAAAACAATAGTACCTATTGTATGTTTTATGTTGGCGCGAAAATGCTTGAAGTGCTTAATTGTGGTCTGTGAAACAAAAATAAAAAAAAAATTAGACTGATATTTAAAAAATGCAGGTGTAAATAATGTTTGTCTTCAAAAATTATGGACATCTTGCAACATTTGGATTATTTTCTGCGGAATGTAAATTAAGTTAAATCTATAAGAAGTACCCTCCAACATTTTTATAAAATATAAAATAGGCAAAAAAAAAACATAAAATTCGCATGCGGTAGAATAAATCAAACGGTACAGACACAAAAACGCCATTCCTCTTAACGTAAGCACCGGCATAAACATGCTAATGCGTCACTGGCGCAAAAAAAAAAAACAAAACAATATATTAACCGTTTTGGAAACACTCGTAAAACACAAGGTTGGACATGGATACCAGAATAGTGGAAAATGGATATTGGGGCTGCAAGGTTAAAAAACATATTTAGTAGAAAAAAATCCCTTTGTTGGTATCACCACTGTGGAAATTACAATGAAATAACTATATTGTTAGCATAATATTAAACTAATGAACAATTTAAGATAGTTTTTCAAACGCAGTCAAATAGCCTATTATTAATATACCACCAATATTACACATACATAAAACAAAATTAAAACTTTGCTCTTCAAATTCCTGCCAAAAAACCTTACGTTAGGGTTGTAAAATAATTTGACCTGGATTCACCATAGTCTGTTAGTAAAAAAAACACCATTCACGCTCCACCCAAAGCGAATTTGAAAAGCGAATTCAAACTTTCTTGTTCCAATGTTCCGTTGCAACAATTGTTTACATCATATCTTCACACAGCCCACAAAACTCTTCGGAAAGTTTACGCCTGCGCGCCGTTACCATATTTCGGGATGTCAGTCCGTTGGCTTATTCATAAAGATTGTTTTTTGTTTTATTACTTTTGCATGAACTGAGTAATCCCTCAAGAGGTCGCTTGCCGAGTTTTTAGTTTACCTTACACCTACCTTTTTGAATAAAAAACGGTATTATAAAATGGTGCTGCCTCTATTCATCTCTCCCTCGCACACAATGGCTGGCTACATGATAACTCAGATGTTATACTTACCTTTGAACCTGCGCTTCTTCCGTTCATTTGGAATCATTAAGTTAAGTCAGATTTACGATTATCGATGAAAATAAAAATATTTCCAAAAAAAATACAATTATGTTCTTCTTCTAGTTTTTGGTTGGCAATCGGTACAGAATTATGCCATTTTTGTCAGTGTCGGGTATTCCTTGATGATTATTGTTATAAAATTATAAGTGCCCCTGATGTTAATGATGATTTGATGACAATGATGAAATGACCACCCCTAGCAGTAAAGCTGTGGATACTTTATTGAAAATTTACCAGACTTTTTGGGAGAACTTGAAAAGTCAAGGACTATTTTATTTTAATGACCTTTCAGTAAAGCATACACAACTTTACTTATAGGGGTAGGGGATTCATTTCACCACCATGATCGTCATTGGCATCATCATTATCATCAGGGGCATTTATGATTTTATAACAATTAAAAATAAATACTCGACACTTGAAACAGTGGCACTATTTTGTAGCCGAATTTTGAAAAAAGAAGAAGAATAATGTCTCTTTATTTGTCTTGGAAACTTTGGTGCGTTGTGCGCACGCCCGCGAAAATTCCTGTGGCGAACTTTGCAATGTGTACCGGGTACTCGTAAGTTATACATATATCATTTTTCTTAACAAAAATATTGGCTCTAAAAATGTGATTGCCAATAATTTACGAGTATAAGAGCATTCTTAATAAATCATCAATCGAAGGCTGCCGATAAAAGTCAATGTCGAAAAGTTGTTTACCGAAATAAATTCAATGTTAATACCATCACATCAAAATGTGGACGTGAAACACGACTTTCGGCCTCGGCCGAGCCAGATAGCCTTTTGATCGCCCATAAAGTGGCCATTAACAAATGATCGCTTGTAAAACGCCCCAATAACTCTTGACGGTAACGAGAGATATTTGTGACGTGATCGCTATCGCTCGTTGCTTGTTGGTAACGAGAATAGTCGAATAGCGACAAGTGACAGCCCCATATGAATTATACTCAGTAATTTTGTTAAAATTTCGTAATATTTAAAAAAAAAATTAATAGATCAACAAATACCTAGTGATTATTTATGGCATACGCCAAAAATAGCAATACAAAAGTATAGTGGTATGGTATAGTTCGCGTTTTCTTAATTTATATAAGGCTTATGTTTTACAAGGGTATTGGGATTTCAAATTTTATTTTCCTTGCCAATATATTTGATCCTAGATCCTCCTCTAATTAATGTTTATTTCTTAACAAATCGTAGACACAGACGAAAAAAAATCTTAATCCAAATTTCATTTGTCCTCTATGTAAAAACTGACATGGACTTTTTGGGGGTAGTCGAAGAGAAAGGTTATCAATTTTGTTTTATTCTGTGGAAAACGTGTTTCTTTGAAATATAACGTGTAATTTTGGTGGAATATTAATCATTATGTGATCATAAACGTGCACGAGAGTAGGAAAATAAAACTAAATACTAAAACACGACTTTTCCAGTTCTCCCAAAAAGTTCGGTAATTTGTCAGTAAAGTATCCACAACTTTACTGATAGGGTTAGGGGGGGGGGGGGGTTTATTAGGCCTAGTCTGCGGATTAGGCCTGCATAGAATCTCCTATATTTAATACTAGATGCGCCCGGCGGTGTTACCCGCGATAAAAAGTATGAAAAATTAAAACATCTATCCCATGGGAACCATACATTTTACCGGGATAAAAAGTAGCCTATGTGTTATTCCAGACTATAATCTATCTCTGTGCCAAATTTCATCCAAATCTGTTCAGCCGTTCGGGCGTGAAAGAGTAACAAACATCCATCCATCCAAACTTTCACATTTATAATATTAGTATAGATTTAAAAAAACAGTCCACTTGACGTTGGCATAATACCTACCCAAAGACGGGCGAGGCCATTTTATAAAAAAAAAACTTACATAAAATATATACAAATTTAGTGCACATAATATTTCGACCACGATAATGTAGGAGGTATATTTCCAACTAAAAGAAATCATAGGACAGATCAGGGGCAATGTCTTCAGGTCAATGCCGAAACTACTCCGAGAGAAACAGACTATACTTAAAAAAAAGAGATGTCACTCGCATACAATAATCGTAAACTGAACTATAATATGAAAATAAATTAAGGTGTGATACCCAGTTATTGGCGTAGTGCCAATCGCATATTTTCTCTGCCAAACAATAATTTGAATGTGTGTTATGAGAAGTGTTTATTAATTTGTAGGTTCGCGCACTTCATAAACAAAACTATAGTTCGTTTGATACATAATTATATTTAAAATAAGTTGGGTATACTGTTTGATCTTTTTATGTAACTTTTATCAAAGACTTGTTGAAAATCTTTAAAATTATACATATTTTCGGTATGACAAAGGTAGATTCTAGTTTTGGCAGCCGGAACAATTATTTTGTCACAATACGACAATTTACGACGAAAACGTGATATTGCTGTCTTGCTCTATATTACGACACGAGAAGTGTTACCAACAAAATTGACAAATACATAAATCTAGCTCTTCTTCTTTCTTTACGAAATGAGATGCGATGAAATAAAATGGATATGAATGAATACGGCCTCACCCACAACTTAGCGGGTATTTTGCCAATGTCAAGTAATTAATAGCAATAACACATTCAATAAATACACATTATCAATAAAATAATGGATGTGACATGATGATATGAAAATGGCGTCCCAACGAATTATTAGAAAAACTTCGTTGCCAATCTCGTTCAAAAAATCTAGCTCAGAATTTTCTTAATTCATGAGCCCTAATAACAGTTGGAGAACTATGTCAATCAGTGACATGATTACTGAGAGACGAAAACCTACTTTCAAGGCACAAACGATTGCTATACAAAAGTATTCCGATATAATCCCGCGAAAACGTAATTTATGATCGCCAGATATTTGCGTGGGCAGAGTACAATCGTTTAAATATAGAAGCATTATGAATAACATGCCTTGGGACTAGACTACGCGTCTAGATACTCGTTGGACGGACATTTGAAAAACGAAGTGAATTTTGAACTGAGAAAAGAAAAAAAGAAAAATATGATTTTTGATCACTATTCTACAAAGATTTGCAAAAAAAAAAGTATCGAGATATAGGTGAATATTACGAATATGAGCGTTTTTAAAGTTTACCAATAATTCTTATTCACATTCAACATAAAAAGCCATTTTTCCACCGTTTATCAAAATTTAATGTATTATCGAGTTTAATTTGAAAACTATGAATATTTTATAAATACCACCCATAAAGTTTTGCCTCCAAAAATTTAAAAAGTAAGTTAAACAAATACACGCAAAATTAATTCCAGAATGCTTCGACAGCGGTAAATGAAAAACAATGTTGAATTGAAAACAGTGTGATCGAGTGATATTATAAATGTTAATATAAAAACTGTGGAACATTATGTCTATGTGGCTCACGCTCGTGAAAAGTTCGCACTGGGGCATCGGGTGTACAAATAAACCGGTTTTCGTAAGTGTTGCAAGTTAAAATATTTTGAAAAAAAAACATGGTCAATAACTTTTTTTAAATTAAAATCACAAAAAATATGGAAACATAAAGTAGTCCTCTAACAGGCTCTTTTACCCTACGCACGAAACAAGCCAAAATAACTCATACATTTAGTTATAATGCTTTAGCTACACGTACGCCTAATGCCGTGAATTAAAGCGCTATCAACATATAACGCCTGAATTTTATGCCGATTAACGCGTTAAATTATGACATTAGGCGCAGATGTAGCCCGAGCATAAAAAAGCCTTAGTCCATATATTAAAACTTCTATATTATTTAGCGAGTGTTTTGAGTTTGACACAAGTCCATAGTTTCATTCTGCGCATCCTTTTTTGTCTTTTTTAATGTCCTACTGTTGGGCACAGGCCTCGGGGAGATGTTAGTAGTGGTCTACCACGCCGGCCTAGTGCGTGTTAGCGGACGTCACAGGTCTTTCTAGAATAAGCTTCTCTCAGATGTAGAGGTTTCCTCGCGATGTTTTCCGTCACCGTCTAGAGGTGATCATGGTTGAAAATGAGACTTGCACATTTCCCAAAGCAAGCGTTCAACCAACTTGGCAAACACGGCCTTTTCTTGTATTTTGCGCATCCTTGAACTACGCGCACTCTTGCTCTCTGCTTATTTTTTTTAATTCTGCGCATTCTTGCATTCTGCGCTCGCTGTCAATTAATGTTGGTGTTTCTGTTTGTCGGTAGCTCCAAGTGAGGAACTCCCGCACCGAGTCGACGGAGGAGGACAAGCGCAGCGATGACAGCCGACCACTCAGCCACGCCTCCGACTTTAGCAGAGACAATATATGTGAGTTGGAGATGGAGATGAATCGGATCGGAGAATGGATGTGTGGAATAGATCTATCAGATAGACCTTAAATGACACCGTTTGGTACTGAGCGAAGGCTTTCAAACAATCTAATTGGTCTATTCAGCATCGTTCCGCACCGCTTTCGTGGAACCCGGGCTCTACAATCGAATTTATAGAAATTTCATTTTATTAACGACCAATCTAAACGCGCAAGAACTATCTCCATTGATATTTATTACATGCGACAGTAAATCATGTTATCCTTTGCGCGCTATTTACTATGGTTGGCCTCTTAATAATTATAGTTTTCATGACTAAACATACATTTTACCGGATTAAAAAGTAGCCTATGTGCTATTCCAGACTATAATCTATATCTGTGCCAAATTTCATCCAGTTCCGTTCAGGCGTTCTGGCGTGATTGAGTAACAAACATCGATCCATCCGTCCATCCAAACTTCCACATTTATAATACAGTGGACCCCCGGTAATCCGGCCCCTGTCGAATGCGGCACCCCCTGTAATCCGCCATGTCTATTATTATTGAATATTTTTTTGGCAGTCTTCCCTTATGTAGATAATGCATGATTGAACAGGTTACAACTTGTACGCGCCACTACTATTGTACTCGACGCGTAGGTATTGTTTTCTTTTCGACATGCATAATGAAGTATGATTTGTACTTCTGAATAAAACATATAGAATCTCATCATTGGATCTGTAATTTGTCGGATTACAAGGTACTCTTTTGTAAAAAAATACGGACTATAGGGGGGGTCTTAGGCAGTAGGTACTCTATTATCCGACAAATTCGATAGTTCGACATTGCCTTGCAAAATGCATGTCGCATAACCGGGGGTCCACTGTAGTGGGATTCCATCGTTGTATCGTCTTAATATAACTATGTTGTTCAGTGTCTCTCAGCAACGCGCCGCGCCGGAGCCGCCGCGGCATCGCGCCGTACAGCGAGTCGCAGCGGCCGCTCACCCGGTACCTGCCCGTCGACCGGGATGACTTCGACCTGCGCCGGCACGTCGAGTCCGCCGGTAAGAGCGGCCTAGCCAAAGCCGTGCGAGCACTGACATTAAAAAATATGAACAGGACATTTTTTTTATCTTTAGCCTCGCAATAAGAGCGAGAGATATGTATTGTGCCGGAGATATGTGCGAGAGATATGTGCCGGAGATATGTGCGAGAGATGTTTGCCGGAGATATGTGCGAGAGATATGTGCCGGTCATATGTGCCAGAAATATGTGCGAGAGATATGTGCGAGAGATGTGCCGGAGATATCAAATAGTCAAATTCAATTATCAATTAATAAATATTTTAAAGTTCACATAAGTAGGTCTTACAGAAGCTATGAATATGTACCAAGGAGGAGCGCTGTCGCGCTTATTATTCTAGAATCTAAATGATACTAGGTATAATACAAGATTTAATGGGAACCCTCATTATGAGCTATCATCATGCCAAGTGTCATTAATATTCATCCAGTAGTTTTCCCGTGATGAATATTTTTGAGCAGTACATTGTTCTAGTTCTTCTAGATTAATGGGAACCCTCATTATGAGCTATCATCATGCCAAGTGTCATTAATATTCATCCAGTAGTTTTCCCGTGATGAATATTTTTGAGCAGTACATTGTTATGGGTGTGTGAGAACAATGTAGGAACGGCTAGGCGCACTTTAGCAGCTGGTCAAAAAAAGTACTAAGTTTAGGTGTATGCTTACAATTTGGATCGCGCAGGTCACCAGGTCGAGCTGTGTCCCTACGTGACGGTGACGCCGACGTCGTGTCGCGGATACCTGCATAAACTCGGCGCCAAATTCCACACATGGTCCAAGAGGTGTGTATTCAAAGTATATATGTATATTTACCCCCGAATTTATAGAGGTTTTATAACTTTATCAAACATAAAAACAGCAACACAGATCTCCTCTAAGATGTTAGTCGAGAAACTATCTATCACGAGTTTTAGAGGAGTTCAGTGTTGCTGGCTTCTTTAATTATCGATCAAACTTGTTAGGTTTATAATTGGAAAAGATGACAAGCGGAGGGTCAGTGGTGGGTTCCTCTTCCCCCATTTGTTCCCTTAAAATATTTTACACTAATTTTGGTAAAACTTATACCTCGTTTGCAGGTGGTTCGTTTTCGACAGAGAAACGAAAACGTTCGTCTACTATTGGGACAAGAGTGAGAAGAAACCCAGGGGCGGGGCCTATTTCCAGGTGAGTTCACATACATGACAGTTCACACTAAATATTCTTCTTTTTTTTAGGTTGGCAATCAGCTACAAAATAGTGCCATTTTTGCCAGTGTCGAGTAATTCTTGATAATTGTTATTGAATTATATGTACCCCTGATGATAATGATAATGTTGGTGACGACGATGATGATGATGAAATGAATCCCCCCCCCCCCCTATCAGTAAAGATGTGGACACTTTACTGAAAATTTATCGGACAACTTGGGAGAACTTGAAAAGTCAAGTTGTACTATTTGATATCAATTTCCTTCACTCGTGCATGTTTATGAACACACAATGGTTAAATATCCCACTAATATTACACATTATTTATTAAAAAAAAACACATGTTTTGGAAAATAAAACAAATTGACAATGTCACGGTTCAAGTTCCCGCCAGAAAGTCCTTAAATAGGGTTAGGTTTCCTAGAAACTGTTTTTTTAAACAAATAAAACTGCATTCAAAGATTTTTATAAAGTTGCTTGCGTCATCTTAGAATCGAATCGGCCAGTTATGAAAAAAAAGCATCCTTGTATCTTTATGATTGCGTTCGAAAGGGGTGACCTATTTTTCGCCGAGAGCATTTGGTATGTAATACGACGACATACGACGATGAGGGGTGCCCCTCATTGCGAGTGGGGTTTAGGCTGCAGTGACCACTTCAACCGCACAACAAGCTACGTTGATGGCTCTGCAGACGCATTCATAGCAATAGACAATTGTCACAATCCTGAATTGCACTATAAGAGTTTTCGGAGCAAGTAACATATATACAAGATCCCGACAATAACCGTCGGGGCATAGCGGCCGCCCCGCCAGCCATACCACCCGCCTGGCTGGAAGATCTTCCCTTTTCCGCTAAAAGGCCACAGTTGATCACGGTGACCCAATGGAAAACACCACATAACATCAGAAGTCTGCAATTTCAAACGTCTTTTTTGTCTCCCGCTTTGCAATGGAGGGAAGTGGATAATTTTCTTCCAACTCCTCCTATTTTTATCTTTCGATTAATTTCGTGCGGGCTCCAACACAATTAACTTTATCCCGGGACTCGCCGTGGGTCAAACCTCGGTGTCTTAATTGGACACCACTGTAGATCCTGGCTTACAGGAGTAGCAGTGGTGGGAGTGTGTGGCGGGCCTAGTCCCATTAGAAAAAAATCAAACGTACAGAGTTTAATCTTCATCTCTCTTCTTCTCAGGTGATAGAAGAAGTGTACCTAGACCACGGGAACACGTCGAAATCCCCGAACCCCTTAACGACCTTCATTGTGAAGACTCGGCAGAGGAGGTACTACCTCATGGCGCCGTCTGGTGAAGCCGCCAGGATGTGGATTGACGTCATCTTCACTGGTGCCCAGGGGTACACAGATTATGTCTTGGAATGAGGGGGGGAATTGCATTTTCGAAAAAAAAACCTTTTTTTTTTCAGGCTGAAAGGAAAGATTTGAGGATAGTTGTTTAGTTAGTCAAATAGCGTAACGGTTTGAGGGTCCCGATGTGTCGCGGGTTCGAATCCCATCACCAGCCTGAGTCTATTTTCAGTACACGTATTGAGCGTAGTGAAGCTAATGTGACGTCATATTAGTAGTAATTAATTAATAAAAAAAACGACAATGTCTTCGTCGAAAAACTACTTTCAGTCCAATTGCAACAATCATAAAGTCCATTTTTCTGTAGCACGATAACCACCTGGCAACGACTGAAACCAGGGTTGTCAGTGTGAAAATATATTTGTGTTTGACGGTTTTCTAAAGACAAGAAGTGATGTCATCAACCGGAAATTTCACCGGCACTTGTGCTTAGCCATCCAGCGGCCCCGTTTCACACCATCAAGCTGGATCGCGATCCTACGATATGGATCGCGATCTGGGTGATACATGTGTGATAATACTAATAGTGTGAATGATGCCTTTGATTATGTGTTATATTACATTGTATTAATATATTATAGATACTTATATTTAATGTAATATTCGCCTAGAAATCAAATTTACGCATCTAGGGGGTAGGTATCATATATGTGATTCGAATTATCGCATGGTAAATTAGACTAAGTATAAGGAATCATAAAGTATTTATACCCGCACATTCATAGTAGTTCTTATCATTTACAATTGCATTATAAAACACTTTACACTCTATGAATGTGGGGGCTAGTGTTATATGTATTTTATTTATAGATAATGGAATTATCTCCATTGGTCAATTTGAAATCAACTTATTTACACATATTATCCGATTATTGTAGATATAATGTGAAGATGTGTGCCAATTTTAAAGTATTTATTAAATTTTTAATATGGCAGCTATTTTTTATAGAATTATACAAACAATATGAACTAATCGGTGCCTTGTATCAACTGACTGATCAATTTATATAAACGGAATCTAAAAATGAATATGCATGATATATGATACTTAAGAGAATGCTGTGTGTGTGTATTTTATATTTAGTCACTTTGGTGGTTAAATTCATCCTACGGTAGCGTAGGCAAGGAATTTACAGTCGGTAGAGTTGTTATATTTTACCGACTAAGTTATTGTTGGCAACACTATCGACTATTCATGATAAAAGTTCTTAAGTTAAACAAGTGAGTGCGCTTTAAAATCGTGATTTACAAACAAAAAAAACCTATTCAAATTAATTTTTTAGTTACTACCACTAAATACGATTTTATTGACAAATTTTATGACACCTTGCTTTGGTTTCGACACAGATAATAAAATGATACCAGCTTTTAAGAATGAATTCTACCATAAAAAAATAATTATTTACCTTCATATTTTTATAAAATAGAGAATACTTACAAAAACAAATAGGGTATATTGTACTTATGTCAATTATCTATGTGCCTATTTTACACACGATTCGCGCTAAACTAAGCTCGCTAAAGACCTAACACCAAGATGTAGTGCGAGCCACCTAATATATCGATAACAATGCAATTTATTTAACCTTTATTTATCGATTTAAATTATCGATATTTCGTTCGCTATGGTATAATCTGGTCTCGAAATAATTAGTTTGCACGCTTAATGCAATTTAGTTACCGTCTAGTATAAAAATATAGTAAAATAAATGATCATTCGGAGCTTGCAAAAGTAGAACTTAAGTAAGTTATAAGGTTTTAATTTACATTTTATTTTATTACCGCTGGTCACGTTATAAGTGGCTTTTTATTCGTTGCCAGGTCGGAATGTATTAAAACATTACGGCAACACTATATTACTTATCAATCAGGATTAGTTACCTTTTAATGAAATTAAACAAAAAAAAATTACCGTTTTTAAATTATTCTGTAATAATTAAGTACAAGATTGTGATGCATTTTTTTAATAAATCGAATGTATTAAGAACCCGTGTATAAAATTCCTTTTAGTAGGTTTGCAACATTATATATTCTCGTGTAGAACTATTAATATGGCTGATACCAATTTTATTTTAGCTGTAAGTTATAATTACTATATGTAACCGAATGAATTATAGAGTTCATTTTAATGAATCCCTGTTTATTTTATTTATTAGCCCCGATCCGTGACCCCAATGAACAAGATGAAGTGATGAGACACACAAAAGTACAGTTTATAAAGATTTGGTAGCAAAAACAAAATACAGTAGATCAATTAATTGATCTAAAGGTAAAATTGTGTCTATAGCACTTAACATCGGTGGAGCGTGAAGCCATTTGAATCGAAAACATAGTTGAAATGATAAATCGTCATTATAATGTAAGACGACTTTTACATTCGAAAACATACCTAGGTATGTTAGTAATCAGATCAAAATAACATTACCAGATAAGGCTCTACAAAAGGTTCATACATGATTTACAAAGGGCTTGGATAAATCGTTCAAGGGGTCCCCCATTCATCGGGATTTCTTTAAAATTTTACTTATCACTCGAGTGATATAGCAACTTGTTCTCTTATTGGTCTGTGGATATAGCATAACGCAATAATATCGCGACTTTCCCTTATGAAGGCGTTTCATGGGTCGTCATCTAACTCTTTTTATAAAATACGTAGGTGTTTGATATAGGAGAAACCCTTGCGAAGGAGTTATCGGTTTTGTGGGTTAAGCCGAACCATATTTCAGAACAGTAGTTAAATCGTTGAAAAACCCAATCAAAACCCGTTTTCGCTTACCGGGTCTCGGCCCGTAAGTTTGACGTTTCATTTCGCCGAAATCACGTCAACGTCATTCATTTTGACAAAGACATATCGTGAAAAAGATAACATAATCGGCGTTGTTCTGTGTTCGTTCGTATTATTTCACTAACTATACTATTTGCGATAAAACTTACATTATCGTTTGAATCAAGCATTACAATTCAATAAACAACAGAAGCAACATAACACGTTTTAGTGTATCCCCAGAAAAAGCAATATCTAGTCCCTCTGTGTGAGAAAAAGGTTAAAAATCACAAAAAATGGAGGCAGTGAAGAAAATCCAACGGTTTATCAGTTATTGGTACGTTAGATATCTTCTGGTGACGGAATTGTACATGGTCGAGACATGGGAGAAGATCGTTGTGCGTATCCTTTTTAAAAATGTCCTATTATTAAAAAAAAAGTCTATCATCTCTGCTTTATTGGATACAAGTAGCCAAAATAGGGGAGAGTATACAGTTTTCGTCCTTCCTCTTTCTTTAAGGTTTTCTTGGTAGATACCCAATCATCAACCCATATATTTCAAAGGATGGGGTACACAAATACTTTATGCTCTACCTTTTAGGTTTTAAATAAGGAACTTATTTCATAATTTACTATCAATATGCTCAATGTTAATTTTTTTTTCTCAAAAGTCGTTGACCTACCAACACAATGTAGGTTAACTACTTAGATATATACCAAGGTAATATACAGTAACCAACATGCTAATTTTGATTCTTTTCTCATTATAGGAGCTAATTATTCATAATTGGTATGACCCTTCAGTTAGATTGAAATAGTTAGCATAAGTGTTTTTTTATAATTTAATTTAATTATTCAGTTTTAAAACAGACTTATTTATAAAAGTAGTGCAACAGACTTTTGTATCTGACCATAATAATATGAGATGGTGTGTCATAGGTAGATACACATTGATGTAGATTCTATGCAACATTTCTAAATCAAGTTGCAATAAATTAAAGGTAAATGTGTCAAGTACCTAATAGCTGACAATTATTATGTCATTATGCCTATGCCAGTCAATGTAAGCAAACTTGGAACCCTTAGAGGCATATTATGATCTCTTGTTTCCAATGCAATATACTGCCAAGCAATTTTATGTTTTAACTCAAGAATACCTTCTAATAAATAAACTATATTTTTGCAAACATTGTTATTTCAAATTACAAATACTGACTAATACAAATTACTAGCGGGAACTGGTATTTTTTTTTTTCCTTAACAACTTTCATCAGATATATTGTTAGCGATCCTCTTTGGTCTGTTCTGGTACTTCAACTATTCCATCATTGTGTCCGGCGTGGCGCAGCTCAGGAATACAACGGGACACCAACTCGAGCAGATTTTATGAGCATTGGTTCATTATACTTACGAACTAAAACTGTTCTGTAATTGTTACTTGGATATTTTATTGTGGTAGAGGACTGATATTTTTGCACCAGGAGGGATGATAAGTCTACACAAGTAACAATTAATTAAAGGTCTGTGCCTAATAAAGTGATAATAGATGATTGAACTTGGTACAAACCAGACCATGGACATGGTCCGCTCCGTACGCAGCTCAATGGTCTGTTAATACAATAAATAAAAAACCTAAGGGATGTGTTATTATTAATTATGTATTGTATATAATAAATAATTTAATTATATAAGTGTATTTTTTGTTTGTCACACAAAATTGATATAATTGTCCAATTGTTATGTAATCGGTTTTCATTCCATAATATTTACTGGAATGTTGTGGTCAATATGAATAAATTAACATATTATTATAAGGAGCTTTTTTTATTTTCGTCGAACATGTCGCAACATGATAAAAGTTTATCATGACATCAAGATTGTAAGAAGACAGCAATATAATTTTATAAGGGAGTATTCTTGTAATTGGAAGAAACTGAATAGTGGTGCTCTATTCAGTTTCTTCCAATTACAAGAATATGCAATGCTAATGATAATTCGAATTATCAAAATAACGCCATCTTGCGTGCGGTAGCTGCAATAAAAGTACCAGGAAGTCATGGAGAACCTAGTAAACTAAAATATATCTAAATCTTCCTATGAAAGGTCCATCCAAATTTGACAATTACGGCGGCTTTCAAGTATGACCACGAGTGATAAATGAATAAAACTACTAAATTAAATTACCATTTTATTAAATTAAACCTTCAAATAGCTTACACAATACCCGTTTGTATTACGGAAGTACTCCGGCACTCTCAGAGACATCTTTTGCAAATGCTCCAGTCCGTTACAAAACATACTTTTAGAAATCTCGGTAGAGACCACTGCGGGGTCCGACAACCAAGACTCTACTTCCTCGTTCATACACAATTCCACTTTATAAAGCATTTTTGTCACAAAGCTCGATTTCAATTCGATTTTATCATCAATATTTTTTTCTGGATCGTCTCTTAACACCTCCAATTCCTTGTCCATGATCCACACAAGCATATATTGTTTCTTTGATGCAGATACCATGCATTCTAATACGATTTTACACATAACTGCATACTGAAAACCGAGATTAAATTCTCTTGTTATTTTTTCTATTGTGTAAATGAAGTCGTCAGTGTGAATGTCCTGAGTGTTTTTGTGAGTAAATGCGTTTATTTCAGTATTTTCATGCTTTATTTTAACTTCAGAGTTGAATAATTTAACTGTATCTCGGTTCTTGAGACCCAGCCAAGCGAGGCACCTATTACAATGGTAAACCTCCCGCTTAGAATTGAATTTATTAGTTTTATCTGATAACATATTGTTGTTGATGACGAAATAAGTCAATCTATAAAGAAAATCGGTTTTGTTCGGCTTCAAAACGATGTCTTGGGTGCCATGGGATTCGTCGCCATGACAATGACCATGGCAGAACCACTCGGACATGTCCAAATTTTCTGTGGGCAACTCCAAAATTCTGTTGAATCTTATGCAATCATTAGAAATTGTATTCGAACAGTTAGAACAATTAATTTTCATGTCCTCGTCAACTTTAACGTTTATATTTAAATCGTTTTGTTTTGTGGAAATTTCTGAATCATTGGTGGACAGTAATTCTTTGTAAAAATTTCCACCATTCTTCGGTTCGGTCAGTATTCTGAACGATATTGTGTCTTTGTCTATTTTAAGACAAGACATGGAGTTGGGTATGATTTGGCAAAACTTCCTTATAGGTATCACACAACTGACGTCGGACTCATCTTCGGAATAACAATCGGACAAGCTCTCGATCGAGGATAGACTGTCTCTACGCTGAAGTGTATCACAATCATCCTTATAATAATTTAATACAATACAATTGGATTGTATATTGATTTTAAGATTACAGTTCTTTGTGAAATCGACGCCTGTCGTGATAAAAACGTTGCAGCTTCGCAGTCGCGAGCGCAACTCAATAAAAACGTCTTTGATCAACATTTTTAAAGTCACCACAATACACAATTAGAGTATTATTTATCAATTAACTGCTCTGGCTTAATTCTCTGCACGTGGCCATTGGTTTCATAGATATTGAATATATTGTCCATCTCACGGATTGTAAATGGTAATGTTGCTTTTTTGTAGTAATCTGGCATCATTTCAATGTTGTTGATGACTGTGTCCAGAAGGTGTGATTTCTCCGCATAGATGCCGGGCGCTTCGTGGCGGAGGTACGTGAAGTGAACGTGCAGATGGTAGAAAGACGGCTGGTAGTGAAGATATACGCGAAGTTGACTACCAGGGATGTTATATTTCTCCAAGATCTTTTTCTGTAAAACGAAAAAAAAAACATTTTAAATTCAATATAATATTTGGAAGCCCATAGACTTGGGGAGAGATTGGCAAAAAAAAAAACTACAACTCAATCTATCAAGTTGGACATAACTATTTGAGTAGTGTATGATATTGAGCCATTGAATGTTTTACCCGGAAATAATAATCCAATTCTGAATATTCCATCACTAATAGAAAACTACACTATCCGTGAGTGTCATAGGCTATGTAACATCACGCTATGATCTTTGCGAGTAGACCTGCAGAGCAATTTTGATCTCCGTCTTTTGAACAGAATGCTCATGTTGCATCCCAGTTTATTATTCTCTTAGTTTTACTGGTCAACAAAACATGACAACACATTATATGTGCGTCAGTATTAGTCAGTACACTGCACTAGTCGTGCTAGAGACATCATGCATTATATAGCTAATCCACATAGTAACTTAGATATAGACAACCCATTTAGATTTTGCTATTCACCGATTAACAGAAAAGGGAAGATCTTCCAGCCAGGCGGGTGGTATGCCTGGCGGGGCGGCCGCTATGCCCCAACGATTATTGTCGGGATCTTGTATATATGTTACGTGCTCCGAAAACTCTCATAGCGCGATTCAGGATTGTATTGAGAACTGTCTATTGTTCTGATTGCATCTGCAGCACTATCTGTGTAGCTTGTGGCGAGGTTGAAGAGGTTGCTACAACTGCTAGATGGAAAATATAGAAACGGGCCAGGCCCAAAGTGCCCTCACCCAATGCTATGTCTCGCATTGAATTATAGGAAAATCCTATTGCAACCTATTTTTCTATGTATGTACTCTGTCCAAGTGCTTAAAAATCCTAGTTTAGAGCTACAGCAGTATGTATAAGTGCCCATAAACAAAAATACTATGTAGACGGTGTCTCACCTTTCCTTCGTCTCTGATCGTCTTCAACAATGCCAAATGGGTTCCGTCCAAGTCTCTCAGCGACTTGATCCCTCGTTGCCTGACGATGGCCAGCAGATACAACGCCTCTTTAGTGATGCCGTCCCATTTCAGATCAGGGAGCAGCACAAAGCCATTTGTGGTACACTTGTTGTTGTAGACTACTCTGTCTTGCTCGCTCTTCCCGTCTAATATGTTGTATACCCACTGGAATAATTAAGATGACAATACATGTAAGAGCTTCTGCATTTATAGAAATATGTTTATAATGGCTTTACAAAGCAGTTTCTAGAAGTGTTTTATTGTTAACATATTATTATGTCCTATAATTATGTGAGTTAGACTGTAACATAGTTGTGTCCGTACATTGACTTCATTAGGGGACTATGATCATAGGTTAACATGCTATTTTAGGATTTTTTCTCTTCTTCTCTTCTCTGTATATAACTAATAAACACTTAACGGATTTAAATGGAACTTGATATAGTAATTTAAACTGGGGAACAATTTATCCTAGAAATTGGAAGGGTTTAAAATCAAAGTCTCATACCTGCAATGTGAACTGATCCTGCTCAATATGTGGCAGTGTGAGTTTCTCATACAGCTCGGGACTCTCCAATACAATGTGTACTTGCTGTTGGCTGTACTTAGTGATATGCTTCTCTGTAGCCGGATAGATTATTGTAGTTTTTACACCTAGAAAACATACATACTTGTTACATCCATGTAAAATCAGTACCAATATTTCGTCTACTAGATTGTGTCCATGGCTACACCCACGGTAATTTGGAGACACAGCCTATTGCACTCAGGGAAGATGGAGATTCCTATTAGTGGACGATTTTTAAGAATCTGATCAGTAGATCTGGCAATTACCACCTACATCCAAACTAACAAACTTTACCTCTTCCAGTAATTTGTCTGAAGATGTATCAAAAATGTCAAAATAAGATATTATGTTAACTTTCTAACATTCAGTTCCTATGGATAACAATAGAAAAGTAACTCCATGGTTGCTATTTTATGTAATAAATTTTTGTTCAATACATAGTTATGGGTAGGTGAGAACAATGGAATAGGCTAGGCCCGCTTGAGAAGGTAGATAAAATAAACTATACGTATTATGATTACAAGATTACAAGTGAATGGCTACCACATTTACCCATGATTTGCACAATGGTTATAGGTTGGATCACTTAAAATTATTAAAGATGGCGGCTCTGCATACACAGAATTCATACATCAGCAATATTTGTAATTAAAAGCCCCGTCAGGCAGAAGTGTTCAGTATTTCTCATTCTTTTCTCAATGGATTGGATGCTGACCACCTGCTGTTTGTACAGGTGCTATGTAGCCCATACATTATAAAGAACTGAGAATACAGAGCATTATCCAATGTGTTTTGACTCTTATTCTTAATATATGAAGAATGGAATTAGAATAATGCAGTGAGATAAATAAAAATATAAATTTGGTACCTAAAATTAGTTCATGTTATTTTAGATTAGAACTTTGAGAGAATGGCTAAGACACAGGCCAGACTTGCACAATTAAATTATTAATAGTGCAACCAGGTATGGGAGTATTGCATATATTGTCTGTTGGTGGATACTAATCCCATATTGCAATATTTTCCAACTAAGGCTTAAACATAATTATTAACTAGTATTAAATATAACATATTATTAGACAGAACTTAACAACCTTATCTCGACTTACACGGGTCAATTATCGTGGCACGAAGTTAAAACAAAAGAATCGAATAACACTACTATAATTTTATTTACGAAACTTGACAACCATATGGTCTAAAATTAAATGACGCCAGATATATAAAATTAACAACCATATGTCACTTATTGAAAAAAAACACGATAACTTACATTGTATACACGTCAAATATAATAAGTAAGAAGTTCTGTCACCGTGAAACAAAGAACGACAAATATTATAATGACTAATCGCGACTTTTCAAGACCTTGAGTTTAAGTAAACGCGACTCACCGTTAATAGAAGGGCGGGGGAAACACTCGTAATTCCCATAAATATCGTTCTGAAAGAAGGTTTTCAGCTCGCTATCTACTGAAAAATAACCTTTATCGTCCAATTCTTCCTCTTTGAAAGCATTTTTTTCTAAAATAACCAAAGCCACGCCGCTTTTGTCTCTGAATTTCCCTTGCACACAAACTGTTTTTCTATTTGTATTATTATTTAACACCTTCTCTTGGATAAAGTCTTTTAATTGTAACTGTTTATCACTCACACCGTTGCCGGTTTCATGTTCAATTTTCAATATTTTAGAATTAGGCGGCACTAAATCGTCCTTTTGGCAGCCGTCGGACATTTTGTGTTGGTGTTGCCAATGCCAATTCAAGCAAATTAAACAACGAAATGAACATAATTTATATTTTCCAAAATAGTACTGGCCGGTCTGAATTTAGTACTTGTATCTTTTCGCGGTTAGGCCATAATCAAAGACAGCAAAAAGTAATTTAAAAAACAATTGACTAGTTTAGTTGGTACGCTGTATTGAACGATACTTTATTTATTTAGTCTGGGAAATTGATCCCAGACTAAATAAATAAAGTATTCTATTTTTGGTGGCAACATTATCGGATGGTGTGGTGGTGGTGTGGATGTGTGTAAAGTATATCGTTTTGTTTTTTACAATCAAGGTTCAGTTCCTGGCTAGGAAAAAAAATATTTTTTCAGAAAATGTAATAAAGCAGTTTAAATTTTCATCAAAATCCGTAATGTTGAAAAATTGGCCTTTCATTTGAAAAAATTACCTTGCAAAAATATAATTTTCTTCTTTATACCAAAACAAAAACATCGTTAGCATAAAACTACCCAGTCCACAACCAAATTTTTTATAGGCTAGCTAACATTTTTATAGGTAAGTAAAATACCTACTAATTTTTTAATTCAATCTCGATGTATAAGTACGTATACCTACCTTAATTTAAGCAGCTAGGTACTTGATTGGTGTCAATTCAACCGTAGCAAAACATACTACAAAATAAATTACCGCAGAAAAAGCCGCCGGCGAAAGCTACCATTATACCTAACAAGTGTTGAATGTAATGACTCGTAATTCATTGACAAAGCACCGTTCGTTGTGCGCATGATGAATTGACCACTAGCTGTCATCGTGCGACACAATAAGCTGCACAAATTACTGTTATAGAGGACTCTAATTCCGTGTGAATAGAGGGTGGTAGTTTGTATAAAATATAAAAACCCCTACCCTACATAACCCATCTAGGCAACCCAATAGAGTACATTGGGCCTGTTTCCCAAGTACTTACGAAAGCGTCACACACATCGTCGTATAGTAATAGCCGCGACGCTGTAGAGTAAGCGTCGTGCCGCCTCACAGTTAGCGTCGCGTCGCCATATATTGGGCGTTGCGATGCCTCATAATCGGTGTAGGAACGCCTCATAATGAGCGACTCGACGAAGCCTTGCAGAGAGCGTCGCGACGTAACGTAGTTAGCGTCGCGACGCATAACACGCCCACTTTGGTTTCCTGAGTGACTTTCAGACTACTAACACTGGCAACACTAGTACCTATATTAACTTTTACTTTGATTGCAACGGTTTCATAAATGTTAAGTACCTATTTATTTTTATCGTAACACTCAAAGTATAATTGTAGCAAACGATATTTTTCTTATTTATTATTCTTAAATTAAAAGCAATTCATAGCAAAGGCGGCATACTGTACGGACTGTCGACCCGAACTGCCTCAAGGGCCAATAGATATAAAATCGTAAATAATACAACTCGTTAGTCCAGTTACGACAGGTCTAATTGTGTTTATAATAAAATAAACGAAAATTAACATTTTATGATTGGTCATACTGTGTTAAGGGCCATAATGGATTAATTTAATTAAGATTTTAGTGACATTTACGGTTACGTACTATGCCTATGTTTCATACTAATTCCATGACTCAAAAACTAAAGATTTTTTAAAGGAAGACGATTCTCTTTGGAAAAGAAAAGATTAGATCTCACACAGCATATTCTCTTTGGTTCTAAGAGTGTATATGTTTTTTTTTATCTCACCGGGGCTTTACTCAACGCAACACAATTTTACCAAAGTACACTGAATAGTTGCCCAACTACTCGTGTTACATAAAATATACTCTATGGGTACTAGGATCAACATTATCTATACATATAATAAAAATGTAACGGATCGCTGTCTGTACAATATGAGAAAAACTATTATTAGGGGCCCCTATCCGTTGATAGGGGGCCCCAATAATAGTTTTTCTATAGTAGAATCCAATATCCCAAAACAAAGATTGTTAGAATTTGTGTCCCTCTGTCTCTGCGTTTGTGCGCGCTTGGGCGAGGTTTTCACTAATTGTGGTAAGCTTCACTTAAAATTTAGTGTTCTATTTCAATCAGTTCATAAATAAAAAAGATCTACTAATTTAAAGACGCGCACGAAGTCACGGGCAACAGCTAGTCTTGAATACGAGGCAAGTCATGCTATATTAAGATCTCTGTGGATAATAAGTAATATAGATATTATCGGTGCACTAAGAAAGCTTTTAGCAGTAAATTAAATCAATTTCTCTTAATCTCAATCAGTATGGAAATATTTAAACATTATTCGATATTAAATAATATGTTAATGTGACGCTTTGTACCCACGAAGTAAGCGTTGTTTAACTCCTCCACATTCATAAAACGGGACGCGACTAGCGTAAAGCGTCGAAGTAAATGACTCTTATACTATTAATTACTACTTAAGTGTTATTCTATCTAACAGTATATGTATTTGCAAAAAGGCACTTATCTCTAAAAATCTGAAAAATAAGCTATGTCACCGCATGTGTGTGTAAGCATGGTTCCGACAAAGAACTTAGCACAGCCTCTCCTAACATGGTTTACCAAATAATTGTCTTTGACAGTTATATACTCGTAAGAACCTACCTAATATACTTACCTATTTCAAAAATCTTTCAAATTAGATAAGTATTTCATATAATAATAAGTTAAGTGGGTACTCACAAATGATTTAATAAAACGTAAACAGTATTAACTTTAAATATACATTCAAATAAAACTTATTTTACAGATTTTATCAGGTTGATTTTATGTTTTTACGTTCCCGTCGATTCGGCTGCTTTACAGCCATGGTTGCTGACGGGACCGTAAAAACATAAAATAACGGCGATAAAATCTGTATGATAAGTTTTATTTCAATGTGTAGTATTCGCGTAAATATAAGATATCAATAGGTATATTAAATAATACGTCATACCATGTTAATTACTTTGCTTTTGAAGCTTGACGCTTAAAAAGCGCGGGATGTTTCGACTTTTTCGTGACCTTGGGTCACCTCGCCCGAATACGGCTGGACCCTGGTGTGTGCACGGGAAAGCATAATCTATTACAATATGGAATAAGCGGCAGTTAGAAAGAAACATCAATACTCACTGCGTGTGTACGTTTAAATAAGCAATAATAAAAAAATATTTATCGGTATTGTGACTATAAAAATTTAATGAAACTGGATTAAGTATAAATTTCGATGCATCGGGTTTAGTAGTACAAGTTAGGAGGCTATATTTTTTATATATAATTATTTTGTAATGTAAAAAATATGAAAACATTTTTACATCTAGCGAGGATTGTTTTCTTGCGGGTAGGTAGGTATATGGTTAGGTCCAGTCTTTGCTTACAAAAAAGAGATTGGAGGTTGGAATCAGGGCCCCAAGTCTGATAACACAATCGATTCATAATCGAACAGCGACCGCATAGTAACTGTCACTTTTGACATATACAGTATGGGATATCTGACAAAGTGACAGTTACTATGCGGTTGCTGTTCGATTATGAATCGATTGTGTTAACAGACTTGGGGCCCAGAGCATTCTCAGTAAACTCAGATGAAATGAAGCTGTTCTAATCATTACTAGTTTATCCGTGATGTTCGAACAGCGATGGATACACGGAAAATAATTCCCACAAAACCTTCTTTCGAGTCGGCCAAATAGCCTACTGTACATTTTTTTTAATATTTTCAAATAACAGACAATCCGTCAGTAACAGTTTTATAATAGTTTAAGTTCGATACCTACGTAGTTGGAAGACTAATTACGTTTCGTTGCCCTTAATTAAACGACACTACTTTTAATGAGTTGCATTCACAATAATTACATCGATTAGTACATCCAATGCAGGTGTACGATATTGATTGAATCGATTTAATTACGACGCGAGTAAGAAGCCATCACTATCAATAGGTACGTCCAGTGCGTGTTTTATTCGTAAGATAATCGTAGACTTTATAGTCTACGTATTTATACACTTTGTGTGGAGAATAATTATTATTGAATGTTATAAATACCGTCCGCTAGAGGCGCTGGTCGATTTGAAAATAAAGTTCAACCCACGCTTGTACGTATAGCATAATATTCTGATGTCATGTGCGAATCTCATATTCAACGATGATAATCGCTTGCTAAACGTTGAAAGAAAACATCCCGAGGAAAACTGCACGTCTGAGAGAATTAACCAAAATAATAATACCTTAAAGCTATGTACCGGATTATGTAAAATGATATTGGCAGCTGCAAACAACTTCCTCGTAAAGCAATACCACTCGGCAGCCTATCCTTAGACGACATCACTAAATTAAAGGTGATACAATTAATTGACCGACTGTGTGTATAAGGTTTAGGGTGCACCGAGAGGGGTATAATAATATTTTTCTTTATAAGGCTAACGGAATCAGTATTATGAATACGGACTATTTATTTATTTCGAAATAAATTTAACTATTCCAATGCTATACATCATATCACCAGGTACTTATGGCAGACTGAAATGGAGTACTTCTACTGCTTCAGATTCTATTTATGAATCCCTTTGTGTGAGTGGGATAGAACGAGCTTACGTTACGTATAAAAATAAGACACAGTAATTCAAATGTTAGCTTTTTTGTAAGCTAATTACGATGTCAAATACGCACGATTATGCAGTATATTTTAGCTTATGAAAAACTCGCACTCGAGGCTCGGGTAGATCAAACACACATTCTTTTTACGTAGCACAATGTAAACGAAAGCATGTTCTGTACTGCTCATACTACAGTTTTTATAAATAAGAGTGACAGTGACACCATACGTTCTCAATAGAGATTAGATTAAAGTATTTTTTTTTAATTTTTCTGGTTGTAAATATTTAGAAATAAAAAAATAGTACTGATAAAAAAAAGCTTCAACTACATTAGGTATTACTGCTACATAAAACTTACACGAGATTTTTTTATTTAATTTCAGTTTTTTATTAAGGTGTATGTTGTCGTTGTTTTTAAATTATATTCCCCTTCTCCCAGTGTATCCATATTTTTATGCCAACTAAACGTCTCAGTGGCAGCGTCGCGTCGGGCGCATGCGCGAGCGATGACAGTTCCACTCCCGTTTCCCGCCAAGTCGCGCGCGTTCTCGATTGAAGTCGTTTTCTAACATTATTAATTTTACTAAAATTATCTAGTATATTATAGTACGCGTACAAAATCAAATAGTAAGAAACCAATTAATATTGTTTGTGTAGCTACATTATAATTTATTGTAATTACGAGTTAAAAATAACTACAAGTGTAATGACAACTTTAAAAAAAAAATATTTTCACCAAGTAGTTTGCAAAATATTTGGAAAATAAATACTAGTGAATGTTTTATAATTTTAAACGGTTTTGTTCTTGACCTTTCCACCAACATAATAATGACTTAATTAATAAAAAAAAAAGCTTACAATATACGCGGCAGACCGTGAATCCTTTTAAAATGACCGAATCCGTAAAACAGACAATGCTATAAAAAGGGCAAAACATAGAGCTTAGTACTTGCACGTCCGGTCTACTTTGCGCACAACCCGACTCGCATCGGATTCGACGCGGTCTTTCCTTAATTCCAGTCCTCATTGGACCGGAACTTCAGTACCTATTTAAAATTGATCAATCCTGAATCAGAAGTGTTTTTTTAAAAAAAAAAGACGGATGTTAAGTTTGAAAAAAAAAACTTACTCAGTATTTGTTTGCCCATCCCCTTCAACTCAACAGGCTCAGGGATCGAACCTTGACCTTTCGTTTCTGAGTGCGGCCCCTCTTTCCCTAGGCTATTGTCACTTCAATACTTACTGTTTCCCCTGCAGATACATAAGAAATCAACATTTTATAAAAGTAACTTAGACACAAACGTAAAGTCATGAAGCCAGTACTGTATACAGTGTTATATTTTTTAATAAACCATATAATAGTGAAGTGCGAGAAACCGTTCAAAAGTATTCCAGTTACTGTGAAGACATATGAAAATGACACCGTTTTGTTGCCGTGCTATGTTGATGAACTAGGTAAGCTTTTTTTTTCTATTTATTATTATTATATAACCAGTCCCCTATGCGTATCACATTTCTAATATATTATGTTAAACGGACTCCTTATAATTAATACCAGGCTGTTTTTTTTAAACTGTTCGTAGAAAGCGAAATCCAAAAAAACTAAAACTGCATCATTCGATTTTTGAAAAATAATCTGCATGCCAGGAATTGCACCTATTGTTTTCGAAAAAAAAAACAACATACCTTCTGTAAGTCATACAGATAAAATTCTAGGAAGTCATGACATATGGAAAACTGTAGATTTTTAATAAGTAATTGATATTTTCATACATAATCCGCAACGTAACTTAAAATTTAAATTGTTAAGACCGTACTATACACACCTATATTTAGCATCACAACAACACTTACTGCACGTAGCTTCCCAAAGCCTTTAAGGAATTGGCCAAAGAAAACTAGTTATTATGAGAAGGGTTCTCCTTAAATTTGTGTATAGATAGAATCAGAATCAGAATATTTTTTATTCATGTAAACCATTTAAGTACAGTACTTATGAATCGTGAAAATAGTTAAAAAACGCTAAGCTACAACTTTACCTCCTGTTCGGAATTGCGTTCTTATGGAGAAGAACGGGCAAGAAACTCCTTGGTTGCTCTTTTTAAAAAGATCTTTTACATTTTTGAGCAGTACATTGTTATGGGTGTGTGAGAACAATGTAGGAACGACTGGTCAGACTTTAGCAGCTGGTCAAAAAAGTACTAACTCAGTATATAATAATATATAATGATATACATAATTTTATTTAGTTAGATAATTATATGCTCTAAAAGGAGTATTTGAGAGATAATTAAACGCTGCGCCGGAAAGAACATGTGTTACAAAAGTAAAAATCAACGTTGAGAAATTATTGTCCTTGCATCGTTAAAATGAAAAAAAAAGAAATCAGCTGCCAGTCACCTCCTTACGATACAAACTAGGGTATTTTTTTTGTAATTATATCACATCACTATGGGCGGGATAAAATAACACTACCACGCAGGTTCTTATGAGCCTGCGAGCCACGCTTGCGTGACCGGACCTTGGGTGTTGTAACAATGGAGTTGTTAAGAGCTTAGTTACTGTACTATATCACACAAGGGCTTAGACTAGTCGTTCAGCGAGCTGCGGCCATTCAAAAAGACCTCCATTTATCGAAATCCCCAAAAAAAATACTTACCCATCGAAATACTGCTGACTAACGTATATTTCCTTTATGAAGGAGTTTCCCAAAGGTTTCTTGGGTTTTGATCGAAATTTGTCGATGAAAGACATAGCTGCGTGTTGTATGAGAAACCCTTTCAAACGGGTTTTATCTGGTTTTGAGTTTAACTCAGCTTCTTCACTCAGCAAGTTTGGATACGAACGTACCTCGTGTTATAGGAAAAACCTTTCAACAGGTAATCGAAATTCAATGGGTAACCATAAGTCAAATGTGACAGCAGTTAAGTTCAATAACCCAATGAAAACCCGTTCATAGACTTACCGGGTTCCAAGCCCTGCGTACAAATTTACTAAGCAAAAATATGCATACAATCATTAGTTTTAAATCCAGGCTAATTTATCTGAGGACCAGACCAGACCAGACCAGACCAAGGTAGCAGTGTCGTATTCCGTCGGCATTTCTAAAGCGACCGTGAATTGGTACTTTCACCCTACACAAACTTTTAAGCCTTTAAATATCTCATTTGCATAATAAAAAGAACATCTCAATTCATTAACCTTTACGCTATTTTGAACCTTATCGAGCAACGAAATACAGCTATAAATAATAATTCTATGCATTTTCGAATCAATGATTTATGATTATTATAAACTTTAACTGCATATAAATAAAGACGTGATCAAATCTGTTTAGTATAAAAACGTGATGAAGAATGAGAATGCATTTATTAATATAAGTATGTAAGTATAAAAAATTGAACTTGTTTTGTTTTTGTTTACTCAAAGGGATTAATGTGTTCTTAAAATAATGGCGCACAAATAATAATAGGTTTAAAATAATGTTGTATAAGTACAACTTAATAGTGTTAAGGCCTATTACACACAAAAGGGATAAGTAGAAGGTAGCTACAGCCGATAATAAAAATAAATTTGTGTGATGAGCACGAATGTTTGTACCCGAGTCATGGATGTATAATATCTATATAAGTATTATATACTGAGTTCACCCTCAGTCCATTGCACGGTACCCATAACACAAGCGTTGCTTAGTGTGGGACCGTTTAGTTAGTGTGTTCGTCTGTTATTAATAAAAGTATATTAAACTTTTGTAGGTACCCGGTAGGTAAACTCGCCCCCAAGGAAATAGAGGTTCGTTACTCGCTGTCTATTACATTGGGACCATATAGGATTAGCAAAATGTGGGTGCACTGTACTGCACCTCTGTCTACCTCTTCTTGGATTACAGGCGCGAGGGTTAGAATATTTTGTTTTCTTCACCGGCTGCCAAAGTCTGTCTAGCCGTTCCTACATTGTTGTCACACACCCATAACAATGTACCGCTCAAAAATGTAAAAGATCGGTGAAGTTAGATTATAACTGCATTTAAAGATAATATTCTGAAATGTTTTATGATAGGTAGTTTGTAACCAAAAAAATACTCGTGATTTTGGATTGGAGGGGGTAGTCTAAAAGCGTCACGTGACCTAAATGTGCAATTAAAAAGACGTATCGGTGCACGAATCAGGCAGTAGGTACTGAACTTTTACTAAAAAAACATAAAACGGGACAATATAAGACAGACAAGTTATAGCATAAATTATACCATAGACCATCCTAGAAATAGATAATATTCTCTACACCCGTGTACGCTCCCAATGCAACAACCATTCTGACAATATTCATAACACTAACCATAGGCTTTTTAATTGTAAAAAACCCCGTTTAAATGTGTCCCATCGTTGTTGCATGATAGCCGAACAAACAGACTAACAAGAGTTATACATAGTATACTTAGTATTGTGCCGCGTCCGTCTATGCCCATAACGAATCGGTTCACATAATTTACTACACTGCACAGTTTATTGTAGGCTATTATTATTATGAATTATAGTTCGGTTATTTCAAAACCGTTCTTTAGTTATTTAACTAATCAACCGTTTGTTTGGTTAGTAGGTTCAAATAAAGTGTAAGTGTATGTAAGTGGTATGAGGTATCAAAATAAAGTGTTAAATTACTAGCTTTGCCCGGGATATTACGCAGTTCCCGGGAGAAAAAGTATAAGTAAAGAGAAAAAGTAAGTGTAATTTGACCAGGTAAATACGCTAATAAGAAAACATGGCTATCACACACATCTATCTCTGCATTTTTTCGTTGTCGATCGGCTACAACATAAAGCCACTATTGCCAGTGTCCAGTAAATTGTGTTTATGTACTATAATAATAATATGATTTCTCTACCTCTTCATCACTAAAGCTGTGGATACTTACTTCAATTTGTAGGAGTTATACTGTTTTATTTTGCTAGGAATTCACTTCGGTGGGTTGTCTAAGGCGTTTCGGGAGTGGAGGGTGGTGGGCTTGGGTGGATAGTTTGATATAATACTAATGTAGCGACCACTTCTACCGTACCACAAGCTACACAGATGGCACTACAAAAGCATTGAGAACAATAGACAATTCACATCATATTCCTGAATCGCGCTATACGAGTTTTCGGAGCAAGTAACATATATATAAGATCCCGACAATAACCGTCGGGGCATACCACCCGCCTGGCTGGAAGATCTTACCTTTTCCGCTAAACTAACATTAAAATCACAGACGGAAAGTATTAAACGCCCCCCTAAATTCATAAATCACGTCGGTAGAACACAAGAGCGGTGTAGTATTGTATTCGACACGTACGGACACAAAGTAGATCGTAGATTTAATCGTAAACCGTAGGTGAACGTAGATTTAATTGGATACGCCATAATGCTAGCTTCAAAATATTTTATCATACAGTCCAGAAACGGAGAACTTAAAACTTTATGTGGTACGTGGACGAAGTCGCGGGTAACAGCTAGTAAGTACATAAGACCGCGCTCGTTATTACCGCAAGGGAAGTGAGAGATGACATATTACGGCACTGAGACGTGGTCGCTTACTATGGGCATCATACGAAAGCTCAAGGTCGCTCGACGCGCAATGGAGAGAGTTATGCACGAGGTTTTGGTAAGTCATACAATAAAAAATGAGGAGATTTGTAGACGCACTACAGTAACCGACATAGCTCAAAGAATGACAAATTTGAAGTGGCAGTAGGCGGCGCACATAGCTCGAAGAACCGATGGCCGTTGGACCAGGTCCCCAAGTCTGCTAACACAATCGATTCATAATCGAACATCAACCGCATAGTAACTGTCACTTTTGACAGATATCCCATACAATATGTGTCAAAAGTGACAGTTACTGTGCGGTTGCTGTTCGATTATGAATCGATTGTGTTAGCAGACTTGGGGCCCTGGTAGTCGATAACGCCGCATCCAAATAACATCGGCTCTCTCACTCCGCACATCTGTGACGCCGCTCTTGTTAGCGGCAGGAAGGGAGACAGTAGATGGGTATCTTTGTGTAGCAATTGCCTCCATTGACGGACCCTCAATGTCCATTTAAGTAACCTACGAGTGTATTGTGAGATATTTTATGTTGAGTGAATAATTACGGTACCGACTTAAGTTTTCTTTTGACATTTCATATTGTTAAATGTACAAGTACCAAGGGCTCTGGGGTGGAAATTATAGACTTCTTGTGATTTATATAATTGTAATTTAATTATATACTCAGAACACTTTTCAAAACAAACGATGTCGAGGAGACGCCATAGAGAAGAGAGAGAAAACCATAGAGAACATTATGTATGGAGCATTTTTCATAGATTATTGTCCAGATATGATTTTTGCTTTTAAAAAGTTCTGGGTACCTACTGAGGTATTTTACACTAACAGACGTACGTGGTATAGAAAGTAGGGTCACTACCAACTTGTCCATTCGGGTCGCCTAAACAGGCTGTTTCAGAAAGGGTACACTAAGTCTGGAGGGCTTTTATAGCGCATTTGTTAACTATATGTAAATGTCAAAATTTAGAAGTGTCGATTAAAAAAAATAGTTCCCAACGCAATGTGTTTTTTTAAATGACGTGGCTATCGAATTTCTGTCGTTACATAATGTTAAAGAGCTCCAGTTAAAGGCTTATTATACCATTTCTGATTCAACCCGTATAATAACTTATCACTTTGTCTTCAGAGGGCAGACTCCGCATCCGCTGGTACAAAGATGACCAGCTTCTGGGGGACAGCCATGATATGCACCACTTCCTCCCACCCAGGATGAGGATGCACGCCAACCACAGTCTCCAGGTGGACCTGCTGCAGGCCAGCGACACCGCGGACTATACATGCGAGGTGAGGAACTAATGTAACTACAAAAATAAAATAAAAATAATTTATCGGACCAAGCCCAACAAGACCAGACGTGGATGGAGGATTTCTTTTTTTTTAGGGAGGGGGGGGGGGGGGAATCATAGTATAGTAATTAACCAAAAGTTCCGAAAAAAAAAACAAAATAAAGTACTTCAGTCGCATTTCAGGGGGGAAAGGCACCCATTGCTCTCCCCTGTATTCCTCTATCTATAATAATAATATCGCCAGACGAACACACCAACTATACTGTCCCACACTAAGCAACGTTGTATTATGGATACCGTACTATTGAGTGAGGGCGAACTTATATAGTTACTTAGATACTAAGCATCCGTGACTCGGGTACAAATATTAGCGCTCATCTTATAATGTTGTCCGTAACAGTGTTCGAACGAGGGACTCTGGGCGCAGAAAGCAGGGTCACTACCAACTGCGCTAACCAACAATAGGAATAAACTCTCCTAAGGCTACGTATTTAATGAAAATTATAATAATCTGGCTATTGTTAATTATTTTCCCTTCAAATTATTAAATATATATAGAGGCCATGTCGCATCTTTACTTAATACAGAATAGCACTACTCATGACAAATCAACAATTCACGTAATCGAAACAATGTTTAACGTCGATACAAGCGATCTATTGCGAAACAAAACAACGGAGTTTTTAGTGTGGACAGCAATTAGTATCAACTGATGTAAAGGCGACCGCCCTTCGATCTTAACTGATCGCAATTTGTCAATAGTGATGCCAAGGAAGTTGTCGATAAAACGCTAAAACATCGAAACTACAGCTTCGATAAGGGCCAGTTAAGCTGTCATGTCAACCAACCAGCACTGGGCCAGCGTGGTGGACCATGGCCTAATCCCCCTCGAATTGAGGGGAGGCCCGTGCCCAGCAGTGGGACATTAAAAAAGGGCTGGTATTATTATGCTGTCATTTTACCACCGATGAAACTAGTTACAAGCAGACAGAACCCTGAAAACCTCCGACATGTTTTATTCTACAACACCGTAATAAACATGGCGATTTAAAAAATCAAATACAAACGTTCTGTACAAAAGACAAGCCCGCTGGGTTTCTTGTCGGATTTTCTCAGTTGAAATCGCGTTCCGATCCTGCTGTATATTCCGATATTTGTAACATACATGATTAGTGTTCCGTACCAAAATGGTAATAACGGAACCCTTATGGTACGACTACGTCCGTCTGTCCGTTTTTATTTCACATCAAGTGTGCACGCATACGTAGTTGTATGCACACATGTCATGTTTCCCAAACAGCACATCAAGTGCGAGATTATTCGTGAGCTAACCGTATAGTCTAGGTATTAAGAATAACGGTTTTAAATACTGTCCGCTAGGGGCGCTGTTCAATTTGCCATACCATAAAACGCATCTTAATACGCACGTAACTGTACGTCTGCACTTGACGTACAGTTTCCAATTGTGCCACTGATGCGAGAAGAATAGGTATTGATAATAATTTATATACAGTCACATTTGCGAATGCTGTCGATAAAAAATGTTGCACTATCGACAACAGGACAACACTAGCGACGATGTCAATTTCAAGCTCCAGACCAATTATGTAATTAATCAATTTGTACTAACTCTTTTGTTACGGAGATACCCATAGATCTGTGCGCCATGAATTGTATAGGTAGGTAGGTTTAATTTTTATTTTCTGAAAGGATCTACTAGACATTTACAAAGTCCCTCCACCATGCCCTGGGGTGCTTTGGGGTGGGGGGTACTGTGTAAGTGGTTTTATTATGTCAACATTTGTAGAATAAAAGTTTTAAGTTCTTCTCAATTCCACTCCGCTCCGCCCCGCCCCGATTCGCCCTGTCCCACTCCAATCCAACCCGCTCCACTCCACCCTGCTCCGCTCCGGTCCACCCCGCTCCGCTGCGCCCCACCCACTCCACCTCCGACCCATTCCACCCTATTCCGCCCCACTCCGCTCTGCTCCGCTCAGATCCGTTCCACTCTGCTCCGCACTGCCCCACTCTAGTCTGCTTACAGGACACGAGCGAATCCTTCGCCCAGAATGATTGATCTTTTTCCTTAAAGAAACTATTTTGCAGATACTGAGGCAGGAACCATGGGGGCCCATCAAACAAACGCACTCCATTGAAGTTCAATGTAAGTTTTTCACCGGCACTACACTCTCGCCTCGTCAAGAAAGTAGAAGCGAAGTCAAGAATGAGAGTGTGTAGACTTTTTAAAGGGTAATTTATATTAAAAAAAAATACAGGTAGCTGCATTACGATTATTGATCTAAAAATCTAAATAAAAATTGGGAATAGGTAAGTGGTTTTAGAGAAAATAAATTCGATTAAACCTTGAATATATACTGACAGAAACCGTCAAGTTTTCAGCTAGAGATCTTTTTAACACGCCTCAAAAAGGAGGAGGTTCTCAATTCGGTTGTATTTTTAATTTACTTTATACAGATTCCCCAACGATAAGGACACTACCGGAAGATGGTTATATAGAGGTACGCAAAGGAGAGTACGTCGACATTGGCTGTGAGACCACTGGGACTCCATCACCTATTGTGGATTGGAAGAAAAATGTAAGTAAGGCATCCCTTAAAACTAAAGGCTCTACCGGGTGTTTAGCATGTCAGTGTTATGGAGAAGCAGGGCAAAAACCTTTATGGTAAATGTACAGAAATAATATATATTAAAAGAGTATAGAAAAGCTACTTAATATTTATAAAGAGTGTAAAAAAATTTACCCATGCGGTAGCGTGCCCAAGATGCTGGCCGGATTTCCTCGCTGAATAGCCAAAGCTACTCGCTGAGCGAGGAAATGCCCAGCCCTTGGGACGCCGGTTGCGTCGACAAATCTTCTTGAAAGATTTTCTATAACATTTATGGCGCTTGGACCCCATGGACCTAGGGTCTCGACTCCGAACGGAACGAATATGTATTCCAAGTCGATAACATTAAACTTGCGCCATAAAACATAAAATAAACGCGATAGAATCCGTAAAATTTGTTTTATTTCAAATGTTAAGTCAATTTAATTGATAATCTTTGCTGGTTCAGGGTCAGCCCATGGCTCTATTGGAGCATCGTTCCCGCATCAAGTTCCGGGCTGAACATCGGTTGCTGGCCGGCACTTACGAGTGCATCGCCAACAACGGAGTAGGAGACCCTGCACGCGCAGTCATCAATGTCCTGATACAAGGTACCTAGACTACTAATAATACAACAATAATACCAGCCCTTTCAATGTCCCACTGTTGGGCTGGGCTTGGGTTGCGAGGGGTATTAGGCCATAGTCCACCACGCTGGCCCAGTGCGGGTTGGGGACTTCACACGTCTTTCGAGGAGTTGCCTCAGAAATGCAGGTTTCCTCACGATGTTTTCCTTCACCGTTTAGCAAGTGATAAAAATGGTTGAAAATTAGATTTGCACATGAAATCCAGAAATCCCAGAGGTGCGAGCTTGGGTTTGAACCTGCGATCTTCATCACCGTGACAAGCGTTCTACCAACTTGGCTATTACTTGGGTTGCCGTTTAGTACTAAGTTTACCAATAATTCTGGACTAACCTACAACCTCCCAGACGCGCCGGTGGTGTCATCGAAGCGCACATACGTGCACACAGCGGTAGGGCTTCGCGCTGTGCTAGCGGCTGAGGTGGAGTTCTCGCTGCCGCCGCCGAGAACTGCTTGGTACAGGGACGGTCGGCCTGTGAAGACTGATGATAGGTAAGTATATAATACCAGCCCTTTTTAATGTCCCACTGTCGGGTACGGGCCTGCCATCAATGCGAGGGGGATTAGGCAATATTCCACCACGCTCACCCAGTGCGGGTTGGCGGACTTCGCACATCTTACGAGGGGTTCGATCCTTTGCGGTATGAAAATTTAAAACAAATCTATCCCACGGGAACCCTACATTTTAGCAGTATAAAAAGTAGTTGTATGTGCTATTCCAGACTATAATCTATCTCTGTGCCAAACTTCATCCAGATCCGTTCAGCCGTTCTGGCGTGATTGAGTAACAAACATCCATCCATCTATCCATCCAAACTTTCACATTTATAATATTAGTATAGATTACAGTGTCCAGTGGGCGGTCTTATCGCTAGCTGCGAACTCTTCCACACAACCTTAGGATGGAGAAGATTCTTAATTAATTTAACACGCAATGTATGCTACAGAATAGTGAAGATGGTGTCCGACAACGTCCACCAGCTGATCTTCCGCATCGTGCGCCATTCCGACTTGGGGAACTACACGTTCAGGGCGGAGAACAAGCTGGGTATGGCAGATATCTCATTCAAGTTAACTGGTAAGTGGACAATAGTCTATGAAAAATGCTCTATATAATGTTCTCTATGGTTTTCTGGCTCTTCTCTATGGCGCCTCCTTGACATTGTTTGTTCTAAAAAGTGTTCTGAGTATTTAATAAAATTATGATTATACAACTATCAAGAAGTCTATTGGGGGTTGAAGAAATACTATACTTAAAAGTTGTTCTATTATCTCCAGGTGTGCCGAACGTGGCTTCGTTCAAAGTGGACTCCTCGCTTAATAAAGCGACGTCCACCAGCTTCACTTTGATATGGGAAGTGGATTCATACTCGCCCATCATTGGTGAGAATTTATTTTTCGAAACGCACTCCGACTTTAAGTGCTTAGTAGTACTGGCACCTCATATATCTGTGACTGGCACCAACAGTGAGTAGAACGAAACATGCCAGTGAACTAAACAGATCATTTCCGAGCACATCAAAAAAAGGAGTTCGTGCCGCATACAAAAAATAAACTGTTCTTTTTTTGAAATTATACCGCTCATTTCTTAAACAATTGTGACATCGTAATATAGGTATCTAATATACCTACATTCAAATATTGGCGCCAATTCTTGAAAGGCATGAGGTGGACATACATCTTAGTTGTTTTTAAAGTCGTGATTCTTAAATGGCCTCACCCACCTAGCAGTAGGTAGATAGGTACCTATCCGTTCCGCCAATTCCAAGCAATGACAAATTTAATTAATAAATAAATACGAGATGCAACATAAATAGTGGCAAATAATTTAATGGGTACAAGTAGGTCATAAAATATGTGTGTTTGATTTTTCTCTGAGGAAGCGAGCCAAGTATCTACCGTTTATCCGCGCTCTTAGTACGTAGTTCTTTTTTAAAATTTCAACTAATTTCATATTTTTATCCAGGAATGTGACCTTTATAGCTTACTGATGGACCTTTTAAAATATTTTACACTATATTGTTAATTTGTTACACTTTGTATACATTTTAGAAAAATGGATGACCATGCTGGATGATAATCAGCAATAGCTTAGGGAGCGTTCGAGTATTACCTAACGCAATTTTTGGAGATTTTTGACCCCCCCTCCCCCACATGTAACGCGCCGTAACGTCTCCCCCCCCTGCTCCCTAGTAAAACCTAAAATCTCTACGCGACCGTTCTGAAAGGTTAAAACAATGTTACGTAACGCGTAGTTCAAACCCCCCCCCCCCCCCGCTCCTGTAACGCGTCGTAACGTTTCAGAAGACCCCCACCCTCCCCCCAAATTCGTTACGAAATACTTGAACGCTTCCTTAGTTATAGCTCCTGTAACATTTATTTACCTAAGTAAGTAGGATATATATGGATATTTTTTTTCTACCTAGAATACAACTTATGGTTAAGGCCATACTACGGCCGACTCGCAACGGAACCAGACGCATTTACAACTGAAGCACCCGTGAACCATTGGAGCAAGATTGTGGTCCCCGGTGACTCGAGCGAGGGTAAGTAGCGAGTGGACGGCTTGATGGTCGTTCCGCGTTCGATTCTCGGCTGGAAAATTAACACAAGTTCTTATTTGAAACTTTCAAGATACTGTGTAAGTTGTGTTACGTTTACCAACTTGTTATAAAAATGACTAATATTTTAGTAGGAAGTATTAATGTTGTACTTTAAAAAAACTCAAAAAGTCGGTAAGCGTGCACAAGTTCGTATGAGATGAAATTATTATTTTATATGAATAGACAAAAACTAGAGATAGGATTTTTAAAGTAATTTGGCTATGGGGGTCAGATGTATGAGTTCGTTTTGGAAAACTCTTTTCTAGAGTGTCCGCTTCGCACCAAATCTGTTCGTCTTGAGTCTAGACCAAGGATTCCCAAGCAATTTTGGGCAAGAAATCCCTTTCCCGTTAAAATAAAAAAAAAAAGAATAAGTAGTTTGTTTTTAAATCAATATGCCAGTATTTTTTTGTATAGCTCTCCGAAGCTTAGCTCCGCTGTGTTTTAATAAAGTGGCATCCTAACGACAGTCGTTTTTTTAAATTAATTTTCAGGTCCAATACACAGTGCTATCTACACCGTGCGAGGACTGACGCCATCAACGGTCTACGAAGCTATCGTGACGTCGAGAAACAGGTGAGATACGCATAGACAATACTCTATGGACATCATATTTTTTTATCTATATCCATACCAGCGAATTTAGAGACGTTTTATATCTTTATCAATCGTTATTTCGTACTGCGCAAAGCAAAACTCTTGTGCGCAGTACTATAGGGCGTTTGATGAAGTTAGAGAACGTCTATAAATTTGGGGATTAGTTTTATCGATTTTATCCGATATTTCAGGTTGGGATGGAGCAAGCCATCATCGATACTGCATTTCGCTACGGAACCCGGCGGTACATTTGATATTTTTTTCTTATAAGCTATAAGTAGGTACTTTGTTAAAAAAGAAGTTATCTTGCTAAACGGTGAAGAAAAACATCGTGTGGAAACCTGCATGACTGAGAGAACCCCTCTTAAGGCGTGTGAAGTTCAACAACCCGCAGTGGCCAGGATAGTGGCCTAATCCCCCTAGCATTGAGGGGAGGCCCGTGCCCAACATAGAGAATGAGTTTCGAAAACAATTTTGACACTGCATTTTTTTTGACCAGCGTCAATTTTGACAATTTTTTAATGCGAATCGAGTCAGTTACATGCAAGGATAATTTTATACTATAGAAAGAAAAAAGTCAGACACGCAGTAGTTGGTCAAATTAACAAAAACAAATATCCCTTATATTCCTTCTCTTTTCTATGAGCAGCGTTCCGAACGAAGCCCTCCACGTCTGACTACACTGACATCACGACGATATTAGAAGAATCCGAACGGCAGCCGTACAATATTTCTCAGGCGCGTATTTTCGAAAGCATCATGCAAACGTCACACGGAGCGCGGGAAACATCATGTTTGGCAGCCATTTTGATTTTGTGTTGGACCGTTTTAATATGCTAGATTTAAAAAAGAAAATTACAGGCTAGGTATAGTAATATGCCCAGCGCCAGGTACTTATTCTGATGATGTGGCCCAAGATTACGTCACGACCAGTGTTGCCATTAAATGAGATCTTTAAAAGAATTAAAACCGCTAATTGGTCGAAGATGGCTGATGACGACGTAGTCTTGGGCTACTCACGTGACCACAGATATATGAGAGGAGATATGTTATGAAAGCGGTGGGCTTGCGCTCACATTTGGCCAAAATTAGGCTAACATAGAGTTTTCGCCGTCAGTCGACTGCAACTGCACGTCGGTATCGGAGCTCTAACTTTTTTTTAAATGCCGTGTTATTCCGTGGTTGTGTGCAAAAATACTAGCAGCAAAGTGAACTACGCGAAAGATGGAATCTCATTTAACCAGCCAGTATTAAGTATTTTATTTATTCGTCTTTAAAATCATTAAAAACAACAAATCAAAAAATATTTAATGCCTTTATTATGTTATTTTAGTTTTCATGTAGCACAACGACTTTTTTATTTTTGTACAAAATACATGGCTCTTTAAGTACCATCTATGTTCGCTACTGAGTGAATGTACGAGGCAATGGATAGATCGTCTAACGATACTTTGAATAAACTGGTGCGTCGCGTGGTACGGCCGCTTACAGCGGCGACGACGCAGCACGCACCGAATTATTGGCACGCGTGTGTGTGTGAGACTTCGTATTGGTTGGTTTTCTGTAATTGCATGTGTTTTGTGGCGAGTGGTGGGGAACAAAACGGAGACAGCGAGTTCCCATACATTTTGAACCTCACGACATATCTCTCGTGATCTGTGCACGTGACCCAGCTGTAGCAAAAGAGAATAGGTATCTTGCGTAGCTTATTTTTATGCCATCGTTAGATTTAAAAAATAGAATTATAGATAGGCGGGTAAATATTTTTTCGTTTTTAATTTTAAGGATTTTTTTAAATTATATAAATAATGTTCCTTTGTTTTAATGTAAATAACTTTATTGAACTTTTAATAAAACTTATTTATTTTTATATTACTCTGACGTTTGTTTTTTATGGCTAACTTCCTAAGGGTCTGCGCACACAGGGAGTGGGAATTAATTATTTTGATTAAGTTCTTATTTTTTGATCTCTATTGCACAAGTCCAAGTATGTTTGATTGCACAGCTAGTAATACCATAGACTTTTTGGCGGGAAGTGGAACACTGAAGTTATCAATTGATCCGTTTTCTGAAAATTGTGCTTCTTTGATATGTAATTAAAATATTTGTGGGATACTAACCATTGTGTTCATAAACGTGTACGAGCGAAATAAATAAAAATAATATAGTAAAGTGTGGCTCTTCCGAGTTCTCCCAAGATGTCTTGGAAATTTTCAGTAAGTATACACAGCTTTGATAAGTGTGGGGGATATTTTATCATCAAGGGTACTTCTATTTATAATAACGACGACATGTTTTACTCGACACTGGCAAAACGACACTATTTTGTAGCCGATTGACAACATATAAAAAGAAGACGAAGAAATAAAACCATCACATATTATGTACGATTATTTAATTCATATTTGTCAATACATTTATCATCATATTAAACAACCATGTCAGGCGACGCGTAACACCGCACGCACCTTCGTACACATAACTTTGGTTTTTAATTAAATTGGATACCGAGTCTTAAACACACTAAACATTGATACTTTACGCTTAAAATGTACTTAGAAGTCTCTTCATATAGCTAATTAACCGGCACATTACACCGACCGACAAATGTGTTACTTTAAAAAACAGTTAAAATACTTTCGTTTTTTATAATTAAACATTGAATGCATACATTTACTTAATTAGGTATAATATTAAAATTTAATCATTCTGTTTTCGGAGTAACAATTATTAATTATTACGACAAATGTTTAGGTTTTACTGTGGAGAGGTTTTGCACTACTCTACTTACGTTTTTTTTGTCTGTTATTTATTATTTTTGTAGTATTCAGGTCCTGTCTTGTTCGCGAATACGATAGACGAATCGTTAACGCGAATCGAAATATAAAATCTGTATAAATCTTCATAAGTGAGCCCTTTTGTCTTATAAAAATGAATAAGATTTTATATTTTTTTTAAATTGTCTTTGGTTATTGTTGTTGTAGTGTTTTTTTTATTTGAGTGCGAAACCTCGTGAGCAGGATTGATCTAAACAATTTTCGTAATGTTCTTATTTATAAATATACAAAAACAGTTGGTCGTTTTAATTTTTTTTTCAATTCGAACTGAACAGTAACTTTTTAATGTGAATGATTTTGAAAAGAAAATACTGATCCATAGACTAGACAACAATAGCTTCTTAAGATGAAGAGATGTGTGGTTGTATCAATGTGAATTTACAAAAAAACTTATTTTTTAAAATAAGTAATTACGCTTACAACTATTTATGTAAACCACGTGAACATTGATAATATTTTCTTTTTTTAATTCCAACAGATTTAATGTCAACTACATTATAACACTAATAATAAATATGATTTGTCGTTTTAAAGTGACATTACGATTAAAATTTACAAATACACATTCACTTTTATTATTATTATTTAGTAATAATAATAAATAGAAAAAATTACAACTTTGAAAACAGAAATGCCGCTGTCTAGGTAACAATACTACCCGTATTCTCAAATAATCCTAATCTCAAAAAGAATGCGTACCCTATATAGTACGAATATTAAAAAAAAATCTAGCCTAAATTTAAATAAATCGATAAGTAATTTTTTACGAAAAAAATATATACAAATTCAAGTAAAAAAATATTGAAAATAACTAACAGTAAGCCAACAATTGTGTGTCTTATTTAAAGTTAGGCTAGATGTGTAAAGCGTTAAAATGTTTAATATATAACAATGATGAGATATGTAAACGTTTTTTTTTTTATATTACACACTCCATGATTACATTAATGCATAGAATAGCATGAAATTTAACAGCCTGTGTGTACTTTGAACAACGTAGTTTGATTTAAATGACAGCTTTCCAGCCAATACGCTCAGACGAAGAAATAATATAAATGAAGTGTCGCGTAAAACACATTTAAACACAAAAAACATGCCAATTTGTGTAGTACACGCGAATTTCGCGCAAACACTACACAAATTTCTACTGGTGGTAGGCTTCGGCCGTGGCTAGTCACCACCCACTGAACAAAGCCATGTCGCCAAGCGGCCTAGCCGTGTTCCGGCATGATGTTCGGTGCTGCCATTCATGGATGGCGGGTCAGATCAGTTGCGCTGCATGTGCCTAGTGAATGTAGCGTCTCTATCTACTGCCGCCTTCCTACCTAGGCGAGTATGCTCCATCGTAGATCTCATCGTCACTTACCATCAGGTGAGATCGAGATCAAATACTTGCCTATAACGTAATAAAAAAAAAAAACAAATCGACTTGGTTATTTGCTTGAATATATTATTGTTCGCAACACTCCCGTCTATATTATTTCTTCGTATTTGCCTACAGTACGTTATAGTATCCGACAAATTAAATTAATCTATGGCCGCGATTTGTATTTTCCGTTTAAATATACATACATTATAATTAACATTAATTAATGTCATTTGAATCATGCTACATCGAGTATAGTACGAGTTTTTTAACAATTTCCGTAAGCGATGTAACGATCGTATATTTCCAATAGTTAAAACCGAGACAATGACAATATATTCTACTTTTAACCAACATTTTGTGGAAGCAAAAGTAATTGAATGGAAGACTAAATAAAATACTTTGTGTCATAAAAGAAAAAGCTTTACTCCATATTCATAGGAGTTTAATCCATTTTAAATGGAAATATGAAGCTAATTTCAGAGGCAAAGTAATTGTACGTATAATATTATATGGCACAATATATGTCCCAGACTGCTGACACTCAAATCATAATCATACCAAGATGACATAGATTTTGACAGGTCTTGTAAGAACTGTGAAGTATCTCAATCTCATTGAAACCACTTGCAAAAACCGATAATAACATTGTTTCTCAATGTCAGAAGCGCCATTTTAACGCCGCAAATTTATAGTAGTTTCAATCAATTTGCAATGGGATTACAAAGCATTCCTCGGAAGAAAAGTTCTCTGTTATCATTTTGTAAAAGGACACAAACTTCCTATTAATTTCGGGCGAAATAAATACAAGTAGGCTAATTTACGTCGGAATAAGCCCAATACTAATGGATTGGTAGTCAGTATGAATTTAGTTTTATTAAGTCAGTTTATTAAAACTATATTTGATTTCGAGTCATTTCATACATATACCAGTAGTTCCAAACGTTTCCGCTAGAGGCGTGGTTTTGTATGAGAAGATTCGAAGTTGAGTATAGTTTTCGTAAATGCCAAAACTTATACCCTCGCCATAACTTCGAATTCGAGACATAATTACAATTCTAGGACCATGGCGAATCCCATGAATGTTATTAATTCTAAAACATCGAATAAGTCCTTACGAAGTGACAACTATATGGCAACACTATTAAAAATCGCGACACTGAGTTTAAAAAGCGGGAAAATAAATGTTATCACTTTCGAAAGCTTCGTTTTGATACTTGGGTGTTGCTAACATGTTTCCACACCCATTTTTTAAATTCAACTTTTTTCTTGATTGACTTTTATATTTCTATGAAGTGTTAAACAAATTCCATTTTTAAATATAATTTATTTTGTAAATATCATCTCCGCTATATATTTTTTTAAATACATAATATTTTTTAAACTTGTTTTGTAAAATCTGATGTATTTAAATCATGTTTGGTGTTGAGTATCAAACCAATTAGAACGCTAAACCGTTTGTTGTTCACTTAGTCTTGGTACTTGATTAAATCCATCTTCAATGTATAATTAAGACCTTATCAGTAATCAGATCGATTCAGATCTACCATTTTTAAGTTATGTAGAACTTAAACTATAAGTTCCTCTGTTAAAACACTTTAAAGAGTCCATAGCAGTGGTAGTGAAGATAAGACAATTGAATGTGTTCAACCAATTATGAAATGGTCGCAATTAAAACTGGTTCAATCCATTACAAAACACACGTTTAGTTTATTATTGGATTTAAATCACACAGCCCCCACTTTCGCCTAACGCCTTTACTTAAGTCGTGACGTCATCTGTGTCAGTGTTACCAGTTTACGAAGATTTGCAATCAATTTTCTGTCGCACAATGTCATAGTTGGATCAAATGCCAGAAACGTCACAGCTATGTTTATACCCAGAAAGAAATCACTATTGTACGATCTCTATTAATTAAACTGAACTAGCCATCCCATACCAATGTGTAGCTGCTTCTTGTACTGATTCCAAATGCGCTGAGAACTAATCTTATTTTTTAAAGCAACAGAGTAAATTATTCATTGTTCTGAGTATAAAACTAGTTCCCTGGACGCTATCTATTGCCATTAGCAGTAGTTAGCATGTTGATATATCTGGTGTAACAAATAATCAGCATCATGGTGATGGGAACTTGATTCATGAACTAGCATAAACCTAGTTCAGCATATTTAATAGGGGTGTCAGTTTACACTTGTCACACATGTCTTCGTGCAATATGGCACCTATCGGTGTCACAACTGACTTCTTTGCTTGGTGTATGTTGTCACAAACATTGGTTACACAACTGCTTGACGGTACTCAGTCCTTGCAGCACATTTAACAAGCGGTTGGTAGCACTCGGTCACTGTCACAACTGACTTATTCACTTCACTTCTTGGACACTCACTACTACTTGACAGTGCTTATTCATTCCAGCACATGTAACAAGCAGTTATTAGCGTTGGTCACTGTCACATCTGACTTCTTCACTCATGTGACTTTGACACAGATTCCTAACATCGGTTTCCTCGACGCTCACTGCTGCTTGACGTAGCACTGATCACTGTTACAACTGCCTTCACATGTGTGCCATCACAGCGGCGCGTGGTGGCTGCCGGCCAGCGCGGCTGGCAGCAGCCGCTAGTTTTGCAGCGGCGCATGGTGGTCGACGGCCAGCGTGGCTGGCAGCGGCTGCTAGTTGTGCAGCGGCGCGTGGTGGCCGCCGGCCAGCGCGGCGGCGCGGGCGGCGCGGTGGCCGGCGCGGAGGGGCGCGTAGCAGCAGAGACACGGCACCACGAGGCTGAGGAGAGTGATGCCTACCCATCTGGAACGATACTCATTCAATTAGTTGTGAGTTGTTTAGGCTAGCTGAGAATGGGATTTGGCGACATCCTGGTGGGTGCGGATGAAAAATATTGCAGAACTAAATTCAACTCTTCTCCTTCTTTCTTTACGAAATGAAATAAAATTACTTTGAATATGGCCTCATCCAGAACTTAGTGGATAAATAATAGTATTGCTATACCCCATTCAACAAATACACATTATAAATAAAATAATATATGTGACGCAATAATATGAAAATGGTGACCATAACTCTATTGTTTAAAAAATCTACTCAATTATGTATGGCATCATAATTGTCACTTCTGACAGTTGTTTTCAGTGTTGCCCAGATCCGTTCAGCTGTTCCGGCGTGATTGAGTAACAAACATCCATCCATCCGAACTTTCACATTTATAATATTACTAGCTGTCCCGGCGAACTTCGTACCGCCTCAGAATCAAATGTATGAGAAAATGAATTTATTGGTACATATCTATGAAAAATTTATACAAATCTATCCCACGGGAACCATACATTTTACCGGGATAAAAAGTAGCCTATGTGCTATTCCAGACTATATTCTATCTCCGTGCCAAATTTCATCCAGATCCGTTCAGCCGTTCTGGCGTGAAAGAGTAACAAACATCCATCCAAACTTTCACATTTATAATACTAGCTGCGCCCGGCGGTGTTACCCGCGATAATAAGTATGAAAAATTAAAACATCTATCCCACGGGAACCATACATTTTACCGGGATAAAAAGTAGCCTATGTGCTATTCCAGACTATATTCTATCTCCGTGCCAAATTTCATCCAGATCCGTTCAGCCGTTCTGGCGTGAAAGAGTAACAAACATCCATCTATCCATCCATCCATCCATCCAAACTTTCACATTTATAATATTATCGTGGGATGGTGGAGAGGTACTCACCGCTTGGCGCAGGCGTGGTCGGGCGGGGCGCAGGCGCACGGGTGCATGGCGAACTCGCCCTCCGCGTCCGACATGCAGTGGTACAGCATGCACTGCGCACATACACATATTTGTGTTTTCAAGTCGAGAGTGAACAGGTACCTTCTAGGCAAGTATGCTCCATCGTAGATCTCATCGTCACTTACTATCACGTGAGATCGAGATCAAATATTTGCCTATAGCCTGGCCTTTTTTTTCCTACATTATAATGTAATAAAAATTTTTTACACATAATCTATGATATAAGAATAGGCTAGGTGAAGGAAATAATAAGAAACTACAATCATGGACAGAATTATGTTTAAATTTGACTAGCTGATTGACACAGCTGGTAGTGAAGTAGTGAAGGTTCACAGTTCGAATACAGTCCTAAAATTAGTTTTATTCCAATTTCAAAGACAATTAAGTCAGCCCGACTTATGATTGAAATAAATCAGAGGTTTTTTTTTTGTAAAACCTGATTATTATTATGATACATGTGTATTTGTTTTCGCGTAGAGTGTACAGCCGTATTGCTGGGTACCTGTGCGCACTTGATGCACGAGACGCAGTCGATGCAGGACTTGAAGCAGTCCGGCGCGAACTCGCACGCGCCCGCGCGGTTCGCGCTCTCCAGGTACCACTCGTGGCAGTGCCTGCCGACCAACATTACACCGTACAGCGTGATGCATAAAGGTTATACTAACCTTTGAACCTGCGCTTCTTAACCGCAATTGTAATTATTATGTGCAGTATCAATATTGGCGTCAATTTAAAAAAAAAAGATGCTCCGCATCGCATCTTATTGGTCGCCCTATCGCTTTATTAGTGACCCCATCACTATAGTGGTGACCGCATTGCTTTGTTGGTGAACCCATACCATTATTGGTGACCCCCATCGCTTTATTGGTTACCCCATTCCGTTATTGGTGACCCCATCCCATTATTGGTGACCCCCATCGCTTTATTGGTTACCCCATACCGTTATTGGTGACCCCATTCCATTATTTGTGACCCCATTCCATTATTGGTGACCCCATTCCGTTATTGGTGACCCCATCCCATTATTGGTGACCCTTTCGCTTTATTAGTGTCACAATCACCATAGTGGTAGCCACATTGCTTTGTTGGTTACCCCATCGCTTTATTGGTGACCCCATCCCGTTATTGGTGACCCCATTCCATTATTGGTGACCCCATTCCGTTATTTGTGACCCCATCCTATTATTGGTGACCCTACAGATGACCCTTTCGCTTTATTAGTGTCACAATCACCATAGTGGTAACCGCATTGCTTTGTTAGTGACCCCACAACAGCATTACACTAATGTACTGAACAAACTTGACTGACCTGCACTTGATCCTCGCTTGGAAGGACTCGGTCGGCTTCTTGTCTGGAAGTGGCGGGGGCCCGCTGTACTTTTTTATTGAACCTGCAACATAATTAAAATAAAATAAAAATAACCAATAACTTTGGTTCTTCATTTTTTTTTACAAAACATCATAAATTTACCAAAAAAAAAAAACATGACTTTGGTACAAACATTCGTGCTTATCACGCAATGTTCTTCCCTACCGGGATTAAAACATCCGGATCACTATCAACTATGCCCATTGTGGTTTACTCAATCACATATTTCAATAAACGGTCAAACGATTAGATGCTCGTAAGAGGGGTTTTTTGGGGTCATTTTTGGGGTCGAGTCACCTTCGTCCGTAGGAGAATTAAGTACCCTCGAGATACCCTACACGTGACCCTGGGTGGTGCCAACCAGGTGACAACTCTACTGGTGGTAGGCTTCGGCCGTGGCTAGTCACCACCCACTGAACAAAGCCATGTCGCCAAGCGGCCTAGCCGTGTTCCGGCATGATGTTCGGTGTTGCCATTCATGGATGGCGGGTCAGATCAGTTGCGCTGCATGTGCCTAGTGAATGTAGCGTCTCGATCTACTGCCGCCTTCCTACCTAGGCAAGTATGCTCCATCGTAGATCTCATCGTCACTTGCCATCAGGTGAGATCGAGATCAAATACTTGCCTATAATGTATAAAAAAAAGGGAAGTGAAATAGAGAAATACCTGAATCGCGTTTCATTAACGGCGGTTTGGTATTGGGTGATGACTTCTCCGAGCTAATGACGCCGCCCGGCCCCACCTGCGGGTATGTATACTCGTGGACCTGTAACAATAAATATATAAAAGCTGATTATGGCAGGTGTCTGTAACCCTTCCAATAGTCCTATCTCATGTCCATCCAATCATCAATCCATAGTCCCAATTATCTTTCCTTATTCCTGCAATAGTTCCTCCGCCTGCTGAGGTCAATTCGCTGTTTGTGCTATTATTTCCAGCAGTCGACAGCAGCAGACAGCAGGTGGCTAACATAACATCAAAATTGAAATAAAACTAATCTTAAGGATTTTATCGCGGTTAAGATTAGTTTTATTTCAATGTGTAGTATTCGCGTAAATATAAGAAATCAATATAACATCAAAATTCACAAAAAGGGCCTCTATGTGTTGAAGCCATGTCCCTACGTAATCCTTCCAAAGATATACCACACAAGCGTGTATAAAAACTAGAAACTCGGCGAATATGATGATATAGAAATTCTATATACTAGCCGAGTATACCGGTTTAGCGGAGTATACTCACAGCAGACAAGTGGACGTATGGACATCTGTCGGGGTCGGAGTCCTCACCGAGCTTTTCGTCATACTGCGCTTCGTACTGCTTCAGCGTATCTAAAATTATTAAAATTGAATTTAATTTATTTGGATGACAATTAATATCGCATATCAGGCATTTTTCTGTAAGGAATAAGTAATATTTTTTTTTATTACTCCATAGCCCGGATTTTGTTGTCTATGTGATTATACACAAAAAATGTTGATGTGAGGCCCAAGCAGACAAGGGACAATTGACCACGAGCCATGGATAATAGCTCTTTTCAGAAACAGTTAAGAGTTTTTTCGGAGTACTTTTAGTGCCTTTACTAATACAACCCGATATTATTTTATTTATGACATTTTTACATTTATAATTTTTTTATGACTGCAAAAATATTTTTTTTTACTGAAATTACACAAGACTCCTCACAGCGTAATTTACTATTAGGGACAAAAATTACGCAGAGTACTCGAAGCGTCATTCATAAGCGCAGCAGTGGCGTAGCATAGGTCATTAGCACCCGGTGCGGATTTCAAATTTGCCGCCCTCTTAATTTTGCTATTCATTATAAAAAATTTGAGGTGACAAAAAAAAATAACGAAAAAACTCTGAAGGAAATTATTTTTTTATTTCACTAAATTTTTTTTTGTCGTATCTTATTTTTTTTTCTCTAACCGCCACCTGTGGAAATGCCGTCCGGTGCGAACCGCACCCTCCGCCCGCCCCCATGCTACGCCACTGAAGCGCAAGCTTTTAGCTGCAGCCCGGTCCGGGGGCCATAGTACCGTGGGCATTGTCCTTTTAACATACCTATAACAATGTACTGCTCAAAAATGTAAAAGATCTATTTTAACAAGAGCAACCATGGAGTTTCTCGCCCGTTCTTCTCCACAGGAACGGCATTCTGAACGGGTGGTAAAGCAGTAGCATAATATTTTTGTAACTTTTGACGATTCACAAGTACTGTACATAACGGTCTACGTGAATAAAAACTTGAGAGGTGTCAAGGGACACCCGGATGGAACGAAGTTCCTTTATTATTTATTATGTACAAAAAATCAATAATTTTGGGAAACAAAAATATATCGCCCCGGGTGGGCTCGAACCACAAACCTTTCGGTTAACAGCCGAACGCGCTAGCCAATTGCGCCACGGACGCACTTGTGCAATGTCTCCAAAATACCGACCATTATGTAAATGCAAACGACAAAGATAGCAAAAAGTGTCGTTACAACTTTTCGTCTTATTTTTTTCCGTCTAGCCCCCTTTCGCATCGCGCGATAAGGAACTTCGTTCCAAAAAATATTCTGATTGTTTGATGGTGGTGTACCTGCGAGCGGGTGCCGCGGCAGCGTGATGGCGGAGAGGATGGGAGTCTGCGAGATGTCGTCGGGGGCGCGGCGGCGCGCGCGGGACGCGGTCGAGTTCTCCGAGCTCGAGCGGGACTCGGACGGCAGGTTCAAGCACTGGGGACGAGCGTCGTATCATTGTATTACTATAATCTATACATATAAATAAAATTGGAGTGTCTGTTTGTGATATTAAAATAACCGCTTTTTACTGAGTGCATTTGGATGTATACACGGTACATATACCAAAACAACAATTTTACCACTTTTGTCTGTCTGTCTGTGTGTTTGTTCGGGCTAATCTCTGAAATGGCTGGACCGATTTTGACGAAACTTTCGCTGGCAGATAGCTGATGTAAAGGAGTAACTTAGGCTACTTTTATTTTAGACTAGCTGTTACCCGCGACTTCGTCCGCTTTTTGTTAAATACCACGCGGGCGAAGTCGCGGGTAACAGCTAGTAATTAATGCGATTCGTACCTCGAAGATGTTGTGCTCCTCGTCGTCTTCTTTGGGCGCTGGGTTGTGTTTTTTGTATGCATGTAGGGACGGCCAGGCCCCACCGAGACCTATAAACAACATAAGCAACGCTTGTATTATGGGTACCGTACAATGGACTGGTCCAATAATAATAATATCGCCAGACGAACACACCCACTGTACGGTCTCAACCTAAGCAATGCTTGTATTATGGGTACCGTACAATGGACTGGAACAGTATTGATAATATCGCCAGACGAACAAACCAACTGTACGGTCCCACACTAAGCAACACTTGTATTATTAGTGGGCTTTTTATAACAAAACTGTGAGAACAAATTGAGTTAATTTATGATTAGACCAGGGGGTATATAGCGTTAATTAGAAAAAAGATCCCCAAACAAATCAAATTATCTGATGCAAAAAAATTTAAACTATTGTTGTCAGCCATGTCCAGACAGACCGCGTAGTCGCAAGACTGCGCGTTGAGTCTAGACGCGGCTATTCACTTACCATGTAGAAATCCAGTATACGGTATAGGAGAGGCAGAAAGAAGCACATTAGATAAATTAGTTCGACGAATTATTGTTAAACATATACATCTTTTTTTTTATACATTATAGGCAAGTATTTGATCTCGATCTCACCTGATGGTAAGTGACGATGAGATCTACGATGGAGCATACTTGCCTAGGTAGGAAGGCGGCAGTAGATAGAGACGCTACATTCACTAGGCACATGCAGCGCAGCTGATCTGACCCGCCATCCATGAATGGCAACACCGAACATCATGCCGGAAAACGGCTAGGCCGCTTGGCGACATGGCTTTGTTCAGTGGGTGGTGACTAGCCACGGCCGAAGCCTACCACCAGTAGAGTTGTCACCTAGTTGGCACCACCCAGGGTCACGTGTAGGGTATCTCGAGGGTATTTAATTCTCCTACGGACGAAGGTGACTCGACCCCAAAAAGTTCGGTAATTTGTCAGTAAAGTATCCATAACTTTACTGATAGGGTTAGGGGGGGGTTTATTAGGCCTAGTCTGCGGATTAGGCGTGCATAAAATCTCCCACATTTAATATAAAAAAAAAACATTCCACTTGACGTTGGCAAAATACCTACCCAAAGGTGAATGAGGCCATTTTACAAAAAAAAAAAAAGTTCTAAAGCTTGTTTTTCTTTTCAGTACAGTTTTTGTAGTTGGCCTTTTTAAAGTAATAGCATCTTATCTTCTTAGTGTAGGACGGCTCCCCACAAGGTGGAGCGATGACATCACACGCGTCGCAGGAAGCCGGTGGATGCGAGTGGCGGAGGACCGGGATGTGTGGAAGTCTTCGAGGGAGGCCTATGTCCAGCAGTGGACGTCTTTCGGCTGATAGCATAGCATAGCATCTTACCGTCGAGTAGCTCCTCAATGGCCGTCCTGACCCCCTTGTCGAAGGCCCTCGCGTCGGCCGCCGTCTGGAAGGTCAGGCCGAACCGCTTCTCATCCGTCACCCAATGGTGGAAAGTCGGCATCACCTTGTTGTACTGGAAGTCTTTCTTTATCGTGCATTCTAGGACCACCTGGAACATTGAGAATTGAATTTCAACCGTACGCCAATGGAAAACGACTCATAATGGCGGAGCGAAGTTTACCGGGATAAAAAGTAGCCTACGTGCTATTCCAAACTATAATCTATCTCTGTGCCAAATTTCATCCAGATCCGTTCAGCCGTTCTGGCGTGATTGAGTAACAAATATCCATCCATCCAAAGGTTCACATTTATAATATTAGTGTGATTATTTTTTGTGTTGACAGACACACAATCAGACAGTATGTTTACTGTGTTGAATAAATGTTATCTCTATCATTATTTTCTTTTCCAGAGTGACTAGCGATTGCTTCTTCCAACTCTAATGCACTTACTATGTTATCGCTGCACACACACCACACACACACAGACACCCACAAAGAGAGTCCAGTGTGTCGAATAAATTTAATTTTCCTCATTCTTGTGACTAGTGATCGCTTGTTCTTAACTTAAACACTTACCCTCGAATTTATAGAACGTTATAATTAATTATAAAGCCATTATAACGCACAGTTTCCTCTGAACAGTTCCTTATAATGCCATTACAATCTACTACCTGCGCCCCGCTGTGTTATCCCACAGGAACCATACATTTTACTGGGATAAAAAGTAGCCTATGTGCTATTCCAGACTATAATCTATCTCTGTGCCAAATTTCATCCAGATCCATTCAGCCGTTTGTGCGTGATTGAGTAACAAACATCCATCCATCCCAACTTTCACATTTATAATATTAGTGCGATTATAACTGTCTATAAATTTGGGAGTTAACACTGACCATGCTATCACTGATTCGCTTCCCGTGTATGTAATACTCGTGCGTCGGTGCGGACGTCGAGGAAGATGTCGTGTCGCCGTTGCTGTCACCACCACCTGGACAATGAACAGCAAAATTTACCATCGGAGACTTTATTTACTGCACACATAAGTCATATTTCCTTTGAATGTTACAGGCACATTGCAATAGCAAGCTTTAGCGCTGGAGCTGAGTATTGTGACGCGAAAATGACCTTAAGGTAGGCAGGGAATATTTTCCCCATCAGTACACAATTGATAAGAGTCAGACATTGTCATGGATATCTGACTCCTCTTGTCAAATGTGATGTAAGATTGATCTTACACCAAAATAATTGTTCAGAACCTCACCCTTTTATAAGAAGTTTTTGAAGTTACAGTATTTATAACAGCAAAAATGACCTAAATAATGGGCATGAAGTCCACATAATAAACAGATAAAGGTAGAGATATATGTGAATCTTACACCAAAAGTAAATCATATAATTATGCAACAAAAATAATAACGAGCAACCCAACTATTTATCAATTATCTGTCTTTGAATCATGTGTAGGAAGCAGTTACCTGAGCTCCGGTGCGTGGGGCGGGCTCTCTTGCCGACCATGACGTCGGCCAGGCCTCCGCCCCCCAGCGCCACCCACCCGCCCGTGCCCTCGTCGCGACACATAACCTGCGCTCGCACGCGCACCAAATAGGCACTGGAGACAAATATACAATATAGTCCTCTTGACCAAGTTTCAATCACAGTGACGAATCTTAACATAAACTAGACAACTGCGCAGGAGATATTATTGAGCATAAGTGTGTGAGCAAGCACACATGCACTCTCTTTCGTCCCTCACTCTCATAGTATGATGAGACGGGCAGCCGACACGGTTGCAGAGAGATCAGACGTAGGACCCACGCATTTACATGCTCTCCAAGGCACGAAATGATTATGTTAATAATAATGATATCGCCAGACAAAAACACCAACTATACGGTCCCCCACACAGCAACCCTTGTATTATATATAATGTTTAATATCTATATAAGTAATATATACTGGGTTTGCCCGCAGTCCATTGTTTGGTACCCATAATACAAATGTTGCTTAGTGAGGGACCCCATAGTTGGTGTGTATGTCTGTAATGTTGGAACATATATTTGGTGTGTTCATCTGGTGGTATTTATTTATTTACCTAATGAGGAGCATCAAAAAGACAAAAAAAAAAGAGTTAGTTACTCCTAGTTATGAATTAATAAATAGCCTTCATGTATGTCAGCACAATAATTTAGTACTTTGTTTAGATTTTCAGCGTGATTACAAATTAACTGGATTATTAACAATTATAATGCATAGCTCTACCTATTTCTATACAAGCCATATTGAATGAAATATATTTGCTTACATTTCCAAATTCTCATAGTAGACTATGTCCTAAGTCCCCTTATAGAGGGCATACAAAATCTAGCAATTAGAAATAACTTTTTTAGTCATTAACATTAATAAAATAAATAAATAAGCACCTATTCTGTTGTTTATTTTCTAATTTCTATATTTAAAACATTATAACAATATTAATTGTTATCCTAACTAACTAAGAAAGTGCTCCTTATAATTAAGGATTTTTTTATAAGTACCTACTTAATAGAAATCAATTACCTAATTAGTGCTTAACCTGTCAAGCAGTCTCTCAATTAAATCTGAATATATTAGAATATGAGAACACCTTATTTTACCACCTTTAACAGACTAAAAACAAGAGATGCCAAAAAAAATTGTTATTTTTTTTACTGGGCCCATATCTTTACAGCCAGTTTGTATATTTTGCGCGAAAAAGAATACGAATTCGATTCATATCGTGATGCAAATAAGCTAAACAGTTCATTGAGCGATACAGCTTGAATTGAAACAGCTTCAGATGACCCCGAAAGCAGTTAGGTACCTACTTTAATTGTGAATGAACGGCGACTCATTGATTATAGCTACACGGCCAGGATACAGGGTTGACCTAAGCTAAGGGCGGCGGTCCCGACTAACATGAATGACATTTGGCAACTTTTAAGCACGTAAATACAGTCCCCACCGTAGCGAGGCCATAATAGCGTTATAGAACATCAGAAAACACCTTAAATCTTGTCATACAATCACCGAGATATGAAAAATGGCCGGGGCAAAGCCGTACCTGGCCAGAATAGGGCGAAGCACGAAACGCAAGAAACTGAGTTACAGACACTCCACTTACTTTTCAGATACCTCGGTCATGATTCGACACGTCGAATATCCTAATTTCTACTCGCCACTTCACAGATTTCACCATTTTTATGACATAAATACATCAGATTCACTTGCGAACCGTTCATAAATTCGGCCCTTTGTTGGGCCTCAGTGCGCTTGCGTCAATAAAGCAGTCAGACAGCGAGCGGGCGGGTTATTCAATGAACACGGCGTGTTCGCGCGACAGGTGGCGCGCGGGTCGCGCACAACTTTGCAATCAAGCTCCCCGATTGGCCGATTCGATACTCTATCACGCTTCCACCAATGACGTCGGTGCGCTACCTAAAGTAACCAATAGAATCACAGTACAGATAGGAAATATAAAAGCGGTATTTTTGAAAATCCACAGTGTTCGCACAACCGGTGATTATTTTTTTTGTACTTCACGATATATGAAAAAACACTTTAATTTTTCACTTCAACTTCTAATATTATCGTTAAACTTATAATGATTGACGTATTATTATCAGGAAACGTGTAAAATACGGCTCGCTAGACCGCGGAGGGAAGTAGGTCACGCCCTCGAGGGTTGGACTGCTACTGAATGAAGCGAGGCTCGCAATGGGCCCATCCCCGTTCATGCACCGATCCATTGAAAAATAAATAGGTCAGATTATTGCACCGTGCCCCAGCCTGGACCATTCATAGCGGCGCTTGCATACGAGCCCCCCGTTTCTATTTATAGACGCTCTATATTTGGCAGGTCATTCGCTGCGAGCGTCATGCAAGCCTGCGTGAACTAGGTTACCTGATTTTCTTTGTTAAATAGGGGGTGCAGTGACGTAGGTCCACCGTTTTTATGACGTAATGATAATTTTTGTAGGTTGTTGTTTTTTTTTTACTAGGTCACCACAATGATAATTTTGTACACATTTTTTTTAAATTTAATAAAGCAATGAAAGCCGAAATTAAGTCAAAGATTTTATACGAAAATTTACAAAAAAGGACATTATAATTAATTTGCCCAAAGCATAATTTACACGGTATTCCTTTTATAGATACTTGTAATCTTAAAAATTGACCCTTGCGAGCGGCATCATAAAAATACTTACAGAATTCTCTTTATCCACATTTGGTCGGTTCCACTCCCAGATGAGGGAGACCACAGACTAATTGAAGTCTGTGAATGAGACAAGCTAGTTTTTTAAATTCTATGAATCCAGTATTACTTACTTTTAAAAATATAATAATGTCCCAACGAAGCACTTTATACCCTATTAACAATATTTAAAGTACTTCCCCTCCGTGTCGTATACCCGTGGGATACCTGTATACGTGGTGAATTAATAACCTCCTTTGTTTTCATCGGTTAATAAACAGAATCCCTTCCTACACATCAGCGGAAGGAAGTACCAGGGTACAATAAAGCACCTCTGCCTACCCCTTCGTAGAAGACCGGGGCGTAATAGTTTTAATGTCCCCTTGTGCTATGATCCATAATCATTGAGGTATAAAACAAGTAATCTAAATTAACAATCGACTTTATTTCGTAGAATATATAAGTCAAATTGCATAGATATGCCTTTTCGCTAAAGACTCTTATTCCATTTTGAGACTTATTTCAAAGTAGTAAGGTCTGTTATCATTCGCTGTAATCACGAGATGCATTGACCTAAAGGAAGGATAGTGATCTTGCGCGCTGACGTCATAGCTATGACGTATGTGCTAGATAATCATGAAGCTGCAGTCTCTACGAATGGCCCGACATGGCATCGAGTCTGTATAGGGTCCACAGATATATGAGAGGAGATATGTTATGAAAGCGGTGGGCTTGCGCTCACATTTGGCCAAAATTAGGCTAACATAGAGTTTTCGCCGTCAGTCGACTGCAACTGCACGTCGGTATCGGAGCTCTAACTTTTTTTTTTAAATGCCGTGTTATTCCGTGGTTGTGTGCAAAAATACTAGCAGCAAAGTGAACTACGCGAAAGATGGAATATCATTTCACCAGCCAGTATTAAGTATTTTATTTATTCGTCTTTAAAATCATTAAAAACAACAAATCAAAAAATATTTAATGCCTTTATTATGTTATTTTAGTTTTCATGTAGCTCAACGACTTTTTTATTTTTGTACAAAATACATGGCTCTTTAAGTACCACCTATGTTCGCTACCGAGTGAATGTACGAGGCAATGGATAGATCGTCTAACGATACTTTGAATAAACTAGTGCGTCGCGTGGTACGGCCGCTGTATACGGCGACGACGCGCACGCACCGAAGAGACTTCGTATTGGTTGGTTTTATGTAATTGCATGTGTTTTGTGGCGAGTGGTGGGGAACAAAACGGAGACAGCGAGTTCCCATACATTTTGAACCGCACGGCATATCTCTCGTGATCTGTGGTAGGGTCCCTACCAATTGTCATAATAATACCAGCCCTTTTTAATGTCCCACTGCAGGGCACGGGCCAACCGTCAATGCGAGGGGGATTAGGCCATAGTCCACAGGAAAACATCGTGAGGAAAACTGCATGTCTGAGTAAGCCGCTCGAAGGATGAGTGAAGTCCGCCAACCCGAACTGGGCCAGCGTGGTGGACCATGGCCTAATCCCCTCGCATTGAGGCGAGGCCCGTGCCCAATAGTGGAAATTAAAAAGGGCTGGTATTATTATTTATATATTTTTTACACGACTCGTGATCTGTGCTCTCGCCAGACGTGTAAGTTTCCTTTACCGTACTTCAAGTGATAATGTGTATTTATTGAATGTGTTATTGCTATTAATTACTTGACACTGGCAAAATACCCGCTAAGTTGTGGGTGAGGCCATTTGCGTATCCATTTTATTTCATCGCATTTCATTTCGTAAAAAAGAAGAAATGTAACCTTTACCTAAAGTTTTCGCTACCATGCCCCTTGCTTTCTGTATATATTTCTTTATAGATGGTGTTCAGTAGGTACCTAGTGTTCTGCACACACCCCCATAGCAACGACGTTAGCCTAGGTCGTCTAGACGGAGCGGTTTCCACTATGACGTCATTCGGCGATCGATTCACCCGATATGCAATAATGTGGCAAGTGTACAGTAGTTAAAATTTGAATTTTGAACTTTATTTTGAAAGTTTTAGAGTTGTAATTGCAATAACTAGTGTGTCATTGGTTAGTTTATTGTTAATTGCTTCCATTATGTATGCAACTTATGTTCCAATGTTATGAGAGTTGGAGTTTTAGCTTTACCTCAAAGAATTTAGAGTTGATATTTATTTGGAATATCAAACAGATGCAATGTTCGGACTTGGTAGCATGGATTTTGAGCTATACCTTGTATTGCATAGAGGTTACATTGCTGTGGTCTGGTAATAATTTGAAATATTAATTTTAGGGTATCCAACATGTTATTTAGATTATGTTTTTAGATATTGGTCGATAATCGTACGGAATCGTCATATTATAGTGTATTGGGGGCTAAGTACGAGTTTTGGATAAACTTCCAAGACGAAAGGTGCAGCTTTACTGTTCAATGTTTTGTAACACTCGATAAGTCCAACGGTATTTAAATTCAAACTGATACTAAGTGCCTCAAACGAGGTAATAATATAGACGGAGACGCGAACTAGATAATGAAGCACAAAATACTAAGCCGATTTATGTAGTACACGTGAATTGCGTCGATAGCGGAAAAGACCCCGACGGTTATTGCCGGGTTCTTGTATATATGTTACGTGCTCCGAAAACTCTCATAGCGCGATTCAGGATTGTGTGGAGAATTGTCAATTGTTCTGAATGTCGTCTGCAGCGCCATCTGTGTAGCTTGTGGCGAGGTTGCTACACGTTTTTATGTACATGTTGATTCGGGTGTACTACACAAATCAGTTTGTTTTTTTTTACTTCAATATGCTACATTATTGGAACGAAGTTCCTTATCGCGCGTTGCGAAAGGGGGCTAGACGGAAAAAATTAAGACGAAAAGTTGTAACGACACTTTTTGCTATCTTTGTCGTTTGCATTTACATAATGGTTAGTATTTTCGAGACATTGCACAAGTGCATCCGTGGCGCAATTGGCTAGCGCGTTCGGCTGTTAATCGAAAGGTTGGTGGTTCGAGCCCACCCGGGGGCGATATATTTTTGTTTCCCAAAATTATTGATTTTTTGTACATAATAAATAATAAAGGAACTTCGTTCCATCCGGGTCCCTTGACACCTCTCAAGTTTTTCTTGGTTCTTGGCTATGTCTACATTATTTCTTGGTTCGAGCTAAGGACACTGTCATGTGCAGGGCCCCAAGTCTGCTAACACAATCGATTCATAATCGAACAGCAACCGCATAGTAACTGTCACTTTTGACACATATTGTATGGGATATCTGTCAAAAGCGGCAGTTACTATGCGGTTGCTGTTCGATTATGAATCGATTGTGTTAGCAGACTTGTGGCCCAGTAGTATTGAAACTGCAATGTTGTTTAAGTAAATAACACATCCTTTATTAATACCTTACGAATACATAACAATTATAAAAGCATCCAAACAATGTAAATACAACCTATTTGCATAATTTTACAAAACCATAGAATCTAGACATAGAGGTGCCAGCCGGGGTTTGAATCTGTGACCAACGTTTCCAATAAAGTCCGAACTTAATACCTTCAGTTCGCTGTACCCCGGCGGTGCTACAGTCGAGGCAGCAACGCGCTTGCAAAAGATAGAATGACGTAATAAAAAGAGAAGCGTATAGTTACGTAATAATTTAAGAAACACAACAAGCAGCGGTGTGCGAGGTGAAGTGAACTTTATTGCGTTGTAGCAAGAGTCGTTATTCCTTGTATCTTTACAGATTAAATATCTATTATATATGACAACCTATGTCGTGTTAGTTACACCATTTATAACTCAAGAACGGACCGATTTTTTTTGATCATTGATTTTTTTAATTTGTCTCCGCCCCGAATAGCAGAACAACTATTAAAACATGGAAATCATTCACATTTTCTTTATGAGCTTTGCTATTTTGAATGTTTCTCCGCCTCTATAATAGTATAATAGAATATAATATTAAAATAATAATAATAAACATACACATTTTTCTCATACATTTGATTCTGAGTCATACCAAGTGCGCCGGGACAGCTAGTGTATAATATTGAAATGAAACTAATTTTAAGGATTTTATCGCGTTTTTTATTTTGTTGTTACGTTCCCGACGTTTCGGCTGCTGTACAGCAACCATGGTCACGGGAGGACTGAGGTGGTTGACGTCCTGGTGTCATAGTTAGGAACGGGGTACCCTCATATTTAATTGTTACTTGTGGTCCGATCTACGCAGAAAGTGCTCACAGTGTCCTGAACGTCGGGAACGTAAATAAAAAACGCGATAAAATCCTTAAAATTAGTTTCATTTCAATGTGTAGTATTCGCGTAAATATAAGAAATCAATAGTGTATAATACTTATAAAAGAAAATATAAACTAAATTTATTGCGCCCCCTCATAATGCTTGGCTCAACCTTAGCATGATTACGTGCTACTGAATAGCATTTTAATAATGCTACAGATTGTCGAACTCGGGCGGCGGGCTCTTTGTGGCTTGTGCTATAGCGGCTTTCGGGAGATCCTCGCCCTGGTTCATCACCGAATTCAGGAGACGCTGAAAAATAATACAATTTTATATTCATGTAGACAGTTTTTGGTGTACTTCCGATTGTGAACTTTGTCTAGTTATACAAGGTGGTTGAGAAAAAGTTGCTAATAAAAACATCAGAATCAGTCATATGTTACAATAGATAGATCGGGTATGTAGTTTAATATAAATATAGTGTGGGGTATACTTCGTCCGCGTGGTATTTAACAAAAAAAAGGTTTTCTAAAATAAAAGTAGCCTAAGTTACTCCTTGTTACATCAGCTATCTTCCAGTGAAAGTCCCGTCAAAATCGGTCTAGCCATTGCACCGATTAGCCGAAACACACAGACGGACAGACAAAAATTGTAAAAAAAATGTTTTGGTATATGTACCGTGTATACATCCAAATGCACTTGGTAAAAAGCGGTTATTTTAATATTACAAACAGACACTCCAATTTTATTTATTTGTATAGATGTAAAGAAGATAGCAACTCACAATATGTTCCAGTCCCTCTTCATTGGGTCTGCTCTGTGAATAAACTAAACTGTGTTTTGTAGTTTGAACAGCAACCGGACTTTTCAGTGCAATATTTTCAGCTGTTTCCAGCGCATGTTTCAGTGCTCTGAAATAACAACAATAATAATAATATCGCCACACGAACACACCGACTATACGGTCCCACACTAAGCAACGCTTGTGTTATGGGTACCGTACAATAGACTAACGGCGAACCCAGTATATAATACTTATATAGATATTTAGATATTAAACAACCTTGACTCGGGTACAAATTTGTGCTCATCACACAAAGTTTACCCCTACCAGGATTAAAACCCAGGACCCTTTAGAGCTGCCTTTCCCAAAGTGGGCGGTAACGCCCCCTTGTGGACGCTGCAGGCCTAAAGGGGGGCGGTAAGAGATCCAGAAAAAAATGAGGGCGTTAGAGGTAATTAATTTAATTTGAAGTTATAGTAGTTTTTAAGTAGGTGAAAAAATGGGGGCGCTAAAAAATAATTCATTCTCAAATTGGGCAGTAGACAAAATATGTTTTAAGGCCTGCAGCGCCCACAAGGGGGCGTTATCGCCCACTTTGGCTGACTTACGAGTAAGAAATTTTTTTTGACCAGCTGCTAAAGTCTGCCTACCCGTCCCTGCATTGTTCTCACATACCCATAACAATGTACTGCTCAAAAATGTAAAAGATCTTTTTAACAAGAGCAACCATGGAGTTTCTTGCCCGTTCTTCTCCATAGGAACGGCATTCCGAACGGGTGGTAAAGCAGTAACATAATATTTTGTAACTTTTTGACGATTCACAAGTACTGTACTTAATGGTTTACATGAATAAAAAATATTCTGATTCTAAGGGTGTTCAAATAAAAAAAAACAACTCACGCATCCTTATCAGGGAATACTTTACTGACTAGTCCGATGTCCATTGCTTCTTTAGCATCGAATTTCCTCCCCGTGTAACATAGTTCTCTAGCAATGGACGTGTTGCTTACAATCTGAAATAGAAATAAATACTTAAATATCTCCAGACAAAAATAAATAAAATTGGAGTGTCTATTCGTGATATTAAAATAACCGCTTTTTACTAAGTGCATTTGGATGTATACACGGTACCTATACCAAAACAACATTTTTTACAATGTTTGTCTGTCTGTCTGTTTGTTTTGGCTAATCCCTGAAATGGCTGGACCGATTTTGACGGGACTTTCACGGGCAGATAGCTGATGTAACAAGGAGTAACTTAGGCTACTTTTATTTTAGACAATCTTTTTTGTTAAATACTACGCGGACGAAGTCGCGGGTAACAGCTAGTGATAAAATAAATTCAATAAATCTAACAATAAAATCTGCTGTAAGATATACATAGTTGGGGTAGAAAACTTCTCGAATGGCGGCCACGAGCCGGAAGACGTAGTGTAGGACGGCGCCCACAAGGTGGAGCGATGATATCACACGCGTCGCAGGAAGCCGGGGGATGCGAGTGGCGGAGGACCGTGATGTGTGGGAGTCATTGGGGGAGGCCTATGTCCAGCAGTGGACGTCTTTCGGCTGATAGAGGGATGGATGGCGTGAATTTTTTTTTGTTATTGGAACGAAGTTCCTTATCGCGTACATGTTGATTCGGGTGTACTACACAAATCAGCTTGTTTTTTTTTACTTCAATATGCTACATTATTGGAACGAAGTTCCTTATCGCGCGTTGCGAAAGGGGGCTAGACGGAAAAAATTAAGACGAAAAGTTGTAACGACACTTTTTGCTATCTTTGTCGTTTGCATTTACATAATGGTCAGTATTTTCGAGACATTGCACAAGTGCCTCCGTGGCGCAATTGGCTAGCGCGTTCGGCTGTTAACCGAAAGGTTGGTGGTTCGAGCCCACCCGGGGGCGATATATTTTTGTTTCCCAAAATTATTGATTTTTTGTACATAATAAATAATAAAAAATAATAAAGGAACTTCGTTCCATCCGGGTGTCCCTTCACACCTCTCAAGTTTTTTTTTGTAATAAACTTGGTTGTTAAAAAATGTAAAAAAAAGTCAAGCCCGCTGAGTTTCTCGCCGGATGTTCTCAGTCGAGGTCGCGTTCCGATCCGGTTGTAGAGTTAAGAAAAAAATAATGCAAATGACAATTTTTAAATACCCCCGTAGGTCTATACGAAGTAAATTATTTGACTTTGAAAAAAAAAAGGTAGCCCTATACGAAATAACAGATTTAACTTTGAAAAAAAAAGAGATAAATAATAGTTTCTTACCTTTGGGAACCGCTGTAGCGTGCCCACATCAGCTGCTAAACCAACGTCCACTTCTTTAATTTGAAACCATGCGTCTTCTGTACAATATCTGCGAAAATGTTTAATATATACAGAGGGATTCATAAAGGGTATATTAAGCCTGGAACCTGGGCTTCTTTAACGCATTTGTAAACTCTCTGTAAAGTCAGAATTTCCGGATATCATCATATTATTGTGTTTTATCTCCGCCATTTTGGCGCCGTTAACAGTTAGTGAGTGTCCACGGAACTAAAGCTAGTTCGATAAAATTGACGAATTAGTATAACTCTATCAAACGTCATATATTACTGTGCAAAGCAAAACTCTTCTTCTTTCTCTTCTGTACTATATGACGTTAGGAAGTTATAAAACGTCTATAAATTTGGGGGTAACAATATAATTAATTTTATACCTTTATATAAGAATGTATTCTATAACTTGTTGTGTCAATGAAATATTCAAATATCTAATCGAAATATAAAATATACTATAATCTTATTATAGGCATTTGAGTAACATTTATCCTATGTTTTCGTTATCGTACGCCTTACTTACTTACCCAGGATATTGTGTGAATTTAATGTACTTACCTAATGTCGGCAGCCGTGATCAGATCAACACCAGCACCGACGCAAGCGCTGTGAATCACACTGAGCACTGGCTTGAAGCAGACTTCCAAAGCTGTTATGCCATCCTGGTACATAAACACACATTAAAAAAACCTAAAGCGATACAACAGTCCAAAGTTAGTAAAAGTAGCGGTTTTTACAAACCTTGGAGTATTGTATTGCTTTAGGTATTCTTTTAAGCAAACTTAATACATCGAGAGATCCAATGCAGAATGCCAATATCGCCAAAAACTAAATTAAATCGTTAAGATGCCCAAATTTTTCGTAAAAAAATAAAAACCATTGACATTTTGAATTTCGCGCCCTGACCTAGCGCTTCCACCTTAAAAAAGAGTGATGAAATCCAGAAATCCTAGAGGAGGGAACCGGTGTAAGAACCTGCCACCATTATTGTTGGCAAGGCGAGCGTTGAACCAACTTGGCCATGACTGCTCACATAAGGTGTAAGAAAAATATTTTTAGAGTTTAACTAGTACATCATACAAATTAATTATATCAAATAAATGTGTAAAGGATGTCTGATTTTTGGTACTGTAATAGTTAATTAACGTTGATAATCAAAAAAAAACAAAAAAGGTTTGGTATCATTGTTCGGTGGGAACATGGTCATTTGACCATGGATGATGACTTATGCATGCTTTAACAGCTACAATTTTGACTACCTGATTGGCTTAGTGGGTAGTGAACCTGCTTTCTGTGCCTAGGGTCCCAGGGTCAAATCCTGGTAGAGGCAAGCTTAGTGTGATGAGCACAAATATTTGTACCCAAGTCATGGATGTTTAGTATATATATAAGTATTATATACTGGGTTCTTCAGTCCTTAGCCCGGTACCCATAATACAAGCGTTGCTTAGTGTGGGACCTTAAAGTTGGTGTGTTTGTCTTACAATATTTTCTTTTCTAAGTTGAGTGTAACTGAAACTGTTTTTGACATTCAATAATTTCTATCAAAATATCTCGATCTATAAAATAGCAAATTACCTGTGCGTATTTAATGAAATGATAATGATAGCGAGCCTTCCGAGCTACGTCTTCGAGCTTCTCAGCCTCTGCCGCCATCTCCACTAAGCTGTTCAATTCAATACCTGGCATAACAAGCAAATTAAAAATGATAAAATCCTCTAATGAGCATATATTATGAACAACAGAAATAATAGCAATCTAAAGAACATATGAATTGAACAAGCAAATGTACAGACCCAAACTAAGCAACTGCCTTACTGCCTATCAGGGCCCCAAGTCTGCTAACACAATCGATTCATAATCGAACAGCAACCGCATAGTAACTGTCACTTTTGACAGATATTGTATGGGATATCTGTCAAAAGTGACAGTTACTATGCGGTTGCTGTTCGATTATGAATCGCTTGTTAGCAGACTTGGGGCCCTGTTCACTTATGACTACTACTGGTTGGATTTTGATACAGTTTTCACTATTATATAGGATATATTTCAGTCAATATACATCTCCTCCACTTCACCAGGGTTACAAGGGACATCATACTATGAACAATTAACCAGAAATATTCAACTAGTTACTGTATTTTTGTTCGTTAATAAAATTATATCACTCACAGTAACCAGAACATATAATAATATGTAAGTATAACAACATATTTATTTAAAAATATTTAGTTACAGTAGTCATAATGTAAGTATAAAAAGTATATTAATTTACCTCCAGTGAAATGTTTCCCTTGACCGGACAGCACTATCACACGGCACTCCGGATTCAGGCTTAGAGACGAAAAGCATTGTGCTAGCTCCCTGAAATTAGATGTTTTTAATGATCGCACACAATTAATTTCTTGCTTGTTCAGTTACCTTATACTCTGTTCTAGAAAAAATTTCTAACAATACATACTTTTGCTCTCACTCACACAGATATAGTGACAACAGTAGTTTATTTAAATTGGTAGAAAATCAATCTGGAATAGAGATCAGCTATCAAGTTTTTTTAGCATAGAGCACTTAATGTTACTTAGTTATTAAACTCAGATGCTATGTCATGTTTTTAATGTGACTTATTCTTTTTTAAATAAGTAGGTAATGGGGACTTGATGCAATCATCGTTTGTGATGTACTTACAGCCACATAGCTTTAGAGAATGTGTTTATTTTCTTCGGCCGATTTAATTCTACGTGGAAAACATTTATCTTGGGCACAGAAACTGCCAAAGTTTCGAACTTGGGGACTTCTGTGTTTGATGAGTAAGCTCGGAGGAATGTGTCTGCAATTGAAGAAATATACGAGGACTTAAATAATATTATGATAAAATAGTAACGTATGGGCTCGTTTGGTTGATTTGTAGTTCTAATTTAAGTACAATTTATATGAACATTTATTTCAGGCACTTACTGGTTAATATTTTACGCGGTTGAATGAAAATAACATTCTTAATTAACGAAGACATAATTGTTCTCTTGTTTTAATTATTTAAAAAAATCGTTCAATACGATTACAATTTTAAAAAAAGAATGCGTCGAACAAAGTCCACACTCCACAATCAAAACAAAAGTTTGAAAATAAAATAATGTCACTGCAAGTTGTCAAAGTCATATTTCTGACATTATCTTTAATGAAGTATGGCATCATGATCTGAGGTATTTTGCCTTTGTCCAGTAATGGTATCATAGCTATTTAAAATCAATGCCTCAAATATGGTCTTTGGCTTGGCCTAAATACCTTTACTCGTTTTCTAAGCTGTATGCTTAGTCTGTCTTCTCGAGGAATACAGGCATGTTAAAATAACAAATTTAACTATAATACCTTGTCACGTAGAAAAAATATCTTATTTGATCAAATAATTTACAAACTCTTCTTTTGCTTGTTTGTCCTACTAATCCAATCCAAAAAACAAAAAAAGATGTTTCAATGAAAGAGAAAAATCATTTCAGGTTCTAAATACGTCAAATATTACCAGTATCCTCTCATTGGTCTGTGGTAGGTATGACCTACCTACTGTGTAGTTAAGAACCTCTGTAACACCAATTTATTAATCTAATCACGTTCCTATACGGTAGATACGGTACGATGTAACGAAAATACGAATTATGAATCAATATAATATTATTCAAGTGATTCATTCATACAATACCTAATAATAATCGTGTAGTCGAATAGTGTAGCCAAAATTCTGTTAGATTTGGTTATAGATAGTACGGCGCCTAATTTTAAATTTCAAATGAAATAGTGACCATTAATTTGTGACTAAAGATACTTTTTTGCACGATTACGTGCTGAGATATTGAAATTCTATAACTAAGAACTACTTAGGCAATCGTAAACTCCTGCTTTGCTCAACTACAACAAGTTACCAAAAGAAATGGCACTAAGGTACTATCGAAAACCAGTGTAAAACTATTCTGCGAAAGCACCACCCATATATGTGTCCATAGTGGTGTTACAGTGAAAGTATAATCATGTATGAATTGAGGAGTGGTGCAGTAGTGTAAGCTTAGGTAATTAAACGATCGTTTTCTTTTTGTAAAATAAAATAAAGTACTAATATTCCCTAGATTAGGCTGAGTTTGTATGCACCCTACTCAAACGTGCGTTCAATGTCTGTATAAATAACATCAAGGTGCCGAAACTTTCTAGCGAAGTTATCATCAATAGGTTACCTAAATAGACAGTCCACAACTTAGTCGACTTTGATTTATTTATTACTTTGAGACGGCTTGATTGAAATCCCTAATAAGAATTCATTTGGTTTGCATAATGAATCCTAAATCGTTGGGAGTGACTGGAATGCATAATTATTTGTACTTAGGTGTGCTAGGTAGGACTATGGCCCGGAACCCGGTAAGCCTATGTACGGGTTTTGATTGGGTTTTAGAACGACTGAGTAGGACATCCCTATCTCCAGCCACCGTTCTTGTAGCAGCTTCGATTCAGTTCTCACACCAATAAGCCTGGATGTGACCTTGAATGGTGTAACCCTATGGCATAGACATTGCCCATAAGCTGTCATAGAAAACTAGTTCACTCTCAATCGCTGCCTTTTTGTACCTCTTTAAAAAAAGTGTTTATACGTTCCCAAATGTACACTATACAGACTATAGCAGGTTATTTTAAGACATTAAATAGGATAAAAATATAATATTTTACACTGGCTAAATACTCGAAATACAACGACGCTTCATAATAAAAGAATCTAGGAAGTCTTATTGGCGGCAAATCTAAAAGCTAACACTTGCTTGTGTTTGTTTACTGAAATATAAATCTACATATTTATAAACCTACGGCAAAATTTACCTAATGGAGTGTCCATTAGGTAAAACATGGGCAATTATGGACATTACTTACATAATTAAATTATGAACATATTCCACAGTGGCACTAATTTTAATGTGTTTAATTTACTCATCTGGTTCAATGAACAAACTCTCCATCAATCCTGAAGGCGTCTACGGAAGGATACCTACCTACATACAAGTCGGCGAGCTCTAGACCATAGACATTAATTAGTGAGTACCTATGTATATATAAAACGGTGGGTTCTCTATGGCATTTCGGGGGCATTTGAACCCTGACAAGGAATTTGGTTTCTATTCTATAGGTTGGACTCGTTACTCGTATAGGTATAACCTTTCCTAAGGACTTCCTTCCACACATCACGATACTACAGCACTTCTCACAATGAGTGTGAGATAGGTACCTAATTTATAAAAAAGCCAATAAATATTCGATTTGCTCGTCGATTTACCGCAAAACGGTCACGCAAAATTCTACAAAAATGTATTTTAAAACATACTTATACCTCGCAGCTGTTCCGCCGACTCCGACGTCAGCGTCGCGGGGCGGCGCGGCGGCGGAACGGCGGGGCAGCGGGGGGGCATAACGGACGGCGTGCCGCACCGCGCACCTCCGCGTAGTCGATCGCGTCCCCCCAACGCGGCGGTGTGCGGCATTATGAGTTCATTCGAAGACGATTTGATAGAGAATGTTAGAAAATATCCAATCTTATACCGTTGTAAGGAGAAAACGTATAAAAATTATTTGAATAAGGAAAAATATTGGCTGGAAATCGCCGCCCTGTTGAACAGAACACGTGAGTAATGTTGTCCTTTTTATAGCACCTATGTAGGTACCTGCTTGTTTGCGTTTGTGGAAATGCGTTGGTCGGTTGAGTTGAATGAATAACATTAGACTAAGCCCCGCTCCGCCCTTTCCCGCCCCCCACAGAGTATTGTAAGCAATATTTGCTGGTGCAAAAGAATTTCTTATCCTTATGTAGGGGAGTACTCACTAATAGAAGGCTTTTCTGCGTTCTGTGACCATTTTAACATAAGGGTTTCATAGAGCTCGTGCGACGCGAATGGCTGCAACCCATACATTAAAAAAAACGCAGAATGTGGAACGCGAACTCTCTCTGAGATTATTAGCTTCTTATAAATTAGGAGAATAAGACAAGAATGCAGGTAAATTATGTTAAATATAGCTCGCAATGTGTGTGGTCTGTATGGTAAATAACAATAGGTATGGGTGTGATATCATTAGCGAATTGCGGGTGTCGAATAGTTCAACTCTACCATCAGACCTTCAACTTGGGTGCGTATTTCTTCATTTCATGGAAGGAAATACCTGGTAGTGCAATTCCATTTCTGATTACCTTGCCTCTTGTAACTGCATCGCGTAATGTTTCTTTGATGGTGTAGTGGTCTGATCGTTTGGGAACTGCCTCAAGTCTCACGTCTTAAATTTCAACCAACACTTGCCTATTGGAGGATATTTTATCGCTAGTTACCTATGACACCATTACGTCTTTGTTACAGCGGAGGAATGCAAAACAAAATGGCGGAACATAAGAGATGCGTACAAGAAAAATAAAAAGAAAAAGATAACTGGCGGTGCGACCGTTTCGAAATACAACGACGAGAGATTAGGGTTCCTGTCAGAACCATACACCAATCATGAAGAGCTACACGAGGAATATGATTCGGCTCAAGAGGATCCATATTCTGAGAACATTACGCAAGCATCTGATATATTTTACACAGTCCAACCTATTACTTGCACACCGACGATTGCAGACAATATGAATCTAGAAGAAAGCCAAGAGCCTAAAGCAATGAAACGAAAGTTTCATACAATTATGGATGAAATTAAAAGAAGCAGAGGTGAAATATGTAGAATTCTACATTATCTAGAAGAATCGAACAGCGTTGAAAGAAGATCGCCCACTCATAAGTTCTTCTCGAGTATGGCGGATGTTGTGTGCAAATTCCCGCCGGAGAAGATTGCCGAGATACGAATGAAGATTTGCAGTGTTGTCAGTGAAACTGAACTGGCTGTGTTAGGTGCTAATGTGTCGCGTATAGAATAATAAATTACTATTAAAACATCGAGTTGTACTTACCTGTCATCTTCGCGATGCTGGATTCCGAAGTTTCGGATGCAATTTGGCTTTGGCTCTTACCTACATTATATACTACGAGGTCTTTTACCTTGGAGACCTGATGTAGGTATGGGTACGAACTGACGCGAGTCCTCTACGTTCATCCCTCTCCCGAATTTTCAAGGTCCGCAGACAGTATCCGGGAACCGCCGCAAATGCGGTGCTCTATCCATACCGTACCATATCTCCATGTCGCCATAAGATGCCATGGAACTCCAACACTCAGGCAATAAAGAGACGCTTCCCGGACCTCTCTACGGTGTTTTCAGGCCCTTTGCCCACTCGCTGTAAAAGCGTGGGAAAGTTTATTGAAATTATTCCACTGGTGGATACCGGGATGGGGACAAAGTTCATGGACACTATGTCTCCCTACTACGCTAGTGATATAGGTTGGTGCTAAAATAAAAATGTGGGCTATGCCTGGCTATCATTTTGCGCAGCATCTTAAAATGGGACGTTCCCAACAATAAAGAAATAGCTAGCTAGCCGCAAAATCTTCCAAGGGCTACGATCTTCTTTGAACCTGTGTTAACCAGATATAAAAAGTTACTCTATGTTAACCAGCTACGGTTTGGCATTCGTACCTTCAGTATAAAGAAATACAGCCAGCCCTCTTGCCCTATGGCGGACTTATTTTGTGCAGAATGACCACATTCCCTAAAATATAAACATACATAATTCATTTATAGTATTACCGGCTTCCGTTAAAAAATAGTTGTAGGTACAATGACTAGTAATGGCGGGTAAGCAAGTAAACAGAGCGCTTTATATGCTAAGTTAGTCACGTTTGTGTATTTAGTATACGCTAGGCACTCACGTGGACTCACTGGCATTATGACTGGTGCCAACAAAGACAGTACCAGTGGAAAAACACCATGAAAATCGACCATTTACTATTGCGAAAAGTTCGTAACCCTGAAGCGTAGAAGGCTTTGGAGGTAGCTTCTTTCTTTCATAGAAAGATGGCGCTGTAAATAATATTCCCAATTATAGGGTTCTGTTTTTACGAGAATGTGACCAGAAACAAAATATTTTTGGAATATACAATTTCTTTTGAGACTTGAGCGATTTCGAAAATATACCATATTATTTAGATCCAATCAACCTTTTTATTTATTATTCTCGCTAGATGGCGTTATAAGCTAACCCAAAATGGATTGAAGAACTTGAAGATGGACTTCAAAGAGGCGCCCAGCTGCAGCGGTCTGGTAAAGACACTCAATATCGTCGATCGATCAACCACAAGACGTCCATAGCTGGACACAGGCCTCCCCCAATGACTTCCACACATCGCGGTCCTCCGCCACTCGCATCACTTGAGCTTCACTTAAAATGTAGTGGCTGGGTAATCACTTAATTAATAAACAAGCTATATCAATTTAAAGACGTGGACGAAGTCGCGGGCAACAGCTAGTTATGTAATAAGACTATCTTGATCGTGTGTCTTGTACATTGAATACATTGGTATTTATGAAAAAAAAACCGCATCCACCATTTATGGAACCAATTTTTGTCGATTCCTGCCTGTTCGCGCACCACGGAAACATTATGGGGATATATTGATAATTTAACACCTCCGGTCAAAATCTAGGATACTTTTATGCCGGGAAATGGGTGGGTTTCCAGCAAGATAGCCCAAACCCTATCTCAAAATATCAAGGAGAATATTTTACTGAAACTTAGCTTGACGGCGGCTGATATCAAATCAGCAACTAAAAGATGAATGAAAAGGGCTTCCCGGGTTAGCGGTACGTTTAAAATAACGCGTGTACGAAGTCACGGGCTCTGCTAGTTATAAATATGCAGACGACATACAATAATTGTATTCTTAGATCGAGTTTGATTTATTAGTAATACGGGTCCTGTTTAGTATGTGTGGCGAACATCTACAGTGCAGCGGTGCCGAATCAGGTACGAAGAAAGCGATAAGTATATGAGTCAGACTTAAAAAAGACTTAGGAGTCCGCAAACAATCGTAAAATATCTTAGGCCCGGTATCCACAATCCGCTTAAATCAACCCCTATAATGTTTAACCATCCGATATAATGTTGATCCGTAAAATTAGTTTCATTTCAATGTGTAGTATTCGCGTAATATATAAGATTTAAATATGAGGAAACTTTACTGACAAATTACCGGACTTTTTGGAAGAACCGGAAAAGTCATGTTTTACTATTTAGTTTTATTTTCCTACACTCGTGCACGTTTATGAACACATAATAGTTAATATTCCACCAAAATTACACGTTATATTTCAAAGAACACACATTTTTCACAAAATAAAATAAAATTGATAACCTGTCTCTTAGACTACCTCCAAAAAGTCCGTTCATAGGTATTTAATTAGTTACTCAGCTAAATTTCTTAAACGCTTCTACTTATACATATTTTGTATCTTCGTACTTGCCTGAATTACATCATTCATAGCATACTGACTCGTAAATCGCTATCTATCATAATAATATAAACAAAGCTATGACTAGATATTACTGAGAAGGATCTTCTTATCGGGTCCAAGTGCACATTGCACAGTAAAGAGAGCTATTTATAAATCTTATTTAATGTAACGTGCCGTCATTCAGTTTGCATCAATATGCATTTATAATGCTTTATTAAATCATCTTATATGCCTATTTATTAATACAAAAACTGTCGGTGTCCGTATAAGAGATTGTACAAAGTTTATTAGGTTTCCTATAGAGGGCCTTATAATAAGGAGTCGATATGGTTTCGTTTACGTAAAACAGGTATTGGAGGAAAAAGGACTAAAGGTATCTTCGTCTAGATCGGGCAGAAGTATGACATTTCGGCTGCACCTTGATCGCAGGTCTGGGATCTAGAACGATTTCTGTACAGAGATATTTAAATAAAAATATTGTAAATTTTGATGTTTGTGAATCCAAAAAAGTGGTTTAGTAATTTTTAATCTGTGTCTGTTTGTTCAACTTAGTAATAAATTAAATTGTACGTAAAAACTGTTTATGTAAAAAAAATATAACAAAATGACAAGTGATTTTTCGTGAGCTACCTTTTTTTAAATTGACCTATTTACATATCGACATTCTGAAGAAGCTGTACCCACAATGACCCAATAAACGTTGTTTTTTCTCTGAATAAACAATAATATATGCAGCTTACTCATTCTCTTTTCTTAGTGCAACCAAGTCACGTTCTTAAACCACATGGTGCGGTCAATCCTGGAACTTGCAGTAAGATCACAATAATAAATCATGACATACCAGCGCCTTTGTTATGGTAAGCGTCCCTTTCAAGGTTATATGAGACTTTACAAAGCGATCTAGAAAGGCTATACTAAGCTATTAAGTTGAGCTTTTTAACGCATTCGTAATTTTTATTTAAGGGGGAAGCTCAGGGTCAGGGCGCGAAATTCAAAATGTCAATGGTTTTTATTTTTTTACGAAAAATTTGGACATCTTTACGGTGTAATTTAGTGTTTTGCGATATTAGCATTCTGCATTGGATGTCTCGATGTATTCAGTTTGCTTAAAAAAGAACCTAATCCGATACAATACCATAAGGTTTGTAAAAACCGCTACTTTTACTAACTTAATGGTGTTGTATCGCTTTAGGTACTTTTTTAAGCAAACTTAATACATCGAGACATCCAATGCAGAATGCTAATATCGCAAAACACTAAATTACATCGTAAAAATGTCCAAATTTTTCGTAAAAAAATAAAAACCATTGACATTTTGAATTTCGCGCCCTGACCCTGAGCTTCCACCTTAAATTCAGAATTTTGTTATGAAAATATAAAAAAAAAGTTCCCCTAATCATCGCCGCTGTCATTGATAAAAATGGAGGTTATTTTTTTTTTCTATGGGACTAGGCCCGCCACACACCCACCGCTGCTACTCCTGTAAGCCAGAATCTACAGTGGTGTCCAATGATGACACCGAGATGAAAAATTGATGTTAGTATACACTTTCTGAACCACCCTATACAGGCTCGTGATAATAAAATTTATAACTTTAACACTAGGGTCTACCCGCGGCTCCATCTACCATAAGGCACTCAGAGATAATATAGCTTCTTATTATAAGTTATTATAAATAACTTATTTACCTACTTAGAGCTGTATAAAACCTAACTAAACAACATTCTGGAATTGAAATTAAACTAAATTGATAAAACTAACAATGGTTGGAAACTAAAGATTGGATCGAAATGCATTCAATTGACTATTTCAAATCACTAGTACAAGTGTTGTTAAACCAAGCCAAAATGAACTTTATGTTGAAGCGATAGAGTGAAATATAAATAAAATTGTTTATTGAGTATAAAGCTTTAAGCTCTATCTTTAGTTGTGTGAGTGATTTTACTGCTGTCAGTGTAGTGTGGGTGTGTATGTGAATATAGGATAGTGTTACTGCGTAGTGGTGGCTGTGTGTGGTGGCTGGCTATTTTTGTCGATATTTTTTTTCATACTTTATTAAGATAAGCAAAATGATTAAACATATCTTTATTAGCTCAGTTCATATTAAATTAGGAATATTGTTTTTTTTAATGTCACAGAGAATTTTGGAGTTTGTACGAATATAAGGCCGGAATGTGGAGAAGTTCCTGGCGAAGACGTAAGTCCAGTTGTTAATGTCTTCTGGTTGTTTGATGGATGATATTATTATGAAGTTTATATACCTACCTGTAAACCCTTTTATATATATATAATTCTATGGTAATTAATTTGTAATATCCCCAAAAGTTTACTGCCCAAATTGAAGAACTGTCAGTTAAGTTTATAAATTTATTAAGACTTAATTGCTTTTTTCTTCATATTTTAGTTCAATAAGCAGCCATTATCTACAAGAACATGAGGCTATCAAGACCCTAGTTCAGCACTAACCAACGTTGCCGTATTAACCTTGGTTGTACTAGTCATTTTACTGGTGGTAGGCTTCGGCCGTGGCTAGTCACCACCCACTGAACAAAGCCATGTCGCCAAGCGGCCTAGCCGTGTTCCGGCATGATGTTCGGTGCTGCCATTCATGGATGGCGGGTCAGATCAGTTGCGCTGCATGTGCCTAGTGAATGTAGCGTCTCTATCTACTGCCGCCTTCCTACCTAGGCAAGTATGCTCCATCTTAGATCTCATCGTCACTTACCATCAGGTGAGATCGAGATCAAATACTTGCCTATAATGTAATAAAAAAAAAAAAGTTAGCTTGAAACGATAATGAGTCAAAGTGGAATATCTATTTTCTAGAATATAATGTAAAATATTTTGACAGGGTTAACAGTAGGTTATAAAGATAAAATTCCCAAAGAAATAAATCAAATCATTAGACATTTAAAAATACATCCTGTTTTGAGCGCAAGACCTAACGCTACTGGTTCACCTTATTGATAAAAATCAAACATCATTTACACAATATTATTGTATACATTAACGTGATCCATACAACTTTCTGATTCTTCTGTTGAATTTTTCCCCCCTATCTTTACTTAAACCTTATATTATTTCGTATTGAATATGATATAAAAATACGTTTGTCTCGAATATAATGCTTTGATTAATGATAAAAATAAACATATCTCAGACCGTAATATTCGCGACGCGCCCTTCAGATTCCATAAAAAATGAAATGTTAGATTTTGGAAATATATAACTAATTAATTAGTAGCGGAATACATAAATAATTGTAAGTCATTTTAATGATTCCTCTTCATTGAGTTATCGATGAAAATCATCGATAAAGCCTCATCACTACAATTCAAAAATACACACACATGCAAACACAGCAGCTCCGAGGATTCAACTCGCGTCTGCTCGTTCGGAAAGCGAAGCATTGGAAAAATAAAAGTTCGAAAGCCAGAGCTGGCTCAGTATAGTTTACGAACGCGGCCGAGCAGTCGCGTCGAACGATATACACTCGGTACGTCAACAAATTCAGAATTAAAAAAAAAAACTACAATAAATTAAAAACATAAAATCATTCCGTTTTTAACGTGTGCGTATTTTTTCTTAAGTTTTTTTTGTGTTGTGCATTTTAAAAGAGTTTATATTCGAAGTGAGGTGACAAGTGAAAAATAATTTTCACGCTATTCTAGTTGTGCATTTTGTGTTCCGCCGGTTACCAATCTATAAATAATATTGCGTATGCGTTTTGTGTCTGAGTTATTTATTATAGCCTATACTAAAATAACTTGTGGAGCGGTAAGGGATTTATTTTAGACCTAACTGTAGGCTGCGTGCCTGAAATTTTACTTCATAGCTAGCTGTCTCTTTGGTATAAACACAAATATTAAATTTCTTTTATAGGTAACCGCTTTTTTTTGTTTATGACTGATTAGCAGAATCAGTTTCTTACTCTGTCCTTTTCCTCGTGTCTGCCAATGCACGCTACTTCGGTTACCTGCATAATAATTTTACAAGTTTTTTTTTATTAAACAGCCAAAAGGCTAGTTCTCTACCGACGAAACGTGAAACCTAGCCGGCATCGAAGTTTTTTTTAAAACCTAATTCAGCTATAAATGGTAGTACCTAGACACTTTTTAGTCGAAATGTTATTTATTGATTACGTAAATTATCAATTGTTGGGTTATGGTATTATCTTTTTAACGTTTTCATTATCATTATCAGCATATCTGAATGGATAAGGTGTAAACTAGGTATTCTATGATTTTTTTTATATTGAAGGAAATATTGGTATCTAGGTAGGTTGTCATAAAAGGGGCATGTAGGTAGGTACCTACCGTTATCAATATTCACAGAACCGAAGGTCACTGGATAGCTTACCGACTGTTGCGTATAAAAACGAAAATGAATTCATACTTAAGGACGTACTAAGTAGGTGCCTATGTTTATTTCATAAATTACAAGCAACTGATATGTTAATAATATTTATTACTGACATTTTTTTTACTTCCTTAAAAAATGTATTTAGTAGAATCTACATTATCGACGTGTCAACTTCGAATTAAAAAGAAAAAATTTGCTCATAAAAATCACAATGCACATTTTGTTAGGAATACAATTATTTATTTAACATCGAATTTTCGAAATTCTGACTTCACATAATGATGAATGCACTAAAGAACCGCAGGTTCAAGGCTTATGTATATAATTTCTGATTGATTCTCTAAAAGTATGAATGAAATACAAAGTGCTCTCCTTTTTAAAAATACTTATGTAAAGCCGTGTCATCACGTTGCAACCAATTTGAGTCCAAAAATTAAGTTTTTTTAAATATTTTTTGATAGAGTCAACACTAACGGGGTTTTATATTTACATGTATATTATGCATTGTTTAAATAAATTAATTCCGTTAATGCAGGTCAGCATTAACTGTTTTAGAAATCATATAAATTTGCACATTACATTTCCAAGCAGTGTGGCATAATTTTTTTTTCGGATATAAAAAAAATGCGTTGTCAGAACATTTATTTAGGTATAACACCTTTGTCTTGCGGAAATATATACGTCAGTTAGCTATATAAGTAATTAAAAACAGCTGTACCAAAATATAGGTAAGTACTAAATCCGATTTTGATATCACACTACTAAAAAAAAACAAATAAATTGCTATAATGCCTTTGCCAATCACTACAAAAAAAATGTTTGTCGCACTCACTACAAAAGCTACTGTACACATTTAAAAAAAAGTAAAAAAAAACAACGATGTAATGTTTTTTCAGTGGCAGGAATTCAAGAAATATTTTCTACTATTCTATAATATTTATTTCAATGTTGTATCTTTAGCTACAATTGCTTCTTGGTATAGGTACTGTTTTCGTCACATTGCGTCTGAGGCGCTCGTGTCGTTGACCTATCTGGCTTGTCTCCTCATGCGCCCCACTTACGACGTTCTTACTTGGCTTTACATATTTTAGCCATTTTATAGCTGTATGTTCATTCCAGTCTATTTATAGAAGAATTTCGATATGAATGTCATAAAAAAAGAACAGTTTATTTATATTCCAATTTTAAATGAATTTCTGTCATGGTTTATGCACAGACTAACAAAAATTGTAGCTTCGTTTTTTGTTGACATGCAGATTTTTTTTTACAAGTGTTTTTTTTTCTATAACTGTCAAAACATTCCGAAACCCGTAGACGGAGATTCTCAATCTACGCCCAAGCCCTACCGGAAAATAAGGCATTCACGATGCTCTTTTAAAAAGTAAATAGCGAATAGACAAAAATTGATCGCAAATTCATAACAAGTACTACAGGTAATACAACATCGACTTGTAGGTTAGTAGTATTATCGATTATCATATTCGTTATCACCACGGATAGCTTGCACAATCGCCAGATAACACATTTGAGGTCGAATACTAAGTTTAATGTATTATTTAGTGCATTTTGGTTCCCAGGACTAATCCATCTTTCCTATATCTTATCGGGGACATTTTAAGCGCAGGCAATTGCATTTCTTTTTTATTATTATTATGACTCTATAAGCGTGCAACTATATAATACAATATTTCTTAATTTGGTTACGACTTTTACTAGTAAGTATAAACTGAGTATTAACAGCCGGTATAATAAAAAAATATCGGAATTCTAGCATTATTACAGTTATAAAATGTCAGCATTTAGTATACAGAGTGATTCAGAAAAGGTATACTAAGCTTTAAACCTGCGCTTCGTAGTGCATTTGTAATCATTATGTGGGCTAAAATTTCGATGTTTATTTAAAAAAAAAATGGTCGCAACAGAATTTCAGTTGATTTTTTGCATTTTTTTTTAAATTTTGACATTTTAAATTTATGCCTTCATGAAATGTGCTCATGAAGCGCAGTTTCGAGGCTACTTTATTTACCACCCCGTATAGGTACGCAGAATTTTTTAAGAGAGTTTCTCCAATTTTAAAATTAAGATTAATTAATACACATTTAAAAAAAAAAAAAAAACATTTATGCTTAACTTGTTATGGAATGTTGACTAAAAGGGGTGCACCTACCTACTTTCTATGATATTGATAATTACTTCGCCATGGACCTATTAGGCTGTGTCCCCAGTCGGCAAACTGTCAGCGGCCGACTGAGTTAGCGGCGTAGCGGTTTAGTACGCCCATCCATATATTTGAAATGGAGTGTTCACAGTTTGCTAGTTTGCGCTCACTCTACGCAGTTTGCTGTGTTGCGCGCGCCGATTGATTCAGTGAGCGGCCGACTCACAGCAAAACCGGTTCCAGACGGCGGCGGCGATATGCTTGTTCACCGGGCGTAGTGAGTCCGTTTGCCGCAACTGTCATGTGGACAGTTGACAGTGAAAATTCAGTCGGTCGGTCGACCTAAATAAGCGGCTAACACTTAACAGTTTGCTTTCGACGCACGCAAATTGATCTGAGTTTGCAGCTAACTGGAATTTCAGTTCGCCACAAATTTGCGGCTCACTCAGTCGGCCGCTAACAGTTTCCCTACTGGGGACACAGCCTTACTCATACATTACGTACCCACATGCATATAGGTGTAAGTATATAAAACCTCAAAGTCACATTGGTCACAGTGGATTAAGGTATATTTACATCGATCGATACCTACATCGATAACATAATAATTATGATAGCTACCTACTTAAAGAACACAGCTGTGAAAATAGCGCATATTATTGAAAGAAAAATTAACTATTTTTTTTAATTATTATTTGGCATCACCATAGGTATTTTGCCAGTGTCAATTAATATAAATTATTTCAGTTTTCGAGCATATACACAGGCCCAAAGGCTAGGCCCAAGTAAAATATCCCCCCATCCCTCAATCAGTAAAGTAATAGATATTATACTGAAAGATTTTTATGGATTTTTTGTGAGAAACTGAAAAGCCATCCCGCCATAAAGTCAAATTGTAATCGTTTTTAGAGCTTCACACATGCGGGACCAACAGCGATTTGCGTTCCGCGTTCTTTGTTATGTATGGATTTCGAACATAGAACGCTCTCCACTCTGGCGGAATTTTAGATTGTGACAGTAAGCAATTTTAAAAGGTTGTTGAACTCTGGCCTTGGCTTATTGCATCGAGTTTGTTAAACGGATATTTACTTACAAATGTTTCGTAACGAGCGGCACTTCTAATTGGTGGATTGATTCCGGAAAGCTATAGACCGGATTATGTGGAAAAAGGTGACCTTGGCTATGTAGTGGTATACCTACAATACAGGTAGAAAATTAAAATAATAAATAATATTTAAAAAAGCGTATGTCGAAACTTTTTCCTTATATTAGTTTGGTTTGAAATATGCACTAAAACAGGAAATGTACTGTGATTGCGATTGATATTAACTTATTATTAAACAAAAGAGGATAACAGAATCAAATATTTTAATACTCTATCGATTTCATAGTAAACTATATTATTTTGAGTACTGCATTCCGCGTTTAATTTTATTTTATAGATCCCGCGCATGTAAATAATGCACTGATGAGTCATGTCTGTTGGGATCTTAATTTATAATCTTTTTTTTAAATGGTCTCGCCTATATTTTTTTTTTAAATATCACAAATCAGTAAGTTATTTCAGTGGTTATTTTACTGACAAATCACAGGACTTCTTAGGATATCTTGAAGAGTCATGTTTTACTATTTAGTTTATTATTTTTATGAACACATAATGGTTAATGTTCCACCAAAATTAATAGCCATTGTAATTTAAAGAAACAAATTTTTCACAAATAATATAAAATTGATAATCGTTCTCTACGCCTAACCCCATAGAGTCAATTCATATATAATCTGTCAACTGTCCCACTGTCACTGTCAAACAAAAGCATTCGGCATTCACGTAAATGTCAAGGATAAAGAAATATTAATGCATTCAAACGAACTAAATACATAACAAACAATACATAATGTCAAACGTGCATAATTTTTGCATAATCTGTGCTAATATATGATACTAGCTGTTGCCCGCGACTTCGTCGGCGTAGAAGAGTAGAGAACTATATTTATCCTCAGAATAACATTTAGCACCTTAAGTGACGAATTTATAAAAATCCTTTCTTAGCGAGCACCTAGAAGTCCAGAGGACCCTGCGCCAAATTTCAAGTCCCTAGGTCTCATGGTTTCGGAGATTTCGTGATGAGTGAGTGAGTCAGTCAGTCAGTGGATTTCGCTTTTATAATATAGGAGATTGACGATGATAACCTTTAAAAATGCTATAACTGTTTCAGAGTTCCCAAGGACTTTTTTATCTTTTTTTTATTGGCTTTCGACATCAACATTGAGCCAGGGCCCCAAGTCTGCTGACACAATCGATTCATAATCGAACAGCAACCGCATAGTAACTGTCACTTTTGACAGACATCTCATACAATATCTGTCATAAGTGACAGTTACTATGCGGTTGCTGTTCCATTATGAATCGACTGTGTTAGCAGACTTGGGGCCCTGTTCTGCCAGAGACTTGAGTACCTACCTTTCGAGACAGCTATGCTGCATAATGAAATAAATCTCTCAGCCTTATCAGAGCGGTAAATGCTTTACTGAGAAATTATTGGACGTACCTACAAGGCAACCTTATATATACAATCCCAAATTTAGCAACGCTCGTATTATGGGTACCGTACAATGTACTGAGCGCGATCCCAGTATATAATTACTTATAAGTACATGTAGATATTAAAACTGACTTGGGTGCAAGCATTTGTGCTCATCACACAAAAGTTGCCCGTACTGAGATTCAAACCCGGGGACTTTGGTACAGAAAGTAGGGTTATTGCTTACTGTGCCAAGAGGGTACACTATACCATTGTTATCCGTTTCCCTATAGGGCTTCAATAGAAAAGGTAAATGGCATAATTCACCATTATATATGCCGCCAAATTATCTAATTTAAATATAATTAATTATTTGATCCCACCTAAATTATTCAAGTCACATTCGTGATCCCTCGAACCGGTCTTTTCACCGGAGATACCGGTTTTTTTCAAGGTCTCTGTCACCCTATTGTGTGGTACTTTTCACACCTTTAATTTTTTTATACTCTCATAATATTAGGTATCTGTCCGTATTGTCTGTCGGGTCCCTAATGTTTGGTAAACTCCTTTTTTAAACTTGAAGGTTTGAAGTATCTCACGGTAGCCAGCTGTTTTGTTTTTTTTTTAAATTCGATCGGAATTTTATTTATACGTACTCTTTGAGGTAACATATGAGTGTTCCGACTCGCTCACACGACAGATATCCCAGTAATAGTATAAATGTGAAAGTTTGGATGGATGGATGGATATTTGTTACTCATTCACGCCAGAACGGCAGAACGGATCTGGATGAAATTTGGCACAGACATAGATTATAGTCTGGAATAGCACATAGGCTTGTTATCCCAGTAACATGTATGGTTCCCGTGGGATAGATTTGTTTTAATTTTTCGTAGAGCAAAAGATCGACATGATTTTTGGCATAGGATGTGGTAGTTTAGGGGTACAGAAAATGACATAGGCTAATTTTTATCCCGGAAAAATGCACGGCTCCTATAGTACAGTCATACTTTTAATCGCGGGTAACACCGCGAGGCGCAGCTAGTCATAAATAAGTATGACGGAGTTAGATATAAATAAACTTTGATTATATTAAAAACGGTTTGCCAATTTGTGAAATTCGATATTAAAACAGATTTACGAATGGCATTTTACGAACTCGTAAATATTTTATAACGCTATGATACGCAGAAACATAATCCGTACATACTTAGTCATAATAGTTGACAATAAACAGACGCAACGCGTGTAATTCATAGGTGTGATAACATTATCACATAGGTACCTACTTATCAATGTATCATTGACGGATTGACAGATGTGGGGATATTTTTTTTTGCATATTTTATAAGTTACCAGCACTATGCCCAGATTTACGCTCTTACATTATAAGTTATTCTTCTTCTTCTTCTTTAACGAAATGGAATGCGATGAAATAAAATGGATATGAATATGGCCTCACCCACAACTCAGCGGGTATTTTGCCAGTGTCAAGTAATTAATAGCCATAAAACATTCCATGAATACACATTATCAATACAATAATGGATGTGACATGATGATATGAAAATGGCGTGTCTACATTATAAGTTAAACACCTTTCAGATCATCAATAGATCAATTTGAAAAAAATAATTTGTGTACAGTATTCATTTGGGGGCTTGAAGACTGAAAATTTCAACCACTAGAGTACATTTTCAGGATATCAGTAAGTAGCTCTATGAGCTCTAACTAACTAGTATTAATTTAAGACTGTAAGTTCAAGCTAAATAAGTACTTCGATCCGCCCACAATCGAATACTCAAATATTTAAGTCCCACTTAACCGTTTGAGACGTGGATATCTTGCTAGTGTTTTAAGCGAGACGCGGTATTATTAACGATGTTTAAAGAAAACTTATTTTACACATTTTATCGCGTTTATTTTATGTTTTTACGTTCCCGACGATTCGGCTGCTTTCCAGCAACCATGGTCACGGGAGTACTGAGGTGTACACCAGTCGAAACGTCGGAAGCGTAAAAAAATTAAATACACGCGATAAAATATAGTACAATAAGTTTAATTTCAACGTGTAGTGTTCGGGTAAATATAAGAAATCAATTACATTTAAGTATAATTTGAGTACGTGGTGGCTAATTTCGTACTTTTAATGAGTGTTAGAAGCGCAAGTATACATACTCTGTCAGACTGTTGGTATATAACACGCTGAGTAATACCATCATATTCCATCACATACCATCGTATTCCATCACACGTCTCCCTGGGGAGACTTCACACATAAATGGAAGCATGTCTAGACACAATTAAGGACTATTTAATTAACATCGAACGAAAAAGGGAGACTGATTAGCGAAGTTGGTAGTGACCCTTCTTTCGGTCCCGGGTTCGAATCCTGGTAGGGACAAGCTTTGTGTGATGACCACGAATGTTTGTACCCAAGTCATGGATGTTAATTATCTATATAAGTATTATATACTGGGTTCACCCTCAGTCCATTGTACGGTACCCATAATACTAGCGTTGTTTAGTGTGAGACCGTATAGTTTGTGAGTTCGTCTGGCGATTAAGAAACAAAAATCAACAATATACAAAACCCAAGGTCACATTAATAAAAAAGAAAAAACAACAGATAATGACATGTTATAATTAACATTAATTTAAGTACAGATGTCCCAATTCCGATGGTGGAGAACAATGTTAATCGATTCCACTTTTAAATGGCGTACTTACAAGAATCGTTGACAATTTGGCGTTTACAAATGGAGAATTAACAAAACTTGAATCGAGATTGGAATTGAGGACATAGCGGGGTTTCCTTTTTAAATATAAATGAATTATAAAAGCCACAGACAACATAAAACTACGTGGTAAATATGGCGATTTAAAAAAATTAATTCGAACTGGAAATTAATGATAATATACTTATATTTTTTTTGTGTAATCGAAATACCTATTCGTTTATTTGAATGTTTATGAAATAATAATCATATGTTTGTTAAAATCGTGCAATACTGTAGAAAATACAAACCAAATGGTGAAACTTGACTTAGTAATTTCTACAAAGTTGTAAATACATAAGTAAGTAGATACACTAACGTTTAGCGACATTAAAAAAGGAAGAGGTTCTCAATTCGGTTATTTTTTTGTCATGGATTTTTTTCATTTTACCATAAAATTACTGTAAGTAAATGTCTCTCAGGGAAAGCTTTATCAGAGTCGAATATTATGTGAACTATAGTTATGTACCGTACCCTGGCATGATCTCATCTCGAACCGGGTTCAACTCGGGAACCAGTTATGGTAATCGCTACCTTCACTCGATATTAATTGCGTGGACCAACCGTGGAAATTACGGAATAAACTTCACACTTTAAAAAAAAACTCCGAATACTGCTCTCTCTGGCCGTCTGTCCTAAAAGCACATTATGACGTCAACGGCGTCTAGATTAAAGCTCAGGGGATATGTCATCACGCCATCCAATCATGCCTATAGAGCCAGAAGTAAATATGGGTCAGTAGAATACCACAGCGACGCTCGAATAGCTTTAACAAACGAACAAACACACAAACCGTACCAATGTCACGTTCGTTTGTGTAAGACCGAGAGATGTCGAAATCGTGACTCTGTTTCGTGATAAAGGTTCAGATGACCATAGAGTGGGAAATAATATAGATTAATCAAATGTCGCTCACTTTTGAAGACCAAAACTTTGCTGATTTGAGTAGGTATTTTTTATGATATGACGTCTCATCCCATCTTTTTTTTTTCTTTATTCAACCCATTTCTCTTCCTTAGTCAACCGACAGCAATTAAATGATTAAATATTATATTGATTTCTTAAATTCACGCGAAAGCTACACATTTAAATAAAACAAATTTTACGGATTTATCGCGATTATTTTATGTTTTTACGTTCCCGACGTTTCGGCTGCTTTACAGCAACCATGGTCACGCACGGGAGTACTGATGTGTTTGACGTCCTAGTGTCATAATTTGAACTGGGGTACCATCATATGGAGTTGTTGTTTTTTTTTATTACGTTAAACGAAACGCATTTAAAATAATGTAGTAACATATGCTGCTTACACCAACAAGTTAAAGCATAATGATACAGTGGTGTTGGAGCCGCGGAGCTCGTTATCAACACTCACCTCGACTCAAACGCAAACAAGTTTGACGCAAATGATACGTTATCAATCTCTCCCAAGTGCAACACGTATCCACACATGATGTTAGAATAATACAGCCTGATCCGAAGGTGTATACTTAGCCTGGAACCCGGGCTTTTTAGGCTCTACGTCAAGTCAGAATTTCATAATATCGATTTAATAAAAAAAAACTTTGTTCCCAATAAAACGACAAATGTTCTTTTTTTAAATTTGAGCTGCCAAATTCTGACTTCACATAATGATAGCAAATGCGCGGATTGGCGACTTAGAATACCCTTTTTGAGTCACCTTGTATAACGTTAACAATACATGTCCTATCAGTCGGAAGAGGTCCTGAGGGACAGTAACCTCCTCCAATGACGTCTTTACACGTCACGACTCGCATCCACCGACTTCCTGCAAACGCATGAGATATCCTTCTCTTGGTTATTCTAGAACCTATCTGCTCTACATTTTATGGAATCAACATGCCTGTAATCCCAGAGAATTATAAGCTGAGGTAGCCTGTCCGCCCATTTCACTGATATTCCTGATATGTCACTTTAATAGCGACCTAGAAGCCCGACAGAAAAGAGTATTCTGCGTTCTTTAAAACATATATATGGGTAGCAGATAGCGACAATTTGTAATTTATGCAGAAAACAGTATATATTAATTTTAACTGTCCCTTTTTAAGGCCGAAACGAAAAAAAAACACAGTTGTCGATTCACTTTGTCTTTGACGGACTACAATAAATGTAGCAAATAGAGAAAAGGGCTGATCAACGAACTTCTATTAAAACTATTATTATCAAGACATTTATAACTATGTGTAGGAGAATAGACGTAGGTACTCAGAGAAATTAAATGCATTCTAGACCACGAGAAGTATGTTAATATCGTAATAAAATCGATGCATGCAGCACATCCACTTAGATGAACTGCTCCGCAATAAATCTTGTGTATGTAAGGACTGTTATCTGGAAAGTCGCCCCAGTAACCTCCCGACGCTCATAATATTTCATAATGCAGACATAATGTCGGCCAATCAATTGAAATAAATAGTTTTGTAAGACCTCCTCCATTTCGTGATCAGAATCAGTAGTTATTTTATTCATGTACAGTACTTTAATTTTTTTTTTTTTAATTACATTATAGGCAAGTATTTGATCTCGATCTCACCTGATGGTAAGTGACGATGAGATCTACGATGGAGCATACTTGCCTAGGTAGGAAGGCGGCAGTAGATAGAGGCACATGCAGCGCAACTGATCTGACCCGCCATCCATGAATGGCAACACCGAACATCATGCCGGAACACGGCTAGGCCGCTTGGCGACATGGCTTTGTTCAGTGGGTGGTGACTAGCCACGGCCGAAGCCTACCACCAGTAGAGTTGTCACCTGGTTGGCACCACCCAGGGTCACGTGTAGGGTATCTCGAGGGTACTTAATTCTCCTACGGACGAAGGTGACTCGACCCCAAAATACTTATGAACTTATGACTTATGAATTGTCAAAATAGTTACAAAATGCTAAGCTACAATATAACCTTCGGTTCGGAATGCCGTTCCTATGGAGAAGAACGGGCAAGAAACTCCATGTAGCTCGTTTTAAAAATACTCGTTACGTTTGTGAGCAGTACATTGTTATGGGTATGTGAGAGCAATGTAGGAAAGGCTAGGCAGTCTTTAGCAGCTGGTCAAAAAAAGTACTAACACTAAATATATTATTACAAGTTCCCACATTTACAAATTAATTTTGTGAATTAAAATAAGAAGGATGAGGAGAAAAACAAAATCTAAATAGTCTGCTCGAACAAGGTCATTTATAGATAGATAGGTTTTAAATGACTATGGGTCTTGTACCTATGTAGGTATACTTCTTAGAAACGATTCATTGTAAAGAGGGCTTTGGGGCGCTTGGACTTTATCCATCTATGACATAGATATAGGATCATATATGTAAGAATAAACAAAATGTATGAAACGATTGGAAATCGATTGGCGCAGGTGGTAATACTCCCGCTCTCTGTACCGTGGGTCCCGGTTTCAAATCCCGTTACGGGTAAGCTCTGTGATCAGCACGAATTTTTGTACCCGAGTGCGTACGAGTACGAGTACCGTATATAAGTATTTATGATACTGTGGTCGCTCTCAATCTATTTATATAGCTGCAGTGTCGCAAGGTCAATCCTATGAAGACAATAAGATTGGATGACCTTGAATCATCAATAGGTTACGAGCCATTGAACTGACGACACGACGACCTTGGAATACCATAGATCATTAAACATACTAACTGTCTTTATGTAATACATAGGTGGAGCTCGAAGATAATATGACTTTTGCCTTGAACTGATGACAGTATGTTAATGATTCTTAAATTGGATTAGTGGTTCTACAGATTACCCCAAACTATCAAACTTTTAACTTATACTACATGCACAATTTTTTTATAATCTTACCAGTACGTCAAGAGCGAGATTTTTCGTAAGCTAACCGTATACTTTATAGTCTACTGTATTTAGACATTTTGTATGGAGAATTGAAAGTTTTAAATACCGTCTGCTTGAGGCGCTTTCCAAGTCGTCATACAAAATGTCTAAATACGGTAGACTATAAAGTATACGGTTAGCTCGCACTTGAGTTTGTTAAATCGCTGCAATCTTTAACTAATATACCATAATACGTTCAAGGTATGCAATAATTTCGTAGTTATAATTAACTGTGCATGGGAATCGTAGCCGTCAAGCCGGTTTATTTGACCTCATTTTAAGGTCTCTGATGCGTTTGAGTTAGATGGATTCTTTAATGGTAATTTCAAGAAAACGATTACGATTGTTTGTAGGATAAGCATTTCGAACGGGCGCTAGAATATATAATAATATACACCTCTCTACACCCCTGAGCCGGTCACGCCTGTGTTGCCCCTTATCGTCTTATATGACGGCCTTTTTAGGGGGCCCACCTTGAGAGCGGCGAGTCGCCACCTGCCAATAGTAATTAGTTAAAATCTGATTATGGCAGGTGTCCGCAACCCTTCCGATATTCCCATCCCATATCCATCCAAACCTCAATCCATAGTCCCAATTATCTTTTCATATTCCTGCAATAGTTCCTCCGCCTGCTGAGGTCAATTCGCTGTTTATGCTATAATTTTCAGCAGTTGACACCGGCAGGTGGCTAACCTAACATTGAAATTATCAAAAAGGGCCTCTACGTGTTGGACCCGTGCCCCCGCGCAAGCCTTTCAAAGATAAGGGTATAGCCCGAGTGCTGAGAGACATTATAAATATTATAATACTCTGTTTCTGTTACACTATCTAGCATTCTTCATGCCGTAGGTAATTAGGTCATATTTTCGGTATATTAAGCGTATCGACCTCAATATAATAACGAACAGGCATGTGAGATGAAGAGATCTTTCATTCGCGTCTTCATTACAAAACAACACAGATCCATGGGGAACTATCTTGTTACTATAATTAATAACTCCTCGCTGCACCCGGAAGTGCGTACTTATAATGTACGACTGGTTACGAAAATAACCAAAGGATTTATTGGTCAGACCTTCCGTTTGTTCCTTTGATCTCCCAAGAAGTGGGATTGGATTTGTTGGTTACAATTTTTCCGAAATGTATTTTTGGGTTCACAGAACGTTGATTTGTCAAGATATTCATCACATTTTTTTCTGTCTAACGCTTTTTTTGCTGTGAGGATTACGGAAATGGGAAATAAGTCGAATTAAATACTTTTTAGCGGGCAGTTAAACAGTGAAGTTGTTAATCTTGTTTTATTTTCCAAAAAATAAAATAAGATTGACAACTTTTAGATATTGGTTATTATCAATTTTACGATATTCCAAAACATTGTTTCCGTGTGTTACGATTTGTATTGACAGAAATAAACTTTCACATGAAAAAAAAACTGCAAGTAGGGTAAGAATAATGCCAGTGTTTCTTTAAACCGAGTTACATAGATCAATAGTTTAACTATTACGAAAGTCCATATATTCATTAGGTAAACTTTTAATTATTGATAATACCATATAACGAATAACGAGGTAGAACAAAACGCATACGTAAATATTAAAATAAACTGTTAATTATCATAATAAAGTTAAAAATGGAATGAAATATTTTTTTTAATTATTTTTTGGCCGTTTATATATTTTTTTATTTCATACTTAGCACTACAATACTGATTTATTTCTTCTTCTCCTCCACAGATAAAACGAAAAGTGCCTGAATTAACAAAGAAAGGGATGTGCCTTGTGTTGTTGTATTGCCAGTGATAAAAATATTTGCTTAAAATTTAATATTTTAACTAAAGAGTGTTGTACTATAGTGATTTTATAAGTGATATACAGAAATCTCATCACCATGGAGCTAAGGTTAATGGCTTGTTTGGCGATCTTCGTTATGGCGGTATCACAATGCTCAGGTAAGATTGATCATTATTTACTATCAGGTGCAAAATATCTGAACCGCTTTCAAGTACGTTTTTTTTTATTAATGGCCAGTATTATGAAGGTACAGACAAGATAGACGCATTAGAGTATTTTTTCAAATGTCATGTGTCATTCAAGGCGTCGGCGGCCTAGTAGCTTTGGCTATGCGTTCAGCACAGTTGTATTTTTTTAATTGTCTAAACATATGATATATTTCATTTGAAATGTCATCTTATAGCTTACTGTTAGCCCTGTTAAAATATTTTACACTATTTTTGTTACACCTTATATATTATCAGTCGCTGTTATAATAATTATCTATAAACTGACCCTGACTTATTAAAGCAAATAAACAATAAATATTTACATAATTTAAAGATTCAGATAACAAGCTTAGAACAAAACAACACAAGGAAACTAGTCTCAGATGACTAACTCACAGTTTTAGATCTTTTTCTAGGTCACAGTTCCCAGCCAACTGTGCTATGCAAACAAACATAACGACGGACATAAAAACTCGAGGTTGCGTGAGGTTTAATGATAATAAAAAAATTACGTCTATAACGCGGCTATTAAAAAAAAAACAAAAAAAATTGTACCTAATATTTATGTGGGCTTATCGAGAATACGTTCCAAATTTAACCGCGCGAAAGTATAGCATTGATTTTAGAACTAAAAATATTTTTTAATTGAATTTAAAAGTAGAACACCAGTATGCATTTACTCGAATTTAACCATAAGGCGTCGGCAGAGGTGCACTACAGTGGGCCCACATTACACTGATGGTAATTTGGTCCTTTTGGTCGTAATCTAATAAGGGTTCAGCGTAGTACTACTACACCGGGCATACTCTGTTAATATTTATAATAAATTTTACGTATGTCAATTCAGTGACGTTTAACACAAATATATTAAGTTACAAATGAGAAAAGCGTAAAGTTTTTTTAGCTTTTCTTATTATATCTAGTATCATATCTGTAAACTAAACGGCGCAGATAAAAAAATATTATTATTTTATTTACAAGCAGCCATTACTCAATTCTAATTTTAAAACTAACAGTTGTGTAATGTCAATGTCAAATTTGAAACTGGAAATCGTTTGATAATTCATTCATTAATTATTCATTCAACCAATTATTGTGAATGGAATTATTTAAGTATTGTTGTGAACAGAAATGGCATCACCTCGAATGTATTCTTCGAAGGGATAGGCAGTAGTATTCTGTTGTAGAATCACATTTTATCGATGTTATTAGGTTTTCTTACGATGTGAGTTTGTTGCCATTTTCCGGGGACTCTTCCAGACTGTATAAGCTATGCAACTTGGGAATCAAGTCGTTGTCATTTCAATTGTAGCCATAAACAATTGATGTTACAAAAAAAATATTCTGTCTATGGTGTAATAATATTTATTTTAGATCTCAATGTAAGTTTAAATTAGGCCAATCCCCAAATAGTATGAGAATCAACATCTCTCTCGATTATAGTAATAACACACAAAATAAATATAATAACGCGCCGCCCTAATTACGCCTCTCGCTGACGCGAGCTGTCACAATGGGCGCCTAAGCGGCTGTCAAAGTGACAGCTGTCAAATCGTGAGGTCGTTCGCGCGCTCTACTTTTGGGTTATTAGTTTCTATAAATGGAATTTATGAATGGGACTGGAAAGAAACGTGTAGGCAGTGGAAATGTTTTTTTTTCTAAATATGCATTTCACTCAGAATGTTTAGCATCAGACGAATGAAGTAGGATTCTTTTTTTTTTGTCTGTGAATTTGACCAGATATGTTTAAAAGTGTGTCCTTATGTAGTTGTATTTGTAGCTCTGCCTATGTCTTCGGGGAGTTTCAGGTGTGATAGTGCCGAAGTTTCCATCACCATTAAGGTTTTAATTGAATTCATAAAATCCGCACGTTCGTCATCCCACGAACCGAGAGAGGAATGACCGCATAACTAAAGACATGTTTAAATATAGGTTTACCGGTACAGTCAAACTTGTTTGAGGTTGCAGGTTAGTTGCAGATTCGTTTCCCGCTTTTGAAAATTATCATGTCGTAATTCGCTCTGCGGGGTTAATTTCAATAATGTGAAATCGTATCACCGCTGCAGCAGAGAACGCAATCACCGAACTAAATTTTAAGTGACTCCGTTAAGTTGGTAACTCTGTCCACCTTCTAGTGACACAAGCGTGAAGCTTTCTTGTTTCTTGATGTTTCCAAAAACGCGTCGTCGTTGTTGGGTCAAGAAACTCATTCAATTAATTAGCGCTCTGGAGCTACATTCGTTAATGTCGGGGGGAGTTTCAAGTAAAATGGATGTGGTAATATTGATTAAATAATACTTGAAACAATTATTGTTACTGGGAAGCGTTTTTTTTTCATTACTTCATACTTATAATAATATCGCCGGACGAACACACCAACTATACGGTCCCACACTAAGCGACGCTTGTGTTATGGGTACCGTACAATGGACTGACGGCGAACTCAGTATATAATACTTATATAGATATTACCAGGATTACCAGGATTCGAACCCGAGACCCTCGGCGCAGAAAGCAAGGTCACTACCAACTGCGCTAATCAGGTCGTCAAATACTTAATTATACATTTGTAATAATATATTAATTATAAAAGATGTCCTTACGGACTTAAGGCGATTAGACTTGGCCGCTTCTTTCGAGTCCTTGGGCCCGTATAAATAAATTGATCTTAATACTAGAGCGAACATGATCGCCCTCTTGACGTTTTATAATAGAAACGTATCTTAAAAAGCACTCAAGTGTGCTCTCCGAGATGAGAGCAGTTTATTTAAATACCAGCTATTAAGCTCAAGATGTCCTAAAGGGAAATGGAACGCAGTATTTTGCGGTTCAAGTAAATCGAACATTTGATATATATATATATATTACTGCATTTTATGATATGATTCACTGGCATGAAGAATGCTAGCTTCATAGGTTTTGTTAAGTATGTGGCGCAACTAAACGCGCACGCACACACTGATGGTCTATGGTTTGACAGTTGGAATAAACGTCAGTGCGTAACAGGCCGCCTTGTGTTTCACTTGTCTCCCGTAGACGCTAATCTATCATTGGCGACGAGGATGCTAGCGATCTAATCTATCAGGTTTGCTGCAGTGTAGGTGGGTCACTTGAGCCAAACTAATTTAATGAATCGTGACCATATGCACAGTATTGGTATCAATAAGCGATATATTCATTCCATTGCTATGATTGACAATAAAAAAAGTCTCCCAATGACTTTGGCACCAGTGTCCTGCGAATAAATACAATATACATTAAATGAAATAAATCTCGCCTGACGCACAAAACTAATGTACAATCGCAAACTAGCTGTATCTTGTTTATTACGAGTAACACCCATATGAATGATTTGCTACAGCGGGAATCCACTCTACAGCCTACGCTCAAATAGGTATCAAACCAAGCTGATTGTAATACATTATATACAGCATTTTTTTTGAAATGTTTTGTAAGCTTTTGGGATAAGGTATCGCGGCTATAGTCTGCTATCAGTACAGACGCAATGAGCCACAATTCATAATTCGAATAACCTACCTCCTCAACCTCAATCAGTATTAATGTATTCAAGCGATGCCGCATCCATCGCGCTGCTAACATTCGTGTGTATCTCAGAAATGGGCTTGGCGCACCTAAACGTTACTGCGGCACGCGAACCCCACTACCAGGTACCATTCCTTAATGCTGATAATTATTAAGATTAGCCACCCAGCCATTATTATTAATTTGATATACGACATAGTAAGGGCTGTAGTAAAAAGCAGTGGTAGCCATGTTGGTAGAACGCTTGCCTCGGTAACGAGGATTTCATGTGCGAATCTCATTTTCAACCACGATTATCACTTGCTAAAACGGTGAAGGAAAACATCGCGAGGAACCTTCATGTCTGAGAGAAACCCTCGAAAGACGTGTGAAGTCCGCCACCCCGTACTGGGCCAGCGTGGTGGACTATAGCCTTATCCCCCTCGCATTGAGGGGAGGCCCGTGACCAACAGTGGGACATTAAAAGGGCTGATATTATTATTATAAATCTTTCTCTACCAAATTGCCTTTACTGATATGCTTTAAGTAAAGGGAATATGGAGCAATCAGAAATTCTCTTCTTAGAGTTCTGTTTTTGAAAGTAACCCAGTATTCAATTTAAGATCATCGTCCTCAATACTGTGAACACACACAGCGACAAATTGCAGAGATCGATCCAGATACAATCGATCAATCATTCCATTTGCGTATCGATTTATAATTCATGAACGTTGCTTACATACTCGTACATACACAGATGCATTATCTCAGATCATTGTTTTGTATGTATGGCAATGTTTTGTATGATTTATATGCGGAGCACCTAATATGAACACGTAGTAAAACGTAATACGGAATAGAAAAAGAAAGATAAGAAAGATAGTGTTAATTATAACAAGGGCTGGGAAAATTATAGACTTCTTGTGATTTATATAATGATAATTTAATTAAATACTCAGAACACTTTTCGAAACAAAAGATGTCGAGGAGACGCCATAGAGAAGAGAGAGAAAACCTTGGAGAACATTATGTATAGAGCATTTGTCATAGATTATTGTCCAGATAGAACCATCTCATGATGCCTTCATAAAGAACATCGTAGAATTGAAAATTGATGGTAAGAGTAGACAAGGAAGACAAAGAATAAGCTACATGAGCGAGAGAAAATAAAGGATCGCTTTCATGTCGTATAAAGATATAAAAGAGGCTGCTTTTTTTTTTTTTTATTACATTATAGGCAAGTATTTGATCTCGATCTCACCTGATTGTAAGTGACGATGAGATCTACGATGGAGCATACTTGCCTAGGTAGGAAGGCGGCAGTAGATAGAGACGCTACATTCACTAGGCACATGCAGCGCAACTGATCTGACCCGCCATCCATGAATGGCAGCACCGAACATCATGCCGGAACACGGCTAGGCCGCTTGGCGACATGGCTTTGTTCAGTGGGTGGTGACTAGCCACGGCCGAAGCCTACCACCAGTAGAGTTGTCACCTGGTTGGCACCACCCAGCCAGGGTCACGTGTAGGGTATCTCGAGGGTACTTAATTCTCCTACGGACGAAGGTGACTCGACCCCAAAATCTTGCTCTAGATAGAGACAAGTAGAGAGAGCTCTATCAGCTTCACCGACAAGGATCTCACCCTTCAATAAGGAGAGAGGAGAACAGCTTGGGTAGTGATTTTACCGATTTCAATAACACACAATTTTGTACCGAAAATCTGTATTCAGGTTAGAGAATACTAAAATCGTCAATCAATCAATGTTCATATCTTATAGCTGTTACCCGCGACTTCGTCCGCGTGGTATTTAACACAAAAGTTTTTCTAAAATAAAAGTAGCCTTAGTTACTCCTTGTTACATCAGCTATCAGCTACCATTTCAGAGATTAGCCGAAACAAACAGACCGACAGACAGACAAAAATTGTAAAAAAAAATGTTTTGGTATAGGTACCGTGTATACATACAAATGCACTTAGTAAAAAGCGGTTATTTTAATATTACAAACAGACACTTCAATTTTATTTATTTGTATAGATATCTTATAGCGCCCCTTTTATATTTTGCTTAGACTAACCTAATGTCAAAGTTATTCAAGCTAACTCTATACTAGTCCTTTTCGGATAAAAGCGTGATAAACTAACAAGTTGTGTATTGAAACTTATCATATACAATTTGTGGTAACATCAAATTAACCAAACCCCTTATCAACATAATTTCGTAACTTCGCTTTCTTCCGAAGCAACCGTAGGGCCCCAGATTTCTTATCAATGTTGCGACAGTACTGATTATAGGAGTACCTATAATCATGTCTTCCGTGTTTTAAGGAAGGGCACACAGTATGATAAGCGAACTAGAAGATATATAATATTCAGCCTATTCTCTTACTCCCAAATTTATAGACAGTTATCATTGATTACAATGGCATTCTTACAAATTTTTCAGAGGGAAAAGTGTGTTATAATAACTTTATAATCCATTATAATTTGGTATCAATTTGAGGGTAAGATTATTGGGGGGTGGTCATTCGCAAAAATAGTCTAATTTCACCCGGCGTAAACGTTTTCTTCGCTTGTAAGATAATCATTTGTTAAATCTGAGAATTTCATCTCTCATATATTATGTCATTAAATAATGTTTATAATAATGTACTTCCTAATTCACCTGACGCAAATAAAAGAAAAACTCCTGTGAGTGTTTCGCGCGCACATGCTATACATTGACATCTTTATGACGCCATACATTTGATGAACTTAGCTTTTAATGGAGTTCATCTTTAGCTACAACAAACAAGTCTATAAACCATTATATCCGGCGGGATTATATTATCTTACATTTGTGAAAAAAATGTCGGGGTACGTCTATTTAGCGAGATTTCGTGCTAAATAGATTAGCTAAAGTTATGAAGACTTGGCATAGTGATGGGATATTCCGTAAAATCCTAGATTAACTTTTAAGTATTTAGCCTAAAGAGATCTTCCGGCCAGGCGGGTGGTATGCCTGCCCCGACGATTATTGTCGGGATATTGTATATATGTCGAGATCTCCGAAAACTCTTATAGCGCGTTTCGGGGTTGTATGAAGAATTGTCAATTGTTCTGAATGTCCGTCAGCAGCGCCATTTGTATACCTTGTGGCAAGATTAAAGAGGTCGCTACAAGTAAGTCGTCATTCTGGGTAGTGAAACCTGATTGGAACAGTTGGTGGTCCCTGGTTCGAATCTTTGTGTGATGAGCACGAATGATCATACCCGAGTCGGATATTTAATATCTATTAAAGTATGTAGGTATATAATAAATAATAATAATAAATATCGCCATACGAACACACCAACTATACGGTCCCACTTTAAGCTTAACGCTTGTGTTATGGGTACAGTACAATGGACTGAGGGCGAACTCGGTATATAATACTTATATACATATTAAACATTCATGACTCAGGTACAAACATTCGTGCTCATCACACAAAGCTTGAGTCCCAACCAGGATTCGAACCCGGGACCCTCGGCGCAGAAAGCAGAGTCACTACCACTGCGCTAAAAATACATATATAGTAGTATATAGGTACTGGGATCACCTTGATTCATTGTAGTACGGTACCAATCATACAAGCGTTTCTTAGTTTGAGACCGTACAGTTGTTGCTGTGTTTGTCTGGCGACATTACTTTCTTCAGAGCGTTGGTATATTTCCCAAATTTTTTCACAGTATCAATCATAAATCTGATGAATTCTAGACGGGAATTGCATCTTACCTAATCGAGTACCTATTTGATTTGATAACGTCTGACTGATAACATGTTATCTACTCTCGTAACAAACAGCCGACACTTGTATGCAATACTTGAAAATAAACATGGCTCACTCATGATCGGATTATACTTAATAACTATTATAGCTGTTACCCGCGACTTCGTCAACGTGGTATTTAACAAAAAGCGGACGAAGTCGCGGGTAACAGCTAGTCTACAATAAAAGTAGTCTATGTTACTCCTTGTTACATCAGCTATCTGCCAGTGAAAGTCCCGTCAAAATCGGTCCAGCCATTTCAGAGATTAGCCGGAACAAACAGACAGACAAAAATTGTAAAAAAAATGTTTTGGTATATGTACCGCGTATACATCCAATTAAGTTATTTAAATATTACAAACAGACACTCCAATTTTATTTATTTGTATAGATAATACCAGTCCTTTAATGCCTCACTATTTGTATAGATAATACCAGTCCTTTAATGCCTCACTATTTGTATAGATAATACCAGTCCTTTAATGCCTCACTATTTGTATAGATAATACCAGTCCTTTAATGCCTCACTATTTGTATAGATAATACCAGTCCTTTAATGCCTCACTATTTGTATAGATAATACCAGTCCTTTAATGCCTCACTATTTGTATAGATAATACCAGTCCTTTAATGCCTCACTATTTGTATAGATAATACCAGTCCTTTAATGCCTCACTATTTGTATAGATAATACCAGTCCTTTAATGCCTCACTATTTGTATAGATAATACCAGTCCTTTAATGCCTCACTATTTGTATAGATAATACCAGTCCTTTAATGCCTCACTATTTGTATAGATAATACCAGTCCTTTAATGCCTCACTATTTGTATAGATAATACCAGTCCTTTAATGCCTCACTATTTGTATAGATAATACCAGTCCTTTAATGCCTCACTATTTGTATAGATAATACCAGTCCTTTAATGCCTCACTATTTGTATAGATAATACCAGTCCTTTAATGCCTCACTATTTGTATAGATAATACCAGTCCTTTAATGCCTCACTATTTGTATAGATAATACCAGTCCTTTAATGCCTCACTATTTGTATAGATAATACCAGTCCTTTAATGCCTCACTATTTGTATAGATAATACCAGTCCTTTAATGCCTCACTATTTGTATAGATAATACCAGTCCTTTAATGCCTCACTATTTGTATAGATAATACCAGTCCTTTAATGCCTCACTATTTGTATAGATAATACCAGTCCTTTAATGCCTCACTATTTGTATAGATAATACCAGTCCTTTAATGCCTCACTATTTGTATAGATAATACCAGTCCTTTAATGCCTCACTATTTGTCACCGGCATGTGTGGTATGTCATTTATTTTTACATTACTTATAGATCAATGGAATTAATTACAGTTTAGTATACATGCATGCGTTAGCGCCTACAGAAGGGCGCCTTTATGCTGCTCCCTAATCCTTCAAATCATGCGGATTCTGCCCATGTAATCTCGTTCGTTGCGAGATCAAAAAATCATGCGGGAATTGTAATAAAACTATTTTTTAAGGATTTTATCACGTTTATGTTTCGTTTTTACGTTCCCGACGTTTCGGCTGCTTTACAGCAACCATGGTCACGGGAGGACTGAGGTGGTTGACGTCCTGGTGTCATAGTTAGAAACGTCGGGAACGTAAAAACGAAACATAAACGTGATAAAATCCTTAAAAAATAGTTGTATTTGAATGTGTAGTATTCGTGTAAATATAAGAAATCAATCATGCGGGATCTCGGTATTTAGAGACTCTCGGTAGGTACACCGGGATTGGATACTCTAAGTCTATGCTTTATACACGACAAAATGATTTCGCAATTAAAACGACTCGAGCCGACATTCCGTCGCAAACACCGGTTTAAAACTATAGTTTCGTAATTGTCGCGACCTTACAGACATATGGATGGATTGATAATGTTTAGTCCACTACTGGCTCGGTTGGTATTTGTAGATACAAAGAAATCTTTTTGTGTTTTCAAGTCGAGAGTGAACAGAAGTATACTCCATCGTAGATCTCATCGTCACTTACCATCAGGTGAGATCGAGATCAAATACTTGCCTATTATGTAATAAAAAAAAAAACATTGAGGCTGTTGAGTTGTAAAGATGTCTCCTCCGAATCCTCAAAGAAGTAGGTTTACCCACTTTCATCCCCTTTTCGCTGATGGTGTTCGTTTTCCTTGTAATAGTAGGTAAGCCTGTTGCCACTAAACCAGGCACACTCCTCAACACGAGATTCAGGCCATAGTCCACCACGCTGGCCCAGAGCGATTTGATGAATATCACACGGCTCTTAACAGGCTTGCGGGTTTCCTCACGATATTTTCATTCACCGTAACAGCAAGTGCTGAATTGAAAATGAGATCCGCATATGAAAATTCGAAAAATCCCAGAGATGCGAGGTAGGGCTTGAACCAGCATACCTTGTTTCCAAGGCCAGCGCTCTACCAACTTGCATATCACTGCTTTGTATACCTACATGACTTACTCATGATTTTCTGCAAGGGAATATAAAACCTACTTAATGAATTCAGAAAACAGATTCATAAAAGCTGCAAATCTGTTACTCCGAGCTCAAAATCACAATTGCGCGGTTCTCAAATAACAGTAACACGATCGCTTCAAATAAATCTCTATTGCGTGAACAATAAATGTCAGAATCCATTGCTGTTAATGCGTGCGTCGATCTGCGAAAACAATTCGCACCCTTTTGTTTTTTTTAAGCGACGGTGAAGCTTAATATACGCGGATGCAATCACAGCGAAGTGTAACAATGCGGTGTAGATATTGTTTTATGACGTGCGAATAGAAAGAGATTCGGACAAGACTCAACTAACGCCCGCACCCTACTTAAGGCTCTTAAGCTAGTGTAGCTCCACCTATTAGAAACGGTTTGTAGGGTTCCAACTACGCTCACCAACTTATCTGTTGAAGTTGTAAAATGGGGCTATTTATTTGTCAAAACTGAAAGAATAACCTGACTGCAACTACACTTTGCGAGGACTAGCTAATCAAAGTCAAAGTCAAATTATTTATTTCGTATATGCCTACAGGGAGCACTTACAAATTGTCATTTAATAATTATTTTTCTCAATTCTACAACTGGATCTGAACGCGACCTCAAATGAGAAGATAATTTATGATATGACCGCTTTCATTATTCAATAATAATTCATACCACCATTTCGGTAGCGTGATTAGATTGATTGCTGACAATCGGCCTGTGGATGTCTCTAGAAAGGCCTTGAAAGCTCTTCAAGGTCAAAGGCAGGGTTCAAGGCTTTGATAACTTTGACTATCCCGGACTAGAGCAGTTCAGGAATGACGTCATTTCACATATGACAAGACTAACAATATTGAATTTGGAACGGTAACAGTAAAGCGTCTATGTAAACTTAGCGTTGTTTTCTTACACTCCGGTGTGAGTGGCAACCAGCGAACCACACGAGTGGCCCACAAACATTTGCTGCGCATAAAAGGGTAATATTTTTAGTCGTGACTCATATCGACTCAGAGCCTTAGTACTTGAACCACTGTTTACTTAAAGGCTTATACTTGAAACGTACATTTACAACTTCGATGAAAATTCTGAGTAGTTACTTGAATGTTACGGTTAAATTTAGAAGAGGTACTCAGAAGCCGAATATTTTTTATTCATGTAAGTTAACCTTTAAGTAAAGTACTTATGAATCGTCAAAATAGTTACTAAAGTCTAAGCTACAACTTTACCACCCGTTCGGAATGCCGTTCCTATGGAGAAGAACGGACAAGAAACTCCATGGTTACTCTTTTTAAAAAGATCCTTTACATTTTTGAGCAGTACACTGTTATGGGTATGTGAGAACAATGTAGGAATGGCTAGGCAGACTTAAGCAGCTGGTCAAAACCTCATAGTATGGTTTCATCCATCCATCAGTCTAAAGTCGTCCACTGCTGGGCATAGGCCTCCCTCAACGACTTCCACACATCACGGTCCTCCGCCACTCGCATCCACCGGCTCCCTGCATCTTCATAGCCTTATTTAACTAACTAAACGTATAATTTCTTTTTTTTTTAATAAATAAACTGAAATAATCACAATCCCACAAGTATTTTTTCAGGGTTCTGTAACTCGAAATGTTCATGTTAAAAAACGCTACCCTCATCTGCGTCGCAGACTAAACAGAATTACCGTCAAAATGAATAATGACCGGGGAATAAATAAATTACGTGCATAGTATAAACATCGGGAGAGTTATACCAATTTTAACTTGAGCTATGGCGAGGGATATTAAGCTATATTTTAATAGATTACATAAATTATGTTTGTTTTAAGGTGTAGATAAATTGATAAGTGTTATAACAGAGTTAATGAGGCTTATGTTACTTAATAATAATCAATTTCTTAAGAGTTTTTGTTAAGGTAATTTAATTATAGTGTTTGAAAGATAGAGTGCTCCCTGCTTTGGTTTTTTTAATGAAATTAATGTGTAATCTTTAGAGAAATATGTTTACTAGGACGTGTAAAATGTAGTTAATAAGGAGCTTATAGAAATAAACATGTAGTATAATAATATACTTTGATACCGAACTTCAATCAAATCCGATCAGGTGCGAGATTATTCGTAAGCTAACCGTATACTTTATAGTATTTAGACACTGTATAGAGAATTGAACAGCGCCTCTAGCGGACGGTATACAAAAACATTCAATTCTCCATACAAAATGTCTAAATACGTAGACTATAAAGTATACGGTTAGCTTACGAATAATCTCGCACTCGACGTAGACTTCTGAACCAAACTATTACTATTGCAAACTGCAAATTTAAAGTAACAGTACGCGGTGCACATAGGTCTCAGAACCGATTGGGGGCTAAAGGGGTCTAGAATAACCACAAGATGGACTGATGATATCACACGCGTCCCAGAAAGCCGATGGATTCATGGATGGCGGGATGGCGGGTCAGATCAGTTGCGCTGCATGTGCCTTCACTAGGCACATGTAGCGTCTCGATCTACTGCCGCCTTCCTACCTGTTCACACTCACACAATATGTCAATTCGAGAGTGAACAGGTACCTTCTAGGCAAGTATGCTCCATCGTAGATCTCATCGTCACTTACCATCAGGTGAGATCGAGATCAAATACTTGCCTATAATGTAATAAAAAAAAGGATACGGATGCCGGAGTATACGAATAGCCGTTGATTCTACAAGATTGTTGATTCTAATATTGTAAGTTTATTTTTTTACAACTGGGACGCGCATTGCGTTTAAGTACTTCTCAATTGTGTTTCACGAATCGAAAGGGCATCACGACTTGAACTTTTTATCGCCAGTGGGGCGGAGAAAGTATGTTTGCTTACGCACTTTTGTCATTTCCGTAACAGCGTGAGGTTTTACGAAAAAACGGACGGTTTACGTAGGGTGAGTCTGCAATTATACGTTACTTTGAAACCTTGTCTAGAGTTTTCAGGAAAAAGTTGACCCAATATTAAATTTGAAGTCATCGTAAATAACTATTATTGTTCTTCAGGTCAGGACGTCAAGTGCGAGATTATTCGCAAGCTAACTGTATACTTCATGGTCTACGTATTTAGACATATTGTTTGGCAAATTGTACAGCGCCTCTAGCGGGCGGTATTTAAAACTTAAAAAAACTGACCTTTTGAAATAACGGTTTATTTTATGATTTCACGTTCTCGACGTTTCGGCTGCTTAGCAGCAACCATGGTCACGGGAGGACTGAGGTGTTAGAAAAACGGTAATAGTTATTCACGTTGACTTAAAATGTAATGATGGTTCAACCAGCTGTCTAAATACTTATAACTTTAGAGTAGACTTGGCAACTAAGTCGCACCTTTATATTACTAACCCTCTTATAACTCGACTGTAGAACTATTAGTCTCACCGGAGCTCTACTAACGCTTGTCTCCTATACCACGTGCCTCCGCGGGGGTGACTCCTGTCCCCGAACCGTGACACGACGTTCTCAACGCTTCACGCTCATATTGTGCGCTCGTTTGAACATAATTGATGTATCGTCGTATAATAGGTGATCTTACACGGCAATGTATTATGTTCACATATTATGGGTCACTTGAAAATTATTAATTTTAATCCACATTTGAAGTTAGTTTGATGCCAGTTTTCAAGATACATAAGAATATCCGTGGAGTTTTATGAGTGTGGAAATTACGTGCAGAGGACAAATTTTCACACTGCCTTGCCCGTCTTTGCCTCGTGGATCAGCAGGCAGATTCGCAAGGCTACTTGCTCAGTCAGTGTACCTCTGTTAAAGAGTACTCTATAGAACTTTTACTGGTGGTAGGCTTCGGCCGTGGCTAGTCACCACCCACTGAACAAAGCCATGTCGCCAAGCGGCCTAGCCGTGTTCCGGCATGATGTTCGGTGCTGCCATTCATGGATGGCGGGTCAGATCAGTTGCGCTGCATGTGCCTAGTGAATGTAGCGTCTCTATCTACTGCCGCCTTCCTACCTAGGCAAGTATGCTCCATCGTAGATCTCATCGTCACTTACCATCAGGTGAGATCGAGATCAAATACTTGCCTATAATGTAATAATTAAAAAAAAAAAACTAATACCTACTGGTGGAAGTTTGTGATCATAAAATATGATTTATTTTGTGAGACACTTTTGGAAATTGAGTACCTACTAAGTATTTGATATATTTTGCTAGCGTGACCACTTGTCAGTTTTTCTTATGATAATTAAAAAGATTATTGAAAAAAATAAACACATCTTGAAGCTTCTGAATCTATTAAACGATTGAGAGTATACTTTTAATGGTCGCCCTTTACTATAGTCAAAAGTAACTACTATAGCCTTTGGTCGCATACGCATAGAACAAAGTGACTGATCTTACATAATCGTCACCTAATTAATGATTCCGCACGTTTCTTCAAACGCTAAGGTCTTTCTAATTAGATGGTACTCACTAATCAGTGCGGCCTCCGTGCGTGTTATAAGAATTTTAATAGCACGTTTATAGCCCTTATGTTAATAGCATGTCTTCGTGTTTCAAAGAGTACTGTGACGATTGAAGCGCGAAATTTAACAAATTGCTACTGCATGTTAATTACTTGTAAAAATAATGCTTTAGTACTCCTTTTAATTGGACATTGAAATATTATGTCTGGTATAATGTTATGGGCGAGCTAATTACACTTATACATGAACGTGTGGTGTTTGTATAAATTGGTTGATTATAATTTTGGGTGCTTATTTATTTTGAGCTTAGTGATACGTGTTGAACGAATAGTATGCAGTGTGGTTAAAGGATTACTCAAATGACAGGTTAGGTTAGTTAAACGTCGCTTGGGGTACTCCTTTCATGTGCACATAAAAAATTAATGCCCACTGAAACATCATTAAATAAATATCAAATCAAATGAAATAAAAAATATTTGTTTGTTATCTGTGACCGTCTAAGCTCAAAGACAATCTAGTCTAACCATTGGCGTTATACCAATACATTTTAACGAACATATTGCAATGTTTAATATTCTTTTAAAACTGAAATGTGAATGGAACAGCTCACGGTACTTACACCACGGTAGTCAGATTTATTAATCCTATATCTTGAAGTTGAAGAAGATACAAACCATTTGTAATAAAAATATGTATGACTTATAAATTTCGAATAATCGCTTCTCATAAACCGGTCAATTCGCCAACTGTCCGATTGTCCCCACTCACTGTCATCAACGTCTCGTCGTATTTTCAAATTGAAACGAATCTTGATAAAAATCATGCGCATCTTACATTAATTTACGATCTGATGCTGTAATATTAGCCTGCGGGTCATTGTCCGTGTAATTTGGTCTTGAACCTAGATATATATACTAGCTGCGCCCCGCGGTGTTACCCGCGATTAAAAAGTATGTCCTTTTTACCGGGATAAAAAGTAGCCTATGTGCTATTCCAGACTATAATCTATCTCTGTGCCAAATTTCATCCGGATCCGTTCAGCCGTTCTGGCGTGATTGAGTAACAAACATCCATCCATCCATCCAAACTTTCACATTTATAATATTAGTATAGATAGTATAGTATAGATATAGAGAGATATGTATATATATATATATACATATACTAAACTGTGTTCGTTTGTAAATTTGCCTGAAGACTTTTTATGTGATCTCTGCCTGAATAGTGTGAAGTCTGAAGAATCATGTAGGAATTTCAAGGGATATTCGGGCTGAATGATATGGGAATATACAGGCACCTTTGCCTGGATTATGTGTAAATTTTAAAGGATCTTTGCCCGATTGATGTGAGAATTTTAATGGATCTTTGCCCGATTGATGTGAGAATTTTAAACGATCTTTGCCCGATTGATATGTGAATTTTAAAGGATCTTTGCCCGATTGATGTGAGAATTTTAATGGATCCTTGCCTGAAGGAAGTAACAATTTAAATATTTTTTTATCTCGAATGTTGTAAGAATTTTAAGGGATCTTTTCTCGAATTATGTGGCGATTTAGACGGATCTTTGCTCGAATGTGGCTGTGCGGCTGAATATAGCCCAAATGAATTAGGGTTATGAAGAAAAAATAAACTAACTGTTCATAGACAGCTGTCTCTATTGTAGACGGAATTCTAAACCAGACATAAGTAGCGAATAATACAGATTAAATCTATATCAAGTTAAACATCATTAATCTTATTGAAACCCCGACATTAAACTTACAAACCGTTATAATGTGATACAGTAAACAAACCATAAAATAACTGTATCGAAGGAGGGTTGATGGAGTCGCTTGTCATCAAAGGGAAGTGTGGTATAAACTAGGTAGACATTTACAGAGTCATTCAGAAATGGTACACTAAACTTTGAACCTGCAAGTTCAACGGTTAGTGTGGATAGAAATACGAGTATAACCACGGGTTACAAATGTGTAATGTCTGGCGGGGCGGCCGCTATGCCCCGGCGGTTATTGTCGGGAACTTGTACATATGTTACGTGCTCCGAAAACTCTCATAGCGTGTTTCAGGATTGTAGGGAGCGTTCGTCATTTGTTCTGAATATCGTCTGCAGCGCCATCTGTGTAGCTTGTGACGAGGTTGAAGAGGTCGCTACGCTACCAATCCTATTATATTCTAAAGTTATACTCATACCCTCATGTATTCAAATTAAATGCAAATGGCAACATATACGATATATTTTTCCACCCCATATCTCAGAAATAACAAGCCGAGAGCCCCTAAAATATATTTCCTCGTAACGGACTTCATAAGGTTTGCCGTCCAGTAATGATATGAACTATAAAAATAGTGGGCAGCGATGTAGATACGGCTTGTTTGACGACCCGTTGTACAGTTGGTAATGACCCTGCTTTTCGTACCGAGGGTCATAGGTTCGAATCCTAGTAGAGGCAAACTTTAGGTGATGAATTCGAATGTTTGTATCTGAGTCCTGGATGTTTAATATCTATTATAAATAATTATATAGTTGGATCGCCCGCAGTAATTGTACCGTACCCATAACACACAGTTTGGTATCGTACGGCTGCTGTGTTTGTCTAGCTATGTTATTATGTTTAATTATCTATTTACATATATCTATCATATCGATTTCTTATATTACGCGAATACTACACATTGAAATAAAACAAATTTTGACGGATTTTATCGCGCTCAAATTCGTTTTATTTCAATCTATCTATCAGATAACAGATGTCCACTGCTGGACATAGACCTCTCGACATAGAACTCTGATCTCTACTGCTAGTATTCACACGCCTTGCAATACTTAGACGCTCTAGTAAACATGGTAGCTATAATAAATATTTTCGTATAGCACGCTATCAACTGGAAAGCACACCTACTTTGTTGTTTTCTTTGCCGATTCACGGTCGAGGAATGCATATCGGATCGAATGCGTGAACAGCCACGGGGAGTGTATTACATACAGAAATATATATTTTTTTATATTATTATACGAGTGACGCAATGAATTTATTTGCGGTTGCTCAAACGCACGGAGCGTTTCAGTTCATTTATATGATAATAAATAATAATACCAGCCCTTTTTAATGTCGCACTGCTGGGCGCGAGCCTCCCCTCAATGCGAGGGGGATTAGGCCATAGTCCACCACGCTGGCCCAGTGCAGGTTGGCGGACTTCACACATCTTTCGAGGGGTTCTTTGCAAACATGCAGGATCCTCGCGATGTTTTCCTTCACCGTTTAGCAAGTGATAATCGTGTTTGAAAATGAGATTCGCACATGAAATCAGAAATCCCAGAGGTGCGAACCTGCGATCCTCGTTATCGAGGCAAGCGTTCTACCAACTTGGCTATCACTGCTATTAAGATATATGATAATAATAACCTTGTATAATAAGTACCGTACGTGGCCTGATAACGATCCCAGTTTAAATTACTTATATAGATGTTAAACATCCACGACTCGGGTACAACCATTCGTGGTCATCACACAATCCCCAACGAGGATCCGAACCCGATGCCCCTCGGCAGGTCATGAGACAAATCATATATAGTCAAACCTCGGTATCTTCATTGGGCACCACTGTAGATCCTGGCTTACAGGAGTAGCAGCGGTGGGAGTGTGTGGCGGGCCTAGTCCCATAAAAAAAATATCTAGTCACGATCCTCATTAGTGAGGCAACGAAGAGACAAAGAAGAAGAAGATACATTGTAAATTGTTGACCGCAATTAATCTCATAATAAACAGTACAGCAGTTTCTCAGAAACTGCATAACATACCTACTTACTGATAAATAAACATCTTGTAGTTCTTAAAACGGATGATGTGTATTGAGATAGAAAGAGAGAGTAAATGAATTACTGCAATGTCCTACATAAGGATCATTAAGATTGATAAAATATGAGTCATAATGGTTTTTTTTTGTAAGTTTTTAATTAAATACTTAATACAGCATCACGACTTTACCCGTAAAGGTTGGCTAGTGATATACCGAGCAGTCGAACAGATTTGTATCAAAAGTTGACCTAGTTAGCATGGTTGGTAGTCCACATGCTTTGTGGACGGAGGGTTCCAGGTTCCATTTCTGGTAGGGAAAATCTTTGTGTGATAATATATGCGAGGCTCGCTTCCAGTCCATTGTACAGTACCTATAATAGAAGCGTTGCTATGTTTGGGACCGTACAGTTAGTCTGGCGATATTATAATAATACCAGCCCTTTAGAATGTCCCACTGTTGGGCACGGGCCTCCTCTCAATGCCAGGGGATTAGGCCATAGTCCACCACGCTGGCCCAGTGCGGGTTGGCGGACTTCACACATCTTTCGAGGGGTTCTCTCAGACATGCAGGTTTCCTCAAGATGTTTTCCTTCACCGTTCTGCCGATATTATTATTATATTTGTCACCAAAATTAGATAAATGAGAAACGAACACGTGACCCTGATTACGTAACTTGCAATGGCCTAGCGATAGCAATATTCGCACAATATTTCCCTTCAAATCGCTAATTCGTATCACGTAGGGCTGCGACATCATGCAATTCCGCGATTTGAAAGCAAATATTGCGCTATTATTGCTATCGCTATGCTAGCCAAGTGTTTAGTCAGGGCATGGTAGCCCAAACCTATCATGGCGGCTAACATGCAGCTCCTATTAAACATTTCGTCGTTACCCGCATAATATAACCTAAAAACGAGTTAAGCATTCCTTAATTATAACAAATAGCTTATTATACTCGGACATTCTCGTCTCCCTCACCCGCCGTACGTGTGACAGAGACGGCGATACTGCAACGGTCTCGTGGGAATAATCTTAATGCCGTCGCACTTTTGTTTATGTTTGTTAAGTTTTGATAGTTAGACGAAATTGGAGTCAATTGGATTGTATGAATGTGTGTGAAGTACTTTTGTAATGGGGTATCTATTTATTCGAAATTTGAACTAGACTAGCTGACCCGCCAAACGGTATTCTGGCCCGATGGACATTAATCTATGACAAATGCTCTCCACATAATGTTCTCTATGGTTTTCTCTCTTCTCTATGGCGCCTCCTCGACATCGTTTGTTTCGAAAAGTGTTCAGAGTATTTAATTAAATTACAATTATATAAATCTCAAGAAGACTATAATTTTCACCCCAGGGCCCTTGGCATATTTACCAGCTGACTTTTTTGATTTTCCGGATAACTTTTTAACTATTTCTTTCGGTAACTTTATCGGAGTATTGCAAACATTAAAAAAAAAGATTAACCAAATAGGTCCAGCCATTATCAAGTAATTCGCCAAAGAAGCCCTAGTTCCTGGCTTAGTACATCCTCTCTGAATCATTCTGTATACGCAACTGAAGTTCACTATTGACCAATTGGAGGAAGCAACCGTAAACATTCACGATATCAAATCGACAAGAACTACCCTCAAATCTAATCAATACAAGTTCCAGAGTGCTGTTCAATCGATAGCAATGCCTATAAAGATAGGACGACCCCCGCGAGACGTGGAACGATCAATTAGTAAGCTTAGGGGATGATATGAAGGGTGGATTGGGTAGGGCTAGTGGGGAATAAATGAAGATTGACATCCAGTAGTCTATATAAGGTATAACAATGATAGTGTAAAATTTTGGGTTATTTTAACAGCGCCAACAGTAGGTTATAAAGATAAAATTCCCGAAGAAATGAATCAAATTATTAGACATTTAAAAATGACACTCTGTACTGAGCGCACGGCCAAACGCAACTGGTTCGGCTTGTTTAGAAAACAATAAACATAATTTACATAATTATTTTATACATGAACGTGATCCATACAACTTACTGATTAACACGTTGATGTATAAAATGATGTGTGATATTTTAAACAAGTCGAACCGGCAGCGTTTCGACATGCATTCAGTACAGTTTTCATTTTTTAAATGTCTAATAATTTAATTGATAGAACTAGGCGATACTTGGCGGAAATCCATTGTTAACCTATGGGGAAAGAGGACCCACCACTGACCCTCGGCTTGTCAACTTCTTCGATTATAAACCAAACAAGTTTGATCGATAATAAAAGAAGCCAACAACACCCGAACTCCTCTAAGATGTTAATCGAGAAACTATCTATCACGAGTGACGGGACCTCAAATAAAATGCAATTCTCCGCGACACTAAGCGAATCTATAAAAGTATTCGACACGTGTTGATTTATTTCTTTGGGAATGTTATATTTATAACTTAATATTAGAGCTGTTAAAATATTTTACACTAAAATGTTACACATTAATATATATATATATATCACCGAAGCTACGATGGGGCAACTGCCCCACCCTGGCTCATAGAGATAAGAGAATGTCATGTATCCAAAATCCCACGTAGGAACGGAATAGTTAACTAAATAGTGATAGTCATCCTGACCAAATTTCGACCACGGCGGTCAATCTCACCGAGTGTGTGCGGACAGATGCACCCCCTCTTCTCTCACTCTGACAGTCCGATGGGACGGCAATCTGACACGACCCGAGAGAGATCAGGCGCAGGACCGGGGGCTTTACGTGCTCTCCGAGACACAAGCGAGTGATAATCATGGTTGAAAATGAGGTTCACACATGAAATCCAGAAATCCCAAAGGTGCGAGCCGCAGTTTGAACCTGCGACACTTGATTTCAATCGAGCGTTCTACCAACTTGGCTATCACTACTTATCATTAACTACTGAAGTGTGGTTAGTTGAAATCTGAAGTACTCTCTTAGCGGTTCATGAGTAAGTGTCAAACCGCAGTTAACGACGCCCCATCGAGGGCCACTTGAACCCGAGTTACTGCAATGTAACTGAACAGTTAGACTGGGCTAACTGTGAACTACAGCATTATTCTACTTATTCAGTTTTCGAAAACTAACAGCTTCTTATAATTGAAGTGTCAAACCTTTGTGGATGTAGCTGATTAAACTATTTCTATCTTTCTCTATCCAACGCTGATACGAAGATTATATCTATGGGAAAAATAATAAAGGCGGAGTGTCGCGAACAACATATTGTAGCACAAAAACCAAGCCGATCTGAAATGGAAATGGGCTCGGTATTTTGTTCGCGACACTACGACTATATCATATCTTCGTGTAAGATCTAAAGCAGCACCTTTGACATCTTTATAGGACTTCATATTTACTGTTTATATTATGTGACACCGGTATTCTATTTTCTCCTATAAGATGTTCTTTATCATGGTATCATATTGCTAGATCTAAGCCATAGATAACAATATCGCGAGTTGAACATACCAATTGTACGGACTCATACTAAGCAACGCTTGTATTATGGGTATCGTACAATGGATTAGAGGCGATCCCAATCTATACTAATATTATAAATGTGAAAGTTTGGATGGATGGATGGATGTTTGTTACTCTTTCACGCCCGAACAGCTGAACGGATCTGGATGAAATTTGGCACAGAGATTGATTATAGTCTGGAATAGCACATAGGCTACTTTTTATCCCGGTAAAATGTATGGTTCCCGTGGGATAGATTTTTTAATTTTTCATACTTTTTATCGCGGGTAACACCGCCGGGCGCAGCTAGTACTAAAATATATTAACCACCCATGACTTGAACACGAATATTAGTGTTTACAAAAGTTCGAACCCGGAATCCTCCTTACGAAAAGCAGGATGCCCAACTGTATAAATCGGATACTCTACTCTCTCTCTACATAACACTACCCAATTGCTTTCAAAAAGTTGTTCGATCATATTTCATCTTAAGTTCGAAGTTATCTTGTACGTACTCTCGACGTGTTGACCCCGAACCCTACACTCGCTTGCATCTAACGGACCATCGCCTTTTACTTATCGACGTCTATAATTCGGGTTATGATGACTTGTAATTAAGCATTGTGCATTGTGAGACAAGTAATCAACAAATCCAAAACCAAGCGCAGCATTGCAAGACACTGTGAGCACTTTCTGCGTAGATCGGACCGCGAGCAACAGCTAAATATGAGGGTACCCCAGTTCTAACTATGACACTAGGACGTCTAACATCTCAGTCCTCCCGTGACCATGGTTGCTTTATAGCAGCCGAATAGTCTGGAGCGTAGAAACATAAAATAAACGCGTTTAAAAAAAAATTGTTTTATTTTAAACTAGCTGTTACCCGCGACTTCGTCCGCGTGGCATTTAAAAAGCGGACGAAGTCGCGGGTTGCAGCTTACTCCTTGTTACATCAGCTATCTGACAGTGAAAGTCCTATCAAAATCGGTCCAGCCATTTCAGAGATTAGCTGAAACAAACAGACAGACAGATAGACAGACAGACAAAAATTGTAAAGAATGTTGTTTTGGTATATGTACCGTGTATGCACTTAGTAAAAAGCGGTTATTTTAATATTACAAACAGACACTCCAATTTTATTTATTTGTATAGATATAGATGGCAGTTCATTGAACTAATACACTAAAAGCATTCAATAAATGCACAGCCTCCCAAACTATCTGCGGGTCGAAAAACAATTCTTCTCAATCACCACAAATTGGCATGGCACAGGCCAAATGGCGCAAATTGAGATGTTTCTCTATGGGCTGTGGACCCCTATTGTAGTTCTATTTGACGATTTATTTTCCATTTTGGCTTCGAAAATATTGCGGTGCAAAATTTTAAGGGGGATACTGGTGTATCTCGATTTAATATCACTTGAATAGAAGTGTGTTTTCGTGAATTATATATGGTTAAACCATGGTCGGTTGGATGGTTGTGCATTCTAGTATTTACCGGGAATGGTATAAGTAATATTCCCAGATCTCGGTATACTGGGATCGCCCCATTTGTTGTCTTAATTGGGTAATCTTGTTGGCTTAGAGCACACGCTTATTAGCGGCGGGATGGGGTCTCGTCTCAAACCGTATTATTTGAAGTTATATTGGAATCAATTGCATTAGTGCACTTTTAATACACTAAAAATCAACTATACAAGGTGTAACGAAAATTGTGTAAAATATTTTAAGGGTCTAACAAGTAGGTCAAAACGATCACGTTTATGTATAAAATATATGTGTATACAGTGTTTGATTTTTGTGTGAGAAAGCGAGCCAGTACCATGTCACCACTCTCTTAGTGCGGAAAGTTATTTTTAAATTCCAATTATTTTGATTATTATCTTCGGGAATGTGACCTTTATAGCCTGCCGATGGAACTGTTAAAATATTTTACACTATCATTGTTACACCTTATACACTTAAAAATGTAAACTTCCAATGGACTAACTCCAGCCGGCTCTGTATCATCAGCAACATTGATTCCCATCAATCAAATTAATTGGCGTTCCGAGTAGCGCGGACCGCACGTGCTGTCGGTACAGGTGTTCAATAAGCCGTTTGTATGCTAATCAAGTTAGCCCTTAGGGCATGATTCGCGAACATGTAGGGCAAGGTATGTGGGCTATTAATTTTTAAAGTAGGCCACGAAATTGATTTACATAAACTTTGTAAAAGGAACATGGCGTAAATTTCATAGGCCATCCCCCTCGCATTGAGGGGAGGCCCGTGCACAGCAGTGGGACATTAAAAAGGGCTGGTCTTATTATTATTTCATTTATTATAGATTTTCATGTCAATTTCATTTTTAAATATATTATTATTATTCCATAGGCAACCATTTTTTTATATATTATCTATCCCATATGTTGTCTAAGGATATAAGATATCACAATGAGTAGTTTGATTAATATATATTTAGAAGTGTCTGAGTTATGGGCTTGAAAAGACGGAGACAAAACCGCAGAAGTAATTTCATAGTTTGTTTAATAGATAGTTAAGAGTGTGATGATTATATATTGATCTCGAAAAAATGCAGTCATGCTTGTAATGCTGGTAACAATAGTCAGGGGTGCATTTTAGTATACCCACTTTTTGCGGATAGCACTGTTAAATGTGAATTCGATAGCTTTTAAGAAGCTGTACTTAAAATGCTTAATATTTAATGTAATATGTAGTAATATAGTTTTTTCTTTCTTTTTGCAGGTAAATTTTACGCCATATCAAAAAATCCACCAGGGAATCAGAGTGAAAAAGGCTGGTAAGTTAAGTTATGAGTTAACAGATGGTTTGAACATATACATTATATAGCAGAACAATTGGCATATGTGGTGTGGCTTTCTGTACCAAGGGTTAGGGAGAAACTTTGCGTGATGACCACATATGTTTGTAACTAAGTCATGGATGTTTAATAATGATTTCTTATATTTACGCGAATACTACACATTGAAATAAAAACTATTTTTTTTGGATTTTATCGCATTTTTTATGATCCCAACGTTTCGGCTTCTTTACAGCAACCGTAAAAGACCAATAAAAACCGTTAAATTAGTTTTATTTGAATCTATAAGTGAATCTATAAGTGAATATATACAAGGATCGCCCCCAGTCTCTTGTACGGTACCCATAATACAAGCGTTGATTAGTTTGGGACCGTACAGTTAATGTGTTCGTATGGTGATATTATTATTATTATATTGTCAGAGTTGGAAGTAACACAACTACTTGCAGTCTAGGAATCTGTGACAAATCAACATTAATAAAGCTTATTGAATGTTTAGTTCCGCGTTCTCAAGACTGAGTCATACAAATAAACACACGCCCATACATAGACGACGTAGATTTAATAAACACAGCATCCGTCGATACCTTAAGTGTCGTTACTTTATTCGTTAACGAAACTAATACTTTGTGGTATGCGTATGTGTCATTAGGCTAAGTGTATATTGGTAAAAAGCGTATTTGTTATAATTCTGTGAAGTCAGAACTTCGATAGATCACTTGAAAAAAAAAGTTTTGCTCACGAAAAATCACAATTCCCACTTTTATCTTTGGGGTCGAGTCACCTTCGTCCGTAGGAGAATTAAGTACCCTCGAGATACCCTACACGTGACCCTGGGTGGTGCCAACCAGGTGACAACTCTACTGGTGGTAGGCTTCGGCCGTGGCTAGTCACCACCCACTGAACAAAGCCATGTCGCCAAGCGGCCTAGCCGTGTTCCGGCATGATGTTCGGTGTTGCCATTCATGGATGGCGGGTCAGATCAGTTGCGCTGCATGTGCCTCTATCTACTGCCGCCTTCCTACCTAGGCAAGTATGCTCCATCGTAGATCTCATCGTCACTTACCATCAGGTGAGATCGAGATCAAATACTTGACTATAATGTAATAAAAAAAAAAAAAAATATGGGAAAATAACATTTTGGCTTCACGTAGAATTTATGAATTCGCCAAAGAAGCTCAGGTTCCATCCACAGTATCCGCTTTCTGAATTACCTTGTATAAACTTTCCTATCCAATTTACATCGTGACCAATATATATTAAATCATCAGACGACGTCTAATGTAAACTTTAAAGTAAACGTTTAGCTAACGAAAAATCTCACACAAAGTTCTCCGATATTACATCGAAAGCATAATTCAATGACGTACTTATAATGAAAACGAAGTGCAATTATTAATAATGTGCTAATTGTAGAACCACGCGAATTCGTATCTTTAATTAAACGTAATCGGCTAACGTAACCTAGCGTAACATTAACGCAATTAGAGCTTATCTAGTGAACAGCTTTTTAAGTGAAAGTCTTCCAATTATCGTAATCACGGAGTTTAGGAAAAGTAAGTTTGAAAGACATGCACGGATTAGCATAAGCTTTAGAGACCCAGCCGACAGAAGCATGCTCTCTCTCTTACTCTCCTGTGTTGTGAAAGCTAATAATTAAATTTCGAAATAATGTTCCTAGTATTTTGCATTAACACCGAATGTTACCGTTAGGGGCGCTGCTGGTTTATGCAATAGAATATTCCAATTTCGAGTATGGTTTTTTTTTAATCTGCTAAACAGAACTCATAGTAGACCGCCTGCCGTCTATTGGATGTAAATATTTTTAAATTCAATATTCCATTATAACATGAACATCTGCCCATACGTAGGTAGAAAATATTATAAATCTCTTCATATGACCAGAACAAGAAAAATACAATTTACAAAACAACAATTCAATTAAAACAAATTGGCCTTTTATGACATTCTCCAAACTTATTCAAATTTCGATCACAAACTATACCACGTTCGTCGCGAGCGCGCGCTTTTTAACGTCAAAAGATTTATGGCCGACTTCCGATGCGTTCGGTTTTAACTTTTTGGTAACTGTTTTTTTTTAATAATAAAAATGCGTCATAATAAATTAGAAACACTTTTTCAGCGGGTTAAGGATGTAATTGATTTATTAATACATAGCTACTGTATTTAAGATTCATAAATGTTTAGTTGCCAATGAAAAAAGTAGAAGAAAAAAGTTAGTCATAGACATTCTTTGAATAATCTGAGAAACTAAAGCATATAAGATGTAACATCTTTTTTTGTAAAATCTACTGATTACTTAAAATATTTCTCCTTTTGTTAGTTACTTTATTGTAAAAGCTTTTTCATTTACTCAATTTTTTTAGAATGACTCATCTCTAAACAATGAAAGCCTAATGTTGCCATTGTAATAGCTTAAAAACGGCTATTTACATACGAATCGATTACCGGAACGAATCGATGATGCGAGACCGAATCGATTGTTGAAAAATCGATTCATCCTGACGGCTCATCGATTCTAATAGATTCGTTTCAATTACCACCTTAATCGATATCTATCTTCTAGGTATCTATACACTATTATTATACACGGTTGTTAAATACCACGCGGGCGAAGTCGCGGGTAACAGCTAGTTTAAAATATAATTTGAAGCAAGATGCTATTATGCCTGTATTTTTAAGTATCACTGAAAAACTTCTGGATCAATTTCAATAAGGTTTTCGCTTTTGGACAGCCCATGGTTCGCCATATACCTGTAATAGGGTAGCATTATCGCGCCGTCACCAGTGGGAGACGAGCAGCAGAGCAAAATACACGGCTGCACGAGTGGAGTCCCGACTTATATTTATGGAATTTCTTTTTTTTATGACAGAATTTACGGTTTTGAATTTAAATGTCCTAACAATAGACACGTCTTTTTTATCATTTATTTGACACGTATTCGTCAAAACTATTTGTGCCAGTACCTAAGTATTGAATAATTTATAAGTGTGTACTTACCACGCGAACTAGCAATAGGCATTCGTTACATAGAATTTTGGGAACTTAAAAAGATTCCGTTGAGTATGTCGCACAGTGGACTGGCTAGGCGATGCTAGCAATAGCTTAAGGAATATTAATAAAGACATAACGATATGTGTAGATTTAAAAAAATAACGTTATAATTACATGAAACTGAACACAATTACATAAATAACTATAACTAACTAGGTGGGCTCCAATAATTTTATTTAATTTTTCCTTCGTACTTATACTTGACATTGTACTCGGTAAGTAGGTATATATTTTTTTTTTTGAAATAATTGTTTTTTAACAACGTATCTATACATAGAATAAAAATTTCGGATTAGGCCATAGTCCACGCTGGCCCAGTGCGGGTTTGCGGACTTCACAATCAAACTTCATACTCTTTAGCTTTATTAATTTTTACTGTTTACATTAAGATATTTAAGCATAGCTATCCCTGTGTCGACGACCTAATCGTTCGATAGATCACACCGTGAATCCACAATGTAATGCTTACGTGAAAATATTCCGAGGCAGCGCATTCGCCGGCGCCACAGAACAATAGCGCATTCCCGCATTCCCAAATATAAGAATGACTTAAAAGTATTTTTTAAATTACTTACACACGCATACTTAACACTACTACCGAAATATTTGATAATACCGGGGTTGAATACGTGATAATATAACCGTTGAATCCTTGATAATACATGGGTTGAATCCAAGTTGATATCAGGGTCGAATTTATCATAATATCAGAGTTGAATTCGCGATCATACTTGGTTTAAATCCATCTTAATACTGCGGTTGAATCCCTGATAATAGCAGCTTTCAGTCCGTGGTTGAATCCCAGCTATAACCGACCAGAAATCCTAGGTAATACCGGTATTGATTTTTTTTATAATACCGGGTTTGACTCCATGATATCGGGGCTGAAACCTTGGTAGTACCGGCATTTTGTTTGCCATTGCAAGTCTCTTTATAACCGACTTCAAAATAAGGAAGAAGTTCTCAATTCGCTTGTATTTTTTGTTTTTTTTTTCAACAGTTTTAACTCACTCCATCCCACTAATCCCACTTCCCACTAATATTATAAATGCGAAAGTTTGCATGGATGGATGTTTGTTACTTAATCATGCCTGAACGACTGAACGGATCTGGATGAAATTTGGCACAGAGATAGATTATAGTCTAGCATAGCACATAGGCTACTTTTTATTCCGGTAAAATGTATGGTTCCTGTAGGATAAAGGTTATAAATTTTAATCGCGGGTAACACCGCTGGGCGCGGCTAGTAATGATCTAAGGCTGCAATTTTTAGGCCTAATTTACCTCAAACAATAGCCTCGTGAGCGAGAAAGTAATTAACATTTATTTTACCGCTAACATGCCACGTCCTGTCGAATTCGCCGTACAAACACACTCGCCCTACTTTCACACTACCCAAAATGTGTTGGCTGTAGGCTGACCATACGTACAGTTGTATGATGGTTAAATACGGGACATAATACTGTATTGATTGTATCACATTTAGGTGCCAAATTCGCGCAACGAATTGGTTTGGTGAGACGTTTAACTAATAAAAAATATACAATTGAATTGAGAACCTCCTCCATTTTTTTGAAGTCGGTTAAAAAGGCGTGGGGTTGTCTATTTTCAAACTTGAGGAGTACGTTTTTATAGCTTTGTGCTGAATGATGTTATTTATTTTATTTACGATGACAATACCTAATCTAGTGCATCGGTGGCAAGGCTCTCAAGTCACTGCACTGGTTGGTCGCGTGTTCGATTCCCGCCCGAAAAAATTTTTTTGTTATATCCTCATATTTTTTCTTGTTTGCCCCAAGTCTATACAGTTAGTGTGATTCTGGTGTGTGAGTCTGGTGATAAATAATTACTAATTTTATTCAATAAACGTTATTATGGATATAATACACAATATATATAATATACTGATATAAGATACCTTGATATTGGAGTAGAGTAAAAAAATAATTTATTTTGCTTTTTCATAATAGGTGACCACAATCAATCAAAATTAAACCTACTTCAATATGTACAAAGATTTTAATACAATGACAAAATGCCTACAAAATACCCTCAAAACATATTAATTATTTCAATCAAACAGGATTTAGCATTTTCTAAACTCATCCATCAAAATGATTTATCGCCATTTTCATTTCTTCATGTCACATCCATTATTTTATTTATAATGTGTATTTATTGAATTTAATATTGCTATTAATTACTTGACACTGGCACAATAACCGCTAAGTTGCGGGTGAGGCCATATTCATATCCATTTTATTTCATCGCATTTCATTTCGTAAAGAAAGAAGAAGAAGAAAATGATTTATGTCCAACATAAATCAGAAATGTGGTCAAGGTATAGCATGGCTGCGTTGTCATGGCAATCGGCGGCGTCTGACGGGCGCCGCCAAAATATGGGGCAACAACCCCTGAAAACTGAAACGGGTGCTACCATGTTATATATTAAGGTTGGAAATTGTCGTTTGTTTTTGAAGGAGCATTTTTTTTGTTGCTGTTTTGTTTGCTTATCTTGCAATCAGTTCTAAAAACAATGAGCTGATGGGTTGATGGAGAAATTTGAAGGTGCATATTTAGAAGCTCCGTACATCACGTCATCTGCTATTAAGACTCTTGTAAGTCAGATTCTACCTACAATAGTCTCCTCCTCTCGAGTCCTTGGCAAACGCACCAGAAGCTAACAAACTTCACTCCATACCCAAAAGGAAATTTTTAGATAGATAAGGGTGGGGGCACCCTTATCTTCTTCTTCTTCTAATTTAAGGGTTAGACCCTTGTCGGTGTAGCTGATGAAGCTCTTTCCATCTTTCTCTATCTAGAGCAGCTTCTTTCACCTCCTTGTACATGACACCGATCCTTTCTTAATTAATTTTACAATAGCTTTGCAACCCAATTTAAGAAGTCAAATATTTCGTAATGGTAAATAGATGTTACATTCTACAAGTTTGATGTCCGCCATTATTTTCTTTTTCTATAAAACCATTATGTCTATAAACAGGGTGTTTATGGGGATTAACTATTGCTACCCCATGCTGCATTAATAGGCTTGTCTATTTACCTATTAGGGAGGGGGGGTAAAACAAACTATTAAGTTTTTGTTGCCCTATACAAATTGAGTTAGTCCACTGTAGAGACATTTTTAGGGACTCAACTTCGGAAGTGTTTTGGCGACTGGTACAGCAAGTAGTGCCCCTGCCTTCCCAGGGTACCGGGTTCGAAATGTTTGCCTGTACCGAGATCGGTAGGGGCAAACTTTTTGGTTTGATTTTACGGATTTTATGGCGTATATTTTACGTTTTTACGTTCCCGACGTTTCGGCTGCTTTACAGCAACGGGAGGACTGAGGTGGTTGACGTCCTAGTGTCATAGTTTGTACTGGGGTAGTTTCCGGTCCGCAGAAGTGCTCACAGTGTCTAAAAAACATAAAATAATGCGATAAAATTTGTTTTATTTCAAAGTGAAGTATTCGCAATATACTAAGTAAGTAATACTAAGTAATCGCAATATGAGATTACTAAGTATAAAACCCAAGCGATTTGAGTATGTTTTACCCCGCAAAGTAATATAAATCGTAACCTTACGATCAAGAATATCTCAGAAAGCGCACAACAGCGTTCCTCGCCATAGATATAGCGTCTATGGTATCACAAAGTTGCGTAACAATGGCGCTAGTGAGTCATACGACCCACGCGCGTGTTGCAAGCCGTCAAAATTTAATTTGGATTTGTATAGCTTTAAAATTTTTATTGCATTCATGATGTTAGAATCCTTCCTCCGCGCTTGAGAGGGATATTAAGCTGATAGTCAAGTATATCATTCTTGTATCTATGACAGTAAAATTAAAACTCCTTCCAACATTCTTGGCAGCGTCAATAATTCTCATAAAGCCAGTCAATTCAAACAGTCAAACCACCAGCATACGCTGAGTGGAGGCCGATTTGTGACAAGCATTTGAGCGTCTACCTGAGGTGATGCTCAAAGATGGGTTGTGTTCTGTGTAGTGTTCGGTTGTATTTGTCACAAATAAATGTTTTTTCTTCTTTCTTCTTCTTCAATTATTCTCTCAATTATTCCAGTTGGTAGTGACCCTGCTTTTTGTACCGGGGCTCGCTAGTTCGAATCCTATACCTAAAGCGATACAATACTCCAAGGTTTGTAAAAACCGCTACTTTTACTAACTTTGGAGTGTTGTATCGCTTTAGGTATTTTTTTAAGCAAACTTAATACATCGAGACATCCAATGCAGAATGCCAATATCGCAAAAAACTAAATTACATTGTAAAGATGTCCAAATTTTTCGTAAAAAAATTAAAACTAATGACATTTTGAATTTCGCGCCCTGACCTTGCGCTTCCACCTTAAAATGGACAGTGCCAGCAGCGCATCGATTAAATGCAGTCCTTGTATGTACTGGCATTTTGGGCTACATTGCCTCGTCGAAATCTTCTGAATGGCGTCGTCCTGTGCCAAACAACAGGCCCAGTATCCGTTATATCCGCTCGATAATGTTTTATTGCAACCAATTGTACACATTGTATTGAAATTTAGGTTCATTGCTTTCATTCAGGGTTGGCAGGTGTCTTTATAAATTACATTCATTGTGTAATATAGCATTGTTGAAGCAAAGACAGTTTTACAATTCTCATCTGAAGAACTAAAGACCACCATGGATGGTTTATAAGTTGACGCTTCGATTAGCTCAGTACGTCAAGTGCGAGATTATTCGTAAGCTAACCGTATACTTCATAGTCTACCGAATTTAGACGTCTTGTATGGCGAATTGAATGTTTTAAATACCGTCCGCTAGAGGCGCTTTATAATTTTTCATAAAAATATCTAAGTACGGTGGACTATAAAGTATACGGTTAGCTCGCACTTGACGTGCAGTTGTTAGTGACTCTCTTTTCTGTGGTGAGGGTTCCGAGTTCGTTAAGATGAGCACGCGACTTTATATATCCCTACACAGTAATATTGTTTTTAATTTGTTTCTATCGTTGACAGAATCAGAATAAGAATCGGAATATTTTTTATTCATGTAAACCATTAAGTACAGTACTTATGAATCGTCAAAACAATTACAAAATGCTAAGCTACAACTTTACCACCCGTTCGGAATGCCGTTCCTGTGGAGAAGAACGGGCAAGCAACTCCATGGTTGCTCTTTTTAAAAAGATCCGTTACTTTTTTGAGCAGTACATTGTTATGGGTGTGTGAGAACAACGTAGGAACGGCTAGGCTGACTTTAGCAGCTGGACAACCCTATCATTTCGTATTAACAATAAACATTTACATCGTTGCATTGATCGTCTCACGATTCGCGGTTACGAGTTCCATCGCCAAATTATGTATACAAATCTTGACCTGTATAACAACAATATGTCGTAAAAGCTTAACAATTAGCGATGCGGTTGCGACCGGAACGTACATGCGAAAATTTATGGATGCAATATGCATAAATGAGAGTATAAGTTTTATTATTGTTACTAGCCATGTGCCCAATCGCAACTTATAAAAATAAATAGGTCATACAAATTTTAGCCCCAATTTGACCCCCATAGGTTAGGGGTCACAATTCATGTTACAAATCTATACTAATAACTAATAACTAATAACTAATATTATAAATGTGAAAGTTTGGATGGATGGATAGATGGATGGATGGATGGATGTTTGTTACTCTTTCACGCCCGAACGGCTGAACGGATCTGGATGAAATTTGGCACAGAGATAGATTATAGTCTGGAATAGCACATAGGCTACTTTTTATCCCGGTAAAATGTATGGTTCCCGTGGGATAGATGTTTTAATTTTGCATACTTTTTATCGCGGGTAACACCGCCGGGCGCAGCTAGTTGTCTAATAAAATAGTCGGTATTGATTTCTTATATTTACGCGAATACTATACATTGAAATGTTACTAATCTTACGGATTTTATCGCGTTTATTTTATGTTTTTACGTTCCCGGTGTTTTGGCTTTTTTTTATTTTTTTTTATTACATTATAGGCAAGTATTTGATCTCGATCTCAACTGATGGTAAGTGACGATGAGATCTACGATGGAGCATACTCGCCTAGGTAGGAAGGCGGCAGTAGATCGAGACGCTACATTCACTAGGCACATGCAGCGCAGCTGATCTGACCCGCCATCCATGATACTTGGTATTCTCGCGTATTTCCCTTAACGTTGTTACTAACTGTAGCATTTAACCGTTACTGTGGGCAAGACAGACAGACAGATGTCCGGATTAATAGATCGGAATCAAATACGTACGTATTGTGTTACTATTAGTATAGAGATCGAATGTCTGATGTTGCGTCAATGGCATTAATGTGATCTATATTGAGATTAAAAATGTATAAAATCAATTAGTATTATCAATAGACCAAGTATGATAGGACTGACAATCGCTGTACAAAACTGCGTACCTTCATTTTTTAGATCTCATCGATCAACTAATACTATGTGCCATAATTTCGGTTGAAACAGCAATCAAATCAATTTCATTAATAATAAAATTTGTTTTATGTCAAAAAAGTATTTTTATAATATAAATGCCACCTGCAGCGTTTGAATTAGGACGAATCATAAAGTGTCTAGCTTTTTCGACATTCGATATTGGAATTCTTTTGTTTCTCACATTTGCAATTTTGTGTATGCAATTGAGAGTGGCGCCACCGTCCTTACAAAACTGTTAAAATCAAAGTTATTTGGTTTATGTCCACTCTTGGCCACCTGCAAAGATAAGTTTGTTGTGTTGTAAGTTATCGTGAGAGATGTCAACCCCTTGTCTGTTTTGATTTAGTGTGTATAATTTTGTTGTTTCGATTCAGTTTACATATTTTTTTAAAATTTATAATGGGTCTATGTGGGTGAATATTTTAATATTTTTTGAAATGTTTTGTTGAATAGCATGATTAAGAATAGTTTACTTGATTTTAAAGACTAGAACTTATAATTTTCGAATATTGCTTTAAAAACTGATAACATTGTAGCAAGTTGTGAAACTTTGATGTCTGACATAAGAATAAAAATGATTCAATCTCCTAACGAAGAATATTTTTGATTTTTAAAAGCTGTATTGATCACAATACACTACCGCGTTTTATGCTGATGGCATCCGCCTTAATTGCTGGCTACTTCAACTAAAAAGGTCCAGTAGGGCAAGATTAATGGCCAATAAGAGTTTTAAACAAAGACCTTTGTCACTGCTAAGTGCGTTTTAGATGTGTTGTAAAAACTTGAGAAGGCCATGAAAACTTTAACAGGCATTTAGCAAGAGTTAGCGAAAAAGAGACGAAAATTCTTCTTGTGAATGCTTAAAAATGGTCTTTAAATCTTTGAAATTAAGTTTGAAAATGGATTAAGGTACCATTTAGTTTTCGAAAAGAATGTCACAAATTATCTTAAATCTGTAAAATGAATCTTAAAGGATTCAGCATGAAGTTTAAAATTGAATGGTAAAATTTTTTGTCAAGTTCAACGCGTGTTATTTCTTATTGAGATGACGATAAAATCGGGAAACATCGAAGTTTGGTCATTCCGTATAATCTGTTAAGTTTGCTCACACAAAGGAAACCGCAGTTTTTGTTAATTTTTTTGTTGAAAATTCCACAGTCGCGATACCTGATCGGTAAATCTCCATTTTGTAAAGTACAAAAATATTTTTAACACAAAAGTGGGAGAGTTTAAAATTGTCTGATAGCGTATCTTAACTGCTGCGCAGTTCCCGCCCTATAATTCAGTATGGCGCCATTTTTTCTTATTGTGAAAGGGTTTTAAAGGCATTGTTGTAAAATTAGTAGGTTTGTATGATATTACATTATAATTTTCGTGATGATCTCAGAACATAAGATGCACTATTATATATATTTAATACGTACGATTTATTTTTATATAATAATATAATATGCATATTTATTATGGGATCAAAAGGCTGGGATGCGAGGTGCCGATAATCGGCTTAGTATCATCAACATCCAGTTTACCAGTACGTCAAGTGTGAGATTATTCGTAAGCTAACCATATACTTTATAGTTTACGTATTTAGACACAGCGCTTCTAGCGGATGGTATTTAAAACTTTTGATTTTCCATAAAAAAAGTTAAATACATACCCCCGAATTTATAGACGTTCTATAACTTTACCAAACGTCATATAGTACTGCGCAAAGCAAAACTCTTGTGCGCAGTAATATATGCCGTTTGATAAAGTTATAAAACGTCTATAAATTCGGGGGGTATACTATAAAGTATACGGTTAGCTTAACGAATAATCTCGCACTTGACGTACTGTGTATGACCGGCGTAACTTATAAGTTACTACTTTACATTCGTCGTGATCGGTTTTTCGTTTTGACTAAACAAATCTATTGTATATAATTTATTTGACACACTTCCAAATTGCAAACTGTTACAACCATAGCTTGTATTATTTGCATTATCAATACACCAATCTGAAAAAGAATTTGTTACAATTCTCTGAAGCTTTCTAAAACATCTCGAATTTCTCGGAAAATCGAAATGCCCAAAGTACGGAACACAATAGATCCCGGTCCAGCGAAGGTGATTTCAATTGATGCTATTCATGTACCTATTATTATATCGGTATGCATGTGTCCATGATTTTGGTCTTTCAAATATTTTTAAATTTTAGATGTTTAATTTCGATATACAGAGTGATTTCGAAATGTTATACTAACCATTGAACCTGCGCTATTTAAGCGCATTTTTAATCATTATATAAAGTCAGAATTTCGATAGGTTATTTTAAAAAAATGCTCATAATTGTATTTTTTCTCGAAAAAAATTGTTTTTTTTAAATAGACATCAAAATTCTGACTCCACAAGGAAACCTGCATGTTTGAGAGAACCTCTTGAATGACGTATGAAGTCCACCAAGCGTGGTTGTTCGTAGAGACCATTAGATGAAGAGGACCAATGAAAAGTATATTTTCGTGAACCGTACTCATCCTCCAAACTAATGAAGTATGGCCACATTACTTGGGCACGTACCAGACGTCGATTTATGTGCGCCTTTGTAAAGGTGTCCGCCTTTTGAAAGGCGCACACCCGCCTCGAGGCAGGTGATCGACGCACGCGCACTATTATTAGTTTGAGAACACGTGGTGTGGGCTAGTGACCAATATAGGATCTCGAAGATATACAGACGGAGTGTCGCGAACAATATATTCACGAACAAAAAAGCACGCCGATTTGTGTCGTACACATATGTATGTAAGGACGTAATTCGCGTGTACCTACTATACAAATTGGCTTGATTTTGGTTTCTCGTATAGGATACAGTTTAAATGTAAAAATATGTTTCTAATAAACTGCACACAGACATTACGTGAAGTGTGAGATTATTCGTGAGCTAACTGTATAGTTTATGTATTAAGACACATTGTGAGGTAATTTGAACAGCGCCCCTAGCGGACAGTATTTAAAACTTTCAACTCTCCATACAATGTGTCTGAATACGTAGACTATGAAGTACACGATTAGTTTAGGTATAATCTCGCACTTGACGTACTGATTGGTATAAAATTTAGTACCTACATAGAAGATTAGTTTCTTTAAGTATTAAACAAAGGAATAGTTGAGCTACTTGTTGTAGTATTTTTACTACCAATTCTAGAGGGACGGGTGACACACGAACACTCGTGCAAAATAAAATCATGTGCACACATACATATGAAGTAAATACCTGTCACAATTTGTATATAAAGCTCATGGCTAGCCCATAAAGCTTCGGCAAAGGGCTACCACTTGAGAAGCCCAGTCCAGATTAATTTGTTTGTGGCGAGTATTTATATTCTAGCACTTTGGTCGTTTTATCACGAGTCCATTTTCGAAATGTTACTACAACGTAATACTGGACGCACTCATTAAGTTTTTTTTATTATTTTCATAATTTGACCCAAGATCCGGATGAAACCCGTAATGACCATATTACTCGTTATGAGGGGATATTTGGACCACCTAGGTATAAGTACAGTCGAGCTCAAACATTAATAAGTTCCAGGCATATGATTTATATCATGATTTCACTTTTTTTTTTTTCAAAATTGTATTTGTATTATTTATTGTCAAAAGTATTTCGACGCTGACAGGAGCATGATAGATACAAATTACAATCAGACAGGACCACCAAAGCAGTCACCGTCACAGTACAGTCAGCCCCATAAATAAATAACAAGGATTATGTTAAGTGACCACTCGTGTTTACGGAACGCACTTATTTCCACGCTTTTAAGTTATTTAAAATTCAAATTACTTACATACGCGTTCAAAATAAGTTATTAGAAAGTTGAGCAGTTAAAGGGTTTTAAAGGATAATAGAGTATTATGTCGACGACCTGATTAGCTCATTGGGTAGTGATCCTGCTTTCTGTGCTGCAGCTCCCGGGGTCGAATTCTGGTAGGTATAAACTTTGTGTGATTAGCACGAATGTTTGTACCCGAGTCATGGATGTTTAATATCTATATAAGTATTATATACTGAGTTCGCCTCCGGTCCATTGTACGGTACCCGTAATACAAGCGTTGCTTAGTGGGGGACCGTATAGTTGGTGTGTTCGTCTGGCGATATTTATATTTTTTTGTATGGTATTATATCATCGGGGCTTCATGTATGCTTATTTTAGGGGCATACGAAATTGAAATCATATTAGTGACAGTAATGTTTATGGAGGAAAAAAAAAATATAACGGGTTATATATATTTTTTAATGACTAAAAAAAAACATGATAACGTTTATATAAACTTAAAACAAGTTGGTTCTTATTTCCGATGTTTTCAAAATGATCATAAAATCAATACATAACAAAAGAAATGGAATCAAAATAGGTTGAGCATTTTAATTTTATTTATTACAAATTTTTGTTACAACATTTTGTTTTAATAATCAAAATTATGAAATGTCGTTACCTATACAAATACTGCATCGGTACGTCAAGTGCGAGATTATTTGTAAGCTAACCGTATACTTTATAGTCTACGTATTTAGAGGAAGAAGTGAACACCGCCTCTAGTGGACGGTATTTCAAACTTTCAATGGTCCATACTAAGTAGCTCACGAATAATCTCACACTTTCCGTACTGACTGTACATAGTGTGAGAACTATCCCTACACCTCAGGCGCCATTGTTTTAATACAGCGGTTCCCAAACTTATTTTGTCTAATGCCCACTTTGACGATGAATTATTTTCAGCGCTCCCATTTTTTCACCTAATTAAAAACCACTATAACTTCAAATTAAATGAATTATTCTTAGCCTCTATCCAACGCCCCCATTTATTTCTGGGTCTCTTACCGCCTCCTTTTTGGATCTGCAGCGCCCACAAGGGGGCGTTATCGCCCACTTTGGGAAAGGCTGTTTTAATATTTTAATGATGACGCGCGCACCATGACTTTTGGACACCAAACGCCATAGTTTACTGTTATCTAATGACCACATTCCATATTGATTTCTTATATTTACGCGAATATTACACATTGAACTGAAACTAATTTTAAGGATTTTATCGCGTTTTTATTTTGATTTTACGTTCCCGACGTTTCGGCTGCTTTACAGCAACCATGGTCGCGGGAGGACTGGGGTGGTTGACGTCCTAGTGTCATAGTTTAGCACTTTCTGCGTAGATCGGACCACAAGTAACAATCAAATATGAGGGTACCCCGTTCCTAACTATAAATAATTATTATAAATCCGCTAAATAAGCTCAATTTACAGGAAATTATACTGTTTCTGAATCACTCTGTATATGTATTATTATATCGTCCTAAACATGGTCTCGGTCAGAGTGAGATGGTCATTTCTCAGAATCGCACAGGTAAAAGTAACATCCAGGATGTGTGAGCGGTTTTTTATGTGGTCGGCTACCCTTTTTTGTTGATAACTAATCAATATATGCGAAGTTCAAGTTGTTTGTAAAATAATGTTAATATGTACCCGTACTAGGGACACACAAGTAGCCCCATGAAATAAACTAAACATATATACAGCCGTGTCTACACCGATCGACCAGACGCGACGCTTTGAGATGATACGCGTTTGGTTTGGATACGGCTTATGACCCGGGATACAATACTGTTTACTTCTATTAAAGTAATCCAACCGATTTTTAATATTAATATATTTAAATAAAATGGGGTTCGATTGTAAGCGCATCCCGTAAGAACGGCAGGACCGATTTAGTTATTTTAATAGCCTGAGTTAGCGGTTTAGTGCGGAAATTTGTAGAATAATCAGACAACACAGCGTACGCTAAGAGTAAGGCCTAAAAAAACTGGTGATCCAATTAAACAACAGGATAGACCGGAGTTTTTTTAGGCTATGGCTATGGAGAATTGAACACGACTTTGTTTTATAGATGTTAAGGTCCATACATACCGACAATGTGTAGGTACCTCGGGAGCACACTCCTTTAATAAGAACTTATAACAGATAAACATCTGTTTATTAAGTGTGAAACGGTCACTTTATCTGATAAATTAGATGAACGACCCCTTGCAGTACAAGGGAGGCGTTGTCTCTCAATAAAGACCCATTATATCTTCGATATAAATACACTTTTTTTTTAATAAAAAGTGGAACAAAATAGTGTAATATATTCAATAAGTTGACGTATAGTACAGTTGCGAACTTTAATTTCGGTACCCATTTAAGGTTGAATATCGCACAGCAAACGTATACCTTAAAAGCTACTATACTATATTATATATGTACGTGACCACTTTCTGCGTAGATCGGACCGCAAACAACTAAATATGAGGGTACCCCAGTTCAAACTATGACACTAGGACGTCAACCACCTCAATCCTCCCGCGACCATGGTTGCTGTGAAGCAGCCGAAACGTCGGGAATGTAAAAACATTAAATAAACGCGATATAATTCTTAACATTCGTTTTATTTAATTTCATTGTGTAGTATTCGCGATGTATTTATAAGATGTCGATATATATAAATTACGTGTCACGATGTTTGTCTGCTATTGTAACCTAAACTACTAAACCGATTTAAATAAAATTTTGCACTTTAATTTTTTATCCAACTTGAACTATAGGATAGTTTATATCTGAATTTATAATCGCAAATATTTTACTATAAATATAAGTATATGGCAAAATAACGTTTGCCAAGTCAGCTAGTATTATATAATATTGACTTGACAATGTCAAGCTTGCGCCTAAACTCAGTTAACCTGTCAACAGGCTAAACAGGTTTAAACATTGCGTGAAAGTGTTAACTCACTGATTACTTAACCGAAAGTGAAAAGTTAGAAAATTCACTTTTGTTTTACGTTAACTGATTAGATGTAGTTAGTGGATTAGTAACCGGCAAAATTACGGATAATCTTAATTTTGTTTGTCTTAACCTGTTTCTTTATTTAATACCATCATATTCAAAATATATAAAAAATCATAAATATATATTAAAAAAGCCAGGTTGGTAGGAAGCTTGCCTCGGTTACGAGGATCGCAGGATCAAACGCCGGCTCGCACCTCTGGTATTTCTAAATTTCATGTGCGAATCTTATTTTCAACCATGATTATCGCTTGGGACATCATTATTTTGTATTCAAATGTTATTTTATAAGTAGTTTAAATTGTATTCCACATAACAATTCACCGGTTTGTTAGAAAAATCTAATAAAAATAATATTGAATATAAAAAATAATAAATATTAAATAAAAATTAAAAATAATATTGTTATGCGGTTTTTATCCATATTCGGATATAACAACCCCATTGTGACCAGGCGTAATGATGAGGTAACAATTTCAAAGTATTCCTCAACCCATTCTAGCACCAGAATGTGGCAAGAATGAACCCGCGGATAGGTCAAACCAGTCCCGCCCACGGACCACCGAGATTAACTGATAAACTTAAGTTTAGTATGCGCGTTTATAGTCACTTCCTTAACTGGACTTACAATAAACATTAAGCTTTAGTTATGAACGTTATAGGAAATAATCTATCCTTCAGAGCTATAGGTTGTCACATTGAGGTACCACAGGTGGAGCCGCGGCAGAAGCTAGTATGTAGTAATATAGTAAATTTACTGTGGTATTTCTAGGGTATCAGGACGTCAAGTGCTGCGAGCTAACTGTATGCTTTATAGTCTACCGTATTTAGACATTTTGTATGGAGACTTCAAAAGCGCCTCTATCGGACGGTATTTCAAACTTTCAACTCTCCATACAAAATGTCTAAATACGGTAGAATATAAAGTATACGGTTAGCTTACAAATAATCTCGCACTTGACGTACAGTAGGCACTCCCAATTGAACCGTAAAGTTTTCGAGAAAACCGCTGTGACTGTCATACTGATTTATGATAACTACGGCTTTACCATGTTGAAGCACGCTAACCTTACGTACGTACGCCACGTAAAATAATTGTACTCGAGCCACTGCAGGTACTTTTTACCGTTAATTTAAAAATAACGTCTTAATTAAACTCTAACTTCACGCTATCATCGTAGGAGGTGGTCAGGTAGATACCTAGTCATATTGATTGATGAACGAACCGTCGAGCGATCAAATTAAAAAGCAACCTTCACATCTTATGCACTTGTCAAAATTTTGATTGAGAAATTACTTGCATGAGAAATGGGCTTGTGTTTCGTCTCTTTCTTTTTAAAGGAGCTCGTGTGAGAGATACAATTTTGTGAAGTTAAGCACGATTAAACAGTATGCACTTACTCCTACATACAAGATATATTTTTTTACCTGTATCGCCCCACTGCTGGGCAAAGGTCTCCCGTACATCACTCCATGCTTCTCTGTCATTGGCTTTTTATAAAAGTATTTTAAGTTTTTTTAGCATGGTATAATAATATGCTACGCCAGGTATTCTCTTCCGACAATAGCCCGAGACTACGTCACGATCAATGTTGCCAATAATTAACATCTTAAATAAATTTAAATAAAACTAGTTTTTACAGATTTTATCGCGTTAATTTTATGTTTTTACGTTCCCGACGTTTCGGCTGCTTTACAGCAACCACGGTCACGGGAGCACTGAGGCGTTTGACGTCCACTAGGATAGTTTTATTTAAATGTGCAGTATTCGTGTTTTGAAATAAAACACATTTTTCGGTAAATCATAAAATAAACGCGATAAAATCCGAAAAAAATAGTTGAATTTCAATATCTTTACAAATTTATTGGTCGCCTATACAGGCATAGCAACCGGTAATGTTATGTATTCGTTGATTGCCATATGGTGACGATTAAAAAATATCTGTCGTTACAGCATTAGTTCTATCAAGGCTTTATAATGTAAGTAAGTAATCAAAAATGGATAATCTTATTCTTTGGCGGTGAAATATAGTATGATGTATTTGTACGGGGTCAGCAGAGAGGAATAACGGCTCAACATTTCTAGTACAATCACACTGGAAATGTTAAGCCCTTATTCCTTTCTCGTACTAAATTCATCTTCCCACGTTTACTTAAATGAAATAAAATAAATAAAAATGCCATAAAAATAGCTATTAGTATATATTATATAGGTATAATCGTACCCCCCCCCCCCCCCCCCCCCAATTTATAGACGTAATATAACTTCATCAAACGTCATATAGTACTGCGCATAGCAAAACTCCGATGCGCTGTACTATATGACGGTCAACTAAGTTGTCTATAAATCTTCTATAAATTTGGGGAGAATTTATAGACGTTATATAACTTTACCAAACGTCATATAGTATTGCGCAAAGCAAAATTCTAGTGCGCAGTACTATATGACGTTTTGTTATTTTCTTATTATATTTTAGAACACCTTAAAAGTACCAATAAAACTCCATGACCGTAACAGTCGAAACCCTCATAAAAATTACTGCGCGCACGCTTCCCCTGAATCAGATACCATCTTGTCGGCCCATCAAACGATCCGACCCTTTGATATTGTGTCTCGCTCGCACGTACAGGGAATGTGTATGCGTTCCTGACTTGAGATATCTGCTTTGTTGTAGGTGATTTGGTGGTTTATGAATAGAATGAGTGATCATTCCTGTTTTAGTGATCACCTATGTCCTAAAGAAACCTGATTGATTCATTATTATTTGGCATAGTTGATAGTGACCCTGCTTTCTGTACCGAAGGTCTCGCTTCGAATCCCGATATTGGCAAAATTTGGGTGCTGAATTTACCCGAGTCATGGATGTTTAATATTTCTACACGAGTAAGTATTTGTTGGTATGGCACCCATGTTTGGTAGGTACCCATAATACAAGCGTTGTATGGAACCGTACAGTCGGTGTGTTCGTCTGGCGATATTATATTCACATTTATATATCTGTAATTCATCTCGGTAACCTAAATTCTTTCATAAAAATATGTTATCTTCTCATAAAAAGCTTCCGTCTATCGTTCGTTCGCCCATTAATATTCCCAATAACAAGTCCGTCTGTCTGTCTAAATATAACTCGGGAACTTGTGAAACAGATGGAGGACCGCCAATGATGTTGCTGGAGAAAATTGTATGCATTTTTATCGTATCATAATAATACCAGCCCTTTTTAAAGTCCCACTGTTGGGCACGGGCCTTTCCTCAATGCGAGACGGATTAGGCCATAGTCCACCACGCTGACCCAGTGCGGGTTGGCGGACTTCACACGTCTTTTGAAAGGGTTCTCTCAGACATGCAGGTTTCCTCACGATGTATTCCTTCACCGTTTAGCAAGTGATAATCGTGGTTGAAAATGAGATTCGCACATGAAATCCAGAAATACCAGAGGTGCGAGCCGGGGTTTGAACCTGCGATCCTCGTTACCGAAGCGTTCTACCAACTTGGCTAGCACTGCAATTAAAATTAACTAAAAAAATAAACCAAAATTTCCTAGTAAAAGGGTGTCAAATACTCGGCCACGTGTTAATAGTAATAATTTCTACATAATGTAATGCTAATTAATGTAATTAGCGCACAGTTGGTGATTATAGGCCGGGTGCCGGGGCGAGGGTGACCATTTCCGTTTGAAATATGGCGGTTCTGAGATACAAGATGCGAGCGATTTGAGAATAACTGCATGAGATGTGTACGAGTTAAGTGTTGTCCTCTGCTACGGAATGTGCTAGTGCGGCGACCCGATTAGTGATGGCCATGTCGATAAATAACGCTAAAATAGGTGCTAATAGTGTTGTGTGCAATGTGTAGTATTCGCGTATATATAAGAAATCAATACATTTATTGATTTCATATTTTTACGCGAATACTGCACATTTAAATAAAGCTAACTTTACGGATTTTATCGCGTTTATTTTTTGTTTTTTAAAAAATAAACGCGATAAAATTAGTTTTATTTAAATCAATGCATTCATAAATCTTCGAAGCAGGTTTTGTGTTTACGGGGATAAAATCAAAATATTTATTTTAAAACACTTATGAATAGGCTAAAGTTACCGCAGGTGTAGAATATTAGTTCGACGGAGAAGAGCTCGCGAGGAGCTCAGTGGATGAGATAAATCTGTGATCGCTATTGCTTATCACTTAAACCACAACCTCAACGCTCCCGTATCCTAAAAAGAATACATATTACGTCACACAATAAGAAGTTATTATTCTATCAGTATATAAGAGCCGGTCCATATCAGAAGGCAATCTAGCACGATATTTTAAGTTGTTGTATTTATTTTATAATACTGTACATATCGTAAGATAACCTTGTGAACTTATTGGCACTGAAAACCACTGTAACGAACTAGGTATAATTCACATTTACTATGTTAGTTAGATACCATAGACAAACTATATTATGTGCTTAACTTTTTAGCCGCAGCCAATAGCGACAAAGGTGCGCTGGAGTTTTGCGTTCGAAATTCCTCCCTACTAATAAAACCGTACCCTCTCATCACTATTATCACAACAGAATATAGAATATAATAATATCGCCAGACGAACACACCGACTATACGGTCCCACACTAAGCAACGCTTGTGTTATGGGTACCGTACAATGGACTGAGGGCGAACTCAGTATATAATACTTATATAGATATTAAACATCCATGACTAATGTACAAACATTCATGCTAATCACACAAAGCTTGTCCCAACCAGGATTCGAACCCGGGACCCTCGGCGCAGAAAGCAGGGTCACTACCAACTGCGCTAATCAGGTCGTCACATATTATGTAAATAAGCTAATAAACTATTAAAATTCAAATTAAGGCTGATTTCAAAATGCACTCAGCATACCCCCACCACCATCGGCAATATAATTTATAACTATTCAGTTTTATACCTAAAGATATAGTGGTATAATAGTTATGACTACAATAACTCTGTGTAGCAGCTTAACTAATTTAAATAGCTGTTTTATTACTATAATATGGCAGGAAATGCACCGCAATAGTACGTGTGTAATACTACGTAAATTCCTGATATGTACGTGAACTATTGTCACTATTCACGGATGTTTCTGTGAACGACAGGGTGACCAAATTATAGATGAGATTTTGGGAAATTCGGAGTAAAGAAACAGTTAATATTAAATAAGTTATAACTGAAATAAAACTAATTATACGGATTTTATCGCGTTTATATTATGTTTTTACGTTCCCGACGACGTTTCCCAAACAACAACTAAATATTAGGGTAGCCCAGTTCAAACTATGACACTAGGACGTCAAACACCTCAGTTCTCCCGTGACCATGGTTGCTGTAAAGCAGCTGAAACGACGGTTACGTGATCCATATAACTTACTAATTCATCTGTTGTAGATTCTGAAAAGTTAGTATACCCTTTATGAATCACTCCGCATAGCATGTAAATCACACAATCATACGAATAGGACGTCCTAGATCTATTTCATAGGCATAACATGATGAAATATCCCCCTATGATGGCATTTAATTTAATTTCGCTAACACGACAGCTTATATGTCTCTGCGGGAAGCAAAATAAGCTGATAAATAATTAACAAAATGCAAATAGCTAATTAAAATATGATCTACATTCAAACGCCATATGGTCACCCTACATTACAATGGAACAGTAATGTGTCCACATTTACTGGGCTATTAACTTCGGACAAACGGCCCTGCGTATGCGCAGGTAATAGACCGAAAATAGCTTGAAGAGAGCTATTTTCTATTTAAAATACAAGCTTTTATATAGAATGGTCGTTATAAATCAATTTGTTGATTTGATCAAGATTAGATCCCTTTGTTAACTAATTGATAAAATAGTTTATGAGTAGGTTGCTCTAGTGATTTGAGGGTAGGTCTGGTGCGGTCACGGGTTTGATGCCCACATAGACAAATTTGGAAATATGCCCGGTGTGAGTCTTAATAAGGTCGCCTCCATTGTGCAGGCATCGCTTAGTATGTGACCATACAGCTGGTAAATCAGAATATAATATTTCAACCATCACAGTACTGGTAGTACTGGTACGAAAAATCCATAACAATGGTGAATAAAACGGACAAAGGAAAAAAAACTTTTTGTCTATGACTGAAATCCAGAAATTCCAGAGGTGCGAACCGGAGTGTAAACCAACAACACTCGTTACCGAGTCGAGTGTTTGATCAAAACAGCTATTACTGCTTTTACCGCACTGCCCAGTAAGTACTTAGCTATTAAATATAACGTAAATTCATACTATCTAAAAGTCTGTTCTATTTTTTTTTTATTATAATGGCCTGACCTACCTTTGGGTAGTTATTTTGCCAACGTCAAGTGGAATGGTATTTTTTTTATATTAAATATGGTAGATTCTATGCAGGCCTAATCCGCAGACTAGGCCTAATAAACCCCCCTAACCCTATCAGTAAAGTTGTGGACACTTTACTGACAAACAACCGAACTTTTCGGGAGAACTGGAAAAGTCGTGTTTAACTATTTAGTTTTATTGTCCTACACTCGTGCACGTTTATGGACACACAATGGTTAATATTCCATCAAAATTACACATTATATTTCAAAGAAACACATTTTTCACAAAATAAAAAAACAAAATTGATAACCTTTCTCTTCGACTACCCTCAAAAAGTCCAGTCTGTTCTATGTTCGTGCTAATTAGGCTGATAGAATGTGCTATCGATAACATTGTATTGCGTCTGCCTCGGCCATAAATCTGAGTGGCCTAGTTACCTGCGCTTCGAAATGGGAGCAGTTCAAACTAGACTAGTATTACAGCATTTGATGGCTAGATTTTTTTGGAACGCGTTTTAAAATTAGCGCTTGCTTAACTTTATTTTATTTCAAGGGGTTCGTTCCCCGTTGACTACAATCTGGGTGTTTTCAAGTCGAGAGTGAACAGGTACCTTCTAGGCAAGTATGCTCCATCGCAGATCTCATCGTCACTTACCATCAGGTGAGATCGAGATCAAATACTTGCTTTTAATGCAATAAAAAAAAAACAAAAAAAAGAAAGAAAGAAAATATTTATTTAGCTACAACACAAGACACGAGATTACATAAACTAACTTATAACTATAACCAGCTAATCATTATTAACTTAAACAATAGTGTGTCAGATACAGTGGGTAACTAATACGGTGGTAAACTTACTTGTGTAACATTTTGTATATCTAGCGTGGAATATGATAGTATAAATAATAATAATACCAGCCCTTTTGAATGTCCCACTGCTGGGCACGGGCCTCCCCTCAATACGGGATTAGGCCATTGTCCAACACGCTGACCCAGTGAGGGTTGGCGGACTTCACGCATCTTTCGAGGGGTTCTCTCAGACATGCAGGTTTCCTCGCGATGTTTTCCTTCACCGTTTAGCAAGTGATAATCGTGGTTGAAAAATGAGATTTGCACATGAAATCCCAGAGGTGCGAGCCGGGGTTTGAACCTGCAATCCTCGTTACCGAGGCAAGCGCTCTACCAACTTGGCTATCACTGCTTCTTATTTTCGATATTCCGATATATCTTTAGTTACAATCGATCAGTCTGCACGCTAACCCACTTGCGAATCCAGACATCAATAAACAAATTATCTAACACAAATATTTACAATCTCTGAAACCGAGTGTGAATTTTTTTTCAGTCGACCGTCGAACTATTGACCTAGATGTTAGTTGATGTTTTAACCAATGTGAAGACCTGGATTTGGGTTTATGTAAACTGAAATAAACCTGGTCTTTCAGGGGGACGAAGCAGCGATCTGTCAGATAGAAGGGAGAATCCGATCTTATATCAAATTTGAAAATGAATATTAATTAGATCGCCGTTTTTTTACACAATTGTGCACTGACATTATTTTAATAGACCAAAGGTGTTGGAACATCAACAAAATCGTCGAAGAACCAAAAAAAAATATGGTCGGACGTATTTAAGAAATCCTGTATGGTCCCAAACTACGCATTATCGGTACCGTATCATGTATTATGGTAACCCAGTAACGCACTATATTACTAAAACATCATATTCGATTCTGCCCCGCACACCAAGGTCATTTAAAGTTGGCCCCTACCGGGATCCGAACCCGGAACCCTTGGCATAGAAAGCAGGGCATTTGCGACGATGAACTCACCACCTACACAGATTAACTCTCTTAGTTCCTTGTCATGTATGCAATTTCTAAATTTAATTTTGAATAATAATAGTTCTCCAAACAGAATATCGGTCAGGGCAGCCTATCCAGAGACTAGCCAACTGCGCAGGAGATATTATAGTGCACAAGTGTGTGCGCAAGCGCAGGTGAACTCTGTCTCCCTCACTCTCACAGTCCGATGGGACGGCATCCGACACGACTGGAGAGAAATTAGGCGAAGGACCGACGGCTTTACGTTCTCTCCGAGGCACGAGCAAGTGATAGTCATAGTTGAAAATGAGATTCACACATGAAATCCAGAAATCCTAGAGGCGCGATCCGGGGTTCGAACCTGCGATCCTCGTTGCTAATTAAAGTGACAGCTGGTTGTAAATGTCTGTACCAACTATCGAAGAGGCATTATAGTCGTGGTTTTATAAAAACCAATAATTTACCATAGGGCCAATTTGGTGTCCAACTTGACCCCATAAAGAGGTCGCCATCCGCCCAGTGGGCCGGAACGCCATGGGCCTCGCCATGGGTTTCGTAAAAAAATGTGTTGCCATAGATTTTTTAAATAACGTGTAACAATCTATACAGATAATGCAAAGTCGTGTTAGTTACACCATTTATAACTCAAGAACGGGTGGGCCGATAACAATATTTTTTTGAATAATTTTGTCTCGGCACCGAAAAGCAGAATAACTATTAAAAGAATAACAATAAAGATAATTCATTTTCTCATATATTCGATTCTGAGGCGGTACGAAGCTCGCCGGGACCGCTATTAATAGTGTGAAATATTATAATAACTCGTAACTTTTACTTCTCTGTATTTACTCCAGTCTCATGGTGTGGAGTCGTTCACACCGACAATCAGTATGACGATACTGGAATCGAAATCCAGATACCAGGAATCACCATCCAGTAGGACTCTTGATTCTTGAGATACTGTCGTGATTGGATCAAGATTTACGTGATACTAGTGATAATACTGATAGTGTAAACGGCGCCAATAACTTATAGTAACTTCAGGATGGAGATGATTATGGAACTTTAAATTTAAGACCCAGAATCGAACTTGTACTTCCTAGAGATACAAATTTCGCTATAACTAGACTAACGATTTGTCTTTTTTGTTTCAGGTAATATCCCAACTTCATGGTCACCCCACTACAATATCTTCATTTAGGCCGATTGGCCACGGTCGGTGAGTCCGCGGGTGCGGCGCGCGCGCACAATTACAAATAATAACCCATCCATATATAGGGTGTGTTGGATCCACGGAAAATAAACTAGAATAGAATAAATAAATATCGCCATACGAACACACCAACTATACGGTCCCACTTTAAGCTTAACGCTTGTGTTATGGCTACCGTACAATGGACTGACGGCGAACTCAGTATATAATACTTATATTAACCATCCATGACTCGGGTACAAACATTCGTGCTCATCACACAAGGCGTGTGTCCCTACCAGGATTCGAACCCGGGACCCTCGGCGCAAAAAGCAGAGTCACTACCACTGCGCTAATCAGGCCGTCAATGGCAAGAATTGCCTTCACTTACAAAATTGTTATACAAAGCAGGGGGCGTATAGCGAAAGCTCAGTTCCAGGCTCGTAGTAATATTTTTAGTCTGGGCCCAGCCTAAAATTGTTACCATCTGTTCTATGTTCACGACATAAGTTCCCGCTAGATAGTACTTTGTTTTAGTCTGTATTGTAATTTGACCTACAACGTTTGGAAAAAGACAGACAGTTTAGTACCTGTATTGTCTGTGAATAACAAGCTTTGTGTGATGAGCATGAATGTTTGTACCCGAGTCATAGATGTTTAATATCTAATATTATTATAATAATACCAGCCCTTTTAATATCCCACTGTTGGGAACGGGCCTCCCCTCAATTCGAGGGGGATTAGGCCATAGTCCACCACGCTGGCCCAGTGCGGGTTGGCGGACTTCACACGTCTTCGTAGACATGCAGGTTTCCTCACGATGTTTTCCTTCACCGTTTAGCAAGTGATAATCGTGGTTGAAAATGAGATTCGCACATGAAATCCAGAAATCCCAGAGGTGCGGGCCGGGGTTTGAACCTGCGATCCTCGTTACCGAGGCCAGCGTTCTACCAACTTGGCTATCACTGCTTGTTTAGTATCTATATAAGTATTATATACTGAGTTCGCCCTCAGTCTATTGTACGGTACCCATAATACAGTACAATAGTGTGGGAACGTATAGTTGGTGTGTCCGTCTGGCGATATTATATTATATTACTAGCTGCGCCCGGCGGTGTTACCCGCGATAAAAAGTATGAAAAATTAAAACATCTATCCCACGGGAACCATACATTTTACCGGGATAAAAAGTAGCCTATGTGCTATTCCAGACTATAATCTATCTCTGTGCCAAATTTCATCCAGATCCGTTCAGCCGTTCGGGCGTGAAAGAGTAACAAACATCCATCCATCCATCCATCTATCCATCCATCCATCCAAACTTTCACATTTATAATATTAGTATAGATTAAACATTTCAGTCGATCCAAATACGGTCAAACGTGAACCTAACTTCATAACGCGTCATTAACTATGTTTAACACGCGGCGTTGCCCATAAAATAGTGGAAAGGAACCCTGCAGAAAGTTCCGACCTAATTTCGTGTGAAGTTTATCTTGTCGTCGCGTTTTCATTGTATGATGAGTTTTATCGTGTCGTGTGTGAGTCACTCATTGCTCTATTGCATTATGTTTAGTAGATACCTTCTTAAGGTTTAGGGGTTAGGTTAGATTTTTATTTTTTATAAGACATCTGGTCACCAGAACGCTGGCACTTATTTTGGCCAACACATCAGCATTGCCATCCAACGTGGCAATGCTGCCAGCGTTCTGGGCACCCTGTCGGTCAATGGTGGTGGGGATTTTGAAAGCTGAGTGCATTTCGAAACATACCTAATTTTAATCTTAATTTATTTTTAATTTACGTACATTATTAACATGAAATATTATAAAAAATGGGATTTTATCTTTTACTCTGTAATTTTGTTGTTTGTGACGGCGAAATATTGCATTGAATGTCTCTGTACTAATTTAAGGTTAAAACTGTACTAAAGCTATACATTAATGTTTAAAAGCTTTAAAGTGTTTTAATGTTTAAATTAAAAGCAAATTTAATAGATCGATAAATTAAATTAAAACTGCTGCATTTGCAAACAAATAAATGACGACCCATGTTAATTTTTTGATAAAAAAAAATGTATTATAGTCGTCATTATGTATTTAGTGCCCTGACTCTACCCTGACCCTTTCACCTTAACGATGTTTATAGATGTTACTCCGAATTTATAGACGATCTATAACTTTATCAAACGTCATATAGCGCTGCGCAAAGCAAAATTCTTGTGCGCAGTACTAGGTATATGACGTTTGATAGAGTTATAAAACGTCTATAAATTCGGGGGTTGATCTCTACCTCACATTTTCTAAAGAAGAACATACATTTCGATTCAATGTAGTTTTAATCAATCGACAAATTCGTACCAGTTTGTTTGTTTCTCGTATCGCCTTCGACATTGCGCCCGCGCACCCCGCCATGCGTTTGCGCAACCCGTCTAACGTTACAGAGCACATGTGCGCTATACGAGCACAACATAAATTATTTCAGGATCCATGGCCGACGGACGCGATCACGCGCATGTTACTCTAATGACGGTTTGGATATACTGTCATATGAGTATATGTGTTTAATTCATTCAATTTTTGGATCTGAAATGAGGAAATCCGTGGACAAACTACAGTTACCCAAAAGAATTGGGAACATGAGGTCGCAAGAGCTTTTATACAATACAAAGAAAAAGCGGTCGACATTGTTGAAGATAATTGTAATCCAACAAAACATAACATACTTAGAAAACTACAAAATGTAATGAACACCAATACTTATTGAAGATTATATTGTACAGATTACACAGTCAAAACATGCATCAGATTCTATGCATCTTTACATTTTTGTAGTCGATTGTACAATCAAAATATAATATGACATTTACATCTTATAATCACCGACGTGTTGTTGACAAATTATTTCCCGATTTATTCCAAATATTTCAGAATCAGAATCAGAATCAGAATATTTTTTATTCACGTAGACCATTATTGTACAGTACTTATGAATCGTCAAGTTACAAAAATATTATGGTACTGCTTTACCACCCGTTCGGAATGCCGTTCCTATGGAGAAGAACGGGCAAGAAACTCCATGGTTGCTCTTTTTTTAAAATAGATCTTTTACATTTTTGAGCAATACATTGTTATAGGTATGTGAGAACAATGTATTACTTGTAGAACCGCTTTTAAATGTAATTACATTTTGTAATTGGGTCTAGCCAATTCATTCTGCCAATTCTTGACGGAGGTGAGGTGGATACTGACACTCATAAAACAGAACACACTTGGATTTTTTCTTCTTCTAATTTTAGGGTTAGACCCTTGTCGGTGTAGCTGATGAAGCTCTTTCCATCTGTCTCTATACGACATGACACCGATCCTTTCTTTTAGGATCGGTGTTATGTCGTATAGGGAGGTGAAAGAAGCTCGGTATTCCCGGGCGGAGGGAAATGCATGCGTGCGCGCTGGCAACCCCATATTCTTATTATTAGATACATCGACACACTCGAACAATTACAACATTAAATTGTCCAATTATTATTAGATCTGGTAACCCTAACCCCAATACAAAGTATTAGGTTAGTATTTCTGCAAAATCTAAGAACTATATTGAAGCACGGATGTTTGGAGTTCCATAAATATCTGTTGTAATAATGCCTAGAATGATTAACAAAATATTTATAAGCTAGCTAAAGCTTGGATGAAAGGAGATTCACTGTTTATGTAACCTTGTGTTTGTGCTAGTTTAGTTTTAGGTACAGACTATAAAAGCAGGCCAAGATGACCTGCTTGACTATAAGTATAGCTCGGGATTTCGTACGTGTGCAGTTTTGTTTTTTACCGCCACGGGAGAACTTTTTCACTTGCCGTGGTAAAATAGTTATTTGTTACGCTACGTTGCAAAGTTGTGTGATGCTAGTGCTTATTTTGAATCCCGAGAACCACAGACGTAACGAATGGTCCAAAAATAGAATCCTGAGCGTAGCAAAGGATTCAAAGGCACGAGATTCCAATAATTTTCCAGCCGTGCGATATACAACGTATCTCACTACAACGAGGAAAATGCTATATCACCAGACAAACACACCAACTATACGGTCTCACACTAAGCAACGCTTGTATTATGGGTACCGTACAATGGACTGAGGGTGAACCCAGTATATAATACTTAAAGATATTTAATAAACATCTATGACTCGGGTTTGACAATCGTGCTAATCACACTAAGTTGGTCCTTGCCAGGATTTGGACCCGGTACCCGCAGCACAGAAAGCAGGGTCACTACCCACATTTTCTTAAACCCACACTCATTCTCTCTCTTATCTTTAATAATGTCCACTGCACTACTATTTTTTTTCAACAATTCCTACGTACAAACGTATTTATATTCTCACTATAGTTATGTATATCCAGTAATTATTTGGCGGTCTTCCATTTTTGAAAATGTCGGTTACATCACGTTGCAAGGAAATCCGACGTTCGGTTTATGTAAACAGGCTTGTATAAATGACTATGACTTTTATTAGCCGGGAAAATTTGTTTTGGCTTAACGTTTATTGGATGGATCGGTTGGTGATGTTTTATTGAACGACTGGCTTTTGCCTGTGGCTTTTGCTCTACTGTTCGCACTTTAATAGTCGTGGCGTGATGATAGTAACCTATTATGTATGTCAAAGTATAGGCTATACAATAGTAAATGTCTTGTCGAAATGGGACAGTAGTTTTCGTGATTCTCGAGTAAACAGACAAACTGTGCCCTCTCTTTTGAGTTTAGATTTAGGTCATCCAGGAGCTCTAAATTTTTTCCGAAGAACTAGGTACCTACTAAAAGTTAGTTTTTTGATAACTTTGTCAATTGTAATATAGATTTCTGATTATGAGATCACACCGATGATTGTTAATAGAGTTAGGTTTAGTTTATAAAATCCATGATTTAATGATACAGCGTGGTACGGGAATCCATAGTTCCATGGCCATTGTTTTTTGTAAACTAATCACCCATGTAGGTGGACTTTGTTGGGAATAATTTTGGAATTCCTGCGATGAAAACTTTACGTAGTATTGAGGAAAAACCTCGTTGCGAACGTAAAAACGAAAAGGAGTACTGTACGTCAAGTGCGAGATTATTCGTAAGCTAACCGTATACTTTATAGTCTACCGTATTTAGACATTTTGTATGGCGAATTGAAAGTTTTAAATACCGTCCGCTAGAGGCGCTTTTCGATTCTCCATACAAAATGTTTAAATACGGTAGACTATAAAGTATACAGTTAGGTCGCACTTGACGTGCAGAACCCTACACCACACGCACGTGGCCAATTATTCTATTTAAAAATTGTGAAACTTTTAAAAAATTGTAAACTTTTTTTTGGTACAAATGTTTAACCATTATTGTTTTTTACATCAAAGGGAACAGTTAAACTGTTTACCTACATTACGTTTTAAAATAAACATTGCCACATTCATGAGAACGTGCAGACAAAGAGACAAACGAGACAATGCGCTATTAAGCCGCGTAGCGGAACGAGTTGGAACTAAATAGTGCTGCAATAAAAATAATATAAAAATGTATTAAACGGGCGAAACCGCTGGGCGTGTGCAGCAATAAAGCCTAGAGTGTGGTTAGATATTTTTTTTTATTGGACTCATAAATACAATCTCTTTAGACAAAAATCCAAAGTCACCATTTGTTTTCTTATATTTATGCGAATACTACACATTGAAATAAAACTCATTTCACGAATTTTATCGCGTTTAAATTATGTTTTTTTTTACGTTCCCGACGTTTCGGCTGCTGTACAGCAACCATGGTCATGCAAGGACTGAGGTGGTTGACGTCCTAGTGTTGTTTGAACTGGGGTGCCCTCATATTTAGTTGTTGCTTACGGTCCGATATACGCAGAAAGCGATCACAGTGTCTTGAGGTCTTGCAATTGCGCGCTTGGTTTTGGATTTAATGATGTTAATTACTGAATCCCAAGTCGGTCGGGAACGTAAAAAAATCATAATATGAACGCGATAAAATCCAGAAATTTAAATTTGTTTCAAAGCTACATAAGTAGTTTTAAAAGAACTATATATTTCTATCCCGCTCTTCCCAATTCCTAGCCACAGAGGAATGCATTCACACCGTTCCCATAATCTTTGTGACACTTGTATCAACACGGTGTGAATAATGTTTCATGTTTACACACTTACGACTTGAAGTTAAACGCATATGACTGACAGGATGATCAAGATTGTTGTAAGTCAATGCCATATGACGTCACACGCAGTGGAGTTTTTAATTTTAAAAACCTCGCTCTTTCGTCTTTATATATATAAATTACGTGTCACGGTGTTTGTCCGCTATATACTCCTAAACTACTAAACCGATTTTAATAAAATTTTGCACACTGTGTGCAGTTTTATCCAACTTGAAAGATAGGATAGTTTATATCTCAATTTATTTTATATGGCAAAACAACGTATGCCGGGTCAGCTATAATAGTATTATCTATATCTACTTTATTATGAAGAGGTAAGGTTTGTGAGCTTGGATGTAGAATTTCATTTACGGAACCAGTGATACAATTCGGAATTACTTTCTGAAAGTTTCATTTACGGAACCAGTGATACAATTCGGAATTACTTTCTGAAAGTTTCATTTACGGAACCAGTGATACAATTCGGAATTACTTTCTGAAAGTTTCATTTACGGAACCAGTGATACAATTCGGAATTACTTTCTGAAAGTTTCATTTACGGAACCAGTGATACAATTCGGAATTACTTTCTGAAAGTTTCATTTACGGAACCAGTGATACAATTCGGAATTACTTTCTGAAAGTTTCATTTACGGAACCAGTGATACAATTCGGAATTACTTTCTGAAAGTTTCATTTACGGAACCAGTGATACAATTCGGAGAATACTTTCTGAAAGTTTCATTATCCACCATTAATTAATCTGAGCCTGAGTATGACTGAGTTTGTGAACCTGCGTGCTGTGTTGAGAGTCCCGGTTCGAATCCCGGTTAGGTGCAAACTTTGTGTGATGAGCGCGAATGTTTGTACCCGAGTCATGGGCGTTTAATACCTGTATAAGTACTTATAGTATACTGGAAACGCCCCCAGTATATTGTATAGCACCCATTATACAAGCGATGCTCAGTTTGGGACCGTACAGGGCCCTAAGTCTGCTAACTCAATCGATCCATAATCGAACAGCAACCGCATAGTAACTGTCACTTTTCACAGATATCCCATACAATATCTGTTAAAAGTGACAGTTACAATGCGGTTGCTGTTCGATTATGAATCGATTGTGTTAGCAGACTTGGGGCCCAGTTGGTCTGTCCGTCTGGCGATATTATTATATGCGTGGGTAATATAAATATACCAAAAAGAAGTCGACCCCACCTGTCCATCCGTCTGTCCCGCGGAAGAACCAGTTTCCCCTGGGAATCAGATTCCCATACGGACAAATCGAAACACATCAAAGTCTATGGTATTTATAGAATGCATCGGTTTTCCGGCCGTAGGCAAGATAGAATGTTGGCGACGAGCCAACGCGGACATCGCTGCTCTGTGGAAATAGAATCGGTTTGTATTACTCGATTGTCTATGGTATTTGTCAACTGCTAACAACCTTTTCTGGCAATTTGGTCCGACTCAAAGACTATAACAACGACATGTACAGCGTGATTCAGAAAGGGTATACTAAACTTTGAACCCGCGCTTCTTAGGTCCTTTGTATTCATTATGTCAAGTCACAATTTCGATATAAAATAAAAAAAATAGTTCTCACCAAAACGAAAACAAATTAGTTTTTTTTTTGTGGTAAATGTTTTTTTTTTATTGAGTACTTACCTTTCGACATTCTGAATCACCCGACGACCATGATTTGACGAACTGATTAGCTCAGTTGGAAGTGACCCTGCCTTCTATGTTGAGGGTCCCGGGTTTGAATCCTGGTAGGCAAAAACTTTGTGTGATGAGCACGAATGTTTGTACCCGAATCATGGATGTTTAATATCTTTATAAGTATTATATACTGGGTTCGTACAATGGACTGGGGCTTCCATTATGCAAGATGAAACAGAAAAAAATGTATATACTAACAGACAAGCCCGCTGAGTTTATCGCCGGATCTTCTCAGTTGAAGTCGGTTTCCGATCCGGTTGTACAGTTAAGAAAAAAATGTAAAATGACAATTTGTAAGTGCCCCCGTAGGCCTATACAAAATACATCATTTGACTTTGACTGAATGCTCGGATTACAATTGGAGGCAACTGAAGTCAGTACTCAGTCAGTACGCGGCTATTACATTCACTCTCGCTTACAACGAAAACGATAGAATCATAATTGTTTGTCCTTGCCCGTAAAACATTTCTATAAACAATGCAGATTAGTTCCCTGAACTCGCATACATAAACTGTATTTCAGTATTTTTCATAATCTGTGTCACGTATTTCGGGATATGAGAAGCTGGGTTTAAAATTAAATTGTGTGCTAATTGACATTGTTGGGGACGTCACGACAAAAAAAATGGTGCGATTCTCTTCGTATCAACGTTTTTTAATCGAAAACAATTGTTTTCAGCATTCTTGGCAGTAAGTATGTCAAGACACTGAGCACTTTTTGCGTAGATCGGACCGCAAGCAACAACTAAATATGAGGGCACTCCGTTTCAAACTATGACACTAGCACGTCAACCACCTCAGTCCTCCCGTGACCATGGTTGCTGTAAAGCAGCCGAAACGTCGGGAACGTAAAAAACATATAATAAACGCAATAAAATCCGTAAGATTAGATATATTTCAATGTGTAGTATTCGCGTATTGCGATCACGGAAAAACTATTTGACTAATTTCGATGAGATTTTCCTATTTGAATAGCCTATGGTTAGACGAAAAAGTTCAGGTATATGATCATGCTATGACCATTGACGGTTGAGTAGCAGGGCGTAATCAATATGGCGCAGTTGGAGACTGGAAAATTATGTATATTGCGAGCAGACCAGGGTTGCTAGTTAGAAATTCTGAATATTCTCGATATATTGAAAATGTTTATTTTTTAGCTATCTTCAAAAAAAAGGAGGAGGCTCTCAATTCAAATGTTTCGTAACGATATTTCTTTCTATTTTATGACCTATTACAAAGAGGTTAAGTTTGTTTGTTCTGAGTTCGTGTGTAAAGCTAGGGAATGATCAACAGATCTGATAAATCGATTTAGAAAAACAATATTAGGGCAAGTTCAAAGTAACCCAAAATTTTCAAATACTCCTCGAGACTTTCATTTCTCCAAATTTTCCCCAAAAATACATTTATTCCTAAAAAATTACAAAAAAAAATACAGCAATATACCAACCCTGGGGCACAGCTATTAATTAATTTAACGACTTGAGCTAGTTTGTAGTCTCACGTGCAATGGAACCGCGCACAGCGAAACGAGCTTTTAAATGCAAAACAAATCGCATACATTTTCTTTAACGATTTCGGAAAATGACTCAGCCGTGTAATCATTGCTGTGTTTTCTCGCGATCAAATAACCCGTAATGACTGTGTGCTCATATGTTTGTGCCAGCATCATTGAATATTACGTAATCATGTCCAAGCTTCGATAAGGTCGACCATGAATGTGGTTTATGAGTTTTGACAAAAACGCCTAGTTCATAAAACAATTTACTAAGGTTCATATTTGATACGTTCTAAGATCAAATCCCACTAATATTATAAATGTGAAAGTTTGGATGGATGGATGTTTGTTACTCAATCACGTCAGAACGGCTGAACAGGTCTGGATGAAATTTGGCACAGATGTAGATTATAGTCTGGAATAGCACATAGGTTCCTTTTTATCCCGGTAAAATGTATGGTTCCCGTGGGATTGATTTGTTTTAATTTTTCATAGAGCAAAGGATCGACATGATTTTTTGCATAGGTAGTGGTAGTTCAGGGGTACAGAAAAGGACATACTGTTTAATCGCGGGTAACACCGCGGGGCGCAGCTAGTAATATAATATAATAAATAAATGGCAAAAATAGGCCTTGCAATTCTTCGATGTGCAAATGATATTCTACTTTATGGTGATAAGGAAGTTTCATGGTCTACTTTACATCATCGATACTCATAACAATGTACTGCTCAAAAATGTAACGGATCTTTTTAAAAACAGCAACCATGGAGTTTCTTGCCCGTTCTTCTCCATAGGAACGGCATTCCGAACGGGTGGCAAGTTGTAGCTTGAAGCTTAACTGACACGATAATGGCGTCTACTTCAGAATTCCAATCCACTCCATTTATTATTTTCACACCTTTTTCTCTCCACAAGTCAATTCACACTTGAACGATATAACTTCAGTTCACGTGTGGGCCCAGCGCGAGTGGGCACGGGTGGGGCCATCTGCGTCGGCACGTGCGTGTAATGTGATCCGAGCCCAGCGCCCACTGGGAGCCCTTTGTGAGATACTCGAGAATGTACTCATAAGTTGAATGAGCGAAAATATTACTGTGTGTTCCACATTCAAATTAATAGATTAATAAATATAATATCGCCAGACGAACACACCGAATGAATGGTCCCACACTGTTAAACACTGGTTTTATGGGTGCACAATGGACTGGCGGCGATTCCAGTATAAAATCTATCTATTTCTACTGAGTTCGCCCTCAGTCCATTGTACGGTACCCATAACACAAGCGTTGCTTAGCGTGGACCGTATAGTTGGTGTGTTCGTCTGGCGATATTATATTAATATATTATTATTATTGTATTAATGGGGCTAGCCTGCTGGGCACTTTTGTTATCGACGATGATATAGAGGCATTTTTATGTATATCATTTTATACCTCCTTTTTATTTTATGCAAAACATCATTGTTTATACCTATTGTACCCATATTTAATAAATAAAATCACCTAAAACCGATATAATGTAGAGGTACAGTTTGTATGTTAAGATTTAAGTGGTGATCTCCGGTATTACTGACCCGTTTCTATAGAGTGTTATAGGCTGTTCTTTGAGATACCACATGCGGTGCCGCGAGCAAAAACTGTTACTTATAAAGATATTACACATCCAGGACATGACGAAGGAAAGTTTGCCCCAATCGGGATTCGAACCTCAGCCCTCAGTAATCGCAGGCAGGATGGTGTAGTTTATAAACATAAAACAAAATAGACAATATCACTTCCATTTTTCCCCATCATACATAGAGCGCTACTCAAGAGACTACAACTTAACAGGTGGCAGAAAGAAATTGTCAAGCAATTAGAAATACCACATAATGCGCTACTAAAAATGGTGAAACAGCTTTCATTGATCAATTAGCGATATAAAAATACCAACATACATTCCTGTTTGAGAGTGGACTCAGTGAAATGCGGCTTGTGTTCTGTAGGATGCTGTTGTCAGTAGTGACGGGGGACCACGTTACGTAATATCGATAAAAATATTTCAATTAAATTAAAAAGTGTATTGTGCGATCCCTGAATGTCCCAAATTTGTCTCAAACCACTGGATGTTGGCTTTAGCATATATTCACCACTGGCTAGCAGAATGCCGATAAAGACAATGACTCATTGATAACATTGAGATGGCATAAATTTGTATCATCAAAAAAATCCCAATATTTTTTTTCCTGAGTGTCGTATTTCATAGCGACTACCTACATAAACCTAATAGAACAACAGCTCTGTTATAGTATTATAAACCATGTTTTCATAACCTTTCGATTTATTTTCGTGCTCAACTCCAAGGTCACATTACCATTGAATTATGTTTTAAACAAAACACCTTGATTTGTTCTCTTTGTTGCGTACAAACAAGAGCTATATAATTTTACAGACCACTTGAAATACATTGTATGGATTGGTCGAAAATAACATTTGGTTGCTAACTTGCATTAGCATTTGAGATGTAATTTGAATAATATCTTACTATACTTTTTTTTTTGCAATAAACTCAACGTAATCTTCCAGTCAGCACGTCAGGTGCGAGCTAACTGTATACTTTATAGTCCACCGTATTTAGACATTTTGTATGGAGAATTGAAAGTTTTGAATATCGTCCGCTAGAGGCGGTGTTCAATTCTCAAAACAAAATGTCTAAATACGGTAGACTATAAAGTATACCCCATGCTCGCACTTGCCGCGCAGATATAAGATCATCAAAATTGAAATTATCTTTTAGTGGATATCATAATTATTGTTGTCCAATAACTATTCCCTCAACCCTACATAAAATTGTAACGCATGCTTAAAATTAAACAGTATTTCTTCGTTGGTAAAAAAATATCGATAAAAAAGATATTGAATGTCCTCCATCACTTCTAACCCTAATATGGTCAAGTCAGAAATCGAGCAGAGTCTAGTGTCCAAGTATGGTACTTGTAACACTTACGCTGAGTGGACCCAACTGGCTGACGGACACAAATAGGTCACCCGTCTTTAATGGACAATTTTAATATTAATTCTTTGTAATAGAAATCTTTATATGGCGACTTCAGATACGTTGATTTCTAATGATTAGTTGTAGCACCTGATTATTCTAAAATGGGTATCATTAAAACTGAATAGATAATCATTGGATGAAAAAAAAAGTGATTTATAGAGCATACCTCTATAAATATTAGTACTAGTGGGTAATCAAATCTGATAAATCTTTTCGTATATAACGATATCTAGAAATTTCCCGCTTGCGCTGCTCATCTGAATTCGAGGATTCGACGTTAGTCTTTATCAAAGTTTCGAGAAAATAAAATTGTTCGTGAATGTGCTCTTATAAGTCCAAGGATACGGTAAGAAAATTAAGAAAACCAAACCAGGCAGCTGTCGTATAGCTCCTGTCACTTTCGTCCAGAAATATCAAGACGCTTTCTTCTTTTTTTTCCGGTTGGCAATCTACAGCTACAAAATAGTGCTATTTTGCCAGTGTCGAGTAATTCTTGATAATTGTTATTGAATTATATGTATCCCTGATGATGATGATAATGTTGATGACGACGATGATGATGATGAAATGAATCCCCTACCCCTATCAGTAAAGCTGTGGATACTTTACTAAAAATTTACCGGACATCTTAGAACTTGAAAAGTCAAGTTATACTATTTTATTTCAATTTACTTCACTCGTGAATGTTTATGAACACACAATGGTTAATGCCCCACTAATATTACCCATTATTTATCAAAGAAAGACATTTTTTAAAAAATAAAACAACATTGACATCTTCACGGTTCAACTTCCCGCCAAAAAGTCCATCAAGACGTTTTGCTTCGTATTATACGGACTTTAAAAAAAAAACGCTAACTGCCTTCCCAGATGCTTCCCACCAAAAATATTGTCATATTTTTTATTCATAATAATTGTGTAAATGGCAAAAAAGTTAAAAAAAATAATGACAGTCAATTTTAAACTATGCATTATGCGGCCCTCTAAATTTAAAAACGTGTTGAACCGGAACCCCTATTTGCCACCCCATTGGTTTTCGGCCAGGTGTAAAAACACATAAATTACTATTTATAGATAAGGGTTGTATTGCAAAAATATAATTAGTGGTATTTTCACACTACCTACTTGTTGTATTTTTTTGCGGTTGGATGAATTGCAACCTTTGCTTGCTTTTTGAGTCAATAAAAAAAAAAACGATAGCTGTCACTTTGCCTCGTAAATAAAAAAGTTTCCATACTATTTATATAGCTATTATCAAGCTTTATAAAAAAAATATTTACGATTGATTAGCGTGTATTTCATAACCATAAACTAGGCTTTTAATTAGATATTTCTCTTAAAAATCACCATGACACAATTCTATGTTGGTTTTTGTCCGACTGCGTTGCATAATAGGCTTGTGAGATTCCATTTACCTACCGTGACCTCACACCTTAGAATTGCCCTTAATTATGTTGACATCTGAATAGATACTTAAGTAGGTACTTCACGTAGCCATTACAACTGTATTCCCTTAATGGGTAAGCAGAAGTATGTGTGATGTTGGACATACTAATGATCTTAGATCCCAGTGTATCTTATAGAGGACGACCTTATTAGCATTCGGTCAAACAAAAGTTTATAAAAGCTTTGTCTTACTCTAGGAGTTGAACCTACGCTTTTACGATCTTCAGCGCCGTCTTTAACTAATTACAGAATTTAAAAAAAATCGTGTTATCATAACCATGTAATGACTAAGCAAGTGCTATACATGAATTCAGGTCTATAGCGGCAAAGGGAAGATCTTCCAGTGAGGGCGGTATGGCTGGCGGGGCGGCCGCTATGCCCCAACGGTTATTGTAGGGATCTTGTATATATGTTAGTTGCTCCGAAAACTCTTATAGCGCGATTCAGGATTGTGATGACAATTGTCTATTGCTCTGAATGCGTCTGCAGTGCCATCTGTGTAGCTTGTGGTGCGGTTGAAGTGGTCGCTACAGGTTTGAACGTATTTTCAAGCATCACATAAGTACGTATTGAATAAATCCTTGATGCCACGATTATTGAATTATCAAAAAATCAAAATATAATGTTGCCACTTCGCACCCACGAGGTGAAGTGGCGTAAGTGCTATATTTCGATAAACGTGACACAATGATTTTTAAATCCGCGATCTGTTTGTTTGTATACGTGTTGTAATATAAGTATTTATACGGACAAGGTTTAGACATTTTCTGGATTCGAGATTTTTATAACTTGCTAATTTGTTGCATGCTTACTTATACATATTTATTAGGTAGTCAAATATTTTATTCTGAGACTAATATATGGGTAGAGTATAAATTCATCTGTCAATGTAGGGTAACATTCATAATTTCTTTAACAGTTTTGTAATTTTTTATCGGTTTACGTTTCTAATTGCTTCAGAATCATTCTCAGAATCAGAATATTTTTTATTCATGTAAACCATTAAGTACAGTACTTATGAATCGTCAAAAGTTACAAAATGCTAAGCTACAACTTTACCACCCGTTCGGAATGCCGTTCCTATGGAGAAGAACGGCCAAGAAAGTCCATGGTTGCTCTTTTAAAAAGATCTTTTACATTTTTGAGCAGTACATTGTTATAGGTATGTGAGAACAATGTAGGACGTGAAAACAATATCAGTATCCCAAGCACAATCCTTTTACGTACCGTTTCGGTAACATAAAGTCATCCCTCTCACACCACAGATATCTTAAATAAGTTTGACAGTGACAGCATGCTTTCTCGATGACGTTGCGATTACATTAGCAGTTCCTGCTTACCTTACAGTTCCTAAACACTTTCCCTGTTTCGATAAAAAAAGAGATAAATTGCCTAGAAAAAAAGTAAACCAATTTTCTCGATCACATAAAATATAAACACGCGTACCAATGGAGGATTTATTAGTAAAACAGATGCTCACATTACCACACATAACCAGTGTGTCTTGGTGTGCGATATTGAATAACTTCCACTAGCTCAGAGTTCCAGTCAAATTGGTGTGTACGTTTGGCCTATTTTCACATTCACAAACCGCGTTAGTTTTTGGCGGAAAATTGGGTTTTTGGGTTGAAATGTTGTGTATATTACGTCGGGAACGTGTAAATCATCTAGGAGAAGAAATTGTTTTTTTCTTCTTCATCGAACCATAAATTTATGATTTTTTTTTGCGGCCAACTTCATAAGTTATAAATGACCATATCCCATAGAGACTATTAAATTATAATTATATTTTTATTTCTCACATCGGTGAGTAGTAAATAAAATCAATATGTAAATAGACTTATCTGCTAGTACATATAATTACTTTGCTAGTTGCTCGTATTGGTGACATGTACATCCTGGCTGCCGCATAAAAAACCATCGACACTGTAAATTGAAATTCTTTTTTAAGAACATGTCGTAATCCATCTATGTCATGCGGTTTAAACGCGTTTAGTTAATGCTCGTACCGAGTGACCTATTTAACGTTCATGAATGAGCCTTGTTTAGCGGCGAAGTTTTGTTACTTTTAATATTATTCATTGTTATGCAGTTGCTTGCCATGTGTTTAAAGAAACAACAGATTTTTTGTGTTCGAAATATGATTCGTTTAATATTTAACTTGATTAGTTGTTGTAAATTGAGATGAGTTGTTTTATTGTCGTTAAAAGTTTCTTAAAATATATTGTTAGAATGAAATCAAATAAAAAGAAAATGATTTGAAGAACATGTCTTTGATTATTTAATGATCGATGAATTAATAGTGATTATAGGTTAATAAGTACGTACATGGACTTTTTGGCGAGAAGTTGATCCGGTAGGGGTAGGGGATTATTGCATCATTATCATCGTTATGAACATCATCATTATCATCAGGGGTGCTTACTTATAATTTTATTACAATAATCAAGAAATACTCGACACTGGCAAAAGGGACTATTATATAGCCGACTTTAAAAAAACGAAGAAGAAGTAGGTACATAAACTACAACACATATTTTTTTTCTTTAACAATCATATTTCAGAATATGTACCATATTGATTGCCACACAATATTAAAAAAGCTACTCATACAAGTTTCTCACATAAGCCAACTATAAATCATTTTCGTTTAAACGGATCTGGCTTGTAACGTAATCTGGTGATCATGTATTATATTACACATAACTTTTATGGGGCTCACCTTGGTTACAACAAAAGAAAGCCAGTTAAAAAGTTTTGTTAAAAATATCTAGGTACCTATTGTATTTGTTAAAACCGCAATTTTGAGAAACTTTGGAGTTTAATAAATGAATTACAATATGCCGTAGAGGCAAACAAAAAAAAAATACAACACACGTTTAAACTTTTTCGTAAAAAATAAAAACCCTTGAAATTCCAATTTTGAATTTCGCGCGCTGACTTACCGCCATAAATATGAGGAGTTGCCATATATTACTTCGCTTGTGCAACTCGGTGTGGGTAGCTAATAATGTTTATAAATCTTAACAGTTACCTTTTTCTATTTAAAGTGTATGACACAACGCACATCGTAGGTGGATAAACAGTGATATGTTTAAACCATTTCGCAAACATAAACCGGCGGTTACAACACAAGATGAGCGAGGCAAGACCATTTGATTTCGATAACTACTTCAAGCTTCATGTTTCATTGGTAGTTTAGATTGTTTTATCTTATTCCATTTTTAATTTGAGAGCTTATTTCTAGCATTCATCCATTTAGTATTGGGGTTTGTAATGGAGTTCAAATGATAAGTAATCGAAGCATCTATTAAAACTAAGTAATTACACACGTGCCCAGGTGAAAATTGCGGCACAATATTTAGACAGAAAAAATAAAGAAATAAGCTTTATTGATTTCTTTATTTACGCAAGTACTCCACATTGAAATAAAACGAATTTTGCATACAACATAAAATAAACGCTATAGAATTCGTAAAATTCGTTTTGTTTCTATGAAATAAGCTTTGCAATGCGAGGGAAAAATATTCACTTAGCTACAACACTAATATGTGACCACACCTAATTCGGTAAATATTGATTTGTGTGAGAATGACAAACATACTAATCTTATTAAGTGGTAATGTGGGCGGCGGATAGCAAATTGCGCACTTTAGGCGTTCTGGGACTGGCCTCGATTTGTCTATGGTCTCATGTCTAGACAAAAGCAAAGACAATTCCCTAATGTTTACTCGTTCTTAGTGACAATGTTCTGTTAAGCTTCCAGCTTGTAGACGGTAATGCTATTGGATCTTCACCTTTACTTGACAACCTTGATTTTAGATGTATACCAATTATTAGCATAGACAATAAGTATCAACCTGTTTTGGTAGAAGATTTGAATTTGGAAATTTGTGTTGTTATTTTATGCGTTCTATGACTTTACAATCTTTTACCCTGTGGTGGCTATGGACTAACATGAATAAGTAGTAAAGAAATTCTCATTACTTAAATAGTTATAATTAGAATTAAATTCTATTACACACTATGTTGATTATAATATCGAAATTAACATTTTTTTTCTTATTTATTTACAGGTAACAATCACAATGGTTTCAATACTATGAACTTGTAAGTTACCTTAATATGTTTTTTTATAGCTTTGCGTGGTATATGTAGGACTAGGTACCTACTTATTCACAAAAAAATATTTTAAATTTTTTTATTATAGAAATCTTACGAGTGACTAGCGCCATCTGTTGTCGATACCTATTAAACATAAGACTACGCACAGCGGCCTAATTCCCGATCGTTTTAATAGATCTTTATCAGCATTCTATACGATTAAGGGACCAGGAAACGCTCAAGTACATTATCCCTTGCATTGTTAATTGTATTCGTAGCGGATTTATCATATCAAACACATTTCCCAACGAATTGCGTACGTATTGAATATAAATTAGCGAATACTTATTTATCAATGAGCTTTCATAATCATTCGACGTGCGTACGAAATTTAAATAAGTAACCAATACGATTTGAACTTCACATTCGTTTGCACCTAATGCGAATGACAGATCTTTTTAAACTGGTATTTTATCCCATTCATTATTGAAATACAATACCAAATTATATTGACCCCTGACTTAGTGGTTAATCTGTAAAATGACAGTTCTTGATATATTAAACGTAGAATATATGAAGACCTCTGTAGTAAACAGTTTTGTAGTGAACCACAGGTCGAGTTAATTTGGTAAGATTAATATTAACTACCAATTTACGAAGACCTATTAGGATACAGTGCTTTGTATTAAATGATGGGTCTATAATAATTGGGTCGAATTATCATAGATAGAATCTCACAGGTGTTAGTGCACGGGCTAGTCATAATGATGAAGGGCCTTCAATCATTACAATGTCTAATTAATATTCAATGAGAGATTGTCGGAAAAATATTAAGACATAGGCCTATGTAGGTAGATTAGCTAGTGCTCAAAAATGTAAAAGATCTATTTAAAAAAAAGAGCAACCATGGAGTTTCTTGCCCGTTCTTCTCCATAGGAACGGCATTCCGAACGGGTGGTAAAGCAGTAGCATAATATTTTTGTAACTTGACGATTCATAAGTACTGTACAATAATGGTCTACGTGAATAAAAAATATTCTGATTCTGATTCTGATAGCTGTTAAGAAATCGTACTTAATTCATTTATTTCTGATTACATATAAATCTTACAATATTGAAATATTCTATATTATATTTTTCCACGTTATGCTCGGTTTACAAGAGGATAGAATGCATGGAACGAGCAACAAGTTTAGTGCCCTCGTGTACACAGCTCGGGAAGTAGGTACCACGTGAAGTGACATGTCGAAAATTAGAACAATCACCAAACCACAGATAAAAACAACAAGAACTAAATGCGTTCGAATTTCAAAAACAATTTCCTTCTAAATAGTGTGGTGACAAGGCAGAAAAATCTATTCCCAGAATCGATGAGTATCATAGCATCTAGCATCTGTGAAATAAATTAAAATAATTGATTCAACAAAAATAGCTCCGCTTCCTCGCTTCGACGATTGACAACGTGATTTTGGTGTTTCCCGCCTTATCAACGAAAATAGTTGCCACATTAAATGTAACATTTCAATCGATTGTAACCTTTATTTGGAAGGGATTAAGGTTTTTGTTAATGGTATCCGACATAATTTTGTTTGGTGTTGAGCATGCACGGCTCCCTTTTCTTTTGTTAGTGATGTAGCTAAAAATAATTCTGAATGAACGTATCGAAACAAATATATCGGTGTTATTGAGGTTGGTATGTTTCTTATTACACGATCTTATTATAGTGCAGCAGCATATCCGGTTGCTTACCAGCTGTTAAATTTGTTTTTAATTTCGTTCTACATTTGAAACACATACTCATTTTATTTCTCAGGAGCCTCTAAACTTCTAAAGGATTAGTTTAACAAATTAATAGAATCTTGGCTGGAGAGTAAAGTGTGAAAGTAGGAGACAATACTGTTTTAAATTATTTTAAGACTGCTAGTTATTTCATGCCAGGTGTATGTTCGGTTTTTATTCATATTGTTATTTTAGAAAAAAAAAACGTATATTTTCGGTAATTTGTCTACAAATTAATTATCTCTAATTCTATATATATATCTGCATAATATATATATATATATATATATTTATATATGAGCAAATAATATATTTACATTTACTGAATAATCTCGTTGCAAGCCTGATAATTTAGTAAGGTTTATTTTTAAAAGTAATTATTGCCAGAAAATAAGGTAGGTTTTATTCAACTAAAAATAAAATAAGTACAACACCTACGCATATAATGAATGACTATGGCTGTAATAAATAAACACGTGATAAAACCATCTACAATCGATCGATTATAAGTAGTCACAATCGAGGAGCGGCGCGCCTCCCTAGCTAGGTTAATAACCCTCTAACTAAAACAATATGGGCGCGGGAATTTGGTACATTTGGTTCCCGCCATTGCGTGTAGGAGTGGACGCACTGAGAGATATATGTGTACCTATGTAATTAAAAATGGTATAAGAAAGAATAAACTGATGTCACTGAAAGCAGAATGAAGTTGGTAGAACGCTTGCCTTGGTAACGAGGATCGCAGGTTCACACCCCGGCTCGCACCTCGGGGATTTCTGGATTTCATGTGCGAATCTCATTTTCAACCATGATTATCACTTGCTAAACGGTGAAGGAAAACATCGCGAGGAAACCTGCATATCTGAGAGAACCCCTCAAAAGACGTGTGAAGTCCGCCAACCCGCACTGGGCCAGCGTGATGGACTATGGCCTAATCCCTCTCGCATTGAGGGGAGGCCCGTGCCCAGCAGTGGGACATTAAAAAGGGCTCGTATTATTATTATTATATCATAGCATCAGGTTTTTAAGATCACTTGTCACCCTAGAATATAAGTTGAATAACCCTTTGATGGTGCTGTATTACCACTTATAGTGTGTCTCGGAACGACTAGCCAGAGTTAGTTTGGGTTTCTGGTCGCGCAATTCACCAACAAGGTGTAAAAACCATAGACATTTTTTTCTTCGAAGAATGATCCACCTGCCCTAACCAAATTAATAAATCGACGTTATCAAATTAAACATAACAAAAGGTTATCTCTGCCTTATAAAAAAAATAGAAAAGTAAACAACGCCTCGCCGCTTTTGTTATCTTAGATCGTGTGGGAGTTCTATTCCCGGTTGGCTCGTATACTTTTTGTATTACTGGACCTGTTTTATTGGCGATATATCGTAAGATTGAATGTTTCACCTACGGTTTTTGAGTAGGCCCCTATGGTGTAATAGAAGACATGAAATACATTTGATAGTTAGGAAATGGTGGAGATACGATTCCATAAGTTTTTTTTGTAAGGCGACGTATTACACAAGTTTCCGCAAAATAGACGCTTTGTTGAGGTGAGCGGTCATTATTTCTTGTTTCTTTATTATTTTTATAAGGGAGACAGCAATGATGAATTTCCCAAGGGTTTTCTAAACAATGGCGCGAGTGATTTTTCGAAAATAAGTAAAAAACAATAATAATAATACTGGCAAGTTAGGTACTCTTCTTAATTGATGTCATACCTACCCAAAATGTTTGAAAAAATATCCAACCCACAATTCGAATTCTAAATTCAAATATGATTCCCGCCAAAAAGCGTAAACTTTCTAGGTCAATCGCGTGCGTGCACTATCAATCTACCACGTCACATCCAAAACGTTAATGTGTTAAACAATTCTAATTTTAAACTAAATAATGCGTGCGTGAATAAACAATTGTTCGGTGTTAACCCAAAAAAAAATGTTACTGCATGCTTTTTAGGTCGGGTTGCGTTAACCTTACCGTTGTGTAATATCTGGTCTTTGATAAACGTGATGAAACAGAGTATGAGTCTTTAAAATGTACAAAGGTCTTGTAAATTTACTATATAACAAACAATTCATGTCACGCACGCATTGCCTGCTTATAATTACAAAAATCCTTTTTTTTTCTTTAGTTTCTGGACGAATGGATTTGTTTTTTAAATTCTGTATTGTGTTTCGGAACGATTTTAATTATGACGTCAGATAATCATATATATCGCATGGTCGCTCACCTATTCACAACATTCAAATCAATTTCAGTTCATTAAAATTTGACTGCAACTCGCCCGCATCGGGCATCATCAAATACTTTCATTACACCCAATTGAATGAGTTTTTTGACCTCCACCACGTACAAAAGGGATGAAGATTTTAATCGTGACAATCGATTGATCAAACATCGATTAGGATTTATCGATTTAATTTGTTGTTGGTTGAATGATGTGATAACATTGCCTATTCATTGTGGACAATATAAGATGTTTCTTTAATGGCAAATGACAAATGTAATTGAGCATAGAATAGTAAGATGAAGTTTTGATATTTTTTTAATGTTGACAATTCTATCCAAGAATTTATATAGTTTAAAACAATTCGTACCTTGTTAGAATAACCAGTCTATATCACAACATTTCATATTAACATAAACTTTGTTTACACATTACCAATAATTTAATTTCGAGGTTAGAATTGAAATGGCGGGCATTCTTTCGTTCTATTTTGACGCCATGTTGGGGCCGATGACCGCGGTTCGCGCGCTGCGTTCACGGGGAGTGCTACTTGAGCGAGTTAGTTGCATTTTGCATTCAAATTAGTTCAATGGTTAATGTAACGTACTTTGGAAATGCACTTTGCTTGAAACGAAACGTAAGGATTCCATTTTTGTGGCGGTCATGGCGTTGGTTTCTTTTAACTACATCACCATGCCCTACATGTGCTGACCAAGGTTCGCGTTGGCTTATTGGATAGTTGGCCCAACATATAGATGTTATATGATGATAGATTGGATAGATGACAATCGCCATGGACAATCGGAAACCAGTTCTATACGTAATACTTGACACTGGCAAAATACCTTAGATAGTGATGCTATTTAAAAAAAAAAGTACAAGTGAAAGAAATTTAGAAATATTAAAGTTTCGTTAATGTAATTGGATGGAGAGAGTGCTCTTTTTCTGTCCCACGCGCGCTAACTTATGGTGGGGTGACGTCATATGCCTCCAACGTCTGTATTTATGGTTTTTCTAGAGTTTATTTGAAAATTGTTCTACTGTTAGAAATCATAAACTTTAAATTGAGTAAGTAGGGATATTTATAATGATATCAGAGGCGAGTAAATTTCAGATCTTTTTGAAAATTTCCCTATAGTCTGTGTTCGTCCCAGTCCATTTTACGGTACCATCATTGATTTACTTGGGACCGATTAGTTAGTCAAGAACAGCTATACTTATCCTGGGGCCCTCTGGGCTTTGGGGGTGTTACTTTATTTTAAACCATTTTGAATTTCGTGCCCATAAAAGAAATGAGAGCAAGCTGATTAAATCGTATCCACATAATACTACCGCGCTCCGATGTGTCCGTTCATAGTTGTTTAAATCATTTTGTAACAATAGTGGAAACCAAAGAAATTATAATCATTTTTATTTTTTTAATTTTTTGCGCCTTTCGACGCGACGGCTTACACTTGTTTATGGCCCCTATGAAAAAAGGTTGGGTACTTCTGGTCTAGAATCATTTAATCCATGACTCCTAACCTTGACTGCTCTGAACTCTTTATCACAATGTGAAGTAGCAAAAAACAATCCTAACTAGCGGACTATGAAATTAGATTCCTAAAATAAATGCTAGTTAACATGTGTGTAGCATTTGGCGAATGGTGGCGTCTGACGTCGTAATATATGGGTACTCACAGACGACATATATTACGACTGCTTTTTTTTTAAGTTGAACCGTGAAGTTTTAAATTTTGTTTTATTTTCCGCAAAATGCGTCTGTTTAAGTGTGCTATTAACCATTGTGTGTTCATAAACGTGCACGGCTCAAGGAAATTAAATTGTATAACTTGACTTTTCTAGATCTTTCAAGATGTCCGATATATTTCATCATTATCATCATTATATACATTATCGTTATCATCAGGGGTACTATATTTAAAACAGAGCAGCATTAGAACCTTGAACCCTCGGAAATGACAGCAGGGTCCACTACCAACTGAGCTAATCAGGTCGCCAGATCAGGTGATCAATGTTTTGCGTAGTGGGTAAGACAAAACACGCACAGGAGATACGACTTAAAAAACAACTATTTAGTTGCCATAATCGGTTAAAACAACTTCATTTAACTACATTTCATTGTTCCCTCGTTTCGTAACGAACGGGCGTCTGACAAATAAGTACAAAACACACTGTTTTTTTTCTTTCTTTCACAATCCCGAAAAGCACGTACCATTGCCTTTATAATCCTTACGTGACCTGCGCTGTCTCTTTTACTCTCACGCGACTTTAGTATCGGGGAACGAGATGGGGGATACGTATTATAATGTCGGGACGAACTGTAGTGTTCATTCACAGAGCCACTGCGCCGCATTCTGCAGTAGTGTTGGGGTTTTGATCGATATAGGAAAGGGTTTTATCGATAAAGAATAGACATTTTTTGTTGAACAAGGTTTTAGGATCTTTGGCGCTTGTTACGGGCAATCAAAGCAAAAAAAAATCGGGCAAAAAAAAATCAAATAATATATTCTAAAAACATTACCTTAGTGTTAGTTCTTTTATGACTAGCTACTTAAGCCTACCTTGCCGTTCCAACATTGTTCTTACATACCCATACCAATGTACTGCATGGAGTTTCTTGCCCGTTCTTCTCGATAGAAAAGGCATGCCGAACTGGTGGTAAAGTTGTAGCCTAGAATTTGTTACTATATTGAGGATTCATAAGTACTGTACTCAATCGTTTACTTGAATAAATAATATTCTGATTCTGAATTATGAATGCGACTCAAAACTATGTAATGTTTTATCAAGTACGTTGGGACAAATTAATGATCAGGGTCAATTGGTTCATGGTAAGCCTCCTGGTCCTCTTAGTCCCTCTAGTTGGACCCTCATTCCGTCTGAATATCGGCCAAGTTATATTACATATAAGCTGACTCCAATACAAATATTGGAAACCAGACCAGTAAAACGAATACCGTTGGACGCAAAAGTCATGTATTTCATATTTGATTGGTCCCGACCGGCTAACTGAGAGAGATAGAGATATACCTACGAGAAAATGAGATGATTTCCTTTGTTAGTTATTCTAATCGAGACGAGATTTTTAAAGGCCCTTTGAAAACTCCACAAATATTTCTGGCAAGCGTAGGAACAGTCGATAAATTGCAAAATAATCATCGATATCGTGTCCCATCCCTATAACATCGGGATAGCGAACCGGTTACGCGGCTGAATTGGCGCAAACGTTGTTTTTGTTCTTCAAGCCGAGCTATGTTTAATTATGTGAACTATACTTATATGGTAGCTATCATTCATAGATCACGTATGAATGACATGTCTAGATAGCAATAACAAGAATTAAAGAGCAGTGATAACCAAGTTGGTAGAACGCTTGCATCGGTAACGAGAATCGCAGGTTCAAACCCCAGCTCGCACCTCTGGGATTTATGGATTTCATGTGCGAATCTCATTTTCAACCACGATTATCACTTGCTAAATGGTGACGGAAAATATCGTGAGGAAACCTGCATGTCTGAGTGAACCCCTCGAAAAATGTGTGAAGTCCGCAACACGCACTGGGCCAGCGTGGTGGACTATGGCCTAATCCCCCTCGCATTCAGGGAAGGCCCGTGCCCAGCAGTTGGATATTAAAACAGGCTGGCATTATTATAATAACTAGAATTGCACATTGTCAAATTAATGATTATTTTATCGCCAGACGAACACACTAACTGTACGGTCCCAAACTAAGCAACGCCTGTATTATGGGTACCGTACAATGAACTGTACCTTAAGCACAATCCTCTTTACGTAGCGTTTCGGTACGGCAGCGTTATCCATCCCTCTCACGCCACAGACATTATAAATTAGTATGACAGAGACAGATTTTTTCTTCATGACGTTACATTACATTAAGTTTGACCTACCGGGATTAGAACCCTGGATTCTCGGCACAGAAAGCAGGGTCACTACCAACTATGGTACTCAGGTCGTTAAATAGTTTCTAAGTAAAAACATCAAGATACTTTAAGAAATAGTCCGCACAAATGATACTCTGTCGACATTTTCAAGATACAGTCAGCCTCATAAATATGTATAAAGTAGGAACATATTGAATTTCATATTAAGGTAAGTTTTTTTGATGGCGGCATGGATAACAGAACGCTGCGTTGATTGTATGAATGGTTTTTTTTTAAAGAATTTTAAAGTCACGGTGATTATGAAAATCTATAGATGGCTAGTCTTTTGATCTATGGTATTATAACATTTCAGTCTATGGTATTGAACAAACATTCCTATGGTCTAATGCATAGACCATATGAAATTAAGATGGCGCACAGTTTGAAGCAGAATTTTCAATGCTGTTCTTGTGACTGTTTTTAATTCTGCCGCCAGATATTTACATAATCATTATTATTATTTAATTACCCCCCCCCCCTCTCCCCCTTCCACGATTATCTACCCTGGCTACGATGGACTAAATCCATTTTATAGGCAGGAACGTAGATTTTAGTAATAAGCAGCTCAAAAGAAGCTTCGGCAAAATTCGGAAAACCGATCACTTCCGAACGAACAACCAATAGCCATCGTTATTTTCTCGTCAATAACGTTATTGGCTCATACGTTCAATAAAACGGGACAAGTCTCATGTGAGTCAATTTCACATCATAAACATATCATATCCTAATTGTTACCTTCGCTGTAATAACCAGAAAATAATTTAAAACAACTCCGTATAATACTTGGAATATGTTTTTTTATTAAAAGATAAGAATTGTGTTAACAGAATCATAAAAGAAAGTTCAAAGACAAGTTCAGAAATAGGCGGTATTCTTATACACCGATTTCCAAATGACTCGTGTCTCTTTCTTCAGATAACTCAATCAATAATATGTAAACGAATATTATTAATCTTAGATTTGTGCAAACAGCTTGAAACATTCACTTATTGCCAAAATTATTACAAAAAACATACAATACCTATGTACTTACGAGTATAAGCAGCGGTTACCTCATCGTTGCAAGCTATATAAATATCGCCAGACGAACAGTAGTAGTATGGTCCCAAGCTAAGCAACGCTTGAATTATGGGGACCTACCACACTTTTGACTAGAGGCGATCCAAGTATCTGAGTATTATTACCACGACTAGGATCAAACATTCATGCTCAACACACAATATTTGTCCATCCGGGAAGCGATCACGGCACTCGGGCTCAGTACGGAAAGCGTAGTCACTACCAACTTTGCCAATCGGACTTTGCCATATTTAAAAAAAAGAGCAACCAAGGAGTTTCTTGCCCGTTCTTCTCCATAGGAGCGGCATTCCGAACGGGTGGTAAAGTAGTAGCTTAGAATTTTGTTTCTTTTGACGATTCATAAGTACTGTACTTAATGGTTTACATGAATAAAAAATATTCGGATTCTGATTCTGATTTTGATCTTCAAATTACACTACATGCTTGCTGATGTCTGAACAGGACTATAAAACGCCCAAAAAGTATATTTTATCTCGCACCACTGTTATCTTGATAAAATGACCATAAACTGCTCACAGTTTTACGAAACACGAAATCCTTTTGTAAACTGTAACAGTTATCTGTTGTAACGTTTACAGTTTCAACAAATTACGTATATAAATACGTTTCCTGATAACCATCTAGAATGTAAGGAGCCTTACCATTATTACCAAAGTGAATTGGTACGTAAATATTATGTGACTAAATGGTACCTAAATGTCAGCCAAGAATTCCTTTAAGATCGAAAATTATTAGTATATTATAGAATGGTAAGGTACCTTTTGTAATTTGTTTATCTGTTTGAACTGAGATCATTACAAATCTCGGCGCTTGTGTTATATGTTCACGAACTTGGAGCCGTACGTCAAGTGCGACAATATACGTATTACATACACATATAATTGATAGAACTAGGCGATACTTGGCGGAAATCCATTGTTAAACAAATGGGGGAAGAGGAACCCACCACTGACCCTCGGCTTATCAACTTTTCCAATTATAAACCAAACAAGTTTGATCGATAATTAAAGAAGCCAGCAACACCGAACTCCTCTAAGATGTTAGTCGAGAAACTATATATCACGACTGGACCACAAATAAAATGCAATTCTCCGCGAAACGAAGCGAATCTAAAAAAGTATTCGACATGTTCTACGCCTCTAAACGAGGAATCTTCAGAACGGCTGCTGAAATAGTATTGTAGTTATTTAATAGCGGAAATAGAATGTTTATAAACTGAAATCTTTGATTCGTTCATGATAAATCCTTTGACAGCGCTATGAAACGTTGTTTTCAAAACATACTAGGTATTTGTTTACAAAGGAAAGAAAACCTTATTTCGACTAACGATTGTAGAGAATGCTTACAAGAGCCAATTGTTTTATATCAACCATAGTATATTAACTTTCTGATAAATGTAATAACAAGGTGAACGATATCCTTAATCCCCCTGGCATTGAGGGGAGACCTGGGGGCGTACTACCAACCCCTATTTACAGATCTGGCATTTTTTTTTATTATAATACATACTTAAAACCTTATAAAAAAACTGTCTTGTTTCCAAACCCTTTCGGTAAAAATTGCAATTACAGACTGAGACAAAATATTGTCTAGCCGGAATTTATGTCGTGATACAGATTACAAGAATCAAAATCCGATTATATTTTATAAATGTAAACCATTAAGTACAGTACTTATGAATCGTCAAAATAGTTACAAAATTCTAAGCTACAAGTTTACCCCCCGTTCGAAATGCCACTTCTATGGAGAAGAACGGGGCAAGAAACTCCATGGCTGCTCTTTTTTAAAAGATCTTTTATCTACATTTCTGACCAGTATTGTTATGGGTATGTGAGAACAATGTAGGAACGGGAGCTGATTAAAAACTCCAAACCCTAAGTATATACCTAATGAATAGAAGTCTAGTAGTGGAACTAGTCTATACAACCGTTAACCTATACAAATGTTCACACGGTATACGTATTCTGATTGTACTATATTACATGATACAATATTGCATCGTCATTTCATCGCTGCACTCCACCCATACATCGTAACAGATTTGATGATATGACAGACAATGGACCGAGATACAGCGATTTGTTCCGCTTGTTACTTTCTTAATACGACTACCGTGAAGCCTAATCTTAGTATTTAACTAAGCTGATTATATTTTCTTTTTTAAATCTGAGCCGACTTCAGAACCTGATTGGCATAGTTGATTCTAGGATCAAAATGATCGAATCCAGGTAGGGGCAAACGATCCGAGCTATAGTCGTTTAATATCTTTATACCCAAGTAATACATCTCATAGATTAAGCATATGATTGTTGACCCCCAGAGTTGGGGTTTTCAGTCAAGCTTTTCATGAACAACAGGCTTTTTTATTCAATATTCCTAAATTCATTTTTGCATGAAATCATAATAGAAGCCTGTCACTGGGATCGCCCCCAGACTCTTCGTTTAGGACATCACAGAGGATGTGTTCATCTTCCGATTTTTTTTACTCTGAACCACAGAGGTTTTTTCGACGGTTCCTGTACGTAGATAAAGACATGTCAAAAATTGATATTTTTTTTATTGCACATTGGCTTTCGATTTTCCATATACAGAAACCGTTTTTTTTAAATATTAATAATATTATTGACATGTCTCTACGTAGGGACTTCCGGTTTATTCGGTCCCGTTCCTGGTCGCAAACGGAACGTATCTATATGACGCATGTGGTTGATTCACGCGCGCTGATGGGAGTCAATTGAAAAGTTGGACACAGAAGATGTTGACGGAGCCGCCGAGATGATTTCACTTGGGGCTCAAGTTGAAGACGACGGCGTTACAAGAAAATCAGAATATACAGGGTGATTTAGAAAGTGTATACTAAGTCTGCATTCCTTTAGCGCATTTGTAAACACTATGTGACAATGTCGATATATCGATTTTAAAAAATAAATGTCGTTTTTAGATTCTTTATCAATAAATATAAAACACGAAATAGTTACACAGCGCTTAAAAAATATATTGTTCCCAACCAAATGAATTTACGACAGCATTACAATACGTATAAAAGTTAAAAAATATACCTACTTTTGTAAGTGTAAATGAATCAAAACTTCCTGTAAAATTGGATTTCTAAATTTAAAAAAGTTTTAAACTAGTAGGTACTATATTATTGTGTCAACGGTAAATCCCATGTGCTTATTAAGAATAATTAAATTGTCCACGCAAAATAATGCATTCTAGGATCTCATATAAATGACTCATAGATGTCAATTGAATCGTTGAACCAGGTTGAGTGACACAGCTCGCGTGATGATGACTTTTTGACTCACTTAGAAAACATGATAATAATATATCCTAGGTTTATTTATTTTATAACAAGATAGATGACACATCCAATATGACTCATATGCGATACTAGACACACAGGTGCTTTCAACTCTATTACTAAGGTATATAAGTAGATAATTAAATAAACATTAACGAATGTCCCCCTCGCATTGAGGGGAGGCCTGCGCCCAGCAGTGGGACATTAAAAAGGGCTGGTATTATTATAACGAATATACTTCCCACACCGAACGATTATTATTATTATATTTTTATAATTGATGGAACTATACTTGGCGGAAACCCATTGTTAAGGGGGAAGAAGAACCCACCAGTGACCCTCGTCTTGTTAACTTTTCCAATTATAAACCAAACAAGTTTGATCGATAATTAAAGGAGGCAGCAACACCGAACTCGTCCAAGGTGTTAGTCGAGAAACTATCTATCACGAGTGACGGGACCCCAAATAAACATGATAATATTTATAGCTAAGCACGCGTAGACATTAAAACAAATGTACAATAACTTAACTCTACATAAGACTAGCAACGCCCCGCGGTGTTACCCGCGATTAAAAAGTATGTCCTTTTCCTCTATGTCCTTTTCAGTAAATCATGTCGATCCTTTGCTCTATGAAAAATCAAAACAAATCTATCCCACGGAAACAATACATTTTACCAGGGTAAAAAGTAGCCTATGTGCTATTCCAGACTATAATCTATCTCTGTGCCAAATTTCATCCACATCCGTTCAGCTGTACTGGCGTGATTGAGTAACAAACATCCATCCATCCAAACTTTCACATTTATAATATTAGTGGGATTACAAAAAACAAGCAAATAAACTATGACGTGTCAAATATACCTTCTCCGCGTGGATTGTTTGTAAGGTTGCAAGTTTCTCGCTTAAAGTTTATAAGTTAAGTACACTATCAGCAGTCGGTCACGAGCTTGCATTCAAACATGAATTACTCAAATAAAAACGCATCGGCACATATAAATTACTTTCTCCGGCACCTTCAGAGCACCAGATACGGGGATGAGTAATACCCAGCAGTGGGCAAAGGTCCTTACCAACTACATAATTGATATTAATTGTCGCACTCGTTAGAGCAGGGGTTCCCAACCTTTTTTTGTCTACTGCCCACTTTAAGAATAAATTATTTTTTAACGCCCCCCTTTTTAAACATACTTAAAAACCGCTAAGTACTTATAACTGATTATTGAAACGCAAATTTATAGTATTCGGACAGAGTATCTTTTATTGAAAATAAAACAAACATAATCAATTCTTATATAAAAACTAATGTGAAGGTTGAATCTGATGCTGTTCAATAAGTTTGTTCATATCAGGTTCCAATTTACTCAAAAACAGCCGCAAGTCGCCACGTTCGGTAACACGCAAACGATTTCTCTTTTTAGTAAGCAGCGTTGCCACAGCACTAAATCCACGTTCACACAAATATGACGATGGGAATGCTATCAAAAATCGTTGAACAATTGACCACAATCCAGGGTACAATTGCGGGATCGGTTTTTGTAGCCAAAATTCTTGATATCCATTTTTGAACTTGATTTTTATTTCTTCGTTTGTTGTCAATTCTATAAGTTCTTCTTCCAGCTGAGGTGACATTGCTGTGTTGACATTTGAAAACGGATCCAACACCCAGTCTGGTATTTCCAAGTTTAAAATGTCCTGGTATCGTTCGGTGAAGTCAATGTGGAGGTTTTCCAAATGTTGGCAGTAGGCAAACAAGTCGTCGTTACTGCAGTATACTGATAAATTCGGAAAATTGTGAAACTCACGTCTGCCCATATTCTTTGTGTGCAGAAGCAGTTTGGCTGCGAAAGCAGCAACGACATTTTTTGTTTTAATTAAATTTAGTTCATCGCCTTGCAGTTGGAGGTTCATGTCGTTGAACATTTTATACAGGTCTGTCATGTAAGCTATATCATTCTTTGATGTTATGAGCTTGTTGCGCAGTTCTGTATCTTTAGTTTCCAAGAACTCTATCATAGAGTCAAACAGGTTGTAAAATCGAATCAGACAATTGCCTCTTGACAGCCAACGAACTTCAGTATGAAGCAACAAACGGTTGAAATCTTCGTCATTAGTAACACAAAGCTGATGAAATAATCTATCATTCAAAGAGCTGCTACGGATTTTATTGACTGCTTTGATGACATATTGCAGTGATTGAAATAGTCGTTCACTTAAGGGCCCCCTGTACGCACGGCGTTTTCTCGCCGCGAGATGCCTCCTAGCCCGCTTCGTTTTGTTGCTATTTCACCTAGAGAGAGATATAGCCCTAAAAAATGCGATAGCACTATTGTAAGGAGGCGGCGCGGCGGCGGTCACCCGAGAGGTCAACCGACAGATAATGCGGTAAACAAAAGGCGAAAGCATTTCATTGTCAAGTTTTAAATATTTTGTTTCGTTGTATTAGTTGTCTTTTCGCTAGACGGAGCATGAATTCCATATTTGTAATATTGAGTGCTCACATACTCTAAATAATAATAGTTGTATGTTTACGTATGGAATTATATGTAGAATTAATACATTATTAATGTAAAACACTTTCAATTAAAACATTTGTTTTATTATTCACTGGTCAGTTGCTTATAATATAATAACATATAGCTTTCAGTAAACTAAAGAAACGTTATACACAACATCCTATTAATCACACTAATATTATAAAGGCGTATATTTTGTGAGTGAGTGTGTGTATGTTTGTTACTTCTTCACGTTCAAACGGCTTGAGCCATTTTGATAAAATTTGGTATGGAGGTAGCTGACAACCTTTTTTTTTTTTTTTTTTATCGTGGGGAAATCCTCATGGATACCACACCGCCACGGGGGTGACGATGTGGTTATGCCGGACTCTTACCGGCTAAAACCCCACGGTCCGCCTTCACCGCCTTTGAGCGGGGCGCCACAGGATCGCACTTGGCATACTACTGTGGCGAAGGTAGCTGACAACCTAGATTAACACATAGGCTACTATTTACCGCGGGAAAACTTCTCATTCTCACGGGACAATCTATGAGACCGTGACTGAAATCGCGGAACGAATAGCTAGTGATATTATAAACTGCGCCCCGCGGTGTTACCCGCGATTAAAAATTATGTCCTTTTCTTCATGTCCTTTTGCAAATGCACGGTTCCTATATGCTATTCCATAGGACCCGTGTATTTTTTCAGGATAAAAATTTGTCTATGTCATTTTCTGACCCCTAAACTACCACTACTTATGCCAAAAATCATGTCAATCCTTTGCTCTATGCTAAACTAAAACAAAAATATCCCGCGGGAACCATACATTTTACCGGGATAAAAAGTAGCCTATGTGCTATTCCAGACTATAATCTATCATTGTGCCAAATTTCATCCAGATCCGTTCAGCCGTTCTGGCGTGATTGAGTTACAAACATCAATCCATCCATCGATTCATCCATCCAAACTTTCACATTTATAATATTTTTATAGTGACCATCCATCCATCCATCCAAACTTTCACATTTATAGTATTAGTGTGATATAATATATATAAATATCGCCAGACGAACACACCAACTATACGGTCCCACACTAAGCAACGCTTATATTGTGGTTACCGTACAATGGACTGGGGGCGAACCCAGTTTATATTACTTACATAGATATTAAACATCCATGACTTGGGTACACACGTTTGTGCTCATCACAAAATGTTTTGTCCCTACCAGGATTCGAACCCGGGTCCCTCCCACAGAAAGCAGGGTCACTACCAACTGCGCTAATCAGGCCGAATAGGACACAGGATAATTTTTACTGCGTGTGAACTACACATTTTCACGGGAAATCTATTATTACTCGGGTGAAACTGCGGGGCGGAAAGCTAGTAAGGAATAAATGAGAACAATAAAAATATCATAATTAATTTTAAAGAATAAAAAAGTCTTATTAAATTATTCTTTCGCATATTTGTAACTTTCTTGGTAATCGTGGGTCTATAATTTCTGGTAAGATACACAAGTAAAATTATTTTAATTTATCTGTATTTAATTCCCAGAACTGTTGGTCTCTTTCAATTTTTTCATAAACAATTCATTTGGAAGTACCTACAAAAACAAAAATAAATACAGCCGAATTGAGAACCTCCTCTTTTTTGAAGTCAGTTAGAAAAGCAATACTTTCTTTTTCTTATATTTAATTGCCCTTGTACTTGATAGTAATAGTTAAGATTTTTTGGGGATCATTTTCATCCGACTAATATTACTCGTATAAATGTGAAAGTTTGGATGGATGTGTTTAACTCAATCACGCCAGAACGGCTGAACAGACCTGGATGAAATTTGGCACAGAGATAGATCATAGTTCTGGAATAGCACATAGGTTACTTTTATCCCGGTAAAGTGTATGGTTCAATTTGTTTTAATTTTTCATAGAGCAAAGGATCGACATGATTTACAGAAAAGGACATAGAGGGAAAAGGACATTCTTTTTAATCGCGGGTAACACCGCGGGGCGCAGCTAGTCTTTAATACAAAAAGTTTTTTTTTTGCGTAATAGCTTCTTCTGGTGTCATTTTTGTGCTAAAGATGGACACATTTCTATAATAGAATCTATATATAAGTCCATCGGGACTCGCACCCAGATACGGAAGTTCATTATCAATAAATAACCCACAAGGTATGATTTGAACTCCTAACAGGGTCCCCATTTCTTTTGCTGCAATTGGTTCGTTTCTGTTTCCATATCTGGTGGCATCACTTCCTTTGAGAGTTGAATATAGCAATGATTTGATCCGTTATCATTCCAAGTCGTAAAATATAGTCGCCAAAGAAACACCAAAATATGCAACACACGTTAGACACAGTGCCGAGCGGTCGTCGCACTGATAAAAACAGGGAGCGAGCACTGGCGGAGTGGGCGGGACTACACCTCTCCCCGTACCCCGCGACCCCGCGTGCGAGAGAGAATGTGCAGGAATGGTCAGCGGATTTGGCTATTTTTCAATATAAATCTTTAGTTTCGCTATAATTATATTTGTGCCGCAGATATTTAAATTTTATTTATATTATAGCAAAATAGAGGACCTAAGCAAAGTCAGAAATTGATTTTCATTACAATTGAAGGCATACTAACATGTGTAAGAACTTAGCAAAAATGACACAATTTTGAGTGTAAAATGAGTTTATTTCAACTCGCTCTATCTTTTTTTTAGTTAATTGTTTTAAAAAAAAAACTAATTTAAAACCTTGATATATCTGATAAGATTGTATGTACAAAATTTTGATTCAATATGTTTAGTCATTAAGAAGTTATCGCGAAAGTCAGTTTGTATGGGAAAACGCATGTACAGGGGACCCTTAAGTTTCTAGCAACCAAATGTTGTCTATGAATAACGCAATGTATAGCAAGGACATCTGGAATTTTATTCTTTAAGTATGCTATGAAGCCTTTATGGCGCCCTGTCATAGCCGGAGCGCCATCCGTAGCAACTGATATAATATTTTTCAAAGGAATCTCTTTCTCTTCACAAAACTTTTCCAATGTATTGAATATGGTTTCGCCTTTTGTATCTGTCTCCAAATTTCTGGCAAACAATAGTTCTTCACGTATTTTCTCATCTTTAATAAACCTCACGTAAGATAGCAACAACGCTTCATTAGTTGGTAAAGTGGACTCATCGAGCTGAATTGAGAATTGACTAGTCCTCAGATGATTGCACAATGATTCTTCAATGTTTTCAGCCATTTCATCAATTCGTCTTTGCACAGAATTATTACTCAAAGGAATTTTTCGGATAATATCTGCGGCCGGTTTATGAAGCACAGTAGTTATTACTTCCTTTATTGCTGGCAAAATTAACTCTTCTCCGATGTTGTGTGGTTTGCCTTTTTGAGCAATTAACAAAGAGATATTGTACGAAGCTCGAAGTCCGTCGTCATCTTGCTTAGCAGCCGCCGAAAATAGTTTTGATACACTTGGCTGAGTATTATGCTTCATCTCTAGGTCTTGAAAATATGCTACATTCTTTTCTGTCATATCTGGATGCATTTTATTCAAATGATCTTGCAGTCTTGAAGGCTTCATTGCTTCGTTCGAAAATGTTTTTAGACATAGAAGACACAAAGGCGACGACGGGTTTGTGGGATTTTCAATAAATCCGAATTTAATATATTCCGCAGAGTATTGCCGTCTCTTCTTTTTTACTTCCGACATTGTTTTGTTTTAAGAAATACGTAAGTGTTGAAATCAAGTACTGCTTATCTATTATGCGCGAAACCGCAAATGAAAATAAAATAAATTTACGTCGTTTATATAGGATTGCATAAGCAGCACGCACCAACAGGAATAAGACAAACGTGCATAAACTCGTTTATCTCATTCGACGCCCAATCGTACTCGACAAGCAAGAACAAGTATTATAGAACCAGCTGATTGGTATAGGAATGTACAATTCGGATTATTTAACAAAAACTTGTTAAAACATGATTGCCCGCGGTCTTTTATATCGAACCGAGTTTGAGCTATATCTTAATTAATATTAGTTGATGTTCACAAGATGTAGTCGAGAGTCGAGAGCTCAGTCGGTGTCTAAGAGTCTTCCTAGCTAGGTAGATGAAATTATAAATCGACCCCCAAAGCCCTACACAATGCCCCCTTTTTTTTCTGGGTCTCTTACCGCCCCCCTTTAGGCCTGCAGCGCCCACAAGGGGGCGTTATCGCCCACGTTGGGAAAGACTGCGTTAGAGGTTCGTCTCAACTGAAGCGGAATATCCGCTTGACTGTTTAAAAAATATTCATTTCATCGTATATACGAGTATACCTAGGTTCGAATCAATTCGTAACACACCAAGCAGGGTAACTATCTAACTGAGCCAATGAGCTTGTTGTTTTTTTAATAAACAGTGATAGCCAAGTTGGTAGAACTCTTGCCTCGGTAACGACGATCGCAGGTTCAAACCCCCGCTCGCACCTCTGGGCGTTCTGGATTTCATGTGCGAATCTCATTTTCAACCATGATTATCACTTGCTAAACGATGAAGGAAAACATCGCGAGGAAACCTGCATATCCTGAGAGAACCTCTCGAAAGACGTGTGAAGTCCGCCAACCCGCACTGGGTCAGCGTGGTGTATTATGGCCTAATCCCCCTCGCATTGATGGTAGGCTCGTGCCCAGCAGTGGGACATTAAAAGGATTGTTTTTTAATAACGAGTATAGCAGGAAAATTCTTATAAAACATCAATCCTACAATTAAAGAGGTTGTTTGTTATAGCGAACACCGTAGAATGTTGTGTCTTCCTACATTATGTTAGTCACGACTAAGGTTCATTTTATTTGCAAATTCATATGTAAGGTGTATTTAAGGAGCATTCCTTGATGCCCAACCGATGTGAATCGCACTAATATGATTATTTTCTATTCCACTTAACGCACCATATGGTTTTAAGTATCACGAAATGGGCGTTACCTAATTAATACATTGATTAACTAAGGACACACCCTCGAATTTATAAACGTTTTATAATTTTATCAAACGTCATGTAGCGACCACTTCAACCGCACCACAAGCTACACTGATGGCACTGCAGACGCATTCAGAACAATAGACAATTGTCATCACAATCTTGAATCGCGCTATAAGAATTTTCGGAGCAAGTAACATATGTACAAGATCCCGAAAATAACCGTTGGGGCATAGCGGCCGCCCCGCCAGCCATACCACCCGCCTGGTTGGAAGATCTTCCCTTTTCCGCATATAAAGTCATATCGTTACTGCGCAAGAGTTTTTCCTGGCGCAGTACAATCTGACATTTGATAAAGTTATACAACGTCTATAAATTTGTGGGTTGAACTAAATAATAAAAAATAATAATAAAACTAACAAAGTATTAGGATATCATGTAATAGAAGGAAGTATTACATCACTCATTTGAATTGTCTAGGTTTTCGCTCTTAGAACATTGCATCAGTATGCAAACTGGCTCTATATTTTTAAGTAGTAAAATGTTCCTTTGACACTTTCCTAGAACTTCATGTATTCCTGGTACTGTTTCTGAGTCATGTATGGTAATTATCTCTATAGCTAGGTAATCATAACACCGGGATCGTCCCCAGTCAGTTCTAAGGTTCCCATAGCTAAGCGTGTCCGTAGTTTGGCACCGTACAGGGCCCCAAGTCTGCTAACACAACGATTCATAATCGAACAGCAACCGCATAGTAACTGTCACTTTTGACAGATATCCTATACAATATCTGTCAAAAATGACAGTTACTATGCGGTTGCAACCGATTGTGTTAGCAGACATGGGGCCCAGTTGGTGTGTTCTTCTAGCGATGTTTATTTATTTATGTATATGTATATGTCGCCTATCTCTAAAGCTACTTTAATAAATACCCTTGGTGGGTAATTGGAATGGTCTTGGTGCGATTCAAACTGGTGCGCCGCGCGGAAGGTTTTGTATTTACGATGTACACGTACATAAGTACGATTCCGCAACGTAACGGACTGGTAGGAATGTTTTAATGCGAGTTCCTACTTTATAATGGTTTCAATCAATGTACCTACTTGTTGACAGTGAATTTAAAAATCTTGTCAACAAGGAACCTGAGAATAGAATATTGTCATTTCAAAGCAAAATTAATGTATCCAGACAAATACACTGAATTGTACGGTCCCAAACAAAGCGACCTTTTATTAGGAGTAGGTGTCATAATTCCATTATTTGTTATTCCGTGGCTCAGATTTTCGTTCAAAATACATACCTAGGCTACTTTTATTTTAGCAAAAACTCAGAAACGGGCTCAGAACGCGCGAGCGGGGGCTATTGCTAACGGTTGTGTCTTTGTTAAATACCACGCGGAAGAAGTCGCGGGTAACAGCTAGTTTTAAATAAAATAATGGATGTGACATGAAGATAAGAAAATGGCGTGAAACAAAGCCATTCCATAAATGTCTATCAATTCGAAAACCATCTCCATATTGGGGCAGATAGCCTGTATAGGATCCATCTAAGCCCCATCTTGGGTATGCATTGTGACTAAGCTACTGAGCTTAGATGGACAGCTCAGACGTCTGTAGGTGAATAAGCTGCAACTAAGCTCATCCTACTCGCTAGAAATATTTTGAGTTATTTTATTTATTTATTTTCCATAGAATAATGAGGTACTTAGAGAGTTGAGAGTGAACAGGTACCTTCTAGGCAAGTATGCTCCATCGTAGATCTCATCGTGGCTTACCATCAGATGAGATCGAGATCAAATACGTGCCTATAACGTAATAAAAAAAAATAGTTGGTAATCCTATTCGGTTGTAGAGTTACTTACAAAAAAATAATCATCAAAATCGGATCATCAATTAAATAGTTATGTGTGGTCGAACAGAAAAAAATACGTGTCGAATTGAGAATATCTCCTTGTTGTTGTCGGGTAAGATATATTAAACCTTCATGTTGTAGGCATATATACAGGGTTATTCAGAAATGGTATATTATACTAACTGTTGAACCTGCGATTCTTTATGCATATGTATTATTTTACTAATTAATAATGTTTTCATTGTTACAGGTACATTTAATAATGAAACGACAACAAATAATGGTAATAAGAATAATTTAAGTACTAACATATTTTACCCTACTGAGGATTATATACGCTGAACCTCGTGTTACGTCTTTTGAAGCAACCCTTATAACGGGTGTTATATTAAAATGTTAAATATGTAATATGTAACCAGACCATTATCCATCAGTTGATTTTAACAAAAAATACTCCGTGGGCTGTAGTGTTGGTAACCCCATTTATAACTCAAGAACGGGTGGGCCGATTTCTGGATCTTTTTTTTTAATTTTTTCTCCGTCCCGCATAGCGAAATAACTATATAAAACATGGGAAAACATCACTTAAAAAATAACAATAAAAATAATTAATTTTCTCATACATTCGATTTTGAGGCGGTACGAAGTTCGCCGGGACAGCTAGGTTAAAATAATTCGTATTTCTTCTTCGTTCTTTACGAAATGAGATGCGATGAAATAAAATGGATATGCAAATGGCCTCACCCACAACTTAGCGGGTATTTTGCCAATGTCAAGTAATTAATAGCAATACCACATTCAATAAATACACCCTATCTTCTTCTTCTTTCTTTACGAAATGAGATGCGATGAAATAAAATGAATATGGCCTCACCCGCAACTTAGCGGGTATTTTGCCAATGTCAAGTAATTAATAGCAATAAAACTTTCAATAAATACACATTATAAATAAAATAATGGATGTGACATGATGATATGAAAATGGCGTCCAATTCGTATTTGATATAGGAAAAGAATATGAAAGTTTCCAATGTCAATGTTACTCCCGACGAGCTGTCAAAAGGCATTTCAAAATGCGGTCGGATGACAGTTCAAAAACTATCGTTCGCGCATACTTGGTGCGCATTTATCAAAAATGTAAAATTGCGATATGTGAAGTCCGTCTCGGGATGCTATCGATTCCGTATCCGATATCGTATCGAATGATTAAAACAAAAAACGCCGCCAGATTGATATAACATGTTATGTTCGAGGCAGCCGCATTGTCACAACACACAAAACCAGGTCATATTGACCTACCCTTAAAGCACACAACGCAATAAATTGGACGCACCGCAAATTTGGACAACATCAATTTGGGGACGAAAATGGGGCAAGACGCCGCCGGGTTAACTATTGTTATATAGGTTTAGGTGTGAACATCTACCCCCTCGAGACGCCCGCCCGTAAGGAAGCAAGGCAAGAGTAGGGCACCAGTGCGTTCCATTTGGAGATCCCGGAGCCCCTCCAATACGTGTCCAAGCCGGCCACACAAGGGGGGTTTTAGTGGGTAAGAATCCCACAACCCGGCTCTCTCCCACACAGAGGCCGGGTATCTTTGGAAGATTTCCCCCATCGTCAACAAAAAACAAAGGCTTAGGGAAAGAAACTTTGATTGACATGAGGTTTAAGACACCTTCGAGATCTTCATCACTATTTGCCTCGTAAAACGCATAGATCAAGGAGTCTTGGACGCAGTATTTTTTATATGTGTGCGTGTGTTTCAGAATCAGAATCAGTTTTTTTTATCCATGTAAACCAGCCTTTCCCAAAGTGGGCGATAACGCCCCCTTGCGGGCGCTGCAGGCCTAAAGGGTAAGAGACCCAGAAAAAAAATGGAGGCGTTGTGTAGAGGCCTACAATAATTAATTTTATTTGAAGTTATAGTGGTTTTTAAGTAGGTGAAAAAATGGGGGCGCTAAAAAATAATTCATTCTCAAAGTTGGCAGTAGACAAAATAAGTTTGGGAGCCCCTGATGTAAACCATTAAGCACAGTACTTATGAGTTGTCAATATAGTTACAAAATGCTTAGCTACAACTTAACCACCCGTTCGGAACGCCGTTCCTACACGTTCCTACGTTTACATGTTAGACCATAGGATTTTAGGCTTCACTTGTAGCTTACGCCGTGTGCATCTGAATATTCTAACAAGCCTGTGACTCAACACTACTAGCTTAGATGTCTACAACCTCTTGCGTCACCTATGACTCATATACCACTTTATCTTACATCTCTTTACCCTATTAGGGTTGAAAGCGACACAATGCCCCAGATCTTTAATGGCTTAGCAATAAAATTATTGCCACCCTGCTGTGCATATGAAATGGATGACATAAAACATCAGGCATCAACCTAGAAACCTATTCATGTTATGGACTAGCAACAACGAAATTAATTGTAAATTTTGCTACAAAATAGAAGGCAGACTCAAATATTTTGTTTATATCAATTTCCTAGATTGATTGCCTCCTCAGGTGGATTATCTAGTGTCCCCCTTCCAATAACTTTTGGAGTCCCCCAAGGTAGTTTACTTGGACCTACGCTTTTTTCTATCTACATGAACGATATTTTACACCTAGCACTACCCAATGGAGATCTTATATCTTATGCTGACGATACAGCTATAATTTTTCATGCCAAAACATGGGAACAAGCCTTCTGCATAGCAGAAGAGGGTCTAACAACCGTAGCCAACACTCTCAGCAAAAATCTATTAACTCTTAACATTAAGAAAACAAAATTCATGACATTCTGTAAAACCCTAAAATCCAGTCCTCCGATCAACTTAAAACTAAAATTTCACACTTGTCAAAACAAACATAACATCCCGACAGCATGTTCTTGTGATGAAGTCGATCTGACACACTCTATAAGATATCTTGGTATATCAATAGACCGACATCTTTCCTATAAACAACACATTCAAACTTTATCCAAACGTGTAAGGAAACTCATTTACGTAATGAAAAAGATCAGAGATTGCACTCCACCTAAAATTCTCCGCACAGTGTATCTAGCGTTATGCCAAGGTATTATACACTATGGTATCGCTATCTGGGGTGGCGCAGGCAAAACAACATTTATTGAAATCGAAAGAGCCCAGAGAGCCGTCATCAAAGTCACTTTAAAAAAACCGTTTTTCTACTCAACGGACACATTATACGCAGACTTTTCGGTACTCAGAGTGCGACAGTTGTTTATATTAAGAGCAATATCTCACACTCACTATCACCTAAAAGACAGGCCAGACTATCCCTTGCTTTCCACTAAACGTATATTTAGAATTCCCATTCCTAAAACGTTGTCTCTCTTAGCCAGACGCTGTTCCGCTTTCCTTCATCCACATGTTTACAACAAAGTCAATAACAAGTGTCACTTTCAAGACCTCACTCTCTTCTTATGTAAAAGGGTTGTAACATGCTTCCTCCTAGGTCTAACCTACGAAGAAACAGAAAGTCTTCTCATTTATTGACTTCTAAAGTATTCCTATAAAGTCCAACATGTCACTAAACTTGCGCTCCAACATCTCTGTCATACAATCACATTCATTTTTATACCCTAAATCTTACTCGCGCGGGCACGCTCACTCCTACACACACACTGACACTCTCCCCACCCTCACATTCATCTCCTATACACAATTCATACTCTCAACGCCCACACCTTACACTTACACTACACTACACTCCTCACATAATTTTAGTTTCATTAGAAAACAGCCGATTAGTTTATAATTCCTACACACTATTCTGAACTGTACTGCTCCGAAAATCAGTAAGTAGGCACAGCCGGTTCAAATTTTAGTTCATAAGCTTTTTCATTTAATTGTATTATGATAATGTAACTAATCATAAAGTACATAAGCTAACGTAGATTAAGTAAACTTATAAGGTATTCCAAGATACAGGCTTCCGCCTAGTTTGGATCCGTAACTCATCTGCCATGTAAATGCTTAAACTGGAATAAACTTTTACTTTACTTTACTTTACTTTACTTTACAGGTGACAGGAGGGCTGGCTCTTTCCTCGCTCAAAAAATTAGTTTGATTATACAGCGAGGAAATGCAGCCAGCATTCTTGCCACCATTCCACGCGGACAAGGTCTTTTTGATACATATTTTGTTGTCATACTATTTTTAAGTTTTTTTTTTATTTTGAAATAAAACTATTTTTTTAAGGATTTTATCGCGTTTATTTTTCGTTTTTACGTTCCCGTCCCGTGACCATGGTTGCTGTAAAGCAGCCGAAACGTCGGGAACGTAAAAAAGAAAAATAATCGCGATAAAATCCTTAAAAAAAAATGTTTTTTAAACGGTTTTATTTTTAATTTCTTTTAAGTATTGCACCTGATGATAATGAAATGAATTATCTTCGCCTATCAGTAAAGCTATGGATACTTTACTGATAAGGTACCGAATGTCTTGGAAGAGCATACAAAGTTATAACTAATCACGTGTATGAGCACACAATAGTTAATATGAGTATTCCACCGATATTAAAAGTACATTGCTTTTCAAAGAAAGCCATTTTGTGGAAATTGAATCAAAATGTATAGCTCAAAATGAAGTCGGTTAATAAGCTTCATTCAGTTAGCTGAGTAGCCTATGTTAGCACATCCAGACTATAATCTATCCCTGTGCCAAATTTCATCCAGATCCGTTCAGCCCTTCTGGCGTGATTGAGTAACAAACATTTATCCATCCATCCATCCTAACTTTCACATTTATAATATTAGTGGGATTATTTTAATGAAAATTGAATACACATAAGTCGATTAAAACAGTTTCCGAAATGTCTTCAACTTCAAGAACATCATTCATTCACATTCACATCATTACATCATGCTAAGAACAGGGAAGCTTGTAAATATACAAATTCATGGTCATTGCTAGAAAAAATAAACCAAAAATTCGCGCATATGTTGCAAAGCCAAAATCCCGATGCAATAATTCGCATGTGGCCGCCTTGTGCTGCGTGCACGTGGAAGCCTAAAATCAAGGACTAATCTAGGTCACGTTCATAATGTAAATAAGCTTAGCGTGTCAGCTTTAGACATGTTTAGTGACGTCATCTATGACGCACGAACGTTATCCAACTGGGAGTTTGAAGGGAATGATGAAAGGCCATTAGCGATTATTCGTTTTTATCCGAATTAATAGCAATGTTGGTCAAATGTTCCGTATGAGAACAAGGATCGCAAGTTTAAACCTATGCCCGATTATAGGCTGTATCGATTAGCACTCATTTAATGAATATAATATCGTCAACCGCTTACTTCGCCAACGGCTGCGTGATCGGCTGATTATTTTGCCAACGGCTAAGTGATCGACTGCTTACTTCGCCAACGGCTAAGTGCTAGACCACTTACTTCGCCAATGGCTAAGTGATAGACCGCTTACTTCGCCAACGGCTAAGTGCTAGACCGCTTACTTCGCCAATGGCTAAGTGATAGACCGCTTACTTCGCCAACGGCTAAGTGATAGACCGCTTACTTCGCCAATGGCTAAGTGATCGACCGCTTACTTCGCCAACGGCTAAGTGATAGACCGCTTACTTCGCCAATGGCTAAGTGCTAGACCGCTTACTTCGCCAATGGCTAAGTGATAGACCGCTTACTTCGCCAACGGCTAAGTGATCGACCGCTTACTTCGCCAATGGCTAAGTGATCGACCGCTTACTTCGCCAACGGCTAAGTGATAGACCGCTTACTTCGCCAATGGCTAAGTGCTAGACCGCTTACTTCGCCAATGGCTAAGTGATAGACCGCTTACTTCGCCAATGGCTAAGTGATCGACCGCTTACTACGCCAACGGCTAAGTGATAGACCGCTTACTTCGCCAATGGCTAAGTGCTAGACCGCTTACTTCGCCAATGGCTAAGTGATAGACCGCTTACTTCGCCAACGGCTAAGTGATAGACCGCTTACTTCGCCAATGGCTAAGTGATCGACCGCTTACTTCGCCAACGGCTAAGTGATCGACCGCTTACTTCACCAACGGCTAAGTAATCGATTGCTTACTTCGCCAACGGCTGAGTGGTCGACCGCTTACATTGCCAATGGCTACGTGATCAACCGCTTACTTTGCCAACGGCTACATTGCCAATTGCTGTACATTAACAAATATGAATTGTAAGCCGATATCGATTGTTTTTTTTTTAAGATACAACAGACATCTACGTTTTATTTATTTAGATACTCAAATAAATGCCAACTTTAATAAACTGGCTTGCTCTATCTATTTAATATTTAAAAAAAAGATTAAATTATGAATCATCTACGCTTTCTAAAATGACAACAATCAATCTGCCCAAAGAGGGTAACCCAATTTGATTACCTAATAAAACTCGTGAACAACCAATATATCTACCAAAAACGTATTTATAACGTACACTTCTGTCTTATAAATACCGAATGCTAATAAAAAGTGTATAAAACAAACAATGTATACGAGTGGGCGATAAAGTCTATAATTGTGTTGGAACGGAGTATGCTGTAAAATGTTGGCGCCATCTGTTGACTGAAATATGTTTACGATTTTGTGATGACCCTGAAAAGTTTATTACATATGTTATGTATGACTGAAATTCACGAGGGGATGAGCAGACGGGTCATAATATAACTAGTGGTTGGACATATTTTGTTACTTATGACCAACATTTCATATAGGTGAACCACATTCCTTTTAAATGGTGTTAATTCCTGCGGTCACCTTTTATGACATCCACTATTATACGGGATATAAGGGGCACGATAACGAAAACTTGGGATAAAGGTTCATGCCTATAATAAAATTTTAGAAATCATTTATCTCGAATAAAAGCACGTGAAAACTTGATGACCTGATTAGCGCAGTTGGTAGAGACTCTGCTTCTGTCCCGAGGGTCCTGGGTTCGAATCCTGGTAGGGGCAAACTTTGTGTAATGAGTACGAATGTTTTTGCCAGAGCGACGTTTGTTTAAAATCTGTATAAGTATTATATACTGGATTCGCCCCCAGTCTATTGTACGGTACCCATAACACCAGCGTTGCTTAGTCTTGTACCGTATAGTTAGTGTCTTCGTCATGCAAAAAAACATACTTCGATTCCTTTTTAATCCGATTAACTTGAACGATTCTCACGGTGCTATTATACTGTAGAAATACAAAAGCTAATAGTACAAATCATTTTATTATTCCGCACACATCATCAGTAACATTTATTTTCTCAAGTGCCCCTCTAATAAGGCGTGCGTTGAATGCCATAGCCCTTATGACGTCACGGTATAGGACTCAGCCATTGATCCTTGAGTTTATTTATAATGGTGACAGCATTCACGCTCAATGACGGAATTCCCCTATAGGCTCTTGAGTGCTTACCATTTTAAGTACGAAGTGCTATTTACTGTGGTAATAGAATCCTTCTCAAGATTGATTTACCCGGTTTGGACTCTATTAAAACTCATGAGCTTGCAACCTACTCACCATGATCAGCGAACAGCGAAGCATCTTGCATCAAGATCCTACCTCAGACCAGACCGAACAGTGCGTACTGGAGATCCTCCTGGTCCGATCCTCGGGACAGACTTAGCAGGATGTGGTGGAGCACCCTGGTAGGAAGGTGCACCATGGGAAGAGCTTCGTCTGATATAACCATTCCCAGGGAGTACCTCTCTGCCGAAGCCTTATGGGCATTCGCCATAAAAGTTTTTTTTTTTTTTATTACATTATAGGCAAGTATTTGATCTCGATCTCACCTGATGGTAAGTGACGATGAGATCTACGATGGAGCATACTTGCCTAGGTAGGAAGGCGGCAGTAGATCGAGACGCTACATTCACTAGCCACATGCAGTGCAGCTGATCTGACCCGCCATCCATGAATGGCAACACCGAACATCATGCCGGAACACGGCTAGGCCGCTTGACGACATGGCTTTGTTCAGTGGGTGGTGACTAGCCACGGCCGAAGCCTACCACCAGTAAAAACTTAACTTGTGATTGTACTCAGCATCGTGATGCACCCGGCCAAGGCCTTCTTTGTCAGTTTGCTGCCATTTCTGACGACCAGTGGCACAGTGATGCGCGTCAATTACTTTGGTATCCAGTTGTTCGTACACCTGGTCGTTCTGAGATACTCAGACGATATTCTCTCTGTAAGCGTAGGCAGGATTTGCTTCAATGTTGAACAAAGGCAATTAAACATCGAACACTAGCTTTAAAACAAAAGCCTGTAGGAATGTATGCCTCGACTAAATTACAAATGCTATGCCTAAGTGTAAAGTAAAGTCTCGATGTGCCGCAATTCATTATTACCTTCTTTATCCGGACGGGTTATGCTTAAATGTAACTAAATGCATTTAGGAGTTATACTTTTTATTGTAGATTTACATGAAAATATATTAGGCACCTAATGCATTGAAGATATAAAATTTACTTTCGTACCTCAATAAATAGATCGATTCCCGTGAGCATTAATGCAAAAACAATACGTTTTGGTACCGACATAACAATCATTTTCCCATAAATTATTATTTACATGACACAATTTCCTTTCTGCCGTCACCTCGACGTACTTAGCGAGGTAGTATTATAAATCAATCTTTTGGGAATAGTGCATCGCGATTTTGTAATACTGATAAGATATTATTTATGTTTAAAGCACTATGAATAAATGGTCTCATATATCTATGACATAGATCGAGAACGTTATGTTGAAATGTAATTTAGACATGATTCTGTTTAGGATCATAGATTCATATTTTCGTCTACATATTTTTTTTTTTATTACATTATAGGCAAGTATTTGATCTCGATCTCGCCTGATGGTAAGTGACGATGAGATCTACGATGGAGCATACTTGCCTAGAAGGTACCTGTGCACTCTCGACTTGAAAATACCCAGATTGAAGTCAAGTATTATATGATCAACTAGCTTATGCCCGCGACTCCTCCCGTGGTGCCTACTATGAAACAAAGCCTAGAGCACTCAGAGATCATATAGCATCATATTAGTGAAATAATTTTTGGTATAACCCCATACATCCTAACTAACAAATATGACCTTTTTATCATATTAGTACAGATGACAATATGATCCTAGATCTTTGCCATATATACAGTGTGTAAGGGACATGGAAACGAAAACATTGGGTAAAGGTTATTTTATACATCAACGTGATCCATATAACTTACTGTTTCATCGATTAAAATATTTTACACTATTTTTGTAACACCTTATATATGATGATTCCCAGTTATCTGTTGCGACACTACATGCCGCCAGCATGACCCAAATCCCCCTCGCATTAAGAAGAGGCCGTTCGACTCTGGGACATTCTTCTTCTTTCTTTACGAAATGAGATGCGATGAAATAAAATGGATATGAAAATGGCCTCACCCACAACTTAGCGGGTATTTTGCCAATGTCAAGTAATTAATAGCAATAACACATTCGATAAATACACATTATAAATAAAATTATGGATGTGACATGATGATATGAAAATGGCGTGTGTCCCCCTCGCATTAAGAAGAGGCCGGTCGGCTGTGGGACATTAAAATCATGACTCATATATGACAACTGACACTTACATACGGAAGTCGTAAAACATGACATTGGCGTCTAAATATTATTTTTATAAATAGCAACACTTGTACGAATGGTGTCACTCGAACGGATGTGTGGTCAAATAAAAAGTTTTGTTTAGTCTATGGGACATGACTATGGGAATGGTGGCGGTTTAAAGCTATCAATCAAGAAATCTGTTTTTTCAGGACCTCATCAGCTCAGTTGGTTATGACCCTGAGGGTTCCAGGCTACAATCCTGGTATCCCTACCAGCACTGTAGCCTGGAATCCTCAGGGTCCTCTTGTTCCAAGCTTTGTGAAGTGAACACGAATGTTTGTACCCGAGTCATGGATGTTTAATATCTATATAAGTAATATATACTGGGTTCGCCCTCAGTCCATTGTACGGTACCCATAATACAAGCGTTGCTTAGTGTGGGACCGTACAGTTGGTGTGTTCGTCTGGCGAATAGCATTTGCTAATTAAACTGTAATGGCGGCGAAATGACGTCACAGTGTGTACCAACTTTGACATTTAAATTACGACAACATTGTAGTTAAAGTAAACATTTAACTATGTGAAGTCGTGCGCTGCAACTGGAAGTTTAGATCATGTTAATAATGACTCACGTATGAAATTAAGATGAAAATTAAACTGTTCAATTACGACATTCAGCGATCTTTCACTATAAACTGTTGGAAAAACAATGTATATTTAAAATAATACTGGTAAGAAGGATGATATTTTTTCAATCTAAAACTATAATATCGCCCGACGAACACACCAACTGTACGGCCCCACACTAAGCAACGCTTGTATTATGGATACCTTGCAATGGACTGGGGGCGATCCCAGTATATAATACTCGTATATATAATATGAAACAAAGTCATGTCAGTTACACCATTTATAACTCAAGAACGGGCGGGCCGATTGTTATGATAATTGTTTTTTTACATTTATCTCCACCCCGAATTGCAGAATAAATATTAAAACATGGAAATTTTACAAAAAAAATAATTATTAATTTTCTCTCAAACATTTGATTCTGAACCGGTACGAAGTTCGCTGGGAAGCAGGGACTTATATAGATATTAAATATCCATGACTCGGGTACAAATATTCGTGCTCATCACACAAAGTGTGCCCCTACAGGGATTTGAACCCAGGACCCTCAATACTGAAAGCACAGTACCAACTTTACCTAGTGGGTTTTGCGTCACATAAGCATGCCTAGGGACGAACTGGGCCCCAAGTCTGCTAACACAATCGATTCATAATCGCACAGCAACCGCATAGTAACTGTCACTTTTGACAGATATCCCATAGAATATCTGTAAAAAGTGACAGTTACTATGCGGTTGCTGTTCGATTATGAATCGATTGTGTTAGCAGACTTGGGGCCCTGTAATGTAGATATTTACATTTACACAAACCCATCAGTTTCATAGTTACCTACCTAAATAGTTTAACGTTTTACATAAACTAAGCCGGCCTGAATACCGTTCGAGCGAAACCGGGCCGCTTCCTTATATTACAACAATTTATAGTGTTTTTATGGTGTTCTAACTCATAAACTTTATGAGTAACGCAAAAGTTATAATAGTTTAATACTTTTCTTAGAAACTCCATAGATCAATGTTCGCCTATGTAAGTATACTTATAAGTATATCGGTAGTACTACTCGGTACTACTAGTAGTAGTCTAGTATACTAGTAGTATATCGGTAGTCTATTGATTTCTTATATTTACGCGAATACTACACATTGAATAAAAACCCGGGTAAAAGAACACATCGGCGGTACACTTTCAAAATTATTTCGCAGAATCAGACTTTGTTCTTGCTGTGTTATAATAATAATATCGCCGTACGAACACACCAACTGTACGGTCCCACACTAAGCAACGGTTATATATAGGTACCGTACAACGGACTGGGAGCAATCCCAGAATATAATACTTTTAAACATCCATGTCTCGGGCACAAACATTCGTGCTCATAAAGTTTCCTCCTACTAAGATTCGAACCCGAGACCTTCGTACAGTAAGCAGTCCCACCAACAGAGCTAAATAGGTCGTATGGCTTAAGCTGGCTTCAATAATTAAAGTCCCTACTCAAGTACCTACGCACCAAACTTAATTCAATCAGAAGCAGTTGCTCTAGAATCATTTTATAAATAGATCTTGTAGATGGACACAGGAAGTTAATATCTCGGCTTCTACAAGTTAAAGGGTACATTGATCCTTACTCGACTACACACATAGCTTGAAGATCCAAGTCATCCCAAGATAAAACTAAAAATTGTATTGAAATAAAACTAATCTTACGGATTTTATCGCGTTTATTATTTGTTTTTACGTTCCCGACGTTTCGGCTGCTTTACAGCAACCATGGTCACGGGAGGACTAAGGTGGTTGACGTCCTAGTGTCATAGTTTGAACCGGGGTCCCCTCATATTTAGTTGTTGCTTGCGTTTGATAAAAAATGTTACATTTTCCCGTCTTAAAGAAAAAATAAGTGAAGCAGGATCGCGGGCTCCGGCTCTTCACTAACACCTCTGGGATTTCTGGATTGAATCTCATTTTCAACCATGATTATCACTTGCTAAACGGTGAAGGAAAACATCGTGAGGAAACCTGCATGTCTGAGAGGACCCCTCGAAAGACGTGTGAAGTCCGCCAACCGTTTGGTCACATTAACCCTGGTTCTAAATGTATTTTTTGCTGAGAAGCCAGCAAGAATCTCGGGGGTCTTCGTCGTTTCACACCACAAGCGGTTCGCACCATGGTGTGAAACGACGAAGTGTACTTTTTGAAGGCGCTGTTTCACACCATGGTGTGAATCAGCCAATGCTTTTTTAGACTTCGTCATTTCGCACCGTGGTGTGAATCAACCCAGGACTCTTTTTGACTTCGTCGTTTCGCACCAATATCAAAAGTTTGAAAATATAGTGTGTTTTTGTACAGACGGGTAGAAAACTGTTATTGGATAAAATGAATAGTGCAATAAAATACAAAATAGGTATATAACTTAGTTTTTTTGATTTGGATAAAGTATTATTACGAATGAAAATAATTGCATTTTTTTTACTTAAAGGTATAAAAGAGTGGAAATAGTAAAAATGTAAACGATAAATAATCACAAATGAGGCGGGGGGAGGGGGGGGGGGCGGGGTCTTTTGCCCTTTTACTTATAACTAATTAGATAATATCACAGGTAGATTTTACTACATTACTATTATGCTTACATAATTAAAGTAATAATTGAAAATCACAGGCTGAGCTGTAGTGTTTGAACTTTTTTCCATCACATATAGCCAGCCATCATCCAATAAGTTCGGCAGCAAATGTGACAAGACCCAAATTTTTGGCTTTCGCCACAAAATGCGGCTGAAGACCATATAGCACCCAACAATTTTACTTCTGGATTTTTTTTATATATTAAATGCATATCTAACAACAAATTACTGTGATGTTTTTTTGATGAAAGTTTATTATAAACGAATAATGTAGTTAACTATTCTAACCAATCTCAAAATATAGGATGTTACAAAAATATTGTGAGATGTACTTACCTAATACAAATCACTCAAATTTACAAAACACAAAGTGAACACCGCCACTCTCAGAATATATGGCATGCAAAATCTAATAATATAATTCTTATTTGCCAATCAGAAGCATTTATTCCCAGCCCAGAGTCCTTTTATTGTTTATTTGACGAGTGACTTTTCACAAAAGGGATTACTTTAACCTGAGAATTTTAGAGCGTCCCCATATGTATGCATTTTTAAGGGCACATGTTATCTTGAATTTATTGGGTTAATTATTATTATACGTGTTGTTGTCTCAAATATCAAAACTAAGTCTTTAGTACAATATTAATTACGTTGCTGCACTACATGATCTTATCTTTAGTGATCTTTAATTTATACATCATTCTAGCTTCCCTAGGTGCCAGATTATGAATGGATGAATAAATAAATAAATAATTCCATGAACGACTTTTGTGCATGATTATATTTCATTGAATAAATAATAACAAAATGTCATTGGTGCGAAACGACGAAGCCAAAAAGAGTCCTGGGTTGATTCACACCACGGTGCGAAACGACGAAGTCTTAAAAAGCATTGGCTGATTCACACCATGGTGTGAAACAGCGCCTTCAAAAAGTACACTTCGTCGTTTCACACCATGGTGCGAACCGCTTGTGGTGTGAAACGACGAAGACCCCGAATCTCGCATAGCTATCTATAAAAAATAAAGGGTTTTTTTTATATGTAAGTACTCGTACATACTTATAGACAATTTATCCAGGGAGATTGATCAGTGCATTGCCTAGCTGTTTTGTCATCAGTATAGTTAGAAGTAGTACAGTACGTAAGTGCGAGATTATTCGTAAACTAACTGTATACTTAGTTTAGTTTACGTATTTGGACACGGCAAATTGAACAGCGTCCCCTACGGACAGTATTTAAAACTTTCAATTCTTCCTACAATGTGTCTAAATACGTTGTCTATGAAGTATACGTTTGGCTTACGAATAATCTCGCAATTGACGTATAGATTCACTAGCCCATAAACTCCAAGCATAGCCTTAAATTCCTTTTGACTTGAATATTGCTGGACATTATTGATCTTGTAAACGTGGGAGGGCCGATGTACCGTCTAGTCCGACTGTCGGATCGTATCTATAATATATGGGTATTTGAACAGCTGTCTGTCACTTGTTTGATTCACTCTATATAAATAGAAATTCATATTATTCAAAGGGTAAGCAGTTACCTATATAATACATTAACGAGATATGTTGATTAACAGGAAAATGTTTTGTGATAGGTACCTTATATATTTTAGAAGCCAGAGAGGTTTATACAATGTGTGATTGAATCAACGCAATACTCGAAATTAGTTTGTTCAAAATGAAGAGTTCAATTTGATGCATTATAATAATACCAGGCCTTTTAATGTCCCACTGTTGGGCACGGGCCTCCCCTCAATGCGAGGGGTATAAGACCATAGTCCACCACGCTGGCCCAGTGCGGGTTGGCGGACTTCACGTCGGGAACGTAAAAACATAATATAAACGCGATAAAATCCTTAAAATTAGTTTCATTTCAATGTGTAGTATTCGTGTAACTATAAGAAATCAATAAGCGCATAAGCAAATTATTAATATCAAAATAAAAACACTATGGCAAAAACCCGAGGCTCCTAAAAAAATTTGTCTATGTATTTTGCTATAAAAAATATTTTAGCGCAGTTTTAAGCCGAGCTTCTCTACGCGTTTCGCTAAATGCCAGTGAGTATTTAATCCGCGATAAGGACGATGCAAAATAATTGGCACAATTTAAAAGGCTAACACAATTTCGCCAGTCTGTGACCCAATTACTAAGCAATTGGATCATAGTAATAGCCCCTGTAGACCCCATAAATACTTGTATATTTATGGGGCAATATCACGGCATGCTATCATTCGGCAATGTCTGGAAGATTTATGTAAAGGTGTGGTTCCGATAATTATAATAACTTTGACGACCTGATAAACTCAGTTGGTGGTGGTTGACGCGGGTTCGAGTCCTGGGAGGGCTCAATTTAGTGTAACGATCATGACATGGACAGTTAATATATATATTTTTCCCGACTTCCAAAAAAGAAAGGAACGTTCTCAATTCGATTGTATTTTTTTAATAATATATTGTTGGGAACTTTTCTAAATTCGGACTTTACATAATAGGTATTATAATACAACACTGCGGGGTCGCCCCTAGCCCTACGGTACCCATTTTACAAGCGTTGCTTAGCTTGGGACCGTACAGTTGTTTTTCGTCTGGCGATATTTTTTTTTTAAAATTAAGAAGCTTTTTAGAACTGGACAATGTTTACCCGACTCATGGAGTCCATATGTAAGGAAGTGTACCGACATCGCAATTACTCGAAAACTGGAGCATATTAATTAGTACTAATTTACTGGACGGACGGCCAGCGGTTGGATTATAGGTCACTGGATATACGATCAGAGTACGTGTGTACATCTGGTTGTGGTTGGACAATATGCAGTGGCGTAGCATGGGGGGGGGGGGGGGGGAGGGTGCGGTCCGCACCGGGCGACACTTTGCCGGGGGCGGCATTTCACTGGTGGCGGTTGGAGAAAAAAAAATAAGATATGAAAAAAAAATCTTTCAGTGTTTATTTCGTCATTTTTTTTGTCGTTACCATCCAGGTATAATATTCTGTGCATGGGTGATGCAAGGTTTCTTAATAAACATTATTTAGGAAACTTATTTTATAATGAATAGCAAAAAATGAGAGGGCGGCAAATTTTGAAATCCGCACCGGGTGCTAATGACATAGAATCAGAATCAGAATCAGAATATTTTTTATTCACGTAGACCATTATTGTACAGTACTTATGAATCGTCAAGTTACAAAAATATTATGCTACTGCTTTACCACCCGTTCGGAATGCCGTTCCTATGGAGAAGAACGGGCAAGAAACTCCATGGTTGCTCTTTTTTTAAAATAGATCTTTTACATTTTTGAGCAATACATTGTTATAGGTATGTGAGAACAATGTAGGAACTGCTGCATATGCTACGCCACTGACAATATGTCGACCAACAAGTTGTTTGATAACCAAATTGTGCTACAATTCACGTGAATTGATCCATCCGTCCATCCATCAGAAAGAACTCTACTGGTAGGCTTCGGCCGTGGTTAGTCACCACCGACTGAACAAAGCCATGTCGCCAAGCGGCCTAGCCGTGTTCCGGCATGATGTTCGGTGTTGCCATTCATGGATGGCGGGTCAGATCAGCTGCGCTGCATGTGCCTTGTGAATGTAGCGTCTCGATCTACTGCCGCCTTCCTACCTAGGCAAGTATGCTCCATCGTAGATCTCATTATCACTTACCATCAGGTGAGATCGAGATCAAATACTTGCCTATAATGTAATAAAAAAAAATAAAAAAAAGAAAGCCGTCCACTGCTGGACATAGGCCTCACCAGTGACTTCCAGTCATCACGGTCCTCCGCCACTCGCATCCCCCGGCTTCCTGCGACGCGTGTGATATCATTGGTCTTCTTGTGGGGGGCCGTCCTACGTGGTCGCCATTTTACAATTACAGTTAAACTAAAAAGGAAAATAAAAAAACTTAAAAATAGTATGACAACCAACTATGTATCAAAAAGACCTTGTCCGCGTGGGATGGTGGCAAGAATGCTGGCTGCATTTCCTCGCTGTATTATCAAGCTAATTATTTGAGCGAGGAAAGAGCCAGCCCTCCTGTCACCCGTGGAGGCAATCAACCTAGGTGATATTTTGTCTATAAATTCTTTAGCGCTATGATTCTGATACAAACCTATTAATATAGACCTCAACAGTCTTCACTTCAGGGTTCAGACTATGCCGGTCCTACATTTGAAACTAACAAATAAATTATATTACCATGACAAAATATCGGTGCGCCATCAATATTCAAAGCTGGTACGGTACCGACACGCTGTCTTGCTATGCCTAATGGGGGCGTTTAGTATTCACCATGGCGTCCCATGGGTACCGATCATGATCTATGGTACACTTTGTATAATAATGTATGGCGGAACTCTGTGTCGTTCGGGTTTGGTGATAGAGTAGTATAGAAAAGGATATACTTAATATACAGAGTGTTAGTGAGTTTGTCGCGAAAACTAATACCATGGGTTCAACTTATGATTCTGGACCCCACAGAGCGGAAATTTTCCGTCGATCTTCTCGTGAGTTATACGCAATTTGTCAGTATTTTTAAATTGAATTTAGTATGGAATCGTAATAGAAAGTACAACTCAACTTGATTTATAATGAAACAAAACCCAAACATAAAAATATAATGTATTGGAACGAATGTCCTTATCGCGCGTTACGAGGGGGCTAGACGGAAAAAAATAAGACGAAAAGTTGTAACGACACTTTTTGTAAGCCGTGCGGCGTGCGCATGTTTCTCTGTCTGTCTCTCTCTCTCTCTTATAGAAAGCAAGCCAGATATTTTCGTTTCGTCTTTCTATTTCGCATTGAACAGTGTGGTGTCGCGACGATTATTTTTGTTGAGTGTATACAGGTTTTTTGTACATAATAAATAACTTAAAAAAAAAATATATTACAATTCCTTCACTAATTAATCGAAAGGAACTTCGTTCCATCCGGGTGTCCCTTGACACCTCTCAAGTTTTTTATTTTTTTATGTAAATTAAAACTCGATACGTTTGAACGCGCTTTTTACTCGCACGAGTCGGATATCGCGCGGAGCATTATGTTGTGATCCCGCGCTTTCCGATAGATGGCGTTCTCAAAAATTACAACATTAGTAACCCATGAGTTGACATTTAGCAAGAAGTTGAACTGTGAAGTTGTCAATTTCGGTTTTATTCTCCGGAAAGTGTGTTTCTTTGATAAATAATTTGTAATATTACTGGGATATTAACCATTGTGTGTTCATAAACGTGCACTAACGTATACATAATATATATGCGTATCAATTTTGGGGTTTGTATCGTGATAAATTGTTGACTTAAAAACTCATGCAAAGAAAAGACAATTCTCTAAGTTTTTTGCTGGATCTAAGTCGCAGGGTGACCTCGATTACGAGTTCATAAAAAAAAAACTTATCCATGCAGGCCTATACGTAATAAATGATTAGACTGTCTTTGATTGAGAAAAGAAACGCCATCGCTTCAATCTTAATCCACTCTTGCGCACATATTTGCGTTTCCAATAGTGTCTGAACATCATAATAACCATCGGAACACCATAAAATACCCTTTACACAGCTTTATAGATACATACACATGCCTTAATGTATTTCAATTAGCACGTGTATTAGTAAATACACATAGAGATGATAGAGCAATTAGGAGAGATTAGAAAGTACTACAGCCCCTTTAATGGCTCTATGGTGGGCATTGGACCTCACAATGTGCATGATCTCATCTATACTAATATTATAAATGTGAAAGTTTGGATGGATGGATGGATGGATAGATGGATGGATGTTTGTTACTCTTTCACGCCCGAACGGCTGAACGGATCTGGATGAAATTTGGCACAGAGATAGATTATAGTCTGGAATAACACATAGGCTATTTATCCCGGTAAAATGTATGGTTCCCGTGGGATAGTTGTTTTAATTTTTCATACTTTTTATCGCGGGTAACACCGCCGGGCGCATCTAGTGGTATAATAATAAGCTACGGTAGCACTAGTATGATTCACATTTATGACACAGGACACACAGGCGTATATATCTCATAATATATATAAATTACGTGTCACGGTGTTTGTCCGCTATGGACTCCCTAAACTACTAAACCGATTTTAATAAAATTTTGCACACTGTGTGCAGTTTTATCCAACTTGAAAGATAGGATAGTATACATCTCAATTTATTTTATATGGCAAAACAACGTTGGCCGAGTCAGCTAGTATATATATGTATACGCCTGTGTCTCCTATATGACTATTTAGTAATCTTGTGATAGGTATCTTTGCCGCCAATATTCCATCACCAGAATTAGTAGCACAGGTGGCTGTGACAAGACAAAATGTGAGATAAATCGATTTTGTCTCTTTCCCTCGTATAAATTACGGAAGGGAGAGAGCGACTCAGTACGACATACGCTATGTTGAGTTTATTATTATAATTATTGTAGATTACTTTTGTATTTAATTGTAAGTTATTAGTGTAAGTTGAGCTATGTAAGGTTTTGCCTTGTCCTGCGTGCTGGCCCTTCATTTATTCTCTTTCGAAGACGGCTCAAGACTTCGTCACGATCAGTGTTGCCAGTAATTGTCATCTTTAATAGAATTAACACCGCTCTTTGGCCGCAGATGGCCGTTAACGGAGCCTTGGGCCAATTACGTGACCTAGCTGCCATGGACAATACATAGCATAGCAGTATTTTTATACCATGAATAATTCTTTTTTTTTTCTTAAAATAATTGGGTACCACAATTTTAGGTTTATTAGGAATTGTGCCAGTGTAATTAAAGATTTCATTTCTGTAGTTGTCATTGCATCTATCCCTACAAATGATTGTGTTATATATATATAACACAACAGTTTCTAGGGTGCATAGTATTTTATTTGCTCAGTTAGGTTCTCAATTGTAATCTAATATTTTCCATGTCTTATTACAGTATTCGGACACACGGTGGAGCGTCGGCAAGCGATAGATGATGTTAACTACGACGACACCTTCGTCGGTGACGAGGGCAGCGACGACGAGGCACTGAATGACGGTGAAACAGGTAACCTTCCATCCCTTGGTCGCAAGACATGCAAAAATTCTACACACATTAGGCCTCAGCCTCGAATTTAGCGGGCAGTGGGGCGGCGGCGGCGGCGGCGCGGGAGCGGCGGCAGGATCTTATGCGTATAATCAAATGGACCGGTTCTCGAAAACAGCGGCGCGGGCCGGCCAACGAGCGCCCGGTCCCGCGCCGCCGCCGCCGCCGCCCCGCTGCCCGCTAAATTCGAGGCTGAGGCCTAATTGATAGAACTAGGATATACTTGGCGGAAATCCATTGTTAAACAAGTCGGAGATAGTTGCTCGACTAACATCTTAGAGGAGTTCGGTGTTGCTGGCTTCTTTAATTAACGATCAAACTTGTTTGGTTTATAACTGGAAAAGTTGACAAGCCGAGGGTCAGTGGTGGGTTCCTCTTCCCCCATGCCACTGACATTGCCCAGCTTCTTGCCACGGTCCACCTCGTTCACGACCAGATGAATGGTCTCGTCTTGAATGACGATGATGTCTGATTGCAGGCGTGATGGTGTGTTCATCTTCATTTTCAGATGACTCAAACCAACTACCGCAAGCGCAGAAAGACCCAGCAGTGATACTGACGGCGCCAACCACGTACGAAATAAAAGAGGGAGCTGACGTGTTGTTGCCCTGCAAAGTTTCTCCCGAGGGTGAGTACTAACTGACACCTGGAATGAATACTCATTTACAATGACCTACCTGCTGGTTCTCACCTGCTCTGCTGCTCCAGCTGACCTACATTATATCAGGTATATCAAAAAATGTGCACAATATTTGAATAGGGTAGGTTATAAAAATAATATTTCAAAAGAAATAAATCAAATTATCTATATAAAAAATCAATTGCTGTTCGTTTGTCTAGCTAAAACTCGAAAACGGCTGGGCCGATTTAGCTGATTTTGGTTTTGTAATGTTTGTCGTAGTCCAGGGAAGGTTTAAACGGTGAGAAAATATGGAAAAGTTGCGAGGACGCAAAATAAGTTTTTATTGTGCTTTATTTTTTCTGACTGTCAGTTGGTCTGTCCAACGTCAGACGAAAGGTAATCTGTCATTCTGTCACCATTATACGTTAGGTACGGTAGACTCGGGTCTACTCGAATTGAAAAAGAAGAAGAAGAAGCACGATCAACATTTTCAGCCATTTTAGCGAAGGGAGAGTTTTAATGTCGTTAGGATAGGTGGTACGGAGTACACCAGGTCATCTAGTTAGATATAAAAAAATGACGCACAAACCTTGTCTTTAATCGCCTTGTATAAAAAATAACATCCTTTATACAATCATTTTATACATCAACGTGATCTATATTACTTACTGATTCATCCATTAAAATATTATACACTATTTTCGTTATACCTTATATAAACTACTCCTAGACAAAATATATTTAAGACAAAAATCTATTTCATTGCCAAACTGTCGTCCTAATTTTGCACCAAGTCACGAAGCACCGCCAAATAAGTTTCAACATAAAAATTCTAAGTCCTTTCCCAACATCCGTTTTATATTACATCATGATTTAAATATAACCAATGACATATCCCTACTTCCTCGCCAGGGGACCCTAAAAAAAACAACTGATTCATAGAGTAATAAAATTGTTTTCATTACAAAATGGCGGAGCTTCCGGTGCGTAGTGGCGCTAAAACATCTTCCGGTTAACTGTGTCATATAAATATGTACGGACGGATTAACAAATGGATTTGGCTATGGGTGTAATTAAGTGCACGCTTATAAGGGTCTGGCGGTCTGTCTTGTCTAGTGTTCTAGTGTGCTAGATTGTATTGCTATGCCTGGTTTACACAATACCAGTTGACCCAGACCCGACGAACGGTATACGAGCTAGTCAAATTATAGCAACTCTCAATTTGTTTGTGATATTACTCAGGCACAGCACAGGACAAGGAAAAGTAGACTGTATGTTTATGTATTTTAATGTTTCTTTTTTTGTTATCACTTTCAGAAGGCACAGTCGTGCAGTGGTACAAAAATGATGTGATAATAGTGATGGGACGCTTTCTGCTCATCAATAACACCAGATACGTTTTGTAAGTATATAACTAGACATCTACATACCTAGATATCCCTCGCTCAGCGAGTAGCTTTGGCTATTCAGCGAGGAAATGCGGCCAGTATCTTGGGTACGCTACCGCATAGGCCAAACTTTTTACAATTTTTGTAAATATTAATTAGGTAAGCTTTTCTATTCTCTTTTTAATGTATATTTGTTTTAGTTAATCATGTTGAAATAAAACTAATTTTACGTACGTTCCCGACGTTTCGGCTTAAAATGTTGGCAATACTGTTTCATGCACCGGAATGTTGGCATTACGGCTCTTGAAATATTGCAAGCAAAACTCATCTTTAAGGCGACGAACCTATTTATTTCGGGATTGTAAATATATTTCGATGTTTTTTTTTCAGTACACCCGCCACTAAGGACCTGATGATCACAAATGTTCAGCGCAGTGATGCTGGAGTCTTCAAATGCATGATCCCTCAGAGGGTGAACCCCACCTCCATCAACCACACCCTGGTGTTGAGCGAACCGCCTAAAGTAGACAGTGAGTATCCAAAAATACCATCACCCTATATAAACTCTAACCTAAATAGTGTAATATTTCTAAATACATAAATAAAACGGATAAAGATAATGAATAACATTAAAATATTTTTTTTCTGTTAGCTCAAATAAATCGAAAAAAAAAAACCTAAGAAAATATTCTTTTGATTTATTAAACTGTGTGGTTAACAAAAATCGACCACCATTTTATATATATTGATTTCTTATATTTATGCGAATGCTACACATTGAATAAAACGAATCTTACGGATTTTATCGCGTATATTATTTGTTTTTTACGTTCCCTACAGGTGTTTGACGTCCTAGTGTCATAGTTTGAAAGGGGGTACCCTCAAATTGAGTTGCTTGCGGTCCGATCTACGCAGAAAGAGCTCACTGTGTCTTGAGGTCTTGCAATGGTGCGCTTGGTTTTGGATTTAATAATATTAATTACTTGATCCCAAGTCGGTGGTAGCACCCAGCCATCTTTGCTATTGAAATTAGGATGTTTTTTAATTTCAATGGCCTCGCGTATCATCCTTGGTCGGAATCGGCGTTCATTTGCGAGCATCTGTGGCTTATCAAATCTAATATAATGGCGGTTGTGATCCTCCTCGATCAGTCCTCCCGTGACCATGGTTGCTGTAAAGCAGCCGAAACGTCGGGAACGTAAAAAACAAATAATAAACGCGATAAATTCCGTAAGATTATTTTTATTTCAATGTGTAGTATTCGCGTAAATATAAGATATCAATATAAAGCTAACGTATTAAATGAAGAAAGAAGAATATAAAGGAAGAATAAATAACAAGTACAACTGACTATGTTTGCAGACACCACGGCGACGAATAACGGCCTCGTGGGCGAAGGTGAAGATTTGTCCCTGGCGTGCGCTGTATCCGGCACTCCGGTCCCACAGGTCATCTGGTCGGTGACCAAGGACAAGAACATCCAGGTCAGAATTGCTTGCACCACTTTTTACCCAAATGACTTTACTCTCCGCTTCCGTGCCCTTCTGAGGCTATGATTTGTAACGTCAAAAAAGTATATAATATTAAGAATACCAGCCCTTTTTAATGTGTCACTGTTGGGCACGGGCCTCCCCTCAATGCTAGGGGGATTAGGCCAGAGTCCACCACGCTGACCCTGTGCTTGGTTAAAAAAAGTGTCCGATCGTAACTTCAGAAGGAACGTTTTCATTATTCAGACTTGACCCCAGTTTGGTTGCCCTTAGGGATCGAATTTCCAAAAATCCCTCCGTAGTGAATCCCTAGAGTAGTCATGTATTGCTTGTAACCTCAAAATTTCGATTTCTAGTGCCACCAGTACGTCAAGTGCGAGATTATTCGTAAGCTAACCGTATACTTTATAGTCTACCGTATTTAGACATTTTGTATGGAGAATTGAGTTTTAAATAGCGTCCGCTAGAGGCGCTGTTCAATTCCCCATACAAAATGTCTGATTTGGTAGACTATAAAGTGTACGGTTAGCTCGCATTTGACGTGAGGTTGTTCGTTCTCTGTTAATCAGTATTCAATAGATCACACGAGTAAAAAAATCCTGCAGAGACCAAGCTATATACAAACTAGGACCCCAAGTCAGCTAACACAATCGATACATAATCGAACAGTTACTATGCGGTTGCTGTTCAATTATGAATCGATTGTGTTGGCAGACTTGGGGTCCAGTACAAGCGACTCCAGACAGTCAATTTAACATTTAAAAAAATAAACTCAACTCCCCTCACATACAGAACCAGCGCTTAACGGAGAAGGACGGAGAATTCTTGGTGAATGGAAACGTATACACAATGGAAATGAAGAAAATCCGAGCGGACCAGTCCGGGAAGTACTACTGTTACGCTATCAATAAAAATGGGAACGCCGAGGGCGTGTTGGATGTGACTGTTTACCGTAAGTAACCTATTTAGCACTTTAAAGCTTATTGGTCTAAGGATTAGTTCCCAGTGTACCTACTAAGCCACTTCTGATAATAAAAATTATAAGTGAGAAAGCGCAGCACACCTCTCTACATCCCTGAGCCGCTCGCGCCTGTGTTGCCGCCATCGTCTCATATGACGGCCTTTTTAAGGGGCCCACCTAAAGAGCGGCGAGTCGCCACCTGCCAATAGTAATTAGATAAAAGCAGATTATGGCAGGTTTCCGCATCCATTCCAATATTCCATTCACATATCCATCCAATCCTCAATCCATAGTCCCAATCATATTCCTGCATTAGTTCCTCCGCCTGCTGAGGTCAATTCGCTGTTTATGCTATCATTTTCAGCAGTTGACTCCAGCAGGTGGCTAACATAACATTAAAATTCTCAAAAAGGACCTCTACGTGTTGGACCCATGTCCCCGCGCAAGCTTGCGAAAGGTTCGGCATAGCCCGTGTGGAAACAAACAAAATAATACCAGCCCTTTTTTTAAGTTCCACTGTTGGGCACGGGCCTCCGAGGGGATTAGGCCATCGTCCACCACGCTAGCCCAGTGTGTGGTTCGCGGATATCGCACGTCTTTTGAGATGTTTTCCTTCAACGATTTCTGTCTAAATATAATCCTTTTAAATATAATTGAGGGAAAGACATATTATCCGAAGATTTGTTGATGATATCTTGATACCAACAAGGGACACGCCATTTTCATATCTTCATGTCACATCCATTATTTTATTTATAACCTGTTCATTACTTGACATTGGCTAAATACCCACTATGTTGTGGTTACTGTTCTTAATGGTTTACTTATGCTAATAAAAAATATCCTGATTGTCATTCCAGCCAAACCCAGAGTGCACGTGCCTAGGAAAGCAGTGAACTCCGACATTAATCTGGAAGCTGTTCTGGAGTGCTCCGTTCACGAAGCACCAGAGTAAGTAACATTCAGTAATTTCATTCAGTCAGTTGACGGCCTGATTAGCGCAGTGGTAGTGACTCTGCTTTCTGCGCCGAGGGTCCCGGGTTCGAATCCTGGTACGGACAAGCTTTGTGTGATGAGCACGAATATCTCGAGTCATGGATGTTTAATATGTATATAAGTATTATATACTGAGTTCGCCCTCAATCCATTGTACGGTACCCATAACACAAGCGTTGCGTAATGTGGGACCGTATAGTTGGTGTCTACACTACGCTGTCAAACACTGTCTCACCATTTTACTCGGTTACATGTAATCAAGCCATAATTCATCACGATGGTATGTAGCAACCTCTCGAAAACCTCGCTGCAAGTAACATGTTCACCGCGCCGATACACAGATGGCGCTGCATAGAACGTTCAGAACAAACGACGATTCTCCATACAATCCTGAAACGCGTTGTGAGAGTTTTCGGAGCACCTAACATAATATAAAGAAGATCCCGACATCAACCATCGGGGCATAGCAGTCAGACCCGACAGGCATACCACCCGCTCAACTCCCTTCTTCTCTTTCTACCCGGTCTTCCTTATTTCGCTAAAAGATCATAGTACCTACCCAAAGGATGAGAATCATTGCAAACAATTAAATAGATTTGGACATGAGTAATGCTCCATCTCTCTCAGATACCCGTGTAATGTTGTCAACCTAAGTGTGGGCTAGCATGTTGGTAAGCCAGCATGTTGGTAAGCCAGCATGTTGGTAAGCCAGAATGTTGGTAAACCAGCATGTTGGTAATCCAGCATGTTAGACTACATTTACCCCTCGCATACTATAGCCTGACACAATGGCAACAGGCTTGGCCCCTATTACAACAGAATAGCATCAATTGTAGATGCACTGCACTTCTGCTAACAGATGACTGAAGTTAAAGTTTAACATTGAATTTATGCCTTGTCTCATAGGCCCTTGTTCCGCTGGTATAAGGATGGAGTTCTGATCGAAGATAGCTCGTCACAGTTCACTGTCAGCACGTACGGCACCCACTCCAACCTGACCGTCGTACCTACCGCTGATCAGGACTTTGGTACATTCACATGTGAGGTAAGAGGGCAATTAACATACTGCTACAGGTAATTTTACAGGCGATGATAGGTAATTTTACGGCCTTTACCACGCTATCATAGCTATTTAGACGAAAACATCATGAGTCGGTTTGTAATAAGAAGGTAATTTTCCAGGCGATAAAGTTCGTGTCGTAGAAATTATTATTACTAGCCTGTAATTACATAAGTCGCATGTATGTATAAACATACATACATGCGACATTAGGTATCCACAGGTTACTTTACAGGCATTAGGATGCCTTGGAATTCAATTACACCGCTCTGTCAACACATTGTTAAAACTTTTAAAATGTCACTTGGTAGGTATTACAAAAATACAGGTCATCGAACAGGCAAACACAGGATATTTTACATTCAGGAACGGCCCATTAGTCAGTGTGACCTATATCAAATCAGAATCATCATGTGTTTTTTCAGGCCAGAAATCATTACGGCAGCAAGCACAACAAATCAATTGATCTAGTCCAAAGTCCAGTCATTGAGGACATCGAAACTGATGGCGCAAAGATGACCTGGATGGTGCACTCCCACCAGCCCCTTGAAGAGATGGAGGTGCAGCTCAGGAATTACAATGGGGTAAGTCAATTTGTGGGATTATGTGCGATTAGGGAACCTATTGAACCATGCGAAGTATGGGAGCATGCAATTTTTTTTTATGAGACTAGGCCCGCCACTCATTCCGACCATTGCTACTCCTGTAAGCCAGGATCTACAGTGGTGTCCAATGATAACACCGAGGTTTGACCCTCGGCGAGTCCCGGGATAAAGTTAATCGTCTTGGAACCCGCACGAATTTAATCGAAAGATAAAAATAGGAGGAGTTGGGAGAAAATTATCCACTTCCCTCCATTACAAAGTGGGAGACAAAAAGATCTGGTAGACAAATTTCCACAGAAGCAAGACTCTTACAGCTGGACTAAGTCCAGGTGTAAGGCACCACGGAGAGTTTAAATACTAGTTGGTCCTAAACTTGTGAGCTGATTAAACATGATTCCAGTAATAGGTATGGCAAAAACGCTTGAACGCACGGAAGTAGTCCACTGGTTTCCACAAGGACTGTGTACTACTCCAGGTGCATGCTATTGGTTAACTTAGCTGGTGGTTCATGTATTTGTTTTTTTTACGACAGGGTGAATGGAAAGCGTTCCCCGTCCCTGTTCCACAAGCCACGGGACACAAATACGAAGTTACGTACGTGTTGGAGAGCTCGCAAGTCGATGCGGGCAAGTACGAGGCAATCGTCAAAGCGAAGAACAACAAGGGCTGGACCAGTTCTACTAACGCCATCTTGGTCGAGATCGGTATGTTGTAACATGTTTAGTAACACATAAAAGTAGTCAAACTTTGTTGGATAATTGATTTCTTATATTTACGCGAATATTACACATTTAAATAAAACTAATTTTACGGATTTTATCGCGTTTATTTATTGTGCGTAGATCGGACCACAAGCTACAATTAAATATGAGGGTACCCCGTTGCAAACTATGACACCAGGACGTCAACCACCTCAGTCCTCCCGTGACCATGGTTGCTGTAAAGCAGACGAAACGCCGGGAACGGGATAAACGCGATAAAATTAGTTTTATTTAAATTTGTTGGATTTAAATGTTTCGAAATATTGTTATTCAAGTTATTGTGGACATTTCTGTATAAACTTACCCTCAAACGTATGAAAACGGTTGATCCATTCACAATGGCATTACAAAGCTTTGTATTAAGTACAATTAATGTAATTGTTTATGACAGAAAATTAAGTACATATTAAACTTCAAGATTCATTATACTTAATCAAAATTAAATTCCATTTTGTTCTGGCTTAAAATCACAATTCAATATTTTTTAACAGCGCGTCCATACATACTTTTTTATTAGTACCTTTGGTTAATATTTAGTCATTCATTTTTTTAAATATATTTTACATTCTTAATTTTTGCATTTTCATTTATTTAGGTTATTTTACCATTTGCATGATATTTCATTTTTGCATTTTTTTTCTTTTTTAAAGAAGAAGCAACGCCGATGTACATCCAGCATGCTTCAGGTAATTTCATTTATTTTTTTAATTATTATTTTTACATTTTCATGTTTTGTTGCATACTAACAAAAATACCGCTAAACAGTGCAAGCATGTTTTGCATGAACTGAACAACGAATTTTTTTTCAAATATTAGACCTCGTCGGGTCCTCGTCAGGGGTCGATTTTTCGACCTCGTCGACCCCCAAAATCAGTTTTTGTTTATGTCGACCACTTTGAGAATAACTATATTATACAAATATTCTCTTAAATTGATTTTTATTTAACTTGCATTCAATTTTAATAACTATAATTATTTTTATTATCTTTAAAATAATTATTTATTACATTTAAACAAAAAAGGGAAAAAAAAAACTTAAAAATAGTATGACAACAAACTAATGTATAAAAAAATTAAATTGATTGATTTTTTTTTAATGTTTTTCAGTATTCCGCACCAACTCGGCTCAGTCCGTGCGGTCAAGCGCCGCCGCCTCAACCATGCTGATGTACCTGCTCGTGCGAATGCTGTAGACATTATCACGTTAGCTTAACATTATTTATTGTTGAAATTATTCAACGTATATACCTGCACACGAGACAAAACGATATATGCATACCTTATTCTCGGAGCTTATTAGTATATGACGAACCGTGGCATATATACAGGCTGGCTTAGATTGGTCAACATGTAACCGTCAGTGTTGCCAACCTTAACGGACTGAAATGCAGCAAATAATAATAAAAAAAATTAAAAGAATACTAGAAAACCGTAACATGGTTGTTTCAGTACGTCAAGTGCGAGATTATTCGTGAGCTATCCATATACTTTATAGTCTACGTATTCAGACATTTTTTATGGAGAATGAACAGCGCCTCTAGCGGAAAGTAGCTAAAACATTCGATTCTCCATCGCGCACTTGACGTGCGGAACATCCGTTCGTATTGTACCTAAAAACTTCTTTGGGAGCGTTCAAGTATTACGTAACGAAAAGGGGGGGGGGGGGTCTTCTGAAACGCTACGATGCGTTACAGGAGGGGGGGGGGGGGGTTAACTACGCGTTACGTAACATTGTTTTAACGCTTCAGAACGGTCGCGTAGAGACTTTACGTTTTACTAGGTGGGTAAAGAAAACGTTACGGCGCGTTACATGGGGGGAAGGGGGGTCAAAAAAACTCCAAAAATTGCGTTACGTAATACTTGAAGGCTCCCTTTGTAGGAGGAGCTCTTGCAGAAGATGAATACTTATTAATTTTCTGAAAAATCTCAATCCGCAAAAAAGACTCTCATTGTCACAATTATGAAGGTCCGTTTATTTCTAAGAAGAAGAAGAATCCTCTTTTAGAGGCAAAGCATTTGTCGAATTAATACTTAGATTCGTTTCGTTTCGCGGAGAATTGCTAATTTATTTACTGTCCCGAGACTCTCGACTGACAGAAGTTTGGTTTTGTTGGCCTCTTCCGTTATCTATCCACTTATTTGGATTATCATTGGATAAAGTGATAAACCGAGGGTCAGCGGTAGGTTCCTTCCCCAGATGTTAAACAAGAGATTTCAGCCAAGTATCGCCAAGAATATAGCAAAAAGAGTTCGTCATTGTGAATATAGCTAGGTCATAGTAGCCTGTGGGATGGATTTTGAGCAGCCTGTCCTTAACCGAGGTATAGCAAATAAATATCTTAATGGACCGACATTTTAATGCTTAAATGTAACTATTAATAATTTTACTCGCACTTAATCATTTTTAAGCTGTGCTTAATTTCAAGTGAGTAGATTTGATTGTTTCCATTGAGAATATTTCGCACGCTTAATAATAGACTGACCGATTAGGGTTTAAGCCCAAAGTGAGATAAGCACACAGAGAGATTTATTCCAACGTTATCTATCTACCAATCCCAGAATTTTTACGATATCTTATTCCTAGACTGAGTAACGAATATGTTGTCTTTTTTACTTATACAAATTTTGACAAAACTTTTAACATGAAAGTGACATAAATCATAATGCGTCTGAGATTGCGACAGTCAACTCGCGGTGCTTTTATATTATAGTGACCCATTCATGTTTCTGAACTTAAAAAACGTAAAACATAAAAATAATATGTTATTATTTTATCAAGTATAGACTTATAACATAAAAGAGAAAGGGTTTTAGTGAAATTTTTAATAAAATACAGACATATAACAAAAAGTGTCATCACTAGTACAGCAATATATCATTGATTTTATTAATAAACAGACGTATCTCAGGGACAACATTTTAAAAGCTATAAATAATTATAAATAATAATAAAATTTCTTCAAAATTACATTTTAGTATCAATAATTACTTAATCAAGTATTCTTACAATACGTCATTTATTATTATTACGCTATTTTCATTGAGATATAAGTAATAATGTCAGACAAGTTGTAAATGACAAAACGTTTTTGCGATTTCCCAACAAACAGCTTTTTTGAGTTAGGTCAGTCTATTAGTAAGCGTGCGATTTGTTTTGTCTCCGTTCCATAAGTTTTCACGTATAATTATTATTATTGTACAGACTAACGAATAAGGAATATTGATGTTTTCTTTTTTTAGTTTTTAAGAAAAAAAAAACATGATGACAGATCCTTTTTTTTTCATTCGATGAAAGCGAAATTACTTAAAAAATGATGATAAAAATTGTTGGCAACTTATTAGGATACACGCATTTTAATAAAATAAAGCACATTCTCAATATTTTAAAAGGTTTATGTAATTTATAATTTCGAACGCATTTTTATTTTTTACATTTTAAAGTAATGACATTAGTTACAGCGAATGTAAATATAAAAAAAAATTTACTGTTTTTTTAAATTACTAGATACACGTTTCTGCTTTTTACGAAATATTTTGTTATTAATAATGAAAATAAAAAGTGATTTTTATGTAACAATGCTACAAATTTATATATCCTTTTAATGGCGTCGCCACTGTCCGTGCACAACTGTCAAAAGTGACACATCACATCTTCATTCACTGAAACATCTTCATACTGACAACGTTAGTTCTTATTTTCGCCACCAGCATATATAACTTTGTAGCATTTCACTTATTTTAGTATTTCGCTGTGTAGTTCATATTGATAGTCGATTTTTCTCATACTTATTTAAATATAGTTTTTTTTAATAGGTAAATATTACCAAAGTGTAATTAAGTATCACATTTAGTTATTATAGCTTACTTTATGTATTAAAATTAATGATTATTGCAAATGCTTATTAATTAGTAAAAAAAAAGAATATTTAAAATGTAGATTAGCTACAAATCGCTTTTTAATTATGTACCTATAGAGGCAGTGGAATTAAGTTTAACTTTTTTTATATTTACCGCGTTTTGTATAAATTATAAAAAAACAAGTACAATATTTTAATAATTATGATAGGAATTTTTACTCGCAAACATTTCTCTGGGATAACATAATTAAATACAACTTGTAGCCTAAAATGTTCATAAATCAGGCTCCAAATTTATAGAGGCTCTAATAAATTCACAGTTGAACTTTTAGAAGTAAAATGCTTTGTAACCTCATTGCAAATTGACGAAAACTATCTATTAAGGGTAGGTGTGTAACAGATCTCCGACTGATACAACCGATACGCATTTGTAAGTGCCTTTTACATCCCGAAGTTATTAAGAGTAATAATTTAATTCAAACATACTTTAGTTAGTACATACCTACTTAAGTATATTGATTGAGTGCGTTACGTACAAGATGGCGGCCATAACAATTTTTGAACGCATTTTATTTTTAAACTTTTAATTTATATTCATCGTAAACATCAACAGTGTCAGTCCTTATTTATTACACAAAAAAAAAATCGTAACACTAAATCAAATAAAATGTCGTTAAAGACAATCATTATCATACATTCATTAATAATAATATATTATGTATAGAAAAGCATTTTTCTATACAGCAATGACATTTGTTTCATATTAAGTCGAATTTTCATAAAAAAAAAATATCTGTGTCTATGAATATTTTTTACTAGGTAAGTTTACCTTCTTGCTGTTAGTTTATCAAATCATTTGTCGTAACCGCGTTCAAAAGTTTTAAAACTAAGATATTACCAATAAAGCTAGTTATAATTACAATGTGCCTGTATTTTACTACACTAGTTCCATTACAAGGTGCTCGGTCCTTTTAAACAATAATACTTCCATTTTACAACATAAATATATAGTGAAAAATAAATACCTACTAGTCTTACAATGTTTTTAAATAATGCTTCTTAATAAGATTACCAGTAGGTGTGCTATTGGTTAATACCAATTTTACAATTATTTAAATAAAAATACTACAGTAAAAAAAATATTCTTTTTAATTGATAAGTAATCCACTTCATTAATTTGAGTTTAAAAAAATATCAAGTGACAAATTCCAAATTTTATTTAATTTATAACTAATGGTATTTAAATAATTCATTAAGATAATATTGAAGCTTACAATGGCACAACAAAGCATTCTTTAAAAAGAAAAGTGTTTTGTAATGACACTGTAAATTACAATTTTATTTAATGTTGGATGCAAATATGACTAAAATAAGGTATATATTTATAAAGCTTGTGTAAAATTACGATTAGTCCTGTAAAATCGCCATTTTGTAAACAAACTACATATATGCAAGTACCTATAGTTATCAGTGCCGAAGAGCTCGGTGTGTGCTCAAATCATAAAAATCCCCTCATAATCAACATGGTTTAGATTTCCCGTAACATTTCATTTTTTATTCTGCAGTAAAAAAAAACAAAATTTTATTCGAAAAAATTAAAAAAGATTCACATAAAATTTGTTTTACAACCTACATTTTTTTTAAATATTCGACAGGAGTAAGCAAAATCCTTTTACCTCATTGCAAACTACCTTTACTCCTTAAATTCTATAGTAAAAGCTTCAAAACGCGAAGCATTTATTAAAATGTTGGCAGTATCTACTGTTTCTTGCACTGAAATATTGGCATTACGTTATTGACCTCTTGCTAGCAAAAGTCGACTTTAAAATGACCGACCTCTTAATTCCGTGACTGTACTTACGACGCATTGATTATTATTAAGCAACAATTAAGTGTGTTATTGTTACTTGTAAAAGTACCTGCTAAACAATATTCCACGTATTACCAGAGACATCAATATTATCACAATTAAATACTATTAAAAAAAATGTTAACTTCACGTACCTATCAGTTACCAACAAGATGGCGGATTGACAGTATTTTATCAGTAATCCAGTATAATTATTATAACGTGCCTTCTTTTTAAAAAAACTTGTGAAAGATGGCGATATATACGTATATGAAACGAATAAACTATTCATGTTTGTAAATATAAGATTGATTGTTTTATTTTATGTCGGCGACCATTCACACTAACTGGGCCCCAAGTCTGCTAACACAATCGATTCATAATCGAACAGCAACCGCATAGTAACTGTCACTTTTGACAGATATCCAAAGTCAAATAAACCTTGGTCACGATGCTGAGCAGAGAGCAAACCACTTGATGAGAAGGATCTTATTAGTATACTTTTTTATCTTAGGATATGGATACCTAGGTTACAATACTCATGGAGCTATACCTACGTATTGCCACGCGAAAATAAGCTTAATATGTTCGAGCAGTAATCGTACGGAATACTTCAACGAATGATGTTGTTCAGTGGTTAAATTCTGATTATTTTTCACTGATATCAACGTGGCCCGCTAACCTCAGTTGATTCAATATCGCCTTACAAATCGGTACTCGTTCCATGAGATGATAAGAGCTCAAGACCTTGACGGATGAATAGTTATTATGTCATGTATTTTAATAAACAATTTTAGGGTTCAGCGGTAGTGTGACTGAAACAGATATATGCGTTGTCATAGTAACCTAGGCCAATCAGCCTTTGCAATCACAATCATAGTCACACACACAGCCGTAAAGGCTGCTTTACATTTACCAATCTAACTGTTTAATCGTGCGCCTGCGTTTTTAATTGGCTTGTTATGAGGATATACGTACGTATGTGTGCATTTTCTTTACGGCAGGTACCGGACCCGCTAGACGCTCCCTCTTCTGCCAAGTAAGCCATGATCTAATGTGAAGCCCCGGGGAAGAGCTAATTAAATAGTTTGAAGTGTCATCGTTATTGACCCATATGAATCATGATTCGAAATAAATTAAAATTTAATAATACTTAAACAAAGTAAAAATAGGAGGAGTGGAAGAAAGTTGACTCCCTTCCGTTGCAAAGAGGGAGACGATAAACAACTTAGTGTCCTGTAGTGTATGTAGTACTTAATAATCGAGACGTATAATTATTAAATTACTTTAATAGGTACTACCAATACATAGATAATTAAACTATACAAATTTGTACGGAACGATGTACGTCTATCTTGCATCACGCTTCACCATTTGACAATGAACGATAACTAGCGAGATAACATATTCACGTTTTAAAAATATTTCCATTATATGTTCACGTGGCGATTGAATAACAGAATTATAATGCCGTTATCTAAATTAATTATTCGAACATATTGACGGCTTAATTAGCGCAGTTGGTAGTGACCCTGCTTTCTGCGCCGTGGGTCCTGGGTTTGAATCCCGGTAGGGACAATCTTTGTGTGATACTTACACGACACACGAACGTATAAGAAAATTTACTACACACCGACAAAGCAGCTCTATTTTGTAGTCAATAACCAACGAAAAATAGAAGGTATTGCCCATGGTATAAAAATATACTACACCAAGTATTATCTTCATCATCATCAGACGTCATCAGATCAGTGTTGCCATTAATCAATATAATTATTATAAATCAATTTGAATAGAATTAGCACCGCCCATTGGTCGAAAATAGCCGATGGTATAGTCTTGGGCCAATCACGTGATCTAGCAGTCATGGAACAGAATACCTGGTGCAGCATATGTTTATACCATGATATAGACAAGAAACAAACCAAGCTTAATCGAGCTCAATGGTAAAAAAGCGTAGACGGAAAATGTCTATATTTTTGACGTTTTCGGATTGCTGTAAAAATAGCATTTTTTTATCTCAATTTTGCCAGGAAATATTTTAGATTACTATTACGTTTTATTAATTAACATATGTGTATTTATAAAAAGATATTGAATTCTGGAACTATAATTGGACTTTGAGTCAGTTTGTCACTCAGCAATGGTTAAGGACCACGAGCAAGAACCCTCGGTATGTAGAACAATTTTATATCGCCAGATAAATACCACAAACAAGCAACACTTGTAAATTATGTGTGATTAACACGAATGTTTGTACCCGAGTCATGGCCGTTTAATATCTATATAAGTAGTTATAGACTCGGATCGCCCCCAGACCAACGTACCGTACCCATAATACAAGCGTTGCTTAGCTTGGGACCGTATAGTTGGTGTGTTCGTCTGACGATATCATTATTTGTATGATGAGCACGAACGTTTGTACCTTAGTCATGAACGTTAATAACTAAATCATTCAGAAACCATTATTATACGACGCTCTCGCCTATTATTTTCGTAGTAAGTTTGGGCAGATTTCAATTTGGATACTCTAGTAAGTTCCTATCATTTGGTGTTCCAGAATAGCGAGGCTGAAAAGTCTAAAGAGCAAACACTTGCATCGGCATTAGAGAGTCAACCTCCGACAGATGATGACGTCATTAAAGTAAGTTATATTCAAGAACGAACGGAACAGCCTCCCGGAGTTAATTTGGATAAATATGAAAACCGAATTGAAGATAGACTTATAATTAGCTCCAGTTTTTAGTTTCGCGACCCTAGTAGGAATTTGTTTATTAATTATTTAGCAATGAAATTACGTCTTTAGGCACTGACTCATAAAGTTATGAATATACTGATGTATATTTACTTAATTTATTGAATACTAGCTGCGCCCAGCGGTGTTACCCGCGATTAAAAAGTATGCCCTTTTCCTCTGTGTCCTTTTGCAAATGCAGAATCAGAATCAGAATATTTTTTATTCATGTAAACCATTATTGTACAGTACTTATGAATCGTCAAGTGCACGGTACTTGTATGCTATCCCATAGGAACCGTGCATTTTTTCGGCATAAACATTTGCCTATGTCATTTTCTAATCCCTAAACTACCAACTGCCTATGCAAAAATTCATGTCGATTCTTTGCTTTGCTCTATGAAAAATTTAAACAAATCTAAGTATCTCACTGGAACCATACATTTTACCGGGATAAAGAGCCTATCTGTTGTTCCAGACTAAAATCTATCTCTGTGACAAATTTCATCCAGATCCGTTCAGCCGTTCTCAGTCTGGATTAGCACATAGGCTACTTTTTATCACGGTAAAATGTATGGTTCCCGTAGGGTAGATTTGTTTTATTTTTTCATACTATTTAATCGCGGGTAACACCGCGGGGCGCAGCTAGTAATGTATAAATCTTTCCACGTATGCTATAGAAAACCTTCGAACACCTAATTCCAGGTCTTATCACCCAGCGACGACAGTTTATACAAAAACAATGTGAAAGCAGTCGGAGAGGATGCCGACAAGTATGATTTCTCAGAAGCAAGACCTTCTATGAAGAGATGCAAGTAAGCAGTAGTTCCCCCTAATGAGACATTTAAAGAATTGTATGTTCTTCTTGGTAGCCAGGTTGTTAGAATGCTCGCCTTGGTATCGAGGATCGCAGCTTCAAGCCCCAGTTCGCACCTCTGGAATATCTAGATTTCATGTGCGAATCTCATTTTCAACCATGATTATCACTTGCTAAACGGTAAAGGAAAACATCGTGATGAACCTGCATGTCTGAGAGAACCCCTCGAACGCGTGTCAAGTCCGCCAACCCGGACGAGGCTAGGGTGGTGGACTATGGCCAAATCCCCCTCGCTATGATGGGAGGCCCGTGCCTAACAGTGGGATATTAAAATGTTATATTATTGTTATGTTCTTCTTACAGTATTTCAGAATCCATACTCCACCATCTAAGGATGTGCATAGGCAGTGGAGTGGCGACTATGCCACAGGCCTACAGGAATTGTGGGCTTTGGACTGCCTTAGTACTTAACATATTAATAGGCATTGCTGTGGCTTACAGTATGTTTGTAAGTGTTCAGAACCTTACCAACAAATTGTTCATCTACTCATTAGCAGGAAGATGTCCACTGCAGGCAGGGTTGCCAGATTAGTTGTGGTAGAAACGTACCTGATTGAACGACACGAGCCTACCAAATTGGTAATAAAAGTTCATATGAGATTGTTAAACAACGAATTAATTAAAGATGTAATTAAGGCTTTTAAAAAGTACCGAGTACCACTCATATTTCAATATTTTTGTCATACTGAACGCCAATCAACGGGCTGAAATAAAATAGAATCGAACTTTGGCGGAAAAGGGAAGATCTTCCAGCCAGGCGGGTGGTACGCCTGGCGGGGCGGACGCTACGCCCCGACGGATATTGTCGGAATCTTGTATATATGTTACGTGCTCCAAAAACTCTCATAGCGCGTTTCAGGATTATGTGGAGTTTAGTCATTTGTTCTGAATGTCATCTGCAGCGCCATCTGTGTAGCTTGTCGCGAGGTTGAAGACGCCGCTACAGAACTTTTATTGCCACACTCAATGGCCGGCTTCCTGGGACGCGTATGGAGACCTATGTACCATATAAACATCCATCCACAAGCAGGCAGACGTTCATGGCAGTCTTTTCCTTACACATCGCGGTCCTCCGCCACTCCCGTCCAACGGTTCATCCTTCGGGATGTCATCAGTCTACCTTGCAAGGTCGGGTACTTGATCCCCATGTTTAAACCCTTGGATTGCTTACAGATGCTGACACGTTCCGCTCAGAAGTTGTACGGCATGGTACGAGTACCGATGTTTAAACCCTTGGATTGCTTACAGATGCTGACACGTTCCGCTCAGAAGTTGTACGGCATGGTACGAGTACCGATGTTTAAACCCTTGGATTGCTTACAGATGCTGACACGTTCCGCTCAGAAGTTGTACGGCATGGTACGAGTACCGATGATGTTATACCCCGATATCGCTGAAGCTTGTATGCAAGTCAGCCCATGGAGGCGGCTCAGGAGATATAGCTCGTGGTTTAGGTTGGTCCTAGATTGATTATAATACAATAATAATAGCGCCAGACGAACACAACAACTGTACGGTACCACACTAAGCAAAGCTTGTATAATGGATACCGTATAATCGACTGGGGGTGAACCCGGGATATTAAAGTTATATCCATGACTCGAGCGCAAACATTCGTGCTCATCACACAAAGTTTGTCCTTGCCAGGATTCGAACCCGGGGCTTTGGACTCGGAGAGCAGGGCCACTACCAAGTGCGCTAATCAGGTTGTTAAAGATCATCTTCTTCTACCTATGAATTGTGGCAACTACTAACTTGGCTATCACTGCTTCTGCTTTGTAAACCATGCAGAAGGAATATTTCTTTCAGATACACAGTGGATGTCACAATAGCCGTGGGCCTCTTCGGTGCCTGCTGCGTCTATCAGGTTGCCATGGCAAAAACCCTGAAGCAACTAGTCGAAGGGTCCACCGTAGTGCTGGACGAGGGGAAACCCCCCCTTAAGACGTACATAATACTGCTGATGTTGCCTTGTATATTGATCTCTATGATAACGAAGCTGAAATACTTGGCTCCGTTTACAGTAGTCGCTGATGTATATATTGGTATGTCTTTACTTGGTAATGACGCTCGTACTAGTCCTTAAGTCGCAATATGATACTGAGTATTCAGTATTAACAGACGATCGAACTGAAATAAGAGTATTGATTTCTTATATTTACGCGAATACTACACATTGAAATAAAACTAATTTTAAGGACTTTATCGCGTTTATATTTTGATTTTTAAGTTCCCGACGTTTCGGCAGCTTTACAACAACCATGGTCACGGGATCAAGGGAGGACTGAGGTGTTTGACATCCTAGTGTCATAGTTTGAACTGGGGTACCCTCATATTTATTTGCAGTACGCGGTCGCTATTAGGAAATTATCTTTTCGTGACTAACCCCGTTCTTGGTATTACTGAGATTGTCTCTAATCTATGGTACGGTACTCTTAATGCAAATGGATGTTTGGGTTGGAACGATGCAGTTAGTATGTTCAACGGGCAAGGTATAATTTATATATCCTCATCGTTCCAGTATGCATCACCATCATGACAGTATACTACGGCTTCACTGTGCCCACGGTCTCCCCCCTCAACTATCCCGCTTTCAAGTCCGTCTCAGGACTCTTCGAGTTCGTGGGGATCTGCATATTTAGTATGAACGGCATCGGCGCTTCTATGGCTGTTGAAAATCACATGGAGCAACCGAGGAAATTCCCAATAGTTCTACTGGGAGGTACGGATGTTCATGTTATTGAAGTTAAACACTCCTTTGGAGATTATGGTAATGGCAAAAGTGGGCAGGGATACTGTTTTGTACTTATGCAGATCGTTTACTGTCATTATCTTCATGTAAATAAAGTATATTATCCATTGTACACTGTCGGACGCGGGCTTTACCTCAATGCGAGGTCACGGCCATAGTCCGCCATTCGAGCTGAGGGCTAAAGGGTGGACTTCACACGTCTTTCGAGAACCAAGGCCGTAGTCAGGAGTTCACTTCGGGGTATGGAAGGGAGGTGGGGGGGGGGGGGGCGAGCTCTAGACCAGCAACAGTAATGAGTATCTATTTATAAAACCCTGGGTTCTCTTAGGCATTTTGCGGCGGGAGTCGTTTTGTTCGTAAGATTTGAGTGTAAAGAGTATCTGAGAACGATGTAGGAGCGGCTGGGCCGGCTTGAGTAGCTGGTTAAAATACTACAGAGTACTAGCCAATTTACGAATTATTTTTGTAAATGGCTATCTACTAATTTGTTCTGTTTCAGCGATGGGTATTCTGATCACCTCTGTGACGTTGATTGGTTTCTTCGGTCATTGGGGTTACGGCAACGAAGTGCAGTCATTGATTACATTAAACTATCCCTATAGACCGTAAGCATATAACTATTATATGTCATGAAATAAACAAAAAAACTTTTTTTTTTTTATTACATTATAGGCAAGTATTTGATCTCGATCTCACCTGATGGTAAGTGACGATGAGATCTACGATGGAGCATACTTGCCTAGGTAGGAAGGCGGCAGTAGATAAGAGACGCTACATTCACTAGGCACATGCAGCGCAACTGATCTGACCCGCCATCCATGAATGGCAACACCGAACATCATGCCGGAACACGGCTAGGCCGCTTGGCGACATGGCTTTGTTCAGTGGGTGGTGACTAGCCACGGCCGAAGCCTACCACCAGTAGAGTTGTCACCTGGTTGGCACCACCCAGGGTCACGTGTAGGGTATCTCGAGGGTACTTAATTCTCCTACGGACGAAGGTGACTCGACCCCTCTGATCTACTTTGTCTTCGAAAGCATGTTTATTTCTAAGGGGCAGGCCACACCTGCACATAATGTCGTTAATAGACGTTGCCGTTTATGTCTGCATTATGCGCAGGTGTAGCAGGAGCGTAAGGATAATTCAAACTCAACAAAGGAATAACGGATCAACTTAGCTTAAAAATGACAACAAATGTGCCTTATTCTCAATTCAAAATTCACATTCTTTTGATCAATATGCATGAGACAGATAAAAGTAATATCCACAGACTTACACACCAACACGCGTTGCTCAGATTGGGACCGTACCCCAATCTGAGCAACGCGACTGGGGATGGAGCCAGCATATCATTTTTAAATAGATATTAAATACTAGCTGCGCCCCGCGACCCGCGATTAAAAAGTATGTCCTTATTACCGGGATAATAAGTAGCCTATGTGCTATTCCAGACTATAATCTACTTATCTCTGTGCCAAATTTCATCCAGATACGTTCATACGTTCTGGCGTGATTGAGTAACAAACATCCATCCATCCATCCAAACTTTACACTTGTACAAACATTCGCACTCTTCACCCAAAGTTTGCGCCTGACAGTATTCTAACCCAGGACTCTCTTGATACAGAACGCAGGATCACAACCTACTGCGCTAATTGGCCGTCAAGATTGGTGTAGAGTCTTTCTATTTCAGTTTTCCAATCTTGATGAAAGTGTTCATGTCCCTCATGCTCTACGTGTCCTATGCGCTCAACTTCTGGGTGCCCTTCGAGCTGGTGTGGCACTACTTGAAGCGAAGGCATGCGCCGGCGCAGTATTGGTTCTGGGAGAGGATCTATAGAGCCACGTTCGTTATTATCATGACGATGATCGCGTACCTGCTACATAGTGTTTATTATTTGACTGCTTTGGTGAGTGTAAAAATACTATTTTGTCTAGTTTATTTAATGACTAGCTGCGCCCCGCGGTGTTAGCCGCGATTAAAAAAAAAATCCTTTTGAAAATGCACGGTTCCTGTATGCTATCCCATAGGATGCGTGCATTTTTGCGGGATAAAAATTAGCCTATGTCATTTTCTGACCCCTAAACTACCAGTACCTATGCAAACATTCATGTCGATCCTTTGCTCTATGAAAAAATAAAACCAATCTATCCCACGGGAACCATACATTTTACCGGGATAAAAGTAGCCTATGCGCTATTCCAGAGTATAATCTATCTCTCATCCAAACTTTCACATTTATAATATTCGTGGGATTGATTAATATTGCATTTAATAGATAATTTATAGAAGTTTTATAATTTTATCGAAAGTCATGTAGTACGCACAAGACATTTGCTTTGCGCAGTACTATATGACGTTTGATAAAATTATAGAACGTCTATAAATTCGGGGGTCAGTAGACCCAAATTACTAAACTATTATTACTAAGTTAGTACATACTAAAAATCAAATCTCAAGCCTCTGAGAGCAGGTAGAGCCGTCGGTACTCCGCCTGGTCTCTCGTAGCTAGTGTCATGATACCGTCCCATCGGACTATGAGAGTCAGGGACGAGAGTCACTGATAGAGTTAGGGGGCTTTATTAGGACTAGGCAGTTTTGAGGCCTAGGTAGTCCATGAGGCCTGGCTTTCCTTCTTATTGTTTAAATTACCATTTTATAATTAACCCGCACATGAGGCCTTGAAGGCAACATATTTAGTTAGCGGGGGTTTAGACGTGATATGTAGAATATCAAAACTAGGTAAGGCCCTGCGAGTGGCGTACGCCTCAGACCGCCTCGTGAGGCTGTTCATTCAGTCAGGACACGGCTAATGGTCTTATTATGGTTTATGATGAGGCTGTCAGTATGTCTGTGCAGTGAAGTCACCAAACGGCTCCAACGGAAGACCAGCGCTGGTTGTTCTACAACCAGCACATGCTGAGTTGGGGCCAACTTGTGTCAAACATTTGGATATTACCCAAACTTGTAGTCCCATATGGGACCTATGTTCAAATGTACATAACGTAAAGTTCAAATGTTCAAATGTACATAACCTACGATCAAATGTATTTGCACAAATAAATATATTTATTTATTTCTTTCTTATTCTTTTTAACAGATCGGCACCCTCTGCATGTCAAACCTGTGCTTCATATACCCAGTATTCATAGAACTATCAATATACTGGAAGGACCCCGGCCTGGGCCGCTATGACTGGAGGCTGCATAAATTTATATTCACCATCTTAACTGCCATGGTGGTGTGCGCTGCAGGCACATACTATTCTGCCAAAGGTCTTATCCAAGAATTATTGCTTAAGAATGCGAATATATAATACACTAGCTGTTTCCCGCGACTTCGTCCGCGTGGTATTTAACAAAGTCACAACCGTTAGCAATTGCCCGTTCGCGCGTTCTGATTACTAAAATGACTATTAAAAAATTGGGGTTGGTGATAGAAGGGTGAAAATTTAGGGTTGTATGTAATTTTAATGCAACATAAAAAAAAATTACCAAAAAATAAATGTTAGGGGTGGACAACCCTTATCACTTAGGGGTATGAAAAATAGATAGTAGCCGATTCTCAGACCTACTGAATATGCATATAAAATTTCATAAAAATCGGCCAAGCCGTTTCGGAGGAGTATGGTAACTAACATTGTGACACGAGAATTTTATATATAGAGATAATACCAGCCCTTTTTAATATCCCACTGCTGGGCTCGGGCCTCCCCTCAATGCGAGGGGAATTAGGCCATAGTCCACCACGCTTGCCCAGTGCGGGTTGACGGACTTCACACGTCTTTCGAGGGGTTCTCTTAGACATGCAGGTTTCCTCGCGATGTTTTCCTTCACCGTTTAGCAAGTGATAATCGTGGTTGAAAATGAGATTCGCACATGAAATCCAGAAATCCCAGAGGTGCGAGCCGGGGTTTGAACCTGCGATCCTCGTTACCGAGGCAAGCGCTCTACCAACTTGGCTATCGCTGCTTTAGAAGAATACGAATGTTACATCATAATTTGTCTGTACATATTATCAAGTAGCTTCTTTGGTACCTCTCTGAAACATATCCTTCAGCATTCAGGGATAGTGTGGCTTCATATATATTTTTTTTTTATTCGGATCAGTAGTTCCGGAGTTTCCCCCCTACATACAAACTAACAAACTAAACCTCTCAATAATATTAGTATAGATAATATGTTTAGTATGGATAACAAATACCGTGTAATTGTGATAATTTATATGGTTAATGCATGTAAGGATGTGGTCGACTACCGGCTAACCTAAAACCGGAATTAGCCAGTTACCTGAATTTACCGGTTAATCTAAAATGTCCATACAGGATACCTCGCTCGATATTTTTGACCGATAGTCCTTTTAACCGGAAACCGGTTTTACGAATGCCGATAACCGTTAACCGTAACCGGATGATTTCGGTTTGGGTTATCGATTTGATATAAATATCGATTCAAGAACCCTGTATTTTTTTTTTTATTCTTTATAGGCAAGTATTTGATCTCGATCTCACCTGATGGCAAGTGACGATGAGATCTACGATGGAGCATACTTGCCTAGGTAGGAAGGCGGCAGTAGATCGAGACGCTACATTCACTAGGCACATGCAGCGCAGCTGATCTGACCCGCCATCCATGAATGGCAACACCGAACATCATGCCGGAACACGGCTAGGCCGCTTGGCGACATGGCATTGTTCAGTGGGTGGTGACTAGCCACGGCCGAAGCCTACCACCAGTAGAGTTGTCACCTGGTTGGCACCACCCAGGGTCACGTGTAGGGTATCTCGAGGGTACTTAATTCTCCTACGGACGAAGGTGACTCGACCCCAAAAATACATAAAAAAATGTTTTAATAGTTTTATTGTGCACATCGATAGAAGGTTATTTCAACTTCTGGAGACAGGATTCTGGGTTAAAGCTGCACCATACTGGCCACACTGGTTGAACTTTTACAGACCGTAGGAGCATCCGCCACCTGGGAATAATAATAATTCCAACCCTTTTTAATGTCCCACTGCTGGGTACTGGCCTCCCCACAATGCGAGGGGAGATTAGGCCCTAGTCTACCACGCTGGCCCAGTGCGGGTTGGCGGACTTCACACCTCTTTCGAGGGGTTCTCTCAGACATGCAGGTATCCTCGCGATGTTATCCTTCACCGTTTAGCAAGTGATAATCATGGTTGGAAATGAGATTCGCACATGAAATCCCAGAGGTGTGCGAGCCGGGGTTTGAACCTGCAATCCTCGTTACCGAGGCAAGCGTTCTACCAACTTGGCTATCACTGCTTTTTTTATGGGAATACCAAATCACTATATGAGGTACCACCCATCTCGAGAGACAAGCCGAAGTAACTTCAACTATTATATTGATTGCTTAAGTTTACGCGAACACTACACACTGAAATAAAGTAGCCGAAACATCGGCAACGTAAAAACGTATAATAAACGCGATAAAACCTGTAAAATTAGTTTCATTCTTTATGATACCATTACGTCTGTAATCTCTGCAGCGGTAGGCAGAGATACACCGCATTACACCCACATATACCTGGTGGTATTTGGCCCCAATGTGGTGGAGAGCCTAGTGACACACTCCACGCCAACATGAGGGGGATTCAGGCCATAGTCCACCACGGCGGCTAATTGTAAACGGTCTTGGTTTCCTCACGATGTTTGCCTACACCATCGCAACCAATGATGATCGATTGAAAATGCAATTCTCACATGCATACCAGAGGCGAGCTAGGGTATTATCTTCGCTTCCAAGGTGTGCTATCAACCAACTTACAATTAAAATTATATAAAAAAACTACAATGATCATTGCTAGAATGAGCATTTAAATATGGCGTCATAGATATAGTATGATAATGAATTATTCACCTTAGAGAAGCTGACAGAGATAAGTACTATGCTATGTTATATTGCAGAATGATTAACATATTATAAAAAGCGCCTACACATATATATATTGCCCAACGAACACACCAACTATACAGTCCCACACTAAGCAACGCTTGTATTATGGGTACCGTACAATAGACTGAGGGCGAACCCAGCATATAATACTCAAATAGATATTGAACATCCATGACTTGGGTACAAACATTCGTGCTCATCACAAAAAGGTTGTCCGGGACCTTCGGCACAGAAAGCAGGGAAATTATATCTATACAAATAAATAAATTTGGAGTGTCTGTTTGTAATATTAAAATAACCGCATTTTACTAAGTGCATTTGGATGTATACACGGTACCTATACCAAAACAACATTATTTACAATTTTTGTCTCTGTCTGTTTGTTCCGGGTAATCTCTGAAATGGCTGGACTGATTTTGACGGGACTTTAACTGGCAGATAGCTGGTGAAACAAGGAGTAACTTAGGCTACTTTTATTTTAGAAAAAATAACAGGATCTCACAAAAAAAAATTAAAACCAATGTTGCAGCGCTGCGCCTGATTAAGTTTGATAGCAACAACCTGCAATGCGTCCCGCGGGCTCAGAATGCGCGAGTAGGCTGTTCCCAACGGTTGTGTCTTTGTTAAATACCACGCGGACGAACTCGCGGGTAACACTAGTTATATAATAAATAAAGTAAGCAACTGACTTTACCGATGTATATCCAATCTGACGTATACCGAACCGGAAGCGGTACTGTTTATTCTGATGTCGGACCATAGTCTCTCGGCCACGGCCGCGGCACGAGGCCAAAGGTGGTAGTCCAGATTACCTGCACATAAGTAGGCACTAGATAAATATATCACCAGAAGCACTTACATTTAAAATCATGTAAACTAGGGACTCCCAAATTAGTCGATATCGAACCCTTATAGATATCGAACCCTGGACTTCTTCCAGGAGCCCCACATAACCGTCCTTGCTCCCCCGGGGTTGGGCGGTATGCGTAAATGCATTTCCCAGCGGAAACAAAAAAAAAAGGTCGGGTCGACATAAACGAAAGCTGATTTTGGGGGCGGCGAGCTCTAAAAATCGACCCCTATTAATTAACACAGGTTGTTATTTGAAACTTTTACTGTATAAGTTGTGTTACGTGTACCAACTTGTTAGAAGAATGACTAATATTTTAGTGGGAAGTATTATTGTTAGTACTTACTTTTAAAAAAACTCAATAAGTCGATAAGCGTGTACAAGTTCGTACAAGATTAAATTATTATTTTGTATCAATAGGAAAAAAACCTAGAGATAGGATTTTTAAAGTCATTTGGCTATGGGAGTCTGAGGTATCAGTACATTTTGGAAAAGCGGTGTCTTGCCCAAAATAGTTTGGGAATGCCAGATGTCAACCATTAAGTACTTATGAATCGTAAAACATGTCCCAAATTGATGAACTATACTACTTTACCGCCCGTTCGGAATGCCGTTCCTATGGAGAAGAAAGGGCAAGAAACTCCATGGTTGCTCACTTCAAAAAGATCTTTTACATTTTTGAGCTTACATTGTTGTGGGTATGTGAGAACAATGTTGGAACGGCTAGGCAGACTTGAGTAGCTGGTAAAAAAAGTACTAACCCTAAGTATATATGTACATTGAAATAAAACTAATTTTAAGGATTTTATCGCGTTTATATTATGTTTTTTACGTTCCCGACGTTTCGGCTGCTTTACAGCAACCACGAGAGGACTGAGGTGGTTGACGTCCTAGTGTCATAGTTTGAACCGGGGTACCCTCATATTTAGTTGTTGCTCGCGGTCCGATCTACGCAGAAAGTGCTCACAGGGTCTTGAGGTCTTGCAATGGTACGCTTGGTTTTCGATTTAATAATATTAATTACTGGATCCCAAATAGGTGGTAGCACCCAGCCATCTTCCCTATTGAAATTAAGATGTTTTTTTAAATTTCTATGGCCTCGCATATCATCCTAAATTAGTTTTATTTCAGTGTATAGTATTCGCGTAAATGTAAGAAATCAATATATGTACATGTTAATGGAAAACACACGTGGAAAAGAATCTTTTACCGCAATTTTCTCACCTACTAAAGACTACTTATGGCGTGACGAATGCGTTAGTTTAAGTACGACACGATATGGGCTAACACAGTCAGGCTATCAGCACTCATTTCCAGCAATTTCGAATGAACCTCACCAGAGTCCACCAGGTCTGTCCACAGAACTGCTTCACCACCTTCCAGAATGAACACGTCTATATTCTTCCATGATTTCCACGAGTACATCTCCTGCCATGTCCTATTTAGAATGAGAATAAAAAATATAAGAAGGTATATAATACATAAACGAGTTTATATTTATGTATGTATAACTTTTATATTTGGTTTTTAAACGTAAAAAAACATAAAATAAACGCGTTAAAATACTTAAAATTAGTTTTATTTCAATGTGTAGTATGAGTATTCGCGTAAATATAACAAATCAATATTAATAATATATTTTAAAAATAAATGAAGTTTGCAATTAGTACCTATATGTACCTAATTTTTGATGCCCCTCATCTTAATCCCCCCCCTCATCAGCAGGTATATTTTAAACCATTCGAAATCGATATCGGAAACGGAATCGGAAACTTCCGAGCTGGATTACCGCAATCGCTATCAAAATTTCCGAATTTGATAATCTTAGATGTATATTGATGACAATACCAAATCGTTTTTTCAAAAAGTTTCCGTCGGAAAGCTCGTCGGGAGCGACACCAACATCGGAAAGTTTCAAATCCGTTTCCGATGTCGATTCCGAGTGATTTAAAATAACCCACCAGCAGTGTGATTTTGAAACCTCGGAACTCGGAATCGGATTCGGAACGGTAGTTTGCGTTTACGAAGTTATTTTAATAATGGTAGGAAATAGTAGAAAAAATATTGATCGCGAAATTTTAACTAATACGGGCTTTTTATGATAAAAAGCTTCAAACCTATAACCACACACATGAAACATTAAGTCAGACACTTGTTATTTTTGATATTCACGTTTCTAGGCCTATATGTTTTTATTATTATTATTGCTGTACCGAACTTTGTAAACAAATACTGCTATTTTGACTTCCGAATTCGAAGATTGTTGACGTTTCTCGACGGAAAATCATTCCGATCCGACGATAACTTTCCGATGAGATTTATTTGTAGGAAGTCTTTCCGATGGCATTTAGTCTTTTTTTTTACTCAATTTGATATTATACAAATTATTGGATATTGTACTGGCTTTAATAGCAGAATTAAAGCCGTATTTTTGGATGAAACAATAAATACAACTCAATCCCAGTGGAGCTAAATGTATTTAGGTACCAACCTACATATTTATTTAATTTAATACAATTTGTTCATTATACATTTAAAAGTTATTTCATTCGCATCATTAATAAGACAAAAGCACATACTCAAACTTTATAGGGACGGACAGGGGTGAATACGCAGGTTCGGTTGCCAAACATTTTTAATAGATGGCGCTGTATCCTTGCAACCTATTTTTTTATTTTTACACGAACAGGGAGCATCTATGTGACATGACGTTACAAATTATATAGGTAATCAACGTTCATTTTAGTTATTTTGTAATTTTCTCATCACAACAATAAACAAACCTCAGACATAGATAAAACAAACTTTTTTTTCATTGGATTTGTCAGTTTACAAAGATCGGTACAAAAAATAATAAACTAACACGTAGGCTTAGAAACGTGAATATCAAAAATAACAAGTGTTCAACTTAATGTTTGATTTATGTGGTTATAAGTATGAAGCTTTTATCACAAGAAACTGTAATAGTTTAGATTTTGCGTTCAATATTTTTTCTACTATTTCCTACCATTATTAAAATAACTTCGTAAACGCAAACTACCGTTCCGAATCCGATTCCGATTTCCGAGGTTTCAAAATCACACTGCAGGTGGGTTATTATAAATCGTTCGGAATCGACATCGGAAACGGTTTGAAACTTTCCGAAGTTTGTGTGTCGCTCCCGACGAACATTCCGATGGAAACTTTTTGAAAAAAACGATTTGGTATTGTCATCAAGAAACATCGGCGATAATCACATTCGGAAATTTTAATAGCGATTGCGGTAATCAGCTCGATAGTTTTCGATTCCGTTTCCGATATCGATTTCGAATGGTTTAAAATAACCCCGCTTTACACCGAATTAGAATAATATTGCACTCGTGATCGTGTTTTATATTACATATTTTCAATACATACCTACTCATGCTGATATTAATTTTGATAAGATTGCATGTTTTTGATAAGATTGAATTTTGAAAAAATCAATTAGATACAAATTGGAGTACATATCTTTGATCTTGACGAGAATGTAAACTAATTATTGACAAGATAATTATAATTTATATAAAGATGTAAAGCAGCCGAAACGTCGCTCGTCCGGGAACGTAAAAAACATAAAATCAACGCAATGAAATCCATTAAATTAGTTTTATTAATAATACTTAAATGTCGTCAATGCCGCTTGTTAGGTACTTTCAATCGTTAGGGTGAAACTCCATTGAGCGGAGCGAAGCGTGGGGAAAAATATATTTATTTATTTAGGCTCACCATTGACTTATACAACAATACATATTTACACAACGACTTATGTGTTGCTTTTTAAGTTAAGCGAAAGTGCTAAATAAGTTTAAAAATAATACAATATTAGCGTTCGTGCTTGCTATGCTATGCTATGCTATGCTTTCTAGTGCAGACTTAACACAATTGGGGAATTGTGCTATTGAGTCGTGGTGTACATCACAGGAAAAACTGACACTGCTATGCAGTAAACAGGTTCTAGGTATCGTTGAGTTGCAATTAAAAATAGTAGGAGGACTGTGTGTGTGTCTGTGAGTCCTCCCGTGACCATGGTTGCTGTAAAGCAGCCGAAACGTCGGGAACGTAAAAAACGAATAATAAACGCGACAAAATCCGTAAGATTAGTTTTATTTCAATATTATTATTTTTTTTAAATAATTACAATAATCTATTAGCCTTTTTTAAGATATATTCAGAGATAACATATTTAAATTAATCATATATTCACGAGTCAACTTCCGCCTGCTACTGGAACTGGTATGCAGTTCGACAGAATAGCATGCTAATTTATTTTTGTAAAATATTTAAATCTAAAATCTAATAAAAAAACGGTAAAATACATGAAAAACAGGTCGAATGTCCTCCATCCCATAAATAATATATAATAAACCTATTCACATTTGTATATTTTAAGAAATTTTAATATTAATAAACTGACAATATTTTCTATATATTATATATACATTTTAAAACGTGAGAGGAATACTTAATGATAATATACAATACGGTTGTCTACACTTAACACAAACAAATACTTACTATTTACTGCGAGAATATGCCGTGACGCAAGACTCTCGCGGCATCCGCCTTATTCGCGTTATAAAAATGTAGGGTAGGTCTTGGTACTTGTGGTAACGCAAGACTGCAAGACCGGCGAGACTAATTCGGGGCAACCCTGCCGCTCGCTTACCTATACTTCTGACATCTTCGCTTCTTGATCTGACAAGATAAGTCCCACCTGCTCGAATGTATCACTCGGTTCCTACTCAAAAAGTGTTCAGACGGGTTCTGTTGCCAATCGTTCAGCTGCACACCCAACCTGAAATCACATTTTTATGTTTATTCATGTGGTGGCCTTTTTACAAAAGCCACAAAAAGAATGGGGCCCTACTATACAACCTGTGGTAGCTCCATCTAGTGTTCTCGAGACGCTTACCTAAACGAACACAAGATGGCACTAGCAAAACTTGGCAATGTCACTTTAATGCATAAGTCAAATCAGTAGACTACTTGTTCTGTGGAATACCATAAAAACCGTATTGTTCTGTGATATAAATTAAAAAGTTTGATTGAATATATAGACTAAAAAGACTCGGCAGCAACGATGCGAACTTTCATTTACCATTATCATATAGACAAAAATATCCCATCCCAACTACCCGCGAAGAAACTACAACGCAGGAGGCGACCGGCGTGCTGGCAGCCGTTCAACCTGATTAGCTCAGATGGTAGTGACCCTGCTTTCTGTGCCCAGGGCTTCGAAAGCTGAACCATATATCGCCAGACAAACACACCTACTGTACGGTCCCATACTAAGCAATGCTTGTATGATGATGACTGGGGGAGAAGCCAGTATAAAATACTTATATATATATATCGAACATCTATGACTCGAGAAGAAACATTCGTGCTCATTACACAAAGTTTGCCCCTATCGGGATTCGAAGCCAGGACCCTCGGCACAGAAAGCAGGGTCACTGCCAGCTGTGCCAATCGGGCCGTCGTGTTGGTTTTAAGAGTTGTCTATTACCCCATGGTTTTAATATTTTGAAAGTATATAGATAAATCCCAGACAGTTTTATAATAATAATTATTGATGGATTGATAACCAAAAAAAAAACATTGATTAGTTAATTATAAAGTATGACCTGCAAATTTCCATACTGCAATAACGTTTTTTTTTGTAGTTCAAAATTAATTCTGGTCAGCATACCTGTCCCAAGCTTTAGCAGCAAAATCCAAATTCAAATGGGCGCTATACCATATTATAGGCAGCTTCGGCATAAAGCCCTTATTCGCCAGTTTCAATCGCTCCAATGCTTTCACTAGAAACCCTTCGCGATCCTCAATTAAATTGTAACAATTCGAAAACGAGAAGACGCTATCGCTGAGATGAAACACATCGTCGACGTTCGTCATCTCCAAAATCTCAGCGTAAATATTTTCTAATATATCAAACACCGGCCGTTTCATACTCAATCTGAGGCATAACACATTGTCGCACGTAAAATTGGCGTCTTTACTCGGACAACTGGCGTGCTTGCTCCACAACCACGCTCTACCCACAGGCCCTGGAGCGGTCACCTCTATCAACACCCGTATCCCTCGAATTCCAGCTCTATTCACGATAGATTTAACGTCCTCTTTCGTGTACACCATCGTCGAATGATAGCCACCATATTCAAAGAGCTTTGGTAGCTTCGGCAATAACAACGGGAAGCTGGTTACATCGGAGATGCGCCAATGGAATGTGTTCATTTTGCTAGTAGCCATAGCGTCTATAGTTCTCATTAAATCAGGCACTGGTATGTAATTTCTTCCTGTATCTATCATTAGGCCTCTGTATTTGTAACTTGGTGCATCTCTGACTACTATGTTGGACAGAGTTATCAAGTATCCACTGTCTTGGTCTAATAGTATGAGCTGACTTAACGTTTCAAGGCCATGCCGAACTCCGCAGAACGAGGGTGATGTTATTTTAATTACCGCTTGAGATTTTGTCGCTTCCACTTGTAGGTTATAAGACTCTTCGGTGTCAAGTCTCATTCTAGGATCTGGATCGGTTTCAACGTCAATCTGTATGTTCATTTTCTTCACATCCAAATCTAGTGTGTCGTTTACATTTCTCGGTTCGAATGCGATTCTCTCCAATCTGACTAGGTCGCCGAGAAATAGTTTGAATGCTTCAGCTAAATATCTATGCACTATTTCGGATGGTACCGATTGGAATTTGTATTCAAGCTTGTTTGTGGCTAACGCGACGATGTCCTTGCTGTAATGGGTGTATCCTATAGGGTACGGCCAAATTTGAGGGCCCATGCACAGCAATATGCATCGGCTGAGCGACTTGTAAATTGTATATGTCGTTGGTGTGTAGACCTTTTGACATAGACTGTTTTTGCATTGCCACGAGCTTTGTTGTAACGATGAATATCTGAAAGCAATTGTCTTTGATATCGTTGGTAACATTATCATCCTGTATGGTATTTACAGCAACCGGGAGACGGTTTTTTTTACTAAGAAAATATTTGTAAACTAGCTGTTACCCGCGACTTCGTCCGCGTGGTATTTAACAAAAAGCGGACGAAGACGCGGGTAACAGCTAGTCTAAAATAAAAGTAGCCTCAGTTACTCCTTGTTACATCAGCTATCTGCCAGTGAAAGTCCCGTCAAAATCGGTCCAGCCATTTCAGAGATTAGCCAGAACAAACAGACAGACAGACAGACAGACAAAAATTGTAAAAAAAATGTTTTGGTATATGTACCGTGTATAGATCCAAATGCACTTAGTAAAAAGCGGTTATTTTAATATTACAAACAGACACTCCAATTTTATTTATTTGTATAGATGTATAGATTTTGTTGTTATTTTATTGATTATACTTTTTTACTTAGAGCCCCGCTGCTCACCAGCTTCTCACTCATATTGTCAAGCCCTGCCTGAGGTTTAAGAAGGAAATGTTTATCACCTGAATTGTTCAACCAGCTTCATATCATCGGTCAGTTTGGTCGCAGACTTACTGCGATTCATTACAAACGGCGCAGTCACTACTGCTACAATTATTGTCAGTGCTACAAGTATCACTAAAAACAAGTATACTCTCCAGTCGAAATAGTACAAGTAATTTTGTCTGGAAAAAAAGTCTGTGTCACATTTTTTTTTACAAGTTCTATTGTGTTACTTTGCTACATTATTTTAGGTATGAGACAAATCTTGCAGATCAATTCTGACCCATAACAACGGTGTATGCAAAATGTCGGCTTCATTCATTCTTAGCTTTAAAAGTAGCTGTTGCACTGCGACAGAGACAGGTCAAGCCAGAAATAGACAGCGCTCTCGGTCAAGTGATCGGTACGTATAAATCTTGTTAACTTGGCCGAGCACTCAGCCAAGAATACTGTCTCGCCAGTTTACTCCTTACGTGTAATCCAGCTATAAAACTGGGAAAATATATTGCTTTCTCACATTTACGCGAATACTACACATTGAAATAAAACTAATTTTACGGATTTTATCGTGTTTATTTTATGTTTTTTTTACATAGTTGTGAGCACTTTCTGCGTAGATCGGACCACAAGCAACAATGAAATATGAGGGTACCCCGTTTCAAACTATGACACCAGGACGTCAACCACCTCAGTCCTCCCGTGACCATGGTTGCTGTAAAGCAGCCGAAACGTCGGGAACGTAAAAAACATAAAATGAACGCGATAAAATTCGTAAAATTAGTTTTATTTCACTGGGAAAATAATAAAACTACAGCACGATACATGTCGCCATCGTCGCCATTGTAATGCGACGTCTGTCTTTTTCGCTTGTCTCAGTCACCGTCACTCACGTGGAGTGTTAAATACTACCATAAGTTCAATCCCTAAGTTCTAATGCTCAATGAATACTACAATAGTAGCGCCACTATCCGAGCGACGCCTGACTTCGTCGCCTGTCGCAGTCGCAGAACGCGAAATGCTACTTTAAAGTGAACCTCTTATTAAAAAAAACTTGGTTAAGAATTAGTAACGTCATACCTACTCGTAATTCTTATCATCATCCTTGCAATTTTCTGTGGAGCTACCGGGATCGCCGCAGCATGGCCCTTCAGGACTACAGCTGGTGCAAGCGCATTCCGGCTGGCAACGACGAGCTATGGATTGAACAGCTACATGTAGGTACTCCTCGTGTTTTTTTCGATCAATAATCGGCTACAACATAGTGCCATTCCTGCCATGGTCGAGTAAATTGTTTTAAATTTAAGTATCTCTAATAATAATAATAATAAAGCCCTTTTTAATGTCCCACTGCTGTGCACGGGCCTCCCCTCAATGCGAGGGGGATTAGGCCATAGTCCACCACGATGGCCCAGTGCGGGTTGGCGGACTTCACACATCTTTCGAGGGGTTCTCTCAGACATGCAGCTTTCCTCACGATGTTTTCTAATGATAATGATCATATATATGACGATGATGATGGTGAATTGAATCATTTGCCCCTATCAGTAACTCCTACTTTGGACACTTTATTAAAAATGTTGCATACGTCTTAGGATGAACTTTGTATGACTTGAAAAGTCGAGTTATGTAATTTTCATTTAATTTCCTTTACTTGATGCACATTTATGGGAGAGGGGGGCTCAATTTCATTTAAGGGAGGGGGGCATAACACTCTTTGCCTTCCTCTTTATCCGCCCTTACCACAATGAATTGAATACATTATTTATCGAACTATTACATTGTTTTGGAAAATAAAACAAAATTTACCACTTTTACTCTTCGCCAAAAATACTCGAACGTTATTTCCCGCGTGGGTAATTAAATATGATCGAGATCAACAACTCAGCAAAGTCTCATCGTCCGTCGGCCCCGGCCGCCGGCCGGCCACCGGCCATCGTCAACTGACCTTGACAACTTTGTAGCGCAATTTAATAAAATTTCTTTAAGAACCAACGATATTAATGTTCTACTAGAATGACGATTGAAACAATTACTTGGAACACAGTAATGAGGTTCCGGAGCCACACCTTGTTCAGAATCACATTGACATCTGCGAAGCGTGGAGCGGAGCTTGACTTGACAAAATAAATAAATTACGCGACCGAATATTGTAGTTGAAAAGCAACATCAATATTATATTGCAATAACATAATTTAAGACAGTTCTCTACACATGGGGACGTCCAATACAAACATGCCCAACCAGCGTAAACAAGACTGACTATCTATCTCGTTCTTTCTTTCGGCCGGGCACAGCGCGTCCCGCACCCCGCACATACCGCAAGCGGAACACAATCGTTGGTCCGATTTGCGATTCTAGTGTAACATTTATTTCAATGTCAAAAAAAAACAAAATTCTTACTCATTTCATTAGAATCGACGCCATCACTTTTCATCGCAGTTTGCTCTACGTTATAAGCCACATTGTTTCCGCGTTTCGAGTTTACCGTATAATCTGACGCCGGATCAGAAAACGAGGAGGTGTCGGTGACAACAGATGGCAGCACGGTCACCGCAGATTTAAACTTCAACGTGGCTACTTTCTTTTCTAACTCCGATATAGTGGTATCCGAGGGTAGAGTGACGAACGACTGTTTCAGAGTCGAATCCGAGAGGGTATCCGGTTCCGATGTGGTTAGCAGTTCTGGTTTAGTAGATAGAGTTGGTAGAGCGTCTCCGATGGCTCTTCTTATGGTCGATTTCGATGAGGGTCTTGATTCGCAGGCATCTGTGGAGTTAATTGGAAGGAATGTAGTCATACTCAGCTCTACCATCCACTGATCGCATCGAGTTTAGTCGAAGATCTTTTGACAAAATTTACTTTTAAAATGGACTCATCGGAATTGTGACTTCGCATAATGATTCCATGAGCTAAAGAAGCGCTGGTTCAAGGCTTAGCGTACCCTTTCTGTATCAAACTGTATATAAGTCGCTACCCTGCTCTACATATCACTAGTTCGCTCAGTATTTTCCTAGTGTGGCTATCTCACGCATCATCCCACTAATCCCACTAATATTATAAATGTGAAAGTTTGGATGGATGGATGTTTGTTACTCAATCACGCCAGAACGGCTGAACGGATCTGGATGAAATTTGGCACAGTCATATATTATAGTCTAGGATAGCACATAGGCTACTTTTTATCCCGGTAAAATGTATGGTTCCCGATGGGTAGATTTGTTTTAATTTTTCATAGAGCAAAGGATCCACATGATTTTTTGCATAGGTAGTGGTAGTTTAGGGGTCAGAAAATGACATAGGCTAATTCTTATCCCGAAAAATGCACGGTTCCTATGGGATAGCATACAGGAACCGTGCATTTGCAAAAGGACATACTTTTTAATCGCGGGTAACACCGCGGGGCGCACCTATTATTGTTATAAAACTGATCCTAGTCGCTCAGTTAGCGCACGACTATACATTTGTTACCTTTGATAGCGCTCTCGATGTTATTCGCAGTGACTTCCATATCGGTCAACAGTTCACAGAACTTAAGAATGACCTCTTGCTCGTCTTTGGATAGCTTGGTGCATATGTCGTTGTCCACCAGCCCGTCGATAGAGCTGACGCAGCAATGGAACAGCAATATAGTTGTCATGATGTATATCTTCTTTGGAAGATCCTTCTCCTCTGCGAAGTGCCTGGATGACGGATGAGAAGATTGAAGTAAATCACACTGAATAGAGAATATGCAATGATATTAATGTACTACATTCTAGATTTGACTCTCCAAATCTATACATATAAATAAAATTGGAGTGTCTGTTTGTAATATTAAAATAACCGCTTTTTACTAAGTGCATTTGGATGTATACACGTTACCTATACCGAAACAAAATTTTTTACAATTTTTGTCTGTCTGTCTGTCTGTCCGTCTGTCCGTCTGTCTGTCTGTCTGTCTGTCTGTTTGTTCTGGCTAATCTCTGAAATGGCTGGACCGATTTTGACGGGACTTTCACTGGCAGATAGCTGATGTAACAAGGAGTAACTTAGGCTACTTTTATTTTAGAAAAAAAAATAGGATCTCACGAAAAAAAAATAAAACCAATGTTGCAGCGCAGCGCCTGTTTAAGTTTGATAGCAACAACCTGCAATGCGTCCCGCGGGCTCAGAATGGGCGAGCAGGCTGTTGTCAACGGTTGCCTTTGTTAAATACCACGCGGACGAAGTCGCGGGCAACAGCTAGTAGTCATTATAGTCCACTGAACTGAGGTTCCGGAACCACGCCTTGTTGAGTACTACAAAGACATATGCGTAGTGCGGCGCGTAGATTGACTTACGCCGAAAAGTAGTATCCAAATTGAATAATAGTCGGTAACAAATATATGTAATAGTTGGTTGGGTTAACAATTTTGTTTAACAATGGATTTCCTTGTTCTAATATCAATTACTAGCTGTTCCCGCGACTTCGTCCGCGTGGTATTTAACAAAGACACAACCGTTGTCAACAGCCTGCTCGCGCGTTCTGAGCCCGCGGGACGCATTGCAGGTTGTTGCTATCAAACTTAATCAGGCGCAGCGCTGCAACATTGGTTTTAATTTTTTTTCGTGAGATCCTATTTTTTTTTCTAAATTAAAAGTAGCCTAAGTTACTCCTTCTTACATCAGCTATCTGCCAGTGAAAGTCCCGTCAAAATCTGTCCAGCCATTTCAGAGATTAGCCAGAACAAAAAGACAGACAGACAGACAGACAAAAATTGTAAAAAAAAATGTTTTGGTATATGTACCGTGTATACATCCAAATGCACTTAGTAAAATGCGGTTATTTTAATATTACAAACGGACACTCCAATTGTATTTATTTGTATAGATAACATTACCTCAGTCTCAATATTGGATACTTGTATTTAATGAACGGCTCTACGTCGTCGGAGCACAGTATGGCTCTATCAATATCGTCCACGCAGATATCATGTTTGTACTTATTTATGACATCCACCAAACTGGTAGCGTTCAGTTGGGTGACCTTCGATTTTGGATTAACGCATTTGTTTAACTGAAAAAAGAAATAGCGCTGTACAGACTTAGCGTATGTGTGCTCTACAAGGCCGCTTTGCCTCGGGGAGTATGCCTGGTATCATGGTATAACAATATGCTACGGTAGGTATTTCGTGTCAGCTATTGTCACGCGATCGGCCCAAGTCTACGTCATCGGCCATTTTCGGCCAATGAGCGATGTTGATTCTATTCAATATGCCAATTAATGGCAGCACTGATAGTGACGTAGTCTTGGGCCATCGTCAGCAGAGAATACTTTTTTTTATTTGATAGTCCCAGTCAGAGGTTAGAGCCGTATACCCGTTAGAACCCCACCAGTAGGAGTCGAATTTGTTTAGGGTAGGGAGGGAGGGGGTGTCAATTTCGTTTGAGGGCGGCAAATCGTGTGATCTTTAGGAAAAAGACTGTCGTGTGTCAGGGGGGGGGGAACAGAACCCATTCTCCTTCCCTGTATCCTTCGTGCCTGGAACCGACGGTGGTACAAGCGTTTGAAGAGTCGACACGGGATGGCGCTAGCGTGCACCGCGATGCCCCGACGATCAGCCCCGCGTACGCAGGGCCGCCTACGCCAAAGGAAAACGGCCTGGCACCACACAAACCGTCTCCCAGAACATTAAAACCATTCAATAGGCGATGGGTCCCCTGACCCATCAGTGTCACCGGTTCTTGGGACACCTGGCCTTGCATATTCTTATTCCATTCCATTGGCAAAATACCAACCACCTAGGTGAGGCCATTTTAAAAAGGAAAAACACGACTGTATTTCTGTTTTTTTAATATATTAAAAAATATTAACCACCTACCCAGTTCAGTAATAGCTGTGTCCATATTTGCTGAATCATTTCCAATTTACAATCAGAGCATGACGTTGCATCGCAAAACATTATATCGATTGTAAAAAATATGTACAAAAAAGGGTCTTCTTCTTCTTTCTTTACGAAATGAGATGCGATGAAATAAAATGGATATGAATATGGCCTCACCCGCAACTTAGCGGGTATTTTGCCAGTGTCAAGTAATTAATAGCAATATTAAATTCAATAAATACACATTATAAATAAAATAATGGATGTGACATGATGATATGAAAATGGCGTCCTAAAAAAGGGTCAAAAAATTATAATAATAAATAATTTATCAAATGACATTGACAGACATCATAGATCACAAATGGATACTTTATGAAAATCTTGGCAGAAGAAAACACTTTATAGCTTTATGGGAAAACATTATTAATTGCGATAATTTGTAATAAAATGAAATATAGTATAAAATAAAAACAATAACATCTCCTATTAGTTCCTATTAGACCCCTGGATGCATATAGAATATTACCCAAAAAAATTGGGGACCAGGATGCTTGCGCAACCGAAGTCAGGGCACAGACATACCCCATAACTCAAAAAGTGCCAAAATTTCACAATATTAGAAATAATTGTTTAAAAGAACCGAATGATTTTACAAATTAATAACCAATTTACCCCACATCAATCGATTAAAATATATCTATAAATATATCTATAAATAACGATGTTATTAATTAAATAGCCATTTAAGAAATAACTAAGAAAATTATAAAATTGAAATATACTTATATTTTTATCAATTAAGTAAGTGCTTAATGTTCACTTATTACATTGCCTCAAACTGTAGAAAAGGTTTTTCCATCTTCTTTTTTTTAGGTTGGCAATCGGCTACAAAATAGTGCCATTATGCCAGTGTCGAGTAAATTTCATCGATGTTTTAATTATAATCCCTGATGATAATGCTGGTGTCCATGATAATGATGATGACGAGTAAATTTCATCGATGTTTTAATTATAATCCCTGATGATAATGCTGGTGTCGATGATAATGATGATGACGAGTAAATTTCATCGATGTTTTAATTATAATCCCTGATGATAATGCTGGTGTCGATGATAATGATGATGACGAGTAAATTTCATCGATGTTTTAATTATAATCCCTGATGATAATGCTGGTGTCGATGATAATGATGATGACGAGTAAATTTCATCGATGTTTTAAATATAATCCCTGATGATAATGCTGGTGTCGATGACAATGATGATGATGGAATGAATCCTCTGCCCCTATCAGCAAAGCTGTGGATACTTTACTGAAAATTTACCAGACATCTTGGGAGTACTTGAAAAGTGGGGTAATACAATTTGATCTTAATTCTTCACTTGTGCACGTTTATGAAAACACAATGGCTAAAATCCCACTAATATTACGCATCATATATCAAAGCAACACATTTTTTGGAATATAAAACAAAATTTACATACTCACTGGTCAACTTCCCGCCAAAAAGCCAATTTAAATTGGCATTCCATTCTTCGGAATAAAAACATCAATAAATATTTTTATATTTATAGATGTTTATATCTATAAATATAAAAATTATAAACATCTATAAATATTTATATAGTTATATATGTTTTTCAAAGTGAGACCCGTAACTACTATAGATTTTTATCTATGGTACCACCCCTTCTAGAAAACATGCATCATAATATATTTCAAAGAAGTCCAGTAGCCACAATGGGAATCAAATAACAGTTTAAGGGCCACCTGTACGCACGGCGTTTTCTCGCCGCGAGATGCCTCCTAGCCCGCTTCGTTTTGTTGCTATTTCACCTAGAGAGAGATGGAGCCCTAAAAAATGCGATAGCACTATTGTAAGGAGGCGGCGCGGCGGCGGTCACTCGAGGTCACCCGACTGATAATGCGGTAAACAAAAGCCGAAAGCATTTCATTGTCAAGCTCTAAACATTATGTTTCGTTATATCAATTGTCTTTTCGCATCACGGGGCGTGAATTCCATATTTGTTATATTGAGTGCTCACATACTCTAAATAATAATAGTTGTATGTTTACGTACGGAATTCTATGTAGTAATAATACATTATTAATGTAAAAAACAAATAATAAAAAACACTTTCAATTAAAACATTTTTTTTATTATTCACTGGTCATTTGCTTATCATGTAAATAATAATAAAGCTTTCTTAAAAGTAGATTAAAGAAACGTTATACACATCCTATTAATCACATTCACACGGGAAAATCTATGAGACCACGACTGTACCCGAATAAAAAAAAATCATAATTAATTTTAAAGAATAGTCTTATTAAATTATTCTGTCACGTATCGGTAACTTTCTAGGTAATCGTGGGTCTATAATTTCAGGTAAGATACACTGTAAGTAAAATTGTTTTAATTTATCTATATTTAATTCCCAGAACTGTTGGTCTCTTTTAATTTTTTCATATACAATTCCTTTGGGAGTCCATACAACAAAAAAGCAATATTTTCTTTTTGTTATATTTAATTGCCCTTGTACTTGATAGTAATAGTTATGATTTCTTTTTAATATTATTTTTTGGGGATCAATTTCATCTTTAATACAAAAAGTATTTTTTTTTTGCGTAATCGCTTCTACTGGTGTCATTTTTGCTGCTGAAGATGGACATTTTATTTCTATAATGCAATCTAGACCAATAAGTCCATCGGGGCTTGCACCCAGATATGGAAGTTCACTATAAATAAATAACCCACAAGGTATTATTTGGACTCCTAAAAGGGTCCCTATTTCTTTAACAGCAACAGGTTCGTTTGTGTTTCCATATCTGGTGGCATCACTACCTTTAAAACTTGAATATAGCAATGTTTTTATTGTACTTTTAGATGAAGTTGTTGGCTTCATTTTGCACACTTGGCCAAACATTGATGCCGTCAAACGCAGTTTCCTTTGTTTTACCCATTCGGGATTGGTTGCTTGCCCAGTAGTTAGTTGTTCAATTTTAAAACATTCATCTGGCGTTTTGTTCAAATTAATTAAAAAAAGCTCTTTTTTTCTGTCGTATACATCTGTTTCGAGATCTGCCTCTGCTTCAACGTTTCCATAATGTTCGTCAGCTTCTGTCGTTCTCTTCACTCGTTTAGAACTCCTGTCACGCGTAGAATTTATTTTTAAATTTCTTTTGTGTTTTGCCACATACTTATTTTTAAACTCCCTTGTTTCATCTGGTCCGTTCAATTCGATAACACTTTGGGTGTTATGTTTTATAGCTGCTGCATAACAGCGCGCCTCATAAGAGCCACGTAAAGAATAATTTATCCTTTTTCCTCCGATAAATTTAGCAATTATTGCGTTAAACTGTTCAACAATATTGTTCGTTTTACCTATCAAAAGACTTTCAATATTATTTAATACAGAACTAACTACCGTGTATATATCGTACCACAGGCCACAATCTTTCATTTGAGTCACTAAATTTTCTTCTCCTGGTTGTGAGCCTTTGCAAAAGTATGTTTTGCAGCTACTGTGGTCTCCAAACACATGGCAAGGGCCATTTCTTATATCTTCTTTTAAAAGATTGATTTTTTCTATAAAGATATTTTCATTTTGTTTGGAATTATAATCGACTGCTCCTTTTACACCTTTTCTCAGACGTAAAATATTTTTTTCAAGACACTTTCTCAGTGTTATTGGCACTAAACCGAATCGATTCTCGGTTTTTTTCGTTAATTTTTTTAATTTGGTACAATAATTTCTAAGTAAATGGTTACTGCATTCTATTTTCTTTATTACGGTAGTATGACCATATGGCAGAGCCTCGTTCAATGCACTAGTAACACTGCTATCGCCGTCACCGATTAGGCAAGTATATTTTAAGCCATGCATATTTTGGCTGCATTTGAAGCCTTCTACCACACCATCAGCTTCCATTGCTGTCGATGTCCCGGACCAGTTTTTGAAGCACTTATGCTGTGTGGGCTGTATTTTTTTTTTTTTTGCGACGGCACAGACAGAACAATACGAATTTCTAATACCTAAAAACAATACTTTCTTGGTTTCTAACCCGATGATGCATGCTACTCCAGATAAGGAGTTATAATTACTACCCCGATAAGAACGTTTTCCCCATGATGCATCAACAACGACTGTAATGAATGGAATACCATCCATATCCACGTGACCCTTCTCGATCGCAATCTTTTTTTCCTCTAAACCTGCATTGTACATGCTATCAAGAGCAATATCTTGGAGAACGTCTCCCAAAAGCATATTTTTCTTTATAAACGTTTTTTCACTCATGCAAGGTATATTCAAATGAGCGCAAAATTCTTCCAGTTGGGCAAATCCGCTACCAGAGCAAACAACTGCTTGCACTACTTCTTGGTTTACGTTGCTCGTTACTGCCTCATTGTAAATTTTTTCTTTTATTCCGCACATTTTACATTGGAATATAAATTGTGATTGGAATCCTGACCTATGTTCCGTAAGAAAGCGTAAATCTTTAAAAGTACATTGAAATGGGCTATGGTTTATAGCCGCCAATTGCTCAAATAAATATTGCACATTGAATAAACGTCGGCCTGAGACAGTACTTTCTTCATCGTTATTATTTTCATCGACTTCCTTGTACAGGGAACAACTCGATGTTGTACGTGGAGTAGAATTTCTGTAAGAAAATAAAAGTAATGTAGGTAAGTAGAGTCGCAGGTATTATCATATTTATCAGTTTTTGTTAGTTAACAATATATTAAAATTAAATTTATTAACATCTTCCTGTAATGTACAATACAATATATAAATACGTGTACATAACGAAATTAAAAAAAAATATATAAACTAGCTTTCCGCCCCGCGGACTCATAGATTTTCCTGTGGAAATGAGATGTTTTCCCGGGGTAAAAAGTAGCCTATGTCACTCTCCAGCCCCCAAACTATCCCTATACAAAATCACATCATGTGAATACTCTGATGCGACGTGAAAGAAGGACAAACAAACAAACACACTATCGCATTTATAATATTAGTATGGATAATCAAAAACAACTAACCCGCTATAGTCTAGATTTTGTGATTCCTCATTAATGGCGGAGTCTTCAACAATATATGGTTTTCGAAGAATATTAGAATCAACCATGATATTTTCTTCTTCCAACCATTCAACCCTGTCATGAAGTTCGTTTGCAGCAGAGTTTGCGCTAAATTAAAGTGAAAGAACATATTTATTTAATGATTATGTAATATTGACAAATAAATAAAAAGCGTAAATATAATATAATATTCAATTATATAATACTCAATTTCTTGATATAGCTACTAGCTATAAGACATTGTTGTAATTTTTTAAATAATTACCTGGCATGATTGGAAGGGGCCTCATGAATTTGAGCCACTGTGACTACAGGTCCTCCTGATCTTGTCCAATCATTAGTTGTTTCTCTAAAAGGCATAAAATCTTTCCTCTTCTCTGGAATGTTACCAGCAGCAAGCCTAAAACATTTTTTTAAGTATTAGTCATATATAGAGTAAAGTAGGTATATACGTCTACTTTTTAGCGAGTGGACTGCAAGGTCAATTGATCCATAAAATCCTTTACCAAAAATATTTTCAAATATAGTATAAAACGTACACTCTTTCAAAAGAAATAACTCGGTCCCTTGAATTACATGATAGAGTTTACTAACTCGCACTCAATTTATAAGTACCTACATAGTAAGATACATACCCAATGTAGTTCAATATATCGGGCTCAGATATAATTGCCCCATTTCTCTTTACTGCGTTGCGTTGATTAGCATCCGTCATTACACAGCTATAAGTAAAAAATAATTTGAATTATTTATTCGATCCCTGCTCGAAAAGTAAATTTTTACTTTCCTAATAATTAGGAAAAGCGTTCGTATTTACTGGCTAGCACCCAACCTGATAAATCATACCGTACAATAAACTAATATTCATGTATTATAAATTCTAATTACCTATTATCAGGACATATGTTTTCTTTTCCATTGCGATTACGTGTTGGTCGCGGTCCTCGTTTTTTCCTGCGGGCTGATAGCCATAATCTTTTTTTGAATGAAGATCTTGGCACTTCTAAAATAAAATTACATAAAGGTTTTAAACAGAAAACAAGTTTTTATTAACTGCTGTTCCTACACTACCAAATAATATTAAATAATAATAATATAACTATAGTAGTTAATAATGTAATGCGATATATATCTATAGTTATATTAATTTGCACTTTACTCACCCAATCTATCCATTTTCTTGAATAAATATATACCACAAGGTCCGAGAAGAAAGCAGTAGTCGTCGATCAAATCACAAAACAGTAAAAACACAAAGCAAACAGTTCCGTTATCAGTCCAAGTCGTAAAATATAGTCGCCAAAGATACACCAAAATATGCAACACACGTTAGGCACAGTGCCGAGCGGTCGTCGCACTGATTAAAACAGGGAGCACTGGCGGAGTGGGCGGGACTACCCCGCTTCCCGTACCCGCGCCCCCGCGTGTGAGAGAGAATGTGCAGAAATGGTCAGCGGATTTGGCTATTTTTCAATATAAATCTTTAGTTTCGCTATAATTATATTTGTGCCGCAGATATTAAAATTTTATTTCTATCCTAGCAAAATAGAGGACTTTAGCAAAGTCAGAAATTGATTTTCATTTCAATTGAGAGCATACTAACATGTGTATGAACTAAGCAAAAATTACACAATTTTGTGGGTAAAATGAGTTTATTTCAACTCGCTCTATCTTTTTTTTAGTTGGTTGTTTTCAAAGAAAAACTAATTTAAAACCTTGATATATCTGATCAGATTGTATGTAAAAAATTTGGATTAAATATGTTTAGTCGTTAAGAAGTTATCGCGAAAGTCAGTTTGTATGGGAAAACGCACGTCCAGGGGGCCCTTAAGAAAAAGAAATATGTAAAATTACTTAAAAGAAAAACCAATTGATCGGTTCTACGAACTTCGCGTTGGAACAATGGCGGCGGCCTTAGATCGCATGCCTGTATAGGTCAACCACAGACAATCTTATTATATAACCACTGGCCGTGAAATATTACGACTGACTAGAGCGATACGAAGTGATTGTAAAAAAAAATTGCGGCATAAAAAACTAGGTCAAGCTCAATGTTGGATTTTAGGGATCGAATTGGGAGTTTGTAAATCGATATTTCGATTGATTTTGAGGACCGGCCTGGGGCAGTTGTATGACTATTTTAAAAATGACAAGCTCGCTAAGTATGTTCTCAGTTGAGGTCGCATTCAGCACGTCAAGTGCGAGCTAACTGTATACTTTATAGTCTACCGTATTTAGACATTTTGTAAGGAGAATTAAAAAGCGCCTCTAGCGGACAGTATTTCAAACTTTATTTTCTCCATACAAAATTTCTAAATACGGTAGACGATAAAGTTTACGGTTAGCTTATGAATAATCTCGCATTTGACGTACTGAACCAGTTGCAGAGTAGAAAAAAAAAGTATGAGCGAGTCATGAGTAGGCCTACACTAATTAAATAATTTCCACCGAATTTATAGAAGTTTTGTGACTTTATAAAACGCTAAAGAGTTGTGCTTTGCGCAGTACTATATGACGTTTGATAAAGTTATAAAACCTCTATAAATTCGGGGGTTAGTATTTAACCTTGATCATCGACTGGGATCGACTGGGACTGGGAAGCTTTGGGAAATTTTTGGATAAAACTTTTTTGTATTTTTCCTGGTTTGGGTTTGGTGTTACTGGGATATAACTGTCTCCAGTCTATATATATTTTTTAATTACTGATATCAGTTGCACAAAATTATTGTAAAAAATAAAATAGATAAACGTAAGCTAAATTAAGGCCAAACGGTCATTGTGTTTCTCGAATAACATTGTTGCGGATATTGCGGTTAAACTCTCAATTTCCAGCGGTTTAGATTAAGTTAACTTATAACACTCTGGCTTGGGTACTGAAAAGCGATAGGTATCCATTACAAAATTATTATCATGCAGTTTACTGATCAACTTACAATAAAAAAGAAAATGACAGTAGTTATAAGGGTTAAGATATATATAGTGTGGAATGTCGCCCAATTCCAAATTCATGGTACAGAACCCAATCGCACGATCATCGCTTACACTTAACCGTTTTTAGGCGGTCAATATTATCTCACTAGTTTTTGTGTTTACATCTTTTTTAAATTAAATCTCGTAATATCAAGGAATAATAGATACATTATTGTCCGCAAACAATCACTATGGTATGGTCACTGTGCAATGCAAACACATACTCTCTCTCTCTCTCTCACACACACACACACACACACACACACACACACACACACACACACACATACAAACAAACAAACACACAAACACACACACAAACCCACACACACAAACCCACACACACAAACCCACACACACACACACAAACCCACACACACAAACCCACACACACAAACCCACACACACACACACAAACACACACACACACACAAACACACAAACCCACACACACGCGTGCACGCACAAAGTCATAAATACCCATTTCAGGAATAATCTTTTAGTAATTTACTTTCACTGTACCATGAAAACAAAAAAATCATTAATACTTATTTAATTTCATGACAACAAAAACAATAATGTACTTCCCCGAAGGTGCACTAAAGGGTTTTACACTAATTATACTTGGGTCAAATAGAGGACATATTGCCTGCACACTTTAAGGTCATTTTCGCTTCGCAAAACTTAGTACAAACGCAATACTGTTCAAACGAAAATTTCCCAAGCGGCCGGGGATTAAACCCCCGATAGGACCTTAATAACCAGTCCACTGTACTGATGAGTCAATCCTTCCCATAAAAAAACCATACCGGACTTACCCCAAAGAGTCATTACATACAAGATTTTTTTATACAATTTTTTACCTCATAAATGTTCTTTCCCGTAACAAAAACACAAAGTGACTGAATCCAAACCATTTCAACTGTTGTAACATAATTGAAATTGACTCATAATATAATGGCAATGACATATTCATTGTCACGCGTTAGTACTTATGAGAGAACTGTTAAAAGTAATATATTTCTGTAAATAGACGATCATTAGCTCAGTTGGTAGTGGATCTGCCTTCTACGCTGAGGGTCCCGGGTTCGAGTCCTGGTAGGGACTAACATTGTGTGATGAGCTCGAATGTTTGTACCCGAGTCATGGATATTTGATATCTATATATTACACACATTCGTACTTATCTAGATAAGTATTATATACTGGGTTCGCCCCCAGTCCATTGTACAAGCACTGGTGCTTTGGTGTGGGACCGTATAGTTGGTGTGTTCGTCTGGCGATTTTTTTTTTTTTTGTATACATTATAGGAAAGTATTTGATCTCGATCTCACCTGATGGTAAGTGACGATGAGATCTACGATGGAGCATACTTGCCTAGGTAGGAAGGCGGCAGTAGATAGAGACGCTACATTCACTAGGCACATGCAGCGCAACTGATCTGACCCGCCATCCATGAATGGCAGCACCGAACATCATGCCGGAACACGGCTAGGCCGCTTGGCGACATGGCTTTGTTCAGTGGGTCGTGACTAGCCACGGCCGAATTATTATTTTTATTAACTGCCCCGAACTCATTCGAATGGAATATTGCATTCAGATTTATATTGCGGTTTTCCTGCGAGATGGAATTTCCAGAAAACCAATTTTAAAATATTCCATCTCAATCACTATACTATAGATAGGGTATACTAAGCCTTAAAGCTGCGTCACTTAAGCACATTTTCGATATGACACTTAAACAAAAAGTGTTCACAAGAAATCATAATTGTCGCAATTTTTTTATTTTTTATAAAATTGACATATCCAAATTCTGTCTTCACATAATAACAAGCTAAACAAGCACAGGTTCAGTGGTTAATACTTAAACCCTTTAATCTATGTGTATAATTTACGGGCTAACCGGTTACTTTAAAACTATTGTGCTGGGACATTGAACCTATATACACGGGTTTATTACGAGATTACAATGTCCATGCGATTATTAATTTTATATTAAACTAGCTGTTACCCGCGACTTCGTCCGCGTGATATTTAACAAAAAGCGGACGAAGTCGCGGGTATCAGCTGTCTAAAATTAAATCCTTGTTACATCAGCTATCTGCCAGTGAAAGTCCCGTCAAAATCGGTCCAGCCATTTCAGAGATTAGCCGCAACAAACAGACAGACATTTTTAAAAAAAATGTTGTTTTGTTGTTATATGTTCCGTGTATACATCCAAATGCACTTAGTAAAAAGCGGTTATTTTAATATTACAAACAGACACTCCAATTTTATTTATTTGTTTAGATTCACAGTAAATTCAAATTAAAATTAAACAGGTATCAGAATGCACTCAGCAAATCCCCACCACCTTCGGCGGGCAGTGTGCCCAAAACGCTGGCAGCATTGCCATGTTTAATGGCAATGCTGATGTGTTGGCCAAAATAAGTGCCAGCGTTCTGGTCACCAGATGTCTCCACCAGACGTTTTGAAAGCTCTGTGAATATCCGACCGGACCCACTGACTCCACCCCGAACGCCTCAAATATGACACTAGGACGACTAACACCTCAGTCCTCCCGTGACCATGGTTGCTGTAAAGCAGCCGAAACGTCGCTCGGGAACGTAAAAACATAAAATATACGCGATAAAATCCGTTAAATATGCGAATTCAATATGCAAAAATTACCTTAATAATTTCAAAGCAATATATAATTATCTTTGATAGTAGGTATCTATAAAATGGGATGGATGGTACTATACGAGTATTTTTATCGATAACGCATACAAACAAGTGTGAACTTTACTATTCACATACATAATATTATATTAGCGATAACCCCTGTACACTAAGTTTAAGTAATAGATACGATAATTTACTCACATAATAATTATAATAATCATTATAATGATTAAAACTGCATAAAACAGTGTTTATCGTGGTTCCGCGAACATAACATCAAAGGTCTCGTGACAGATAAATCTTATAGGTAGGAATATCGTCCACTGAGAATATAATCTTTCAACTATTTAATAAATAATATTATTTTATTCACAGAATATGCAAAACAAGAATATAAATTAAAAAGAGAATAGAAAAAACTTATTTACAAAAACTAAAACAGAATACATTTGAATTTAGAACCTCCTAATTTTTTTTGAAGTCTGCTAAGAATGAATCGGACTTGATCAATAAATTGCTTGTGTGGTAATCTTCAATAAATTTCACTAATTAACGGTGGGTATACACTTACTCGTATTTACGTTTAAAGCACAAAATAAACAAATATAATGACCAGCGATTCGTAGCCACGCAGAGCAGTACCTAGCAACAGATAAAAAAACTTCTTCTACCTAACTTCCCGCCAAAAACTCCCCTAGCATCTCTTATTCCTCTCTCTAATCCCGAGCATAGAGGGTGAACGGTCAGCTCATAATACCGACCACAATTATAGACGGCTTGCTATTTCTTTGATGGACTATTGACACTTTGTGCAACTCAGGAATCGAATTCAGGGCCTACGGCAGTGTTATACGCGAAATGCGCCAACACAACTTTAACTAACGATAACGACGAGGAATTATTCCAATGGCGGCTGAGTATTCGGACTATCACAACTAGATTTTAGCGGCACGGAAATAATGTATGTTTCCTATTACAGTACGACCAGAAAATGTAGACAATAAATAAGGCCGATAGGCTTGGCGTCCCCATAGAATATTTTTGTTAATGTTTTGTTTTTTTTTGTCTTTGGCTCTGTCCTTTTTGACAATTCTGCCAATGACAAGTGAGGCGAATACACGGTATATTAGAGTTTGACAAATGAGATGCGAAAAATACGTCTTCTTCTTCTTTCTTTACGAAATGAAATGCGATGGAATAAAATGAATATGAATATGGCCTCAACGTTGCATTGGTGACATTTCCGACATTGACCCTATTTTTTTTTGTTTTTTTTTCTTTTCATTTTGGTTTACGGCCCTGGGTGCTAGTCCTTTGGAGCCTATCAGTAGTATAACACAGTTCAGTGTTGCCATGTGTTATAAATTTTTTATCCTCGTTTAATTACCTCCTTTCCTCTGCACTGTAAGTAACAGTTCATGTGGGATTCGCCAGTTTCATCTCTTTATGTCATCATCCATTTTTTAATTATAATGTGTTTGTAATAAATTTGATATCGCAATTTTTTTGGTGAGGCCATATTTCATATTATTCCATTGTATTTCATGGTATTTCATTTCGTAAATAAAGAAGAACGTTAATGTTGCTTATCACAGTATATTTGGGACACCCTGGGCACGACAATATTATAATGATATGTCAAGAACATATTATTGTAACTTAGTACATTTTATGGACTGCAATATGTTATAAAGGTTATCGGTCATAATAATATGTAACGGAAATCCTTCATTTGAACGATATAACAAACAAATTATATCCCTTAGGAAATATAGCACAAAAATATTATATAATGACCGGAATTTATTGAAGATGTTTTTGATAAACACAGATGGTATCAGAATCAGAATATTTATTATTCATGTAAACCATTAAGAACAGTACTTATGAATCGTCAAAAATGTCATAAAATGCTAAGCTACTACTTTACCAGCCGTTCGGAATGCCATTCCTATGGAGAAGAAGGGGCAGGAAACTCCATGGTTGCTCTTTTTTAAAAAAATTTAATTCATTCTTGAGCAGTACATTGTTAAGGGTCTGTGAGAACAATGTAGGAACAGTTAGGCAGGCTTGAGTAGCTGGCTACAATTAAAAAAAAGGTCACTACCCCATACATTAATTATGGAAACATGTTTTTTTTTCGTAAATATTGTTGGGCGTCAAATTTTTATCCAACTGCGTCAGAAGTAGGGTAATGCATCAATACCTAAATACACAAATAAAAAATATTTCAATAGGTCTAACCGAAGATCATATCAATCAATCTTGGCCAATCAACGGAGACCAGACGAGTACGCAGGAGATATAGTTCACAAACGTGTGCGCAAGCACAGCTGCGTTCTCTCTTCCCTTTCTCTCGTAGTCCGACGGGACGGCGCTATGCGACCGGAGAGAGATCATACGTAAGACCGACGGCTTTACGAGCTCTCCGAACCACGAGCGAGTGACAATCATGAATTAAAAATGAGATTCGCACCACAAATCCAAAACCTCAGAGGTGCAGGCCGCGGTTTTGAAACTGCAAACCTCGTTTCCAAGGCGAGTGTTCCAACAAATTAGCTACTTATCACTGTTTTTTTTAGTAATGTACGTATGTACAAGGGATTATCATAAAACCACTGTCCATTTCGTTTATCTGTGCCCAAAACGTGATGGCACGTTTCAGGGCACGCGCAGCCTCTTAGCAACATCAATAGATCAAGAGGCCAACGCGAACACTTACAAACAACTGATCTAACGCCTCTTATTAAATGTGTCGCAATAACTAAATATATTGCATAACCCACTAAAAGTGTCTATTTAGTTATCAACAAACGATACTCTAATATGAATATTACACAATATTATAACAATTGTACCTACTAAGGAACGCTTTTTTTGTATAAATATAAGAAACTCCAGCCGTTCGCTGATCACTTCAATACGCGACGTTCACGCGAGCAGACAGCCAGACATTTTTTTTTTCACAATTTCGTTACTTTGCAACGAAATAAAACAATTAAATACAATTCTCTGCACATTTATCGAGACCTTGTAATTAATCGCTGGCTCTATCGGTGTTGCAGTTCGCGCCAAACTCAAGTGTCAAAGTGACGTTTAAAGGAGCGCGAAAATAACGCGGGACATTTTTCTTTTTTCTGTTTCAATTTGAATTTGGAACGTAAACATGAAGGAGCTGAACGGTGTGTCGACCAGCCAGTGCACGGTGGAGAAGAACAACGGAGTTATTGTTGCCAAGAAAAAAATAACCAGCGAAGAGAACGGTGAGTGTTAAATTTAACGTAAAACTATTTACTTTTCGTTGCATATAAATATTGTGTAATATTAGTATCTACACACGACACAAAAAGTTAGAAGTCACATTTGTTAGTATTCAATGTTGCCTATTGGAAAAAAAATGTCGCCTTAAACTTTTTGCGTGTGGTGTATTTTCTAATAAATTTTATTTAATCTACCATTAAGATCTAAGTATGATTGATTCAACTGCCTATATTTATTTAAGACAACCATTTAAATATGTACATTATGTTTAAAGGTTACTTAAAAAAGCTAATTAACTACTGGATTATAATTATTAGAACGAATAAAACGCTTAGTAACATGCCTAAAATGCCTGTCTATATTAAAGTCACGGTCAATATTGTAGGATACAAGGAAGTTAAATAACAATGCTATGATAGGATACATAATGAAACATAAAACCGACTAGGTAAGTATTAAATTTATACCGGTCTAACCTATGCTCCATTTCAATTCGTTAATCGGTCAGAATGCTAATGTAGTGTTTTTTTTATTGGTTTAAAAAAATATTGTTGTCATAAATATTACACTGTGATTTGTTAGGTAATTTTTTTATTGACATTGGCTTAGTGGTTCATACTTCGTATATATTTTTTCTTCGTCTCGACTTCGACTTCACATTACCGCTACACAAGCGCAGGTTCAAATGTTAGTATACGCTCTCGGAATCACGCTATATTAAGCCTTAAACATTATCATTCTTTCAACGTTTCAAAGTCGACTCAACATGAAGGTTGACTTTGACCTTTCATTATGTACTGAACTAAAATAATGTTAAAGACATTATTTATTTAATCTTAGAGTAGGACCAAAAAAAAAACTAATTTCCTGTCTGGCTCGCAATCAACAGATTACCTAAACTAATAAAGTAGGTTCTTGACTTGCCACTTTCATATTTTCATGACGTCGTTTTTTTTTTTACTATAGGGTCTTTATCGACTTTGTTATCGCTATTAATTACTTGTCACTGGCTAAATGCCCTCTAATTTGTGAGGCCATAAAATTATAGGAATAAGATGAATTCAGGGCTCTTTGGCGGTAAGTTGAACCGTCTAGTCAATTTTGTTTTTTTTTTTTTCAAAAAACTGTGTTTCTTTAATAAATGTATTAATGGGATATTAACCATTGAGTTCCACTTTTTGTAACATATCTGATGGAGTGTCGACCGAAAAAAAATACCGTAAAAAAAGACAAGCCCGCTGAGTGTCGTTTTAATCCGGCTATAGTTAAAAAAAATACAATTTGTTAATTAGGCGTAGGCTTTTTTAATTTTTTGTAACATACATGTTGAATTGGCGACCGAAAAAAAACAAATTAAAAATAGACTAGCTCGGTGAGTTTCATACTACTTGCGTTGCTTTCTCGTTTCAATCCGGTTGTGGAGAAAATATATATTTTTTTTAATTTAGGCTTAAATATATTTTGGATAATAATATAGTCATATCATCAGACAAACACACCAACTATACGGTGCCACACAAAGCAACGCTTGTATTACGGGACCATACAATGGACTGAGGGCGAACTCAGTATATAATACTTGTATAGATACTAAACATCCATGACTCGGGCACAAGCATTCGTGCTTATCACACAAAGCTTGTCCCTACCAGGATTCCAACCAGGGTACATCACCGCAGAAGGCAGGGCCACTACCACACTACCAACGGAGCTGATCAGGCCGTCGTATGGACTTTATATGGTACCAAACTAAGCAACGCTTGTAGGTATTTTGGGCTTATATATATAATATAAATAATAATACCAGTCCTTTTAATGTCACACTGTTGGGCACGGGCCTCCCCTGAATGTGAGGGGGATTAGGCCATAGTCCACCACGCTGGCCCAGTGCGGGTTGGCGGACTTCACACGTTTTCTGATGGTTTCTCTCAGACATGCAGGTTTCCTCGCGATGTTTTCCTTCACCGTTTAGCAAGTGATAATCATCGTTGAAAATGAGAATCCCAGAGGTGCGAGCCAGGGTGTGACCCTGCGATCCTCGTTACCGAGGCGAGCGTTCTACCAACTTAGCTATCACTGCTACTATTTTGCGCGTACTTACATGTTATCAGTTAATGTCATCAAACCTTTATCTTAAACGTGTCAGCATTGGTACCTATACTACTATAAAACAGTATCTGCGTTAGAATAAGCTATTTGGACGCCTCTGAATTCAAAACAAGTGGGTTCAGAGCTCTTATCTGTGTGGCTGTTTGCTCGAACATCACGGAAAAATTGCGGGACCAATTTCAATGATGTTTTCTATATTAGATAGTTTATAGTTACGTTCAAGAGATAGGGTGTATATTATCACGCTATACGTATTAGGAGCCGCGGGCAGATGCGGTATAATAATTTATGACAATTGTTACACTATGGTTTGCTTATTGCTAGTAAGCAGACTTAAATAGTCTTAAAAAATTAGGCCTGAAGAGGAAAAGAAATGAGTCTCCCGCTTTAATTAATCTATTAATTTATATTTATAAAACAAAGTCTTGTTAGTTACACCATTTACTCAAGAATGTTTGAAACGGAACGCAACCCTAATGTATTTTTAGTCTGTGTCAACTTTATTTTATATATATATATATATACCCGCCGTGCATATCTTGTATCTTCCGTTCCTGCCTTATTGTGTAAAACCGTGTAGCAAATATAATTAAATTCATAACTTTTAGGCTGTGTCCCCAGTCGGCAAACTGTCAGCGGCTGACTGAGTTAGCGGCGTATCGGTTTAGTACGCCCTTCCATATATTTGAAATGGAGTGTTCACAGTTTGCTAGTTTGCGCTCACTCTACGCAGTTTGCTGTGTTGCGCGCGCCGATTGATTCAGTGAGCGGCCGACTCACAGCAAAAGTCGGCGGCGGCGATATGCTTGTTCGCCGGGCGTAGTGAGTCCGTTTGCCGCAACTGTCATGTGGACAGTTGACAGTGAAAATTCAGTTGGTCGGTCGACCTAAATAAGCGGCTAACACATAACAGTTTGCTTGCGACGCACGCAAATTGATCTGAGTTTGCAGCTAACTCGAATTTCAGTTCGCCACAAATTTGCGGCTCACTCAGTCGGCCGCTAACAGTTTGCCTACTGGGGACACAGCCTTATGATGTTTGATTTTTTCAATTTATCTCCGCCCCGACTAGAAGAATAACTATTAAGACATGAGCAAAAATAACTTAACAAATAAATTATAACGATAATTAATTGTCAAATACATTTGATTCAGAGGACAGCAAGAAATGAATAAATTATGTAGGTGCCTATAATAATTATAAAAAAAAACGCAAGTTGTCATAAAATAATTGGTAAGTAGGTACTTATAATTTAATATAGGTAACTAATAATAAGCATATAACCGCATATATCAATAGCTTTGCACCTTCATTTATCACAACGCTTTACAAAGCATTAAAACAATAAGCTTTAGTCATAGAAATGCTAAGACCCCAACTGTGCATCGCAGCGCTAAGGAAATAAAAAAGGGATAGCATGAATTACGGTCACGTGTAAAGAACAAGGAAGCGCGGAATAGAATAAGTTTGTAAAAAAAACACGATTTAAAAAATTATCTTGAGTTATTTTTTTTTTCTCTCATTACTAAATTTTGTCAAACTATTTTATTTGATTTTATTATTATAAGAACTGGCAACTGTTATCATATCTAGGTTAATCGCTATAATTAAATAAAAAACTTCCTGCGAGACAGGCCTGGACCTAGTGCAGGAAGTTTTTGTCAATAACTGACAGGTATTTAAAAATTATTATTATTAAATTGTAACCGCAATGTATGTATACATAGATACCTGTAAATCTGTTTTTGATTAATAAACATTATTAAACATTAAACATTATCTTCCATAATAGAAAATTTATCCAGTCAGAAAAATAAATTCTAACCATAAACGTATCGCGAGACAAGTCTATTTCGGATTTATTTTATCGATATAATCTTTCTTTTTAACCGACTTCAAAAAGGAGAAGGTTCGCAATTCGGTCCTATTGTTTTTTTATGTTTGTTACCTCAGATCTCCGTCATTTATGAACCGATTTGGAAAAATCTTTTTTTATTACACTTGTTTTTACATTTTAAGATGATAAAGTTTTCACGGGTCCAAATACCAAACTCTTAGCTCCAAAAGCTACCGAGATTTAGTTCGATAATCACCACCAAAATAAGCACAGGCAGACTTCGTTTTCGTTGTTGATGGTACTTGGGCCACCACACAATACCACCACTGTTACTCCTGAAAGCCAGGATCCAGAGCGGAGACCACCGACGACGCCAAAATTCGACCCCCAGCGAGTCCCCGGGAAAATTCATGGAAACTGCAACCAAGTTAATCAAAAGAAAAATAGTTGGAGTCGGAAAGAAAATTATCCACTTCCCTGCATTGCAAAGTGGGAGGCAAAAATATACTATATAAAATTAGGCGGACTCTTAAGTACTAATTATTTTCCGCTTAGTTAATCAGCAAAAGATATACTAGGATAATAATACTAGGCGGACTCTTAACTACTAATATTTTCCGCTTAGTTAATCAGCGGTCATCGCACGCTCTAGTTAACCCCAAGGATGGATCGTGGATTAGATCTCGCTAATTAAATACTAGTAAGGTGACCAGAATACATATTTCTTGCGATACAATCCCAAAATAAAAAAGCCTAATTAATATATATCAAAATAGACTGTACGACTTGAACTTTAATTAAGTCTCGAAGCTAACATTTTTTTATATATTAAATTTTTTGCAGGACATCCATTAAGTAATAATAATACCAGCCTTTTTAATGGCTCATTCTTGGGCACCATCAATCTGAGGGGTTTAGGCCGTAGTCCACCACATTGACCCAGTGTGTGGTGGACTTAAACGTCTTTCCACGGGTTCTCTCAGGCATGCAGGTTTCCTCGCAATGTCTTCTTCGCCGTTTAGCATGTAATAATCATGGTTGAAAATGAGATTCACACATGAAATCCAGTAATCCCAGAGATGCGAGCCGGGGTTTGAACCTGCGATCCTCGTTACCAAGGCAAGCGTTCCATCAAGTTGGCTATCTCTGCTTAGGCTGCCGGTATTAGGGCAAGAATTATAATAATTAATGTAATTTTCTACTAGGTATATAAATTACCTAGGCAAGTCCCTTCATAGATGACGCATGTTTTCATTCATTCCATCTTCCTTGAACTCATATCTACTTACTAGGAAAATCTCACAACTACAAAATTGTCGGGCACCAACTAAGTTACATCTAGTCTATACATTGTTTAAACAAGTTTACTAACAACCTTATACTTCATTCAGCGAAGTGATTTAGATTACCACGGCTTCATGCAATATCTCGCTACAAACATAATGAATTATCATAATTACTATTAATATCCCAGGCCTCAGACGAACACACCAACTATACGGTCCCTCACTAAGCAACGATTGTATTATGGGTACCGTACAATGGATATTAAACATCCATGACTCGGATACAAACATTCGTGCTAATCACACAAAGTTCGTACCTACCAGGATTCGAACCCGGGACCCTCGGCGCAGAAGGCAGGGCTACTAGCAATTGAGTCTGTTCTCGAATTTCGAATTATAATTATTTTTTAAATATTTAGTCACGCTCTTAACTTTGATGCAATAATATATGATAAGAGAATACCAGCAGGCCGACTTGAATCAGTACCTCAAGTGCGAGATTTTTCGTTAGCTAACTTTATAGTTTATAAACTACCGTATTTGAACATTTTGTATAGAGACTTAAAAAACGCCCCTAGCGGGCGATATCTGAAACATTTGTGCTGAGTGTGAGTTTTTTTCGTTACTATATGTAGTAAACATTCGATCGTTTGCTCACGGAAACTTTGAAAGTTAACGATTTTGTACGACATGCGCGAGTGTGAGTCACAAGTTTACTTAGGTATAATTTCGTACCATAGAGAAACCTAAACCTACTTTTATAGTACGCATAGACATTTTGGGAGATTTTTCATAAGTTAACCGAATACTTTTAGACGTACGAATTGCACGAGTGCGAGTCATAAATTTGAAAGATTTTACGATACGTATCGTACGGAAACGTTCACTTTTATAGTTCGCGTCGTCACTTATGATTTTGTTGGTGAAACCGTGAAACTACAAAAAGTATTGTATTAAGTTATTTATATATCAAGTTTTATTAACACCTACGCAACACAGCCATTTCCCTGAATAGATAGACGGATAAAATAGTTGGTTGTTACCTACTAATACACCATCACGCCTGCAATCTCCGAAGGGATAGGCAGAGGTGCACTCCTGTGCACCCACATTTCGGCAATGGTATTTGGTCGCAATGAATTAGGGGGCGAGCCTATTGTCATTATACCGGGCACATTCCTCAGGCTATAGTCCACCACGCTGGCCCAGGGCCATTTGGTAAATTTCAAATAAATTTTGAGGAACGTGCAAGTTTCCTTACGATGTTTGCTTTACCGTCGGTACAGCCAATGATTCATGATTGAAAACGTGATGCGCACGTAAAAATCTGAAAGTCCTAGCGGGAGCCGCGTTTGAATCTGCGCAACTTGTCTCCAAAGCGAGTATTCTACCAAGATGGCCATCACTACTATCGAATGTTCACACTATATCAAGGGTGGAGCTAGGGCATAACCTCGTTGGATGTCGCAGTGCATGCTAGTGCTATCCCATAGCGCCCCAACAAAGGTAGACGATGGTATACCGTGGGGTTTAAGTCGGTAGCAGTCCGACATAACCCGCTCGTCTCCCGCGGAGCTTGCGGGTATCCATAAGGATTTCTCTTCGTCAAAAAACGGCATAACCTCATACTAAGGCTCTTGTTTGCAATTAAACTCAATCTAAATTATGTAAATATATATTGGAAATCAGTAAAATCATCATCATCTGCCTCACCTTTTCCCATTATTTGGGATCGGCGCAGTATGTCTTTTTCATACATTAATCTCCTTCATATCACTTTTTAAACAAACTTCTACCACTTCGTGACTTCTTGGGTCTTCCTCTCACTCTATCTATGCATATTCATACTAATAGCCCTTTTAGGCGCTCAAAATGCTTCTCGTCTCCTTTGATAACGTGACCAAACTAGCCTCCTGCTTTTTACTTTCTCTGCTGCAGGCGCTACTTTTAAACTACCTTTTATATACACACACTCCACATATCCATTATCACATTAGGTCAATGAAAATAAAACACAATGTGACAATGTTAAGGCATCTTTATTTAGTGGTTTGAGCGCATGCCGCTCAACTCATTGCACCGGGTGGCGGTGGGTTTGATTTCTATTCAGCCAACAATGAAAATGATTTTTGAATTGGAATGGTGGCAGGATTATTGTCCTGACAGTTTGAATCTACAGTTCTTCCATCCTCCTGAAAATACAATATTTGATTACTTAAGCTATTAGGTAAAGAGAGAAACACCATCACGCCTGGAATCTCCTAAGTAGTAGGCAGAGGTGCAGTCCATTAAAGTGCACCCAATTTTATCGATAGTACACTACACACACTTCTCGTTAATATGAGGTTAATTCAGCTTATATTCCACCACGCTGGCCCATGACATGCAGGTTTCCTCACATTTTTTTTTAGATTTCAGAATTGAGATTTACGCATGAGTATTATTTACGTTAAAGAGAAATATGGGTACTACCTGTACATAAAATAAAGTATCTGGATAATCAACTGTCGCGGCCCGAATGGACCGATGGCCCCACTGACCGCCTGCAGATAGGCACCGGTGCAGTAGGTACCGGTATACCTAGAACTGGGACTTGACGAATGCAACCACGCATTTTACGGCTTTTAGCTTTTACTTACCGTAGTATACATTTTACCAAGAACTCAAATTGTGGGACATTTGTTTTCATTTCAGAAATACTTAGGCTAGCAAATAATAAGTCCGCTTGTTAGTTCTTGCTCGTGTTCTTTACTTTCAAAACTGAATGGCTTCCATCGAATTAATAAACAATGATGGCAAATTGAAATATGAATATTGTTTTAACCAGAATAAAAATTGTCAGTCATTTGACAACCGACTTGGCTTGATCTCTGTTACTCATATGGTTGAAAAAGAAATAGCAATACAAGAAATATTATTCCTCTAGATTATGTGGTGGATTTATGGTTTTACAGAAAACGTAAAAGCCAACATAACGGCCATAACTTACGTTTCAGTCAATCGAGCATACTTTTGTATAGTATGGGAGCTTACACTCGCACGGTTTAGGTATACTAACAGTAAACTAACAGTTAAGACGTTTTCACGACAATCAATCTGTCAATGGAATTTTGAAGTAAACTGTGAAACGTGGAAAGTCTTTGTGAAAACAATATTGATATTAAATCATGTTTAAATTACATAATAACGTACCCAATGCGTAATTTTCTTGGCTAGAGGATGCTGGCTAGTGCTCATAATCAAGATAAGCGAGACAAACACTTCTGTGCAGAGTTTTAATCCTTTACGGACCTCAGCGAAAAATAATTGTGGAACCGATTGGAAACAGCGAAAAAAAATAGAACCCAGAATTAGCTGGAAGAGGAAAAGTGGCTACCTGTAATACTGATTATTTCTTAGTTTGGTTTCTTGTTGGAACATTTAGTGATGTATTTTTATTTTCCAATACTTGTGTTTCTGTGAATTATCATGTGTAATGTTTAGAATATTTCAATTAAAGATTAAGGATTAATCCTTCTATATTATTTATAAGCATCACCATGGAGAGAAGGTATCAAGAACATCCTGGATAGTACCTAATAATATAGTTAGTAAACGTGGCATGCCTATTAAGTTTTGTCGTTTGAGAAAAGAATAAACAACTAGAACGTTATATACATTTTATTGTTTAAAAAGTATTCCCCACGGTATTTCATGCATTTTTCCATACGCTCAAACCAGTCGTTATAATATTTGTTCCACTCCGAAGTATGGTACTCCAAATTGCCGATCAAAAATATTTGACTGCTTCTTCACTATACACCGGAACCGTTGATGTACGGGCTTGCGTTGTCCTGGTGCAGGATGATGCACTTCTATGGGTTGGTTTTCCGAAACTCGATGATAGTTTGTGGTAAACAGACTGTGGTATACCTACCGCTCTGCATTAATTGTCCTACGAACCCCTTGTTCAATCGTCACAATGGGACCTATTTTCGCTACGAACGTGGCTACCATTTTCTTTTGTGTTTTGTGAGCGAACAACTCTTGTCGGTTTTGGCTCATCCTGAAAGTCCCAAACTATTTTCTATAAAATGATATTGTTCCTAGAAATACAATCTTGACATATTCAAGCCTTGACAGTTCTCTGTCTACGATTTTATGCGCTAGTGTGAGGTAGATCGAAGTAGGTAGCATATGCCACCTCCTCTGTCTTATCTGTTATTATGAGCTTCAAACCTTTTTAGCATCCATCGTACTAATCAAGAAAATTGAAATATAGATACCTTATAACCATTAAATAAGCTCACACCAATATAAAAAATATCAACGAAAATAAAATCAAGTCATTCAACACTTTTAGCCTGGCTAACTCACCTTTCTCTGTGTTACTCATGTGGTTGAAAAGGAAATAATATCGGATGAGAATTCTTAGTCTTATCTAGACATGCATCGCGCGGATCGCGTGTGACCGATTTTTTGTTTGTCCTTTCAACTTGTATTGTTGGTCCGAAAAACCAGTCACAACGATAAGGACATAAAACAAAATATATGTATCTTGTCTCATTTAGTCGTATTGTGATACCCAAACGTAATCAGAAAACGTAAAAGCCAACATAACGGGCCTAATTGTGGTTTCACTCATCGAGCAAACTTTTTGTTTACCAATAGAATACGATTGGTATTTAGACGCGAACGTTTTAGGTATACTGTCAGTTCGGACGTATTCACGTCGGACTATATAGTTAACTACCGGAAAGTTAACTATGAATCTCGCACTTGAGGTACAGGCCGCTGTAGTATATACTATTATTATTTAATAGTATAGACTATATACTAGTATAGACTAATTTAATATGGTTACACCTTTATATGGCACTTGGATTTCAATAATTTACACACACAGCCCAATAAATACGAAGTTACAAATGTCGCTAATTAAAGTCCTAAGTTTCTGAACCCTATCTTGATCATATATAATTATGTACATGTATAATTAAACAAGTATTTAAAGGTCTCCATTAGTAAGCGTAGATACAGATCAATATTTATTATTACAAAGAAATATTATTATTATTATTATTCCATTCTATGCGTTATACCTAATCAAGTTTGAGCGTGAGTAATAACGCTTTTTAAAAAAACATAACTTTTATTTTTTTAATTTAAAGTTACATCGAAAAAACAATGTACTTAATGAGACTTGTGCATCGATGCGGAGACGCTTCAAGAATGGCGGCTCCGTATCCCTGCATCTTATCTATACTAATATTATAAATGTGAAAGTTTGGATGGATGGATAGATCTATACTAATATTATAAATGTGAAAGTTTGGATGGATGGATAGATGGATGGATAATAAATTTGTGTCGACTTGACAATTTGCATTGGAGGGGCGCGAGCGATCAACAAGTCTAGACGCTGCATCAGCAAAAATGATGTTATTGAAGTATTAGATTACATGACCTTGTTTACGGTCTTAGATGCAACGTTAGCAAAATAGTTACCTTAAGAATATCGGATTACATGACCTTGTTTACTGTCTGGGTCGAATATTATCAAGTCAGCACTAATCTAAAGGGTTAGGGCGTGAGCATAACATAACTCCTCCCTCCCTAAGAGCCAAATTATCGGAATTATTATTTTCTGAATTCCGATGATTTTGCTTAAACATAATAATTTTTTCTTTAAAAATAAAATATATGAGTAATACAAAAATGCTTAAAATCAAAAGACTTAAAGTTATATAACCTAAGCACTCACTGAAGCTACTGTAATTTTTATTCAAAACACTTTGAACTATTTCACTGTTCTTCAGCGCGTGTGACATGTACTTTAATTCATCCAGGTTAACACCTTTCATGTCAATAGGAGGTGTTCCTGATTCTTGTTTTAAATTCTCTCGTTGAGGTAAATTGATGATAGGGATTGGTATTACTTCTTCAATTGTTTTAAATATGTGGTGATGATGCATCTGGATGCCTTGAATTTCTAAGTCACAATGTTGATCAGGAGTGACAATATATGTTCCAAGAATTGGTTGCTTGGCGATGTCTTTACCACAAGTTTGGGTAAGAGTATTTTCGAATTGGCTGTAAATTATCCAATGGTCAGCATCAACTCGTTGGGTTCTAACTTCTTCAATCTGAATCTGACGTGGTGTACAGCTGGTGAGGTTGTCTTCAAATTTCATCAACTGCTCTATACAGGAAGGCACCGGGTACTGGGCCTTGTTGTCATAATTGCACAGGAATTGGTCGCCAGCAGATAAAATGTGACAGGGTATCACAATCGGAAGGTATTTCATTCCCTTCGCCAATAGGAAAGGATATTCAGGAATAATAGACAAGGTCTTATTTTCTGATTTATGGAAAATTGGGATGGAATACAATTTAAAATAATTATAAGTATAATTTTCTACTAATGGTATTTCCATAATAAACGTGATTTGGTTTTTCTTTAAAAATGATTTTATCTGAATTGAATTTTCTAATTTAATAAGATTTTCTTCTATTGGTGAATACATTAAATTTTCTACATTAGAAATTAACTTTAAATGATATAATAATTCAGTAGAATTTAAAATTGATTGATGTAAAACGGAGACTTTACTTAATGCTAAAGCGGTTTCAATTTCACTTAATTTAATAAAAATCGTACGGAAACTACTTATGAATATATTAAACAGTTGAATAATATATGTTGAGTAAACCCATTTATTCTCTTTATTCGCTAAATCTTTTAACATTAATTCAACTTTATTAAGGCGAGTTTCTAGAATAACTGAGTTTTGATTTAATATATCGGTAACATTAATAAAACTATCTATCATTTTAGTAATTAAAGTTAATTTTCTATTTGTATCTGTTTGATCATTCTGTAATTCTGTGATAATTTTATCATATTTAAGAGCGTCATCATGAGCGAGGTTTCCCGTAATAAGTTTAATAAGGGAACCTAACGGATTTAAAAGACCTCTCTTAAAACGTTGTGGAACCAACTGTTGATATTTTTGGATAGTAATATCACGTATAAAATCTGTGTGTATTTTTATGTTTTCAAAATCTTTAGGATAATTTTTGATATTATTTTTCATTATTATATTATTAAATTCATTATAATTTTGATTAATAAATTGTAAATTATTATAAATGTTATCCAAATTAATAACTTTAATTATTGTCCAATAATCAGTTTGAACATATGCTTCACCAATTTTAATCGGAAGTATACCCGGGTTCTCTTGAAGAGACTGCAGATGAAGGGCCAGCGCCTGCATCACGGTCACTGTCATCAAGCACCACCTGTGGAGGGCGTTTGATGTTTTTAATTGGAACTTTAGTTCTTCTTTCTCCTACTTGTATGGGTACTATATTCCTTTCTGCTGTTCCAATAACTTTTGCTTTAATATATCGTGGTTTATCTTTATTTAGTTTTAAGTTTTACAATTTTAATGGAGCTGAAATATGTTTCTTTAATTTTTTTGATTTAATTTTAATTTTTCCTTTCCTTTTGTTTATATCTTCTATATTATGTTCTTGTGGATTAAATTCAGTTTTAAGTTTATTTCGAATGATTGGAGTGATTGAGATTGTAGCTGTAGAGTCTGTTTTCATTATAGAGTCATTATAATTTTTTCTAAGAGTTGCTAACTCTTTAAGATCTTCGGCTAATTTATATAGATGTTCTTTAAGTATTCTTAATTTCTCATTAATCTCTGTCATAGATTTATCATCATCTACATGGTTCTGAATTGTATGTTTTCTTTTATCTTCTATATAGACAACTCTTTCTGTACATTTAAGGAATTTAACCATATCTCTTTTATAAAGAATCGGTATTCCTGTTGATTCTAAATCTGCAGCTGAATGAATAGTTTGAGAATCACTCGATTCGGAAGGTATAGGAAATTTCGGACTTGAGGCTGATAAAGTTTCAGAGTTCGGAGAAACAGACATTGTAGCGCTAGAATCTGATATTGTTATAGTGGGTGAGTCATTATGTTCTTTTTTTGTAAATTTGCGTTCCTTTCTATTACCAATGTTAACTTTCATTGACTCATTATCTGAACCTAAGGCATTAACTTTAATTCTGGATAAAGCGTCGGCGTTACTGTTTTGTTTTCCGTTTTTATATTGAATGTCAAAATCATAATCTTGTAATTTTAATCGCCACCGGGTTAGTTTGCTGCTAGGGTCTTTGAGTGAGTGTAACCAAGCTAAGGGTCTATGGTCTGTGTAAATGATAAACTTTTTTCCATATAAATACGGTCTAAAATGTTTAACTGCCCAAATAATGGCCAGTAATTCACGTTCAATCGTACTATAACGCGATTCCGAATCACTCAGGGTACGATTTGCGTATGCGACTGGTTTATCTCTACCAACTTGTCCCTGCGATAGTACTGCACCTAGTGCAACATTGGATGCGTCAGTTGTTAAAATAAAAGGTTTATCATAATCTGGATATTGGAGTAATGGAGAATTAATTAGAAGTTCTTTACATTTGTTAAATGCGTTAATGTAATTTTGGTCAATAATTATCCGGTTTCTTTTTTTAAAACATGCTGTAAGTGGTTGTGTTATCTTCGCGAAGTCTTTGATGAATCTTCGGTAATAACCAATAAGTCCAAGAAAACTTTTAATTTCCGTTGTGGTTTTTGGAATCGGATAATTAAGCACGGCTTTAATTTTATCATTATTAGGTTTTAATCCATCTTTTGTAATGGTATGTCCAAGATAAAGTACTTCTTTACGTAAAAATTCAGATTTATCTAATTGAACTTTTAAATTTGTTGTTCTAAGTCGATTAAAAACTGTTTTTAATTTTTGTATATGTTCTTCTAGACTACTAGAGATATCATTGTATGATATCATCCATGTAAATCATGCAATGTAATCCTTGTAGTCCTCTAAAGACATTATCCATAGCTCTCTGAAATGTAGCTGGTGCTGTTTTTAAACCAAATGGCATTCTAAGGAATTCAAAATGACCATTTTGTGTGCTGAAGGCTGTTTTCTGTCTATCTTGTTCTTCTACTTCAATTTGATGAAAGCCACTTGCCAAATCTAAAGTTGTAAAATAAGTACTCTTTCCTAATTTATCAAAAAGATCATTAATATTTGGTAATGGATATTTATCATCAGTGGTTACTTCATTCAAACGTCTATAGTCAATAACCATTCTAAATTTAATTTCTCCTGATGCGTCAAATTTTTTTGGAATTAAATGTACTGGTGCACTCCAAGGTGAGTGAGATTCTTGAATAATGTTATCATTAAATAAGTTTTCAACTTGTTTACTTATTTCTTCTTGTTGTATAGGGGCTTGTCTATATGGTTTAACGTATATGGGGTCTTCATTTTTAGTTCGTATATTATGTTTAACCTGATTCGTAAAAGTTAATGGAATTTGTTCACAATAAAAAATGTCTTTATAATCTTGGCAAAGTCGGAAAATTTTTGCACGTTCTTCCTCATTGGTATGATCAAGCCTAAGTTTGTTTAAATTTTCTGTTAATAATTGATCAATTTCTATTTCAGTTTTATTGTTGATATAATTTAAATTTTGTTCTGGTTGATTATATTTTGTTACTATAAAAGGGACTGCTGCAGTTAATCTCATTGTTTTTCCAGTAGTATTCTGAATAACTGTTGTAGCATATCCATGAATACAATTTACAATAGCAGAAGGCATACGAACACCATTAGTTAATTCATAATAATTTAAAATTGCATCTCCAGAATATTGGTCTACGGGAAGTTTAACTCGTCTTTCTGACCTTGGGGGTAAATCAATTTTATAATTTAAATTATTATTTAGTTTTTAATAATCTATGTTTTAAATCAATAACTGCATCTAATTGTTCCAAAAGATCATTACCTATGAGACCATCATAAGAAGGATCTACATCATATAAATAAAATTTATGCCATTCTTCGCTACAAAATGTGGGTAAAAGTGGAATATAAATAACTTCACTATGACTACTAGAAGCATGCGTACTAATTACTTTAAAATTTTCTTGCTGAATATATTCACTGAAATAAAGATAAGCTAATCGGGGACTAATAAAAGATCTCATACTGCCGGTATCTATCATCATATTTGCGTTTAATTCGTCTAAATGAATATAAGGTAATTTTAAATTAGAGTCTAAGCCTAATCTTATGATTTCTTGTCTTGATTTGAGGCGATTTCGCGAAAATCCTGGATTTCATTTATATCAAGTTGATTTATATCAGTATCAATATCATTTTCGGAATAATTTTGATCATTGTAATCTTCGGAATCTGGATAAAAATATTCTGCTTCTGTATCTTCTATTACATCTTCTTCTTTATTCAATTCTAATTCATTCAATTTAATACCTGATTGAGGTTTAACTGGTGCTGTTCTCATCGAAACGTCGGTGAGTTGCAGCTGAGGTTTTTGAATTTGAGGGGGTTTGTAACCGAACTGTTGAGGTGGTCTATATCCGAATTGTTGTAATGGTTTAAAACCAAACTGTTGCTGAGGTCTAAAACCAAACTGTGGGTTTTGTTGTTGAAATTGTGGTTTATAACCAATTTGTAGTTGTTGGGGCTGAGTTCCGAAACGTTGTAAGGGCTGAGCTCCAAATTGTGGACGATAGCCAAACTGGGGTTGACGATTCTGAATTTGACTGGGTTGTGTGATAAAAGGTAACTAGCAAACCCTTGTGGCTGAAGGCCAAATTTAAATTTAGGTTGATCTAAAGTATTTAAGCCAGTTGGTGTAGAGGTTCCAAATTTAAATTGATTTAAATGTTTGGTGTTGTGATTTTTCAAATTATATTGGTCCATGAAATTGACCTCTTCTAAAACTATGCTTAAGGCATCTTCTAAATTGGAAGGTGACTTAAGTCTAACAATTCTGATGAGGCTCTCAGATAAATTATACAGAAAAACATTTAAAGCCATATTATTGTAAATTATAGTTTTGGCTAATTTTAAGTCTGACGATAAAAGATTAACTTTTGACAATAGCATTGATCTGACACTTTGTATTCGGCTGCAAAAGTCTAAATAACTTTCGCCTGATTTTATTTTTAAGGATTCTAATTCAATGCTAATGCATTCTTCGCTACGCGGATCACCAAAGTGTTGTTGTAAAAGCTCTTTTAATTCTGACCATGACAAAATGTCTTCTCTTTCGGATATAAGTGCGGCTGCATTTTCTGTTAATCGGCTTGTTATAGCATGATAAACATACAAATTTTGTTCGTCTCCACCGCGATATTTGCTTATTATGTATTCGCTTTTACGAATAAACAAATTTAACTGACGTTTATCACCACTATAATAAGGAATCAATCTTAGCATATCAGAAGGAATTGCTACTATTTGTTCTGACGTCATTTTGAAAATGTAACTTCACTTAGTGCTTTAAAAAAAATAATAAAACACAATAAAACACGGTAAAACACAATAACATACAATAAAACACAAGAAAAATACAATAAAACACAATAAAATGCAATAAAATACAATAAAACTTAATTGTACACAATTACAATATTAAAAAGTTTAATTTTTTTATTTTAATAATTTTGGCAGAATTGGATGCTCAAAGTAATAATAATAAGCAGAGTTTTATGCTTTAAAAATTTAACCTAAACCAAATCACCAAAATATGAGAAGTCTGATCACCTTAAGGGGCTGGTTATGCCTACCTAAATGAAAAATACAGGAGGGTAAAGGAAGGATATTGGCGAAGAGTTTTACTCACCATCCAACTGCTACTCCCATACTCGAGCGCGCGTTACTACGTCTTTCTTGATGAATTTCTTTGGTTCGAGGATAGTCTTTACTGTTGAACCGCCTGCAGACTCGTTCACAGCAGAATTTGATGCTGAAAAACGCGAAAGACGGCGCAGTTTATCGCGACTATCCTACCGGCTGCGCCAATCAAGTTTGAGCGTGAGTAATAACGCTTTTTAAAAAAATATAACTTTTATTTTTTTAATTTAAAGTTACATTGAAAAAACAATGTACTTAATGAGACTTGTGCATCGATGCGGAGACGCTTCAAGAATGGCGGCTCCGTATCCCTGCATCTTATTTATAATAAATTTTTGTCGACTTGACAATTTGCATTGGAGGGGCGCGAGCGATCAACAAGTCTAGACGCTGCATCAGCAAAAATGATGTTATTGAAGTATTAGATTACATGACCTTGTTTACGGTCTTAGATGCAACGTTAGCAAAATAGTTGTCTTAAGAATATCGGATTACATGACCTTGTTTACTGTCTGGGTCGAATATTATCAAGTCAGCACTAATCTAAAGGGTTAGGGCATGAGCATAACATAACTACCTTGATTTGTTTAGTTTTGGGTTTATCAAATTGAGTTATATGAAATCTTTTTTTTTTTTTTTTTTAATTTGGCATCACCTTAGGTATTTTGCCAGTGTCAAGTAATATAAATTATTTCTGTTTTTGAATATATGCACAAGCCCAAAGGCTAGGCCCAAGTAAAATACCCCCCCATCCCTCAATCAGTAAAGTGATGGATACTTTACCGAAAGATTTTTCAAGGATTTTTGTGAGAAACTGAAAAGCCATGTTTCGTCACTCTGTTTCAATTACCTACACTTGTGCACTTTACCGAACCCATAATGGTTAATATTCCACTTATATCACTCACTATAACTCGCAGGAACACTAGTTTTAGAAATTAAAACATAACTGACGCCATGACTTTTCAGTTTCCCGCCAAAAACTCCGAAATCTTAGTTAACGATAAAATTACGAGAGTTATTCGGAGGAAAACCGTTCTCGGAGTGGTCGCCAAGAATTCTTGTCAAGAGTTCCATTTTTTTCTTTTGTTTTCGCTGGGAAATGCATTTACGCATACCACCCAAGCCCGGGGGAACTCGAGCGGTTATGTGGGGCTCCTGGACAAGTCCAGACTACCCACTGAAACCCAGCGCCGCCCGCTCTGCCTATTGTGGGGCGCCACGGGATCGCTCTACGAGCACCCTACCGTGACGCCCCGGCGGAAAACATCGGGTTCGGGGGCCCCCTTCCGGCTAATCGCCTATGCGGAACCCTCTTATGGCGGGGGCAGGAGGCGAGCGTATCGCCCCCTTCTTCGACCCCGCCTCCTCATCCCTGGCCCATTCCGCGGCCTCCTTCTGCGACATTGTCAAGAGTTCCTGGGTTGACTATGGTAGAGTTCACTTAACTTTTTAAAACATTATGGCTTCCAGGCTCATTCGTGGCCCAGCCGTCCTGAGGATGCCTCGTTTAGAGGCGATACACGTGTCGAATACTTTTTTAGATTCGCTTCGTTTTTCGGATAATTGCATTTTATTTGGGGTCCCGTCGTGATATATAGTTTCTCGACTAACATCTTAGAGGAGGTCGGTGTTGCTGGCTTCTTTAATTACCGATCAACTTGTTTGGTTTATAATTGAAAAAGTTGACAAGTCGAGGGTCAGTGGTGGGTTCCCCTTCCCCCATTTGTTTAATTATGGCTTCCATTTTGTTTTGTTGATGATTTCACCAACAATAAGTTTGAAAAGACACTTAATGGGTAACAAAAACGATTAAATAAAATAATACAAGAACACTGTTTACGGTTGAAGAAACAGAACAGAAAAATAACAAAAAATGTGTGTTAGCTCCATCTAGCGTTCTCAAAACGCTTACTTTAACGAACACTAGATGGCGCTAGCAAAAACGAAAAGCACTTCTGTCACTGTCAATAATGCATACGTCAAACCAATAGACTATTAGTTCTGTGTAACCCCGAAGAAACTACAACGCAGGGCCCCAAGTCTGCTAACACAATCGATTCATAATCGTACAGCAGCCGCATAGTAACTGTCACTTTTGACAGATATCCCATACAATATCTGTCAAAAGTGACAGTTACTATGCCGTTGCCGTTCGATTATGAATCGATTGTGTTAGCAGACTTGGGGCCCTGGAGGCGACCGGCGGGCTGGCAGTCGTTGAATATGTGAATAACAAATGTAATGTGATCTTATTTTCTCTCGCTACTAGCGCCACCTATCTGTCTTTACAGATACTATTTAGTGTCTATAAACAGCCAGCATTGGAATCAGAATATTTTTTATTCATGTAAACCATTAAGTAAAGTAATTGTGAATCGTCAATTAAATGCTAAGCTACAACTTTACCACCCGTTCGGAATGCCATTCTTATGGAGAGGAAAGGGCAAGAAACGCCACGGTTGCTCTTTTTAAAAAGATCTTTTACATTTTTGAGCAGTACATTGTTATGGGTATGTAAGAACAATGTAGGATAGGCTAGGCAGAATTTAGCAGCTGGTCAAAAAAAAGTACTAACTCTGAATATATAATACAGGCTTGGGGCCCAAACTGTTGCCATGTTTCGTAATGCAAACCGTCTGTCGCGGTCTTCAGTGGCCAAGGGGTACACTTCAGAGCACTAAGAGCTTAATTACATTAAGTAGGATTCAATGTAAGTGCAAATAAGTGTCAGAGGCTAACGTCATTGTTGCCCTAATTCTTAGACCGGTCACAAGTAAAACAATACGAAAGTTGGCCATATTAAAAAAAAAATGAAATGAAACTAATCTTACGGATTTTATCGCGTTTATTGTATTTTTTACGTTCCCGCCGTTTCGGCTGCTTCACAGCAACCATGGTCACGGGAGGACTGAGGTGTTAGACGTCCTAGTGTCATAGTTTGAACTGGGGTACCCTCATATTTAGTTGTTGTTTGCGGTCCGATCTATGCAGAAAGTGCTCACAGTGTCTTGAGGTCTTGCAATGGTGCGCTTGGTTTTGAATTTAATTATATTAGTCACTGGATCCCAAGTCGGTGGTAGCACCCAGCCATCTTCCCTATTGAAATTAAGATGTTTATTTAATTTCAATGGCCTCACGTATCATCCTTGGTCGGAATCGGAGGATCTGTGGTTGATCAAATCTGATATAATGGCGGGTGCCCGTACAGTAATTTAAATCTATACTAATATTATAAATGTGAAAGTTTGGATGGATGGATGGATGGATGGATAGATGGATGGATGTTTGTTACTCTTTCACGCCCGAACGGCTGAACGGATCTGGACGAAATTTGGCACATAGATAGATTATAGTCTGGAATAGCACATAGGCTACTTTTTATCCCGGTAAAATGTATGGTTCCCGTGGGATAGATGTTTTAATTTTTCATACTTTTTATCGCGGGTAACACCGCCGGGCGCAGCTAGTTACCAATATTTTAATAACTAACACTACTATATATTTTTATATTTTGAAATTAAAATGAAAAAAAAATGAACGAACGAAATGAATGAATTAAATGAATGAAGATGAAGTTTTAGTTCACTCGAGTGATTACCTCCCACAATAAAATTAATAGAACTACATGAAAACAATACCCTTTTGTGGTTGTTGGTTAACCAGTAGCGTAATATTACAATGCAACCCCGATACTATAAATAATCGGTTGAAAATCACTAGAATTGTATGTTTGTTTGTCAAATTGTAGCATAAATATTGTCGACGGCGAATCGCTTGGAGATAAAGCAACAAGAGCCCCTTTTTTTGAGGACTTGGCGGACGCACTACACTGCCTTTAAATGTTCAATCAGTTTTCGTGCCGTGTGCACTAATTGTCTATATATATTAAACCAAAATCCACTGACTGACTGACTCACTCATTTCGAAATCTACGAAAATGAGACCTTGGACCTTGGACTTGAAATTTGGCACGCGGGTTCCTTTAGCCTTTAGCCCGTTCTTTCTCTTTAGCCTTTAGCCCCTTTAGACTTTAGCTCGTTCCTTTAGCCCTTAGCTGCTCGCTAGGATTTTTGAAAATTCAACTCCTAACGTGTTTAAAGGGGGGGGGGGGTCAAAGTTTGTATAGAAATTGTTATTCTGAGGATAAATATAATGTTCTACATTTCTACGCGGACGAAGCCGCGGTCAACAGCTAGTTAATAAATAAATTTATCGATCTTTGCTTAATTTCTTATTTTATTACCTAGCTCATTTGTGCCTGGAATTTTTATTATTGCCTCAGATTAATTATTTCTCCGTCTATATTACTTCCCATAATTTGACGAGTGAAGCCATTTATTGCGAGGCTATTGAGCGACGAACCTAAATATGGAACAACACAGCCAAACGTCGATTCATTGCTCAATGGTTGCCATGGCAACGACAAAGCTGGTTCCCGGCGCGGTATAGTTAAGGAAACAAAATGTTAAATGGCTGAATTTTGTAAGTGCCTGTACAAAATACGTACCGGACCAGAACCTAATCCGATACAATACCATAAGGTTTGTAAAAACCGCTACTTTTACTAACTTAATGGTGTTGTATCGCTTTAGGTATTTTTTTAAGCAAACTTAATACATCGAGACATCCAATGCAGAATGCTAATATCGCAAAACACTAAATTACATCGTAAAGATGTCCAAATTTTTCGTAAAAAAATAAAAACCATTGACATTTTGAATTTCGCGCCCTGACCCTGAGCTTCCACCTTAATATCTATATAAGTAATATATACTGGGCTCGCCCCCAGTCCATTGTACGGTACCCACAATACAAGCGTTGCTTAGTGTGGGACCGTATAGTTGGTGTGTTCGTCTACCGATATTTAGTTATTTATTTTATATAGGAAAAATCTCCCGTCTCCTTTCCATCTGGGAAATACCTCCTTATGACGTGCACACGGCAATACACCCCTTTGGGTCACAGTCGGACAAATATCGCATCAACCATGGGGACTTACCTTTCCTTTATTGAGATACTTGACTCTTTGGAGGTAAAAAACCTGTGTTAATTAAATAAGGTAAAACCCGTATATAACAGAACGTCTTTTTCCTTGATGCATTCTCAAATCTAATGTCGTACGGTTCTTCTCACTGGGGGTTTTGACAATGTCGTCATTGACCTACGGTATACTTATATGCGGGTCGTTGGGTTTCAACCGACGACAAAATGGAGGAAGTTCTTCTTTTTTTTAGGCTAGCAATCAGCTACAAAATGGTACTATATTTGCCAGTGTCGAGTAATTCTTGATAGTTGTTACTGAATTATATGTACCCCCGATGATAATGATAATATTGATTACGATGTTGATAATACAATGAATCCCCTACCCCTATCAGTAAAGCTGTGGATACTTTACTGAAAATTTACCGGACATCTTGAGAAAACTTGAAAAGTCAAATTATACTATTTTATTTCAATTTCCTTCGCTCGTGCACGTTTATGAACACACAATGGTTAATATCCCACTAATATTACGCATTATTTATTAAAGGAACACATTTTTTTTAATAAAACAAAATTTACAACTTCACGGTTCAACTGAAAACCGTGTCTGCAGTCTTTTTATGCTTACTCATTATAACCACAAGATATAAACTCAAATAATTCGTTTTTAAGGAACAAATCCATTAGTAATCTAAATTTATTGCATTAGACTCTAAATTAAAAAAAGGACATAAAAAAATGATATACAAGGTTTAACAAAAATAGTGTAAAATATTTTAAGTGCTTAACAACTACTTGTTGATAACGATCACGTTTATGTATAAAATATATGTGTATACAGTGTTTGATTATTCTGTGAGAAAGCGAGACAGTACCGTCATGGATGGCGGGTCAGATCAGTTGCGCTGCATGTGCCTCTATCTACTGCCGCCTTCCTACCTAGGCAAGTATGCTCCATCGTAGATCTCATCGTCACTTACCATCAGGTGAGATCGAGATCAAATACTTGCCTATAATGTAATAAAAAAAAAAAAAAAAAAAACATCGCGGACTTAGTATGTAATGAAAATTAAAAAGAGCAACCATGGAGTTTCTTGCCCGTTCTTCTCCATAGGAACGGCATTCCGAACGGGTGGCAAAGTTATAGCTTAGCATTTTGTAACTATTTTGACGATTCATAAGTACTGTACTTAATAGTTTACATGAATAAAAAAAATCTGATTCTGATTCTGAAAACTTCAAATATTTTTTTCGGGAATCTGACCCTTAAAGCTTACTGACGGACCCCTTAAAATATTTTATGCTATTCTTATGAAGCCTTATATAATTACGTTACTATATTCATTGACACAAAAGAATACCTAAATGGTTCAAATATTAAAATCAAGTTCGTTACTTAGATAAGTACTAGTTATTCTGTAGAACTTAATCAAGTCGCAGACATGTTCCGGGTTATGATCTCTAACGTGATTCGGAGGTCACGTTATATCGTTATCCTAATCAATAGAAAAAAACAGACAACTGGACGAATTCATTAACCGGTAGTACGAGTATTCTGTTACCTACAGATTATATACAATAATATCGCCAAACGAACACACCAACTATATGGTCCCACACTAACTAACGCTTGTATTATGGGTACCGTACAATGGACTGGGGGCGCACCCAGTATATAATACTTATATAGATATTAAACATTCATGACTCGGGTACAAACATTCGTGCTTATCACACAAATTTTGTCACTACCATGACTCGAACCCGGGACCGTCGGCACAGAAAGCAGGGTCACTACCTATCGCGTAGTCAAATCTTCCGACATTTAAAAATTTAAGCAACTGTTTCATTACTTTATTGTAAAAAATACTTTTTATATACCACAGAACTATATGGTTCATAAGGGGACTTGTAGGTTACACTAAGTCTGTCCCTACCAAGATTCGAACCCGGGACCCGCGGCACAGAGGGCAGGGTCACTACCAACTGCGCTACTCAGGTTCCATTCCTAAGATACCTCACATTTTTTTTCATTATGTCTTCGCCTAAGCTGCTGACGGCAAAAAAATCTGTTCGCTAAGTATTTGAAAACTGGTTCAAAAATCAGTTGAGCTACGTCATTGTATTGATCACCATGTTCCCGCGCACGCGCACCGCGACTCAACACTACTACAAATAAATAAACATCTGTTGAGCCAACAACACTCAGTCAGCCACAGTCGAGTGACGCGTACAGGCGTACACCATCAATATTTAATTTAATTCTCATGTTTTTTATATTATTCACAATTAATATATAACATATACAATATATCAAACCGTAAGTAGTATTATTTAAAAATATACAAACAGGTGTCGATGTGTGCGTTTGTGTTTTAAATAACAGTAAGTGATTTATATTAAATTATATCAACACAATCTTGATAGCCTTCGGTTGATCAATGTTATTGTGATTTCCTATTTATAAGCTTCTGGTTCCGGATATAAAAATACTGGGTCATGTACCTGACCTAGGATAATATAAGGTTCAATTTAGTATAAACATAATAATGTTGATAATAATCACATTATACTCTGTACTTATTCAAGGTTTAACTTTTTGTTGACAGACAAATCGATTTTTAAATTATGTATATTATATAAGGTTTGACATTAATAGTGTTAAATATGTTACGGGGTTAACAAGTAGGTGATAACGATCACGTTTATGTATAAAATGTATGTACAGTACAGTGTTTGATTTTTCTATGAGAACGCACTTAGTCCGTGGTGTTATTTTTTAAATTTCAAATAATTAAATTTGCTTTTCGAGAATGTGACCTTTATAGTCCAGCCCTTAAAATATTTCACACTATATTTGGTAAGCCTTATATATCTTTATAGAGGCTGATTCAGAAAGGGGTAATATACCTTGTACCTACATTCGCTAAAGAAGCACAGGTTCAAAGCTTAGTACACCCTTTCAAACTGACCCTGTGTTATATATATTAAGACGTCCATTGCTGGGTTATAATCATCACATTCACGAAACAAAAAAAAAACAATGAGTTGCTCTATGAAACGTCACTAGCTTGCTAAGAAAAATTAAACACAATGTAATCGATATGACCTAATCTTCATCGTTTTAACATATTTCACATTATTTTCGTTGCACCTTATATTTTATATATACAACCTTTAGTTATATAACAGTCGAATGTTAAAACAAGGACATATGCTTACCTACTTTTTATTTACTTTATTAAACTTAAACGAGATCATTTCGTATATTTTAAATGCACTTACAGTTACTTAGCTTCTACTTTGCAACTATGAGAGGTGGATAGATTCGTACAAAGTATTATTCTTTTGATTAATATTAATTTCCACACAAGTGTTTTTGTTGAGGGTTATAAGTTGATGTTTGCACATTGCTATAGATCCTGTCTGGCTGATAAGGATCGTATAGTAGAATTTAATTAATCTAATTACTTTGTAGACCAAGTAACATGCGAAAATTTAACTAGCCAATTATAATTTTATCATAAAATGATAGTATAAATGATATATTTAGAGTTAGTACTTTGTTTTGGATCAGCAGCTAAAGTCTGCCTAGCTGTTGCTACATTGTTCTCACATACCCATAACAATGTACTGATCAAAAAGTTAACGGATCTTTTTAAAAAGAGCAACTATGGAGTTTCTTGGCCGTTCTTCTCCATAGGAACAGCATTACGAACGGGTGGTAAAGTAGCTTAGCATTTTGTAACTATTTTGACGACTTATAAGTACTGTACTTAATGGTTTACATGAATAAAAAGTATTCCGATTCTGATTCTGTAATAATAGCCCAGTTGGTAGAACGCTCACAGATTCAAACGATAGCTCGCACCTCTAGGATTTCTAACTTCATTTATTTCTGATTTTATCACTCATTAAAACGGTGAAGAAAATACTCGTGAAGTCTACGTGTCTAAGACAACCTAATCAGTTCTAGGAACACGTGTGAAGTCCGCCAACTCGCACTGGTTCACCGTTGGCCACTATGGTCTAAATACCCCCCCCCCCCCCTCGCATTGAGGTGAGGACCGCACCCAGAAGTGGTACGTTAGGGATAATAATCATTTTTTATATTAATACTAACCGTCCCTGCGTCCGTCGTACCGCCTCTGAATCAAATGTATAAGAAAAACTAACAAAAAAATCCCATGTTTTAATAGTTATTCTGCTATTCGGGGCGGAGACAAATTCAAAAAATCAAAGATCATTAAAATCGGCCCACCCGTTCTTAAGTTATAAACGGTGTAACTAACACGTGTTTGGTTTTTATATTTAGATTATATACATACCTAAATATCGGTTATGTTGAAGCCAAAATCATTAACCTTCACCTTTTAAAACCCTTTTAAAACACCTTTTAAATTGTTTTGTAAAGTTTTTTAGAGACTTGATTTATGTATTTATTTATATAATCATCAGTATTCAATCTTATATCTACTAGGTTGTTATTGATTATATATGGAACACAACGCTTCAAGATATTCATGCCATAATACCTGTATTCCTTGAAGGGATAAGCAGAGGTGTGCTTCCCATTTTGTTGTAATGAAAGACAACGATGAATCTGTTAATTCAACTCTGGTTCTATTGCAACAGCTACTGCTTACATTGTGAAAGTAACTAGTCAAAAGTTAGAGTCGTGATAGTTTAAAATCAACCATTTGACATTGCACTAATCTTGTACATAAACTTTGTAAGCACAGGTATTATTTCACAAACCATTTTTAAGTAACGACATAAAAAACTTAAGATAAAATCGAGTACAAAAGATTTGATGGCCCGGCTAACTTCGTACCGCCTCAGAATCAAATATATGTGACAATGAATTAGTTTTAATATTATTGTTAATTGATTTTTTCCCGTTTTTTATAGTTAGTCTGCTATACGGGTTGGAGACAAATTCAAAAAGTCAACGATCATAAAAATCGGCCCATCCGTGTTTGATTTATAATTGGTGTAACTAACCCGACTTTGTCTTATATATATAGATAGGTATATGTTATATACAGCATGTCTCTTATTGGCAAAAAACACGGCTTAAGTCGCTAACTACAATAAACAAGCTCATGTAGCGCTAACAAAAAAAAAATCATTTTGAAATAAAGGCCCGTGCCCAACAGTGGAATATTAAAAAAAAGGGCTGGTACTATTTATATATTATTATTATTAGTAGTGAACTCAGGTCGAAATATTTAAAACATGGCTGCGTAAAATCCCAATTTAACAGAAAACCTTGGCCTATGGATTTGTAGTTATTTCGAACTATAGTTGTTTTTTGATTTGACAGTATAATTTAGATTTGATCGAAGTTTTGTGATAACTTGATTTATAAGTACATCCTTAAAACCCATTTTAATCACATTAAGTCAAAGTAATTGGTGCTAGTTTTGAGAATAATTACATACAAAGTAACTGGTGCTAGTTTTCAGAATAATTACGTAGAAATCTGTCATTAGAACACGATTTATAATATATGAATATTATTTAAATTATGTATATTTAAATTCCTTCCTAAATTCATGTTTTTCCTTACAAAAACAGTATGAATATTGTTTCATAATATTATGTTGGTAATTCTACATTTACACGCAGTCTCGATCAAATTATAGCTCTTATCAGAGTATAACTTTAATTATATAACTACTTACCTTAATTTATTCCAATGTGTTCAGCCGTTTCGGCGAAAAACTTTGTCGAACATTGTGAAGCTTCAATTACTCATTCTGAATATTAGATTTTACACTATCTTTTTATATTTTACACTATCTTTTTATATTCATTGTTTTATGTATATTATTATAAACGGAAACAATGACTTTTTTCTTCTCAAGTTTTTTTTTTATATTCTGACTCGCTGTTTTTTCTGTCGGTACCGCAGTTGCATAAGGAGTCGCGTTCACTTCGCGGCAAGGCCATTTAGTACTCTGGCTAGAATACTTAAAACGGATCAATTATGAACCTATTTTATACGGGAATGGAATTTAAAATTGTACGGTACATCTATGGTCTTATACAGTAACAAAACAATCATATAATAATTTACTAGCTGACTCGGCAAACGTTGTTTTGCCATATAAAATAAATTGAGATTTAAACTATCCTATCTCTCAAGTTGGATCGAACTGCACATGGTGTGCGAATTTTATTATAATCGGTTAAGTGGTTTAGGAGTCCATTGAGGACAAACATTGTGACACGAGATTTATATATATTAAGATAGAACTAGGCGATTATTGGCACAAATCCATTGTTAAACAAATAAATCCATTGTTAAAAAACCACTGACCCTCGGCTTGTCAACTTTTCCAATTATAAACCAAACAGGTTGATCGATAATTGAAGAAGCTAGCAACACCGAAGTCCTTTAAGATGTCAATCAAGAACCTGTGAGTCACGAGTGTCGGGACCCTAATTAATATGCAATTCTCCGCGAAACGAAGCGAATCTAAAAAAGTATTCAACACGTCGCCTCTAAACGAGGCATCCTCAGGATGGCTGGGTTACGAATAAATTGGGAGCGAATACTTTTTTAGATTCGCTTCGTTTCGCGGAGAATTGCATATTAATTAGGTTTCCGACACTCGTAAGAGACAGATTCGCGATTAGAGGAGTTCGGTTTTGTTGACTTCTTTAATAATTGATCAACTTGTTTGGTTTATAATTGGAAAATTAGTCGAATCGAAAGATTAGGTTCCCGTGGGATTATCTCCTAATACACCGGGTATACGATTCCGCTTTTCATCCCGGTAATTGGAAGGTTACTTATGTATATAAGGTTTAACAATGATAATGTAAAATATGTTGAGGGGTCCATCAGTAGGCTATAAGGGTGATGTTCCCGAAAAAAATAATCAAATAATTTCAAAAATAACATTACGTACTACGTCCGCGATGAAATTGTACTGTCTCCCTTTCTCACAGAGAAATCAAACACTGTATACACATATATATTTTATACATATATATTTTATACATAAACGTGATCGTTATCACCTACTTGTTAACCACTTAAAATATTTTACACTATTTTTGTTCAGCCTTATATATTATAATATATACCTATTTAAATTAAGGCAGACGAAGGTATTGAATTTGATTGAAAAAATAACCGGTTTTTATATAACGTGTAAGTGAGATAACGCAAATCTAAAATTAGTCCACAATGTAATGTAGAATCGTGTTCATTATTTTTAATTAGTTTAAGATTCCAGCCGCGAGGTAGGATAGTGTTTAGCGTTCTACGTTCCGCGTTCCGGCGGTCAGTGCCCAGACATTTTAAGAACGCTGAACTTTGTCAGTCATTAACTTGACTGACAGTCATGGCTTGTCAATCGTATTAAAAAAATGCGTTGCTTGTTTTATTGATTTGTGCCTCAAGCACAATACTTTTTATGTGACGTTGTATCTTCCGTCCTGCTCACATCAGCGATTTCATAAATAAGAATGACAGTGACAAGAAGCTTTATTGATGACGTCACGGTTAGGTTTCCCTTCTTAGCCTACAGAACATTTAGAATTTCTAATAGTGCCCATTAATTTAATAGAATGCATGAAAATAAATAGGTACCAAATATTTTTTATAACCAAGATTATTTAGGATGCGTGTGTTGCGTTATCACACTAACACATTGTATAATGTGGCAAAGCAAGCAATAAATTATACTTAATGACTTATTTGTTTGTGCGGTCGGATCCATCGTTATTTTTTATACAAAGCAAAATTAAAATGACAAGTTGATATTTTTTGAAAGAATAATTATACGATGTATTTATATTACAAAGAGGCACGTGTACCTTTTAAATACAGAATGATACAGAAAGGGTATACTAGGCATTGAACCTGCGCTCCTTTTGGGATCATTATCAGAAGTTTGAATCTTGTGTGAGAATTTTGAATCTTGTGTGATCATTATCAGAAGTTTGAATCTTGTGTGAGAATTTTGAATCTTGTGTGAGAATCTTGTGTGATCATTATCAGAAGTTTGAATCTTGTGTGAGAATTTTGAATCTTGTGTGATCATTATCAGAAGTTTGAATCTTGTGTGAGAATTTTGAATCTTGTGTGATCATTATCAGAAGTTTGAATCTTGTGTGAGAATTTTGAATCTTGTGTGAGAATCTTGTGTGATCATTATCAGAAGTTTGAATCTTGTGTGAGAATCTTGTGTGATCATTATCAGAAGTTTGAATCTTGTGTGAGAATTTTGAATCTTGTGTGAGAATCTTGTGTGATCATTATCAGAAGTTTGAATCTTGTGTGAGAATTTTGAATCTTGTGTGAGAATCTTGTGTGATCATTATCAGAAGTTTGAATCTTGTGTGAGAATTAAAAAAAAAGAAGGGCTCCTTATATGATTTCACTGAGAATCTTTATACTTGAAATATGAGAAAATGTATCACTATTCCAAATTTACCCAAATTTAAGTATTGAACAATGAATTGTGATTATACTTATTTCTTTCATAATTTAATTTTAAAAAAATTCTCTTGCAAAGAAAATAACTTACTTAAATATTTACAAACAAATATAAATTAAAAAGAGTATAGAAAATCTACTTAATACTTACAAAAAGTGTAAAAAGATTGGCCCATGCGGTAGCGTGCCCAAGATGCTGCCCGCATTTCCTCGCTGAATAGCCAGATTTCTCTAAATCAAAATAAATTCATAAGTGCCCAATACATATTTGTATACCCACATGCAAAATTCCACTAATTTTAGTGACTAATTATCATTCAATATATAACATAATTTCAATAGGTACCTATATTAATATATACATAAGTGTTACTGCATGCAACATATATCAATATTCCACTAATTTTAGTGATTCAAATATCATTCAATAATTCAATCACATTAGTAGCTTTTAGAGATAAGTGGCGGATGACAAATTTATCTTCAATTTAATGCGTTTTGATTTAGATAATGTAACATAGTGCTTGACATGTGCAAATGACAAATTAATTCACAGAGCAACATTTTAATGTCAGAAGTTTTAACGTTTCTTCCTATTAACGCCAAAAATTCTAATTGGATATTGATTGACGTCAATTAGAATTTTTGGCGCGAAGTTGAACAGTGGGGTTGTCATTTTTGTTTTATTTAAAAAAAAAGTATTAACCGTGGTGTGGTTTTTTTGGCGACAAGTTGAATGAACAGTGAAGTTATCAGTTTTGTTTTATTTTCTGAATATTGTGTTTCTATGATATATATTTTGTAATATTAGTGGGATCTTAAACATTCTGTATTCATAATCCTTGACTTCAATTTTTGAGTTCTCCCAAGATGTCTATTATATTTTCAGTAAAGTATTCATAGCTCTACTGATAGGGGTAGGGGATTTATTTTATCATCGCCACCGTCATCACCATCATTATAATTAGCAGGGGTACTTATACTTATATTTAAAATACCAAAGAAACATTTTTCTTGAGACTGGCAAAAATGGCTATTATTTTGTAGCCGATTATAAGCCAAAATAAGAAAAAGAAGAGGAACCATGGTGTGTTCATAAACGTGCACAAGTAAAGGGAATTGAAATAAAATAGTATATCTATTTAATTTGACTTTTCAAGCTTTTTACTGATAGGGTTAGGTTATTCATTTCATCAACATCATCGTCATTAACAACGATTAAACCATTTACTCGCCACTGGCTAAAATGGAAGTATTTTGTAGCCAATTGCTAAGCTATAGAAATAATTGATAGAACTAGGCGATACTTGGCGAAGCTATAGAAAGCAAAAGAAGATATTCTTCTTCTTTTATTAAGTTGTTAATCGGCTACGAAATAGAGCCTGAACTTTTTCTTGTCTGTGACCTAGGTAACAGCAAATTATTTTGAATGGTTCTTCTAAACTTGGACGAATCAATAAAATATGTAATTAATTCGCGTGTATTACTCGAATCGGCTTGGTATTTTTGAATCGGCTTGGTATTTTTGTGCTTCAATTTGTTGCTCGTCACACACCGTCTGTTTTATTTTTTTGTCTGAGTATTTTTTTTTTTTTTTTACATTATAGGCAAGTATTTGATCTCGATCTCACCTGATGGTAGGTGACGATGAGATCTACGATGGAGCATACTTGCCTAGGTAGGAGTAGAAGTATTTATACTTGTATATATTATTTATAAATAATCATTATTGAATAATATACGGTAGGAATTTTAACGGTCCCATTCTCAACTGGATAACATTTTGAAAATTAAAATATGCAACCGAATAATAAAAATATGTAGGTACATTAAGTTGGTATTTTATAACTATTTTTGTATTATTTATTAGTTTTTTTTTTAACATTTGTTGGAAATCGAATAAATCATTAGTTTAATCATCACAGGACTTATCAGTTGATCAGCTAAAACCATTTATAGCAAAAAATAAGAAATTTTAGAAGAAAAATCCCTTAAGAATACATGGCTTTTTTAACAACCCTGATCGTTAAATACTGTTACTTATTATAAAGTATATATGTGGTTAGTAATATTCGTTCTTCCGTTTGTATTACTATAACACATGGTACAATAATAATAGGCCTGAGGATGCCTCGTTTAGAGGCGAAACACGTGTCGAATACTGTTTTAGATTCGCTTCGTTTTGCGGAGAATCGCATTTTATTTGGGGTCCCGTCGTGATAGATAACATCTCAGAGGAGTTTAGTTTAGCTGGCTTCTTTAACTATCGATCAAACTAGTTTGATTTATAATTGGAAAAGTTGACAAGCCGAGGGTCAGTGGTGGGTTCCTCTTCCCCAATTTGTTTAACAATGGATTTCCGCCAAGTATCGGCTTGGTCTATCAATTATAATACGCTACGCTATTCTGTTCCCGTAAAAATAGGTCACGTGATTGGCTAAGATTCCGTCATCAACCTATTCTATTGGAGGTGTTAATTAATGGCAGCACTGATCGCGAGGTAGTCTCGGGCCACCGTGGGAAGAGTATACATGGCGAAGCATATTGTTATACCATGCTTTTGCATATGAAAGTGATTTCTAACGACACAGTAACACTTGTAAGGTAATGTTTAGTAAGTGCACTCGTTTAAACAGCCCGTTCGTCTGCCGCCACACATCTCGGGACGCGCGGAGACTGTAAAGCATCAATTAAATCCAAAAGTGAATCAGTTTATTTCCAGTTTATGGTTAAAGTTTTAACATAACCACTTTCGTTGATTTCAATCGTTGTTATAAGGATTTCTTTTTTTTTATAAGCCAACTAGGTTATGGCTGTCTGTGGAAGGTTCGAGGTGATTCAAGTTCAGTGCGAGTTAGGAGATGATGTGAATGGAGATGGTGGTGAATCGCATCGCTGTGGAGCTGCCTGCTTCATGGCGTTCCTACATTGTTCACACATACCCATAACAATGTACTGTTCAAAAATGTAACGGTTCTTTTTAAAAAGAGCAACCATGGAGTTACTTGCCCGTTCTTCTCCATAGGAATGGCATTCCGACTTTTCCACCCGTTGGTAAAGTTGTAGCTTAGCATTTTGAGACATTATTGACGATTCCAAAGTACTGTACTTAATGGTTTACATGAATAAAAAATCTTCCGATTCTGATTCTTAACTATAGCGATTCACTTACTCCATGAGATGCAAACAAAAGTAATTACTTAAACACACTGAATAAATGTTCCCATAACCTCTAAAACCGTTTATGCATAGACACCCAACAATTACCGTAACTATGCGAAAACCGGTATAAAATCACGTGGCACTAGTGCACAGGAAACAAAGCCTTGGCGATTTGACCTCAACTTTCATATGTGGGTAAATGAACCGGAATCATGGTTGTATTTAAAAAAAAAAACCGGTCGCTGCTGTTCATTTAGTCCATTTCCATAATTTATTTATTTATTTACATAATATATATTTAAGGTTTTTTAGAAATTAAAAAAATATACAAGATCATTCAGAAAGGGGACACTAAGCCATAAACCTGGGCTTCTTTAGCTCATTTGGCAACATTATGTGAAGTCAGGATTTGGAAAGGTCGATTTAAAAAAAAATAACAACTGTCATTTTGTTGGGAACAAAATTAGATTTCTTAAATTGACATATCGAAATTCTGAATTCAAATAATGTTTACAAATGCGCTAAAGAAGCCAAGGTTCCAGACTTACCCCCAAATTTATAGACGTTTTATAACTTTGTCAAACGTCATATAGTACTGCGCACAAGAGTTTTGCATTGCACAGTACTATATGACGTTTGATAAAGTTATAAAACGTCTATAAATTCGGGGGTTAGTATATACCCTTTATGTATCACCGTGTATAGGCGAGTAGAGCTCGTAATATATCGTATGCAAGGATTTTAAGTTGTTTGCTATCCCCGGAGAACGCTTTCAAATTCCAAGACAATAATCATTCAAGATGTTGATCTCATTCCTTCCTTCTTATCTTCATTTACAAAAGTAATTTGTAAATGTGGGAACCATGTCGCCATTAACTTGTAATTATATACTTAGAGTTAGTACTTACCAGCTGCTAAAGTCTACCTAGCCGTTCCTACATTGTTCTCACATACCCATAACAATGTACTGCTCAAAATGTATAAGATCGTTTTAAAAAGAGCAACCATGGAGTTTCTAGCCCGTTCTTCTCCATAGGAACGGCATTCCGAACGGGTGGTAAAGTTGTAGCCTAGCATTTTGTAACTATTTTGGCGATTCATAAGTCATGTACTTAATTGTTTAGATGAATAAAAAATATTCTGATTCTGATTCTACTATTTGCTGTATCATATTTAGGCATACATTTATGTTACTAGATCGAGACCGTATCATAATCCGAATAATTAGGCTTTATGGATCAAAAATCTATTTACAAAGCGACTATACTAATAAGCCTTTTACTAGCGGTTCTGTAAAGCGCTTAGAGAGCGGTTTCTACAAACCGGTTGCAACCTAGATATTCTTTTAACCTTTGTTAAAATATTTCTAGTCTATGTCTAGTCTGATTCGCATGATCAAACTCGGTCATTCAAAATTCAGTGCATAGATCTTAATCTTGAATTTGAAATGTATTATGCATTTCGAAAAATCCATGTGAATACACTTATATCAAACTAATGTCATTAGTTCAAATATGAATATAAATCCGGAATCCGAAGCCAAATTATATAGGTATTATATATACTTAGTATTTATTGTATAGCAACGCAATAAATCTATTAAGTTGTGATTTATTCAGCTATAATTTTGACGATAACCCGCACTAAGGTCACTGTTACATTAAATATCTGTCAGTTGACACACACAAACGGCGCACATCGAACGTACATTTGAAATAATAATTGAATTACACAATTCGATTGTTCGAATTTGAATTCAGAATTGAGTTTTTGAATTTGGAATTTCAAAAGGGCAAACTTCGAAAATTCACATTTGAAAATCGAATTTCTAGTTAAAACAAAATGGCAGCGGTAAACGGAATAGACGCGGAGCCAGTGGTAGTGCCGCCTTCGTCGTTAATCAGAAGAGTTAGCTCGCGCTCGATAAGGAACTCCATATCCGAGGAAATAGAAAATGGCGTGGAGCCGGTTAAGGGCTCATTCGTTAGTAAATACAAGAAAGCGCCCGAGGCGCTGAAGAGTTTTCATATGAATGACGCTGAAAGCGAACTGGAAGTGCCTGGGACGCCGATGACACCGAGAACTTCCACTACCCCTGGTTTGTATCCCACTAATCACACTAATATTATAAATGTGAAAGTTTGGATGGATGGATGTTTGTTACTCAATCACGTCAGAACGGCTGCACGGATCTGAACGCAATTTGGCACAGAGATAGATTATAGTCTGGAATAGCACATAGGCTACTTTTTATCCCGGTAAAAAGGACATACTTTTCAATCGGGGGTAACACCGCAGGGCGCAGCTAGTATTATAAATGTGAAAGTTTGGATGGATGTTTGTTACTCAATCACGCCAGAACGGCTGAACGGATCTGGATGAAATTTGGCACAGACATAGATTATAGTCTGGAATAGTACATAGGCTAATTTTTATCCCGGTAATATGTATGGTTCCCGTGGGATAGATTTGTTTTCATTTTTCATACTTTTTAATCGCGGGTAATACCGCGGGGCGCAGCTAGTATTTCTATAAGGGTGAGACAGGTACATAGTTTTCGACAATAATGCATGTTCAATAATATGCTTATGTTATACAGTGTGATACCGAAAGGGAAAGGAAAATAATAATTATGTGAAGTCAGAATTTGGATAAGATTTTTTGTTCCCAATAAAATAACAATAGTGTGTGTTGACTGTATGAAAAATAAGCTTTAAATTGTGGCCATCCTAAAAGATTATAGCGTTTTATAACTATGTATTAGTCTTCATAAATATGGATTATTTTCTTTAAATACATAGCTTAAAGTAATGTTTTTTTTTGGTTCGATCACATAATCTAAAACGCTCTGGATTGTTGCTTGATGCGTTGTGACGTCACACTGTCGTAATGTTCGTATGGCAATGTAATTATTATTATTGATTTCAATGACTATTCCTTATACCCGACACCGGCTAAATATCTGAGATGCTGACGCTATATGTTTTTTAAACAAGTCGATGATATTAAGGGGGAAGCTCAGGGTCAGGGCGCGAAATTCAAAATGTCAATGGTTTTTATTTTTTTACGAAAAATTTGGACATCTTTACGATGTAATTTAGTGTTTTGCGATATAAGCATTCTGCATTGGATGTCTCGATGTATTAAGTTTGCTTAAAAAATAATCTTATCCGATACAATACCATAAGGTTAGTAAAAACCGCTACTTTTACTAACTTAATGGTGTTGTATCGCTTTAGGTACTTTTTTAAGCAAACTTAATACATCGAGACATCCAATGCAGAATGCTTATATCGCAAAACACTAAATTACATCGTAAAGATGTCTAAATTTTTCGTAAAAAAATAAAAACCATTGACATTTTGAATTTCGCGCCCTGACCCTGAGCTTCCACCTTAACCTTTAAATTCATATTATTGTTTTCATAGTCGGATTTAAACACGGGAGTTGTTGGTAGACGACATTCAAAATGTAAATAAATTTTGATTTTGATAATGGAATTATTATATGAAAAATAAAAATGAATAAAGATTAACATAAATCACGCCAACTATTCATTGTCATGGTCCGACATTCTAATAAAATACATCTAGAAAATATTTTAATTTATTATAATGAATAATATATATATATACATATATTATATATTTAATTTATATATAGCCGTTGATAGTTTGGAATAATTATTATTGAAATTTATGAACAACGTATTTAATGGGATATTAGTCATTAACTATTAAAATAGTGTGAAATATTTTAACAGATGAATCAGTAATTTATATCGATCACGTTGTGTAAATTAATTAATAATTGTGTAAATGTTGTATGATTATTTTCAATCAAGTCTAACGAGTAGCGTTTGGCCGAGCGCTCAGTACAGGGTGTTCTTTTTTTGATTGAACAGATTTTTTTTATTACAATTAGAATTACAGCTGGCAATTCAGATTCATATAAAAAAATATAATATTCTAAAACAAATGTTTTTAAGATAAAACATCATCTTTTAAATGCTCAGATTACTAGCAATAAAAATGCTGTCAACCACGACTACTGCTTATTTCTTTTTCATGTAGTTTTTTGCAATAATTACATTTGCATTCATTTTACAATTCATTAACTATTTTTCAATATCCCAATGTCCAGTATTATTTTACATGTAAAGCCTGAATTAGTATTTGCTTAAATGTAAATTTAATGGGCTTTGATGATCAATGTCGTAAAAGATTATATTATAAAGATAATAATTTATATTTGATTTACTGGTATAAATACACAGGTGTACATTTACATAACAAGTACAGGCACTTCGCGAAATTCGCGAGTCAGATGTAAGGTCGCGGAACATGTTAGTTATTGGAAGCAATTACGTGCGCAAGCGCTGAAAATTAGGTCAAGTTTAAAAAGGTATTAATTATAATCAGATGTACATACAAAGATACATAAAAAAACTAGAAGATACTTATTGATAGGGAGAATAAACAAATAATAAAAAGTAAAAATGAAATAAATCAAATGTATTATATTAATAAGTTGCCCCACTGCTGGGCACGGGCCTCCCCTCAGTGCGAGGAAGATTGTCACTGGCGTAAAAGAATCCCTTCAAATAAATAAATCAATATTTTTTTATACTAGATTCGCTGTCGTTTTTTTTTAATAGGTACACACATAATGTGCTTCTGTATATTTTTCGGTCTTGTAATCGGAATGTATTAGTTATTTAAATTTAAATAAGATATGCATCGATACAGTTCCTCTGGATATATTATAGCTAATCAAATTCATAGATTTACAACGCATATAAAATTGTGGCTATTTTTTAATAGCACACAATTACTTGGTGGAATAGCGTTGTTAGGTTGTTATAATTACCTACTGTTGCTATCAATAGGCACCATAAAAAACCATAATTCGGTTAAAATTGCTTCACACATTTGGCATTTATATTATTCGGTTATTGATTTCATATATTGACGCGAATACTACATATTGAATTAATACTAATTTTACGGATTTTATCGCGTTTATTTTATGTTTTTACTATCTCGACGTTTCGGCTGCTTTACAGCAACCATGGTCACTGAAGGACTGAGGTGTTTGACGACCTAGTGTCATAGTTTAACGGGGTACCCTCATATTTAGTTGTTGCTTGCGGTCCGATCTACGCAGAAAGTGCTCACAGTGTCTTGAGGTCTTGCAATGGTGCGCTTGGCTTCGGATTTAATTATAGCCCTAGTTATTATACAGGTGATTCAGAAAGGGTATACTAGCATTTGAATCGACGCATTTGTAATTATTATTGTCTTAAAATCTGATATCACATAATAATTACAAGTGCACTCAAGAATCGTAGGTTCAAAGGCTAGTAAAGCCTTTCTTAATCACCCTGTAAACTGGTATTGGAATCTTTCACGAACGAGTATTTTTATCAGTTGTCATTTTTTGTCTCTCTTGTCCATAGGTCACGAGAACTGCACATTCCACCATGACCTGGAACTCGACCACAGACCTCCGACCAGGGAGGCTCTACTCCCCGACATGGCCAACTCCTACAGACTACTTCTTACAGGTAACTATGATCATCATCTAGAATCTAGATCATCATCACTACATCATCGATCTAATATAATCTGTACCCTTCCGATCTATTGACTCAAACAGCTTTTGACAACAAGGTCTTAACATAAGATTACTAGACCATACGGTCGGATTAATACATCACATGGTCCGATCAAAAGCTCTTACAGTTAGATTAGTAGACTACAAGATCGGATAAGTAGACCGTAAGACCTTATTAGTAGACCACACAGTCATATTAGTTTACCATTATATGTTTTTTTTTTATTTATTACATTATAGGCAAGTATTTGATCTCGATCTCACCTGATGGTAAGTGACGATGAGATCTACGATGGAGCATACTTGCCTAGGTAGGAAGGCGGCAGTAGATCGAGACGCTACATTCACTAGGCACATGCAGCGCAACTGATCTGACCCGCCATCCATGAGTGGCAACACCGAACATCATGCCGGAACACGGCTAGGCCGCTTGGCGGCATGGCTTTGTTCAGTAGGTGGTGACTAACCACGGCCGAAGCCTAGCAATAGTAGAGTTGTCACCTGGTTGGCACCACCCAGGGTCACGTGTAGGGTATCTCGAGGGTACTTAATTCTCCTACGGACGAAGGTGACTCGACCCCAAAAAATGTACAGATTAGCAGACCGTACGGTCAGATCACTAGACTATACAGTCAGTGCATTATACCGTACGGTCATAACTAGACCTTTTGGTTAGATTAGTAGATCACACGATCAGATCAATAAACCATAATATACCTGCTGTTATTATAAATATCACAAAAAATAAGCAACATTGTTTAATGCTTAATCCATTTTGCATTTATATTTTAATACACAAGATTCGGTCAGATTAGTAGACCACACAGTCAGATCGATAAATCATAATATGTTCAGATTAGTAGACCTTACGATCAGATTCCTAAACAATACGAGTCATGTACTGAAATGTCAAAATCGTGTGTAATACTGAAATTATGGGTCCGAATAAATAAAGGTGGTGAGCTTTAAAAATAATTTGTGATTCGCAGGTCTTGGTGAGGACCCAGAGAGGGCGGGACTCCTGAAGACACCAGAACGTGCGGCCAAAGCAATGCTGTTCTTCACTAAAGGATACGATCAGAGCCTCGAAGGTACGTGCGGTCACTAAAAGGACAATGTATAAGAAGATATATAACAACGAAATGTACCTACTTTTCATCAACAACGAATCAATTATATTATCCTTTTGGGTCTTGCATCTTTGAAAACATCATTATTTATCTAAAGCTACCCGTCATATATTTAAAAAATATATCTCACGCTAGGTAGGTACCTACATAAATATTAAAATTCTATTCAGACATTTGCTACGCTATTATTGCCATTGTTCTATGCAAGTTACGATTGAGTATTTAGCGATAAAGATGCAGATGTAAATACTTAACAATACACTAAGTAGTTCCAAAAATACTTCCTTCAATCAGCCGAAGGAAGGCCACTGCTGGGCTTAGGCCTCCTCCTTATGACTCCCACACATCCCGGTCCTCCGCCACTCGCATCCACCGGCTTCCTGCTATCTCTCTCTCTCTCTCTGCGATCTCCTCATTTCTGATTCACTGTAGCGACATTGCGCGCTGAGTGACTTTGAGCTTTTTTGTGAGGCTCTGAAAAAATACTTAAATCTATTCAATGACATTCTTAACACTGACTGACTGACAGACAAAACGCAGCCTAAAGTGATGGAGCTAAAAATATAAATTTAACATAGGGAGTTCCTTATATAATGAAGGTGACCACCAAGGAGGGATTATTGGAAATTCGACTTCTAAGAGACTCAAGGATTTTTTGACGAAACTATTTCTGGAGTAACTATTAGGCACATAGCCAGTAGGATAGAAAATAATATAACAATTTAACATACTTCCCTTTCCTCTTATAGAGGTCCTGAACAACGCGATATTCGATGAGGACACCGACGAGATGGTGGTGGTGAAGGACATTGAGATGTTCTCCATGTGCGAACACCATCTGGTGCCCTTTTACGGGAAAGTTTCCATCGGATACCTACCGCAGGGCAAGATCCTTGGGCTCAGCAAGTTGGCCAGGTGAGAATCTATCAGATGACAGTTATGGATGCATGTGACCTGGATCGGACTCAGGCTTACCTTCAACGTTACGTGGACCAGGCCCAGAGGGCTTCCTACATCTTTTGATAATTGCTTCGGCTTTCTCAGACGTTGCCAGATTTCTTAACGACTCATCTTCACCGTTTTAGCAAGTGATAATCATTATTAAGAGTCATACATAAAAAGCTCCTTTACAGGGTGCTTCGAAGGAGTTAGGAAGTCGTATATTGCAATGCACTCACAATTTGCCAAGGGTATATAGTCCAAATGTAATTGGAGGCCAGCCTATTGCTATTAAACCGAGTTCTTCGAGCTATGCTGGAGTCTTAGTTCTTATTTATTACTCTACAAATAATGTCTGAATTTTCATGATTTCAGGATAGTAGAGATCTACTCCCGCCGTCTCCAAGTTCAGGAGCGTCTGACCAAGCAGATCGCTATCGCCGTCACCCAAGCAGTGAGGCCTGCTGGCGTGGCTGTCGTCATCGAAGGAGTGTAAGTAACCCCACATGAGAATCAGAGAAAAAATAAAAATAAGCCTAAAAAGCATGGTGGCAATGGCCATATAGATAATTACCTTGTTTAACTGAATATGGATAGATGGCGTTACTATCAGCCAATCGTGGTCGAGTATTTCAAACATTCGAATGACGTTAGACCCAATACAATGACATAGTGATTATAAATGATCTAAGGAAGCGCTGGTTCGATGGGTAGTACTACTTTACTGAATCGAATCATGCTGTTTAGGTTATGATATACTGGGTTCGCCGCCAGGCCATTCTACGGTGCCCATAATACAAGCGTTGCTTAGTGTGGGACCGTGGTGTGATGGTCTGTCGATATTTATTTTTAATTTTATTTTTTTTACAGTCACATGTGCATGGTTATGCGAGGTGTCCAGAAGATCAACAGCAAGACCGTGACCTCGACGATGCTGGGTGTGTTCCGCGATGACCCCAAGACCAGGGAGGAGTTCCTCAACCTCGTCCACTCCAAGTGAGGCCGCGATACTATCATGACCTTGCCGTTCTGACGAGCGTAATATTATTTTTTATTTCGAACATCGAACGAGCTTTATTTTCTTAAAAAACAAAACATTTTTAACAATTTTGTTTTTTTTTTCTTTAAAAGTCATTCTTGACATATTTTTTTTTAACCTTTGATTCCAATCTAAGATTGATTGCTTAAAATTGAATGCATTGATATGATTATTGAAATAATCTCAGTATGTTTCTGAAATAAGTACGTCCAAACTTTTAAATATTTTTGATAGCTTTTTTAATTAAAAAAAAGAATATTACGTTCGTCATATTATATTGTAATGTGAATTTATTTACTTCGTAAGTTTTTTTTAAACTATTAACTTAATGCTTTTTATTACTCATATTGTTATTATTAATTGTTTATGATTTATGAATGTTGTTTTTTTCGTTCTCACAATCTTCATTATTGCGTACATTTGTCATTTTTTTCACTATTCGCAACTATATAATTTATTTTGATTCAAGCAGCTAGTTTTGTTATTTATTTAAACCGTAGTTTATGTATAACATAAGCGATATGTCCTGTCCTAGTTAATTTGTATATACATACAAGGGTTAAAAATTGTTTGCAAAATATGTATTTTAGTTCTTTTCTCATAATACATATGTATTTTTTAATATTAGTAAAGCATAAAATGACAATAAAAATCGTGGGGAATGTGATAAATATATATTGCCCAAAAATTACCACATTTTCCATGTTATTCTTATATTATTAATATTTTTATTGTAAGTAGTACAAAAGATGAATAACTAACATTTTTTACGAGATTGTTAACAATTTTGGACCAATTAGTTTAATTGCAAAAATCTCAAGCACGATATGGCTGATGTTTGACATTTTTGTGGAAAAAATTTTTTTTTTTACTGTTGTATAGAAGAACAAACAAACGGTTGGGAGCCCCATGACGTTGCCTTAACACATGCATGTAAAGATCTTTGATATGTTCAAATTATTATATGTACTTATAATATATTTTATAAATAAACGTTTTTTACTTTAAGTTAATTCTGTTTTTTATTATGCACAATTGCCTGCCTTTTGTCGAACGCTTATCCCTAGCCAATATCAACCATACTGAATACACTGAAAAAAAATCCATCGTTGGTGGTTTTTCCTTTACTTTATGGAAATGGTAAACAAACCGCTCTTATACTACCGCTATACCACGATTTTACCAAGTCACCACGCCAGCGATAACAATGTATTTTTTAATTTTTTAACTGTCTACAACTCATTTGACAGATGGCCTTAAGTCTTAAAAAATAGGCCATAGACACCTTCGTTCTGATGTTATGTAAAAGCAGTGTTACTCCACGATACTAAGTCATCAAATAGGTATATCGATGGTCTAGAAGACAATATTGCTGTATATACATGTTTCAGGATCAACCCCAACGGGTCGATATCGATCACTTACGAAATCCCTGGGATAGACAATTGTAATAAGATCACTTAATACGTTACATAGTACTTTTTTGAAGTGTAATAATTGTCGAAAATGTGATTAAAAGTATGTGTTTGCAATTTATATTATCTATTGATAAAGGACTTTGACCTTTTGTCTTTGTTTTCATGTCACTTATTATATAGATATGTACCGATATGATTTGGGTAGAAAGAGATGAAAAATTGGTGAGCGCAAATGGTGCAGAATACTTATTCAGTACATTTGGCATCAAAATATCAAAAACCCGAAATTGTGGACTTAGCATCTTTTTCTTCTTGACCATCGATATTATCTACATCACACACTGTATTTACGTGTAGTGTGTCTATTTCAAGATACAAATACGAGGTTGAATCTTAGCAAATAAATAAGATTGATAACCTTTTAAATCATCGGAACTATATAACGGAATTTATATATGAGCTGGACTTGCAATAATTTATATATGAGCTGGACTTGCAATAATTTATATATGAGCTGGACTTGCAATAATTTATATATGAGCTGGACTTGCAATAATTTATATATGAGCTGGACTTGCAATAATTTATATATGAGCTGGACTTGCAATAATTTATATATGAGCTGGACTTGCAATAATTTATATATGAGCTGGACTTGCAATAATTTATATATGAGCTGGACTTGCAATAATTTATATATGAGCTGGACTTGCAATAATTTATATATGAGCTGGACTTGCAATAATTTATATATGAGCTGGACTTGCAATAATTTATATATGAGCTGGACTTGCAATAATTTATATATGAGCTGGACTTGCAATAATTTATATATGAGCTGGACTTGCAATAATTTATATATGAGCTGGACTTGCAATAATTTATATATGAGCTGGACTTGCAATAATTATCATTTGACTGACTGTTTAATGCTAGTGAGTTGATTTTCTAACTTGAGTTACTTAACCAACTTTAACTTAGCCAACTTTAACTTAACCAACTTTGAGCGACTTAAAATATTATTTTTAATTAAATACTTAATAATTTATAAATAGTATTCTTTTAATTTGTGTTTTATTATGTAAGTAACTGTAATTTACAATCAATAATTATTATTTATGTTATTTTATTTAGACAGTAATCTAGATTTTTGTTTTTAAATTATATTAAGTATAATTAGTTGGTTGAATGCTTGTTTTGGAAAAAAGGTGTTTAGGAACGAACCCCGGCTCGCAATTCTAGGATTTTCTGATTTTATGTGTGAATCTCATTGTCAATAATGATTTTCACTTGCTGTACGGTGAAGGGAAACATCGTGAGGAAGCCTGCACGTCTTTCGAAAGCTGTGTGAAGTTCGCCCACCTATACTTGTAGTAAAATATGTCTCGAGCCACCCTCAAATCAAGGGGGAGTATACACAATATTACTAAATTATACATTGTATACTAGATTTTTTGGCATTTATTATTTGAAATAAAACTATTTTGAAGGATTCTATCGCGTTTATTTTTTATTTTTACGTTCCCGACGTTTCGGCTGCTTTACAGCAACCATGGTCACGGGAGGACTGAGGTGGTTGACGTCCTAGTGTCATAGTGTCATAGTTTGACGGGGGGTACCCTCATATTTAGCTGTTACTTGCGGTCCGATCTACGCAGAAAGAGCGATAGAATCCGCAAAAATAGTTTTATTTCAATGTGTAGTATTCGCGTAAATATAAGAAATCAATACATTTATTATTTTTTTGTCAAAAATGTATAAATGCATAACCCGCACCTTATTCTATGCTCGCGGTCAGAATATACCTAGAACCTACAGTCTAAACGTCCCTGTCTTTAAAGAGCACTTTACATAAATATAATTCTTAAAATGACCTCAAAATACTTGTATTTGACTTAGTATGATAAACCTATACACGTGTCCATTAGACGACATTAAAAATACGGTATGATTCTAATATAAACAGCGCAATTCAGAAAGGATATATATATACTAACCTTGGCACCTGCGCTTCCTTAGACTTTAAAATCGCATTTTCGCATCATTTCATTTCGCTTCGCATAACTATCACAAATGCGGCCGTTCAAAGGTTAGTACACCCTTTCTGAATAACCCTGCATATAAAACTAATTTCATTATTTACAGAAACGACAATGAACTTGGCTGCGTTCTCCGCGGCAATTCTCCTTGCTGGACTGGAGTATGCCGCTCCAATCTCTAATGATGACAAAGTCGTGATGACCAAGGACTTCTTTCTGGATGGTTTGGCGAAATACACGACAGATCACGATATAGTCAACTCCCTTCTACCGCTTAACGATGTTCATTTCGTGGTCATAGATAATGACAAAGCTGACTCCAACTTCTACAGTCTTCGTTGAAGCTGACACCGACCACAACGGTTAAAGAGTAGACAGAGGTTTATATGTTATAGAAAGCTATCAAAGTACTAAACTGCTCGATAACGGTAGGGATGCAGCCGCCGCCAGCGATCAGAATCAGAATCAGAATATTTTTTATTCACGTTGACCATTATGTACAGTACTTATGAATCGTCAAAAGTTACAAAAATATTATGCTACTATAACTCTAACACCGTATTCTTTGGAGCTGAAGATGGTTTATGGATTAATATGATGGTTTATGTTAATGGATTGTACAACATTAAAGAAAACAAAGCTGACAAATATGGTCCAGTAACTGACAGTATTATCAGCATCGCTAAATTCAATGCCGGCGATATTATTGACATTTTGACTGAAGATCATGTTCTTTACAAAGTCACTGATGATGGCACTACACATACTGAAGTAGATGAGGTTGTAAACGCTCAACAAATCGTGTTGGACTACGAAAATAATCTGTACTATTACACAGGAGACAAAGAGGTATACTTCCTTACATCCGCAGGTGTTAGGAAGATCGATGGCCTGCCTGCAGCTGCTCAAGTCAATATTTTAAAACCACCTTTCGTCTTAGAGAACGGAGTGCTTGTAGTTGTTGATAACAAGGCTTATATTGTCTTTAGTAATGGCGCTGTTGAAATGACAGACTTCGAATTCATTGATAAGCCAACGGCGATCGCAATGGAAGGTACAGTAAATGAATATTTCGCATACAATAAAAAGATCTACGAATATGACCGTTTGGAAATTATTTGAGGTGAATTTATTAACGAAATTAAAGAGTACTTCGAAGACGAAACAGATTTGATGCAACACATCGCGAACAAATCGAAGATATACTTAAAAGCGCGGCGCCAAAAACGACGACAGAAAAAAACAAGTAAAATTAACGAATTGTTAAAAAAAACTATTCCAATAATGTCATCCAATAAATATATTACTTATCGTTAAAATGTTGTTCTATATTTAATTTTGTTACTGATTATATCAATAAATTTACAACAAAATTGATTTTGTTTTATTCCTATCATTATTAAAGGTGAACTCAACGAATTAACTTACCTTATTGTAATCTTTAAGAGCTTTAGCTTTGAAATAAACCTAATATTACGGATTTTATCGCGTTTATTGTTTGTTTTTTATGTCCCCGAAACGTCGGGAACGTAAAAAACAAATAATAAACGCGATAAAATCCGTGAGATTTAGCTGTTAAAAATAAAATAACCAGCCTCTTTCACCGAGTTCTACCATAGCATTTTTTAATCTATTTCGAGGTATTTTTTTGTATATAAATAGTTTCTAACTGGTTACAATATTCCATATCTAACATTAATTCTCTAGACATACACTCAGCTATCAGGAATCAACAACAAAATGGCCAAGTCAATCAAATGTTACATTAAGAACATAGGTATTTAATAGCTGTTATCAGGTCAGAATGGTCAGAAGATAAGTTTCCAATTACTTAAGCAGTAAATACATTGCAAAGCGTTGCTGATATCAGTTGCCTTTCAACCGACACGCTTCGTAGGTGAGTTGATGTATTAATTGATTATTAAATAAAATAAAATATTGAAATAAAACCCATTTCAATGTGTAGCATTCGCATAAATATATATAAAATAAAAATAAAATATAATAAGTTTATCTTATTACAATTCATGTGGTAATTTTTCTTTGGAATAATATTAAATGTAAGGGCATTTAAAATATATTTTTTTACTGTTATTTATTTGTAAAATATGTAATTTTATATTAACATAACAAATAACTGCTTCATGAAAAAGCTGTAAATTAATCAGTTAGTAGTGTTATCGCGCTATAACGCGACATATACAATGATTATTACTGATAAGCGCAGTTGGTAGTAACCCTCCTTTCTGTGCTGAGGTCCCGGGTTCGAATCCTGGTAAGAACAAACTGTGTGACGAGCACGAATGTTTATACCCACTCATGGATGTTTAGTAGTATATAAGTAATATATACTGGGTTCGCCCCTAGTCCATTGTACGGCACCCACATACAAGCGTTGTTTAGTGTGGGACCGTACAGTTGGTGTCTGCCGATATTTTATTTTTTACGGTTTCCCTAATGATGCTACCATAACATCATTACTAATGACGTTAGACATTAAGCTATAAGAGCGGACCTACATTGATGTAGTTGCTACAAGTGTTGAACGTGGAATTTATAATAACACTAGCTGCGCCCGGCGGTGTTACCCGCGATAAAAAGTATGAAAAATTAAAACATTTATCCCACGGGAACCATACATTTTACCCGGATAAAAATTAGCCTATGTGCTATTCCAGACTATAATCTATCTCTGTGCCAAATTTCATCCAGATCCGTTCAGCCGTTCGGGCGTGAAAGAGTAACAAACATCCATCCATCTATCCATCCATCCATCTATCCATCCATCCAAACTTTCACATTTATAATATTAGTATAGATAACTATGGTGTATCGGTAACGTACGCTATGTCAGAAGGCATACAACACAAAAAATGCTTGGTTGGATGCTGGTCCGGCTCCTCAGGAATATAGATGACCTTGTTCGAGCAGACTATTTGGATTTTGTTTTTCTCCTCTATCTATCTATAATCCTGTCTCCTTGTTATTTCCATTAACCTGTAATGATATACTTAGAGTTGGTACTTTTTTTACTGCTAAAATCTGCATAGCCGTTCCTATTGTTCTTTCTGGATCTTTTTAAAAAAAAAAGCCATGGAGTTTCTTGCCCGTTCTTCTCCATAGGAACGGCATCGCGATCGGGTTACTTAATGATTTACATGTTTCATGCTGACTAAAGTTAACCCAGATGTGACCATGTGACCCATTATGGTTCGGCTACATCTGGGTAAAGCAGTGATAGCCAAGTTGGTAGAACGCTTGCCTCGGTAACGAGGATTGCAGGTTTAAACCCCGGCTCGCACACCTCTGGGATTTCATGTGCGAATCTCATTTTCAACCACGATTATCACTTGCTAAACGGTGAAGGAAAACATCGTGAGCAAACCTGCATGTCATGAGAGAACCCCTCGAAAGATGTGTGAAGTCTGCCAACCCGCACTGGGCCAGCGTGGTGGACTATGGCCTAATCCCCCTCGCATTGAGGGGAGGCCCGTGCCCAGCAGTGGGACATTAAAAAAGGGCTGGAATTATTATATTGTTATTAATTAGAGGGACTACTATCATCCCACGATTCTAGTATTCTCTATAATAAAAAAAAAATATTATTTATGATTTAAAACTGATTTTATTATTTACAGAAATCACAATGACACTGGCTGTGCTCATTGGAGCGATTCTCGTTGCTGGACTGGCTTCTGCAGCCCCAACTTCTGATGATGATAAAGTCATCGTGACTGACAAGTTCTTTATGGATACCTATGCCAAATACACAGCTGAACACGATATAGTCAACATCTTTATGCCGCTAAACGATCTTAATTTCAATGACGACGATGACAACGGTGAAGACGCTGACACCAACATATTCTTTATTGAAGCCGATACTGACGACAAGGGAAACAGAATAGACAAGGGCCTCTATGTTATGAAAAACTATGTAGTTACAAAACTGCTTGAAAACGGTAGAGACGCCGCTGCAGCTAACGATGATACAACATTTGTATACTTCGGAGCTAAAGACGGTCTATATATATACGATGCCAAACAAACCAAAGCTGAGAAATATGGCCCAATAACTGACAGTATTATCAGCATCGCTAAAGTCAACGGCAGCGATATTATTTACATTTTGACTGAAGATCATGTTCTCTACAAAGTCACTGATGATGGCACTAAAAAGACTAAAGTAGATGAGGTTGTAAACGCCCAACAAATTGTGCTGGACTACGAAAATAATCTGTACTATTACACGGGAGACAAAGAGGTATACGTCCTTACATCCGCAGGTGTTAGGAAGATCGATGGCCTGCCTGCAGCAGCTCACGTTAATATTTTGAAGCCACCTTTCATCATTGAGAACGGAGTGCCTGTAATTGTTGATAACAAGGCTTATATTGTCTATGCTAATGCTACAACCGAGGTGACAGACTTTGAATTTGTTGCAAAGCCAACAGCGTATTCAATGGAAGGTACTCTGATTCAATATTTTGCTTACAACAAGAAGATATACGAATATAATTTTCTGGAAATCATCGCTAGTGAAATTGAGAATGAGATAAAATCGTTTTTGGATGATAAATCAGATACGATTCAGTCCATTGCGACTAGATCGAGGAATGAACTCATTCCGGGTGCTGAAACGGCAACTGAAAAGAACGAATAGAATCAATGGATATTTGAAGTGATATTCTACTGAAAATACGGGCTTCTTCGTATGTTATTGTTTATGTTTGATGATATCAAGATGTAATAATTCTCGTATGTTTTTTTTTTTATTTTAACCCTTTGTTTAGAGTCACTAGAGTTTTGACACAAAATGGTGAAACGGCTATGTCCGTCTGTCTGTCTGTCTGTCACACGTAAAGTTACAACGCATATATAAACGAAACACAATATTTAGAACAGTAACTTTAATTTTAATATTACAGTATTCTTTGCTGTTATTCAATTAAATAATGCTTACATACTTTTGTTAAGATGGCTCTAAACCTTAAATTAATCACAACCATCAAAATTATTATAGCTATAACATTACATTACATTCTTTATATACATTTTAACTAATTCCACTCTCAAATTTACAAAAGTTTTAATCAAATTCTATCTATCTATCAGCCGAAAGACGTCTACTGCTGGACATAAGCCTCCTCTAATGACTTCCACACATCCCGGTCCTCCGCCACTCGCATCCACCGGCTTCCTGCTACGCGTCGTATGATATCATCGGTCCACCTTGTGGGGGCCGTCCTACACTACGTCTTCCGGTTCGCGGTCGCCATTCTAGAACCTTTCTGCCCCAACGGCCATCAGTTCTGCGAGCTATGTGCCGCTTTTCACGATTTTTACGTACTTGTTTTTCAGTTCCCTTTAAATATAATTCAGCATGTAATCATAATAGTGGTCTATCTCAACGTGCAATGTAAATTAAAATTCGAAACGCTTGAGCGCGCTCATCACTCGCACGCGTTGGGTATCGCGCGGAGCGTTGTGTTGTGATCGCGTTGTTTACAATACATTGCGCGCTCAAAAATGAAAACATTTGTAACCCTTGACTTTCGACATAAATGAATTCGTTATCATGCCCCTAAGACCCTGTACAGACGAAAAGTTTCTATGAATATAGTAAGACTCCAACAAACCATTCATTCACCTTCAATATTCTCCATATTGTTATCTATATCTAACAAATTCACAATCTATTAAACCCCTAAAAAGAAACTTTCTCGGGCCGTCTCGATAATGGACATAACAATCCTAGTGACATCATGGGGCCAGTCCGTTGCCGCCCCAAACATACTCTTCACCAAAACCTCCATAACATTAAACTCGTAAATTTTACCATCTAAAGCTGCCACTAAATATAAAGCAGCATCCACACTATACGCTGTAGGCTTCTCCTTTATAAAAAAGTCTTTTTTCTCACTAGTGCCATTCGAATATAGGATATATAACACTCCATCACCAAAGAATGGTATACAATGTTCCATAATGAATGCGGGACGGAGTAGTTGGATCTCTCGAAAATCTTCCAAAACGCTAGCCGTTAAACTCAATATACTTCCATCTGATTTGATTATATGCAGCATAAGATCTTCGCATGCTATATAATATATATTATTGGAGGTGTCTAGCACAAATTCTAATGCGCACGTGACGCTACGAACTCTACTTTTAATAGTACCGTTCTTTTCAATCTTATACAGCTGATGGTTAGAGTTCAGTATGTATATTGCGTCAGACCCGTTAGCCTTTTGTAGTTGTATGATATCCTCCTTGAAACTGCCGTATCGTTTAGCTGACAACGAATCTGCATCATACTTATATATTCCGTCTTTTCCACCGAAGTATATGGCTTTATCGGAGCCATAGTCTGCTGTGCTGTCTCTTCCTCCTTCCAAGATTTCGTATGCAGCGAATCCTTCTAGGACATAAATGCAACTGCCGCCTTCCAATTTAGGGTCTGACACAGTGAAGAATATTGTCGGAATGTCAGATAGTTCTGTGTGCATGTATTTGGTGCCGTCAGCTGGTACCAGGAGCTTGCTGATCGTGTGGCCCGAATTGAAAATAATTTGTTCGTTCCGAAATATAGATGCGTTGGACTTCGGGAAGCGTTTGGTAAGCACGTGATATATGAGACAGGTGAGTAGAAGCGGTGACCACATTGTCGATCTGGAAAGTACAATATTTTTTTTACTACGACGATGCTATAACGCTTAAATCCCTAGAGAAAATACATTGTAGGAGTTAGAAGAAACTTATCCATCTCGCTCCAATGTGGGTGGTAAATAAATTTGCTGTGCGAGTAGGAAGAAGCCCCAGTTATTAGGCCCGTCTACTGCAGGGCCTAATAACATGTTAGTCCTAATCTTATGGTTAAAGTGAAAGTCTAAGTCAAATCGTTAATTTCGTATAGGCCTACGGGGGCACTTACAAATTGTCATTAAATTTTTTTTTAACTCTACAACCAGATCGAAACGCGACCTCAACTGAGAAGATCCGGCGAGAAACTCTCAGCGGGCTTGTCTTTTTTTTAAATCCATTATTTTTACAAAAAAAATGGTTGGATGGAGTCTCATTAAAATAGACTGTAAAAGTATTCGGTTAGCTTTCGAATAATCTCGCACTTGACGTACTGGCTGTAGGCACTTAGAAATGAAAATAAAAAATAAAAAAAAATATCTGATATTGCGAGTAGAGTCAACAAAAAAAAAATGTCGATGGGCACGCGATGACTGCGGTCCTAATTCATAGCGATCCGAACAGACCCCTACAGTTTCACCAGCGGCCACTATTACCAAAAAGCAGTAAGTACATATTTTTTTTTCAGGATAGGTATGTTCATAAAAAATATTCAGAGCTGATACATTAGACCCGATGTTTACATTATATAATACTAGCACTTATCACGCGACGATAATTGACTGACGGTGCGTGGAAGCGAGGTGCATTCACATTGCAAGTGGGACTAATTTAAGCGACTTTGTATGTACATGCTTATTATTAATTTATTTGCTTTATCAACCATAGAACCACTTTCGGTACATACGAAAAAAGTTTGAAATTGTATAACACAAAAATACGATAACTCAAACCGACAAGCAAAAGCAAAAAATCTTATAACATCTCCCCCCCCCCCCCCCCCCCACCACTACGTTAAGCGTACACTATAGCGACCACTTCAAGCACGCCACAAGCTACACAGATGGCGCTGAAAACGACTTGCAGAACAATTGACAATTCTCCATACAATCGTGAAACGCGCTATGAGAGTTTTCGGAACACGTAACATATAGGTATACAAGATCCCGACAATAAACGTTGGGGCATAGCGGTCGACCCGCCTAGGCGCCTGTCTAGAAGATATTCCCTTTTCCACTAAACCACTATAGTATTTTTGTACTACATTTTTGTATAAGGCTTAACAAAAATTGTGTAAAATATTTTAACAGCGCCAACAGTAGGTTATAAAGATAACATTCCCAAAGAAATAAATCAAATTATTAGAGATTTAATAAAAGACATCCTGTACTGAGCGCATGACTAAACTCTACTGGATCACTTTGCTTAAAAAAAATCAAACATCATTCACTCAACTATTTTATATATCAACGAGATCCATTTAACTTACTGATTAACCTGTTAAAATAGTTTACACTATTTTTGGTACACTATTTATATATACTATATATTTTTATACGAAACCCGGCACACCAAAAACTATGCACTCTAACAATGGAAACGCGCAGAATTTTCTTCCGCAATATACGAGTTATAAAGCCGTTAATCGTCTATCAACTTTTCACTTGCAAACAAAACATACAAACCTACGTACGTACGGAAACAATATTGTACACATTATAGTTACAGAAAAAAAAACTGTGCAACAGGAACTGTGCAACACATAAGTTTGTTTATTTTATTCCTAAATAAAAACTGTGTATTGACTAACGATTTTAAAGAAACGCACAGAAACATAATTTAAATAAAAACAAGGAAATACCGTAAGTGCTTAAAATAATATAATAATAATAATAATGATAACACCTCTCTACACCCCTGAGCCGCTCGCGCCAGTGTTGCCCCTTATCGTCTTATATGACGGCCTTTTTAGGGGGCCCACCTAAAGAGCGGCGAGTCGCCACCTGCCAATAGTAATTAGATAAACGCTGATTATGGCAGGTGTCCGCAACCTTTCCGATATTCCCATCCCATATCCATCCAATCCTCAATCCATAGTCCCAATTATCTTTCCATATTCCTGCAATAGTTCCTCTGCCTGCTGAGGAGAATACGCTGTTTATGCTATCATTTTCAGCAGTTGACCCCCACAGGTGGCTAACATAACACAAAAATTCTCAAAAAGGGCCTCTACGTGTTGGACACATGTCCCCGCGCAAGCCTTCCAAAGATCCGGGTATAGCCCGTGTGGAGAGAGACATAATAATACCAGCCCTTTTTAGGTCCCACTATTGAGCACGGGCCTCCCATCAATGCGAGGATATTAGGCCATAGTCCACCACACGGGCCCAGTGCTGGTTGGCGGATTTCATTCGTTCTTCGAAGGGATTCTCTCAGACATACAGGTTTCCTCACGATACGTTCCTTCACCGCTTAGCAAGTGATAATCTTGTTTAAAAGTTAGCTTAAAATAATAATTCAGAAAACGAAAGTTTGTTTCAGGAAGTCCTACTAATTGCTTAATTAGTGTGTAAATTATAGTTAAATTATTTGGCATACAATAATATTTACTGTCCTATATTGATATATAAGTGCATTCAACTCTTAAGAATAGGCCATTGATAGTGTCACGCGAATAAGATAATTAGCCTACAAATTATAAGTCAGTTAATTAGTGAAATTCTGTCCGAACACTTGTGTTGTTAATTGGGTAAGTAAACACTTCTCGGGGTAGGTATAATTAATAAAATTAAATGATTCGATTTGAAAGTGTACCCCGTTCTTGACCGTAGACCACATCTTTGGGAAACTATTATTATATATAAGGTTCAACAAAGATTGTGTAAAATATCTTAACAGATGAATCATTAAGTTATATGGATCACTTGTATGTATAAAATAATTTTGTAAATGTTGTTTAATTTTTTTTTTTAAACAAGTCGACCCAGTAGCGGTTGGTCTGCGTTCAGTACAGAATGTAATTTTTTTAAATGTCTAATAATCTTATTTATTTCTTTAAGAACGTTATCTTTATCGCCTACTGTTGGTTGTGTTAAAATGTTTTTAACTATTATTGTTACACTTTATATATTTAAAAGTTGTGTTAGTCACACCATTTATAACTCAAGAACGGGCGGGCCGGTTTATGTGGTTTTAAATTTGTCTCCACTCGGAATAGCAGAATAACTATTGAAAATGAGAAAAATTAAGATTTTCTTATACATCTGAGGCGGTACAAAATTTGCCGGGACAGCTAGTTATAGATATAAACAAGTCTAAGCTAGCGAAGTCCGCATTAAATTCAAAGTCAAATCATTTATTTCGTATAGGCCTGCGGGGGCACTTACAAAATAACATATTACATTTTTGTTATCTTAACTCTACAACGAGATCCGAACGCGGCCTCAACTAACCTAACCCCAAGTAGGCACCTTATGTGTAAACCAGTGCTATAAAGCTATCACCTTGACAAGTTTCATCAAAATGTGTCAAATATATTTCGCGTGATGTGCGAACAAACAGACAGACATTTTGTATGGAGAATTGAACAGCGCCTCTAGCGGACGGTATTTAAAACTTTCAATTCTCAATACAAAATGTGTAAATACGGTAGACTATAAATTATACGGTTAGCCTACGAATAATCTCGCACTTGACGTACAGAACCATCGACGCTCTCGTCAGATGATTAGTGTGTACTTGATTCTCGACAACCGTTTAGGTTATCGTGACTAGCAAATATGAGATTAACCAATCATGTGTATGTTTAATTTGTTATCTGTTTAAACTACTTACTCATAAACAATATCTAGTAACTTCTAGTGGAATAAGCCGTCAACTGTGCTATGTATTTAGCTATGCTATATGGATTGGAATAAAACTAATTTAACGGATTTTGTCGCTTTTATTTTATGTTTTTACGTTCCCGACGATGCGGCTGTTTTACAAAAACCATGGTCACGGGAGGACTGAGGTGTTTGACGTCCTAGTGTCATAGTTTAAACTGGGGTCTCCTCATATTTAGTTGTCGGGACCGTAAAAACATAAAATAAACGCGATAAAATCCGTTAAATTAGTTTTATTCCAATGTGTAGTATTCGCGTAAATATGAGCAATCAATATTCAACCTTGCTTATTTAACATTACAGATCACAATGCTGCCGTTACTACTAGCATTGCTGTTACCCGCAGTCTTCTCCCAAAACTGCTCCCACATCTACGAGAATCGATCCTACACTAAAACATCAGTTCTCACCATAAAAGGCTTGCCAACAAACCTAGTCTTTAATCCAAGGACAAAAGACCTATTATTCACATTAATAGATCTTGATACATTACATGACGACGGTGTACAAACAAAAATGGACCAATATATACTAAGGCAAGGTGTTCCGATTAAAATTGACAATATAAACGGCCAAGCCGCAGCGGTGGATGAGAAAACTGGTACAGTATACATAGCTAGTGACGATGGCCTTCATGTACTAGATGACAACGATCAGGCGAACTTCGCAAGCTTCAAGGATGACGATATAGTTCAACTATTCAAACCGAACCACACCGACGATTTGTATGCGGTATTTTTCCCTGACAATGAACTTTATATCATCAATGTACACAACAATGAAAAGGAGAGAGTTAAACACATACCCTGTGCGTTTGTGTTGGCTGTTGATAACAACGATAATATCTACTACGAGTGTGATTCTAAGTACGTCAAAGTATTGCTCAAAGGTTTCGAGGAGCCTATTGAGTTTGTAGGTATTGCTAAGAATTCGGCCAGAGCTATCACTACTGATGCTGAATCCAGAGCTATTTTGGCTACTAACGATGGGTTATACCACTTGAGAGATGACAATATGATTCCTGTTAAGCTAATGAATATTGATTATATACCGTCTGGTATTGTGTTTGATAATGATGATTTTTATGTGTCCACCAACGGTGTTATATTTAAGTATAGTAGAGGCGTGTGTGATAATGAAATTAAATGATTAGATTTTATTGTTGTTTTCATTTTTATATGTTTGCATTGTGAAAGTTTCATAGCGGAGGGGCACTTTAGCTGATAGTGTTTGTTCTCAATGTAATAGAATGGGCATATATTGGCATTATAAAAAAAAAGTATGCCTATGGCAAAATACTATGTCGGCTTTCATCTCAAAATGCAAATTTTGGCACCTAAGTACTTGCTTCAAAATGAATTTTGTTTCGCAGAAACCGACTAGAATCTTGATCGTTCTCTACATCCATATATATAAACAAAGTCGTGTTAGTTACACCATTTATAACTCATGAACGGGTGGGCCGATTTTTATAATCATTGATTTTTTGATTTGTGTCCGCCCCGAATAGCAGAATAACTTTTAATAAAACGTGGGAAAAATTCACAAAGAAACGGTAATTCATTTTCTCATACTTTTGATAGTCTCGGTACGGAGTTCGCCGAGACAACTGGGAAAATATTTTTTTGTAATGGAAGTTCTAGACCACAGGAGTTCTAGAGAGGCGTTTTTTACGTTCTTGTGCATTAGTTAGCATACAAGTAAGGTTTTTTTTCGGCTTCCCTTGTACATATTCAGACTTCACTATTGCTATCCAGTGTTATAATATTTTAAGGGGTTAACAAGTAGTGATAACGATCACGTTTATGTATAAAATATATGTGTATACAGTGTTTGATTTTTCTGTGAGAAAGCGAGACAGTACCGTTTCACCGCGCACTTAGTACGTTTATTTTTTAAATTTCAAATAATTTGTTTCTTTTCTGAGAATATGTCCTTAATATCTTACGGATGGACCCCTTAAAATATTTAACACTATTATTGTTAAGCCTTATATAGATATGTTATTTAGCAAAGAAACAAGATAATTCTTACCTGATAGGACTTCTAAGGTGCGTTCCCTACAAAGGGCTGCCCACTAATGAATATTATAAAATCTAAAAAGATTATTTACTTTCGATTGATCAGAATTTTCTCATAATAGTTATACATATTACGTCACGGTGTATCTAGCATTTCTTTTTCATATAATATATACAGGGTGCTACCATTATCAACTAACTCAATACACCCTAGTTAACTTTTAACGTCGCTTAAAGTGTAATGTTTCAAGAGTAGACAGCTCAAGTTTAGCACCTGGTGGTTGCAGCTTCAATTCCCATTTAGGAAAATTTTGGAAAAAATCTTTGCTATCTGCGGTTTCAGTTTCAGTTTCAGAACTATTCTTGAAACACAGATCTTTCAGAACCATTCCTGAAAATCAGTCATGAATACGACTATATCCATTGAACGGTTTGACTCGACCTCTGACTGTGTTTACTGATGCAATGTACATTTTAATGCAAGCTGCAATTAGACAATAACAGTTTCTTTCTTGAATGAATATTCGTTTTATTAACCGATGTTTTAACGATCTTAATCGGTATTTTATAATCGGTTCCGAGCCCTGAGTTGAAGAGGAGACAACACCGCTCTACAATGTTCGGGGTTTCGCTACGCAACAGAATCCGAGAGAAAGAACATCTGTAGACGAACTAGAGTAACCGAGATGACTCTAAGAATTCCAACGTTGATGGGGCAGTAATTGGGGCACTTAAAAAACCGATAGCCGTAGGGGCAGAAACGTTCTAGAATAGCAACCACGAGCCGGAAGACGTAGTGTAGGACGGCCCCCGCAAGTTGGACCGATGATATCACAAGCGTCGCAGGAAGCTGGTGGATGCGAGTGGCGGAGGAACATGATTTGTCGGAGTCATTGGGGGAAGTCTATGTCCAGCAGTGGACGTATTTCGGGTTATAAAAGGAAGCGTCATCTGAAAGTAAGAAAAAATAAAAGATAGTAAAAATAACCGGCCCTGTACACAACGGCTTGACTATAAACAGACAGCATGTTTACAAGCACAAAAGTCGTGTGACACAATGGATGATGTTTTATAAAGTAGCAGGAACCGAGCTATGAATCGACTCACAACTACTTGGACTATTGGACCGCCAGCAACTCTTCCAGGTGAGCCAATTTTGGCGTTTGCTATACATCAGTGTTCTTGCTAGCCTTTTTCTCATTTCTTATGTTTACTCGGTAACTCGATTAACATCTTAGAGGAGTTCGGTGTTGCCGGCTTCTTTAATTATCGATCAAACTTGTTTGGTTTATAATTGTTAAGTTGACAAGCAGAGGGTCCGAGGGTCCAGTGGTGGGTTCCTCTTCCCGCATTAGATTTCTTATGTTGTTAGAGTCGGTTTTCAGTGTACCTAGATTGGGGTGATTACCGATATTTTTATGAAGTAATTTCTATCTGTCCTCCAAGGACCAAATAGAGGGTTACCAGTAACGTAAAGCCACTTAAAAACTGTCAAAGATGTTGGAATGAAAACTGTACCGTGCGAATAAGAATTTATTTAGTTAAAAAAATATCATGCAATGTTTATCTGACCAGGTTAATGGGTTTCATGGTAACAGATGCCTGGCACGGAATTCTGAATCATATTATATATCGAGAATGTGTTCTTAAAAAATATATCAATTTTGAAACTTCATGTAACATTTCAGTCATGCATGTACCCTAGCGACTTTAGTGGATAGTTTATGTTTTCAGTTACTTGAAAAATATAGAGTCTGTGTATCAATGAATTCTCCTTATGTGGATATGGTAATATGATCACCTACTCAATTCTAAATATTTCTATTTCAGCCAGACTCCACGGTGAAATGAACCCAAAATGTTTGCCAACAGTCTAACCAGAATTCTACCAATAATCGTCCTTTTGATTGAAGCGTATTATACCGAGAAATGTGACCGCACGAAAATAGGAAATGAATACTACAAACGACAGCTCATAGCTACGATAGACGGATACCCAACTGGTATGGTGGTAGACCAGAGAACCGACCACATCTTATTCATCCTACATAAAAGGAATTACACCAAAGGCATTCACGTCCTGAAACACGGATCTCTGGGCATCAAGGAACTGCCCGTCTCCGACGACCTATACGGCCAATGTGTCGCCATAGACACCGCTAATAATGTTATTTATATCGGCACAAACCAAGGCCTAGTCACCTACGATTATTCCAGAACGGAAATAACTGCCGAACGACCGATAGGCGATGACGATGTACGAAATATCTTTATAGACAAAACTGACAATCAAATGTACATAGCGACTGGTGCTAATCACGAAATATTCCGATTCATGAACGGATCTGCGGCTGTTAAAAGATACGAAAAGATACCGAAGGCGTACAGCTTTGTTTTGGACGGCAAAGGAAACGCGTTCTATGAATACGTGGACGGCAGGTTGTATTTCTTCTCGACAGATTTCTATGAACCCATTCAGTATAAAGGATTTACGCGAGAGCTGAAATATATACTTCAATTGAACAACAATGATGAAGCGATCGTTGCCGTCAAAGGGTCTTTGTTTAAGCTGCTTACAAAGAGTATTTTGCCCGTGAAAATTGGTCAGCTGGGATTTAAAATTACGGGCATGACGTTTGATCACAAGAATAATATAATTATAGGGACTAAGGGAAAGATTTATAGATATAAACCAATTGATACGAACGATCCGTGCCCGCCTGATGATTATTTTATGACTAGCATATAATGATTGTTTAACTTGGTTGATTAATTTAATGATGCATTGCTATGATGATAGTTTTTGGTTAGATAAAATAAACGGGTTTTGTTTATGATGTTTTTGTTTTTATTATGTGTGTTCATTCTTTATAGTAGCGTAAGACACCACTAGAGACATCTATCGATTGAAAACGTAAACTTCACAAATCAATATTCGGTAAACTTCGGTAAACTCACTAGATGGCGCTGAGTGTTATATCGCGTGTCGTGGTAAATTATAAAGATGTTACTCAAAAACAATACCCTCCTTCTTGCGCAGTCAGGTAATTATTATACTTCCTTTTATTTCCTACTCATAAAAGCGACGCCGTAAGAAATAATATACAAAAAAGATTTGGGCTCGTCCGGGATTTGAACCCGGGACCTCTCGCACCCTAAGCGAAAATCATACCCCTAGACCAACGAGCCAGCTGAATAAATAGCCGAAATTACCGTTCTATTACTTAACACCACAACAATGAATTGCTTTACCTACGTATATATTAGATTTACGATTATGAGCTTTAATATCAATCTAGAACAACAAACAATGCGGAAATAAGAACAGGCAGGCTCTAAACTCATACCCTTCTCTATCCTTCTCACAATCAGGTAAAAATCGGAAATAAACTTATTCATTGTGTGAACATCAAAAATATAACAATCTAACAAAACAATTCTAGTTAAATGTTAATTACATCTGCAGTGGTCATAAAACGCATCTGATTTACTCTGTTATATAACTAATTAGTCATGTAATAATTTATAACAATATTTCCTGTACATTATGGTGTAAGAAAACTAAAAAAACTTAAAACTCGATCAGACGCGAATAGGCAAAATTTAAAATAATTACAAAGATAAAAACATTGAAATAAAACTAATCTTATCAACAACTATAAATGAACCCCAGTTCAAACTATGACACTAGGACGTCAAACACCTCAGTCCTCCCGTGACCATGGTTGCTGTGAAGCAGACGAAACGTCGGGAACAACGTAATCACATAAAATAAACTTGATAAAAATTGTAAAATTAGTTTTATTTAAATTTTTTGTCATAATTTAATTTTTTTGATGAATAAAAAAATATTAAGCTGTGATACAGTTGATGGTTACCTTAATTTTCACACAACGTTCATTCCCACTCCAATAAGTAGTTAATTTAACTAAGTTCAGTTGAACCATTGTTTTTAATAAGTGAAATTCAACTCCCATGCGTTTAAAAAAACTAGATTGCGATCGACCGAGCTATTGTTGCGATGTAAACGGTCTATTATAAGACTCACCGTGGGAACGCTAAGGGGACAACCCTAATTCATTTGGTAAAGATCTCGCCAGACGAACACAACACCTGGACCCATACTAAGCAACGCTTGTATTATGGACTGGGGGCGAACCCAGTATACTACTTACATAAAGTTTAAAAAAAAATGTAAAATATACTGATTTCTTATACGCGAATACTACACATTGAAATAAAACTCTAATATCGAAATATACTAAATATACTAATATCGAAAAATATATGAAGGCTGCTAACTCCCCGTCACCTTAATCCCCCTCGTATTTAGGGGAGGCCCATACCCAGCTTGGGACATTAAATTATACATAGTTTTTATACAACACTGTTTTTTTTTTTTTATTTCATGAATGAAATGGGAGTCTAATCTACCTAGAACCCTATAATCGAAGAGCCTCGTTCACGATCAAAGCCATTAAATTAATAGATAAACGCGCTTACAATCAAAGGCAACAAATTAATAGATTAATTAAAATTTAACTATCAACAACACTATTCCGGATTATCACAAAATAATTTAAACATTCACTTTTATAAAATTCTCACTGCACACGTTGCTTGTTTTATTCTAACTCAAATATATACAACATATAGCCAGCCAGTAATGTAAAGGCGTGAGCATTTACTCCTGCTACCGCGACACGTGACGATGCAAACGTATTATAAACACTTTTGACGTAATTTGTAACCATTGCGGCAATAAAAGAGATATAACACTCAAGTTGTTGTACATAACCGGTAATGTATTGCGAAAATGTCGATATTGTAGCGAGTTTAAATTTCGAATGCAGTTCCATCCACCTCCACACACGAGGTCGACGGTTTATAACGAAAAACGTAAACTCTATACAGCCAGTATTATTATTAACGCAGGCGCAATACGAATTATTGTCTGTGCATTGAATTTGTGGCAAAAAAAAACAAACATATTAATTAGCAAACCTGTGAGTAAAAGTTAAAAAAAAAACGATTTGTTTTCTATGATTTGGATTATTTCAATAGTTCATGTAAGTACTTACCTTGGTAATTTTACTTTATTAAAGTGGCTTAAGATTATTAAAAATATAATAAGCATCTAATTTGGTAAAAGATACTGATAAAAGATAATAATGCTCAGGGTTGTTCATTTATTTATTATTATATGGAAGTATTAAAAATGAGGTCAAATATTGATCTTATATTTACGCGAATACTACACATTGAAATAAAGCTAATTTTGCGGATTTTCTGTTTTTACGTTCCCGACGACGTTTCGGCTGCTTTACAGCACGCCGTTGGTAGTGACCCTGCTTTCTGTGAGAGAGTCCCGGGTTCGAATCCTGGTAGAGGCAAACATTGTGTGATGAGCACGAATGTTTGTACCCAAGTCATGGATGTTTAATATTTATATAAGTAATATATACTGGGTTCGCCCCAGATATATTAATTAATCAGATTGCGTTCTAAAGGGTTCAACGCACAGACTCTAATATAAGGTGTAACAATAATAGTGTAAAATATTTTAACAGCGCCAACAGTAGGTTATAGAGATAACATTCCCAAAGAAATAAATCAAATTATTAGACATTTAAAAAAAGACATCCTGTACTGACGCGCACGACTAAACTCTACTGGACCGCTTTGCTTGAAAAAAAAAAACAAAAATAATTTACACATTATTTTATACATCAACGTGATAACTTACTGATACATCCGTTACAATATTTTACACTATTTTAGTAACACCTTATATACTTAACTAGGCAGACATTATTACGTAACTCTAATTAGACATGCCTGTATCTCTCTAACATGAACAATTTAAAACAGGAATCCTATTTAATTAGCATATCATACTCATAATAATCCGTTTAATTTACTTTCATCTCGTTTTAAAAAAACATTCAATTGCGTTTATGTGTGAAAGCTGCAATGAAATAAAAATAATTAGCTATGGTTATAATTTATGATAACGGTAAACAAAAACTTAAAAACAAACTTTAGGCATAAACAAGCTTCACTATTTATAAAAAAGATTTATAGTTATACCTATGTACGATAAACATAATAATAATAATAATTCCAGCCCTTTTTTTATGTCCCACTGCTGGGCACGGGCCTCCCCTCAATGCGAGGGGGGATTAGGCCATAGTCCACCACGCTGGCCCAGTGCGGATTGGCGGACTTCACACATCTTTCGAGGGGTTCTCTCAGACATGCAGGTTTCCTCACGATGTTTTCCTTCACCGTTTTAGCAAGTGATAATCATGGTTGAAAATGAGATTCGCACTTGAAAAATCCCAGAGGTGCGAGCCGGGGTCTGAACCTGCAATCCTCGTTACCGAGGCAAGCGTTCTACCAACTTGGCTATCACTGCTTCTACGATAAACATATGACTAGAATAATCCTATTAGCCTTTCCAACTAGCCACAGCTTGAGCTAGGAGTAGGTATGCTCAAACATCTGCTCCCCGAGACTGGCCCCCATATGGAGGCGAGGCACAAGAGGCGAGATTGGAGATCCCGGAGCCCCTCCAACATGTGTCGAAGGCGGCCACCGGGGGGGTTTAGTGGGTAAGAATCCCACATAACCCGGCCCCCTCCCACACAGAGGCCGGGTATCTTTCGAAGATTTCCCCCCCGCCAACAAAAAAAAAAGGAGTAGGTATGCTCACGACATAGCCTGGGTCCAGATTGAGCTCAGAACCTAGCAGGTACGACGGCACGCCCTATAACTATTACGGTATTGAGAAAAAAAACTAGTATTTTTGTCTATTGGTGGAAAACGCGAACATACATGCCAGTTCTCAGCGCCTTTATGTAAATATGATCCGGATTCGCCAAGGCGTTCAACTTTCGCCCATAAAATTGTTTGCAAGAACGCATCCTTTCTGAAAAGTTGTCTCTGTAATCTGGTTAAAAATGTCGACGCAATTAAATGATTCGCATGTGGTAACACTGGCATACTGTTTGTAAAAAAAATATTTTCACAATGTCGCTTACAAAGGAGACCCAAATACGTTACAAGGTTACAAATGAAATGTCAACTCATTATGAGTACTACCTACTTGGTATAAAATATTTTCTTAATTTACTTCAACTTGTGAGGTAAGCCAAGATAGAGTATACGAAATGCTCACGAGAGTACCGTACTATCTGTCCCGGCGAACTTCGTACCGTCGCATAATTAAATGTAAGAGATAATTAATTATCTTTATTATTATGTCTACCTGAACACGGGCTATACCGGGATCTTTGGAAGGCTTGCGCGGGGACATGGGTCCAACACGTAGAGGCCCTCTTTGATAACAGCCACCTCCAGGTATAACTTACTTTGATACGCTTTTTTCGTATTGTTGTTGTGTCGTATACTCAACGGGATCGGTGGCCCGACGACACAAACCCCAAACGATTTTGCTTACAATTAAATAGGTACTTCGACTTACCAAATTTGTGGGCTGGTGTAGCTCCAAACAGATAGGGTCACCTGCGTACGTCAGTCTAGTCTAGGTTAGGGGGAGGGGCCCCTAAAGAGGATACAGTACAAGCGCATAAAATTAGCTGGCAAAAGCAAGGAAAGCGTACGGGGAATTAAGGTCCATACAATACCCTGGTCCAGTGACCTACTGCCAAACATCCACCGTGTGGCGACCGCCTATAGCACCACCGCGTGAGACGTGTCACCGAACCATCGTAAAAATGTCTTCAACAGCGAGGGGCAAAACTAGTCACTAGCACTCGCGGGCTACGCGCAATCAAAACCACGACACCATATTCGCACTAATAAGGTAATCGCGGGCGCAGCAGTTGATCATAAATGCAAAAAGGGTCCAAAATTACTAATTACGGTGAACCGTGTCCGATACCGGCGGCGAACAATCAACCTTCATTCACGGGCTCGCTGGGTCGACTCGACAGCGCTCGTAAGCGCGGGGCACGGCTCAGCCGTTTCAAATAATAAAAACAGGGGGTAGACTTTAAGGTGAAATCTACCTCCGACCAAACTTTGTCAAAGGGTTATCTATTCCGAACAGTCCCCCGCCCCAGCCAGGCGTAACCGGGCTGAGTCCAAAGCCAGAGGATCAGGATAACTCAACCTAAACTAAGCCACCGGCAGACGTGACAAGCTCGCCACGGCTCTCTTTAAAACAGAATCGCCCACCAGGACCTCGGCAACCCGCGGTATACCATCCGCACCGGGAAAAAGCCTCAGTATTCTACCCCGTCTCCAGCACAGGGGTGGCATATTCATCTCCTTTACAAGGACGAGGTCGCCTACCGCAGGTGGGTCAGTTTTGTCCGACCAACGAACACGCTGCTGCAACAGATGCAGATATTCTAAATTGAATCTCTTCCAAAAACTTTGTGAGAGCTGTTGCAGAAGTTCAAAACGGGACAGCCGATAAACTGGAGTATCAACAAATGGGTACTCCGGAAGTGCCGTGAGTGGACCTCCAATCAAAAAATGACCAGGCGTTAAAACTTCCAGGTCATTTGGATCCGAGGATACAGGACAGAGTGGCCGCGAATTCAGCACTGCTTCAATCTTGCAGAACACCGTGGTCAATTCCTCAAAGGAGAGGACGGTTTCACCTATGACCCGACGAAGATGGGTCTTAGAGACCTTGACAACCGCTTCAAAAATACCACCCCAAGAAGGATATGTGGGAGGGCTAAACTGCCATGTAATACCACGGCGAGAAAGACCATAACCTATCGAGGCCTGATTATCAGACAAAAATCTGTGAACTTCCGATAAATACCGATCGCTACCCTTATAGTTTGTACCGCAGTCGGACCGAATCAGACTCGGTAACCCACGACGACTGACGAACCGGGACAAACAAGCGATGAAAGCTTCGGTGCTAAGGGCAGAAACTACCTCTAGATGTACGGCCTTGGTAACGAGGCAAACGAAGACGCACAAGTAGGCCTTCACCACCCTAGCATTGCGAACCGAAGAGACCTTAATCGAGAAAGGACCTGCAAAATCCGTGCCAACTCCAGAGAAAGGCCTGGAAGCATTCACCCGATCTGGAGGCAGATCCCCCATCATGGGTTGCTTTATTGCAGCCTTAAGCCTATAACAAGGGATGCAACGAAATACCACATTTCGAATAGCTCGTCTGGCCGATAAAATCCAAAACTCCCTATGGAGGATAGCCAGAAGGGTGTTTAATCCAGCGTGAGCGTTCTTCACGTGCCGATCAGTGATTATCAACGACGAAAGGGTACCTTCCCGTGGAAGAAGGAGGGGGTGCCGAGATTCATACGCTAACTTGGAGTTGCGCAGCCGTCCTCCTACGAGTAACAATCCCTTCTCGTCAATAAACGGGTTCAATCGAGCAACAGCACCCTTCAACTTGGTTCGGCCGCCCTTCAAGGTAGAAAACACAGACGCAAACTGTTCAGTTTGTACAAATCGAACCCAAAATAATAACGCATCCTGTCGTTCTGCAGGCGACAAAATCGAAGACAAGATCCGTTCAGTGGGATGTTTAAGATTGTGGATGAATCTCTTGACCCATCCAGTCACACCTAGTAGCTTGTCTAGTGAACTAAACCTATTCAACAGGGAATGCAAATCCTGCGGCAATTCATTAATTAAAGCGAGCGCCCGCAGCCCTGGAAGGGGTTCCACAAGCTCTACAACAGAATGAGGCCAGCTAGCGTCAGGCTGAGAAAGCCAGGCTGGTCCCCACCACAACTGATGATCCAACAAAGCCGGAGCCTCACAGCCACGGGAAGCGCAGTCTGCTGGGTTCCATTCTCCGGGGACATGTCTCCAAATCAAGGGGGTAGCCGAGTTCTGAATTTGAGAAACCCTATTGGCTACAAAAACCTCCAAAGCGTGGACAGATGCTCGCAACCACGAGAGAACAATCTGGCTGTCAGTCCACGCAAACACCTTATCAATCTCCACAGACTGTCCCAACGTTGACATCACGTGATTGAGAAGGCGATTCAGAAGTGCTGCCCCTGACAACTCTAATTTTGGAATGGTATGCCGTGTTCGAACAGGAGCGACCTTACTTTTGCCCATAACCAACTTAACTGCTATGGCACCGGTCCTATCGACAGTACGAACATATACAGCCGCAGCATAACCGCACTCCGAGGCATCACAAAACCCATGAAGGGTCACCTTACATTTTCCAGGGGGTAACAAAGCCCTATCCAGCTTAATCAAGTGAATATCAGGCAGCGACGTAACAAACCTGGTCCACAACAACAATAAGTCTCCACTGAGAGGGGCATCCCATGTCAAATCTCCCAACCAAAGCCTCTGAAGGAAGCATTTTGCCCAAAACACAACTGGCGACAGCCAACCATTTGGGTCTAAAATCCGTGCCACTGTAGAGAGTACTAATCGCTTAGTCCACGTTCTGGAAACTTCCAAATCTTGCACGCGAAATGTAAAGACATCTGGTATTGGCTGATATTGAACTCCCAGCACAGCTATAGCATCAGGATTACCAACATTCTGGAAGATATGAGGATCCTGTTGGTGCTCCTCAGGAAGGCCAGCAAGTACAGCCTGAGAGTTGGACAACCATTTCCTCAACTCATACCCACCAGCTTTCAGAAGCCCTATCAGCTCATCGCGCAATACCAATGCTTCTTCCTCGCTAGCAGCGCCCGAACAGATGTCATCCACATACGCGTCAGTGGAAATAACAGCGGCTGCTCTGGGGAAGTTCAGACGTTCGCGCTCGGCCAATTATAATAACGCACGGATCGCTATGAATGGGCTAGACTTCAGCCCATACGTATTAGTATTCAGTTCAAAAACCGTGATTGGCCTGGACACGTCTTCTCGCCATAAGATGAGTTGGTAACGACGGTCATCGGGATGTATCAAAGTCTGACGAAACATCATTCTGATATCCGCAACAAACACGACCTGATGTCGGCGAAAGTTAGTCAGAATGTCGGAGATATCCCGTTGTAACTTAGGTCCTGAATGTAAGCACTGATTAAGTGAGACCCCATTAGAGGTGGGCGCAGACCCATCAAACACTACCCTAATTTTCCCGCCCTTAAACACCGCATGGTGGGGGATAAAGTAGTGCTCTTGCGCACGCCAATTAAATTTGGAAATAGACATATGGCCCAGCTCCACGTACTCCCGCATGAAGTCAATATACTTCTGATGGAACACCGTGTCCCGCTTCATGCGCCTTTCCATGGAAGCTAACCTCCTTTCAGCTAGCATCCTGGAGTAGCCAAGACGGGGCCGGGACGACAAAAAAGGTAATCTCGTGACAAACTGACCAGAACAGAGGCGACCTGTATTATTTTTGAAGAACGATTCACATTCTAAATGTTCTGGGTTGTCACGAGACGCAGTAGGGGGCTCTTCGACTTCCCAAAAGCGCTGAACCGCTTCAGCGAGTGAGAGTCCTACCTGCAGATTACCATCCTCCACGAGAGGAGGGCAAACAGAAAATGCTGGGCCCATAATGATGTCACCAAGGTCGGTCGGGACAGCTACCAGACCACCGGACTGCAGTAATCTTCCATTACCCAACCGTAACAGTCCTAACACGTCCGCACCAAGTAACAGGTCCACAGGACCGGGAACGTGAAACTCTGAATCTGCCAGTGATAGTCCCGACGTCAAACTAACGACCTCTGAAGGTAAAGAAACAACTGGGTGTCTACCTATAATATTATCCAGAACTATAGCAGACGTTAAAATCAACGGACGAGGAGATCGAAGGGGAAAGAAAGAGAGTGAGACTTGTCCCACCAAACCAGACACCTTAACTCCACCTATGCCTCGGATATAATCTGCGCCTGGATTGACATGCAGCCGTAAACGCTCCACTAACCGTGTTGACGCAATGCACCCCTGAGAACCTGAATCCAACATCGCGCGCGCCGTTACGTACTCACCACGAGGAGAACCAACGCGAACCTGAGCGGTGGGCAATAAAACCGTTAAAACAGAGGGGGCAGATGCGAGTGGAGGTTTCACTTGGAGTCAACACTCCGACTGAAAATTATTATTTTTATAACGGGTTGCAGAATAACCCTGCACTTCCCGAGGATCCCTAAACTGGTACGCCGGATGCGGACCGTACGCAAGCGGGTCGTACGCATGCGGACCATACGCATGCGGGGGTACCGTGATCTTGGAACGCTGATCCAGCCGAGGCCAGTCGACATAGGGAAGTGGTAAACTGCAACCAACACGACGCTCCTGGTCCACAGCTGCATGCGTCAACAAGGGAGGAGGGGGAGTGCCCCCGCCCTTGGCAAGCTGTGGTTGACAAGGAGGACTACCACGACGTGTTCGATGTTTACGAAGGCGAGGAGAGCGAGCATTACTTCTAGGCGGAATCATCTGAGTGCCTCCAGACCATTGATCATCCCTTCCTATCTGATTCACTGCAGCATTGGCTATCGGTGCCGGAGCAGCCGGCTTAGGCGATCCGTTTCTATTGCCGCACAGAAGCAGATGGTGATTACCTCCACACTCCCCACATGGTCGGGCGGTCTGGCACTGAGACGCGTAGTGGTCGCCCAGGCAAGCATAACACCAATTCCGCTGACGAGCTATATTCCGCCGAGCTTGCCAACGCATTTGCTTGAACTTAAAACAAGACGTAATACCATGACCAGTCTCCCTACAATACGTGCAACGAGGATTCTGCGCGGAAGCTGCATTGAATACTCGCGCCTCTCGGTGCCGGTCCGGTTGACGGCGCTCCATGCGCGCGGGCGGTTGCACCTTTGCCCTAGAACTGACTTCGGACGGTCCGGGAGGGGGAACATTTTCCGCACGACGACACTCAACCTCCAAAAACGAGACTAAATCATCAAACGCGGGGAGGTGGGTGGCGGTGTCCCCGCCATGCTCCTGTTCAAACCTATTCCGCAGATCATGGGGAAGTTTCGCCAGAACTATATGCAATAATATAAAGGACCAACTTGTTACTGGTAAATCCAAAACCTTTAAGCCATTGAACGCCACTAACAAAGGATTAAGCAGCTGTGTCCGTAACATTTGCGTTCCGAAAATCCTTGGCAGGCCTAAAATGACCGACACATGACTGTCCGCTAACAGCCGAACATTCTGGTATCGGCGCATAAGTAATTCCCGAGCGATCTCATAATTGGAATCGACGAGCTCCAAATGTTGGATAAGCCCCTTGGCTTCACCGGTAAGAGAGGCCAACAAATAAGCCAACTTTTGGGCCGGAGTCAAATCCCTGCGAGTGTGAACCAAACTATCATATAAGTTATTGAAGGCCACCCACTGACCTAAGTCTCCATTAAAGTGGGGTAAATCTAACTTGGGCAACCTACTAATGAGCGCGGGCGAAGCGTCTCCATCAGACTTCAGGCAGGGAGGCAGGCTAGTAACATCCAATGACGATCTCAAAATACCTACTGCCTGACGAATCTGATCGGCTAAGTCGTCAGCCTGATCGACGTCAGCATTAATTTTATCCATCACCCCTGGCTCCAAACTCAGTTCCAACAATGCGCGGTAAGCGTCATACAAGTCGGCCATCTGGTTATCCAACCCATCATAACGGGATAATAAAGCCTGCGTACGGTCCTTCCTTGATATATTTAAAACGGCCGAGCCGAGCCACCGCAGTACCCCGGCAATCCGAGCAGTATGTTTACTTGTCATATTTAACTATCGCAAACTAAATACAATTAAATACAACACCAAAACTGGGAAGTTAAATACGCGCCCAGAAATTAAAACTTTATTCAAAACAGTTACATTAAATACGCGGCTAACATGTAAACAAAACAATACGCTAACGAAACTCAATAAGAAAACCAATTAACAATTATCTCTTATCTTGAAATCATAACAATAGAACGCTCATTAACGACGCGGCCTATACAATGCTAATTACCTACCTATCACTGCACCATAACTTACGTACCTACTTAAATTTATTACACAGGTGCCGTACACCGTAAAACAAATTGTCACAATAAGTAGGTAAGTAAGAGGTAGTCCTATAATCGCAACAAGTAAGTTCTACTATAACCGATAGGGGGCGTGACTGTTTCCGCGTATCATAAAACGGAACCAAACCACGCTCTGCTACCAAATTTTGTGTCGTATACTCAACGGGATCGGTGGCCCGACGACACAAACCCCAAACGATTTTGCTTACAATTAAATAGGTACTTCGACTTACCAAATTTGTGGGCTGGTGTAGCTCCAAACAGATAGGGTCACCTGCGTACGTCAGTCTAGTCTAGGTTAGGGGGAGGGGCCCCTAAAGAGGATACAGTACAAGCGCATAAAATTAGCTGGCAAAAGCAAGGAAAGCGTACGGGGAATTAAGGTCCATACAATACCCTGGTCCAGTGACCTACTGCCAAACATCCACCGTGTGGCGACCGCCTATAGCACCACCGCGTGAGACGTGTCACCGAACCATCGTAAAAATGTCTTCAACAGCGAGGGGCAAAACTAGTCACTAGCACTCGCGGGCTACGCGCAATCAAAACCACGACACCATATTCGCACTAATAAGGTAATCGCGGGCGCAGCAGTTGATCATAAATGCAAAAAGGGTCCAAAATTACTAATTACGGTGAACCGTGTCCGATACCGGCGGCGAACAATCAACCTTCATTCACGGGCTCGCTGGGTCGACTCGACAGCGCTCGTAAGCGCGGGGCACGGCTCAGCCGTTTCAAATAATAAAAACAGGGGGTAGACTTTAAGGTGAAATCTACCTCCGACCAAACTTTGTCAAAGGGTTATCTATTCCGAACAGTTGTTATAGATACTCATTGTCTCTGGACCAGAGCTTGACCCCCCCCCCCCTACCCCTCACTCCCCCCTCGTGAGTTCCTGACTACCGCCTTTCCACTAACGTTTGCGCAACATTTCATTGTATCTCATCAATATTCTTAAAGTTAACTCGAAATTTATGACCAAATCCTGATCGCTGATACAGTGAAAACTCATAAGGTCTCACCGGAAGTGTCTCGCGTTACGTCACTTCCGGTTGCGCAAGAACGCGTGTCACTTGCGGTTATTATGCGACGGACTAGGGTTGCCAAGTTTATAATTAATCAAATTATATATTACTAGCTGTGCGCCCTGCGTGGTTACCCGCGCAAAAATCATGTCGATCATTTGCGCTAGGAAAATTTAAAACAAATCTATCCCGGCCGAATAAATAGGACAATCTATACATATAAATAAAATTGAAGTGTCTGTTTGTAATATTAAAATAACCGCTTTTTACTAAGTGCATTTGGATGTATACACGTTACCTATACCGAAACAACATTTTTTACAATTTTTGTCTGTCTGTCCGTCTGTCTGTCTGTCTGTCTGTCTGTCTGTCTGTCAGTCTGTTTGTTCCGGCTAATCTCTGAAATGGCTGGACCGATTTTGACGGGACTTTCACTGGCAGATAGCTGATGTAACAAGGAGTAACTTAGGCTACTTTTATATTATAAAAAAAAATAGGATCCCACAAAAAAATTAAAACCAATGTTGCACCGCAGCGCCTGATTAAGTTTGATAGCAACAACCTGCAATGCATCCCGCGGGCTCAGAATGGGCGAGCAGGCTGTTGTCAACGGTTGTCTTTGTTAAATACCACGCGGACGAAATCGCGGGCAACAGCTAGTAATATCATAAGGGTGTTGAAATTATTGTTAAATAGAAATTATTGAAAAATAGACTATTCGTTGCGAAATTAAAATATGTATATTTGACAACCTTATAAAATGTAATTAATTATACATATTTATTTTGAATGGCATCATTTCTAGGTTTATATCCCAAAAACTACATAACGTTACATAAATGTGCATAAATCAAAGATTGTTATCTTCTTGATTGGTGCTTATGTTAATCTATAATCTAGCCTTATCTAACAATTTATATATATACTAGCTGCGCCCCGCGGTGTTACCCGCGATTAAAAAGTTAAGTTTAAAAAACCCAGTTCCTGTATGCTATCCCATAGGAACCGTGCATTTTTCCGGGACAAAAATTACATTATGTAATTTTATGACCCCTAAACTACCACTACCTATGCAAAAAATCATATCGATCCTTTGCTCTATGAAAAATTAAAACAAACCTATCCCACGGGAACCATACATTTTACCGGGATAAAAAGTAGCTTATGTGCTATTCCAGAGTATAATCTATCTCTGTGCCAAATTTCATCCAGATCCGTTCAGCCGTTCTGGCGTGATTGAGTGACAAACATCCATCCAAACTTTCACATTTATAATATTAGCGGGAAAACAAAGTCGTGTTAACTACACGATTTATAGCTCAAGAACGAGTGTGCCGATTTTTATGACCTTTGGTTTTTGAATTTGTCGGCGCCCTGAATAGCAGATTAATGTTATATAGTTAGGTATTTGAATGTATCTTAATTTTGCACATAGAAAGTGATAGCCAAGTTGGTGGAACGCTTGTCTCGGTTACGAGGACCGCAGGTTCCAACCCCGGCTCACACCTCTGGTAAGTACTTCTGGATTTCATGTGCGAATCTCATTTTCAACCATGGGTAAAGGAAAACATCGTAAGGAAACCGTCTCCGCATTTGCGATACAGCCTCCATTTTATTTTCAGCTTCATATACAATGTGATTCGAAAAAGGTATGCTATGAATTGAACCTGCGTTTCTACAGCGAATTTGTGATCATTATGAGAAGTCCGAATTTCGTGATGTCAATTAAAAAACAATTGTCATTTTGATGGGAACAAAATCTATTTGAGGTTCAAGGCTTAGTATAGGTAACATTTCTATATCACCTTGTATTTTAATTGAATAGTTACGGTAATAATATACATTTTATAATCGCTGTACGATAGCCGTGTATAATTTGATATCATCTAATCGATTACGAAGATAAAATACTTTGTAACCTTGCTGTAACCTCAACACTTTGTGACCTGGACCGACACAGTGCCGCTGATTGCTAGTCCACGGGCTTATTATCATCACGCCTTCAATCCTGGAAGGGTTAAACAGATCTACTGCATCTCTCACGATCGGCACACCCTCGGAGGGAGAGGAAATACGCCGCCGTAGTGAATACGTCTTTACCATTTTTATTATTTCATATTATATTCACGCCCGACTGCCCCAAAAGGACAGATATGAATATTGCTAACCTCATTTTGATTATATACATTGACTAGTTATAAGTTAAAACTAATTTTACGGGTTTTATCGTGTTTATTTTATGTTTTTTACGTTCCCGACATTTCGGCTGCTTTAAGGGGTGGTCACGGGAGGACTGAGGTGTTAGATAAAACTCGTAAAATTAGTTTTACGTGTAGTATTCGCGTATATCTAAGAAATCAATAGTTATGTGGTGTTATACCTAGGTATTTTTGTAATAGGGGGCGAGTCTAAAGCACTTATTCCCCCTCAACGCGAGGGGGGGATCAAGGCATATATTACAACCCTGGCCAAGTGCGAGTTGGTCTTCACACGTCTTTCGTGAGACGTGCAACTTTCCACACGAAGTTCACCTTTTGCCAATTCTTATTTACTACTAGCTGTTACCCACGACTTCGTCCGCGTGGTATTTAACAAAGACACAACCGCTGGCAACAGCCTGCTCACGCGTTCTGAGCCCGCGGGACGCATTGCAGGTTGTTGCTATCAAACTTAATCAGGCGCAGCGCTGCAACATTGGTTTTTTTTTTCGTGAGATCCTATTTTTTTTTTCTAAATTAAAAGTCTATGTTACTCCTTGTTAAATCAGCTATCTGCCAGTGAAAGTCTCGTCAAAATCGGTCCAGCCATTACAGAGATTAGCCGGAACAAACAGACAGACAGACAGACAGATGGACAGACAGACAAAAATTTTAAAAAAAATTGTTTTGGTATAGGTACCGTGTATACATCCAAATGCATTTAGTAAAAAGCGGTTATTTTAATATTACAAACAGACACTCCAATTTTATTTATATGTATAGATTTTCCGGAGCTGTAAATCGAAATCGTTTCGCGATCCGGAAACGCTCGCATTTTGTATTGAATAACAATATGACAATGGTTTTGTTAGATCATTACCTGTGTGTAATACAATACAGAAATAAATGAACAAAAAATATACCAAGTTATACGTTTATAATCGACACCAATATCAATCTTGTCTAGACATTATCCGTGTTTTTGAGTATTTAAAAAATTGAGTCGCCCACAGCCAATATCTTTACCGTATCTTTACCCGATATCTTTAATAGTCTAATATCTTTACCCGACTGCGCGACGCGAAGGCGGGTAACGTGTTTATCAGTCTTTGAATGTGTATGTTTATTCCGTTGTGTCGCTGTAGAGACTAAACGCATGCGCCGATTTTGATGATTCGTACGTCAATTTATTCGTATTCATCATGCAAAAAAAAGAACAACGCCATTTTCATATCATCATATCAAATCCATTATTTTATTTATAATGTGTATTTATTGTTAGTGTTATTGCTATTAATTACTTGACATTGGCAAAATACCCGCTAAGTTGTGGGTGAGGTCATTTGCATAATATACATTTTATTTCATCGCATCTCATTTTGTAAAAAATGAAAAAGACTGTCACTAAAGAAACATGACAGTAATAAAAATCCAATATGGCGACAACCAGACGCCATATTGTAGAAAAAAAAATGTTTGCCTTATTTTTCTTTCTCAATGACTTTTGACAAAAATGATTTGTATAATTTTATTATACCATGTCTAATGTATATGCCCCTTGCATCTTGTATAATTATAAAACCATAGATCTTATTGTCCTTTACCAAAAGTGAACGTAAACACAATCTTCGAATAACTGCATAAATTGCCTCTTATTTGCTGAACCTTCGATCTAAAGGTCTGTAGGCCATTGATTATGACTATTAATATAGGCATTAAAATAATAGGTATACACGAGCTTAAATACACGTTTTTTTCGACAGTTTATCGTATTTATAGGGTGTTTGATAAAGAGTATAATAAATCTTGAGTCCGCTCTTTACTAACGCATTTGTACTCAATATGTCAAAAACGTCGGGAACGTAAAAACATAAAATGAACGTGATAAAATCCGTTAAATTAGGTTTATTACGTGGTCAAAATTAGGTTTATTTCAATGTGTAGTATTCGTGTTACTATAAGAAATCAAGTTCGAATTTCGATATGTTGTTTTTTTTTTAATAATTTTGTTCCCAGCCAAAATAATGACAATAATGATTTTGATGAGCAATTTAATTTTTTAAATTTAATTACCGAAATTATTTCCTCTCATTATGATTATAAATGCGGTATCATAAGTGCAGGTTCAAAGGTTAGTTTACCCTGTCTGTTCCCTCTGATGAGCTGTATCTGGCTGGCTACCGGGGGTACAGTGGGTGGTATATCATTCCAGAAAAATACCCCCCCCCCCCCCCCCCCAACTAGTTCACCACAAGACTCGCTCGCCTCTAAATGTCTCGTCGTCAGGCAAATGACGTCACCGCGTTACATAACTAAACTTTTTTATTATACTAAGCACAGTCGGGGCGAAAAGTTCAAATCTGCCATAAAACACGATTACATAGCAGAACAGTAACAATAGCGGCAAGAAAGAGTACAATCGCGGACAGAATTTTCTCACGGGGCGTTTACTTTCAATTTTGGAATAATTGCATAATGAGTACTTTTTATTTGATTAAGTATGCGAACGGTTTGTGTGATCAATTATATTAATATCATAAAATAAAATATGATAAAATGATCTTTATTATTAACAATTAGAAAGAAAATAACTTAAATATTTACAAACTAATATAACTTAAAAAGAGTATAGAAAAGCTACAAAAAGTGTAAAAAATTTGGCCCATGCGGTAGCGTGGGATATATAATATTACCCAATACCTCATCTATACTAATATTATAAATGTGAAAGTTTGGATGGATGGATGGATAGATGGATGGATGTTTGTTACTCTTTCACGCCCGAACGGCTGAATGGATCTGGATGAAATTTGGCACAGAGATAGATTATAGTCTGGAATAGCACATAGACTACTTTTTATCCCGGTAAAATGTATGGTTCCCGTGGGATAGATGTTTTATTTTTTCATACTTTTTATCGCGGGTAACACCGCCGGGCGCAGCTAGTTGCATAATATAATTTCAATCAAGAGAAGTAATGTTTGATATGAAATATCAAAACGCTTATCATAGCATATAGTTAATACAAAAAAACACTTAGTTGACAGCTATAATAAATACCGGACGCGATTGAAAACATACGGAGAGTTACTATGTACCGGCACGTCTGCAGTTGGCTTTTATGTTGTGAGGTTACAATTCCAGCCCTATGGGATATGGGACTTATATATATGTATTAAAAATCCACGACTTGGGTACAAACATTCGTGCTCATCACACAAACTTTGTCCCAACCAGGATTCGAACCAGGGACCGTCGGCATAGAAAGCAGGGTACTACCAACTGCACTAATCAGGCCGTCGTATTATTATATTACGTTACCTTTTTGATGTTGTTACAAAATATCTCATGTTTATCATTATAAAACAAAATTAAAAAAACCCAGCGTGCTTTGTGGTTTCAAACGGGTAGCTTATCGGGTTTTGAACGGCAAAGCAATTTTCCCATAACCTTGGTTTCTTTGCGAATCAACTTTCCGCGTTCAAACACGGTTATACGGACGCGACGGGCAAACATCGAACAAGTTTCTATAAACATTATGTATGTTTATATTGAACCTAGTGCCATGATAGTGAAAGTTTGAACTCACGGTCATTGAGCTTATGTATAATCGCGGGCGGAATCGTTTTAGAAAACTGTATTTATTTTTTTATAGCGTAAATTATATTTTTATCTATACATATAGATAAAATTGGAGTGTCTGTTTGTAATATTAAAATAACCGCTTTTTACTAAGTGCATTTGAATGTATACACGGTACCTATACCAAAACAATTTTTTTAAAATTTTTGCCTGTCTGTCTGTCTGTTTGTTCCGGGTAATCTCTGAAATGGCTGGACCGATTTTGACGGGACTTTCACTGGCAGATAGCTGATGTAACAAGGAGTAACTTAGGCTACTTTTATTTTAGAAAAAATAGGATCTCACGAAAAAAATTTAAAACCAATGTTGCAGCGCTGCGCCTGATTAAGTTTGATAGCAACAACCTGCAATGCGTCCCGCGGGCTCAGAACGCGCGAGCAGGCTGTTGCCAACGGCTCTGTCTTTGTTAAATACCACGCGGACGAAGTCGCAGGTGACAGCTAGTCAAAAAATATAATTCAATCAATAACTGAATTATATTTTTTTTATTCTAGTAATCCACTTACTAGATTTATACTTTGTTAGGAAACGAATTCCGTGTGGATCCGGAAAAGGAAAGACTCCACCTCTAACTTAGCCTACGGGTATCGTAAAAGGCGACTCAAGGCTCTCCTAAAAAGGAAACTTAGATCTGACTCCTTACCCAAACCGCACCAGACCTTCGTGGTTATGGTCCAAACCCCCTTTAACCAAAACTTTTAAAGCATGGAAGGTTACGGGGAGACCTTTGCCCAGAATTGGGAAATAGGTTTTAAAATAATAAAAAAACTTTTTTTTTTTTTTGTTGACTGGCTGACTAAATGTAACATAAGTACGCTCTTTCATAGCCGTAACAGACTAATTGTAAACTTAAATAATGTCATTGTCATTAAAATTCAATTCATTCCGTCACGGCTTTTTACACCATTAAAAATCTAATTTAAAATATTATTCATTAACATTTTCCCTGAACTCAATCGGCCATTGTTAACACTTTTCACACTGACTGTACGGCGACGAGGTATAATACCTTATGTCATACATTATTACCAAGCAAATTAACAGAGATATCGTTACAAAAAAGCATTAAAAGTTAATGGTTATTGCATGAACTGTATTAATTAATTTGCAAAAATGAGGTAAATATTAACAATAGGTACTGTGAATAGGTAGCCGGGTTTTGGGGGCTCAAGTCCCACGCAAAATTCCTAAGACAACTCACCGTTTTATACATAGGTACCTAATTACTAATGTCTCTGGTACAGAGAACGATCCCCGCCGAAGTGAACTCGCTCCCCCGAATTAAATTCCTGGCTACGGCCTTGATCTAAGGTATTCTATTTGTGTGCTAAATTGTCGACAAATTGCCGGGAAATTAGATTAAACTGAGGTATATTTTCCAAAACCATACTATACTTACTGTCTATAAATCTTTACCTTTCCTGGTATCGCAATCATTACGCTTTTAGGGATGCTTAATTACCGCCTTAATTCATCGAATCACATAACGTTTACAAAGCATATATTACGTCTTGTGACTTTAAACTACCCTCAAGTTCCTCAACTTAGTTTTATGGATAGGTACCAACCCATAAAAATAAGTGTAACATTAATTCAATTCAAACTACATATATTCCGAAAGTTATTTAACGTTATTCAAAACGTTGCAATTCATAGCATTCAAAAATCCAAACCACCTAAAAATATAAACTATAACTTTCACATCATTAGAATTCATAATCCACTTTTTTCTTGCAGACAAAATGTCACACCCGACCAGCGCTGCCATCGTCATATTAATACTGCAAGCTACGCTCACAAACACAGCCAAGAACAACGCCAGTCCAGTCCATGAAGTTATAAACGAACAAGCAAGGATCGATGATAAGAGAACTCTGCCTTATACCAATCCTCTAGCAGTAACTGCAAACGTAAAACTCCACGCTCAACATCAACAGGCAATGTTCAACGCAGAGAGAGTCCGCCAACACAGAGCACAGTCCCAAAGGTGGATGCAAGTCCCTCGAATAGATTCCTACATGAAAGCTTACCAGGAGTCCCAAGAGAACCACCAGTTAGCGTTAGAACAGATGCAATCAAACTTAAACAAACGGCCAGTGAAAACAAAGCAAGACTTGAGGACTTTACAAGCCAAAGAAAAAGAATTTCAAGGTCCCGAGCTAACTAAAATAACACGAGCTGATGCAATGGTCAGTGCGAAGAATAGAAATCAAAGATCATACGGTTCTGTATATAACAGTCCTCAGAAACAGCACATAATCAATATAGCACCAGGCAATTTATACGAACAAGGTGTGACGATCAAACCTAACGGCAATATTGGTGTGAATAACTTGAATGATGAATCTAGAGTATATACTGAACGTAAACCTAGCAAAACGCAGTATGTATACCCTAAATTTTACAGTCAAATGCACGCACACCAGTCGACAGAAGACATTGAAGCGTTAAATTACTTGCTAAGCAAACCAGCTGATGAACAGCTAACTGAATTAAATGCGTTATACAATAAAGACCCAGAAAAGGAATCTCTGGATACACCTATAGACCTTTATTTCTATTTAAAAGATCCAGTAGTTAAACCGGCATACTCTGCACCTTACTCGGAGTATGTATCTGATGAAAAACCGATAACTGAAGTGGTGGATGATATAGAAGACCCGAATAAGTTTACCAAACTTAAACCATATGCTGCACAAGGTAGTTTAACAGCACAAACGTATACAGAGGCTACTACAAACAAAGGCAATTATTATACTATTGAAGAAGAACCAACTGTTAATGACCATGAGCCCAACGATGTTCAGTATACCACTCAACTCGCGTTACTCAAAGATAAACCTAGTTATCAAGCGTTAAGGTATGAAAAACCGGCACCTTTTTACCCAAAAGAAGAGAGTGGGAAATATCTACATCACGAAACTACAGGAGTACAACATTTAAGTCAAGATGGTACAGGAGTATCAGCATATGGAGATGATGATGTAAGTAAACTAAATTTAAGAAAAAAACGTGCCTTAGATAGGAATCCATTCATATTAGGTGACGAAACAACAAATAGTGATGTAATCTTAACTAAATCAGATCAAACTACAGTGTCTATTAGCGATAAGAGTATTTCCGAGTTGAATATTAACATAACTCTTCCAAAAGATAACACATATAATGAAAATATCTCAATTTTAAATGATACAACTTTACTAGACTATGAATTTGATGCGAATGAAACTACATTACCGAAACCAGAAGAATTGAGACGTCACAGATTGAATTCTGAGCTCGACTATGAATATGACAGTTATAATGATTACGACGATTATGAATATGCCCAAGATTATGTGACTAGCCAACCAGATTATGAGTTGAGTACTAATCACAAACAAAATTACGCAATACCTGATTCAAAAACTGTAGACACTCGCGGTAGCTTTTCAAGCAGACATAGTAGTTTCAAAAGACCAAATTTTTACGGTTTGGAAGATTTTCATTCTCATTCGTGGATGGCTGACATAGAACCTGTTTATATTTTAACTGAAAGTCAGCTGAAAAGTTTAATAGGTCATCACAATTTGAACATACAGCATCTGGATTTGTACCAGTTGGCGAAACCGAAACGCCCTAGGAAGTATCCGAGGAGATACAAAAGGTTTAGGAAAGGCCCTAAGAATTTGAGAAAATTGCGGAAGTTACAGAAGCTTGTTAGATTTTAAGTTTATATATGTATAGTAAAGGTGCAGGTTATTTATTAAAAGGTATTTATTTGAAAGATAGTTCTTTAAAATATATAATGTTAAGCATCTTTAAATAAGTAATAAGCACGTTAATGTGATATTTAATTCAGTTTAAAATATAACAAACTTATTTTTTGTAACAATGATCGGTTCTTTGTATATTATACACATCCCTTATAATTAATAAGTCCAATATATCTTTAAATTATGTAATTTTTCGACAGTATTGTGGGGACTATGAACAATTTAACTGATAGAACTAGGCGATACTTGACGGAAATCCATTGTTAAACAAATGTGGGAAGAGGGACTCACCGCTGACCCTCGGCTTGTCATCTTTCCTAAATATGAACCAAACAAGTTGATCGATAATTAAAGAAACCTTGTTTGGTTTATATATAAGTGGAGGGTCTCTTTTCCCCCATTTGTATATGAACAATGTCAGGAATCTCAAAAACTACGTTGAGTATAGGAGTTTTAAAACCTTTTCTAAATGTGCTATATAAAACAGGTACTTATAAATATGATATCAAACATTGGTTCGTCATATAATGGTATTGTTCCAACATATAAAGTATTGTTTACAAATCGTATAAATGTTGTCAATTGTATACTCACGTGATTATATACATATAGCTTAGTGGGTACACCGTTGAATAAATTGTCTTATATCTAATGTTTTATACCATTCATTACCATTTTGACCCCAAGACAAGGTACCCTGCCTAACAGTTTGTTCTCATGTTGACGGTAAGAGGTGAGAAGTTGACCTTACTGGCCTGCCTCACTACACTTTCGAAAGCTGATAGTTAAGAGTAAGTTAGTTAGGTATCAACGTAATTTCTTTTTTCGCACATAATGTCTGTCAACTGTCATTGATATACTTACGTTACATTGACTAGACGTTGCTGACGAAGCGATTTTTATGAACAAAAATTACATAAGAAGCTGATGTAAGTGTCTCAAATCATCATCATGTGTGTGATATGAATGACAAGTACTTTTTTTAGTAGTACTTTTGTTAAGTGAAATTGACTCAAACTGCGAACTGTCTACGTACAATCAGAAACATAATTCAGTTTTATAATAATTATATTTTGTATAATATATATACCTCCATTTAAAAACACTATTACTAATGGGTAATAATTGGTGACACCTGAATTTATAAAAAAAAAACATTAGTTATTATATTTTTTAAGTAGTTATGAAGCTCCTCAGAGTTCAATATATTTTTATTTAGATCTTTATGCTATACTGACGTAGGAAAGCACTTTTTTAAACATTTTAGTACGGAACCCTAAAAACGTTATGTTCAATCTTCTTTCGCCTCTTATTTAGTTATACCTACTACAGCACAAACCTTTAAATATATTAAATCAATGGAAAAAAATAATTTTATTGTTTTTATATGCCTTGTCTGTGTGTCTGTTTGTTCGATCATTACGGTAAAATTACTGAACCAATTTCAACGGTGCTTATTATTTGATAGCCTATATGGTTAGACTCATTGATGGAGTATGCCCAATGAGGTTGCCGAACAAAAGCACTGAACACGAATATTTGTACCCGAGTCATGGATGTTTAATATCTATATAAGTATTATATACTTATTGGATTCGCCCCCAGTCCGTTGTACGGTACCCATAATAAAATCGTTGCTGAGTTTGGGAACGGCTGGCGATATTATTATTATATCAAATCAAGTGTGTTGAAATAAACATCGTAAAATCTGACAATTCAAATGTATCATTGGGCGTCCCACAAGGCTCCATCTTAGGTCCTCAGTATTTATTTATCTACTTAACTTATCTTTTCAGGTCCACTATGCAGCGAACTATGAATTCGGTTACCGAGTGCGTGATCATGATACCGGTAATTATTTCGGTCACCAGGAAGCTAAGTCCGGAGACAAGACCAAGGGCCACTATCATGTGCTGCTTCCAGACGGTAGGATGCAGCAAGTAAGGTACTCCGCAGGACCAGAGGGCTTCCATGCCGATATATCTTATGACCATTTACAGTAGATGAAGCTTATGCAAATCAATAGCTCGGAGAATAATTAAGAAAGAAAATGTGCAGGTTCGAACCCCGACAGCCACCTCTGGGATCTCGTTTTCAATCATGATTAGGTATTACCTGCTAAATTGTGAAGGAAAATATCGTGAGGAAATCTGCGCGTCTATAAGAACATTACCAGTTCTAGAAGGACGTGTGAAGTCCGCCAACCCACCCTGGGCCATGGCGTGATGAACCTGATCCCCCTCGTATTGAGGGGAGGAACGTACCCAACAGTGAGATATTAAAAAGGGCTCAAGGGTCAAGGATTTTTTCATACCATCGTATTGATCGACCATTTATAAGGAAGTCGTGCGTATGCAATCTCCTATATTTAATTTTGGTTAAAATCACCACAGTTTCTAGCAGTCTTAACTAAGGTTTGAATTTCGGTTCATATTCGGAACATCCAGTTAAATTACTTTAATTTATGAGAAGCGCAAATACGGCGTTTATGCTCCGCCACATAAGTTAGAAAATGTAATGGTTGTATGCTTAAATAATGTCTAGTAATATTACTAATTGATATTTATAGTGCCTTAAGCATAATATATTAATTTAAACATTGTAAATATAACACCCCCTGTTTGCATATTTATTAAGTTATTGTTAATTATATTCTTCTGTATAGTAATTAGTTAAGTATATATATATATCTGTAAATAATTAGGAAGTAATTACAAGTCCAATTAGATTTACAAGTGTTGTTAAAAAATAAAAAAACACACCAGTAATGTAATATTTATTAATAACACTACAACATGATAAGTTATTACACGACAATGATGTCATGAATAAACGGTAAATCGTATGAAACATTTTAAAAAACTGTTAAAGTCCGGTAAATATCGTTCTATTCCACTCACACACATTATTTAAAAAAAAACTGTAAGAAAAACTTCGTGCAGTACGTTCGTACTCGCCGAATGCTAAAACCAAAATGACCCAACGAAAAACGCGAAGCCTATTTTATACCTTATCTCGAGAAAGAAAACGCCATATAGCAAAAAATATATAATGCAAGTGAAAATAGAAAGTTTACCATATTATGTGTACTAAGTATGGCATGTTATTGCTTGTATGTGCGACATTTTCTATGTTATATAATCAAATGCATATAGATAACAATAAGGTAGAATGCAACGGCGATAAAATGTATTATGCCAATTAAAATGTTTGTGATACCATCGTCCCCATATAATAACACTTCTATGAGGTTTAACAATAATAGTGTACATTATTTTAACAGATGAATCAGTAAGTTGTTGGGATCACGTTGATGTACAAAATAATGTTGTGTAAATGATGTTAGATTTTTTTAAACATAGCGACCCAGTAGCGTTTGGCCATGCGCTCAGTGCAGGGTGTCACTTTTAAAAAATCTAATAATTAGATTTATTTATTTGGTAATGTTATCTTTATATCCTACTCTTGGCCCTGTTAAAATATGTTTCACTATTATTGTTACACTATATATAAGTACATAATAACAAAACACTTCACAAGGTACTTACCAATTTGTTCGCTGTACCAATTCAGTTTTTCACGCGTCAATAATTCTAGTTAGCTGGTAATTATAATGACCACACATTTACAGGAAGGAATATAGCAACAACGTCTAATTATGATTGGTCAAGTCGACACGTTAAACTCAACACTCCAACAATTAATATAACTCGGAAATGCTGCAATTCAGTATTGACAGTACGAGTTTGTTCGTATAGTTTATAGTCTACCGTATTTAAACATTTTGTGTTGACAATTGAACAGCGCCTCTAGCGGACGGTATTTAAAACTTTCAATTCTCCATGCAAAATGTCTAAATACGGTAGACTATAAAGTATAAGGTTAGGTTACGAATAATCTCGCACTTGATGTGCAGTACGAGTTTGTTTGTAAGCTAGGTACATAAGTTGTTCACTTTGTATGAACGCTTGAAAGTTAGTTATCGTCCGCTAGAGGCGCTATTCGAATTGACATACAGAATGACAACGCAAACTGTGTGCCTAGTACACGTTTCGTTCACAACAAAATCGCACTCGAAACTGAGTAGGTACCTACATACTTAATGGTTTCACTATATTGGTATAAAACAATATAATTTATTTCAGGAAACACGTGAATTGTTGTCCTTGTTTTGTTCAGTGATATAATTATTTGATGTTTCTAAATACAAATTCCTGTCGAGTTGTGTAATAGTTAAAACATAGTTTGTAAGTAGGCAGCTACATTTTGTATAAATTAAATATTTGTAAATTGTAACCAAAATTATCGTGCAATATTTTTGTAAAAATACTACTTAAATGGATGGTTAATTAAATGAAAGTATTTTAGTTGAAATTGTAATCTTTATTTCGACCTTAATTACCACTTTCTGGCACTTCAGCGGAACATAAAAAACGGGCTTTGAAAATCCAAGAAATTACATTATTCCATAGGTATCTAAGGTGTAACAAAAATCATGTAAAATATTTTTACACATGAATCAGTATGTTATATGCTCACGTTTATATATAAATTGTGTAAATTATTCTTGTTTTTTTTTTAATAGATTTTTAATTATTTTTTTTTAATTTTTAAAAAAAGGCCAACAGACATTATACAATGTTTATTCACTAGTGTAACGACAGAGTATTGCTATAATACTTTATCAAATTTATTTACCCTTTACATAATCACTTATTAATTACAGACGACAGATATATACGTGGGTTTTTTTTTCATAAGTAGGTATCTTAGTATTGCCGGTGAATGAATTATTGAGTGAATCTATAAAATGAACAGTTAAATAGGTCATAAGTTATATAGCTTATGACATTTTGACCTAATTTCATTATTGAAATAAAACTTATTTTACAGATTTTATCGCGTTCATTTAATCTTTTAACGTTACCGACACGTTTCGGCTGCTTTACAGTAACCATGGTCACGAGAGGACGAAACGTCGGTAACGTAAAAATATAAAATAAACGCGATAAAATTGTTTAAATAAGTCTAATTTCATTAATTACTACAGTAAACTTAAATGATAACAGAACAAAAATATTTTCATTGTAACATAGCCCTGTACTACGAGTGTAACCTCCAAATGTATAGAAGTTTTAAGGGCCCCCTGGACGTGCGTTTTCCCATACAAACTGACTTTCGCGATAACTTCTTAACGACTAAACATATTTAATCCAAATTTTTTACATACAATCTGATCAGATATATCAAGGTTTTAAATTAGTTTTTCTTTGAAAACAACCAACTAAAAAAAAGATAGAGCGAGTTGAAATAAACTCATTTTACCCACAAAATTGTGTAATTTTTGCTTAGTTCATACACATGTTAGTATGCTCTCAATTGAAATGAAAATCAATTTCTGACTTTGCTAAAGTCCTCTATTTTGCTAGGATAGAAATAAAATTTTAATATCTGCGGCACAAATATAATTATAGCGAAACTAAAGATTTATATTGAAAAATAGCCAAATCCGCTGACCATTTCTGCACATTCTCTCTCACACGCGGGGGCGCGGGTACGGGAAGCGGGGTAGTCCCGCCCACTCCGCCAGTGCTCCCTGTTTTAATCAGTGCGACGACCGCTCGGCACTGTGCCTAACGTGTGTTGCATATTTTGGTGTATCTTTGGCGACTATATTTTACGACTTGGACTGATAACGGAACTGTTTGCTTTGTGTTTTTACTGTTTTGTGATTTGATCGACGACTACTGCTTTCTTCTCGGACCTTGTGGTATATATTTATTCAAGAAAATGGATAGATTGGGTGAGTAAAGTGCAAATTAATATAACTATAGATATATATCGCATTACATTATTAACTACTATAGTTATATTATTATTATTTAATATTATTTGGTAGTGTAGGAACAGCAGTTAATAAAAACTTGTTTTCTGTTTAAAACCTTTATGTAATTTTATTTTAGAAGTGCCAAGATCTTCATTCAAAAAAAGATTATGGCTATCAGCCCGCAGGAAAAAACGAGGACCGCGACCAACACGTAATCGCAATGGAAAAGAAAACATATGTCCTGATAATAGGTAATTAGAATTTATAATACATGAATATTAGTTTATTGTACGGTATGATTTATCAGGTTGGGTGCTAGCCAGTAAATACGAACGCTTTTCCTAATTATTAGGAAAGTAAAAATTTACTTTTCGAGCAGGGATCGAATAAATAATTCAAATTATTTTTTACTTATAGCTGTGTAATGACGGATGCTAATCAACGCAACGCAGTAAAGAGAAATGGGGCAATTATATCTGAGCCCGATATATTGAACTACATTGGGTATGTATCTTACTATGTAGGTACTTATAAATTGAGTGCGAGTTAGTAAACTCTATCATGTAATTCAAGGGACCGAGTTATTTCTTTTGAAAGAGTGTACGTTTTATACTATATTTGAAAATATTTTTGGTAAAGGATTTTATGGATCAATTGACCTTGCAGTCCACTCGCTAAAAAGTAGACGTATATACCTACTTTACTCTATATATGACTAATACTTAAAAAAATGTTTTAGGCTTGCTGCTGGTAACATTCCAGAGAAGAGGAAAGATTTTATGCCTTTTAGAGAAACAACTAATGATTGGACAAGATCAGGAGGACCTGTAGTCACAGTGGCTCAAATTCATGAGGCCCCTTCCAATCATGCCAGGTAATTATTTAAAAAATTACAACAATGTCTTATAGCTAGTAGCTATATCAAGAAATTGAGTATTATATAATTGAATATTATATTATATTTACGCTTTTTATTTATTTGTCAATATTACATAATCATTAAATAAATATGTTCTTTCACTTTAATTTAGCGCAAACTCTGCTGCAAACGAACTTCATGACAGGGTTGAATGGTTGGAAGAAGAAAATATCATGGTTGATTCTAATATTCTTCGAAAACCATATATTGTTGAAGACTCCGCCATTAATGAGGAATCACAAAATCTAGACTATAGCGGGTTAGTTGTTTTTGATTATCCATACTAATATTATAAATGCGATAGTGTGTTTGTTTGTTTGTCCTTCTTTCACGTCGCATCAGAGTATTCACATGATGTGATTTTGTATAGGGATAGTTTGGGGGCTGGAGAGTGACATAGGCTACTTTTTACCCCGGGAAAACATCTCATTTCCACAGGAAAATCTATGAGTCCGCGGGGCGGAAAGCTAGTTTATATATTTTTTTTTAATTTCGTTATGTACACGTATTTATATATTGTATTGTACATTACAGGAAGATGTTAATAAATTTAATTTTAATATATTGTTAACTAACAAAAACTGATAAATATGATAATACCTGCGACTCTACTTACCTACATTACTTTTATTTTCTTACAGAAATTCTACTCCACGTACAACATCGAGTTGTTCCCTGTACAAGGAAGTCGATGAAAATAATAACGATGAAGAAAGTACTGTCTCAGGCCGACGTTTATTCAATGTGCAATATTTATTTGAGCAATTGGCGGCTATAAACCATAGCCCATTTCAATGTACTTTTAAAGATTTACGCTTTCTTACGGAACATAGGTCAGGATTCCAATCACAATTTATATTCCAATGTAAAATGTGCGGAATAAAAGAAAAAATTTACAATGAGGCAGTAACGAGCAACGTAAACCAAGAAGTAGTGCAAGCAGTTGTTTGCTCTGGTAGCGGATTTGCCCAACTGGAAGAATTTTGCGCTCATTTGAATATACCTTGCATGAGTGAAAAAACGTTTATAAAGAAAAATATGCTTTTGGGAGACGTTCTCCAAGATATTGCTCTTGATAGCATGTACAATGCAGGTTTAGAGGAAAAAAAGATTGCGATCGAGAAGGGTCACGTGGATATGGATGGTATTCCATTCATTACAGTCGTTGTTGATGCATCATGGGGAAAACGTTCTTATCGGGGTAGTAATTATAACTCCTTATCTGGAGTAGCATGCATCATCGGGTTAGAAACCAAGAAAGTATTGTTTTTAGGTATTAGAAATTCGTATTGTTCTGTCTGTGCCGTCGCAAAAAAAAAAAAAATACAGCCCACACAGCATAAGTGCTTCAAAAACTGGTCCGGGACATCGACAGCAATGGAAGCTGATGGTGTGGTAGAAGGCTTCAAATGCAGCCAAAATATGCATGGCTTAAAATATACTTGCCTAATCGGTGACGGCGATAGCAGTGTTACTAGTGCATTGAACGAGGCTCTGCCATATGGTCATACTACCGTAATAAAGAAAATAGAATGCAGTAACCATTTACTTAGAAATTATTGTACCAAATTAAAAAAATTAACGAAAAAAACCGAGAATCGATTCGGTTTAGTGCCAATAACACTGAGAAAGTGTCTTGAAAAAAATATTTTACGTCTGAGAAAAGGTGTAAAAGGAGCAGTCGATTATAATTCCAAACAAAATGAAAATATCTTTATAGAAAAAATCAATCTTTTAAAAGAAGATATAAGAAATGGCCCTTGCCATGTGTTTGGAGACCACAGTAGCTGCAAAACATACTTTTGCAAAGGCTCACAACCAGGAGAAGAAAATTTAGTGACTCAAATGAAAGATTGTGGCCTGTGGTACGATATATACACGGTAGTTAGTTCTGTATTAAATAATATTGAAAGTCTTTTGATAGGTAAAACGAACAATATTGTTGAACAGTTTAACGCAATAATTGCTAAATTTATCGGAGGAAAAAGGATAAATTATTCTTTACGTGGCTCTTATGAGGCGCGCTGTTATGCAGCAGCTATAAAACATAACACCCAAAGTGTTATCGAATTGAACGGACCAGATGAAACAAGGGAGTTTAAAAATAAGTATGTGGCAAAACACAAAAGAAATTTAAAAATAAATTCTACGCGTGACAGGAGTTCTAAACGAGTGAAGAGAACGACAGAAGCTGACGAACATTATGGAAACGTTGAAGCAGAGGCAGATCTCGAAACAGATGTATACGACAGAAAAAAAGAGCTTTTTTTAATTAATTTGAACAAAACGCCAGATGAATGTTTTAAAATTGAACAACTAACTACTGGGCAAGCAACCAATCCCGAATGGGTAAAACAAAGGAAACTGCGTTTGACGGCATCAATGTTTGGCCAAGTGTGCAAAATGAAGCCAACAACTTCATCTAAAAGTACAATAAAAACATTGCTATATTCAAGTTTTAAAGGTAGTGATGCCACCAGATATGGAAACACAAACGAACCTGTTGCTGTTAAAGAAATAGGGACCCTTTTAGGAGTCCAAATAATACCTTGTGGGTTATTTATTTATAGTGAACTTCCATATCTGGGTGCAAGCCCCGATGGACTTATTGGTCTAGATTGCATTATAGAAATAAAATGTCCATCTTCAGCAGCAAAAATGACACCAGTAGAAGCGATTACGCAAAAAAAAAATACTTTTTGTATTAAAGATGAAATTGATCCCCAAAAAATAATATTAAAAAGAAATCATAACTATTACTATCAAGTACAAGGGCAATTAAATATAACAAAAAGAAAATATTGCTTTTTTGTTGTATGGACTCCCAAAGGAATTGTATATGAAAAAATTAAAAGAGACCAACAGTTCTGGGAATTAAATATAGATAAATTAAAACAATTTTACTTACAGTGTATCTTACCTGAAATTATAGACCCACGATTACCTAGAAAGTTACCGATACGTGACAGAATAATTTAATAAGACTATTCTTTAAAATTAATTATGATTTTTTTTTATTCGGGTACAGTCGTGGTCTCATAGATTTTCCCGTGTGAATGTGATTAATAGGATGTGTATAACGTTTCTTTAATCTACTTTTAAGAAAGCTTTATTATTATTTACATGATAAGCAAATGACCAGTGAATAATAAAAAAAATGTTTTAATTGAAAGTGTTTTTTATTATTTGTTTTTTACATTAATAATGTATTATTACTACATAGAATTCCGTACGTAAACATACAACTATTATTATTTAGAGTATGTGAGCACTCAATATAACAAATATGGAATTCACGCCCCGTGATGCGAAAAGACAATTGATATAACGAAACATAATGTTTAGAGCTTGACAATGAAATGCTTTCGGCTTTTGTTTACCGCATTATCAGTCGGGTGACCTCGAGTGACCGCCGCCGCGCCGCCTCCTTACAATAGTGCTATCGCATTTTTTAGGGCTCTATCTCTCTCTAGGTGAAATAGCAACAAAACGAAGCGGGCTAGGAGGCATCTCGCGGCGAGAAAACGCCGTGCGTACAGGTGGCCCTTAAGGGCCCCCTGGACGTGCGTTTTCCCATACAAACTGACTTTCGCGATAACTTCTTAACGACTAAACATATTTAATCCAAATTTTTTACATACAATCTGATCAGATATATCAAGGTTTTAAATTAGTTTTTCTTTGAAAACAACCAACTAAAAAAAAGATAGAGCGAGTTGAAATAAACTCATTTTACCCACAAAATTGTGTAATTTTTGCTTAGTTCATACACATGTTAGTATGCTCTCAATTGAAATGAAAATCAATTTCTGACTTTGCTAAAGTCCTCTATTTTGCTAGGATAGAAATAAAATTTTAATATCTGCGGCACAAATATAATTATAGCGAAACTAAAGATTTATATTGAAAAATAGCCAAATCCGCTGACCATTTCTGCACATTCTCTCTCACACGCGGGGGCGCGGGTACGGGAAGCGGGGTAGTCCCGCCCACTCCGCCAGTGCTCCCTGTTTTAATCAGTGCGACGACCGCTCGGCACTGTGCCTAACGTGTGTTGCATATTTTGGTGTATCTTTGGCGACTATATTTTACGACTTGGACTGATAACGGAACTGTTTGCTTTGTGTTTTTACTGTTTTGTGATTTGATCGACGACTACTGCTTTCTTCTCGGACCTTGTGGTATATATTTATTCAAGAAAATGGATAGATTGGGTGAGTAAAGTGCAAATTAATATAACTATAGATATATATCGCATTACATTATTAACTACTATAGTTATATTATTATTATTTAATATTATTTGGTAGTGTAGGAACAGCAGTTAATAAAAACTTGTTTTCTGTTTAAAACCTTTATGTAATTTTATTTTAGAAGTGCCAAGATCTTCATTCAAAAAAAGATTATGGCTATCAGCCCGCAGGAAAAAACGAGGACCGCGACCAACACGTAATCGCAATGGAAAAGAAAACATATGTCCTGATAATAGGTAATTAGAATTTATAATACATGAATATTAGTTTATTGTACGGTATGATTTATCAGGTTGGGTGCTAGCCAGTAAATACGAACGCTTTTCCTAATTATTAGGAAAGTAAAAATTTACTTTTCGAGCAGGGATCGAATAAATAATTCAAATTATTTTTTACTTATAGCTGTGTAATGACGGATGCTAATCAACGCAACGCAGTAAAGAGAAATGGGGCAATTATATCTGAGCCCGATATATTGAACTACATTGGGTATGTATCTTACTATGTAGGTACTTATAAATTGAGTGCGAGTTAGTAAACTCTATCATGTAATTCAAGGGACCGAGTTATTTCTTTTGAAAGAGTGTACGTTTTATACTATATTTGAAAATATTTTTGGTAAAGGATTTTATGGATCAATTGACCTTGCAGTCCACTCGCTAAAAAGTAGACGTATATACCTACTTTACTCTATATATGACTAATACTTAAAAAAATGTTTTAGGCTTGCTGCTGGTAACATTCCAGAGAAGAGGAAAGATTTTATGCCTTTTAGAGAAACAACTAATGATTGGACAAGATCAGGAGGACCTGTAGTCACAGTGGCTCAAATTCATGAGGCCCCTTCCAATCATGCCAGGTAATTATTTAAAAAATTACAACAATGTCTTATAGCTAGTAGCTATATCAAGAAATTGAGTATTATATAATTGAATATTATATTATATTTACGCTTTTTATTTATTTGTCAATATTACATAATCATTAAATAAATATGTTCTTTCACTTTAATTTAGCGCAAACTCTGCTGCAAACGAACTTCATGACAGGGTTGAATGGTTGGAAGAAGAAAATATCATGGTTGATTCTAATATTCTTCGAAAACCATATATTGTTGAAGACTCCGCCATTAATGAGGAATCACAAAATCTAGACTATAGCGGGTTAGTTGTTTTTGATTATCCATACTAATATTATAAATGCGATAGTGTGTTTGTTTGTTTGTCCTTCTTTCACGTCGCATCAGAGTATTCACATGATGTGATTTTGTATAGGGATAGTTTGGGGGCTGGAGAGTGACATAGGCTACTTTTTACCCCGGGAAAACATCTCATTTCCACAGGAAAATCTATGAGTCCGCGGGGCGGAAAGCTAGTTTATATATTTTTTTTTAATTTCGTTATGTACACGTATTTATATATTGTATTGTACATTACAGGAAGATGTTAATAAATTTAATTTTAATATATTGTTAACTAACAAAAACTGATAAATATGATAATACCTGCGACTCTACTTACCTACATTACTTTTATTTTCTTACAGAAATTCTACTCCACGTACAACATCGAGTTGTTCCCTGTACAAGGAAGTCGATGAAAATAATAACGATGAAGAAAGTACTGTCTCAGGCCGACGTTTATTCAATGTGCAATATTTATTTGAGCAATTGGCGGCTATAAACCATAGCCCATTTCAATGTACTTTTAAAGATTTACGCTTTCTTACGGAACATAGGTCAGGATTCCAATCACAATTTATATTCCAATGTAAAATGTGCGGAATAAAAGAAAAAATTTACAATGAGGCAGTAACGAGCAACGTAAACCAAGAAGTAGTGCAAGCAGTTGTTTGCTCTGGTAGCGGATTTGCCCAACTGGAAGAATTTTGCGCTCATTTGAATATACCTTGCATGAGTGAAAAAACGTTTATAAAGAAAAATATGCTTTTGGGAGACGTTCTCCAAGATATTGCTCTTGATAGCATGTACAATGCAGGTTTAGAGGAAAAAAAGATTGCGATCGAGAAGGGTCACGTGGATATGGATGGTATTCCATTCATTACAGTCGTTGTTGATGCATCATGGGGAAAACGTTCTTATCGGGGTAGTAATTATAACTCCTTATCTGGAGTAGCATGCATCATCGGGTTAGAAACCAAGAAAGTATTGTTTTTAGGTATTAGAAATTCGTATTGTTCTGTCTGTGCCGTCGCAAAAAAAAAAAAAAAACAGCCCACACAGCATAAGTGCTTCAAAAACTGGTCCGGGACATCGACAGCAATGGAAGCTGATGGTGTGGTAGAAGGCTTCAAATGCAGCCAAAATATGCATGGCTTAAAATATACTTGCCTAATCGGTGACGGCGATAGCAGTGTTACTAGTGCATTGAACGAGGCTCTGCCATATGGTCATACTACCGTAATAAAGAAAATAGAATGCAGTAACCATTTACTTAGAAATTATTGTACCAAATTAAAAAAATTAACGAAAAAAACCGAGAATCGATTCGGTTTAGTGCCAATAACACTGAGAAAGTGTCTTGAAAAAAATATTTTACGTCTGAGAAAAGGTGTAAAAGGAGCAGTCGATTATAATTCCAAACAAAATGAAAATATCTTTATAGAAAAAATCAATCTTTTAAAAGAAGATATAAGAAATGGCCCTTGCCATGTGTTTGGAGACCACAGTAGCTGCAAAACATACTTTTGCAAAGGCTCACAACCAGGAGAAGAAAATTTAGTGACTCAAATGAAAGATTGTGGCCTGTGGTACGATATATACACGGTAGTTAGTTCTGTATTAAATAATATTGAAAGTCTTTTGATAGGTAAAACGAACAATATTGTTGAACAGTTTAACGCAATAATTGCTAAATTTATCGGAGGAAAAAGGATAAATTATTCTTTACGTGGCTCTTATGAGGCGCGCTGTTATGCAGCAGCTATAAAACATAACACCCAAAGTGTTATCGAATTGAACGGACCAGATGAAACAAGGGAGTTTAAAAATAAGTATGTGGCAAAACACAAAAGAAATTTAAAAATAAATTCTACGCGTGACAGGAGTTCTAAACGAGTGAAGAGAACGACAGAAGCTGACGAACATTATGGAAACGTTGAAGCAGAGGCAGATCTCGAAACAGATGTATACGACAGAAAAAAAGAGCTTTTTTTAATTAATTTGAACAAAACGCCAGATGAATGTTTTAAAATTGAACAACTAACTACTGGGCAAGCAACCAATCCCGAATGGGTAAAACAAAGGAAACTGCGTTTGACGGCATCAATGTTTGGCCAAGTGTGCAAAATGAAGCCAACAACTTCATCTAAAAGTACAATAAAAACATTGCTATATTCAAGTTTTAAAGGTAGTGATGCCACCAGATATGGAAACACAAACGAACCTGTTGCTGTTAAAGAAATAGGGACCCTTTTAGGAGTCCAAATAATACCTTGTGGGTTATTTATTTATAGTGAACTTCCATATCTGGGTGCAAGCCCCGATGGACTTATTGGTCTAGATTGCATTATAGAAATAAAATGTCCATCTTCAGCAGCAAAAATGACACCAGTAGAAGCGATTACGCAAAAAAAAAATACTTTTTGTATTAAAGATGAAATTGATCCCCAAAAGATAATATTAAAAAGAAATCATAACTATTACTATCAAGTACAAGGGCAATTAAATATAACAAAAAGAAAATATTGCTTTTTTGTTGTATGGACTCCCAAAGGAATTGTATATGAAAAAATTAAAAGAGACCAACAGTTCTGGGAATTAAATATAGATAAATTAAAACAATTTTACTTACAGTGTATCTTACCTGAAATTATAGACCCACGATTACCTAGAAAGTTACCGATACGTGACAGAATAATTTAATAAGACTATTCTTTAAAATTAATTATGATTTTTTTTTATTCGGGTACAGTCGTGGTCTCATAGATTTTCCCGTGTGAATGTGATTAATAGGATGTGTATAACGTTTCTTTAATCTACTTTTAAGAAAGCTTTATTATTATTTACATGATAAGCAAATGACCAGTGAATAATAAAAAAAATGTTTTAATTGAAAGTGTTTTTTATTATTTGTTTTTTACATTAATAATGTATTATTACTACATAGAATTCCGTACGTAAACATACAACTATTATTATTTAGAGTATGTGAGCACTCAATATAACAAATATGGAATTCACGCCCCGTGATGCGAAAAGACAATTGATATAACGAAACATAATGTTTAGAGCTTGACAATGAAATGCTTTCGGCTTTTGTTTACCGCATTATCAGTCGGGTGACCTCGAGTGACCGCCGCCGCGCCGCCTCCTTACAATAGTGCTATCGCATTTTTTAGGGCTCTATCTCTCTCTAGGTGAAATAGCAACAAAACGAAGCGGGCTAGGAGGCATCTCGCGGCGAGAAAACGCCGTGCGTACAGGTGGCCCTTAAATAATAAAAAAAAGACGTCTCATAGCATTTTTCAGATGAAAATTACATTGTAAGGCTTTTGTCAATGGAGGAAATCGTCCTATAACTATAGGGGTTAGCATACAACAGAATATAGTCGATAAAATATTACTAAAGCTTTATCGATTCACTAAATATTATTCGTTAAATTGAAATAAAGCTAATTTTTCGGATTTAATGGCGTTTATTTTACTTTCCCGACGTTTCGCTGCTTTACAGCAACCACGGTCACGCGAGGACTGAGGTGGTTGACGTCCTAGTGTCATAGTTTGAACTGGGATACCCTCATATTAAGTTGTTGCTTGCGGTCCGATCTACGCAGAAAGTGCTCACAGGGTCTTGAGGTCTTCCAATGGTGCGCTTGGTTTTGGATTAAATGATAATTCGAAAAATTAGCTTTATTTCAATGTGTAGTATTCGCGTAAATATAAGAAATCAATATTATTCGTTATAGTTCTCGACTATTTAACTACTTGTAATATACATTATTTAATATTGCAAGTTATATTATAGGACACAATTTTATATTAATGATTGTGTTTATGCAGTGTGAATGAATGTTGTATATACAGGATGATCAAGTGTGCGTGGATAGCCAAATCCGAAACTATAGAGAATATCGAAAAATGCTTAAAGGACTCTCGAAACCAATTTTGATGACAACTAAAACTGCATCATTCGATTTTTGATTTACAAAAATCCCAAGTCAGGAATTGAACCTGTTTATTTAGAAACAAAAAAACGACAACTGTATTATTACACCATCCAATAATATCGCTAATCCCGATCAAGTTCTGTGAAATAAAGACACAACGAAATGAGAATTTCGATGACGTTATTAAAAAAAACCCCCAACAAAATGACATGAATGATTTTTCGTGAGCACAAACTTTTTTTTATGTTTCGTAATTGTCACTTTACGGAATGCCTACAAATGCGATAAAGAATCATCATTTTAAGGCTCAGTATACACTATCTGAATCATCCTGTCTTAAGAATGATTTAAGACTATAATAGGAGGCGTATTATGAACTCTTAGTTCAAGCAATGTTAACTGCTTATTAATAAATGTAATGTGAACCCTATCACAATAAAATTGTTAAAAGTACATTATTTCACATTCACAAGTGTTTTTCAACCGACTGCACCCAACAGAAAAGGGTATTATGTGCTTTTGTATTCTTTTAAAATATTACACTGTGAACACATCTTCAATCAACACATCTTCAATCATAGAGTAATAAAGAGCTAAAAATATTACTACTTACATACATTTACTATGGTAGTATTATCCAAGTGAATAATCTCATTAATTAATACACTTATTATTTGCTAGCGTCCCTTTTATTCCATATGAAATAAGAACGGGATAGCAAACAAAACGGCGTGACATGGCAATACAACCCTAATGAGTACGCATAGTACACCACTAAAAAACTACCATTTTGGTAGAAATTTCCAAAACTGGCATCCCTACACATAAACACAATCAACACACAACTCTATCAACCAGCGATAAGTTTCAAAATGCCTAATCCATCTTCTGCTTCTTACACTCCGGTACCGTCAAATCGATAGCGCTTAAATTCATAGGGCGTTTTAGTTTAGTCTCAAAGTTTTTGGATAGATTACTTAACTGCCTTATTTCGTTCGTTATACCGCGTATTTTGGTGATAGCAGACTGGGCTTTGGACTTGGGACTTTGAGTCTTATCTGTGGAGGTGGAAGGAGCAGAGTTGAAACGGTGGTCTTCTGTCTTCTGCAGCTTGGGGGGCGGTTCGGAGTCGTCTTCTGACAGACTCGGCAGTTTGATCAGCGCTTTTCTGGGTTTGATATTTGGTAGCACTGAAATAAAAAAAACGGTTAGCCACTCAAAGAAGAAAGTCCAGGAATGTTTAAGCAGTGATAGCTAAGTTTGTTGATTACTCGCCGTGAAAACAAGGTTTGCAGGTTCAAACCCCGGCTCGCACCTCTGGGAATCACAGATATTCATGTGCGAATTTCATTTTCAATAATAATTATCACTTGCTGTACGGTACTGCTCAAAAATGTAAAAGATCGTTTTAAAAAGAGCAACCATGGAGTTTCTCACCCGTTCTTCTCCATAGGAACGGCGTTCCGAACGGGTGGTAAAGTAGTAGCATAATATTTTGAACTATTTTGACGATTCATAAGTACTTTACTTAATGGTTTGTATCAGGGGTTCCCAAACTTATTATGTCTACCGCCCACTTTGAGATTGAATTATTTTTTAGCGCCCCCATTTTTTCACCTACTTAAAAACCACTATAACTTCATATTAAATTAATTATTGTAAGCCTCTACACAACGCCCCCATTTTTTTCTGGGTCTCTTACCCTTTAGGCCTGCAGTGCCCACAAGGGGGCGTTATCGTCTACTTTGGGAACGGCTGGTTTATATGAATTAAAAATATTCTGATTATAATGAACACTCACATTTCTGGCTCCTCTTGGACGTGCCTATTGGCAACACGGAGAGGTCCAGCTTGATCTGGCTTGAGAAGTGGCGGAGAGGCTGCGCAGATGTGGGGGCTACGTCATTCGCCGCTGATGCTGTGAAACAGATGATTGGGTATAAGCTTTACGTGTTTTAGACGACCCGACTGACACAGTTGGTAGTGACCCTGCCTTCTGTGCCGGGGGTCCCGGGTTCGAATCCTGGTTGGGACAAGCTTGGTGTGATGAGCACGAATGTTTGTACCCAAGTCATAGATGTTGTAAATCTATATAAGTGGACAATGATCTATGAAAAATGCTCTATACAGAATGTTCTCTATGGTTTTCTCTCTCTTCTCTATGGCGCCCCCTTGACATAGTTTGTTTTGAATAGTGTTCTGAGTATTAAGGTTGAATTATAATTATATAAATCACCAAAGATCTATAATTTCCACCCCAGGGCCCTTGGTATATGTAACAATAAGGATTATATACTGAGTTCGCCCTCAGTCCATTGTACGGTACCCATAATACAAGCGTTGCTTAGTTTGAAACTGTACTGTCGGTGTGTTTGTCTGGCGATATTACTATTCATACAATTACTGTAACTAGAATATGTCTGTATGTAGAAAAAAATATGTAGCCATTTAGCTATTTATATCGGGAGATTTTACTATTGGATACCCTATATACATATAACACTACAGGACCAGTATATACAGAATGTTACAGAAAGACTATACTAACCTTTGAACTACAGAAAATCGATAAAAAAAATACCCGACCACTATTATGATTTCTCGTGTGCTTTTTTTAATTGACTCCGAAATACTAACACAATTATCGTTTGAACATTTACTTCTTTAACGCATTTGTATTCACTAAAGTAACACAGGTTCAATGTTTAGTATACCCGTTCTGTAAAAGCTTGTATATGAGTGTATAGACCAGGGGCTCCCAAACTTATTTTGTCTACTGCCCACTTTGAGAATGAATTATTTTTTAGTGCCCCCATTTTTTCCACCTACTTAAAAACCACTATAACTTCAAATTAAATTAATTATTGTAAGCCTCTACACAACGCCCCCACTTTATTTCTGGGTTTCTTACCGCCCCCCTTTAGGCCAGCAGCGCCCACAAGGGGACGTTATCGTCCACTTTGGGAAAGGCTGATATAGACGCTACCTGCAATCGCTTTCCCACCGACGGCCTGGTTGGTGTGTGTCAGTTCACTGTATTTAATGTCGCATTCCTCAATACGCTTCTTCAAATCAGCTAGAATAGAAATATAGGATTAGTTTATTTATTTACTAGCCGCGCCCCGCAGTGTTACCCGCGATTAAAAAATATGTCCTTTTCTGTAAATCATGTCGATCCTTTGCGACCGACCGACATCAAAAAGGAGGAGGTTGTCAATTCGGTTGTATCTTTTTTTTACTCATTCATACCAATGGCGTTGTCCTGGTCCTTCTGCCGCTTGGTCATTTCCCTGATAGTCTTCTGCTGGCGCCAAGCCACCTTCTTATACTCCATCATCTGGAGAAGAAGGAATAATAGAAACGGATGACCTAATTTCACGTTGGATCAAATCTTGTCAAACTAGCTAGTATGAATATAAGAAAAGTAAACAGTGATAGCCAAGTTTGTAGAACGCTTGCCTCGGTAACGAGGATCGCAGGTTCTAACGCCGGCTCGCACCTCTGTGATTTCTGGATTTCATGTTCGAATCTCGTTTCCAACCACGATTATCACTTGCTAAACGGTGAAGGGAAACATCGTGTGGAAATCTGCATATCTGAGAGAACCCCTCGAGAGATGTGTGAAGTCCGCCAACCCGCACTAGGCCAGCGTGGTGTACTATGGCCTGATCCCCCTCGCAATGAGGGGAGGCACGTGCCCAGCAGCAGGGCATTAAAAAGGGCTTGTATTATTACTATTATTTATGGATATAAAGATTTGACATCGTTCAGCGAGCCCCCGTTAGTGTTTCCCGGGGAAATATTACCTGGGTTACGTAAACGCACCCCTGAGGTCGGACAATAAAAAGAACTATCGAACCCGTTTGTGGAACTTCTTGTACTGCGAGGCGAGGTACAGAGACAGCTTCGCGTTCAGGATGCTGCGGCGGCGGAGATGGATCATCTCTTGACGCATCGCCAGCGGGGCCAGCACGGCTGTGAATGGGTAAACAAACATGTTATAAGTTTATGAAATCTTTTTATAGCCTATATATCGTCTATGTGTGTGTATGTGTGTGTATGTGTGTGTGTGTGGGTGTGGGTAGGTGTGTGTGTGAGAGTGTGGGTAGGTGTGTGTGTGAGTGTGGGTAGGTGTGTGTGAGTGTGGGTAGGTGTGTGTGAGTGTGGGTAGGTGTGTGTTTGTGTGTGGGTAGGTGTGTGTGTGTGTGTGGGTAGGTGTGTGTGTGAGTGTGGGTAGGTGTGTGTGTGAGTGTGGGTAGGTGTGTGTGGGTGTGTGTCTCTGTGTCTGCGTTCGTTTCGAGTAAACACTTTGATTGGATCTCTCTCTAGTGGGTTTGCAGTCGAAGATGTTAAAAGAGTTCCCTACAGGTACCTTTGATTAATACAAAAATATGAGTAGCATATGGGAAATTAAATATTAAATAAAATATGGATATTTTAACTAATTTGTACTATGATGAAAAATATGAGTATTTTCTCCGTTCTGTCTCCAGTTGGAAGTCAGATCAGGTTATGTAGGGCTCATAGTCTCACCATGCGCAGGCCGCGGCGCGGGCGGTACCACGCCCTCCTGAAGTTTCTTCCTGAACGCGGGCGAGATCTTATCATCGAAGTGCTCTATCGCCATGCTAGATATATCCCTCAACTCTTGGAGCACCTCGTGCGCTCGGGGCGGGGTCGTGGATGTCTCTACTATTGTCAGAACACGTTTTATTTCGTCAATCACCTGCAAATGTGGGGAACATATTGGTGGGTTTGCTTTTGGGTCTATAGTCTTCTTTCTTCTTTCTTTACGAAATGAAATGCGATGAAATAAAATGAATATGAATATGGCCTCACCCGCAACTTAGCGGTTATTGTGCCAGTGTCAAGTAATTAATTGCAATATTAAATTCAATAAATACACATTATAAATAAAATAATGGATGTGACATGAAGAAATGAAAATGGCGTGTCGCTAATTACGGGTCGCATAGCATAAACATGTGTATTGAAATTTAACATGGCATTGCCGCGTCGATTTGCATGTCAAACAGACTGTCATACAAACATTTCAAAGATTGCGGAGCTCTTGGATCCCTGATTATTTATTGATTCGTAGCCCAGCAGTCCTGAGGATGCCTCGTTTAGAGGCGAAACACGTATCGAATACTTTTTTAGATTCGCTTCGTTTCGCGGAGTATAGCATTTTATTTGAGGTCCCGTCACTCGTGATGGATAGTTTATCGACTAACATCTTAGAGGAGTTCGGTGTTGCTGGCTTCTTTAATTATCGATGAAACTTGTTTGGTTTATAATTGGAAGAGTTGACAAGCCAAGGGTCAGTGGCGGGTTCCTCTTCCCCATTTGTTTAACAATGGATTTCCGCCAAGTATCGCCTAGTTCTATCAATTATTTCCCCATTGGTGCTTTTAGCAAATGAATTAAGTCCAATTGTTTGAATATCATCGGACCTTTTCTAGCTAAGACCAACCTACAATACCACTGAAAGAGATAGATATAGATTGAACGCTTCCTCGCTTAATACCTACCTTGCCCGGTATAAAGCAACACAGGCAGTTGTCAATGAACTTGGAATACGTCATGTTGAGCATGGAGATACGAGTCTCTATCGAGGTAAGGATGTCGCAGTGACGAGACAGCGGGTGGTATCTGAAACAAAACTACATTGTGCAATTGAACTTTAATATTAAAGTCTTAAGGTGTACAATCGAAGTCAATCAATCCAAGGAACCGGCCCACAATGCACCAAGATCCAGACAAAATATTAGGATGCAAACCCTATGATACCAGCAGTAATAAGACATAGTGAGATGAATATTAATTTTGTCTCATTCTATCTATCGAATTGAGAAAGAGAGAGAGAGTGATTTTTCAAAATGTGTACTTGGTGCCACAAAATTATGTTTCTTCATTGTGATCTATTTTTTTATCAAACTAAAATGGATACGCGCATTTTAATTCAAAGAAAACGTCGCTTGCTCTCTCTTGCGCATCTCAGACCCTTCCACAGTAGTGGACGGCGGATAAACTTCACTGAAGCCAAACACACAACCTTGAAGAAGTTGAATCACCAGCCAGCTGAATTGCTAAGGCTGTTGGATGATTCTAGAAGATGATGAAGGGAGGAGGAAGATGTTGAAGGTTCTAGAATGGCGACCACGAACCGGAAGACGTAGTGTAGGACGCCCCCCACAAGGGGGACCGTACATATCACACGCGCAGCAGGAAGCTGATGGATGCGAGTGGCGGAGGACCGTGATCTGTGGAAATCATTGGGGGAGGCCTGTGTCCAGCAGTGGACGTCTTTGGGCTGATAGATAGATAGTTTTTTTTTTTTATTTGGCATCACCATAGGTATTTTGCCAGTGTCAAGTAATATCAATTATTTCTGTTTTTGAGCATATGCACAGGCCCAAAGGCTAGGCCCAAGTAAAATACCCCCCCCATCCCTCAATCAGTAAAGTGATGGATACTTTACCGAAAGATTTTTCATGGATTTTTTGTGAGAAACTGAAAAGCCATGTTTCGTCACTCTGCTTCAATTACCTACACTTGTGCACTTTACCGAACACATAATAGTTAATATTCCACTTATATCACTCACTATAACTCGCAGGAACACTAGTTTTAGAAATTAAAACATAACTGACGCCATGACTTTTCACTTTCCCGCCAAAAAAACTCAGATAGATAGTTGGATGATGCTCACCTGCGCTCCGACTCTCTTCTCGGCAGCTGCGCTTTGACGCTCTTCAGCGCGAGCGCATGCCGCCGCTCGATCATCACGAAGCCGCGGTTGAGCATGCGCATACATATCTCGTTGACACCACGCGACACCTACGCACAACGACATACATCAACGTCGGAGAGCAATCACAGAGATATATTGTTTTTTTTTCTGTTGTGGCAAAGGCATTATTGTACACATTTTTTTAAGTTTTTTAGGTTTTTTTTAAGTCAGTTTTCCAAAACTAAGTGTTTTTTTTAGAATACTTGTCTGTATGTCTGTTTGTTTGAACATCACAGCAGAAGTATTAAAACACATTCAAGTGGATTACCTCTATTTGCTGGCCTATGGTTAAATTAAAAAATCACCCTAATGCTACCATCACATTATGATTATGATGGTGGTTTGAGCTTCACAACAAACTTGCGTGGGCACAGCCGCAGGTAATGAATCTTATTTTCATAAATACCTAAGAAATTGAATTAGGTGTTGAAATTTTAAATCATATTATAAAGGTCTACTGCTTAGAGATATTTATCAGTTTGAAAATAATTTATAACGGTACCTTTTAAAGGAGAAGGTTCTGATAAAAAATTGGTATGTGTCTAAGTGATTCTCAAATTATTTGATAAAATAAGTGGTTTGAATAAAAGTATATTGGCACACAGAAACTAATGGTTCAATCTCAGTCTTGGCAAATCTCGGAAATGATCTTTTCATAATTTGACCTGGTCTAGGTGTTATTAGGACTGCCCCAGGCCATTGTACCATACACACATAATACAAACTGCTTAGTTTGGGATTATACAATTTGTGTGTTTATCTAATGATATTTATATAGGTAACATACCTACCTATATAAATATCATAAAGTTAACTTATAAAGATAAATATATTTATATAATTTTCTTTGACAACCAATTTGATCAGTTAGTATCGACCCTGCCTTCTGTTAGGGACAAACTTGGTGTGATGAGTATGAATGGTTGTATCCGAGCCATAGACATTTAATATCTGTATAAGTATTGTATACTGGAATTGCCTCCAGTCAATTGAATGGTAGCCATAATACAAGCGTTGCTTAGTGTGGGACCGTATGTTTGGTGTCTTCGTCTGGCGATATTATTAGCATTATAAGAAATTCTACTAGTCATAAAATTTTATAAATATTGTTTACAGTAAAACAGTTACTTTAATAAAGATTGAATTTATGGTAGGTGATATATATTCTAATTGGCTAATGTTTGATCCATCATGAGTAGTTAAAAGAGTAAGGTATGTTATTGCTTCCTTCGAAATGGTGTGTGAATCAGAATGAAAATCAAACAATTGTAAGCTGTCAATAATACTGCAGCAAGTGTGGCCATCAGAAAAAAGATACAAGCAAAGATTGTACGGCTGCAAGCGTTGTAAATATACATTACAAACGAGTTATAAATAGAAATAGGTACATATAGAAATATGGTAGATACATAGGTATATAGAACGTAGAACTAGATATTACGTGACTTGAAATTTTGAATTGGAGTATAAAGGAGATCCCATTAATTGTTAGGCTCGTTTCTATAAATAAATTACAGTAATAGTAACTCACCAATCTGTTTTTCGCAATTTCATCGTAGGATAAATAGGAAAAAATGTTTTCTATCATAACAACTGGAAGACTTAGTAAATCCATTGTGATTTGCCGCTTTTTTTCAACAGGATAACAAAACTATAACACGTGAAAACTAATTTACTTGCAATGTTTACACATTTAATTAAAACAAAGTGGTTATAATTCGCGATGTTTCTTTGGTATTCATCATGAATGATGCAGCGCGTCCATCTCTTTCTCACTAAAGAAACTTCTGTACATGGACATGAAAGGGAGATACAATCAAAGAAACCAATTTGACGTACGCTACAACAAAATGCTTAACGCCCCCTGCGATATTAGCGACATCTATATTTATTTTGAAATTGCTGAGGAATGTAGTATTACGGGTATACGAAAAAAACCTGTTTTTTCCGACTTCAAAAAGGAGGAGGATCTCAATTCGGTTGTATTTTTTTAAACCATAAATTATTTTCAATCCAAATTTGTAAACCTTTTTGTTTGACTAGCTTATACTGAGAGATTATAGATGGAGTTACTAGTCTATCTTCACCATGCAATAGAAGGTTCTAATATTTTTGGATTTTTATTGAAAATTGTAATAGGCCGTAGATTAAATAGTAAATCTATTTCACCTGATGATATAACTCTATGGACAGGTTTCCATTTATTTATTGATTTTATAAACCAGTTGATCCATAAATGGAAAACGTGATCCAACAAGCGACCTCTAACTATATATAACTTAATTTCAAGTATTTTTGTAGATGGCGTTAGTAGTTTGTTTTTAACCATGCTTTTTACGGGAAAATGGTGAGAGAATAGAAAATCCTAATTCTATACTTTTTTAAGAACTTGACCTAGAGCACTGTCCTACTGTCCCTTTATTTACCCCCTAGATTACTAATATAACATTGTCGGATACTATCAAGATACATCATTACGGGCCAGTATCAGGTGACCGTAATATTTATATTTCTTGTCTAAAACTAGGTACTGGACAAATTTTGATGACTATGGTGAAAATGACTGCCAGTACTCACAAAAACAATACAAATCATAACACCAAATACTTTAATCAATAAAAAAAAAACAATTCAACTGAACGTAGGAAGATCACAGTGTTTCTTTCTAACGTGGAACCTCAACGACGTATTGTACTTCGTAGCAAACGGACACACCTCACATTTAAACCGCTTTTCTGTCGAATGTTTGTACTTGTGTTGTACCAAGTTCGCGGGTAAGATCGTAGCATAATCACATTGGTCGCACCTGTATCTCTTTTTCCCAGTTTCGTGGGCCTCTTCATGATATTTCAATATATATTTGTTCATCGTTTGGAACGGACACTGGGTGCACTGGAGTTTGAGCCCCAAATCTGCATGCCTCCGCTTGTGCTTCTCCATAGCGACTTCGTAGAACGATTTATACTTGCATCCCATGAAGTCACAGTGCATGGTTCTTGCATTCTTGTGCCTCAACATGTGCTGTGTAAGAGACACTCGTAGCTTGGTTTTGAACTCGCAATATTTACACTTCATTTCTGTGTCGGTGTGGGTATTTTTTATATGTTTCTGCAGCTCATTGCCCGGCATTATTTCCCCACAAATCTGACATTGGGTTTCTTGGATGTTGTGGTGATTCTGTTCGTAATGCAACCTCAACTGTTCCCACGTAAGGTATATTTCAGGACACTTAGTGCATCTAAACGTGTCTTTGATGTCTGCCTCTTCCTTTTTGATCTCAATCTGTTTATTATCCTCCTCACTGTGTCTGTGTACAAAGTTTATGTGTTTACACAATTCAAATTCATCTTTAAATGTTTCTGTGCACTGTTCGCACTTTTGCATGTGCGTTACAAAATGATTTGTCGTCGGATGTTTGAATAGAATGTGTCGGCGGTAACTCTCTTTCGCTTTAAAAACTTTATTACAATATCGACAAGGGTATGACACTTTTAAATGTACTTTCATATAGTGCGGTTTCAACTGACGCTTGTCATGGAACCCTTCGTTGCACATACTGCAGAACACAGTTTTGGGACTGTCAATTTTGTGTGTACACCTCAAGTGCTTCGCTAGACCACCTTGCGACGCGAAAATGAGCCCACAAAGATGGCATTCCCTTATAACTTTAGCGTGAGAATGGTTTAAGTACATTTCTCTAGTGTCAAATTGCTTGTTGCACACTTCGCAATATGATCCCTGGTCGTGTTTTCGTCTTACATGCCTTTTCAGGCTCTCGATTTTATCGTAAGACAGATTACAGATTCTACATTTCAATCTGAAGTCCTCCCTCAATGCGTTATGCTTTCTACGCATGTGTAGTTTCAAGAAATTCACCGATGAAAACACTAGAGGGCATTCTTTGCATGTTATTTCCCCTGTTTGTTCGTTTTTACAGCTCTGTAGGTAATCGTCAGTGAGATTTTCTTCCTTTATAGTATCTTCTGCGACTTGGTGCTTTCTTTGCACATGTCTTGCATAAGTTTCTCTCTTCGTAAATATCTTCTGACAGAACGGACAGTTAAACCACTGGTTCATCTCAGGCTTTTTATGTATTGAGTGCTTTCGTTGTATATGGACGATGAGACTTCTATATTTATCATAAGTAAGACCGCAGTCCTCACATATATGGGTGAAGGATTCTTCAAACAAGCCGTGTTTCCGTCTCATGTGCATCCTTAAACGCGTCATGCCTTTGAAGACTAGAGCACAAATATCGCATGTTCTTTCTTCCCCATCATCTGGCATGGCATCAGGTCCATGTTTCCTCTTTATATGAGCGACTAAGCTGTTCTTCATCTCGTAAGCCATACCGCAGTGATCACAGATGTGTTTGAATGACTTTCTGTATATTTTATGCTTTCTTTTCTGATGCATTTGTAATGTTTTCCTTGACTGGAAGACTAGATGGCACACTTTGCAAATGTGCGTGGGTGCCGGCTCTAAGGGCAGTGTTTCATTGTAATTGAATATAGTTTTAGGATTGATAACATTCTCAAAGGTTAGTATAGCTGCTTCGTGGTTGGCTTCTTCGATTTTCACAGCTGGTTCTTGACTATCCTCGCTGTGCGGGCCCTCCACCAAGAGACCAGAGTTATCAGCAAACTGAAAATAAAATATATGAATTATTTATTTATTTTATTAGGACCATAGTTACACTCTAATTGGAAAAAACACATCTATGTCTATTTAACAAAAACAAATGTATATTTCTAATTATTTGCAAGATATTTCAAGATTGATTGACTTAGTAGAAGGGTGTGTTCGAATTTGGGGTGCGGGGTCTTCTGAAACGTTACGGTGCGTTACAGGGGCGGGACGGGTTTTGAACTATGCGTTACGTAACACTTCAGAATGGTTGCATAGAGACTGTACGTTTTACTAGGGGGATGGGACGTTACAGCGCATTAAATGGGGGAGGGTCAAGAATCTCCAAAAATTGTGTTACATACTTGAACACTCTCGAAGGAGTTTACAGGACTTCTAGTGATCTGTTCACATTATTCACACAACTGTTTTTCTGTTTTGTGGTTCATGAATCCGAGTCATTCCTTGATAATATGGAGATCTTATTTATCCCAACAAAAAGTAACATAGGAACTTACATCATTAAAATCCAGTTCAACCTCAATGTTCTCCACCTTGATATTGACTTCTGGGTCAATGGTTATCAGCACTGGTTCAGTCTTGATCCCCATCTTGTCATCAATGTCCTTAAACGGATCCTCCTGGTGTTTCCGCCTCTTCTTTTTCTTCTTCTTGATCTCATAAGACATGGGCTCTTCTGGCAGGAATGTTGTTGGATCCCTTCGTCCCTTAGGATTGTTTCTTTCAGAGTCATACTCAGATTTTATTTCCTTCTTGATTTCTACTTTTTTTCTCATAGTTATGTTTTGGTATAAAACTGGAAATTTGAAAAATGTATGTGAGAATGACAGCCTTTCAAAAGTTGGTAGAGCGCTCGCATTGGAAACAAGGGTTTCAGCTTGTGATTGTATTTTTGGGATGTCATCTTATTTTCAAAAGTGTTTATCATGTGATAAATATAAATATATTGGGAAGACATCACATTGCACTATCGGAAACTGGGCCAGTTTTGAGGACTGTGGCTCAAGTCTGTCTCAAAATGTGGTACATTTCTACCTACCCTTTCAGAGAAAACAGACATGATTTTAGGTAAGTGCTAAAATAAATGTATCTAAGTTAAATGAAAGCTTTACATAGAAACAGGGGTGTCATAGTTTGATTCCAGGCTATTTGTTCATTTACCAATTATCTAAGATAACTATATATTATTGTATTCTGAATAATAATGAACAATTTGACATGTCTGTGATACTTTTTGTCATTTTTATAACTATATATGAACATACAAATAGTACTTGACTTTTTTTTCAGTTTAAAATAAAATTATGAATATAATATTAGTATGTACTATGTATAAAATAGTAAAATTCCAATTAAAATCTGTCATTAACTTGCCTAAATTCTGTTATTACAATATTTAATTTATTGCAAAGGTTGAACAGCCAATGATATAGGATTTACACGTCATTTAGCAATTAAACTTACCTAGTTAAACATAAAATGTAACATCTATTACCGATAATTCACAACACAAGTCACAGTGGCTCTAACTTTACAGTATTATTTGATCTATAAAACTTATATACCTATACACGTTCAACCGACACCTTTGTGCTTAAAATCAATAATGTAACATTGTAAATAATTTTAAAAATGTCCAAAATGGCCTTTTATGTGAATATAAGAATATTGACGTTTTTCTTTTACAATATTTTGACATTTGATAATCAGTGTTGCCAGCACCTGACGGCGAAAAGTAATTACCAAATATTGGACAGACTGGCTAAAATTAGCAAAACCACAGTAACAGTAAGTATAATAGATTTGCTGCAGTTCAGTTTGGTAGGGTTGGTAGCACTAGTTATTCGTTTAGCGCGAAGTTCACGTCGTCGACGTCAGTCACGGGCGATCTCTTTCACTCTGTCTGTATAGTCTGTATATATTTTTAATCTATGGTATCATAGATAATACATAAACTGCTATGGTGTATGGAGTTCTGATATTTTTTTTATAACCAAACAAACTATAATTCTGTTTTTGCAGTCAAATGTATGTAATTATATAATGTTTCGTACCGTACTACGACGCTTTATTCACGAGCATAAATTGAAGCCTATAAAAGCGTCATTTACTGCACCAAAGCAAGGATTTCATGTGTCATCAAGTGGGTTCTGGTTATTTTGTTTACTTTTTATTTTTTTCTACCTATTTTATGTAACTCGATGTTGTTATCCTGTTACAGGTCTAAAGCACGGTGAATACGAATGGCAGGACCCTAAGTCTAAAGATGAAGTGTAAGTTTTGTTGTTGTGTAATTCAATTAACTAGATCTGTATTTACTCACAAAAGTACTGTCATATGACTTGGTAAGTATTTTTATCCGCACATATGGGTATTGGCATCAAATACATTAGCCTGAACTTGACTTAGCAGGGCACACCTACCCCTCTGCCAAAGCCTTTGGGTATTGTCCATAAACATTAAAAAATAAAAGTTTCTCATAGTATTAAATATTTTACGACAAGTGTGCACACATATGCACTTGTGTGCTGTACGTGCTATACTGTTCCTGTCTCATGAGATGGCCAACAAATTCAGTACTGAAACAGGCCCTTAATAACTCTATTGTTACACACATAACATTATTATTACTTGTTACTCTAATTGAACATTCTATAACTTGTGAATTTTAATATAGTAATAAATTTTCAGGGTGAACATAGTGTACATAGACAAAGATGGCAATAAGATAAAAGTGAGAGGCAAAGTCGGGGACAATATACTGTATCTTGCACACAGATATGAAATTCCTATGGAAGGTATAACTACATTTTGTCTTTAAAGGTCATGCTTGGATTTTTTCTTAAGCCTTTGCTTTTTGTACTAAGGGACCCTGGTTCTAAAATCAGCAAGGGGCAAACTTGATGAGCACAAAATAATTGTAGCTGTTTCATAATTTAAAAAGGAAATACAAGAAACCATCATTTAGTTTGGGACCAACAATTGGTCTGTTGTCTAGTGATATTAATATTATAAATTGACATGTCCACAGGTGCCTGCGAGGCATCTCTAGCTTGTACCACATGCCATGTCTACATACCACATGAGTATTTAGACAAACTGCCCTCGTCAGAAGAGAAAGAAGACGATTTGTTGGATATGGCACCATTTTTAAAAGAAAATTCTAGATTAGGTGAGTGACCTTTTACTATTTTTCTATAAGTAAAAGTAGTTTGTACTCCTTCTCCTGACTTCATACATCTCTGACCTGGATGAGGCCCGTGGTAATTCATACTGTTAACGAATAAAATAATTTGGGTAGACATTATTTTCGATTCAGTAGAATGTGAGAAAAAAAAAGGAATTTTTATGTCTGTTTGTGAGAAAACCACTAGACGAATTTCGATGAAACTTGGCGTGTTGGCAGCTTATAAGTATTGCACTGTTCAAAGCAAAACTTGTGTGCAGTGCCTAGTACCTACTATATGACGTTTGATAAAGTTATAGAATGTCAATAAATTCGGATTTCTAAATAAAAGTGTCTATTATTCTGATTACTTAAATTATTATTGATTTATTATGATAGAAGCCGTGAAGTGAAGTTGGCATATAAAGATTTTCTTTAAGATTTTTTTCTTTTATTCCAGGATGTCAAATAGTACTCACGAAGGAATTGGAGGGTGTAGAAATAACATTACCTCAAGCAACTAGGAATTTCTATGTAGACGGTCACAAGCCGAAACCACACTGAGTTTATCACACAGTTTAGCAATTGGTGCTTTAAGTTATAGGATTCACGGATGCATTTATATCATAAAAATGAGACAGCAGATAAAAGGTACAGTTTCAATCTGGTTCTTGGAAGAGTTACCTTAGGCTTTTGTTTGTAGGGTGGCTCCCTATTTTTGTATAAAAATTGCCTCCGTTAAAACTGAATTACACAACAGATATCTAGATTTACAAAATTGGCTAAACAACGAAGTACAGATTGAATGCAATAAACCTTTATTTTGTTGCTTATGACGTTTTGTTGACTAAAGCATTATGTAAATATTTTTATAAATAGTTAAGTTAAATTTCATTCATTACAATGTACAAATGTTATATAGAAATAAAACAATTATTGTTTTTGTATATGTTTTATTTTCAGTATTACATGTAACTACTTGAATACTTAAATCTGCATTTTATTAATAACCCTATATTTTTTAGAATATAATATCGCCAGATCGAACACACCAGCTATACGGTACCTCACTAAGCAACGCTTGTATTATGGGTACCTTACAATGTACTGGGGCAAACCCAGTATAAAATACTCGCATAGATATTAAACATTCATAACTCTGGTACAAATATTCATGATCATCACACAGAGTTGGCCCATCCAGAATTCGAACCCAGGGCACTCGGCACAGAAAGCATGTTCACTACCCACTGGTCTAATCAGGTTGTCAACACATGTTAAACTAGATGCGCCCCGCGGTGTTACCCGCGATTAAAAAATATGTCCTTTTTACCGGGATAAAAAGTAGCCTATGTGCTATTCCAGACTATAATCTATCTCTGTGCCAAATTTCATCCAGATCCGTTCAGTTCTGGCGTGATTGAGTAACAAACATCCATCCATCCAAAGTTTCACATTTATAATATTAGTGTGATAAGTTTATGTAAGGATACTGACAAAGACTGCCTCAATTCCAAATGAATTGATTATTATTTTATACCCACAATTTTATGACTACAACAGTGAAAACCGTACCAAAATCAGTTAAGCCGTTTCTGAGATTAACGCACATAAACGAAAATTCTAACATACCGTGTTTTGGGTTCTGTTGCATTGATAAAGGCCCCCAATAATAGCTTTTCTCATAGATCTTCTATGTACAGACATCAATCAGTTACATTTTTAATATATGTATAGATTATGAATATTAATGTAAGATAATTGCTCTGGCATAATGCCAGTAGGAAGCAATTGGCATACATATACAGTGTGTATGTAAATTAAAACAAAACTGTAATTAGCTTGTTCAGAATCAATATATTGTGCTGTTTAAAAAAAATTGTTCATTAAATTACGATACTAAAAAGTGAATTTTTCTTTAAAAATAATGCATAGAAATGTATAAGTAATGGCTAAGTATTTGCATACAATAAATCGGCTGGGACATCGGATTTTCTGGATTTTCACTAACACATTGTACAGTATACTCACAAGAAACAGTTAGTAGTAAAGGCGGTAGAAAAATAATAATTAAAAGTGACGATAGTTTTATGGCTTTGGGCCAATTTGCGAGTGTGCAATCATATTGGGAGTAGGTGAGTATTGTAGGGCACGAGAGAAAAAATGTTGAGCAGACCTGATCTGCGGCCCTACCGCGCAACTCGATAGCTTTCACTCTTGCTATAGAATATGACGTCATCACGTCGTTTCGTACCGCGTACAATACAATGCTTATAGTCAAAGCCATAGCTAGACTGAAAGCAATGACTGAACGAAATGAATGCTTTATTGCATGTATTTGACAGATAATCCGTACCGCCTAACTTTTCAAGATGGCGCCTATTGCTTTCAATGACGTACGAAAGCAAGACTCAACTGTCATCGAAAGCCGCGACCTCGCACTCACAGCTATCGATACAAAAAAAGAATATTATCCCATTTTCAGCTTTCAATTTAGCTTTTTACCAAGTTTTCATCTCATATACGTTGTGTGTACTAATAGTGTTGTTGATCGTCCGTGGATGATGACACCGACCCTTAAGTGCAAACTAGAAATGTAGTGGAGAGATGCTTTGGTGTCTTGAAAACACGATTCCGTTGTCTGTTGGCCCATCGGACGATGTACTACACGCCTGAAAAGGCAGGGAAAATCGTCAACGCAGGTGTTGTGCTGCACAACCTCATCAAACATGTAAATATAGAGATTGACAAAGAAGCGATGCGCGGGATCGAGAACTTCAGCCACCGCGTATACCGTTCCGCGAGCTGACATCTGCTGGCCACGGTATATGTCCAGTGAGACAGTCTGTTGTGAACAGACTGCAGAATACTCATATACCCAACAATTGAACAAAGATGACAGCAAAGAAGATCCACAGCGAGCCTGCAGCAGCCGACGAGTTTAGGTACCATAAGTTTAGTATAATTATTGTATAATTTCTAAGTTTGTACCTTAGTAATTTTTAACTTTGTATAATTCTGACAGTAAGTTGAATGATTGTATAATTTCCAGTTATGTAGTACATAATTTGTATCTATTAACTATGTATACTTCAGACAGTAAGTTTAATTATTGTATAATTTCTAAGTTTGTACCTTAGTAATTTTTAACTTTGTATAATTCTGACAGTAAGTTTAATGATTGCATAATTTCCAGTTATGTAGTACATAATTTGTATCTATTAACTATGTATACTTCAGACAGTAAGTTTAATTATTGTATAATTTCCTTGTGTAGTACATAATTTGTATTAACTTTGTATAATTCTGTCTCAATATAATTTATATTTGCCTCTATACCAAAATTCATTTTGAAAAGAGTAACCATTGAGTTTCTTGCCGGCTCGTCTCAGTGGAACCAACATTCCAAACCAGTGGTAAACTCTGTCTATTTATAAGTGCTTTATTGGCCTACCTGAATAAAAAAATATTGATTTAATGATTTCATTTCTTTGTAATATTGTTATAGACTAGCTTTTTCCCGCAGCTCCATCCGCGGTACCTCGCTGGAACATAGCCTATGTTACTCGGTCAAGATGTAACTTGCTAACAGTAAAAGAATCGTTTAAATCGGCAGAGTAGATATTGAGTTAAATTATTACAAACAAACAAATCTTTCCTCTTTGTAATATTAGTATAGATAATAGATGTGTCAAGATATTATGTGTATCTATACCAAAATGAGTTCAGTGGCACAGATGTGAAAACTTAACAGACAGAAAGAGTTTGCACTTCTAATTTTATTTCAGTTAAAGAAGTTTACATATTTTAGTATTACATTGTTTGAGTATGGGAGAACAAGGTAGGCTGGGTCAGGTAGACTTAAGTAGTTAAAATTACTGTTGGTACCAATAAGTACATAAAATAATTACAAGTTAATGGCTACATAGTTCCCACATTTACAATAGGAAAACAAATCCAGCTTCCGCCGTCGCCGCCGCCGCTCTTCAAGGTCCCGTTTTCTAGTTGTTGTAGCCGCTGTAACAAATGAATTACACCTATGAGTATCACTGTATATAACAACGCGAGCAGTTTTTTTTATATTTTAGTCCCGACGCTATTAGGTTTACTAGCGTAAAAGGTAGTATCATAATTATATATATATGTATTATAGTACATAGTAATAAGCTGCTATCAATACATATTATAATTCTATGGTTTGGTCTTATTCCTGTATATTACGCTAGTTGCTGTTGTTGTGCAATAGCTTGGAAGGGTATCACATTTGTCCTTGTCTCTAAAATGTTGCTGATACCCGGTTCACAGATGCACAATGGGTATAGGCCCGTTACCCATATTAACATTTATCTAATAGGCTATTAGATACGTACTAACCTGGCGCCATTCTTTGGCAGTTTTGGTCGTGCCATCACCAACCGAGTTATACCGCAAGGCCACCTATTCCCACAGGCGTTGCGCCTGCTGCTTGCCCTGTTGGCAGTTGGTCATGGTGCCCCTAGCTGGCAATGGGTGGGCCACCATCCACTCCACCATCATATTCGATTGAATATGTGATACTCTACGAGTTGTCGGCATACTGAAATATACATTGTTTTTAGGTTAAAAATAAACGCAAAGTACACTTTCGAGAGCTTAATCATCAAAGATTTATAGAAATATGTGTAGGTGCATTAACTCTAGGTATTTGCTAAAGAGTCTGGCTGTTTCCTTTACGAAGAAACCTAAAATAACAGTAATAATTGTGTTGTCGGTAAACACGGCACCGCGACATATTTGTACTCCTACAATACAATACACCAAAGAATCACATTTATTATACGGAATAATGAACCTATGTGACGACAATTAACTGAACTAATATGTACTTACCCAAGAATTTATTTTTGTCCGATTTTTAGAAAACACTCCACTTTACACACTGATACATGTAAACAGACTGAACGCGTTTTGTTAAACCTACGGTCCTTAGATTTCTTTCCGCAATTGACAGTTTGAAACCCATAAAAATTCGATTTGATATAATGTAATTATAATTATATTTATGTAACCATACGAGAAATTTACAAAACAACACGAAACAATCATTTTTTGTAGAATTAGTAACATCGAAAACATTTTATTAAATCAAAGTTTATAAGGCAATATGCAGTATCGAAACGCAGGTCACGTGACGTATTTAAGTGAATGCAATAGCCAAATGAATGCAATAGCCAAAGCGAGAGCAGCGCTAAGATAGGCGGTCGGAAAAAATGAAAGCAATGCAATGACTCTAGCTATCGCTATCGCTTATAGCTATCGCTTTCGCGGGAGATCGGCGGTCGGGCCCCTGACCATAATTATAAAATTTCATGGCTACGCGGTGTCGAAATAATATTCATATAAGGGAGTTACAAACACTGTAAGTACTTACTCGAAAATGTATAGTTCATTCTTTGTTTTATATACTTTGTGTCGTGCCCATATCTATGTAGATAGCTAAGGGAATCCAATTTCGATTTATAAGTTTTATGAAACTAAAAATAGGGAAAAATAGCTCAGTAACTCGCCAACTTGCTGTTTATCATTATTTATTCGGTTCAAAACGAATAAAAAAATATATACTATTTGAATATATGTTTTAGAGCAGTTTTATTATTTTAACGTTAGAATATCAGTTTTCTCGTAGCTTTAAGTATTGCAGGAATACCGAATTGCAAAACAATAATACTAACAAACAGCGCCAGCGATACAACCAGCGATTTATTTTGACGTTGACGTTTTGGCCAGGGCTACCAAGTTATAAGAGCTAAAAGCTACCAATTTAATATCCTTCTTTTATGAAACAACGCTAACTCAAAGGGATTCTACAAGGTGTGATCAACCGCTCAATAGGGAGCTACAAACCTATATAAAAAAGTAATGGGGTTGTCATTTTTTTTTTATATATTTGGGTAAAAGAAAATGCCATACTATTAAGACTTCTGAGATAAAAATACCATATTTGACAGCGACGTATCTATTATTGTCTCCTTCAGAAGTATGCTCGTCAAAACACTATCAAATACATAAGAATAGCTTAATCTATCCTAGATAGATAATCCTATCCTAATCCTATCCTATCCTAATCCTAGATAGATATAAAAAACGTTCTTCGTTCTTCTTATAGCTGTAAATATCAACCGTTGATGCTACAAAAGCAAGCATATAGACTAGATTTCAAGCATCTGTGCACTGTGAAGTTGTTTCATTTTATTTTTCTATAAGCTATAATTATACAAAAAAAGAAAATAGATCATCCGGAATCATTAAGTATTTATAATGGTTTTGAGTTGCTAGAGCTCGTATATCTGAGTTCGGAATTTATTGCTTAGAAAAAAAACTAACTTAGTAGCTTTACGATACTAATAGCAATGATTGTTGCTGCTCGCTGCGTCTTCGCTTCTTCTTCACTCAAATCATTCGCGACTCAATACATTCCATTCGTTCAATCAGTCTGCTCGCGACCGTCGTCCGGGGAGGTAAACTCGTTTTCGTTTTCAATAAAACGCGTTACGGTGTGATTTGTGTTTTGTTTTGTGGTGCACGATGGCTTACAACGGTGGTGGTGGCAAAAGACTGTGTACAGGAACCGAGCTAGAAGTCGAAAGGGTAAGTTACAACGATCAGATACACCATTGTCAAACGTATATCGACGAAGACTCGACGAAAATGGCCGTGTTTTGTACATTTCCCGTTTCGTGTTCGCGTTGCAGACAAGAATCGCTTTTGTAATAGTTCCTGTATTCATCTGATAAATGGTGATTATCGCTTGTTGAATGATATATAGTTTAGTTTACGGGTATTGTCACCATCACGTTACGTTGTTGATTTCGCGTTTTGAGGTTACGTTTTGTTGACACACGATATATATGGTTTTTTTTTAATTTTTCTAAGGTGTCTTGATTTTTTATTCACAATTCACATTTCTAAGCTATTAGATGGTAGGTAGCGCGGGATTTTTTCTTCACGTTGCTATGTCTACGAAATATACCAAAATAACATCGCGCCCAGCCACACTGTCAATTAATGTGATTGACATCGCTCGGTCATTAGGACTTCAGTGTTTTTGTTCTCGAGGGAATCGGGGAAAGAGGTATTTCCCGGTTTCTGGGTCGGTAGGTCGAACAAAACGGCGATTCCTTTGGTATTTGGAAATGGACACTGCTAGGTAGAGTACCTACTTGGCCCTGCATACAATCCTCGTGTAAGCCGGGCATTACTGTTGCATAGGAAAGGTAAATTTTCCTTATCTATGTAGGCGCCATTGCCCAGTGTTGGGTAGGTAGAAGTTGCTGGCTAGGTATTAAAAAATCATGGCGGCAAATAAACGTAATTTCGCAATATTTTTACATCGTGTGTTGCTGAAGTAGGCATTACAGTGCATTTTTAGTTAATTGACGTAATGTACCTACTAGATAGGTAGTATTTATTAGAAAATACATTCATAGTAGAAACATATTTTAAATTAAAACCTGATTGATTTTCATGGTTCTATGGTTAATACCTACACTTAATAAAATCTAGACAACGAGTTGAATAACAGCAGAAAGAAACTGGCTTGTTCTAGTACAATATCAGTCGGTTTGTTATTTTCAATAAATCACAGATCAAATATTATTTTCATTGGTTTTATTCAATCAACAATACCTACGCTACGCTAAGTAATAAAAAAGAATGAACGATCATCAAGTTTTTTTTTTGGTCAGGACAAGCATTGTCATATTGAATCACAAGTTGTTTGCATTAAAAACACTCCTGCATTTTATTTATTCCATGTGGGTAGGTACAACTTCAGTAATCTTGTAAATTGCATTGGTAGGTACCTACATAATCTATTGAGAATGATATGAACATTTTTTACATTAGCTTGTTGAAACTAAATAATAATACAATGTAAGCATAATTATAGCATTAGGTATATCATATATGTACCTAGGTCATACACACACATTGATATAACCTATTTATTCATTAATATACCTACCTTTTAATGGTCGGACATTGTTCAATATGAAATAATCATTTAAGTCTTGTTTCCTTTCGGTTATTCAATAAACAGTTTACCGCGGCTTGATTAGCTCCTTGGGTAGTGGACCCTACCTTACGCGCCGAGGGTCCCAGGTTCGAATCCTGGTAGGGACAAATTTTGTGTGATGAGCTCGAATGTTAGTACACGAGTCATGGATGTTTTATATCTATATAAGTATTATATACTGCGTTCGCCCCCAGTCCTTCGTATGGTACTCATAATACAAGCGTTGATTAGTGTGGGACCTTATAGTTGGTGTGTTCGTCTGGCGATTATTATACAAAAAACTTTAGGTTAGTAGGTACCTACGTACTTTACAGCATAAATATCTTGTAATTGAGCAGTTCTAGAATAAAACGTATTGAATAAGAATTTCTAGTTTATTATAGAACACAAAACTGGTATTTCTATATCGTGAATAGCACACGATCTTACAACGCTATATTGTATTAAAATATCACAATGACAAGACTATTGTACTTGTCACGAGAATCAACCATAGAGTACTGTAATCAATATTTATCCAATAAAATTACTAAATCATTAAATCTTAGGTAGGTGGGTGTAATATATTAACTATGCAGTCTAAACAAAACCAAGTCTAGTTTCAATCAAATTAGTGTCAAAATATAAAGCTTACGGCCTCTCTGTTTTAATGTGTCCCATCTCTATTCAATAAATTCAAATCTTAATTTAGTTTATTGCATACAACTAGTCATTCAAATGATCTGTGTTCAATCTTCAAAGGGATTGGAGCCAATACATTTTGAAGATCTCATCTCAACAGTTTATTGTTATTATGGTGGGGTACACTTAAATAAATCGCACGTGAACTTCACTGAAAATAGTTATTTTCGTGAAGTTTATTTACCTAACGTAATCTAAAATATATAAACTTCCTATATACATTATAATAAAGTAGTAAATTAAATTAAATATTTTTCTATGAAAAAAACAATCCTGGTGAGCATTATTTTCGCTACTGAGGTTGTATCCGCCAATTTTGGATTTTTATGTAAAATAAATAAACATCGCCAGACACACACATCAACTATATGGTCCCAAACTAATCAACGATTGTATTGTAGTTATGTGCCGCACAAATGAACGACCGATCGATCATCAGTACCGGCCATACTAAGACAAATAACGAATCGGTCATTTCTGAAATAGTCCCCGAAAGGAATTGAACCCTCAACCACCCGGTACACGGTACCGAGCGGTATACCCTTAAACCAGACCAATCCGTCGTAAGCTGCACCTGACAGACAAGTCTAAATGATTCCATTTGGGAGTTAGTACCTAAAGTCGATTTACATTACATTATGAAATAGGTAAATACTTAATAGCGTAGGAAAAGAAGAAATCAAACATTCCATACAAAATTATCCATTTGGCAGTCGCAATGCGTGAATGAACCAAATATGTTCTTAATTTGTGTTGGCTTCGGCGTTGTTATGCCAATTTATAGAGATTCAAATTGGGTATAAACAATGATAATGCATAATATTTTAATTCGGACTGTTTTAATACCGTTGGCAGTTAACGTGATTGCTTTTGCCAACTGTAGGTATTAAAAAAAAAGTAGAATGTATTTTTTCTCTGTGGGCATATATATAGTTAGTCTAACTTAAATTAAGAATACCATTTCTGTTCATAATTAGCTATTATTATTATGATCTATGCTTAAGCAGAAAGCTAGAAAAAAAAAATAACGTTTTTGGAAACCACGCATCATGACAGAGTAATGGGTACAATAATAACCTGCAACTTAAAGTCGCGAACCTATTTAAACATTTGTAATGTTACCCTAAACACCTAAGAGAGATTTTAAAGACACTTTTTCTGGAGTGAGTTCTAAACTAGAACTCACTCCAGAAAAATATTATTGATTTTGGTGTCTTTTTGGCGTTCAAAGAACTTAATCTAAAGTTTGTCTTCAGATTTTATAATCTCTCAAAATAAATGCATTCAATATTAGAAAATGTCCTCATGATCCTTATTACTGCCTGGCCCGTCCCCGGAATACCAGGAGCATTCCAGTCCACCTCGCTGGCCCAGTGCATGTTGGTGGACTTTCTTGAAATATACTTTTTTTTTTTAATTTTCGTTTTCTTTTAGAGGAATGGTTACACGTGTTTTACGCCACAATACTTATTGCAAGATTACTTTCCGAAGATACAAATTAAACCGCGTTATCTCCATTAAACAGATTTGTTACGGAATTTCTCCCGCAAAAACTAAGCGAGGGATTAGTTGGTGATAAATCAGCGCGCACGCGCTTCTAATGTCTCCGATATGTGACGTAAACGCGTTATACCCTGAGTGCAGGAGATGAGTTTTATAATCTGATCTTTGCTCTTTCTAAATCACAATTTCATTAACGAAATTTCGAATATATGGACCTTCAAAATGTCTTTGCAATACAGGAGAGAATGTCAGAAGACTCTGCAAAAGTCATAAATATTTTTCAACCATTTTTTGATCTCATCTGGTCTACATTCAAAAGAGTTTTCAATCCGAAATAGAATATTATTGATCTTTGTAGACTCCGTAGTCTATAGACTGTGTGTGCAGCGATAATTGTTGGCATAATGTGGTCACATGCTACACAGACCTTATTAGAGTTTGAGTGCTTTATTCGTCACAACTCCTGTTCGTCTGTTTTGTCACAACTCCCGTTCGTCTGAGGCTCACGTTGTCAGGTTGACATTACCGTATGAATCACGCGCACGCACTATGCCAAGAAGGCGTGGTCGGACTGTCTGCGGGCCAGATAGTTGCGTCTACGCGATTGGACGCTGTGCTCTTTAGCGCAGTTACGCCCTTTTCAACTATTGTCGTTTTTTTTCTTTTTAATTTAGATTAATGAAGTAGTGTAAGATCCAGATATCTCATTATCGATTCCGATTGTTTGTGAAGTCAAAGGAGAGGAGTAATAAATACCTCACCTACTGCATATTTATTTTTTTATAACGCAAGATCAACGAAATCAAGTAACACTATCTAACTTAAAATTAAATAGTCCAACAACTCTGGTAAAAATACCCGATAAAATGATTTATTTGCCTTCTAAATATAAGTAAATTTTACTTTAGTAAGAATCCTAAAATAAAAAGCCGGAAATATGTTATTTCTGTTTATTTCCCAAAATAATATTCACACTCATGTCTCCAATTAAAATTGAACAAAAAAAACTCAACGTGAAAAAGATTTGGCGCCAAACGAGCCAAAGAGCTAATTTTCTTCAACGTTTCGCGCGCTGAGAATCGTCACCGTTCCCGTGCCAATATTTTGAATCACAGCTTTGGAACGTATCCTGAGAGTCGCGGGTATGCCGCACAAAATTATTGTCTGGTAATGCTTGAAAGCTCGCGTGATTCATCGGAGGCATGGCGGCGCGGTGACGTTCGCTCGCGTTCCGCTGTTTTGTGATCTAGTTTTCTGACGAAACAAAGGCACGTGGAAAATTGAGAAAACATGCCTTTTCGTGCGCTTTTGAAAAATATATATAGTGACGTCAATAAAGTGACTTAGTTTACGTATTATTTTTTCATAAATTGAGGTTAAGAGGACTACAATAAAATAAATACTTCGAATAAGGGACTCGATAACTCCAAATAAATTCAATAACTCAAAATTCGATGAATAGTTTATCAAGTGTGAAATGACGTAACCGCTTGTTTGTTTTTATTTTTAATAATGACTAGTAATGGACGATAAACACATTACTTAAATGAGCTAATCCTTGTGTTACGGAGTAAGTAGACTTTCGTCAATATGTCAAAGGCCAGGGTGGGGCCTGGTCCCGGTAATGAAATTCTACGTTACATAATCATAACTAGCTTTAAATAACCCAGAACTAATGGGGAGTTTTCATGTCAAATAATTTTCATAGAAGCTGACGACTATACTCCCGTTCCATTACGAACCTCTAAAAACTGTCATCATCAAAGATTTTATCAGTGTGAAGTAGGTACAGCCAGCTAAACAGCTGCTATAATATCAATAATCGTTTCACTTAACGACATTTTTAACTTAGATAAGGATATTGTCACCGTTTTCTAAGAGTATGATCTTGTTACAGTGGTGTTGACGATTAACTGACTTCCAATACCCAATCCTGTTAGACATAAGTCTTTCCCTATGACTTCAAGTCATCATGATCCTCCTTCACTCGATGTTGTTGTTCTCCAGGTGTAGTCGTCATTCCATCTGTATTATCAAATAGTATTAGCCATCGCAAATCAGTCCTGCCCTACATTGCGCCAAACGCGAACATTTGATCAATAAAGAGACCTTGAAACATCACATGTACAACAGAAATCAAATTTCATTTCGAATATATCGATTTCGTATCGAGGGTATTTACAGTAGGGTTGGTAGTATATTGTTTCTGTTTTACTTTAAAAACATTTGTAGTAATCAGTTTCTTGTGTTTCTGAATATGCAAATTGTTTTTCGTTGACGACCTCTTAACACCATAGTATAGTCAAGACCTTACTTTGAGTCTTACAATTTGTTTTATTAATATATTAATTGCCAAAAACAATATTACTAGATACTGAGGGAAACATTAGGTGTATTGTGAAGACCACATACAATATATGAGGCCACCTAAGAGCACCTGCAGTACATATTAATAATCTGAACCCACTTAAGATGCTGTTTTTGTACTAAAATGAAATCTCGAGACACTCAAGTGGCTCTCAGAGTTTAGATCGTTTTTCTAATAAAGATCTAAGTGATCTTTGTTTTCAGAAGATAAAAGAACATTTTCGTTTGAAATATAGGATCACTACTTAAGTACTTTTCATGCTACCATCCTTAGTCATTCCGTGCATGGTAGCTATAAAGTATCGTGCCCAAATTATTCATGCACGTATTATCGACTAAATGATGCCATAAATAACAAGGCTCGATGTTCGCTCTTCTTCCACTTTATACTTACTAGATTATTGAGAAACTCTGAATATACTTTAGTTGAATTAACTGCAGTGGAATTTAAGAACGCTTAAATCAATCTCGTTAAGCATCAGGGTCTACTATTATAATGACTGGTTACTCATTTGTCTCTTAGCTTCCGTGCATGGGACTGAATTTAAAGTGCCTTCCATAGGACGTAAGACAGACGTCTGATGTTACTAATTGAGATCTTATATCAAGTTTGCTGCAGCTTATCTGAATAGATGTCGAAAAAGAGGTTTTCGATTTCGTTAAACTTAACGTGATATTTGAAATATGCTTTGTCAGGGTGTTGTAATATGCACGGGATATAAGCGAGTGTTGCAGCCTGATTTTCCTGGACACACATTGCGGTTTCGAAAAATACTCTTCAGAATGTACCTAGAATCAGTCCTTACCTGTTCTCAGTCTCAAATCTCCTAAGTTCATTGCTATTGGTTTATCTAAACAAAATGGAATGTCAATGTTCGTTTGTACAATCTGAAACGGCATCCAATAAAATTCTGTCGAAGATTAAAATACGGCATTTCAGCTTGACATAGCTAAAGGAATTTAATAAACAGTAAGACAAAATATTGTGTATACTTCAGCGTATTATGTTAAACGGTTCGAGGCTCATTTGAATGCGAATCTTTGGGTCGAAGCACCCTTGCCGTGCTGCCATCTATAAGACCTCAATGTTTTGCAAAATTCACACTTGTATGTCCACATTTAAGTACTGAATTCTCGTGCTTCCTATGCATTGTTTCCAAGGCGAAATATTGTGACTCTAAGAATACTTATGCTCTTGTATTAAGGAAGCGTGTATTTTTTAAATCCCATAGTATTTTGTATTTCTGCTTTGCAAGTCAAGTTTCGAAACGAAAGGATTACGATCGTTAATAGAGCGATACGGTATGCTAAATGGTTTTCATGTGAAAATAATTTATAGCATTAAAGAAGATTGTATATTTACTACTATAGTTAGTGAAGCTACTTATAGTTAATGAAGTAAGATCGCAATTTCTAAAACTTATAGTAGGAATTCGCGATCAACTTTTCACACTTGATTTCTGCGATCCGGATTCGTAAAGGATTTTGTTGGAAGGACCAATTTGTTAGCAGCCATAGCAGAGCCTGTAGCGTGTCCTCCAAATATTACACGTTACTCATCTGAAACAAGTCCACAAAAAACATTTAACGCACTCATCTATAATTCCAAGTGTTTATTTCATTCGAATCTCCTCAAAATAATGTGCCCACAAAGTTGGTGCACATAAACATAAGAAACATGCAGGGTAATGACTCATTAAAGGTATGCGCGTTAAATATATTCCTAGCGCGTGTCGCGACATCTCTGGGCGATGTTCTGGCAACGATCAAGCCGCCATGAGCCCAGGGGATGTTGCTTTGATCTTGTTGTTTAGGTGTTGATTGTCCAGTTTTCACAAGCTAAGCAATAGCAGTGATAGCCAAGTTGGTAGAACGCGGATCTCAGGTTTAAACCCCGGCTCGCACCTCTGGGATTAGTGGATTTCATGTGCGAATCTTATTATCAACCACGATTATCACTTGCTAAACGGTGAAGGAAAACATCGTGAGGAAACCAGCATGTTTGAGAGAACCCCTCGAAAGATGGGTGAAGTTCGCCAACCCGCACTGGGCCAGCGTGGTGGACTATGGCCTAATCCCCTTCGCATTGAGGGGAGGCCCGTGCCCAGCAGTGGGACATTAAAAAAGGGCTGGTATTATTATTATTAAGGAATATACTTGCATTTGAGACGGATGGATTTGTTTTTTTTTCAAATGAGATCTTAATGTTATTTCGTGTTGAGATTTATTTTTAAAGAACAGGAGATTATTAAGAATGCATGTTACTTCATGGTATGCCTTTCACCACTCTATAGAACTTAAACACTATAGTAGTCGAAGCGTTGTTAATCTTGAATCTTCAACTTTTTAGAAGCTCCAATGTATTAAAGAATACCACTCAAAAGATTAATGGAAGCTGATGGGGTTTTGTTGATTACTTTCACCAAGAATGTTCAAACAAAAGCCACATCAACTTTTTGCCCATTCTTGAATCGTCTAGAAGAGCTTTATAAAGTCGCCCAAAACTAAATATCTTTATATATTTTGTGTTAAAAAATTCGAATGGATATCCACACGATAAAATCACCCAGTCACTTTTTAATCTCGTTGGAATTCCGGCTCAAAATTTAATTAAATCTTATTTGAAAATTACAATGTGCTGGAATTGAGCCGTCCAGTAATATGGATGCCTGCCAATTTCGGACACAGACAGGTTTGGGAATGTAAATACCTATTTCTATATTCATCCTTGCTGGAAAGGTGAATTAATAGAAGGCCAACTCATTTGACTCTTCCCCTCTGTTTTATTAACCGATGTTTGGAATCTTAAGTATGCTCCATCGTAGATCTCATCGTCACTTACCATCAGGTGAGTTCGAGATCAAATACTTGCCTATAATGTAATAAAAAAAAATCTTCTCGCGCATTACACATTCCTTCTATAGATCTGTCATGCTTGATAAACCTAACATTCTATGATTAATGCTATCGTCTTATTTATTGATGTTTCTGATTGCCGTGAATGAATTCGGCTTCCATTCTACTAGACAGATATGACTTGGTTAAAATTAATTTCCATAGCAACCTAGGCTAGTGTTATTCTATCGTGTTGTGTGTGCTAATTCCATTTTTTTTGTTATCTTTGTGGATAGCAAAAAGCGATAGATTGACGTTCTTCAGACGAACTTAAAATACCTGGCCTCCCTCTTCACCGACGTCAACACTTCAGTAAGTTTACATTAATTTGCGGTCTATAAAAGAATAATGGAGGAAAAATATTTCGGCAGTCCAGTCATAAAGACTGTTTATGCCTTCCTGTGCAACAATTGCTCATACTCATACATAATTGGATAATTGGATTCTATATGGCTTAGAATAGACCCATTATTCTCGCGTTGTGTAAAAACGAGTCAGTTTAAAATTGTGGTTTCTACACTAGCATCACCCATCACCTAGCCAACGTAAGGTTAAAGCTTCGTAAGCTTTCTCGTATTATGGGTACTGTGAACTACGTTTATAACCCGTCGGTGGGTGGCACGATACATCGCCTGTAATCTGAAGATAAACCCCATTTATACCTAGGAATGCAGCCCAAATCTCGTTGCCTCATATAACTGAATGCATTGCGCATTCAGATCAATCTTCATTACAACTGATAGCCGTTTCTGCATTCTTCATTGAATGATCATTAGTATCGAATTGTGCCGATGACGACCCAGAAACTAGGCCACGTGTGTTTTGGCTATCTGGTCCGGATTTATGAATCTTTCGATACGCGATTGTTTACCTGAAGGCTTGGCTGCCCGCCATGCTCGTAAGGGTCGTAGATTGGACGCTGCAATTATGGATTGGAACTGTATAACAAACTTTTAAAATGAGACGTTGTATCATTTTCTAGCTTGTTTTATTGTGGATATCCACGCCGAACCAGTGCTACTTGTTGCCGAATTATATATAACATCAGATATACCTGTACGTTTAAGGAGATGTAGAATTGTCTATCCCGTATGTCATTTTTGTTATTTATTAATTTCTTATATTTACGCGAATATAGACTGCTTTACCGCAACCACGGTCACGGGAAGACTGTACGTCACGTGCGAGATTATTCGTAAGCTAACCATATACTTTATAGTCTACCGTATTTGGACGTTTTGTATGGAGAATTGAAAGTTTTAAATACCGTCCGCTACAGGCGCTTTTCAATTGTCCATACAAAATAGTCTTGGATTCATAATGTAATAGTAATGACATCGTAATGGGCAGTTTTGACAGGTATCTCATACGAGAAGTATCAACGTGACAGTAACCATGCCATTGTCGGTTGATTGTGTTAGCATACTTGGAACCCTGATCCTTGGCTAGTAGCTTGCACCCAGCCTAGTGCGTTCTGTGTGACGTCTATTGCAGCCTATTTATCATACTTTGAAATGCAAAGCTAACAGCAGCTCGATGTTTACTTTGGACATGCATCGGGCTGGCTTTAGGCTGTACCCATTAAAATTAGGGATGGCAATATATGTGGAGAAAATATATCCAAAAATAAAAGACATATAATTGTTGAATACACACACTGAGACGAGCAGTAAGGCGGAGTTCCCCGGGACAGCTAGTCATTAATATTTTATTGTTTTAGTCACTACATTTTGATGACTGACCATTTAAAAATAACAATAATGTTGTAAATGTTAATCAAATTAATCATCTAACCAACCGTTTTATGACAATATAATATTTAAACAGTATACTTTAATTTAAAACATGCTGTCTCGGCGAACTTCGTGCCGCCTCAGATTCAAATCTATAACAAAATAAATTGAATAAATTTTACCCATGTTTGAATTGTTATTCTGTTATTCGAGGCGAAGAATAATTCAAAAAATCAAAGATCATAGAAATCGGTACTCCCGTTCTTGAGTTATAAATGGTGTAACTTACACGGCTTTAATTTTTATATATATGTATATAAAAATCAGCTGCAGTCATCGGTGTACGCTTTAATAACAGAATCTTTGCTGACAACCCTGTCTTCAAACTAATAGCACTTATCACATACGAGGCGAAACACATGTTTTTATTTACCGGACACGTTCTCGACACTTTAAAATCAACATTTAACATCAAGAATGCTAAGATTTAATAGTTCGCATGATTTATGAACGAATGATTCATAACGAAACATTTCGGAGGTTGTTATTTTTGGGACGCGACAAATGTGTGATCCAAGTTTGCTTTCACATGTTGACACACAAAACATGTTAGTGGAATATGGACGTAAATTAAATGGAGTATTATGGAGTACTATTGGAAGAATTATAGCCCTTGTTTTATGTGCCACTGTTGGTCACGGGTCTCCTCTCAATGTGAGGGGGATTGGTCATAGTCCACCACGCCGTCCCAGTGCAGGTTGGCGGACTTCACACGTCTTTCGTAAGGTTGTTCTCTCAGACATGCAGGTTTCATTCACCGTTTAGCAATGGATGATGGAAATGAGATTCTCACTTCAAATCCAGAAATCCCAGAGTCCCGGTTTGATCCTACGACGCTCGCGATCGAGGCAAGCGTTCTACTAACTTGGCTACCACTGCTCGAATGTAATTGAAGCTAATAAAAGTCACAATAAAATAAGACTTATGGCTGAAAGTGAGGAAGTCTTTTTCGCTGTGCTCGTTATCTAGTTCCCGTTTGTAAAAAGCATCAAGTTCATGCGAACGATAAAGTCCATATTTTCATTAGACGCTCGCGTGACTGCGCCGATGGTACAGAATAAATTATTATCCCATTGGATGGAACTAGGGTTGCCAGCTAATAATCCATAGTGTTTAAGAATAATTGGTGTATCTATCAAATTCAATGGGGCATTGTAAAATACTAAGGGTAAAGATAAAAATATACTGGTAGGTCTGTTTCGCCATTTCAAAATACAACTACATACGCAAAAAATCTTAACTTTTACAACTCATACATTTTGACGTGCTTTGATGATCAATGCCTTAAGGTTGTACATGCAGGCTCCGGGGAATAGATGACGCTTCGCGTTTAGGATTTTTATAGATTACCTTATCAATAACTAGCTGTCCCGGCGAGCTTTGTACCGCGTCAGAATCGGATGTATGAGAAACTTTTGTATGAAGTTTTTTTGTGAAGATTTACGAAGAAAACTACAAATTTATTTGTAGGTAGAAAATGCGTTTTTGGTATTTTTTTGTATAATTTTGAAACCCAACGTAGTTCTTGCAAATATTATATTGTACATAGACATGGTACTCTTTCGTACCTAGATTGTGCATTTTAAATTTTAACCATTCTTGAAATGATTTTGTACTATAAAAGTCTATTACGTTTGTCGGTCAGTTTAACGGCTCGAGAACTGGCAACCCTATTACAAAAGGACCACGCTGCGTATTGTAAATACGGACGTTTGTCGCGGCAACTCCGACATTTCGCTCACAATGCGCTCGGAACACGATACTCCGTCATGCCACTGAATTCTTTCAGACGACTTTCAATTCGGCACATATACAGAGCGTTATATACGTACAATAGACCAAAAGGACAATGTATCAAATGACTTGGTACTCTGCGATACGCACATATTTGGAATGGCGATTTCGGAAGTACATACTTACATTTATTTTAATATCTGTTCAAAAGCAGTGTGTGTTTCAATGTCATGTTTCAATCTCGCCAAATGATACACGGAATTTTGGTAGTTTGACCCAGAGATAGGATGTAATACTAGATAAATACAGTGTGTAAGTGGCTTCGTAACGAAAACTGATGCCATGGATTCGACTCATGATTCTGGTACCCCCTAGAGATGGAATTTGTCGTTGGTCTTTTCATGAATAATACGAGCGATTCAACGCAGATACTAAGACTGTGGGCCGGAAGGAAGGAAGATGGATGCGGGAACTAAGGAATGAAAGTGTACTAATTTGAATGAGTGATAGGAAAGGCATTCTATTGGCTGTTTGATTTAATTACCAAAGTTTCCGATAGATGTCACTATTAATTGCGCGATTTAGAAAATACAACAAACTGGCGCTTCCATGTATGGTTCCTGTGGGATAGACATACTTTTTAATCGCGGGTTACACCGCGAGGCGCAGCTAGTTATTAATATGAGTAAAAATACAAAAAACAATATAGAAAATAAAATTCGGAAATATAATAAGTATAAAAAAACACTTCGTTTAAAAAATCTGGAACACTGTAGGTTCGTTTATTTTTTGGTATTATTATAAATGCTACATTGCTTGATTCTCAAAAGCGAAATGATGTCGAGCAATATTATTTGCTGAACTACACTAAAATCTTGTAACATTCGATCATAATTGGGCACTACAAATGCTATTTATCAAATTTCGGTAAATAAATACCTAAACCTTTTACGTAGCGGGAGTTTCGACCCTCAAGCGTTGATATTAAAATCTTGGAAAATGAGAACCAATTAAAACATCGTTGTGTTGCTTTCGCATGATTCGTTATATATTCGGCACACGTGGGCAATGTTTGTGTAAATACGAAGCCACTGAAGTGCGTGTAGGCCGCGCAAGCGTTTTATTACCGAGAAAACATAAACATAGGGCTTAATGTCACGGAATTATGGACTATATTTGTCTGATCACCAATTTATTTGGCCCATTAAAAATTGTTTTTCTGCGACAGTTGTGGAGTCAACGTACTTATTTTTTTTAATGCAAAAATGCATTTATAATGATGTATGTACCGCATAAATTGTATTGCAAGTAAAATTGTCACTAAGCCCTTGACAGTTACAGTATTTTGAATGATATTTTAATGTCTTGTGTACGTAGAGTAAATAAATAATGATATCGTTACACTCATACATCTACTGTATGGTTTCAAACTAAGCAACGTTTGTTGCACGTACTAGCCTACTACATGGAAAAGCCTAAATTACGAGAAGATATTTTCCGAAATTTGCTCAGACGGGAATCTAATCTGCAACCATCCTGTGGAGTGAGCTGGCTTTACCCAAACCTACAGGTCAATCCAGAATCGTTTCGACTAGTATCCGAATCGATTCGATCAGAAATGTTCTCGTTTCGACGACGATCTTTCAGAGGCATTCTTCATAACGGAATTTAAGATTCGAAACGTCTGCTCAACCGAATGGTTCGATTCGACCACTCGCTGTGTTTACATAGTACATTTCATAATGCAACTTTCAATTAATAACCGAAACGGTTGATACAAGACTTTTCGAACGGTCAAACATTTTCACACCCACGATTCTGATTTAAGTCGCCGTCTTCCTTTTTGTTGAAGACATCATTGAAGACAATCATTGAAGACTATCTAATGCTGTTCCCAGACGCGGTATACAATTGCTTCGGCCAAGTTATGTCTCTCGGGAAAGTCAATAATGTCGTTCTTGTGCCTACAATTCTGATAAAAGTTTTCTTGTAACATCTGTTCGCCGTGTTTCTTTCAAGATATGTCTGCTTCATAATAAAGAAGAAGACTTTGTGAAGTGGAATACTTTTTCAGAAACATAGCTCACCTACTATTTTTATCACAGTAACTTTGTTAGATGAAGTGTGTTAGTCATACCTACTGAGTATTACGTTAAAACCTATAAAAAAACCTGTACTACCTTTAATACTCGGATTCCCAAACCAATCAAGTTGCCAAAAGGCTAGATAAAGGTGGCTGAGGCAAAGCTTGATTTTCTGTTCTATAATCCTAAACTTTCCTATTACACTTCTCAGTTAGGTGAGACAACTCATCCAGACGAAACAACAAGTGATTCAGATTCGATCCACCAAACCGACAAATTGTTAAAAAATAATTCCTATCTGATCCACTAGATATATTTAATTCCGCTGAAGGTATCATCATACTCATTAAGAATCTGCAATCTTTGCCAGATTTGTTAATTTCTTTGCGCCACTGTACGTGGGAAGATGAAAGGGCAACTTTGTTACCGGTAATCTCGCTCTCGCTCTCGCATTAGTCACGCACTACCCGTCTCCAGCGCACGTGTTTTATTACAAGCCTGCGATTTTATTTGTGCCTTTTGATCTTCCAGATTGTGTGTCCAGGGATATTGGCAGACAAGTATCTTTGGATATCTACGTATTCCCAAACGTCGGAAGAAATGTTTGTAAAAGTTTTCTGAGGATACGTGTTTTGTTATTGATTTGTCTTTATCTAAGAATACCTACAATACAAGAACACTTCTTTATGTATCTATTTCATCATGAAAATACCCTTTCAAATATTCTGCAAGATGAATTTGATAAAAATCTTCATCTTACTATTAAAGTTTCATGGCCATAAAATATTCAATTCATACCGAATGTATGCTCTTACGATACGAACAAATCTTCCATGAGTTTCAACTGAAGTATTGACGGAGATATCAGTGGTACAGAAAGCCTTACAAGAGCACCCATTTAATTTCTCATTCCTTAAGAGCACCGCATCTTTCCGCGATAGAAAGGGAAAAGATTGACTGATTTCTTTTTTATTCTGTAGTGTCACCTGAATTAATAGGTTTAAAGTTTTTAAGCGAATATCGTTATTGCACAGTTCAAAGTCACTCGTTATTCGTCAACTGCAGACTGCGCGTAAAAATCAACTTAGTTACAGTCATTTCTATTTCCATCGTCCGCGCAAATCGCTCGGACATCAGTCAGGAGCTGTCGGCGCTCGAACTTGTCAGAGCTTGATTTATTGCTCGCAAAATGCACACTTGGCATTCCTGGTGGACATGGTCCGTTGATTGTTTTGTTCTCTCCCTCGCTCTTCGTCTCCTTTTTCCTCTTATATAGGTTACTAAAAAGTATGTCCTTTTCTTCTATGTCCTTTTCTGTTAATCATATAGATCCTTTGCTTTATGAGAAATTAAAATAAATCTATCCCACGGGAACCATACACTTTATCGGGATAAAACGTAGCTTATGTGCTATTCCAGACTATAATCTATCTATGTGCCAAATTTCATCCAGATCCGTTCAGCCGTTCTGGCATGATTGAGTAACAAACATCCATCCATCCAAACTTTCACATTTATAATATTACAGTGTGATGATGTGATTACTATTTTGGTTGGGGTTGGTGAGCCTATAGAATCAATGTAACAATATCCCAGATCAGGACAGTAGATGGCCAGATTAAAAATTTTTTTGTTTTTTGTTATTGGTATTGGAGACCATATATTACCATATATTTTTGGGGTCGAGTCACCTTCGTCCGTAGGAGAATTAAGTACCCTCGAGATACCCTACACGTGACCGTGGGTGGTGCCAACCAGGTGACAACTCTACTGGTGGTAGGCTTCGGCCGTGGCTAGTCACCACCCACTGAACAAAGCCATGTCGCCAAGCGGCCTAGCCGTGTTCCGGCATGATGTTCGGTGCTGCCATTCATGGATGGCGGGTCAGATCAGTTGCGCTGCATGTGCCTAGTGAATGTAGCGTCTATATCTACTGCCGCCTTCCTACCTAGGCAAGTATGCTCCATCGTAGATCTCATCGTCACTTACCATCAGGTGAGATCGAGATCAAATACTTGCCTATAATGTAATAAAAAAAAAAAATATTTCATAACCTTTATATGACAGATGTGACACAGTTCTGTTGAAGTCAATATTAACGTAACTAGTAAGCTTTTATATACTAAAGGTAAATAACGAACCGAAAATATTTTCATTCATCTAACATTTATAACAATTGTTATAATACATAATAGATAATGACCTCCCCCATCACTGGAAGGAGTGGGGGTGGCTACTGACGACAAGCTGACGCCCTCAAAATAAATAAAGCCCATTATTTATTTTATGGCAGCATCAATCATTTACATCAGATGTGCCTATTTGAACGCTAAGATAAATTATTTCCGTTTCATTTAAGGGTTGGTTAATTGTTTCATAAATCATTTAAAGGGCTTCAGATAACACTAACAAGGCAATACCATGTACTTAGGTACTAAACTCGTGTTTTCTTACATCCTTAACTGTGTCATCCCACTATCCCACTAATATTATAAATGTGAAAGTTTGTATGGATGGGTGTTTGTTACTCAATCACGCCAGAACGGCTGAACGGATCTGGATGAAATTTGGCACAGAGATAGATTATAGTCTGGAATAGCACACAGGCTACGTTTTATTCCGGTAAAATGTATGGTTCCCGTGGGATAGATTTGTTTGAATTTTGCATAGAGCAAAGGATCGACATGATTTTTTGCATTGGTAGTGGTAGTTTAGGGGCCAGTAAATGACATAGGGACATACTTTTTAATCGCGGGTAACACCGCGGGGCGCAGCTAGTCAATAAATAATAATATGGATATAGTACATTCAACTGTATTTTTTTTATGATTCGCTAAACAGCAGACAAGAAAACATAAACAAGTTCACATACTTGGCTGACAGGTGGTAGGGCATACAACCGGTTCAGTATATGGAGTTCAATGACCGAGATGCATAAACAAGTGTGTGTGAATAATCTAATTAAATGATAACATGTCACTCAACAGTGTGGAAGTGTATAGTTTTCTTTTCTGTGGATATTTTGGTTTCGGGTAACAATTTGCTTGTTCCCCTGACACACCGAGGGTCGAACCTTGACGTATTTCCCGGTCATCGCTGTGGATCCTGGCTTACGGGAGTTACAGTGGTGAGTGTGCGGCGTTGTTTTGTGCATTTATTGATCGATTGATAAGTAGAACTTTTAATGTCCCACTGTTGGGCTCGAGTCTCTTCTCAATGCGAAGAGGCCATTGACCATAAGTCTACAAGGTTGGCTCCGTGTGTGTTTTAACAGACATTAAATATTTAGGAACTGTAAAGGATCTCTCAGACATGTCGGTGTCCTAACGATGTTTTGCTACACTGATTATGAAGTTGCACAATTTTTGGAGATATTTGACCCCCCCCCCCCCTCCCCCCATGAAACGCGCCCTAACGTTTCAGAAGACCCCCCCCCCCCCAAATTCTTTACGTAATACTTGAACGCTCCCTAAGGTCGAAAATTATATTCACCTATGAAATTCGACTCTTTTTTCGAAAGCAAACGGTCGACAGTTATCACTACATGCTAAATTTTAATTGTTGTAATTATTTTAAGAAAGCGACTACTGTCTAAAGGCAATGAATGTATGGTAACTAAAATTACTAAACTAATCACTGAAAAGGTTACACCATGTGCAGAGAATAAGATTAAAATAAATAGCTAGTGTTAATTTATCTAAACTATTAGCGTACTCGCTTGAAGTGTATTTTGAGAGCTCCCAACCCTTGGCGAAATGACGCGTCTGGCTTCCAAGACTTGGTTACAGTACCAACTTGGCTCCTCACGTCCTTCAATTAAGTCGTCTCATTTAAGTCCTGTTTAGACGCCAGTAGAATTAGGTAAGGCCAGTGGTCTTCTTGCAGTTCGCAACGTTGGCAAAGGCTTACCGCTAGCATAAGATGAAACGTAAGTATTTATTCAGATATGACTGACAAAAACGTTGTCCATGTTTACGAGTGCAAATGACACTCAAATGATTCCAGACATCCCCATCCACTGCTACTGCTACGTCTCGCCCTCTCACTCAATCCCATTCGCTGCGTTCTTCGCTCTCCAAGACCGTACTGATTATCCTATATAAAATCATAGACAAAATGTATGACAACTATTGGAATCTATGACCTTATGTCTAAACTATATTTTCATATGAAAGGGACGACGAAAGCATAGATAGAAGTAACTATAAGATATTGTAATATACGTCAACCCCCATAGAATGACTTTAAGTTCGTTAGTAGCGCGTGTGTCAGTTCTAAAACATAGCAGATCCCGCTGCAGTATGAACAGACTTAAGCCTGAAAACTAAATAGAATGAACACTAACTTATTAATAAGGGACGAGCCCTACCGCAATGTTGTTAGCATGTATAATGTGGCCTTAGTATGGCAAAAGGCTTGAATGATTCATGTTTGAGTTAATCAAGTCTATGTATCCATATCTTATCTACTAAAGTTTCCAAAGATTACCTATATTCAAACTTATGTGGTATAAATGGACGACAGTTTAATTACGAATAGTTTAAATTAGTTATTTGACGAAGGTTTGGAGCTAGTGATGGTGAAACAATTATCAAAAGACTAGACCGCAGTTTTCTTTGTAACCTTCTTAATACATGTTCAGGGAACTTCCATATGCCTTATTAAAGGCGTGTGTTTGTAGCCCACACTGGGACTGTATATGTAATTATTTTTCAGGCTTGTGCCGTAAACGAGCCACTAATTGAGCAAGACGCGCGGTGGCACTTGGCCTCGTTACATCCATTATTTTTCGTCTCATACCTGATCAGTCGTTTCCCGTCGCTACATCATCAGCAATTAATCAGTGGAGCTGACAGTCGACCGGCGGTTTTCATAATTAGTGATGTGACGAACGCTTTGGTGTCAGAATTTTGACAAATGCCCGGCCGCAGGGTTGGTGGGGCAATCAAACTACAGTTTGAACTCATTATCAAGTACTGAACAGGTAAATGTGTGATCGAGAAGACTTAAGCACAAAGTAGGCCGTTTGTGGCCTATTTTGGGCATAGGTGTATCCTAAAGTTAATATTGAAGTCCAAAATTTAGTTTAATACATTGCGTGATCTAAAGATATTGTGGATTCTTGAAGACGACCAACGCCTCAAGTCCCCAACAATATATCAAATGCCTCCTGAGTAATATCTTTACTATACTGCAGCCGAAAGATATAGGTCTCATATTTATCTGGATCTTTATTATGTCTCACTACTGGATACGAGTCGAGGAAGATGCAGGTCATAACATATCAAACTTGTGTCCACATTGCGTCTCCCTATATGCTTTCGGTCAAACGGCTAGTAAACTTGGACTCCCTAGAGCAACCAGAAAACTTTAACCCCCCAAATTCATAGAAGTTTTCATTGTACTACTTTGGCACTTTACTTTTTATAAGTTAAAGGAGAAAGATGATGAAATTAAAATCCCTACAACTCGAAAGTTGTATGTAAAAACGGCCTGATTAGCGCAGTGGTAGTGACTCTGCTTTCTGCGCCGAGGGTCCCGGGTTTGAATCCTGGTAGGTACACAAGCATTGTGTGATGAGCATGAATGTTTGTACCTGAGTCATGGATGTTTAATATGTATATAAGTATTATATACTGAGTTCGCCCTCAGTCCATTGTACGGTACCCATAACACAAGCGTTGCTTAAAGTGGGACCGTATAGTTGGTGTGTTCGTATGGCGATATTTAAAAAAACATTTGGCATCTTCACATCCCTGCCCCTGTTTGTCGTACCAAGTCCGGTGTAAACCGGTACACCACAACGATCCAGCAGTAAACATTATGTCTGGATAACGAGTGAACAAATTATGCCGACGAGAATTTCAGCGGGTTTCACGCTCGTCTCGGCTTCTGACACAAAATTGTTTTGATATTTTGGAAGGTAATTACGCGAAATAAATGGCGGTAAACGTTCACGTCTAAGCAATGTAGACTTTAAGACCATGCCAGGCAGTTAGGCGGTGAATGTGCTCACAGAAGATTAACCTTGTGGGGGGGGGGGGGGGGGTGGAAAACATCCCTGTGTCTTTAATTAAATATCTCTCGAAAGACCTCTACAGCCAGTCGCATGTACTAGCTTTCTGAGACGCGTATGATGTCATCTCCACCTTGTATCGTGGTCGCCATTCGAGAACCTTCCAGACCCAATGGGCATCGGTTCTGTTTTAGAGTTAAATGAATGCGGTGAAACGTTTCTACAGAAGGCCGCTTCGTCCTTGTTGTAAAATACAGATAAATAGTTCAATCTATTGTTTACAATATAAGCAGTTTAATGGCTAGCAATTTCGAAGCGTTTTCGGGAGACAAAAAGATACTAGCTCCTCGGGGCATCGCGGATCGAATCAAATTTAAACTATTGTGAACTTAATATTCGAGATAGGCCAAGGTATTTGTCAATAAGTTCGAAACACAAAACGGTAGGTAGACGTAGAATTTACAAGTTGAATTTGGTGTTCATATAGGTTTGAAAATGTGCCCAAATCCCACTGAACATTACAGCACCCAAATAAAACGACAGGAAGTTTGCCGGACTATAATATTATACAAAAATAACTCGTGGACGTTGTTCGAGTCACAAACAAATTTCTCGAATGTGTATTGTATATAAGTCGGACAAATCGAGATAAGTTTCTTTATTAGATAGAGATAGGAATATGGCCTGATACAAAGAATTTAATCTCAAGTTAGAATGAGAACAATTTTCTAATAATAAAATAAATCTGCCTCTCCGTGTTATATGACCTTCCGAACAGGATATATGTACTTCCGTACGTGCACTTTGGTGGATGATAAAGAATGTCACTTCAATTTTGAAGAAATAAATATCGACACATGCTCACCAACTGTACGGTCCCAAGCTAAGCAACGCTTGTGTTACGTGTACCGTACACTAGACCGGGGGCAATCCCAGGCATATTATCACTAGAATACATATTAAACGTCCTTAGCTCGGGTAAAACATTCGTGCTCATCTCACAATGATTGCTCCCATCGCGAATCCAACCGTCGAAAGTTGGCGTATTTTTTTTTAACTTACATTTCTTGTATATTTTAGTCATGAACCTTTTTTCTATATAATAATAAAATAAGTACACGTTACCTATTCAAAAACAACATTTGAGGTTTCCTTGTCTTTCAGAGTCAGCCATCCATGCCCTGAACGAATTCTTAGTCGGAAAATGAAATTTCTTTTGTGTCAATTTTGTTTCTAACAATCTTTCTTAAATACGAGACGTTTTCCAAACATCCTTGGCACAGATAGTATATATTATTCGTCTGAGTGGATACCAAAAAGCTAATACTGTGGGACTGTGGTGTTATTGCAACATGCTACAAAAAAGTAACAGTTTTTATTTTAACCGGAATAACGGTTTGTAACAATAACAGTTTCGTACCGTTATTTGTTTATTTAAACATAACATTGTGTGACATCAGTGCTTACATAATATCTATACTAGACAATTAACCTTTTTTATTATCGCGTAGGTTTTTATTGTAGTTTGTCTCTGGCTTATAGTATGCGTTATTGTTTTAATTTAACAGTTCTACATTTATAATAATTGATCGACTACTGGCCGTTATAATTTAATATCGGAATTGTTAGTTAACACCGATAGGTTATGACCAAAAAAGACCAGGATTCTTGGCGGTAAAGTACATATTTGGATAGAAAAAAAAAATGTATAATGTGGAAAACCAGTGTCAGAGAGTTAACAGCACATCTTTCTTCTTTTTCTAGATTTAAACCTTTTTGGTATTAGTATGTAGATTACATACTCCAACAAAAACGCAGTCTGATAATATAGTTTTCGTTATTTTCACATCTACATTTGTTTTTGAAAATACCGCCTCAAGCTTAAATAACCGTTGTTCCAATAACGAGTAACGTTGCTACAACTGCCATCACTATTACAATGTAATTTAAAGATAATACACACTCAGAAGGGTCACGGTATGTATCACGGCGGGATTATACGGGTTCTGTCCCATATGGAGTTAGTTTTAACGAGATCGACCTGCGATTATCTTGTTAAGATTCGACGTAGGTATGTTTTTAGTGATGTAGATCATTTGGGGTGTCTTATCTCAATTTTTTTTCAAGTGTATTTTATTCAAAAGTTTATTAATAATTTAATAATACCAGCCCTTTTCAATGTCCCACTGCTGGGCACGGGCCTCCCCTCAATTCGATAAGGTCATAGTCCACAACGCTGGCCCAGTGCGGGTTGAAAAGTTGATTACACGAAGACAATTTCTTTAGATTTCCTTATTCGATATCCGGTCTCATAGAGAAAAAGTTTTTGTATTACCCTAGTCTATGGTGTTGAATGTCGGTAAAAGAAAGGCTTCTTCAAACACAAACTTTATGTACCCCATAAGTTTCATGTCTAAGCTCGGTATATCTTTATGTCAATCTTTTCAAATCTTTCGATAGATCGCAACAGGACTGAAAAGGGTTTTTTGAAATAAAACTAATTTTACGGATTTTATCGCGTTCATTGTATGTTCTTTACGTTCCCGATATTTCGGCTGCTTTACAGCAACCATGGTCACGGGAGGACAGAGGTGTTAGATGTCCTAGTGTCATAGTTTGAACTGGGGTACCCTCATATTTAGTTGTTGCTTGCGGTCCGATCTAAGCAGAAAGTGCTCCCAGTGTCTGGAGGTCTTGCAATGGCGCGCTTGGTTTTGGATTTAATTACTTATTTAAGGGATTTAATGCTTCATTTTTTTTTTAATTTATCTTTTATACGATCAGAATAATATGACTGGTAATGTGCGATAGACACATTATTCTTTGTTCTGAAAGCCCCTCCGGCTACAGATAAGAAATTTCAAACGGTTCAGATGCACACAGATAACCTATTGAACCTAGTAGACAGTTTTTTTAAATATCTTCATCTTCAATATAAAGACACCGCCTATTACAGTTTTATGAATAGTATAGAGAGATATTGTGTGGGTTAAATACAGATTAAACTCTACAAAATAAATAACAAATGGTTACATCTCGTATCTACTCTCTGCTTATAAAAATAACTTCCTTTTCTACAAAGAAAACATTCTACCAGCGCGTATCATTTAAAAACACCCAACAGCAGCAGTTAATCATCGCGATCCTTACTTACGCTTACATAAAACGGGCAAAACTTGTTATCGTGGTAGTACACGCGCGGGGTAGCGCATTACATCGTGTGGTAAAGGTTTTTTTCCTCAATATTCCCAGATTCGTAACACCCGAAGTGTTTGTTCGAAGATATATTCATTTAGATAAAATAATGAACAGATTTATTTATACGTGGCAAGTTGTCTGCTCGCAAACGTGCAGTGTAATAAGAAGAAAGTAGAGATAAGGAGATAATAGAGGTAGAAGGAAGTTCTCCGTCGCACTCAACTCCACCTATGTGGGTGACGTCACGGCCATGCAGCTTTTTTTTTATTCCATTATTGGCACGTATTTGATCTCGATCTCACCTGATGGTAAATGACGATAAGATCTTCGATGGAGCATACTTGCCTAGAAGGTAACTGTTCACTCTCGACTTGAAAACACACAGATTGTAGTCAACGGGGAACAAAGACGCCGGCAGCGTGTTCCATTCCTTAGCAGTTCTCACGATGAAAGTAGAAGAAATAAGAAGCAAGCTTAGAACTAGTTTAGCTTTATTCTCTACAGAATAATTGATCTGTCCAACATAATTTAAAATGCCTATATGTAGTTTTTTTTTGGTATAACGATTACCTACTTACATTACTACTAAATCCTAGAAGTAGGCCGGGCCTATTCTAACCAGCCATGTCATGGGACTATAGTTTTAAATTATATCGTGTATCGTGATACGAATTCTCCAAGAATAAGTCTCTGGGGCTTAGTATCTACACTAAGATTGATTTACGTCCCTTTGTACGATCAGAACAAAAGAATGTTCGCTCCGAGGTTCGGGTTTATGGGCCAGCGCGCTCTGATCTCCAGTGATCATATTTACGACGTATTTCTGTCACCCATTCGCGATCGTTTGTCTTTCTAATGTCCACTGACGTCTATTTAGTATCCATTTTGCGTTTTAGTGTTGGGATAATCGTCAGGTCGAAGATATTAAGGGCTATGAACATGTACGTTTTGTTTAGTCGTTGAATTATCCAAAGCTTTTTTCATCAGAGGCTACTACATGCTCACACAACTATTACTCCTGTATGCTAAGTTCAAGAGTGTTCAACGAAGATACCCAGGTTTGTCACTCTTCGAGTTTCAGGAAAATGCAAAATTGACTATCCCGTATAAAAATTGTCTGCCAAATGATAATAATCCTTTATTGAGATCCAAAGATATGACTAATGATTAATAGCAGATAAAGTAGTTTAACCGTGTGGGGAGATGAATATAAAGTCAAAATCCCGTTTCACAACCTTATAACAATAAGTGGTAGAGTCGAAGCATTCGATTCGGTTATTACTAAGCTATCTATGATACGGAGAAATTTCTAATCGAATAACTTCTTATACTCGCCGAAAAGTTCTGAATCGACTCACAGATCTTTTTTGAGACTGTGCTAAAGTAAGGAAAAAAGGAAGTACGCACCTCCTCCCAAAACAGGGGTTGTACGAAACTATTGAACGTCTATCGTTAAATTTTTAAGTATAACAAATTATACAAAATCGTTTTGAATCATTAAATTAGCGCATTTAGTTGAGCGTAACCGCTTTTCCTTTTCCGCATAATTTTTGCGCCACTATTCATTATAATGCAACAGGTGTGAATAATGTTATCCACACATTTTAAGTTATTTATAACTGTTTAGACGGTACACGATATTAACGGTTAAACAATTAAAAGTTTCCGCGCACATTTTTTTTTTGTTTGTCATTACGAAGCACTTTTCTTTCTTGGAATTCTAGCTCCTAATTTATGAGGTGAAAGGAGTTATTAAAGGCATTAAAAAAAATATCAATGGTCAATTCGAAACGTTGGGTACGTAATAAACATAAAATAAACGCGATAAAATCCATATAATTCGTTTTATTTTAATGTGTAGTATTCGCGTAGATATAGGACATCAATATAAAATAGTTTCTTATAGAACCATAATACTACACTTAATTGTGCAATTACGTCAACCACAAGACCTTGCCTGTACGTGCACACAAGCATCGTATAAATCAGACTTAACCAATTTAATAGCACTAGCTTATAATATTATTTAGTAAAGCCGTGGAGTCGCATGCTAAATGTTGTTTCATTAATTACGGCTCTGTTACCGTACACGTGTTGTTTGGCTCCATTAGGCACGTTTCCTGACTTTAATTAATTCGTTGAAACCCCTCACGTGATATATTTGTTTGTGGCTTTGTCTTTTTTTTTAGTTATTTTAAATGTCGTTGTTGTCAGTTAATGTGAATTCTGCTACTGAATCACTCTTTTATTTCTTAAATTGGAATGAAATTTAAATTATGCCCATTCACAACTGTTCCTTGAGTATTGAAAATATGCGTAGAATTATGTGTATCTTATGGATTTTTTTTTACTCGACCAATCTCAACCACTATCTATCCGCATTTCTTGTCTGTACATTCTCATCTCTCAGATTCATGAGATACATCAATATCTCACCCGATAATAAGATACACCAATGATCGCGTTGAAAACGTTTCACTCGTCTCAAAAGTTTTGATTGCCTTCAAATATTCAGCACAGGAAACGGCCTACAAGTTAACTGTTTGTTTACTTATTTATATATGATTTATGTTAAAACAAGATGGTGCTTTTACTCGCGTGTATTTTATTTTTGAAGAATTATGATGATTGAAACCGATGGGGTTATACACCGTTTGAAATTAAGCTGTTTGCAGGCTGGTTCTTTTGCTATTAAACATTGTTGGTTTAACTGAATTTATATTTTCCTTCTTTATTGATGGTGCTTCATAGATTTGGCCTGAAGTGACTGCTTTAAGACTCTATCCTGGTTTGAAATACTAGCATGGTCAGCTCTCCGTGCTTTCAATGACTAGTAGCTTCGGTATTATTGTTATAAGGCACAGTATCTCCTTACACTCTATTAATAATGCATTTGTTGCCAATTTTAGATTTAATATCAATTCAGTGTGTGCTTCCTGAAATTTAAAGTTCATTGAAAATGCCAAATTCATTTGTCATCCATTCACATCCGAACTTCAACATCATCAATTGCGTCTTAAAATAAATTCCACGTAAAAGTCTTAAAGGTACTTACGTCATCCAATAAGTATCTTTCCATGCGTATAGCGGTGTCTGTAGCGAAACAACTGAGGCAGATGCTAATAAATCTCCTCAGGTTAGGGTTCCCGATGTACAGGAAAAAAGAAATACTGATATTTATGATGTATTCCGCGTATATATATAAGGCTTATGGTTATATGTATAAGGCTTAGAACTTTATTAAGGCTATCTAGAAATGATTGAACTAAATTAATCTATTATTCTTTCAGCTCCTTAAGTATCCTTGACTTAATATAGACCACAGTACTTCAGATGTGCATGTAATAACATTATTACGAAATGTCAATATCATAAGATTTATATTATGTTTGTTTTAAATTTGTTTAATCTACTGAAGAATTTAGAAGCTCTGAATTTTCAACAGTTTCCAAGTATGTAAACGGGATTGTTGGCGCCGGCGCCAATGGTAAATAGGTATACAATTACTGGGCTAAAGCTTTCAACCTATTGAAAAGAAGAATTGAATAATGGGGAGGTAAAATAGTAACTAAGGTGATTCAGTATATAGGGCAAATCGTTATGTTAGATATTTGAAATGTGCCTTAATTTGGGACTATATTTATTTCAGTAGCCCTATTGAAATATTTATTAAGGAGTTGTTAATTAGTGTAGTGACTGTACTAGGTTCATTTTTATTGTTATCTGTATATGTTAAAACTAGCGTTTCAATAAATATACGTCATTTTTGCCAACCCTGTTAAACCGAAACGACGGAGCGAGAGTGAGACAGACATCAGCGACCTTTCCAAACATTCAGGTATTCGACCTGTATCGAATATTTTTAGCTTCGCTGAAAAATTGCACACCACTAACGGCCGTGTTTTGGCAGTTTCTACCAACTAAATTATTGGCCAGAGTTTTTAAGGTTATGATAATAATGTGTTCCGATATGTCGGTGCCTCGGTATGTTTATGGCTGTAAGTGTTGTTTGATGAATATGAAATTGCGCATTCTATATGTAGAAGAGTATGATTTGAGTAATAAGTTTAGTAAAATTGCAGCTACTTTGGGATTTAAAAGTTGAAAATAGTTTTATTCAAATTACAATGTCAATGGTTTAATTGTTAAATCAATATTATTTGGGTTGCTGAACATAACTTACTAAATCCCCTAAACTGGCTTATGAAACATACCTTCTTTAATTACTATCTGAATGTATATTTTAATCTTTATCGTTATTGATGGGTCTGTCGTTATCTGTGATGGACGAGTAATAAGGATTCATTATTTCTTGTAGTCCAACCCTGACTTTTCTTACCTTCCTTTTTATCTAAATATTAAAGATGCTCGAGAGCTCGTTGTCAGTCAGGCAGAAGTCGATGGCTGGACTTCCTTTCTGACTCCCTGGAGGCACTCATGTGTCTTATTTAAGATTTATATATAACTAGCCCAGTGCCCGAACGATAAATTAAAAAATGTGTGTATTCATAAAAACTTTGAGCCCTATATGGCTCGAATATTCAAAAATCCATTTATATATTCACAGAGATATACTGTTAAGATAAATATATTTTTTTCCTCATCTAATTCGAAATATCCTTATATTAGTCATATGTCCTCGCTACATTTTGTACGAAGTATAATATATTTTTTCTCGTCGTTATATCAACTCCATTCTATTCCATTAGCGTTTGATTGATTGGCGGAGGCCATTTTATCATCTCCTATGTTGTCTGCCAAGATATTATATCCTTTTTTTGAATGTTGATACATGCCCTCGTATGATAACATTTTATTTCATATTGTGACTATATTTATCAAGCTCTTATTTTTAATATACGATAGTATTGCGTTTAGATTTTGCAAATCTTTTTACTTCCACAATCTCTATTTCATCCATGTGTTCTTTTTGAACTGTTTTACTTGCATTTACTTTTATTAAATTTAGGCCTCAGTATAATGTTTTATGTACATAAATATTTATCCGAATTTCATGTTTGGCCTAATGGTGCTCGTTTTTGCATTAACAGTCCCATTTATTCGTGTGCACGTACAAGGAATAAATAATTGAAAACAAACAATAAATATAAAACAATAATTGAAAAATCTTAATGATACGAGATGTTTACTAACTAAAACATTTCGTGCGCTACGTTTTCTAAATGAGTATTCACTGTCGTGTTCTATTTCGATAACCTACATTCTCCTAATTAGTAGGATTGCCATAGACTAAGCATATTGAATAGATTTGTCACTTGTCTGAGCTTTTGCACTGAAAAGAAGCTTCAGACACTGTTTTCACTAAAGCTGAGAGAAACAGGTGTGTGGAGTAGACCAATCAGATTGTTTAAAAAATCCCCGCTTTGCGCCCATCCAATCTGATTGGTCTATATCGCACCCCTCCTCTGTCAGAAACCGGGCATCAGTTGCTCGAGATCTAGTAGATTTGAGAGCGCCAGTGACACATCTTTTTCTTTTATGTTATGGGTATTGCCAAATAGATTAAGCGTGTATGTCGACAGAATAATTATCTTAATAAGGTAAACGCATCTCATAAAATTCATGGGCTTCTGACACCCACCTGAGCATATTGAATACTTTAGAGTTAGAAATAAACGTGATGTCATTTGAAAACATTTTGGTGGTCGAATGAAAAAAAAAACATTCTTCAAAAGTCTTGCAGCGTTTCTGAGCTTTATTGGCCGGTTTAAATTTTGTGCTTTCAATAAAGTGCATAAAATATTTGGATACACGTTATCACATTCTGCCTAAATGATATCTTATGCTCTTAACGGTTTTATAAGCCAACTCACTTTGCCTTTGTCGTATTGAACATCACTATATTGAATCGTAAGTAGTGTCCAGCATATTTACACACATTCATTCACGTACATCATTCGGAATAGTTTTATTATTTTATTATATAAATGACTATTTTAGTGCTAGACATTTGAGCTCAAAACATTATTAGATAGAACCGGTAAACTTGAACATTCGTCCTTTATAAGAAGCACTATATTTGTCAGAAACACCATGTAAGTAGGTAAAATAATCAGATCGTATTTATCTACGAATATTATTCCATTGACAATAAACAAGATTTCTGTTTATTAATTGTTGTAGAATACATTATGCAACATCTTTAAACTGACAGTCGATACTTATAGCTATTACATTCGAAGCTTCAGTTGTTATTATTAATTCCTATCATGTTCATTTCTCGCGTAAAACGCACAGCCATCTTTTATTCAATCGCTTAAAAACTATAACAGCTGCGATCTATGACTGTGCGTCTAAAAACAATATCACTTTTTACTGTTTTATGTTTCATCGGTACAATAAACTTTATTGTAATCTGTTTGCACATTCAAATATACAGAAGTGTTACTAGGTATAATATTGCCCTATGTAAATCTTGTTTTTGGACATGTAACGTCTGCATGTCCGTCTGTTCGCTATTATTTTTGGCTGAAACCCCAGCAATGTATGGATACAATCTCAAATTTGGTGTATACTGAGTAGGTAAAGCTTTACTGCCGACTAGGTGAGGCGTGCCCAGATTTCGGCATGGTATTAGCTTCCCCCCTCAATGCGAGGAGATTTCGGCCACAATCCACCTAGCTAGTCAAGTGCAAGTCAGCTAACTTCACATCCGAGCTTCCAAACCTTCCAAACCCAAGTGCCGGTTTTCTCATAATGTTTGCCATTAAGAAAGTAATAATCATTATTGAAAATTTGATCTGAAAATCTCAGAAACGCGAGCCGGAGTTTGAACCTTCACTTCTTGTTTCCAAAGCGAACGTTCAACGAACTAGGTCACCGCTGCTTGTTTTATAATAAGTAGTACGAAATAGTACCAAGCTCATAAAATACATAACTAAATTGGAACGACAATTTCATATTTCTGTTTTAATTATGTCCTTGGTGAGCTCTGAATAAATAAAACGAAGCAGGTAATGATATTCATAATTTAATATCTCTTAAGCATGCTACTATGTTACAAAAAGTTTTGTAAAGGCATGTTTTGGTAAAAAAATCTTTTCGTGGGTTATAGTGAATAATCCTTATTTTCTATATATAAAACAAAGTTGTGTTAGTTACACCTTTTATAACTGAATCTTTGATTTATTGAATTTGTCTAAGCTCATATTAGCAGAGAACTTTTAAAACATGGGAAAATTTCACATTGATCAGAATCAATGTGAAATACCGTTAGTTAAAAATGTACTGACTTACATTTTAGTCGATCAACTTCAGATTGCAATAAGTATTTATAGTGTGAGCGCAAAATAGATCGCGACCCAACTTTTGTTTTTAGCCGTCTCGGGTAGCTTTCAAACATAGTGGGACTCTATTCCGGTGCTGGTCCAGAATAACTTATTAATCTCTTGCTGTCTGGATGCAGATTCGATACTGTGTCAAAACGTGTTTCGCGTCGATTTAAAGAAGCATCTCTATTTACTGCACTTATGAAATTAAAGATCAACCTCTAATGTTATTTTTTACAATGTAGTATTAATGGTTTGTAATGAGAAGGTAATCAATTCGTTTCAAATCTAGATTTCATCTCCGCATATAATGAAACTGAAATAACAAATTAAACAGAAGATATTCGTACTATTTGTAAGCATAAGTATCCAGATTTGTATATCGCAATGAACCAGAGCAAAGTTATACAAGAATTTGTACCGTTTCGTGTTCACATCATTCCTAAACCAAAAGGTACACGTATTTAGACGACCTACTTATATCTTCAGGTGGTATATAACTCATATAGGACGTTTGTGTCAGAGGTAAATCATTTTAATGGGTGCATTAGAAAATTTGACGAACCAGCTCCCAGATCTTTGTGAATGGGATCGTTATGCGTTTACTGCCAAGGTCGGTCGGCAGCCGCGGCCAAAGTAAACAATCTCATTGATGAATGGTGAAAAAAGTCGTAACGTCGGTCTCACCGAAATTTACTGGACGTTTTTTTGAGATGATTAATTTTAGATATTGATTCATTGAGCATCATTAGAAGTAAGAACACGAATTGTATACTAGATTTTCATGTACGTGGATGATGTAGTTTTTTAAGCGGCCCGAATAAAAGTGTGACGTTGATAGATTATCTTACTCTACGCAGACCATTTCTTGTAGGAATATCTTTAACTCGTCCATCAAATAATCCCTCGTGCATTCGTATCTATATATACAAGTCTCAATTTTTTTATAGTCTCATCTACTCATATCCTAATTATATTATTATATTCTACATTATAGTAATACCATCAATTTCCGAATATGACAAATAAATCCTCTATAGATTAGAAGCCGTTTCATGCTCACGTGTAGCACTAAGGAAAGATTGCTGGGTCTATACATTCCAGCTCACCGATTTGATTGATCCTATCATTACACAATATCGGGAAAGATTTAGATAGCACCGTTCTACCGACTTCTGGCATTGATCCTCAATTAGAATGCTATTTAGGATAATCCCACAACTTGAAATTGTTAGTGCGCAGTGTGTCTTACGTGGATGTAGCACAACGCTTCTGCCGTCGATTGTAGGTATATTCCGGATCCTTTGTCTAGTTCGACGTTGTGTTTATTTTCAGAGTCTTATCGCAAATGTGCGGTTTGTTTATACGTTTTTGGCTACGCGTGTACACTTGTACAGTGTTACATTAGGAATTTATATCGTCGAATATCTCTTGCGATGTGGGTATAAAAAAGTGGCTGGAATTTCCATTTTCCACAGCAGTAGGTTGATGAGATCGTGATTGTAAGCTTATCTTTTGTTGACTTACATTAGAGGATGGATTACATTTGATCAGATCAAAGTGTATGATGGCAGATTCTCTATATCTTGTTATTCTACAATTTTAAGATACTTTCGGGAAACTGTCTTATATTTAGTGCTGTATTTTATACATGGCGTTTTCAGACTATATTCCAACTGACGGTATTTGCATTAGGCGTGTTTGCAGACGTAATTAAGTTCTTACATCACTTTAAAACATTCCGCACATAGTGTGTCATACGCATACTGCATGTTAGATGTTGAACCTACACTATAAAAAAACAGCAAATATCTTGCTAACCTTTCTGGTGGTAATCAGGTATTTAGGGCAGACGAGAGGTGCTCGTCGAGAAAGAACGGCTGTTCTATGTTACAAGGCACAAGTCAGATTGTATCAACAGGTGGCAGCCATTTTTTACATCTGGAATTGTTTGAGGTCCATGTTTTATTTAACTTCTTAGTTTTGATGGAATTGTTTAGAGTAGTTTTATTGGGATATGGTTATCGTCGTATTGGGTTTATTAAAGCAGGGATTGGCAGCGTGTTGTTTTTATTTCATAGATTCGGTTGAGAATTATTTATGAAGGGGCTCCCAACTAAGCCAATGCTTCCATCTTGGCAATCGTTATCAGTAGATAATTGTGATTAATATAATATGAAAGAAAAGAAAGCAAAACGAATATTTGACTGCTTTTTATTCTTGATCTGATAGCTGGTATGTATGAGTCTAGCCTTTGCTGTGTTCCTTACTTATAAGATTGATTTAAATTCCTCGGGAATTCTGTAAATTTGATTATACATCGTGATCATATTAAAGCAATGAATAATAATTTCAACTAATATATTATCATCCTTGGCAATTCTGAATAGTTCATTAGCAGTAGACAATAATTAGTATTCATTGTGTTATTTTTGCTTTGAAATCTTATTTTCTTAGTAGATAGCTTGATGGACTGACAGACGTAAAATTTACTGCATCAACAAGTAATCAAGAGTAAAGACGTCAATCTGTTCATTTTTATGACCCAAGCCACTGTGGCCGATTTGTTAATACCAATCTTATTATTATGCTTATAAGCTTTGATTTACCTATTAAGACATTACTGTATTATTATTTCAATTACTAATCTATGCAAATCCTACATCTATACTCATTCAATCCATTTGATGTTTCCTTTATTATGTTTTTTTATATCTATTCGAGGTATTAAATCAGATGAAAGCAAGTTTTAATTCAAATCAATCTTCGATAGTCTGGTCTATTTGTCGGCTATACAAGAAATTATATCCTCCTTGAAGATATTAAGGTCATTCATCATTGACGCTATAAAATCTCGACAACATTAATGAAAATATTACGTTAAAACGGCGGGAAAACGGTACGCTGGTGGTTGCGGCTGCCACTCAACTCTGAATCGCGTTTAAAGAACACCAAATAATCCTTAGCTATGAATCAACAGTGGCTCTCTGAGCGTATGCACAATATCACAATTCTGGCCGCGAGCCAGACGTGATTTTTCAACATTAGGACATATACAGACGACCGACTTGCCGAACCCGCGATGGAATTTTGACAGGCGCCGTCTGATCTCTTGATTCTGTTATTTTTAAAAGTACATGCCGCCCTTGTGTTTAAAAATAAGAAAAAAAAAACTAAATAATGAGTCGTCTAAGATGAATGTAAATGTAGTTTTTTTTTGTGCGGCTAGCGTAAACGTTTTCCATTTGGACTAATTGAGATTTGTCTTGGCGAATTGCTTTTTATGAATTACGAGTAACGTACACGTTGTCACGGCATTTCGACTGCTTTTCTTCTTAATTTATTAATGTTTCGTGAAAATTATTCAATGACAGAGTAGTTTCCTTATTCTAATTGCACAATATTAGGTAATTTACAACAATAGGACTTAATAAATGTGCATACGACTAAACAAATTGTGTAGCTAATTAAATGCGTTTTAGGATTGGATGGTCATATAGAATATCCTTCACTTTGTTAGCATATTCACCAATAACCATCTAGAATCATCTATCATAAATTTCAAATTAAATTACTTAATATAAAAAAAATGTGTAAGATCAAAAAATATTTGATTACGATTTTCATTTATATGACATCTCAATATTTAACTAGCTTAAGAACCAGACTTATCTGAAGTATTTGTTTCATTTCGTTATCTATTGTGGATTTGAATTTGACATATCTGTAATTTTTGGAATATTTTCTCACGGCAAGTTTACCTAATTCACTGACTGTTTTGCCTTGTTAGTGATTTGACGTCATTATTATCTATTTTATGATAAGTTCCTCTTACTAAAATTAAAATTAGATTTTTGCTCTTTTCCTTATCTGTCTTAGCATCTGCTTGCACCCTTAGATTGCATACGACACGACGACTCACATGGATTTAGTAAATCGATTAGATCAACTCCCACGCATTTGTTTTTGATGTTTATTAGTGTTTTTCTCGTGACCATGTGTCATGCCCTCTGCTCTCGGTGACATTGGTGCATCTTTTTTATAGTTTTTTTTTTTGCATATGCAAGTTTTTTTACGTTCTTATTTATGTGTGTGCTTCTAAAGAATTATGAGTTGGATTTGATTTTTTTTTATTTTTTTATTACATTATAGGCAAGTATAGATCTCGATCTCACCTGATGGTAAGTGACGATGAGATCTACGATGGAGCATACTTGCCTAGGTAGGAAGGCGGCAGTAGATAGAGACGCTACATTCACTAGGCACATGCAGCGCAACTGATCTGACCCGCCATCCATGAATGGCAACACCGAACATCATGCCGGAACACGGCTAGGCCGCTTGGCGACATGGCTTTGTTCAGTGGGTGGTGACTAGCCACGGCCGAAGCCTACCACCAGTAGAGTTGTCACCTGGTTGGCACCACCCAGGGTCACGTGTAGGGTATCTCGAGGGTACTTAATTCTCCTACGGACGAAGGTGACTCGACCCCGAAAATTGAATGAATGTTGAATGCATCTTTTTGCACTTTACAGTTTTTTTTTGCATAGGACATAGATTATTTATAGCCGCAATTTTATTGAGAGATTGGAATCGTAGCATGTTTATGCCAGTGCCAGTTGAAGACCACTTTATATGAAATTGTTTTTACTGTGGGCATTCGGATATTGCTTTATATTTCAGGTGATTAGATCAGTTTTTTTTAATGATTTTTATGTCATCTAACTTGACGCCTCTCATATTTTGAAATTATGACGTACTCGTGTCTTATAAAAGCTGGTCTTAGGTCTTCTATTCTATCATTCATTGTGTTATTGCGTAACTTTGAGTGAAGAACTGACAGCACCATATATAGTACAAAAGCCTTGTGCACTTGTAGTTGTTCAGACCGCATCAAGGGATTAAACATCAGACATATTCTTGTTAATCAATGATATTACTTTAGTAAACTGACTGAATAAATTACAATAAATAGATGATACAAATGATATCTCTGCAACACCTGACATATACACGTGGGTGTCAACTAAACGACACGTGACATTTCAAATGAGTGTCTTCGCTCCAGTCCGTTCTATTCTCGACAGTTTTACTGATGTAGTAATCCATTTCCTAGTAGAATCATTATTCGGCTTAGTTATATGCGTTTACTAGAAATCTAGCAATGTTGGGATATTTATATTGTCGCTAAAGTTATTTGTGGATTTTATTTGAAACAAATTACGTCTTAAAATAAAAGGAACAGGGCCGCCTAGTCGCAGGAGAACATCGTAGTTGAAAAATCTATGGTTTGAATAGACAACCTCACAATTGTTTGAGCTGCAGTCTCCCAAAGATTTCTTTAAGTCCTTATGCCTTCAAACCTTCGAAAAACAGAGGCAAGAAGGCACGCCAAGGAATCATGTTTCATGGTGGAGTTACATAGAGAGACAGTGTATATGTCCAGCAGTGGTCGTCTTTTCTGCTGATAGATGGATGGGTTGATTAAAGACCCGAGTGGTAGAGTTAGTGGGATACCTGCTTTCTGTACCGAGGGTCCTGTGTAGTAAGTGTACTTTGTGTCATGGGCACGAATGTTTGTACGCGAGTAATGGATGTTCAATATCTAAATAGATTATTATATACTGGGATCGCCCCTGGTTGGTATCCATAATCCAAGTGGGCTTCGTTTGGGACCGTATAGTTGGTGTGGTCCTCCGGCGATATTATTATATACCGCGGCATATTATACCCGCATCAGTTCAATGTTGCGCTTACGAGTCGGCAATCATATTAGCATAACTTGGCTTAAGTGGTGATTGCCCAAAACTGGGTACATCGCCTGTATCTCCAAGGGTTTTCGGACAGAATGTGCGTCTCAGGCCAAGCGGTCTATGTCCTTGCATCTTGGATAAGCATTTGTAATGGGCTAAATTTATGGTTTAATTTCAAGGTTGGACGAGTCATTTGGACAGATGGTTACTGCCAAGCCTTTCCACCCACGTATTTTGTTAATTGGTTCCATACCATGATACGTCCGTATAATTCTTTCAATAGACATATTATTAACTCAGAAATTACATTTACTTTGCAAAGTGTGTCTACTTCATTTCATGTCGAGCCATTTGGCCAATTTGTGGGATCATTACTGTTCTTATTTGCCATTGGAAGTGCTGCTTTATTTCAATATCATCATAGCTCATTGTCTTTTACGGTTGTTTTATGGTTTGTTAAGAGTATATATGCTGGTGTAAATTGAATCTTAAACACATCGTAATAAAGTTGTTATGTTGTATTTGGATAATGTTCTGTTTTATTAAATTACGCGTTTATGCGTTTTCTTTGATAGTTTCGGCGGCCATCGATAATGTGTTTGATGACATTTGTGCCTTTGCGTTCAGATCATTTTATGTGATTCTGAATGTTTGGATGCGTACAATATTTATGGAATGTATGATTAATCCATCAACAAGATCATTATTTCGTCTTTGATCGGAATTTTCTGGGAAGCTGTACCTTGTAACGTTAATTGCTGATGTCATATTATTTAGGGTTGGATAACACCTTTTCTTTTTTAAAGAATCCTTAAAATGTATATACGTTTTAAACTATTTACAGAGATTGTTTAAATAAATAATAAAGTCATAATAACTTTGCCATCGATACGAAAGGAAGACGATTGTTGAGATGAAAATTAGCAAGGATTACTGACGAGTCTCTCGGCCTTTGTCCGACATAAGATGACTGGTTTAAAATTACATTTAGTAAATTAATCATTTCCTGCGTTGGAGTAGAAAGACAATTTCGTTTGGCTTCGTTTTATGAGCGTTAAAATGTATTTTGCTATTGTAGTGTACAAAACCTTTTCCTATTAGTCTTTAATGCACCGGTTTAAGTCAACGTTGAAGACATTTACGAATTATAGTAGTATCTGTTTGAATCCATAATTTTGTCTCCTTCCCTATAAATTCTTATTGAGCGGAAAAGTTCTTTGTCGGCAAATATTTTTCGCTGCTAGCTAATATATCTGCATATTACAATTTCAGACGGGGAGATTTGATTGAATTCTCTTGTATCTGAGGTCCGGAGTGCTTGTGACCATTATCATGGTCTCTCGAATGAATATTTTCCCTATAAATATGAGAATTATTTCTGTTGTACTCTGTTATTGTTACGACTGGACTTTTACAAGCCTAATGTTGAGATACTAATATAATATAAGTCGGAAATCTTTCAGATGACATTGTATAAGTCATGATTCATCACCGATGGGTTGTGGAGTCACCTCCACTTATTACGTTCAGTTCTGAGTGAGTGAATACTCCTCCAAAGTTGTTTAAAAGACCAAATCTTTGCTTGTGGTGGCTTTATAGAGCAGTTCACTCTAGGGTTGAGGAGAGCGATGGCTGCTCCTCAATTCGTAGTCTTGTACGGGTCCTACTTGCGGGAAATATAGTCCGCCCGTATTAACGCGCATCGCGGAGCATTTATAATTAACACTGATTTTACAAGTCGACTTGTTTCATGACTAAACACATAGACTTGAAACAATTAATTTGGGGTGATAATGGGATTAATCTCTTTTATCTCAAATACTAGTGTGTCATTTCCGCGCGCTAAAGTAAATAATGGATTCATTAAAACATCATCAGTTGGACGCGTTAAATGGGAGCGACCATGTAACGGGCGGTCGCTAGCGGATAAAGATGTGTTAATTTTTTAATTTGTATTGTAACGATAATCTCAATGAAACTGTATCGTCATCGAGTAAGGAATCAGTTTCAATGACAGCATGCTTTCTCGAACACAATCTTAATTTAATGTGACATAAAATATGGCCTTACTTCTTTTCGTTATTTTCTGTTACAACGTCAAATAACTTTTGTTTGGATCAAATAATTCTAGCTTCATTACCATTCCACCAACAAAATTCTATAGTTTCTACAAAATGTAACCGTCACAAATCACTACAGTTTTGCTAATTAAGACTGTCATGCTAAACTCGGCACAGAAAATAATTAAAACATCGTCTATGTATTAAATAAACGGCACGAACTAACGTGCCGTCTCGTTCGCATGTGAAATACGACCCTAAATGTTTGTTCGCTAAGGTTGGCACCTGCTATATTAAGTTGAATGCGTGGGTACTGTACTTAATACGGCCGTATTCTGAAAACAACATTTTGAAAGTAGATTCATTGTTTTGTTATATTACAGAACAAATAAATTATTTTGAATGAAATTTCGTAGAAAGATAGATATTAAACTTTATCTCCTTATGGCGGTAGTGATTCCCTGAAACACTGTTATATGAAGCTATAAACTATAAGTAATACTACTGCGTTTTATACCCTTATTTGTATTCCCGTTTAAATCAGCGACAACCCTATCCTAGTAAGCGTATAAGCTGATTTCACACACTGTAAATTTAGATGTTTGGCTTTTAATTTAAGTTTTGACTCACTCAGCGCTGTGTTTATGTGCAAAACAATCAAATTTAAGCTTCTTATTCACTGACAAATGTTTGTGTAGCGTAATTATAAGGATGACGTCATTATCCATGAGTAATTTGGGATTGACAATTCAAGGTACAAATTTCTATGCTGCAGAAACTTCGACTCTCAGAGTGGTAGACATGAAGAAGATAGACGCTCTTATCAAAGCAAAAATTTTCTAATTCATGTCGGTAAAAAAAGTAGGTATGAATAGTACCGACTACGCATATGTATTTTTTTAACACCGACGACATCTATTATCTAATCTGTGCCGACGTTCCAAACCGGTTTGAAAAGGTGGTTCCACTGAAGAGCTATGTTGATGGAATCTGGAAATGTGATTCTGGTGGAAAATGCTTAACAGAAATCCGTTAATACACCACGAACTAAAGTTTAATGTGTTATATTTGACTTAGCAAATGTTGCATCAAGAAACGTCAATATAGTTTTTGCAATTTCTAAATGGTTCACCCAATAACGTAACTAGGTATCAGTCAGGCACTCGGGCAGTTTGTTACCGACTACAAAAGTTGTAGAATTTCTTATCAATAGCACAAAAGTAACACACTTCTGTTATCGCAAAACGTTCACGTTGAAGTGAAATTAATTAAATTGTAGTTGCGTGCAATCGTACAGCGGTCCGTTTTGTTTCGCAGAAACTTGTTCGTTTGCAGCGATATTCTTTACGACTTGGTCCGCAAGGTGTTCGCGGAGAGCGAATTTTAAAACTGCTTTCTAGTTGCTTCAAAACTTAAGCGAAGTAATCGATAGTCAATATGATCCAACATTCGGCTTTGCAACATAGTTGCACATGTTCGGTCCAAGCCTCTAAGATTATTGAAATTCTTGTTCAAATCTTTTTTCCAACAATGATTAATGATTATCAATGGCCAACATTGAAGGGAGTCTTATGTAACCGGCTTCGAAAAGGCAATAGGCCTGCATGATAGATGGTCCGGAACTCCCTAGCGTGGAAGGAGGCTGATGCTTAACAGTGGGACAAGTAACAAAAGACAATTCAAGGGGCTCATTTTAAACAAAAAGTACTTATCCACTAGTTTCATTCTAAATACCGATAAAGAAACTTGCAGGTGTGATAAATTAATCTTATCCACAAAATAGGGTTCAACCGTTCATTCCTTACACCCAACTCTTGCGCAGTTTTCAAACTTGCGAGTCTTATTGTTCTTCAGAGCCGTCCCGACTTATTGGTGCCCGTTCGAGCTCTTGAAATATGACCATTGTGTTTAACTATGGGGAATTAGTTGGCCAAGTTATTCCTTACTGGTAACAACTAATTGCTGGAGTTTTGTAATATTCAACCCGTAGTTTTGAAGAGGTTGAAGGAACTTGTGGTGACAATAAGTTCATCTTGATTCATGCTAATGGCCTAGTCTCTCTATTAATTGCTTTGATATATATTTATGAGTGGCAGACTTGTCTACACCCGTTTGTTAAAGCGCTTACTCATTGGTAGAGACAAAAGAGAGTTAAGGCTGTGCCAACATGGGCACACGTTACTCCTTTACGTCTTCATCCCACGCCACGTTCTAAAGACATCTATGCTGAACCGATTTTGCCGCTAAGCTGAACTGGTCAAATGTAAACGGCATAATAATGTTGAATACTATGTCTTGTTAAAGTCCGACAAAAGAGGAAGTTCACGTTATGTTTCATTAACCTTACATCCAAGTCAATGACGACCTTATTGCCACAGTTGGTAGGTACTTTTCTTCACGAGGTTAGAATCCCGATAAGGACAAATTTTGAGTGAGCATGAGTATGAACGTATTTGTACCAAGATCATGGATGTTTAATACCTGTATAACTAATTATATATACTGAGGTCGACCCCCCGTCTACTTTACGGAACCTATAATAAAAGCGTAGCTTAGTTGGGTTCGTCTGGCGATATTATTGTTAGTACTACTAACTCAATAATTTGAAATTTATATTTAGAACATAAGAGTGGCGAGGTTCGCAGTTGAGTTGGAGTGAATAGGAGTAAACTTTCAAATCCTTACCTTTTTTCAGTTTATGAATTCTGTTTTATACCAGGAAGCCATTAAGGCCTATTTTCATTCGCAACACTACCGAAGCGCCCCGGGGCGGGACGTTTCGCGAGGACTTCACACTATACTGTGTCATCTAAATCATAGCCATATACTGACCTTTAACGATCTCCAAGTCTAATAATAGGTGCTGAAATATATTGCATAAAATATTCCCGTCGTTTCACAGATTTTGAAAAGGTCTTTTTTCATATGCTGATGCATTGGTTTACTTTACACTTCATGCGTTTGCGATCAGTGGTGGTATTACTATTGCCTCAAACACGCGGTCTATTAGATGTTCCATATTTTATGATCCCTGGTTCTCTGGGATTCTTGGTTTCACTGGGAGCTCTAAAATAGTCTCACCTTATCTATCCAAACGGCTTCTATAATATTGAATGTCCTATATCTATTTATAACTTTATTTTTCAAATAACACTTCGTCACCGGGCCCCGCGGCCCAAAGGTTATAAAATTCACAGAGCCGGTCGTACACTAAATTGTGAATCAACTCCCTATAGTGGACGCTGTCGCTATTCGCCGAGTCTGTGTGTGTCTAAGCCTTATTTAGAGCTGTGGTGTAATGGGTACTCTACAGAGTATTAGTTGTCTAGATAGCATGAAATGGTCACTCGATTATTTCTATGCGGTGGTTGGACGCTTTAAGATTTCAATGAAGTGTATTTTCTCAATTCATCTGGAGACGCAGTCAGGGTTTTAAGCCATTTGTAGCTGTGTATTTACTAAGTAATAGTAAATAGTTTACGTTGTTGGATGAACGCTTGCCTTAGTTACGAGGATAGCAGGTTCAAACCTCAGCTCGTACCTCTGGGATTTCTGGATTTCATCTGTGAATCTCATTTTCAACCTTGATTATCACCGATACGGACTGAAAGAAAGCATCGTGAGGAAACCTGCCTGTCTGAGAGAACCCTTCGAAAGGCGTGTGAAGTCCGACAACCCTCACTGGACCAGCGTGGTGGACTATGGCATTATACCCCACGCATTCATGAAAGGGTTGTGCCCATCAGTGGGGCATTAAAAGGGCTGGGTTTTTTTCAATATAATTTGTTGATTGTATTTGCGATACAGCCGTAATCCCATCCCACTTAGAAAAAGCTTTTGAAATACAATGTTAATGTAATCCAATGTTGTCGAAATTTCACTCAACTCTTTTTCACCGTGTCCTTTTCGTGGAAAATGTATTCAAGCACGCATTCAAAACCACATCCAATTGCTAGTACATGAAAGATTAATTTTACCCGAAGAAATGTTGCTGACAGTGCAATAAGTATTGCTGACAAAGGGTGTGTAATCCACATAAGCTGCAAAGGAAAGAGGCTTTTAAAACACGACGAAATCGTCGATTGACGTAAAAAATCGTAAGTTACAGCAGGGTTTCGATGTTTTTATATAAATGCCGGTTAAACGATCCCTTACGGCCATAGACAAGAAGTCTACAATGCACAGCAATTTTCGAAAAAGGATCCTTGATATTTGTTGTTTGGTTGGCAGCCTTAGATGAGTTTATTGTTTTAGGAGAAAGGTTATCTATTAGAAGCCTGATTTGAAGAATTACGGTCTAATACGTGATTGATTGGATTAGAGTTAGAGGAATCGATCTCGTTTGATTTAGGGCAAAGTCCTAGTGTCCACGAATATGTCCTAACTTTATCATGCAAATTAACTTTTATATTCTTCTATAATCTTTTTTATTAGTAAAAAAAGGTTTTGTTATTGAATGATAAAAAAATTCAAAGATGTCTTTACCTCTTAGAACTTGTACCGATTCCTAGCCCAAGAGACATATTGAATGATCATATATATTGTACATTTTTATATCCCACCGAAATATGACTACGTATAACGTATCATTGATAGAAATATATGAGGATTGATAGTGCCATACATCTTGTCTATGGTCACATAAAATACAAAAACTGACAACATAACAAATAACGGACAAATCCTGTTGCTTGGTACGCAGAGTAACCAGTCGGGTAGCCATGTAACCAAGGGCCCCGGAGCAAAAGTAGAGCTGGGCCCTATTTAAACTACCATTTTCTGGAGGTGGGAGAATTTGTTGTGATTTCGGTCCGAGCCGTTCGAGGCCAAAAAGTAAAAAGTCGAAAAAATCTTTATTCAACTACGACTATATAACTTTTTTGAACATGGGGCCAATTGACATTGGGGGCCCCGGGGCACTGCTCCACCTAGCTACGCCACTGATAGTCACGACACGACGATAGTCACGACAAGACACTAGGTCTTCTAGTGTCATCAAGTCAAAAATCTATCATAGCATCCTTCAGCTGTTTATGTTCCAAGTTGCTTTCAAAATTTTGCCACTCGGCCGTATCATTCACAAAACGTTTGATTTTATGCTTTTAAAATGGAAATTTCAGTTATTTCGGGTGCCAATTTGACATGCGATGATATTAAGTTGATGTTTGAAATTGGTTAAGTTGAAATTTTATTAGTAAGGTGAGGGTCCCGTACGTGAAGAAAAAAAAAACTGAATTTTTAATATTTTTTTTCGTTCTTGCGGACGTTACTGAAACTTGGCCTGGCTTTGATTTGTACACTGCGTCAGTGTATCGAATTGGGCAATACTTTTTGTCGCTGGAAATTAAAGGACTCCCCCCCATGGTATAGAATATAGATCAACGCGAACGGTGCGACTATAGTCTCGCCTTATAAAGTATGCTAAAATATCTGTGGTGATTATATGAAATCCAGTCAACATGTAAATTCATTGAAATGGTGAATTTTATTAAAATAATCCTAAAGGCTATTTAAAAATAAATATTTCTTTCAACTTACGGACCCTTAAAAATGTAAAGCCTCCCATTAAGCAATTCGTTATCTAGTTGCAACGGGTTCAGTGTTCGTGCGAATGTGCTCCAGTCATGCATCCATTTCTAGAGTCTAAAGCACTTGGAATCACAACTAGGTTTTGGCCGCGGCTCCGCCCGCGTAAATATCGATTTTGCTCTGCAAGTCTATTATTAAAGGTCATAGCATGATGAAATATACCTTTCAATTTGAGTCAAACTAAAGGCTATCCAAAAGTCTAATCCACGAAGAAATTAGTCGTTTAGTTTTTCTATAATCCCCTAATAGACGGACACACAAAAAAGAATTCTATAAACATTTATATTATTACGTATTGCACCAATTTATATTACTTCAAAAACGTCCAATCAAAGGCATAGCCGAATCACGTTTTTATAATATTAAGTAAAGCTCCTGGCAGCGGCTCCTTCCGCGGTACCTTGACGAAATACCTATCGCCTATATCGCTCAGGAATAATTTAGCTTCCTATTAGTGAAATAATTTTCAAAATCGGAACAGTAAATCCGGAGATTACCCCCTACCTATAGCAGTGATAGCCAAGTTGGTAGAACGCTTGCCTCGGTAACCAGGATTGCAGGTTCAAACCCCGGCTCGCACCTCTGGGATTTCTGGATTTCATGTGCGAATCTCATTTTCAACCATGATTATCACTTGCTAAACGGTGAAGGAAACCTTCGCGAGGAAACCTGCATGTCTGACTGCCAACGCGCACTGGGCCAGCGTGGTGGACTATGGCCTAATCCCCCTCGCATTGTGGGGAGGCCCGTGCCCAACAGTGGGACATTAAAAAATGCTGGTATTATTATGATAGATTGATCCAATCTAATTGAAAATCATAAAATGATTACTTATCAGACTACTCTCTTAACAATCATTCTTCTCATGTTACAGGTAAGAATCAACAGTCGATCGCAACGCAACCGGTGATGAAACCATCCCCTCCATTACTACAAATAAGACGACAATTCCCCCTCGCCCCCATGACGAGCGAACGTACAAAGTAACGGAAAAATATATGGGCACCCATAAATTGGGCAAGGGCAATCCTTCAACACACAAACAGAAAAATATTGTGTCGCGTCTTTGCGCGTATTATTTCATATGAAATGGCATATGTAAAGGGATTCTCTTTATGGGAAAGATAAGATGGTTCTCACGGGGGTGCGCGATGCTATTTTTTATTCGTACAATAGTGACGAGGTTTTATTTTTGGAAGCCTTGGATATTTTATCTATGGCGCTTACAACCAAGAAATTTCGTTTATCTTAGGCACCGATCCAATTGAATAATGGCATGGTAAGTTTGTATTATTTGTTTTTTAAGATGCATTAAAAAAGCGGTAGTCGTTCTATTCTTAGTTATTTCATATCATAACATAATAATAATTATCTAAAGGGGTATATACATTTGGAAGACTATACGTAATTATGTACAACGAACGGGCCTCTAGAAATTTCTAGAGCGTTTTGGTATTAAACTTCGTAAAACTAACCCGTCCCGAGTCAGACGTAGAAAATAGTGAAATCGTTTGATGTAACGTATCACCAATTATTTAAATGTTTTTGTTAATTTGTTACTAAAACTCTAAAGTAGCTAACACTTGTTATTCTGATTTAACTAATTACTCAACAAAAGTTTATACTCTTAGAGCTGTGAGATATAATATTTCAAGTCTACAAATACAGATAAAATAATGAATAAAGGGTTTTATAAGTTTTTTTAAAGTCATATACTACATTCTACATATATCAAGTCTAGTATGAATTTCATGTCGCCATCTCTGAAGGGCTAGGCAGTCGCTTTTGACGATAGTAAGTTAATGTGTAGGTGATGCTATTCTTAAGCTGGGTGTCTACATACAACGGAAATTTATAAGAAATTCACCAGCGGGGGGTTATTTTAAACAATTTATAATGTATAGCCGAAACGGATTTGGAAACTTTCCGATGTAGATGTCAGTCACGTCGGCGACGAGCTGTCATAAGGCTATTTCAAAATAACGGTCTGGTGACAGTTTGAATGTTTTCGATCGCGGTAAGACGGGCGTGTACTGACGAATTTATAAAGCGATTGCGGAAATCCGTCTCTGAATGTTTTCTCTTCCGTTTCCGATGTAGATTTCAAATGATATAATATAACTTTTGTATTAGAAATTATGTTTTGCTGCTCAGTTTGTAGTGGTAGTGATCCTGCGTTCTGTGCCTAGTTCGAGTGCCTAGGTCCGGGCTCGAATCTTAGAAGGAACAAACTTTATGTCATAAGCATGTATGTTTGTACCCGAGTCATGGATGTTTAATATCTATATACATATAAGTAGGTACCTAATATATACTAGGATCGCGCCAGTCCATTGTACGGTACCCATAATACAAGAGTTGATCAGTGTGGGACCGTATAGTTGGTGTGTTCGTCTAGAGATATTATTATTATTAATAGCGCTGAAACCGTTTACCCCCTCTCCCATTACCTCATTAATCGCTTACGATCGAAATTATTTTTAGTCGTACGACCGAGTTTACGATTTCGCGTTAGACGTATAATATAGATACGTCGGGAACAAGGTTTTATGCGTTCATTTATTGGCGTGTTATCGTTTATTTGTTGTCGATTATTAATGTTACGAGGCTTGATATCAGAGGGCGGTGCGGAGAGGGGGAGGTTGTGTACAATAGAAGGGAAGGGAATGACACATGCATCAGAGCTAGGTACTATTGTGTTGACTGTAGATTCATATCAGACCTTTTTGAGGTTATGATAGAGACAGTATTATTCTTCTATCTTTTAAAGATTCCATTCCATTTTAAAGGTTCCATCCATCAGCCGAAAGACATTGTAGGTAGGATACGTCCAGCAGTGGACCTGGACATATCCCTACCTCAATGACTTCCACACATCATGGTCCTCCGCAAGTCGCAGCCACCGGCTTCCTGAGTCGCATGTAATATCATCGGTCCACCATTCAATTAAATTAATTGCCCTCAGTACCCACAACCACAACTTCGTTTTGGGACCATATATACAGTTGTTTTTTGTGTAGCGATAAACAAAGTGGATTAATATTAATGACTCACGTGACCAAGTAATTCATGACAAGAGCATGAACGGTTATTATTTCACCATATCTTTTATCTTCGCCTTCGCTACGATGCCATGGTGGGTTCATACGCAGCTATTTAACAACACGCCGTATACACATTAAAAAACCATAGTAATATGAGACCATTGTTAACGTAAGTACACCGGTATTTTATTTTCCCCGAGCGTCGGCTTTCAGATTTTTCAATATTTCATCGCGCTTGTCAAACGCGATAGATAAAGGTTTTCGTTTCTAAATCAACGTTGTAAACACGAAAAATATGGCGCTATATTAAATTCCGAGCGGTAAAACATCGCCCGTACCGCAGCGGTTTAAAATTGCCGCGCGGATAGCGGCAGGGCTGGCTACCGAGAGATACGTGTTTGAAAAATGTGTCAGGGGGCGTATAACGAACTCTTATTGCCAGGCAAGATATAGGGGTAATGTTCTATATTTGAACTCAATAATACATAATTATCATATTAAAAAAAAAAACTTTACTTCATGTTGTCGGACGAAGTTACAACTACACGAGACCAGGTACTTATCTGGCGGGAATGTAAGTATGTCGTTAACATTATACAGATGACAAGTTGACAAAAGTGAAAGTAGACGAAGATGACAAAAGGCCGGGAAGTGAATTTCCTGGAAACAACAGGTCATAATACGCCCCATGTTGTACAGAAATATTACCTTCTGCTACGTCCGCGTGATGATTGATTTTGCTCTGCAGCTCAATTCTAAATAGTTGAACGTGTTGATAAGTACCCAATCTTTTGAGTCTAACTATAGGGTTATCTAATAGTGAAAACTATTTTGAAATCAGTCCATTAGTTTTGCCTCAATGCTCGTTCAAACATTGCACACCGAAAAGAATTTTAAAAAATAACACTCGTTTTAGATCGAAGGATATCCAAATAGGCTTTTGCAGTTTTTTTTTATAACTTCAATGCAATCCTTTGCATTTGGAATTGGTGTTAACAATACTTGAATAGTGCTACTACGCAGGATAAAATTTGATAATGTTGTAAGTAACTAAGTTCGCGCCCTGTGAAACTGTAAAAGTCATTTGCGACGAACAGCATTTATCAATTCGAAAAAAAGCTACTTAAGAAAAGAAAGTTTTTTTTTCTCAAACGGAAATACGTCACCGCTTTCAGAGCACGCCTTGAAATGATCAGGGCACCCAGTCACGAATTCTGCCCGATAACCTTGTTACACCCAGAATTCTCACCGTCGACAACCCTATTGTGACAAAACTACATATCGATGTACAGTCTTTACACAATAGGGTTGCACGTGTCGACGTGCACTCGGTTTACATCAGGGATTCCCAAACAATTTTGGGCAAGAGACCACTTTTCCAAAATGAACTGATACCTTTTTTTTTAATACATTATAGGCAAGTATTTGATCTCGATCTCACCTGATGGTAAGTGATGATGAGATCTACGATGGAGCATACTTGCCTAGGTAGGAAGGCGGCAGTAGATCGAGACGCTACATTCACTAGGCACATGCAGCGCAGCTGATCTGACCCGCCATCCATGAATGGCAACACCGAACATCATGCCGGAACACGGCTAGACCGCTTGGCGACATGGCTTTGTTCAGTGGGTGGTGACTAGCCACGGCCGAAGCCTACCACCAGTAGAGTTGTCACCTAGTTGGCACCACCCAGGGTCACGTGTAGGGTATCTCCAGGGTATTTAATTCTCCTACGGACGAAGGTGACTCGACCCCCATAGCCAAATTGCTTTTAAAATCCTATCTCTAGTTTTTTCCTATTAATACAAAATAATAAAAAAAATATAATTTCATATTGTACGAACCTGTGCACGCTTATCGAAATGTTGAGTTTTTTAAAAGTACAACAATGATACTTCCTACTAAAATATTAGTCATTCTTATAACAAGTTGGTACACGTAACACATCTTATACAGTATCTTGAATGTTTGAAATAATAACTTGTGTTTAATAATAGGGGTCGATTTTTAAACGTGTCGTCGACACCCGAAATCAGTTTTCGTTTCGTTCTTAACGAATAAATCCGCCAAATTTAAAATCTCTTGTCCACCGGTTTCTGCTGTACGTTGTCTGTAAGTCACTCAATTAGTATTACGAATTGTCTATACATATATACATACATATAAATAAAATTGGAGTGTCTGTTTGTAATATTAAAATAACCGCTTTTTACTAAGTGCATTTGGATGTATACACGGTACCTATACCAAAACAATTTTTTTTACAATTTTGGTTTGTCTGTCTGTCTGTTTGTTCCGGGTAATCTCTGAAATGGCTGGACCGATTTTGACACTGGCAGATAGCTGATGTAACAAGGAGTATCTTAGGCTACTTTTATTTTAGGAAAAAACATAGGATCACACGAAAAAAAATTAAAACCAATGTTGCAGCGTTGCGCCTGATTAAGTTTGATAGCAACAACCTGAAATGCGTCCCGCGGGCTCAGAACGCGCGAGCAGGCTGTTGCCAACGGTTGTGTCTTTGTTAAATACCACGCGAACGAAGTCGCGGGTAACAGCTAGTATTAAATAAATTCAACATCACTTTTAAATGATGTCAAATAACGACATGAAAACGACCGGTATCAACGTACATACATGTATCTCTATTTGTACATGCATTTTAAACAGAAGATGTTTTCGCGTCTATTGTGTTCTTTTGTATGGCATACCTGTTTAATATTCACAGAATACGCCATTGAAAAATTGTATTATAAAATATGGATGAAGGATATAATGTAATATGTTAATCCAATTATTGTAATAAATAAATAAAATAACTTATTTCAAGTCGCTCGATTATGATAACTTACTTTTGCGATTAATTGTAAGTTAGTCGAAAATTGTTAATTTTTATATGAAAGCGATTTTGATATTTAAAACATGGGCAGTGCCCAATCTGTGAATTAGTAAAAAAAAATGTGTTTGCCTCTGAATGTTGTTGTTTGTTTTCAGTGGAGGCTACTGTAAAATCTAGCTTGCTGGAGCGATAGCGTGGGACAGTTAAGCTCTTATAAATATAGTCTACGGTCCTAATAATCCAGCTTAGCTTTAATTCAGTCCTAAAACTAATGAACTCGCTCCCAAAATATAAAATTACAAAAGCATGATTTTGATTTTTTTCGTAAACGTATGAAAACTAAATTAATTAGCCGCGCGGAGTGAGACCCTTGGAGACTGAAGTTTGCATAATTTATTGTTCAAGTCTTGAAATATAATTTGTTTTAAACGCCATTATTGTCCTTGCGTTCGTCTAAATGCTTTAATTTAACATTGTTTGCGATTTTTTTTTAATTATACCGTGCAGTTGTTTGTAGATAACTTGAATTCAGAAGCTGGCGTTTTTGACTATGTGATTGTGTCTTTGTTTCTTATCAGTGAAGACACTAGAAACTTCCATCCTAAGGAAACAGTGAAGTTACTAATTAATTATTATTTTTTTATTTTAAATTTCCTACAATGGTCGTAGGACCGATTGTAACTTTTGGAAATGGGAATCAAAATAAGATGCATTAAAAGCTTGGTAAAGTATCTGAGTATGCGCACTTATCAGGCAACGATAGGTTGTTGAACTAAAGCAGATTATACGTATAATCTTATCTACTTTTTTATCTTTACCCTGGACAGATGTTGGCAGTTACAACCTACCAAAGTATCTTTGTGGTTTGCAGAAAATATTATCTGGAAAGTAATGGCGTTTGTGGAAAAATAAATTCTTGATGCAGTAACCCTACTAAAAAACCTATCTAAATCTTGAATTGTAAAATATTTGAAGTTAGTCTTATCTTACCCAAATGTCCCCAACTCAACGGGCTCAATAAAATGGGTTTCTTATCTCAATTACATGGAGAACCCAGTTTAACAACGAAATACTATTTTTGGGTCCCCAGAGGCGTACCATATAGATCGGGGACGTGGCGTCTCTGGAGGCTGCGGGGTCTTCTTGGCCCCGAGGCGAGATGCGGGTTTTTTATGAGCCATCACTGGGAAGAATAAATTGGATTGAGACCAAACTGTGCCAGTGCAACGGTTCCTAGTGGTATATATGATTCTGGAAGTGAATTGTTTTATTTGCATTAGTTTATTATTTTAACTGATCGTATGTTCTACCCTTATTTGGAAGATTACCGATACTTACATGGAGCAATTGCCGTCTGCCCTCCAAGACCTTAGGGTTCAGACCTTAGGACATTTGGGTATGTAACCTCCAACGTTAAACAGCAGATGTGTGGAATGAACTCTTACAACTGGACACCACGGATTCTATTACACCAGTAATTGAAGATATTTTATTATTACAATATTATATATTTTATATTTGAAGCAGTGATAGCGAAGTTGGTAGAACGCTTGCCTCGGTAACGAGGATCGCAGGTTCAAACCCCGGCTAGCACCTCTGGGATTTATAGATTTCATGTGCGAAGCTCATTTTCAACCACGATTATCATTTGCTAAACGGTGGTGGAAATATTATATAATGATATACTATATTGTCTCTAGTACTATTCCAGTTATCATTGTATAGCCAGCCTGTCACTCTCCGTTCGAGTTCCACTAAATTAATGTGTGTCCACACAACGTTTTGATGTTTCGTCGTCTGAACATTGCATTGTGGCCTTGTGACAATTAACCGAGTTTTATTAAGTCGTTATACAGATGTTCAAATCTTTAGAATTGGATAAAAATATATTGTTACTTTTATATTCACCATAAATTTTATTTTTATATGCATTAATTGAAACTGACGTTTTTAGTATATTGAACTTAAATTGTACTCTGCATTGGCTCAACATTCGTGCATTCGGGATTCGAATCCAGGAACCTCGATACAGAAAGCAGGGTACCACCATCACAGCGCAGCACTACAAACTGTGGCGAGTCGTCATCTACCGAAATTCAGTATTTCAAAAGTGTCGTTACTTCAACTCATCATTGCCAATTTTGACACTTAAGTATCCTACTGCAGTTACAATCAATGTGCAATGAGGTATATATAACTCATTGCACATAACATAGCTCATCATGACAGCATCCGTCTAGTCATTGAGTTACGACCGAAACATAACTGTACTGAGAGATTTATCTTAAACAACATTGTTTCAATCTGACTCTTATTATCCACATACAAACATGCAACATTGAAACATAAACTGAGTCGACTGGCAATTAATTTTGAACTGTATAGGTTATAGTATTACGGTTGATTTTGGATATGATACTGATTATTTAGAAGGTTTGATTTTGTGTTTTGGTTTTTAATGAGCTAGGTGATGGAGTTGAAGTTAGTTATTTCTTCATTATTTTCGGTTAATCCAAAAGAGACAGACACATTTTTCAGTTGAGCGTTGTAGATTAACGTTTTTTTAATAAATAGTGCAAGTTTGATCTTAGTCGATCGGAAATTTCATTACTGTTATAACAGGCAACATATATATGTATGCTACAACAGCCTGAAGTATTTGATTTGAAGTCCGACACATTCCATGGCATTATAAGTCTTAATTCCAATATGAACGGAGTCATAATCGCTCGCTAGTAGGTACGCCATAAAAATCAAGACCTACACACTCAGATAATGTTATGGTACTTGTTAATCTTTCCCATTAGCAACGTGATCGTAAACATAACCACGTATGGGCACTTAACCCATATAACTAGGTTCTATGTATTAACCTATTCATTGATTAAACGGATAAATAATAAAGCTTTTTATTGGTTAAGGTCCAACCTTGTGTGAGAACAAAAATATCTTTTTCAGTTAAGGTCCGTTTTACCACTTATAATAAACCCTAATAATCGATAATATAGCGAATTGCCGGTTTTTCAATAAACCGTCTTTCTTATTCTGAACTTGTCTGACAGATGGCTCGTATCCGTGATGCAGAAAAGTTGTTGATACGAATATTGAATTTCGTTATTTATAACCCGGTATATAATAATTATATTGATATTAAGCATCCATGATTCAGGTACAAACATTCGTGCTTATCACACAAAGTTTGTCCCTACCAGGATTGAATACCCGGGACCGTCGGCACAGTAAGCAGGGTCACTACAAACTGCGCTAATCAGGTCGACAGGTTGGATGATTTTTAAATTTTATATAATATTAACTCCTCTAAGTGGCATTCATGTCGTTAGCATAGCTGTGAGACTGTAAAACGATCCATAAAAAAGTTAATTAAGATTTTTAATAGTTTGATGACATCAAATATTTTGTTGCCTCGTAAAATATAACTTTGTTACTGAACTAATTTAATTTAAGATGTTGAATTTTTTTGTATTTTTTTTAGTGCATATTATTTTACTCTAGGTTTGTTGGTTTAAAATAATATGCAGCAGTGCTGCAAATACGAGTTCGAATCCTGGTGGGGACACCGAGTTTGTGTGATGAGCACGAATGTTTGTACCCGAGTCCTGGATGTTTAATATTTATATAAGTATCGTGTATGTATACTCAATAATAATACAAGCGTTGCTTAGCGTGGAACCGTATAGTTGGTGTGTTCGTCTGGCGATATTATATTATTATAGCTGTTCCGGCGAACTTCGTACTTCGTACCGCCTTAGCCTTAATTATATTTAACATTATAATAATTAAGGAAACATAAAAAAAAATACAAACATCCGTGAAAAATCACTGGGTTCCAGCCGAAAATCAGCGCCAGGCGTCTTCGATGCCTGGCTTATGCTGAGCTGGACACCTGTTTGGCGCAGCCATGAGACACACATGACCCACTATATCTGACACACTATTATTTAAATTTAACAATGATAAACTGTTAATAGTTATAAGTTTCTCTATGTAATCTCGTGTCTTGTGTTGTTGCCAAATAAATGTTTTTTCTTTCTTTCTTTCTTTCTTTCCTTAGAATCAAATGTATAAGAAAATGAACTATCTATGTAAATGAATGGTTGAGCTCGTAAATTTGCAGCCTAGTAACATATATCTTATGTACACAACAATACATGCCCCAGAGATATCGAAGGAGCTAGTTTCTTATGCACCAACACACGCGGCAAAATTTATTCGTCTCCCCGGGTTCACTGGGCATATATTCGCCCCACTATTAGGCTGGTCACACAGATTCAATGATACGGTGATAAATAAATGTTGCAACGCGTGATACGACTTGAGAGAGCCCTGAATTATATACGCTTATTTTTTTTTTGTCTGACAATATTTTCCTCCAATGGCAACATTGGAATTAAAATGGTTGGGTTGAATTTTTACTCGACTACGGTAAAGTCAAAAGGAAGGATCGTGATTTTAAGCAGTCTATGTATGTATGTTTGACGGCCTGATTAGCGCAGTTGGTAGTAACCCTGCTTTCCGTGCCGAGGGTCCTGGGTTCGAATTCTGGTAGGGACAAACTTTGTGTGATGAGCACGAATGTATGTACCCAAGTTATGGATGTTTAATATCTATACAAGTAATTAATTTTCAGTTCTCCCAAGAAGTTCGTCAATTTGTCTGTAAAGTATCTTCAAGTTTACTGATAGAGTTACGGGGAGGTATATTAGGCCTAGTCTAAGGATTAGACCTGCGTAGAATCTCCCATGTTTGATAATAAAAAAAAAACATTCCAGTTGACGTTGGCAAAATACCTACCAAAAGGGAGGTGAGGCCATTTTCTAAAAAAAAAATTTTGTACTTACTCATTACATTAAGGTACGTGCGGTATAAGTAAGCAATCCTCGTTTCTAATAATTTCTAAATTAACTAAATAATCCGCTTTCAAATCAACGTCCAAATGATCCTCTCTCTCGGATAATAAAACACGGATCGAATAACGTCCTAATTAATCCCTATTTGAGTTGTATAAAATAAACAAACCCGCGGATTGGATCGGTAATAAAAATCCTTCAGTTCCGAATGTATTTACTTAATACTCATTATATTGGTTCGTATGATCCACGATTTACTCTCGAAATATGTGTAATCCCGTTCCGTTCTATGACGACCTGATTAGCGCAGTTGGTAGTGACATAGCTTCTTGCGCCGAAGGTCCTGGTTTCGAATCCTGGTAGGGATAAGCTTTGTGTGATGAGCATGAATGGTTGTATCCGAGTCATCGATGTTTAATATCTATAGAAGTATTATATACTGAGTTCGCCCTCAGTCCATTGTACGGTACGCATAATACAATATTATTTGGGTTCCGTTTTTTTAATCCTTCCTTAAGTACTTCTGTACAATGCAGATTTATTGGTTCCAGTCGCTATTTGTCCCCAATAGCCAATCTTGCAGCAAACGCGGCAGACACAGCCACAATTTATCCCAAGTCTAGGGCTATGCCATTATTTGCTACTGGCTTAAATACCTAAAGTCAAACTTTAATCCCAACTAGTTAACGCAACGGTAGAAGAAAAACCCAACTTCGCTGACTCTTTTAATTCGGCAATTTCTATTAAGGACACACTTCCAAGTGTTTCTCACTCAATGAAGCTGGAATTTGTTAATCTCGAGGTTGTCCTTGCTACTTTGTACTTTTGCACTTTTTATTTAGCCGCCGCTAACTTCACAATCTGGATTGCTTAACTCTCTGTTGTGTTTACTTGGAGGGTTGAATCTCTATATTATTTCCCTGAGGCATTGTGTTAGCTTTCTTCGGGGTTCAGATGGAGCGTTTTTTAATTCAATTGTTCAATCATCAATTGTCTATTTTTCGCCTTACCTCCAATGTTGAATTTGTTCAGGTTTCAGTCTACCCGGCTCCTTCTCCTCTCCTCCTTCACCTCCTCTAGAAGCTATCAGAATTGGATCGAACTCGGATATAAAACAGGTAACATGCCTGTCTAGCCTCTGATGCAAATAAATTTCAAAATTTCAGTGGCATTATTATTCTTTACGGGCACTTTTTTATTATTATCTCATTTTAAATGGGCAATTTACAATGAGATAATTGCCTGGATATTATGTGTTCGATTCGATGATCGCGAATTAATTAAATAAGTTGGCTCTTCATTACAAAGAGTACCCAAAACTTTGATTAGCTTAACGGATTTCGCTGTAGGCAAGAGTGTAACCATGGGTCGATGTTACCTTCTCTATAGAAATAGCGTTATTGGCCTTTCACAGATTAAACTTGGAAGATTCACAAGAGATACACAATTGGATGCTGATTCTTGATAAATAAAATAAATATCGCCAGACGAACACGCCAACTATACGGTCCCACGCTAAGCAACGCTTGTATTATGGGTAGTGTACAATATACTGAGGGCGAATTCAGTATATAATCTTAATATATATAAATCTCGTGTCACAATGTTTGTCCTCAATGGACTCCTAAACCACTTAACCGATTATAATAAAATTCGCACACCATGTGCAGTTCGATCCAACTTGAGAGATAGGATAGTTTAAATCTCAATTTATTTTATATGGCAAAACAACGTTTGCCGAGTCAGCTAGTATTATTATATATATATAAATCTCGTGTCACAATGTTTGTCCTCAATGGACTCCTAAACCACTTAACCGATTATAATAAAATTCGCACACCATGTGCAGTTCGATCCAACTTGAGAGATAGGATAGTTTATATCTCAATTTATTTTATATGGCAAAACAACGTTTGCCGAGTCAGCTAGTACTTATATAGATAATAAACATAAAAACATCCATGACTCTGGTACAAACATCCGTGCTAATCACACAAAGTTTGTCCATACCAGGATTCGAACTCAGGTACCGCAGCACAGAAAGCAGGGTCACTACCCACAGAGCTAATCAGGTCGTCTCACTGAGCTAATCTCCACATTCATCGTGTTTGCAAAGTAAAAAAAAAAGTGAAACGATTTTTTAATCGTCCAGTCTGTACCATCCATTTTGTTAATGCTTCACCAAGTAGAAGCTTCGCAAATAGAGATGTCTACTTAAAGCGTGTGCGTGGCTTTTTAACTGTACCTCGCAATGTCTATTGTGTCGCTGTTTATTTAGGATCCGGGTCTGACCGACCTCGGGGTGAGGTTGATCAAGGGTTATGTACGTTTATTTCATGAAGCGTTCAGATTTACGCTTTGTGAGGTGCGTCTGTAGTTGTTGTATTTTGGATGGATCTTGAATTTTTGGTTGAATATTTTTTGGCCAACAGGTGACGTAGGGTTTTAGGAATCTAGAATTTATTTTAGGCAATTTAACTACTTACAGCTACCGGAATTGAACTACTACAGCTACCGGAATTGAACTACTACAGCTACCGGAATTGAACTACTACAGCTACCGGAATAGGAACTAAAACATTAGCAGCTGTTTTAAAAAAAAAATACTAAATGTTTCGGCAATAGTCAATCAGCCTGGCCAGTAGCTGACGGATTTCACACGCAGGTTGCCTCACGATGTTCGCTTTCATTCAACAGCAAGGGATAATCATTATTGTTAATGAGATTTGCACATGAATTTCGAATCTCATTATTTTGTAGTGTTGTTTTAGCAGTTCCGTGAGATTGATCGATTACGTATGTTCGGAATTCCTGGGGAACGACGCATAATTTGGAGATACTTAAAACATTATGTTGTTCATTGAAAATTTTGTTCCGAACGAAGACGTTATGGACATGACTGAAGAACGAACTGTCTTACCTTACCCAGTTATGTACCTCAAGCACACTCCTTTATACGTCCCGTTTCGGTAATGTAACGCGTTTCATCCCTCTCACGCCCCAGATTTCATAAATAAGTATGACAGTGACAGCATGTTTTCTCAGTGACGTTACGATTATATTAGAAGTGGCTGCTTACACTACGTCCCATTTTCTTTGAATTTTCAAAGAGACAATAAATAAATATTAAGTTATCCAACATTTTCATTAATTTCGACCGACAACCGTTGGAGTGTTTGAAAATAACTGTAATTATTTAAATTTCGAATTAATCGATTCGAATTTAGAATTGTTTTGAATGTCAATAGAACAACTGACTCGTAACAAAGTATGAATCGAAAGAGAACATCGCTAATTTGATGGGCATTAAATAAATCTGGGTTTTACAATAAATTACCAGACTTATACGTGACAAAAATTCATTTATCTTTTAATTTTAATAATGCAAGTACAACAGAATAATCTTGCAATTCATCTGGTCGTAAACTCATAACCTCACATTTACGTTCGGGATCCTCAACCCTTTGTAATATGCTTGTAACGTCGTCACGCGCATACTCATATGTGCGGATAATGCGTCCGCTCTAAGAATTTAATATTACTACGCCCCGGCAATGTTACACTCGCCGGTATTAAGACCCAGCCACCATGTTTGTAGATGGAACTTTGAACATTTAAAATTGAATCTTCGCCGTTGATTTACCTATTATATTAATAATTCCAGGAAAATGTGAACATGTGGTTCATTAACGAAAATTTATTCCTATAAAAACATTGCTTGCAAATCGTTGAAAATATTACAAAACTAAGATAATATACGTTTCAGCTGCTTTACAGCAACCATGGTCACGGGAGGACTGAGGTGGTTGACGTCCTAGTGTCATAGTTTGACGGGGTACTCTCATATTTAGTTGTTACTCGCGGTCCGGTCTACGCAGAAAGAGCTCACTGTCTTTTGAGGTCTTGCAATGGTACGTGGTACAATGGTAATAGTTTTATTTCAATGTGTAGTATTCGCGTAAATATATGTAAATCAATAACCACCATTGAACTTTAATTTTTAGTCGAAGACAAAACTACCTTTGACCAACCTGTTCAGGCAAAACGGCTTTTGACTGTTTTTTTTATATACTTTATATACCCGGATATGAGTTTTGACTGCAACATCCATAAGTAACAACAATTTCTCGCGAACCGTAGCAATATGAGATCTAATCCAAAAAAACGTCAAGGAATAGTAGTAAGACCACAATTTACAAACAACTACGTAGCTGAACCTGCGGGTAGTTGGACGAGTATGCCATTTGGCAAACGGTACAATAACACTCGTAAAATTATTTTTAAATGCACCGTAACGTTCACGTCGTAATATTAAATTAAAACGATGTGAATGAATCGTGAAAGATGGCGGTTGTTTGTCATTGAAACATAAATTATAGGGTAGTGACATATCTATCTAGTAAAAGATTCACCGAAAATAATTGAGACTCCGCTCCGCTTTGATCTACTAGCTTCTTCCCATTATATTTATTTCTTATTTTTTGCGCGAATACTACACTACTACAAAAGGTCAATAAGAATGATAATCATTCTTGTATGCAGATTTCATACAGAACGTTCGATTTTTTTTTTAAATAAATGCAATAAATAAATAAAATATAATGTCGAAGGATTTGTAATGTCTCGCTCGGTGGACTGCCGTCTGCCTTTAAAATCGGACTAAGAGTAACACAGGAGTTGGATCAGTTCTCAGATTTAATTTCCTAATCGTGTCCCCATTAATTAAATTGTGTATTCATTCGACATAAGTCCCTTAATTCGGTCCGCAATGTGTCCGAGGCGTGGACCATGAATTGTAACACTCTCAGTGGACATGCGCCGGTAAATTGGACCGTGTGACGTCAGAGCCGTGCCTGAACGGAATCCTCAGAGGGGAATAGTTGCCGCGTCAATTCTGTGCTCCATCTGACACTTCGCAAAGGTAAACCAAGGATAGGCTGAACACTCAATTTGTAATAATATCGCCAGACAAACACACCAACTGTGCGGCCTCAAACTAAGCAATGCTTGTATTACGGGTATCATACAATACACTGGGGACGATCCCAGTATATAATAACTTATATAGATATTAACCATCCAACACTGCAATGCACTTCTGCCTTTGACGATTACAGGTGTGCTGCTTTTTATTTGGCTCTCTTAAGAAGTCCACAGGTAAAACATTTCAATAATAGAAAGGTGGACTTTGTGAGGGTTGTCGAAGAGAAAGGTTATCGATTTGGTTTTATTCTGTGAAAAACGTGTTTCTTTGAAATATAATGTTTAATTTTTAGTGGAATATTAACCATTATGTGTTGATAAACGTGCACGAGTGTTGGAAAATAAAACTTAATAGTAAATCATGACTTTTCCAGTTCTTCCAAGAAGTCCGGTGATTTGTCAGTAAAGTATCTTCAACTTTACTGATGAGTGTTAGGGGGGGGGGGGGGGTTATTAGGCCTGAATATAATTTCCCATGTTTGATATTAAAAAAACAATTCCACTTGAGGTTGCAAAAATACCTACCCAAAGGTGTGTAAAGCCATTTTCTAAAAAAAATATAAAAATAAAAAGGTAGTTTTCTCCTACCTTGCTGATGTCGCTCGGCTCCAATCAGGCCGAATGAAGGGTGACCCTAATTAGGGAGCTGTTCAACCCCACTCGCAATTAGTGGCGGCCATAGTAGGTGCGGGACTCGCGAAATGTATACTGTTGAAGTCACTCTATCATCACTTTTTTGTCTATAGAAATATTGTGGACGCTAGGTTTCCTTTGAAGCGTAAATATTTCGGATCTCTATGATGTATCCTGAACTTGAAGCCTAGAATGATATAATCTCTGTGTCATCAGACTCGGGATTCGGGTTTTTCTTTTGCACCGTATTTTATTACTATATGGACCAACTATTAAGATTCAATATCCGGGTGGGATACTGAGCCTCGAAGGTTCTTAAAGGCTTCAAATGCTCTTTTTCTTAAAAACCGATTATGACCGGTTTATTCCGCTAGGAGCATCGCACTGCCGATGATATTTCAATAATCATTTATTGATACTTTCTATGGGTCTCCGCACCCCATGTTTATATATTATTTCGAACCATAGCACCCATAACAATTTGCTCTCGGGGCTTCGTCTCTTGGGATTTATGTTCCTACATGCTGTATGCGTGTTAGCAATAAAATTATAACAGAATCCATAATTGCGTCGGAGCCGCGGCCTCTCAGCTCTTACGTGATCTTATTACTAAATGTTCCGATGGTGTTGCCAGTTATAAAAGAAAAATGGTGTTTAGTAAACTGGAAGCGGTTCGGTGGGTGCTTGAAGGACTTCTGCTAGGAATAACCTTGAGAGACTGAAAAACCAATATCAATGGCATAAACGTCAGATGTCACTAAAAGAGTCTGTCTCAAGTAGGAAATGGCAGGGTTCTTGGTTCGAATTACTTTTGGAGTTGAGGTCATGGGGAAAGAAATGCCCGAAAGAGAGATCCCAATTGCGCTGGAAAGATGACTTCAAGAAAGCAGCTGGATGGAACTGGATACAGGTCGCACGAAATAGAAAATGTGGTGGAAGCTGATGCAGGCTGACACAAATGGTAGAAAATGGCTTAAGAAGATGATAGTTCTGTAAAGAAGCAAAAAGAAAATACAACGTATTTTTACTTTAACTACTAAGCTTTTTATTTCCCGGAATAATAGCTTATAAACTATTGGTTGTTTAATTAAAATCTGTACAGAGGTTTTCGCTTGAAGCAGATTTAAACCTACAGAAAATGTCTAAAAACTATCCCCAAATTTATAGACGTATTATAAGTATTGCGCATAAGAGTTTTGCTTTGCGCAATACTATATGACGTTTGATAAAGTTATAAAATGTCCATAAATTTAGGGGTAAGTGTATTAATAATAGAAACGTACGATATTATGTGGCAACCCAAAATCACCCTAAACAATTAAATTCATTCCTCTATCTATAGTCTATCCGATTGAAGCCAGCAACATCCATTTAGTATTTTTAGCCCAACTAATGGCAATCGGCTTATTCTTTCGATATGTTTATTACTCCTTGCCTTATTTAAATCGCTTCTGTAATATAAATGGACGTAAATGGGAAATATTTTACTACGACTCTACTCTTCTGGACGTTATTCACATGGGACAGGATTCAATTTTCATTGTGAATCACATTTATTTCGGGATGAATGGTCACGATGCATGCATGTTATCGGCATACAGATTGATTTAATTAAGTATGATATAGTTGTGCTTATTTATTTTTATCAGTACGTTGTTGGTTGGGCTCTGGGTGTTTTCAAGTCGAGAGTGAACAGGTACCTTCTAGGCAAGTATGCTCCATCGTAGATCTCATCGTCACTTACCATCAGGTGAGATCTAGATCAAATACTTGCCTATATTGTAATAAAAAAAGGGCTGTGATTTGTGAATTTTATGGTAATAACAAAAAAAAATCATCTGATCACACGAATAATTCCAGAATATCATTGTCATTTTTAAGCTGTATTTCTGGCACGTGTTTGACCAAAACTTTGGGCAACACTATCTGTAATCCGAACCCAATATACAATTTGTAAAATGGGTAAACAAGAGATCGCACTTCCGGTATCTCTGCAAGAACCTACCCCAAACCCTTTAATTAAGCCCCCGGATCAAGCTCGGGTGACGTCGCGTTTGCACAATGGCCACCGTTTTGTAGGTTATTATATCTCGATGGATTATATTCTGCCACTGTCTTATTTGCTCATTGTTGATAGAGTTTCCTTACATAAAGTCTTTGTAGTGTAAGGGGAGAGGATCTGATGATACATATCAAGTACTTGTTGAGCATTTATTTCTTTATATCGTGGCTGTGTGCTGGCTACTCACATGGCGTTGTTTTTCCTCTGATGTACCTTTACCTGCGACTACTTTTTGAGGAGTGTTGAAGAGTGAACACTGAGTTTCATGCCGGATCTTCTCAGTCGAACCTATGTGCTTTTTCGGCTTATATGAGTTAAAAAAATGTTTATAACAAAGTCCTTCATGATCTTATCGTAAATTATCTTAGCTATAATGAATAATGCTATTAATTTTCTATCTCAACATCCGACCCTAGAAACTACTTCAAAGAGCTCAAGGCGTATTGTGTGTAAAACCTAAGTAAGTTTATTTTTCCTTTTCAGGTAAGTACTCCTGTTATTTTCTATACAAAATTCGGGATCTGAAGATCGGGTAAGTATTGTTAGGTTAAGATTTATATACAACACGGTAAAGTTGAATGAAGTTTTGATTTTTTTTTACCAATTTTAACGTAAATATAAATAATTCGCCGTTTTAGTGTCCCGCTGTTGGACAAGGGCCTCTCCTCAACACAATAGGCATTCAGGCCATAGTCCACCATGCTGGCCCAGGCCCAGTGCGGGTTAATGGACTTCGCACGTTTTTTGAGTACTGGTCTCACAGATTTCCTCACATTGTTTTTCATTCACCGTTAAGTATGTGTAGTCATGGTTGAATATGAGATTTGCTGATTTGATTTGAAGGAAACTGTGAATCCCAAGATACAATCTATCTGGAGTTTTATTCTGAGAGGTTTGTTTCCAAAGCAAGCTATCTACCCGCTTGCCTATGACTTATATGTCTGCGACCTTAAACGTTAACGGTAAGAAATATTACGTAATAGGGATTACAATATTCAAGGTGTAATGTATAACGAGATAACGTAGTTATTACAGTTATAACGGCTATTTAAGATAATAGTGATATAATGTTGTCTTAACGTGTCGAGGCCCCCGGCGCTATCCCTTTTTAGGGAATTGTTACACTTGTCCGGACACAATGCCGACAAACTGCTGCGCAGTATGGCACAAAATGTACTTGACACAAGATGTGTCATATGCTGATACAATAAATAATAAAAAAAACAATGCTTTGGCGTTGTATCAAAGTTTTTGTTGGTTCTTTCTGGTGCTTAATTCTAACAGCTTGGTATGATTTTAAGTCCGTGTAGTAAACAACTCTACATGGAAATTGGTATATCTATGCTGTCGTATAGATTACTTCGGCTTACCTATGTTACACAAATTTAGCATCCCCCCCTAAAGCAATGAAAGCCAAGTTGGTAGAACGCTTGCCGCGGTAACGACGATCGCAGGTTCAAACACCGGTTCGCACCGCTGGGATTTCTGAATTTCATTGGCGAATCTCATTTTCAACCATGATTATCACTTGCTAAACGGCGAAGGAAAACATTGCTCTGGGGTCCATGAATCCATTGTAATAATTTTCGTTATGATGCCGCTTACATCCTGTATTATCATTTTGCCTAAATGTAGATAGACCTTTACTCAAATGCTTTAAGACCTTCCCCTGGATATAAGGATTATTTAAGGTAAGTAAACATTTTCGTGTTAAATTCTCTCATTGTTACCGAGATTATATAGTGGCAAGGTAAACTTTAACGCGTTCGTAACGTCACTGATAATGTTTATTTATTCATCGGACGGTAACTGGCGTTTTGACCCTATCTATGACGTGTATATGTGATAAGTAATGTTGTATATTGTGGGTTGAGATTTGATATCTTATATTAGACCTTAAGTACTGGTGCAATGGTTATAATTTTTGGCATTATGACGTCGAGTCGTCCCTCCCACTTTGACACACCCAGCAGAATCAGAATCAGAATATTTTTTATTCACGTAGACCAGTACAGCACTTATGAATCGTCAAAATTTACAAAATGCTAAGCTACAACTTTGCCACCCGTTCGGAATGCCGTTCCTATGGAGAAGAACGGGCAAGAAACTCCATGGTTGCTCTTTTTTTAAAAAGATCTTTTACATTACAGCGCTCGTTTGGTTAGATTCCATGCGCATAGCAGCGCTGCTCACGCGCATTAGACGCAACTACCTGAATAGCACCGTTCGTAGTGACCCTGATTTCTGTCCCGGTTTCGAATCCTTGTTGGAGCAAACTTCTTTGTGTGATGGGCACGAATGGCAACTGTATAAAATTGTTAAACAAATCTAGCAAACTATTTTCCTTATTTATCGAACCCCTGCCCCCCCCAGTGAGAGCGTGAACCGTGAAGATAAGCCGCATAGAAGCTGACAATAGCATCCGAGATGAAAATCTCTGGATAAAGTTTTATTTACGCGCCGCTACCTCACCCGTGCAAACGATAACTGCGTCCCTCTTACACCCGACGACGTCGACGACAACACGTTATACCATATTCCGAGTATACGTGGGAAATAGTGTAAATTACATACAATGCAAAATATGTACATAATATCTACATAAAATCTACCGATCGACCTCTTAATATGTGTAAACCATATTAGTGTATGTTCTGTCCGATTCATTATAATCTTAGGTCTCAACTAATAAAAAAAAATTTTCAATTTATGCTGATTAATATACTCACTAGCTATGAGACTGATCGAAACTATATAAAAACAATATCGCCAGACCAACTAACCAACTATACGGTCCCACACTAAGCAACGCTTGTATTATGGGTGCCGTACAATGGACTGGGGGCGAACCCAGTATATATTACTTATATAGATATGAAACATCCATGACTTGGGTACAAACATTCGTGCTCATCACACATAGTTTGTCCCTACCAGGATTCGAACCCTCTCGGCACAGAAAGAACCCTTCGTAAGACGTGTGAAGTCCGCCAACATGCACTGGGCAAGCGTGGTGGACTATGGCCTAATCCCCCTCGCATTGAGCGGAGGCCCGTGCCCAACAGTGGGACATTAAAAGGGCTGGTATTATTATTATATTATGACAAAAAAACAAACAATAATATTGACTGTAACAATCTTCAGTAAACATTTTATAGGATATTGCCTGTGCTTCAGACACAACTCCGTCGTTGAAGTAAACGATAACGCGAAGCCGTTTATACGTAACGATACGATGTCATACTCCGCCGCAGAACGATGTTCATGATTACGTTAATTGGACGGTTGCACCGATAGTAATTAAACGACACGACGAGGGCGTTGAAAGATTATCTTTTATTGCAGGTACGATGTTTGGAAATAATATGTTGTTTACGTTTGAGTAAAGCGAATCAGATAATGAAATGAAAAGATTTATTCAACATAATTAAAGTGAAACTGGTATTAGAAAGCACTCAGCAAATCCCTACCACCAGTGAGCGGCAGGGTGCCCAAAACCCTGGCAAAACTGGCAAATGGTCATCAGATGTCTCCACCAGACGTTTTAAAAGCTCTTTCAATATCCGATGGGCACCAGGTCCCCACGAACCCAATGTCTCTCCGAACACCGCAAATATGTACCTTGTGCCGAGGGAACCATATTTGCGGCGTTTGAGGCATTCTGCAGAGAAAGCAGCCCCGCCAGCCCCAGCGGAAGTCTCCGGAAGATGACACGGCGCAAGAGAATCAACACAAGTTGCATCCCATACTAGTGGCCGCCCCATCCTCCAAGGGACAAGGGTCATGCCGTTAGATCTCTTACCATCATCTGGAAGGAGGAAAGCCTTTAAAATTTTTGTTGTTGGTTAACTTTAAACACACCGTCAAAAAGAACGTAACATAAAAAAAAAAATGACACTAGGACGTCAAACACCTCACTCCTCCCATGACCATGATTGCTGTAAGGCAGCTGAAACATCGGGAACGTTAAAACATACACAAACGCGATAAAATCCGAAAAAATAGTTTTATTTCAATGTGTAGTATTCGCGTAAATATAAAAAATGATATAGAAAAAAACAGTATTTTTTTCTCCACCACTTGGCTGGCCTAAATTAAAATAGATTAATTTGATGCCTAACCGGCGTGCTGTGGGGCCTTGGAGTAAGCTTGACGAATGCACGCTTTTGTTGCTGAAATTTGCATTTTACACAAAAGACAATGTATGCTCAAATGGTTTTATACCTGTGCCAATGTTGTCTTAGCGTTTCCATGGTAGATACACATGTGTGAGCGCGCATATCCACGCAAATATTGGTTTTTGCGAATAACTAGTTTAAAAATTTGGCGTTAAGGTGGAAGCGCTAGGTCAGGGCGCGAAAACAGCTACTTGTACTAACTGGAGTGTTGTATCGCTTTACGTATTTTTTTAAGCAAACTTAATATCAAGACATCCAATGCAGAATGCCAATATCGCGAAAAACTAAATTACATCGTAAAGAAGTCCAAATATTTCGTAAAAAAAATTAAAACCATTGACATTTTGAATTTCGCGCCCTGACCTAGCGCTTCCACCTTAATATGTATTTATAATTATTTTTTATCATGATTCATGTCTTTTTAACTTATACAAAGGAGGGGGTTCTTTTGGGGGTTGCTTTTTTATGTTTGTTACGTCAATTCTCCGTCATCTCACCGACTTCACATTCGTTAAATATTTGATTTAGTTAGACAAGGTACATTTTAAGATGAGATTATTTTTCGCTTTTTACCTTTTTGAAGATGGTATTTTTTTTGCTAAAAAGATGATGATGATGAAGAGATGATGAAACAAAGTTATCAGATTATGGCTAGTAACACGTGGAACTAGCTGTCCCGGCGAACTTCGTACCGCCTCAAATGTATGAGAAAGTCTAAATATGTTCCTATGATTTAATAGTTATTGTGCTATTCGGAGCAAAAAAAATAAAAAATAGGCTGACTCGTTCTTGAGTTATCAATGGTGTAACTAAACAGACTTTGTTTTATAATATTTAGATTAAAGGTCTGAATAAAGTCCGGCTACAAATAGAACCGCATGAGTTTAATGTAACAATACGGTTTATGGTCACGTGGTAATTTTAAATGTAATTATACTGAAATGCTCGCGAAGCCTCGGTAGACGATAATTAGTTTTGGGTGGCACACTAATTAGTTCTAATTGGGTTGGGATGGATACAAATTTCATAAATAATATTATAATCCATCCACCCATCAGCAGAAAGACGCCCACTGCTGGACACCACCCACCCCTAATGACTCCCACACATCACGGTCCTCCACCACTCCCATCCACCGGCTTCCTGCGACGCGTGTGATATCATCGGTACCGGTCACCTTGTGGTAGCCCGTCCTACACTACGTCTTCGTGCTCGTGGTCGCCATTCTAGAACCCATCTATCACAGCGGCTAATTGTATAATAAGTAAATTAAAATTAAAACAAAATTATCCACTCACACATGCCATCGAACTGAAACAATTTACTTTTCAGCAGTGGCCATTCGCGCTTCGCACCTGCACTGTAACGAGTAACGATATAAAATCGTTATGTATGTTCGTTAAAACCGACCGCTGCGCGTTTTATTTCGCCGCATTAATTAACACCGTGGACTTTGTGAATAGTGACGTAATTTGACGGTCGTCATTTGTCTGGTCTTTATGACGGAGCAGAACGTGGACAAAAAAAAATAGAAGCAGAAAAAAATGGGGCAATTGCATCTGTATAATGTTATTAGATTGTGTGTAGTGTGAGTGAGGGGTAGTGATTGTCTACCTTATGTCATCGTCGATATTGAGCTATTTTGGCCACATCGCCAGACGTGGCGACAGCAGCTCAGAAAAGCTCATTGTGGTGGGAAACGTGGAAGGGAAACGTTCACGAGGCCGGTCCCCGACCAGGTGGTCTGACCAACTGAAAGAAACACCAACGTCCCGCTTCTACGCCACGGTGAAGATGGCCACAGACCGGAGCCGATGGAGACAGTTCTTCCGATCCAAAGAACTGCTGTGATGATCACGATCCTCAGTCATGAGGGAACGACCGACGAGAGAGAGTGATATTAGAATCAGTGCTGATTCTAAGTCTTGATGATGCTTTGTAGATTTTTCGTGCTATATAGATAGAACTAAGGTACGGGCGACACAACAGCCCAACAAAAGGTGACTCGTATAGCGAACCGGCCAAGCCGATGCACAAATCTTCACGATAACACACAAAAAATGCACAGCACTGATTCTAATATCACTACAACAGCACCCATTGCCCCCGCTCCCCGTCCTGTATCCGTGCCTGGAATGATTTCAATAAGCTACTTATTATCTTTTGTTTAAGACTGTACAATTTACAGGCAGGTCGTTCGATCCGAGTCCGCGTTCCCAGAAAGCGGTCCGAGACCTTCGTTTACTGCAGTATGACGTCGCAGGATATTGAATGTTTTGTCAGCTATATGGTTATGGTGTCTCGTTTCCATAACCAACGTAATACGTAATATCCAGTCTCCTCCAGTCCCCGGCAACTTGATATTACCATAATAACAACAAGCTGTAATAATGTTGCCAGTTAAAAGAACGTATTTAACTTTCCAACTGGCGGTATCCAAAAATTACAGAATAAAGGAGTTATAGGCGCACGAACAATGAGAATTGAAAATCTGGAGTGAGTGAAATGGAAATTGTACGCGTGTTCCGTAGGTCAAAACTAGTACTCTGTCCATTCCTTTTATCACTACATAAAAAAGAAAAAAAATAGAGGCTTAGACGAAGAAATAATATGAATATCGCCAGTAACATATTGAAGCAGAAAGAACCAATCAGATTTGTGTAGTGCATGCGAATTTTGTGTACGTAAGGACCCTCTTGGTTGCTTACGCTTCATTATGGTGTTCGCGACACTCTATCTATAATATTTCTTCGTCTGTGTTAAGAGGCTTCTACATGGTCTGATTAAACACCCAACAGAGGGAGACTAAGCTATAAGAGTAATTGAGACACAACCGTGTCTCTGCTTTTCTTATAGCCACGTCTTTTTCGGTTGGTCAGTCAATAACGTGAATTTAAAATGTTTATTATATTTCGTTTCACAGCTTTCAGAAGCCTCTGACAGACGTACAATCGCGTTGCACAGACATATTGGCATATTAAAAGAACAGATATGGAATCCTAAAAAACGTTGCTTATTTTCTTACTTTTTCTCCCGGGTCTAAAACCAGTGGGCTCTGAGGTCGAATCACGTCGTTAGCTCTCATTATGAGCGTCATTAAATTTTTGTCCAAATTATTTCGGATCGCGGCCCACTGGGCTTTTCTGTTTTAATCAACGTCACAATGAGTTGTTTGAAGGGGTTTGTTTTTGTTTTTTTAGTATCCGTAAAGTTCCTAATATTGTTTGAAGGAACTCTAAATATGTTTCTTTTGTTATAGCTCTACAATAGGAGGGGTGATTGATATTTTACCACAGTCTATTCAGTTTAGTCTTCCTATATTATAGCTCTAGTACGTTAGCTCAGTTGTTAGTCACCCTGCCTCCTACGCTGAGGGTTCCGGGTTCGAATGCTGGTAGGGACAAACTGCACGAATGTTTGTACCCGAGTCTTGGATGTTTAATATCTATATAAGTATCGTACACTGGGTTCATCCTCAGTCCATTGTTGTTGTCCAGTACAAGCCTTGCTTAGTTAGCGTGGGACCTTACAGTTGGTCTGGTGATATTATATTTATTACATACCATTACGATTCCACCATCCCGCTTACACGACAGGTTTTATAAATAAGAATTACAATGACGACATGCTTTCTTGATGACGACGCGATTAAGATCTGAGTTTCTGTGAGGCACAAAGATTTACTTACTAAAACTGAAAATGTATTAAAAAAGAAATGTCTTATTTGTTTCCCCAAAAGCATCGCTTTTTAAATTACTTACACAAAAGAAATATCTTTACGTAAAATATCCGGGTCATAATTCGATTATATTTACCCACCGTCCATAACAACAACACACAGTCAGCAGGTGGCCACTGATCCGGATATAATCCGGGCAGGACACATCGTATATACCCCCGGGTATGAAGGCGGGGGGGGGGGGGGGGGGGGGCTACAACCGCACAAATCCCCCGGAAAATTTTAAGACGTTTTTAAAAATGTGAGTCAATCTATTTGCTTTGTCCCGTCCGGTCCGGGATTTATTTTAAACCCCTTAGCGAATTTTGACATTTGACCCCCACGTGCTTTGCAAGGTGCAAAAACCAGCCTTCGTTGATTATTATAAGATAAAAATATTATCGCCAGACGAACACACCAACTATACAGTCCCACACTAAGCAACACTTGTGCTTGTATTATGGGTACCGTACAGGGGACTGAGGGCGAACCCAGTATATAATACTTAAATAGATATGAAACATCCATATGAATCGGGTACAAAAATTCGTGCTCATCACACAAAGATTGTCCCTACCAGGATTCGAATCTGGGTCCCGCAGCGCAGAAAGCAGGGTCACTACAAACTGCGCTAATCAGGTCGTCATAATATCTATATATTCCGAATCCGTCATAATATTCCGAATCCTGAAAACTATCGTATCTTTAGGTCGCCCGCAGTGCCGCTGCCGCTAGTTTTGTTGGGTGCGTGGTAGTCGATAGTCGTTATCAGCTAAATAAGCAACATAAAAAGCCGGCACAAATTGAAAAAAAAAAAACTTAGAAAGAACATTATCCGGTCCGGATATTCAGACATGGTAACCCTTACGCATGGTCCGGGTCGAGCATCCCGAACCCTTGCAATCCGTCTTCGGAGTCGTAAAATTTTTATGTTATTATGGACACACTAACTTGATTTTTTTGTCCGCGAATGTGTTAAGCTTAAAACATTTTGTTGAAATGTTTCATATAACTATCTATTCATATTATTTACATATTATATACCAACTAGCTGCGCCCCGCGGTGTTACCCGCGATTAAAAAGCATGTCCGTTTTACCGGGATAAAAAGTAGTCTATGTGCTATTCCAGACTATAATCTATCTCTGTGCCAAATTTCATCCATATCCGTTCAGCCGTTCTGGCGTGATTGAGTAACAAACATCCATCCATCCAAATTTTCACATTTATAATATTAGTGGGAAGATGTTAAGTCCTTTCATAGCAATGATTATATTTTTTGGAAATTAAACCGTCATAGCTAAGAATTACAATAGCAAATTGAACCAAACTAAATGTCAACCAACATAATATTATAGATCATCTTTATTTATTCCGCCCTAAACTACATCGTACATCTTAATTTAATTGCTTAATGCAAACTTTACTCGTAATAAAATTAATTTATATGTCATCATTGATATAATTGGGGTAATACACAGCTTGCGTGTTGATATAATTGGGGTTGTCACTTTTAAAGTATTTACATAGAAGTATAATCGACACGAATCAATGAATCCTCTGATTTTTTTTTGTAAATAGGTGTTGTACGCGATGAGCCGGTGGGTGCGAGTGGCGGAGGACCGTGATGTGTGGAAATCATTGAGGGAGACCTATGTCCAGCTGATAGAATAGAATAGTTGACACGATTCCTTTTATCTTTTAGATTTTAGAAGGAGCATCTTTTTTCCTCCTCTGTCGTTGTCACATTGCAGAGGATCGTGACTTCTTTGGTGAAGTCTGTTGAGTGCTTGTTTCCGGATGGAGGGCTGCGCTGACTCGCTTTGGGCTTCTTCTACGAGGTCTTTTACCCTCTACCTTTCTCGTAACCATTAGGCGCTCTAGATTGTCGGAGTTTTTGCGAGCTTTAAGTTCAAAATACGGCCAGGAGGAGTGTATATCTACGGAAGGTGGTTAAATAAAAAATGTATCTTTAAGTAGGTTCGGCAGTTACGAATGTATATTTTCTATTACGATTAATTTATTAAAATATAATTCGAGTTAATAACGAGCTGATTGCGATGGGTTCTGCGTGTGGCTCGTGGCGGGCGAGCCGAAGCGATGCGAGGAGCGGTTCGGGTGGTTTCGGCTCTCTTCGCCGCTTAGCCGTGCACAGCACAGCATATGTGTCTAGCTTATTTAAAGGATATAATTATGCTGAATTAGATATAATCAGCTTTTAGTGTTTTACTTTTAGATATATGTTTATGCATGAACGCAATTTTACGAGCGTATCTCAATCAGTCTTGAAAGGCCAAGGCCAAATTGCCTTCTAATATATCTATCAAGAATAGTCGAGAAATAAGTTTTTATAACTTTCGTGTAAAACACACTGTATTGAACTCAATCTAGTATGTTGATTTTTTTATAATATCGCCAGACGAACCCACCAACTATACGGTTATACACTAAGCAACGCTTGTATTATGGGTACCGTACAAATGGACTGAGGGAGAACTCAGTATATAACTCTTAACCAACCGCAAAGTTTTTTAAATTGATAAGTATTTTGTATTAATAAGAAAAAAATACTAGGCATAGGATTTTTAAAGTAATTTGGCTATGGGGGTCTGAGGTATCAGTTCATTTTGGAAAAGGGGTCTCTTGCCCAAAATAGTTTGGGAATCCCTGGCATATATAAAGGCTTAACATGCCCTCTCTTAAAAAGCCTTATCCTGTTATTCGCCGTATTAGCACCGAACACCACCTTGATCGCTCATAGTAAACGCTAATGAGCCATTGTTGGCGCTCCCTGGAGTAATTTCTCGTGTATTTACATCGTAACGTTCCGAACATTACCGTATTACGGCACGTAAAAGCGTTCATAGCTTCTGACTTTTATTCAGGCAGTAGCAGCTCCCAAGTCTGTTAACACAATTGACTCGCAATGGAATGATAATGACAATGTGGAGTCAGTTCATCAAGCTGTCATATAACTCCATTAATTCCAAGGTACATCAAAACTTGTCTCTTTGTTTTCTCGAAGTGCGAAGAAGCCTTTTCAATTTGTTTTTTTAAAGTCGCGTCCATACATTTGAGAGGCCTCGTTCCAAGCAGCTTGGACTTGAGGCAAACTAAGGCTGCTCACCCTGAGGCAAAAGCTTGAGGGACGTTGAGGATCATGGTGCGGTGGCGCGAGCCAGTTTAAAGCTAAACGTGTTGGCCTCGAACTGAGGCACCTTTGATTGAGCGCCCAAAAAACCGACACAACATTGGCTCGGCCCGCAGCGACAAATGTGGCTCATGGCGCGGAGTGCCTCAGGTTGAGGCAGTGTCTCCTCCACTTGCGCTGCCGTGGGTTGATGTTGTCTCTAGTGCAGCCTTTCCCAACGTGGGCGATAACGCTCCCTTGTGGGCACTGCAGGCCTAAAGGGGGGCGGTAAGAGACCCAGAAAAAAAATGGGGGCGTTGTGTAGAGGCTTACAATAATTAATTTAATTTGAAGTTATAGTGGTTTTTAAGTAGGTGAAAAAATGGGGGCGCTAAAAATAATTCATTCTCAAAGTGGGCAGTAGATAAAATAAGTTTGGGAATCCCTGGTCTAGTGGATACGCGCTTTAGAACTTTGTCGATTACTCTAGTTCGTCAAGAAATTTCATCATTTCTCATTCTGTCGCGTAACGAAACGCCGGAAACCTATAAATGTTACGTTTATCGACCATGTTACATCACTATTTGGAATAATAATAATAATAATACCAGCCCTTTTTTTAATGTCCCACTGCTGGGCACGGGCCTCCCCTCAATGCGAGGGGGGATTAGGCCATAGTCCACCACGCTGGCCTAGTGCGGATTGGCGGACTTCACACATCTTTCGAGGGGTTCTCTCAGATATGCAGGTTTCCTCACGATGTTTTCCTTCACCGTTTTAGCAAGTGATAATCATGGTTGAAAATGGATATTTGGAATACCCACAACAATTTATCATTACCCGACATTGTATTCGCATAAAGGGGTGAGTGAGGGTGTATACGTCATACGATTATTTTTTCAACCCTCTCCGTTTAATGAACGACCCGTTTGTGATAATTTGTATGAGAGTTGACCCTCAAACAATAACGTTTCAACTGTACATAGGTGCCCATTGAAAATTGGCTTCTATACTGTTTTCATAAGAGTTCAAACTGGTGTGGTATCGTGTAGGTTTGTTGGTGGTATTTAACTCATATGCAAGGTTGACAATGGTGGGTATATTTGGAACCGTTTCGTTTATTCATTTGCGAAGTACAAATATAGAGGAATGGGTCTGTCACAATGTTAATTAATGGGTTTTTTGTTTTTGTTTTTAGGGGCAGTTGTTTAATGCTGGTTGTGTGTGCGTAATGCGTTGTTTTTAGGTCTCAAGAGGTCTCTGATGGGAATTGTACATTGAAAAAAACATATATATTAGGTATGCCGTAAGTATATAAATGAATAAGGCTGTTGTTGGTTTTATCTGTAAATTCTATAATTATTTTATTTTTTATTAAGTATGTGATAAAAAAACGGGATATAATACCGTACGGTAAGTGAACGGAATTTGGCATTTTTGTTCGTTTGTCTGGACACGCAACACCGGAAAACTGTTAGATAGATTTTGATGAATGTTGATAAGGTACTATCAGCTATTGTACTATTTAGAATGGCTCCGAAATGTACGTTATATAGCCGAACGGTAGTCCAATAGATTAGGTTTCTTCTCAAATAATTCTAAATCAGTACCACTAGCACAATCCTTTTTACGTACCGTTTCGATGCGTTAGCGTCCTCCATCCCTCTCACACCACATATTGTTTGACAGTCAGATCAAACAATATGTGGTGTGAGATCAGAAGTTTCTGCTCACCGTACAGCAGGGATCTTAAATATAATCCCAAATCGATTTTGGAAACGGATTCGGATATTTCCAATGCCGGCGAGCTGTCAGAATGCTATTTCAAATAATGGTCGGATGACAGTTCGAAAACTTTCGATTGCGGAAAGATGGTGACCGTTTACGAAGAAATTATGTAGCGATTGCAGAAATCCGTCTCGGAAAATTTTCGATTCCGATATCGAATTCGAATGATTTGAAATAAGCACACATGTCTAGCTTGTAATACGAATAAATTCACCGTTAACCCGTTTTTTACGAACTGTTGTGTAATAACGCGACAAAAGAACGCGTTCGGCCATGTTTATTCATCAGTATGAATGTCTGAATGTAAATTAATGGACCGCCGAGTTTGTTTCGGTTTAATTGCGCGTGATTGTCGCAGTGGGACGATTTCAATGGAGTTTGAGTTGCCTACAGATTAGTATATGTTCAAATATCTACGAGTATGTATCTACATACCTGTTGCTTTCGTGTTTATATGATATGTAACAGAAATAGTGTAAAAGACCAGCGGATATATAATAATAGTTTTAAACTCTACATTATTATACATTCATTCGTGTAGGTAGACAGTCTGGTATAGCGATTATTTTAAATGATTGCAAACTTAAATCGAAATCGAAAACTTCCCGACACGGATTGTAAAATGAAACAATAGGCTGTATGATAGGCTTTATTAATTCGTTTTAAACACTGACACGCACCCTGAGGTTGAAAGTTTTCGGAGTGTCGTCCGACCGATATTTAAAATAGCTTATTGACAGGTAGAGACATCGACAGTCGGAAAGTATTCGCATCCGTTTCAGAAAAAATATTCCGCAGATGTTAACTAGTAGGTCATACCGATTATGTTTTTGTATACTTAAATGTGTTAGGGTTATTTAATAAAAAACGAAAATCTAGATTTAAAAAAAAAACCCTTAACATTTTTGTAAGAGAATATAAAGCTCATAAATTAATACAAAAGATGGGCACTATTATATTATCATACGTTAAAAGAAACGATTTCAATAACGTTCTCAAATTCAACTTTTAGCGTATAGAATTAAAGGCGAAGGAAAGTAATATAAGTACAGTGTTTTCACATAGCAATTTAATGCCACAGAAACTTTTATTCAAATAACCAGAAGCCAGTAGAAATAGTAAAGTTCCGTATAAACGATTGAAAACTATTCAAGAAGTAAGAAGTACTTCTTTGTTTCTTTGTTTAAATTTCCCGCTTTGTAACCGCTCCCTATTCTCAATACTATGCTCACAGAAAACGGACCTTATGCCCCTTGACTTACCACGAATTTACATTCTGGTTTAAATATCATAGTTTCAGACTGTATATCGAACGCTATATGGTGTAATCGAGGTTTGGGTTTGTAAAATGTTAAACTAGTGATTCACAATAGGATTTTGAACTTAACCAAATTTGAAATATGATATAATTTTGTTAAATTTCCATTGAATCATGCTGGGTGAGATTGCACGTAGGAGCGTTAAGTCCGGTACAGTGTGATTTGAATTTAATTTGAGCATTAAAATATTGTGTTTGAAGTGAATTTATGGAGGTGGCTTAAGCTGGGACGTTGGGTGGTTCAAAGGATTGTGTTGGATGAATTTATTAGTGTAACCTGTGTGGTACTACATTTTATTTGAGTTTTATTCTATTTACGTAACATCAATTAAAATAATTATCATAGAGTTCCAGTAGCATTACAATTACTTGCATGCAATAGAGGACATCCTCGCATGGCTGCTTTCGCGAAACATCAGACATGCTCTCATAATGGTTTGCGATCCGCAAACATATCACATTCAGGATGGGTAACTAGGAGGGTGGTGAGCATCTGCAGGGTGCGACACACTGGGGCCTCGGCTCTGGGGACAGTATTGCAAGCAGGCCGAGCGAATGGATTGTGACGGTTACTTTGGCGGTGTTCTAGATATCTGTCGGGCACATATAGTCGACAGAATAGGTCATGCAGTTCCGGACAGTGTAAAACCCCCGCGATACACCTTGCAAGCGACAGAAATAAAAATAAAAATATTTTTTTCAACCCTGACATGTACCCACGTAAAACGACATACTAAAATCTAATAACTTAATACGGAATTTTGGGTCCGTTCAGCAATACCGTGCGAGCAGTGTACGGAGTTGGAGCTTTAACTAGATTAGATTGGAGAGACTGTAACATTCCCTGTTTTACGTAGTGATTGTATCGCGACTCGGAGCTTATAGGAAAGGCGCGAGTTATGAGCGGAAGCGGAGCGTCACGTGGGTGCCACCTTTTCAAGGAAAATTGTTCCTTATGAGACTAAGTCTTTGAAAGGGGCTTACTGCAACTATTGCAGCACTGGAAAATTCGAAATAAGAATACCACTGTTCAACTATTTCTGTAGATGCAGCAAATGGCATCTAAAATAATGAACAACCAACAATATAGTATACGTATTCCATTTGCTCTACTTTTATACTCAATTTTGACGGTAAGTGGTTGTTTGATGTCTTTAAACCATCGTGTTACTTTATTTTCAAAATTCCTCCTTTCGTCCATTGCTGTCTGCTGTATAAGCCCCAATCACTGTGACAAACCACGACGGTCCGGCTCTTGTCTATGCGTCGAATGTCATCACTAGCAGCCTGACTTTTAAAACCCTTAGCCAGTGTCACCCGGCCACCTCTCGTGCCTTGCGACACATTTAACCCAGTCGTGTCGAGGCCCAATGATGAATATTCATACTGCGATGCTTTATTACGTTTGTTTAGCGTTATAGTAAGTTGTTTGTCGCGATTAATATTGCCGCTAGGGATCGCGCGGGGCGCTCTCCGCGCTTTGATTTAAGCCCTGTTCAAATCGGGGCGGTATATGTTGCCTTGCCCTTTTTAAAAAATAGATTTATGTTGATCGCCAATGACCTTGTGGCAAGTGTTTAGTGCGCAACAGTGCGGGGCTACGTATAATTAGACAGTAAGTAGAGGAGAAAAACCGTATCAGAGGAGATGGCTTAAGTTCAAGTTTGCACTTTAGGGGCGGAGCCGACGTTCGTGTGTAAGGAAGACGAATTATCCCGTCTTGGGAACGAGTGCGAGGGTGATAGATGGTATCGTCGAACTCGAAGGTGTCGAGGCATATACGAATTGTAACCGTGTCAACATTGATGTGTCTAGCGAATAACACCAATATCTGAATAGAGCTTCAGTGTCGACTTGAGCCTATTGACACGGCCGTTTCAAGCTCTATTGTAAGTTTGTAATCTATTTAAACGTGTCAATGTATAATTGGGTAGTCCTGAAATTATTGAATCTGTATTTTAGTTGCTTTCAATATAATTGGGAGCTTTGTAGGGGTTGTTTTGATGGACATATTGTAGCTTGGTAGTCATAGAGTACGAGCAGTTTAATCGCGTTTCCGTATTAGCCTATGATATATGGCCAGCGATATTATATAGCCATAGTTTGTGCCTCCATTTGTTTTCGCTGATTATTTCATAATGCCGTGTGCCGTGGATTTGCGCGCGTTTCGGAATGGTTGAGTAAAATGTTTATGATTCATAGTGACCAGACACTCGAACGCTGATTTCTATTAAAGTTTGTATGTCATCAGAAGTCATCATAGATGAGATGTTACTTGAAAACATTCAAAATTGAAATCGGAAATGGATTCGTAAACATTCCGATGTTATTGTTGCGCCCGACGAGCTGTCAGAAAGCTATTTTACATGACGGTCGGATGACAGATCGAAAACTTTCGACGGCGGAAAGATTGTGTGCATTTACGACGCGATTGCAGGAATTTACATCGGAAAGTTTTCCATTCCGTTTCCGATATGGATTTCGAATTATTTACGATAATCCCGCCGGTGTATCTAATTGCGTTGCATCGGTGAATGGTGGCATCTCATCATTCATACCTGCGAGAGACTAATGTCGGCAAATTTCGCGCTAATTTGAGTCGTAAACAGACGCTCGTCCGACGTCACGTCTCGGCGAGAGAGATTTGCGCGGTTGTCAGTCTGTTAGAATTTACGTGTACATTTACAGATGACTATATTTATTTGAAGAAAATTGGGACATATTAGAAATAATTCAATTTATCTGTAATATATAAACTTTAATGAGACATATTTTTTATACACAATTTTATTAAGCAGGCGCGGGTACAGGAATGAGTTTGGGTAAGGCGGAGGGGGGCTGGGAATTTGTTTAGGATTGGTAATTTTTGTGTACCTATATAATTACCTACTTACTAACATTTGAATAATGCTCTGTTTGTCTTAATAAGACGATCAAAAACTTTTGAAATAGGTCACAATAAAGTGTACCATTTGTAAGTCACGGGGAGGGGGTGGGGGGGAAGGGAGCAAATGTACTGATCCCCCCCCATATCCGTGTTTGTCTAGCACAAATTAATTTGCGATTTCTCAGTTGTTCAACCGAATGATCTTCTAGTTCAACCCGTTAATATGTCTCGTCTCATTCTTCCGCAGAGTAATGGCAACAACTTCATGGCGGGCGAGCCGCGGCGCAAGCGCGAGCTGCCCGCGCGGCCGAACCACATACTTCTCTACACCATCATCAACCCGGCATACCCCATCACTGTGGTGAGTTGCTTTCGTTACATAGTAAACACCTTCATGACTTTATGGAGTTAAGTCCAACGGTGAAGTTGGCAATTTTGTTTTTTTTTACAATGAGATCTGGTCAGAAAGCGCAGTGGAATATTAAAAAATAAAAAGCTTAAATCCTAGATTAAGGGGGAAGCGCAAGGTCAGGGCGCGAAATTCAAAATGTCAATGGTTTTTTATTATTTTAGTTAGTAAAAACAGCGGTTTTTACTAACTTTATGGTGTTGTATCGCTTTAAATATTTTTTTAAGCAAACTTAATACATCGAGACATCCGATGCAGATTGCTCATATCGCAAAACACTAAATTACATCGTAAAGATGTCCAAATTTTTCGTAAAAAAAATAAAAACCATTGACATTTTGAATTTCGCGCCCTGACCTGAGTTTCCACCTTAAACCAACTATTGATTGGTAATATTATTTAACAGAAAAGATAGCATCAAACTGTGTCAGCGTACCCAAACAGTACAATCATAGTGAGTAGACGGAACTCGTAAGTTATTCGAATGTGTAATGACGCGTACATAAGTGCTTAAAGCTCGCGTGGCAACAGGTCTCGCTGTTATTCGGATAGAATGGCATAAGTATCATTAATAACATTGTACTGTGCAGTTTCGTGTACAGTTGCGAACAGAGTCGTCTTCTGGTTTCTACAGTTACCTGTTTTTTTAAATTAAAATGTAATTCTATTCAGACGTTTATTGTCACTAAGTTTCTACGCTCAAGTAGGTATATATACTTAGGAAGTGTACAGACAGAGTGATTTGGAAGTTGTGTACTAAGCCTCGAACCTACTCTTCTTTGGCGCATATATAATTTCAATTTAGAAAAAAAAACACAACTGTAATTTTGTTAGGACAATGTATTTTTTTTTCAAATCTACATGTCGAAATTCGCACTTCGCATTCTGTTTACAAATGCGCTAAAGAAGCGCAGGTACGACGGTTAGTATACCATTTCCGAATTACCGTGTATAAATTGAATAATAGTGAACATACCCTATTAAATTTGCTATCGTGTAATGACACGCACACAAGTGTCACAAATTCGAGCAATGATACTATTTAGTGTTTGGCAATACGAATTGTGTAACACTGTATTTACTAACAGCGTAGTTTGACTGGACAGACTTCAATTTGCATGTATAATTACGCTCACAAGTCCTTTCAATTGAAATAGTCTGTGTGTTTTGTTTTGACATTGACAATATAGCTTTGATGTGTCGCTGTACAGACATGGCCAGAAGTGGTAAAACGATTATATTGTATGGATTTGAATCAAATATTGATTAAAATTTGTTACATATGTTACAATCATTTTATTCAATAACTATTTTTATACAGAGGGATAGAGACCGATAAATAGGCAGTTGATAGTGTGCCTTCTCTTTCTCTTTGGCTAAGTACAACCAATTTACGTAGCAATCCGTTTATGATAGCGTACTTCGTCCTGCTCGCACTAAAGTTTGATAAATAAGAATCACAGTTACAACATGCTTTCTCGATCACAATACGATTTACGTATGATGTCCAACGAAGAAGCCGAGGCTTTTGCAACAAATTTATTCGAAAAGGAAAAGGAGTAGTTTGAACAAAAATATCGATATTGCAATGTGCAAGTTAAAAAAACTAGTGGCAGGCCGCACCTAGCTTACCCTACCTTTTTTACCCATAAATTTACCCACACTTACCCCTCGATAACGGAGCATTGCCTACCTTTAAGGTGCAATATTCAAACTTTTTACCCGGTTTCCTTGGAAATAATTCAGTGCGACGCGTTACGAGTTCCGACACATCGAACGATACCGTTCAAACTTTTCAAACGGCTGTCTCTAACTATAACTACTTCGGAACACTCGAGTCTTATACATTGTATTTTGCCGCTATGAATAAGTATATAAGGTGTGACAAAAATAGTGTAAAACATTTTAACAGGGCCAACATTACTGGTGGTAGGCTTCGGCCGTGGCTAGTCACCACCCACTGAACAAAGCCATGTCGCCAAGCGGCCTAGCCGTGTTCCGGCATGATGTTCGGTGTTGCCATTCATGGATGGCGGGTCAGATCAGCTGCGCTGCAAGTGCCTAGCGAATGTAGCGTCTCGATCTACTGCCGCCTTCCTACCTAGGCAAGTATGCTCCATCGTAGATCTTATCGTCACTTACCATCAGGTGAGATCGAGATCAAATACTTGCCTATAATGTAATTAAAAAAAAAATTAATTAAATATAAATGGACATTTAAAAAATGACATCCCGTACTGAGCGCACGGCCAAACGCTACTGGGTCGCCTTGTTTAAAATAACATCAAATAATTGTAAATTATAGTTGATATACCTGGATACTTCACTGAATCTTTTAAGAACTTGAATAGTGAAGTTATACAATTTCATCTTAATTTCCTTCACTCGTGCACATTTATGAACACAATGGTTACTTAAGCCCTCTAATATTACACATTGTTTGTTCAAGAAACAATTAATTTTTTTAACCTATGGGGAAAGAGGACCCACCACTGACCCTCGGCTTGTCAACTTCTTCGATTATAAACCAAACAAGTTTGATCGATAATAAATGGGTCCTCTTTCCCCATAGGTTAACAATGGATTTCCGCCAAGTATCGCCTAGTTCTATCAATTATATTATTTTTTTTTGGAAATTAAGCCAAATTAAAGTGCCGATTTGGTCGTCATAATCTCTCTCTCTTTCTATTGTCGGTCCCTCATGTCTCAGGATCGCGATTACCGTTGGATAGTCCACACTTGGATCGGACGATTAGCCTCCATCGGTCTATGTTCATGGCGCTTCTGACCACCGAGCTGAATTTGGTTGAAGATGAGTCCTTTACTTGATCGGTCCATCTGGTTGGGGACCGTCCTCGAGCTCTCTCGCCCTCGGTGTTCCCAACTACGTCGTCTACGTCGGTCGTCATACGATTTTGTGCAAAAATTTCTCAGCCTCCGTTGGATGAGATAAGTCCCCATCCGAGCAACAATGCAAGGTCCTAGCTGTTCTCACTCGTCCTCTGGTGGCGCTGGACTCGCCGGCGGCACCGCATATTTCACAAATTTCACGTGCCATGAAACTTTCTGTAGAGCAGTTTAACTTTGCACGTTTCTCTGTAACGTCGGCATTGTTGGTAGTTGCCGCCGGTCGGCTAGACGTTTTGAATTGAGTTTTGGATGTGGATAGAGGGGAATAAAATGAATTTGTGGTAATTTTTTGTTTTATGATTTGTTCGCTTAATGTTTACATAAAATATAAGGTGTAACAATAATAGTGTAAAATATTTTAACGGGGCCAACAGTAGGTTATAAAGATAACATTCTCAAAGAAATAAATCAAATTATTACACATTTAAAAAATGACACTGTACTGAGCGCATGGCCAAACGCTACTGGTTCGCCTTGTCTGAAAATCAAACATCATTTACCCAATTATTTTATACATGAACGTGATCCATATAACTTAATTATTCGTCTCCTAAATTATTTATTATATATATACTTTCAAATAAAACTTATTTTATAGATTTTATCGTGTTTATTTTATGTTCTACGTTCCCGACGTTTCGGCTGCTTTACGGCCAGCCTTTTTTTTTTAAGGATAAACCTAATACTTTTCTTAAAATAACCAAAAATAAATTATATACTGTTGTTTCATCTTCTATAATGTTGTGCCCCGTTGAACTGGCAGCTTTTCTTGGTACCATGGTATACCTACTAAGGTTACAGCGTGTAAAACAAAATCTATAAAAAAACAAGTTTATGTTATGGAAGTGGTTAGGCTTATATTGAGGAAAAGCTTGTACGTTCCAATGCAATTTATACTCTAAACATAACTTCAAAACACCACTCCCAACAACAAGAAGCCATCTCGAGAATCGAATAAAAACATTTTTAAATGAAAAGCGTCGCTTCTCGAAGTTTTAAAGGGAAATATATTTCCTCCCCGCCTCCCTTCACTCGTCTCCCGGCAGTCGGTCACAGACAACAAAGACACGCGCGAAAACAACTTCGATAAATGTAATTCACTTTTAATAACAACAATATAAAAACTGGTAACACCGCTCGTAGTATGAAACTTGGGAACTGTGTGCAGGGTTGCCTGGTATATAAAATCATCGGTGAAGGCAAACTTTAATTATATTGTAATTTTAATTTTATATAATCACTTGTAAATTGGTTGTGTCTACATTGAATATTTCTTGAAAAGAAAAATCGTATAAAATGTACGTCGATTCCGCTTATTTCGGATTTGGTCTAGTCTGGTGTTTTCGCAGTTCACAGGAAAACTACTCGACACGAGTTTATAATAGGATCGAAATTTTGGATATTTTTTTCCCTGGATAATGTATAGCAAAGAAACTGTATTTTACAATCTACTTGGAGAATTTTACTGATGCTAATCATCGCGATAGCTTAGTAAGATTAGCATCTTGAAAAAAAAAGTTTGTCTGTTCTTAGTAGTGGGACATTAAAATTATAATCTGATAATTGATGACCATATGATTGGTATGTGTGTCTGGCGATATTATTGAAATTTCTACAATTACTGAATCCTGTCAGCCCTATTTAATTCTGAACTAACTTGTTCGTCGCTCTTTAATGATGATGGCACAGATTATACCTATAAGGAGCACAGGGTTGGCAAACTTCACCGATCAGATGTCTGATTGGAGCATGGAAAACTTTTCATTCGGGATTTATTTGATTTTCCAAACGATACGGCTTGTATTTCTTATATTTTGAAGATTTCATGTTTATGGTTTACGAAATTAAATTTTATTAATAAAGACTTGACATCTGTCAGATAATTGTCGATAGGGTCTGTAAGCCAATGGTGCAACAGAACGTCAAGAGTTTTTTTAATACTATGCTAGAAGCGCTGTTCAATTCGTCATACCAAGTGTCCAAATACGTAGACTATAAAGTATACGTTATAGTTACGTACGTGTAGTATATATATATTGAAAGCTTACGTACGTTATACGAATTGGAAGTTTTAACCGATTTATATCAAACATGACTAAGACCCATCTTGATAAAGTCAGACTTAAATTAAAAAGCATTGAATTTGACCTCTCCATTTGGGAGCTACGATATCATAGACAAACCAAGGCTCAAACATTATAACATCCCTCGTTTAACGTTTGAATATAGAACTGTGTTTGCGTTCAGTGACCTTGGGGAAAAGTCACACCGACATGACTGTGAGATATGATTTTATTTATGAGTTTTTAACGAGGCTTAGATTTGTTGAAATTTCATGCTTTATTCTTTAGTTTTAAATTTGTGGAATCACCGTTGGTGGAATTGCGCTGATTACCTTGCCCAGATATTTAAATAAAGAACAACTTTTTGGTACATGCGCGATGAGATGAGTTGGTTTTGTTTATGGGCCACTGTTTTAGTGATAACAACTTTATTGAAATGTTTTGTTCGTGGATAAAACGCAACATACATGTGGACTTCGATATTAAACCTACCCAGCTATCACCGACGACAAAAGCTTGACCTTAAAACTGCAGTAGTTTTCACATATTCGCTTACAAACAATCAGACAGAAAATGTACTTTTTAGTATCTGTATCATTATGATTGCTTAAATAGGACCCGTTACAGTATTATTATTATATTGGGAACTTTTAAGCTTGGATGTTTGCGCTAGGGCTATGTGAAAATGACCTTAAACATGTGCAAGTGACCAGCCATTAGTATCCCCAAAGGTATTTACAGATCAACATCACATAGACAGATGTTGAGCGAGATAAAGGAAGCCATTGAAATTAAAAAGAACATCCTATTTTCAAATAGGGAAGATGGCTGGGTGCTACCACCGACTTGGGATCCAGTAATTAATATAATTAAATCCAGAACCAAGCGCATCATTGCAAGGCCTCGAGACACTGTGAGCACTCTGCGTAGATCGGACCGCAAACAACAACTAAATATGAGGGTACCCCAGTTCTAACTATGACACTAGGACTTCAACATCGGGAACGTAAAAAATATACAATAAACGCGATAAATTCCGTAAGATTAGTTTTATTTCAATGTATTCGCGTAAATATAATAAATAAATCAATAATAGTAATTCTTATTGAATACGTTTTATTTCGTAACTGCCCAATTACAAGAAATCTGCATGCTGTGTCGGGACATCACCCCCACCCCCTCCCTCCACACTGCACCACCCCATAATTGCCATATTATGGTAAAACACTTCCCGTACGCGACCGATACATAACTGTGTCAGCGATAATTTGTCAGCGCGCGAAGTTTCCGACGCATGTGTCTGTGGGGGCGGACGTGGCTTGCGTCTTAATGGCTGGATGCTACTAATCGATCATCTTGTTTATGGGGGAGAAGTGTCTGCTTAGTTTTAAGGCCTTTTTGGAGGGGCTGAATATGCTTGCAGTATATTAGGAGTATGGCCTGTTAAGTTCTTCTCGATAGGGAGCGTTCAAGTATTACGTAACGCAATTTTTGGAGATTTTTGACCCCCCCTCCCCCCTAGTGAAACCTAACATCTCTACGCGACCGTTCTAAAGGGTTAAAACAATGTTACGTAACGCGTAGTTAAAACCCCCCTCCCGCCCCTGTAATGCATCGTAACGTTTCAGAAGACCGCCCCCCAAATTCGTGACGTAATACTTGAACGCTCCCATAAACAAAGTCGAAATGACGGAAGGTGAATATAGCACTTTGAATTGTCGGTCTCAAATATTTATTGGGTCATTAATGTAGGCCGACAAAGCCCTTATAAATAATCATAATTTACCAGCTCGAATCGTAGATTACACGGAAAAAGCCTTCAAGAGACTTATGAAATTCTCTCTGAGAAACAATGCCACCAGCACTATGTGAGCCAGCTGTCAATTCATTTATAAATAAATATCGCCTGACGAACGCACCAACTATACGGTCCCACACTAAGCAACGCTTGTATTATGGGTACCGTACAATTGGCTGGGGGCGAACTCAGTATATAATACTTATATAAATATTAAACATCGGTACAAACTTTCGTGCTAATCACACAAAGGTTGTCTTTACCAGGATTCGAACCCGGGAACCTCGGCACGGAAAGCCGGGTTACTACCTACAAACATGTCGTCCGCTCTATAAGGATACACTATCCCATATTAAAAAGTTTCTATCTCCGGATCCAACTTTGAATCCACTCACGGCTGCAATATAACTCCCATCCAAGCAACTCTCAGGACCTTCCGGCTTAAGATAACAAAGCTCAAATCTCACAACAGCTTGTGTACTATCGACTTTTAAGTTAAAGCTGTTTCGTACTCGGTCGGGGACGGCTCACTCGACTACTTTTGTTAGTTTTATTACGACATCTGTTGTATTTGTAACTTGCTTGGCGTCTCGCGGATTATTATTGGTCTGCAAGCATTTATTATGTAGTAATTTCTAAGTGAACGTTAAGAGGGAGTATCTTTGATGTCTTTGTGTGTCTCTTATGGGATTCATGATACTTGAACGCTCCCTAATCAGGAATACCAAAGCAAATGTTATCTATGGGGTTATATTATTTTTAAGTATGTCACAAATAGGTACCTAACACTAATTATAATTAAGTTAGTAATCCATCGTACCGTACAGTTGGTGTGCTCATCTGGCGATATTATTATTACATATACAACACGATAGCAACTGTCATTTTCTATCTTTATCATGAGCTTTATCTATCGTCAAAAGAGTACCTACATCAAACTTCTTCACATAATGATCTCAGTACCTAATCTCAGTCGACTCATCTCAAATCTGAGCATCTATTTGCCAACGCCCCGCCGACGTACCCTCATCCGTTTCTGAGCCGATAGGAGCGCAATAAAGATAACCGGCGCGATCTTAATATTAAGTGCGTCTGTACTTAACGTTATGCAACCGTTATCCGACGAGTTTATACAGTAATAAACACTTTATTATAGATATTTACTGTTATCGGACGATTTGCTATCGATGGATAGATTGATCTTTATTTTTCTACTATATAGAAATTAATAAAACGTTGCCAACATAATTTACAAAGAACATATCACAATGGATGTCTTGTAGCGGGAATTGGGGAAATGCGAGTCGCGGATACTCTTTAGCCAGTAAACGTCTTTTGAATGCTGAATCTAGTTCGTCTGTAGAATAACTCAATCATCATTCAGCTGCATGGTGAAACTCCAAGCACCCCTCTCTTCATTGCGACTATTTCTCTTCTGTTAATGTCGATTATAATAATGTAATGTAATTTCGGTCAAAAGGAGACTTGTCAACTTTTTTATTTTTTTTTATTACATTATAGACAAGTATTTGATCTCGATCTCACCTGATGGTAAGTGATGATGAGATCTACGATGGAGCATACTTGCCTAGGTAGGAAGGCGGCAGTAGATCGAGACGCTACATTCACTAGGCACATGCAGCGCAACTGATCTGACCCGCCATCCATGAATGGCAACACCAAACATCATGCCGGAACACGGCTAGGCCGCTTGGCGACATGGCTTTGTTCAGTGGGTGGTGAACTACTCAAATTTATATGTGCGCAAGCGCAGGTGCACTCTCTCTTCCCTCACTATCATATTCCAGTGGGACGGCAATCCGACACGACCAGAGAGAGATCGATCAGACGCAGGGCCGATGACTGTACGTGCTCTTCGAGCCACGAGCAAGTTATGATCGTGATTGTAAATTAGATTTGCCCATATAAACCAGAAATCCCAAAGGTGCAAGCTAAGGGTTTGAGCCTGCGAGCCTCCTTTCCAAAGCTAGCGTTCTACCAACTTGGTTATCACAACTTTATTGACACACATAGGTATACAGATTCGGGTAACATAGTGAGCATCGTTACTATCGCAGTTTGAGCGTCGTGTCACACCCGTGCCGCCGGATATCCGCCCTCTGCGCTTCTTATCTCACTCATCCTTTGGATGATGTTGTAGCAGTTTACGAGTTCATGTCTATCAGTTTGTCGTCAGATAATTTGCCACCGATTCATATCGACGATGTTGGTGGAAATCACATTTAGGGAAAATTTGGGACTTTAAGTCTTGTGTAATAAAGGTTAGCCTGTGACCCGGCTGCGACAGAGAAAGAGGACGAACCCTCACTCGCTCTACTACTTTTAAAACCGAATAATTATCATTATAATAATATATCTATACTATAAACCATGTTATAAAGATTAGTTTTAACCAGTAGTGTTTGGCCGTGCGCTCAGTACCGGGTGTCATTTTTAAAATGTCTTGTAATTTGATTAATTTTTTTGAGAATGTTATCGTTGTAATCTACTGATTGCCCTGTTAAAATATTTTACACTTCTACTTTGTTACAACATCTAGTTTGTTATTGTTACAACTTCTACTTTGAAAATTATGTTACGGTACCTATATGGTTTCTTATAATAAATATATTAATTTTAATAACAATGTACATCTTAATTTTCATGAAATACTCGATTTAAATACTAAGGCGTGTATAAGCATTAGTCTCACTCACACACCCAACTATTCGTATTATCTCGTAAGTGTCATTAACTAGATTACTTTAATAGTCGGCATATAACGCAAAACTTAGTCACTTAACCCTTCGGAGGCGGTTCGTGTTGGAGCTTGTCGCTGATATGATTAATTCACTTATCTTTAATGTTCACCGTAACGCTTGTACTCCCCAAAGGGATAGGCAGAGGTGCAGTGCAATGAGTGCACCCATATTTTGCCGATAGTGTTAGGTCTCCAGAAAGACGTGCCGTTTTCCACACGATTTTTACTTTCATGGTTAAACAAAGATTAAAAAAACATCGTAAATGTTTACCCACAGTTAATTAGTAAGACAATAATAAAATTGATTTCTTATATTTACGCGAATACTACACATTGAAATAAAACAAATTGTTCAAATTTTTTTCGCGTCTATTTTATGTTTTTACGTTCCCGACGTTTAGGCTGCTGTACGGCAACCATGGTCACGGGAGGACTGAGGTGGTTGACATGCTAGTGTTATAGTTTGAACTGGAGTAGCTACCTTCATATTTAGTTGTTGCTTGCGGTCCGATCTACACAGAAGGTGCTCACAGTGTCTTGAGGTCTCGCACTGGTGCGCTTGGTTTTGGATTTAATTCGATTAATTACAGAACATAAAATAAACGCGATAAAATTCGAAAAATTAGTATTTTATCAAGACAATAATAATGTCAGCCGACTTTAGTTTCCCGTATCTCTGTCTTTTTCAACCTGGCGTCGGATCAGTCTGCGTGACGCTGGTTTAAGACAATAGCACGAGAAACTTGTCACCGCTGTCTCGCATATGGAAACGCGGTATGGTATAGTATTAGTAACGAGGCACAACTGACCGCAAACGTAACGAGCTCGTCCGCAGCCAGCCACATGGCGGGAATGGCCAAATCTCCAACATCATAGTTAGCTATCATTTATTTATATATTCGTACAATACAACAGATAACGGCTTGTTGTCGTATTGATTTCTTATATTTACGCGAATACTACACATTGAAATCAAACTAATTGTTCGAATTTTATCGCGTTTATATTATGCGTTTACGTTCTCGACGTTTCGGCTGCTTCACAGTAACCATGGTCAAGGGAGGACTGGAACGTAAACACATAAAATTGAAAAAATCTGTAAAATAAGTTTTATTTCAATGGGTTGCTGTCAGATAATTCTCTTTTCGATTAATTTCGTTGTTGTGCCAAGACTATTCCGAATAGCGCAGTTGGTAGTGACCCTGCTTTCTTTGCCGAGGGTCTCGGTTTCGAATTCTGGGAGGGACAAACTTTGTGTGATGTGCACGAATGTACCCATGTCATGGATGGTAAATATCGATAAAGTAATTTATACCGGGTTCGCCTCTAGTCCATTGTACGGTACACATCATACAAGCGTTGCTTAGTGTTGGACCGTATAGTTAGTGTGTTCGTCTGGCGATATATACAGTCAAACCTGGATAAGCGAGAGTTCAAGGGAGCACAATCTCATTCTCGCTTATAGAGGTTTCTCACTAACCCGAGTTTCTCGCTAATGCAGGCACATGGGTAGCGTTTCTCTCTTATAGAGGTACGCAGCAATAACCAGACATATATTCATGCACTATGTAATTTTATTTTATTTAGAACTTATTTACACTTAAAAAAATCCGTCAATTTCGTTTGGGTTTGGGGACGTATTCGATCCGATTGTCTATTACAATAATATAAATATAAAAATAATATACATATATAAATAAATAAAGCTCGACTGTCGCTTATAGAGGTATAGATAAGTAGCAGTCTCACTTACGGAGGTCCATGAGGGAAAAACGACTCTCTCTTACAAAGGTTTCTGTTTCTCGCTAATAGAGGTTTTGGGAGCTTAAAATGACGGGTCCTGGCTATTACTCTCACTTATAGAGTTTTCTCACTTATCCAGTTCTCACTTACCCAGGTTTGACTGTATTTATATTTATCATCGGCGTAATATGGTAGTAGGTACAAGTTGTTGTGTAACTCGGTAACATGAAGTTACACAGGTTTCTGTGAATCCTTTCAATTAATCGTACGCCAACTATTGTCGGTATTTACCAAGCAATTAAACTTAGTTAACTGTAGCGGTCTGATTGATCATTCAATAGTTATATATGAAAGCCAATCACCACTTATTATGCAATCCCCACAACTTTGTCTTCAATATTAAATGGAGTGAATGTTTTTCTTGGCAAATCATCTATACTAATATTATAATTGTGAAAGTTTGGATGGATGGATAGATGGATGGATGGATGGATGTTTGTTACTCAATCACGCCAGAATGGCTGAACAGATCTGGATCAAGTTTTGCACAGAGATAGATTATAGTCTGGAATAGCACATAGGCTACTTTTTATCCCGGTAAAATGTATGGTTCCCGTGGGATAGATTTCTTTAAATTTTTCATAGCGCAAAGGATGGACATGATTTTTTGCGCGGGTAACACCGCAGGGCGCAGCTAGTAATTTAATATCTCCAGACGAACACAACTATACGGTGCCACACTAAGCAACGCTTGTATTATGGGTACCATACAATGGACTCAGTATATAATATTTATATAGATATTAAACATCCTTGACTCGAGTACAAACATTCATGCTCATCGCACAAAGATTGTCTCTACCAGGATTTCAACCCGAGTTCCTAAGCGCGGGAAGCAGCGTCACAACCAACTGCGCTCATCAGGTCGTCAAATCAAAACTTGGTATAGCGTGAAACTCCAATATTAACGATATTCGATGTATTTGCCCATCTCCGGAACGCAAGCCCGGCGTCGTACGTCCAAACCTACATAACAATAATCGCTAGCCATTGGTAGCTAGCCATAGGTCATGAGCACCCGGTGCGGATTTGAAATTTGCCGCCCTCTTATTTTTGCTATTCATTATAAAAAATTTGGGGCATGGCGACGACAAAAAAAAATTACGAAAAAAACACCGAAATATTTTTTTTTTCTATCTGATTTTTTTTTCTCTGACCGCCACCTGTTAAATGTCGCCCCCGGCAAAGTGCCGCCCGGTGCGGACCGCACCCTCCGCCCCCCCATGCTACGCCACTGTCGCAAACCCACAATCATAGCTACGTAACATCGGCTACCTTACAATTATGGGCAGGTGGGCATCGCTGCCGTGTATCTGGTTCGGCCACGCCGCTATTAAATTCGGCAGCGGCTAGCATAATACGGGATTATACAGGCGGGATAACCCGACAGCCATTCCCAAAGTTTGTTTGACGCCCACTAAAAATGTCTTAAGACGCGTTGTGGGACGTTAGATTAGAAATGTATTTGTGATAGTGGCTTAAAATAGAACGACGGTAAGCTCGCTTGTCTCTAGAATATATATGTTTACCTTTGACTAGAAGGACATTCGTTTAGTCTACTACTAAGCCTCTTGTGCTGTACTGATTATGTTCCAAGTGAACCGCTACAATTTCATCATACTGAACATAGTTTTATAGAGCTAAGCTAAAGTAATGGTATAGGTCAAACATCAAATGCGACAAACGGTCATTCCGTCAAAATAGTAAGTTGACCTACAGCAAATTACTAGTCGTAAGCTTTAATAACCATTTAGTTAACCGTCAGTTTATTGCTTGAACGCAAGTTTTTATAGCTTGCGACATCAAATGGTACGTTATTGTTTGGTAATTTTATGTATTCTTCATTGAACTATTGAGTAGTTTTCTGCTATGTGTCATAAGAGCCAACTTAAGGCAGGACAAATGCAACTTTGCTAGCTTCTGGTAGAGATCTAAAAAAAAATATCTGACTAGTCGCAATGATCTCGTGTAAAATATAAATACCAATATCAGTATACACATATTTTGCGGCAACTAAATATTCTTATCATCATCACCCTATGATTGTAAAGGCTTGCCATACGATACAACTCATAGCTGGACATAGTCTTTATATTCCGCTTATATCACATCTATTTCTTTTATATTTTTGTAACGTAAAATATCTCAGAATCACTACGGATGGATTAAAAAAAAATATTTGACATTTTCAAAAATACAATTGGTTCGCCGTTATGAAATCAGTTTTTTGGAATAGCCAATACTTATGCCAGGATGCTAAATGCATTTTACATAATCTCTCTTCTTATATCATAGTTGACTTATCCAGACACATAATCAACTCTCAGTCAATCATCAAGTTTGGTTCTTTAGTTGCAACCGCGGATTGTAACTTTGTAAACTTAACTCAGAAATCTTACGTGATAATGTTTAACTTGTTGCTTTACCGTGACCTTTTGGCTCGAGTTTGTTTATTTAACTTAATAGGTTTAGTTAAGTTATATACTGGGTGACATTTATGTTAAGAGAAACGATACTGTAGTTACATTTATCTCTTCTAGCATATTCGTTTTAAATGTCGAGCCACCGTTGCGAGAGTTTACTGTGTGGGCAACATTTATTTCAAATTCGTTTCTTTCTCTTACTAAAGCCTACCATAGTTTATTGTATGCATTTTATATTATCCAAACAACTAGCGCTAATTAACTTATAATCATGAGATAGCTTTTTGATTTATTTCAAAGTTCGATTGACGGCGAAATATTTTAATTAGAGAGGGAGCTATATAAAAGTTTGACAATCACTGTCTACTCGAACAATGAAGGCTGGAAGCGTTAACGCGTGGGATAATTCAGATCAATACGCTGTAGATCAGGCTTTATTGATACCCTAACATAATAGCTTAAAGTGTTAATATGAAAGGGCTCATGATAGTGTATTCAATAATAATAATAAATATCGCCATATGAGCACATAAACTGTACGGTCCCAAACTAAGAAACTCTCGTATAATGGGTACCGCACAATAAACTGGGGGCGATCCCAGTATATAGTACCTAATGTAATATCAAACGTCCATGCAGTGTTGCTAGATTGGGTATTTTTTCGCAATTCTGGGTAAAAATTTTGGCTCTGGAGAAATTTTGGAGAAATGAAATTCTTGGAGAAAAAAAATACCATGGAGAATTTTGGGTACTTTTTAGTTTCAGAGCGCATCTGTAGGATGACCACAACGCATTTTACGAACGCACCCGTTAAACCATCTCGCTCGTTCAGTTTCATTCTTTTCACTCTGCTTTTTCTCTCTATGCTATGTCATAACCATGCAGTGGGGATGCGTAACGTAAAAAATAAAAAATAATTTCAAATTTGGGTAGAAATAGAAAATCACATCTGGCAACACTGCGTCCATGACTCGGGCATAAACATTCATGCTCACACAGTTTGCCTGTACCTCGATTTGAAACCGGGACGGGGGATGCGAAGATTATCTTTCACCAAGTTTGTGTCTAGTTATTGACCCTAACGGAACATGACTATCATTGGCTATGATGGCCAGTAACATGAAATTATTGCATCCCGGTACTGAAATAAGACATTTTACCGTAACTGATCTTCCTGAAATCCACCAGACACTCCAATCCACGTAATTGTCGCCATTCCTCACTCGGAACTCGAACTTTATCAATGGTATACAGGTTTCCTCCCACTGAAAAATTTCAGCGCCTGTATTTTTTTTCCGCCTAATAGATTTTAACAGCGTCGTTCGTTTTAGTAGATAAGAGCGACTCTTCGTTGTCGGATATTAAGTACGCTTGTTTATGACTTTAAAAGGAAGCTAGACTAAGTTTGGGCTGGTTATCAGGGCCCCAAGTCTGCTAACATACATCATCACGCCTGTAATCCTCGGAAGAGTAGGCAGGAGTGCCTTGCAGTTCACATTTAGCCCATAGTTTTGGTCCCAATGTAATAGGGGCGGAGTTTTGCCGGTATACCGGGCACACTCCTCAATATGAGGACGATTTAGTTTTAGACTATAGGCCACGAAGCTGACCCAGTTTGGTTTGGTAAACTGATTAAAATAGTGAACCCGTTGTAATAACATGCCAAAAGCTATCGTTGAGTCACGGCCGATCATCTTAATTTTGAAGCTGGCGGAAGCTATAAATCTTTTAATATCTAAATATCGTTAATCCAAACATTTGCCGATACTGATCGCTACTCAACACCCTTGTGAACAGGAAATGGTAAAGGATGGGGTCGCCATGCTTTCGGTTTATGAAGTATCTTTTATATAATAACATTATGGTAATTATAATATTATTATATGTAAGGCTAGGAAAGAGGTTTTTCCAAATTAATTAGTTATGATAATATTGATTTCTTATATTCACGCGAATAATCGTGGTGACTATAAAAAAAAAACGGTGGATACCTATTAAGTCGTCACGAAATTCGTTGCATTATTAATAGTTTTATGTATTGCAATTGAATTTATTTTATCCTTCAATCCGCCATCAACTTCGCCAAGATGTACATTTTATTCACGGCCACGTCCCGTCTTATTCGCAATACTTGGTAACCGTACTAATGAGCGAAGTTCTAAGTCGCATTAGTATGTTGTTCACGTAAAGTTTGGTGTGCATTACTGCTTCACAGCACTCGTTAATGCGGTGCTCTTTAACTGAGAGTGCAATGTACTAAGAATTATTCGGAGCTTCGTAATCGCCAGGGCCCTGAGTCTGCTCACACAATAATCGATTCGCAATGGAATGAAAATATAATCGTAATTGTGACTTGTCAACTCGTTGGAAAAACTGGAATTGGGTTTCTATAAATAACTAGCCATAAGCACGGATTATTTAATAGTTCTTACGAACAGATATTTCACTCCACAGACATTTAACTCAAACGCAACTCTTGACACAAAGCAATAAAGTGCACTTCAGCTCGCACACCGCTGCATTTTATTCATTTTAATAAAATTATTGTTACGTAACTATGCGCTTCTCTTTTTATCGCGTAACTCTACCTTTCTTCTAGGCAAGTATGCTCCATCGTAGATCTCATCGTCACTTACCATCACGTGAGATCGAGATCAAATACTTGCCTATAATGTAATAACAAAAAGCTATGAGGCCGATTGAAAAAAAAATCTTTGTGCGGACTAATAATCCGTTCTTAGTGCATCTCTAGGCTAGTACATCAATTGATATTTTAAATCTCCAGGGCCCGCTGGCTTAGAACGTGCGTTGTCGGCGAGTATTAAAAAAAATGGAGAATAACGCAGTGACCACCTGATTAGCGCAGTTGGTAGTGACCCTGCTTTCTGTGCTACGGGTCCCGGGTTCGAATACTGGTAGGGACAATCTTTGTGTGATGAGCATGGATATTTGTATTTGTAACCAGTCATAGATGTTTATTATCCATATAATTAGTTCGCCCTTAGTCCATTGTGTCCACCCATAATACAAGCGTTGCTTAGCGTGGGACCGTATAGTTGGTATGTTCTTCTGGCGATATTATATCATTATTATTAGATAAAAAATCCGCAGGACACATAAATCCAAGTAGATTATTAAAATTGCATAAAAAATACGTAACGACCTTAGCTAGTGTAGCCGTAACTCATAATATAGAGCACTGGACATGTTTACGACATCCGGTTATTTTAAACGCTGTATAAAAAAGTGTCTTACGTTTTAACGGTGATATAAAAAAATATACGTATATTTTATCGCTGGGTCGATTAATACGTGATTGATAAGTTGCATTCAAAACTCTTAACCGGATAAAACTACTTCCAACTTGAACTCCTTATCATTTTAAGAGTTTTCACTGATAGAACCAGTCAAAACTACTAATGACGAAATCAGTTAGACAAGACCGCCTTTTAACCAGCTCCATTGGACTCAACTAGATTTCACTGTTAATTCAGTCAAAATAACTTTTGACCAACTTGTTCAGTCCAAACTACATAGTTTTAGATTTTGCCGGTTAAAAGTAGTTTAATAGTTCTTAACACCATCGATAACATGTACAGTACATCTCTGCCTACTCACTTTCCAGAATACAGCCGCGATGATAACACTTGCAAACGCATTAGGTATAAGAATAATGGCTTCCTCTTTCTCACCAAATTATTCGTGTACGCCACAGTGTCCGCCATTACTCAAGCCTTCTAATTTGTTTATTTAAACGAGCAATTGCGAATTGTGTAACAAGAAAATATCACCCTGTGCTGCAGCCAGCTCAGCCACAAAAGAAATGTTTTTAATTAAAGCATCCTGTATAGAACATCGGTAGGGGTGAGCCGCGACACCGGGATGCGACTTGATGGTGTATAACGGTGGTGAAAGTTATAGGATGTAGCGGGAGCGGGAGCGGCAGCTTGGTCTTGGTTTCTGGATCCAATATTTACCTGGAAAAATTTTTTTTTTGTTATTTACCATGGTCATATCTGTCGTTCCAGACTATTGTACGGTACTATATACCGCATGTATTGCTTGATTACTCATAGTGAAATTCGTCGTGGGACGAACGTGTTAGCCGTCGTTATGCGTATCGCGAAACTAAAGTGGAGATGGTCAAGACATTTCCTAAGGCAAGATGGTGGCAGATGGACCAGGGCGGTAACAGAGTGGTGGCCTGAAAGTGGACGTGAGGATAGGGGCAGTACCAGATTGTCACCAACCAATGGTGACCTGTACGTACTGGACGTACGTACGTACGTACTGGAGTAGTCTTGCACAGGACCTGGAACGAATGGCGTGAAAGAGAAAAGACCTAGCTGTGGGCTGTCTGAAATAAGCAGAAGATTGAAAATAGGTGTAGTTGGGACCTTACAACTGGTGTTTGTCTAACGTTATTTGTAAGCTATGGCAAGTAAAAAAGAGTAGTTTGGAATCTAACATGCGTACATTTCATCAATTCTAGATGTTATGAGTGACAATACTGTGTTAGTACAAGTTTTTAAGTCTGTGATGTACTGTTTAAGAAGATCATATAACAATCCGATGAAGCCCACGCTAAATATTTAGCTGAAAGCTCAATTAGAGATGGCTGGATGGCATGGGCTTTTAGCTGGTAACGCCGAAAATAAACGGTGGACATATAATAATTCTGAGTTATAATAGTTGTGAGACGCTTGTAGTAATTCAACTGAGTAATGTGGAGTACAAAGTATGGGAGGTAGCAAGAGCGATTATGAAACAGTACTTTAATTAGTTGATGGGATGGGACGGGCTCTTTAAAAGCTATAAAAAGGTAAAATAATCGATCACCAACATTTTTTTACAATATTTGAACTTGTAATGTTTCTTCTGCACTAAGCACAGGCTTGTATCGCAGAGAACAATCAAGTTACATAGAAAATACTTTAATAGGGACTAAACTTTGCATACTCAGAGTACGTCTTTTCATAAAGACTATTCACAGAAAAAACGAACAAAAAGCTAAACTATGTATTCGTTACAATGGTTATTTATCGTATCGTCACATAGGATACTTGTAGAGTAGATGATGTATGAGTGTGTGTGTGTGTGAGAGAGAGAGAGAGCCACGTATTTGCTCTCAAATAGCAAATTTGTATACGTAATACGAATTATTGCTCTATCGCTAGACTATTACAAGTTACCTAATCAGGGGGCGGATACTATATTCGCTATAAGCTTACGACTTACACAATACCCCATCCATTATCAAGCTTAAATTGGAAGAAAGCAATTAGTTACCGGCGCGACCCACCTAAACTAAGACTTTTAGACGAATTAAACCTTGCGAGTATTATACTGTTGTATTGATTGAAGCCAAGATACCTTACCGTGGCGCGGCGTTTTGTTAATTTCTCTATTTGCTTAATTGATGACATTGTTGTCGAAATATCTAATTGGATTAAGTTATGAAAATATTTTTTATTACTCATTGCTACTAGATTCTGCCCGTGGCTTTTCGTAAATAAATGTATAGCCTATAGCACCAAGGGTTAATGTAGATTTATAGCAGTGATGTTTTTTTGAAGTGAAACTTCTATATAGTAGGGGGGGGGGGGTTAGGATTTTTTCTGTCACGAAAAAGCGTTACGGTCGCGTGGAGGGGGTAGAAGAGGGAGAGAGAAAAAAAATGGTTTTTTTTTGCATGCATGCAGTGCGGAAGTGCAATAAAGGAAAACTCGCTCTTAAAACTAGCAAAGTATATGGTAGTCACAGGAATTGATAAGCAAAAGCAAACTAGAGCTTATTAAATATGTTTATAAATCAGAAGCGGCGAGCCGGTGCGCGCGAGGGCTAACTAATAAAAGCTGAAAGTTTTGTATCCTTGCGTGCTAGAAGTGGGGAACTCGTGCGGGGTGGCTCGCCACGTGGAGTGCTGGGGACACACGGATACGTAGAACTGTAGATGCATTTGTTCGTCATCTTAGTTCTTGACTGTTTTACGCATGTTTGATTGTACTCGTATTGCAGAATATGTGGTGGAACATATTTAAAAAACATTAGCTCCTTCTGGCGAAGTCGGGTCAAAATAATGTACACATAATTCTAAATTTATAAAATATAATTTAAATATAGACCGTTACGATTAGGGGGGGCGGGGGGTGGGGGGTGTCATGAACTAGGAGTCGGCTCACGGTAGTAATGTAACGTCTGAAAGTGTGAGTAGGACCAGAGACTCTACGATCAGGGCGACCGCTTTGACTGGTCGGCTTTACAATAATAAGAACGTAACAAATACGTAAATAACGTAACGTAACAATATGGCTTTCGCCGGAATCGGTCTACTGGTGATCTTCTAGTGTATGCCACCCATATCTGGGGCGAGGCCATTGAAAGGAATGGAGAGGCGATGGCCGTCTCTCTAGACATTTCGAAGGCCTTTGACGGAGTCTGGCACGACAGCCTTCTTAGCAAGCTTCCAACCTATGGTATATCAGCAGGCTTATGCGTTTGGATATCAGATTTCCTGAGGGAACGGTCGTTACAAGTTGTCGTGGACGGCTCCACATCCGACCAATTGGCAATTAATGCCGGGGTACCTCAGGGGTCCGTTCTCTCTGCTACTCTCTTCTTGCTGCATATAAACGACCTGCTTGGACCCGGTATCTTTGGGTATGCAGATGACAGCACAGTATCAGAGAGATACATGTCTGACGCACGTGCCGGAGCAGCGCTGATACAGTCCAATCGAGAGACCATGGTCGATAGCTTGAATATGTCCTTGCAGGCAGTCTCCGAATGGGGCGATGCCAACCTGGTCAAATTCAATGCTTCCAAGACCCAAGCGTGTCTGTTCTCCGCGAAACGGAGTCCATTTCACCTGACTCCGACTTTCCGTAATGTATCTGTGCCCGTGAAGGACCACCTAGAGCTATTGGGTGTGACTCTCAGTTCCAAGCTCAATTTCGGTTCCTTCATTGAGTCCAAAGCCAAACTAGCTGCTATGAAGTTGGGCATCCTAGGGAAGGTCAGGCGGTATTTCACACCGGGACAGCTTCTAAATTTATATCAAGCTCAAGTCCGATCGTGCATGGAATACTGCAGCCATCTCTGGGATGGGTCTGCTAAGTATCAGCTGGAGGCTTTGGACTCCATAGACAGGCGGGCTAGAAAGCTCATTGGCAATGAGACCCTAGTGCAGGCCAAGCTACAGAGCCTAGAACACCGACGTAGGGTTGCCAGCCTATCAGTTTTCTACAGAATACATTTCGGAGAGTGTGCGACGGAATTACACGAGTTAATTCCCCCATCTCCATTCTATCATCGGTCAACAAGACGCACGGACAAGTGTCATCCGTACACTGTGGACATTCCTTCGGTACGTACTAAGCGGTTTGCTTCTACGTTCATCGTGCGAACTGCCAAGGAATGGAACACGCTACCGGCGTCTTTGTTCCCCGTCGACTATAATCTGGGTGTTTTCAAGTCGAGAGTGAACAGGTACCTTCTAGGCAAGTATGCTACATCGTAGATCTCATCGTCACTTACCATCAGGTGAGATCGAGATCAAATACTTGCCTATATCGTAATAAAAAAAAAAAAAAAAAAAAAAAAAAAAATAACCAAAATATGGCCAACAAATCTGCTATAGCTGTAGTGTTTCTACTGGATAAATGCGGAGAGGTGAGCGAGGAAGCGCAGGGCGTTCGAATGCCATCGAGTAGCAAACAAACAGTAACTGAGCTTAATGCATCGATATTTTACTGGTGTTTAGGCTGTCCATTTTTCTCCCGCACGTGTGTCCCCAAACTAACCAGTTACTTACAAGGTGTTTAATTTTAAACACTCAACGATCTTGCGATAATTTTAATTACAACCCGTGTGCGCCAATAAATTACGGAGGCGCGGCTCCCGGGACGCGATCACCTTCGTTAATTAATAGTCTCTAGCGGACTTTTCACACTTTATTAAGTCTACGAAGGTGGATGACAGAGAATAAACTGTGTATAGCGAAATATGCTTTTAAATTTGAAATAATTTGAAACCTAAACAAACACCTCAGTCCTCCCGTGACCATGGTTGCTGTAAAGCGGCCGAAACGTCGGAAACGTAAAAACATATTTCAATGTGTAGTAGTCGCGTAAATATAACAAATCAATATCATTTGAAACTCCTTTAAATTACGATTGTCAAATTTGTTTTTGACGAGTACAGTAAATCAATTCTGTAACTCGAAACCTTCATTTAAACAGTGACGCGTGCAAACAATTCATTAGAATATGACCCATTTGACCTATAATTAACACGCTTCCCATAACCACATCCGACGCTGGACGGACGCGGCATCCCACGGGACGCGTTTCAAATTTGACACTTGACATTTGTGTGTCAAATTTGACACTTGCGGACGGGGAGAGCGAGTATTGTTGGCACAGTTTTTGTTTTAATAGTGGATACAATACAAATGGACAGTGTGTGGCGCTAAAGAAAAAAATATGGTTACGTGGGTCAAGTAATTAATTAATTAATTCCCTTTCAGAGTTATTTAATATTGACATACAAGTTAGTCAACCTGTGGGACTTCGATGATCCTTTTCCGCTGGGTCCCGATTTTTTATTCAATTTTCATGCTTTTATCGATGTAAAACAATATTCTCATTTACCGATGAATATCATTTTAAAGATATGAAATTTTCGAATGATATAATACTACCGTCGGGTACTGAGTTGCGGTACGACACCGCATAATGATTGGTGATTTTGTCAGAAAAACTGATATCACTTTAAATAGTCCGTCGGAGATCGGATCGGACTCAACAAAGAAGACTATAATTAAAGATTTGACGAACGGCAACATACTCTACTCCACTCTACTCTCTACCTCTACTTCTACTTCTCATATTCCTACAGTTCCATCCCCTGCATATCTCCCTGTATTGCGGGTGATCCGACTGTCGATCTATCGTACGATTATTGTCTCGATTCATCATCGACACACAAGTAGCAGTGATAGAGATCACAGGCTCAAAACCCGGCTCGCACCGCTGGGATTTCTTGATTTCATGTGCGAATCTCATTTTCAACCACGATTATCACTTGCTAAACGGTGAAGGAAAACATCGCGAGGAAACCTGCATGTCTGAGAGAACCCCTCGAAAGATGTGTGAAGTACGCCAACCCGCAATTGGCTAGCGTGGTGGACTATGGCCTAATCCCCCTCCCATTTACGGGAGGCCCGTGCCCAGCAGTGGGACATTAAAATGGGCTGATATTATTATACACAAGTGTACAGTGTGTCACGTGTGCCTATAATTCGATTCCGTCAAGTGTAAACACTGGCTAATAACTGTGAAATTGCCAGCCTTTGATCTGTGACGTCGCGCGCTCCGGACCGATTTATTTTTACCGACGATTTTCCGTTCAAAGGGGTCTGTCACAATATTCTTTTACGATATTTATGAATACATTAAAATAAATGCATACTATCATGCAGAATTTCAAAGTTGAAGTGGCAGTGGGCAGGGCACATAGCTCGCAGAACCGATTACCGTTGGGGCAGAAAGGTTCTAGAATGGCGACCAGGAACCGGAAGACGTAATGTAGGACGGCCGACAAGGTGGACCGATGATATCACACGCGTCGCAGGAAGCCGATGGATGCGAGTGGCGGAGAACCGTGATGTGTGGAAGTCGTTGGGGGAGGCCTATGTCCAGCAGTAGACGTCTATCGGCTGATAGATAGATACTATCAAGCCTGTCAAAGGGTTGGTACAGATGATAGGTCGTACGACATGATTATTGAAAAATAGTCGCTAATGTATTAGGGGTCGAGCTTAGTGTCGCGAGGGGAATTCGAGCAAGTCGAGGGAAAGTCGAGAGTCGAGGGGACGTCGACCACGCTGGCCCAGTGTGGGTTGGCAAAATTAACACGTCGTGCGAAAGACGTGCAGGTTTCCCCACAGTGTATATTCATCATTCTGCAAGTGATAATCATTATCATCATAAATGAAAATTGGGATCGGCTGGATTGATTTGGCAATTTTATTTCTTGTTCGCTATAGTCTGAATAAGTTTTGTATGTCTAGTAGAAGCAGTAAATTAACGTTTCTAGGGATAGATTTTTTTTTTTAAAGTTGGCTGGAAAACTGGAGAATTTGGGAAATACTATTTTAGACAGGACAATTGGGTCAGCTAATATTAAAATAATCAATTTTCCAATGTGCAGGCAACATCGTTTGATATCTAAAATATGTATATAGTAAGTATAATTATTTTGGCATCGGCTGAGCATCGAACAGACTCCAGAATATTGTATGATTCAGATTATTCAGAACGGATCGGGTCCAGCGACAGCTTGTCGTATTTATAACCGCGCCGATCACAAAGAGATCACACAATGTGCCCGATAGTGATGCGACATCGACAAGAATTAATTGAATCGGTATCGATAAAATAGTATACATTTATAGTAATTGCCTTAATAGCAACGATCATTGTATGTTTATAGACGCTTATTGCGTCTTATTGGGCAATCTAAGTTACGTAGCAATTTGTAATGGCTATTTTGTAAACAAACATTTGGGTTTTTGGTTTACACAGTTGGGAGTACTTTCTGCACTGACGGTCCCAATTTCGAATCCCGGTAAGGACAAACTTCATGTAGTAAGCACGAATGTTTGTATTCATGTCAGGGACCTTTAAGAGTAGTTACATAATAGGATCACCACCAGGCAGTATTGTACGGTACCAATATAAGTAATACAAGTTTTGTTTATAGCTTAGGACTCGACAGTTTTTGTGCTCTTCTATCCATATTTACTGATATTTTCATTTATATCGTTTATTGATTTCTATTATACCTACTATATATTGAAATAAAACTAATTTTACGAATTTTATATGGTTTTGGATCCATATCTAAAACCAAGCACACTATTGCAAGACCTCAAGACACTGTGAGCACTTTACTTGGAGCGCAAACAACCACTAAATATGACGGTACCCCAGTTTCTAACTATGGCTCTACGACATCTAGCACCTCAGTCCTCCCGTGACCATAGTTGCTTTAAAGCAGCCGAAACGTCGAGATCGTTAAAAATAAAACAATCGCGATAAAATTCGTAAAATTAGTTTTATTTTAATTAATATCGTTTGTCTAATGAATACCATTGAATCCCATTTTGACAGACCCACACAAACTTTCCCCTGATATCTAGAGTTTGGTGCCAATTAATTGGCGACATAAGTGAACTTCAGTTCTTACTGCACACTGGTCATTGCAATCGTTAATTTAACTTCAAATTTAATCGATTAGCGCAATGGTAGTGACTCTGCTTTCTGCGCCGAGGGTCCCGGGTTCGAATCTTGGAAGGACACAAGCTTTGTGTGATGAGCACGAATGTTTGTACCCGAGTCATGGATGTTTAATATGTATATAAGTATTATATACTGAGTTCGCCCTCAGTCCATTGTACGGTACCCATGACACAAGCGTTAAGCTTAAAGTGGGACCGTATAGTTGGTGTGTTCGTATGGCGATATTTATTTATTTAATCGATATAATTGGATTTATGTCTCCGTGTCCCGTCACTACACGTCAGGGTGTCGTAATACCACCGTTCAATTGATGTCGCGTCCTCCTCTGACGAGATCCGGATTTAAAACGTCCAGTCATTGTTGTGTATTTATATGATTTCTTTGGAAAATACATGGCATTTTCCGTTCACAAAGTTTGTTTCGTAAAGAAATGGATTGCTAGAAAGAAATTCTATGAGCAGTAAATTGATCGATCTTGTTTTTCAATATGTTCGAGTGTGCTGCGGGTCTGTCTCTCACTAGTACTGTGTACTGTCGTGTGGAGAAGTGGTTAAAATAGTTATGAAAAAGAAAACCGGTGTTTAGTTTGTATGTGGCATCCAAACATAGTTTACATAGACAAATCTGGGCGTAGATTTTGAATGCTAGTTTCTTTAATGAGTTTATGTAGGAAATCCTCAAAGGAGGCGAGCTTATTACGATAGCACACATTATGTTTCGAAAACAAATGACGAGAGAGATATGATCTGCATGCAGTCATTATATGTCTTAGTGAACTTTCTGCGATACGTTAATACGTTATCAGGAAAAAGTTACAAAAACCATTTAGTTATTTTTATTTTATTTTATATGTCTTTCCACGTGCTTTCTTAACTCCACTACGGTATCGGAACGCGATCTCAGATCCGGCAAGAAACTTTGCAGCCGGTTTGTGTTCTTATTACAATATTTCTTAAATCTCCATTCAACTAACATGTATACTACAAAGAGTTTCAATTTTGTTTCGCTCCAAATCATAGTAATTATAGTCATTGCCACCCCCTCTAACGCTTTAGCACGCGATTACACGAAGACCACTTGAGTGCATTCACTTCGTTGAGCGTTGTTCCCCTTGTATTGATGCTGTTTATTTTGCTAAACGACTGCTTGGCACGTCTGTCTCTGACTGTACTTTGGAGCAGTATTGGAATTCCTTCCATACACTCCAGACAAAAAAAAACTAAAAAATGTTGTTTTATAATAAGAGTCAGGGCACACCGACGGAGTGGCGGGAAAGCGTTTGTAGTTTTTTTTAAAATTAGATAACAATTAAAAACTAACACTAACTCCCTGTGGCGTATATTTTAAATTTGGCACCGTGACAGTGTAGTTAGCACGTTTTAGAGATTGTAGTAATTGGCAATGCAAATTATGTTTTTTTTGGTTTATTAGACATACAACTATACATTCAAAGTACCTATCTGTACATTCAAATTACCTATATCTGACAATTTGTGTGCGACTCTATTAGAAAAAGTTAATGCCCCTCCATAGTTTTAATTTTAGATGATGAGGCATGAATAAGTACCTAAATCACGTCTTCACGTGCTAAATTGAACCACAGAGTGCAATAAACGGTTGACAGATGGCCTATGCCAACTATATCTATGTACCTGTGTAATTTATGCATAGCTAGGAGTACTGTGCTTCATGTCTGCGCTGTGGCATAAGTTACAGTTGTCGGCAAACAACTTAGAAAATGCGCAAAGAAGATTTGGAGGTCTCTTTGGGGGTGGATATGGATGATGCGCGGAGGTGTGGTCATTTCGAGGGCGCGATTGTTTGATCAGTCGCTCTTTGCTCGCGACACAGCTTCCACTTGCGCCAAATAGTTTGCCGGGAAGTGTACACACAAGAAGACACCATCATCACCTACTACCTACTACTACCTTAACATTAAACAGACGCTACACCGTTGAATAATACCAGCCCTTTTTAATGTCCCACTGCTGGGCACGGGCCTCCCGTCAATGCGAGGGGGATTAGGCCATAGTACACCACGCTGGCCCAGTGCGGGTTGGCGGTCTTCACACATCTTTCGAGGGGTTCGCTCAGACATGCAGGTTTCCTCGCGATGTTTTCCTTCACCAATGAGATTCGCACATGAAATCCAGAATTCCCCGAGGTGCGAGCTGGGGTTTGAACCTGCGATCCTCGTTACCGAGGCGAGCGTTCTACCAACTTGGCTACCACTGCTATACACACTACACCGTTGAATATGACTAACGTATGATCGGATGTCGTGCCCCGAAAAGTAGGTGAGAATATGTAGCGCGTGCCGCGTCTCCCGACACTCATGTCTACACGTCATAAATCTGATGTCGGCGGCTGTGTGTCATTCTATATTCAGCTTGTATTTTGTCGCTTGAATAAAGGTGATACACAATAAATAAGATCAGAATAAGTATGGTTTACTAGCTGCGCCCCGCGGTGTTACCCGCGATTAAAAAGTATGTCCTATTATTCCTCTATGTCCTTTTCTGTAAATCATGTCGATCCTTTGCTCTATGAAAAATTAAAACTAATATATCCCACGGGAGCCATACATTTTACCGGGATAAAAAGTAACCTATGTGCTATTCCAGACTCTAATCTATCTCTGTGCCAAATTTCATCAGGTTCAGCCGTTCTGGCGTGATTGAGTAACAAACATCCATCCAAACTTTCACATTGGTGTGATAATAGAGAGATGTAAGCTGAGTGATGATGTGGAGACGATGATTGATATAAGTATGCTAAGATAATCACCCTTAAGAGACTGAATTGTAATGGAATAATGTATGTATGGAGTGAAAGTTGTATGTCGGAATCTTTGCAAATGGCAATGAATGCTCTTTGCCTTGGGACGCAAAGGAGAGCCCATTGATATTGAATCCAGGCGTGTGAATGTATGTTTACAAGGCATTATTTATTTCGTTGTAAATAGGAAATGGCGTGCACGCAAATGATGCAATTCGCGCTTCGCTCGCGCCGCCAGCTCGCCTCGCCTCGCCTCGTACGCTCCGCCGATTTCAGGGAAAGCACGGCGGATGTTATAACGCATGGATGCGACACGAGCGTGGTAGCCGCTCTTCCGGCGTCGGATGTCCGATGTGTTTCCTGGTGACTTGAATTATATTAATAGGTATAGCTATTTATACAATTCAAGTCAACATACATATAGCTAATAATAATATAGCTCAAATTCGTGTGCGCAAGTTCTTCTCCGCCGATTTTTATCTTCAGGCGATTTTTACCCTTAGCGGTGGTATTTAGAATTAAATCAGAAGCCGAAGCAGTAGGAAAGGGATGCGAAATTCAATGATTGATTTGGCAAATCTATAGTTCGGGAGATCTCGTGATATCTCATGGCGTTTATATTATATATGCTAAGTATTCTTGCTGACAAAGATTTGTCTGTTTCATTATAGAAATTCGTTCTCGGCTGTTCTTAGTGCCGAAGTTATTATAAATGTGAATATCAGCTCGCTCCTAAACCCCTTTTGACAGAATTTGGGGATTTTTGACAAATATAATGGTGGTTTGACATTTAATTTCATCCAAAGTCTTCTGTAACATGATGTAGAGATATTCATTTGTTTATTGGAAGGCCAACAGCCAAATATAGCTACTAAAGATACAGGTACAATATCTGAGGGTCAGTTGGTAATATACAAATATTGCTATTTAAATAGAAAAGCACTACCAGTACGGTAAAAATATCTTGCAAGTAAATTTAGTTAAGCTTCTGATCTTCCTTATGAGTGAAATAAAGTGTGATGTCCATCCGTTCCGAAGCTATTAAAATGAGTCTATTTTTACATGCAATTACCGGGACAAGGTTTGACTTAAATAATTTTGTCACATCCAGTGTCACTAAGCCCGGCGCAGGCCATTACGGAATTAATCGTCCATCGTGTTAATTTGTCGTAATGAGTATACACGACACCGCTGCGGACAGCAGATAACAATGTTTATCGCTTTTGTATGCGCTTTGCGCAACCCAACGCGTCTTTTTGTTATGTTAAATCATAAATCTATTTATATACTAGCTGAATCCGCAAACGTTGTTTTGCCATATAAAATAAATTGAGATATAAACTATCTTATCTTTCAAGTTGGATAAAACTGCACACAGTGTGCAAAAATTTATTAAAATTGCTTTAGTAGTTTAGGAGTTCGTAGCGGACAAACACAGTGACACGTAATTTATAATATTAAGATATAAAGCAAAGTCGTATTAGTTACACCATTTATAACTCAAGAACGGGGCCTTCTTTTTGAATATGCTTTCGCCCCGAATAGCAGAATAACTATTTAACATGGGAAAAATTAACAAAAAAAAAAATAATAAACATAATTCATTCTGAGGCGGTACGAAGTTCGCCGGGACGGTTGGTATTGTCGCACACCGCGAAATAATAGTAAGTATTTCGACACTTGTTTCAAAGAGAAAACCGGAAATAACGTAAATGATCGTTAGACATTTAAAAATATATGTATATAAAAAATACTTGCCCGAAAATACTTCATGGCTGTGTGTTTTGTATGCGCTCTACGTTATCACTTTTTTCTGCCATAGACAGCTGTATTTTTTCTTTTGGCTTCCGTGGCCGACTAAGTTTTTTTCCCTGCCATAGAAATTATTTCTTTCGTTTTGTTTGTTCGTTGCGCGTACCAAGTTTCCTTCGCACGGCAAACAGTGAATAACTTAAATAAATCACTTATCTAACGGAGGGTAGATTTCAATCGGTGCTGAGCAAACAACGATTGGTCCGTGATCGATCGACGCTGATCACTTAAAGATGGGTTTCTCTGATGCGATTTATATTGCTCGCGATATTTTCATTCTTTTTCCGGACTGTTTATTTGCGGATAATCGATTATGAGGGTGATGTGGAAAAGTCCACCGCCCTGGCCAAATGCGGATTGTTGGACTTTGCACGACTTTCGAGAAGTATCTAGTAAGGTGCTTTAAGACATGTAGGTTTCCTCACAACGTTTGAAAATGAGATTTAAACATAATTGAAATAAAACTAATTTTAAAGATTTTATCGCGTTTAATTTATGTTTTTACATTCCCGACGTTTCTGCTCCTTTACAGAGCAACCATGGTCACGGGAGGACTGAGGTGTTTGACGTCCTAGTGTCATCGTTTGAACTGGGGTACCCTCATATTTAGTTATTGTTTGCGGTCCGATCTACGCAGAAAGTGCTCACAGTGCCTTGAGGTCTTGCAATGGTGTGCTGGGTTTTGGATTTAATTATATTAATTACTGGATACCATGCCGGTGGTAGCACCCAGTCATCTTCCCATATGCATAAAATAAACGCGATAAACTCTGTAAAATTATTTTTATTTCAATGTGTAGTATTCGCGTAAATATAAGAAATCTATATTTGCACATGATATCTGGATATTCCAGTGATGCGAGGCAGGGTTTGAACATGCGACCATTCGTCCAAGGCAAGCGTACCAGATTCGATATAATTGCTTATGAAATAGTTCATAATAGTTGCTGATTATGTCCCTTGGGAAAGTCCTGTGCCCACTGGATTGAATGTAGGTTAATAAAAAGTTTACCTTACTGACACACATCCTGGGAGACCGCGTGCGGGCCATAAAAACGTAGCACCCCGCTCCGCTCGCGGCAATATCACTGTATCATAACTCTACGGAACCCGAACTCTATTGTTCTACGTTTAGGGTTCCGCCGTTGGCGATGGCCTCGGAAGGGATTTGTCGTAAACGTGTGTTGTAAATTACTAGGGCTGGTTTTATAGTAGTTTTTTATAGTGTTTCGGAATTCCAGGAGTTGATTTAAGTTTAGGGTTGTTTGCAGAGTGAGTTTTTATTTTTCACGATGTCTGATGGTACTTGTCACAATCAGATATTAATATTACATCGGGGAAAAATATTCTTCGATTTTCATATACAGGAAAAAAAATTGGGACTACTGACCGGAACTCGGAAAATGTAATGATATCAACCTTTAAATAGTTCTTAAGAGACCAAGAACTAATACATACAAAATACGAAAAGACTTTCTCTCCGTCATTTTTATATCTGCACGCCCAGTGCGAGATTATTCGTAAGCTAACCGTACACTTTATAGTTTACGTATTTATACATTTTGTATGGAATATGTTTAAAATACCGCCCGCCAGAGGCACTGTTCCATTCTCCAAATATTAGTTGTGTATTGTTAACAAAAATCAGGTTTTACGAAACAATAGTATGTATAATATATGTGCGGAACCCACGCTCTCTGTGTTAATGTGTACTTTGCCAAAAAAATTTATTCACAACTTTTTTTACGTTTGTGGTTTTGGCGCTTTTTAGGGCCAACCGTTTGAAAATGAAAATAAATGTAGAGTTTTTCACCTTTGTTTAATTTTTACATTTATAACTTCCTTTTCACTGAGCGAACCTGTATGTTTTATATTACACAATGCCGCTGAAATACATTTAACTTTAGTTACAGAGATATAATGTATTATCGAAATGTGTATTCAGGGTGTAGGGTCAGTAAGGGGTTCCTCTTGCCCCATTAGTTCAACAATGGATTTCCGCCGAGTATCGCCTAGTTCTATCAATTATGTGTAAAAAAAAAACGTTTTTTGGTGCCTGTTTTTTTTACGCTTGTGCTATGTACCGTATATACTATTATAATGCCTGGAAACATTCAAAATTCTACACAGCCTAGGACCATACGATTGGTAAGCCTTGAAAAATAATAATAAAAAGAAATATTAATCTATATCGTAATAAAAAAAAAAAAAAAAAAAACATTTATTTGGTAAATTCGAGAATGATATACAGTCAGATGGACCACCTTGCTTGAGACCTTGGCTAAATTGACCCACGTCCCACACCGCTACCGACAAGCAGCCAACAAAATATTCAGTCAATAAGATTAATCTTACAATTTACTCATGATTGAATGGAATTTATATGGCGAACACTGTTTACAGATACTACCATACTGAATGTAGTCAAAACTGACTTATACTATGCCACTACCATTCCATTGCGTGAGCAGACTTCGGGGCTCCAAGTCTGCTAACACAATCGATTCATAAACGAACAGCAACCGCATAGTAACTGTCACTTTTGACAGATATCCCATACAACATCTGTCAAAAGTGACAGTTACTATGCGGTTGCTGTTCGATTATGAATCGATTGTGTTAGCAGACTTGGGGCCCGGGCCATATATCTTACATGGTTATTTCACATAATATAAAAGTCAAAAATATTAGGACAAGGCATTATTAATCAGCCTAGCCGGACCGTTTATGTATAAAATAAATGCATAAATGGTATATTTTTTTTCAGCCTTTACACATTATGTTGTGTTATTTTTTACTTATTTGACTTTTTCTTTTCTCGAATATGATCTTTGTGACCTACCGTATAACCTCTTAAATATTATATACTATAACACCTTATAAAGGCAGCCACACATGAAGAAGTGTCGCTAAAGTACACACCGCAATGTATGAACGCGTGAAACCGGTTCAGAGTCACGTGCGGTTGTTTGCAATGGAACGCGATTGGGATCGCCATCTTTTTTAATAACGTCGGCTAAGAACAACACTGTCACCGTTTGCCTCTTGACTTTACGGAGACTGAACTATAGTCTGTTCAATACCGTTTCATAAAAGTTCTGCTCGTGGGCACACAATAGAGGAAGGAGGAATCGACGTAGGGCTAGTCATATTAAACGAATAATTCATGTTTTGTAACCGGTTCATTACATTGAAACAAAACTAATTTTACAGATTTTATCGCGTGTATGTTAATGTCCGGATTAATGATCAAAATATGAACCGGTATAACTGAGGCAGGACCCTTAAAATTGTAAATATGCTTAGTCTAGTAAATGATACTTGTAATGGGTTCGTCCTTTGTAACATTGGCGACATTTGTAACATTTTGGGTGTACAACAGTACACCCACCTACTAACCCACCCTTTGAGCAACGCAGCATAGGATTCTGACTGTACTATCCGCTGTATAAACTGGTCAGATTAAAGTTAACAAATAACTATGTTAAATAGAAACTCCGGTTTAATTTTGCAGTTCCGCAGCCTTTGTGTCGTCAACAGGTGCGTTCCACGTTTTAATAAAGCGTTTCTTTATTAGAAAAGATAAGTAATGAAAAAAGTTTCAAATGAATAGATTTACTAAGAGCTTGTGTTACAATATTATGCTGATGAAATCTCTCTACTACTTATTTAATAGATAGCCCATACAAATTCTGTCCAGCTGTGGGTAGGGTTTATCAGCATAATGCGAACCAAAAGAAAGTGGTTATAGTATAGGGAATATGAAATAAATAAATATCGTCAGACGAACACACCAACTATACGGTTCCACACTAAGCAACGCTTGTATTATGGGTACTAGGTACGAAGGACTGAGGGTGAACTCAGCATATTATAATACTTATATAGATAATAAACATCCATGACTCGGGTACAAAAATTCTTGCCAATCACACAAAGTTTGCCCCAACCAGCAACCCGGAAACCGCAGTACAAAAAGCAAAGTCACCACCCACTGGGATGAACTTGTCGTCAAAAATTTGTAAAAAAAATGACGAACACTAACAGTCAGTCAGACTGCAGATCAAACAGATAGGTAGGTACACGAAGGAAACCGCAGGTTTAAGCTTGTGAAACTTTACACGTAATAGTTTGAGGGTGCAGAACTGCCGTATCGAATTTTAACCAAATTGTCGGTTAATTAACTGGACCGGTCGCGAGGACTCTATTGTATAACTTTATGATTAACTCCAAATAACGTGGAGATAACTTAACTAAATGATCATGACTGTATATCCCGAATGGGTAAGCATAAGTGTATAGTAGTGTAATTTCATATTGACAAAGTCCTGTCTGAATATTCAAACAAGTCTGTGATGAATTAGTGATATATTTTGATTTGATTGACTGTTATGTGGTATTTAATTAAGAGTTTTATTGTTATCTTTATAATTATTTTCTATTGTCATTTTGTTTCAGGTACGTACGAGATGGAACGGTATTAAGTTAAGGTGTTAAAAATAACTAGTAATTATAAATAGCATACTTTATGGACTAATAGATTACTACGATAAACAAACAGTATTCGACACTTTCAAAATTATGACACATCAAATCTCGATATTTTTTTAAACATCAGTATTTATAGGCGTGTGTGCAGCGTTCGTCACTACCACGGGAATAAGGGTATTCAAAAAGTCTTGATACAATTAATCGAATCCGTTTTGGTTTTTAACGACGAAGAAAAACATCGTCAGGAAACCTGCATGTTTATTTATTTATTGAACACAAAACAGGTTACAATCAAGTATGCATTAATGGTGACATGGAATATAGTTGAATTTGGAATAACCCAGTTTTTGAAAGACGTTTTAAGTCCGCCATCACGGACTAGGCCGACGTGCTGGACCATGGCCTACATCCCCCTCTCATTGAGGGGAGGGCCATGCACAGGAGAGAAAAATAGACCTAATAAAAAAAACAATTGGTTCGGAGTGCCTTTCGTTTTTTACATTGTTACAATATGTATAATGGAAGTGTGGCCTCATTCAAAGATGCACTTGCGGCAAACTAATTACGGCCTTTATCAAAGTTGTCCAACTTTGGAAGATTTAGAACTTGGTCCTCGCTGCACTTGGTTGGCTGGGTACGAACTCAGTATGCCTTTCCGGACATTTCGCTTGTTGGCACTTGAAGTCTGTAGTTCACTATACCAGTTGGGTAATTGGAAGTTGGATGTGCGTTTAGTTGATTGCTGTTATTTTTAACGACGCATCGTCTTTAGTTATTCACTTAAAAGGAGACTCCATTCACCAGCTTTTGTTGTAATATTTTTATAATGTTATAAAATAATTTGATTTGAACTGGGAAAAATTAAATACTGCCGTCGGTGAACTTAATGGATGTGATATAGGGTTTGATTATAATTTATATTAATGAAATAAAAATGTATGCTATTTTTTATGTCCCACTGTTGGGCACAGGCCTCCGCTCAATGCGAAGAGGGGTTCAGGCCGTGGATAAAGGTAATTTAAACAAAAATATAGCCTTTATTTGGAAATCAGATGTAGGTAGAAGAAGTATTTTTCTTTAATCACATGAGTACTTTAAACTCGACTGCGGCTAGTTTAAAATAATGTCTTTATGTATCGATCCCAGACACTGTCACAAACCCCGCAACCTTTCGCCGCTAGACTTGTTGAACACCAGGCGACGAACGCGTCCAGAATTTATTCACCCTTCAGACCTCCGACCGCGACTCGTGACCCGTCGCGCCGCTGAAAGGATGAACTACACGTATCAGCGTTCATCTCTTAAGACCCGAACAGATTGGTTTACTTTTCGCAGCAAATATGTGCGATTATGCGATCGTACCGATGACGTGGTTCGCTATCGAATCGCACAAATACAGATTGACACAAATTACTCTCTCTCTCATTTTCTTCCATCTCCTCCTATTTTTATCGTTCGATTTATTTCGTGCGGGTTCCAAGACAATTAACTTTACCCCGGGACTCGCCGAGGGTCAAACCTCGGTGTCTTCATTGGACACCACTGTAGATCCTGGCTTACAGGAGTTGCAGTGGTGGGAGTGTGTGGCGGGCCTAGTCCCATCTAAAAAAAATGACTCTCACGCAGGATGATTAATCTTCGATATCGTTTACTTGATGTAACTGGGAATATAATTCATTTTTTTTCGCGTAATCGACAATGCGCACGGCTTGGTTTTTAGTCGTTCGTGTTCGGCTATCGTCGCCGATGTTTGCGCGAGCCCGCTTCTCTGGTGACTCGATCGTGAGCCGCGGCACAGCTTCACCACGACGTAATACTGGGCATATAAACCTTTATGTCAAGGAGATTAGAGCTATATCAGCGTATAGCGAGCTTACATGGGACGTATGGTACTAACATGCCAACGAGTCGCGTTACAAAGTCTACAAGCCTGCATGTGCTCTTACTCTATTTCTGTATCGCGGTTTTTTTTTTCGTCGAAATAGCACACTTTGATATACGATGGCATTTATCTTTGGACGATTTATCGACGACGTAACAAGCTTATGATAGTGGACCCTAGCATAGAGTCGAGGAAATTCTCCGTAGAGATAGATGACATGGGTCTTAATAAAATCGAGGCGGGATATTTTACGAAATGTAGCTTGTGTGGTGTCACCGAAGGCATCGTGTCTAGATGGTTAAAACGCCTTTAATGTATAGTCAATATTACTAGATCACGGGTCCCAGGATAGCGTCGGCTTAGATTGGGAGCCTTTGCTCTATACAAGGTCACTCAGAATGGATATACTTATCTGTAGTCCTGCGACTCCATTTTAAATAAATAAAATGACACATTTGTTTTTGTGAGCGATTTTTTTTAATTTTACTTCACTTCACAGATAGACGAAAAACGCTAAAGAATCGCAGGTCCAAGGCTTTGTATACCCTTCCGAGTCACTCTGTATAAATAGGTACGATTAGAGGTTTGTCTCCAACAAATTATTCTCATTCTTTATTCCCATTTAATCCTTGTCATCCTTGATACATATAATTTTCTCAGAGCGTAACAAGCACGTAGAAAATGTGGAAAAAGATGTGGCCCGTGATAATGGACTCCTGGGATTGACACGAAATTTGACGGCAGTCGCGACAAAAGCGCGTGTTTTCTTTAGACTTTTATGGTCTCCTCGATAAATATAATAAGGGAGGGTAAATATTCTTTTTACGCAGACGGTTTGAGTTTTGAGTGTGCGAAGGAATATTTCTCTGAAATAGGACTAACGTTTTACGATTGAATTGTGCGTAATTTTGTTAGAATTGTTGGAATAAGTGAAGAGTGTTAGTGGTAACTGTGTCATCGTGATGGTTTTTTCTGTACCATCCGCTTCAGGTCTTCAGTTAAAGAAGAGTGGCACTTATTGGGGTTTATTTAAAGTCGTGGTGCACTTAGTCGGAATTTTGAAAACTAGTGATTAACGCCAGTCCAACATTTAAGTTCTACTGAACGATTTAAGACGTCGTTATTTTGCAATTTAACGTTTGACGGTTTAATATTGAGGCGCTCTTAAACTTTACTTAAAGCTTCGCTTGAGCGCTTGAGTCGGTAGCAAGAGTTTTTATAAGCTAATCTTAGACGAAGGAATAATAAAGGCGGAGTATGATAGAAAGAAAGGGGAAGAGGAACGACGATAAGACGAGAAAATAGTAATAAACTTTAAAAAGACGAAAAGAAGGAAATAAATCCAAGTAAATTCAAAACTGTTTCCGTGACCATGGTTGCTGTAAAGCAGCCGAAACGTCGGGAACGTGAAAACATAAAATAAACGCGATAAAATCCGAAAGATTAGTTTTCATTTCAATGTGTAGTATTCGCGTAAATATAAGAAATCAAAAGTGTTTTCGTTTCATTACATTACCGCATACTACATGAATACAAGAACTCGCAAGGCCGTGTAACATTCAAAGACCTGCTCTTATTGGACGTCCTTTCTTCCAATCCTCAGTTGCAGGTATAGACGCGTGTGAATAGTTATGAATAACAGTTTACTTAATCCTTAAGCCAGCACAGTGGTCTTCAGCGAGGACACCAAGATCTCACCTCTAGAATCTTATGACTGAGTGACAAGTCTCCGATATCCGTTAAGAACAATTCCTTACCCTGATTTGATCAAATTGGATCTCTGCCCATTTGATAAGCCCGCACGCAAATGCCATCAATTCACCACAGCAACAATGATAACCTGTTGATCAGGTCTTTACTACTCAACGCGAGGCTTGAATTATTTACACCCTTTAGTGGGGAATGATATATGGCTCCGTTTTTGTCACATGTCAAGTAGGACTTATTTGTGGAGTAGTTTGAAGAGGTTTTGATTTAGATTGAAGGTCTATTCCTGATATAGCCGATTTTAAAAGAAAGTAGCCTCATGCGTTTATATTGCTATCCGTTTGGAATTCAATATTTATTTCGAACTGGTTATGTGCCTCATCGTTACTTAAAAAAGGGTTTTTCACCCTTCCCCCCCCCCCCCCCCCCTCACGAGCTTTGTCACCCTTAAAGGTCGAATTTCCAAATATCATTCCTTCCTGCTCACCTAAGTTTTATATAAGGCTTGTCCTGTCAAAAATTGCATGCCTCTTAACCAGCCGGGTTTTAGATGTGTTTAGTCCGATAGTCAGCCAGTGTTAAGAATTTCATAAAAAAAACTAGATATGTGGCAGATGGTATCCTAAAAAAAGTTTCTTTGACCCCTTATTTCACTCCCGCAGGGGTAAAATTTCCAGAAATCCCTCTTGGGCAAAAAAAAATTATATTCGCCAAATTTCAAGTACTGACTGACATTTATTAAATATATCAATGAATCATTTTATGAGATGGTTTTAAAGATACAAGTAACTTGTTGAGCCTTCACGCCTCGAGCCCCAAAGCGATGAGGTTTGAATTATTAACCCTGCAGGGGGGGAGTGTAGGGAAAATGGGTCAGTTTTTATATCGCGACACTTCAGCGGTGAATGAGGTGAACGGGCGGACTAATGCGCTATGAAACCGTTTCGCGATGTCGTTGGAATTATTTATATTATATTTTTCCGGTTCAAACTGTTTGTCATTTAGGTTGTAATCTTTATTTTTTTATACTTTATAGGTATAGATATCGAAGTATGTTTGTCTATTTATGTATCAATAAGTGTGTTACCTGATTAGGTTGAATTGAGTTGGTAGTGAGCCCTGCCTTCTGCGCCGAAGGTCCGGGTTCGAATCCTAGTAGGGACCAACTTTGTGTGATGAACACGAATGTTTGTAACCGAGTCATGGATGTTTAGTATATATAATACTGAGTTCGCCGTCAGTTCATTGTACGGTAACCATAATACAAGCGATGCTTATTTGGTGTGTTCATCTTAAAAAAATATTTAAACAAAGATGGTCTGATTATTATTATTTTTCACATATATAATATTGAAACTATTTCTATGAAATATTTTCATTAATCTAATCAAATCTATCAGCCGATAGACGTCCACTGCTGGACATAGGCCTCCCCCAACGACTTCCACACATCCCGGTGCTCCGCCACTCGCGTCCACCGGCTTCCTGCGACGCGTGTGATATTATCAGTCCACCTTGTGGGGGGCCGTACTACACTTCGTCTTCCGATTCGTGGTCGCCATTCTAGAACCTTTCTGCCCCAACGGCCATCGGTTCTGCTAGCTATGTGCCCTGCCCACTTCAACTTGGAAATTCTTTATTATTCTATTCTATAAGTAAGTATCTATATATTCATTGCGAAAAAAAATCCAAAATTTTGTAATTACGTTAAACTTTTCACCATGTCATAATCTCACGGGTGCAGGAAGTGAGTATCGTTACGTGGGGTGAATGGATGGTGAAGGGATTTTTTTACGGGTACCGTTATGTTGCTCTCATGGGTTATTAGCAACGTTTTATCCTTTAAAAGCTCCATTTAAGCAGCACTCATGGGTAAATAGCTTATTAAATGTAACTTTGATGTTCTTAAAGTATACGCTTTAATATTACATTAGGGTATTTGAAGTAGACATTTTTTTAGAAGATTTTAGCGTCTTTGAGGTAACATGACTCTTTTAAGTTATAAGGACTTAAAAATTCTCAAAAGAACTTCACTTGAAGCCACTTGTTGGGTTTATGCATCATTTTAGTTGTAAGATTTATTATTACCTTAAGTTATTTAAGGGTTAAAACAATATTTTATTTCAAAATAATTAATTAGTTCAATCTCTCGTAGTATTTAATATAATACAACAAACTGTACCGTATTTAATTCGAATAAAACGCGAAATCCGAACAAACTAGCGCGGAGAATCGTTTCCCATTAAATTTAACTAACGCACCAACGTTTAAAAGTTCATATTTGTCGACGAGACGTGTTTACAGTTGTGAAGTTGAGCGACGAATGAAAATTCCCGCAAGTTCCCGCGCTTAAATTTGAATTTGGAACGTTCCACGGTAACCGACGACGGTTATGAATGCGTTCCGAAATTAGCCTTTTAATCGTCTGCCTTTGTGTTAGAGATTAGGGCTGCCAGATATGGCTGTATTTAATTAGTTCAACAAGGTTTATGTGCACTGGAAAATATGTTGTATGTAGAGCGGGACAAAAGTTTCTCTTTATTTATTTAAAATAAGATTTTTGTTTGTTTCATGTAGAATCTTAGATCAGTGTTCACCTTAAATTTGAACTAATTCTGCAGTTGTTTATAAAAATGGTTCGTGATTTAAATTCTTTATCTGAGTGCTAGTAATTTTACCCAATAGAGTTAGTTAATCGCCCATTCATTCTTTACTTTTAAAAAAATCAAAACTTCATTACATTTATAATTGACAACCCTACCCTATAGGTACATTGAATTTTCACTTAACCATTTGCAATTACTACACTAGGCGAAATTTAAAGGAGCTTTTAGTCATAATTAATTGTCAGTACTCTCTGGAATCCTAGGAGTTTATGAATGAAAATAAATTTAATATGCATGTCGCGATAAATTCTAAACGTCTTAGACTAAAATGTCGCCTATGTTAGCCAAAAACTTGGTCTTAATATTAATGTTGCGACCTCCTCAGATCAACCGCTAGATGCTGTCATTAAGGTTGTTTTTTGTGCCTCAAACCCCTGGCACTTCATAAAACACCCGCTATAGAGCTAGGTATTACTACTACATATGCAAGATAACGCATGTACGCGCTCGAAGTAAATAAATAAATAAATAAATATCGCCATAACACTATGTTGTGTTATGGGTACCCTACAATGAACTGAGGGCGAACTCAGTCTATAATACTTATATACATATTAAACATCCATGACTCGGGTACAAACATTCGTGCTCATCACACAAAGCTTGTCCCTACCAGGATTCGAACCCGGGACCCTCGGCGCAGAAAGCAGAGTCACTACCACTGCGCTAATCAGGCTCTAAGTGTGTGCACATAACGCGTGATTGGACAGATCGTCGACTCCACCATCTCGCACGAGCGCCAACGAAGCGCGCTCGGGTCTCGGGGTGGGTTGACCATAATGTCGGGGCTGAGTTTCCACTTTACGTTATAAAGTATTCTATCCATCACATTGCTAACTTGACATACTTACATATCACCCGTCGGCTATAACAAGTGGAACATATCAAAATATGAGGGTAGGTGCACACACAGAGGCTCAACTAGCGTCAAAAGCAAAGCTTTAAGACGGCGCATGTGGCCGGGAGCGGTTTCTTTCATGCGTGAGGTAGGGTGCGTGTGTTAGTAGAGCGGTAAATTTCAATATCTCAAAACCAGCCTCTACGAGCGATCTCATTGATTAAGTTTTTTTTGTCAAGTTGGGGATTTGACAACCTGGCAATTGGATAATTCTCTGTGTATATTGAAATAATTTATAGTGCAGTACGATATTATCTACATCCTCGCATTCTCTGCCACCGTTGAAGTATTTCAAATACCGAAAATGGCTTAATAATGGTACACCAGTTATTCTTTTGCCACCCTGGCCAATGACTAAATCACGATCAGTGTTGCCATTGATTTACATCTTCAATAGAATTAATACTGCACCACAGCTGATGACGTAGTCTTGAGCAAACACGTAAAATGGATAGCCTGGCATATTAGTATACCATTGTATAGTGTTTTTTTTTTTTTGTGTCGACTATACTGAGAGCAGAAATAGATATCAATGTGTTTAAAAGAACCTCCATGTATGCGTTTATAAGGAAGTCTACCCTAAAACTGACGGGAAATGAAAACCTTTCCGCTAATATAGTACCCACCCAGTGTACATACAAAACTCTTATGTGGTTATTCGAAATTTGAATTGTCCACAAAATCTTACCTCGATGATTCTGTTTTCCAGTCTACCGCTGCAAGTGCAACCCCGCCCGATCTATTTACCGCGATATCAAAAGCGTTCCGAGGCACCGCTAAGACGCAGCCTCGGAGACACTGCGCCTCCAGCTATTAATGCAAATGAATGTTTGACCAAATGTTGGCTAGCTAACGAACCAACTTTGGTTCCAATATGCAACTTTGTAGCATCAGAGTTGCTTGTAATTAACGATAGTGCATGTTGTAATTAAGCATGGTGCTAACTATGAAGTGCCTTCGATTTGATTTTAATATTTAAAATGTAAAAGTTCTTTTTAAAAAGAGTAAACATGGAGTTGCTTGCCCGTTCTTCTCCATAGGAACGGCATTCCGAACGGGTGGTAAATTTCTAGCTTAGCATTTTATAACTATTTTGTCGATTCACAAGTACTGTACTTAATGGTTTACATGAATTAAAAAATATTCTGATTATGATACATCAACAACTTTTTCCATATTAAATAAATCCTCATTTTCACACAATCATACAATCTTAATGAACAATTAAAATGAACATCTCTTAATGTCGCCACAAGGAAACGTCGCGTGAAATCGTCATCTTAAACGGCTATCGCACGATCTCGTAACACAATTAGCGGGACGTTAATTAGGTGTCGGTTGAAAAAAAAAACGACAAGTCGTAAAGGACGCTATTCTTTTAGATAAGGATCCGACCGCTTATTAACATTTTCAGAGTTGGATTTCTTAAAATGTCTTCGAGTTATTGATTTCTTATATTTACGCGAATACTACATATTGACATATATAAATATCGCCAGACGAACACACCAACTGTACGGTGGGACCGTAAGCAACGCCGAATGCTTTATCTATTATCTGTTCCATGTGAACATTGATCCGACATCCGATATTCCATTTTTGACGTATCATAAACACTAAAATGGTTAACATAAATAAAAAATATTCTGATATCCTATTAACGCTTAAAAGATCTAATCAGTATGCCTTGTCGCAGTTTAAGCCTCGATTTTAAAGCAAAACAACCCTTAGTGCCTTTCAAAGTCATACTTCCACCCTCGGAGTGTACCCCCGCTTATCGAAAATCACTAAAATAATAATGTCTGAAAATTCTGTGATCCGTACGTCCGTGAAAACTTGATAGTTAGGGGCGACGCTCATGCGACTAAATAGTCAACTCTTGAGCGACCGGCACACTACACAATTACGTAACGAAAAACATAATTCCGACAACCTTAATCCCGATTTTCATAATTGCTACTTGAGCGCATTTGTAATATGTGAAGTCAGACCTTCGATATGACGTTTTAAAAAAAAACTCAACAAATGATAATAGTGATTTTTGTGAGCTTTTAAATAGTATGCCACTCACAAATAGTATAACACAATTTTACATCTTTATGATATAATATAAGGTTATTTTAACAGGGCCAACATTAGATTTTACAGATAACATATCCAAAGATATTAATCTATACATCTATACATATAAATAAAATTGGAGTGTCTGTTTGTAATATTAAAATAACCGCTTTTTACTAAGTGCATTTGGATGTATACACGTTACCTATACCGAAACAACATTTTTTACAATTTTTGTCTGTCTGTCTGTCTGTCCGTCTGTCTGTCTGTCTGTTTGTTCCGGGTAATCTCTGAAATGGCTGGACCGATTTTGACGGGACTTTCACTGGCAGATAGCTGATGTAACAAGGAGTAACTTAGGCTACTTTTATTTTAGAAAAAAAATAGGATCTCACGAAAAAAAATTAAAACCAATGTTGCAGCGCAGCGCCTGATTAAGTTTGATAGCAACAACCTGCAATGCGTCCCGCGGGCTCAGAATGGGCGAGCAGGCTGTTGTCAACGGTTGTCTTTGTTAAATACCACGCGGACGAAGTCGCGGGCAACAGCTAGTAACTACTGCTTTGCCTTGTTTGAAAAAAAAGCAAAATCATTTACACAATTATTTTATACATCAACGACATCCATGTAACTTACTTATTCATCTGTTAAAATATTTTACACTATTTTTGTAACACCGTACATAGAATCACATCTTCTCTTTAAGCGACGCTTAGTTCCAGTAAGCGTTCTCCCTAAACCGTTTTGCCGTAAGTGAAACGGAGCGGGATTATGAGTGCTCGATCGACGAGAGTCGCATAATAATAGGCTCAGTCGTTTCGTGATTTGCATTGTACAGCAGTGGCGGAGAATGGGGGATAAATTCGCCGTATTTATAGAGCTTCTGTGACAGTAAATTAATGGTTTTGTATAGAAATAAATTTAAAATCTCGCAGATATGTAACGTGTAACAAGAATAGTGTCTACTATTTTAATAGCGTCAATAGTAGGTTATAAAGATAACAATCCCAAATAAATTAATCAAATTATTCGGAGCGCACGGCCAAACGCTACTGGTTCGACTTGTTTGAAAAAAAAAAAAATTACGCAATTATTTTATACATCAACGTGGTGCATATACTTAACTTACTGATTCATCTGTTAAAATATTTTACACTATTTTTGTCATTCGCCCAACCGCCGTGAGGATGCCTCGTTTAGAGGCGAAACACGTGTCGAATACTTTCTTAGATTCGCTTCGTTTCGCGGAGAATTACATTTTATTCGGGGTCCTGACCTCGTGATAGATAGTTCTCGACTAACATCTTAGAGGAATTCGGTGTTGCTGGCTTCTTTAATTATCGATCAACTTGTTTGGTTTATAATTTGAAAAAGTGGACAAGCCGAGGGTCAGTGGTGGGTCCCTCTTCCTCCATTTGTTTACGAGTACACCTTATATATGCATGCATAGTATATCAGACACTGGCTTAACAAGATGTTTAACATCTCCAATTTCACGTTTTTTAGTACTTTTTATTATTGAATTTGATGGTTTTATCGTTTTTTTTTTAAATCGACCATTTCTAGTTACCTTAAAACCATTGGTGCGCTGTATGCAATTGCTTGTGTGTGCGGTTCACATCGGTGCGATAAAAAAATAGCGCCCAGTGGAATGTTTCCATAGGGTTTCCCGTGGGAAATAAAACTGTGCCGCGTTCGTTTAAGCATGTCCAGTGATATAATTTGACGTGACGGGTATTTTTTTCATTTCGCTTTTTCGCCTCCGGGGAGCGCCGGGCGGAATGCGAAGCTAAATAATACAATAACTAGCTATTGTAAAATTGTAATGCGTTATAAAAACAAATACGTACGCCCAAAATTATATAATACTAGCTGCGCCCTGCGGTGTTACCCGCGCAAAAAATCATGTCGATCCTTTGCTCTATGAAAAATTGAAACAAATCTATCCCACGGGAACAATACATTTTACCGGGATAAAAAGTAGCCTATGTGCTATTCCAGACTATAATCTATATCTGTGCCAAATTTCATCCAGATCCGTTCAGCCGTTCTGGCGTGATTGAGTAACAAACATCCATCCATCCATCCATCCAAACTTTCACATTTATAATATTAGTATAGATGTTAACAATGGCATTATGAAGCATTTCTCAGAACAGAACTGTTTTGTAAGTTTCTGTAGATTTGGTAGAAAATTTACGTATAATAATACCACGTCGCTAATATCCAAAGGCCTAACACCCATAATTGTGGTATGAAATAACCTATGAACGCTGTATTTAAATTGAAAAAAAAAAAAAAGAAATGGGATTCAACGATAGTGTAAAAAAAATTTTTCGGAATTCAACGGGAGCGATTTAAAAATGCGACCAAAAAACGGGATCCAGCGATAAACGTTCGAGTATATTTATCCGGTGTTTCATATTTGTCCGAATAAACGATACTTATTCTTATTCTAATCTGTAAACGATGATCAGATGATAAAAATATCTTTGTTCACAAGATAGTCGAGAGTGCACAGGTACCTTCTAGGCAAATATGCTACATCGTAGATCTCATCGTCACTTACCATCAGGTGAGATCGAGATCAAATACTTGCCTATATTGTAATAAAAAAAAAAAATTAATACGAAGATTAAGAAAACACACATTATTATACTAAAATGGCAGGTGCTCAGCCCATAGCCGACTGCATACAACTCCTTTTAGATGGTCCGTGATGTTAATTCCTGCAGTCGTCTTTTAGGTATCTACAGAAAAAAGATTAAATACGAAGTATAGGGAAACCTTATTACCCGGCAGGTGATCAGCCCATAGCCGCCTGCATACAGCTCCTCTTAGATGGCCCGTGATGTTAATTCCTCCAGTCGTCTTTTAGGTGTCTACAGAAATACGTAGTAAAATTAAAATCTGCTTTCTGTATTCATCATGTTTTATTATATTTTAACCCCTAACCACTTCGGTGTCGAAACATCCCCCACAAACAACATTATTTACCTCATTAATTATCGGATCAGCGAGTGTTATATTGTCATATTTAGTGTTGCTATGCTAATTAATTGTGTCCGCTAATTATAGGCTAGCCCGGTGCTGGGGTTGCCACATAATTTCGTTTGGTGCAATTAATAACGGTATCGCATGTATTTTGTTTAATGAGCTTGTGTTGTTTTTAAATATAATTAGTTTAATCTTTTGATTGTCCATATTGACTAGCTTCTATTATTTGAACGCCATTTTTGGCCCGATCTATAGAGCCGCGGCAGGAGTTAAGACCAAGAGGCCACCCAATTCGTACAGATTGGGCCAAGAGTTGGGCCCTTCGTTGAGACCATTACCTGACAACTAAGTTAGGGAAATAAACATAAAATATAATTTATATATGTATACTATATGTATGTATATATGTAGTTTCAAGCATGCTGTCACTGTCATTCATATTTATACAGCTTACAAATATGTTATGAGTAGGATAACGTTACGTAAAAATATTCTGCTTCAGCTGCAGTTCGACGTTGCCAATACAGGCTACTATGGAGATAGTTTATCACCCACAATAAATAACTCCATTTATGTATTTAAAAGCACGCCTGCGTCCGACAACCGATCACATAGACGGCGAATTCGTCCCGCGGGACGAATAAAATAGGCCCGGAAATTGACAGTACTCAATATTGACTATTTTGTTTAACCCAAAGTACCCAAAGTCTCATACGCTAAAGGACGCTTAGATATAGTATTGTATGTGAGAACAATGTAGGAATGGCTAGGCAGACTAGCAGCTGGTCAAAAAGTATTTAATATGCCTAATGACCCCGCCATGGTAATACATACGTGATCGTGTTTTATTTTATATTATTTAATTCATGACGTCACAGAATTAGCAGCCTATCAGCTGAAAACAAAATGTAGAGACACGTGGAGGACACATTTCACTCTCTCGCTCCAACGAGCGCGCTTCTCCTGTCCTGATGATATCATCCGCTTCGCAGAGCGAATACCGGCATATATTTTACATTAATAATGTAGGCAGTGATAGCCAAGTTGGTAGAACGCTTGCCTCGGTAACGAGTATTGCAGGTTCAAACCCCGGCTCGCACCGCTGGGATTTCATGTGCGAATCTCATTTTCAAACATGATTATCACTTGCTAAACGGTGAAGGAAAACATCGTGAGGAAACCTGCATGTCTGAGAGAACCCCTCGAAAGATGTGTGAAGTTCGCCAATCCGCGCTGGGCCAGCGTGGTGGACTATGGCCTAATCCCCTCTCGCATTGATGGGAGGCCCGTGCCCAGCAGTGGGACATTAAAAAAGGGCGGGTATTAATGTTATTTTATTGTATAACTGATGGGTGGAGTTTGTTACTAGTAAGACTATTCAAAGCCAAAGTCAAATCATTTATTTTGTATAGGCCTACGGGCGCTTACAAATTTGTAATTAACATTTTTTTCTCTTAACTCTAAAACCGGATCGGAACGCGTCCTCAACGGAGAAGATTCGGTAAGAAACTCAGCGGACTTGTCTTTTTTTTTAATAGCCATATTTACGGCTACAAGCATAAATTGCGTTGAAACTTTGGTGAGTTTTTATGCGCACGCCCGCGCTGGCTTCCGTGGCATTGCAACGCGTGTCGGCTGACAAAAATAATAAAAATGCAATGACTACGAACACGCAACAGGCCGGCACGGCGAGACACGGTCGCGTGCCAACTGCGGTACACCGTCGGTCGCTTCGCTGTCGCCCGCCTGTCTGTCAGGACCAAAACTGTCAGCAAAAGTGACAGTTATAATGCCATCGCTATTCAATCGTGAGTCGATTGTGACTTGGGCGTCCTGGACGTGTGTTATGCATGAATTGCTTAGAACGTTAACGGTGGATAGCATTGGGTTTGATATTTTATTGCCTTCGTGTCTAGCGCGGTTTATGGATGGGTGACCGATTTGATCAGGTGATCTCATAGGAACTGAATATAAATAAATAGTAGACAATAACGGTATTTATTGGTTTTGCTATATAGTAAATTAACGTAATTTTATTACTATAAACTACATATATTTAAACTTAAGTATTTACAATTCAAGTTACAGTGAATAGGAAAACAAAAAAAGTATGAAATCAAACTATGTATCAAAAAGACTTTGACCGCGTGGAATGGTGGCAAGAATGCTGGCTGCATTTCCTCGCTGTTATTATCAAGCAACATTTTTACCATAATATTATTACAAAAAAAAACTGATAATGAGAATAAAAACAGAAAACTAAATTGAATAAATAGGCTTATTCAGGCCCATTTGCCATCAAAACGAAGAGGAAAGACCGATAAGATTATTAAAAAAAAAACAATAAATCTTATTGAGATGTTCCTCTCCGCTCCTCTCCTCTCCGTATTGGTGGAAATCGGGCTCACGTTGCCACCGGCAGCGCCGTCTTACAGTAGGGTATCCAGAAGGCTGGCGGTATTTACCTTTTGAATATAAAGTGCATTTAAATGTGGAATAAAATTAAAGCAAACACACAGAAAACAAAATATTGCACCGTCGCCTACGACTTGTTCCAAAGCCAGTGTCGCCTGCGTGCTTGGTACGACTTTGACGGCAACAAATAACTATGAATAGGGTAATAAGGTACGTCTAGTGTATACTTAATGTTACTTTCATGCTTATTTATGAATTCTGTGGTGTGAGCGGGATTGAATATGATTACGTTACCGTAACGCCATGTAAGATAATTGTGCTTGGATACCTAATGGGAGAAAAGCCTATCATCGTTTGCTGTTAGACTGTGAATTTTAACATCCAATTTCAAGAATAGTTTAATTACACTGCCCGATTCGTTGACTTGAACTCCAGCCAAAAGTTCTCTCACAGGCAAAGAAAGTCTTCCAATTGAGTATCGATTTCTTATATGTACGCGAATACTACACATTGAAATAAAACGTTTGACATTGAAAGGATACAAAGTGAGGCCATTGTAATTGAGAAACATCCTAATTTCAATGGGGAAGATGGCTGGATGCTACCACCGACTTGGGATCCAGTAATTAATGTCATTCAATCCAAAACCAAGCGCACCATTGCAAGACCTCAAGACACTGAGCACGTTCTGCGTAGATCGGACCGCGAGCAACAACTAAATATGAGGCCGTACCTTGCCTCAGCGCAAACTATGACACTAGGACGTTAAACACCTCAGTCCTCCCGTGACCATGGTTGATGTAAAGCAGCCGAAACGTCGGGAACGTAAAAACTCTGTGAAATAAGTTTTATTTCTATCTCCAATTGAGTCTCATAAAATCGAATGCTAACTGGAGATACGGTGATACTCTCCAAGCGACTGGCTGCTTGTCCGAACGTCTATTTGCATAATTGTTTATTCAGCCACGACTCTCCTGTCGCATTTGGCTCGATATTTCATAACGATGGCCCTTCGAATTGTATTGTTACTTCTGTATCGTTTCAAGCGATACTCATACAGATTTTGTTTTAAAATACGTCCCAATATTTAACGTAATTTGGAGATGCTAAACGTTGAACTAGATGGCGCGCACGACACATACACGCGTCAGTCATATAATATTCCATAATAATACCAGCCCTTTTTTTTTAATGGCCCACTGTTGGGCACGGGCCTCCCCTCAATGCGAGGGGGATTAGGCCATAGTCCACCACGCTGGCCCAGTGCGGGTTGGCGGACTTCACACGTCTTTCGAGGGGTTCTCTCAGACATGTAGGTTTCCTCGCGATGTTTTCCTTCACCGTTCCTCACGATGTTTCCCTTCACCATCCATTATTTACCCCATAGTCAGTAATAATTGATAGAACTAGGCGATACTTGGCGGAAATCCATTGTTAACCTGTGGGGAAAGAGGACCCACCACTGACCCTCGGCTTGTCAACTTCTTCGATCATAAACCAAACAAGTTTGATCGATAATAAAAGAAGCCAACAACACCCGAACTCCTCTAAGATGTAAATCGAGAAGATTGCATTTTATTTGAGGTCCCGTCACTCGTGATAGATAGTTTCTCGATTTACATCTTAGAGGAGTTCGGGTGTTGTTGGCTTCTTTTATTATCGATCAAACTTGTTTGGTTTATGATCGAAGAAGTTGACAAGCCGAGGGTCAGTGGTGGGTCCTCTTTCCCCACAGGTTAACCATAGTCAGTAATGTTAACTACTTTAGTTGCCTTTTACTATACCTATAGAAAAACCGGCGGGAATGATACCTGCGACACAGGATATTAAAGAGTTTGATATAAAACAGTAAACATACGGACAACAAGCTGACAATAAATCATTATCGGACATTTCGTTTAACGTCCACTTCCGCTATCGACAAGCGTCCCCCGAGGCGGAAAGGCGGAAAAGCGGGCTGGTATGCGGATAGAGAAACCGTGTAAGTTCGAAAATTGCTGTTTTATAATAAATAATACCAACGTGACTGCGATGGATTATCTTTATAAAAAGAGCAACCATGGAGTTTCTCGCCCGTTCTTCTCCATAGGAACGGCATTCCGAACGGGTGGTAAAGTTGTAGCTTAGCATTTAGTAACTATTGTACCGTACAGTACTTAATGGTTTACATGAATACAAAATATTCTGATTCTTACGGTTATTGCGTGGCGATGAGATATTTCCAAATTCCGCACATACAATAATTCTCGTCTAATCGTACTTTAAAAATAAATGTAAGTATTGCAGTTTGATTTTAGTGTCCCAATTCGATACATTTATTAAGAATAAATACTTTTTGCATACAATTACATAAGCGCAGAGCTGCCATCCTTGTTTATTTTAGACGATGCGACCTTATAAGAGACTCGTACATCATCGTTAAAATATTAATATTGGCTTACAGCAATGGAAAAAATAGGCGTGAATCATTTTTTTATATTACCAGTGTAGTGACCACTTCAACCGCAACACAAGCTACGCAGATGGCACTGCAGACGCATTCAGTACAATAGACAATTGACGTCACAATCCTGAATCGCGCTATAAGAGTTTTCGGAGCACGTAACATATATACAAGATCCCGACAATAACCGTCGGGGCATAGCGGCCGCCCCGCCAGGCATACCACCCGCCTGGCTGGAAGATCTTCCCTTTTCCGCTAAACCAGTAATATTGTAATTATTAACTTATCCTGTTTTTCCACCAAACTCCCAAAAAACTGAGGGAAACCGAAAATATCCGGTTGCCTTATTTTTAACCGACTTCACCCTGAGGCTTTGAGGGTAACTCTTGGAGATAATGATTGGGGGCGGCTTCCCCTTTGATATGGGGAAATTGATTTTTTTTCATCCCGCTTCGCTAACTGTCTACGTCAAGACATTAATTTATTATCCTGTTTATAAAAGACGATTATTTTAAATAGATTTGATTTATTTATAGTCAGACATAATTTGACTACTCACTGTAAAATTATATTGTGGTGTAATATTTAAACTATTTAGATGGATCGTCAGCCCAAACGTCGGGAACGTAAAAAACGTAGAATAAATGCGATAAAATCCGTAAGAGTAGTTTTATTTCAATAATTATGTTGATATTTAGAGAATAAGGGCTTGTTTTTCAACGTACTGATAAACCCTATCCACATCTTATTTGATACAATTTGTATGGACTATCTGTAAAATAAGTGGTTTATGTTACCTGTGCACCGAATAATATTTCCTTGTTCACTGTTGACGCAGAAGTTTCGTTCCAACCTATTATTATTACCGCTGATACAATAGCTTCGCGTAATAATTTACAAAAAATAGCACGCTTCACACGCGCTCCCTCGTTGGGCAAAAGATGTGGTGTAGGTTATAAGATGTAGCGGGGAATTATGTTTCCTTAATACGTAAAAGGGAAAGTAATTTATACACCGCGTGGGGTTGTCGACACCGACGTGGTTTTTGACGACCGCATAGATTGTCTTAATGATCTGCGTAATACAAACTCTTATTTCTAGGTAATTCGTTATGATGACCCGATTAGCTCAGTTGGTCGTGACTCTGTTTTACGCCGAGGGTCCCGGGTTCAAATACTAGTAGTGACAATCTATGTGTGATGAGCACAAATGTTTGTACCCGAATCATGGATGTTGAATATGTATACGATGTTGAGTACTTGATATACTGAGTTTGCCCTCAGTCCATTATACGGTACCCATAATACAAGCATGGCTTATACAAGTGTGCGACAGTATGGTTGGTGTGTTCGTCTGGCGATATTCATTTATTCTTTAACTCGGCCGGCTAAAATAGTGACCATGTTTTCAGCAGGGGGGTATATTTAAAATATTCGTTCGCTCTCAGCTTATCGCTTGTACCAATCGTCAAACGCACGGTTTTTCCGACGGCGCGAAAACTTTCACCGCGTCTCTTCCCGAGTTTCATTACAAACTTTGCTACACCATTTCACAATGCCAACAAGCCAATCTCATTCATATTACCAACAGCATAAAGTCTGATACGGCAGCAGAATACATTTTGTATAAAAACAAATTTACTTGTTCGTTAATTCATGGAATTTTCAATCTTATTGCATGACGAATAAGATTGGAAAGACGTGATATTTGGATTGTGCGGATGTTAATAAGGAAGGCACTAGATTGGTAGTGATTAGGTATTCATTCGTTTTCTATTGAGCCGTCAGATAATTGCATTATGACGTAATTGCGATTCAGTACCTTAAATCACGAGTTGAGTAATTTACACTTGCTGGTGCTGAACAGGTATCATCGTGTATGTAAACCCTGAAGGTGTAGAGATGCACCGTTGTAAACTTATATCTCGTCGTTGGATTTGCTCACAATATAGAGATGTCCCAAATATAGGATGAGGCTTTACCTAGTATTTACCGAGAAAACGTGCCTATAGTGGTCTCACGTAGAAAAAATGGTTTTATTTCAATGTGTAGTATTCGCGTAAATATACGAAATCACTACAACTACTTATTAAATCCAGGTCTGAATAATATAATAATATCGCCAGACGAACACACTAAGTTTACGGTTCCAAACTAAGCAAAACGCCTGTATTATGTTCACCCTACAATGGACTGGTGGTGATCCTAGTACATAATTACTTGAGTATATAGATATTTAACATCCATGTCTCGGGTACGAACATTCGTGCTCGACAGACTTCGTACAGCATACAGGCTCACTACCAGCTATGCCAATCACATTGCATTCTAGTTAAAACAAATCTCTTCGTATTCTCTTATTTGCGAGCCCTGTAACCGGATGGAACCGCTTCGACCCGCCTCGCACCGGTTTTATCCGGCTCAATTAGCCGACGGTACAGTCCGCCCGATTAACTGCATCCTTCGTGGCCGTCAGTGGGATCGAGCTGCGCGGTCGACGGCGCGCGATTAGTGAATAATGATAGTGGTTACATCTCGTATTGTTGTGCCTTGTTTGTTTATTCTTCTTTTTATTTTAAGGTTGGCAAACGGCTACGAAATAGTTCAACGTTTGCCAGTGTCGAGTATTTCTTGATAGTTGTGGTAAATATATAAGTAATCCTGATGGTGTTGATGATTATGATGATAATGAAATTAATCCCTCACCCCTATCGGTAAAGCTGTGGATACTTAAAGTAAATTTACCGGACAGATTGGGAGAACTTGAACAGTCAAGCTATACTACTTTATTTCAATTTCCTTCACTCGTGCACGTTTATGAACACACACAATGGTTAGTATCAGACTAATATTACACATTATTTATCAAACAATCACATTTTGTGGAAAATAAAATAAAATTGACACGGTTCAATTTCCCGCCAAAAAAGTCCCCTTGTTTGTTTTGTTTTTTTTTTATGAAACAAAAACTGGATACAATCACGTTTGCTTTGCATAGAGGTTGATATCGAAAATAGTGTTGAATCCCTCTCACATTGTTGGGAGGCGCGTGCCCAGCTGTGGGCCATTAAAAAGGGCTAATATTATATTATTTTTATATTATAGTGATAAAATAAAACGATTATACGTGTTGAATTAAGAACCTCCTCCTGTTTTGGCGGGCAATATTAGTGAGGGTGTGGAGAGACCCATCAAATTTGGGTTTATTATATCTCAAAAACGATTGTTTGCCAATTAATGCCATTATGTACGAGATAAGTAACACGTAAAAATAGACTTACAACTTACGTTATTAGTATTGAATGGTAACGAATAGTAATGTACAAAATTAATAGAATAAGGTGGGAGAAATTCTGAATTATTTTTTTAGTCGACTATGTACTTTAATACTTTTATTACCGGCACTACTCACGCTCGAGGCTTCGCGGTTGGTATGGTCCCAGTCAATGATATTCAAGTAATACATTTTAATGTTCACAATTTGAATAACTTATTAAAATTGGTCCCGAATGTCCGCCAAGTGAAATTGTTAGAACCGCTGTGAAACAATGAAATTAGCGATTCCTCCCGGGTGCTCGCAAACTATTCGCGGGAGCCGGGTTAAACTGAGCGTTTAACTGCCAGCCGGGCTGTGGGGTTGCCAGGAGATAGTATTATCACTCCCTGAAATTATATTATAACTTTAATAGGAGTACCAAAATGTGAGTTCTTCATTCATCCACCAGCCTTAAGATATCCACTGCTGGTTATAGGTCTCCCCCAATGCCTTCCAAACATCACGGTCTTCCGTAACTGACATCCACCAGGTTCCTGCGACGCGTGTGATGTCATCGGTCCACCTTGGTGGGGGCCGTCCTACACTACGTATTCCGGGTCGTGTTTGCCATTCTAGAACCTTTCTGCCCCAACAGCCGACAATTCGGAGCGCCTTTCATTTAATAAAATACCAAGAACACTACAAACCTTAATAAACCCAGATGGTAGTGACCTTGCTTTCTGTACCGAGGGTCCCGGGTTCGAATCCTGGTAGGGCTAAACTTTGTGTGATAAGCACGAATGTTGGCACCCGGGTCTTGGATGTTTAATATCTTTATATGTATAATATACTGGGATCGCTCCATGTCCATTGTACGGTACCCGTAATACAAGCGTTGTTTACACTGGGACCGTACAGTTGGTGTGATCGTCTGGCCGATATTAAAATATTCAATTCAATTAAAAATATAAACTTGGAGTAGGGAACACCGCGGCGTAGTATCGAAACGGCAGTTTCTTACTTAAAATAAAATACCCACGGATGAAATTATTTTGGCTAAGAAACTTCGCTACTTTTAACGTTTGAATATATTCACGAGAAAGTTATATTAACTTATTTAGCAGCGTATAAAAACAGTAATGAAATTTTAATTTAACTTATGATTTATTATTGTTTAAACATACCTGATGTTTGGTTTCACGATATTGGTATCCATTAGTCGCCATTTGGGACTACCACTAAGAGTAAGATTTGCATCATTAAGTGTTTAACATAAACCCCCAAAATTTATAAAATATGTTCGTCCATTTACAATGGTATTACATAGAACATATTTTCTGAAAAACTTATTTAAACTTGGGGGTAACATTGGTGTATGTTTCGCATTGTTATAACGCTATTTTTTAACATCGCGCCATCTATGGTCTCGAGTTATTAATCGGATTGCATTGTATTTCTTATTTCCATTGCCGCTACCCTTCATCTCATTCTATTCCATTTAACGCTTGAGTTATAAGCGGAAGCGAGGATGTTTAAAATTACAAAGATAATATTCCCAATGAAATCAATTATCAATTTATTAGATATTTAAAAAATTACATCCTGTACTGAGCGCATGGACAAACGCTACTGGGTACCCTAATTTAAAAAAATCATTTTCACAATTATTTTGTTTATTAACGTCATCCATACGACTTTTTGCTACACCTTATATACACTACACATTCAGACCTGTAATCGCCAAAGCGGTATACACATTACTCTGATGGTATTCAGTCCCAATGTAATAGGGGGTTAACCTATTGCCACTATACCGGACTTAGTCTCCCTTATTGCGAGCCATATTCCTCCACGCTGGTACGTGCGGGTTGGCGGACCTCACACATTTCGAAAGACGACCCCATTCGCACTGGCCTCCATATCAACAACTCGGCAAGTTTATATACAGACAAGTAGGCATAGATTTTTATAGATTCCCAAGTTAAATAGCTAGTTGTTTACTTGCCAAAGTGTGAACCAGGCATATGATCGCGTTCACGTATAAATTAAGACAACACCCATGTACACAATACATAGCAACAATCCCAGCACACTGCGTTGCAAACAAAAGTGCGCACTTCAATTCGACTAATGGAGGGGAGCAGATAAGCCCGCCAGTGTACGTTATTACGCCCACCGTCGCGTCGTGCACTTGGTGCGATGATGATTGTGCTCTCTATGAGATTACTATTTCCATCTCAACACATAGGAACAAAAAAATAAAAAAGTTCTTACTAAACCAGGTGACTAAGTCGCGATAAGAAACTAAAATATAATCTATAATAATTACAAAAAAAAAGTATGTCACTAATCGCTATGTAATCATCAACATATTGATACGTACTCCGATATTTATTGACAATGATAACACTCACTATCTGGCCTTATCGCGGTACTGCTGAAGTTACAAACTCAGTACCAAACGAACTGCGATCGTACATAAACGTAATGGATTTCACCAACAAAGTAGTTGTAGTCACTGGAGCAAGCTCGGGCATAGGAGCAGCATCAGCTATTCTGTTTGCTAAACACGGCGCACGACTTACATTAGTAGGCAGAGACGAACAGAGACTAGCAAACGTCGCAGAATCCTGCCAAACGGCGAACGGTATACCCCCACTATGCCTCCAACTAGATCTCACTGCTAATGGGAGCTGCGCAAAGGTCGTTGCGAAAACTATCGCTAAATACGAAAGGATCGATGTCTTAGTAAACTGTGCGGCCAAGTTGCTATTTGGATCATTGTACGATGATAACATGGACGCGTTTGATGAAATGATCGACATCAACCTACGGGTACCTTATAAATTAACTCAATTGGCGTTACCATATCTCATTAAGACCAAAGGTAATATAGTCAATTTGAATTCGACTAAATATAGAAGAGTGAGGCACGGCTTGCTACCGTATACTATTACAAAATCTGGTCTAGAAAGGTTCACTAAATCGGCGGCGATTGAGCTGGCGTCGGAGGGTGTCAGGGTCAATTCGGTGGGACCTGGGATGACGAAGACGAATTTGTTGTCGAATCTGGCAATGGGACAGGAAGACATAGAGATGTCTTATGAAAGATTGTCGAGTGACATGCAGATTTTAGACCCTGCGGAGGTCGCGAAAATGGTGGTATTCGTTGCGAGTGATGTTTGTCCTAATATGAACGGAGCCGATGTTTCTTTGGACGGTGGGTCTTGTTTACTGTGAAAATATAAGATATATTGATGGTTTTAATATAAAATTAGTGCGAAGTTTTGATTGAGTAGTTTTGATATGGTTTCGGAATTGTTGTTGCAGCGGCTTTTGCAGATATTTGGTCATGAATTAGTTCAAATGAAACTAGCTGTCCCGACGAACTTCGTACCGCCTCAGAATCAAATGTATGAGAAAATGAATTATCTTTATAATTGTTTTTTGTTATATTCTCCCATGCTGTAATAGTTACTCTGCTATTCGGGGCGGGGAGACAAATTCCAAAAATCAAAGATCTAAACAATCGGCTCACCCGTCCTTGAGTTATAAATGGTGTAACTAGCTCGACCTTGTCTTGTTTAAGATCTTGTTGGTTGTAAGGTCATGGTATATATACCTAGAAGATTAAAGTAAAACTTTTTAACAAAAATAAACCGTCTTCAAAAAACTAAAAATTAAAAATAATCTAATCTTGAAATCTACCTTGTCTAACTAAATCAAATATTTAACGAATATGAAGTCGGTGCCAAACATTAACGGCTAGGCAGACTTTATCAGCTGGTCAAAAAAAGTACTAACTCTAAGTATATCATTACAAGTTAATGACTACATGGTTCCCACATTTAAAATTACTTTGATAACGAATACTTTGATGGTACGGCATTACTACTGGCTATTCATGAGCCTACAATTTAATTAAGTTTTCGCGAAGTGTGTTTATCTTACTTAGGACGGTAATCTCTAAAGTTAGCTGTGTGGTATTAAGTTGAATGAGATACGGGTTCCTTATTCTAAGTTCACTTGAATGTTCCGCTTTCGGGTCGAGGGTATGAACCAATTATCTTTGGAAAGCAATATGGGTGATCTTTTGAAAATTGCGAATCACGTTTTACTTTAAGTTTAAAATATACTATGACTCAGATTCATTAAACCGTGTTAGTTAAACAAAGTTGGGTTAGTTACACCATTTATAAGTCAAGAATGGGGGACCGATTTTTATAACCTCTGATTTTTTCAATTTGTCTTCGCGCCGATTACCAGACTAACAATTGAAATATGAGAAAAAGTTACAAAAAATAATAATAGAGTTAATTCACTTTCTCACACATTTGATTCTCAGGTTTTTTTATTGGATCACCTTAAATTAATATTAGAGTCATCTGAAGGTTAGATGATGGGTGTAACCTTCAGATGACAGAAATTAATTCTTTTGCCATAAGTAAGGTTTCAGGGGATAGTAAACTAACTTATATCTACAGTACATCATCTATGTATCACTTGTCTATTGTGACACTTCATAGCGGTTTTGCAACATCAGTTAAATAACATCCCCGCGGTCATTGTCATTCAGGAGTCAAGTGCTAGAGACTTGAACCCTGCCATTTCGTTCTTTGAATTTTAATAGCGGGTCTGTATTAGGGTTATCGAGAATGGAGCGAGATGAAAAAAAAAACATCGAAATCTCGTCGATTGCGTGCCGAAGGTATGGTGCTTTAAATTTTGCTGTCATTAAAAAAAAATATTAAAAACACAAGCTCGCTGAATTTTTGACTGGATCTTCTCAGACATGGTCGCGAGCCGATCCGGTTGAAGAAAAAAATTATTAAATGTCAATTTGTTAGCGCCCCTCTCGGCCTATTTGAAATAAATGATTTGACTAGACTTTATTTTTTGTTTTTCTTTGCTTCGCCTATTTATTTATTTTTGCTTTAATAATTACCAATACGAATAGTCACCGTCACTCTGACGATAAGTAGGCGCGTAGTAATGTGCGAATTGTGATTTCACAGTGTCTTGATAAGAATTAAATCGAAATAAAACTAATATACTTTTTAAATCGAAAGAATTGAATCGTTTAGTAATCACGAATTAATAACAATAATTACATCAGTAATGCACCACGAATATATTCCCGATAATGTTACTTAGTAATATATCTTTATCGCTATAATATCGTCCTCTGATCGTTCATCATAAAGCTTAACGCCCGCAAAACTATCAAAACCCAATAACTTTGAATGTCCGGCGGCCGGACAGACGGATTTACAACTTTATTACATATGTCATTAGATATATTATTATCTGACTGAAGTTTACAACAGTGAAGCTTGAATTGTCTTGGACGTTCGCCAGCTTTAACAGACCAGTGCGCCCTGACCCGACGATCTTGATGTATTTGGTGTGGTTCAGTACATGCTTTCTATAAGTTTTTATTTCGTATAGGTCAAGTTTATTTGGTATGGGGCGGAATATTTTTTTTTTATCTGCGCCTACTAATAGATGTAATTTATATAGATGATTGTATCGCTTTATAAAATCTTAACATTCCGTCGTGTCCAATTTGTTCGTTTCCTTCGTTTCTCCGATATTACTGGGAAAATACTCTGACGATGAAATAAAACAGACGGAGTGACGCGAACACCACAGAGAAACACAAAAAGCCAAGCCGATTTGTGTATTACACGTAAATTATACTCAGATACATTTATTTATTCATTCGTCTAAGACACTACTTGGGTACCTGCAAATTAATTAAGATTTTACTTCTAAACTTTCACTAAACTTCCAGTGAAGTCCACCAACCCACACTGGACCAGCGTGTTGGACTATGGCCTAATCCCCCTCGCATTGAGGGGAGACCCGTCCCCAGAGGTGGGATATTAAAAACGGCTGGTATTATTATATATTGTAAATTCTAAGGCGAATTAATGATTTTATTCATTCTTCTTAAATTTAGAAGTAAAGTTTGATAATGGAAACTTTAATCTTGTGAGGGTAGTTGGAGAATATTTTCCAATTTCCGGCAACGCGACGTGGCGCCGGCGTGGTGGCAGTCAGCATTCGATCGCCGATACGTGAAGCGATAGGACGTGCAGTGTGTTGCGGAAATTAATTTTATATATATTAAATTGATATGTTGACGCGATATTCTTTTCAATCCTACGTCAGCTATTTTGTAATACTACGCTGGTACACATGCCAGCCTTGTTTTATTATAATATCGCCAGACGAACACACCAACTTTACGGACTCAAACTAAGCAGCGCTTGTATTATGGCTAGCGTACAATGGACTGGGGGTGATTCCAGTACATATATAGATATTAAACATGCATGACTCGGTACAAACATCCGTGCTGACAGAAAGTTTGCCCCTACACCACCAACTGAGCTATTCAGGTGGTCCCAGGCGGACCCAGTATCACACTGGGTCTATTTCATTTGTTTGATAAAAACATGGCCCTTCATTCCAGAGAATTTAGCGCAACACGCGAACGATGTCACCGCTAATTCGGACGTTTCGCAAACTATGTAAACGCGAATGTCTAAATTTCCCGACGGTGCACAAATACATCCATGATTCGCACGTGCGTTCCGTTCTGTTGCGTCACATACGTGGAATGATTTGTGAGTGCGTTGAGACAGCTCTAGTGATTATGTCATAGTCTTTTGGGGGCTTATTAATTTTTAAATGAGCATTACAGAATATTCACTAATGAAGGGACCCAATAGTTACCTCCAAATAAAACGGTTTGAACGGAATTAAATTAAGCTTCGGCTAGGCTAGGCTAGCCTCGGCTTAATTAAGGCTGTGACTTCGTGCCCGAAAGTACCTTTGTAAGTAAGTACTCCTGCGTCGCATATTGATGAATAGATTATTAAATTTTATCATTAAGTCTGGAAAATGGTGTACAAACAGGGTGTATTTCTTCTAATATAAAAGGCATAACTTATAATAGCTATTTGTACGTGCTATATAAACTATACTACATACATTTTAAATGAGCCAACATCAAGTTGGTACTCGCAAAACTTTGTTCCTTCAGAAAAGCGTTGAAATAAAAGAATTTCAGTGTTCTCAGTGACCCGCATTGTTATAACTTTGAATGGGTGTGCGTTTTACTTAACCCTTAGTAGCCCGATTTACGAAAGTGATTTCTTTTTAATATTACTGTGTTTAGTGTTACTGTGTTTAATAATAATGACATTTGATTTTTTTTTAATTTCGTTGGAAAGAATATTATAGAACAGTAAAATACGTACAGCCAACCTATAAAAAAAACTAATAGTAATGTGAACATTCGGTTTAAAAGATTGGTATCAAAATTGAAACTCTTTACTCTAGGCTATTAAGGGTTAAAAGAAAACCGCCAGCTTTTTGTAATAAAACTCATAAAAATGTATGGGCCGTTATCTTTTATGACATCTTTAATTTAAGGGATGTTACTGTACATGAATTGAATGCACCGTCTATCTTACGATTAATTTGAATTAAAAAAAAAACGACTAAGTATATACACTATTATTAAAATACAAGCTTCTGCACGCGGCTCGCGGTACCTCAATGAAACATAGCCTATAGCACTCGGCGAAAATATAGCTTTCATAGTATTGTACAATTTATATGTTTGCAAAACAATAATGAAGTATGCTTAATTCAATGAGACTAGACTATCCTTTTACACACCCCGCGCACTAGGCAGCCTGGCTGCGGCAGCCTGTAAATCATATGACGTTGTATGGGAGCCCGCGCACTAGGCAGCCACGAATTGCCGGCTGCGGCAGCCAATAGAACGCGCCTGTTTGCACGGCAGCCAGCTGGCTGCGCGCAGCCAGAGCGTGTATAGGCGAATGTATGTGGCTGCCGTCAGTCTCCGCGCACTAGTTGTAGCAGCCAGACGTATTTTGGGTTCCGAACATTAAAAAAAAATACTTTCGATACAGAGAGATTGAATAGTCGTCGATTGGCTGCTATAACTGGCTGCGCAAATATTCTGGCTGCCGCAACCTAGCTGCGCAGCCAGGCTGCCTGGTGCGCGGGGGCTCTTATTGTTATGATTTATTGGAAACAGGTCATTGTTGGCGAGAGACTTTTAATGCACTACTATTTATAATCTATGATATAACTGATGTGATTCCGTCACGTTTGTTACGAAAATTTAAAGACTCATGAACGCAAGGGGTATAACCATTTTTGAATTACAATTTCACCGTACCGTACCAAGATCTGCGCGTGAAATACAAAGATCTTTAAAGATGCGAGCTGGGGTTTGAACCTGACAGACGGACATACCAAATCTTCATAAATGACCGAGTCGGATTATGTTTTTTTTTGTTATTAATCTATGGCCAAGTTACAGGTCCTTATGTTCTAGATACCGTCAGCAAATGGACCGGAGATCATTGTCTTTGGTTTTATTTAGTGGTGATATTTGAACGGTGCCAAATGTAATGGATCAGTATGCTGGGGCAGAGCGACAGTTGTGGTCCGGGCCACGAGCGGCAGCGGGTGACGATTGATTTATTACGAGGAAGTTAATTTTGTTCGGTGTTTGGTGCCGGTGCTGGGTTCTATTAGCAATATTGTTTTTAATATTGCCCATTTATATACTTATATAACGGACATTAGGGATTGAAAATGTAATTATAAATATCACTCATTTAATGTTGGCATTCAGTTAGTGGGCACGGGCCTTACCTCAATGCGAATCTACCACGCCTAACCCAGTGGAGGTTCGCCAATGATAAGGTTCTCTTAGATAGGTAGAATTACTCACAAAGATTTCCTTCACCGTTTACCAAGTGATAATAATGATAATGGCGGTCATACAACTAAATTAAAAAAAAAAACATTGTAATCAATCTTAGTGCCGTTTGAATACGGTTGAAATTGACGCTGAGGGTATGCTTTTATGTCATCATATCAGTTAAGCAAATTATTAGTATCGCCGCTACTACACCCGTCAACGCTGGCTGGCTGGTTTACCTTTATCGCTCACACTCGCACCGCACCTTATAAACTGAGCAGTAATTTCATTAATTTCTTTGTCTCCTTAATAGGTGGCGTGGCTGATGAACTGACGAATCATAAATAAAGCGCATGCGGCGAACGCTGCGCTCGCGCACGTGCCAAGAATTCGATGCAGACTCGATACCTACCTACTAGCAATTGTTTTAGTATGGCATGTCGGGATAGACAAGGGATCTATACAGCAGCGCGGTCGGGTTTCTTTTCCGGTATTTTTGTGTACACTGCTTGCTACAAAAAGAGTCTGTCTTCTAAATAAAAAATACACAGAAAAATCGCCGCAGTCCTCATTGTGTTAGCAATAACATGATCTTTTTAAATCGACATTTCGAAATTCTGACTTCGGGTAATGATTTCAAATGCCCTAATAAAAAGCAGGTTCAAAGCTTATTAGCCGATATCGAATAATTCTGTGTACCTTACTTTTGAATATAAATAATAATTTATTTTTGTCATTATCTTTCGTTCCCGCTCACACTCGTCGCTTGCACCGTGCGACTAGTGAGCATTAATTTATTCTTCTTCATCTCTATGACACTTTGATGGCCATTTCGTCGCGAATAATTTTGATTGCGCTAATGAAACATAAATATAGTGTCGCATATGTTATATCTGTCATTATGTTACGTCACAGCACTGTTTGAATGTGAACTACAGTGTGACCTCTTTAAAATAGAAGGCATTATCACATCCCAATAGTAAAGTGTGTGGAAATTAATGATTTACTAGCATAAACCATAGCATATAAAAACTTATTTTACGGATTTTTATTTTATGTCTTTACGTTCTTGACGTTTCGGTTGCTTAACAGCGACAATGGTCACGGGAGGTCTGAGATGGTTGACGTCCTAGTGTCATAGTTTGAACCGGGGTACCCTCATATTTAGTTGTTGTTTGCGGTCCGATCTTCGCTACGCTACGCTACGTATAATTAGTTATAATTCAATGTGTAGTATTCGCGTATTTATAAGAAATCAATATGTATCATATTGTGTTGTAGTAAGACACTTTATAAACCCATATTCAACACATGTTTATCTTTGTTTACTACGACAGACATAGTCTAAAATACAAATGATTAGTAAATGACCTTATGTAACAAAAATGTGACTAATTTATTATCTTTTCCAAGTATTGATAAATGAATTCAATACTAGACATTCAATTTGTGCATATCACATATATATCGTGCTGTATCGTAACTTCCCTGTGATACGAATACGACACTGCGATTACTAAAGGTTTTTTTAGCTTAAGAAGAATTTACTTCAAGGTCGGGCAAAGGCTAAGAAAATCCCCTAACTAGAGTCATATAATGTACAAATGGATGCGATGTTTATTTTATTTTTATCCACTACACTTGTGCACGTTTATGAAAACACAGTGGAAAATATTCGACTTACACACATCGTACAACAACATTTATCAATTCATTGAAGAATGTGGGATTGTTAATTTAGTTTCATATTTCCAAAATAAAAAAAATGCTGTGAGATATAATGACCACAACGAGCCTTAAAATACTTATCTAGCAATTTTCAGATGACTTTACAGATCCAAAAAAAAACTGCGTTCATAAAATATATTGAAATGATTAACGAGTGTGTTTTAGTAAACCGCTATTTTTATCTCGTTGTTACAGGTAAGGACTCGGATCATTTCGCGCCACCTAGCGGTGAAATATGCAAGCTGTTCAGTTTTAATCAGTCTCCACCACCGTCTGGCCACGTCTTAGCGAGACACTGCAAAGATAATGCAGCAGTTTTACAGTAAACGATAGGCTTCTTAAAAAAAAGTTTTACGTTCCATATTTGAAAATTTTGACGACAGCTTGGTCTAGCGAGTGGCTTGGGCGTAGGTCAGTCAACTTATTCATAAATTAACTGACGTTTATAGTTAACTAGAAATAAAATTCAACACAGCTTCAGGCACGTGACGTCACAAGTCAGCATGCGAGTGACAGAGATTTTTTTAATTATTTACTTTTGAATATCATTGAATGAATATCATGTAAGAGTTCGTACATACTTATCTATTCTAACTTATGCTATAAAGATATACAGTTGTATATTTGTATGGCTAATCTCCAGAACAACTGATCTGATTCTGAAAAGTCTTACTGATAGAAAGCTACACTAGCGCTGAGTGTCTTAGTCTATGTTTCATCACGCTATTACTATCAAAATATACGAGCTGCAGAGCAAAATCTATGGTTGTGAGGCGAAAACCCCTAGCAAAAACTTATAACAATTGTTCTAAATTCAAAAGTAGTCAAACATCGCAGTACCGATAATTGCTGCCTACAAACCAATCGAACTTGCACTTCTGCAATGTCTCTTGATGATTTCTCGCGGGCTACAGGGCAACCTTTAGGGTTATAAATCACGGGATTTCGCCCTTACTCAGCGCTTCGTGTTTACCAAGACGAATAGGTGGGTACAGATTGTAAGTCACTGCTTTGTTGTCCATGATAGAACAATCGGCAGGGACCTCACGAGGTTTAATATGGCATTAAATAAATAAATATCGCCGGACGAATACACGGAACATTGCCAAACGGGTCGTCAATTGAATTGTTACAGGCATTTGATGCCAATGCGTCGATATAAATCGCACACTGTTTTGTCTCTTCTGAAAATATAATTAGGGCCTGTCTCACAATTTGAATTAACTCTATCTACAACTTGTATGACGGAATTTGTATGGGCCGTGTGTCAAATGAGTTGAGAAACAATATTAATTAAGGATTATCGAAAATCTCACCCAATATTTAAAGACATTGGTTGAAATGCATTTACAAATTACGGGCGTGTTTGAATTTGTTTATGAAACACAGACTTAGCCAAAAAGCAAAACTAAATGCCATCGATTTTATCCTATAAAAAAGTCACTGATTATTTATTAAAAATCCGACGAGCCTATGTAAAAAAATAGAATAGAATAACTACCTATTACTAATTACACTATTTATAAAAATAGCCCGGATGTGTGTGTGAATTTGAAAAAAAAAATGGTACAATCGGCCGTTTGGACTCGGCTGATTAGAATTCTTGTCTGTCTGTTTGAAATTCACGGAAAATATACTGCACCAACTTCATCAAGTGTTTTACTATTACGTGTGTTAGACTCTAAAGATAGGGTACATATCGTCAGGCTTGGTGTTTGAGACGCTGGGCAAAATCTATAGTTACGAAGGCGTTCTTCTCAAAAGGAACAGCATTAGTGTTAAAGTTGTAGCCTTAACATTTTGTGACATTTGTGACGATTCATAAGTACTGTACCTCATGCACAATCTTTTCTACGTACCGTTTCGGTAACATAACGTCCTCCATCCCTCTCATACTGCAGATTTCATAAATAAGTATGATAGTGACAGCATGTTTTCTCGATGACTTTGCGATTACATTGGAAGTTCCTGCTTACCTTTCTGTACTTAAGTTTACATGAATGAACAAAATTCTGATTCTGATTCTGGAGCCACGGGCATAAACTAGTACAAGATTCAACAACAAATCTAAATAAATTTAATTAAATTGTTGGCCTGGCCTTGCCATGGGCACCGGCTCGCTACAAATCTGTCACATTTAACTAACGATTATGGCCTCTATCGCCTTCGAATTAGCGAATAGTACAGCACGGAAATATTATAAATAAGAGTAGTGGGCATATAATGTCGGCTGTTACGTATATGTTAAATTTTAGGGCGATCATTGTATACTTTATGTGAAAAAAAAACATCAGACACTAGTGATTGCCTAGACTCAGCTTTATTTATAGGGGCTCATAAGTTTCGAGAAATGTCGGTAAATGATTACAAGAGCAACAATTTTATATGAGACCCTTTTACGGTCACGGCGGCTAATCTCTACGCAAACTAGCCAACTACGCAGAAGATATTACAGGGCACAAGTGTGTACGCATGCTCAGGGTCACTCTCTCTTGCCTCACTCTCGTAATAGTCTGATGGGACGACAATCTAAACGACCGGAGAGAGATCAGGCGCAGGACCCCGTCTCGGCCCTGCACCTTTACGTGGTCTCCCAGGCACGAGCGAATAATATAGACATTTTAATCATCAATCCAGAAATCCCAAAGATGCGATCCAGGGTTTGAAGCTACAACTCTCGTTTCCAAGAGGAATTTCTACCAACATGGTTATTACTGCTATAGATTAGACTTAGGTACTGCTCAGATATACCTGTGTACTGTCACGCATAAAACACGACTAAAATAAAAGACACAAAATAATGATCCATAAAGTGATATAATCACACAGCTCAATTACACTAATAACTCTTTTAAAAGCTTGACATAATAGTCCTTATTACGCCATTGACGCAGCGCCATCTATTAGCAACTCGGAACCGTTCAGATGTGGGAACATATCACTTGCAGTCAAACATATTAATGTTGCAATCTCCTTGGGTTCTATCATTCTACCGTGAGGCATCTGATTCGCTAGTTCCTTATACGCTAAATCCCTTATATGATCTTCTTTTATATCCAAATTCTGCAAAATATTCGTTCTGGTCGATCCAGGACTGATTGTATTTATTCTGACACCTTCCATTGCTAATTCCGGTGCGGCTAGCTTAGCGAATACATCTAAAGCCGACTTGGATATCGTGTAGATTAACGATCCAGGTTTATATCGCCTCGACATTGAAGACCCAATGTTCACAATGTTCCCTTTCGTTTTCATTATATGCGGCAAAGCCAGCTGAGTCAGATGGTACGGCACTCGAAAATTTATATTCATAACTTCATCGAAAATGTCCATTGTATCGTCGAATACTGATGACAGTGTTACTTTTCCTGCACAATTAATGAGTATATCTATCCTTTCGTACATTTCCACTGTTTTATTGATGACGGTCTCACAGCGGCCCGGATGAGTTAGGTCCAATTGTAGCCATAGTGGGACTAGATTGTTTAGTTTTACGCATTCATTTGCCGTCTTTAGCAGTCTCGACTCGTCTCTGCCAACTAGGGTTAGTTTGGCGCCGTAGCTGGCGAATGCTATGGCGGTCTCCGCTCCAATGCCAGAACTTGCACCGGTTATTATTGCAACTTTATCTGTGAAGTCTATTTTGTCCATTTTCTTTCGTGTCCTTGATTACTTGGTTTTTTTTTCTTATAGCACTCGAGTATGATTTATAAAACAAAATTAATCAAAAACGCGTGTATTCACTGCAAGATCTTAGCGGCTACTGATAAATGCATTACTTGTATCATCGATGATAACATTATCACTGTTTATTTACTTGCTACTATCATCCATTTTGTATCGCGTTATCTTCATAGCCTTGTTATTCGTGCAGGTTTTCTATCTATTTGCTTATATACACATTGACATAATTACGATACAATAGTTACGAGAATCATTATATTAATGTTTTTTTTTTATTAGTATCACGGGACTATGTATATCATTATTAATGTCGGTTCAGTGTGACTATAAATAATGAGAACTTAGATATATCTTTTTAATAGCTTATTTACTCTTGAGTATTTTTATGTGTTTCTCTAATTATAACACCACTCTTTTCATTATTCTACTGAAGTAATATCGGCGAAATTTCAGTTTAATTTGTTTAACTTTTTTTACATTTCATTGTTACCTACTGTAATTCATTTCCAACACCCCAAGCCGGATATTTCTTGCCAAATTTTACCACTCCCTATTTCAGCTGAAATTCTGACTTTACATTTTGATTTCGGAAGTTTTCATCAACGCATTCACACATCCGTGACTGTATGCACTATTGTTGCTGTTCTTTTTGTTCCAATTGCAGGTCCATTCTGGCCATGATTTTTGCACTGAAAATACCTACAATGGCGTTCTGATTTATGTAGATATGGGTAAGAAATAGGAAAACAAACAGAAGTATTGGAATGTTTATTTTCGAATGATCTGTATCGCAAGCCAATCCTTTTTACGGATCTTCCATCCCTCGCAAACCACAGATTTTTTAAACAAGTATGACAAGGACAGCATGTCTTCTCGATAGCGTTATGATTACATTAGAAGTTCCTGCTTACTCTACTGTTCATATGGACGTCAGTGTTTTGAATAATCGCCATTTATAACGTTTTGATGGTCACGCGGTGTCGCTACGACTTCGACCTTCTTCGTCTTCTTTACAGTATCCGCCCTTCTTGGATATAATTACGGAATTATTGAAAAATTTACTAAGTACATTCTTCCGTCTACCTGCCACCAACCGTAGTTTTATAACTATTGTTTATTTAGAATAATTACTAATACTAATTAATATTATGTTAATGTCAAATGGTCCAGTACCACCAGTCATTTTCCTTGTACTGATGAACAAATGTTTAGTCGTGTACAACACAACGAATTAATTATAATATCATTGTCCTTATTAAATAACACATGTGAAATAGAACAGGCGTTTCGTTAATGAGGCGCCCGAATTTGGTAATTTTTATTTATATGTCTGTAAAGTTTGCTGTGGACTGTTTCTCTCCGGTCTTATTTATGACTCCCAAGCTGGGTCATTACACATTCGTGTAGATTTCCATTTGAGCCCAATATTTAAAATATCGCCTTGCCAGTGTCATTAAAATTCAGGGCTTATTAGTTTATAACTATGTACACATTTCACCGTTTTTCGACTTAAATGTTATCAACAACTGTTCTCTTTGCAATGACATTTAATAAACGTTTCAGTATGATGACGCAGCGCTATCCACAATTAAATTAGCACCGTTCAGATTAGGACAAGTGTCGCTCGCGGCAAAAACAATCATCTTAGCTATCTCGTCTGGCTCAATTATTACATTACTGGGCACGACTTTGGCTAACTTGTCATAAGTCTGATCCATACAATCATCTTCAACGTTCAGATTAGCCAAGATGTTCGTTCTCGTTATACCCGGACGCACAGCGTTCATTCTTACACCTTCAGTCACTAATTCTAACGCGCCAGCTTTAGTGAACCTCTCTAAAGCGTCTCTTATCATCGCGAATGGTAGGAAACCTGGCCGAACACGCAACGGTGCTCCGAAAACGTTGACAACATTCCCTTTTGTCTTCTTCAAGTACGGTAAACAAGCTTGAGTCAGTTTATACGGCACTCGAAGATTTATTGCCATTAACTCGTCATACGCTTCCATGTTAGTATCGAACAGTGACGTCACAGCCATTTTACCAGCACAGTTGATAAGAACATCGATCCTTTTGTACGTTTGAACTGTTTTGCGCGCAACTTCATCGCAATTCGTATCCATAGTCAGGTCTAAAAGTAAACAGAGTGGTTTTATTCCATGAGCACATTCGCAGATGTTTGCAACTTCGAGTAGACGCGGTTCGTTTCTTCCGACCAATGATAGGGTGGCGCCATGTTGAGATAGCAGTTTGGCGGCGGCTGCTCCGATACCGGAGCTTGCGCCGGTTACGACGACAACTTTCCCGGTGAAGTCCATTCGGTGACGCGACAGCTCGCGACGGCGGGTGCTTTGAGACTGACCGGCAGACGCGGGGTGGGGCGTGCGTGTGCCATCGTGACTTGATTAGTGTTAGCGCGTGGAACTGGTTTTATGTGAGTTGCACTTGTTCGATTTGGTTTGAGGCTCTCAAAGTTTTGTTCGAAAAGGTTTACTGTGTAATTAATATGTAACGTCCAATAACAATGGCAGTAGTGTAATAGAAATACAGCCAAAGTGAAACGACTTTACCAACCTTACAACAGAAGGTATGAGAAACTATTTCACAGAATGTGTATCAGATAATATAGATAGATAAATATTGTGCTCTTGATGGTCTTCCAACCATTAATTAATAATAAAATTAAAATCGGTGAGTACGATATTTCATCTGAAAGCAGTGGGCGGATGTATCTCAATTTGCGATCTTTATCAGATAACCTTAAGATGAAAAAGACTCTTCGTGTAATAATCCTTTACATAATGGATTAGAAATTCAATGTTAACATTAGTAAGTCGTAAGGGGGCGCCCAAGGAGAACCTTTTGCGACCAGATAAATGGTATATTCCAGAGAGGATGAGTCTGTAGCACGTTGAACCGATAGCAGTGTAAGAAAAGATATATGAATGTGGATGAAGCGAAAACTGTCTCCCAGGATCGTAGCATATGGGCAGTCAGTGGTCTCTGCCTACCCCCATGGGATACAGGCGTGAATATGTGTATGTTATGTTCTTATTACGGGACCAATGATGTTTGTAAACGCTAATTTAACAAATAATCCAGCACTAGTAATCCAGCACAGTAAAAAAACTGTAAGCTAAGTTCTTTATTCATGGCAACACCGACCATGATTGTATCTCTATCGTTAATTAGGCAACCGTTTGATTTGAATGCGAGCCGTATTGTTTACAAACTGTGCAAATGCTGTAATACAAATATTTGATGAATCGTATATATGTAAATAAACATGCGTGGTTGCAATGTTGTTTGAATATAAATACATTCAGTACGTGCGAGTGACCGGTAATCAGATTACAACAATTATATAATGTGCTTGTTTACACTACTCCGTTTAAGGTTAATATATAAAATATAATAATTATATAGACATCCAACATCCATGATTTCTGTACAAACATTCGTGCTCATAAAGTTTTTCCTACCAGGATTCGAACCCGGGACCCTCAGCACAGAAAACAGGGTAACCCACTTGCCCAATCGAGTCGTGAATGTGTCATTACTAATAACAATGACCGGGCTCGATTCCCGATTCATGTTTGAGTCTTTTTTTAATCTATGAGTGTAGTTTTTTTTTTTACTCTAAAATCGTCGACATGATCCCATACATCTCGCTGTTACAGCCTGTATAATCATTTGTTATTTTGAAAATTATTTCGCCTTTAGTAATCGCAAAAAGCGATTTATATAATTATGCCACCAAGTCGGCAACTCAATTAGTGGCAACCGGTCTTGAAACCGCAATGTTGAAACGGTTCGCTGTCCGTTGTCTAAAAGACCGACATGTGCCGAATGGCGCCCGAATTCAAACAAACCGGTTTTAAACATTTGCATAAAACCGCAGCTTTTTGGAAACTTTAATACTGTAACGCGAGTTTTGTGCTAATTCTACTGCTGTGTAGACATTCTTTATGAGTTAAGAACTCTTTCTGGTATTGATTAAGGCAACCTGGTTTACCAGATTGCATCATGGACAATAAATAATCTCTTCCAACTTTGATACTATAAAATGGCTCGGTTGACAACGTTATCGAAAATATATGTTTTTTTAATTGTTTTTTTATTATACAGCTTTATTCAAAAAAGGTATACGTACCCTTGATCCTGCCCTTCTTTAGCGTATTTTTAAACATTTTGTAAAGTCAGAATTTCGACGTCAATTTTAAAACAAAAATTGCTCACAAGAAATCCTAATCGTCATTTGGTTGAGTTCTGACTCTAGAATGATTAAAAATGCCCTAGAGAAGCGCAGGTTCAATGCTTAGTGTACCCTTCCTGAATCATCTTGTATTATGAACTTTTTTTTAAAGATTTTTTTTTTTATATTTAGAATTATGTCCCTAGGGGAAACTTGTTTGGTTCTATGATTACATTCATCCCCTACAATATGATTTGATATTTTTGTTACACCTTGTATTCTTTGTTGTTACAACAAGAACCAGGAATACCTACTACTTATATTTCACCAAGTTCATAGTTCAAGTATTTGCGCCATCGCTAAGCTTACTGTTTGTATTCAACCCGTGAGTAATGAATGGACCGATTATTTAATATTACCGCCATTGTGCAATAATTGTTTTGAGTTGTTTCCCGGGAGGCATTTAATTTCGTCCCTCAATAGTGATGGGGGAGTTCTGTAATGTCGACTTAAGATTTTAGTCTATTCGAAATTTAAATTCGATGACGGTTAGGTTTTGATTTTCGAATTTGAATATTAAAATAAAACTAATTTTAAGGATTTTGTCGCGTTAATATTTTGATTTTTCGTTCCCGACGTTTCGGCTGCTTTACAGCAACCATGGTCACGGGAGGATGGTTGCTGTGAAGCAGCCGAAACGTCGGGAGCGAAAAATCAAAATATAAACGCCACAAAATCCTTAAAATTCGTTTTATGTCAATGTGTAGTATTCGCGTAAATATAAGAAATCAATATTTGAATACAAGTTATTAGTTACAGAGATCTACAAGGTAGACCAAAGGGTGTAGTATAACACCGAACAGCTTTCTGTTCGGTGTTACAACAACTACACCCAGTCTAACGCCATAAAGCAGACCACCGTCTGTAAAGAGTATTATTCGCTAATCGTGTCGCATCACTAGTCGCCAGTGATTTATGTCCAGACTCCTTACAATAGAGGGCGCTGGAGTGCGTTTTACAACTAATTACTGTATACTCTGTGATTTATTCGCGTTTGATATTTATTAGATGGGCGGACTGAAAGGAGGGGGGCTCCCATCCCTCCCACCATCTTCTAATTATAATGTTGACTGTACAAGGTTATAACAGCTTCATCCGGGTAATTGTGTGTACCTATATTGGGGTGAATATATATATATAAGTCTAAATTGTAATGTAATTTAGTATATATATATATATATATATAAGTCTAAATTGTAATGTCATATATATATATGTCTAAATTGTAATGTCATTTAGTTTGTTTTGTTAATTTTGAGCGAAAACCTGTTGACGGATTTTGATAAAATATGGCATGATGGTGGCTCATATTTTAAGTTAACTATAGTTATTGATTTCTTATATTTACGCGAATACTACACATTGAAATAAAACTAATCTTAAGGATTTTATCGCGGTTTATTTTTTATTTTACTATAGTTTTTCTTTTACCCCGGGAAATTAAGGGTCAGCCTCCACGAACTCGCGAGTGCAACCCTGATTTTTAATTTATAGTTTCGTGTTATTATTATAAGGCGGAATGTAATCTGGATAGGGTTTATCAGCATATTTAAAAAAAGCCTTTTCGATAACGGCTGCTTATTATATTCATATATCCCAACGGTAGATCGTGAATACATAAACCTTAGTTGCATTAACCATGCAATGGAAATTAGAGCACCTATATATCTTCCCGCGTAAGGATATCCTGCGCGGGCGGAAATACGTTAGGGCGAGAGCACACTGCGCACATTAATCACAAGACATTATTCATTCCTATTACCGCAATTCCAGTCCAGAGTTATGTAAAAAAAATATATTTAATATCATGGAAGTGTATCGCTTCAGATTAATTTTAAAACAAACTAAATACATCGAGAACTTCAATCCAATATGCCGCCGCGTCGCAAACAATAAAATTACATCGCAATGATGTACAAATTATCGTAAAAAAAAACAATATCTTAGATTTTTTTAAATTTACTTTTAATTCTGTGTTACGTGTACTCACATAGTTAACTCGCAAAGAAACGCGAAGCGTGAGATCGCACGTCGAACAAAGTTGTATCCGGCGTAAAAAATGTAAAAAGTCCGCAAATTCACTGGCGAAGTTAGCGAAACGGAGTTAATGGACGTTTGGCTTTTGTTCAAAGTGGTTACTCTCACCACCAACTTTTCCAACTGAAATAATGAAGCGGACGAAATCAATCTGACCATAAGGCCAGAGATATTAAACGCAAGACAAAACAAAGCCCACTTAGATCATACAATATGTTATGTGGGTACTAGGGTGACATAACAACGTCTACATATGTCCAACTATATGATTATAGCAAGAGCCACAAAACAAAGTCAAACTATACATAACAAGAACAACAAAACATAGTTCACGTATGACAAACTATATGGGAACTAGGATGACAAAACACAGTCCACATATTATGAAAAACAACATGGTAATTATAGTGACGTGGACGCTTACTATGGGCCTCATGAGAAAGCTCAAGGTCGCTCAACGCTCAACGACATAGCTCAAAGAATTTCAATGTTGAAGTGGCAGTGGGCGGCACATAGCTCGCAGAACCGATGACCGTTGGGGCAGAAAGGTTTTAGAATGGCAACCACGAACCGGAAGACGTAGTCTATGACGGCCCCCCACAAGGTGGACCGATGATATCACACGCGTAGCTGGAAGCCGGTGGATGCGAGTGGTGGAGGACCGTTATGTGTGGAAATCATTGTAGGAGGCCTATGTCCAGCAGTGGACGTCTTTCGGCTGATAGATAGAACTAGGGTGACAAAACAATGTCCACCTTTGGATAACAAGAACGACAAAACAAAGTCCACGTATCGACAATCTATAAGTATGACAGCTAGGGTGACAAAACAATAGTACTATACTTATGTCAAACGATGTGTTTTACATCTAAATACATTCTCCATGGCGGCAATAAATCATACAACATCATTGTACGCGTCCACTGCTCGGTCGCCGTGACGGATCGATGTTGCAATATCCGATATACAGGTGGCGCTGTCCACATCGAACATATTTTCTTATAGTACCAACTCGCAATGGATTAAGCTGGATGATGGATTTCAGGAAATATAGGGGTCAGTGATGGGATTCGTACGTGGATCTTGAAAGTGTGTTTGATGGATTTAAAATTAAATGTAATGTTAACACTCGATTTATCTTCTGTATGGACACACTTTGTGTGATAAGCATGAATGTTTGTATCCGAGTCATGGATGTTGAATATCTATATAAGTAATTATATACTGGGTCCGCCCTCTGTCCAATATACGGTACCCATAATACAAGCATTGCTTATGCTTAGTGTGGGACCGTATAGTTGGTGTGTTCGTCTGGCGATATTATTATTATAGCAACAACGATACTGATGTTACCAGACTCATGTGTCGCGTAGTTGCGTCAAATATGTTACTGGCTTCGTCTCTAGTCAATTTAATGGTATCCATAATACTCGCCTGGCTTAGTTTAGGACCATAAGACCACGGGCTAATTGGCTAACCAACGTACGAGTAAACGATGCGATATCGTCGATAAAGTAAAAAAAAAGTAAATATGAGGATGACCCAGTTCAAACTATAACACTAGGACGTCAACCACCTCAGTCCTCCCGTGACCATGGTGGCTGTAAAACAGCCGAAACGACGGGAACGTAAACAACATAATATAACGCGATAAAATCCTTAAAATTAGTTTTATTTCAATGTGTAGTATTCGCGTTAATATAAGAAATCAATATTATTAAAGTCGTTTCAGTTTTTAACTAAGTATTTGTGAAACCCAGTGCATTATCTTAAGATCGCAAGTTAAGTTGCCGTGACAGCATTTTGGGCAAGTGTAACTGAAACTTGGGAAATTTCATGTTGTCCGCGATCCGGCCCGCGTCGCGACCGGATTGGAACGTTACTTGAAAACTTTACAGCTGACGCGGTTACAGGCTTGCGGTGCTGGTGGGTGGATTGCGATTTTAATGATGATAGTTTCCTTGTGTATAACAAGTGTGATAGCCAAGTTGGTAGCACGCTCGCCTTGGTAACGAGAGTCCCTGTGACATTTCTTAATTTCACGTGCAAACCTCATTTGCAACCATGATTATCACTTGCTAAAGCAGAATACCATAATGAGGAGAATCCCTCTAAATTCGTGAGTAGTCCGCCAAACCGCACTCAGCCAGAGCGGTCGACTATGACCTAATCATCTCGCATTCACGAGAGGCCCGTGCCCAACAGAGGAACATTAAAAGGGCTCATATTATTATATATCACCACACGGGCTATAACCGCATCTTTGGAAGGCTTGTGCGGGGACAAGGGTCCAACACGTGAAGGCCCTTTTTGAGAATAGCCACCTGCTGGGGTGAACTGCAGAAAATGATAGCATAAACAGCGAATTGGCCTCAGCAGGCGGAGGAGCTATTGCGGGAATATGCATAGATAATTGGGACTATGGATTGAGGCTTGGATGGACATGAGAAAGGACTATTGGAAGGGTTGCGGATTATTATTGATTATCTATGAAATATGATTTGTGTTGATTTGTAACCGATATTCACCGATTTGAACTTAGTACTAGGCAATTTTTGGATTGAAGTGTACAAGCAGTGTGTTGTCTTGCGAGGCGCACACATAAATGCAAATATTTTGTTCTCGTATGCCAATCAAAGTTAACATTGTTCTTGATGATTGCCCTTTATGTATTCACGGAGCCATTTTAAGTTACCAACTAAAGCCATAAGATTCAATTTACTTTGAAAGTTTTTATTCTTAAACCACTCTTGTTATTCTGAGGGTCCCAGAGGAGCTGTTAAGATCTTCCCAAGTATTAACACAATATAATTTGAGATAACTTCATTATTGAAGTTTTCAATAATGGCCCAATATGGCGCTTATTGTTGGGAATAATAAATCTATTTGTATAGAAAACAAAGTCGTGATAGTTACACCATTAAAACTCAAAATGGTTTTAGATTTTTTTGAATTTGTCTCAGCCTTGAATAGCAGAATAATTATTAAAACATGAGAAAAACGTACAAAAATAATAATAATAGACTATTTTTATAAAATACATTTCATTTCATAATTTATAATAAACATTATAAAATTTGTTAAAAGAACCGAACACTTGTGAACAGTGTTGCCAGATGTGATTTTCTATTTATACCCAAATTTGAAATTATTTTTCTCCAAAATGATACAATTTGCTTGAGTTTTACCCAAAGGCAAAAAGTTAATAATATCGGCTTAGCTTTTTGCCTTTTTCTTATTTTTTCCTTGAAATACTGTTCTAATTTCCAAACTGAAGCAGCGGAATGACCTTTTTTTTTTTTACGTTACGTATCCCCACTGAGCGAGATGGTTTAACGCGTGCGTTCGTAACATGCGTTGTGGTCATCCTACAGGTAATCCCACTGAAACTAAAAATTACCCTAAATTCTCCATGGTATTTTTTTTTTTCTCCAAATTTTTCTCCAAGAATTTCATGTCTCCAAAATTTCTCCAGAGCCAAAATTTTTACCCAGAATTACGAAAAAAATACCCAATCTGGCAACACTGCTTGTGAAGAAAAGTGTGGCAATTAACTTACTAATTTGAAACTTTTTTAAACAGTTTTCGCAAGAACTAAGTGCTTTTTTTAACCGACTTCAAAAAAAAGGAGGAGGTTCTCAATTCGGTTGTATTTTTTTTATTTTTTTTTTTATTTTTTTTTTATTTTTTTTTTTATGTTTGTTACCTCATATCTCCGTCATTTATGAACCGATTTGGAAAATTATTTTTTTATATGAAAGGATATGTTTACAGATTGGTCCCATTTTTTTCAAAAAAATGTTCTGATGATGGGATCCATGAGGAATTGAGAGAACTCCTCAAATTTTATAGGCATACCGATAGCAATTTTGGTATTTTCATCAAGAAGTCAAGCATTTGCATTCAGAAAGTATCATTTGCTGAAGTGGAAGTGATGAAGAAGGCCACAAATGGCCAGCGGAACTTGTCAGTGATACGTATTTCACGGGTTGCGCCAAGATAATCTCGATTATTGGTATACCTATTATCCAGTAAAAAGATTGATTTACAAATCTTTTTAGTGACAAAGAATAGTAAATATATCCACTAAAAAGTTTAAAATAAAAAACTTTTTAACAAAATAAAAACCGTCTTCAAAAAACTAAAAAGCAAAAAATAATCTAATCTTGAAATCTACCTTGTCTAACCACATCAAATATTTAACTAATCTGAAGTCGGTGCCAAATAAACAACCGACGAAGAATAACAAAAGTATACTCAGTAACGAGATGCGCGGACCAATTTGTAGGTATAGTCTTTGGCGCAGACCGGCAATACTCGACTCAGTTGTTAGTTTGGCACCGACTTCAGATTAGTTAAATATTTGATGTGGTTAGACAAGGTAGATTTCAAGATTAGATTATTTTTTGCTTTTTAGTTTTTTGAAGACGGTTTTTATTTTGTTAAAAAGTTTTTTATTAGAGGCAAAGCTTTTCATAAAGGTTTTAAGATGGAAAGTTAAGTATCATTTTATGTCACCCGTTTTATATTTTCATTAGGTCTGTTAGTCAGTTGTGGTTGGGACCTCGATAAAAGCTTTTTTTTTTTTTATTACATTATAGGCAAGTATTTGATCTCGATCTCACCTGATGGTAAGTGACGATGAGATCTACGATGGAGCATACTTGCCTAGGTAGGAAGGCGGCAGTAGATCGAGACGCTACATTCACTAGGCATATGCAGCGCAACTGATCTGACCCGCCATCCATGAATGGCAGCACTGAAAATCATGCCGGAACACGGCTAGGCCGCTTGGCGACATGGCTTTGTTCAGTGGGTGGTTAGACAAATCATAATCATAGGTAGGCCTAAGAGGAAAACTTCCAAATTTTTATTTTACATATTTGACGGCCTGATTAGCGCGGTTGGTAGTGACCCTGCTTTCTGTGCCGAGGGTCCCGGGGTCGAATCCCGGTAGGGACAAATTTTGTGTGATGAGCGCGACTCTTTGTACCCATGTCATGGATGTTTAATATCTTTATAAGTAATATATACTGAGTTCACCCCAGTCCATTGTACGGTAACCATACTACAAGCGTTGCTTAGTGTGGGACCGTATAGTTGATGTGTTCTTCTGGCTATATTTTTTTTTTCTCTATACAACCGGATCGGAACGCGATCTCAACTGAGAAGATCCCGCAAGAAACTCAGCGGGTTTGTATTTTTTAAATCACCAGCTATGGTTTACTCTTATACAATCTTTTGGTGTTATAAGAGTAATCAAAATTACCTCTATTTAGAAATGTGTGTGGTGTGCTGGTGTATTTAAAATTTAATTCTAACCAGTCGATTTCTTTTTAATGGTCCTATATTTAATCAAAGTTATATTTTAAAATATTGCCAGTGATTTTAATTTCACCCTGTAGATTTTAAATATCCATGACTCCGGCGCAAATATTCTTCATGCTCATTACACAAAGTTTGCCCCCCCCCCCCCCCCCCCCTACTCAGAACCGAACCCGTGACTCGGTATAGAAAACGGGGTCAACACTAACTGTGCTGTTCGGGTCGCCCTAAAAAACTAACCCAAACAATGTAAGCATACTAATAATTATTTAGTTTAAAAGTTAACCGCCATACGTAGAGTTGGAACTCGGCAAATAGATTAACCCCACGAAAGTTACTGGCACTGTGGTCACCGAAAAAACGGTTAAGTCTACTTTGAGTTAGTTTAAACCGGATAGTGGAAAGTTTACAGTTAAATGCGAAATTTGTGTGTTTGTTTTTGATATACCTCCGGTTCGGTTATATTATCCGGAATTACGTAAGTAACTTAAAGATTGAACAATTTTGTAAAGGTTTTCTCGCGTTTATTTATTTTTGACGTTTCTTATGTTTTAGTGAGATCTGTCATAAATGTCCGTTTAACTGTCTTGAATTTTTCTGACCCCTACAGGATTCAGGCGGTGATGGAATTTATTGTATAAGATGGTACACGTACCAAATTATTTATTTATATTTAAAGACATTCCAAAATATGTACCAAGCTGAGAACACTCAACGTCTTATGCACAGATATTTAAACTTTGGAACACGGATAAACATAAATAATAAATAAATATCGCCAGACAAACACACCAACTATACGGTCCCACACCAAGCAACGATTGTATTATGGGTACCGTACAATGGACTGGGAGCGATCCCAGTATATATTACTTATATAGACATTAAACATCCATGACTTGGGCACAAACAAGAGTTTTCATAACACAAAGTATATCCCTACCAGGATTCGAACCCTGGACCCTCGGCACGGAAAGCAGGGTCACTACCAACTGCACTAATCAGGATGTCATCAGGATAAAGCTTAAGGTGGACCACAACTTCAGCTACAGGCTAGTCAAAAACCAAGTTAAAGTTGTATGGTACCTTAAAACAGATTAACTGACGAAAGTTTGTCTCGTCGCCTACCGCGAAAAATGCTGTTAAATGACTTTAAGTCGCTTTAAGTTTGGTAATTGTATAATAAGTAGACATTCTCGAGATACGTAATTTGAATAAATAGGAGAGAGTTTGTGAAAATCGATTCAGATAAGTTAAAAGTGTTATAATAGTGTTTGTGCAGTTTTAAGTAAAAAAAAAACCATACGTTTTGAATTGAGAACATTCACCTTTTTTTGTCGAATAGCCTTCGATTGTCTATAGCATCATAACTAACTCTTTGTTTTATCATGGAAATCTGTGATATCGTTTGATTTACATTTTAATCTCGATCTCATGCTTCTATAGCAAAATCCATATCCTAAATCGCATTATTTAGATACAAAATAAATAAAGAGCATTGTAATAAAATGTTATTTCACACTTATTATTCAAAGTAAACGATATTAATCGGGAACATAGTCCTAACACACGCACACAACCCCAGAAGCCAAGTAAGACGACGACGACTGGCCGGCAGAAATCCAATCGCGCGCCACGATTTGAATTTCGATCGGATTTGAAGTTCTAAATTTAAATATCCAACGGATCACGTGGCGAACGTGAGAGAGACGAACATGCCGTTCTTGTATTTTTATAAGATTGGGATGTTTTAAGTCTAAGAACAAACGAGCAACTCTAGAGAAGTGTTTGTTTCTGGTATTGTATCGCTTTGTCCTTTATCATGAGTAATATTATAATGAGCCCTACCCTATACCTACCCAACAGTTAAAGCAAAATATACTATATCATTATAAAGAACTATTTTTTTTAAAAGCATCAATTAAGTATATATCATCCTCAGTTGACTGTAGGTGTCTAGCAGTGAGACATTAAGAGCCCAAATACACGGGAGAAGATTTTACTCTCCAACTTCTGCGTTCCTTGTTGTATATGGGATTCAGAACGCCGGCATACATTACAAAGAACGCGGAACGTAGAACGCTAAACGCTCTCTGTCTGTTAGGGGCTCTGAAATGAATACGTATACGTACGAATACGTAAATCCTATTAAAACTAAATCAACAAACCAAATAAATATACGTTAATCAAATCTCGGTTGAAACATGATATGGTTGTAATCGGTATGACAAAATGTTTGCATGTTTGATGTGTGCATTAGGGTATTATTGTGGCCTGATTTATAAACTGTACACGTAATGTAATGGGAAGGATTGTTTAGCGAATAATGTTGCACTATCGGGGACACGAGTAGTGCTATTCTGTAATGCCAATGTCGTATCTCACCCGTGAGTCCGTAAGTGAGTTGTAAAATTTTAATACAAATTTTACATACTACCCAAGAATTCACGTGTGAGATATAATATTGTCATTTAATCTCATTTCTCACGCATACTTGCGATGGTGAAATGTAAAATTTATATTAAAATTGTATATATAATAATCTTGATTTTTTTTATTGACATAGACATTGTAGCTTACTTCACATGATGATTAAATATCTTCTAAAGAAGCACAGGTTCAAAGGATAGTGTACCCGTTCTGAATCACGCTGTATATTGCACTGTATAAAGCATTCACAACTATTGTGTCAACATCACGTGCGTAGCTAGGAACCTATTGACACGTTCTCTCGGCGCGGGTCGTAATATAAAACGCGGCCGGCGTCCCGTCCGAGGTGACGTGCCAACGTGACGCGTGTCACCGCGTCACGCGTCATACGTGACCGGCCCCCTGATTACGTATCTTTTCAAGCTTAGCGAAAGAAAAGCGACAGCAATAATCTCGCAATAATTGCTTTCAAATCGCAGATTTGTATGACGTCGCAGCGCTACGTAATACGAATTAGCAATTTAAAAGCAAATATTGCGCGATTACTGCTATCGCTAGGCTGTTGCAAGATACGTAATCAGGGGGCGGGGTCCGTAGTATGACACCGCGTGTTTGATTGGTGAGGGGTACTCGTAAAAAAAGTTGGTGTCGGTTAATATTCGAAAGAAATCGGAGCTAATGTTAAAAAAAGTGTATTTTATTTGAGTGTCTTATATCGTTTAGAGGGGACTGACAATAATTTGAAAATGATCACATCATCATGTCTGTAATGTTCGATGGGGTGGGTAAAGGTGCACTGTGGTGTACCCACATTTTGCCGATAGTAGTTTGTCGGTCACTCGAGCATTTAATAAACAATTCAAGAAGTCTTCATGTCTTTATCGTTGAAATAAAATTATTTTATCGCACTTATTTTATGTTTTTACGTTCCCGACATTTCGGCTGCTTTACAGCAACTATGGTCACGGGAGGACAGGTGGATGACGTCCTAGTGGCATAGCTTGAACTGGGGTACCCTCATATTTAGTTGTTGCTTGCGGTCCGATCTACGCAGCAGGTGCTCACAGTGTCTTGAGGTATTTATCGTTAACGAGTTTTATCTGCCAATGGCAGGCAATGTCCTACTCCATAATACAATTGCTGATGAAGCACACACAATGCATTAAGTGAATGCGCATGTTGCAATCGGTCCCGCTCGGCGACACCATACAAATCAGCTGGCGTTCCATTCAATGCATATTGGACATTAATAACGTGCATTTGTGCAACACACCGGTGTGTCGCGTGTTGTTCAAAGTGAAATTGTTTCGCGTCGGTCGCCATTTGCAATTGAGTAATTGGCGCCCAGCGTGGGACTTTCAATTATACGAGCGGGCATTTAAATTATATTTCGAGGTTTGTAATTATGCTAATGTGTTTGTTCGTAAGCTTTATAGTTAGTTGCGTACTTGTTCAAGTGCTGTGCATGATATATTCCGGCCCGTATGCAGTAGAGTATTGCGCTTTAACCTGCGGCAATTAAGTAAAATTGGTGTTACGAAAATCTGCGCCTGAGCGTCCCCGCTTTAAATATTAATGCTGGCTTAGAAATATTTGTTACTCTTTTAGCGGTAAAGGGATGATCTCCCAGCCAGGCCGGTGGTTTGTCAGGCGGGGCGGCTGCTTTGCCCAAACAGTCATTGTCGGGATCTTGTATATATGTTACGTGCTCCGAAAACTCTAATAGCGCTTTTCAGGATTGTATCAATTGTCAATTATTCTGAATGTTCGTCTGCAGCGCGCCATCTGTGTATCTGGCGAGATTCAAGAGGTCGCTACACTCTTATTCTTACTTATTTTATGACCACCGTGACTGTAATTGTCCTTCCTCTCTGTTTGTTTTTCCTTGACTAGAAACGTATGTAATTAATGCAAGTCTTTCGAATATAATTAGTCCAATCGTAACCTTTCATACCGAATGACACGGCACAGTAATTAATAAAAGGTATATGGTTATGTCAGGTTACTGAATCGCGTCGTTCGGCCACGGTGCCCGATCGCGCCGCGAAACAATTTGCCCCGCGATGCGTGAATGGATGACGTTTAATTATTGCACCCGGTGAGATGCATTGGCGCACAACGTGGGACCGATAAATCTGTGAGCTGGCAGATGTTATGTATTTTTTTTATTTAGTAATATAGGGAATAAATCATATTTTTTTTATACATTACATTATGTAGCTAGTGGCTATGCATGAGAAGGTAGTCTTGCATTGAAAAAGATTATGCTGAACAAAAAAGTATTGGTTAGGTTATAAATTTCCTAAAAAATTATCTAAGGTAAGACGACCTACGGGGCAGTCCTATGACTCCCTGTTAGTACAGGCACACATCCGAGATCCAAGATTATGAGTATCGACTTTAAAAAAAAGTCCTAATGACAGACGCCCTTAAAATGTTGGTACTTGTAAGATAAATCATTTTGTATATAAACAAAAGGTTTTGTACTGAACATGTCGCATGATGTTTGCTATCGGCTCGACAACTTGTCGCTACAATTCTCCCGCCGACGCGTGAATGGGTGACGTTTAATTGTGACTTCTCCGGTTAACGGTGAAATGGCGCCCAACGTGGGACCGACAGGTTCGTTATGGGTGATATATCTTACCTTTGTGTTTTTTGTTAACGAATTATTTTATAAAGGTTACAGGAACATTTATAATGTCAACTTTATATATTTTAAAGAAAATATGCTTATATCATGTACTTGATTCTATAGTTTAAAAAATATACAAAAATAGAGCGTCCCTTAACCCCCGGTTTATGACTCGGGTACAAACATACATATCTCAAAGTTAGCTTCTCACAGGGTACGTTACAGTATAGAAGGGTCCCTACAAACTGTGCCAATGGGGTCGTCCTTCTATATGAATTATTTTTATTATTTTTCTACGGTAAAAGGTATAAGCCTAACTAAACACCGGGGGGACATAACTAAAACAATGCATAACACATGGAGCACTTAAGTCTCCGCCCGGGCGGCGGCGGCGGCGGCGGCGGCGGCGGCGGCGGCGGCGGCGGCGGCGGCGGCGGCGCTCTCTTCCAGATCCGATTAACCGGAGCCGCGCGACTGCCCGCATTGTGCCCCTACGTATATCCGGCTGTAACCGGTTTAAGCCGGTTCCGGCCAGTATTAGGGATTGTTATGGACTAGGGCTTTTTTCTGGAGCATATTTAGGAAAAATGTATGACTAATAGCTGCCTCCCGCGGTGTTACCCGCGATTAAAAAGTTTGTACTTTTTACCGGTATAAAAAGTAGCCTATGTGCTATTCCAGACTATAATGTATCTCTGTGCCAAATTTCATCCAGATCCGTACGGCCGTTCTGGCGTGATTGAGTAACAAACATCCATCCATCCAAACTTTCACATTTATAATATTAGTGGGATTATACAGGCTGATTGGTAAGGGTATAACTAATCTTTGAACCTGTGCTTCTTAAGCGCATTTGTGTTCATTATTTGAACAAGGAATTCCGATGTCCATTTTAAATAAAAAAAACGTTTGGAAAATATCACCACTGTGTTTATTTTGGTCATCATTTTATTTTTAAATTACCATTTTGGAATTCTGCCTTTACATAATGATCATAAATTTACATAATGATCATAAAGTTCGAAGGTTCGTTTCTGAAGTGCCCCGTATACATACCCTTTTTATTTTTGTTTTAAAAACAATTTATTTTTGGTTCTGGACCACGAGGACAGTCCATTCCTGCGTAGCACCTTGGTAGGTGCGGTAGAGATTGACGCACGCTCAGTCAATGTATCGATAAACGAATCATCGATTTTTATACCCTCGAGGGACTAAGATGTCATTCACATAGAACTGCATTTATATTACATTCTTACAAAGTTTGTCTCTACTGGAATTCGACTCGAACAGGACTCTCAGTTCAGTTACCAGGGTCTCTACCAACTGGGCCAATCAGGTCGCCCTCAATCTATGATGTGTCTTTCTGTTATATCATCGTTCGTCATCACTCGTTTTTGATGTGTTTTACTTATATATGTTTTTATCTTTTCAGGTACGTCTCATTGTCACCTATAATAATTACAGAAGATTTCACCTTTCGTAAGTCCAATTAATTAAAGGCATAAGATAAGGGGGCTTAAATAAAATATTAGTGTTTTAATCATTGATTAATATAAGTACCATGAACTATTATTATTAGTAACATGGACTGATTTTTCAAAATCAAATCATTTATTTCGTATAGGCCTACAGGGGCACTTACAAAATTGTCATTTACTATAATCATAGAAGGACGAGCTGCCGAGCAATATATCTAAATGCGCAAGCCCTTTTCGCGCAGGACCGGTTTTCGAGAATAGGTAAACCAAGTTTACAGAACGTGACTACGTATACCACAAAGCGTCTCTTCAAGGGAACTGAAGATAACCATGTCTTAAGTTTCTAATTAAATTTGCATTATCCCAGTATCGCGCGATGCATATCCACGGCGTGCGATCTATGCGAATCTTATTCCATGTGTAGTAGAGTTCAATTTGCATTGTTTTGTTGCCGCTCAAGTTTGCGGCCGGATAAATGGCGGGTGATGTTTAGGGTGTGGTTTGTTTTAAAGCGTCACTTATAAGGTTCATTAGACGCTCATTTCGCTGACATTTTTACGTAATTACTCGTTATTTAGGGGGATAAATGTACTCTATTGTTCCACTAGCAATAACAAACACGTTGCATACGATTTGGATTGAGAATTTACGTATTTTATTTTCTAATTTGATTGACAGAAAGCTGACATTATACATCTTTAGAAATCTTAAGTTATCGTCTGGTTATATCGCGGTGCGAACGTCGACTGCCGTATGTTGACGTAATATTCACGTTAGACGTTCAATATGGATCGTGACCAGTTCGGAATAATCATTTTTTTTTCGATACGATGACTTGATCAGTCTACCGCTATCCTCGAATCATGTCCTGTATTTACCGCGCCGAACGTCGTGTATTCTCAATGCTGAAGGTCGCATTATTAACCAGGAATTAATAACAGAGCTTACGCCTTTGGTTTAAGTTTAATCTCGCCCGCTCTCACTCACACCCCACCTCAATATGATGAAAGATAGCCGATCTAACCAAGTTGGAGTAGTTTATTTCGGTTGATTTAAGTTTTCAAGATGTTGTCTACAAAGCATCAGAGGGGGGACGATTGCGCTTTGCTTTGGAGATCACTCGGGATCGTTGTCTTCATCCCATTGGGTAATAAAAGAGGTTTTATTGATCAGCTAGTCTGTTTGGATTATGTCTCACTTTGATGATGTGGAGTAAAGATGTTGACGCTGAGTCTTGATAGGAGATGGCGATGCTGATTATTAGTCGATAGATATTTGATTTTGAGTCAAAAATAATGAAAACATGTGGTTGAGAATGTAATATACAAGACAAGGTCAGAGACATTTTTTTTGTAGTGTTGTCCATTTTAAGTAGCTAATATTAGGGGTGTTTCGATTGCTTTAAACCTGCGCCGCTATAGCGCGTTTCCAATTATTATCTATTTCAATATGTCACCACAAAAAAAAAAACGAAAACTAAATTTGGCATTTGTTAGGAAACAATTTTTTTTTTTAAATCGACATTTAAAAAAGTGACTGCAGATACTGAATAAAAATGTGCTAAAGAAGTTAAGTTCAATAGCTTGTATGTAATATACCCTTTCAGAATCATTCTGTATATGAATTCAATTGTGCTATAATTTGAGGTGACAGACCTTTCGAATGATTAGTTAAAAATGTGGGTAGTTCTAAGTTCTGTAACGTACATTGTAGGTAGGTGCAACGCGACTAAATTAAAACTAATGACGCAACTATGCCAACTTTAACGTGCGGTCGACTCTCGTAACTCCGTTGGATTGCGGTGACCATGCGTTGTGGGACTATGAAGATAGTTATACACACTATCCGATTGGCTTAGTGGGTAGTGACCCTGCTTTCTGTACCGAGGGTCCGGAGTAAAGCCCGAGTCATGGATATTCAGTATCTATATGAGAAATTATATACTGGAAACGTCCCCGTCCATTGTACAGTGCCCATAATACAAGCGTTGCTTAGTTTGGGACCATACAGTTTGGTGTGCTTGTATGAAAGATCGATCTAAAAATAGCCCTCACTCATTCAAAACTCATTAATTTGACGCGAGTTTTTTTTTTATAAATACGGGATCGCGTGGTATGTAGATCATCCCCCGACGGAGCACCCTCTCATCCCTACACTTAACAGATAATTAATCACATCTAACGTCTGCGGTCTGCGAGCGAAACCTCCACTTCGTCTGTAATTTTTTTACAACCCTTGAACTCTACACTGTCTTCTCGCAAGTGCCGATCATGTGTATCTATCAAAATGGAATTTATTTATATTCGTAACTATAGCAACCCGAGAGACGTCGTCCTGTCCCGATTTTAGCAATTTTTCCAAAAACCTTAGCGGACTATTACTAACATAAATGTAAAAAAAAAATGTCGTATCGGTCTATCCATTTTCAAGTGATGCGCTTACCAACGAACAAGATTAAATTCTCATATATATAGATTACCAAGTAACTATCCAACTTGGCGTCAAAACTTTAATGTATACTAAAAACAGGGACACAAAATGTAGTACTAATTTGTAGTTATTTATCAATGTATCTAACATTTCATTCGCATGTTGATTAGAAAATGTCAATAGTATAAAGTCCGGATGATCCGTGGATGTCGGCCTGATCATATCCTCAAAGGGGAAACCTTGCAAGCGCCCAGTGGAATATTAATTAGTTGGATCTATATGGATGGCTTTGTATAATAGCGCGGAGCGTAGTAAAATAGGGCGTAGAACGACTCTACGCTATGTCGTAGCGTAAGTTATTCGTCGTAGTATGAGCATAGCGCAATGCATCGTAGTAGTATGTAGCGTAGGCGTAGCATACATTCTATTTCGTAGCAGTGTAGGCGTGCAAGTTAGGAATAGAAGAATATTTTGCGTAGCATAAGTTATACGCCATATAAAAATAGGCGATTGCCGTAGCGAATGCTTGCGTAGGGTGTGCTACGCTTTTCTACGTTTTACTTACATATCTTGTAGAGTCGATTGATGTATAAGTTAATAAAGCGTCATAGCGTATGCGTAGCATATGTTACGTTCGCCGTAGATATATGGCCGTTGTCTGTTGCGTAAGTTGATTATAACTCCAACGACTGGCTGTAATACTGAAAACTGATTTCAATACATAATATTCTAAACCTTTTTTTTTTCATTTCCAATGTTGGTCCACATTTGTATATCGACTTTTAATGATTTCTGCATCAAACAATAATTTAATTTTAACGGGCCGTACGTCACGGTAATGTGATCTTTATGACCCAGCCACATCGCCCATAATGGCTCATATTGTTTTGTATTATGACGAAATATCTGAAATCAAATTAGGTTTGTGTAGCAGTTTATTACTGATACGTACGTCTTTTTATCGTTTTCTAAACGAAAATAATAGAATTTTATTTTATATGGACTACCAATTATATTATGTTACTGGGATTGCCGTAATGCTGTATTATGAAACTACATATAAATAAAAAAATAAATCATCTGCAAAAATGGTCGCATCACGTTCCACTCATCGTTTAGATCAGCAATCGCAAGTCATTTGTGACAAATCGATGTAAAGTCTCAGACACACTATGTACGATTTCGTATTGTTGAAAAGTCGAATCATTGGGTACCCACTTAGTCTGTCCAGTTTATTGCCGCACCTATAACACTCTCGGGTCCCAAGTCTATGTCACTCGAAGTCAATGTCACTTTTGACATATTATGTATAAGAGAAGTGTGTAATGTGACCATTACGATCCTATTGTTATCGCATTGTGAGCGAATTGTGCTAGCGGTCTTAGGGCCCTATTTAGCCCTATTGGAATCCGATGAGGGAATCGAATAGACCCATCGAGTTTGGCTTCGTTACAACGATCTTGAAGAGTACATTGGTTACGTCGAAAGGGTCCTGAGCCCCAAGTCTGCTGACACAATCGATTCATAATCGAACAGCAACCGCATAGTAACTGTCACTTTTGACAGATACTGTACGTGATATCTGTCAAAAGTGACAGTTACTATGCGGTTGTAGTTCGATTATGAATCGATTGTGTTAGCAGACTTGGGGCCCTGAGATGTCACCCACTGGACATCCCATGGCTACAAAATCTTAAACATTAACTATTGCATTGAAATGAAAATAACTTAACGGATTTTATCGCGTTTATTTTATGTTTTTTACGTTCCCGACGTTTCGGCTGCTTTACAGCAACCATGGTCACGGGAGGACTGAGGTGGTCGACGTCCTGGTGTCATAGTTAGAAACGGGGTAAAATTAGTTTTATTTCAATGTGTAGTATTCGCGTAAATATAAGAAATTAATATATTAACTATTGCACTCACATCTCACTAAATCCCAACGCTCTGACATTTAATATGCAGCGAACATTGTCGCATTAATCCACTGACAGGCACCCTGACATTTAGTCGATTTCATGTCAGCCGCTAATAGTTCGTACACACTGTGTACCTACTAATGTTGCGTGAACATGTTGCGCGGCGTGGTCGATTACTCTAATGGTTTAAATCGACGGCCATCATTTATTACACATTGAAACTGGGCTGTGTCTATCGGTACATCAATTTAAAAAAGCTGTTATGCAATAGGCTTATAGGTCGTCACTGAATTGTATTTAGAATTTTTATATGCGTCACTTTGTTTAAACAAAATGGAAGAAAATACCATTTTCGGTGGGATTTTTTTGCTAGCCTATTGTTTCAAGGTACATTTACGCTTTGCTAAGAGTATTGGGGCAGGAGGATCAGAGGAAAACCGATGGGTGCGCGGAGCCGCGGTCAAAAGTTAGTTAATTGTACATTCAAATCCATCATAATGTGTGAACGTCTGTTTCTATAGCTATCAGTTACTTCTTTCCAAATATATTATCATTAAATTCTATGGAGATGAAACCAGGCGTGAACTTCTCCCGGCGCTATCCGAGTTGATCCGGGTACTTTGATTATAAAAAAAGGACACATGAAATATTCACCCAAACAACTATCCCCTCAACTTGCTTCCATCAAACTTTGACACACACATCCTTCTCTATGCGCAAAGTTTTAAATCATGGCCTTGTGTACCGGCCCCCAGTGGCTCTCAAAGTTTCTCGACAGCCCCCCGGTGGACCAGTACACGTCGCGCGACATGACCCGCCGTGTCGCCGTTTAATATGTATTGTCACGACGACGATGCTCAATTCACTGTGTATGTGTGTGTGTTGTGTGTGTGATGAGGGTCGTTTTGTGTTGCGATTTTGTAAGGGGCTCTGGCTATTAGGTTTGGCGTCAATTACGTACTTATATGTTTGGTATGTCTTCGGCGATTTCATTTGTTTTTTATTTAGCACCCACTGTCCTCTGGGCGATCGTACTTTTACCAATGATAAGACCAATGCACATTGTCTTATTTATCTGCCAATGAACAAAGACTTATTAGTTACTTATTACTTCACTAGTCGTAAAATAATGCAAAAGCTACCCTCTGTACCTCTGTGTAACTAATGGGACTACATTGAAATATAACATTTTTTTCTAATTTTATCGCATTTATTTTATGTTTTTACGTTCCCGATAAATATGAGGTTACCCCAGATCGAACTATGACACTAGGACGTCAAACACCTCAGTCCTCCCGTGACCATGGTTGCTTTAAAGCAGCCGAAACGTCGGGAACGTAAAATAATAAAATATACGCGATAAAATTCGAAAAATTGGTTTTATTTCAATGTGTAGTATTCGCGTAAATATAAGAAATTAATAATGGGACTACCTTAGCGTAAAACTGTTTCACAATATTTTTTTGCTTCTAACATCAATATCTACGGGCACGTCATGGTGTCCATGATGACTTACGGGGTTGCCAGAATAACGCGCCTTACGAAGCACTGAGGAGGTTGTTACAATTCCATCACCCATCCAAGGCCTGACCGAAACAAGCGCCAGTATATCATATGTTTTACCAACTAGGCCACGGCCTCCTCGGGCTGGTCTAACGTCAATACAATAAGAGGCAAAGACCGACATCAAATATCTGTTATAATAGAGAGATCATTCTATTTTATCGTCCCATAAAATTCAGATAACGCCCCGCAATTTCCATTTCTAATAAAGCTATTAATAAGAAACGAATTCTTTCTCCAATCTCAGGTTTAATAAAATTTTTAATCATTGGAAAACGTTATATTCGGACGCTCCAATTTTAAATTTCAAACGTATCTGCAATTTAACGTTCTGAATAAATTAATGTAATTAATGAAATTCGATTTTTTACATTTATCTTAGATTTTATTGAAGAACGTTTGACGGCCTACTAAGCGCAGCTGGTAGTGTCCCTGCTTTCTATGCTGAGGGTCCCGGGTTCGAATCCTGGTAGAAACAGTCTTTGTGTTTGTATTATGAATGTTTGTGCCCGAGTCATGGATGTTTAATATCTATATAAGTATTATTTACTGAGTTCGCCCTCAGTCATACAAGGGTTGCTTAGTGTGGGACCGTATAGTTGGTGTGTTCGTCTGGCGATATTATCAATATGTAAGGCAGAGATTGTCAAAATTCGAATAAGCTCATCTTGGAAATGATAAATCTAGTTTTGTAGTCGACTATATTTCGATCAAGATAATTTACGGAACTATAATAGCCGTAGCCTAATATGACCGTCCAAACGAATATCGACTACACTAATCAATCATTAATCGATAAAGTTTCATTAACTGGAATCGATCGCTCACGTAACTACTGATCTCACATATCTTAATGACGTCGGGGCCTTATAATCGACTTGAGATCGGTTCTTGATTGATGAGCGAACACTTCAGACGGTACGCCCCCGACCGTCTTTAGTCTGCGTCATTTAGCTAGTTAGGAGTACCCTTATCTGGGGTGGAACAGATTTTTTTTTATGTTTTGGCAACTTTTACAAAGTGAATCCGTTCGCGCACATTTTTTTTAAATATTAAGACGTGACAGTGACTCTTTTACGATGATATTTTATAATTTTAAGCGTTTATTGCGTTGATTCTAAATCGAAATTACTTGCACTGAGATAACATGTCGAAACGAGCCCAGAGAATTGGCAAAACTTTTATAATTATTAAACTGCAAAAAGTGTCCTATCGGACCTAAAAGTCATGTCGAACGTGTACTTTTAACATTTGTGCCCAATAACTGTGATGAATCAGGCCTACTCCCTTCTGTTTACCGAGGTCGGGTAACTCTTAATACCCAAGTACTCAAAGTCACGTTCACTTCACGGCATTTTTTTTAATAACTAACAAGTAAAGATTCTAAGCGTAGATTGGACGACCTGATAAGCGCAGTTGGTAGTGACCCTGCTTTCTGCGCCGAGGGCCCGAGTACTACCGAGTATAGAGTACCTATGCATGTATGTGGGGGCGGGCAACGGTTATGTACACACCTACTAGCTTCATACAATCACTCTCCTACTCCGTTTGTCGAAGCCTTGCACTTAGCACAGGATAAAACGCGCTTAGTTCAGCTCATCGGAGCGCGGTAGTGAGTGATTGATGGGCGAGCGATAATGTGTCTGATAGATTGATTGAACCTCACCCAGGCACTGATTGCTTTTGAGTCTTAGGAGAATCGTGAACATATTAGAACCTTTCTTGTGGAATGCTTTATTGTAAGGTGCTCCCCCTCGACACGAGAGCGATCTATGGTAGATATTGATAAATAAAAATACAATTGTTATTTTGTTGGGAGCATTTTTTTTTAATTTTCGTAACTTTACAAAAGAGCGCAGGAACTTTCTTCTCCATAGGAACCGCATTCCGAACGTGTGGTAAAGTTGTAGCTTAGCATTTTGTAACTATTTTGACGATTCATGAGTACCGTACTTATTGGTGTATGTATATGAATAAAAAATATTCTGATTTCGAATTCGACACAATAAAAGACTTCCTATAAAGATACCTAACGTATAGGTTATACATTACTTACATTAGGATATGGCATAGTGTTGCCCTATTTTAATATCTCATCGACTTCTTCATTGCTTGCCCGCGGTCTCGTTGGTCATTCTAAATGCCAAGAACTGCTGAATAATCTTAGCGCTGATTGTCATCTCGGAGTTGAAGCATTACTATTACATGCCAATCTCCGACATAACCTTTCAAATAATCCGTGATAAAATACGGAAGACATCCCTCTTTCTATGTTAATAAGAGATTCCCTTCATCCTCCGCAAATATTACCTGCCCCGTGTTGCGTAACGAAGGGTCTTGATGTGAACTATCAACTTGACTTAATGAGATGAACTCGCGTTTGGGATACTGACAGGGACAGAGATGAAGATATAAAACACTCGGGCTCCTGCCGGGTTTTTCGTACAGGACTGACCCTCTGTGTCAGGGTATATGTCTGAAGTGGGTAAATAATATAAAAAAAGTTTTTATTACTCTTTGATTGAACTCTTGTACTGCTTTTTTAATACTCGCTGTCACCGCGAACTTCGTACCGCCTCAGAATCAAATGTATGAGAAAATAAATTATCTTCATTATTATTTTGTAAGTGAATGTTTCTAATGTTTTAATAGTTATTCTGCTATTCGGGGCGGAGGCGAATTAAAAAAAAGCCAAACATCGGTAACTTCGGCCCAGTCCATTGTACGGTACCCATAATCAAGCGTTGCTTAGTGTGGGACCGTATAGTTGGTGTGTTCGTCTGGCGATATTTATTTATTATAAATGAAATACAACTCTGATGTCATTGTGATTCATTATTATTATTAGGTAGGTAAGTACTTAGTAACAATATTATAATTTGGAAATACAATATACTAAAATAGGAACGTACTCAGTACCAATAAATTGTAGTGTAGTAGTTGTAAAACAAGATTTACAACAAAATTATCAATCGCCCGCTGGTTGTTCGGACACGTGCCAACGAAACTCGGTCGCGTGGGTCACCATATCAACATTGGGCTTCAGGACATTCCTGAAACTTGACAACAAAATCATTAATTGTTGTGCAAAATTTGGCATTTTTATTTTGTCGCTAGATAAACATAAGTATAAGAAGAAGAGGAATAAATATATTTACTCGTGGCAGATACATTTAAACCGCATAGTAACAAGTTTGAATAAAAATGTTTGCCACAAATTGGCCCCAATGTTCCGTCAGAGATGCTTGGTGATATGACGGGACGAATATCTCGTAATACAATAGGTATGTATACAGAACTAATTTAGAATAATACACTCAGTTCAGACTATAATTTGCGCATGTAAACTTAATAAAATTCGAGCACCTTTTCTTATTTGAAGGCAAATATCTTGTCGCCACAATCGTCTGCCTAGTGTTATTGACTAGCGACCGCATTGTGTCCCGTTCTTCTGCATCAAAACGATGTCATCCTACACTTTGAACGTGTAACGAGACGCAAAGCAAAGGCTATTCATTCACTTAAATTGTAGATTTTTTCTAATTTAAAATTTGGATTAACATTTACGCGTATTTTATAATAGTAAACGCGGATTAACATCTTGTTTTTTTTATTGGTATTTCGCCCTACATAATTGTATTACTCGTATTGTTATGTTTTGCAAGTGCTTCTAAATTAAAGTAGCAGATTTCGGGACAAAATTGTCAATTTTTTATTTTTTTTATACATTATAGGCAAGTATTTGATCTCGATCTCACCTGATGGTAAATGCCGATGAGATCTACGATGGAGCATACTTGCCTAGATAGGAAGGCGGCAGTAGATCGATACGCTACATTCACTAGGCACATGCAGCGCAACTGATCTGACCCGCCATCCATGAATGGCAACACTGAACATCATGCCGGAACACGGCTAGGCCGCTTGGCGACATGGCTTTGTTCAGTGGGTGGTGACTAACCACGGCCGAAGCCTACCACCAGTACAAGCAATGCTTGTATTATAGGTACGTACAATGGACTGAGGAGGATCCCAGTATATAATTGCTGCTATAGATATTAGACGTCAATGACTAGGGTACAAATATTCGCGCTCAGACCAAGTTTGCACCTACCAGTAAATGAATCCGAGACCCTTGGTACAAAAAGCAGGGTAAAAATATCGCTATTACTGTCAATATAACGCTTTTATTACATTAGCCCATTAACACTTATCCGCCAGTGTTTATGCAAAGTTACCTTACATAAAGGACATGCAAAGATAATGGAAAAATACTTGAACCTATTTATTGATACAGCTGTCGACATATATTCATTCATTTGAATTTACAATATTTCTTGAAGTGTCAGAAGTGTCAGTGTGCAGAGTGCATACTATATTGTTGTTTATCGGGAATGCAGCGATGCAGGCGCCGCGCCGCGTGAAACTGGGAATCCCATTCTTGCGCTTTCTTGAACCACAATAAATGCGCGGCTTAGGCGACCCGTATGGCCCAAGAGATGAGCTGTGAGCGAGTATTACTGTTTGTTTTTAGGAAACCGTCTTAAAACTAAATAGGAGGCGTATAGGTGAATTGTTATACCCACACACATTTAGCCGATGGCTAGAGTCCCTACAGCGTTTGGTATATGAAGGTCTCAGGTCATAAGACACTAGTCTAATACGGGTTGGCGGGTTTATCGCGCTATTAAGAAACAGCTTAGTCAGCCGTGCAGATTGTCTCATGATGTTTTTATTCACCGGTTGTTCTTGGTTCAATCTCTATCTTGCCTTGCCTTGCATCTCGCCTGGCGAGGATCACGGCGAGTTACGGTGGTCGCATGAGGCTTCGCGCTGACGTCGGGCAGTGAAACGTGATATATTTTGATGTCGCTAAATTCCACGTAGAAATACTGATATAACGTTCCTTGATTTCTGGCTAATTTATGTTTTAAATTGCCAGTGATGACAGTAATGACATATGGTACTGAGACGTGGTCGCTTAATGGGCCTCATAAGAAAGCTCAAGGTCGCTCAACGCGCAATGGAGAGAGCTATGCTCGAGGTTTCGCTACGCGTTAGAATCAGAAATGAGGAGATCCGTAGACGAACTGAAGTAACCGTCATAGCTCAAATAATTTTAAAGTTGTAGTGGCAGTGGGCGGCACATAGCTCGCAGAACCGATAGCCGTTGGGGCAGAAACGTTCTAGAATGGTGACCACGAACCGGAAGACGTAGTGTAGGACTGCCCCCCACAAGGTGGACCGATGAAATCACACACGTAGCAGGAAGCCGATGGATGCGAGTGGCGGAGGACTATGATGTGTGGGCCTATGTCCAGCAGTGGACGTCTTTCGGCTGATAGAATAGAATATGTTTTAAAATTAATTATGTTAGCTGCGTTGTAGATGGCTCTCTTTTAAGCGTTTAGTGTAAGTCGCGTAATCTTATAACTTGTATCTCTCTGCCATCGCGGCGATGCAGTCAACTACACTGGTCGCGGGGGGTCGAATGCGTCACGGGCTGTGCGCTCAGTGTGGCGCTGGATTTGAAAGCAGATTGCTTTTGTATCCTCTTTCTCTGTGGCGATCTAGTAATATGCTACCACGGCGGTAATCCCCGAGTGGGTGGCCTGAAACATTACGACCTTTGAACAGTTTTGAAACATGAAATTTTGACTAAAATTCCCTTTGGAAGAATTGTTTTCATGTCCCTGGGAACTTGTATTTCCTGTTAGATGGTTCATAGTATTCATTATTATCTTTTGCTCAGCCATGAACCTGCGCTTCTGAAACGCATTTATTTGTAATGTAATTATTATGTGAAGTCAGAATTTCGAAATTTTGATTTAAAGCAACAATTTTGTTAGTAAAAAATTGCAGTTTTCATTTTATTGGGAACACAATTCAGTTAAAAAAATCGACATGTCGTAGTTCTGACGTCACATAATAATTACAAATGCGCTAAGAAACGCAGGTTCAATGTATATCCTTTCTGAATCACCTGTATCATATCGCCAGACGAACACAGCTGTACGGGCCCAAGCTAAGTAACGCTTATATTATGGGTAGCGTACAATGGACGGGAGGTGATCCCAGGAATAGACCAAGGCAAATACGAAAAGGGTGGGTTTAAAAAAATATCGTGGCGAGTATAGAACTTAAACCACTTAACTAGATCTCTCTCTTTCTCTCTCTCTCACACACACACACACTATGGTTGGTCCCTCATATCTGAGGATCGCGATCATCGTTGGATAGTCCACACTTGGATCGGACGAGTAACCTCCATCGGTTTCCTTTCATGGCGCTTCCGACAACCGAGCTGAATTTGGTTGAAGATCCAAGAGTCCTTTACTTGATCGGTCCATCTGGTTGGGGACCGTCCTCGAGCTGTAAATTATCTAGATACTTAGTCGTAATAAAACCAAACACAACACTCTTCCTAATTTCATTACTGAGAAAGACTATGTTGCTAAATCACAATAATCTCTTCTCGATGCCGATATAGATTTTAAACGAGTAGGTATCGATAAAATTAATGTGAGTGTGCTCGGTGGTATCGATTAGAAAATCAAAGGGCAGCCGCCGCCGGCGCGCGGCGTGCAAGAATAGACCGCAATTAAACAACGGGCTATTTTAGTTGGGGACGAGAAGCAGACATCAGTATTGCGTGGTACAAGTTATGGGAACGTTACATTAATTTAAAAAAGAATCCTTAGATTGAAAGGAAATTAATAAGTACTTTTTACTATTCGGTTAATATAAGTAACATTTTGTGAATATAATAAAAGTGAGTCAATTTTACTATAAAAATACCACTATATGTAAAATAGTAGCATGGAGTTCCGAAATGAAAACGTAAACATTACAAAGCTTACAGGCTGTGACGTCACGGCCACAAGTAAGCACGTGCGTGACAAAGACAGCGTAACTACATTCTCTCTCCGCTACCTGTTAATGCTGTTACCAACCTTAAGAGCGAATATCTTTGAGTTGACAGGATCAATATTATCAGGCTATGCTCATTGGTCAGCCCCAGAATAAAGTTGATGGTCGTGCAAGCAATAGTTGGCTATTATAATCCCGCTATCCTTAGCAGGTGTTTGAACGTATTCAAACACAGGTCGAATAATTGAATATATACATGCGTTTACTATTAATACTTGTTCCCGCCTGAGACGCTGCTGCATACCACTAACATTATAACCACTACTATTATAAATGTGAAAGTTTGGATGGATGTTTGTTACTCAATCACGCCAGAACGGCTGCGCGGATCTGGATGAAATTTGGCACACATATAGATTATAGTCTGGAATAGCACATAGGTAATTTTTTAATCCCGGTAAAATGTATGATACCCGTGGGATAGATTTGTTTTAATTTTTCATAGAGGACCAGGACCCACATGATTTTTTGCATAGGTAGTGGTAGTTTAGGGGCCATAAAATGACATCGGCATCGACATACTTTTTAATCGCGGGTAACACCGCGGGGCGCAGCTATTAATTTATAATAGGTATTTGATACAATCAACTAACGTACTATGGCCCCAAGTAATAACTTGCGCCTCAGTACGAGCAATTGAAACCATTGTTGCTGCCGAGACAAACAAGCAACCGGATTAATGGTAGACTAAACAAACGTAGCGTAGCTGCAGGCTACTACGGCGTAGCATTAGACGCCGAGGTCAAGCTACAATGTCGGTGAATACGCATCTCGCAATATTTTTTAAATCAAGTACATCCATCCATTCATCAGCTGAAAGACGTCCACTGCTGGACATTTCCTCCCCCAATGACTTCCACACATCAGGGTCCCACGTCACTCGCATACACCGGCTTCCTGCTACGCGTGTGATACGATCTGTCCACTTTATGGGGCGTGTGAAGTCCGCCAACCCGCACTGGGCCAGCCTGGTGGGCTATGGCCTAGTCCCCCTCGCATTGAGGGGAGGCCCGTGACAACAGTGGGGCATTAAAACGACCTTTATTTACATATTAAAAATGTACGGTGTCTTTCCATACATTTGTATAGGACAGTGCCCTAACAAGTTACTTACTCATACATAACATCCACTTTCTTGCAACGGCCGAGGTAACGAATCGAAATAAAGCACCATTTATTATTTACACGTAATACACGTTGAGTTCAGTGACTCTTATACGAGACGATACGATCACGTCACGACTCACGACACATTTATGGTAATTTTCGACTGCTGACATCAGAAATTAACTTGTTAGGAAGTAATGGCACAGGGAATATAATTATTTTAAAACTAGGAATTTGAAGTTGTGTCGCGACTCGTCGGATAAGTAATATCTGATTTGTATCCGGTTATAAATTTTACGTATTTATAACATACTTTTTTTTAAACGGGATTGTATATGAGTGATATTTCTATTTGTGATTTGCAATAGCGGTTAGTGATGGATTATTTGGATTGCTGAAATTCCAACCCTAGTTGTATTGTAATGAGAGCTAATTTAGTATCGGCTGAACCAATTTCTTTCGAACATGGCTAAGAACCATTCCAATAAAACGATATTTCTAATTAAAAAAACCGGATTGAAATCATTCCCCTCCTTTGTGAGCCATGATGGCGCAAGACTTCAAACTAATAAGATCTTTCGGTTTGCGTTGAGGGTTTTAAATAAATATATTCGAATAAAGGAATGTTCACCTTACCGTTGTATTGTTACAAGTAATATAACCCAGTACATACGCCTAACTTACCAACAGTACATTCATTATTCGTGTTTCTCGTTCTTGTGTCGGCCGGGGCGGCACGAGGATGCACGAACCAATCAAAATGAAGCAGTGCGCTCAATTATTCAAACCTAATTCGCGGGCGCGTGCCGACTGATCTTTACACTGTACGATTCCGATACGATCGATGGATCGGCTTACAAAATGAAAGCTTATATAATCAAATTACTTGTGAGTTGTTTTCAGTCACTCGTTTTTAAGATCCTTAATTTTATTATAGTATCTAAAGCTCGCTTTTCTTAATGGTTTTGTGATCAAAAACTACAACAAAAATAGAGAAACGAGAGGCAGTAAAATTGTTAGCAATTCTATGCTACGTTTTCATTTAAAGGTACTTAAAAATCTAGTCACAATAGTAAGTACATTCAAAGGTCTGATGATGAAATTTAAAATAACGGTACGTATAAAAAAATCGTGAGATATAAAGCATCCCATGAGCGAACACGATAAACAACAAAATTACTATTAAATACACAATACGTAGTGCGGCCGCGCTAAATAAATTAAGTGCACTCACCCTACACGGGCTAGGGTGGAAGCGCCAACAACCGGTATGGTAGGGTACTGTTGAATTTTTTAAAACAAGATGCGAGCCTGAATTTTGGGAAAAGCCCGTCGGTTAAATAGTAAATTTTAAATTACATCATCGTTTATGGTAGGCATAATCTACCTCAACTGTGGAATGGTAAGTAGATAAACCCACCAAGAATAACTTGGGGGTAAATAAATCATAGCTATACAAGCCCCTTGTTAACGTCGACGGCCTTCAGTGTTGTCGGGTCGGTTAGGCCTGTCAGAATTAAACCTTTAATAAATAATCGTCTTTCGTCATTTTAGAAGAGGGCAATACTAATAATAATATCGCCAGAACACACTAACTGTACGGTTCCAAATTAAGTAACGCTTGTATTATGGCTGAAGACGATTCCAAAAAAATATTAATATAGATATTAAACATCCATGACTCAGGTACGCCTATTCGTGCTAATGATACTAAGTATGCCTACTAGGATTCGATTCAAACCCGGGACTTTCTATAATTTTATGTATTTTTGTTTTTTGAAGACGGTTTTTTTTGTGAAAAAGTTTTTTATTCATTACATCATTGAGCAATTGAGTGAGTCCAATGTCTGAAAATAATAACGCGACTGAATTTTTGCGCGACGTTACACGACCGTAATGACACTTGTCTTGGCCTGGCACTGAGTGGGTACAGAGTACTATCGCACAGGATGGGTGTGCGTTTTATCGTTCAGCGTCGACGAATGACAGTTAATTGTACGTATTTATTTAGTATATGGGAGTCGCTATCGTTTAGAGAAGGACAAAAATACAAACGTTTACAATATTCTTTCTGAAAAAAAGACAACCTAAAGAGTTGCAGCTATGTGACGTCACCACCTTAAGTCAGCGCGCGTGCGACAGAGAATGAGTGCGATCTTACTCTCTCCCCACTATTGCTGTTATCAGAATTGAATAAGGTTTCGGAATCTTTGGATTTTTTTTTTTATTTCTTCACTGTATGTCACACAATCATTAGAACGTTTGATTTAATATAGACAATAAAGTACTAAAAACGTCGTTTATTTTCGCCCTCGTTTCAGAGCTTATAGGTTTTTTTTTCAGTCGCCAATGTAGCTACAGGTTAATCCGCTTACGGGCAGCTATAAATCGTCTGTGATCGCCTGACGTCGGCTTGCGCCGTTGTCTTTGATGCCCGCCCGGATTTTTGCCTGGGCGGATCGATTTATACGGGATTAAGTCTTTTAGTGCCTTGGTTGTATAAAGTTTTAAATGTGGCCTACATTGGAGTGCAGCACACACTGGAGTGTGAAAGAGAGGTGTCCACAGTCGCCTTTTTGTCGCATTTTTAGGTTGTTTGGTTTTTTTTTTAATTCGTTGGCTAATCATGCTTCGGACAGAACTTTATGTTGGCAGTACTGGCTGTCATTTTAAGGCTTAAATATTAAAAAAATACGAGATACATTCCGGTTACCGGACCCATTATTTTGTATCGGAGGGCAGACGGTAAAGCGGCGCGCGCGCACACGTTTTGATGATCCTATTTTGACCACGTATATAGTGTGAAAACTTGGTTATGTGCTACTTATTAATAGGTAATTCGTCGTAAATAGTCCAGAAATCGACACGACAAAACAAAACTTAAATTCTTATGTCACAATAACCGACTAAACCTGACCCAAAATCCTGAAAACACTTTTATTAGTAATCAACTTAGTACGTCGCGCGAAATAATTATTTGCATTGGCAACAATTTTCTATAAAAAGCAGCACTTGCGTCCACGCATATCCACGTTGTGTCCGTCATCGCGCGCGCCGCGACAGAAATAACACGCTATGATGCCGTATTAATAGATGCAACCACAGACATCATATTGCCACTAGAGGGTACAATGATACGACCCACCCCACCTTCCGTTCCCTAGCCTTTTTTAAGGTTTCGTCCCAAATATGGTAAATACGGAGCCTTAGGCCTCAGCCTCGAATTTAGCGGGCAGCGGGGCGGCGGCGGCGGCGGCGCGGGAGCGGCAGGATCTTATGCGTATAATCAAATGGACCGGTTCTCGAAAACAGCGGCGCGGGCCGGCCAACGAGCGCCCGGTCCCGCGCCGCCGCCGCCGCCGCCGCCCCGCTGCCCGCTAAATTCGAGGCTGATGCCTTATGGTGCGACTATGCCCGTCTGTCACACCAGATTATTTAATAGTTGCCTCATATACCTACCCCAAGATCACACGAAGAGAAATACTAGACCTGTTATGCCAGGGGCCAACTGCTACATCTAGATAGGAACTACAGTACAAAGTGATAACAATTTTTGTGCCGATTTTATGCGCGTCCTCGAGCGACTTCTGAACTAATTTTAACATTAAATCCAAAGGGCTTTGTTCAAATAGCTGTCACTTCGATTAGTTCCGTGGACACTCGCTACCTGCCATCACTACTAGCAGCGCCAAAATGGCGAAAATGTAGTAGACACAAAACGCCGATGACTATCTCCTGTCTAGTAGTCAGCGCACGTCAGTGGACGCAACACATTCGAAGTGATCGCGTCGCGTCATTCGTAGATGTCGCGCGGTGAGTCAGGCGGTGTTGCCTGTGTTATAATAATAATATCGCCAAAGACGAGCACACCAACTGTTCGGGCCTAAACTAAGCAACGCATGTATTATGTGTACCGTACAATGGTCTGGGGGCGATCCCGCTAAGTATATAAGTTATTAAACGTCTATGACACGGGTACAACATTCGTGCTCATCACAAAAAGATTGCCTCTACCGGGATTCAAACCCGGGACGTACCAACTGTGCCGATGCAAGTTGTCAAGGATTTAAATTATGAATCTCATTGGTAAATTTGTCAGTTTTTTTTAAACTTAGCTTCCATGATACACGTGATTGATGGATTTTAATAAAATCGTCCATTTCAAAGTACTTAAATTTTAAATCAATAAAACCTCTTACCGCGATCGACTTTTTCAAATTCTTTAGTCGTACCTACAGAAATGTAACTGCAGATATTTATAACATTTATCAGTTATTATTGGACAATTATTCTTTACATTTTTTTACAGATTTATGTATGTATTTTAAATAATGAAAGAATGTTTGTTTTATCTTCTAACAGTTGATAACACACCCCAATATTTGGGTTAGTATTTTACAATTGGCAACCCAGTGACTCGCGCGCATACCTCGTAGCAGCCGACGCGTACAAAATCCACGCGTGGAGCGCCCCCACTTGGAATCCGACCAATTTTGCTCATTTCGAATATTTTTACGCTCATTGTTGCTAAATAACGACACAATATTGTCATTCGAACGCGTATTTATTTTTGTTTTTATTTCGCGCGTAATTGAGACGATCGTGATTGAGTCAGATTTGTGTTAAATTTAAAATGTTAATACTTTTTTTGACGGCCTGATTAGCGCAGTGGTAGTGACTCTGCTTTCTGCGCCCGGGTCCCGGGTTCGAATCCTGGTAGGGACACAAGCTTTGTATGATGAGCACGAATGTTTGTACCCGGGTCATGGATGTTTAATATGTATATAAGTATTATTACTGAGTTCGCCCTCAGTCCATTGTACGGTACCCATAACACAAGCGTTAAGATTAAAGTGGGACCGTATAGTCGGTGTGTTCGTATGGCGATATTTATTTATTTATTTTGTGTTACTGTTTAAAGTAAAACACAACACGACACGACAATAAGATTTGTTTTAGAAATTTGTATTTAAATAACACTTCTTAAACATATTTAACATGGATGGTGCAAGCGGTTCTAAGAACGTTATCGACATTTAAAATAATATTTTCGAAAATTTCAAATTTGTTATTAATCTCTTTCGTAGTATTGTTTGGAAGGAATGCGTTTCACTTAAAATATGTTTTTCAAGCTTCTGAAAGTTTGCCAATTACTAAGTTACAAATTGGTCCGCTGTAATGCAACGATACATCACTTGAGACAGTTTGCTTAGTGAAACTTAAGTTTTCACAGCCGTCAGCTGAAAGATTGGATAGCTTCGTGTAGGTTAAAACCAATGTACAGTAATTTTACTGGGACAGCAATACCAGAGTATATAATAACATTGTAATTGGGTCGAATATTTTTACGAAAAAATAATACAATCGGGTCGGCTGAATAGGCTTTTTACGCCATTTTTTTTTATTTAAACACGCATCAAGTGAGCACTTGAGGGTTAATTTCGATAAAACTTAAAATCTTATGTGAGTGTTTGTTTCTTAACTTGTGTTAACTTGGCATGATGATAGCTTATAAACTGGTTCAATACATACTTAAGATGGGAACCTACTAGGCTTGTTCAGACCCGTGTTATGCCGGAATGTTACGACTCCCAGTCTTAATATAATGGACCATCTTACAATAGGAACTGGATGTGTGCAGCGATGGGGTCACCACCTTTGCCATATGCAGGTATTGGAATCAAATGTGTTTAAATATGTATATTAAATGTGTATTTACTGTCCCAATTTAATAACGATATATTATGGTTATCCTACACCGCGTTTTCCCCGAAGTTTTTAAATTAACGGATTTTAATTTCGTTTCATTATGAAAGAGCGAAATTCATTTACTTATTAATTATTTTAATTTCGTATCACAAATCATTTTGCTATTCGGCTTAGCACTGGAGGGTGATGTATTTATGCCCTGTACTTATCAAATATACATTTAGTTAATATATTAAAACTCGTACTAGTCTCACTGGCTAAACGTGTAAAACTCATAACAACTCGCTTTACAATGCGTCGAAGGTTAAAAGCAACACAACCTCCATCTCAAACCGGAAACGAACAAACTCACACAGGAAGCTGGACCGGTAGTGGTCTTTGCCGCTACAGACCGCACATTTCCGCCCGCCCAGCGCTGGGCGGCTGTTTGTACAAGTGCATATAAAGCTATGGGGTTTTGTTGTGAACTGGGATACAAAGTTTGTGTTTATGCTTTGAGAGTGGAGTTAAGCCTGTAGTGAGCTTTTCAACCTCGCCACACAGACGGCGTGGCAAATATTTAACTATACAAATATTTCCTAGAAATAATGTATATGGCAAAACAACGTTTGCCCGGTCAGCTAGTACATAAATTTCAATTCACTCCAACGTCACAAATGACCGACTCGATAGATCTTCCCTCGTAATATTTTTATCATTCATCATTTTAAAGAAATAAATAAAACTCCTCTCCACATATATTTCCCCGGAGTAACCGAACATATTGAATATAAACGGGTAACCGGTTCCTTGCCGGGTACAACGATAAAACCCGAATATCGGTAGCCGAATAAATCCTGAGAGAATTCTATCTCAAATCGTCTTTAAACCAGTTTAACTGACCCGTTCAAAGTTTGATGGACCGAAGAACGTAAAAATATTATAGATATTTACTTTTATTTCGTCCGATACGTGATACATTTGTAATTCCCTCCACCATCGATGTCTATTAACAAAGAAGTAGATAGATTTCTTGCGCTCGAAAATGGCACCACAAAATGCTACTCAGTCTAATTAGTCTAGCAACATCGAAACGACGCTGCGTAACATATGTCTGTCTTGCTTCTGCTCTTGCTAATTGTCATGTCGTTCGTTTACACTGCCATTGTGTCGTTTAGTGTGTGCAACCGAAGTACGTTGCATAATAACGTACATGTGTGTGCGTCAGCTGGGACATTAATGACAACACACTAGTACTGGCAACACATATCTATGTAAATGTTCATAAATGTATTCCACATAATATTACAGCCAAAAAATATAAGAGCACAATTATTAAGGATGATAATTAATGGTATTTTCAGGCGATGGAACTTGGTACGGGCCCGACCAAGGATTTGGCCCGCACCGTACCGAAGCTGTTGGTCTGAAGAGTATTCTGCCGACATTACGGAACAGACAGTTGGTACGGAGTGGACCATGTCTCCAGCCCGTACCCAATCGGATCCTCTATTAATTCTTGAATACCATTATCATTATCATTAGCCCTTTAAAGCCCCACTTTTGAGCATGGGCCTCCCCTCGAAGCGAGGGGGGTCTAGGTCTTCACATAATCATAATCCACATTGCTGGCCCAATGTATTAATTATGTTTCTCATTAATTCTAATATAGCAGAGGATAGGAATCTACCAGAAAATGTTACAAATCAGATATCCTTGCAAAGCTATTTGAATGTTATTAAATTGTAATCTCACTTTTGTCTCGCGACAACTGTCGTTAGGAATCCTTTTGTATCATCAGAAAGCGTTAAAGCTAACTTTACAAAATGTTAGATAAGTTTTATACTTACTGTTGTGTGGGCCATGAAGACGGTTTTCTAACAAGCGTTTTATATTGAAATAAAACTGTTTTTTCGAAGTTTCCGACGCTTCGGCTGCTTTACAGCAACCATGGTCACGGGAGGACTGAGGTGGTTAACGTCCTAGTGTCATAGTTAGAACATGGGTACCCTCATATTTAGTTGTCGCTTGTTGTTGTAATTTTTTTTTTTTAAATCGACTTATCGAAAGTCTGACTTCACATAATGATTAAAAAAGACGCTAAGGAAGCGTAGGTTGAAATGGGATGTATAGCCTTTCTGAATCAGCCTGTAATCAGTGAGAAAATGTTCAGTCTACAGTATGACTAGAACTATCCTATACGGGCGACGATGTTTGACGACCTGATTAGCCAGTTGGTAGTAACCCTGCTTTCTACGCCGAGGGTCCCGGGTTCGAATCCTGGTAGAGACACGCTTTGTGTGATGAGCACGAATGTTTGTATCCGAGTCATGGATGTTTGATATAATTTATATATACTGAGTTCGCCCTCGGTCCATTGTACGGTGCCCATAATACAAGCGTTGCTTAGTGTGGGACCGTATAGTTGGTGTGTTCGTCTGGCGATTTTTTTGTATTTATGTGATTACTGCGTCAGGTTGGTAGAGAGATGTTTTCGTGGCCCATCCATTTATATCTCATTACCATGCTGATCTTGGATTGAATGGTATCGTCGTTGGATGTCTAACACGCGGCGCGGGAGACTCTAACTCGTCCAACAATCAGATTAAGAGCGTTAGAGTAGAGTTAGAGGACGTCACTGTTGCTAATACCAATTTAATTAGTGTTTATTGAACGCTCTACAAATTTCAAATATATATAATAACTAGCTGCGCCCGCGGTGTTACCCGCGATTAAAAAGTATGTCCTTTTCCTCTATGTCCTTTTCTGTAAATCATGTCGATCCTTTGCTCTATGAAAAATTTAAACAAATCTATCCCACGGGAACCATTCATTTTACGCGGATAAAAAGCCTATGTGCTATTCCAGACTATAATCTATCTCTGTGCCAAATTTCATCCAGATCCGTTCAGCCGTTGGGGCTTGATTGAGTAACAACCATCCATCCATCCAAACTTTCACATTTATAATATTAGTGGGATTCCAGCCCTTTTTTTAATGTCCCACTGCTGGGCACGGGCCTCCCCTCCACGCGAGGGGGATTAGGCCATAGTCCACCAAGTTAGCCCAGTGCGAATTAAATATGTGCGTAATTCGCGTGTACTACACAAATCGGCTTAGTTTTGTATGCATCAATATCTATACTAAAACTCCACACATGCAACTCTCAATCAATACCAATTAATTTATTGAACACTCGTCAGAGCTTGTCGCACGCGACAAAACATGTGTACCGCAACATGTCACAACATGTCGCCGCGACAACTTCGTAAACGCCCGTGTTCAAATAATTACTACTACGTTAACCATATCATCAATCACATTGCCATCATTGGACTACAAATCTATCCGAAATTTTAACTTATCGTCTCGGCAATAAGGGCTATAAACAAATAATCCCACTGCACTCGTGCATTTTCGAGGAATCTTTGATTTACACGAACTCTGTAATGTTTTGACGTTCACAAAGTAAGCTACGCGTCCACAGATACTGATTTACGATTTACACAGGCAAGATAATAATACAGATGTTGCGGGCGATTTTGAATCTTATATTCCTACCAATAAGAATATAAGGAACTGCATTTTTTTTTCGATGAAAGGATTTTTCTTTTGTTATATAAAGTATGACGAATCGCTGAACGTCACCTGATGTTAAGCTGTATAAATCTCGCGGAAATCTCCAGCTATAGAACAACTATACTACCTACTACTAACTATACTACTAGCTTTAAAAAGAAAACAAAAGAAAATTCTTAAAAATGAAAATACTTTTAAATAAGTAGATAAAAGACAGAAAAATCAAACACTGTATACACTATTTTATACATAAACGTGATCGTTATCACCTACTTCTTAACCCCTATAATATTTGGTTTTGATAAGCCTTATATATGTATTTTATAAAAGTAAACGTTAAAAAAATATATTAAAAATGTCTGTTTCCAATCTGAAACCAATTAATTTACAGACCTCGCCCCCTACATACCTTTGCGTGAAATTTTTAATGGCTCGCGGAATGAGAAGGGCTGAGCTTACCTTCACCCCCCCCCCCCCCCGTTCCTCTCTCACTGAAAACCAACCTGAATTATTCAAGATTCACACACCCGATTCAAATGTTACAGTTGATTGGATTGAAATTTTACAGGATTGTTTCGTGAAAATTCAATGGAGATGTGTTCCAGCAAGCCTTGGTGTTGTAGACTATTTTGGCGATAAAAATAAAATAACGAGAAACAACATCTATTGTTTGGGTATTGGATTTGTACAGCACACATATTAGGATCGCCACTTATAGATTTTTCAACATATGTAAGTATTTTTTTGGCCTCGATTTTGTTAGCCAAAATTGGATTGTTAAGTGTTGTCCGGCTATCTGCAGATCTTATTTTTAACCCAAAGACTCGTTCTTTTTCCTCTAATGGCCTTTTATGGTTCTTGTTGACGACGTAATAAAACCGATAGCGGTAAATTGTCATTTTGAAATTGAATTTGTCTTGTCTTTTGATTATATATTCTATGGATGTTATATTTAACATTATAAAGCCATCTCCTGAAGATCTACCTATTCTTGGAGAAAATTGGTTGATCTTCATCTTTACAAGCTTAATTTATATACAAAACTTCGTATCGTCTCAGAATCAAATGTATGTTAGTGATTTTTCCCATTTTTTAATAGTTATTTTGCTATTCGGGGCGGAGACAAATATCAAACAAACATAAAGGTCGGCCCTGCCGTTTTTGAGTCATAAATTGTGTAATTAACACGACTTTGTTATATATAAGATAAAATTAAACATGTAAGTAAGTAGTCTGCAGAACTCGGATTAAAAAAGTAACAGATACATATAAATCAACTTTCAACAACATCTCTTCAAGACCTGTGACCAAGAAAAAGACAAAGAAACACATTTATTATTATCAGATCAATTAGATAGGGGCGCGCGCCGACCCTACCATCAGGGCTGACCTGATGGAGTTGTGGAATTTTAATTAATTGATACGGAAGCTCGTACTTTTTTTTTGTGAGCGTGTGCTGTTAGTGTTTGTGTAGGGTTAGCATGTTCCTTTATTGAATACATTTTTTTTATTGTTTTTTGCGGTGCGATAATGATTTAAATTTGGTATGTTTTTTTTGCTTTGTTACTTTGTTTTGTTGTCTTACTGATAAATAGTGCAAGTAGATCTATTTTGATGATACTCAGCATTGTGATAGCTTATAAAACGTGTCAATATATTGGATTCTTTTCATTCCGAGAAATGTATGTGTTCTCGCGGGAATTTAAGAAAACACTATCACAAGATTTACTGGGTGGATTATAATGAAATTTGGGCACAGTAACAGCATATAACAAGAACAACCTATTAAGATATTTTTACTATTAGACACAATATAAGAGTCGAGGAGATATCCTGAAAAAAATAATAACAAACTCAATATTTCTCCCCAAAATAGTCCCTATGCCTAGCTTTATAAAAACATTCGAATTTCGTGAAAGTGAATCAATTTGGCAACGCTCAACGCTAACCTGTGGAACGCGGTCCGTGTACCGACAGCAAATTAACTAAAGTGCTGCCACCAATTGAATTTTATTTGCTGACTGTGCCACTAGTGTTTGTTAAAAAAGTGTATACTATACATTTTCGAAGCGGTCGACGCTATGCTTGTTTCGCTATAAGCTTTGTTTGCTGACGGTACATACGGACCGTGCTATTTATACACTGATCATGATATTATTTTTTTATTTATATTGGTTCAATTGTGTTGGCTGTGGACGATGCCATCCATCGATAAGTTTTATATTTTTAAACGCGTTTATTGGTCATTTGTTTGGTCGTAATTAAATTATTTAAGAACATAATGAAGGCCATATTTTATTCTGCTATCGGTACCTCATTGACTAAACTTTCTTTGATCTTAGCGTTTCAGCCTTTCAAGTTTCTGGATTGGTTTTTCATTTGTCGATAAAAATATACTCAAGCCTTTTTTAAAACTATATTTATTCATACGTACAGGCTGATTTTGAAAGGTCATACTAAGCCTTGAACATTATGTGATGTTAGAATTTTGATAGATGAATGAATTTAAAAAAATGATAGATGAATTTAAAAAAAAGTTCACTCACAATTGTTAGAGCGTTTGGAACAAAATTTATTTTTTGGGCATCGGACTGTGTCCATTCGTGGTGCTACAAAATTTGCTCCTACCGGAATTGGAACCCGGGATTCTTGGTTGAGTAAGCATGGTCACTACCAATTGCACCAATAGAGTCAACAAATAATAATTATATTATTTATTTAAAAGACTTATTCTCCCTCCCCTCCCCATCAACTTCCCCTCCTTTTATTTCGCTCGCTCCTTATACAGATAGCGCCATCTATCTGCAGGGTGCACATAGTACTTGGAAATTTCATCCCCCCCCTTCCCGGTCTGGTTAACTACCCCCTTACTCAAATGGTATCATCCTGCATGCACTATGTGTAACTATAAGTAGGGATTAGTAGGGCGACCATGATGCAGGCATATCAGTTCTAGTTATAATAAATTGTTTTCAAGATCTTTGGATGTGTGCGTGTGGATGTGTGTGTGGATGTGTGATGGCGTAATGTTACGGGCCTTCTACATTGTACGATGGGTATTAATGTTTTTGTATATCTTTGCAAATGAATTAATTTCCCGGGATAAAAATAAGGTATACATTGATCCAGCCCATAAGTTATCTATCATGATTCCAAGTTGAAATGAAATCCGTTCTGAGTATTTTGAGATACACACATCCATTTCCAAATACAAGAAATTTCGTAGATTGACCTTAACGATCTTTATATTAATCTCGAAGCGTATGCAATACATCGATATATTGATTACAATATGTCGTTGTCTATCTACTATTATTACATCTCAGCGAGGTTCCATTTTTAAATAAAATAATGAAATTAAAAATGTTGAATATCGAACTACGAACCGAAGGCGTCCATCTTAATGTTGTTCACATGGTCACCTTAAGTATCCGTTAGAAAATACTGTAAAAAAGCCAGAGCGAAGACTCGGAGCGGCGTCGCGACGTGAGCTCGTTTGTCATGTCGTAACTACGGAACGGAACTCGATGGTATTTGCATACTTGTGTACAGACAGACATTCAGAGTATGTAGATAGGTAGTATGTAATTGATCGATAATGATGATTCCTGTTTAGTAGGGTAAGCACGAATTCTGAAATCGTAACGTCATGAAAAAAGTATACTGTCACTGTCTTTCCTGTGTCTTTCTTATTTATGATGTCTGTGGTGTGAGTGGCACGGAAGGGACTTATGGGGGGAGGTATAGGTTACGTTACCGTAACTTTTTTTTGTGGCGAATTGACAAACCTTTTTTGCAAATGTTTAACAAATACTGACAAGCATGCTTGGTTTTATAACCATATACCAACAGCGAATTTTCAACGAAATATTGTTGCCACGGCATTAATGTTCTGTTTTTTCTGTGATGGTTTTTGCCATTAATTCATTTATTAATAATAATAATATTGCCACGCCATACACGCAAATTATACGGTCCCACACTAAGCAACGTTTGAATTGTGTGTGCCGTACAAAGGACGTGGAGCGAACCCATGACTCGGGTACAAACATTCGTGCTCATCACGCAAAGTTTGTACCTACCAGGATTCGAATACGGGATCCATGTCTCAGATAGCAGGTAAACAATCAACTGCTCTAATCAGGTCGTCAAATTTTTTTTTCTTCGTGTACCTAATTTTGTCGACGGTGCTATTATTATTATTATTTTATTTGTGTGCACAAAATGATGTCACGAGCTAGGTGTGCAAACTGTGTCTGGTGTCGGCTAATGGCTTAAGCTCGTTACACAGATTCCACAACTAAATCGCCTCTAATTTGCTTACCCAACTATCCCCCGAGGGTGTCACTCAAGTAAGATATTAGTGAACTAGTCACCAAGTTGGTGGGAAGTTCCTCAGCATCCTCCCAGGATGCATCGTCTCATCTCGTATGCGTTTAACTAATTGATCACGACTTCAGTGATTTTCAATCATAAAATAATTGTGGACATTAGAAGGTCGATTCCGTAATTTTTGTCTGTCTGTCTGTCTGTTCACGTCACGTCATGAATTTGGTGAAACATACCGTGGTGATAGATTATAACCCAGGTCGAAATATAGAATACCTTTTTCCAGTGAAATAGATGGCTAAATGAACTATATTATCTAATCCCCTGGGCGGTTTTTACTTACATTTGACATGGTGATTAGCTTACATTCCGCGTACTAACCCTCGATAACGTATCCCTTCGGAATTGAAAGGGTTCTCTTAGTATACTAAAAAGCACAAAATATTTATATCGCCAGACGAACAGACCAACTGTACGGTCCTAAACTATGTAACGCTTGTATTACGGACACTGCACAAGTGCACAATGGTCTGGGAGCGATATATATAATACTTAAGTATATAGAAAATTAAACATATATGACTGGAGTTCAAACATTCGTGCTGATCACACGAAGTTTGCCGCCACCAGAATTCGAACCTGGGGCCCTCGGTACAGAATGAAGGGTCACACACCAACTGAGTTAAGGTCAGGTTGTCGTCATCTAAAGTCCACGTGTACGCATTCGCGGGCACTGTAAGTCCAACCAAAGACCAAACCTAATGCCAAATTGTTTCTTAATTTAAGCATAAAAGCAGTAAAAGCAATATTAAGCATTCCGCAGGTGCTAAAAAAATCATTGCTCATCCGACCTGTATTTTCGTTAGATGGCTAAGCCCGCCGCTAAAAGAAAGGAGGGATTCCCCCCCCCCGCGCCGGCTGGTCAGAGGATTTTAATTATTCCGGGGGCAACGAGACGCCGCGACTGAAAATGAAAAATTAATTACAGCCGCTAGCTTTGTTTGTTTTATATGGACGTTATTGCTCTGCAGTGATAGCCAAGTTGGTAGAACGCCTGCCTCGGTAACGAGGATCGCAGGATCAAACCCCGGCTTGCACATCTGGGATTTCTAGATTTCATGTGAGAATCTAATTTTCAACCATGATTATCACTTGCTAAACGGTGAAGGAAAACTTTGCGAGGAAACCTGCATGTCTGAGAGAACCCCTCGACGACGTGTGAAGTCCGCCAACCCGCACTGGGCCAACGTGGGGGACTATGGCCTAATCCCCCTCGCATTGAGGGGAGGCCCGTGCCCAACAGCGGGACATTAAAAGGGCTGATATTATTATTGTATTATTATTTCTCAGAATCGCGCAAGACTATAGGAGTGTAGGCTAATAGAATTCGTTGGATTACCTACTAGCGCTATAAAAGAATTCAAAAACATTTGGAAAAAAAAAAAAATGGCAAAGAATATGCTGTTTTAGAACGTATATACATATTTTGTTTTGTTTCGAAAACCTCACAATACAAAGTTGCAAATGTCCACACGATGTAAACGTATTTCATCCGCTCTGGAGAAAATTGTCTGCGCACTTGCAAATTTCAATTTCGTCCTTCGCCAGGTGGGTGTGTTGCATTGTAGAATTGGTAGATAAATGATAGAGTCCAGTACGCTGGGAGTTGACTAGTCGAGATGCTTATGTACTGTACGAGTGTTGATTAATTTTGTGCTTCGGAGGGGACGTTTACCTGGATGTCCTACCTAACATACGAGTATATGACAAACCTGAAAAAAACAGGAAACTATTTTGCCCCGTACTTAGTCTTTGAAGAATGTTGCCCTGTGTTATTTAAAATTGTCTGAAAACTGCTATTTTATTCTGCAAAAGATTTACGAGTAGTACGGCCTGTCACAAACATCCGATACAGTCTCTCTCTCTCTCTCACTGTATAGGAAATAAATAGTATTCTCCCCTGTTTTACCCTTTTTATTATGAATACCACCCGTCTCTAATGTCAAATGCAAAGTTTTATTAGAAGGCCGACTGATAAGGAACGTGGTACTATAGAAGCGATGCGATTTTATGCAGGAATAACACCATAGCGATAAATAGATTGCAGGTTTTCTTCAGAATGTTGTAGCATGTTTTCATCAAGAAAATAATATTCAAGCAATCCCCGAAATGTCTAAAGCAACACGTTGAACAAAACAAGAAATAAAAAACAATCTCCTCTCAAATTTAACGAGTAATATTGTCGTTAGATTTCTTACCTGTGGGATAAGCAGGGCCATCTAATGTAATCGTAACGTCAACGAGAAAGCATGCTGTCACTATCAAAGCTATTTATGAAATCTGTGGTGTGAGAGGGCTGGAAGATGCTTATGTACCGCAACTGTACGTAAAAAGGATTGTGTTGGTACTGTATATGTGTATACAGCGCTTTTCTCATTTTCTTTTTTATTATTATTTATATAAAGACACGTTTCTGTTGGTATCGACATCTATAATAATATTATGAAGTAGTCAAGTTTGTTAGTTTGGTTGTAGGGGGTAATCTCTTTATGTACTGATCCAGTAATGAAAATTATCCCTGCGTGTTATGCGTACGTGTGCGAGGTACGGACGTAGGGAGCCACGGGCGGAGGCTAGTCGCTGAAAAAAAAACATCGCATTAACGCCTCCAGCGCTTAGCTTGCAATGTGCGTCCCACCGGAATAGAGGGCTGCGGATTTCAATTTCAACAAGTGGATATTGCTTTGGCACGCGAGTGTAACTACACTCGGTTGCAATCTGTAGTGGTTACCTCACAATTTGATATTTTACCATTACAAGTTTTCCTGTTACGATTCTATTCGATTTCACCGAACGTTTTATTTATAAGGAAATCGTTTTATTACTTTTATTCGATTGTTGATTTTTTTTATGATTTCACGATGCTGACGGGAGATTGTATTTTTTTTTATTTACAGGGTGTATCAGGCATCTCATAATTGTATATTTCTAGAAGACCATAATGATCATAAAACCCTTCTGCCTGGTCGGTTATAAGAAAACAATATTGCACGAATATTGACACATATTTTCTTTCGAATAAAACTAATTTAACGGATATCATCGCGTTTATTTTTTTGTTTTTACGTTCCCGACGTTTGGGCTGCTTTACGGCAACCATGGTCACGGGAGGAGTGAGGTGTTTGACGTCCTAGTGTCATGGTTTGAACCGGGGTACCCTCATATTTAGTTGTTGTTTGCGGTCCGATCTATGTAGAAAGTGCTCACAGTGTGTTGAGATCTTGCAATGGTGCGCAAGTCAGTGGTAGCACCCAGCCATCTTCGCTATGGAAATTAGGATGTTTTTTTTTAATTTCAATGGCCTCGCGTATCATCCTCACTTATTTTATTATAGCTCCGTCTTGCTCCATTGGGCCGTTGAGCTGGCTGTAGCCCTAACGTAAAGCGTTCGGATACGTCTTATATCTTAACAGGCTTCTATTAATAGGCGGCAACTACACATTGTGAATAGTTGTTTGGTTTGAGTGACAACAATTTACATGACAGTGTTACGAATCATAAAATGGATTTAGTGCAAGCACTGTGACGTATATTAGGTTCGCTCAGTATTTCGTGTACGTCTTCAAGATTCATGGAACATTTATGCGCATACTAATGTATTTGCGCGCAAACGTAAGGCCGTGTTCGCACTTTCGAATAAAATACAATGCCCATAAATGGCACGAATTTGTGTCATGATTCAAGATCATAATAATATTGACGACCTGATTGCCTCGGTTGGTTGTGAGTCTGCTTTCTGCGTCGTGGGTCCCAGGATCGAATCTCGGTAGGCGCACACAAATGCAAATATTTTTACCTGAGTTTTGGACGTTGAATAGCTGTTTAAGTGTATTTATATCATCGTTTAGTGGCGAAGATACAACGAATCGTAGATTGTGGCTAGATCAATGTGTGTATTCAAGTGTCCAGAAAAAAGTATTTTTTAATATCCATTCGCAACAGCTACTACCGCTGTAAATGTTGATCCATTATCCCCGCTCCTTTATTACGTTTGAAGTCGTACGGTTGAATTTACAGACATTGGTTATAACACGTTACTAACACTGTTTAGTTAAAACGTGCTATAGGCTTTATAGTGTGTTATAAGAAACGATCCTTTATAGATCCACTGAAATCCAGTTTTAGTTAAAACACTTAATAAAAAAAAATATATTAAAAAAAAATATATATTATCCTACCATATTACAATGACAGCCACACGCATGCTTCGGATAAAGGCAACGAGCTTTTCTAATTTCGCCGAATATTATCTTCAATTGTCATGGCAACGAGATATCGTTTGATTCGGTTCCCTAGCTCGGTCGCTAGTATTCTTTATGAGTATCGTGCTGGTGTTGCTCCCTGCCATGGCGGTCAGTGTTCCTTATTAATGTTTCCATTTCGTTTTGTTTCAGGACGTGGTGCATACAATCAGCGCACCGCACGGGCAAGTCCAGAGGATCGTCGTGTTCAAGAAGAACGGTGTGCAGGCCATGGTTGAATATCCTTTTCAATGGTGTATACACGCTTAATGCCTTCTTAAGCTCTCCTAACCAAATTTCAGTCACGGTGGCCCATCTCGACGGAGCCCAGCCAACTACGCAGGAGGCTCTACTGACCGAATTTTGGTCACGGTGGTCGTTCTCAACGTAGACTAGCCAACTACGCAGGAGGCTCTCCTGACCGAATTTCGGTCACGGTGGCCGACCTCAACGGAGACTAGCGAACTACGCAGGAGGCTCTCCTGACCGAATTTCGGTCACGGTGTCCGTTCTCAACGTAGACTAGCCGACTATGCTAGAGATCTTATTGAGCACTAAAGTGTGCGCAAGCACAGGTGCGCTCTCTCGGTCCTCACTCTCATAATGCGATAGGACGGTAATCCGATTGGAGAGAGGTCAGGCGCACGACCGACGACACGGTCCCAAACTAAGCAACACTTGTATTATGGGTACCGTACAATATACTGGGGACGATCCCAGCATATGATTACTTACTTATATAGATATTAAACGTCCTAAACACAAATAGTTGGCTCTACCGTGATTCGAATTTGGGACCCTCGGTACTCAAAGTAGGGTTAATTGTGCCAATCCGGTTTAAAACGGTGTTTGATTTTAATGATAATTAGAACTACGTATATAAAGTATTCAATTAAATAAGCACCAATCAAAGTGCATTGTATCGCCGTCAATGCAGCCGATAACTGAACAGTTAACTATTGCAATCCATTGCGTTGGCAGCTTCGCGTGAAATGGAACGAAAACATTAAAATAAAATGTTGTATATTTTTCTACACCTTGTTGGCTTTGTGGGGCGGCAGTGGTAGCGGGGCGGAGGCGTGAGCGAAGCGGAAATACTACGATTGGTTAATTGCAATAATCTACAATTATAATTAAAGTTTGTTCGGTTTAATCTAAAACGGGTTACTAAATGTAGGTGCATTGCATTGCACAATAGCCTAAAGCCTCGGGGTGATGTTTTCTTACGTTTAAAATACATATGACAGACAGATGACAGACAGATGGACTGACAGACAACGAGGTTACCCCAATAATGTTTTGCCGATCAAAGTAAACAATTCTAAAAGCTGTTAGATTCAGTAATAGGTCAAAGATCTAGAAGCATTTATATGATCATAGAAATATACTTGAAAACTATGATCATGATATAATCGTATATCTAATTAACATTACAGTATAAATATGGTATCGTAATGTAATATTCCCCGCAAACAAAAAACAAGCCTTACTGATGTTTTGTTATCTTTTATCCCGCTCACATTAGCACCAACCAACTCTACTCTAACTAGACTCGCTGTTTTTAAGCAAAATCATTGGTTCCTATTCAGCTCCCTGCTGCCACTGGCGCCACGCACCGTCTTCAGCATCTCGGCGGCGGCGCCCCCATTCCGTCCGCCCGTAAAACTTTACATAAATAAACAAACAGTTTGTAGGCACTCGTGCCTAGTGCTTTTTTACTAGCAGACACTCGACTGGTTTGATAATAACTATTGTTAGTTAAATCTGAGTTGGTTAGTATGAATATGAATTTTAAACTGTGAAGTCATAATGGGTGGTGCCATCTCACCGTCAGCCATTAACTATTAACTATTATATAGGACTTAATACGCACGGTCCTCCGCCAATCACATCCACTGCGACCCTACGATACGTGTACATAGAGATGAAAAAAACCCGCGAACCAAAATCGGAACGCACACAGAAGTAGGTTCCAAACTTAAAAATATCTATGACTAAACCGCAAATAAAATATCTTTTAAAAAAAGTAGTGGAAAATATTTCACATACTTTTTTATTCTTATTTTTAAAAATTCGAACATTCTTTGAATTCTTCACGTCTGGCAACCGCGAATCGATCGTAGGTGCGCTTAAAACGCCACATCTGTTTCGAAACGATTAATAATAAATATAAATACCGCATTGATGACCGTAACCGCTATGATTTACGATCGAAAATAGTTGGCGTTCGTAAAAAATATAATTATAATGTTTATTTATATTATGAGTTATTGTGAGCACGTGGTTGGTTAAGAGGTCTGCACTTACACCGTAGTGTAACGGTGTACTTCATTCCTTTTTTGGGGTCACGGGTTAGTTTAGGTTAAAAAGCATAAATCAATGTTAGTATTTTAGCCAGTGGGTCAATGTGGTTTCGAGTATTGAAATATAGGCCCAGTTAGAAGGCGGAGTACGTGTTAAGAGCAGCAGAACCGATTCGTAGAATTAAACCGACAAACTTCGAAAGTTTGTCCGGTTATTAAAAAGTTACACTTTATAATCAGAATTAGAACATTTTGTATTCATGCAAACCGTTAACCGGTACAGTACTTATGAATGAATTCTCATAAATTTCACAAAAAGCTAAGCTAACATTGCCACCCGTTCGGAATGCTATTCCTATGGAGAAGAACGGGCAAGAAACTCCATGGTTGCTCTTTTTAAGAATATGTTCGTGTAATAGGCGCAAATCTAAAAACGGGTTGAATTGTACATACAAGGTCATTCGTATGTCGACCTGCGTACTGGGCAGACGTGTAGGCAGGCCAACAAAAACGCCTTCGACGCCCTGCTGCTACCTTTGTTGGTTTATTCTGATTGAGATGAAGATAGATTTTTTATTTCTTTGGCGGTACTTATCGGAGGCAGAATCAACAAAAAAAAAGTATTTAATACTATTTTTGGCGTTTTTTTTTTCTTGTAACCTAGCAAGTAATTATAAGTATCTATAATTATTTGATATTATTTTCTTTGGATTAATTAAGGGTTGGTTCTATTCTGGATTCGAAAAAATATATTTGGAATGATCTTTAAAAAATACTTATAATTAATCTCCTAGAATATTTTATTGAAGTCTGTTTGAATAAGATTTTTTCTTGGAAAATTTTTTTAATAAGAAGGAAGTCACTTTTATTGAAATTACTATAAAGTCAACATTAAAATTAGATGGTAGGGACGCCGCCTGTGGTTTAAGGTAGCGGTCTCAGTGACATAAGCGCTAGGCTGGCATGGTATTTATTGGCATATTGGCCGATATGCGGTAAATTTGACTTATACAGGTAATTCAGAAAGGGTGCACTAAGCCTGGAACCTGCGCTTTAGCGCATTTGTAATTTGTATATATTTTTTTAATTGATCGCAAAACATCGTACCTATCATTTCGTTGGATTTTTTTTTTAATCTATACAGGTTGGTTTTTTCAAGTGTGCGTGGATGGCCAAAACTGAAACAATAGGGAATATCGAATAATGCTTTAAGGATTCTTGAGACTGATTTTGATGAAAATGTAAGCTGCATTTTTTTTTTAAATTACGCTAGCCCGGAAAATGATTCAAAAGTCGTGGTGCAGTTAACTTTTTCATCAAAATCAGTCACAGTGTTTCGGATTTGGTAATCCACGCACGCTTAAAAAAATCACCCTTTATATGTATTATAAAAAAATAAATACATATTTGAGCGCAGCCAGATAATATTATAAATCGCTATAGAATCAGAATCAGAATCAGAATATTTTTTATTCACGTAGACCATTATTGTACAGTACTTATGAATCGTCAAGTTACAAAAATATTATGCTACTGCTTTACCACCCGTTCGGAATGCCGTATAAATATTGAACTCGCTCGTTCCGTCACTTAATAATCACCCTTAACTTGATTTCATTAAATAATATCGAGTTTTCCAACAAACGATTTGTGTTATATCAACGCCGCCCGAACTTGGCTGTGTTTTGGCAGTTTGATCTGTCACAGAGATGTAATCGGATTTTAATTGTAATACCGATTCTGGGATTGTTATGTCTCGATTCTAATATCGATTTCAAATCAGAGGCTTATGAATGGCTTGTCATTATTAAAGTACTTACTGTAATATCAAAATAATGTAATCCCGGAAAGTTATTCCAGCCCTACTATTTGAACGGGGTTCCTTTTTGACAATATACGCAATAACAGAATAAATAATAATTAAAAACATTAAATTGTTCAGATTACTTCGAAAGTGGATCGAAACCAAAGATAATTAAAAATAATACAATGGATCCTTAGGGTAACCGTTGGTGGATCCAGTCCAGACCTCAGACTAAAATCTGTCAAAAGTTGTAATTATGGTGCCATCGTAATTTCACTGAGAGTCAATAATAGTGTAGAATTAAATTAAATATCAGGGAACCTACAGCTCCATCTCTCGCCGTACAACTGCACCAACCTGAAAGTTACCTATACTATCCAAGAGATGGCGCGCTGGTGCGTAAAGGGGAACACCAATCAAAAAGTAATTTACGAAAATAGGTTTTATTAGCATTACATCCTCAACTGTATTCCTTTAAAATAAATCATAATTTATCTAACTTATAATCTGAACGGACTTTATTGGTTTTAAAAAGGTAAATTAAAAAGAATGACCCCAGTCCATGGGTACTGTATCCATGATACAAGAGTTGCTTAGTTTGGGACCGTACGACGTTTGGTGTGTTCGTCTGGCGATATTTATTATAAAATAACAAGAAATGAACTAAGTTACGGAAGTTTTTACATTTAACCAAGTTCGTACCTATCCAGCAGAAACTTATCCTATTTAAAAGTTTGGCAAAGGATTTTTTGTAAGACTCGCTACTTGCTAATAATGTTTTGTATTCAGTTCAGAAGTTATTTCTTTTTTCTGATAAGATATTTAATTGTCAATGGTATTTTACATTAAAATTTATTAATAATAGTTTGTTCTCCAGTCATCTTTCTCTCATAATAAGAATATTACACTCCACACGTGTCGAACTTGCTATATAACTATGTGAAAAATCCTTATAATTTTATGTTAGTATGTAAGTGATTTATGCTGTTCAAAAATTCTCCTTAACCCGTTGCCACAAGTTTGAAAGTGTGGAATCAGCGACGAGAGCTAAGGAGGCGCTACACGGCTGCGACATATACTCCGGGTGCTGCACACTCAAGATTGAATTCGCAAAGGTGAGTTTTAAAATACTCGGGACACCAGTCGCTAATAAAGCTTATCTGTAACAATTTGTAGGTGTCAGTTGTCTGTCATGTAAAGTTGTAGATGAGGTCTGTAAGCGAATAGTGAAGTAGGCCCTTGCTAACATACAATATAATATATTTATAATCTATACATTTATTATTATAAGAATGTAAACTTGGTCGTTTGATGAATAGATTTGTAAAAAAAGACGCGGATTTTTGGAATTTTTGTCTGTCTGTTCGCGGATCACGAGAAATTTTGCAAGACATATTTTTTATGAATCTTGGTGTGGAGATAGCTATAATCTCGAGCTAACATTATAGGTGGCTTTTTGTCACGAGAAATGTATGGGTGCCCGCGGTATAGCCTAAGTAGCACTAGCTGAGTATTGCCGTGCGAAAATGACGCTTAAGAGTGTCCAGGCTACGATGTCCCTGATGCTACATCTCCCGTCGTCAGTCAGTAAGGCGACACTGCGCCAGGGGGCGCTAAGTGCTGCCAGTGATGACGCGTGTTTGGGCAAGTGTCGCGTTACCAACACTTACACCCACTGAAGTTTTTGAGTGGCTTGCACATTGTTCACATTGATCGGTACATCATTATGATATAGGCATGTTATCAAGCCATCGTTTGTGTTTTTTTTTCAATCAAAGATAATTAACAATGTGGTTTTTTTTGTATTTGACAGACATTTTGTCTATTTACACTTCGTTTTGGTCATGTTTGTGGGGTATTATTATATGCCTTTAAATATATCCTTAAATATATTTGAGCCCTAAAAAGAAGCACAGTCCGTGTATTGCCGCCCTAAATTTGGGGCTAGAAGCCCTTTGTTAGGAAGCCTAGGATATTCAAATTTATTTATTTAAAGTTAAAGACAATTGTGATCCATTTTTTGTTAGTAAACTTAAAATTCTTGGTGCTAGTAGAAATTTATTTGGTTTGAAAACACCACTCTTCCGACAAAAAAAATACCACATACGAGACGTGATATCGTCTGCCACAACCTTCAGTATGCTATGACCATGACTCACTGCTCTCATCAACCTTTTTTCTAATCTATCCATCTGTTATGTATGTGGCGCAACTAAACGCGCGACGGAATAAACGTCAGTGCTTGACAGGCCGCCTTGTGTTTCACTTGTCTCCCGTACACGCTTATTTATCATTGGCGACTTGCTACCCACGCAACGCGAAAAAAATAAAATAAAAATGGCGTGCGCAAATTTCGGGGTTTTAAGTAGTTTCGACCACAACCTTCAAACTTGGAAGACGTGGAAGTGTAGACTCACGCAGTGGTTCATCGCAAATGACGTCGACGCGGTGAAAGATTCGGCGGGAGTTAAGAGGCGAGCAATCCTGCTTAGCGCGCTCACAGAGGGCACGTACAAACTTGCATCAGATCTGTTGCTACCCAAGGACATCCAAGATGTGCCATACGAAGACATACTGGCTGCGTTGGACAGTCACTTCACACCGAAGTCGGTTGGTTTTAGCGAGCGTCACAAGTTTTATGCCGCTACACAACAACCGACGGAGACGGCGTCGCAGTGGGCTGCGAGACTACGCGGCCTCACGTCCAACTGCCAGTTCAGTAATGTAGAAGAGGCACTACGGGACCGATTCATCATGGGTATGCTGCAAGGTGCGGAAAAAGAGAAGCTGTACGTGCAGGAGTTGGCCGGGCTGACACTTTCCAAGGCCGTGGAGCTGGTGGAGAACCTGCGCAGTGCACGCACCGCCGCCGCCGCCGCCAGCGCCGGCGCCGACGCCCTCGTTGCTGACCAGCAGCTGTATAAAATCGGCAAACGACCCCCAAATAGTGTCGAGAGTGAAAAAATAAAGTGTTCTGTGTGTGGTTATTCGAATCACAAAGCCGCGGAGTGTCGTTTCGCTAAGTATACATGTAAAAAGTGCAATGTAAAAGGGCATTTACGTAGAATGTGTAAGAAAGTCAATTACGTTGTAACGGAGGGGGATGACGACGATGACGGTAAGCTTTTTAATATTCGTTCTCTAAGCGGCGAACCACTAATTGAGACCGTCCGCATTAATGGCGTAAATTTACAGTTCGAAATTGACAGTGGATCAGCAGTAACTGTCATGTCTCTGGATACGTTTAATATACATTTTAAAGACGTCCCATTAGCTGGTACTATGAAAAAATTGTTAAGTTATACGGGCGATGTGATCGGTTGCGCAGGTCGCGCTCAGATGTCACTGCAGTGGCGCGGTCGCACGCGCACGCTCGGGGTGTACGTGGTACGCGATGGCGGGCCGCCGCTATTGGGTAGGGATTTTATATCGCAGTTTGAATTACAGTTAGCCCCCGTATATCACTGTCAATTATCGCATAATGTCTTACAATCGTTGCGCTTGCGGTATCCGACGGTATTTTCTGGGAATTTAGGACTATTCAATAAATATAGGGTTAAATTAACATTAAAGGAAAACGCCCAGCCAATATTTTTTAGACCACGTCCTATGGCTTTTGCACTCAGAGATAAAGTAGAAAAGGAGATAAGTCGGTTAGTGGACTTAGGGGTGCTTCGAGCAGTGAAACAAGCCGAATATGCATCGCCGATAGTGCCTGTATTAAAACGAGACGGTTCGGTTCGTATCTGTGCAGACTACTCAGTCAGTATTAACAAGCAGCTTGTCGTAGAACAACATCCGTTACCAACAATTAATGAATTATTTTCCAAGTTGCATGGTGGTCAGAAGTTTACAAAATTAGACTTGTCTATGGCATATGGTCAATTTTGCTTAGATGAGGAGTCCCAAAAGCTGACTTGTATAAATACGCATCGCGGCCTGTTTGCATATACGCGGCTCGTGTTCGGGTTGGCCAGCGCGCCAGCCATCTTCCAGCGCGCCATGGAGGCGGTGCTAGCGGGGCTAGATGGCACGCTCTGTCTGTTGGACGATGTGCTAGTGACAGGTCAGGACGATACCGAACACCTACACAGGCTACATCAGGTCTTGCAGCGGTTAGAGGATGCGGGCCTGACCTTGCAAAAAGACAAGTGTCATTTCTTTCAAGATGAAATATGCTATTTAGGCTATATTATCAATAAAGACGGGCTGAAAAAGTCACAGGATAAGGTAACAGCTATATTGAAGGCACCGGTACCTACTGGTGTCAGTCAGTTACAGTCGTTTTTAGGATTAGTTAACTATTACCGAAGTTTTGTACCTAATGCTTCAAGTATTCTTAGTCCATTGTATGATCTTTTAAAAAAACAAACAAAGTGGCGGTGGTCCAAGTTAGAAAATGAGGCGTTTGATAAAATTAAAAAATATTTAGCGTCCGATCGAGTTTTAGCGCATTTTAATCCTAATGCCAAGATTGTTCTTACTGTAGATGCGTCTCCTAGTGGTTTAGGTGCTATCCTCTCACAAGTAGGTTCAGATGGACAGGAAAAACCAGTCTCCTTTGCATCTCGCACGCTTAACAATGCTGAGAGAAAGTACTCTCAAATTCAAAAAGAAGCGACCGCGATAATATTTGGAGTTCGTCGTTTCCATCAATATTTATATGGTAGATCAATTCCGTTTGTATTAAGAACTGACCATAAACCGCTACTCTCAATATTTGGACCGCACCGCGGAATTCCTGAGGTGTCCGCTAATAGACTGCAAAGATACGCAATGTTTTTAAGTGGTTATAATTATCTCATCGAGTATGTTAAGAGTGCAGATAATAGTGCGGATTACTTGTCCCGCGCGAGCCTACCGGTCGAGAGGGGGCCCGGCGCGGGCGGGGCAGCGCGGGGAGAGGCCGAGCCGTGCGACCGCGCCGCGTATGTGTGCTTCGTAGTGCAAGGGGCTCTGCCGATCACGGTGGACGAGCTGCGAAATGCAACGGATAGCGATAGCACATTACGTAAGGTCGTTACCTACATTGTACAGGGCTGGCCTAACAAGATTACAGATGTTGCCATTAAACCATACCACCTATGTAGATATCAACTATCGTTCGAAAATGGCTGCATTATGAGGGGTCATAAGGTGGTTATTCCCGAGACTTTGCGCCATCGGGTCATCTCGGAGCTTCATACATCACACATGGGCATAGTAAAAACGAAGGCCGAAGCTCGTTCACGTTTTTGGTTTCCGGGCATAGACGATGCTCTGGAACGCTTGATAGGGACATGTGAGGTATGCGTGCAGCTCCGACCGTCGCCGCCGCGCGCGCCCGTGGCTCCGTGGGAATACCCCCCGCGACCCTTCCACCGCGTACACCTGGACTTCCTCGGCCCTATAAGCGGTCGCATTTACCTCGTCATAGTAGATGCATATTCCAAGTGGGTGGAGGTATACGAAATGAATACTTCAACTAGTTTAGCAGTTATAGAAAAGATGTACGAGTATATGTCTAGGTATGGATTACCTCATACCCTTGTAACGGATAACGGTACGTATTTCTGTTCACAAGAAATTGTTCATTTTTGTAACCTCAATGGTATAAACCATGTGACGTCGCCGGCATACCACCCGGCAAGTAACGGGCAAGCCGAATCTTACGTCAAGGTTGTAAAAAAGGGCATCAAGTCGTGTCTCTTGAGTAGTACGAATGCTAGGGAGAACAGACATAAATTGTACAAATATCTGTTCGATTATAGGAACTCTGTGCATACAACCACAGGCATGACACCGGCTCAATTAGTGTTTGGTCGCAAATTACGATCTCGGTTAGACATAATGAACCCGTTGCTGTCGTCATCACCCTCGTCTACTTCTCTGGCTGATCACGTCAAATCCAAACAGTGTACGCAAGCTAAAGCAAGAGGTGGAAAATCTAGAACCTTTTTACCTGGTCAACTAATTATGTACAAAAAAAATTCTAACAACAATAAATATGTATGGTGTAAAGGCATAATTGTTAAGCAAATTGGAAAAAATGTGTATGTCATAAGTGATTATTTATCTTCTGTTCGATATAAAAAACATTGCGATCAGTTAATTTTGTGTCACGGTAGTGACAGAGGTTGTCAACCTTGGGACAATGATAATATTGTAAGCCCTGATTCTATGGCCACCGCAATAGCTACTTCGCAACCATCGACCTTGTCATCGTCAACGCCCTCACCGGCCTCGCCGACGCCGTTACCAGGAGCAGACCGTGATGACTGTATTAGAGCTAACAGCGAAGGGGAGGGAAGTGAAGGAGAAAGGGAACAGACAACGCCGCCGCCATCTGCATGTGTTGGAAGTCAACCACACCCCAGCCAACAGTCACCCTCACCGCACCACGTGACTGTTACACGAGGAGTACGTCGCCCGGTACAGTCGGATGAAGATGAAGACTTCTTTGAAGCAGAAAGCACAGATATTGCAACGGAGCCAACAAGCCAGCCAAGGCATCTCACACGTGACCGTCCCAGGGTTGACTACAGACGGTTTTTCTGATTGTTATTGTCATACGTGAATTTACTGTTATTGCCATAGCTGTTGGGGGAGGAATTGTTATGTATGTGGCGCAACTAAACGCGCGACGGAATAAACGTCAGTGCTTGACAGGCCGCCTTGTGTTTCACTTGTCTCCCGTACACGCTTATTTATCACCATCTATCAGCCGAAAGACGTCCACTGCTGGACACAGGCCTTCCACACATCACGGTCCTCCGCCACTCACATCCACCGGCTTCCATCGATTCGTGTGATATCATCGGTCTGCCTTGTGGGGGCCGTCCTACACTTAACATACAATTAAAATTAAAAGTAAATAAAAAAAATATCAATCCAGGAGAGTGGGTATTACAAATAAAAACAATTTTGTGTTACCTACTCAAATAAACAACCACAATGTTATCCAAATAATGATTACCAAATTAATTCCGATTTTCATAACAGGATATTCATAAATATATTGAAATCCTATTTACCAATTCGGAAAAATGAAAATCCTTCAGTTTATGGACACGCCGCCGCGCCGCGGCTCTCTGTCCAATAAAAAAAGAAGATTCGATTCGAATTTCGAATGCGGGGTATTTGCTTGACAACCGTCGCACTGTTTGGACGTGTGTCGCAATCGGGACCGTTTTCTATCCGTATTTTTACGTTATATTCTTACATTGGTTGGAATATTGTGGGTAAAGAATGATTTCTCTCTCTCTCTTTCTCTCGTAAACTGCTGAAACTAAGCAAGAGCTTGTGGGCTCACGTCAATAGTTTGATGACCACTGTTAAGATCGAACCCGTTACAACTCTGTTAAAGAGAGGGGTCCTACCTGATAAAAAAGGACATCTCTGTCTAACACCTTCGCTATACTAAAATGTTTAATAGAGTTCAAATCAATTTGCTGACGTTCATTTTCAAACCCTGTATAACATTTATCCATTTAGCATCTAAATAAATTTAAACACGGTTTCATTCAGGACTGAAGTTTCACTATTGCGACCTAACGTTTGAAGCTTTTCAATTAAAAAATAAATATAGTTTAAATAAATGTACCTTGTGAATAAAATATTTTTTAACGGCAAGTCTTTTATCAGGTATGCTTTTCAATGTGTTGCCACAGTGAAAAATTGTGTTAGTTATTATTTTCTACGTGTCAGACTGACTGACAGTGATGACGTAACCGGTGGTTCTCACATTAATCATTCGGGTTTTTCTATAATGTTTAGGTGCTTTTTATATTGAGGTCATAAACGGGAAATGTAATATTACTTCGCGAGATGTATAATATTGATTTCTTATAATTACGCGAATACTACACAATAAATCTTATTTTAAGGATTGACGTCCTATTGACACTAGGACGTCAAACACCTCAGTCCTCCCCTGACCATGGTTGCTGCAAAGCAGCCGAAACGTCGGGAACGTAAAATCAGAAAATAAACGCGATAAAATCCTTAAAATAAGTTTTATTTCAATGAGATGTATAATTTTATATTAATTTAAAGTGTCACACATAGAGTAGGTTATGGACCTGGTGGTAGAATTCAGTGTTAACTACATCGTGTTAACTACACGATTTTAACATGAAAAATCCAATTGCTATCCCAAGTTGCAACTGTTAGTCGTATAAGCTGTTATAAGAGGCGCCCTAAAAGCCCTCGCGAGTCAAGGGGCTTGAGGGCTTAAGCTTTGTGCACATTGTGCGTTGATAATTACAAATAATATTACCGGCCCTTTTTTAATGTCCCACCGTTGGGCACAGGCCCTCAATGCGAGGGGGATTAGGCTATAGTCCACCACGCTGGCCCAGTGCGGGTTGGCGGACTTCACACGTCTATCGAGGAGCTCTCTCAAACATGCAGGTTTTCTCGCGATATTTTCCTTCACCGTGTAGCGAGTTATAATCATGGTTCAAAATAAGATTCGCACGTGAAATCCAGTAATCTCAGAGGTGCGAGCCGGGGTCTGAACCTGCGATCCTCGTTACCGAGGCAAGCGTTCTACCAACTTGGCTATCACTGCGATGATAACAAAATGCATGTGAAATAAGATAAGATTTACCAGCTTCTTCTATATCATGCGAAACTCTCCTATAGGACCGTGTAGAATGGTTGCTTGGCTTATGTGAGGGCTCACTGATGGTTGGCGCGGGTACGAATCAACTGAACTAATCAAACAAGTTTCGACAGAAGTTTCCTAATATTCGCATTAGGATAGAATATACTAAGAATTTATTTATCAAACATAGGTACACACAAAGTTCTTATCAATCAGCCGTAAGACGTCCACTGCTGGACATAGGCCTCCCCCAATGATTTATTTTCATTGAGGGGGTTTTGCCATAGTCACCGCGCCTGGCAACGACGCATTAGTGACCGCAGTGTGTTGTTGATTATACACGGGGGGGACGCTGCTGCCCGTCCCCTGGTCTGTCCTTTAGTCGCCTCCTACGACATCCATGGGAAGAGATGAAGTGGTGCTATTCTAAGCCGGCCACACACGGCTGTAGTGTTCAAAGTTCTTATGATAACAATTTAATGCTCCACGTTCAGCTGGTTAAACATTCAAATGTTTGTAATAAAATGAGGTGCGCGCATAATACGCAATGCAGTCTATGCCGATATTGTATTCCCGCTATTATGGTCTCGTCTTTAGGCTCCTTATGCCCGCCATGTCTCTGAGTCCCCAGGCGACGATGCGTTAATACTTCCGCGGACATAATAGGGGGGCTTACACGAACATGACTTGCCCTAAATAGTTATTGTCACGATATATTGCCTTATGTAGGAGTGAGATGGATAGAACGCTAATAGGTGTGGTGTGGCTTTGAAAGTCTCATTATTCGCAATTCACTTAAAAATTAGGGAATTGTAGAATGTGTTTTATGTGTCTGTTGAAGTATTGATTTCTTATATTTACGGGTATACTACACATCGAAACGTCGCAGCGTAAAAACATAAAATGAAAGCGATTAAATCCGTAAAATTAGTTTTATTTCAATGTCCGTTGAAGGTTTACTTTCTCGGTAATCTAATCAAAATAAATATCTAACACAGCATCCCTGTATTATATTGTGACCAAATACCATCGGCAAATTGTGGGTTGACTAGTGCCCTGCATACACCTCTATCTATCACTTGGGGTATCACAGGCGTGAGGACTTTTTTAATTTGGTTTAAAAAAAGCTTACTAATAAAGTAAATTGACAATAAATAAACTTGAAATAAGAGTAATCTGGAAAATATTTGGTACGTACATAATTCTAAGTAATAGAAGGTAAACAAGAACTACTTACGTATACCTACTTAGGGACATAAAAAAGGGAATAGACTCTACACGGGGCAACGAGCAAGAAATAAGAAAAAAAAACCCTACAAAATAATGGTCATTCGTATGCAGCGCGGGGTTGGCAACATTTCCTCTTCATTTTAAATTTTTAACCTATAATTTTACACGTTCCATTTTATAGCCGAAAAAAATAAATTTAAAAAACCAAGTCTGGATGGTTCCGTGCGATGAAACATTTTTATTATGTTATTATAATTTTAATTTGAAGTTTTTACTGACAAGGAGAGTGACACTTATTAATTATGCTCAAAGCCAGTTATAGTTTTTATTTACTACTTTTTTTTTTCATAAGTACTATACCGCGTTAACGGCTAGCCGTTTAAACGTCTTTTGAAGTTTTTAAGGCATTTCTAATATTGTTTGGTTAATTGGCTGTTTTGAATTATAACCACGCAATGTTAATAGCTGCATGGAATTCGACAAGTTATATTAATTGAATTCCGTCGGAACGGGTAATTAGGACATGTTTTCATGCGAGCTTTAGCGTTTAGCTTGAATTTAATGATTTGTTACGACTTAAATACATTTCAAAACAAATGAGGAAATTTATTAAACCGCCACGCTAGTTTAGCGACCTATTCAACCCCGCAACAAGCGACACAGATAGTGCTGCTAAACGTGATCCTTATCATCTACTTGTTAACCCCTTAAAATATTTTACACAGTTTGTGTTAAATCATATATAAGATAATTTATGACATAATTAGTCTGTTAAAAACTAACAGACTAATTATGTCATAAAGAAATTGGAACTAATGAATTAAACGTTTTACGGAACCCTATAAAAACGCCCACATCCGACACGCTATGCCACGTGTACGCTCCCGAGCTTCGCTCGCGAAACGAAAATTTTATATCCCTTTAATCGGATGTTAAATACTCGGGTTTTGTTCGCCTCGCGTTTGTAGCTATTTTAACATTTAAAAATGGGATCCATTTGAAAAATGGTTTACGATCTCTGATGAATTGAGTTATTTAAAGATTGACGATTTTAAATAGTTTATTCACCTAAGTATGTCTGTACGTCAAGTGCGAGATTATTCGTAAGCCAACCGCATACATTATAGTCTACCGTATTTAAACATTTTGTATGTAGAATTGAATGTTTTAAATACCGTCCGCTAGAGGCGCTGTGCAATCTCCATACCAAACGTCTAAATACGGTAGACTATAAGGTATAACAGATAATTCTCAATTTAAACAATACAATACTACTCTACTTTCATCGTGTGAACTGCCAAGGAGTGGAACACGCTACCGGCGTCTTTGTTCCCCGTTGACTACAATCTGGGTGTTTTCAAGTCGAGAGTGAACAGGTACCTTCTAGGCAAGTATGCTACATCGTAGATCTCATCGTCACTTACCATCAGGTGAGATCGAGATCAAATACTTGCCTATATTCCATTAAAAAAAAAACATAAATACTAGTAGATAAGCTGGCTTGCTTAAAAAAAACAATACCACTTCCTTATTTATTTTTAACCGACGAAAAAATTGAGGAGGCTTTCAATTCGACACGTACCATTTGTTTTTTTTATAAATACACGTTATCGTGCTCTTTATACGTTAAAAATATTTTACACAATTTTTGTTTCACCTTATATTTGATAATGTAAGAAGTTCTTTTTTTCCTTGGCTAGCCTCATTAAAGATTTCTAGCCTCTTTTGGTGGAGCTAAAAGCGTCTAGTCTTTTCTACAAAGCTTTATAGCTACTCGCCTCCCCCATTGAGTGGTGGGGCACTCCGGTGCTCGTCAGCATGCTTCTCTTTCCGAGCTCTGGGCGCTGTCGGTGCCGACTTTGTTTCGTACATTTGCTGCTATTATGTGATGCTAGGTTTGTCCCCCTGGGCCCCAAGTCTGCTAACACAATCGATTCATAATCGAACAGCAACCGCATAGTAACTGTCACTTTTCGCAGATATTGTATGGGATATCTGTCAAAAGTGACACTGTGCGGTTGATGTTCGATTATGAATCGATTGTGTTTAAGACTTGGGGCCTGGGCTTTGGCTGTGTGGTTAAAATTTTACCGATGAAATATAGTATATTTATTATACAGTATTTAACTAATAAATTTGTTCTCAAACAATTATACGAAAGATTTTTCAAAGTCACTCTTGAAATGATAAAAATGCAGACGTTTTAAGTTGCCGATGAGGGAATACGACAGCAGTTATTTAATTAACTGCAGGAATGTGACGTCACCACAATAAATTTGCGAGCGGGCGACAGAGAGAGACGCAACTCCGTTCACCCCATTATTGCGTTTACCAAATTTGAATAAAGAATAGCTTTGAAAATCTATAATATATATATATAAAAAAACTTATGTTGGTTACACCATTTATAACTCAAGAAAGGGTGGGCTGATTATTATGTCTTTTCATTTTATTTATTTGTCTTCTTCCGGAACAGCAGAATAAATATTAAAACCTGGGAAACATTTACTTAAAAAATAATAATAAGATGATCGATGTTCTCATACATTTGATTTTGAGGCGGTACGAAGTTCGAATATTTCGTAAAAGTATTACTTAAATTGTAGGCAGGTATATTTTACAAAATACGAAATATACCACATCAAATACTTGTCTCACACCCAATTATTTTATTTATTTTTGAATTTAAATTTCGGACTGTTTAAAATAATTGTACAAAGAATAAAAATTTCGCGGTATTATTTATTACCATGCGATATAACAAATAACTAAAGCTTTTCGAATGGAATACAAATTTTACAATGTTCTTATGGAATTTGGGTTATAGTGTTAGTACATTATGGTCTCCAGGGTGAGTCGTGCCAACACCCATGATGTACTGGGTCAGTATTAAGCACTCGTTTCTAGAACGGTGCGTTCGTTTCGTGAATAACAGTTTTATGCATAAAGTTACAAATTTTCTTTGGCGTATTTAAATAAATAAACATCGATTTCTTATTTTTACGCGAATACTACACATTGAAATCCGTAAAATTAGTTTTATTTCAATAAATAAATATCGCCAGACGAACACACCAACTATACGGTCTCACACTAGGCAACGCTTGTATTATGGGTACCGTACAATGGACTGAGGGCGAACTAAGTATATAATACTTATATAGATATTAAATATCCATGACTCGGGTGCAAACATTCGTGCCTATCACACAAAGATTGTCCCTACCAGGATTTGAACCCGGGACCCGCGGAGTAGAAGGCAGAGTCACTACCAACACAGCTAATCAGGTCGTCAACCAAAATTTCATTGTGCGTTGAAATAAAACTAATCTTACGGATTTTATCGCGTTTATCATTCATTCGTTTTTGCGTTCCCGACGTTTCGGCTGCTTTAAAGCAACCATGGTCACAGGACTGAGGTGTTTGACGTCCTAGTGTCGTAGTTTGAACCGGGGTACCCTCATAATTAGTTTTTGCTTGCGGTCCGATCTGCGAGTAGTATTCGCGTAAATATAACAAATCAATATTTCAACACACATTACAAAGATATGTATTTAACCGAATCATTGTTGTTATTGTTTCAGCCTGAAAGATTGAACGTGTTCAAAAATGATCAAGACAGTTGGGACTACACGTGTGAGTATCAATACTTTTTTTTATAATGTATCCAATGAACTATGCCACCCATCAAGTAACGTAATTATTGCCAGCGAATCTCAAACGAAATAGTGCAATATTTTATAGATGTCCCTGTCATAACAAAAATACAACTGTATAATTACATAACTTGATAGACGTTTTACAAGTCACAGGCTTGGCGATTCATTGGATTAACTATAGTGTGTAATTTTTTAATTGACTGTAACATTAATTTTACGCATAGTATGTTTAACAGTTAATAAAATGTATTAAGTTCATACTCTACATAAAGCAATGCTCGCACCACAGTCCACATATCTCAAAGTTACACGGGTCATTTCACTTTGACCGGGAGCCAAGACTTCATTTTGGAGGCTGATGTATACGGGGTTACGTTAAAGGTTGATGCCGACATATCAGCTCGGCACCAGCAGGGGCAGTGTTTAAAATAATTCGAAATCGTTGTCGGAAACGGATTCGAAAACTTTACGATGTTGATGTACAATAAGCAATTTTGCATATCCCCTCTATAAAAGGATGACCAAATGAATATAATTACAGATATCATTAATATTTTCTAGAGGCGGTTGTAACCTAGTTGTAAGCGCGCAACCTTCTATGTCGGCAAAAGAGAACAATATACTTATTTTTCGACTACACCTGTATTAAATAAAACTCTAACTAAAATATCTACTCTAATACTGTCCCCATTCTTCCAACTACAAAGAATATTCCATTAAAAGTATCAAAAGGAGAAATCTTTAGACCGGCAACAATAGCTGTTGGCACGTCTTAAATGCTCCTTTTCATATGCAAAAGCACCGGATAAATCCAGTTAAAACTGGCTGTAGACTGGCAGCAACCCACGCCATATACAATACTAGCTGTTACCTGCGAATTCGTTCGCGTGGTATTTAACAAAAAAGTTTTCTAAAATAAAAGTAGCCTAAGTTACTCCTTGTTATATCAGCTATCTGCCAGTGAAATTCCCGTCAAAATCGGTCCAGCCATTTCAGAGATTAGCCGAAACAGACTGACAAAAATGTAAAAAAATGTTGTTTTGGTATATGTACCGTGTATACATCCAAATGCACTTAGTAAAAAGCGGTTATTTTAATATTACAAACAGACACTCCAATTTTATTTATTTGTATAGATTAAAAGTATTCCTTTTTTTAACTACATTAGCGACTTTATAATTGATTCAATTAGGGGTGCGGTTAGCAGAATTTAAAGTAGATACATTCATCATCTTAACTCCGCGATCGTTTGTAAACAATTAATTGCCAACCCTCGGTAATCATAACTGGAAAAAAAATCTTAATGACTACAGCCGTATGCGTGAAATTGGAATGCGGAATACCAGGATACGAACCCGGGCACATAAAGTAGGGTCTCTACCAACTGCGCTACCGATTTCGAATGATTTAAAATAATCCAGCCCATTTATAAATATCACCAAAATTGTTATAGACGGTCGTATATACATCGATTGCGTTTCCAACGAAACCCTATAAAAATCTGTAGCTATAATGTGCCAAATGTCGATTCACTCTGCATAAATTTGCCGCCATTGCAGCTTGAATATAAATCGATTATCGGACGAGCCGGATCAATTCCGCTGGCGGGACGAGATTTTAACTATATCGTACCATCCCGACCAACACACGAACTGTACGGTCCCACTCTAAGCAACGCCTCTTACCTCTATTATGGGTACCGTATAATCAAGTCCCTAGGTAAGCCGAAATGCCTTAGCTAATCCAACGTTTTTTATATAGGTACTTTCTAAAATATGTTCGACTTCTTTTTTTCGTTCTTTTCCGATTGTTGTTGATTTTGCTTATTGTCTCTGGTCCAGAGCTTGACCTCCCCCAAGTATGTTCGCCTATTGTCTCTGGTCCGGTCCAGAGCTGGACAAATGGTGGTACATCCCATCCATTCTGAATCAGGGTGTATATAATTAAGTTTACTCTCCTCCATCTGTGCTCCAACTACACTCAACACGGTATCCGCTCAACAAAAGGAATTAGGTTAATACGAACAGTATTCAGTTAGCGAACGCAGCGCGCCGCGCCGGTAAACGTGTTATGTCTTTCTGTTTCCCGATACGGAATTTCATTTTGTATGGAAATATTTTTAACGCGACACATTCGGTACAACTGAGCTCGTCTGCTAACACTATCGGCTCGTAATTCCATGGCAATGACATCGTAAAATTGTTAGGATAATTTTAATATGGCAGAACTGTCAAAATTGATAATTATGATTTTGAGCAGGTCCCGAAGAGTCGTTTTATTGTTTCGCGTGAAATGGGCGCCCAACGAGGGACTGTTTACTCTCCAGTATTTATGTTGCTCGAAACTTGGGCTTACTGGGTATTGAAAAACAAGTTTCGTTGGCTTCGTTCCTTTAATTTTTAAATTAAATAACTAAGGAACTAGAGTCTCAAAGGAGTTCTCCAACACACCGTTTATAGAACTGAACTACTCACTGTATAAAATACCTGTTTGGCCTCATTTTTAATGGTTCCATCTTGGCTCAGACGCACCGGACACAGGAAGCCCCTCACGCCTCGTTAGAAGAGTTACTCCGACGGTATTGTTATATAACCGTCGCCAGTTTGCGGGTAGTTCGCGATGCTCCAGCGATTCTATTGTTTCACAAGTGTTATCTTGTATGTGTAGAGATTTTGGCGCCCATCGCGGGACTTTTAATATTTGGAACGCGCCGCATTGTTAGTAAGTAATTGCAGTTGTGAATTGTTTCCGGAACTTTTTTATTTGTGTATGGAACTCATTGTAGACTACATTATGCTCGTGGCTTCGTTTGCGTTTACTATCTTTTCTGAATATCCGGTGGGATTTAAATTATCTTTTATATATGCTTAATATAAGCTATTACCTTGACTTCATTTTCGAACAGATCCAGTAGGCAGATAAATGTCTAAAATTGCGGATATAGCTTGCATTCCCCACTCTCTATTAATCATTCTCCATAACTATAACCCTCTGTCATGTCCCTCTAAAATATACAAAAAAATATTTACAGCGGCCTATAAATAAAACTCACTTAAAAACCACATATTCACAGACGGCTGAGAATGTATTTTTTATATTATTCTACATTACTTTAAAGCTTAAATCTCGCTGCGCATTCGGATTCCGGACATTTGAATATATATATTTTCGCAGGCACACTCTCATCTGAACTCAATAGTTTTACAAATAACGACCAACTAATAAATCCATATACTACTGGATAGCCCGTAGAGCAAATATTTTGGTCCCCCCCCATCCCTCCACACCCTACCCTCGCGAACAGTAAACACGGCCACTTGCCAAATGCAATACTTTGGATTGTCTATGCTCATATTATACGGCATAGTGTGTTTATTCGAGCGGTTCTCATAGTGCATTGTTTTATTTTATATTTTTCAATTATTATATAAGTTGTGCCTATAAAATATTTAAGTAAGCTAATCAGTGAATTTATTAGAGCTATCTATTAGATATTAGAGTTATCTATATCGATAAGAAAAAAAGCTCGCTATCCCACCCCTAGTGAATCGTCTCGAAAATTCAGAATCAATTATAGTGATTAAGGCAAGCTATGTCGGGACAAATTACAAGATTTTCTCTCACTCTCAGTTGATAATTATCAAATTGTTTCTTACATTATTTGCGAAATGTCAACCTACACAAAATGGAGGGCTACGAGAATGCGCAGAACATTCATTGCAAAAATGCTTTTTATTTGTGATAGGCAAATTGGTTAAACGCTCGCTTTGGAATCGAGGTGTGTAGATTCAAACTCCAACTCGCACCTATGGGATTTTCGGATTATCGTAACGTATGTTACTAGTAAAAAGGTTGCGCTTGGGCCACAGTACACTTAAGATAGTAATTACGTTTTGATCTTCCAAGTACTCAGATTTACCCTGCTCGCTGTATTACCTTTCACTCGGATTTACCCTACCCTCTGATTTACCCTATTCTCTGATTGCCCCAGTAATCAGGTCTACCATTACTGTGATTTACCGTGCACCCCGATTACCCTACCCTTTGCTTTACCCTACTTTCTGATGTACCTTGCTCTGATTGCCCTAGTAATCTCTCACAGTACTCAAATATACGCTTCTCTCTGATTACCCAATAATCTGATTCTATCCGTACTCTGATTTAGACTGCTCTCTGATTTACCCTGCACTCAAATTTACCCTGCACTCAGAATTACATCACTCTGATTTACCAACATTCAGACAGAAACACATGTGGGGTGTAATAATGAAAAGTTTCCCGTAAATGCGGCGCGGGGCGGTGGCGAGGGTAAATTAATGTCAGTATAACATTTCCTTATGTACGTAAATAGCTCCAACCAGTCCAGTGATACACACGGATCAATTTATCGGGCAACATTTTTAGGAAAAATACAATCAAGACTTATTTTTTTGTGGAATTGCCAGTGTCATTACTAGTAAGCCTGTTAATTTAACAGGCTTACAGGTAATGGCATAAGGATTATCAGTGTTAATCCTTACAACTAAGTCGAAACTTGTGTTAGAAGTGGACTCACGTTAATAGTTTAATGGCCAAGTTGAGGATAAAATCTGGAACCCTGCCGTTTCGAGGGCGGCCTCTCTAAATTGCTTGAGTTTAGGCCGCCCCTCAGGACGTGAGAGAACAAAGTCATAGTCAATCGTGCTGATCTAATGCGGAATAGTCTTCCTCTAAGACGTTCCTAAATTATTGTTTTCTAATATTATTACAGCTTACGCGATGATCTGTAGTTGTTCCAGGAGGAACTTGTAACAAATGCGTGGATACCTTATTTTTTCACATTTATTTATGCGTTTGTGAATAAGTGGGCTTAATTAATCTCCTTAAAATTTGTTATTACACTTACCTTTGCTCTCCAACCTTACCGTCCGTGTGTCCGGTTTGTTAGTATTCATAGCGAGACCGGTCGGCGTCGATATTAACTCCGCCCGCCCGCAATATTTTATTCAATTATATGTAAAAACAACCCTTTGCCCTAGTCGCTGAAGACGGCACTCGTTCCTATAAAAGTTTAAACCCCGTAGACCGACAATTATTTCGTCTGTCTACAGAGGCTGAAGCACAATAATATATGTGATCATATATAAAATGAATGAAACCGTCGGAAACTATGATTATATATACATACAATACAATTTATACAAATACATTTTAACATATACAGAATGATTTTTTCACTTGAATTGAACTAGTTAATTTTAAAGATAAGAACATTATTATTTCACCATCCGATACTGTTCAATACCAACAGGATCAGGTTCCCGGGAAATATTTTTTAGAAAGTCTAATTATGCAATTTTAGTTTACACAAAAATCGACCTCGTAACTTGCTAAAATCATCGTTTATATCAACTAAGACGACTTAGATATAGGATAATCCAAAATCTCGCTAGTTGTTGTGGCTCGGAGGGAAGACGTCAGCTTCATAGTGTTTATGGGCTCCATACATACACACATAACTGCGAATTCGCATCGCATCGCAAATATCTGCGAGCTCGCACGAATGCACCGCATGAACTTCCGATCTGATTCGCATCGCGCATTCATGCGATATTACATCACACTTGGTTACTACATTTTATTCCGCTCTGAGACAGCGTATGGGAAAGTAAAATAGTTCCCATCGGCGTTCATAATCGTAATAAATAGATGAACCCAAAAATGTGTAGACTATATCTATTTTACAATAACAGCAGTGCGACAATCTTTTTGCAATCCATGTCACTATTCCTAAAAACACGTCCAATACGGCTGACTACCGTTGATGGTATGGTCACCTGAACCTTTGTGCTTCCGCACGAAATCGTATCGCAGCAATTCGCATCGCAGTTTTGTATGAAAGCCCTATATCAGAGAGGACTGGAAGCCGACTCACAATACAAACTGGATGAAATCAAGAAGGAAATGTCCTATTCCTATTCATAGATGGCGGGTAATTTCAACTCTATATTTAGATGGGGTCTATTATTCACACCCGAGATCGATGTTAGCATTGATTATTGATAGCTTTTGCTCGCAGTTCCAGCCGTGGTTTTTCCAATAGTGATAGCGCAATGATATTTACCTATATTTAATAATGAAACCCCGCTGACGTTGGCTCAGTAGTTTTTAGTTGGATTTCTGATAGGACCGCAAACAACAACTAAATATGAGGGTACCCCAATTCAAACTATGGCACAAGGACGTGAAACACCTCAGTCCTCCCGCGACCATGGTTGCTGTAAACCAGCCGGGTACGTAAAAACGTAAAATAAACGCGGTAAAATCCGTAAAATTTGTTTTATTTCAATGTGTAGTATTCGCGTAAATATAAGAAATCAATATAGATTTCTGACATTTTGTTATGAATTCTGAGACGCGTCAAAATATTCCATTGTCCAATTTTTTAAAATAATTTTAATGTACAGACAGGCCAGTTATAGTTTTATAAAATGTGTGTACAGTGTGATTCAGAAAGTTCATCTGTAATAATTATGTGAAGTTACAATTCCATAAAAAAATCGCAGTAGTTATTTTGTTGGGAGCAAAAGGTTTTATTTTTATTAACATTTATATAACAAAATTAAAGATTAATTTATTATTATTATTTATTCATTCGGAAATTTCGGTGGTGCGAGCCGGGGTTTGAACGTGCGACCATTGTTTCCAAAGCGGATAACCAACCAACTAGGGTATCACAGCTGAAAGCAGATATTAATGATACCAAAGGAAATGAATAGATACATATTTACCCGACTGCCGCGGAAGGAGGGTAACGTTTTTCCCTTTTAGAATTGTATTTTAAAATGGATGCCTACCTCTCTGCTGCCACAGGAAAATGACAATTTTTTCATCAGCCAGAGAGCAAAGCTAGGCGTCTCATTAAAAGTTATAACGAGGCAAGCTTTTGTACAATACACGTTACAAATAATTATTCAGCAAACTGAAAATGGGGTTTTCAAGATGGTGGTGTACGTTAAGAATTATTTCGATTTTAAGTCAGGTGTTTGAGTTGATAGGTAGAAATAGAAAGTTCGTTTTGTTCGGTACGAGTATACTGTACTGAGCTGTCCCGGCGAACTTCGTACAGCCTCAGAATAAAACGATTTTGCCCATGGTTTAATAGTTATTCTGCTATTCCGGGCGGAGTAAAAACTCAATGGTCTTAAAAAATCCTTATGTTATAAATGGTTTAACTAACACGACTTTGTTTTATAGATTAAGTGGTAAAGTTTGTGAGTTTGGATGTAAGCGGTAATCTCCGGAACTACTGAGCCGATTCTGAAAATGGTTTCATTGATAGAAAGCTACATAATGCCTGAATGATATAGGCTATGTTTTATTGAAGTACCGCAGGCGGAGCCGTGGGCAAAAGGTAGTAAAAATATATAAAAAAATGTGTGATTTTTAAAGTATCTTCTTCTTAACTGACATTGTAATAAATCTTACTTTACGAATTTTGGTGTTCGACCCGCTGTACTAAATCAACAAAAGCTTGTTAATTAATAAACAACTTAAGTGACTACACAAAACATTATATTTCGGCCCATATACGAGTATGTCGCTCGCTCGATTTGATATCCAATTTATATTCATTCACTCCTACTCCTGGCGTGTTTCCTCATCTCCTAACGATGACTTCGTTTGTTGGAGGGTGGGTTGGAATGGACCCGTGGTGATGCATTGCAATAGGGCTCGGGATGTACTGGCCCATTTGGCGTGACCTATTTAGGCGCGGATACAGAGATTGAGGTCATAGGTTCAATTTGCCTCCCTTACGACCTAAGCACATTATTTCGACCACTATCATATTTCTTTTCATTATCTTGGATTTTTTTAGGCAAACAGACCATTGTTCAAATGCAATTACTTGATCTAAATTCTCCTCATATTTACGAGGAGTTAAGTGGACCCCGAATAATAGTAATCATCGGGACTAAATACAATCGGCAGAGTTGGAGGCACTTCAATGTACCTCTGCCTATAAGGCTTGGCTGAAGTCAATGTCAAAGTCAAATCGTTGATTTCGTATAGGCCTACGGGCGCACTTATTAATTTTCATTTCACTTTTTTCTTAACTCTTAAACCAGAGCGAACTGCGACCTCAGAATCAGAATATTTATTATGCATGTTAATCAGTACAGTACTTAATACTGTACTTATGAATCATCAAAATACAAAATACTCAGCTACGACTATACCACCCGTTCGGAATGCCGTTCCTATGGAGAAGAACGGGCAAGAAACTCCATGGTTGCTCTTTTTAAAAAGATCTTATAGATTTCTGAGCAGTACATTGTTATAGGTATGTGAGAACAATGTAGGCACGGCTAGGTTGGCCTCAACTGAAAAGATCCGCCAAGAAACTAAGCCAAGATTTATTTTACAGAACTTTGATTTTATATCGATAAATACCTTATGTAACATTAGGTTTATGAATCATGGCTGCAGTTTGCAAGCCTAGTTTGTAACGCGTGTACACACAGGAAGTGCGACAAAAACAGCGTGGCCGCCGGAAGTGACGGGAGTTAAGTAGGAAATCTCGTATAATTTGTTGGCATAGCGGGTAGTTGGGGAAAAGTAGTTGTAGTATGTTATTCTTAGTGAGCAAGAAAAAAAAATGAGTGTTTGTTTATGTAGTTGCTACTGTCGACAGGCATAAAGCTATAATGAATACAGATCTGCTACTTGTTTTAGGTGTACATAAACCCCCGAATTTATAGAGGCTTCATAACTTTATCAAGCGTCATATAGTACTGCACAAAGCAAAACTCTTGCGCGCAGTACTATATGACATTTGATAAAGTTATAATACGTCTATAAATTTGGGGATAAGGTATAATTTTAATAGTGTACAATATTTTAACAGGGCCAACAGTAGGTTATAAAGCTAACATTCCCGAAGATATAAATCAAAGTATTACACATTTAAAAAAAAAATCCAAATCGGTTCATAAATGACGGAGATCTGAGGTAACAAACATAAAAAAAAATCAACCGAATTGGGAACCTCCTCCTTTTTGTAGTCGGTTAAAAAATGACATCCTGTACTGAGCGGTCGCGTTCCGATCCGGTTGTGGGGTTAAAAAAAAATGTTAATGATAATTTTGATGTGCCCCCGTAGGCTTGCTTATACGAAATAAATGATATGACTTTGACTTTGACTGTGGCTCAAGCTCCATTTTTTTACGCAACCTTTCGGCAACGTCAGCGTATTCCATCCCTCTCACACCACAGATTTTATAAATGAGTATGACAATGACACTATGTCGTTACGATTACATCACCAAGTAGGCAGAGTGATCGGTAAACGTTGGTGCCATAGTTTTAGTTGGAATTGGATTACATTAGAAGTTTCCGCTTACCCCAGTGTAATATCATGCAGAACGGATGGGTAGCATGTAATCTAATAAAAGACGAAACTTGATATAGCTATGCCGCGTCAATCCTGCGATTCGAAACTCGATTGATTGGCGGATGTGAATAGGGTTGCCAAGTTTATACAGTGCGTGACAATAATATTGTAAAATATTTTAACAGGGCCTGCAGTAGGTTATAAAGATAACATTCTCAGAGATATCAATCAAATTATTGGACATTTCAAAAATGTACACCCTGTACTGAGCGCACGGACAAATATGACTAATTCGCCTTATTTAAAAAAACGTCATTTACACAATTATTTTATTCATCAACGTGATCCATAAAACATACTGATTTATATGTTAAAAATATTTTACACATTTTTTGTTAAACCTTATAAATACTATTATACAACCAAAATTAAATGTATGACAATTTCATTTGATATTTTTTTAGTTTTATAGTTATTTCGAAATCCAATAAGTGGTAACCCTATTATTATTCCAACAAACACTATATGCAGTGTAGAGTTACATTAGCAGACTACTCTGTCACGCGTAGAGAAGATAAAATGATGTGTCGCGCAACGTTATCGAATACACTTTGTGATATTTGAGATTCGCGATCCGAACATCAAATTGGACATTTTTTTTTATATAAAAGATGGAATAAGAGTTTATTTATGGTATGTAAGGACACAGATTTTTAATTCGACTGATCTCGATTTTTTAAGCACATAAAAAAGGAGGAGGTTCTCAATTCGATTATATTTTTTTTTTAATTTCAAACGTCTCTAGATTACGTTTAGTGGAAAATGTTTGTAGGGGCGATTTTAATTGATACGCACGGCATTTTTTGTTTGTTTTTATTATGGACTCGTACTTGTGATAATATTATAGCCAGGCGAACACACCAACTATACGGTCCCACACTAAGCAACGCCTGTATTATGGGTACCGTAAAACTGACTGGGGGCGAACCCAATATACATATAATACCTATATAGATATTAAACATCCATGACTCGGGCACAACCATTCGTGCTCATCCCACTAAGTTTGTCCCTACAAGGATTCGAACCAGAGACTCCCGGCACAGAAATCAAAGTCACTAACGACTGCGCTAATCAGGTCGTCAAATTACGAATCTTGACATTAATAAATCTTGGCATGGTGATGACTTATACCCCATGTCAACGCTTAAAGGGAAAGGGGTCGGTATGGGTCAGTCAAAGGACGAAGGAAGTCGCCAAAGGGTTCCCCAGAGGTGCACTGCAATGCACCCACATTTTGCCGATGGTATTTCGTCCCAATGTCCCAATGTCCCAATAGCGGGCGAGCCTATTGCAATTATACCGTGAACCCCCTGTTATTTATATATATCACCTTATTATATTTGCTTATCCGTCACTACCCGGGTTCTTTCCGAATACAATGTCCATATATAGAATCAGTTTTATTTTACGTTCAGATATGTAGCTTATTCCACGCCTTCACCCCTGCAAGGGGGAATTGGGTTATATTGAGCCCAGCGGTTCGGCCGAGCGTACGAAGCCGCGAGCACTTTCAGTGACATCGCTCGATGATTTTACGATGACATTAGAAATTCCTACTGGGGACACTCGTGTGGGTTAACCAAATAATGTGTCCCATCGAGTTACGGTCTTATCGGCCCCACTGTCCTAGACCAAATCAATTGATAGTTACCCATTACAGGGTTAGGTTGTTACAAATAGCAATGTGTTGAGCAAGGAGATCCCGGGGCTATGTGACACCCCAGCGTCGGGCGGGTTGAGGTTTCGCGTTCCGAGTGACTTGCTCGGGTCGAAATGACACCCCTTTTTATAAATGGGCGTTTAACATGACAAGGGTTTGTATTGTGTGATGAAGTGTGAGGTTAAGTGGTGCGAGGGAAGGTTGCAGTTCAGATTGGTGACTATTTATTTAGTTAGGTTAAATCTTGCGTAGAATTTGGACAGAATTTTAGATCTTCTTTTATTATTATCGCGACTAAAGACCTTATTGTTAGTGATAAGAAATTAATTCACATAGTTACTCGTTTGATATATTATGTATATTAATTACATACTACTAATAAGTCTTCTTGTCTGGCAAATTTCTCTCTCTCTCAATGATTATAATCGCTCGTTAAAATTCAAGGTCGTCGTTATTTTAACGTATTGCATTTTGAATTTAAACCGCTGTTCTTATTTTAAATGAGCATTAGAACGCTTCTATAACGAACGTTGAAAAACCACTCGTGCGCACGATGTTTACTTGTTTGTGCTTATTTTATTTAGCTATAGGTGATTGTATGTGATATTAATGAATGATCAATTGTTTTATCGTTGGAACGTAACTGTATCGCCTACTCGAATAGCCATATACATAATATTACTATCACTACCGAGTTAATGTGCTAAAAATGACAAACAAACTCTCAGTCATAAACATTAAAAAAATATGTGTAGAAATGTGGCCAAGTCTTTAGAGAACATGGTCCATCACTTCTATGAACCTTGACATAAAATGTATTTATATGTGAACTTTTTTAATATCATATAATTGATCCTTTACAGGGCTAGTAGGCTAGTGGTGTCGTACTAGTGTAGTCGAGAGTGAACAGGTACCTTCTAGGCAAGTATGCTACATCGTAGATCTCATCGTCACTTACCATCAGGTGAGATCGAGATCAAATACTGGCCTATATTGTAATAAAAAATAAAAAAAATGGTGGAGGCAAGCTTATATGGTGCCCCTTCCTATCGTACCTTGTGGATTCTATAAAATTATTTAAGTACTTAACATAATTTTTACATGTACTACAAAGTCTCATCAATTCATTGAGTCGGCATCATATACATTCGTTTTGTTGCATCCACTACAAATTTAACATACATGATGAACACCAGAAATGACAAGTTGATCGCTGGGCGTGTTGAACGAAAATATATTCTAGCCGCACGTTTGTAAGAGTTAAGTTGCAAATGCGATTCATATACAACGAGTGATAACTGCTTTAGTTTAATTGCAGATTTAAACTGATAATTAATTCATTTTTGATGAAGCTAAATATAATTTAGTTTATAAAAAATCTGCTATTAAACTTGTTTTATTTTCTGATTTCATATTTCTGACAGCATTATTATTAGTAGTTTTGGATGGTTTCAGGCGGCCAATAAATTGTCGCATGTGTATTTTCACAGCGGTCAACTTCAGATTTCATCAACTGTACCACAACAAAATATTTATATGAATTATTGATCATTGATATTGTTTTTATTAATCCTCCATGCACATATAAGACTAATGACAAACACACTCTTTTTGAAATAAATAAATGTTTATTTGAAAAAAAAAACATTTTGTATATCGTTCAAATAACGAGCCACAAGCAGACAGACGAGAAAACAAAAACACAGACACATTGTCTCAGTTAAAACACGATATACAGTCGATGGTTCGAAACTTTTCCGAAAAATAACTTTTTTGATTCATTGTTTTTTTTTTTCTTTTCGTAGCTTTTTTAATCAAATTCGCATGCACCGTTAACGCTGCGCGTGGTGACGATAGTTTTTTTTTTGTTTTCTTTTTTTGATTATATTCTTTTTTTTTGAGAAAAGAAAATAAAGAGTGTGTTCGTCTTTATATGTGCAGGGTTGACTCGGGTGAGGGATGTCGCGAAGTGTCGTTCGTGGTGCACGGAGACGGTCACGATTTGACGGTAAGTCTCATAGTTTTAAATATAAGGTGTGACAAAGGTATGAGTCTATATAAAAGTGTAACGAGTCGGTCTAGGTCTAGTAGGTATATTATTGATCACATTTATGAATAGAACAAATGTCTGACAGATGTTTGACTATGTTAAAAGAACTGGAATCAATGGCGTGTCACCGTGCAGTTAGTATATAATATGTGGACTCTTAAATATATACCCCCGAATTTATAGACGTTATATAACTTATCAAACGTTATCTAGAACTGCGCTAAGCAAAACTCTTGTGCGTAGTACTATAAGACGTTTGATAAAGTTATAAAACGTCTATATATGTAGGGATTAATGTTTAAATTTATATCTTTTGATTGATGAACGCTTCAATAAAGACTCTATTATTGTTACACCTTATCCTAGTTTATGGTTTAAATTTAAGAATTACCGTAGTTTTTTCGGAAGTACATTTTGACAATATTTACGCGGTATTAAGAAAAATACACCAGTGTTATCACAACAAATTAATATATCTTTAATCTGTAACTTATTTATTTGCGAGGTTATTTAACTCTATTTTTTGTGGCATTATCTTGAATAAATAAAATTAATTAAGTCCCTGTTATAATTTTATTACTCAATACAAGTTTCCGTTATTACATTGGAGCCCACACAGCGAGGCCCTATAATATTTCCACTTCCCAATATAGCCCAGGTCGATATTATCAATTGAATTAATTATTACAACGCGGTAAGGTAATGGACACGAGCGAGACGGGGCCGAGTACGATGTCCTACATTGTGTACTAGACGAGTAATAGCGATTGTAATATATACCTAATAATAATAATAATAAGGGCAGCTTCTGGCGAGCTGTTGGTGGGTAGCGACACCACGGACTCGAGTGCCCCAGAGAGTCAGTCAGGGCCCCCACCTCGGCGCGTCTTCGTCGGCCGAGTGGAAACCGACGGGCCCCGCAGGACTCTCAGCTCTGTCTTGCCTTAGTTGGCTGTCCAGAGAGCGGTCGTTAGAGCTATATGCTCCAGGGGTGGAAGTGTTAAAGGGCATAACGCTGCGAGTAACCTCGAGAGAAAGCGCAGCACAGCTCTCTACACCCCTGAGCCGCGCACGTCTGTGTTGCCCCTTATCGTCTTATATGACGGCCTTTTTAGGGGGCCCACCTTGAGAGCGGCGAGTTGCCACCTGCCAATAGTAATTAGATAAAAGCTGATTATGGCAGGTGTCCGCAACCTTTCCAATAGTCCTATCTCTTGTCTATCCAAGCGTCAGTCCATAGTTCCAATTATCTTTCCATTGCAGGAATATTTCTTTTTAAACATTTAAAAAAAATATTCCTGCAATAGTTCCTCCACCTGCTGAAGGGAAATTCGCTGTTTATGCTATAATTTTCAGCAGTTGACCCCAGAAGGTGGCTAACATAACATTAAAAATCTCAAAAATGGCCTCTACGTGTTGGACCCTTGTCTCCGCGCCAACCTTCCAAAGATGAATAAGAAGAGTATAGCCTGTGTGGTGAGAGGCATAATAATAATAATAATAGCGTGTATGCGCTTTGAAAGGCAAAACCCTGGAGCTAAAGAAAATAATAAACTTTTGTAACTTGCATGATATTAGTTAGCGATAAAAATACTGTAAACAAGACGAGCCCGTCGAGTGTCTTACCGGATCTTCTCAGTTGAGGTAGCGTTCCGATCCGGTTGTAGAGTTTAAAAAAAGATGTCAATTTGTAATTGCCCCCGTAGGCCTGTACGAAACAAAATGATTTGACCTTCTGTCAAAATATTTAGCTAAAAAAAGATGAGTAGAAATAAATAATACGGACTTCAAATAAATAACATGCGTCTTCGTCATTTTAACCCACAATAAAGTCAAGTAACCCAGTGGCGTTGGTTGAGTTCAACACGTTTATTAACAAAAATACTGTTTATAAGTAGCTTTTAAACTTGGCTGTGCACATCCATGCCCCTTGCTATGATCGTATTTATATTTGATGATGATCATCCCTTGTCCACAGTATCGGATGACGTGCAACCGGTGCAGCGAAGCGCGCCCCTCCTACAGTCCCCCCAGTACACTGGGGGAAGGCCACAACCATATAGTGAGTACCAGCCAAATGACCACCCACGATATATCCAATGATGGAGACACTTTAAGCGAACCACACCTTTGACAACCAACACAACTGTACTGTTCTTTCATTTGACTTGGTGGACGCACTGCCGCACACCTTTTGACTCGATTATTTTTACGAGGTAAACGGTAGGTACTGATATTCTTGCCAAGCCAACCACTTCAAGGATACGATGATATAATATTATTATTTCCTATTCCATAGCAACTCCCTAGAGATGTTAAGCATATATTGAAAACGTTCAATATTCCATGTTGACGTTATGTATTTATTGAAACTCGCGACCGAACTCGAGTTTCTCAGATCATTTGAAGTTCTAACTGAAATTTTGCGAATTCTACATATTAGTCTTGTTGATATTTCTTTGGATAGAGTAGAGAGTAGAGTTTTTTAGCACAAGTTCGAATATGTATTGGTTAAGTTCTCGGCAATAAAAGTGCGCGACTCCTAACAAGATGACACTGCATAAGATTCTAATTTAGCTCTACAATAAAATTACAAACAGTCTCATATAAAAAAAAACATAAATTTTGAAAGCGCTGATAAATTTCCATGCATAATACATAGCTAGCTCACACACGACCAGCGAGATGAGCCATTTGCTCCGAATAAAAGCTGGAATTTGTTTAAAACGACTCACGAATGGGTCGAGATCAAATTGAACGAATAATTTAAATTTAAATAGAATCTAGACGTGACTTATTGCGATGATCTTATTTTAAGCTAAACTCACTGAAAAAGGCATGAAGATGAGAAAGGCATGAAGGTACACAGGGCAGAATGTGTAAGAAATAGACTCAAAGTAAAATAGATCGCACAACATGAGATAAAGGCTCGTCTATAATGAGAACTTTTTGTTTTGGACAGCTGCGATTTTGCGATTGATGATTACTCTGTAAAGAATGATCACGCTACCATCACCACTAATTGTTAATTATCTGTTGTAACCATGTTTTGAGAATTGATTTAACGTTATGTTGCCTTAGCTATGTATACATAAAGCACCATTACAAGTTATTAGATACGATTGCTCGGAGTATTTTCTCGTTTTGTTGGGGGCTCGTCTTCAATAATAAAACGTAGATTTTTTAGGATGTTAAATAATTTGTCTGCTGAAATAAAGCCTGTCCCATTTTTATATGCATTTAGCTGATAGAACCTTTAAAATGCTATTTTAGGCTTAGGATGCAGGATTTGGCATACTTATAAAATAATGTTATCTATAATAAGTAGTTATTTTTATTCATACATAACACAGTAAAAAATATTAACTAAAGACATGGTTATGGACAGTTATTATTCAATCGTTTCTATCGCGTTATTCTTTATCGAGTCGATAGTCGTCATGCAACTGAATCGCGACAAGAAAATTAGCCAATGTGGTCGAGCCCTAAGACTTGAATAAAAGTGGGTCGCATTTAGAACCGTCTTTTGAAGAAGGTACGTGCGCGCGCTATGAAATCCGGCGTCTGAATGAAAGATACGTATAAAGTACCTCAGGGAGTCGCAGTAATGTGCCCGCTTAGTGTTGCAAGCGCTGCAATTTACATAATAACTGGTAAAAAAATTTAAAGTCTTAGTGTTTGTAATGTAAAAAATAGTTTGAAGTCAATTTATGGATTACCATTATACTTCCAACTTCTAGGAGGACGTTTGAGGGTTTTACACATTTGATTGTATACTAAAAAGTGAAGCACAAACACAGACATATAAACTAGGCATATTTAAGATTAATCTGTGCCAATCTACCGCTACAATAATATACAATGCGACGCACAACAGTTGTAAAAAAATGACTACCTTTCACGATCGTCTAGGTGCCAAATAGCTGCCTGTATTATTTTTTATAAAAATAAATAATAACATTTTGACAACCCTGACCCGGAATTGTCGTTCGCGATACACACGCGTCGTGTGTTGCCAGTTTTAAATAAGTCATGAATCGCGGAAACTAGTGACGCGCTACGTGTTTTTATTCTGGGGATGTAGTTATATTTAATATTTTATTAATGAGTGGCTTAGGTTTGATAGAAAGTCATAATCATCAGGGGAGACGGAGTATTCGTGCCCATCACCCAAAACTGGTCTCTACTGGGATTTGAATCCGCGACCTTCGGCGCAAAAGGCAGGGATCTGATTGGCTCACTACCAACTAAGCTAGTTAGGGCGTATCAGAAAAAGTTTCAAATCTATTTATAATTCCCAAATAACTAGGAAAAAACTAAATATAAGCCTTCTCAAAATTGTTGTCGTGCGAGTACGTTAAGTGAGACTATATGAAATATCAAGTAACATTACGATAAAAATATAATTAAAATACACACACAGTCGCAATAACATGCAACATTTAAACATGCCAGACTTGCGTAATATTTTCAGACGCAAAACAAAAATGGCGACGTTGAAAAATGTAGTCCAATCCTTCTGCACCGTTTCCCGCTCACACCTGGATGTGTGCGCTTTAAAAATGTATGGGCTCATCGTACTGGTCTTTTTTAGCCCATGCACGAATATTGGGGATAGTTCGAAAACTAAAATTAGTATTACTGTTATTTTCGGCTTGCTTGTAAAGTTATGTGATTTACAATACGATAAGGTTCATCTTCACCTTCCGTGGATAATTTCACCTTGGGGACTAGCTTTTGGAAGCAATCAAATCATAACTGTCACAGTCCAGCGAAATGCTTACATCTGCACAAAACTACCCACACTGCTTCTTTAGAGAGAGATGAAATAATAAGGACACTACATAACCATACACCTCAACAATAACACGGATTGATCCAACGGATGATCGGCAGATGCGTCGGTGACGCCACAGCCTACCATCAAATCGTGCAGTGAAGACACCTGCGGTCAACTAAGCCAGCACTCCTGCGAGCACTCGCAAAATGGTGGGTAAAGGTGCCATTTGGATCTAAAAGTGTGCCATGTAACCACTAACGCTCCCGACCTAGCCCCACGTGAAAATAAAAATATATATATGTAGACGATAGCATGATAACATCCAATGTTGTTTGATACTGATTCTAAGATAACATATAGCGTTCTTTTATTAGATAACTAAGTGGCATGTGCATTACAACTGTTTAAAAGAGAAAAGTAATTAAAATAATGTTAGTCTATCATAAAATATTTTGAAAATTTCCTAAGTATTTATTTAAAAGAGTCCTGCCTAGTGTCAGATTAACTTAGTCTAGATTTTAATTGGCTTGTTATCTAATTGTCAGCAAAAATAGTTATCTTTGAATGTTGTTCTCAATCTTCTAGCAACAAAATAATCCTTGTGTTCAGTACTAATTACTGTGTTAGTCCATAAGTAGCATATTATATTTAATGTAAAAAACAGTTCTAATACATAGGATTGTGCTCACTAACCTTTTATTACCGTTTTTCACTCCATCAAAGTACTTCTCTCTTCTTAATAGACATTTCCCTTTTTTTGTTCGTCGGTTTTGTGACTACCCCATAGATTTTCACCGGAACATCTACAGTCTATCCTTCGAAACCAAACTACGTTTGATGTCGGAATTTTTCATACTCTAATAGTTTACAACGAATACATTAAATTAGAAAAAAATAGTCTATAAATTCAAAAATATTCCTTTCAAATTAAAAATAATAGATAATTTATAATATTAAAATATTCACAATGTATAGTGAACAAATTCTACACGATAATTACCATTTACTTACACGTTATTAAATATATTAGCATGTAAATTAGTATCGTAACCTCGAAGGAATACTTACATGTAATCCACACAACCTATTAAAGTTTATACATTAACTTTACGCATTTGTAGGTACATACTCTACCATATTACATTATACATAAGCTATCATATCCGCGTAGCGAGAATTACTCATGAGGATTAAATGAGGAGAGGAAATTCATAGAATAATTTACAGTAGGTAGTGGAGTTAGGATTAGCGCATAGTTAAAATACCCACATCATTCAATTAGATTTGGTTTCATCGTATGTTAAAAAAAAAACTATGCTCTAGCAACTATGTCTAGAAGACCTATTTCTTAGCTGATAGTTATCAGATTTGATTCGAACCATGATAGAGCATTCATTAATTCAGGCGTTATCTTACAGATACATACCTACTTTGAAAATACAGTATTATCAAAGTATGTAAGTACAATATATTTTTTGAACTTGTGGATAATTCTAGTTACATAAGTACATACATTTAGGTATTAACATAATATTACATTAACTTTGTATGATTATGAATAGTATACTTACACATACTTAATAAATACATAATGAATACAAACACAGACTTTTATTTCGAATCCCACGCACGATCCTTTTGCATGTAAGTTAATACAATGCACCTTGTGTGTCTGTTCATATTATGCTACTCCAATTCGTTGTCACTGCAAGGAGCAATGTACTACTTTACGCCCACGTCCGCCACGTACGCCGATCTTATATATTTAAATAGTATTGTCGGTTAGAACTTTGTTATTAATTCCACGTTCCACGGTGTTATATTGTGAATACCTACGTCCCAGCCTAAAACCGACCCACACCGAACACTTCTTAGGTTGATAATAACTAAACGCCTCTACAAACAGCAAGACTTGGCACCCAATCTGGTGGACCGATTTGTAGGATCCCTAACAATTGGCATGTCAATTTATAAATCGGCTCAATAGATTGGGTGTCAAGATATACCATTCATAGAGAATTTTTTAAAGCTCCTACTACTTTACACGTGTTTGTTCGATTTCGTGGCAAATCTTTGATGGGTTAACGTAAGATGGTTGAATCTAACAGCGATTCAGGCTCATCTCATTATAGCTCATCAGCGTAATGATTTCAATCAATTCGAAATTTATATCGGAATTCTATTGGTTTCATTGCAGACCTGGAATATGGCAGCGGCGGGCCCCCACCGCCGGGGATGATGAAGGAAAGACACGGGCCACCACCGCCACATCATCCGGTAATGATCATCAACAACTTTTATGGATATTATGATAGAATTGTTACAAGACTGTGTCTGTACATTATAGAGTTTGAAATAAATTGTATAATAACTATGCAATACGGACATATTTGAATCTAAAAAGTATTATTATAGTTGCTGTCTGATATTTCAAGGGGCGATAGTGCGTCGCCTAATTAAAAATCTAGTTTATTAATAAAGGAGGACCTAGGAGGTATACCTTGGGGTATGCCTATGATTTAACTAATCGTGTATTGATTTAAACTTAGGTAGTGACATTAAAAGTTTCACTTCCAATTATATTTTATAACTGGAAATTAATCTGTTTCTCTTTTAAGGCTTGCCATATAAAACATCTTTATTAAAATGTAATTATTGCAGAGTCATTAACGTTAGTAGAATTTTCAGTGTAATTTTTTTTTTATTAAGTACTAGGACTCAATTAAAGTAACTTCTCGCATGCGATGGCAATTTCACAAATGTTATTTTTATAAGATGTCAAAGTGAAAATCGCGATGCCATTGCCAATCGATTATGAGTCCATTGTGATAGCAGTCTGACCTGAAGACCCTGTTGATTTGCAAGAAACGTTACTTTAACGTACCCTTTAAGCAATAAGATCTGTCGTATGTATATAAGGGTGATATAAGATGGTGGATGGTTTGTTTTAGCGCGATGGTCGCGGGTACGGCCCGGAGGGGTACGGTGGCGAGGGGTTCGTACCACCCCCACCGATGCACCACCCCAACATGCCACCACAGAATCAGGTAATACTTGTTCCTTTAATGGCCTCTACAAACGGCACATCGGGGTCGATTCGAAGTTCGATCGAAGAGGCAAGTTGGCCTCTTGCCATGTAAATTGGTAGGGACACTACAAATCGACCCTACAGATTGGCTGGCAAGTTGTGCCAATCGCAGAGTAATATATTTACCCAGTAAAGGGAATATCTTGCAGCCACGCTAATGTTCCCCAAGGTTGTTCACGGAGTTTCGTATTTATATTATGCTTCTTGTAATTTCTGAAACCGCGATACAGGCTCGTATGGATAATAAAAATTAAAATATAATCGGTGAACTGAACCTGTTTCTTGTAACTATGTATAGAGTTCGCTAATCATATTTCTTAAGTAAGCTTTGTCAGATAGGACATTGTTTCAATTTGATAAATGCTAATATATTGCCCTGCGCCTCGCAGGGCGGTCCCCCGCAGCAAGGTGCCGTGATGATGGTATACGGCCTAGACCCGCAGACCGTCAACGCGGACAGACTGTTCAACCTGTGCTGTTTGTACGGAAACGTTGTTAGAGTGAGTATTTCAAAACATTACCAAAGTATTTAACCGATAGGATCATTTTATGTTGTCGTCATATCCCTGCTTTCTCCAATTTTTTTATATTATATATTACTAGCTAACGTATGCTGTTGGCAATTTTGCAATGCCACAGACACATTTGCGGGTGTACGCACTACATATAACTAACCCTAACTATATAAAATTACCAGTTAATGGCTACATTGTTACCACATTTACAAATGTATTGTACCGACAGATAAAATTCCTGAAGACTAAAGAGGGCACTGCGATGGTCCAAATGGGTGATGGCGTATCCGTGGAGCGGTGCGTGCAGAACCTCAACAACGTAACCGTCGGTGATTATACATTGACGCTTGCGTGAGTATAGCACGTTAGAATCTCTAGCATGAGTATTGGGAATCTTTTAGGGAGGTCACTCACGACAACTCTTTGCTGCCCATTTTATCAACGCGCGTCTGCATCGCAACCTTTGACCGTTTGTCGCATTTGAAGCGATTCAGCGTTTAGCGATATAATCGCATAGTATCGATTTAGCAACGCTTCTGCATCGATGCAAACGTGCGACATTCAGCATCGCTACAACGCGCGATTGTTTCGGATGGTATCGTGGAAAGAAAGCATCGTAGGGTACCCGCGCATATGAAGGCACAGTCATAAACTCCATAGTGATAAACAATTTGCTAACAACGAGATCAAACTGCGTTTAAATTCTAGGAGATTTAATTGTTGATCTCAGAACCAGTCATTTGTGTTCGCAGCTTCTCAAAACAAGCGTACCTGTCTGAAGTCATGAACCCGTACCCACTGCCCGACAAGAGCCCCTCGTTCAAGGATTACGTTGGCAACAAGAACAACCGCTTCCTCACGCCCGCCTCCATACACAAAAACAGAATACAGCCTCCTTCCAAGGTATGTTGCGCAAACCCTCGACTGGGTATGCTGTTTTGTAATTTCAAGTTGGAAACACACTGAATTTGCCCCTTTGACTGTGCTGTAGCAAAACACTACTCCCAGTCTTCCTATTGAATAAGTAAATGACTATCTTATACGAACTGCAAGTTTGCGACGATAAACTAAGCATACGTGTACGGTCAGTCCATCTGTGGCTATGGGGAAACGTAAACGTTCTAAGGCTGTTTCACTGTTTGAGATGTCTTTAGTCACCGTGAAGTTTAGATCCAAGTCGAAGGGACGCTTGACTAACGAGAGTCGCATTATCAAACCCAGGCTTGCACCTCTGGTATTTCCAGTGTTCATGTGCGTATCTCATTTTAAGCCATGATTATCACTTGCTCATGGCTCAGAGTATGTAAAGCCGTCGGTCCTACGCCTGATCTCTCTCCTTACTATGAGAATTAGCGAAGAGAGAGTTTACCTGTGTAATATAATCTCCCGCGTAGTTGGCTAGTCTCCGTTGAGATTGGATTTTGTCACCGAATTTCGGTCAGAAGGATTATTATTATTCCTCTCTCTTTCCCTCTCTTGGCACCCAGGTGCTGCACTTCTTCAACACGCCGCCGGACGTCTCGGACGACCAACTGCTGCAAGTATTCAAGGATTACAATGTCACGCCCCCCCACACCATCTCCAAGTTCCCGCTTAAGAGCGAGAGGTTAGTAAAATATATGGCAAATCAAAGATCTTCATGGCCGATCAAACTTGCGAAAAAATTGCTCCTGAATAGCAACTTTATACACCCTTTCCACAGCTAGCGACTATAAGATCTAGATAAATATATAAAAAATCTGGGTTAATGCAATGATGCCATACATTTAATGCTACACTGGCTGGTAGCTGACTCTATTGACTGGCAGTTATTTCAAGTTGGTAGAGCGCTCGTCTCGTAAACAGGGTTGCAGGTTCAAATTCCAGCTCTCACCTCTAGTATTTCTAGATTTGAAGTGCGAATCTCGATTTCAACTATGATTATCACTTGCTAAATGGTGAAGGAATACATCGTGAGGAAACCTGCATGGATGAGGGAACCTGAGTTGTTTTCCAAGCACGTGCGAAGTCCGCTAACCCGCACTGGGCCTGGGCCGTGGGTTGAGATGAGGCCCATGTCCAGCAGTGGAATATAAAACGGCTTATTATTATTAGACTCTCATAAATTATATTGTAATCGCTGATTTTGACGTTACAGATCGTCATCGGGCCTGATGGAGTTCCAGAACATATCCCAATCGGTGATGGCAATAATGGCCTGCAATCACGCAACCATCCAGCACCCAGGTATACCACATTATACCGCTAGTTTTGAAGATTCGTCCCCATGTGATCGCCCCGAGTCTCCCAGTGGCACCACGAATCATCTGATAGAAACCTCCACAAACTGCGGTTCTCTGATGTCTATATCGTTTAAGCTCACTAGCAAAGCCAATGTATGATTATCACATTTATCGTAGGTAGTTCTATCAGGACTTTCGAATAAGCTAAACTCTTGAGTCAGCTCAATCAATTATATATCAGACGGCGTTGGGATTCAAACCCAAAACCTGTCGCGGTAGGATCCTTTTTATTTTTATGTTTTGGCACTTAAATTTGGTAAAATTAATGATGTATTGTTAGGAATGTCTCTGAATAATTCTGGGGATTGTGGCATGTAATCCATATGTAGACGACTTAATATCCGATTGTAAAGTTTCCGATGTTGGGTTCCAATCCAAAACCTGTCGCGGTAGGATCCTTTTTACTTTTATGTTTTGGCACTCTAAATTTAGTAAACTTAATGATGTGTGTGATTAATGTTAGGAATGGCTTTGAAAAACCAGTAATCCATATGTAGACGACTTAACATCCGATTGTAAAATTTCCAGGTGCGAAATTCCCCTTCGTTATGAAACTATGCTTCTCATCGTCGCGGCAGATCGGTCAGGGCAAGGGCCAGAACATCAAGGGTGACGGCCCCAACAACCAGAGACAAGGCCAGAACAACGGATTGGAGGAGCACGAATACTAGTAAGATATTTTGTAGTGTTTACAACGGACGATGTTAAGGGAGCTTTGTGAGTGAGATGTTGGAAGACAATATGGATGTGTTTTGATTTAGTGAAACTGTCATACAATACTTTGATGGTAATATGAAGGACTTTGTATTAACCATAAACCAACCGTGTCCATAAAGCTGTAACTTTATGTTAGACTGTGAGTGAGGTCGATTCGCAAACGAGTCGAGCGAAAACGTTTCGTTAATTGCTCTAGTGTGTATTCTGAAAAAATATTTTGTGACTCTTACACTAATTCTTGACAATGCTATGTCGAATGAAGGTTATACATAACTGTATAATACAGACAAATATATATAGTATGATCCAGAAAGCGTAAACTAAGCTTTGAACCTGCCTTTCTTTAGCTCATTTGTAATCATTCTGTGAAGTCAGAATTTCAATATGTTGATTTAAAAAAATAAATTTTGTTCCCAACAAAATGACAATTGTGATTTTTTGTGAGATTTTTTTTTTGTTCAATTTACGTAACTAAATTCTGACAAATGCGCTAAAGGGCCGCAGGCTTAAGGCTTAGTATACAATTTTTGAATCAGCCTGTATAAAGCGTACACCTTCACTCCCTCTCACTCACAATACCCTTGAAATCATAGTTAATAATATGTATAAAAAATTTTGGAGTATAATATCATGTGGTTTAAAAAAAGACATATGTACATTTCTTTTAAGAATGTCGGACCAATGTTTTAGTCGGAATGATGGTATTATGTACTTTATTGTACGGCAGCACTACAATGTTGCCAGTTAGTTTGTGCAATCAATTGTTTTCGTTGTTGGCAAGCCAAAGAATTGAGAGTTACCAGCTTGGAAATAAAATTGTGTTGTTATAGTACGTAGGTGGAAATTTTTCCGTTAAAAAAAATATGTAGATTGTTATTATTCGCCCATGTTATAATAATTTCTGCACAAAAATGTAGTTAGGTATTTGTAATAATATTTTTAGTCAAATGTTAAATCGTAATTAAATTTCCCCAAAACCTTGAAACATGCGAATCCTGCCATTTTGTTAATTTTGAGAAGCGGCCTAAAATGTTGCCTTCGGTATTATTGTTTAAATGTCTTTTTTGTTCTAGTCAAAATTATATCATATAATGCTTAATGCTTATGTACCCGACTGATTTTCATTGAGCGGTAAAAATATGTTTTCAATCGACACCAAACTGTCTGTCTTTCAATCCGTTTCGATAATAGGGACCATAGAGTTTTAATATTGATAATTTCTATATTTGAATTTGAATTATACATATATATATATATATAAAAGAATCGAGATAGCAAAAGTTAGTTATTATTTTGTCTGGTTTGTTTTTAAGCAGATTTTTTTTTCAATTTCTGTTTTCAAGATTTTGACAAAATCACGGTATACATTGGCATCTTCTTTTTTATTTTACTAAATATTATAAACATACATTTAATTATTCAATTTATTAAGTATGTTCTGACTTATTTTGTTATTCTTGTGGCCAATTTCAATTTAAAACTAACTTTCGAGCTATCTGGATGATAATAAGCTTTATTAAAAATACCTACCTTTTGTAAAAGCATAAATATAGGAATACCAGCTTTTATATAACGTCTTATAAAATCTAGCTATGGCAACATTTTTGTAAATTTAGAATAGTCCATGTTTATGAATTAAATTTGGAATAAGTATATTTTTTTCGCCATATAGGAAGGTACAGTCGCGGTCTTTAATTTGGGACCCATTTAAGATTGAATATCGTACATCAAACGTATACTATAAGGTACTATTTTGACTGACATAATACCTTAAGGTATACATGCCTTATGACATACAAATATACGACCTTATTGCATTATAAGTGTCATTGAAAATATTACGGAAATGGGTCGCATATTAACGATCGCAACACAGCAGAGATTTCTCTAAATTTTTATTTAAAAAAAAAGAAAAAAAAATATCACAAATGTTGCCATATTTAGAAGGAACTAGTTATGTATATGAAACATATAATATTTCTCTATTCTTATAGTCAAAGAAAATGTACACGATATTTCCAAAAAAAATGAATAAAATTTTAATACATTTTTCTAAACAATAAACTAACATTCGAAGGTTACTTTAACCTTTTTCGTTAATTACAAGCCTTTCCGTTAGCTATATAAGCCAAAAATTAAGCCAAAGTCTATTACAATGTTAGATCATAAATATATAACAATATCAATATAATTATATATTACATAGAAAATACTGTTATATACAAGTACGTACATACGATCGCTGTTAAGATAAATATTTTGCAAAGATATACATTACTGGATATAATTTTGAGGGCTTTTCACACCATCAGTGATTTAGGAATTAGGTATCCACGCGATCCATATCGTATCCTTTGGATCGTGATCCAGATTGACGATGTGAGAGGGGCCAAAATACTTGCATTATTTCTTGAGACTACGCGTATAAATAAACATATGGGTACATCTACATAATGATATAACCGCCGCAAATATCTAAATTGAATTGACAAATGCAAGACCCATAGATACATTTCTATTTTAGTAAAACGGAACAAGGAATCGCTTGATTTTCGCGCGACAAAATAACCGATGTTTAAAAAAGGTGTAACAAAAACAGTGTAAAATATTTTAATGGCCTAACAAGTGGTTGATAATGTTTATGTATAAAATATACGTGTATACATTGTTTGATTTCTGTGAGAAAGCAAGCTAGTACCGTTTCACCGGACACTTAGTACATAGTGCTATTTTTTTTTTCAAAGTCTTGGTTTTTATAGCCTACCAATAAATATTATACACTATTATTGTTAAGTCCTATATAAGTATTCTTAGAACTACTTCAAAATTATACCCAGCATTAAATATGTATTTAATAGTTGTTATTCGGGTACAGTCGAGTACTAAAGTGTCATGGTTAATAAAAGACGATGTTGGGTTATTCAGGATTTTATTCGTCATTCGTTTTGGTTTGATTTTGTCACGTGATGATTGACATTATTGTGGTTTGAAAACTTTATAATTAACATAATATATAAACCTATGTGTATTATACTTATAAACAAATGTGACAGGTTTTTTTTTAAATTACAAGTCGAAACGATGTTTGATGTCTATGATATGATATAACTGTCAATGTCAATTCTTGCGTGACGCAAAAATATAGTCTAAAAATGTATGTATCGTGAGGAGTGACATATCTTTGTGGATAACAGCGTGAAATAATGTTGCGTCAATTTAAAAAAAACAGCTATGTTGTACATGTAGATAGATATATGTATATATAAGTGTACTATGTATTTATATATGTATGATGTACAGTCGCGCACAACATTCATTATTTTTGTGTACAGCGAGAACATGCTTCATAAGCTTAATAAATATAGATTTGTACTTAAAATACGCTGATTTAGTGTAGTGTAATCAAATAATAGTGTAAGATCGATGTTGTGCTCGAGTGTACACGGCTCGTCCAGTACGGAATATGTCAATTTCTTGTTTCTTCAAAGCTTTATCCAAATATGGCGGTATCCGCTATCCCCGTTGGGTAGTGGTAAGTTTGTTCCGCGCCGCAACATGGATATGGATACCGCACTAGTTAAGTCTAGAGTATGTGCGTCCGTTATCTTTAATATGCTTCGAAACGACATATCACAGTGACAAATAACTAAGTTAATTAGTTATAATAACAATTTGAACTTTCACGAACGACGTTGCCAGAAAGAAGGCAAACGTGTCTTTTTAACGGTCTTCCAAAAAGGAAGAGGTTCTCAATTCGATTGTATTTTTTTTTCCACAAACGTTTTTGTTGCTCAAGCTATTGGTTTCTTTTTAGTATTTTTTTTATTTCAATTCTTCCTACAAAACACAAGTACTACCTACTTTACTTACATGTCGTGGTTTTGGACTTAACGATGGGGTTTTTTTTTAACTAAACATACTCTTAAATAAAGCATCGGATCGTGACAACGATTTGATATTTTAAAATTCCACTTGTTATTATGGAAAAAAAAACCATATCCAAAACCATAGACGTTCAGTTACAGTCATAACTTACGTAATACTATTTGCTTCTAGTTAACGGCGTACCGGTGGAGCACACACACTCACACATATCAAGACGGACGGCAAACACAGACACACACAGGCACACCACTGCGAGTTGGGGGGGGGAGGGATCAATGCCACCGGAAAAAAAAGAAAAATACACCCGTTACCAATCCTTTCGGTGTTACCAACCCTAAAAAAAATACACATCGTGTGAATTTTTCACGGAGGCACAAACATTTTTTTAATAAAATAATTCCTTTATTTTTACAATTTGTGATCTAGATCACTCTTATAAAGACATTAACAGTTAGTTTTTTTAATATATTATGATAATTTTAGACACAGTAACATTTTTTTTTCTTTTTCTCATATTATTAAATATTACACATTATATGACATTTCCATAACTTCTTTCTTGTTTTTGTTTCTTTTTTTTTGTAACGGAGCTACGCTCCACCAATGCATTCTGCATTTTATTATATTTAGTGGTATATAGGTATCGGTTAAGTAATATTCCCATTAATTTGAGTAATTAGAGTTTAGTTAATGTATTATTTTTCGTCTGCGCCACACTGAAAACCTCTATTCAAAATTAGATATCCACAGAGTTCAGACATACATTTCTTTTGACGAGAGGTTTATGTGTGGCGTTGTCATTTCCCGTTTAGTGATGAATTGTTGTCGTAAAAAAAATGATATTAGTTCGTGAGTAATGTTGAAAAGTTAGTTTTCATTTTCTTGTTTGCTGTTTTGTACGCGCCAAAGGACTGATGGAATGTCTGTGCGTTATTTATGTGGATATTATATTTATCCCGAACTTGGTTGTTTTCTAAAAAGTGACAGTTGTGAAAATGTACAAGAAATAAAGAAACTGTGGTATATTATAGACGATTTTGAGTTTTATTTTTGGTTTGTTAAATAGAACACGCTTGGAGTGTGCGTGCGTTTTGTTATGTTCTCGCACGAGTTTCGTCACGCAGACGCGATATTATTAACATTTTAATTCTAAACCGTTTTAGGAACCAAAAGTATATTAATGTAAGAGAATAGATTAGCACTCTTTAGGTTAGTAGTAAGTGTCATTGCAATGTCAATTATATTCGATTAGTGGGAAAAATAAAGCAGTAAAAGTTTTTCTAAAAAAAAAATCTTAGTAAAAAATATATAGCGGATGGATTCGACTTGAAATTTGTGTGAACAAGCCTTGCACAAGGATCTAGAGTAAGTCTTCGATGAATAAAGACACCGTCATCGCGCTGTTTTTTTTTTCTTTTCATATTTCTTTTCATAGGAATAGATGTGTGTATGGTGTTTATCTTCGTGGTAGTTTGTCTATATTACTGTTTATAGCCAAATGATTCAACATTCACGTCAAACTCTTAATCGACTTGCTCGTGAACACATAAACAGTTGTATAGTCAATCGAAAAAATAATAGTCCTTAAATAGCTGAATAAAAAAAAGTAAATAAATGTTATCAGGTAAATAGATGCATATCTTTTTCTCTAGAAATATTTTCGAATGGAAAAATAACTGATTGTATTAGTGTTAGGACCTCGATGTCGTGATAGCTTACCTTATTTGTGTTGTACAGAGAAATATATATATATATTGGAATTTGTTCTCATTTTAATTGTCTGTTTAATCATTTTAGTTGATACTAATTCATGTAATAACTGACAAAATGACACTATTCTATACCCAGAGAAACGCTATATCAATTACACTGTCTGTGACGTTACAATTGACTTTCAAAAGTTACGGTTGAAATAGTTATAATTTCACTACTATAGTCAATTTTAACGTATACTAAATCACGAATTACTCCATGATAATAAAATACAAAATATGTTGCTTAACGAATGCTTTACAAAATAACGAAACTGCACTTTGGGATAATATGAAAAAAATAAATGTGTACGGTATATATTTTTTTCCTTTTAGCCTACATTTTATTGGTATTTAGGTCTTGTAGTTACATGATAAACATTAAAATACATGTCAACACAACAATATCTTTCATTTCAACACAAAACCACTGTAGCGGCCACGCAGCTCAAGTTCTAAAAACTGGAAAAAAGAAATAAAACAATTAAGTTTGTAGAACTTGTGTTAGCGACTGTACTACAACTCCCTCACAATACTTATCTCATAATTTAACTATCAAACTGACTGTTCTACTAAACACTTGGACATACCTTACTTTGATGAGATCCTTATTATTTTATTAAGGTATAAGTAGGTACCAATGGAATTCCACAATCCAATCCAAAATGGCCGTGTCTGGTTGGACCGCGGCAATCGCATTGCGTCTATTCACAGGCTACATTACACAGGCTTGCCTTGCTACCTATTTACTAACCCAGTTATCCGACTCTTGAAAGTATGTAGGTACCTACATGCAATCAGTAAAATCACCAGAACTTTCACTATACATATTATTAGAAAGCACCACAATATAACAAACAAATGTACCACTCGTATAAAAAAAATACTGGTGTCGATAATTTAATGTAATAAAAATACGTGGGATGGAAATAAAGGTACTTTATCAATATGTAAATATTATGATAACTATTTACGTTGTTGATTATAGTCAGAATTTTAGTTTGAATGTAATTTTTTAGAATATTTAAATGAAGAAAAGTTATTTATGGTGAGCTGCACTTGAGACGTAAAATGTAAAATTGTATAGAAGAAATAAAATAAACATTTTTTTATAAATGTGTGTTATTTTGACATACCTACTTCATTGCTATTTTACTTACATTATACATTATAAAAATAAGAATTGACGGAGAGATAAAAGGTAGCTTTTAAAGTTCGCGGTATTTTTCATACAGCGAATCAATGACATTACCACGAAAACCATAGACAATAGTAGATAACAACATTAGTTGCCAACTGTAAAAATACTCTTCCTTTTTATGTTGATATTTGGGGTCGAGTCGAATGGTATCCCGATGTATATCGAGCATAATAACTAGGATGGATTTCACGAACCAGCTGATTTTTATTTCATCTCGTAAAGAAAGAAGAAGAAGAGTTTCTCTCCTATTTACGGACATCTAGTTGTATTCTATATAGGAAAGCCTTTCGAATGGGTTTTACAAAGTGTTACGTGAATATAACCTTTAGCCAAATCAGACAACAGTAAGCAGTTATGTAGTTCCAAAAACCTAATCAAAACCCGTTCATAGTATGACCGGGCTCTAGGCCATGAATTCCTACAACCGTAAACAAATGGAAAGATACATTTAAAAACGAAAAATAACTTGCTGGAAGTGAACCACTGGCAGACTTTTTGGCGGGAAGTTGAACATCGAAATTGTAAATTTTGTTGTATTTCCCAAAAAAATGATTTCTTTAATTAATAATGTGTAATATTAATAGAATATTAACTATTTTGTGTTCATAATTGAAGGAAATTAAAATATAATAGTATAACTTGACTTTCAAGTTCACCAAGATGTCAGGAAATTTTTCTGTAAAGTATTCACAACTTTACTGATAGAGGTAGGGGAATCATTAAATCATCATCATCGTCATTGACATCAGGATTATTATCATCAGCGCTTATAATTATACTCAACACTGGCAAAAATGGCTTTGTTTTGTAGCCGACTGCCAACCTCAAAGAAAAAGAAGATGAAACCACAGCTACAGCGCCTCTTGCGGCGAAAAGTGAATTCATAATTTTTAAGACGTAATGGTGGCTGCTTGTAGTCCATTGCTGACAACTCAACATTTTTATAAATCCGTGGCGAAAACCTTCAGAAACTAATATTTAACCGGAGGAAAATCGTGATTATCAGGCAGGTATGTTGAATTTTTTGGTTTTCATTGTTATTTCTATGTGATAAATTCCAATCGAGCACAAAATGGCTGCCGGTATCTCTTAAATTACCTTAGTAAAGTAGATGTAACCTCGTAAACACGAATATTTTTATTGGAATGGTGGCAGTATCATTGATATGTTCGACTACTGATAATAATGTAAACATTGGACCAAAGAGTATTTTGCATTGGCCTGATAACAGCTAGTCGTTTTGAAAATAATTTCCTTTTTGATTTCCTGACAAAGTGTCGCCTACATCTTACATAACACCTAACTAGGAACGAAATGTTGCAGATTTATTTAATGAAAACCGTCTCCTTAGGATATGTTATAATTATTAATACACGAAAGTACTATCACGACTGTAAGGGGATGCTCAGAGACAGTCCATAGTAGATAGCGGAGAATATCTGTCAAAACGTGGAATATATTTGTCGAATAAAGTAGTATCTGATGAATGAAAATTCCTTAATATCGATAGGTATTCTCGTAATAGTATTATTTTAATCCAATTGAGTAGAATGTAAAATGTGGGACTGCTTAGTGTAAACATTTTTGACATGAAGGATTTGTAAACTTGTTTCAATCAGTTTCATGAGATCATGTTTGGGTAGGTACTCCTTTAAAAACTAATAACATTTCCTTTGATTGTGTTTCAGGATGAACCAATGTTGTTTAATATGCAACAACCGCAATGGCTTCCCTATCAGGAATGCTACCAGCATATTTGCGGAAACTGTAAGTTGTAGCATATTCTGATCTTGAAAGATACCATTTTTCATAATCTTTGGATGAACTTGCCTGGTACAGTTTTTTACTAAGCAATTGCGTTATGGGTACTGTTCAATGGATTAGGAGCAAACCCAGTATAACATACTTTCGTAAATATATTAAACATTCATGATTCAAATATAAACAATTTCATGCTCAATACACAGAACCCCCAAAGAAAGCAGGATGACTACCAACTGTGGTATAACTTAAACTATTTATTATATTTTCAGAATAAACTACCATCAGGCAAGCAAGTAGCCGAGATCGTCAGCGAGATATTAAACAAGAAAGTGCAAGAAAATAGAGCCCATACTAGTATATTATGTAAGAAATGTTTTAAGACATGCTCTGAATATGATTCAATGCAAGTTAAGTGAGTATCAAATTACTATTTTATCTCATTAGTAATGTTAGCATTGACTGACGGACAATGCACAGCCTAAACCAGTGCACTTAGAGTTTTGATTTTGGCAGGATATATTCCTTGTGTACCTTGGAGGTGCGACAAGAAGGGATATTTGAATATTCGGTCCCCAAATAGGTGGTCAAAGTCTATGAAGATAAGTTCTGATAGGGCACATGGCTGGTTATTCCAATAAACTGGCTTATTGTTGTCTCTTAGCCATTCTACCTACCTAAGCTAAAAAAAATACTTGCAACAATCAATGGTAGTGATCGAAGCCCAGACCGTTACGAATACGACGGCAGCCCATCTAACCACTAAGATATTCAATCTTTTATAAACCACTGGTAGATTTTGGAATCTCCTGCCAAAATAGCAGTTTTAATATCAGCTTTGTTCGAGCTTTTTTGCCGAAAGGAATAAAAATAAATGTTGACTGCATGATCATAATTCAAAAATCTTATGTTACAGATTGCAAGCAACCAAAGCAGAATTGATAGATCAATTTAAACAATCGCTGTCATCATATCATCTTGATTATGATACCTATGAGAAACAAGCCCCAAACGCTAGCGATGTACCCAGACCTGTTGTACCCAAAAAGCTAGTGTTGCCAGCATCAAAACTACAACCGATCCCACCGGATTTGCTTTTAAAAGTGGGAAAATTGGCGGCGCTAACGAAAGCTAATACAATTTTATCTAAACCAAAGGTAATGTTTTGGGGTACAGTTATTCTGGACTGACTAACCACACATTCCATATTGATTTCTTATATTTACGCGAATACTACACATTTAAATAAAACTAATTTTATCGTGTGTAGATTATGTTTTTACGTTCCCGACGTTTCGGCTGCTTTACAGCAACCAAGGTCACGGGAGGACTGAGGTGGTTGACGTCCTAGTGTCATAGTTTGAACTGGGGTACCCTCATATTTAGTTGTTGTTTGCGGTCCGATCTACGCAGAACATGCTCACGGTGTATTGTGGTGTTGAAATAGCGCGCTTGGTTTGAGCTTTAATTATATAAATTACTGGATCCCAAGTCAGTGGTAGCACCCAGCCATCTTCCCTATTGAAATTAGGATGTTTTTTAATGTCAAACGCCTCACATATCATTATTGGTCACTACCCACAGACCTAATCAGGTTGTCAACATTAATGAATACTCCTTTGATGTCCACTCTGACTATTATCCTGAGCCGACATACTTATTTACCACGTTTTATTCCAGCCTCTTACCTCATCAACGGTCAATCTCAAAGTCACAGTCGGCACCTCAGTACTCACTCACACAATCAAAACGACAACAGCCACGCCATCAGAAACACAGTCGATGTTATCTCTCAACAACACACTAAAACATGAGATGGAACATATGGTGTCATCGAAAGAGTATGTTTTGCCGGAGATGCCTGGAGATTTGAAGGCTGAAGTGATCGCTGATAATCATCCGATGGCCACTGAGGAAGGTAGAACTACTACTACTCTTGACTATTTCATCTACATAATTAAATTCCTAGAACCACCATGGAAAAGAGCAACCATGGAGTTTCTTGCTCGTTCTTCTCCATAGGAACGGCATTCCGAACGGCATTCCGGGTGGTAAAGCAGTAGAATAATATTTTTGTAACTCTTGACGATTCATAAGTACTGTATATAATGGTCTACGTGAATAAAAAATAATCTGATTCTGATTCCTAACACCAATTGACCGACTGAAAACATACAGCCTAAACTAGAGGACCTTGATGTTTCAAAATTAGAGGCTACTAGCTGTCCTGGTGAACTTCGGACCGTATTATCACTTGCTAAACGGTGAAGGAAAACATTGTGAGGAAACCTGCATGTTTAAATGAACCTCTCGAAGGACGTGTGAAGTCCGCCAACCCGCACTGGGCCAGCGTGGTGGACTATGGCCTAATCCCCCTCGCATTGAGGGGAGGCCCGTGCCCAACAGTGGGACATTTAATAGGGCTAATATTATTATTTATTTAGAGGTTTGGTCCTACAAGCATTCATGAATTTGGGTTTTATAACTAGATTTTTTTTTTTACAGAATCCCCTATGTCTGTTTTGTCAACATGTGAAGATAGGAATTTAGTGTTGCAAGTCGAAGGAATCAAGGTATAATTTTTTTTTAATCACTATTTGTACCTGCGACTTTACTACCTGTTTGAATTATACCTATAGAGAACCATTGTTCTCTTTTTTTACCTTGGCAACAAAACAATATTTTTTTTATTGCCAGCAAACCAGCTATACGGTCCCACACTAAGCAACGCTTGTGTTATGGGTACCGTACAATGGACTGGGGGCGAACCCGGTATATAATACTTATATAGATATTAAACTTCCATGAATTCGGCACAAATATTCGTGGTCATCACACAAAGTTTGCCGCTACCAGGATTCAAACCCGAGACCCTCGGCTCAGAAGCAGGGTCACTACTTACTGCGCCAATCAGGTCTTCGTTATCTAGTCAGGGTTAAATTCTAGTAAATTTATCTGTGATACTAAGACTTCAGTCTTAGTATCACAGATAAATAGTCTTAGTAGTACAAGCATCTTGAAAATGTTGTCCGTCCGTCTGTTACGGCATCATGGGAAAACTACTCAACAAATATTGATTTAACTTGAGATGGTAATAGCTTATAATCGAAATCGCGGCAACTGTTACCATCAGCGCTATGTTTAGGACCATGTAGTTCAGCCTTTCCCAAAGTGGGCAATAACGCCCCTTATGGGCCCTGCAGGCCTAAAGACCGGTAAGAGACCCAGAAAAAAAAATGGGTTCTTGTGTAGAGGCTTACAATAATTAATTTAATTTGAAGTTATAGTGGTTTTTAAGTAGGTGAAAAAGTGGGGGCGCTAAAAAAGAATTCATTCTCAAAGTGGGCAATAGACAAAATAAGTTTGGGAACCCCTGAGTAGTTGGTGTGTTCGTCTGGCCATATTTATTGTATGTTTCCAGACTAAATCGAAACAGGTGACACCTCTAAGCGAGTATATAGAGTTCCCGACGCTAGAGGACGGCACCATAGACGAGGAAGCCCAGAAGTACATACTCAGCAAGCTGCAGATCCTCAACCAGAATGATGATGATGACGACGACGAAGATGATGATGATGAAGGACGTGAGTATACTGCACTGGGGCATAACGAGATCTCGGTCGTTTTTACCTGAGGATAAATTTTACTATAGCCTTATTTCGATCGTTTGGTCAATTTTGACTGAGAACTCTGTGATCTCGGGGGTATTTTGACTTGTGAACCACTTTGACCTCGGATTTTGACTTCTAGGTCTTATTGACTACGAGTTCAATTTGGCCTATGAGCCGTTTTGAACTGTGTTGTGTTGGGGGCGTATCATAAACTATCTATACATATAAATAAAATTGGAGTGTCTATTTGTAATATTAAAATAACCGCTTTTTACTAAATGCATAACCTATACCAAAACAACCTGTTTTAAAATGTTTGTCTGTCTGTCTGTCTGTTTGTTCCGGGTAATCTCTGAAATGGCTGGACCCATTTTGACGGGACTTTCACTGGCAGATAGCTGATGTAACAAGGAGTAACTTAGGCTACTTTTATTTTAGAAAAAAAATAGGATCTCTCGAAAAAAAATTAAAACCAATGTTGCAGCGCTGCGCCTGATTAAAGTTTGATAGCAACAACCTGCAATGCGTCCCGCGGGCTCAGAATGGGCGAGCAGGCTGTTGTCAACGGTTGTCTTTGTTAAATACCACGCGGACGAAGTCGCGGGCAACAGCTAGTTAATAATATAATACCAGCCCTTTTTTAATGCCCCCTCAATGCAACTGAGATTAAGCCACAGTCCACCACGCTGGCCTAGTGCGGGTTGGCGGACTTCACACACCATTCGAGGGGTTCTCTCAGACATGCAGGTTTCCTCGCGATGTTTCCCTTCACCGTTTAGAAAGTGATAATGTGTAAGTGAGGTGATAAAGTTTCAGAGGAAGTTTCCGCTACGCTGCATCCAAATGTTGGAATAACATTCCACCGCCTATACGGAACCTGCAAAGTTTGTATGGATTTAGAAACAAATTAAAAAAATTTCTTTACGAACATCAAAAAAAAACAGGGAACTCTAAGACATGACACAAGTGCTATGTAAGGGAGTTTATGGTTGTTACAAACCTTTATGTGATATATGTATATATACATTATATATTATATATATGTATACTATCTGTAGCCAATTAAATTCGAGTTTATATGATTTTAATTTATAAGATACTCAGGCAATTTTGCACCTACTTTATCCAGGTTTCTCTCTCTATTATTTCTCAAAAGAATTAGGTACATTCACTTATATGAGAAACTTTATAACTTACATTGTAATATGGCGTTTGCATTCACCGGGGTGTATTTATCTGTTATTGTTTTGTTGCTTGTAAGTACACATAGTTTTTAGTCCAATTGGCAAACAATAACATTAATTTTTCGTAGTATGTACTTCTCCATCTTGTGTCAGTTACTTCTACAAATTGTTGGAAGCTTCACACATGTGGTCAACGCAGTGCTGTTTCTTGTTGGTCCGTTTTTTCCGGTCACACAACCACGCGCTTCGGCTCGGCAGAACGAAATGAGCGAAACCACAGACCAATAAAACTAGAATACTGCGTAGCGAGGCCATATGAACGATTGTTGCCATAGAGCACTAGACACTGCTCGCACTGACCGCATTGTGCCGGTATATTAATGTGTAATAATTTATTTATGTGTAATAATTTATTTATTTATGTTTAGATATACCTTCAATTTTGTTTGTTACACTCAAGTTTTCAATATTGTTTATAATTAACGTATTTTTAAGCATATTTAACGTTCACCGTTATAATCAATAAATAGTTTGGTTTATGATGAGGCTATATGTATGTCTGTGCCGTGAAGTCACCAAACGGCTCCAACGGAAGACCAGCGCTGGTTGTTCTACAATCAGCACATGCTGAGTTGGGGCCAATTTGTGTCAATCATTTGGATATTACCCAAACTTGTAGTCCCATATGGGACCTATGTTCAAATGTACATTATTTATGTTCAAATGTGTTTTCACAAATAAATTTATTTATTTCTTTCTTTCTATAATCACTGTTGAAAATGAGATTCGCACATGAAATCCAGAAATCCCATAGGTGCGAGCCGGGGTTTGAACCTGCGATCCTCGTTACCGAGGCGAGCGTTCTACCAACTTGGCTATCACTGGAACACCATGCTAATGTTTATTTTTTATATCCAGATACAATTGTGTTGAACGGTGACAACGGGGCCATACTGCGAATGGTCTCTGGGCAAAAGTTTATATACGAAGACGGCGAGATATCCCTGGTGATGCCGGACGACGACTCGCAACACGACGGTGACAACAACGACCAGGGGGACGGTCAGGGTGCGTATACCGAGTGATTCAGAAAGTGTATACTATTCTTAATACCTGCGATTCTTTAGCGCATTTGTCACAGATCAAGTTATAGTTTTTACAGATATTTGTAATAACTATAACATTTGGTGTCACGCTTGTATTATGGGTACCGTACCATGGACTAGGAGGGAACCCAGTATATAATACTTACGTACAAACATTCGTGCTCATCACACAAAGTTTGTCCGTACCAGGATTCGATCCCGGGACCCTCGGCACGAGAGCACTGCTGAGCAGGCAAAGACATTTAAATAAATAGCGACTGTCGCTGCAACGCAATAAAGTTCACTTCAGCTCGCACACCGCTACATTTTATGCCACTATCTCTTGCAAGCGCGTTACAGCCCCGACTGTTTAGTACCGCCGGGGTACAGCGCGCTTCGCGGTACGAATTTTCAATCACAATTGTCACTTTGTTTGGAGCCAATATTTTGTATATTTGTTGTAATAATTTCAGATTCAAACGATGAATCTCAGATAGAGCTCCAAGTGTTGGGGGACGAGGAGACCGCGCAGGCCATCGTGGCAGCAGCCCAGGAACAAGGTACCTACGATACCACCTACATGCATCTCTGCTTTCTTCTTCTTTCTTTACGAAATTAAATGCGATGAAATAAAATTGATATGAAAATGGCCTCACCCACAACTCAGCGGGTATTTTGCCAATGTTAAGTAATTAATAGCAATTAAAACATTCAATAAATACACATTATAAATAAAATAATGGATGTGACATGATGATATGAAAATGGCGTCCTCCCATCTCTGCTTTATCTTTAATCCCATTAGCATTGAGGGGAGGCCCGTGCCCAACAGTGGGACATTAAAAGGGCCGGTATTATTATATATTACTAGCTGCGCCCGGCGGTGTTACCCGCGATGAAAAGTATGAAAAATTAAAACATCTATCCCACGGGAACCATACATTTTACCGGGATAAAAAGTAGCCTATGTGTGATTCCAGACTATAATCTAACTCTGTGCCAAATTTCATCCAGATCCGTTCAGCCGTTCGGGCGTGAAAGAGGAACAAACATCCATCCATCCATCCAAACTTTCACATTTATAATATTAGTAAATTATAATATTAGTAAATAAATAGAAGTATAGATTATATTATGTTTGTTTGCAGGTGGTGCATTTATAAAAGTAGAATCGGGCGAGATGTACCGCGTGGAGTCGGTGCAGGGCGGGGCCCAGAGCCAGGACCCGCTGTCGCAAATGGTGGCCAAGGAAGGCGACGGGTTCCGGTGTCTGCTGTGCACCAACACCGACAACAATGGTCAGTACATCTCGTATCTCTCTCCACCACATATATCCCTCTCTTTTCGCTTATAAAGTCAGGTCGATAATTAGCTAGGTTTAGAAAAAAATATTATTATAATAAATATATACATACACCATCATGCGTGTAAACTCCAATGGGTAGGTAGAGGTGCACTTCAGTGGACCCACGTTTCGTCCATGGTGTTTTGGTCCCAATGTACTAGGGGGGAACGGGGAGTGACGGTACGGGACGGGGTCGCGGAGAATTGCATTTTATTTGAGGTCCCGTCACTCGTGATAGATAGTTTCTCGACTAACATCTTAGAGGAGTTCGGTGTTGCTGGCTTCTGTAATTATCGATCAAACTTGTTTGGTTTATAATTGGAAAAGTTGACAAGCCGAGGGTCGGTGGTGGGTCCTCTTTCCCCATTAGGGGCCATCCATATATTACGTCACACGAATTTCATGATATTTTAGACCCCTCCCTCGTCCTTGTCACAACTGGTCACATTTGTGAGACCCCCCCCTACCTAGTGTGATGTCACATATTTTGCAATTTTACATTTAGAAATTATGAAAATAAAACAGCAGTGTTCCGAAATTGTTTTTTGCTATATCTGCTATATTTGTAATTAAAACACTCCAAATATAATTAATTAGTATATTTAGATGTAAATCGTAACACAGAAAACCAAAGACAAAACCAGAGACCTAGAGAGGCGCGTTCACAAACTACACAATTAAAGACGCGTTCTCACATTTTTATTTCCATTTAAATTATTTTTCAATAAAATCAATAGTCGTAATACTTAGATGGAAAGTATTATATTTTGAAAAAGAATGTCACAATATTAGGGACCCCTCCCGGCCCTCGTCACACAGTGTCACACTTCGTCGACCCCCTCCCTCCCCCTTAACGTGTGACGTAATGGGATGGGATTGTTCAGTTTTTGACTTTCTAAGAGCTGTTGGTGTCAGTGTCGTGAGTGGTGTGGTTGTCTGGTGTGTAGAGGGCGGGCAGGGGGCGGGCGACGCGGATGCTGTGATGCGGCATCTGCGCGAGGCCCACGCGGCTCGCGCGTACATCTGCCGGCGCTGCGGGGCCGTGCTGCGCCGCCGCGCCGACTACACCAAGCACATGGGCGAGTACACACATTAAATAAATCTATCTATATATATACTAGCTGACCCGGCCACGCGTTGCTGTGGCTAAAGTTTTTGTTATATTACATTATAGTAAACAATGAAACAATTTATAGCGTCAACAACACGTGGTAATTATGCTGTTAAAATGTAGCTTATATGACACGTTCGTAGATTTACCATAGCAGCGCCATCTATTGATTACTTACTCAACCCAGTCGAAAGGTATCGACATCTGTTAGAATCATTTGGAGTTAACAGATAATTGTGACTGTCAAATAATAACAGACAAATTTGACGCTATAAAATTAATTAAATTTATTTTGTAGTGAACGAAATACCGTATAATTCAATTATTTCCACTTTTTAAATTTTTGGTGTTAGCCACAGCAACGCGTGGCCGGGTCAGCTAGTCTATACATATAAATAAAATTGGAGTGTCTGTTTGTAATATTAAAATAACCGCTTTTTACTAAGTGCATTTGGATGTATACACGGTACCTATACCGAAACAACATTTTTTACAATTTTTGTCTGTCTGTCTGTTTGTTTCGGGTAATCTCTGAAATGGCTGGACCGATTTTGACGGGACTTACACTGGCAGATAGCTGATGTAACAAGGAGTAACTTAGGCTACTTTTATTTTAGAAAAAACATAGGATCTCACGAAAAAAAATTAAAACCAATGTTGCAGCGTTGCGCCTGATTAAGTTTGATAGCAACAACCTGCAATGCGTCCCGCGGGCTCAGAACGCGCGAGCGGGCTGTTGCCAACGGCTGTGTCTTTGTTAAATACCACGCGAACAAAGTCGCGGGTAACAGCTAGTAAATAATAAATAAATATCGCCAGACGAACACACCAACTATACGGTCCCACACTAAGCAACGCTTGTATTATGAGTACTATACAATGGACTGAGGGCGAACCCACTATACATTACTTATATAGATATTAAACATCCATGACTCGAGTACAAACACTCGTGCTCATCACACAAAGCTTGTGTCCCTACCAGGATTCGAACCCGGGACCTACGGCACAGAAAGCAGGGTCACTAACTGCGCTAATCAGGCCAACCGACCAACTTCACTGTTTATCTTCAACTCGGGTTTGTCTGACCGAGCAAACTTTTTTTGTCCACAGAGGAGCACACACCGAAAAGGAAAACATCCTCGAGTCCGGTGAAGGGCAAGATGTACACCTGCGGCGTGTGCGGCAAGGCGTACAACAGCCGCACCCTGCTCGCCGAGCACATGAACAGCCACACGGGCGCGAGGCCGTACTCCTGCGCGGCCTGCGGCAAGGCCTTCGCCTCCAAGTACACGCACCAGGCACACCTCAAGACTCACCAGGTCAGTTCCACCAGGCACACCTCAAGACTCACCAGGTCAGTTCCACCAGGCACACCTCAAGACTCACCAGGTCAGTTCCACCAGGCACACCTCAAGACTCACCAGGTCAGTTCCACCAGGCACACCTCAAGACTCACCAGGTCAGTTCCACCAGGCACACCTCAAGACTCACCAGGTCAGTTCCACCAGGCACACCTCAAGACTCACCAGGTCAGTTCCACCAGGCACACCTCAAGACTCACCAGGTCAGTTCCACCAGGCACACCTCAAGACTCACCAGGTCAGTTCCACCAGGCACACCTCAAGACTCACCAGGTCAGTTCCACCAGGCACACCTCAAGACTCACCAGGTCAGTTCCACCAGGCACACCTCAAGACTCACCAGGTCAGTTCCACCAGGCACACCTCAAGACTCACCAGGTCAGTTCCACCAGGCACACCTCAAGACTCACCAGGTCAGTTCCACCAGGCACACCTCAAGACTCACCAGGTCAGTTCCACCAGGCACACCTCAAGACTCACCAGGTCAGTTCCACCAGGCACACCTCAAGACTCACCAGGTCAGTTCCACCAGGCACACCTCAAGACTCACCAGGTCAGTTCCACCAGGCACACCTCAAGACTCACCAGGTCAGTTCCACCAGGCACACCTCAAGACTCACCAGGTCAGTTCCACCAGGCACACCTCAAGACTCACCAGGTCAGTTCCACCAGGCACACCTCAAGACTCGCCAGGTCAGTTCCACCAGGCACACCTCAAGACTCACCAGGTCAGTTCCACCAGGCACACCTCAAGACTCGCCAGGTCAGTTCCACCAGGCACACCTCAAGACTCACCAGGTCAGTTCCACCAGGCACACCTCAAGACTCACCAGGTCAGTTCCACCAGGCACACCTCAAGACTCACCAGGTCAGTTCCACCAGGCACACCTCAAGACTCGCCAGGTCAGTTCCACCAGGCACACCTCAAGACTCACCAGGTCAGTTCCACCAGGCACACCTCAAGACTCGCCAGGTCAGTTCCACCAGGCACACCTCAAGACTCACCAGGTCAGTTCCACCAGGCACACCTCAAGACTCGCCAGGTCAGTTCCACCAGGCACACCTCAAGACTCACCAGGTCAGTTCCACCAGGCACACCTCAAGACTCGCCAGGTCAGTTCCACCAGGCACACCTCAAGACTCGCCAGGTCAGTTCCACCAGGCACACCTCAAGACTCGCCAGGTCAGTTCCACCAGGCACACCTCAAGACTCACCAGGTCAGTTCCACCAGGCACACCTCAAGACTCACCAGGTCAGTTCCACCAGGCACACCTCAAGACTCACCAGGTCAGTTCCACCAGGCACACCTCAAGACTCACCAGGTCAGTTCCACCAGGCACACCTCAAGACTCACCAGGTCAGTTCCACCAGGCACACCTCAAGACTCACCAGGTCAGTTCCACCAGGCACACCTCAAGACTCACCAGGTCAGTTCCACCAGGCACACCTCAAGACTCACCAGGTCAGTTCCACCAGGCACACCTCAAGACTCACCAGGTCAGTTCCACCAGGCACACCTCAAGACTCACCAGGTCAGTTCCACCAGGCACACCTCAAGACTCACCAGGTCAGTTCCACCAGGCACACCTCAAGACTCGCCAGGTCAGTTCCACCAGGCACACCTCAAGACTCACCAGGTCAGTTCCACCAGGCACACCTCAAGACTCACCAGGTCAGTTCCACCAGGCACACCTCAAGACTCACCAGGTCAGTTCCACCAGGCACACCTCAAGACTCGCCAGGTCAGTTCCACCAGGCACACCTCAAGACTCACCAGGTCAGTTCCACCAGGCACACCTCAAGACTCGCCAGGTCAGTTCCACCAGGCACACCTCAAGACTCACCAGGTCAGTTCCACCAGGCACACCTCAAGACTCACCAGGTCAGTTCCACCAGGCACACCTCAAGACTCGCCAGGTCAGTTCCACCAGGCACACCTCAAGACTCACCAGGTCAGTTCCACCAGGCACACCTCAAGACTCGCCAGGTCAGTTCCACCAGGCACACCTCAAGACTCACCAGGTCAGTTCCACCAGGCACACCTCAAGACTCGCCAGGTCAGTTCCACCAGGCACACCTCAAGACTCACCAGGTCAGTTCCACCAGGCACACCTCAAGACTCGCCAGGTCAGTTCCACCAGGCACACCTCAAGACTCACCAGGTCAGTTCCACCAGGCACACCTCAAGACTCACCAGGTCAGTTCCACCAGGCACACCTCAAGACTCACCAGGTCAGTTCCACCAGGCACACCTCAAGACTCGCCAGGTCAGTTCCACCAGGCACACCTCAAGACTCACCAGGTCAGTTCCACCAGGCACACCTCAAGACTCACCAGGTCAGTTCCTCGTGCCAACTGCGAAGACGCGACGTCACTACGTTCTATAGTCTTCTTCTAATTTAAGGGTTCGACCTTTGTCGGTGTAGCTGCTGAAGCTCTCTCCATCTGTCTCTATGTAGAGCAGCTTCTCTCACCTCCTTGTACGACATGACACCGATCCTTACTTTTATCTGACTCATGTAGCTTATTCTTGGTCTTCCTCGTCCACGCTCTCCTTCGATCTTCCCCTCTATGGTGTTCTTTATGAAGGTATCATGTCGTATGAGATGGCCTATCATCTTCCCTCTTCTATTCCGTATGGTTTCCATTAATGATCTTCTTTCTTGCACTCTCTGTAATGCATCCTCATTAGTTACTTTTTCTGTCCAACTTATCTTCTTTTTTGTGATGATGATGAATTTTGAAGTAACATGCGTGTGAGCCGACACTTGTCGTGAGTGGATTTTGTAGTCATTTGAAGTTGAGTGGATTTTGAAATAATATTTATAATTATAGATCCGGCCGCGTCCTTTCAAATGCGCTCAGTGCAACAAGACGTTCTTCACGCAACAGAACCTCACCCAACACGAGAAGACTCACCTGGGCGTCAAGGACTTCGTGTGTAATGTGTGCAGTGAGTAGTTGATATATTGTATGGGATATCTGTCAAAAGTGACAGCTATTATGCGGTTGCTGTTCGATTATGAATCGATTGTGTCAGCAGGCTTGGGGCCCTGGTAGGTGCAAACTTTGTGTGATGATCACAAATGTATTTACATAATTGATAGACCTAGGCGATACTTGGCGGAAATCTATTGTTGAACAAATGGGGGAAGAGGAACCAACCACTGACCCTCGGCTTGTCAACTTTTAAATAACTTTTAAATGTTTTACCCAAGTCATGGATGTTTATCTATATAATTTACTAGCTGCGCCCGGCGGTGTTACCCGCGATAAAAAGTATGAGAAATTAAAACATCTATCCCACGGGAACCATACATTTTACCGGGATAAAAAGTAGCCTATGTGCTATTCCAGACTATAATCTATCTCTGTGCCAAATGTCATCCAGATCCGTTCAGCCGTTCGGGCGTGAAAGAGTAACAAATATCCATCCATCCAAACTTTCACATTTATAATATTAGTATAGATTGTATACTGGGATCGCCCTGAGCCCATAGTACGGTACCCACAACGCTACATAGTTTGGGGCCGTACAGTTGGTGTGCTCATCTGGCGGTATTTATTTGTGTTTATTTTTTCAGATAAAGCCTTCAGCACTCAGCACAACTTGGAGGTCCACGGCGTGGTGCACTCCGGCAGCAAGGCGTTCGAATGCTCCGCGTGCGGGAAGGCGTTCGCGAGGCGCGCCGAGCTCAGGGACCACGTCAGGATACATACGGGTACTGTAGCACTTTACTAATGGCCGTGTACAGACCGATCGCGCGGCCTCGCGTGCCAAGTTACTGGTACCAGCGCTCAGCTGACGCGGCGCCATTCAGGGCCCCAATTCTGCTAATAATAATAGAACCAGCACTTTTTAATGACTCACTGCTGGGCACGGGCCTCCCCTCAATGCGAGGGGGATTAGGCCATAGTCCACCACGCTGGCCCAATGCGGGTTGACGGACTTCACACGTCCTTCGAGGGGTTTAGACATGCAGGTTTCCTCGTGATGTTTTCCTTCACCGTTTAGCGAGTAATAGTCGTGGTTGAAAATGAGATTCGCACATGAAATCCAGAAATTCCAGAGGTGGGAACCGGGGTTTGAACCTTCGATCCTCGTTACTGAGGCAAGCGTTCTACCAACAATATCAATCTATCTATCACCGCTTAATATTAGTGTGAGCAAGCGATATTGAGCCGTATTGTGTACAGGCGAGCGTCCGTTCGCGTGCGACCTGTGCTCGGCGCGGTTCACGCAGCGCTCGAACCTGCACTCGCACCGCCGCGCCACGCACCTGGACGACAAGCGCTACCACTGCACCCAGTGCCCCAAGCGGTTCAAGCGACGCAGGTACTGTGCTAGCCAGCCTCTGCAGATACAAGGTGTAACAAAAAGTGTGTAAAATATTTTATTCATTTACAAGGCGTAACGAAAATTGTGTAAAATATTTTATTCATTTACTAGGTGTAACAAAAATTGTGTAAAATATTTTATTCATATACAAGGCGTAACAAAAAGTGTGTAAAATATTTTATCCATATACAAGGTGTACCAAAAATTGTGTAAAATATTTTATCCATATTCAAGGTGTACCAAAAATTGTGTAAAATATTTTATCCATATACAAGTTGTACCAAAAATTGTGTAAAATATTTTATCCATATACAAGGTGTACCAAAAATTGTGTAAAATATTTTATCCATATTCAAGGTGTACCAAAAATTGTGTAAAATATTTTATCCATATACAAGGTGTACCAAAAATTGTGTAAAATATTTTATCCATATTCAAGGTGTACCAAAAATTGTGTAAAATATTTTATCCATATACAAGTTGTACCAAAAATTGTGTAAAATATTTTATCCATATAAAATAATTGTGTGAATTATGATTGGTTTTTTTTTTGTAACAGCTGAACCATTGTCGTTTGTCCGTGCGCTCAGTACAGGATGTCATTTTTTCAAGTCGAGATACTTTTTAGCGGGAAGTTGAACCGTGAAGTTGTCAATTTTGGTTTATCTTCCAAAAAATGTGTTTCTTTGATAAATAATGTGTAATATTGCGTGTTCATGTGTCCATTGCGTGTTCATAAACGTGCACGAGTGAAGGAAACTGAAATAAAATAGTATAACTTGACTTTTCAAGTTCTCCCAAGATGTCCGGTAAATTTTCAGATTTTGGTTTTTATTTGTAATAATCATCTAAATATTTACAACAGGAAATAAAATAAAAAAACTTAAAATGATATGAAAACAAACTAGGTATCAAAAAGACCTTGTCCGCGTGGAATGGTGGCAAGAATGCTGGCTGCATTTCCTCGCTGTACGAGTATAATCAAACTAATTGTCTGAGCGAGGAAAGAGCCCTGTCCTGTCACCTGTGGAGGCAATTAATTTTGGAGATATTTTATTTACAAATTGTTTTGCGCTATGGCTCCATGGGCCTAGCGTCTCTACGGCAAACGGCAGAAATGCGTAACTATTGTTTATTACTGATAGGTGTAGGGGATTCATTACTATTATCATCAGGGGTACATATAATTCGATAACAATCATCACTAACCTAATCCCCCTTGAATTGAGGAGAGGCCCGTGCCCAGCAGGGGGACATTAAAAAAAGGGCTGGTATTATTATAGAAAAAAAAACCGGATATAATGAGATTAAAAACGATAATTGGTGTCGTTTGGCTCAATATTATGAGCTGGTGAGGATTCAAAACTAGCAGTAAGGCACTATTTTGTAGCTGATTGCCAACCTAAAAAACGAAGAAGAGCCTTGATCTAATTTTGATCATTTTTTTTATCTTTTGATCATCTTTGACGGTCTGATTAGCGCAGTGGTGGTGACTCTGCTTTCTGCGCCGAGGGTCCCGGGTTCCAATCCTGGTAGGGACACGAGCTTCGTGTGATGAGCACGAATGTTTGTACCCGAGTCATGGATTTTTAATATGTATATATGTATTATATACTGAGTTCGCCCTCAGTCCATTGTACGGTACCCATAACACAAGCGTTGCTTAAAGTGGGACCGTATAGTTGGTGTGTTCGTATGGCTATATTATTTATTACTAGGTGTTACCCGCGACTTCGTCCGCGTGGTATTAAACAAAAAGCGGACGAAGTTGCGGGTAAAAGCTAGTCTAAAATAAAAGTAGCCTATGTTACTCCTTGTTTCATCAGCTCATGAAAGTCCCGTCAAAATCGGTCCAGCCATTTCAGTGATTAGCCGGAACAAACAGCCAGACAGACAAAAATTGTAAAAGAATGTTGTTTTGGTATATGTACCGTGTATACATCCAAATGCACTTAGTAAAAAGCGGTTATTTTAATATTACAAACAGACACTCCAATTTTATTTATTTGTATGTATAAATTGAATAGTTTCCGCGTGGCGGCAGGTTGCTGGAGTACCACATCAAGTCGTCGCACACGGGCGAGCGGCCGCTGGTGTGCGCGGTGTGCCGCGCGGCCTTCGTGTACCCCGAGCACTACAAGAAGCACGTGCGCATCCACAGCGGCGAGCGGCCCTACGTGTGCGAGGTGCGTCACTCTCACTCACTCACTACTCGTCACACACACACTCACGCGTCACACTCGTCACCATACTAGCCTTAGAGAACGAGCGAGTATTACGTAACCCCCCTCCCCTCCCCCCCCCCCCCATGTAACGCGCCGGTAACGTTTTTTCTTTACACTTACTATTTTACTTTACTCTACTACTTTTTTTCTTCTGTTTTTTTTTCTACTTACTTTACTTTTTTTGTGCGTATAGCTTTATAGTCCACTAGCTGTTGCCCGTGACTTCGTCCGCGTGGTATTTAACAAAGACAACCGTTGACAACAGCCTGCTCGCCCATTCTGAGCCCGCGGGACGCATTGCAGGTTGTTGCTATCAAACTTAATCAGGCGCTGCGCTGCAACATTGGTTTTAATTTTTTTTCGTGAGATCCTATTTTTTTTTCTAAAATAAAAGTAGCCTAAGTTACTCCTTGTTACATCAGCTATCTGCCAGTGAAAGTCCCGTCAAAATCGGTCCAGCCATTTCAGAGATTAGCCGGAACAAATAGACAGACAGACAGACAGACAAAATTTTTAAAAAATGTTGTTTCGGTATAGGTAACGTGTATACATCCAAATGCACTTAGTAAAAAGCGGTTATTTTAATATTACAAACAGACACTCCAATTTTATTTATATGGTATAGATTATAACTTTAAATGTGTGGGTAATGTGTGTGTATGTGTGGTTCCGTAGATCTGCGGCAAGACGTTCAACTCGCGCGACAACCGCAACACGCACCGCTTCGTGCACAGCGACAAGAAGCCGTACGAGTGCGTGCAGTGCGGCGCCGGCTACATGCGCAAGCAGCTGCTGTACGCGCACATGAACACCAGCGTGAGTCGCACTCCACCCCACTCCACCCCACTCCACTCCACTCCACTCCACTCTACTGCGCAGCTAATAGAGTGCACTTTGCAGTTAGTCGAGTGCACTTTGCAGTTAATCGAGTGCACTTTGCAGTTAGTCGAGTGCACTTTGCAGTTAATCGAGTGCACTTTGCAGTTAGTCGAGTGTACTTTTCAGTTATTTGAGTGTACTTTATAGTTAGTCGAGTGTACTTTTCAGTTATTTGAGTGTACTTTATAGTTAGACGAGTGTACTTTTCAGTTATTTGAGTGTACTTTATAGTTAGACGAGTGTACTTTTCAGTTATTTGAGTGTACTATACTCCATTCCACGTAAGAAGAATCGAGGCCCATGCAGGAAATTAATAAAAAAATGGTCTAGAGGTTTGAGCGCAGGCTGATCGGCTGCCTGGTGCACTTGCACCAGGTGATTGCGAGTTCGATACCCGTGTGGTCATATTTGGAAATATTTTTAGGCTATTTTCCCCAGTGTGGGTGACACAATAATCATCCCGAGTATAGTTGTACGGTACCCATAATACATGTGTTGCTTGGCTTAGGACAACACTGACTTTACAGTTTGTCTTTTCGCCTGGCAATATTATTATTATATTCAGGATTGTGGCAGGCGGTTTTTCGAACAACCCTTTCGATAAAATAAGCTGCTCTAAATTATTTATATTCCGTCGCACGACTACAACGCCGCCTCTGCAGGACTTCCTATATGAAATGTAGTTAAGAAATTAATAAGGTTTGTTGTACTATTAAGTTAGTGGAGTGTACTAGAATATTATTTGAGTGTACTATGGTATCAAAACTTACGTCATTCTCATCTCGTTGTAGGCGAATTTTTTTTAATTAAAATGTATATAACGCGTTAATTTCAATATAATATCAAATCTACATATTTGTGTATATTATCTATGAACAAAGTCAGCTAAACTGACTATAAAATAACTCGTACTATTTAATCAATTACATTAACCAGATAAGTTTATGTTTTTTTTTGTAAATATTTCCAGGGCCATCTAGCGGAATCCATAGTAGTTAATCAGCCACGCGTCACTAAAGTATCGGAATACGTGAGTATTTGCTTACCTACTAAAGAACGAAGGGATGAAGATAGCACAGCATGTTTTGTTAGGCACATTGTACACTGCCGTATTAACATAATATTTTTGTACACTATATAAGGCTTAACAATAAGTGTCAAATGTGTTGTGTTTTGTTGAAGGATCCATTGTAGGCTATAAAGGTCACATTCTCGATATTTTTTAAAATTTAAATAATAACTTCTTACTAAGTGCGTGGTGAAATTGCACTGTCTCGCTTTCTCACAGAAAAATCAAAAACTGTATACATATATATCTATACTATCTATACACAAATAAATAAAATTGGAGTGTCTGTTTGTAATATTAAAATAACCGCTTTTTACTAAGTGCATTTGGATGTATACACGGTACCTATACCAAAACGACATTTTTAAATTTTTTGTATCTCTGTTTGTTCCGGCTAATCTCTGAAATGGCTGGACCAATTTTGACGGGACTTTCACTGGCAGAGAGCTGATGTAACAAGGAGTAACTTAGGCTACTTTTATTTTAGACTAGCTGTTACCCGCGACTTCGTCCGCTTTTTGTTAAATACCACGCGGAATAAGTCGCGGGTAACAGCTAGTTTTATATAAAAACGTGGGAGCCTACTTGTTAAAGCCTTAAAATATTATACACTATTTTTGTTTAGTCTTATGTACATACAGTGGATTGCCAAGCTTATATTGCCATGCGAATATCACCTTAGAGTTAACCAAGCAGTGATGCCTTGGTAGTACAACTGGGAATAATAATACGAAAATAATGTCCACTACGATTATTTATTTCCCAAAAGATGAAATATAATATGAACAAGGTACAGTCTGATTATAATGTACTGGCTAAACCCAGCACGCCTAAAAACATACTAAAGTTACATTGCAATCAGATGAATGATATAAGAACGCATACAGACCAACAATCAAGACTTGATATTTACATACTATAGTACACTTTGTACTACTAGCTGTCCCGGCGAACTTCGTACCGCCTCAGAATCAAATGTATGAGAATATGAATTTATTGGTATTCTATGAACAAGTTAAGCAAATCTATCCCACGGGAACCATACATTTTACCGGGATAAAAAGTAGCCTATGTGCTATTCCAGACTATAATCAATCTCTGTGCCAAATTTCATCCAGATCCGTTCAGCCGTTCTGGCGTGAAAGAGTAACAAACATCCATCCATCTATCCAAACTTTCACATTTATAATATTAGTATAGATTAGTATAGAAGTATAGATTATTAATTAGTATAGATAGCCTTGGTTGTTTGTACTATAAACTTAGTCGAGTGTACTATAACATACACTGCTAATAAATAAATAAATATTCATTTTCATCTTTCCTCTTCGAATTTAAACGCAATGGTACTTTTAATTTTTCAGGGTATAAGCAGTCAATCAGACATCATTCAGAATGACGAATCGAAGGCTAATCAATATTCAGAAACGGTATGTACCTTCTTTTTGTCAAACAATTATCGACTTTATGAGCGTTTAAATTGAGCTAGTTTTCTTTTATTCACTGCTTAAGTATACTGGTATTTTTTTCTTCTCAAGATTCTCTGTTCGCGTTTTTTTTTTAAATATCACAGATTTAGTCTATCTGTTATTCTTATTGTCTATGGTTATTAAACATTAGGGGCATTTTTTTTTCATTGATTTGTATTGTATTTCTAGTAAACCCTACAAAAGTTATTCCATCTAAATCCCGGAGAAAAAAAAACACTTTTTAATTATTATTTTTCAAATGTCCGGACAACTTTTGAATATTTTTTTCCCAACAAACCTGATTTGAATTAATGTTTTCAAAAGAAATTTGCCAAATCAGTTCAGCCGTTCTCAAGTGATGCGCTTACCAGCGAACAACATTTAATTTTTAGAGTTCCGTACCTAAAATGGTAAAAACGGAACCCTTATTGGTGCAACTATGTTCGTCTGTTATACCCCCAAATTTATAGACGTTATATAACTTTGTCAAACGTCATTTAATACTGCGCCATGCAAAACTCTTGTACATAGTACTATATGACGTTTGATGGAATAAATTTGGGGCTAAGTATATGTAAAATTTTCAGATCTTCGAAACGGATTTGGATTCAATAGACACGTCTGACGGTAAGTACTTATTAAGAATCTTAACTTAAGGTGGAAGCTCAGGGTCAGGGCGCGAAATTCAAAATGTCAATGGTTTTTATTTTTTTACGAAAAATTCGGACATCTTTACGATGTAATTTAGTGTTTTGCGATATTAGCATTCTGCACTGGATGGCTCGATGTATTAAGTTTGCTTAAAAAATACCTAAAGCGATACAACACCATTAAGTTAGTAAAAGTAGCGGTTTTTACAAACCATATGGTATTGTATCGGATTAGGTACTTTTTTAAGCAAACTTAATACATCGAGACATCCAATGCAGAATGCTAATATCGCAAAACACTAAATTACATCGTAAAGATGTCCAAATTTTTCGTAAAAAAATAAAAACCATTGACATTTTGAATTTCGCACCCTGACCCTGAGCTTCCCCCTTAACTTAATACTCGGACGGAGAAATTATCCATGGTGTATGTGGCTTCGTACCGAAAACTGATACCATGGAACCAGCTCATGATTCTAGACCCCCAAGAGATGACATTTTCCCTCGATCTTTTCATGAATACACGCCTTTTTTTCAGATTTTGATATTGATTTTAGCATAAAATCATAATAAACGTCTATGTTATCGCGATTAAAAAAAAACATCACTAATTTAGACCTAAAACTGTAATGTAAATACACATAATCACTAATTTAGACCTAAAACTGTAATGTAAATAAAATTTCAATCTATTATTTTGTTGTTGTGTCCGTCTGTCCGTCGCACGCATCACGGAAACACTACTGGACAGATTTTGATGATACTTTGCACTTTACGTTATTCTATAAAATCCTTTGTAATGCACCTACTAGTTGTAAACTTGGTGTTGAAATAAAACACATTTTAAGGATTTTATCCCTTTTATTTTATGGTTTTACGTTCCCGACGTTTCGGCTGCTTCTCAGCAACCATGGTCACGCGAGGACTGAGGTGGTTTACGTCTTAGTGTCATAGTTAGAACCGGGGTACCCTCATATTTAGTTGTTGCTTGCGGTTCGATCTACGCAGAATGAGCTCACTGTGTCTTGAGGTCTAAATAAACGCGATAAAATCGCGTAAATATAAGAAATCAATTTGTAAAACTTGGGGCGTTCTTTTGTGCTTACACTTTAATGATGTTATTTTTTTATTTCCAGTAAAAACAACTTTGAATGTAATAGAAGATGATGATGACGGCGGCCTGCTGACTATACGTAAGATTTTTTTAAATTACATAACTATATGACGATTTGCTCAGTGGGTAGTGACCCTGCCCTCTGCGCTGACAGTCCTGGGTTCGAATCCCCGTAGGGACACACACCTTGTGCGATGAGCACGAATGTTTGTACCCGAGTCATGGATATTCAATATCTGTATAAGTATTTTAAACTGAGTTCGCTCTCAGTCCATTGTACGGTACTCATAATACAAGTGTCGCTTAGTGTGGGACCGTATAGTTGGTGTGTTCGTCTGGCGATATATTTATTATTAGGTGCAGTAGCAGGAAGGATTTTGGAAATTTAACCTCTAGGGAGGTCAAATCTTGTATAAAGAAACATTTAAGTTTTTGAGTTACGATCGGGCAAATTGTTATGAATCAGAATATTTTTTATTCATGTAAACCATTAAGTACAGTACATATGAATCGTCAAAATAGTTACAAAACGCTAAGCTACAACTTCACCACCCGTTCGGAATGCCGTTTCTATGGCGAAGAACGGGCGAGAAACTCCATGGATAGGTTTTGAGCGGTACATTGTTATGGGTATGTTATTATAATGAGTTTGTTCCACAGATAACATAGAGGGGAGGGATGCCACACTCCTGGACTCTATCGACGCTGACCAGTTGGGAGAGCAAGCCGAGGTGAGATGCCGATGTTTTTTATCTCATTTTATTGCGACCACATTGTGTAATCTTTTATATGACCGCGAGTTTCATTGTCTAAGGCAGCCTTTCCCAAAGTGGGCGATAACGCCCCCTTGTGGGCGCTGCAGACCTAAAGGGGGCGGTAAGAGACCCAGAAAAAAAATGGGGGCGTTGTGTAGAGGCTTACAATAATTAATTTAATATGAAGTTATAGTGGTCTTTAAGTAGGTAAAAAAATGGGGGCGCTAAAAAATAATTCATTTTCAAAGTGGGTAGTAGACAAAATAAGTTTGGGAACCCCTGGTCTAAGGCGTCGTCCTGATTGGCTTGAAATCGTGCAAGTAAACGAAGCGACTTCGCACCGTTTCGTATCGTTTAAGCCAATCAGGATGAAGCCGTTGGCTGCGGCAATCGGGTTGTAGATCATTATTGTATATTCATTATATTAAGTCACCAATAATGTTATCTTTATTACAACCGGACCCGTTATGACAACCTGATTAGCTCAGTTGGTAGTGACCCTGCTTTCTGTGCCGAGGGTCCCGGGTTCGAATCTTGGTTGGGACAAACTTTGTGTGATGAGCACTAAAGTTAAAAATAAAAATGTGGTCAATACAATTGCAGATCGTCGCGAACTGCGAGGACGGCGGCACCGTGCGCCTGATACAGATCAAGCTGCCGGACGGGAACAACGGCTGGGTGGCGCTCAACCGGTGATGCAGGACGCGCGACACCCTAGTAGTATGCACCTTAAGCCGCACACACACGGCCGCTTTTTGTGTGACAGCAAATAGAAGAGCCGACGCTTCGCTTCCATATTTATCACGCTAGGGAGTGGAACTCCGCGATGAATGCAACCTGGGTATAGTCATGTCTTGAGTGAACAAGTGTCTTCTGGGCAAGCGTGGTCCAGAGACCGCTTTGTAGCTCAGCATCAGGTGTGATAGCGGTCAAACGCAAGCCTAGCATTGAAAAAAAAAAGTCATTATTTTGTCATTCATCTCATTCGATGTCCTCATCACATTCCGATGACCATCTTCCGCCGGTTTCTTCATCAGACTATGTGTGGCATATTGATTTCTTATATTCACGCGAATACTATACTACGCATTTCGGTTGCTGTAAAGCAGCCGAAACGTCGGGAACGTAATAAACATTATAATAAACGCGATAAAATCTGTAAAATTAGTTTTTTTTTTTTCAAACACTTGTAGCGACCACTTCAACCGCACAACTAGCTACACAGATGACGCTGCAGACGCATTCAGAACAATAGACAATTGTCATCACAATCCTGAATCGCGCTATAAGAGTTTTCGGAGCAAGTAGCATATATACAAGATCCCGACAATAACCGGCGGGGTATAGCGGCCGCCCCGCCAGGCAGGAAGATCTTCCCTTTTCCGCTTAACACTATTATTGCCCTATCCGATGATATCGCTAGTAAGGATCTAGTTTCTGTGTAGTAATGACTGTGTGTGCGTGTACTACACAAATCGGCTTGGTTTTTTGTTGACGCTCCGTCTATATTATTTCTTTGTCTAAGCTTCACACAGAGTTTGTTCCCACCGGGACTTGAACCCGAGACACACTGTGCCAAATGGGGTCGCTCCAACCACTTTAGTTAAAATGGTGTAGGTTTATTTTGCTATTGTTTTGGATTTCCATGGAACCACCTTCATTGCACTGATGTTAGTAAAATTAATTTCAGTTTAACTAAATCCCCATGTATCAATTATTATAAAGATTATTATTTATAACGATAATCTTAGGTAATTTTTTTTATACAAAATCATAGATCCCTGTGTATTAAATATTTTGTTTGTATTTTAAAAGACAATAAATTAAACCATTGTTACATTGATATAAAAATGATTTATTTCTTAAACCAATACCACAAAGTGATCGATGAGTAAGTACTTAGTGAGTATTAAAATTATAATAAAGATACGAAAAGTACTAGTATTTTTTTCTTTTTAATATTTATTTTCCATAAGCATAATTACAATATATTTGTGTTGCGGTATCATACTAAGCGTAAGCTTGGGGACCTGCTTATGACCTAATATAAGTCTTACAGACGTTTTAGGTAACTTATAAAATGAAACTTAAATCTAAAAATGAAAATAAAATTAAGATAAATGAGGTGGACAATGCGACAATGTTAAGTCTTAACATTAAATAGAATCAATAAATCTAATATAAAAAAAAAAATTAACAAGATGAATATTTAATTTTGTGTTTGCACTTAAAGATCTAGTTAAAAAACCTAATCTAAGTGAGCTTTTATCAAAGTAGAGTCTTGAAAGAGCGGAACAAAAAATAACGCAATGACATAATTGCGCTTGCGCTTCAAGTGGTTACAAAAAAAAACGTAGGGCGAAGATTATATGAAATAGTATTACCTCACTGAAATTCAAATATAGTTCTTACACCATCCACATAGAGCTACAAATACCTTGCCCAGACCTAAGCTCGCAGGTACTATGATTGATTCATGCTTACTTACTGTTGTCAACTCGGCTAATTGGATAAGGGCTATACTTAAATATGAGTGAAAACATTTACGCTACGCCTTATCAGAGTCGACCCCATTTTAAACTTAACATTTTTAATTTTAAAAAACCCTTGAGACAGCAAGGCGACTACACCATTCAGTTAGTTTTTAAAATAACAATAATAATATGATTACCCAATCCTAGGTACTACAAAAATATGTTTCAAATTAATCAAATCAATTTATCTTTGGTAAACAAACTACGAATCATTTTATAGTTCTATCAAATTCACCTTGACATACAATGTGATTCAGAAAGAGTACACTAAACTTTAAAATTGCGATCCTCTCTCTCTCTCATGTCAAGTCAGAATTTCGATATGTCAATTTTTAAAAAAAGTTGTTCTTTTGGGAGCAAAATTTTTTTTATCATTATAATCGAATATCTGACTTTACATAATGCTTGCGTTAAAGAAGCACATGTTGAAAGGTTGGTATACCTTTTTCTATCACTCTGTATACACTGCTGAAATGAATCATCCACTATGTTGTGTTCTACAATAACTTTTTATACAAGCCAACCAGTTTGTTTATGTAACACGCGACGGATGTAGAGCAATTGAAAAGATTGTTTACGAACGTGGCACAATCACGGTCGCTATCCACCATGTCGCGGTACAACTTGTACACGAACGTGCCGTTGTACGCTCTGTGGTACACCGTCGGCTCGTACGGCGAGCCGCACAGAACATTCAGATAGTTCAGCTGCTGCAGACATTGCTGCAACTCCACGAGGCTGTGCAACGATTCCCTATCGAATATACGCGTCATCTCTCCCGCGCTGACCTCGAAGTAGCCTCGCGTCGCCTCGCCGGCCGCGGCGCGGTCGTCGGCCGCGATGTCGCCGCTCCCCGCCATCATCGCGAAGCAAGTTATAACGCTGTATACCTCCCTCTCAACGCTAACGTTGTCCGACGACTTCTTGCGCGCGAAGTACACGAGCGCTATGAGCAACATGGCCGCGTCACTGGGCGCCTGCGCTATCAGAGCCTCGTTGATGGAGTTCTCTTTCAAGAAGTTCTCAAACAACCCCAGTTTCTTCACGTCGCTCCAGCCGTTCGCGAACGCGGGCGTCTGGGTCGCCCCCGGCGCGCGCTTGGCCTGTATCCTCACCTCCTCAGACCCTATCACATATTTAAACTCGTCCCTTTTGAAATCGGTCAGCAGATTGTACGCGTACTTCACTACATCTATAGACAACAGCAGGGAGCTTCTAGAGCTTGTGCTCTCCACAGTGCCCTGTCTAAACAAATAGTTGTATCTGTATAAATTAATATAATATGCCGCGATTCTCTTGGTCACGATTCCTTTCTCGAACCATTTCGGGTCACTCTGCATTATGTTAAGGTGGCCGTCGTTGAATAGATACTCAGCTACTAAACTCTGTCTTTTGTTTTGCATGAAGTCCATAATTCTGTACATTTCACTTTTAAATTTTATTTGATCTTCCTTTTTGAGGTACTCGTATATAATGTCGAGTGCGACAGTTGCCTTCAGCTTGGAGAGCCATCGCCATAGAGCTATGAATGCTACATAACCCGCCGCGCCGTGTATTACGCCCAGCGATTTGAGAAAATCGGTGAAAAAACCCTGTGGGAATATGTTTGGGTCGGTTAGCACCACGAACATGGCGAGTTTTTGTTCTGTCAACCAATGTTTCTTGAGGAAATCGGCCCGTCTATATTGTTGGCACTCTATCGCTCCCGTCTTAGGGTTGTACTCCAACGTTTGTTGCAGTATGTACGGCGCTTTTAGGAAACAGTAGTCAATGTTTCTGCCGATCACCGGACAACTCAGTCGCTCGGCCAACGCGGCACACTCCGTAGCGGGATCCTGCTCGCACACCGCGTATAGGATACCCATCTCGTCCAAAACTTGCGTGTATACTTCCCTCATAAGCAATGGTGGTACAAATTTGTTATGTTCTACTAAATCGTATTTCTCACCGTTAGTTGTGTGTCCCAAATACTTAATTCTTTTGCCGATATCATAATTACCACCCTTGAATACAAAATAGCAGTTTACGTTCGCCTCTTTGAAGATGTTGAGGCGTGTTCTCAGGTATTCAGCGAATTTGTCACTCTCACAGCCGAACGCGAACGGCAACCTGCTCTCTTCATACAAGTCGTACATGAAGGCGGTACCGTCGATCACGACAGTACAGTTCTTCAACGAAAACGGTTTTACCTCATTCGCTTTGATGAATTTTGGGAAATAAACTATCCAAAACATCGTGGTTCCTGCAACAAATTAAATCAATGACTACACACACACTCACACAAACATATACCTCTACACACACATACGACCCTGCCTGTATAATTAGAGACCACTATTATGTGATAGTGTTTCACTCTGACATTTGATTTTATGTTTTATTTTGAGAAATTCTATAACATGTAACATCACACTTGTACCTTAATTAGTGTATACTTTATTGTAGTCAATGTTACTTGGTAATAAACTATTCTTATTCTTATGTAATGGTTGAATAGAGATTGGTAATGCTATGGCATCGCTAAGTCCATTCTTCTATATCAGGGATTCCCAAACTGTTTTGGGCAAGCAACCCCTTTTCCAAAATGAACTGATACCTCAGACCCCCATAGCCAAATTACTTTAAAAATCTTTTATCCTATCTCTAGTTTTTTCCTGTTGACACAAAATAATTACAAAACAATAATTTCATCTTGTACTAATTTGTCACTTATCAACTTGTTAAGTTTTTTTATAGTACAACAATGATACTTCCTACTAAAATATTAGTCATTCTTATAACAAGTTGGTACACGTAACACAACTTATACAGTATCTTGAAAGATTCAAATAAGAACCTGTGTATCGATTCCCATAATCAGTTATCGTTTATGTCGATTTTGACCACTTTGGGAATCCCTGTTCTAGATGCTGTATCTATTACTAAAAATGTTTTCGTTTGATCCACAGACCTGTAAGAAAATCTAGACAACACACGCCCAAAAAAAGTCTAGTATAGCATATAAACACACGCACATATACAAAAAACTATGTCCAGAACTTCTCTACCATTTACTAGTCAAAAACTTATGTATTAAGCAACATTCACCACAACAAATGCATTAAAAAAAATGGCTGCACTTGGTTAGTGGCAACCTCACGTCTAAACTTCTACACAAGTCTGTGGTTTTATCAAGATAAATATGTATCTTTTGAAATAGATGGATTGAATTCGCCGGTAAAACAGTATCTCAAACGCTACTGGATGGATTTTTACTAAAACTTGTCATGGTCTCAGTATTGTATAAAGATATTTTTTTTATTCACTGATAGATAGTTAGCTAGTAAATAATAATAAAATCTTATATGCTATACTTGAAAGCACTTACTTGTTTAGTTGAAAACCTACCCTGTTAGAACAATTGCACTGTACTAAGAAAACTTTTTTTATATAATAAAATGCACCCTGCGTGAGGTCGCCGCGAAAGAGCAAGAAGGAATGAAAGCTCAAAGCTGGGGCCAGGGCAGTGTTGCTAGATACACGGTAATTACCGTAGATGCACGGTAATTTTGAGCAAAACACGGTCTACGGTTATGAACTATTACCGTGTTCTTTTCTACGGTATTTTAAAATATTAATTACCGTGTAAATAATACTCAAATTCGTACTCAAAAACGTATGTTTTTATGAGCAATACATAATTAGCAACACTGGCTGTCGCTGTTGGGGAAATCTCTAACAATGTCATTACTTGCCAATAATATAATCCGGCAAAATTAAAAATATTTTTTTGATAGTGTTTTTTTCACGGGTATACCTTATGTTAATATTAGTAGTATATTCATACACGAAAGGAATGTCTTTGCATTACTTGAAAAAGTTTCTCGGTTGAACTGAATAATGGAAACTGTGTTGATTTTATACCATCAAAAGATATGGTTAAAAAAATGACTTCGTCGATTTACGAGCAAGAAGTAGAATTTTTGGAAGAATAGTTTTTAAATAAATTAATTATATAAAAGTTCTTTTTTTAAATCGACACCGTAATATACACTGTAATTTTAAAATAAAATCAAGGTAATTATACTGAGAACACGGTAATTTTAGTCTGCAGACAAGGTAGTTTAAAATTTTCTTCTGGTAACACTGGGCCAGGGGCTATGAAGCTCATAGATAAGAATAGTATGAAGCTCGTGTTGTCTATGCTGGCGCATGAACAATTGTGATTCTTTGGTGACGGACGGGTAAAGAAATTAGCTAAGTAAGTATACTATATTTATTGTTATTAACAATCAAATGGTGTAAGTAAAGAGTAGTTCCTTTGTTCTATAACACAATAGTTACTTTTTTTATGGCGCCACATGTAAACAACTTGGTACACTCAACGTCAAAAATAATTGATTGATCTGCTGTTATACTTGCTGTTCATTAGGTGACAAACAAACAGCCGGATATTCGAACGCAACAATAATTTTAGCACTCAAATTCAACTCCTCGTATAAACATTTCTTGATATTCTCCATAGGTACAGCATTCCGAACGGGTGGTAAAGTAGTTGTAGCTTACTATTTTGTAACTTTTGACGATTCATAAGTACTGTACTTAATGGTCTACATGAATAAAACATATTCTGATTCTGATAATAATAACGCAAATATGTTAGAATATCATTTATCTGATTGCGGTACATCTATGGAATAGCCTGCAGCAGTGCTATTCTGTAACGAAATACTCATATCTCGCGCGTGACTCCCAAAGTGAATTGTAAAATATCAATACAAATTTTACCCGAGGATTCGTGTTAAGATATAAGATAGTCGTTATAGAATAGCACTACAGCACTCGGTAACAATGTAGCTTGGATCTGTAGTTCTTAACATTATTCCCTTACATCCAAACTAACAAACTTCACATAAATTATACGAGGTCTAAGTAAGTATATCATGTACTTGTGAAATGAAAGATTATTTAGGGAATGAACCGAAGGGGCTACGAGTTGCAATCATCAAATGGAGTGATCGAATCTCGCCCTGGTAAAAACACAAGTCAATGTATGGATCCATTCGATTGGTAGGTACCGAAATACATAAAAAAAATATTAATGAAGCGTTATAATTATAACGTTTGAAATAATGTAATTAGCAGTGAGTCACATATGGTGTTGACTGTACATTACAAAAATAAATCTAAATTGAACAATCACTTTTCAACTTCCCGCCAACAACAGATGGCGTTAATAGTAATTACAACAAGATAAAGCTTATAATTATGACTCAGATATACGAAATAGGTGATAATATGGATTTGTATGTATCGGGGACACTTAGGAGATACACATATCTGCCGATTTTCATATAGCTCTATCCCACTTGGCTTGGCTCATCATTCACAAAAACACCTGCTTCGGCTTAAAAGACACATGTCCGAGGAAAAGAAAAAAAAATCTTGTCTATGATCGGGGCGTCCAAGACATTTAAAAATGTCAGTCGCAGGCATTGTGCAGAAATAGGTTTTATGTATTTTGGCTATAAGGAAGGCCGCCTTATACATTCGGAATTTTATAATCTTGTAGCGACCTCTAAAGATAAAATACTAATAATGCGAATAGGTGGGTCATCTGAAAAGATGATCAGAACACGTGATTATAATCTAAGTTTTTTCTCAGTATACGCTTTTGTGTCCGATTCATCGTGTTTCCATTGGCTTGGTTGCTAGGATTTAGGGGTTTAGTTGAGACAGATTCAGGGGGGTTAGTAAATGTAGAAGTGGAGTAGGTACTATTATCTGAATTCCTGTTTCGCCACCAACGCATCCGGTATTATTTACCTAAAAACACTATGGTTGTCTGTATTTGTCTTGTTTTTGGAGGCACTCGACTAGTAGTGGTTATTCTTACCCGCTATCATACGGTAGCAGGTATTAGGTATTTCTAGTAACACCTAATTTGTGAGTTTCACTGCGACATGAGTCAAAGTCGACGCTCTAGCCATTTAGGTAGGTACATATATTCATGTTACTTATAGACTCGTATTCAGTCAATTTAGTTTAGTACGACTTTTGTAAGCACCTCGCTTCATATTGCGCGCAACAGTTCTGATAATCGTATCCGGTGTACTTATCAACAAATTATTATTTGGAAGCCAAACGTAAGTACAAATGCTATTTTAATATAAAACAGTCCTTCTGCCTGACCGAATTTCGGTCAGGCTAGACTAGCCAACTACGCAGGATATATTATAGTGTACAAGTGTGAGCGCAAGCCCAGGTGCACTGTCTCTTCCCTGACTCTCACAGTCCGATGGGACGGCATCTGACACGACCGGAGAGTGATCAGGCGCAGGACCGACGGCTGTACGTGGTCTCCGTAACGCGAGCAAGTGATATTCGTGGTAACAAATGAGATTAGTGTAAAAACACAAAAAAATAGATGAGAGTAAAAACCGCTACTTTTACTAACTTTATGGTGTTGTATCGCTTTATGTATTTTTTTAAGCAAACTTAATACATCGATACATCCAATGCAGAATGCTAATATCGCAAAAAACTAAATTACATCGTAAAGATGTCCAAATTTTTCGTAAAAAATTAAAACCAATGACATTTGGAATTTCGCGCCCTGATCTGAGCTTCCACCTTAAAAAAAAATAAGCTCCAGTGTGTTACCACGCGAGGCACACCCACGCTGCACTTTGACAACATAAATCTATATTTACTCCATGGCTGCTCTTTCTATAAGGATGTTTTAAATGTTTGTGTAGTAGGAACATTGTTATGGGCTACGAATAAAGAGTTATGGGCATATGATAACGGCTAGGCAGACTTCAGTAGCTGGTTAAACAGAGGTTCCCACATTTATAAATTACCTACCTGCGTTTGTAGCTGAAGAATTCTATAATTAATTTACTTTGTTCTAGGAATCAAGATGCGGATATTTTTATTCCCAAAGTACATAAAGGAGAAGGAATTACAGTCATGTGTATTGAAAAACTGTTCTGTGGTGATTGACGGACAGAACTTCCTGCACGACATGTATGAAGAGAGCAAGTTGCGCTTCGTGTTCGGCTGTGAGAGCGACAAGTACGCCGAATACCTGAGAAATCGCCTCAACATGTTCAAAGAAGCGAACGTAAAATGCTTTTTTGTGTTAAAAGGCGGTGACTCGAACGTCGAAAAGAAAATTAAAAAAAACGAAAATGCTGACGGCGACAAATTCGATTTCATAGAAAATAATAAATTTGTGGCGCCCGTTCTCATGAAGGAGGTATACAAGCAGGTGTTGGACGAGATGGGTATTCCGTACGTGGTGTGTGAGTTCGAGTGCAAGAGGGATTGCGTCGCGTTGGCCGAGCGACTGAGTTGTCCGGTGATCAGCAACGACATTGAGTTTTGTTTCTTGAATGCGCCGTACATACCATATCAAACGTTGCGATACAATCACAACATGAAATCGATCGATTGCAAACAATACAAACGGAATGATTTCCTTAAGAAACATTCATTGACTGAACGAAAACTCGCAATTTTTTCGGTGTTGGCTGACACGAACGTTTTCCCCGATGGGTTCTTCAACGATCTCCTCAAGTCTTGGGGGGCGATGCACAAAGATGTTTTCATGAGGTTCATCACGATGTGGCAGTGGCTCTCCAAGCGAGAGGAATCCGCTGCCCTCGGTGTTATACGCAATCGATACCGGGGCGATAAAGAAAAAATTGAGAGTGCATATAATAGCGTCCTAGACTTCATGCAACCCAAACAGCAGAGTATTGCCGCTGATTATCTGTTAAACGGAGGCAAACTCCACTTTGAGCAAAATGATTCCATGTGGTTTCAGAAAGGGGTTGTTAGCAAGCACATCGCGATACCTTATATTGATTTATACAGTAACAAGTACCTGATTGGAAAACGTGCTATCGAAAGCAAGAATTCGAAATTCTCCTTGCTGTTGTCTATGGATATAGTGAAGTACGCGTACAATCTGTTGACCGATTTCAAAAGGGACGAGTTTAAATATGTGATAGGGTCTGAGGAGGTGAGGATACAGGCCAAGCGCGCGCCGGGGGCGATCCAGACGCCCGCGTTCGCGAACGGCTGGAGCGACGTGAAGAAAATGGGGTTGTTTGAGAACTTCTTGAAAGAGAACTCCATCAACGAGGCTCTGATAGCGCAGGCGCCCAGTGACGCGGCCATGTTGCTCATAGCGCTCGTGTACTTCGCGCGCAAGAAGTCGTCGGACAACGTTAGCGTTGAGAGGGAGGTATACAGCGTTATAACTTGCTTCGCGATGATGGCGGGGAGCGGCGACATCGCGGCCGACGATCGCGCCGCGGCCGGCGAGGCGACGCGAGGCTACTTCGAGGTCAGCGCGGGAGAAATGATGCGTATATTTGATAGGGAATCGTTGCACAGCTTCGTGGAGTTGCAGCAATGTCTGCAACAGCTGAACTATCTGAATGTTCTGTGCGGCTCGCCGTACGAGCCGACGGTGTACCACAGAGCGTACAACGGCACGTTCGTGTACAAGTTGTTCCGCGACATGGTGGATAGCGACCGTGATTGTGCCTCGTTCGTGAACAATCTTTTCAATTGCTCTACATCCGTTTTGTGTTACATAAACAAACTGATTGGCTTGTATAAGCAATTATTGTAAGTTCCTGGAGAGCCGTCTTAGGTTTATGGTCAGATATACTTTATAATAGGTATTTTAAATACTGTATCGTTTTTTAAGATTTGCGGCCATGCGCCCACAACGTATGCGGCTCCATAAAATAACACAAAATAGGTACGAGTAAGCAGAAATCTGAGCGCGTGTAAAATTAGTTTTATTTCAATGATGGCTAATGTTAATACTTTTCAATTTCACTACTTATACTGTTTTGCTATGACAGGATGGCCTCCCATCACTGCTCTCTCTCTTTCTTGCTCTATGCCCCGCAACGGGTCGTGCGTTTTTGTAAAATTTTATAAGAAATTAAATAATAATCTAATATTGTGACTCTTAATCTTCTACATAAATAAATTGTAATCCTTGGATCGTGTTTCTACGTTCTACGAACCAATACTACATACTATATCCACCATAAACTATGCTATCAAGTTCATCTATACATCTATACATACACATATAAATAAAATTGGAGTGTCTGTTTGTAATATTAAAATAACCGCTTTTTACTAAGTGCATTTGGATGTATACACGTTACCTATACCGAAACAACATTTTTTACAATTTTTGTCTGTCTGTCTGTCTGTCTGTCTGTTTGTTTGTTCCGGCTAATCTCTGAAATGGCTGGACCGATTTTGACGGGACTTTCACTGGCAGATAGCTGATGTAACAAGGAGTAACTTAGGCTACTTTTATTTTAGAAAAAAATAGGATCTCACGAAAAAAAATTAAAACCAATGTTGCAGCGCAGCGCCTGATTAAGTTTGATAGCAACAACCTGCAATGCGTCCCGCGGGCTCAGAATGGGCGAGCAGGCTGTTGTCAACGGTTGTCTTAGTTAAATACCACGCGGACGAAGTCGCGGGCAACAGCTAGTTATATATAAAACAAAGTCGTGTTACACCAATGAGAATGCGCCAGTCTGGTTTCCTAAATGCCTGTATGCCTGAATGTAAATTTTTACCCGAACATTGAGTATCAAGAGACGTGATGTTATAAATCGCGAATAATACTTATAACACTGCATTGTTATATGATTTACAACAAACATAATATAACGTGATAAAATTCTGAAAATTAGTTTTCTTTCATTACAACAATGATACTTCCTATTAAAATATTAGTCATTCTTTTAACAAGTTGGTACACGTAACACAAGTTGATCTTGAAAGTTTCAAATACCAACTTGTGTAAATTAATAGGGGTCGATTTTTAGACCTTGTTGACCCCCAAAATCAGTTTTCGTTTATGTCGACCCCTGGGAAACCGATATCGATATCGACTACGATACTTTGGGATTCCCTGCTATAGACATTCTCAATTCGGGTCTGTTGTGCATGTTTGTCTTTACACACTACACAAAAACATCTCAATATTTTCCCCCCACGGGAAATTAATTAACTACTTTCAGATTTTACATATGGTTACCCATTCACTTTGCTAACCTTATGAAAGGGCTTTCCTAAAACACGAGGTAAGATTGGATTCGGCTAAGTTAAACACAAACCCCATTAAAACACCTTCAAAAGGGTTTCCCATATATCACACACCTATGTCTTAGTAAACGTCGTCCGATTCAAAACCCAGGAAACCCTTGGGAAACCCCTTTGATAAGTGAAAGTTACGTTATTAAGCCAGTCGTTCGATGGGTAAGTAAAATAATCTCGATGAATGGGGTAGCCCCAGTACCCCTTAAACGACTGCAGCTCATTGAACAACTCGTCCGGGCCCTGCTTGTATGAGCCATGGCAAGAAGAAGGTTGAATTGGAGTAAAATGTTGTGTATGTGTTTTTGTTGAATGTTTCGATCACATACATGTGGGATTTTATGTTCCTAAACGACAAGTATAATGTTTCTAAACGATAAGTATAATGTTTCTAAACGAAGTGTGTGAGGGAGAGGGAAGTAAGAAAAAGAAGATGGTGTACGATTGTTCTGAAAGATTTTGTAAAAGATGTTATAATTAAAAAGAAGGAAACAATAAACAGTGAATCGAAGAATATCAGTTTGATTTTCATTGTGAACATTCCATATACATAAAAAAAACCCACGCTGAACATTTGTTGAAAATTGCGTTGCTGTTGTCTGTGGTTTCAATCTTGTCTTGTCTATGGTTGGGGCGTCCGTGATAAGAGGCACAAGTCGCAGGCACAGTGCAGAAAGCAGTATTTATTTATTTTGACGAATTCACGATATGTTGATTTCTTTATTTTTGGAGAATTGATTAGACTCGCGACTCTTATTTACATGGTTATAGGTATGAGAGAGATTTGAAATCTTATAGTGTTCTCACATACCCTTAACAATTTACTGCTCAGGCATGTAAAAGGTCTTTTTAGCAACCATGGAGTTTCTAGCCCTTTCTTCTCCATAGGAACGGCATTCCGAACGGGCGGTAAAGTTATAGCTTGGCATTTTGTAACTTTTTAAGGATTCATAAGTACTGTACTTAATGTTTCACATGAATAAAAAATATTCTGATACTGTTTTATACCTAAACGGCGTCATTATTTCAAGAAGCTTAAGTAGCTACTCACTTAGTTATAAATAGGAAAGTGGATAAGTGACAGGTTTATTGTATTCCTATAGGTATAGCCCTTTTATACCTGATTCAAATAAACAAGTACAATAGAATTAGTCTATGTGCAGTGCTTATATGTCTGGTAATGAAGTTCCTTAGTAGTAGGATAGCCCCTATAATAAAACGGTCTGTAGATAGTCTTATCTATAGACCATCTTGGGCATTATGTTAATTCCTTAAGTCGTATTATTACGACCTCCAGAGAAGGCGGGGTGTGGTGTTATTCAAACCTAACCACCACGCCGCGCCGCCGATGTGGTGTGTATTGGTTATTTTCAGGAACACGCGGTTTGTGAGTTACACTACAACATTGAACAGTCAGCTAGGTACTATATAGACCATAGAGCTACGACAAAGAAAATTATTTTTAGATTGTTTTTTGTGGTGTTAGGGCGGATTTTAGTTTTACAGAGCATTGTGAAATTGAATAGTTCTTAAGCTTCAATTTGAATTTGGAACAGCAGACAGACAAGTGAGTACAAACTTTTTTAAAATACCAAGTTGCTTGTAGCTTTTTTCTGAACATCTCCATTGAGTTTGAAGTTAATTAGACTATTTAGTTAGTTTCAATGATTGATTGGCCCACGGCTCCCGCAGGTTGATATCAATGATTCGATGAAGTTCTCGTGCAACTACCTACTTATTGTTTTCAAAATGGGATGATCACAGAAATATTATATCGCCTACACTAAGACATGGATAGATATTGTTTGGCGCGGTGATGATTGATAAATGTATTGCTACATGAGTAGGGCTCCTCAGTTATGAATGTTGTATGCTGATGCGGTCTCATTGTATGGACTGCGCAACTCTCCTGACTAGGTAACAAATAAGTAAAAAACCATTTGTTTATGATGGGACAGTAAGGACTATAAAAGATAGAAAATCAAGACTGTGCCAGGCACTTACCTCCGTTAAACACAAGCTTCTAGAACCAATCTTTATTTAAAAATAACACAGAAGAAAACAATAAAATAAAATAAAAAATATCGCCAGACGAACACCAATTGTATGGTCCCAAACTAAGGAATGCTTGTATTTCAATGGATTCCTTCAGCTACCTTGCTGGCCTTCCTAAAGGTGTCCTATTTATATTAAAAATAGCTGCTGACTGCGACTTCATCTGCATCTTTCAATTGATAAAACTTGCATTTATGAATTTATTGAAATAAAACAAACAACATTTTAAGTTAAGCTTACCACAATACCATAGTGAAAACTACACCCAAATCGAGTAAGCCGTTTCTGTGATTAGCGGTATCAAACTCACAGACATGCAGATAAACATTTTAATAATCATTGTTTTGGGTTCTATTGTGTTGATAAAGGCTACCAATGATAGTTTTTCTCATATATCTTCCACATACAGACAGTGATCAGTTACATGTTTATTATATGTATTTATTATATAAATGTTTCATTTTATCTTGTCAGCAGCAATGGTGACTATATACTCGCTAAAGTTGTTGATCGGTTCACTATAAATAATCTTCTCCTTAATGAGAAGAAAACTAAATGTGTAAAGTTCTCAATGCCATAAATTGGTTATTGGAACCAATTTACAATTGATTGCAACAAAGTGGGGCCTTGTGGAGTCAACAGTGTCTCTAGGTGTCCTTGCTGAACAGCAATGGGATCCTCATATTAAAAATAATGTCTGGTAGGATGAGTCAAGCAGCTTATGCTGAAAATAATCGCTATTAATTGATGTAGACACAGCTAGAACTGTTTATATCAGTTATTTCCATAGCGTTACGTCCTGGGCATTTTGCTCGGAGGATGCTCTGCAGATCTTAATACTATCTTCATATTGCAGAAAAGAGCAATACAAGCAATTTACAACCTGGGTCCTAGAGATTGCCTTAGAGATTAATTCAAAGAAATAAATATTCTAACTGTTGTGTCTCAATGTATTTATGAAAATTTAATGTTTGTTAAGAAAAATATTCATCATATTGAAAAAAGGGGTGATGTTCCGGTTATAAATACTCTTAATAAGCACAAACTTTCCGTATATAGGTATAAAGTACTCTGTGGCACAAACTATCAATGCATGTCACTCGTGTCCACAGAATACATAATTATTTAATAGGACAATGTATATAGAGTATGTATGTACAATTCTACAATAAACTTCCCAAAGGAATCCGAAATTTTCCCATAGTAAGTTCAAAATAATCGTAAAAACGAAACTATGTCATAAGGGTTATCACAGTATCTTGGATTAGGAATGATAGAGCTAAAGATTTTTTTGTAATAAACATTTTTGGAACAAAGAAAAAGACAAGCCCGCTGAGTTACTCGTCGGATCTTCAGTTGAGGTCTCGTTCAGATCCAGTGAAAATTTGTAAGTGCCCCCCCTCCCCGTTGGTCTATATGAAATAGATGATTCGACTTTTACTATAAGTTATTTGCTTTTTTTTGTTGTAGGGTCCAAGATGAGGATACGTGTTTTTTCAACATACATCAGAGACAGAGAGTTACAAGCATGCACGTTGAAGAACTGTCCAGTCGTCATAGACGGACATAACTTCATGTACAATATCTATGAAGAGAGCAAACTGCCCTTCGCGTTTGGCTGTGAGAGTGACAAATTCGCCGCTTTCCTGAAAAAACGACTGAACATATTCAAACAAGCGAACGTACAATGCTATTTTGTATTTAAAGGCGGCGATTTGAACATCGAGCGTAAATTAACTAAACACGAAAACGGCGATGACGGCGACAAATTTAATTTCGTAGAAAATAATAAATTTGTGGCGCCCGTTCTCATGAAGGAGGTATACAAGCAGGTACTGGACGAGATGGGTATTCCGTACGCGGTGTGCGAGTTCGAGTGCAAGAGGGATTGCGTCGCGTTGGCCGAGCGACTGAGTTGTCCGGTGATCAGCAACGACATTGAGTTCTGTTTCTTGAAAGCGCCGTACATACCACGTCAAACGTTGCGATACAATCACAAGATGAAATCGATCGATTGCAAACAATACAAACGGAATGATTTCCTTAAGAAACATTCGTTGACTGAACAAAATCTGGCCATATTTGCCGTGTTGACTGATACATACACGTTCCCGGATGGATTCTTCAACGATCTCCTCAAGTCTTGGGGAGCGTTGCAGAAGGATTATATAATGAGGTACGACACGATGTGGCAGTGGCTCTCCAAGCGAGAGGAATCCGTCGCGCTAGACATCATAAATGATTCCTTAAATCAAGATGATAGGGATAAATTTACTGGAGAAATGTACAGAATCATGGACTTCATGCAAACCAAACAGCGGAGTTTTGTCGCCGAATATCTCCTCAACGGAGGCAATCTGGAATTCAAGCATAAAGACCCGAATTTGTTCGAGAAAGGAGTCGTGACCAAGAGAATCGCGGCGCCTTACATTGATTTATACAGTTACAACTATTTGTTTAGACAGGGCGCTGTGGAGAGCACAAGCTCTAGAAGCTCCCTGCTGTTGTCTATGGATATAGTGAAGTACGCGTACAATCTGTTGACCGATTTCAAAAGGGACGAGTTTAAATATGTGATAGGGTCTGAGGAGATGACGATACAGACCAAGCGCGCGCCGGGGGCGATCCAGACGCCCGCGTTCGCGAACGGCTGGAGCGACGTGAAGAAACTGGGGTTGTTTGAGAACTTCTTGAAAGAGAACTCCATCAACGAGGCTCTGATAGCGCAGGCGCCCAGTGACGCGGCCATGTTGCTCATAGCGCTCGTGTACTTCGCGCGCAAGAAGTCGTCGGACAACGTTAGCGTTGAGAGGGAGGTATACAGCGTTATAACTTGCTTCGCGATGATGGCGGGGAGCGGCGACATCGCGGCCGACGACCGCGCCGCGGCCGGCGAGGCGACGCGAGGCTACTTCAAGGTCAGCACGGGAGAAATGACGCGTATATTCGAAAGGGAATCGTTGCACAGCCTCGTGGAGTTGCAGCAATGTCTGCAGCAGCTGAACTATCTGAATGTTCTGTGCGGCTCGCCTTACGAGCCGACGGTGTACCACAGAGCGTACAACGGCACGTTTGTGTACAAGTTGTTCCGCGACATGGTGGATAGCGACCGTGATTGTGCCACGTTCATAAACAATCTTTTCAATGGTTCTATATCCGTTTCGAATTATATAAACAAGCTGATTGACTTGTACAAACAAATATTGTAAGTGCCTTGTTTATTAAATGTACGTACCTCGTCGAGACTCGCCATAGTTTTTTATTGGTACAGTAGGGGAATGAGTTTATGCCAATGTTATTTTTTCAAACTATGTCACGGAATAGAAAAACATAGATTAACTGTTCAACAACAAAGTTGAAACTTACTCAAATCATAGTTGTTTAATGTTTTCTTCTTGTCTAATTATCTATATTTATAAAATAAAGTCGTGTTAGTTAAACCATTTATAACTTAAGAACGGTTGGACCGTGTTTTATGATCTTTGAATTTGTCTCCGCCTCAAATAATGGGAAAATTCACAAAAACAACCGAAATAAGTAAAATTTTGGCGACAATTTGGCGCTTGCGGTATATTTTCACTTGCAACATTTCAACAATTTCGCGCGCTGAATTTCTGCTTGATTTTACCATAGCTTTAGTGTTCTTTCTTTTAATCATCGCCATTTTGTTTATTTGCCCAGTGTTAATTTAGTAGTATAAGATTTTATTTGTAAAATGTACCCAATATTTTATCAACAAAAAAAGGAATATAATTCCGTTGTAAAACTTTTTTGTGCACGTATTTATGTCGACGGTGTATCGTTAACAATAAATAATTTAAAAAGTAGAAAGTTTTTGTTATTTCGAATTGTTTTTTTATTGCCATTTTAGTATATATGAAATATCTCCAAGGTTGATTGCCTCCACAGGTGACAGGAGGGCTGGCTCTTTCCTCGCTCAAAAAATTAGTATGATTATACAGCGAGGAAATGCAGCCAGCATTCTTGCCGCCATTCCACGCGGACAAGGTCTTTTTGATACATAGTATGTTGTCATATTATTTTTAAGTTTATTTTTCTGTTTGTAAATATTTACAATAAAACTGATTTTAGTATTAGTGACGCAAGTTCGTCTGGCCATACCGTTGATCTTCTCCATGTTTATGTATGGTGCAGAACGTGGTCCATTAAAAGGCTGGGAAAGCTCGAAGATGCCTTCGAAATGTAGTGCTGGAACAAAATGCTTAGAATGCCGTGGACCGTGAAGAGAACGAACGAGTCCATTCTCAAACTACTTGCCACCACTAAACGACTCTCCACAATATGCTGGGTATGCTCTTTTTTGTCTCCCGCTTTGCAATGAAGGGAAGTGGATAATTTTCTTCCAACTCCTCCTATTTTTATCTTTCGATTAAATTCGTGCGGGTTCCAAGACAATTGACTTTATCCCGGGCATCGCCGAGGGTCAAACCTCGGTGTCATCATTGGGCACCACTTGAGATCCTGGCTTACAGGAGTAGCAGTGGTGGGAATGTGTCGGCCCACAAAAAAAAATGCTGGGTAAAGACCCTCGGCTTCTTCGGTAATATGATGCGGTCTATAAGCTGGAGTGGCTAATCTTATGTCAAATCGAAGGCAGACGCACCAGTTGAAGAGCACCAGCAAGATGGTGCATTCCATTAGGAATGCTGTAAGCGGCAGCTTGGACAAGAGGGTGCACCATGCATATGACCGTACCCTTTGGAGAATCATCCTTTTTAGTCGCGATCGTCAGAACTCAGGGGAAAGAGCAAGAATGACAAAAAACTATCCAATCGTTCGGATACTGACTGAAAATATACCAGGGCCCCAAGTCTGGTAACACAATCGATTCGTAATCGATCAGCAGCCGCATAGTAACTGCCACCTTTAACAGATATCCCATACAATATCTGTCAAAAGTGAAAGTTCTGTGCGGTTGCTGTTCGATTATGAATCGATTGTGTTAGCAGACTGGGGGCCCAGGACCAAGGCACAGGAGAGGCTAGTCAGTAATAATCAGAAAAATATGTGGAGATAAAAAAAAAATTGTCTATGACAAAACGATTTAGTGAATATCCTACAAAAATATATTTATCACGCCCATGTCACATTAAACCAATAATTTACTTCTTTTTTTTTTCGAAAATCAAACAACAAATAGTAATTTCGAATGAATTTATTGAAAACATGTAACAAGGTGATAAAAACTATTTGCTTGTGCTTAAAAATAATAAAAATTTAATGATACAAACATAGGTAAAACATATAACAACAAAAAATGAGTTGAGATTTGGTCTCGCCGAATTTTTTACACTTTTTGTAAATATTAAGTAGGTAAGCTTTTCTATTTTCTTTTTAATTTCAATATGCGTTGTACATAATGTGTAAATATTTCTTTTAATATTCGCAACGTTGAAGCGGCATCTGAAAACGAAAGAAAAAAATTCTCGTCATGGCTATTTTTTTTGTTACCGACGCAAGCGTTCTACCAACTTGGCTATCAGTTATTAATGTATTGGCGGGACCTCTTGGCGTGAAGCTGAAGAGAGTTATATATAAATTTAGTTTTATTTTCCTAAAAAAATAATGTGTTTCTTTGATTAATAATGTGTAATATTAGCGGAAAATTAACAAATGTGTGTTCATAAACGTGCACGAGTGAAGGATATCAAAATCAAATAGTATAACTTGACAAAGTCAAATCATTTATTTCGTATAGGCCTACGGGGGCACTTTCAAATTGTCATTACATTTTTTCCTTAACACTACAACCGGATCGGAACGCGACCTCAACTGAGAAGATCCGGCAAGAAACTCAGCGGGCTTGTCTTTTTTTTTTTATCCATTATTTTTACAAAAAAATAATAAAAAGTAAGCTCCAGTGTGTTGCCATGCGATGTCATGTCAAGTTTACCCAAAATGTCCGGTAAATTTTGTAGGGGTAGGGGTAGGGGATGATTCATACTATCGTCATCATCATCAACACCATCATTATCATCAGGGTCACTTATCATTTCTTTAACAATTAATTGTAGATAAATATTCGACTCTAGCACAAAATATAAATTAATGGCTGAGATTTTTTTCAAGTCTGGCAAAAAAAGGCACTATTCTGTAGCCGATCGCCAACCTTCTAAAATATATATATATATATATATATATTGGCAGTGTACCGTGTGTGTTTGTTCATATGTCTGTGTGCTCGGGGCAGATGACCCCGAGGCACGTGTCGCAGTAGTCTATGCACGGCTTGTCCGCCGGCTTCAGCGGCTCCGCCTTGGGGCAGTACTGGATCACACTGAAACACATACAAATACATATTGATCCTCACAATTATATAAATACTAGCTGCGCCCCGCGGTGTTACCCGCGATTAAAAAGTTAAGTTTAAAAAAAAACACGGTTCCTGTATGATATCCTATAGGAACCGTGCATTTTTCCGGGATAAACGTTAGTTAGCCTATATCATCTTCTGACCCCTAAACTACCACTACGTATGCAACAAATCAAGTCGATCCTTTGCTCTATGAAAAATTTAAAACAAATCTATCCCACGGGAACCATACATTATACCGGGATAAAAAGCAGCCTATGTGCTATTCCAGACTATAATCTATCTCTGTGGCAAATTTCATTCAGATCCGTTCAGCCGTTCAGGCGTGATTGAGTGACAAACATCCAAACTTTCACATCTATGTCTATACAAATAAATAAAATTGGAGTGTCTGTTTGTAATATTAAAATAACCGCTTTTTACTAAGTGCATTTGAATGTATACACGTTACCTATACCGAAACAACATTTTTAAAAATTTTTGTCTGTCTGTCTGTTTGTTCCGGGTAATCTCTGAAATGGCTGGACCGATTTTGACGGGACTTTCACTGGCAGATAGCTGATATAACAAGGAGTAGCTTAGACTACTTTTATTTCAGAAAAAAAAAATAGGATCTCACGAAAAAAATATTGATAGCAACAACCTTCAACGCGCCCCGCGGGCTCAGATCACGCGAGCGGGCTGTTGCCAACGGTTGTGTCTTTGTTGAATACCACGCGGACGAAGTCGCGGGTAACAGCTAGTTTATAATATGAGTGGGATGTACCGACCCGTAGTCTCCGGTCTGCATCCAGGTCTCGTCGGCCTTGCTGAGCAGCTCCCACTTGCCGCGCGGCAGCCCGCACACCAGCTCCGACTTGACTGTACGACACGCGATGATCGGCGCCGGGATGAAGCCTAAGGACCACCGCACTCTAGTATAGCTCGCGTCGAATAAAATGAGAAAAGATGGCGGCTGAGCGTATTCTCTCAATCCAACCATCTATCAGTCGACAGATGTCCACTGCCTGTGTGCGCCTCGCATGGCAACACACTGGAGCTTACTTTTTTTTTTTTGGTATAATGGATTTAAGAAAAAAAGTCAAGCCCGCTGAGTTTCTCGCCGGATCTTGTTAGTTGAGGTCGCGTTCCAATCCGGTTTTAGAGTTAAGAAAAAAAATATAATGATAATTTGTAAGTGCCCCCGTAGGCCTATACGAAATAAACGATTTGACTTTAACTTTGCTGGACACAGGCCTCCCCCAACGACTCCCACACATCCCGGTCCTCCGCCACTCGCATCCACCGGCTTGCTGCGACGCGTGTGATGTCATCAATCCACCTTGTGGGGGACGTCCTACACCACGTCTTGCGGTTCGCGGTCGCCATTCTAGAACCTTTCTGCCCCACCGGCCATCGGTACTTCGAGCTGTGTCCACTGCTACTTCAATTTTAAGATTTTCTAAGCTATGTCAGTGATCTAGTTTGACTACGGATCTCGTTGTTACTTATTGTATCGCGAGCGAAACAAAACCCCGAGCATAGCTCTCTCAATTGCGTGTTGAGTGACGTACAGCTTTCTTATGGGGGCCATAGTAAACCACCACGCCTCAGCGCCATAACCCATCGCTGGCAGCACATACTATAATAATAATAGTGCCCCAGAGAGTCGGTGAGGGCCCCACCGCGGCGTGTGTTCGGGGCCCCAGGACTCTTTTTTTTTTTTTATTACATTATAGGCAAGTATTTGATCTCGATCTCACCTGATGGTAAGTGACGATGAGATCCACGATGGAGCATACTTGCCTAGGTAGGAAGGCGGCAGTAGATCGAGACGCTACATTCACTAGGCGACACCGAACATCATGCCGGAACACGGCTAGGCGCTTGGCGACATGGCTTTGTTCAGTGGGTGGTGACTAGCCACGGCCGAAGCCTACCACCAGTAGAGTTGTCACCTGGTTGGCACCACCCAGGGTCACGTGTAGGGTATCTCGAGGGTACTTAATTCTCCTACGGACGAAGCTGACTCGACCCCAAAAACTCTCTCTCTTACCTCTCTTACTGTCAACTCTGTCTTACCTTGTATTACTACAATACTTGTATTACGAGTACCGTACAGTGGACTGAGGGTGAACTCAGTATATAATACTTATATAGATAATAAACATCCATGACTCGGATACAAACATTCGTGCTCATCACACAGAATGTATCCCTACCAGGATTCGAACCCAGGACCCTTGTTACAAGTACTGTCACAACCAACTACACCAATCGGATCGCCATTTTTTTTAATTGACTTAGTTTTTTATTTTATTTTTCATAAACGCCAACGTTTATAAATAAATCCTGAAAATCGTCACCCACCTTGCAGTGAGGGTTCGAATCCCTGCGCGGGATTACAATTCTTTTCAGCGAGCAACTTCCGGTAATTGAGATCGCCCTTGAACAAGATGGCGACCGCGTATTGCAGCTTCCGGTACATATTGTAATCGTACCGCTTCATGTCCTTGTACGCGTGCGGGTACGTCCAGTAGTCGTCGGCCTGAAACATTTGCAACTGAAATAATACTAATTTTACAAATCTATACTACAAATAAATAAAATTGGAGTGTCTGTTTGTAATATTAAAATAACCGCTTTTTACTAAGTGCATTTGGATGTATACACGGTACCTATACCAAAACAATTTTTTTTACAATTTTTGTCTGTCTGTCTGTTTGTTCCGGCTAAACTCTGAAATGGCTGGACCGATTTTGTCGGGACGTTCACTGGCAGATAGCTGATGAAACAAGAAGTAACTTAGGCTACTTTTATTTTAGAAAAAAAAAATTAACACCAATGTTGCAGCATGGAAAATCTCAGAGGTGCGAGCTGGGGTTTGAACCTGCAATCCTCGTTACCGAGGCAAGCGTTCTACCAACTTGGCTATCACTGCTTATCAGATTTTATCACGTGTATTTATAAAAAGTGTTTACGTTCCCGACGTTTCGGCTGCTTTACAGCCATTAGCTTAACATAATATACACCCGATTAAATCTCTAAATTTAGTTTTATTTCAATGTGTAGTATTCGCGTAAATATATGATATCAACATTTTCAACTTACGATAACATTGATGACGGAATTGATATCATCGACGACTGTAATGACATTATCGATGACTGTAATGATATCATCGATGACTGTAATGATATCATCGATGACTGTAATGACATCATCGACGACTGTAATGATATCATCGACGACTGTAATGACATCATCGATGACGGTAGTGATATCATCGACGACTGTAATGATATCATCGACGACTGTAATGACATCATCGATGACGGTAATGATATCATGGACGACTGTAATTATATCATCGACGACTGTAATGACATCATCGACGACTGTAATGATATCACTGTAGATGGTCTCGGTCACGTGTTGTGCTCACCATGGGCATGAAGACGCCGGAGTCCAGGTGCTCCTTCCACTGCGCGGCGAGCTGGCGCAGCGCGTCCGAGCTGATGACGCGCGGCGGGTCGGGCGGCGCCTCCGCCGGCTCTGGGGAACCACACGCAACTGACTCACTGATCCATCGGTTAAAAATACTTTACACTCTTTTTGTTACACCTTGTATAGCTCATAACTTCAATAATAGACAGTTATGATTTTAAATTTATATTAAACAAGCTGCGCCCCGCGGTGTTACCCGCGATTAAAAAGTATGTCCCTATGTCATTTTCTGACCCCTAAACTACCACTGCCTATGCAAAAAATCATGTCGATCCTTTGCTCTGCGAAAAATTCAAACAAATCTATCCCACGGGAACCATACATTTTACCGGGATAAAAAGTAGCCTAAGTGCTATTCCAGACTATAATCTATCTCCGTGCCAAAATTTCATGCAGATCCCTTTAGCCGTTCTGATGTGAAAGAGTAACAAACAAACATCCATCCAAACTTTCACATTTATAATGTTAGTATATAGATTATTATTGTTAAACCTTATATAACCAGCACGTTGTGTAGTTAAAACATGTAATGTACCTACCTGGTTTAGGTTCGGGGGCTATTTCGCGACGGTACGAACACCCGGCGCATGCGTCTATGACGTACCTGAAAATGAATTATTTATATCTCACTATATTCATAATTTTGAATAATTTTCCAAATCGGTTCATAAATGACGGAGATATGAGGTAACAAACATAAAAAAAAAAAAAAAAAAAAAAAAAATACAACCGAATTGAGAACCTCCTCCTTTTTTTTGAAGTCGGTTAAAAAAGGAGTGATGTTCATGTTATAAACACTCGTAATAAGGACAAACTATCCGTGCATGTCACTCGTCTCCACAGAATAAATAATTCTTTTATGGGGCAATGTATACGCTTCTACAATAAACTTCCCAAAGGAATCCGAGATTTGCCCATTAATAAGTTTAAAACAACTATGAAAAGTAATCTATGTCGTAAGGGTCATTACAGGATCTTGGATTATTTGGATGATAAAGCAGCCTGGGACTGATCGCTCAAATATCAATATATATAATGTTAAAGTGTAGCGTGTGTGCGCCCCGCATGGCAACACACTGGAGCTTACTTTTATATTTTACTAGCTGCGCCCCGCGGTGTTACCCGCGATTAAAAAGTATGTCTATCCCATAGGAACCGTACATTTTTCCGGAATAAAAATTAGCCTATGTCATTTTCTGACCCCTGAACTACCACTACCTATGCAAAAAATGATGTCATTCCTTTGCTCTATGAAAAATTAAAACAAATCTATCCCACAGGAACCATACATTTTACCGGGATAAAAAGTGGCCTATGTGCTATTCCAGACTAAAATCTATCTCTGTGCCAAATTTCATCCAGATCCGGTCAGCCGTTCTGGCGTGATTGAGTAACAAACATCCATCCAAACTTTCACATTTATAATATTAGTGGGATTTTGTAAAAATAATATATTAAAAAAAAAGACAAGCCCGCTGAGTTTCGTGCCGGATCTTCTCAGTTGAGGTCGCGTTCCGATCCGGATGTAGACTTAAGAAAAAAAAATGTAATGACAATTTGTAAGTGCCCCGTAGGCCTATACGAAATAAATGATTTGACTTTGACTAATATATACAGGATGTAACGGGGCATGGTAACGAAAACTTCAGGAAAAGGTTACACTTAACGGTGTCTGCCCACTATACCTTACCATACCATGACCGTCTATAGTCGGAACAAACAGACAGACAGACAGACAAAAATTTTAAAAAATGTGGTTTTGATATATGTACCGAGTATACATCCAAATGCACTTAGTAAAAAGCGGTTAAGTATTTTAATATTACAAACAGACACTCCAATTTTATTTATTTGTATAGATGTGTATTGATTGAATGTGATATTGCTATAAATTACTTGACATTGGCAAATTACCCGCTGAGTTGTGGGTGAGGCCATTTTCATATCCATTTTGTTTCATCGCATCTCATTCCGTTAAGAAAGAAGAAGAAGAAGAATGAATACTTACTTGAAGTCCTTCACCGTGACGTCTGACACAAACCACGGGTACTTCTTCACGTGAAATCTAACCTGAAAGTTAATCAATGAAAATGATTAATGAGATTAGAAATTAGCAACGCTTGTATTATGGGTACCGTTTGGGGTCGAGTCAGCTTCGTCCGTAGGAGAATTAAGTACCCTCGAGATACCGTACACGTGACCCTGGGTGGTGCCAACCAGGTGACAACTCTACTGGTGGTAGGCTTCGGCCGTGGCTAGTCACCACCCACTGAACAAAGCCATGTCGCCAAGCGCCTAGCCGTGTTCCGGCATGATGTTCGGTGTTGCCATTCATGGATGGCGGGTCAGATCAGTTGCGCTGCAAGTGCCTAGTGAATGTAGCGTCTCGATCTACTGCCGCCTTCCTACCTAGGCAAGTATGCTCCATCGTAGATCTCATCGTCACTTACCATCAGGTGAGATCGAGATCAAATACTTGCCTATAATGTAATAAAAAAAAAAAAAAACCGTACAATGGACTGGGGGCGAACCCAATATACAAGGGAGCGCAATTTATGGAGATTTTTGACCCCCCCCCCCCCCCCTAGTAAAACGTAAAGTCTCTACGCGACCGTTCTGTAAGGTTAAAACAATGGTACGTAACGCGTAGTTCAACCCCCCCCCCCCCCGTAACGTATCGTAACGTTTCAGAAGCCCCCCCCCAAATTCGTTACGTAATACTTGAACGCTCCCCAGGGTGTAAGGGGGCATGGTAACGAAAACTTTGGGTAAAAATTTTATTAAAACCTTTAATAAAATTACACAATTACCCTCAAATTTATAGAAAGCCTATAATAAAATTATACAATTACCCTCAAATTTATAGAAAGTTACAATGGATTATAACGCACTTTTTCCTCCGAAAAGTTCCTTATAATGATATTATAATCTAGTATAACTGTCTATAAATTTGGGGGTTAATTTATGTCGACTTATCATTTATACAGGTATTAAAACATCCATGACTCGGGTACAAACATTCGTGCTCATCGCACAAAGCTTATCCCTACCAGGATTCGAACCCGGGAACCTCGGCACAGAAAGCCGGGTCCCTGCTAACTGTGCCAAACGAGTTATCAAAGTGTTGTGAAAGTTACATTTGAACCAATTTTCTTACCTTTTGAACTATATTCTGTGACACGAGGAAACTAGCGAGACATAAGTCCGCGAACAACTCGTAGCCCGCGTTGTCACACACGATGTCTGGAATAATAATAATAACGTCACAGCCACGCACACGGAAAAAAAGAACAAATATAATCGTGTGTTTGACTATATGCAAAACTAGCTGTTACCCGCGACTTCGTCCGCGTGGTATAAAACAAAAAGCGGACGAAGTCGCGGGTAACAGCTAGTCTAAAATAAAAGTAGCCTAAGTTACTCCTTGTTACGTCAGCTATCTGCCAGTGAAAGTCTCGTCAAAATCGGTCCAGCCATTTCAGAGATTAGCCGCAACAAACAGACAGACAGACAAATTATCCACTTCCCTCCATTGCAAAGCGGGAGACAAAAAAATGATGTGGCAGACAAATTTCCACAGAATCAAGAGTCCTACAGCTGGACCAAGTCCATGGCCCCAAGTATGCTAACACAATCGATTCATAATCGAACGGCAACCGCATAGTAACTGTCACTTTTGACAGATATTGTATAGGATTTCTGTCAAAAGTGACAGTTACTGTGCGGTTGCTGTTCGATTATGATTCGATTGTGTTAGCAGACTTGGGGCCCTGGTGTATAGTTACCGAACATGACAGCTTGCGGGATGGTCATCTTGGCCGGGCAGGGGATCTTGGGGGGCTCCTCCCCCGGCGGCGCGGGCTCGGCCGGCGCCGGCGGCGGCGCGCCCTTCACCGGCGGCGGCGGCGGCGGCACCTGCCGGCTCACTTTATGTACTGCAGTCCTAGGCCCGCCACACACTCCCACCACTGCTACTCCTGTTAGCCAGGATCCACCACTACTACTGTAGATCCTGGCTTACTGCTGTACATGACTTTGCTGTACATAATTATGGCCCCCTCCCCCTACCCCTCGAGAATTGGCAGGCACAATTCAGTAGCCGGGGCGTCATGGTAGTATGCTCGTAGAGTGATCCCGTGGCGCCCCACAACAGGCAGAGGGCGGCGCTGGGTGTTAGTGGGTAGTCTGGACTTGTCCGGGAGCCCCACATAACCGCTCGAGTTCCCCCGGGCGGTATGCGTAAATGCATTTCCCAGCGAAAAAAAAAAAAAAGGTACAATTCATTACATAAACTAACCCCCTTACAATGAACTATTAAGGGGGAAGCTCAGGGTCAGGGCGCGAAATTCAAAATGTCAATGGTTTTTATTTTTTTACGAAAAATTTGGACATCTTTACGATGTAATTTAGTGTTTTGCGATATTAGCATTCTGCATTGGATGTCTCGATGTATTAAGTTTGCTTAAAAAAGAACCTAATCCGATACAATACCATAAGGTTTGTAAAAACCACTACTTTTACTAACTTAATGGTGTTGTATCGCTTTAGGTACTTTTTTAAGCAAACTTAATACATCGAGACATCCAATGCAGAATGCTAATATCGCAAAACACTAAATTACATCGTAAAGATGTCCAAATTTTTCGTAAAAAAATAAAAACCATTGACATTTTGAATTTCGCGCCCTGACCCTGAGCTTCCACCTTAATGAGACTCTAATAAGGACCTCAATTGAAATTTGGAACACAATAATGGTGACATAATGTTACAATTGAGGTCTTAATACGACTTTCAACATCTGTGCTGGTTTCCTCACAATGTTTGTGTTCACCGTACAGCAAATGAAAATTAATAGTAAATACTTAAAACATATTAGTTTCCCACTAATATTATAAATGTGAAAGTTTGGATGGATGGATGTTTGTTACTCAATCACGCCAGAACGGCTGAATGAATCTGGATGAAATTTGGCACAGAGATAGATTATAGTCTGGAATAGCACATAGGCTTTTTATCCCGGTAAAATGTATGGTTCCCGTGGGATAAATTTGTTTTAATTTTTCGTACTTCTTAATCGCGGGTAACACCGCGGGAGATATAATATATGATATAAATAACATATAAGTATCATATATATGTTACCTCAACGCCACAGATTGGCATGCCGGCCGCTTTCGCCAGTCTATGGCAACTGCACTTAAACTTGAACGTAGTATTCTGTAATTTGAAATATCATATCAAGGATTCCGTTGATCGATTCTATACTAATATTATACCATGATTACCAACTGAGCTAATCAGATCGACAAATACCTACATGTAAGCTAGTGATTTCTTATATTTACGCGAATACTACACATTGAAATAAAACATTTTTTTTAGGATTTTATCGCGTTTATATTTTGATTTTACGTTCCCGACGTTTCGGCTGCTTTACAGCAACCATGGTCACGGGAAAATTGGTAAACATAAAAGTTCTCCTAAGCCTATAACCTGTGGGGTACCTCAGGGATCAATAATCGGACCGCTGTTGTTCCTGATTTATGTAAACAATATTAGCCAAATAAAATTGCACGGAGAAATTAGCTTATATGCCGATGACACATGTATCTTTTATTTTGGACACTCACTAGATACCATAACAAAATTGGCCCAGGAAGATCTCAATACGTTGCAAAATTGGTTTAAATACAATTTACTTACCATAAATATAGCCAAGACCACTTTTATGATATATAAACAAAAAAAAAAAAAAAAAAAATACATAGCTACACTCCATTAACGATAGATAAGATAAAAATAAAAGAATCGAGTGAGGAAAAATATCTTGGCCTAACGCTTGACAGTGGTTTGACTTGGAAGGCGCACATAAATAAAATACGGTCAAAGCTATCTTCACTAATCGGACAACTATATGGCATGACTAGATGCATTCCGCGCAAAGTTCGCTGGACCATTTATTTTGCACTTGTCAAGCCTCACTTAGATTATTTAATCGAAGTCTGGGGCACTGCAGCCAGGACTGCGCTCATGCATCTACAGACCATTCAAAACAAAATAATCAAAATTCTTTTCCACTACGATTATCTAACGCCTACAAATAAAATTTACACAGAAACTCGACTCATGAACATCAAACAATTATACCACTACAACACATGTATTTTAATAAAAAAAATATTGAACAACAAACTACACTCCCAATTATCATTCAAAACTAATAAAGAGTTAGGATTACGACCTCTTCGAAGTGCTAGCAACATTAATCTTCCAAAACATCGCACAAACTATGGCAAGAAGAGTATAAGGTATGAGGGAGCACAGATGTACAATAAATTACCATTAGAAATAAAGTTAATAAATAATAACAATATATATAAAAGAAAACTAAAACATTATATAACCAACAAAATCAAATTAATTTAAATCGCACTTAATCCGTCCCTGCCTCGTTGTTTATAACGTGTCTTGTGTTACGGCAGTTTTTCTGTCAATCTTACTGATCATTCTTACTGATAATTATTACTTTTATAAATGTTTACTTTAGTCACTTGATTTTGTTTAACTCTGTTTGAATTGCTCATCGGCTATATATTTTGTAAAAATAAATAATCTTAAGTTTCTCATTAAGTGAAATACTGTATTTCTTTTGAGGAAAAATAAAGTTTCTTTAACCATAATTTTTTTTTTATTTCAATACATGTAAGCTTAATAAATGGTGGAAGCAATAACTTACCCCCTCAATGGCTTTCGCCATGTTCTCAGCTTTGGTGACGACTTGATCGGCTATTTTACCCGTATCGTCCACCAGTAACTGTCAACAAGATAACTAGTACTATAGTATGCTACTAGCAGTGATAGCCAAGTTGGTAGAACGCTTCCCTCGGTAACGAGGATCGCAGGCTCGAACCCCCGGCTCGCACCTTTCGGATTTTCATGTGCGAATCTCATTTTCAACCATGATTATCACTTGCTAAACGGTGAAGGAAAACATCGCGACGAAAACTGCATGTCTGAGAGGACCCCTCGAAAGACGTGTGAAATCTGCCAACCCGCAGTGGGCCAGCGTGGTGGACTATGGCCTAATGCCCTAATGCCCCCTCGCATTGAGGGGAGGCCCGTGCCCAACAGTGGGACATTAAAAGGGCTGGTATTATTATGGTATACTACACGGGCAACGCCGCGAGCAAAAGCTAGTCTATATGTCGCAGTCAAGTCGTAAAATCCGCTCATTTACATAATGGCATATCATAATCAGAATATTTTGTATTCACGTAGACCATCAAGTACAGTACTTATGAATCGACAAAAGTTACAAAATGCTAAGCTACTGCTTTACCACCCGTTCGGAATGCCGTTCCTATGGAGAAGAACGGGCGAGAAACTCCATGGTGGCTCTTTTTTTTTTTAAAGATCTTTTACATTTTTGAGCAGTACATTGTTATAGGTATGTGAGAACAATTTAGGAACGGCTAATCAGACTTTAGCAGAAGGTCAAAATAAATGTACTAACTAAGTATAAAATTACAGTTAAAGGCTACATAGTTTTGTAATGCCACGTATTGATGTCCAGCCGGAATGCCATAAGTCATAATATTTACGTCATATACGATATGTAACAGTGGATATAACGATATGTATAAGTGGATGGATGGATGTAAGTCCAGCCGTGGACGTCGTTAGTCCAACTATGTACATCATAAGTCCAGCCGTGGGCGTCGCAAGTCATAAGTCCAATTATGGACATTGTAAGTGCAACTGCTGGCGTCGTATTACCAATAGGAGTCATCATAAGTCCAGCTGTGGACGCCATAGCTCTAGCAGTGAACATCGTAAGTCCGACTGTGGACATCGTAAGGTCAACTACGAGCGTTGCATGACCAACCATGGGCTTCATAGGCCCAACTATGAGTCATAAGTCCAATATAAGTCCACAGGGCCCAGCTATGAAAGTCATAAGTCCAATATAAGTCCACAGGGCCAAACTACGAAGTCATAAGTCCAATATAAGTCCACAGGGCCCAACTATAAAAGTCATAAGTCCAATATAAGTACACAGGGCCCAACTATGAAAGTTATAAGTCCAATATAAGTCCACAGGGCCAAACTACGAAGTCATAAGTCCAATATAAGTCCACAGGGCCCAACTATAAAAGTCATAAATCCACAGTACAGTGGACGTTATCTGGCCCATGGATGAAAGACATACCTTATCTTTACAATCGATGATCATCTGGAAGGGGTCCAGCACGTCCCCGTCGGCCGGCGCGGGCGCAGCCTCCGCCTTCCCCTTCCCCCCGCCCGCCGGCGCCGGCGCAGCCTCGGCCTTCCCCTTCCCCCCGCCCGCCGCCGGCGCCGGCGTCTGAACCTTGCTCTTGAGGGACACGGTTTCGCCCAACGTCAGTGACAAGTCGCATTTGTTGGACCACAGACAGATCTGAGGACGAAATCGATTGTTTATATCGATGTACGTATCTCGGTATCGATTAAACCGATTTCTGTCATACCCAGCGATCAACATCGAGCGCGACAATGTGGCGTCATCTTTCGTCGAGCAGCAAAACTACATGAGAATAATTAATTGGAATGCAAACGCAAGCGTGCTGTTCAAAGGACGATTGCCGACAGACTGACCGAAGCCACGCCCACCGTGGTGACGTCAGGGCTTAATTGAGAATCACAGTGCAATTGGTTAAGACTTCGCCTCCTCTATATATACTCGTGGTATGAATATCGTACCTTCAATAGTGCGATGAAATCCGCTTTTCGTTTGTCTTTCTCGCTCTTTGGAAGCATGGTGGTCACCTTGTCCGCCACTATGCACATCAACTCGGCGGTGTCCTGGAACGACTTCTGTTTTTGGTCTTCGAAGGGATCGAAATTTTGGAGACCTTTGCTGCAAGTGAAAATGTTTATAAACGCCATGTAGATACAAGGTAAATATCTAGAATAATAATAATAATGTACTATAGCGATGTCTATGAAACTTATTTTGAAATCCAGAACGCCTTCACCTATAAATCTAATTATTTTAGTTCAGGAAATCTAACATCACTATTTACCGCCATCTAAGATTATATTTAACAACTATTTTAGTTCAAAAAGCGTATAACAGATGGCACTTTCGCAACTGTTTACTCAACGTCATCTATGGACCTAAGTAAGGACTATTTTAGTTTTGAAAGTATGAAACAGATGGCACTACGTAACTTTTACTGCCATCTCTGAATCTAATTAAGAACTATTTTAGTTCACAATCTGTTTGATAGATGACGTTATGACCAATTTCCAATTATTTGTTATAATTATTTTACCTCAATTCACAGCCCTCCCGTAGTTTCCTGTACACATAACACTCGGTGAAGAGCCACGTGTTCATGAAATAACGTTTGTTATCTAAGTCCGCGATCCATTGGTTCCATTTCTTCCCCTCTGCAGTGTCCACAGTGAAGTCATCGTAATATTTGTTAGTCACTAAATCGCTCTTTAGTTTGGTTATAAACTGAATGTAGTTTCTTATGTCTTCCTCGCTCTGGAAACAAAGTGTTTTGTAAATGTATCGAGCCATGTGCCCGAAAGTAACTTAAAAAAATCTTTCAAAAAAAGCATTTCCAAAAATCCTTCCTTAGTGCACGTCTAGGCTACCCATTTTTTTTTAAATCGCTATCGATAAATATATTTATTGTGCAAAAGAGAAGCGTGTTCCATACATTTTACTACCAGCGCCCCCTACCGGAATCCTGCAGTTTTAGCAATATGTATGTATGAAAAATTTCTAAATAGTTATTTTTTTATTTTGTAGTATTCTTAAGTTACTCCTTAATACTCACCCCACCCTTTCTTTCCCTTGACAAATGATCAATGATTTTAGTCAATATCACCGGTAGTCTGTCCTTCAATGAATAATAGGCGTAACTCCTGTAACAAAAAATATAAACAAATTGAAAAATAACCACATAAATAAGAAATAAATATTTAAAAAAATCTAATGTTAAGCAAAAAGATCGCCGCCCGAACAGGGACTTGAACCCTGGACCCTTGGATTAAAAGTCCAATGCTCTACCGACTGAGCTATCCGGGCTCTGACAAATATTGTGAAATTATTAAATAGTACGCGATGACATCCAATTCATATAAGAAACTAATGCTCATAGAGTTAAAATTTGTCTAGCAAATTATTTTAGGTTTGTGCTTTATAATAAGCTTTATTGGCATGAAGTTAATGTTCAAATTAGTATAGGATAAATTCGAGCGCTAAGCCACAATAGACTAGTGCTACACTATTTTTGAATAGCCACCACAATACTATTTATAAATGTCTCAAGAGCTTCACTTCAACATGAGGGGCATTCAGTCCACCATGTCATTTATTTCATTACAGTGTAATATGCTACTTGATGTTAAGAACAGTCCAATTTGTCTGATGTATCTTGAGTTAAAAGCGTACATACAGCCCTTAGAGCATGAAGGATGTAGTAGCTAAATACTATGCATTCTCATCAAAGTGAAATGGTCAATGACTTACTTCCAATCACCTACAGACAGGGCTGCCTTTAATTTATTGAAGTCCCTGGGTATTTTAGGGTGATAGGCCCTTATGAATATGGCAGCAGACGCTTATATTAACATCAGGCACAATCACTTTCCATGGGGCCCTGTAGTTCCGACTCCTTTTGCTGGATCTATGGGGCCCCATGGATCACAGAGTACAGGATACTTGCCCATGGCCATTGGCAAAGACGGGCAGCTACAGGCAAGTTTGTTGTGATGTTAGAAATAGATTATATGTCTGTCTGTCTGTTCATATATCTTGGGCAAACTGCTAGACAGATTTTAATGGGACATGTCATGATGAAAGCTTATAACCTGGGTCAACATATAGTGTACTTCTTATCTTTTCTTTGTATATTATTATAAAATGGTAAGGCATTTGCTTATTTTACCATCAACACCTAGAAAAAAAACAACAAAATGTGAACTATAAGTGCGAATCCCACCACAACTGACGGTAAATCTGATCTGATAGTGGTAGATTCTGACTAGGTTAATTGGGCCCCTCTATAAGGAAATATAGTCAGTAATTATCATATGATTTTCGGTATATAAATATATTTATTGATTATGAGTTGGTGATCTGGCAAGAAATAGGAGGCTCTGGGCACTTGCCAAGAGTGACCGATGAAAAAGTGAGGCCTGATAGCATATATGTTAGAGGTAAGCAGTTCCTATTAAATAAACACATACGAGGAAAATATTCATTGAGTAAATAACTAGTATATAGAGCAGTCTATAAAGAATAATAAGTACATACTTTTTGAATGTCCCCTGAAGCGGAAGGTTGATAGGAGTAGCGGTATTGAGGAACGGACTTGGTTTTTCAACAACAATAAAAGGTCCCCCGTAAACAAATTCCGGTGTTTTATGGTAATTTTCATCGTCTCGCGGTAAGCTTGTGAATGAGTGCACGGATTGCGGCGTCGTCGTTTTACTGCTTTTCGAACTCATTTTTTGTTGTTTTATTTATGCCATTATAGAATTAATTTTGAAAAATATACATTGTTCAGATTGTTTTCTTTTCGGGTTGGTTAAATTTTGTTTTTTTTTCTGTGGTGACAGGCAGTGACAGACAGGGGACACTTTTAAAAATAATATAGCGTCATCATCTTAGGTATTTTGCCAGTGTAAAGTAGGTACAATGTAAAGTTATTTCGGGCTGAAATGGCCATCCTTATTAGTAATTAAAAGTGATTAATTTACTAGTTTGCTTCATTGTATTTTGTAGTTAAAGGGACAGGCTGTTTTATTATTAAAGAAAATAAATATTATAAACATAAATGCAATCAATAGATAAATGTAAGTAAAACCGATGATAAATAACGATCACTAAACCCTTATACCTATAAATAAACCCTGTAAATAGGAACACGACGCATTCTTCGTAAACGATCATAAATATAATCTGTAACATTAAAAAAGCTTACCTTCCGTATATTCCACATAATTCAACATTACGCGGTGGTAATAAACGCATCACGGGTAAATTCTCTGTATCTATATCCCAACAGGCTGGCTTCATGTTTAAATTCACTTAGATTCACACCTCAATGTCAGACAAATTAGCTTACTCAAAGATTCACACGAATATGAAAATGCAGATAACACCAAACAAATCAGCAACAGCAGAAAATATTTACTAATATAAAAACAATTTGACCCTGAACTAAATATGTATACTTATGTACTTTGGGCACTTTCCACGCGTATTATAATTTTAGATCCAACCAAAATTTAATGTAGGAATTAAAATTATTTGCTATGTACAAATACTCAATGAATTCATTAGCAGTACCATGACATTGAGAATGTCCTCTCCATTCATTTTATCATTACCTACCTCCTTACATAAGAACCATGTAGCTATGTACATGATTCTAGTTGGATTACTAATCGATTTTGCAGTCTCTTTCATGAATTAATAATAGATGGCGCCATACTATATTTTTTTTCTAGAACAACTAGTTATTTCCAATAGCTCTATAAATTTTCAGGAAACAATCTGGAGGAAACATTATAATAAAAGATGTAAGTGTGTTATAAAACTATAATTAAAAATAAAGAACATCTTCCAGACGCATAAAAGTTGTACATAATGTACTTATTACTAAAAACGTGTTATCTCCAAGATAGACTACAAACATTTAAATAATTTTAGTACATACATAGTCACACAATTGCGTGTATACATAAAGTAAAAACATTGGCTTACTTAAAATCTGCAGTACCGAATGCTATGATGTACCTATTACATAAGTCATATTTCTTTCCTTTATCTTTTTAAATTAAGTATTTTTGCATACCTACACATTACATCCAGAACTGCTTGTCAAATTATGTTTTAAATGAACGACACTAATTATTATTGTATTATAAATAAACCTTAGCACAGACTTCAGTTTACTCAATATAACGGTTAACAAAACAAAACAAAATTCTAAGAAATATAATTTGTACCATAATCAACCTTATAAATAAACACTTTCAAAACGAAACGAGCATAAATTAAACCTTATAAATAAAACATTAAGCATTAAAATATTACACAGCAGTGGAGATCCGCGGTTTTTAATTGAACGGATCCAAGTTCATATGTATGGAAGAAATTTCATAAAACACTTAATCTTTTTTTTTAAATCAAATAATATCCTACAAAATGTTGATGTGAGCGAGCAAAAGTTACATTTTAGTCGAAAATAATTCTGGCAGTATTTCCCGCCAGAGGGCAACCCTAGAAACTCTATAGGTAACTTACTATAAAGAACCACAAAGAAGCATACTAAAATGATCAGGATAGTATTGTCAAAGCAAATTTAAACACGGCACTCAGTCAACAAATACTTAATACTTACATATTTTTGTTATATCCATTACACAAAACGAAATAATTTGAAAATATTCAGTGATTTCACATTATTTTAAGTCAAAGACGTTAATAAAAACACCAAAAGGAACAAGATACGTATACAGATTAGTCAAAGTTAAAGTAAAAATAGTTTCCTAAATAAGTTAAAATTCGAAGTATTACACGTATAATTATGTAAATTAAACTTTTGTGATCATTTGAAATAGGTTACATTAATAGTTAGTCATTAGGTATAATATTTTTTTGGTTATAAGCAAAGATTTATTTTGTCAGTCATAAAATTATCAATAGGTAGTCATGATTATTAAAATTAGTCATAAAAAATAAAAATCCAAAACAAATATGTGCACAAAATATGAAATTAAAAAGGTCTGTTTATGAAACATTAAAAACAATTGAAAATGTACATTTACTTAGTTATTATTAATATACTACTTAGTTTTTATAACAACTAAGTTTTCAAGTCAGTCTATAAAAGTAGGAATTAACCTAGTATAAAACACGATTTTAAGTTATTGTCATTCATAGCAAATATTGTGTGGTCAATGAGCATCATTTTAAAATACTTAGATACTGCTTATAACATTATTTCACAGAAAATTACAAGATTATATTGCAATGAGATTTAAATAATAAAATCGTTATTACTAGATGAAAGGTTACTTAATCACTTAAAAACTACATCCTTTATAAGGCCTACCATATATTACTTTGTAAGAAAATAATAGGTGCTATTATTGCAATGAGATTTCAGTAATAAAATCCAAGATATTACTAGATGGGTTACTTAATATTAAAGTTATAAAAAAATTGGCACTTAAAAATTACATCTTTGTAAGGCATACCATAATATTATCGAAATTATTATAAGATAAAAGGTAACTTAATATTATAGTTATTACAACATTGGCACTTAAAAATTACGTCCTCTGTAAGGCATACCGTATATTACTTTGTAAGGCATAAATTACTGTATCAGTCATTATGAGATCATAATTATTACGATAAAACATTCTTAATTATAAATGGAATCACATTTGTCATAGAGCTAAATAAAATCATTGGCAAATTGGAAAGTTAAACCATAATTTGAGCAAAAATATCTCAGTCCTAGTGGTTTGAAAATGAAATCATGAGTCTGTTAAACCGTTAAAACAATCTACATGTAAAAATTCAGCCAGGGAATCAAACCTAGTACTGTATGTTCGGTTTTCGAAGCATAAAGGCTATGTAATATTAAATTAAAGTAGGTTATGTAATATTCATATAGAAAGCAAAACCACATAAGTATAGACAGCAAAACCCATAAACCAGTACTGTAAAAATTGCATTATATATTCATAAACAAGCACTTGCTTTTTCAGTGAAGCATGATCAAATTTCGAATGTTTGGGAGCACTAATTTCTTAAGACTGTTTTGAGTCAATATTCAAAGAGCTCAAAAATCTCCAATAATTTCGTTACGTAATACTTGAACGCTCCCTAAATACACAAATTTGTGTAGTGTCCTAATTGAAGCTCGCAAGTAATCGCGCGACGAAATCGCTTCGTTTTTTCGTGCGGAAGTTGGCCAATTAGGACGACACCTCAAGTACCCATGCAAATAGTAGACGATCAGCATCACATACATTTCAAAGAACGATGAAGTATCACTCTCCTGTATGCTTGGGCCCTAAAGAGAAGCTTATAATCGCGGCAGAGTGAGAGAGAGAGTAGTCAGAGTTCAAACTTATTATGCAATATATCTAATAACGTCTCCTACCATTACTCTTGATGCGTGTGTTCTTCAGCGTGATGGTTGTTGACTGCAGCGGGTGACCATTGTTGCTGCTTCGAAGTACCGGGCAGTATGTACTGGAAAAAGCAAAATTAAATAGCTTGAAATGGGTTATACGGGTAAAGAAAAATGATACGGTACACACATTTAATTCTTAGGCGATGCGAAGTTCATTGGGACGGCTAGTTGTTTTAAAACTTGATATTCCTACATGATCAAATCTACCACCCAACAGAGAGACAAAGCTATATAAGAAGCAGTTGCTGTGGATCTAAATTTTCCTTTTCCTAGATTCATTAAGCCTTCTCAACCTTCCAACAGAGTTGATTGGGTGGTTGATCCAACCGAAAGAAAGACTATTAATAGCAGTACCAGCGATACTTACATGGTATGTGCATCATCTCCCGTTGCTCTGCACGTTGAACAAACATGGGATCTCAGTATCGGGCAAGTGACAATACTCCTATTGCCTACTTGCTCTCTCACAGCATGTGTCATATAAACTATCGGTGTCTCTCCATTCTTTCGGCAGAAGGTGCACATCTTATGGGCTGGTGGACGAGAAGATCTTGGACCGATTTGATTGGAGAATGAGAATGGTAGTCTTGGTATTCCAAATTGAGGTGTTCTCGGTGACATACTTGGTTGTGACGGTGAGTAACATGGTGAAAGATTGACCGAATTGACTGGAGAAGTGGAGTATGATGACGCCGAGCTTTTCACTGGTGTTTTGAACTCATAACCTTTATTTTCAGTCGGAAATAGCTCATAGAAAACATTCTGCGTGTAATGCTTTTGTTCTACGACAATGTTTGGTGGAGTTCTTGAGTATAGCCGGTCATCTTGCCATATAGTGTTCGGGAAGTCTGTGTCCTCTTTGATTGGCTCTGTTGGCTTGTCAAATATCTTTCGGCCAACTATTGGACGTTGACGGCGGACTATGAATGGTGTGTCGATATGTTGGCTATGTCTGTGCGATAGATCAGGGAATGAATCTGGTGATGTAGAGTCTGCTGAGCTCGATGACTGGTTGGTCTGATTTATTGGTGATACAAATCCAGTGAGAGACGGTGTGGGTGGTGATTGGAAGATGTCTGGAAGATGAAAAAAAAACATGACTGGGCTGATCTGCAAGTTAAGTTATTAATCACCTATGCCTAATATTTAAATTAAGTATTAAAAAATATTGTCTATTGGAATGTGTCTGGTCAACCCATCGGGAATGATTCTCGTAATATTCTGCAGTTGGATAGGTTTAAAAACAAGCTTTATTTCTCAAATGAACGCCGCAGAGTTAGTTATTATATTTTAATGTTGGCAGCATTGAGTTCTTACTTGTTTTCACGTAAAACTTAAGTTATTACTTATTCTGAAACAGGTAGTACTTACGTACGAGGAAGGTACATGAATGTTATAAGTATATCAAGTTTATTTCTACGACGATTTTAGCGAAATAAAAAGTTCAAAGTACTTACCATTTTCGCTGGTTCTCGGGAATAATCTGTTCATTTCCGTCATATAATCGTACGTACTCTTTGTTGGATACATCTTTATGCCTGAAATATCACAAGAATAACATTATTATATTGTTGTATTTACATTTTTAAATGTTCACTATAGAAATAAACATTCCGGTACACCATCTTTGTTTTTGGGAATTCAGAAATGACGTCACGCACGACGGGAAATCACAATACTTTCAAACATAGGTACTCATTATCAATAATAAAGAAGTTACTAGGTACTTATCAATGTTTAATTGAACTTAAATAAATATAAATTATATCTACTTAACATAGGTTGGTAATATTAATGTTAGCGAATTACGTGAATATTTTTGTTTCTCGTTTGATTCGAATGTACTCTTGATAGCATACCTACGTAGCAGATTTTATATAGGTATATTCAATAAATAAATACATTTCCTAGTTAGGTAGTTACTTCAGTTAGAAGGGGATATAACATTGTAAGGAATAGATCTAAGGGCGTCCTATTAATATTATAGCGTTATAGTCTGTGTGAATTAATTTATCTTCGAACAACTCAGGTACCTACCTACCTATATCACAGATATATGACATTATAAAGTGGAATATTCCCCCTTAGTAGTCCTAGATAAATTGTATCCAATCTAGATAGTTGAATCCATCCATTTAGGTAGGTAGGTACCTACCTATATCTGTATCTAGTTTATATAAAAAAGAACTAAAGAAATATGTCATATTATACATAATATACCATATATTATGCATTTCGTAATTTCACATGTGATAGGTATAACAAATATCTATCCGAAAATCGATTTATTATATTAACACAAATACTATATATAACACATTGAAATAAAACTTATTTTACAGATTTTATTGCGATAATTTAATGTTTTAGCGTTCCCGACGTTTCGGCTGATTTACAGCAACCATGCAACATGGTAATAAACGCAATAAAATCTGTAAAATATGTTTTATTTCTATCTATCCCTAAGAATATTTATTTAGGTAATAATTAACAAGAAACGATACTTACCACCTCGGTAGGTAGATAATTAAATTGATGTTAATTACCACTTTAATCTTCTAAAGTTACGAGATTCAAGTTGATGCGACCAACTGCAACGAAATTCACTAACAAATTGAAAATAAATACGAATATATTTCGCCTTTCGGCATTGCTCAAAGGATGCCGCCTACCCTGTGTGTTTAGTGGTACCAAACATTAGCATGTAACACGTTCGATTCTCGTACATTGAACATTATATTAAATCTGTAGCAATGTTAGTGTAGGTATTGGGTTCAAATCTGGAAATTTACAATGAGTTTAGAACGCTTTTTGAAATTTAATAAATATTCATCACCTTTTTGTGTCCAAGTAAAGTTTCTATGGGAATAAAAATATGAATTAGATGTTTGTATTTGTAGCATAATATTCAAATCACATGTATTGAAAACAAAATGATCTTATCTCAAATTAGTTAACTAATTAAAACAGTTTTAGTATTTATTTTTCTATTCCAAGGATATATTTAGTTTACTATGAAAAGTGAAACTACATTTTATACAAAGGAAGCCGAAACCTGTGCGGCGAAAATATCAAAGGAATCGCAAGAAACGCCGACTTATTTCGGCACGTGCCAAGGTTTCAGTCCAATCGACACTAGGTGGCGGGCGTTTCATATCTGTTTGAGTAATTCGATAATAGATGGCGCTCGTAGGAGTAACCATTTAAAATCCAGTCAGAATATTCAAAGAATCGCAGTACCCGGCCTTAAATATTACACATTTCCAATTACACGGACTTTAGATAAAATAAAAAGCAGTGATAGCCATGCTGGTAGAAACCTCGACTTGGAAATTAGGTGCCGAGGTTCATACCCCGGCTCGCAACTCGGGAATTTACATGTGTGAAGGCAAACGTCGTGAGCTGTCGGAAGTCATGTGAAATTCACCAAACCGCACTGGGCTGTGTTGTTGGAATATGGCCTAAATCTTCCCCATATTGAGAAGAAAAGTTCCCGTATACTGGCAATATTCTCGCTCTCATTGGGACCAAATAACATCGGCGAAATCTGGGTGCACTGCATTGCACCCCTGCCTACCCCTTCGGGGATTACAGGCGTGATAGTGTGAACCTACAAGTCTAAAAAAAAATATTTTGATATTTTGGCATAGAATTAAAAGGATTTTTGAATTTTATGTCGAGTCACTTATGTTTACGTACCCAATATAGCAGGTAGATAAGTACCTACTTGAGATGGCCACCCACTGCTATGCTTTGCTCCAAATTAAATGCACCATAAATGTTGTTATTGCTGTGATCAAAGAAGAATCGAGTTATAGTTGAATAACCAACTTATGCAGACTCGACATTTACCCGCGACTTCGTCCGCGTGGTATTTAACAAAGACACAACCGTTTGCAACAGCCCGCACGCGCGTTCTTAGCCGGCAGCCTTTGTGATATTAAGTCGTTGGCGGGAGTTGGGGGTTTTTCTAACATAAAAGTAGCCTAAGTTACTCATTGTTACATCAGCTATCTGCCAGTGAAAGTCCCGTCAAAATCGGGCCAGCCATTTCAGAGATTAGCCGGAATAAACAGACAGACAGACAGACAAAAATTGTAAAGAATGTTGTTTTGGTATATGTACCGTGTATACATCCAAATGCGCTTAGTAAAAATCGGTTATTTTAATATTACAAACAGACACTCCAATTTTATTTATTTGTATGTATAGATTTCTATACTTTTTTTGTCTAATACATCAATTTATTCGGTGTCAATCAGGTTTCATATAGGTATATAAATATCGTCACAATAATTTCAATTCACTTGAAGAAAGCGAGCCCCCACTCCTCCGGTGAGTACTCAAGCAACGTGTAGGTAGTGTTGCGCAGAGGTCTAGCAAAAATAACAAGAAGACTTCTCACCTCATCAGAAAAAGGTTCTACACCCATCGTCTGCTCTATGACTACGACAGTACTCAGTAGATTACTATATTGGATGTAGAGCAAGGTCGCTGGACCGCAATCACGAGCCGATTGTGCATGGTGTATCTATGGTGCTATGTGAGATACGAGCGGCGGCGGGAGCGGGCGCATAAGCTGAGCGGGTAGATCATTAATATAATTTTATATCGCGAGACGAACACACAAACTCTACGGTTCTAAATTAACCAACACTTGTATTGGGGGCCGCTCCCAGACCTTTCTTCTTTACCGACGGTCCCAGGCTTATTCGGATATATTGTATGGTCTGTCGGTACCCATAATACCAGCGTTTCTTAGTTATATGATTGGTTATTTGATTAAAATTCATAAGGATTTCGTTTATCGCCTTCCATTAGCCGGAACAAAATTGATTCAAGTTTCTTTTTATAATATTTTCGTTTTATAATCTCCTTACAATCCGCCCTAGTGCATCTACGTTGCAAGAATCCGCGCCGCTTGTAACTTGCGCCATACAATACACACAATCAACGTTTTGTTTATTGTTTTTATTTACTACTTGACGTGGATTTACGTAATGAGCTATCAGATTATTATTTGAGAAGAAAGCAAGGACGCGATGCTTCGCCAATGGCGGCGATACATATTGTAATCTAATACAGACTCTGCTTCGGATATGACGAAATGTCGTCACGCAAGATATACCTTTTTTTTGTGGCCATACGATCACACCAACTATACGGTCCCACTTTAAGCTTAACGCTTGTGTTATGGGTACCGTACAATGGACTGAGGGCGAACTCAGTATATAATACTTATATAGATATTAAACATCCATGACTCGGGTACAAACATTCGTGCTCATCACACAAAGCTTGTGTCCCTACCAGGATTCGAACCCGGGACCCTCGGCGCAGAAAGCAGAGTCACTACCACTGCGCTAATCAGGCCGTCAAGGGACTCGTACGTGAGTTGTAAGGTAGGTAGTTAAGGGGTTGTCCATTAATGACGTGATGTTTTATAGCTAATTTTTAATCAGTCCCTCCCCCCTACCCAGACGGGTATCAAGCCCGCAACACAACGCAGAAGTCTATGCTCAAACCACAAGGACTGTTGTCGAAAATATTTCAATATATCTTTTTTTAGCGAAGTTATCTCGAGCCGGCATCATCTGTGGTTAAATATGGTGTGCTATAATAGTTTATGTTGGTCAATCTCGTTCATAATGTATTTACAGAGTGATTCAGAGAGGGTATACTAAGGCTAAGCTTCTTGAGTATATTTAGAATCATTATGTGAACTCAGTTTGATAAGTCAATTTAAGAAATTGCGCACTAACAAATTATAAAAATATAATACCAGCCCTTTTTAATGTCCCACTGCTGGGCACGGTCCTCCCCTTAATGCATAGATAATACATATAAACTGCCTTAATGCGAGGGGGCATTAAGGCATGGGGGTTAGGCCATAGTCCACCACGCTGGCCCAGTGCGGGTTGGCGGACTTGACACATCTTTCAAGGGGTTCTCTCAGACATGTAGGTTCCCTCACGATGTTTTCTTTCACCGTTTAACCAGTGATAATCGAGGTTGAAAATGACATTCGCACATGAAATCCAGAAATCCCAGAGGTACAGGCGGCGTTAGAACCTGCGATCCTCGTTACCGAGGCAAGTGTTCTACCAACTTGGCTATCACTGCTTTGCACACAAACAAATTACAACTGTAGTTTTGTTGGGAACAAAACATATGTAATTAAATGAACATATTATAATATATTATACATAAAAATAGAAACATAGGTATATGCACGATCCGGGAGTCAAACCTACATCAATCGCGGATTGGCAATCGTCTTAGTTAAGTAAAAGGAGAGGTCTTACTTTATTGCAAGCGCATCAACCATTATGATATTGCTCAAAGTGTATTAACACGAATTAATGAGCTATTTGTTGCCAAAAGTAGCCATTGGGAGTAATATCATGTTGCACGTGGAAGTTATGACATAATAATGAAACCTATGTGTAACTATACATACATGTTGTAGTCTAGTAAACGATGTTGTTTTATAACAAAGCCGGGTAGGCATAAACAAACTGGCATAAATTGCACTATTTTGTAGCTGATTGCCAACCTAAAAAAAAGAAAAGAAGAATGTATCTATTATAAATAGTTTTTGTTTAAAACGCATTGTGGATTTAAATGGTAATTAATAATTAATATATTTAGTACCTTCTACCTACTAATAAAATAAAAATGAATACCATACCTACTTAGATACTTACATAATAAAAATATAATACATTTGTTTTTTTTTATACATCGCGTACCTACTATAGTTGGATCGTGGCGTTGCGTAAGTAAAGTACTCAATGGGCGAATACTAGGTACATAAGTAGGTACGTAATTACACATTTTGCGAACTAATTCTTCGGAGATAGTGGTTCAATGATCATTGGGTAGGTAGCGCAATTACCGATGACCTTGGATCATTAAGATCACGATGCAGGGGTGGCCAACATTTTCTTTTCTCAGCATTTTTATAACACACTCATTTTTAAGTTTAATTAATTGGATAATCAAACTAACTGCGATATGGTACATAAAAAATCTTATTAAATACATATTTCAAGACATTTGCGTAAAATATGATTCGACGTAATAGGTATTGGGCTGTTTATGTTAAGTCTCCCGGGATAAATTATTTTCTTGTGTGTTGAATCGGTTTATAAGTTATTCACCATGTCAAGAATCATCACAATCGTCCAGTAGATATCTCGTGAAGCGAGAATAGACAGACGAATTCAGTGTCTGTATTGAAAATATTGACAGATAATGTTTTTTTTTCAAGAATAAATATTCTATGAAACACGAACAAGATACTATTATAAGCAGGTACCTTAGTATAGAAATTAGCTTTTCATTGATAATAATAACAATAATTAGACGCTAGAAACATTAACTCAAGACATGACTGGCAAAAAATAGTCCGAATATTTAAGACATACCAAATGTTGACCATCCCTGCGCACTCCCATAATAAATCAAAGTTTGATAGGTACAGGGCAGGTTGCGTAACTCATACTGCTCCGTGGTATACCATGAACCCCGACTATTACATCTTCTATTGTTAAATTAATTTGCTGCCTGGCGAAGAATGTTAAATGTAGACAGAACATCGTTTTCTGTTATCTCAGTACGGAGGACTCGCGATATCGCGAGCGAATTTTGCTTTCAGAATATTGAATCTTATTGATAACGTACTCACTCGACGTAATGATTCTCACTTACGATGTGACTTAGTGGTGCTAGTGTAGAACTCACTCGTATTAAGAACCTATACGAAACTAAAATTTTAGGAAACTAGATCGACGCGGCGGCGGCGCGGCGGCGGCGCGGCGGCGGCGCGGCGACTATCTCGATCTCTCCGCGGATTTGTAAGTGATGTCGCTAATGAATTTTTCAGATAAGCATACCTGGTTATATATGAGCAAATACAACACCACCATAACGCCTTCCATAGACACCAGAGATTCGCTTATGCTTTTGCGACCGATCGCAAAAAGAAAGAAAATAACTGAAAAAAAACGAGCGGGTCTCATTGTCAACCATAATTATTAGTTGCTCGTGCCTTGGAGTATAAGAGCGCGTAAAGCCGTCGGTCCTGCGCCTGATCTCTCTCCGGTCGTGTCCGATTGCTGTCCCATCGGACTATGAGAGTGTAGGTTGAATGAGAGAGTCAACCTGTGCTTGCGCATTCTTGTGCGCTATAATGTCCCTGCGCAGTCGGGTAGTCTTCGATGAGATTGGTCGCAGTGACCAAAATTTGGTCAGTAGGACTACTTCTTCTTCTTGTCTCGTAGTTCAAAACAATTGAATCTAGGCTTTATTGAAATAAAATGTATTTTACAGATTTATCGCTTTTATTTTACGTTTTTACGTTCCCGGCGTTTCGGCTGCTTTACGGCAACCATGGTCACGGAAGGACTGAGGTGTTTGACGTCGTATTGTCATAGTTTGTAATGGGGTACCCTCATATTTAGTTGTTGCTTGCAGTCCAATCTACGCACAACGTGCTCGCAGTGTGTTGAGGTCTTACAATGGTGCGCTTGGTTTTGGATTTAATTACCGGATCCTAAGTCGGTGGTACCACCCACCCAGCCATCTTCCCTAATGAAGTTAGCATGTTTTTTGATTTCAATGGCCTCACGTATCATCCTTGGTCGGAATCGGTGTTCTTTTGCGTGGATTTCATTTATCAAATCTGATATAATGGCGGGTGCGATCCTGTACTAGTGTACATGTTCACAGATTGCAAACTTCGTGGAGCGCCGGCGTTTCACAACAGCGATGTGTTCCTTACCCGGGTTTCCATTGATCTTTTAGTTGGCCCTATGTACGAGAGCCCACATTCACAATCGAGTTTGTTTACCCCTTTTTAAGCTTTATTATTTAAGTATAAAGGACCTTAAAAGCTTATTCGAGACGTGATTGCCTCAATCGAGATTCCTTTACGATGTTCGGCACGTTTCTTATGGGAACATGAGGTCAACATGCTGGAGGCTTCGAAGATACCATCGGAAGACTGTATGATATCATGAACGCCTACGAGATTACCTTGGTAATATGCTATATGGCCTTAAGTAATAAGAACTTAGAAATTGTTCTAAAATATGTAGGCAATAGGACATAAAATACTAGCTGCGCCCCGCGATTAAAAAAGGACATACTCCTTTTTACCGGGATAAAAAGTAGTCTATGTGCTATTCCAGACTATAATCTATGTCTGTGCCAAATTTCATCCAGATCCGTTCAGCCGTTCTGGCGTGATTGAGTAACAAACATCCATCCATCCAAACTTTCACATTTATCATATTAGTGTGAAGTATGATTTAACACGTTAGCTGCGGCACCAATTTTTGCATACTTTCCGTTCCTGCGGCACGAGGTATAATCGGCCCGTACCGTGACCAGACGTTAGGGCGACACGCGGTCTATTAGACCCCACCTCCTTTTACAGACTAAAATCCATTTTCTGGCGCGAAATCAAAGATAAATGAGAATTTTGGTCCTTATTGATATAGACAGTGAATTGATGAACCCTAATCCACCGTCGCCCCGGGATCTGATGGCTAGTTTAGGAATTATTAGCAAAACAAAATATGGGATCTTATACACCTCGTAACGCACTGAAATAGGGCAAATTTTCGCTGCGATTAGTGATGGGAAAAATAATATCGACGTTTTTAAACTGTCTTAACTACGCAACGACTTGACCGATTTTGATCAATTATATCTCATTAGATCGTTTTAAGGGCAAAACCTGGCAAAACAACACAAAGCTATCAAAGGATACATTTTTTTTTAAATAATCTAAATTGTGCTTGAAGGCGCCATAAAGAAAAAAAAACCGGCCAAGTGCGAGTCGGACTCGCGCACGAAGCGTTCCATTCTATACCATTAAGAGGCACCTATTACAGACTTATTATTGGAAAATAATGGATTACGGTTTATGCATAAGGTTTATCTTTCTATTTGTATATGAAAATCTTAATGCGGTTCACAGAATAGAAAAAAAAGGCAACCAGAAGTAGAAAAGAAACTGTCCTATTTATTCTGCCTCGGGCTTTAAAAATACAATTATTAGAACTTGAATTAACATTAAAAAATCAGTATCAATATACTTTTTTTATAAAAATCTCAATATATATGTTGTACTTATTTATGAGTGTTTTTCATTGAAACAGGGTAGACAATAAGATTTTTTGCACTGAGTGCACTGAGTCAAAATCTTTTTGGATTTTTTATCAGCTTCACGAGATGGTAAAAATGTGCGTAGTTTTTGGTAACAACCAACACATCTTCTCCTTTTTTCACCCTTTTCGAGGCAATGGCGTGCGCTTTCAGGTGCTGAAAAATAACAAAAAAGTAAAGATAACGTAATAAAACTGACATTGTTACTTGTCGAATCTAACACACTTAACAAACTTGGTGATTAAAAATATCCCTTTACATAGGTATTTTGTTGTTTTTAACTTTTTAGTATTATTGTAATAGCGGCCTACATAATTTGAGAAAACTTCAACTATCTATCTATCGCGACAAACGGACAGACAGCGAAGTCTTAGTAATAGAGGGTCCTGTTTTTATCCTTTCGATACGGAACCTTAAAAATCTTTAATATTTATATACCTACTTTCAAAACCTAGACAAAGAACTACTGAAATATTAATTATATTACTTACCTGTTTTGTCAACGGCTGCTTTGCGTTTCTTGTGGAGTTTTTCACTACCTACAAAAATATCAATTAAGTGTTAAGTCCTAATAATAATAACATTATTATCACGATATAGAATAATAGGTAATTCTAGATATGTTGCAAAGTATTAGGTACGTCAATAATCGTTATTACCAATAATATCTTTAGGTATAATATACTTAAGTAATAATATCTTACACTTACTTTAGGTACATAGCTACCAAGATAAGAAAAAACTAGGTACTTACTGAAGATTTTTTAATTAAAAACTTACCTGTTTTGGCTCTGTTTCTGGGTTTTTTAAAATTAACTTCTTCCGACATCGTTTAGACATGTTCGGCGCTGTAAAAGGACGTGCTCTCCAATCGACGTGATGCACAACACTGGTCGCGGGAAGCTCGCGTTGAGTGCGGTACGAGGTCAGGGGGGATATGGGACGTTTTAGCCTCGTTCCGCACTGCATTAAAATTATATTAATTCAGTGCGGCACGAGGCCTAAGACATCCGGTACCAAGGTAGGTACACCACCGAGTCCGGAACCATTAGTGATCTCAAATATATATTTATCTCTTTCCTACACTGGACCAAACCAAAGCTATGCCATTCGCACGACAGAGAAATTCACTTTTTTGCTTGCCGCACCACAGGGAAGTTGCATCAGGGGTGATTTAGGCCTCGCTTCGCACTTAACGTGTTAAGTAAATATAAAAATCATAAATATAGACTCTAGTTCGATTATATATACAGAAATTGTAGGTAAGACACATTTTAAATTATATTAAGTATCTCAATAAAATACCAGAATGCATGCCGGGCTTCGAACCTGCACCAATGCGGACGTTATTAGTCATTTTAAACCAGTAATATCGCCAGACGAACATACCAACTGTACGATCATAAACTAACCAACTTGTTATTGAACACCTACTTTACAATGGACTGGGGATGTTCCCAGAATCACGCAAACCTTGTCCCTACCGGAGTTTGTTGAACCCGAGACCCTAGCTACGAAAAGTAGGTTCACTGTCGATCTGCACTTCGAAGTATTTATAAATAAATATCGCCATACGAACACACCAACTATACGGTCCCACATTAAGCAACGCTTGTGTTATGGGTACCGTACAATGGACTGAGGGCGAACTCAGTATATAATACTTATATACATATTAGACATCCATGACTCGGGTACAAACATTCGTGCTCATCACACAAAGCTTGTCCCTACCAGGATTCGAACCCGGGACCCTCGGCGCAGAAAGCAGAGTCACTACCACTGCGCTAATCAGGCCGTCAAATTTACTAGCATGCTAAACATATCTGTGTATCTAGGTAATACCTAGCTTTTTCAGTAGGAATTCATTGTCAGTCTCGTGGCACATCCAGGCCTTATTACCACAGATATGAGTCTTGTACATCCCAGCAGTCCATCCAAATGGCCTTGGACCTCATCCAAATTAATTGATTAACTATTAATACGCTTTGAATTAAATAAAGTCGTGATTGTTACAATAGCATTAAAATAATTAAATATCTCCTCATTGCCATTACGCGTAGGTCTCAATAAAAAAAAAAAACAAACGTCAATTTAAAAAAAATAGGCTGTATGAAGATGCGCCCTCCACATTACACATGGCCAAGTATAAAAACAACATTTCGCATAAATTGTAACAGTGCGTGGCGGGAACTAGAGCAGTGTGTTCGGTATTCCATTTTTGAATTCGCTCGGTTATTTATTTTCGCGATTAATCAAATTGTGATATATTTTAGCGAAGTTGTGTTTGGATAAAGGTTTGTACTTTTTAGATTGATTTTAACTAACTTATTTGTTTGTGTTTAGATTAGTAAGTACTTATTGTATTATGTTTATGACGACCGCTTGGTCTAGCTATTGGTATGTGCATCGCCGCTTAACTTACTGCATATTCGTAAGCTAATCATATACTTTATAGTCTACCGTATTTAGACATTGTGTATGGAGAATTGAAAGCTTTAAATATCGTCCGCTAGAGGCGCTGTTCAATTCTCCATACACAATGTCTAAATACGGTAGACTATAAAGTATACGGTTAGCTTACGAATAATCGCGTACTTGACGTGCGATTCATTAAACGTTACTTATAATAATAACATCGTTGCTTAGTTCCAAAGCATTATACTTGTTTGTTTGATGGGCAATCATACAAATAAGTATAAATATGTATACCATTATACAGACAGAAGCCGAATGCGTTTTTTATGTTTATCTGTCTATGCTTCTTCCTGTCAGTCAAGACTTTAAGTCTGGTATGCAATCGAGTCATAATGGTCCCGTAATTGTCACTTTTGGCTAATATAGAAAAAACAGGCACACTTATTACTAAACGGATATTATAAAACTGGGTATGTGCCTTTGTAAACAATACCTACTTTTCATCAAGGAAAATGAATGGTTCCTTCAGGATAGTCAAAAACTGAAGTCCCTACGAAGTTAGTTTATTTATCAAACAATGCGAAAGTAGCTTTTATCTATCTCTCAGATACCCTGTGTGAAATCTTATTTATCTGATGAAACGTAAATCTTCCAGCTTTACATAATTACAGCAATGGTCTACATGATTATATAATGCGATAAAATCAGGGTTTTCACACGTGGGGAATGGCTATTGTAATCGTAGTACTGACGATAAGGGGACTTAATTACGGTTTGTAATTGGGCGGTTGACAGCCCTGATAAATTGATACTCACTAGTGTTTCGGTGAAGTAAATATTTATATACTTAGCTGCTAACCGTACGCCTGATAGTAATTTGAAAATAAAATTCTTCATACAAACTTTTACCCCATTTAGGGTCTCTCCCCTTAGGTCTTATTTCAATTTCTTGGTCCATCGGTTTAGGTTGTGAGTTGTCTGTCAGCCAGTCCGTGTTAAGAGTTTGCCACAATCATCTTCTCTGATATGATAATGAAAATTATATCATAGTGAACACTCCCAAAGAAATAAATAAAATTTTAGACATTTAAAAAATTACACCTGTACTGACTGCACGGTCGTCTTGTTTATAAAAAAAACAACATAATTAACACAATTATTTTATACATCAACGTGATCCTTATAACTTACTGATTCATCGGTTAAAATATTTAACACTATTTTTTTGTTAGGATACCGTATATTACGTTTGTTATTTTTTTTTTTATTACATTATAGGCAAGTATTTGATCTCGATCTCACCTGATGGTAAGTGACGATGAGATCTACGATGTAGCATACTTGCGTAGGTAGGAAGGCGGCAGTAGATAGAGACGCTACATTCACTGGGCACATGCAGCGCAACTGATCTGACCCGCCATCCATTGTTAATATTAATGTTTTTTTAATGGTACCTACTTGAAAGATTGTGTACCTATTTATTTATTTTTTTGTTTCAGGTCCCGTTTCAGAATCACAAAATGGTCTACTTTAAGGTAAACATATCATTTTCCACCAAAGCATTATAATATGCATGTAGGTACGTCAGGCAAAACGTCTCTCTCATCTCATCTTCTCGATTAGGTTGATGATAGAATGATTGGAGGTTGATTATTTTGTGATACTACTAAAGTGTTGCTCAATGGAACTAATAAACTAAGTACTTACTTGCTTTTTGCCGTAAGGAAACAGTGGTCGGGAGTCGATCTTAATGCGAATTAGTGAACGAAAATATATCCACGCGAATTCGCATAACAATATGTATTTTCGCATTCAAGTATTATGTAACTATATCTCATGACAAATTCTACTTTTTTAATACGTAGATAATCACGTTAATTTCATAACAAAAGTACTTAAGTACTTGAATATTGTATTGTTACATAATAACTATTGGAAAATGGCTATAGGCTGTGATTACGATACGGTGCAAGTACCTTATAGGTATATACCTCTCATATATCTGTGGTATATACCTACATGCGTGTAATTTACACTTGCCTCGGAAACAATATGTCGCAACTTCGATTATATCTCTCTGGTCCCAAGAATACGAATAGGTTTAAAAATAACGGTGTATGCCTACATCATTTTATTTCACGAACACTTTCACCCATATTGTATCGCCAAAAGATTACAATAGTTTTTAGGCGGCCGCCATTTTAATTTATTCACTGTTCACGCTATTGTTGTAAATAAATACCATTAAATAGACAAATAGGTATTATACATTGCGGATTTTGTTTAATCGGTTCATAGAAATGCAATGTAAGTTACACAACCATAAAATTCAATGCCGATAGGCCATATATACTCATAAGTACAGCATTTCAGTGCGAATCCGTTTAAATTGCACCAAAATTATTATTTTCTATTTAACTTAACCAGAATCAGAATCAGGATATTTTTCATTCATGTACTTATGAATTGTCAAAATAGTAACATAATGCTAAACTACTACTTTACCGCCCGTTCGGAATGCCATTCATATGGAGAAGAACGGGCAAGAAACTCCATGGTTGCTCTTTTTAAAATCATTTTTAATATTTGTGAGCAGTACATTGTTATGGGTAGGTATGTGAGAGCAATGTAGGAACGGTTCTCATATTTTTTATGAACAATATATTACATTTTTTTAGTAACCAATTCATTTAAAAAAATACGTCATATTGAAATTCTGACTTCACATAATGAATACAAATACGGTATAGAAGCGCAGGTTCAACACCCTTCCTGACTCTTCCTGTATTTTTTTTATTATCTCATCATCATCGTCATTAAAATTAATTTCAGCTCTGTTATCATCTGCAGGTGCTTCTCGTCGCCCTGTTAGCTGCAACGGTGACCTGCGAGCCTCCGGTCCCAGGGTACAACTACCACTCGCCCAGGGGTCAACAGACTTACAACACACCCACTAACAGCTACTTACCTCCTAGTACTGGTGAGCTTAAAGCCCTATAGCAGGGGCTCCCAAACTTATTTTTTCTAATGCCCACTTTGAGAATGAGTTATTTTTTAGCGCCCCCAATTTTTTCATCTACTTAAAAACCACTATAGCTACAAATTAAATTAATTATTGTAAGCCTCTACATAACGCCCCCATTTTTTTCTGGGTCTCTTACCGCTCCTCTTTAGGCCTGCAGCGCCCACAAGGGGGCGTTATCGCCCACTTTGGGAAAGTCTGCCCTATAGGTACACTATTATTAATTCATCCATCAGCCGAAAGAGATCCACTGCTGGACACAGGCATTTCCCAATGACTTCCACCAATCAAGGTCCTCTGTAACTCGCATCCAACGGCTTCCTGCGAATCGTGTGAGTCATATCATCTAGATATAATGAAATCAATGGAGGATGAGTCATAAGAGTTATATTTCCCGTTCGATGGATGACATTTGGCAGATAGTGACAAGGCAGGGTTTAACTGAGCAAATTTTATGCAATAAAAAAGTCAAATGAATTTGAACTTTATCTTGTTTTCAGGTTTCTCCGCCCCGAGTAACAACTACCTGCCTCCTAGCTCATCGGGAGCCACCTCTCATGGCTCCCACGGAGGACACTCCCATAGCCACGATAATAGTCACGGCCATGACAGCGAAGTGGTAATGAAATCATCTATGTATATTCTTGACAACAGTACGTCGAATGCGAGATTATTCGTAAGCTAACCGTATACTTTAAAGTCTACCGTAATTAGACATTTTGTATGGAGAATTGAAAGTTTGAAATACCGTCCGATAGAGGCGCTTTTCAATTCTCCATCCAAATGTCTAAATACGGTAGAATTTAAAGTATACGGGTAGCTCGTATTTGACGTACAGGCATCACATGGCTTTCTTTCAGATATTTTTACCCAAATTAAAACTAAACTAATTTAAAAAAAAACAAAAAAAAACTAGGATTCCTTGTACCCATCTTGGGTAACGATTTTTAAGTAATATTAAATGTCTGTAACTCGGGTAGGTACAAAGCTTGCTTCTACCTGGATTCCAATGCCGACACAGAATGTTGGGTCACTCACTAGTCACTAACCAACTGGTAAAGATAGAAAATGTTAAAGTAACCAAAACCAAACAAATTGTTTCAATTCGAATGTAAAAATTTAATCCACTAAGTTTTCCTAGGAATATTATAAATTACGTAAGAGCTGATCGGTTGTAACCTATATATATCATCGTTTATACTATAAAATATGTCACCGTAATCACCAAAAATAAAACTTGCCGGGTAATAATCTAAATTGGCAACTTTCCTTGCGGTACCGTTCTTGCAATGTATATCATAAATACCACCATCGGCTACTCCATAAGTTCTGTTGCCTTCAACAACAAAATGATACACAACATTCAAATCAATATTCTTAACAATTTCATGGCCTTTGTGAATACAAAACACACCATCTAAACTAACTAAATGTACACTCTTTTCGTTGTCAACATCGAATTCCATAACTGTTGTCATGTTGACAACTTTTACAGCCGTTTGGGCATCATTAAAAAGTTTGTATATCCCATGATCGTTCGCGTCAATGATATACATATCATTATTTCTTATAATAATCTTATGGACATTCATGTCGTATAAGCCGATATTTGATGCTACATTACTTTCAGCATCATATTTGTAAAGTCCGTCGTCTGATCCGAAATACACATCACCAGTGTCGGGATCGACCGCAGTAGCTTTGTTTCTTTCAATACCTTTGATTTTCATTGCTCGTTTCGTTAATATATTTACGTACGCACGTCCAGAATTCTGTATATCATCATCCATGTACATGAAGTAAAGATTTCGGCTCGACGAATCGTACGCTAGCTCTTTGGGACTTTGAAATTTATTCGTTAGCAGCTCCTTTCTGTGTAGTCTCGTTCCGATTCTCTCTAATGGCGCGTCGATGTATAATATACTTAGTTTTGCGTTCACACATATTATTAGTATTAAAAATGTTATTTCTGTCTTCATATTCGCGTGTGGCACAAGCGGAATAGTCCAGCGCACTGGTATCTGGTTAATGTTTTGATTACTTATCTTATTAATTGCAACATTAATTTTGCTATCAGTTACGGTAAGTTCACATGAATTTATATCTTATTCGCTTGGGTCATAAGTGTGTTTAGGAATTTAGATGATGTTATTAAGGCCGTGGGTTGCATAGCACGCTCAGCTGGCTTTGCGTAAATGAGTAAATTGATGTAAACATGTTTGGAGGTCGCCAGAGGACCATGTGTCGGGATTATGATGACATGTGTTCGTTAACACGAGATGTAAGTCTTGCCCTTGATCAAACCGTTTTATTGTAAAAATAGGAACAAGCTGAATGATGTATTTATTGTCCCAACTCAACCGATGACTTAATTGGGACTTATTTAGTTTTGCTGGTGACGTTACTGAACCGGTCTTGGATTCGAATCCTGGTAGGACAAACAATGTGTGATGAGAACATTGCATCTGAATCATGGATGGTATCGACCCAGTACATTGTACGGTTCCCAATCCCATAATACAAATGTTGCTTAGTTTGGGACTGTACATTAGGGGGTTCAACTGGCGATAAAAAAACAAGTTGAGTGGCAGTTACCAAAATTAAAAATGTTATTATACACATAATAAGGACAATATTGAAAATGAATTTAATCGCTCTCCACACAGAAGGCAATCTAGTACACACCAGAACACTAACTAGTTCAACACTCAAATAACAATAGTCCAAGTCACTTTGAAAGACAGTTGTCCACAGTCTTCGCTATCGCCGGTATAATCTTCGTAGTTCGCTTCCGTAAGATGAGTTCACTATCGCTTCCAAATATTTAACAATTGTGCTATTGGCCTATTGTGTAATCCTATCAACAGATTGGTCTATTTCAGCAAGATGAGATAATACTTGGTCTGGGTCTTAAGCCTTTCCTTGTACGTGAAGATAATAAGACCCTTTTTTACAGCCCAAGTCCTACGAATTCGGGTACTCGGTTAAGGATGCTCAATCCGGTAACGACTACGACCGCAAGGAGACCTCGGACGGTAACGTTGTGCGCGGAGAGTACAGGGTTCAGCTCCCCGATGGCAGAACGCAGATTGGTGAGATATCCATCCGATATAGTCTAAAGCAGGGATTTTCAAAGTGGTCGATATCGACTGCTTGGTGTCGATATCGTTCTCCCAGGGGTCGACATAAACTACACTGATTTTGGGAGTCGACGAGGTCCAAAAATCGACCCCTATTAATTAACACAATTTCTCATATTTTGAAACTTTCAAGATACTGTATAAGTTATGTTACGTGTACCAACTTGTTATAAGAATGACTAATATTATAGTAGAAAGTATCATTGTGGTGCTTTTAAAAAACTCAACAAGTCGATATGCGTGCACGAGTTCGTACAAGATGATATTATTATTTTGTATCAATAGGAAAAAAACTATAGAGATAGGATTTTGAAATTAATTTGGCTATTTGGGGGGCTCTGATGTATCAGTACATTTTGGAAAAGGGGTCTCTTGCCCAAAATAGTTTGGGAATACCTTGTCTAAAGTACGTTAGTAAAACAGCTGTATGCACATAGTCGTAGCCAGGATTTGCTTCAAAGTGGGGCAAAGGAACTCGAATTAAAACATCATCTGCTATTGGTCGATAAATCTGGCACCAATTAGAGAGTTACTCTAGTCACTCCTCTCATTTGCGAAGATACAATAGAGACATAGGTATAATTTCTTTAAATCTGTAGTTATATGGTGTTATATTTTTCGCTTGTCTCCTTGAGACAGGGTACGGCCCTTTGCCCCACCGTACTTACAAACACGCACACAAACACCCACCCAACCCACACACACTTATATACAAACACACTGTACTTGTTTTCAAAGACGCCTGGGGGTGTATTATGATCTCCTATAATTTTGTTGTGCAGTAACATACCACGCCGACTGGCAGTCTGGCTTCCATGCTGATGTTCGATACGAGGGTCAGGCGAGGTACCCAGAGCCGACTCACAACCAGAGACAGGGTAAGACTTCCATCATCATATCATTAGTTAGGGCCCAGGTAATGCACAACTAACACGATTCAAGTTGGCAATTTGACAAGTAGTGTGTCAACTTGGCACACCTCGTGTAAGCAGCTGTGGTAACTTGCCTGCTTGTGCACCCAAGTCAAGATGATTTGCTACTACTCTACTTTTCAAGTACGTGTAGACCGGGCTTCATGATGGTCATATGAGGTTTGGATGTTACAAATAAAACATAGTTGACATAATGATTTATTTATCTTCAGGTGGTTACAACTACAATGCTCCAGGTGACTTCGTTGGTTCGTTAACGGGTTTCAACCAGGGTAACAAGCAACCCTCAACTGCTTATGGCCCCCCCGGATACCATTGACAAACCCATTGCAATTTTTTTTACCAGATCAACAATTTTTTTATGTTTGATGTAAGCATAGCAATAAGTTATACATTTCTTGTACAGTATTAAATAAACTTGTATGATATAAAGAATGTTTTTATTTAAAATACATTTTATTAATTTCTGAACAGTATTTATAATATATGTAATATCTATGAGATATGGTGGGATATTTGTGAGTTGGTTTAACATTAAAATTAAGCATGAATTCGGATTTTTCTTTATCTAATCTAATTTCTACGTGTTAAGTACAAAAATTATAGGTACCTTACCAATAAGGAGAATCTGATAATGTTAAAATTAAACCAATCTTTTAATCACCAAAGCAAGGTATAGGACTGTATTTGAGCTTGACAATATGATCAACAACCACATAAATAGGTTCGCCTTTTTTATTAAACGTTATTTCTTTCAAATCTATAATATCAGACACTTTGTCTAACGCATATTTATACTTATTATATACGTACACTCCTGTTTTAGTACTTATGTAAGGCTTATAATTAACATCTGTGCCCATCGCAGTGACCTTATATTTCTCATGGGTGTTAACGATTCTAGTACCGATTTTAACTCGAGACAAATTCGTATTTTGCAAGAAAAATAGATTGTTATCATCGTCAGCTATTAATTTGTCTACGGCCAAACCACTGAGTTCTGTTAACGGTTTGACAACACCGTAATCAAATTTGTAAGCTTCTCGTCGCCTATTTATAAAGTAAAGAACATCTTTGTAAAATAAATAGCGTATGTCGTCGTTAACGGGAAGTTTTTCGGGAACTTTATTTTGATTTAAAAAGTATAAACCATCAGCTCCGCCTACGTAGACTCTATTTAGTATATGGTCTATAGATAGACCAGTAGCATTTCTTATGCCATCAATAAGACCATTTTGTTGAGTGTCCAAGTTAAAATAGCCCAGAACACGAGTAGGGACGGTGGCTAATAGGTCGAATGTAAAGTATAATGTGTTGTCATTGTTGTTGAAAACAATTTGATGGATGTTTAAGACCCCTTCTTTGAGTATGTCCACGTTGTAATAGTTGTTGTTAAAGAATATTCCATCGCAGTAGTTATCAGCTGTAGCTGTTGATATGAGTAGTGCTAGGAGTAGCAACTTCATGTTCTGAAAAGATAATAAAGTAAGTAATTATGTATAACTTGATAATTAGGTAAGAATATACAAGTAAAATATGGCAAAAAACCGGAGCCAATACCAAAAGTTCCAGCTATGCTCTATGGTAATTGGCTATAGGAGTAATAAGGGTTCTATTTGGCTGTGTTTGAAAATCTATCTTAAATTGTTACCGCCCAAACGCGGCCTCCGGGTCACGTGGCCCTTGTGGAAAAAAAATACTGGAAACATTAAAATCCCAAACATTATTAATAACCTGAAACAGATTACGACGTTATTACGTCACAACGCATTAACAAACAAACCGGAGCGTTCTTGATATTTTATTTCATGATTTTAATGAAACAAATCCATATTTTTGCAGAAAAATGAAGACTAATAGTTATAAAAAGCTATAATATTTTAGGATGGCCACAATTTAAAGCTTATGTTTCATACAGTCTAATACCCTATTTCAGAATGTGTCATGTGACCCACAGATCTACAAATCTTCGAGAGTTTCTAAGCGTTGAATAAACAAATTACCAGCACTAGTTCGTATGTGCAAAGCACGTTCAAGTGTAGAAGATAACCTAATGTCAAGTTTATTAGATAATGGGGAATACGCAGCTGTTTTGTAGCGCAGGCTATATTTATCAGTATCAAGTATGTGGTACATTTCCAAACTGCCGGCTCGGAGCTCAGTACTAGGTTTGATAAACCAAATTTGAAATCCAATTTCCATTACAAGCAGACATTGCGCGCATTTAGACATTGCGCGCAGTCGTTACGCCCGGTCAACTTCACACTACTTGCCAAATTGTATGGTGTAAATCAGGCATAAGACTCAGATTGAGCACCAGATTTTTATGTTTAAATAAATTGGCTTCATATACAAGCATTATATACTACGAAAAGCCTAGGTTTACATACAATAAAATGCTTGTTCTATAGTGGGTTGCGGCCAACCCATATTGGCTTAACCGATAATGCAAGATTGGATCAGTTTGCTAAGAACGCTATGGATTTGATACTCAATTGAGATACTTAATATTCTGTCCTTACGTGAAAACGATTCCTTAATCGATACAAGTGACTATACTCATGCCAATACGAGCATATCTATGGAATTTTTAGCGGGAAAATGGCTTTATTTTGTAGTCGATTGCCAACGAAAATTGAAGAAAAAGCTGATCGGACATGATCAGCCTCATGGCTCTGAGGTTTCTTGAGGACATATGTTCTATCGCAAATTTATTTGCATCGGTAAAATAGGTTCACTTAATACCTGGTTATGTAGTGGAGATGTATACCTACCATGTGCTCGTGGAATAGAGTGTCCACAAAGTAGACCGGAGAGAGCAAGTATTTAAAAAAAAACTACTTGTCAGTGCAAGCGGGAGTGTTCCATAGTTTCGTTAGTTTTTTAAACTTTTTTTCCCTAATGGCCTGCTTCCATTGAGTTAGGCTTAACGTAATTCTGGGTTTTTTTTTAACTTTACTTGGTAACCAGCTCGTATAATAAGGGATAATAACATCCCAAATCAAGCTACTAGCACTAATTCTATGATGATGCCTACTTAAACTTTTAAAACAAAAAATAATAATAAACTTACGAATTTATTCTGCACAAAATTTAGTGCGGCAAAATATGTTTTTTTTTCTCGCTCACAAATCAAAATGGCGCGTATTCACATATCGAAAGTCGACACAATACTGTGATGTACTTCCGTTTTCCGAAGGGCAGTGGGGCGTGATATGATGACATCTAAACTCAGTGACCTGAGAGACCACTCCTATGATAATAATAAGCCTACGTACAAAAATTATTTGTACTTATTGAAATGGTGACAGATATTTTGTTCGAATTTTAAAAACTCGTACAATAGCAATTAATGTGCAATAATGTTCTATTCAGATTGCATTAAATGTTTGAATATAAACGTTCCGCAGTAACAAACACAGTTCAATATGCAACAGACTATTTTAATCAGTTAACACGTTACAGACTGTATAATAATAGCGACATGACTGTTTCTTCTGTGACGTATTTAGCTTTCACCCACCACGTGGTGGTTACCTAATGTAGTTTGTTGCGTAATTTGCGTATAGATAAGGTAGCGATTACGATGCAACCTTTTATTTCGTAGACTCTAGTATCCCCGGCGTTCACCAAGATCCCTTCGCAAACACAGCATTGGTGTATCTAACTAGTAAACTGTTAACTTAGGTTAACAACGAACATATAAAATAGTTAATATTACGCAAGTGAATAGGTACATACTTAGTACTTAAGTATATTATGTACTTAAAGTGCCTATTTTTACCACCCGTCCGCCCGTATAAACGATGAGAATATGATTGCGTTTAAAATACATTCCAATCATACAGAAATAAAAATCGTAAATCAGAATGGCTTGCCCTAATTTCCACATCAAATAATATATTTTTACTTATTTCGCATAGCTAATTCAGTAATTAAACTTTAAAAGGTAAAACTAAAGGTTTTACAGTGAATAGAATTAATGGTGACTTTGTAAACGCACCTATCCGGCTGTCAAAAGATATTTCTTTTAGTTTGTAGTGATGTGCTCATTCCATGTACGATTTCAGAATCGATTATCGATTACTGGGATTATCCTTAATTTGAGAAATGACGGATGTAGCAACATTTGTTTAGATTTGCTTAAATTGTCGTTTCTAAAACTATTTCTTGCAAAGATAATGAAACGTATTGGTATTACCTACATTAGCTGTACCCATAACATCAGTCGCGTAGATTTCCAAAGTGCTCATTAAAATTCTCGAGTTGATTATTTTATACCATGGCGCAAAAGTCAAAATTTCGATGGATTTTATTTTTTTACGAAACTTTGGGATATCTTTACAATGTCATTTAGTTTTTTAAGACATTAGCATTGTGTATTGTACTCTTCGATGTATTAAATTTCCTTAAAAAAATATTTTATTTTAGTATTGTGCCGCTTAAGGTAGTTTGTGAAAATTGTTATAATCGATTATACGATTATGACAATTGGGCTCGCTTGTGTACATCACTATTGTTGTTTTCTCAAACAGGACGGACCACGGACGGACGTCGGATCAAGTCGGATGTCGTCGGTGGATTTGTCATTTTCAAGCGTTTTATTTCGATCGCTCGTGCATTTAATGAAATGCATTCAACTAATTTAAATACAGTGTACTTCTGTGTATAAACGCGAATCATTATTCGTACATGAATCTCAAATGTAGCAAGATTGTGTTATAAATATCCGTTTTAAAAGCATCAAGAAGGCTGAATGTGAATCAGAATCTCTTTATTTATAAAATTTATGTTTTCTTGTTCCGGCGTTTAGTAAAATACTGGTAAGTTCACTTTTAGCATCATTACATACGAGCATTTTCAACAGATAATATGTATTCTTTTAAAGAATCGATTAAAAAAATGTATTATGAAATCGCGCAAATGTGGCAAAGAAATAAATCAAAAATGACAATATTTTATATTGATTCTTTTTTAAGCTACATGAAAAGAGTATTATCTGAGTTATTCAATTCATATTATTTATATATACATTTTAAAGAAGTATATAATATTTAAATAAGTATATACCTATAATTTTTATAGTCTCTATCCTGTAATATGGTTGAAGAAATCAATGATGTTATGTTTGTTACTTTTTGTACAAGTGCCACCTGGAGTGGGCTGCCCATTTTCCTTATGATAATAGCTTGGTATCCCTGAATAAATGATTGTGATGAAATTTTTAATATAAATGTAACAGAAATAGCTGAACGTGTTGCACACTTATCTGCGAGGAAAAACAAAATTAATTGCATTATGTTTACTCAAAGCGATGAATGTGCTTTGTTTACATACATTTTTCATAGTGATCATGAATGTGCTTTGTTTACATACATTTTTCATAATTTCATAGGGCTGTAATTAAAAATCAATTTCATTGTCCTACTTGTCTGGGTAAATGGGATTAAAGCTGTCCTGTGATCAGTCTGTACAGTACAGGTTCAATGACCCTCAACTCATAATCCCACCCTTTCAGACTCCTCTTTTCCATTCGCTATTCTGTGTGATCCACGAAGCCCCCAATTCACCAACCGCTAACCAATATTACCATCTAAAATATATCTTTTCCAAAAATCCTACTTAGAATACCCACTTTCTAGTCATTTTATATTCTATTTATTTCATGTGTACTCCTTTTGCCTATTGTTAATAAATAGTCCTCTGTCATAGGTGTAGTGGCCCCATCATCCTATGTATAGTGCCCAGGGCCTCCGATAGTTACAAGACAGCCCTCATCATGTGTTACGAATACAATAAAATGCACCGTTCTTAGGGTTCCATACCTCAAAAGGTAAAACGGAACTGTTGTGTTAGATCACTCTTGCATCTCAGTTAAACTGCCTGTCGTTCTGTCGCAGCCATTTCGAAAACTCACTTCAATTTTTTTTATATAGCTGCCATCGTTTTTTTTTTTTTTTTTTCCCCTAATAGCCTTTTTCCATTGAGTCAGGCTCAACGCGATTCTGCCAATGTCGACGTAGTGACGACACGATGGAGATTGCTTGATCGGTTTTACTTTTGTCTTATTGTTTCTTGTTGAGATTGGCCGGTTAGTGTAGTGGAAATTATCTAAAACAACACATGATAAAACATACACACGGGATAGACGACACAAGCAAATACAAAACAATACACAGTTAATGACAGTAAAATGTTATAATCTAATATTATATGTAGTTATATATTTCATTAAAAGGTTAATAAAATCGTTTTTCTTGATCAGTTTGCGAACAACAGAGTTTGAATGTGACTGGTAAACAAGGATACTTGTTATAGTGATAAGTGAAGTAGGTATCTTTATGATGCACATTTATTCCTATAGTTTAAATATACAAAGTATTTTTATTGAGTTTTTTTTATAAATCCCTGGGACTTTCTCAGTGTCATCATAATATTACCTACCCACCTACCCTAATCTGTGGTAGGTACTAGGTATTGTGAACCGTTCCTACATTGTTCGTCCATACCTATTACACAAAAATGTACTTATATTAAGTTAAATGTTACCTTAAAATAACCAACTGTTTGTATCACAGTTTTACAATCCGTAAGTAAAGCTGTACTATCGTAGTAATATAATTAGTAAATATACCAAGGGTCCTGGGGTGATATTATAAACTTCTTTTATTTATGCAAATTATTATTTAATTAAATACTCAGATCACTTTTTTAAATGAATGATGTTGAGGAGACCCAATGAGAAGAGAGACCACAGATAACTTTATATATACCATATATATAGAGAATTTTGCACAGATTATTGTCCAATAATAAGAATCTCTATATTTTATTGTGGACACGCTCGTATCAAGTATGGCATATGCATGCATAGTCCTTATCATTAAATACATTGCATCTATAGGTACCTATATAGCAGCTCATGTGATGCACTCATTCAGATAAATATTTTTTTTTTGCCACTGGGGAAAAATGTGAGGAAGCGAGCGCCGTATTTATTGAGGTAGGTACACGGTCCGAACAACTTTCCAAAGGAGAACGAACGCTAAGAGAACTAGCGCAAGAATGAAATTATCCTTTTTTAATTTTATGTACTTACCTAACAAAATTAAAAACAATAACGATTAAGGATGTAAAGAATACTGATCGGAGAATCATATTTCAGCTTTATTTCGAAAATCTTGTATATTATACTAGCTTTTATCCGCGGCTCCACCCGCGGTTCCTCGATAGAACACAGCATAACTCAAGAATACTGTATTTCATAAAATATATTTATTTAGAATCGGTTCAGTACGTCAAGTGCGAGATTTATATTATAGTCTAAGGTTTATAGTCTACCGTATTTTGACATTTTGTATGGAGAATTGAACAGCGCCTCTAGCGGACGGTATTTAAAACTTTCAATTCTCCTGATGTTTCGTAAGCTAACTATACAGTTCTAAGCTTGTTACCTATTATGCTATATCTTTTGTTACAGATGACAGTCATGATCAAGAAGTGGTACAGGTCCCGTCGGTATCAGCTTCTTATATTCGTGACACTTATGATATGCATAGCTTATTATTTAAGCTTATACGATGGCGTTGAAAGGATACCAGATCTGGATATTACTAGGAGGTAAGTCTCCAACTAGCTTCAGGTGGGTTATTTTAAATAATTCGGAGTCGACATCGGAAACGGATTTGAAACTTTCCGATGTTGGTGTCGCTCCCGACGAGATTTCCGACGGAGACTTTTTGAAAAAAAAAAAACGATTTGGTATTGGCATCAAGATACATCGAATATAATCAAATTCGGAAATTTCAATAGCGATTGCAGTAATGCAGTTCGGAAGTTTTCGATTCCGTTTCCGATATCGATTTGGAATGGTTCAAAATAACACCGCAGGAATGGCCACATTAAAATAGAACAAAACGCTTGCGAGTTTGTTGTTTGGAGTGGTATGACTAGAAAATCGTGTTTAGTTTGTTTTTGGTTTTTTATTAAAAGTCTGCCACCTTACTCATGTAATATATCCTCTTGTATTTTTTTAATCTAGAAATACCGGTGTTCCAGTTAAGGTATACTGAGCCTTGAAGCTGCGCTAGGAAGTCAGAATTTTCGAAACGTCAATTTAAAAATAAATGCTGCTCACAAAAATACGATATGATGGGAACAAAATTTAATTTTCAAAATTGAAAATCTGACTTTATATAATGTTAACATATATAAAGTCAGATTTTCAATTTTGCGCTAAAGATGCGCCGGCGCCGCTTGTTCAAGGCTTAGTATACCCTTTGTGGATCACCTGTATAGAGGACTGGGGAGAGATTGTGGTCTTCACTCGCGCTCTTTCTCTCTTGCGCATGCGCTGACTTACGGCGTGGCGACATCACGACTCTGTCAACTCTGTAGTTCTGTGTTTGTTGTTGCTTATCAGAACTGTATAGTTCTGTAATTTCTAGTGATATTTAGAACACTCACTTTTAGTAATCGAAAAATATGAATGAAAAATTACGTCAGTACTAGCTGACCCGGCAATCGTTGTTTTGCCATACACATTATTTCTAGGAAATATTTTTATCGTTTTAGCGATTATAAATTGAGATATAAACTATCCTATCTTTCAAGTTGGATAAAACTGCACACAGTGTGAAATATTTTATTTAAATTGGTTTAGTAGTTTAGGAGTCCATAGCGGACAAACGCCGTAACTCGTAATTTATATATATTAAGATTGTATTTCGAATGTTTTATGCATATATAACTTTTTAGTGTTAACTCTGTGTTTTTTTTAAACTTGAAACGCACAGCGCTCTGTAGTAGTACGCGCGAATTTGCGTGTAATCAGCTTATATCAGCAAATCAGCTTGCTTTTCTGGGAACTTGAGTAACCGACAGAGTTGTAGGTGATCAAAGAAATTACAGCTAGGGATAATAACAGATAAATATGTACTCTTTTCTATAGACAGTATTGAATAAGGGAAGAACCACAGATATATGAGAGGAGATATGTTATGAAAGCGGTGGGCTTGCGCTCACATTTAGCCAAAATTAGGCTAACATAGAGTTTTCGCCGTCAGTCGACTGCAACTGCACGTCGGTATCGGTGCTCTAACTTTTTTTTTAAATGCCGTGTTATTCCGTGGTTATGTGCAAAAATACTAGCAGCAAAGTGAACTACGCGAAAGATGGAATCTCATTTCACCAGCCAGTATTAAGTATTTTATTTATTCGTCTTTAAAATCATTAAAAACAACAAATCAAAAAATATTTAATGCCTTTATTATGTTATTTTAGTTTTCATGTAGCACAACGACTTTTTTATTTTTGTACAAAATACATGGCTCTTTAAGTAGCACCTATGTTCGCTACTGAGTGAATGTACGAGGCAATGGATAGATCGTCTAACGATACTTTGAATAAACTGGTGCGTCGCGTGGTACGGCCGCTGTATACGGCGACGACGCAGCACGCACCGAAGAGACTTCGTATTGGTTGGTTTTAGCGAGTGGTGGGGAACAAAACGGAGACAGCGAGTTCCCATACATTTTGAACCGCACGGCATATCTCTCGTGATCTGTGGGAAGAACAATAGAAAATAACAAAAAAATATATTTAAATATAACATGCCAGTGCTTTGATTGTCTATGTACAGACCACAGATATATTAGAGGTACAGACAGACAGACAAGTAGGTTTGAACAGGTTTTTGTGCTTCAATATGTTCGCGACATTCCGTCTATATTTTTCGTTGTCTGTGGTGGGAGGCGTACTTATGTTTTTATTTATTTATTTTTCGTTGGCGATTGGTGATATAGTGCCAGTGTTGGGTACCATACGATTTCATGTCAAGTCAAGGCCCTTGGTGCGCTAAGTGTAATCTATACTAATATTATAAATGTGAAAGTTTGGATGGATGGATGGATGGATGTTTGTTACTCTTTCACGCCAGAACGGCTGAACGGATCTGGATGAAATTTGGCACAGAGATAGATTATAGTCTGGAATAGCATATAGGCTAAAATCCCGGTAAAATGTATGGTTCCCGTGGGATAGATTTGTTAAAATTTTCATAAAATACCAATAAATTCATTTTCTCATACATTTGATTCTGAGGCGGTACGAAGTTCGCCGGGACAGCTAGTAGAGAATAATAGCTTGGGTGTGATGCGATTCAAATTGGGCACCGTGGAATGCTTCTACTGGGCCTCACACAATCGACCCATAATCGGATGGCAATGGCGGCGTATTGAATGACCCTAATGACTTTTTCATATACAGCGTGGTTCATAAATATTTTATTTACTACCATTTGAACCTGCGCTTCTTAGCCCATTTGTAATCATTATTTAATGTCATAATTTCGATTTAAAAAGAAATATTTTGTTTCCACCAAATAGTTTTTCCCCCCGTCGAATTGAGGGGAGGCCCGTGCCTAGTAGTGGGACATTAAAAAAAGGGCTGGTATTATTATTATATTTTATTATTAAATAGTTTTTTTAAATGCACTAATTGGAATTCTGACATTAGATAAATATAAATGCGCCTCAGAAGTACATGTTCAAAGTTTAGTATACCCTTTCTGAAACAACCTGTATACTCTGTCCTTGTTTGCATTGGGTTTCTGTATTGTTTTATAGGTTATATTACATTATCATATATCTGGGACCCTATATTTATATGACAATGTAATTTAGTAGCACGTCGGGTTTTAAACGCTCGGTCTGGCGTCGTCAGTCCTGTCCATCAACCTGTATAAAATATTAGGTTTAACAATAATAGTGTAAAATATGTCAAGGGGTTAACAAGTAGGTGATAACTATCACGTTTATGTATAAAATATATATGTGTATACAGAGTTTGATTATTCTGTGAGAAAGCGAGACAGTACCCATCGCGGACTTAGTACTCGTATGAAGTGTTATTTTTAATATTTCAAATGATCAGATTTTTTTTTACCACCGATTAGCCTACCGATGGACCCCTTGAAATATTTTACACTATTATTGTTGAGCCTTTTATATGATACTGTAAAGTCCCTCTTTATTTGGCTTCCTATTAAGGGGAAAGCTCAGGGTCAGGGCGCGAAATTAAAAATGTCAATGGTTTTTATTTTTTTACGAAAAATTTGGACATCTTTACGATGTAATTTAGTGTTTTGCGATATTAACATTCTGCATTGGATGTCTCGATGTATTAAGTTTGCTTAAAAAAGTACCAAAAGCGATACAACACCATTAAGTTAGTAAAAGTAGCGGTTTTTACAAACATTATGGTATTGTATCGGATTAGGTTATTTTTTAAGCAAACTTAATACATCGAGACATCCAATGCAGAATGTTAATATCGCAAAACACTAAATTACATCGTAAAGATGTCCAAATTTTTCGTAAAAAAATAAAAACCATTGACATTTTGAATTTCGCGCCCTGACCCTGAGCTTCCCCCTTAATGTTTTTGTTTAATTTCTTTCTTGACTGTTTTTTATGGTACGGCGCAACCAATTTGTATGTTTACATGCCGGCGTTGTTTGTGTTAACAATCAAATTTAATATTAATGATAATATCGCCAGACGATCACACCGAATATACGGTCGCACACAAGGCAATGCTTGTATCATGGCTGCCGAGCTACCGTACAATGGACTGGGGGCGGACCCAGTATACTCGTATAATGACTAATAAAGATATTATACGTCTATGACATACTTCAAACATTTGTTTGAAGTATGTCACATGTGTACTCATCATACGAATATTGCCCCTACCGGTATTCAAACCCGGTGCCATCGGTACAGAATGCAGGGCCCCAAGTCTGCCAACACAATCGATTCATAATCGAACAGCAACCGCACAGAAACTGACACTTGACAGATATCCCATACAATATCTGTCAAAAGTGACAATTACTATGCGGTTGCTGTTCGATTATGAATCGATTGTGTTAGCAGACTTGGGGCCCTGGGTCACTACCCGCTGTGTCTATAAATATTTGAGCAAATAGGGAGTAAACGGTGGTCATTCAGCATATTCATTGGCATGGCATTCCGCACTGGCGGTAATATCGTAGCATACGTACATACATACATTTTGTGACATTTTCGATGTTGTGCATAAAGTACTGTAAATAGTGATGGTTTTCATGAAAATAAGTCTGATTCTAATATTTGGCATATTGTTTTTTTTATATGTTTACGCGAATACTACACATTTGAATAAAACTAATTTTACGGATTTGGTCGCGTTTATTTTATGTTTTTACGTTCCCGACGTTTCGGCTGATTTACAGCAACCACGGTCACGGGAGGACTGTGGTGTTTGACGTCCTTGTGTCATAGTTTGAACTGGGATACTCTCATATTTAGTTGTTGTTTGCGGTCTGAAAATAAACGCGATAAAATCCGTATAATTGGCTTTATTTTATATTTGGCAATCGAAACGGTTGTTTGTACGTTAGTTTTATTTCTGGTGATCAGTTACACATTAGCCATTACATAGGTGCTGGGATTGTACGGTACCCACTTAATTTTACGGTAACCATAGAACAAGCGATGCCTAGTTTGGGGCCGTACAGTTGGTGTATTCGTCTGGCGATATTATGATTATACAAGTTGGTTGCACAACTGAAGCTTGCTCATTTTTTTATTCTTTCCTATTCTTGTACGTCTAGCACTCCAGCGTCAACTACGCGAGGCTTTGCTTCTAAAACTATAACCACAGTCCCCCCTGCTACTCTGAAGGTCACTACTAGCTTGCCTAATTCACGCTTGGATATAAACATAAGGTAATGGTTTGGTGTTTGTATTCATTAAGTACTTATGCCCGGTTCACACGATTCAAGTTGACAAGTTGACAATAAAGTCGTGTACTTGTCGAAAATACTTTAAAAGTTAAACTGTATGTATGCCTGGTAACGTTAAGATTTCTCTTAAAACATACCTAAGCATTTTTTCCTCAAAAGAATATGTAATTTCATTTTAAAAATTACGCTAAAGCGTCCTGTATAAGGTGCCATGGCGCGCAAAATTACGCTACCTTCAATGTTAAACACAGAATCACAACAGACACCCAAATGTTGAAGTTTCAATGTTAAAATGGCGTTATGTGACATCTCGTTCTGTAATTAGTGACAATATATATTTTTTTATTATTTATACTAACAATAGAAACGTAACATATATTTGCGCGAATACTGCACATTCAAATAAAACTAATTTCACGGATTTTATCGCGTGTATTTTATATGTTTATACGTTTCGAATGTAATGTAAAAAACCTAAATAAGCGCGATAAAATCCGTAAAATTCAAAAGCAATAATGTTTATTTGGTAGAGCTCAGTGTGGACAACCTTAATAGCGACTCAAGTCTACTGTGGCAACTATCTTACATGCCAATATACAAGCTGTTTACATACGCCATTCAAGTCGATTCGCTACTTGTCAAGTGTCAACATGGATCGTGTAAATCGGGCACTACAGTGTCACCAACATCCCTATTCCCTATACAGTCCCTACAAAAGCAATAACGTTTTAATAGTTGGCGGTACACGAACACAATTGAGTCATAATCGGATGGTAGAGGCAGCTTTCTCATACTAACTGTCTATCATGATGCCATTTTCGTTGCATTGCGAGTGGATTGTAGTATTTTTTTTTTAATTATTTCCGTTTTCTTTTCATATTTTGAATCGGAACACTTTCATTTTGCAAAAACCGAACGCTGATTTTCTGTTAGGAGGATGGACCGAAAGGAAATCTCGCGACTTCTATGTATAGTATGGGGGTTGATTTTTAATTTCCCCATTACCCGGAAACGGAAATATGATTCGGCTCGGGTTGTCACCCCTTTCTGTGTCAAGACTGCCAATGTCCCCGGTAAAATAATTAACAGAAAATAAATAATTGTGTTATAAAGGCATAAAATAAGTTCCACTGTCCCGTAAAAATATCCCCAGGGACGATACCTCTTCTATCCTTCCCCGGTACCGGGGAGGCTGGCATGGCTAACATGTTCAAATGTGCTTAACACTCCTAGGGCATTTCACAAACGCGTACGTAATAAAAAATACAAAGGTAATTGGAAAATTAAAATTTGATTGCACTCTTAATCGTAAATGTTCACTTATGAGTAATGAAAATACGTTTTAGTATAGATCGTTACTTATAATATTTATGTGGTATAAGCCTTAATTTTTTTATTAGTTTTTTTTAGTAGAATATCATCCATTGCGGATGAATTTATATATGAGCGGAAAAGGGAAGATTTTCCAGTCAGGGTGGTATGCCTGGCGGGGCGGCCGCTATGCCCCAACGTTTACTGTCGGGATCTTGTATATATGTTACGTGCTCCGAAAACTCTCATAGCGCGTTTCAGGATTGTATGGAGAATTGTGAATTATTCTGAATCTCCGTCTGCAGCGACATCCGTGTATCTGGCGAGATCGAAGAGGTCGCTACAATATTAAAATAATAATACCGCCAAACAAACACCAACTAGGTATACGGTCCCACACTAAGCAACGCTTGTATTTTGGGTACCGTGCAATGGGCTAAGGGAGAACTCAGTATATAATACTTATACAGTGTGGAAATTTAAATGGGTCACGCGAATATGGTCTTAGAAGAATGTCCCTTATTTCTTGAGTTATTGCTATCGGCATTTACAGATTTTGAAAAAAAAATACATTCAAAGAAAATATTAGGAATTTTGAAAAATATTTTTATTAGCTTAATCGATCCTGTCTCCGACAAGGATAGGGCTCTATGGGGCCAAGTTAGGTTAGGCTACTAGATATGTCATAAATCGAAAATTCGTTAATTTTGCGTAGGCGCAGTAGGTAAGTCTTATTCTCCTATTTATGTGCGAGCGAGACGTTGCAAAAACGACTTTGTTTTAATAAAGTTTGTCGGCGAATCCTGTTGTCCATTTGCTATCTATACATATACATACATACAAATAAATAAAATTAGAGTGTCTGTTTGTAATATTAAAATAACCGCTTTTTGTATTAAAATGCACTTAGCATTTGGATGTATACACGGTACATATACCAAAACCACATTTTTTAAAATTTTTGTCTGTCTGTCTGTTTGTTTCGGCTAAACTCTGAAATGGCTGGACCGATTTTGACGGGACTTACACTGGCAGATAGCTGATGTAACTAGGAGTAACTTAGGCTAATTTTATTGTATAATTTTTTTTTTATTAAATACCACGCGGACGTCTAGTCTACCCATATATAACCACAAAGTAGTGTTTGCCATTTCTCAATTGTTAACGAATTAAATTCATGCGCTTGCGCTTAGCCTGTAAAATTGTAGGTCTGTTTGGTGGGTGGGTGGGTGGTGGGGAGTGCCGTTTCAATTACGCGATTGCATCATCATGTGTGCAGTCATCGACTCTGATAAGGAAAACGATCCCTATTCTATGCCTGTGCGTTCAAGTTGCGTACATAGTTCCAAGTCCCTAGTCTATTAATATAATTGAGTCTCAATTAAATCGCAATGTCATCGTAATTATGCGCTTTTGACCGTTTCAGTAGGTATGAGAAAACTGACCGGACTACGTAATTTTAGAATTATTTTATTTAATTTTACAGATATTTGGTAAAAATATTTATTTCTTATATTTAAGCGAATCCGGCACATTGAAATAAAATTAATTTGGTGGATTTTATCGGTCGGTCGGTTTAGTTGTTACCAACTAAATATGAGGGTACCCCAGTTGAAACTGTGATACTAAGACGTCAAAAACCTCAGTCCACCCGTAACCATGGTTCCTGTAAAGCAGCCGAAACGTAGAAAAAATAAAATAAACGCGATAAGATCCACAAAATTAGCGTTATTAAAATATTTGGTAAAAGTAAGTAGTGGGGACAGAGTGGGTCCGTGCTCTTTCTCTCACCTGAGCTCACTTGTGGCGGTGACGTCACTTGACACTGCAATGTATGCTTTTGTTTTTTTTCTGTTCGAAATATGTGTCTGTTATTTTAGTTATTTGGAACATTGTTTCACTGTTAGAGCTTGTTCACACACAATACATGAGGTCGGACTGAGAATTTACCGTTGTATGAGTGTCAGTTCACACTAGACCAGGGATTCACAAACAATTTTGGGCAAGATACCCCTTTTCCAAAATGAACTGATACCTCAGACCCCCCATAGCCAAATTACTTGAAAAATCCTATCTCTAGTTTTTTTCCTATTGATACAAAATAATAATTACATCTTGTACCAACTTGTGCACGCTTATTGACGTTTTTAAAAGTACAACAATTTATAGTTCCTACTAAAATATTAGTCATTCTTACAACAAGTTGGTACACGTAACACAACTTACACAGTATCTCGAAAGTTTCAAATAAGAACTTGTGTTAATCAATAGGGGTCGATTTTTAACCTCGTCGACCCCCAAAATCAGATATCGTTTATGTCGACCCCTGGGTAATCACTTTGGGAATCTATTCATATTTGAGCATTAATAGACTCTGTTCAAGCGTATAAATGAAATCATAAGAAATTCTTTGAATCTGGGTTTATTCACAAAACTGGTAGTTCTCGTGGGTGACATAAAAGTAACAATACAACAGTCAAATTCAAACTAAGAATTTTTTTTCTTCTTTCAATGGCCTGTTGTAAAATTCTGTTAAAACCTAAACCTTTTTATTCAAATCTTAACATAATCCCTGCACTAGACGATTAAACTGTCTGTCCGACCACTTTTATAACCAGCTATATATCCGATATCCAATTGATCGTGGCCGAATATGCCGTTGCCGACAGTTTTATCAGTTCGCCATAGTGTGAACAGTGCTGTTGAAATATTATATCTACCAATATGCATCCGACACATTGCGGGTCCCGATAAAACTGTAAGGGCAATAAGCATAGTGTACACTGACACTCGACACTATTGACGACATACACGAGATTATAGATCTCGTGTCGGTGTGGCGGCAGTGTACACACGTCGACCCTTGAAACTAGACACTCCATCTAATAGATTGAGTGTCTAGTTTCATATATACGTTACCTTAGTAATACTAAAGGTTGACGCACACATGTCAGCATGGTACCAGATCAGCACCGCGTCAGAGCGAGCGGTTCAGAATTCTTTATATGTATTCTATATTGCAACGAACAATAGCATACCCATAACAATGTACTGCTCTAAAATGTAAATTATCTTTTTAAAAAGAGCAACCATGGAGATTCTTGCCCGCTCTGCTCCACAGTAACGGCATTCCGAAGTAGTGGTAAAGTTGTAGCTTAGCATTTTATGAATATTTTGTCTGTTTTCACAAGTACTGTACTTGATGGTTTACATAAAAAAAAACTCACTAATTAATTAGCATTGTAACGACATCGTACGTCCTACAAGCCGTAAACGAGCTGACCTCCAGTACGTCAATTGCCAAAGTATTCGTAAGCTAACCGCATACTTTATAGTCCACCGTATTCAGACATTTTCTATAGAGAATTGAAAGTTTTAAATATCGTCCGCTAGAGGCGCTGTTCAATTCTCCATCCAAAATGTCTAAATACGGTAGACGAACGTGCAGCTGTAGCCGCGCTGATATCTTGAAGGTGCTTATTTGCTCTGACGAAGTGTTCGTGTTCCTTTCGCCGCCGAGGCGATGAGGTGTCCAACTGATATGTCTGTGTTAACCTTTAATGATATTATCTTCTTATTCTCAAACGCACAGGTTATATTTCACGGCCTTGTATTTCGAAATGTATTTAATTTTCTTTGCAAATTTATCTTTCTTTTTACCTTATTTTTTTCTCTTATCTTTTCAGAAAGTCTGTGATTGAGTAAGTAACTTGTTGGTATTACAGCGTGATGGGTTGACCGAAATGATTGGCTATTTGCATGTGTTAATAGTTGTCTCTCGTAATTCTAATATAACTCTGTAAGCATTTGTCTCGGAATGGGTATGTACCTATAGTTATTTTTTTTATTTCACCATTGTGTGTGCTAATGCATGTTGCTGACTTATATATACAGAGTGTAAGTGGTATCGTAACGAAAACTGAAACCATGGATACAACTCATGATTCTGCACCCCCCCTAGAGTTGTAGTTTTCCGTCAATTTTGCATAAATTATCAGATTTTTTAAATTGATTTTAGCATGAAATAATAGTATAAATCTACTATCTCAATGTGATTTTCTATCTCAATGTGAGTCAGGTATCGCGCGGAGCGATGTGTTGTGATCGCGTTGTTTACGATACATTGCGCGCCCAACAATTACAAACATTAACTTTCATGATTTCTATAATTCTATTGTATGCTTTATATGTACCTTTACCCAAAGTTTGAGTTACCATGCCCCATACAACCTGTATTTGTGAGTATAACAAATAAAACAACAAAATTTTGTAAGTACATTTATACACATACAAACAATTCTTTCGCATAAGCGAATAAGTCCAAAAAAAAACAGATCACTTTCTGATGAGAAATCTGGCTACAAATTTACAATATTTTTTCGAGGTCATGGTCTCTTAACTACTATTTTTAATTTAAAAACAAAGTTAACAACCCTACCTATAACTAGGCCGAGCTGAAAGACTAAATCGGATCGCGAAGATGCAATCAAAAACATATCATATGCTGTGATGTTTAACGGTCATAATTCTGCGCGTACGCTCGTTAATCGTTTCTGTCCTTAACCCAGATACATTGAGCGCAGGCTACAGGAGGCCTTGAAGCTGGATAAGGGCACTGGCTGCGAGATACCCCACCTGAACCCCTTCGCTAAGGAAGTCATGCAGTTTGACAAGAAACTACCCAAAGTAGTATGTAAGGACAAAGACTGGGTAAAATGTTATGTGAGTACATCTTTACACACACACACACACACACACACTCACACGACTACATATGTAGGCACACACACTTACGCACTTGAGTAATTTATCTATGGTAATTTTAATATTAAGATTGTAGCGACCACTTCAGCCGCGCCACAAGCTACACAGATGGCGCTGCAGACACATTCAGAACAATTGACAATTCTCAATACAATCCTGAAACGCGCTATGAGAGTTTCGGAGCACGTAACATATGTACAAGATCCCGACAATAACCGTTGGGGCATAGCGGCCGCCCCGCCAGGCATACCACCCGCCTGGCTGGAAGATCTTCCCCTTTCCGCCGAAAGATATTTTTTTATTTCTCATATTTACGCGAATACTACACATTGAAATAAAACTTATTTAACAGATTTTATAGCGTTTAATTTATGTTTTTGCAAGCGTAAAATAGCGAGCGTAATAAACAAACGCGATAAAATCCATAAAATTAGTTTTCTTTCAATTTCTAGATACTTATATTTTTTTTTTAATTTCAGGGCTCAAAATGCGCGGTAGTGAAAGATATTATCGATTCAACGAGTGACATTGAGTGCGAATATCAAGATATTGTTTACCACAGCGATAACGAGCGCGAATTGGCCCCTCCAGTCATGGTGGTGGGCAGAGAGGAGTATACCTTGAATCGAAGCGACCATGTCAAGATAAAATGTACCGGGATTCCTGAGAACAGGTACAGTTTCATAGCCAGCGAGTCTGCAGCTCGACGCCAAAAGCCCTGTATTAATTACGGACGCCCCCCCGGCGCCTGATGTGGATAATTAACGCGTGAATCGACATTAAATGTTAGTATTTTATGTCAATTAACGCGTTAATTAAATTATTCATTATTCTCGCTCGTTATCGCGTTAATCGACGTTAAATACAAACATTTTATGTCAATTAACGCGTTGATTGTCGATGTCAATTAACGCGTTGATTGTCGATGTCGATTAACGCGATAACGAGCCGGAATAATGAAGAGGTTAATTAACGCGTTAATCGACATACAATGTTGATATTTATGTCGATTAACGCGTTAATTAACAAATGGGGGAAGGAACCCACCACCGACCCTCGGCTTGTCAACTTTTCCAATTATAAACCAAACAAGGATGATCGATAATTAAAGAAGCCAGAAATACCGAACTCTAAGATGTTAGTCGAGAAACTACCTATCTATCACGAGTGACGGGACCTCAAATAAAATGCAATTCTCCGCGGAACGAAGCGAATCTGAAAAAGTATTCGACACGTGTTTCGTCTCTAAACGAGGCATCCTCAGGACGGTTGGGCTACGAATGAGCGACGAAGCACCGCATCAGTGTTGCCAGATGTGATTTTCTATTTCTACACAAATTTGAAATAATTTTTCTTCAAAATGATACTATTTGCTCGAGCTATACCCAAAGGCAAAACGTTAATAATGTCGGTTAATTAACCTAATGGATGATTCGATTTTATTAGCTTTTATGCCTTTTTCTTATTTTTTCCTTGTAATACTGTTCCAATTCCAAACTGAAACAGCAGAATAACCTAACAAACAAAAGCAGTGAGCGAATCAAAATAATGAATAATAGAATAATATATGTTAATTTTATGTAGAATGTAACGACCAAGTGAACTGTTTTAAACGGTTGCGTTTGTTCAATGCACTCAAATACATAAATACAAATGTATTCAGTTACGGCCTACGGTTATATTCTAAAATTAAAAAAAAATCTCCATTATTTTGAATTCCCAAAATTTTTCTCCAAGAGCCAAATTTTTACCCAGAATTGCGCAAAGAAAATACCCAATCTGGCAACACTGGCGACGAAGCACCGCATACCCGCCTTATAAACGCGCGCGCACACGTTAATTAACGGCCACTAGCCGCAGGCGTAACAGGAGTGTAAGGCAACAATTTGCGCGCAGCATGTTGAGTGACAACGCGGGACTATTGTTTAGAGAAGTTGTATGTCCAATTGTCCATTTATAATCAGTGGTCGGCAATATGTCGCGCGAGGAGCTAGTGTTGGTTTATCAATGTGTATCATGTGGTCTAAGACCACACAGTTCAAATTGCACATCCCCCTCGCATTTAGGGGAGGCAACAAAATTCTAAAACCATTTGTGCTTAGACTTAACTATTGACTCGGCTCTTAATTTTCCCGCCAAAAAGTCTCGAAAAAGAGTCGAATGTAAAGTCTATGCAAATGCTAAATCCTATGTAAATTTATTGTCCTATGTAAATATAATTTTCAGCCTAATAAGAACAAAATGGGTAGGCTACGTGTTAGGGTACCGTACGTCGGTGGAGCGGGTGCAGCCACCCCCCGGACGAGAGAACACCCTCAATGTGCTGATATTCGGGTTCGATTCCACATCCAAGAACGGGTTCATTAGAAAAATGCCAAAGAGTTTTAAGTATTTGACGAAGGAGTTGAAAGCGACTGTTTTGAATGGGTAAGTTCTTTCTTTATATTTATAGAAATATGTAGCGACCACTTCAACCGCACCACAAGCTACGCAGATGGCACTGCAGACGCATTCAGAACAATATACAATTGAGGTCACAATCCTGAATCGCACTATAAGAGTTTTCGGAGCACGTAACATATATACAAGATCCCGACAATAACCGTCGGGGCATAGCGGCCGCCCCGCCAGGCATACCACCCGCCTGGCTGAAAGATCTTCCCTTTTCCGCTAAAAATACTTAATCATGTGCTCGATCGTCTTAAAGATAAGCTGTTTAGCCAGTGTGGCTGTTCTACCAACCTTTTTTTTCTTTCCTTTTCTTGCCTTAATATTGTAATGGCTTGCAGCTACAACATCGTTGGGGACGGCACACCGGCGGCCCTGTTCCCGATACTAACGGGCAAGAACGAGTTGGAATTGCCCGATGTGAGGAAAAGAATGAAAAACGAAGGCACGTTGGATGATATGCCCTTCATATTCTACAAGCTCAAGCAAGATGGGTTAGTAGTTGACTTATTATACAGGGTGTATGTGGCTTCAGAATCAGAATCAGAATATTTTTTATTCACGTAGACCATTATGTACAGTACTTATGAATCGTCAAAACTGGTGGTAGGCTTCGGCCGTGGTTAGTCACCACCCACTGAACAAAGCCATGTCGCCAAGCGGCCTAGCCGTGTTCCGGCATGATGTTCGGTGCTGCCATTCATGGATGGCGGGTCAGATCAGTTGCGCTGCATGTGCCTAGTGAATGTAGCGTCTCGATCTACTGCCGCCTTCCTACCTGTTCACACTCACACAATATATCAATTCGAGAGTGAACAGGTACCTTCTAGGCAAGTATGCTCCATCGTAGATCTCATCGTCACTTACCATCAGGTGAGATCGAGATCAAATGTAATAAAAAAAAATAGATCTTTTACATTCGTAACGAAAACTGGGCCCCATGTCTGGTAGCACAATCGATTCATGATCGAACAGCAACCGCATAGTAACTGCCACTTCTGACAGATAGTGTATGGGATATCTGTCAAAAGTGACAGTTACTATGCGGTTGCTGTTCGATTGTGAATCGATTGTGTTAGCAGACTTGGGGCCCAGTTCGTCTGGCGATACATACCTATAACAATGTGCTGCTCAAAAATGTAAAAGATCTTTTTAAAAAAAGAGCAACCATGGAGTTTCTCGCCCGTTCTTCTCCATAGGAACGACATTCCGAACGGGTGGTAAAGTAGTAGCTTAGCATTTTGTAACTATTTTGACGATTCATAAGTACCGTACTTAATGGTTTACATCAGGGGTTCCCAAACTTATTTTGTCTACTGCCCACTTTGAGAATGTATTATTTTTAGCGCCCCCATTTTTTCAACTACTTACTTAAAAACCACTATAACTTAAATTAATTATCGTAAGCCACAACGCCCCTATTCTTTTTCTGGGTCTCTTACCGCCCTTTAGGCCTGCAGCGCCCACACGCCCCTTGATATCGCCCACTTTGGGAAAGGCTGGTTTACATGAATAAAAAAATATTCTGATTCTGATATTATTATTATTAAATTGTCCCCCTCAGGTACCGTACCGCGTACTTCGAGGACATGCCCTGGATCGGCACGTTCCAGTTCCGGTTCAACGGGTTCAAGCGCCAGCCGGCGGACCATTACCTGCGGGCGTTGTTCATGGAGGAGTCGACTCGCAAGTCGTGGAACAAGGTCACGCGGTACTGCGTGGGCGAGACCCCGCGGTACCGCCTCATGATGAACATCACTGACCAGGTATATGTATTTTAATTTGGTTTACAGCCCTAGCCCTAGCCCTTTTGGGCCTAACAGTAGTTTAAAACTATAAGATACTAGCTGCGCCCCGCGGTGTTACCCGCGATTAAAAAGTATGTCCATGTGTCATTTTGTGACCCCTAAACTACCACTACTTATGCAAAAAATCATGTCGATCCTTTGCTCTGTAAAAAAATAAAATCAAATCTATCCCACGGGAACGATACATTTTACCTAGCGCCTAGCCTATGTGCTATGCCAGATTATAATCTATCTCTGTGCCCAATTTCATCCAGATCCGTTGAGCCGTTCTGGCGTGATTGAGTAACAAACATACATCCATCCATCCAAACTTTCACATTTATAATATTAGTGTGATTTTAAGTTTATAATTGTTCCACTGTGCTCGAAACATACTATATATAATTGTTGGTTAAATGTTGCTTTGCGCAAAATATCGATTGGACTACAGACCAGGTGTGTGGGGGTGCCGGTGTTGCCAAAAATTCGGGAGATAGTACTGCTAAATCGGGACATCGGGTGACAATGACCAAAATCAGTAGATCTCCCGATAAATGGGGAACTTTTGCAACGCTGTATTTAACGTGATAACATTGAACTTTTCAGTTTTGATCGATCAATGATTTTAAACCAGGGGCTCCCAAACTTATTTTGTCTACTGCCCACTTTGAGAATGAATTATTTTTTCACTTACTTAAAAACCACAATAATTTTAATTTAAATGAATCATTGTAAGCCTCTACACAACGCCCCCATTTTTATTCTTTGTCTCTTACCGCCCCCTTTAGGCCTGCAGCGCCCACAAGGGGGCGTTATAGCCAACTTTGGGAAAGGCTGTTTTAACCCAATCAACCCTTTATGTACATCTGTGTCTCCATTTCAGAATCAGAATATTTTTATTCACGTAGACCATTATGTACAGTACTTATGAATCGTCAAAAGTTACAAAAATAATATGTTACTGCTTTACCACCCGTTCGGAATGCCGTTCCTATGCAGTAGCATAATATTTTTGTAACTTGACGATTCATAAGTACTGTACAATAATGGTCTACGTGAATAAAAAATATTCTGATTCTGATTCTATGGAGAAGAACGGGCGAGAAACTCCATGGTTGCTCTTTTTTTTTTAAAAGATTTTTTACATTTTTCAGTTTCTGAACATGGACGGCAAGCGGTTCTGCTTCACATTCGTGGCGGACATCACTCACGATGACTTCAACATGATATCCACAGCCGATGAGGACTTCGTCAAGTTCCTCGACGGGTTCAAGACTCAAGGACGGTTGCGTGATACGTTACTGATGGTCATGGGGGACCATGGACCCAGGTAAGACCATGTTTTGACTATGTTTTCTTTCGATGTATTATTTGACGGCCTGATTAGCGCAGTTGCTAGTTACCCTGCTGTCTGCGCCGAGGGTCCCGGCTTTGAATCCTGGTAGTGACAAACTTTGTGTGATGAGCACGAAAGTTTGTACTCAAGTCATGGATGTTTAATATCTATATAAGTATTATATATTGAGTTCGCCCTCAGTCCATTGTACGGTACCCATAACACAAGCGTTGCTTAGTGTGGGGCCGTATAGTTGGTGTGTTCGTCCGGCGATATTATTATTATTAAACATTTTTATTATTATTTTCGTCTGGTATTATTTGTTGGTGCACTCCAGAGCACATACGTTTCGCGGACGTTATTTGGTTTTATTGATGTAATATACCGTTTATAATTACATCCTTAAACCGGTTATGTAACTAATTAACCGGTTATCTACGCAACCGGTAAACCAGATTTACCGGTAGTTACCGAATATATCGGTTTTTGACGGAAATAAATTAGCATCATCCTCAAATAGCACCTTCGATTCCAGATTCGCCAACGTCCGCGACACACTGCAAGGCAAGCTCGAAGAGAGGCTGCCTTTCATGGCCATCATACTGCCGGATGAACTAAAACGGAAGCGGCCGCTCGTCCAATCAACGCTCGCCGCTAATGCGGAAGTCCTGACCACGCCGCACGACATCCACGCCACGCTGCTGGACGCGCTGGACATGGCCCAGCACCGGAACCCTTACAGGGTCAAGGGGGCGGACTTCCCGAGGGGTCTGAGCCTATTCGAGCCCGTAAGTGTTCAACACTAGCCTCTGCACACGGCTCCGCCCGCGGTACATCGACGAAACATAGCCCATAGCACTCTTTTTTTTTATTATTACATTATAGGCAAGTATTTGATCTCGATCTCACATGACGGTAAGTGACGATGAGATCTACGATGTAGCATACTTGCCTAGAAGGTACCTGTTCACTCTCGACTTGAAAACACCCAGATTGTAGTCAACGGGGAACAAAGACGGAGATCATGTACCTGTGTATCAGTGAAAGAATATTCAGAATCGGATCACTGGTTTTGAAGATTACCTCCTACACCCGAACTCACAAAATAACAAACTTTATCTGTTTATATGAGTATAAAGAAAGTGGTGTTAGCCAATTGAAATAAAACTAATTATTTTTCGGATTTTGTCGCGTTTATTTTACGTTTTCACGTTCCCCGAAAATTGGTTTTATTTCAATGTGTAGTATTCGGATAAATATAAGAAATTAATAGGGTTAGCCAAGTTGGTAGAACGCACTAATTATTAATACATATTTTATACCGTTTTATAAAAAAAAAATAGGAGCTTATTAATTCACTTTCACACACACACACACAGCACATTTGCGTTAAATGTAAAATTTTGTCCCGGAAACACTCCAGGAGCTTCAAATTACAAAAAAATATTTATTATTTTGTATACTGTATATAAAAGAAAGGTTCTAGAATGGCGACCACGAACCGGAAGACGTAGTGTAGGACGGCCCCCACCAGGTGGAGCTATCATATCACACGCGTCGCAGGAAGCCGGGGGATGCGAGTGGCGGAGGACCGTGATGTGTGGGAGTCGTTGGGGTAGGCCTATGTCCAGCAGTGGACGTCTTTCGGCTGATAGATAGATAGATAAACTGTATATATAGTAATATATCATGTCTAAGTCCTTACCCCAACCCGCCCCTCCCCAGATACCGAGGAACCGGTCGTGCAGCGAGGCGGGAATCGAACCCCACTGGTGCGCCTGCCTCGCCTGGAAGAACGTGTCCGCGGACGATGCGATGTACCAGAAGACCGCCGACGCTTTCGTCGAGTACATCAACTCGCTCACGGAACCTGTCAGGTATATATCAATCATAGACATTTATAAAATACTAGCTGTTACCCGCGACTTCGTCCGCGTGCTATTTAACAAAGACACAACCGTTCTGAGCCCGCGCGACTGGCAGCCTTTGTGATACTAAGTCGTTGGCGGGGGTTGGGGGGTTTTTTTCCAAAATAAAAGTAGACTAAGTTACTCCTTGTTACATCAGCTATCTGCCAGTGAAAGTCCCGTCAAAATCGGTCCCGCCATTTCAGAGATTAGCCGGAACAAATCGACAGAGAGACAGACAGACAAAAATTGTAAAAAATGTCGTTTTGGTATATGTACCGTGTATACATCCAAATGCACTGAGTAAAAAGCGGTTATTTTAATATTACAAACAGATGCTCCAATTTTATTTATTTGTATAGATTTTACACTGGCATCGCTTCCAGTCCGTTGTACGGTACCCATAATACAAGCCTTGCTTAGCTTGCAACCGTACAATAAGTATTTGTCGGGCGATATTGTCGCTAGTAGGCTGTGTCCCCAGTAGGCAAACTGTCAGCGGCCGACTGTGTTAGCGGCGTATCGGTTTAGTACGCCCTTCCATATATTTGAAATGGAGTGTTCACAGTTTGCTAGTTTGCGCTCACTCTACGCAGTTTGCTGTGTTGCGCGCGCCGATTGATTCAGTGAGCGGCCGACTCACAGCAACCGGCTCCAGTCGGCGGCGGCGATATGCTTCTTCTTTCTTTACGAAATGAGATGCGATGAAATAAAATGGATATGAATATGGCCTCACCCGCAACTTAGCGGGTATTTTGCACAATGTCAAGTAATTAATAGCAATAAAACTTTCAATAAATACACATTATAAATAAAATAATGGATGTGACATCGGCGATATGCTTGTTCGCCGGGCGTAGTGAGTCCGTTTGCCGCAAACTGTCATGTGGACAGTTGACAGTGAAAATTCAGTCGGTCGGCCGACCTAAATAAGCGGCTAACACATAACAGTTTGCTTGCGACGCACGCAAATTGATCTGAGTTTGCAGCTAACTCGAATTTCAGTTCGCCACAAAGTTGCGGCTCACTCAGTCGGCCGCTGACAGTTTGCCGACAGGGGACACAGCCTTATTTCTGTGTTTCAGATACAAATGCGTACCTAGAACGTTGGTGTCTATATCGTGGGTGATGCGGCAGCACGCCAACAGCCGCATGCTCTCGTTCGCCGGCGCCAGGGACGGGGACGGGTACGTGGGCCGGTTCGACGCCAACATGAAGATCGCCCGGGAGAACTATCAGCTGAAGGTACGGTACGGTACGGTGGGAAGGTACCTCAAAACAATTGTGATAACTAAACTATGTTATAAGGGTTATCACAGAATCTTGGATTATTTATAATGTTAAAGTGTAGCGTGTGTGCGCCTCGCATGGCAACACACTAGAGCTTACTTTTATACTTTTTTTTGTAAAAATAATGGATTTAAAAAAAAGACAAGCCCGCTGAGTTTCTCGCCGGATCTTCTCAGTTGAGGTCGCGTTCCGATCCGGTTGTAGAGTTAAGAAAATAAAAGGTAATGGCAATTTGTAAGTGCCCCCGTAGGCCTATACGAAATAAACGATTTGACTTTGACTTAGATAAAGCAGCCTGGGACTGATCGCTCCAATGTCTAGCGTCAATTATGATTTATGATTAAAATGAAACTAATATTTTGAATTTTATCGCGTTTATTATACGTTTTTTACGTTCCCGACGTTTCGGCTGCTTTACAGAAACCATGGTCACGGGAGGACTGAGGTGTAAGACTTCCTTGTGCCATAGTTAGACCTGGGGTACCCCAAAACCAAGCGCACCATTGCAAGACCTTATGACACTGTGAGCACTTTCTGCGTAGATCGGAGCGCAAGCAACAACTAAATATGACGGTACCCCAGTTCTAACTATGGCACTGGGAAGTCTTAAACCTCAGTCCTCCCGTGACCATGGTCGCTGTAAAGCAGCCGAAACGCCGGGAACGTAAAAACAATAATATAAACGCGATGAAATCGGTAAAATTAGTTTTATTTCAATTAAACATGGTTGTTAAAAGAAAGATTTAAAAACATACTTAACACACATATAAGTAATGATTGTTGTATCTCGCCAGGTGGCTGTGGGCCCGGGGCGAGGTGTATACGAAGCTTCTATGACTTATCGCAAGAGGGAAGGTACCTTCGAGATTAACACAAGAGATATATCTCGTACTAACGCGTAAGTACCACACTGTTATAATAATAATAGCCCATTTAATGTCGCACTGTTGGGCACGGGCCTCCCCTCAATGCGAGGGGGATTAGGCCATAGTCCACCACGCTGGCCCAGTGCGGGTTGGCGGACTTCACCCGTCTTTCGAGAGGTTCTCTCAGATATGTAGGTTTCCTCACGATGTTGTCCTTCGCTGTTTAATGATGGTTGACAATGAAAACACATGAAATCCTAGAGGTGCGAGCCGGGGTTTGAACCCGCAGTCCTTGTTTCCAAGAGTTCTACCAACTTTGGCATCATTGCTTTTTTTTGTATTATATTTTTTTTATTTTCATTTCAGATACGGCGAAGAGCCAAGCTGCATAAGTGCGACCCATCCACATCTAACCATGTACTGTTATTGCAAAGATTACGTAAACGATGAGTGATTAAGGTTGATTTCACATTGACAAATTTAGATTCAAAATTGTTAAGCGCTCTGAGAGAAGCTATGAAGCTTACTTGATGGATTTTATACCTACGTAACATTTTTATCCATGAAAATTTAAGAAGTGATTGAAGCAAACTGGATAGGTAGGTATAGCATGAAGGTGCTATTCCGTGTGAGACTGCCTACGTCGCCACTAGGTACAAGCACATACCTACTTATTCTAATAAAGAAAAAGTTTTCTTCTCAAACCTCGTCAGTCTAAATTACAATTACACACGTACGCACAAATAACGAAAACATAACATTTTTTATAAATTCTATGATATCCAAAAGATTTGGAAGAGCATCATTCAAAACTATTTCAAGTCGAGAGCATTTGTAAATGCTGAGATACTCGTATGAGTGACAGAGGGACACAGGCGCACCATAAGTGTTCCGTTTTTACCGTTTCGGTACGGAACCCCAAAAGGTTATAAAAATGTGTTCAATATCACATACTAAACTGTCGTGAGTAGGCCGGATACTTATTATTGATAAATTTGTGAGCGCAAGTGGGAAACGTGTGCATGTTGTGGTACTGGAGTGTGTGTCTGTGTGTGTGTATGTGTCTGTGTGTGTGTCTGCGTGTGTGTGTGTGTGTGTGTGTGTCTGTGTATGTGTGTGTCTGTGTGTGTGTGTGAGAGATAGTGATGTCTGAGGGAACGTTACTATACTCCTAATTGATTTGCACTGGCATAGTGATTTAAAGTCAAATTATTTATTTCGTATACGCCTACGGGGGCACTTACAAATGGTTAATGGTTATTTTACATATTTTTTTCTTTACTCTAAAACCGGATCAGAACGCGATCTCAATTGTTACTTTGACACATTCTCTATACTATTTTGTGATTAAACTTTCATTCATTGTCATTCCATTGCGACTCAATTCTGTTTGTGTAAGCAGTCTTGTTAGGCCCTGTCGTAAAACACGTTGTTGAAGTGAGCCCACGGGTGGGCATTGACTGAGACTCCTCGCGTTGAGGAGACGCCCGTGCCCTGCACTGGGACTATACGGCGTGATTCAGAAAGCGTAAACCAACATACCATACATATTATGTTAAGTCATCATTTCGGTAAGACAATTAAAAATGTACTATTAAAATATTAGCCAAGTTGGTAGAACGCTTGCCTAGGTAACGAGGATTGCAGGTTCAAACCTCGGCTCGCACCTCTGGGATTTCTGGATTTCATGTGCGAATCTCATTTTCCAACCACGATTATCACTTGCTAAACGGTGAAGGAGAACATCGTGAGGAAACCTGCATTTCTGAGAGAACCACTCGAAAGATGTGTGATATCCGCCAACCCGCACTGGGCCAGCGTGGTGGACTATGGCCTAATCCCCCTCGCATTGAAGGGAGGCCCGTGCCCAGCAGTGGGACATTAACAAGGGCTGGAATTATAATTATTAATTTATAACACGTGCCCGAATCACTGCGCGCACCATTCAACATGGCCAAATTGATTAAACTTTCATCTGCAACTTTGACACGCCTGTAACAAATTAAATTTCTTCACAAATAACAATTGCTGGTCCATAGCAATAGGTTTTTCGAAAAGCGAATTATAAATTTTATATTTACACAAAAATATGAAAGGCCACGAAAAAGCCGATTCATTTCAATGTAATATTTATACAAACCGCGAATACAAAAGGAATGTGTCAAAAACTTAACTTTAATAAGGTGCCATTAGCAGCATTAAGCAATTATTTTTTAATATTATAATATTAAAAAATAATTGCTCCCTAACTAATCAAACTTTTGACTTGCCCTAAGCGCAGTTTCAAATGTACATTATATTATAAATAAAAGAAGAGCATTTTAGTGTAGTGTACCCTTTCTGAGTCACGCTGTATAAAGGCTAATATTATTATGTAGATATCTCAAAAGCTATTTAAGTTATGTTACCATTGTAAGGTGGTATTATTTTATCCGATACGAATGATGGATGTTATCATCCATATTTATGTGTGCTAGAATGAAATTTTTATTTTAATCTAGTCTTAAGATATTTCTTGTTTTAATAACTTAATGTAAATACTCTATATATATATTAAAAACAAAGTTGTGTTAGTTACACCGTTTATAACTCAATAACGGGTGCGCCGATTTTGATGATCTTTGTTTTTTTAATTTTTACATGCCCCGAATGGTGGAATAACTATTAAAATATGGGAATGGACTTTTTGGGGGTAGTCAAAGCCTGCAGTTCATAAATTTTATATACTACTAGCTGATTTTAGTTTATAGCTTATATTTATTAGCTATTAGACACTCATTAGAAAAACATATAAGATGGTGTTATTAAAAATTGTATTGGAAACAAATAAATCTTGAAAATTGTGAGTCTCAACAAAATGAAAAGTAACTTGAGTATTATATTAGTTCCCTACTACTTAGCTTTATATTTATAATTTGTAATAATTAAGATAAATAAACGAGAAGTGTACAAGTGTTTTTATTGTTTAATTTGTGTTGTTAAGTTTTTTTTTCACTTTTTTAAATCTCTTTCCCGAGTAGGCAAATAGGAAATCTACCGGGAAAAAAACCTTAACATTTACTGTTAAGGTTTTTTTCCCGGTCTACGCGAACGATAATGGAACATAAGGTGTAACAAAAATAGTGTAAAATATATGTTGATGTATAAAATAATTGTGTAAATTATGTTTATTTTTTTTTAAACAAGGCGACCCAATCGCGTTTAGCCGTGCGCTCGGTACGGGGTGACATTTTTTAAACATCTAATAATTGGATTGGATTTATTGCTTTGGGAATGTTATCTTAATGATCTAATGTTTGCCCTGACAACATTCACACTATTATTGTTAACCCTCATATAAGTTGTAACAATAATAGCAGTGTAAGTAATCTTGGGAGATCCATCGAACGGTAAATGGAAATATTATTTATAAAAAAATCCAAGTAGGAAGGTACACAACACCTACACAAGCAGAAAGTGCCCTCTTGAAACATGAATTTTGGTTCTGTGCGCAGAACTGTACTAACTACTGGACTGGCGATAAACGTCGTCGTTTTATGCCTATTTTAATATTCACAATATTTATAGGCGCTGATAGCAGGTGGTGTGTCCACTGAAGTAATGATAAAGATTTGACGTTACAACGGACAAATATATCGTCAAAAATGAATAAAATGGATTCCTTTATAGGTATTATGACAATATAATGACTTAACCGACCATTCAGATGTGTATACTTCATCTCGGGAAGTGAGCAACTTGTCTTTGTTACTTGCGTTAGTACTGTCCTCGCGTAAATGAGGCATAATATAGGTAAATAATCTATTTGTAATGAGAAACCATTCTGATTTAATAGATATAATTTATTTTAAAGTAGCTTCAACTGATGGCTTTAACTTAAAACCATGGATTATTGATCTTACTGTCCGAACTAAAACTATACATATTACGTGAGCACAGTAATTATAAAGACTACTTACATAAGTACCTTAGTAGGTATATCGTTATTTCGTATTCGTCCATATAATATATATAAAATGTCCCTAAGTATATATTTACTACTGATAAGTACACAAATGTATTTTTACAGAAAGTTAGGTTAGTATAATTATTAAGCGTTTTGAACTTTAGTTTAATATGGCTCACACATCCATTTCATACAGCTTTAGTCGTCGTTAAAATAGTAAGTAAGATACTATTCAAAAATGAAAACCCAAACCTTCTTAAAAAAATCATAAGTTCTTATGCCTGGTTCATCCCCTTGCTAACTTGACAATCTGCTGTTGTTTTATTATACCGGGCATTATATAAGTAAAAAATATATAACAGTGCCAATATTGGTTTGAATTGTTGAAAGCAAGTTCATTATATTACATTGTGTCAAAATAATACTTTTTAAGTATGGATTTGCACTAGTTTTGTCATTGTGTGGGCAATTATTTTTGACAATCATCTTTTACTATCGCATAGGTCCAGCGGTTTTATTTATATCTATCTACTTATTCATCAATTACAAATATTGCAAAGCGTTGTACAAAAATCTAAAAAAACTGCATGAGTATCTACAAAAGAATGAAATAAAAACATCGCATCATTTTTCATAATTACGTAAATAGATTTAAATATTTTCAGTCCAATTTAGTATGGTCCTCCTTGTTGGTGGAAGGCCTGGCTGTTTCTGTCGTAGCCACTGAGGCTGGCTCTTGTGTCCTCGTACGAGATCCTCGGCTTGTAACCGTCTTGATCAGCTTCGTACTCTACAGTCTAGAATAAAAAGAAGAAAACGCTGAAGACTCGTACTGGGTATGTCAGAAATGCGAAATCAGGGCTATCTCTACCCGGAGGTGCGAAGGGCGGTAATTGCCGCACTCCGAGAAGTTCATTAATTAAATACTATTTAGCTAATTAATATTAAATTTGTTAATAATCGGTACCTTCCAGAGACGCATTTCTAAGCTTCATTAGTTAATGACAACTTGAAGTAACCGTAGGGCGTTGATTAGAAGTATCACCCTTTTAATAAAGCAAAGAAGTTGCCATATGAATAAATACGTTCATAGGTTTATCTATAGTAAAACATCTAAGGCATCAGAGGCGTCTCCTATACATCGGTTAAAGTGTTTTATAAAAATAAATAGTGCGAATTTTGATATTTTTTTACTGTTTAGTTCTTTGTTCGTTACATATGCGTATTTTTAATACTCAGTTCTTGAATACTTATACGAAATATGTACTTAATGTTACCAATTCTGACCTGTTTTCTGCCATCAGGCAACAGCACATAGTATAGTCCTTCAGCCCTGTCTCCTTGTCTCGCCTCGCGGTGGCCGAAGTCGTTCCTGGAGGGTTCGTCCTTCACCATGTACTCGAAGCTATAGTTGGCTGGCTCCTGTATTCGAAACATGACTACTTACTAAACCTTAACGTAACCGCGTCCGTTTCAATGGTAAACCTGCTTGATAATTTGTTGGAAACGTCTTTTAATTAAAAAATAATTTATTTTTTTCACTTAGCGAGTGTAAGTATCGTGTAGTGCCGCGACTTGCCTACTTACTTTTCCACTTGTATAATTACCAACCATTTTACATCAGAGTAGCACCTAGGCAGGTTGACTAATTACTAGTTGCTACTTGTCAACTTGACAACTATAACCGTGTAAACTGGGCATTACATAGTGAGACGATTGACAAGTCAATTTGTTGCCGTTCTTTTTTTTCACCTCGATTCCACAATATAACCACAAACAGTTATCTTATTTTTATTACGAACGATGACGTAACGCTTACCGTGTTGCCATCTTCACCATCGTAACCTCCTCTGCCGCTGCCGGGGGGCAGGTACTGTCGGCTCTGATCCACACTCTTGAAGATCCCGCTGCCGTGAGAGAACTGACCTCCTGAAAACATTGTAAATAAATTTAATATCCCCATAACGGTTAACGGTGTCTCATTCTTGTACCAAATAAATGTTACTCTACTCTTTCTTTCTCGTTCTAAAGTATGTAACACGAGAGTTTGGTCTCGAAAACCCATTTGAACAGGTGGTCGCGGGTTCGATTTTGTTTAATCAACTTCCAGAAATGGTATTTTCGTTTCTTGCCTTGGTCTGGGCGTATCTGGGATTATACTCCCCCCTCGCCCCCTATATTAGGACAATACATTTGAAAAAGTTATATTTAATTCCTCCATGATTAAGTAATCTATCTTACCAGTGGCTCCAAAACCAGGTTGCTGTGAAGATCCAGCTACACCAGGCGCTCCGTATAAAGCTGACGGGACTTGAGCACCAGGGGCACCATATTGAGTCAATGGGGCAGTGAATTTTCTCGAAGAGGCACCAAATTTACGGGAGGGAGCGCCGTATTGGGTCGATGGAGCACCATTTTGAGTCGATGGGGCACCGTATTGAGTCGATGGGGCACCGAATTTTCCAGAGGGTGCACCATATTGGGTCGATGGGGCAGTATATTGCAACGATGCGGCACCAAAGTCTCCAGATGGGGCAGCAAATTGTCCTGACGGGGCTCCATATTGTGTCGATGGGGCACCGTATAAAGCTGAGGGCGTGCGTTGAGGAGCACCGTACTGGGACGAGGGACGACGGGAATGACCTTGAGCTGATTGATGATCTCTGTAAATTAAGAAAAGTTTAGTAAAGAGATCTAAAAAAACAAAAACTTACAGAGATGCACTGTTGCAACATCAATGCATCATAGTAAATCAGTGCGTGTGCTTTTACCAAATATACATTACGTATACATTTTTTACTTACCTACTTCAATTATTTATCTACTTTTATAAATAACTTTTAGAGTACCTAAGTAGTTATGTCATAAAATCTGGATAGCAAATGTACCAAAATATCTACACTAAAATTCAGTAAAACTCAAACACCTTCAAACCAAATAAAAAAGGGGCTGGTATCCGTTTAGTCCCGAAAAAAATAAGAAACCAATCAATTTTATTAATTATTAATTTAAAATCTGCATACCTGAATATAGCATCAGTCTCCCTCCGTTGTCCAAAGTTTGGGGCACCGTACGTCTGCGATAGGGCTCCAAGGTTCGGTGATGTGGCCAGACCAGCTCCACCTAGCTGAGGCGGGAGGTACCTATTGTCCACTGGAGGCTCCGCCAGGGTACATACAACGGCCAGGGTACTGATTATGAGAAGCTGGAATACAATTTTTTTTTATCAAATCAATTTTAACAACTAAGTTCTTTTTTTTATTTTATAGCCTTTTTCTGTTGAGTCTGGGGTACTCATTCTTAAACAAGGGTGCACCCAGGTTGTCGATAAGGGAGGAGCTTATGTGTGATTTTACTTGTCTGAAAATATATTTGAAATTGGTATGGTTCGCAATAAAGTACATCGGTCGTGAGTCAGGGAGCGGGGGACGGAACTGTCCACCCCCCCCCTGTGTCAGCCCCTGGTCTTAACACAAATTATTATTTATATGGAAATGGCATAGAGTCACTTTCGTGTATTCTGCCTTTATGATGCAATTGTCACTGTCATTCCATTGCGATTTAATTGTGTTCTTGTTAATTGTGAAAATATTTCATAATTGGACATTCCCAATGTACCTATTGTAAGTAAATTACCTTCATTTTCATAACGTTTGTATTTTATGTGTTATATTAATTGAGTAACAGCTTGTTGTGATGTTTCTGAAAATTAATTAATATATATTTTAGTGACATAGCTAAGGGGGTAAAACATGATTAAATGTTACATGTATGGCGTAGATCTAAGATCATAGTTTGTGATTAATGTTTAAACCATTGAGAACTATATTTTGTCATTCTGGATTATGTCAGAGATATATGGTAATTTACTATCGAAATAGAGGACAGTACACAAGTACAAGTAGAAAACTTATCACTTCGTAATTGCCGAGCTGCTACTTGCGTATGTACTGCCCTCATGTAAACCGAGCAGTATATAGATTATAGTCACAACACTTTATAAGAATCAATTTAAAAAACACATTTGCTAGCCTAATTATTAAGTTAATACCTTTTACCGCGAAATTCAAATTCGGAACACTTTTCGAATTTGGAACACGGCACGAAGGAAGAGGAGCAATGATGCCCGAATGATGACCGAATTGATTTGGTAGCGCTTTATATAGCATTATTGTATGATTAGCGATGTTGTAGATGTAATGGAGCATCCGTATGTTGTATATAAGCGTTTTGCGTGTGTGTGTGTGCGCTAGGAGATTGGCGCATCTGCTTAGAGGGTACGGTGAGAAGGTTGCTTCACTTTCATTTATAAACATTGTACCTATCTAAGTAGATCTATAGAGACACCAAATATGCCTGTAGGTATTTAAGGTCAAAAACTGAACTAGTATGTTATCAATCACGCCTGTATTACGCCGATGGGTAGGTAGATAAGTGTAGTAATAGAAAGCGATTTGCCTTGAGTTGCCATTTTAACCGGGCATATTTTCAAAACCTTTTTAAATTCATCTTGAAAATAGAACCAGGAATCGAACTTGGGTCATTTTTGGATCGGTAGACTATATACGCATGCGATCACAAGATACAATTAGGTACCAAACATATCTAGTCAAAGTTTTAATAGTAGAGCATATAACCCACCGTATCATCTGCAATCGCTTGAAAGCTATAAACACAAGATGCTCTACATCAAACTCATGAAATCGCTTTACCAACATTCCTTGCTGTGCAGTTATCCACTGCACTACTAACTTTAACTTGGCATATATATCAGAATCACATATTTATGACATAGATATATGGTCCTATAATATTATATGATCGCAAAGAAAATGTTATAACATGTCACGGAAACCTCGCCACAAGATAAATAGATGGCGTTGAAAACGACATTCAGAACAAATGACATAGAACGAGAGAGTATTGAGCTTGGATGATCTCACAACATGGTATCCGTCTAAATTGGTTCACTGTGTAACCCAATAACTCAAGAACGAGTGAGCCGTATTTATGATCTTAGATCTTTTGAATTTGCCTCCGCCAAACCATGGGAAAAATTCACAAGAAATAATAATAAGAAAGATAATTCATTTTCTCATACATTTGATTTTTAACCGACTTCAAAAAGGAGGAGGTTCTCAATTCGGTTGTATTTTGTATCGGTACGAAGTACGCCGGGACAACTGGTAATTAATAAAATACAGGAATGTTTGTAATACCTAGGTATATATTTTTAAATCAACATACACATTAATTCCGCTCGGAGTCGAGACCCTAGGTCTATGGGGTCCAAGCGCCATAGAATTTATCCAAAGCATATCAAAAAGATTGGTCGACGCAACCGGCGACCTAAGCGCCGCGCATTCCCTCGCTGAGCGAGTGTAGCTTTGGCTATTCAGCGAGGAAATGCGGCCAGCATCTTGGGCACGCTGCCGCATGCGCCAAATTTTTGACACTTTTTGTAAATATTAAGTAGGCAATATGTTTTTTCTATTCACTTGTAGCGACCACTTCAGCCGCGCCACAAGCTACACAGATGGCGCTGCAGACGCATTCAGAACAATTGACTCTATTCTCAATACAATCCTGAAACGCGCTATGAGAGTTTTCGGAGCACGTAATATATATACAAGTTCCCAACAATAACCGTCGGGGCATAGCGGCCGCCGCGCCAGGCATACCACCCGCCTGGCTGGAAGATCTTCCCTTTTCCGTTAAATTGCTGATCCCGACGTGACGAACACTGAACACGTATTAATTTCTATATTCGTTGTAAATTTATGGAATTTAAAAGTTGAAATTGAATTCTAAATGTACCATAAATTCATTACAAGTATCAATTGAATTCAATCGATTAATTATAGAGTCAGTACTAGGATTACATATCGCACGACTCGATATCTAACTTAATGTTTTCGTAATTGCTAAATCAAAGCTGATTTAATTACAAATTCGGAATTCGGATTCAATTTATCTGTACGTACGGATGCGACCATTAATATGGGACCCATTTCTATAATATTTTCAGTGAAACTTATAATGCAATAAGGTCGTATATATGTCTGTGTGCCATCATATCTGAGAGCAGTTGCTCGTACGATACGTCATTTGCTGTACGATATTCAACCTTAAATGACCCCCAAATTAAAGGCTGCGACTGTACCTACTTAAGGACTACTGATGTGTATGTCCAATAATACACCAGCATGTACTACACTGGCTTTTGCCCGTGACTCTGCCTGCACAACTTCGATGTGGCTCTGCAGCACAACTTGTAAAAGTCATATGATGTTATAAGTCCAATTGTATCGAAAAGGAGAGTGTGCGATGGAATTGCATGAATTAATTCCCCCATCTCCATTCTATCATCGGTCGACAAGACGCACGGACAAGTGTCATCCGTGCACTGTTGAGATTCCTTCGAAGCATGAATGAGGTCAGATCACAGATCATGATAGATATGCCGTGCGGTTCAAAATGTATGGGAACTCGCTGTCTCCGTTTTGTTCCCTACCACTCGCCGCAAAACACATGCAATTCCATAAAACCAACCAATACGAAGTCTCTTCGGTGCGTGCTGCGTCGTCGCCGTATACAGCGGCCGTACCACGCGACGCACCAGTTTATTCAAAGTATCGTTAGACGATCTGTCCATTGCCTCGTACATTCACTCAGTAGCGAACATAGGTGGTACTTAAATAGCCATGTATTTTGTACAAAAATAAAAAAGTCGTTGTGCTACATGAAAACTAAAATAACATAATAAAGGCATTAAATATTTTTTGATTTGTTGTTTTTAATGATTTTAAAGACGAATAAATAGAATACTTAATACTGGCTGGTGAAATGAGATTCCATCTTTCGCGTAGTTCACTTTGCTGCTAGTATTTTTGCACACAACCACGGAATAACACGGCATTTAAAAAAAAAGTTAGAGCTCCGATACCGACGTGCAGTTGCAGTCGACTGACGGCGAAAACTCTATGTTAGCCTAATTTTGGCCAAATGTGAGCGCAAGCCCACCGCTTTCATAACATATCTCCTCTCATATATCTGTGGGTCAGATGTAGGAATTTGGTCACCCATCCAAGGTCTGACTGAGCCAGGCTCTGGCATATCGGGCTACCGACTAGGCTACCTTCTTCATTCATCTTACTTGACTAATGTCCGTATTATAACATAAGCCCACAAGCGTAAAAGAGGCTCTTAATCCTCAATGATCATTCGCGGCCTTGCTCCGAATCGATTCCATACCGATGTATCGATTACACTCGTTTCGATTGCTATCGCTTGTCATAATCGCATGGGCTCGTGCGCACGAGTGTTGCGAAATGTTTTAATGTAATAGTGATGTGAATGATACATTCGGTACTGCTTACTTATCGACTCTTTAATGTACTAGGTAGTTTTCTTTATTTTATTGTAGATAAATATATAAATACTTTGCCACACTACGACGAGTGGGATTGACCAGTGAACGTAAAAACAAAAAATAAACGCGATAGAATCCTCAAAATAGTTTTATTTCAAAGTGAATATAAATATTAAATTGGTTTAACACTGCCGGTAGTTTATGGTTGGAGGTCCGGTTGCTATACGGTGCAAGTATTATTTATATGTTATGTTTATACCGTATATGATGGAACCACGAAGATAAAACTATATTAGCTGTGGCTGGAACAATAAAAATATATCGATCCATTTATCAATTTGAATTCTATGTAAATAAATCTCAATCTTACTGTGTTATGGCAAAGTAAAATACTCAAAAAATTCCAAGCATCATCCTTTTCAAAGCACTTGTTGCAATTTGATTTTGGAATATCTATAATTTAAGATAAAATATCTAAAGAAAATATCGACATACCCCACCACTAGTTACATATTCAATGCTCCAAAATCTAACCTTTGTAATTAAGCGGTATTGTTGAATTTAACTGCGTAAGTATACTTTAAACTCAACTTAATGCGTTTAATAACTTATAATGAAACGTTTGTGCTTCGTGCAGACAATTTATCAAGTTTTTAATTATTTTTGAAGCAACCATGTTGTTTGGCCGTGAATTATTAGGTTGCAAAAGATTCATTTCATTTTAAGTAATGCCCTGTTTACACGCAGCGAGCGAAATGGCAGGACAGTGCTTTTGGGCGAGTGCTCGGTAAGTGTAAACAGTGGTCAGTACATACTAAAAATCTTGTTTACTCGGCCGAGAGCACTGTCTCGCCATTTCACTCGTTCGTTACGTGAAATCCAGCTGTTAGGTACTTGCATCACACACTTTTGATTGTAGGTAGTTTTCTCTCCTCACGATGTAGCTGACAGCTAAAGCAACTAAATGCTTTCATAATATAGTATTATTATGCAATTTATATTTAGTCTACATACATCACGAATCCTCTCTCTTAATAAGGAGGGCATAATACATAATGTGCCTATTCTTTAATTGTATAATAATTTATGTACTATGATAACTACCGGTCGTACAATCTTCTATACATCTATACATATAAATAAAATTGGAGTGTCTGTTTGTAATATTAAAATAACCGCTTTTTACTAAGTGCATTTGGATGTATACACGTTACCTATACCGAAACAACATTTTTTACTATTTTTGTCTGTCTGTCCGTTTGTTCCGGGTAATCTCTGAAATAGCTGGACCGATTTTGACGGGACTTTCACTGGCAGATAGCTGATGTAACAAGGAGTAACATAGGCTACTTTTATTTTAGAAAAAAAATAGGATCTCACGAAAAAAAAATAAAACCAGTGTTGCAGCGCGCCTGATTAAGTTCTGCAATGCGTCTCGCGGGCTCAGAATGCGAGCGGGCTGTTGCCAACGGTTGTGTCTTTGTTAAATACTACGCGGATGAAGTCGCGGGTAACAGCTAGTAATTAATATAAATTATATAAATACAGTGATAGCCAAGTTGGTAGAACGCTCGCCTCGGTAACGAGGATCGCAGGTTCAAACCCCGGCTCGCACCTCTGGCATTTCTGGATTTCATGTGCGAAGCTCATTTTCAACCACGATTATCACTTACTAAATATCCCATGCATATCCAATGTTTGATATTTAAAAGAAATCATTCCACTTCACGTTGCCAAAACACCTGCCCAAAGGTGGGCCAGGCACTTTTCTAAAAAAGACATATACATATATATTATACTATGGTAGTAGGTATCTACGTTTTCCCAAGAGTTGATCTAATATTGGATCTATGTGCTATTCCTTTCGACATCGTGCTGTCTCAAATCAAGTCATTATAAATCTGCACCGTGTAATTCTAGTTTCGCTAGAACATATAGCGACGCCATCTTGCGACACCTGCGCGTGCGCACCCTGTCACAAACAAGTGATTTATGTGTTAGATTCGTATAATTTAGTCGAAAATGTGCTGTATCGGTCGCATCACGTATAATTATCAAACATGGCGGCTCTGCGCAAGGCTATTTGTATGAATTCGGCATGCGCAGAGCCGCCATCTTTGCTAATTTATGTGATGCGAACTATAATAGTTATTTGCATAGTGCAGACACGCCATAGGAATTACCTTTTTTATTTGAGCACCACGTAGACCTTTTGTTTTTTAATTCGTCGCGTATAAGACGTCGCGTTTCCGATAAATATTTTTACTATTTGGGCACGGGCTTCCCCTCAATGGGAGGGGAATAAGACCATAGTCCACCACGCTGGCCCAGTGCGGCTTGGCGGAATAAATACGTCTTTCGAGGGTCTCCCAGGTTTCATCAAGATGTTTCCTTCACCGTTTAACAAGTGATAATCATTGTTGAAAATAAGATTAAGGAAATGGGTCCCATATTAATGTTTTCCCGAATCTTCTGACAACTCTCAAAATAAAACACACAAATCAATTCGTATTATTTATTTGATTGAATCTATCTTCCATCACAGTCTATCTTATCATTTAATAAGTAATTAATTAATTAATTATTAAAAGTTGATCACAATAATTATTTTTATATTTTAAATATTTAATACAATTATTATTCGGCATTTTAGCACTCTTCAAGCGGTTTTATATGTATTCATTATGAGGTATTATTCAAGCTTATAGATAATTATATTCGCATGAGTTGAAAATTCAACATATTATTTATAACATCTATACAAATAAATAAAATTGGAGTTTCTGTTTGTAATTTTAAAATGACCGCTTTTTTACTAAGTGCATTTGGATGTATACACGGTACCTATACCAAAACAACATTTTTTACAATTTTTGTCTGTCCGTCTGTCTGTCTTTCTGTCTGTTTGTTCCGGCTAATCTCTGAAATGGCTGGACTGATTTTGACGGGACTTTCACTGGCAGATAGCTGATGTCACGAGGAGTAAATTAGGCTACTCTTATTTTAGAAAAAAAAATTGGATCTCACGAAAAAAAATTAAAACCAATGTTGCAGCGCTGCGCCTGATCAAGTTTGATAGCAACAACCTGCAATGCGTCCCGCGGGCTCAGAACGCGCGAGCAGGCTGTTGCCAACGGTTGTGTCTTTGTTAAATACCACGCGGACGAAGTCGCGGGTAACAGCTAGTATTATATAAGGTTTATCATAAGTAGTGTAAAATATTTCAAGGGTTTAACAAGTATATGATAACGATCACGTTTATGTATAAACCATATATGTGTATATAGTGTTTGATTAGACAGATACAGTACCGTTTCATAGCGGACTTAGTATGAAAAGTTATTTTTGTAGAAATATTTACGCTACACACACGACCAATGTACAGTCTTCCAATTCCAATTCCATTTAAAAACTATGCCTCCATCGTTTATCGATGATTCTGCCAACGACAAATGTAGAGGAGATTAAAAAACAGAAAAAAAAGTATTGTTCGGTTACTGATAGACGTTTATCCGGTAAGTGGAGCGCTAATTTCAATTGGGCATACTGAAAAAATACAAAATACGTGTTACCAAGATAATGTAATAAATATATAGTGATAAAAAAAAAGTACAGGTCTTATACTGTCATAGATAAAGTCGCATTTTCGACGTTAGTACTTTTAACTCATGCGAAAATAATACCTGTGGTACAGGCTGGCGACGACACAATATTAAAAAGAATACGAATAGTTTATTACTCAGTAACATCCACCACAACAAAGGATTGGCGAGCTCCAACTTAGACACACAGTGTCTGTATCTTGGAGCTCTACGTACAAGAATAATATTACGTGTTTCTTAAATTAAAATAATATAATATTATTTCTTAAAATAAAATATAATATTGTAATGCATTCCTTTTAAACGCAATATTGGGTATGACATTTCTAAACTTTTCAAGTTATTTTTATGCATATATATATATATAGCGTAATGTTTACTTTTTTAACAAATAACCATTACCAACCTTGCGTTTTAAATAATATATTTATGTCGTCAGCACCCTGTATATTATATTTCCTCGTAACTGTAAACCACCATGTACAGCGCGTTTAATATTAAAATAACAACAATTCATTTAGGGAACATTAAACATAGGCAGACTCGGGTTCTATAAGGGCGCTCGCCCACGAGCGGGCGAAACGTCGCGTTTTGCGGCTGCGGTCCAGCCGCGAGACTGGGCGGTTTGTTAGACTTCTTTTGTTGAATATTTAACTTAAGAAACAATAATATATACGACAAAAATTACATTACACAGAAAGTTTATCATAAATAGGGTGAATGACAACTATGAATACGATATTTTGTAGCTACAATTATTGAAATAAAACTATTTGTTTTTTAATTTTTGGTTTTAATGGTTGCTGTAAAGCAGCCAAAACGTCAGGAACGTAAAAACGTAAATCAAACGCGATTAAATCCGAAAAAAATAGTTTTATTTCAATGTATAGTATTCGCGTAAATACAAGAAATCAATATACCTACCATTATTTACTTTGAACTTCCAACATTAAATATGTACGAGTTTTGACAGCGGCGAATATCGATCGAGTGGTCGATTCTTTACATATATTTTATACCAAAACCTCTTGTGGAAACGTACAACTTTAATTGTAATTAAATGTATAAAAAAAAACAATCACTTTCGGCATTTTAATACATTAATAACTCATTCTAAATGCTTATTATTATTATATTCAATAATGTCACTACTATTTCTTAATAATGGATTATCATATCTACATATAAAAATGCCTTTGTTTAAAAAAATATACATACAAATATTCTTAGTTTGTTTGTTTGCCACAAAAGTAACGTGTAAACCGACCCCAGTGCAAAATCGCGGCGTTCCGCACGCCGGTGTGCGGCGGGCCTAACAAATACAAACTTATTATTATAACAGGAACATCCAGTTAAGTATACTCGACGCATGTAGCGCTGCGTGTGCGTCTATCCCGCCTGTAAAGACAATTTATATGATTAATTAATATCGCCAGACGAACACACAAACTGAGCCCCAAGTCTGCGAACACAATCGATTCATAATCGAACAGCAACCGCATAGTAACAGTCACTTTTGACCGATGTCCCATACAATACCTGTCAAAAGTGACAGTTACTATGCGGGTAGTAACTGTCACTTTTGACAGGTATTGTATGGGATATCTGTCAAAAGTGACAGTTACTATGCGGTTGCCGTTCGATTATGAATCGATTGTGTTAGCAGACTTGGGGCCCTATACGGTCTTAAACTAAGCAACATTTGTATTATGAGAACCGTACAATGGACTGAGTACTTATAATTAATTTTATTGATATTAAACGTTCGTGACTCGAGTACATATATTCGTGCTCATCACTCAAAGTTTGCCTCTACCAGGATTCAAACCCGGGTTCCTCGGTACAGAAGGCAGGGTCACTACAACTGTGCCAATCGGGTCGTTAAAAATATTTTTATTTATTTACAAAGACAAAAAGAACGCCGTCTTTCTTTCTTGAAATGGCCTACACAACGGTAGGTATTTTGCCAATGTCAAGTACCTATATAATTAATAGCAGTAATAAAAAAAAACAAATCACATTTATTCTTGATAGTTTTGAAATCTGTCAAAGTCAAAATTACGATATGATTTCAATGTGGGCCCCGTGCGGTCTACGTTGAGACCACAAGACCATGGTTTCGTCAAATTGTAAGGTGTCAACTCACTTTGGCCGGATAGACGAATGTTTTGGCGAGTCTCGTGCCGAACGCGTTGCTGGCCACGCAAGTGAACTCGCCCATGTCGCTCCAGCGCAACGAGCTGATCACTAGCTCGCCTGAACGAAGGACCTGGGTGAACAGGAGATACGAATATGTAAACGAGAATCTCGCTAGAAGTATTATAGTGATGGGGGCAAGTTCGGTGTAAATAAGACTCTTTCCCGTCAAAAGAGACCAAGTTACTACTGGCTTAATGTTTAAGATGTAAGCGCCATATTTTTTTAAACATGAAGATAGTGACATCTGTTGTCGAAGTAATGAACTATCATAAAGATGTTGCGACATCTATTGTGAAAAGAATGAACTAAAATAGGCTATATTGCGAAAGCTCACCTTCATACGAGGGTCTTTCTTCACCATCACTCCCTTATTGTCTCTCCAGGTCACCTGCGGTTTTGGGTGGCCTTTCACCCTGCACGGAAGTACTATGTTGTTGCCCATGACGTCTACATACATCTGGTATGTGACTACAATGCGAGGCTCCATGGGGAACAGCTTCGCTCGCTCTGATAATGAGGTGCTGCTATCTGTTGGTGAGTAGAAATTATAATTATGAGATTTTCATAAATATTTATTGGAAAAAAATTGCCAAAATGAATGCAACATTTCTTACGCATTAAGTTTTTGTTACCCACCTTTGCCATAAACAACGGTAGTAGCTCTAGTAGTGTTAGTCCCAGAGGAAGCGTGGCAGGCGTACACATCGCGGCCCACTGTGCGAGTGACCAGCAGGGTCGATACCACCCGCCCGACAGAGGACGGGCTGCTGTCTATTAACTCGTTCGACTCTACGTCATACTGAAAAGAAAATGCACCATTATTTTTAACAAATGAAAAACCACTTCGGAATGCAAAAATAACATTTTAAGCTTCTATTGTGTAACTAGCGACATCTAGTGATGCATAAGAAAAACAGTGTTTTTTGGAGTCTCAAACCATATTCAAATGCTTACTTCATAAACCGGGGAGTCGTTCTTAAACCAATGTATAGATGGCGCTGGAGCTCCTATTACATCACACGTGAGTTCTAGCACAGTGCCAGCGGCGTGCGTGTATGTCGGTAGGGGTCGCTCTGCTATCGCGATGAATCTACGGCCACCTGATTGTTTCGTTGGCAATTCTGAAAAAGAACATTTTTAATCTTTAGTACTGGAGAATGAATAAGAGATGGCGCTACAACAAATAAATTGTGTACAAGATTCTTCAAATAATCACACAATAGTATAAATATAATGGTGAAAGGTGATAATAACAAATATTCAGCATAGTTATAATATTTTGTACTGTAAGTTTGCAAGATAATTAATTGTCTTGTTGCCTGCTATTGTAAGATAGATGGCGTTAATGAAATCATGTAGACCGAATTTAGCAATTAACATACTCATTAATTGATAATACCGAACAGAGGCTGCACAATTAAATACTCACCATTAGGTTCAATATTATTATCCAGATCAGACAGCAGCTTCATGTGTTTGTTGATATTTGCAGATCTGCCGGTGCCCAGTAGCGCCGTGGTGGCGAATAGGAGTACTAAATACATTTCGGTATTCTAATCTATAATACTGTAGAGATTCAAATTGTAGGAATTATCTGAAACAAAAGAGAGAAATTGTTAGTACAAAAGCACTGGACTTACTATAGATATGATAGTCGTTAAATTCTTTCAGAGGCCTTCGGGCGTCCTGAAAAATGTGATCACAGAATGGACCACAAGTTCATATGAACGAAGACAGACATGTACACTAACTATTCATCACCTCCAATCGTAAAACTCAGACGAAGAAACAAAACAGACGGAATACATAATATTGAAGCACAATTTAACCCCAAATTTGTAGACGTTCTATAACTTTATGAAACGTCATATAGTACTGCGCAAAGCGAAACTCTTGTGCGCAGTACTACATGACGTTTGATTCAGTTATAACATATCTATGAATTCGGAGGTAAGCCTTTTTGTGTAGTAAACACGAATTACGTAAATACCTATATGTTTTATTCATTCCTCATCAAATTTAGAAGTGAAATCAAATTATTTAGAAGGTACGGATAAATGATATATTATTAATTTTTCTGAGGCAGTGTCTTAGACTAAGGAATAAATGAGTTTGCTGTGTATGTGTGCATAATTCTCGTGAACAACATGGAACGTTATTTTTCTTTACCTTACGAATTAAGTTAACAATCTTGGCGCGTATTTTTAATTTAATTTACCATTCAAAATTGTCAAAAGATGTTTTGATTACAATTTTACATATTGATTAAAAAAAATAACTTATTTAGGTACGTGTGGTGTACTAGTAATTGTATTTTCTCAACAGGTATTCAAAAACATATCACTAAAGAGATCTACGAAGATTGTTGACTAAATCCGTAAAGTAAAAAAAAATACATTGTTCACGACACCGTCTGTTTTAATTATTAGTCCGAGAACAGAGAGTCGAAATTCCACACGAATCGTCGGCCTCAAATCACATCGTACAACACTTCAAAGATTGATACATCATTAAACAAACCACTTATACTGTAGTCAACCATAAAAAGTTTAACTCGCACACAAAAAAAACACAGTTCAAAGTATAAATTCGGATGATTCATTGTACAAACGCGTGAGGCACCACGAGGCGAGATAAAAAAATAATCCCTTTCTCAGAATCCACTGTCTTTCCGCTTAGCAACAGATTGCTACAATATTCCTTGTCGTTGTATATGAACAGCGATGTATATTTAACCAAAATGTTAGGTGACAAAGTGTCGCGACGTTTGTTTCTCACGGGAGTGCTAAAGTAGTCGATTTAGATGAAGTAGTTAATTGATTTTATTAAATTACTAGCTGTTACCCGCGACTTCGTCCGCGTGGTATTTAACAAAGTCACAACCGTTAGCAATAGCCCGCTCGCGCGTTCTGACCACTAAAATGACTGTTAAAAAACTGGGGTTCGTGATGGAAGGGTGAAAATTTAGGGTTGTATGTATTGTTAATGACACATTATAAAAAAATTAAAATAAATAATTTTTTTGTCCAAAAAATAAAAAAAAATATGTTAGGGGTAAAAATAGATAGTAGCCGATTCTCAGACCTACTGAATATGAATATAAAATTTCATAAAAATTGATCAAGCCGTTTCGGAGGAGTATGGTAACTAACATTGTGACACGAGAATTTTATATATAAGATAGAATGTTACCCCAAAATTTATAAACGTTCATAGCGGCCGCCCCGCCTGGAAGATCTTCCCTATTCCGTTAAAATAGTCAACCTATTTTCGGAATGGTACCTAATAGGTAGGTCCCAAACGACGTTATACGATTTTGTTAAATATTTATTTATTTTAGTGCCCAGCCATCCGTAAAACCTATAGTATAATTATATCAAAACCAGAAGAAATTTCAATTATTCTTAACTAGATGCGCCCGGCGGTGTTACCCGCGATAAAAAGTATGAAAAATTAAAACATCTATCCCACGGGAACCATACATTTTACCGGGATAAAAAGTAGCCTATGTGTTATTCCAGACTATAATCTATCTGTGTGCCAAATTTCATCCAGATCCGTTCAGCCGTTCGGGCGTGAAAGAGTAACAAACATCCATCCATCCATCCATCCAAACTTTCACATTTATAATATTAGTATAGATTACTTACGATATGTACCTAAATGATTCCACCAGTAGCATCCGTTAAAATAGACGTACTATAGGTACCTATGTAATGACGAAAAAAATACGATCTCCAATAAAACATTTTTTTTTACTAATCGCCAATTAAAAAACATGTGGCCATAAAAGTAATGTTATAAAAAAAATATTCTCCTAGGTATGTTTTATGGTTGAAGATTAACGTAAAAAAAATAATTTTAATTGGCTATAAAATAATTATCTACCTATGTAAAATTATTGCTTTCCCCATGAGTTTATATGTTATTACTCATAGGGAAAGCAGTATTTTTATTTCGATATGCGAATGATTGTGGATTTTCCAATATGAGTAAGAAATGTATAATTAACTATTCATCATAACTTAAAAAAAAATTTTCTTCATATTTTGACGATCTGGTTAGAGCAGTGGGTAGTAACCTGGAAATTCAAATTCTGGTAGGGACAAACTTTGTGTGAGGAGCACGAATGTTTGTAGCCAAGTCATGGATGTTTAATATCTATATAAGTAATATATACTGGGTTCGCCCCCAATCCATTGTACGGTACCCATGATACAAGCGTTGCTTAGTGTGGGACCGTATAGTTGGTGTGTTCGTCTGGCGATATTTATTTATTATATAAACTATGACGGTCTTAGAGTTTGAATTTCCAAAAATCCCTCCTAAGATCATATCTAGGGTACTCTAGGAATGTATAAGTATCCTCTAAATTTCAAATCTATACGTCTACAAAGAGTCAATACACGTTGAAATAAAACTATTTTAAGGATTTTATCGCGTTTATTTTATGTTTTACGTTCCCGACGTTTATTACTTTAGCATTAGTTTTATTTCAATGTGCAGTATTCCCGTAAATTTAAAAAATCAATATGTCAATACAAGATTGGATACAAGACCCAACAGAGACAATAAGTTGTTTTTTTCTTATCCTTGTCTCTCTCTGTTACATGGTTTATTAAGCCGTGTAGAAGAATAAAACATATTCATATTCATACAAGCCATTACAGCACTTGTGAATCATAAACAAAATCACAAAGATATACATGCAGCTCTTTTATATAAGAACACATTTATCCTCAATTCATGAGATAATTGAAATCCTCCAACACATTAAGACTCACAGATTGATAAGGGGGTCATGGACCATGGTTGAGTATGAGTAAAGTGTAGTCAGAAAATGTTCTTAATGTCGGAATTGCCTTATCAATCAATAGGACATTCTTGATAAGATAACCATGATTATTTATTAATCGTGAAATGCACGTGGCTATTCAATTTCGACAGGAAACATGATTTGGATGTTTCCGATAAGATTGGTGCCATGTTTTATCGGAAGAACTGAGATTTTTTTGAGCCAGGTGGCCGAATTTTGTAGTTAATTTATGGTTGCGGCTTGGACTAAGAAGGATAACATATTGGATGTATTCCTCCACTCATCCTGATTAATCTACGTCTCGCAAACTTCATTCAAATCCGTTCAGCCGTTTTTAAGTTAATTTAATATACATGAATGGGATATTTTTAATACAATGCATAATATTCTTCGTCTTGAGTTTTTTTTTAAATGACTTTTACCGTATTAAATATTTTGCCAGTGTCAAGTATAAGGTTAATAAGTATAGCGTTCTTTACTTTTTTTTAATAATTTTAATGTTGACAGTGACATTATAGCAAATTAATGGAAAATATATTGGAGCGTTTTAAAGACTAATGGAAACTTATAATGAGTGTTCTAAAAATTACATTTATACCTTATTATGTTAAAGTAATTGCAATTACTTCCTCAATAATTCCTTCCAAAAACGTATAAGCACCTCTTATAATAAACACTAAAACAGAGACGTCAACAGACGTCAGATCATACGTCAATGTAATTGAATAGAATATAAATGCTTATAAGGATGTGCAACGATATTATCGATAGTAATTATTATCAGCTTATGTCATAGAAATGACATTCCGAACGGACGTAAAATTCTGAGTATAATATAACTTTCTTTTTTCACTGTCATTCACATTCTTTTAACAATGTCTTAGCTGTATTGTTTCTTTGCTATAAGTATGAAATAAAATATCTTTATTTCTAATATTATAAACTTAATGTGTTTGTTTTAACTTTCTTATAATAAGAGTATGTATAGGCATTACAAAGCACATCGTAATGGTCCAACCATTTTCATATCTTCATGTCACATCCATTATTTAATTTACTATTTGTATTTATTGATGTGTTAATCGCTATTAATTACTTGACATTGGCAAAATACCCGCTATGTTGTGGGTGAGGCCATATTCATTATATTTCATCGCATTTCATTTTGCAAAGAAAGAAGAAGAAAGGTATGAATAGATCTTGAATTATATTGTATGTGATTAAGAAAAAAATGTAGGGCTATTTAAAACTAAGATTATATACAAGTGCGAGATTATTTCTAACTGTACAGTTTATAGACTCAACTAACATTTTAGAGGAGTTCGGTGTTGCTGGCATCTCTAATTATCGATCAAATTGTTAGGTTCATAATTGGTTGAAAGTTGACAAGCTGAGGGTCAGTGGTGGATTACTCTTCCCTCATTTGTTTAACAGAAAATTTCCGCCAAGTATCGCCTAGTTCTATCAATGGTGTCACAACATTAGAGATCCCGTTGGTCCGAGGAAACATATTTTTTTAATTAGTATCGTGTTTATGGAAACGTCGATTTTTTTTAATTTAAAAATATTTATGATTAGCTCACGATATTAACTCGATACATTTGAGAGGGGTTTAATTATTTTGCAAAATTCTAACATATGCTTCAGGAATGTTTTTTTTATCAATTTTTATATGATGTAATATACCTACTTACTAACGAATTGACGCATGTTTTACCTATTTTATCTTTAGGACGTGACAAAGATGTTTGTAAATCGATGCAATAAAATAGCTCCGAGGTGACGTTAAAGCTTATTAATCATATATTTGCACGGCCATTAATTTTACCTCTCGTAAATGACGACTAAATCAAACTTTGAAAATGTTAACACATCAGGATGAGCATATTTCGTCTTCATATATCTGTGACATAGACTTATAGACTTCATATTTAGATACTATAAGATTCAAGAAGAAATGAACGATAATGAAGCGTTAAGTTACCAACAACTAATTCCGTCTCGCTGACACCACAGGTTTTATAATTAGGTAACAATGATAGTGAAAGCATACTTTCTCGATTACGATCTCGATACGATTACGTTAGGAGCTTGTGCTATGGGTACACCCGTTGGCGAGACGGCTGGCATCGGTGGGAAGAACTTAGTTGTATTTTCTTAACCTTAATTAATTAGGTTAAAACAAAAATGGAGTTACCATTAACGGATAATATAATAAATAAAATACCCTACATAAATTAAAAATTACCATTTACGTAATAGGTTGTATTACCGAAAATACCATTTAAATCCCGCAGGAAAATGTTATCTGGATACTGATAACAATGTTGCAGTCAAAACTCTTAACCAGTCAATACTACTTTAACTGGCAAAATCAGTCAATACTTGTTTTGAGTGGACAGTTTGATCAGAAGTAGTTTTGACCCGAAAACAGTCAAAACTAATTTTGCCCAATGAAGCTGGTTAAAAGTAGTTCTGTCTAAATGATTCCATCAGCTGTAATTTTATTTGGTTAAATTAGTTAAAACCATTAATAGGTTTTGAACTAAAAACCTTTTAATTATTAAAATAAATCAACCTAACCTAACTTTACATATAAATATTTTTGACAGAAAATTTGCGGATTGAAGTTGTTTTGACAAAGAGCGTCAGTTAAAACCATTTTTAACTGAATATTTGCAGTCCTTTTGGCACAGGCTCCACCGAGGACTACTTAACACATCTCCGTTTAATCTAACCTATATCCGTTATTATCTTTTACTCCAAATTTGTTAACTAATAACCAACCTGTGTTAAATAAATATTTTCTTATTTCATTTCAAAAGCATTATACATTTGACTGATTTCGCCAGTAGTTTTGACCGGTAAAGGGTTTTGACTGCAACATCTATATTGAGCGCGCGTGTATTCCACAGATTAATAAGATTGCATCGCGATATATTTATTTTAATTAGACTTCATTACACGTTTGAGTAATCGGTATCATTTTAATTGTGTTTATAAATATAGGTGTACCTATATATATTTGCCCTATTGTCATAAACAAAAAGGCAATAAGGTTCGCTCCCTAGCAGAGGGTATTAACATGATCAGTGTAGGTATATCTCTACCGACCCCTTGGAGACCCTGCGCGTGATGTTGTAATAATTTATAATGATTAAGCATTGCCGACAATTGGTCGTCTTACTCTCGTTAAAAGAAAGACCTTTCGATATTGTCGTCGACCAGCTGGTCGATTCAGAACGTTTCGACAAGTATCCGAATTCGATTAGTAATTTTCTCGTGCCGACGACGATCTTTTAGGGCCCCAAGTCTGGTAACACAATCGAATCATAATCGAACAGCACACGCATAGTAACTGTCACTTTTCACATATATTGTATGGGATATCAGTCAAAAGTGACATTTACTATGCGGTTGCTGTTCGATTATGAATCGATTGTGTTAGCAGACTTGGGGCCCACAGCCATTGTTTATAACCCAATCGAAGGTTCGATAGGACTACGGAATGGAATTGTTAGATTCGACCACTCGCTGAGTTTAAATAGTGCATTTCATAATGCATGTTTCAATTAATAACCGAATCCGTCGATATAACACTTGTCGTGAAGTTGTGAATCGGGGGCTGATATGCACAGTTGGTAGTGACCCTGCTTTCTGTATCGAGGGTCCCGGTTCCAAACCCGGTAGAGACTAACTTCGTAACCACGAATGTTTGTACACTAATCATGGATTTTTAATTACGTAATTATTTAAAACTAGGTTTACTTAGATCGAGCCCGAACAGTAAATCAAGTGCGAGCTAACTGTATACTTTATAGTCTACCGTTTTTAGACATTTTTTATGGAGAATTGAAAAGCGTCTCTAGCGGACGGTATTTAAAGCATTAAATTCTCTACACATAATGTCTAAATACGGTAGACTATAAAGTATACGGTTAGCTTACGAATAATCTTGCACTTGACGTACAGTTGGTGTTTTCGTTTCCATACAGTTTTAATAATAGTTAATAATTAAATATAATTATTTAAAAAACGCAAAGTCCAGCAAATCCTGGACGCCTGAATATAGTCGCTGACTTTGGACACCTTTGCAGGTAAAACGTGGCCACAATAAGCCCATGACAAGGTCCTGTGGAGAAAGAAAGGGGACGCCTTGCCCAGCAGTGGGACACACAAAAAATTTCAAATCAAAAATTAATATGAGATAACTTTGAGTATTCGGTTGTAAATTTTATTTCTGCAAATTTAAATCTTAGAAGCGGCTCCGCTTTTAGTTATTTACCTACACTGATGTCAGTAAATAGTGAAAACCTAGATAGGTACTAAGGACATATTGAGAGAAAATAAAAGCGTGAAATGCTTAAATATATAAAATATAAATGTGCAGTTGAGTGAAAAACTTATTCGTAGATTTATAATTAAACAATCTAATAAAAGCAACATAGATCCGTAATTGTTGGAAAAAAACCGAATAAATCGTTAAATGTTTAATTCAAAGTTAATTATCTATTTATGATTTATCGAAAGAAAACAAGGTGAAAAGTAAAATCAGATTGTTCATGACTCTTAACCGTGTCAATATTATTTAAATAAACCAAATAATCACATAAAACATGATATTAAATAAGTAATAAAAATTAACCTAAAAATACCTGTCAATAATTTCCCGCCACTGACACAAAATAAAAAATAAAACACGAGCACAAACAATACGTTTATAACGAAATTCTAAATTTGAATTGTCGTTCCAAAGATATAATAGGGGAAGCGCGTTTGTTCACGAAACTCTCGGGGCGAAATGATCGGGGTACTGGAATCCTATGGTTTATATACCAGCCGCCTTGCGCCCGCGCAATTGATAGATTTTCATGTAAAATTGAAAAGCTCACGCACGGCGCTGTTTCATGAACAAAGAAAGTTCTACATGCTTCGATGACATTAAGATTTTATTTGCATTCGATAATCAGTTCGTATTTCAAATAATATAAATAGCCGAGCGTTCTTATTGGTTGACAGAATAACGGGAATTTATTGAGGTTAAGCATTTTATTTTATTTCAAAATGGCTGTATTTTATTAGAATAATCACAAATTGATATTCAGAATATATTTTCGTAACGAAAGCTTTATGAACAAGTTACAATAATTCTAGTTAGTCACGATTTTTATTGCGACAAGAAAATGTTAATAATAAATAGTACTTTGACTCCAAATAGACTTCAAAAGGTTAGTATTTTTTACCATATAATATAGATAGTATGACGAGTTATTTTAAACCATTTATTCTCTATGCAAAACTTAAGATTAAGAATAAAATATAAATTCTTAAAAAAAGTACACGTGTATTCAAATCGCGATAGAAGTTCTAAAAATAAATTCGATTTTCAAATTTGAAAATTCCGGCTAAGTCGGAGTAAGGCTTACATATTGAAGGTTCCGCACTAAACTCACTCTAATTGGAGAAGTACTCAACAGAGTCAGATTATCTAGAAATTATTATAATGTGACACATAATAGCACCTTGTACAACAGTTATCTGATAGGCTAACTATATTTCTAATAAGTGTACATTAAAATTATATTAGAATGCTTTCTTGCAGCAACTTTTAAGCTGAAAAGGTATCAGTTTGTCTGTAATCTATGAATCGATACCTACCCTGTGATATGTATGTCAAAATCATATTTTAACATATTTAAAAGTAGCAATCAAGGGATACATAAAATAAGAATTCAACTTTTTAAAATTGAATTATACGCGGCAAACAGTTTCTCTGATAAATGGCAGCGACAAACAAGTAAATTATCTTATTAGGATACCGTTTTGTTTCTTTTGAGGTACCCTAAAATATAAAAGGGGTCAATTCTATTACAATCTATGCAAAATATTTGATACAATAGCTTAGCTTTTGCATAAAAAAATGTAAACTATTCGCCGAAGGGCTAGGCAAAAGTAGATCCTATTTCTATGGTACGATTGAGATATTGGGCACATACAAACGGGTTGAGTATCTAGTAAAATAGTCTCTAGCATCTGATTTAGTGATTGTTGAGTATTTATGTTCACGTACTTTAATGGTTTACATGAATAAGAAATATTCAGATTAAGACCATTTTACGTTTATAAAATCTTTTGGACTATTTTATAATTATAAGAAAATTAATAAACTATATATACATGTTGTAAGTGAATTCATAACGAAAAGTGATACCATGGATTCGCCTCATGATTCGGGTCCCCCAGAGTTGGAATTTATTGTTGATCTTTTCATGAATATATGCAATATTTTTTCAGTACTTTAAATTGATTTTAGCATGAAAACATTTAAAGAGAAGTCTATTTCAACGTGATTCTTAATTTAAAAAGTCATAATTACTAATTTAAACCTTAAACTATAATGTTAATTAAAACTCGATACGTTCGAGCGCGCTTTTCACTCGCACGAGTCGGGTATCGCGCAGAGCGTTGTGTTGTAGTCGCGTGGTTTACAATACATTGCGCGCTCAAAAATTACAACATTTGTAACCCATGATTTTCGACATAAATATAAGTAAGTGTAATCTTTACCCAAAGTTTCGTCGCCATGCCTACCTTACCCTAAATTTAAGTTTCAAATATTACATTTCCGAAACCTAAAAAAAAAATTTCCGCCATAAACTAAAGTAAATACCTACTAATAATGTACATCAGATAGCGATATACGAGAGGATAAATAAATTATAACCTCGAGGTAACGGTAAGTATACAATTATACATATGGAACTACGCATCGACAAGCAAGATGTGGGAAGGCCAAATAGGTCACCAAATGACTGTAGCGCCCTTGGTGACAGCTCTTACCTGAAACCGCCTTGCCTGAAACAGATCATTCCAGAATATGATCGCATATATTATCATGTGATACATGATAATGAATACTATCAACAACTCAACCCTTCAATAGTCGATTGCCTGCACTTTGTAGATTGATGATTCATAAATATAAGTAGTTGTTTAGCTTTTATTAGTAGGCTAACTTTTATTATTTGGTTGGTTTTTATTAGTAAGCTGTTTTTTTTTATAAATAGGCTAGCTTTTATTATTTGGTTGGTTTTTATTAGTAAGTTGGCTTTTATTATTTGGTTGTTTTTTTAGTAGGCTTGCTTTTATTAGTAGGTTGGTTTTTATTAGTAGGTCAACTTTTATTAAATGGTTGGTTTTTATTAGTAGGCTAACTTTTATTCGTAGGCTAGCTTTTATTAGTAGGGTAGCTTTTATTAGTGGGCTAGATTTGATTATTGGGTTGTTTTTTTTAGTAGGCTAGCTTTTATTTGTAGGTTAGCTTTTATTATTTGGTTGGTTTTTATTAGTAGGCTAACTATTATTAGTAGGTTGGTTTTTATTAGTAGGCTAGCTTTTATTAGTAGGTTGGCATTTATTAGTAGGGTAGCTTTTATAAAATATATTCCATTATTAGTAAAACGGTTATCTGAAAAATTTACCGGACATCATGGAAGAGCTAGAATAATCTAGTAAGACCATGATAAGTATATGAATGATGCATACAATATGTATGAACACATCATGGGAAATATATTATTCCACCATCATGAGACGATTTTTTTATTGATCATTCAGGAGATAACTGTATAGTTAACGTATTTAGACACATTATATGGCAAATTGAGCAGCGCCTCTAGCGGACAGTATTTAAAACATTCAATCCACCATACAATTTGTCTAAATACGTAAACTATGAAGTATACGGATAGCTTACGAATAATCTCGCAATTGACGTACTGTGATTTTGATGTGCAGTGGAGAAAAGGTACTGGCCCTATGTTGGCAAGGTATTAGTTTTGAAATATAATGGTTCCTATGGAGAACGTTTTCAGGGATCGATATCATGAAATAAATTGTTGAAGTGTTTATGTTTTTTTATGTCATCACGCATGCCTGAAAATATATTTGGAGAATGGTATTGTTTCATCATGATCTAACACGGATTTCAATCACATTTCAGACGTTTGACTGGTTTATAAATTAATATAAACCAGTCAGTATTGACGACCTGATTAGCGCAGTTGGTAGTGACCCTGCATTCTGCGCCCAGGGTCTCGGGTTCGAATCCTGGTAGGGACAAGCTTTGTGTGCTGAGCACGAATGTTTGTACCCGAGTCGTGAATGTTTAATATCTATATAAGTATTATATACTGAGTTCGCACTCAGTCCATTGTACGGTACCATAGTACAAGCATTGCTTAGTGTGGGACCGTATAGTAGGTGTGGTCGTCTGGTGATATAAAAAAACAAAAAAATAATATCAGTAGCGCTATTGTTAAATTCAAACGTCGAGTTTAACTTTATCTTGGATTAGTTTTACACAGTGTAATTAAAATATAACAATATGGCGGCTCGCCCGCGCGAATGGAAATATAAACGAAATTCAAGTTAATTACTGAGATCGTCTCGACAAAACTCATTGATATGAATTTTCATAGTAAAATTCAGTGGTTGTTCGCTGAATTTATAATAGCGCCCTGAATATTATAGATGATAGATTTCTTCAATAGTTTCAACAATAGTTATCTGTTTAAAATTCCATTATACTTCGTTGTTCTTGGAGTAAGTTGTATAAAGGAAAATTTCGGACGAAAGTTATAATGATTGAGCTTTGCTATAAAAAGAAAGTTGTGTCATTATTTTAAATTTGGATGGATATGATTAAATGTTGTCAGAATAAGTAATATAATAGGCTTTTGTTGAAATTTTTAAACATTTATTTATGTGTGTATAAGTACACCAATAGACAGAGCGGTCTCACAAAAATAGAGTAAAATATTTTCAGATGTGTAAATCGGTAGGTAATAGTGATCTCGTTTATGTATAAGAAAATGGGGTTTTGAAATAAACTAATTTAGGGATTTTATCGCGTTTATATTATGATGATTTTCTCATGAACACGAAACAACCTCAGTCCTCCCGTGACCATGGTTGCTATAAAGCAGCCGAATCGTCGGGAACGTAAAGACATAAAATAAACGCGATAAAATCTATAAATTTAGTTTTATTTCAATATAAGATCTTGTTCATCTTGCGACGATTTGTTGTTGTGCAGATCCCTACCCTACATTATCATTAGATAAATTTTAGATTTCAATAGCTACACTTTTTTATCGATACCATTGTTTTCGCGCGCTGCTAAACATGAATGGGAATTGACGAGTTAGGATTTCTAATCTTGTCCCTTTCTTGCAACTACATAAAGGTGATAGGTATGAAAGTGACATGTAGTGTCTAAACGACCCCTGCGGCGTTGTGAAGTGTTGAACCCAGAGGTGCCGCCGCACCCCTGCGCGGGGGCCGGTACCCAAACGAACCGATTTGAATTACAAAAATGAAACACAGATGTTTAATCGATGATGACCGCCGCAGTCCGCCATTATTTTGAATGTTTTAATCCTGAATATTATTTGTTTATTGACTTTCTACCTACTAGCTACGCCTGCCGCTGACATCCCTCAGTAAATAAATATAATAAAAACAGTTTTAATTATCACACATTAACACCAGTTTTACTTATGTCTGAGAGAACTAGGGTTGCCACCTTGCAAAAAAAATAGTACGTTTGGGAAATTCAACAAAAAAAGTACACATTTATTTTTACGTCATAATAATATCTCAAAAATTGAGTGACGTTCAAAGATGACATTCAACGAATTGAGAATGACAGAAAGTTGAAGTTTTTATTCCCCGACGTGACTATGTGAGTGAGCGACGTGAATCCATTTTCAACCGACTTCAAAAAGAAGGAGGTTCTCATTTCGGTTGTATTTTTTTTGTTCTGAATTTCTCGACGCATACTGTGCTGCGCTGCGGGTGCGGTCCAGTCACAGAGATTACAAAAATCGCGAAAGTTGAATTCGAGATGAGAATATAGTATTCCACGTACTCTATTTCTATAATATATAGTACAATATACTAAAATTGAGTAAGATAATATATAATATATTACGGGTGGCAACCCTAGAAAGAATGCCTCGAGAGTCGTGAGAGGTCCGTCAACCCGCACTGGGCTAGCGCGGTGGACTATGGCTTATCCCCCTCGCATAGATGGGAGGCTCGTACCCAACACTGGCACATTTAAAGGGCTGGTGGTATACGACATTAACATTAACTAAATAATCGCTCGTTTGAGAACGGCTGTACCGATTTGGTTATTATTTCTTAAATTAAATTGATTTGAGATTGATTGATTGGTGAAAATAAATTAATGACTATCATCAAATTATTGATACGTCGAAAGTCATGGGTTACAAATGTGTAATTATTGAGCGCGCAATGTATCGAAAACACGCGATCACAACTCAACGATTCGCGCGATACCCGACTCGTGCGAGTGACGAGCATGTTCGCATCGTGTTTTTACGTTGCACTTTTAGGTCTAAATTGGTAATTATGTTTTTTTTATTTATAATTACGATCAGATGTACTTATATTATGATTTCATGCTTAAATCGATTAAAAAAAGCACTGAAAAAAATGCGTAAAAATCATGAAAACATCGATGAGAATTTTACAACTATGGGGGTTCCAGAATCATGAGCCCATGGTTATCAGTTTTCGTACGAAACCACTTACACAATGTGTAGAAAACATTCTGTGGTCAACCGCAAATGGTCTAGGTACTTGTTTTACCATTTCTAATCAAAAATTAAAGCCATCCCTAAGTTTATTATGAACTTGAAATATTAAGTTTATCAATATGTCTGTATGTTAACATTTACGGAACGGAAACATGTGTTTTACAAGTAAAAGTGACGATGCCGGAAATGGGTGGAATATTTTTATCATAAGTTTAATAATTCCTTGGTTTTTTTTTCACTCTAAGAAGTCATAAGTTTAAGCTTTGGGGTCCAAGGAGATACTTTTTGTACATGATTAACTGCAGCTCTGTAACTGCTTCACTAAATGTATTCAGATCAATTAATCAAACCGCAGAAATGGACCGTAGAAATTATTCATATAAAATATTTTCAGTGTCAACTACCCTATTATTGTCAACAAAATTTCAATGTGTAATGTCAGGTATCTGTCTACCCTTTTAGTATTCACAACCGTAAATATAACTCATTGTAGTGTCATGAATTTTTCAGCTGAAATAATGTTTTTTTACCAATGTTTTCAACCTTACCCCTGAATGTGTTATTTTTATGAGGTAGGTATTAAGTACATACAATAAAACATTCAAAATATTTGTTGGTTTGATTGAATATAACGCAAAAAGGGCTGAACAGTTAGCATTTTTTTTTTAAAATAGAGTACTCTATGAGAAAGGTCTAATCATGTACTCTGACCTATTTATACTAAAATATAATCCACCGATCAATATCATAATAATAATTTATCGCCAGACGAACACCAACTTATACGGTCCCAAAGAAAACGCTTGTATTATGTATTCCGCACAATGGACTGGGGGCGTACCTGGTATATAATACTTGTATAGATATTAAACATCTATGACTTGGATAAAAACTTTCATACTCATTACACAAAGTTTGTCCCTACCAGGATTCGAACCCGAGTCCTTCGACGCGGACGGCCGGGTCACTACCAACTGGGGCCTGGGCTAATCAGGCCGTCATATATTTCGGTCAATTAACGCCCCTCCACCCCCCAAATTCTCTGCTATTAAGGTCGCGTTCATAAAATATATATTGCCAATCTAAATTAAACTTATCGTAATTAAAAAGAAGAATTAATTTTCGTTACGAAAATTCCAAACTGAAAACCTGGAAACATATTCAGCGTTGTTACTTTCGAGAAGGCAGATACAGTATCACCTTGACCGAATCGACTCATTTAAAAGTATACATTTCAATATGTTTTTCTTGATCTCATTTATATGAAAAAAATGTGGGCGGGCACGAGTTTTTTTTTATTTACTTTTTAATAAAAAAAAGCTTCTATAAAATGCGTGGTTGGACTTTTTGGCGGGAAGTGGGAAGATGTCAGTGTTGTTTTATTTTCAGAGAATTATATGTTTATTTAATATATAATGTGCAATATTAGTTGGAGAGTGCGCGAGTGAGGAAAATTGAGATAAAATAGTATAACTTGACTTTTCAAGTTCTCCCAAGATCTTGTAAATCTTCAGTAGAGTATCCACAGCTTTACAGTTGGGGGTAAGGGATACATTTCATCATCATTATCATATTTTTGATAAACATTATGACTTAAACGAGTGAGAAATAATGTTGTTTTTTGTTTGAAAATGGATCTCTATCTGATTTTTTTATGTTGGCAATCGGCTACAAATTAATGCAATTTTTCCAAGTGTCCAGTATTTTTTGGTAATTGCTGTAAAATTATAAGTACCCCCCGCTGATAATAACGATGTTGATGACGATGATCAAATGAATCCCTTTAATTACTTTCACTTATTTTTTTTAAATTGAGTTTTTTATTTCCCGCCGGTTTCCGTACGAATTTTTTCTCGCTCGTTTCACAAGTTCAACGCAGTTCAGACATCCTGAAACTGAAACTAATAGAATAGAATACACAAACAAAACGCCGAGATAACCAACAGATCTTTCAGCATGCAACTAGCCATCGAGACCATACAAAATAAACATTTTGAATGTAAATTATAATGTTTACGCTTTCATTAGTTTGAGCATATGCGCACGCGCCGCTGATAGGTAGAGTGTACACAAATGCTATCGTTTGCCATAAAAAGAGGTTGATTGATATTGATTGATTCCGTTAAATATTTGTGGGCGTAAGATTTTACTCGTTTTTTGCGGAATCGACGGAATAAATTATATTGTATCAGAATCAGAATCGGAATATTTTTTATTCACGTACACCATTAAGTACAGTACTTATGAATCGTCAAAAGTAACAAAATATTATGCTGCTACTTTATCACCCGTTCGGAATGCCGTTCCTGTGGAGAAGAACGGGCAAGAAACTCCATGCTTGCTCTTTTTTTAAAAAATATCTTTTACATTTGTCGTAGGTATACTATACTTATACTTTTCAGATAGACAATTACTGAAAGATCAATGACACTATTAAAGAATGTCGGCTACATTTCCAGGTTGCATATTTATCTAACCGGTGAACACTTAAATAATTAAGTATATATGTATTCTTTGCCTAGTGTGTCGCAGTTATGAAACAACCTATATTTGAATAGCACAATCACCTGGACACCAAATCTCCTGACACCATTGACTCGCAATGAAATGACAATGACGTCGTTGTTGCCATCGTTTGGCAGTTTCACTCGGCATAACATTCAAAAGTGATTTGTCTCATGGAAAACTGTTATTAATTCAGTATGTACTGACGATCATATTGAATAACTTACATTACTTACATCATCGTCAATGGAGGTTGAATCGAGAACTGGTTGCGAAAGGGAAGTGTCATGTCATGTGCAGTTCTTGGAACTAGATGTCTACGTGACCATAGACACGAGACAGCCTGTAGACAACCTAACAACCTATTAATAGGATGTCAGCCTACTGCAGCAGTTAATTCCAGCGTGCAGTTGTCAATTATGTTTTAAAAATATATTAATTAGAGCTTTTTCTCTCGGTTGTCAATTTTGTTTTATTTTTCAAAAATGTTTTTCTTTAAATTATTACGTCTTATTTTGATGGAATATTAACCATTGTATATATAAGCGTGCACGAGCTTGTCTTTGCTAGTTCTCCCAAGAAGTACAGTAAATTGTCAGTAAAGTATCCTCCACTTTACTGATAGGAGGGTTAAAGGGAGTTTATTAGGCCTAGCCATAGGTGGGAAGGCTATTTAAATAAAAAACATGTTCCATGATGCCCTTCTGTTGGGTAAGGACTCTTTTTAATATATGGGGGATTGAGGCCATTCCATTACGCTGGTGCCATGCCAAAAATGAGCAAAAAAAACTCCTCAGATACCCCTTTTGAAAGTCAACCGAAACGATCAAAATATCCAAATGTTCGTCAGTCAATTTTATGCAAACGTCAGTCATCTCATCAGTACGTCAAGTGCGAGATTATTCGTAAACTAACCGTATAAGTACATTATAATCTACCGTATTTAGACATTTTGTATGGAGTTTTGAAAGTTTTGAATACTCTCTGCTAGAGGCGCTTTTCAATTCTCCATACAACATTTTTAAATACGGTAGACTATAAAGTATACGGTTAGCTTGCATTTAACGTGCTGGCGTTAAGTTATCTATCAGTCACCGCAGTTACTGTGGTCAAACTGACAGCAAAACCTAGCGTCTAATGGACTCCTAACCAATGACGTGTAAAGCGAACTTCAAGTTCTCTCGAGTTGAGATTGCTGTATTACGTAAATCTGTAATTAATGCTTCAGGAATGTAGAGCTGTATAATTAGACGTCAATTCAGCGCTGGTGCGAGCCGATATGAAGAATATAGAAAGTATGTGCAATACGGTTGTTTTGAAAACATCCCTCTAATTCCGCGCCGACGACTCAACGTTATTTCGGTGTTGTGCGGTACGTACTAGGAATTTACCATTTTTAGTTACATATCGTCACGACCTTACCTGGAAGGGATCAGCTGAGGATTGCAGCCAGATCGCCGGTCGAATGTGATCACGGATGACTACGCACAATGTAACAGAATGCATTGGGTGCGCCCTGACACCTTCACAAATATCCCACTAATATTATAAATGTGAAAGTTTGGATGGATGGATGTTTGTTACTCAATCACGCCAGAATGGCTGAACGGATCTGGATGAAATTTGGCACAGAGATAGATTATAGTCTGGAATAGCACATAGGCTTTTTTATCCCGGTAAAAGGTATGGTTCCCATGGGATAGATTCGTTTTAATTTTTCATAGAGCAATGGAGAATTTTCATAGAGGAATGGTGGCAAGAATGCTGGCTGCATTTCCTCGCTGTATAATCAAACAATTTTTTTGAGCGAGGAAAGAGCCAGCCCTCCTGTCACCTGTGCAGGCAATCAACCTGGTGATATTTTGTCTATATTTTTTTAGCGCTACGGCTCCATGGGCCTAACTTTTCTACAGCAAAAAAAAAAGATAAAAAACATAAAATAAACGCAATCAAATCCGTAATATTAATTTTAATTCAATGTGTCAGTATTTTCAAATCACCGTTACCAAGTGATACGGGAGTATGGATCCGTTATATTCGTTATATTCATTTGACGTACGCAAGTACGCAACTCTACGAAATAAATAAACAGATAAATATGTAAAAGACACAAGATAATGTAGGATTGAACTGAATAATTGATTAATTACATACTTTAAGGAAAAATCGTTGAAAAAAAAACTCGAAGGCAAACGAAAAGTATTTACAATTTGACCTTCATTGCATTATTTATGAGACACGATTCTTGGGAACCATGTTTCCAGAATGGTAGTGGAAACAATACAATTCTTCTATACTGTTGCAAGAGGAAAATGACATTACTTATTACCACGCTTGTATTTCCTGAAAGGTGTAGGTAGAGATGCAGTCGACTCTATGCTATTAATATTATACGGGGCAACCTAGCCCTTATTGCGAGGGGCATTCGGGCAAGGGGATCTTTTAGAAAAAAAATAAAAAAATCTGGAAAAAACTTGGACAAGATATACCACTTTATTTTATTTTATTTCGGGACTTGAATACATTAAATAAGAAGCGAACATTTGTTTTAGATATTGGCACGTATCTCACGTGTCTCAATATCATTGCCAAGATAAAAAGAAGATGGGGCTGGGGGCTTACCATGAACCCTTATTTCTGAGCAATTGACTTTCCCACCTAAAAGTGGTCATAAGTTCCCGCTACATAATAACTTTTTCATTGTAATTTTCAACGACAACGTTTGGAAACATATTTTTTTTTCATTTAAATAAATATGTATTATTGATTTAAAATATTATTGTGACTGTGGTGGGGATTTACTGAGTGCATTTTGAAATCTGCCTTCATTTTAATTTTAATTTATTGTATGATATTTAACTGTGTTTATAATAAAGTACTTTTTGAGGATATTGACTTAATATATAGTTGCCAGGCAGTTCGATATACTGGCTGGTAAACAAATTTCGTAGTTGGCCCTCTGTTCTTTGTATTTATTTGACATTATGTGTAGCCGACCCCAGCAGTGATCGTAAACACATCATGATATAAGGGAAAAAAATAGGCCTAACGAGTAGCCTTTTAAAAAAGTACATAATTACTCTACGGCCGCTCATAGAATGCGTTTCTGACACTTCGTGGTCCAAAGGTTGACATAAAGGCGTCTACAAATGACACAACTAGGCACCCAATCTATAGGGTCGATTGGTATGTCAATGACTAGCCAACTTGCGTGACTAGACATATCAATTTGTCGACCCTACAGATTGGGTGCCGGTCGTAGAGGCTTTTACTTTGTAGTAGTGAAGTACAGACCCTAGGTCTTAGCAACTCCTATGTTGTATACTCAATACCCGAAGTTGCGCGGCTGGTCTGTACATAGCTTATGACCTTCGCTCACACCCGATGTGTGATGTGTCTATTTTCATACAATGCCAACTATGAGCATTTGACGTTGCTCCATTTGTTGTCTAGGCGCAATAATAGATAAGTCGCTATCTATGGTTTTTTTTTTCATGAATCTGTTTCGGTGTCTAGTATGGCGCGTTGAGGTTTGTTTTTTGGTGTATATTTGGCCGTGAGCCTGCCCATGCGCAGGGCGACGCGTGGCCTACTAACCTATGACTATTCTTGTATAATACTTATTAAGAAGATCAATAATTATTCTGGACTACCAGCGTAAGAGTCTTGATTTCTGTGCCAGTTTGCGTCTTTTGTCTCCCGCTTTGAAATGGGGGGAAGTGGATAATTTTCATTCTAACTCCTTTTACTTTTCTTTCGATTAATTTCGTTGCTATGACAATTAGCTTTATCCCCGGGACTCGCCGAGGGTCAAACCTCGGGGTCTTCGTTGGTCATCGCTGTGGATACTGGCGTCCAGGACTAACCACAGATCATGATATCTGTGGGAGTAACAGTGGTGGGTATGTACACGTGTAAATATCACTACGGGTACTTGTAATTTCATCAAGAAATACTCGACACTGGCAAAATGGCTCTATTTTGTAGTCTACCCAAATAAAAAAAGGAGAAGAAGAATATTTAATTATACCACTTATTCCAAAATTGTCAGAGACATATTAAAAGGTGACCCGGATTCGTTGTTCCCGGGTGTATATCCGAGGTTTTCCCATGATATTGGATGACGGATGAAATTCCTTGTAGTAAGTCACCGTATAATTTCTATTGTATTGTGCCATGCAAAGGGTTATGAGTAGGTACACCTTTTTCTATAGTTAACAGAAATTGTGTCAATATTTGATATGACATAGATCTAGGATCATATAAGTAATAATATCTGATCACCGACAAAGTGTATGAAACTATCGAAAACTAAGATCTACAATAAAATCATATCATATCTGGTTGCAGGTTCGATTCCTGCTTTGGCAAATTTCCGATATGATATTTTCGTATTATCACCAGGTACTATACGGTACCCATACAAGCGTTGCATAGTTAAGAACTTTAATTAAATGTAAAAGATCTATTTTAAAAAAGAGCAACCATGGAGTTTCTTGCCCGTTCTTCTCCACAGGAACGGCATTCCGAACGGGTGATAAAGTAGTAGCATAATATTTTTGTAACTTTTGACGATTCATAAGTACTGTAAATAATGGTCTACGTGAATAAAAAATATTCTGATTGATTCTTTATAGCTGGTGTGTTCGTCTGACGATATTTATAGGTCTATACAACATTGTCGCGGGAACATGACGTTTTAGTCGTATATATATGATGAGATATTGACCCGTTTGTTAGCCTTCGTTATGGCCATATGGTCATATATACGTCACGCATAACCTAGATAGACGAGCATGGAATTCCACAGCCACGCCCCCTCACGCGACGTGACGCGGTGCGCGTGCGCCGGTATCATGACGGACTTGTTACCTGATATTTCGTCATTTATCTTATCGCCATCGACACGTTGATAGTCTTTGCTGCATCGAATCCTGCGCATATTCACGCCACGGCACTACATAAACACTGGACTTTATAATTTCAAGATCAAATAGTTTGAGCTTACTTAAATTTCTTGGTCGCTTTGAAAGGCAACTCGCTGGAGTATTTTCTTTTTCTTCTTGCAATGCGATAAATGGACGATTTAAAAAATAATATAAAGAAATATAATTCCGTTTAGTTCTTGCTTCGCTGATGAAGTTGATTTCCGACCCGGATGTGGAGTTAATTTCCAACTAGGAAAGTCCCTCACAATTAATTACACAGCGTGAATCAGAAAGTTTATAAACCCACTACCAATTATATCTTCTTAAGCGCATTTGAAATGATTCGAAGTCAGAATTTCGAAAAATGGATTTTTTAAACGTTTTGCTCCAAAAAAATTGCAATTGATATTTTGATGGGTATCAACATTGTTTTTCCAATTCGACTTCTAACCTCTCAAGATGATTACAGCGCAGGTTCAAATGGTAGTATACCCTGTCTGAATCACGTTGTTTAAAAATAAAAATAAATAAATGAATTGTAACTTCAATTTTCCACATTGTATGGCTAGATGAACTTTTCAAAAACGAGAACGCGATCTATACAGTATACGTTTCGTTGACTCATGTCTTATTTATTGTAAAGTTACTTTTTTTTCATAATATTCTTAACACTGACTGACAGACAACGCACCGCCCAAGCTGATGGACCTCGAGAATTGAAATTTTGAGGATATACTCCTTGAGTACCCTTAGAGGTGCACTTAGAAGGGATTTTTAGGAATACGATCCCTAAAACAGGAAGATGGAAGGTCGAAGTTTGTATAAAGAAAAAAATTTTTAATGTTACCGTCGGGCTCACGGCTAGTCGTAAATAAATTTATTCTGTGGCATAACTGCACTATTGCGCGCGCGCAACGAGACGGAACATTTTTGTGTCTAGCGCGTCAGCTGATCGGATAAATGAAAGTGTTGCATCAGCCGCGTGGAGGACGAATACCAGCGAGATAATATGATCCAAATACTTATGTCGTAATAATTAAAATCTAAAGTAAAAAAAAAAATGACGACATAACATCATCGGATAAGAAGACTCGCGTGGTACAGTTGGTAGTGGCCCTGCTTTCTGTCCCCAGAGTCCCCGGTTTGAATCTAACTACAAAAGCTACAGAAGAGTAAGAGAAGTAGTAATGACTAATATTTTAGTAGGAAGTATCACTGTTGTACTTTTAAAAACTCAACAAGTCGCCAAGCGTGCAAGTTCGCACACGATGAAATTATTATATTGTAATAATTTTGTATTAATAGCAAAAAAAGAGATAACATTTTGAAAGTAATTTGGCGATGAGGGTCCGAGGTATCAGTTCACTTTGGAAATGGGGTCTCTTGCCCAAAATAGTTTGGGAATACCTGGTCTAAAGTATAACGCTATAAGTATATTATAATATAAAATATCGCCAACTATACGGTCCCACACTAAGCAACGCTTGTATTATGGGTACCGTACAATGGACTGAGGGCGAACCCAGTATATAATACTTGTATTAAACATCCATGACTTGGGTACAAACATTAGTGCGCATCACACAAAGTTTGTTCCTACCAGGTTTCGAACCCGGGACACTCGGCACGGAAAGCAGACTCACTAGCGACTACGCTAATCGTCAAGCATCGGTACGTATTATGTCTGCAAGAGTCGATTCTACAAATCTCAACAATGGATGTTTTATTATCTCTGCTTACCCATAAACAATAAGCAGGAAGAGCCCAGCGGGCTATCTGGTCGCGTGACGTATGCGCGCCGCGGGTTCCATTCTCGGAAGCCTACTACGACATTCCTCTTCACTTATGAATGGGGTAGGGCGACTATAATATTGTGTGTTGACAGGATAATCCCGATTTATAATCGTGTACAGGTTTTACATAGTAGATGTACATCATATGATGGCTATTTAGTAGCCATGTCACCCATAAAAAAAAATCTTATTTTAATTTCCCGAAGAAATAAAGAAACAAAAATTGTCTTTTGCCCTGTCTGTCTTCAAATTGTAACTCGCTGTCAATGATTTTTTGAATATTCTATTTTTAAATTTGGTTCACAATGAGACTCTAAAATACTTTCTACAGCTCTTAAACGTTTTGTATCAGGTTTTGATAAAAAAAAATGATTATAATCTTAACACGCACAGAAAATAAACTCCTATTTTGAATATCGTATATTCAATTTAACCCTGAATGAACTACCTTCTCTGAAAGATCCTTTACAACAAGCATCTAAAAATTTAATCCAAAAATGCTTTAACATTTTTTTTTAATAAAACGCGCCCTCAATTCCGAGGAATGTTTAATTAACATTTAAAACGTGTAATGAAACAGTCTCGTACATTTTTAATACTATTTTAAGAACAACGACCGGCTCGAGCACTTAATTAAAACATAAAGGAAATTTAAATGGAACGAGTTCAATGTGAGGTTATATTAGTTGGAGAAAATTGTTTTATTCTGAAAATTACTTTAGTTAGATTAACTAGTTATTTTGAATAATAGTACTTATGTTGTTGGTGTATGACATTTTGTTGCCTGAACGATTACAATAATAGATTTTCGTACCTCTTAGGTTTATCCTAGGTATATCCACCTAATAGGTATAAGGAATAGAAATTGCTTTCTTATGAGGTACATTTTTAAGTTCAAAATGCAAAATCTGAATGTATTTGTCTCTATCTTTGTCGCATTCAAATCTGCACTCCTTATATCCAACGCACCATATGACAAACATGACTATCTTGGCTCATATATCTTTTTAATATTGCCAAACAAACCCTCCAAATCTACATTACCAAACCATACTCGAGGCGAAATCAGTATATAAATATAAATAGATATTAAACAGCCATGACTCAGCGAAATTCGTGCTTAACACACAAATAATGCCCCTACCCGGATTTGAACGCAGGACTCTCGACAGAAAGCTGGTCTACTACCAACTGTACTATCAGTTCGTCAGCTATTATTAGTGTCTCTCCCCACACGGGCTATACCCGGAACTTTAGAAGGCTTGCGCGGGAACATGGGTCCAACACGTAGAGGCCCTTTTTGAGATTTCATTATTATGTTAGCCATCTGCTGGGGTCAACTCCTGAAAATTATAGCATAAACAGCGAATTGACCTCAGCAGGCGGAGGAACTATTGCAGGAATATGCAAAGATAATTGGGACTATGGATTAAGGATTGGATGGATATGGGATGGGAATATTGGAAGGGTTGCAATATTGGATTGGGATGGGAATATTGGAAGAAGGATTATTATTAATATTTTGCCATAATCTATAAATGTTAAGTGCTTGCACGTTTCAGACGTTATTGTAGATAAGTAGATATATTATTGTAATGGTGTGGGCGTGACGGGCGGCCGGGGAAGGCGTGACGCGTGATGTGGCTTATCTACTTATCCTCGTTCAAATAACCACGGGTTCCAAGTCCAATTAAGATATGATATCTAGATAATATTCTGATTCCCTTTATGAGTAACTGTAGCGAGAAAATACAAGGAAGGTTTCTTTTTGACGGCCTGATTAGCGCAGTGGTAGTGACTCTGCTTGCTGCGCCGAGGGTCCCGGGTTCGAATCCTGGTAGGGAAACAAGCTTTGTGTGATGAGATATAAGTATTATATACTGAGTTCGCCCTCAGTCCATTGTACGGTACCCATAACACAAGCGTTAAGCTTAAAGTGGGACCGTATAGTTGGTGTGTTCGTATGGCGATATTTATTTATTTATTTATTATTAAATCCTTGGGTCCAAATGGATTTTTTTCATAAAAAATCTAAGTTCGCGTAAATATTAAGAGAGAAGAGATCGAGAGAAGAGAGAAGAGATTTTTTTGCTGAATTGTTGGTCTCTACTTCCTTTTTTTGAATTTATTTCTCCTGTCAACTGTGTACATAATAAATGTAATTTATTTCTTTCTTTCTTATTAGCACTAATGGACTGGCTACTATCTCAAAATGAAATTAGGTCTTCAATAATACGGCAGGAGGATAAGTATTAATCTTACGTTTTGGTTTATTAAAAGAATAATAATAAAAAAAATACTAAAAAGCAAAAAATAATCTAATCTAGAAATCTACCTTGTCTAACTAAATCAAATATTTAACGAATGTGAAGTCTGTGCCAAACAAACAACTAAGTCGAGTATTGCCGGTCCATGCCAAAGACTATACCTACAAATTGGTCCGCGCATCTCGTTACTGAGTATACTTTTATTATTCTTCGTCTGTTGTTTTTGGCACATAAAAAACCATTCTCCATTTTGAAGTCGGTAAAAAAAAATTTGGTCCCGCTAAGATAGCGTAATATTATTTCATCAAAATAAGGACTGTCCATGATGTATCATACTTCGTGGTGACCCCCGAACAGGAAACACGTGGTCGACGTAACGTACCTACAATCTGTGTGCCGCGATGACGCAAGAGCTAACCGATCGTCGTCAAGTTCGACTCCCGGGCGGGGCTGACAACTGACATGTGGCGTGATGCGCAATCGACCTTATAATAAAAATTCTCATATTCTAAGTCAGTCACATTTATTAGCCCGACATGATCTAATTAGTGATCCTGCTTTCTTTGATCTTTGATTTTTTGAATTTGTCTCCGTCCCGAATAACAGAATAACTATTAAAACATGGGTAAAAATATACTAAAAACTATATAAAATAATTAGTTTTCTTATACATTTGATTCTGAGACGGTACCACGTTTGTGATGTGTTTGGATGTGGGGGGGTAATATCTGGATTTACTGCTCTGATTTTGACAATTATTTCTCTAATAAGAAGCTGCATTATCCCTGTGGATTTCATCAAGGTATTGCGGGCGGAGCCGCGGGCAGCAGCTAGTCTTAATAGGCTATGTTTCACACGGATGTGTGTCTACAATGTTCTCACACACCCATAACAATGTGCTGCTCAAAAATGTAAAAGATCATTTTAAAAAGAGCAACCATGAATTTTCTCGCCTGTTCTTCTCCATAGAAACGGCATTCCGAACGGGTGGTAAAGTTGTAGTTTAGCATTTTGTAACTATTTTGACGATTCATAAGTACTGTACGAATACTTAATGGTTTACATGAATACAAAATAATCTGATTCTGTTTCTGATGGTACAAGTTACCCTTAGCTAAGAGCAAGTGCCAATTAATCCAATATCCTGTTACGTTCTATATTAGGATAACTGACACCAATAATAATTTGGAAGCTATTCCTTGAATCAATAATATCTATGTAAATATTAATTATGGCTTCCCGTTAGTCAGTTATTATATATAATATAGTTATAATTGATAGAACTAGGCGATACTTTGCGGAAATCCATTGTTCAACAAATTGGGGAATTATTAATGGGGTATGGTTTAATTATCGATCACCTTGTTTGATTTGTAATTGGAAAAGTAGACAAGCCGAGGGTCAGTTGTGGGTTCCTCTTACCCATTTGTTTTATAATGTAGTTACTAAGCTCAACAGGCGTCGAGTCACCTTCGTCCGTAGGAGAATTAAGTACCCTCGAGATACCCTACACGTGACCCTGGGTGGTGCCAACCAGGTGACAACTCTACTGGTGGTAGGCTTCGGCCGTGGTTAGTCACCACCCACTGAACAAAGCCATGTCGCCAAGCGGCCTAGCCGTGTTCCGGCATGATGTTCGGTGTTGCCATTCATGGATGGCGGGTCAGATCAGCTGCGCTGCATGTGCCTAGTGAATGTAGCGTCTCGATCTACTGCCGCCTTCCTACCTAGGCAAGTATGCTCCATCGTAGATCTCATCGTCACTTACCATCAGGTGAGATCGAGATCAAATACTTGCCTATATATGTATAAAAAAAAAAAGATTATTCGTAACCTAACCGTATACTTCATAGTCTACGTATTTAGTCACATCGTGTGGAAAATTGATTTTTTCAAATACTGTCCACTAGACGCGCTGTTCAAAATGGCAATAGTTAATTTTTGTGAGCAATTTTTTTTTTCAAATCTTGCTGTAGGTACCCTTTCTGAATGATGAATCTTAAATATCGCCAGACGAACACACTATACGGTCCCACACTAAGCAACGCTTGTATTATGGGTACCGTACAATGGCCTGAGGGCGAACCCAGTATATATAACTCGTGTAGATATTAAACATTGAGACTTGGGTACAAACATTCGTGGTCATCACACAAAGTTTGTCCCTACCACGATTCGAACGCGGGACCCTCGACTGAAAGGGATACTACCAACTGCGCAAATAAGGCCGTCAAATGTAGTGTAATGTATTATTATAACAATCACTTACTGAATTAATCACCCAGTCATAAGGCGCAGCACACATTGGGAGAGAGATAAGGCTGTGTACACACTCGGAGCCATCGCGCAATTCGCACTGTTTCGCGATTAGGGCATTTCATTTCTTTTATATAACCACCGATAATGTAATAAGCTATCAAGACAATCATCTGCGCTATTGCAAATGAAACCATGGTTAGTCAACAGATAAAGTTGATTTTTGAAGTGTAAGTTAATACCGTTTGACAGGTTGTCGTATAACGGTCTTATACGAAGTTCGAGATGAACATGAGTCATCGGTCGGCGGCTGTCAAACTTTTTTCTTTTATGATTTATACGCTTTTAATATCGGATCATTTTTTTTAATTTGAATTATTTAATTAATTAATGGGTTTCTATAGTTTATGGGTTCATGTTTTTTGCGAGGCGCGTGTGGTGTGAGAAATTTTATGTATTATAGGTTCATATTTATAGGTATCATATTATAGGTATAATTATAGTCATAATTATAGGTATATAGGTCATAATTATAGGTATCATATTTTTTTTAAATTACTTCGGGAAATATATTTCTTGAGGCTTCGGTTCAATCCAATTATATTATACAGCGTGATTCAGAAGGGATGTACCCTTTAAACCTGCGCTTTTTTTAGCGCATTTGTATATTATGTGAAGTCACAATTCCAATAAAAAAAAAAAATCACAAATGTCATTTTCTTGAGAGCATTTTTTGTTGTAAGCGCCTCTTCTAACTGTGGTATGCCCTTTCTAAATCACGCTGTTTATGAAGGTAACGAGACTATAAAAAAGGACTTTGATTTGTTCGAAATTGGGCCAGTGAAGTCGTGTTACTATTATCTAATCTGTGGTTATCAATGCTCGGTACGTCATCTGATCCCTGGCCTGCCTGTGCTGACGTCACATCCGGCTGATGTCACTCGAACAGCGACCGTTTACCCAAACCATTATCTGTGTGGTTGCACGATTTCTCGAATGTCAAAGGCCCTATTTAAGCGTAAGTAAGTACGTAAATAATTTTAATTATCATTGGAATTACACGAATTAATTCCCCCGTCTCCATTCTATCGTCTGTCGACAAGACGCACGGACAAGTGTCATCCGTACACTGTGGACATTCCTTCGGTACGTACTAAGCGTTTTGGTTCTACTTTCATCGTGCGAACTGCCAAGGAATGGAACACGCTACCGGCGTCTTTGTTCCCCGTTGACTATAATCTGGGTGTTTTCAAGTCGAGAGTGAACAGGTACCTTCTAGGGAAGTATGCTCCATCGTAGATCTCATCGTCACTTACCATGAGGTGAGATCGAGATCAAATACTTGCCTATAATATATAAAATAAAAAACTTTTTGCGATTTGCTTTGGTCTGGGTATTACCGAGATCGGCCCCAGTCCATTGTACGTACTCTTCTATTGGCATTGACAAGAGAAGTGTAACGATAGAGTGAAACGTACTCTTAAGGTCAAATTAAAATTATTTCATTTGATTGAAATAAAACTATTTTTTTCGGATTTTATCGCGTTTATTTTGTGTATTTACGTTCCCGACGTTTCGGCTGCTTTACAGCAAGCAAGCAACAGGTCACGGGAAGATAAACGCAATAAAATAAAAAAAAATAGTTTTATTTCATTGTGTAGTCGTACGTGGGAACGTAGGAACGTAAAAAATATAATATAACGCGATAAAATCCGTAAAATTAGTTTTATTTCAGTCAGTCAGTGCTAAGATTTTTTTTTTAAATAGAGGATAGTCTAGTTAGATAGGGAATAATTGAAGCCTATTGATTAAAAAAAGTATTTATTTGATTTAAAGGGTCTCGCGGGATTACTTTCTAGAATCTCTTCTCTGCTAGTAGTTGTACTGTGAGGTTGTGATATACCTGTTATATAATTTAATTTAATTGTAGTGTATAACGAAAAAAAAGGGTCATGCTGCCGGAAGTAAATTAATTTACCATTGCTAGAAAAGGCATTTGTTTTACTTGTATAAAAAATCTTGTATAACCTTTTTGCTAAAACAAAACTGATATAAATTCACAGTTGGTAAGTAGTTAAACATGATTTGAGGGCCCATTAAATTAAGTTCTCGGCTCTCACTCGTGCGCACGACTTGCAAAGACAATAGGGCTATTATTCAGTTTAAAGCTGAGACCACACTACGGTTTTTTCCGTGCGCGTTTACAGCAGGAGAGTGCAAAACCGCGTAGAGTGTGCGCACTGTAATTTAACCGCTCTACATTCCAGTAAGTGAAAAATGCACTTAAGACCCCGCCAGTGCATCGCAGTGCGAGCGAATAAAAAAGGGATTAGTGTGAACTACTTCCGTGTAATTAACAGTGACGTAGAGAGTGCTTGCGCACTTCGATTGGAGTGCTGAATTAAATTATTATTATTTATAAGAGAACCACAATATCAATAAAAGCTTATTGTTTATACAGTGGGTAGTAGTAGTAGCCAATAAAGAATTAAAAAAAGATACAACAAAATATGTTTTTTTTAGATTTTCTATCGATAAAATTTTGGTCGACTTCTACCCATTTTCGTTATCTAAGTACAACCTGTATGTAATCATGAAACACAAATTCTCGCGGGAAATAACCGCGCGCTGTTTTCCGCCGCAGTGCGCGCCCCCACTTATCTGACCCCACACAGTTCACGGTCAAGGCCGCGTTGACAGTTGACAGGTCACGTCAACGCTCATTAGGTCAGCGCAAGATGGCGGGCGGATGTTGGTAATTTCCTTTCATTGCGTTACGCAATGACGCCAGCAGGCGACATGACAGTATTTGTGTGAATGTGTCAATTTACCGATTCATATAAAGTGTTGTGTGTTCATAGTGGTATGATGATTTACAAACACTTAATCCGAATTATTAAAAAAATATCAAAAATTTTTGGCGTTCTTCTAAATGACCCAGTCAGCAATTCAACGATAAGACAAAACATCGAGTACAATATTATTCGATTAATTTGCTGCTAATGAACTGCGGTCAAAAACTATGACTTAAAACACGCGGTGCCCACGAATTCGTAAGCGTGGATTTTAGTTTTTGGCTATCGCGGAAAAGCCTCTTTAATTTCCCGGGATAAACAGTATCGCATACCCGGTATAAGCTATTATCATGATAAATGTTATCATAATCCGTCCATAAAGGTTCTCTAGATGCACGAACAGACGAGGAAAGTTCGAAAATAACGAATTCAATCAGTACATAATAAAAAAAAAATATGATTATTTTTTACATATATTTTTCACCATTCCACGCGGACAAGATCTTTTTGATACATAGTTTGTTGTCATACTATTTTTTTTTTTTTTACTATCCTATTTACTTTAACTGTAATTGTAAACTTTAATTATACTTGATTTTATTAACGTTTTTTACAAGTAACCTACAATTAAAAATTATCATATTTTTTTTCCCAAAGTCCCGCATCGATTTCGAGGGCTACGATTAGCTTCGATGATTATTACCTAGTACAAACTATTTCGTTCAAGTCCGTGTAAAAAATACCGATATTATATTTAATGAACTTTGATATCCGCTGTCCGTAAAAAAATAAATTTAAACACAGGTGTTCAATTCACCTTCGAGCACATTTTGAACAAAAAATCTCCCGTCTCACTCTTAAATCATTCAAAATTTGACGAGCTGTCATTAAAATTAAAAAAAATCTGTTATATTCACAGATAATGTAATTTACGAGTTCCACACCAATCAATGTAAATTCAACTTTAAGGTTTAAACGTAAAGTTGATATTTGAACGCTTTGTTTTGAGTCAATAATTTATATCTCAATTTTGGTAATCACAATTAGGTATTGAAATATAATTCTCTGTTGTAATTTTATATTATATTTGCGGTTCAGTGATGGGAAAATTTTATCGACATATTTTTTTATCGATATCGGCTCACACCTGAGTGGATTATAAGGCCCGACTTAATTGTGAAGGTCGAATGATGATATTAGCATGAGATAGAATTGCCGTCTCTGTAATTCGAGCCCATTCTAATCAGAACTAGTTCTATTCATTGCAGCCTATGGGCTATCTATTATGTCATTACATCATAAAATTGTCACAAAAGTGTACCTTGAAATAATAACAAAGAGCTCTGGGTTCCAAGCCTGCTAACACTGAGCATTGAGTTCCAATAAAATGACAATGGCATTGCAATTGACACTTTTGACAGTTTCTTTCGAACGACATGCAGGTGGCTTTACAATGTATGTAAAGGCATACGTACAACAAGTAATAGGAAATCATCACATAAAATTTGATTCTAATAAAAAAAATGCGAGAAGTGCAAGCTGGAGTTTGAACCTTGCACATTGCACACCTTGATCGGTTTCCACGATGTTCTACCAATACCAATTTTACTATATACTGTTATAATAATAAAAAAAAAAATATATAAAAAAAATATTCCTAGGTATCGATAAAAGTGTACCACATCACCACGCGTAATACTAGGTTAGTTGCTTAACAATTACATGGATTGTTATTACTGACTATTCAGACATAATTTAAAATTGATTCACCTATTTCGTGGTAATCATTTTAGAACAAGTGGACTATGGCCCAAACCCCTCTCGCCTTGGCAACAAGCTTGCCCAATATTATAATACCAGCCCTTTTTAATGTCCCACTGCTGGGCACGGGCCTCGCCTCAATGCGAGGGGGATTAGGCCATAGTCCACCACGCTGGCCCAGTGCGGGTTGGCGGACTTCACACATCTTTCGAGAGGTTCTCTCAGACGCGCAGGTTTCCTCACGATGTTTTCCTTCACCGTTTAGCTAGTGATAATCGTGGTTGAAAATTAGATTCGCAAATGAAATCCAGATATCCCAGAGGTACGAGTAGGGGTGTGAACAAGCGATCCTCGTTACCGAGGCAAGCGTTCTACCAACTTGGCTATCACTGCTTCGCCCACTATTACTTGGGTGGGTGCACTGTTGTGCACCTCCGCTACCCCTTCGGTGATAACAGGCATGATGGCATTGAATGAAATCAAAAATGATTCAGAGGTACTTAAGATGATCGTAACAGAGGACTTAGCAAAACTCTCAGCCAACTTAACGTAATATTCTTGTCGTTGGATAGTTCATTCTGGTTTTATCAAGTTAGAACTTCCATTGAAGTATAGAGTAGGTACTAACTTTCATATTATCTATGACGTAATGTGCTATATTTAACGTGTACATCATCCCAAAAAATAAGCATAAAAAACTCACCGATACCAACGACAAAAAAGAACAAAATATCGTGTCAATTCGTTAATTTATCGAACGGAAACTTTTTGTCAGCGAGCATTACGTAATGACACTCACTCAGAAAGCACTCTGCTTCGTACCCACGAGCAAGTGCATGAGCTATGTTCACGAAAAAAAAACGAGAAAAAAAAAATGGCGGGTTGCAAAAAAAGCGCGGAAAAAACCGCGACGCGAGTCAGGTGCGCCCCGCGCGATCGCAAGGACAGGACGAAATGAAAGTGCGTCTTTAAATAGAGATCCCTGATCATACGAACTATAAACAGATATCGTAAGATCTATTAATTAATGACATGCGCAGAAATTGCTCAATAATGTTCAATGCATCATATATTTTTTAAATACAACAAAAGTAAAACAAATTTTACGAATTTTATCGCGTTTATTTTATGTTTTTACGTACCCAACGTTTCGGCTGCTTTACGACCTTGGTACATATGCCTACCCCAGTTCAAACTATGATACTAGGACGTCAAACACCTCAGTCCGCCCGTGATCGTGCAAAATAAACGCGATAGTATTCGTAAAATTCGTTTTATTTCAATGTGTAGTATTCGCGTAAATATAAGAAATCAATATATAATGAAAGTCTAAAACACAGCTCAAAACACCGACTGACTGGTGGAGGATGCACAGCTTATATCGGAGAGTCTAGAAGCATGACATTTTGCACAGTAGTTCCTTAGATAGCATAGCATAGGTGATTTGAAGGATTTTTGGAAATTCGACCCCTTGGCGGTCAAATGGTGTGCTAAATTTTGTATGATTAAAACGATATTATTAATGTTATGAACACACGGTGGAGAAAATCCTCGTGAGGAGAGCTGCACGTCTGAGAGAACTCCTCGAAAGATGTGCGAAGTCCGCCGAAATTATGTAATTTTTTGTTAACATTAGAGACGTCGGACTGGAAATAGAGATTTGAAATTTCGACGATATTATATTCCTTGAGTACCCTAGATGTGTCCTAAGAGCCCCTGCGCACTAGGCAGCCAGCTCTACAACTAGTGCGCGGCTCTGGCTGCTACAACTAGTGCGCGGAGACTGACGGCAGCCACATACATTCGCCTATACACGCTCTGGCTGCGCGCAGCCAGCTGGCTGCCGTGCAAACAGGCGCGTTCTATTGGCTGCCGCAGCCGGGAATTCGTGGCTGCCTAGTGCGCGGGCTCCCATACAACGTCGTATGATTTACTGGCTGCCGCAGCCAGCCAGGAGGGGGGGGGGGGGGGTTCCAACGATTGTATAAATATATATCTTTTTAAAGTTCCGCCCGGGCAGTTGGCTGGTAACGTGATAAAACGCCAACTTTTCATGGTACGGAACCATTTTGACGCGGATGTGTTTATATAACATAGGCCCATAACATTGCAGCGCCATTTCTTTTAACTGCGCAATTGCCGGTCAAGGACTGCGCAGTACATGATCTTTTTTTTTTAAAGACAAAGTAAAATAGGCACACACGTGAATGTCATATCGTGTATGTATTGGTTCCGTACATTGTTTTTTTTTAAATTGAGTACAAATGAAACGGTTACTAATTGAAAACTAGTGATGTCTTCATCTTCTAGCATCTGCTTTATTAGTGTTGCGCCACCTTTTTTTTTTTGGTGACGGGGGGAAATCTTCGAAAGATACCCGGCCTCTGTGTGGGAGAGGGCCGGGTTATGTGGGATTCTTACCCACTAAACCCTAATCTCTGAAATGGCTGGACCGATTTTGGCGATACTTTCACTGGCAGATAGCTGATGTAACAAGGAGTAACTTAGGTTACTTTTATTTTAGACTAGCTGTTACCCGCGACTTCGTCCGCTTTTTGTTAAATACCACGCGGACGAAGTCGCGGGTAACAGCTAGTATCAAAAAACATTTAACACTCAGTGTACCCTCTCTGAATCATACAACCTGTATAAAGGATAATAATTTCAACTACATTCGCCAGTTTGGTTTACGTAAGTTTTCAACTTTCGGAACGGAACCCAAGACTGTAGAGGTCGCGTGACGTAAGCTACGCTTATTGGATGCTGTCTGTCTTTATTATAGAGAATCAATGCGTCGGTCTGTCTGACATAACACAAATTTGTAGTACGCAATCGAGAATATTACTTTTTCAAAGTCAAAGTCAAATCGTTTATTTCGTATAGGCCTTCGGGGGCACTTACAAATTGTCATTACATTATTTTTTCTTAACTCTACAACCGGATCGGAACGCGACCTCAACTGAGAAGATCCAGCGAGGAACTCAGCGGGCTTGTCTTTTTTTTTTTAAATCCATTATTTTTACAAAAAAATAAAAAAGTGAGCTCCAGTGTGTTGCCATGCGAGGCGCACACACGCTACACTTTAACATTATAAATATTGATATTTGAGCGATCAGTCCCAGGCTGCTTTATCATAATAATACCAGTCCTTTTAATGTCCCACTGTTGGGTACGGGCCTCCCCTCAATGCGAGGGGGACTCTATAGGACGCACAGACGTAGACCATCCGTCTTTGCCAAGCGGAGGGTCATACGTACTATAGACTAAAAAAGAAAGTAGTGACTTATACAGCTTATTAGTCATTTTGCATTCACACAAAAATGCCTGTTTTTTGTTTATTGATAATTTTATTTCATTATTATACTAGCTGCCGTTACAGATGTTCTGCTGCCCCAATCTTTTCAACAACTTTTTTAATTATTCCGTTACTGAATACCTTATTCGGACTATTACGAACATTAAAAGATATGCCAAATCGGTCCAGCCGTTCCCAAGCGACAGAATTTAAGTTTTATTTATACATATTTGTCTCAAAATAATCTGAAGCACAGTATTAATATTACTTTGTCTTTTTATACATTTTGTAGTACAATTAGCTACCTAGATAACTAGAAAAAGTTTTAGTTAGTAAGTCACGTTGTAGTTTATCGAATCTATTTTATTCGCGAGTGTGTCCGCGTGTTTCCATTAGTGTAGCAACCTTGATCCTAAGAATATAGTATTCCCAACCTTGATATTGACCTGTTTTATTTATTGTCAGTAACGAGAGGCAAGTGAGAAAAAAGAGTTTATAAAGCTTTTTAAACCAGTTCTCTGTACGCTTATGGCGCTATAATAGCACTGTGTAGTTAGATAGGCTCCACACTAGCTGCACAAGTTTCTATCCGATTTATCGTATGTAATCTGATAATGTGTGGGGCAATCGTTTCAATTTAGGACGTCGGATTGCCGTACACGTTATCCGATGTCATCCGATGATTAGGATATGATTGGAAGGTGTGGAGCCGGCTTTATTGTTTTAGATGTTGGGGGCGAGTTTTTTTTCAAATTGCATCTTATAATAACAACCCCACTAATCTATACTAATATTATAAATGTGAAAGTTTGGATGGATGGATGTTTGTTACTCTTTCACGCCCGAACGGCTGAACAGATCTGGATGAAATTTGGCACAGAGATAGATTATAGTCTGGAATAACACATAGGCTACTTTTTATCCCGGTAAAATGTATGGTTCCCGTGGGATAGATGTTTTAATTTTTCATACTTTTTATCGCGGGTAACACCGCCGGGCGCATCTAGTATTATAAATGTTAAAGATTGGATGGACGGATGGATGTTTGTTACTCAATCACGCCAGAACGGCTGAACGGATCTAGATGAAATTTGCCACAGAGATAGATTATAGTCTGGAATAGCACATAGGCTACTTTTTATCCCGGAAAAATGTATGGTTCCCGTGGGATTGATTTGTTTTAATTTTTCATAGAGCAAACGATCGACATGATTTTTTGCATAGGTAGTGGTAGTTTAGAGGAAAGGACATAGAGGAAAAGGACGTACTTTTTAATCGCGGGTAACACCACGGGGCGCAGCTAGTACAAATCTCCATGACTCGGGTACACAGATCACGAGAGATATGCCGTGCGGTTCAAAATGTATGGGAACTCGCTGTCTCCGTTTTGTTCCCCACCACTCGCCACAAACACATGCAATTACATAAAACCAACCAATACGAAGTCTCACACACACACGCGTGCCAATAATTCGGTGCGTGCTGCGTCGTCGCCGCATACAGCGGCCGTACCACGCGACGCACCAGTTTATTCAAAGTATCGTTAGACGATCTATCCATTGCCTCGTACATTCACTCAGTAGCGAACATAGGTGGTACTTAAAGAGCCATGTATTTTGTACAAAAATAAAAAAGTCGTTGTGCTACATGAAAACTAAAATAACATAATAAAGGCATTAAATATTTTTTGATTTGTTGTTTTTAATGATTTTAAAGACGAATAAATAAAATACTTAATACTGGCTGGTGAAATGAGATTCCATCTTTCGCGTAGTTCACTTTGCTGCTAGCATTTTTAATATAATATTTTTAATATAATAATATACGAATAACACGGCATTTTAAAAAAAAGTTTGAGCTCCGATACCGACGTGCAGTTGCAGTCGACTGACGGCGAAAACTCTATGTTAGCCTAATTTTGGCTAAAGGTGAGCGCAAGCCCACCGCTTTCATAACATATCTCCTCTAATATATCTGTGCTCGGGTACAACAGTCTTACGTATCACAAAAAGTTTGTTCCTACCAGGATGCATACACAGGACTCCTGGCGCAGAAAGCAGGGTCAACAATCGCAGGTTCAACACTTACTATACACTTTATGATTCACTTTGTATACAAAGCGAATCTCATATGCTAGGACAAGTGAAAGATGTATTCATCTCCTGGTACTTGTAAGATGTTTGAACGCAAATGGGTCACTTGCGGGTTGCCTCACAAGAGGTACTTTACATCTGCGTCATAGGTAGAACGCATTACTATGTGTTGGCAACCTGAGTTCACTGTATACACAGCATGATTAAAATATAACTTTCTTTTTATGTACAGGATGTGGTGGCTTCGCAACGATAGCTGATACCGTGGATACAACTCACTCTGTACCCGTCAGAGTTGGAATTTTTAATCGATCTTTTCATGTTTCTTTTTTAAATAATAAAATAATCTTTTATTATATACAAGAATTACAAATAAAATAACTTAAATATTTACAAACTAATATAAATTAAAAAGAGTATAGAAAAGCTACAAAAAGTGTAAAAAATTTGGCCCGTGCGGTAGCGTGCCCAAGATGCTGGCGCATTTCCTCGCGGAATAGTCTGACTCGCTGAGCGAGGAAATGATTTATTTTTTAAATTAAATCTTATAATAAACGCGATAAAATCCGTAAGATTAGTTTTATTTCAATGTGTAGTATTCGCGTAAATATAAGAAATCAATATAGTATAGCTTCTCTTAATCATCCTGTATATGTAAATATGTGTTTATCGTATGCCCAATTTGACACCAATGCTGCCAAAACATTTTGGCGTAATTAACATTCAAAATTACCGATTCACGGCCATTTTTCTCATCACCATAACATACAATCGCCTCACATTTCTCTACATCTGAAAATGGCTAATTGGAAATTAATTGCCCATTTCAGTTCATTTACGAGTCGAGCGTGACTCAATCGTAGTCGTTCATTGATATCGAACGACTTGTAATTGTCTATACACGTGTAGGACCGGTATAGGACCTTGAGAGGCATTTACATAAATGCTTAATGTGTAGCTGGTAGAAGCTGGTTCAATCGCGTTACTCCCAAAATAAATAATAATAATACCAGCCCTTTTTTAATGTCCCACTGCTGGGCACGGGTCTCCCCTCAATCACGCTCCCAAAATAAATTTATAATTAATATTGTAATAAGAAGCTACATTATCCATGAGTGTTATATGCCATATTGATTTCTTATATTTACGCGAATACTACACACTGAAATAAAACATTTTTTTGGATTTTTATCAGGTTTATTTTATGTTCAGGCCCACTGTGACCATGGTTCTCACATACCCATAACAATGTATCCCTCAAAAATGTATAAGATCTTATTAAAAAGAGCAACCATGGAGTTTTTTGCCCGTTCTTCTCCATAGGAACGGCATTCCGAACGGGTGTAGACTAGTGACAATTTTGACGATTCATCAGCACTGTACTTAATGGTTTACACGAATAAATGATATTCTGATTCTGAATAAGTTTGAAAAAAAAATAACCTAGCATTATTTTCGATATAGACGCTTTTGACAGGGATTTGTGGTTTTTATTTATTCAAATAAATAATATACTCATAATTGTATAAACAAACGTTAACCATATAATCATGGTTGAAAGATAATTCGCAAACGAAATTCAATAATCCTGTAGTTGCAAGCCGGGGCCTGAACTTTTAATTTTTTTTATTACTTTATAGGCACGTATTTGATCTCGATCTCACCTGATGGTAAGTGATAATGAGATCTACAATGGAGCATACTTGCCTAGAAGGTACCTGTTCACTCTCGACTCTCGTTTCCATCAACTTGGATCACTGCTATGCAATTATAGCAATGATCAAATTAATATCTACAGAAACTGGCTAACAAGAAAGAATGAAAATACATTAACATCATTCCAGCCCTTTTTTAATGCCCCACTGCTGGGCACGGGCCTCCCCTCAATGCGGGGGGGATTAGGTTGACCACGCTGGCCCAGTGCGGGTTGGCGGACTTCACACATCTTTCGAGTGGTTCTCTCAGACATGCAGGTTTCCTCACGATGTTTTCCTTAACCGTTTAGCAAGTGATAATTATGGTTGAAAATGAGATTCGCACATGAAAAATCCCAGAGGTGCGGGCCGGGGTTTGAACTTGCAATCCTCGTTACCGAGGCAAGCGTTCTACCAACTTGGCTATCACTATCATACATTAACAATATGACACAATACAATGGCATATACCGAAATAATTTCCACCATTAGCTTCGCAACCGATGGGTGTTACTCTTTCAAGTTCACGCAATTCTCAAACCGATTTCATCATTCATTTGTTGCCATGTTGCCATGCAAGTAATAGGTTGCACATGCAGCGCATGCGCAGAAATGTCAGATGTCAATTGTGGGTGCATTGGAGACTGCGCGGCGACGCTACATCGAAGAGTTGCCCCTGCGCAATCAACACGCGAACTTTGGAACGAAAGGATGGTGTCAGAGGGGCAGACTTGCGACTAGCGCCAGACGAACACAGGGGCTTATCATTTGTTTCGTTATAAGTGTTATGCCACTTGTTGACCACCTCCCCCCCCCCCCCTCAACAAAGTCTTACGTTATAAATGAACAGCCCCACACCAACAGTACGGTCCCAAACTAAGCGCTTCTATTATGGGTATCGTATATACAATAGACTCTGGTTTTAAAGTCCTTAAGATATATTTTTTTCAAAAATATCACCAAGCAAGTACAGTCATAATACCTGAAACTATACTTATACCACTAGTGATATAGAACATTGAATGAAAATGAAATGTGATCATACAAAATGTATGAGCACATTACAGGAAATCTTAGATTAAAGCATAATGGGATATAAAAAATATATTCTATTCATGTAAACCATTACAGTAAGTACTTATGAATCGTAAAACAATGTCAGATTCCACCGCGCTCTTTCGGAATACCCGTTTCAATGGAGAAGAAGGTTAAAGTACCTCCATGGCTTTATTTTTTATAAAGATGTAATATGTATATAAATCGGTCATGTGCAGCCTGCCTAAAGAGCCCCTAGCAACAGTAGGGATGCAGTCCGGTTAATACTTAACTCGGTCGAGATGGCGCGGATGTATCTAGAAACTGCGTTCGAGTTCCCGACTGGATTGGAACAGTTGATCGTGATCCCTACCCAGGTTCCCGGGCTCGTATCCCGGTAGGCGCACACTTTGTATTATGAGCAGGAATATTTGTACCTGAGTCATAGATGCTTAATACATAAGTAATTACACACAGGCAGTGATAGCCAAGTTGGTAGAACGCTTGCCTCGGTAACGAGGATCGCAGATTCAAACCACCTCTGGGATTTCATGTGCGAATCTCATTTTCAACCACGATTATCACTTGCTAAACGGTGAAGGAAAACATCGTGAGGAAACCTACATGTCTGAGAGAACCCCTCGAAAATGTGTGAAGTCCGCCAACCCGGACTGGGCCAGCGTGGTGGACTATAGCCTAATCCCCCCTCGCATTGAGGGGAGGCCCGTGCCCAGCAGTGGGACATTAAAAAGGGCTGGCATTATTATTTATATATATTACACAGGCGTCGCCACTAATCTATTGTACGATGCCCATAAAATAAGCGCCGCTTCGTTTGGGACCGTACAGTTAATTTGTACACCTGTTCTGACGTCACGCGTACAATCATGACGATAAACCATTCCAAAATCTGAAATAACACTCGCACAATGGCCTTATTCAATTAACATTTAAGCGGCAAAAGTCAATATCATGAATGGATCGAAGCGCCGATTTTTGAGCGGAACGAATCAGTTGTGCGCTTAACTGTGTCGAGGACGGGATAAACGTCACGCGTGACGCAGGCGCAAGCGATCGATCTTTTATAAACCACATGGTAATCATTCGTACACAATGAATCTATACATCTAATTACAATAATGTCGCCATACAAACATACCAACATACCAACTACACCACCAAAGACAACCAACAAATATAAGAGCAACAGCAGAGATAGTAAAGTTGGTTGAACGCTTGCCTCGGTAACACGGATCGCAGATCAAACCCCGGCTCACATGGGATTTCTGGATGTCATGTGCGAATCTCATTTTCAACCACGATTATCACTTGCTAAACGGTGAAGGAAAATATAATAATCGGAAACCTGCATATCTGAGAGAACCCCTCGAAAGATGTTTGAAGTCCACCAACCCGCACTGGGCCAGCGTGGTGGACTATGGCCTTATCCCTCTCGAATTGAGGGGAGGCCCGTGTCCAGCAGTGGGACATTAAAAAGGGCTGGTATTATTATTTATATACTATTATAACACACCAACTGCACAGTCCCAAGCTAAGCAACGCTTGTATTATGGGTACCGTACAATGGACTGAGGACGAAGCCAGTATACATTACTTATATAGATATTAAACATCCATGACTAGGGTACAAAGATTAGTGCTCATCACACAAAGGTAGCTCTAGCAGGATTCAATTCCGGGACCCTCAGCACGGAAAGCAGGGTCACTACCAACTGCGCTAATCAGGCCGTCAAACTTCCTAGTAATATTATTCCAAAATTTACATCGACACGTGACTATAACAAGAATGTAATAGTAATTATTTTAAATATGGGTCGGGAGCAACGAGCTATTAAGATATTTGGGAGTTATTACGGCCCTCAGCTAATTGGACCCAGCCCGGAGGTTCTTGTTCATCCCAAATTCACCCCGTAAATACCTATTGTAATTTAAATAAACTTAATCTTACAGATTTTATCGCGTTTATTGTATGTTTTTACCTTCCCGACGTTTCGGCTGCTTTACGACTGACCACGGTTGCTGACCGTGGTCACGGGAGGACTGAGGTGCTTGACGTCCTAGTGTCATAGTTTGAACCGGGGTACCCTCATATTTAGTTGTTGCTTGCGGTCCGATCTACGCAGAAAGTGCTCACTTGTCTTGCAATGGTGCGCTTGGATTAGTGGTTAGATTAGTTTTATTTCAATGTGTAGTATTTGCGTAAATATAAGAAATCAATACCTATTGTAAATTAATTACACCAAACTTTTGTGCGATGCTGTGCAAACGAATCATTATTTGAATAAGTAGGTACTTAAAAAAAACTAAATCAAATTAAAATAGACAAATAAACTTATATTTTCGCCATCTGTTTTAGTCAGTTCATTTGAAAGTATTCAGACGTAAAAGAATAACGGCAGTGTTGCCAGATGTGATTTTCTATTTATACCCAAATTTGAAATTATTTTTCTCCAAAATGATACAATTTGCTTGAGTTTTACCCAAAGGCAAAAAGTTAATAATATCGGCTTAGCTTTTTGCCTTTTCTTATTTTTTCCTTGAAATACTGTTCTATTTTCCAAACTGAAGCAGCAGAATGACCTTTTTTTTTTTTTTTTTTTACGTTACGTATCCCCATTGTGCGAGATGGTTTAACGCGTGCGTTCGTAAAATGGGTTGTGGTCATCCTACAGGTAATCCCACTGAAACTAAAAATTACCCAAAATTCTCCATGGTATTTTTTTTTTCTCCAAATTTTTCTCCAAGAATTTCATTTCTAAAAAATTTCTCCAGAGCCAAAATTTTTACCCAGAATTGCGAAAAAAATACCCAATCTGGCAACACTGAATAACGGATAAACGGATAAAGGTTACCCGGGAAGCATTCCCTTGACCTGAGATACGTTTAATATAATGTACGGCGCAATTGTTAATTAGCATGATAATTCATAATCGATTGATGAATCAAATCCAATTCTTGGATCGATAAAGTTAATTATTTTAATCAATTATTTATATCAGCTGTCCCGGCGAACATCGTACCGCCTCAGAATCAAATGTATGAGAAAATGTTTTTTTCCGATGTCTTATAAATATAAATATCGCCAGATGAACACATCAACTGTACGGTCCCACACTAAGCAATGCTTGTATTATGGGTACCGTACAATGGACAGGGGGCGAACCCAGTATATATTACTTATACAGATATTAAACATCCATGACTTGGGTACAAACATTTGTGCTCAACACACAAAGTTTGTCCCTACCAGGATTCGAACCCGGGACCCTCGGCACAGAAAGCAGGGTCACTACCAACTGCGCTAATTAGGCCGTCATACAATCGTGTGATGAGGGCATCCGAAAGGTAAGTACTCTGTTATCAATATTGATGATAAGAATATAATGTCTCATGATAACAGTTCTTCTGTGTTTTATCTCATTATATTTTATTGATAATCTATGTAGTATTATTAAGTATGTGTCTTTTCCTTGCTTGATAATATTTTAATTATTTGATTAACTACGAATAATACTATACCTGATGTTATCGCATGCTAAACTGATAAGGCAACATAAAAATACCCTGAAAGTTTCCATTCAATTTTTTTTCAGGCTTTCAACCTTCTTGTACAGGCTTTCAACCTTCTTGTACAGGCTTTCAACCTTCTTGTACAGGCTTTCAACCTTTTTGTACAGGCTTTCAACCTTCTTGTACAGGCTTTAAACCTGCTTGTACAGGCTTTCAACCTTCTTGTACAGGCTTTCAACCTTCTTGTACAGGCTTTCAAGATGGACCACCAACGCAACTTCATACCAAAGCATTGATTATGTTTTAATTAAAATTTACTAGTAACTTGCGACTAACACATTTTATTTTGTAATATCACCAGACGAACACACCAACTGTATGGTTCCAAACTAAGCAACGCTTGTGTTATGGGTACCGTACAATTGCCTGACCGCGATCCAAGTTTATGATTATTTATATAGACATTATAACTTTCATGACTCGGGTACAAATATCATCTTTCTACAGCTGATCAAACATAGATTGTGCTTAGCGGGATTCGAACCCAGGAGCGTCGGTACAGAAAGCAAGGTCAGTACCAATTGTACAAATCGGATCGAGGACATTAGAACACTTGGCTCGGTAACGGGGATCGCAGGTTCAAACCCCGGCTCGTACCTCTGAGATTTCTGGATTTCATGTGCGAATCTCATTTACCAGCACGATTATCACTTGCTAAACGATGAAGGAAAACAATCTGAGGAAACCTGTCTGAGAGAGAACCCCTCGAAAGATGTGTGAAGTCCGCCAACCCCCCCTCGCATTGAGGGGAGGCCTGTGCCCAGCAGTGTGACATTAAAAAAGGGCTGGTACCATTATATTATATTTTTATATATTATTCTGACGAATGAATTAAACAAACTATTCACATCCTACACTATTATTATGTGTGAAGTAACATTATCGTATTAAACTGCAATAAAACGGTTAACGTAACCGTTACAGTCAACTTTTAACTGAAATATTCTGGTTACTATCATGTAGGGTCAAATGGTCCAGTCGGAGCCAATTTATAACGCGTGCGGGGACTACTACACTGCGTTACAGAAGCGAAGCGATAATATATTGTTTTCATATTATCTCACAGTACTGTACAGTTTATAGTTTACGTATTTAGACACATTGTATGGAAAATGTTTGACGACTCTGTGTCATGGCGATTAAATGCCGCCAGTAAATAAGCATTCCCCTGATACGGGGCAGCAGTCGTATCAGTACTGGCAGAAGGCCGAAGAATAGTTTTCTGGAAGGGCTTCTGACGGATCATCAAGGAGCGGTACGCCGATTTTTGAACTGCGGCGCAGAAAGCAATGGGAAACTACTGCACTAATCTCCCATAAATATAGCTGATGAAATAGCTTCATCAGCTACACCGACAAGGGTCTAACCCTTAAATTAGAAGAAGTATGGAAAATGAACAGCGCCTCTGGTGGACGGAATTTAAACTGTCAATTCTCCATATAATACGTAGTCATTTCTCCATATAAATATGGCAGACTATATGTAATGGATTTAAACCCCATTTATAAAGGATAAATCCTTTTTTTAGAAATGGCAACTTGATCTAATCTTAACTTACAAAATGGAGCTTCACCATTAATAGAACAAATTATCTTTTTTCATGATCATGATGATGATACATGTCTAAATACGTAGGCTATGAAGTACACGGTTAGCTTACGAATAATCTCGCACTTGACGTGCTGTTGATTTTACGATATACATTTTCGTTAACTATTTTGTAAAAAAAAAATCTGCAATAAATTCTAAACACATTTTTTTATTTCCACAAACTTTAGTTGGCGGGGCTGACGGACCTAGTATTAATTTTTTTGTCGCACATTACTAATAATCTTGAAAAATGTCAGTTCTATCGTTTTCAAGAGCTACAGCACATATCTTGAGCATAGCTTCACCGCTGGACAAGGTACCTAATCGCATCAATAAACCTGCACACAACTGACAATTATTACTTATTATTTCTCTTAGCGACAGCCGCCGGAAGCGGAAACACATCAAGTATCCTTAGGTATAGAGAGTTAATTGGCTTAAGGTCCGAGTTATTCAAGGCGGTAAGGACCTTTCTAGTGGATTAATTATTTAATTACAATATATATTTATAAGTGACAGCAAAGTTGATAGAGCACTCACCTTGGAAAGAAGGTTTTTGAACCTTCTTTCGAAGCCGTGGTTTGCCACGGCTCGCACCTTTGGGATTTCAGGATTTCATTTTCAACCATGATTATCACTCTATAATCGGGGAAGGAACCTTTCGAAATGTGTGTGGAGTCCGCCTAGCCATCCTGGGCCTGCGTGGTGGACTAGGACCCAATCACCGCGCATTGAAGGGGAGGCCTGTGCCCAACAGTGGGATAGGACATGAAAATAGCTAATATTATAATTACTATACATTTATAAGTGACAGTCAAGTTGGTAGAACGGCTTAGTAATAAAGTTCAAAGGTTCAAACCACGGCGGTCATCTTAATATCTCAATTTCAACCATGATTATATTCTGTTAAACGGTGAAGGAAAACCAGTTCTTGAAAAACGTGCAATGTCGGCACTGGGTTAGCGTGTTGGCTTATGACCTAATCCCCCTCGTATCGAGGGGAGGCCCATGCCAACTCAGTTTCAGTTATGTTCGAAAAATGTTATATAACATTTGACATTAATAGTGTAAAATATTTTAAGGGCTCCACGATGTATATCGCTAAGGTGTTGCGGGATGTGTTTATGACATTTACTTTAACAGAATCAGAATCAGAATATTTTTTATTCGCGTAGACCATTAAGTACAGTACGTATGAATCGTCAAAAGTTACAAAATATGATGCTACTACTTTACCACCCTATAACTATAGTCATATAGTGGTATGTTAAACGTCGTATTGATATTTCTTCCTCATCCGGTGATCAGAATAACCTTGGTTTGTATGTGGAGCTACGAAAATAGCGATTAACGTTAAACCAATGTTAAACCATGACTTAACCACCCGTATTGTCGTCCTGCTAAGGCAGTAGTAATTACAGTTATGTCAAAAGTTAACCCTAGATCTGTCGACCACAGAATAAAGATATTGCATCTGAAATAGTAGGTACTATTGAAATAATACTTATTTTACCAATTTTATCGCATTTATGTTATGTTTTTACGTTCCCGACGTTTCTCGTCTGGATAACATCTGTAAAATAAGTTTTATTGGAACGAAGTTCCTTATCGCGCGTTGCGAAAGGCGGCTAGACGGAAAAAAATATCACGAAAAGTTGTAACGATACTTTTTGCTACCTTTGTCGTTTGCATTTACATCATGGTCAGTATTTTCGAGACATTGCACAAGTGCATCCGTGGCGCAATTGGCTAGCGCCTTCGGCTGTTAACCGAAAGGTTGGTGGTTCGAGCCCACCCGGGGGCGATATATTTTTGTTTCCCAAAATTATTGATTTTTTGTACATAATAAATAATAATAAAGGAACTTCGTTCCATCCGGGTGTCTCAAGTTTTTTCTATGTGTAGTAATCGCTTCAACATAAGAAATCAATAACTTGTTCAATTGATGTCACTATTTCAATTGATTGTTAAATTGTTAGTCGATAAATTGGGCTGTCAAATTATGTATGTAGGCTAATAACCTATTAGGCGTCTTTTAAGAATCCAGTGAATGCTAGTCGCGGTATTCAATTGACAGCTATAGGTACCGGTCCACGGCTACCTAGCTCCAGTTAAATGCTCTGATTGTTACTAGTTTATGTCAACGGAGTTGAGTCAATTATATTACTGTTGAGTTAGCGACTACATAAGAAGTTGCGGTTGCGCAAGATACCGAATCACGAAGCTGAATATACATATGGCGGTGGTATTTTTTGGCATATGTAAAGATGATGATCAGAATCAGAATATTTTTATTTATGTTGTAGCGACCACATCAACCGCACCACAAGCTACACAGCTGGCACTGCAGACGCATTCGGATCAATAGACAATGCTCATGACAATCCTGAATCGCGCTATAAAAGTTTTCGGAGCAAGTAACATATATACAAGATACCGACAATAACCGTCGGGGCATAGCGGCCGCCCCGCCAGGCATACCACCCGCCTAGCTGGAAGATCTTCCCTTTTCCGCTAAAATGTTAACCATTAAGTACAGTACTTATGAACCGTCAAAATATTGACAAAATTCTAAGCTACAACTCTACTAACCGTTCGGAATGCCGATATGATGAAAACATATTTGACACGGGAATCAGGATCAATCAATATCAAACATCTTTTTGATTCACATATGACAATAAACTTATGAATAGTCAGACCACTACCGGTCAGGCCGTCGTTTCGGAATATTGGGTCCATCGATAAGTGCAACACTTTAAAAAAAATATAGCTACAATACATAGTTGACTAATATAATTTTAGTTTAACTATGGTATCATATATGGTAAAGTGACGTAGTCACGGGCCATCGTTGAAAGGGAATACCTGGCATACCATGGACGGCTTTAAACAACTGAATATTTTTCTTTGGTGTCTTGAACTCCGTTTCAACTCCCGCGCACTTCAGAGCCGCGCCAACATGGCGGTGTGTCCTTTTGACATTTTTATTGGCGATTCAATTGAGTATTATGTTGTATGATATGTGTGTCAACTGTAGTGTGAATCTTTCAATCTCTTGAATGGGTTCATTACATTCCTATGAATCGCGAGATCTAGAGTTATGAACGAAGACCACTCGGTCTTTTAGATCAGGTGGCTGGGAATCACATTGCGGGACTCGGAGATAGTCTGTTCGTAATTGGTCATGTAGCGACTTCATCAACCTCACTATAAGATACACAGATGGCGCTGACGATTCCCCATACAATCCTGAAACGCGCTATAAGCGTTTTCGGAAAAGGTAACATATACAAGACCCCGAAACCGTCGTGGCATAGCGGCCGCCTCGCCAGGCATATCTTCCCCCTTAGCTGGAAGATCTTCCGTTTTCCGCTTAAGTCCTAATCTGGCTCCTACCCAAATGTCTTCCAGTTAAACAAGGTGATTCAGAAAGGTTATACTAAGCCTTGAACCTGAACTTCTTTTGCGCATTTGTAATCATTACGTGAAGTCAGAATTTTTATATTTCATTTTAAAAAAGTAATCGTCACATTAGAATTCTTCTGTATTCCTTCTCTGTCTTCTTGATCTCTTCCTACATTTATCAGACCATCTCCAAAACAATTCCCACGCATATAGCTGTTCAAATAGTTCATTGTGATACGTCCGTGATCATCAGAAGTGACGCGAGCGCATTGACAATCAACAATTCAGGGTCAGCGTGATATGAAGTGGACCACCAAACTTGATGGTTTGACGATTGGCACAGCGTTTGGTAAGATATTGAGTCAATGATCCCGGCTTTAAATCTCCGAATGGGTAATAAGCCATTAAGATTATCTTAGGCTCAGGATTTTAGCCCATGGAGGCAGGCAGAGACAATAATACCGCCAGACAAACAGACCAATTGTAAGTCCCAAACTAAGTAATGCTTGTATTCTGGATACCGTCCTATTGGGTGCGACCTGATCCGAACAGAAATTTCAAAAAGCCATCACGATCTGAGTGGGAACCCTAAACACTGGAGCAACTGTGCACTGGAGAAAGAGCACTGAGCAACCATGGAGTTTCTCGCCCGTTCTTCTCCGAAGGAACGGTATTCCGAACGGGTGGTAAAGTTGTAGCATAGTATTTTGTAACTTTTGACGATTCATAAGTACTGTACTTAATGGTCTACGTGAATAAAAAATATTCTGATTCTGATTCACTTAGCATGTTAGCCGTTCAAGTGTATTTAGGCAGAGGAATGTTAGATCCCAACTGCGCATTAGCTTGATCAAAATGTTTACCAATAGGAGCGTACAACGCAGTAGGATGCTCCTGCGCAGAATACGTGACCACACGGCAGTGCGAGGCCGGGTTTCCTGTGACTGATTAGAATAGATTACAACGCATTTTTTCATAAGAAATTGGTTAGTGATGCCGTAGTAAATAGACAAAAATTTTGAAGTGCTAGCGAAAATTATAAAAAAAAGTGGTTACTGAGTAGATAATACCGATCACATTTATGTAAGTTTGCCGTCTGATAAGGACAAAACTATGCGAAGGAATATGACTAGCCGCCAGCTTACTTTATTTTATGACGCTCCGTCTCGCTCTGTCGGGCGTGTTTAAATGTCAATGGCATATAAAATGTCACTTGTGTCAGTTTTTTTATGAGACAACTGTCGATTTTTTTCATTTCTTCATGTCACATCCATTATTTTATTTATAATGTGTATTTTTTTAATTTAATATTGCTATTAATTACTTGACACTGGCAAAATACCCGCTAAGTTGCAGGTGAGGCCATATTCATATCCATTTTATTTCATCGCATTTCATTTCGTAAAGAAAGAAGAAGAAGGAGAGACAACTGTCAAACATTTTTCGCGCGGCATTCAAAAGACGTGTTGTATGGCAACCGGGAACTTCTAATGTAATCGTAGCATCATCTAGAAAACATGCTGTCACTGTCATTCTTGGTTATAAAGCCTGCGGTGCGAGTGGGATGGAAGACGCGTACGGTACCATAACGTAACGTATAAGGACGGTGGTTCTGTCACATGTTTAGCTTCTGCCTTTATCGTACAACGATTAGTTGATCATCATTGCAATATGAGATTCCTTTGGTCATTATAAAAATAATTATATTCTTTAATCATTACAAAAAGACAACAGCTATGCCGTCTACGGCACTGATAAGCGAAAATGTACACTTATTATAAAGTATGTAGGTACATATTGAATGAATTATAATAATCTAAAGTATTACTACATAAACGTGTCAACCAATCGAATTATTATTCTGAAAATCGAGCTGTGTTGCCTCAATTTAAAGTTCACATTCAATTATCTATGTTAATGTGGATAATTCGTTTTGTGTACGATAATGTCGAACTGATTGCAAAGCGATTTGTGCAGACCGTGATATCAGGTCATGATAACGTTATCGAAACCACGTACTATATGTACCTACTATAGTAAAACTATGATAAATAATATTACGCAACCCGATTGTTGTCTTTGTCTCTCTCCTACCTTTGGGGTGTGATAAAGAGGTGCGAAGAAATCAATTTCATACATACAAATGCTACTTAAACTGTAAAATAAAACGAATACACGAAATCTACGGTACCAAACTAAGGAAAGCTTGTATTAGGGGTACCGTACAGTGGACTGGGGGTCAGGTAAAATACCAGCCCTTTTTAATGTCCCACTGTTGGGCATGGGCCTCCCCTCAATGCGCGAGGGATTAGGCCATAGTCCGCCACGTTGTCCGGTGCGAATTGGCGGACTTCACACGTCTTTCGAGAGGTTCTCTCAGACATGCAGGTTTCCTCGCGATGTTTTCCGTCACCCTTTAGCAAGTGATGATCATGGTTGAAAATGAAATTCACACATGAAATCCAGAAATTCCAGAGGTGCGAGCCGGGGTGTGAACCTGCGATCCTCGTTACCGAGGCAAGCGTTCTACCAACTTGGCTATCACTGCTTCTCAAGAGTACCAACAAGAGTTTACTTTCACGGTAATAAATCCGCCTTTGATCCGCATTCCAATGCTTTTTTCATAAATCGATTATCCACCGATTACGATTCTCGGTAAATCGTTATAATTGAACGATCGTTTGAAAAATAATCGCTTCGAGTACATCGGTCACAATATGGCGTAGACTGTGAAAAAAATAAGGTTTAACTATAATAGTGTAAAATTACCAACGAAATAAATCAAATTTATGACATTTCAAAAATGACACAATGTACTGAGCGAATGACACAATGTACTGAGCGAATGGCCAAAAATTACTGGTTCGCCAAGTTTAAAAAAAAATAAAACATCATTTACACAATTATTTTATACATCAACGAGTTCCACAGAAATGACTGAATCATCTGTTTAAATATTTTACACTATTTTTGCTAAACATTATATAATGAAGGTAAGTATTTGGTTTGTTTTTTGTTTTTTTGCAATTATCAGGGCATTTCAGCTATATTTCCGGTGATAAAACTATAGGTAAGTTATCAGGCATGAAACAAAACACCTTTACCTGACACCTTGGATAATTATTTTAATTGGTTATAATTGACGGCTTGATTTAGGTTACTTAAAATGCTTCGCTTATTTCAGCGATTTACATATCCCAGATGACAGTTCCTCATATAGTTAACAAGTTATAATAATAATATAAACTATTTTTTAAATGGGGGGCATGGGCCTCCCTTCAATGAGAGGGGAATTAAGCCATAGTCCACCACGCTGGCTGCGTGCGGGTTGGTGGACTTCACACGTCATTCGATGTGTCCTCACACACATGCAGGTTTCACGCAATATTTTCCATCACCGTTTGGTTATAATCATGGTTGAAAATGAGATTCGCAATTAACTATTTAATATATATTCCGTTTTTTTCTTTCAGTATCTAACAGTGGAGTGGTTAACGAATAATTTCTGGTACAATTTTCGGCAAATTCTTGAGCACGTGATGCAAACAACTACGTATGCATTCACACTCTTGCATAATAAAATCATGTTTATACTCACACACTAAAGAAAACCACATCAAAACACAATCTTAGGTGACCAAATAACTTTAGCAGAGAGATGCACCTTCGAAAGCCATGCCCAGGCTAATTTGTCTAACTTTTATTCTGAATTCATCCATTGACAATTCCTTAAGAAGCTCCTCTATCCATATACAATTCGGTTACAAAATAAAATATTTTATGTACCGTAATCTCGCGCGATACGGTCATCCTAGCTAGGGTCGCATGCGTGCATTAGAACCGGCTTTTCCACGCCTCGACTCGGTCAGCGTGTATGAGATCTATAGATCTATAGATCTAGACATACTGGTAGAGATGTCATGCATAGCACGATAGATCAATTGGTGTGTAATCTCCGGACAAGGCCATAATAGTTGCAGTCGCATCGCGCGGGCAACGAACCCACTCTAATCAGTTCAAGGCTCTAAGTATTAAACTTATGCTCTAGGGTTCAAGGTAAACTTTACGATGATAGAGTTGGAGTAACTTCTACCGTCCTATTAATATACCTACTAACAATGTCCGTGGGGTTTGTTTGTTTGTACGTATGGAAGTGTTCTGACTTTACTAGAGGAATCACTTTCACTTCCCACACCTTTTTCACAAAATAAAACTACATTGATAAACTTTCTCTTCGACTGCCCCCAAAATGTCCTCCCAAAGGGACGTTATACAGATAATTATTATACCTAGTACTTCGCAATCGTCCATATAAAAAATTATAATGGTCTAATCCTTGCCTAACTGTAAATCCACCAAGTCCTCACATTCCCTCAATTTAAAATGCCCGTACGATTTATATAATCCAAAGTACCAAGGTAACGCATTGAAATTGTAAATTACATTATTTATACGGATCGCGGCTGATGTAGACTTTGAACCTGTGTCTTATAGTAACCTTGGAAGAAGGCTGGTATCCACGAGGATTTAATATAGGTTACGTTATATAACACTGGCCGCGCCCCGCGGTGTTACCCGTGATTAAAAAGTATCTCCTTTTCCTCTATGTCCTTTTGCAAATGCACGGTTCCTGTTTGAACGGACACACCAACTATACGGTCCCACACTAAGCAACGCTTGAATTATAGGTAACCGTACAATGGACTGAGTTCGCCCAGTATATCATACTTATATAGATAATAAATATCCATGACTCGGGCACAAACATTCGTGCTAAACACACAAAGATTGCCCCTACCAGGATTCGAAGCCGGGACCCGCAGCGCAGAAAGCAGGGTCCACTACCCACAGAGTCTTTTTAATGTCCCGGTGCTGGTTGGCGGACTTCACACATCACACTCATCATCACTCACGATGTTTTCCTTCACCGTTTAGCAATTGATAATCAGATTGTCAAGTTATTTCTTATTTTGCTGTACGTACTATGGTAGTCGTGTTTCATACAGCCCAGGGTATGAATGCTGCACTTTTACAAGATAAAACCAACGGTAATTGGGATTAAGATAACGCGGTTATTTTAAGTGAAAGTTAAGTTAAAAGTAGACCGCGGTGTGCCGACAAATGTATATACAAATAATTCTCTTGTTATATTTTATTACTAGCTGCGTCCCACGGTGTTACCCGCGTTTAAAAAATATGTCCTTTTTACCGGCATAAAAAGTAGCCTATGTGCTATTGCAGACTATAATCTATCTCTGTGCCAAATTTCATTCAGCACCGTTCAGCCGTTCTGGCGTGATTGAGTAACAAACATCCATCCATCCAAACATTCACATTTATAATATTTGTGGGATAATTCAGCGATAGCGATGTGGGTAGCACGCTTGCTTCAGAAACAATGGTCGCAGGTTCAAGCTCATGGTTAACCATGATTATCACTTGCTAGACAGTAGACAGTATCTTGAACTATGGCTATAAGGTGAAACGTTTCCAGAATAGCGGCCACGAGCCGGCAGACGTGGTGTGTGACGGCCCCCACAAGGTGGACTGATGACATCACACGCGTCGCAGGAAGCCGGTGGATGCGAGTGGCGGAGGACCGGGATGTGTGGGAGTCGTTGGGGGAGGCCTGTGTCCAGGACGTCTTTCGGCTGATGGAGGAATGGAAAAGGTAATTCTAAGGAAATTTGCGAGCCGTGTTAAGTCCGCAACCCGCGTTGGGCCAGTGTGTTGGACTATAGCATGAATTCCTCTAACATTGAGGGGAGGCCTGTGTCCAGCAGTAGACGACTATTGGCTGATGGAAAACATCCTGTGGAGACCTGCATGTCTGTAACAACGATAGCTTCCAGAGGTCATGCTATTAAGTCCGCTAATCCAGCCTGGGTGACCTTAAGGCTGAATCCTCCTCGCATTAAGGGGAGGCCGGTGTCTAGCAGAGGTCTAAAAGACCTCATTATTAACGTAATTATGTCAGTTTGCCTAATAATCTTCAAAAATACATCCCTAACTTCAGATTTAATTAGTAGCAACGGCTGAAAAACTAAAAAAAAAGATTGATAGTAGCTCTATGTCTAAGTCCATGTAACGCTATTTACAGGGTGTAACAAAAATAGTGTAAAATATTTTAAGGGGCTAACAAGTAGGTCATAACGATCACGTTTGTGTATAAAATATGTGGTTTTTTTTCTCTAAACACGCGAGCCAGTACTGTTTCACCGCGCACTTAAAATTTCAAATAACTTGATTATGTTTTTCGGGAATATAACCTTTATAGCCTACCGATGGACCCGTTAAAATATTTTACACTATTATTGTTCCACCTTATATATCGTATAACATAAAATTATATTGCAATCTCGACAAATGCAGACGAAACTCCGTGCGTAACTAGTTCGAGCAATTTCATGGTTGGCTGTACGTAAATTAGTGTATCGTATGACTAATCTTCAGTAGTTAGACACAAAAAATAGGTAGGTACTCACCAAACAGCCACGTGTCACGTTACAACACACTTAAAGCAACTCACAGTACAATATAACAATTATATTTTAACAACTTCCACTACTACTTTATAGCGAAATACAAAAAATATTGTATTCTCAAAAAACCATTTAACATTTTAAAAAAAGAATTTGGATCCGAACGAACGCGGCCGTAACAACAAGAAAAAATTAATTCAAAAATGGAAGCACGTGGTGGGCGCCGCAAAATAGTGCTGGGCCCGTTTCGAAAACCCGATATCGATAACACGTCTTTTGTACGCGACAGCGCGAACTAAAATGCCGTTTTAGTGTTGCGACTACGGACATTTATCTTTGAACGTATTGTAAACATTTTATTGTCGATAGTGATGCAGCCAACTATATCGATTTTTGATGATGCGACATTAAAGGAATACTGGATTACGTGGGAAAAAATATAAGCTAATAATGCTTGGTTCGATAACCTGGTTAACATTGAAAGTAGTGGGCATGCACTTTTAAAGGTTGAACGCAGGTGACGTCAGCGTCATTCAAGACCGCTAGTTGTAGACTGTTTTTTTTTATACTTAGCAACATTGAAGTTCTTATATATATATATATAATAATAATAATTTTCCAGCCACAAGCTAGACAAATACAAATGGTTTTTTTAAAGTATCGAGATACAAACACTGCAATCGTATGAGATCGATTGTATTATGTATACTATGTGCTATGAACTAGGGGGATACCAGTACCATACAACTAGGTTATAATATATGGTAAAAGTCTATGAAATAGGAATCAAACCCTACATGATTCAGTGAACCAAACCGAAGTATCCTAAAGTCGTTGGCCGTATAAAAATCAAAATAAAATCTTTATGATCAACATTTTTTTTTCTGAATTAACTACATCGTGTAATAAATAAAGTACCTTACTCATAATAACACCTCAAAAACGAGTTAATGGGAGGGCATAGTGCCATTGAACTGTCGTTAATGATATAGCAATAATTTTTTACATTAAAAAACACAGCTGTTCAATTTTTTTTGTATTTGTAGTAGGCACCAATTATATTTTGCTTGATTTGCAAATTAAAAAACATAATTATCCATTCATTCATAATAAAATAAAATAGACAAAAAATATTGAATTAAAACTATCGGCATATGGTTGCGTCAGCATGATCCACCACTACGCCAAATTATTACTATAACTGTCAAATAGTAAAAAGAAATGGTGTTACACATAGACACACAACCAGCTTAATTATAGGTACCATGATCTTATAAGTGCTTAGTATTCCCTTTTAAAGTACGGAATCCCAAAAAAAATATAGGAATTGAATACATTATGATGTTGAAGTTTGCTTTTTTAATCGAATATTTACATATTGAAACAAAACAATTTATCCGTGGTATTATCTATATGTATAGTCATTTTATCTAGGTCTTATGATACTAGTTAGAACCGGCGGAAAGCAAATAATCAAAACGATACAAAGCATATAACATGGCATTCTTAGTTAACTGGTGTTGCAATTTGATAAAGATATTACAAAATGTGCTCTAGTGAGTTTTTAATATGATTTATTCGCGGTAAAAGAATTACTCGACACTGGCCAATAAAAAAAGGAGAAGAAACTTCAAAATTTTCCCCATAATATAAGCATACAAAATTCTGGCAATTCTTAATAGTCAGTACCCACTTAATTAATATCAAAACAAATGAAAATAACGTACGCTTTTCAAAATCTTTCGTTCTTTTTTAGTTGGTAAAGAAAAATGTTATTCGTATCTATTCGTAGAAAATAATGCGCGCCATTTAGTAAATTCCGTTGTAATAAGCAGTTTTTTTTAAACACGAGACCTGTCATTCACCATTCAGCATTAATTTATGTTTGATCGTTATATTTTTGCTGGCGATTGCGTTGAAAGACTGAGTTAGTAAATAAATAAGAATAAAATCTTTAATTCAACATTTTGTCATCTTCGTGATATGTGTATAACTTTATAAAATGGCGCAATGTGACACAAAATATATTTTTTAGTATATCTGTGATCTTGCTTAGAACCAATTCAGACTTAACCCTTATTTTGTCAACTCTAAAAAAACTCTTTAAGATAAGTAGTTATGTTCAGCATCCTGACACACTCTGTCAATTTTGTAAACCTTAAGCTATTAATAGTCTCCATAGTTGATATCTGATGGCAAGCGACTACACCCACTTATAGTTAGATGGCCTTGACGTTTCAATATCAGAATCTATGTTATACCACTTATATACAGCTACTTAACAGAATAAACTAACAATAATAAGTATCATTACCTACCTACAAATCTTTCTGATGACATAGCGACATATTTTTTCTACATCACGTGATTTAATTACGCATTTGCATTCGTGTAATTTGGGTAATAACAACAATGGATGATGTTCGTTTTTGTTGTGTGTTTTTGATTGCTATAATTGTAGTTACAGCACATACGGGCCCCAAGTCTGCAAACACAGTCGATTCATAATCGAACAGCAACCGCATAATAACCTTCACTTTTGACAGATAATAATACCAGCCCTTTTCTTAATGTCCCACTGCTGGGCACGGGCCTCCCCTCAATTCGAGGGGGATTAGGCCATAGTCCATCATGCTGGCCCAGTGGGGGTTGGCGGACTTCACACATCTTTCGAGGGGTTCTCTCAGACATGCAGGTTTCCTCACGATGTTTTCCTTCACCGTTTAGCAAGTGATAATCATGGTTGAAAATGAGATTCGCACATAAAATCCAGAAATCCCAGAGGTGTGAGCCGGCGTTTGAACCTGCGATCCTCGTAACCGACGCAGCGGTTCTACCAACTTGGCTATCACTGTTGAACATATATATTTGTACTAGCTGCGCCCCGCGGTATTACCCGCGATTAAAAAGTATGTCGATGCCTATGTCATTTTCTGACCCCTAAACTACCACTACCTATGCAAAAACTCATGTCGATCCTTTGCTCTATGAAAAACTAAAACAAATCTATCCCACGGGAACCATACATTTTACTTGGATAAAAAGTAGCCTATGTGCTATTCCAGACTATAATCTATCTCTGTGCTAAATTTCATTCAGACCCGTTCAGCCGTTCTGGCGTGATTGAGTAACATACATCCATCCATCCAAACTTTCACATTTATAATATTAGTGGGATTAAAATATAGTTTTATAAAAGTACTGTAAAACTGTTTGACGGATAGCAAGTGTGTCTGTAGGTACACGAAGATCTTTACCTACCTTTTGGGGAAGAAGTATGACATCAAGAGATTAATTCACGGATGCAGCCGATGACACAGAATGATGCGATTGTAATCTTTAACGTGGAACATTAAATTGTGATGCGGATTTATTACAGTGTTTGACAAAAAAAATATGAGTGTTTAAAATCAGTTAATATGCATGACAGACACGAATCCTCTGAGTCCTGTGATTTTTTTTAACTTTTATTTTGGTAATCGGTGTCTTGCGAATAAACCCCAAAGGAATCCTATAGTTACATATCCGATATAAAACAAAACTGCAAAATTTTGATACATAAATATTCCAGCCAGAATCAATAATTTCTGATTGTTGTATTTATAATATTATCGAGAATAATCGATACGGTGTCCCATCACTATTCTTATAGCACCTTTTCGTGGGTGTGTCCAGCGACAGTTATCGATAATAGTTTATTAACCGGCACTCGATAATGTTTGCCACGTGGCTACGGCCGGCACATAACCGCAACTATACCCAGGGTCATTGAGATACCAGCACGGTGTCCACAGAACACAAACACTAAATCAAATAGACCGGTCATCATTCATAATTTGTTTCAAAAGCAGAGGTGCCCCACTTTATACATTCCATCTTCTTTCTTTCGTATCTGCTGCAGCTTATTATTATAATTTTGGTCTTGTAGAGCACACTGTGACAGGTTCCACACCTCCCGATTTAGGGCGTCCGATTGCCCTTCACATTATCCGATAAATAGGATAGGATCGGTTAGTCATATTTTTTTTTTATTACATTATAGGCAAGTATTTGATCTCGATCTCACCTGATGGTAAGTGACGATGAAATCTACGATGTAGCATACTTGCCTAGAAGGTACCTGTTCACTCTCGACTTTAAAACATCTAGATTGTAGTAAAAAAAAACAGTCATACCTTCAATATTATTTATTCTCTTATTATATTCATTTGATGTTTTTCATCGCAAATTAATTTCGTCATATAATGTTCTTGTTTTACACCGCTATGGACGCTATAGCAGCGACTAATGAAGTGAGTTATTTCGTTGATATTAATTATTTTGTAAATTTTTGTCTGAGCGTCTGCTCGTACGCAAAGCGACACGTCGCCTACTGATGCCCTTTCCAGTTAATGTTCTTTGTTCCGTAATGATGTCAGCCACGGAATACGATCAAGACAATTCCTTAAGAGAACAGCCAGTATTTTTTTCTATACAAAAGGAATCAAACTTATGGGATCATACTTGCTTCTTGGGTATGTGTTTAAGAAGGGGTAAAGAACAATGATAAAAAATACATCGAATCGTCATCGAGGAAGCATGCTGTCAGTATATTTTTTAATTATGAAGAAGAAAGGGCACTTCTTCTGTCATTGTTAATTATCAAATCTGTGTCTACTGCGCTGTGAAAAATGCTGAAGTTAACGTAGTTCTCTGTAAACAGTTTGTGCTCGTCCTACTAGTTGCCAGCCTACGTGAGGGCGCGTCAACAGCTGCGTACTCACTGGCAGCATAGTCTCGCGAGGATGCCTCAGGCACTGCCGGCCGCTCGCCGCAGCCTCAGTTTTGATACAGTCAATTCACGTTAGTTTTATTTTATATTTTCCCCAATTATTTTAAATTCCTGACCTCATGCACGTGTATGAACTCATAATAGTTAATTTTCTACCATAATTAGACATTATAAATTACAAATAAACACATTTTAGTTGACCATAAAACAAAATTTACAACCTTACTCTCTGAATACCCCCAAACAGCCCTTATGCAATGTTGACATTAATAATTGTATTGCCAGCGAATACATTTAAATAAGGCACCATATTTTTCGTAAAGAAAAAATAAGCATTTTCCATGGTCCAACCAAACGTAACTCATTTAGCGAGGCAGTGCGCTCAGTCGGTACGCGGCTAATGAATAAACAAGTCCGCCCGTTAAATTGTTCTAAAGGTCCATTTGATAAAATAAATTGAAGTCACCAGACTACGAAATGTTCAGTGGACTGAAAAATCTAGTGACATAGGCATCAGATAATGGCCTGAAAAAAATATTTTTACGCTGAAAACTGAATACTTGTAATAGTTTTAGATTGTATTTTAATATTCGCCCACAATAAGAATTGGAATGTCTTTTATCCGAGCAAATCATTAAAAAATTCACAAAATTATTACAAATACCTTAAAAAGCGTATGTTCAAGGTTTAATATAACATTTACTGTACTGTAGCAGAATGAAAAGGTTCCTTTTTCAAATAGGATCATTTACCGTTCCCGAGCACATGTTACCTTTTCAAACTGTCACAGAACAGACTGTTGCATAGAAAATTATAGTTTAACTGTTCAACTACAAAGTTTAAATTTACTCAAATTAATAATGTTTGATTTCTTTTATCTTGTCTACTTTTAATAGTATGACCGGCCAGTAATATTTTAATATAAACATAGTGAGTAAAGCCTCTTTTTTTTTTTTTTTTTTTTCCTAATGGCAAAGCCTCTTTGTTTCCGATGATTAACCTTATAATCCCAGTGTCTGTCAATGTCACCAAAACTTTTTTAAGAATATTTTATAACTGACTCCATTTAATTTTAATTTCATAAAGACAAAAGAATAAAAACCATTATTAAAATAAAACAGATTTTAAGGATTTTATCGCGTTTATATTATGTTTTTACGTCCTGACGTTTAGGCTGCTTTACAGTCCTGTCATAGTGTAATATAAACGCGATAAAATCCTTAAAATTAGTTTAATTTCCATGTGTAGTATTCGCATAAATATAAGAAATCAACATCAAAACATTTATTTCATAGAGTCTATGGTGACACGTAGCAATTATTAAAAAGTTGGCACTACTGTTTCTTGCACTGGAATGTTGGCATTACAGATCTTGTAAGCAAAATACAACTTATAAGTAACACACCTTTTCATTCCACGACTATACATTGGATATTTGACAAAGTTATTCTCGAAACCGGACTTGAAAAAAATAATTGATGGTCTAACCCAGTGATTCCCAAAGTGGTCTATATCGACCCCTAGGGGTCTATGACAACCTGCAAGGGGTCTACGTCAGCGAAAAAAATTTTGGGGGTCCATGAAATGAAAATGGGGGTCCACGATAGTGGATCTCAACACATACACTGATAGTACCTATTTACTTACATCATACTATCTTATAATATCAAAACATATACATTATTTATAAAAGTACCTATGAAGTAAAAAAAATATTATATATGTTTATAAAATTGTGTAAGTTGTAGGATGTTGGTATTCGCTTTGTGGTCGCAATACATTTTGAACTTGTAAAAACCTGAGAGTCGCAGTCTCAGAGCTTCGCTACCTTGCACTGACTTGTTCAATTCGTCACTCTATAAAGGACAGAAATCAATAGGAAATCAATATCAGGTAATCAATATCAGGTCTACCCAACACGGAAAAACATGGCAAGGGGTCTACGACACAAAAAAGTTGTGGGGAACTCTGGTCTAACCCATAGACAAATATTTTTTTTTATACGATTCTGAAATAAAAGGTTACATACGTCAACACCATCTCATAGATTCAATGCTAAATTGAACACTTCACTCCGATATATTGTTCAAATACCGTCGTTAAAGTGTTCTATAAATAATTACCTTTTGTAGAGCAATAATGCCTTGTAGGTACATAGTTTTTGCGTCATGGCTCTATATAAAGTATATTAACTATAATTATATAGAGTTAGTTCTTATGTTAACAAGTAGAACTATACGTTTATTTAACGAATTAAGTACCCTATGACATGTTGTTTAATTTGACGGAAGTACAATAATATGTCACACATAGACGCTGATTATGAGCTATTATGATGTAGAGTCTGATTTTTAGTGTTTAGAGAGCTAGGCAAACAAACAGCATTTAATTTTTATTTATATATATGAATTAATAAATTTAAGTTGCAATAGTTTGATCGAAGTCTGCAATCTGTGAATATATACAGGATAACACCGCCATTATATCAGATTTGATTAACCACAGATCCTTACAAAACAACACTGATTCCGACCGAGGATAATACGTGAGGCCATTGAAATTTTAAAAAAAACATCCTAATCTCAACAGGGATGATGGCTGGTTGCTACCACCGACTTGGGATCCAGTAATTAATATCATTAAATCCAAAACGAAGCGCACCATTGCAAGACCTCAAGACACTGTGAGCACGTTCTGCGTAGATCGGACCCCAAACAACAATTAAATTTGAGTGTACCCCGGTTCTAACTATGACACTAAGACGTCTAGCACCTCAGCCCTCCCGTGACAATGGTTGCTGTAAAGCAGCCGAAACGTCATGAACGCAAAAAACATAAAATAATCGCGCTAAAATCTGTAAAATTAGTTTTATTTCAATGTGTAATATTCGCGTATATATAAGAAATCAATTTGCAATAGTTATCTAAAACAAATTTGGTATTTAATTATTTAATAATAAAATTTGCTAAATAAATTATAGCACTAATCTATGATCCATATCAATCTCATTTGTTATCCAAACTCACAAACGTCCATTTCATATTTCGTATTTATACCAATGAACTATACTCTCCCATGGCCTTCTCATAAAAGCCATGACATCAACTCTTTAATAAGAAGCAATTATCCATTTTTCATCCCCGCTAAGACTCAATAGGGGTTGATAAGCTAAATTAATTGAAGTGTTTGGCCAAAGCAACTCAATTACACCCCTGGGGTGAATCAATTCTATCTGTTACAATGATTATGATCTCTTGTTTATTAATTAACTGACTTGTAACGCTGTTAAAGGCTCGTCAGCCCGGTGTGAATATAGATGGGTTACCGTTATGAATTTGTCTATGGCATCGTGGCGCCGGATGTGATGATTTAAAAAAAGAATATTGTTTTTTTTCTGACAGCTGGTATCACTGAACTATGTTTGATAAAAATCAACACACATTCAAGGTTCTTAATAAAAACACGTTTTATAGCGGCCAATTATATTATATAAATAATTATATAGTAGCCTGTCAATGGCTTTTTATTGTATATCTTGTTGTTACTATAATGCGTGATCCAGAAATGATAGTGTATATACTACTATTTGTACTTGCGCTTCTTAAGCACATTTTAATGATTATGTAATGTCTGAATATTGATAAGTGCCTATGTCATTTTTTTGATCCAATCAAATGACAATTTTTTTTCTGAGCAATTTCTTTTTCTACCGAAACGCGAGCCGATCTATTGGGCATTTTAACAACTACACTACGCTGGTAAATTGTAGTACTTAGATTCATAAACCATGTTTTACAACTCGATCCCAAATCCAAGTGAATCCGGATTAAAACCAGTCTTAATTCTAAATCCTAAAGGACGATAGTACAGTGAACTAAATCTAAATAACTGTATAAATTTGTCAGGAGAACGAGCTAAGTTCATTCACATTTATGTAAATATTTGGTCGTTCATTTACAATATTCTAACGTTTAAGGTTTTTGACCCTACACTCCCTATTGCGAGGAATACCACAAGTTAGTTTTAGACCTTTATCACTAAACCACAGTAAAACTAAACTCTTGTCAAAAAGGTTACTCGTGCTTTTATTTTTTCAACACACGGACCTACACTAAGCAACGCTTGTATGATGTGTGCAATGAACTGAGCGCGACCCCAGTTTATAATACTTATATAGACATTAAACATCCATAACTCGGGTACATCCATGCTCAACACGAAGTTTCTTCCTACCAGGATTCAAGCTCGGGATAAGGCCATAGTCCACTACGCTGGCCCAGTGCGCGTTGACGGACTTCACTCGTCTTTCGAGAAGTTCTCTCAGACATGCCGGTTTCCTCACGACGTCTCCTTCTCCAATTAGCAAGTAATAGTCATGGTTGAAAATGAGACTCGCACATCTAGAAATCTCACAGGTGCGAACCGGGGTTGGAAGCTGCGACCCTTATTACCGAGGCAAGCGCTCTACCAACTTGGCCATCACTGCTGGAATTATTATAATGCCTCTCTCCACACGGCCAATACTCGGATCTTTGGAATACTTGCGCGGGGGCAAGGGTCCAACACGTAGAGGCCCTTTTTGAGAATTTTAATGTTATATTAGCCACCTGCTGGGGTCAACTGCTGAAAATGATAGTATACACAGCGAATTGACCTCAGCAGGCGGAGGAACTATTGCAGGTATAAGGAAAGATGATTGGGACTATGGATTGAGGTTTCGATGGATTGGGATGGGAATATTGGAAGGGTTGCGGACACCTGCCATAATCAGCTTTTATTTAATTACTATTGGCAGGTGGCGACTCGCAGTTCTTTAGTTGGGCCCCTTAAAAAGGCTGTCATATGAGACGATAAGGGGCACACATATTATAATTTTGATTTTTCACTTCTGTTTCTCGGCTATGGCCGGTATATCCTGCTAGCACGGGCCTAAGCCAAGTGCTAACCGGGAAGATTGTGTGTTTGGTTGGGATATTGTGACTGGTGTTGTGTGAGTGATTGTGGTGGTGCTTGGTTGAATAATTGTGATTGATGCGGTGTTAGTGGGTGAGTTTGGGGTTGTATAGATGGAGATGTTGTTGTTGAATGGTGTATGCTTGTGTATGTGTCTTTGACTGTTTGAAGGAATTTCCTCACTATTCTGCATGTGTTTAGTATTACTGCTTTTTTGTAAGGTTGTGTAAATGTAAGGAGGGAGGTTTAGTGTTTTCAGTGAGCGATGGAGCTGTGTTAGTATGACACCAGTGGATGACAAGACTATGGGGACAATGGTGACGTTGTTAAGTCGCCACATTCGTTGAATTTCATCTTTTAAATCTGTATATTTAGAGAGCTTTTCGGCTATAGTGTTCTGTAAGTTATGTATTATTATGGATGACGATGAGGACCAATCAAATCGAAGATTAAGTTGTAGAAATATTCCTAATAATGGACACGTGTATGGTTAAATAATTAATATTAATTCGATCAGCGGACCGCCGCCTTCCCACTGATATCAACTGGTTATTCCGGGAGTTCGAGGAACTTCGATACACACGGAGTGATATTTCATCTTAGAATATTAACAAACCATTAAGAAAAAATATTCCATACAGATAAAATTCAGTTTAAACGTGTTTCCGTTGCATTGATTTCTTATATTAGAAGAAATAAAACTAATTTTACGAATTTTAACATGTACAGGATTGCGCCCGCCATTATATCAGATTTGATAAACCAAAAATCCTCGCAAAAGAACACGATACGTGAGGCCATTGAAATTAAAAAAAATCCTAATTTCAATAGGGAAAATGGCTGGGTGCTACCACCGACTTGAGATCCAGTAATTAATATGATTAAATCCTAAACCAAGCGCACCATTGCAAGACCTCAAGACACTGTGAGCACTTTCTGTGTAGATCGGACCGCAAACAACAACTAAACATGAGGGTACCCCGGTTCTAACTATGACTATGACGTCAAACACCTCAGTCCTCCCGTGACCATGGTTACTGTATAGCAGCCGAAACGTCGGGAACGTAAAGACATAAAATTGCCATGTGCTTAGTACAGGATGTATTTTTTTTAAGTCTAATAATTTGATTTATTTCATTGCGAATGTCATCTTTATAACCTACTGTTAGCTTTGTTATAATATTTGAAACTACTTTTGTTACACCTTAAATATTTTTTAAATCAACTAAAATACAATATATAAAACGTTCTTAAAAAGTTAACCACGGATTAACGATTAAATGTAGCATTATAACATAGACAAAAAAGATTGGTTTTCAAAAGGCCCTGCATTTAACCACGTACGCACAGCAAAAAACCGGAAGGGTCAACTTTTTTCTATAAACAATCCTCTCTATGATCTAACGAGGGAGTCCTACGTGACTCGGGGAGCGTGGCAACGATGCCAAAACGGGATGAGTACCATTGAAAATGAAGCCAACTGTTAAACAACTGAGATCATATTATTGATCGTTTGTAGATCAATCGAACCGGATTTAAAAGGCCTATACTGCTTTTAGCTTGTGACTGTACTTGGTTTAACTATTACAATAGCCGTTTAACTAATTGTACGGCTTCGCAAGGCTACCTCTGCTTAGATAAAGAAATAATATGGTCGGAAATTGAATAACACGATGAGTGTTGCAAACTGGGTCCTTAATTTCTTTTTATATCGCCAGACGAACACACCAACTATACTGTCCCACACTAAGCAACGCTTGTATTATGGGTACCGCACAATAGACTGGGGTCGAACCCAGTATATATTACTTATATAGATATTAAACATCCATATTGACTTGGCTACAAACATTCGTGCTCCTCACACAGTTTGTCCCTACCAGGATTCGAGCGCGGGACCCTCGGCACAGAAAGCAGGGTTACTACCAACTGTGCTAGCCCGCGAATTCTCGTTTACTACACAAATCGGGTTAGATTTTTGTACTTTAAAACATTACTTGCGACTCCGTCTATATTATTTCTTCCTCTATATGTCTCTGGCATATACCACGCATGGCGGCCTTAATTCTTGATACAAGCAATCTGTTCACGCGAAGCCCTACTGAATTCATCTACACGGCGAAGATAGTAATTGGTCTTATATCCCACGCACAATGACACGTGTGAGATGAGCAACTATTCTAACAAACGCTAATAATAATAATCATTAACTCTCAGCTCTGGCTTGCCTTAATTGGGTGTCCAGGGAGGTACTATAGAGCTATATGCTCCAGAGGTGGGAGTGTTAAAGAACGCCGCGAGTAACCACGGGAGAAAGCGCAGCACACCGCTCTACACCCCTGAGCCGCTCGCGCCAGTGTTGCCCCTTATCGTCTTGTATGACGGCCTTTTTAGGGGGCCCACCTAAAGAGCGGCGAGTCGCCACCTGCCAATAGTAATTAGATAGAAGCTGATTATGGCAGGTGTCTGCGACACGATCCATAGTCCTAACCCATGTCCATGCAAACTTCAATCCATAGTCCCATTTATCTTTCCATATTCCTGCAATAGTTCCTCCGCCTGCTGAGGTCAATTCGCTGTTTATGCTATCATTTTCAACAGTTGACCCCAGCAGGTGGCTAACATAACATTCTCAAAAAGGGCCTCTACGTGTTGGACCCATGTCCCCGCGCAAGCCTACCAAAGGTCAGGGTATAGCCCGTGTGGAAAGAGAGACATAATAAAAATATAATATCAGCTTTTTGAATGTCCTCCCCTTAATGCTAGAGGGATTATTATTTTAATTAGCATCTCATCTCCGGTATAACGCGTCAAAGTTATTTATAAGTTTTACATCTACGGGAAGGACATCCCTACGTTGTCCGAGTCACGTAGACTGTCACGTAGTATTACCTGCATTTTTATGACACGCCTTGACATTGACACCAGATTATTAGTGCATTGACTTACAACTGGATTGTAACCGATTTTTTTTTTAATTGTATATTTGTAACAGTGGAATATTTAGATACTACACATTGAAATAGAACTAATTTTACGGATTTTATCGCGTTTATTTTATGTTTTTACGTTCCCGACGTTTCGGCTGCTTTACAGCAAACATGGTCACGGGAGATCGTCGGGAACGTAAAAACACAAAATAAACGTGATAAAATCCGTAAAAAATATTTTATTTCAGTTGAATATGTTTTTTATTTATTAATGTAAATGAAAGAAACAGTATACAACTGTACTTATAAGATAATTAAGATACTAATAATACATTCACCGGTGTTTTGTTCTAAATTAAAAGTATCTAAATTAAATGTTAATGTTATAGTATATGTAAAATTTAAGGATTAATTTTACATTTTAAAAAGTTTTGGCATTAGTATTTTTATATGATGTGCCTCTATGTAAGAAACTAGCCCCCGAATTTATAGACGTTTTATAACTTTATTAAACGTCATATTGTACTGCGCACGAGTGTTTTGCTTTGCGCAGTACTATATGACGTTTGATGAAGTTATAAAACGTCTATAAATTCGGGGGTAAAAGTATAAAACTGCAGGGTAGTGACGTCAGGGACATATGACAATGGCTCTATGCTTAGAATAAACAAACCCCGGCTCGCAACTCTATGATTTCTGAATTTCATGTGCGAATCTAATTTTCATGACTAGCTCGTGCTTCAGAGAGCACGTAACGCCGTCGCGTCGGTCCTGCGTCTGATCTTTCTTCGGTCGGATCGTATTGCTGTCCTACCCGACCATGAGAGTGAGGGAGAGAGAGTGCACCTGCGCTTGCACACACACTTGTGCACTGTAATATCTCCTGCATAATTGGCTGCCCAATATTCGGGGGGGATTTATTATTATTAATGTGTAGTCTTAAGATATATAGCAAAACTATCTGTTACCCGCGACTTCGTCCGCGTGGTATTTAACAAAAAAGTTTTACTAAAATAAAAGCAGCCTCAGTTACTCCTTGTTACATCAGCTATTTGCCAGTGAAGGTCCCGTCAAAATCGTTCCAGCCATTCCAGAGATTAGCCGAAACAAACAGACAGACAGACAATGTTGTTTTGGTTTATGTACCGTATATACATCCAAATGCACTTCGTAAATAGCGGTTATTTTAATATTACAAACAGACACTCCGATTTTATTTATTTGTATAGATATCGCCAGATTGACACACCAATTGTATCGTGCCAAACTACGCAATTTGTCTGGGTACAAAGGTCTGGTGGCGATCTACGTAAACGACTTTAGATTAAAATCCCACAGTTTTTTTTATGTACAGATCCGACACCACTATGTAGCAACGCTGCATGACACGTCACAGTATTAACACGAGCTTAGCCATGGTATAATAATATGCTGCGCCAGATATTATCTTCCAGTGACAGCTAAGCCCCGTGATTGGCCCAAGACCACGTCATCTACTGTGGGTTGTCGACCAATAGCAACACTGATAGTGAATCTTGACCCATCGTTGGAAGATAACACCTTCGGGTAGCATATTATGCTATGCTATGCTATCAGCCGAAAGACGTCCACTGCTGGACATAGGCCTCCCCCAATGACTCCCACACATCACGGGAGGACCGCCACTCGCATCCACCGGCTTCCTGCTACGCGTGTGATATCATTGGTCCACCTTGTGGGGGGCTGTCCTACACTACGTCTTCCGGTTTGTGGTCGCTATCCTAGAACCTTTCTGCCCCAACGGCCATCGGTTCTGCGAGCTATGTGCCCTGCCACTTCAACTTTGAAATTCTTTGAGCTATGTCGGTTACCTTAGTTCGTCCTCGGATCTCCTGATTTCTGATTCTATCGCGTAGCGAAACCCCGAGCATAGCTTTCTCCATTGCGCGTTGAGCAACCTTGAGCCTTCTTATAAGGCCCATAGTAAGCGACATATTATTATACCATGATATTAGATTAAGAATTCGCTTAGTATTCGCAATGCAGTGCGTCATTAACTATCTCTTGAGTTTCCGAGTAACGTCAGCAAACATACCCACATTTTGAATCTGTATGCAACACGGAGATATCATAGTATGTTATCTGTTACGTGATAGGAGACACGTGCTAGTACAAACCATAACATATTTACGGTTCACAAAATAATATTTAAACGATTGTCGAGCTTATGTCTGATGAATTAAGTTTCAAGTATACATTTCTGAGGGTCAATATTAACTTTGTAAATGTCAAAAAGTGTTGAATACTTTGACGTAAAAGTGTTACTTGGAATTTTATGATACGTATTTTTTTTTTAAGGAAACTAGCGCCAGTGAGTCGGTGAGTCATGGATTGAAAGTATTGCGTGGGTTAGTATGATGCAATTGTCTATTAAAATTATGGAATCGATAACGAATTTGAAATAATTTCATATCGAAGTCAGAGTCTAATCATTTATTTCGTTTTTTTTTGCAAAAATATATTTAGCGAGGAAATGCGGCCAGCATCTTGGGCACGCTACCGCACGGGCCATTTTTTTTACACTTTTTGTAGCTTTTCTATACTCTTTTCAATTTATATTAGTTTGTAAAAAATTTAGTTATTTTCTTTCTATTGTACATATTATTTTATTAAATTCTTTAATAATATACGAGGTTGGTCACAGATACTTGTTTTCGATGTTACGACATTTTTACGAAAACCTACAAAAGCATTACCAGGGCTCTTAAACTAGGCACAGCCTGTCTCTCGGGATGCCAATTTGGAATTCCACAAATGTATCTATATATTATAATTATTTGCGAAATATGTTGCGTATTATGCATTGACAAATAAAATTAAAATATATGCATACTTCTCAAACAAAAATGAAAAACAAAAATTGGTTATTTGTGAGCAAAATGTTGTTTTCATAAATGACAACATCGAAATTGTTTTTTCACCGTACATAATGTTTACAAATGGGATAAAGAGCGAGTTCAAACGGTAATATACCCTTCAATCAAGCTGTAAACTGAAAAAAAACCCTTACAAATATAATGGATCGTTTGAATGGAAAATAAACTCGACGCATGTATCACCTCTGTCATATAATAAGTAGATATCCCGGTAAAATAACTTCATCATTAATTTATTACATTAGGGGCTTCCCAGCCGATCAGATTTTTTTATCCCGCATTTGAATTATATTTTATTACTAGCTGTTGCCCGCGACTTCGTCCGCGTGGTATTTAACAAAGACAACCGTGGACAACAGCCTGCTCGCCCATTCTGAGCCCGCGGGACGCATTGCAGGTTGTTGCTATCAAACTTAATCAGGCACTGCGCTGCAACATTGGTTTTAATTTTTTTCGTGAGACCCTATTTTTTTTTCTCAAATAAAAGTAGCCTAAGTTACTCCTTGTTACATCAGCTATCTGCCAGTGAGAGTCACGTCAAAATCGGTCCAGCCATTTCAGAGATTAGCCGGAACAAACAGACCGACAGAAAAAAATTGTAAAAAATGTTGTTTCGGTATAGGTAACGTGTATACATCCAAATGCACTTAGTAAAAAGCGGTTATTTTAATATTACAAACAGACACTCCAATTTTATTTATATGTATAGATGTATAGATGAAACGGCTATATAACATAACATGAAAGCTATTGTGTTTCAATTACTTAAATAAACTTACGTCGGGAACGTACCATAGACGAATTATATAAGTTAGTATTGGAGGTTTACAAAACATATAAGTATATATAAGGCCTAACAAAAATAGTGTAAAATAATTTAACCGATCAATCAGTAAGTTATACGGATCACGTTGATGTATAAATTAATTGTGAAAATGATTTCAGTGTGACAGGGTGTCATTTTTAAATGTCTAATAATTTGATTTATTTCTTTGGATTTGAATGTTATCTTTATACTGTTAACTGTTGGTCTTGTTAAAATATGTTACACTATTATTGTTGCATATGTTAGGCGTAGATACCATTTGTTACTGATTATTTCTTTGAATAAGAATAGTGTCTATTGAATTATTTAGCTACAGCATAAATAAAATATATATATATAACGTTATTATTGCTATTTTAATTAACAATAAATAAATTAAAATAGCAATAAAAACCTTATAGTAATAATAATATCACGTATATTCATTATACATCTACAAAAACTACATTATTTATTTTACTTTTTTACATAACAACAGCGCCCCTAGCGGACACAATCGACACTACTGGTGTGGATCCCGCCCGTCTTCCTGTAAACCTCGTAAGACCAATGGAATTAACACCATGGACGGTCTAATAAGAACTCTACACGAGTAGAAAATTACGCTTTTGGTATGAAAAGTGACATTACCGACGACATTATCATTCGATTAACACTCTATTGTGATAATAGAGTCAGCATATTGCATATTTGATCTACTGACTTAGCACTTACACAAATTTGGTTCTCATAGATATAATTTATGTGAAAAATCATTATAAATCTGATTCCACTGCTCGGCTTTCACGCCTTTGGGAATTGTACAGACGAACTCACCAACTGTACGGTCCCAGACTAAGCAACCGTACCGTACAATGGACTGGGGGCAATCCCAGTATCTTAATACTTATATACATAGATATTTAACATCCATGACGCGGGTACAAACATTCGTGTTCATCACATAAAGTTAGACCCTATCGGGATTCGAACACAGGTCCCTCGATACGGAATGCAGGACCACTACGAACTGTCCCAGATCGTCAGAATTCCGGCTATGTTTTTATTTTATTCATTCGTTTTATACTTAAGTATATAGAAATAAAATCATATCGTAATCAGCTGTAATTCATTAAAAAGGTTCTATTTAATAATCTCCTAGGCACCGTGGGCGAAGCCAGAATGGGGCAGCTGCCCCCTCCTGCCCCATGGAGTCGAGCGAAATATATAAGATATCATCACTACTGATCTAAAGACTTACGTGCCTCTATAGTATCTTGGTAAATGAGAGCAGAGACTTAAGGGAAACGGTTACTTGTAATGAAACTTTAAAAAATAAAGTGGATTATCTTTGGTTTTTGATTTCGATGGCGTTTGTCTAAAAACACAATTATTATATTATACTGATGACATTTTATAACAAAACTGGCGACCGTAAAAAATAGAGCCGCGTGCCTCCTACATGTAACTTCTTTTTTAACTTCTATATAAGTATTATATGCTGAGTTCGCGCTCAGTCCATTGTACGGTACCCATAATACAAGCGTTGCTTAGTGTGGGACCGTATAGTTGGTGTGTTGGTCTGGCAATATTTATTTATTGATTTATTTTATAACAATAATGGTTCAATTGGAATTCCCTTGCTCTGGAGCAAACCCTGGATAAACTATGCTAGGCTTACTTATAATGTTTAAAGTTTGATCGTCCAGGATAAATATAATATTTTCCTTTTCACTTACGAAAAACCGTCCCGTGGGATCCGATCCTCTCGGTATATAAGGGTTCGGATAGAACACGCTTAACGTAGTCCTTCGTACACCATTGAACGAACAACAACTAAATATAATAATCCTTACTGATTTATATAAAATAATAATTTATATTTTCGTATATCGTGTGTAGTGTTTGTGTTATATACATCTATAATTCACGGTGAGTGTGTTATTATTATTATTGTCAAAGCTGCCAGTATTTTTTTAATTTATCTGTGACGTTTAATTCGTGTGTGCATGTCAAAAAAACATAGACATTTTTGTCTAAAAAAAATATTTGTGATTTGAATTATAATAAATTAAACGAAAATGCTACTATTTATAAACTATCATTTCTCTCGAGAAACCAAATCACACAATTCAATTATTTTAGTTTTATTTTTGTGTATAAAATGAAAGCTTTCTAAATTTAAACAAATAATTTTGAACATAAAACAATATACATAATTCATTCCGAAATATTTTTTAAGTTATTACCAATTAAATAAAAAAAATAGCGTTAGATTATTTTTTTAATATAATATATCCTATTTTTTAAGATGACCAATAAAAGCTCGCCTTCTGTTATTCATTAATCAATACTGAAATTATAAGTAATTTATGATGTTCACTGAAAAATACATTCTCTCTAAGAAAATATAAAAAAAACCTCTTTCTGTCCTTCATCAGACGTACTTAGTCTCTTAAATCTATATATAAATATATATAAAACAATGTCGTGTTAGTCACTGCATTTATAACTGAAGAAGGTGTGGGCTGATTTTTTTTATTTGTCTCCGCCCCAATAGCAAAATAACAACTAAATTATGGTAAAAATACACATAAGAAAATATAATTTATGTATTCATACATTTGATTCTGAGGCGGTACGAAGTACGCCGGGGACAGCTAGTATCCAAACCTTATTTGTCTTTAATTTACGGATTTATATATTTACAAAACAATCATGGCACGTCTTTTTAATTTAATTTGTTATTCGAAATTATTAAAAGTTATTAGTTTTAATTACAATTCGGCAAATTGATTGTAATTTTTTAACCTATTTGCGTGTGGTGTACTAGTAATTATATTCTCTAAACAGGTATTAAAAAAATACATTAAAGAGTTCTACCATGATTGTTTACCAAATAAGTGAAGTAAGGAAAAATAAAGTATACTAAGTTTGAATCAGCTGTTTTATGACTTAAGCTCTATTGGAGTGGAAAACATCGCGCCTAATGGCAAAGTGAAATATTAATGTATTTCCAACTTATAATACAACAACACACAGTTTGCTAACACAATTGCCTCTCAATAAAATATCAGTGGCATCGTAATTGTCAAAATAAAAAAATAAGCTAGGGTTAGCTTCTGAGATAATTTTATGTAACCTTTGTTTTTTATTCACAGGCATCGAACTAAATACACAACTAGCGACATCTATTATTCAATAGCAACAATGACTCGCCTAGTTTCGCTATTCGTCGCGGTTCTAGTGTCGCTAGAGTGCAGTTTAGTAGTTACTGCACAAGTGGACAGCGATATCAAATTGGACAACCATTTACAGCCTAATGGTAAGTTTTGAAATACATACTGTACCGGGTGGTCGCTGGTTCGATTCCCGCCTGTACAAATTTCGGAAATATAAATTTGTAGTTTGCTTTGGTTTGGGCGTTAAGGCATCGCACCCAGTCCATCACACGGTACTGATAATACAAGCGTTGACAGTTTGGATCCATATAGTTGATTTAATACGAGGTATGATAAACGAGGATTCTTGTAACATTTAAAAATATATATCCCACAAATGATATCATCAGCCGTTCTCGGAATAGTGTTTTATTCATGTTTCTTAACCGTTTTGAATTTCACAATTTTCTAGTCGCCATGTTGGTTTCTAAGTTATACAATAAATAAGAGAAATAAATCATCCTTACATGACCTCTTCATTCATACGCCTTATATATTAAAAGGTCATGTCCTATCTAAGCTTGTATGCCGATTACAAACCAGGATCTAATATATAATTATCTGGTAGCCTCTTAACAATCTCTTGACATATTCTGACGAATATTTAACGCATTCTTTAAAGTACGAAACGTAGTTTAGTTGATAGTTGTAGTCGATGTAGAATGCAGTCCTCATAAGATTATCATTCAATGTTATACCAACATTGAATGATAAGTTATAACTTCATTAGAGTCAATATTTTACATGCTTATCCAAAATAGTGACCGTTATAGTTTAAAAAATACGTGTCAATTCAGATATCTCGGGATTAGATATTTAAATATTGAAATACAAAGAATTTAGCCATTCAAATGTGCTACACAGAATCAGATGTAGGTAGCCAAGAATAATATTGAATTTTAAATATGTGATCTGTCGACTACAATATCTTGGAGTGAAATCAATTTTAAAAGGATATTCTATTCTGTTAACCAGTTAGAAATAGGTACCTACGTGCGGTCATGCTGTAACTATGGAAAGCTTTTGAATACATTACATTAATATTGTAAATCTACCGAGATTTATGAATCGTAAGAGGTTACAAGGAAGCATTGAAATATACTCACAAATACATAATTCAAGAGATTGTTACATTAATATGATTGCGTTTATATTTTTAGGGTATTCCAATGATTTTTGTTAAGAGTTTAGATAAAGGGCATACTCGGATAGAATCTACAGCTTTGACCAACAAAAACGCCGAGGTTTGAACCTCGGCGGGTCCCGCAACGAAATCAAACAAAATGCAAACAGGAGAAGTTGGAAGGCAAATTATTCACTTCCCTGCATTGCAAAAGGGGAGACTAACTACGTAGTGTGTACGCAAGCACAGGAGCACTCTCTCTTCCCTCAGTCACATATATAATACCAGCCCTTTGTAATGTCACACTGTTGGGCACGGGCCTCCCCTCAATGCGAGGGGGATTAGGCCATAGTCCACTACGCTGGCCCAGTGCGGGTTGGCGGACTTAACACATCTTTCGAGGGGCTCTCTCAGACATGCAGGTTTCCTCACTCGATGACTCACGATGTTTTCCTTCACCGTTTAGCAAGCGATGATCGTGGTTGAAAATGAGATTCGTACATGAAATCCTGAAATCCCAGAGATGCGAGCCGGGGTTGGAACCTGCGATCCTCGTTACCGAGGCAAGCGTTCTACCAACTTGGCTATCACTGCTATTAGTACAGTCACATACTCCGATGGGACGGCAATTAGACACGACCGGAGAGAGATCAGGCGCAGGACGGACGGCTTTACGTGCTATCTGAGGCACGAAATCAAGAAATAAACACGCATTATATACCTACTCTTTTCTATGTCCGCAGTGGTCCCAACACCAAAACGCCGTAACATAAGGAAGTTCGTGCGCATATGGTCGGCGCCAGCGGAGACCGTCCGTCACAAGCCTGGGACTACTACGGAGCTGGAGTGTGTGGTGATGGGGAAACCGGCGCCCATGGTGCAGTGGCTGAGGAACGGGGAGCCTGTCGGTGATGTGAGTACAAGTGACCTGGCTTTCACCCTGCAGGGACCGTATTATGAACATGTGGGTGGCTGTGGCTGCAAATTTAAAACTTATGGGTTACAACTAGTGGCGTATTAACGCAGTGGTAACAATTACAAGTGCGAATCAAAATAAATGATATGAATAATTAAAACTTATGGGTCACAACTAGTAACTTATAAACGCAGTGATAAAAATTAGAGCCTGCTCGATTGTACTTTGTCTTAGTCTGAAACTAGCTACTGTTTTTTTGGAATAAGTATGTATTATTAGGGTAAAATATAAGCCGCCAGGTAGTAGTATCCGGTCTGCAAATAAAAGTTCTTAATACATTTTATAATCATTTCATATTATTATCGGTCTGATAATGACTATGGATCAGACTGATGCCAGGAGTGAGCGTATAACACCAGACTACGCCATGGAGTGATTGGTGCAGTTGGCCGTGACCCTGGAGGGTTTCGGGTTCGAATCCCGGTAGAGGCAAACTTTGTGTGTGGTCCACGAATGTTTGCACCCGAGTCATGAACAAGTAATTATAGTCCCCCCAGTCCATTGTACGGTACCCATAATGCAAGCCTTGCTTAGTGTCGGGCGGTTCAGTTTGAGTGTTCGTCTGGCGATATTATTATTATAAGTACCTTTGTTGAATTAGACTAGCAGTTTGTGGGTGGGCTATGGAGTAGACCAACTTCTAGCCTATCGTCTGTATGCAACATAACAATACGTAAAAGAAAAAACAAACGTTTGTTAATGATCACAACTAAATAAGATACAATATAAAACGAAATAAACTAAGTGGGATAGCTATATAACAATAATATATAGCAACTAGATTGGCTCTAGGCCAACTTATGTGAATCCAGAGTCAGCCCTAGAGTTTTGAGATAGCCAGAGTAGTACTTATGATCTAGGTAGCAGAGTAGGTACTTCTTATCTGTTTATTTCGTTGGCATTCGGCTACAAAATAGAGCCACTTGCCGGTGTGTTGGGTGATGAAATGAATGTATGAAGCTTGTTGTTCTCGAATGGCTCTGATGGTAGACTAGAACACGCCTATTCTTACCTAACCACTTGCTTGCGAAATCTATTCCAATGTATTTACTATTACTTTGTCTAGGATCTACTGATCTGATTCTGAAAGTTCTTTCATTAGAAAGTTACGCCAGACTATGTTTCATCCAGGGTGGCTGAGGCTATGTTTCATCCAGGTACCACGGGCGGCGCCGCGGGCAAAAGCTAGCTCAAAACAAAGAGCAGTGGATTGTCAATGTCAATCTGACCCTTTACATTGACAATTACCCTAATATGCTATTATTTGTTTCAGTATGAAGAAGATAGCAACGACATCTTGTCCACTGATCCGTCTAGCGTGGCTCAGTTGACCAGCAAGCTGATCATCACATCCGTGGCTTCGGGAGATGTGTACACCTGCGTGGCGACTGCTGGGCTGAAGCAGGAAACCGCTTCCAGCACTCTTTATAATGTCGAAGGTACGTACTGAAATTTGAAGGAGTTGTATCGCTACTGCACAGTAGATGGCGCTAGTAGTCGACACTTCGAAGATAGTACTACTATTGCATTACAAGATGGCACTGGTCGTTTTTTTTAAATTATAGGTGTTGCTGTTGGAAAACCATTTATTGTTAGATGGACTATGTAACACCGTAACAATAGGTACTTCATCTTAAATTATTATGGAACTAGGAAAATTTTCAAATTTCTACAAGTGAGTGATAGGAAATAGTTTGTTAACGTTAGTCACTAGATGACAGTAGTAGTCAGAATCCTTGTGATAAAAATCCTTTCCTGCGTAATCGATAAGTGAATACATTAACAACAAATAACATTTCTCTATTCCAGGTGATGTTGAAGAAGAACCTCTGACTCTCGAGAAACTCTTACGCAAGCCCTTGAAGCCAATCATCACAACTTTCTACGATAACGTGTTCCAAGATGAACATACGGACCTCGTGCTGCCCTGCAGGCTAGCTGGCAACACCAACGCCCAAGTCTTCTGGCAGGATAACACAAAGAACTTGGTGTATGGAAACTCTAGAATGCGGGTGAGTGAAGAAAAAGACTGACGTTTCGTTTTTTCACCGCTAGATGGCGCTGCCCACAGCAGTAGCGTCACGTACTTAGTGACTCAAAAACTAAAATGCTTAAGTTAAATTATAAGTTAAAGATGTTTACATCGAATAAATGATTACAAAATTAATCTATTTCACTTCTAAAACAATAAAAATCTCTCTAGTTAAAATAATATTGCTTAATTCAAGTACCTACCTACGTGGCAATGCTGCCAGCGTTCTGGGCACCCTGCCGGCCGATGGTGGTGGGGATTTGTCGAGTGCATTTTGAATCATGCCTAATTTTAATTTATTATATCCTACGTAATAAATAGGTTTATATCTAACGCATAGTTATTTTTTTCATCAGGTGCTGCCCTCTGGCGATCTCCTGATCAAGGATCTAAGGTGGGAGGACGACATGGGTGAATTCTCGTGTATATCTAAGAATATTTACGGCAAAGACACAAAATCGACTTTCCTGTACCCCGTTAAAGTTATCAGGGTTTAAAGGTGAGTAATAACATTAATCCATTATTAATTTATGAAAAAAAAATACAACCTCCCCCTTTTTGAAGTCGGTTAAAAAATCGCTTTTACCCAGTTCATTGTTCGGTACCCATAATACTAGCGTTGCTTAGTGTGGGTTCGTATAGTTGGTGTGTTCATCTGGCTATATTATTATTATTTCTCTCTACACGGGCTATACCCGGTCTTTGGAAGGCTTGCGCGGGGACATGGGTCCAACACGTAGATGTCCTTTATGAGAATTTTGATGTTATGTTAGCCACCTGCTGGGGTCAACTGCTGAAAATGATAGCATAAACAGCGAATTGAACTCAGCAGGCGGAGGAACTATTGCAGGAATATGGAATGATGATTGGGACTATGGACATGAGACAGGACTATTGGAAGGCATTATTACTATTATTATTGCAAGTTAAAAATTATTATCTTTTTTTTTCAGAATTCGCTTTTAAATTAACCGACCAAGACACCCCGCCGATTAAGTCTCGATGTTCCTATTTAAGTAATTAAGTGACATTTATTATAAACTTAACTTATTAATAGATTGTAAGATGCCGAAAGTATACAAGAATTTAATGTTAGTACTTAATGTTTGATTATATAATTATTATTATTTTTATTTGTATATAATAGTCGTTATTTTTGTGTGAACAGAGGTTTTTGATAGTTGATTTTTTTTAATGATTTCTAATTAGTCAATACGTCGTAATTACCTTATAATATTATTTTTATTGTGATAAGTTATTGGAGATATAATGTTGGCCACACTGAAACAAAAAATACTAACCTGAATTTAAAAAAAACAGCAAGTCTATGCTAGGGTATAATTATTTTTAGTAAACTATAATTTGGTTGTGTATATATTTCGAAAAAGTACAAAAAATTATCAGATTCGTTCCGATTTTAATTTAAGATAATAATTATTCTGTTAAGTTACGTTGAGTTTAACATTAAGATTATTTACTTATTTTTAAAACTATTATTGTACGGTCGTCATTAACAAAATAACTGAATTCCTTTTTTTACTAAAACGAATGAACTGTTTTATTTTTGACTGCGTTTTATTGCATTTATTATCTACTTATATAAATGTTTTGTGATTTGTTATTATATATAAACGATTTGATACATATTGTACAGTTAGCAGAAGCGAAATGACAAAATAATTAAAAAAAAACAATGACCACATTTTGTGGAATAAGCAGTTTTCAATAGAAACTTCAGTCTTTATAAATTGTGTTCGAATATAATTTGGTCATTTAACTTTCTCTGCTAATCGTACTTAGATGTTAATTTAATGCATACGATCTCTGTGATTTTTTAAATAAATGTTTTATTACACATGTGATAGAGTCTTTTATTGCATACCGATATCTAACTTCTCAAAATCGAATGACTCGATTGGCACAGTCGGTAATGCCGTTGATGCTTTCTGTACCGAGACACCAGGGTTCGATTCCCGGTGGGGAAACATTTGTGTCATGAGCACGAATGTCAGTGACGAGTCATAGCCATTAGTATCTATAATTAATTATAAACTGGGATCGCCCTGGCACGGAGCGGAGATTAATTCAAAAAAGCAAAGCTCAAAAAAACATTCTTGACTTGGTGTAATTAACACGACTTTGTTTTATTTATATATTAGGTTTTAAAATAAAACTAATATTACGGATTGGTTCGCGTTTTTTTTTAAGTTTTACATTCCCGACGTTTCGGCTGCTTTAAAATGCCCATGGTCACGGGAGGGCTGAGGTGTTTGACGTCCTAGTGTCATAGTTAGAACTGGGGTACCCTCATATTTAGCTGTTGTTTGCGGTCCGATCTACGCAGAAATCGCTCACAGTGTCTTGAGGTCTTGCAATGGTGCGCTTGGTTTTGGATTTAATTATATTAATTTCTGGATTTCAAGTCTAGTAATTTTTAAATGTCTCATAATTTAATTCGTTTCTTTGGGAATGTTATCTTTATAAGCTATTGTTGGCCCTGTTACAATATTTTACACTATTATTGTTAGGCCTTACTGTATAACCAGATCGTAATTTAAAAAAAAAAACCGTAAATGGGAGGTCATGTGCTATCATAATTAACAACTAACCTCTATTAGAATGCAATTATTTATTTATGTTCGCATTAAAGTGCATTGCATTGCAATAAGCATTTGCGCCGGCGCAGGACCATCACTTAGAAAGGCTTGACATCGGACGTAACCGATGCACTGACCTTCTATACTGAGAATGTGACTAGTTAGGTGTGATATTTATATAATGGAAATTAAATAAATATTGTTCGTTCGTAAGCCCATCACTTGACAACGGCTGGACCGATTTGGCTATTTATTATATACCTACAAGGTGTAACAAAAATTGTGTGATATATTTGTGACTAGCTGTTACCCGCGACTTCGTCCGCGTGGTATTTAACAAAGACACAACCGTTGGCAACAGCCTGCTCGCGCGTTCTGAGCCCGCGAGACGCATTTCAGGTTGTTGTTTTCAAACTTAATCAGGCGCAACGCTGCAACATTGGTTTTAATTTTTTTTCGTGAGATCCTATGTTTTTTTCTAAAATAAAAGTAGCCTAAGTTACTCCTTGTTACATCAGCTATCTGCCAGTGAAAGTCCCGTCAAAATCGGTCCAGCCATTTCAGATATTATCCGGAACAAACAGACAGACAGACAGACAGACGGGCAAATGTATGTATAGATATATGTGTAGGTGTAAGCGGTGGCCGCACGTCCGCCACACGTCAGGGAGAGAATCATACGGCAGGAGGGATACAATATCAAAGAAAATGATAATATACTAGCTGCGCCCCGCGGTGTTACACGCGATTAAAAAGTATGTCGATGCCTATGTCATTTTCTGACCCCTGAACTACCACTATATATGCAAAAAATAATGTCGATCCTTTGCTGTATGAAAATTAAAACAAATCTATACCACGGGATCCATACATTTTACCGGTATAAAAAGTAGCCTATGTGCTATTCCAGACTATAATCTATGTCTGTGCCAAATTTCATCCAGATCCGTTCAGCCATTCTGGCGTGATTGAGAAACAAACATCCATCCCTCCAGACTTTCACATTTATAATATTATTAGTGGGATGAAAATTTCCCGATTCTGTAAGGTCCTTCACTGATATAAAGCTACATTACACCTGAGTGCTATAGGCTATGTTTGCGGGCGGAGCCGCGGGGCTATAATATGTATAGATATTTTATATTCCAACATGGCCTTGTTACAGATATTCCTTAAAGTGTGATTCCTAGACTCGTGTTAATGCTATGATATTAATGATAGAGTAATGGCGTTCACACGGCTCAGGGCATCGGAAGAAAGCCGCGCCCAGCTACGGAACCAAGGTGACGCTCACATTTTGCTAAACCAAATTATTCGCACAATAAAAGAAGTGGAGACGATAAATAGCGACCACACTCTACATTAGGATGAGCAGTAACTCCTAATGTAATCGAAAAAACATGCCGTCTTTGTTATACTCTTTTAAAAAAGCCGTGGTATGAGTGGTACGGAAGACATTTAGGTTACCGTAACGCTACATTAAACAATGGCGCTTGAACCTCATTGCTTATTAATCGTTAAAAATGACACAAAATGATATGCTAACATTCCACCGCTCGTTCGGAATGCTGTTCCTATGTAGATGAAGGGGCAAGAAAGACAATGGATGCTCTTTTTATTAGGAGTAAGGACTTTTACATTGTTGTGGGTATCTGAGAACAATTTAGGAACTGGTAGGCACGTTTGAGTTGGTAGTTACTTAACTACTAAGAGAGTAGTTAACTACATAATAATAATTCCAGCCCTTTTTAATGTCCCACTGCTGGGCACGGGCCTCCCCTCAATGCGAGGGGATAAGGCCATAGTCCACCACGCTGGCCCAGTGCGGGTTGGCGGACTTTACACATCTTTCGAGGGGTTCTCTCAGACATGCAGGTTTCCTTACGATGCTTTCCTTCACGGTTTAGCAAGTGATAATCGTGGTTGAAAATGAGATTCGCACATGAAATCCAGAGGTGCGAGCCGGGGTTTGAACCTGCAATCCTCGTTACCGAGGCAAGCGTTCTACCAACTTGGCTATCACTTGTTAACTACATAAGTCTACTCTACCGATGTCGCTGTGCTAGAAGCTCGCTGCGCCTGACCGGCTAACATTTGACAAAGGTTAAGTTTAACCCAAGCGCAGGCGCAGATATAACTGCAGCTAACTGCATTACGTACACGTATAACTATTCGTCAATATTACAAGAATTTAATATACTATCACGCCTGTTTTCCACGATGGGGTCAGCAGAGGTACCCTACACTGATGGTATTGTGGTCCCGATGTGATATGGGGAAAGCATATTGCCATATACCGGGAACAATCCCATGGACTGAGGGCGAACCCAGTATATTAAACTTATATAGTTACTAAACATCCATGACTCGAGTACAATATTCATGCTCATCACGCCAATCTTGTCACTATCAACTGCGCTAATCAGTTCATCATTTAATTAACTATAATTATTTAACTAAAAATATATATATATATATAATTTATTGAATATTTTGTAATTATAACAAAAAAAAATGCTAGTTTAATGACAAAAATAAATGATAAGCAGAAATAAGCATGATTACAAATTATGCGGTTATATTGCGGTCCCAAACTAAGCGTAAGCTTGTATCTTGTGAACCTGGTTATGACATAATATAAGAAACTATATATATATATGGACATATCGAGACTTGCCACGATACAATGCATTTTATTAACAAGACAATAAATTTGAAGTTGGCTCTTTTCTATCTCCAACTGCTGGGTACAGGCCTACCCTCATTACGAGGTAGAGGGAGGGGGGAGGTTCAGACATAGCTCATTACACTAGCCTTGTAATTAAAAGTTCAAAATAATATGTATTTGAAAGGTTGAGTTTTGACTGACAACCGCTTAGAAGAGCTACCGTTTCCGACTGACAGACTGACAGGCTGTTAAGTGATGCTTTCATTGTTAAAGGATCAGGAAACAGTCAAAAGCTATCGGAAATGATGATTATAAATTAATTAAAAAATATCGCCAGACGAACACACCAATTATACTGTGCTGCACTAAGCAACGCTTGTATTATGGGTACCGTACAATGAACTGACGCGGAACCTAGTACTCGTATATAATACTTATATAGATATTAAACATCCATGACTCGGATACAACCATTCATAATCATCACACAAAGCTTGTCCCTACCAGTATTCGAACCCGGGACCCTCGGCGTGGAAGCTAGGGTCACTACCGACTGAGCCAATCAGGTCGTCATGTGCGAATCTAAGTATTATCACTTGCTGTATGGTGAAGGCTAATATCATGAGGAAACGTGCATTCGAAAGCTGTGTGAAGTTCGGATTATAATTTCCGTCTAAAGTCACAGAATAACTAATAGTTACTACCACTAAAGCTTCAAAATCAATTAGCAACGTACACTTGGGTGCAATAAATTCGGATCACTATCATAAACCTCAGTGATCTTTCTCGAATGAAGACCTTACCTATCTTACTAGTCCAGTTGGTAGTGACCCTGCTTTCTACGCTGAGGGTCCCCTTGCTAATGGCATTACTTTACAGCAACTAAGAAGTTTTATTCATTTTATTTGAGTTGTATTAAATAAGTGTATTTAGCGGTAAAGGGAAGATGTTCCAGCAAGGCGGGTGGTAAGCCTGGCGGGGGGCCGCTATGGCCTGACGGTTATTGTTGGGATCTTGTATATATATTACGTGCTCCAAAAACTGTCATAGCGCGTTTTATGATTGTATGGAGAATTGTCAATTGTTCTGAATGTCCAACTGCAGCGCCATCTATGTACCTTGTGGCGAGATTGAATTTTATATATGTAGTTTGGAGTGCACTATCCACGGTTAAATTTAACTACAGTTATAATATGTCAGAATCTGTAGAGATCGGTGGTAATTTTAACCATAAATGTACTCCAGCCATTCCAAAATATTGAGATTAATTTGGTGACCCAGATTCATTGCTTCCGAGTGTATGTAGGTACTATCAGTTTGTAAATCAGGTGTAGTCAACGGCATGGAATAACTATGTCATGCATACCGCGATCGTGCTACGTACTTGAACCGTGCATACTTAACCTTATGTCAGAAATTCAATGGATCAGTAATTGAATGGAACATACGCGTAAGTATAGTGCGGTCTTATGTAACAGCTTTTTACTAATTGCATTTGGATGTATACACGTTACCTATACCGAAACCACATTTTTTACAATTTTTGTCTGTCTGTCTGTCTGTCCGTCTGTCCGTCTGTCTGTCTGTCTGTCTGTCTGTCTGTCTGTCTGTCTGTTTGTTCCGGCTAATCTCTGAAATGGCTGGACCGATTTTGACGGGACTTTCACTGGCAGATAGCTGATGTAAGAAGGAGTAACTTAGGCTACTTTAATTTTAAAAAAAAAATAGGATCGCACGAAAAAAAATTAAAACCAATGTTGCAGCGCAGCCCCTGATTAAGTTTGATAGCAATAACCTGCAATGCGTCCCGCGGGCTCAGAATTGGCGAGCAGGCTGTTGTCAACGGTTGTCTTGGTTAAATACCACGCGGACGAAGTCGCGGGCAACAGCTAGTATATAAATAAATGTAGATAAATCCTTTTGTCGATTGAAATAAAACTCTGGGTTGGCGCGGAAAGTTGAATTGCGTATTTCAAATTTCGAATGTGATTTTTTTTGTCAATAAATATTTGAATAAAACTAATTATCCCCCTCCAGAATCTAGCACCTAAAATGTTTTTTAGAACTAGATATAAGGCTTTGAATGTTTTTTTTTTAATTTCTAAATTGTTCACAATAGTTACAATACAAAAAAGCTTATACAAAGAAATAATATAGACGATGTGTCGCCAACAAACTATTATTGGAGAACAAAACACATACCGCATCTGTGTTTTACACGCGAATTACGTCCTTACGTACACGCAAATTGGCGTGTACTACAAAAATCGGCTTAGTTTTTTTTTGGTTCAATATATTGTTCGACACATTTGGTGTATATTATTTCGTCGTCCAATTATACATTATAAGTAATAACATATTGGAATCGCTGTTCATTTATTATTGTAGGCGTCTTACAATAGCCCGCTGGAAGTTAGTCGTTGCACTCTTGTCTCGCGCGCGCAGTATACTACCCGACATACCTAGTAGATGATCTAAATTCGGCAAATCATCACAACCCGAAGGCCTGCCCTATCACGACGCGTACCTGACATGATGGATGTCTAATTTTCACAACCATTTATCGCGTTCTTTTATAGTACCCAGCACCTACTTGCTACGAAATGTCCAATCCTGGGGTGTATTACCAGCACATATTTCCTGGGCCCCCAGTCTGCTAACACAATCGATTCATAATCGAACAGCAACCGCATAGTAACTGTCACTTTTGACAGATATCCCATACAATATCTGTCAAAAGAGACAGTTACCATGCGGTTGCTGTTCGATTATGAATCGATTGTGTTAGCAGATTAGGGGCCCTGGCAGTTCACATCGCGGCCTTAAACTTGTCATCTGTAGTATGTTAATAACATAAGATCCCGTTACATAGTACATTGGCTCAGTGTGTAGTCGTAATTTTGACCGACAAAATTAAGGAAAGTTTTGTTTATTAGGATCTTACGGAGTCAGTTTGGCCCGCGCAGTGGAGTCAGTTCAGTCTTACGGAGAGAATCTTACGGATTTTATCGCGTTTATTATACTTTTTTACGTTCCCGACGTTTCGGCTGCTTTACAGCAACCATGGTCACGGGAGGACGGAGGTGGATGACATCCTAGTGTCATAGTTTGAACCGGGGTACCCTCATATTTAGTTGTTGCCTGCTTTTCTCAAGTAGTGACTCGCCGTTGGATATAATCATAATACAAAGAGGATGCATTCTGAATCCCGTAATTCTTGATTTTCTTGATCGCAATTTAAATTTGAACGGTTGGCCTATCACGCTTCGTCGCCAGACACCTAATAGATTGATACCTATTTTTATTATACAGACGTCTTGTTATACATTTTTTGATGTCCGTGCCAATGTTAATTTATTCTCGCTTCATCCTGTATACCAAAAATAAAGGGCATAACATATAGTACCGAATTTTAATTTTAAGGATTTTATCGAGTTTATTTTATGTTTTTTACATTTCCGACATTTCGGCTGCTTTATAGCCACCATGGTCACGAGAGGACTGTGGTATAAGACGTCCTAGTGTCATAGTCAGAGCTGGGTTAACGTCATATTTAGTTGTTGCTTGCAGTCTAATCTACGCAGAAAGTGCTCACAGTGTCTTGGGGTCTTGCAATGGTGCGCTTGGTTTGGATTTAAATATATTAATTACTGGATCTCAAGTCGATGGAACACCCAGCCACCTTCCCTACTGAAACTAGGATAGTTTTTTTAATTTCATTGGCCTCGCGTATAATCCTTGGTCGGAATCGGTGTTCTTTTGCGAGGATCTACGGTTGATCAAATGTTATATAATGGCGGATGCGATACTGTACATGTTCACAGATAAGTTTCAACAGAACAGAAAACTCTATTATTTTTATTTGACGACCCGGGAATCAAAGCCTTCATGCTCCTTAATCGTGATCATCCACTAAACTTATAAATGATGAAGTAAGTAATGATAATAACTGAACAATCATTCATACAAGTAAGGCATTAACACATGAAAATGCAATAAAGCATTTTGCATGCAATTTGTATGATTTCACGACAATTACACGGGATTTAGCCGCGGCTTTTTATGTCTGCCATTTTAGTCTCATGTAATTATTATGTGTACATGTGTGTATATACAAAAAAAATCTTGTAAGTTTTAAATATATTTTATATCATTAACACGTTTAGAAAGTTCAACCTTTGAATGATTACGAAACAATTGATTGAAAACGTTTTGGAGAGAGTTTTCCTGAAAACGAAGATAAAATTAATTTTAAGGATTTTATCGCGTTTATTTTATGTTTTTACGTTCCCGGCGTTTCGGCTGCTTTACAGCAACCATGGTCACGGGAGGACTGAGGTGTTAGACCAGATATATTATTTTAGTAATATGAAGCTACATTATAGGCTTTTCATTTACAAAATTAATTTGTAAATGTGGAAACCATGTAGTTATTAACTTATAATGATATACTTACTTTTTTTTGACCAGCTGCTAAAGTCTGCCTAGCCGTTCCTACATTGTTCTCACACACCTATAACAATGTACTGCTCAAAAACATAAAAGATCTTTTTAAAAAGAGCAGCCATGGAGTTTCTCGCCCGTTCTTCTTCATAGGAACGGCATTCCGAACGGGTGGTAAACTTGTAGCTTAGCATTTTGTAACTATTTTGACGATTCATAAGTACTGTACTTGTTACTGGTTTACATTAATAAAAAATATTCTGATCCTGATTATTTTTCACTGAGGTACCGCGGGCGGCGCCGCGGGCAGAAGCTAGCCAAGTATAATTAGCATGTACGAATCGCAGTATATCATACCATCGACTCATACGCCATTGCATTAATTAATACCTTGAAGTGTGGATTTATGTACGGCAACATTGTATATACACTACTATAAATAATACTTGTCAGATACCACATTGATAGCCGAGTAAGTAGAACGCTCGCTTTGGAAACGAGAGTCGCAGGTTCAAACCCCGGCTTGCATCTTTGCATCCTGGATTTCATGTGCGAATCTCATTTGCAACCATGATTATCACTGGCTCGTGTCTCGGAGATCACGTAGAGCCGTCGGTCCTGAGCCTGATCTCTCTCCACTCTGGTTCGATTGCCATCCCATCGGTCTGTGAGTGTGAGCGAGAGAACGTACCTGCGCTTGCACAAACACTTGTGCACTATAATATCTTCTGCGCATCTTAAATGTAGAGATCAACAATAATACCAGCCCTTTTTTAAATGTCCCACTGATGGGCACGGGCCTCCCCTCAATGCGAGGGGTATTAGGCCATAGTCCACCACGCTGGCCTAGTGCTCGAGAGGTTCTCTCAGACATGCAGGTTTCCTCACGATGTTTTCCTTCACCGTTTAGCAAGTGATAATCGTGGTCGAAAATGAGATTTGCACATGAAATCCAGAAATCCCAGAGGTGCGAGCCGGGGTTTGAACCTGCGATCCTTATTACTAAGGCAAACGTTCTACCAACTTGGCTATCACTGCTGTATAAATGTAGATATTACTTTAGATAATATAATAAACCACCAGTAGCCTAAATTAACCGAACACACCCGAACCCAACCGAGAATACCCGATGTATCATATAGGCGTGAATATAAACAAATAAAAATTACATAACAATTTGGAGTCGAGAATCGAACCTTGAATGCGTTCGCTTAACACTAACTACTGCAACACCGTGTAATTTGCCACATATAAGGTCATAGTACAAATTATTAGGTGTTTTTTTTTTAGTTATAGGTCATGGCCTAGTGTAGGTATTTTTTTAAGGAATTTATTTCTTAATAGACCGTGTGATATGATTGCAATCTATCTGTGGGCGCCAACGACTAAATGACACCACAAAACAAATGACTAAACGCTTAAAGGACTCCATAGAACAAACGACTAGAGGACACTATGGACAAAAGGACTAAAGGAAAAAATATACCAAAGGACTAACGACTAAAGGACACCATGAATCTTATATAAACGGTACTAGTTAATTATTAAATAATAGCTTCAATTTATATTGACGACAATGGAGTGCAGTAGTTATAAGCGTAGGTCACTGCACTGGGAGGTTGCAAGTTCAATTTCTGTTTGGAAAATTTTGGTATTTCTGGGATCGCCCGGTCCACGGGGACGTATAGAAATTTTGACTTTACATAATTATACAAATGCGCCAAAGACGCGCAGTGATAGCCAAGTTGGTAGAACGCTTGCCTCGGTAACGAGGATTGCAGGTTCAAACCCCGGCTCGCACCTCTGGGATTTTTCATGTGCGAATCTCATTTTCAACCAAGATTATCACTTGCTAAACGGTGAAGGAAAACATCGTGAGGAAACCTGCATGTCTGAGAGTACCCCTCGAAAGATGTGTGAAGTCTGCCAACCCGCGCTGGGCCAGCGTGGTGGACTATGGCCTAAACCCCCCTCGCATTGAGGGGAGGCCCGTGCCCAGCAGTGGGACATAAAAAAGGGCTGGAATTATTATTTATTATTAAAGAAGCGCAGTATAAATGCTTAGTATACCGTTTCTGAATCTCGCTGTAACAAATATGATTTGACGTGTGCAAACAATGCTAGTGACATTTGTACCGGTTAAATATAATTAATGTTTATTGGGTAGACGCTGAGCCGAGTCTAATGTATTGCGTGTGAATAATTGCGGTATTGTCTGAAGGTGCTATGATGAACATTCCGATTAGTTGGAGTCACCGCCGGCATTCGCTGGTGCGATTAGCAGGAGCTACAGACTCGTTCAGAACATAATTAGTACGAGTTTATTAGGTCAACGAGACGAGGCACACAAGCCTAGCCGTTCCTACATAGTTCTCACATACCCATGACAATGTAGTACTGCTCAAAAACGAAAGCGATCTTTTTAAAAAGAGCAACCATAGAGTTTCTTGCACGCTTCTTATTTTCTATTACAAAAGTGATTTGTAAATGTGGGAACCAGGTAGCCATTAACTTGTATTGATATACTTAGAGTTAGTATTTTTTTATCACCTGCTGAAGCCTGCTTAGCTGTTCCTACATTGTTCTCACATACCCATAACAATGTACTGCTCAAAAATGTAACGGATCTTTGTAAAAAGAGCAACCATGGAGTTTCTCGCCCATTCTTCTCCATAGGAAGGGCATTCCGAACGGGTGGTAAAGCTGTAGCTTAGCATTTTGTAACTATTTTCAAACATGATTATCACTTGCTGATCGGTGAGGAAACCTGCATGTCTCAGAGAGCCCCAGGAAAAACGTGTTATGTCCGCCGACCCGCACTGGGCCAGTGCGGTGGACTATGGCTTATCCCCTCGCATTGACGAGAGACCCGCGCCCAACAGTGGGACATTAACAGGGCTGGTATCATTATTATTTATATTATTGCTTATGTTAGGTTACAATGAACTTTTTTCGATGTATTATTTAATTCGTTTATAATTGTAATTATTATCACATACCTAAGTTATTGAAGTATTGATAAAATGCCGGAGACTTTATTTATTTTAGAAATTAATGTACCCAAGAATCAAGATGAAAATGCAGAATTATTTACGACGTTCTTCCACACAGTAAATGAGATTCGGTTATAAAATTAGAAAAAAAAACTCGTAGTTTCCAGCCGAGATTTGAATCTGGTAATGGTTCAACCTAAAGTCACTGCTTAGTATTTATTCCCACGGGAAAACCGAGCATCGCCGCAGGGAAACACTATCCATTATATAACGCTCGTTACATTAAACCGAACACTTAATTAAGTATAATATGCCCAGCATACCCTGACCTGCCTCACGAGAACCGCCAATTAGATTCTTAACTCTATATTGTTGAATGATAGAGTATATTTTCCAATAAAGGTATACAGGTTGGAAGGTCTCGATCATTGGCAGCGGTCAAGTCTGGGAGATTGACGCGTGTTTAAGGTCAACTGAATTAGATTTATGTAACACTAGATGTCCCGGCGAACTTCGTACCGCCTCAGTACTAATCGAACGTATGAGAAAATGAATTATTATTATTTTTGTAGTGAATTTATCCAATTATTTCAATAGTTATTCGGCTGTTTGGCGCGGAGACAAATTAAAAAAAAACAAAGATCATGAAAATCAGCCCACCCGTTCTTGAGTTATAAATGGTGTAATACGACTTTTATTGAGTTCTTATATTTACGCGAATATCGCACAAAGTTTGTCCCTACCAGGATTCGAACCCGAGGCCCTCGGCACAGAAAGCAGGGTCACCATCAACTGCCTACCCCTACAGCGATTTCTGGCGTGATGGTGTGTAGTTCGCCCATCGACTGACATCAAAAAAATACTGTGCATCTTTAACAAAGTTACCAAACAATAGATCTGTAACGTTTTATATACATTGTGTTGTATACATCGCGTGTATTGTCTGTGCGCCGGGATGCGGGTTGCGACAAAATGAAACAATGGACCCCTTTCTCTCGCCCTTGACACGAAGCGATCTGTATTTTTTAACGGCGTATTCAGATTTGCGACTGTTTTATTACGTGTTAGTCGTTGCTATTGTTATCGTCAAATAAATTGATTAATTTAAGAGTTTATTAGGAGGAGGAATAAGGCATTATAATAATAATATGGACCGACGAACACACCAACTGTACGGTCCCAAATTATGCAACGCTTGTATTATGAGTAGGTACCGTACGGATTGCGAGCTATCAAAAAATACTTATAGAGATATTAGACATACGCGTACATTACTCCCGAGTCATCGATGTTTAAATAGGTGTTGACCCTGCTTTCTGTACTGAGGGTCCCGGGTTCGAATCCCAGTAGGGGCAAACTTTGTGTGTTTGGCACGTATGTTCTTGACCGAGTCATTGACTTTAAAATACATATAATTAATATACTGTGTTCGCCCTCAGTCGATTGTACGCTACCCATAATACAAGCATTGCTTTGTGTGGGACCGTACAGTTGGTGTGTTTGTCTGGCGATATTATTAGTATTATTGTGTCAAAACAGTATACACACGTTTGTGATTTATATCGATAGAAATAACATAATCAACGGCTATTCCTATACGTAATGGGTGCGTTGCGAAATTTCTTTTGTTAATTACTACTATTTAGATTATACGGAAATTTATGTATTTTGTGTTCGTTGGCTGGGGCCATTGAAGTGGCGAATTTATGTCTGTACATACACTTACTAGTTCAATCACTAATAAATACTTTTCTTTAGTTTACCGTATATGGTCTACGTATTTAGACATTTTGTTTGGATAGTTGAAAGTTTGAAATACCGTCCGCTAGAGGCGCTGTTCAATTGTCCATACAAAATGTCTGAATACGTAGACTATAAAGTATACGGTTAATAGAATACGGTAAGCTAATCGTACATTATACTACTAATACACCATAAACACAGAAGCAAAACTCTTACACCTGGACTAAGTCCAGGTGTAAGGCACCACGGAGAGTTTAAATACTAGTTGGTCCTAAACTTGTCAGCTGATTAAACTAAGAGCCGGTATACAAAGCATTGCACTTGCATATCGAAATTCTCAATTAACATAATGATGACAAATATGCTGAAGAATGGCCGGTTCAAAGGTTAGTATGGCCTGTCTGAATTACCTTGTTTATATGTTTAGCAAGCTCCATTTGGCCACAAGGGGTCACCGCTTGTCACATTAGACGGCAAATTATCGAAGCGCATGCGCATATATAGTTATCTCACGCAATGATCTAACGCGATGTAGACACAATAAATGTATAGATATGATACATTTGAGGGGCGAACTTTTTGAATACCAGAATGGCTCAGTTGGTAGAGTCCCTGCTTTCTATACCAAAGGTCCCGCGTTCGAGTGCCGGTAGGGGCAAACGTTGTGTGACGAGCACGAATATTTGTATGTCTAAGTTGTTACTTGCGGTCCGATCTACGCAGAAAGAGCTCACTGTGTCTTGAGGACTTGCGATTGCAAGACCTCAAGACACAGTGAGATCTTTCACAACAACTAAATACGAGGGTACCCCCGACAAACTATGACACTAGGACGTCAAACACCTCAGTCCTCCCGTGACCATGGTCGCTGTAAAGCAGCCGAAACATCGGGAACGTAAAAACAAAAAAATAACGCAATAACATCCTTAAAAAATAGTTTTACTTCAATCAAAGTATTTGTTATTATATAAGCATTGACACTCTAACGCTTAACATTATATAATAATTCATATTCATATTTTTAATAACATATTCCTTACTAGTACCGTTAATATTTGGTATGCACAGAGACAATAATATAAATGCAGTTTGGATAATATTTATTCGTGTCTGTGTCGAGTCTGCATCGTTTATACTCTATGGTGTCTTCTGGCTTCTGCCAGTGGCTGATGACATTGTCGTTGAACTCGTCAAATGTTGTATCATCAAATCAACAGTACAGTCCGCAACAGAGATCTTCGGATTTTAAGATGGATTTTTTTTACATAACTAACCAGCTTTGGTAAATATTTTATCCATCTAAAGAAATAGGTATCTACCAGTGATATCAGTCAAAGCCAAATGATCACTCTCAGACATGCAGGTTTCCTCGCGATGTTTTCCATCACCGTTTAGCAAGTGATAATCGTGGTTGAAAATAAGATTCGCACGTGAAATCGAGAAATCCCAGAGGTGCGCGCCGGGGTTTCAACCTGCGATCCTCGTTACCGAGGCAAGCGTTCTACCGACTTGGCTATCACACCGAATCACCTGTATAGCTCGAACGAGTATTATTTATAATACCGTAGGCGGGATCCGCGGAGGTTGTTTAAACAATAATCAAGTTCCGTAGGTTTACAGGCGGTGATTTATTATATGCAGTGGTTTGTTATTCTAACTAATCGGGCACTTTGAATTGCCTACGCCATGCTTAGTCATTAAGTATATTATAATATAATATCACCAGACAAACACACCAACTATACGGTCCCACACTAAGCAACGCTTGTATTATGTGTACCGTACAATGCACTGAGGGCGAGCCCAGTATATAATACTTATATAGATACTAAACATCCATAACTCGGGTACCAAACAGTAGGGCTCATCACACAAAGTTTGTCCCTACCAGGATTCGAACCCGAGACCTATGGCACAGACAGCAGGGTCACTAAATGAGCTAATCAGGTATTTAGTTGTTATTATCGATATGTGTATCAAATTAAGGTCAGTATTTCTAATAATTTAAATAAAATATTTCCATATATTAGACAAAGTCAGGTGATGCAGTTATGCAAAATCATTTAGCGGTAACCAAGGTCTATATGGCTCTTAAGCCGTATTTTTTCACTTTAAATTACTTTACAACATCCTAGTGCACTTTGTAATGCAATATCAGAGATTACTTGTATCAGTGTACAATTGCTATCAAGGTTCAATTATCATTATGTTTAAAAATTAAGGCTTAAGTATACAACTTAAGGCAGAGGCGGAGGCGGAGGCAGAGGCGACGGCGGAGGACCGTGATGTGTGGAAGTCATTGGGGGAGGCCTGTGTCCAGCAGTGGACATCTTTCGACTGATAGCATAGCATAGATTACAACTTAAGCCCAGAAATTATTCTGATCACAATAATTTAGAACAGATGCAATCTTATAAAAAGGTGTCATATTAAAAAAAATGCTAAGGAATTATCTACTAGAATTATCCAGATATCAAAAGATATATATATATATGTAACTTTTTTAAACCTATATATCAATCAAACAATATCGTGTTAGTTACACCATTTATAACTCAAGAACCGGAGGCTGAAGTTTATCATCTTTGATTTTTTTAATTTGTCTCCGCCCCGAAGCAGAAAATACACAAAAAATTAATAATATTGATAATTCATTTTCTCGTACATTTTAATTCTGAGGCGGTATGAAGGTCGCCGGGACAGCTAGTAATGCATAAAAATAAGTAAATGACAATTAGAGTATCTGAGGTTTTGTTTTAGTCCGCTAACACGTCACGAGACAAGACTAAAAGAAATGGTTCAATAATAACATTACCGGACCAATCGCAGACGAGACGATCTGAAAGATTTAAAATTTGATATTTATATGGGAACCTCATATATGTTCAGATTATCGCCGCCAATATACAGATCCTATTAAACTATTTGTAAATACCGAAATGCAAAAAAAAAATACATACAAATTACATATCCATTTACGGGTTGAAATAAAAAAAACAACAATAACATTAAAATAATATTGTAAAGCACACAAAAACGCGGTAGCATTCCTTTAAAAAAAAACACATAATACAATACGCTTCAATACAATAATCATTCGATATTTAAATCTGACCTCAGATTGACAATCGGAATTATTTTTATATTATTTGTTATTCAATTATTTAAACAAAGTGCGCGTATCAACGGCCTTTTTGTGTTACTTCCGAAATTCCGTGGCATTGATAGGGTTAAGACAGGTATAGCATTATATTATGAGGTTCAGTATATTATATTAATAAACTAGCTGTTACCCGCGAGTTCGTCCGCGTGGCATTTAACAAAAAAGTTTTTCTAAAATAAACGTAGCCTAAGATACTCTTTGTTACATCAGCTATCTGCCAGTGAAAGTCCCGTCAAAATCCGTCCAGCCATTTCAGAGATTCAACAAGATCTATGTGATGAGTACGAATGTTTGTATCCGAGTCATGGATGTTTAATATCTATATAAGTATTATATACTGAGTTCGCGCTCAGTCCATTGTACGGTACCCATAATACAAGCGCTGCTTAGTGTGGGACTGTATAGTTGGTGTGTTCGTCTAGCGATTTAATTATTATTATTATAAAGCAATTAAAAGAACTCATCTAATTGTGGCACAGAAAAAAACTAATCAAGTTTCAGAACGCATTTTGGGCTTCTCCAGTCAGTAGATAGTATGAAGTCAAAAGCACATTACTGATTTCAAACAGCTTCTAGCAAGCACTTAATATAGTCAGAAGGATTCTCTTTACTATAATTACCCATCATAGATGATGAAGAACATAATAATAAGGAAGATAAAGGCACCTCGATAGGAGAAGATCTAGTAGAAGCAAATAACTTCGAAGAAGAAAATAAAATACGTCAAGTAAAAAAGTCCATAGATAAAAAAGCGAAGGTCAGAAATAAAAAAAATGAAGAGAATAATCTTTTTAATTCGAAAAAAGAATGACACTATTGGCTAGTCACAAACCCTTGACCGCTCGACTCGTAACTAACGTGGTCATTTGAAAAAGGTTCACAGTTGATTGGAATGTTTGTGTGCGGGACCCCAATGCGTGGGTTTCGTATAATAGACGTATAATGACATCGCGTGTATTGATGTACCCATCGCATATTCTAATAATAAGCAGAATAGATGAATGAGTGGATGGTGCTATGCGCGAGAGAGCCATGCTATAAATGTAATTTAAAATTTGTATATTTGTATGGAGATTTATTAGATATATAATTATAAGGGTATTCCTCAGAGTGCACCGATTTGAGTTGCACCAGAATTATTATTCAACTCAGCGCATTATAGAACGTAAGTTATCTGGAAATGGAGCTTTACCGACGTAATAAGATATCGATAGTATATTGTCAGTAATAAAAACGGATAAATTATAGGATATCATACTAATAGATGGTAAAGAAATAAAATATGTGCGTGAAAAAAAAATTCAATTTTGTTGTACTGGCAATGTTCAGTTACTCGAGCTGGAAATATATTATATGCGCAAGAATTATTAAAAATAAAGGAAAAAACATCAAATAAGCAAAATCCCGCTCAGTTTGATCTAGTAGTTTTCCGTAATGCTCTAACAAACAGACAGAATTCTCACAATGTTTTAAATTCAGAGAAATCTAAATATGAAGGTTTTTTTATGAACAACCCACTTATTACAGACTGCAGCCGGCAGAGTTAGCCTTGTTAAGATAACACTTTTAGTATTTCCCAAATGTTTCGGAAAACTTTTTAAATTTTTCTTTTCCTACAACCAAAATTAGCTAAATCGGTTCAGCTATTCTCGATTGCAATGCTTATCAACGAATATATCATTTTCAATATTAATACTACTTACTAAGTCCGCAATGAAACGGCACTGTCTCGCATTTTCGCAGAAAAATCAAACACTGTATACACATATTATTTATACACAAACGTGATCGTTATCACCTACTTGTTAACCCTTTGACATATTTATATTACACCTTGTATATAATAGACATATGTTTTATTGGCTCTCTACCACATAACCAGTACCTCCCATAGTTCGCTCATTGAGCTCAAATTATCACTCAATTGTGTAAGATAATTATGTTTGTTTGTTTGCTTCGCCGAGGAAGCCGCGTCGCTGATTTATCATGATCAATGACACCGGCCAAGGTGTTATAGTCAATGACCTCAGTGCAACGCGATAACCATAGACTCACTTCACTTCACTCTTTAAAACTTTTTTAAATTTAGCATCACCATAGGTATTTTGCCAGTGTCAAGTAATATAAATTATTTCTGTATTCGATCATATGCACAGGCCCAAAGGCTAGGCCCGAGTAAAATACCCCCCATCCCTCAATCAGTAAAGTGATGGATACTTTACTGAAAGTTTTTTATGGATTTTTTGTGAGAAACTGAAAAGCCAAGTTTCGTCACTCTCGTTTCAATGACCTACACTAGTGCACTTTACCGAACCCATAATGGTTAATATTCCACTTATATCACTCACTATAACTCGCAGGAACACTAGTTTTAGAAATTAAATCATAACTGTCGCCATGACTTTTCAGTTTCCCGCCAAAATGCCCTTTTTAAAACTTATTGGCTTCCTTCTTGTTTATTCGATGATTTTGCTATCAAAAGAGTTTTAAGTGTTGATTACATAAAATATAGTAAAAAAAAATGCAGAAAAAAGGTTAAATTAAAACAACTATGATACATATAGAGAATATAGAGAATATTTATAAATATACTGGAACAGCCCCCGATCCACTGTACAGTACCCCTAACATAGTTTGTTTAGTTTTGGACCGTACAGTTGGTCCCAAACTATCCCAGTATATATCCCAGTTTTAACTAAAGTTATTCTTGTTGAAGTTAAGTAATCATACCTTAGCACTGTCAATGTTGACTGAAATAGTTTTCTTTTAATCCAGGTCACGACTCAGAAGGAGTTTGGCAACATTAATCATGGAAAGTCATCTGAGGCTAGCAATTTATGCTGGCAACTCATTTATTTCTCATTTGCGAGCGCTAACCACAGATTGCCTGTTTATTATTTGGTAACACATCCTGCCATGTTTTAGATGCATCTAATGACGTCATCATGTTGCTTAAAATACATTGTAACATCACGACCATACCTCGAAGGTGTGGATAGAACCATTCCAAACAATATGACAGATATCCCGTACAATATATGTCAAAAGTGACAGTTACTATGCAGTTGCTGTTCTATTATGAATCGATTGTGTTAGCAGACTTGGGGCCCTGTTCTTATTCCCAAGACATTTTTCAGTGAAAGCCACATTATATCCTGAGTGTTATAGGCTTTGTTTCACCGAGGTACCGCGGTCGGAGTCGCGGGCTCAAGCTAGTAATTTCATATAAAAAAAATCATAAACAGTATACCACTTACTATATAGTTATATTCTACAATCGATCCTTTCAAACTCTCTCGACCTTACAGCTAACATAATAATTTATTCGAGCATTTACTCCATATATGGCGCGGTATGTGAGCGCCCCGTGAGAACTGCGCGCGCGCATCCTTGCCTTATTACTGTAATTATAGATCATTAGCGATGTGTTAATAATAAAGATGGTATTTGATATATTTTTTTCTTGCCCTTCTACAAGTCATTATTGGCGGCTAATTGCAAAATTATTCTGCCAGTTATATTCAAGAGCCCCCCCTCTTCGAGGAGTGATAGAATATTCAACAACAGAAATCTAAATTGAACAGAACGGCCATCGCTAACAGTATTTAATTTTAAAAAGCCTCAAATTAAACGTTTTTTAGACCGTCGACACAAATATCTTTTATGTGTTATCAGCTGCTGTGCTGTGATTCTGGCTAATTAAAGAAATGTTAAACATATTTTTATCTAACATAGCTAAGAATCATCCTAATCGGACTAGCCACTAAAATAACCAAAACTGCATCAAAAACGATGCATCTTTTTGGGAGTTACGATGCCACAGACAGACACGCAGAAAAAGGTTTCAAACTTATAACAACCCTTTTGCGTGGGTGGTATAAATACCAGTGTCGCTTTACTCACGGTTGGTTGCATGCTGCTCTTTCTAGTAATTCTTTATTCCGTGATCACGGCTGCTTTGTTATACTGTCAAACATGATTATATTCTGATGACTGAGGTTACTTTAGCCGCCTGACTCAAATTATTTGGCACCAATGAGTCACTCCTGAGTCGCGGTTTTATAATCCAACAATACTTACTGCATCGCGATCGATCAAATGGTTTTCGAGATGTAAGCTGACAAACAATCATATTTCATTTATGTCGGTCAGTATAATCCTGACATTATAATTATAATTAATTTCGTTTATTAATAATGTATTTAAAAAAATATTGGTATGTTTTATTTTTTTAATTTAAATAAAACTAGATAACATTATACAATATTACATTAAGTCATTGTATAGTTTAAATGACTTTTTTTTTCGATAAGTCCCTTCGCTGCCACCCATAGGTGTGCGCTGACCCTTAGGTTCAGTATGTATCACCTAACACTGACATTTGTTCCGTTCGGTTCAAGGTTCGATCCCCTCGTAATTAGAGTCTGACTATTATTAGCAGAAGTCACTTTGTTTTGTTGTATTTTGAACATTAAAGTATGCTGATCGCAATTTTATTCATATGGTTGATGCCATTTTAAGATTGTAATAATGTAATAATTTGGGTCATAATTTATTTGTAACTGATATTTAATCAATAAGATGTAACGTTAGATGTTATAAGATGTTAACAAGTAGGTCATACTGAATCACAATCAGAATATTTTTTATTCACGTAGCGTAGACCATTTTGTACAGTACTTATGAATCGTCAAAAGTTACAAAATATTATGCTACTACTTTGCCACCCGTTCAGATTGCCGTTCCTATGGAGAAGAACGGGCAAGAAACTCCATGGCTGCTCTTTTTTTTTTAAAAGATCTTTTAAATTTTTGAGCAGCACATTGTTATAGGTGTGTGAGAACAATGTGTACTGATCACTGATATGTATGCACTTAATACGGACAGACTTTTGTTAGAAACCCAGCTGATATCAAAGCCCATGAAATTATTTTACTCATATTGATTTCTTATATTTACGCAATTACTACACATTAAAAATGAGGACTGTCCTGTGTCCTCCAGTAACCATGGTTGATGTAAAGCAGCCCAAACGTCGGGACGCAAAACCATAAAATAAACGCCTTAAAAACCCGTTAATTTAGTTTAATTTCAACCATGTTATCCTTTAGCATCGACCTATTGATTCGCAATAACACATCCCACAACAATTTTCCGTTATTACTGCAATACCATTTTGGCACATATGAAAATACCATGAACCATTACTGTGATTTACACCGATCGATGGTGAATTACTATACCATGGTGTAAAGGTTGTCTTGGAAATTGTGTTGTAGGGAGAAGATATATTAGTCCTAATGGGTCCATATCTTATGCATCTTAAATCCATCATGTGATCATCCAATTTGATTTGAATGTTAAACCCGATCTTGTGCTAAAATGATGCTGTTTATTAGGTACTGAGTTTCTTGCCAGCTATTCTTAGATGAACCAATTTATATTTTATTATTAACCTTTACCAAAAGCTTTCGTTACCATGCCCCATACACCCTGTATATATAGATTATCCCTATATAGAAAGTTATAGTGGACTATAAAGTTATTATAAAGCATTTTTTCCTCTGAAAAAATCGTTATTATGTCACTATAATCCAATATAACTGACTATAAATTTGGGGGTATGTTTTTAACTCGGCTGTGTTGTGGAGTTCTGAAGGTTATACGGCAGTCGTTTTATGTAACAATGAAAATAATTTTCTAATTGCACAACCGTTGAGAATCAAACATGCACTAACTTAGCTAGAAGGCGTTTGACCTAATAAGCTATCGCGATAATGAATATTAAGATCATAATAATCGGAGTCTAACATTAAAAATGTAATAATAAAACATTATAGTGACTCAATCTCCTATTAACATTAACAAATCTAGCCCAGTGCCTATCCGAATGTGATAGTTGCATCACCATTGGTACAGCATCTTTTGTTTACGCGCTATAAATCTTTAATAATAGTGCAAATTGCAATTTGATTGTACAATTATTCGTTTTTAATTTGTACTTTGGATTTTATTTAGTAAATAGGATGAGCTTGCTATTATACAGGTGATTCAGAAAGGCTATACTATGCCTCGAGCCTGCGCTGCTTTTGCGCATTTACAATCGCCCTACGAAGTCGGAATTTGGATATATCAAACATTAAAAAAAATCGCAACTTTTTTTTTCATAATCGACTTAATATCGAAATTCTGACTTCTCATAACTGCGTTTACAAATGCGCTAATAAATTCCTGGTTCCTGGCTTAGTATACCCTTTCTGAAGCACATTGTATCACGGACGTATTAACATTGATGTATGCGTTACCAATATTTGATCCAGAATTAGAAAAAAAGGGGTTTTTTTTAATTCTTTGAATAAAATATCTGTAATGTTAGATAACTCCTCGTTTTCACCGACTCTATCCTCCATAGAGCTGGTCTGCAAAGGCCGATTCTCTCGAACTGATTGCCACAAGGATTCTCTACATTTAACGCCATAGAAAGACATGACTTCTAGTCGTTTTTTTTTCAAAATCAACAATTTCCACTTCCGACTAAGGTTTTTATTTGTTCAAAAATCGAATGATGAAGTTTTAGTTTTGAGATGGTTTCCCTATCTACTCGCATACGACCATTTACGCCCACCTAAAAATAAACTAAATATATGCTGGGACACATAGTAGAAGTGAAACTTCAACGGACAAGTGGAAAAACGAATACAACAACGTCTATATAGAAGTTTCACTTCAAAAATCACCCTCAGTAGGTTAAACAGTAATTCAACTTCACTTTTATTTATACAAACAGACGAACACAATAGTCATTGTCGGCTCGTCAGATGAATGATTGACAGATCGATAGCTGCAAGGTCGCCGGTTCGATTCCCAGTGCATTCTTGAACAAGGGCACGTATGTCGAAAATGTATTAGACGAGTCCTCCTATTGTATTCTCACGATGCATGAGGTTAATATTATATAAGTTAAGCGGCGGTCATTAAGGCTTGGAAATGGATTGGTGGTCATATAGCAATAGTATGTAAGCTCGAAAATATTTGCTACTCTATTTTATCAAATTTACAATGGCGTTTGCTTCAATGATTTCTGAAAATAACGATGAAAAATTCGAACTCTTGGGGTTCAGAATCATGAGTTGAATCCATAGTATCAGTTTTTGTTACGAAGCCACTTACACCTCGTATAAAGTATAAGTTTATGGTGATAATATATATGACTAGCTGCGCCCGGCGGTGTTACCCGCGATAAAAAGTATGAAAAATTAAAACATCTATCCCACGGGAACTATACATTTTACCGGGATAAAAAGTAGCCTATGTGCTATTCCAGACTATAATCTATCTCTGTGCCAAATTTCATCCAGATTCGTTCAGCCGTTCGGGCGTGAAAGAGTAACAAACATCCATCCATCCATCCATCTATCCATCCATCCAAACTTTCACATTTATAATATTAGTATAGATTAATTATAATGGGCGGTCTGACATAACTATATGAATGTAGTTGCGACAAATTGTTATTTAATTTCATGTAATAGCGTTTATTATTCAGTGGACAACAGTATGCTTAATAGAGTCAAGAACGAGGTAATCGAAATAAGTGTTCTGTTATTAATTAACCCCAAGTTCATGGAATGTAAAGTTACGCAAATGCAGAAAGATGGACCCACCACTGACCCTCGGCTTGTCACCTTTTCCAATTATAAACCGAACAAGTTGATCGATAATTAAAGAAGCTAACAACACCGAACTCCTCGAAGATGTCAGTCGAGAATCTGTTTGTCATGAGTGTCGGGACCCTAATTAATATGTAATTCCCGGCAAAATGATGCGTTACTAAAAAGTATTCGACACCTGTTTCGCTAATAAGGCATCCTCAGGACGGCTAAAACTATAAATCCCACCGGTACGTCAATTGCGAGCTTACTCGTAAGCTAACAGTACACTTTATAGTCTACCGTATTTAGACGTTTTGTATTAGTGAAAGTGAAATTTTCGATGGATGGATGGATGGATGTTTTTTACTCAATCACGCCAGAACGGCTGAATGGATCTGGATGAAATTTGGCACAGAGATTATAGTCTGGAATAGCACATAGGCTACTTTTTATCCCGCTAACATGTATGGTTCCCGTGGGATAGATTTGTTTTATTTTTCATAGAGCAAAGGATCGACATGATTTTGTGCATAGTTAGTGGTAGTTTAGGGGTCAGAAAATGACATAGGCAAATTTTTATCCCGGAAAAATGCACGGTACATATGACATATCATACAGGAACCGTGCATTTGCAAAAGGACATAGAGGACAAGGACATACTTTTTAATCGCGGGTAACACCGCGGGGCGCAGCTAGTACAAAATATATGCATGCTTCACTCAAGCATAAAGTCATTCCGTCACACTTGTCCGCTGACCGTGAGACCTCGACCTCACCCATAGTTGTACATTAGCAAAAACATCATCACTTTATGTGTACCCATTAATCTATTGAGTTTATTAATATGAGACAACACATAAGATCATAGCAATGCAGATCTATCGAACGTGTAATAAATTAACGCAAAATAATAGTTTGTCCTGAATCAAAAGAATGCACAGAACACAAAATAAAATAGAATATTATACTAGTGTCACCTGTTTTGTTACAAGGTGTTGAGTAATTATAGTTATTGACGTCTCTTTTCGTTTTCCACGCGTAAAGTCAGCATGTTTTTCTGAAAGCTTAAGATTATTTTTGATTGATTTAAAGTCTTTACCAACATCATGCGCCACATAACATACTAGTAATAATTTCATATTCCGTGATTTAATGGGACAGTACCCAAACTAGTATACTTTATTGAAAATCATTTTGAAATCACACTAATATTATAAATGTGAATGTTTGGATGGATGGATGTTTGTTACTCAATCACGCCAGAACGGCTGAACGGATCTATATGAAATTTGGCACAGAGATAGATTATAGTCTGGAATAGCACATAGGCTACTTTTTATCCCGGTAAAAAGGACATAATTTTTAATCGCGGGTAACACCGCGGGGCGCAGCTAGTGGACTCATATTTTGAATACTGTAAATACTGTAAAAATGCGGATAATTCATAAAAAGATCGACGGAAAATTCCAACTCTGGGGAGTCCAGAATCATGAGTTGTCTCCATGGTATCAGTTTTCATTACATGACCACTCAAATTCTGTATATCATTTATTCGTCTGAGTTTACAGCACATAGCATTGCAGCTATGATCAAATACGATTGGTCAGTTTTTCTAGCGAATTAATAAAGTATTCTGCCAATCCCGTAGCCTCTGTAGCGTGAATATGCAACGTTTGCGAACACATCAATGTTGCGCAAGCGACGATTCCAAACATTGTCCTATTGTTTTAATTCTCCCGCGATTATGAACGGACGGGTAAACCATAGAGCTTGGCATAATTATGACCGACCGTCCATACCACTGCATATACATAGATTTGTATGACCGACTGAGCATCCCGCAAAAACGGCTGAACGGATTTTTATGAAATTTGGAATACTTATTATAAGCTTGTTTTATATCCTAGATATCCACGTGAGTAGAGCCACGGTCAGAGCTAGTATTATCGCTAACAAACGCAAAGATGGTTCCAAGCTATGCAAACGGTATAGCGATAGTTTTCATGAATACGGTACCGTCAGCAAAAACCGTTCACGCACGATGCGATTATAAAATAAAATTTCCACCAATATACTACACGCCTATATAATTACATAAAAGTGTAAGTAATCCGAGTACCGTCGGCATAAACCTATGACATCATATCTACTAACTGTAGGGCAATTAAAAATTATGTACGCTTGGTTTTACTTTTACTGACATCTTACTGTGTCAGTATGACATAAAAAAAGGTTATAGGTGGTGCGGTAGACGATACAAAATTTACTTAGGAATTTAGTAAACAAAAAACTTCGACTATTTCAGATGATCAACTAGTGACACCTTTGACATCAATTACAATTTGTATCGAGTGTCGATAGCTGGTATCAGACGTTTATTTTCTTAGCTATGTTGGATTGAAACCAGTTCAGCTGATTTACACGAGAGGGAGAGAGAGGGTTGAAGTTTACAATATCAAGATCTTTCCGGGTCTGTATGATCTATACCTATCTATATTTGTAAAATGTATGTAGTGATAAGCCAAACGACTTACCGTGAATTTAGACCTTATAGAAAGGTACAATCAATTTTGAATGATATCACAAAGCATTTTTCTTTTAATAATTATATTTTTTAATAATAAATCTTCTAAACAAGATTTCAAACAGTGAAATAGGACATATATGCCTAATTTCCGAACTGTTTAAACCTAGCCATATGTTTCAACTTAATCACTACAACTAATAGCAGGGTTGTCTTCCTCAGCACTAACAATTTCATAACTCATATTATTGTCTTTGGTGTGCAGTAAATATGTGTAATGACCCTATCATGGTTGCCTCATAGCAATAGAAATTAATTGCTATAATGGACAATATCTATCCAATAAGTAGTCATAGACACTACCGGAAGTATGCCAAACTGTGTTGTGTGTTTAACGCAACGGTTAAATAATAAAATATTATTTAATAATGGATACTTTTTTTATTAACTTATTCTTCATGTTAAATGGCTTCGAGTTTATTTTTAACCACTTCCGTTTTGCATGGCTTGTGCAGACATAAGCGAATGTATTGGCGAGTACGTTCGCTGTTATTCAACGAATGCTCGTTTATCTTCGCTTATATATCTACACTTCTTTGTGGAAATGGAGGTATTTTCCTACCAGTGCAGTCCGACTATTGGGGAGATGGCTCGATAATGATTTTGATAAGTGACTTGAGTCAGTGAGTGAGAGTGAGTGAGAGTGAGTGTGACAACTATGATGTGTATGTACCTACTTAAAATCATCCGTGTAATTTAAACTTTCTTTAAGCACAACTTTAACGCGAACAATTATTTATGCAGAAATATCTCTAAAATTTTGCACACTTTTAAACTTTCCAATTGTATAATGATTTCTTATATTTACGCGAATACCACACATTGAAATAAAACTTATTTTACAGATTTTATCGCGTTTGTTTTATGTTTTTACCTCAGTCCTCCCGTGACCATGGTTGCTGTAAAGCAGCCGAGACGTCGGGAACGTAAAAACATAAAATAAACGCGGCAAAATCTGTAAAATAAGTTTTATTTCAATTTCCAATTGTATATTCCTATATATTTGAGCTCGTTGTATATTCCATTTTCAAATTATTTTGTTAGTAAAACAGCCAGTAAATAGTGGTAACAGTAGCCAGTGATAGATAATGATAATAATTTATCTATGAGTGAAAAGTCGAATAGGTAAATAAGTATTCATCTCTACAAATAAATAAAATTGGAGTGTCTGTATGTAATAATAAAATAACCGCTTTTTACCAAGTGCTTTTGGATGTATACACGGTACATATACCAAATTTTTTTACAATTTTTGTCTGTCTGTCTGTTTGTTCCGGCTAATCTCTGAAATAGCTGGACAGATTTTCACTGGTAGATAGCTGATGTAAAAAGGAGTAACTTAGGCTACTTTTATTTTATAAAAAAAAACCCCAACCCCCGCCAACGACTTAATATCAGAAAGGCTGCCGGTCGCGCGGGCTCAGAACGCGCGAGCGGGCTATTGCTAACAGTTGTGTCTTTGTTAAATACCACGCGGACGAAGTCGCGGGTAACAGCTAGTAAAATATATGTTGACTTCATCTTTGGTTCAGACTCACAGTGGTTGGCGCGCGAATGTGAAAAATGTTGCATTCACTCAAAATAACAACACACTATTCTATTTAAATGATAACTTTTTGTACGATCGTGTTTTGCTACTTAACACCGTGTGGTAACTTGGTGTTGCCAACAAATACGGACATTGTAATCCTTCCCCTTTTTTAGGTTGGCAATCAACTATAAAACGTATAATTTTTGCCAGTGTCGAATAATTCTTGATAATTGTTATTGAATTATATATATACCTAATGATAATGATAATTTTGATGACGATGATGAAATGAATCCCCTGCCCCTATCAGTAAAGCTGTGGATACTTTACTGAAAATTTACCGGACATCTTGGGAGAGCTTCAAAAGTCAAGTTATACTATTTTATTTCCATTTCCTTTTCTCGTGCACGTTTATGAACACGCAATGGTTAATATTCCACTAATATTACACATTATCTATCAAAAAAAATTACAACGTCAAACACCTCAGTCCTCCCGTGACTATGGTATCTGTAAAGCAGGCGAAACGTTGGAAACGTAAAAACATAATATACACGCGATAAAATCTGTAAAATTAGTTTTATTACAACTATTATTGAATAGTTGAATACATATCTCATTAATATCCTAGCAAATTTGTTGTGGATTACAACAAGTAGCAACGTCGTGTTAAAGGTCGCTCAATTATTAAATAAACAACAGCCGACATGTAACAATTACACGCACTAATGGCGACCGGGCTTGCATGATCCATCTCATTTCCATATGTTAAGTTAAGAGCCCTTCACTTACCTTTTTAAAACAATTACTTTGATGAGATACGCTAGAATAGGACTAGGTAAGTTGTATGCAATTATTGTTTCGTGATTTGTTGGTTTAATATTTAACTTGAAGAGTGTATAGCAAACTAGCATTTATTTACACAATATGTAAAACGCAAATGTATTTTAAAAAAGCTTACCTACCTACTTAATATTTACAAAAAGTGTAAAATAAATGGTCCATGCGGTAGCGTACCCAAGATGCTGGCCGCATTTCCTCGCTGAATAGCCAAAGCCACTCGCTGAGCGAGGGAATGTCCGGCGCTTGGATCGCCGGTTGCGACGACCAATATTTTTGATAGATTTTATATACAAATTTACTAGCATTTTGTTCATAAAACGACAACAAAAATGCTTGAAATGTCTATCCGGTCGAAGCGACCGACGAAAAGAGATTGACAGACCTATGAGTAAAAATGAGACGCACGATAACTTTGTTATTTCTTATCATTATGTGACTCCCTCTCTCTCCCTTTCTGGCGGTTGATAAGACCTTAATCAGGTCACCGCGACTATATTTTACCTCAGAATCAAAATCAGAATATATTTATTCATGTAAACCATTAAGTACAGTACTTCGACTAAATGCTAAGCTACAACTTTACCACCCGTTCGGAATGCCGTTCCTATGGAGAACGGGCATGAAATTCCATAGTTGCTCTTTTTAAAAAGAATCGTTGCATTTTCGAGCAGTACATTGTTATGGGTATGTGAGAACAATGTAGAAATTGCTAGGCAGACTTTCGCAGCTGGTCAAGTACTAACTCTAAGTATATCATTACAAGTTAATGGCTTCATAGTTCCCACATTTACAAATCACTTTTGTAAGTCAATTGACAATCCCGACACACAATAAAAGGTAAAAGGTATATTCAGATTATTTTGGCAGTACTGAAGCCGAGACCCGGAAGGCACCCCACCACGGCTCATCCTTGCTTACCCAATACGAGTTAGAAATAAGAGCAAGTATATAAGATGTGTGGTTACCACGCCGCCGCCAGTCGTTCGCGGTACTCCATAGAGACCACGTTAGTTGGCAAAGTAAGTTCTGTGTTTGTGCTACGTGCTAGTGCAGTGATAAACTTCCATCGGACGTTTGACAGATTCCGAACGAGGTTCGATTTTTGAATATATTTTTTTCGTTTTTGTTTTGCAACTTTTTTTTCTGGATTGCACATTGAGGTTTTCGCGTTCGTTTTGAAAATGGAAATTGAGCCTTTTTTAACCGACTTCAAAAAAAAGGAGGAGGTTCTCAATTCGGTTGTATTTTTTTTTTTTTTTTTTTTTTTTTTTTTTTATATTAAAAGAATTTGAAAATTGTTCATATTCTTTTTTTAAATCTAACAATGTTCCAATTTTAAAATGGATTTATTTTCGAGATAGTTTCAACCACATATCAATGACTATAAGTGTCCAATAAATTAATTTGAAAATTCTGTACGCGATTAAAATTTAATTAAATTTACATTTTATCATATCGCTTGATGCAAACGAATAAATAAATTTATGTTTTTATTTTTACTCACTTCCGAGCCGCCGTTCGAATTTGCATAATTGACTTTTGTTAACAACAAACAATTAACCTAACCACTCATAGCACATGAAAACCCACTCTAATTGGTTTGGTTTAAAGTTGGAATTCGAGTGATTTGAAGTATGTTGTTGATGCATTACTGTTTGAACTTCTTGCAACATGGAAGCTTTATGATTTGAATACAATTTGTTGATTAGTATGAGTATTATTTTGTTAAACGATTTTGGTAAATATTTTTTTATTAAGTATTTACTGTATTCGCAATGCAATTTGAACTGTCTGCATTTAAATATAGGTTTTGATTTATATTATGAACAAGCACATTTATTTTATTAAATCCTAAAGGGTAAAAAATAGTTGCCAATTTCATTTCATAAAAAGAATACGGTGGCATTTTGGCGGGAAGTTGAACAATGAAGTTGTCAATTGTTTAATTTTCCAAAAAATGTTTTCCTTTGATAAATAGTGTGTAATATTAGCGGGATATTAACCATTGTGTGTTCATAAACGTGTACGAGTGAAGGAAATTGAAATAAAATAGTATAACTTGACTTTTCAAGCTTACCCAAGATGTCCGGTAAATTTTCAGTATAGTAACCACAGCTCTACTAATTGGGGTAGAAGATTCATTTCATCATCATCATCGTCATTTACATCATCATCAGAAGATCTAATAATTCTATAACAATTATCAAGAAATACTCGATACTGGCAAAATGACTCTATTTTGTAGGCAATTGCCCATCTTAAAAAAACAGAAGAAAAAGAATATGCACTTTGTATATACATCCCTTACTACCCAATAAACGTAAAATTGTGTTTATTAGTTTGATTGAACTTTACACAGAAACGGCTTAGCATAATTAGTTAAAATTTATTGCAAAGGTAGATTATGCTATTAAAGCTATTTTACATTCTCAAAATGGTAGTTCATTCACACAATCTCGCCATAATTAAACGGCAATGTAGTGTTATAAAATTTGATTTTTTTTACGATTTTATATGGAAAATCACCTTAACCTTTAAAAAAAATATACAATCCAATTATGAACCTCCTCCTATTTTTGAAGTCGGTTAAAAATAAATCTCAGGGGAAAAAGTTACTAATAATATTTTACTGCAATATCAGTTATAATTAAACTTAAATGCGCTAGTGCGGGAAGATGGCTGGGTGCTACCACCGACTTGGGATCCAGTAGTAAACATCATTAAATCCAACACCAAGCGTACCATTGCAAGACCTCAAGACACAGTGAGCTCTTTCTGCGTAGATCGGACCGCAAGCAACAACCAAACATAAGGGTACCCCGGTCAAACTATGACACCAGGACGTCAACCACCTCAGTCCTCCCGTGACCATGGTTGCTGTAAAGCAGCCGAAACGTCGGTAACATAAAAAAAATCAAAATATAAACGCGATAAAATCCTTTAAATTAATTTTATTTCAATTCGCGTACATATAAGAAATCAATATGAGCTAGTACTATTATCTTACGTGTTATCTAAATTCGGGTTCTAAATCCGCGCTAGGCTGCCCGTGCTAGGTGCTAGGTTAAGAACTGCCATCAAACCTGGCAATGCGACAGCCCTACTGACTGCCTTCACCATCCAAACCTTGGTTCACTAAAACCTTGTACTATTAAATCCCTTTTCACGAGTTTCAAGAATTAAACTAAGTATATTCTGTTAAAACAATTAACATTTACTTAACCTTTAAATGTAATGATTTTGTATACAGTTAGTAATGGATGCATTCGATTTTGTAACACCGATGATAAATACTAACGAAAACTAATTCTTTATGACTTTTTTTTTCTAATTATATACGTAAGCAACAAAGTTATCACCTCAATAGCTATTTGTTTAGCGAAATGAAATGTAAGTTTCAGTTAGTTGCCATTTTGAAAAAAACTTCATTATTTTGTAAAAAAAAGTCGACCATGAAACAATATAAATAAAAGAAAAAAGCCCAAAGTCGCTAAGCGCACAATAGAGAGAGCTACGCTCGGAGTTTCGCTACAGAGTTCGTTTACAGTTTCCGTAGACAAACTAGAGTAACCAGCATAGCTGCGTTCGACTGGCGATATTTTTTAATATCGTAGACAAACACATCAACTTTACGGTCCCACACTAAGCAACGCATGAATTATGGGTACCATACAATGGGCTGGGGGCGAACCCAGTATATATTACATATATATATATTAAACATCCATGACTTGGGTACAAAATTCGTGCTCATCGCACATGTTTGACCCTACCGGGATTCGAACCCGAGTCCTTCGGCACAGAAAGCAGGGTCACTACCAACTGCGCTAATCAGGCCGTCATATTAAAAAAAAGATCCGGAGATCACCCCATACATCAATACTAACAAACTACATTTATACTATTCGTATAGAAGTATAGATAAGTGTAAAGTTCAAACCAGTCAATATATCTTGCATACCTTAACACAAGTTCTGACGTGCATGCATTATCATTAACTATACCTAACGATCGTATAAAACTATAACTCTAGACTAAATAATGGGCCTGAACTTTATCATCTAAATATAATGCCGTTCATATTAGATACATTGAGGGGCCTGTTTCACCAAAACTAATAAACCTTATCCAGAACTTATGTTACACTATTTAAGGATACCACTGGCTGATAAGTTCCAGATAAAGTTTATAAGCAGATAGTAAAACAAGCTTTGAGTAAAACAATCCTACAGAGGCTTTTGCAAGAGTAGTAAAGATTGATCCTAGTTTACAAGAATTTATTTATTTCATGTGCAATTTGTATAGATCTGTCTTTTCCTAATCTTATCTAGTAAGAAGCTATACTAATTTGTGTTAATTTCGTTAATTTTATTTTGTTAAATTCGGGTGTATTCAAATCCATTAAATAATAATAATACTAGCCCTTTTTATTGTCGCACTGTTGGGCACCGGCCTCCCCGCAATGCGAGGGGGATTAGACCGTAGTCCACCACTGGCCCAGTGTGACGGACTTCACACGTCTTTTGAGGTGTTCTCTCAGACATGCAGGTTTCTTCACGACTTATAGCAAGTGATAATCATAAGCATACGAAATCTAGAAATCCCAGATGTGCGAATCGGGGTTTGAACTTGCGATCCCCGTTACCGAGGCAAGCGTATTACCAACATGGCTATCACTGTTTTTTTAAATCAATAAATATCACTGATATATTTCTAATAGACAATTTATTTAAAGCTCTCCACTCATTAAATACCGTATTCTATCAAAATGTCGATTGTACAATCAATACTATTATTGATGTTATCTCATCATATCATATCACGCTATCACATCATATCCAGAACTATCAATATTATTTAACAACAACAATCCAATTATTTTAATATGCATCTATACCATAAAAAAATAACGAGCATGAGCGACCTCTTCAGGCGAACGGCGCGCAAGTGAAACAATCCTATCGCGTGGGACGCTTGCGCAAGAGTTGAAGGCAACACCAAAATCAGGAAACGAAAATTCGGTGTTGCCTCCGAGCTGTGATTATCTTATGAATTAACCTTTTTAGGAGTCTTGCGATCATCAAATGATGATCGTCATGCGATGTACATATAAAAGTGTGAAACTTGACTCAAATTGTGCGGATCTATCACAGCCGAGTACTTAAACGCTGCTCAAATTTCAGTTTTTTTTGTATGACATGATAAAATATGTATAATATGTAAAATATAAAGTATATTAGATTGACATGAAAATAAAAATTTTAAAACTAATATAAACCATCTTTGTCTCCATTAATTTTCGTGGATGTGTTGAGTCTCCAGCACCCACAGAGAATATGTTTATAGCAACACACTGGAGCTTATAAACATGGCTATTAAAAAAAAGAGTTGATAAAAGTTAATTTTGTAAAAAAAGACAAACCCGCTGAGCTTCTCCCCGGATCATCTCAGTTGACGTCGCGTTACGATCCGGTTGTAGAGTTAAGAAGAAAAAAATTAAAATGACCATTTGTAAGTGCCCCGTAGGCCTATACTAAATAAATGATTTGACTCTGACTTTGACTTTGAGTAAATGTGGATGCGGAACCTCGTATCCAAAACAAAGCTGATCAATAATCATTTTAGAGTAATTCGCTCTTAGCCAGTTGTTTTAAAAGAGTAATTAAATAAAAAATTGGGTTTCCGGGGTCAAATTCCAGTTCATATTCCAGTTACAGCCAATTGCGTCAGGTACACACATTCAGAATCAGAATCAGAATATTTATAATTCATGTAAACCATTAAGTACAGTACTTATGAATAGTCAAACCTGTCACAAAACGCTAAGGATTTTGTTTCGTCAATTTTAATTATTTTATAAAAGATCATACAAAATTGGCCCACCCATTCTTGAGTTATAAATGGTGTAACTAACACGACTTTGTTTTATATATGAAGATGGATTAAACATCTATGACTCGGGTACAAACATTCGCGCTTAAATCACACAAAGCTTGCCCCGACCGGGATACGAAGCCGGGACTCTCGGTACAGAAAGCGGGGTCACTGCAGGCTGTGCTAATGAGGTCGCCAATGTCCACACGAAGGTCGTAACTACAATTTACCATGATCACGTGCTGTAAATAAACCTGATTATCATAATATAATTCAAACCTTCAATTAGTTGCACGACTATGACATTACATACTTGACTAATAATATTTATTAGTCAACGGAAAATACAATAAGGTACATTGACTGAAAGTTTCATTCAGGGTCAGACAAGTTTCAGAGCAAACATTATTTCCTTTAAAGCACAACTCATTCAATGATTGAAGCAGAGATAGCCAAGTTGGTAGAACGCTTGCCTCGGTAACGAGGATTGTAGGTTCAAACCCCGGTGCGAGCCGGGGTTTGAATTCTCTCTACTCTCTCTGGGATTCGCACCTCTGGATTTCATGTGCGAATCTCATTTTCAACCATGATTATCACTAGCTAAACGGTGAAGGAATACATCGTGAGGAAACCCGCACGTCTGAGAGAACCCCTCGAAAGACGTGTGAAGTCCGCCAACCCGCACTGGGCCAGCGTGGTGGACTATAGCCTAATCCCCCCTCGCATCGAGGGGAGGCCCGTGCCCAGCAGTGGGACATTAAAAAAGGGCTGGAATTATAATATATTATCGTTCATTGGGTCATTCGTAGCTCAGCCGTCCCATAAACATCGGTAAGTATACAATAATACAATTATACGCACAATGTTTATATTTAACCTACAACGCATCTTAAATAGGGGTATAATAAGTTTTTCAACCATCTGTGCCGTTAAACATCAGAACTCATGAAAAGACATCAACGCGGTTTTAATTTCATTGAGAGTTTAGAGATTTTCTTTAGTTATGTTTTCTTGATGGAATTTCGTTTTGTCGTACAACAATTTGTTGTAGGACAGAACAAAGCTGTCGTTTAACAACAACGTGTCACGCGTGACATTAAAAAGTGGAGTGGGGAGGATTTAGGTCATAGTCCATCACGCTGATCGAATGTGGAATGGCAAACACCGACTTTCGACAGACTTGCAGGTTTCCTCACGATGTCTGTCTCCAACGTACAGCAAGAGATAATCATTATTGAAAATGAGATTCGCACGTGAAATCTGAATAGCCCGGAGCAGGGATGCGAGCATTTTATTTGGGACCCGACACTCGTGACAGACAGTTTCTCGACTAACATCTTAGAGGAGTGCGGTTTTGCTGGCTACTTTAATTATCGATCAACATGTTTGGTTTATAATTGGAAAAGTTGACAAGCCGAGGGTCAATGGTGGGTTCCAGTTCCCCGATTTATTTGATTAATCAACTTGTCTACCACTGCAATTATAAACAACATATACTGATTACATCAGTTGGTAGCGATCCAGCTTTCTGTACCGAAGGTACCTTATTCGAATCCTAATAGGGGAAAAAATTGTTAGATGATCACGAATGTTTGTACCCGAATCATGGATGTTAATTACCTATATAAGTATTATATACCGGGATCATTGTACTGCATCCCTTTTACAATCGTTACTTAGTTTGCGACCGTACAGTCGGTGTGTTCCTCTGGCGATATTATATATTACTAGCTGCGCCCCGCGGTGTTACCCGCGATTAAAAAGTATGAAAAATTAACAAAATCTATCCCACGAGAACCATACCTTTTACCGGGATAAAAAGTAGCCTATGTGCTATTTCAGACTATAATCTATCTCTGTGCCAAATTTCATCCAGATCCGATCAGCCGTTCTGGCGTGATTGAGTAACAAACATCCATCCATCCATCCAAACTTTCACACACACACATTTATAATATTAGTGGGATTAAGTATAGTCGTACCCCTTGAACCTTTTCCAAGTGGGACAGTACGTAATTATGTGCTGTCAAAGATTGAAGGGCCAGTTCCTACCAGCCCTGCTAGCCAACCTTCGCCACAGGTATCTGGTGCACGACTTTGACATATCAACCGCAACACTAGCGCGGTGAGATTTGTAATTTCGTTGTGAGTTCCACGTTCCGAGGTGGCGGATGCTGTGTAGGTATTCCTAGCCAATGAATTAAATATCTGTTGAATAAATTTCGCCTGACGAACACATCAACTATACGGTCCCACACTAAGCAGCGCGTGTGCTATGGGCACCGTACAATGGACTGGGTGTGAACTCAGTATATAATACTTATAATATAGATATTAAACATACATGACTCGGGTATAAATATTCGTGCTCATCACTCAAAGTTTGTACCTAAAAATTACGAAATAACATTTTAGGGGCCGAACGTACTCATAAAACCGAACAAGTTTCTCCAAGGGACATAAGTCGAAATATTAAAACAATAGTTCCGTCCTAACTCAAAAAAATATGTGATTTAGTAAAACCGTACCGTACCGTGTACCGTGTTAAACATACAGATCCCGCAACACTCCCCTCACCTCACCCCCTCGCCTACTATGTTTCATAATTTTGTTACAACCTGTATAAAACAAAGTCGTGTTAGTTACACCATTTATAACTCAAGAACGGGTGGGCCGATAGTTATAATCTTTGATTTTTTAATCTTTTCTCCGCCCCGAATAGCAGAATAAATATTAAGACATGGAAAAATAATCACTTACATACATTTGATTTTGTGGCGGTACGAAGTTCGCCGGCACAGCTAGTACCCATAAATGTATAATTTAGTCAATTTTGCTTAATTACGCCCATCAAGCAAACCGACCTTAGTACTTACTTACTGCAGTAAACCTTATACACATTCAATGGAACTAAACCGCACAATAACAACGAAAAATATATTAAATTTGACACGCCATTCGCTGGTGTCCACCATATTTGACACGCCATTCGCTGGTGTCCACCATATTTGACACGCCATTCGCTGGTGTCCACCATATTTGACACGCCATTCGCTGGTGTCCACCATATTTGACACGCCATTCGCTGGTGTCCACCATATTTGACACGCCATTCGCTGGTGTCCACCATATTTGACACGCCATTCGCTGGTGTCCACCATATTTGACACGCCATTCGCTGGTGTCCACCATATTTGACACGCCATTCGCTGGTGTCCACCATATTTGACACGCCATTCGCTGGTGTCCACCATATTTGACACGCCATTCGCTGGTGTCCACCATATTTGACACGCCATTCGCTGGTGTCCACCATATTTGACACGCCATTCGCTGGTGTCCACCATATTTGGTGTCTTTGTAATTTGACAAGTGATTACATTCAAAACTCGTTTGATAAACACTTTATAGAGTACTAATATGGATAGATGTGTCAATAGCGATTGTAATAAGGGGTTAATTTTGGTAAAATTAACCGACACTTAACATTTAACTATCGTGGTGAATGCATTAAGGTTATTTCTAACGAAGTGTGATCAAATTGCATTGACATTCTGCAGCTATTGCGTGATTCTGAGTCACATGAAAAATACAGCAATTAGCGAACACGCGTTGATACTCAAGAAAAAAATATAAAAAAACACATAAAAGTTAAAAAAAATACTAATTATTAGTTCCTAATCGAAATATAACTTTGAAATAAAACTATTTTTTAAGGATTTTATCGTGTTTATTTTTCGTTTTTACGTTCCATAAAAAATAGTTTTATTTCAATGTGTAGTATTCGCGTAAATATAAGAATTCAATACGAAATATAACTTTTAAATCCATCTTTGAATGTATATAATTTACTTTATTATTGTTGTTTATTGAAATAATTAACGGCTTGTTTTTATTTTCAGATTCCAGATTCCCTGAACATAAATAAAATGATGTCATCAGTCAGAAGTTTAAGAATGGTGAGTTTTTTTATTAATAATTTTATTTTATTTATAATCTTGTTTGTCAGAAATATATATACATCTGCATTCACGGACTGTTGAACTATTTAGTGGTAAACGTTGCTTACAACTTATTTGATTAAGTTTGTATAGTATGTGCCATCTGACAACTAAGTTATTTTTTTCTAAACATTAAATATGGTTTATCAGATGGTTAAACAGGCTCTCAGTTATATTACAACATATAAAGCAAATATATTGTTTTCTTATATATATGCGAATACTACACATTGAAATAAAACTATTTTTTTCGGATTTTATCGCGTTTATTTTATGTTTTTACGTTCCGGATGTTTCGACTGCTTTACAACAACCATGGTCACGGGAGGACTGAGGTGGTTGACGTCCTAGTGTTATAGTTTGAACTGGGGTACCCTCATATTTAGTTGTTGCTTGCGGTCCGATCTACGCAGAATGTGAGCACTTTCTGCGTCGAGAACCTAAAAACTTATAATAAACGCGAAAATGTCAAAATAAAGCAAATGCTACTCTCAAAATAAAGCTTTAAACAACGATTTAGTAATTTAACAATATATAATCAAATTATTTAAGTCTGTAACTCTTGCCTGCAGATCATTGAACTAAACAATGCCTATTATATTTTTTTTTATAGTAAGTACTACATAATTACAACTGTCATCAAATTAATAGTCATATTAAGCATTGCCACATGTGGGAGGCTAGAAATACGAAAAACAAATACATTCACACGACAACCTATTGTTTACAACAAAAAAACCATTGACAATTTGTCGTAAGAATTGACAATCGGGTGTATTTTTTTTCGGTTGGTACTTATGCTGCTTTGTGGCTGGTTCTCCACGGGAATTTGAAATGTGATACTGTAAATATTTATTGATTTAGCCTAATTTATGATTCTTTTAATTATAATGAGTAATACGTACTGCTGCAATATTATCCATCGTGTGTTATGTTGTGGACAAATGAATCAAAAGCGGTGAAACATGGCTTTTCAAGTTACACCAAAAAATAATTTCTTTAGAGTTACGGTAGGAAATTTAATTCATCACAGGTTACTCATATCATTTAAAATAACGAAGAAATACTTTTTTAAACTGGCAATAATGGCACTATTTTTAGCCGATTGCCAACATAAAAAATAAAGAAGAAGTATCCCTAGAAACAAAATAATGTCGATAAATATATGAAACCATTTAAGCCTGCGTCGACTAAATTGTTTCATTGTTGTTTTAAATATAAACATCCTTAATGATAATGATGGTGTTGATGACAATGACAATGATGAAATGAAGCCCCTACCCCCATCAGTAAAGCTGTGGACACTTTAGTCATCATTTACCGGACATTTTGGGAGAACTTGAAAAGTCGAGCAATACAATTTTATTTTAATTTCCTTCACTCGTGCACGTTTATGAACACACAATGGTTAATATCCCACTAATATTACACATTATTTATCCAAGAAACACATTTTTATGGAAAATGTAACATAATTGACAACTTTCACTTTTCAACTTCCCGCCAAAAGTCCCTAGAGCTACTTAAAATAAAAACCGCTCGGCGTTCTTAACTTAAATCAATTCCAAATATTCGCGTATCGCATCTCGACATGTTTTATAATCGATTTCACTTTGATATATCGATACTTTTTATCGATAATCGGATAAACGGTCTGCTGAGGCGCTAAAGTCATGTCTGTGCAATAAAAAAAGAAACAAAATAAAAAGTAATTTCGTAAATATTCTCGGCACGATTGCAGTTTTTTTTTATTATTTTAACGTCTGTAAAAATACGGACAAAGCAAATGGGTATCATCTTCTGTTATATTACTTTTCTACTACAATTATTATGTGTACAGTGTGATTAAAAAAGGGTATACTAATAGTTGAACCTGCGCTGCGTTAACGCGCTCGTTGTCATTATGTGACCTCAGAACACATATATTAATTTAAAAAAAATCTTTCAAAAAAACACAATTGACATTTTGCTGGTTTTTGTTTTAAATCGATTTTTTATATCGATTATGTTCTGAACCTTCGATTTAGAAGGACATGGCTGATTTCGGTTCTTCCATCAATAGTTTATCATATATTTGTTTTTGTTGTACCATTTGAACAAATCCTCTTACGTGAATACTTTACAGAAAATTTAACATCTTGGGAGAACATGAAAAGTCTAGTTATATTATTTTATTTCAATTTCCTTTACTCGTGCACGTATATGAACAAACAATAATATTACAAATTATTTATAAAAAAAAAATAACACATTTTTTTGTAAAATAAAACCAAATTGACAACATCACGGTCCAACTCCCCGCCAAAAAGTCTCGACTGGATTTGAAGCCGCGACCTACCAGTACAGATGGCTGGATCACCACCAACTACACCAATCGGTTCGTCAACACGTGCCAATTGTAGTTTGATACTATTTGCTAATGGATGTATGGAATTTAAGCAGGGGTCACGTGACGTGGCCCCCAGCCGCGCTATTGCCACTGCCTCGCATTACACTTGCTCATAAATTGTACATTACCGACCAGTAATTTTAGAGCTCATGCATCATATGCAGGGATGCAGTGAATAAATAAATGTGTACCGCGAAAGGAGACCTCATGGCATGGAGTTTCCTAAGAATACTGTGGGCACTTTTGGTACCGTCATTTGTACAGACAGTTCCACTGTTATTTCGGAATCAGAATATATTTTATTCAAGTAAGCCAGGGATTCCCAAACTGTTTTAGCTAAGAGACCCCTTTTCCAAAATGAACTGATACCTCAGTTTTTTTTTCCTATTGATACAAAATAATTACAATATAATAATTTCATCTTGTACGGACTTGTGCACGCTTAGCGACTTGTTGAGTTTTTTAAAGTACAACAATGATACTTCCTACTAAAATATTAGTCATTCTTACAACAAGTTGGTACACGTAACACAACTTATACAGTATCTTGAAAGTTTCATATAACAACTTGTGTTAATTAATAGGGGTTGATTTTTAAACCACGGCAACACCTATAACCAGTTTTTGTTTATGGCGACCCCTGGGAAACCGATATCAACCACTTTGGGAATCCCTGATGTAAACCATTGCAGTACTTATGAATCGTCAAAATGTCACAAATTTACCACCCGTTCGGAATGCCGTTCCTATGAAGAAGAACGGGCAAGAAACTCCATGGTTGCTCTTTTAAAAGGATCTTATACATTGTTATGGGTATGTGAGAACAATGTAGGAACGGCTAGACAAACTCGAGTAGCCGGTTAAATATAATTACAAGTTAATAGCTACATGGTTACCACATTTTCAAATTACTTTTGTACCTTTATCATTGGACAGATGGGAAAATATTTCGATATGTTTTCGCGTGACAACCCTAAATAGCAACAGTCTTGCAACTTCTAATAGCATGGCGAAATGCAATTTGTAACCAATCGTGTGCACCGTAAAATCACGCCAATATAAACTTTACACTGTTGCAATAAAGGTTGTATAGTCCGCATACAATGGTGTATTCATTATACATGATTCTATGAAGATGGTTTATCCATTTATAGAAATTCGAATGAAGTGGAATTACTTTCAAATATATTTAGATGTGGCTTAGACATTTACACTATCCCGATGGCCTAGCGGTTTGCAAGAGGGGGCTGCCTATTACTAGGTCTAGGGTTCAATTCTGAAATCATGGATAGTTTTATTTAGATTTTCTGTTAAAAAATCTATAAAACTGAACTCGGCTATGTATGTTTGGATAACTGCGAATCAAAAACAAAGGTTAATATAACTCTTGTATTTTTTTTCAGGCTTCACTGAAATAGCTACTAGAATATTTTACAGATTTTATCGCGTTTATTTTATGTTTCATACCTATATTTTACAAATTCATGATATATTATTAAATTAAATAAAAACTAATGTCAAAAACCAATATTTTTTAACCGACTTCAAAAAGGATGATGTTCTCAATTCGGTTGTATTTTTTTTTTAGACATAGACATCACCCATCTCTAGTCAGATCAATTACCAAAAATCATTGCTATATCAAACAATCTGATTGGTCCATTCCTCTCCGCTTCACTCCTCTCGACTTTAGTGGAAACCGGGCCTTTAGTCCTTTGAGTAGAATAGTATCAATGCAATTCATGTCGTTGTGCTCAGCACGTCAAGTGCGAGCTAACTGTATACTTTATAGTCTACCGTATTTAGACATTTTGTATGGACAATTGAAAAGCGCCTCTAGCGGACAGTATGTAAAAACTTTCAATTCCGCCAACCCGCACTGGGCCAGCGTGGTGTACTATGGCCTAATCCCCCTCGCATTGATGGGAGGCCGTGCCCAGCAGTGGGACATTAAAAAGGGCTGGTATTATATAAAGTATACGGTTAGCTTACGAATAATCTCGCACTTGACGTACTGAGGATTGCTACAAGGAAATAGTTAGACGTATGTTTATCAGCATGACCAGTGGTCATCGCATTATGCTACCTATTGCGTAATAATGGGATTATCTGATGTGCATCAGCCGTTAACGTTGTATAATACAATTATGTTCGACAATAACTCGCCTTGCGTGTGTTTTATATTAAAAAGAAAACAGTGTTGCCAGTTACAGACCGACGCAAAAGTATATTCTTATAAGCTTTTGTAAAAAAAGGTATGTTTTGCTGTGTCGCGTCTCGTGGATGAAATGAGGATTCAAAATAAAAATAAAAACTATTAGAAGGGATTGAACCTTATAATACTTTATAGTTTTAAAATATGTTTTTAATTATTTATATTAAAATATTTTTTTCTTTCAAATTTTCTTTTCAATGCTACTCTTTCTTATTTGCCATTAGATTAATTTTGTTGCGGGCACCAACACTCATACAATAGCATTTCCCCGGGACTCGCCGAGGGTCAAACATCGACGTCTTCGTCCATCACCGCTGTGGCTCCTGGATTACAGGAGTAACGAGTGCCTGGCTCAGTTCCGTAAAAAGCTATGTACCTACTGACTTTCCAAGCGGTGTATACACACTCAGTTAGTACGTGCCTCACCCACCCAAAAATGGCTTACCACCTCATGAACCTGCGGTCATAGTTACGATGATCTACTACTCAATTATCTCTGCCTACACTAAGATCGAATATAGCGTGATAGCTAAGCTCTAAACACAACAGTGCCTCCTCATAAACCCCCTCTCACCAGTCAATAGAATCCACAATGGCTCGCACGATATTATTACATATAAATTGGCACACAAACGTACAAAATTACGTTTAAAACGGCCTCGGGGCAGTGCGCAGCGGAGTCTGTAGGGCGACTATCAAATAAATAATAAAATAGGACACAGCTTTATTTTATAGTTCGTCGTTCATGAATCAAAATAAATCGCAAGAATCTCAGCGGTTACTCTTGTAAGAAACGAGATGTGTTGTAGGTACCTCAACCCCATGTGAGCAGGTAGCTCCTCTGCCGCGCTACTAAATAACTAATACTCAGGCAGTACTTAAATAATTATTGTAAATTTGATCTTATATTAAGCCCATAAAGGCCATGTTCTCCAAAGCTACTGACTCTGACTTAAGCAAATTATAACGACGTAAAGAGAGTGTCCTGTCTTCTTTTTTTTTTTTAGGTTACTGAAGTAATATGTGATAGCAACATGAAACGTGACGTCAAACGCGAGATTATTCGTAAGCTAACCGTATACTTCATAGTCCACGTATTTAGACATATTGTATGGAGAATTGAATGTTTTAAATACTGTCCGCTGGAGGCGCTGTTAAATTCTCCACACAATGTGTCTATGTACGTAATCTATATACAGATAGCTTACGAATACTCTCGCACTTGACGTACAGATTGTTACAAGGTCTATTTCAAAAATCTGTTCATAAATCGCCTTAGTCTGAACTTGTAAATATTCAATATGCAGAAACGACAAAGCCGTAGTCTTATTATATGTTCCTGATAAATATTTGCCAAAGGAGACGGTACAGAAATTCTGGAAAATTCCCTGTGTACACGGTCGCGTGGCTACCGTACTCATCGCTTAACATTGAGATTGATGGCTCGCCGCGCTAACATTCTCACGTTCACTCATTTATTCCTTCACTCCGCACAAATGTGTGGTTCTCAATGTCTTGTCAAATAACAATATCCCCAGACAAACATACGAAGAGTTGGTGAGTTCGTCTGGCGATAAAGCGTTGCTTGGAACTGTACAGTTACCGCGGTGCCGTACATAATTTCTTCAAAATAAATAAATATTGATTTCTTATATTTACGCGAATACTGCACGCTGAAATATTTTTTTTTTTTTTTTTTTTTATTACATTATAGGCAAGTATTTGATCTCGATCTCACCTGATGGTAAGTGACGATGAGATCTACGATGGAGCATACTTGCCTAGGTAGGAAAGCGGCAGTAGATAAGAGACGCTACATTCACTAGGCTCATGCAGCGCAACTGATCTGACCCGCCATCCATGAATGGCAACACCGAACATCATGCCGGAACACGGCTAGGCCGCTTGGCGACATGGCTTTGTTCAGTGGGTGGTGACTAGCCACGGCCGAAGCCTACCACCAGTAGAGTTGTCACCTGGTTGGCACCACCCAGGGTCACGTGTAGGGTATCTCGAGGGTACTTAATTCTCCTACGGACGAAGGTGACTCGACCCCAAATAAAACTTATTCCACAGATTTTATCACGTTTACTTTATGTTTTTACTTACTTTATGTTTATAGCTCGGGTACGAATATTTGTGCTCATCACGCAAAGATTGTCCATGTCGGGATCAAAACCCTCTTTTATTAACCCTCGGTACATGAAGCAGTGTTAAACCACCTTTGCCAATCCATGCCAGTCCATCGTACGGTACCCATACAAGCGTTGTTTAGCTTGGTACTGGCTATATTTGTATTGTGTAATTATATAATAACATGCCTCATTTATGACACACATAAATAACACGTAACAGATGACATTAAACTCGAATAACCCCATAACTAACGGAACCACCCATAAAGTTAACACCATCGATAAAAGAACGAGTAACACGGGGAGTTCAAGATGTTATCTCAATTAATCGATTACATACTGTTAACTTTAACTTTCAATATATTACTTAACATTTAACCGTTATTCTTGGAACGGATTATGTTATAAGCGATGGGTATGTACCGCGAACTCTGCTAGGGTGGTGCACTCAGTTGCGTAGCTACCAAGCCCCGGGGCCCCCTGGCTCAAGGGGCCCCTAAGCCTCCATAAACGACTTTTGAAAAATTTACGACAAAAGTATCGTAAGTCGATAAAAGCTCTATCCGTGTGCAAAATTACATCCAAATCCATACAGTAAGTTTTTACCTGTAAGCGTAACATCTAAGAAAGTACGATTCAATATTATCTGCTTCGGTATACACATAATACTTAGTATTAACTAGCTTTGCTTTATTATGCCCAGCAGTGGGCAATAAGGAGCTGACGAATAAGTAGTTTTGCACCTTTAAGGTATTTACTTTAGTTTAAATGGGGCCCAATGTCATCTTTGCCACGGGGCCCTGGGGTCTATAGCTACGACTGTGGGTAGACTATGGCCTGAATACACGCACATTTAGGGGAGTGTGCCCGGTTTAATGGCAAAATCGATCAGGAAAGACCATCTCATCTCACTCATCATCATATCCACAATCACAATATTTTTTATTCATTTAAACAAGTAAGAAAATGTTACAAAATGCCAAGCTTCATCGTCACCACCCGTTTGGAATGAAATTCCTATGGGGAAGAACGGGCAAGGAACTCCATTGTTGCCCTTTTTAAAAATGATCTTATACATTGATACAGGGCAGAGACAGGGCACTAAACAGGATTAAACTCGGAGGGAGTCGAGCTCTGAACATAAACAATCAGCAACAATGAAAATCTGAAAAAATACTTGTAAAATATTTTTGATAGTACCTGTGCATAAAACTAACGGCCTGGCCACGGGACATTCGCCAGAGCGAAAAATCGCCCGGCGCGATACGGCGAGTGCGAGTGGCGGGGCAGCAATTCGCGCGGCATCTTTTGCAGGCCACGGGGCACGGCGGCGGCAGTCGCGATCGCCGCCGCGATCAGTAAGGACGTCCGAGAGCGAAATGTTGCTATCAAAGTTATCTCGATATTGCTATTAATAGTATTTTTGTTCAAGACATCCCATTTGGAAGAGATTGTGGAGTACATGTTTTTTTTTATTACATTTGAATTGATTTGAATAGGAATCGAGGTATAGATGAAGAATTCCACAAGAAGTATGAGAAATACAGAATTTACCCAGAAAAAAATTTTAGAAATAATTTTAAAGACTACTTTGTAACCTACTAACTAATTATTTGTACCTATAAATAAAAAAAATCTACCTTCAGAACCTGGGATTTTTTTTTTAATTTCTTTCCACAATATCTTCTCTACATGCTTATATTTATGATGTGGGTGGCCAGACTTCCAAATAGGCGGCCTGGCTAATATTTCGGCAATAAACAGCTCCGTGTTCATAATTCGCGGCGAAAACGACTAAACAAATTTAATCGCTGCCGAGTCGCCGCGACTACCGCCCGACGCCGTGGCCTGCGCCGTACTGATTCATGTATTTGTTTCACTCGCCGGTCGCGCTGTCCGCCGCCCGCGCGATTCGCCCGGTACAAGCCGCCGGCCGCGCTGGCGATCGCCGTGCCCCGTGGCTTGCTCAGTACATTTCTATACGTTTGTTTCATTCGCAAGACGCGCCGCCGTGTCGCGCCAGGCGATTTTTCGCCGTGGCGATTGTCCCGTGGCCAGGCCGTAAAGCATTTCGTGGGTGTTGGACCCTAAAACTCCCCCACTTGCTTACGGCCTTGGGCATTGATGCACTATCATCCAACTATATCATGAAGATATAATTTTAATAGCATATAACAATCGGCACCTTTATCATCTTTCTGAATAGCCTCAAGCGATAATTAATATTACATAATATAATATGCCATATTGTTACTTGTAATATCACGACAGCTTAATAACAAGGATAGGTCGAATTTCGCCCATTGTAACGATTCTACAATGTGTTATTAACTAGTTTGTGTCAATTTCAACTATTCCTTTTCAATTTTACAAATGTATGGCACCGTCATAGTTCAATTTCGTCCAATGGGAAAGTCTTAATTATAATGTACATTTTAGATCTAACCGCTCAATTACACACTTGTCCATTATTGAAATAATTATCTATCTATCTATCTATCAGCCGATATACACGTCCACTACTGGACATAGGCCTCCCCCAACGACTTCCACACATCACGGTCCTCCGCCACTCGCATCCACCGGCTTCCTGCAACGCGTGTGATGTCATCAGTCCACCTTGTGGGGGGCCGTCCTTCACTTCGTTTTCCGATTCGTGGTCGCCATTCGAGAACCTTTCTGCCCCAACGGCCATCGGTTCTGCGAGCTATGTGCCCTGCCCACTGCCACTTCAACATGGCAATTCTTTGAGCTATGTCGGTTACTCCAGTTCGTCTACGGATCTCTTCATTTCTGATTCTATCGCGTAGCGAAACCCCGAGCATAGCTCTCTCCATTGCGCGTTGAGCGACCTTGAGCCTTCTTATGCGGCCCATAGTCAGCGACCACGTCTCGGCACCATATGACATATGGAAATAATTATAATATACTTTAATTAAATGCTCTCATCACCATACTAGGAATCCCTGTGTCGTGGGGACTAGATTTTTGATATGAAATTGAATAAAACTATTTTTATTATTTTTAAGCATTTTATCGCGTTTATTTTTTGTTTTTACGTTCCCGACGTTTCGGCTGCTGTACAGCGACCATGGTCACGGGAGGACTGAGGTGGTTGACGTCCTAGTGTCATAGTTTGACGGGGGTACCCTCGTATTTAGTTGTTACTTGCGGTCTGATCTATGCAGAAAGAATAAAAATAGTTTTATTCAATGTGTAGTATTCGCGTAAATATAAGAAATCAATACCATATAAAATAATAAACTTATAAATGAAACTTGCGAAGTTAGACGCGCTTCCCAGTAATTTTTGTACCCTACTCCTGTTCGCCAAAATCCTGAGCTAAGGAATACTGCCTTAAATAATGTATGCCAATTAAATAATGGTGGTGTGTTTGACTCGTAATATGATTATTATATAAATTCACACGTTGCTATTGTTGTTTAAAAGAATATATTTCATGAAATTTAATTTACGGTACAAGCATTTTTGGGTGATTCTCAATCATACTATAACAGACAAACAAAGATATATGTATGTAGACTTCACACATCATTTTAAATAGCCAATTTGGTTTGCTCCCTCAAAATATTTGATTGCACAGCTTAGCCAGCGATCATTATTGTAATATCGCCAGACAAACACACCAACAGTATGGTCGCAAACTAAGCAATCCTCGTATTTTGCGTACCGTTAAATAGACTGGGCATTCCCTTTAAAACTTAACGTACATGACTCGAGTGCAAACATCTATCTACCGGGATTTGAACCCGGGACCGTCGGTACAGAAAGCAATAACACCCACCAACTGACCCAAACGGGTCGTGAAATCATTGTTGAAATGAGTTTGAAAGACCTAATTATAATGATTACGAGACCTTTAACCTTATACCATGATTATGACATACCTACGCACGTTTAAACAGCCAATTATTATAAAAACCAACAAGATATACCCCTAATGTGAGGTCGTATGTCAAATTACATAAACCACTTACATACCAACATAAACGCACATGGTATTACATTGTAAAGCGCATACTACTTGGCATAAATCAATTACATTGAACTATACCAACGATTTGACAGTTGACAGCCAAATTGCGGATCGCGGTAGACCCCTGACCAGTAATATAATTTTAGTTTTTAAACATTATTGATGCGTGAGAATATCTTCGGTGTTGCCAGCACTTTTGAAAATTTATTGATTCATTTCGGATTGCCAATAGAGTTTACATTAGTACATGCAAAAGAATAAATAAAATCAGAAATGATATTATACGTTACTAGCTGTCCCGGCGAACTTCGTGCCGTCTCAGCATCAAATATATAAGAAAATTATCTCTTTATTATAATTTTTTTAAGTGATTTTTTCTCATGTTATAATATAGTTATTCTGCTTTTCGGGGCGGAGGCAAATTGAAATCAATGATCATGATAAGAATAACTTTTCCTTTGTTTGGTTTATAATTGGAAAAGTTGACAAGGCGATGGTCAGTGGTGGGTCCCTCTTCCCCCATTTATTTAATGTTAATTATGCAAGTAGGTACCTCGAAACCTAGAAACACACATGGGCATAAATATAAGCGTTGCTTAGCGTGGGACCGTATAGTTGGTGTGTTCGGCTGGCGATATCTACTTATTTATCAAGATGAGAATACCTAGTGTCAGGGAAAAATCTAGGTCCAACAGTAAGCGATAACATAATATATTTCCCAAGCCACACTTAAGTATACTTAAAAAGATAATCATTACATATAAATCATTAAGATTTAATAATTTAGATTACAAGTTCAAAAACCTGGTCTGTGCAACAATGAGCTATAACAACACTTTGATACGTTTTAAAATCGTATAAGCCATGTATGAGATATCTTTTTCTCGGTGACATACAAAAATGTGCTCTAATACATTACGTTAGTAAGTATTATAATCGCATAGCTGCAGTACAATTCACACAATGACAATAAAATTGCAATAGTAATTGGGTTGGTATGAAACTTCACACAATGTTTCATGATTGCGTTTCGTTTGTGATAAACATCATCATGATGACCATATTCCAAATGGGTGTGGACAGTAGTACTCCACCCACAGTTAACGAATAGTAATCCTATCGACGAGCGAGCTTATTGTCATAACTAGCTGTTACCTGCGACTTCGTCCGCGTGGTATTTAACAAAAAGCGGACGAAGTCACGGGTAACAGCTAGTCTAAAATAAAAGTAGCCTAAGTTACTCCTTGTTACATCAGCTATCTGCCAGTGAAAGTCACGTCAAAATCGGTCCAGCCATTTCAGAGATTAGCCGGAACAAACAGACAGACAGACAGACAAAAATTGTAAAAAAAAATGTTTTGGTATGTGTACCGTGTATACATCCAAATGCACTTAGTAAAAAGCGGTTATTTTAATATTACAAACAGACACTCCAGTTTTATTTATTTGTATGTATGTATAGATAAGCAGTGACAGCAAAGCTAAGAGCTCGCAAACAAGGTGTGCAGGTTCAAACCCCGGCTCTCACCTCTAGGATTTTCGAATCTCTATTTTCAACCATCATTATCACTGGCTCGTGTCTCGTATAACACGTAGAGCCCTCGGTCCTGCGCCTGATCTCTCTCCGGTTGTGTCGGGTTTCCATCTCATTTGACTATGAGAGTGAGTGGGAGAGAGAGCACCTGCGCGTGCGCTCACTCTTGTACACTGTAATATCTCCTGCGTAGTCGGCTACTCTCCATTGACATAGGCCGCCGTGACCGAAATTCGGTCAGGAAGACTCTTATTATGATTATCAGAATCAGAATCAGAATATTTCTTATTCACGTAGACCATTAAGTACAGTTGGGGTCAAGTTACCTTCGTCCGTAGGAGAATTAAGTACCCTCGAGATACCCTACACGTGACCCTGGGTGGTGCCAACTAGGTGACAACTCTACTGGTGGTAGGCTTCGGCCGTGGTTAGTCACCACCCACTGAACAAAGTCATGTCGCCAAGCGGCCTAGCCGTGTTCCGGCATGATGTTCGGTGTTACCATTCATGGATGGCGGGTCAGATCAGCTGCGCTGCATGTGCCTAGTGAATGTAGCGTCTCGATCTACTGCCGCCTTCCTACCTAGGCAAGTATGCTCCATCGTAGATCTCATCGTCACTTACCATCAGGTGAGATCGAGATCAAATACTTGCCTATAAATGAATAAAAAAAAAAAAAAAAAAGTTACAAAATACTATGCTACAACTTTACCACCCGTTCGGAATGCCGTTCCTATGGAGAAGAACGGGTGAGAAACTCCATGGTTGCTCTTTTTTCAAAAAGATCTTTTAAATTTTTGAGCAGCACATTGTTATAGCATTGGAAGTCAAGCTTGGACCATTTCAAAGATACTGAACTATTTAAAGATAATCATTATTCAATATTTGGCACTTGTGCCTTTGTATTTAAATTTTATACTTGCAAGTGAATTTGATCAAGAAAATACTAATGATTCCTTCGCCTGTCCTGCTGGACGAATTCAACTACTACTATTTCAAAGATGTCTCTATCAAGCCCTGTGTTGCCATGGGAACGGTATACTGCTTATGAATGTTGTAATGAAAACAATCTAACCATCTTTAATCACGAGTCAGATAGGGATTCTAGGGCATTTGTAATACAGGGCGGGTACAGACACGACGCTATTACACCTAGCTTTATAGGTCTTTCCATTAAAATGCTTTCTAGATTTCACGGCTTGAGTCCAAACATGGCGTTGCTGTTCCCGAGATGTATAACTTTTTTATTTAAAAAAAAGTTTGGCCTACATTAATTGTGTATAATCATATACCAAAACTTGATTCTTATTTGCAACATACGCGGATGGTGAAATTATACAGTGTGTTGTTTATTTTTTATGATTAACAAGTTCAATTCCTGGGTAGGGATTTAAAACAAAATGTTATGATGCAGTTTAAATTTTCATCAAAATGAGTATCGAGAGTCCTTTAAGCATTTTTTTATATATGCGCACGCCCACGCACACTTGCAAAATTCATCCTGTATATACAACCTATATAGTTCCTCATGGTTGGCAGGCTTGCATGTATGTCACTTTTGATGGCGGATGGCTGTTTACTACACGTGATGAAATCCGTAAAATTCGATTTATTTCAAAATAAGTTTTTTTTAAAAGCGTGTCAATTGTTTTATCATGTTTTTGTGTCGAATCGAACGAACTAATTGACCGTGACGTAAGTACGTGATTCAACTTTCAGTGGCTCTCGTAATTAACGGGTCAAGACCTGTCTGTCGATGTACACAAATGTCTAGGCTGCAGACATAAACAATTAGTATTTTTTTTAATGAATAAAGTTACACCTATCTAGAATACATTATATACTCGTGATTCAGAGAGAATATTCTAAGCCTGCGGTGGTTTAGCTCATTGTTTTTGGATCAATAACAAGCACAGGTTCAAAGCTTAGTATACCTTTTCTGAAACACCGTCTACAACAAACACCACTGACTTCGTTTTATACGCTAGTATTAAATAATAGAAGGACTATTTCTCGTAAAATATATCTAGCAATATCAAGCAACCCTAATCCAAAATGAATGGTCCAACAAAATGTCACAGAGTTTCGTGGATCACGCGATAGAGCGCGCTTGTGGTGAAACCTTAATTAACTATTACACAACTGGAGCTCCAACCCTTTTATAGAGAAGGTATACCTTATTATTCCGTGTATAAGATTTAATTTAACTTGTAACTTGTAATTATATACATAGCCCTGAATTTATAGACGTTCTATAACTTTATCAAACGTCATACAGTACTGCGCAAAGCAAAACTCTTGTGTGTAGTGCTATATGACGTTTGATAAAGTTATAAAACGTCTGTAAATTGGGGGGTTGGTGTTAGTAATTTTTTGACCATCTGCTAAAGTCTGCCTAGCCGTTCCTACATGTTCTCACATACCCATAACAATGTACTGCTCAAAAATGTAAAAGTTCTTTTTAAAATGAACAATCATGGAGTTTCTTGCCGTACCTCTCCATAGGAACGGCATTCCGAACGGGTGGTAAAGTTGTAGCTTAGCATTCTGTAACTATTTCGACGATTCATAAGTTCTATTCTTAATGGTTTACATGAATAAAAAATATTCTGATTCTGATTCTGATTCTGATTCCAATAGCATTGTAAAATAGATTTACACATACGTTCTAGCTGTATTAATTGCAATTCTGTGACTGAGATTTACGTGTTATTTCCACGATAATCTCTGTGCCATCTGAGTGACAGGAGAGAGGTCATTCCGTTGATGTGTTTTACATAATCAACCTACTAAACTAGTTCGACTAATAATGTATCCATCCACAAAGGCTTACGAAATGCCATTGTTTAGTTATAAAATATGCACAGATCTCACTCGATTGTGACAAGGACGATATATATCATATGGAAATGGAGTTGCACGCACAATAACTATTTAGCTATGGGCTCTACCGTCTCTACTACTCGTAACCTCTCACTAGAAACCTCATAATTAACTATCCAAATGGTAAAGTTGGTAGTAATCTTGCATTCTGAACCGAGGAGCCCGGGATCGAAGCCTGGTTAGGGCAAACATTGTGTGATGAGCACGAAATTTGTATCTATGAGTCAGCACGTTAACTAGAGCATATATTGGTTAATCCTATACTTAAGCTATGTTTCTCTAAGTTTAGTTAAGTGAACTCTAGTAAATTGACACAATAAGCCTAGTGTTCGCGAGAGGCATGCTCGTCTGGCCTTGCTCTATCGAACGCTACGTGTCGTCGCATGTATGTGTGAGTGGCGTAATGCAACATGAATAGAGGACGGATAGCAGAAAAGATGGTAAACGACTCAACCTAACATAGAGCCCCGTGGGTGCGCCCACCCGTTGGACGACCCGATTGGCACAGTTTGTAGAGACCCCGCTCTCTGTACTGAGGGCCCCGGGTTCCAGCTAAACACTATTAATAAAAAAACAGGATACTTATTTTTCTGAAAAATTAAATAGTTTCACCGGATGGCAGAAAAACTAAACTCTACAGTCTCTACCAGTACGAAGTGGTCGGTACCGTCAGCAGTGAATACAAATAAATCCCTGTCCATGCTAATACTTCGTTGCTGTCTCTACATTTTCCCATAAAACGCATTGTATGCAAAGATTACTGGCTGTTGTTGTTTTCAACGTGCGTGTCTGTATGTGTGTCTGCATATACATTCTGCTGACAACATTACCGATGACGTATGCAATAAGGGAAAACTTAATTAAGTAGCTAGGTATTATACACCTACTTAATATTGGTAAGGTGATTTCTTATATTTACGCGAATACTAAAAATTGAAATAAAACCATTTTTTTCAGATTTTATCGCGTTTATTTGATGTTCGTTCGTAAATCCGATTTTTTTTAAATTATAATATTATTAAGTTCTTAAGAAAAGGACTAGGTCCAAACGTAGTGCCAATTTGTCTCATGCATCAGGACTAAAATGATATACAGGTGATTCAGAAAGGGGGAACCGTTGAACGTGGAGCATTTGTAATCATATTGATTTCTTATATTTACGCGAATACTACACATTGAAATAAAACTAATCTAACGGATTTTATCGCGTGTATTTTATGTTGTTACGTTCCCGACGTTTCGGCTGCTAGGTACCCCCAGTACCCCAGTTCAAACTATGACACTACGACGTCAAACACCTCAGTCCTCCCGTGACCATGGTTGCTGTAATACAGCCGAAACGTCGGGAACGTGAAAACATAAAATAAACGCGATAAAATTCGTAGGATTAGTTTTATTTCAAAGCATTTGTAATCATTATATGAAGTGAGAATTTTGAAACATATTTTCAGATTTTTATTATTTTAAATCTGTGACAAAAATATGATTTCAGTTAATTGTTATTTTTCTTTTTTATTTCCAGATGTGGATTTCGTGCATAGTGGCTTCGACGTTAATCGCCGTGACGTCATCGGCGGGCAATGAGTACCTCCCTCCCAGCAAGGGGTACAATTACGATCCACCCTCCATACCATTCCCCACCAACACTAATGGTCATAAGGTATGTATTTCTTTATACACCAGTTATATGTAGAAGGACCCCCCTTAAAAGGTACTAGCTTTTGCTTGTGGCTCCGCCCGCGCGACCATCAAATTTTCATTGCATTTTGATGTTTTTAGGTACCTTATCTTTTGAGTCAAACCATGGGATATCTAATAGTGATTAAAAATGTACTTTTCCTCTATGTCCTTTTGCAAACGCACGCTTCCTGTATGCTATCCCATAGGAACCGAGCATTTTTCCGGGATAAAAATAAGCATATGTCATGTTCTGACCCTTAAACTACCACTACCTATGCAAAAAATCATGCCGATCCTTTGCTCTATGAAAAATTAAAACAAATCTATCCCATGAGAACTATACATTTTACCGGGATAACAAGTAGCCTATGTGCTATTCCAGACTATAATCTATCTCTATGCCAAATTTCATCCAGATCCGTTCTGGCGTTCTGGCGTGATTGAGTAACAAACATCCATCCATCCATCCAAACTTTCACATTTATGATATTAGTGGGATAGTCTTTGGGTGAGCTATAAAAAATGGTTAATGATTTGGTGTGGTTCAAAATGGCGCGCTTCTGATAGGTGCAAATCTAAGGAATGCTAGCCTTACGGCAATCAGTTCCAGTTGCTTCAAGCCACGAGATGTATAACGCAGCATCCCACGCACTCGCTGCGCCCGCGCCGTTCGCAGCCTTGCATTTAAATAAAACCATTCAAATGTCAGTTAAATTGAAATAATATTCTCGCGTGCGTGGCATTGGTTAGTTATATACACATTTATTGTTATTAGCGCTAAATATTTTTTTTAGTATTGTAGCCATGTGTCCGATCGTAATTAAAAAACAATGTTTCGTCATACTAACTTTGAACCCCCATTTGTCCCCCTTGGGGGTCGAATTTCTATAAATCAATCCTTAGTGCGCCTCTACGGTACTAACAGTGTTGAGGCTCTACGATGTTTGTTGTCAGTGTTGAGAATAGATTATGATCTGTACGTGAATACATGGAATGTTGGTTAGAATTTGTGTATCAAATATACGAGTCCAAGCAGACTTAGAGCGTTCAGGGAACGCGTTCTACGTTCTACGTTCCGCACTTTTATGTATGGGTTGCATGGTTTGCTGCGTGCGCGGACGCTATATAAAACGCATACCTTCCAATAGCTTTTCCAAGTGTTTTGACATCCTAAGCCATATAAAACCTAATTTGCACAGTTGGTAGTGATCTGGCTTTCTGTACTGAGGGTCCAGGTTTCGAATCCCGGTAGGGGCAAACTTTGTGTGATGAGCACTAATATTTGTAGCCGAGGCATGGACGTCTAATTGATATATTATTCACTAGCTGCGCCCCGCAGTGTTACCCGCGATTAAAAATTATGTCTTTTTACCGGGATGAAAAGTAGCCTAGTATATAGTAGTATTCCAGACTATAATTTATCTCTGTGCCAAATTTCATCCAGATCCGTTCAGCCGTTCTGGCGTGATTGAGTAAGAAACATCCATCCATCCAAACTTTCACATTTATAATATTAGTGTGGTTATATACTGGGTTGTATACCTATTCCCAATCCGTTGTACGGTACTCATAATAAAAGCCCTGCTTAGTTTGGGACTGTACCTTGGTAAGTTAGTCTGGCGATATTTATTTTTATTTACCAGAACAGTAATTGTGATTAGGGTTACCAATATCTTGACAAGCTTCACCCCCTCGGGCTTTTAGGGTTTTTGTCTGGAGAAATAAATCCTACTTGAAATTCATATACACTTAACATACCCCATGTTTTCTTTTTCCAGCATCCAACTCCTGGGCCGTACAGGCCTACGGTGACCCCCCCAAGGCCGACCTACGTACCTCCCCCACCACCGCCGGGCCCCGGACCAGTGCCGAGTCCAGGACCAGGACCGGGACCGACACCTGGAGTGAGTTCCTACATTTTTAAATTTTGTCACCCACAATCGTTCAGGGCCCCAAGTCTGCTAACACAATCGATTCATAATCGAACAGCAACCGCATAGTAACTGTCACTTTTGACAGATATCACCTACAATATATGTCAAAAGTGACAGTTACTATGCGGTTGCTGTTCGATTATGAATCGATTGTGTTAGCAGACTTGGGGCCCAAGTGTCTACTATTAGCTATATTTAATTAAAAATGTTACCCATCACTGGATGCACATTAATCTGTGAGCTATTGCTCTGAAATGGCAATAGAAACTACACTTCAAGCTCACGAGTAAAAAACCCCTACAGCGACCAAGCTACATACAAACAAATTTACAAACTTTGCATGTAGCTTGGCATCTACTATAATTTTAGAGGTCTCTAAAATACCTATCTATCTTCTATCTATATAATAACATTGAAATGCAATTCGTTGGTTAGTGCATAACACAGGAACGGTTGGACCGATTTAGATTATTTTTAATGTTCCTTAAAGTCCAAATAAGATTTTTAATTAAAAAGTTGTCGGGACCATTGGAATAATTGGGAAAACTCAAAGTGCTTGTATGACAATACAACGTCTGCTACGACAGCTTGTATGATATAAAGAAGATGGCAATCCTTGTGCGTGGTTCATAATATCTAAGGAATAAGACTCAATGTTATTTCAATCTTATTCGTCGTCTATATAAAGCTTGGGAATGTCGGCAGGTGGCGCCACATACACGCGCTGCTTATGCTTCACCTCGCCCTGATCCCCTAAACAAAAATTTTAACCATTATAAATATCGACATTTTTCCTCCTAGATCAATAGTAAATTGTAGAGCTGGCAAACAAGTATCCAATAATTAGTTATTACTCATATACTTAGGGTTCAGTAATTTTTAATAACCTACTGAAGCCAGTCTAGCCGTTCCTACATTGATCTCACATAGTCATAAGAATGCAAGAATCAAGTAAGAATAGTTTATCATATTGATTTCTTATATTTACGCGAATACTATAGCTGTAACGAGTAGCTACATACTGTAATGGTTTAATTACACGAATAAAAGATAACTCTGGGATTGCCATGTGCGAATCTCATTTTCAATCATGAAGGCAAACATCGTGAGGAAACATATATATCTGTCTAAGGCCATATGAAGTTTACGGAGCCATACTGGGCTCTAGCGTGGTGGACTATGGCATATCTTAGGCATCACGGCAATAGGCTCGCCCCCCTGTTATAACGGGACCAAACTACATCGACGAAACGCAGGTGGACTGCAGTGCAACACTACCTACCCTTTCGGGACTAATAGGAGTGATGGTGTTGTATAATTAAGTGGCGTTGATCTTGTCGAACACTAACTTAAAAGGTTAAATTAAGTTAAGTTTATTAAATACCTACCAGTGTCAATATGCTTGATCTTAGCTGCTTCAGCTTAAAAAAGATATATTAATAGTTATTACATATATCTCACAAATATTGTAAATGTGAAAGTTTGGATGGATGGATGTTTGTTACTCAATCACGCCAGAACTGCTGAACGGATCTGGATGAAATTTTTCACAGACATAGATTATAGTCTGGAATAGGATATAGGCTACTTTTTATCCCGGTAAAAAGTAAACGTGGGTAACACCGCGGGGCGCAGCTAGTTATTAGATATAGGGAACATAGTTGCGTAACAACGACAGTTTGGTTTAGTGGTTTAATCTCAGGCACTGAGAGGTTGCGGGTTTGATTTCCGCCTGGGCAAATTAAAAAAAAAATCTTTTTGTAATTTAACGTGGTCTGGAGTACTGGGATCCGACCCCATGCCTTCTACGGTGCCCGTAAAACAAGGATCTTAATTCAGGACCATATAGTTCGTCTAGCAATATTTATATTTTTTACACAAATAAAAGATTGTTGCTGTACTTACCACTATCTAAAAAATAAACAAAGGTTGTATATTGGAAACTAAAATACTTTCGTAAAACCTGAAAATTCTAGCTATTCAAAATACTTGTAAATGGCTAATGGATTTCCGTATTAACCAATATCGAAAATTATATAACACTTACCGGGTAAGAATGATGGGTCCACTGAAAAAAAAAACAGTTTATTTATAACGGGAATGATTTTAAGCAAGTTGTTAGAACGCTGGACTTCGGTAACGAGCTTCGCAGGTTCAATCCCACCTCTGGGATTTCTAGATTTCATGTGCGAACTCATTTTCAACCATGATTATCACTTGCTAAACGGTGAAGGAAAACATCGAGGGGAACCTGCATCTCTGAGAGAACCCCTCGAAAGACGTGTGAAGTCCACCAACCCGCACTGGGCAGGGTGGGGGACTTCGGCCTAATCCGTCTAACATGAGGGGATACCTGTGCCCAACAGTGGAACCTTAAAAAAGGGCTAATATATTTTTATATTTGAACTGTACTGAATTTATTACGAAACCTAAAGCCATGCACACTCGTTCGAAAAAAAATGATGCGTTGCGCAATACCGTTTACATCAATACTATATCAGCGCCAAATCGGCATAAATCAAATAGGCACTAAAATACCGGACTATTTCTATCGCCGGTCCAGTATAAGTACAGGTCAGTGTAACACGAAATTAAAAAAAGTAGCCCCCTAAAAATCTCTAGACTTAATAAGGTCTCTAATAATGTTAGAGGTAGCTCGCGGGCCGGGCCAGAAAGCGCCCGGACAGGAAAAAAAAACACAAGCATATTGGCATAGCCGGCTAACGTCATTCTATGAAAAAAAAATATCCCTCACGCTTAGGCAACGGCTCAGCTGTTGTACATCTAGTTGAAGGGCGCGCTTTATTAGTTGTAGTTTCAGAAGGAGTCTTCTTCGCTTTGAAGCGAGCCGCGTCTAGAAGCGAATTAATGGTCCATTTGTTATCCTCCGTGTTGTGATAGCGTGAGTTTTTAATAATAATAATATCGCAAGACGAACACGCCAACTATACGGTCCCACACTAAGCGACGCTTGTATTATGGGTACCGTACAATGGACTGAGCGCGAACCCAGTATATAATACTTATATAGATGCTAAACAACCATGACTCAGGTACAAACATTCGTATTTATCACATAAAGTTTGTCTCAACCAGGATTCGAGCCCGGGACCCTTGGCACAGAAAGCAGAGTCACTAACAACTACGCTAATCAGGCCTGGCCTACGAGTATACTGGGTTCAGCCCCGGTCCATTGTACGGTACCATAAAACAAGCGTTGCTTAGTGTGGGACCGTATAGTTGGTGTGTTCGTCTGGTGGTATTATTTTGAATTGGTTACAACATACAAAATTGAATGTTGTGTGATCAATTAAGGTGGAAGCTCAGGGTCAGGGCGCGAAATTCAAAATGTCAATGATTTTTATTTTTTTACGAAAAATTTGGACATCTTTACGATGTATTTTAGTGTTTTGCGATATTAACATTCTGCATTGGATGTCTCGATGTATTAAGTTTGCTTAAAAAAGTACCTAATCCGATACAACACCATAAAGTTAGTAAAAGTAGCGGTTTTTACAAACCTTATGGTATTGTATCGAATTAGGTACTTTTTAAGCGAACTTAATACATCGAGACATCCAATGCAGAATGCTAATATCGCAAAACACTAAAATACATCGTAAAGATGTCCAAATATTTCGTAAAAAAAATAAAAACCATTGACATTTTGAATTTCGCGCCCTGACCCTGAGCTTCCACCTTAATAAAATTAAATTTGCTTACAGTTTACAGCGCCTATAAATTTTATATTGAAAAATTAATACTTAAACGTACTACGTCCGTAGCCGGCGTATTCTCGTAACTCACCCTGTTCGATGCCTAGAAAAAAAGAACAATAAAAAAAATTATAAAAAAAAACTAGATCAAACGGTGCGACCACACCTGTGGCTTAGTGTACTAATTATTGCCTTAATAATGTCACTAAGCAGATGTGGCCAACAGTTTAACACATTAACTTAGGTACTATCGTCATTATTAATGACGATAGACATTAAGCTATAACAGCAGAACTACAGTAGCCAAGCGTTTAAAGTACATACAAAAGGTCTAAATACGGTAGACTATGAAGTATACGATTAGCTTACGAATAATCTCGCACTTAACAGACGTTCTAACGCACAAGGTCGCGTCCACGTCTTTCAGCTGACAGTGTGCAGTCTAATGTTTATTGTACATACCATCCAGACTCGGACGCGTCCGACATATTTTCCAGCTTAAGCCGCAACTTTCGGACGCGTCCGACATATTTTCCAGCTTAAGCCGCAGCTTTCGGACGCATCCGACATATTTTCCAGCTTAAGCCGCAGCTTTCGGACGCGTCCGACATATTTTCCAGCTTAAGCCGCAACTTTCGGACGCGTCCGACATGTTTTCCAGCTTAAGCCGCAGCTTTCGGACGCGTCCGACATATTTTCCAGCTTAAGCCGCAGCTTTCGGACGCGTCCGACATATTTTCCAGCTTAAGCCGCAGCTTTCGGACGCGTCCGACATATTTTCCAGCTTAAGCCGCAGCATGTCAATATTTTAGAGCACTCACTTGATAATTTTTCACCGTATCCTGGAAAAAAAATATACAAAAAGGGTGTAAGGGGGCATGGTAACGAAAACTTAGTGTAAAGGTTACACCATAATGCCTATAGTAAAATGCTAGAAATAATTTGCGTCGAAAGTCATGGGGTACAAATTTTATTTTTAGGCGGGCAATGTATCGTAAACAACGCGATCACAACACAACGCTCCGCGCGATATCCGACGCGCGCGAGTGATGAGCGCGCTCGATCGTACCGACTTTTAATTTACATTGCAGTCTTAGGTCTAAATTTTTATTTTATTTAAAATCAAGTTGGGAGCGACTTCTTTTAAGATTTCATGCTAAGATCAATTCACAAATACTGAAAAAAATGTTTATAATTAATGAAAAGATCGACGGAAAAATCCAAATCTGAGGAGTCCAGATTCATGAGTTGAATCTATTGTATCAGTTTTCGGTACGAAGCCACTTCTAGCCACACACTGTATAGGTAATTATAAAGTACTTATATCACACTGTTAGATACCTACTTTTTTAAAAATTATATAATAATTACCCAAGTCCTCGTCTCTAATTTCTGAGGCTGAAAAATATGTTTATATTCATAATAATATATAATATGTACCTACATAATATGTACCCACACAGTAACTAAGTCCGTTGGATATTTAAAAGTTTTTAAATCTTTAAGCGATTTCACTACACGTGGTATACCTGTAGGAAACCTTTATTAATCCCACTGATATTATAAATGTGAATGTTTGGATACGGATCTAGACGACATTTGGCACAGAGATAGATTATAGTCTGGAATAGCATATAGGCTACTTGTTATCCCGGTAAAATGTATGGTTCCCGTGGTATAAGTAGTAAAACTGTGAATACTTTACTGAAAATCTACCGGACATCTTGGGAGAACTTTAAAAGTCAAGTTATACTATTTTATTGCAATTTCCTTCACTCGTGGACGTTTATGAATACACAATGGTTAATACCACACTAATATTACACATTATTTATCAAAGAAACACATTTTTTGGAAAATAAAACAAAACTGACATCTTCACGGTTCCCGCCAAAAAGTCCGTACTTTTTTTCTTAACTTAACATAGGTTACATGTAATAAATTAATATGTGGTATGTTTTCACTTCAAGGAACGAATGTTACTGCTATGATTTGTAGTACAGATTTAAAATGGAAAAGTCGTTGTGTACTTACCAATTAGCATATCGTAAGGAAAGCCTTGACATACTCGTGATAACACCAATAATGTCTATGGTTAAAAAAAAACATTTATAAGTAACAAAGTGCGTCGTGCTAGGAAATGCACAAAGAAATGAATCATTAAAAAACATGTGTAAAGCCAGTACGGACTAAGAATACGATTATAAATTGCGGCTCATTGAGTCTGTACTAGCAGCAGAGTACAATATATACTCGCTCGAGTACAGGATCTAGACTCGAGTCAGACAGTCGAGTATAGACTATACTGTAGTCTGCTGACAGTACAGACTCGCTTAGCAGCAATACATAATCCCATACTTTATCCGCACGGATAACTATTGTCAGATTTTATATAGGGATATCAATATAGGGTAATTACTAAGCTTGAAGCCAGTACTTCATTAGTCCATTTGTAAACTTGCGATTAAGCCAACTTTATAAAATATATTTTGGTCACAACATAATGAAAATTAATTTGTAATTTGTCATATCCATATTCTGACTTCCAATAATAATTACAAATGTGAAAAAAACACCGCTGTTTCAAGGCTTAGTTTTCCCTTTCTGAATCAGTCTGTATATAGTCAAATATTAATAAAGCCCTTACCGAAAAAACATCCAGCACGAATATTCTTAACTCCATTTTGTTTTCAATTTGATAATAAAATATTTACGAATACCAGTTGCACCATTGTTCAGATTATTATGAGTGCACCGATTTTATTATGCCAATAAAATAACGGATTTATATTTTAATGTTATATATATTTGATGCTCTTACCTATGAAATGTAGTTTAATTTCATCATCCTTTCAAAAAAGTTTATATTATTATCGTTTCCATCCATCAGCCGAAAGTTGTCCACTTCTGGACATAGGCTCTCCCATTGACTCCCACACATCACGGTCCTCCGCCACTCGCATCCCCCAGCTTCCTGCGACGCGTATAATGAGAGAATTAGCTAAACTCATTATTTCAAGTTATATAAGGTGTAACAAAAATAGTGTAAAATATTTTAACACGGGCAACACTAGGTAATAAAGATAATGTTCCCAAATTAATCAAAATATTAATCATAAAAAAATGACAGCCTGTACTGGCCAAACGCTACTGGTATGCCTTGTTTAAAAAAAATCAAACATTTACACAATAATTTTATACATCAACTTACTGATTCATCGGTTAACAAATTTTACACTTTTTTTACAACTTATATACCCACCTGCGGGGATCCGAAATGGAACTACGACTTCCGGCTCATGGTCGTTATTCTAGAACCGTAATACCCTAAGCACAGAATATAGTATAGCTTGTATTTGGTAACATAAAAAAAATATTATTCAGCCAGTTTTAAAGTTTTTTTCTTTTTCAGCACCACGACCACGGTTACGATCATAGCCACGACCATAGCCATGACCACGGTTATGACCATAGCCATGACCACAGCCATGACCACGGACACGACCACGGTGACCATCACCACCACGAGCCCGGCATGCCTTTCGACTTCTCCTACTCTGTAGCCGAAGACGGCAATGATTATAGCCACAACGCAATCTCTGATGGAGACATCACTCGAGGAGAATACAGAGTCGCGTTACCTGATGGAAGAACTCAGATCGTCAAGTACACGGCAGACTGGAAGAACGGATTCAATGCTGAGGTAAGTGCCATCTAGCGGTGGGTAGCTGAACTATTGATACGACATCTTAGTGGTATAACTAAATATGTAAATTACGCCATCTAGCTGCGAATAGTTGAAATAAACAGCAACATAAGTGTGAAATTTAAAAAGCAAGCAGCGACATCTATTGATAAAATAGGAAAACATCAACAGCGACATCTATTAAGCGATAGCAGAAACAGACGGACTTTATTAATTTCATCAAAAAATACCTTATTATAACAAATTTCCTTGCAGGTGACTTACGAAGGCGAAGCGCGGTATCCCGATCAGACCACAGGGTATGGCAGCGGAGCCTCAAGCGGTCAGGCGTACGCACCGCCCAGCGAGGGAGGCGGCTACCAATACTAAGAACCCACCCCACAAATATTCGAGGCAAAAGGTTAAATGAAAACAATGTACATTTTTCCAATACTGCGTGTTAACTTACCTGGTTCATTTATCATAATAATGTAAGTAACTTAATTCAACGTGTGTAAATAAACCCATTATCATCTGTCCAAGATCTGAGAAAAATACTGAATTTGGAAAATATCCAACAAAAACGTTGGGACATCATTAAAACAACTCAGTAATTTATTTTAATAATGCAAGAATTATTTTTTGAAATACAAATGTTTAAATGAAATATTTGGACACAACCACGAGACAACATTGTCGCGCAGTATTAGTGACAATAGTACCTACGACCAACTAATCTCAAATATCTTGTTTGTTAATTGCCTTTGTAAATAAACTTCATAATAAATAAAATGTTAGGTATGCAATTATTTTAAAAGCAATTAACTAATAAAACGAGATCTGTAAATTCTGCCTGACGCATTATTGATAAAGAAGTAATACAAGATCATTGTTATTAGTTCATAATAACTATATTTAATAAGTATTATAAATTCGTTAGTTACCGACTTATAGTTACCATTTGTTATAGAAACTACAAAAAAAATGTGAGTACTTTCCTTGCTAATTAACTCTGCAAATAGGTTTCAGAACGTTTCTAACTTAATCCTCTCGACATTAGCCTTCAATATTTACTGCAAACAATTTATATAAATAGTATTGTATGTTTGGTAGAATAAAACTATGTTAAAATGTCGAAGATTAAGTTAAATTACTATAATGTTTTCAGCAAAGTGTATCTTACAAGCTTAAAACCATATTGGGATGCATAAAATTAATTAAATGAGTGTTCTGTAACAATAAAATAATACTCATACAACTGACACTGCCGTGTTCATTATGTATTTATTTATAATGTATAGAAGAGTACATTTTCGCGAATTTGTTAAGTGTGTAACGCGTCCTTTGTACCTTATTTTTTATGAAAATAAATATAAGTTACGGTTAATTTTACGATTTTTTATTTGACACATCCGAGGTAGCGACATCTTTTGTCCAATAGCGTAAACACAGTACAAAATATAACTTTGGAACCCATAGGAAGTTTGTGGCACAATGTTGCAATTGTGTAATGAAACTAAAATTATAGTTCTAACCAGAACTAAAACAATTTTTCATCATTAGTTACAGTAGAGAAATGAAAAAACATGTTAGGTATTTCTCAATCCCAATTGGAACATAAGTTAACTCAAACATTAATTATTGTGCTATCATTAGTCATAGTAACTCCATGAACAGTTCTCGAATGGCTGTTCAAATCTTTTTTTAAACTGAACATTTTACCACAGATCGCACAAGACTCATTTTTTTCTTTATGCTTTCTGGCCATATGCTCGTACCGCCGGCCAGAATTAACAAAGCTCGAACTGCACAACATACATTTAAATGGTTTATGGCCAGTGTGTAATCTTAAATGTTCTTTTAATGTCTTGTCATTCACAAAACTGTCGCCACAAACATCACACATCTTATCTTTGAATTTATTGTGAGTTGCAAAATGTTCTATCAAGTTACCTTTTTTGAAGAATCCCTTTTTACATATTTCACAATTGTAGGGCCTAATATTTAAATGAACTTTATTCATATGCGCTCCAAGGCTTGTTTTATTTAAAGTCTTATAGTTGCAATCATCACAGTTGTAATATATTTTGTTTCTTTTTCTTTTAATAGTAGGTTGTTTATGGGTTTTGATATGTAATTTAAAATGAGAATGTGATTTTAACACTTTGAAACAGTATGGACATAGATTTTTTTGGTGAGACCTCAAGTGAGCTTTCAAAGAGGATGATGAGACAAATATCTTACCACATTTGTCACATATTATTGCATCATTTGAATTATTATGTCTAATTTTATTGTGCTTTTGCAGCAACAGCTTTGATTTAAATGTCATATTACATTTTTTGCATTTAGAAAAAGTTTTATTTATATTTTCTGTACATAATGTGTGAAATGTAGGAATATTAATCTTAATTTTTAACTTATTTCCAGTAGAAATATCACAACTAATACTGTTAGTGATGTCTTCAATGATACTGTATAAAAAAATATTGTTCTGTTCACTTTTTTGTAGAAGTAAAAATAATTTAATAATTAGCGTTGAGCAATCTTCACAAGCCTGATTCAACAGGATCTCCTGAAATGTAAAACCAACAATACTTCGATATATGAGGTCTGAAATCTAACAAATAAAATAAAATAGGCAGACTAATAAGCACACAATAACTTCTACACTGAGTTTGATTATAGAATGTCTCTAAGTTCAGTGTGCCTATTGGCAAGGGCCTACTACTTCCATTGTTACCTCTCATTTGCTAGGAGGGAAACTACTAGGTATGCAATCTTAATTCAAACATAACCATAGATACTAAGAGCCATTGTTTTAATTTGCGCACCTTTGTTTACAAGGCCAGTGTTTAAATAATTTAAATAGGTACATATAATTCAAAATAAATAATCCATGGTATAAGCTTAGTTATGAGACAATAAGTAGATTACGTCGCATGTTATTTAAATAACAGCTAGTTACTAATAAATTGCAGATTGAGGTATCTCTTGGCCAGATATAAGTAATAACTTGGTAATTCCCATGATACTAACATATGTTGGAAATAGTTCCTTCATAATATTCCACAGACTTATAATGTACTGAAATTGTTCGTCACATATTTCACTTTTATCAAACAAGTTTGTCGGCGAATCAGTCGACTTGAAGCATAAAAAGCAAATGTTATTCATTTTCTTGGAATCTATAATTATTTTTAATAATTCCATGGCTTTATATCATTAAAATAAAATGAAAACCTTAGTATTAAAAATTAAAGAAACTAATGAAACGAACTGAAAATACTTACTTGGTACCATAGACAATACAACTATCTGACTTTTTAGACACCACAGTATTAGACATTTTTCCAGTGTCAAATATAAGATTTAGCGATTTCTCAGAATCATACCCCGCCAACATTCAGTCACAAACCACAGAGTACTTTGTATTGATCGCGACAGCGAGTATACGCCCAGTTCCGTGAATGTTGACATACTTTACCCCACGCAAGGAACTGTTCTCGTGTAAACAGCGAAGAAAGTGTCTGCAATACAATATCCATTTCCACTCAGAAACATAATTTTCAGAAAATTAAACAAAATTGAAGAAGTATTGTTCAAATTCCCGCCAAAATGTCAACTTGTCTCTTGCGTACTTATTGTTTTCGTTTAAATTGAATATTAGGTATTGTTATAATCTGCTTCTTTTAAAGATATATGGATGGCGTCAATAACGTGATATGTTAGCATCGTGTCGAGAAAGCTTTAAAGCCATAGAACTATATAAAGCTATCAGCTATTCCATATTATTTTTAACCGACTTCAAAAAAAAGGAGGAGGTTCTCAATTCGGTTGTATTTTTTTTTTTTTTTTTTTTTTTTTTTTATGTTTGTTACCTCATATCTCCGTCATTTATGAACCGATTTGGAAAATTATTTTTTTATATGAAAGGATATGTTTACAGATTGGTCCCATTTTTTTCAAAAAAATGTTCTGATGATGGGATCCATGAGGAATTGAGAGGACTCCTCAAATTTTATAGGCATACCGATAGCAATTTTGGTATTTTCATCAAGAAGTCAAGCATTTGCATTCAGAAAGTATCATTTGCTGAAGTGGAAGTGATGAAGAAGGCCACAAATGGCCAGCGGAACTTGTCAGTGATACGTATGTGGGAGGCTGTGGCTCCCAAGTCTTGAAGGTGCGTCGTAAGTGAAACGAGTTCAGAGAGAAATACCAATAATTTATTAAAACGAAAAACATATATACATTTAAAAGTTGAGGGTCACAACTAGTAGAGGATTAACCCAGTGATACAAATTACAAAAGCGAATCAAAATAAATAATATAAATAATTAAATCTTATAGGTCACAGATAGTAGGGTCTAAAGACAGTGGTAAAAATTAATAGTGTAGCGAGGTAGGTACGCTACAGTACTCCCCCTCTAGCGAAGCGTACATTCGGTTTCACTGCACGGCCGGATCGCGTGACGTAACGTTCACTCGGCGCCGGCGTCGACTGCGTTGATCCACTCGGCTGGAGCGCTGACCTCGTAGTTGACGCTTGCGGCGTAGGTGCAGTGGTTCCTGGTGTCACTTCGTTATCTTCACTGAACAGATGTGCTCTATCATTTTGTCGGCCATGGCAGCGAGCTCGTCATTGGTCGACGTTGAGTTGATGGAGAGCACGGCGCGGACTTGTGCGGGCATTTGATTAAGCCACATAACTCCTAATGCTTCCTCGGTGACGAGGTTGTTGCCCAGCTCGCGCATTCTTCTGAGCAGTTGAGTGGGCTTCTGGTCGCCGAGTTCGATGCCGTTGAGGAGTTTTTGGAGCTGCTGGTGTTTTGACTCTGCGTATACCGAGATGAGTCGATCCTTCAGAGCAGCGTAACTTCCCGTAGCTGGTGGGTTGGCGATGAGGTCGCTGACTTTATCCACGTCGCATTTCTGCAGTTTAGTGACAGCTATGTTGAATTTTTGCTTGTCAGCGATCTTCTGAGCGGCGATGGCAGCTTCGTATTGTAGAAACCAGTGCCTGGGTCTGTCACGCCAGAATAGCGGAATGGTGCCTTGGAGTGACACGGTGAAGACATCGCTGGTGTTGGTTTCTTCATGAGCGGGCGCTGGTTTGTCTTCCATAGTGATGATTGATAGTGTTCTTTCTTCGGGGTCACCAATGTGGGAGGCTGTGGCTCCCAAGTCTTGAAGGTGCGTCGTAAGTGAAACGAGTTCAGAGAGAAATACCAATAATTTATTAAAACGAAAAACATATATACATTTAAAAGTTGAGGGTCACAACTAGTAGAGGATTAACCCAGTGATACAAATTACAAAAGCGAATCAAAATAAATAATATAAATAATTAAATCTTATGGGTCACAGATAGTAGGGTCTAAAGACAGTGGTAAAAATTAATAGTGTAGCGAGGTAGGTACGCTACACGTATTTCACGGGTTGCGCCAAGATAATCTCGATTATTGGTATACCTATTATCCAGTAAAAAGATTGATTTACAAATCTTTTTAGTGACAAAGAATAGTAAATATATCCACTAAAAAGTTTAAAATAAAAAACTTTTTAACAAAATAAAAACCGTCTTCAAAAAACTAAAAAGCAAAAAATAATCTAATCTTGAAATCTACCTTGTCTAACCACATCAAATATTTAACTAATCTGAAGTCGGTGCCAAATAAACAACCGACGAAGAATAACAAAAGTATACTCAGTAACGAGATGCGCGGACCAATTTGTAGGTATAGTCTTTGGCGCAGACCGGCAATACTCGACTCAGTTGTTTGTTTGGCACCGACTTCAGATTAGTTAAATATTTGATGTGGTTAGACAAGGTAGATTTCAAGATTAGATTATTTTTTGCTTTTTAGTTTTTTGAAGACGGTTTTTATTTTGTTAAAAAGTTTTTTATTATTTCATCGCATTTCATTTCGTCATAGATAAATAAAAGCTTAATAAGCGCAGAAATTTAAGCCTGCGCATTTCATAAAAAAGATTTGCCATTCATGTGTTCGACGTTTATTTATTTATGCATACATTTGCAATTTGTCAGACTTTCGAAATTATTCAAAAATCATTCATATACGTTTACCTTTTTCACCTAGATACTGGCAAAATCACCAAAGATCGGTGGAGCTATTTGAAGAAAAAATTGTATGAAGGGGGGCGCGGGCAGCGGCGCACAGTGTCTGTCAGTGTCAGACAGCGCAGCGGGTGGGTAGATTCTATGCCATAGTATTATATGCTGAGCATTCAATGAAATTCCGATTCCATTGAAGAAATATAGGTATGTCCTGGTTTCGGATAACTCACTTTGAAGTTTTCCAAAAACTTGTGAATACCTTCTCCTATTTCGTTCTTATTGCAATACTTTCAATTTATTTATACAAATAAAACCAGCAATAAACTCGTAAATAGTTGACACATAGAGGCAAATTTTATCGATCAAACAAAAAAGAACTGGAACGTGAATGTCTAAGGTTAGTCAAATTAGTTCTTTTATGTTCCAAAGTTTATCGCTTTTTACAAGTTACAATTAATTAGAAACAATATTTGATTTGACCAAACGCAAAGCTATTTTATCCGACGCTAGGATGTGGTAAATGTCGTAATACATTAAATACGTAATAACATAACCTAAAAATAATGCCAAATGAAAAGCGATCATTTTGATACAGATCAAAACAATATTCGGGTTCGTAAATAAAGTATTAATATTACGTATTCATATTTTAAATTATATTTTACTACCTACACGGCAGTTTGCAAATCAAAATATGTCATTAAAAATTGTAAATAGTCAGGCTTGATCGTAATGTTTGTGAGGTTCCGTATAAAATATATTTATTCAACATTTTGTTATGATTAAAGTAGAATATTATGTAAGTACTTCTATATTTGTAACGAACCTGCCCCCATATTTACCAGGCATTTCAACATAAAAAAAATGTATGATTAAAAGTTGCATAAATACTTAAATAATAATATATTACGACAAAGATTGGAATCTAGTTTGACTCATTAATAAATGACGTGTTCTGCTTATTGTTTTTTAAGTACAGCAGTATTCCTCACCTCTCATTTCAGAACATAATAACTGAATACTACTAAAATGAACAGCACTGATGAACCAGCAACAACTACCCAAAGTGAATCAGAATGGCTCAAGCAGAAACTTCAGGCAATTTTCACATCTTCCAAATTCTGTGGCCTGTGTCTAGAGAGCAATGGAAATCTATGTTCAGTGTTCATAGAGCTGGTTATAAGCAAACAAGCGTTTTCGAAGAGTCTGTATGATATCATCAATTATGTTTTCAATGATGATGTGAGTATTTAGAATAGTATGTTCACCGACAGTGTGACATTTCAAAGTTAAAGTCAAATCATTTATTTCGTATAGGCCTACGGGGGCACTTACAAATGGTCATGAAAAAAATATATCTTCTCAAATCAGAAGACCCGGTGAAAACACAGCGGGCTTGTCTTTTTTAATAATTTTTTTAACAACTGTAGCGACCACTGATACACACACAACCATGATTATATACAAAAAAATTGAAGTAAGCTCCAGTGTGTTGCCATTAACAGGGTCTTTTGAATTCCTCGGTTTACTATATTGAATAAGATATGGATTGCTTAATTTTGGACTATAATATGATTAGTTTGTTGATTGTACATTCTTTATTAGAACATTCTAATAAATCATAATTATATTTTCAGATCGAAAACTTTATGTCCAGTCAAGTACTGTGCGACAGTTGCTTAGAAAAGACAATACAATCTTATCTTTTTATACACAATGCTAAACAGATGTCGAGAGTCGTCCACAACTGCATCTGCGATATCGACTCTAAAGTAATAGATGTTAACACTCAACTCGACCAAGAAGCCAACTATACAAATGCCAACGTAATGGTAGTACTAGAAAATGATCCAGAACTATATAAAAATATTGTCGATTTGCAATCTGTTGAAGTTGTTCCAACAACAATACCTAAAGTCATGATAAAAGAGGAAACGATCAAGCTCGAAGTACCGATAAAAAAGGGAATCGCACCGAAATTTATTTCTACAAAAAGAGAAATACCCAAAGGCACAGCAAGGAAGAAAATAAATGTTGCAAAATCTGAAGGCACTCCTAATATAACACTCAAAGCGGGGAAAATTGTTATAAAACCTTTGAGCTCGTCGAAAACTGCGATTCCTCATTATAATACCTACGAATGCTCTGGTTGTTCGGAAATATTCACCAATTACAGACTTCTAAAAGAACACGAGAAATCAAAACATAAAACGTCTGTGTTTCGATGTAAGTTGTGCGATAAATGTTATAACACGCAACAGTATCTGAATATTCATTACAAGACTCACGATAGGGCGAGGTGCAAAATATGCCAAGTGATCCTGCCCGAGGAAGACTTGATGGAACATTTAAGGAGCAATCACGCGAACTTAGTTTACTGCTGTCAAGTTTGCAAGCTAGTTTATTACTCGCAAGAGTCTCTGGACACGCATTTCAAGATCACCCATTTAACTAACGATACAAAAGCTAAGACACAATGCATTATGTGTTTAAGAAATTTCCCAGAAAATGAATTAAAAACTCATAGATGCAAATTCTCCTGTTCTGAATGTTTCGTGGCGCCTTGCATTCATTATAGATACTTAAAATCGTTCAGAGAACAGGTTCTTAACCACGTGAATAAAATAGAATGTAAGGATTGTGATTACCAAACTCGGAGGAAGGAACATTTGATCGGGCACGTTAATCGTGAGCACTTAGATCACCACCCGTTCACTTGCGCTGTATGCGGACAACAGTTCTACACCAAACTAAGTTTAAAAACCCACATCGTTCAGTTTCATGAAGACCTTTCATGCGAATACTGCGACTTTAAGTTCAAAGATAATAATACTCTGGAAAATCATAGGAAATCGTGTAAGTTAGTCACAAGACATTTCGAATGCAATCAGTGCGATGCGTCGTTTGATTTAGCAGAAGAGTTGCAAAGACATGACAATTTAAGGCACGGTGAAGGTGGTCACGCTTGCAACCTATGCAAAAGCAAGTTTTTAACGCCAATGGAACTAGACCAACACCACGCAAGAGTGCACGGCGGTATTCAATACAAGAAGAGACGAAAGCATATCGAATGTTCCTTGTGCGACGAATTCTTTAGTAACTTAAAGGAGTTGATGGAGCACGAAAAGCTACACAGCCCTGACGATGTGTATCCTTGTAAATTATGTCCGAAATACTTTGATAGTTTGAAAAAGTTGTACGTTCACAATCAGAAGCACTACACATTGAGGATAACGTGTCCTGGCTGCGAAAAGAAGGTCGCGGCGTCATTCTACACGCAACACTCAGCGCGATGCTCTTACAAAAAGGATACGGCTAAGAGTCATGTGTGCGAAAAGTGTGGAAAGTTCTTCAACTCAAAATCGATGCTCCATTTCCATCTAAGGTCCCACGTCGACCCGGAGCCGTGTCCGAAATGCCATAAAGTCCTGAAACCGAATAGTTTGAAAAATCACATGGAACAAATTCACGGGGAGCACAGTGATAAAATACGAAAAAGTTATCCGACTAACAAACCATCGTTGAAATGCCAACTGTGTGGTCACATTGTGAGAAAGAAGACTGAACTGGAGGCTCACATGAACCGATACCATTTGAAAATAAAGCCTTACGTTTGTAGCGTATGCAAAAAAGCGTTCTGCGGTCAAGTCCGTTTGAAAGAACATTTGGCTACGCACACATCTGATAATACTTGTTTCTGTTCAATATGCGGGAAGAAGTTCGCCAATCGTGTTTGTCTTAAGATGCACTTCAGGATGCACACAGGAGAAGCGCCTTACCCCTGTGACATTTGCGGTCAGAAGTTCCGTTCTTCCAGCATGATGAAGACGCATAGGCTGAAGAAGCATCTGGAGAAAACTGTAGGCTGCCCACTTTGTGACAGTATGTTTTATGTAGTAAGGGAAATGAGATACCACTTCAAGAAGATACATTGGAAATACAGGGATAGGCCGTTTAACCCGCGCGAAGTGGAGGAACTGGATAAAGCATACTATTATTTATTTGAAGATGGGAGATTGCCCAAAGTTAGAGAGAATGAGTGATAATTTTTTATTTTTTTTAAAACAAGTTTTTAAATCTAATCAGGCCAGGGTTGTGGTCAAATCAATTTCGTAACGAGCCTTGGTTTGTTCCCTTCACAACAAAAATATAGTATTATGTCGAGCAATAAACATTTTTTAAAAGTGAAGAAGGCATGATGCGTAGAATTTGAAAAAAATATTGATTTCTTATATTTACGCGAATACTACACATTGAAATAAAACTAATTGTACAAATTTTATTGCGTTTATTGTATCTTTTTACGTTCCCGACGTTTCGGCTGCTTTACAGCAACCATGGTCACGGGAGGACTGAGGTGGTTGCCGTCCTGGTGTCAAACTTTGAAGTGGGGTACCCTCATATTTAGTCGGGAACGTAAAAACGTAAAATAAACGTTTTATTATGTTATCAATTTGTTCAACTTTACAGTATAATATAATATTATAAATTAGGTATATTTTATAGTTTATTATTTTAATAATAAAATCTATAGACAAATAACAAATGACACCATTGTTTCTGTTCTTGATGCATATGTTGCGGGATAGGTTTTCAGGATTAAATATTAAATAATAAAATATTATTCTCAAGGGTTAACAGACCACAGCATCCGCGAGAGGAAATTATGATGACGATTAATAACTAGAATCTGCTATCTCATCGAACATTATTGTTTTGTTTTGAAATGTACCTGGTAAATGGCAAAAACCCTTGGAAATGTAATGTTGTAATAAAACAATTTATTGAGTACATGTAAATGATCTTTTTATTAAATCCTTAAATATAATACAAATTCATAGACTTAAGTAATCCTATCTTATATTATAGGTAATATATTTATTTTCTTCTATGTATAACATTTCTTATACTTTTTAATCATTGCAAACATATTTTTAACAGCAGATAAGGATTATTATATTCGAATTATCATAAAGTTAATGCAATTAAATTTTGAATGCCATCGATTACATTCTAATGCCAAATTAATGTACTTTTAAACATATTACAGAATGAATTACCATATTTTTAATAACCGATCACAAATTTCAATTCAAATTTAAAGTTGGTTGTCTAATGATTTCATACAATATGTAAACCTTATTTTTTTAGGGATTATAGTAAACAATCTCGGTATGAAATATAACTACTAGTAACCCACACGCAAATGGGTTAAAAAATGTGAATTAATATTTAATTTTGTAATTCAAACATCTTTTAATAATTTTAAATGACAAATTAGATTAAAAAGACGCGCGCCAAGATTGTTTTCTAAATTCCCCAAATAAGGCAAAATAGGTACTTATATTAAATATTAATAAATCAGACTTAAATAAAGTATATGCTGCAGAGTTTTACCTTTATCCATAAAAAAATCTAAAAACAAAATATTTGTAGCAATATGGAGCATCCACAAAAGAAATAGGAATGCTGATTGACAACAAAATATTTATTAAAACGAAGACAATGTGCATAATATACTGTGCCAATAATGGCTTGCCACACTGCTAAATGAAACTATGGACCCTATCGATGTGTTCATTAAGTCCATATTTAGTTATAAAAGTGGTTTTGCATATGTTACAATAGAATTGACCACCGTGATAGACTTTCATGTGTTCCCGAGCCTTGTTTTGTGAATGGAACAACTGCCCACACACTCGACAGTCGAACGGTTTCACCCCTATATGTATCCTCACATGCACCACAAGTTGCTTTCTAGACTTTAATGTCTTATTGCAGAAGATACAAACTTCCTTGGAAGGCATGTTATGCATTTTTTTATGGTACTTCAAATTGTCCTGCGTATAAAACTGCCGGTCACACATATCACAAGTATACGGTTTTATGCTAAAATGTACTTTGTTAACATGGAGAGACAGTTGGTTGTCATTTGTATACTCTTTCTCACAGAAACTGCAGGTTTGGATGTTCTTGCGTCTCTCGTGCTCCAATCTGGTGGAATGCCTTTGCATATGATTATTGTAATATCTTTGATTGATGTATAATTTATTGCACAGCTCACATGTTAGTTTTCTATGTCTTTTCATATGTAATTTCAACATATCTTCGTTCAAAAATGTTCTGCCACACACATTACAAGATACATAGTTGGTTTGTTTCAACAGATGTACCATTTTTGTGTGTTCATATAAATAGAACTTCGATCTGAAGATGCGTTGGCATAGCTTACATTCCATTTTCATATTTACATGTTTCAATAAGTGTCTTTTCAAGAAGTAGTTGGATATAAAATGTTTGCTGCACAGCGGGCAAGTATACCAGCATTTGCTTTTCGGTTGTTTCTTATTAAACGTTAAGAACTCACTACACACATCTGTGTATTTATTGTGTAAGCCATTGACCAATCTCTTTTTTGAATATGTCCTTGTTACAGTCTTAGCTGGATTCTCGAAATCTTCCTCTACATCATGTATGGGTTCTTCATTTGTCATATGTATGATTTCCTTAAGTTTTATCACTCTCTTTTTTACAGGAGTTTCTGTAAATAGTTTATTATCGATGATCTCATCATCTTCACTCTCAGATTTAAGTCTAAATTCATCTTCTAATACGTCAACTTTCAGTTTACTTTCATCAATATAATCATTTTCATCCAGCAATAGTGTTTCGTCTATGTCATCTTGGATTGGCATTATAGTATTTTCTGGTATATGCACAAAGACATTAGCATGAGGATCTATATCCGCTATGTTCTTTAGCATATGACTAACACAGACATCAAGTCTCTCTCGCGCGAAACCGAATTGGTTAATAAATACATAAGATGTAATGGCGTGATCAAGGCACTTTTCGCATATTTTCGTCCCAATATACTCGTGTTCGAAGTTCATCTGCAACAAAACAATAATTTGTAAATAAAAAAAGGATTATAAAAAGCGCAATGTTACGAAACATTTAGGAAACCAACCTGAAGTAAATTCGAGTGGAATTTCGGTGAATACTATTTTGGGGACGAAAATAAACAAAAGTTAATGCTCATTCTATTCAGCATTCCTTAATCTGTTGTCCAAGTTGAAAATAAAATATATTTGCTATGTATTGATTTCTTATATTTACGCGAATACTACACATTGAAATAAAACTATTTTTTTTAAGGATTTTATCGCGTTTTTTTTGTTTTTACGTTCCAGTTTAAGCAGCCGAAACGTCGGGAACGTAAAAACAAAAAATAAACGCGATAAAATCCTTAAAAAAATTGTTTTATTTCAATATATTTGCTATGGATAATTAATCTATGGGCACAGTCTAAAATACTGTTTAAATCTTAAAATCTAAATACAACATTTTCCTTTAATCATTTTAAAGAGGAATTTAAGAAATTAGCTTCACATTAACATCAAATTACAGATAAGTAATTATTATAGTATATTGGTATATAATACAGTCAAACCTAGAAATAATTACATACAAGAGAAATGGGACTGCAAGGGACAAATTTAATCTTACTAATAGAATAATGTCAATGCAAAAAATATGTTTCTGCAAAGTTTTCTAATAATAGTTTACTCGGTTAACCAGACTAGATTGACTGTATTTATATACCCGTCTATTAAATCACAATCTTAACATATAACAGCAACTTCATTTTGGTTTAAGTCATTTATCAGTTTAATCATTATTTTATTTATGAAATGCTCTAGACATATTCCTCAGAGGTCTTCTCAATCTCCTCCCTCCTATTCCTTGTTCTCCAGATCCAATATTGAACTGGATATTACCAGAAGTAGGCACAGGACTTATTAAAGTCGTATTTGTAGGTGCTTTTAATAAAATATTGGATGAATCCTCCTCAATTTCCATTTGCACCAAATCATTTTTAAAAGGACTCCCTTGAATTGAATTTTGAAAAGAACTGTGTTCTATTTCCATGCTTTGTAAGCTATTTTTAATAGTATTAAAATTTACTGTCGAATTAACCATTTCATCAGAATGTATATGACTGGTTGATAGTTGTTTCTCCATAATTCTAGAAGTTTCCGTGTTTGAAATTGGATTTTTCTCTTCATCGCTCATAGACTGTGTTCTCGAATCATCGAATACTTCAATATTATTATGTTTCCATAGTGACAAGACATTGATATGATTTTTGTCAATCATATTTATCTGTTCTTCGTTTGCAAGTGAACTATTAAATTCATTGTCTTTCTTTGTATCATTGAATACATTATTTTGTTTCATTGATGATATAAAACTAGTATTTTTACCGAAATTGATTTTGAATGTGCTACTGTTGTGTACAGATTCACAACATGCACAGTTGAATCTGTTTCTATTATTGCTTGTAAGACATATAGCACAGTGCCAAGTTTTTGGTTTAACTCCTTCAATGTAATCAAGATTTTTATAAGTAGGTTCTTTTATATTATTCAGATCTTTATAGAATGATGTTGAGTTATCACGCATTATCCCAATATCATTTATCTTCTCAATGTTTTTGCTTGTGTTATTAAATGGAGCTTTTATAATTGGTTTCTTACAGTAATTACACTTATCTAAATGTTTGAATACCCAGCAGTATTTACAATCTTTGGTATCAGAGTAGATTTCACTAACTCCTTCATCTTCAGCATCATTATTTCTCTCACTTTTGGTGGAAAAATTTAACTTACATCTAGCACACAAGGCTTTATCAAAAATCCAGCAATTGTTGCATAAAATTATATCATTATTTACATGACAGTCATCTGATTTAGTGGCTTTATCAATTTCCATGTCAGGATTTGAAAATTTGTATTTTTTGGGAGGAGGTTCAAGAATCTCTGCAGAATATTCATCTGATAGAACACTACTGTGGTAATGTGTAAATTCATTTTTTTTCATTTCATGTATTTTAAATTTGGTATTCGAATCTGTTGATTTATCAAGATTGTTATTTGTAAGAGATTCATTATTAGGTGTATTTTTTTCATATGCTCTCACTCCATCAAATCTTGAATTCCCTTTTTCTAAATTAATATCTCCACTTACTAGAGATTCATTACTGCCTTTTAAATCAATACTATCAAGCTCATCCTTATGTACCTCTGGCTTAGGGAACATAAATACGTACAAATCAGTATTTTGTACATTCTCTTTGGTAATTATCATTGGATCTGACAATTTAAATGTTTGTACTGTCTTAGTTTTAAAGTTTATATCTTCCGATGGGTGTATGTTAGTAATATTTTGAACACTTTTGTTGCGCTTTTTCACCATTTTCATGATATTTGCATGCTTGGGTACATATAGCTCTTGATATTTGTATAATTTTTGCTAGAAAAGGAATTGAATCTTACTGATATATGGAATGGAACTTATCATTAAAAACTATGAAATGATGTCTATATACAGATACAGGAATGTATATTGTGTGAGATGAAAACTTAAACTTTATATTCCAAAGACTATATTATAGTTTTCTTTCGCCCCAATTGTTTTTTTCCATACAGTCTTAGTGTGATTCAGACAACGCTGACACATTATTTATTCTATTTACAAGTGAAGAGATGCTAAAAAAAACTGAGTACATATTTTTTTTGTTTTTCAAACTAACAAATTCCCAAAGCAGAGTACATGAATATGATACTTACATGAGGCAGCGTTGAAGCTATTATACTTTGCAGGGTCCTATCGCCTGTCAATTCTGGATATCCACCGTGTATGCACACCATCTTGTCCATATCTACCAGACTAGGACTCTTATCCAAGCATACCATACATAAATTATCCATCTTCTTCTCAATTACATGTTCCATGACCACTTTAAACTTATGCTTTTCCATGTGCTGCAAATGCTGTTTATAATTATCATTTACTTGCTCACATTCGTTGCATTTGAAATTTTTAACCACAGACATGGGAGGCTCTTTGCCGAGCACGTGAACTCTGTGATAATGCTTCTTCAATTGCTGGCATTTCGGAAATGATTTGCCGCATAAACGACAATGATACCACATGGTGCTCGGATGTGTTTTTTCATGATTTAGCAATGACTCCTGGTTGGGTAGAACCTGCCAGCATCTTTTGCATTCTAGATCTGTCATCTCTGGCTCTTCAGTCATAGATCTAGCTCCTAAATTAACGATATTTATTATTGGTTCAGCATAATCAATTACTCTTTCATGCTCAGCACATACAACATTGTGGTTTGGTTTTAATTTCTGTCTCCCTCGTTTCTTAGTCCGTTCTAATGGATCCAGCTTCTCTAATTTATTGTACATATCATCGAGACAGTTCCGTAAGGCTCTCCCTGCACGTTCACACTGCTGAGTGAACAGGTATGCACTGATTGCAAGGTCTACGCATTTGTTGCATATTTTGTCTGGTAGATTTAGATCTTCTGCAACCTGTAAAATGAGGAAGTTGTTTAGTACCATGCGGAGCTCCCATAGTATCGCTGAAAATCAGAATAGTGTAACTATCTTAGTGCAACGGCTAATGAATAGGTACAATACAGATAATATATGAAAAATTGGTCAAACCTGAACTGGATGGAAACTGGCAACCATGTCTCGTATGGTGACTTGGTATGTCACGCCAGTATCAGCGCCAGCCACGTGCAAAATCTGGTCTAGTTCGGATAACAAGGGCGCTACGTTGAGACAGAATCGACAAACTATACTTTTTAGTTTGCCTTCTAATAAATATTTCACAGCATTTTTTGTCGTTAATGGTACGCGTTTTTCAACCCGTTTACTGTTATATTCGGGTGCTCTCAGGTTCTCTACACTTTTAGTAAGTTTTGGGTATGTTTTCGTTGGGTGTGTAACACTTAATTCCAAAAAAATATCTTCTTCCATTTTTAGGTTAGAGGGAAAACACTCGTGAACCTTGGTCTAGTCTATTTAGTACAGAAGTAGTTTGCTTTTACTCAAAGATAATATACTCAATATGATTCTAGTATAGACTTATAGCAATTAGGGCTAATAAACAAAATTATAAATTAATATTGATGACACAGACCGTCAAGCCAATAATGTGCAAGCAAAAATGGCGTCAGAAAGAGATAAAAGAATGAAAAGCCACAGATAAATCAGAATCAGATAGCATCCATAACTTTCCTAGTCCATACATTTAGACGACTTCGGAATAGACTTTATCGATATTCTGCTTGTAACGGAACGGCTTTTCATCTTCATTTTTTAGGTAGGCAATCGGCTCATAGCAATTGTCCCCTTTTTGCGAGTATTTACTGATGATAAAATGAATCCTCTTTCCCTATTAGTAGAGCTCTGGATAATTTGAAATTATGAGGGTATGGTAGAAATTCACTTTAATAACAGCTGGTACAGATTGGTAGATTACAAAAAAATGCGACAGCAACACCAATTTAGACAAACGTCAAAATTGGTCAATTTCTCTGATAAATCTATTATTCCTGAAAAATAATAACCATTCATACAATATCTTTTAGTTTTACTCATTCAGTGTGCTAGGAATCTTGTATTCCGAGTGCTTCTCTAGTGAGTGTAAACGCGTGTGGACAGATGCTCCGTTTTCATTTATGGTGTGAGATATAAACGTAACTCGACTTTGCTTGCAGTGAGTATAAAAAACTGGGGGTCATTGTAGGTGCACTAACTTAATTAGAGAATGATCAGTTCATCGATGATATCACAGCCGGTTCTGGACCTCTTGTGTATAAAATATGGGGTGCCTACACAGCTTGCTATTAGTATCAAAGTTATTTATAGATGTCGAGTACGCAATTACTTACAGCTACATTTGTTTGTGTAGTGTTTATAGTAGTAATATAAATGAGGATCACTTGAAGGACTGTTTTAGAGTGAACTCATCAATTTTAAATTCTGATTTCTTGTTTGGTTTGCATTGATTATACATAGATTGAGCTCAGTCAGCTGATTACATCTAAAACATAATTACTAAGATTATGATAAGCTTTTGGATATTAATCTACTGACATGAGCCTGTTTCTAGCACAAGCATTGACTTGTAAGGCCAAATAGAACTAAGTACAAATAATGTGTTTATGGCACATTCGTAACTATCAACTTTACCAAGCTAACAAATAAACACCAATTTCAATTCCTAGTATTTAGATCTTTCCTTCTTCTAACTTTTCTGCAATGAGAACTTTGCTTTTGGCAAAAACTGTATCAAATTGCTGGTAATGTCAATCCAGGCCTCAAATTATACATCATCAAACAAAATGAGAAAAAAATTATACTCTTGTGATTTGTGGCTCCCAACAAATAAACACCTAGTCAATTTTTTGCCCACTCACACACACTGTATATGAGGATATATGTTGAGCTGGCAGTCCTGGTTGTCATATTATCATTTGAATGGCAGTAGGTACCTAAGCTGGTGTAAAATTATTAGTTTTATGCAAGATTAAGAAACATAAATCTCTTTTTTTTCAAGTCTATGACAATATAACATTTTACTGGGCTACAATTTTAGCTAGCTAGCTATGCCATAAAATATCTACAATCATACAATATATGCAATAATTGTGATATATGTATTCAGGGAGATTGTCTTTTATTCTCACTTACTTTTTTTATTAATATAAAAATGCATATTTTTAGAAATAATCTTTACCTATTTTATTTGTCTACTGTAGTTAGTCGTGATAAGGAAACAAATTTAGTTATTATATTGTGTTTGCAATTATTTTTATCACTCAGTTGTTTTTTTATAGTTTCAATGCCATATCTGAGTACCACTAGTGGTAAATATTATTTTTGAGTATTTATTATTATACATTTTCAAGTGTACTTGATGGAATTTTGTTTACTGCTTACCCTGGCAAGGGTCTAGCATGATGATACTATACCCCTGTTGTAGTCTAGAGTATCAGATGGTTTCATACCAAAATCAAATTATAACATAGTTTAGGTCAGGGATTCCCAAACTATTGGCAAGATACCCCTTTTCCAAAATGAACTGATACCTCAGTCCCCAAGAGCCAAATTACTTTAAAAATCCTATCTCTAGTTTTTTTCCTATTCATACAAAATAATAATTTCATGTTGTACGAACATTTATCGACTTGTTGGTTTTTTAAAAAGTGCAACAATAATACTTCCTACGAAAATATTAGTCATTCTTATAACAAGTTGGTACACTTAACACAACATACAGTATCTCGAAAGTTTCAAATAAAAACTTGTGTTATTTAATAGGGGTCGAGCTTAGACCTTGTCAACCCCCAAAATCAGTTTTCATTTATGTCAACCCCTGGGAAACCTGTTGGGAATCCCAGATTTAGATCTTCTTGTGAGACTCTGTAACACTAACAAATATGTTTGGATATCAATTTTATCACTTATGCTTTGCAAATAAGTGGAATTAATGCTCTTTCAGTGGTTACATTCCGCAGTAGGGTAGCACCGGGGTGCACTACTAGTTCAGACCAAAGCGGGAGTATTCACAGGAAGTCATTGTACCGCCCAATTCACACCGCGAGCCATAATTGCGCGCGCTCACCTGCAATTAGCACCCACGGTCAATGCTTGACCTTAATAACAATAAATAATAGGGTTGTCCACATTTTTTTTTAATAATTACAAAATCTATTACAAACTTTAAAAAAACACGCTTAAATTAATATACGTATTTCATTTAAAAATATAATTTCTTAATTAAGTTAGGTGTCCCGGCGAAATTCGTGCGCGTAAGAATCAAATGTATGAGAAAATGAATTATCTTTATTATTGTGATGCTGTCTGCCCAGTGTGACCTAGTCTCTTCGCCCGACCTTCCACAGCATCCGACGGCTCTTATCTCTTCGATGATTTAAAGGCACAGAGAAAGTTATATTTCCCGGCGTGAGCTATTTTCGCAACCGACTTCTGAAGTACCCTGATTCACTGATTATAGAGTTCATATTCCAGCAAATAAATACCTATTTAACCAATCGCCCATATCAATAACACATCATACACCTACTTGCAACCACATTTTGATCCTAATGAGATCATCATTCCGGTTATAGTTAGTCATAACAATATGACCTCCAAGTGTTGACGAATAAAGCTTTATGCATTAAAACATGTTTACATATTGATTTCTTATATTTACGCAAATACTACACATTGAAATAAAACTCATCTTACCGATTTTATCGCGTTTATTTCACGTTCTTTACGTTCCCGACGTTTCGGCTGCTTTACAGCAACCATGGTCGCGGGAGGACTGAGTTGGTTGACGTCCTAGTGTCATAGTTTGAAACGGGGTACCCTCATATTTAGTTGTTGCTTGCTTGCGGTCTGGCCATGGTGCGGTGGTGTGGTGGTCAAGACACTGAGCAGTTTCTGCGTAGATCGTACATCGTCTGGAATAGCACATAGGCTACTTTTTATCCCGGTAAAATGTATGTTTCCTGTGGGATAGATTTGTTTTATTTTTTCATAGAGCAAAGGATCTTTATGATTTTTTTGCATAGGTAGTGGTAGTTTAGGGCTCAGAAAATGACATAGGCTAATTTTTATCCTGGAAAAATGTACAGGGGTACAGAGAAGGACATAGAGGAAAAGGACATACTTTTTAAGCGCGGGTAACACCGTGGGGAGCAACTAGTTATTAATAAATTGGATTTTTCATTAGGAAAATATGCGTAGTGTTTGTTTCAGATAAACACTCGACTTATTTATAACCGTTGATATCTGGATATAATGCAATTTAAACTCTATGCTTTCAGTGAATAGAGTTTAACTTAGATCATTGTGTTGAAACCTTGTATTCTCGTGGTTTGGGATATTAATAGCGTATGTTATCCAGTCAATTCCTGTTGTGATATAAATATACAAGTATAAGGATAATGTAGAGTAGGTACCTACTTCAAAGGAAATTACCACTGACTGCCTGTTATAAATTGAATAAAGTTATGTAAAGGGATCGCTAATCAATGACTACATAGGGAACTTGGTACTAGAAATGTTTATATAGTAATAATTTTAATGTAGGTACATTTAGTTTAATAAACTACTAAAAAATAACTGAATTTGTTAAATTTATTGAAATAAAACTTATTTTAAAGATTTTATCGCGTTTCTTTTATGTTTGTACAAACAGAAATATGTTTATTTCATTGTTTAGTATTAGCGTATATATAAGAAATCAATATTGTTAAATTTATAATCAATTTCCTAATAAGATATAATTTACAAGTTCGTTTTTATAAATACCGCTAAAACGTCCTACACTGACATACATGGCGGCTAAATTACGTCACATATAATGTGATTAAATAAAGGATACATCATTTTCGACACAGAGGCTGAATCAGCCATTTTTATTATTCAGGATTTATTTTGTTCCGAAAACTGCAAGGGCTTCTTCACATAGCAAAAAAACGATAGGTTACGCATACGACGCTACACAAAACAAATAACTATGAATATTTTAATAGACACGTCGGTTTCCTGCGCAGGAGCACCGCGCGGCGCGATAATGCGCACGCGCTGATTAAAACAACACCAACGCACCCGACGCACACACCGTCCGCTACCGTGAGTATTTTTTTTTTTATTACAATATAGGCAAGTATTTGATCTCGATCTCACCTGATGGTAAGCGACGATGAGATCTACGATGTAGCATACTGGCCTAGAAGGTACCTGTTCACTCTCGACTTGAAAACACCCAGATTATAGTCAACGGGGAACAATGACGCCGGTAGCGTGTTCCATTCCTTATTAATTGACACCATCCATATTTTCATGGTATAATAATATGCTACGCCAGGTATTACCTTCAACGATGGCACAAGACTACTACGACTAGACCATTTAGTACCCAGTCAACGAGCTGTCATACTCCGAGCGTCGTGTTCCTTCGAGAAAGTTTTGCACGAAAACGTATCCATATGGCGCTCGACCTCAAGGAGTGATATTGACCGACGCTGAAACTGCTCATAGCGGATATAAAAACCTTTATCACGAGGGTGTATCAGCTTTAATGACGTCACAACGTCGCGTCGCGTCCGCTGAGGTGTGTTGAGTGAAGTGGTTTTGGCTCTTATACCCTTGACATAAAGGTTTTCATATTCATTTTGGTGAGATTTTGCGATGATCAAATTTGCGGACAATCTTATAGGTGTCGTTGGTATGGTAAAAACCCCACAGATATACCTACTTTTACATAATACATTATGAATAAGTAGTTATATCTGTGGGCTTTTTTTGTAAAGTTGTAGCTTAGTATTTTGTAACTTTGACGATTCATAAGTACTGTACTTAATGGTTTAAATGAACAAAAAATATTCTCATGAAATAGCCTTTTAACAGTTTATCGGGAATGTCATCGGCATCGGATTGTTCTCGCATCCGATTCCAATATCGATTTGGAAAGATTTAAACCGAGATGTAACTAGAGTACCTATTCTGACAGGTGTATCCAAGATGGCTTCGGTGTGGAAGCGACTCCAGCGCGTCAACAAGCGGGCTGCCAAGTTCCAGTACACGGCGTCCTACCACCGCGTCGATCTAGAGACCTCGCCCAAATGGTAAGACATAGCACCAGTACCTTAAGACATATACATCGATGGAATGAATCCTAACTTTGGGCTTGATCTAGCATTTTTTGCGTTTTAACTTTCCCCATATTTTTGTTGATAATTAATTAATTATAAGAATACTTATACGAGGAATCGATTAAACGGATTACTAATGAGAAATAATCATTAACTAATGGGGGATCTTAGAAAAAAGTATACAATTAAACTCCCAGTTCATTGTATCCTATGTGTTGTGTAGGAACCACTAAACTGTAACTCTCGTTTCAGGAAACCAAATAAACTTAGCGTGGTGTGGACGCGAAGGTCTCGGAGGGTCATCACGGACCCACTAGAATGGGAACCTTCACTCAAGGACCCGTTGAAGTGAGTCAAATTTAATACAAACATGTTGGTCGCTAGAGAAATCTAAATCGGGTGGCACGTGCCGCCCCTCCATGCGAGGGGGATCATGAAACAGATAAGTGTAAAAGTAACGTAATGGGCCTCGTTTTCCAGTTTTTTATATTCATAGTGTTATTATATCTTAAATATCACAGACATTTCCAAATAATTGTCTATGGTAAGTATGGCCTATGCATCGACGTTTAAGCGATCGATTAGCATAAAGATAGCTATTCATTATTGGCAGCGCCATCTAGTGTTTCCAGCTTCAATTGTGAAATATACGGAGTACACAAGATGGAGCTAACAGCATATGTATGGCGCCTATTGGCAGGCCTCTCTTTTCCGTTGGCCAAACCGGGCAAGTGCCTAAGACCCCGCGATCCATGGGGCCCCTAGTTCTTTTGCCTGTTGTAAATTGTCATATTCAAAGGGGCCTCATTATCCCAAAGTGCCCAGGGTCCCGCGATCCATTTAGTCCCCCAGTTCTTTGGCCTTTTGTCAGTAAAATAGTCCCCTGTAATAGTCATAGGGCCCCAGTATCCTAATGTGCCCAGGGCCCCGCGATCCATTTGGCCCCCCATTTCTTTGTCCTTTTATAAAATACTCCTCTGTAATAGTCATAGGGCCCCATTATCCTAAAGTGCCCAGGGCCCCGCGATCCATTTAGTGCATTTAGGCACTGCCTATTGGTAAGAGCCACTCATCATCGTGTGTCATCATCAGGGGCTCGGTGATATACACGTTGCCCGAGAACCGCACGGTTGCGGTCACGCTGTTCAAAGACTCGCGCACCAATGAGCTGGAGGACAAGGACTGGACCTTCGTGCTGGAAGATGTGAGTACCTCGTTATTGACGACAGCTTGGTCTAGTGGTTTGACCGTAGGCCGGTCTGGTGCAGTGACCAGGTAGTTGCGGGTTCGATTCCTGCCTGGGCAAATTTCGGAAACGGTCTTTTCGTAATTTGCCCTGGTCTGGGTGTTACTGGGATCGCCCCAGTCCATTGTACGGTACCTATAACACAAGCGTTGCGTAGTATGGGGCCAACAGTTGGTGTGTTCGTCTGGTGATATTTATTTATATTTATTATTCTGGGCTACTTTTACTTAAGGTTTCAGGGATGAAACGTATTTACGTTATCAGGTTTTAAACCAGGTTTTCGCTTCGGAGTGGGAAGCTCTGGTACGGAATGGAAGTGCTCGATAGTCACGCGCGAGCTCCGGCTTCCAGGGCCTCAAGTCTGCTAACACAATCGATTCATAATCGACAACAAACGCTCTGTCAAAAGTGACAGCTACTATGCGGCTGCTGTTCGATTATGAATCGATTGTGTTAGCAGACATGGGGCCCTGGAAGCCGGAGCTCGCGCGTGACTATCTGTATGGATACTATTCTGTATGGATTATTTACTTGTGTAACCCTGCGTTATGTACCACATTGTGCCGATCTGATAGTCGATCAACTCTACAATCTATACAAATAAATAAAATTGGAGTGTCTGTTTGTAATATTAAAATAACCGCTTTTTACTAAGTGCATTTGGATGTATACACGGTACATATACCAAGACAACAACATTTTAAAAAAAAATTGTCTGTCTGTCTGTCTGTTTATTCCGGGTAATCTCTGAAATGGCTGGACCGATTTTGGCGGGACTTTCACTGGCAGATAGCTGATGTAACAAGGAGTAACTTAGGCTACGTTTATTTTAGAAAAACTTTTTTCGGACGAAGTCGCGGGTAACAGCTAGTCTGATATAATTTCCGCTAGGTGTCAGTGACCGGCAAGCGGCGGCGACTGGCCGTGTGCTCCATCAACATGCGCAAGTACGCGAGCCTGGAGCCGTCGCAGCGCGCGCTGGTGCTGGCGCTGGAGCCCGCCACGCACAAGATCCTCGCGGCCTCCGTGCATCTCACGCTGCACTGCGTGCTGCTCCGGGAGGGGCAGGCCACGTCAGTACTTCTTCTTCTTCTTCTAATTTCAGGGTTAGACCCTTGCCGGTGTAGCTGATGAAGCTCTTTCCATCTGTCTCTATGTAGAGCAGCTTCTTTCACCTCCTTGTGCGACATGACACCGATCCATTCTTTTATCTGACTCATGTAGCTTATTCGTGGTCTTCCTCGTCCACGCTTTCCTTCGAACTTTCTCCGCAATGACCACGTGTGTACACCAACACACAATGTGTATGGAAAATGTTCTGTTTTAATTTTATACGCGGACGAAGTCGCGGGCTATACCTAGTTGTCATATATTTTTGACTCATATACGTGATTCAGAAAGGGTACTAGCAGCCGTTGAACGTGCGCTTCTTTCGCGCATTTTTAATCGTTATGTGAGATCATAATTTCAATACTCGTACAATTGCTCACAATTGTAATTTTGTTGGGAACAAAATTAATAATAATTTGAAGCATAAAAACTGGTTTTAATATTGATATTATGTATTACAACATATTGTAAAGTAAGTTCTTGTTGTCAAAGACTCCAAAGATCAATTTACTCCCAGGGACGAGGACATGCAGTCCCTCGCGTCGCTGCTCTCCGTGAACAACAACTCCGACATCGCGGTGCTGGAGGACCTGGACGAGGATGACTACACCCTCTCCGACAACTCCACCAGACAGGTCATTGCTAATATACAAAACATACGCCGTTTTAGGGTCATTGTAAAGTCTACTTCCGCCAACCCGCACTGGGCCAGCATGGTGGACTATGGCCTAATCCCCCTCGAAATGAGGGGAGGCCCGTGCCCAGCAGTGGGACATTAAAAAGGTCTGGACTAAAATTATAGATAACATTTATGTCAAATATCATGGGTTACAAAAGTCGTAATTCCTGAGCGCGCAATGTATTGTAAACAACTCGTTGACAATGCAACGCTCCGCGCGATACCCGACTCTTGCGAGTGACGAGCGCGCTCGAGCGTAACGAGTTTTAATTTTCATTGCAGGTTTAGGTATACTATAGTAATTTTTATTTACAATCATGTAGACATAGACGTCTATTATGCTTTCGTGCTGAAATCAATATAAATATTATTGAAAAAGAATCGTATATTCATGAAAAGATCGCCGGAAAATTTAGCTCTGAATGGTCTAGAATCATGATCTGAATCCATGAATCAGAAACAGAATATTTTTTTATTCACGTAGATCATTAAGTACAGTACTTATGAATTGTCAAAAGTTACAAATATTATGCTACTACTTTGCCACCTGTTCGGAATGCCGTTCCTATGGAGAAGAACGGGCACGAAACTCCATGGTTGTTCTTTTTTTTTTAAAAGATCTTTTACATTTTTGAGCAGTACATTGTTATAGGTATGTGAGAACAATGTAGGTGTCAGTTTTCGTTTCAAAGCCGCTTCCACCCTGTATACAGAATGAATTCGAAATTGTACACTAACCGTTAAACCTGCGCTTCGTTACCGCTTTTGAAGTCAGAATTTCGATTTCAATTTTAAGGTCTAAGTCAAAGTCAAATCGTTTATTTCGTATAGGCCTACGGGGCACATACAAATTGTCATTATATATTTTTTTCTTAACTCTACAACCGGATCGGAACGCGACCTCAACTGAGAAGATCCGTCGATAAACGCAGCGGGCTTGTCTTTTTTTTTAAAGCCATTATTTTTACTAATTTAAAAAAGTCAATTATCATTTGTAGGGAACAATTTTAGCATTTCTCTCATTTCGCAGATGTTCGATCTCCGCCAGCAGATGGAGGAAATGACACACAGTTTGACGAACAGCGACTTGGCCGCCACCCCCAACAGTGTTCAGAGCCTCAACTTCGACAATTCCCGCACCCCCACCGCCCCCATTTCGCAGGAGACCACCCCCACAACCCCCGTACCCAGCGACGTAACCCCGACCGACAACCACTTCAAACTTGACCCAGTACCACCCAAAACCCGACCCGACTTGAGTAGTCTAACCAAACTCGCAATGAAGCCAGAACCCAAGTTTTCCTCAACCCCTAAGCCGATAGTTGTCGAAAATAAAGTCGACAACTTAAAGAGTGTTGTGTTCAAGTCCAAGACGGTCGCGAAAAGGAATCTTAAGCCGTTGGAGTTGAAGACGAATTTGAATAACATCAGCTTGGATAGGAACGAGAATGAGAAAGAGGAGGACAGCGATAAGACCCCGACTGCAGCGGACATGGAGAACTTGTTCCCGGGGAAGTTTGACAAGGATAAGACGCCAGTGAGTAGTAGCTATTAGTGTTTCGTCCAGGGCCCCGAGTCTGCTAACACAATCGATTCAAAATCGAACAGCAACCGCATAGTAACTGTCACTTTTGACAGATGTCCCATACAATATCTGTCAAAAGTGACAGTTACTATGCCGTTGCTGTTCGATTGTGAATCGATTGTGTTAGTAGACTTGGGGCCCTGTAATCACTGACCTCATTAGACGAACTGGCTTGGCACAGCTGGTAGTGGCCCTGCTTTGTGTACTGAGGCTCCCGGGATTTAATCCGGGTAGGGGCAAACCTTGTGGGATGAGCACGAATGTTTGTACCCGAGTCGTGAATGTTTAATATCTATATAAGTATTATATACTGCGTTCGCCCTTAGTCCATTGTACGGTACCCATAATACAAGCGTTGCTTAGTGTAGGACCTTATAGTTGGTGTGTTCTCTTGGCAATATTATTTATTAGGTGTAACAAACGCAATGAAAAATATTCTAATGCAGCCATCAGGTTATATTTGGCATACGTGTATCATGCATCGCAAGATATAGAGATTAAATTCGCAGTAAAATAAAAGGAATAAAATAATTCTAAATAAAAAAAATCTCTGTTTACACATATTTTTTTTTTTACAAAAAATTGCGAAAACATATTTATTTGTTAAAAAAATGAGTCACCAGAGTTTCTTCTGTAAACAATTGTACAATTATACCGATATTCTGCCCTATTTCTGCTGTCAAAAGGTTCAAGATCTGCTGGAGTGGTGTCAGTCGGTGACGCGCGAGTACCGGTCCTGCAGGGTGACCAACCTCACCACCAGCTTCCGGTCCGGCCTCGCCTTCTGCGCGATTATACATAGGTTCAGACCAGACCTTATGTGAGTACAAATAACTTCTATACATCTATATACAAATAAATAAAATTGGAGTGTCTGTTTGTACTATTAAAATGACCGCTTTTTACTAAGTGCATTTGGATGTATAAACGGGACATATACCACAACAACATTTTTTAAAATTTTTGTCCGTCCGTCTGTCTGTCTGTTTGTTTCGACTAGTCTCTGAAATGGCTGGACCGATTTTGACGGGACTTTCACTGGTAGATAGCTGATGTAACAAGGAGTAACTTAGGCTACTTTTATTTTAGAAAAACTTTTGGTTAAATACCACGCGGACGAAGTCTATAAATTAGGGGGTTGGTGTAACTTGCATTACCTATCGTTAATTTTCCAGTAGCCATAATTGATAGCGTTGATTAGTCTGGGATCATACAATGGGTGTGTGTATGTCTGGCTATATTTATTATTGACTCATTTGACGGTCTGATTAGCGCAGTGGTAGCGACTCTGCTTTCTGCGCCGAGGTTCCCGGGCTCGAATCCTGGTAGGGACACAAGCTTTGTGTGATGAGCACGAATGTTTGTACCCGAGTCATGGATGTTTAATATGTATATAAGTATTATATAATGAGTTCGCCCTCAGTCCATTGTACGGTACCCGTAACACAAGCGTTGCTTAAAGTGGGACCGTATAGTTGGTGTGTTCGTATGGCGATATTTTTTATTTATTTATTTATTATTTCCAGTGACTTCTCGGGCCTGCAGCCGGACGAGGCCGAGAGGAACTTGCGGGTAGCGCTGGAGGCGAGCGCGAAGCTCGGAATATCGCAAGTACTCACGGCTGCCGATGTGTGTTCGCGGCCCACCCCCGACAGACTCGCGGTAACGTACCGAAACAAATTCTTTTTTATCTGTCATAACATAAAAAAACTTTTAAATCAAATAAAAACCTTTCAAACTATGCCACTAGGACATCAACCACCTCAGTCCTGCCGTGACCATGGTCGCTGTAAAGCAGCCGAAACGTCGGGAACGTAAAAGACAAAAAAATTAACGCTATAAAATCCGTAAAATTAGTTTTATTTAAAAAAGAAAAACTGTCTTCAAAAAACAAAAAAATTATCTAATCTTGAAATCTACCTTGTCTAACTAAATCAAATATTTAAATAATCTTGTTTGGTGGCCATTTGTGGTCTTCTACATCACTTTCACTTCAGCAAATGATACTCTCTGAATGCAAATGCTTGAGTTCTTGATGAATATACCAAAATTGCTATAGGTGTGCCTATAAAATTTGAGGAGTCCATGGATCCCATGATCAGAACAAATTTTTGAAACAAATGGGACCAATCTGTAAGCATATACTTTCATATAAAAAAATAATTGTCCAAATATTAGCATTATAACGAACTTTTCAGAGGAAAAAGTACGTTATAATCTATACTAATATTATAAATGTGAAAGTTTGGATGGATGGATGGATAGATGAATGGATGTTTGTTACTCTTTCACGCCCGAACGGCTGAACGGATCTGGATGAAATTTGGCACAGAGATAGATTATAGTCTGTCTATACTAATATTATAAATGTGAAAGTTTGGATGGATGGATGGATGGATGGATAGATGGATGGATGGATGTTTGTTACTCTTTCACGCCCGAACGCCTGAACGGATCTGGATGAAATTTGGCACAGAGATAGATTATAGTCTGGAATAGCACATAGGCTATTTTTTATCCCGGTAAAATGTATGGTTCCCGTGGGATAGATGTTTTAATTTTTCATACTTTTTATCGCGGGTAACACCGTCGGGCGCAGCTAGTAACTTTATAATCCATTATAACTTTCTATAAATTTGAGGGTATAAGTATGCATAGTAATATGTTGTTACAAATAAATATATATTTATCTTTATCTTTAAAACTAGAACTTAGGGCCCAATACTTCAGTAGCTACCTGGTTGATGGAGAATCGGTGTTCTATTCCAGATTATGACATATCTGTTTCAACTCCGAGCTCATTTCACCGGCAGCGAGTTGCAAGTTGAACAACTCGGTATGTACTTTTTGTTTTTTAAATCGTACAGTCAACAATTTTATTAAATTTAATTGGAATATTGCTATATATGTTTTTAAAATATACTTATAAGACTTTTTTCCTTGGGGAAATAAAATTATCATATATCTATGACGTCATATATGCGACATCAAGCTTGTAATATCCGAAGGGGTAGGCTGAGGTGCAATGCAGTACACCCACATTTCACTGATGGTATTTGGTACCAATGTAATATTGGGGGGAGGGGGGCTATTGCCATACCGGGCACATTTATTTTCAATATGAGGAGGATTTAGGTCATAGTTCACCACGCTAGCCCAGTGTGGTGTGGTGTGGTGAACTTCACACGACTTTCCACAGACGTGAAATTTACTCATCGAAATTCTGACTTCACATAATGCGCCTCACTGACATAGGTTTAATGGTTAATATACCCTTTCTATAAATGGGAAAATAGCAGTGATAGCCAAGTTGGTAGAACGCTTGCCTCGGTAACGAGGATCGCACGTTCAAACCCCGGCTCGCACCTCTGGGATTTCTGGATTTCATGTGCGAATCTCATTTTCAACCACGATTAACACATGCTAAACGGTGAAGGAAAACATCGTGAGGAAACCTGCATGTTCTGAGAGGACCCCTCGAAAGATGTGTGAAGTCCGCCAACCCGCACTGGGCCAGCGTGGTGGACTATGTCCTAAACCCCTCGCACTGAGGGGAGGCCCGTGCCCAGCAGTGGGACGTTAAAAAGGGTTGGTATTATTATTATGGCCTTTCTAAACCATATAGAGAGTCGAGAACGTAAGTCTCGTAGAGAGAAGAGTCTGTATATGGTGTATTCATGTAGTATTCTCCATTGGGTAGGTAACGACGAGACCGAGTCGTCGTATCTGGTGGGTCGTCACGACACAGACGGCTCGCTGCCGCAGGAGTTGTTCAGCCGGGAGATCAGCACGCGACGCTCCAAGAACATGGGCGACCGACCCAGGCCGGGGTGAGTGGTGCATAACCCCATTTTGTTTGGTCACAGTTGGCAGTTGCTCTGATTTCTTTTTACGAGGGTGCCCTATGGAGACGATGAAGCAAGTCTATGGTTGCTCTTTTTAAAAAGACCTTTTTAATTTTTGAGCATTACATTGTTATGGGTGTGTGAGAACAATCTACGAAGGGCTAGGCAGACTTGAGTAGCTAGTCAAAAAGGTGTTAACTCTTAAGTATATAATTACAAGTTAATGGCTACATGATTTCCACATTTTATAAATGTCGTAAGTATTATCAAAATTGGTCCACGCGTTTGGTCTCTATAGAGCTATAAAGGAACATACATACATAGGCTGATAAACACATTACCCTCTTTTATGTCGCGCAGTCGGGTAATAATAGAAACAAATTGGCTACAAATGTTGTTATTTTTGAGCACTCAATGTAGAACTAACAACGCGATCGCAACATAACGCTCCGCGCGATACCCGACTCGTGCCAGTGACGACTGCGCTCGAGTGTATCGAGTTTTAATTTACATTGCAGTTTTAAGCCTAAATTAGTAATCATTTGTTCTTTTTTAATTTAAAATCACGTTGAGATAGACTTCTATTATGATTTCATGTTAAAATTAATAAAAAAATACAGAAAAAATGCGAAAAATTCATAAAAATATATACGGCGAACTCAAACTCTGAGGATCTAGAATCATGAGTTGAATACATGATATCAGTTCGTGACGAAGAAAAAAATTAAAAAAAAAATTGCCGACCAAGCCGGATACAAGGGTTGATAATATTATAAGACAGGTATTCTTTTCCCAAGATCGCCGAAGAATACGTCACGATTGGTGTTGCCAATGATTGACATCTACAATGAATCCCGCACCACAGCCGATGACGTAGCATTGGACCAATCGCGTAATTCCAAACAGGGCCCCAAGTCTGCTAACACAATCGATTCATAATCGAATAGCAACCGCATAGTAACTGTCACTTTTGACAGATATCCCATACAATATACGACAAATGTGACAGTTACTATGCGGTTGCTGTTCGATTATGAATCGATTGTGTTAGCAGACTTGGGGCCCTGGCGTAGGCGGCGAAAACCTGACCTCTACTTCTACTGGACTGGAAATAGATATCGTCGTTTTGTGCCTATCTGATTTCCAATTTAGTTTCGGCGCCGCTTCAAATCGGCACACAAAACAGATGTGTTTTTGTACAGTAAATCAAGTCCAGATTTATATACGTCAGTGATTTAGTTGAAAATTGAGTCAAAATGCGGTCGGGTTTATGCAAGCTCCTTATGGTGGTATACTCGTGTCAGGTCGCAAGAGTCGCAGGAGTCGCGGCAGTCCGCGAGCCCGGAGCGCGCGGCGGGGGCGGGGGCGGGGGCGGGGGCGGGGGCGGGGGCGGGGGCGGGGGCGGGGGCGGGGGCGCCCGCGCAGCTGGTGCGCTCGCTGCTGGCGGCGCAGTCGCGCTCGCTGCTGGGCCGCGTGCTGGCCTCGCCGCGCGACAAGCCCACCGCCCACTGGTTCACCGAGGTGGGTACAATAGTATGCTGCGCCCGCGCAGCTGCTGCGCACCTTGGCGAGGAACACCACGGTTATTCCTTTTAAAATTATGTACATTCTATCTGTAAATCATTGTAATGTGTTATACCAGTGTTTACCAACTAATACCATGGACCATATAATAGGATCATTTTTACGGCAGATGATGGGCTGTCATATATGCGATTCTCAAATTTCATTGAAGATTTATTGATGTCCCAGCCTCCCCCCGCTCGTCCGGAGAAGCTGATGACTCGCAAGGAGCTCACGGATCCATTCGGCTCCGACGATGAAGAGGAATCGCACGAGACTGCGCCCGCGCAGCCACACACCAACGGGAACGATGAAAGTGGTAAGTTAGCGTTTATGAGAATCAGAAAAATTTTCGTTAAGATATCAAGTATGATAAATAAGACAACTCGGTGAAGGAAAACATCGCGAGGAAACCTGCATGTCTGAGAGAACCCCTCGAAGGACGTGTGAAGTCCGCCGACCCGCACTGGGCCAGCGTGGTGGACTATGGCCTAATCCCCCTCGCATTGAGGGCAGGCCCGTGACCAACAGTGGGACATTAAAATATTCACTCCTATTCCTGATGAGTTGGATCAATATGTAACCAAGCATTTTATTTATTTCCCAGCATCAACAGATCATAAACCACCAACAATAGAACCGGCAACCACAGATCCGTTAACGCAACCGGAGCAACCGCCCGACCAACAGCCAGCAACCAACGACAACCACCAGGAACCGAAGCCGGCAACACCGGACCTACCGAAACCGACGCAGGTCAGTTGCCCAGTATGTTGGAAGCGTTGTGGCTTGTGTTGTGTTGATTTTATTATAGTTTTGTGTAGTTATCATATCATCATGTGTTGGACAATTTGTTGGTATAGCTTCTTTAATTATCGATCAACTTGTTTGGTTTATAATTGGAAAAGTTGACTAGCCGAGGGTTAGTGGTGGGTCCCTCTTCCCCTATTTGTTTAGATTTGGTACATGTTAAACAACGTTGTAACTTTAGCGGCCTTATTAATAAAAATAGACTAAAGCCAGATTAGCTTCATTCTAAGTATTAAGGAAATATTAGTAAAATTCAGTATTAATAAACATGCAGTAAGAAGATAGTAAGCTAATCCAAATCTTCTCTCGCAGTAAATTTTAATCGTCGCGGCACGTCGTTTTACGTCCGAATACGCATGTAATAAGATGACATATGTCTAATAACCTAACCTATATTCGCTATATATATTCCTTCGAATTTCATTTTCTAAAGAAAGCAGATATTAATTAGTTCTTTGTGCAAATAAAATAGATGGAGATTATTTTATTGATGACTTGAGCGTGATGGATGAAATTAATGAGATCAAAAAGCGGATTAATGAGACATGTGAAATTTTATAAAGTTCGTAATAATCCTGTGGAAGAGTTTCAAGAAGCTGAATTGAAATATGTGTTTAGATTTTCTCGATCTACTGCTGTTTTTATCATTGACATGGTAATAAATGATTAAACAGGTGATGCAAGAGGTGGATTTATACCACCTCATCTGAATGTTTTGGCTGCAATAAGAACATGGAGCCGTGAAGAGATTCAAGTGATCCTCTTGTAATTTGGCCAGTTATGAAATAAAACGTATTGAATAAGAATAACTATTATTTATTAAACACAAAGCTGGTATTTCTATAAAGTGAAAAGTAAAATAGTCTTGTCATTCTGATTTCTGCTCATATATAGAATCCAATTTCTGAATCATTTCACATGTGTTTTTACAATTTTTTACAAGCGCTATTTGCTTAAAATCCATGGATGACGTAATAAAATTATGTACATCGCCAATCCATCTTTTTCATCCGTTTCTGGCTTATTTTATATCAATGCCTTTCGCCTTTAATGCGCTCTTTATTTGGAATTTCTACTATAGTTATTTACATTAAATCTTTCCATACTCATCGTTGCCGGTTCCATTTTCCACCATCGGCATATACTTTCAAGATATCTTTTGGCTGGTGGACATGACTTGGTAATAAATATAAACTATACGCATAAGAGACGGTGTTTATTACTCATAAAACTAAGAAAACACAAAACAAACATTCAAAATTACTATTTAAAAGATATCAGATGATCGCGATTTTTTTAATTCTCAAATTCTCTTTCTAGTTTGGCACACTAGTTTTTCTTTGTGTATATCCATTAGAATTGCAGGTTCTTGTTCCGGCATTTCCACACATCTCACGTGTTCTACGTCTTTTAAGTTTTTCTATGGCGTATTATGCTGCTTACATAGTATTGCAAATCCGATCTGTAAATAACAACCAGTTTAAAATATAATATTGATTAATTGATAAACGAAGCAAGTTTAGGACAACTAGCAGTAGGTTGTATTATATTGAGATATCTGAGTTTATTTCCAATAACAGGCGTATATTTTTAACCACGGTAAAATATTTGCTGAAACAGTAAAAGGCATTTTCAGTAACAACCAGGGTACCAATAATTAAACACACCTAGATATGATTTACCCTCTCTCCTTCATCCCAGTTAAGGGAGCGACGGCGTTTTGTGTTCATTTTCAAGTCAAAAACCTGAAACATCTTATTTTTCCACCGAAAATACGAAAAACACAAACAACGACTCTCGCGATTTGAAACTCAAAATATTGTCTGTCACTGTGATTAATGTCATCACCAAGCATTGAGTTCATCTCAAAGAGTATATAATCACTATAGTTCATTTGGTTCATTCACTAACATACTTTTTTACTTTTAAAATGTATGGGTTGCCATAGCGAAGGCGTTTATTCCGGTGTAAGGAATGTATTGTTTTTCCGAGGTTACTCCATGTTTATTAATAGCATTTTAACTACGATGTAAAACCTCCGTTACTCAGAGATTTACAAATCCAAGTGTAGGTTCTGATAATGTTTGGAATAAGCGATTTTTATTAATAAGGCCGTAGTTGTTCAACATGAAGGAGTATGTTGAGTCGCTGTCAAATATAATTTTTTTGACTGATTTAAAAGTCTGTAGTGTAATATTTAGACTTATTTCAAAATTTATTTGTAATCTTTTTTATTTTTTTTCCTAATGGCCATTTGTAATCGTAAAACATTAAATAACATAATTAAGAAAAAAATGTCAGCAACCCTATTATTGCACCTTCCATTACAAAAAAAAAATACATTAAATAAAGAAACATCATCATTTCTTTCCATTGTTCCATCGACATCGCTTGCCTGTGTTCGAACGCTTATGATTGGACGGCGCTAAATAACAACGCTTCGCTATTGGACGGATTGTGTCGATGCTTGCAACCGATTGGTCGCGCCCTCGTTTCCGATTGGACAGCAATTGTTATCGCGTCACGACGAGCTGAAGGAGCGAGCGAGACAACTATTAGAAGCGACGAAGAAAGAAGCGAGAGAGAAGTTAAAAAGACAGAAAGAGAAGGAAATTGAGGAGAGCAATAAAGATGCCATTAATGGATATAGGAATGGCGACGTCAGCCCTAAAAAGGTACTTACAATTCAAATAAACAATAAAATAACTAGTTTCAACCCGTGACTCTGTTCACAGGGAGGGCGAAGATGTGAATGTCTGTTGCACTCTTAAACACATTCTATGTGTGTACAAAATTTAATTAAAATTTGTTTATCCGTTTACACATGCTTCCAATAATTTGACACAATATTTTGTTTGAAAATGTCTGTCAATGGGCTTAATTCAGTTGGCACACATATTAAATTGGATTTAACTAAATGTATCGTCGTCCGTAAAACTGCAATGTAAGTAAAAACTCGATACGCCCGAGCGCATTCGTCACCCGCCCGCGTCGGGTATCACGCGGAGCGTTGTGTTGTGATCGCGCGGTTTACGATACATTGCGCGCTAAAAAAACAAACATTTCGGCGCATCTTTAGTTACAATTTAAAAATATTATTTATTTTTTATAGCCCATGACAGAAGAGGAGCGACAGGTTATGCTGCGGGAGAGAGCGAGAAAGCTAATAGCCGATGCTCGAGCCGGGATAGTGAGGTATGTCGTTATATAATTAACTAGTCACTGCCCGCGGTACCTTTATAAACAGCCAATAGCTATCCTGGTTAATGTAGCTTCGTATTAGTGAAAGAATTTTCTTAATCGGATCAATAGATCTGGAGAATATACCCTACATCATTTTTTTTTCTCTTTTTTAATATAAAGTATAAATTGATCCCAGTATACTAGCGTTTCTTAGTTTGGGACCATACAATTCGTGTTATTATGTACTCTTCACACAGGCTATACCCGGATTTTTGGAAGGCATGCGCGGGGACATGGGTCCAACACGTGGAGGCTCTTTTTGAGAATTGTAATGCTATGTTAGCCACCTGCTAGCGTCAACTGCTGAAAATGATAGCATAAACAGCGAATTGACCTCAGCAGGCGGAGGAACTATTGCAGGAATATGAAATAATTGAGTCTATGGATTGAGGTTTGGATGGACATGAGATAGGACTATTGAAAGGGTCGCAGACACCTGCCATAATCAGATCTTATCCAATTACTATTGGCAGGTGGCGACTCGCCGCTCTTTAGGTGGGCCCCCTAAAAAGGCCGTCATACGAGACGGCAAGGGGCAACACTGGCGCGAGCGGCTCAGGGGTGTATAGAGGTGGGCTTCGCTTTCTCCGTGGTTACTCGCGGCGTTATGCCCTTTAACACTTCCACCCCTGGAGCATATAGCTCTAACGACCCCTCTCTGGACAGCCAATTAAGGCAAGACAGAGCTGAGAGTCCTGCGGCCCCCGAACGAAGACACGCCCAAGGTGGGGGCCCTGACTGACTCTCTGGGGCACTCGGGTCCGTGGTGTCGCTACTCACCAACAGCTCGCCACAAGCTGCCCTGCGGCCATTATTATTATTATTATTAGACATTTCTATTTTCGTCTCCACAGTCCTACGTCACCAGTGTCGCCGTCTCGCAACTCCCGCGCAGGCATCGTTGAGATCATCAGCAAGCAGTCGGTTATGGACGAGATAGCTGCCGGTGAGTACTCCACGACTTGCAGCACAGGTTGTGTTGGAATTGAATTGTAACATTGCTTTGTGTACGTAGGGTCCCGAGGTCTAGTCCCTGTAGAAGCAACTGGGATCAGAATATTTTTGTATGTTATAAAACCAGGTTTTAGGGGCAGAAAGGTTCTAGTATGGCGACCACGAACCGGAAGACGTAGTGTAGGACGGCCCCCACAAGGTGGAGCGATGATATCACACGCGGCGCAGGAAGCCGGGGGATGCGAGGGGCGGAGGACCGGGATGTGTGGGAGTCATGGGGGGGGGGGGCTGTGTCCAGCAGTGGATACGTTCGGCTCGTAGCTTCCCAGAAATAGGAGTAGTGCCCTCAATGGAGTGTACACTCACCACGACAACTCCCAACAACCAATCCGCTCATAGATCTAGGACTGATTGTGGATGATAAAAAAAAAATGCCAGCCCCTTTTTTATGTCCCACTGCTGGGCACAGGCCTCCCCTCAAAGCGAGGGGGATTAGGCCATAGTCCACCACGCTGGCCCAGTGCGGGTTGGCGTGCTCTCTCAGACATGCAGGTTTCCTCACGATGTTTTCCTTCACCGTTTAGCAAGTGATCATCGTGGTTGAAAATGAGAGTCTCCTAGTTTGGCACCGTACAATTGGTGTGTTCGTCTGGCGATATTAGGACATTTATTTATATTGTTCTAACAGCTGGTGGTGTAGAGCAGCTGGACGCGCTGCTGGCTCGCACAGACTCGCTACCTTCCAGTCCTGGCTCCAGGAAGAGCTCCGTCAGCCCTGACAGATCTGGTGAGGAAACTCATACATTTACCCCCCAATTCGTAGACACCATGGTGCAGATGCGCACGAGTTGAATATAGCTTTGAATAATGCGCCTGACTGAATAATTAGAAATCGTCAACTCTCAATCAAGAATGGCTCGTAGTATTGTACCTTCCTCCGTAGGAGAATTAAGTACCCTCGAGATACCCTACACGTGACCCTGGGTGGTGCCAACCAGGTGACAACTCTACTGGTGGTAGGCTTCGGCCGTGGCTAGTCACCACCCACTGAACAAAGCCATGTCGCCAAGCGCCTAGCCGTGTTCCGGCATGATGTTCGGTGTTGCCATTCATGGATGACGGGTCAGATCAGCTACCCGATCTACTGCCGCCATCCTACCTAGGCAAGTATGCTCCATCGTAGATCTTATCGTCACTTACCATCAGGTGAGATCGAGATCAAATACTTGCCTATAATGTATAAAAAAAAAAAAATGTATGTTTTGAATTAAATATTGTATAGTTTTGGATGAAATAATATTAAAAAACAATGTCTAAATTGAATTGATTTTTCAAAATATTAAGAAATGTCAACTAGTGGATCAAGAACTTTGATATTTGGAAGATATATTCCTTGAGTAGGTGCACCAAGCAGGGATTTTTGAAGGCCGTTAAATGGGGGGGGGGGGGGGGGGGGTCAAAGTTTGTTTCAAGAAACATTATTTTGAATAGTAACGATCGCACACATGGCTAGTATTTAATAATATTCTAAGTAGTGACAGATTTAAATAAGGAACTTACCCATTCAAGGCAGTTGCTTTCAACTCCTTCGTTAAATACTTAAAACTCTTTGGCACTTTTCTAATGAACCCGTTCTTGGATGTGGAATCGAACCCGAATATCAGCACATTGAGGGTGTTCTCTCGTCCGGGGGGTGGTTGCACCCGCTCCACCGACGTACGGTACCCCAACACGTAGCCTACCCATTTTGTTCTTATTAGGCTGAAAATTATATTCACATAGAAATTTAAGAAGAAACTTGTTCCCTCCCCCCTCGTTCGTTCGTTCCCTCATGACTGAGGATCGTGATCATCACAGCAGTTCTTTGGATCAGACGAACTGTCTCCATCGGCTCCGGTCTGTGGCCATCTTCAGCGCGGCGTAGAAGCGGGACGTTGGTGTTTCTTTAAGTTGTTCAGACCACCTGGTCGGGTTCCACGTTTCCCACCACAATGAGCGTTTCTAAGCTGCTCTCGCCACGTCTGGCGATGTGACCAAAATAGCTCAGTATACGACGATGACATAAGGTGGACAATCGGTCTTTAATCTAGGTGGTTGTAATTGCTAGCTGTGAATATAACTGTGGCGTTGTTCAGAGGAGCGGCTCAGCGAGGACAGCAAGAGCGTAAGGAGCGGGTCGCTGGGCGGGGCCGGGGCGCGGCGCTCCCCGCTGCACTCGTTCAGCGCGCTCGTGGACCGCCTCGCGCCCGACGCGGACCGTCCGGACCAGGTACCGCCGCTGCCGGCCTGGCCTGGCCTGACCATTTGATTGGTGCAGTTGAGACTGACCCTACTTTCTGTGCCGAGGATCCCGGGCTCGAATCCTGGGAGAGGCAAAATTTGCGTGATTAATTTGTTATTAAAATTAATAAAACTATGCAATCAAACCCATATCAATTATATGAATTTTCTGGCTAGAGCGTACTCTGTGCTCGCCAAAAACTCGGTAATACTGTGAAGGCCGCATCGGCCCTATATCATGAGACTAGTGAGGAAGCCAGGTTCGCCTGTGCGCAGGGCCGCGAGGCGGGCTCGTACATCCAGAGCGAGCTGGAGGCGCTGGAGCGCGAGCAGGCCGCCGTGGACGAGCGCGCCGCCGCGCTCGAGCGCCAGCTGCGCCGCGTCATGGACTCCGCCGACAACACCGAGGTAGCTCACACCACCACTTAGCCGACTTTGCACACCACCACTTAGCCGACTTTGCACACCACCACTTAGCCAACTATGCACACCGACACTTAGCCAACTTTGCACACCACCACTTGGGCATCTTTGCACAAAAAACACTTGACCAACTTTGCTCACCAGTACTTAGGCAACTTTGCACACCAGCATTTACCCAACTTTACACACCAATACTTAGCCAACTTTGCACACCACCACTTAAGCAACTTTGCACAAAAACACTTGGCAACTTTGCACGCCAACGCTGAGGTAATTTTGCTCACTAACAATGAGGCAAGTTTGCACATCGACACCTTATTCACGTTTGCACACCGTGCTTCCAAAGTGGGCGTTCTAACAACTTTGCAATCCCTTCCTAATATGCTCAGATGGTATTTTACAGAAAATGTGGCGCCGTATATTCCTGAGCTGTGTGCAAGTGCCGAGAGACCCGGTACCCCATCCCTTTTTCCTACCTTGCCTATCATCCATCCTCATTGATAACGCCAATATCCTAGTGCAGGGATGGCGAACCAGTAGCACGCCAGAAAATAATAATAACATCGCCAGACGAACACACCAACTGTACAGTTCCAAACTAAGCAACGCTTGTATTATGAGTACCGTACAAACAATGGAATAAGGGCGGTTCCAGTATATCAATACTTATATAGATATTAAACATCCATGACTTAGGGACAAACATTCGTGCTTTACATACAAAGTTTGCCCCTTCCGGGATTCAAACGTGGCATGTAAAATGGTTTGCCATCCCTGCCTAGTAGTGGGGCCCTCGTAACCGAGTAGCTCCGGGTTCGATCACACCCTAGCCATTATGCTATCATCGTGAGCCAATTCCTAGCATATACTTTGGCTTAGTTGTTGGGGCTAACGAGACATGTATTTTGGTGCGGAGAACACGTAATGTGACATCGTAATTGTCCTTTGACAGATTTCCTAAAGAGAAACTGCAAAGCGTGACTATTACCGTGCCATCGCAATTCGATTGTGAGTTTATTGTGTTAGTTAACTGGGAGCCATATTGTTTTATTTGTTTTCTCTAGAAATTTTCTCTAGATACTTCTAGGCAAGTATGCTACATCGTAGATCTCATCGTCACTTACCATCAGGTGAGATCGAGATCAAATACTTGCCTATATTGCAATAAAAAAAAATGTATTGAAAATGTACTATCGCTTCGTCTACTAGCATAGTGATATCGTAAAATGTAAATAAATTGTATTATGCTCTAAAACACTATCCCCCAAATTTATAGAAAGTTATAATGGATTATAACGCTGTTATAACGCACTTTTTCCTCTGAGAATGTCATTATAATGCCCTTATAATCCACTAGCTGCGCCCGGCGGTGTTACCCGCGATAAAAAGTATGAAAAATTAAAACATCTATCCCACGGGAACCATAAATTTTACCGGGATAAAAAGTAGCCTATGTGCTATTCCAGACTATAATCTATCTCTGTGCCAAATTTCATCCAGATCCGTTCAGCCGTTCTGGCGTGATTGAGTAATCCATCTATCCATCCATCCATCCAAACCTTCACATTTATAATATTAGTATATTAGTATAGATTATAACTGTCTATAAATTTGGGGGTAATGGTTAAAAAATATAAATTATTTCAAGCGACCATCTTTAAGTTAAAAGATTACAATCCTAAAAAAAAAACTATTATCAAATCGAACACCATTTACTTACTTGTTAACCATTTGTGTAACACCTTATACAGGTTGTAACATGATTATGACATAATACTATAGGGTGAGCATAAAACTGAACAAGCTGGGCCAATGAACAAAGGCCGAAATTAAAAAAAAAACATCTAATTGCTAAGTTTGACAACCCTACAGTGTAAATCATGCTCATATCATACTTTTGTGTTTCCTACAGGAGGAAGACCGTCTAATGTCTCAGTGGTTCAATTTAGTCAACAAGAAGAACGCGCTATTACGGAGACAAATGCAACTGAATATACTGTGAGTACTCATTAGCGGTGTCCAAACCAACCGCGCGGCCTTGAGTGCTATATCTCGGGTTCACAGCGAGGCAAGGGCTGTCTGGCCAGAACCTTATCATAAAATAAATAAATAAATATCGCCCTACGAACACACCAACTATACGGCCCCACTTTAAGCAACGCTTGTGTTATGGGTACCGTACAATGGACTGAGAGCGAACTCAGTATATAATACTTATATACATATTAAACATCCACGACTCGGGTACAAACATTCGTGCTCATCACACAAAGCTTGTGTCCCTACCAGGATTCGAACCCGGGACCCTCGGCGCAGAAAGCAGAGTTACTACCACTGCGCTTATCAGGCCGTCATGGCTATATACTACTATTTGCGCCTGCGACTACCATCGTGTTGATCTTGTATTTTAATTTAGCGGCAATGGGAAGATCTTACGAGCAGGCTGGTGGTATGCCTAGCAGGTATTGTCGGGTTCGTGTATATATGTTACGTGCTCCGAAAACTCTGATAGCGCGTTTCAGGATGACGAAGACGTCGTACAAAGCCATCTGTGTATTGGCGCGGCGAACTTGTTACTTGTATCGAGGTCTTCAAGAGGTCGGTAGGAGTTGTCTACTCGTGCCTTATCTTTGTCGCTTATGAAGCTCTTTCCACCTGTGTCTATGTAGATAAGTCTGTCTCATCTCTTTATACGACATGACACCGGCCCTTATATCTGACTCGTGCAGCTAATTCTTGGTCCTCCTCGCTCTGAGAAGTTGTTATTATAAGTAGATTTGACGACCCGATTTGCACAGTTGGTAGTGACCCTGCTTTCTGTGCCGAGGGTCCCGGGCTCTAATACCGGTAGGGGCAAACTTTGGGTGATGAGCACGAATCTTTGTATCTGAGTCATGGATATCTATATAAGTATTTATATACTGGGTTCGCCACCAGTCCACTGCTTGGTTTGGGACCGTACAGGGCCCCAAGTCCGCTAACACAATCGATTCATAATCGAACAGCAGCCGCATAGTAACTGTCACGTTTGACAGATATTGTATGGGATATCTGTCAAAAGTGACAGCTACTATGCGGTTGCTGTTCGATTATGAATCGATTGTGTTAGCAGACTTGGGGCCCAGTTGGTGTGTTCGACTTAATAATATAGTGTATAATGATTGTTTTGTCTGTTAGTGAGCAAGAGGAAGACTTGAGCCGTCGGTGCGAGCTGCTGGCGAGGGAACTAAGGTTGTCGCTCGGCGTCGACGAGTGGAGGAAGACTCCCGGGCAGAAGCGGCGCGAGAGGCTACTGCTGCAGGTAAGATGTTCCACAAATGACCACGTACAGACTGACAGCATAGCCTCGAGCCAGGCTCGGGGATAAGAGGGAGGGAGAAAAAATATCTTTTGTTTTGTTTTTGAAAAAATCTGTGATGCTTTTTGGTAAACACTGTGCAGGGGAATGACAGACCTGGCCGTTGTATGATTTTAAATTTATTTGTAATTTGACCTGGAGTTAACTATATTAAGACCTTCTTGAACGGAATACGGGCTACCAACGTGAATCTTAATATCTGGAAATAATTTCTCGTACATTTCTAGAGTGCGTAATAATGTTTATTGAATGACAGGATATTATTAGTTATATAATTATTTTAACTGAATATAATAATACCAGCCCTTTTTAATGTCCCACTGCTGGACACGGGCCTCCCCTCAATGCGAGGGGGATTAGGCCATAGTCCACCACGCTGGCTCAGTGCGGGATAGCGGACTTCACACATCTTTCGAGGGTTTCTCTCAGACATGCAGGTTTCCTCGCGATGTTTTCCTTCACCGTTTAGCAAGTGATAATCGTGGTTGAAAATGAGATTCGCACATGAAATCCCAGAAATCCCAGAGGTGCGAGCCGGGTTTTGAACATGCGATCCTCGTTACCGAGTCAAGCTTTCTACCAACTTGGCTATCACTGCTTTTTACACACAACTTTTTTTATTAAGTTACAATCGAGCACATAGCTGGTCTATAAAATACTATAGTCTAATATTTTATTTAAATACGCTAGCAGCATTCATAGTTTCCGAGATATGAAGGTTTGTTTGGTGGCCATATTTTTTTCTTGCGTGTGTATCATCGCCCGTCATCACATGATGATTCATTTCGCAGGAGTTGCTGTCGGCCGTCAACGAGAGGGACCGGCTGGTGCAGGAAATGGACGAACAAGAGAGAGCGTAAGTATTAAACCACCCTCAGATTTCACCAGCGGCTGCGCTTGCGCATGTATCGTTTTTCGTATGCAGCTCGACTGCCAATGTTCAGGGGTCGGCAATCTTCTGAGTCGGAAGAGTCAACAATTACAATTTACAAAATTTCAAAGGTTTTAAAGAGCCACAATTTTTTTCTTGCGAACAATAAACAGTACTTCCATAAATAAAGTTTTTTTTATAAAAAAAAACTATACTGTTTAGTCGTAAGGAAAATATGTATTTATCCATGAATAAGTAGTGTTTTTTCACAACAAATTAGATAACATACAGTGTCCAAAAAGTGGCTAAATAAAAAAAGCAAGTACAAGTGGCTGAGGTATAGAAATGGTGCTTAATCCTCGTTAATCGATTCAGAACGATTTTTCAATGTTTTTTTTTAATAATTTTTTTTTGCTTATGGAACTAAAGTGCCGCATGTGGCTCGCGAGCCGCAGGTTGCTGACCCCTGCCAACGGTCATTGATCGTCATCTTTATCACCTACTTGTTAGGTCCTTAAAATATTTTATACTCTTTTTGTTAAACCTTGTATATTGAGATCGCCCCTAGTCTATTGGACGGTACCCATAATACAAGCGTTGGTTTGGTACCGTACTGTTGTCTCGTCTAGCGATATTTATTTATTTATTTGCCTACAGGATAGCAGACGACGACGAAATTGAACGCAATCTGTCGCAAGTGGAAATACAGAGAAAGAATAATTGTATATTACAATAAAAAAAAATACTACTTGGTCACATAATTTCGGCCAAACCCGATGTGGAAACCATAGTTGTACTGTAATGTATACATTAATACCACTCCGGTAGGGTCGATTTTTTATTGCAGCTTCAATTTGGATTTTCAAATTAAATTTGTTTTTTTACTGTAATTCGAACGTTAAATATTATTGATTAAGGTTGATTTCTATTGCAATTGCTTGTTGATGACGACGATAGGATTTATTCATCGTTGTATTTTGTACGCTACAAGTTGTTTTTTAAGAATGATTTTTGCTTGCAGATAGATTTAGAAGTAACATTCAGTACTGGTACTGTAATTGAAACTTTAATCCTAGCAAGCTAATGTCTGTTGTAGACTGGGCACTTCGCATAAGTCTTGAACGTATTAAAACACCGCAAACATTGTCTTAAAAATGTTCCTATTGTTCCTAACTAGATGGTAGTAGCACAGTAATCTTCACGTCAGGTAACTAAACCGAAGGTACCGGGTTCTGTACCGGTTTGAACAAACCAGTACAACTATGGGAGACCACATTCAGTCGCTTTAAATATATTTATTTTTATTTATTGATGGAAAACATGAAATTTAGTTTTAAAACCGTATAATCCGTGCGTTCCGCATTGATGGCCCGTTAACTATGTAATTTCGGGTAAAAAATATCTTTATTAAGGTAACATATGATACTTGTTAAATTAAATAAAAATCGGATAAAATGTGTGAATGAAATTTAAAACAAAACAATCTTAATTTGATCTTTAATATTAAAGTTCGGATGGGATCTTTCTTTTTAAATGATTAAATTACCTAGCAATTAATATTTTGCAACTGACTTAACCATGTGTTTGTACTATGGTTTGACCACTACCGCTGTGCCGCGCTCTTGGAATGCGGGGCGTGGTGGGGGCGGGGTAGGTTAGTAGCGGGGTAGGTAGGTAGGTAGGAAACAGAGTTGGCGGTAGACTGACGGCCGATATTGAATACATGATTCTACCAATGATCATAATCTCCGATAGCTCCATACATTTTGTTTATGATCACATATATGGTTCTAAAGCTACAACATAGATACATGTTAATCCAGTATCCCATATTTATAAGTCATGTAAACTCATGGTTAAGCTGTTGCAAGAAATTTTATTATTGGCATAATGTATTTTTAATTAATCAGATGGGTCGGGTACACACTTGCGATTTGTCGCGATACATATTCAATATTGTGTTAGATTTATTAATGCTTAGGTTCCGCGCGCATTATAATATTGAATGCGATTGATTTCATATTTCTCGAAAAAAAAAAAACGTACAGAGAATTTTAAAACAAATTCTGTATCCAAATTACTTGATAATGTTAAGAATAATAATTTTGGTGGGGCATTAATAAAAGATCTGGTGGAGGGGGGATGGGTTCTGTATACTTATAAAATACGTAATTTTGCCGTTGAAATTCCCTTGTGTAGAAAAAAAATTAATTTTAGTTCAATATAAAAACTGGTTACTGTACTGGGAATCGAACCAGAGCCTCCTGGGTGCCAGGTGTTCTTATAGAAATTTATTTAGATTAGCTGCGCTTCCGACTTCGAACGCGTGAACATTAGTTTTTTGCTATCCCGCGGAAGCCCTTGCATCTGTCGGACAAAAATTATCCTATTATCATGTCAAGTTTTATCAAGACAATCCATTTAATAGTCATCCCGTGGTGCGCAATCAGACAGACAAATACAAAACAAAGGCAGATATGATATTATACATTCACCACCTTATTATACAGTATTTTTTTTAAATTAAATTTAAGATTTTTTGCGATTAATCGCAAAGTATGATAATGTGCGCGTAGCTTAAACAGTGTTGGCTTTGAAACGTGTCAGATAATACTCAAAACAATTGTTTCCTATAATATATTTTAGATGTTTTCGCATCGTGTATGTTTTCAATTTAAATAAACATCATATGTATGCTGCGACTAATTGTCGATAATATGCGACTAAGAATTGCGTTGATGGTGTGATGAGCTGCCGATTATAAGGTCGAAGGTTCAATTGTCGAGTTGGCCAAATTTTCGCACCCTTGGAATCAGAAAGTCATGGAAAGAGTACAGCTAAATATAAATCGAAAAACAATCGACAACAGTTTTAGTCGATTCAATACTAAAATTTTGTGTATATGCGTGAAAAAAAAGCCATATCGTCTTACTCTGGCGCGTAGAAAAAGAAGAGAGCAATCATACCTCGGTATATATGAAAAAAGCGACATGTTTTGAAACTGTGGGAAGTCAATTCTATTTATTTCGTGTTCTGTGGACGCACCGACTAAATAGTCGCAGCATACTAACGGTAACGATAGTCACATGTATAGAACGACTTAGGTTAGGGCACGGCGTCATTTTGGTATAGGTTTACCAAAGATTTATTATTTTTAAAGTTTTCGCTCGATCAGAAAAAGTAATTAATTTAAAATAATCATTACTTTGTACTTTTATCCTCCCCTCGTAGCATGTTTGTTCCTATTTTTTCTGACCGGGCTTCCCCTTTTTTATTATAAAACAGTGATATATAAGTACAATTTGCCATAGACAAATGAATATCTCGTAACTATGGTTGAAAGATTTTTTTTTATTTTTTGACATGATCATTTTTTTGTATAATTTTTAATTTAATGTAAATAATGTTTAGTTTTAAATGAAATAATTTATTTGACCGTCATTTGAATCGTCTTCTTGCCCAGAATGTATTAATTTCTAATCTGAAAGTTGAAATAATGTGTGGAATCAAAATCATGTTTCATTAATTGTATCGGGCTTAACTCGCGGTTGTTATAAGTTCTGTATTATTAAGACTTCCTTTAACATGCACATAGAGTTCATTATCCTTTATGCAACATATAAAATAACAAAAAAAACATAAAGAAATACACTGCGGTGGCGATTTGTTGTGCAACCGATTGCTAATATGATCCGAAAAACTTGAAAATTCTACCAATCTGGGTAGTAATGTTTTCTACTAAAATCATTACATTAATTAAGAATGGCAACACCGACAGCTTAAAACGATGGTTTAGTTGTAAAAACATGTTTCTACTGTTTCTGTTTCTTTTTTTTTTTGATTAGCAATCTGCTATAAAATAGTGCTATTTTTGCCAGTGTCGAGTATTTTTTCTTAATTATTAAAAAAAGTTCCCTGATAATTTAGGTTTAGGTTAATGTCCCACTAATACTACACATGATTTATCAAAGAAACACATTTTTGGAAAATAAAACATAATTTGACAACTTCATAGTTCAACTTCCCGCCAAAATGTCGTTAAATCTTTTTTTAAATGCGTCTTATTGCAATCGCGAGTGCTGCCTTGATAAAATCGGCCGGTGCTAAATTCCAGTTAACCATAACAAGTATACACTGTGAACGTGCAATTTATAAAATAAAAGCATTAAATTTAACGAAAATATTTTCCTCTTGTAATAGATATGTAAATAATGTTCATGTTACTTAATTGTTTTAAGGTAATGTAATACTATCTGAGTGTGTTCTCTCTAACGATCTACAATATAATTTAACCAAATTATTAACTTTTACATCACTGATAAGAAGGTGACAATTGCCTACTTGATTCGTTTACTTTCGCTCTGTCCTCGTGTAAACCGAACCTAAGAGAGCGACATGGAAACTTAAAAACTCTATAATGTCAAGTCAATAAAAAAACAGCAGGGGCTCTAATGTCTTAAAACCCACAACCACAAAATGTCATCTGCGTATTCCTTTTTGGGTAGTATACATTAAAACAATGAAGTAACATTCTTCTATATAAGTAAGTTATATAATATTACTTTTTGCAATCGAAGCTTGATATCGTGTACACTGCATTAGTTGTAATCGTCCAAAATTTAAGTAAAATACAGGATTCAGTATTAGATTTACACTTTACACCCTTATATTTCCAATTTTGGTTATCGAAACGTCATTATGGCGGTTATTCGGTTGGTACACAAACTAAACTTGACTAATGTGTTGCCGTTCTGCTCACACATGTAACACGATCGTAAAATATGAGCAGGACAGTAATATTTTGTTGTTTTTCAATTTATATCACTGAATTAATCCTTACTTACACTACGAACAACGAGTCGTGAACCCGCGGAAGTTAGCGCCAGTGGCTGCGCAGAACGCCTATGATGCCATTTGGTTCGTAAATTATGTTCTGCGCAGCCACTTGGCGCAAACTTCCGCGGGTTCACGACTCGTTGTTCGTAGTGTAAGTGGTTAAACTTTGTCCTCATTTAATCTTATAACACGTCGTCATCTATTCAATAAATTGGGAAAATATATTTAATGTCTCGGTTACCAATGTAATGGGAATAAGGTTAGAATAATATGGTAATTGAATTGGGATATTGCAATATTATGAAGATGGATAGATCATTAATTGTACATTGAAGAAAACTAAGCGTAAGAAAACTAATAACATGTTACATTAAAATGATCGGGTAATTTCTGAAAATGTTTGGCAGAAAGAAAGAAAAATAATCACATATACATGTGATGCATCGAATCCTAGCGTCTGAAACGGCACACAAATAGTAAGTGGTTGTGACCCAACGAGATAACAGTTGAAATATGTAAACGATGGATTTGTAATATTTCATATATCCCAGTTGAATTGTTTATCACACAAAATGTAGCAACCAGCGAACCGAATGATTTTATATACATATTGCAACGCGGGTAGCACACGCGTGAAGCCATTTATTATCGCTATTCAGACTTAACTGAAACATTATGTTGACACCTAATGTTGTACATAATTATGAAATAATACTTACATAAACCTAAATGTAACCAACATTTAATTTCTGAACGGATAGTTTAAAAAGCCCATAGAAAACTAATTATTTGAACAATCTTGGGAAGACTAAATATATCCACGCTCTTTTAGTCGTAACGTATGAGCGAGACGGCAATAATCAAATTTAGTTTAGTTATAGACAACAGAATTGGCGATGATATTTTTCTTCACGCGTATGGTAGGTACCTGCCCGCGCAGTTAGGCACAGTGACACGTAGATTAATTATTAGTATCCCCACGCCATAATTGTCTGTATTCATTGTGTAATGACGCTAACTATAAATATCAACCAACGTAATGAGAATAAAGATATATTGTAAAACAATTGCCTTTTACTTATCACCTGGTTTGCCTGCGACTCTATTGTAGAGCTATTGAAAATGTACTCCTAGTTCATGGTACAATAATAGGTATACTCTTTCAACGATAGAGCAACACTACGTCACGATCAGTGCTGCCATTGGCATCTTCAATTCAATTAACCGCAATCATTGGTCGAAAATGGGCGATGACGTAGTCTTGGACCAATCATGTGATCTAGCTATCATGGTGAGAATATATCTGAAGTAGCATGTTATTATACCATGGGTAAAGTGATAAAACGTTGCATAAAATATGTTAGTGTAGGTATTTGTAAATCGCATTTGAAATTAATTGTCTTTATTTATTATTCGTTGTACAAGCAACAATAATTAATATTTTTATAACTTAAACTTAATAAATTATAGTAACAATTAATAAAACCGTATATTAAAAAGGAAAACAAAGTATATTGGAAGAACTGGTAAGTACAATACAAAAACTAGGATTTGTGCTGCTTCTGCAATGTTTAAATTTTCTACCATTTTAAATAGTAAAATGTTGGAAGCGCCCTTTATGAATTTCCATCTTATAATAAATGGATGAATTAATTTTCAGGTAAGTAGCTATTCTGTATGGAACTGAAAATAAACAATAGTTTACTAAAAGAACTCACTTTTTTCAACTAAAAATTTTCCGAAAAATATTCTAATCTAAAACATATTTTTTAACTGATTTTGCTTCCGCTTTTCTAGATAGTTTCTAAATCAATATTAAAATAATATTAACTAATAATAAATAGCGTTATTTGGAAAAAAAAACACTACGGCTTACATAGCAGTTAATTTGATAATAAAAATGTTGTTAAACGTGATCGCTATATAAAATATCAGTTTAGTGTTTGGTCATATACAAAAATTCTTAGAATTACAATTTTATATTAAGTACTTATTGCGTTACAATGTGAAAGAAATATGAAGATGAATGAGTTTTAAAGTAACAAATATTTAATTTAACTACGTCTTTCTTGATAGCTTTTAACACTTTCTCGTATTGTACATCAGTGAATCAATGTACCACGGTACAAGTCTGCACACAACTCAAGCAAATATAGACTTAACAGTGGTGATATTTTCCAATAAAATTCATATTTCTTCCAAATCACGCTCTGATTATTAGAGAACATAACTAATATTAATAATACTATTTATAGAAGCACTTGGGGCATGTTTTATATAAGTACATTACATAATATATGTATTAATATGACCATTCATTGCGCAGAAAACTTCATTCGGAAGTTGAGTCACGACAGGTATTTATTTTCAACTTTTTAACTTGCGACGAATCAAAATAGAAATGCATTTTAGAAGTCGATGACATTACCGGACTAGTTTCAATACTGGGTATTACAGGCGAGTGATTTTCTACGGTAGAAAATGTATTTCATAAAGCCATCCTATTATGATTTGGCGCAGCGTAATACTACTTCTGACCAGCAGATTTTTTTTTTCAACTTCCACAATCTCATTTTTTTTAAATAATTGCTATATTTTTTTTAGTCGCATCCATATTATCAAAGTACCACCTAATTTATTTACAAACTTTAGAATGAAAATTCAATTTATTAGATTGGCAGTACTGACTTGACGCTTAGGTTTACCACCCAAGAGTTTACTACTAAATAAGTAGAAAACCGATCGATTTGAAAGTTTTTTCTCTTATCTAAGGTTAATCTAAGATACGTTTTAATATTGAAGTATTCGTTACGAAATCGTTTTTGGAAACGATTAAAATATCTCATAAAGTGGTCCTTTTTACAATTTACTACAAACTTTTTTACTTAAAAAGCTTACAATATACAAACTTTATTTGAAATAATGTTATCTTACAAATTCTGTATATATTTTTGTAATTTGTATACTTATTGACCTCTGATTCTGTGCCAAACAAGTCCAATTTCATTATGGCGGTTCATTACGCCCGCGTGTGGTTGTTGGTTGTGACTGCTGGTGCAGCTTCTACTTCCACCGCGGCCGCCTCCCTTTTCAACTTCCGGTATTTGCCTGAATATTCCAAAAATATATTAGCAACTTACATAAACATTATGCAAATAAGTTATAAAATAAAAAAAACTGTATTTGAAACCAGTAATCACTCTATCGGTAGGTAAATAACAAATTTCAAAACCGCTTTTGAATTTAGATTTATTAACCATAGTAATCTCGAGCATAGACAAAAATTGACTGTTTCAGCTACTTTTAACTTAGTGGTTAAATGGTCTTTTCGGTGCCCAATGTGGGACCTTTGTAGGTTGTATCGTAATGGCGCCCAGCTTGGGACTTTCGTGGCTTACATGTCCTAATGGCACCCAACATGAGACTTTTGTAGCTCACTTGTATCTTGATCATGCCCAAACTGGAACTGCTGTTGTTTAGTTGTGTCTTAATGGCGCCCAACATAAGACCTTTGTAGCTGGCTTGTAGCTAACATCCATATCTTATTGGCGCTCGTTGTGATAACACCACACAACTATCTACTTCAAATATTATCTTCAACAACACTTACGCGACGTCTTGACCATGATGACTCCCCACCAGATGGACCAGCCCCAGCCGACGAGGCAAAATAGAACCGTGAACAATTGTCCGCATCCCACCATCAGATTTATTACAAAAGAGCCTGTAGAAAAAAATGAGCTTATAGCGACAGTTTTTTCAGACAGTGACTACTGACTATACTGTCTGCATGATTTTTAATAATTTAGTGAAGGTACTACTAATGAGGTAATATTTATATCTCAACTCACCTATCCTATGTTTGGCTCCATCGTGAACTCCAAATCTGGGTATACCGAAGCATAGACATAACATGCCGCTAAATATTGTACCTAGAGAAAAAAAAGTTTGTAATCAATCGTTTGTCGATAATATGCGCTCGCACTATAACTTATCTGTACCGTGGTCACCATGAAGGACACGAGATGTCCTCGTGGTTATGATATTGTGATGATTTTGAGAACAAATAACAATGGTCTACTTAAGTATACCCGCTAATTGATTACTCATATTTACGCAAATACTACACGATGAAATAAAACTTAATTTAAGGATTTTATGGCGTTTATTTGATGATGCTAATACGAAGAGCTCACCAAGTCCTGGCACCAGTACGTTGCACATCAGGCAGAAGTAGGCCAGGGCTATCGGCAGCACGGGGATGGCGCCGCGCATCACGCTCGTGTGCTCCACCAGAGTCGTGTCCAGCTTCTTACGAGTGTCCTGGAGAAGAAAATAGTATAGTAGGTACACTGCCTGCGTTGCCTGATTAACGCAGTTAGTAGTGTGCCAAGGGTCCCGAGTTCCAATCCTGGTAGGGAGAAACTTTGTGTGATGAGCACGAGTGTTTTTATTCAAGTCATGGATGTTTAATATCTATATATAAGTATTATATACTGGGTTCGCCCTCAGTCCACTGTACGGTACCCATAATACAAGCGTTGCTTAGTGTGGGACTGTTTAGTTGGTGTGTTCGTCTGCCGATATTATAAATTATTATTATTATACTAGACGTGGTTTTGCGATAACATAGATGAGACTATGATTATTCCAATGTTTGTCTACATTCGACTATAATTATACCTAGTCCTTTAGTTGGCGGTCAGTTTAACGGTACCTTTCAAATTAACTTACATTATAACATGTACATATTTAGTTTTAAGTTTGTTTTTAAGTTAAATTCTACACTTCAATTTGTATCGTAGTAATTATTGATAATTGTCATCAAATTCATGGTAGGTACCCTCAGTTTAAATCTAAGTTAAATTGTTTTTACACTTACGTTATTTCAGGCCTCCATAAATAATATATCATATTTGAAGTATTTATGTTTATGTTATGTTAATATATGTGTACCTCAATATCATCTACATCAATATCTGTGTCGCGTTTCATGAAATCCGTGTTGATTAACAGTTTCGATGGTTTCCTTGAAGCCCCTGGCGATGGGCGAGGAGTTCTCCACGGAGATGGCACAGGCGACACACCCAGCGTTGACATTGTCACTTGAGTGTGTCAATTAACGGATAAATAAATGAGAGTAGATTTACTTTTTAGCTTTTGCAGAATTCCGAGACTGATGAAAAATAATGGACATAAAAATTGTATTTCAAAGTTAATGTAGTTTGTTATACATTCTTTGTTGTTTTATTTTATAATTATCACTTCAAGTTGTGTGTTCCGGGTGGACAACGAAGAGACACTGCAGTTCGCAATTCCTAAGCCATACATGACTTTGACATCGATTGAGTCTCTATTGTATATCCGACCTTGCCAACACTAACCTATTTCAATTTCAATACAACTTACTAAATGCCTACATACTCGTACTGTTAATTGTTTGCGCACGATTAAATATAGCCAAGAAAACTCACGCGAAGAAATTATAACGATATTATTTTTAAAACGTTTATCGTTATAAACACGCAACTATACTTAACAATTTTATAAATATGTCAAGTTTTATTACTCAGACAACAATACAGAATGTTTATTTTTAGTTAGAAGTCCCATGTTGGGCGACAATTATTGTTTTCTTACAGATATAGATTTTCATTATTTACTTTCGTTCAGTATGTTGAGTGCAAGTTTATTCGTGAGCTAACTGTATCCACACTGCGTTTGTCTCCACTTTGTATGAAGAATAAAAATATATAGATATTGTCCACTAGAGGCGCTGTTCAATCTGCCGTAAAAATGACAAACACGCAGACTATGTAGTATGCGTTTCGCTTACGAAAAACCTGCACTGTGATTATAACGATCTGCCTTAAGCGATGGTGCAAAGGTGGAATAGTACTTTAAAAAATTAATGACATAGTACCTAGTTATAAACGTAAATAAATTAAATAAGTATTTACCTGGTTTGATGAGCGAATGACAAAATTGAAATTTAAAAAAAAACTATCCTGTATGGATTAAAACTAACTAAGCCATAGCACGCGCAGGTTAAAAAATTACGACCTACTTAACTACCAAAAATTTATTACGAAATAAAATAAATTCTATTTCTAACTTTTTATAAAAATAATTATTCTAACGACACTGTTTAATTATAATTTTAAATAACAGTTCGTTTGCAAGAAGTAGTCGACACGTGAAATCTTTGAACCTTGAGTGCTAGTCTCCAACAGGTCGCGTGACCGTCGCCGGGCATCAGGGTCACATACTTTAAATTAAATGCTTTGGTAAGCACATCGCTTGAGTACGGTTGGACCATTTTTTCTTCAATATTCGTCATAGTCCGAATAAGATTTTGAATAACGACAAAACAATGAAAATGTTATCCGGAAAAATGGAACATCTGAAAATCATCTAAAAGTGCTTTTTTCTTTGGCAAATGTCTGTCGCGTCAGCTAGCATCGTCGTAGCATCATCGCATAGCGTCACTTATTGTTATTGCATTATTGTTAATGCAATAACAATAAGTGGATGCATCAATTTATATAAATTAAATCAGTTGTAATGTCTATAGGTTTTGCGTTACGATGCTTAGGTGGTTAGTTAATGTTGAACCATAACCCGGTAATGGTTCAGGGCTCACCTCTGGCGGCAGCGTGGGCGACAGGCTCTTGTTCTTGGAGAACATGCTGGTCCGGCGGCTGGAGGAGTGGTCCGAGCGGCGCCGGCACATGCCTCGCAGCCACGTGCACAGACGGTTGTTGCAGCAACTAGAAACAACGGCAATCTTTTGAGATAACTCTTTGGCCGTGTGCTCATAAACATGCAGGAAATTTGAATAATAAAACTTTACTTTACTGATTGGGAACTTTACCGAACCATTATCATGGTCATCAATATCAACATTATCATCTGTGGTTCAAAGGGCTCGTACCTAAGATCATCGATCGATCATCCTTAAAAGAAGAGCACCTCACAAGAAGGCACCCTCTCACTTAATCGTTAACAAATTCTTAGACCTAACTTTCTTTAACTAAAGTGCTCTTACCTGGTAGGTGGTCTATCACTTAATATACTATCTCTCCTCTCCACCGATCGCTTCCTCCGCCCGCAGCATCCCTCCTCGCCCGGCGCAGGCGACATTGACTCTGCAACGTTGCGCGGTATCGACTCCGCGCCATTGCTCGCTAATGACGCGCCCGTGTCGCTGACGCGTCGCTTGCGGCCGCAGCACCCGCAGAAAATGTCGCGAAGCTTTCGTTTTGGTTTCGTTTCATCTTCGAATTCTATTGACGCCTGTTGATGATGGGTGGAATTGACTGATACAATTTAAATTATACTTAAGCGGCACTTGGACTGGTAATATTATAATGAATCGATCTCATCACAATGAGCTAACTGAAGTGCGCTCTCAAAATATCATCTGAGGAGCGCACTCATGTTCGGTCTTAAACAGAGTGCTCACTTAAGTGTACTGGGTTGCTCACCAGCGCTTTCTCTCCGAACTGCTCAAGTGACATGTAACCTTAGCATCACTTAAGAACCCAAGCGACAGCACGCAAATCTCCTAAATTTTTGACGGGATATGTAAGGTCATGTTATTAGCTCTCTAGGACGCATAGCTTCTCAAGAGGACATTAGACTAAGCAGCCCCATATTGGGCCTTATATACACGTCTGTAGGCCAGTCAGTAGTTGCACTTTACACTGTAATATTTAAAATCAACTTCCTATTTTCTGCGCTTGCATTTCGAGTACTAAGCAATTTTTGTCTTGCTTCCCGGACGCGCCGCCGACTCTCTCGCCATCCTCGTTAGATAACCATTGTATGTCCAGGCTTACAAGAGTGCCAGTGGTCGGGGTATGTGGTCTACTAGAAGTTTTACGGTATATGCATCATTCTATACTTACTTTCCCAGCAGCCTGTTCTATCTCCCTTATCTCTTGTTCAGTTTGTTCTTTCTCCTTAAAGCAATTCAATTTGCTCAGCATTCCTTTCTTACTTTCCTCAGACTTTTTATCTTCGCCATTATCTTCTGGTCTCTCCTTTTCTTCTGATTTTGATTTCTCTCTCTCATTTGAATGCTCCCTTTCCTTATTTTCTCCTTTCACACAGCATGAGCAGCATTTCGTTTTGCATTTCTTTATGAGTCGTTGGCAGAAGTTCGGTGGTTTTTTCTCCTCGGAAGGTTCCGAGGGTTCTACAGGCGCCTGATGGTCTTCCGGTTCCTGGGGGGACGGGGATTTCTCCTTGTCTTTCCGGATTCTCGCGGGTGGTTTCGGTGTGGTGCTCGTGCTTTGAGGGAATCTAGAAATTAGGTCAATAAATAAATAAATTGATTAAAATTATTTTTGACTGATAACAATAAGGATATTAACTTAGCTCGCAAATAGAGTCAAGCATTATCTATATAATTAAGTAGGTCGTAGGTAGAGTGTATTGAATTCGTGCGATCCTCTCAATCCAAACAAGATTACCTTAAATTAGTGCAATGATGTTAGCAATATCATTTTCGTCGTGATAATATCACACGCATGTATATGATGCAGTGACCAGTGTTCAACATAATTCATTCACAAACATTTAAATTTTGTATCGGATCTTTTTACTAGTTTTGTCGTCTTGGTTATTAGCCACACTATATAAATGTTATTTTCTCTGTTTTCTTCTAACTGTGAAAAGGAATGTAATTTTATCTTTATGCAATAAGTCATATTTAAAATTAATATGTAGCGACCTTTTTAACCTCTCCACAAGCTACACAGATGGCGTTGATGCCGACATTCAGAACAAATGACGAGGCTCCATACAATCCTGAAACGCGCTCTGAGAGTTTTCGGAGCACGTAACATATATACAAGATCCCGACAATAACCGTCGTGGCATAGCGGCCGCCGCGCCAGGCATACCACCCGCCTGGCTGGAAGATCTTCCCTTTTCCGCTAAAAATACTTAGTATGGAAGTAATTTTTGTTCACACAATATGTGTACAACGAAAATAGAATTTAATAAGAGATTACAAAAACTGACTTAATATTTGCAAAAAGTGTGAGTGAAATTTGGCCCATGCGGTCTCGTAGCGTAACTTTATATTATGTTATTAATTAGGTGTTAAGTTAGGTTAGGTAGATGCTGTCACGGATGTGTGCGAAAGCGTTCCCGTGACCCCCTGAACAAGGCGGGAGAAGGACCACCGTAGGGTTTTAGTCGGTAAAAGTCCGGCATAACCCGCTTGCCTCCCTCGGGGCTTGCGGGTATCCATGAGGATTTCCCCACGCAAAAAAAAAAAAACTGTAGGTAGATGCTTTTGGTGCTTTTTATATATTCGTCAGTAATATGCTCATAGTGTTATCAAACTAGAAAAATGAGTAAGTGGGCAACACAGAGGGCGACCATCTAAAATATTTGTATGTATGGCGTTAGCTTGTCTTCCATTATTCTTATTAGTGGACGCCGCTGTTTTGATATTGCCATGCGTTCGTGCAACTTTACCAATTAATATTTTTACCTTAACAATGTTGATTGACCAGGGAAAGGTGGAAATCTAAAAATTTTCAAGAAATATGTAAGTAATTAATAAAAGTTTTCACTGAGAAAATAAATTGTAAGGACACAGATTAATAATTGTTCATTGAAATTAGAACTATGACGTGTCTGTACTCTACGTAGAGTATGTAGAGTACAGGACGTCAAGTGCGAGATTATACGTAAGCTAACCGTGTAGGTACTTCATAGTCTACGTACTTTGAAACATTGTATTGAGAATTGAATGTTTTAAATACTGTCCGCTAGTGGCGCTGTTCAATTTGCCATACAATGTGTCTAAATACACAAACTATAAGCTATAACGAATAGTCTCATCATCATCTCTCGCATTTGACGTACAGTACGTATGTACTGTACTCTACCTGACATGCAATTTATTAAACACAAAAATATTAAATGGCGTCTGTAATTATAGGTAACAAAATATTTAATTGTGTCGATGACATGACAAGGTTAGTTACGTACAAAAAAATTAGGTAAGTACCTACCTACTTTGATCCTAGTATGGCTTATACATTAGCAAAAAATATTAAAAATATTTGCCGCTATAATTGGTATGCGTAACTTGAAAAATCCGGCATAATGTCGTTCAATGTTAAACAATTATTCATGTGTTTCGCAATGGTTGAAATTAACATAAAATTGCTACCAATAAAAAGGGGTAATAATTAACAAATATTTTGTTTCTTTTATATGTGTTATCACGCTCCGTTCGCCGGAAGTGGAGAGCCAGTGTCATGTACTATTTCCGGTATTGAATGACGTTTAAAAACCGTCATATGCCAACGTAAATATAACATTATCCGGCGAAAATATTTCCAAAAATACATAAATCTTATAATTAGTTTACAAAGCTCGTTTTGTCCAATTTTCGGCCAAAAGCCTCACCTTGTGTGGCTACTTCGAGCTATAAACTACGCTGGCCTACTTAGCGGCAGCAAGAAACAGTAAGTCTAAAAAACAGTCTTTCAAACTTCAAGGAATGCAGACATATGTTTTTCATGTAATTGTTTTGTAACCTTTGATTTAAAATGTTCAACCTAAACATTGTCTATAGTCTTACTTGTAGAGAAATTTAAAAAAACTATATTTACCTATTATCATCACTGTATCTCTTCGGCAAGAGTTCATTTGGAAGAATATAAACCGTCCTATTATGTATCATAGTAAACACATACAAATACTAAAAAAAAACCTACTAAAGCGATTATTGGAAGCACTGCACGCACACTTTTTTTTGAGATTCAAAGACAATTCTATTTTATCGCACAGATTATTATACAGCTACAAATGTCAAAAAGTTTTTAATAGAGCCACGTTTATAGACATTATTTCCCGCCCTTCGGTTCGTAGGGCGGGCGTGGCGGCCGGCGTCCGAGGGCGTACTAGGGCGGCGGAGGTTTCTAAGGGTTGTGGTATCGAATGCTAAGAATTACGTGTTGATGATGGCGTGTGGCGATATAACAAGCCTTGGACGAAAAAAGTACTAAAGAGTGTACCTCAGTGAGTCGCTAAAGGTTCCGTACAACTCGTACTACATCCACCTTTAGGCAACAAATCTGTATTAAAAGATCGTCTAACCTATCGTGATATCATGTAGTATCAGAATCAGAATCGGACAGATTACAAAAGACTACAACTTCACCACCCGTTCGGAATGCCGTTCCTACGGAGAAGAAGAAGAAACTCCATGGTTGCTCTTTTTAAAAAGATCTTTTACATTATTGAGCAGTACATTGCTATGGGTATGTGAGAACAATGTAGGGACGGCTAGGCAGACTTTAGCAGCTAGACAAAAGTGGATACTAACATAGCAAGGTTGAATACTTTTCTACTACCTTAAGGACACCCATGAATCATATAATGATATTTGAAATTTACTAATGTCAATATGGAATCACTTTCAAGTTATAAGTAACATATTTTAATGATGTTTTCTTGGTATTGTTTGATAAAACATGACTAAATAGAGTAGTGAGTAACTACATAGATTCTAAATTTGAATCTAAAGGGAAGATCTTCCAGCCAGGCGGGTGGTATGCCTAGCGGGGCGGCCTCTATGCCTCGACGGTTTTTGTCGGGATCTTGTATATATGTTACGTGCTCCAAAACTCTCATAGCGCGTTTCAGGATTGTATTGAGAATTGTCAATTGTTCCGAATGCGTCTGCAGCGCCATCTGTGTAGCTTGTGGCGCGGTTGAAGAGGTCGCTACACGCTTATGGATTTTTCGAATTATTTTGATTATGTTTATAATTACCTACATACCCAGACTTGCTTACCAAAGGAAACTGATTATATTGGAAGACGTACGAAGTTATACTTACGTACTGTACTAAACGTACTATGGTTAGATAGTTTTATATTGTATATGGAACATTAAAATTACTATTAAATTACTAAACCTTAAACCTATCAACCTAATCTACTGTGTTGTTTTAATTGAAGTAAGTAGTTTTTGACGACCTGATTAGCTCAGCGCGTAGTGTCCCTGCTTTTTGTACCGAGGGTCTCCGGTTCGAATCCTGGTAAGGACAAACTTTGTGTGATAAGCACGAATGTTTGTAGCCGAGTCATAAAAGTTTAATATCTATGTAAGTGTTACATACTGAGTTCGCCCCCAGTCCATTGTACGGTACCCAAAATTCAAGCGTTGCTTAGTGTGGGACCGTATAGTTGGAGTGTTATTCTGGCTATATTAATAATTCTTTTTAGGCTTTTTCGTAAAGTTTCGCGCTAGTCTTATTGGAGGGATGGCCTACTAACAGCTACGCTTGATATAAACTATATTGTAATTTCTACGCAACGGAAATTAATCCTATATTGGGTAGAGTAATTCTAGATAATGACCCTTCCAGCCTTGGCTATTGGACTAACGCATCTATTTATTTATGTTTAGGTGCTATTTTACTATTCACTGCATAGTTATTGACTCTATTTGGTCTAGTTGATCTATCGCGAGTGAAGGATTTAAAACGTTTATTGATTTCTTATATTTACGCGATTACTACACCTTGCAATAAAACTAATTTTAAGGATTTTATCGCTTTTATTTTATGTTTTATACGTTCCCGACGTGTCGGCTGCTTCACAGCAACCATCGTCACGGGAGGACTGAGGTGTTTAACGTCCTAGTGTCATAGTTTGAACCCTTATATTTAGTTTTTGTTTGCGGTCCGATCTATGCAGATAGTGTTCACAGTGTCTTGAGGTCTTGCAATCCATATCCAAAACCAAGCGCACCATTGCAAGACATAAAATAAACACGATAAAATCCGTTAAATTGGTTTTATCTCAAACGTTGTTTCTAAAAACGTGACATGTACTGAAGTAAATTTTCTCCCAACAATTTATTCGGCATCCTTTTTGTTCCACTTTGTGGCTTCGATTTGCGACTCTACTGATCAATTACTGCGACTTTCTCTAACACCGACATTTTAACAAAATTGTTGATTTCGCACAAACCAATTCAAGTGGGTGTTGAATGTTGTCTATCAGTTGTGTTTAAGATGGCTGACGATGGTAGCTCCGCCTGAATACTCACTCTACAAGCTTACGGCATCTCAAGTAGCGACTACAAACGTAGTCGATTGAATCTTCGATCCGGTTATAAACAATGCCTCCGAAATATATCTAAGTCATAAGGAAATTTTCTAATCGGGTCGATTCTTACTCATCGAGAGTTCGGAATTGATCGGACGATCACAAAAACATTGGGAGAGACTAAAAAGGAACACAGTATGTATGTGCAAGATATCACTCCAAGACTTAGCTTATTTCTTTGCTTACTCCGAAATGAAACGTGATATCTTGACCGACACCCACTTGACTTGGAGCACATGGTAATGAGGGGGGCAGGGGGGAGTCACGCCACGGCCCCGCTCAATACTGACCGCCGCTACAACCGTAGGGTGGCCAAGAAAATAGTTTTATAGCCCCGTAGAATTTATCCTCAGTCTGCGCAAAGTGTAGACACAATGTCTTCGCCCTCAATATATTAGGTGGTCCTTCGTCGGTCGCACAGGTTTTATCAGAATCGTAAAAATATCAGGAAATAATAAAAGGTGCATTTTTTTAATTTTTGGGAGCATTATAATAGCTGGGTCCGTCTGATAGTGGCCTAATGCATCTGTTCTATGTTAACTATAAAGTATCCTTGGCGCTTATAGGTACCTACTAATATTAGGAAAATACTATTTTTAAGTAACAATAATACGAATCAACGTGGTCAGATATAAATAATGTTTTAATGTGATCTTCTTAGCCTCTTTCCCATAATTTTTTTGTATTATGAAGCCAACTCCGTGTAGAATGACTGAAACCCTGATTTGGCCGATTTACATGGTGTCATTGTTCTCAGAGACACAACTAGTGAATCATAATTAAAAACCAGGTTATAAAATGTTTCCTCAAAAGAACCAAAATTTTTATATGCCTAGGGACTAATAGCTGGTCAAGGAAGCCTACATCTAACATAATTCCATTGAGTATGCCGTCGTACTATTTAGTATTCTACGAACTCTTCAGTCTCTAGGGACTCTAGTGAAATCGTTTAATGACTACCGGTCTCAATGGGACTGAACTTTCATTTGGTTACGTAGAATTGTCAAGTGAATTACGCATTCCTTCTCTATCTAGGCATCAGCCGAAAGACGTACACTACTGGACACAGGCCTCCCCCAATGATTTCCACACATCACGGTCCTCCGCCACTCGCATCCACCGGCTTCCTGCTACGCGTGTGATATCATCGGTCCACCTTGTGGGGTTATTCCTTCAAACTCAAAAAAAACTTTTAAATAAAACTAGTTTTACGGATTCTATCGCGTTTTTTTTTGTTTTTTACGATCCCGACGTTTCGGCTGCTTTACAGCAACCATGGTCACGGGAGGACTGAGGTGGTTGACGTCCTGGTGTCATAGTTTGAAACGGGGGACACCAGGACGTCTAACACCTCAGTCCTCCCGTGACCATGGTTGCTGTAAAGCAGCCGAAACGTCGGGATCGTAAAAAACAAAAAATAAACGCGATAGAATCCGTAAAATTAGTTTTATTTAAATGTGTAGTATTCGCGGAAATATAAGAAATCAATATGTCAAAAAAAACTGTTTAAACCGGATAGCAGGCAGCATCCGCCAACTATATAATAAGGCATGAATTTAAAATTGTACCCAGTTCATAGAAACATTACAAAAGGCTGTCGCGCACCAGAAGCAAATACCTGCCCAAATCTTCTAATATTACAAAGTATAGTTAAGGAATGAACCATTTTATTAATGGTAATTAGATAAATTAAAGTGTCTTACCCGCCATTGCTCTGAGCAGACCAGTCCGATTTGTCCCCATCCGCCATTTTGTTCTGAACCGCCGCCTCGACGACAGCGGGTGTAGCCACATTGGAACTTTGCACTTCGACATCTCCTTCGCCTTTTACGAGGGTTTCATTAACTTTCTCAAAAACGGCCTCATCTTTTTTCTTTTTTTCATTGACAACCATCACTATAGGCTCAATGGTATCTTTTTTAACGACCTCGATCTTCTTAGGAATTGCTATGACCTTTTCAGGGATATCTTTTGGTTCTTCGACTGGAGTTATAATGCTGTCTACTATTTTAGTTGCTTCCGAGCGAATCTCCTCAGTCATTTTTTCATTTTTTTTGACGACTTGATCTTTCAGATTTGTTAATTTGTTTGCTACTTCATCTTTTGCTATTTTTATATCTGCTTTAGTTTTATCGGCGATACTTTTAAAAGTGTTTTTCAATTCCCGTGATTTTGCTGATGCTGTTAATATGTTTTCAGTGGAAACTTCTGGTTCTTTGAGAATATCATCTATCTTCTGTTTTACTCGCTCCACTTGCGGGTTATTGTATGGTGGTTGCAAAGGCCTAAGTTTGATATGATCGTCATTGAATAACGACTTATCATGAGTGGTTGTTTTAGTATGTTTCTGAGATTTTTTCTCATCAGCTTTTTCTTTTTCTTCTGATATATCTTTTGGTTCTACTTTTTTAGGTTCTTTGTCTTTGTGTAATTCCTTTTTTAGTGGTTCTTTCTCCTTAACTTCTTTTTCTTTTTTTTCTTTTGCAGCGTCATCATCTTTACCCACTAAAGAGTCTTTAGAACTTAGTCTTTCAAATATTCCTTTCTCTCTCGCCTTTTCAAAAGCGGCCGGTAATTGGTTCGTGACAGTGGTTACCACATCTAATGGCTGTGAAGTTATCGCAGCGGTCGTCATGGAAACTATGTTTTTCTTCGTCAGAATAACTAATTCGCCTTTTTCGTTCGTCGTCTTATCGTATTGTGTCTCGTTATCCTGTTTATCTACATTTTTAGGATCGGTCATTGCGTCAACTACGTTCTTACTCGCCTCCTTATCTTTCTTCTTAGAATCTTCTTTCTTTCCTTTAGCTGTATCATCCCTACCTTTCAGTGGTTTCTTAATATCTTTAGCAGAATCTTTTTGAGCACCAATTTCGTTAAGTTTGCTAGTCGATTGCGCTTTTGTAGATAAATCTTTTTTGCTATTATTTTTCTTAAGCGGAGGTTTTTCGCTTAAATTTTTAGTACTGGGAGTCCTTGTTAAGCTTTTCATGCTGTTCGTACGATTAATAGGCTTCTTCGGTTCCGTCTTAGGAATGGATGGTTTCTGAGTAGTTCTGGTACTAGGTGCTCTACTTACTGGTTTTGCTTGTGTATTATTAGTTTTGGGTAATACCTTACGTTTATCAGGACTCGGATCTCTGCTAACAGATCTGCTAGGCTGTCTAGAATTCAATCTAGATGTAGCAGGTGTGTTACCAGCAGTTTTGACCGGCTTCCTTGGCATTGGTGACGGTTTTGCTGTAGGTTTGGCCGAACCGGGTTTTGAGTCTTCCATAGGACTTTTATTAGGTGTGCCAACGATTGGCGATAGACGTTTAGCATTGATAGTCTTGTTAGACGGTGGAGGTCCTCTTCCAGGAGAAATTGGTGGTTTCCCTTTGATAAGAGTAGGAGAAATATCCAGGTTCTGTGTGCTTTGGCTCATAGCTCTCTTATCATGCACTTGACTTCCAATCTTGATTGTTTCATGTATACTACTAGTGCTGTTCGACATGTACTTCTGATTCCTATTTAAATTATTCTCAGGTCTTCTTGGAGTTGCAAAATCACGTCTACTCTTTCTAGATGGCGAAACAGAGTTCTGTCGTTTAGGTATTTTAGAATTTTTAGGTGATCCATCGTTCGACTGAGGTTGGGATTTGGACATTGATCTTAATCTAGATCTATGTGCCACAGGTCTCCTAATTCCATCGTCAGGGTTCACATATTCTTTACTTTCAGCAGGAATGTTCTCAAGAAGAAGTATAGCGGCAGGAGAGTTGGATCGAGATCTAATATTAATTTTACTTGGAGAATTGCTCCTAGAATTTGATCTAGATCCAACGATGCTTCTAGAACCGGATTTACTTTTATCTAGCAATCCCATTTCTATAAGAATAGCTTCTTCTTCTTCTTTTCTCTTCTTTTCAGCTTCGGCTTCATGTTTTTCCCTATTCAGCTCGCTCAGTTCTCTTACTTCATCAATATTCTCTTTCAAGAAGTTTCTTGGTGAGTGTGGTCGGGGTATTGTATGTATAGGGAGCGGTAGCGTAGCCATGGAAGCCATATTGTCTATCCTGGATAAAGAGTTTGTTCTTCTTCGTGGCGGTGAACTTGCTCTGGAGTTGGCTGCTGAGGTTCTGGGTGTGTTGTGTCGGGAAGTCTCTTCTCGAAAACCGTGACCTTGTGAATGAGTAAATATTAATATATAAATACAATATAAAAATTAAGTGATAATTCACACAGCAAAACACGGTACATCATTTCTATACAATATCACCTTTTGGGCATAATTTCTTATAGATTACCCGCCGAATCTGTAGACGTTCTATAACTTTATCAAACGTCAGATAGTTTGATAAAGTTATAAAACATCTATAAATGCGGGGTAGGTATTCTCTCAAAAATGTGTGTTGCTTTATTGTGACAAGGTGTGTTTACGATTTAATTAGTTCTAGACTTACTGACTTCAAAATCTCTCTTGCAACTTTTGGGCTGGAGTCATTGACTCATAAATAATAAATGATAACAAGCAATCATTTATTGAATAGCCAATAATAGTTATGAAATATAATTAAAAACTTACTTGACAAATTACATATTTTAACAACAACAAATCCATATGGGATAGAATAATTATCTAAGTAGCAGACCACTTACAGAATGAAATGGATATAGTCAAAGGGTTGCCCAAGTTACAATACCAAAAATTCCTCACCTCTGAAAGGGGACACCCTCTCCCTCCTGATGTCAACAGGCAAGGATCTCGGGCTGGTGGGCCTGGAGACAGGGGCTTCAGCCAAGATCGCGAACGAGGACTCTTTCTTTTTCTTTGTCGTTGGCACCACACTGCGGGAGATTGAGGACATTAATAATGTTGTTGATGTGATGCAGCTAGCTGGGTCGAGAAGGACATTCATCTACATAATCTGTAAACTACTGCAGATACTTTGCATTATATCCTGACTCAATATAAATAATCCTTTTTATCTTGGAATAAAGGTTTTCATGGAATAGAAATAAAAGCCTACACCCAAACGCACTTTATGAAGTAATACTGATTTAGTAAGCTGTCGAATTTCAGGGATAGTGAAGGAAGGTAGGTAAGTACTTTTCTATACAGCAGATAATAGGAATGTATACCTATTCTGTGCCATTATATTTAACAATAACCTAGAGGGCGTGCCTACATCATTGCAATACTTCAAACCAAGTATTCGTTGATGAAAGACCGACCTTGTCACAACAACTGGACCGACAATAACGATGTGTTTGCAATTTAATGGTCACAATTAACAATTTTATTGGTCGTAAGGAAGATTTGGATGTTTGCAACTAGTATTCGGGTGGATTATGACTTAGATTGTGCATTAACATTAACAACACTTATGTAATTGTTGAACTATAAGAGTAATCGGTACTGGGGGCTCACCATTAACTGTTAATGCGACTCAAATCTGGACCTTGAATGAATTTATCGACCTACATCGGAAATTCGTACCAACAGACTTGATAAAATGAGATAATGTTCCAATTGAGGTCCATCCATTAATTATGGTAAGGTTCATCTTATAGTTTAACGATGATAATAAGAGGTACAGAGATCTAAAAATTAAGGATGCTATTCCAGCTTCCGAATCAGAAAACATACATTGGGGCAGAGTAGTTTTAGAAAGCGAGCCGGAAGACTTTGGTTAGGCGGCCCCCACAAGGTGCACCGATGACAACACACGCGTCGCAGGAAGCCGGTGGACGAGAGGCGGAGCCCGTCTTCAGGCTGATAATACGGATAGCCCATGTTATCCCAGCGGTGGGCAAGGCTGGTCACGGTGCTTGACAGGTTAGCAGGCTCAGCAATTGTGTGCGTATGTAACTATACTTTCGCCGGACACGCGCCGGTGGCTTCCGTGCTGTACGGTGCAGTCCAAGCCACGAGCGAAAGGCGGATTTTAAACAAACGTTTAACTAGAGAAAGGATTTATGTTATAAACAATTTAAACCCGTCAAATAATGTAGGTACCGATCTAGAAAATGGAATGGACGGCAAGAAAAACTTTTCTAAAACATAATTATGATCCATCTCAGAGTTCCAATTAGCAAACAAAACAAGCTGCCATGGAATTGGCCAATCAGTAGCCATGTTGCTGCAGACGGTTGTCTGACAAACAAAGGCAGATAGACAGAGGGGGAGTTTTATATTACCCCATTTGCATAAATTTTATATCAATATAAATAAATATCAATTATAACGCTATTCAGGTTTACAATGTAATTCAAATAACAAAACTGCGTGTGATTTTTTGCGGTTTATAGATAAAATAAAGAATGGTCCACATTGTACTAGCATCTTGGATATTAGTTGAGCGCCATCTATTCGCAAGATTTCATTATAACTAGTCACGCGGTCGTTAATGCTAGCTTGTTGGTTTGACCGTGTCATCAAAGTGTGATCAAGATAAAAACGCTATATGTTTCCAACGTGTACACCACAAAGTGCGCGATGGGTCTAAACACAGGGTATGGTAATTACAACAGGCTGATGCCACTCTCATTAAGCCGACCGTAGTAGGCTGGTATCACATGCGCTGCCGTCGGTGCATTAGCCTTCGCTATACTGCATCGCCATTGGTACATAAACATAACAAATAACCCGCAGCACTAATAGTCACGTCTTGGAGGGCAGACGGTATAAATATCAGTTTTCATAAGGATCAAGGATGCCTACCAGAATTGCTAACAAAAATGGGGAAAGATTATTTTATAAAAAAAACTTGAGAGGTGTCAAGGGACACCCGGATGGAACGAAGTTCCTTTATTATTTTTTATTATTTATTATGTACAAAAAATCAATAATTTTGGGAAACAAAAATATATCGCCCCCGGGTGGGCTCGAACCACCAACATTTCGGTTGACAGCCGAACGCGCTAGCCAATTGCGCCACGGATGCACTTGTGCAATGTCTCGAAAATACTGACCATTATGTAAATGCAAACGACAAAGATAACAATTATTTTTGTCAGCGATAGATGTCGCTAGCATGTTTTTGAACGAGGTATCGTTATGTTCATGGGTTTTATATAGAAAACTATACTTTCGTTTATTTATGTTTATTTTTGTCAGCGATAGATGTCGCTAGCATGTTTTTGAACGAGGTATCGTTATGTTCAGGGGTTTTATATAGTAAACTATACTTTCGTTTATATATGTTTATTTTTGTCAGCGATAGATGTCGCTAGCATGTTTTTGAACGAGGTATCGTTATGTTCATGGGTTTTATATAGTAAACTATACTTTCGTTTTTAAACTGCTTACAATTGGTCGTTACATCTTTTCTGCTTAATTTTTCGTATGATTTTTTTCCGTCTAGCCCCCTTTCGTAACGCGCGATAAGGAACTTCGTTCCAATAAAATACACTCTGACATTACTGAGCTTAGTAAAAATAAAATCAAAGCGTACATAATACGTACGGTATGTCAGAAGGCTTACTAAGTTACTACATACTCGATGCTTAGCTTAAGAAGAAAAATGCTTGGTTAGATGCTGGTCCGGCTCCTCAGGAATATAAATGAGATAATTGGAATATACAATTGCAAAAGCGTGCTCAGCAACATTCTAAGCAGATTTGAAATATTCACTTGTAACCAAAAAATATGATGTTTATGAGGACTGCATGAGTACCTACGTGGTATATTGCCGTGAATATTCGATATTATATTGCCAAAGGCAACTGTGGCAATCTAATACTGAAAGGAGAAGAAAGCAGGGTCACTGTTGGTGTGAATCCTGCTGTTTGTACCGAAGGTCCCTGGTTCGAATACCAGTAGAGGCAAGCTTTGTGTGATGAGTACGAATGTTTGTGCCAAAATCATGGCCGTTTAATATTTATATAAGTTATTATATAGGTACTGGCATCGCGCCCAGTTAATTGTACGGTACCCATAATACAATGGTTGCTTAGTTTGCGACCGTACAGCTTGTGTTCTTCTGACGATATAAATAATAAATATCGCCAGACGAACACACCAACTATAAGGTCCCACACTAAGCAACGCTTGTATTATGGGTACCGTACAATGAATGGACTGAGGGCGAACTCAGTATATAATACTTACATAGATTTAAACATCCATGACTCGGGTACAAATATTCGTGCTCATCACACAAAGAATCTTCCCTACCAGGATTCGAACCCGGGACCCTCGGCACAGAAAGCAAGGTCACTACCAACTGCGCTCATCAGGTCGTCGTATATTATTATTATTAGTTTTAATGACATTCGAACAAAGTTGGAAGATTAGTAAAATCGCCATCAGCTTATGCCTTGCCCCACTCCCCACAAGAACACATGACGTCAACCTACCTATTCAGTTTAATTACAACAGGTCTATGCACCATCATTACATGGGTTACAGACCATTGATGCACCGGCTACTAGTCTATGGTATTTCGTATCATTAACCATAAATTAGTTTGGTTGCTATAAATAAAAAAAACCTTTTATTATTGAGTTCTTATATTTACGTCAATACTACATTGAAATAAAACTAATTTTAAATCTTCCCGTGACCATGGTCGATGTAAAGCAGCCGAAACGTCGGGAACTTAAATTCTTTTATTCCAACCCTTTTATTGTTCTTCTGGGCTCTTGTCAGAATTAGCGTAACTTTGGTTTTCTTCCCGATTTTCATGCAACTCTATCTTGGCTTTATTGTCGACCCGATTAGTATACTTAGCAGTGACCCTGCCCTCTGTATCGAGGGTTCGAATCCCGGTAGAGGCAAACATTGTGTGATGAGCACGAATATTTGTACCTGAGTCATGGATGTTTAATATCTTAAATACTGGCATCACAAGCAATCCATTGTACGGTACCAATAATACAAGCGTTGCCTGGTCTGGGACCGTACAGTTGGTATGTTTGCCTACGTGATGTCTTATATTTCATTTCATAATACTGTTTTGTGAATTTAAAATAATGTATCTTATAGTTAATTTTCCCCTGAAACAGCTTCTTTACTAGGTTAACAATAACTTTCCACCGCAAATTGTGTCTGCTGACCACAAACCGCGCGAGTAGCGTGAAGATATGAACACAGACGGCGTTCACAACAATTGATAGTGAAACTTAATGCCGGGGAAAATACTTAAACGATTTATACTACATTTTATGAGCGTTTCTCGGAAACTATTAAGTTAATAACTTTTTTTACAAAGTATAAATATGTTTTGTGTACTTTTTATTTGTGGGAGTACGACACTTGAGCTAGCTAAATTATTCATATTATTTATCATCAGGTGAACAGACCAACTATACGGTCCCACACTAAGCAACGCTTGTATTACGTGTACCGTACAATGGACTGAGGGCGAACTCGGTATATAATATTTATAAAGATACTAGCTGTCCCGACGACCTTCGAACCGCGTAGTCATTTCATACAATCCCCCTCAAGTTTATTGGAGTTTTGATAAAATTTTAAATAACATTAAAATCATTCTAAATGTATAAAAGCTTTCTATAATTTGGGCTCCGTCTATGATCATATATATGCCCCTATATATGTGTTTAGTATCACAGATGAATATTTAACGTCATATCATCCTGCAAGTTCCCGCTAGGGACGCGGCTGGTAATATGGAAACATTCGAAGTAATCCAAAGAAAACCAACACTATCTCCCATTCTCAATTCACAACCAGGTCAATGGATTACAAGCAAACATGCAAAACACATTACCCAACATCTACCCAGTTGCGTAGAACAATAGACGCGGGGTACCGTAGGCGCGCGGGATGCGCGCGCGCCGGGTTCCGCACTGTCGTAACACGGTGATTCACTCGTGATGTATGGGTGTGAAGGTGGGATTTTTAACCTTAGTCTGCGAGTGAGCGATGAGGCGAAGGTACAGTGGGAGGTCGAAGTTAGGAGGTATCTTTGGCAACCAACTCAAAAGGTCGTATAGGCCACATCAGAAATAGGATAAATTCAATAAATTCAGTGGTAGTGACTCTGCTTTCTGAGCCGAGGGTCCCGGGTTCGATTCCTAGGGTATATATATATCCTATCCGTAGGGACAAGCTTTGTGTGATGAGCACGAATGTTTGCACCCGGGTCATGGATGTTTAATATGTATATAAGTATTATATACTGAGTTCGCGCTCAGTCCATTGTACGGTAGCCATAACACAAGCGTTGCTGAATGGGGGACCGTATAGTTGGTGTGTTCGTATGGCGATATTTATTATTATTTTTATTTAATTACCTCCGATGTTTTTATTTTTCTTTTACACACAAGCCGTGATACCGAGGGTGGACATCTGGTGACCCATAAAACATGGTTCCGACGTTAGTTCAGGCATCAATCTCCACAGTTATTTTGTAACATCACTATATTGTGCTACCAAAATGTGCTAATGGAGATACAAATAAATATTTTTTTTATTTTTTTGATCTTACGTAATGTCATCGAGAAAGAAAGAAAGCATGCTGTTACTGTCGTTCTTATTTATGAAATTTGCAGTGTGAGCAGGACGGAGAAGCTTACGTTACCGTAACGTTGCGTAAAAATATTGTGTTTGAGCCACTGACCAAGTAACTAGGTTCTGTATCGTGAAGTTGTTTTGTATCTAAATTATGTAGCTATTGATATTAGGTATGTTTATTTAATTGTTAAAGTTTCAAACTCCAAATATCAAACTTAAGACTTAATCCTGATTGATATATATAAAAACTAAGCGGTCCCTTAACTGGGGAATGTACTTAATTATAATAATAATAATACCGTCAGACGAACATACAAACTAAACGGTCCCACAATAAACAACGCTTGTATTATACGTACCGTACTATGGACAGGGGGCGAGTATAAAATACTTATATAGATATTAAAAATCCATGACTCGGGTACAAACATTCGTGCTCATCACAAAGCTTGTTCCTACCAGGATTCGAACCCGGGAGCTTCGGCGCAGACAGCAGGGTCACTACCAACTGTAGCGCAGCTCAGTTTGTCAACAGTTGATCGATAAGTAAAGAAGCCAACAACACCGAACCCCTCTAAGAAGTTAGTCGAGAAACTGTCCGTCACGAGTATCGGGACCCCAATTAATATGCAATTCTCGCGAAACGAAGCGAATCTAAAAATGAATTTGACACGTGTTTCGCCTCTAAACGAGGCATCTGAAGTACGGCGGCGCTCCTGGGCTGTGTTTGTTTTATGAAAATTATATATATACAAACACGGTGATCCCGGTCAAAGCCTCCTCTTACATTGCGACACTACTTTACAATTAGTGTTGATAGTGTGGCGCGGTGTGGGCGGCGGGTATTAGCCGCTGCATCTCCAGCAAGGTTCTATCACTGTGGGATAGATACGTATCTATCTCTCCATCATTATGCAATTAACAACCCACTATCATGGGATTCGTATTGTGAGAATTAGGCGCAATTCTAAGATGAAGTTTCGATTTGATATTCATCAAGTAGCTGTCCCGGCGAACTTCGTACCACCATCAAAATATGTATATAAGTATGAGAAAATCTAAAATAACCCCCTGTTTTGATAGTTATTCAGCACTTTAGGACAGTATGGAGGTAATGGAGTCTATAATTGTGTAACGGTTGTTTAGTTATATATTTTTGACGGAAGCCTCTGATTTTAGTCTTGAGTCATAAAGCATCCAATATTTGGCTTAATAATGTAATCATTGCACTCGCTTTGTTTATGCTGATTTTTTTTTTATTGAACACAAAACAGCTTACAATCAAGTTTGCATTAATGGTGACATGGAATATAGTTGCTTAAATGTAATTATAACCCAAAAACTTGTGTTTTCAAAATGATACAATTTACGAGATAAGTAGAAGTTCATTTGATCAGTATTTCTACTATTTGCTAGCGATATTAAAAGCACTCAATTAGGGTCGGTAAAATCAATTAAATACCTAGCGTTTAGACATTCGTATGGTCTGATAATTGCTTAATGGCGGCAATTTGTGGCAGTTATCGAGATGTGCCCTCGATTCCTGATCCGTTTGGATGTCGCAAATAAATGAATACATTGAGAAAACCAATGATTTGGTAAATATACGTACTCTGTGATACAAATAAACTTTTTTTTATACAGAATAATAACGATACTTTTATATGTAGTAAGTGAGTATTTTATCATTAAGAATTGTCTCATATGTAAAGAGGATTAGTTTTTTTATTTCATTCTCTATCCTGGATACATTTGTACATATTCTGTCTGTGTTCGCATTACGCCAAAACCACTGCACCGAATTTAATTAAACTTGGCGTAGTTATAGACTTTCGTGAGATAGATAATATATGTATAAATAATAATTACTACAGCTACCGTATTCGCCGTGAGGAGTTTGAAATTATTTTCAAACATGCCGAACACACTTATTTCGTGATTAGTTAAATAAAGATTCCTGACATGGCTTACTAGAATTGCAATCATGTTTGAATTGTGTACGCGTCGCATTCCGCTTTCTAGCTCAACCGGCAATTAACTTAATTAGTTTAACACATAACATCGAAAATATCTTGTTATACCTCGACTTGTGCTGAAACTTGTTGGTTTGAACCTGCGATCATCGTTGCCGAGGCAAGCGTTCTGCCAACTTGGCTATCACTGCTTTTACATTTAGATATATATATATATCTACATGTAGATATATACACATTACATATCTATTCAATAGTATGATTATTAAGACCATTTTTCTCTATTTTTTTTTAAAGTAATTTCAAAAGATCTTTGAAATAAATCGTGCCGGTAAACACTCAATCAATTACTGAATCAAAGCACAAAGCGCATTATTTCCGTTACAAAACATTTGTTGGCGCAATATTATGTACACAAGCGAAATGGCGGAACGGTTTGCGAAATATATTTTATTTTTTGTGTATTTTGAGAGTTGTATTGTAATCAATTGGATCGTTTAGGTACCGTGGTTAAGAAATTACAGATGTATCTGTGTGACAAGCTGGATTTATGCACAATTTTGACTTTTTGACCGACTTCAAAAAGGAGGACTTCACATTCGTTAAATAACTGATTAAGTTAGATTTCAAGATTAGCAAATTTTTTGATTTTTAGTTTTTTGAAGACGGTTTTTATTATCTTAAAAAGTTTTTTTATCTTTTAAAGATACCTTACTAGTACTTAGCATCTAAAATTCATTGATATCTCAATTGAATTCCAATTATAATAATTTATCAACAGCCCGATTGGCACAGTTGGTATTGTGACTGCACATTTAAATAAAACATTTTTTTCGGATTTTATCGATTTTATTTTATGTTTTTACGTTCCCGACGTTTCGGCTGCTTTACAGCAAACATGGTCACGGGAGGACCGAGGTGTTTGACGTTCTAGTGTCATAGTTTGAACTGGGGTATCCTCATATTTAGTTGTTTGCGGTCCGATCTATCCAGAAAGTGCTCACAGTTTCTTGAGGTCTTACCCAGTCATCTTCCCTATTGAAATTAAGATGTTTTTTTAATTTCAACAGCCTCACTTATCATCCTTGATCGGAATCCTTCAGCTGTTATTTCACACACATACCATCTTGTACCTTTTATTTTCTAAAAACAAAACAAAAGCAGATGCCGTCATTATGACGTAACAGTTATACAGACACTCGGAAGTCCAGATAAGCATCGGATGACGTAACGAGATCGTTGGACTGTCTCGTGTGGGCCCCTGAATATGGACTCCGCGTTGGCGACCGTGTAAAAAGGAAATTTGTAATTATGTTACAAAAAATATTTGTAAATGGTTTAATACATTTATGAGTTTGGAGGTAGATATTGTACTCTACGGCTCAGAATAGAGCCACAGTCTTCCTGGAGATGACGTAATGGCTTCAGAAGTGTTACCATGGACCATGATAACTACAAAACACAGAATTAAATAGATTGGCCTTCGCTCACAATTTAATTCAAAACCGATGTCGGCTGGTTTTATACATTGCTAAGTACCTATGACTTTTGAATTCCACCTACGTTCTATGCACACCGAGCCACGCCACTCTTTACTAAATCGGTGTTGACCAGAATAAAGGGGGGGGGGGACAAGAGGTACAACTCCCTACAACTCCCCCCCCACACGTGACCCACAAACTACCCCTTTCCTAATTATTTATTCCGGGATCTTATCACCATCTTATCATACCTAAGAGCGGTATATCTACGCGGTTAGTTCACCGATTGTCACGCAAGATCCCCCAATAATAGTAACGAAAAAAATAATCATCGTTCATGCAATTGATTACTTCGCAAACCATGAAACGTATTGACAACAAAACAATGCACTTCAAGGTAAAACTAAAAGTTGAAATCAACCGAGCGCAGACTGAGTACTACCTACCGGCTAAGTACCTTGTTGTTGGTAATATGGTATGAAATATGAACTGTATATATTATATAATATAATAATAATACCAGCCCCTTTTTAATGTCCCACTGCTGGGCACGGGCCTCCCCTCAATGCGAGGGGGATTAGGTCATAGTCCACCACGCTGGCTCAGTGCGTTTTGGCGGACTTCACACATCTTTCGAGGGATTCTCTCAGACATGTAGGTTTCCTCACGATGTTTTCCTTCACCGTTTAGCAAGTGATAATCGTGGTTCAAATTGAGATTCGCACATGAAATCCCAGAGGTGCGAGCCGGGGTTTGTACCTGCGATCTTCGTTACCGAGGCAAGCGTTCTACCAACTTGGCTATCACTGCTTATATAAAAAGCTGCTAAGCGTGTAGCTGCATCAAATCAAATGCTGGTAGGGGCACATGCTGGGCACAAGTTGTGTGAGGAGCACGAATGTTTGTACCCCAAGTCACGGATGTTTAATCTATCTATACTAATCTATACTTCTATACTAATATCTATACTAATATTATATCTATACTAATCTATACTTACTTAATATTATAAATGTGAAAGTTTGGATGGATGGATAGATGGATGGATGTTTGTTACTCTTTCACGCCCGAACGGCTGAACGGATCTGGGTGAAATTTGGCACAGAGATAGAGTATAGTCTGGAATAGCACATAGGCTACTTTTTATCCCGGTAAAATGTATGGTTCCCTTGGGATAGATGTTTTAATTTTTCATACTTTTTATCGCGGGTAACACCGCCGGGCGCAGCTAGTATCTATATAAGTAATTTATACTGGGTTCGCTCTCAGTCTATTGTACGATGCCCATAATACAAGCGTTGCTTAGTGTGTGTAGTAGTAGTAGCAGCAGTTTTAACGTCTATATTTATTAATTATTTTCATTTAATTGCCTAAAACATAAATCATATAATTATGCTACAAATAGAATTTGCTTTATTTAATATGGGACACTATAGGGGCTGGTATTATTATGCAGAAAATATAATCATCTGGAGTGGAATTAGTAACTAGGTATGAATAGGTACCCAGGTACCGCTATAACCTAGTAAAAAGCAAGTTCACAACAAAGCAGTCAGCTGAAGCCCACAACCTTGGCAGTGTGACAAGCCACCGGCGACATTTTTTGCCACCACCAGTAGGTACCAATCAGCAACCTCGGTTTTTACACTTATCTATTGTTATTTAAGGTTATTATGACGTTCTTTGTCCTACGACCGTAATTCACAAGATAGTTTGAGAGATTACATAAACATTACGACTTTTTATCAAAATCTGATGCACTAGCTGCGCCTGAAACTTCGTAGTTACGCGTGGTATTTATAGCCTTTTGACTATACCAGAGGCACTCCTCTATTTTTCGGGATAAAACACAGACACATTGGATCCTGTATGGTAGATATCACCATGCCCAGGGTCAATAAATGTTGAGAGTCCAAGCCAAGCCGTCAGAGCAAAGGTCGCACACCAAAAAAAATAATTCTTAAGTACTTTCTGACCGGGAAAACACTCATCTAAAAAAAATGCATTTCTTTAATATTTTTGCTTTTCTAATCTACCCCACAAAGTCTTTACGCCATTCTGTCTCATACCTTATATCGAGTAAATTAAGCCTTGAGTGTCGGCTCCGTGTGTAAATGTTACCAATATAATGAATTTTCCACAATGAGATGGGGAATGTGGGGGACAAATGACGTGATTAATAAGGGGTGTCGCCATCTACCGAAAAAAACTTGTCTCTGTTAAAAAAAATGGATGCTAATAGTTTTCAGAGGTTTCAAAAAACTACTATAATCTTTGGAAAGAAATCAGAAATTATATTTCCCTCGGAAGTGTTTGCAGATGCGAAGAATAACTCCTATAGCTTGGCAGACAGTATTGGCGCTAATCTATGCGGACGAATCTTCAATTGAAGAGAAAAAAATCTGAGAAATTTCCACGTAAGATCATTTTTGCTGACCTGGAATCGACGCCGGGACCTCACGACCGATCACCAATCAATCCCACTAATATTATAAATGTGAAAGTTTGGATGGATGAATGGATGTTTGTTACTCAATCACGCCAGAGCAGTGGAACGGGGATGAAATTTGGCACAGAGAAAGATTATAGTCTGGAATAGCATATAGGCTTATTATCCCAGTAAAGTGTATGGTTCCCGTGGGATAGACTTTTTAATCGCGAGTAACAGCGCCCCGAGGCGCAGCTAGTATATATATAAGTATATATTAATGTTGATATTTTATTTCATCAACCATTGCTATTACATAATAAACGAATCACAAAAACTATCTAGTCACTTATTACTTTGGTTAAGAACTGAATGACGGACATTTATTTTTAGATTTTTATGTTGTTTGACTGTCGTTGTTGTTGGTTTTCCATTTTATTTACCAGGAAATAAAACAAACAATGATAATCATTGATATTTCGGTTCATTTGTTGTAAATAATGCTACTGTTTTTATTGCAAAATTGCCATTTTGTTATTGAGAAGGTTTTTGTGTTGCAATATTGACTATTAATATAGATAATAAATAAATAAATTTGTGATCAATTTGTAATTGATACCTAGCTGTATGTATATCTTAATGTTTAATTATTTACTTACATCAATATTTTTAACTTTTAACGCATAATAAAAATAATACAAATAGATTTAAATGTTAATAATTTAAATGTTTGAGGAGCGTTTGAGTACATCTTAAAGAAAGATAAGAAAGCTCTATTTTACTCCGAGTAGAGTTTGATTTTGATTTGGCCTATCTTCCACTCTGCTTAACTTATCATTCCTCAACTCTACTAACCAATGCTCTACCAACTATGCTGGTACAAACCCCGCCAATGATATCACTCGGACATATTTAGACGTACAGACATACAAACCTTTCTATATGAATATTAATAGCGCTGAGATAAAGTCAATGACACTGACATTACTACATAAGGATATACAAGTTTATTTGTGTATTATATGAAACAAAGTCGCAGATACTGAAAATGTTTATCATCACGCCTCGAATCCCTGCAGGGCTAGGTAGAGGTGTGCTGGAGTGGTGCCAATGTATGTAGAGATGCTTGGATAGCTTAAAACTGTGACAATCGTTTTGATCATACATAAACTAATTTGTATGCTACTTATGGATATTTTTGTGCGGTTTATCTACATCTATTAGGTTTAATAGGTTTGTAACTAAGACAGGGTGGTAGCCAGCAATTCACTTGGGGGAGGGGGGGGGGTCGAGCTGTAAACCAGAGACAATAAGCATTGCCAACACACTTCGCGGGGAGTCTAGGTCTAGCTTTAGACCTAAGACAATAACCAACAACCACATCAATTCGAAAAATATTTTAGAAAGTACCTATGTATTAAACATGGGGGAAGGGGGATTAAACCCCCCCCCCCCCCCTCCCCTCATGTCTACGGCCTTGAACTAAAAACGCAATTTTACGGAAAACTGATCTAATGGCGAATGTAAACACAAATAATTTCCGCAAAAACATAACATTGCAATTTGTTTCTGATTGAATTGTTTGTGAACCAACATTGTGCCCAGTCATTTCCGTCTGTTGCCTTGTCTTAATCCTCGTCTTGTTTTGTAGTTTGTTAAAGTAGGTTTAAACTATATCTAAATCCAGGTCAATTGTGAGAGAGGCAGGGAGACGTGACTTAACACTATCTCTCACTTGTCACCACTTGCTTAATTATTGGAACGACTTACCCTCTTGACAAACGACTAATCCCAAAATTTATAGACGTTTTATAACTTCATCAAACGTCATATTATAGTACTGCGCCTAGGTCAAATCTTGTGCGCAGTAGTATATGACGTTTGATTTAGTTTAAAAAACATGTATAAATTTGGGTGTAAGTAGATACACCTACTAATATTTTAATCATAAGGGTGGTAGAACATTTTTACGGATGTAATGTGGGTACTGATATCAGATAAGCTAAATATAGGTCTAAACTTGTGACAACCATAGCACTAACATTTAATTTGGTAAAATTCAAAGTCAAAGTCAAATCATTTATTTTGTATAGACCTACGGGGGCACATATAAATTGTCATTTACATTTTCTTCTTTGTTAACTCTACAACCTGATCGGAACGCGACCTCAACTGAGAAGATCCGGCGATCAACTCAGCGGGATTGTCTTTTTTTTTTTTTGGAACTCTTTTTAACAACCATATTGATTACAAAAAAAAAAACCATATCTTACACTCCGGTAAAACCATATCTTATAATACCTAGTTACAAGAAATATAATGTGTACATAATCATGTCTCGCACGGCTAAACAATAATAATTGCGTCGACAAATGTGAGGTAGACTTTTGACGTTATGTGCTTGATCATTGCAAGTTATTATCACAGCGCGCGCTTGACGCAGTCAGTACGTGAAGTGCGAGATTATTCGTAAACTAACCGTATACTTTATAGTCTACCGTATTTAGACAGAAAGCAGTGATAGCCAAGTTGGTAGAGCGCTTGCCTCGGTAACGAGGATCGCACGTTCAAACCCCGGCTCACACCTCTGGGATTTCTGGATTTCATGTGCCAATCTCATTTTCAGCCACGATTATCACTTGCTAAACAGTGAAGGAAAACATCATGAGGAAACCTGCATGTCTGAGAGAACCCCTCGAAAGATGTGTGAAGTCCGCCAATCCGCACTGGGCCAGCGTGGTGGACTATGGCCTAATCCCCCTCACATTGAGGGGAGGCCCGTGCCCAGCAGTAGGACATTAAAAAGGGCTGATATTATTATTATGTTATATTATATTTAGACATTTTGTATGGACAATTGAAAGTTTTAAAAACCGTCCGCTAGAGGCGCTTTTCAATTCTCCATACGAAATGTCTAAATACGATAGACTATAAAGTATGCGGTTTGCTCGCACTTGGCATGCTGGACTCATTCTATGTGAGGCCGGAGACACTGAATCATGGCTTAGTATGCTTTGTATGTCTTTCTAGTATTTCTCTTTTAGTCCAAGGTTCTAGGTAATCATACATAATATAAATTACAGGAAAATTTTAATTTACCAAACATAATATGTTTTTAAAAGTCTTGTGAAATCTCTGTTTAGAGAGAGAGCTAGCTACAATTTGCTATAATTAATTCAGTATATTATTGTGTCAAATATTATTTCCATCGATACAATACGTTCACTGTTGGGCAACCGTTCTATTAAATTCTAATACGATGTCAAGAACTCTTAACAGGTTCAAATTAGTTTTTATAAGTTTTTTTTTATTACGTTATAGGCAAGTATTTGATCTCGATCTCACCTGATGGTAAGTGACGATGAGATCTACGATGGAGCATACTTGCCTAGAAGGTGCCTGTTCACTCTCGACTTATGATCTCGATATTGTATTTAACTTAACATAGAGTTATGTCAAGTTGAGGCGACAGTACGATAGTACATAGAGCACGTAAAGCCGTCGGTCCTGCGCCTGATCTCTCTCTCGTCGTGTTGGATTGCCGTCCCATCGGACTAGGAGAGTGAGGTGAGAGAGAGTGCACCTGCGCTTGCGCACACACTTGTGCGCTATAATATCTCCTGCGCAGATGGCTAGTCTCCGTTGAGATTAGCCGCCGTGACCGAAATTCGGTCAAGACTATTATTGTTACTTAGTTATAGTTAAGTATGTGTTACTCTACAATATAAAGCGTAGTACCCTACAATATGAGTTTCAAAATACTTTTGGCACAACATTTTGTAAATTAAAAACTATTTATAGGCATTCTGGTATGGACCCAGCTACCTACCCATATTCCACATGAACATAATCTTTCGAGCCATACGTGTATGAAGTAAAATACTTATATTTTATAAGCTCTACACAAAAACAAGTCTGGTTATACTTTAATGTAGGTGTTAGATGGACTTATAAGAGAACGAATAATAATGAAAATGTTATTATGGTAAGGTCACGGACTATGGCTACATACGTACTGTTTTACCAAATATGTTTACCTGGCTCGGACGTTTATTTATTCTCGATACCTACGTAATGGGTTTTAAATGATACAATATATTAATGATAGAGCTCCATGCCTACTTACGTACTTACCCGATTTAATCTGGATTTATTAGGTATATTTAATTTTAAAATCCGTTTACCGGAGAAGACGAAATTTTTATATAAACTTACCTCCAAATTTATAAACAGCTATATTGGATTATAATGGCATTATAACGAACTTATCAGAGGAAAAAGTGTGTTACAATGGCTTTATAACTTTCTATCAATTTGAGAGTTAATCTATATGACGTATAAGTAAATAATAAATAAATGGTGTTGGTAAGCGCGTCACTTGAGAACGGCTGTGTCTGGATCGTTTTTTTTAAATATTCGTACTTAAACAAGATTTCTAAGAAAGAAAATATTAAAAACGCGTCCGGAAATCTTGGACCGGACAACGACTGTCGGGTCAACTCTTGATTAATATATTCCCAGACTTAAGTATCGTTTTACTGACCTACGATTAATAGTTATGGCTTCAAATTGATTTTGAGCGCGGAAAAGTGACAATTCATTAAGCGAGAAAATGCAACCAGAATTGCGAATATGGAATTAATGTAGTTTTTCATTTTAAATTAGTTTTTTTTTTAAAGGCAACAAAATCTATACTAATATTATAAATGTGAAAGTTTGGATGGATGGATAGATGGATGGATGGATGGATGTTTGTTACTCTTTCACGCCCGAACGGCTGAACGGATCTGGATGAAATTTGGCACAGAGATAGATTATAGTCTGGAATAGCACATAGGCTACTTTTTATCCCGGTAAAATGTATGGTTCCCGTGGGATAAATGTTTTAATTTTTCATACTTTTTATCGCGGGTAACCGCCGGGCGCAGCTAGTAATAAATAAAAATACTCACGTCTTAGCTTGCACAGCTTCCTTGCTCCTCACTTCACCCAACACTTTAAACGCATCATCCCTCGATTCACTCACATCCCTCGCACTACCCGGCGTGCCCGAGCGTGCTGACAGATCGAAATATCGATCCTGTGCATGTATCAACTGAGTCACTGTGAACGCGGGCGCATCGATTTGCGGACCGAACAATTCATCGTCGACATTCGATTGTTTGAAGTATCGATTGTCTTCTATATCGTTCGGTGTGTCCTCTAATCGTTGGATCGTTATGTCGAGTTTGCTCGCGCTGTTGAGACGCAGCGAGCGCTCGCTAGTGAATGCATAAGGCGTATTGGCTAGTTCTTCTTCGATACTGTTGTACCGGCTTCGGAATAGCGATTGTGGGGCCTCCCCCCCAGAGTCGTATTTCCCCCCGAAGAGGTCGTACTGTGCGAATCTGTTGTTGATCGTGTCGAACTTGGGGTCGGTGATGGGGTCCCTCTTGTCCGGGTCGGTGGGGCTCATGTTGATGTGGACGATGCCGTGCTCGTCCTTGTATTTCAGTTTTAGCGCCATTATCAGGTTGGCATTTTTTTTATCTGTAATGAAGGAAGTGTGTGTTATATTTTTTGCGATACAGCATGAAATCTGTGATATATTTTCGTAATAATGTGCGAATCTCGTTTTCAATTGCATTACGGTGAAGGCAATCACTGCGAGGAAACCTGCACATCTGTCTAAGGTCGTGTGAACTTCACCCAACAGCACTGGGCAAGCGTGGTAGATTCTGCCTAAATATTCCTTTTATTGGGCAAGAGTGTGCCCTTCATTGTGGCAATAGGCTCACGCCCATTACATTAAACCTAAAAATTAAAATACCTACTTACTATCGGCCAAATATGGATGCAGTGTATTACACAGCTGCCTACCCCTTCGGGAGTTACAGGTGTGATGTATAATAATACAATCTACATTTGAAACATGCATGTCTATCGAAGGTCGTATGAAGTTGGGCCAGCGTTGTGGACTTTGCCTCGGATCCCACTCGCGTTGTGTGCGAGCTGACAGCGAGGCAAACAACAGGTGACACCTCGCAAGGCTGCGCGACCAGTCAAGACACGGCTATTTAATTGCAGTAGTTAAAATAGAGTCACAAGGCTCTGGACGAATTGCCAACTACTTAGCAGAGAATTCCTATCCAGGAGGATAAACCATCTAACTTAATTACATTTATACAAAATCCTTATTTTTTTTTTTCACATCAACATACATAATTCAGTACATAATATTACTTGCTCTATGCTTAAGGTTGTGTACACTGCAGGAGACGCTACATATTACGAGTATTATACTCTTTTGAGATTTCTTGTCAAAATCTGCGCTGGCGTTCGACTCTAGATTTTGAGATTTGAAAAAGGTTTCAGCTCAGGAATACATATTTTTTTGGGTATTGTTATAAAATGTACGGGTTTTTATGTACCCATTTAATAGGATTTTGATCGTAAATGAATACAGTATGATTGTTTTATCAAAATAATAAGAAAATGTCCTTTTTAAATTCCCCACTTTTGGGCACGGGCCTCCCCTCAATGCGAGGGGGATTATGCTGATGTTTTATATATTTATATTTTAGATTCATCGTCCAAGCTAAGTAGGCCGATATTCTGAATGTTAGGCGTGCCAGTGACTTCGTACGTCTTCTTAAGGTCGTGGTCTTCAGGTTTTTGGCTAACCCATCTTTTGCCCGGTTTATCCTAGATGTTGTCTTGTTTAAGCTACCGGTGTGCTAAGTTTCATAAAAAATGTTTGTAGTGGATTTTGAGATACAGATAGTAGCAGTAGTAGGCTATTCCGCGGGAATTCATCTCTATCCCGGGATTAACAGTATCTTTCGACTTCTTTGATTATCCTGCCATCCCCGGGATAAAAATAATGTTTTGCAAATTGGTCGGCTTACTTTAGCCATGTAAGTATGGGGCTATAAATTATATTATTAGCAGAGCACCGCTCGGGCTTCAGTTCACACCTAAACCACAAAGAATACAAAAAGTTAGTTAGTTGTTTGAATTATTCCGACCAGTTAAAGTCACGCAGTTAGTTTTTCTGTGTGAATATTAACATGTTTGTAATATGCATTATAAGGATTAATTGTGTGACCTATTTATTAAGGCCGTATGGTAATAACTGTTAGAAATAGGTTTATGTGCTTACTAGATTGTAATTCTTTAGGTTTTAACTATTACTACCTCTGATCGAGTCAGTTGGAGGAAAAAATTAATACGGTGAAGGAAAACATCGTGAGGAAACCTGCATGTCTGAGAGAACCCCTCGAAAGATATGTGAAGTCCGCCAACGCGCACTGGGCCAGCGTGGTGGACTATGGCCTAATCCCCCTCGAATTGAGGGGAGGCCCGTGCCCAGCAGTGGAACATTAAAAAGGGCTGGTATTATTATTATATGGGAAAATTGTTTAGTGCTTTTCTATGTGAGTGAGAGGTCACAAATCAACCGTACGGTCCCAAACTAAGTAACGCTAGTGTTATGGGTACCGTACAAACAATGAACTGGGGTCGATCCCCGTTTATATTTAGAAAATTGCAATGCTGTGAAACCTATTACAATCTCATGGTGGTACAATAAGATTGCAAAAACTACTCCTTTTACCTACCGAGATAGTTGAGGTGTTTGTCTGACGATATTTATTTATTATTTTATTCAGTACATTTATCTATCCAATGGCTCTAACTCTCCTGGGATGTTAGGAAGCTATAAAGTGCGTGGACCGGGTGCCCATCGGATCTACAGGGAGCTCTCAAAACGTCCGGTGGAGATATCTGGTGCTGGCACATATTTTGGCCAACAGATCATCATTGCCATTCAACGTGGCAATGCTGCCAGCATTTTGGGCACCCTCCCGGCCGATGGTGGTGGGGATTTGTTGAGTGCATTTTGAAATCAGCCTAATTTTAATTTTAGTATATTGTATAGCTGTATTTTCTGATACTAACCAATTCATACACTTATATAGCAAGTGCGTTTGTCCGTGACACGGATGAGGGCGAGATGTGGACTCCGATAGAGACGGTATTTAGGGAAACGGACCCAAGGACGGCGGCCGGTGGGCGGCGTCCTTCGTGGGGCGGGGGCGGGGGCGGGGAAATTCGCATTTTGTTACTTTGTTAAATATATTACAGTGTATTCGATCACGAGTTCGCGATAGTCAATTATCGAAAAAAGAAGAGTTCGTTCCATCGACAAAATCTGTAGTGGCATTCTTCCCTTTTGCATGGCGGGCATTTTTAAATGCACTCTGTAATTCGATAAATTTTTTTGGAAAAAAAAATATATTTGTTTTTTTTGACACGTTTTACTAACGTTGTACAAATGTTCACTGATATAGTATAACGTAAATATTTACAAACTAAAGATATACTTAAGTCCAACTTAAAAGTTAGCGCTCTGAGCACCCTGCCACCATAGTGGTGGAGATTTGCTGAGTGCATTTTGATACTTAATCTATTAAGTATACATTTTATTTCTAAACAATAATTTATGTTAATTGCGCCCATATAGCCATATATATTATTATGTTATGTAAGATATAAAAAATGCGATGTACAATTTAAAAAAGTTGTTTTACCAAGAATCAGAAATTAACTAGCCAACTCGTAACAAATTATAGTGTATAAAAGAAGTTTTATAAAGATTGATTTTATGTGGTAAGTTGAAATTAGCGAGTGGCATGAATGAGGTCGTATAACACGATATTCTAATATTGAGAATCAAGTAGGGCTTTACTGAATAGTCACGGGTTTGATTCCCGACTGGGCACATTTTGAAAATTAACTTTTGGGTTAATAGTTCTAGGTTCCCCCCAGACTATTATTCAATACTTCTAATAACAGTGTTGCTTAGTTTGGGACCATACAGAGTGTTCGTCTGGCGATTTTTTTCTCTCACTATTTAGTTACGGGTCAACTAAAAGCTCTCTTAAATCCGTTTACAACATTGGTAAACTATGACGTAATATTATTGCTAAGGTAGCCGGGTCTATCAAATGATTGAAGCCATTACTCTATGCTATTAGGTAGGTACAACGCTGTATAGTGAGTCAAGTTCAGCGACTCATTAACGACTCACTCGCTGACTCAGCGGAATCCGAACCGCGGCGGACTCAAATTACCAGCGACACGCTTCTCGACAGCAGGCAATGATACCCGTTTGATAGTTTTTGGAGGCGTTGCAGTGATAGCCAAGTTGGTAGAACGCTTGCCTCGGTAACGAGGATCGCAAGTTCAACCACGGCTCCGACTCTGGGATTTCTGGATTTAATGTGCGAATCTCATTTTCAACCATGATTATCACTTGCTAAACGGTGAAGGAAAACATCGCGAGGCAACCTGCATGTCTGAGAGAACCCCTCGAAAGACGTGCGAAGTCCGAACATTGGGAAATTAAAAATGGCTGGTATTATATTATATATATATAGTTTTTGAACATTCATTCAAAATGGGAACTACCATATAATATCATCGCAAACGTCTGGCCCGCGTGTACTCTTCACCTGATAGCAGATTGAGATTAGAAGAGAACACAACCAATCATAATGGAAGTTTTTTCCAGCCAGGCGGGTGGTAAAGGTGGCGGAGCTGGCCGCAATAACCAGACGCTTGATTTCGGGTTCTTTTATATGTTGACGTTCGCCGAAAAACTCTCATAGTGCGTTTCAGGATTGTATGGAAAATCGTCATTTGTTGTTGGTCGTCGTATGCAGCGCCATCTGTGTATGAGCGTTGTGAACATGTTACATGTCGATGTTAAGAGGTCGCTACACCAATAATGGTGGATTGGGCCTCAGCATTGAAAATTAATGTCTCAAACGATTTGTGTTTACCAAAAGATAATGTACACATACAACGATGTGACAATGACAATGTGAGTCTTGTACAATGAGATTCTACCCAGACTCGAACCCCGGCCCCTCAACGTTCGCTCTAACACAACTCATCCAGATATTATATCAAGGCAGTATCGACGTAATGAACCGCCCGGATAGGAACCCACTCTATTATATTGGAGGGCGTACCATTAATCATCTGGTATATCTGCTGGTAATGCCAAATTAAATTCCTGTCGGCTAAACGAAATTGGATTCTGATACTTTTGCAGGAAAAATGGCGGGAAGCGTGGTTTAAGGCATTGGGGAAAGCGATTAAGAGTTATAAGACCCCGTCTGTGCATCGTAGCGAGGTACGCACTTTTTACCGGACTTCAAAAAAGAGGAGGTTCTCAATTCGGTTGTATATATTTTTTTTAATTCTTTATTTGCGAACGAATTAAAAAGATTACAGTGTTGATTACAGATTGAAGCGCCGAATCAAATCATTGTTATAAAAACATCCACATGTAATACAGAATTCATTAAACAATAATACGATAGTGGGAGTTCAGAGGTGTAATAAAAACGTGTGTGCCTTACACTTTTCGTTATTTTTAACCGACGTTAAACAAAGGAGGAGGTTCTCAGTTCGGCACGTACATTTGTTCTTTTTTTATGTTTGACCACGCGAAGTGAACGGATATTTTTATAAGAACGTTATTCATGATATTTTTAATATAAGTATCTATACATATAAACAACACAAGATTTGCAGAATTAAACGAAATATACAACTAGTTAAGTAAGTATAAGTTACCGAATGTTTTCTGTGTCCCCTTCAATCAAAGAAGACGTCATAGTTCAAGTGTCTTTTAAAACTGCTTCGTAGATAGCTAGTACTCTTATAATACGGCTTATTAAGCCAAGCTGGCGCAGTTTCAAAGCAATTAACCCAATAATTGGTACCGCTTCTACCAGTACAGTTTGTCAATCTTTGCCTCACATGCCCTTGAAAACCGATGTGCATACTGTGGCAATGATCCATTTTTTATGTTTTTATTTAGTTACTAGTCACCCGTAGATCATAGTTGCAGAGGCCAATGGGGCAGAAAGGTTCTAAGGTAGCGACAAGTCGGAAGTGTGATACGGCTGCCCTCAAGGTGAAATTATGACCTTCCACGCGTCGCAAGAAGCCTGCGGATACGAGGGGCGAAGGACTGCGATCTGTGGAAGACCTTAGAGAAGCCTATATCTAGCAGTGGGCGTCTTCTCTCCCCACTTTTCCATTGGCCACTGTGGGCAAGCCCATGGCCCTCTAGTTCTTTCCAAAGGAGGGGGAATTAGGGGGTCCCATGAATCGCGGTTGCGCCTAAAAGACTCCTCTGTTATAGTCACAGGGTCCCCATTATCCTGAAGACTCCAGGGTCTGTAATAGGTTAAAGATAGCCCTGCTTCTCACTTACTTATGATGATGGCAGTTAAAGGTTTCCGATAAGTCCTACTTGGATACCGACTGCAGTTTAATTTAACTGGAAAAACATTATTTCATCCATTACAATACTGTCCAAACCACAGATATATTAGAGGAGATATGTTATGAAAGCGGTGGGCTTGCGCTCACCTTTAGCCAAAATTACGCTAACATAGAGTTTTCGCCGTCAGTCGACTGCAACTGCACGTCGGTATCGGAGCTCTAACTTTTTTTTTAAATGCCGTTTTATTCCGTGGTTGTGTGCAAAAATACTAGCAGCAAAGTGAACTACGCGAAAGATGGAATCTCATTTCACCAGCCAGTATTCAGTATTTTATTTATTCGTCTTTAAAATCATTAAAAACAACAAATCAAAAAATATTTAATGCCTTTATTATGTTATTATAGTTTTCATGTAGCACAACGACTTTTTTATTTTTGTACAAAATACATGGCTCTTTAAGTACCACCTATGTTCGCTACTGAGTGAATGTACGAGGCAATGGATAGATCGTCTAACGATACTTTGAATAAACTGGTGCGTCGCGTGGTACGGCCGCTGCATGCGGCGACGACGCAGCACGCACCGAATTATTGGCACGCGTGTGTGTGTGAGACTTCGTATTGGTTGGTTTTATGTAATTGCATGTGTTTTGTGGCGAGTGGTGGGGACAAAACGGAGACAGCGAGTTTCCATACATTTTAAACCGCACGGCATATCTCTCGTGATCTGTGGTCCAAACCATGCTTTGCGCAGCGTGTCGTACTAATTCCATAGAGGCAAGACTGTTTCGCAGGCAGCGAAAAGCTATATCCTCGCAATTATGAGAAGTACCTGGGGCGTCTACCTACCTTTCTCGCAAAATGATGCTTATTAGGTGCGATTATAGACACTATTAGAGTCTACTTTCCTACCGGCAATCAGTTACAAGTCTACTTAACTCGTCGCAGTTAAAACTAAACTTTAATGATATATAATGTCACGCACACTACTTTGGAAAGTGTGCTTTTTATGCGGTCTTTATTTGCTATGGCTGAAGTTCGATAGTTGGTAGGTACAGAGATTAATTTTTAAATTAAATATTAGGTATGTTTTCAGCATATTTGGAAGACCTTGCCGTGTCCTACGCGCGCGGTTACTCGACCCTTGATTTTATATCCATGGTCATATTACGGTGTAACATTAGTTTAAGGTCTTTCTAATAAAAAATGGTTAACGATGACGTCACTTCGTCGACGACCTGATTAGCTTAGTTGATAGTGAATCTTAGTTACCTTCTGCGCCGAGGGTCCTGGGTTCAAATCCTGGTAGGGACAAACTTAGTGTGATAAACATGAATGTTTGTGCCCGAGTCATGGATGTTTAGTATCTATATTAGTGTTATATACTGGGTTCGCCCCCAGTCCATTGTACGGTACCCATAATACAAGCTTTGCTTTGTGTGCCGTATAGTTGGTGTGTTCGTCTGGCGATATTATTATTTTATTACTATACTGGCACGATATTTTTATAGTTATATAGTGTCCACCACTGTTACTCGTGTAAGCCAGGACCTAGAGCAGTAGCAAGAAGACGCTGAAGTTTGACCCTCGCCGAGTCACGGGGAAAAGTAATTGTATTGATATCCACAACGAAGTTAATCCAAATCTATACTAATATTATAAATGTGAAAGTTTGGATGGATGGATGGATGGATGGATAGATGGATGGATGTTTGTTACTCTTTCACGCCCGAACGGCTGAACGGATCTGGAAGAAATTTGGCACAGAGATAGATTATAGTCTGGAATAACACATAGGCTACTTTTTATCCCGGTAAAATGTATGGTTCCGGTGGGATAGATGTTTTAATTTTTCATACTTTTTATCGCGGGTAACACCGCCGGGCGCATCTAGTAAAAAATAAAAATGAAAAATAATTTGAAGAAGCTATCCATTTCTGTCCATGTTACTTATCAAAGGAATGTAACACGTAAGAATTCTCGGGGTAAGTGCCCTCTCATATGAATATTCAAAGGTCTAAATAAATATTTCTTGAATCATTTACTAACACCCACCAAAAACTCTAAAATTAGCATATCAAGATGACACAATTCCAGCGAACTTATATCGTTCTAAAACTTATACCAATAACTAGGTAATGTAGTAACAAGTTGTACAAACCAAAATTAAGGTATAATCCAATATAGTCGCTAAACACACTGCACTATTATTGTTATACAACCACAGCTCGAATATCCGCTGTATAAGAATCACATTTTCACTAAAATCTCTCGAGTCCGTGAGTCAGAAACGTCATCATTTCAATTTAATTTTAAACACGTAATATTTAACGGAAATTGTCACCATTTTGAGTTGTCTAGCGCGAAAATACACTGCTATCGTCATTCTTTTATTTTCAAAATTCGCACCACAGTATGAAACTAAGTGATAGATTAAAAATTATTTCCCTATGGTAAAGCGTAAGAAGGTTATATTTTAATTTTACAGCCATCGCGATGTTAAATTAACGAAAAATCACTATATTATATTGTTGTCCAAATACAGCTGATTAGAAAACCAACATTATTAAATTATTACAAGTGATTTTAAGTCAAAAATGTGTTGTTTATTATTGTTTTGTGTTCAGTTTCTAAGGCTACGTTACGTCTTACAAGGCAGTTGTATTACAACTGACCATTGTGTGAAGAAGTAGGGGGTGTCAGGGGGTGGCTGGCTGGGTGCTAGGGGTGCGCTGTTAATCACGGGGTGGGTGGAATAATTTTGTTTTTTAATTGCGCGGGAGGTGCGTTCGGCGGCGCGTTTTTTTATATTTATTGGCATCGTTACAATTTCTGGTGTCATGCATGTGTGAAGCCGGCATTAAATTTGGTTAAGTATCATAGACTAATCCCGAATTAAGTCTACTTAGCTTCAGTGTCATCCTCAGTTGAGCTGGCTAAAATTATTTAAGTATCTTTCCTTTAAACATTTTTTTTTAATTTACGTTACTTAATTTAATTTAACCTATTTAATCGACAAGATACCTACGAGCGTATTCAAAACAACCTAGGATTTGTAGTAAACAGAAATGTAGCCATATTCTGGTAAACCACGCGCCGCCATAGTGACACGTAGTAACATTGATAAAAGTCACTTTAAAACTGAGTTTTAAGTATCTATTTTAAAACAATACTGGGCATAGAAATATTCTAAGTACTTACTTCTCGATAAGTAGATACTAGAGCAGTGATAATCAAATTGGTAGAACGCTTCAAACCCCGGCTCGCACCTCTGGGATCTCTGGATTTCATGTGCGAATCTCATTTTCTACCATGATTATCACTTGCTAAACGGTGAAGGAAAACAACGTGAGGAAACCTGCTTATGTAAGGGAACCCCTCAAAAGAGGTGTGAAGTCCGCCAAACCGCACTGGTCCAGTGTGGTGGACAATAGCCTAATTCCGCTCACATTGAGGGGAGCCCCATGCCCAACAATGGGCTATTAAAAAATAACTAATTACATTATATTATTAAGTAGGTACTAGAATTTGCCAGTCATTATTAAACATTAAAGTAGGCACTTCAAGGAATAGTTAAAAACGATTCATTTGTCATACACACTAATATGTTTCACGAAGTATTCTAGAAATTCAGGTTACTTGAGTACCTTTTCTTTGCTAAAAACTGTATAAGTACCTACTGTGTATCATGAGTCATGACGGGTCGATTCCGAAAGTTATAGCTTCATCTTCAATAAACAGCACTTAGTGGACATCGTCTAATACATCGTCAGTTTTGATAGACTTTCAAATCTACCAGGATAGATATTTTACAATTAAACATTCTACTGTACATTGAAATAAAACTAACTTTACAGATTTTATCGCGTGTATATTATGTTTTACGGTCCTAATTTCAATAAGGAAGATGGCTGGGTGCTACCACCGACTTGGGATCCAGTAATTAATATAATGAAATAGAAAACCAAGCGCACCATTGCAAGACTTCAAGACACCGTGAGCACGTTCTGCGTAGATCGGACTGCAAACAACAACTAAATATGGGGGTACCCCAGTTCTAACTATGATACTGGGACGTCAAACACCTCAGTCCTCCCGTGACCATGGTTGTTGTAAAGCAGTCGAAACGTCGGGAACGTAAAAACATAATAACACGCGATAAAATCTGTAAAATTAGTTTTATTTCAATGTATAGTATTCACGTAAATATAAGAAATCAATATTTTACTGTATATGTATGTAGGTATGCATTCACTAGCACCTCAAGCTGACTCTCTAGTTTTAGTTTTAATTAAAATTAAGTTAAGTGGTAGCCTTTAATATTAAATGGCTCACCGTTACTAGCTCGTATCTTATTAAGTTATTATGGCAAGAAAAGATACGGTAAATTAACAGCATCTTAAGATTAAATTATAGAATCAGGTGTCACTTGACAGATATTTGCAAGACAATTTAGGGAAGGTTCAAGCTGTTTAGTTTATAACTACAGAGGTTAGCAAGCCGGGAGTGAGTGATGGGCCCCCGCCTTCAAATCGTTTCATCTTATTTCAGCATTGGCAACTCCCTGAATATAAATGGTACGAAGGTTGCATTACCGTGAGCCCAGGTCTGCATTGTGGGCGCGGTCCGCGGGCCAGGGCGCCCTTATACCTATCAATTATATAATACTGCAGTTTAGATGGTGTTTTTGTACGTACCGACTTCGATATGGTAGAATATTCCAATCATCTCATTCGTGAGATACGAGATTGTCGTTACAGAATAGCTCTACTGAACGGGTGGAAAGAGTTCGGTAAAGCCTCTTCGACCGGCACAACGGCAGAACCTAATGTGTTGGGCGGATTGATATGTTATCTAGTCCTTACAAGTTGACACGTCAAGAGGCAAGATGGCTAGTCATATTTACATGCCAATTGTACCCTACAGATCGGGTGCCGAGCTGTGCCGTTCATAGAGACCTTTAACCGGCATACCTCTAAGAAATATAAAGTTAAAGTTGCGATTGACGGAACAGATAGCTCGTGAAATCAATGGCTGTTGGGGCAGAAAGTTTCTGGAATGGCGACCACGAGCCGTAGATTGTGTGGACCGATAATTTCACGTCGCGGTGGATGCGAGTGGCGGAGGGCCGTGATGTGTGGAAGTGATGGGGGAGGCCTGTAGTCCAGCAGTGGACATCTGTCTAGTGATAGATAGATCGTGTCGTATGCTATAAACGTCTCCGATACAGCAAGAACATTAACGTAATTGGTATAAACTGTTAGTCCGCAGGCCGCGCCTCTGTAAACTCAAATTAATATGAACCATATGCTCAGATAATGTAGAAACGAATATTAATCACTATTTACAAGGTCATTACATGGTGTTTAATTTAAAATTGTGAGTTATATTCTCGGTTGTGATAATATAAATTTATTTTTCGGATTTCATGTCCGAATCTCTTTTTAGTGGTTGAATATATCTCGCTGGATAGTGAGGCCAAACATCGCGAGGAAACCTGTACGTCAAGTGCGAGATTATTCGTAAGCTAGCCGTATACTTCACAATCTACGTATTTAGACATTTTGTATAGAGAATTGAACAGCGCCTCTAGCGGATGGTATTTCAAAACATTGAATTCTCCATACCAAATGTCTACAGACTTACCCCCGAATTTATAGACGTTATATAGGTAACTTTATCAAACGTCATATAGTACTGCGCACAAGAGTTTTGCTTTGCGCAGTAATATATGACGTTTCATAAAGTTATAGAACGTGTATAAATTTGAGGGTTAGAATATAAAGTATACGGTTAGCTTACATATAATCTCTCACTTGATGTGCGGCACTTCTTTCGACAGTCGTCTGAAGTTATTTTTAGGAATCTTTGTTTTTTTAAAGGGTATGTTATTTTGAAAAGATTTTAATATTATACAATAATAAAAATATTGTATCGCCCCCTTTTACATTGCGACCAAAATACCATCGCTGAAATGTGGGAGCACCTCCGCCTACCCCTCGGGAACACCGGCTTGTTTGCGCCACTTAAACAGTAGTCAGCAACGATCCTAACGTTTGAAAAGGGTGCTTAGTATGAATTTTAAACGGCATCGAATACCGTTCGAGTGATCGAATCTTTCCATTTCATACAGTAAACATTCTGTATAACGATACGACGACCTACATTAAGTATTTCATTCTGTTTGGCGTACTGTGGAAATCCTATTGACGCAAACAGTTGCTGTTAATTATTTTAAGACACCTAATAGAGTTATAGTAGCACGATAGGTAGTAAATACATTGTATAGTAGTAGTGATGAAAACGTGAAATAAAACGTGTTAAATAATTACTGATAATTAATTTATTTACCTTGTAATGATAATATAATGTATTCGTAGCTATATACACACAGCATATATGACTGCCGACTTTCATTATATGGTATTAAAATTTAGCACAATTATTCACAAATTAAAATTTATCGATACATTAATTTAATTCTAAGCAGTACAATGTCGTACAAGAGTGGGAAAAGAAATCATGCGAACAAAAAACTGCTATACCACTTAGCATTGCATAATGGAAATAGTACGTTTCTTTTAACACTTTTATACGACTTGTATGTATTATATTACTCGGAGTCTCTAATTGATGGTTAATTTTGAGAATTTCATAACGATAATAACAATTAATTAAACCAATTATTTAATAAGATACGCGATATAATTAATGACATATTATACAATTCTATACAACTAAGTGTATGCTAACACGGCGGTGACCGGACATGTTGTCAAAAACTAACGACCACAATTTAAATAGAACATTTTCAAAGCATTACAATATGAATATAAAATTAATAGGTACGCGTGCTTATAAAGGCGATTTTTTTTCCTATCATAATTTTTTAAAGTAAATTAATTATTTTTCAATTTTTGCAATTCAATATATTTTTCCATTGAGATTTCAGTTACACAATAATAGTGTAAAATATTTTAAGGGTTCCATCAGTAGGCTATAAGGGTCACATTCCCGAATCATTTTTTTTAATTACAATACAAAGTCCGCCATGAAACTTTACTGTCTCGCTTTCTCACAGAAAAATCACACATGACCGTACTCACCTAGTAACTCCTAAAAATATTTTACACTATTTTTGTTATACCTTGTATATCACAAAGATAAATTCAAACCATACATCGTTACATCCAGTCACCAACTAAAGAATAATAAGGCACCAAAAAAAATCTATACAATGTTTAAAAACTAGCGAAATTTAAACACTAATCTGTGTTTTATTTGAACATTATCATTGATATTACAAATTAAAAATAAATGCTATTATTAATGCGTTTAATATGTTTCAAAATAATTATTGTCTGGAATGTTAACATTAATACAGCTGCACAGCAGCAGTTTAATTTCGGTTAGAAAGGTCTTATAGAACCAAACGGTGAGTGCAGTGATGATCCTAAATTCAGACATTCGCAATTCAAGTTTGACGAAAGCAAGTAAGGAGAGAGTGGGGGCGTGCTCTTTCTCTATCGCACACAAGCTCAATAAGCGCTGACGTCACTAGACACTACAATATATTGTAATTTTCTTTATGATTTTTTTTTAAACTTATTTCTCATTATTAGAGTAAATTCAAAAATTGGCGTAGAAAGAATCGACCAGGCCTTATGCTTATGCCATTCTAGCTTTTCAGCGCTGCAGCCCAGCTGTAAAATGTTAACATTTCATAGAAACATCCATAATCAGAATTATAGTGATAAATAATACAATGAAGCAACAATACGAATACTGGATTGTAAGACACGTATAGAGATAATATGATAAAGATTTTAGATTATCATATATCTATGACAAAGATCTTGGATGACATAATGTGATCATAAACCAGGTTGATAAAAGTACAATAATAACGACTATAACCATAGATATAAACATATGTCTAGACTATATTATCATATAAATAAGACGTTCCAGATCTATGGCATAGATATATGATGATGTAATATCCGTTAATAGTTATCAGACCCACATATTATTAAAACACGAGAAACTAATGAATCATTTATTGCTATCGTTCTTGTTAATTGAGTACCTACTCATAATGCTTGCTCGTAGGTACGAGGAATGCCTTATAGTATTTCTAACTGAAGAAACAAACAGATTTCATGTCTACCGTACTATTCTAAAATGATCATTGACGAATCCACTTCTGAATCCGCGGTGAGATTGTATGGTTATAGGAAGAGAAAGGAATTACGTAACTGAGTGTGCCTTCTGAGATGATTTTCGCTTTTCGGAATAGCACTGAAGATTAGTGACACAATCAATCGAGCAACAGATGTGGTTCGCGACATTTCGTCTCTATTATTTCTTCGTCTGAGCATAGCAACCAAAAATAAAGTACCGAGTTCCTTAAATTACATATCTTTCAGCACATATTTCAGTATAGCACCCTCGGTGTTCCTAGTCTGATTGACACCGGTGTCGAGACTTGGTGACACAACTTTCGGCTCTCGGTCCGAGTCTCGCGAGAGCTGTGACGACGTTTCTATCGCGTCTATGTTTTGGAGGAGCAGGTTGTTGGATCCGGTGGATGGGTTGCGGCTGTGGCCCGTCATTATCATGTTTGGTTGGGGCGTGGGTCCTGAAATATAAATTATAGTTTTCAGATGTCTGTTCTGACGACCCGATTAGCTCAGTGGGTAGTGACCCTGCTTTCTGTGCTGACGGTCCCGGTTTTGAATCCTGGTACGGACAAGCTTTGTGTGATGAGTCTTATTCATGTTTATTATCTATATAATACTAGCTGACTCGGCAAACGTTGTTTTCCATATAAAATAAATTGAGATATAAACTATCCTATCTTTCAAGTTGGATAAAACAGCACACAGTGTGCAAAATTTTATTAAAATCGCTTTAGTAGTTTAGGAGTCCATAGCGGACAAACACCGTGACAAGTAAATTATATATATTAAGATTATTTACCGAGATCACCCTCAGTCCATTTTTCGGTACTCATATTACAAGCGTTGCTTAGTTTGGTACCGTTCAGTTGGTGTGTTCGTCTGGCGATATTATTATTATATTACATTATCGAGATTATAAAATGAATAGTTCCTCGTTCCTCACCAATAGTGGAGTTCTTCCTGGAGCTAGGCGTGGTGCTCCTACTGTCGGTGGTGGTGAGTCCCATCATGTTGGGTAGAGCCGCCCTGGGACGCGACTCGTTCTGCAGGAACTTGACGAACTCAGCGGCGAGGCTGTCTGTGGCGTTGGCGGCGCGGACCAGTCCCAGTCGCTCGCACTCCGGCTGGTTGAAGTCCAGGACCGTAGACAGGACTCTGAGGACTTGGGTCCTGACGAAGAGAAATGAAGGTGAATCAAGAGTGAAGGGAACTCAAGACACTGTGAGCACAGCACATTCTGCGTAGATCGCACCACAAGCAACAACTAAATATGAGGGTACCCCGGTCAAACTATGACACTAGGACGTCAACCACCTCAATCCTCCATGACCATGATTGATGTAAAGCAGCCGAAACGTCGGGAACGTAAAAAACAAAATATAAACGCGATAAAATGCTTAAAACTAGTTTTATTTCAATGTGTAGTATTCGCGTAAATATAAGAAATCAATATTGGTTTTGTACTTCAATATATTATTGCCAACGTTCAGTCTATATAATTTCTTCGTCAGAGATAACAGGTTGATTTTTTTTTTGACGGATCTATAAAGAATGATCTGTGGATCCAAAATATAACTCACTTGTTGGTATGATTGCCGGCCGCCGTCATCACGTAATTAATGACGAGGTTCTTGACCAGGTTCTTGTCCACCTTGTCCTGCTGGTTCGATATCGCGCTGTAGTACCTCTCCTCTGCCGCCGCCACTGACGTTTGGAGTGTGCGCACTGTTTGGGGCAGAAGGTTATGTGCAATTCTTTGGAACACTTCTGGAACTTTCCTTTCTAGCAACTTTAAATTACATGGACGGGTTATTCAATGTTTTAATTTGGCCACATTGGAAATTTGAAAAGTTCTTTTTAATCTATAACACGAGCAAAGACTGCGGATTTCATTCTCATACAATTAGCCATGCGCAGAGCCGCTATCATTGCTAATTTTAATTGATGCGACCTGTACACTGATTGGTTGTTCTTCCCAGACCAAAATATTAATCAATATTTATATAATGTTTAAACATTTTTTTCACTGGAATTAACAGTTGTGTACAATCTGTAATGATCTTATGTAAAGAGTTAAAAGTGAGCCAGTTAATATTAAAGTTATCAGTAATCAACTATATTAATATTTTATTCCAAACAAGAGTATTCTGAGAGTACTATGTTTATATATATAAGTCAAATAACGGTATCTCCGCACTCCCCCTTGCATAGAGGGGAGGCTGGTATTAAACAGTCGAATAATAAATGGAGGACCTTATTATTTTAATAAATAATATAGCGTCTACATTCTACTCTTACCATGCACCTAGCGTGTCTTCGTAGGGCGCGGCGGAGCGTCGCATCGCTCGCACGACCTCAAAGTATTATTCAGCCACTGGGTAGGGGGCCGGTGGTTACTCAAACACTTTACAAATCATTAATGCCTTATAGGACTCTGCCTCAAAGGCAAAAGAATACCTTTATTCTTCATCAAATATTTGAAATTCACTGAGTGCTTGCATAAACATTATCAGGCAAATTTAAAGCAATAAAAATACCGTGTACTCCTGTTCTATTTCTTTTCAAAAAAGGCCGATATTTCACGCATAAGTAAGGTCTATTTTAACATATGTGCGGTGCTGTTTATATAGTATTTAAAGTTGATACACTACATATCAAGACATCATCCACAAAAAACTTTTTTTTTAGCGTTTGACACAAACTCATATGTGTGTATTAATTCATATCAATGGATTTAACAACACATTATCAGCACAGTCCGAAAAGAAACAAAATTGTATATATTAATCAATTATAGAAGTCAAAACCGACTAAATAGGTTGGAACCATGTTTATAGTTACTTGCTGAAATGCCTACGTAAGGTCGTGATATTTTAACAAATATAATAGTGAATAAAAGGATGTAAATAAGTGCGAACAACCACCCTCCCCCGTTATTCATAATTCCACCAGTACCTGAAGTAATACTCAAAGGCAATGCAGCATTCTTGGAATCTTCTAATTGCTACTCTTCTACGATATGCAGGGGGCGTTCAAAAATACAAAAACATATATGGATGATTTTGGATATGGTACTTATTTTTTAAATCCTTTCTTGGTCAGAATTGGATAGTTATTACTTTGAAACTTACAGAAATTGTCGGTTACCAAATAAATACAGCAGGTGATACGATATGTACCTGATTGAAAATACCATTTCCAAAATATAAAAAATATAAAAAACAACATATACAAAACACACTCATACAACAAAAATGTGCTGCAAGACAAACTTGCATTGTGATTAATGAAAATATAACACAGACGAAGTGAACACTATGGCATTTCGATTACCTATATTAATTTCGATAAATAATTTTAAGATTCGGTATTAAATTTATACACGTAAATCTTATGATATAGTGAAGCTTATTTATTTTAATATCCACTTTTCAAGCTCTCTAATGATAAAGAAAAAAAAGAGGATCTAATTAGTTTTACCCCGAAATTCATAGAAGTTTATATCCATTTACATTGGTATTACAAAGATTTTCTTTTAAAAACTGCTTTCTACAAATTTGGGATTCATCTCTGGTCACATGAAAAGTCTACAATGCCAGAATTTCCACACGCTCAACATAAAATTAAAACATTCACAAAAAAACAAACATCAACAGTAATGGTGAAATAAAACACAGACGTCACGATGTGAAGCCGTGACCCTCAATCAAACCCCATATGGTAATCTGAGTGTGTGCGGCCGTGCCGGACAGCTTGGCGGCACGGCCGCCGCGTGCGACAACCTCACAGTTACCAAATGAGATTAAACTGAAGTAGGCGCAAGCGTTGATCCTTGATCTCGTTTCAATATGCTAAGCTGGTTACTTAGTATTTACAACTTAAAAATGAAGCTTGTAATATTTGAGGTTTTTTAAATATATGCCCAATCGTAAAATAAAATAATGTTTCTTTATACAAATTATGGCCACCCGTTTGAACCCCTTAGGAGTCAAATTTCTAAAATTCCTCCGTCGTGCACATTTAAGGTACTCAGGGAATATATCCTCCAAAAAAAATCTCTAGGTCTGGGCTAAGTCCGTGCATTGTATGTCAGTCAGTGTTAAAAAATTTAATAAAAAGAAGAATATATTACTGTATTTTTTTTCGAAGCCTTTCCACTATTCAAATTAGAGTAGGCTTCCAAACCCTACTGATTTGGTAACTCATCAATATTCGCCTATTGGACATAGGGCCACCGTAAATTATTGAAGCTTTGATGGTGACATTATTTCGTTTCGACTATTGAAAAATGCTTTCGACAAAAGACTTGGAAATGTGATTATTTTAAATAAATTCAATAAATAGCCAATAACAAAACTACAAACATAAAAGGGCACACGATGCAAAGGAATCTAAATTGTACGAACAACGTGTAACAAAATGAAATCAACCACAACGAACACGATAATTTCAACACGCCACGACAAGCTACGTAACATTGAACACTAACTTACGCGTTTCTACGTGGTACGTGAGCATGTGGCCTACCGAAGCCTGGTGGTATACCAACTGGTAGCCTGGGATGCACCAGCCCAGAATTACCAGCTGATATTTAGCCAGGCTCCGGATTTTGATGATCTACTAACTATTGGCTAAGTTCTATTGGATGTCATGGTTCAGGAAACGCATGTTATGGATATGTTAGATAAGATTGCGTATTGCTTGGAGAAGTTAAAAATATTATTTGAATTTGACTTGATGGTTCTTCTGATATTTATAAGATCTACAAATATCAGTGACTTACACAGACCTTTCAAATTAAATTTAGATTGAAAAGATTAAGAAAACACTTGCCTTGATCTAAGCAGAATAAAACTCAAAATCAATACGCAATTGCAATTTGGATAAAAATTATATGCAAATTTTTACATTATAACATCATAACTAAAATTTACGGATTTGGCTATAAATTTTATGCTAAATTCTACATTATAACACCATAACTAACTAAAGATAGTTTAATCAAAGTTGCTATACATATCAAAGATCTTTAAAATACATGTACCGATTCATATTTGGAGGAAGAATGGTTAAAAACAAAATGGACACACTATCGGAATTGTAAATTTCCAAATCACGATGCTAATCGTTCCACACTTTAACATACCTTGTTCCTTTAGATCATTTATCTGAGCTGCTTTGGTTTCCACCTGGTCGCCTAGCCTACTGGCTGCTTGTAGCCCTGCCACGGATTCTTCCAGCTTAGCGTTCAACCTCGATATCTCTCCCTGAAGTCTTATATTCTCACGCTTCAATTCCTCCATCTTATTTCTTATTTTTTCTGTGGCTGCGTGAATGTCGCGTTCTTTGTCTGTAATAGAAAAATCATAAAATACGGTCTTTAGAACATTTCCATTAGACAGCTCCCGTTATCCTTTGACACCGTTCTTAGTGACCCTGCAATCAGTACCGATGGTCCTGGGTTCTTAAGGGGCAAACTTTTTGTGTTGAGCAAGAATAATGTATATATCAGAGTCATGAACGTTTTATATCTATATAACTAATTATAAACTGTGATCGCCCCCAGTTCATTGTACGGTACCCAGAATATGAGCGTTGCTTTGTTTGAGGCTGTACACTTGGTGTGTTTCGCTAGCGATATTATTATTTACAGAATACACTAAGTAGGTACACGATTAATCTGAAATTTTAAAAAAATCGGTGTTCAAGTCTCACCTAGCTGGAACTGCTCCAACACAACCTGCAGGTTGGTGAGGGCCGCTTCGCTGCGACTCCTGGCGTCCTCCGCCTCACCGAGCCGCGCCTGCACGTCCTCCCGCTGCTTCTCCAGCAGTTTGATCTGGTTGCGGAGGGTTTCTACCTCTTGATTCGCACGGATACTGGAACAATTGGGTTGGTCTTAAAAGATAATGTAGCATGTTTTTCGAAAGGTACCGAAAATTTTGGTAACCCTTGGGTTTTGCATGTTATAGTATCGGGATTAGCTATATAGGTACTAACCTGTTACTGGTATAAACAGTGCTAGTCTGCTTTGCCCTATCTTCCACTTGGTGTAACCTCGCCTGGCACTCTGTCAGCTTCTGTTCTGACGTCATCAGCTCTTGCGTGTAGTTCTCCTCGGTCTCCACTAGGTGGCGCCGTAACCTTTCTAGCTCGCGCGCAGAGTTTTGCTCTTGCTCTGACAACTGAATGTTAGAATAAAAATTGATTAATTAGGTTCGTTGCCCTGTAAAATCAAAGGATTACGATAGGGTATGATGAGATGGGCAGAAATCGAAAAACAATTGAGATCTTCGAAAAGTTCGTCAATTATCGCCTATCACATCTACGGTGTAAAAGGATGAGAATAAAGGACTAGGTTATGCTATACTTAGATCCAAAAATTCGTTCGTGTAATATTTAGCAGTTTTCCCGCGATTCGAGTATAGTTATTACTCCGTGTGGCACCAATGATGACAATATTTTAGTGTATAAGTGTCGGCTAGATTAAGGCTCGGCATCGCATCTGGTTCTAGCTGGTGGACGTTCAGCTTAATCCATATTGTACAGGTGACGTTGTAATGTATGTATATAATAACAAATATTGATAAGATTAAAAACTCAATCCGTATTAGTAGTGCAGAAATTATAATTACCTGGGCGTTTTCTGCTGTCAATATCCTCGCCACATCCAATTGCTTGGCCAGGCTTTTGTCCAAATGTTCACATTTCTCACTCAGCTGCCTCACAGCTTCACTAGCATTCGCTAATTCACCTTTCATTCTATCGTAATCGCTTGAATTTTGATTGAGAGCTATAATTATTTCATCTTTTTCCTTAAGCGTTATCCTTAGCCGTTCACAAGTTGTACAATTCTGACTGGAATTTTGTAAAACGTTGTCTTTCTCATCAATCATTTTCTTGAATTCGTTGTTCTGTTCTAAAATAACATGATTCAACCTCTGAATCTCATTATGGTATTGTAGACTTTCATTGTGTTTCAAGTTGATTAAATTGATTAACTCTGTTTTTTCAGCGGTCGCGTTGTCTATAATAGATTTGTATTCCACAGCAAGCTTATCAATTTCTTCGTATTTTTCTTTAAATTCGTTGAAAGCTTTTTCTTTAAGTGTTAGATTTTCTTTCAATTGTATCACTTCAGTTTCTACTGCTGTTTTGTCTTGTAATAATTTTGCATAATCATCATTATGATCAGTGACATTATCTGTAACTTTTATTTTGTCTGTTAACTCAATGATCGACTGTCTTAGCTCTTTTATTTCCTGTTCTTTACTATATAATGTAGCTTTATGATCTGTGTTTAGCTGTTCTATATCCGCGTAACTTTTTGTAAGGGACGAGATCTGGGCATTTTTAGAATTTATCTCATCATTGAGTGTAAATATTTGTTTGCTCATATCTTCTTTTTCAGTTAATAGCCTTTTCAGTTCATCATGATTTGCATTTAGTTTACAACTTGTATCATTAAGTATTTGACTAACTTCTTCTAAAGACTGTGTAAGGCGTACTATTTCTTCATCTTTGACAACAACGCTGTTCTCTAAGTCCACAACGCTTTGACTCAAATTATTTAATTTTATATTAGTTTGATCGACTGTTGAGTTAAGAGCATCTATAAGAGTATCTTTTTCATTTAGATCTGAAATTAATTTATCAAATTCTTCTTCTAGATGTATTATTTTACCATCAGTAGATGATAATTCCATTTCGAGTTGCAGTTTCTTTTCATTGAGTTTATTATTTTCTTCTTTGAGTTTAGTCACTTCACTAGTAAGGATTCCTTGTTGAATAACTTTGGCTTTTAAGTCTTCAATAGTGTTTTGAAGCGTATTTTTATTTGTTTCAAGGTTCGTATTATTTTTAAAGGCATTGTTGTCTTCTCCAAGTTGTTTCTCTATTATCTTTAATTTAGCTATTTCTTCTTTTTGTTTCTCTATCATTTCTGAAAGATTGTTATTCGCTTTCATCAATTCATCTATCTTTACTGTTTGCTCTGTATGAATCTTGTCCATATCACTCATACTCCCAGTAGTTGTCAATTCCTGTTCTAAGACAGTAACTTTTTCTTGTAACTGCAGTTTGTCATTTTCTATTACCTTTTTATCATTAATCACTCCGTCTAATTTGCTTTCAAAGTCATGTAATTTATGATCTAATGCAAATTTAAGGCTTTCTAGTTCTTTGTGCGCGGATGACTTTTCTTTAAACGCATGTTGAAGGTCGTCTACTTGCTTCATAAGTAGGACTTTATCATTTTCTAAAATGTGAATATCTATAGACAGCTGTTCATTCTTAGCGTTTGCAGAGTTTAGCTTTTTCCTCAATTCATCTACTTCATCGATCATTTTCTTCAGTTTATCAGATTGTTTAGAAGCAACACTATGTTCCAATTCCTCTACAGCTTTTGTCTGGTTTTTGTACAAGTCCATTTCAGTCAACATTGACGTATACTTATCTTTTAAATCGGTCAAACTCTCTTGTACCTTCGTCTTTTCATGTTTAACTTCAAAAAGTTCTTCCTCTATCCTTTTAATTTCAGACTCAAAATTCTTATTCATTTTATTACAATCTGCTAGTTCACATTCTAGTTTTACTAAATTATCTTCGTGCGATTCTATTATCGGCTCTAGTTTTGACGTATTCTTCAAAGCCGCGATTTCTGATATCAAAAAGTCATTATTCTTTCTCATTTCGTTTAACTCGCGCTCAAAATGTTGGATGTCTGTACTTAGGAAGTCATTCTCAGTTGTCAAGTCATGTATTTGTGTTCGTAAATGACTAACATTTAAGTTTTTTTCTGATACCTTATGTTCTAAAAGGTCAATATCCTTTTTAAATGAATTTAAAGTTTTAAATACACTTTCTAGCTTGTAAAATACAATGTTATCGCCGGCGGAGGGTATTTCTCCGACGTAATCTATAGGAAGTTCGAAGTTAATGTATTTATTGTATAATTGCATTACTCTTTCGGGCCTTATCGATTTGCTCTCAAAGGTATCCGATTCCTTTTGAACTAATTTATGTTTCATATCGTTTATTTCGCGTTTTAAGTTTTCTATCACGCTTTTAGCGTTATCATCAATGTTGATTTCATCTAGATGGATTTGGGTGGAGTTTCGCCTATCTTTTAGATCATTGATTTCTTTCAGTAATTCTTCATAACTCTCCCTGGGTACCATGTCAGATAGCTCAGAAGGTTTTGCAGCAATTTCTATTTCATGTTCTAACTTAGTGACTTGCTCTTGTAATTTAAAGACTTCTTCGTGCAAATCCTGATTCTCTTCTTGGAATTTCTCAGCGTTTTCTCTTAACAAACTGTGTATCCTTTCCAAATTCTGATACTTATGGTACAGCGTGTCATGATCCGTCTTCATAGCTTTCAGATTATTTATCTCTGTATCTCTTTCACCAATTTTATGCAGCAACTGTTGAATTTCCAAGTAATATTCATCGTTAGTACTTTTTAGATCTTCGTGCTCCTGTTTAAGGACTTCAAAGTTCTGTTGTAACTCTTTTTTAAGTGCGAGAAGTCTCTCCATCGCTTGTTGGTGCTGGTGGTCCAGATCTTCAAGGTTGCCTGTCAGGTTTCTGTTCTCCTCTCTCAGTCTTCTCAATTCCTCATCGGTGTCAGGTCTAATATCGTTTTCTCTCTCTTTCAAGGTGGATATTTCATGTTGGAGGGCTCGTATCTGCACATTATATTGGTCCTCAAGGTCTTCGTTGGGCCTTTCTTTCTGGGCCGGCGGGTCCCAGTACCAACTGGACTCTTCCTCTTTGACGCCATTCTTTCTGGAGAGCCTCTGTAATGAAGAAAAGAGCAAAATTAGGAACGAATGTACAATTCAGAAATATGTGGGATGGAATAAATCGCTCGAAGATAATTTTATTTGATTTATACTTTTCGCGTTTCCTTATATGTATTACATCTTTTACTTAAAAATGCGTTGAATGTGTCACCCACATTCAATGTTAATAGCCATCATTATGATAGTAAAGTTAAATTGAACAGTTATTATTATTCATCGAATTGCTACAGCTAAAAGTGCTGATATAGAATCAAAGAAATACGATTGGTGTGTTCGTCTGGAGATATTACAGCAGTCAAGATTACCAGAAAGTGGACATATTAAGCCCAGGTAAGCAGAAACGACAGCCCGACTCTTGTGATCGCTCTCAAAAACAGCTCGATTGGTTGCCACACATCAAAATGATCGAAGGAGCCAACATTAAATTCAAACAGCACCGTTTTGAGACCATTTGTACACACAATTCCACGTATGTTCGTCTGTTCAAACACGCGATACGTTATCTGGCGGTTTATGGCGCGACTGACTCAGCAACCAGTATTGTCGTACAGGCGGCGGCAGCTGCTTTAACTCAACGATTTTCGGTATTTTAGCCCGGAGCTCTTAATAGTTCTACGCACGAAATGGCCATCTTTCACCCCCTACCCTTATTGCCGCTGCTAATATGACATCTCTTAGGGCCACTTTTTCGATGCGAACAACGATCGATCCAATCTCGTGTGGTTGCGCACACGCACCCAACGTCGCGTTTACACACGACATCTTGCTAATATAGTGTTATGAAGCAGTAATTACAATATTTCCAAGGCCATGATTAAGTTGTGTCTCATTTATCTCTTTGTTCTATGGACTCATACCATCAACCAAGAACTTATGCCAATGCTCCATATGGAACTAGAAACCATTGTTAATGCCTGATCGAGTTTATGCGAGTAAGCAGTCGCAGGTTTAACAACCACTAACGTATAATGAGGATTCTGCTAAATAATTTGTATCTCCTGTCAATGAGTGTGTAGCGACCCCTTCAACTGCTACAAAGCTACACAGATAGCGCTGTAGACGCATTCAGAACAATAGACAATTCTCATCACAATCCTAAATCGCGCCATAAGAGTTTTCGGAGCAAGTAGCATATATACAAGATCCCGACAATAACCGTCGGGGCATAGCGGCCGCCCCGCCAGGCATACCACCCGCCTGGCTGGAAGATCTTCCCTTATCCGCTAAAAGTGTTTTAATTTGGTAGCTGACTTGGCCAAATTTAATAGTCCACTACAGTTACATGCAGTTTGGCTAGTCCAGACTGGAATGCGTCGTTTTTAATATATGACGTGTAATTATATTTGTGTGTGACAGTACACGTATCGTCACCGCTAGTGTTTGCGTTTGAACGAGGACTTGTGTCGCCGGATCTGGCTCCCCATTTGCTAAGTGATGCGTGAAAGGCGAGCGATAAGCGGCGCAAGCGATGAATTTTCGTGTCGTTCAAACGAAACTATTAAGAATCCTTTGTCTTTGTCATGTAGAGCAACGTGATTAAGTATATAAGCTGCAGGCTCTACTCTTATCTGCACAGTTCAATTGTGCAATTGTGCGTCGAGAGGTTGTAATAGTATATAATATTAACGTCCTATTCATTCATCCATCACCCGAAAGACGTTTTTTCTTAGACAAAGGTTTGCCTCAAACACTTGCATACATAATTCTGCCCTAATCGCCTCCACAATATCGTTTTCAATAGGACTAAGCTTCCAAGTCGCGCCTGAACGGCTTTTTAGTCGGCATTCGGGAAAGATTAAAAATAATTCGTGCCTCGTCCCCTGGGTGATATACGTTTTCACCACAAAATCGATCGTAAAGATATAACATGATACGATTGCAACACACTTAAACTAGTTCTATATGACCAGAATAATAGGGAGTTAATGCCTGATAAAGAACCGCCTTATCTAAATGCCTTTGGAAGACAAAACTAACCCGTAGCAATCCACGACAAACTAACACATGGCGGTCTAATACAAGTGGTGGAAAGGCAGAGCCCAGAAGTGTTCTAAGGCTTAGTATACACTGGGACATAGACAGTCGACACTGATCGACGACGCTGCGAGATCTGCAACTCTGTGTCGCGGCAGTGTACACACTGAGATTACTTGTCTAGCGTCAAGTGTCGACGTGTATCATTACCCTAACACAATAGGATGTTTGACTGTATGAAAAATAAGCTTTAAATTGTGACCATCCTAAAAGATTATAGCTTTCTATAACTATTACTCTTAATTTTTCTGCAAAATATGGACTAATCATAAAATAAAATCAAGTTTTTTATAGTTCGCTCACGTGATCAAGCGCTCTGGATTGATGGATGATGTGTTGTGACGTAATGTGTGTCGGACCCCCGAGTGTCGATTAGTGTCGAGTTTCAACGTCATCGTGTATTCTTAGCTTTATGGTCCTATCTTCGTAATGTATATAAGATAAATTCAATAAGGTGTGCGTCAAAAATTATACTGAGAATATTCTCTGGTAACGTAAGAGTTAACTTCGTATTTCCCTTCTCTGTAAGTAGAGTTTTGACCTTATAGTACATAATACGCCCTTCCGTAGTTGTTCACGGCATACGGCGAAGGTTTTAACTACGGCTATAAACTGTTTATGCGCTATTGTGCATAGGTTCCGAGCGCGGCTCAAACAAGTTATACTTTAGAATCACTGTTAATATTATCTACTAGCTGTTGCCCGCGATTTCGTCCGCGTCTTTGAATTAACTTTTTTATTTAAGAAACGATTGAAATAAAACAAAAACTGAATTGTAAGTGAAGCTTACTACAATACCTACACTACTGAAAGCCTGAAACAATAGACGACTAGTCGGTATGACACCGGTAAGTAATAAAAACCACAACGGTCTTATTCGAATAAAATAGTAAGTATCCAGCTATTGTTTTATAATCTGAATGAAAAAAAAATACAAACATAGACCAAAATTAAAGATTGTCACAGATTATAGGGTTTTCGAGACGCGACGCAAGCGCCGCCGCACCTTGACCGAGTTCCCGCCAATTCAACTGTCAAACCGCCATAATTGCGCATTAAGTCACAGAGCTATTGTCAAACCAGGTGACGACAATGAGGTGGGACTTAGCAACCTGCACCGAGCTCATGCGACAGGTTGCAGTCACCGCACTACATTTTCTGATCGCCCGACTTCTCCATAGGAACGACATTCCGAACGGGTGTTAAAGTTGTAGCTTACTATTTTGTAACTTCTTTGACGATTCATAAGTACTGTACTTAATGGTTTATATGGATACAAAATATTCTGATTCTGATTCATGCATTGGACGACCCGATTAGTTCAGTTGGTAGTGACCCTGCTTTGGTTGCTCTTTTTAAAAAGATCTTTTACATGTTTGAGCAGTACATTGTTATGGGTATGTGAGAACAATGTAGGAACGGATAAGCAGACTTTAGCAGCTGGTCAAAAAAAAATTGCAAATTTACAAATTACTTGGTACATGGTTCATAATTACCTCAGCAATATTAACATACGTCACCGAGGAAGGCTCTGACAGTGTCATGACCTGCAGTACGCCGATCAACAAACTGCACCGTCTCATGTTACCACCATTGTTGACATTCACAATTAAATGACAGTATTTAAAACAAAAATCAATTGTCACTGTAGGTGTATAAGGTTTACAATGGTTCACCCCATGATGTGTTGGAACATCCCACTCCTAGTCTGTGGATTGGTTTGAATAAAATAGAAAAAAATTCACATGCGTTTTGGCTATGTCACTACTTGGATATATCTACGAGTACTTTATCTGATAGTATATTACTTTTTTATTCAGCGTTTATTCTGTCAACTTTTTTTAAATTACTGATCGCGGCTCGACTTCCTGGCCACGATATTGATAATACATTTTTCACACGCGGCCGCGTCTGATATTTGGTTATTTTACGCTCTGCAAATTGCGACGTAATTATTTCTAGTACCTACTCACTGATATACTTAATGCAACAATGCACAGACTGCACGGTCCTCGGCCATCAATGGATACTTATTATATATTTTTTAAATTTTAGCATGTTATAAATCTGTCATTATTTTTAATTTGAGTACCAATAAGTACCTACAATCTATTATTTATCATTAACTTTGACATATCCCGATTATACGGTAATTTATACGTTTGAATAAGAATTAATTTACAAAATAACTCAAAATAAAGCATATACCTAACCCTTTTAACCTAGTAATAATTCCCCAAATGTGGGATCCTATAACATAATTAATTAATATCAATACCAGGTGAACCATTGATGTTATATGTTAACCATAAACCTTATCCAAACCAACCCCAAAATCACAGTTTCAAATCACACAATTCAAATATCGAATCACCGAATCGCAAAATTCAAATTATACCATCGTTATGTTTCAAATATCGAACGCGGTACACAATGGCGGGCGGGGGTGTACGACTGGCGCGGTCGCCGTTCTGAAGTTATGAAAACATACCACCGCGGCGGCTGTTGTGGCTAGATGCCGCGGTGGCAACTGAAACTTTTAGACAATGGACAAGGGTCTGTTTAATCGGCTACATTGTAAACTATCGTCTGAAATATCGATAAACTAATCTTTGGACAATCGAAAATAATATGAAAGCAATAGCATAACTTATAAATGTTACAGGGTATGTTTACACGTTCAACAATAATATTGACACGATATTGATAAAATATTGAGGAAAATTCAGTTTTTACTTAAATCCACGACAATAAAATGTTGCCATTAATATTGAATGTGTAACCATAGGCTATGTAATGGCAGCATAAACAATAATTATTATAAAACTGTAACTTGTTGTAACACATACTTTTTTCTTTTTTCAACTTCACGCCAAAAGCCCCGGACCTTCTCACACCTGTGCATCAACCGTAAAACTCCTAGCCACATCAGTATAATCGACTGGAATCAATTTCACACGACCAATGCGTCCTTCGCGGGCGTCTCGTCGCTAGCGGAACAAGTCGCGTGCGCATACGACCTCCCCCGCCGTGCACTAAGCGAAAAAGATCCTTATCACACCAACTATTAACTACAAATTTATTTAGCAAACTTAGCTATATTGCTGGCAGTCAATTTTCCATTTTATTGTAGATGTAATAAAGTTATTTGTTGTATGGCACGATTATAATCTATGTTATGTAACGATGGTGTGCACATAATCTATTTTTTGCATAGTTAGAGGTTGTAATTGGACGGAAATAAAAATCCCGTTGGAATCATTCAATGATGATGTTTATCACGACGGTAGGCGAGGCTTCATTTCACTGATATGAGCTAATGCATACAGCACTGAGTCTGAAAGAGACAGAGAACAAAATCAAAGCCTCTTCTATTATGAGAAGCGACTCAGAGACCGTTCCAAAGGGATTTAAAAAATACCACATTTAATTTTACGTTGAAATTTTGTAAGATTGTGTCTTCAGTTGTTTTATAAACGCAACAGCATTGTGGAGCTATACTGATCGTGAACTCTGCTTTTTAATTGAATAAGCATTATTTGTACTAAACTTCCAAAAACTCGGGTCACCTCTGACCCACGGAAATCATAATGAAGGACTCGCTCAACTAAACATACGATGAAGTAACAACGTCATACAGCCACAATTTTAACTTAATTTATGTCTATTTTGTTTTTTTTTTTCAAGAGTATCACAGGCCAATGTCAGTTTGTATGATTGAGTGTGGGCACGATAATGGTTACAAGAAGGTTGTGAGAATATATTTTCTATTCAAAAGCAACGCTCCCTGCGCCTGCGCGACCTCAGCTGTGACTCCAAGCAACCACTTAATATGTTAAAGAGTATATTTTTTTTGTTAAAATCAAGCTGTTTGTTCACTTTTAATGCGGAAGGTTTGGCGAAGTAATTTGTTTTAGACATAAAAATGGATTATTTCAAATTATT